>OY728150.1:1841572535-1851572535 GCA_963277665.1 Viscum album
TCTCTAAAAAAATAAAAACGTTTTTTGAAGGAAACGTTTTTTAAGCATAATATAACGTTACTAAAAATTGAATTCTTATTTTCTAAAAATTAATCAATAATTTTTTATTTAGTAGGAAATTTAAATATATTTTATAATGTTTTTATTCCTATTCATACCTTCCAATTCATTGGCTAGGTTATAATGGTCATATTTAAATAACAATATTTGTTGGTTCTTTTAAGATCGTTGTTGCGTGTCGTATACACTGTTGAACATAGTTTTATTATTTTAAAATATCTGGGTGTTAAAAAAGGTAAAGGATTGTTATAATTACCAAGTTTTTTTCAATTTGACTGGAATCAATGTAATTAGAGGTCATATGAGGATGATCAACCAAAACTCCAAAAGGGGAAAGTGAGAGCTTTCTATAGCTACTGTGCATAAAAGGGGAGAATAAGGTATAGAAAAAGTATTTAAAGAAAAGGAGGGAAAGTTTGATTTTAATAATTTTAATATGGAAAATAGTTTGGCCATATAATTAGAAAAACTATGCACCAACCATGCGTACCTATTGTTCAGGTGCACAACACATCACATGATTTAAGTGGAAAGTTAGAAAAAGCATGCACAAATAGTTTGAGATGGAACTTTAATAAATTTCATAATTTTCATATTTTATAAGCCCCATTAGTATGGTTAAACTAACGATGATTATCCCCTTCGAGGTCACATGATTAAGGTGGATAGTTATCGAAAATGTATTCTATTTGTGGGACTCATACCGCTTATCCAAAAACATTTACTCCACGCCCCAAAACCCTTATAAATGCTCCTAGAACCTCCATTAAATCCTTGAGAACTTCTATTTAAACAAAATTGAGAGGATATAAATAATTAAAATGGACCCTTACCTCAAGGAAAATCCAAGATATTACAATTACCACCTTGGGAAAGCAATCAAAGTGGTTGATGCTATAAGTAGAAAGGATCATGCTAGATTATTTATTATGAGGATTAAATAAGGTCAAATATTTATGGATTTGAAAATCATAGACCACAAAATCTCTAAATAAGGGGGAAAAATTATCTTTCTAAAATGAGTGTTCAGCCATCTATTTATTTAAAGATTAAACTGATGTGGAAGGAAGTTGTAGATCTTAAAAATATGGTGAGAAGTTTTCATGTAATCATGCTTGATTGTGATGGAATGATAAGGTATAGTAACTACTCATGTGTCCCATAAATAGTATAATTTAATAATTTTCTATTAAAAGAATCTCAAAACTCATTGTTCTTTATTCGTCATAAAAGTATAAATATTTATACAGATCTAAAAGAATATTTTTAGTGGGACAACATGAAGAGAGGAATTTTAGGGTATATATATTGGTTCCTAGTGTGTCAGGAAGTTAAGGTTGAGAGACAGAAGTCTAAGTGGATTTCATAACCATTATTAATACTATAATAGAAATGGGAGAACATCACCATGTATTTCATCATTAGACTCCATAAAAAATATAAAGTCTTTAATGTTATTTTGGCTATAGTTATGTGTCTTATGAAGTCATCACATTTCATTATTAGAAAATTGTATTTATATATTTATAATCTTAACAATATATAAATATAATATTGGTAAGTTATCATGGCGTTCCACATTCTATTGTATCTGATCAAGATTTGAGGTTTACCTCAAAGTTCAATAAAAGTATTCAGCAAGATCCTGATGCAGATTATTGTTTTAGTACTTGTAACGACCCAAAGTTTAATCAATAGAAATTCTCTTCTTATAATTCTTTCATGTAATCACCTGAAATCGCAACACAATGAACTAATAAGTACTATGTTACCTTTAAACATAATATTTTCACTTTTGTTATTTGAATTATGAAAATCTGATATACATGGTTGGGTTTAGGGTGATTTTTGGGGTCTGATGGAAAAAATAATATTTTCGGTGAATAGTATACTACCCCTATGAATAGTAATATGAACTTTATGAATAGTAAATCATTCAAAAGAATAGTAACCTCACCCTTGAATGTATAAATAAAATTTTGGAAACTTATAAGTAATAATATGACCATAGTAAAAGTATTCGAATTTTTGTAAGTCACAAATAATTAATTAAAATAAAATGATTAATTTAAAATAAAATTTATTTTCCCTAAATTTTGTTCATAATTTAACAATTTATTTCTTATGGTTTTAGGATACTTTTATATGACCTTATATAATTTTAGAAAACATTATAAAATTATTTATAGTTTAAAAATCTGTATTTCTTAAGTAAATTATGATTTAATTAAAAATTAAATAAATCATATTTAGAAAAATATTTATGAAAAATGGATTTCATTTTTGGGCTCTAAACATCAAAAAATAGTTAGGGTGAAGTTTTGTAATTTTTCTGAAATACTTTAATTTTTTATGAATAGTAAAATAAGATAATTTACGATAAGTGATAAAACCTGAATTGTTGCATCATGCTTGAGTCATGGATGATGTAAATGTCCATTGGATCGAACTCAAATACACTTATTACTATTTTGTTTCTATTAATCATCACCATTTCTTTTCTTATGGATAAATAATAAACTGATGGTTAAAATATTAAGAAAACCCTCCTCCCCTCCACTATAAACACCACACACACTCCCCTCTTCTATTCACTCCTCTAAAGCCATGTAACATGCCTAAATTCTACTAAATTATATCCCCAATATCCTCCCCCAATTTAATAATCTCTTTTTATCCTCAAAATACCAAATCCTTTCCCCTTAAGAGCATATCATGGAAGATTAATTAAAGAGGTAAATTCCTCTTTTAAATTATTTTACTTTCTTTTCATGTTCCTTTTGTTTTTTTCTATCCTAACATCTCCTCATACAATTATTATGGAAAATCATGTACCTGAAATTTACTTTGATTTTTTATGATAATGTAATAAGTTATTATCATCCCTTATTTACCCTTATTTTATATTAGTAGAAAAAACACCATCCGAGATGTGTTAATTTACCATATTCAAGGATGATGGATTTTTAATTTCTATTACCATCTTCAATTATAGCCATGAAACAATTTTTATGGTTGAACCAGACTATAATATATATATATATATATATTATGTATCATCTATAAATCTAGAATCTTATTTACACATGGTATTGATTTATGAGTCAAAATGTGTTCGTTGTGATCAAAAAACCACCAATTAACCCAAAAGGTTATCACTAAAGTTTTATATAATTTTTCAACATCACTCTGAGTAAACAAATGAAATTTATAGCCATGTAACATTTTGGATGCTCAATAATAAAATATAACTACAATTCTGGAAAACTAACCTCATTTTACATGATTATCAGTTCATGTATATAAGTAAATCGATCATTAAACAAACAGACCCAAACAATGAAATTAGACCTCTTAACCCCTAAAAAGGGCCATGAATGAACTTAAAAAGGTGATAATAAATAAATTACATTTAAAATAGGTTATTTAATTATTAATTAATAAACTTAATTTTGATTTTTCATGTCATTAATTTCAAGTGAATAACACCTTTAGACCTAAGGTAAGGGATCATATCTTTCTCACTTTTATTCAAGAATCTCTTCTATGTTATTCCCTTTTAATTTTAATACCTAATGATGGGGTATGTTTTCTAACCTCCCCCATAATTCCATCATGATATATAAATAATGATATACCCATTTCTCTCTCATTAATACCTCTTAAGTACACTTGTTACCTTGCTGAGGTTTCGTATGGAATTCAACTCGAACCTCCTTTACTCCTTCGTGTTGCTTTATCATTATTTTTTCCAAAATGATATTATCTATTATTTTAATTAAATCTTATAAATGTTGTTTATATATACCAAATTCATGTATCAATAACCTTTCATCGTCTCTTTCATGAATATATATGTTTTTAAATTTTTCACTCCTTAATACTTCCCGATAAGGAAACCCATTTTAAATAAAAATCCAGAATTCCTTCCCAATTTCAAGTGAAATATATCAATTTTTAAGACACAATTGTTTTTATAAAATAATAATCTTTATTATGAAAACCCTCTTGGTTCAATTCTGGTTTTATAAAAAATATTATTCCCTTTTCTATTTTAAATTATCTTTGGTATTCTCCTTTAAACCGTGAAAAAATGTTTTTATTCTAATGTTTCTTAAATACTTTTTTTAAAAGTTGTCACTTTTGTTTGACATCACCTATCATGATATATGAATTTTCCATTATTAATTTCAATGTATGATTTAATTCCTTAACTTTAGGTATGCTTGAATGATACACCTATTTATTTTTCTATATGACATGATTATGATACCCATTTATTTCCATGGGCACCCTTATGTTTATGTATGATTGGTTATATATGATTATATAAGTGTAAAACATATTAATAAACATGTTATGATGGGTGCACCCATATAGTTCTCTAATTAATTGGGTAAATTGGGGTTTCATGAGATTTTATGTAAAACTGTCTTGGAGGTTACCCATGACTTGTGCTACCATGTGCAACTGTCTCGGTGGTTAACCTTGAATTGTGCTCAATCATGTGAAAAAAGACTTGAATCGTGATAAATTCATGTTTTATATTTCTTCCACATTACTATGAATCCATGTTTATATTATCCTATGTTTATATCTTATTATTCCATATGATCCATACCTTCTATTTTCATTACTTTATGCCTTCTAACCCATGTGCTAAACCATTATTCATATACTTATTCCCTTACTATGATTTTTAGCTCACCCCTTTGTTCATATTATACCCAATTTATCTTATGTCTATGTATGAGAAAAATGGATGTAAGAAGCTCAATATGAAGATTAAATAAATAAATGTTTTATATTCTCATTTTTATGTACCTAGTCCCCAAAGACACTAGAACTCATGATCCTTGGCTTGTATTCCGATGTATAATTATTCATAAAATAATGAAATGTTATGTGTAAAAGACTATGGTCTCTATAGTTGGTTTCAGAGCAAGATCTGGTTGTTTTTAGAGATTAATAATAGATCACTTTAGTAGGAACCTTAGGGATGAGACTAAATATAAGAAAAAACCCCTAAATTTTGGTAAGTATAGAGTAAGTGGTTTATCAAGGAAATAAATCTCTATATGGATAAAAATAAGTAGGGGTGTCTCTGGAACAGATGTATCTAAAGTTAAAACCCAAAAACACCTCTTTGATCTAGACTTGAATGAGAACTGGTGCACGATAATGGGTCTTGTTGCACTCCTGGTTTAAAAATCTCCAGGGATATTCTTGGGTAAATTCATAAACATAGTATGAAACATTATTAAGGGAACAAAAAATATTGAATCCTATAAAAATATATGTTAAGAAACAGGACATGGATAACCTATATTAAAACTTATGGAATCTCAATTTATGATATACTTATCCTTTACAATTTATCCTTCTATGTTTAAATTTTTCCTTTTTATGCTTATTTGTTAACTATTCAAGCCACCTAATTGTATTTTCTTATTCTTAGTTAACATATGGAGTGAGGATGATCACGAACAAATCTTCTCTCTCTTCTCAAATAACTAATTGGAAATATTATCCTGAAGTCTTTCTCGGATGACTTTGAAACTTTTTCAAATATCCATGTTACATGAAAATAACTTTACGATGCATCCAATACCTCTACATCACCTGATTATTTCATGGATTAAGTACCGTCTATTTTAGAATCTTGTGCTCTCAAAATTCTTATCATTCTACGTGGGGGAAGTACCATCTGGGTCTTTTCAAATTATTATCTTTATTTCAAAATGATGAATCACTAAATCATTTTCTAGATGCTCCAAAAGAGGGAGACCTCTGATAAGCCAATATATATCAAATTATAGATTTATGTCTTGGTGGAAATACCAAAACTGATTTACCAAAACCCTATTTTGAAAGATTTGATGATGAATCAGCAAGACTTTTTTTATAAAAAAAAAGTTCATGAAGGTGTTTCAAATTATATATAAGAAATAATTTTTTAATGACTTATCGATGCATCCATCGATATAATCCAAGATGCCAGAGCTATTTTTTGGGAAAAATAAGTATATGATTTTGAAAATATCCGAAGGTACCATTATGATTCATGAACCCTTTATACTTTAAAGCAATTAAAAAATGAAAGAATGAAGACCTCATTGAGGAAATGAAGTAAAAGTACCCGCACCTATTTACATATTAGTGTGTAAAAAAGAAATTTCTGGGTGAAATTTCATATGGGGGGAAGAATATGACGACCCAAAGTTTAATCAATGGAAATTTCATTCTAATAATTATGTCATATAATCACATGAAATCACAACACAATGAACTACTAAGTACTTTGTGACCATTAAACATAATATTTTCACTTCTATGATTTAAATTTCAAAAATCTTACATACACGTTTGCGTTTAGGGTGATTGTTGGGGTCTTATGGAATGAAAATAATTTTTGGTGAATAGTAAATTATCCTAGTGAATAGTTATATGATACTTAGGAATAGTAAATCATCAAAATGAATATTAACCTCACCATTTAATGTATAAATAAAATTTAGGCATCTTATAAGTGATAATATGACAATAGTAAAAGTATTTGTATTTCTGTAAGTCATAAATAAATAATTAAAATTAATTAATTAATTTAAAAGAAAATATATCTCCTAAAATGTGTTCATAAATTAACAATTTTATGTTTTATAGTTTTGAGATAATTTTATAAGACCTTATGTAATTTTTGAAAACATTATAAAATCATTTATAATTTTAAAATCTGTATTTTTCAAGTAAATTATGATTTTAAATAAAAATTAATTTAATAATATTTTGAAAAAAAAATTCAAAATGGATTTCATTTTTGGATTCTAAAAATCAAAAAATGGTTGGGGTTAATTTTTGGGTTTTTTTTATATTTGATTTTTTAATAAATTGTAAAATACGATAATTTACGATAACTGATAAACCTGAATTTCTGCATTATGCTTGGGTCATGGATGATGTAAATGGCCATTGGTTCAAACTCACATGACCTTATTACTATTTTTGTCAATTAATCATCACTATTTATTGTTTTATGGAAAAATAATAAACTAATGATTAAAATATTAAGAAAACCGTCCTCTAGTCAACTATAAAAATCACCCACACTCCCTACTTCTCTTCACTACTCTCAAGCCTTGTGTCTTTCTTAAAGTCTACTCAAAACTCTCCCCATTCTCCTTCCCCGCATCCATCATCCCTATGTCTCCTCAAAATACCAAATTCTCTCCCCTTAAGAGGCTCTCAATAAAGATTAATTCAAGAGGTAAATTCCTCTTTTCAATTCTTTTACTTTCTTTTCAAGTTCCTTTGTTTTCTTTTCTATACTTACATCTCCTCAAAAAAATATTATGAAAACTCTAGTACCTTTGATTTAATGGAATGTTTTTATGATAATTTAATAAGTTATTATCATCTATCCTTTACCTTTCTTTTATATTATTAGTAAAAACACCGTCTGAGGTGTTTTAATTTACCACATTCAAGGATGATGGGATTTAAATTTATATTTCCATATTCAATTCGGGTCATGAAAGAATTTTTATGGTTGAACCTGACTATAATATATGTATTATTTCTCATATATGGTTCTATAATCTTTTTTAAACATTTTTTTTATTTATAAATGAAAATGTGTTTGTTGTGATCAAAAACCTGCCAATTAACCCAAAAGGTTTTCACTTAATTTTTATATCATGATTCAACTTAACTCCAAGTAACCAAATGAAATGTACCACCATTTAACCTTATGGATTTCAAATAATTAAATATAACTCAAATTCTAGACAACCATCCTCATTTTACATGATTATCTATTCATGTATATAGGTAAACTGATCATGAAACAAACGGGCACAAATAATGAAATTGAACCTCTTAACCCATCAAAAAGGCCATGAATGAATTTAAAAATGTTATAATAAATCAATAAATAGTAAAATATGTTATGTAATTATTAATTAATGAACCTAATTTTATTATTCAGAACATTAATATCAAGTGGTTAACACCATCATACTTAAGGTAATGGATTCTATATTACTCACTTTTATTCAAGAATATCCTCTATGTTATAACTTTTTATTTTTAATACCTAATGATGGGGTTGTAGGATCGAAGTGATACTGATTGTAGTATCGTAATAATGATGTAGATGCTCAATATACAATATCGGGGTGAATTTTATAATTTAAAAAATTCCTTTGAAACTTTTAAAGATGGCAATGTTTAACAAGGTTAAACAGGGTAAATTCACAAGACCTCTATGTTCTACAAACTTACTTGATTCCGGAAATATGATTATGAGAATGTAATTCTGGAAAAGTGGTTATAGAAATAAAACTTAACAAAGGTTTATAAGGACAAAGATTCTACCTTAAATCATATATAATCTTACAAATCAAAGTACAAGTATAAGTAAGTATAAGATAGTTATACTTTCCTCAACAATCAAAATTTCATCGGAAAACATGAAACAAAACAAATAACAAGTAGTAAATATTTTAAACAAAAGAGAAGGGTTTCCAACAACCTTTGATAAAGGTCCCTTGATTTATACTTTCAAGAAAATCTGTCTTACCCACACCAAGGTAAGCCCTCGATACGAAGATCAGAGTTTGTCTTGCTATCCCCGCTAGCCCTTAACTTCAAGGTAGTTGGCACCTTTGTATTCCTTAGCAAGGAAGTCCTCAAACATTAACGTAGTCGTCACCTATGTCTTCCTTTCCCCAGAAGCCCTCAAATATACTCAGCAACATTCAGAGTTGCATGAAGCAAGTCTAAACAAGATGTTCAGTATGCACAAATCATGAGAGTATCTCTCTCTAGAATTCACTTCAACAGCATGTAATCTCTAGAGTCGTAGAACCGTTCATCAAAAAGTTTATATTATGAGCTCTTTCAAATGAGCCCCTATTTATAGGCATATCTTCAACGGTCAGCTATCTCCTCTAACGGTCATATTTTTCCTTGAATTTCAGAGGGACCTGTACCCGTGTCACACAAACAATGATTAGTCAGTAACTAAATGCACAACATTGTTTTATAACCAAAACATGAGTAAGAAAAAATATGGTTACTTAACCAAATTTATTTTTTTGAGTGTAAGGTAAAATAAAAGTTCAGAGTCTATCCAAAAACACATTTGGTGTCTAAAATACATAAATATTCAGATTTTGTATTCAAAGGAATTCAGAACCTGAATTCTATAGAATTCTAGAGTCTGTATTTCATGGAAATTATGAGTATGAATTCAGTAGAATTCGGAGTCGGAATTCATAGGAATTCGGAGTCTGAATTCCTAAGGATTCGGGATCTGAACTTAGAAAGATTGGAGTCTGAACATAGAAAGTTCAATGTCTGAATTCATTAGAATTCGGAGTCTTAACTTAGAAATTTCGGAGTCTAAATTCATTAGTATTCTGAGTCTGAACTTAGAAAGTTCAGAGCCTGAATTCATTATAATTTGGAGTCTGAACTTAGAAAGTTCGGAGTCTGAATTCATTAGAATTAGGAGTCTGAACTTAGAAATTTATGAGTCTGAATTCATTAGAATTCGGAGTCTGAACATATAAAGTTCGGATTCTGAATTCATTAGAATTCAAAACTTGAATCCGTAAAAGTTCGGAGTGTGAATTCAGAATAATTCAGAACCTGTACTTATAAATGTTCGGAGTCTGAATTTAGAGAACTCGGAATCTGAATTCAAAGAACTTGGAGTTTGGATTCGGATCCTTAAAATAGAATGCTTCATATCTAAGTATATATATGATTCTGAGGTATTGGATACAAAACCGAATTATATACTTAGAATATAAACAATGTAAACATGGTAAGGATAAATTTCTTTGGGGAAGGAAAAATTTCTTTATGAAGATAAAACATAGGAAAATGAAATTTTCCTCAAGAATGAGTGGTTGTGATTTTCAAATAATGAAGGAATGAAAAATTCATAAGGAAACCTTATTGAATCAACAATATATCCCTTTCTTGAAAGCACAAACATCCTTACGAAAAAGAATATAGGGGCTTAGAAAATATTTTTCTAGAATTTGAAAATAAAACTCATCTCCCTTAACACATGGGCAATGATGATTACGACTAACTCCCCCTTATGATTTGGAACACTAAGGATCGTATTTTGATTTCTTGAATGATATTTTTTATTATATTGAATATGGAAATCTTTATAGTGAAAACACCTCCTTAGATGAACTCCCCATTACTTAGGGAAAATTATTCTTACTAAGTATTCTTTTTGACATTCCTTTCTCCCCCTTTGTGATTTTCAAAAAGGAATAGAGGGAATGGAAAAAATATGGTATGTGAAATATTAGTACTAAATATCCAAAATTCAAGCAACCAAAAATTTAATTAAGATTGGAAACTTTTGTACAACAAGGAAATACAACAAAAGATCAGTATTTAAAAATTTTATCCTTCCTTATCCTTGGGCATCAGCTTCTTCACTATTGTTTTTAGCTTCTTGAGCTCCTTATGATCTTCCTCTTCACACTTAATTAGCTGATACCAATCTTCTTCTTTCTTCTCTAAGGCTTTGATTTTTTCTTCTTGAGACTTGAGAGATTCTGCCTGACCCTTTAGAAATTCTTCCTAGCTGGAAAGCTTCTCTTCTATCTCAATCCTGAGATCCCTTTATCTCTTCCAACTCTAAGCAATTGAATACAACTTCCCATTTAGATCTTTCACTTCTTGAATCCAATAATTATGTACCAGAGTTAGATTTTCCTCAAAACTATTTGTGAGATCCTTGATCTTCAAATATTTGGTGTCAAATGCATCCTTGATACTTTCTTGAAATTCATAATGAATTATCATGTCTTCTATAGTCTTCTTTTTCCAGCTGGTCAATTTCTTACAAGATCTTTTTTGGGCTTCATAGTTTATGTAGAAGGTTTTGAAATCAGCCTCAAGCTTTACACATTTATCCATCACCATGGATACTGAATCTACTTTCTGATTTAGGGTGTGTTGAAGCATCTGGCATCACGAATCTATGCTTGGAAATATAGTAATAGTCCCAAAAAGATTCTTCAAAGACTGAACTATGAAATCATGTCCCAGGGAGGGTGATTCCGAATCTGAGAATTTACTTGGTGAGGATTCTTTCTCTATTTCAACTGCCTTCCTCTTTGATGAAGCACACACTTCTTTCTTCTTCACTACTACTCTTCCAGGAGTATCAAAAACCACCTGTTTTTCCTTATCAGGTTTCAGAATGGCTTCTTCTTGATGAGGAGATATATGTTCACTATCTGATAGTTGAACAATTTTTTCTTCATCTACCTATTCCTTCTCATCTCATACCTCTACATCCGCATTTTGGATGAAATAATGATTAGAACATTCTTCTTTAGATATCTTATTCACTTATTATTCAAGTTTATCATCTTCACCTTTCTCATCTTTACCAGGGGTAGAAAGATTTGAAGACTAAGCTTCATAAGTTTGGATTGAAATATTTTCAGATGGGGTTTCCTTCTCATGAAAATCTTCAACTTTCTTAATGAGATCTTCGGTATCACCACATCATTCTTCTTCTTATTCTTCTTCTACTTTTTCTACTTATTTTTTTTTAATTTTTCTGGAGTCACATACTTATTTCTTGGTGTATCTGGTAAAGCTTCTACTAAGAAGGATTGTGGTACCTGAATATTTTTTAAGGCTTTCTCATCATCTCTCAGAAGAGATTGCACAATCTCTGCTTCAGTCATATTCTTCTTTTGTTTCTTTTCTATTGTTTTATTTTCAAGTTTATCACCAGTCTTTTCTTTTAAAGCTTTTGCTTCAGCAGGATCCAAACCAAAGCTAGGCTACCCTACATTCTTTTTCTCCTTTTCTTCCCTCCATTTTTTATACTACCTCATCGGGATACACTTTTTTCTTCTTAGTCTTTAGTGGTGTGGATTGGGTTTCCTTGGCCATTGTATTTTTTGCCTTTTCTTCCACTTCCTTCACTTTCCTCTACCTCGCACCCTTTTTGGATGTCTCAGCCACTTCCTGTTTATTCTCTAAGGCTTCTGCCTCCTCCTCAAGAAAATAAGAGAATTCTATGAATTCTTTATAAAAACCAATTTTCATCCTCTTCAGAGTATCATCACTTACCATCATGACTTTTCAATTTCTTTTCTTAGAACTACAAGGTATTTTGAAGGACTCTAAACACCAAACAATCATCCTTGAGAGAATGGATGGATACATGATAATATGAGCCTTTATATTTCCATTATTTATATTCTAAATCATAATTAGAATATTCTTAACCTGGTTAATCTTCCTTATATTTACCATGAAATCCAGGATATACATGTTACTCTTCTTCAAAGTATCCTTGTCCCCTTTTCTCGGAATGATAAATCCTTGAACCCATAATTCAAGAATCCAAAAAAAATTAGATAGGTGAACAATCTTTGGATTCTTTATATCTAAAAGATCGAGGAACGCCATAGCCTTCACCTTATCAAAACATCCTTTAACATTAGGAAGCTTATGTGATCAAAACTCTGCCTCACATTCATAAGGAACTCCAATTAAACAGGATGCCTTGGTGTAAGAAAGAGGATAAGTCTTCCCATAGCTCTTGAAAGAGAATTTATCTTCTCCTTCTTCCTTGAAATTTTTTTTTATGACTCATAGATTTCAACCAACAAGTCCGGATATACCAGATCCTGAGCTCCTGGTTTTGATATGGAAACACTCTCCCATCCACTCAGCTTGATGTTCTTTAAGATGATAGAATCATACTTAGAAAAGAAATTTGAATGTACCTATCATTCTCTATAAATCTTCCATTCAAAAATTGTCTTGACAGTTGACATGTCATTCAGGGAATATATTTCGACAAATATTCAGAGTTGAGGAAGATTTGAGAAGTTCAGAACAGGATTATGTAGGAGGGTAGAACTTCAGCATGTGAAGGATTGAGTTTTGATGTGGGACAACCATCGGGGGTACTTTATATAGGTGTTTGAAGTGATGGTTTAGCTTCCTTACTCAATCCAATAGTTGAAAAACTTTCTGATCAAATCGGATGGTTGAGATGATAGCCATGTGGAGTATTTGATAGAATCCGATCTTTTGAGGTTTTAAAGAAAAACTTTTGGATCTAAGGAAAAGAGGTCCCAAAAAATTAAAAAAACAAAATTCAAATACCAACAAGTAAAAGATGATTACGAAAACTCAAGAAAGGAAGAATACCTTTTATATTTCTAGGAAGATTATTCGTAATGAGTAAAATTCTTCTTGAAGAACTTTAGATTCCAAAAAATATGATTACGAAAAATTTGAAAATCTAACTAAGAAAATTTTTAGAAAATATTCATTACGAAAATTTAGAAAATATTCATTACGAAATTTTTTAGACTACGAAAAAAAATTTACACTATGAAAAAATTTTAGACTATAAAAAAAATTAGACTATGAAAAATCGTAGACTACGAAAAAAAAATTAGACTATGAAAAAAATTTAGGCTATGAAGAAAATTTAGACTACCAAAAATATTTAGACTATGAAAAAAATTTAGACTACGAAAAATTTTACACATCTAACAAAAAATGTACTCCCCCTATGAAAAAGAGTTTATTACTATAAAGAGATAGGTTTCAACCAGAAGTTAACAAGGAATATTACCTTACGGTTATCATTCCTAACTTCTATTTAATGTATTTAAATCTATCATAAGATAAATATTTTGTGAAAATATCAGAAAGTTGATCTTGTGTTCCGTTAAATGGAAGAATGATATCTCTTTTTTTGTGTGTGATCCCTAAGAAAGTGATGCATAATATCTATGTGTTTTTCAAAAGAGTGATGTGCATGGTTTTTTCTCAAAGCAATGGCACTAGTATTATCACACAAAATTTTGTTTTATGTAAAACTCATACCATATTCTGTGAGTGTGGGTTGCATCCACAACACTTGAGCACAACAACTTCCAGCAGCTACATATTCAGCTTCAACAGTGGAAAGTTCTATTGAGTGTTTCTTTTTTCATGATCAAGAAACTAATGAATATCCTAGGAAATAACATGTTCCGGATTTGCTTTTCTTATCCATTCTACATCAACCAAAGTCAGTATCTGAAAAAAAATTTAAAACAAAATCATTTCCAGAAGTATAAAATAGTCCTAAATACATGGTTTCCTTGAAGTAGTGAAAAATTCTTTTCACTGACTTTAAATGATATTCCTTAGGATTGGATTGATATCTTACACATAAGCATACTAAAAACAATAAGTCTGGATGACTAGCTATCAAGAAAAGTAGACTTCCTACCATACCTCTAAAAGATGTTTGATCTACTGGTTTCCCAGCTTCATATAGATCACGTGAATTTGATGTACCAATGGGAGTACATGTACTTTTAGTGTTGTCATATCCATAGTTTTTAAGAAGATATTTAATATACTTTTTTGGGATATATAGATTCCATCTGGTTTTTTAGAAATTAAAAAACCAAGGAAAAATGTTAACTCACCCATTAAACTCATTTCAAACATAGATTTCATTAGATCCGCAAAGGAATTAGTTAAATATTACTGATTTGAACCAAATATAATGTCATAAACATAAATTTGAACAATCAAAACATTTTTCTTATCTTTCTTTATAAAATGTTTTGGATCATCATTTCCCTTAACATATTTATTTTGAAGCAAAAATCTCATATTTCTATTATGCCAAGCTCGAGGGGCTTGCATAAGTCCATAAAAGGCTTTGGTATGTTTTAAAACATGTTCAGGATGTTTTGTATCTTCAAAACAAGGATTTTGTTCAATAATAACTTCCTCTTGTACAAAACCATTAAGGAAAGCACATTTAACATCCATTTGAAAAAGTTTGAAATTGAAGAATGCTGAAAAGGCAAGTAGAATATGAATATATTCAAGTCTAGTTACTGGATCATAGGTTTATTCATATTCTATTACTTCTTGTTGATTATAGCCTTTAGCAACCAATCTAGCTTAATTTCTTAAAATGATTCTATTTTCATCACACTTATTCCTAAAGACCCATTTGACTCCAATAACAGAAGTTTCCTTATGTCTTTCAACCAAGGTCCAAACTTTATTTCTTTTGAATTCATTTAGCTCATCTTGTATAGATTCTATCCAATCATCATCACCTAAAGCTTCATCAGTGATTTTTGGTTGTAATTGGGAAAGGAATTCTAGATGTTCTACTTCATTTCTTAAGGAACTTCTAGTCCTTATAGGTTGATTCACATCACCAATAATACTATCACTGGGATGATTCTTAAGAAACAATTGAATTTGGTTTTGTAAAACCTATTCATCAACATAGGGTAGAAAATATTCTAGGGTAAATGTCTCAGAAATATCTTCTTGGACATTTTCCTTATCAGAAGGATATTCTATCAATGGTTTATAATCAGTTTTTGAAAACACATCGGAAGATGTAGGTTTTGGTTGTTTAAAAACAAAGGGATCATTTTCATCAAATTTGATATGTATGGTTTCTTCAATAGTACAGGAAATTTTATTGAAAACTCTATAAGCCTTAGAAGTTTTGGAGTATCCTAAGAAAATTCCTTCATCAGATTTTGGTGAGAATTTGTGTAGATTATCGTTAGTATTCAGAATGAATACCTTGCAACCAAAAACCTTGAAGTTCTAAAGTCTAGGTTTTCTACTATACTATAACTCATAAGGATCATTATTAAGAAAATGTCTAATCAAAACTCGATTTATAGTATAACAATAAGTACTTACAGATTCACCCCAAAAATGTTTGGCTACCAAATACTCACTCAGCATGGTTCTGGTTATCTCTTGAAGAATTCTTTTTCTTCTATCAACAACAACATTTTGTTGAGGTGTTCTGGGTTCTGAAAAGTTATGAGAAATTCCTTTTATACTAAAATAAGTTTCAAACTCATTAGTTTGAAATTATATTCCATGATCACTATGAATATTTATCAAAAGAAGGGTTTTCATTTTTAACTTGGGCTCTAAAACTTTTGAAATAAGAAAAAGCTTCAGACTTTTTTTGCTTGAAAATAGACCCAAGTAAATCTAGTGTAGTCATAAACTAAAACAAATACATAATATTTTCCCCCAATGCTTCAAGTTTGTGTTGGACCAAAAATATCCATAATCACTAACTGTAATGCATCAGTGGTTGAGACATCACCAACTTACTTAAAACTTGATTTATGTTGGATTCCATATTGACAAGGATCACAAAATTTTGAAGAATCAAATCTAATCTCTTGTAGATCCTTAACTGGTCTTTTCTTAGAGATTTTTCATAGGTTCCTAAGGTTACAGTGACCTTGCCTTCTATTCCACAAAAAATAATGATCTTCCATTGCACAAAGGCAAGGTAAGTCTTGTCTCCAAAAGTCTTCTAAGTTTAGAATGTATACATTCTCTTTCCAATGGGCAGAAAGAAAAAACTCTTCCATGCAATTGTGTACTAATAACTTATCATTCCTAAAATTCACAAGGTAACCTTGATCACATAATTGACTTATGCTAATGTGGTTGTTCTTAAGACCCTTAACAAATAAAAAATTTGAAATCAAATTTTTTTCAAGAAGAATGATGTTACCTATACCAATAATCTCTCCCATAGCATTATCTCCGAAAGTTACTTTTCCTCCTTTCATCTTGATAATATTTTCAAAGAAGATTTTATTACCAGTCATATGCCGGGAACATCTACTATCCATGTACCATGTATTATTGTTGGTAATATCTTTATTTTTCTAAAAATAAAAGAGTTAGACTTTCGGAATAAAAACTTTTTTGGATCCAGAAACTTTATAAAGAAAAATCTTAGGAATCCAAATATTCTTTTAAAAATAAGATT
The DNA here is from genome assembly GCA_963277665.1 of Viscum album. NCBI lineage: Eukaryota > Viridiplantae > Streptophyta > Magnoliopsida > Santalales > Viscaceae > Viscum > Viscum album. The sequence goes on from OY728150.1 coordinate 1,841,589,448, forward strand.
TACGAAATCCTAAAGACTGGGTTTTTATTAGGGACCAATTTCTTTCCAAATTCCCACCACACTGACACTTAGTGTAGAATGGAGCACTTTGAGGAACAAAATAATCGTTACTAAAAATCGATTTTGAAACAGTATAACCAAAACCAGAACTATTTCTTAGAGGTTGAATTTGAGAATAAATCTTATCAAAATTTTACTTACCTAAGGTAAAGTTTGACAAAAACTTCCCAAAGAAAAATATTTTGGATTTTAGTCTAATAATTAAGTTTTTGTCTTCCGAAACATTTGTTTTAGAACTAGAGTTAGGCTCAAAAAAAAATTCTTAAAAACTAAATTTTCTATATCCTTAGAAATTTTATCCTTCTCATAATTTAATTATTCACGGTTTTTTAAAATACATTCAAAAAAAATTTCTTATCAAGATCTTTAGAAAGATCTGATATTTTCTTAGTAAGAATAGTATTTCTTGAATTTTCTTTATCAAGCTTTTTCTTGAGTTTTGAATTCTCATTCTCTAGAAGCTTAGCAAACCTAGAAACTTCTTCATAGGTAGGTAAAGTATTATCTTAATTAGAATAAGATTCTTCATCTGAGGATTCATAGTATTTACTATTACTATTTAAAGATATATTGGTGATAGATTCAGCATTGTGTACCTTATCCATTAAGCAATGATTTTTAATAGGTAGTATGGCTAGTAAACCAAGATTATTTTGTCCAGAAGATTCGTAATCTGATGATTCATCTGAAGAGTCACCACCACTAGCACTCCAACTATCATTAACTTTCAAAAATTTCTTATCTTTAGTTTTGTAGTACTTAATTCTATTCCTTTCAAAATGATTTTCTTTTCTATCCTTTCTTTTAAGCATAGGACAAGCTGGCCTTATATGTCCAGCTCTCTTGAATTCAAAACAAGTGAATTCTGAGTCTTTTTTATCTTTCATTTCTTTCTTCTTGTATCTCGATTGAATGTTATTCTATCCAAAAATCTTGTTCATACTTCGAGAAATATTGGCTAGTTCATTTTTTGAAGATTCACTTCCCCTAGATTCAGATTGAATAAAAATCTTCATAGATTTAGTTCTTGTAACTTTCTCAGGATTCTTAGCTTTCATATGATATGAAGTTGCTGTAAAATCAATACTATCATTTCCATTATTCTTCTTAATATTATCATCATCTCTCTTCATTCTAGTCTTAGGTTGAATAAGTGTTCCAAAAATTTCATCAAGAGAAATCTGTGTAACCTTTCTATTCTCATCTATAGTTGTCCTCTTGGATTCCCACTCATTGGGAATGATGTATATGATTTTGTCCACAAGATATTCATCATCTAATCCTTTCTCACCCATAGATTGTAAACTATTAACAATAGTTATGAATCTTTGTTGCACCTTACATATGGGTTCTCCATAAGAAAATCAAAAACCATGAAATTCAACACTGCACATGGCTCTTCTAGTTTCAATAACTTTGTAAGTTTTAAAGTGTGTAACTTCAAGATTCTTCCAAATACAATTTTCTGCTTCACAAGATGAAAATTTTCTATATATATTTATAGTAATAGAACAAAGAAATGTATAACCTCTAGTAAACATAGCACAATTTTCTACGCCAGTATTGATAATAAATGTCTTAATGAAATCTCTCCAATATTCATAATATTTCCCATAAAAATAGGTGGTCTAGTAGAATTTAGGTTGTCTATGGAACCAACTTTGATTCCTTCCATCTTAAATAAAATCTTTCCACACACACTTGTTAGTAATAAAAATTTGTAAACAAGGATAAAAATATCCAAAGCAAGGAAAATATAGAACAATCAAAACTTGAGCAAGAAAACATATATGTGAATATAAGTATTTTAGAGACCTCATCTAATACCAATTGTAGGATAAAAATGATATTGATCGTAATATCTTAAAAATGATGTAGATGCTTAATATACAAGAGGGGGGTGAATTGTATACTTTAAAAAATTCATTTGGAACTTTTAAATATGGTAATTTTTAAAAAAGTTAAACAAGGTAAATTCACAAGACCTATAAGTTATACAAACTTTCTTGATTCCGGAAATATGATTCCAAGAATGTAATTCCAGAAAATTGGTTCCAGAAATGAAACTTAACAAAAGTTTACAAAGAAAAATATTCTACCTTAAAGCGTATAGAATCTTACAAATCAAAGTACAAGTATAAGGAAGTATAAGATACTTATAATTTCCTCAACGATCAAAATTGCAGTAGAAAACTTGAAACAAAAAAAGTAACAAGTAGTATATATTTTAACCCAAAGAGAAGGTTATCCAACAACCTTGGATAAAGGTCCCTTGATTTATAATTACAAGAAAGACTTTCTTACCCACACCAAGGTAAGCCCTCGATATGAAGATCAAAGTCTGTCTTTATATACCCATGAGCCCTCAATTTCAAGTTATTTGGTATCTATGTTTTCCTCGGTAAGAAAGACCTCAAACTTTAAGGTAGTCGGCACCTCTGTCTTCCTATCCCTCGAAGCCCCCGAATGTTCTCAGTAACATTCAGAGTTTCACGATTCAATTCTAAAAAAGATGTTCAGTACGCATAAAGCATGAGAGTATCTCTCTCTAGAAATCACTTCAATAGCATGTAATCTCTATAGTGGTAGAAGTGTTCATCAAAAATTGTATATTTTGAGCTCTTTCAAATAAACTCTTATTTAGAGTCACATCTTCAACAGTCAGCTCCCTCCTCCAATGGTCATATTTTTCCTTGAATTTTGGAGAGACATGTACATGTGTCACTCAAACAATGGTTAGTTAGTAACTGAATGCACAGAATCGTTTTATAAACAAAACATGAGTAAGAAAAAATATGTTTACTTAACCAAATTCATTTCTCAGAGTGTAAAGAAAAAAATAAAAGTTCGATGTCTAACAAAAAAACATGTTTGGTGTCTAAAATACATAAATATTCGGATTTTGTATTCAAATAAATTCATAACCTGAATTCTAAAGAATTTCAGAGTCTATATTTTAAAGAAATTTGGAGTCTAAATTCTGTAGAATTCGGAGTCCGAATTCATAAGAATTGAGAGTCTGAATTCATAAGGATTCAGAGTCTAAACTTAGAAAGTTCAGAGTATGAACTTAGAAAGTTTGGAGTCTGAATTCATTTGAATTTGGAATCTGAATTCATTAGAATTCGAAGTCTGAACGTAGAAAGTTAGGAGTCTGAATTCATTAGAATTCGATGTTTGAACTTAGAAATTTCAGAGTCTAAATTCATTAGAAATCAGAGTCTGAACTTAGAATGTTCGGAGTCTAAATTCATTAGAATTCAAAGGCTGGACTTAGAAAGTTCAAAGTCTAAATTCCTTAGAATTAAGAGTCTGAACTTAGAAAGTTTGGTGTCTAAATTCCTTAGAATTCAGAACCTGATTATGTAAATGTTTAGTGTCTGAATTCAGAAGAATTTGGAACCTAAACTTATAAAAGATCGGAGTCTGAATTCAGAGAACTCGGAATCTGAATTCAAAGAACTTGGAGTCTGGATTCAGATCTTGAAAATAGAATGCTTCTTATCTAAGTATATATATGATTCCGAGGTTTTGGATATGAAACTGAATATTATAATTAGATTATAAACAATGAAAACATGGTAAGGATAAATTTCCTTGGGGCAGGAAAATTTTCCTTATGAAGATAAAACATAGGAAAATGAAATTCACCTTAAGAAAGAGTGTTTGTGATTTCCAAAACAAGAAGGAATGAAAAAGTCATAAAGAAATCTTATTGACTCAACAAGGGTATGTTTTAGAACCTCCCCCATACTTCCCTAATGATATATAAATGATTAGATACCCATTTATCTCTAATTAATCCCTCCAAAGTACACCCATTACCATGTTGAGGTTTCGTAAGGGATTCAACCTGAACCTCCTTTACACCTTCAAGATGCTTTATATTTCTTTTTAACCAAATGATTTTATCTATTATTTTTATTTACATATTATAAATGACGTTTATATGTACCAAATTCATGTATCAAGACCCTTTCATCATCTATTTCAGGGATATACATGTTTTTAAATGGTTCTCTATTCAATAATGCCCGTTAAGCAAACCTGTTTCAAAGGAACATCATGAATTCCTTCCCAATTTCAAGTGAACAATATCATATATTTTATGCCAAAATTGTTTTTATAAAATCAATATCTTTATTATGAAAACACTCTTGTTTCACTTCGGGTTTTATATATAATATTATACCCTAATCTATTTTAAATGCTCTTTGGTATTCTCCTTAAAAATGCAAAAAATTGTTTTTATTCTAAAATTTCTTAAATAAATTTTTTAAAAGTTGTAACTTCTGTTTAAAATCACCTATAATAATATATTAATTTTTAACTTATTAATATATGTGTATTATTTAATTAATTGCTTTTATGGATAGTTGTATGATACCCCCATTTATTATGCTATATGACATGATTATAATATCCATTTCCTTCCATAGCTACCCTTATGTTTATGTATGATTGATTATGTATGATTCAATAAATAGAAATAATATTCATGAATATGTTATGATTGGTTTTCCCAGATAGTACGCCAATGCATTGGGTAAAGTTGAGTCTCATGAAAAGTTATATGCAACTGTCTTGGCAGTTAGCCATGACTTTTGCTATCATGTGCTCCTCTATGTGCAACAAGCCTTTAATCATGCTAAAGTCATGTTTTATGTTTCTTAAACATTACTATGAATCCATGTTTATATTATCTCATGTATATATGTTATGATTCCAAATGTTCCATGCCATCTATTTTCATTATGTCATGCCTTCTAACACATGTGCTAAAGCTCTATTCTTATACTTCTTCCCTTACTGGGATTTTTAGCTCACCAATTTTTTCATGTTATCCCTAGGTTATCCTATTCCTCTTTATGTTAAAATGGGTGTTAGGATCTCCATATGAAGATTAAATAAAGAAATTTTTTCTGATTTTTGTTTTTTTGTACCTTGTCTTCAAAGACACTAGACTTTAGGGTCTTTGATTGTATTCTAGTGTATAATTATTCATAAAATCATGTAATGTTATTTGTAAAAGGATAGGGTCACTATAGTACTTACTATAATCCTTAGATAGATGGCCAGTTTGAGAGAACCATTTAAACACTGTAGAATATTCTATGACCTGATTTTATATATTTCAAAGGTTGTTGGGAATAATTCAAATTGTCTAATTCAATTATAAAAAAAATAATTCACTCAAGAATTCAGATGGACCCTTATGAATCAATCTATTGAAATAAGTGAATAAATCCAACATTTCATGATGAAGTTAGATAATGAAAGTTATTTGGACCTAAGCTAACTGAGGAAATAGATATAAAGGATAGAGTCATTCAGTAGCACATCAAGGCATATTAGAGCCATCAAGGAGATCTAGAATTCAAAATTGTTGAGAAGTAATAATACGGAATTTCTCCACAAAATAATTTTATGATATTTGGAAATATGTGAAAGATTATCTAAAAGTATATTATTCCAACCAGGATTCTGGATTGATTAGGGATTGTAACTTATCACTTAGCACTTCCAATGAACCTCTCTCAAGTTCACGATGTGTTCCATGAATATGTTTTGAGAAACTATATACCTGATCATTAACATGTAATAAACTCAATGTTTATAATAGTGAGGATGATATTTTCTATTAATAACAACTAGTATAAATCAATGATTTTACAGACAAATTATTACAGAATAAGACTACTCGCATGTTTAATGTTATCTGGAGGAATCAAAAATTCAAGGAAGCTACATGGGAACCCAAGGATGTGACGAAGAAAATATATCCTCATTTTTTTGTGTCATAGTTATGTAATTTATATGGATAAAATATTTTTAATGGGGTTATAATGTAACACCCTAATATTTTATATTTACTTCCTTTGAAATAAACATAAGTTATTTGATAGATTGTTTTACACACAACCATGAGACTAAATGAACTCCTGATATAGTAAACCATTATTACCTTGATTTTTTATTCGTGAATATTAATAAGATTAACCAAATTATGAAATAAATTTATAATGGTAAAAATTTTATAATCACTCACTTTTATTAAAATCATTTAATGAATAAAATAACTATTTTTTTAAGAAATGTAATTTTATACATGTTATGTATTTTTATCAAAACAAAGTAAATTAATTAAAAATTATAAAGTGATTTCAATAAAGTTTACTGATAATTTATATGAGTAATTGAATAATTATCTATCCATTAGTTATTTAAAAGTTTTTAATTAAGATAAAATATTTTAAAAGTGAAAATTGTTATTTTTTATAAAATTATTTTTATGTGCATAATGTTTTTTTATAATAATTAAATAAATAAATAATTATTGGTTATTGGTTTCAATGAAATTAATATTTTATATTTTCAATAAATTTTTTAATATTTATCTTTTTTACAATGCATGTAATGAATGTAAATTCATCTTTATTCTAAAAGATTCATTTTTCTAAAAATGGGTTTTCATTGTGTTTTGTGTGCTTATTTTAAAATTAATTTCCAGTAATTGTAGAAATTGAATTTTATAAAATGGATTATATATTTTGAATCATAATTTTATAATTTTTAAATGATACCAAATTTATTTTTTTCAACATGAATAATAAAAAGAGTACAAATTTGTTAACAAGATTAAAGTTAAAGAGGTTTACCGGGGTGAAACTATAAGAAATGGGTAAAAATTTTGTATATACATATCCAATTATAGTTGGTTTAATATATTAGGAACTTATATTATATTAACTTTAAAAACATGGAATTTTTTTTCCACCTTCACATGAATGAGACCTTATGTTATTTATATCTTTTATGTAATTCCATGTGTGTCATCTCTCTCACTTATAAAAGGGAACATGTTCTCACCCCTTATTCACAACATTGGAGCCTTATATATAAGAAAATATTTTTGTAAAACCTTATTAGATTCCATATATTCTTTATAGATCACATTTTCTTCTCTTAAGACCAATGTTTCATGGCTTAAGATGTAAGACAATGGAGGTCTATCAAAGAAGAGGTACAAATCTTATCTAAACATTTTGAATTTTATTTCTTATTCCGCATTCTATAAAACTATTGTATCCATAATATCATGATTTAAAAAATCATAAATGTTTTCAGATATTATTATGATGATTTTATAACTATTTCCAACCTCCTTTCTATCAAATGGGAAATGAAATTATTGCTCAGGCATATGTGTGGACTACAGCCTCCACATAGCGGTATGATTCATTTTACATTACCACCACACATTGATGGATATAATTATGGATTTAATAAACATATATGATATTTATGATATATTTTTATTATATAATGATAATATATTATTTATCTTTATTTCTATCTTTTAGTTAGAAATTGATAACAGTGTTCATGAATACGCACAGACTACCATATCCATGAATGGTGGAATTCATTTTTCTATCTCTAAATTTTATGGAAGGTTATAAATATTTATGTAATAAATATATGATATTTATATTATCATTAAAATTATTTATATGTCGTAACCACGATCAATTTTCAAAGTCCATAACAGATTTTATCCCAACTAAGTTAAATATCCTAAAAACAGGGGTGAGTTAGGGTATGACAGATTAAAACAAATACCCCTTATGATCTTGTTTCATTGTAAAAAAATGTTCTTCTTTCCTTTTACCATATAAATTTATGAATAGAAATGAAATAATGTTTGAGAAATAGAAAATCTAATTTCTTTACTCTCACTATGCTACGTCCAAGGAGCATACAAATGTAATGTACCGATATACCAAATCCATTAAGTCTCGCTATCAAATTAAGTTTTATGATATATCGCTTTTATGTTCAGGCTCACTAAATTTAATTATTTTAGGTACAACTCACTTCTTACCAAGGTTCACTCCCTAACTCTCTTTCAATGTCTCACTGTTAGTGGAATTCATCACATTATTACTCTTCCTTTTCTCACTACTCTATAAGGGATCCACACAAAGTTTATAGACATGAAATTCCCTTATTTATCAACAATGAATGCATCATCAACTATAAATAGATGCTCAATTAAAGTCCCACATTCATCAACTTGATGAATATCACTTTAATACATATTTAATGGGAGATCCCTTTTCAAAACATTCAAGATCCTCACTACCTTCACAAGGCACGCCTCTTTAGAATATCTCAAATTGCCTTCATGAAGCACACCTCTTTTGCGAAGCTCAAATATCCTTTGCGAAGCAACCTTCTTTTACGAGTCTCACATGGACTTCATGATATATAGTACTTTCATGAAGATACAATTTTTGGTCATCTTTTATAACCTTCAAAATATATCTTTCATCATGAAATGTTTTAAAAGAAAAACCTTCACGTGTCTCCTCCACAAAATTAAATCCTATAGATTTTTTTAAGTCTTTTTCAACTTTTTTGAGGGGGCTAGAGGCCTATTTATAGGCCTTTCCTCCCATTACAAAAGCTTAATTCCCCATCATCGCCTTTTCTGGACGTTATCTCATCTTTTTCACAATTCTCCCTATTTTTCAATGCACCGGGTAAATTTACCATTCCCAAATATTCTCATAGTCACGGACATTACCATCAAACCTTCAAGAATTCACGATGCTTATTCATGATGATCCACATCATCGTGAAAAAACATTCACGAAACGACCTTCATGAAACCCAATTTTTTTGAAACTCATTCCTTTACGATATTTTTATAAGGCCTTCAAGGAAATCTATCTTTATCGATGATATCCATCCTATAAATTTTGGACCCCAAAAACTTTGGCAAACACTAAGAAACGGTGTTACCTTGTGTACACAATTTTTTATATCACTTACAGAGAATCCATTACTTTTTCATGGATATTTTTCAACATTAATAGTCAATAATATCTTGGTACCTCCACAAATATCCTTGGAATCCTTGTTTTTAACTAACACAATCAACCAAAAACAATGCAATGTTACCAAGAGATATTTTTTCCCCAATAACATCCGAAACAAAACATACATTTAAAATGAAATGGATATCCCCCAAAAAGAGTGATATTAATAAAGATTTTTAATGAATGGGTGATAAGATGTTAGATGTAAACAATGTATAGTGTTATAATTATTAATATGGTTCTTGTATAAAATTAAAATAAATTTGAATTTATTATACATGAGGTTAGAGTTATTATGATGAAAGTTAAACTTGAGAAAAGGGTTTTATGTTATAATGTATCTTTTTATTAGGGTTGTTTATGCCTCACTTTTTAATGATGAGATTATATTATATATATATCAAAAATATTATTTATTTTATTATCCACTATTTTATTATATAATTACAGGTTTTCCGTTCATTTTTAACTAAGTATTCAAAGGTCTAAAATATTTTTTAAAGGAAAAAAGGATTTTTTTTCTTTTCATTCAGAAATATTTTCTTCTATGTCCATACTTTCTTTAAAGTGTTTTCAATAATATTTTTACTGCTACAGAAATATTTCTTTATGTCATTTTTTTAAAAAAAAATTACTTTATATAAAAATATTTAAAAGGAATCACCTTTTTGTTTTATGAATGATGTTTTTTACAAAATGTGTGAATAGAGTCTTTATTTTAATGTACACCACAAAAAAATAGTTTTTTCCATCATGAATAATCTTTTATTTTAATATTCCTTTTAAATTTTCCATGTTTATTTTAAAATAAATTTTTTCCTAATATTTTGGTAATTTTTAGATTTTAAATATGTGATTTCAAAATTAAATGGTTATTTTCCTCAAAATATTATCCATTTATCTTTTAAAGGAATTTTATATCTATTATAAAATACTTTGATGTTACTTATGCTTCACTAGGATACGAACCTATGATACCACCCTTATTATTTATCTGGATTGTTTTTTATTATGAGGATGAAATATTTATGAAACATGTTTTCCATTTCATGGGTTAATTAATGATGAAATGATAATAGTTTTTCATGATCATGTGGAATATATATGAATGGATTATGATTATGATATGTGTGGGATTCTTATATCACTCTAACATATTATGTAAAGATTAAAATTTTGTGATTTTAAATGGCACAAAAGAGGTTATAGAAACCCCAAAAAAGGGTAGATGGGTGGTCATCTCTAGCCCAAAGTAGGTACATGGGTGGTTATCCCAAACATAACATGTTCTGAATATCTTAGTGAGTGTCCTTGACCTTATATTTCTATCATTATGATTATTCAACACTAAATGTCAATATTCTATGACATAATCTTGATCCAATGTAATACTTTCATGGATCTTATTATTTGATTTCTTTTAATTCATACCTTATGAACTTCTAATCTGCATACCATGACTCATGATTATGGTTGAAGAATTTTTGGGTATGATTTTGAAATATTATAATCATTTTATAATACCCTTATGACCATGTTATGAAAAAAATCATTGATTTGTATCTCTCTTTTCTACCCTTACTAATCATCTGAACTCGAAATTTATTATGTCCCATTTCCCTTATATAAGAAGAAGAATTTTATGTCTAAGAATGGTGATATATGTAAAGAAATTAGTTGGATATAATGTAGATAATTTATGTTCAAGTTTTTATGTATCCAAATTTCCAAAGTCACTAAATATTTATAGTTATTGCATGAATCATAGTGATGTGTAAAGAATATTCATCTGATAAGATGTAATATTTGTGTATGAAATAATTGGGTTTCCTCATAAGTGGAGTGACGAACATCAAAGTGGACTCATTTCTTAGTGAAATGTGGATTTTGTTCCATTCATGGATATAATGAATTTAAAATGTATCATCATTTTAGTACGATAATAATTAAAATATATCCTTATTAAATGAATGTAAAACATGATACTCATCTGATATTTTTTAATTATATATATAATATAATCCTAATCACCTTATAGAATTATTTTTAAATCTATCTTGGGGACAGAAAAACTTAACACAATTAATTTCCTTTAACGGTATCAAAACTATAGAATAGTTTTCAAAAAAGAAAAAATATTGTATGTTTGTGAAAACCCCCTTCCCCAGTAGATGACTAGTGAAGTTGTCCATTAAACTGACATAGATACCTTTCATACGAATCTAAATTATTCACTAGATGTATCTACACTCTTATTTGTAGACATATAACTCAGTTTTCAATATCAACATGGGAATATAGATGTATATAAGATTATATACAATATAAAAAGGGATTTATCATGAACAAGATAGACATAGGAGGTATGGGGTTTCAAATTTTCTATTTAGATTCAAGATGGAAGAAAATATATCAGTATCTAATCATGTACTAAATATGATTTTTAATGTTAATGAATTTTGGGTATTTATTTTACCTCTCAGGAATGATATTTCCATGAACTTGAATCTGAAATCACTTTCAAGAATGTTATAAAATTTCATTATGAATTATAATATGAATAAGTTCAATAAAATTTGACTTGATATCCAAGATATGTTTAGGATAATTGAGAAGAATATGGAATGTTAATTATCATGTTCAGTGTTTGTGGTGAAAAATTAAATTGGTCAATTTTTTGGGTTAAAAGGATAAGAATAGTGGTTATGGAAATTCTACACTTCCATCAAAACCAAATAAAATAAGTAAGGGAAGCGATTTCATTGTGGAAAACCTCTCTATTAAAAAAGTAATAATCTTTAATTCCTAAATGATTTAAACAAGCTCTAGGGATATTTCATTTTTGGTATTAGTATTATAGGATTCAATACTTTAATTTTTAAGGGTATATTATATAGGTTGTATGTTTCAAAAGTTTTGTAAATATAAGGTATTTTTGAATTGATGAAAGGATGAAATGGGAGCTTAAATTATGGATTTGATTGGTGAAGTAATATTTTTCTACATCAATGTTCTTGATACAATATATTACTTAAATCTTGATTACATCACCAAAAATATTTTTTTATTTCCATATCATTTACTTCTTATGTGATAATTATTATTATTGTGAATAAATTTTTGTTTTAAATAAATGAGATTTTTTTTTGGATACAAAATTGTTGAACCTGATCCAAATTCTATAACATGCCTAAAAAGAATAAATTCTTATTTTCAAAATAATGCTCCAAAAACATATAATATATAATATATAGTATGGAAACAATAGTTTATTTGTTAATATATTCACTAAATTAAATAAGTATTATTTCCTGTATACAAATGAATTTTCTATCCTATCAAGATATTTTGAAAATATTATAATTTATAAGAGGCTAGTGGGAGAATTTTTGGACATTGAGAAGTTTAAATTTATTGAATAAAATATTATATCAACCACAATACAAAGTGAATGTAATTTAATATCCTTAAATGTTTTGGGTGTGTCAGTAAAAGATTATTGTAAAGTGATACATTAGTAACCCTTAGATTTAAAGGAAAATTTTGGATGAAAAATGCCTCAATAATTAAAATAATGATGAACTTTCAACAGTTTTATGTAGACTACAAAATATTTTAACATCATAAAATTTGATGTTAAAAAGTAAGAGTTTTAATACTTGTTCATGGAGTTAAACATTAGGAATATGATTCCTAAACCTATCCATTATTTAAAATGTATTTCTTTATAGATGTTAGCCATTGATCTATTTTGCGGGAGGGTTTACCAATTGGAAACATTTAGATTTGTCAATAACAATATAGATATTTAATGAGTTTAACAAATTCCAAAAAGTGTATAAAACATAAAGTGGATCTGGCATTATATCAAATGAGATATAATGATATAGGTTCTTTTTGTAAGAATTAGTAAAAGGGTTTATGAAAATAAAATTTATCATGTTATACAAAAGGTACCATACACTTTTCCACTCTTTCATGTTTTCTATATATTTTTTATAAATTTAAATGATAATTTAACTCTCAAAGTATGAATTTGTGTTATCCCTGATCAATTTTCATTATAAAATATTATACTTTTTGATGAAATTTTAAGGTTACCATGAGTATGATTCTTATATAGGGATGGAGAATATTATCATGAGGCACAAAATTATTATTTTTCAATAGATGACCTAAAATGTATACCACATTGATTGTTATATAATATTTCTTTGGTATAATAGGTGTTCATGTTTTATATTGAATCCTTTTACATATTGTTGGTGAGATACCTAGATTGATAATAATCATGATTTGATATATTTATTACGAAATCCTTTAGGATTGGCTAATCAATGACTGGTTGGTGACTCATGAATGTCTTAGGGAATGGAAAAATCAAATTTATATTCCTAATATAACACAAATAATTACCAAGGTCATCTCACTTGAGATGCTTTCTCAGTTGTTAATCTAATTTTTCTATATCACCTAAACTACTTCTTTTTTTTCTGTTTTATAAAAATAATGGAATTTAAAAGTGATTCAATATCAAAAAAATAAACTTATACTAACAAGAAATTCTAACTGAATAAAATTAGGAAGAAAGTACTTGGCCTCTGTGGTTTGGTACATGGGTTTCATCATTCTTCTTATTGGTATTCAGATTAAGTTTGATAATTCAATTATGATATCTCATTAATGAATTACTATTATTTTATTTAATCATGTAAAATATTTAATTCCTTTATAAATATCAATTCCATCACCTCCTATAATCGGGTTTGATAGCACACCTCAATTGAGAGTGTGACATCTTCCAAGAACTTGCTCCATCATATGTCATTTCATCCACTAAATAGAAAAAATCCATCATATGAAGAGCTTGTATCTGGTAGAAGGGAGGGAAAATATTTAATAAAATAATAAAAATGAGTTTGAGATCATTTTCATGATGGAAAATCACCACACACATTCACATCACTCTTCATCATCATAAATATAATAAATCATAAAAATTTAAGTGTAAAATATATAAAAATAACACTTATCTACCCTGATCCAAGACTCAGGTTAGCCCCTTATTATTTAATGTAAGAGTTCACTATGGTAATATGTGAAATAATATAAGAATAAAAAAATAAACAAATAAACAAAAAAGAGAATGAGAAGAAGAATAGGAAAACACACACATGAAATCACAAAATAAAAAAAGAAAAGAATAAGAAGAATAAAAAGGGCGTGTCGAAGAAGAAACAAAATTAAAAACCATTCATGAATTATATTTTATTTAAATTAAAATAAATTAAATTTAAATTTAAAATAAAATTAAAGAATGAAATAATAATCAAATAAAAGAAGAAATGAGATGGGTGCAACAGCTTCCCCTCAAGAATATGTCCAACAAAATTTGTCTCATATTCTGCCCAACATATGGCCAAATATCCTCAAGGTTACTTCTTATAAGATGCACTAAATAGAATTTTCTATTGACCCTAAAAATATCAAAGTATATGTAAAGGTATAATAGATATTATAATATAATAAATGATCCACACTTTTTATGGTCGTGGATTCCCTAAATCTTCCTCTAATTTTGAGCATTCAATATCAGTATTAATGAGGTTAGAACTCCATAATATTCTATTTTCAAACACTAATTCAAGTGATATTTGAAATAAAGAAATAATTTCCAAAATTTGAGGAGTTCATCCAAATTTATGACTCATTTACTAAGGTGGGTACCACTCTATCGGCCAAAATAATGTTTCAATTGATTTATTTTTAAGGTCATGTGGATGTTTGAATCAAATCTTGTTCCATAAGAAGAAGTTTAATCCTACAAATAATTTAATCCTAAAAATAATAATCATTCAAAGTTGATCAATATTTTAAAAGTTATGCTTAAAATAACAAGGTGATAAAAATCTCTTAAATTACAGAATTAATCAATTTTCATATTTTAGCGCAAAACACATCAATAATCCCAAAATAATGCTAATCAACTCAAATTTTTCAATTGGTATGGATTAAATCATTGAAATATATATGAAAAATGATGTAAATATTATCTCAATAAATTCCCACGCACATTAACCATGATTATCCTCAAGTATAAAATCTTAATAAGGGAATTCAAAGCGAACCAATGTCACCAATATTCAAATTGAAAAGCCAAAAAATCAATCAAAAATCAATGAAAAATAAAGTTATCAAAAATAAACATAAATAATAAATTTAATTTATTAATTTTCAATGAAAAACATAATTCATTACATTAGAAAAACACATGATTGAGGACTATAATAGTTAAGTTCCTTTGGAATCTTTGAACACATTATTCTAATTTGGTAAAAGATATTCAACATATCCTATAAATATCTTCCAATTTATTACCCCAACTTAAAACCTTTCTTTATAACATGAGTAAATGAAACATAAGAAAGGGTGGGCTCAGAAGCATAGTAAGGGTAATCGATGAAGTTACATAATCATAACATGAGCATACAAGTATGAAAGCATGATCATGCCATTTTAATAGCATACCCTACATATCTAAGATAATATTAATGAGTCATTTAATAAATATTGGGAGATATTAAGACCTAAATAAAAAGAAATCAAAGCATATTTTTCATGAGAGTATAAAAATTTCATAAGACATGAAAATTTTTACCTACACTTAAGCTTATAAGATATTATGTCAATGATTCCTACCAAGATATTCATAGTTCGTTAGGCTTGGGTTAATCACTTGTATAAATACTTCAGGATTGGGATGGAATCATGTGTACATTTTAGTTTCAAGCTTAGGATGACCTCCTGTGTATTCTCTTATAGCAGGCTAAGGATGACCTCCTATGTAATATTTTCTAGTGAAATTTGGATGACCTCTCATATACCCTCTTGTTGAGGTCTTAGGATGACCTCTCATATACCCTTTTGATCTCAAAAAACATTTATCATTACCCAATTAATTGGAGGGAGATATAGGTCTCACCCATCACATAATGAAAACCATACATATCTGTGACATTATAACATAAATCATTCATTATATTAGACCCCATGAAATGAAATGGGTTTCATAAGCAGCATTCAATCATAACATAACCCATGGAAAGAAACACTACTGGAAATTCGGGTTATAGCCACGGTTCTAAACCGTGGCTATAGGCCCTCAAACCGTGGCTATAGGTAATAGCCATGATTTGAGGAACCGTGGCTAAGTTTGGCGTGGCTATAGGCCCAGACCTATAGCCATGGTTCCGAACCGTGGCTATAGGTTTACATCCACTGTTCAAACCGTGGTTGTATACTTAATGCCATGGTTTCAACCGTGGCTATATTAGACACCGGACAGGCTTTATAGCCACGGTTGGAAACCGTGGAGTTAGGTCTATAGCCACGGTTAAAAACCGTGGAAATAAACCAATAGCCACGGTTTAAAACCGTGGCTATAGGGTGTGCACATACATAAAAAAATACCCCCCCCCCCCCCCAACCCCCTGGACACCCCCGGGACACCCCCTAGAAACCCACCTGGACACCCCCCTGACACCCCCCTGGACACCCCCCTGGACACCCCCCTGGACACCCCCTGGACACCCCCCTCGACACCCCCTGGACACCCCCTAGACACCCCCTTGAACACCTCCTGCACCCCTCCCCTATGCCTTGCAGACCCCCCCCCCCCTGCCCTCCTCCCCACTACCTTGCAGACAACCCCCTTCCAGTCCCCCTTGTCCCCTGCCACACCCCCTGCTAGTCCCCTCTGCCACCCCCTGCCAGTCCCCCTCCTGCCCCCTGCCACCCACCTGCTTGTCCCCCTGCCAGCCCCCCCTGCCCCTACTAGTCCCCCCCTGCCCCTTGCTAGTCCCCCCTGCCACCCCCCTGCCACCCCCCCCCCCCTGCCCCCTGCTAGTCCCCCCCTGCCACTCCCCTGCTTGTCCACCATGCCCCCTGCCCCCTGCCACCCCACCTGCCAACCCCCCCTGCTTGTCCCCCTGCCAGCCCACCCCCTGCCCCCTGCCAGTCCCCCCTGCCCCCCCCCCAGCCCCCTGCTAGTCCTCCCTGCCACCCTCTGCCAGTCCCCCCTGCCCCCTGCAACCCCCCAGCCTACCTGCACCCCCCCCCCCCCCGCAGCCCATCAGCACCATCCCCCAACCCCAGCCCCCAGCTGCACTACTCCACCCGCATCCCAGCTGCACCAGTCTCCCCCACCCTCCCCAGCCCCCTACACCCCCCCCCCCCCCCCCCGCAGCCCACCTGCACCAGCCCCCAACCCCAACCCCAAGCTTCCCCCCCCCCCCAGCCCCCTGCCACCCCCCAGCCCACCAGCACCAGTCCCCCCCCACATCCCACCTGCACCAGCCCCCAGCTGCACCAGCCCCCCCCCCCAGCCCCCCCCCCCCCCCATACCACCTGCACCTGTCCCCCCTCCCCATCCCCCCTACACGGGCCCAAGGATCCTACATTGTTTCACCAAGGGGCTACATGGTTTAGACTTGGATATGCGCAACTCATGCTAAAAAATTGTGTGCAATTCAAAATGAACTTAAAATTATCCTCACGAAGGGAGGTCATACTATTTTCCTCAAACCATGCACCTTAACCATGAAGAGTATGGAAACCTCAAAAATTTACATGTTCTGACCTGGAACTCCATGGAGATAAAAACCAAAACTCTACTTAACCAAATAACAATAAAAGAACTATGCAGTGACATAGGGGCTATTATAAACTCCCCGCCATGCTACTTTTCCTCCTAGAATTTCCTTGGTCAAAACTAGAGACAAAGGAAAAGAGATGCAAAGGAAAATAGAACTAGCACACTGTGACCAGAATTTTTCTAGTACATTTTATCTTTTACTGCCTCTCTCAATGTCTCCCAACATTGTGCAAGTCTTACCACTTCCAATCTACATATTCACGTTACACATTAGGGGGTGAAACAAGATAAAACAGAACTAGCACAGTAAACTGAAAATAAGTGAAATCTTGGTGTGAAGTGATGTAAAAGTAAAAAATCTCACATTGTTGTGCCCTATGACACCCACTAGACCCCCTGGACACCCCCTAGACCCCCCTGGACACCTCCTAGACCCCCCTGGACACCTTCCACTGGACACCCCCACCCTTGGACACCTTCCACTGGACACCCCCAGCCCCCTGCTAGTTCCCCCCTGCCACCCCCTGCTTGCCCCCCTGCCAGCCAGCCCCCCCTGCCACCCCCCTTCTTATCCCCATGCCTTTCCCCCCTACCCCATGCTAGTCCCCCCTGCCACCCCCCTTCCACCCCCCCCCCCCCCGCCCCTTCCCCCTGCTAGTTCCCCCCCTACCACCCCCTACTTGCCCCCTGCCAGCCAGCCCCCCCTGCCACACCCTGCTTGTCCACCTGCCTTTCCCCCCTACCCCATTCTATTCCCCCCCTTCCACCCCCCTGCCAGCCAGCCCCCCCCCCCCTGCCCCCTGCCAGTCCCCCCCTGCCACCCCCTGCCAGTCCCCCCTGCTAGTCCCCCTGCCATCCCCCCTGCCCCCTGAATTTGAAGTTGAATTTTATAGAACTATAAGAACAAGATGAAAGAAAGTAAAATAAATATAACATACACTATTATTTAACATGCTTTAGTCCCATGGGGACCTACGTGCATAAAAATAACAAAACCTAACTCACACATTTTATTATGGTCAAAGAAAACAAAAACCCTACAACTGTAAACTAGAAAGAATCACAAGGATGTGTTAATGCTGAAACTGGTAAAGCACAATTCTGATGGATATATTCTATAAGCAGATCGTCAACTCGTACTCCCAACTTGAGCACCTTATCAAAGAGGGTTCTCTACCGCAACTAGAATTAAGATGAAACATCCTATCAACATGGGCTACCAACACCCAACATACAAGAATCAAGAAACAGAAAATAGAGAGTTCACAACATTTTTTACACAACCAGAATATGTCTCGGAGCATCATTACAGACCTCACCCTATAGGTTACACATGACATATACTAATAGGGCTTCCACATTTTACTCTACCTGCTGTTACACCTATTCATGATCGTTCTCACCTAGACATTCCTCAAGGACAGCCCCTCCCCCTCTGCTGGACAGCCCCTCCCCCTGCCTAGACACCCCTCCCCCCTGCTGGACATCCCTCCCCCCTGCTGGATAGCCCCTCCCCCTGCCTGGACACCCCTCCCCCCCTGCTGGACGGCCCATCCCCCTACCTAGACACCCTTCCCCCCTGCCTGGACACCCCTCCCCCCTGCTGGACACCCCTCCCCCTGTTGGACAGCCCTCCCCCCTACTGGACAGCCCTCCCCCCCCCCCCCCGTGCTAGACATCCCTCCCCCCTGCGGGACAGCCCTCCCCCCTGCCGGACATCCCCTCCCCCTGCAGGACACCCCTCCCCCCTGTCGGACACCCCCCCCCCCTGAATGGAAATATTTCAATAACAAGTAGAAATGAATTAAATGTATACAAACTAAACAGAGATATAAATGAGAGAAATAAGTAATAAAACCTGAATTAAAAATGTTGGATTCAGTAATTAAAAAAAATAAAAGGCCAGAGTAAGATAAAGAGGCTCTGGTAGTCCCCCTGCCCCCTGCCAGTCCCCCCCTGCACCCTGCCAGACACCCTGCCAGTCCCCTACTAGTCCCCCTACTCCCTGGACACCACCGTGACTGCAGCATGACGGCGTTGTGACCGCGGAATGACCGCAGTGTGACCACAACGTGTTGGCTCGGTCCAGCGACATCCGCGGGGCAACATCTTCCACTTAGTTTCAAATAGGATGATATGGATGGCATGAGAGGATGTTTTCTCAGAAGATTTAAAGAAATGAATGCTAATCTGTGATGACTAGGGGATTGGATGACCCCTGATATACCTAATTCGGTGAGGTTTGGAGATCTAGAAATGTGTAGGAATACCTAGAGGAATAAAATATGCCAGATAATTTCAAACCAATGTTTTTAGTTTAATTGAGCCTTTGTACCACCTGCTATGCACGTTTTGTGGAAAGATGGATGAGAGGCAGCGCTGAGAGGAGATATAGTTTAGGAATGAGGAAATATGAAAAATTATAGAGCTAACCATTCAATGTTTCTCTAAGGAGGAGTAACCGACGCAGGGTGTCGTCCTGGAGCAGGGCCAAATCACGGCGTGACCGCGGCGTGACTGCGGCGTGACCGCGGCATGACCGCAGCGTGACTGCGGCGTGACCAAAGCGTGACCACAACATGTTGGCCCGGTCCAGCGACATCATCGGGGTAACATCTTCCACTTAGTTTCAAATAGGATGATATGGGTATGTGTAGACTACCAGTCCCCTCCCCCATGTCTGGACACCCCCCCCTGTCTGGACACCCCCCCCCCCTGTCTGGACACCCCCCCCCCTGTCTAGACACACCTCCCCCTGTCTGGACACCCCCCCTTGTCTGGACACCACGCTTTCTGGACACCCCCCCCCCCCTGTCTGGACACACATCCCCCCTGTCTGGACACCCTCTCTGTCTGGACACCCCCCTCCCTGTCTGGACACCCCCCTGTCTGGACACCCCCCTGCACCCACCCCCTCAACTTGGTAGTGATCATCATCCTCCAATGAGTGCTACATGAGATGAGGGAATTATGGAAGGAATTTCATCTAAAACAGCCAAAAGCAGACATTGAATTTCCATCACAACAGGTTGATCCGGTTCAGAAGACATGTGCAGAGGATGAGGATGATCTGGTTCAGACAACATGTGAAGAGGATGAGGAAAAAGAATAATTACCGAACAAATATTATGTGATACATGTACAATAAAATATGTCAAAAAATTCCAAACCAATGTTTTCGGTTGAATTGAGCCTTTGTACCACCTGATATGAACGTTTTGTGGAAAGATGGATGAGAGGCAGCGCTGAGAGGAGATATAGTTTAAGAATGAGGAAATACGAAAAATTATAGAGCTAACCATTCAATGTTTCTCTAAGGAGGAGTAACCGCCGCAGGGTGTCATCCTGGAGCAGGGCCAAATCACGGCGTGACCGCGGCGTGACCGCGGCGTGACCGCAGCGTGACCACAATGTGTTGGCTCGGTCCAGCAACATCCGCGGGGCAACATCTTCCACTTAGTTTCAAATAGGATGATATGGGTATGTGTAGACTACCAGTCCCCTCCCCCATGTCTGGACACCCCCCCCCCCCCCTGTCTGGACACCCCCCCTGTCTGGACACCCCCACCCTGTCTGGACACACCTCCCCCCTATCTGGACACCCCCCTTGTCTGGACACCACCCTGTCTGGACACCCCTCCCCCTGTCTGGACACACCTCCCCCCTGTCTAGACACCCTCCCTGTCTGGACACCCCCCTCCCTGTCTGGACACCCCCCCCTGTCTGGACACCCCCCCCTGCACCCACCCCGAACCTGGACACCACCCCTTTCCCCGCACCTGCACCCTCCCCCTTCCCCGCAGCACCCCCCCTGCCCCGCAGCACCCCCTGCCTGGACAGCCCCCCCCCCCCCTCCTGGACACCTCCCCCCTGCCTGGACACCTCCCCCCTAGACACACATGATCTATGAAAAATAGAAACACGAATTAAACAAAGGCATTACACATCAATTCAGGATTACAATATTCTCATAGCAACAAAAATGAAATTCTGTATAGAAACGATTCAATTACATAGAATAAAATCATGAGAATAAAATACCATATTCAAGATATACATTCCCAGGGGATATGGATTCCTATATAAAGAACCAAAATAGTAAGTTTGAATAGATTCTAGTGGCATCCATGATTAAAAATAGCACAAGATAACACATAACATTCTAAGTACAGGAAAACCAAATTTGATATATCAAATGAACAAAGTGTACCACTCTTCGCTTGTATGCATGGAACTGTTCCACTAAATCAACAATAACTTCCTGCTTGAGAGCCTGCAGGAAAACACAAACATTACCAGTAGCTAAGGTATAGATTGCCTTTGAAAACTCAAAAATATTTTACACTTGAATAATTCATCGATTTCAAATTCTAGAACTTTTTATCAGAAATGCAATCACACCTGCCCCCCACTAGACACCCCTGGACACCACCCATTGGACACCCCTGGACACCACCACCTGGACCCCCACAAGACACCCTTAGACACCACACCTGGACACCACCTGGACCCCCTAAACCCCGGGACACCCCCTGGACACCACCCCTGGACCCCCTCCCCCACCTGGACAGCCCCCCCCCTGCTGGATAGCCCCCCACCCTGCTGAACAGCCCCCCCTGTTGGCCAAATGAAATTTCCTCATTATTTTCATAGTAGAATAGAGTTGTACCATAGGGTGTAAGGTTACCTTCAGTGAAAACCTACTCATTAAGTGTCCATAATGGACTAGCTAGTGATGGCTGTATCAGAACTGGATAAAAGAGAGAGCTTATACTTGTCAGGGTTATGGTGAGCTGGGAATTAGTTTTTGGGCAATGTGGATGTAAACAAAACAGTAGGGACGGTTCAAGAACTTTTCTAAATTTCATGTGCTTTGAGGAACTGAAACCCGACTTGCACGCTTATCACTTTCACCTTCCTTAACGAGGGTCAGATCTCTTTTTGTTAAATGGTTTATGCTTTCTACTGTTACATCAGTCGAAGAACTCATTGGAAACACATGAATGATATTTCAAGAGTTATATTAGATCCCTCAGTTATAATGGGAGATTACAATGCTGGTGGAAGGGGGATGGTTGCAGGTGTTGGGGGGATGGTGTGGGCTGATTCGAAGGTGGCAGGGGGGCTGTTGCGGGATGGAATACTGGTGGCAGTGGGCTGAAATGAAGGTGGAAGGGGGCTAGTGTGGGATGGATGTGGCTGGAGCAGGTCCAAATCACAGCGTGACCACGGCGTGACCGCGGCGTGACCGCGACGTTACCGCAGCGTGTTGGCCCGATCCAGCGACATCCGCGGGGCAGCATCTTTCGGCCAGAAGCGAATGGATCAGAAGGAGTCTGGAATGTTGGTGGAAGGGGGCTAGTTGCAGGTTTTGGGGGGATGGTGCGGGCTGATTCGAAGGTGGCAGGGGGGGCTGTTGCGAGCTGGAATGCCAGTGGCAGCGGGATGAAATGAAGGTGGAAGGGGGCTGGTGTGGGCTGGATGTGGCTGGAGCAGGGCCAAATCACGGCATTACCACGGCGTGACCGCAGCGTGATCGCAGCGTGACCGCGGCGTGACCACAGCGTGTTGACCCGATCTGGTGACATCCGCGGGGTAGCATCTTCTGGCTAGGAGCGAAGGAAGTGGGAGGAGGCTGGAATGCTGGTGGAAGGGGGCAGGTTGCAGGTGTTGGGGGGATGGTGCGGGTAGATTCGAAGGTGGTAGGGGGGTTGTTGCGGGCTGGAATGCCGATGGAAGCGGGCTAAAATAAAGGTGGAAGGGGCTGGTGTGGGCTGGATGTGGCTGGAGCAGGGCCAAATCACAGCATGACTCCGGCGTGACTGCGGCGTGACCGCGGCGTGACCGCGGCGTGACCGCGTCGTGACCGCAGCGTGACCGCGGCGTGACCGCAGCGTTACCGCAACGTATTGGCCTGATCCAGCGACATCTGCGGGGCAGCATCTTCCGGTCAGGAGTGAAGGGAGCAGGAGGAGGCTGGAATGCGGGTGGAAGGGGGCTGGTTGCAGGTGTTGGGAGGATGGTGCGGGCTGATTCGAAGGTGTTCGGGGGGCTGTTGTGGGCTGGAATGCCGGTGGTAGTGGGCTGAAATGAAGGTGGAAGGGGGCTGGTGTGGGCTGGATGTGGCTGGAGCAGGGCCAAATCACGGCGTGACTGCGGCGTGACCGCGGCGTGACCGCGGCGTGACCACGGCGTGACCGCGGCGTGACCGCGGCGTGACCGCGGCGTGACCGCGGCGTGACCGCGGTGTGACCGCGGCGTGACTGCGGTGTGACCGCGGCATGACCGCGGTTTGACCACGGCGTGACCGCGGCGTGACCGCGGTGTGACGGCGGCATGACCGCGAAGTGACCGCGGCGTGACCGCAGCATGACCGCAGCGTGTTGGCCCGATCCAACGACATCCGTGGGGCAACATCTTCAGACCAGGAGCGAAGAGAGTGGGAGGAGGCTGGAATTAATCCTTTGGTCTGGAAATTGACTTCTACTAACTATTAATTTTGGAATTTCCCTCTAGAAATGACTTGTATATCCAATGTTCAAGGATATCCTTGTTGTAATTCTCCCTGCGATCTATGGAAACTCCATTCATGGTCAGATATGGGGTTTCTAATGAAATAAGACATGGTAATTGCGATAATTAGTTGAGAGAAGATGACCAAACCCAGTAATAGATAAACGGGTTCTAACGAACCAACATTTTTTCCAGCACAAACATAAGGGGAGGGGGTTTTATCTACTCATGATTAAAAGTATAAGAAACATACTAAAAATTCTAATAGAGTTCATTAAAATATAAAATAAAAGAATCAGAAGCACCATGAAAATTTGTAGAAAAGTTCTCCAAAACCATTCTCTCACAAAAAAACATAGTTCCAAGACCCCCCCCCCCCCACCACTTCTACTCTCTCCCCCCTGCCTGGACACCCCCCTGCCTGGACATCCCTCTCCCTGCTAGAGTCCCCCTTGCCTGGACACCCCTTCCCCCTACTGGACACCCCTCCCCCTACTGGACACCCTCCCCCCTGCTGGACACCCCTTCCCCCTACTAGACACCCCCCCTGCCTGGACACCCCTCCCCCCTGCTGGACACCCCTCCCCCATGCCTGGACACCCCCTGCCTAGACACCCCCCTGCTTGGACACCCCTCCCACCTACTGGACACCCCTCCCCTGCCTGGACACCCCGACCCCCTGCTGGACACCCCACCCCCCTACTGGACACCCCTCCCCCCTGCTGGACACCCCCCCCCCCCCCTGCTGGACACCCCCCTATCTGGACACCCCCCCCTACTGGACACCCCCTATCAAGACACCCCCTGCTGGACACCCCTGGACAGACCCCCCAGACCCCTTGGACAGACCCCCCAGGACCTGGACACCCCACCCCTTGCACCCCCCGGGAACCCCTTCCAGTCCCCACCCCCCTGCCATCCCCCCTACCAGTCCCCTCCCCCTGCTAGTTCCCCCCCCTCCCCCTACTAGTTCCCTCTCCCCCAATGCTAGTCCTGCCCCCCCCCACCAAAACATGGACATTAATGTACTTTTATGAGGATAATTTCACTTACATCTTGATTCTCACACCGATCCTTAATGAAGTTATCTTAGAGTTAGTTATTAGTGAATCAATAATAAACTCTAAAAGGTAAGAAGTTTAGATCTAGTCAGTCCAGAAGATTTCCCCTAATGTTGTGATTGATTTTATTTGTGGAGATGTAATGGATTGTGAACAATCCAAAAAGGGCATATTTTTAGTAATGATCACCTTTATCCATTTCCGGGTTGTGTTTTTTGAATAGTATGTTAGAGAGGTCTCAAAAGAAGAAACAATTCCATTAGAAATGAATGAATGGGTTTTGGAAATGTTTTCCCAGCTTTGTATACCACAGAAAAGTTTCATTGTGATGACAATGGTCACTCCACAACCTTACCAAGGTACATGAGCCTATCTATAGTGGAAGGCCAAGGGGAAACCACTTTTTATATAGGATACCACAAGTTTTATCTAGGTAGACTGTTATTCCATGAATTGGGAATACATGATTCAAAAAAATAAAAATTACCTACTCTGTAAGGTTAACTGAATTTTCCTAAGGGATACTAAATTTTTTAAGCAGTTTATACACTATGGAATGTTTTGAAGGATTGCATCAAGCTGTGAGGATAATTACCATGTCATGAAGGGATTATTGCTAGAATTCAGTGTCACTCACCACAGGAAGCAATATCATGAGATGAGGGTGTTACACAATGAAGACTTGATATAAAGAATGATGATTTTGAGGGATCATGAACCCACACTATGAATTCACATGTGATGCCATGAATCAAGGTTGATGAAGATTTAGTAGTACTATCATTTAGAAGGTGCCTGCACTCTGAAGTTAGTGATGCACCGTGATGGGTATTAAAGGGATTATAGGTCATGTTGTTGTCTATCTAACATGCTGTGAAGTAGGATATAGAAAAATTATAGTGTTTCTATCCATGTACACATCACACCATGGAGGAATAAATAATTACCAGAGAAAGACTTCGAGTCACTAAAGATTAAAGGATCCTCCCAGATTTTGTAGGGAGATAAAAATAAGATATTAACTAGATTTATTGAATCTGTTTGATGTCTCGGGATTAAAAATAATATGTTTTTAATGCTTTTTATGTGTTATTAAATCTTAATTTGGACTGAATTTAAGCTTATAAATAATTTCTATTGTGGGTTGTATTGTGGAGGTAGTCTACATTCAATACCTATGATCCTTTTTGGTTTAATTTTGGTTCAAAAAATCCATAACTGAAAACAGATAATGATGAAAAAAATAAAACATCATTCTAATAAATAGGAAACATGTTTCAACCAATGGTCCTAGTTGTACCTCAACCAACAAAATTTTATATGGGATGGATTTGGGGTTTTTAACCAACAAAAGTTTATATGGGCTGGGTTATGGGTTTTTAAAATATAAATAAATAAACAGGATGGCCCTAGAGTACACATTTAGTCCCATGTTGATGGGTTGTCTATATATTTCCAGTCATAGAAAAGGTTCCCTTTAATGCAACCAGTTTCTTTTGTAGGCAAATCAAACAATGTTAATTTAGAAATGATGCTCTTCAATGCAACCAGCTTCTTTTGTAGGAAAATCAAACAATGTTAATTTAGAAATGTTTCTCGACAGTTCGTAAAAATTAAAGCATACAACAGAGAGAACCATATGCATAATATACATAGAATTCAAAGGATAAATGAAAAATAAGTTAAAACTGGTTAAGAAAAAAGGCACAAAAAGGGAGCATAATTGACAGAATGATTCATCTTTTTACTTGCAGGATCCATGGAAAACACTTTTGAATGGATCCATGATAGCATTTCCAAGTACAAATCTAGCTCCATGTGCTGCTGAGCTGATGGCACCTCCCATTGCTAAATATTTAATAGTATTCCAATCAAGAAAAAAATCCCTGATCTAATATGAAATAAATTTTATTAGGCATGAAAGTATTAATAAATTTTACTTTTAATACATTAGTGTCGTAAGAAATACATTTAAAAACAAAGGATGATCCCTAATTAATTACAAACATAATTCAACACAAATCCACTTCATCAAACCTAGCACTAACAACTTGAGTTCCAAAAAGTCAAAATTTTCCCAATTCGTACAAAGATGATGACTAATTCATAACTAGAGTTTGGGGAAATGATAAAGACTACATTATTCAGAAATATTTTATAGTAGTTGTATATAGAACAACAAGAGATTAGGAATGAAGCCTCGAGTGGAATCTAAAGATCAATCTAAAGATCAGATTGATTCATAAACTCATTTCAATAGTGTGCACAATGATTGCCAACAAAACATGGGAAAAGAAAATGTGTCAAGTAGATTTTTGAAAAATTAATTAATTTCAATGGTCAAAACCCTTCACCAAGTACACAATGGCCTACATCAGTGGTTAATTTTAAACAGCAAGATCACAGATTTTAAAAAAGATGCATTGTATAAGGGGAGTGGAATCAGAGAGAACAAAAGCCTTGGGTATTGCTGCCGTGTTTGAATCGTGGCTTCCGGCCGCTGAAAATTATCAGCATGTCGTCAAGGAAGTATTGTGAGGATGATGGAAACAATTACAATCGAGATCATACCACCCAAGCATCCGAGAGGAGGGCGCGGTGAGGAGGAGGGCGCATCGAGGAGGGCGCGGCGAGGAGGGTGTGGCGAGGAGGGCGCGACGAGGAGGGCGCGACGAGGAGGGCGCGACGAGGAGGACGCGACGAGGAGGGCGTGACGAGGAGGGCGCGACGAGGAGGGCGCGATGAGGAGGGCGCAGCGAGGAGGGTGTGGTGAGGTGGAGGCATCGGGGAGGAGGACCGGCGAGGAGGGCACGACTAGGAGGCGTCGGGGAGGAGGATGGCGCGGCGAGGAGGCATCGGGGAGGAGAAGGGTCGCGAGGGCAGGAGGAGCCTGATGGAGATTGGGAAAAAATGGGGTGAGTGATATAGCCACGGATAAGATTTTTATCCGTGCTAATATAAAAGCTATAGCCATGGATCTATAAATCCGTGGCTATAGGTCTGTGGCTATAGCCCAGATTTGTAGTAGTGAAATGGGTTTCATAAATATCATTCCATCATAAAACAAAAAAAAAATCTTAGAAAAAAATAATATTATTATTTTTTGAATCAAATCCCCAATAAAATATAAGTAACTTCATATAATGTTATATTAGATGTAAAATAATTCTTATAGTTCACTTGGAAACAATTCTTGAGGAAAATATACTTTATGCTTTGAAAATGTTTCCTTTTCTTAAAATGAAACAAAATTTTAGAAGAAAAAAATTTCTTTTAAAATAAACTTTTAATATTCTAAAGAAATATTCATGGTAATAAAGAATCATGGAAGTGGAAAAAATCTATTCATGCTTTATAAGTTAAAAGAAAACATTATTATCATACATTTTCTAAAAAAGTCACTAAGTACCTCAGTTGAAAAATGATAAAATATTTAATTCAAACCATGTAGTAAAAAGTAAAAAATGGTTTAAAATGAAATTAAATATAAATAGAAGAATATTAAAAAAATTGAAGACATTTTTAGAAATCATAGACATGGATGATAAATATTCCACAATGGATACTTAAAACGAAACAATCCCAAATATTGAAGAGTTTATGAAATAAATACTAATCACTTTATAATTAGTAGATTTGTATGCCTCATTAAAGAAATAAAATTATAATAATATTAAAATTTAATAATTTTTAATATTATACTCAAAAAATACATCCATGGGTAGTATATACACCACATAGAATAAACGAGTGGTGAATATGGCGTAAGTCTCGCAGAAATAAATGTGAGAATAGAAATCTCTTGACCTTAGGTTTGACTTCCATTATAATTTTTAAAACCTCCTATATAATAAATTAAATAATGTTATTAAATTATTACATAACCATATTTATATTTATTATATCATATATTATCTTCTTATCACTCGTTTTTTAAAAACATTTAATTATTATGCTTGTTTCGGGTTTTAATTGCCTCATTTTTCTATGCATGTTTTGTCGTATAAGTCTTGGTTCATGTGTATAGGACATAATTATGTAATATTAATAATTTTATTAAGGAAATATATATAATTTATATTAATTCTATTAATCTATATAATCATTATTTTATTTTTCAAAGGGATAATGAATCGCATCATGTCGTGGATACAGTAGGTCGTACGTACTCATGAGCGATGATATCATTCCCATAATGGTGAATGGTATGGAATTAGATGGTATATATTTTGTTCCAGAATCAATATAATGTTATAATAATCATATATATTTATTATTTCAATCATTATACTCATGAAAGTGATTATGAAAAACAGATTACACCATAGTGTGTATACGGTAAGTCGAACTTATGCACGTGTGGTGATTTCATTTTTCATGGGATAGATAAAATGTAGAATATGGTTATTCCGTAATCATAATAACATCTCATAATATATGTGACACTATATTTATTACTTAATAATTTAAATAACACTTGAATTTTATGTATAAGAAGACACACTCAAGAAGGAGTCACTAAATATGATTAACTCTTCCTTGGATAACATCCTTTAGATCACCTCTTAGGGACACTAGGGTTGATCTATTGAGAATAAAAGAACCTATAGTATGTTCCTAGATAATTTTATAAGATAAGGGGGTATATTTTGGTTGATATTTGAGGTTCATAGTGGTGTGAATAATTGAGAGAGTAGGTTCCCCTTTATAATTGAGGTGAAGGGCACTTCTGGAATTTAAAAAACTGTTAATTTAAAATAAATTCAATATCAATTAAAATACTTCCAAAAGTATTTTTATTAGAATATAATATGATATAATGTTTCAAAACCACCAACCAATAAATTTTATACATGTTTTGGTATTGTTTTAAACCTTACCATTTTGATTAACCATTAGTTAACCTATTTTTATTTTAACTAAAGTAACAACTTTTCCAATATTAAAAGGTTGTAATTATTAATTATGTGGTTTCAATTAGATTATAAATGAAAAATTTATAACATATTAGACCATATTATAATTATTTTGAATTTTTAAAGATGTTTTGTGATTTTTATTAAATTTAATAATAAATCATCATGATAAAATATCATTTATGTCAATTTTGACACTATTCATTAAATAGATTTTTAGAAATATAAAGATCCCAAGTTAACAAAGAAAAAAATATTTATTATATCCCTAATTTTTCAAGGTAATCTGGAAAAATATTTGATTAATTATCTCAAATTATATTGATTTTATTACTTTTAATAACACTTATTTAATACTTCGGTCAGGTATGAAATTATTGCATCATCATTATATAATACTTTAAGGTAATAATATATTTCCTAAAAATTTAAAATAAATAACATGATAAATAAAAATATTTTATATTTAAAATTATTTTTTATAGTCGAATTTATCTTATATATCTCTATATTAAAAATGATATAGCTATTAAAAATATGAGTCTAACATCTATAACTTCTTTCTTTAAATAAAATATAAAAAATGTCTTACTCTAATATAAGTGGATTCAAAATGTTATAATATTTTACCTTGGATGATTTTGGTCAAAACCCACTCATAAAATGAAATTAGGACTAGTGTTAGGATAATTTTATAATATTTATAATATTAGTTTTTAACCTTAATTACTCGATATACCTTATACCGTGTTAATAAAAAAATTCAAAATTTTATTTCATAATGTAAAAAAATAAAAGGAACATATTTACATAATTCATAACCACTAATTCTATATATGGAATCAATTTTTTAAAATTCAAAACAGAGAATTTATATTTATTAATGTAAAATTAATCTCATTGATGGAATAAGAAAACGGGCTTTAAAAGTGAAATTGTTCCAATGATTGAAATGTTTTTATATCCATATTCAATGTAAAATTGATTCCAATGAACAAAATATAATTAAATTATAAAAAATATAGCTAATTATACTTTAAAATAAATTAAAAATATAATTTAACAATATCAATTATTTAGATGAAAAAGTTGTGTTCATTAAAATGCAATATTTATCACAATTCATAGAAACATCAAACTAAACATAAAAATACCAAATATTCCACGAACGTAAATTTTGATATCCATATTTCAAATAAAAAATTTATTTTTTCAAATATATTTTATAAATATGTCAAAAAATATATTTAAAATAAGTGCTCCATCAAAAGGTAGTAAATCAGACTTTTTATAAAAATATATCATTTTGTGTTAAATTGGATTTGTTCTTATATCATGTCTATAAAACACATAGAATTAACTTTAAAAAATATATTTAATATTATATATATATATATATATTTCATTAATATAATCCAAAAATAGTAATTTTTTTATTTATTGGTATAAAACACACTTGTGTGCACTT
The DNA here is from genome assembly GCA_963277665.1 of Viscum album. NCBI lineage: Eukaryota > Viridiplantae > Streptophyta > Magnoliopsida > Santalales > Viscaceae > Viscum > Viscum album. The sequence continues at coordinate 1,841,621,004 of OY728150.1, forward strand.
AAATAGTTTTTAGAAAAACATTTTCTTTTATTTTAAAAAGGTTTTTACATTCATTTATAATTAATATGAAATATATATATACAAATTTTTAAACCATAATTTTATAATTCAGTTAAAACCTATTCATACCCACAATTCTAATGGATAGGTTATTATTGTCTTGCTATAATAATAATAAAATATGTTTCATAAAAACTTAATGTTGTGTGTAACGTAAGCTAAGAAGGTGTTGTGTGTAACGAAATACATAAAAGAAATAAAATATATATATATATATATATATATATCATAAAAAATTTAGGTTGTTACATTCTACCCACATTAAAATGAATTTTCCCTCAAAATTCATTTGGGTTATCATAGTTTTAATACTTGAAAGTTTCTTTTATAGAAACTCACATCGTAAAAATGAATAATAAAACTCCATTTAAAAAAGGAAAAGTTAGAAACATAATAATTAACTAAAGTAACTAATAAATAGGTTTTTATATAGGATAACATGGGTGGAAATTTAACACATTTACATGTAAGGGCAATCTAACTCTCATGTTTCGATGGAGAGTGATAGAGAACATGGTCAAGAGAAAGTAAACAATCATAAGGCTGTAAATATGTGATCATATAAGGGACTATTTGATTCTTCAAGAAATAAGGTACTAGAATAAATTTTTTGTTTCAATATCTTTTCCTTATAGTTAATGATTTTTCATGAGAATAAATACTTACTTTATTCCATTACATTTCATAACCATATCTCATCCTTTCATTATTCCTTGATCAATTTCAACTTCATCTCTTATTATAATAAATGAAGGTGAATTTTTCATTCATAAAGCATTAAAAGATCATTAAATCACAGGATTATAGGTTATTATATCTATATTAACATTATGAAAAAAATAACACAGGTTATCCAATATTCCTAAGTCCTCATATGGAGAGATAATACTTTAACCTGTAAAACCTCATATGATGTTTAACATAAATCATTCCATAAATGGTTAACCTTATAACCCTACCAAAATATGAAAGCCTGCAAATTTAAAAATAAGGTCACTAAATTTCTCAAAAATGCTTAGAAATGATCTTCGATATATCATAAAGTCTATCTTTTTTGTCCCATACCATACATGTGAATACCTTCATCATGTATTCTTGTAAAAGCATATTAAATACACACATTCATATTCATTCCTTATAAATGTTATTTTCCTAAAAAATATTTTCATGGGAAGATTGGAATCTTCATTGTACCAATAAAATATGTGATTTTATAATTCTATAATCCTAGTAGATAATCACATGAAATTCCACAAACGGTTGTACAAAAAGATTTTTGTAGGGTTCATTAATACAAAATCAAACATGAAATTCCCAACTAAGGAGGGACATATAAGTATTCCCTAATTATCATGGGTCACTTATTCCATTTTGATACCATAATATTTTCCTTTTTCCTTTTTCATTAGAGGATTTTTTGTCTTATCATCCACATTAGTCCTTGGATTGGGGAACTTGTTAGTATAATATCCAAACTCCTAATAATTGAAACACTAAATTGTGGGATGTGTATTTTGTGGATATTTCTCATTATTATTAACATTAAATACCTTATTCCCATAACTTTGGCATTTATACACTCAATGATATTCCTTTCGAAACTTGTAAAAATCTCTTTTCCCTTTTAAGCATTCACTTGAGTGCTTCTTCCCACATTTCTTCATATAGATACCTAAAAAAATTCTGCCATTTAAGTTTTCATAAGAGTTGGTATTCCTTTTATTATAATAATCATAGGAATGGTGGGAATATCCAATTTAAATTTCTACCTTCAATTCACATCGAATGACTACTATATAGATACTAAAGTCTCTTATAGCGAAGGCCTATGAGAGACTTGGTTTCAAGCCACCAAATAATTGATCGATTTTTCTTCCAGGGATTATTATTAACCTATAATCATTCCTTAAATGTCTTGTAAAATTATCCTCATAGGTTCCAATTGATTCATCATCATTTTTTTTAAGCTCAAGGAATACCTTATTCATTTTTGTTTGTATAATAAAAGGGAATTTCATACTGAATAATATCCACTTAAACTCTTCTTATTCCATAGATTCAATTTATTCTTGTTCCCTCATGTTCCTAATAAGATTCCACCACTGATCAGCTTTACCTTACAAATGATTATCATCCAAAATGACTCTTATATGTTTTGAACATTAAAGGATGTAAATGTCTTTTTAGTGGAACCAATCAATTGTTCAGGAATATGTGGATCATAACACCTATTAAATGAAGTTGTGAATTACCTCACGAATGACACAATAGAAAGTTGTTCCCTAGTTTTCTCATTCTGATGTCCAAAATGATTCATATCTTATGTGAGTATAGAAATAATATTTTACATTACAACTCCCATAAAATTTTCATGATCATGAGTAAAATCATTTAATTTCCCATTACAATCAGCATTAACACAGTTCCTTCAATTTTCATCCATTAACTAAAACCAAAATAATAATGTGAAAAACACTAACCATAGTAGGAAAACCACATAATCTAGGGAAATTGATTATAAATTTTCAATCTATGACACTATATTTTTAATCTGAGTTCATTCATGATCATTATGAGAACTCTAGGATTTTGACTTATACTTATACTAATCCTTAAAGTCATCCCTAGACATATCCTAAGAAATATATCTAGAGATATCACTAATTTTTTCTCAACCTAGATTTGATATGATGATTAAACCTTTCCTATGATACAAACTATAATGGCCTAAGATTTTCTAACATGGATATTACATATTTTAAGATGTATATTCATTACATTACAAAAACAGATTTCTAACGATCTTAATAGTTTAGTACCTTCCGAAACTTTTAAGACATTCTTATAATTTGGTGAAAGATCTTAAACATCTACCATAAAGATATTCCCTTTTAGTACCCCTAGTTAAAACATTTCTTTAAAACCTGATGAAAGTAAACATATGAAAGTGTGAGATTAGATGCTAAATAATTTTAATCATTGACGTTGTATAAGTATAACATGAGAATAAGTGTATGAAAACAAGGGAATAACATTTGAAGATTATACCCTGCATATCAAAGTCCTTAAACATGAGTCATGGAATAAATTTTTTGTATATAATAAGACTTGAATCATAAGAAAATAAAACCACATGAGCCATGAGAGTATAACAATGTAATAAGACATGAGAATCATGGCATACCCTTAATCTTAGAATATCTTATTTTAATGATTCCTACCAATATTTTCATAGTAAGTTGTGCTTGGGTTAATCACCCATGTACCAAATTTAGGATTGGGATGTCCTCCCATGAAACTTTTAGTTTCAGGATTAGGATTACCTCCCATTTACCCTCATGTAGTAGTCTTAGGATGACCTCTCGTGTACCCTTTTTTATGGGAATAGGATAACTTCTTATGTACCCTCTTTTTGTGGGATTAGGATGACTTATGGTGTACCCTTTTGAGCTCATAGAAAATTTATCATTACCCAATGCATTGGAGGGAGATATAGGTCCCACCCTTCACATAATGAAAACCATACATATGTGTCCCACAATAGCATAAATCATCTACCATATCAAAACCCGTGGAATAAAATGGGTTTCATAAACATCATTCAATCATAACATAACCCATGTAAAACAAATGGGTTTCATAAATATCATTACATCATAAAAAAACCATCATTAGAAAAAAAATGATAGCATTGAATTATATCCCAAGTAAAACTTATGTAATATAAAATAATTTTTTTTCTATGGATGATAATTTTCTGAGATCACTTGGAAATAATTATTGAGGAAAATATACTATCTTCTTTGAAAACATTTTCTTTTCATAAAATTACATTAAATTTTAAAAGAAAAAATTTTCTTTGAAATTAAACATATAATATTGTAAGGGAATATTCAAGGAAATAAGGCATCATGAAATTGAAAAAATCCATTCATGTTGTATATGTTAAAAGAAAACATTCTTCTAGTTCTTTTTCTGAAAAAATTCACCAAGTACAACATTTGGAAAATGACAAAAATTTCTTTTCAAACCTTGTAGTAAAAAGTAAAAAATGGGTAAAAATGACTTTAAACATCCATATAATAGTAAAGAATTTTTTTAACAAATTTTTAGAAAACATTTACATGGATTATAGGTATTCTCCAATAGAAACTTAAAATAAAACAATCCCAAATATTGAATAGATTGTGAAATAAATAAAAATCAGTTTTTATTAAGTAGAATCCTATGCCTCATGAAAGAAATAAAATTATAAGTATATGAAAATATCATAATATTAAATATAATACTCATGAAATAAATTCATGGGATTTATATACACCATATAGAAGAAACAAGTGCTGAATATGGTTTACGTCTCATAGAAGTAAAAGTGAGACTAGAAATCTCTTTACCTTAGGTCTGATTTCCATCACATGGATATAAACCTCATGTATAATGGTTTATATAATTTTATGAACTGATTCAGAAAAATATTTATATTTATAATATCATATATGGTCATCTTATCACCTATTTTTTAATAACATTTCATTATTACTCTTCTTTTGGATGTTAATTGCTTCATTTGTTTATGCATGGTTTTTCATAAAAGCACTAGTTCATGTGCATAAAACATAATTATCTCATATTTAAAATGTTATTAATGTAATATATATCATTTTTATTCATTCTTTGAATTTATATAATCATTTTTTTGGTGATAATGGAGAATAAATCACACCATGTTTTGGATATGGTAGACTATACGTACGCACGAGCAACGATGCCATCCATTAATGGGGAAATGATATGGAATTCGATGGTATATATTTTTTTCCCAAATAAATATAATTTTATAATTATCATATATATTAATTATTTCCATAATTATACCCGTCCAAGTAATGTGATGATGAAAAACATATTACACCACAACATGGAGATGGTAAGTTGTACGTACGCACACGTGGCGATTTATTTTTTCATATGATAGATAAAAGGTGTAATTTGGTGGTTCCATGATCTTAATTACATATAAGAATATATTTTATACAATATTTATTACTTTATAATTGAAAAAACACGTGAAGATTATGTAGAAGAAGAGACAATTTTGAAGGATTCGATAAGCATGGTTACCTCTTAATTGGCCAACTTCCTTTAGATATCCTCTTAGGGATACTAGGTTTGATCTATTGAAAATAAAATAACCTCTAGTATGTTATTAGGTAAGTTTATAAGAGAAATATTTATGGTTTGGTTGGTCTATAAGTCTCTATGCAATGTGAATAAGCGAGGGAGTAGGTTCCCTTTTATAATTGAGGTGAGGGGTACTTTTTGGTATTTATAAAAATATTAATTTATAGTAAATTCATTACAAATAAAAATACCATAGAAAGTATATTTTTCAAATATAAGATGATATAATGTTTTAATATCATCAAAAAATATATTTCAGACAAGTTTTGGTAATGTTCTAAACCTTATCATTTTTATTAACCATTAGTTAACCTATTTTGATTTTAACTAAAGTAACAACATTATCAATATAAAAAGGTTGAATTTTTTTATTATGTGGTGTAAATTAGACTATAAATGAACCATTAATAACATATTCCTTATATTGTAATTATTTCATATTTTTAAACATGTTTCCTGTTTTTTAAATAATTTCATAAAACATTATTTTGATAAAATATCATTAGTGTCAATTTTGACACTATTCATTACATGGATTTTAAAAAATATCAAGATAAAAACATTGCTTTAATGAAAATATTTTATTATATATATAATGGATCAAGGTAATATATTAAATTGTTTATTGGTGTTAATTATCAAAAATTATATTATTTTTAATATTTTTAATAACACTTATTTGATATTTCTGTTAAGTAAACAATTACTGAATCATCATTGTATAAGAATTTAATGTAATAATATATTTCCTGAAAATTTAAAATAAATTACCCTATTAAATAAAAAAATTATATTTCAAATGATTATTTATAGTCAAGTTTATTTTCTATATAACCATGTATTAAAAATGATATATTAATTAAAAATATGAATATGACATCTTTAACTTTTTTTAAATAAAATACAATAAATGTATTACTCGCATCCAAGTGGATTAAAAAGCTCATAATATCAATATGATGATGATTTTGGTCTAAAAACATTCATTCAATGAAATTAGTACAAGTTTTAGGTTAATTTTAAAATATTTATAATATTCATTTTTCCCTTAATTACTTGGTTTACCTTTTACCATTTTAATAAAAAATAACAAAATTTTCTATTCATAATGTTAAAAAAATAAAAGGAACCTCTTTACATAATTTGGGTCCATTGATTAAAAATGTGGAATCAATTTTTCAATATTCAAAACACATAATTTTTAGTAATAATTTTAAAATTAATCTCATTAACGAAATGAGAAAGTGGGTTTTAATAGTGAAAAGGTTCAAAAGATTAAAATATTTTTATATCCAGATTCAATTTAAAATAGATTAAAATTACCTAAATAGGATTAAATGATAAAAACTTATCTAATTATACTTTAATAAAAATTAAAATATAATTTAACACCATCAAATATTTATATAAAAAAATACTTTTAATTAAAATTCAATATTTTTCATTATTCATCAAAACATGAAACTTAATAAAAAATTAACAAAAATTAAACCAAAGTAAATTTTGATATTTATTTTTCAAATAATAAGTTAATTTTGTCAAATATAATTTATAAAAGTGTCAAAATCTTTATTTAAAACAAGTATTCCACCAAAAGGTGGTAAATCTATCTTTTTATAAAAACATATCTCTTATGTATAAAATTGGATTTGTTCTTATATAATGTATATAAAACACATAGGATGAATGTTAAAAATTAGATTGAATATTATATATATATATATATACATCAATAATATAATCCAACAAGAGTTATCTATTTATTTATTGGTATAAAATACACTAGTACATATTTAAATTGTTTTTCAGAAGAAAACAAATCCCATTTATTTTAAAAATGGTTTTACATTCATTTATAATTAATTTGTAAAAGAATTATATATATGTGTAAACCATAATTCCATAATTCAGTTAATATTATTCCTACAATCCATTCTAATGGATAGGTTATAATTGTATTTTTTAAATAATAATAAAATATGTTTCATATAAACTCGTTGTTGCATGTAATGCAAGATAAGATGGTGTTGCGTGTAATGTAAGACTTTAAAGATATATATATCACATAAAATATCTAGGTGTTAAAATAATTTTTCTTTTCCCCCTTAGAAAATGATGGAAATTATTTTTTCATTTATTTAAGTTCCTTAATTCATTATTTTTAATCATTCCAAATCATGATATACCTCATAATGGATTCTTTTCTCTCATCACTAATGATACAATTCATGTAGAGTTATTCTCATACCATGAGAAAATGACCATTATCCATAGGATTGTAAATAAACACTTTTCTCGAATTTGTAAATATAAAATCCACATGAAATCATGAGAACATTCATTAAAGGTTCAAATGAATCTTAGGCTTAACGTCGGTTAGAATTAATGTTTAAAAATTAAAACTCAAAGAGGAATATAAATCCTCAAACATGCAATTCTGTATTTAGTGTTAAAACATGTTGTTTAATTTTTTTATAAAATAAACTGAATAATTAATTTACACATTACAAAATTGATAACCTTTTACTGGTCTACATTTTGGAGAATTAGACAACATCTTACAATTTATCAAAGTCGAATAGGAAAAAATATCTACTTTTTTATGTGTGTGAGAACTCCAAAAGTGAAGACATCCCTTCTAAAACTTCTAAGATACCTATGAAAACATTTAAAATATGAGATGAGCATGAAATTTCCTAGTAAGGGGTTTTAAAAATAACATTGAAAATAAATTTGTAAAAAGTATTGATAAAATATTATAATACCTTGAAATTAATTATACCTTGAAAATGGTTTACAAATAGTCTAGTGATTTTTAGAAAACATTAAGCAATATCTTGAAATCAAAATAGATGAGGCCACTTGAAACATGGAAGGCATTATGGGCCTACCCACATTCTTGAGGGATGGGTTCTCTCCCCACTCCCTATCATGCTTACCATTTCCATGTTTCGATATTTTATAAAAACCTTTTGATCTTTCCTTATATATAAATATATATGTTTCTATTAGAGTTTTAATTTTAAAAATATAATCATATATTAATAACACATACAGAATAATATTTATATATTTATATATATAAATAATAACCTACATTGGAATTTACTTGTTAGATTTGGTACCCCCAAATTCCATTATAAATGGAATTTTCATATTTGCATGGAAGGTTAATAAATATTTATTTACTCATAGTTTAATTCATAATCTCGTAAAAATCCATTTCTGAAGGTGGTTCTAATAAATTAAAATTTTATTCAATGCACATGATTTCATGTATTTTCATAATTATATGTGTGTAATTTACTAATTAATATTGATTATGGACATATGTCAATGATTATGAATGGCATGCATATAACATTTTTTATGTTTCATAAATTTTTTAGAATTATTAGATTTTAATTTCCTAAATAATTATCATCAATAATTTGTTTTTTAATAGATATAAACTTGAAAACACATGCCAATTTTTCTTGATAATTGAATAAAAAATATATAAAACTCATACTTAAATATAATACTTTCATTATTTTTGAAAAAATAATCATCAATTAATTCTTAAATATGTGTCAATTGTAAACTTAAAATAACTTATATATAATCATAAATAAAAATTCTAAAAATAACTTAAATTTCTCTTAATAATAATATATATACATATACCATGTAATTCATAATACACATAATAGCATATTAAAATTATATTTAAACAAAACATCGATAAAATAAAATTAACCCTTACAGTGCAAACATGAATTCAAATTAGATCATAAATTTGATAAGTACAAATCCATTTCAAAACAATATATAATAAATTAAAAATTAAAAATATATAATTTCAAAATATTTTACATGAGTTCAAAAATAAAACCTAAATTTTATAAATGAAATTCTCTTATAAAACCAATACACATAGGAAATATAGTTTTCAATATAAAATTATTAGAATAAAATTTTGAAATACAAATAAACTCCCATTCAATATATAAACCTCCAAACAAAAATATAATCCCTTAATTGAATTGCAAGAATAAAACAAAATATGTTCTATTGTGAACTCCCACTCTCTCTAGACTCCAAGTTGGTTTTTCCCCAAATTCCATTTACACGCTAGTTTAAATAGATTTTATATCCCTAAAAGATACTATTTTTATAATGAACAAAACATGATTTCCAAGAAAGATGAAAGCTGAAGTGGACAACATAAGAAAATATAAAAAATCAAATACCCATTCATTCAATGAAGCAGAGTAAATCGAAGAAATAAAAACTACAAAAAACAATGATAGATTTGATATAAAATGGGGTTATAATGTACAACCGAAGAAAAATGATTCAAAACAAATGACTATTAAAAATCAATCTATTCATAGTATAAAATAAAATTAGTATAAAACATACTTACTAAAATTAAACGGTGAAATCGATAGAAGATTAAATCAAAACAAAATAACAAACATTAGAGTTAGACTAAATGAAAAATCAGACACAAAAAAAGGAAAGAAAACACCGACCTCAGATCTGGACAAGTCAAAACTATGATGATAATGAACGGTATTCGAAAACCCTCACCAAAGGTAGAAACCCTATATACATAAAGAAACCCAACGATAAAACTCATATCCTCGTCATTGGTGACCGATCTCTAAGACAGATGAAGCCATACCCATGGGAAGACCTAGCTTGGTCAAAACTAAAGTTGGATCTGCTACTCAGACTCCTCATCATTGCATGATGTGATGGGTCCGACATTCGATCCTTTACTTCCGCTCTCCTATATTACCTAGGATACCCCCTTGCTCGAACTGGTCCCTTGAATCGAGATCCCCAAACTGAAACCCTTAAAAAACTCCCAACTTGATTTTCCCATTTTTATTATATCATTATTATTATTTATTTAGTTTATTTAATAAAATTTTTGATATAAATATTATCATAATATATTTATAATATTATAAGTATAAATTCAACATTAAAATAGTAACAATTTATTATTTATAAAACAAAATAACTTTTATAAACTAATCATATTTTATAATTTGAAACTAATAATTATAATTTCATAAATATATATATATATATATGTTTTCATATTCATTTCATATTTTCAAAAATCAGATTTTATAAAAACAATTTAATTATATTTTTATTTGAATATAATTATTTTAGATGAAATAATTATCATCATGTGAATATTTATATTGAGTATATTTAACATAATTTATTATTTTTTATATATTTATAATTATAATAGTTCTTAAAATTATTTTATTATTACTTTTAAAAAAATAATCAAATACATATATCCATATTAAAATATAATTTTTTTAAATAAAATAATTCCATAAAACAATATTTGTCTTCATAATTGAAAATAAATTTGTAAACTATAAATAATAAGTATAATTAAATTTAAGTATTATAATTAATTTAAATACTTAATTTCAAATATTATATTCAAATAAAATAATCTCAAAAATATTATTAGTTGGTTTTAATTTTAAATAAATCCATTTAATACAATATTTTCATAATAAAACTATGTTTGGAATTTCTGGGATGTTACTTTATTCCCCTTTAAAATAATTGTGTCCTCACAATTTGTTTTGTCGGAAAAGATAGAATTTCAATTTTTCATCTTTGGAATTAAGAAAAACTCGGACTACAAAACCTATATACTCTATTTTTTAGATGACAACATCTAATTTCAAAAGTTTTCAAGACCATTCCTTTAATACCAATTATAAAGCCCCAAACCTTTGTATCTGGATTGGCGCTAAAACATAATCTATAATTGTTTTCGTAAAATAAACTTAATAATTACACAAAACATTACAAAATTGAGAACCTTTTAATAGTCTAGGTTATGTAGAATTAGAAAACATATTATAATTTATCATAGTTGAATAAGAATAAAAATATATACCTCACTATGTGTGCATTAACTCCAAAAGTAAAGACGTCACTTCTAAATCTCCAAAGATACCTATTAAAATATTTAAAATGTGGTATGAGAATGAAACCTTCCAATAAGAGATTTTAAAAATACCAATAAAAAATAACTTTGTATAAATTCTTTATAAAATATTATAACACCTTAAAATTAATTATACTTTCAAAATTGTTTAAAAATACTCCCATGATTTTTTGAAAACATAGAGAAAGATATTGAAAAAAATACACATGAGGCCACTTGAAACATGAAAGGTTGTCCGGGCCTACCCACTTTCTTGAGGGATAGGTTCTCTCCCCACTCCCTATCTTAATTACCATGTCATGGTGCTAAGATTTTATAAAAACCATTTATGCTTTCTTTACATATAAATATATACATTTTCCACTAGAGTTTAAATTTTAAAAATATAATCACACATTAATTACACATACATACATATATTTATATATAAAAATATATAAATTATAACCTTAATCGGAGATTACTTATTAGATTTGCTACATCCAAATCGTAGTTTAATAAATATTCATAATAAATATTCATATACTCGTAGTTTAATTCATAATCTCAAAAAAATCCATTTATAAAGGAGGTTTTAAAAAATGAAAAATGTATTCAATGCACATGCTTTCATGTATTTCCATACTTATATATGCGTAATGTCATGAACAATATTGATTATGGATATATGTCAATGATTATGAAATACATGCATATAACATTATTTATATTTAATAAAATTTTGGAATTCTTAGCTTTTAATTTCTTAAATAATAATCATCAATAATTTATTTATGAATAGATATAAACTTGAACCCCAAGTCAAATTTGGTTCATCATTGAATAAAACAAATATATAACTCATACTTAAATATAATAATTTAATAATTTTTAAATAAATAATCATAGAATAATGATTATATATGTGAAAATCATAAACACAAAATCACTTATATATATAATCATGAATTAAAATTCTAAAAATAACTTTAATTTCCCATAATAATCATTTATATGTATCATGAAATTAATAATACACATAATAGTATATTAAAATTATATTTAAACATAACTTAGATAAACTAAAAATAACTCTTAAAGCTCAAACATGAATTCAAATTAGATCATAAATTTAATAATTAAAAATCCCTTTCAAAAACATATATTATAACATAGAAAATAAAAATATATAATTGCTAAAAAATTAACATGAGTTCTAAAATAAAACTTGTTTTTGATAAATGAAAGTATCTTACAAAATTAATATTCATAGGAAATATAATTTTCAATATAAAATTATAAGAATAAAATTTTGAAATATAAATAAACTCCCTTTCAATAAATTAACCTTGAAACACAAATATAATCTCATAATTGAATAATTGGAATAAAATAGAAGATGTTCTGTTGTGAACTCCCACTCTCTCTCGACTCCAAGTTGTTTTCCCCCAAATTCTATTTACACACTCATTTAAATGGATTTTATATCCATAAAATCTACTGTTTATACAATGAAAAAAACAAGATTTACAAGAAAACTAAAAGTTTAAGCAGATAGAAAAAATTAAATGTAAAAATTAAATACTGATTCATTCACTAAAGTAGAGTAAACCGAAGAAAGAAAAACTACACAAAACAATGAGAGATTCGATATAAAATGGATTTAACAATGACAACCTAAGAAAAAAGATTCAAAAAAATATACTATAAAAAAATAATGTCATTCATACTCTAAAATCAAAAAGTATAGAAAGACTAGACTATAGTTATCAAGTCACACTGATCTAAGAAGAAATTAAAACGAAACGAAAAACATCATAGTTAAACCAAATGAGAAATTGGACACCTAAAATAGAAACACAACACCCACCTCAAATTTGGAAAATTAGAAACTCTGGTGATGATACATGGCCTTCGCAAACCCTCATCAGTGACTAAAACTCTATCTATGGAAAGAAACCTAATGGAAAAACTCAGATCCTCTTCACTGGGGATTGATCTCCAAACTACACGAATCCATACCTACAATCAGACCTAGCATGGTCGAAACCAAATTTGGATCTGCTACTTGGAGTCCCTATCCTTACACGATGAGATGGGGATGACATGTGATCCTCAAATTTATCTCTCATACATGACCTGGGATACCCCCTTTCTCAAACTGGTCCCTCAAATTAGGATCCCCAAACTGAAACCATAAAAAACTCCCAACCTAATTTCCCCATTTTTTATTATATCATTATTATTATCTATTTATTTTCTTTAATAAAATTTATTTATATAAAGATTTTCATAATATATGTATAATATTATAAGTATAACTTCAATATTAAAATAATTATAATTTTTAATTTATAGAGAAAAATAATTTTTATCATCTAATCATATTTTATAATTCGAAACTAATAATTTTAGTTTCATAAATGTGTGTGTGTGTGTGTGTATTCATGTTATATTTTCAAAAATAAAATTTTATAAAAATAATTTATTATATTTTTCTTTGAATATAATTATCTCATTTGAAATAATTATTATCGCAAGAATATTTATATTGAATATAATTAACTTAATTTAGTATGTTTAATATATTTATAATTATAATATTTATTCAAATTATTTTATTACTGTTTTATAAAAATAATTAAATACATATATCCATATTAAAATATATTTTATAAAATAAAATAATTTCATAAAAAATATTTTTTACCTGAATTAAAAATAAATTATTAAACTATAAATAATAAGGGTAATTAATTACAAGTATTATAATTAATAAAAATGATTACATTCAAATATTAATTTAAAAGAAAATAATCTTGAAAATATAATTAGTTTGTTTTAGTTATAAATAAACCCATTTAATAAAATATTTTTATAATAAAACTCAGTTTGGAATTTTTGGGACATTACATTATTCCCCCCTCAAAAGAATTGTGTCCTCACAATTCGTTTCATTGGAAAAATAATAATTCTGAATTTTTGTCTTCAAACTTAAGAAAAAATAGGACAGCTTAACCTCTATTCTCAACCATTTGCATGAAAACATATAATCTACAAAATTTTCAAGACTATTCCTCTGATACGAATTATAAATCCTCAAATCAGTGCTTCCAGATTCAGTGCTAAAAAATTCTATGTAATTTTTTTATAAAAGAAACTGAATAATTACACAACACATTACACAATCGATGAATTTTTACCGGTCTAGGTTCTGAAGAATTAGAAAACATCTTACAATTTATCAAAGACAAATAATAATAATAATATCTACTTAGTTATATGCGCGCGAACTCTAAAAGAGAAGAAGTCTCTTATAAAACTTCTAAGAACCCTGTAAAAACATTTAAAATGTGAGATGAGCATGAAATTTCCGAGTAAGGGGTTTTAAAAATACCATTGAAAAATAACTTTATAAAAAGTATTGAAAAAATATTATAATACCTTGAAATTAATTATACTTTGAAAATATCTTAAAAAAATCCAATGATTTTTGGGAAACATTAAGCACGATCTTGAAAACAAAACACATGAGGCCACTTGAAACATTGAAGGCTTTCTAGGCCTACCCACTTTTTTAGGGAAAGGTTCTCTCCTCATTCCCTATTATGTTTACCATCTCCAAGCACCGATATTTTATAAAAATATTTTCATATTTCCTTAAATATAAATATATATGTTTCCCACTATAATTTAAATTTTAAAAATATAGCCATACATTGATTACACATACACACTTATATTTATATATATAAATATATAAATTATAACCTTCATTGAAATTGAATTGTTTGATTTAGTACATCCAAATCGCATGATACATGGAATTTTCATATTTTCATGAAAGGTTAGTAAATATTAATATACTCAAAGATTAATTCATAATCTCATAAAAATCCACTTTCGATGGTGGTTCCGATAAATGAAAAATTTATTCCATGCACATTATTGCATGTATTTTCATACTTATATGTTCATAATGTTAGGAATAATCATGATTATGGACATATGTCAACTATTATTAATGACATGCATATAACATGATTTATGTTTCATAATATTTTTGAATTCTTAGATATTAATTTCTTAAATAATATTCATTAATAATTTATTTATGAATAGATATAAAATTGAAACCATAAGTCAATTTTGATTCATCACTGAATAAAACATATATATAACTCATACTTAAATATAATACTTTCATTGTTTTTTAAATAAATAATCATAGAATAAGGACTAAATACGTAAAAATCATAAAATCAATATCACTTTTATATATATAATCCTGAATTAAAATACTAAAAGGAAATTACATTTCCTATAATAATCATATATATATATACCATGAAATTCATAATACTCATATTAGCATATTAAAATTATATTTAAACAAAAATTTGATAAAGTAAAAATAACCATTGCAACAAAAACATGAATTCAAATAATATCATAAATTTTATAAGTAAAAATATCTTGAAAACCCATATATTATAAATTAGAAAACAAAAATATCTAATTGTAAAATACTTAACCTGAGTTCTAAAATAAAACCTAATTTTGATAAATGAAAATCTCTTAAAAAATTAATATAGATAGAAAATATAATTTTCAAAATAAAATTATTGGATTAAAATTTTGAAATGAAAATAAAAACCTTTTCAATAAATTAACCTTTAAACACAAATATAATCCCTTACTTGAATTACTGGAATAGAACATAAGATGCTCAGCTCTGAACTCCCACTCTCTCTGGACTCGAGGTGGGTTTTTCCCCAAAACACATTTACACATTGGTCTAAATGGATTTTATATACATACATGATACTGTTTATAAAATGAAAAATAATATTTCCAAGAATGTTGAATGTTTATGGCGATATAAAAATAAAATATAAAAATTAAATACTCATTCATTCACTAAAGCAGAGTAAACCTAAGAACGAAAAACTACACAACATAAGGAGAGATTATTTATAAAATGGAATTAATAAGGACATCCAAAGAAAAATGATTCAAAACAACCAACCATAAATAAATAATTTTTTTTATAGTCCAAAATTTATATAGTGTACAATGAGAAGACTACAATTAATAGGTGACATCGATCGAAGAAGAAATCAAAATGAAACAACAAACATCAGAGTTATACCAAATGAAAAATTGAACACCTAAAAAGGAAAGACAACACCTACCTCAGATATGGAAAAATCAAAACTCTGATGATGAAGCCTGGAATTTGGAAACCCTCATTGACCTCAGAAACCTTATCTATAAAAATAAACCCGATGGAAAAAACTCAGATCCTCTTCGCTAGTGACCGATCTTCAAACCAGATGAATCTATTGCTACGGTCGGACCTAGAATGGTAAAAACTAAAGATGGATCTTCTATTCAGATTCATATACTTGCACGATGTGATGGGTTTGACATTCTATCCTCACCTTCAGCTCTCCTGCATGACCTAGGAGACCCCATTGCTTGAATTGGTCCCTCTAATCGGTATCCCCAAACCGAAACCCTAAAAAAACTCCCAACCTGGTTTTCCTATTTTTTATTACATAAATACTATTATTTATTTAATTTATCTAATAAAATTTATTTTTAAAAATATTATCATAATATATTCATAATATTCTAAGCATATATTCATTTTGAAAACAGTTATAATATCTTATATATAAAACAAAATAATTTTTATAATCTAATTATTTTTTATAATTCAAAACTAATCATTAAAATTTCATAAATATTAATATATATATTTGTGTGTGTATGTATTTATATTTATATCATATTTTCCAAAATAAAATTTTAAAAACCCAAATTAATTATATTTTTATTTGAATATAATTATTTTAGATGAAATATTTTTTATCATATAAATATTTATATTGAATGTACTTAACATAATTGAGTATTTTTAATATATTTATAATTATAATAGTTATTCAGATTCTTTTCTTACTATTTTTATAAAAAATCAAATGAATATATCCATATTAAAATATTATTTAAAAATAATAATTCCATAAAACAGTATTTGTTTCTAGAATTAAAAATAAATTTCTAAACTATAAATAATAAGTATTATTAATTATAAGTATTATAATTAATTAAAATACTTAATTTCAAATATTATTTTCAAACAAAATCATCTCAAAAATATTATTAGTTTATTTTAATTATAAATGAATCCATTTAATAAAATATTTTTATAATAAAACTAACTTTAGAATTTCTGGGATGTTACATGGAGTATTAATCTATTTAAGTGTAAAGCATGATATCATAAGTAAAAGTGTAATGATATTATCTCCTTTAAAATATAAACTCTCACTTTTCAAAAAATAAAACAAAGTATGTTTTCAATAGAAATCATAAGGACTTATTTGTGCACCTTCTTGAATTTCTCTCATCTTTTGTAATCTTTTTTTCTTTTTCAATGAAAAATTTACCATTTTTTTCTCTAATGTTTTACTTATAATAAAACTCACATCCACCCCCTAACAGCATATAATAAATATCATTGGTCCAATGATGGTGATATTTTAGTTTTCTTAGTCCCAACTGATTATTGTAAATTTTTTGTTCTTTTTTTCATTTTTTTCAAGATGGGAAAAAACAATAAAGAGTAAAATGATTAAATCAAAAATATTTCTTCACACTCATAAATAGAACCCCCACACTTTTTCATTATAATTAATTTCATCCCTTCCATCATGACACCATTCTCCCCCACACTTCAATTTTAAAGTATCATGGAAATACTAAGAGGAGGGTAGGAATGTATAAAAATGTCATAAAAGATGGAACATTCCAATAAAGGTCATTCTTGGTATCTATGGTATAAATAAGTATTGATGTAAAGGTGTTTTTTAAGTTTGATTGGTTTATTAAAATATTTTTCAATCATTTTAGATGTTTTTTTCATATTCATATCTTTGAAAAGCCCAAATGAAAGTTATTGTTGGTGACATGTCCCAAGAACACTCAAGAAATATTATCAAGAAAAATATTAAGTACTTGGTCTAAAAATCATTTCAGGAATGGGAAATATGATATTGGAAAATTAATCAAGGAATTATTAATAATAAAAAATAAATTCACACGAATTTTATATATTAAAATTATGAAAAATGTTTTTTAAATTTCATTTACGTGAATCAACTAATTCTCTCAAATTATGAGTCCCCATTTTAATATATATGTTTCACTTTAATCATCTAATTCTCTATTTTACTCATTAAATCTCATTAAAATTGAAATATAAAACATTGTATCATATAATTCCTAATAAAATCATGTCTCTTTGATAAGTCAAGTAAAGTAGTAATTCAATCATGGGCATGAAATTCCAGTTTAAAGATCCAAATAAGATTAGGAGAAAAATGCAAAGAGTTTTAAAGATAAAAAATAAAAGTAAACACCCTTTCCCATGATGCTTAGTCCTGTTTTATTCCAATGTTTTTGGAATTCCTTGTTCCATCATGAACTTACATAAATGAATTACTCAATTGAGCATAAGGATCATGTCATTTAATATGAAAAATAAAGAAGGTATAGGGGTTTCATGGTGGACTAATAAAATTTAAATACTAGAAAGTATATAAAGATAAATATTGTAATGATCCTCCAAGTGGGCCTTTAATTATTACTACCTCCATATGGTAGTATCAACTGTTATCCAAAATCAGAATTTGGATTGATCTTATTTTACTTGAACTACCTCATATGGATTTTCTCATCTTGGGGTTCTTTCTTGTTGGTGAAGTAAGATCCATGGATTGATTATAGAATATTCATCCCCTCCACAATTAGGTACCAATTTCTTGGTGGGGGTAGGATGAAGTATATATCATTGACCTATTTGGTTTATACTTATTCAACCTTCTATTGCTTCTTGTCCAGTGTTGGCTTATCATGGGCTACATGAATTGAATGTTTATAGGGAAAGTAAACTAGAATTTTTACTTGAAAAAAATATTGATTTAAATTTTTAATAAGTAATTTATCACTTTAAATTTTAGAAGACTCTATATTTATTTTATTAAGATCAATAACTTGTACTTCTTTATGGGCTCCTAAAATGTATGTTCTTCAAAATTAGGGAACTCTATGTGTTCCTCAAAATGTTCATTTTCAATTTTTTCCCCTTCCTCTATAGAAAATCATGGATTAAAAAATATAAAAATTCAAAACCATAAGGTTTGATTCTTAAATAATATGGAATGAAATTATGAAATGTAGAGTTTAATAAAGGATCATATCCTTGTGTTAGTTCTAGTTAAATCACTTATTTAGTGATAAGTCCCTATTGAAAGTGAGTCTCAGTGGATGTTAGTAGGTTGTTGGGATCTTCCATTATTTATTCAAATTCCACCACCTGGGTGGTATCCTACTCTTCTATGGATAGAGTAACATGAAATTTTACTGGATATTCTACTTTTTAGGGATTGGTATATCATGTTTTACCTCATACTCATCCTAGGATTCATCCTAATCTTATTGATCTCCCACACGTAGCTCAGTAGAAAAGTCATCCTCATTATGAATTCACTCTATATTATCACGGTCAACTTGAATCTGGTTCCTTGAATAGTTAGGCTATTCATACTATTCAAATTTTCCGTCAAATTTTTTGGGTTTTTTAGTGAAATTGAGGAAAACCAATGGAACTTCCTTCTTAAACATGAATCTTTGGAAGTGAGTTCAGTGTTCATTGACCAAGCTCATAAAATCTTGAGGTGAGAGACATGACTCTATGACTCTTTTCCTATAATTTTCCATTATCATAAGAGAATTATACCTTCATTAGAGGGACTCTTTAGTTTAGTCCATTTCATGTTGTTTCATCTATGAGTAATTATTCCATGCATAGTAATAGTAGTTTGGATACATCATGGGAAAATATATTTTTTATTATTTTTTTAAAATAATGAGAATATATCTACAATATGAAAATAAAAATATATAAGAAAACACTTATTGTATCCTCAATAATTGTGATCATATTTATGTACACCTATTTTAGGTTATCAAAAAAGAAAATTTATTTTTCAAATGCATCACAGACACTGACTGGGGTCATCTCATGAGAGAATATTTCTCAGTTGTTCACCTACTTATTCTATCTCACCAAAAATACTTCATTATTTTTTCTAAGTTTTATTAAAATAATGGAACTTAAAATACATTAAATATAAAAAATTATAAACTTATACTAACATGAAATGTTAACATAATGAAATTAGGAATAAAGTACTTGGCCTTTTTGGTTCAGTTTATGGGTTCCATCTCTCCTTATTGGTGTTTAGATTATGTTTAATAATTCAATTCTGAGAAATTATTCATGGATTAATAATATTTTACTTATTTTTGTGAAATATGTAATTAATATATAAATCTCAATTACACCTTATCATGTAATCAATGTTGATGGAATACCTCATCCTAAATTGTTACATCTTCCAAGACCTGGATCCATCGTATGTCATTTCCTCCACTAAATAGATCAACTCTATCTTATGAAGAGCTTATATCAAGTATAATGGAGGAAGAAGATTTAATAAAATAATAGAAATTATATTAAGATCAGTGGCATGGTGACCGATCACCACACCCATGAACATCACTCTTTGGCATCACAAACTTAAAAAAACATAATAATTTAAGTGCAAAATAAATGAAAACAAAACTTACCTCCCCCAGGACAAGCCTCGGGTTAGCCCCACATTTTTTAGGGTAAGGGGTAACTATATTAATATGATAAATAATATAATAATAAAATAAATAAATAAAATAAAAATAAAATAGAATGATAAGAATAAGAATAAGAAAACACACACATGAAATCAAAAAATAAAATAAAGAAAAGATAGAGAAGAAGATGGAGAATAATAAGAAGGGTGTGTGGAAGAAGACACAAAAATCAAAACCATGAATTAATTAGATTTAATTTAAAATAAACTAAATTAAACTTACATATAAAATAAAACTAAATTTAAAAAATAAAAAAAATAAAAATAAGAAAAGAGATGGGTGCATCAGGTTCCCCTTCAGAATTTGTCCTCTAAACATTGGCTCCTATTCTTCCTAACATATGGACAAATATAATCAAGTTTAATTCTTGTATTATGCTCAAAATTTAATTTAATATAGTCTATTAAAATATTTTGAAACATATTTTATGAAAAAACTAATAAGTTGTACATTTTCTGTCAAATGATTCCCTAAATCTCCCTCTAATTTAGAGCATCCAATGACCGTATTAATGAGGTCATAATTACATGATATTTAATGTTTAGAACAAATTTCTAATTATATTTCAAAAAAAACTATAATAACCTCAATTGGAGGTGTTTATCCCAAGTTATGACTCATTTATTATGGTGGGGTCCACTTTTTCATCCAAAACAATTTTTTAAACTGATTAATTTTGTAGAACTTATGGATGTTCAAATAAGAACTTGTTCCATAATAAGAAGCTTAATCTCACAAATAATGTAATCCTAAAAATAATAATCACTCAAATTTGTTAATTATTTTAAAGATTATACTTGAAATATCAAATTTATAAAAATATGTTGAAATTCTAGAATTAAGAAATTTTTATATTTTATCCCAAAACATATCAAAAGTCCAAAAATAATGCAAATAAACTCAAATTTATAAATTTAAAGAGATTAAATAATTTAAATACATTTTAAAAATTATTAAAATATAAGCATTATCAGTTGGGTAAGTTGTTTATCATGTCATTGATTGGAGCTCAACAAAGAGGTCATTTTTACTCTTATATGATAAGTATGGAATATAAGACCTTGTATACGATAGACTGGGCAGATGTATCAAATATGGTGTTGTGAGTGAGTTCCCCATACCCAACTCATTTATATACTTTGATTTCCATTAAATATATCTATGTTTATATATAAATTTCTTTCTTTCTTTCCAATACATTTTTGATACTTCTTCATCCACTATTTATATTATAATGTCCTTAGACTATGCATCATTTCCAAAGGCTATAATGGTTCTCATCTATAATGTGAACCTAGAGATATTATGAAAGTAATCTTAAATATATGTTATTTTTTCTAGATACATCATACTGGTGTGACATATATGATGTCTAACTATTATGTGTTGGGGGATCATAATCTGTGATAATTATTATCATGAAGTTCACGCTTGATGATAGTGAGTATATGAGGTCATGAGGACTAACCCTCTAATAGGAACACCACATGTTTTAAGTGTCATTGGTTGTTACTATCTATGAACATTTCTTTTGATCTCCTAAATTGAGATTGTTTTCAATTTTTACCATTTGATCATGTACTTTCTTGCAAGGAAAAAACCATGACATTCAATTCATTGTGAGGTGGTTTGTGTTGGGTTTGTATTTGGTAGTATATCATTGGTTGAATGATCGAGATATATTTTTCACTTTTAAATTGAGGAGTATATGTCTAGTAGGAAAAAGTTGACCGAGATGGTAGTACCTTTATTAAATCCATAATCAGGGTACTAGAATGTAAGTCTATCCCATAATGTCATGAAATATATAAAGCATAAAAAGGGTGATGACACAAGTGTACATCCTACTTTATGGGATTTCATGACACAAATAGATTAAATTACATATATATTGTTTGTAGGAGATAGTCATATCCATGACATTCCTTATCTCCTTAGGGGCTATAATGGGTTTCTAGACTCCAATATCGATATGTGGGTTAGACTCACTACTATTGAGATAAGGACCTATAGGGTTATATAGTAATTTTATCTTTAAGTTCTTCATATTCATATGAATAGAAGTTTTGGATTAATTTGGACCCATGTGCATGGACTAGATAATTTTTGAGTGTGATTGATCACAATTAAAATAATTCAATTATATTATTCATGTTTAGAATAATAATGATTGAATTTATTTCTCAAGGTATACAAAAAAAATTTGATCATAAAATTGAATATGAGAAAATATAATTTATCGAAAGAACATAACACATTCAACATTCATTAAATTATTTCGGGATACGATGTGTGTATTTAATGGTTCTTATTTTTATCATATAACAAGTTAAATTGTTACAAGTGAGTTATAAAATATTTCTAACATTTTTGATAAGTTTATTATGTCATAATTGTGCACAAGTATCTAAAATGAAACTTATTACATCCCATGCACCAAAGTGAAATTTAGGAAAGTATAAACTAGTTATAAATGCTCATTTTTACCTATTAGATTTTTAAATACACCATTTTAATGAATTTTAGAGATAGAATATCTCTTCTCGTATCTACTAAAATAGTTAGCCATAGATTATGAAGAAAAAATAAGGTCGGATCGATCTCGTCTTCTCGGTCGAGTCTACGCCATTTATATGATCAAAGGGATGTCATGAATCTCTTAAATTTACCATTATATCACTCAGGAATCATATAAATATAATCAAGGATATTTGGTACATGTTTGGATGATTTAGAGGATGCCTATCTTGGAACTTTTGAGCTATGACACACTGACGCTGATTAAATCAAATAGGTTATTTCAAATAAAAAAGGTACCATTTACACTTTCATTCAATTTTATTTTTCATTATTAAATTGGATTTCTTGTTATCATTTAAGAAATACAAACAAGGGGTTTTTGGATTCTATTTTTTAACATGAATCTGAACAAAAAAATTTTAAATTGCATGTCTTTCATGCTTCTATTGTGACGAGGTTACTTTTATTGGTATCATGTCAAACATGAAATTATTTAGGTAAAAAACTTTGAAATTTAAAATAATTATTCTACGATTAAGAAAGAGGGTTTCGATATGTTCCTAACACAACTAATTTCATGTCGATGTGAGATTTTATTGACAATATATGGTGAATCAAAGATTAATGGGTTTTGTTGAAAAATTGTGACTGGAATTTTTGTTTTAAATTTTTTTCTCCACTTTAATTGCTATAAATGTGATAGATTTTCTATTGTAGCACGATTCAAGAACATTGTGTATTCTCTAGATATACTAGTATTTGGTTGGGTAGTATGTTGGTATGAACAGTTTACTATGCAATATTAATTGAGAAGCTCAAAATTAAAATATATATATATATACATATCTTTCCTAATTTATGGATTAGGATTTTTTAAAAGGTGTTTTTTTCACACCCATGTGGGTGTCGACATATTGTCCCTCCCATTTTAAGGGAAGGGGTATATTTTGGCCACCCCATTATTTTGGTGGCCCCACCCAATATATATATAATAATATATATTATATATATTATATATATTATACATATTACATATTATAATAAATATTATATAAATTATATATCATATTATATTATATATATATTATGTGTTTGTGTATTCCATTTAAATGATACCCCAATTAGACTTGGTATGGACCGGGTTAGATTAGATCCAATATTTATGAACCATTAACCCAATATCAAGCCCTAAATTAATTTCTAAGGATCTTATTTAGGTCCAAATAATCCATAAAAATATGATAGTTTTCAAAAAACTAAATGTAATTGTCCGGGATTTAATAAAATTTCTTTGGGTGTTGTGGTATGTATCTATAATTAATTAAAATTACTTTAATAAAAGTTAAATCATTAAAAACATTTTGGATTTGAATTTTATAAAATCTAGTTTTTCTTATGAAATATAATTTCATGTTTATTGATCATGAGCCAAGACTGACCCGTGCATGCTTGGTTTATATTTATTTTATTATTTTATTATTTATTTTATTTATGTTTTTAAAATTTAATAATATTTTATTTTTACAATATGTGTATTTTCCCCCCATATTTAACTCTTATAAGGGAATGTTTTCCAACATTTAAGTGATAAAATGTATTTTCACACCCCAAGATCCCCAAACCAGCATGTGAGTATACATTTTAATGATCGAAGGATTTTATAGAAAGGCGGTTTAAGTTGAGATCCGGTGTAAACCAAATAATTGAAGTGCATGGGAGTTACATGTATTGAAATAAATCCACGTATGGACTTAAGAAATAACCTGAGGTTCATAGTTAATAAATTATTTTCTCAATGGATTAAAAAATAGATAATGGTTCATGATCATGCCATTATTTATTTATTATGTCCTATTCATAGTTTTTTATCTTTTGAATGTGTATTTATTACATGTAGTCACATAGTATAAAAATAATCAAGCATGCATAGATAAAATTAACATGTGAAATGAATGTTTTCTATTTAAATAATTGTTAATTTGTGAGTCTGATCACATATAACATGGATGTTAAATAGAAAAGGATTTCATTCACCAATTTAAATTAACTAATCACTCAAATAAAATATTAAGTAATCTCTTCAATCGCTTGAATTTGGACACAAACAATTGTTCGAGGTGATCATCGTCACTAATTGAGGGTGAATCTTACTATAGGATAGTTTTTATTAGATTGGTGTGTTTACATAACTAAATTTGGGGAAAAAATAAGTATCCATAGCTTGATTATTGAAACTTTGGAGATAAAAGCATTCAGAAATGGAAAGTAATCCTTTTTTGGAGATGAGACTCAAATCAATAAATCAAGGATCCATGAGTTACTGTATTAGGTTAATAAAAATTCTAAATTATATTCTCAAAGTAGTTTTTCTGCCATATCTCAGGCTATGAAGATAGTTTTAATAATCCTTTCCACTAGAATACTCAAGTGACTTAGTGTAACAAATCTCGTAGTTGAGGGCTATTAGGATTTGACAGAATAGAGGGAGATATTTAAAATTCATAATTTTAAAATTTATATTGGTAATTAAGATAATGTTGCAATATACTAAGGTTATTTTGCATATATCAACTTGAAACTATCCCATTTTAGTTTCACTATGATCAATATTGGATTAAGAGAATATCATTACTAAACATAACTTCCAAGAGTGGTATAGGCACTTACATATAGTACTACACCAAGAGAGGAATATTTATGTTCTATAATATCAAATCCCTGTTGCGCCCTCACTGGGAGTGATCAAGGAAGATAAAGATAAATATAAGAATCATATAGATAAAGCACTAGATGTTTAGTGCTTTATATTGTCATCTACACCCAATGAGCTGCAGAAAATGCATGAGTATATTGATTCTTTCCAAATGTTGTCTTATCTCTAAGAGTTATACTAAGAAATAACTTTGTATGAAAGATATGGGATATCATGTGATTTGTATAGATGTATGCTAACATAAAGTAATTCGGAAGGAAGTATTATACATAATATTATTGGGAACATTGAGAGACTGGTTTCCCTTGAGTTCAAACTAAACCAATAATAAGAAACCTATCTCACTCTTGCCTCTTTAACACATAGCTTCTTAAATTTTATTATTAATTATAATATGAATAACATGACTAATTCACTACAGTATTTGTTTTATTTTGTTCACCATACTTATAAATATATAAATCATTCCAAATCTCCAATCTTATAGTGAACAAATGGATGAAAGGAGAGGCTACTGTTTTAAGGGCTGATTGTAATCCAAATAAATTGATGCATCACCCTACCAGGAATCTACAAATATATAGGGAGTGTAATGAGAAGGATATTGTATTCATTTCATGTGTCACGAAATGAAACTAGAAGAATAATTTCACAACTCGAAAGAAGAAGAAATTTGACACTTCTGATTCAGGTATATTTTTCATTGAATTCAATTTTTATACCTCTACAAGTTGGGTATTGGATACTGCTTGTGGCTCATTCATTTATATTCAATTAAAGGAACCAAGAAGATTTAATATAATTAAAAAATAATAATTAGATCTCTAAGAATAAAATGGTATGCAACTAGAAGTATTAGTATTAGGATATTATCATCTTACATTTCATAGTGGGATGATTCTTGTACTAAGTAATGGTTATTATGTTTGATCTGTTACCAAAAACATAATCTCAATGTTATGTTTTTGACACTATGGGATTTTATTTCATGTTTGGAAATAAATATTGTCTTATGTATGAGCATAACATATTTTATGGTATGGCACATCTTAACAATGGGTTATATATACTTGAACTAGAAAATATGACTATGGGATCCAATAACAAATAAAGAAATAATTACTCATATCCAACCTACCTATGGAACATTAGACTAGGTCATGTAAACAATAATAATTTAAGAATGGAATTTATACTTTAGTGATTTAAAACCCATGGATGTATTCAATGATTGTTTTCATGGTAAAATGACCAAAGAATCTTTGAATTGAAATGGAGAATGAGCCAACGAACCATTGGAATTGGTTCATACTGACGTATATGGCCTATTTATAGTAATGGAAAAGGGTTATTTTTCTCATTTTGTTTCTTTTACTAATGACTATAGTAGAAATGGATATATCTACTTAATGAGTTATAATCCAAATACTTTTAGCAGGTTTAAAGAATATCAAAATTGATCATAGAATCACCTTGGTAAGAAGATCAAGAAAATCCACTCAAACTATGGTGGAGAATATCTTAATCGATTTTTCATATATCATTTAAATAAGTTTTTTATATTTTTTCAACCCTCCCATCCTTATAAACCATGGTTTAATAGTGTTATCAAATAATGGAATCAGACCTTTCCACCATTATCCTTTTAGAGATATTCACTGCAACATGTAGTATGTACACTAAATTGAGTACCAACTAATGTAATAGATGTGATTCTATATGAGTTGTGGAATAAAAAGAAACCCAATATATCACACTTATATTTATAGGTATGAAATTCTTTTTTCAATAAAATACCTTATGAAAAAATTTCATCCCGAAGAACAAATTGAATCTTTATAGGTTATCCTAAGGATACTAAAGGATATTTACTATATAACCCTTTAGATAGAAAGGTGATTGTAACATGAAATGAAAAATTTATAGAAATGGAGAATATTTACAATGTAAATAGTGGGATAATGATTGATTTCAAATAATTTGATGCTCCTGATGCATAAGAGTTGGTATGGGAAAAATCTCTCCAAGAGACAGTGGTAGAAGAACATGTTCCAAATACATAAGTACTCCATAGGTATATTAGAGAGGTTATATAACCAGATATATATGGTTTTCTTATCACTGATTCATGTGAAAAATTACTCCTAGATAATAATGAACTATAGCCAACATGGAAGTTATAGATGGAAAGGATGATGTTAAATGGAAAGAGTCCATGAATTCTGAAATATAATCCATGTACTAAAATCATGATTAGATTTTGGTAAACACACCAGTTGATTTAAAACCTAATAGGTGTAAATTGATACTCAATAACAATATATACATGTATGGTCAAGTATGCACCTATAATTTAAGTCTATTAGAAAATGGTTTTAGGAAAAATCGGGGCATTATTTATAAAAAAACCTTATCTATAGTAGAAATTCTGAAATAAATAAAAATATTACATGCAATAGTATCCTTACATCATTATAAAATTTGTAAAATAGATGTAAACACTTATTTTCTAAATGGGAAGTTAATTAAAGATGTCTATATAACAAAACCTGATGGGATCATTATTTAAAATAGTTCCAATAAAGTATGAAAGTTGTATAATACCATTTATGTATTGATATAGGGATCATGATCATATAATTTTCATTTTGATTTGAATTCATTAGGAATGAAATCTATACATGTTTCTATAAGAAGGTTATAAGGAGTTACATTATTCTCCTTGTATTATTATTTCATGACATATTATTAATTGGGAACAAACTGTAAGTCATAAAATCAGTGAAGAATTTATTAAATGAATTCTTCTCTATAAAAGACTTAGGTAAAGTATCCTATATTCTATGTATCAAGATATATTGAGATAGATCCCATAGGCTTCTTCGGCTAAGTTAAAGTGCATATATTGAAAAGGTACTCAAAAGGTATAATGTGGAAAAATTCAAGAGAGTATTTTCACTGGTGTGACATTGAATTAATATCTCCATGAAGATGTATACACAGACACAGGAGGAGATTAAAATAATGAGTATAATATCATTTGCTTCAGTAGTGGGATCTCTCATGTATTCCATACTATGTACTAGATTTTATATTTCTCTTTCTTTAATCATGGTGGGTATATATCAATAAAATCTTAAAGATCATCACTAGGTATCTGTAAAAATTATTCAAAAGTACTTGAGACCTAAAGAGGATTTGTTCTGGTTGTATAGAGAAGATGAGGAGCTAGTTTTGATGGGATATACAAATACTAGATTCTTGATGGATAAATATTATATAAATCACATATAGTATATTCATGTTTACTAAATGGTGGTGCAATGATCTGGATGAGCTCTTAGTTGTCTTTGGTTACTGATTCTATAACAAAATCTAAGTTTATAGAGGTTTCTAATGCTGATATGGAAGTAGTATAGATATGAAGATTTTTTTGATCTTATCATTGTACCTAGTAGTGAAAACACTACTATATTATACTGTGATAATATTTCGGAAATGGTGCTTGACTACGATCCTAGGTCACACTAGATAAAAATCATACACTTTAGAAGTTTCATCTCTTGAGCAATTTTACTCAAACTATTAAAGATATAGTTATTAGAGTGGCCAAAAAGGATAACGTTGTAGATCCCCTAACTAAATTCATATCTTAGTATAATCATGATACTCATGTGAGAGATAAAAGATTTTGAATTATTATTAGTTGTCCCTAGTTCAAGTGAGACTGTTGTGAATGGGTTCCCAAAACCCATATTATTTATATACATTAATTATGATTATGTGTATACTTTTTGATATATACGTGTTCTTATTCTTATATTGTAACGCCCCGACCCAGCTACCTAGAGTCGGTGCATTAATTACATAACATTGGCATGATCACAAGAAAGATCAAATCCCGAAAGACCGATTGGTTTAGTAGCCTTGGAAACACTAGATATAATCATAAAGTTTTACATTACATTTCAAAGTGAAAAACTACTACAACAACAAAATCTTCATATCCACACTATTAACCCCTCATCATATCCCTGCAAGTCATTCATAATTTACTTCTTCACTACCTGGGAAAAATAAAATATAGAAAAGGGGTGAGCTCAAATGCCCAGTAAGGGTAACAATAAAGTGGAAACTTTCATAAATAAGAATAAACATTTAAGGCAATGTATAACTAAAACAAAAGCCTTTTAAATACGAACTTTCAACATGGTATGGCATAAATAAAATGAAATAATGCCATTTACTTATTCACATGGATATTCTACTAAATGAATAATCACATGCAAAAATCAATAACCACTTTCATAATGTTGGAATGCATAATGCTAAACGTTGATTTCTTTGTCTAGGCCTCATCCCAAGACCTAGGGGTTACTTCTAACCGGAACCCAACCCGAAGTGCCTCTAATAACCGGACACCAACCCGGAGTGCCTCTAATAACCAGACACCAACCCGGAGTGCCTCTAATAACCGGACACCAACCCGGAGTGCCTCTAATAACCGGACACCAACCCGGAGGGCATACTTTTACCAGTCCCTAACCTAGAGGGCTTACTTTAACCAGTCCCCAACCTGGAGGGCTTACTTTTACCGGTCCCCAACCCGGAACATACTTGTTTAGCACATTCATCTGAAGAAAAGTTTGAAATATAACATAAACATTCGGATTAAAACTAGCATACGAAATGTCAATAGTTTCACCATAAACTATGAATGGTATAAAATAGCACATCCACAGTCAAACATATCACAAAACCTTCAATACAATATAGAAGTTTTGTATTATAATAAATCAACTTCAAATAAGCGTAAAATCCATTAAAGGATGTTGACATAGATGAAATCAAAACACTTTTTAGAGAAATATCTCTTTCTATTTTTGAAATCATTTAAGAGCCATATAAAATAAAACATTTTCTTGAAAATATTCTTGTAATCTTGTAAGGAAAGCTTTGACGATTTTATAACGGCGGAAAATAACCGCACCCGCCGTATAAGTTAAAAAAACATTCTTATCTTAATTCTGTTGAAAAGGTTAAAAAGGACCTTGTTTTGAAAACGACGGAAAGATTCCTTTATAAACCTCTTACAAAAAGTCAAACAAGGGTATAAATTAATTTAACCCATATTCTTGTAAATAATAAATATGTTTTGAAATACATTTCGAAGAAACATGGATGTGGATGATAAAGAAATCCCAGTAGATTATTACGTATAAACAACCTCGGATAATGAAGAGATTTTGAAATAACCCTTACCAATTCGGTAACTTATGAAATATACAACCCATGAAAGAGGTATCATACAATGAATATGTAAATACACATAAATTAGAGTGTATTACACAAAGAATATAATTATGGGTAGTACATATACCACACAAAAGGTGATGGTGGCAATATGACATAAATCTCACGGAAATAAGGAGTGAGATGAAAACCCCTTACCACGTTAATCAACTGAGTCGTATGGAAAAAAGTTAATAACCACCAAATTATTTACAGAATAACATGAATATAAAGATAATAATGATAATATATATCAAATTCCAGTACACAATACACCACTTTCAATAATTTAGTGGCGAATAATGGAAATCTCACGGAATTGAATGTGAGATAAGAAAATCCCTTACCTTGTACTTTTCCTTGGTTGGGGTAGGTTAACCTCCTGTATAATGGTGAAATAATTGTTATTAAATTATACAAGAATCATATATATTAATATGATATCATATATGATCTTTTAACATTGATTTATTAATAATATCTTAGAATTATCATCGTTTCGGGTGTTAACTTACTCATTTTCTTTTATATGTTTTGTTACATAAGCCATGTTTGTTGTATCTTATTCATATCCAGAATGATATCAAGTCCTTAAACATCATTTTTAAATCATAAAATGATAATTATACTTGAATGGATACGATGGAGAATGAATCTCATCGCGTTCGTGGAGACGGTAGTCCGTACGTACGCACGAGCGACAATATCATTCTTTTGATATTAAAATAATATATAAATGAATGGTATATCATATATACAGAATCATTAACATGTTATATTTATTATTTACATGAGTTACACATCATTATTATACCCATCCAAATAATATTATATTGAATAACAATTACACCACGACGTGGAGACGGTAAGCCGTACGTACGCACGTATGGTGACATGTTATTCAAAGGGTGGATAGAATACTGAATATGGTTGTACCATACTTATAATAACATCACAGTATATGTGAGATACTGGAGTTATTATTTTAGAATGGTAAGAACAAAGGAAGAAGAAGTGGAAGAAGAAATGAACTTAGAAAAGGGTGGTGAAATCATTACCTCTTCTTCGGGTTCTTCCTTTTGATTTGATCAAAAGGGCTCCTTAGGTTGGCTTTCTGATCAAACTAATGCCTCTAGGTTGTAGTGAGGGATGTTGGGAGAGTATTTGGGCAGAGTTTGGCCGAACCAAAAGGCTTTGAAGGTGTGAAGAAATGAGAAGGAGGAGTGCCCTTTTTATAAGAGGGGTGAGGGGCACCTTTGGAAAAGCTAGAAATATTAATTTATAATAAATTCATATTCGGTTTCTAATGGCTCCAAAGTTGACTAGTCAAAGGTTAAGGTGGGTATAGGTCTAAAACCACTCAACCAATAGAATTTAGACAGGTTTGGGTACTTATATTAACCTTATCTTTAAGTATTAACTCTAAGTTAATTAGTTTCACTTTTACAATGTCTCTTTGTATTTTTATATAATATGGTCAATAAACTTACTATATACATCCAAGCGACCCCCAAGTGGTCCATTAATGAGGAAACTATCATAATATAAGTCTCTTGGCCGAACCTTAGATTTTTAGGAATTTAATATCAATTAATAATATAATATTTGTTTTAAGAACTCTTTTATGTCAATTTTGACACTATTAAATAGTTGATTTTTTTGAAACTCCTAACAGATTGATTACTTCGAAAAAAGTCAATTAAATCAATCCTAATATATCATATTATCATATAAAATTAGTTTAATTCATTAAAAGTTTCATATTATAATTATTTGGGTATTTATAATATCAATTATTTTAATTTTTCACTATTATAGTAATTACTGTATCATCATTGTGTCATAAATAAAATAAATTATTCAATGTCTAAAAATTATAAATAAAATATCATTATGTAGGAAATCTCTTTATCTTTCTAATGAATATTTATAATCTAAAATCCAACATATATAACCCTATGTAAAAATTGTTGTTCTAAAAGATATATGCTTGTGTCATTTTTGTATTCATTTTAACTAAATTAAAATAAAGTGTCATTATCACTTACAAGTGGATCAATGGGGTCCCAAAATTGACCCAAAGATGCCCATGGTCGACCATGTATCAACCAATAGGGTTAAGACACGTTTTAGGGTAATTTAGTATTATTATAATATTATTTTTTTTAACCCTTATTTACCGGATTTACCCTTAACCATGGTAAATAAAATATTTACCGCAGTAATTATTCAAAATGTCTAAAAATAAAAGTTACCTATTTACACAATTTGAACATCATAATTCCAAATATGGAATCCATTTTTCTAAATTCAAAACACATAAGTGGCAGAAATTAATTTAAAATTAATTCCCGCTGTCAAAACAAAAAGCGTGTTTTTAAGAGATAATAACTATCAAAAGATTGACACTTGTTTATGTTCGGTTTAATTGTAAAATTATGTCCAATGACCAACATTATATTAAATGGTAAAAATATATTCTAAATATACTTTAAAACCACTCAAATTCATAATTTATCACTATTAATTATTTTGATTAAAAAAGTTGTTTTTAATTAATATTTAGTAATTTTCACTATTCATCAAAATATGAAAGTTATCCGAAAAGTACCAAAATTTCACCTTAGGCTAAATTAGATATTCCGAATCCAAAAATGAAGTCCATTTTGAAATATAAAATATATATAATTTTAAAAAGTAGTTATTACTATTCATAACGGCTAGTTTAATTGGTTGTTAGAACTCGGTGTTGCGTACAACACACGCTATCACATTATTCAAAGAGAAGCGTACCGTAGAAG
Source organism: Viscum album (assembly GCA_963277665.1). Lineage (NCBI taxonomy): Eukaryota > Viridiplantae > Streptophyta > Magnoliopsida > Santalales > Viscaceae > Viscum > Viscum album. The sequence goes on from OY728150.1 coordinate 1,841,655,292, forward strand.
CTTGGGATGTTTCATTTTAAATTTTTGATGTCCCCATTTAGTCAAAAAGTTTAAAATATAGTATTTAAAAAGGTTTCACTATTAAAGTTGATAAAAGTGCAATACTGAAAATGAATTTGTTTTTGCATTATATCTAAGAAACTCATAATATGGATTCTAAAATTATAAGGATTATATAAACATTAAAATTTATCTAATACTATTCATAACCTCTTTTGAACGGCTTGTTTGGTAAGTCATGGTGTGCTTGAACTTTGTGTTTCATGTAGTGAAAGTTATTGAATTATTTTGAAGAACTGACACACTATGAAATCTTGGGGTGTTACATTCTCCCCTCCTTCAATAAATTGCGTCCTCGCAATTTGAAATTGTTCTTCGAAAATAAAAGGTTGAAAATAGATAATATATTTGTGGGAAACCCCACATCGGAAATTGGGTTACTAAAATTTAGTCTTAATATGAGGAAAAGAGAAATGAAATGGTCACCACCAAATTATGATCTCGATTAGGAGAACATTGGTGGCAATTTGAGACATATAATTGGAGGAAAAACGTAAATATTTATAGGGAGTGATTGAGGTCATCAATCACAAACAAGTATAAAATTGAGGTCCTTAAATTCATCAATCTATGATGATTTGAAATACCATCGGTTCAACAAAATATAAGGTATTAGGATAACACATTTTTGACGTTTCAAAATATCTTAGTTGAAGTCCCACATCGAAAAATGAATTAATGAGGCCTCTATTTAAAATAAAGAGTCGAAAGTATGAAGATTACCGAAAATAACACATACTAGGGTTCCATGTAGGAAAATATCGATATGGAAGAAAAATCTAACCATCAATTATCTGATGGAGAGTGGTAGAGAACATGGCTATGAAAAGGCCAACAATCCCAAAGCCATAAATTAGTGATGATTTAAGGTACCATCTAGGAAAACATTTTTGTTCTAATTTGCTTTTCTAAATATTGAGGAATTTTTTATGAGATTGGCTAAGATCATATAGAGATATAATTACTTTATAATTAGAGTTTTATCCATTAATAAATTTCTACCACATACTCATCTTTCACTCTAAAAGATAATAGAATGTAAAAAAATTCTATTTACACTATTCGTATAGGGCTCCAAAATAAACGAATTTATAATTCATCTAAAAAATCTTTTAATAAAAACTACATTATTTAATCCAGGACATCTCGTGGGCCAGTGGTAGGTGATACACCCTTGTCGCCCTTCGGTTGCGGGTTCAAGTCTCACAGCCTTGCCGGACGCGACGGGTTGCCGCCCGACCTCCGGGTTGTCCTTTTATGGAAATCCAAAATAATCCAAACTAGAACTATCCAAAATACTTCTATCCAAACTCACAGTCCAACATTTATAAGGAAGTTAAACATAATATAGATCCTTTTTACCCCGTAATAGCATATGAATACCTTCATCATGTATTACCATATTCCTTATTGATTACATTCATGTTCCCTTATTCCATATAGAATGCTGGATATACTTCATTAATCCAAAAATGTTTTAAAACCCAACAATGATGGAATATACAAATCATTAATCAGCTTCAAGGTAGTCAATAATATCCAATATAATTTATCCAAATCAATCATGTATTATTCTAAAATCACCACCTCGGTATCTGAACCATATTATGGTTTATCTTTCTCTCAACCATATATTTTCCAAACATTTAACCTGCTACTGAGTCACTTTTCTTTGTTCCACACCATCTCAAGTCCTTAATGAAATAGTACTGCAGTACAATCCTTATATACTCCATAATTATTATAACAAGTACATTGTTGATACAACACTCAATTGACATAATCAACATAAGAACTATAATCATTCCTCTTCATCTGTGGTAGTATCATAACTTGATTATTATCCAATATCATCATTTGCGGCATAGTCTAATGACTGGGACATAGGTTCACGTAGTGTCCAAACTACTTGCAAATGAAGCATTGTACATTTGAAACCATTTTCTTACCCTTGTAGTCACGTACTTTGTGCCCTTTTCCTCCACACTTATAACAAACTCCCATTCCTTTCAGGCAAGTTCCAGGGTGTTTCTTTCCACAGTTACCACATATGGGAAAATTCTTCTTTTCCCTCTTCCCTTTATCCATCTTTCTCTCTTCTATCCTTTTCTTCTCTTGCTTCCCTTCAAATCCATAGGACTTAGTAAACTCTTTACTTATCTTATCAACACATGATATTATTTATTCATATGATGATAATACATGGGAGACTATTTCTCTTATAAATTCTAGCTTAAGACCATGAAAGATATGATCCTTCCTTCTCTTTGGATCATGTGCATTTCTGGAGTTCTCATTCCTTCTACTGGGCGCCATTTCTAAACAATGGCATAAACTAGATTAGTTTATGAATCAAAATACATAATCCCATACTTATAAAACACTTAACATAAGTTGAACTATTTATGGATATAATCCATAATCATAAAAATGTTCTCTTTGAGGACGTATATACTCATAAACCCTTCATAATGATTTGTAAAGAAAATGAGAGTTATCCTAAGCATATCCCCCGGGAGTGTCGTAACCAAGAGTGCAGCAAGGCCCGTTGTCGTGCACCAGTTCCCGTTCGAGTCTAGCTCAAAGCGGTGTTTTCGGGTTTTACCCCTAGGTACATCTGTGCCAGAGCCGCCTCTACCTGCTCGTATCCAGACATGGATGTATTGCTCGGAAAACTCACAAAATCTCTACAATACCAAAATTCTAGGAAGTTGTTCTATACTAATCCTCAAAGTTCATCTTAGGTCTACGTGCTCTAATCAGAGTTTATCTAAATCTAGCTTCCAAGGTTTGTACTAAACTTCCTCTGATACCAACTGTAACGCCCCGACCCAGCTACCCAGAGTCGGTGCATTAATTACATAACATTGGCATGATCACAAGAAAGATCAAATCCCGAAAGACCGATTGGTTTAGTAGCCTTGGAAACACTAGATATAATCATAAAGTTTTACATTACATTTCAAAGTGAAAAACTACTACAACAACAAAGTCTTCATATCCACACTATTAACCCCTCATAATATCCCTGCAAGTCATTCATAATTTACTTCTTCACTACCTGGGAAAAATAAAATATAGAAAAGGGGTGAGCTCAAATGCCCAGTAAGGGTAACAATAAAGTGGAAACTTTCATAAATAAGAATAAACATTTAAGGCAATGTATAACTAAAACAAAAGCCTTTTAAATACGAACTTTCAACATGGTATGGCATAAATAAAATGAAATAATGCCATTTACTTATTCACATGGATATTCTACTAAATGAATAATCACATGCAAAAATCAATAACCACTTTCATAATGTTGGAATGCATAATGCTAAACGTTGATTTCTTTGTCTAGGCCTCATCCCAAGACCTAGGGGTTACTTCTAACCGGAACCCAACCCGGAGTGCCTCTAATAACCGGACACCAACCCGGAGTGCCTCTAATAACTGGACACCAACCCGGAGTGCCTCTAATAACCGGACACCAACCCGGAGTGCCTCTAATAACCGGACACCAACCCGGAGGGCATACTTTTACCAGTCCCTAACCTGGAGGGCTTACTTTAACCAGTCCCCAACCTGGAGGGCTTACTTTTACCGGTCCCCAACCCGGAACATACTTGTTTAGCACATTCATCTGAAGAAAAGTTTGAAATATAACATAAACATTCGGATTAAAACTAGCATACGAAATGTCAATAGTTTCACCATAAACTATGAATGGTATAAAATAGCACATCCACAGTCAAACATATCACAAAACCTTCAATACAATATAGAAGTTTTGTATTATAATAAATCAACTTCAAATAAGCGTAAAATCCATTAAAGGATGTTGACATAGATGAAATCAAAACACTTTTTAGAGAAATATCTCTTTCTATTTTTGAAATCATTTAAGAGCCATATAAAATAAAACATTTTCTTGAAAATATTCTTGTAATCTTGTAAGGAAAGCTTTGACGATTTTATAACGGCGGAAAATAACCGCACCCGCCGTATAAGTTAAAAAAACATTCTTATCTTAATTCTGTTGAAAAGGTTAAAAAGGACCTTGTTTTGAAAACAACGGAAAGATTCCTTTATAAACCTCTTACAAAAAGTCAAACAAGGGTATAAATTAATTTAACCCATATTCTTGTAAATAATAAATATGTTTTGAAATACATTTCGAAGAAACATGGATGTGGATGATAAAGAAATCCCAGTAGATTATTACGTATAAACAACCTCGGATAATGAAGAGATTTTGAAATAACCCTTACCAATTCGGTAACTTATGAAATATACAACCCATGAAAGAGGTATCATACAATGAATATGTAAATACACATAAATTAGAGTGTATTACACAAAGAATATAATTATGGGTAGTACATATACCACACAAAAGGTGATGGTGGCAATATGACATAAATCTCACGGAAATAAGGAGTGAGATGAAAACCCCTTACCACGTTAATCAACTGAGTCGTATGGAAAAAAGTTAATAACCACCAAATTATTTACAGAATAACATGAATATAAAGATAATAATGATAATATATATCAAATTCCAGTACACAATACACCACTTTCAATAATTTAGTGGCGAATAATGGAAATCTCACGGAATTGAATGTGAGATAAGAAAATCCCTTACCTTGTACATTTCCTTGGTTGGGGTAGGTTAACCTCCTGTATAATGGTGAAATAATTGTTATTAAATTATACAAGAATCATATATATTAATATGATATCATATATGATCTTTTAACATTGATTTATTAATAATATCTTAGAATTATCATCGTTTCGGGTGTTAACTTACTCATTTTCTTTTATATGTTTTGTTACATAAGCCATGTTTGTTGTATCTTATTCATATCCAGAATGATATCAAGTCCTTAAACATCATTTTTAAATCATAAAATGATAATTATACTTGAATGGATACGATGGAGAATGAATCTCATCGCGTTCGTGGAGACGGTAGTCCGTACGTACGCACGAGCGACAATATCATTCTTTTGATATTAAAATAATATATAAATGAATGGTATATCATATATACATAATCATTAACATGTTATATTTATTATTTACATGAGTTACACATCATTATTATACCCATCCAAATAATATTATATTGAATAACAATTACAACACGACGTGGAGACGGTAAGCCGTACGTACGCACGTATGGTGACATGTTATTCAAAGGGTGGATAGAATACTGAATATGGTTGTACCATACTTATAATAACATCACAGTATATGTGAGATACTGGAGTTATTATTTTAGAATGGTAAGAACAAAGGAAGAAGAAGTGGAAGAAGAAATGAACTTAGAAAAGGGTGGTGAAATCATTACCTCTTCTTCGGGTTCTTCCTTTTGATTTGATCAAAAGGGCTCCTTAGGTTGGCTTTCTGATCAAACTAAGGCCTCTAGGTTGTAGTGAGGGATGTTGGGAGAGTATTTGGGCAGAGTTTGGCCGAACCAAAAGGCTTTGAAGGTGTGAAGAAATGAGAAGGAGGAGTGCCCTTTTTATAAGAGGGGTGAGGGGCACCTTTGGAAAAGCTAGAAATATTAATTTATAATAAATTCATATTCGGTTTCTAATGGCTCCAAAGTTTAATAGTCAAAGGTTAAGGTGGGTATAGGTCTAAAACCACTCAACCAATAGAATTTAGACAGGTTTGGGTACTTATATTAACCTTATCTTTAAGTATTAACTCTAAGTTAATTAGTTTCACTTTTACAATGTCTCTTTGTATTTTTATATAATATGGTCAATAAACTTACTATATACATCCAAGCGACCCCCAAGTGGTCCATTAATGAGGAAACTATCATAATATAAGTCTCTTGGCCGAACCTTAGATTTTTAGGAATTTAATATCAATTAATAATATAATATTTGTTTTAAGAACTCTTTTATGTCAATTTTGACACTATTCAATAGTTGATTTTTTTGAAACTCCTAACAGATTGATTACTTCGAAAAAAGTCAATTAAATCAATCCTAATATATCATATTATCATATAAAATTAGTTTAATTCATTAAAAGTTTCATATTATAATTATTTGGGTATTTATAATATCAATTATTTTAATTTTTCACTATTATAGTAATTACTGTATCATCATTGTGTCATAAATAAAATAAATTATTCAATGTCTAAAAATTATAAATAAAATATCATTATGTAGGAAATCTTTTTAGCTTTCTAATGAATATTTATAATCTAAAATCCAACATATATAACCCTATGTAAAAATTGTTGTTCTAAAAGATATATGCTTGTGTCATTTTTGTATTCATTTTAACTAAATTAAAATAAAGTGTCATTATCACTTACAAGTGGATCAATGGGGTCCCAAAATTGACCCAAAGATGCCCATGGTAGACCATGTATCAACCAATAGGGTTAAGACACGTTTTAGGGTAATTTAGTATTATTATAATATTATTTTTTTTAACCCTTATTTACCGGATTTACCCTTAACCATGGTAAATAAAATATTTACCGCAGTAATTATTCAAAATGTCTAAAAATAAAAGTTACCTATTTACACAATTTGAACATCCTAATTCCAAATATGGAATCCATTTTTCTAAATTCAAAACACAGAAGTGGCAGAAATTAATTTAAAATTAATTCCCGCTGTCAAAACAAAAAGCGTGTTTTTAAGAGATAATAACTATCAAAAGATTGACACTTGTTTATGTTCGGTTTAATTGTAAAATTATGTCCAATGACCAACATTATATTAAATGGTAAAAATATATTCTAAATATACTTTAAAACCACTCAAATTCATAATTTATCACTATTAATTATTTTGATTAAAAAAGTTGTTTTTAATTAATATTTAGTAATTTTCACTATTCATCAAAATATGAAAGTTATCCGAAAAGTACCAAAATTTCACCTTAGGCTAAATTAGATATTCCGAATCCAAAAATGAAGTCCATTTTGAAATATAAAATATATATAATTTTAAAAAGTAGTTATTACTATTCATAACGGCTAGTTTAATTGGTTGTTAGAACTCGGTGTTGCGTACAACACACGCTATCACATTATTCAAAGAGAAGCGTACCGTAGAAGCTTGGGATGTTTCATTTTAAATTTTTGATGTCCCCATTTAGTCAAAAAGTTTAAAATATAGTATTTAAAAAGGTTTCACTATTAAAGTTGATAAAAGTGCAATACTGAAAATGAATTTGTTTTTGCATTATATCTAAGAAACTCATAATATGGATTCTAAAATTATAAGGATTATATAAACATTAAAATTTATCTAATACTATTCATAACCTCTTTTGAACGGCTTGTTTGGTAAGTCATGGTGTGCTTGAACTTTGTGTTTCATGTAGTGAAAGTTATTGAATTATTTTGAAGAACTGACACACTATGAAATCTTGGGGTGTTACATATATAAATAGTGTTTATAGTTCTACATACACTATTTTTATGGGAATGTACTTATTTTATGTTTCATATCAAAATATTATAGTGGTTCCCAACTATAATGAGAACTTCAAGATAATATAACAGTAATATTAAATATATTTCCTATGGTCTAGATACATCATATTGATAGGACACAGATAATGTATTACTATCAGGTGTCGGGGGATCATAATCATTGATATTTCTTCTAATGAATTTAAAACATGGAAATCTCAAGTAGATGAGATCATGACTACTGACCCACTAATAGGAACACCACATGTTTTGGGTTTCATTGGTTGTTCCTATATGTAAACATTTGTATCGGTATCCTAACTTTAGATCATTGTCAATGTGTACAATTTAATCACATAAATTGATACAAGGAAAAAACCATGACATTGAATTCATGGAAAGGTATCTTGTTTTTTTGAGTATTTGGTGGTATTCCATTGGTTGAATGATCAATATAAAAAAAATTGAATTGAGCTAGAGATATCTAGTGGTCCCAAGTTGACCCGGATGGTATAAAATTAATTAAATAAATTTTCATGATATAAGAAGGTATTTATATCCAATATGGTCTTAAAATATATAAAGAATCAAAAGGGTGATGACAGAAGTGTGCTTCCTGATTTATGAGATATCATGAGATAAACTTATCATATTACACATAGTGTGTTTATAGAAGGTAGTCAGGACAATGGAATTTCTTATCCCGTTAGGTTATATGATGGGTTTAAATAATTTTCTTTTATTTTCATGTGTTAGAATACTTACTATTGAGATAAGGACCAATATGGTCACACACTAAGTGTATCCACAAGTTCCACCTATTCAGATGAATGGGCATTTAGGATGAAGTGGGACCCATGTATGGGGGTTGGTGAACACCTGAGTGTGATTTAACATAAGTAAAATAATTCAATTATATTATTCAAGTTTATAATAATGATTATTGATTTTATTTCTCAAGCTATTCACAAGTTGTTTGATCAGAAAAGTGAATACGATAAAATATATATTTTTGAATGAACAAAACATGTTCCAGGTTTTCTAAATAATTTGGGGAGATTGAGGGATGATTTAATGGTTTTTATTTTATAATGTATCATTTTAATGTGTTAGAAGTGAGAAAATAAAATATTTTTGTCAATTTTGACAATTTTATTAAGTCATAAGTGTGTACAAATGTCTAAAATGAAGATTATTACTTTTCCATGAGCAATGTGAAAATATGTAGATTATAACCTATGTATAAAATCTCATTTATCTTCTTGAATTGTTATATCCATTATTTTTAATTATTTTTCAAGATAATATCTCCTCTCCTCTCAAACTCTTTGAGAGAGATTCTAGTGAAATAACAATGTAGGATTGATCATGTATTCTCAATTGAGTCTGAGTTCATCACACAATCAATGGGATGTAATAAAACTATTTAATTTCCTATTATAGAACTTTAGAATCATATATCAATGATAAAATATTAGTTTTTCATGTGTTTATGATCTATATGATTCCAATCTTGTTTTCTTCGAGCCACAAAATATCGACAGTGAGAGAATCAAACTAGAGATTTCAAAAAACAACATACCATTTATGTTTTTATTGATTTTATTTTTCATGATTAAGTTGAATTTCATATGATCCTTTAAGAAATTAGGGAATTTTTCTTTAGTTAGTGTTTTTAACATTAATATGAAACCAAAATTTTAGATTACTTGTTTTTAAGGAATTTTTTACACCCTAGGTTTTATTATCAAGACCCTCAATTGAAAATGGTTCTCAAACATAGATACTAATTTATTAAACTAAAAGTCCAACATATAAAATATCTCAAAATGATGTTTATAATGAATTTCATATTCTATAACAAACAATATGTTTTGGGTGAATAACTCATTTTATATAAATTTATTAAATATTTTTATTTAACTTAGTCCCATTAAACTTATGACCCTATATATCGTATCTATTAGTATGATAAGATCCATGTTTTACTATATATTTTCCACTTCTTATTTTCTATTAATATATGGATATTATGGTGTAGTGTTATGATAATTACATCTTATATAACTCTTGAATGGTTAGATGGAAAACTCATTACCCAATTTATTATAGGAATTATTCTAACTCAATTTTGTTGGTTCCTAGTCCAATTAAATCCACATAACCAAATTTAACCGAAATATTTAAAATAAATATGGTCACCTAATCGTATCTGGGTCATCCATACCCAAACTTCCTTATATATGATTACCCATGGGTACCAAACATTAACATGGCATACCTGTTTAATTTATATTGGGTTTTTTATGTGATTGTGTTGGAAATTATCAATCACTTAGCATCTTGAGGTGTTTTTTTAGTCTCTCCATTTCAATGTAAATCTCATATATATATTTTCATCTCTTTTAATACTTACATGTATGTATGCTTCTAGAGATTAAATTTTGAATCTTATACCTTCAACTAAACTGTTATGTTTCGAAAATATTAATTTATAATAGCTCATAAAAGAAATTATTTGTGTTCCTCAGCTTAAAAAATCTAACTATTTTCATGAATATCTAATTGAATCTCATGTAATATAATCATACAAAATAAAAATCTTACTTGAGAGAATATGGTGAAATAGGAAACTAACCAATCCCCTTTCCCATAGAATTGTAATCCCAACACCAATATAGCCTAACCCAAAGTCACGCTATCCATAAATCCATAATCAAGAGGAAACATAATTCCAATACAATCCTAAAAGCTAATATATACAAATAAAAAATAATATTTATTATTGAATTCATAACTAGAAACAAATCACAATGTTGTTTGACCAAAACTAATCTTGTGTAATGCCTCTCATATAACTCTTATATGAAATGTATGACAATTATAATAATCAATTTTAACACTCTAAATTAAAGCATTCCAAAATTCATAAAAAAAATTATATACCTGAATATTAAATTGGATTTTAAATAAATAAATGAAAAATCATATATTCATCATGAGATATAATAAATTTATACAATGATAATGTCTATAAAAAATTAATATAGTATACAGTCACATTTATTAGGTGTGCACCCTTCAGGTACACACTAGAAAAGGATTTTGAACAATTTTAACTACACACATGCACTTATACACACACACACACACACATATATATATCTATATATATATAATAATAAGAACTCAACCAATGTTATATTCTTATTTTTGTCTAAAAAATAGTATAATACTATATTTTTGGACAATGTTATCACTGTGATTCTTCCCTTCATATAAAAAATTTATATATTTTTATCCAAGGGAATAATTTTCTCGTAACACTTTCCTACTAGAAATTAACAGTGAAATATTCCATGTTTTATGGTTCCCTTCATTGGGTAGATTTATATCACACCATCCTCTATGTCATTGAATCACTGATTATTAAAAGGCTATATCATTTTTTATGATGGTATTTTCTTTATATGTTTCAAAAATTCCATATTTTTAAACATCATTATATTTTCAATGAATTCGTCCCTAATAACACAAATGGAAATCATATGAAACAACCAAACCATTATGAAGTGGAATAAAACCCCTAAATACAAAAAATATACAATTGAAGTGATAATATGTAAAATTAGAATATAAAATAATTAATTTGTGCATCACTATTCATATTTGATCATTCTTGATCAGTGATGTTAGTGGAGAACTCTGAGTGATTAACAATAAGTACTTGCCTCTATGGGTATCAACTGGACATTAGAATCACCTAACACTTCAGTAGCATCTACTTTTATTCTTAATTTCATGTTAACATGACCTCCAAATTTAATAATAAGAATATAATATAGATATATGTGTCTTGTATCATTATAATAGACTATACTAAATAGGTAATGGAATACTTACATTTAAAGTGTTTCTTAAATAAATTAAATAATCTAAAAATGTGCCGGAATCCATGGATTTTCATAGGCATAAAAATAGTTATTTGAAAATTTCATGTGTCTAGATTCATGTTTAAGAATCATATCTAACATTATTATGCTCGGATTCTCCCATTGATTATGTGAAATTAAATTTTTCCAAAAGGGTCCATGAGGAAGGAAAACCTTCTCCTAAGAAATTATATTGCAAAAAATAAAGTTCCAAAAGAATCATTAAAAGGAGGGTTTACAAAGTTGGGTATTCCAATCACTAGAAGAATCAACCTAAACGAAACCAAAACAAGACTCTTGTAAAATAAAGGACCAAGACGAGCTCATCTATGTGATGGCCTTCTTCTATTGAACATTTTCGACCTGATTCACCTCCATGTAGACATGAATAACATCAAGATATATGGAATCAACAAGGATAAGGAAATCAATCCAGAGTAACAACATTCTCCATGGGATATTCTTGGAGAAACTTTTAAGAATCTACACATCTACAGTTGATTCTGATTCCAACCATAACATACGCCAACTGAAGTGGGAAGCATAAAAAATTACCATGATCATCAATCATAAAACAGCCTCAATTGTGAGTTAATTTCCAATGAAATTAAATAAATTGCCTTTAACAAGACTCTGATGGGTGATAAAGATACTAATACAGCCTGAAGGTCCTATTTCACCTAAATCCACCCCCATAATCATTAACTTTCAGCAACCGTGAGATCAGGGGTATCCAAAAAATAATTTCTGATTCAAGTGTCTTCCTCACACTACCACTAACACCAAGGGACCTCAAAATCACCATGTCAATAAAGTCATTATTCATTTCACCATTTTGACTATTTGAAGAAAGAACAATTCCTCTATGAATAGAGGAGACGTCATCATATAATGAGGGGACATGGTTGATGAATACAAAATCATTTTAGGATTTCATTACTATATGAAAATAAACCTTAAATATTTAACCCAAAAGTAGCTTAAATTAATTTCCTAAACTTTTCATTACCACCATAAATTTTAACCACATACTTATAATTTTAAAATAAATCCACATGATTAAATGACGGTCATTATATCAAAATTTCCCTATCATTTTTGTTTTATGTTCCTTGAGTAACTAATAAAAAATGGTTAGATATATGATTTGGTCACCAAAATATTGCCTCTAAAAATGTATTCATGAAAAATTTCCTTGAGTAATTAATATTTGTTTGAATAAAAATTATCTTATTCAATTATTTTAACATAATTAATTCATGAATATCTAGAAAAAATTAACTATTATTCAAAAAATGAATAATTTTGTCTAATTAATAAACTTATGATCATTCAAACTCAAATGTACACTATCCCAGCACATGGGTCCGACATTTCCCTAAAATATTATTCATATAAATTGTTGGAACTTCTGGATACCGTTTATTTATGGCCCTCTAAGCCCATATATCAATAGAAGTGAGTTATAATCATTGACCAAGAGTATTATTTATCAATACATCATGGTCCCTAAAGAGAAAAGGATAATTTATAGCTATGAAAAACTCTTATGAACATTATTCTTCTAATATAAACTCTTTGTTTCACAGTATATCATAAACCAATATGTGTACTTTGATTTTTCCTCATTCTTTTTTTTATTATTTTATGACCTTACTAGATGGACTTACCTTCCTATACCATACCCATATATTTATTAAAGTTACTACTATCCTCATTAACTATTCTAGATATATATCTTTATTAAAATTTAGTAAAATAATATATTGATCATTCAACCAATTTCATACCACCAATTATGCACCCAATGTGTGGTACCTCTCCACAACATAAATATTATGGTTTTAATTTTTCATAAAACTATGTGATCAAATTGTACCCATTGATAATGATATAATGTTGGAATACAAAAATATGTTTTCATAAGTAAGAATAAACAATGAGACTCAATACTTGTGAGGTTATTATTGGTGAGTCAGTCCTTGTGATATCCTCTACATAAGATCACCAAGTGTGAACTTCAGGAGAAGAAGTCCCAATTCTTATAATCTCTTAGCACATGTTAGTAAAAAAACATATGTGTCCTATGACTATGATGTATATATATCATAGGATTGTTGGAACCATGGTCATCTATGCATGAATTGGAGTATGGTTTGTGTTTGTTGTCAATCCTCAGAGGATGTTTAGAATGTTTGTTAGCAAAGTACTCATACAGGTCAAGAAGATTATAGTATTGATGGTGGCACCATTTTCCAGTGTTTTCCAAATTTCTGGGCCTGAAAATTGACAAATGGAGAAAAGTGATTTTAGAAAAGAGACTTGTGCGCCGTGTACTTGAAGGAGAGAGAACTTGAACGCCTAGTGTTTTTCAAGATTATAAAATGGAAAAATGGAAAAGGGATAAGGGTCGCGCAAGTATTGGTTGGGTCGTGCAAGTAACCTCCACACTGAGAAGGTACTTGTACGCTAGTCCCTAGGAGGTCTGGAAACTTGCACACCTATTGTTATTCATGATCAGAACTTCAAAATATGGAAAAGGAAAGAGGGTCGCACATGTATTGGTTGGGTCGCACAAGTGGGTTGCACGACAGAGGCTAGGGGAGGTGAGCTGTGCGCCAGAACCTGCGCGCCGAGAGGATACTTGTGCACCACCACGCAGGGGGTCTAGTTTGCCTATAAATAGAGGACCACCCCTCCTCATTCAGGATGAAGTTCAAGACTTATAGATTTTTTGAGCTCCTGTCGCGCAAGTAGTCGAGTCGCGCAAGTGGTAGTTGGGCCGCGAAAGTAGAGGTTGCATGTCGGTTGTTGGTTGTGTGCCCAAGGCGGTTTGGGTGAGAACAGAATTGAGTCGCGCAGGTTTGAAGTTGAAGTAGGTGGTGTCGCACAGGTGATTGGTTGATACCTGCGCTTCAGTTGGAACTTGAGCTCCGAATTTTTGCCGCGCAGGAGACCTGTGTGCCAGGCAGTAAAGAAGAGGGCCAGTGTTTTTTTTTAGCTGTGTCAAAGTTGGGAGATTTCCCGGTACCCTTGAAGGGAAGTGAGATTTGACTACAGGTGAGATTTGAACTTCAATAGAGCATCTAAACGCAACAGAGGATGTATTCTTTAAGCGATGATGAAGAGACCTTCACGTCTACAAATTTAGTGTGACTTCACCAAGGGCAGTGAGATAGGGGGAGTCAACAGGAGTGACCTGAGGAAAGTAGTGAGCTATCCCTAAATCTTTGTAAAGGCAGTGAGCCTGGGACAGAGTGATTGTGCCCGAACCATTGTAATCCACAACTAGTGAAGTTTAGTGGAATTTGGTACGACCAATAACCTATCGGTGTATGCTCCTTGAACGTAGCCCTTAGTGGTGAACCAAGTAAAAAGTGTTGTGTCGTCTCTCTGCATGTGAATGTTTGATTTCTTCTCATATCCATCATATAGGTTTAACAAGTTCCTACCAACATGGGAAAAAGATCCATCACCTTAAAATAAAAAGTTTACACTCTGATTCACCCATCCCCTCTCAGGGTGTCCCGGGGTCCTACAAGGGGTATCAGAGGGAGGTTGCTGGTGTTGAATCTGTCCTTTTTCGTCATGGAAAATGCAGTCAATGTCAGAGGACTCCCCCTCTTCGATGGAAGTAATTTCTATATCTGGAAGAAAAAACATGAGATCTCATCTAAGATCCCTTGGAATGGATGTTCTATTTTCCATTGTTCAAGGTATTAACATTTCTGATCCAACAGGGATAGATATGACTGATACAGATAGAAAAATTCTTGATGTAGATGCTAAATCATAGAATTCTCTCACCACATCACTTTCTGATAAGATTTATCTAAAAGTGATGAGTTGCACCTCAGAAAAGTCCATGTGGGATAAACTTGAAAATATTTATGAAGGCGAAAGCAAAGTGAAGGAGGAGAAACTTCAAGTGCTACACAATAGTTTCGATTATCTGAAGATGCATCCTGATGAGAATACAGACTCCTTCTTCAATTGAATTACTGAAGTGGATGGAGCAATTCGGGGCTAGGATAAGAAATCATAGACATTAAAATTGTGAAGAAAATACTGAGAAGACTACCACCCCTGTACAATGCAAAGGGGTCAACCCTTGAGGAAAGAGGTCTTTCCAAACTTTATTTGGATGATCTGTTGAGAATCTTGGTGGCATATGAAATGAGAGTCAAACCAGAAGATGCTACTACAAGAGTAAGCATGGAAATGGCCTTCAAATCCATGGAGAAACTGAAAATCTCAAAATATATTAGTGGTAAAGAAGATGAGGAAAAAGAAATTTTCTCTCTCATTTCCAAGAAGTTCCAGAAGGGAAAAGGGAAATTCAAAGGGAAGTTACCTCTAGCTTTCTTTCATTGTGGAAAAGTCGGGAACATTTCTTCTCAGTGCTTAAGAAAGATCGATGATGATGATAGTGATGCTGAAAAAATTGAGAAGACTCAGAAAAGGTTTTTCAAGAAAGGAGACTTCAAATCTAGAAAGAAAGTTCTAAATAAGAGTTTTGTCTGTGAAGAAGAAGAAGATTATAGAGAATTCTGTAACGAAGAAGAACCAGAATTTAAAACTGGGAAACATGCTTCCATGATGGCCACTGTTGAAAAATCAGAAGATACTGGTGGATAAAATTAGTTAAAAACTAGTGTTGATCCTGAGTTTCAACTTAAGGAAGTTGTTAGCAAGCTTAAGATTAAATGTAAGAGTTGCAATAAGTGGAAATCAATGGTATAAGAATCAACTGAATATGTTGATCAACTTGAAGATGAAATTGAACAACTGGAAGAATTTGTGAAAGTACAGTCTAAAATTCTTGAAAGCAATGATGATGTAGTGGATTTGAAGCTGAGAATTGAAGATCAGGAAAAGGTTATAAATGACTTCACCTCCATACTAGATGAAAAATCCAATACTGTTGAGGGTATTGAGGAGGAAGTAGTTACTCTTAGGAGTAAACTTGAGACTAAATCAATTTCAAAAGATTCAAGGATGAAAATATAGGTTGGAAGATTCTCAGATGCAGAATTATTGGCAAGAGCCAAGAGTGGTTCAGAAGGGGTAGGAAAAATATTGAGTGATCCAATACCCGCTTTCATGGGAAAGAGTGGAATTGGTTGTGAAGCTAAGACATCAACTGGTGGAAGTAAAGAGATTAAAAAGAAGGACAAGATGAAAGTTGGACATATTGAAATGTTTCCCTAAGTGTTGGAAAAGAAACCCTCAATCCAAACTAAAAGGAGAACTGAAAATTATCCTCAAACATTCAGAAATGACAGGCAGTCCAACTATTTTCCCAAGGAAGAAATTATGAGGAGAAACTCAAGTGAGAAGACATTTCCTCTCATGAAGTGTCAGTTCTATGGCTATCTGGGTCATACCATGTCATATTGTGAAGAGGCAAGGAGCTATCTAAATGGGGAAGATCTAGGACATCAACAAAGAAGACTGACTTCATATCCTCCATCTTATAAAACATATAATTTCTATAGATACTGTTTTCATTACTCTAACTTTGGTCATAAGGCTGTTAATTGTAGGGAGAGAAGGGACATGGACACCTCATACCAGAATTCAAGACAAGTCAAATCTCGTCGACAAGATAGTGTTGCTCTTTCAAAAAGGTTTTCTCCTCTTGAATAAGACTTAAACTATGAAGAACCAATGTACACAGATGAGATAATTGAAAGTCCATCAGTGCTCTATACTCATTCCAATGTCTCATGGAAATAAAGGAAGAAAATTGAGAAATCCAACCTTGCAGAGGTGGCCCTCAAAGCTAAAAAAAGAAATATTACTTGGATTCTGGATAGCGGTTGTTCATCCCATATGATAGTTAATGCTGGACTGTTAACAGATATCAAAAGGAATATTGATGGAACGGTTCTATTTGGTAATGATGGAGCTCTAAAAATCAAAGGAAGTGGAAGTACTGAATTAGCTAATGGAGAACTAAAGAAGACTGATGTCCTTTACGTAGATGGCCTAAGTCATAATCTACTCAGCATGAGTCAACTCTGTGACTCGGGCTTATTGTTACTTTTAATCAGAAAGGCTGCACTATCAAGGGAAGGACAAGAAATTCACTTATGAAAGGATGCAGAACAGAAGGCAACCTTTATCAGGTTGATAGTAAAGAAAATTTTAGATACATGACTGTTGAAGAAGAAAATAATTTGTGGCATAGGAGATTGGGTCACATCAATCAACAAGACATGGAGAAAATATCAAAATTGAGGATTCTCATATACATTCAAAACCTGTAGTGTTAGCGTAAAAAATCATGTGATGCTTGCATTCGTGGAAAGATGGTCTGCAGTTCATATCGACCAAAGAAGAAAAAGGCATCTCATATTCTTGATCTAATTCGTACAGATGTATGTGGGCTGATAAATGTTGCCAGAACTCAAGGAGAAAGGTACTTTGTTCTTTTCATTGATGATTACAGTACAATGTCATGTGTTATGGTCATTCACAAGAAACAAAAAGTTCTTGACTGCATGAAAACATATCAGCGAATCACTGAGAATGATACTGGATGAACAATCAATGTTTTGCGATCTGATAATAGAGGGGAATACACATCCATTGAGTTTGAGAATTACCTAGAAAAACATGGAATACAATAAGAGGTAGTTGTTGTGAGAAATCCACAGCAAAATAGAGTTTTTGAGTGATGGAATCGACAGGTCAACAACATGGCCAGGACTATGTTGATTGAGAGTGGTATCTCTCTCCCTTACCGGAAGGAAGTTGTTGAAGCTACAGTGCACATTTAGAATCGAACAGGGCTTTATATGGGAGAAATGAAGACACCATATGAATTGTGGCATGTAAGGAATCCTTCGTTGAAATACTTTCGTGTTTTCAGAAGTAAATTTTTCATTCGGAATAAAGAAGGAAATCAAGGTAAGTTTGGTGACAATGCTGATGAAGGAATTTTTCATGGGTATCCAATGAACAAAAAATCCTATAAGTGTTTCAACAAGAAATTGGGAAGGATTGTAGTAAGCAGTGATGTTAAGATAGTTGAATAGAAAACCAAAAATGCTTCATAGACATCATATAATGATGTGATCGAAACTTAGGAAGCAAGTGAACATGGAGAAAATACAAATACAGAAATAGAGGAAGTTGTACAAAACACTCAGCAGTCAAATCATGATGTTGACTCAGAAGAAGAATCTAAAGAAGAAATTGTGGCTAGATAGAATGCAACTGAACCGCACAGGAGAAATATTAAAGCTAAGATTGATCCATCTAACATAATTGGGGAAAGGATTGCACCTATAAGGACTCGGCCTTAAACATTACATAATATTGAATTAAATGAATAATTCACATTGAGGATCTTTTCGGGTTTAGAGTTTTAGAGAATTAGGACATAACTATTACATCTCAAAAGATTACAAGGTAGACATTTCTACATAGATTCCATTTTTTTCATAAAATAAAAACTCTTAAAAAAGGATTCATATCTAGTTCCATGTTTTAGACAGCATGACTTTTCCTTGATCCCATCCTTGACCCTATTCATATTTAAGTCCTGTGAAAACATTTCAAAACATGGGATGAGCCTAAAAGGATCATTAAGGGTTATAAAAAAATGAATGGAAACATTTTTTCATAAATACATACAAAACATGAACTCTTCTACTTACCTCATGAAAGCATAAGATTTATGAAAGACACATAGAAATCATAAAACATAAAGGTAACTTGCGGCATCCATACCATACTTACATTGTAGATATCACAGCTACATAGGGAGTTACTTTGGAATACTCATCATAGTATATTTCATAAATCTCTTAGGAGAAACATTCATGTTTACCTCCATCACGGTACCCAATGCATTTGAGAGCTATCTCGAGCTCACCTGCCCTAGGTTTACCACGGAACCACCCGTATACGTAAATAATTCCCAAGAACCATAACATGATCATAACACATAACATAAGAATAAAGGAAAGATAACATTTCTACATTGAAATAATAAAATATCATTTAAAGATATTGAAATAATAAATCCATTCTCAAAATCATTTTCAACACCAAATATGTAAAAAGAGTATATGGTATTTATTTTTCCTTTTAAAAACATTTCGGCTTGTTAAGGAAGCCAAAGATCAAATAATACTCGCGGCGGTGGAAAGGTCATTGTCACTGCTTAAGTTAAAGGAAAAATTCATTTTTGTCATTTTATAAAATGATTCTTAGAAAAAGATTCCCTTTGAAAAGTCAAGGGTGTTTATACAGTGTATAAAAGAAAGTCGTGTATTAAAACAAAGTATGCCTCAATGAAAGGATATTGAGACGAAGTCCCTTACAGAGATCATTTTGTAAATAAAATAGACAGATTATGTGTATTGACTATAGGTACACATATTTAATGTAAAAATAAAAAATATAGGACATCAAAAGTTATTCCAAATAGAATCATATCACAATATAATTTAAAATTATAATATTAACCCAAAGAACGGAAATTGGGTTAAGAAGTTCCCTCACCTCGCATCTGACTTGACTTGATCGTTCTTTAATCTCCTGAATAATAAACTAAAGTTAATTTATACTTTCTTAAGAACATTTTTCAAGTTTATTTTTCTTTTTATATAACTTATTACCATGTTATAAAAATTATGTAATCATTTAAATTAATAACATTCATTTTGTCGATATTTGGTACTTGAGTAAAAATGATCACATTATATTTACAATTTATCCATGTGGTCAAAGGTTAATTATATCCCAAATGATATTCATGATTTTTATATCATATATATAATATATATCCATCATATACATGTATTTATAATAGTACATAACATTTTGAGGTAAGAAGTGAAATTCACCGTTCATGGAGACGGTAAGCCGTACGTACGCATGAACGCTACTTTCATTTCTATTTCATATTTTAATGGAATTAAAACATAATGATACATAGTTATATTATAATTCCAGTATAATATAATATATAATATCATTAAATATATCCTTTATACATCCCACATAAGGAATTAATGAGTCACACCACTTTGAGGGGGCGGTAGTCCGCACTTCCTCAAATGAAATTATCGTATTTACCTACTATGGAAATAATAAAGTTTTGATATAATTGGTAAGTACAGAAGAATAAATAAATAATAAACAAAATATATATCATATATAAATATAGTGTTATCATAATTTCCACCATGAGAGGTGGTAAGATGTAATTGAATAATCACCGTTTCGTGAGGCCTTAGTTTTCCATCCACAGAAACATTATGTTCTTCATCCATTAGATGTAGGTGTGTGTAAGTGTAGTTCTAATCCTTCTCATAAAAACATCCTAGTATATTGAGGATACTGGTGTTGTTACAAAAAAAAGAAATATAAATATTTTAGGGTTTGGAGAAGTAAAATAAAAGAAAACAATTTAAGAGAAATTGTTACCTTTAATTTGGGTAACTTCCTTTGGTTTGAACCAAAAGGACTTCTTGAAGGGAATTATTCCTAAGGTAAAGCTTCTAGGAGGAGGAGATGGATTTTGAGAGATTAATTGTGAAGAGGTTTGATGATCCAAATGGATTTAGAGGTGTGAGTAATTGGTTAGAAGTGGTCTCCTTTTATAAGGGGGAGGAGGGGCTCTTTAGGAAAGTGTGAAAACATTATTTTATTATATAATGATATTCGGTTTCTAATGGTCCAAAAATCATTAATGGTCGAAGATAAGATGACTCATATTAGAAATAAAATCATCAAATCATAATTTAACATGTTTTGGATAATATTTTAATCATTATAATCTTATTTATATAAATCATTTATTAATGAGGTAAATACTGCATAATTATTATGTCATAAATAATTTATTTTATTTTATGTTTAAAATTTATAAAAAAATACCATGATATATGAAATATTTTTAGATTTCCAAAGAATATTTATAGTCAAAAATAGGACTTATATAACACCATATAAAAATTAATGACTAAACGATTTTTGTTTATGTCTATTTTGCCTTTACTTTAAATTAATTGATCTAAATTGTCATTTTCACTCCCAAGTGGATCAATGGGGTCCCAAAATCTACCCAAAGATTTACATGGTCGTTAATGACTCAACCAATAAGTTTAGGACAAGTGTTAAGGTAATTTTGAATTATTATAATATTCTTTTAACCTGGAATTACCTTATTTACCCTTAACCGCTGTAAATAAAAGTCATAAGTTACTATTCACCAAAAATTATTTTCATGTTAATGAACCACATTTTACTTCTTGATAACAACCATGTATGTCGGATTTTTGAAATTCAATACACAGAAGTGGTAAATTTTCATTTAAATGAAAAAGTCAGTTTTTTTAACTACCACGAAGTGGTTTCACTATTCATCAAAAATTGAAGTTTTTTAGAAAAATACCAAAAATTCAGCCTAAGAATTATTTGATATTCCGAATTCAAAATTGATGTCTATTTTCCAAATTCAAAACAAAGAAGTGGAATTAATTAATTAAAAAATTAATTCCCGCTGTTAAAACAAATAGCGTGTTTTTAAAAAACAATAACTATCAAAAGATTGATACTTGTTTATGTCCAATTTCAAAGTGAAATTAATTCCAATGACCAAAATTGGATTAAATGGTAAAAATATATTTTAATTTCACTTTAAAACCATTTAAAAAGATAATATAACCATATAAATAAATTATATTAAAAGGCACTTTTGAATTAAAATACAATATTTTTCACTATTCATTAAAAAATAAACTTTATCAGAAAAATACCAAAAAATTACCCAAAGTAAAATTTGATATCCCCATTATAAATAAGAATTTTATTTGGTCAATTAGAATGTATTAAACTGTCCAAAACAATATTTAAATAGGGTTCTCCATTAAAAGGCATTAAATCGGTCTTTTAATGAAAATTATGCTTAAAATTAGATTCATTCACATTTTAAGCCTATAACTTTTATTTGATAAATGTAAATATATTTAACAAACATGTATAATCATATTGTAGTTAGTTTTGTTCATTCCCTCCAATACAACGGCTAGGAGTTAACTAATATTTAAAATAATAATATTATATTATTAGTGTGCAACGTAAGATTCCAAAGAAACCCGTTGTTGCATATCGGGTACGCTATCGAACATAGAAACCCCTTTAAAGTAAAATTACTATTTAATTCACAAATATTAATAAATATGAAATATGTCTTATTATTTATTTACCTCGGATGTTACATCCTTCCCCCCTTTTGGAAATTGCATCCTCGCAGTTTTTATTCACTTATCAAAATAAGTGGGGGTATTTATCCCTCATAGAATTTTCAGATTCCCACGTTGCCTCTTCAACCATATGGTTTTTTCACAAAACATTTACCTAGTTAATTACCTTATTCCGCAACACTTTCTCTCTATGGTCAAGAATCTGAACTGGTTTTTCTTCATAAGAGAGATTCTCTTCCAACTGAACTACCTCTGGGATCAAAACATGAGATGGATCTGATATATACTTTCTGAACATCAAAACATGAAAAACATTGTGTACCTGGGATAAATGTGGAAGTAAATCCACTCTATACGCAACTAATCCAACTTTATCCAGAATTTCATAAGGTCCAATGAACCTCAGACTCAACTTTACCTTCTTACCAAAATGCATCACACTTTTCCATGGAGAAACTTTGAGAAAGACATGATCACCTACATCAGAGGAAAGATCCTTCCTCCAGTTATCGGCATAACTTTTCTGTATGCTCTGAGCTGTTCTCATGTGCTTCTGAATCAACTAAAATTTCTCTGCCATCTCTTCTACCAATTCTGGTCCCATCCGTTTCCTTTCACCTACTTCATCCCCAAAATCTGGAGTTCGACAATGCTTTCCATATAATTCCGCAAATGGAGTCGTCTGTATACTGTAATGAAAACTATTATTATATGAAAATTCAACCAAATAAAGGTGTTGGTCCCAACTTCCCTGATAATCCATCGAGAAAGCACATATAATATCCTCCAAGTCCTGAATTGTTCATTTTGACTTCCCATCTAATTGAGGACGAAAAGCTGTAATAAAGTTTAATTTTGTACCCAATGACTTCTGAAGGCCTTTCCAAAAGTTAGAAGTGAACCTGGGATCATGATCAGATACAATGGAGAGGGGAACTCTATGCCACCTGACTATAACTTTAACATACAACCGAGAAAGTTGATCTAGAGACAAAGTATCTCTAATAGGAAGGAAATGAGCAGATTTAGTCAATCAATCAACTATAACTCATATTTCATTATTACCTCGAGATGTATTTGGTAATCCCACAACGAAGTTCATGTATATATTTTCCCATTTCCACTCTGGAACTGGTAGAGGCTGAAGCATCCCTTTTGGTAACGGCCGCTCTTCTTTAACCTGCTGACAAGTCAAACACTTCATAGTAAAATCAGCAATATCTCTTTTCATTCCATCCCACCAGTAATACTCTCGAAGATCTCTGTACATCTTAGTACTTCCAGGATGAACTGAAAATGGAGAACTATGAGCTTCACATAAAAACTCATTCTTCAACTGTGAATCATAAGGAACACATAATCTTTTTCCAAATCTCAAAACACAATCATTATCAACGTTAAATTCAAGAAACATACCCTTCTGAACCAACTCTACCTTTTTCTGCAACTCACTGTCTTCTTTCTGCACTTTCTTAATTCTGTCTGATAGAGATGATTTCACTGACACCTGAAACAAAATAGAAGAATTTCCTACAACAACAACTTCTATTCCAAAGTTCTTCAAATCAAAAACCAAAGGATCTCGTTCCAAATGTATCATGACTAATGAGACATTACTTTTTCGACTCAAAGCATTAGCCACTTTATTTTCTTTTCCCGGATGGTAATGGATCGTGCAATCATAATCCTTGATTAATTCCAACCATCTCTTATGTCTCATGTTCAATTATTTCTGAGTGAATATATACTTCAAACTTTTGTGATCAATATATATTTCCCACTTTATTCCATACAAATGATGCTTCTAAATTTTTAAAGAAAAAACAACTGCAGCTAATTCCAAATCATGTGTAGGGTAATTTAACTCATTTGGTTTCAACTGACATGAAGCATAAGCAATTACCTGATCATTTTTCCTTAGAACACAACCAAGTCCTTTCAACGAAGCATTACTGTAGATAACAAACTCACCATTTCTGGAAGGCAGTTCCAAAACTAGATCATTCACCAATCTTCTTTTCAATTCTTGAAAACAATCATCACATTCTTTTGTCCATATGAACTTAACACATTTTTGAGTTAACTTAGTCATTGGACTAGATAACCATGAAAAATTTTCAACAAACCTCTGGTAATAACCTTCCAAACCAAGAAAACTACGTATCTCGGTTATATTTGTGGGTCTTGGCCATTCTTCAACAACTTTTGTTTTAGCAGGATCAACAGTTATGCCATTTTTTGAAACAATGTGACCAAGGAAAGAAATTTGTTGTAACCAAAACTCACACTTTCTGAATTTACCATAAAGTTTCTTTTCATTTAAGGTTTTCAAGAAAAACCTTAAATGACTTTAATGTTCTTCTTTACTTTTTGAATAAAACAAAATATCATCAATTAACACAACCACAAACTTATCCAAGAACTCACGAAAAATTATATTCATAAGATCCATGAATACAGCAGGTGTAGAGACCCGAAGCCTAACGTACATGAACATTACATTACTTTTGCGGAATACTTAATACATAACAAAAATACACACACAAGGATCGTAATAGTTTAGTGTCTTTGGAAACTCGGAACGTAATCTTCTAATCCTGGTGAAAGATCTTCAAAATCTCCCACAAAGATCTTCCTTTTTTTTACCTAAAACCTTTCTTTATATCCTGGGGAAAAGAAAACATAAAAGGGTGAGCTCAAATGCTCAGTAAGGGTAAACAAAAGAAATATCAATCACATAATTTTCATAAGAACATAACATTTTTGGAAATCTTAACCTGCAAAAGAGAGCATAATTTCATAACATGGGATAAATCATAGTAGTGAAAATGAAACCATAACTTAAAACATTACTCATTGTGGCATACACACATAATCATAGAGAATCATTTCTTGTTAGTCAAGACTCATTGCCAAGACTATCTTAGTGGACAAAGTCCCTTTCTGAATCGAGTAATCCTCGTTTCAGTCCTGTTTCACTGAACCGGTATAACCTACCATTCCAGCCATGTCTATCTCATGAGATATGAAATCTTTACCCAATGCATTGGAGGGAGATATTGGTCCCACCCATCTCTTAATGAATCCTTTCTTATGTGTTCCACAAAATCATAAATCATACATCATTGCATAACCCATGTAATAAAAATGGGATTCTTAAACAACATGACATCATAAAACCATTCATATAAGATAAAGGAATTCATAAACATAATTCCATCACAACATAGTCAAATCAATGTAAAAATATGGATAGAAACAGAACCCTTTATTATCTTATATGGAAAATAATTTTGATAAAACACTTGAATTGAATTCTTGAGGAAAATATCCTTTCTTCTTCAAAATCAATTTCTTTTCACAAAACATCATGCAATTTTAAAAGAAAGAGATTTTATTGAAAATAGTCATGAAATCATTTAGAGGAAGCTTCATGAAAATAAGGCTTTATAAAACAGTATAAATCTGTTCATGCCGGATAAGTTAAACAAAACATTCTTCGTACTTTTGTCGGAAAAGTCAAAAAGTACCTCGTACGAAAAACGAAAAAAGATTCCTTTCATATCCTTTACTAAAAACTCATAGAAGGGTAAAATTGGATTTAAACAATTGTAGGTGGATGGAAATAATATTACATATTGAGGGAACATGGATGTGGATGATAAAATACACCCCAGTAAATACTTACGAATAAACAATCTCGGATAAAAATGAGATTGTGATATTTCCCTTACCTTAGGTCCGACTTGCTTTGTAAGTGTCCGAACCTCCTGTATAATGATTTAAATCATGTTATTGACTTATTACAGAATCATATTCATTGTTATGATATCATATATGGTTCACTTATGACATTATATTACCCGTTCTTTTGTAAATTCCATGTTAAAGAAGCGTTTTGGGTAAAATCGTTTCATTTATCGTAGGTGTTTTGACTTGTTGTTCTTATATCATGATTTACTTACTTCCAGAATATAAAATATGATTTATATATCATATATATTCAGTATATATATATATATAATAGTTAGATAAATAAAATGAAAAACACCGTTCATGGAGACGGTAGTCCGTACGTACGCATGAACGCTGTTTTCCTTTCCTTATTGTCTTGAAATGGAAGTAAGTAGATGACATACATATGTATATATATACATAAATCCAGTAGCTTTATAATGTCATATATTTCATTATTATTTCTTATATATACATTATAATCATTCTTAAATGGTTAACATGGAGAATGAATCTCATCGCGTTGTGGAGACGGTAGTCCGTACGTACGCACGAGCGATGATATCATTTCCATAAATATTGAATTGAATTGGAGTGGATTATACAATATATCAGAATCAATATGATGTTTTAATAACTATGTATAGTTATTCTTTACACCATTATACCCATCCATGTAAGGTGGTGGTGGAAAATAGATTACACCACGGTGTGGAGACGGTATTCCGTACGTACGCACGCGCGGTGATTTCTTTTTCTGTAGGATGGATAGATAGTGAAATAGGGTTGTTTCATACTTATAATAACATATAAGTATATGAGTGATACTGATGTTATTACTTCATAATGAAACAACCTAAGAAGAAGAAGTGGAAGAAGAAATAAAGATGAAAGAATTGGTAACGGTAATTACCTCTTCTTTGAAGTGCCTCTTTGAGACCTCCTCTTAGGGCACTAAAATTGGTCTTTGAGGAAGACCAGAACCTCTAGGATGTTGCTAGGGAAGTGGAGAGGAGAAATTGGCAGGGGTTGGCCGAGCTTGAGTGCTCAAATTGGTGTGAGGAGGAGGGGGAGGAGGTGTCCTTTTATAGGGGAGGAGAGGGGCACCTTAGGAATATCTCAAAATATTATTTTATATTAAAGTCAAAATCGGTTTATAATGGTTCCAAAGGGTCTTATTTCGAAGCTGAAGTGGTGATGGGTCGAAATACTATCAACCAATAGGATTTAGACAAGTTTGGGGTATTATTTTAACCTTATCAATTAGATTTAACTCTAAGTTAATTAATTTAACTTTTACCGTGTCTTTTTGTTTTCTTTCACTATATGGTTAATACACTTACTATAACATGCCAAACGAACCCCAAATTGTTTATTATTAATATATATATCCTTATCTAAGTCATTTGGCCGAACCTTAGATTTTTAGGAATAAAATAACAATTAATAATATAATATTTGATTTAAAAACTATTTTGTGTCAATTTTGACACTATTTGATATATGATTTTTGTGAAAGTCATATCAGAATTATATGTTCGAACCAAGTTGATTAAATCAACACTAATATATCATAGTAACCTAGAAAATTAGTGTAATTCATAAAAAGTCTTAAATTACATTTATTTTGGTATTTATATTATCAATTATGTCAATATTTCATTAATAAGATAATTACTGCATCATTTTTGTGTCATAAATAAATTATATTATATGATGTCTAAAAATTACAAATAAAATACCATCATGTAGGAAATCTTTTTAGCTTTCTAATGAATATTTATAGTCGAATTTATCTTATGTATAAACCCATATTAAAAATGATTTACTTATTAAACTTTGATTTTAACTATTTTAACCCTTCTTTAAATAAATTAATAATAAATGTCCTAATCTAATCCAAGTGGGCCTAAATGGTCATATTTTATTCCTAAGTTTGTTTTTGGTCGAATTACACTTGTCCAATAGAATTAGGACATGTGTTAGGGTAATATTAATATCATATTTACCCTTAGTTACCTTATTTACTATTAACCGTGGTAAAAAAAAGTAAAAAGTTACTATTCACCAAAAAATTATTTTCATCTCATTGAACCACATTTTAGTCCTTGATATTAACTGTGTCTCTCTGATTTTTGAAATTCCATTCACAGAAGCGGTAAAATTAAGTTTTATGCAAAATTCAGTTTTTAACCTACCACTTAGTAGTTTCACTATTCATCAAAAATTGATGTTTTTCAGAACAATGCCAAAATTTCATCCCAAGCTATATTTCATATTCCGAATTCAAAAATGAAGTCTATTTTACCAAATTCATAACATAAAAGTTGCATTAATTAATTTTATAATTAAATCCCGCTGTTAAAACAAATAGCGTGTTTTTAAGAAACAATATCTATCAAAAGATTGACATTTGATTATGTCTGGTTTAAATGTGAAATTACAACCAATAGCCAACATTGTATTAAATTGTAAAAATATATTCTAAATATACTTTAAAACCACTCAAATTAATAATTTATCACTATTAATTATTTTGATTAAAAAAGTTGTTTTTAATTATAATTTAGTAATTTTCACTATTCATTAGAATATGAAAGTTATCCGAAAAGTACCAAAATTTCACCTTAGGCTAAATTCGATACTCCGAATCCAAAAATAAAGTTCATTTTGAAAAATAAGATTTACTGGATTTCAAAAAGTGGTTATTACTATTCATAACGGCTAGTTTTAATAATATTTTTATAGCATATCGTTGTTTAGTGAAACTCGGTATTGCGTACTACACACGCTATCGAGGAAGGTCGCGATTGCGTGTAATGCAAGTCAAGTCAAGGATGTGTGTTGTGCAAGCTCCTTTTGGTGTAGCGTACAACACAAGACATTAATAAAATTAAAAAGAATATTTTTTTATAAAATCTTGGGCTGTTACAGCAGGTGCATTGGTTAACCCAAAAGGCATAACTAAAAATTCATAATGTCCATATCTAGTACAAAACACGGCCTTTGTAATGTCTGCTTCCTTTACTTTCATCTGATGGTACCTCTACCTCAAGTCAATCTCCAAAAAATACTGAGCTCCCTGGAGCAGATCAAACAAATCATCGATATGAGGCAAAGGATACTTATTCTTAATAGTGATGTTATTCAATGCTCTATAATCAATGCAAAGTCTCATTGAACCATCTTTCTTTTTAACAAAAAAGATTGGAGCACCCCATGGTGACGTGCTAGGTTGAATGAAACCTTTATCTAATAACTCCTGTAATTTTTCTTTAACTCTAAAAGTTCAATTTGATCCATTCGATAAGGGGGTTTTGAAATTGGTTTAGCATCAGGAACTAAGTCAATAGTAAATTCAACTTCTAGATCAGGTATAATACCAGGAAACTCATCAGGAAAAACATCAAGGTACTCGTTTACCACTGGCACATCATTAATCTGAACAGTTCCTTTGTTTTCAACAATATGTGCAAGGTAACATTCATTTCCATATTTTACTAGTTTCTCATATTCCTGATATTTTATCAACATCAAGGGTTCATTTTTCTATACAAACTGAAAATTATTCTGAAAAGAAACCTATTTAGCTCTGAAATCAATCATAGCATGATAAATGGAAAGCCAATCCATGCCCAAAATAACATCAAACTCTACTAGAGGCAAATGTAACGACCCAAAGTTTTTCAATGGAAAATTCCCTTCTTTTATCTATGTCATAAAAACACAAAATAATGAACTACCAAGTGATAAGTGACCTTTAAACATAATTTTGTCACCCCTATGTTTGGAATTTTAAAAAAATCCAACATACACGGTTGTGTTCAAGATAGTTTTTGGAGTCTAATGAAACAAAAATAATTTTTGGTGAAGAGTAAACTAACCTTATGAATAGTAACCTACCTTTATGAATAGTAATATGAACCTTATGAATAGTAAATAAGAGTAACATTACCTATGAATAATAAAATAAAATTTAGACATCATAGAAAGTGATAATTTGACCTTAGTAAACGTTTTTGGTATTTTATAAGTCATAAATAATTAATTATAATTAATTAATTAATTTAAAAGA
This sequence comes from Viscum album, assembly GCA_963277665.1. Classification (NCBI taxonomy): domain Eukaryota; kingdom Viridiplantae; phylum Streptophyta; class Magnoliopsida; order Santalales; family Viscaceae; genus Viscum; species Viscum album. The sequence goes on from OY728150.1 coordinate 1,841,685,766, forward strand.
ATATTTATTTTACTGAAATATATTAATAAGATATTGAATCAATGTCTAATAGTTTTTAGATAATTTTATAAGACCCTAAGTAATTTTTGAAAGAACTGCAAAATCAGTTTTAATTTTAAAAACTGTTTTTTTAAGTAAATTATGATTTTAATTAAATATTAAATTAATAATATTTAAAAAATTATTTTTTAAAAATGGACTTCATTTTTGGATTCTACGTGTTGAAAAATGGTTGGGGTAAAATTTTGGGATTTTTCTGAGATACTTGAATTTTTGATGAATAGTAGAATACATTAATTTATCATATAAATACATTTTAATTAAAACCCACTATTCCTGACATCACAAGTGATGTAAGCACCGAAATCCCTAATTCACAAGTCTAATTTACTATTATTAGTCATCCAAGATTCACTATTCCTTTTCTTAGGTGAAATTAATAAACTAATCAATTTTATATTAAGGAAACCCCTCTCCCCTCCACTATAAAAGCCACCCTTCACTCCCTATTTTCCTCACACCTCTCAAGCTCCAAGCCTTCTCTAAACTCTGGAAAAACACCTTCCCTAGCCCCTCCCCCACATCCAAGAGCTTCTGGTCTCATCAAAAGACCAAGCTTAGGCCTTTAAGGAGATTCTTAAGAGGAGGATTCTAAAGGTAATTTCTCTCCCTCTTCTCCTTTAATTTCCTTTCAAGTTCAAGTTCTTTTATTGATCTTCCCCTACCTATATTCATCCAAATTGTTCTGTAAATATAGTATTATATATATACTGTAATATTATGATTCTGATGTTATATTATATCACCCCACACCCTTTCCCTCTTCCTTTTATTTTATTAAAGAGAACGTTGTTCATGTGGTGATAATTTATCACCTTCAAAAACAGCATGCTCTCTTTTTCCATTTCTACCTTCAAATCTAGTCATGAAAACATTTTTATGGTTGAACCAGAATATTTTATATGTATTATTTTCTATTTTATGTTCTGGAAATAACCTATGGCCTTATTACTAAGTTAAATGTTAAAACAAGATCGTTGTGATCCAAAAACCGCTTAAATTAGCCCAAATAATCTTCATTTAATTCTTATCTAATGATTCGGCCACATGGATCTAATATAACTCATTATAAAATCATTAAATCTTCTGTAATATCATTAATTACATGTAATATCATTTCTGGATGTTTACCCATGATCTACCCAAACATCAATCTAAGAATACAAGTGGATCGTTCAAGAAAACCATAAAAACAAACATCCCCGAACAATGTTTTTAAACTCCATAAGTCATCCAAAGGAACGTAATATGAAATAATGAAACCATAATGAACCCTATTAATGTATAAAATGTTCTGGAATTTCTAATTAATTAATATAATGTCATTATACAGGACATTAAAGATAAGGAGGCATTCGAGTACAAGGTAAGGGGAAATCTCGAACCCAATTTTCTTCCTTCGGGTTCTCCCTCTTTCACTCCATTTTTGATATGGTTACTCCTCAAAGGCCTTTTTCTCATCATTTCCTTTACTTTTCTGGGATATACATTTTTGTCATTGGTTTTTATGTTCATCAAAATGTTTTCCAAAAGAACTCTTCTTTCAAGATCTCACCTTTTACCTCTCATTCAAGGTTGATGGTTCTTATATCAACTATGTTGTTCCATATTTCTTTTGGGAACCCAAAGCTTATGAATGTGTTATTATGAGATGAAACCCATTCGTTTCCATGGGTTATTTATGTACATGTTTGATATGTGTTCTATGTGGCAAGCATGATAATGATAATGTTATGATGTGACGGGTGCGCCCGGAATTATATAGCGCAATATGAATGTTTAAATGTGACGGGTGCGCCCGGAATTATATAGCACTCAAATGCATTGGGTAAAGTGATGAATCTCATGAGTAATTGTGAAATGATGCGTGAACATGATGCTAGATTTTTTCACAAGTATGTGTGGTAGTTAACCACTAAGACATGATGTTTCATTTTTATGCTTTGCCACATTTCAGGTTTATTGTTTATGCTCCTCTCATGTTCAAGATCTTCTTCCTATGTCATGATTATGCTCACCCCATGCTATATTGTTCTTATCTATCCTATTACTGGGCTTTTAGCTCACCCCTTTTGATGTATATCCTCAGGTGGCTACATTTACTAAGGAGAGGACAAGTGCTACTAAGAAGCTATAGAAGAAGAGATTAAATGAATTTTTATGCTTGATGTTGTACTTGTTATGTGTAGTCTTAGTTTTCCCAAGACACTAAACCTCTGGATCCTCCATGTGTAATACTATTATGTTGTTTATCTTTGAAATGATGTAATAGTAATGTAAGAAAAGGTCGGGTCGCTATAGTTGGTATCAGAGGAAAGGTTTAGTTAATTTGGGAATTAGGATTAGTGAACCCTAAAGAAAACCTCTAGCATGAGACTAAGTAAAAATATGCACACAAGGATATTTACCTAGGGATCCCATATGTTATGTTTTTGGTATAATTGTTTAAAAGGATAATTTATTCATTACTTTTTTACTTATTTTTTGTTCTAACCTTTTCTATTTTAGAAAATGGTGGGAACCAGGAGAAATCAGGCCAACAACTCCTGCGAAGGCCAATGCAGCGATTGCCCAAACGACATCCCCAATGATTTTGGAGGTGGAGTTCAAAACATCATGGCGATGCTTACCCAATTATCCTGGGTTATGAATAATAACCATAATAATGGGGTACGCCCTCCTTCACCAAAGAGGGAGCAGCTAGCTATCGAATGTTTTATGCAGCAATGACCACCGACGTTTTGTGGATCTTCCGATCCACTAGTTGCGGAACATTGGGTCAACTCCATGGAGAATATCTTTTTTGTTCTTCACTGTTCCGAGACAGAGAAGGTGACTATATCCATTTATCGTCTAGATGGAGAAGCTGATCAATGGTGGGCTTTGATTAAGAACACCAAGCCAAGGGAGGAAATTGAAGAGATGGAATGGAAAGACTTTAAGATAATGTTTCTTAATAAGTACTTCCCACGAACTCTTCGCACGAAGATGGAGAGATAATTCATAGAGCTCAAGCAAAAAGAAGTAGAATCTGTCACAACCTATGAAGCAAATTTCACAAGGCTCGCAAGGTATGCTTCGGGTTTTTTATCAACAATGATAGCAAAATTGATAGATTCTTTAGTGGATTAAAACCACACCTTCGAAAAGCTCTTGCAATTCGAGACTTTGGGAGTTATGAAGAAGTTGTTCGGTGTGCTCTCAAGGTGGAGATGGAGTTTGGAGAATGGTCCCATGGCTATGGTGATAAGAAAAGAAAGATGGAGTTTCAAGCCAGTGGATCTAGTGACAAATATGGGAAGAAAACACAACGAACCACTTGCCAAAAATGTGGGAAGTTACACAATGGGAACTGCCTCAAAGGGACGGGGAAATGCTTCAAGTGTGGTAAAGAAGGACACCTAGCTCACGAGTGTCGAAGGGACATGAAAAGGAAGGATAATGTAGCCGATGAAAGGAGAGAACCACTCGTGGTCCAATGCTACAACTGTAAGGAGCTAGGGCACTATTCAAACCAGTGCACTAAACCTCGAGCTCTCGAGGGTAATCAGCGCCAACAACCACAAAAGCCAAAGGAACAAGGGAAGGCTTATGCCATCACTATTGCGGAGGTGGAACATGATAATGAAGTCGTACAAGGTACACTTCCTATTCACTCAAGAATGGAAAAAGTCTTATTTGATTCTGGTTCTACGCATTCCTTTATATCTTGCAAGTTTGCTAGAACTATAGAATCGAAGCCCCGAAACCTTGAAGTAGAGATATCTGTAAAAACACCAAGTGGTGCAATCATTGCAACCCAAGTGTTTGACTCTTCTCCTGTTGACGTATGTGGGAAGATTCTTCTGGCAAATCTCGTAATACTTCCCTTGGTGGAATTCGACGCTATAATGGGAATGGATTTGATCTCGTTATATAGAGCACATATCAACTTTCGGGAAAAAGAAATATATTTTCATATTCCGAACCATCCCATGCTCCTCTACAAATGCAAGGAAGATCATGAATATCCTTTGAGAAATCCTTCAATGGTGTGGGTGATGATTCCCTATAAAGAAGCATACCTCGCCCAAATGTTTGAGTCAAAGGAAAGTTCCAACCTTGAGGAAATTCCCATCATAAGGGAATACGGTGATGCATTTCCCGAAGAGTTACCCGGAATTCCCCCGGATCTTGAGGTAGAGTTCTCAATTGAACTCATACCTGGAGCTACTCCTATCTCGAAGTGCCCCTATAGGATGGATCCTATCGAACTGGAGGAGTTAAAGAAGCAGCTGCAAGAGCATCTGGACAAAGGGTTCATATGCCCTAGTGCATCACCTTGGGGTGCGCCAGTGCTCTTTGTGAAGAAGAAGGATGGTACCATGCAGCTGTGTATCGATTATCGGGAACTCAACAAGATCACCATAAAGAACAAGTATCCTCTCCCAAGGATTGATGACTTGTTCGATCAGTTAAGAGGAGCTCAATACTTCTCAAAGGTGGATCTTCGTTCTGGATATCAGCAAGTAAAGGTGAAGAAGGAAGATATTCAGAAGACTGCCTTCCGTACAAGGTATGGGCACAATGAGTTTTTGGTGATGCCCTTCGGACTTACTAATGGCCCTGTAATCTTCATGGATTTGATGAATAGAGTCTTTAGACATTACCTCGACAAATTTGTGGTAGTGTTTATTGATGATATTATCATTTACTCCATGAGTAAGGAGGAACATGAAGAACATCTAAGACTTGTGTTGGCGACATTGAGAAAGGAGAAGTTGTACGCCAAGTTCAGCAAGTGTGACTTTTGGATGAATCAAGTCACGTTCTTGGGATATGTGATCACAAGCGAGGGAATTTATGTGGACCCTTCAAAGACAAAGGCGATTGAAGAATGGCCCAGGCCCTCTAGTGTCACAGAAATCCGTAGTTTTCTTGGATTAGCTGGGTTCTATCGACGTTTTGTGAGAAACTTCTCACGATTGTCAAGCCCGCTAACTAAGTTAACAAGGAAAGGGGTAAAGTATGTCTGGACGGATGAATGTGAGGGAAGCTTCAAGGAGCTAAAGAGAAGGCTAATCACTGCACCTGTACTCACACTGCGGAAAAGTGGAGAAAGTTTTTTGATATACAGTGATGCTTCAAAGAAAGGCTTGGGTTGTGTACTCATGCAAAATGATAATGTGATAGCCTACGCCTCACGACAGTTGAAGATCCATGAGCAGAACTACCCAACACATGATCTAGAGCTGGCAGCCGTGATTTTTTCCTTGAAAATCTGGCGGCATTACCTTTATGGTGAGAAGTGTGACATATACACCGACCACAAGAGCCTAAAGTATATATTCACACAAAAGGAGCTCAACATGCGTCAAAGGAGATAGTTAGAGCTAATCAAGGATTACGATTGCTCTATTCACTATCATCCTGGAAAGGCGAACAAGGTAGATGATGCTCTAAGCAGGAAAGAACCTGCTACTCTATCCATGTTGAGGACTGAAAAAGACCCTATCTTCTTGGATATGCAAAGGATGGATTTGGAAATCGTAAGGGCAGGGGATACATCCTACCTTGACCAAATGATTGCACAACCATCCATCCAACAGAAGATTAAGGAAGCACAAAGGGATGATGTGGAGACACAAAAGAGGGTAAATGCAGTAAAGGAAGGGAAGCTGCAAGAGTTCCATATCGATGATGATGGTGTGATTCGGTTTGGAACGCGGCTTTGTGTGCCTTCATCACCCGGAATAAAGAAGGAGCTATTGGATAATGAACATAGCTCAACTTTCTCTATTCATCCTGGAAGTACCAAGATGTATCGTGATCTCCGAGAACACTTCTGGTGGGATAACATGAAGAAGGAGATTGCGGAATATATATCAAGGGGCTTGGTATGTCAGCAAGTTAAAGCTGAGTGGAAAAAGTCCAAAGGTATGATGCAGCCATTGCCTATACCCATGTGGAAATGGGAAAATGTTACTATGGACTTTGTCATGGGTCTCCCGAAAACGTCAAGAGGAAATAATGTGATATGGGTTGTGGTTGACCGACTCACCAAGACTGCCCATTTTATCGCTATTCGGTAAGACCTCTCACTTGAACAAATTGCAAAGATATATGTGAAGGAAGTAGTGAGATTGCATGGTGTTCCGCTCTCGATTGTCTCTGACCATGATCCAAGGTTCACTTCTAAATTCTGGAGGAGCCTTCAACATGCTTTGAGTACTGAATTAAATTTCAGCACGGCCTATCACCCCCAAACTAATGGCCAGTCTGAAAGGACTATTCAGACACTTGAAGATATGCTAAGATCCTGCTCTCTTGAATTCAAAGGTGGTTGGGATTAGCATCTCCCATTGGTTGAGTTCTCATACAACAATAGCTTCCACTCGAGTATTCAGATGGCTCCGTATGAAGCTCTTTATGGGAAGCGATGTAGAACTCCAACCTGTTGGGATGAAGTTGGAGAACGAAAGCTACTTGGTCCCGATCATGTTCAATAGATGACAGAGAAGGTTCAAGTCATCCAGAAACATATCAAAGCTGCTCAAATTCAGCAAAAGAGTTATGATGACAATCGTCAAAGGGACTTGGAGTTCAACGTTGGAGATAAAGTGTTCCTTCGAATATCTTCATGGAAGAGAGTGATGCGATTCGGGAAGAAAGGGAAGCTAAGACCAAGGTACATTGGCCCCTTTGAGATCATTGATCGTATAGGATCTGTGGCCTATCGTCTGGAAATTCCACCGAATATGGCTCAAGTTCATGATGTGTTTCACGTATCACTACTGAGTAAGTACATTCCAGACCCCTCACATGTACTAAACTCAGAGGTGGTACAGTTGGAAGATGATCTCTCATATGAGGAGCAGCCGGTAAAGATTTTGGACCGAAGTGATAAGGTTCTACACAACAAGACAACCCGCATAGTCGAAGTGTTGTGGAGGAACCAAATGTTTGAGGAAGAAACATGGGAACCGGAAGAGGCAATGAAGAAGAAGTACCCTCACCTATTTGTGTAAAGTGAAATTTCGGGGGCGAAATTTTTTAAGGGGGGAAGAATGTAACGACCCAAAGTTTTTCAATGGAAAATTCCCTTCTTTTATCTATGTCATAAAAACACAAAATAATGAACTACCAAGTGATAAGTGACCTATAAACATAATTTTTTCACCCCTATGTTTGGAATTTTAAAAAAATACAACATACACTGTTGTGTTCAAGATAGTTTTTGGAGTCTAATAAAACAAAAATAATTTTTGGTGAATAGTAACCTACCCTTATGAATAGTAACCTACCTTTATGAATAGTAATATGAACCTTATGAATAGTAAATAAGAGTAACATTACCTATGAATAATAAAATAAAATTTAGACATCATAGAAAGTGATAATTTGACCTTAGTAAACGTTTTTGGTATTTTATAAGTCATAAATAATTAATTATAATTAATTAATTAATTTAAAAGAATATTTATTTTCCTGAAATATATTCATAAATTATTGAATCAATGTCTAATAGTTTTTAGATAATTTTATAAGACCCTAAGTAATTTTTGAAAGAACTGCAAAATCAGTTTTAATTTTAAAAACTGTTTTTTTAAGTAAATTATTATTTTAATTAAATATTAAATTAATAATATTTAGAAAATTATTTTGAAAAATGGACTTCATTTTTGGATTCTAAACGTCGAAAAATGGTTGGGGTAAAATTTTGGGATTTTTCTGAGATACTTGATTTTTTGATGAATAGTAGAATACATTAATTTATCATATAAATACATTTTAATTAAAACCCACTATTCCTGACATCACAAGTGATGTAAGCACCCAAATCCAGAATTCAAAAGTCTAATTTACTATTCTTAGTCATCCAAGACTCACTATTCCTTGTCTTAGGTGAAATTAATAAACTAATCAATTTTATATTAAGGAAACCCCTCTCCCCTCCACTATAAAAGCCACCCTTCACTCCCTATTTTCCTCACACCTCTCAAGCTCCAAGCCTTCTATAAACTCTGGCCAAACACCTTCCCTATCCCCTCCCCCACGTCCAAGAGCTTCTGGTCTCATCAAAAGACCAAGCTTAGGCCTTTAAGGAAATTCTTAAGAGGAGGATTCTAAAGGTAATTTCTCTCCCTCTTCTCCATTGATTTCCTTTCAAGTTCAAGTTCCTTTCTTGATCTTCCCCTACCTATATTCATCCAAATTGTTCTGTAAATCCAGTATTATATATATACTATAATATTATGATTCTAATGTTATATTATATCACCCCACACCCTTTCCCTCTTCCTTTTATTTTATTAAAGAGAACATTGTTCATGTGGTGATAATTTATCACCTTCAAAAACAACATGCTCTCTTTTTCCATTTCTACCTTCAAATCTGGTCATGAAACCATTTTTATGGTCGAACCAGAATATTTTATATGTATTATGTTCTATTTTATGTTCTGTAAATAACCTATGGCCTTATTACTAAGTTAAATGTTAAAACAAGATCGTTGTGATCCAAAAACCGCTCAAATTAGCCCAAATAATCTTCATTTAATTCTTATCTAATGATTCGGCCACATGGATCTAATATAACTCATTATAAAATCATTAAATCTTCTGTAATATCATTAATTACATGTAATATTAGTTCTGGATGTTTACCCATGATCTACCCAAACATCAATTTAAGAATACAAGTGGACCGTTCAAGAAAACCATAAAAACGAACATCCCCGAACAATGTTTTTAAACTCCATAAGTCATCCAAAGGAACATAATATGAAATAATGAAACCATAATTAACCCTATTAATGTATAAAAGGTTCTGGAATTTCTAATTAATGAATATAATGTCATTATACAGGACATTAAAGAGAAGGAGGCATTCGAGTACAAGGTAAGGGGAAATCTCGAACCCAGTTTTCTTCCTTCGAGTTCTCCCTCTTTCACTCAATTTTTGATATGGTTACTCCTCAAAGGCCTTTTGTTCATAATTTAATTTACTTTTCTGTGATATAAATGTTTTTCATTGGTTTTTATGTTCATCAAAATGTTTTCCAAAAGAACTCTTCTTTCAAGATCTCACCTTTTACCTCTCATTCAAGGTTGATGGTTCTTATATCAACTATGTTGTTCCCTCTTTCTTTTGGGAACCCAAAGCTTATGAATGTGTTATTATGATATAAAACCCATTCCTTTACATGGGTTATTTATGTACATTTTTTATATGTGTTCTATGTGGCAAGCATGATAATGATAATGTTATGATGTGACGGTGCACCCGGAATTATATAGCGCAATATGAATGTTTAAATGTGATGGGTGCGCCCGGAATTATATAGCGCTCCAATGCATTGGGTAAAGTGATGAATCTCATGAGTAAATGTGAAATGATGCATGAACATGATGCTAGAATTGTTCACAATTATGTGTGGTAGTTAACCACTAAGACATGATGTTTCATTTTTATGCTTTGCCACATTTCAAGTTTATTGTTTATGCTCCTCTCATGTTCAAGATCTTCTTCCTATGTCATGATTATGCTCACCCCATGCTATATTGTTCTTATCTATCCTCTTACTGGGCTTTTATCTCACCCCTTTTGATGTATATCCTCAGGTGGCTACATGTACTAAGGAGAGGACAAGTGCTACTAAGAAGCTATAGAAGAAGAGATTAAATGAATTTTTATGCTTGATGTTGTACTTGTTATGTGTAGTCCTAGTTTTACCAAGACACTAAACCTATGGATCCTCCATGTGTAATACTATTATGTTTTTTATCTTTGAAATGATGTAATAGTAATGTAAGAAAAGGTCGGGTCGCTATAGCAAAACAATAAGTTTTGCTGGTAGATTATTTCTGCACATAAGGACAGTAATGTTCTTATGTTTTCTTTTTGTCTCAAAATTTCTTCCAGGTGTTTTTACCATAAGTTCAGTATTCATATCATGAGATGGAATTCCCAATTTAGTAGAAAACTTCTCAAAAATGAAAGAATGTGTAGACCCTGAATCAAACAACACATTGGCATAATCTGAATAAACAAACAGTATACCTGATACAACTTCATTTGATGGCCAAACATCTGCTGAAGTAGTTGCAAAGGATTTCTCCACCCCTTTCTGCTTGTAGTCTGGATGCTTTCCTTCAGTTGAGTTCTTTTTTGGACACTCATTTTCATAATTACCCATTTATTTGCACTAAAAACATTTTACTGACTGTAAATCAGATTTCATCCTAACATTACCCTGATCTTTTTCAGTGCAATTACGAGCCTTATGTCCCATTTTACCACATTGATAGCACTTAACAGAATTCAAAAGGCATTCCCCAGAATTCTTTTTACCACAATTTTCACATACTTTAAACTTAAGTTTCTTACCATCAGTCTATTTTAAAGAGTTCTTCCCTTTCGCCTACCACCTCGACCTCTTATTCTGTTGTTTTTCAAAGAATACCTGATCATCGAAAAACTCTATTTCCACATTCTCTTCACAATGAAAAAGTTTTTCATAACATTTGAACTCATGAGAAGCTAAAGCCCTTTGATACTTTGGTTTTAATCCTGAGTAAAAATGGGTGATTTTACTATCAAGATCTCGTATGAAATTTGGAGCATACCTTGTGAGTCGAGTGAATTTTTCTTCATAAGCAGCCACTGAGTCATCTTCTCGCCACAATTCTAGGAATTGTTTTTCCATCCTAAGATGAACCACATTAGGAAAATATTTCTCAAGAAACATACCTTTGAATTCATCCCAATCGAGAGAATAAATCTCCTCAATATCCCTGATATTTTTCACCATCGACCACCACTGATCAGATTTACCTTTAAAATGGTAAAATGCAAGACTAAAATTTTGATGTTCTGAACAACCCATGACATCAAAAATCTTCTCCAGTGATTTAATCCACCCTTCAGCTAGCACAGAGTCAGATGATCCTCTGAAGTATGGGGGATTTTGCCTTATGAAATGCTCCACTACTGACATGTTCCTCTGTGGTTGATCTGGCTAATCTCGTACAAGGATACCACCACTGTTTATCACCTGATTAAACTATGCCATCACTGCAAAAAACTGTTCTGTTCGGAATCCGACCGTCTCAGGTTTCTGATTTGGAAGGTTGTCTTCCTCAGGATGTCATCCCAACATAGTTTCCCTGTTTCCTTTGTGGAAAACCATTTTGAACAAATAAATATATTAGGCAAATCAACATGGTAATCTGTAAATGTTATATGATATAAATACTACTTTATGGATATTAATTTAACAATACCCTACCTCCTAAATTTATCTAAACTGACCTCCGATACCAACTATAAGAACCCGACCTTAAACATTACATAATATTGAATTAAATGAATAATTCACATTGAGGATCTTTTCAGGTTTAGAGTTTTAGAAAATTAGGACATAACTATTACATCTAAAAAGATTTCAAGGTATACATTTCTACACAAGTTCCATTTTTTTCATAAAATAAAAACTCTTAAAAAAAGAGTCATGTCTAGTTCCATGTTTTAGACAACATGACTTTTCCTTGATCCCATCCTTGACCCTATTCAAATTTAAGTCCTGTGAAAACATTTCAAAACATGGGATGAGCATAAAAGGCTCAGTAAGGGTAATAAAAAAATGAATGAAAACATTTTTTCATAAATACATACAAAACATGAACTCTTTTACTTACCTCATGAAATCATAAGATTTATGAATGACACATAGAAATCATAAAACATAAAGGTAACTTACGACATCCATGCCATACTTACATTATAGTTATCACAGCTACATAGGGAGTTACTTTGGAATACCCATCATAGTATATTCATTAAATCTATTAGGAGAAACATTCATGTTTACCTCCGTCATGTTACCCAATGCTTTGGAGAGCTATCTCGGGCTCACCCACCCTATGTTTATCACGGAACCACCCGTATACATAAATAATTCCCAAGAAACATAACATGATCATAAAACATAACATAAGCATAAAGGAAAGATAACATTTCAACTTTTCAATAATAAAATATCATTTAAAGATATTGAAATAATAAATCCATTCTCAAAATCATTTTCAATACCAAATACATAAAAAGAGTATATGGTATTTATTTTTCCTTTTAAAAACATTCCATCTTGTTAAGGAAGCCAAAGATCAAATAATACTCATGGAGGTGGAAAGGTCGTTGTCACCGATTATGTTAAAAGAAAAATTCCTTTTTTCGTTTTGTAAAACGTTTTGTAGAAAAATATTCCCTTTGAAAATTCAAGGGTGTTTATAAAGCATATAAAAGAAAGTCGTTTATTAAAACAAAGTATGCCTCAATGAAAGAAGATTGAGACGAAGTCCCTTACAAAGATCATTTTGTAAATAAAATAGATAAATTATGTGTATTCACTATAGGTACACATATGTAATGTAAAAATACAAAATATAGGACATCAAAATTTATTCCAAATATAATCATATCACAACATAATTTAAAATTATAAGATTAACCCAAAGAACGGAAATTGGGTTAAGAAGTTCCCTTACCTCGCGTCCGACTTGACTCGATCGTTCTTTAATCTCCTGAATAATAAATTAAAGTTAATTTCTACTTGCTTAAGAACATTTTTCAAGTTTATTATTAATTTTATATAACTTATTAACATGTTATAAGCATTATGTATTCATTTAAGTTAATAACGTTCATTTTTTTGATATTTGGTACTTGAGTAAAAATGAACACATTATATTTACAAGTTGTCCATGTGGTCAAAGGTTCATTATATCCCAAATGATATTCATGATTTGGATATCATACTAATCATATATATCCAGAATATACATGTATTTATAATAGTATATAACATTTGGAGGTAAGAAATGAAATGCATCGTTCATGGAGACGGTAAGTCGTACGTATGCATGAATGCTACTTTCATTTCTATTTCATATTTTAATGGAATTAAAAAATAATTATATATAGGTATATTATAATTCCAGTATAATATAATATATAATATCATTAAATCTATCCTTTATATGTCCCACATAAGGAATTAACGAGTCACATCACTTTGAGGGGGCGGTAGTCCGCACTTCCTCAAATGAGATTATCGTATTTACCTACTATGGAAACCATAAAAGTTTGGTATAATTTGGAAGTACAGAAGCATAAAGAAATAATAAACAAAATATATATCATATATAAATACAGTTCCATCATAATGTCCACCATGAGAGGTGGTAATATGTAATTGAACAATCATTGTTTCGTGAGGCCTTAGTTTTCCATTCCCAGAAACATTATGTTCTTCATACATTAGATGGATGTGTGTGTAAGTGTAGTTAAAATAATTCTCATAAAAACATCCTAGTATATTTAGTATACTTTTGTTGTTACAAAATAAAGTAAATAAAAATATTTTTGGGGTTGAAGAAGTAAAATAAAAGAAAACAATTTAAGAGAAATCGTTACCTTTAATTTGGGTAACTTCCTTTGGTTCGAACCAAAAGGACTCCTTGAAGGGACTTATTCCTAAGGTAAGGCTTCTAAGAGGAGGAGAGAAATGTTGATAGCTTAATTGAGCAGAGGTTAGATGATCCAAATGGCTTGAGAGGTGTGAGGAATTGGTTAGAAGTGGTCTGTTTTTATAAGGGGGAGGAGGGGCTCTTTAGGAAAGTGTGAAAACATTATTTTATTATATAATGATATTCAGTTTCTAATGGTCCAAAAATCATTAATAGTTGAATATAAGATGACTCATATTCGAAATAAAATCATCCAATCATAATTTGAAATGTTTTGGATAATATTTTAATCATTATAATCTAATTTATTTTAATCATTTATTAATGAGGTAAATACTGCATCATTATTGTGTCATAAATAATTTAATTTATTTGATGTCTAAAAATTATAAAAAAATACCATGATATAGTAAATATTATTATCTTTCCAAATAATTTTTATAGTAGAAAATAGGACTTATATAGCACCATATAAAAATTAATTACTAAACAATTTTTGTTTATGTCTATTTTGCCTTTACTTTAAATTAATTAATCTAAATTGTCATTTTTACTCCCAAGTGGATAACTGGGGTCCCAAAATAGACCCAAAGATTCCCATGGTCGTTAATGAATCAACCAATAAGGTTAGGACAAGTGTTAGGGTAATTTTGAATTATTATAATATTCTTTTAACCTTGAATTACCATATTTACTTTTAACTGCGTTAAATAAAAGTCAAAAGTTACTATTCACTAAAAATTATTTTCATCTTAATGAACCACATTTTACTTCTTTATAACAACCATGTATGTCGTATTTTTGAAATTCAATTCACATAAGTGGTAAAATTTCATTTAAATGAAAAAGTCAATTTTTTTAACTACCACAAAGTGGTTTCACTATTCATCAAAAATTGATGTTTTTTAGAAAAATAACAAAAAATCAGCCTAAGTATTATTTGATATTCTGAATTCAAAATTGATGATCTATTTTTCCAAATTCAAAACATAGAAGTGGCATTAATTAATTTAAAAATTAATTCCCATTGTTAAAACAAATAGCGTGTTTTTAAGAAACAATAACTATCAAAAGATTGATACTTGTTTATGTCCAATTTAAAAGTGAAATTAATTCCAATGACCAACATTGGATTAAATGGTAAAAATATACTTTAATTTCACTTTAAAACCAATTAAAAAGATAATTTAACCATATAAATAAATTAGATTAAAAGTCACTTTTGAATTAAAATACAATATTTTTCACTATTCATTAAAAATGAACTTTATCAGAAAAATACCAAAAAATTACCCAAAGTAAAATTTGATGTCCCCATTCTAAAGAAGGATTTTATTTGGTCAATTAGAATTTATTAAACTGACCAAAACTATATTTAAATAGGGTTCGCCATTAAAAGGCGATAAATCGGCCTTTTAATGAAAATTATGCTTAAAATTAGATTCATTCACATTTTAAGACTCTAAATTTTATTTAATAAATGTAAATATATTTAACAAACATGTTTAATCATATTGTAGTTAGTTTTTTGCATTCCCTCCAACACAACGACTAGGAGTTAACTACTATTTAAAATAATAATAATATATTATTAGTGTGAAATGTAAGATTCCAAAGAAACTTGTTGTTGCGTATCGGGTACACTATCGAACATAGAAACCCCTTTAAAGTAAAATTAATATTTAATACAAAAATATTAATAAATATGACATATGTCATATTCTTTATTTACCTGGTATGTTACAGCACCCACACAATCAAGGAGGATGAGTAATGACACGTAATCTGCATTTCTTTCAGTTGTGGAGCCATCCTCATTCGAAGAAGCTACAAAGGATGAATCTTAGGTGATGTCCATCAATGAAGAGCTAGATCAGATTGACCAGAATCAGACATGGGATCTTGTCCAGAGACCTGAAGGTCAGAATGGGATTGGTACAAAATGGATCTTCAAGAACAAGTTTTATAAGCATGGAAGTGTTATCAGAAACAAGGCTCAACTGGTATGTAAGGGCTATTCCCAGATTGAAGGTGTTGATGTTGAAGAAACCTCTGCTCCAGTGGCTAGACTATAGTCAATCAGACTTTTTCTTGCCATGGCACTCCGAAGAGGATATAAAGTATATCAAATGGATATCAAGACAACATTCTTGAATGGTGTACTCGAATTAGAAGTCTACATTGAACATCCTGTGGGTTTTGTTCTTGGTACTAATGAGACAAAGGTCTGCAAACTGAATAAATCCCTATATGGTTTGAAGCAGGCACCATGAGTATGGTATTCCTACATGGACTCGTATCTCAAGAAGTTGGAATTCAAAAGAGGAGGAGTGGATCACAATCTATATTTGAAGAATTCTCCAAAATGTCAATTCATGGTTCTAGTCTACGTTGATGATATCATATTTGGTGGCAGAAGGCAGAAATTAGTGGATGAATTTTCCAATCATATGAAATCAAAATTTTAAATGTCTATGATTGGGGAGCTCACATATTTCTTAGGGCTATAGGTGATTCAAAAGAAGGATTACACTTTCATTTCTCAGGAAAACAATGCAAGAGAGACGTTGAAGAAGTTTAATATGCAAGACTCCAAACCAATGTCAACTCTGATTGTAGTTGGAACTAAACTTGGAAGGCATGAGGATGGGGCCTTTGTTGATCCCACCATGTACAGGAGGATCATTGGGAGCCTACTGTACCGGACAGTGACACGACCAGATATTGTCTTTTCCACATGTCTTGCAGCCCGCTTTTAGAGTAATACAAAGGAGGAACATATGGCGGTGGTAAAAAGAATCCTGAGGTACATTCAAGGTACACATAACTTTGGGTTATATTTTGTTGTACGCAGGGACAATGAATTATCAGCATTTTCTGATGCGGATTGGGCTGGTGATGTTGTAGACAAAAAGTCCACCAGTGGTGGAGCCTTCTATATTGGACAGAAATGTGTTGGCTAGTTAAGCAAGAAACAAGAAAGTACTTCTCTTAGTACTGCTAAAGCTGAGTATATATCCGCCACAAAGTCATGCACTCAACTGCTATGGATGAAGCAAAAACTAACATATATTGGTGATGACGTAAATCGACCAGTGGTAATTTACTATGATAACAAGAGCGCAATTGATCTCATGAATAATCCTGTTCATCATTCCCATACAAAAAAAATTGAAATCAGGTATCACTTTATCAAAGAAAAATTTGAGCAAGGGGTGATTAGAATGGATCATGTGGGAACTGAAGAGAAAGTGGTTGATATCCTGACCAATCCACTATCAACAGCTGTGTTTGAGAAGCATCGGTTAAACCTCGGTGTTCAACCACCTCCCAGTGCATAAGGAGGTTACACAATACCCCTCTCCCCGATTCTGATAACTGTTTTTATCTGTTTATGGATGTGATGAAGGTTTGTGGGGGAGATACTATCCAGGGGGAGTATGGTTTGAGATGAACATTGAACAAATTGCTGGTCTTTGGTTTATTTTCAATGGGGGAGAAAGGAATAAATTCAGGCATGTAATGCTTCTGTGACACGATGTGAATTCAGTGTCAATGATAGGATCAGAAGGAATACATCGGTCATATAATGCTTCTTGGGCGTCATTGAGAATTCCAAATCACTGGAACCCAATTCAAGCTTCCTCTCTTGTTTTCTACACTGAGCATCTCTCACGTAGACTTAGAGTGTTGGCTGAGTTGATTCTTGCATTTTTTTTGGTTTGCATATGGATGTGGATCTATTGAATTTATTTTCTGATTGCCAACAAACCCAAAGGGGGAGATTGTTGGAACCATGGTCATCTATGCATGAATTTTAGTATGGTTTGTGTTTGATTTAAATCCTCAGAGGAAGTTCAGAATGTTTTCCAGCAAAGTGCTCATATAGTTCAATTAGATTACAGTATTGAAGGTGGCACCATTTTCCAGTGTTTGCCAAATTTTTGGGCCTGAAAATCGACAAATGGAGAAAAGTGATTTTGGAAAAGAGACTTGCACGCCGTGTACTTTAATGAGAGAGAACTTTCACGCCTAGTGTTTTTCAAGATTAGAACATGGAAAATGGAAAATGTATAATGGTCGCGCAAGTATTGGTTGGGTCATGCAAGTGACATGTGCGCCGAGAAGGGACTTGCGCGCCGGTGCCTAGGAGGTCTGGAAACTTGCGCGCCTATTTTTCTTCCTGATCAGAACTTCAAAATATGGCAAAATAAAAGAGGGTCATGTAGGTATTGGTTGGGTCGCGCAAGTGGGTTGCGTGACAAAGGCTAGGGTAGGTGAGCTAAGGGCTGGAACCTGCGCACTGAGAGGATACTTGCATGCCACCGTGCAGGGGGTCCAGTTTGCCAATAAATAGAGGACCACCCCTCCTCATTCAGGACTAAGTTCAAGACTTAGATATTTTTCGAGCTCCCGTCGCATAAGTAGTCTATTCCTGCAAGTGGTAGTTGGGCCGCGCAAGTAGAGGTTGCGCGCCAGTTGTTGGCTGCGCACCCAAGGAGGTTTGGGTGAGAACAGAATTGAGTCGCGCAGGTTTGAAGTTGAAGTAGGTGGTGTCACGCAGGTGGTTGTTTGATACCTTTGTGCCAGTTTGAACATGCGTGCCAAATTTGTGCCATGTAGGAGACCTGCGTGCCAAGTAGTAAAGAAGAGGGCCAGTGTTTTTTTGATCTGCATGAAAGTTGGGAGATTGCTCGGTACCCTTGAAGGGAAGTGATATTTTACTACAGGAAAGATTTGGACTTCAACAGATCATTTACATGCAACATAGGATGTATTATTTAAGCGATGATGAAGAGACCTTAACTTCTACAAACTGAGTGTGACTTCACCAAGGGAAGTGAGCCAGGGGGAGTCAATGGGAGTGACTCGAGGGAAGTAGTGAGCTATCCCTGAATCTTTGTAAAGGCAGTGAGCCTGGGACATAGTGACTATGCCCAAACCTTTTTAATCCACAAATAGTGATTTTTAGTGGAATTTGGTACAACCAAAAGCCTGTTGGCGTATGCTCCTTATATGTAGCCTTTAGTGGTGAACCAAGTAACAATTGTTGTGTCGTATCTCTTCTTGTGAATGTTTTATTTCTGTTCATATCCATCATACAGGTTTAACAAGTTCCTACCAATCTGAGAACAAGATCCACCACCTTAAAAGAAAAATTTGACACCTTGATTCACCCCTCCCCTCTCATGGTGTCCCAAGGTCTTACAAGGATATATTTTTTAAGAATAATATAATAGTATCATGAGGTCCCCATTATAGCATAGAATTGGTTTAAATTTTTGATAAAACAAATAATATAAGGAAATTTCTATGTAAATAATGGATTTAGGAGTATCAACACTATTATATTAAGAATAAATCATCCACAACACTTTTTATACATTATATGGTAATCAAAAATTACTTCTCAAGTTAGGTATTGGGAACCCAAATTCACAAAAATCCAATTTGAATTAGATCAAAAATTATAATAATCAACCTGTTATCCCTCACATGATAAATTCATGCTTCTTTAAAGTTATATATTTATGTTTTAGGCCAACCACATTTTCCAATATGGATACTTTATTATCTATGACTTAAAATCCTTGATTAAAACTCCTCAAGAGATTATATCCTCGAGCATATCTCTTTTCCTCTATTATAACCATAACAAATTGGATTGTTCCATTATCATAATATTATCATTACTTATATCATGATAATAATTTAATTTCATTGTATAATTATAATAATAGTAACAAATCATTGCATATAATATACTACTTCTTTAGCAGCATCAGTAGCCACAATATACTTGGTATTTGTAGATATGGATACCACTAGCTTCAATGATATTCTCTTGCTTATTTCTTTAGTGAAACTGTAGAATTTGATCAACTTATACATATAAAAACTATTTTTATATCACATTTTAACTAGTATTAATTAAACTCTTTATACATTTTTTAATCCCTTGGTATTTCTCTAGTACTATTAGATGATTCTGACTATTACCCATGCATTTCTCCTAGATTTATAATATATTTTCCTACAATAATAAATGTGTTGGAAATATCATATCTATTACATAGGAATGTGTTATAAATAAATCACTGAACCATGTGGAATTATATTAACCATATTAATCTCCTCTTATGTCTCAAACATGTGTTTGTGGAGTGATTTATTCCATGTAACATTGATACTAATTCTCTCTCAAATTATTACAACCTGTATTTTTCAATTCCTCATCAGTATATGTACTTTAATTTTACCCAAGAAATCCCGTGATCTACCTCTGTAGATCATGTTCCCTATAACCTGGGTTACTACTTATAGTCAATAATTATAGAGTTTCTTTTAATATAGTCTTAACTAACAATAAAAATAATAACTATTTTCTATATATTTTATTTGGAAATCTATGTTACTCCCACGAAACTCTTATAAACACATAGAAAATGTTCATTACAAATGAATATTATATGATCATGATGCTTAATTTAATATCAAATTATATCTCTATAAATTTCACCCCTTATTAAAGTTATATGGTGTCATTAACCCTTTCTAGTTGTTCCCTATAAAAATCTTCTTAGAAAAGTGTTCTTGACATCCAACGCCCAACATATTGGTCATAGAAAGTTTATATAACAAGAATGACTCTAATATATACAAGAATGAAAATTTAGTATAACCAATTGAGATTTATTTATATAACACTTGTATCACCCATGTATATTTTCTCTTAAATACCCACCAATGGATTTATATCAATTATAAAAACTACCAAAAAACATACTTGATTTTTGTATATGGAAATAATTTCCCTGAATAAATATTCACTCAACATTTTATATTATTTCTACTTACTAAACATTATGGGATTTATTATTCTTATTGAATAATATTTTACTTAACTCAATGATCATAAACTATCTCGCTTTTGTTTGAATTTTTCAACACAATATGTGTCTCTAGAATATACCATTTCACAAGATCTTGGGGAACTTGTTCCTATGCCAACTATTTGTATATCTACATCATTAACTTTTTCTAAGATAGTCTTTTTATCAATATATTAAATAGATATGTGCACCCTCTTATAGAAATACGCTCTTTCATTTCACTATAACTATTCTATATTTTGAAATTATATGGTATCCTATATAAACATTAAGATAATTATAAATATTTTTGATATTTTTTCTTGATGTAAATTTTTTTATAAACATAGCCTAAAAAATCATTTATATAAAAAAATAGTGAAATAATGGATTTATTTCATATTATAACTCATATAATATCCATTTTTAATTATTATTGATACATGGTTAGGATTAACGATTTTATTTGTGAAGTATGTATTGAAAATATAATGGAGGATTTTACAAGACTTATACAACTCATCACTGATCCTATTTCTACTTACATCAAATCTTTTATATGTATAAGGAAATATGAGTTTAAGAATAAATACACTCTATATTTTTAATGATCGATGAACACAAGGTTAAGATATAATTTCACAAGCCCGCTCAAAGGATCTAATTTTAATTTCCATGTAAATTCCTTTCTTCACTTTTATATTCCTTAAATTTTTTAAAGGAATCTCATAAATGACATGAATATATCTCTATCTTCTAACTTAAGTAGTTCACATATATCTTGTTAAAATAGTTATAGAATCTTTGTGATTTTATCAAGTTTAATGTTAAAAGGATCCTTGGTCAAATTTGGACATGATATTCTATCATGTTGAATACTTAAGAGTTTTATCTCATGAACTGTCTAAACATCATTCTTGGTATTTAATTGAAATTTTCTTCTGATTTACTTAACTAAGAAATATTTTTCCAGAATTTTGTATGTGTATGAAATTTTATATTCATCATTTATTAATAATTATTCAATTTCTAAAGAGATATTAATTAAGTATGTAACACCACAAAAAACATTTATTCCAAAATTTAATCGAGTGGATGCATGAGATAAATTTATTGATATTAATCAATACTAGATAATAGTTTAACTAGAATAAACCAACTTAGAAAAAAGATAAGCCTTATTCTTCTCACTACTAGCATAGGAATCACCCTTTCTCAGCTACTAAGAGAATTCACCTTACTACTTGTAATGTTCTAAAATTTCTTGGATTTTCTGTCAATATAAAAATATTTGACCCACATATAGTATCAATACATAAGAATTAAAATAAAAATATGAAATTTAACGATGAATATACCTGAAGTATAATCATTTACTTGCTTCTTCTTCAGTTCAATGAAGTTTATTTTCCAATGAACTTCCTTTTCACATGTGAAGACAATATCAAAATTATCAATGTGATCCATAATTTTCTTTGGTTTCCTAAAAATATGTTGTAAAATCTCCATTTAATTAGAAATAATCATTTGTTTTTTACCTTTTCTTTCTACTTTTTCACCAAAATAATTGAATATTTATCTTTCTTCATGTTTTTATAATCTTGGAGATCCTTACCCAAAAGATATCAAGGATGTTTCTTTAAAATATTCATTTTATAATTATTAACAAAAATGGAGTAATCATGAGACAAGGATGTGAGGATGAGATGCATTGAAAGATCATGATTTTACCAATGTACTCTATCAAATTGAGTAAATAAGGACCATATTAAATTATTTCATTCAATTTAAATATATTAGGAGTAAAATTAAACTCATTAAGTCCTTGATTTAATTTCTAATCCCATGCTTCTCAGAGATGATACACCATGGTAAAATTATCCAAGATTATTATATAAACATCCAGTTCACCCTAACTTGATTCTTGTGGTGGATCAATAGGTAGTTGGGACTCTAACACGTATAATTTCCATTTATATAATAGTATTAAACTTATGAATGTGCACTAATCTTAGAAATTATTTTAGGTAAGGATGTTCTCATTTTCCAGTATTGATCTCAGTGAACCCATAGTATTAATTTTAGTTTTCTAAAAAAATAAAACATTAAAAAATTAGTGTTTTTATCATGATAACTAATTATTAGACGTTATAGATTTATTAATCTTAAATTAATCCCATTATTCTATTAAAACCTAGTATACCTAAACTATTAGATTTTTTATACATGTTAGTTAGAGTATTCTAGTGGAAAGGATCTTTAAACCCCCTCCTCATAATCCAATCTATATCTACAACACTACTCATAGAGATTCATGGTACGAATTTAGTTATCTAATCACATTATCGCAAGGATCGTTAATATTTTGAGTGGAGTCCCATCTCTTTCAAATAGTAACCTTTGTACAACACAATGATTTCCCCAAAAATTTCACTAATATAGCTATGGATATTTCTTTGATGTCAACTTTAGTTAATGATATCCATCACTGTAATAATAACTTCTCAATAGTAGAAGGTACCCTCAACTGGGAATGATTAAAACCTTTTACATGTGGTTTTTTTTCATTCTTAAGTTAAAGAAGTTGTTAATGACTTAATATTTACTATGAGTGATTTTAAGTTTTTTTCTCTGTGACTAAAATATGATTCTATTTAGCATACATGATACTATGTGATTACACTCACAACTTTAACCATTAATAATGAGAAAATAATCAATTTCCCATATTCATTTATTTTATCTATTCATTCTTGTTAATTATACTATTTGATCATGAATCATCCATGCATTCACAAATAATTATCCATGAAAAATAAAATAATCAATCAAAGACATGATCATGAGTTATTTCTATTATTTGATCTTTCTAGTGGATGATGGATCAACTGATACCATAGGGGAACTCTTTGAGCCATGAGCCATCTCAAGTTGTGGAATCTATTAAACTCTTGTGTGTTTATCTTGTCTAGATCCATGTCATCTATCAACTAAAACCTCATCATTGAAAACACTTTCATTTTAATATTTATATCAATGCATAGGCGAGAGGGTTCTCAGGACGAGATAATATGTTTTTATAACTCAAAAATTATAAATATAGACCCTTTTATATTTAATGATAGAGGTACTATATATATATCATCAAAAACTGATATTTAATATCTAATTATTACAAAATAGTGTTATTGAAATAATTAATATTAAAAAAAATACCAAACATGTATGGGTCGGTCTTAACTTATGATTTATCAACATGTTATAATATTACATAATAAAAATAAATTTTCAATTAATTCATATATGGGGTATTATTCATGAATTGAAATAAATAAAACTAGTTTTAATTAATTATATACAAGTCGCATGCTCCCAAAAATATTTTTATAAAATTTATCATATTTAATAAAATTAAACTTTTTAGGGATTTTTCTGGGGGCATCATGTATTTTAACCCCCCCCCCCCAATGGGTTTTGAGCCCCAATTAGGCTCAAAAGGGCCGAGTAGGTCCAGTATGGACTGGATCGACATAGTCTAAGTCAAAAGAAGTTGGACACCTAGTGTGGGGTATAATGTCAATAGGCAGGCAGTGCCTCAAATGGAACTACCATAAGTTTTGTAAAAACAATATTTTTTTAATTGAAACACTGACAAGCGCTACAAAATTTCAACCCCCCCCCCCCCCAACCAATAAATGGGTGGTAGCGGAAGGATGTAGGAAGAATCTTCCTCATGTATAGTTTCTTCTTATTTTTTAAAATTCTATGATTTATCCTTTTTTCCTTCGTTTTCAAGTTTATGTTCCACTCGTTGGTTCTACTTTTGGTCAACAAACATAGTTGTCGCTAGTGGTGCCCACGATGGTTACACACCCTTCCTAGTTCTTTTATTTTATCTATGTGTGTGTGTGTTTGTGTCTATGTGTTCATGTGAGCATAAAGTTTTTAAAATTTTAATTTATTTTTCATTACTAATAACCCCATTATTAATTAAAATATTATGTAATTCATTTATTTTTGATACCTCATCAAATTTTGATTTTTTGGATATTTTCATTGAACATGGTTTAATTGACATATTTATTTTTTAAGTTTGATTTAGAATCAATACATTGAAAATAAATTAATTTTACATCTTTGAAATAAATTTATTTAGAATTAAATTTGGAATGAAATTATTAAATGGATTTATTTTGAGTTTTAATTTTTCAATTTTTTTTGAATTAAATGGAATCCATATATTGAAATTGAAATTAAAATTGGAATTGTAAGATTCGGTCTAGAACTGATGAATTAAATGGATAAATTTTAAAGTTTAATTGGTTTTTAATTTTTTATATTTAATGAAAATCTATAAATATTTATTATTTTGATAAAATATTTTGGATTTTGGATTTTTTATTTATATTATCATGATATTTTTTAATGATCAAAGCTTTTTACTTTTCCAAATAAAAATTTTAATTTGGTGATCTTAATTTTTAAAATGAATTTTATTTTTTTTAATAAAATTGTACATGATAATAAAATTTTGATTTTAATTTCTTTATTAATTTTTAAATTGATCAGAGAAAAATACTGCACTAAAATGTGAATTTTTTGTTTTGGAGATTGGAATAATATTGTAAATGCCCGAAGTAATCGTGAGCATTGGTTGTCATGTGACTAAAAATTCAGGGTCACTTCTGATGTGATTGTGAGCTCTCCCTCTACTGATAATTATCACTGAGATAGGAAGTTGTGCATCCCAAAACTATAACCTACAATGATAATTTAAAACCATCAACATATTGTATATTCATAATAGGTTGAGAACATATCATAAATGAGAAACTAGCTATCATGAGACCCCTATCAACTGACCATGCCTAACCCACTGTGTAGATGTTTCCCAACCTATTGTTCCTCTTCCACAATTCTCTAGCCTATAATTAATGGTTTCTACTTCAACCTACCACCAATGATGAACTATAAACCTTTAATGAATCCAAATCGTCACCATTACAATGTCGTATGAGTAACCATCAGGAATTTTTAGTCACTTGACAATGATACCTCAATTAAATCTTTAGAGAACATTGATTCCATGTGCTGCCAATTTCCCTATGGAATATAACTAAAACCTCACCAATATAGGAAAGTCTAAAGATCTTATTTGACTACCTCCATTTAATATAAACCTGATTTCCACACCTATTAAGGTTCATGTGAGAATCCAACATTTTACGAACCCTGATCCACGTGGAGTTTTATCGCACTAAAGATCTGGCCAGGCTAAACCAGATTGTCGTGGGGAGGATTGGATGGTTGATCCCCTCCAAAGCTATATATATGAATATCCACAAATAAATAACCCATATGACACATTTCTGAATGAATTCATGCATAAAGACTTTGTTTGATGTTGCCCCTACCAAATTAGAAGACACATTCGAGCTGAGAAATCTCTCTCTTGGATGTGATTGCTATGGAAGAAGAAAAACATTTGTGTTCCCCCCTAAAAAGAAGACTAAAGATACCAAGGGAGATCCCAGAAATCCAAAAGACCTGAAGAAAGTTGAAAAATTGAAATCAGTGGACTGATTTAAATGTTTTAATTATTTTACAATATTTTTTTTGTGTAGGTTTTCTAAAATGGCCAAGCCATGGGACCAGACCCACACACCGGCTGAACCCTCAGAAAATCTAAAGACCACATGCTCAATAAAATTCTCTAATAATCCATAGATGACTAAGATTGAACTGAATAAACTGCACCAACCCTTTTTAACTTCCATAATAATGAAAAAAATAGTTTTTTTAGTTTTTTTCCCTATATAGGAATTTGAAGATGGATGGGACCTCATTCAAAAAAAAACTCACCAGATATAGGTTTTAAAAAATTCACACAATATTCCCAATAAAAATTCATTAATGACTAATTAGAATCCTGAGATCAATAAACCACTTGAAAATCTACAACACATTCTGATCTCTTTTTTGAAATTTAAACTATCTATTCAAGCCCTAACATTAAAATATTTTAAATTGCAATAACCTTTTAATTAATTAATTATTATGAAAATCATTTAAGTTTTCAATTTTTAATTTAAATTCATCAATCCTAGTTTTTAAAATCTTAATTTTATTAACATACCAATCTCAAGACTCATCTTCTCTCTCTTAATCTAGAGAAATATTGATGCAAATTCCAATACATTAATCACCGTTTTCCTTCAAGGATGTCCACTATACTATGAAGTACTGAAATTATTATCCACCAAAATGTACTAAGGATGATCATGGGAGGAGGAAAAATCTATTGGCTAAGATTATCAATTCCAATAAAAGACAACATTGACCCTCAATCCTGGACACAATTCAATCATCCAACCAAGAAAATTTTGTTGTTTCACGCTGAAATTGAGTAATATTCCAAAAGAAGTTGAAGATAAATTTTTATCTCACATGGAGAATTTAAAAGCATTTCAAGGACCTTTGAGTATTATTATATAAATTAAGCACTATATTCTATGCACAAATAGATAATTTTTCTTAGAGGGTCACTAATTATTACTATTTTTATTATTTTCATTTAATTTATCATTGTAACAAATCTGGTGATGGAACACAAATACATTAGTGGATAATATGATTAAAATCCATCTATAA
This sequence comes from Viscum album, assembly GCA_963277665.1. Taxonomy (NCBI): domain Eukaryota; kingdom Viridiplantae; phylum Streptophyta; class Magnoliopsida; order Santalales; family Viscaceae; genus Viscum; species Viscum album. The sequence goes on from OY728150.1 coordinate 1,841,712,857, forward strand.
CCCTGTTAATAAATTATACATTATAATTATTCAATATTTTATATTAATCACTTGAATTATTCAAACTGTTTTAAAAATAATATATTTATTATCTCTTCCATTTTCAATTACTCTTCTCTTATTCACTAAAGCACACACAATGTCTTATTAGGTATTCTCAATTACTTGAGATCATGATTAGTGGGTTAACTTAAGGATAAACATTGATATATGATTACTATGATATGTGACATTGGAGGATTCAATGATCATTGAAACCCACCAGTTAAACTAAAAATTCCAAGAGAGAGTAATTGAGAGAGATCCTGCTCGATTAGATAGAAAACTGAAGAGAAAAATGAAATAATGATTTAATAGGGAAGGAAAGGGGATATCTGAGGTAAATCCACTTATTCAAAACTAATTTTAGAACCAATCAATCTCAATCTTCCATTACTCTCTTCAATAATAAAACCCACAAAAAAAAGTAAATCTCACCCATAGAATTGTTCTCTCTGGAGGCAAACCCATGTCCCACTACTACTACAATTAACTTAGGTTAAAAGTTATTTTTTAGTACCCTTGGATAGTTTCCTCATCATATATATATATATATATATATATATATATTATTTTTAATTTTTTTTATACCTAAAAACTCATTATTCGATCTTTGTATAGCTGCTTCAAAACTATATTACACTGGATCGATGTGTAATAAAAGGAGATTGGTCTGTAATGACACCCTTTAATCAAATTCATGTAAAGTAAATTTTTATTCTGATTCTCCATATAACTAAACTCCCATATCTTGTGTCAAAATAATTCATTAAACTCTTACATTAATACAAAATGAGAAAACCCAGGATAAACATATATATCTTTAACATCATTAACATATATAAAACATTACATCTCATAAATAATTTCACAATCCAAATAACTGAATGTTTAATTCCTTTTAGTACTAGCTACATAAGAAAATTCTTTTAGAATACACATGAACATTTCTACATAATTTATCTACACTAGTCTTCCTCCTAACCTTATCATAAATTATAATCATCTTTATAACCTACGAAATGGAAAAATAATATGGGGTAATCTTAAATGCTCAGTAAGTAAAAAACTCATCAAAATGTCATAAAAGGGTTATATCATAACTATTTAAGAAAACATGATTAGAGGATAAATATTTTATTAAAAATAATATGGAATAATATAAGTTATTCATAATTCATGATAGAGGGACATTTAATCTCAAATAAAAAAATATATACCAATTTATTAGATATAAATTATGCTCCATGGATCATAATCATAGTAATATTACATTATATGTGAAATATTATAAAAATGTAACATGATAAAGTATTATGTAATAAATATAAAAATATGTAAATTATAACATTTTGAGAAAATTCAATCATTCCCACATATTAAATTGTGAACAAAAAAATTTACATGCATCATTTTGAGAAACAAAAAATCCACACTTCATTTTGTGAAAAAACAAAATGTCCATGCTTCATGTTGTGAAAAAAATTCAAATTTCGTGTTTTAAGAAAATAAAATGTATGTGCTTAAGGATGTGAACAAACAAAATGTCAATGAAGAGCATAATTATCCCATGATACATAAAACCTTAATTCATTGTAGGGTGATATAATACCCCACCCATCAATCATCCACACATATGTGTTCCCATTTAAAATCATTCATTTATCATATCATAAAGAACATGTGGAAGGAAAATTGGTTTCATTACATTTATGGATTGGTTTCACCAAAATATACATCAAGAATATAATTAGTTAATACCCAAAGTATAATCACCCCAAAAGACTATTTCGTAATATAATATAGAGGTTTATTAGTTAAACAATACTATAAATTATCTAGATATCTTATAAGTAAAGGGGAAAACATAATCTAGATCATGAAAAGGGATTTTAAAAAAATATTCATTATCTCAAAAAGATGAAGTTATAAGTTACTTTAAAAAGTTTCTTCTAATAATTTGATAGAAAAACTATTTGAAAACATTAATTATAAAGGATTATAAATAATAGAGAATTTAAAATACATAAATATTATGTCGAGTAAATGTGGAGTATATGATAAAACAAATGATCATGGAACGAAAACACCCATTTCATATTTCAAAATGACATTTTTGAAAACCCACATCATAAAATGGTGGGAAAAAATCAATTTTAAATGGGATTAATAGAAATATTAAGTTTACATGAAATAATTAATAATTAGGTATCCAAATAAGAATAAAATTGATGGGAATAGAAAATATGAATATGGGAGAAAATCATTATTAAAGAGGATGTGAATTATACTCAACCATGTTATACTTTTATGAGAAAAAAAATCATTAGGGAGGAAGCTTAAAATTGAAAATTTAATTTTAATTAGAGAATAAGATAAATATATATATAATTTTTTCAAATGATTTACATTGGGTTCACACGCTATATGCACTTCTACCTCACATTCCCTCTTTCTAAATATGGTCACCTTGTATCAGTTTGATAAGTTCTATCAGCTCCTTGATTGAAATGGTATGATTGGATTTAAATTCATCCTTCCATGGATTACTCCTTAGATATAATTACCTATTATAGGTATCCCTTCTATATTTTATTCATGTTCAAGTAACTCATTACCAGTTCCATCTCAAGGTGGATGACGATTAATTTTACTACTTTAATCTCGACATGGAAGAAACCTTTGGTTAGATGAGATAGTAACATTGGGAATTTATGGGAAATTTTGGATGGTGGGTAGGTTGGGAACCTATAAATTCTTCTCCTTTTGAAGTTGGAGGCATCTCATGTGTAGAGACCCGAAGCTTGACGTACATGGACATGACATTTAATTTGCGGAATACTTAGTACATAACAAAAACACACACACAAGGATCGTAATAGTTTAGTGTCTTTGGAAACTCGGAACGTAATCTTCTAATCGTGGTGAAAGATCTTCAATATCTCCCATAAAGATCTTCCCCTTTTTTACCTAAAAACCTTTCTTTATATCCTGGGGAAAAGAAAACATAAAAGGGTGAGCTCAAATGCTCAGTAAGGGTAAACAAAAGAAATATCAATCACATCATATACATAAGAACATAGCCTTTAGAAATCTTAACCTGCAAAAGAGCTCATAATATCATAACATGGGATAAATCATAGAAGTGAAAATGAGATCCCCATAATCATAACATAAAACTTGAAACTTTGTGGAATTCACAAATAATCATAGAAAATCATTTCTTGTTAGTCATGACTCATTGCCAAGACTATCTTAGTGGACAAAGTCCCTTTCTGAATCGAGTAACCCTCGTTTCAGTCCTGTTTCACTGAACCGGTATAACCTACCATTTCAGCCATGTCTATCTCATGAGATATAAAATCTTTACCCAATGCATTGGAGGGAGATATAGGTCCCACCCATCTCTTAATGATACCATTCTTATGTGTGCCACAAAATCATAAACCATACATCATACCATAACCCATGAAATAAAATGGGATTCTTAAACATCATGCCATCATAACATAATCCATAAACAATTGATATCATTTCATCATAAGAAAATTGAAACCATTTAAATCATAGAGTCATTTTACTTGAAACATACACATATGAAATAATGTCATCTTAGATGAAAAATAGTTTTGACAAAACACTTGAAATGAATTCTTGAGGAAAATATCCTTTCTATTAAAATCATTTTCTTTTCACAAAATTCAATGCAATTTTAAAAGATAAGGGTTTTTTTTGAAAATAATCATGAAATCTTGTAGAGGAAGCTTCTTGAAAATGAGGAGTTATGAAACCATAAAAAATCCGTTCACGCCGTATAAGTTAAAAAAAACATTCTTCGTACTTTTGTCGAAAAAGTCAAAAAGTACCTCGTACGGAAAAACGACAAAAGATTCCTTTCATATTCTTTACTAAAAACTTACCTAAGGGTAAAATTGGATTTAAACTATTGCAAGTGGATGGAAACAATATTACACATTGAGGGAACATGGATGTGGATGATAAAATACACCCCAGTAAATACTTACGAATAAACAATCTCGGATAAAAATGAGATTGTGATATTTCCCTTACCTTAGGTCCGACTTGCTTTGTAAGTGTCCGAACCTCCTGTATAATGATTTAAATCATGTTATTGACTTATTACAGAATCATATTCATTGTTATGATATCATATATGGTTCACTTATGACATTATATTACCCGTTCTTTTGTAAATTTCATGTTAAAGAAGCGTTTTGGGTAAAATCGTTTCATTTATCGTAGGTGTTTTGACTTGTTGTTCTTGACATCATTATTACTTATATCATGATTTACTTACTTCCAGAATATAAAATATGATTTATATATCATATATATTCAGTATATATATATATATAATAGATAGATAAATAAAATGAAAAAACACCGTTCATGGAGACGGTAGTCCGTACGTACGCATGAACGCTGTTTTTCTTTCCTTATTGTCTTGAAATGGAAGTAAGTAGATGACATACATATGTATATATATACATAAATCCAGTAGCTTTATAATGTCATATATTTCATTATTATTTCTTATATATACATTATAATCATTCTTAAATGGTTAACATGGAGAATGAATCTCATCGCGTCGTGGAGACGGTAGTCCGTACGTACGCACGAGCGATGATATCATTTCTATAAATATTGAATTGAATTGGAGTGGATTATACAATATATCAGAATCAATATGATGTTGTAATAACTATGTATAGTTATTCTTTACACCATTATACCCATCCATGTAAGGTGGTGGTGGAAAATAGATTACACCACGGCGTGGAGACGGTATTCCGTACGTACGCACGCGCGGTGATTTCTTTTTCCGTAGGATGGATAGATGGTGAAATAGGGTTGTTTCATACTTATAATAACATATCAGTATATGAGTGATACTGATGTTATTACTTTATAATGAAACAACCTAAGAAGAAGAAGTGGAAGAAGAAATAAAGATGAAAGAATTGGTAACGGTAATTACCTCTTCTTTGAAGTGCCTCTTTGAGACCTCCTCTTAGGGCACTAGAATTGGTCTTTGAGGAAGACCAGAACCTCTAGGATGTTGCTAGGGAAGTGGAGAAGGGATTTTGGCAGGGGTTGGCCGAGCTTGAGTGCTCAAATTGGTGTGAGGAGGAGGGGGAGGAGGTGTCCTTTTATAAGGGAGGAGAGGGGCACCTTAGGAATATCTCAAAATAGTATTTTATATTAAAGTCAAAATCGGTTTATAATGGTTCCAAAGGGTCTTATTTCGAAGCTAAGGTGGGGAGGGGTCTAAATCATATCAACCAATAGAATTTAGACAAGTTTAGGATATTATTTTAACCTTATCAATTAGATTTAACTCTAAGTTAAATAATTTAACTTTTACCATGTCTTTTTGTTTTCTTTCACTATATGGTTAATACACTTACTATAACATGCCAAAAGAACCCCAAATTGTTTATTATTAATATATATATCCTTCTCTAAGTCATTTGGCCGAACCTTAGATTTTTAGGAATAAAATAACAATTTATAATATAATATTTGATTTAAAAACTATTTTGTGTCAATTTTGACACTATTTGATATATGATTTTTGTGAAAGTCATAAAAGAATTATATGTTCGAAAAAAGTTGATTAAATCAACACTAATATATCATAGTAACCTATAAAATTAGTGGAATTCATAAAAAGTCTTAAATTACATTTATTTGGGTATTTATAACATCAATTATGTCAATATTTCATTAATAAGATAATTAATGCATCATCATTGTGTCATAAATAAATTAAATTATTTAATGTCTAAAAATTATAAATAAAATACCATTATGTAGGAAATCTTTTTAGCTTTCTAATGAATATTTACAATCGAATTTATCTTATGTATAACCCTATATTAAAAATGTTTTAGTAAATAAACTATGATTTTAACTCTTTTAACTCTTCTTTGAATTAAATAATAATAAATGTCCTAATCTAATCCAAGTGGGCCTAAATGGTCATATTTTATTCCTAAGTTTGTTTTTGGTCGAATTACACTTGTCCAATAGAATTAGGACATGTGTTAGGGTAATAGTAATATCATATTTACCCTTAGTTACCCTATTTACTATTAACCGCGGTAAAAAAAAGTAAAAAGTTACTATTCACCAAAAATTATTTTCATCTCATTGAACCACATTTTAGTCCTTGATATTAACCGTGTCTCTCGGATTTTCGAAATTCCATTCACAGAAGTGGTAAAATTAAGTTTTATGCAAAATTCAGTTTTTAACCTACCACATAGTGGTTTCACTATACATCAAAAATTGATGTTTTTCAGAACAATGCCAAAATTTCATCCCAAGCTATATTTCATATTCAGAATTCAAAAATGAAGTCTATTTTACCAAATTCATAACATAAAAGTTGCATTAATTAATTTTATAATTAAATCACGCTGTTAAAACAAATAGCGTGTTTTTAAGAAACAATATCTATCAAAAGATTGACACTTGATTATGTCTGGTTTAAATGTGAAATTACATCAAATGACCAACATTGTATTAAATTGTAAAAATATATTCTAAATATAATTTAAAACCACTCAAATTAATAATTTATCACTATTAATTATTTCGATTAAAAAAGTTGTTTTTAATTATAATTTAGTAATTTTCACTATTCATCAGAATATGAAAGTTATCCGAAAAGTACCAAAATTTCAGCTTAGGCTAAATTCGATACTCCGAATCCAAAAATGAAGTTCATTTTGAAAAATAAGATTTACAGAGTTTTAAAAAGTGGTTATTACTATTCATAACGGCTAGTTTTAATAATATTTTAAGAGCATATCGTTGTTTAGTGAAACTCGGTATTGCGTATTACACACGCTATCGAGGAAGGTCGTGATTGCGTGTAATGCAAGGCAAGTCAAGGATGCGTGTTGTGCAAGCTCCTTTTGGTGTAGCGTACAACACAAGACTTTAATAAAATTAAAAAGAATATTTTTTTATAAAATCTTGGGCTGTTACATTCTACCCCCCTTAAAATGAATTTCGCCCTCGAAATTCGTCGGGGTTATAAATGGTTTACTATTCGAAAGTTTCTTTAATAGAAACCCACATCGTAAAAAGGAATATCAAAACCAATCTTTAAAAACAAAAGTATGAAACGTAACGGTTACTCAAATAAACTAATCATTGGGTTTCCACATAGGTGAAAATATGGATATGGAAGAGAAATCTAACCATCATGTTCTGATGGAGAGTGGTAGAGAACATGGCTATGGAAAAGCCAGTAATCACAAATCCATAGATTTGTGATGATATAAGGTACCATCTGATTCATCAGGTATAAGATCACTAGGACAACATTTTTGGTTTTCAAGATCATTTCCCTAAAGTTGAAAATTTGAATTAGAATAAATACTTACTTTATTTTGGTACAATATCACTGTTGTTCGTGCCTTGAACAATTTCCACTTCATCTCTTAAATAAATGAAGTTGAATTTGTTATTAGCAGATCATGTGATAGAATGACGGGTCATTCCATCTGTCTCAAACAAAAGGTTAGCAAAACTTATATGCATAAGTCGATCTCTAGTGAGATTAATCATATATGGTTCCTAAAATGGACTTATACTTCATATATCATACTGCTTAATATAATAAAACTAGTTTCTACTAAACAGGGACTTCCTGTAGGCCAGTGGTAGGCGATAAAGGCTAGTCGCACTTCGGTTGTGGGTTCGATTCCCACAGCCTTGTCCGAAGCGATGGGTTGTCGCCCGTCCTGCAGGTTGTCCTTTTTCCACAACTATATAACATCCCATCAATAATATCGAAAAAACAAACAATACTAACTTATGTCCAACATAATCCATTCCAATCTTTAGGCTTATCCATAATACTGCAGTCGACTCTCATAATATAGTGAAAATGATTACCAGAGATTTAACACTGTCGTTGATCCCCACATATCATAAGATATGTCTTTTTGGTCATATTCCAAACATTCAAAGTCCTTAATCGTGTATTCTCTTGAATACCTTAGTGAAAACATGAATGCAGTTAAAAGTTAACACTTTCAACATACCAAAATCCTCAAAATTCTATATACTCAAACCATGATATCACTTAGTCCTTATATCAATCATGAGCTCATGAATACTATTAAACATTTCATTTTCTCGTCTTTATTATGCGCATATCATCTTATTTCCAAAAAATATCTCAATCACTTTGAATACCACATCAATAAATATTGCAATACTCAATGATACAACATTATTTTGGAATCCCATTACATAAACACTTAATCATTCCACCACATCGTTGTTATATTCAACATTTCCAATAGTGATCGCATGTGATTTCCCTTTGTCCTTTGCCTTCAGTGGTTGCTCATGTTGATCATCACTAACCCTTGGATTAGGGCAATTATTAGCATAATGCCTCATTTCCTTGCACTTGAAGCATTGAAGTGTTGGTGGTGCGTTCTCTGCAGTGTTTTCTTTATTCACATCATTAGAAACCCTTCTTCCATTACTTCAACACTCAGCTGCTCGATGACCTTCTTTTCCACACTTAAAACATTTTCTAGTCCCTTTAAGAAAATCTCCACCATGCTTCTTTCCACACTTTGTGCATAAGGAAAAATTCATCTTCTTTTCACCATTATTCTGAGATTTCTCCTTGAACTCCATCTTTCGTTTCTTGTCAAAACCATGAGATGGATATGTAACACCAACTTCCATTTCTACCTTGATAGCACAACGCACAATTTCTTCATAGCTACTGAAGTCTCTTATAGCTAATGCCCTTCGAAGACTTGGTTTTAAGCCACTGAAAAATCGATCAACTTTACTTTCAGGTTGGATGATAATACCAGAAGCGTACCTTGCAAGTCTTGTAAAATTCGCTTCATAGGTACCAACAGATTCATCATCCCTTTGCTTCAGTTCAAGAAACTCTTTCTCCATCTTTGTTCGAAGAATACGAGGGAAGTACTTACTGAAAAACAAGTTCTTGAACTCGTCCCATTCCATGGACTCAATTTCATCTCTTGGCCTCGTATTCTTGATAAGATTCCACCATTGATCAGCTTCACCTTCCAAACGATATACTGCTAAGATGACTTTATCATGTTCAGAACATTGAAGAACTGAAAATATCTTTTCAGTAGTACTGATCCATTGTTCAGCCACAAGTGGATCAGAAGACCCACTGAAAGAAGGTGGACGTTGCCTCATGAAGGACTCAATAGAATATTGTTCCCTTCTATGCTCATTTGGAAGTCCAGAATGATTCATAGCTTGTGTAAGTATAGCAATAAGATTTTGCACTCCATCTCCCATAACATTTGTTTGTTCAGGAGGGCAATCATTGCATTGTCCATTGCATTGATTAACACGGTTCCTTCGGGTTCCAGCCATCGTCTAAAACCCAAAAAGAATAGTGTGAGAGGCAAAAATCATGCTAGGGAAAACAACATAATAAAGGGGGAGTACCTTCAATATCTAACATCTTAGGTTTAATTCTATGATCGTTAGCGTAATTCTAGTACTATAACCTATACGTATACTTAACCTTAGGGACATCCCTAGACATACCTTAGAAATATCTTTAGGGATCTCACTAAAGTTCTCACATCCTAGTTTCCAAAGGTTGACTAAACCTTTCCTCTGATACCAACTGTAGAGACCCAAAGCTTGACGTACATGGACATGACATTACATTTGCGGAATACTTAGTACATAACAAAAACACACACACAAGAATCGTAATAGTTTAGTGTCTTTGGAAACTCGGAACGTAATCTTCTAATCGTGGTGAAAGATCTTCAATATCTCCCATAAAGATCTTCCCCTTTTTTTTACCTAAAAACCTTTCTTTATATCCTGGGGAAAAGAAAACATAAAAGGGTGAGCTCAAATGCTCAGTAAGGGTAAACAAAAGAAATATCAATCACATCATATACATAAGAACATAGCCTTTAGAAATCTTAACCTGCAAAAGAGCTCATAATATCATAACATGGGATAAATCATAGAAGTGAAAATGAGATCCCCATAATCATAACATAAAACTTGAAACTTTGTGGAATGCACACATAATCATAGAAAATCATTTCTTGTTAGTCATGACTCATTGCCAAGACTATCTTAGTGGACAAAGTCCCTTTCTGAATCGAGTAACCCTCGTTTCAGTCCTGTTTCACTGAACCGGTATAACCTACCATTTCAGCCATGTCTATCTCATGAGATATAAAATCTTTCCCCAATGCATTGGAGGGAGATATAGGTCCCACCCATCTCTTAATGATACCATTCTTATGTGTGCCACAAAATCATAAACCATACATCATACCATAACCCATGAAATAAAATGGGATTCTTAAACATCATGCCATCATAACATAATCCATAAACAATTGATATCATTTCATCATAAGAAAATTGAAACCATTTAAATCATAGAGTCATTTTACTTGAAACATACACATATGAAATAATGTCATCTTAGATGAAAAATAGTTTTGAAAAAACACTTGAAATGAATTCTTGAGGAAAATATCCTTTCTTTTAAAATCATTTTCTTTTCACAAAATTCAATGCAATTTTAAAAGATAAGGGTTTTTGTTGAAAATAATCATGCAATCTTGTAGAGGAAGCTTCTTGAAAATGAGGCGTTATGAAACCGTAAAAAATCCGTTCACGCCGTATAAGTTAAAAAAAAACATTCTTCGTACTTTTGTCGAAAAAGTCAAAAAGTACCTCGTACGGAAAAACGACAAAAGATTCCTTTCATATTCTTTACTAAAAACTCACCTAAGGGTAAAATTGGATTTAAACTATTTCAAGTGGATGGAAACAATATTACACATTGAGGGAACATGGATGTGGATGATAAAATACACCCCAGTAAATACTTACGAATAAACAATCTCAGATAAAAATGAGATTGTGATATTTCCCTTACCTTAGGTCTGACTTGCTTTGTAAGTGTCCGAACCTCCTGTATAATGATTTAAATCATGTTATTGACTTATTACAGAATCATATTCATTGTTATGATATCATATATGGTTCAGTTATGACATTATATTACCCATTCTTTTGTAAATTTCATGTTAAAGAAGCGTTTTGGGTAAAATCGTTTCATTTATCGTAGGTGTTTTGACTTGTTGTTCTTGACATCATTATTACTTATATCATGATTTACTTACTTACAGAATATAAAATATGATTTATATATCATATATATTCAGTATATATATATATAATAGATAGATAAATAAAATGAAAAAACATCGTTCATGGAGACGGTAGTCCGTACGTACGCATGAACGCTGTTTTTCTTTCCTTATTGTCTTGAAATGGAAGTAAGTAGATGACATACATATGTATATATATACATAAATCCAGTAGCTTTATAATGTCATATATTTCATTATTATTTCTTATATATACATTATAATCATTCTTAAATGGTTAACATGGAGAATGAATCTCATCGCGTCGTGGAGACGGTAGTCCGTACGTACGCACGAGCGATGATATCATTTCTATAAATATTGAATTGAATTGGAGTGGATTATACAATATATCAGAATCAATATGATGTTGTAATAACTATGTATAGTTATTCTTTACACCATTATACCCATCCATGTAAGGTGGTGGTGGAAAATAGATTACACCACGGCGTGGAGACGGTATTCCGTACGTACGCACGCGCGGTGATTTCTTTTTCCGTAGGATGGATAGATGGTGAAATAGGGTTGTTTCATACTTATAATAACATATCAGTATATGAGTGATACTGATGTTATTACTTTATAATGAAACAACCTAAGAAGAAGAAGTGGAAGAAGAAATAAAGATGAAAGAATTGGTAACGGTAATTACCTCTTCTTTGAAGTGCCTCTTTGAGACCTCCTCTTAGGGCACTAGAATTGGTCTTTGAGGAAGACCAGAACCTCTAGGATGTTGCTAGGGAAGTGGAGAAGGGATTTTGGCAGGGGTTGGCCGAGCTTGAGTGCTCAAATTGGTGTGAGGAGGAGGGGGAGGAGGTGTCCTTTTATAAGGGAGGAGAGGGGCACCTTAGGAATATCTCAAAATATTATTTTATATTAAAGTCAAAATCGGTTTATAATGGTTCCAAAGGGTCTTATTTCGAAGCTAAGGTGGGGAGGGGTCGAAATCATATCAACCAATAGAATTTAGACAAGTTTAGGATATTATTTTAACCTTATCAATTAGATTTAACTCTAAGTTAAATAATTTAACTTTTACCATGTCTTTTTGTTTTCTTTCACTATATGGTTAATACACTTACTATAATATGCCAAACGAACCCCAAATTGTTTATTATTAATATATATATCCTTCTCTAAGTCATTTGGCCGAACCTTAGATTTTTAGGAATAAAATAACAATTTATAATATAATATTTGATTTAAAAACTATTTTGTGTCAATTTTGAAACTATTTGATATATGATTTTTGTGAAAGTCATAAAAGAATTATATGTTCGAAAAACGTTGATTAAATCAACACTAATATATCATAGTAACCTATAAAATTAGTGGAATTCATAAAAAGTCTTAAATTACATTTATTTTGGTATTTATAACATCAATTATGTCAATATTTCATTAATAAGATAATTACTACATCATCATTGTGTCATAAATAAATTAAATTATTTAATGTCTAAAAATTATAAATAAAATACCATTATGTAGGAAATCTTTTTATCTTTCTAATGAATATTTACAATTGAATTTATCTTATGTATAACCCTATATTAAAAATGTTTTAGTAAATAAACTATGATTTTAACTCTTTTAACTCTTCTTTGAATTAAATAATAATAAATGTCCTAATCTAATCCAAGTGGGCCTAAATGGTCATATTTTATTCCTAAGTTTGTTTTTGGTCGAATTACACTTGTCCAATAGAATTAGGACATGTGTTAGGGTAATAGTAATATCATATTTACCCTTAGTTACCCTATTTACTATTAACCGCGGTAAAAAAAAAGTAAAAAGTTACTATTCACCAAAAATTATTTTCATCTCATTGAACCACATTTTAGTCCTTGATATTAACCGTGTCTCTCGGATTTTCGAAATTCCATTCACAGAAGTGGTAAAATTAAGTTTTATGCAAAATTCAGTTTTTAACCTACCACTTAGTGGTTTCACTATACATCAAAAATTGATGTTTTTCAGAACAATGCCAAAATTTCATCCCAAGCTATATTTCATATTCCGAATTCAAAAATGAAGTCTATTTTACCAAATTCATAACATAAAAGTTGCATTAATTAATTTTATAATTAAATCACGCTGTTAAAACAAATAGCGTGTTTTTAAGAAACAATATCTATCAAAAGATTGACACTTGATTATGTCTGGTTTAAATGTGAAATTACATCAAATGACCAACATTGTATTAAATTGTAAAAATATATTCTAAATATAATTTAAAACCACTAAAATTAATAATTTATCACTATTAATTATTTCTATTAAAAAATTTGTTTTTAATTATAATTTAGTAATTTTCACTATTCATCAGAATATGAAAGTTATCCGAAAAGTACCAAAATTTCAGCTTAGGCTAAATTCGATACTCCGAATCCAAAAATGAAGTTCATTTTGAAAAATAAGATTTACAGAGTTTTAAAAAGTGGTTATTACTATTCATAACGGCTAGTTTTAATAATATTTTAAGAGCATATCGTTGTTTAGTGAAACTCGGTATTGCGTATTACACACGCTATCGAGGAAGGTCGTGATTGCGTGTAATGCAAGGCAAGTCAAGGATGCGTGTTGTGCAAGCTCCTTTTGGTGTAGCGTACAACACAAGACTTTAATAAAATTAAAAAGAATATTTTTTTATAAAATCTTGGGCTGTTACATCATGTGTGAGGAATCTTAGGATCTGAACCCATGGAATCATGTGTTTCCCATGAGTTAGTTGACTCTAGGAAAGGAATACTTTTGAGGATTTTTACCTCAGTAATCCCATGTTTATTGTATGTTATGGGGGGTATGGATCCAGAAACATGTTTAATGTTCTATGGAGATGTTTGGGGTGGGTTAAGTGTATCCCTAGGGGGAATATTTTACACATGATATTTGGTTAATTCTATCCCTAGGTGGAATATTTCACACTTGGGAGTTGGGTGTAGTGGAATATTTCACACTTGGGAGTTAGGTGGAGTGTGTCTCTCGGGGGAAGATTTCACACTTGGGATTTGGTTGAGTTTATCCCCAAGGGTTAATAATTCAAACATTAAGGTTTGGTGGACTGTGTCCCTAGGGTGAAGATTTCACACATAAGGTTTTATGGAGTGTGTCCTCGGGGGAATGATTCCACAATTAGGGTTATCAGGATTTAACCTCATGGATTCATCCTTTGTACGCTATGGGGAAACAAGTTTAAAAACCCATGGAGTTTGATACTATAGTTTAAAATCATGTGATAGGACCGGTCCATGAATTTTAAAGTCATGTGTTAAGGACACTCATGTCATGTAAGTTGTGTCAATGAGGGATGGTGTGGGGCTTGTACAAGACAACTGCTCGAGGTAGAAGTTTTTTCTTGTGGCAGGGGAGGATATGGAATCCCATTATGATCATACACGGGGCATTATATGTTCATAAAACAAGGTAAGTATACATTTTAATGTCATGTGTTGAGGATGTTGTCGTGCATTTTAACGTCATAAAACTATGACATAGATCTATGTAGTTTTATGTATTTCAGATCAAACGTGGATGGGTATGTACCATCATGGGGGCCACATAAAGTGGAGAGGAAGATCTAGAAAAAGGTCTCTTTACCAAGATAGGAAATTTGTTTCCCTTTGTGATGAAACCCATATGAATTTCATGTAGACTACTCATGTGCCTCTGGGTAGGGAAGGGCATAAACATGAACATGGATGAGTGGAAATTAGGGGTCCCAATGTTAGGGTTTCTATGATTAGTATAACAAGGAATTAGATTACATACTCATATGAGAAAAATGAAGGGTTGGTGGTACTGGTATCACACAGATTCAGGGTGTGGTTGAATCACTCATGGATTGGTATAGGGACCCCAGGAACTCAACTTTCATAAAAGGGTATTGGATGAAAGGAGGCACCATGGAGAGGCATGGATGGTGGGTTTTGTGAAAATTTGGGACTTGTGAGGATTGGGGGATACATAAAGGATATGTGTATCATAGATTTTATGGGTATCATGGAAGAATGTGTTTAGAAAAATATAGTAACTCTACTTTAGAGTGAAGACTTAGTTCCCATGGGGTTAGTTTTTTGATGGAAAATTATCTCATGAATTTTCAAGAGACACAAATGACTTTTTTCTTACGTGAATTCCACAAACCTTCACGAAAGGAATATCTTCTATGTTTTTAGGTTCTCAAAAACCCATGGGATGTGGTTTTGTGAAATATGTCTACCTTTAGAAATAAATCTCTTCTCTTACTTGTGAAGCTTCTGATTGTCAAAAATTCAGATATTTTATTAGAATCTAAAAGGATGTGTCCCATTAAATATAGGATATATGGGGTATTTATAGTCCTATTAGAGGAAAGGGCATTGGTTTTGTAAAATATGGAGTCTTTCATGAAATATTGTGATCTTCATGAAATTATGGGCTTCCGAAAACCAAAGTTATGTTGTGAAACGGTTTCTTCCTCAAGATTAACACTGATGGGGGGCTCTTTGAACCAGAGTTATACAATAAAAAGGTTACCACCTCAATATTTTTATGGTTGGGGATTTTCATGAGCTACTTCTATTTGTGAAGATTTTTACCTTTGGGAAGCCATCTCTTCAAGTGTATTTTTAATCCAATTTGTCCCAAATTAGCTTCAAACTGGTCATTATTTCCACAACCTCTCCCAATAAATGCATATTTAGGCATAAAAAAGGCACCCCCCCCCCCTTAGAATTAGATTTGAAAAGGGAGAGGGTGGTCAGATCTGGAGGGAAAACTGTCAAAAATTACCAATTGGGAATCCCTATTTGTGAAACTTGATCTAAATATATTCCAATAAATAGGTGTGGGGGTCCTTCTCGAGGCCATGATATTTTCCTGAAGGATAAGCCAATTATCTCTTTTCGTGAAACTCAATACCTTCATGAGGATTTTGTGATTTCAATTCTCAATGGTTATGAGACTCATTAATTTTTTGAAACCTAGTTCTGTGAACATAATTCTCTGAAAAAACTTCTATGAATAGTCATCCACAAAATCAACCTACAATAGAAAACCTCTATGAAACAACCACTTCAAAAAATATTATAAAATCTTTTAAAATCCCGAAAAATGGTCACTAAGGATGTTGAACCTTTCATTAACTAAAAAAGGGAGATGGATGGAAAAATCATGATTGGGGAGAGATTATGGACTTATTAAAATCATGAAACACTCATTCATTTATAATAGAGGATAAATGGGAATACATGTTGTGAAAGAGGCTATCGTTTTATGGTTTTGGGCTGAGGGATGATATGTTCATTCCCAGTGCTGATCGAGATCATCATGCCTACTGGTTTAGGAGTATTCCTAGAAAACGTCAGTGGAACAGAGATATTAGAGGACAATTTATGAAGGACCACACATATCTTAATGTGAAAATCCTTTGTAACCACATGAACAACATCATTGGGGAGGAGTTGGATCTGGAATCATCTCTCTATCAGTGAAAGAATATTATCAAGGTGGGTTTAACATAACATCTCAAAAGGATGGACCAATAAATGAGACCAATGACAGGGTGGAAACTTCATGGAATAATGAGCCACGAAATATTGGGTAAGCCAGTCCTATCATGAATTTTGGGTGGAGATGAAGTGGGTTGGGCTCTATGAATTTTCATGGTCCTCCCAGTTCCATGTCTACCATCACATGGACATCATGTTGGAGATATTAAGAAGGTGGTCACTAGGGACCAACACATTCCATCTGCATTATGGGTAGGTCAGAATCATCTTGTGTGATCTCTATTAGATTACTAGGATCTGAATCCAAGGGGCCATGTATGATTAATTTCTCCCTACAAATAATTTCTGGGAGGACCGAGATCAGCGTCAAACCATAGCAGTGGTGTTTCTGCACTTAGTGAGTGGATGATTAAGCACTAACCAAGGATGAAGGACATACCTTTCAAGAAATGGTTTGGGTGTTTATTGAATCAACCATGGGATAGGCCACCCAGAAGGTTACATCATCTTACAAATTTGAACCCACCAGTCAAAGAGAACTCATATTGAACAATTTTATAGGTGATACAATGGAAGTTATGTGGATAGAGTGTGAAGCTTAATCCTCATGTGGTCATCATAACAAGTTTTAATACTAATTTTACCTACATAGGGATGATCCTCATGCATTATACACAAATGATGGTGCGGGAGATCACCCTCATCATGGTGGTGATGCTGGATATGGGGAAATGCATCTATCTAGTGGTCCTGATATTAGTGAAGTTGTACAAAGTGATCTACCATTTCATTTAGGGGATGAATCACATCCATTTATGTGAAAAATTACACTTCCTATATAGTTGGGTAGCTACACACATGGTGGGATACAAATATCCAAACCCAATATCCCATCCTAATATAGACTTCTAACAATCGATCCTAAACATTAATGAATGTCACCCTCTCAAATTGGGCTTGGTGGGAATGATAGTAAGGATCTAGATGGAAGACCACTTTATTTTCCAACTTTTTCTTCTTATTATTAAAATTGTGACTGAAAAAATTATGGGGACCATTGAATAGAGTTAATACCTACTACCTTTTGAGTTTGGGTACTAGTTGCGTAGATTGACATCAAGGTGATATGTGAGTTGTACATCCCAAATTGGTTCACAAGGAATTTTTATTTCCACTGTTGGATCACCAATTGGGTATAAATGGGGGTGTGTAGAGACCTCTAACCAAAGTTTCTCAAAAAAAATAGGGCACATGTTTGTGTATGAAGAAGGTAGAGGCCGACGTGAACTGCCAGCACCCACTACTTCTTATGGGATCATCTACAATTATGTACTTAGTTAGGATAACATATACACCGGGGACATATTGATGAAGAGTACCACTCAAGATGGTGAGGAAGAAGTGGTGACATGGATATGGGGTCATGGGTTACTAGAAATAAGGGCAAACTGTGGAGGAATATTCATTTTGATGGGTGGGGAAATAGTTAGAGAGACAGTAATTCCAATCCCTATACAGGTGGAATCCACATAGAGGAGTGAAGGAATAGTCTCATCACTCTCAGTAAAGTTTATTCAAGAGGAAGGTGGATCCTCTAGAGTTGTTATGAGGGTGCCTTCCCAAGGTCTGGGAAAGAGACTATTTCACCCAGATGTTCCCAATGACATCATTTTTTCCAATTCCTAGGAGATTCAGTGGATCCACAAACAGATCACATCAGTTTGTGGGATCTATAAGCACCTCCATTATGAGGGAATATTTCTCATCAGGATGGGCCAAGTGAGGGAAGACTTCTATGTTTCCCACGTTGTGGTAATTTAATACATGGAGGAGCTGTAGGGTTTGATATTTTCTCATTGAATTTCACGTCCCTTGACCAAATAGGTAAAGGTGTTATTGTTAATGCCTTATTCTTTAGGTATTTTTATGGGCCACATGGTTGCTGATGCGGATGAGGGAAATATATCCGGGGATCCCTGGGGAATTTAATCATATGAAGACTCTACCTAGGGTAGGGATCAAATCATCGATCAGGTAAATCCTTTGACCTCATGTGCCTTAGATATTACTTATCCTTTAAGATTTCTTCCTAACTCCTTTTTTACTTGTGCAGGAATTGGAAAGAACTGAGGAGGGGGAGGTTTATGATGAAACTATGGTATAGGAAGAGGGAGCCCCAACCATTGAGGTTGTGATCATGGTGCCTCTACCTGATGTTGGTATCATTATCATCCAACCTTCATTTGAAAACGAGGTGATTACTATTGTGGGAATGCCCTCACCAGGGGGACTGGTCATGAATATTTCTAAGCTACTGATCAAGTTGTGCCATTGTTGTAATAAACTTACCCTTTTCACCTCTTCCTTTAGGTTCTACCTACTTTAAGTCATGCTCAGATAAACATGTTCTTTAAACAGCATTTGAAACTGCATTTAGAGCTTAGTCAGCTATGACGATGCTCGAACCTGGGGAAGCAATAGATGATGTGGGTATTCCTTATATGAAGGTTGTAACATCCCAACACAGGTTTCACACACTGGTGCCTTAAGTTGGTAAGTAACATGACACAAATTGTGCCTCCTGGTATGCCAGAGGATACCGACCAGTAGTTAGGGTCTAATATCTATCATGGGGTGACTATACCCTCTTTATAAAAGTATCACAATAGTGTAAATATGAAACAATAATAGAATAGCATATAACCAATTAAATATCAAAAAATCAAATGGATAAATACAATAAAAAACTAAACAATAGATATGTATTTCCAATCTAGGTGTTAGGTATCAAAATACAAACTCAAAGGTAAATACACTGACAACTCACAAGCATGTTCTGAACCACATCTGGTTTCTTCATCCATTCTGTATCCCAACTCCATCACATAAAATAGGTCCCTTTCCCTTAACCTATCCTACAACCATGAAATCTATTTAGGTACTGATCAGGAATCCCAAGAAGAGTGTGAGTAAAACTCATTATTCCACCACCAACGGTGTCAAAACAAATATCCATTAAAAATAGTGTATTTAGTTTTATAAAGAATAACTTCCAATAATAAAGTAAATAGTTCACATTTATTCAATTACTCTTCATTTAACCACATAAACCAACTGATTCCCAAAGAAACCCAAACCATATCATATATATAAATACCATTATGACAATTCATAACTCATAAATAAATGTCATTGTAACCATTCACATTTCAATACATGACTGAATTCCACTATTACCATTCACTATTTCATAATTGAATGGAATTACCATTAATATTTCATAACACATGACTAAATGACACTATTACCATTCATTATTTCATAATTGAATTCCATTTTTTCCATTCATATTTATAATAAATGACTGAATGCCACTATTACCATTCATTATTTCATAATTGAATACCATTTTTACCATTCATATTTCATAATACATGACTGAAATCCACTTTTATCTTTCATCATTTTATAACTAAATGCTATTGTTACCATTCATATTTCATAATACATAAGTAATTCCATTGTTTCCATTCATCATTTCATAATTGAATTCCATTTTTACTATTCATATTTCTTAATACATGACTGAATTCCATTATTACCATTCATTATTTCAAAACTAAATTTCATTATTACCATTCATATTTAATAAAACATAATTGAATGACATTATTACCATTCATCATTTCATAATTGAATTCCATGGTTACCATCCATATTTCAAGTCAAATATATCACAAAATCACATTGATTAATTTACCAATAAATCAATCAATCTCAAAAATTCCATATTCACGCAATTTTATTTCTCATTTAGTAATTAGTTCATCACACAAATACCCTTAATTAACTCTCTAATTAATTAAGCACATATGTCCCATTAATTAATTCACCAATTAGTTAATAACATCAATTTCATTACTAATTCAACAGTTAGTTTATCACATCAATATCATTAATTAATTCCCCAATTAATTAAGCACATCAATCACATTAATTAATTATCCAATTAATTAATCACATCAATTCCATTACTAATACAACAATTATTTTATCAAATCAATCCCCTTAAATAATTCCACAATTAATTAAGTGCATAAATATCATTAATTAATTCACCAATTAATTAATCACATAAATTTCATTAATAATTCAACAATTAGTTTATCACATCAATCCCCAAAATTAATTAAGAACATAAATCCCATTAATTAATTCACCAATTAATTAATCACATCAGTTTCCTTAATAATTAAACAATTATTTTATCACATAAATCCCCTTAATTAATTTCCCAATTAATTAATCACATCAATATCATTAATTAATTCACTAATTCATTAATCACATCAATTTATTAACTAATTAAAAAATTATTTTATCGCATTAATCCCCTCAATTAATTACCCAATTAATTATGAACATTAGACTCATAAATTAATTTACCAATTAATTAATCACATCAATTTTATTACTAATTAAATAATTATTTTATCACATTAATACCCCTAGATAATTCACCAATTAATTAATAACATCAATATAATTAATTAATACACTAATTAATTAACGAAAATAATTTAATTACTAATTCAAAAATTATTTTATCACATCAATCCCTTTAATTAATTCACCAATTAATTAAGCACGTCAATCTCACTAATTAATTCACCAATTAATTAATCACATCTATTTCATTACTAATTCAACAATTATTTTATCACATCAATACCCTTAATTAATTTCCCCAATTAATTAATCACAAAAATCCCATTAATTAATTCAAAAATTAATTAATCACCTTAATTCCATTAATTAGTTCAATAATTAATAAATCACCTCCATTCCATTAATTAATTCAACAATTAGTTAATCACTGCCATTCCATCAATAAATTAAACAATTATTTACTCACATCTCTTCCATTAATTAATTCATAAATTAATTAATCACCTCGATTTCATTAACTTATTCAACAATTAATTAATCACCACTATTATATTAATTAATTCAAAAATTAATTAATCACAACTCTTCCATTAATTAATCACATGAATCTCATTAATTAATTAGACAATTAATTAATCATGTCATTCTCATTAATTAATTCAAAAATTAATTAGTCATGTCAATATCATTTATTGATTAAACAATTAATTCATCCCATCAATATCATTAATTAAATCAAAAATTAATTAATCTATCCAATCTCATTAATTAATTCAATAATTAATTATTCACATCAATCTCATTAATTAATTAAATAATTAATTAATCTCGTCAATTTTGTTAATTAATTCAAAAATTAATTAATATTGACAATTCCATTAATTAATTCAATAATTATTTAATTCAATAATTAATAAATACAACTGATTACAGTAATTAAACTAACAATTAATTAATTCAATTTGACCAATTTCATATTTCCAAGAATCACCCTTAATTAATTAGATAATTAATTAAAATAAATAAACAATATTAACATCCCCATAATTAATTCAACAATTAATTATTTCAATTCAAAAATATAGATATACTGATAATTAATTCAACAATTAATTATTCACAAAACCTATGATTTCAATATTCCCATAATTTATTAAATAATTAATTATTATTCAAATCCCATAATTCCATTGTTAATTAATTTACCAAATGAATTAATTCGATTAGGAAACCCAATTGTTAAATGAACCATATAAATTATGAAATCACATACATGTGGTTGAAATTATGAATATGTTATTTTAATAATATACCACCTATCTTGAAATAGTGATGAACTCTCACCAATAGATATCCCCAATTTCAAACATAACGATCAAGAATGGGATTCAGAACATAATCTAGATCTGAAACCTATATCCAATATTAAATGAATTAATATATAACAATCCTATATCTAGATCTAGAACCAATAGTTGATAAACACTCCTCTTTTATCTAGGGAGAGGAGTGAGAGAGAGAGATAGATATATCTAATTGTGAGGAAAATACATAGCCTCGGAGGTGTAGATCTTCAATATCCCCTTTGATTCACTAAGAATGGAGGTTATGAGTGCTTGTAATCCATCTGAGAGGCTATATAATCTATATAAATAGGTTACAGACTAGTTGGGATATATTTGGGGTTAATATGGGGGTTTTTTAATATAAAAACTAATTTTTATATTAATTCAAATCCCTCACATAGTTTGCTGGGAAGGGGAACATGGTTTCCCCTAACCATGCACCCGTTATATGTGGTTTCATGGTTTATCCTAAGATGGAACATGGTTTGAAAAATTGTGTGTAATCCATAAGAATCTCCTCTATTTGGGTTCACATATTTTGTTGGGTTGGGGTGCACAGTTTGGGAAAAACGTATGCCAACCATGCACTTCCCATCCTGCTTCAAAAATATTTCAAATTCCCACCCAAATGCACCCTAGTTACAACCCAAATGAAATTACTCAAAATAAGTAAAAATGTTAAATGTAAAAAAGTTATAGGAATCTTTGAAAATGTTTTGGATCTTACAAAGATGGTCAAGGAGGCTATCTTGGCTGAGCTTGCTATAGAAGTGCTATAGGAGGTGGATGATGGATCCAAAACCTCAATAGAGGATGTGGAAACTGTTTCAGCAACTAAGATAATTAGAGAGGCTACAATGGTCACACCTATCCTAGAAGCATCATTGCTGGTATCCGCTAGAGATAAGGCCTCAATGAAGGTGGTTGAGAACATACCACTAAATAAGGAAGCCAATGAAGCTGTAGTGGATGATCTATTCATGGAGGTTCCATAGGAGGTAGTTGGGGATTCTTTTTTAGGTGAGGGGTCTAGAGAGAGTGATCTTTCCCTAGACCTAGGGATCATCCTACCTAAGAATCTTCCTGAATATGACCCAAAAATTGATTTTTTGGTGGTCTTTCCTCAATATGAACATGCACTGCATGAGAAATTTGAGGATTCCATCTCATATGTTTTTTATGATAGTCTTCCAATTCAAATCTTAGTGTATTTTTTAAAATTTCATCACCCACATTCCACTTGTTGATCAGTAAAATCCGGTGGGATATCTCCACCATTGGATAGTCATCCTGAGGATTGGAAGGGTGTAATCTAGCATCCTTTATGCATTAGCTTGGGACTTCCTCATTGAAGGAGAATTTTTCAATTGGAAGGAGTTTGAAATCTCCTATAACAAGAAGAATGAAGAGGGTACCCAGGAAATTCAGGAAGTTGAGGAAGATATTTATCATCTAGAGGAGTAGGCATAAGTGCACATAGTCATTTTCACTATTCAAGTATATATCATTGGGAAACTAAGGGATCATTTGGTGGAGGTTGAGGAAAAAGGAAAAGGATGTTACATCTATGGGGGATGATTTCCAAGCTGAGTGGGATCATGTGAGAATCAGGGTTGAAGAAGATCACCCTATCTCTAAGTAAGAGTTGAATGATTTGGTGGAGTCATGGAAGACTGGTTGAGCATGAGGGTTTGGTCATTGGGGTTGAGCCCTTGGGAAATTTATATTATCCCAAAATAAATGAGAGGATCCAACATGTGGATATCCCTCCCAAACATTGGGATTTCTTGATTTAAATTTTTTGTGTTCTTTAAAATATTTATTTTTTTTTCATCTTGGTCACATTAACAAGACAACCAAGAATGAATCCCTAAGCCCATATGAGTCATGCTCAATGTGGGGGAAAGGATAAACATAAGATTTATTTCTTATGTGAGAGTGATAGAAAATTTCCAAACACTCATCATCTGAAATTTCTTATTGACCACCAGTAGTGTCCCACAAAAAGATATGGTTGGGGGATAGGGCTCTCTCAACAGCCGAATTTCATTCTTAACATGCGCTAGTGCATGAATGGGTTGATGCTAGGGATATTTAATTCTACCCAAACATAGGGGTGATGAAGAGAATAACTTGAGATTCCCATAATCTAGAATATAATGAGGATGGAATTATAATGGAGGATAATTTTTGACCATTTTCAAAACATATATTCCATTATTGTTTTGTCAAGGAAGGTGATAAACAAATTAGGGTCTACCACTGAGCATGTTCAGGATAGGGTACCTATCTCAAAATTCCATCTGATGTATTTTGGGACATGTTCCCAGGATGGTAGGTGATCCAATTTAGCTAGGAATAATTTCTATCAAGGGGTCATTAATATGTCAATGATGATGGGTATCCAAATCGTGGGAGACATGAATCATGGGGGTGAACTAATGAAATTTTCAAAATGAGTTCAACACCCTTATAATTATGCCATTGTGGCTTTAAGAACATTGGGTAGGAATATAAATCTAAACAAAGGTCTGAATCATCTTCATAGGGTATCATCATCTCAAGTTTCAAGTCATGGTTGAGGAATAAGAATTATGTAGTTGGTGACCATCATCGAAGAGGGAAAGAGGCTTATCAGGTGAGGGACCAAGATGATTCCTAGTTTTACATCATGTAATGAGGATTATGGAAACATAGTTTTAACACCATGCAATGAGGATGCTATATATATAGTTTAACATCATACAATGAGGATGGGGTATATTGATGCCAAAATACTCATTTCATGGGAGAGTTTGAGTAAGGAACAACTAGTTCAAAGTAAATCTGGTCCAAAACCATCGAAAAATACACTTAAGGGATTGGATTCACAAAGTTCCTCTCCTCCATGAATGGATACAACTCATGAATTTCCTAGAAACATGAAGGGTTGATGGTAACCTGTATATATAGTAAGTTTAGATTCGAAAATCTCTCATTCATGGATGTCCCAAGACAGATGAAGGGTTGATGATTTCTTTTCAAAGATTCACTTGGGTTTGTGGACCTCATTCTATTCATGAAGCTCATATATTTTCATGAAGGACTCCATATTTTGTGAAACCAACACACTATCCTCTACTAGCCCTATAAATATGACCCTATGTCCAAATTTTAAGAGAAAAATTCTTTTCATCTTTTGATAAAAACTCTAAGTTCATGATACTTCAAATCTTCACAAGTGAGAGATAATATGGATTTCCCAAGGTTGACATATTTTATGAAACTGCCTCCCATGGGTTTTTGAGAACCACATCCCATGTTGGTGATATGTTTAGTGAATGTCCATGGACTTCATGGAATAGGAAATACCTTTGAGGTTCCTTGGGTTTATTGAGACATCTATCTATTATAAAACCAACCCCATATGAACTAAAACTTTACCCCAAGGCAAGGTCACCATGTTCCATGGAACATACTCTTTCACAAGAACCCTGAAATCCAAGATACCCTGGGACTTTACGAATCCCCAATCCTTTTAGAAACCCAAACTTTTACAAAATACCATCTCTAGGTATCTCCGTCATTCTCCTTTCAGCTGATCCTACTTCATGAAAGTTTAGTGACTAGGTCCCCTGTGATCACCCAAATATAGTTCAACCACATGCCAAACCTCCATGAGACCAATACCACATACTCTTGTGTCCACCCACTTTTCTCTAAGTGTATCATGTTCCTATATCTTAACTAATGATCCTAAGAATAGGTTCCCTAATGCCTATTGATCCTAATCATAGGTACCCTAACATTGGGCCTCCTTTTTGACACTCATCCACAGCAGTTCCAATGTCATGCCCTACCGAAACACTATTAGAAATTAAGGATATAGCCACACTTATATATCCAAGATTTAAAAAAACTATGGCTATATGCTAAGATATCCCCATGGGTCTTATGTTATCTATGGTGTTACGCCCCCAACCCTCACGATTCCACCCCCAATTTTTACCTGATCGATGTCTCCTCCCCGTGAGTCGGAAAACCTCCTCACCTGATACTGCCACTCAACCTACCACTATCCTCTGATGACAACATGGCCACCCAACCTCGATCCTCCTCTAATGACGTGACCACCCAACCTCAGTATGATCCTCCTCCGACAACGCAGCCACCCAACCTCCATGCAATTCTCTTCTTCCAGCGTGGCTCCACCTCTAAATCTTCCTTCGGGCCAACCTCTTCCTCGACTCACATTTTTTCAGTCTTTACACATTCCATGTGCCCCTCTACATCTCACTAGTGGTAATTCAATGACTCAAAGCTTGTGAGTGTCTTGCGGTAGGGTGCGTTAGGGTTTGTTTTCTATATCATATATTCTATATTCTATTTATTTTGTTTGGGTTTCAATTAACTCTAATTTTCTCCACTATAAACAGACACATACATATGAACCATGATAGCTCTAATTCCTCACATGACCTCTAATTTATGCTATGGATAAGGATTTCTTTGATTTTATATCCAAAAACTCTTCAATTTTCATTGGGTAAGATTTATTTGTTTCAATTTATTTTCCTCTTAATTAACACATATGTCTTTGATTGGGTTTATTTGTTTTCACTTAATGCATAGGGTATGATTTCTTTGATTTTTTGTCTAATTTTAATTGGGTTTGATTGTCTTATAGAGTTTAAATCTGCAAATGCTAGAAATAGAAGTTATGATGATATGATTTTAAGCTTAATGAATGGTCTATAGTGAGTTCTAAAACTAAATTTCATAAATATATAGAATTAATTGATCATTATTACTTTGGTTAATGTAAACCTATGTTTCATAGTGATGGATATATGACATATCATAATATTTTTTCAGTTTTTTATTAGAAGTAATGTTTATAGGATTTACTAAATTTCATGTTTACTTAAAAAAAAATTTTTAGAGAACATAATTTTACCATAAAATAAAATTCAATAAGATTATGATGAGTAACATTGAACATGTATGTTACGAAACCACGATGCAATAGAAACATAGTAGAATGTTTCCCCATAGGGTCTTATTAATTTCTCATTGGGTGTTTAGTCTTAGTTTTTTGTTCTAGAAGTTAATCCAAACTTCCCTATACCTCCCTACAAATTATTATAGAAATAACACTTTGTGTTAATAATTGGTTAAGATAAGTATTTACCTAAACCTTGATTTATCAATGTATTTAAAATAAAAAGGATTTTTTCCATATAGGATTTTTAACTCCTTATACTTAGAACCATGGGTTTTAAAAGTATATTGTTGATTACCTCGGTACTCCATCAATCTCAACAGGTCCTTTATGGATAGATATTTAATTTGTCTTGATGTTTGGTAACCTATTAAAGGTTGAGAGTTTTTACTTACCTATTGGAAGTGTGGGGGATGATAAATCTATTATAAAATCTATTAGAAAAGTGATATGGATTGATATTTATTTCCATATCCATATGATACTATTGAATAATCCTTTAAACCTTGGTTGTTAAACAACAATTGATGGACCCCCCCCCCTCCCATAAAGTGTCTGCACTAATCTAGTGGGATCTATAATTGGTATGATAAAAAAATTCCTCCAGTTGGATTTATATTTTTTCAAGTCCTGCTAATTTTTTTTTGAATTATATAAACTGAAAAATAAGAATTTTTATTGAAGTTCATTAGATAGAAAACTCAATTTTCATTCCTATTGAATTTTAATTGAATTTATTAGGTAATAATTTGAGTAACATGAAGAAATAAGAGGCTATAATTCAAATAAATAATTCTTTGGAGAAGGTGATTACGCCGCTATTTGAAAGTAATAAAAGTGGTTTTTCTTATATTAAATCTACTGAGAATGATTCTTGTAATTAATTAGGTTCATGTTGTGATGAAGTTATTTCCATTCAATCATTCAGTGATATCAATTATTAAATCATGTATTGTCTTAAAATAGAGCCTATTGAAGTTATTATATACATATATGAATATATCATAGGGATACAATATTAGAAATCATAGTTATATTTAGATTCTAAGTCAATGAAATATAAAGTCGTTTAAAAGGTAAGTAAATGTATCACCATCATAATGTTTATTGAATATAAGAAGACACTTCTATCACTTTTCAATGGAATATTGTTTATAAATGAATAAGAATTGAAAAGGAGAGTTTTTTAAGATGTTTTTATTATAGAAGTGGTATTTTCACTAGAAAAACTATATTAGACCTCTAAGGATGTCAAATATTTATAGCTGGATGTTAAAGATAATAGTATTAAAGAACTAGATAGTTCTCTTATAAAGGCTAATAAAGTGTATGGAGATCTAATTCTGAAGTTACAAAAGGGATATGAAGAAATGTTAAAATCTCTTGAATATGATATGTATTATCTAAATCTATAATTATTGGAGTAAGATGTGAAATTGATAAATCAATAATTCATCCAAGTTGAATCATTAAATTTTTTAGGAAAATAAGAGTAGCTACCACACAAGCTAATGGTGATAATATTACTAACAAAAAGACTCAGAATTGTGTCAAAATAACTTTAATTGATCCACTAATTTTTTCATTGTAAGCTCATAGAGGAATGTGATAGACTATCCTGATAAATATGTTGGAACTCATGAATATTTATCTATTACACATGGTTTAAAAACAAATTTTTTACAAATATAGGTGTTATTAAATAATGATAATCCATCCATACCATCCAATTTGGACAATGACCGTGAATAAAATACTTGGATATCTAAATAAATCTCAAGATCATATTGTTGTTGTCCAAAAATAGAAAGCAATAAAAACTAGATATACTACATACAATGGAAAGAGAAGGTGATTTATTTTTCAATAATAGTGATACTATACATTTGGGCAGAAGTATAGTGAATGTTTTCATAATATGTTGACCTATGTAGGATATATAAGGTCCATATTCTTGGGGAGCAGACCATATTTTGAAAGAATAACTATGGGAAAAATGAAGAATTCACAAAATATGAGTAATATATCTATAAGAAATAGATTTCAATATTTTGAATATATTTTTTAAATGTGAAAAAAGTGATCATAGTTAAGTTTCTTGTTATCATATACCAACTCAACACAATGTACATACTAATTTTAGAATAATAACACAATAAAAATTGAAGTATGTAAGAAAGGTAAATGAATCTAACTTGGGGAGAAAACAAAATAAGGATATTATGTCATGTAATCTCAATAATTCAAAGAATGGGGTTGAAGAGGATGTTGAAATAGAGATGAACTGCCTACACTATGGAAGAATAGTCCAGATCATGGACCATTAAAAATTGGCCATTGACATCATGACTGATGGAAGTGAGCTAAAGTAATAAATGGAATCGGTTCAGGAAAGGAATCATAGAATTAATTTAATTAAAGATATCTTAGAATAAGAATATTAATGCCAACATCTAAATAATGGTATTCTAAATAATACCAAAGATATACATGGAAGATTAAAAATTCCATTTCATATAATAGACAAATTCTTAACTTCACTTCCAGAAAAATATGAACTATTGTTGTGAAAATATAAAACATTAGTGGCTCTAAATATCAAGAAATTTTTTGTAGAAAAAGTATACACACACATTAATTAAGTAGATCGTGTGCCTAAAGGATGTGTAATCATATGACCAAAGTAATTGATAGAGCCTAAGAAGATGGATCTAGTAGATAAGTATATAAGTGATATATTTTCTAAAGTAAGGTTGCATGTACCATATTTAATGAAGGAATAAAAGAGTAGAAAATAATATTTTTAAATGATTTATATATTTTGAAAATAAAGGGAGAATATAGGGTGAATAGAGCTCAATATTTAATATATGAAAAAAAATATTTTCTCAGTTGTGATATAATTTAGGACCTTATTAACTTGACTATTTGTTACACTTTTTCTTGGGAATTAAAGGTGATAGTTAGAAAAGGTTATAAATACTTGTAAGTTATTATCATTACACAATTTTGGGTTTTATTCATCATGGTTCATTCAAACTGGTTTAACTATCTCATAAAAATACAAAAAAAATCAAATGATTAAGAATAGAATTTATCTTTGAAAAAATATCCATAATGAATACTGTTGGGAAGCATTCCTAGAGGCTGGGGTGGGATGTGCCGGGGGAAGTGGGGGGTTGGGGGATGGGGGTTGAGGGTTGGGGGATGGGGGTGGGTGCTGGGGGCTGGTGAGGGAGGGGGGTTCTAGAGGGGAGTGGTGCAGGGGGGCTGGTGTAGGGGGGACTACTGTTGGGGGTGTAGTGGGGGTGTAGTGGGGGTGCAGTTTGGGGGTGTTGGGGGTTGGGGGAGGGGGTGGGGGTGGGGTGCTGGGGGCTTGTGTAGGAGGGGGTGCTGGGGGTGGGGGTAGTGCAGGGGGGGCTGGTGTAGGGGGAAATGGTGCTGGGGGGGATGGTGCTAGGGGGTTGGGGGTGGGGTGGGGTGGGGGAATGGTGCATGGGGTGGTGTTTGGGGGGAATGGTGATGCAGGTGGTTCTAGGGGGATGAAGGGGATGTGGGGGTGTAGGTGGGGATGGGGGTCTGGGGGCTGGGGGGTTGAGGGCTGGGGGGAGGGGCTAGGGGGAGTGGTGTAGGGGGGATGGAAATCAAATTTGGGAAGTGTTTTGGAAATGAATATAATAGGGAAAATGTAAGGGAATGATAAATAGAAGATTAATATGATTTCCTTTATATTCTATTTGATGATTATATACTGAACATGCACAACTTATTTTATATGATTTCATATGGTAATTGAGATATATATTGGAAAGAAATTCTAATAAGAGAATATGGAATGGAAATGATAATATGGAAGAGAGGGGTATTCTTCATGGATGTGTTATTACTATTATTTATGCATGTATTGATGCAATCATTATTAATATTATGATGAACAATGTGTGTGTTTGTATCTATTTTGTGTTAACATGACCACCATAAATTATTATTCCAATGGGAGTGACTAAATGATGATATTGTGGTAATAATAGAAAGTAATTATAGAATCTATAATTGTAATTTATTCATGTATCATTTATCATCACTGATCGCATATATATAAGAATTTGTTATATCTCATTTCTTTTCCCACTATTTCCTTACAGGTGGTTTCTTATGATGAGGTCGGTTCTATCCACCACCATTTATGATAGTGAGTTTAGAATCAGATATGGGTAAGATTTAATCCATTTTTAATCTTTGGCCAAATTTTAATTGTGGATTTTCTTATTTTTGACTTCTTTATATTTTTTTAGTGATTTCTGGATCTCGTTAAGGTGGATTCTAGTTTTTGTTGGCAAAGGATTACATGTGTATGAAGAGCTAAGAATATACATATATATGTTCCTCCTTTATATATATTCACTCATGGAAGAATGAATATATATTTTGGGGCTAGGTTTTCTTATATATATGTGAAGTTTCATATGCGTGTAAGTGGAAAAAAAGGAAGATTCGAGTTATCATCATCAAAAGCAGTGCGCCTTGAGGTTGAGATAAGTTCCCTCTGCCTAACACTTTAATTTGAATTCTATAATTTCTTGAGTATTTTAAAAACTTATTTTTATTATTATATAATGTGTGTATTTTATGAAAATTGGTTGTGGCTCTTTGAAATGATATTTTCCCCTATTTTACATGATTTCCCTAAGCCTTCAACATGGATTAGTAGAAATTTTCAGCCAACTCAATAGTAGAAAATGAAATTTCCTTCACTTTTGAGATGACAGTGTCCTAATTTTGAGAAAACATGAACCAAGTATTCTCATAAAAATATAAAACCTAAAGAAAATATTTTTTTTCATTTCATCAAACAGAAGCAATTGGACTTGAAAACTTGAAACTTTCTCCAGTAACATCACTATGAAACACTTGAACCAGAAAAAGACAAAATCTAACCTATTAAAATAAATCCACCTAGGCATGATTCATGGTGTGACCCGGAGTTTCACACCATGAATCCATACAAATGATAATTTCATGGCTTGAACAGAGGTTCACAGCCCAAAATTTTCGAGATAGGGGGTTCACCCCTCAACCAACCACACTCAAGGCATAAACCTGATGGGTCACTATATGGAAGTATACAATAGCTTAAATTTTAGTTATTTTCACCCTAATCCTCCACCAACTTCCACCCAAACCCCATAGGTTCTAATAGGGGACTCAAACCAAATCCAAACATCCCATTTAAAAACATCTAATGTTCAGATTTATGATCCAAATTCCAATTTAAGAAACAACCCATACATCAAATTTAAAACACAAATTTCTTCCAAAATAATGAATCAGAACACTGTGGGGCATTAAAAACTCTCCACCTTAACACTTCTCATCTCCTAGAAGCCATGGTATTCATCAAAACGTGTCTCACAAACTACTATGGTTGTCAATTCCTTGAGAACTCACTATTCTTTATCTTTGAATTATAAACATGTTTCTGTTACAAAAAACCAAACATCAAGGCATGATTTTTACCATAAGTCGATCCACTCACTCACTACAAACACCAACACCAAGAAGGATCCCACTACACCCATATATCTGGACACTCCTTGGTGTCTTAAAGTGATTCATCCAAAAGAGTATGGTTATCCCCACCATACAAATCTTCTCATAAAGGTTTACTAAACCTCATGGTGCTTCTAACCATATTAATTTCTAACTGAGAATGATTTTCCAACAGTCTATTGACCTGGTAACTGGATTTTGAAAAATGATCTCAATGCGGTTTTCAGCTCAATGCATCCAACCCCATGATAAACACCAGTCCATTCTCCTATGGATGAATTTTATTGAAATTTTTTGGTTTCACCCACTGGTGTGCTATATCATCTCTCAATCATGATGAATTCACCTCTTAAGGAATCATGGGGGGGTGATGGGTGGTGTAGTGTGCAGGGGGGTGGGAAGGGGGTGTGTGTAGGGGGTGGGTGGGAAGGGGTGTGATAGGGAATGGGGTAGGGGTGTGTAAGGGTCAGGGGGTGTGCTGGGGGTAGGGGGTAGGGGGTGTTGGGGGGAGGGGGGAGGGGTGAAAGGGGAAGGGGGAGGGTGTAGGGGGGTCTAAGGGGTGTGCGGGGGGGGGGGGGGTACATGGGAGGGGGTGTGCTGGTTTCTTTTACAAGGGGGAAGGGGTAGGGTGCAGGGGGTGTGATGGGGGTGCATAGTGTGTAGGGTGTATGATGGGGAAGGGTCAGGGGTGCAGGGTGAGGGGGAAAGGAGGGTGTGCTGGGGGGAGGGGGAGGGGTGGTTCAAGGGGTAGGGGGAGGGGTGCAGGGGGGAGGGGGCAAGGGGGAGGGGTGTGCTAGTTTTTTTTCAAGGGGAAGGAGTAGGGTTTAGGGGGTGGGTAGGGAGGATGTTGTGGAGTGTAGGGGGGTGTAGGGGGTGGGAAGGGGGTGTTTTGGGGAAGGGGGTTAGGGGTGAAGGGGGTAGGGGCAAGGGGGAGGGGTGCATGGGGGGTGTGCTGGAGGGTAGGGGGTGTGATGGGGGGGAGGGGAAGGGGTTCATGGGTGAGGGGTGCAGGGGGGAGGGAAGGGGGTGTACTAGGGGTGGGAAGTGCGTAGGGGATGGTAAGCGGATGTGTGTAGGGGCATGTATGCATGGGGGGTGGCCTGAGTGGTGTTGGGGAAGAGGTAAGGGGGTGATGGGGGCAGGGGGTGCAAGGGGGGAGGGGGTGCAAGGGGAGGGGGAGGGTGCAGGGGGGGTGCAAGGGGAAGGGGGTGTCCACAAGAAGCCAAGTGTAGGATGGGCCAGTAATTCTTCCCATGTGTGGGGTTGTATTTGAATTTTTATATATCATTTTCTTCCAGATTTATATTCTTCAACATTTACCTAGGAAAAAACATAGGGAAAGGTGGAATACATTCTAGTAGCCTTTTATTTGTAAAATAAAGTCCTCTCAACATCCATCACTACTGAACAGTGCTGTTTTTTATGGAATGGGGATACATAGATCCATGGATTGAAACTGTAGAAAAAAGCCTATATCCATGGTTGAAAACCATGGATATATGTATTTCATGAATTATTATTTTTCCATGGTTTGAAAACCATGGATATAGGGTGTTTCCATAGATTAAAATGTTGCTATAGGTTTTTCCCTATAGCCACCCCAATACTAGCCACGGTTTTTTGGCCTATATCCACAGTTTTTTGGGCCTATAGCCACAGTTCCAAATGATGGATATATCCTTATTTTGTAGTAGTGAAAGGCACATGAGTGGTGGAAATGTAATCCCTAGATGAGTCATTTTCATGTGGAACTAAAACCTATCTTGGTATAGGGTACTTCAGATAGATCTTCTTCTAACCTTAACTCAGTCTCCCACTGGGTATAAGTCCCAACCATGTTTGAGCTATATGATATAAAACTTATATAACGACCCATA
The DNA here is from genome assembly GCA_963277665.1 of Viscum album. Taxonomy (NCBI): domain Eukaryota; kingdom Viridiplantae; phylum Streptophyta; class Magnoliopsida; order Santalales; family Viscaceae; genus Viscum; species Viscum album. The sequence goes on from OY728150.1 coordinate 1,841,747,837, forward strand.
CTTTACGTACATTGTTAATACTTCAAAATTGAAGCATACTTATTATAATATATAACTAAACCATGAAAGGACCGTATAGGTATAGTGTCTTTAGAAACTGGGAAACATAAACAACTGGTTCATAAAGCATCTACACTGTCTCCCATTTATTTCATTATATCTATAGTCCCTTTTGGCATATCTTACTTAATAACCTTCTTCCTGGCCTGGGGAAAGAAAACATACAAAATGGTGATCTCAAATGCTCAGTAAGGGTAAACAAAAGAAATATCAATCACATCATATTCATAAGAACATAACTTTTGGAAATCTTAACCTGCAAAAGAGAGAATAATTTCATAACATGGGATAAATAATAGTAGTGAAATGGAATCCCAATAATCATAACATAAAACATGAAAATTTGTGGCATACACACATAATCATATAGAATCATTTCTTATTAGTCAAGACTCATGTCCAAGACTATCTTAGTGGACAAAGTCCATTTCTGAACTGGGTTCACTCCTCGTTTCAGTCCCGTTTCACTGAACCGGTATAACCTACCGTTCCAGCCATGTCTATCTCATGAGATATAAAATCTTTACCCAATGAATTTTAGGGAGATATAGGTCCCACCCATCTCATAATGATACCATTCTTATGTGTGCCACAAAATCATAAATCATACATCATTGCATAACCCATGTAATAAAAATGGGATTCTTAAACAACATGACATCATAAAACAATTCATATAAGAAAAAGGAATTCATAAAATAATTCCATCACAACATAATCAAATCAATGTAATAATAGGGATAGAAATAGGACCTTATATTATCTTATATGGAAAATAATTTTGATAAAACACTTGAACTCCATTCTTGAGGAAAATATCCTTTCTACTTCAAAAACATTTTTCCTTTCTTAACATGTCATACAATTTTAAACTAAAAGAAGTTGATTAAAATTAAACTTTAAAACTTGTAAAGGAAGCTTCTTGGAAATAATGTTTTAAAATCCATTCATGCCGTATAAGTTAAAAAAAACATTATTCTCGTACTTTTGTCGGAAAAGTCAAAAAGTACCTCGTACGAAAAACGACAAAAGATTCCATTCATATCTTTTACTAAAAACTCACCTAAGGGTAAAATTTGATATAAAATATTTTATAAGGATATAAATATTACATATTGAGGAAACATGAAAGTGTATGATAAAATACACCCTAGTAAATTCCAAAGTATAAACAATCTCGGATAAAAATGAGATTGTGATATTTCTCTTACCTTAGGTCCGACTTGCTTCGTGAGTCCGAACCTCCTGTATAATGATTTAAATAATGTTATTGAATTATTCCAGAATCATACTTATTGTTATGATATCATATATGGTCATATTCTTAGCTTCTTATTAGTAATATTTCATTACTACTTGTTATTCGGGTGTTTATTACTTTTTGTTCTTATGCGTGTTTTGTCGAATAAATTCTTATTCTTCTCTTTAGGTTATAGATACCTAATTTCCAGAATGGTATTAGTGTAATATATATCATATTCATTCATTCAATTCATTTATATAATCATTATTAAATGAAGATCATGTAGAACGAGTCGCATCACATCGTGGAGATGGTATTCCGTACGTACGCACGAGTGATGATATCGTTCCTATGATCGTGGAATTGTATTGGAGTGTATGTATACTATTTCAGAATCAATATAACTTTATAATAGTCATATATAGTCATTATTTACACCATTATACCCATTCAAATAAGGTGGTGGTGGAAAATAGATTACACCACTGCGTGGAGACAGTATTCCGTACGTACGCACATGCAGTGATTTATTTTTCCGTAGGATGGATAGATGGTGAAATAGGGTTGCTTCATACTTATAATAACATATCCGTATATCAGTGATACTGATGTTATTACTTCATAACAACTAAATAATAAGAAGTGGAAGAAGAAATAAAGATGAAAGAATCGGTAACGGACATTACCTCTTCTTTGAAGTGCTTCTTTGAGACCTCCATTTAGGGCACTAAAATAGGTCTTTGAAGAAGACCAGAACCTATAGGATGTTTCTAGGGAAGTGGAGAGGAGAAATTGGTAGGGTTTGGCCGATCTTTAAGGCTCAAAGTGGTGTGAGGAAGAGGGGGAGGAGGTTCCCTTTTATAAGGGAGGAGAGGGGCACCTTTTGAATAACAAAAAATATTATTTTATTATAAAGTCAAATTCGGTTTTTAATAGCTCTAAATTGATATATTTAGAAGATAAGGTGGGTAGGGGTCGAAATCCTCTCATCAAATAGAATTTAGACAAGTTTAGGTATCAATTTTAACCTTATCATTTAGATTTAACTTTAAGTTAGATAATTTAACTTTTATCGTGTCTTCTTGTTTTCTTACACTATAAGGTTAATAAACTTACTATATCAAGACAAACGAACCCCAAGTAGTTTATTATTAAATTATATAACCCTATAAAAGTCATTTGGCCGAACCTTAGATTTTTAGGAATAAAATAACAATTAATAATATAATATTTGTTTTAAAAACTATTTTATGTCAATTTTGACACTATTTAGTAATTGATTTTTGTAAAATTCCTAACAGAATGATTAGTTCGAACCAAGTTACTTAAATCAATACTAACATGTCATATTAACCTATAAAATTTGTTTAATTCATAAAAAGTCTCAAATTACATTTATTTGGGAATTTATAACATCAATTATGTCAATATTTCATTAATAAGATAATTACTGCATCATCATTGTGTCATAAATAAATTAAATTATTTAATGTCTCAAAATTAAAAATAAAATACCATTATGTAGGAAATTTTTTAATATTTCTAATGAATATTTATAGTCGAATTTATCTTATGTATAACTCAATATTAAAAATGATTTAATTATTAAACTTTGATTTTAACTATTTTAACCCTTCATTAAATAAATTAATAATAAATGTCCTAATCTAATCCAAGTGGGACTAAATGGTCATATTTTATTCCTAAGGTTGTTTTTGGTAGAATTACACTTGTCCAATAGAATTAGGACATGTGTTAGTGTAATAATAATATCATTTTTACCCTTAATTACCCTATTTACTTTTAACCGTGGTAAAAAAAAGTAAAAAGTTATTATTCACCAAAAAATTATTTTCATCTCATTGAACCACATTTTACTTACTGAAATCAACCGTGTCTCTCGGATTTTTGAAATTCCACTCACAGAAGCGGTAAAATTAAGTTTTATGAAAAAATCAGTTTTTTAACTATCACTTAGTGGTTTCACTATTCATCAAAAATTGAAAGTTTTCAAAAAAATACCAAAATTTCACCCTAGGTTAATTTTGATATTAAGAATCCAAAAATGAAGTCCATTTTGAAAAATAAAATTTATAAAATTTCAAAAAGTGGTTATTACTATTCATAACGGCTAGTTTTAATAATATTTTAATAGCATATCATTGTTTAGTGAAACTCGGTATTGCGTACGACACAAGCTATCGAGGAAGGTTGTGGTTGCATGTAAATCAAGCCAAGCTAGTGTTGTGTGTAGTGAAAGATTCCTTTGATGATTTATATAACATAAAAACAAAATATTTCACATAAAAGTCTCTGGTGTTACATTCTACCCCCCTTAAAATGAATTTCGCCCTCGAAATTTGTCACTTTGTAACAAACAGATGAGGATGCCTCTCCCTCATCATATACTCAATCTCCCATGTAGCTTCTTCTAATTGGTGGTTCCTCTGTAAAACTTTCACCAAGCGAGTGGTCTTGTTTCGTAGGACTTTTTCACTACGATCCAGAATCTCTATCGGATGTTCATCGTAAGAAAGATCTTGCTCCAACGGTACAACTTCTGAGCTGAGTACATGTGAAGGATTAAGTATGTACTTTCTCAGGAGAGATACATGGAACACATTGTGTACTTGAGAGATATTCGGTGGAAGCGCCAATCGGTAAGCTACCTTCCAGACATGATCCAGTATTTCGAAAGGATCGATATATCTAGGGCTCAACTTCCCCTTCTTTCCAAATCTCATGACTCTCTTCCAGGGAGATATTCGTAAGAACACTTTATCACCCACTTCAAACTCTAGGTCTTTTCTTCGGTTGTCGGCATAACTTTTCTGTCGACTCTGAGATTCTCTTATGTGTTGTTGAATAGATCTGACCTTTTCTGCCATTTCATCAACGAGATCAGGTCCTAATAGCTTTCTTTTCCCAACTTCATCCAAGCAAGTTGGAGTCCTGCATTTCTTTCCATAGAGAGCCTCATAAGGATCCATCTGAATACTGGAGTGAAAGCTATTATTATAAGAAAATTTTACCAATGGTAGGTGTTGATCTCAACCACCTTTGAAATCCATAGAGCAAGCTCTCAACATATCTTCTAGATTTTGAATTGTTCTCTCAGACTGACCGTTTTTCTGAGGATGATAAGGAGTGCTGAAACTCAACTCTGTATCCAGAGTATGCTGAAGACTTCGCCAGAACTTCGAGGTAAATCTCGGATCCTGATCAGATATAATAGAAAGTGGTACTCCATGCAATCTTACTACTTCCTTTACATATATCCTGGCAAGCTGATCCAGAGAGAAATCCTCTCTAATAGCAATGAAGTGTGCAGACTAGGTAAGATGATCAACTATGACCCAGATAGCATTATTACCTTTGGATGTTTTAGGAAGTCCTGTGACAAAGTCCATAGTGATGTTTTCCCATTTCCATTCGGGTATGGGTAATGGTTGTAACATCCCCTTAGACTTCTGTCTCTCAGCTTTAACTTTCTGACAAACCAAGCATCGAGAGACATATTCAGCAACATCTCTTTTCATGCCATCCCACCAAAAGTACTCTTTCAGGTCCCTATACATCTTCGTGCTTCCAGGATGAATAAAGAATGAAGAACTATGAGCCTCATCCAGCAGCTCCTTCTTTAATTCCGGGATGGGAGGAACACAAACCCGATTCTTGAACTTTATTATCCCATCACAATCAAGGTTGAATTCAGGAACATTTCTCACCTTCTTTTGTAACTCGACATCTTCTTTCTGTGCATCTTTAATCTTCACATGTATAGATAGTTGAACATTCATTTGAGAAAGATAAGATTTTTCCCCTTCCATTATAATTCCAAGATCCATCCTTTGTAAATCCATAAATATTGGATCTTTTGTGATCCTCATCATGGATAAACTGGCATGGTCTTGTCGACTTAATGCATTTGCCACCTTGTTTGCTTTCCCAGGGTGGTAATGGATTGAGCAGTCATAATCCTTAATTAGCTCCAACCATCTTCTTTGATGCATATTCAGCTCCTTTTGTGTGAAAATATACATTAAACTTTTATGATCAGTATAAATGTCACACCTTTCTCTATAAAGATAATGCCTCCAAATCTTTAATGCAAAGATTACCGCATCTAACTCCAAATCATGTATTGGGTAATTTTGCTCATGGATTTTCAACTGTCATGAGGCATAAGCTATCACCATATCATTTTGCATAAGAACACACCCCAATCCCTTCTTGGATGCATCACTATAGATCACAAACCTTTCTCCACTACAAGGCTGTGTAAGCAAAGGTGCACTGGATAACCTTCTTTTCAACTCCTTGCAATTCTCTTCACATTCTTCCGTCCAAACAAACTTAACTCCTTTCCAGTTCAACTTCGTGAGTGGATTAGATGATCGTGAAAAATCTTTCACAAAACATCGATAATATCCAGCCAAACCAAGAAAACTTCGGATCTCAGTTACTGTTGTTGGTCTCGACCATCTTTCGATAACCTCTATTTTTGCTGGATCCATAGATATCCCCTCTTTTGAGATTATGTGACCCAAAAATGAAACTTTTTGAAGCCAAAATTCACACTTGGTAAATTTGTCATAATACTTCTCCTTTCTTAGGGTCTTCAATATAATTCTCAAGTGATCTTCATGTTCTTCCTTGCACTTTGAATAGACAAGAATATCGTCTATAAAGACTACCACAAATTGATCAAGATAGTCTCTAAAGACTCTATTCATCAGATCCATGAAGCTAGAAGGGGTATTAGTAAGACCAAATGGCATCACTATAAATTCATAGTGTCCATAGCTTGTACGGAAAGCCGTCTTTGGTATATCCTCCCTTTTGACCCTTAATTGATGATACCCTGAATGAAGATCAATCTTGGAAAAGTATTGAGCACCGCGTAGTTGGTCAAATAAGTCATCAATGCGTGGGAGAGGATATTTGTTCTTGATAGTGATCTTGTTAAGTTCTCGATAATCAATGCAGAGTCTCGTTGATCCATCTTTCTTCTTAACAAATAGAACAGGTGCTCCCCAAGGTGACGCACTAGGGCGTATGAATCCCTTATCAAGATTCTCTTGGAGTTGCTTCTTCAATTCCTGCAACTCAATTGGGTCCATTATATAAGGTGTCTTTGAAATAGGCAAAGCACCCGGTACGAGTTCTATTGAAAACTCAACTTCACGATTTGGTGGAAGACCCGGTAATTCCTTCGGAAAGACATCATCAAACTCCCATACAATGGTCATATTCTTAATCGTGAGTTTCTCACCAACCATTTGAGATAAATAACCTTCATTTAGTGGAATCAAGACCCATAAGGTAGAAGGAATTTCCATTGAAAGGTTATGTTCATCCGTGCATTGATAGACGATCATAGATTGATCTGGAATATGAAATGTGACTTCCCTTCTTTGGCAATTGATATGATCTCCATATAAAGAAATCCAATCCATGCCAAGAATCACATCAAATTCCACAATAGGAAGGATCACAAGATTTTCAGGAAGCACTTTCACAGAAACTTCAATCGGAGAAGAATTATAAACTTTTGATGTGACTGTTGTTCCATTAGGTGTTGTAACTGCTAACTCAACATCTAATTGTTGAGGTAATACGGTGATACCCTTAGAAAATCATTCAGAAATAAAAGAGTGGGTGGATCTAGAATCAAATAAAACATTTTCTACTTTAGAGTGGATGGTAAGTGCACCTTTCACCACATCGTTATCATACTCCACATCATTGATAGAAATTGCATGTGACTTTCCTTTGTCTTTAGCCTTAAGAGTTTGTTGACGTCGGCCATCATCATCAACCCTTGGATTAGGTCATTTATTGGCATAATGTCCCATCTCCTTGCACTTGAAACATTGAAGTGTAGTAGGTTCATTCTGTGTATCCCTTCCTTTGTTTTCATCATTAGACATCTTCTTACCACCATTGCGGCATTCAAATTCTCGATGACCTTCCTTTCCACACTTGAAACATTTACTTGTCCCTTTAAGACAACTCCCTCCATGTTTCTTTCCACACTATGAGAATAAGGGAAAGCTCATCTTCTTTTTAGTGTGCTCTTTAGATTTTCCTTTGAATTCCATTTTCCTCTTCTTATCAAACCCATATGAATGATGGGTTACTCCAATCTCCATCTCAACTTTGAGAACACATCGAACGATTTCCCCATAGCTATTGAAGTCCCTTATGGATAAGGCCCTTTGAAGACTTGGTTTTAAGCCACTAAAGAATCGATCGATCTTACTCTCAGGTTAGATAATAATACCAAAAGCGTACCTTGAAAGTCTTGTAAAATTTTCTTCATAGGTACCAACAGATTCATCATCCTTTTGCTTCAGTTCAAGAAACTCTTTCTCCATCTTTGTTCGGAGAATACGAGGGAAGTTCTTATTGAAAAATAAGTTCTTGAACTCGTCCCATTCCATGGACTCAATTTAATCCCTTTGCCTCGTATTCTTAATAAGATTCCACCATTGATCAGCATCACCTTCCAAATGATACACTGCTAACATGACTTTATCATGCTTAGAACATTGAAGAACTGAAAATATATTTTCAGTAGTATTAATCCATTGTTCAGCAACTAATGGATCAGTAGACCCGCTGAATTAAGGTGGACGTTGTCTCATGAAGGATTCAACAGAATGTTGCTCCTTCCTTTCCTCGTTTGGAAGTCCTACATGATCATAGCTTGAGAAAGTTGTGTGATCATGGCTACAATATTTTGCATTCCAGCTCCCATAATGTTTGGTTTCTCAAGGGGACAATCATTGCATTGCCCGTCGCATTCCGCATTAACACGGTTCCTTCGGGTTCCAGCCATTGACTAAAACAAAGAAGAATAGTGTGAGCAACACTAATTATAATAGGAAAACCACATAATCAAGAATAAAATTTCACACTTAAGGTATTATCCTAGGTTATTCATGGCCATTTCTAAAACACTAATATTGTTTTCTATGCTTAGACTTATCCTTAGGGTTATTACTAAGGCTTTCACATCCTAGTTTTCAAAGGTTGACTATACCTTTCCACTGATACCAACTATAACGACCCATAATTTACATACATTGTTAATACTTCAAAATTTAAGCATATTTATTACAACATATAACAAAACCACGAAAGGACCATAAAGGTATAGTGTCTTTAGAAACTGGGAAACATAAACAACTGGTTCATAAAGCATCTACACTGTCTCCCATTTATTTCATCATATCTATAGTCCCTTTTGGAATATCTTACTTAATAACCTTCTTCCTGACCTGGGGAAAGAAAACATACAAAAGGGTGAGCTCAAATGCTCAGTAAGGGTAAACAAAATAAATATCAATCACATCATATTCATAAGAACATAACTTTTGGAAATCTTAACCTGCAAAAGAGAGCATTATTTCATAACATGGGATAAATCATAGTAGTGAAATGAAATCCCAATAATCATAACATAAAACATGAAAATTTGTGGCATACACACATAATCATAGAGAATCATTTCTTATTAGTCAAGACTCATTTCCAAGACTATCTTAGTGGACAAAGTCCATTTCTGAACCGAGTTCACTCCTCGTTTCAGTCCTGTTTCACTGAACCGGTATAACCTACCGTTCCAGCCTTGTCTATCTCATGAGATATAAAATCTTTACCCAATGAATTGGAGGGAGATATAGGTCCCACCCATCTCATAATGACACCATTCTTATGTGTGCCACAATATCATAAATCATACATCATTGCATAACCCATCTAATAAAAATGGGATTCTTAAACAACATGACATCATAAAAAAATTAATATAAGATAAAGGAATCCATAAAATAATTCCATCACAACATAATCAAATCAATGTAATAATAGGGATAGAAATAGAACCTTATATTATCTTAGATGGAAAATAATTTTGATAAAACACTTGAACTCCATTCTTGAGGAAAATATCCTTTCTACTTCAAAAACATTTTTCCTTTCCTAAAATGTCATACAATTTTAAACTAAAAGAAGTTGATTAAAATTAAACTTGAAAAATTTTAAATGAAGCTTCTTGGAAATAATGTTTTAAAATCCATTCATTCCGTATAAGTTAAAAAAACATTATTCTCGTACTTTTGTCGGAAAAGTCAAAAAGTACCTCATACGAAAAACGACAAAAGATTCCTTTCATATCTTTGACTAAAAACTCACCGAAGGGTAAAATTGGATATAAACTATTTTAGAAGGATATAAATATTACATATTGAGGAAAAATGGATGTGGTTGATAAAATACACCCCAGTAAATTTTAAAGTATAAACAATCTCGGATAAAAATGAGATTGTGATATTTCCCTTACCTTAGGTATGATTTGCATCGTAAGTGTCCGAACCTTCTGTATAATGATTTAAATAATGTTATTGAATTATTCCAGAATCATACTTATTGTTATTATATCATATATGGTCATATTATTAGCTTCTTATTAGTAATATTTCATTACTACTTGTTATTCGGGTGTTTATTACTTTTTGTTCTTATGTGTGTTTTGTCGAATAAATTATTATTCTTATCTTTAGGTTATAGATACCTCATTTCCAGAATGGTATTAGTTTAATATATATCATATTCATTCATTCAATTCATTTATATAATCATTATGAAATGAATATCATGTAGAACGAGTCGCATCACATCGTGGAGACGGTATTCCGTACGTACGCACGAGTGATGATATCATTCCTATGATTGTGGAATTGTATTGGAGTGTATGTATACTATTTCAGAATCAATATAACTTTATAATAGTCATATATAGTCATTATGTACACCATTATACCCATTTAAGTAAGGTGTTGGTGGAAAATATATTACACCGCGGCGTGGAGACGGTATTCCGTACGTACGCACGCGCGGTGATTTCTTTTTCCGTAGGATGGATAGATGGTGAAATAGGGTTGTTTCATACTTATAATAAAATATTAGTATATGAGTGATACTGATGTTATTACTTCATAATGAAACAACTAAAGAAGAAGAAGTGGAAGAAGAAATAAAGATGAAAGAATCGGTAACGGACATTACCTCTTCTTTGAAGTGCTTCTTTGAGACCTCCTTTTAGGGCACTAAAATAGGTCTTTGAAGAAGACAAGAACCTCTAGGATGTTTCTAGGGAAGTGTAGAGGAGAAATTGACAGGGGTTGGGCGAGCTTTAAGGCTCAAAGTGGTGTGAGGAAGAGGGGGAGGAGGTGCCCTTTTATAAGGGAGGAGAGGGGCACCTTTGGAATAACTAAAAATATTATTTTATTATAAAGTCAAATTCGGTTTTTAATAGCTCCAAATTTATATATATATAAGATATGGTGGGTAGGGGTATAAATCCTCTCATCCAATAGAATTTAGACAAGTTTAGGTATCAATATTAACCTTATCATTTAGATTTAACTTTAAGTTAGATAATTTAACTTTTACCGTGTCTTCTTGTTTTCTTACACTATAAGGTTAATAAACTTACTATATCAAGCCAAACGAACCCCAAGTTGTTTATTATTAAAATATATAACCTTATATAAGTCGTTTTAACAAACCTTAGATTTTTAGGAATAAAATAACTATTAATAATATAATATTTGTTTTAAAAACTATTTTATGTCAATTTTGACACTATTTAGTAATTGATTTTTGTGAAAATCATACCAGAATGATTAGTTCGAACCAAGTTACTTAAATCAATACTAACATGTCATATTAAACTATAAAATTAGTGTAATTCATAAAAAGTCTCAAATTACATTTATTTGGGTATTTATAACATCAATTGTGTCAACATTTCATTAATAAGATAATTATTGCATCATCATTGTGTCATAAATAAATTAAATTATTTAATGTCTCAAAATTAAAAATAAAATACCATTATGTAGGAAATCTTTTTAGATTTATAATTAATATTTATAGTCGAATTTATCTTATGTATAACCCCATATTAAAAATTATTTACTTATTAAACTTTGATTTTAACTATTTTAACCCTTCTTTAAATAAATTAATAATAAATGTCCTAATCTAATCCAAGTGGGACTAAATGGTCATATTTTATTCTTGAGGTTGTTTTTGGTCGAATTACACTTGTCCAATAGAATTAGGACATGTTTTAGGGTAATAATAATATCATTTTTACCCTTAATTACTCTATTTACTTTTAAATGTGGTAAAAAAAAGTAAAAAGTTACTATTCATCAAAAAATTATTTTCATCTCATTGAACCACATTTTAATTACTGACATCAACTATGTCTCTCGGATTTTCAAAATTCCAATCACAGAAGTGGTAAAATTAAGTTTTATGAAAAATTCAGTTTTTTAACTACCACTTAGTGGTTTCACTATTCATCAAAAATTGAAAGTTGTCAGAAAAATACCAAAATTTCACCCTAGGCTAATTTCGATATTCCGAATCCAAAAATGAAGTCCATTTTGAAAAATAAAATTTATAAAATTTCAAAAAGTGGTTATTACTATTCATAACGGTTAGTTTTAATAATATTTTAATAGCATATCATTGTTTAGTGAAACTCGGTATTGCGTACGACACAAGCTATCGAGGAAGGCCGCAGTTGCATGTAAAGCAAGACAAGCTAGTGTTGTGTGTAGTGAAAGATTCCTTTTATGATTTATATAACATAAAAACAAAATATTTCCAATAAAAGTCTCGGGTGTTACAACTTACTAACTCTACATCCTAGTCGTATGAGGTTAAACATCACAATAACACCCTCATCGCATGATGTAAAATTTTAGCATTACCTTGTGTGTTAAAAGAAGTATTACCCATGTATGATCATCATGGGATGCCACCCTCTTCCTCACTATGTAGTGATCCTCTTGTAGCAGGAATCTTCCACATGTAAGCCCCACACATTCATCCACCTCCATGGGATGAAAACCCATCACCAAAGAAGATTACATATGTAAGACCCATGTAGTATATCTCTCCATTAGATTTCACTCCCACACCATGAATCTTCTTAACATAATCCTCGCACCATCCCCTGTCAACACTTCTTCTACAACATGAGTGTCCTTACCATATGACATTAAATTATATAGACTGATCCTGTCATGTGACCTTGAACTATGGCATAAAACTATATGGGTTTTTATCTCTATCTCTTAAGAAAAGTATGTAGGACACCTCCCTAAGGTTCAATCCTAGAAATATCCAGTGTGAAATTATCCCCCTTTTTGGGACACACTACATCATCTCGGTGTGACATATTTCCTCCTAGGGACACACTCCACAATATATCTCCACGATATAATAAACCTTTGACCTGATCTATCTCCACAAGAAATTAAACTCATACCCTATTCTATAATACTTATCCCATATAATAAACATGCGATGCCTGAGGAAAAATCCTCAAAAGGATTACTCACCTATCATTAATTACCTCATTATTGGCATGGGATTCCTTGGGTTCCTCACCTGAGATTCCTCACACATGATATTCCCTCCAAAATAGGGATACTTTATAGGTTCCTAATATACCCAATTTCTAGACATGCCCAGACATTCCCAACATGACTACTCACTCTTAAAGAAGGTTACTTCCTTATCAAGATAGATGTAGGAAAAATAATTTTTTTCCACCTCAAGATGGAATTTCGAATGAGTTTCATGAACATGACTTGATCTATGAGGGAGACCAATACTATGTAGTGAGCTCTAACGAGGAGTCCATATAAGGATAAATTGACATCCCATCATCCCATTTCAATCAAAGAAAATACATTGCTGATGAAAGTGATGAAATTTTCCGGCCTTCAGAAATTGGTAATGTAGGGAAACAAACCACAGACATGATGCGCTGGCCCCTACAAAAGTGTTAGAAAAAAATAGTGAACTCAACATGAAACTCCTATCCTCAACTATGGGGACTAGTAGTGTTTGGGGAAACAATTTATTTTCATGCCACTAGATCAAGATATTTAGTTCCATTTCCCACCAAGTAAGTTATGGTCTCAACATGAAACTCACCTATGAATTAGGGAAGTTAACATTGGCCATCCTCGATCTGAAACATCTTCATAATAGATCATTCTATACTTCAAGAAGATTTGAAAATATTAGATAATTTTTAATTAATTTAATTATACTTGTACTAATGGATGAATCCACATGACTTTCAACACTTAAGATACAGGTAGTCAGTGACCTAGAACTTATAAGCACTGGGGTAGAGAAAACTTTAATGAAGCAATCTTACATGATTACATCCCTACCATGATATCCACTATGCCCTCGTATTTAGGGCACCTATGCCATATCTCACCCTATGAGATCATCTATAGGAGAGGGATCGACACCCTCATCCACTGATATAAGCAAGAAGGGGTAATTACAACTAGGGATATGACTTTATAAGACATTGACACATCTACGCCTCTCCTAAAACACCACCCCCAATAGACATGCAGAGAGAAACCTCCCCCGTTCTGATAGAGAACCACTTCGGGATCTTCACCCCAAATCTCTCTAAGAGATCACTCCCCTACACCGAGTAGGTAGGGTATTTTCGATCCATGTATGAAATTACTATTGATCATGATCCACATAGGGGGATCTTACCACGACTCTTCAATTACAACATTGACTGGTCCTGTATGCCTATGAATGGGTTAATTTCATCCCCTATACATCATACCTAGTCCAGAACACCTGGTGTTGATGTTGGGGCAGATCCAAGAAACTTCCTGACAAGGGGAATCTTTTACAGCTTCTATGGACTCTACCATCACTGAAATGTCCCACAATATCCCTACAAGAGGTGAATAAGGATCCATATTTTCCCATTAGGGATCAATATCCAAGTCACCTTCTAGGAATTCCAAGTTGACTCTCTTAGTCTCTAGCACCACCAAAATCCATTACAGGCCACATTGTGATGAGTAAAACCAATGTGGAGGTCCTCCTCACATTTCCATCAACCATCACGGAGGTCCTCACCATGCTCTGATCAAGAAAATTAGAGGTCATCTTCCCTCCATCGATAATTATCATAAAGGTCCTCCTTGTACTCATATTAATCATATAATAGGCCCTCCCTTCTCCATCATCAACAAAAGAAGAGGTCATCCCTTCTCCCCTAATCTATATGGAGGTCCTCTTTGCATTCCCACTAATCAGTGCAGAGTTCCTCCCTGTACTACCACCAAAAAGGATATAGGTCATCCCTGTGTCTCAATAAACTAGATCATAGGAAATCCCCACCCCATCAATAACTAACAAGGAGGCTTTCCCAATGCCACAGACATACCCTTCTAGGAAGAACTATCACGGGATAGGAGAGAGAACACTTGCCATCAAAATTAGAACCCTGGGAAGCATCATATAATCATTGACCTATCATATTTCAAAGTGATGCATGAATCAAAGATGGAACCTTCACCCTATCTACCAAATTCTTGGGAACAATATTATAAATCGAGGATCTTGATTCTAGAGGCTTAGATCCAAAATTTCCCTAGATCCCTCTGGAAATACCTATAGGTGGAGGATATTCTCTATCCTTTCCATGGACTCATATTGAAATCATACCTGTCACCACTATTTTCCCTATTATCTATCTTAACATAATAGGTTGGAGAGATTTCATGGTATTGGATGATGTCCTCAGATGGAGAGCACTCCACAGATAAAAAAAATAGTCATTTCTACCCTTGTGAATGTTGTAGTGTTGGACACCCCATACTATGTGGACATTATCTTGATGTTGGATGCACCTCCAAGAGACATCCCAGCATGCAGTGACTATTTGTTCTGAACAATACTCCCTCTTCTGATAGATCATCCAAAACTCGGATCTACATCGGTGTTGCCACCCGTAGCTTGGCCTATGCCAATCTGATATTAGACCAACCAAGATCATAACCCTTCCTATTAGAATGAGGTGTGGTGGGAGGTCTTGGCCTCTGAATAGCTATCAGTGGAGTCCTGACTTCCTGAAACACCATAATTTTTTATCCTCAAGTTCCTCGCTATGTAAAAGTAAATGTGTTTCCTCCAGAAAATTTTGGTAATGTATCACTACCTATGTGACTATCAGTTGACCTACCTAGGGAGCCATGATATCTCAATTTCTTAAACCAAAAAGGCATAAAGTTTGAGATCAGATCACTCTGGGGGGATCAGTACCCTAATTCATATGGTTATCACCAAACTCTACAACAAAACTATGTTAGGAGCCTCATACTTCTACTACAAGTAATGAAAGAAGTGTCTCCATAGGTGTAGATCAGAGGCTTGGGGAACTATGTTTCCCTCCATTTGAACCCTATCATATGGTAACAATACGGACAATAGTATTCCCTATCTATTGGTAGTGAATTTTCCCCTTTAACTACTTATAGGGTAAATATGGTCATCAATAAACCTCCATAGGATCAGTGGAATAGGTTCGCTAATACAGTACATGGTAGGGAAGACCCACCTTAAGGGGTGATACAGTACTAGGGAGACCATCTATCATGTGTCTTCACTCATTAGAATAGATTGTAATTGGGCCTCATAAGTACCTCAAATGAGAAATGTTTTCCTATACGTCGGTACATAAACAAAGTAAAGAGACATACTGAACCCTCTGACCCATCTAAGTTTGTAATAAAAGTAGATATGGAACACATGATAGACACCTCACTTTAGCTGCTTGAGGAATAAAAAAGGAAAACCACTGATCTTATTGCTGAGAAGCACCTGGAAAATAAAAATTCTTTGCGGGACTCCATCTCTCCTCTAGTGGGGCACCTGATCCTCCTTTTCCATATGTAAAAAATTGAAATTGGTGGCTCTACATATTCGATCATGGAATAATCCATAGTATATGGAATGTGACTGAGATATGAGTCTCCCACACCACTCGAGCAGCGTGATTATCCACCTGGGGATCAGGTTCAGGTTTCTCCTCAAATCGACGTGTCTATCAATGCCTTAGTGGAAAAATACACTTTCCAATATGACATGATAGTTTCTCTCACTACTCAGCTTGAGTCCCTAGAAACATGAAACCCAAAAATCCCAACTAACAGAAATTCATAGTTGACATGGGTGGAAAATTTTCAAGCACCTCCAAAGTTTAGAAATCCCAGCATCACCTCGTTCAATGGAATGTGTAACCCACTACAGCACCGGGCCCACTTTTCTTCAAGGTGTTTCCCAATGTTGGGAACACAAGAATAGAAGTAGGCTACCAAGATCCAATGTTTCATCCATACCTTAGAAGGGCCCACATTTTTCTATTATAGTCATCTAACCATATAGTCAATTGAATGTTGGGAGGATATTTAATGAAATTTCCTCTATCATATCATCTCCACCAAGTGCAAGATGAGAATCTCCAAACTCTTCCAGTTAAAACATGGTTATGTTGAGAAAGTTGCCTAATTTTTCTCCCAATAAAAAGGCCTCACATACTCACTTGACATGTTGTTATCCCAAGAATAGTAGATCAAGATGATCATAGAGAACATCAGGAATTATTTGTTTTTTACCCTCATCTCCTTGAACTACCCAGGTAGATTTTAGGAATTCTATGAAAAGTTCATGTGTCTAGAATTATCCTTACAGCATAAAAGGAGACAGTCACACCCATTTCCTTTTCTATCTCCCTTGAGAATTATAGTGAGAGAGACATTTTTCATGATCCACACAGAGGTTCCTAAGCTATTACACCTATTAGAACCTTTTTTGGGCAAGCCTTGTTGAGTGAAACCTTTCTAGGAATAGCCTTTCTTGGAATAGAACCACCATACACAGCCTCTCTAGGCATAGCCATCTCAATGAGAAATTGTGTCTCCAAGACCTCATTAAGTCTAGGAACCCAAGGTTGCTTCACCAGATATGAAAAAATGGGATATATTTCTTCAGGGATTCATAGGTCCTAGGGTAATTCATCTACACCCTTGAGAATGGAATCCTAAAATTACCAGAGTGTAAGAGACCCCAGGAGGCCAAAATCACTGGTCATCCAAACCATTTCCCATATCATAGTATCCTTGGACACACCATCAATAAATTATATGTGTTTAAAGATTTGATCAAGGGAAAAGTAGACTCTGTTTTAGTCAAGTTGGTTGATGTTCCAGTATAGGTGATTCATGTATTCACTGATCCTGACAGTGACAGTGAAGACTCTGGTGAGTTGAAACATGCTCCAAGTCATGGAACATAGAAGTATGATGACTGGTTGGTTTTCAAGGTATTATCTCATGCTCATGGTATTATTCATGCCCTCTTGAGAAATACATAACATCCAATGGTTTCCACACCACCTCTAACCATTAACTCCACACCTACGTCGTAGCCTTCCAAGTCTTGTAATAATAAGCACTAACGGTGAAAGGTAAATCAAAGCCCCCCCTGATGTTGAATCCATATCACCCTCTTAGAAACTTTATACCTCCCAAGTTAGGATATGAACCCAGGTTCTGCACAACCCTAGACTATTCCACAGAGGACGAGTAGGATTACGCATGTGTTAGTGTCTTCTAAGTGGTGGAATGCTTCAAAATACTCAATAGTGGAGGATACCATGTAAATCCCTCGAGTGCTTCCAGAAAAAACCATATAAAGAAAGTAAAAGTACATGAAAGATATTAGAATTATTAGGATAATGAGGTAATTCACAAGACTAATCCTAGGTGGTAGGTTTTGAGTAGAACATAGCAAGCACTATCCTACTAGTCTACTGCATCATGTATTCCTCTACATTTAACCTTGTTTGTTGATCAAAAATCCTAGCCTTGATCATGTTGTGATCAGTCACATTTATCTAAATCCCGATCTAAGCTAAATAATAGTCATCTAGTAGTTTTTTAAAGAATACCATCTAGTCAGCTTCATAACATTTCCAATACTATCTAGTCCCCAGCTACTCTTCCAGTGGCATCAGTTGAGCCCCTAACTAAATAATTATCCATTATAGGAAATAATATTCCCATATCATTGAAGTATGATGTGATAAAGAACCTCGGTATCATACTTGTGAGTCTTTTGATCCTTACGAATCTATATATATTGAAGTAAATGCATGAGTCCCTTATTGAGGCTTTGAAAACCCCCTCTAGTTCGAAGCTGAGGTTGTTTACATTGAGGCCTACTATATAGTGGAGGCTGATCCATTGAAGTGTTGAGCCACCATCTCATTTTATAGAGAAGACAAGGGTATCACCATGTAGGGGGACATACACCCACTATATATCATAAATCATTTCAATATCATTGATATTTTCTATTTCCAAATGGATACTAGTTCCAGTATGCACCTCATCCCATCCTGAATGCTCAATATGTTGGGTATGAAAGAAGCAGATATGGCTCCCTCAAACATAAAAAATCCAAATATATGATAAGAGTGACAAGAAACCACCTAGAAAAATTCATCTAAATACTCTGTTTGGTGGAATGATATCAAGAACTGAATTTATGGTAGTCTCATAGGATATTACCTACAATGTGCTACTGGGAAGACTTTGGATTCATTTTCATGTGGCAATACCTTCTTCGTACCACCAATTCCTCAAATACTCCCTCAATGGTCAAGTAAGGGTACTTCGAGGCTATGTTCCCCCCTTTGACTCATATGATTCTCGTTATTTGGATGTCGGGTACTACAAAAGATAAGTAATGTAGGATCAGATTTATGAGGTCAAGCACATCAATTCCACCAATATTCTAACTTCCACTATAGTTGATCCTTAGGTAGACTTGAATGACAGTTTTTTGTTCTCTCAATTCATCAGTTGAATCCCACAACACTAGAACTTGGGTTTTTTTGTCTCTGATAAAAAAGGTACTAATGTATCCATGAAAAATGGGTGCTTTTAGATTACCTCATACTCTTACACTAGACAAGAATGACTAATACCTGAATCCCCTAATCCTATGAAGTATCGATAGGTTTTCCCTATTTTCACCAATATATGACATTCCCACATCTTTCACATAACATGGATGACTTGAAAAAGAGTGAATCATCTCCATTGCTTCAACATTAATGGTAGGCCCCATAATCAAAGACCATGTGGAATTGGCTCAACAGCTTCTATATCCACAGTCTCAGTAGAAAAAGAACACTATTTCAATGATTCTGTATCTTCCAGATCAAACACCAGTGCTTCCCCTAAGTCCACTGGCCTATATTCATCTCCTCGCTCTAATGATATTGTTTCAGATGATGAAAAGGATATAGAATACATCTCACATATATTAAAAGAATGTGTCTATACCATCATTGATGAGTTACCATGAGTGAACCTTAGCACCAAGGTAGATCTAGGGCCAACATTTATTAGTGCATCCATGCCATCAGGGGAGTAGTATAAATATTTGTCCTTCTTAAAATGTCACTAGGGAATTTTCACATTGATCAATAATGAGATGCTATGGTTTCACCCTTAAGTTTTTATTTATCATATTGGACTCTAAATGAGTCATTTTTAGTCCAAGCATCCTCTCAAAAAGATGCACCCCTGTCACGGTGCTATGGTTAAGGTTAAAGTCGATAAGAATATAAAATACAACTTCATCAGGGAAGTCTATTACCCCAGGTGGTTTTTAAAAATCAGCCCAGTGAGAAAGAATAATGGGAAAATTTTACTCTTCATCAAATTTTGGGACCTCAATAGATATTTTATGAAGGATTATTTTCCCATTCCAGTGATAGATCTATTAGTCAATGCTACATTTGGGTTCCAAGACCTCTCCTTCATGGACAGATACTCCAGGTACAATTTTATCTAGATTTCTCCTGAGGATAAAGATTCCACCACCTTTAGGTGACTCCAAGGGTCTTTAATCTATTAGTTAGTTCCTTTCATCTTGAAAAATTCAAGATCCACTTATCAGTGAGAGATGCACCACATTTTCAAGGCAATTATCGGGACACTAGTGAAGTTATATGTGGATGACTTGGTGTTCATGTACCTCCATAGTCAGGACCATATCAAGGATCTTGAGAAACTTTTTGGATTCCCCTACTCCTAATACTTGAATATGAACCCCATTGATGTTTCATTTGTGGTTACCTATGGGAAATTATTCAGCTTCATCATAAGATATAGAGGCATCAAGATGACCCAAATAGGATCAAGGAAATCAATCAAATGCCTCCCTTCAGAAAACTCCTGGAGTTGTGAGGACTCCAAGGACACATAGCCTATATATGCCTATTTATCACAAATATTTAATGAAATTGTAAACTATTATCAAGGATCATGAAGAAAGGAATTTTTTACCAGTCGGATGAGGAGTTTCAGACTCTATTTAAGTATATCAAGTGGTACCATCTAGATCCTCTAGTTTTGATTCCACCCACCTTAGGGAATATTTTTTCCTCTATGTGAACACCATATAATGGTACCTTGATTCCATTATATCCCAGTAATAAATTATATAATAGAGAACAGTTTATACTATATTATAAATATTACCCTTGATACAGAGACCAAATACTCCCCCATCGAGAAGAGTTTCCTCACACTATTTTTTGGTGAAGATGTTGCGGCATTATTTAAAATATTAAGAGATATATATTGTGTCCTGAGTATACCTTCCAAAATATGTTTTCAATTTCCCCATGATGACAGGTTTATTGGCACGCTGTTTGGTGATCCTCCAGCAGATTGACTTCAGGTTTTTCCAATAAAATGTTGTCAAAGTCCAAGCATTGGAAGACTTCTTGGCTACACATCTAGCCCCTAAATAAATTTCACTAAATGTTGATTCCCTAGAAGAGTTGATTAGACCCCAAAATTGGATAATATTAATTGTCTATAATATAATATTCAAATTCTTTATTAATCATATACACCATTATTAGTTCATTTTACACTTTGAACATTATTTCACATTATGATTGTAATTCCTTCTTAAAATACACTATTACATGGTAATTTATTGAACATCTCATAAAACACATAATAGTCTTGATTTTATGTTTATATTTTCTTTTCATGTCTCTCATGATATAAGGAAAAATTAGTTCTTTTGGAGCACTTGGATATTCGAATTGGAAGACCACCAAAGTGGGCTTTGAACCAAAAACATTCTGGGCAAAGTGATTTGGACAGCAGCCAAATAAAAGTACTTTAGAAAACCTAATTAAAGCCCAATGATTCTAAAAAATTAACTAGAGATAGAATACATCATGGGGAACATTTAATTAAATAGTTTACCAAGCTAATTCTAATGTTTTAATGGAGTTTCAGGTGGCCCAAGTTAAAGATGCAATTCTGGGCCACATTCTGCAGCCAGAAAAACCGCCCACCATTTAAATCATATCTTGCAAACCAAAAAGTGTTTTGGGATGAAAGTTTACATTAAATTAGGAGACATCAGGGATTAATATAATTATTCTATGGAGAACTCCAATTAGGCCTTCTAGAAGGTCCTTTCAGCACGTCTTTTTGGTGGATGAAAGTTGGATTCCATTTCGGGGGAAGTGTGGAAAAGTCACATCTCCATTAATTTTCCACCCACCTTTCCCCAACACAATTAATTAAATGCCCATGTGATGATGGGGGATCGTCCAAAGACATCCAAAATTCCTATTTAATTCAGTAGTTTCGGAGGATTTGAAGGATCTTGGAGCTTTGTTTTCATTGTAATGTTATTATTCCAAATTGTCCTTGTAGCGTTTTTCCTTCTCATGTAAGTTGTTTCAATCACCTTAGTTTTCAATAAAAGTACTTATTATTCTATTATTATGTTATTCCTATTATCTCCTTGATACTGTTGCCGCATGGTGTGAATTTATTCACACCAAATCTTTTGATTTTGTTCACACAATGGTGGAGTGATCGTGTTTTTTTGTTGTTGTTTTTTTACTTCTTCAATTCCACCCTCGTAAGTCTACTTCCCGATTCAGTTGAGAACATGTTATCAATGGAGGGATAGATATTTTATGTGTTGATATAAGGGTTTATCAAGGGGCTGGATTGGATGTTATTTATCACTCTCTAAATGTTATTAATTTCTTTTATTTGAGTTTCTTTCATTGAATGATTTTCTCTCTTCCTCTTCCTTATTGAATTTATTCGCCCCACTTTTATGTGATAATTAGATCCTTTACCTTGGAGTGATTATGAAAATGATCCTACAAGTGTATAGGTGATTATTATGTGTTTTTGGTGGTGTTTAATCAGTAAGTTATGAGGGTAGTTTGAATACATTTCATGAATTCTTCTCAAGTTAATGAAATTGAAATTTTAAAAGAAAAAGATAATTCATCCAATCCACCCCAAGCAATAAACTCGGATCAAATAATTTTCTCATAATTTGAATTCACATAGATCTTTTAGTGATCTTTTAAAACCATCTAAAATCAACCCAATTTGGCCACTTCATAGCCAAAAATTCATCTCTTTTTATTGAGTGTCTAAAGGTTCTTCTTGGGTCTCTAAGTATTCGACAACCCAAGCTACACTGAAAGCGACTGCTTAACCCTTAGAACATGGGTAAATTTGGGCGAAACCAAATTTTTGCACCGTTGTTGAGGACCAAGTGAGTTACTTAGACCAAAAAACTTCATTTATTACACCCATTCTTATATTCTCACCCAAATTCTCTTATCTTTTCCCTTTCTCGCTTTTTTTGGCGCATGTCCGCCTACACCTGTGATAACTCAAACAGATTAGTTAGGGTGGAAACTCCTAGGATAGGGGAGTCAAGTTCATCTAAGGTATTGTTTACATTTGATCAAAATATTCTTGAAACTCCAAATTCACCAATTAAAACAAGTCCAATGGTGGGTCTTCAAAGAAATCAAATGGTAAACCCTATGGGTGATCAAATGGTAAAACCAAACCAAGAAGCTCCAAACATAAGGAATGTGGTCGATCAAACCATGAACGACTACCTCACTCCAGCATGGACCAATGCCTCCACATTCATTAGACACAATTCCCTAGGATATGCCAACTACATGTTTAAACCCTATGTCCTAAAAAACCTTCCAACATTCCATGGGATGGAGTCTGCCTTACCTTCATGTCAAGGAGTTCAATGACATTGTTGAAACCATGTGCTCACCACATCAACTTGAGTCAGATAAGATGAGGATCTTTCCTTTCTCACTTAAGGATCGAGCAAATAACTAGTTAAATAATCTGAGACCTTCATCAATACAATCTTGGGACCAAATTCAAAGAAAATTTTACAAAAAATATTTCCCCCATCACAAAACCATTGCACTAAAAAAGAGCATCCAAAAATTTTTTGAAAAAGGGGGAGAGTCATTCTATGAAGCATGGGAGAGGTTCAAAGACACCCTAAACATGGTTCCACACCATGTTTTTTTTATTCCTGAAAAAGTGAGAATTTTCTATGAAGGGTTGGGTCCGAGGAACAAATAATTCATTGACATGATGTGTAATGGGACCTTTAAAAACAAATCCACAAATGATGCTTATGAGTATCTAAAAATTCTTGTTGAACAAAACCAAACATGGGTAATATAACCTTATTCTGAAAAGCCACAAAGAACTACTGGAATGAATACACTTAAAGAAGAAGAAAAAATTAGGGCTAAACTCTCATCACTCACTAGGAAGGTTGAAGAGATAGACCTCAGAAAAATCTATGAAATCCAAACTGTAGACCCGGTTTGCACAATTTGTGACAAACATGACCACAAAACAGACACCTTCCCAACCAGTACATCTATCAAGGATGTTCTCCTAGGAGGACCACCTACTCAAGTCAATTCCCTAAACTTTCAAAATCCCCAATACCCAAACACATTCAACCCAAGTTTTAAGGACCACCCAGACTTCCAATGGAAAGATAACCAACAACCTAGCCAACCCCAAGGACCAAACCCCTACCCTACACAAAATTTTCAAAACCATAACCAATTCCAACCACAACTAGTCCAATACAAAAAACCTCCAGTCTAATACCAAAAACCCATCCAACAACCAAAGTATCACCCTGGGATAACCAAACCAACACAAGCCCCTTCCTAATTTGTCCCTCTCCCAATCATTGAACAACTGTGCAAACAAATGGAAAGGATGAACTCATAAGTCTCATCCATGACACAAGAACTTCAAACCATCAAAACTGTAAAGGCACCCATGCCTACACAAGACATTCCACAACAAAAAATAAGGGGAGAGTCAAGTTGCACTCAAAAAACTCATGAACAACTAAAGGTTGTGACTGTTCTAAGAAGTTGGAAATCAGTTGAGAAACCTAAACAAATAATTCAGAAACCATCTGAAGCTTCAAACACTAATGAAAATTAAAATGAACCACATGATCAAACATAAAAACATTATAACATTGTTAAAGAAACAACCCTTAAAAAACAACCCCATAAACTTCACCATTTCCTCAATGCATGAGGGGGAAAACCAAGCCGGAATTGAGTGAAACATTGAGGGAAATATTCTCACAAGTCAAGTTGAACATTCCACTCCTCGATGCAATTCAAACTATTCCTGCATACTAAAAGTACCTTAAGAACTTGTGCACTTTTAAAAGAAAATTTTCACATAAAACCCAATTTATTTTGGCTGCTAATGTGAGTACCACCATTCAAGGGACCATTCCTCCTAAGTTGAAAGACTCGGGTTTCCTTTACATCAATTTTGAACTAGGAGAGAGAAAATTTGTCAAGTCCTTATGTGACCTAGGTGATAGTGTCAATATCATCCCCTATTCTTTTTACTGACAATGAGGTCTAGAAGAGCTCCAACCCACATATGTGACACTTCAACTTGTTGATTGTAGCATTAGGGTTCCAAAGGGTATTTTAAAGGACATTCTGGTAAAGGTTAAAAACTTCATCTACCCTTATGACTTCATTTTCCGTAAAAACCATCCAAACTTTGGAAATAAGGAACAAACCCCAATCATCCTTTTCTGTCCTTTCCTTGCAACAATCATCTCTGTTATCCGAGTATGAAATGGGAACATGACCATCACCTTTGGAAACATGAGTCTAGAATTAAACATCTATAATGAAAGCTCACAAATAGGGGATGAAGAGAACATTCATGAAGTAAACATGATAGGAAGCATTGATAATGAGTCCATAGAACATCAAGGAATATTTGGTGGATTTTTAAGTCAGGATGAGATTGATTTCCTTTGTTCACATGAAGGAAGTTTATCTCCATGGATTGAATTGTTTTCGAATTACCCTTGTGTTGAAGTCTTAGGTCCAACAATTAGTGAAACCTTTCAGGAAACCACATTCATGGAGACCAATCAAACTTCATTCCCTAAATCTAATCAAACCAATCTTGTAGTTGAAACTTCTATATGTGGGGAATAAATCCTATCTGAAACTCTAAAAAAAGAAATTTTTCTTGATCCAATGTCCCAATATTCTACTGAAATTTTGAACCAACCTGATCTTGAATTGAAGGAACTTCCCACTGCACTCAAGTATGCCTTCCTATGGGACAATCAAACACAACCTATTGTAATTTCTTCTTATCTTGAATCCAATTATGAGAGGATTCTTCTATACTTCCTTAGGAAACATAATAAAGTCATTGGTTGGACCCTATCTGATATTCCTGGGATTATCCCACTTATTGGGACTCATAGGATTGTTCGGGAATCCGATTGGAATCCATGTCGTCAACCTCAACGGTGACTCAATCCTAATCTCATTGAGGTAGTAAGGAAGGAGCTTCTGAAATTGTTAAAAACTGGTATTATATATCCCATAGCTGAGAGTGAGTGGGTCAGCCCAATCCATGTCGTTTCCAAGAAGGAAGGAATAATAGTGATAACCAATAAGGATGGAGAGATTCTTCCAACTAGGGTGAGTAGTGGATGGAGGGTCTACATTGACTATAGAAAGCTAAACTAATTCACTAAGAAGGGCCATTTCCCCTTACAATTCATTGACCAAGTCCTTGAGAGAGTTCCAGATCATGCCTTCTACTATTTCATAGATGGGTACTCAGGGTATAATCAAATTGTGGTCTCCCTAGAGGATCAAGGGAAGACTACATTCACATGTCCATTCGGCACCTTTTCTTTCAAATGCATGCCATTTGGGTTATGCAATTCCCCTGGAACCTTCCAGTGGTGCATGATGGGAATATTCTCAGACATGATAGGGGATTTTCTTGAGGTCTTGAAGGATGACTTCTCTGTGTTTGGGGATACATTTGAGGGATGTCTGAGGAATGTGGAGAGAGTCTTGTCAAGATGTGAAGAAAAGAATCTGGTCCTAAACTGGGAAAAATGCCATTTCATGGTTAAAGAGGGACTATTTCTAGGCCATCTGGTCTCAGGTAGGGGGATTGAAGTTGATATAGCCAAGGTTGACATAATTCGTTAACATCCATTACCCAAAACTGTCAAGGAAGTGAGGTCTTTCTTAGGACATGCTGGTTTCTATAGAAGATTCATCAAGGAATTTAGTTTAATCTCATGTCCCCTTTGTGATCTCTTAATAAAGGATGCTCCATTTGTTTGGATAGAAAGCTGTGAGGGTTCATTCTCAATACTCAAATCCTCTCTCACATCTCCTCCCATTATGAAATCTCCAAATTGGAACCTTCCTTTCGAACTTATGTGTGATTCCAGTTACTTTTCTGTAGGATCTGTGTTAGGACAACGTTGTGATAAAAATCCTTATGTAATTTCTAATGCAAGAAAATTCTTAAATGATGCCAAAATAAACTACACCACCCCTGAAAAGGAGTTACTTTTTTTGTGTTTGCCTTAGATAATTTTAGGTCCTACCTCTTAGGATCCCCCATCACTGTGTTCACTAACCATTATACACTAAAATACCTCTTCCAAAAACAAGATGCTAAGGCTAGACTGATTAGGTGGTTCCTTCCCTTACAAGAATTTGACCTCACAATCAAGGATAAAAAGTGCGTTGAAAATGTTGTAGTTGATCACCTCTCTAGGATGGAATTCAAATACAATTCAAATCACCTTTCTGTGTCTGATTCATTTCCTGATGAACACCTATACTCTGTGAGTGACTGCCTGTGGTATGCCGACATAGCCAATTTCTTAGTTACAGGAGTCATTCCAAAATTCTTAGGGACTCAATCTTGAAGTAAATTCTTTTATGATGTTAGACACTATGTGTTTGATGATCCATACCTCTATAAGTTCTACCCTGACCAAGTCATTATGAGGTGTGTCCCATAATATGAACAAGAGTCTATCCTTAAATTCTGTCATAGTGAGTCATGTGGGGGTCACTTTTCCTCTAATAAAACTTCTTCTAAGGTTCTTCAGAGTGGTTATTCTTTCCCACCCTCTCGAGGGAATCCTACTAATTTTGTCAAAGTTTTCCTAGGTTTCAACATGTAGGGTCCATCACAAAAAGAAATAAAATTCCACTAACTCCCATCTTATTGATTGAAATATTTGACTGTTGGGGAATAGATTTCATGGGTCCCTTCCCAAACTCAAGGGGATATTTGTACATTGTTTTAGCTGTCGAATATGTCTCAAAATGGGTTGAGGCGATTCCTAAAAAATGTAATGATCATCAAACTATGATTATATTTCTCAAGGAAAACATCCTCTCAAGATTTGGAATTCATAGGGCTATCATTAGTGATTAGGGAACTCATTTTCACAATCGTCCATTCTCAGCACTCATGGACAAGTATGTAATTTCTCCTAAAGTGTCAACTGCTTGCCACCCACAAACCAATGGTCAAGCTGAGTTAGCCAATCGAGAAATCAAACAAATTCTTAAGAAAACAGTTAACCCATTTAGGACAGATTGGTCAAACAAACTATTAGATGCTCTTTGTGCCTATCGAACTGAATTTAAAACCATTTTAGGAATGTCCCCATATAGGTTGGTTTATAGTAAAGCATTCCATTTTCTATTGGAGATTGAACACAAGTCCTTTTGGGAAATTAAGAAAATGAATTATGACCTCTCATTGGCTGAAACAAAAAGGAAATTAGATCTCAATGAACTTGAGGAGATTAGGATGGATGCTTACGAGAATTCAAGGATCAATAAAGCTAAAGTACAAGCCTGCCAATATCAAAATATTAAATCAAAACACATTGTGCCGGGTAAACCAATTCTTTTGTACAGTTCTAAACTTTATCTACACTAGGGAAAGTTGACATCCAGATGGTCAGGCCCATACATAGTGCATAAGGTGTACCCCCATGGGGCTGTAGAAATTCAATATCCCACCAATGGTCAAAACTTTAAAGTTAAGGGCCATAGAGTCAAACCATTCATTGAACAATTTCAAAAACAGGAAGTTATTGAAGACTTGTGTGAACCAACCTTAGATAAGGAAAATACTCAAACAATTAGGGGTTTAAGTCGAGCTAGTGACATTAAAAAAAAGTACTTCATGGGAGGCAACCTGTGGTTTTCATGTTTTATTTTATTTAATTAGAACTTCAGACTATTGACATGTTCTTCTTTAATGAGTAAGGATGGGTATTAAAGAGGAGAACCATATTCACTGGTATCACATGGTGTGATCCCTGAGTAATACCTTACCCAGAAATTTAAGAGAAGATAATGTATCATAAGTTTGTTTTAAATCTATGTGTTTGTATGTTAAAGGAAAAATAAAAAATTCCTTAGAATATTGAACTGATCTTCTTTTATGAGTAAGGATGGGTATGAAAGGGGATCATTGTATTCATCCGTGTCACGCGGTGTGATCCCTGAGTAATACCTTACCCAGAAATTTAAAATAAGACAATGTATCATCAGTTTATTTTATTTTATTTATGTTTTTTTAGGTTAAAAAAAATTAAAATGTTGACCTGTTCTTCTTTTATGAGTATGGATGGGTATGAAAGGGGATCACCGTATTCATCTATGTCACACGGTGTGATCCCTGAGTAATACCTTACCTATAAATTTAAAAGAAGAAAATGTATCATTAGTTTGATTTTAAAAAAAAACAAAAAAATAGGGAAAACCATAAAAATGATGATACTTGGAATTAAATAAGTCGTTGTATTGTTTGTTTTGTCTGGTTTGTTCTTCTTTGTATAGCTCAGGGACTATTTTGGGTGATACATGTTCAATCAAGGAGGTGCATATATCCCCCAAGAGATCAAAGGAGTAATCTGGGGCATCATGAACTCCAACTTCAAAAACCAGGTGAATTTGTTCCATGTTTATCATTTTCAATTTCCTATTTCAACTCCTCTCCTACCCCCCCCCTTCTAACATTTCTTTTCTTTAAACACTGGGGACAGTGTTATTCTATGTTGGGGGGAGATGAAATAAAAATTTTGATCTTGTGTGCAAAAAAAATGTGTGGAAGGAAAATTTTCATTAACCTTGAACATGATAACACACATTGCAAACTCTGAAAGTGTATATCAAATAATTTTGAATGCCTTGATTCTGATTTTAATGCATGTTTGTGTTCATGTGCATAGATTTTGGAATGTGCAGTTGTTCGATGTTATTTTTCACCATTTATATTTTCATCCATTATTTAAAAAAACACAATTCACGTCCTTTAGATTTTGGGGTATTAGTTTGAATTCTTGGGGTCCATAATAAATGGCATAGGGTTGGTGATCATTTTAATTTTAAAATGAGTATTCAAAACAAATCAATTGCATGTAGAGAAATGAATTGACCTAATGTGTGGCTTTCAGCACATGGGGATCGTGAGTCCATAGTTTTCTGGCTTGGAGTTGGGAATTTATCTCTATTTGTGGTAATTTGAATTTATTTTTGATTGAGTTAACTCGATATGATGCACAACTATGTGAGATTCACTTGGTTCCCTAAGGTCTTTGAGCCTGGGAGTCATCGGCAAAGTCTTGCTACATGGGTTGACTCGATTGAGTTCAATTTCAATTACCATGGAAAAATTGCAAAAAAAACAAAAAACAAAATAAAACAAAATAAAAAATAAAAAATGAGTACTCATCTTAATATTAAAATTTTATTTCTCCTAGCGCTTCCATCTTTTCTCCCTTGAATGAAAAAGAACCCCCTTGTCTATTGTGACACACAACACTTCATCATGCTTAATTTAATTTGGATGAAATATGGCGATGAATTTGAACAAAGGAATGGGCTTGGGATTGGGATATTCCTATGGACATATCTTGTTTTAAATTATTTTTATGGGTTTTATAATTGTTTGGTATTAGATTTTTTGGTGAGAAATGTGTATTAAATGTTTTTGGAAAAGGGAATTCAAATTTCATATTTTTGAGAAATATTTTGCTTGGGACTAGAAAAACTCAAGTTGGGGGTGTGATTAGCCCCTAAAAGAGGCTATTATTCATTTTTTATATAATAATATTCAAATTATTTATTAATCATATACACCATTATTAGTTCATTTTACACTTTGAACATTATTTCACATTATGATTGTAATTCCTTCTTAAAATGCACTATTACATGGTACCTTCTTAAACATCTCATAAAACACATAATGGTCTATATTTTTTTTTATATTTTATTTTCAGGTCTCCCATGATATAAGGAACAATTCATTATTTTGTATCACTGGGAGATTCAATTTGTAAGACCACCAAAGTGGGCTTTGAACCAACAACATTCTAGGCAAAGTGATTTGGACATCATCCCAATAAAAGTATTGTAGAGGACCTAATTGAAGCCCAATGATTATAAACCTTTAACTTGAGATAGAAGAAATAATGGGGAACATTTAATTAAACATTTTCCTAAGCTAATTATAATGTTTTAATTGAGTTCCAGGTGGCCCAAGTTGAAGATGCAATTCTGGGACAGATTCCGCAGTCCAGAAAAACAGCCCACCATTTAAATCATATCTCGTTAACCACAAAATATTTTGGGATTAAATTTTACAGGTTATTAGGAGACATCCGGAGATTCATTTAATTATTCTATGTAAAACTCCAATTCATCCTTCTAGAAGGTCCGTTCAGCGCTTCTTTCCGGTAGATGCAAGATGGATTCCATTTTGGGGGAAGTGTGGAAAAGTCACATCTCCATTAATTTTCCACCCACCTTTCCCCAAAAAAAATTATTAAATGCACATGGGATGATTGGGGATAGTCCAAAGACATCCAAAATTCCTATTTAAGGCATTAGTGTTGGAGGATTTTAAGGATCTTGGAGCTTTGTTTTCATTGTAATCTTATTATGCCAAATTGTCCTTGTAGCATTTTTCCTTCTCATGTAAGTTGTTTCAATCACATTAGTTTTCAATAAAAGTTCTTCTTCATCTCTTATTCTGTTCTTCCTATTATCACCTTGATATAGTTCCCTCATGGTGTGAATTTATTCACACCAAAAATTGTGATTTTGTTCACACAACGGTGGAGTGATCGTGTTTTTTTGTTGTTGTTGTTTTTACTTCTTCAATTCCACCCTCATAAGTCTACTTCCTGCTTCTGTTGAGAACATGTTATAAATGGAGGGATATATCTTTTATGGGTTGATCCAAGGGGGTAGAAATGGTATGGATTGTATGTTATTTATCACTCTCTAAATGTTATTAATTTCTTTTATTTGAGGTTATTTTATTAAATGATTTTCTCTATTCCTCTTCCTTATTGAATTTATTCGCCCCACTTTTATGTGCTAATTAGATCCTTTACATTAGAGTGCTCATGAAAATTATCATACAAGTGTATAGGTGATTAGTATGTGTTTTTGGTGGTGTTTAATCAGTAAGTGATGAGGGTAGTTTGAATTCATTTCATGAATTCTTCTCGAGTTAATGAAATTGAAATTTTAAAAGAAAAAGATAATTCATCCAATCCACCCCGAGCAATAACCTAGGATCAACTCATTTTCTCATAATTTGAATTCACATAGATATTTTAGTGCTCTTTTAAAACCATATAAAATCAACCTGAGTTGGCCACTTCATAGACAAAAATTTATCTCTTTTTATTGAGTGTCTAAAGGTTCTTCTTAGGTCTCTGAGGATTCGACAACCCAAGCTACACTGCAAGCGACCGCTTAACCCTTAGAACATGGGTGTATTTGGGTGAAACCAAGAGGATATCATATCAATGGATTAGGATATTTTGTGATGGAAGATTAATTTCAATGGTGTCTCTCAGATCCTGATTGGTAGAAGGCTTAAAACCCCAAGCTTAATAGGGTAGGCCCACAGATCATATTCATCACACTGGAACAAGACATCTTTTTATACTATTTCATGTTGTCATAATACTACACTAAAAATGAGGTATAGTATCAGGATATTATTTCTAGTCTTTATCTTTCCCTCAATATTTATTTTCTTCTTTACATGTGAAGGGATACTATAAGCTAGTCATCAAGAAGATCAAGGGTGACTACATCATTAGGAAGCAAGATATTATGCCCTTTATGAAACATACTCGTTAACTGATGTCCTAGATCCCCTCCCATACAAAGGTAACTCATCTTCCTTGGTCACATAATGGTCAAGTGGATAACTTGACAATTTTGGCCACATATCTTGCACATCCCGACCAATATGATCTAGTCATTCACATGTCACACCAGAGATTTATTTCCCTAGACACTTCTGATGATGGAAACTAGAAGGTAAAACAAATTGTTTTTGTACCTTTAGGCTAGGATCCTCAAACATCCTTGTAGAAGATAAAAAACTTGATTAGAAAAATCCCTTATTCAAGTATCTCTAGAATTGAATTCTCCCATCAGACTAATTTGAGTGTGAGAGAATTCACTATCTTATAGCCTAGTTCAGGCTTCAAAGTGGTCCTAACCTTGAGAAAACCCTCTATAGAGGTGGGTATTACGGAATTATCCTCCATTATATCCAAGAATATGACATAAATTAAGTTATATAGGAGGTCCATATCCGATCATGTGGTTCTCATTAGGAAACATTGATGATCTCCCACCAGATTTGAATGTTTGGCAACTTATGGCCCACCATTTTGCATGAATGCAATGCGTTTTCCAGTAGGATTCATATGTTTCAGATCCATGCCAACATTTTTCATTGATTTCATTAGTGTATCCACACCCCCAAGTATTCCTAAACCTTTTCAGTATGGGGACATGACCTTATGGGACTATACCCACTAGTAAAAACTCAATAGTACAGGTTCATCTTAACAAAAAATTACTTCTTCACTAAATAGGAACAAGAAGTTACCCTTAAGGAAGTAAAAACTCAGTCTATAATTGAGTTCGTGATATCCCATACCATCCATCAGTTCAGAATTACTCACTATATTCTCATAGACAATGGAACCAACTTCCAAGATAGCGAGTTAAAGAATGTGTATGTTAAGTACAACATCTGGTCCAACCAGACTTCTCACTACCATGCCCAATAAAATGGATAGATTGAGGAATTCAACAAGACAATCTCTAATATCTTGTAGAATATAGTAGGACAGAACAAAATGATTTGGCCCGAAAAACTTCCCAACCGCCTGGACCTACCATATGACAACTCAAAATTCCATCCAGGTAACCTCATATTGCCGGTTTTATATAGAAGAGGAATTTTTACCCATTTATGTTCTGTGTCCATCACTATGAGTAGTTATTTATAACCATAAAATGATGTAAAGATTGGAACAAGTCCATATTGCTGAGTTGGAAACCCTCAAGGAAAATAGGCTTCAGGCCTTGGATAACATAGAGTGGTATTAGAATAGGATAATAAGAGCATGAAATAACTACTAAAAATTTGTCCTATAGAGACCGCCATTGGCGGTCGCTTTAGGGTCGATGCTATAGGCCTACAGCGACTATCGTTGGCAGTCACTAAAGTTGGCCGAAATGCCAGCCTACAGTGACTGCCATTGGCGGTCTCTGAAGCTGGCCGAAATGCCGGCCTATAGCAACCACCACTGGCGGTCGTTGTTGAGGTTAGCAGGAAACCTATAGAGACCGCCTGCGACGATCGCTAAACTGGAAATATATTTTTTTTTAAAAATCATGGTACATAATAAAAACAACAACATATAAATCATAAAAAATGGAAAACAAATCCAAACACCATAAACATAAATATCATCATAAACAATAAATGATAGATGTGCTTTAATGATCCACAACCATCTTCTTTAGAAACCTACAATAAGATAAAAAGAAAACAACTAAACAAAACAAATGTAAATTTGACATATGTATTTAGTTATTATATACATATAATAAAATGAAATCTGACATCTCATGGGTGCTATAATAATTTAAAACCCCCAATTTAAGAAATGTTATCATTTTAGGATTTTTTTTTCTTGTTTTGGAGTCTTTGCATTAGTTTCTGAAATTTTTTTTTATCTAAAAAGGAATGTTTTCTGCATGAACCGCACGTCTTATGGATGTCCCGTCTCCTCATACATGTCACGGATAATATTTCTATTGTTTTCGTGTGGTTTCAGGTCATTCGGAGCATGTTTGATTTAAATTCGATCGTGACACGCCATTTTGGCCTTTTAAGACTCTGGAAACGTGTTTTCGGTCACCACTGTCAAACGACACCTTCTATTGATGTGACATCTTCCCAAACATTTTACAACTCACACCACAGTTGTTTTCGTATGATTTCATGGCATTCTGAGGTTGTTCGGGTGGTTTTGACAACCCAACGCGCCCTTTTAGATGGCGCTGAACTACTGAAAACAACACATTTGGTCGTACTGCATACACCGCACATACGATGGACGTTCTGTATCCTCCTACATGTCACTAATAATATTCCTATTGTTTTTGTGTGGTTTTATGTCATTTGGAGCACGTTTTCTCATAATTCAACCATCACACGCTGTTTTGGTCTTTTGTGATGCTGAAAACGCATTTCTGGTCACCACGGTCAAACAAAACCTTTTATTGACATGTCGCCTGCCCGACCATTTCACAATTCACACCACGATTGTTTTAATATAATTTCATGTCATTCTGAGGTCGTTTGGGTGGTTTTGACCCCCCAACGCGCCCTTTTAGAGCGCGTCAAACTGCTGAAAACGACACATTCGGTCGTATCGCACGTACCACACGTCTGATGGACGTACTGTCTCCTCCAACATGTCAATAATAATATTCCTATTGTTTTCAAGTGGTTTCAGTTCATTCGGATCACGTTTTCTTCTAATTCAACCGTGACATGCCGTTTTGGTCTTTTATAACTCCGGAAACGCGTTTCCGGTCACCGCGGTCAAACGACACCTTCGATTGAGGTGCCATCTGCCCGACCATTTCTCAATTCACACCACGGTTGTTGTCGTATGATCTCATGCCATTCAGAAGTCGTTTGGATGGTTTTGACCACCCAACGCGCCCTTTTAGAGCGCGTCGAACTGCTGAAAATGACACATTCGGTCATACCGCGCACACCGCAAGTCTGATGGATGTGTCGTCTCCTCCTACATGTCACGAATAATATTCCTATTTTTTCGTATGGTTTCATGTCATTTAGAAAATGTTTGTTCTGAATTTGACCGTCACACGCTGTTTTGGTCTTTTATGACTCTGGAAACGCATTTTCGGTCACCGCAGTCAAACGGAACCTCCTATTGACATTCTGTCTACCCGAACATTTTACAATTCAGACCACAGTTGTTTTTGTATTATTTCATTTCATTCTGAGGTCATTTGAATGGTTTTGACCACCCAACACGCCCTTTTAGAACGCGTCGAACTGCTGAAAATGACACATTTGGTCGTACCGTGCGCACCGCACGTTCGATGGATGTACTGTCTACTCCTACATGTCAAAAATAGTATTCCTTATGTTTTCGTGTGGTTTCAGGTCATTCGGATCATGTTTTCCTTGAATTCGACCGTCACATGCCATTTTAGTCTTTTATAACTCCAGAAACACGTTTTTGGTCACCGCGGTCAAATGACACCTCCGATTGATATCCTGTCTGCCCGACCATTTTACAATTCGCACCACGGTTGTTTTAGTTTTATTTCATGACATTTCAAGGTCGTTTGGGTGGTTTTGACCACCCAACACGTCCTTTTAGAGTGCACCGAACTGCCGAAAACGACACATTCGGTCGTACCATGTGCATCGCACATTCGATGGACGTTCTGTCTCCTCCTACATGTCACGAATGATATTCCTATTGTTTTCATGTGGTTGCAGGTCATTCGGATAACGTTTTCTTTGAATTCGACCATCACATGCCGTTTTGGTCTTTTATGGCCCTAGAAACGCGTTTCCAGTCACCTCGGTCAAACGACACCTCCGATTGATGTTCCGTCTACCCGAACATTTCAAAATTCACACCACGGTTTTTTTCGTA
Organism: Viscum album; assembly: GCA_963277665.1. Lineage (NCBI taxonomy): Eukaryota > Viridiplantae > Streptophyta > Magnoliopsida > Santalales > Viscaceae > Viscum > Viscum album. The sequence goes on from OY728150.1 coordinate 1,841,784,360, forward strand.
TTATTTCATGGAATTATGAGGTCGTTCGGGTGATTTTGACCACCCAACGCGCCGTTTTAGAGTGCGACGAACTGCTGAAAACGACACATTCAGTCGTACTGCACACACCGCACGTCCGATGGACTTTATGTCCCCTTTTACATGTCACGAATACTATTCTTATTTTTTCATGTGGTTTCAGGTCATTCGGAGCACGTTTGCTTTGAATTCGACCGTCAGAGGCTGTTTTGGTCTTTTATGACTCTGGAAATGCGTTTCCAATCACCGCGGTCAAACAACACCTCTAATTGATGTTCCGTCTACCCGACCATTTCACAATTCAAGCCACGATTGTTGTCGTATGATTTCATGGTATTCCAAGGTCGTTCGGGTAGTTTTGACCACCCAACTCACCCTTTTAGAGCTCGTCGAACTGCTGAAAATGACACTTTTGGTCGTACCGCGTTCACTGCATGTCTGATGGATGTGTTTTCTCCTCTTACATGTCACGAATAATATTCCTATTGTTTTTTTGTGGTTTCAGGTCATTCGGAGCACGTTTGCTCTGAATTCGACCATGACACGCCGTTTTGGTCTTTTATGACTCTGGAAACACGTTTCTAGTCACCACGGTAAAATGAAACATATGATTGATGTTCCATATTCCCCAACATTTCAAAATTTACACCATGGTTGTTTTCTTATGATTTCATGGCATTCTGAGGTCGTTCTGGTGGTTTTGACCACCCAACGCGCCCTTTTAGAGTGCGCCGAACTACTGAAAATGACACATTCGGCCGTACCGCGCTCACTGCATGTCCGATGGACATTCCATCTCCTCATAAATGTCACGAATAATATTACTTTTGTTTTCGTGTGGTTTTAGGTCATTCAGAGCATGTTTTCTCTAACTTAGACCGTCAGACACCGTTTTGGTCTTTTATGACTCTGGAAACACGTTTCTGGTCACCGCGGTCAAACGACACCTCTGATTGATGTGTTGTGTACCCGACCATTTCAAAATTCACACCACGGTTGTTTTAGTATGATTTCATGGCATTCTGTGGTCGTTTGGGTGGTTTTGACCACCCAACGCGCCCTTTTAGAGCACGATGAACTGCTGAAAACGACACATTCGGTCGTACCGTGGGCACTGCACGTCCGATGGATGTGATGTCTCCTCCTACATGTCACGAATAATATTTTTATTGTTTTTTTGTGGTTTTAAGTCATTAGGAACAAGTTTTCTCTGAATTCGACCATCACACCCAGTTTTGGTCTTTTTTGACTCCGGAAACGCGTTTCCGGTCACCGCTGTCAAACGGCACCCCTTATTGACGTTTTGTCTGCCCGACCATTTCAGAATTCACACCAAGGTTGTTTCCGTATGATTTCATGGCATTCTGATGTTGTTTGGGTGGTTTTGACCACCCAACGCGCCCTTTTAGAGCGTGTCGAACTGCTGAAAAAGAAATATTCGGTCGTACCGCGCGCACCGCACGTCCGATGGATGTTCCGTCTCCTCCTACATGTCATGAATAATATTAATATTTTTTTCGTGTGGTTTCAGGTCATTCGCATCATGTTTTCTCTAAATTAGACCGTCACACGCCGTTTTGGTCTTTTAGGACTCCGGAAACGCATTTCTGGTCACCGCAGTGAAACGACACCTCTAATTGACATTCTGTATACCCAACCACTTAATAATTCACATCACGGTTGTTTTAGTATGATTTCATGGCATCATGAGGTCGTTTGGGTGGTTTTGACCACCCAACACGCCCTTTTAGAGCGTGCCGAACTGCTGAAAATGACACATTCGATCGTACCGCGCTCACCGCATGTCTGATGGATGTGTCATCTCCTCCTACATGTCAAGAATAAAATTCCAATTATTTTCATGTGGTTTTAGGTCATTCGGAAGATTTTTGCTCTGAATTCGATCATCACATGCCGTTTTGGTCTTTTATGACTCCAGAAAGGCGTTTCCGGTCACCACGGTCGAACAACACCTCTGATTGACATGTCGTGTGCCTGAACATTTCACAATTCACACCATGGTTATTTTCGTAAGATTTCCTGGCATTCTGTGGTCATTCGGGTGGTTTTGACCACCCAACGCACCCTTTTAGAGCATGCCGAACTGCTGAAAACGACACATTCGGTCATACCGTGCGCACCACACGTTTGATAGACTTGTCGTCTCCTACTACATGTCATGGATAATATTCCTATTTTTTTCTTGTGGTTTCAGGTCATTTGGAGCACATTTTCTCTGAATTCGACCATGACAAACCGTTTTGGTCTTTTATGACTCCGGAAACGCGTTTCCGATCACTATGGTCAAACGACACCTTCGATTGACGTTTCATCTGCCTGACCATTTTACAATTCACACCACATTTGTTTTCGTATAATTTCATGACATTACAAGATCATTCGGGTATTTTTGACCACCCAACGTTCCCTTTTAGAGCGCGCCGAACTACTAAAGAGGACACATTCGGTCGTATCGCGCACACCGCACATTCGATGGATGTGTCGTCTCCTCCTACATGTCACGAATAATATTCCTATTGTTTTCATGTGGTTTTAGATAAATAGGAGCACGTTTTCTCTAAATTCGATCGTGACACCCCTTTTTGGTCTTTTATGACTCCGGAAACGCGTTTACAGTCACCACAGTCAAACGACCCCTCCGATTGATGTGTTGTCTACCCGAAATTTTAAAATTCACACTACAGTTGTTGTAGAATGATTTCAGTGTATTCTGAGGTCGTTCAGGTGGTTTTGACCACCAAACGTGCCCTTTTAGAGCGTGCCAAACTGCTGATAACGACACATTCAGTCGTACCGCGCACACCACACATCCGATGGATGTTTCGTCTCCTTCTACATGTCACAAATAATATTCCTATAGTTTTCGTGTGGTTTCAGGTCATTCGGAGCACGTTTTCTCTGAATTCGACCGTGACACGCCGTTTTGGTCTTTTATGACTCTTGAAACGCATTTCTGGTCACTGCGGTCAAACAACACCTCTGATTGACGTGCAATATGCCTGACCATTTCACAATTCACACCATGTTTGTTTTCATATGATTTAATGGCATTCCAAGGTTGTTCAGGTGGTTTTGACCACCCAATGCATCCTTTTAGAGCGTGTCGAACTGCTGAAAACGACACATTCATTCGTACCACACGCACCGCATGTCCGATGGATGTTCCGTCTCCTCTTAAATTTCAAAAATAATATTGCTATTGTTTTCGTGTCGTTTTAGGTCATTCGGAGCAAGTTTTCTCTGAATTCGACCGTGACACGCCGTTTTGGTCTTTTATGACTCTGGAAATGTGTTTTCGGTCAACGTGGTCAAACGACACCTCCAATCGACGTGAAGTCTACCCGACCATTTCACAATTCCCACCAAGGTTGTTTTCGTATGATTTAATGGTATTCCAAGGTCGTTCAATTGGTTTGGACCACCCAACGTGCCTTTTTAGAGCGCGCCGAACTGCTGAAAATTACACATTCGGTCACACCGCACGTCCGATGGACGTTCCGTCTCCTCCTACATGTCATGAATAATATTCATATTGTTTTCGTGTGGTTTCAGGTCATTCGGATCACGTTTTCTTTGAATTCGACTGTGACACGCCGTTTTGGTCTATTATGACTTTGGAAACATGTTTCCGGTCACCGCGGTCAAATGACACCTCCTATTGAAGTGTCGTATGCCCAACCATTTCACAATTTACACCACAATTGTTTTCTATGATTTCATGACATTCCGAGGTCGTTCAGGTGATTTTTACCACCCAACGTGCCCTTTTAGAGCACGCTGAACTGCTAAAAACGACACATTCGGTCGTACCACATGCACTGCACATCAAATGGACCTTACTTCTCCACCTACATGTCACAAATAATATTACTATTGTTTTCGTGTGGTTTCAGATCATTTGTAGCATGTTTTCTCTAAATTCAACCGTCACACGCCATTTTGGTCTTTTATGACTCCGGAAACGTGTTTCTGGTCACCGCGATCAAACGACACCTCCGATTGACGTGTCATATGCCTGACCATTTTACGATTCACACCAGGGTTGTTTTCGTATGATTTCATGGAATTATGAGGTTTTTCTGGTGGTTTTGACCACCCAATGTGCCCTTTTAGAGCATGTCGAACTGCTGAAAATGACACATTCGGTTGTACAACGTGCACCGCATGTCCGATGGACATGTCGTCTCCTCCTACATGTCATGAATAATATTCATATTGTTTTTGTGTGGTTTAAGTTCATTCGTAGAATGTTTTCTCTAAATGGGATAATGGTATAACGACTAATTGGCATAACTACCAATTGGCCTATTGTATAGTTGTACAATTGGAATAATGGCATAATGGACTAATGGCCATTTGTTCTAACATCCAATTGAACAATTGGCCAAATGGCCAATTTTCTCTAATAGCTTAATAGCCTAACGACTTATTGGTCTATTGCATAGTTTCACAATTGGGGGGGGGGGGGCTGTCCGGGGGCGCGAGGGGGGTTGTCCGGGGGTGGGGGTGTTGTCCGGGGTGGGGGGCTGGCCAGGGGTGGGGTGGGCTGTCCAGGGGGTGTTCTCCGTGGTGGGGGGTGCTGTCCGGGGGTGGGGGGTTGTCCGGGGGTGGGGCGGGATGTCTGAGGTGCGGGGGGGGGGGGGGGGGCTATCTGAGGTGGGGGGGTTGTCCGGGGGGGGGGGGCTGTTCGGGGTGCGGGGGGGGGGGGGGGGGGGGCTGTCTGGGGACTACAAATAGTGAACCTGAGCTCAGTCATCAAAAACAAGTTTCATGGTTTATATTGGGAATCAAATGGTTCTTTTAAAACTATTAGAGAACATGCAATTTAAAACATTAAAGAATTAAATGAACAAAAAATATCCAAATCATTAATCAGTTTCATGGTTACTTCTCAATTCATGCACACAAACATTGCATCAATCCAAAATACACATGATACCACCAAATAAAAAAAATCTCACTAGAAACCCATCCTAAACATCAATAACAACCCCACCAGTAAAAACAGAAACACAACTCGTGAATATGATGCGTCATGCGTGGTCATGACTGCTACCTCCATCCGGTGGGCCAAGGGCCTACAACAAATAAACATTATGAATATTTTCATAACAAAAATAATATAAATTAAATAAATAAATATAGTATAAACATGTGTTGTATGATCCCATGCACTATCACCTGGACTCACATATTCCAACAGTGCTCTAACCTCAGTGATCAATTGCGCATTTACCTCCTCGGAAGAGCGCAGCTGTGCCTCAAAATCTGACAACTACTGTGTCATCTGACCAATAACAAGACCGATAACTACAGCGCGTGACACTATAGAATTAGGAATCCCTATTCTATAGGTCAAACTATATCCATGCTCATCTCGACCAATAATGCGATGAAAGATCTCATCCCTTCGCATGGGAAGCTGTCGCTGGTCCTCTGGAAGATGTTCTAACTCATCTTCAAATTGATCCTATGAAATATTTAAATATATATACATATATATATGTTAATATACAGTTTTATGTAAGTATTGGTAAGTACAAGCACTTACCATCAATGTTGCAGCCTCTGGATCATTGTGATCACGAGTCCTCATCCACACTGACATTTTATCAGTCGGTGCACCTTGCTCCCACAACTGTATATGAATAGAATATAAACACAAAACAATATTAATTAATAAATTAAAAAATGAATAATAAATACCTCATGTCATATCTGAGACACGTGATGAGTCCTGAGCCTGTGAGGTGGTCCCTGCAACGCTCGATTCTCAGAATGGCGTGTTGACACCTTCTATATTCAATTAATTCAAATTTCAAAAAAATCACACATTCTTGAAAATATATATACCAAAATAAATATACAAACCAAAACAACCTCAGTAGACCAAGATGCAACTAAGTCACTCCACTGAGCCGGGAGGACACCTATCAGGAATTTTTCCAGAATTTTGGGGCACCCACATTTGGTACCCAGTGGCCCCTCTTCACTTTACCTTTATAGTCTTTCCATATCTTACAACATTTTCTCATACACAGGGGACAAAATTCATCGGGGCATACTTTCAAATTTTTCTATTAAAGAAAAAAATCACACATATTAGTATTGTTTATACATAGGGAATAAAGTAAAATGGTCTTCTTACCTGAACCTCCCTCCAAAGACAATCTAATGTGGCATGAGGGATAGAATCCCAGTCACGTGTGGTCAATGGAAATCAATGTGGGTCACGTATGATATGACCTAGCCGATGAATAAATTCATGGGCATTCAGTCCCACAAGATGAAATGCCTCATCAAAGGAAAAATCAAACGTCGTGTCGGAATTCCATGATAAAATGCCATGACCAGGGCCTCTCTTGTGAGAGGAAGAAGCAATCAAGTCTGATCCTGTTGAAAACAATCTTATATATAATTTGACAGATGTTATATATATATATATATATGCGTGTGTGTGTTTATCAATTACATAAAAAATAGAGACAATGACATTCAAACATACCTCGACCCTAAGACGTAGATGCCTCAGATGGATGATGTGGATCTGCTGCCACTTCCCCTAAAATGCCTATAGTCATAGAAAACATTAGTAAGGGGACTATACAAAGTGTCCAAAAGATAAATTGGATTGTTCTTAAAAAAATAAAACTTTTATAGTTGTTAATCAAACAAAAAGGGATTGAATAATTAGTTGTGAATGAATTTAAAAAAATTATAATGTTAAAAAACAGATATACAAATTATGTACAAAACCAATCAATGCATAGGAAAATTTCAGATTGAATTAATAAAAATTCAAGCAGCACATGAACTAGATGAAGAATACCTCAATGGGAAGATACACCAACAATAACATCAATATACCAAGAGTTAAATCACCCTAAATATTTATAACTGAATAAACTTCAAAAAGTGAGGATTAAAACTTACAAGGATTTATAAACTGTTTAGTTAATTTATGATATCCTAGGACATTCAATACTGAATAGAGGGAAAACAATTATACCTTTCATTAAGCATGAAAATCGACCGTTTCTCCTTCAACAGCCGCTCTGACCCAATAAATATTTTCTTCATGTTGAACTACGGTATGTTGATAAAGCTTTTAAGAAACAAACGAAATAGTATTGGGTTCATCTTCTTCAAATAAAAACACTCCTCTCCGAGACATTTTTGACAACAACTTGCCAACTTGGATTCGAAGGCAAAGTAACGAAGAATACTTTTTCTACTTGTGATGTAAAAATTAAAGGTTTATTCTCAACTCGTTCATTTATGTATAACATATAGTTAAAATTCACTAATGAAAACTGATATTGATCGACTTTACATCTATGCACTGGATCAACCCAATTACACATTAACAATATATACTTCAACCCATGTGTGTATACAACTTCAATGATGTCTCTCAATTGACCATAGTAATAACCAAAATTGACAAATGGAAAACTAATTCCACTATTTTGTGTTTCTCGTTTGTCGTCAACATCTTTAATGTGAAATCAAAAACCATTAGCATCTATATCTTTATAACAACGAGCCGTTATAGATGGACCCTCAGCCAGTTGGATAAATTCTTCAGTTAGTGTGGGGTCCCCTAACTCCCTCAGCTTATGAACCTACATAATTCATAAAATTAAATACTGATATATGCAGAAATAAATTAGTATAATAATTCACTCATAATGAAAATCAATTTATACGTACATAATCCTTGAACCAATCATGAAATTATGCATAATGAGATTATTTAATTTGCAACTCAGTCGCATGATACATCTCTTATTTTATCTCATTAATGTGTTTCCTGGAAATGATAACGTGATGTTTAAATTATCAACTTATGAAAAAAAAACATGAAAAAGTTAAACAATAAAAGTTATAAGATACTTACTTCATTAATGGGGAAACTGATGGAGTATTGAACAAGATATATCGGTGTGCTTGTATCCACTCGATGTTGTCCATATAAAATGTGGTTCCTTCTCCAACTGAACCATCATGAATCTGAGAGGGCTTAACTAATTTTTTTTCAACATCTGTAAGATATTCTGCACAAAAATTAGTACACTCATCCATCAAATAACCATTGGCTATTGATGCCTCCGGACGAGCTCTGTTGAATACAAATCATTTCAATGTACTCAAATACCGCTCAATAGGATACATCCACCTGAATTACACTAGACCATTATCCATTACGTCATCAGTTAGGTGCACTGTCAAGTGGACCATAACATTGAAAAATTAGGGGGGAAATAGTTTCTCAAAGTGACAAAGAGTAAGTACAATTCGGTCATGCAAACTTCTAAAATCACTCATTCGTTGATTTCTTAAACAAAGCTGTCTAAAAAAATTACTCATCTCAATCAATGGCTGAACAAAATTGAGGGATAAACAATCAAAAATTGTGATTGGAATCAACTTCTAAAGTAGTATGTGATTGTCATGACTTTTCAACCCTTTCAATGTCTTGCTCGTCAGATTCAAACACTTTGAAATATTATAAGAGTAACCTTCAGGCACCTTGAGCATCTTTAAAAGGGAAATAAATGTATGTTTCTCCTTTGTAGTCATCGTATACAGTGCAGCAGGCATATATTCCTTGCTTCCCTCTACTAGCTGTAAATGCAACTGTTTCCTTAAACCCATTTCTTCCAAATCATGGCGTTCATTAACATGGTCCTTTGATTTTCCACTGACACCTAAAATGGTAAACAATATGTTATCACAAGCATTTTTTTCAATGTGAATGACATCCAAATTATTCCTCATCATGTTAGTTTTCTAATACGGAAGATTATAAAAAAATACTTTTCTTTTCCCAATTGTGATTGTGATGCCTACCCGCAACAGGAATATTATGTACTGAAGGAGCCACCAAATCCTAAATTTCATATATCGTGCGGATGTTTTCTTCCTCAATATGTGATAACATTTCAACTCCAGTCATGATCTTTGGTGCTGGTCTGAACTCTCTAGAACCATAAAATTCCACTCTATCCTTTCTGAACCTGTGCTGAGGTGGGAGAAAACGTCTGTGACCAATGTATGCCCATTTTTAGGAATGTTTAATTCATACAGATTTTTTACTTTTATTGCAACAAGGGAAAGAAAATTCCCATTTCTTAGTCCAGTCTGATACATTTTTATAAGCTGGGAATTCATTGATTGTCCATAATAAACTAGCATGTAGTTTGAACATTTCATTTGATTCAGAGTCATAATTCATCACACCATCGCCCCAAAATTCATTCAACTCATCAATCAATGGATGAAGGTAAACATCAAGATTATCCCCCAGACTTTTTGATCCATCAATAAGAGTGGAAAGTAATACAAATTTTTTCTTCATACAAAGCCACATAAGAAGATTATACGGAACCAACACCACGGGCCATGTGCTATGAGTTGCACCAACCATAGACTTGAATGGATTGAAACCATCTACTTCCAATCCCAATCAGACATTACGAACATCTTTATCAAAGTCGGGATGTCTCTTATCAAAATCCTTCCATGCATGAGAGTCTGCCGGGTGGGTTAACATATCACTTTCATGAACTCTCTCTGCATGCCATCTCATTAAATTAGAAACTTTAGATGACATAAAAAATCTTTTCAACCTCGGTTTAAGGGGAAAGTAATGCATTTGCTTTATGGAAGTCGGTTTCCCCTGTATCGCAATCTGACTTTGATGACTCTGATTTCCCCTGTTCTCTTTCCACCTGGAAGCACCACAAACCGTAAAAATATCCAAATGGGCAGTTTCTTTCTAAACAACATAATTTTGTTTGCACATGAATTTATGGTCTCATATGTAAAACCTAAGTTCTCTGTCAACTTACGAGCATGGTAATACGACTCGGGAATCTTAGTGTCGACAGGAAGAACCTTTTTCAATAACACCAAAAGAATGTCAAATGATGTGTCTGACAAATGATTCAAAGTATTCAAATACAACAACTCCATGATAAACGATAGTATATTTTAAGAAGTACATCTAGGATATAATTTTATTTTTCATCATCAAATGCTTCATAAAACCTCCTCTAATCACGATCTGCACCAGAGCGAAGATTTATCTCACCAGTCTCAAGATTCTGGATGTCAATGCCTTCAAGATGCAACACACGTACCATTTCAGTAAGAATTTAATTCATTGGATCATTCATCATTGCATCAACATCCATCTGAACTGCATCTGTATTTCGACAACGAACATATTCATCTCCATGACGAGCCCAACTCTTATAATTTTTCAGTAATTAATTAAAGAATAGGTGCTCCCTCATAGTATCTCATGTGAATTGATATATGTTAGCACATTTTCTACATGGACAACTATTATAGTCACTTTCAAATCCTCTGGTGAAGTCAATAAACTGCATAATTCCATTGAAATATTCTCTAGATGTTCGATTTGGAAGATCAATCCAACTCTTATCCATAATAATATTTGTATAACAAACATTTACACAAAACTTATTACATTTTCATTTTTTCAAATCAACTATATTAAAAATAAATACTAATCAATTTTTTGTGAACCATTGATAAAATAATAATGTAAGTGAAAGCCCGTGTCATACCTGAGTGTGCTACAAACCTGGAAGAGAGGGGAGATGAAGGCGGTGCTGTGAGGGAGAGGAGAGGCAGCGAAGGGGATCTGGAGCCAGAGGTGGTGTGGCGAGGGAGGGGACATGCGGCAGCAGCGGCGGGGAGCCAGAGGTGGAGAGGTGGCGATGGTGCAGTGAGGGTGGGACGATGAGGGAGGAGACCAAGGACAGCTGGGAGACGGAGTGGACAGGCGGAAGCGGTGAGGGGACGAGTAGCAACCGTGTAGGGAGGAAGGGGACTGGGCGGAGGTGGTGCGGTAAGGGAGTGGAAAATGAGGGAGGGGACGGGCAGTGGTGGTGCGGTGAGGGAGGGGGACGAAGAGGGAGGGGATGGGGGCTGGCAGGGAGCTGGATCGGAGGGTGGTGAGGGGATGGGTGATGGGCAGCGGGGGGGGGGGGCTGTCCTGGGTGGGGGTTGTTCGGGGTGAGGGGGGCGTTGTCCAGGGTGTGGGGGGTGTTTGGGGTGTGGGCGATGTCCGGGGTGGGGGGGATGTTCAGGGTGGGGGGGCGAGGGCGGAGGGTGGAGGCCGGAGGGAATAGGGGGTGGAGACCAGAGGGGGCAGAGGCTGAAGGTCGGAGGGTGGAGGCCAGAGGGCGGAGGGACGTCAGAGGGGACAGAGGGAAGGGTGGAGGATGGCTAGAGAGTGGAGGGCGGTTGTAGCCGTAGGGTAGAGGGCGGAGGGCGAAGGCTGACGAGGGAGGAGGGTGGAGGGCGGCGAGGGCGGCGAGCAGTGGAGGGCGGCAAGGGTGCGCGGCGGTGTGGGAGGGTGCGCGGGGGAGGGCAGAGGGTGGAGGGAAGTGACGGGGGATGGTGCATGGTGAGGTTGAGGGTGAGGGAGGAGGTCTCATGAGGGGCGGAGGGGGGGGGGGTGGGGAGGGTGTCGAAGCCCCCTTTTTTCGCAAAGCTCAGCGACCACCAGAGGCAGTCGCCCGTGTCAGGGGGCTTCAAAGCCCAATATTGTAGTAGTGTAAGAAGGTTCTCCTTAACTCCTTCCTATAGGGTGATATGGTACTGGATCTCATAATGATGATGATACTGTGAAAATATCCCCCAATGTTGGAGCCTAAATGGGAAGGACCATACATTATCCATAATTTCTATTATAATAGATAATACTCTTTGATCACCATTCACAATGAGCATATCACACCACATACAAGCACCAAGATTCCAAAGAAGTACTTCACATGAGGAGACACACAGTATAGGAAGTATAAACTTAAACTATTTATAATCAGTTCAAGCATTATGACCTTAAACTATTTGAATCCCTATAGTTTGAGATCTATGACTTTAAACTAACATAAATCATATTATTAGTTTTATGACATTAAAATACAAATCCAAACATCCCCAGTTCATGAAATTAAACTATAATCTTACCTTGTATTAATAGTTATGCCACATATGATATGAGATGAATAAAAAAAACTTCCCCAGTACATGATTTTAAATTGTGATCTTACCCTATATGAACTAGGATTCCTTTATTATATGCAATGAATCAAACAAACATCCCTATCATGTGATGTAAAACTTTGATCTTACCTTGTATGAACTAGGATTCCTCATATGATATGAGATGAATCAAGTAATTATCACCAGTGAACGAAATTAAACTATGATCTTACCTTGTATAAACTGAGATACCTCATATATTATGAGATGAATCAAATATAATTTCCTCATAACATGAAAATAAACTATAGTGTTACCTCATGTCCTGTGAATCGTATGCCACATGAAAAAAATGGGATTAATTAATTCTATTATATGAGAGGATTATCCCTACTTATAGTTTCATACGTGTACCACAATACCACTTAGGACTATGTGTGGATTTATTCCTAGCCTCATGGAAAATTTAATGATTCCTATACCTTCTATCTCAAGGCAAAACGACAAATTTAACAACCCTTTTTCCCCATATACCCAGTTATGGTACAAGAATTATGACCTTAAACTATTTGAATTTAGTCTCAAGGTGTTCATGTAGAACGCAATCCTCCTTGGATCCTTTCATGTCATGTTTTACCTCTTTTGTTCCTTATATATACCCTTGATACAAACACCCCCTTAGTCCAAGCATAATGACATTAACCTATTTCAATAGTTTAGGATTTGTGTCCCTAAATTGTGTGTAGCTGGATTTAAGATTTCTTTATGTGGAACAGAGCATCCTTGGATCCTTTCACATCCAGTTTTAATTCTCTTACACCACACAAACATTCTCAAAGGACCCATTCCCGATGTTCTAAACTATATGACCTTAAACTATTAGATATGGTCTAATAATTTTTACCTAAAACTATGTTCATCCGGCCTCACTATCCCATCATTCTCATAGTTTACTTCATCCCTAGTGTTTTAGCAAGCCTATATACCCACCTTTATCCATAAAAATGTGAGGCTTGATTCCCATCCTCTTGGGATATATAGCAATTCCTAGATATTTCATTCTGGGACCATCCCTCTTCATCAACTCATTGCAAGGTCCCCTATTTTACAGTAACATGAGGTCAAATAGGGATGAAATTTATAGAGTTTTGTGTGAAAAAGGGTCCCTTTAGACCTCCTTTCACATCATGTTACCACCCTTTTTTGTTCTACACATACCTTTTTAGGACACTCATGTCCCCTTTTGTCAAAGATACATGACATTAAACTAGTAACTTCCCCTACGGTCTAAGATCCTTTAATTTTTACTAGAAACAACCACAGTTTGAGTTGTATGAGTTTAAAGTAAAAATACCAACGTCCCCACTACATGAAGTTAAACTGTGATCTTACCCCATATAAAATTGGTATTCCTCATACAATAAGTATGGGATGAGAAAAAAAACATAACACCATAAAAAATGGGGTTTCCTATATGAAAATTATGGGATGAAAAAATACCAATGTTCTTAGAACATGACATTAACTTTTAGCCTCAACCCATATGAAACTGGGATTCCTCATACAATATGTATAGGATGACAAAAAAAACTTACCCCACACAAAACTAGTATGCCTCATATGAAAATTATGGGACGATCAAAAAAATTACCCCCTAAAAACTAGTATTTCTCATAATATGATATGGTTTTATATCCTCTCTAGATAGGAAATCACCCCATCAGTTTTGGTCTCCTACCATGTCGTGTCCTAGAATTTTGTTTGTCTTGATTCCTATCCTCATGGGATACATAGTGATTCCTAAATATTTCATCTTGGCCCCAGCCCTACCAATGACTCATTTTAGGGTCTCTCCCCTCTAGGCTAGGATTGATTCTCGCTTTTCGGCATTTCTATCTAGCTCATTTGAGTACATGGCATAATATCACCCAGGGAACTCAATATTTCATCTAATACATTTCCTATTTCCACTTATTTTCTTCATGATTTATCTTATTCAGATAATCATCATCCTCTTGATCCAAATAGTATCCCTAAAAATGTTCTTAATCTATATGGGATCAGCTACCATCTTGGGATCGTACCTTTAATAATCTACGGTAATATATAGTGGCTCCAATATTTTAAAATAAATCAAAATTTGATCATGTATTTGTTTTCTCCACCCTAAACTGATGTGGGTATATAACCTATGTTTACAATGTGTTCCCTTCTCATTGTCCAACCTTTTTTACTACATAGTTCTATAAAGTCGTGAACCTTAGTGGGATTCATCGATCACTTGTTCCCCACATTGTGTTCTACCCTACAAGTAGTGGTAACTCCACATTGTTCCATATTTCTCACACTAATCATGGATCACATGGGATTTGTAGTTGAGAGGTATTTTTTCAAATAACAAGGTTGAGATGCATGAATTTCCCATGGTATGAACTCTATGAATTTAAACTATGATCCCAAGTCTAATAATCGTGAAGTTAAAATATGTGTGAGTCACCCTGAGAATGTGTTGTGTGGAATCAGGCCTTCTTATCCCACAATTCATATTGGATTTTCACTTTTTCATGCGGCACATGTCCTTTTAGGATATTCACACCATGGTCCAAACTCATTGAATTTAAACTATGAGCATATTTCTAAGAAACGTGACCTTAAACTATGTGAAATTTTCCTCTGGGATATTATGTATGGAAGAGTATCCTAGGATCCTAGTTCATATAGGGATATCTATCCCCCATTCCATACATATCACCTATGAGACACACATCCCTGGTCTAAGAATTATGACTTTAAACTATTTTCTATTGGTCTAAACTCTATGACCTTAAACTAATATCCTGACATCCTGGTCATAAGAAGTTAAAATATATAACTCTACATCCCAATCATGTGATGTTAAACTATAAAATACATCTTTATCACTATATTATGTTAAACTGTGTGCCTGGAATCCTCATTTCATGATGTTAAACCATGTGGAAACTTAGAAATTTTCTCGAGAATCCCTTTCCTCTAGTGCTAGTCACCTAAAACATTGTTTATGTTCTTCAATCATCGCTCTAAATTTGAGATGCCACTCCCCTTGGAAGATTATTCTGACCTTTATTTAGAATGACCCACCTACACAATGTGCTCAAATCCATAGTGAAGTGATTCTAGGATTTTTAGACTCCATTAGGACATTCCATCACTTAATCACCAAGATTTTCATCTACCATGATTGTGATCCCAATCCTACTCCATTTCTGAATATTTCCCCCTTGACTACATGGTACCATGCCACACTTTATCACCTACCATCTTGTTCATACACCTTGAAATAATTTGGAAAAAAATTTGAGATAGGTCCCATGTTTTGAACATGGTCAGCGGTCGGACCTCATTTTTCCCTCATCCTTAATAAAACGATAATGGATAGTGCATTTCAAACATGGTCAGTAGTTATCCTCCATCATCACGCCGCACCCTTTGTGTTAAAAATATTGATAATCTCGATTCATTCTCATAATTCACCTTTTTTCCGGTATAATTCAAAGCCCTGGGTATTACCTTATTTGTACGAAATAACATGTTGATAAAATAGGTTGACTGTTTAGAGAACACCAACCTCCAACCATAGCCCTTCACGACTAGGACACTCCCTATAGTCAATCAAAAAATTCATCCCCCAAATTTTTTAACTTTTCTTAACACTCTCATATAAATGATAAATCACATAGTCATCCCTTGTTTCTCACATTGATCTTGACTCACATGGGCTTAGGGATTGATCTTTGGTTGTCTCATTAATTTGATCAGAGATACAAAAAAAGGAAAAAATTCTCAAGAACATTGGGAATTAAAAAGCAAATAAATCGAATTTCATGAGGGTTATAAACATACTGGAGCCTCTCCTTTATTTTGAGATAAAAAAATATTCCCCTAAGGTTCAACCCAAGAAATCAAGGGTGTGAGCTTATCCAGCCTCTATTGAGTAGCCCCCAAAGTTCATTTTCACTCATCCAGGTAATTTTCCTCTTCCTCAGCTTTAGGTAAGACCTATTTAGCCCTTATATACATCCATCCATGCTCATCCTAGTAATAATACACTTTCCTCATCTACTACCTTATCCTTAGATACTACTAACTAGGCCCTCAGATGTCTTATAATCTCATCTTGAGTGGTGACTACAGCCACATGCTCCTTCACCTGCCCTTCTAAATAGGAAATATCCTCTTTAGCCTCTTGGAGAACCTTAGTTACCTCAACCTTATGTCTGTGTCAAGAAATATCAAAATTATACTACTCAACATGGTCCTGTTAGATGATAAATTCATGATCTAATGTGTATAGTCTACTAGAGTCCACCCCACAAATCCCTACAATGACTAGCCAATGGAAGGGAGATCCTTCCCGGTTTGGTAGGTCAATCAATAGGGTGAGGGTGATGAAGTTCCTCACATACCTCTATGCCTTATGAAGAACAACTTGGTTATCCTCAGTGGTGTGTGACCTAGAGTCCTCAAAGTCCTTTAGTGGTGAAATTTTGAACGGAGGAAAGATCGATTAGAATTTAGTGGATGGATCATCTGTAGGAATGACCCCAGGTGGTCAAAAATCCATTTCCAAGGGAAATTGATCCTTTCCATCCCCCTCATTTATAACAAAATCCCTAACTACCTCTTATGGAACCTCTGAGGTAGACATAACCATCCTAACCTCCTTGAATGCCTCTATTGTTGGTACAATCTAAGTCACCTTTATTGAGGCCTCAGATCCAACAATATTCACTGATTGAACTTCTAGAATAGGTACATCCATCATAGCTTCCTTGATCACCACATTTAGTGGTATGATTCTTGCCTCCTATAATATGGATTTGGCTCTAATAGACACATGTTGTGACTTTTCTACAACAATATTAGCCACCAAAACCCCCTTATCTAGCCCCATTGTGGTCACAGTCTCAACCCCCTCCATTGAAGGTGAAATATCAATAGTTCCTTCATATTGAATATCAAACTTTAGGTAGACCATTGTGGCCTCCATGGCAATCTCTTCTAGAGGAGAATCACCCATTTTCATTTCCTTGGCTTTAGTAACCAATGACTTGGACATTGGTTTCAGCATATGAGCTCAAAACTTTTCTTAAACAACCATTTATTCATAATTCATCTAGATTTTGAATGGAAAAGAAGGAAAAAAAGAGCGAGAAGTAAAAAAGTCATACATGAGTAATACATCATGGTGAAAATATCAAAGATTTTCAAAATTGTTCTCCCTAGTGATGGAATTGTTGTAGTGGTCATCGCCTCAGTCATAATTGTTTCTCTAATTGAGAGTTGGTTTTTTATGGCCATAAAATCAGGGAGGAAACCCATACTCTACCCTTCAAGGGTTGAGAATACCTTTCCCTCTTCCTAAGGTTCATCATGAACCTACACCTCCTTTATGGTCGTTTATTCCGAAAAAATTAAAAAAAATGAGTTAGGTATAAATATTAATGCTTGGGTGGTTTTCAATGAATATGTGGCCAAAATATTTATCTGATCAATGGAATGATCAATGGAAGGGTCCCCTTTTATAGGGGAATACTAGTTGTCATTTCTTCTTTGGGGTTTTTATGACCCCTCCTATAGGGGTGTGTGATCAGATAACTCACTTAACGTGGGAGATAGGGGTGAGGGAATGCCTAGTAGAACCTTCACTAAGCTGTTCAGAGGATAGATGGTGCCCTAAGAGTGGATCAACTCCTCCATATCTTGTATATATTTCATTTACTCATCTGGGGGAACATGAAATCCAACCTTGTCATGACCCAACTTAGTGATTAAGATCCCATCTCTTTTGAGGTGCTTCCATGTCCCGTGAAGGGTGGTGATCTCTATATAGACCACCTATATCTCCCTGGAATTAGGAAAAAACAACATCTCTTAGGACATCTGAGTGTCTTAGATGTTTTATCAAACCTTAGAAAAAGACCTTCAAAACTTCCCCAGAGAGTACACTTTCCTCCCAGGACAAATTTCCTAGGAGCATCGATCCCGTTTCTTCTCCTCTCCCTCTTGAATTCACCTATGTTGGGTTGGGGTTTGTCAACTTCATGTCTTCTTCCCCACCCACTGGACCAACCATTGCTCCACGGCGTGCTCCAACCATCGATCATCCTCATCCCCACTATTGTGGGACCCCTTCTTTATTGGCCCAAATAGTTCACTACCTCAACATCTCCCTGGGATATACACTCTCCTAGCTCCATGAATAATCATGGGTTAACCTATAAGCAACTTTTTGTAGTTGAAACTCATTCCATTATATTCCTTCTTCACATGTAAACATGCTCTAAATATATTGAAAACTCAAGGATTGTCACTCCTATTTTACCTTTATGTATACCTTTTAGGCCAACTGATTTAGGAATCGAAACTTCCTCAAAAACCATTGTGGTTAATATGGATCACAGATCACCTTGAAGTCAAACCTCACTACTAAAACCCCGCCTCAAAAGCTCGGGAGGTATGAATGCTACTCTATGGTCCCTACACCATCATTTGTCATTGTACCCATGAGAAGGGGGAATGTGTGGAATGGGAAGTAGTTTTCTAA
Source organism: Viscum album (assembly GCA_963277665.1). Classification (NCBI taxonomy): domain Eukaryota; kingdom Viridiplantae; phylum Streptophyta; class Magnoliopsida; order Santalales; family Viscaceae; genus Viscum; species Viscum album. The sequence continues at coordinate 1,841,803,009 of OY728150.1, forward strand.
ACCAATCCTCTCTAGTGTATCCACTAGGCCCAAGTTGAGAAGTAGACTCCTATAAATTTTTATAACGAATAGCCAAAAGATCATTTTGGGATGAGGGATGGGGTTAATGTATTCATATCCACCTATGTGTGTAGATACCAAACCATCATAATTTGGAATGGAATGCACACACAGAGAGGATTATTCCCTTGGATGATGTGGCAAATCACCTTTTACATATTTTCTAATATTGGGACATCTAGGTTTATGTACTCTCACATCCCCAGAATCACTTCCATGATAAAGGTGATTGTCCTAAACCCCATTTGTGCATCCCTCACTGGGATAATATATACATAGGTCAATGTGGTGATAAACCCATCTAGCCTATCCATGTGATCCTTGGGCTTCACACAGTATCCCCATATATTCCACTACCTCGCCTCTAGAATCTTTTAGTAGGAGTTCTCCTTACCTTATTGGAATTCCCCAGGTAATTGAAATAGCCTCATGGGTAGCCTATCCACTAGCTCATTCAGAAATTACTTGAACCACTACTTCAAAAAGATGTCTTTAATCCGCATCTTTTTCTCATTTATTTCCTATACCAAAGTAGTAGTTCCCTTTCCATGGATGGTATTTTTTCTTGGTCCCCACAAATGTTTTTTGTGGGGGAAAATTCATTGTACATTACTCCTTGGATCAGGATCCGAGCAATTTGGTAAAGATCCAAAAAGCTAATTTTGACATCCCCATGGTGCATATAGATGGTGTTAGTCCCTGGTTACCACTTTCTTATCAGTTTTCACATGATATCTAAGTAAAAGAAGACATGGAACTGTAAGCACCATGATATCTAAGTAAAAGTAAACATGGAACTGGTTGACCTCGCCATGGTGCATATAGATGGTGTTAGTCCCTAATTACCACTTTCTTATCAGTTTTCACATGATATATAAGTAAAAGTAGACATGGAATTGTAAGCACCATGATTCCTCATAAATACTGACCCACTTCATCTCTGCCTCAATCTCACAGAATGATTGGAATTTTCAATAATCCCACACCCCTTAATCTATAAAATTTATTCCCTAGAGTAGATTCCAGCCATATATCCACCCCTAGAGAAGGTTCCCCAATCCTACATTTATAATTTTCTCATGATGAGGAGGAGATTACTATACCTCGAACTCCTCCCTGTAGATGTTTTTTAGGTAGTTCCAAGGAGTTTGTGTCATGAGAGATGTATGATCATTTGGGATTTTCCCTCTAGTATCCATTTTCCACTGGTATATTCTAGGTGAGATCATGAACTAGTAGGAAGGCTTTCCTTGGTCCATATCAGGGATGAAAACATTTACCCTCATCTCGAATCCATATAATGGCAGCCTCTTACAAAGTTGTTATTCCTGTTGATCTTTCATTAGAAGTGCAGTGAGTGTGTCAAAATCCAATGTGCTCTGGATGATCTACCATATCATTAGGTTCTTATCCATCAATTCCTGATGAGTAATAGTAGCATTGGAAGATTCAGATTCCATTTCTTCTGAGACTTATAAAGGTTTTTGATACTATTTCAAGAAGGTCTTCTCAAGAAAGTTGGGTTCATGGAATTATGTTTGAGGAATTATATTTGCATAAGTCTACTCGTATAAGCATGCTTTTGGAAGGGTTGAGTTTAATGAGTGGTGAGGATAAAAATCAAAAAATTCTCATGAAGGTTTTGAGTTTCACAAAAAGAGAGCATACACCTATCTTTCGTGAAAAGCTCATGGTCCCTAAGGGAACCCATCCCATATTTATAGGAATAAAGTAGACCTAAGTTTTGAAAATGATTTTCCTAATAGTGATTAGAAATCACCAATTTTCATTGGTTTTCCCTTGTAATTTGATCCTCCTTTCCCTTATCAAATATAGTTCTGAGTGGAATTTAATGATTTTGAAATAATCATGTCACCAAATAGGTCAAGAAGGTATGACTAGTTCAGAGCGAATCCAAGCCAAAAAACCCCAAAAATATACTTAGGTACTAGATTTTTGAAGGTCCCAACCTTCTCAAATGGATGTTTCACACATAAGTCTTGGTCACACATAGGTTTTATGGTAACGTTTGTGAAGTATAAGTCTGTATTCACATATATCTCATTCATGGAATTTTTGGGCTGTGTGAAGGGTTTATGGTAACCTTCATGCAACATCACTCAGGTTCAAATACCTCCACCTCTTCGTAAGGCTCATTTAGTTTTAGAAATTCAATCATATTTCATGAAACCAAAACCCTCACCTATGTTGGCCTTATAAATAACAACCTATTTCGGACATTCAAGAGGACACAACCTTTCAAATTCTTAGAATGATATGAGTTTGAGATAGTATAAAGCTTTGTGAGTGATACAAAAGATAGATTTCCAAAGTTAGACATCTTTCATGAAATAAGATCACTTAGGTTTCTAAGAACCTAAACCATTTTTGGATATTTCTTTCATAAAGGTACATGGCCTTCGCATCAGAAGAAATCCCTTTGAGTCTCTTGGGGTTTCATGAGACATCTATCTTCTGTGAAACCAACCCCATGGGAAACAATAATTTTCCCTGAGGTAGGGTCATTCTATTTCTTTAAACATACTCTTTCGCAAAAACTCTAACCTATGTGAGGCATGTGACCTTCATGAAGCCACTAACCTTCATGAAACCCAAAATTTCATGAAACCCCTTATCCATGCCTCTTCATTGTGACTCTTTTTAGTGGATCCTCTTTATATAAATTTGAGTGCCCAAGCACCAAGTTATCACCCATAGCTAGTTCAACCACACCCAAAACCCCCATGTGACTAGTACCATCTACGTTTGGGTCCTCCTACTTTGCACTAAATGCACCATAGCCCTCCATCCTACCTAATTATACTAAGAATAGGTACCTTAAATTCTATTTCCCCTAAGAATAGGTAACCTACCATTGAGCCTCCTGATTTCCACTCCTCCGCAGCAGTTCCAACATCATGTCCTACCTAGTGGTGCATGAGCGGTGGAAATATAAGGCCTATAGGTGGACTCATCATGGGAAACCATCCAATTTTCATAATAGAGGTTCTTTTTTATGGATGTTACTCTCACCATGAATTGGTCCCCCACTGGGTAAAAGTCTCAACCATGTCCAAGATACATGATGTAAAACTTATTAACTCCACATCCAAGTCATAAAACAATAATCTGTATGAAAACGTCCTCATTGTATGTTGTAAAACTATAGATTTACCCTATGTGATGAACATAAGATGACACATGTACGATCATCATGTAATTCCACCCTATTACCCACCATGGAGTGTTCCTCTTGCATGGGGAATATTCCACGCATAAGCCCCACACTTCCACCACCATGGGATGAAATCCTAACATCATGTCAACTTCCACGCATAATCCCCAAATTGTCCTTCTCAATATCTGATTTGAATCTCACACTAAGTATCTTATATGCATAATCCTTATAGTATCCCTCGTCGATTATCCTTCTATGACATGAGCATCTTTACCACATGACATTAAACTTCATTTACTGGTCTTATCAAATGATCTTAAAATATCACATCCAACAATGTGGGTTTTGATCCTTATCTCTTAAATAGGGTATGTAGGATGCCTCGCTAATATTCTATACTGACAACATCTAGTGTAAAATTACAACCCTTGGGGGGAAACACTCCATCATCTAAGTGTGAAATATTACCTCATAGGGATACACTCCACTATCTGTCCCCAAAGGAAATTAAACTCATAACCTGATCTATCTCCACAAGACATTAAAATAATTCCCTGGTCTAAAATCCTTACCTTGTGAAATAAAAATGGATTCCAATGGTAAAAATACACTGAAGACTTAATCCCCGGGGTTCATTACCTCGTGATCGAAATGGGACACCTTGGGTTTTTCATTAAACATTCCTCACACATGAGATGCCCTCTAAAAAAGAAATACTTTATAGGTTCCCAATATACCCAATGTCTAGAAATGCCCAGAAGTTCCCAACGTGACTACTCACCTAGATCAAAGGTTTATTCCTTGTTGAAAAAAAAACCATCGTAATTAATTGGTGTCTATCTTGAGATGGAGCTAGGAATGTTTTTTAAGAACATAAATTAATCTATGAGGGAGACACATACTAGGTGATGAGATCTAATGATGAATCCATGGAAAAAAACTAACATCCAATCATCCAATTTTGATAACGGAGAAAACATCAACAATGAGAGTGATGCAATTAACTCACCTTTGTAAAGTAGGAATGTAGGGAAATAGACTGCACATGTGACACGCTATCCCTGGTGAAAGTGTTGGAAATAATTTACACTAAATTTAATGTCATATGGGGTGGATAATGCACATGTATTTTAACAACATACAATGGTAATGAAGTATCACATAGTTTTACTTCATGTGATTGGGACATTTTTAAAATATTTTGGTATCTTGTGACCAGGACATGTGAACCGGCATGGATAACAATCACTTATCTAGGGTTGAGGGGGTCGTAAGAGGGTAACATTATAAGGGAAACCCTTAGATGGGCTCATGAGAAAAGGGATCTTAATAATTAGCTCTAAATTTTGTCTAAAGTGATGGTTTTAGAGAGAAAATAATGTTTTTTATTGGTTCCATAGTGGGTCCCTTCTAGATTTTTTCCTCTTTCTTTTTATCCCTGTATTTTTTCTGAAGTCGTAGGAGTGACTTGATGGGAGGATTATGGATCTTGATCAGGTTTCCATTATGATTTTTCAAACTGAGTGACATTTTATACTATTTAATTTGGTAGTTTAATTTCATACCAGTTGGGCAAGGAAGTTGTAAATATTTTAGGGTCATAATTCTTGGACCACCAGGTTTAAAATAGTTTATTGTCATAATCCTCATACCATGACTCCTAGTTTAAGTTCATAGAGCTTGGACCATGGTGATGTAAATAGTTTAAGGTGTAAATTTTAAGACCTGATAGGATCTCCCCCCCCCAAAAGGTTTTTATGAATTTGGAGTGTTCAAAAATGATGGAAATGGTGTTGATAGGGGACTCTTCCCCAAGTAAAATACTTTGGGTGAGTCACACACAGTTTATGTTTTTGATTCTTAGACTATATTTTTTTGTCTTAAAGGGATGTGTGTGGAATATGGGAGAGTTAAACCAACATTAAATAGGATCATAAGAGGCCCTTCCACATAGAATATCTCTGAGAAAACATAAACATAGTTTAAGGTCATGGTTCTTGGACCTCAGCTCCGAGCTTAAGGTTATAGAGTTCAGACTAGTTACAAATAGTTTTAGGCTATACTTGGACCTTGGGTTGCACTTATCAAAGTAGTTTTCATGACATGGAAGGAAGGTGACCCGATGTGATTTGAGGGATAAGGAGGCCTAGTTCCACATAACACATTACCATGATGACTTTCACACAATTTAAAGTTATGATTATTGGACGTGGGCTCCTAGTTTACGGTCATAGAGTTCATACCAAAAGGGGAACACATGAATCTCAACCTTGCTTGGGAAAAAATCACTCCAAAATCCTAAACTAACATGATCCATGATTGATGAGAGAAATAAGGAGCAATATAGAGTTCCCATTGTTTATAAGGGAGAACACAATAAGGGGAAAAGGATACTAACTTAAGGAAGTCTCATGAGGGTAGATCTTTACTTTCAAGACCTAAATAGTAAGATTATAATGACTTATGGGTGAATAAAAACTATTGAACATGTTAGAAACATATATTATACACCTATATAGGTTTAGGATGGTGTGAAAAACATTGGGATCAACCGCGGAACAAGTTTAAAACACAGGAGCCTCCATCTGTTATTAAGGATCCTTCGAGGTGTGAATTTAGGATAGTAGGTGATCCATTATGGAAAAGCTCCATTTCCATTAGGGAGCCTTCTTAGATTGGGATGATGATGATTTTATAATATTTAAGAAAGAACAAAACACAAGCATGGAAATGGGTAATTTTCCGAAGGGAATATTTAGTGTCTTAGGATCCATTTCATCATGTGCTCAAATGCACTAGATAAAAATATTGATAGGAATGGATCAATACTATCCTACAGGGTAAAGGATATGAAATGATTTTATGGTAGGGTTGAACCTAGGATATGTGATCTGGGTGTCAATACATATCCCATGAGAGTGGGAATCAAGTTGTACATTGTTCTGGAACATGGTGCGGTAGGAGACCAGCACTAGAGGGGTGACATCCACTCTGAAGAGTATATTGAATAATCCCATATTAGTCATATTAATAATCCTATGTTCATTGAATAAGGTAAGAATATAGTTTAACATTGGTTATTGAGGATGTTGGTTCTTATTATCTCACACTTTTTATATGAGTAATCTCTATATTATATGGGTTGAGGCTATATTTTAAGGTCATGTACTGAGGATGTTTGTATTTTTAGTTTAAATTCATATAACTTGAACTATATATGATAATAGTTTAGGGTCATAGATATTGGACCATAATCTTAGTTCTTAGTTTACGGTCATATATCTCAGACCATTTGGTGTAGGTGTCTTACGAAGGCTTTTTAGAATGAATGAGTGATAACCTGATATGAAAAGTGTCCCAAAGAGACCCTCTACCACATAAAACTTGAAAAACTATACCTAATTTGATGTCGTGATTTTTGGGGAGGAAGGACTCTATAATGAGTCAATGAATGGGTATGGACTTGGTACATGAGATTTGGGAATCACTACATATCTCATGGTAATTGGAATTAATCCACATGTATTTCTAGAATTCGACACAATAGGAGACTGACACTGGAGGGTAAATCCTCTCGAGTGAGAATGTGACGAAAAAGATAAGGGGAATTGGCTTTTTGAAACACTGGGGGTGAAGAAATATATGATAATATGGGGATAAGGAGGTTGGATGAACATAGTTTAAGGTCATAGCACTTGGAGATATAATAGGCACTTTGAGAATGTTCGGGTGAGGATAAGGAGTTAAAACCCAATATCAAGGATCCAAGGAGGCTCTACATCACATAAAACAATCCTGAAACATGTTTCATATAGTTTATGTTTGTAAGGTTTGGACTATGGGGAAGCTCAAAAATAGGTCGGTGCTAAGGTTGGGCCTAGTATGTTGGATCCAAGCATCCCTACATATCCCATTAGGCATGGGAATCAAACCACACATTGTTATGGAAATCAGTGGGGGAATAGTATTTTTTAAACACTAGGGATGAGGAAAACCATGTGAAGGAGGGGTGGATGCTCATATTTTAAGGTCATATTTCTTGGACCAGGGATTAATTTTATGTTCATAAGGTATAACCCATGGGAATTTTGAAAATAGTTTAAATTAATGATGCTTAGACTGGGGTAATGTTTATTTTAAGGACATTTTTGTGGAATGAAACAGGTAAAACTTGGAGTGAAATGATGAAGATTTAATCCCATGTGCCACATAAATGTACTGAAGAAAACTCCATATGGTTTAAGGTCATAATTCTTGGACTGTAACTGGGTCCAAATGGGAAAATTTTTTGTGAATGTATTCTCCCGCCCTAAGTGGAAGTGTTCATAATGAATTTTTGATTAGGCCTAAAGATAGGTATTTTAGGCATCACTAAAGATCTAAAGGGAATGGGAATCAAGACACTTGTGGTTATGGAATATGTTATGGCAGAAGACCTACCCTATAAGTGGGAGATTATACTCTATGATGAGGACATTGAATCATCCCACAATTAAAACGGGGAATCCCACATTTATGTCATCGGGTAAGGAAACATTTTATCATTGTGTTCTAAGGATGTTTACTTTTCAGTCACCTCACACTTTGTATGGGAGGAATCCTATATTTATTATAAAGGGTAAGGATATAATTTAACATAATTCAATGAGGATATTAGGTATTTCAGTTTAAATTAATACAACTCAAAATATGTATTTTATTAGTTTAAGGACATGGAGCTCGGACCAAAGGAGCTTAAAATATTTTAACATCATAATTAATGTAAAAAAGGGTTTTTTGTTAGTTTATGTTCATAAATAACATACCCCAGTTTGTGTATTTTAAGGTAATATATATTTTACCATGAATCCTATTTTAGGGTCATAGTGTTTGGACCATGGTTTCACATGAAGTACTTCTTGAGAATCTTTATGTTGGTGAGAGGTGTGATATTCTATCCATCCATGATTATTAAAGATTATGATCCATTAGAATATAACTTATGTATAATTTAAGGTCCTTCCCATTTGGGATCCAACTTTGATGTCTTTTTTGGGTATCATCGGTGTTCTGAGATCTAGTACAATGTCTCCCTGATAGGAGTAAAGGTGAACCTTCTTGGTCAATGCTCTTGCAATCCTATTCTGGTGCTTCTCCAAGTTATGCAAGGCCTAAAGACTATTTTCCTTAAGGTCTTCTAACTCAAATAGATGTAATTAATACATTCCTTCTAGCATATTCTAGTCATAAATAGTTTTTTGAAGTGGTGATAGTTGAACCTCAATGGTTAAGAATTTATTTCTTTCATACACCATGGAATATGGGGTCACCTGGGTGCAATTATGAGTTTCCATCCGATAGGACTAGATGGATTTGGGGATATTTTCAGGCCAACCCATTTTTTTCCAGCCTACCATTTTACGTAATATGGTAGAGAGGGTATTATTAATTTCCTTAATCTACCCATTTGTCTATGCATGGTAGTGAAAAGTATGGTTGGACTAAATGTTTCACTTGACATACAATTTCTTCAACACAGTATCCTGGAGGTGGGTATTTTTCTATGATAATAGTGTGAGGAACTCCAAACCGATGGATAATATGGGATATCACTAATTCAATCACGGATTGGGTTTGACTTCTTTGTGATAAACCACTTCTGGCTACTTGGAAAAGAATCATGTTGCGATCAAAATGAACCTGCACTTTCTCATTATCACTTTAGGTAATGTCCCCCTAATATCAAGTCCCCATAATGAAAAGGGAATATAATATTTGGTATTGAAGAGAAGATCTGGTGGTTTATGTACAAATTTAGCGTGGATCTAGCAAGCACAACACCTCTTGGAGAACTCAATGCATTTGTAAACCATGGTGGGCCAAAAGTAGCACAAACTCCAAATTTTGTGGTAGAGAATAAATCCTTCTTGATGGGAATCATAGCATCCAGCATGGACCTCTTACATTACATTAAGTATCTCATTTAATTGGAATTAGGAGAGGATAATTAAATTTCACCCATTTCTATTGAGGGTTTGATCAAGGCTAGGACCTCTCTAGAGGGTAAGCTATGCTTCATGCTAGAGGGTTCACTCATGCTTGGCTCAGTCTTGTGGGAGAATGCCACACTGAATATACTCAATAATGAGAGTTGTCCAATCAGGTGTTTCCTCAAATTTGGGTGGACCTAGGGTCCTTGGTGTTGAAGTACCAACAACCAGCTGATATACCTATTGGTTTTCATCATATGAGGTGGCGAGGGTGATGACCCTCTAATGTGACACATGAATGACTAGATAATCCTAGTTGGGTTCTTCAAGGGACGAGGATAAACTTTCCAAAACACTTTCTTAACCATTATGTGACTAAGGAACACGTTCCACCTTCTTTTGGGAAGGGAATTGGGAAATTAGCTGATGGGTATGTTAAAATAAGTGCACTAGTTATTGTTTTCTGATAAAGTAATCACTTTTTATCTGCTTGATGACTAACTCATAGTATCCATTAATGTGTAAATAGGGTACATAAATCTCGAGGGATAACTCAAGATTAGTAATAAGGACCTATTACTCTACCTCATTGTTGGTGCAGTCTTCTGACAACACGATGGATTGTGGAAAGACAGCTTGTGTTGGATTGATGAAGACAATCACTAGGCCTACCCTGTTAATCCTGGGTTCATTAATATTTCTACCCATTGAGATTTGGGAGGAACCATCGAAATGCATATGCCAACATGGTACAGATTAATCCATTGAGAGAATAGATTCATCCAGGAAATCAATATCCAAGGGTAGTTATTTTGGGGATGGATTTGCAGCCAGAAATTCTACCAGCACCTGGCCTTTAACAACCTTATATGGGACAAAATTGAGGTACAAATTCTAGATTATTACTTCCCAACATTCCAATCACCCCGTCTTCATGGATCGATTGAGAACATACTTTAGTAGGTCTACTCAAGACACCAGTTGTATATCATAGTGTTATAAATATTTTCATGGATTCTACATCGAAAAAATAGCATAAGGCAACTCTTATTAATGGGGGAGTATATGGTCTCCATTCTAAGGAGAATGAGGATGAGGTAGTATAGTTTTTTTCCCTGTTCTTGTTTTTTAAAAGGCTAAAATGTCACCAAGGGACCATTCTAGAGTAGTCACATAGATAACAAAAGTATTTCCCAAGATAGGTGGAATCAGAATTGGATGTTATATCAGTAATACGTAATTTCCTAAAAGGGAGTTTGGAACTCCTAATCCTACTGGAAAATACATCTTTTTCCATGATCCATGAGAAGGGATTACACTTACCATTCATATTTGAAATAAATTGGTGTGTGTATGATAAGTTTCCATAGAGTCCCACTAACTCCTAGAGATTTCTTGGGGGATTCATTTGACTAATTTCCTTTATTTTCAATTGTTCAATCTTCATGCCTATGTATCTTATGAAAAATTACAAAAAAAATTATAGGTGATCCCAAATGAACACTTTAGGAGGTTCATATATAAGTGATGGTATTGTATGAAACTAAAAACTATCTCAAGATCCTTAAGATGTTCCTAAAACTATAAGGATTTAACCAAAATATCATTGATGTAACACTCCACCAATGTATCAATAATCTACTTAATATTGTGGTACATGGAACATTGGTAAGTGGCTTCAGCATTCTTAAAACTGAAATGCATCAACTTAGAGCATAAAGTTTCTTAAGGTTCCCTGAAGTTGGTTTACTTGTCCTTAGGGTAATCTAGATCTGATTGTACCAAAAATATTTATTTAGGAAGGATAGGACCTAGAACCTAGTCATAACATCAACCAAGATCTCTATCACCAGAAGGGGGAAATCATCATTCAAGAAATGGTAGTTTTTTTTGTCTTAGATGTCAATGTATACTTGTATTAGACCACTCTACTTCCTGACTAGGAATATGTTGTCTATCCACCAAGGGTCTTATACCTCTCTATAATGTTTTTCTTTAATAATATTTTCAGCCTATACCTAAACCATATCACTTTTATATGGATTCATCTTTATAGGAGGATTTTTGAACCTACGATGGATCACAAGGAGGCTAAGGAAATGAACATAAACCTAAGGTTCTAGCCCTAGAATCTGATCATATCTTTAAGCGAATAAATTATGGTATGATTTTAGGAAGTCCACATAATTCATTTTCTCCTTTGGGGACATGGATGTGCTAATCAGTGTTGGTTTTAGAACTTCCTCGGTATCAAGGTTCACCTATACTAACTCATCAACATTTGCAGATACACCCACTTCAAACTAGGTAGGGGTGTCTTCTAAATCCTATTCATTATCTGAGACAGGGGAATTTAAGGGGGGTGTGTGGATATTCTAGGCTAGTTGAATCAGTAGGAGGGTATATTCTCTAGTGGATATGAAATCCTTAATAATTGGTTCCCATTATATTGAGATTTTTGTGATAGAAGTTGTTGATCCAATTCTGTTTAGTTTTTAGAAGCGAGGTCCAATCTTGAAATTGAATCAATGGAGATGAATGTACATTTTTCAAGTCATAATTTCCTTGTGAAACATGCAAGAATGATGTGTATTAGTGTCCATGGGATGAACTTTGTAGTACTTTATAGAAGTAGGGTATCCAGTATTAGTTAGGTTATTCTAATATAGAAGTATGAGGTAATCTTTGATCACTGATTTTTCTTGGGAAAAAACCCCCAAGTATGACATCATGAGATCTAACCAATGAATTAGGAGGAATGTTTTGTCTTTCAAGTCGACCCATGGATCACCTGAAATGGTTTTTAGATCATTAGGGACACTGATGCACTCAATCCCATCAGTTTGAACCTACTTTCCATCCCTATTATAGTAACCAACATCTAGGTAGCAGGCCTCATAGGATTCAAAGTGGGGATCATTTCCCTAGAATACCCCTACTCGACCATGAAGGTAGGATTTGAGGCATTGGTGGTATGAATATGGGACCATTTCATGAAAATGAATCTAGGGTCTTCCCAGAAACACGTTGTAGGTAGTATCTTGTGAGACTACCATAAATTCATTTCTTGATACCAGGACACCAAATTGAGTCTTAATCTGAATTTTTGAACTTATTTTCTTGTCATTATTTTCATAACATAAAATTTTCATGTTGGAGGGAGTCATATCTTCTTCTATAATTACCATATTACGTAATGTCTAGTGGAGGATTTATATTCCATTAAACCTACCTGTGATGTACAATGGTCATAAATTCCCATGAATGATGACACTCTTTTCTTCTCCAAAAAATGATATATTGTCTCAAAATTCCTCTTACTTGACCTCCTCTGTGTAGTACACCTCAAAAGTATCTACTCGTACAATAACTGAAAGGGTATTTTCAAGAATTTTATAAGGGAATCATACATTTCCTTTGATAAGTAGAGCGCCTCAAGAATCAAAAGCCTCGTGGTTATTTCAAAGAGGTACTTTATCATGTCATACTTCCATTCTAAGGGAATATTTTGGCCTATGGAGGGTTCCAATTTAGAAGAGTTCATAATGGATGTTGTTGGATGAACCTCTTGAACTTGACTTGTTTTGATGGTATTATCATATAGTCTAACTAGTCTACTCTAAATAAATGATCATTAGGTGTTGGTCAGCTAAGTTTTTGTAACGCCCCGACCCCAGTTAACCAGAGTCAGTGCATTATTGCGTAACATTGGCATGATCACAAAAGATCAAGTCTCGAAAGACTGATTAGTTTAGCAACCTAGGAAACACTAGATACATTCATAAATGTTAAATTACATCATAAAGTGAAAAATAACAATAACATAGTCTCCATAGTCCACACTTCTATCCCCTTCATACTATCCCTATAGGTCAATCATAAAATATTTCTTCACATCCTGGGAAAAATAAAACACTGAAAGGGGTGAGCTCAGATGCTCAGTAAGGATAACAATATAGCGGAAGCTTTCATAAATAAACATAAATATTTAAGGCAATGTATAACTAAAACAAAAGCCTTTTAAACTTGAACTTCAACATAATATGGCAAAAGTAAAATGAGATAATGTCATTTACTTCTTCACATGGATATTCTACTGGTCGAATAATCACATGAAATATCAATAACCACTTTCATAATGATGGAATGCATAATGCCAGACTATCATAACCATGTAGCCAAGGCCTCGTTCCAAGAATACAAATAATATTTTGTCAAGGCCTCGTACCAAGACACTAGTTTGTCTCATGATACCTGCCGATGCATCGAGGAGCTATAGCGGGCTCCACCCGTCACTTATTAAGTCCAATGCATTCCTCATATGAACAGGTTTAAACATATCATAATCCATAACACAAACGTATCACATAAAACATACATAAAGGAAACATAAAATTTCCACATTTCAATCACAAGATATCAATACAACACATTGATATATAAAAAAACACTTTCAAAACCATTTTCAACACCAAAATAAAAGAAAATTAAAACCTTGTAATTATTTTTCATTTAAAAAAAGTTATGGCTTGTAGAGGAAGCTAAAACTCAAATAATGGTCACAGCGGCAGAGAAGTCATTGTCGCTGCATACGTATGACAAAAAAAACATTCATTTTTGTCGTTTAGTAAAACGCTTCATATAAAAAGATTCTTTTTGAATAAATGTAAAAGTCAAAGGGGTTTATACACCGTATAAAAGAAATTTGTGTATAAAAAAAATATGCCTCAATGAATGGAGATTGAGACGAAGTCCCTTACAAAGATTATTTTTTAAATAAAATAGATCTATTATGTGTATTCACTATAAGTAAACTTAAATAAAGTAAAAATTACAAGATAGGACATAATAATATCATAACATAATTTGAAAGTAGGAGATTAACCTAAAGAACGGAAATTGGGTTAAGAAGTTCCCTTATCTCGTGTCAAACTTGACTCGATCATTATTTAACCTTCTTAATAATAAACTAGAGTTAATTTCTGATTGCTTAAGAACCTTTTTCAATTTCATTATTCATTTTATATCACTTATTACCATGTTATGAACATTATGTAATTATTTAAGTTAATAACGGTCGTTTTGTCGATCTTTGGTACTTAAGTTAAAAATAAACTTCTTATAATTACAAGTTGTTCATGGGGTAAAATATACATTATATCTAGAATTATATTCATGATTTAGGTATCATATATATCATATATATCCAGTATATACATTCATTTATAATATTACATAACATTTAGAGTAATAAATGAAATGCACCGTTCATGGAGACGGTAAGCCGTACGTACGCATGAATGCTACTTTCATTTCTATTTCATATTTAATGGAATAGAATCATAATTATATAAAGGTATATTATAATTCCAGTATAATATAATATATAATATCATTTAATCCATCCTTTATACATCCCACATATGGCATTAACGATTCAAATCACTTTGAGGGGGCGGTAGTCCGCACTTCCTAAAATGAAATTATCGCGTTTACCCATAATGGAAATCATAAAGGTATGCCATAAATGAGAAATAAAGAAGAATAAAGAAAACATAAACATAATATATATCATATATAAATATAGTTACATCTTAATGGCCACCATGAGAGGTGTTAAAAGAAGATTGAACAATCATCGTTTCGTGAGAAAGAAATTCACCAACCACAGAAACAATATGTTTTTTAACCATTAGACGAAGGTGTGTGTAAGTGTAAATAAAATAATTATCATAAAAACATCCTAGTATATTGAATATACTGGTTTTGTTACAAAATAACGGAATAAAAATAGTTTAAGGGGTTGGATAAGCAAAATAAAACAAAATTACATAAGAGAAGACATTACCTTAAAATCGGGTAACTCTTTTTTGATTTGATCCAAAGGCTTCCTTGGGAAGAATTATGCCCAAAGTGAGGCTTCTAGGAGTAATATAAGTAAGTTGAGAGAGTATTTGGGCAGAGTTTGGCCGAACCAAATGTCTTGAACATGTGAATTAGGTGGTAGTGGTGGGGGCCTTTTATAAGAGGAGAGGAGGGGCACTCTTGGAAAGTAATCCAATGTTACATTATTATGAAGTGATTTTAGAATTTCAAAGGTCCCAAAATTATATATATTGAGGCTAAGGTGATAGGGGTTAGAAATATACCCATCCAATAGGTTTTTGACAGGTTTAAGTCTTATATTTTACATTATCTTTTCATTTTATTTAAATCGTTAAATTGATGAGGTAATCGTTGCATCATTATGGTGTCATAAAAAAATTAATTTATTTAATGTCTAAAAATTATAAAAAAAAATATCATGATGTAGGAAATCGTTTTATATTTCCAATGAATATTTATAGTCTAAAATTTAACTTATATAACCCCATGTAATAATTGTTTTAGTAAAACAACTCATGTTTCTGACAATTTTATTTTTACTTTAAATAAAAGGTTATTATTGTCATTTTCTTACCCAAGTGGCTCCATTAGGTCCCCAAGTTGACCCATTTATTGTCTTGGTCGGACATGACTCATACAATAAGGGTAGGACAAGTGTAATGGTATTTTCATATTTTTATAATATCATTTTTACCTTAAATTTCACTAATTACTTTTAATCGCGATTAATTAAACTTAAAAGTTACTATTCACCAAAAATTATTTTAATACCATTGAACCACATTTAACTTCCTAATGAAAACCATGTATGTAGGATTTTTGAAAATCAAATCACAGAAGTGGTATTGTTTCATTTAAACAAAAAATCAGTTTTTTAACTACCACTTAGTAGTTTCACTATTCATCAAAAATTGAAGTTTTTCAGAACAATGCCAAAATTTCACCCTAAGCTATAATTGATATTCCGAATTCAAAAATGATGTCTATTTTACAAAATTACAATTATATATGTTTCATTAATTAATTTTATAATTAATTCCCGATGTCACAACAAATGGTGTGTTTTTAAGAAAAAATATATATCAAAAGATTGGCAATTGTTTATGTCCAGTTTTAAAGTGAAATTAATTACAATGACCACCATTGTATTAAATGGTAAAAATATATTCTAATTATACTTTAAAACCACTCCATATTATAATTTATCACTATAAATTATTTTGATTAAAAAAAGTTGTTTTTAATTATTTTTCAATATTCATAAAAAATTGGATGTTCTCAGAAAATTACAAAAAAAATCAACTTATGATAATTTCGATATTCCGAATACAAAAATGAAGTCCATTTTGAAATATAAAATTTTTATAATTTCAAAAGTTGGGTATTAATATTCATAACAGCTACTTTGATTGGTCGCGGTGTGTTAGAATCTCAAACTTGCATACAATGCAAGCTATTGCATTATTGAAATAGAAGTGTATCATGGAAGCTTGGGGTGTTACATTCTACCCTCCTTCAATAAATTGAATCCTCTCAATTTAAAAGTTTTATTTGAAAATAAAAGTTTGAAAATAGAAAATACCTTTGTGGAAAACCCACATCAGAAATAAGGTTAATAAAAATATAGCTTTAAAAGAAAGAAAAATAAGAACAAAGGTCACCCGAGATAGACCATACTAGGATTCTATGAAAATATGGATATGGAGGAAAAAAACCATCAAGGTCTGATGGAGAGTTGTATAAAACAGGATTAGGAGAAAGTTAACTACAAGAAAATCACGAACTTGTGATTGGT
Source organism: Viscum album (assembly GCA_963277665.1). Lineage (NCBI taxonomy): Eukaryota > Viridiplantae > Streptophyta > Magnoliopsida > Santalales > Viscaceae > Viscum > Viscum album. The sequence goes on from OY728150.1 coordinate 1,841,819,897, forward strand.
TAAATGGTCATTGATTCCCCAATTAGAAAAGTTAACCGAAAACATTTTTGTTTTAAGTTACATTTCATAAATTTGAGGAATTTATTTAGGAGATTTACTAAGAACGTAAGGAAATATAATTACTTTTCATGTATACTTTCATTCTTTAATAGATTTTTACCACAAACCCATATTTCCCTCCAAAAGGTAATATAACTCAAAAATATTATATTTATCCTGATCTTACAAGGTTCTAAATATTAACGCATACCATTTAGATTAGGAAAACTATTTTGTAATAACCAGGGACTTCCTGTAGGCTAGTGGTAGGTAATAAAGGCCTGTCTCGCTATGGTTGTGGGTTCGATTCCTACAGCTTTGTCCGACGCGACGGGTTATCCCCTGACCTACAGGCTGTCCTTTTCCTAAAACTATAGTATTATAATATTCCAAAAATAATATTCAGAAATGTTTTAACCTTAAACAATACTATCTAACATTCAACTTAATCCATTCCAACCTTTATAGTTATCCAAAATACTTCTGTCCAACTCATAGTCCAAATTTTATAAGGAAGGTAAATATAATGAAGATCCTTTTTTCCGCGTAACAACATGTGAACACCTTCATCATGTATTCTTTTAAAACACTGCAACATCCTGAATTACCATAAATCCTTATTGATTACATTCATGATCCCTTATTCCTTATAGAATACTAGATATACTCCTTCTATCCAAAAATGTATCCAAATCATTAATCAGTTTCAAGGAAGTTAAGAATATCCAATATAATTTATCCAAATCAATCATGTATTATTCCAAAATCACAATCTCGGTATCAGAACCATATTATGGTTTATCTTTCTCTCAACCATATATTTTCCAGAAATTTAACCTGCTGTGGAGTAACTTTTCTTGGTTCCACACAATCTCAAGTCCTTGATGAAATAGTACTGCAGTACAATCCTTATATACTCCATAATTATTATAACCAGTACATCATTGATAGAACACTCAAATGACAAAATTATTTAATAACAACATAATAACTCTAATCATTCATCCTCATCTGTGGTAGTATCATAACTTGATTATTGTCCAATAACATCATTTAGGGCATACTCTGATGATTTGGACATTGGTTTGCGTAGTGTCCCCACTCCTTGCAGATGAATCATTGTACATTTGAAACCTTTTTCTTACCCTTGCAGTCACGCACTTGGTGTCCTTTTTCTCCACACTTATAAAAAACTCTCATTACCTTCAGGAAATTTCAAAGGTGTTTCTTCCCACAGTTATCACATATTGGAAAATTCTTCTTTTCCCTCATCCCTTTATCCATCATTCTCTCTTCCATCCTTTTCTTCTCCTTCTTACCTTCAAATCCATAGGACTTGGAGAATTATTTACTTATCTTATTAACACATGATACTATTTCTTCATATGTTGAGAACACATGGGAGACTATTTCCCTTCTAAATGTTGTCTTAATACTGTGAAAGATATGATCCTTCTTATTCTTTGGATCATACGTATTGATGGAGTCCACATTCCTTCTACTGGGCACCATTTCTATACAATGGCATAAACTAGGTTAGTTTATGAATTGCAATAAATAATTCCAAACTTGTAAAATACTTAATGTAAATTGAAAGGTTTATAGATATAATCCATAATAATAAAAAATGTTTTCTTTGAGAAAGTATATACTCATAAACCCTTCATAATGGTTTGTAAAAAATTGAGAATTATCCTAAGCATATCCCCCGGGAGTGTCGTAACCAAGAGTTCATCAAGGCCCGTTGTCATGCACCAGTTCCTATTCGAGTCTATCTCAATGCGGTGTTTTCGGGTTTTACCCCTAGGTACATATGTGCCAGAGCCTCCTCTACCTGCTCGTATCCAGACAGGGATGTATTGCTCGAAAAACTCACAAAATATCTATAATACCAAAATTCTAGGAATTTCATCTATACTAATCCTCAAAGTCTATCTTTGGGCTATGTGCTCTAATCAGAGTTTATCTAAATCTAGCTTCCAAGGTTAGTACTAAACTGTCTCTGATACCAACTGTAACACCCCGACCCCAGTTAACCTGATTCGGTGCATTATTGTGTAACATTGGCATGATCACAAAAGATCAAGTCTTGAAAGACCGATTAGTTTAGTAGCCTTGGAAACACTAGATACATTCATAAATGTTACATTACATCATAAAGTGAAAAATCACAATAACATAGTCTCTATATTCCACACTTCTATCCCCTTTAGACTTTCCCTGTAGGTCAGTCATAAAATATTTCTTCACATCCTGGGAAAAATAAAACATTGAAAGGGGTGAGCTCAGATGCTCAGTAAGAATAACAATATAGTGTAAGCTTTCATAAATAAACATAAACATTTAAGGAAATGTATAACTAAAACAAAATCCTTTTAAACATGAACATAAACATAATATGGAAAAAGTAAAATGAGATAATTCCATTTACTTCTTCATATGGATATTCTACTGGTCGAATAATCACATGAAATATTAATAACCACTTTCATAATAATGGAATGCATAATGCCAGACTATCATAACCACATAGCCAAGGCCTCGTTCCAAGACTAAAAATAATATTCTTTCAAGGCCTCATTCCAAGACAATAGTTTGTCTCATGAGACCTGCCGATTCATCGAGGAGCTATAGCGGGCTCCACCCATCACTTATTAAGTCCAATGCATTCCTCATATGAACAGGTTTAAACATATCATAATCCATAACATAAACGTATCACATAAAACATGCATAAAGGAAACATAAAATTTCCACATTTCAATCACAAGATATCAATACAAAACATTGATATATAAAAAAACACTTTCAAAACCATTTTCAATACCAAAATAAAAGAAAATTAAAACCTTGTAATTATTTTTCATTTAAAAAAAGTTGTGGCTTGTAGAGGAAGACAAAACTCAAATAATGGTCACAGCGGTGGAGAAGTCGTTGTCACCGCATACGTACGACAAAAAAACATTTTGTTTTTCATTTAGTAAAATGCTTCGTATAAAAATATTCCTTTTGAATAAATGTAAAAGTCAAAGGGTTTTATACACCGTATAAAAGAAATTTTTGTATAAAACAAAATATGCCTCAATTAATGGAGATTGAGACGAAGTCCCTTACAAAGATCATTTTTTAAATAATATATATCAATTATGTGTATTCACTATAAGTACACATAAATAAAGTAAAAATTACAAGATATGACATAATAATATCATAACATAACTTGAAAGTAGGAGATTAACCCAAAGAACGAAAATTGGGTTAAGGAGTTCCCTTACCTCGTGTCCGACTTGACTCGATCGTTCTTTAACCTCCTAAATAATACACTAGAGTTAATTTATACTTTCTTAAGAACCTTTTTAAAGTTCATTATTCCTTTTATATCACTTATTACCATGTTATGAACATTATTTAATTATTTAAGTTAATAACGGTCGTTTTGTCGATCTTTGGTACTTGAGTTAAAAATAAAATTCTTATAATTAAAAGTTGTTCATGTGGTAAAATATACATTATATCCATAATTATATTCATGATGTAGGTATCATATATATCATATATATCCAGTATATACATTCATTTATAATATTAAATAACATTTAGAGTAAGAAATGAAATGCACCGTTCATGGAGACGGTAAGCCGTACGTACGCATGAACGCTACTTTCATTTATATTTTGTATTTAATGTAATGGAATAATAATGATATAAAGGTATATTATAATTTCAGTATAATATCATATATAATATCATTTACTCCATCCTTTATACATCCCACATATGGCATTAACGATTCAAATCACTTTGAGGGGGCGGTAGTCCGCACTTCCTAAAATGAAATTATCGCGTTTACCCATAATGGAAATCATAAAGTTATGCCATAAATGAGAAATAAAGAAGAATAAGAAAAACATAAACATAATATATATCATATATAAATATATTGACATCTTAATGGCCACCATGATAGGTGTTAAAAGAAGATTGAACAATCATCATTTCGTGAGGCAGAAATTCGCCAACCACAGAAACAGTATGTTCTTTAACCATTAGACGAAGGTGTGTGTACGTGTAAATAAAATACTTCTCATAAAAACATCCTAGTATATTTAAGATACTGGTGTTGTTACAAAATAAAGGAATAAAAAGAGATTAAGGGGTTGGAGAAGCAAAATAAAACAAAATAACATAAGAGAAGACATTACCTTAAAATCGGGTAACTCTTTTTTGATTTGAGCCAAAGGATTCCTTGGGAAGAATTATGCCCAGTGAGGATTCTTGGAGTAATATAGGGAAGTTTATAGAGTATTTGGGCAGAAGTTGGCCGAGAAAAATGTCTTGAACGTGTAAATAAGGTGGTAGTGGTGGGGGCCTTTTATAAAAGTAGAGGAGGGGCACTCTTGGAAAGTAATGAAATGTTACATTATTATGAAGTGATTTTCGAATTTCAAAGGTCCCAAAATTATATATTTCTAGGATAAGGTGATACGGGTTAGAAATATACCCATCCAATAGGTTTTGGACATGTTTAATTCTTATATTTTACATTATATTTTCATTTTATTTAAATCGTTAAATTGATGAGGTAATCATTGCATCATCATGGTGTCATAAAAATTTTAATTTATTTAATGTATAAAAATTATAAAAAAAATATCATGATGTAGGAAATATTTTTAGCTTTCCAATTAATATTTATAGTCTAAAAGTTAACTTATATAATCCCATGTAATAATTGTTTTAGTAAAACAACTCATGTTTGTGACAATTTTATTTTTACTTTAAATAAAAAGTTATTATTGTCATTTTCGTTCCCAAGTGGCTACATGGGGTCCCCAAGTTGACCCATGGATTGTATTTGTCGTCCATAACTCATCTAATAAGGTTAAGACAAGTTTAAGTGTATTTTCATATTTTTATAATATCATTTTTACCTTAAATTTCACTAATTACCTTTAATCGCGATTAATTAAACTTAAAAGTTACTATTCACCAAAAATTATTTTAATCCCATTGAACCACATTTTACTTCCTAATGACAACCATGTATGTCATATTTTTTAAAATAAAATCACAGAAGTGGTAATGTTTCATTTAAACGAAAAATCAGTTTTTTAACTACCACTTAGTGGTTTCACTATTCATCAAAAATTGAAGTTTTTCACAACAATGCCAAAATTTCACCCTAAGCTATAATTGATATTCCAAATTAAAAAATGATGTCTATTTTAAAAAATTCCAAAAATATAATTTTCATTAATTAATTTTATAATTAATTCCCGCTATCACAACAAATAGCGTGTTTTTAAGAAACAATATATATCAAAAGATTGACAATTGTTTATGTCCAATTTCAAAGTGAAATTAATTATAATGACCACCATTGGATTAAATGGTAAAAATATATTTTAATTATACTTTAAAACAACTAAATAGTATAATTTATCACTATAAATTATTTTGATTAAAAAAAGTTGTTTTTAATTATTTTTCACTATTCATAAAAAATTGGAAGTTCTCAGAAAATCACAAAAAATTCAACTTAGGATAATTTCGATATTTCGAATACAAAAATTAAGTCCATTTTGAAATATAAAATTTATATAATTTCAAAAGGTGGGTATTAATATTCATAACAGCTACTTTGATTGGTCGTGGTGTGTTAGAATCTCGAACTTGTGTACAATGCAAGCTATTGCATTATTGAAAGAGAAGCGTATCGTGGAAGCTCGGGGTGTTACAGTTTTGTCCATGGGTATATGTGCATGACCTTAGAACACTCATGGCTGAGCCACGTAGTTAATCAAAACTATTAGTTATCGGGGTGTACCTGAAAACGTAGACTATGAGGTTTGTTCATGTTGAACCATGCATAAGTCTTTCTTCCTAGTCACAATATCATTAATATCCTAATTATAAGTATGTACATGAGCATTCTATCTATTGGAATGTCCTTTAACTCTCCCTATGTGATGTTTTTTAAAGGCACCTGAGGGGTTTTCATGACATTCTTCACTATCGAACATTGTGAAGTGGTCCAATAGTTCAACATAATTCATATATGTATACTCTTGAACCTCATTAGTGGAATAGTAAAGGGTGGAGAAGACCCTAGGTTCATCTACCAACTCAATGGGAATGAATTCATAAATTTTGCAAGGTTAACTTGGAACCGGTAGAGAATTCTAATTTCCCTTACTCCATCGACATCTATTATTTATAGACATTAGATGTTTTTTTATATGCGTGGAGGAAGCAGTCAGATTTAGTGTGGAAACTACAAGAGGTTATGGATTGATGAAGTGGGATTAAATAATACCATGGTAGTGAGAGACTATTATATGAGCTAACCAGTCACCATACTTCTCATTCCCATAGTTAGGAATCTATTTCCACTCATCGGAGTCTTTTATATCACTATTGGCATTAGTGGAAACAAGTTAAAGCTGTGCTAGAATCTCTCCCAGTTTTAATAATCCATGATCTATGTGTTCATTGATCCAATCCTTTAATAATAAGATTTATTTTATGGTTTTTTTGTGGATCCTATGATATGGGAAATGGTTATCACATCCAGTGAGTCTAGCCTCCTAGGGTCTCTTTCATTTTGGTAACATTAGGATTCCTTTTTCTAGGGCATAGATGAAATATCATAAGACCTAAAAATCCATAAAGGAATAAGTCTTGTTACTTATTTCTATGAAATTCATCCTTGGATCCTTACATTGATAGGGGTTAGGGAAATATTATCTCATAAAGATGAAAATTCTTGGTGAGGTTGTTCCTGGTGGGCATGTCAAGGGTGAGGTTTTTCTTGGAGAGTCTCATCTGGTAAAAGGGACAATAGGTGTACTGGATCATGAACCTATTCATTCACAACTGTGATTTTATCTTCTTTTATATACCTTCTCATGGGATTTGGAATGGGAAATGGGTATAACTAATGTTTAGTCCACTGTAAGGATTATTTCATACACTGATCCTTTTTGGATAACGCCTAAAAACTACCTAGGTAGTTTAGTTTGATGAGGGTAATGAATAGATTGTTCCTAAAATTATACATACATATTGTAACCAGCTATTCCTAGGAAAGTGACATGTTGAGAAATTATGTGAGTCCCTTCCATTGGGAGAAAAAGTTGCTGACTCACTCATCAGACCTCTTTTACATTTCAAGAGATTAGAGATACTTGTCTTATGTTAGGTGGAGTTGAACTGGTAGTGGAACTATCTAAGGATGTCATCCTAATCGAAAACGGACCTTATGGGTAGCTGACTATACTAGACAAACATAGGTACTTACAAAGTTTGGAAAAGGTATCGGATCTTGGAGGCCTAATATTACTATGGATTCCCCAACATGGGACCACACCTTGAGGTGAAGTGGCTTAGATGTTTTAGTGGGTCACCTATCCCATTAAATGGGGTAAAGTTGGGATTACCAAACTCTAGGGTCACTCGAACATCGTCCTCCAATACTGGGAACAACTTTCCTTCAGGTATAACTTATACCATTTTGTTTCTAAATCCTCAATATGGGTGATTATCAAATCTATCATTCCATCTTGGTGATTATTTTTGGACACCAATGCATTGACGGGCTCATTGACTTGGAGAGTAGTGTGGTATTGATCTCAAGGAGGATAATCACACTATTCAGGGAAGGTGGGAGACTCATATCTTAGTCATTTTTTGTATCCTTAGCTTGTTCCTTAACTAGGTGTACAGATCCACAGAGTTAAAATTTGGGAGTTTGACTAGGGAGGACCAGGTTCCCCACTAGAGGAGATAAAGGGTCCCTTATGATATTTTCAGGGTGTAGGTGCTGCTCGAAAATGAGCTTAGTAGTGATCCTTTTATATTTCTCAAGCTCTGAAATAAATGCAACTATCCTAGGGTCTAACTAAATTTTTGGTGCAGCTTTGGATATTTTGGATCCCTTAACATGTCCTCTGTCTTTGTCAGTATACTGATGGGAAGGTAGTAATGTCTCACTGGGGGGAATTTTGGGGCCTAGTGCCTATCTCTACTAAGGATTGAGAATTCCTACTGGGGGGTCTACTTAGTACTGTTTCACCCCTTGAGGAAGTTTTTTCCTATTTCACCCTGCATCAGCAACCCTATTTATGTTAGGTTGTTGGTTTCTTATTACTTGAGTCCTATAAGGCATGTGGATTAATATATTGATATATATATATATATAGTTAAGGTGATCCCCAATGTCCCAACATCATCCATTCTTCCTAAGAAAGAGTATGGATGCACACTAATGATTTTGTAGACCGAGGATCCCAAACATTATTTTCCCCAAGTCGCAGGAGAGTTTAATGTTGGTCCAACCACATTCTTGGTGGGACTTGGAATCAGATATCTTGGTCTTGTGATAGGAAAATATAATGGTTCCTCAACACTAATAGTCCCTATAGTTTATGGATAATAGTTTCATATCAGGTACACAATTTTTGTTTCAAACTCTTTTAATTGGGTCCATGCAGCGTGTGTTCTTATGCCCCACATTCCCTCTTTGCAAAGGTGAGTAGCTTCAATCATTTTGATTGAAGATTTTGGCACCTTGATTGAGATGGGGTGACGGAATTTTAGTTACTCCTTTCATGAATTTCTCCTTGGATCTCTTCACCTAGTCTGGATATCCATCATTGAATTGATTCATGTTTGTGAAACTCATTCCCAGGGCCATCTCAAGGTGTACAATAGTTAATTACACTACTTTTTTCTCGACAGGGCAACAACCTTCATTCAGGGGAGATAGTAACATTGGTCAAGTTTGGGAATTTATATACATTGGTTAGGTTGGGAACTTATAATTTCTTCTCCTTTTTAATTTATAGGCATCTCATGTGTGAGGTATCTTAGACACGAAACTGAATCCATCCTATGTTTTCCACAAGCTAGTTGATGTCAGGAGTGTAATTCTTCCTAGTAATTTTACATCAAGAATACCATGTTTATTGTATGGGTAGTTGATATGAATAAAGTCATAAGTTTAAAATCTTTAAGATATGGTTGTGTGGTTATGTGTGTCCCTAAGGGGGGATATTTCACACTTGGGATTTGGTTAAGTGTATCCCCAGGGGGAATATTTCACACATGGGAGTGGGGTGGAGTGTGTCCCTAGGGGGGATATTTCATAATTGGTATTTGGTTGAGTTTTCACAAAAGGGGGAAGATTTCACACATGGAGGTTTATTGGAGTGTGTCCCTAGGGGGATATTTCACACTTGATGTTTAATGGAGTGTTTCCATGAGAGGAATATTTTACACTTTGGGTTGTCTGTATTGAACCTCATGGAGGAATCCTACATACCCTATTGGTGACCAGGGTTCAAAACCAATGTATTTTGATGTATTTATTTAAGTTCATGTAATATGATAAGCCCATGTAGTTTAATATCCTATGTTAAGGAAACTCATGTTGCAGAAGGAGTGTCAACGAGGGATGGTGTGGGGCTTAAGCATGAAAGATGACTGGGGTATGAATTTCCCCCTATGGTGGTGGAGGAGGTGGAATCCAAGGGTGATTGTACATGGTATATCCTACGTTCATCACACAGGGTAAGGATACATTTTAACATCATGTTTTAAGATCACTTTTGAATAGTTTAACATCATATGACTAGGATTTGAAGCTAGAAATTTTTACATCTTTTAGCTCGAACATGGATGGGGATACACCACAAGGGGATTTATGATAAGGTGAAAGGAAGATCTATAAAAATGACTCTCTACCAAGATAGATAATTTATTTACCATAGTGATTCCACCTTTAAAGATTATGTTTCCACTGCTCATACACCTCTGGGTGAGGCATGGCATAACCACTTTCATGGAGGAGTGGAAATTAGGGGTCCCAACGATAGAGTTCCTATGCTTAGGAGAAAAATGAATTATGGTATATATTATTAGAAGAAAAATTTATGGTTGGTGGTACTTATTGTATGAAGATTAAGGGTATGGTGGTACCAATCATTGATTGGTATTGGGGGCCCAATCACTCAACTTTTTTGAAAGGGAATTGATTGATAGGAGGCAACATTGAGAGTCCTAGAGGATGGATTTTGTGAAATTTTGGGATTCATGAAGTTTGGGGATTCAGAAAGGCCAAGTCTCTTGAAGAGTTTAGCGGTCTCATAGAAGAATTTTTTTTCTCAAAATAGGGTAACCCTATCTCTTAGTGAAGTCTTGGTTTCCATGGGGTTAGATTCATGAAAGATAATTATCTCAAAAAACCCCAAGTGCTTAAAGGGTATTTATTCTTACATGAAGTCCATGGAACTTCATGAAATGCATCTCCACTATGGTTTGAGGTTCTCAAAACACCAAGGGAGGAGATTTCAATATATATGGATACCTTTTTAAATAAAACTCTTCTCTCACTCACAATACTTATGAGTATCATGAATTCGGAGATTTTCATAGAATATGAAAGGTCTTATCACCTTAAATTTTGGAAATATGGGGTATTTATTGGCCCAATAGAGTCAAGGTCGTTGTTTTTTCAAAATATGGAGGCTTTCATAAAATATTATGATCTTCAAAAAATTATGGGGTTTCATGAATATAATTTAATCTATGAAAAGGTTTTCAACTAAATATTAACAGAGTCAGGGACCTCAACAAACAGTATTTTCACTCATAAAGGCTATGTATCAAAATTATCATGTCTAGGGACTTCCATGAGCTAAAATCATTTTCAAATCTTTTTACCTTCATGAATCCATCATTTTATATGTATTTTTAAGTTGTTTCGGCCCAAATTTGCTCCAAAACAACCATTTATTACTCAATATCTCCCATGAAATATGTATTTTGGTGTCAAAAATAATAAAATATTATGGTGGAAGAAACCAATCATTGAAGGATAAATTTCCAGATGAAACAGAATTACTCAAAGAAAGTGGGTTGACTTATAAAAATCCCTTACAAATTTATTGTCTTTTAAATAAAAAAATACATGAAATATAGAACATTATATGGATTTTTAAATCTACTTAAATTCATTATAAGTATTCTAAAAATAAATCCATGGGTATTATATGTACCAAAAAATAAAAAAAAAGTGGTGAATACAATGCATATCTCAATGAAGAGAAATTGAGATGGGGAAACACATACAAGAATCATTTTTTTGTTGTAATAATCATTTTGAAGAGATTATATAAGAGGTAAATGTAAATAATAAAAAAATAAAAAGAAAAAATTCAGATTAATATAATCTTATATTATAATTTACACAAATTATAAAAAACATGTTCAAGAAGAAACATTATAACTCAATGAAAGGGTTTTTGTTATGAAACACCCTTACCTTTTCTTCCCGCTTAGTCAAATGTGCTCTATATTCATGTTTAACAAACATAAATATCTTAATTATTTATTTCAAATCTTTACTCATATTTATAACCATTTCTACTCTTTAATTTTTATCATTCATGGGCTGTTTAATGTTTATTTTCATTATTAGATGTTTATAATTTTAGTTGTCTTACACATGCTTTATATTGTCGATGTCGATCCCCATTATTTGATACCAGATTCATAAATATTATATTATCTAATTTATTATTATATATATTTTATAATAATTTATAATGATATAATTTCATCCCGTGATATTTTTGGTTCTTGAATATGAAATCAGTGGCGTTCCTATTTTGGTAATTTTTAAGGAACAAAGTGTGGTATATTAATAATAAGTTAAATAATAATATAACCTTTAAAAAACCTTAAACTAAACATTATTTTATCATTCACACATAATTATAACAATATTAAAGTTTACATATTCATTCATGATATATATTTATACCATTGTTCATGTAGGTGGTCAAGCCGACCTAAATAAAAATATGCTATAATTGATGGGTGAGTATGGTTTCGAAAGTGATCCATTTCAAATAATATAATTATTACCGAAGTGTAATGATATTATTTATATATTAATAAGGTTTTTAATAAAAAAATATTATATTTATATAAATAAAAGAATACTATAGAGATAGAAAACAAAATGTTTCACTTTGTGAAGGTGATAGTTCACACGTACACACGGACAACATATTAATTTCCCATAGAGAAAGGGGAAAGTAGTAAATGCTTTATCCTTTTAGAATATAAATAATTTTATAAATATAATATTAATACATTAACTAAATTTTTATAAAAATCCATGTAATGCAGTGAAGGAAAAATAAAACATTTCATTCATGGATGTGGTAGTCCACATATATGCAAGACGACATTTTCATTTTTCTAGGAAAAATGAAAAAATGTGGGTATTAATTAGTCCATAAATATAAAAAATATCATTATATAACAATACCAATGTATTAATTTTATAATGGATAATATAGGTTTGTAGGAGAAAGATATATAAGAAAACAAATTAGAGAGTGATTTGTATTTTCATTGAGAATTGGAACTTTCTCTTGAAGTACTTCTTGGAAATGGAGGAATTAGGCCAAATCATTGTGAAAAGAGGATTATAGACATGGAATAAAAATATAGGGGAAATTAAAAGTGAAAAGTTTCAAGGAAACTTAAAATTTATAAATTGGCCTTTAATGGGTGGTCAAAGACCCATTTTATAAGTGAAGAGAATGACATTTTTGTAAATATAAACTCTTAATATAAATGGAACACATGTTCCACTTGGAAAGTGGAATAAAAAATAGAAAATAATGAATATAAGATAATTTTTTTAGATCAAAACCACAAATAAGAATTTGGACACATGTTTTAACATGTTTTATCTCTTTTAAACTTGGTTAAACTCTTTTTATCTTAATTTACATTTACAGTGGTAACTACGTTTTTAACCTCAGTAACTAATTTTTATGACCAAAAATTAAAACACTTTTATTAAATAATTTTTAAATTATGATTTAAAATAAGGAAAAAAATTTATCAAAAAATTATAATGGTTATAAAAATTAATTTTAATATTATATCATATTACATGTAAAACCCATTTTTTAAGAAAAATGTGTATTTTTAAGCATAAATATAATAATTAGGACAAAATTATTAATATTATTGATTTAAATTATATTAATTTGTTTATTAATACCCAAATAACAATTATTTATCTTTCAAAGTAATCCAAAACCGAATTTCACCTTGTGAAAACTTAATTAAAATAGAAAGATGAAAACCCATTAAATCTGGATAAAATATTACTTAAGTATTCAAAATGAAAGACAAGGGTTTTCCAAATTAAACATAGTATTTAAAATGCACCATTTTACTTATTAAATATATTTTCTATTAATAAAAATTATTTATAAGTTTTTAATACATATTTACATCATGATAAGTTTATAAGTTCTACGATGTAAGTGAAAATTATATTTTCACTATTTACCAAAATATCAATGATTTAAAAAAATACCAAAAATTTATCCTAAGGTAATATTTTTATGATAAGTCCAAAAAAAGTTAATTTGTTAAAATTAAAAAATTTAAAATTTTATAACTAAAATATAAATAAAAACATAAAAATATAATGAAAAGTGTTTTCATAAGAAAAAAACTTTTTAAAATATATTTACTATTATTATTATTATTTCCTATCAATTATTAATTAGATTGGTGTTAATATATTCTTCATATCAATAATATAATTTTTCAATAATATAATTATTTTCTTAATAAAAACACATAAAATGATAATTTTATGGGAAATTCATTTTAGGAATAAAATGTTCTTATAATTTATTTACTTACATTAATTGAATTTTATAAATGAATTAGTATGAAAAATGAAATATTATTTTCTTTAAATGTAAAATTATGAATTTTAAAGAATATAAAATATATATAAATAATTTATCATATCTATAATTACATATTTATATAATCTTTTACCTATATAACCTCTCAAGCCTTCCATTGAAGACCTAATCATTATATAATCTCTGGTGGCTGTTATGGGAGGTGATTCTACTAAAATGGATCTCATGAAAATTTCCAATATCATGAATATATCTTAAAAATGATTTTCTCATAGTATAATTTTTAGAGTCCGGTTTAGTATTAATTTTGTGAAAACCCTTGAGAACCTACCTCTATCCCAAGATCATATAAATAAGCCTTATAAATAAAACATTCTCTAATTGATATCATTTATTTTATATTTCATTATGTGTTTACTTTAATATATAACATTTAATTTAACAGCTATTTTATAATGATAAATTTTAAAAAATTTAAAGTACCACAATTTCATTTTACTTAAGTGTTGTGTGTAGAGAAAGATATAAAATATAGTATTTATTTTAAAGGAAAATTAATACTAAAATATTGAAGTGTTATAGTCCCCATTAAATAAATACCTTCCTTTCAATTTTAATTATCACTCACTAATACAAATAGATAAGGGAATCTAAAAGATATAAATGTCTCAAGATAAGGTTTCTAATTTCATATCTACATCATTATATTAGGAAAGACTAGAAAAATATTATTTTTACTCATAATAGGCACATCCCCAAAATTTATTTTTTTCAATAATTTAAGCTAAAAAAACCTTCCTTTTGTTATTAATATGTGGTTTATGTGGTTATAGCTAGTCTATTTCCAAAATCTCATCAAATTCATCTAATATTTACATGGATCATATTCCCATAAATGTTAGGTTGGGATATAATAGTCATTAAATTTTATGATTTCGTCATTAATAAAATCATTAGGGTGGTAATTTATTATTTTTAGGAAACTTTCTTGATATACTAGATTTCCTTTAATCAAACTCTTTCAAGACATACACAAAAATAGAGTGGAGTAAAATTGTACAATAATTATTATTACCCACTTCAACGATAATCATCGCATATTTTTTTCCATGTTCTCTTGGTCTAGTAGGTTATTGATTCCCATTGTCCTTGATAGTATAGAGTTAGGGAATTTATTTTTGTAATGCCTAAAATTCCTAAATTTAATTAATTGAATTGTGAATGGTGTATTAGTTGGTAATTTAATACCTTTTATTGTATTATCCAACCTCTTTACCTCTTTTCAATAATCATGATCTCGATTTCCAATCCTTACACACTTGAAAAATTTTATTATACCTTTGAGATATTCCATTAGGTGCTTCTTCACAAATTTTTAACACGTGGGAAATTGAATATTGTTTCCTCCATTATATTTATCATTATAACTTCTATGAGACTTTATAATTATATTATTTTGTGTTTTTTTAATTCAATTATGTTCATATTTTTAATCATAATTTTTGATAGTTGGTTTAAAATAATCAAAAAATTTCTCACTCCACCACTTATCCTATTAGTTGATCATTGGGACATTCTCTTCATTTTCCTTGGAACCCATCATTAACTTGGTTCCTTCAAGATTCATCCAATACTAAAACTAAATAGGTTATTATGATTGATGAATTATTAACATTATAAGAGAATAATTATAAGAAAAATTTAACCTCAAAATGTATTATTATTTGTCACTATAATTTTTCTATATAGTTATTTAAGTCTTAAATCATTCTTAGTTTAACATAGGATTCTTTAAGCTGATTTTTCTAAAAATTATCCTAACTCTACCACTATATTTTGAAAATAACACCTTTATAATGATTTATAAATAGAATGAGAATTAATCAAGGAATATCACCTGGGAGTGCCAAACTAGGTGTCCTCTTAAATCTCTTTTTTATACACTAGGTGAAGATAGATTTAATAATCAACCATCCTTTTTAGATTTTTTACCCTTAGGTATATATGTTCTGGATCCAACATCCATTAGAAGTATCCAATGAGGGATTTCACACATACTCTACTTTACCGAAATCAAGACATTATCTTATACTTAGACTAATACCAATGATTTTCGCAAAATTAGTATCATCCTAATTCCCAAAAATAACTAAAATAATCTTAAAAAATAATTATACCTTACTTTGATACCAATTGAGAAACCCCATACCCACACTCTCGGGTCTAGTTATAAAAACACTTTATTTAAACACTATATTTGATATTAACTGAGGAAACCCAGGATAAACATATCAGAATTTTACGTCATTTCCATACATAAAAAATTACATATAAAACATAATTTTAAAATCCCATGAACTAATGGTTTATATTTTTTGCACTCTTAATTAGAATGTATTGAATGGCCTAGGTTTCAAGGGTTGTCGGTTGTAGGGTGTCACGGCATGATATATGGGAATCACACCATAATTCCTCCGACCTGAGTCCAACATAAGGAATATAGGAGTCTTAAAATGGTATATATTTCTCAAGTGTTATCCTCCTCATCACAAGTCCTTTTCAGAGATAGGATATAGTCTTGAGATACTCCCCTGTGGGTAATGATAACTGAAGAACAAAAATTGTGCGGCAGTGAGCCAAACGGGAAAATGTTTTAGTATAGGGTATAAAGTCCCAACTTTGGTTCCAAACAATTATTATCAGATTCTGGTCTTTAGCCTCAAATTATTAAAGGAAGTTATAAGGAAGATATTGTTATATCAAAAATTAAAATGAATTGTATTCCCAATAAGTCAAGGGTTATTGGCTACAAGGTGTCACAACATAACGTATGGGTGCCACACCATGATTCCTTTTACTCGAGTCCCACATTGTGTGTGAAGGGATCGTAGGAATGTTATATAAGTCACATGTGTTCTTATACCCATCATAATGTATTTTCATATATGAGATGTGGTCATGAGCCCCCCACCCCCCATGGACAGTAATCCCTTCCAAAAAAACCATTAAGAAGTGAGCTAAAATAGACAATATTGTGGTGGAGGGTATACAACCCCAATTATGGACTCCAACAAGTGTATTTGAGGACTATCTATATAGGAGACTTATTTTATAATACTTACGAAAATTTATCCATAATTGATCCACACTAGAATCCCTTCTATTCTAATGAAAAGTTATAATCATATTTATAACATGGGTAATGGAAAATAAGATAGGGGTGAGTTAAAAAATTCAATAAGGGGAAAAACTAATCAATATGTCATCAAATATTTAGATCATAACCATATGATAAAACATGATAAGAGGAGAAATATATTATAATAAGAGAATGGAATAATAATAGTTTTCAATAAGTCATGATTGCATGACATGTAATATCAAATAAAAAACATGTACCACACCATAAGATATAATTACAATGATCTATGAAGAATAATCATAAGAATATAACATTACATGTTTAATATCATAGAAACAAAGAATAATAAGGAATTATTAAACTGATATAAGCACAGGGAAATCCTAATATTTTGAGAAAATCCAATCAAGGGCACATATTTAGTTCTGAACAAACAAATTTTACATCTATTATCTTGTAAACAAACAAAATTTCCACAGTTCATGTTATGAACAAACAAAAAGTACATGATTTATATTATGAATAAAAAAATAATCCACTCATAACATCATTATCTCATGAGATATAAAAATCTAACCAATTCATTGGAGGGTGATATAGTACCCCAACCTTTAATCATCTATACATATGTGTGACACTTTAAAATCAATCATTTATCATATCATAAAGAACCAATTCTTAGAAAATGGGTTTCACAACATTTCCATAATGGTATCACCAAAATTTACTTCAAGAATGTCATCAGTTGACACCCAAAATTTAATAAAACTAAAAGAGTACTTCATAAGAGAATATAGAGGATGATTAGTGAAACATTACACCAAATAATATGGATATCTTGGGTATAAAGTATAAAATTAAGTGAAATCATGAAAATAGATTTCATAAAATATTTTTAACATTATTTCAAGAATACGATGTTACGATTCAAAATTTTTTCTCATAAGTTTCCATGAAATTTTTTTAAATGATTATCTAGAAAGGAATATCAAAAATCACTATAAAAAAAATTGGTTTTTTCCAACGGGTTATTTATAATGAATTTCAATAAAAAAAATTTATTTATGACCAAAATCTTTCATAAAAAACTTGACATAGAAAAAAACATCATAAATAGTAGTATTTATGGCGGATCATCACAAAAATATCTAAGCCATAATTTTTTGCAATGAAATTTGAAAAAAATCACAAATCATTATTTATGAAGGATTTAAAATTTCATCGAAAACAACTGTAAATAAATAAAAATTAATGTATGCACATAATAATTACAAATAACTATTTATTCACTAACTAATTAAATAATAATAATTAATAACATGAAATAAATACTAAATCCTAATAGAAAAAATAACATATAAAACTTAATATCAATTCAAAAATAGATTTTAAAAATGTCACATTAAATGATAATTAAAATTTAATTTATAAAATAAATATATAAAATTTAAATAAATTATAAAAAAAATTCATAATGTTTTGATAGTGCATACTTCTTGAGAAATGATATATTTAATGGGGGAGGTGGAAATGAGAGATGGAGTGGGAGAGGGGTGTGAAACTTTATTTATATATATTTTTTTTCATCGATTGTCCCGTCATAAAAAGTTCATCATTTTAAATATTTACAATGGAATTTTTGTGATAGAATATGCCTTTTGGGTCAGGTATTTTTGATAGAATGACTATTTGTCATCGTAAGTAGCCATCAAAAATATTTTTCACACTTATACAAAATTTAGTTTGTTTAAAATTCAAAAAATAGTTTTTATGGACTTTGGAATCCATCCCAAATAATTTTTTCCATAGTGTGATTTGTGAAATACATTATATTACATGTGAAATATTTTATAATAAAATGTTTATTTTTTACGGATAAAAATATCCATTTTAAATTAAACTTTTGAAAAAAAATATTTTTGATGGAATCTATAGCCTATTGCAATTAATCCTTTTCCCTGGGATTATTTGTGGTAGTATCTTTATTTCCTTCATAAAAACTAATTGGTATTGATTTCAAATTTCATCACAAAAGAGTATTTTCAATGTGATTAATGATTTTTTTATAAAAAAATTATCCTTCTGCATCCCACACATTGTTTCCAAAACTATTTGTGATAGATTCCAATTCCATCTCAAATTTTTGTTTCTACATATATTATTTGCGACACAATTTGAATTCCTTCAAACACAAAATCCTTTTCAAATAATTATTTGTGGAAGACTCCAAGACTATCATAGATAATACATTATAAAAAGATAAATTTCATATATTGAATATAAACATGAAAAATAAATAATGGTTGTCTCAAGGAAATGTGGAGTGGAAGGTTGCCTCTGTTGGGCCTATAAATACCCCCATATTTCCAAAATTTAATGGGAAAAGACCTTTCATATTCTACTAAAATTTCTGAATCCATGATACATAGAAGCATTGTGAGAGAGAGAGGAGTTGTATGTCCAAAGGTAGCCATCTATCTTGAAATCACCTCCCATGGGTTTTTGAGAACCTCAACCCATGGTGGATATGCATTTTATGAAGGTACATGGCCTTCATGTAAGAAGAAATCCCTTGGTGTATCTTTGGGTTTCGTGAGATAATTATCTTTCATGAAACCAACCCTGTGGGAACCAAGACTTCACTACGAGACAGGGTTACCCTATTTTGCAAAAAAAATCTTTCATGAGACCCCTAAACTCTACAAGACCCATGCCTTTGCAAATCCTCAAAACATTATGAATCCGAAACTTTCACAAAATCTAACCTCTAGGACTCTCCATGGTCCCTCCTATAAACTGACACCCTTTCACAAAATTTGAGTTTCTGGGGGCCCCATACCAATCTAGGATCAGTACAACCACACCCCAAATATTTATACATACAATACCACTAACCCAAAATTTTTCTTCTAATAATATATACCTGAATTCCTTGTTCTCCTAACCATAGGAACTCTAATGTTGGGACCCCTAATTTCCACTCCTCCATAAATGTTTTTATGACATGCCTCTCCCAGAGGCGTATGAGATGTGGAAACGTAATCTCTAAGGGTGGAATCTCCAAGGGGAATGACTTACCTATCTTAGTAGAGAGTCATTTTTCCATATCTTACTCTAACCTTGACATGGACCGCCTTTTAGTGTAGCCTCATCCATGTTTGAGATAAAAGACAAAAAATACCTAGATTCACATCCTAGTCATATGATGTTAAACTATACAACAGAACTCCTAAAACATGATTTTGAACTATATCCTTATACTGTGTGATGAACATAGGATATCCCATTTACAATAATTAGGGAATACCACCTCCTCCACCATCATAGGAGGAAACTCCTACCCCAGGAATCCTTCATACTTAAGTGTCGTGTCATCTCTCATTGATGCTTCTTCTGGGTCATGAGTTTCCTTACCATAGTATTTTAAACTACATGGACTTATCCTATCACATAACATTAAATATAGATGTCAAAATACGTGGTTTTTAATCCCTTTTCACCAATAGGATATTTAGGACACCCCCATGAGGTTCAATCTAGACTACCCAGAGTGTGAAATATTCCACCAAAAGACACACTCCATGAAACCCCAAGTGTCAAATCTCCCCCCTATGGACTCACTCCACTAAACCTCCAAGTGAGAGATCATCCCCCTTGGGTGAACACTCAACCAAATCCCAAGTGTGAAATCTCACCCCTAGGGACACACTCCACCCCACTCCCAAGTGTGAAATATTCCCCCCAGGGACACACATAACCAAATCCCAAGTTGGAAATATTCCCCCTTAGGGACACACATAACAACAAAAACATCTCTAAGAGACTTTAAACTTATGACTTGATCCATATCTCCAACCCCGTAAAATAAACATGGTATTCCTGAGGTAAAATTCCAAGGAAGAATTATTCCCCTAACATCAACTACCTAGTGGAAAACATAGGATAGCTTGGGTTCTATGCCTAAGATACCTCACACATTAGATTCCTTTAACATCAAAAAGAGAATAACTTATAAGTTCCCAAACTACCCAATGTCTAGAAATTCCCAAACATGCCTAATGTTTCTATCTCCTCTGACCAAAGGTTCCTACCTTTTCAAGAAAAAAATAGTGTAATTAACTATCGTCCATGTTGATATGGCATTGGGAATGAGTCTCTCGAACATAAATCAAATCAATGAGGGATATTTGGACTAGGAGAAGATATCCAAGGACGAATTCATTGAAGGAGTAACTGAAATCCCATCATCCCATTTCAATAAAGGTGTCGACATCTCCGATCAAAGTGATAAAAGCTACCCACCTTTGGAAAGTGGGAATTTTGGGCATAAGCACACACATTGTATGGCCCCAATGAAAATAATTAGAAAAAAAATGGTTTAACCGATATGAAACTATTATCCATCAACCATGGGTATTAATAGTATTGAGGCACTATCATATTTTCATGTCACTAGATCCTGATATTTGATTCCAGGTCCCACAAAGAATATGGTTGTCCCAACATAAAACTCTCCTACGACTTGGGGAAAATAATTTTTGGCATCCTTTCCCTCCAACATCATTAGTTTGGATCCATACTAATTATTTGGAAGAATGCAAGATTTTGGGGAATTTAAAATCACCTTCACTGTATATGTACCGATATATGAATCTACATGCCTTATAGGACTCAACAAATAAGAAAATAAAAGGTATTTTCCCATTAAATTTTGGAAATATGGGGTATTTATAAGCCTAAAAAAGGAAAGGCCATTCTTTTGGTATAATATGGAGGCTTTTGTAAAATATTATGATCTTCACCAAATTATAGGGTTCTATGAACTGAATTTAAGCAACACGAAGGTTTTTGCCTCAATATTCACAGACTTAGGGACCTCATAAAACCAGAGTTATACTACATGAAAGCTATCACACCAAAATTCTTATGTCTAGGGTCTTCCATGAGCTACTATAATTTTAAAATCTTTTAACCTTCCTGAATCCATCCTTTATGTGTATTTTTAAGCCAATTTGGTACAATTTTTTTCAAAACCAATGATTTATTACTCAAACTCTCCTAT
This sequence comes from Viscum album, assembly GCA_963277665.1. Taxonomy (NCBI): domain Eukaryota; kingdom Viridiplantae; phylum Streptophyta; class Magnoliopsida; order Santalales; family Viscaceae; genus Viscum; species Viscum album. Next base: position 1,841,841,888 of record OY728150.1, read on the forward strand.
GAAACATGTATTTTGGTGTCAAAAATATTATAATATTATGGTGGAAGAAACCAATAATCAAAGGAAGAAATTTCAAGATGAAAAACAATAACTCATAGAAAGTGGTTTGAGTTATCAAAATCCCTTACAACTTTATTATATTTTGGATAAAAAATGGATAAAAAGTATAACATTAAATGGATTTTTAAATCTATTTAAATTCATTATAAGTATATTAAAAATAAATCTATGGGTAGTATATACACCACAAAATAAAATAAGTGGTGAATACAAAGCATATCTCAATAAAGAAAAATTGAGATGGGGAAACCCTTACAAGAATCGTTTTTTTATGTAAGAATCATTTTGAAGAGATTTTATAAGAGTTAAATATAAATCCCAAAAAAATAAAAAGGAAAAATACCGAATCATATAATCTTATATTAGAATTTACACAAATTATAAAAAACAAGTTCAATAAAAAAACATTATAACTCAATGGAAGGGTTTATGTTAAGAAACATTGTTACCTTTTCTTCCCACTTAGTAAGATGTGATATAAATTCATGTGTAACAAACATAAATATCATAATTAATTAATTCATATATTTACCCATATTTATAACCATTTCTACTCTTTAATTATAATCATTCATGGGCTAGTTAATGTTTATTTTCATTATTATATGTTTGTAATTGTAGATGTCTTACACATGATTTGTATTGTCGATGTTGATCCCCGTTATTTGATACCAGATTCATAATTATTATATTATTTAATTTATTATTATATATATTTTATAATAATTTGTAATGATTTAATTTCATTCCATGATGTTCTTGAATATGAAATTAGTGGCGTTCTTATTTTGGTAATTTTTAATGAACAAAGTTTGGTATACTAATAATAAGTTAAATATTAATATAACCTTTAAAAACCTTATTCTAAAAATTATTTTCTAATTCAAATATAATTATGAAAATATTAAAGTTTACATATTCATCCATGATATATATTTATACCATAATTCATGTAGGTGGTCAAACTGACCTAAATAAGAATATGTTATAATTGATGGGTGAGTATGGTTTGGAAAGTGATTCATTTCACATAATATAATTATTAAAGAAGAATAATGATATTATTTAGATATTTATAAGGTTTTTAATAAAAATTTAATATATTTAGATAAATAATAAAATACTATATAGATAGAAAGAAAAATGTGCCATTTTGTGGAGGTGATAGTTCAGACGCACATAGAGACAACAAATTAATTTCCATTCAGAAGGGGGGAAATAGTAAATGGTTTATACTTTTTGAATATAAATAATTATATAAATATAATATTAATACATTAACTAAAATTTTATAAAAATTCATGTAATGCAGTGAAGGAAAAAATAAAACATTTCATTCAAGAATGTGATAGTCCACATGTATGCATGATGAAATTTTCATTTTTCAAGGGAAAATAATGAAATTAGGCTATTATTTAGTATAAAAACATAAATAAAATATAATTATATAATAATTATAATGTATTAATTTTATAATGTATAATATAGGTTTATTGGATAAGTATATATAAGAAAACATATTAGAGAGTGATTAGTATTTTACTTGAGAATTTTAACTTTCTCTTGAAGTACTTCTTGTAAATAGAGGACTTAGGCCAAATTATTGTGAACAGAGGATTATAAATATGGAATAAAACCCTAGTGTAAATTAAATAAAAAACTTTTCAAGGGAAATTCAAATTTTTAAATTGTCCTTTAATGGGTGGTCGAAGGACCCTTTTATAAGTGAAGAGAATTACATTTTTTCAAATATAAATTCTTAATATAAATGGAAAACATGTTCCATAAGGAAAGTGGAATATAAAAAAAATATAATGAATATGAGATAATATTTGTAGATCCATGCCTCAAATAATCATTTGGATTCATTTTTTAACAAGTTTTATCTCTTTTACACTTGGTTAAGCTCTTTTATCTTAATTTATAATTAAAGTGGTAACTACATTTTTAACCTTAGTAACTAATTTTTATGACCAAAAATTAAAACACCTTTATTAAATAATTTGTAAATTATGATTTAAAATAAGGAAAACGTTTTATAAAAAAATTATAATGGTGATACAAATTAATTTTAATATTATATCACATTACACATAAAACCCATTTTTCAAGAAAAAAGTGTATTTTTTAACATAAATATAATATTTAGGATAAAATTATTAATATTATTGATTTAAATTAAATTAATTGGTTAATAAATACAAAAATAAGTGTTATTTATCTTTAAAAGTAAGCCAAAACCGAATTTCCCCTTTTAAAAACTTAATTAAAATAGAAAAATGAAAACCTATGTTTATTTGGATAAAAGATTACTTACATTTTCAAAATGTAAGACAAGGGTTTTCCAGATTCAAGCTAGTATTTAAAATGAAACATTTTACTAATTAAATAAATTTTTTATCAATAAAAATTATTTATATGTCTTTAATACATACTTACTTCATGATAAGTTTATAAACGTTACGATGTCAGTGAATATTTTATTTTCACTATCCACCTAAATCTCAATGATTTCAAAAAGATCCCCAAAAATTATCATAAGGTAATATTGTTATGATAAATCCAAAAATAAATTTAATTTTTCAAAATTAAAAATTATAAAATTTTATAATTAAAATTTTAAATAAAAACATAAAAATATAATGAAAAGTGTTTTCATAAGAAAACAAATTTTTTATAAAATATTTATTATTCTTATTCTTATTTCCTATAAATTATTAATTAGATTGGTGTTAATATATTTTTCATATCAATGATATATTTTTTCTATAATATACTTAGTTTCTTAAAATAAAACACATAAAATGATAATTTTTGGGGAAATTAATTTTAATAATAAAATGTTATTAATAGTTATTTACTTATATTAATTGAATTTATAAATGCATTAGTTTTTAAAATGAAATTTTCTTTTCTTTAAAAGTCAAAGTATGAAATTTAAATAATATATATTATATATAAATAATTTATTATATCAATAATTATATGTTTATATAATCTTTTACTCATATAACCTCTTGAGTCTTCTATTAAAGACTTAATCATGATATAAGTTCTTGTGGTTGGTGTAGGGGGTGGTTTGGATAGAATATATCCCATGAAATTTTCCAATAGCTTGAACTTCTCTCAAAAACAATTTTTTTCATAGTATAATTGTTGGGTCTAGTTTGGCATTGCTTTAGTGAAAACCCTTAAGAACCTACCTCCATCCCAAGGTCATATAAATGAGACTTTTAAATAAAAAAAATTTCTACTTGATTTCATTTATTTTATATTTCATTATGTGGTTACTTCAATATATAAATTATCATTTAACAACTATTTTATAATAGTAAAATTTAAAAAAAAATTAAAGTATCTCAATTTTATTTTATTTTATTATTGTGTGTTGAGAAAGATATAAATTATAGTATTTCTTTTAAAGGAAAATTAATACCAAAATCTTGAGGTGTTTCATTCCCCCTTAAATAAATCTCTTCCTTGCAATTTTAATTATCACTTACTAATGAAAATAGTTAAGGGAATATAAAAGATATACATGTATCAATATAAGGTTTCTAATTATATATCATCCTCATTGTTCTAGGAAAGAGTATAAAAATATTATTTTTCCTCATAATAGGCACATCCCCAAAATTGATTTTTTTTTAAAAAAGTTAAGCTAAATAACCTTATTTATTATTATTAATATGAAGTCTATGAGGTTATAGCTAGTATACTTAAAAAATAACATCAAATTTATTTAATATTCCCATGGATCATATTACCATAAATGTTAGGTTGGGATACAATAGTCATTCAATTTTATATTTTCATCGATAATAAAATCATTAGGGTTATAATTTAATATTTTTAGGAAACTTTATTGATATAGTCGATTTCTTATAATCAAACTCTATCAATACATACAAAACTCTACAGTGGAGTAAAATTGTACCATAATTATCATGACCCACTTCAGTGATATTCATCGTATATGTTTTTCCATGTTCTCTTAGTCTAGGAGGTTATTGATGCCAATTGTCCTTGATAGTATAGAGTTTGGGAATTTATTTTCGTAATTCCTAAACCCCCTAAATTTAATGAATTGAATTGTGAATGGTGTATTAATTTGGAATTTAATACCTTTTATTGTATTATCCAACCTCTTTATATCTCTTTAAAAATCATCATCTCGATGTCCAATCCTTACACACTTGAAAAAATCTATTGTACCTTTGAGATATTCCCTTAGGTGCTTCTTCCCACATTTTTAACACATAAGAAATGGAATATTGTTTCCTTCATTATATTTATCATCATAACTACTATAATACTCCATACTTATATTATTTTGGGTGTTTGCTAATTCAATTATATTAATCATTTTAATAATAATTTTTGATAGCTAGTTTAGAGTAATCATAAGATTTATAGCTGTAGAACTTATCCTATTAGGTTGATCATTGGTACATTATCTTTATTTTACTTAAAACCCATAATTAACTTGGTTCCTTCAATATTCATACCTTACTAAAACCAAATAGGTTACCATGATTGATGAATTATTAACATCATAAGAGAAGAATTATAAGAAAATTTTAACCTCAAAATGTCTTATTATTTATCAGTGCTATTTTAGTATATAGTTATTTAAGTCTTAAATCATTATTAGTTTAACATAAGATAATTTAAGTTGAGTTTTATCATAATTATCAAAACTTTTACCACTATATTCATAAAATAAATCCTTCAAAATGGTTTATAAATAAAATGTGAATTAATCAAAGAATATAACTATGGAGTGCCAAACCAGATGTGTTGTTAAACAACTTTTTTCAAACACTAGGTGAAGATAGAGTTAATACTAAACCATCCTTTCTAGTTTTTTACCCCTATTTATATATGTTCTGGAGCCTTCATCCACTTTAAATATTCAATGAGGGATGTCAAAAAAACTATACTTTACCAACATCAAGATATTATATTATAATTAGACTTATCATTATGATTTTAACTAAATTGGTCTCATCCTAATTCCCAAAAATAACTAAAATAATATTAAAAAAATTATACGTACTATGATACCAACTAAATAACCCCATACCCACACTCTTGGATCTGGTGGTGAAAACACTTTCTTTAAACACTAGATGTGATACCAACTGAGGAAAACCAATATAAAGATATCTTAATTTTACATTATTTCTATATATAAAACATTACATATAAAAAATAATTTCAAAATCCCAAGAATTAATGATTTATATTTGTTGGAATCCCAATTAAAATGTAGTGAATGGCCTAGGGGTCAAGGGATGTTGGTTGTAGGGTGTCACAACATGATATATCAGAATCACATAATGATTCCTCTGACCTAGTTCCACCATCGAGAATATAGGTTTATTTCATATATTATATAAGTCTCAAGTGTTACCCTCCTCATCACAAGTCCTTTTCAAAGATGTGAGGTAGTCTTGAGACTCCCCAACCCCACCCCCTGTAGGTAATGTTCACTGAATAACAAAAATGTGCGGTAGTGAGCTCAAGAAGAAAATGTCTTATTAGAGGGTATAAAGGCCCAAATTAGGATCCAAACAATTAGTATTAGATCCTGGTTGGTATCCCCAAATTCTTAAGGTAAGTTATAATGGATATATTGTTAGATATAAAATTAAAATTAATTGTATACCATATAAGTCACGGGCTATTGGCTATAAGGTATCACAACATGACGTATGGGTGCTACACCATGATTCCTTTGACTCGAGTCCCACATTGGTTGTGGTGGGATCCTAGGAATGGTATATAAGTCACATGTGTTCTTCTACCCATTATAAGGTATCTTCAGATATGAGATGTGGTCATGAGCCCCCCACCCCCCCATGGGCAGTGATCCCTTCTGAAAAAAAACATGAAGATGTGAGAAAAAATAGACAATATTGTGGTGGAGGGTATACAACCCCAATTATGGATTCTAACAAGTGCCTTTGAGGACTATCTATATAGGAAACTTATTTTATAATACATAAGGAAATTTTTCCGTAATTTATCCACACTAGAATCCCTTATATACTAATCATATGTTATAATCATCTTTATAATATGGAGAATAGAAAATAAGATAAGGGTAAGCTTACAAACTTAGTAAGGGGGAAACTTATTAGTATGTCATCAAATATTTAGATCATAACCATATGATAAAACATAATAATAGGAGAAATATCTTATTAATAATAGATTGGAACAATAAGAGTTTTCAATAAGTCATGATTGGAGGACATGTAATATCAAATAAAAAACATATACCACATCATAAGAAATAATTTCAATAATCTATAAAGAATAATCATAAGAATATGACATTAAATGTTTCATATCATAGAAACATATAATAATAAGTAATTATTAAACAAACATAAGCATAGGGAAATCATAAGTTTTTTTTAGAAAATTCAATCAAGCCCACATATTGAGTTCTGAATAAATAAAATGTACATGAATTATGTTGTGAACTAAAAAAATTTCCATGGTTCATGTTGTGAATAAAAAAAAGTTCACGATTTATGTTGTGAAAAAAAAATTGTCCATGCATAACATCATTATCTCATGAGATATAAAAACATAACTAATTCACTGGAGGGTGATAGAGTACCCCACCCTTTAATCATCTACACATATGTGTGATACTTGAAAATCAATCATTTATCAAATGATAAATAACCAATGAAAATAAAATCTATTTTGTAACATTTCAATAATTATATCACCAAAATTTACATCAATAATGTCATCGATTGCCACCAAAAATTTAATCTAATCAAAAGAGTATTTCATAACAGAATATAGAGGGTGATTAGTGAAACATTACACTAAAGTAGATAGATATATTAGGGACGAAGTATAAAAGTAAGTGAAATTCTGAAAAGAGATTTCATAAAAATTTGTAACATTATCGCAAGAATAAGATGTTACAAGTTACTTTCAAAGTTTTTTTTTGAGAAGTTTACATGAAACTTTTTAAAGAATTATATATAAAGGAATAACAACAATCACTATAGAAAAAATATTTTTTTTCAATGTAAAATTTGAAACTAATTTCAATCACAAAAAAGTTATTTGTGACTAAAATCCTTCACAAAAAACTTGTCACTGAAAAAAACATCGTAAATAGTAGTATTTACGATGGATCGTCAGAAAAAATATCTAAGCCATAATTTTTTTCAATGAAATTTGAAATCCGTGACAAAACATTATGTATGAAGGATTTAAAATTTCATCACAAATGACTATAAATAAATAAAAATTAATATATACATATAATAATTATAAATGAAAATTCATTTACTAATTAATTAAATAATAATAGTTAACAACATGAAATAAAAATTAAATCATGATAGAAAAATTAATATATGAAACTTAATAGATATTCAAAAATAGATTTTAAAAATGTGACATTAAATGATAATTAAAATTTAATTTATAAAATAAATATATTAAAATTAATACAATTATAAAAATAAAAAATATGAAAAAATATAAACATTTTAGAATGTTTTGAGAGTGTATGATGCTAGATAAATTATATATAGAGTGGGGGAGGTGGAAATGAAAAATGGAGTGGGATAGGGGTATGAAACTATATTTATATATATTTTTTGTGATCGATTCTTCCATCATAAAAAGTTAATTGTTTGAAATATTTACAATAGATTTTTTGTGACATAATAGGCCTTTTGGGTCAGGTATTTATGATGGAATGACTATCTATCACAATAAGTAGCCATCAAAAATATGTTTCCCACTTATTCAAAATATATTTTATTTCCAATTCAAAAAATAATTTTGATGGACTTTGGAATCCATCACAAATAATTTTTTTCCATAGTATTATTTTTGAAAGAAATTAGATTACATTATAAATATTTTTTTATGAAATGGTTATTTTTTACAGATATTAAAATCCATCACAAATTAAACTTTAAAAAAAATTGTGATGGAATACATAGTCTATTTCAATTAATCCTTTTCCATTAGATTATTTGTGTTGGTATCTGCAATTCCGTCAAAAAACTAATTGGGATGGATTTTAAATTTCATCATAAAAGAGTATTTGAAATGTGATTACATATTTTTTTATAAAAAATTATATCCTGCCGCATCCCACACATTGTTTGCAAAACTATTTTTGATGGATTCTAATTCCATTGTAAATGTCTGCTTTTACATATAGTATTTGTGACAAAATTTGAATTCCTCCATAAAAAATCATTTTTAGATAATTATTTGTGGAAGACACCAAGAATATCACAAATAATCCATTTCAAAAATTTGAATTTCATATAGTGAATGGAAACTTGAAAAATAAATAAATTTTTTCTTAAGGAAATGTGGAGTTGAAGATAAAACAAATGATTATAGAAGGAAATCCCTTTTTATTTTAAAATTTATTTTCTGAAAACTCAGATCATAAAAAGGTTAAAAATACCTTTTTAAAAGTGATAAAGATAAATATAAAGGTCACATGAAATTATTTATAACTCTTTTTTCAAAGAATCATATCATTAGGGAGATTTAAAATATGTCAATAGAGAAGAAATCATCATCAAATAAGATTTGAGTTATTCATAACCACATTATTATTTTATGAGAAATAAATTCTTCAATGAGTAAGTTTTCAATTTAAAATTTCATTTTCCCAAGAGGGAAATATAAATGAATATATAATAAATTGTTCAAGCGGATGCAATCAAACATATAATAAAGAAGTTTAGAATGAAACATAATAACTCAAAGAAAGTGGTTTGAGTTTACAAAATCCATTACAACATCATTATATCTTGAATTAAAAACCCATGAAAGGTTGTACATTATATGGATTTATAAATGCCTATAATTTAATTATAATTATATTAAAATAAATTCTTGTTGATTATATACAAAAAAAAGTACTGAATATGAATTTTATCCCAATGAAGTGAAATTGGGACGAGGAAACCCTTACAAGCATCATATTTTAAAGTAATAATTATTTTAAAGAGATTTTATAAGAGGGAAATGTGAATATAAAATAAAATAGTAAATAAAACTTAATAAAATATTATGTTAGAAATTACATAACAAATAAAAATAAGTTCAAGAAGAAACATTATAACACAATAAAAGGGTATTGAGGTAAGAATCACCCTTACCTTTCATTCCCAATTAGTTGAATGCACTCTAAATTTTTGTGTAAAAAACCCAAATCTCTTAATGAATTATTTCAGAATATTTTTTATATTTATTAAAATTTATACTCTTTAATTTTAATAATTCATTATATTCTTAATTTTTATTTTATTTATCAAATATTTTTAATTTTAATTTTCTTGAACATGCTTTGAAATGTAGATGTCAATCCACATTATTTGATGTCAAGTTCATAATTCCTAGATTATTTAAGGTAGTATACTAAACTTTCGATTATTATTTATGAAGTTTCAATATAATTCCATGATATTTTTGGTTCCTATAGATAAAATTGGTGTTATACTTGTATCAATAATTTTTAAAGAACAATGGGTTGTATATTAATAATAAGTTAAATATTAATATAACCATTCCCGAACCTTAAAAACATTATTTGATCATTTATGTCTAGAAATAATAGTATTTAATTTTACAAATTAATATATGATTTAAATTTATAACATTTTTCTTGAAGGTGGTTAAACAGACTCAAACAATCTATGAGTGAGTACGGTTTAAAGAGAGATTATTTTGGAAGAATATCATTATTATAGAAGCATAATGATATTATTTATACTTTTATAAGCTAATTAATAATATTTTAGGATATTTATATAGATAACAAAATATTAGGGATATATAAAATTAAATACATCACTTTATAGAGGTGGTAGTATGCATGTACACACAGATAACATTTTCATTTCCTATAAAGAGGGAGGAAAGTAGGAAATTGAGGAATTTGGATAACTTTTTGTGACTATAGGCTTAGGGATATTGAATATAATTATAGGGGAATTGAAATGGGAATATTTTAAAAGAAACTTTTAATTTTTATAGTGGTCACAAATGGTGGTGGAAGTCCCCTTTTATAATTGAAGGGAATTACATTTTTGTAAATATAGCCACTTAATAAAAAATAAACACATGTTTCACATGGAAAGCGGAATAAAAAGTAGAAAATAATGGATATGATATAATTTTTGGTTTATATAAAACTAAAAAAACTCAATTAGTGACATTTTGTTTTTAAAAATAACTCTTTTACACTTCGTTAAACTCTTTTTACCTTAATTTACATTTACCGTGGGACCAACATTTTAAACCATGATAACAAATTATTATAACAAAAATAGAAAAAAATTACCTAATTTGAAAATTCTGATTTAGAATATGGAAAAAAATTATAAAATATTATTTCTATGGTTGAGAAATTTAATTTTAATATTAGCGTATATTAAACATAAAATCATTTTTTGAAAGTGTATTTTTAAGTATAAAAATAATTTTTAGGATATAAATATTAATGTTGTTGATTCTCATGAAATTAATTGTTTTATTATTACAAAAATAATAGTTATTTTTATTTAAAATTCAGATAAAATATAATCATACCTTGAGAAAATTTAATTTAAAGATAAATATTAAAAGCATTTTTTTATTATGATAGAATATTACTTAAGTTTTCAAAATGTAAAGCATGTATTTTCCAAATTCAAACTTGTATTTTAAATAAATAATTTTACTCCTAAAAAATATTTTTATCAATAAATTGTTTCATAAGTTTCTAATTCAAACTTATTTCTTTATAAGGTCATAAACACTACGATATCGGTGAAAACTATATTTTTCACTATTCACCTAAAAAAACTATTTCAGAAAAATCCCAAAAAATTATCCTAAGAAAACATTTTTATTTTAAATCCAGAAATAAATTTAATTAATTTACATTAAAAATATAAAATTTTATTATTTAAATTTTAAATAAAAACAACAAATATATATTGAGAACCATTTTCAAAAGAAAATAAAAATTTTCAAGATATTTACTATTCTTATTCATATTTTCTAATAATACTAATTAGATTTTTATAAATAATATATTTTATTTATAATATATTTATTTTATTAAAATAAATTGCATAAAATCCAATTTTAGAAAAAACATCAATTTTTAGAATAAAATGGTTTTATTAGTTATTTATAAACATTAATTGAATTTTATCAATGCAGTAGTATTCAAAATGAGACTTATTTTTATTTAAAATTAAAAATATAAAATTTATAAAATGCATATGTGTTGGTCAAAGTTAAAAACTCAAGATGGGGGTGAATTGAGTTCCCAATAATTATTTCTTTTACAAAAAATTAAAATAAAACCCCCCAATTTATAATAAAATCACCCAGTCAATCAAAACAGTATACCAATATAAGTTTTGATCATTTATAAGATTTATCAAAGAGTAATTATATCTCAGTTAAAACAATAAATGAGAATTATTTTAATTTATGAAATCCAGTTACTTAATAAAAACCTTATATCAATAATAGTAAAGATTAACTGTCAAAGTAAAGATTATGTTTGTAGTTTAAAACAATTACATTTATAATGCTTTGTAAATAAAGAAACAAAACTAGATCACACCATGGAATAAACATGAGTTTTATTCTCAAGCCAAGACTTAATCCCCTCCACTTAGCGATCACCTGCAACCAAGAATATTATATAAATGTAATATGATCCATAATCTTGATTAGGTTTAAACACAACAACATACAAGTTGTATAGGCCACGTAGGGACCTCTTCAAAAATAACCATGGGAAGAAAATAACTCATGCCACACAGGGACTTATTCCTTAAACATTGTGGGTATAACAATGAAAATAGTGTGAAGAAGATATCTTGTATCCTCCATTTATAGCACCGAACCCAGTGTGTGTTGATAAATAATAAAAACAACACACTGCTCAAAATTAAATGCAACAAATATAAATAAAACGTATAAAGATGCAGAGAATATTTTGTTTCTTGGTATGATGTAATCTAAAATCTTGAGACTCATATGATTTGTATTGGAGAGGATCTTGAGCCTTTTCTCTAAAAATAGTAGTAAAATAGAGTGTCACAAACTCTCATTGTTCTGACTGTATGAAAGGATATGAATATTTTGATGTGCTCCACCCTTTCATATTCTTAATCAAGAAGAATGTTGTGTCGTAGATCTCATGGAATGATCCTCATAATATTCAGAAAGTATTTTTTATTTCATCTAACACACTTTCATATCCACATGAGGGAGACAAATTTGTATATAAATTTTTGTAACATGGAGAGTCTATTTAAAGAAAAATCATCATTATCCTCTATATCCTATGGATCTATAACATAGTCATTAATGTTTCAATATACTAGTTAAGAATAATCATTAAAATAATCCATAACATTAACTTTGATAATATAGTCATTGAGATTATTTAATTCAAATGTCTCAGGATAAAGACATGGAGTCAAGCTTTTGATAAATCATGTCTCATAATGAGTTAGGTCAATGGTAATTTAAGATGTTGGTAGTTCATCTCATGGTAGGTCATTCTAAATGCTGATACATCTGATGGTAGTTCATTGTCAGGGATGACTCATTCCCAATGTTGACTCATCTCAACGGAGAATCATTTCAGCTGTAACTTTTCAGAAGTTAGTTCATCCAATGGTAGGTCATGTCTAGTGGTTAGTCAAGACTGATAATGAATCATTCTTGTAGGAAACTTGTCCTCAATGGTAGATTATGGGGTGTTGAATCATTCATAGTGGTGACTCAACTCTGATAGTGAGTCTTTTCTAGCATTAACTCAACTCTGATAGTGAGACTTTTCTAGGAGTGAGTCTTTTCTATTGGTGATTCATCCTCAACAGTGATTCAATTCTGGTGGTAGTACTTTTCAATACTTAGAAAAAAATTTCCTAGACTTCCTTATATTTTAAAATACTATAATAAAATATAAAAATTGTTAAAAACATAATTAACATGATTTGTAAGAATTAAAACAAGTAGGTTCCAATAATCTCCCCCTTTTTGTTGATCACAAATCATGGAATTTTATAAACCATGTATAGAATAAAATTAGGCTTAAAATAGATCCTCTTTACACTTTTAAAAAGCTTATGTATGGGTTTGAACATAGATTTTAAAATAGAATACAAAATTGAAGATGGTAACAAATGTATTAAATAAAAATGTAATCAAAGATACATTAATGGTATGGTATAAAATAATAAAAGTAAAATAAAAGTAAATGAAATGGATCATATTTAGGATACTTAAATAAATTACATATTCATTCTTCCCCTTTTGGGAATTTTAAATAGATAAAAACTGTAAATTCAACGAAGAAAATGATGAATAATTAGAGATATTCCATTAATAAAAAAATTAATGTTACTACATCAAAAAATAGATATAAAAAAGTCACAAAGAAATCTCTATAAAAGAAAAAATTATAATCTCAATCACTATAAGACTAGGTACTTGGATCGGTTGGTGATTTTCCATCATCAGAGGTAGTGGGGATAAAAGTAGAATTTGGGGCTGAGGTAGTGGTTGTACGGACAGAAGTAGTGGATGTGGGTAGATCTCAGATAATGACTTGGTAAATATACCTAACTGCTTCTATGGGTGACAAGCTAAGAGAATATAACGGAGAAGGAAAAGGAGAAGTGGGATCTCTAGAAATATATTCTCTAAAATACTCAGGGTCAGTAGTTAGAGGAGTTAGAGGAGAATTCACTGGAATATCCTTCTAAGTTGCAACTGCTACACCAAACATGTGTAAGAAGGGTTTCATTATATTTATAAAGTCTATAATGATATTTCATCCTCGCTCTTTAGCACTAAAAAGTCCTTCTTCTCCTCCCTAAACAACTTAAGTGCATGGTTCATCACCTTCATCTTATTAAACTATTCCTTGAAATATTTTGTAATTGATGGAATCCGTACATTTTTATTTAAAAACATAAAATGGGATTTTAGTTCATGATTAGTGTATATCCTCAAATGATAATACTTTATAGCCATGGTTATTGTTTTTCAAACATCTCTAACTTCATTTTGGTATTCTCTTGCAATCTTATAAACATGATCACTGTTGTCCTGAATCTGCCTCAAGCTCTCCTAAGGGATAACAGGAAGATATCCTAAAATAGAAATATTTTCCTCTATAACAACTAATCTGATAAACTCAATATCCAAGTAAGTAGTTGAACTATAAGTAAAAGGTATTGAAGGTAGAGACTCCAACCTATCCAACACAACAGTCAAACTCTCAGAAAAATAGGTCTTCATATCTTCCATCATAGTCCTTAAAGACTCCAAATAACCAGCTAAATGTATGTTCTCTATCTCAACATCATGAATATAATGGATAATCTTTGTCTTTATGTAGAATATCACAAGCTCCAACAAATATATATCATCTCTTTAACCGATATTTGTGACCAAAGTGGGTTTATTCCTTAGAATCCTATAAAATTAAGAGAGTATCCTCTCTCTGAAAGACTCCAAGTCAGCTCTGAAAATAGTATCAATAGGAATGGGTGGAGAAATAGTAGGTAAAGGTGTTGAAACTCTCTAAGTAGTGGCCTATGTTGGATATGTTTTGATAGGCACATATGATTGAAATATTTACATCTCCCCTATTATTTCTATATGCTCAACCATTAATCCATTTGGATCCATATATACTTAAACTAGGATAACATGTCTCTCATCATCAGAGTTAGTATAATCCAAGACAAGTCTCAAAAATCTGGGATATCTTTCATATTCTTCAAAGGATGTTATGTATTACCTGGAATAGGACACAACAGCTGAATCAATATGATTCACATTAGTAGGTTCAACATGGTGGATCACAAAATTGGGAGTTTCCTTCCCCTCAACTGATGCTCCCAACACATCTTTGGAAGATTCATCAACATCTATAACAAGGCTTGATATCTTCTTAGACCTAGAATAATGAGATACAAGTGGAGAAGAAACATGTTCCAAAGTCATCTCAAGATCATCTAGCCTATCATAATCAGAATCATCTTCACTACCATCCCCATCTCCATCTCCAGCCTCCTTGAAACTTCCATCACTTCTATCATTTTCTTCATTTCTATTTTCTTTGTCATCTCTATTATCTTAATCACTATTCTCATCATCATTTATGTTAATTTCATCATTAGATAAATCTATAACATCTTCAAAATATTTATAAGAACTCTTATATTGTTCTTCTCCTGATACCTCACTTTCTTCTTCTTCACTTCCTTCACTCAAGAGATTCTCTCTAACTAGTAGAGATCTATGAGGACTACACAGACTAAAAGTGAAAAAAGTTCTCTTAGAAAGGTTGGTATCACTACCCTCATCAATTGATAATTCCTCATCTTCAATAGCTTCTTCTTGTTCTTTATCGGAATATACTACCACTTCATCCAGCTCCAAGCCAGGATCAACAATATTCTTTAACCTAAAAGGGTAATCAATATGATTAAACTCCTTATATAATTTATCAACACCATCAACCCATTTTCTCAACCATGGATTCTATTTCATGTTCATTATTTTACAAATTAATTTAGTAAGGCATGAACCTTCACATTTCACTTTAGTTTCTTCTTCCCCATCAACCAATTCCTTAGCCTCCAGCATGGCCAAAATAAGCTAAGGATAAATCAGGGATTTTGACCTGGATGAGAGTTTGAAAATTTCAATCATATAAACCATAAAATATGTACACATTTTTATTTTGTCTCATCTATTCATAATGTATAATATATATATATATATATATTGATATCTCATTGTGTTGAAATGACATTTTATCGGGCATAACATATACTAAATAAACATAAACAATAGCTAGAACTCACCATCCAATTATGTTGTAGCTGGTCTCCTGAGAGTTACATCTTCTATAAGCTCTTAAAAATTATTCTCATACACAAACGAGTCACTATTTCTTATAATAAATCCTTTATAATCATTTGAAACACCTTAATGAGACATTTTAAGACATCTAGTCCATTTATTTTAATATAAAACTACCTTATATCCATATATATTGCTTCGAATCCAATATTTATCCTCCCAAAAACTAAAATCAATTTTATGATAAAACTCATGAACCAACCTAGGATAGAATGGCCTCTAATTATTCAAGAATCAATCTACCTATCCCTTGTCCTGGATCACTTTCAACACCAATTGTTTTCTCAAAGTCAACCACTCATCATTAACTTCTTTCTCTGGAACAACTGTTAGAATCTCAATTTGTAGGTTTCATGGATTGACAACTAGATGGATCAATTCTACTTTTAACTTATTTGATGGACCGGACTCCTCAGGTGTTGACTAAGTATGTCGCTTCACCCTAACCTTTTTAACATATCTATAAGGTTCAGGAGATGGTGGGGGAAGGCTGATAGTCAGGAAATAAAGAACAACATAGAATCTCGAAGGTCAAGAGGCATGAGAGAGATAGAATTGTAATCAGACTAAGGGTATAATTTATATCATGTAGGGATTTGAAAATCATAAATCAAAATAATATATTTAAATTAAAATTAAATAATAATTAACCTGAAAGGAAAATAAAATTAGTAACGGTGACTTAATTCCAACAGAGGTTCATTTCCAATGGTGGGTTCTTCCAATGGTGGGTAAAATCCAATGGTGGGTAAACTCGAATGATGGGTAAAATCCAACGATGGGTAAACTCAAGTGGTGGGTAAACTCCAACCAAGACTATTCAAAATTTATCATACTTAATTGATGTTTGATTTAGTTCATTCTCTCATAATTTAATAACTTAGTAAAAATTTCTACAAGCTGACGTTCAGTTTCAATGTATTCAAGAGTTATATCACCCTTTTTTAAATGATATATCAAAAAGTTATGTCTTTCATCAATGTTATTTATTTGAGATTGAGATAGATGGTTTTTAAAGATATTTATTGTACTTATGTTGTCACAATTTAAAGGTACATTTCTGAATTGATATCCATATTCTAGTAATGAGCGTTTTATCCATAAAATATTTTCATAGTATCTACTTACAGCTATGTATTCATCTTCACTAGTATAAAATGAAACTGAATTATGTTTCTTACTACACCAAGGTACTAAAGACTTTCCCAAAACATGGAATGTTCTAGATGTTCTTTTTCTATATAACTTACAAACACCAAAATCAGCATATGAATAACTCACTAGTCAAATGATTAGAATCTCGGGTAGAACAGTCCTAAATTGGATGTATATTTGATGTATTTTGAAAATCTTTTTAATAGAAAGTAAATGAGACTATTTTGTATTTTATTGAAAATGATCACACATACACACACTAAATATAATTTTAGGCTGGCTGGAAGTTAAGTAGATAAGACTTCCAATCATTCTTTTGTAACTGGTTTTTTCTAATGGTTTTTTGGATTTATCGAGATCTAATTTACAGGTGGTACTCATAGGATTATCACTACTTTTAGTTTTATACAAATCAAAACATTTTAAAAGATATTTTGTGTAATTAATTTGACTTAAAATAATTTCTTATTTATTTTTGAAAAATATGAAAACCAATAAATAATTTCATTTCACCCATTAAAACCTTTTCAATCTCATTTTTCATCATTTTTGAAAAGTTAGTACACAAAGAATTTTTAGAAAATCCATAGATAATACCATCTACATAGATTTGAACAACAAAAACATATTTTGAAATTCATTTTATAAAAAGGTTATTATCATCCATACCTTTTGAAAATCCTTTTTAAATTATAAAAGTGCTAATATTATCATACCAAGATCTAGGATCTTGTTTTAAACCATATAAATCTTTTTTTAATTTTAAAACATGATTTGAAAAATGTGTGTTTTGAAATCCATGGGGTTGTTCAATAAAAACATCATCAACTATATAAACATTTAAGAATTCAGTTTTGTCATCCATTTGATATATTTTGAATTCTAGATGAGTTTCATAGGAAAGTAGTATTCTAATGGCTTCAAGTCTAGTAACATGTGAAAAGGTTTCTTCATAATCAATATCATATTATTGACTATAACCTTGTGCAACTAGCCTACCCTTATTTCATACTATTTTTCTAGACTCATCAACCAGGTTTTTAAATACTCATTTAGTGACAATATTCATGCTATATTTAGGTTTATCAAAAATATCTCAAAACATATTTCTTTCAAATTGGTGAAGCTCTTCTTGCATAGTCATTACCAAGAATTAATCATTAATTACATCAGTGATATTCTTAAGTTTAAGTTGTGATAAAAATTATTGGTGTTCAACCTGGTTTCTTAGATAATCACTAGTTAGTGTACCTATATCTAAGTCTCTAATTGCATCATCTAAAGTATGGTATTTAAGAGTCGTAATAGCTCTAGAAATAGAAGAGTTGGTCACCTCATTGTCTTCTATAGGTTCTCGTTCAGGTTCAGGAAGTTCCTCATAGTTGGATGATTTTTTAGATTGGTTTAAAGAACTTGTATAGGGTTCAGCATTGATGTTTAGAGTGGATAAATCATATTTAAGGTTCTCTAAAGAGGTTTTAGGTTCATGTGGATCTGTCTCGTCAAACTTGACATGTAAAAACTCTTCTATAGTCTTGGTTTTTTTATTAAACACCCTATATGACTTACTAGTAGTTGAATAACCAATGAAAATTACTTTATCTCTCTTGAAGGAAATCTTTTCAATATTATCCTTAGTTTTAAGAATAAATAATTTTTAAATAAAAAATATCAAGTAATTAACAATCATATTTTTATTGTTCCAAAGATCAAAATGGTTTTTCTTAATTATAGGCCAAATTAAAGCACTATTAATTATATAGTATGTTGTATTCATATCCTTTTCTCAAAAGTAGATAGGTAATTCATATTCATTAGGCACTTTTCGGGTTATCTCTTAAATTTTTATATTTATTTTTTCTATAAATCCATTTTAATGATGGGTTCTAGGAGTAGAGAAATTATGGTAATAGCCATTTTATGAGAAAAAGGATACAAAGTCTTGATTTTAATACTCACGGCCATGGTCACTTTTTATGGTCTTAATCCTAAGTCCACTTAGGTTTTATATAGATTTTTCATACTTGTTAAAGTGAGAGTAGGATTTAATTTTGTGAGATAAAAAGAAAACTTAAGTATACCTAGAAATTTAATTTATAAGTACATAGATATAGTTATTCCCATTTAAATTAGAAACTATATAAGGTCCAAACAAGTCCATGTGAACCAATTTTAGGGGTTTATAAGTTGAAACTTACTTCTTTTATTTGAAATATATGTTTTGTTGTTTCCATTTTTGACTTGGGTTACACACTTTATCATTTTGGAAATCAATTTTAGGTATACCTTTAACTAACCATTTCCTAGTTGAATTTATTGGTCAGTAAATATTTTAATGGACTATTCTCTTATGTGAAAACCAAAATTCCTTATGAAATTAAATTATACAAGAAACATTTTGAGAAAATAAATAATCAATATTAACATAATAGACGTTATCGTTTCTCAAAGAAGAAAAAACTAAAGAATTTATGGAATCAAAAACATTAAAATCATTGTTTTCAAACTTCATATAAAAACCATCATCACATAGCTATTAGATAATAAGAATATTGTATTTTAAACCATCAAAAAATAATACTTTTGAAATGAAAACTGAGTTAGGGTTACTAATTTGGACAAGGATAATTATTTTTTCTTTAGAATTATCACCATAGGTGACATTTACACCATCAAACTATATCAAATTCCTGAATCATGGGTAATATATAGTCATATGTCAGGAACATACACTATCTAGGTACCATGGAATTGCATGAGATCTCTTCAATTAGGTTCTCTACAAAATAGTTTTCACACCAAAAATGATGTTGGCACCCAAATATTCTTGGGTACAAAAATTTAAATAATTTGAGTTTTAGGAACCCATGTTTTTTAATGGATTTTCTATAATATGATTTTAATATTTTGAAAACAATAACTTTATTTGGTCCAATTAAGTAGTAACTAATAGAAGAACTATAACTAGGAATAAATTTGTTCCTAATAATTATTTTCTATCCAGGTTCATATCCAATACCAATGGTATATCTTGGTGTAGTTTTTTCCTAAAAATTTGAGTTAGAGTGTTTATTCTATTAGTAAACCTCTATAATTCCTTATTTAATTGATCATTTAAAAATTTAAGTTCATTACTATATTTAATCAATTGAGCATTATTTTTTTTCTCTATAGCAAGGTCAAATTTAACACTAGCTGATAAACCATGTTATCTCTTTAAAATTTTAGATTTATCTATAAGAACATTAAAATTATCCTATATTATATTACAATATTCAATAATTTCCTCATTTTTAATATTTTTATCATTATATTCATCTCTATAATTATTTGAATTATGAACATGAGAGAGAGTAGGTACCTTATATATATATTTTTCATGGAGAACATATTTTCTCTTTCTGAATTTTATTTATGAGTCGAGTCTGAGTCACTCAAGCTATCCTTAGAAGAACTCTAGGTGGATTTGATTACTTTATTATATTTTCTATCCTTATCATCATACTTATTTTTTTATTTTAACTTGGTGCAGTCATCCTTGACTTGTCGTTTTCTTTTACACTCATAAAATGTAATCTCATTTGAATTATTATCTCTTTTCGAGTACTTCTTCCAATTCCATTTATTATCATACTTTATATTATATATCATTTTCATGAATAATTTATTCTTCTTATATAATTTCTTAAAACTTCTAACCATATGGGTCATCTTCTAATCACTATCATCAGGTGATTCCTCATCACTATAGCTTTAATCTTGTACATTTTCCTTCTGTTTTGATGAAGTAGACTTGAAGGCTATATACTTACTTTTAGGCTCATATTCCTCTTCTATATTTACTTTAAGCTCCTCTTCATACATAATTAACTTTATAATCAACTTATTAATAGGTAACTTTCTAATCTCACAAGATTCTCTTATTGATACTGAAGTTCATCTCCATCTCTCTAAAAGACATCTTAGTAGTTGCATGATTTAGTATTTTTATAGATATTGTATTCCCCAATGAGTTAATTTTATTCATTATCTCATTGAACATAAGATACATGTTAGAAATAAGATCATCATATTTCATCTAAAATTAATTATATTTGATTATATTAGTATTTAATCTCATTTATTTCACATTAGTTATTCCTTCATGAGAAACATATAAAGTGTCTTAGATTTCAATGGCAGTTTTATAAGAAAATATTTTATTAAACTCTTCTTCACCTAAATCACAGTACAGGTAATTCATGTATTTAAAGTTATTATTATAATCAATTTTAGTAGCACCATTCCACTCATTTTTAGTAGTCTTAGGTAATTCATATTTATCTTATATAGTATTCCATATTTCAAAACCCATGGTTTCAATGTGCATTTTCATATAGATTTTCCATTGAGCATAGTTACTTCCATTAAAGAGGTGTGGTTTTTTGGTATTATAACCTTCTTACCTAATATCATTTTAAATAACTAAATTTATAACTAATAGAAATTTAAGATCTTTAAAGCAAAACAAAAAAAATGTTGAAAAGATTTAAAAAACCCACTAATATCAAATATTGGTCAGATTGAGAAACTCAAGAGTGGGTGAATTGGGTTCCAAATAAATTTTTTTGTTACAAAAATTAAACAAAACCCCCCAATATAAAATAAAATTTCCTAGTTAATCAAAATATCATATCGATATAAGTTTTTATCTTTCAAAAGATTTATCAAATAGTGATTATGTATCAAATAAAATAATATATGAAAATTAATTTAACTTTTTAAATAAAATTAATTAATCAAAAACTTATATAAACACTAGTTAATATTAACTATCACAGAAAATATTTTTTTAGTATCTTAAACAAATAGAGTTTTAAATCTTTTTAAATAAAGAAACAATACCAGATCACACAGCTGAATAAATAATGGGTTCAGTCTCAAGCCTATACCGAATCCTCTACACTTGGAAATAACCTATTTCTAAGAAGATTATATAAATATAATATTATCCACATCCTATATTGGATTTAAACACAATAGAATACAAGTTATTTAGGACACACAAGGACCTCTTCCATAAAAACAATGGGAAAAAAACAACCCAGGATGCACAAGGACCTCATCCACAAACTCTATGGGTAGAAAAATTAAAAGAGAGTGTCTTGTATCTTCCTATTATAGTGTAAGATATAGTGCATGTCAATAAAAATATAAGAAATGCACTGCTCGAAATTAAATGCAACAAATAAAAAGATAAATTATATAAATTTAGAGAAGATAGTGTTTCTAGGTTTTATGTTCTCTAAAATCATGAGTCTCCTCAAATAAGTATTGGATAGGATCTAGATCCATTTCTCTAAAAATAGCAGTGAAAAAGAACATCACAAGATCTCTTTATTCTAAATCTATGAAAGGATCTGAATGTTTGATGTGCTCCACCCTTTCACAGTCATATGAAAGTAGGAATTATGCATGAAAGCTCTCATGGAATAATCCTCCTAATATTCATCAAGTAGTTTTTCATTAATCTAGCACACTTGCATATTTTCATGAGGGATACTAATTTGTATATAAAGCACTTTAGGATGGAGATTCTGTTTGAACTACATTCATCACAATCCTATACATCCTCATACTAAGATCAGACATATAATTTAACATTTCCCTACAATAGTAAATAATAACCATTAAAATAATCCATAACATTAACTTAGATGATATAGCCATTGAGAGTATTTAATTTAAATGTCTCAAAATAGATATGGAGAGTAAGAATGGTGGTGAATCATGTTTGATGGTGATTCAGGCCAACAATGAGTCAAGCTGGTGGTAGGTTATCTAGCATTAGGTTATTCTCAACAGTGACTCATCTTGTGGTATTTTGACTTCAGTGGTGACTCATTACCAATGGTGACTCATCTCAATAGTGACTCATTTCAATAATGATTCATATAATGGTAGGTTATCCATTTGTAGGTCATGTATAGTAGTGATTCAAGTCTGACAGTGACTCATTCTTAGAGGTGACTTGTTTCAATTGAAGGTTATGTGGCTGTGACTAATTCCTGGTGGTGACTCAACTCTAATGGTGATACTTTTCTAACAGTGACTCAACTCTGAAGGTGATTCTTCTCTAGTAGTGAGTCTTTTTTGTGGTGATTCATACTCAATAGTGACTCAAGTCTGGTGGTAGTTCTTTTCAATACATAGTCAAATTTTCCCCAAACTGCATTAAATTATAAAGTTCTATAATAAAATACTAAAACCATTAAAAATATAATTAACATGATTTTTGAGCATTAAAATAAAGAGGTTACAAAAATATGATATATAAATAATTTATTACATTGACAATTATATGTTTATATCATTTTAATTTCTACTTATATAACCTATCAAGATATCCACCTAATACCTAAGCATGAGATAAGATTTGGTGGCCATTCCCAGTGGTGATTGTGTGATCATGGATCTCATGAAAAATTCCACGATATTGAACTTCTATTAAAAATGATTTATCTCATATTAAAATTGTTAGATTTTGGATTGGTCTTGGTCTAGGTAAAACCCTACTGAATATACCTCCTTCCCAATCTTAGATAAATGATCCTCATAAGGAATACTTTCTCTAATTAATTCCATTTCTTTTATATTTCATTAGGTTATTACTTTGATTTATACTTGATAATTTAACTTCTATTTTATAAGGGAATAATTTAATTATTTTGTTTTAAAGAATAGAAATTTCATTTTAATTCAGTTTTATGTGTAGAATAAACTATTAATTATAGTATTTATTCTAAATAGAAATTAATACTAAAATCTAGGTGTTTTAAGAATTTGACTTAAATAACTACATGAGTTATATGATACCACTTTTATGAACCTATTGATTTGTATAAACATGAAAATATATATTTAAAAATTTTATAGGTCCAAATTCATGCTAAAACAAAAATCTAATTTACCTATTCCTATATTCTCCCATGAATTTTGTGTAATTTAAACTAAGCATAGAAAATTAAAAAAAAGAAACCATAAAAACTGCCTTGTTTATTCACTAATGTCGATGTGATATGATCATTATCGACCATTAATATCTTAAATACATCAAGTGATGTGTCTTATAGATCATTTACACACAAACCATATCTCTTTTTTTTCATTATTCAATTTTTGGGTTCTAGAGTGGGAAATTTAAGCATTGTTTGATGTCCTTTCGTTCAGAAAAAGATCGCATGTTTGATCCATGAATTTGGATTGATGGAATCATGATCTTCCTATAGGTTTCTATCTCTAAATATCATAATAGGCCTTGTGAGGATAAGGGAATATGTAATTTCAATCTATGAAAATTCCAACAAAAAATTGGTTAAAACTAAATATATAATAGAATTTTGTTCTTAAATTTACACTCAATCCCTTTAAGAAACTAAAAATTAAATACGTAATACAAAAAATGGATTAAATATATTTATTAAGCTTTTAATTGTCATCATAAAATTTAATTAAACTTGTAACATAAAAAATATGTCACATGATTAAATTTGATCTATTAACATGACTAATCTCTCTCATATTTGTTTAAGGAACCATGAATAAATAATATTCATTCAAAAAAATTCTCATATTCAATCTTTTTAACTTAAATAATTCATGAATACCTTGAAAAATAAATTCAATTATTATTATTCTAAACTTTAATAATTTTATTAGAATAATGAAGTTTTGATCATTCATACTCAGACGTATATTATCCCTGTTCATGGGGCCCACTTCATCCTAAACTCTTATTCATCCAGATTGGTGTTACTTGCGGACATACTTTGTGTGTGGCCCTTTTGGAACTTCTTTAAATATAAGGGATTCATTCTAGTAGAATAATAGTAGTATCTAGTAACACATCATGTCCCTTAAATAGAAAATGATAATTCATGACTATGAAAACCTCCTAAGAACATTCACTATGTAATATAATATCTTTACCTCATGAAATCTCATAAAGTGTGATGCACACTTTCTATAATCATACTTCCTCATTTTATTATTTTAAAAACTTATTATATGGACTTACCTTCTTCTGAAATTTCCATGGATTTAGTAAAGTTACTACCATCCTGTTCAATTGAGCTAAAGATATATCTTCCATTGAAAAAGTGAAAAATATAATCTTGATCATTCAATCAATTTAATACCAAAAAGGTCACTCCCAACGTAAGATGACTCATCATAGCATAAATATCATGGTTTTAATTTTTAATCAAAGTAAATGATCAAATGGTACAGATGGATAATGATATCTTGTCGAGAGACTAATACACATGCTCGTAAATAGGAACAACCAAGGTCACCCTAAACATGGGGTGTTCCTATTGGTGATTCATTACTCGTTATCCCCTCAACTTGAAATAACCAAGTGAAAAATTATTGAAAGTAAGTCTCAATTATTATGAGACCAAACATTTGATAGTTATAAATCATCTATGCCCCATCAATATTATTTATCTAGACCATAGAACATATTTTTTAAGATTACTATCATAGTATCTCAAGTTTCTCAGTGTAGTTGAGAAGTGCTATAACATTTTTATACAAAAAATAATCTAAGGATGTTACCATGTAAATAGTGGATACATAAGTATTAACACTATTATGGTAATAATAAATCACACATAACTCTTTCAATACATGATATGGTAATATAAAATTACTTCTCAAGTTGGAGATAGGGAACCCACTTTCACAATAAAGTTTTGGAAACGTTTTAGCACACTTAAATTTTCATAAATTATAGCATTTATGAAATATATCCCATTTATATAAGTGGTAATTTAACTCTTCATGGTCACTTAATACTTAATTAGTAATCACATTTTTTTGTTACATGATCAAATAATATGATAATCTATATGGATTAAGTGTATGGAAAAAACCTGAATGATCTCCCATATCATTAAAATAATTTGGGAAATAGTATCATCATATCACTGTATGTGTTATGTATTATAATATGAGAAATGATATAATGGAATCCATGGTCACATTGTAGATTTCTTAATATATTGATTAAGTATAAACTAGAATAAAACCTTTATAGTTTCTCATGAATAATTCTTGTGGTCCCTATTAATGCTTGTTATATGAAGGCAATGAACAATTACTTCATCTATAGTCTTGATATGATATATTATTTCCCAAATATCTCTAAACCTAAAAAAATTGAATCTTCAGAGAAAAAAATCATTATTATTAAAAAATATCACCAGTTAAACATATATTTTCTCTTCTAGGGCCTTTGATTAATTTTTCACTATTAGTAAATTTACTTACATGAATTCTATTCATTAAAAGTTTTAGACGGAGATATATGAGAGAGATATATGGGTAGTGAGTGAGGGAGAGAGATAGGGAGAGATTTGGTTATAGGGGAGAGAGAGAGAGAGGTATGGGAGAGAGAGATGTTGTAAAATAAAGAAGAAAAATAAATAAATACATAAAATACTTATACAATTATATATTACAAAATAAAATAACATCACTTTTAGGAAAATTTATACATTATCATCCTTTCTAAAACCATTAATGTTTATAAAGAAATTAGTGATATCAATATTAATTATATCATTTTCTTGTTTCATGGTCTAGTCAATAAAATTTGTTTAGGATTTTTTCTTTCCCTTTAATTGATCATTGATAAATATCAACAAAGTTATTTGGAAAAAATGATATGATACTAGTTTATTTTCATTTTATACCAAAAACATTTATTATCAACGTTTTTTGTTTCTTTGGATGTGTCTGTTTATCATTTAACTACTTTTGGTTGTACGATTTTCTGTTATCATTTGATATAAGACCACCTGAATAATGATGTTTATCTCATACTCAACTATGTCAATTATTATCACTACCATGATTCTATAGAATTTTATGTGGCTCTATTTTGGCTGTCTTGACACATGTTTTTTGTAATAATTATGGTTACTTTTCTCAAACAAACTGAACTTATTTGATAAAATTATCTATGCTAAATAATAGTTAATTTAAATGTGATAATCATTATAAATATGAGTAAAATATGATTCTTTCATGAAAAAATTTGTTTATTTAAAAAATCATATATTTATGATAAACATTATAAATACAATTCTATAGTCTCAATAAAATATTCCTTTTTGAAAAAATAGTTCATTTTATTTCTTGAAGCTGCACACAATGAAGGATGATTACATAAAAAATTTTCAATATGACTTGGAGGTTGATAGTTTGAATTTTTCTCAAGGTACTGTTGGGATAAGAATAAAATTTATATATTGTAACATATCTCATTGGAGTATCTTGATTATTCAACTAAGAAGGTTATAAGGTCATTGGATTTTTTCTATGAGAAATATTGGTTGGAGGATTATAAAAAAGACTATTGGAGTTGGAGAATTAATTATCTCTTATGAACTAAAAGTAAAAAATGAGAGTTGAAGAACATGACTTGACTTAATGTGTGTTGAATAATTTCAACATAGTGAATAATTTCAATGCTTTGTTTTGAATAATTAAGGGGGTGATAATAATATTAATATTGTGTTATCTTCATTAATTTTAATCATTATTCCCAAAATTTAGTTCAAAAAAACCACACATATCCTATGTTTTTTTATAGTTTTTTGTATATTAATCTGTGAAACACCATTAAAAAGGAATAAATTTTTTCTACTACCTAAAATCGCTCCTATGTTTCATTATATATCCTTTAATTTCTAGTAATTCATGTGAGTTTGTGTGTGTTGACCAGCCATCATTTTTAACCATTGGTATCAAAGTGAGTTTGGTTTGATCCATGATGTCATGCTTTGAGCCCTATCACCTTAATGTTCCTGTAGATTATCACCACATCCCAAATCCCAAATTGACACTAGAAATAACCCTTTGGGGGTTCATCATTTGGGGAATAAGATCGTAGGATCAGTGGTATATCCCACCATCATGAATATTATCTACGACCACCGGTTCTTGATGATGAAGGGTATAATTCAGGAATATGGACTTTGGGACATAGTCAACACCAGAAAGGTTGAACTCCATAAAGACGGGAAGGAAGTACATGTTATCCTATGAGATGTCATTAAGTAGATAATCTCCATACCCACCCTCAAGGAAATCATAAATTAAGCATGGGATACTATAATGTTGTCATGACCCGACCTAGAGGACTATCCAAACTCGGATTATAACTGGATAATGGAAAACCTGAAGGGAATTATCAATCCCAATAGGATGGTGACTAGCACCCATAAACCCAACAAAAACCATAGAAAATTATTTTCCCAACCTAAAACAAGATACATGTCATATATCTAGAAAGAAAACTATAAAATAAATATATACTAATAAAAAGAGTAACAATGGTAGTGATTCCACTAAAGGTCGAATGATAAAACTGAGGTATGTTTCAAAAAAACATTCAAAAAATACAGCCAAAAAAATCCATATCTATGACATGTGATATATGGGAAACATCTCACCATCTCAACATTAGCTACCCATGCCCAGCTGACCAAAGACTCACCTCTTAACTATGGAACCTTTCTCTATCTTACATCAGATAAAACAAGGTCTCCACACCCCCAAGGAGGGCTGTAGGGCGTGAGCTAAATAGTCTTAGTTGGATCCCACAAAGGTATTCTATTAAAAATATCTATGAAAAAATACCAATATACTCAATTTAAAATAAAACATGTCATGATAATAAGTTATACAATTTTATAACAAAATAATGGGAAAAGATTCCATTTTTTCATAGTTATAAAAAAAATCTAGGTAATATAATCTCATAGAATAAATTTCCATAAACATTTTACATTTAAAAAATCATGTATCATATCATGTAAAATCAAAAATATTATAAATCCAAATCATAATTGTAATCACCCCTAGGATAACAAAGTTTAGTCTAGCTAGGTCACTTGTACCCAAATAAAAAACAACAGCTTTTGCGTGCTCAAGACCCTATATCCAATGCATCCATAACTAGGGATAGAGGAACACCCTATAAAGTGAAACTCAAAAATTGCTAAGATCAATATCCTATAACTAGTGTATCTATGCTCAAGTAATGGAATAACACCCCAGAAGGTGAACCCCATTATAATTTTAATGAATGAGGGACAATATTAAACCCTCTTCCTAAATACACAAGGATCCATTGTGAGTAAAATATAAAATAAATTTCAAAGGGATTATAATACTTCACAAACAATTATAAACAACCCTTCTTATAAAAAAATCATTGAAAATCCATTTCACAATCTATTTCACAATGTTTTGAAAACACATTTATTTTTCTAAAAATGAGGGGAAAATTATATTTTCTCAAAACCCTTTATAAAAATTCATATCAATCAACTTAGAGATCATAATGATTCATTTAGAAAACTATTTATAAGTCCAAGAAAATTAATGGTTCATATATCATAGGCTGGAGACAGAACCACCTACCTCAACTCAGGACAGACACTAACTATGATGTGATCCACACACTAGAAGTAAATTTAACATAAGAAAAATTTATTGGAGGTCCTAAAAAATATTCAAAAAATTATAATCATGTTTCCATAAGTAAAATAATTGGTAAAAAACATAGATCAAAACACACCTTAGGAATCGCATGCATTACACCACAACCGATGAGAGAATCAGCCTCTGGAATAAAATATAATAAGGGATCTAGATGATATTGGTGGAGGATCATAAAATGATCAATAAATAAAAAATATTTAACATATAACCACTTCCAATTCTAAGAGAAAGATAGTAAATGAGAATATCCTCTAGAATCTATATAGGATGATCCATTTGACCATCCTTTTATGGATGGTAATCTATACTCAATAAGAACACATTCCACATTGCCTCTTGGTGACTCTTCTAGAACTATGAAGTAAACTGGGGGTCCCTATAAAATAAAATGGAAGAGTACCCCATGAAACTTCACAATCTCATGCATGTACAACTTACCCAGATCTTAAACCTTGGTGTTTTCCCTGATCAGATTAAAATAATTTGATTTAATCAACTAATCGATCACCACCCATATAACATTCTCTACTAAGGGGGTCCATGGTAGTCTGATAATGAAGTCCATGGACACAAAATCCCATTTCCATACTAGCATTGAAAGAGTATGGACAAGACCATAAGGATTTAGGTGCCCTACCTTTATCTATTGGAAGGTGTAACACTAGGAAATATAATCAGCAATTTTGTGATTCATACCCATACACTAGAAATGATATCTCATATCATAATACATCTTCTTAGTTCCTGGATAAATATGCCATAAATAACTATGAAAATCATATAAAACTAAATTCCTGATGTATTATGGGATAAAAAATTGATTCTCGAAGTGATTAATTCTATCTGAGGCAAGAGACCAACCAGAAATAGTCTCTCCACAATATAAGGTTTCTATTATTCCTTTGAAATCATTATCCTACTATTGGTCCTATAGAATATACTGAAAAAGGGATGATGAAAATTTAACACTTGTTAGAACCATATCTAAATCATCCTCTTTCACATCCATACTCATCTGAGAAAGATCCCCATAAGGTTCCACTCCTCTTTTAATTATAAGAGATCCTGGGAAGGAATATTCCTACTGAGAGAATCAGTGATAACATTCCCTTTTCCTAGTATGTAGGTGATATAAAAGTCAAATGTATGGAGGTATTGCATCCATCTCCTCTATATGAGGTTCATATAATTTTTAGAAAATATGTAACTTGGGATCTTTTGATTAGTAAATATCATGAACCACTCCCCAAAAAGATATTTTTTACAATGATTAATCATATGCATAATATTGTTGATCTCTGAATAATAAGTGGGGTTCTTTTTCTCATGCATTCAAAGGTGATGAGATCTTTATGCCACAACATTATCATCTATAATAATCACAAAACCTATACCATCACCAATATCATAACAATATACCACAAAGACCTTACCGAGTTTTAGAAAGATCATAATATGATTCAATTTCATAAGACATTTCAAATCTTCAAAAGAATTATGATATCTAGCATCCTAAGTGGATTTTACCCCTTTATTGGTAAGGGTAATCAAATTTTATGCTATTATTGAGAAATCCTTGATGAATAGTCAATAATATCTAGAAATAACTAGTAATCACTATGTCTCAAAGGTGTTTTATGGTTCATCCCATGATAAGAAAGTCTTCAAATTCTTAGGATCGACTAAAATTCCATGTTTTGAATTAATGTTCCCCAAGTACTTCACTTCTTGGATTCAAAATTTACATTTTGATATCTTCCTATAAATGTGGTTACTCCTCAAGATTTTCTAAACTAAAATAAGATGGTTAGCATGCTCACGTTTAGATCTCGAATAAATAAGGATTTCATCCACAAATACCCTAAAAAGGTGGAAATATTCTAATAGAATATCTAGTTCACAAAACCATAACCACTTAAAGAGAATTAGTTAGGAAAAAGGAATTAAAAGATATTAATAATGGCTATGTCTGATCCTAAAATTGGTCTTCAGGGTATTTAACTTCTAAACTCTCAGCTAGTGATACCCAAATCAAAGATCAATTTTTGCAAACCACTTATCCCATATTAACTTTTCAAATAAGTTATCCAAACAAAGAAAATGGTAATTATTATTAATAGTCACCCAAATAAAATTTTGATAGTCCACATAGAGACACAATGAACCATAAATATTCATGGAAAAGAGTATAGGTTATTCCCATAGAGAAATAATAGATGAATAAATATCTTCCTTATAATATTATCCAATTAAATATTGAGATCTTTCATCTCATCAGGTGTTATATGATAAGAAGGTATAGACATTGGTTGTGTAATCAGCACTCAAACAATTCTGAACTCCACATCCCTTTCTAGAGGAAGACCACAAAAGATTTTTAGGAAAACATCATGTAAATATTGAACTGGCTAGGGAAGATAAAAAAGGATAGGAAACATAATCTATCTCAACTAAAACTGTAGAAAAAAACTCTTGAGATCTAAGTTATAAGATCATTCACAACTAGACCCAGGATCCCACTATCCCAAAAATCTTTTGAGAGTTCCCATAAGTAGTAAATAATGTGATAAAATGATGATAAAAATCAATATCAACTCTGGAAGTGACCATCCAATCCATGCTGATGAAGAAATTGAAAATATCCAAATTAATAACTAATAAATCCTAAACCGACTCTACTTCAGCTATCGAAAGAGAACAAGATGGAAAATGAAATCCCTATTATTTTCACTTTCCAAGAGGAATCGCCAACTCTATAGAAAAGAACATGATCTCCACTGAAAGTTTCATAATATTAATAAAATGGAAAGATATAAATTTGTGTGTATCACCATTATCAAATGGATCATTTTCAATAGAGGATTCAAAAAAGATATAGCCTCTCACTGTACTAGGCATGTGTCAACCTCAGCTAGAAACTCATCCAATATGTGAATATTCTTCACTCATGAGGCCTATTGATGGAGCCCTATTGAATTTGAAGATTTTAATTATTCCATAGTTTCCTTTGGAGACAAATATCTTTGACTATAATAGGGTGTAGAGAAATTATATAAAAACCTTTTTAGATGGCCTAGATGGCCACAAGCACTCCAATTCTTCATAGGTTCAATATAATACTATCAAGTGTTCCCTAATTTTTTACACTGGTATTAAGTTATGGGAACACAATTGGAACCTACTAATGGTGCATAGGAAGCCTAATACTGAGAACCACCTCCACCACCCATAAAATTATTGATCCATTTTCTCTTTTTCCCCTGCACACCACTAAAACTACCACCGGGTGGAAGAGAGGATCTAGAGAATCCAATCATACCTTCCATATCTATTTATATTATCATATCCATATCGACTATGTCAGTATAGGGGATAAAATTAATTGTATATACATGTGATTAAATGTTAGGTCATAAACCCTTAAGATATTTCAGATTCCTTGTCTAATCATTCATCACCACCTCTTGAGAAAAACAAACCAACTCTATAAAATGGTTGGTGTAATCCAATACTGAATGCTCTCCCTACTACAAATAGATGAAATCCAAATAATTATCTATCATTACAGACTCTTGGAATAAAAACTAAAATAAAATGTTCTTGAAGCCCTTCCACTCCAATCCCACATGTTGTTCTTCTTGAACCATTGAATCCCATCACCACCTGTTAAGACCCTCAATCTTGAATATTGTGCATTTTATATGGATAGACTTGTGTAACTCCAAAATGTTGAAACCCCAATAAATATTTTCCAAATATTCATTTGCCTCTTGGGGTTTATTCATACACTAAATGGATAAGGGCTTATCATATTGTAACTCTCAGGCTTGACCATGTCTCCTTCATCTCCTAGTTGTGCCTCAACAGCTTGGTTATGAACATGTGTTATGTTCTAGTTCATGGAACAAACTTCCCATATGATAGTCTTTAAGAGATTCTTATATAGAGGAGGATTATCATGAGTAGAATCTACCATTGTAACCTACTAAGGAACCCATGGAGGACATCTTAGAGGCTTATTTATACACACCAAAAGAATAAAAAAATGATTATAAAATGGAAAAATCTCAGTTTGAACGAGATAAAAATAAGAAAAAAATGGGATCAAGTCCAAAAAACAACATGGGAGAACCACGTTTTAAAATGTTGTGGTGGATTAAGGCTTAACATAGCAATATTTTTCAAGTAACTCACCAAAACATACCCCTTAAGTCTTTAAAATCCTATATTATATCTACTAACTTCCCAAGATTGAGAAAACCCATGCTTTAATAACAAAATTTCATGACCTGTTCTGGAGGACCCACCCAAAAAGTCTCTGAACCAGGCTGCAACAAAATCCAAAGGGCATTTCTGATCCCCATGGGATGGAACAAACACCCAGGAACTCAATAAAAGTCATAGGGAATTATTTTCCCAACATGAAACAATATACATGGAAAATATATATTAATATATCCACAAAATAAATATGAAATAATAAAAAGAGTGACAATATTAATGATAAAACTAAATGTATCAATATAAAACCAAGGTAAATGTCAAAAAACATCAAGAAAAGACAAAAAAAAACTATTCCTTGTTACATCATGTGATACATGGGAAACACCCCACCATCTCACCACTAGCTACTCATATCCAACTAACTAAAAACCTCATCACCTCACTACATCCCCTTTACCTATCTTGTATCAAATAAAACAACATTTATACACCCTCAAGGGATTGTATAGGGTTTGAGATAAACAAGATCAGTAGTAACCCACCTAGGTGTTCCATAACAAGTCACTTTCAAATTATCCCAATATAATTAATTTAAAATAAAGGATTTCATGATAACAAGTTACATAATTTTATATCAAAATCATTATAAGAAATTATCAATTTTAATAGTTTTAAAACAAAATCTAGTTAATATAATTTTAAATCATATATTTTCATAAACCTTGTACATTTATCAAAAATTTTACCATATCATGTCAAATCCAAAAAAGTACCAAGACAAAGCATAACGGTAAATACTCCTAGTATAACAAAGGTCAGGTAAGCTAGGTCACTTGTACCCAAATTAAACTAAAGTACTAGTTCACACTTATGTTATTAGATCTAATTCATCCATAATTAGGGATGGAGTAACACCCCATAAATTAAACCCCTTAAAATGTAAATATCAAGTTTCTAGAACCATTATATATATGATATGGGAATGGAAGAACACTCCAAAAAGTGAACCCCCTTACGATTTCAATGGATAAGGACCAATAGTAAACCATCCACCTATGTACCCAAGTCTCCCATGTATTTCATATATCAAATCAATTTCAAATGGATTATCACATTTCATAAACAATTCCAAACAATCTATTTTATCAAAAACATGATTTTAAAACCCATTTCACAATCCATTTCATAGTGATTCGAAAACACCTTTATTTTTTATTTACAAGAGAATAAAATACATCTTTTCTCAGAACCCTTTTTACACATTCCATCCAATAAACTCAATAATCATGAAAATTCATTTAGTAACCCATTTATAAAACCAATATCATTCATATTTCATATAACAGAGGCTAGAGACAAAACCGCCTAGCTCAACTTGGTTCAAAAACCAAACACGAAGGGATCCCCATTCCAAAAGAAAATGAAATGAAATAAGAATTATAGGATAACCTAAAAATTATTCCCATAACATAAAATCATGTTACCATAAATAAAATAGCTAGTGTAGAATATTGATCAACACATACCACAAGAATCACATGCACCACACCGCAACTGTTAAGATAAATAGACCCTAAAATATAATATCATATATGGTATATAAGATATTAGAGGAGGATCATAGCATGATAAATAAATCCCATAATTTAATCCTATAACCAATTCCAATTCCAAGTGAAAATGAAGAAATGAGAATAGATCAATCAAATATACCAAAGCCTTAACAACCAATCGAACTAGGATCCAAACACCAAGAGAAGATGAAAAAAGTATCTTATATCACAAAAGAAGAGTATCTAAAGGATACATGGTAATAATATGTCTATAAAATAGTGTTTATAGGTTTAATTAAGTATTTTTAGGGCTAAAAATTATGCTTAGAACCTTAATTACTAGGCCTAACCCAACACCACTAGTTACCTATTGGAGTTGGTGCCCTAGAACCAACTTCGTTTTTACTTTTTGATAACTTATATTCATTTTTTTAATATCAATTAACTCCTTATCACATAATAATTTTTCTTATGTATGACATTTTATGTGATAATGTCCTAATAGTAGTTGTCACACTAAAATGCTATAGAAGATCCCTACTATGATGAGAACCCGGAAGTGCCATGACACTGTTCTTGAACATATGTTCTATAACCGGGTGATATCAGTTGAAGGGAAACAAATGATACCGGATATCAGGGGTGGATACTCATAGGACTTTGAGTCTCCTTCTCATGGTGTACGTCCATGCTATTTTCCAAGAGGATATTACGAGAACGAGACCCACCAATAGGAAATCCAAATTCATATGTGTCATTGGATGTTCCTATCTGTGGATGTGTTTATTGGTCTATAGACATTAATATTATTATTAATGGGTATTATTACTCACGTACTAAGATGTATTGGAGAAAACTATGATGACATATGTTTGTAGAGAGGTAGGATATTTGGGTGTGTCAGGATTAATACTGCATCAATGAATAATATGAGAAAGTATTTGTCCCTTCTATTCCATAATGGAATTTGATATATTAGGCCCTATTATGAAAGTGATATAGCCTAAATAAATATATTTCCATGGTGTTATATAGGAAAGTTCAATTTCTGAGAAGTCAAAGAATGATAAATTGAGTACATGGGTTGATGTCACTTCCATGCAACCTGCTTGATTGGAGATATCGAGATAGATGGATTATATTACATGGTAAGAATTAATATGAGGTGACATGTAGTTATGACATTAAATTCATTATTTATCGATGCCTTGGAGTGTTTCTAGATGTTAACCTTGTACTTTAGGCTCCTCCACATAATTCCACTGAGAAAGGGGCATAGAGGGTTACATGATAAGTATATCTAGTATCTCAGTTAAATAATATATATTATTTATTATTTAACAAGTTGAATAAAAATTATTCCTAGTTGTGGTTTAATAATTATTCATGGATGTCTTGACACATTTATATAGACACTAGTTATTATAGATAATATATTGTGGGTGGGATAATTAATAAATTTTTATTTTCTATTTAGTGAATAAAATATTTATACATTTATTAGACAATAATGCAATGATATTTATTTAATAAATAAATAATTATTATTCAAGGTTAAAAATTATGGTGGAGTATTGGAGGACTGAGTTAATGGTCCAGTGAGAAATAATAATATTTAATATTATTTTATAAAATAATATTTAATTATAACTCCCAAGATAAGAAGATGTCAGAAAATAATAATGTTATTGTTATTATTTGATATGGGGGTTTCTCTAATATTAATAAAATATTTTAGGCACTAGTGAAAATTATTTATTATTACCCTTGTTAATTAAATACACGGTTATATTATTCTCTTATTATCCAAGAGATATCCAAGTGATGTCTTTTGGTTGTGTGCAATGAATTCAATAAAATATCTCAAGTCTAGTAAGTTCATACCTCTCCAAGAACGCTTTCAAGAATGAGAGAGATCCTCCTCCACCGGATCAAGGAGAATTCTTTGGAAGCAGTTCTCAAGGAGATTGAAGGCGTACATTGCAAGCACAATGATCTTCCATGCTAGCACCCAGAGACTACTTCAACGATGTCCAGAGATATGTGTAACACACGTGCATCACCGCTAGAGGAGTTTTCCCTTTATCTCTACAATGCAATGAATTCTCATTGCAGATCTATGGTCGAACGCATCAAAAAAAAAGAATAACCTTGGAGGTAATAATTTGATTTAATTAAATTAATTATAAACAAAATATGTTGATCCTATCTCTTGGTTTTGGGGGAAGTTATTCTTATTCTAAATCCTTGATTCAATTCTGTGGATACTAGCATTCATCATCGTATTGATTGTGGATTAATCATCAATTATGGAAAAAATAAAAGTTGGGCATCAGCCCTCCCACGCTTCCACTGCATTCATAACCTAAAAGTGGTATCATAGAACAAATATTATTGTTTATAATTACTTAAATAATTTTTTGATGATTTGTGCTTTAATAATTTAGTTTGTCAATTCATGCTTAATCATTCTTTTAATATGAATTATGATATCTATTTCTTCCTCTATCAATTCTCACTGATCTAATATAAATGATTCATTTTAATGATTAAAATTATATCGAGGATCTCATATGAAGGTTCCAAGGGTTATGTCCAAGTAACACAATAGTACACACCGTGTAGTCGGATCTATACGCCATGTAGTTGTGTTCAATACTTCAGGAGTAGTTCATAAATTACTCAAGTTGAGTACATTTATGACATATGATTTAGTTAATTCTTACACCATGTGTTGACCAGGACAGACTAGCGTATAGTTATCCAGACTACATGCCATGTGGCCCACTAGACATGACATGTAGTCCCTTTAGGGTTAGGGTCGGGCCGTGTTTCCAATACATGACTTAGCCGACCTGTGACCATGTAATGTGGAGTCAACATGGTGTGTGGACCACTAGACATGTCGTGTACTCTGAATATTTCCAAATTACACCTCCCACACCATTTCCCCAGGCACGTACTTTGGATGGATGGTGAGGATGATACATGCTCTGTAGTCAGATCTACGTGCATTTCACTTTTTCCAGATTACAACGATTTAAAATTTATTATTATATTATGTAACCCTTAAGACATGTACCTTCGTGTGGGCATAAAGCTGGGACACAACATGTGATAGGTGTTTGATATATATATATATATATATATATATATATATATATGTATGTATGTATATATATATAATTAACATTTGTGTAATGTTCAATGATTTGCACATTATTTATGTTTTTTATTACAATTATAATTATGTGTTCATGCTACATGTCACAATGAATAAAGTGTATACAAGTATAACACATATCAGGTAGTTTTGGATGGGTATTCAATGGATTACCTTCAAGGTACAAGTTATGTACAAGGTAAATTTTAAAATAATTTTAATTTGTTTAAAATTATAATGGATGATAATTTCAAGAAAATTCATAAAAATGTTTAAGATAAAAGGATTGATTAATAAAAGATAATAATTAATCGATTCGAGCGTGATTTATCTTAAATAATAATGATTAATGAATTGAATTCTAGTTATATTAAATGATTAATTGATTGCATGCATGTGGATGATCATGATCTAGACCATATTTTTGTATGTGATTGGTTTCCCTTTTAATTTATTACTAAATTAAACTATTGGCATGCATACCTTCTCTCCTCATTAATATGTAGGGAATTTGTTCCCCTGGATTATTTTATGTAAACCCCTTTTATCCCTCACCTTCATTTGAGTAAAACCATATGTAATTGATGGAGCTCTTAAATGAGTGGAGGTGGTTCAAGTTAGGAGTTGAGTCAAAACCAATCCAAGGAGATACAAAAGTGGATAGGTGGAAAGCTGTAAACACGAACCTAATTGGTTCAAGGTGTTTTTCCCCTAGGTCAGTTATTAGTTTATAAACCACTAGATAAAATAACCATTAGAACAAGCTCATGATCATACCCTTTATTTTATTTTTGTCAGTTTCATGATTTATTCATTATGGATGTATTGGCGTGATCACATAATTAATGAATTAAACAAGCATGAAATATGGAACTAAAATAAATTGGCTTATGTGTAAATATTATATAATACATGGTTAATCACTTAAGATCATCCCACATAATATTAAAAAGCATATGAAAAGATAATAAATTAAAATTTATGTATAAAGGATAAAATCCCTCAATAAAATATTAAGTCAGTATAGCCTTCCATTACTTTGATTAGAATCGAACAATAGTCCAAAGTGCTTGACCAACCAAAGTTGGGGTGCTTTCAATTATCAGGGAATTATAATTTGATTTTTTGGGTTGACTTGACTTAGTTTACATCAAGGTTTGACTTCCAGAATAGAACTTTGTGTAACTGAGAGGCAAAGGTTGAGGAAATCTAAATTAATGATTTCAGTATTGGGGAGTCCACTCAACGGATCAAGGAACTTTGAGTTAATATAGTTAGCATTTGAAATTCCTACCTAAAACCTTTCAAATTTATTGACCATCCAAATTTAGGGTAATAAAAGGTAAATATGGATCCTTTCCACTAGAATGTCAAAGAAATAAGATATTCGAAAGCCAATGGTGAGGGCTATTGGGTTTTGATAAAATAATGGGATACTAATGAATATTTATCTATTTATTTGTCTTAATTTTATCAGATAAAGTAATAAAACTTTTTTTGTATTATTTGTAGAAATTTAATTAAAAATGAAATTAAACATATCGTTGTGATCCATACTTTAGAAGGAAAACCTTTTCATTAACACTAATTTCTAGGAGTGGAAAATACTCCTCCAGTTCATCCTTCACCATGAAAAGAAACTATATGTGCTATAATAACCTTTACCAATTGTGCCTAGAAATGGGGTGAGTGATGAGGATCTCTCTGTGTATGAGAAACATATGAATGGTGCTATGGATGTTCAGTGTCTCATCATATCATCCATGACCAATAATATTTTAAAGAAACATGAGGAAATGGATACTTATAGCATGATGTCTCACCTTAGAGATCTCTATCAAGATAAGGAAAGACAAGAGAGGTATGAGATCTCCAATGATTTTTTCACCACTAATCTTGGAGATACTGATCCATCTAGGCCACATGTAGTCAGGATTATTGGATAAATTGAGCATCTATACATATTAGGGATTAAATTATCAGTTGATTTGTGTATATATATCATACTACCATCGCTGCTCAAGACCTTCTCTAATTTTATTGTGAATTATAATATGAGAAATAATGAGAAGAGTCTATCAAAACTTCTTAAATTAATTTTCCAAGTGGATAAGGACATGGGGAGTGAAAAAACCCATAGTATTTATGGTGAATATGAAGAGAAAGAACAAGGAAAAGGGTTTTAATACTCATAAATAGTTTAAATCCCCTAGCACTATTTGACCAAGAAGAAGAAGATCCAAATTCAGGGTAAGGAAAAGCAGGTAGTATGATTTTCATGTGGAAAGTCAGGTCACTGGAATAGGAACTTCACCCAGAGTCAAGGGGAAGCCAAATGTGTGTTCATTATCAAGTGAAATATTTTCATTTATACACATTGTGTATTAGATACAGACTTTGGTTCTCACATCTATATTCAAATGAAAGAACCAAGTAGATTCTGGAAAATTTCCATAGGAGAGGTGGATCTACAATCTGCCAATGGTTCAAGGGAGGCTGCTCTTTCCATTGGTGACTACCACCTTTTGTTGCTGACTAGGATGATTTTAGTTTTACATGACTGTTATGATGTACCAAGTGTTACCAAGAACATAATTTATGAATCAAGTTTAGATATAGATGAGTTTATTTTAAAATTTGTAAATACAAGTTATTTCTTTTATAAATAAAACATGTGTTATGGTATGGATAATTTAAATAACAGTCTATATGTATTAAATAATGAAAAACAAGTGTTGAAAATTGATAATGAATCAAGATCACATGACTCATATAACATCCAGTTGTGGCATCATTGTCTC
The DNA here is from genome assembly GCA_963277665.1 of Viscum album. NCBI lineage: Eukaryota > Viridiplantae > Streptophyta > Magnoliopsida > Santalales > Viscaceae > Viscum > Viscum album. Next base: position 1,841,883,365 of record OY728150.1, read on the forward strand.
GATCATGTAAATGAGAAGCATTTGACAAAGCTCTATCAAGATGGTTATTTAGACTCTTCTGAGATAAAACCACTTGATAAATGTAACACTTGTTTATAATGGAAAATGACCAAATCATCATGTGTTGGAAAGGGTTAAAGGGCCATAGAGCTTCTAGGATTGGTACACACTGATGTGTGTGGACCATTTCCAATAGAAGCTAGAGGTAGATATTCTTACTTCATAACATTTACTGATGAATTTAGTAGACATGGATGTATTTAATTAAGGAGGTATAATTCTGAGTCCTTTGAGAAATTCAAGGAATTCAAGAATTAAGTAGATAATCAACTTGGTAATAATCTATAGAATCTTTGATCGGATAGAGGTGAAGAATATCTTAACTAAGAGTTAATCGACTTTATGTGGCAGTTTGGGATTCTATCTCAACTCACTCCACCTTATACACTAGAATAGAATGGTGTTAGTGAAAGGAGGAATAATAACTTACTAGACATGGTAAGGTTGATGATGAGTCATGGAGATCTTTAATTAAACTATTGGGGTTATGTATTATAAACTATGGCATACACATTAAACTGAGTACCAACTAAGGCAGAAAATAAAATTCCCTTCAAGTATGAAGTGGAAAGAAACCCATTTTGTCACATACATGTGTATGGGTATGAGAGGAATTTTTTAAGGATTTATCAGGAAACAAACTAGCACCTCGGAGCATGAGGAATATATTTATAGTTTATCCTATGGAAACAAAAGTATAATGCCTATACAACCCCTCAAACAAAAAAGTAATTGTCTCCAGACAAACCCTCTTTATTGAGAGGGAGAACATACTCAAAAAGGATAGTGGGAGAAATATTGACTTTGATAAATTTTATGCTCAAGATATATAGGATTTGGTATAGAAACAAGTTACATAGGTCCTCATGGAAGAAGTTGTTCCTAAAATACAAGTACTGCGTAGGAGTGTAAGAGAGGTAAGGGAACTAGAGAGATAAGGTTTTCTAGTCACTGAGGATCGTGAATCATTATTGTTGGAAAATGATGAACCTCTATCCTATAAGGAGGTAGCAGAGAGCTCAGAATCTACAATATGGTTAAAATTTATGAATTATGAGATAGATTCTATGTATCAGAACCAAGTTAGGGTTCTTGTCGATGTGCTGGTTGATGTAAGGAATGTTGTTTGTGAATGGGTATTCAATAGTAAACTGAACATGGAAGGTAAAGTAAGTACTTATAAAGAAATTATTGTAGATAAAGGGTTTAAATAGTGTCAAGGAATTGACTATGGTGAAACCTTTTCTCTAGTTTCCATTTTTAAATCCATCAGAATCATATTTTCCATCACAGGTTACCATGACTATGAGATTTGGAAGATGGATGTCAAAACTACATTCCTTAATGGGAACCTTCAGGAAAATATCTATATGACACAACCATAAGGTTTTGTGACACTAGATGATTCCAAAAGTATTTTCAAGTTACATAGATCCATTTTTGGATTGAAGAAAGCATCTAGGTCATGGAACATTCGGTTTGATGAATCCATAAAATAATTTGGTTTCATTAAAAATGAATGTGAGTTGTGTGTCTATAAAAGGTTTATTGGGAATTCAGTAATTATCCTAGTAGTATATGTTGATGACATATTAATTATTGGAAACGATATACCAGTCTTACAATATGTTAAGGATTAGATGAACAAGTGCTTCTCCATGAAAGACTTAAGCGAAGCAGCCTAAATTCTAGGGATCAATATCATTCATGATAGATCTAAGAAGCTTTTTGGACTAATCCAAAGTATATATATTGACCAGATACTAATGTGATTTAGTATTGAACAATCCAAGAGGGGACTGGTTCTAGTGTCACATGGATTGCATATTTATAAGGAAATGTGTCCCCATACACAACAAGAGAAATATAGAATGAGTAAGATCCTATATGCTTCAGCGATAGGATCTATCATGTATACCATGCTATGTACTAGACTTGATGTTGCCTATGCACTGAGCATGTTAGGTAGATATCAATCAAATCTAAGAGAACAATATTATATTTCTGTTAAGAATATACTTAAGTATTTGAGAAGAACTAGGGATATATTCATGGTGTATGGAAGAGATGAGGAACTCGTCATCAGAGGGTATGTTGATACTGGTTTTCAGACAAATCATAATGATCTGAAGTCACAATCAGGATACATTTTCTGTCTAAACAGAGGAGCTATGAGCTGGAAGAGTTCAAAGTAGTCAATTTTTGCTGATTCTATAGTGGATTCTGAGTATATAGTAATTTCTGATGCAGCCAAAGAATCCATCAAGATTTAGAAATTTTTCTAGGAGCTTGATGTGGTACCTAGAAGTAAATACCCTATCACATTGTATTGTGATAATAATGCAACAGTGTATCTTGAAAAATATCCAAGGTCACATCAATAGATAAATAACATACTCTGTAAGTATCACCTTGTGAGGTATTTCTATCAAAGGGGTGAAGTTGCAGTGACCAGAGTATCTATAAAAGAAAACATGGCAGACCCCTTGACTAATGGAATATCTCAATAAAAGCATGAGTATCATGTGAGAGCTAGTAGACTGAAGGTCGTTAGAAGTTCGCTCTAGTGAAAGTGGGAGTCTATTGTAGTTGGTTCCCTAGAACCAAATTATTTTATATGTTATGATAACTTGTATTCATAGTTTTTGAATATCAATAGACTTCTTATCACATCATGATTGTTCTTCTACATGGCATTTTATGTGATAATGTCCAAAGAGTAGTTGTCGCACTAAAAGGTCATAGCGGATCCCTACTATGAAGAGAACCTGGAAGTGCCTTGACACTATTCTAGAACATATGTTCTATATCCAGATGATATCATTTGAAGGGACTCAAATGATATAGGCTATCAGGGGTGGAGACTCATAGGACTTTGAGGCACCTTCTCATGGTGTACACCCTTAGTAATGTCCATGAGGATATTATAAGAATGATACCCTCCAGTAATAAATCCACATTCATAAGTGTCATTGGATGTTCCTATCTTCATATGTGTGTATTGGTCATTAGACTTTAAGATTATTATTGAGGGGTATTATAACTCATGCACTTTGATATATTGCCAAAAATTGCGACGAAATATATTCTCAGTGAGGTAGGATATGTTGGGTGTGTCACGACCAATAATACATTAATGAATAATGTGAGAAAATATTTTTCCCTTCTGTTCCATAAAAAAAGTTGATATCTTAGGCCCTTTTATAGAAATGATATATCCTAAATAAATAAATTTCCATGGTGTTCTATAGGAAAGTTCAATTTTTGGGAAGTCAAAGAATGAGAAATAAAACACATGTGTTGATGGCACTTTCATGCAACTTGCTTGATTGGAGATATTGAGACAAAGTGATTATATTGCATGGTAAGCATTAGTATGAGGTGACATGTCGTTGAAAAATGAACATCTTTTTCTATGGGTGCCTGAGCATATTGCTCGATGTTAACCTTATAATTTAGGTTGCTCTGCCTAATTCCACTGAGAAAGAGACCTAGAGGGTCACACACTAAGTGTATCCAGTATCTCAGTTAAATAATATATATTATTTATTATTTAACAATTTGAATAAATATTATTCTCAATTGTGATTTAATAATTATTCATGGATGCCTAATTGCATTTATTTCGACACTAGTTATTTGAGAGAATATATTGTGGGTGGAATAACTAAGAAATATTTATTTTCTATTTAGTGAATAAAATAATTATATATTTATTGTCGAATAATGCAGTGATATTTATTTAATAAATAAATAGACATTATTCAACATTCAATAAATATAGTGGAGGAATGTCAGACCGAGTTAATGATCTAGTGAGAAATAATAATATTGAATATTATTTGATTAAATAATATTTAATTATAACTCGTAAGATAAGCACATGTTAGGAAATAATAATGTTACTGTTATTATTTTACATGGGTTTTTTACTAAGATTAATAAAATAATTAAGGAACTTTTGGAAATTATTTATTATTACCCTAATGAATTAAATACCTGGTTATATTATTCTTTTATTAGCCAAGCTCTATCAAAGATATGTTTATTGGTTGTCCACAACAAATTGTAAGAAAGATCACAAGCCCAGAGAGTTCATCCCTCTCTAAGAAATCATTCAAGAATGAGAGAGATCCTCATCCACCGGATCAAGGAGAACGCTTTGGAAGCAGCTCTCAAGGCGATTGAAGGCGGACATTGCAAGCTTAAGGATCTTCCATGCTAGCACCCGAAGACTCTTTTAGAAAAATTAAGAGATATATAGAACACGTGTGGATCACCGCTAGAGGATATCTACCCTCAATATCTACAATTCAATGAAGGCGTACTTTAGATATATGGTTGAACACATCAACAAAGAAAGAATCACCTTAGGGTAATTTTTTGATTTAATTAAATTAATTATAAAAAAAATATGATGATCCTCTCTCTTGGTTCTAGGGGAAATTATTCTTAGTCTAAATCATTGATTAAATTTTGTGGATATTGGAATTCATCATTGTATTGATCCCGAATTGATCATAGATTATGGAAAAAAAATCAATGTTTGGCACCAGCCCTCCCGCACTTCTACAATGCCCAAAACCTACACTACCTGGTCATGTCCACCAGCTAGTCGATGGTCACTACTATCAGGAAGTTGACATAGGCTAGCCTACCAATTTTCCATTGGAATCTCATAAACTATATGATAGAACCAGATCCCATCTAGGGTTCCATACAAATCCATTGGCTAGCCAGTGGCTCCCTATGGCTACCATTTATCCAAAACCCCTTTATATAAACCCCTAGATCACCTCTAAGAACACTCAAAATTAAATAAAACCTATTAATAATACAAATATAATGTACCTTAACTATTATATTAAAATTCTCCACACCATAGGGATTTATGCCCCATGAAGTTACACAAAAAAATAGGATGCTCCAAAAATAAGTGAGGTCACTACTCCCTCATCGACGATTCATGCTCCCAAGACTCATGAGAATCTGATATATGATATCATAATACCTTGACTAATGAAATTGTATTCCAACATAATGATTTCATCTAAAAAAAATTATCTCTATTTATTACTCAAAAACAAAAACATTGGGTTGCAAATTTATCTCCTCCCAAATCAGAACTTGGTGTAGCTTTGGGTGGTACTTATTGACTTAAGATATATGGAAAACATCATGAATACTTTTCAACTAATATAGATATTAAAAATGATAGGAAAGCTACCCAAAATTCTCAGTGATAAAAAATGGTCCAAAAATTCTTAGTGCTAGCTACCCCTATTTCCCAATCTCTTAATGACCCAACTAAGGAGAAACTTTCAAGAAGACTCAATCACCAATGGAAAACTCTGAAGGATCATGTCAAAAATCTATATAATATTTCTTTCAAAAATAATATAAAACCAAGAATTGATGTATATCTTTAATACTTTTATATATCTCCCAAATGAGATATGTCCCCATGTGACAGGTCTCACCCACCACTGACCAACAAAGAGGTGACCTTCATGGGTGACCAAACAAAGCATTGAAGGGATCCTTTATAATATATGATTTGTAACTATTATTATAAGTGAAATATTCAGTCCCAGATAGTTATCCCAAGATCCATAGAAATACAAGGCATATTCATAGGGAAAATTATCCAAAATTTATATATCATGCTCCATCTAACCATATATTTATGGATGGTAAGCTTTACCTAATCTGACCAAAGTCCCCATTGCCTCTTAGAGACTCTTTAGAAACTTGGAGGTAAACTATGGATCCCTATAAAAGACAATGATATAGGTTACCCCCTGAAAAATCACAATATCCTACACATACATCTTACCAATAACTTCAACTTTGGTGGTTTTTCTAATTGAAATGAAATGATCTGATTTCATCAATTGATAAATCACCACCTAGATAGAATTATTTCCTCATGGATTATGTGGTGGTCCAAAAAAGAAGTCCATAGACACCTCATCCCAATATCCATACCAGCATTTGAAGAGGCTAGAATAGACCAAAAGGATTCAGGTGCTCTTCCTTTATCTGTTGGAAAGTGTAGTAGAAGGACACATAATCAACAATGTCTCACTGAATACTCAACCACAAAAAAACATAATCTTGTGTCATAATAAACCTTCACAGTGTCTAGATGAATAACCGATAATGAACTATAAAAATCATGTAACACTAAATTCTTGAAAAATGATGGGATGGTGAACTATTTCTTGAAGCAAATAATCCCATCTTAAGGGAGAGACCAACCAGAAACAGTCTCCCCACCTTATTAGGTTTCCCTGATTCATCTGAACCCATCATCCTACTATTAGTCTAAAAGAATATATTAAAGGAGGGATGATGAAAATTGAACACTAGTTATAACCATACCCAAATCATCCTCTATCACATCCAGATGAAACTAATTGAAAATCCCCATAAGGTCTCACTCCTCTTTCAATTCTAAGATAGATTGAGAAGGAACTTTCCAACTAAGAGTGTTAGTGTTGACATTCCCCTTCCCTGGGGTGTAGGTGATGTCAAATTTGAACTTAAAGAGGTATTCCACCAATATCCTCTTCCTGAGGTTCATATTATTCTAAGAAAATATGTATCATATTATCTTGTGATCATAAACGACCATGAACCTCTCCCCAAAATGATAATTTTACAACACTTAAGCACATGAATAATAGTGGTGAGATCCAAATCATGAGTGGTGTAATTTTTAAAAGTTTGGTTAAAGATAATGTGATTTGTATGCCACAATTTGATTATACAACATAATCACATAACCCACCCAACACCAGAAGCATTCTAATACACCACATAGCACTTATTTGGTTCTGATAAGATCAGAATAAGATCTGATGTTTAAATTTCATAAATATTTATTTAAATATAAAATTCATTATTTATTTAATATAATTGGTTAAACTTTCTTGGATATTAATTTTATTTATTTCATATAAGGTTACATAAAAAATTTAATAAAATAAATGAATCATAGATGAATTTAATGATGAAAGTGATTGTTTAGTATATATAATAGGTCAAGGCCAAAGTCTAAGGATCATAAGTGAATAATAAAGTGAATACAAGGCTACAAATGATAGAATATTATAATTCATGTAATTAATATTTAATTTATGATGTGAAACTTCAAAGGGGGATCATGATGTGAAAGAAAGCTTGAAAATAGATTTTAGAGGCAAGACTTGAAATTTTATGGTGTGACCCCTTGTGTCACGCAATGACACATACCCAAATGACCCAGTAATTACCTAGTATGTGTAAAATTTAATAGGTACTCATACCTTAGTACTCGATAACTACTAGACTTGACCGAGGTAGATTTATTACCTAATTTTATAACCCATGGGGTCCTTCACTATATAAATAGAGGTCTTGGGTACTCATTCAATTCATTCCATGATGAAAAAAGGTATTTCCTTAGACAAAGTTCTATGAAATAGAATCTTATACCACCATTTTGTTCTTTATTTTTCTCTTCCCCTCTAAACCTCTCATGACTACCATGAGGAGGTAATATTATTTTTTTGTCATGTAGTGTCAAATAATAGGGTACTGTGTGTGTGTGTTCTTTCATTTTTTTTATTTGTTCATTTTTTGGGTTGTTTCATTATTATTCTAATTGTTCCATTATTTTCTTCATTTCATTTCATGACCTTAGAAAATGTGATTAAGAAGATCAAAATAAAATGTATGAACTGGTCACTTTAAACCTCACATGACCATTGTGTAATTTAAAACAATTATGTTTAAAAATGGTATCAAGACACTTAATTCACTAAAAACCAAAAGTAATTGACCATATGAAAATGGAATTTTTCTGTTAAAGAAATGATACCAAGACCAAGAATAATCCTCTATCATGACTCCAGTGACAAAAATGGAAAAATAATTTAATTTCTAAAAATATCTAGCACACAAACCTAGAATTTACAAAACATGGCACACTTTCTCATTTTTATAAAAGCATAATTTATTTCTTTATTGTATTTTTCAATCAATCTTATAAAAATAAATTTTTTAAAAGATTAATTATTTAAAATTCATAAAATCAATTTTCACTGCCTCATGGTTTCAACCTTGAACTCACCACATTATAATAAAAATTAGTTAGTTGCAAAATTTTGATTGTTTATAGATATTTAAATTTTATTAAACCTAAAGGAATTAAAAATTACCTATAGTCCATTAAATTATTTAGCATCATTTCCGAGATGGTTTCAAACTAATATTATTTTATTTTATTTTTATTTTCCAATTTTATACTTGGTGTATTTGTTTTAATTTCATATTCAAATTTTTATGGATGAACACTTAACCTGATTGAAAGGGAAAAAATATTTACAATATGATCCCAAGATCCACTTCTAAAAAAATGGCCTTATCCAACTCTAGGGATTTAACAGTACTAGCTAAAAACACTTTTAAATACCACCTTTTTTAGCGCTAAAAAAAGATTTATTCTAGGGGGTCTTTAACATCACTTTTTTAGCCTTGTTAAAGGGGGCTTTAATAGCGCTAAAAAAGCATTGTTAAAGGGGGACATTTATCACTACTTTTTTACAAGCACTGATAAAGTCCCAAATTTATCATCAGTTTTAAAAAAATGAAGATAAATGAGGTCATTTATCAGTTCTTATAAAAAATCCCTGATAACGGGGGGGCGGGGGGGTTGTCAGTGGTTTTTTAGAAGTGCTAATAAAGACCCCACTTTATCAGTGCTTTTTTACAAGCGCTGATAAAAGTATACTTCAAAAAAATTATATTTCATTACAAATAATATATTAATATATAAATATAATTATATTGATATAAATATAATATATATTTTTTAAAATAATGTTTTAGATAAGGTAAATAGACATTTACACTTAATATATAAGATAATAAGTGAAAATATATTATAAAATAATTAAAAAAATATTTTTAATTAATAATTTTCTTATTTTTACTAAGTAATAGTCATTTAATATCAATTTAAAGATAACAATGATCAAAAAATTAAAAAAAATATCTAAAATAAGATGAAAACATAACTTGAACTTCAAACGGCCATAATGTTTTATCCGTGTGTCTGTTTGCACTCTACCACATATCAAATCAAAGTCTACAAAGATCTTAATGCCCCAATGACTTGGGGTAAACCCTTTGTCACATTTTTAGAGGCCAAAAAAGGCCCGTAAGGCCTCCAAAACTAATTTTTTAGTTTGGGTACACTAATATTTTAACATTCAATGGATTTTATTCCTGGTTTAAGGGGGACTATTTTTCCTTTTTCAATGGGGACTGAATTTATTTATCAGTCTTACATTTATATTCATATTATGGATTTGAAATTTTATCATTTTTTACAACATAATTTTATTTATAATTAAATATATGCATGTTTTCTTATATTTACTTATAATAAATCACTTATATAAATACATATATAAACATATTTACATAAAAATTTATATTATAATATATGTAAATAAATACATCTTCTAAAAATGTATTTGAAAAAATATCTAACCATTTTTTACATTATTGATACATATACATATATGTGTGTATTAATAAATAGATATATATTTATATTATATTCTAGTATATGTAAATTAATATAATATATAATATATTTAAATAAATATAAGTATATATATATCACACACAAATACATATATTGTATAAATGTATTTAAAAATAATTATATAAATATATATGTATATATATATATAAACAAATATATCATTAAACAGACAGAAAAAGAACATGGTGTATTGGTAAAGGCATTCCATATTTGAAGGAGAGGTGTGGGGTTTGAATCTTGTAGGGCACACTTGAGTCTATAAATTCACAAATTAATAATAATGGGGGGTAAAAACCACTAATAAATGGAGGTGGAGCGCTGCTAAAGGGGTCACGGAAGTGATGATAATGGGGTCGGACACTCATGGATGTCAAAAAAAAAATACCCCTTTAACAGTACTACTTTTATGAACTCTTAAAAAGTGATATTAAAGGCCCCCTTTAACAGTGCTAAAAAGACCTGTCAAAAAGGGCCCTTTAACAGCACTAAAAAAAGAATTGTTAAAGGACCCTTTTAACAATGCTTTTTTAGCACTGTTAAAGGGGGCCTTTAATAGTGTTTTTTATCACTAATAAAAGTTTTGGGATTTTAACCATGCTTATATTATCATAAATATTTTAGTTCTGATAAAGATCTATTCTAGTTCTTTTAAATGACTTTTTGTAGTAGTGCTCAAACAAAGCCTAAGGGGATATATTAAATAAACTGTAACCATGAATAACATAGAAAAAATCAGGTTTCTAGGATACCAAAAAGTGATTTAGGGTTGTGAACACTCACTGATTATGGGATTCCATCTAATATAAGACTGAAATAGAGTATCCTAGTACCACCCATTGTCGCCAATCATTTTTCAATTAAACCATGCATCGTCGAAATGGTCTCTAGAATCATTCAATTCTTTGGATTTCCATAGGAATATTTGAACTCACACTTAGGAATTTTCTCAAAATCTTTGACATGTTTCAATTCCAAAATGTATTAAGTGATGCGGAAAGGCTTAAAATATTTAGATTATCATTATAAAAACATGAAATATAATGGATGAAAAAAAAAATCATCTCATTCCATCACTGCATGAGAAGAATTGGTTGGAAATTTCCTCACTTGTTTTTTCCTTACTTCAAAATCTATGGACATTCAAGAAAATATTTTGAATTTTAAATAGTTTAATGATGAATCACTCTACAATAATTGGTAATGTTTAAAAGAAAATATTCGAAAATTATCTCATCATGGTATTGAAATGTAGCTATTAATTAAAATGTTTTATAAAGATCTTTCAATGGTAAATAGGTCTATCTTAGAAATTGTTGCTGGAGGATACCTAATGAAAAAAATATCTAGAGGAAAGTTACAAATTACTCAATAAAATAGAAATAAATAGTTTCTAGTGGAAAAGAGAATGGATGAAATTAAGAGACTTCTATATTATCAATAGTAATGAATAGATGTTAGCATATATAGAATCTATAATGAAGAATATGGGCACCATGATGGGTCAAAAACAATAAATCCAAGGTATTTATATTGAAGAAGATAATTTTTATGATTATAATAAAGGTAAAAAAATTCATGGCTAGAGGCCATAATAATGAGTAGAAGGTTATCAAAAAAGGGAACCGAGATATCAATAAAAACAAGGATTATCTCTCCTAACACAAATTAATACCCTATAGGAGACTTTGGACTTATTTTTGATGACCATAGGGGAAGTTATTAAATAAAAAATATCCCATTAAAAAGATCAAGGAGTATAAATAAAAGATTTAAAGGATGACTAAGAGACCAAAAGGTTTCACTAAGAAACCTCAAATTTCAGGTCGGTAAAATTGAAGAACAACTACAAGAGAGACCAAGATGAGTATTACCCAGACATGCAGAAGTCAACCCTTATAAATATTTTAAATTAATTAACCTAATAAGTATAAATAATATAGAATACAATCCTGAAATAAGAAAGGTAAAAGAAAAAAATCTAGAAAAAAATAAGGGAAAATAAAAATTTAAAGAATAAGTAAGATAAGAACCCCCTATTTTCAAGCTAAGACTATTATTTACAGAAATAATGACGCAATGGAAATTTAACATACAACAAGTAAATTCATTGAAAATATTAAAAAAACTAAACATTAACATCCCTTTTGAAAAATATCTCACCAACATACCAACCAATGTGAAGTTCATTAAAGATTTAGTATCCAACAAGAAGAGGATAGAGGAAATCATCATGATCTCATTGACACAGGAGTGTTTAGTTGTTATTTCAAAGGATCTCCTGAATAAACTACCTTCCCTAGGTATCTTTTCAAATCTAATGAATATCAGGTCTAATGGGTTTTTAATGGATCTCTATGATTTAGGTTCCAGTATGAAAATAATTTCCTAAAACACATTAAAGAGCCTAGGAATTGAATACATGAATACTGTAAAGGTTATGTTTTAACTATAAGACTCAATAATAAATTAACCATGAGGGATCATAGAAGACATTTTGATAAAAGTATATATGTTTTAATTCCCATTGTACTTTATCATTCTCAACAAGGATCAGGAGAAGGAACCCATTATTCTAGGGAGACCATTCTTGGTGGATGGATAATAATTTATTAATTTCTAGAGTGATGATTTATAATTGAGGGTTATAAATGATTAGGTTAGTTTTAACATACATCAGGCAATGAAAATTTATGAAATTTGAGTTGAAGACTTCGATGATTATATCATGCCAAAGATGGAAGAGAATGATATCACCACTACCAAGAAGGAAGGTGTGAAGGTTGAGAGGAAATATAGGAAACTATGAGATCTAATCATCGATTATGGAGGAATTGTTGTAAAAGATAAGTTTGTATAAGGTCAATAGGAATGGATGGTCCATGATCTTGATACCAACTTTTTAGGTTTTACAAAAAATTGTGGATAGTTCCTATAGAAGCACGGTACGTATTACCCATAGTACGGGTAAAATGATGTTATAAAAATGAAGGGGTCTATGTACATAAAGATGACCCTACCGCGACCATTCATTGAAATATACTGGGTAACATCTTTCCAACCCCCTATCACCTGAGGTGAGTAAAGGTAAGGTCAATCCAACAGTGTTAAACAAAAGTGATTCTAGGAGGCAACCTGAGTTTTTTATTTATTTTTATCTTTCTGTTTTCAAAACACACTCTCCCCAAGCTTTAAAATATTCATTGAAAAGGGGACATCACTATAACATGTGTCTTTATATTTCCAAGTCCAAAGTAAAGGCACAAGGAAAGCATGAGAAATAAATAAATCATAATCATCATAATCATCAATTACCACAAGACAAATCATTCATGTAATAGGGAGTAAAATTTTTAATATTTACTTTTATTCCCCTATAATTATTTGAAAAAACTTATGGAAAATGCATTCCCCACACATTCACTTTTCACTTTAATCGTCAATCTAGGTGAAAAAAACTGTTAAGAATAGCCATAATTTCTTATTTAAAATTTTATTCATCAATAAATACAATGATAAAAATAGTTTAATGAATTAGTAAAGATAAATATTTGGATTTTAACTTGATGAATCATGATTCATGAGGTTAATAAATTAATGTAAATTAAACTTTTCTGAGATTTTTCATGCTTTTAAAATTTGATATTTTTGTTAATTATTTTTATTTTTTATGTGTATTTCAATGCGTAGTTATCCCAACCACATGTTCTCATTCCTGATAATTTTATAAGGTAAAATTTTTCCACTATTTTCTTGAGAAAATTTCTTGAGTGAAACTCGATCATGTCTTTCTTATAGAACTTTCTTTTCATCTTGTTAAAACTATAATTGCACAAAATCAAATTTAAAAAGATTTAAGTAATTTTTTATAGGAACTTATTCTTAGACCTACATTTTAATTAATCATTTGTAATACTATATAATCCATGAATTACTATATTAGGGGAATATCCTCATTACAAGCCAGTTTTTTCATTTCTTACCCTACTCTAAATATTTTACATGATATTTAAAAATGAGTATGGGAGAGACTGCAGCATAGTAGAAAGGATTTCATTATTGTAATGGATAAGTGTGTGGGGATTTTTCATGGGATATTGGGATGGTTTAGGATTTATCATTTATTATAATTTATATAACACCCTCTTGAAAAAAATAAAAATTAATAGAAAAAGGGTTGTGTTTCGGAGGTTCAAAAAGCGCCATTTACTTGACCAATGACTTTTGTCATTTGCGGTTGGGTGATGTATGTGAGACTTATACAAACACAAATTTTGAAAAAAAATAAAAAATAAATAAATAATGAATATATATATATATATATCAAAAATCAAGAGGGTACATCATTCATTTATTTTTATTCCTTTATAAACATGTTTTGAATTTTTGGAAAATGGTATATGTCATTTTTAAAGGGGTAATTTTTCATTGAGCCAATATCTATTATCATGAAAATTATTTTATATATTAACCTCCTTTTGATATTTATTGATATTTACATCATTTACCCACCTACCCTTATTCCTCAAAGTAAATTTAACCTAATGGTGAATCCTCATGATTATTTTTGGTATTTTTCTCTATGATGTGGAGAATGTATATGAATTCAAATCCTATAGTAAGGAGAATTATTTGAAGTATTTATAGAATTAAATATATATTTTTACCTTGATGACGAGTGAAAAAATTAATGCAAGGTAAAGTTTAAGTGTCATGCACATTAAAAATAAATTTAAAAATATAAATGGAATAATGAAGAGTCATGGTTAATTAAAAAAAGAAAGATTAAAATTTATGATTGACTTGTCTCTTTGAAAACTAAGGAGTTGATGAAATTTTTCCATGTGATTCCTGAATATTTAATTCCACATTCAGTCAATTAATTTTTTTAACGTTAAATTTAAATTATAGTATAGTATTAATCCTTTGTAATTTTTTTTATATTTCAATCTTGAGGATAAGTACAAGTTTAAGTGTGGGTGGATTTGATGTTTACATTTCATGAATATTTATTTAAATGTAGAATTAATTATTTTTGTAATATAATTAGTTAAAATTTTCTAAATATAAATTTTTTTATTTATTTCATGGAATCTTTCATAGTTAATTATTTAAGGAATAAAAAAATCTAAAGAGAGATGAATTTCGTGATGAAAATGATTCTTTAGGATATGGTATAGGTTAAGGATCAAGTTCGAGGCTCAAAATTGAGAAATCAAGTGAAGATGGGGCCAAAAACTTTGTAAAATAATAGTTCATATTGTGAATAGGTAATTCAGTATATGATACATCAAATGGGAACTCATTCCATGAAATAAATCATGAAAACTAGATTTTGGAGGAAAGGCATGAAAATTTATAGTGTGACTCCTTGAAACATGTCCACATGATGCAGTAATTGTTGAAGACACATGAAATATAATGGTAACCCATGCCTTAATACTTGAAAATTGTTGGAGTTTACTCGAGAAAGTTTAATGCATAATTTTATGACTCAGGGGGGTTATTTATGCCTATAAATAAAGGGATTGGTTACTCCTCATATTCATTCTATGATGGAAAATGGTATTTCCTTCGATGATGTTCTATGAAATGTAATCCTTCACTTCCATTTCTCTCTTTATTTATCTCTTCACCTCTAACCTTCTCATGAATACCATGAGGGGTAATCCCATTTTTGTTTCGAGTCATGAAAAATAATGGGGAATTGTGCATGTGTTTTATTTTCTTTTTATTTGTTCTTTTTTTGTCATATTCTTCTTATAATTATTACATTATTTTCTTAATTTCATTTCATGACCATTAAAAACTTGATTAATAAGATAAAAAATAAAATGCAACAACTGATCATTTTAAATCTTACATGAACATTATGTAATTTAAAATGATTGTGTTTAAAAATAGTATTGAGAAAATTAATTCATTAAAAACTCAGAGTAATTTACCATATGAAAAGTAAATTTTTGCATTATGGAAATGATACCAAGACCAAGGATCATCCTCTCTCTCAACTCTATTGATAAAAATGGAAAAATAATTTGATATCTAAAAATCACTCACACATGAACTCGTAATTTACAAATCCCAGCACACTTACTCATTTTGATAAAAAAAACCAATTTATTTATTCATTTTATATTTCAATTGATCACATATAAATAATTTTTCTGGAATTAATAATTTAAAATTCCTAAAATAAATTTTCATCATCTCATGATTTCAACCTTTAACTCACCAATTTATGCATATAATTATTTAATTGAAAAAAATTTAGTTTTTATCAATTTTTAAATTTAATTAAACCCAAATGAATTAATGAAAACCTACAGGTCATCAGGATATGATGTTATAAATCATTTAAAATCTTTAAATGAAGTTTGATACCTTGAATTCCAAGTTAATCTCACCCACTTCTTGTTAAGAGTAATAAAAATTGATGTCAGCCTTGAGAAATACATGATGAACTGCTGATAATATCCAACCAAACCTATGAATCTATGTATATCAAAGATGTTATGTGATTCTTCCCATAACAAGACATCCTCCACATTCTCAAAATTGACTAAAAGGTCATATTATAAAATCAGATTCCCCATGAACTTCACTTCTTGAAACAACAACAAAAAATCATTTCAATAAACATGGTGACTCCTTGATATTTTCATAACCAAAATCAGATGGTGCTCATGATCATGCATTAATCTCAAATAAACTTGGATATCATCCACAAATACTAACATGAAGGTACCGATAAATTGATGGAATATATGGTTCATAAATTCCATAAATATTTCATGAGTGTTAGTTAGAAAAAATAAGGCATTAAAAGATATGTATAATGGAAATAAATACTCTTTAAATCAATCTTCCAGATATACGACCCCCAAACTCTAAGCTAAAGATACCCTGAACGAAGATCAATTTTCAAAAATAACTTCTCCCCCTTTAATTGGTCAAATAGTTCATCAATATGGGGTAAAGGGTATTTATTGTTAATAGTCACCCAGTTTATCTTTTAATATTCCACACAAAAATGAAAATAACCATCATCCTTCTTGGAAAAGAGCATAAGGTCTACCCATGAAAAACACTGGGATGAAAAAATCCCTTCTCTAGAAGATCATCCAACTAAATATTGATCTCTTTAAACTCATAAGGTGTCATATAATAAGAGGATATATAATTCATTTGTGTACCTGACACCAGATAAATCATGAACTCTACCTTCATTTCTAGATGAAGACCAAAAAAAATTCTAGGAAAACCAAAAGGAAATCATAAACATCCAAGGAAAGATAAATAATAGAGGAAACATCATCAAGATTAACTGAAACACTAGAAAACAAACTCCTGGACTCTAGGTGAGATGGTATTTTATAACTAGACCTCCAATACCACTCTCCCTAGAACATATGAGGGATCCTAATGAAAAAAATTAATGTGACATAACGATGATGACTATCAATCTCATCTCATTTAGTGACAAACCAATCCACCCTGATGATGATGTTACAAATATCCAAATCAAGAACCAGTAAATCATATTCCAACTCCACATAATCTATCTAAATAGAACAATATAGGCAACAAAACCCATTATCTTTCCTCTTTCCTCTTTCCAATAGACATCTTTGATTCCATAAAAAAGGACATGATCTCAAATTAAAGTTTCCAAAAATAAAAAATAGGAAAATATAAGTGAGTGTGAGTCGCATGTATCAAATAGAGAAGTTTCTATATAGCATCTCCAGCTACACCCTTTGGAGGAACCCAAGGAATATGTCTCAAAGGCATGTTTCTATGCACTAAAATTAGAAGGAAACAATCGAAAAAAGGAACAATCTCAGATTAAACCAGTGGAAAATAAGAATAAACTGAGATCCTAGTAAAAAACAACACATAAGACACACATCCCAACATATCATGCAGACTTAAGGATTTTCATGGAAATATATGGCCAAGCACTCACCCCAACAAACCCCTAAAGTCCCAAAAATATTATCTCATATCTAAAAACTTTACAAGACTGAGCATAACCATGATTTGATACAAAATTTTCATAAACATTCCTAGATGAACCACCCAACTAGTCTCTGAACTGGGAAGTGGGAAGACCCTAAGGTCATTATCGATCCCCAGGGGCTAGGAATTATCACCCAGGTACCCAAAAATAACCATTGAGATCAATTTTCCCAACCGGAAAAAAGATACATGGAATATATATAAAAAAAAAACTATAAAAGAAATATTTTGTAATCAAAAGAGTGATAATTATAAAGATGAAGCTAAATATAATAATATAAAACCAAGTTACATGTCTAAAATCATTAAAAAAAGTACAACCAAAACTATACACAACTACTTTATGGGATATGTGGGAAACATCCCACCATCTCACCACCAGCTACCCATGACTAGCTAACTAAAAACATCACTACCACACTATAGTCCCTTTCCATTTCATGCATCAGGAAAAAAAGGTCTACAAACCCCCATGGTTGTATGAAGTTGTGATATAAATAGGCTCAGTAGGATCCCACTTAGGTGTTCTATATAAATTATCTATCAAATAATCCCAATATTCTCAATTTAAATGAAACCATGGCATGATAAGAATTTACATAGTTTTATATCAAAATCATGGTAAAAATTTCCCATTTTTCAATGTTACAAATAAAAAACAGTATAATGAAATTTAAAATTATAAATTTCAATAACCCTTTTACATTTATCAAAACAAGTATCATATCATGTCAAATCTAAAATAGTACAAATCCAAAGCAAAATGATAAACATCCCTAGGATAACAATGGTCGGGATAGCTAGTTAACTTGTACCTAAATCAAAAATAATGACTAGTGTATACTCAAGTCCCTAGATCCAATACATCCATAACTATGGATGAAGTAACACCCCAGAAATTTAACCCCTACAATGTAAAGATCAATTTCCTAGAGCCAGTGTATCTATGGTCTAGTAATGGAACAAAACCTCAAAAAGTGATCCCCCTTACAATTTCAATGGACATGTCCTAATACAAACCCTCCACCTAAGTACTCTAGGAACCAATGTGAAACATATATAAAATTAATTCAAAAGGTCTTATCACATCTCACAAACAATTCCAAATAACCCTTTTTATCAAAAACATTGTTTTGAAACCTCTTTCACAATTTATTTCACAATTCTTTGAAAACACCTTTATTTTTATCAAAATGAGGGGGAAACTATATTTTATCAAAATAATTTTTACACATTAATATAATTAAACCAAAATATAATTTAAATTCATTTATAAATCCTTTTATAAAACTAAAAAACATTCACAGTTCATAGAACCTAGTCTAGAGACATAACCACCTACCACAACTCAGGTCTCACACCAACCATGATGGGATCCACACACTAGAAAGAAACAGAACATAATAATAAAATAGATTATCCCATAAAAATTATTTCTAAAACATAGAATCATGTTTATTTAAGAAAAATAGTCAATATAGAAGATAGATCAACACATACCTCAAGAATCACACATGATAAACCACAACCAACAAGATAACCAGCCTCTGAAAGAAAATCGCATAGGGGATTTTGAAGAGATTAGAAGAGGATCATAATATGATAAATATATCACATAAACACCTCTTATAACATGTTAAAATTCCAAGAGAAAAGAAATAAATGATAAGTGATCAATCAAAGTTACCAAAGCCTTAGAAATCGATTGACCCATGATCAAAACACCAATAAGAGAAGAGAAAAGGAGCCTAAATCACCCAAGAAAAGTCTATATAGGGTCCCTAGTTGTATTATATCTATCAAAAAAGGTTTATAGAGTTAATTAAATTTTTTGGGGGATAAAAATTATATTTTTTCCCAAAATTACCTATCTCAGCCTAATGCAACTTGATACACTGTGGTGTCCATCAGCTAGCTAGTGGTTACTTATATCATGTAGTGGCCATATCCTGGCCTACCAATGGGCTGATGGATCCTTATAGGCATCATTTAGCCCAATACCCTTTAGATAAACCCCCAGATCACCTCTAAAACCACTTGAACCAAAAAAATAGCCTCTTAATCATAAAAAGAGATCATACCTAAACCAGGATGTTACATAAGGACATGATCATCTGCATTGATCAAGTATGCATGTACACTGAAAAAAATCCACAAAATGAGTATTAATTAATTTCTTTCCAAAATATAAAATAATTTTATTACTTTATGATGCATTTTGTAATTCCTTATATCCATACATGCATTCTGAATTCAATAGGAATTTCAATTTTCAATTAGTGTAGGGGTCTGCTTTTCAAATGGTGTTCAGATTTAAATTTTTTGGGTTGGATACTCTCTAAATATGATTTTTGGTAATTATATAAGGCTCAAAGGGGTGCTAGGATGTTTGAGAAATCATTAGAGGTAGTTATAGGTGACCAAGGTTGTAGCCTGCATCCACCAGGAATTCGGTGTCCTATTTGATATCACTTGGAGACCTGAAAGTTCCATCGGATGGTAGGTGGATATGGTAATGGAGATACAACCACAAGGGATACACCAAATATCCTATTGTCATTTTAAAAGAAGTAAATTACTATTTATTGATCAATATTATGAGTGGTGAATCCCCCTTCTTCCCTCCATTTCATGTGTTTCAACCAGTTGAACCCTCCCCTATGGTTTCTTATTCTCCCTTGATAAAGGGATATTTTTGGAATCGTTCTTCATAAATTCATGGTATGTCTTCTCCTTTGGTTACTTCTTCTAATCATCTCCTTCCTCCTATATAATTATTAAATTCCTCATTTAGGTATTTGGTTTCGATTCCACCAAAGCATACTGGAATCACCTGAGTATCTTGGGGCTTTCTTGTAACTTGTAT
This sequence comes from Viscum album, assembly GCA_963277665.1. Lineage (NCBI taxonomy): Eukaryota > Viridiplantae > Streptophyta > Magnoliopsida > Santalales > Viscaceae > Viscum > Viscum album. Next base: position 1,841,903,908 of record OY728150.1, read on the forward strand.
AGTGGATATTATGTGGAGATGTCTACCCACTATTGCACATTATTTTTATATGTGTATATTATTCCACCAAATTTATAATGTTTTAAAATTAAAAAAAAAATTGGACATTTTCTTAGCACTATTGATTAGGGATTTAGCCTAAAATGTTCATACTATGTAATTAGAGACTATTTGATCAGGGTCCTATTACGATAAGGTTGATCAGTAAGTTTAAAAATATAGGAATTATTGAATTAATATTTAAAATATTTTTAATTTTTTGAGTTAAATTAAATAATTAGTTATAAATGACTTATAATTAATTATATTGGTTCGTATGGAATGCTTTATATACCTGGATGGTGATGCAAGCCTTAGAGGGTCTTCAAACCTATTACCATCCTATGGAAATAAGTGTGAAATATTATTTAAAGGAAGGTTTCCAATAAATGTTACCAATAGTACTATTTTATTTTTATCAAAGTGTGTGTGTTGGTGATCAAGTTGGTTTCTTGAACTATGAACATAAAATTAATTAAATTTTTTAGATTGTATTTACCCTTAGATAAATGAATCTTTGATATTATTGAAATTTATTGAGGTGATTTAAAATGAATTACATATCCTTGAATTTAAACCTTGAATTTATATAAGGTACGGTGACCTGGAATTGGGATTTTAACTCGGGTAATCGGTTTGACAACATTATTGAAATGTAAAGATTTGAAATGTTTTGGTTAACATAAAAATAATGAAAACATTTATTGATAATGTTTTTAAAAATGATAATAATATATGGTGATTTTATAAAATGGTATTTTGAAAATGGTGTTGGAAATGGAAATGGTAATAGTAATTTGAATTTTATTTTTAAAATGAAAAGGTGGGGTGGCATTGATGACATGTGTATTTAAGTGTTATTTTTTATAAAGCTATTATTATTGGATTGTTTTAATAAAATGGTGTTGTTTATTATGATATTTTTAAGTTGATGAAAATTACCCTTGGTGTGATATTTAGTTAAAGATAAATTAAACTCTCTCAGAGTGGTTATGTTTATGTTTATTGAAAACTCCCTTTATGGTAGATCATGTTACTTGGATGATAAAACTCCCATAGGTGAGGTTCATGTTACTCACTAGATTATGTCATGGTTGAGAAAAATATTATGAGGTAGGTCCATGTTATATATGGGTTGTGACCTTGGCTGAGAAAACTCTCATGGGTAAGGTTTGTTATAATATTAGTGGGGTTTCCAAACATTTGAAGCTAGGGTTGATCTTTTATACTAGGATGGAGATTTCTATGAAAATTCCCTTGATATTTGATACTAGAAATGTATACTGGGGGGACTGGGGTCCATTATATTGCAAGGGAAAATATAAACAATATGTTCAGAGACATATTGGAACTAGATGAATCTGGAATTATTGATCAGGGTCACGAACCTAAGGATCAATAGTTTTATAGTTTTCCTTGGGTGTCATCATGAACCCAAGGTACTGGTGGTTGTTTATTTTTTTATTAAATTTTTTAAAATCAATATATTGTTATATTTTTTAAGTTTATTTAATTAAATTATACATGAGATTTTATTTCAGACTGAGAGTTTTAGGACTGAAATTGATGGTGGTCTACTGAGTTATACTCACACCCGTCTCGGACCTCTATAACCCTTAGTTACCTGAGAATACAAAATTATTTATCATAGGTATAGGTTTTGGAAAAGGATCAATGCTTGTCATTTTGAATTATTAGGTAGGATTTAGATTATGGGGTTGGTAAAAAATCAAGACAGATTAGGGATGGGTTTCTAGCCTCAGATTTATTTTTGTTCTTTTAGTATTGCTTATGTATGATCCTCCCATAGGGGGTCTGATATAGTATGTATACCATATTTATTTGTTATCGTGTCTGATGATATATTTTTTTTATCAACACTTTCCTTGTTTTTTATGTTATATATACTGTTATTTCATGACCCCCTCCCCCCAAAGTTACCCCTCATAGGCCATAAATGGGAGAATGGAGAAAATGACGGCCGAATCTCACCTACAATAGTCCACAGGTTGGTGACAGGCACCAAGGGTATAACATACACACAAATGGGAGGCATTACCATCTAAGATTGAGAAATGATATATAAAATAGGAAGACACAATAAAACCCTCTCATAAAAAAATTAAAAAAAAATAGGCCTCAATACATGAATTTAATATTCTGAAACTAAAAAACTGAAGAAGAAAAATAACCTGCAAGTATCCAAAGATAATCCTTAGTAATGACCACAAAATCCCAAATAGAACTTGAATAACCCATGACCTAGTAATGTAAAAAATAACCACCAAAATGGTCTAATGTACCAGAAAAATAGTTTATATATATGTTGGGTGAGTATAACATGTATACTCAGAAGGATACTCCCCTAAAACCTCTCATGAAAATGTTAAAGTATACTAAATCCTAGTGAATAAAAAGTGAATCTAACATGTTACCTAATCAGGTATGCTAAATTCCCATCTTCACCATGGATATCTCACTAAGTATTTCATATAAATGATCATATAATATAATATAAAAATAAGGTATCTCAAATACACTTCCCCATTAGTTTTCATTTTTTTTCCCGACCCATCCCCCGGGGCTCGTGCTGCGACTACCCCAATCTCATCTCCCAAAGGCTAGGGACAGGAGACTAACACCAAAGGAAATAACCTAAAAGTGGGAGGAATTTTCCAAGTACTGGCACACACGCACATTCACATCCCAAACCCATAAATCTGAAAGGGAAAACATGTATGCTACTCATACAACCACTGAGAGTATAAAGTACAAGCTGAAAGTAAGCGGGCAAAATAAAATCCCAACAAAGACAAGATGAAAACAGAAAAATTCAAAGGCCTCTAAAAATCTCATCTGCAGAAAACCCTACCTAAAGGGTAAGTCAAGAGTAGCTGTCAGAAGCCATAGAATTATGCCTTGCCTATCTAACCTCATTGGGCTCTACCTGATCTTGGGCCACCAAGGTCTCCGTTAAGATGCTGCTCGTCTATACAAGACACGACACGTGTGGGTGAAGCCCGTGCAGGGGTGAGTAACACAATACTTAGTAGGGACCCCAACCACATATAAATACAATAAAGTAAAAGATACATATGAATCAATGGATAGCTTACACATGAACAACACAAATAAGAGAAAGCAAGTTCATCAGTCATAAAGCTGAACATTTTTTTACTGCTGAGGGAATCATCCCTAATGAGTCACTGAGGTCTATCAGGCCACTGAGGTCCAATCGGCTACTCTTATTTTGGTCCACTAAGATCTGCATGAATACTCATCTTTCAGTCCATTGTGGTCCACACGGCTACTCGTCTTCCAGGCCAGTGAGGTCTACACGACTATTCATCTACCTGGCCATTGAGGTGCGCACGGTTATTCATCTGCAGGGCCACTAAGGTCTGCATGGATACTCATCTAATTCTAGTATAATCTACTCCTAAATTCATCATTCACAAATAAACCACCATGTAAACTCACTTGGAGTATACTGAAATTATCGCTCCGTCGTGAGGGTCCCAACACCGCAAACAACTCATCAATCGGATGTATGGTTTGCAAGTTATGACTATTTTACTGAAAAGGGGATGGTTGGGTCTGGGTCTGGGTCTGACCCGGTTAAACTGACCCAACCCAACCCAGCCTAGGGTCCACTGACCCGACCCAGGTTCGACCCGACACTGTTCTCTAGACCCGGCCCAGACCGGCGGGTTTGGCCCGGACCGGCTAGGTCGTGGGTCCGGATAGCTGGGCCGCGAGTTCAGCCCGTTGAGGTGGGCCAAACTACGATCTCTCACCCGACCTCCTATGTGTAGGCTGAATTTTCTCACCTAGACACAGTAGAAGTCACCCCATTCGCTCCTGGCCAATTTTGCAAGTTCACTATGGGACCCTCCTATCGCGGTCTCGTTGGACCGAGGTCCTCTGGCCGCGCGACGCAGCGTAATTCAACATCACTGGAGACCTCACCGCCAGCCATTGTTGGTGGTCCTCATCTTCCACCTCATGGATAAAGACACAGGGAGCTCCACCTCTATGGCGTATCGTCAGTACGCACCAACTGCCTCTTCAGCGGGCCACCTATTCTGCTCTGGTGGCCTGTTTTTTTATCAGTGAGCACCTATAGAATTATTGGGTCATCGTTGTCCCTAATACGGGCTCAAAGCTTATTTTTCATCAATCCAGGGGTTCGGTCATGAAGAACACACAAATTCCCATAATGGAGGAATTCAATCCTTTTTTGTGTCGACACGAACCCTCCGCGTTAGAATTCAAAACAAGTTGGGATGAGATTTTTAAGAATTCTAACATGGATAATCCCAATTCTAATTCTCGAGATCAAAACCCTCCCACAAATGCATGCATAATCCATGAATCATTCCATTCATCGAATGATTAATGTTCTTCATGGATATTTCAAAATGGGGAAACAAAATTAATCAAAGACACCCTACCTCAACGTTGGATCGATTATTGGTAAAGGGTGAATCCTGTGTATGTCATTTTTCAAACAACCGACGTCTAGTCTGAACCCATTCATTGATCCTTCATTGTTCATTGTTCTCCACTCATCGTTTGCTAAAAAATTCCTCTAAGGCTTTTGAGAAAAATCAAGCATTCTCCAACAACCTTGGATCTTGCTAAAAAATTATGTGGTGAACATGTTTCAGTGTTTCTGTTATGTTGTTTCATTTATGAAACAACGTTTCTGTTATGATGCAATGGAATTCAAAATTCAAATAAAATAAACTAAAAGTTTATTTTATTTTTCCTTAAGAAAATAATTTTATTAAATTTTTTTAAAAATCTGAAAATTAACTTTTTACCTTGACCCGTGATAGTCAAGGTTAATTCCATTCTTAGGTAAAGTCATTATTCCGGATTCAATGATGCCCTCAGATTTTTAATTCGGAAACCCATTTAGAAGTTTCCAAAACCGCTCAGGTGCGCTATTTTAAATAAACTTAAAGAAAATTCAAACACTTATTTCGGGCTCACCAGGTCTCAGAATCAAGTTCCGTCTGAGCTCCTGGTCTTGAAATAATCCTATATAATTTAAAAAAAATACATGGAATTCAGGGAAATTACATTACCCCCACCTTTAGGGATTTACATCCTCGTAATCCAAAACATGGGCTAAACAAACAAATGGGGGGTATTGAGCATGGATATGAGCCTCCTGATCCCAAATTCTCTCCGGTAGATTCACATGATACCACCAGACGTTCACTAGATGAATCGATTGTCCATGAACAACCCGCTCATATTGATCCTAAATCTCTACTGGGAACTCCGCAAACGTCTCCCCATTATTCAGGTCCAAATCATCTCAGTCAATGACATGTGAAGGATCATGCACGTACCTCCTCAACTGCAATACTTGGAAGACATTTAGCACCTAGTGTATCTTTGGGGCGATAGATATACGGTATGCCACCTTACCAACTTTGCTCAGAATCTGAAAGGGGCCGATGAATCTTGAAGACAACTTGTCGCCTCGGCCAAATCTCCGCAATCACTGTTGAGGTGAGACCCATAGGAACACATGGTATCCCTCATAGAACTCCTTGGGCCTCCATATCTTATCAAAATAAGATTTATTCCATCTCTATTCAGTCTTAATCCGCTCCTAGATGACATGCACATTCTCAGTGGTAGTCCATACCAACTCTGGACCCATGAGTGATAACTCCCCTGGGTCTGTCTAGCATAACGGTGATCTATATGGTCACCTATAAAGCACCTCAAATGGATCCATAACAATAGTGAAGTGGTAGTTTTTATTGTGCGCAAACTCCCCCAGTGGTAGGTGATCCTCCCAATTGCGACTAAAGTCCACGATGCAAGCACGAAACATGCCCTCTAAAACCTGTATTGTCCTCTTCATCTGACCATCTATCTAGGGGTGGAAATCCATGCTCAAAAAAATCTGGGTCCCAAACACCTATTTCAATCCCTTCCACAACCGGGATGTAAATCGTGTATCTTGATCTGAGACTATCGTCGATGGGACTCTATGGAGTCGAACTATCTCCTCCTCATAGAGGCGTCTCAATCCCTCTAATGAACCCTGCTCCCAGTAGGGTAGGAATTAGGATGACTTGGTGAGTTGGTCAACAATAACCTAGATGGTACTATTTCCCCTGGATGTACAAGGTAAACTTGTCATGAAGTTCATAAAGATACCATACCACTTCCATTCTGGAAACTCAAGTGGTTGAGACAAACCTGCAAGAACCTGATGCACCGCCTTCACTTGCTGACAAGTGCGGTACCACAAAATGAACTCTTCCACTACCTTCTTCATCCCTGACCACCGGTATTGACTTCAGAGGTCCTGGTACATCTTTTTCACTCTTGGATGTACTGCCAAAGGGGAAGTGTGGAACTCATTCAGAACCTCCTCACGTGACGCCATTTAAATAACCATGCATTATCTAAAAAGGATGATGTGCTCCCCAACTATCAAATAACCATCAGGATCTTGTCTTGAGGATAACTGAGCACATAATGCCTCGCAGTCAACATCCACAAGTTGTTCCTCCCTAACTTGCCATAAGAGTGGGGTAGTTATAGTCATCGACTGAAGATATGATACTCCATTTTCATCCATGAATGATATCTGCATCGCGGCTAACTACTTCGATTCCTCACTCAGCAACTGCAAAATGGATCTCCTGCTGAGCATGTCTTCTACTACATTCCCCTTCCCAGGGGTATAGGTTATCTCGAAGTCATAGTCCTAGAGGAACTCTAGCCATTTTCATTTCCTAAAGTTTAGGTCCTTCTAGGAGAAGATATACTTGAGAATTTTGTGGCCAGAGTAGATGGAAAATCGTTCACCCATCAAGTAGTGTTTCCACATCTTCAAAGAAAAGACCACTACAGCTAGCTCCAGGTCATGGGTTTTATAGTTATACTCATGCTGCCTCAAATTATGTGAACTATAGGCGATCATTACTTTCTCCTATATCAGGACACAACCCATTTTTCTCCCTGATGTTTCATCGAAAATTACATACCCAACACCCTCCTTTGGTAGTCTCAAGATGGGGGTACTTGTTAGTCTCTGACTCAACTCCTGGAAACTCTGATGCCACTTCTTCGTCCAAAAGAAGTTCTATTCCTTATATTTCAAAGATGATAAGGGTGCCACTACCCTAGAAACTTTAGGCACGAACCTCCAGTAGTACCCAGCCAAACCCAAGAAACTTTGTACCATAATCACGCTCTTGGGTGGATCCCAAGCAATCACTGCTTTTATCTTTGCTGGATCTATTGCTACTCCAGCCTATGAAATGACATGTCCCAGGAAGTGGAACTCCCAAATAGAGAACTAAAACATCAAGAGCTTCCCATAAATATGGTTCTCTCTCAGTGTATCCAGGACTATCCACGGGTGTGTAGTGTGCTCCTCCTTGGACACCAAGTACACCAGGATGTCATCAATGAAGACCATGACAAACCGTTCAAGGTAAAGATAGAAGACCATTTTCATGATTCCCATGAACACTTATGGGGAATTTGTCACATATAAATCCATCACCAAGATTTAATAGGGGACATATTGAAATCTAAAGGTTGTCTTATATATATCCTCATCCCGTACACAAAGCTAGTGATAGCCTGATCTGAGGTCTATATTTGAGAACCATATTTCTCTCTTCATCTAATCGAAAATGTCATAAATTATTATTATTGGATACTTGTTCTTAATGGTCACATGGTTTAGGTTTTGTAAGTCCATTCACAACTACAAAATCCCATCTTCCTTCTTGGAAAACAAAACAAGGGTTTCCCACATTGAAACATTGGGTCTCACGAAGCCCTTCTCCTATAAATCCTCTAACTGAACACTCAACTCAAGAAGCTCTATGGGAGCCATCTGATATACTGGTGTGTATATTGGTTTCTTCCTAGGGTATATATCAATGTAGAATTATACCTCTCTGTGATGAGTTAATCCCATAACGTCTTTTGGAAAGACGTCTTCGTACTCATCCACCAATACAGGAAAGTAAGGACTCTTCTCATCCACCACACCAAGGATGAGTCTAGACAATTGGTGAGTGATTGGCTACACCCTCCTCTGAGAAGGTCTTTCCTGTGTTTTAAGAGCTCCCTTCTTACCAGTGAAGTAAAACTTAGTCCCATCCCCATAGATAAACCACACTTTTCACCTAAGATAGTCGATCTACGCATGCACTGTGGATAACCAATACATAACCAAGATGACATCGTAAGTCCTCAACACCACTACTATGAGTCTCCAATCATAAGGGTCAATCCAATGGCTCCACCAGAATTTCTAAGCTCCGAACAACATATGTGGCAAGGAAAGAGTGATTGGAACATGTGTCTATAAGAACTAAATCTAAGGTAGATAATACATATATAATACCTCTAATCATCTGAGGAGTGTCATGGTCATATGCCTTCAGAGCCTGAAGCTGGACTTTCCCCTATCCACCATCTCCTAGAGCCTGTGGGGGACCACCTAGGGGTGGTATTGGTAGCACCTCAAACCTCTTCACAACGCTCGCTACTCTATCGGCTCCTCTACCAAGTTCGCCGCCCTACGGACCACCTAGTTTGAACCTCTGCCTCTGCCTCAGTGGTCCCTCAACCATATTTCATTCATCTATGTGGTGATTCGGGAAGTCATGAGCCATGTGCCCCTAACCACCGCATGAGTAGCACATCCTACCCCTCTGACGGCTCCCTCCACCTTGGGGGTCATGTACCACAGATCCCGCATCCTAATGTTTCCCCTCGAAATTTCTGGCCTACATGGTCCCTCGTGTTCACTAACTGCTACCTACAGCTGAAGACTTCACTACCCTGGGTCTATTGGTAGCTCCTGCTACTAGATCCCGATCTACTGGGAAGCTCTCCACGAGTAGGGATCACTCCAATACCCCATCCTGACTAGAGATATTAAGTGATGATGTGGATGCCCTAATCTCCTAGCATAGTCCCTGCTCAAAATCTTGATCCCTAAAGAATGGGTCTCATACCATGTCCCTGGCGTAGAGAGATAGCCCAGTGAATCTCGTTGAGTACTCTGCTACTGTCATGCTGCCCTGGTGTAGGTGCAGCAGCTCCTGTATGCGCACTGAGTGCAACGTCGCTGGAAACAAATACTCTCTGAAGAGGTGATAAAACTCAATCCAAGTGAGGGTCTCCTTGTCAGGCGTCTGGATCATCAAACTCTTCCATCTCCCTATTGATCCCTAAATAAGGCTCGCAGCTAATATCGTTATCTGGTCGAGAGGTGTCCTCACTAGTCGGAAGACTCATGTAACCACCTCAAGTCAATCCTCTACCACTTGGGGGGGTCAGTCTCACCCCTTAACCTAGGAGGTATCTACCTATGTAACTCGTGTAAGGCACTCAGCCTATGTGTATCCTCTATCGGTATCTCTGGTAGAAACTGTTAACCAATGGGTGGTGGAAACTATAACATCCCAGGTAAATAAAGAGTAAGACATTTTCATATTTATTAATATTTTTAAATTAAAAATTAATTTTACTTTAAATGGGATGTTATGTTTGATGGCGTACCTGATACGTAACAACGGGTTTCTTTGAAATCTTACGTTGCGCACAATGTTGAGTTATACTGAAAAATAATAATATAATATTATTATTTTAAATGGTATTTAATGCATAGCTGTTGTATTGGAAGGAATAAAAATAACTAACTAAAATATGATTAAACATTTTTATTAAAAGTTTTTACATTTATCCAATAAAATTTATAGGCTTAAAATGTGAATGAATCCAATTTTAAGCATAAATACTCTAATATTCTTTAAAAGGTTTATTTATCGCCTTTTGATGGTGAACCATTTTAAAATCTAGTTTTTGTCACTTTTATATGTTATATTTGACAAAATAAACTTATTTTTTAGAATTGGGTCATCAAAATTTACTTTGGGTAAAATTTTGGTATTTTTCTAATAAAGTTCATTTTTTAATGAATAGTGAAAATACTATATTTTAATTCAAAGCTTCCTTTTAATATAATTTGTTTATATGGTTAGATTATATTTTTAATTGATTTTAAAGTTTAATTATATTATATTTTTACCATTTAATCCAATGTTTTTTCATTGGAAGTAATTTCACTTTGAAATTGGATGTAAACAAGTGTCAATCTTTTGATAGTTATTATTTCTTAAAAACATGCATTTTGTTTTGAAAACGGGAATTAATTTTAAATCAATTTATTCCACTTCTGTGTTTTTAATTTGGAAAAAAGGATTCCATATTTTGAATCAGAATGTCAAAATTGTGTAAAGAGGTAACTTTTATTTTTAGACATTATGAATATTTACTTCAGTAAATATTTTATTTACCATGGTTAAAGGGTAAATCTGGTAAATAAGGGTAAAAAAATATTATTATAATAATATTAAATTACCCTAAAATGTATCCTATTCCTATTGGTTGATACATGTATGACCATGGTCATCCTTGGGTCGATTTTGGGACCCCATAGAGCCACTTGGGAGTGATAACGACACTTTATATTAATTAATTTAAATTAAGGATAAAAATAACATAAACATATATCTTTTAGTAAAAAAAATTATATGGAGTTATTTAAGTGATATATTAGAATATAAATATTCATTTTAAATAAAAAATTATTTACTACATAATGGTATTTTATTTATAATTTTTATACATCAAATAAATAAATTTATTTATGACACAATGATGATGTAATGATTACCTCATTAATGAATGTTTTAAATAAATGAGATTATTAATGTTCAAATAAATTTATTTTGAAACTTTTTATGCCATCAAATAATTTTATAGATGATTATGACTTTTTATATTTTCATTATTTTAGGTTTTTTTAAATAATCAAGTTGTTATATATTTTTTAAAACCCTTGATATGAATAGTATTTAAATTGACATTAATGAGTTTTTAAATCAATAAATATTTTATTAAATGATATAATAATCCTAAAAATATTATATCCATCCAAATTACTTATATAATGTTTATAATTTCATTAATGAGCCACTTGTGGTTCTATTTTTATTTTATGGTAACTATATTAATCATATAGTATGAATATATAAGAGACCATGGTAAATGTTAAATAAGTTAAAAAGGGTTAAATAAAAAAGATAAGGATTAAAAATTATCCAAAAAATTTCCAATTATTATTGGATGATTTTATTTCAAGTTATATTGACATAATATTCTAATTAATTAAGTTTTGGACATTTTGAAACTGAAAATCAGTTTATAATAAAATAATATTTTCAAACTTTCCTAAAGTGCCCCTCCTCCCTCGTATAAAAGGTCCCCACCTCTAACCCATTACACACACCTCTCAAAAACCTTTTCTCTTCCAAACTCTACTAAAACAATCCCTCAACATCCCTATCTTCCTCTTATAATCCTTAACTTAGGAAAAAATCACTTCAAGAAATCCTTTTGGTTCAAACCAAATGGAGTTACCCAATTTAAAGATAACGTCTTCTCTCAAGTTATCTTCTTTTATTTTACTTCTTCACTCCTTATATTATTTTTATTCTTTGTTTACATAACAAAACCAGTATCCTAAATATACTAGGTTTTTTTATTATAATTATTACAACTACACTTACACACACCTCCATCTAATGGGTATAGAACATAATGTTTCTATGGACCGAGAACTACTGCCTCACGAAACGACGATTGTTCAATCTTCTCCTACCACCTCTTATGGTGGCCATTATGATGGACCTGTAATTATATATGATATTTATGATATTTATTTTATCTCTATTCTTCTTTAATTCTATTTTAAAACATACCTTTATGCTTTTCATGTTGTATATATACGATAATTTCATTTGAGGAAGTGCAGACTACCGCCCCCTCAAAGTGACGTGACTCATTCATACCATACATGGAACGTATAAAGGATGGTGTTAATGAACTTAAGTAACACATATAAAATATGATATTATACTAGAATAATAATATACCTATGTATCATTTGGTTTTTATTCCTTTAAAAATGAAAAAAAATGAATGGAAGTAGCGTTCATGTGTACGTACGTCTTACCGTCTCTATGAACGGTGTATTTCATTTTCATATATCCAAATTATATGGACTATTCTAAATACATATATATTGGATATATATGATATATATGATATATAAATAATTAATATAATTCTAGAGATAATCATATTTTGACCACATGGACAATTTATAATTATAACGAGTTCATTTTTAACTCAAGTTACGAACATAAACAAAATGTCTGATATAAACTCAAATAATTAAATAATTGTAATAGAAAATTAATAAGTGATATAAAAGGAATAATAAAATTTATAAAGTTTCTTAAGCTATTATAAATTAACTTAAGTTTATTATTCAAGAAATTAAATAACTAATAGGCCAAGTCGGACACGAGATAAGGGACTTCGTCTCAATCCCCTTTCATTGAGGCATGTTTTGATAATATACACCTCCTTATTTTATACAATATATAATAAACTCCTTTGACTTTTAATTTCATTCAAAGGGAATCTTTTTCTTTGAAGTGTTTTACTAAACAAAAAAAAGGAATGTTTTTAATGTTTTCGGCGACAATGACCTCTCCATCGCCGTAATCGTTAGTTGGATTCCTCTATAAGCCTTAATGTTTTTAAAAGGAAAAGAAATCCCTTATTCTGTTTTTGGGTGTTTTGGTATTGAAAATGGTTTTTGAAATGGATTGATTATTTAAATATCTTGAAATTATTTCTTGTGATTGCAAATGAAATGGTATTAGTGAAATGTTTATATTTTCAATATTTTCTGTGTTATGATTTTATAATGGTACTTGGAAATTTGATGGGTGGTTATGTGATAAAATAAATGACGGGTGGTGTCGTAATAAACCCGGATGGGTGTTTACGTTATAACCTCCAATTCATTGGGTATGGAGGTCGGTCATATGGCTATTAAATTTTTTGATATGTGTGGAAGTCGACCGTATGGTTATTACATTTAAGTATGTTTATGTCCCAAGTTACCTTTATATGTTATGTGTTAGAAAATTCAGGCACAGTGGCCTCTTCATTGAAACCAAAAAGAAGAATCCAGATGAGGAACAAAGCAGAAAAGAAAACAATAGGAAACTCAATTGGTAAATATTAACCTATTCTAGATCGTGTACTCATGATGTGGTAAGGAAGGGACCCACCATTTTCGTGGGAGTGTCGGACCTTCCTTACAGACTTTAAATGCATCCATTTACCACATTCATCAACTGAAGTTGCGTCCACAACATTGGAAGTAGTCGCAAAGGTGGGTGACTCAAAATCACTAATATTGGCAGAAATCAACTCAAATGAGTTTGAAACGTCGACATTACTTATTACCTTCTCAGTAGTAGCTATGATTTCCGATGTGGGATTCATTTCATCCTTCTACGAGTGGTTTTCAGTCCTCTACAACTCCTATATGCCAAAGTTATGTGCACCCTCTTCTTTGCTGATAGTATCTAAGGATACTTCACTAGCCAGAGTATCAGTGTGCACACCCAAAACCTGGAGTGGAGAGGATTCAAAAGTCTCCTCATTCTTTCCTTTCGCTCTACTATTATCACCATTTATAGTTTTACCTTTGCTCTTACACTTCTCTGAAGTCATAGAAACTATCACTAACTTATCTTTCCTGGATTTTAGAGCATGTATCTCATGCCTAGATCTATTGTCTGTAGATGCTTGTGTTGAGCATTCCCTTTCTACTTGAATATCTTCCGAGTCGAATTCATTTCTTTCACCATCCATTCCTCTAACCAGTGCATCCTTAAAAGAGATACCTCCTTCATTTTGGTTATTTCCTTCAGTAATATCAACCCAGTTGACCCTAATTATTCCATCCACTTGTGGAGTGGAACCATCCCTTGGTAAAGGATATTCAACATCAATCCTTCAGTCCTTTTCAATAGGTTCAGCAACATTCATCTTTCCAGTATGGCAACTGACCACCAAAGGCTCATCAATAGCCTTCTAAATAGAATCTTGCTTCTGCTTCCTTTGAGAGTGCAGTGCATCATGTCCTTTATTTTGGCAGTTAAAACATAGCACATCTCTTCAACATTGTGAATCTGAGTGTCCAATAATTTGACAAGCTTTACATAATGATGGAATTCACTCATATTCAATTCTTAAGAAAATTTAATCATTCGATGTAGATAAAATGACTCTATCAATCAGTGTAACACTTAGATCAATTTCCACCAATACCCACACATAATGACCATAACTAGACTTTTAAGTTATATAATCCATTCTAATTGGGATGCCAATTGAGGAAGCAATGTCAAACAGGATCTCAGGATGCCATAATACCCAGTTCAGTCCATGGATTTTTACACATACTTGAGCATAAGTATCTTTGAAGTCATTCAAGGAAAATCCCAATTTCCAATCGTGAATCTGCAAAGTTATAGTCTTGATATTAACAGAACCTACACACCACATATTTTATTTGAGATCCGTAGAGGAAAATATCATGTGGAAATTACCCCGACCAATGGATATGCATTTGAAATCGGTAAAACCCCAAATCTAAGCTAAACATGAAACAAGATCTTCTAGTTTCCAGTATTTTATACCTTTCAAAAGTGAAATCCAAGCTATAAAAGAATGCTTTTAGAGGTCGATCCGAGCTACAATCGCGTCTTCAAGGAAAAGTCATGATGTCTAAAATATATAACTAGACATGACTCTCTCTTTTTCAAGAGTTTTTATTTTATTAAAAAAATGGATACTGAGTAGAAGTGTCTATATGTAATATTAAAATTGTTATGTATATATTATGACCTAATTCAATAAATTAATAAACTTGAAAATATCCTAAATTTGAATTATTAACTTAATTAAAGATTATGTAATGTTTAAGGTTGGGTCCTTATAGTTGGTATCATAGGTTGATTTAGAAAATTTTAAGAGTTAGGGTATTGTTAAATTAATATCCATAAATTAATTTATGTTAATATTGAAATGATATATAATTTAAAGATTACCATGTTTCTTCATCTAAAATATGTTTATTCAGAATGGTTTTTCCATAGAGAAAACATGGAAGATATGTTGGGAAGGCATACAGAAGAGAATAAACTTCCAAATCAGCATCTTGAGATGGTTAGAATCAGAATTGAATAGTGTGTTGGAGTGATGGCTCAGTTGACTCTGGTGATAAATAGTGGTTGTGTTTATAGATGATATTTTGGTCAAGAGGAACATGAAAGTCACATAAGGAGTGTTTTACAAACCTTAAAGGAAAAGAAACTGTATGGAATATTTACTAAGAGTGAATTTTGGTTGCAACAAATTTCATTCCTTGGTCACATTGTTTCAAAAAATGGAAAAACTGTTGATCTTGCTAAAAACAAGTTGTTGAAGAATGTCCAAGACCAACCAATATCACAAATATTCGTATTTTTCTTGGTTTAGCAGGTTATTACAGGAGGTTTTTTAAAAAACTTTCACGGTTATCTAGACCAATGACTAAGTTAACTCAAAAAGGTGTTAAGTTCATTTTGACGAAAGAATGTGATAATTATTTTCAAGAATTAAAAAGAAGATTCTTGAATGCTCCAGTTTTGGCACTACCATCTAGAAATGGTGAGTTTGTTATCTAAAATGATTCTTTGTTGAAAGGAATTTTTTGTGTCCTAATACATAATGATCAGGTAATTTCTTATATTTCACGTTAGTTGAAACCTCATGAGTTAAATTACCCTACACATGATTTGGAACTAGATGCTATTATTTTTTCTTTAAAATTTTGGGGGCATAATCTGTATAGAGTAAAATGTGAAATATATTCTGACCACAAAATTTTTAAGTATATATTTACTCAAAAGGACATAAACATGAGACAGAGGAGATGGTTATAATTAATCGAGGATTATGATTTCACGATCCATTACCATTCAGGAAAGGCAAATAAAGTGGATAATGCTTTTAGTTGAAAGAGTAATGTTACCTTAACCATGATATGTTTGGAACAAGATCCTTTGGTTTTTGATTTTATTAATTTTGTATTGGAAGTTGTTGGTGTAGGAAATCCTTATATTTGGTTTCAGGTTTCAGTACAATCATCCCTTGTAGATAGAATTAAGCATGCATAGAAAGATGATAGTGAGTTGTAGAAAAAGGTAGAATTTGTTCAAAAGGGAAAGTTACCTAAGTTTAATATTGATAGAGACTATGTTTTGAGGTTTGTAAATAGATTATGTGTGCCTTGTGATTCAAAGTTAAATAAATAGTTGTTATGTGAAGCTCATAGTTCTCCATTTTCATTTTATCCTGGCAGTAATATGATTTAGAGAGATCTTCGGGGGTATTAATGGTGGGATGGAATGAAAAGATATATTGTTGAATTTACTGTGAGGTGTTTGAATTTTCAACTGGTTAAAGTAGAGCAGTAGTTATTGAAATAGATGTTACAGTCTTTATCGGTGCCAGAGTGGAAATGGGAAAATATATCCATGGAATTACCAAAGACATCTCAAGGTAACAATACAATCTGGTTTATTGTTGATTGATTGACTAAATCTGGTCATTTCCTTCTTATTCGAGATAATTTGTCTCTAGATCAACTTTATCGATTGTGTGTTAAAGAGATTATCAGGGTGCATGGAGTTACCCTCTCCATTGTATCTGATCATGATCTTAAGTTCACTTATAAATTTTAGAAAGGCCCTTAAAAGTCATTGGGTACTGAATTAAATGTTAGTATTGTTTTCATCCACAATCAGATGGGCAGTCAGAATGGACAATTCAAACTTTGGAAGATATGTTACATGCTTCTCCAATGGATTACCAGGGAAGTTGGGACCAACATTTTTCTTTGGTTGAATTTCCTTATAATAAAATTTTTCATTCTAGTATACAGATGGATTCTTCTGAGGCATTATATGGAATCAGTGTCGAACTCCATCTTTTTGGGATGAAGTAGGTGAAAGGAAGATGATGGGACCAAAATTGGTAGAAGAGATGGTAGAGAAAGTTCAGTTGATTCAGAAGCACATGAGAACAGCTCAGAATAGGAAAAAAAGTTATGCGGATAACCGGAGGAAAGATCTTTCTTTTGCAGTAAGTGATCATGTCTTTCTCAAAGTATCTCCATGGAAAAGTGTAGTACGTTTGGGCAAGAAGGGAAAGTTGAGTCTGAGGTTCATTGGACCCTATGAAATCCTGGAGAAAGTTGGATCAGTTTTTTACAGAGTGGATTTACCTCCAAATTTATCCCAGGTACACAATTTTTTTCATGTTTCAATGTTGAGAAATTTTATTCCAGATCCATCTCATGTTTTGAGTCCATAGGTAGTTCAGTTGGGAGAAAATCTTTCTTATAAGGAACAACCGGTCCAGATTCTAGACCGAAGAGAAAAAGTGTTGTGGAATAAGGTAATTCATCGGGTAAAGGCTTTGTAGAAAAACCATATGGTTGAAGAGGAAATGTGGGAATCTGAAAATTCTATGAGGGATAAATACCCACATTTATTTGATAAGTGAATAAAATTACGAGGATGTAATTTCCAAAAGGGGGAAGGATGTAACATCCCAGGTAAATAAAGAGTAAGACATTTTCATATTTATTAATATTTGTGAATTAAATATTAATTTTACTTTAAAAGGGATTCTATGTTCAATGGCGTACCCGATACACAACAATAGGTTTCTTTGAAATCTTATGTTGCACACAATGTTGAGTTATACTGAAAAATAATAATATAATATTATTATTTTAAATGGTAGTTAATGCATAGTCATTGTATTGGTGGGAATGAACAAAACTAAATAAAATATGATTACACATGTTTATTAAATGTTTTTACATTTATCCAATAAATGTTATAGGCTTAAAATGTGAATGAATCCAATTTTAAGCATAAATACTCTAATATTCTTTAAAAGGTCGATTTACCTCCTTTTGATGGTGAACCCTTTTTAAATATATTTTTTTCACTTTTATATATTATATTTGAAAAAATAAACTTCTTCTTCAGAAGAGGGATATCAATATTTACTTTGGGTAAAATTTTGGTATTTTTCTGATAAACTTCACTTTTTAATGAATAGTGAAAAATACTGTATTTTAATTCAAAAATTCCTTTTAATATAATTTATTTATATGGTTATATTATCTTATTAATTGGTTTTAAATTTTAATTAGATTATATTTTTACCATTTAATCCAATTTTGGTCATTTGAAGTAATTTCACTTTGAAATTGGACATAAACAAGTGTCAATCTTTTCATAGTTATTATTTCTTAAAAACACGCTTTTCATTTTGAGAACGGGAATTAATTTTAAATTAATTTCTGCCACTTCTGTGTTTTGAATTTGGAAAAATAGATTACATATTTTTTTTCAGGTGGTCCAAATTATGTAAATAGGTAACTTTTATTTTTAGACATTATGAATATTTACTTCAGTAAATATTTTATTTACCGTGGTTAAAGGGAAAATTTGGTAAATAAGGGTAAAAAATATCATTATAATTATATTAAATTATACTAACATGTGTACTATTCCTATTTTTTGATACATGTCTGACCATGGGCATCCTTGGGTCGATTTTGATACCCCATGGAGCCACTTGGGAGTGATAAAGAAACTTTATATTAATTAATTTAAAGTAAGGACAAAAATAACATAAATATATATCTTTTAGTAAAACAATTTTATATAGGGTTATATAAATGATCTCTTCAACTATAAATATTCATTTAAAAGATAAAACTATTTCCTAAATTATGGTATTTTATTTATAATTTTTAGACATCATATAAATAAATTTATTTATGACACAATGATGATGTAATGATTACCTCATTAATTAATGTTTTAAATAAATGAGATTATAAATGTTGAAATAAATTTATTTTGAAACTTTTTATGCAATCCACGAATTTTAGGTATGATTGTGACTTTTTATATTTGAATTATTGTAGGTTATTATAAATAATCAAGTTGTTTTATATTTTTTAAAAGTCTTGTTATAAATAGAATTTAAATTGACATAAATTAGTTTTTAAATCAATCAATATTTTATTAAATGATATAATAATCCTAAAAATCCAAGATTAGGAAAAATTACTTAGATAAGGTTTATAATGACATTAATGAACCACTTGTGGTTCTATTTTCATTTTATGGTAGCTATATTAGAAATATAGTATGAATATATAAGAGAACATGGTAAAAGTTAAAAAGTTAACAAAGGGTTAAATAAACAATATATGGATTAAAAATTATCCAGAACTTGTCCAATTCTTATTGGATTATTTTATTTAAACTTATATGCACATTATATTTTAATTAAATAAGTTTTGGACCTTTTAAAACTGAAAATAAGTTTATAATAAAATAATATTTTCAAACTTTCCTAAAGAGCCCATCCTCCCTCTTATAAAAGACCACCACCTCTAACCCATTACACACACCTCTTGAGCCACTTGGATCATCCAAAATCTAATCCAATAATCTCTAAAAATACCTATATTCCTCCTATAATACTTAACTTAGGCATAAATTACATCAAGAAAGCCTTTTGGTTCAAACCAAAGGTAGTTACCCGATTTAAAGGTAACGTCTTCTCTCAAGTTCTCTTCTTTTATTTTACTTATTCACTCCTTATACTCTTTTTTTTTCTTTTTTTACATAACAACACCAGTATCCTAAATATACTAGTTTGATTTTATGATAATTATTCAAACTACACTTACACACACCACCATCTAATGGGTATAGAAAATAATGTTTTTGTGGATGGCGAACTATTGCCTCAAGAAATGATGATTGTTCAATATTCTCCTACCATATCTTATGGTGGAAATTATGATGGAGGTATAATTATATATGATATTTATGATATTTATTTTATCTATATTCTTATTTAATTCTCTTTTATAATATACCTTTATGATTTTCATGTTGTATATATATGATAATTTCATTTGAGGAAGTGCGGACTACCGCCCCCTCAAAGTGATCTGACTCGTTCATACCATACATGGAACGTATAAAGGATGGTGTTAATGAACTTAAGTAACGTATATCAAATATGATATTATAATTTAATAATAATATACCTATGTATCATTTTGTTTTCATTCCTTTTAAAATGAAAAAAAAAATTAAATGGAAGTAGTGTTAATGCGTACGTACGGCTTACTGTCTCCATGAACGGTGCATTTAATTTTCATATATTCAAATGATATAGACTATTATAAATACATATATACTAGATATATATGATATATATGATATATAAATTATTAATATCATTCTAGAGATAATGTAATTTTTACCACATGGACAATTTGTAATTATAACTAGTTCATTTTTAACTGAAGTTATGAACATCGACAAAATATCTGATATGAACTCAAATAATTATCTAACTGTTATAGCAAGGTAATAAGTGATATAAAAGTAATTATAGACTTCAAAAATTTTCTTAATAAAGTATAAATTAACTTAATTTTTTTATTCTGAAAATTAAATAATTAACGGGTCAAGTCAGACACGAGGTAAGGGACTTCGTCTCAATCTCCTTTCTTTGAGGCATGTTTTGATAATATACACCTCCTTATTTTATACGGTATATAATAAACCCATTTTAATTTAAATTTCATTAAAAGGGAATATTTTAGTAAACAAAAAAAAGGAATGTTATTAACATTTGCGGTGATAATGACATCTCTGTCGTCGTAATCGTTAGTTGGCTTCCTCTATAAGCCTTAATGTTTTTAAAAGGAAAAGAAATCCCTTATTATGTTTTTGGGTCTTTTGGTATTGAAAATGCTTTTTGAAATGGATTTATTATTTCAATATCTTGAAATTATTTCTTTTTATTTTATATTAAATGTTATTAGTGAAATTTTTATATTTGCAATATTTTATATGTTATGATTTTATAATGGTACTTGGATATTTGACGGGTGGTTATGTTATAACCTCCAATGCATTGGGTATAAACGTCGGTCGTATGGATATTCCATTTAGGGATATGTTTGAAAGTCGACCGTATGGTTATTCTATTTAAGTATGTTTATGTCCCATGTTACCTTTATATGTTATGTGTTCTTTCTATGGGTTTTATGGTAATATTTTGGTTACAAAAGGGTAAGAAATTATATTTTATTCAGTGAAGAGTATTTACTACTTCATAAAGGTGAAAAGTATTACTTATGATAAAGTATTCATAGTTTTCTTGTTTTTTTAAAAAAACTTATAGTTTTCCTTCTTTGTGTATCCCTTACTGAGATTTTTATGCTCATACCAAGTTTTTTTTTTGAAATGTTTTTCATAGGACATAAAGATGAATAGGGTCAATGATGGGATCAAGGAAAAGTCATGATGTCTAAAATATTGAACTAGACATGACACTTTTTTTCAAGAGTTTTTATTTTATGAAACAAAATGGATACTGAGTAGAAGTGTCTATATATAATATTCAAATTGTTATGTATATGTTATGACATAATTCTCTAAAGATATAAACTTGAAAATATCCTCAATGTGAATTATTAATTTAATTCAAGATTATGTAATGTTTAAGTCTGGGTCCTTATAGCAATGTTGGTGCACCTTCTGGTGGGGCCATCTCTAGTACCGTTCCTTATACTGATGCCTCGTCATTGGGCGTACCATCCTCATGGTCGCGCACTGGAATCCTCGATATCTATCTATGTGGCGGAATCCTAAAATAGATCAAGATAAATCATGTTCAATAGGTTATACTTGGTGAGCTGACTCAAGGACATGAGGAAACACTCAAAATACTATATGATGCATGTAACCAGTGGTTTCATGTACTGAGTCGAAAAGAAGAATTCAGGGTCCTGATGTATGGATACATAGGCCACCGCACCAATACTAGACTCCTCAATCCTGAAATTCGAACTCAAAAAATTCAACATTTTTTCCTCAAAACAAAACCACAGACTCTAGGTCTTTAGGGTAGAAATGAACGCCTTTGATACCAATTTTTCATGACCCGTCCCCTGGGGCCCATGTTGCGACTACCCCAAGCACACCCCCCAAAGGCCAAGGGCTAAAGACTAATGCAAAAGTAAATAACATACAAGTTGGAGGAATTTTATGAGTACCTATTCACATGCACACTCACAACCCCAACCCACAAAGCTGAAAGGGAAAACATGTATGCCACTAAGACAACCATTAAGAGTATAAAGTACAAGATGAAAGTAAAGGGGCTGGAATACAATCCCAACAAATACAAGCTAAAAACATGAAAGTTCAAAGGCCTCTGAAAAGTCCATCTACAGAAAAACCTACCTGAACGGTAGGTGAAGAGTAACTACTGGAAGCCATAGAAGTATGCCTCGCCTGTCTAACATCATTGGGAACCACCTGGTCCTGGTCCACCAAGGTCTCTATCAAGACGTTGTTTTTCTTCACAAGATACAACATGTGCAGTCATATCCCGTAGAATGGTGAGTAACACAATACTTAGTAGGGACCCAAAATCATAAAGAAACACCACAAAGGAAAAGATACACATGAAGAAAAGGGCAGCTCACACAGGTAAAACCTAAAGCATAGAAATCAAGTTCATCATTCATAAATATGAACATTTTGTACTGCTGATGGAATCATCCCAGATGATTCACTGAGGTCTGTCATGCCACTGAGGTCTGCTCATCTGCTGGACCACTGAGGTCCGCTCGGCTTCTTGTCTACCAAGCCACTAAGGTCTGCATGACTACTCGTTTTTCGGGCCACTGAGGTCTGCACGGCTACTCTTCTATCGATCCACTAAGGCTCGCATGGCTATTCATCTTCCAGACCACTAAGGTCTGCATGGATATTTTTCTGTCTGTTCACTGAGGTCTACAAGGCTAATCGTCTCCCATGCCACTGAGGTCTGAATGACTACTCGTATAATTTCGGGAGAATCTACTCCTAAAGTAATCGGTCATAACTCAACCACCAAATAAACTGAACTGGATTATATTGAAAGGACCACTCCACCATGAGGGTCCCAATTCTGCAGACGACTCGTTAATCGGACGTACGGTTTACGAGTTATGACAATTTTACTTAAAAGGGTCTGGGTCCGGCCCGGACTAGCTAGGTTGCGGGTCAGGCCCGCTGGGGTGGCCTGGCCTTCCATCTCCTACCCGGCCCGCTATGAGCAGGCCGGATTGTCTCAACTAGATGTGGTAGTGGTCACCATTTCCTCTCCCGATCAACACGGTGAGTTTTCACCCTAACTGCCCCACAGGTCACCACGGGGCCCTCCTACCACTGGATCATTGTCTTCTGGCCACATGACAATTCTTGATGCCACGTTGTTGGGGACCCCACCTCCAACCATTGTCGAAAGCCACTATTCTCCAATCTATGGCTGATACCTCGGGGACCTCCATCGTCGCAGCGTGCCGCCGGTGCACAATGACTCCCACACGCGGCCGTCACCGCGTACCCCTAGTGGATGTCGCTGGCAAGCCAATTGTCTCTTTCATAGGCCACTGGGTCCACTCCATTGGTCCGTTTTCTGATCCTCAAGTGCCTCTGAAATTCTTAGGTAATCACCATCCCTACTACAGGCTCAAAGTTACTTTGTCATCAATCTGGTAGTTCGGTCATGAAGAACACACGAACACCCATAACGGAGGAATCGAAGCCTTTTTTGTGGTGGCCCGAACCCTCCATGTTAGAATTCAAAACAAGTGGGGAGGATATTTTTAATAATTTTAACGTGGTTATCCCAATTAGAAGCCCCGAGATCAAAACCCACCTGCAAACGCATGCATGATCCATGAATATTTCTATTCATCTAATGATTCACATTCTTCAAGGATATTTAAAAATGGGGAAAGAAAATTAATCAAAGACACCCTACCTCAACGTCGGATCGATCGTTGGTGAAGGGTGAATCCCACATTCATCATTTTTCAAACTACTGATGTCTAGTCTGAACCCATTCATTGATCTGTCATCATTCTTTATTCGTCATTCGTTGTCGCTCGTCGTTCTCCAATGAATTCCTCTGAGGATTTAGAGAAAAATATTTCATCCTCCAACAACCTTGGACCCTTTCTAAGTAATTAAGTGGAGAACGAATTTTAGTGTTTCAATTATGCTGCATCCCAGTGGCCTTCCACTGTTTCATTTATGAAACAGTGTTTCTGTTACACTGCAACGAAAATCAAAATTAAAATAAAATAAACTAATATTTTATTTTATTTTTCCTTAAGAAAACTATTATATTAAATTTTCTTAAAATCCCAAAAATTAACTTTTTCCCTCTACCCATGTCGGTCGAGGTTAAGTCCATTCTTAGGTAAAGTTTTAATTCTGGACACAACGGTGCCATTGGATTTTTAATATGGGCACCCATTTAGAATTTTCCAAAATATCTCATGTGAGTTATTTTAAATAAACTTAAAAAAATCAAAACACTTATTCCAGGATCACCAGGACTCGAAATCAAGTGTCGTCTAAGCTCTTGGTCTCAAAATAATCCCATATAATTTAAAAAATACATGGAATTTAGGGACATTACATTTTTTCCCAATGTCGCACATCCTAAGCTATCTCTCTCTAAAAGTAATCCTTCCTAAAGACACTTAGGGAAAAGTTTCATAACATGTATCTTGTGCATCACATAATCTCATCAAATACAATGCACCCTATGAATCACATCATCTAATCATCCCATTACACATATCTAGATAGTAATAGAATAGTTTTTGGGAGCCAACACAACTTGTACATCAAGTATTATACCTCAATACATCACATCCCATACATTACATACCTATAATAATCCAAAGGACACAGTATCCAAAGATGCATGTGTGTGAAATAACAACAATCCATTATATCCCTCTACACAAATATATGGGAAAGTTAACCACCATGAATACTAACATATAATACTACCAAGATAAGAGAGGGGGTAAATAGTGGGTAGTTAGCCATCCATTCTTCACCAACCTAGATGTTTGGGTAAACACCCTCCTAGAGTCCATTGGGTGATAGTCTCCCTACCGATATAAGTAGAGTGGCATATGAAATCACATAACCTACTGGGTCTATATATATAAATATATATCCCATAACAACACAATAGGTATCTTCCTGGTCATAAGATCAACTATAGTTATCATCTCTCGGACACTCTACCTCCACTGTTAAGGACTAGGTATGCTATAATAACACAAAACTTCCAAGAAACTTACATTTAATTAATTAATTAAACATTTCACATTATTTTAATTATTTTAATTAACTATTAACATTGATTTAATATGATCATCAACTAATTCCCATTCCCTCCAGGCCTAATCCAACTGATCCAACAGTTCCTTGGTGTTATAATAATTTTCATTTCAACAAGTACAGTGCCCCAAACCTTTTATATATATTATTACATTATTTTTAACATAAAAATATATTAATTATAACCCAAAGATCGGTAAGCCAAGTGTCTTTAGAAAACTCGGTTTATAATACATCAAAGTGATCTTAAAATAAAAATTCTTTATTTTATTCTCTATAATGATCTCAGAGCTCCTAAAAATATATGGGATAACCTAGGGAATACATAAACAAAATGGATGATCTAAAAAGCCCAGTATGGGAGTAAAAATTACAAGGAAACATAACATGTGATTCAAAAGTATAAAAATATATCATAAAATAGAATCCTCAAGGGTAATCACATGGGAGCATAACATAAAGAACTTGGTATCAAAAGATATTATCATCATAGGAAATGTGGAAGAAATATATAACATGACATAAACAAGAGTCAATGCGAACTTCCTAGACAATATCACATGGTGGATAAAGTCCTATAACAGATTAGGTTTACTTCCTAATCCCATATATGATGTATCATGAGACTAAAAACAATACCCAATGCATTGAAGAGAAATATAGGTGCACCCATCTTAACATGTTCATGATAATGTGTGCTACAAAAATTAAATAAATCATAAGGTATAAACATAAGAATTATCCATGGAAATAAATGGGTTTCTTAATCTTTTATGATATCATAACCAAAGTAAATTTCGAAATGAAGTAATTTAAGAGATGAATATAAGGCATGTATTTACCCATAAAATTAAGGGAGATTAAGTTAGGTATACATGTGAGAGACATATATGCATAATTTAGAAGAAATAAATAATATCAAAGGTTGTATTCATTGATGAAAATGTATTTAAAATATTACATAGAATATTTCTTGAGGAAGTCACCATTTTCACTTTGAAATCACATCTTCAAAATCTAAAAATTTATAAAATATTATAGAAAAAGGTTTATTTAAAAATAACGATGGAAACATATGAAGTAAACTTAAAAGAGTTTGGTGTTCATGATGGTGGGTAATTCCATTCATACTATATAAGTTAAAATAAATATTCTTTTTACACTGTTAAAAAAAGGTTAAAAAGTGCCTCGTTCAGAAAAAAAAAGATTCCATTCAAAAAAAATGTAAAAATTTAAAACATGGGTAAAATTTTCTTTCATAAATAATTTTTAGAATCATATAAACATTTTTGAAAATATTTCTAGAAAACATTGATATAGAAGAAAAGGCATTTTCAACCAAAGAGAGAAATAAAGTAATCTTGTATTAAAAATGTTTTCTCAATAATTTTAAGTACCAAAGAGAGAGAAATGAAACTATTGCTTGAAAATTTCATGAATAACCAGAGGATGATAAAATAAAGGTTATTATTATAAAATTATAAAATAATTTCTTATAATTTAAATTTCAAGCATAAATAATCTCGACTAAAATGAGATCGAAATATAAACCCACATTCGAATCATAACTCCCATGAATTAAGTAAATGAATTTTATCATTAAATATAATAAATTATAAATTATTTATGATATAATACGAATAGGGACATTATATAATCAATTTAAAGGAAATTATGTGTATAAAATAACATGTGTCTCAGAGTAAGATGTTTTGAAATGAAACCTTACCTCGAGTCTAGATTTTGTTGTGTATATATTTTGTCTCATGTATAATAAAATTATATAAAATTATTTGTTTTCTTAAAAAAATATTTTTAATCTCTTATACTTAAATCATTTACCAAATTTATTTTAACGGCGTATTTAATTACTTTATCAGTTATGTCTATGATAGTTGTTTTGAAGATGCTCACTTTATAATTTCGAAACGACATCGGTGTGAACTGTGGTCAAAGGGGTCATTTTTCTATTATAAATAGATTAAGAATAATAAAATAATTATAATTTATATACATAAATTATAATTTAAAAATAACCATCAATTATGGTTATGAAAAATGAACCCTGTTACAATTATGGAGATGGTAGCTCATACGTTTGCATGTCTAAAATTTTTATTTTTCAATGATCATTATGAAAAGAAGGTAAATTTTATTTTAACTTTAAATAGTAATAATAATATCATAAATATCATGTTATTTTTTTAAATATGCATACATATACCATCCATGTGGTTCAATAATAAAAAAAATGTATCACATCACTTTGTGAGGTGGTAGTCTGTTGTACACATGAACAACGTTATCATTCTTCCACAGATGGTAAGATAAAAAATTATATGATATATTAATTTTATATAATGATTTATATTTAATTTATATAATATATATAAACATTAAATCCATCATCACAAACTTCAATGAGATGTGATGATGGAAAAAAACTACATCAGTTCGTGATGTGGTAGCCTACTGTACACATGAATAATGGTTTCATTTCCCATTTAACGGAACAGGAGATGGATAAATATTATTCCATAAACATAATAACATCTAAATATATATTATATTATGGTTTTATTATATTGTAATTGTTAAGAAAAAATTTATTGTGGAAAAATAAGAAGTAAAAAAAAGAAGATTCTTGGTGAAGACGATTATGTTCGCTGAGAGGAACCTCCTTTGGATCTCTTATTAAGGACCCTAAGGTTTGTCTTTTGGGAATAAAAAAAATATAGAATGTGGATAAGGATTTTTTGGAGATATTATTTACGGGTTTGGTGAATCCAAAATTCTTGATATGTGTGAATAAGTGACGGGAGGGGTTCATTTTTATAATTAAGGAGGAGTGGCATTTTTATTAGCTCGCAAAACTAATCAATAATGGGAAGTCACTCTCAAGAAAAGTGACTCCAAAATTAAAAAATAAAGGATATTAGGAGATAAAATGTTTATCCAAACCTATAACACTAAAAATAAATGAGTTTTAAAAATTTAAACCTCTTTACCTCTAAGTTTACTCACTTTTACCATTTTAATGTTTTATTATGGTAATTATTTTTTTTAGGTTTTTACTATTCATTAAGACCAAACTATAATTCAAACTTATTATATAATATAAATTATGATTATTAAAAATATTTAATCCATTTTATCAAATTAAATACATAGAATTTTAATAATTTAATTTAAAATAAAAACCGTAAGCACAAAGAAAAAATGGTTTTTTGATAAATGCATTTTTTAATGAAAAAATGAACTTATATTAACTATATGAATAGAAATCATAATTATATGAATTTAAATAATTCCTCATCAAAGTTTATTTTAAATAATTAAAAAGGAGGAAAATTATGCACATTAAAATATTTTTCAAAAAAATGAATTTTTAAGCATAAAAATAAACTTTTGCTAAAATCCAATATAAACGTGATTTAAATGAAATTAATTATATTATATATAAATAAATAAAACTAATTTTAATTTTAAATCAAATTTAAAAAAATGGGGCTCTTAAATTACTTAATTTATTAAAAAATTGACAGTTTTATAAAAATCGGTATTTTTTGCTATTCGCTAAAAATCAATATTTTCTGTAAAATCCTAATATTTCACCCTAAGTTAATATCAATATGATTATTTTAAAAATTATTTTAATTTTATAAAATAAAATTTCTACAAGTTCCATAAATTAATTATAATATTTTCTCCAAAAAATCTATTAAATTATTTTTTGAAGGAAACGTATTTTTTGTAGAATAAAATATATTTATTAAAAATTGAATTATTATTAATCATTTGTATAACAATTTATATAGTAATTTTATTTATTTTTTTAAAGTTATTAATATTATTCATAACTAAAAATTTAATGGATAGGTTAAATCGGTCATATTCATATAATAATATTTTAATATTATATCACGATTTGTTTAAACTCGGTGTTGTGTGTTGAATATGCTATCAAACATAGTGTTCTTTTAAAATATTGGGTGTTACATTCAACCCCCTTAAATAAATTTATTCCCCAAAATTTGAACTTGTGCTCAAAAACCAATGGTTTGAAATTTTAAAATTACATTTTTGGAAAACCCACATTATAAAAATGGTTAATAAAACTTCCTCTTAAAAGAAAGAAAGGGAAATACGAAGTTTATCTGGAATAACACATGACTATGTTTCCAAGTAGGAGAACATTAATGGGAAGTGAAAATACAGACATGGAATAAAACCATAAGTAGTTATGGAGATCAATAAATACCATCGGTCACAAGAAATTGAATGATCAAGATAAATTTAACTACCACAAAAACTTAAATCTGTGATGAAATAGAAAACCATTGATTCATCAGTCATGAAAGTAATAGGATAAAATTTTTATTTCAATATCTTTTTCTAAGATTTAAGGAATTATTTTTATAAATGATATAGATAACACCTAAAAATATACTTACTTGATATCTTTTTAATTCATAAAAGCAATTTCATCATTTGGATGTGCTTTTATCACTTTACACTTCACCTCTTACTCTAAGGAATGAATATCCAATATGATTTTTTTCATGCCTAAGTCACTAAAATTAACTTTTAACAAATCATTGATCCATAAATGAGTGAAAAGTTATTACTCCTATATTTATTTAAAAAAATGGTCAGAAAAAAGTAATATAATAACCAAAATAAATATGAATATATTAATCTATGAACTTTAATAATAAAATCAAAGGTTTAACATAGATCATTGCTTAAATAAAAAATTGTACATCCCAAATAACCTAAATAAACTCAACATGAAATAAAGTTTTAACCTAAAACGTTATCTAATATCCCTTAAACTCGCATATCTAAAAAAATAATATCATTCTTCCTAAATGAACTATTACATTGAACCTAAAGTTCATATATATATATATATATATATATATATTAACCCAATAAAACATTTCCCAAAAATATCATTAATCACCTAAAATATCCTAAAAATCCAAAAATATTTGATCCTATAGTATATTTCCCAAGATCAAAAAAAATCCACCAAATCATTTAAGAAAAAATAATTTCATACTAACCAATACATTACATAGACTAATGGTAGGCATTGCACCCTTATCACCCTTTGGTTATCGGTTCAAGTCCAGTGGACTTTATCGATATGATGAGTTATCACCCATCATGCGGGTTTTCTTTTTTCAAAAACTATTTTCATATAATTCTAACAATCCAAAAAATATGATGAACATCCTAAAAATAATGTTAATCATAAAATAATTTTTTGATAACTAAAGTATTTAATATAAGTAATTTTTTCCCCACAAAATCAAATAATCTTAACTCATTATAACTACCTCAACATCTCTTACATATCAAAGATTATCTTTTCCTCAATCATGTAATTTTACATAAAATATCACCATGTCATTAAATCGCATTTCTAGGTTACTAGTACAATTCAACATATTCTTGAAAATTCTTAAAGAAAAATGATTACATATCGATCCTTAGAATTTTCATGATTCTTATAACCAGAATACAATTAATGAAAACACTTCAAAAATATGATTCTCAAATTCCAAGACCTAAAACTTCAATCATTCCACTTCAATGATTGTCATAACATATATCCTTATGAATTAATCCTTGGATTAGGGAATTTACTCACAAAATGACCAAGTTCCCCACATCTATGACATTGAAGTCTTAGCCATTCTTTAGGTTAAACTTTATTTCCCTGCATCTTGTTAATCGGACTCTTCATTTTTCTTCAGTAACTAGCTAATTTGTGACCACCTTTCCAACACATAAAGAATTTTCTAGTTCCTTTAATGCATTTTCCATAGTTACTATTCCCACATTTTTGACATTTATAAAATTGAATCTTCTTTTCTTAGTCATCTTTAACAATTGAACTTCCATGAGATGCCATCCTTTTCTTCTTTTATGTGTTTGGAAATTTAACAATGTTTCGATTATTAATCATAATTTTAGATAGATCATCTTGAATAGTCAAAATATATATAACTCTCTTTCCCATTAGATTAGGCATCTCATTAGGGAAATCATTCGCTATAGGAAAAATGGCCATTTGCGACGGGTTATTTACGACGGGCCCATTATCCCATCGCAAATAATAAGTATTTTCGATGGGTAAGTAAGGACTCATCGCAAAAGGGTTGGCGGGAATGAACGTCAAAGCGTAGGGAGGGCATTTGCTACGAGGTTCATATTCCCGTCGCAAATGCTCGGCGGCGGTTTTTACTATTTACGATGGGAAAAGTATCTTGTTGCAAATAGTGTGTCGACAGGCATCCATTTATGACAGGATCCGTCGTAAATAAATTTTTTTGATCGACACTAATTAATGATGGTGGTGGACATTTGCGACGGGTCCCGTCACAAATACCACTATTTGTGATGGGCTTACCGTCACAAATAAGACCATCGCAAATAAGCTAACCTATATATACCTTCATCCGTTTTTCCTCTCATTTTAATTCCTTCTTAACTTCTCTCTTTATCACTTCAGAAAAAATTTCTTCTGAAATTTTTCATAGTTTAAACTTTTCAATCAGAGCATAATCTACAGATTTTATACTCTGAAAGCTTAAGTTTCAAGGTATTATCTATTTTTTTATTATTTAATTAATTTAATTTATTTTAAATTATTTATAATTTAAGTCAGTTAGATGCAATTAAATTCAATTAGAATTAGATATTTGTTTTTCAGTATTTATTTTTATGAATAATTATGTCCAAGTGTCAATTATAAATAATTTGTAACAATTAGAAATATTTAGTAATAATTAGTAATAATTAGTAATAATTATCAATAATTAGGATTAATTTGTAATAATTATGATTGATTAGAAATAATTAGGATTGATTAGTAATAAATCTCAATAATTAGTAATAAATTGTAATAATTAGTAATAAATTTTAATAATTAGTAATAAATTTTAATAATTATTAAAAAATCATAATAATTAGTAATAAATCATAATAATTAGTATTAAATCGTAATAATTAGTAATAAATCGTAATAATTAGTAATAAATCGTAATAATTAGTAATAAACTGTAATAATTTGTAATAAAATGTAATAAATGGTAATACTTAGTAATAAATTGTAATAATTCATAATAAATGGTAATAATTTGTAATAAATTGAAATAGTTAGTAATAATTTGTAATAATTAGAAATAATTTGTAATAAAAATTAATAATTTGTAATAATTTGTAATAATTAGTAATAAATGGTAATAATTAGTAATAAATGGTAATAATTAGAAATAATTGGTAATAATTGGTAATAATTCATAATAAATGGTAATAAATTGTAATAATTGGTAATAAATTGTAATAAATGGTAATAAATTAAAATAATCTATAATAATTAGTAATAATTGGTAATAATTAGTAATAATTAGTAATAATTAGTAATAAACTGTAATAATTAGTAATAAATGGTAATAATTAGTAATAATTGCTAACAAATTGTAATAATTAGTAATAAATTGTAATAATTAGTAATAAATTGTAATAATTAGTAATAATTAGTAATAATTAGTAATAAATTGTAATAATTAGTAAAAATTTGTAATAATTAGTAATAATTTTTATTAATTAGCAATAAATGTTAATAATTAGTAATAAATGGTAATAGTTAGTAATAAAGGGTAATAATTAGTAATAAATTGTAATAATTAGTAATAAATACTAATAATTAGTAATAAATGGTAATAATTAGTAATAAATTTTAATAATTAGTAATAATTAGTAATAAACAGTAATAATTAGTAATAATTAGTAATAATTCGTAATAATTAGTAATAAATGGCAATAATTAGTAATAAATGGTAATAATTAGTTATAAATGGTAATAAATGGGAATAAATTGAAATAATTTGTAATAATTAGTAATAATTAGTAATAATTTGTAATAATTAGTAATAATTAGTAATAATTTGTAATAATTAGTTATAAATGGTAATAATTAGTAATAAATGGTAATAATTGGTAATAAATGGTAATAATTAGTAATAAATGGTAATAATTAGTAATAAATGGTAATAATTAGTAATAAGTGGTAATAATTAGTAATAAATGGTAATAATTAGTAATAAGTGGTAATAAATTGTAATTAGTGGTAATAAATTTTAATAAGTGGTAATAAATTGTAATAAATTGTAATAATTAGTAATAATTAGTAATAATTAGGATTAATTAGTAATAATTAGGATTAATTAATAATAATTAGGATTAATTAGTAATAATTAGGATTAATTAGTAATAATTAGTAATAATTAGTAAAAATTAGGATTAATTAGTAATAATTTGGATTAATTAGTAATAATTAGAATTAGTTTGTGATAATTAGGATTAATTAGTAATAATTAGGATTAATTAGTAATAATTAGAATTAATTAGTAATAATTAGAATTAATTAGTAATAATTAGAAATAATTAGTAATAATTACTAATAATTAGGATTAATTAGTAATAATTGGGAATAATTAGTAATAATTAGGATTAATTAGAAATAAATTGGATTAATTAGTAATAATTAGGATTAATTAGTAATAATTAGGATTAATTAGTAATAATTAGGATTAATTAGTAATAATTAGGATTAGTTAGTAAGAATTAGGATTAGTTAGTAAGAATTAGGATTAATTAGTTATAATTAGGAATAATTAGTAATAATTAGTATTAATTAGTAAAAATTAGTATTAATTTGTAATAATAGGAATAATTAGTAATAATTAGGATTAATTAGTAATAAATTAGAAACAAATCGAGTGCATTAATAAACTGGCACAACTTACAGTAGATTAGCGGGATTCCATTTGATCGAGGCCTTATCTCCTTGCAATTTTCTCCCACTAAAATTAGTATGAAAAATCTTCTCAGACATACGTCGAAGCATACTTTTCATACTGATATTAGTGGGAGAAAATACAAGGAGCTGAGGCATCGGAAAAAAGAGGCTCTTTTTTCCGAAAAATCATCTCCTTGGAACTTCTATGGCTGAAATCACTGTGAAAAGTATGATCCAATGTATAGATATCAATTTTCTTATGTATGAGAATAGAGAGAAATGCGGTGATGCCTCCCAGCTCTACGCCCTCTTGCATAAAAAAATAGATATGCGTACATCAGAGTAGTCTTTTCATAGTGATTTGAGTCGCAAAAAGTTGCAAGGGGATGAGTTGTCAGGAAAAAGAGATGTCACCAATTCGTTGGAAATTGTGTCGCCAGTAATTAATAATAATTAGTACAAATATCTATAATTAATAATAATTAGTGGTAATTCGTATAAATTTTTATAAATGAGTGCATATTTGTATAAAAGATTAAAAAATAGTATAAATAATTATAAAATAATATAAATTTTTATAAATTGCTAGGAAGGAGAATTTAATAGTCTTTTGTTTTTTGTACAGTGTTTATTTTATATCTAATTATAAAAAATAACTAATTATTTCATATTTTATAGAAAAATATGGAACAAGAAAGTCGAAAAAATTCATTATTAGATGATTATGATTGGATAAATCAGCGCAGGAATCCAAATGGTTCTGGTTTAAATCTGGTATATATTAAGAGTGTTCAAGATTTCTTATCATTTTCATCATCACAATTAAAATTTTTTTCAGAAGGGACAATTAAGTGTCCTTGTAAAAAATATTCTTTGAGGATGTATGAAAATTTTAACAACATTGTTGGTCATTTATTAAGTTTTGGTTTTCAACCAGATTATGTTTTTTGGTATTAATATGGTGAACGCAGTTCTAGAGAAGATAATAATAATTTTTTTCCAAAACCAGCATGGTTTCAAAATTTAATATATGATGTGGTAGGTATGTATTTTCAATAAACTGAAACTCGGGATGATATTGATTTAACTCTTGAGTTGGAATAATCTCATTTATATAAGTTGTTGAGGTCCATTGAGGATGCCTTATATCCTAGTTGCAAGATAAGAAAGTTTGAATTAGTTTCAAAATTTAAGGTTATTAAATCAAATAATGGAATTTCAAATAGTTGTTTTGATCAGATATTCTAATTGTTAAAAATATTACTACCTGAATGAGATGTGTTGCCTACAAATTTCTATGACATCAAGAGGCGGGTTCATAATCTAGGTCTTGGTTATCATAATATTCACGCATTTTCAAATAATTGCATCTTATATTATAGTGAAAATGATTCATTGGATATTTTTCCTACATGTGGACAATCAATGTATAAAGAATCTCAACCAGGGAAGTCTGGATTTGTACTTGTAAAAAAATTGATATATTTTCCGCTCACACCCAGATTACAGTGTTTATTTATGTCTCAAAACACAGCATCATCGATGTCATGGAACAAAACCAATATTTCAACCAGTAAAAGATTAAATCATCCCTATGATGGTGATTCATGGAAGAATTTTGATCAACTGCATCCTTATTTTTCTTTAGAATCCCAAAATATGTGATTGGGTCTTTCTAATGATGGTTTATGTCTATTTGATTCTTACGGTAGTCAGTATTCATATTGACTTGTCTTTATAACTCCATATAATTTACCTTCATGGATGTTGATGAAGGATCCATACATATTTTTGACATTATTAATTCTAGGTCATCCAAAAAATAATATTTATATTTATTTGAAACCATTTATTGATGAGTTTAATTCATTGTGGAGTAATGGTATCGGTACATATGATGTTGCTAAGAAACAGAAATTACTACTGAAAGCTGCATTGATGTGGAAAATTAGTGACTTTCCAACATATGGCATGTTATCTGGCTGAAGTACACATGATCTAAAATCATGTATGTATTGTATGATAGACAACAAAGCGTTTAAGCTCATCAATGGAAAAAACCTTGTTTTTTTTACTATCATCGCAGATTTCTTCCAAGAGGTCATTCTTTTCGAAGAAACAAATATCATTTCATAAAAGGAACAATTGAAAAAAATGGTCATATAACAATGATATCAAGTATAAAGTTAAAATCAATTGTCTCTTCATTACCTCTCATCACATTTGGACCAATAATAAACCAAAAAAATTGATGGGTTTGGAAAAGAGCACAATTGGATAAAATGGATCATTTTTTAGGATTTTCCATATTGGTCTAATTTGTTGGTATATAACATATTGGATGTGATGCATATTGAGAATAACTATTTTGATAATCTATTCCATATAGTTTTGGATACACTAGGTAAAACCAAATATAATTTAAAGTAATGATTAGATTTTGCCCAAATTTTCAAGTGACCAGAACTTGAATTGTTTGAAAATTTCATATCATAGAAGTTAATGAATCCAAAAGTAGATTATACACTATACAAAGAGAGTCGCTTATTATTTTGTTAGTGGATTGTATATTTGAGACTTCCAGATGATTATTCTTCCAATTTGGGTAGATGTGTCAGAAATGGTCAAATTATCAGATTGGAAATCCATGACTGTCATGTTTTAATGGAAATACTTCTTCCAATTAGATTAAGAGGATTGTTTAATCTTGTGATTTGGGGTGCACTAACAGACATATCATGTTTTTTTTGAGACATTTGTGCGTCGAAAATAGACTACAATGCTGTAAAAAACTAAAAGAAGATGTCGTATTAATTTTATGAAAATTGGAAAAAATATTCCCGCCAGGTTTGTTTGACTCAATGGAATTTTTGATATTACATTTTCTGCATGAAAAAAAAATTGGAGGACCGGTATAGTTTTAATAGATGTACCCATTTGAGAGATGTTTGCAAAAATTTAAAAAAAAAATATGTAACAAAGTATCAGTTTAAGGATCAATTTAAGAAGCTTATTCGCAATAGGAAATCTCTTTTTTATACTCTCATTACTTTCAATTTGAATATCCCTCAAAACACAAAAACATGATCCATAATGAGGAAAATGTTGATGATGATATGAGAAATCAATTATCAGTTTTCAATCATCCCAAACTTGGCTTCGGTGGAGTTCATGAATGATGGATTTCAGATGATGATTATCACAGAGCTCATACATATATCATGATCAACTTTGAAGAAATTACACCATTTTTATTGTGAGTTCTCCTGTCACTTATTCTATAATTTTTATAATAGTACATTAATCTTATTTTATTTTTAGGTTATATGATAATCATATCAAGAAATAGTTTCCACAAATTATAGCAGCTTCTATTGAAGAATGTCATCAAAAAAAATTCCCTAATAGTTTCAAAAACATGTAACATTAATTATTTTTAATTTCATATAAAAATTCAATTTAATAATTGTTATAGTGATAATTGTTTTACAACTTTTTAGGTATCTCAAAATGTTTATTAAATTGGTAATTGATTGTCTGTATTAAGTAACCCACCATCGCAAATGGTTAAATCTTATAATACATATGTTGGGAATATTTTTGGATTCCATACACGTGCATATGGGGAATCAAAAAAACAATGAACAGTGGTGTTTGGTTTAGAGGGTCTCATCATAGAGAAACTGAAGTTGACTTTTATGGAATACTGGAAGAAATCATTGAACTGTGGTATCTGGGAAAAATTACATAATGATGTTTAAATTTCAGTGGTTGGATACTAAGAGAGTCTTTCATGTTCATTCGATCCATGGAATCATTGATATTAAATATGAAAATCTTCTTGTAGTAAATGAACCATTTTTATTGGCTGATCAAGAACATAAAATTTATTTTTCAAATTATTGTGATACTTCAAGGGAGTTGGGTGATTGGTGGAGAAAAATAAAAATTAAATTTCAAGAGAATCAGTT
Source organism: Viscum album (assembly GCA_963277665.1). Taxonomy (NCBI): domain Eukaryota; kingdom Viridiplantae; phylum Streptophyta; class Magnoliopsida; order Santalales; family Viscaceae; genus Viscum; species Viscum album. Next base: position 1,841,942,025 of record OY728150.1, read on the forward strand.
TACTGAAAGTTAATGTGGTTCCACTGAAGTGCAAGGAATTGAAAATTTTCAAGAGCCTTCTCTGAATACATCTTTTACACGAAGAGACATGAATTTCATTGATGACACCCCACAATTAAGGGTTGATGGTGACAATGATGTTAATGATGTTACAAATAAATTTTAAATGATTAGAGATGATGAAAATGAAACTAATAAGGAAATTGATGATGTTGAGGAGGAAGATGAAGACATTGACATCTATAGTTATGAAGATGAGGATAAAGAGGGAAATTGACACAGTTAAATGTTGGATATAATAATATATAATATATATCTATATATAATAGTTTTTTTTCAACTATTTTCTAACAAAAATCATTTTGTGTTTTAGATGGATGAGGATCTGCATCGTATGTTACAGGAGGCTGATCTACCTTTGGACAAGAAGGAGGTCGAATCAGCTGGCCCTCAGACTACTTTCAGTTCAGGGGGCACTTGGAGGGGGTGTGGTCTTTCCCAAATGATGATTCACAACTCTATCCCTGAGTGACATCCACATCTTGGGTTTGATCCATGCATAAGAGGTATGTTTGCTTGTGTATTTTAGTTAATTTTCATTAATTTATTTATATTCTAATTGTTTTGATTAATCATTATTTTTTTCATGTGTTTACGCATATAGTTGTTGGATAGGGTAGTGCTATATTGCATAATTATTTTTTTGATGAATGGGTGTCATGGGATCATATTCATATTGATTTTTAGCAATGTGTGTTCGAGCATTGGCTGGTACGTAAATAAATAATATTTATTTTTAAATTAATTTAATTAATTAATTGATATAATAAATTATTTTTAGGGTTTATGGTATCCCATTGATGAGAGCATGCATGAGGCTATCTAGAAGGCATGGTAGGGAGCTATGTGTCTGCATTAAACTCAGTTTTTGTAAAATTTAAAAAGGAAAACAATGGAGAAAGAAGAAGTCACAGAGTTTGATGAGATATGTCATGTCCACTGACCGGATTATATTTCATCTCAGGTTTGGGATGGATTATGTACACAATATTTGAGTAGGCGGTTTCATATTAGATCATTAGTAGGTTGTAAAAATTGGGGGAGACAGGAGGTAACACATCGATCTGGTAGTTGTACAATTGGTACGCATAGGGAGCATATGGTAAGTACATTTTTTTAAAATATTTGGTATAATTTTAAATGTAAAAGGTTTATTTTATAATCATATAGGCAGTTGAACAGCCCAATATTATGGAGTATGACATTTATAGGAGGATGTATAGTGATTCAGCCACTAGAGAGATTAGAGGTTCTCACCAGTGTCAGATTGTGGTCAATATAACTTCTTTTTTAGTTTTAAATTTAACTATAAATAATATTTTAACTATTTTAATTTTAAATTGCAATTGAAGGAGTCATATGAGGTTGTGATGTCTCAGACACATGGTGAGAGTCATTCTGAGACCGATGGTCAGACTAGTGCCCCCATATTTGATGAGGCAGCATGGATATAGGTGACCCAATATGCCTTTGAGAAAGGTTGAGTTGTTGGTATCAACTCTCGATTGACCCCTGAGGGTTTTTATGGCACATATGTGATGTTGGGGTCTTTCTCAAGAGGAGCTCACAGAGAGTTATCATCATCTCATGCACAGTATGAGGGGCACCTGCGAGCTCAAAGTGATCTTATAAAGACTATGCATGGGGAGCAGGAGGAGATGCGTTAGTGGCAGCCGTAGTAGCAGGAAGAGTTCCTACGACAGCAGCAGCATCAGTAGTAGGAGATGCAGGATGAGATGAGTTAATGGTGGCATGAGTAGGAGCAGTAGTAGATGGAGTACATGTGACGTTTGACTCATATTTTAGGGATGGAGTTCCCTCCACCATCTCCTCCATCTCCTCCAGACAACCCTCCCCATTAGTGATGTATTTTTATGTTATAATAAAACATTTGAATGGATTTTTTTGTAATATCAACAATTTAAAGGTTTAAATAGTGTCTATTTTATATTGTCTCGAATATTACAGTTTTTTATTATATTTATTATTTTATTAATTAATATATTTTTATATTTTTGCGAATACTCGGGTTTTTATTATTTTACTAATATTAATATTATTATATTGTTTAATTATTTTATAATTAATTTTATTTTATGAATATTAATATTAATATTTTATTTATATTAATATGATATTATTATTATTAATTTATAAATAATTTTATTATATTAATATTAATATTATACTTTAATTTTATTATTATTATATTATTATATTATTATTAATATTATTTTTTTTAATTTATTTTTTTTATTTTTTCATCTATTTGTGATGATCTGTCACAAATAGTTAAAAATGAGAAACTATTTTTAATGGGAGGTCGGCCTATCGCAATAGAGTTTCAAAAAAAATCGCGGAATTTTTTGCGTCTGTGATATTTCCCATTGAGAATATTAACTTTTTGCAATGAATCGTCGCAAAAAGTAATATTTGCAGCTTTGTTTTCCACAACAAGTCATTTGCGATGGGCACCCATCACAAAAATCAATCTTTCCAGTAGTAATTACATTTCCCATCACATTGGTTATTGGTATGCTTTCTCTTATTTCTAGCCATTAACTAAAAAGAAAAAAAAGAAACAATATGGGAATGCATTAATATATAAAAGGGAAAATTATAAACCAAGTAAGAATAACATAAAAATGATAAGTGTTTCCTGAATTATGAGTCTTTGGGTTTCAATCTAGGTTATCCATGGTAACATTTATTATTAGGTTTTCTAACCTAATGATAAAACACTATTTTTTTGAATATTTTATTGATAATAAATGATATAATTTCCTCACATTGTGTTAAATATGTTTATTTATAAAATATTTGGGATTTGATCATTCATTTGAAAATTTGGTGAAAATTCCAGTTTTACCCTTTATAGTGCACTATAGTATTTCGAATTTAAATATTTTTATATTTATTATTTGAATTTGAAATTTTGTAAGAGTGTTACTAACTTAATTTTATACAACTTTCATTCAGGACACTAGATCTAATAGGTGCATTTGGATGGATTAAATGGGTCATTAATACAATGGTGGGTTGGACTCGGCAGAATGGACATGGGTTATGTATTTGGGCCATATCGTCTTCATCTAGGATTGGATTGAGCCCAAATTTTGAGGAAGATAGAGGACATGATTTGGAACAAATAATACTTCTAGAAGTCCGGTCAATTGACGCGTTTTGGAGGTCACCTAGGTGGTGAAACTTGGAATAAAATATTTAGCCGAGTTTTTCATTTCACACTTAAAAAGTTATGTAACCCTAGCCCTCAAAAACTCTATTTAAAGGGGTTTTTAACTCTTTGGGAGGGATGTTAGAGGTTTTGGGAAGGTGTGGCAGAAATGGTGTCTCTTGGGAGCCCCTCAAAACTCTTGGAAGAAGTAAGCCTTTGTGCAAACCTCTCTTCCAAAAAGGCTCTCCTCTCCCACCTCTTCTTTGTATTTATTTTATTTCATGTTTGTTTCTTGAATTTTTCTTCAAATAATCTTCTGTGTTATTCCATTTTCTTCTTCTATTAATCTTATTAATTGGGTTGGAATAAAGAGTGGATACAAGATTTGGTTCTACCCTTTCAATCCTTTGCTTATGCAAAACGTCTCCACGATGACTACACCGCCCATGGAAGAGTAGTTCTTTTTAGTAATCGATCGACCTCTATCCTTCTTCATTTAATTATTTTGAATCATTGAGATACTGTAATTCACTTAATATGATCCATGAATTGTGTTTTTAAATTTTAAGAAACTAAGCAAGCAATTGAACAATTAACACAAAACACGTGAGGTCGGGAATTGTGTAAATTGTGAGAGCGCGATCTTAATTGGTAATACAAGACCATATGGGATAAATTTGTAGAGTTAAAATATAATCCCTAAAAACAATTCATCCTCATTTCCAGAATGGATATGTGCTCTAATTAACCACTTACCATAATCTAACCTTAGAACAAAAATCAAAGCAGGGTGCTACGATTGCGTATTCTAAAGCTAGCCTAGGGTTTAAGTAATTTCATCTTTGTGGTTAAGTTAACTCTCGTAGGGTTCGAGGGATAACAAATTGGGGGATCATAATTAAATAGATATTTATTTAAATGATAATTATTAATAAGTGAATTAATAGGTAGATTTAGATCAATTACGCCTTTTAAAATATTTTCTAAAAAAAACATCTTTTTGTTGTGTCAGTTTAATCGAACTTCATTTCAAAACTAAAAACAAAAAAAATACAATATTCTTCCAGCAAACTTATTCTAGATTAATAAACTATAACCAACCCACATCCTTTCAGGTAGATTTTTTATTCTCTTTTATTTTATTTTTAGAATACCTTTAAAAAGTTGTTTTAAATCTACTTCTTCCTTTGAGAGACGACATTGGTCAGCCACTCTGCTGCACCTAAGTACCCCAAAATCACTAATCATTTGAGGGTGCCCACGACAGCGCTCTTTCACCTAACAAATTTTTCAATTCCTTAATAATAGTTTTTAAAGAGTTTTTGAATTTTAAAAACATATCTCATGGGAGTATCAAACTAGGCGTCCAATAAGGTTTGTTGTTGTGCACCAAGTAGTCATTGATTCAAGATAAAATCTCCCTTTTAAGGGTTATTTCTCCAAATTACAACTATTCAAAATCCACATCCACTTGTAGTATCCAGATATGGATGTAATTACTCAAAATCCACTTGCTCTATCCTTTACCAAAATTACAAGATATTTTCCTATACTTATACTTATCCTTATAATTATACCTAGGATTATAAAGAAAGTTTTCTCATCCTAGATTCCAAAAGTAAACTAAACCTTTTCTATGATACCAACTATAGATACCAAACCATTTATACATATTATTACATGATTTTTAACATTAAAATATATTAATTAGAAACCAAAGATCATGAGCCCAAGTGTCATTGGAAGACTAGGTTCATAATACATCAAAGCGACACTAAATTAAAAACTTATTTAATTTATTCTCTATAATGAGTTCTGATCTCGTAAAACTGTATGGGATAACTTGGGTAATTCATAGACAAAAGGGGTGAGCTAAACAGCCCAGTGAGGGAATAAATATAACCAGTAAACATGAGGTTTAAGTCAAAGTTATAACATGATATTAGAAAAGATAATTCTTAAGGGTAATCACATGGTATCATAACATAAAGAACATGATATTGTAATATCATGTCATCATAGGAAATTTGGTAGTAACATATAACCTAAAATAAACATGATTCAAGGGTAACAACCTAGACAATATCATATGGGGGAAAATCCCATAATGGATTAGGTTTACTTCTTAATCTTATACATGACATCTCATGAGACTAAAAACATTACCGAATGCATTGGAGGGATATCTAGGAACACCCATCATAACATTTTCATGATTATGTGTTCCAAAAAATGAAATCAATCATAACGCATAAACATAAGAATTACCCATGGAAAGAAATGGGTTACATAATCTTGTACGATATCATAACCAAAGGAAATTTTGTAATGAAGTCATTTGAGTATTGAGATAGGTATATATGTGAGAGACATATATAAATAATTTATAATCAATCCATAATATCAAAGTTTTTCATCATTTATGAAAATGTATTTAAAAGATTACATGCAGTATTTTTTGAGTAAATTTCCCTTTTCACTTTGAAATCACTTCTTAAAAATCTAAAATTTTCCAAAATATTATATAAAAAATTTTATTTAAAATTAACCATAAATAAATATAAAGTAATAATAAAATATTTTATTGTTAATGATGGTAGTTAATTTTATACATGTGGAATAAGTTAAAATAAACATTCATTTTGCAATATTACAAAAAGGTTAAAAAGTTCCTCATTCAGAAAATGACAAGATGATTACTTTCCAAAAAAATTGTAAAATGGTAAAAAATAGGAAATTTTTTTAATAAATAATTTAGATAATGTTAAAAAAATTTAAAATATTTCTAGATAAAATGGATATGAAAGAAAAATCATATTTGACCTAAGAGAGAAATAAAGTCATCTTTTCTGAAAAAAATTATAAATTTTTTTGAGTAAAAAAAGATGAAAATTAAAATATTACTTGAAAATTTCATGGAAAAATAAAGTATAATATAATTAATGGGTATTATTAAAAAAGTATCAAATAATTTCCCATAATGAAAATTTCAAGTATATACAATCTTGATTAAAATGTGATTGAAATATAAATCCTTACCGCTTTGGTCACTTTCAAATCATAACTCCCATGAATGAAGAAAATGAATTGAGACTTAAAATATCATGAAGCATGAATTATTCATGATATAATATGTAACATGTTATTATATACACTATTTAAAATAAATTAGGTGCATAAACTAATATGTGTCTTAAAGAAGGATGTTTTGAGATGAAACCCTTACCTTGGGTAAATTTGTTCATGTGTGTATTTTATCTCCTGTATAATAAAATTATATTTTTTATATTTTTTATTAATAAATTTTTTTTTTATTATTCCCTTATACTTAAATCATTTACAACATTTATTTTAATTATCTATATAATTACTTAATTACTTATGTCTAAATCGGGTGTTTTGTGGATGCTCAGTTCATAATTTTAAAATGGAATCAGTGTGTTGACCATGGTAAAAGGGGTCATTGTTACATAATCTATAAAATGATAATAATTAAATAATTATAATTTAAATACATAAATTATATTTTTAAAAATTACCATGAATTGTGATTTTTAAAAATAAACTCAATTGCAATTATAGAGACGATAGGTCGTACATATGCATGTCTAACTTTTCCATTTTTCATAAATCATGGTGGAAATAAGGTAAGTGTTATTTTAACTTTAAAAAATTATAATATTATCATAAATATCATATTATTTCTTTAAATACACTTATATATACCATCCTTATGAGGCGATAATAAAAAAATAGCATAGCTTTGCGAGGCAATAGTCCATCGTACACACAAAATATGCTATCATTTTCCATGGATGGTAAGGTAAGAAAATATATGTTATATTAATTTTAAATAATTGTTAATATTTCATGAATATCATATATAAAACTTAAATCCATCATCAAAAACATTCAGTAGAGACGATGATTTAAAATAAATTACATCGGTTCGCGAGGTGGTAGTCTTCTATAGAAGGAATTTTTAGAGAAGTTCTTGGAGCACTTCTATATAGAGACATTAAGGAAGGAGAGAGAAGTATTGTTCATGTGGTTGACTTAGGGGAGCATGTCTGTAATGGACTATGATGGATGATTTAAAAATATGCAGTTATTTTCTCTTGTGTTGGAAAGAGATGAGATAGTTATGATGAGACTCTTTCAGTATGGACTTAAGTGAGAAGTTAAGTCCCAAGTTAACCTATTTTGGTTAAATAAGTTTACTAAGGTGGTGGATTGGGCTTCTATATATGAGAGGAACCTAAAGGAGCCTTCCAGTACTGGATAGATAGTGGATATTAGACGATCTTGAGGTGTGAATTTCGAGAGGATGAAGTACTGTTATGAGAAGTTTAGGCAGGCTAGTGGAAAGTAGAGTACACTGACAGGAGGGTCGGTTGGACAGGACCTTATTGGAGTGACCTGTCATCAGTGCAGTAGGTCGGGTCATTATCGTAAAGACTTTCCCTGACCAATAGTATAGTGTTGGTCTTGCATCAAGATGTGAAATCTACATAGGTTCTATAGGACACAATGATAGATAGTTAGTGAGGGTGTATCTAGACAGAGTCAGAGTGTGGGAATGGGATCTTCTACACCTTATAAGAATGGTACCTGGAGTTTTACTAGCCGAGGTGGTAGAGGAAAAGGATGTGGTGTATCTGGTAAAGAGTTCCCATATCAGTAGAGTGGTGAAACTTAGGGTAGTGAGACGATATCACAAGGGATATGGGAAGAATAGTTTCATGCAGTGAATCATACACTTATGGATAGTGAGGCCAGAATATCAGAAGTGCAAGGTACTATTCTTGTATCTTATATATTATCTAGTTCCTTATTTGATATTGGTGCCTCTCATTCCTTTATATCTGCAAAAATTGTTAATGTTTTGGTCCTGGTGGTGGAGTTCGTGAGCAGGATAATTACTATAGATACACCATTGGGAGTGCGTTCTAGATACATCTTTATGTACAAGGGATGTTCTCTTGATATTAGGGAGTATCATTTTCTCTAGGATCTATATATTCTTGAAATTATAGGCTTTGACCTAATTATGGTTATGGACTGGCCAGTCGCATACTGAATCCACATTGATTGTTTCCACATGAGAGTTGTGTTTAAGTCACCTAAGGTTGACAATTATATTCACCATAGAGAGTTAGATATCCAAGTGGTCCAAGAAGGGCCAATTATTTCTCAATTGGGAGAGCTCATAGCCTAGTTTTCTAGTATTTTTTTGGATTAAGAAGGTGTAAATAAAGATGTCTTTCCATTAGTAGTGGAACTATTTTAGGATGTATTTCTTAAAGACTTATCAGGGATGCCACATGATAGGGATGTGTAATTTACTGTTGAACTCATGTTGGGGTCTGGTCCAATATCTATTAACCATACAGAATGGAACTGACAGAGCTTCAAGAGCTTAAGACTCAGCTGGAGGAGTTGAAGGACCAGGGTTTATCCATCTAAGCACATTGCCTTAGGGTTCACTTACATTGTTCACAAAGAAGGATGAAGAGAGTTTACGCTTGTGTTTCAATTACCAGAAGTTGAACAAGATGACTATAAAGAACTGGTATCCACCTCTGCATATTTATGATCTATTTGACCAGGTGAGGGGATCATGTGTGTTCTCAAAAATTGATTTGAGATCAAGGTATCATCAGATGAGAGTTCATACTTCTGATATATCAAGGACTGCATTCAGAAGAATTTATTGCCTATATGAGTTTGTTTTAATTACTTTTGGGTTGATGAATTAACCAATAGTTTTTATGGCCTTGATGAATAGGGTATTCCATCAGTAGCTGGACTAGTTTGTGGTGGTGTTCGTGGATGACATCCTGGTGTACTCCAAGACTCTTGATGCTTTTTTCCAACATCTTGACATCATCTTGAATACACTGAGAGAGTATATGCTATACGCCAAGCTATCTATGTGTAAATTCTAGATAGATTGGGTACACTTCCTGGGACACATCATCTTCGAGGAAGGTGTGTCTATAGAACTAGATAAGGTTTAGGCAGTGGTTTATTTAGAGAATCCCAATAATGTATTTGATATATGTATCTTTCTGAGGTTGGTACGATAATATCAAAGGTTCATCCATGACTTTTCCCATTTGAAAACACCACTTTAAGGATTTACATAAAAAGATGATAAAGTTTTATTGGTATGAAGCATGTGAGAAGGCCTTCTAGGATTTGAATAAGAATTTGACATCAGCATTGATCTTGATCCTACCAGAGTCATGTGAGGAGTATACAGTGTATTATGACACTTTTTGGAATGGACTTGGAGCCGTGTTGATGCAACTAGATTGATTTTTGGTTTATGGGTCTCAGAAGTTGAGTCCACATGAACGGAACTACTCTATAAACGACCTTGATATGGTTGTAGTGGTTTGTGCTTTGAATTGTTGGTAGTATTATCTGTTGGGTGAGAAGTTTATAGTGTCTATTGGTCATAAGAGATTAAGGAATATCTTCTCACAATGAGATTTTAATCTTCATCTGTGGACATGGGTTGAGTATATGAAGTCATTCGATTTTGAATCGGCATATATGATTGAGAAGGGAAACAGTGTTTCTAATTCTTTGAATAGGAAAACTCAGACTCAGGAAGTTCAGGAATCTAGTACTGAGTGGAAGATGATGACCTTGTTGGTTGGGATACATGTGGTGTTTCAAGAGATTTAGGAGAATATGACTTTAGTATCATTTTTAATGGAGTCTACACTTTTGAGATAGATCATATGCATATAGTATGAGGATTCGAAGTGTTTAACCTTGAGGGAAAACCCTGAAGGTGGGGAGTCTCCATTAGATTGGAGCATAGATGATGATGAGATCATCTATGTTAGGAATCAAGTTATTGTACCTACGAGCATGCGAGAGGAGCTCATAAAATAATTGAATACCTCAAAGTGGGTGGTACATCCATGTGTGACCAAAATGTATCATGAACTATGATGAAATTTTTGGTGTATGGGCATGAAAAAGGAGACAACACAGATCGTGACATGATACTACACCTTTCAGCAGTTGAAGTCAGAACATCAATGACCTAGAGGTTTTCTACAGCCGTTACCTATTCCAGAATGAAAGTGGGATGACATAACTATGGATTTTGTGGTGGGTCTCCCAAATATTCCAAGGAAGAATGACACTATCTAGGTTATTGTGCATTAACTAATGAATGTAGCGCATTTCTTTCCAATATGGGAAACTTTATTAGTGGAGCAGCTGAGATATTTATATGTTTGGGAGATAGTTCATCTGCATGGGGTTCCTCAAACTAATAGGTCGGATCATGACTCATGTTTCACTTAACACTTCTAGAAGGGCTTGTAGAAATCACTCAGTATACAGGTATTAGTCAGTATGGATTTCCACCCATAAATAGATAGACAATCAGAGCGAAATATACAAGTTCTTGAGGATATATTGTGGGAAAGTGTTCTTGACTTCGGTGGGTCTTGGTAGAATCACTTGGATTTAGTGGATTTTTCCTATAACAACAGTTATCAGGAAACTATACAGATGGCACCATATGAGACTCTTTATGGTAGGTCGTGCAGATCACAGCTATGCTAGATAGAGGTTGTCCATTCAGAGTTGTTGGGATAGAGTCTCATGCAAGAGACGTTAGAGCAAGTTTAGCTAATTTATAAATTAAAGGATATGGAGTACGTAAAGACCCAGAAATTTCAAGGAAAATTTTTTCTTAAATACTTTGGAATTTTACTAGTCTGTGGATTCTGACGGAACTTGATTCTGAGGCCCGGGTGCCCAGAATCAATTTCCAAAGTTTAGCTTGGGTACATTCAGTAAACGAACGAGCAGGTTTTTCTATCTTTTGAACCGGTGCTCGGAATTGAAATCTGAGGGCACTGATGAACTCGCAACGCCAGTAATTGCTTAAGGGGGCCTTTACCATAGTCGCGTTTTCACGGGAGTAGAAGTTATTTATTGGGGTTTAATTAAAGAAGTAAATAAAATTGTTTGTACAATTTTATTTTATATCTAAGGAGGTTAACTCCTCCCATGGGAAGTTGTTGGTGGGGCCCACACTCACCCAACTTCCCATGTGTGGATAATTTAAAGGTGGGTCCCACACGAGCCCCAACCTTTCACCTCCCCCTAAACTTCTTAAACCCCCTTCTTAAATTTGTAAACACCTCTTTAATGTGGACTCTTCCTCTCCCTCTTTAATTAATTGCCAACACATTAATTTAATGAATTCAACCACACCAATTAATTAATGAAGTGGTTTGAATTTGAATTTTAAATTTCATGTGATAATAAAATAATGGAATGAACCTATTATTTTATTTTGGCACATGTTGGGTTGGGGAAGATTGGGAGAGAACTCTTGTGAAGAAGAAGAGAACTCCTCTCTCGATGAAGAACGACGTCTCTTCAACGAAGAACGCCGGTTCCACGAAAAATGTCGGTTCCACAAAGAACGACGATGCACACCGACGTCGTCTATGAAACCTCACCCCGCGATACCGTCTTCCGCAATGCCCGACGTACGACATCAATTATCGAGGTAGGGGAATCAAGTTCAATTTTAATGGATTAAAATTGTACCCCGTTTGTCGTTGAACATCTTGCTTGTCTAACATATTGTTATCACATAACGCGGAGGGCATGGGCCGAACAAACATGGCCCGATGACCCTCTTTTTGATCTTGGTTATTATTTTTGGAATCGGTAACCGAAGTCGAAGGAGGAACAACACCGTCGCATCGTGGCGGGAATGCAGTGAAGGAATTCGGCGCCGTCGTGCCGGCTATGCGGAAGGAACCGCGGCCCGCTTCGCGGGCCGCTTTGGCGGAAGAACTGGCTGGCCCATAGGCTCGCCGGGAGGATCCGAACCACGGCGCCAGGAGGGTGTCGTGCCGAAGAAACCCGTGGACCACCGTCTGGGCCGCGGGCTCCAAAAGGCCGACCGGCCTAGCCAGCCGGTTTGGGAGGGCAGCGCCGCTTGGCGCCGCCGGTTCGGGCAGTCGGGGGCCGCGCCCCCACCTCGGACTGCTCGGCCTTCGGGCTGAGCCATCCTGGATGCGCGCCCCACTAGACCGCACCCTTCCGGGCCCGGCCGCACCCCACCGGGCTGGTATGGGCCCCGCCAGGCCCAGCCGCGCCACTTCGGGCCGCGCCGCGCCACTTCGGGCCGGGCCGCGCCACTTCGGGCCGGGCCGCGCCACTTCGGGCCGGGCCACGCCACTTCGGGTCGGACCGCGCCACTTCGGGCCAGGCCGCCCCCCTCGGGCCAGGCCGCATGACTCACCGGGCCGGTCCGACCCCTTTTTTGGGTCGGACCCGCCAAAAACCGAGTCGACCCGACCCATCAGCCCATCGGGCCTAACAGACCGAGCCCTTTTTCACTTAAAGGTGAATATCTTGATGACCGCGTGTCTGAACGACGCACCATCTGCGGCACTGGGATCCTATCAATGATGTGGTCCTTTTGGGATACTCTAAGTGAGTTTTGGACAACTTTGGTAAACGTTCAGGTTTGGAATAGGCATATTTCCAACCAGGCCCCTAGAATGAAAAGGCAAATATCTCTCAGACCAGGTGTCTGTTTGATGCACCGTCTGTCGTGTTGAGTTCCTTTTTACAAGATGAAACTTCAGGATACATCAAATCTATACTTCTTGATAGTTTATGTATCGACCTCTTTTTACTCGTGGAGCGGACCCTCCCAGAATCGAGTACGTTGTGTGCAGGAACCCTAGAGCTGGATGCGACTGCGACAACGATGACCACTGTACTTGGATCCTACGTGGGTTCGGAAGCGAGGATGACTGTACTTGGATCCTCTGTGGGTTCGGTGGCGATGACGACTGTACTTGGATCCTAGGTGGGTTTGGCAGCGATGGTTTCTGTACTTGGATCCTAGGTGGGTTCGGCAACAATGACTTCTGTACTTGGATCCTGTGTGGGTTCGGCAGAGGAGATGATTCAGAGGCTACATCTAATCATCTCCTCTTCGTGAGTAGTATACCTGTGTGAGCTGAGTCTTATCTTTCAATATTTATCATTGATTTGATTTACTTCTTTCCTGTGTGGAATGGAATGTGCTTGGGCTCAGAAGTTGGAGCCGAATCGAGATTGGTGACTTAGGTATATGTATGGGCATATACCTAAGTAGAGTTGGTTGATACTTCATGTTTGTATCTTTCCTTTTTGTTTTATCATTTGTGGATTATGGGAGACCTCCAGGGGTCTCGGGGTCCCTAGTGAGTATTGTTATACTCACCCCTGCATGGGAAATGCCCGCACTACGCTGTGTTGGATGCAGACGACGGACAACACTGATCAAGGTAGAGGCTTGTGGAGCTGGATGGTACTCGGAGGTGGACGACTATACGGGACGTACACGGAGCGGACGACCGGACCCGAGGAGCTGAGGAGACCGTCTGTACCCACCCTTCATGTGGTATATTCGGAGGAAGACTCAGTGGTTGTGGATTTACTTTACTGCTGTTGTACTTTCTTTCTCAGTTGTACTATACTTTCAGTTGGGTTTGTATACTGGCCCATTTACTTTTCAGCACTTACTTTTGTACTCAGTTTTACTTAGTGCTTGCTTCACTTGCGTACTCTATTTTCTATGTTTACTTATATAAAGGAAATTTCTTCCCATTTTTATCAGGATTTACTCCTTTGGTGCTAGTCGCCAGCCCCTGGCCTTTGGAAGGCAGGCTTGGGGTAGTCACGGCACGGGCCCTGAGGAAGGGTCGTGAAAAATTGTTATCAGAGGAGTCGGTTCTACCGTAGAACTCAGGAATCTGATAATTTCTTCTCTGTGAAGCAATAGTGTTAAGATAATTGAGTGTGGTTTTCAGTCCAGGGAGTCCAGTGTTGGTGCTGCGGCCGATGTATCCATACACCAGGACCCATACTTCTGATTTCCGACTCAGTGCTCGAAAACATTGATTGCATGTGTGTTTCAATAGTTTTCTTTGTGATTACTTTTTATCATCTCACCCGGTATACTGTACTAATCTTGGAGCACCTATTTCTTCTCAGGATGGCCTCACGAGGGCAGCCAGCTAGGGTTCCTAGTTACATGTGGGATGGAAGCCCACCAAGAGACGAGTCCTCGGTGCAGGGCCCCATTACAGCAGAGGCACCAGCGGTACCACTACCCATTGGGCCACCAATACCACTAGCCCCAGCAGCAGAGAGTGCATTCCGCCTGAGTGCGTTGCATGAGTTTCAGCGATAGAGGTCACCCAGGTTCCGCGGAGAGACGAATCCTCAAGCAGTCGGGGATTGGATGGTGGCTATCGTCAGAGTCTTCAGATTGGTAGGGACACTAGATGACCTTATGGTGATCCTTGTCACGAGTCTACTGCACGCAGCAGTAGGTAGATGGTAGAGCTTGATGCTCCAGGTGCAGGACGAGGCATCACTACTTTGGACGGACTTCGAGAGTCTCTTCTGCTCGAAGTTTGTTCCAGCCAGCCTTCGTGCAGTGCGCATCCAGGAGTTACTAAATCTTCAGTAGGGTAGCATGATATTATCCCAGTACTCGGTGAGATTTACCGACCTCTCTTGCTACTCTACGAACATGGTACAGGACCCATTCTTCTGGGCCCAGACCTTTGAGCAGGGACTGAGGCATGAGATCAGGGCTTCGATGGTCTCCCTCAGCATTCTGACACAAGCAGGAGTACTAAAGAGAGCCTCTCTTGTGGAGAGCTTTCTTAATGAGTCGACGCCAGTAGCGAGATCCACCGCAGGGTGACACGTAGCGGAGTATTTTGCAACCGATAGTAGATAGATGTCGCAGAGGTCTAAGAGGACCAAGCCATCAGGTGGGCAACCTCAGGATTCTGGTTCGGATGTGTGGGGCACACGTAGCAGAGCTAGTCATACAAGAGGCATGCAGTGTTATGCATGTGGAGGGCAGACCCACATGGCTCGTGAATACCCGACCTACCATTCAGAGGAGCAGCAGATAGTAGAGGGACCACCCAGGCAGAGGCAGAGGCTTGACTATGGTGGTCCGCAAGGAGTAGGCGGACGAGGTAGAGGAGTTAGCCGAGCAGTGGGTGGTGGACGACGCTTCGAGGCTCTACCGCCACCACCACCAGGAGTACTACCCCCGACCACAGGGAGCTGGCGGACAAGGGCAATCTCAGCTCCAGGCAGTCGATGCCTATGACCATGGCACACCTGAGATGATTCGAGGTACTATCTATGTCTACTCCACTCTTGATGCAGTTCTTATAGACACAGGAGCGAGTCATTCTTTCATTTCTGCTACCCTTGTTCGAAGCTCGTAGATTCTGATGGAGCCGTTGGCTCAATCCTTACAGCTAGAGACGCCTACGGGAGTAGACTCGACGATTATGCACTGGTACCGGCAGTGTGAGCTTACTCTAGGAGGTGAGAGCTTCAGCTAGGATCTTCTGGTAGCGGCGTCAAGGCCTTACGATGTCATCTTGGGTATGGATTGGTTATCTGCAGTCTATTCCCAGATTGACTGTATTAGGCGCAAGGTGCGGTGTATCCATACGGATGGGACCAGGTTCACCTTCACTGGTGAGAAGGGAGCCTTTGCAGCACAGGATGAGCTTACGCAGAGGAGAGGGCATCCGATCACACATCTTTTGTCTAGTCTCATCCTTAGAGCAGTTGATGTGCGGAGTCCGATTTTTCCTGTTGTGGTGGATCAGTATGCGGACATTTTCCCTGAAGATGTTCCAGGACTACCTCCTCATAGAGAGGTAGACTTTTACATAGACCTATACCCTAGGAAAGAACCGATATCTACTCCAGCATATCGTATGGATCCCGCCGAGCTTTGTGATCTATGGTTGCAGCTGGAGGACTTACTGGGAAAGGGATTCATCCGACCCAGTGTTTCACCCTGGGCTTCTCTAATTTTATTAGCCAAGAAGGCGGATGGGATCTTATGACTATGTGTCGACTATCGTCGCCTGAATTAGGTGACCGTAAAGAACAATTACCCAATCCCGAGGATTGACGACCTCTTTGATCAGCTCAAGGGAGCATGATGGTTCTCGAAGATAGAGCTCAGGTCAGGCTATCATCAGCTCAGAGTTCGAGATGAGGATGTGTAGAAGAAAACCTTTAGGTGTCTGTATGACCACTACGAGTTCTTTGTTATGCCCTTCGGTGTAACCAATGCACCAGCAGTGTTCATCAGTCTCATGAACATGATCTTACATCCTTACCTCAATCATTTTGTCATAGTCTTCATCGACGAAATACTGATTTACTCGATTACTGAGGAGGAGCACGCCTACCACTTACGGGTTGTACTGGACACACTCCGAGAGCACCAGCTTTATGGTAAGCTCTCAAAGTTCCAGTTTTGGATTCGAGAGGTTCACTTCTTGGGGCACGTTATCTCAGAGGTGGGAGTTATTGTGGATCCTGCGAAGATCGAGGCAGTACTTTCTTGGGAGCCACCTAGAAGCGTGACAGAGGTGCGGAGTTTCCTAGGTCTGGCTGGGTACTATCGGAGATTTGTTCCAGACTTCTCCAGAGTTTTTGCACCACTTTCAGCATTGACGAAGAAGGGGAAACCCTTCGTATGGTCAGATAGATGTCAGCAGATCTTTCAAGATTTGAAACAGAGATTGACCAGTGCACCCATCTTGAGGCTACCGGAGGAGGGCGTAGGGTACGTAGTTTACTTTGATGCATCAGTGACCATACTTGGGTGTGTCCTGATGTAGGATAGGGTAGTGATCGCCTATGGTTCACAAAAATTGAGGCAGCACAAGCAGAACTACGATACCCATGACTTGGAGTTAGCAGTAGTGGTCTTCGCCTTGAAGATGTGGCGACATTATCTGATGGGCGAACATTTTACAGTATACTCTGATCACCAGAGTCTCAGGTACATATTCTCGCAGAAGGACCGGAACCTGAGACAGTGGCGATGACTCGAGTTCCTTTGGGACTATGACTTTGAGATAGTCAATACTCCTAGGAAGGGGAACGTTGTGGATGATTCTCTCAGCAGGAGATCGGGCATTCAGCTACTTGGAGAGGAGACGGAGCAGTTAGCCGCTTTGCAGATATCCTTCATGGATAGAGATGGGGCAGCCTTTCTACAGTCCCTCATAGTCACTCCTCCACTACTTAAGTGGGTCAGAGCGGCACATCGTGGGGACGTTGACTGTGAGATGCGACGTGCTCATATTTCCACAGGGCAAGCGCCTGGTTGATTTTCTAAAGGAGGAGAGCATGTCATCCTCTTCAGGGGATGTACCATGGTACCAGTTTCACTACATGAGGAAGTGCTGAGGGAGTTTCACACTTACCCTATAGCGGTACATCCATGAGTGGCGAAGATGTATCAGGACCTCAGACGACAGCACTGGTGGTCGGGTATGAAGAAGTTTGTAGCAGAGTTTGTTTCATGATGCCTCACTTGCCAGAAAGTGAAGTCGGAGCACCAGGTACCAGTAGGCTTGGTACAACTCTTAGAGGTTCTGGAATGGAAGGGGGATGGGATATCCATGTATTTCGTGACAGGGCTCCCACGTACTTCCAGATGACATGACTCCATATGGGTGATTGTCGACCAACTCACCAAGTCGGCTCACTTCCTTCTGATCAGAGAGCAGGGCTCAGTAGAGAGATTGGGATGCCTCTACGTTCAGGAGATCGTACGGCTTCATGGTGTGATATCGTCTATCGTCTCCAATAGAGACGCTCTCTTTACTTCCCGGCTTTGGAAGGGGTTACATGAGGCATTTGGGATGCAGCTACGCCTGAGCATCGCCTTTCATCCTCAGACAGATGGCCAGATGGAGAGGACCATTCCGACACTTGAGGACATGCTCCGTGCATGTGTCCTTGTCTTTGGTCATAGATGGGAGGATCACCTACCCTTGGTGGAGTTTTCATACAACAACAGCTACCACTCCACCATCAAGATGGCACCATACGAGGCACTGTACGACCAACCTTGCAGATCACCTCTGTGCTGGACTGACCCTGGGGAGTCAGCGCTTGTAGGACTAGAGATGGTTCAGGCTAGGATGGAGAAGGTGCAGATCATCCAGGAGCGGATGAGGACTGCACAGAGCAGACAGAAGTTATATGCTGATAGGAGATGGAGACCACTGGATTTGGAGGATGGCGACCATGTTTTCTTACGGGTCACACCTCGAAGTGGATTACGGAGATTTGGCTAGGGTGTAAAGTTATCTCTGCACTTCATCGGACCATTCCAAGTCCTCAGTAGGGTAGGTGAGGTGGCTTATCGCCTGGCCCTTCTACCTCAGTTTCACCGGGTGCATGACATCTTCCACGTATATTAGCTGAGGAGATATGTGCATGACCCGACTCACATCATTGATTATGGGGAGCTGGACATCGATGATAGGGAGACTTTTGCAGAGGTCCCAGTGGAGATCTAGGATTGATAGGAGCAGGTCCTACATGGCTGGTCGATTCCTCTTGTGTGCATTCATTGGCAGCACGGGAACCTCCAGGAGAGCACATGGGAGCGGGAGGCTCAGATGCGTGCACAGTACCCTCATTTGTTTCCCTAGTTTATGATGTAGCTTTATAGGGACGTAAAGCCCTGAGGTGGGAGTAATGTAAAGACCTGAAAATTTCAAGGAAATTTTTTTCTTAAATACTTTGGAATTTTACAAGTCTGTGGCTTCTGACGTCACTTGATTCTGAGGCCCCGTGTACCCGGAATCAATTTCTGAAGTTTAACTCGGGTACGTTCAGTAAACGAATGAGCGGGTTTTTCTATCTTTTGAAATGGTGCTTGGAATTGAAATATGAGGACACCGATGAACTCAAAAAGCCGGTAATTGCTTAAGGGGACCATTACCATAGTCTCATTTTCACGGGAGGAGAAGTTATTTATTGGGGTTTAATTAAAGAAGTAAATAAAATTGTTTGTACAATTTTATTTTATATCTAAGGAGGTTAACTCCTCCCATGGGAAGTTGTTGGTGGGTCCCACACCCCCCCAACTTCCCATGTGTGGATAATTGAAAGGTGGGGCCCACACGAGCCCCAACCTTTTACCTCTCCCTAAACTCCTTAAACCCCCCTTCTTAAATTTTTACACTCCTCTTTAATGTGGACTCTTCCTCTCCCTCTTTAATTAATTGCCAACACATTAATTTAATGAATTCAACCACACCAATTAATTAATGATGTGGTTTGAATTTGAATTTTAAATTGCATGTGATAATAAAATAATAGGATGAACCTATTATTTTATTTTGGCACACGTTGGGTTGGGGAAGATTGGGAGAGAACTCTTGTGAAGAAGAAGAGAACTCCTCTCTCGACGAAGAACGACGTCTCTCCAACGAATAACGCCAGTTCCAAGAAGAACGCCGGTTCCATGAAGAACACTGGTTCCACAAAGAATGACGATGCACACCGACATCGTCTACGAAACCTCACCCCGCAACGCCGTCTTCCGTGACTCCCAATGTACGACATCAATTATCGAGGTAGGGGAATCAAGTTCAATTTTAATGGATTAAAATTGTGCCTCGTTTGTCGTTGAACATATTGCTTGTCCGACCTATTGTTATCATATAACGCGGAGGGCACGGGCCGAATGAACATGGCCCGACAACCCTCTGTTTGATCTTGTTTATTATTTTTGGAATCGGAAACCGAAGGCAGAGAAGTCACGACGCTGTCACGTCGTGCCGAGAACGTGGAAAAGGAAGCCGGTGCCATCGCACCGGCTATGCGGAAGGAACCGCGGCCCGCTTCATGGGCCGCTTCGACGGAAGAACCGGTCGGCCCATCGGCCGGCCGGGTGAAGGGGAGCTGCGGCGTAGGGACGGTGTCATGCTGGAAAACCAGCCGGCCCGTCGGCCGGCCGGGCGGAGCCGAACCGCGGCGCCATAAGGGCGCCGTGCTGAAGAAACATGCGGCCCTCCATGTGGGCCGTGTGTGCCAGAAGGCCAGCCAGCCTAGCCGGCTAGTTTGGGAGGGCGACGCCGCTTGGCACTGACGGTTCGGGTAGCTGAGGGTCGTGCCCCCGCCTTAGACCCCTCGGCCTTAGGGCCGACCCAGCCGGGCCACGCACCCCACTGGACCACACCCCACCTGGCCGCGCCTATCCGGGCCAGGCCACGTCCCACCGGGCCGGGCCACGCCACTTCGGGTCGGGCTGTTTCCCTCAATCAAGGTCGTGCAACTCACCGGGTCGGTCCGGGTAAGAACCTGGTTCTTATTTTTGAGGTACGGGCTTCTTCTTTTCTCTTTTCCTTAAGTGTTATTGAGAAAATATGGAAAATGGGGAAAATCCTAAATTTTGAACTACACACCGTGTACTTTTCCACATGTCGTGTACATATGGCCATGTGGGATGAGTACACGGGGCGTGTAGCCATGCCAGCGACGAAGGGTGTAGGAACCGACTACACGCCGTGTGGTGGTCCTTTACATGCCGTGTAGTCAGTCGGTAGGCCAAAACAGTAAGGCGGTGGAGCAGCCGCCAGCTGGGCGACAGTACACGCCATGTACTTAGGAGTACATGTCGTGTACTCAAGTCAACGGATGAACAGTATGGCGGTGCCGCTAGAGGAAAAATTAAATGAAGGAAGTACACGCCGTGTACTTGGAAGTACACGCCATGTACTTTTTTCGCTTAAAATAGTAGTAGCCTCCCCTGTTCACAGGGAAGGTTTAGAACTGGAGTGAGGAGCTCAGGAGGAAGGCCAGATCTTCGTAGATCAACCGATCGAGCGTCGGGAATCTGTTTCTGCCTCGAACAATCTTGTTGGAACCGCGCGGGTAAGCCCTCTCTTCTCCTAGCGTGTTGCTGACCAATTATTCTCCTAACGGGAGTTATTTTAGGTTGAATGAAAGCTTTCTAACAACAGATCTACGCCGTTCTTGGGAATTTCTAGGATCGACGATCGTGTATACCGCTCGTTGACGTATAATGTAGGTGGCTTGGTGTTTGTTTTTCCAACTGTCGTGTGTTTTGTGCATTTTTATGCCACAAACCCATGTTGGGGTGTCGTGTGGCTGAGGCCATTTCTATATTTAAACACCTATAATTTATTAGGTATCTAAATATGATATTAAAATGCTGGTTGGGATCGTTGCTTGGATCCGGAACCACCCCAGGGGTGTGTTCCACTGTTTAGCCATTTGGCCAGGATACCCAAGGGTATTCCTTTAAAGTAGTAATTGTAGAATTTCCTTGAGAGGAATTGTTTTTTTACTACTTGTTTACCTGTTGGGCATGGCCCGATTACCTGTTTAGCCTGAGGGCGATGTTGTGATTAGCCTGTGGGCACTGCACTATTTAGCCTGAGGGCTGTAGTTATTTCAGCCTGAGGGAAACTTCTTCCGTTCTTGAGGGAAATAGACTATGTGCCTGAGAGCTACACCACCTATGCCTGAGGGAAAAATTTTGTTATTCCTGAGGGAAAATACCATCGGGTTGGGTTCTTCTTACCTGAGGGTAAGGTTTTTCTAGTCTAAGGACGTGGACTATTTACTTAGAAATGCACTGTGGTGATTTCTAATATTTAATGGATTAAATGAATAATTAAATGGAAATTTATCTATTAAGTTAGTTACATTTGAATACTGCTTATTTATTGCATTTTACTATTACACATTGTTGATGCATGCTTACACGCAGTTGGGCACGGGCCTTTGGTGGGTGCCTACTGAGATATATTTCTCACACCCTGTTTGGGTCATGCTTTCGGCCCAAACAGATTACGTTTATGCAGGTGTGGATATGGGAAAGATTCCCTATACAGTTACTTGATTGTTGCTAAGGAGTAGGAGGGCATAGGACCGAGCCTAGGCTCGCGATGCCGCTGCCAGTTGTTTTGCTTTGTTTTTATGTACTTTGCATTTTGATGTACTATATTGATGTATAACATGTTCTGGATGTTTTCTTAGAACTTGAGACATGTAGCATCATTGTTTATATATATTTGGATATATCCACTGTTGTAGTTATTTCAGTTGTGTATGGTTTACTTCTTCCGCTCTTATTGTATGTTTTATTTCATTACGATGCACTACACTTTGACAATTGAGGGCATAGTTTCCCCACTATCAGACCTGGTCCCTCGCTGCTAGTCGGCAGCCTATGGCGTTTGGGGAAATGTGCTTGAGTTCACGTGGCGAACCGGGTTCGGGGCACCCATTGAGTGGCACCCGGAACTGGTACGTTACAAAGTGGTATTAGAGGGGTTCTTTTCTTTGACTTATTATTTGGAGCCATAGTCAGGGATAGGATGAACGGTAGTTGGTAATAAGTTGTGCCCAGGCATAGCTAACCCGTGTACAGGAAAAATCCAGTCTACCTCGTATTTTTCAATTCTTTTGATTTTGAAAATTTTACGATTTATTTGATTTCACCGTTGGGTGACGCACTTGAGATTGTGATGTTTATAATTTATCTGTTGGTTCTATTTAGTTTCAACCTGATGAGATGAGGGTATTCCATCTCAAGCATCATTTAGGCACATGCTAGAAATCACATTCCATGCATAGTTTCCATGTCATGTAGGTGCATTAGAAATTACATGTTGTTGTGATAGTCGTTGTGCTAATAAAGAATGTTATGGTGATAGCTGCTTGATAAATACCTACTTGTGATGGGATAATTTTATTTAAGTCTATTTATAAAATGGATGCCAAGCTTTGGTTTTTGGTGAGTATGGGCCCCCATTCACCAGAATTTGGTGGATCATTAGTTTATTTAGTTATAACACGGATAAGATGTCAAACTCTGATTCGTGGGGAGTATGGGCCCTCACGGGTCGGAATTTGACACTTAGGTGTTGTTTTTCGGTATTTTTCTGGGTTCCGAGGAAGTTTCTGAGGCATACTATCCGGAAATCCAGTATACACGCCGTGTAGTATATTTATACACACCGTGTATGTTCTTCTGTTCGGGAATAAAAATGAACTTTTTGCGTACACACCGTGTACCCTGAGTACACGCCGTGTAGTCTATTCCCGTGTCACAAACTGTGTGGTTGCAAAACGGGGTAGGTAAAGGCTTGAGTAAAACACGCCGTGTATCTTTTTTACACGCCGTGTAGTGTTGACCCGGAGTCCGGCCATGTAAATAACAACACGGTTCAATGAACTCTTGTACAGAACACGTCGTGTCAATAATGAACATGTCGTGTAGTGTGACCTGGGGACTCGGCCGTGTAACTAACAACATGGGCCGGTGTCACCTCTCCTTAAACACGCTGTGTACCTATGGGACACGCCGTGTAGTCTTGTCCGAGGACAGACCGTGTGGTGTAAGCCATGTGGCTGGGAAATGGGGCGGTGTACACGCCGTGTGCGGGTGTAACACGTTGTGTAGTTGTAATCCGAGTAGTCGGCTGTGTCACAGACGACACAAGCAGTTGTAAAATAACACCATACACGTCGTGTAGATTATATACACGCCGTGTAGTTTTTGTTTAACGGGAGCCGTGTGGCTTAGCCGTGTCAAAGGACCTGGGCAAGGGAAGGGAAGTCAAGTACATGTTGTGTAGTCAGTATACACATCGTGTAGTCTTGTTTTGAAAATTTTAAAATGCCTTCTTCCTCTTGTTCCCTTTGTGGTTACTTCATTTTCAGAATTTGATAAATCTTAATCTAAGGAATTTTTTTGACCTTGTAGTGTCATGCCACCTAGACGACCACGCGTTGTTCTCCAGGAGAGCGGCGACGATTATACTCCGGAGGTGGTGGGCCACGGGCTACCAGTTGATCCTCCAGCAGATCCAGATGCGGTGCCAGCTGCTATACCAAACACAGGCATGGAGGCGCAGTTCCGTGAGGGCTTTATGCGGTTCATACAGACCTTTCATGGAGCACTGCAGGCTACCACATCTACGTCCAAGCTGACGCGAATCTTCCAGTAGCAGCATCTACCTACGTTCTCAGGGGATGGAAGACCACAGGCGGCGGAGTCTTGGCTGGGATCGATGCCGAATATTTTCGAACATCTGGAGATGCCTCCAGGGCGGAGGGTCAAGCTCGTGACTTAAATGCTGCGTGATTCCTCCAAGAGGTGGTGGGATGTTACCACCCAGTAAGAGCATCACAGGGACATGGCGTGGGAAGACTTTCAGGCAGTCATCTATGACTTTTTCTTCCTGAAGATGCTAAGAGAAGATAGAGCTCAAGAGTTCATGAATCTGAAGCAGGGAGCTATGTCAGTGATGGACTATTCTGCTCGTTTTATGGAACTTCAGTGTTTTTCACCCATGCTAGTGGGTGATGAGACGTTGAGAGTTAGACGTTTTGACGATGGTCTTCAGTATGACATCTGAGTGCTGGTGAATGTTTTAAGGTTGCCTTTAGTACACGCTATCGTGAATCAGACACTGATTACAGAGAGGAACCTGTGGGAATCTAGTGGTGTGGGCTAGGGTGGTTTAGCACCAGTTACTGGTACTATTTCTGCTGGCAAGAGGAAGAGACGGATGGACTTCTCTCAGGGTGGAAGTACCAGCCAGGAAGCTTCTTCAGGTGGTCCGGTCAGGTGCTACCAGTGTGTCAGAGAGGGGCACAAGAGACCGCAGTGTCCACGAGACCCAATGGAGTTCCGAGATTGCGGCATGATGGGACATCTGCAACGCTTTTGCATGGAGTTTCCACCAATGGCTAGTGAGAGGGGTTCTGTGCAAACTCTGTGTGCGGGAGCAGGACCAGTAGATTCTTACCAGTTGGGGAACTGGAATACGTCAGGGCATGCATGCGGAGATGGTGGTTCTGGACAAGGTATATAGACACCAGGATCTCAGAGGCAGCAAGGCGGGACAGCTTAGCGTAGTCAGGCCATGTCGCAGGGCCGCGGCACTAGGCAGTCTTATGCAGTGCAGCAGACCCAGCAAGAGCAGGATCCCGGACCTTCTACAGTCAGAGGTACTATTTTAGTATCTTCTATCTTATCTTCAGTACTTTTTGATACAGGTGTTATTCATAGTTTCATATCTGTACCCATTGTGGAGAGACTTGGGCTCTGTGTTTCTACTTCATCTGATATCATGACGCTAGACACTCTGTTGGGGACTAGAACGGCTAGTGTGCATCAGTGAAAGGAGTTCCCCCTTAAGGTTTGTGGGTGTCACTTTCTATGGGACCTCTATGTCTTAGAGATGATAGCTTATGACTTCATTATCGGGATGGAATGGTGGGTTCCCTTTCAAGACTTTGTAGACTGATATCGTCACAGGGAGCGTTTCACATCACTAGAGGGTGGAGAGTTTCTATACAAAGGCGAATGGGATGTTCAGGTGAGTCGAGCTAGACCAGAGCATCATGGGCCAGGTGGAGTCACAGCCCAGATTGTGAGTTTGTATCTGGATGATCAGGGGACTTGTCAGATATATTTCCCTCAAGTTGTTGATCATTTTAGGGATGTCTTCCCAGACAACTTTTCAGGTCTACCTCCGGAGCGAGAGGTGGATTTCTCTATTGAGCTTGTGCTAGGTGCAACACCGGTGTCCATTCCTCCTTATAGGATGGATACACCTAAGTTGCAGGAGCTCAAGAGGAAGTTAGAGGAGTTATAGTCGAAGGGTTTTATCTGACCTAGTACTTCACCGTGGGGTTCGTCGATCCTTTTTGCAAATAAGGCAAACGATACCCTCAGACTTTGCGTGGATTATCGGAAGCTGAACCAGTTGACGGTTAAGAACCGATATCCCTTGCCGAGGATTGATGATCTATTTGATCAGATTCGAGGAGCATGAGTTTTCTCTAAGATTGAGTTGAGATCCAGATATCATCAGCTGTGTGTGAGACCATTAGATATACTGCTTATAGATTTTTGGAGAAGATATGGTCTGTACGAGAACATGGTTATGTCGTTCAGACTCACGAACGTGCCAACAGTTTTCATGGCTATGATGAATTTTGTGTTCCATCTGTATCTTGATTCTTTTGTGGTAGTATTCATGGACGACATCTTGGTGTACTCTCACACTCGACACGACCATGCCTCCCATCTTGAGATCGTATTGAGTACACTGAGAGATCATCGGCTATATGCTAATCTCTCAAAGTTCCAATTTTGGATGGACCAAATTCACTTCCTGGGTCACATTATCTCAGAGGAAGGAGTTACAGTAGACCCAGAGAAGGTGAGGGCAGTAGTTTCCTGGGAGAATCCTAAGAACGTGTTTGAGATACAAAGTTTCTTAGGGTTGGATGGTTACTATAGATGCTTCATACAGGACTTCTCCCGCTTAGCAGCACTGTTGACAGGTCTGACTAAGAAGGGTGTGAAGTTTGTTTGGTCAGAAGCTTGTGAGACAGCTTTTCAGGACCTGAAGGGAAGGTTTAATTCAGCACCGATCCTGATACTCCTAGATCAGGGGAAGAGCTATACAGTTTACTATGATGCATTAGGTATTGGGTTGGGAGCAGTGTTGATGCAGGGTGATCAAGTTGTTGCATACGGATCTCGGAAGTTGAGGCCACATGAGAGGAATTACCTGACGCATGATCTCGAGTTAGCTGTAGTTGTTCATGCGTTACGTTGTTGGAGACATTATCTTTTGGGAGAGAATTTTGTGGTTTTCACCGACCAAAAAAGCCTCAAGTATATCTTTACTCAGCGTGACCTGAATCTGAGGCAGAGGAGGTGGGTTGAGTACCTACAGTCCTTCTATTTTGAGCTTGCCTATACACCTGGTAAAGGTAATGCAGTAGCTGATGCACTGAGTAGGAAGACTCAGATACAGGCGGTGTAGGAAGCCAGTGGTGAGTGGGATCTCATGTCCTTGTTCTCTGAGATGCATCTAGAGGTGCACGACAATCAGGGGCAGACTAATCTTTCCTCTTTAGCTGTGACTTCTACCCTCCTGGACAGAGTGAGGATGAGCCAGCTATCGGATTCATAAGGCCTAGTTCTACGGGAGTCGGTGGCAAGTGGGGACCCTTCTCCTGGGTGGACGATAGGAGATGATGAATTTTTTCATTTCCATGGATGAGTGTGGGTTCCAGGGGATATACGCGAGGAGCTGATGTGGGAGTTTCATGCTTCAGCTTGGGCAGTTCATCCCGGGGTTACCAAGATGTACAGTGACTTGAGGTATCAATACCGGTGGTCGGGTATGAAGAGAGAGATAGCTGGTTTTGTTATGAGGTGTTCCACCTGTCAGCAGGTGAAGGCAGAGCACCAGAGATCAGCTGGGTTGTTACAGCAGTTACCCATTCCAGAATGGAAATGGGATGATGTCGTGATGGATTTCGTGATGGGATTGTCGAGGTCACCTCGTGGCAATGACGTCGTGTGGTTTATTGTGGATAGACTCATGAAGGTAGATCACTTCTTGACGATCAAGGAGACCTACGGTGTCGATGAGCTCGGAAGGCTATATATCCGAGAGATCGTACATCTTCATGGGGTCCATCGTTCTATCGTTTATGATAAGGACGCCCGCTTTACGTCTCATTTCTGGCATATTTTTCAGAGGGAGCTGGGTATATAGGTGCTTCTGAGCATAGCATACCACCCTCAGACAGATGGTCAGTCATAGCGGATGATACAGGTTCTAGAGGACATGCTGCATGCATGCGTCCTAGACTTTGGGGGCTCTTGGGAGAAGCATGTACCCCTATTCGAGTTTTCCTATAATAATAGATTTTAGGAAACTATTGATATGGAACCATACGAGGCTTTATATGTTAGGACATCCCATTCACCTTTGTACTGGTTAGAGGAAGGTGAGGCAGCTTTACTAGGGCTACAGCTCGTGCAGGAGACATCTGAGCAGGTCCAGTTGATTCAGAAGCAGATGGCTACCGCGCAGTCTCGTCAGAAGTCTTATGCTGATCGTCGCAGACAACCTTTAGAGTTCGTGGTCGGGGATCAGGTTTTTCTACGTGTTTCGCCAAGGCTGGGACACAAGCGGATCAAGAGACAGGGTAAGCTTTCACTGAGGTATGTGGGGCCATTCGATATTCTGGAGAGAGTCGGGCTGGTTGCCTATCGATTGCAGTTACCACAGAGGTACCGAGCCATGCACGACGTCTTCCACGTGTCTCAGTTGGGTCGCTATCATTCAGACCCATCACACGTAATTCAGCCTGAGGAGGTTGAGTTGGAAGCAGATGCATCCTTTGAGGAGCATCTAATTCGTATCGTTGATAGGAGCAAGAAGGTTCTCTGAGGTCGGTCAGTTCCTCTCATATGGGTGCTATGGTAGCATGGCCGAGTGTGGGACGAAACCTAGGAGTGGGAAACCGATGTGCGTGCTCAGTGGCCAGATTTGTTCACAGCTATATCTTTTCCACCCTTGGAAGGGAAATTCGGGGACGAATTGCTATAAGGGGGGAAGTTTGTAAGAACCCGATTCTTATTTTTGAGGTATGGGCTTCTTCTTTTCTCTTTTCCTTAAGTGTTTTTGAGAAAATATGAAAAATGGGGGAAAATCCTAAATTTTGGAACTACACGCCATGTACTTTTCCACACGTCGTGTACTTATGGCCGTGTGGGATAAGTACACGGGGTGTGTAGCCATGCTGGCAACAAATGGTGTAGGAACCAACTACATGTCGTGTGGTGGTCCTCTACACGCCATGTAGTCAGTCGGCAGGCCGAAACAGTAAGGCGGTGGAGCAGCCGCCAGCAGGGAGACAGTACACGTCGTGTACTCAAGAGTACATGTCGTGTACTCAAGTTGACGGATGAATAGTATGGCGGTGCTGCCAGAGGAATAGTTAAATGAAGGAATTACACGCCGTGTACTTTGTTTTTTTGCTTAAATCGGCAGTAGCCTCCCCTGTTCACAGGGAAGGTTTAGAACCGGAGGAAGGATCTCGGGAGGAAGGCCGGATCTTCGTGGATCAACCGATCGAGCGTCAGGAATCCGTTTCTTCCTCGGACGATCTTGTTGGAACCATGCGGGTAATACCTCTCTTCTCCTAGCGTTTTTCTGAACAATTATTCTCATAACGGGAGTTATTTGAGGTTGAATGAAAGTTTTCTTACCTCATATCTACGCCGTTCTTGGGCGTTTCTGGTATCGACGATCGTGTATACCGCTCGTTGACGTATAAGGTAGGTGGCTTGGTGTTTTTTTTTCAACTGTCGTGTGTTTTGTGAATTTTTGTGCCACAAACCCATGTTGGGGTGTCGTGTGGCTGAGTCCATTTCTATATTTAAACACCTAGAATTGATTAGGTATCTAAATATGATATTAAAATGCTGGTTGGGATCATTACTTGGATCCGGAACCACCCCGGGGGTGTGTTCCACTGTTTAGCCGTTTAGCCAGGATACCCGAGGGTATGCCTTTAAATTAGTAATTGTAGAATTACCTTAAGAGTAATTGATTTTTTACTTCTTGTTTACCTGTTGGGCATGGCTCGGTTACCTGTTTAGCCTGAGGGCGATGTTGTGATTAGCCTGTGGGAACTGCACTGTTTAGCCTGAGGGCTGTAGTTATTTCGGCATGAGGGAAACTTCTTCCCTGCCTGAGGGAAATAGACTTTGTGCCTGAGGGAGACACTACCTACGCCAGATAGAAAAATTCTGTTACGCCTGAGGGAAATTACCTGCGAGTTGGGTTCTTCTTACCTGAGGGTAAGGTTTTCCTTGTCCGAGGATGTGCACTGTTTACTTAGAAATGCACTGTTTTCTAATATTTAATGGATTAAATGAATAATTAAATGGAAATTTAACTATTAAGTTGGTTACTTTTGAATACTACTTACTTTATTTCATTTTACTACTGCACACTGTTGATGCATGCTTACAAACAGTTGGGCACGGGCCTTTGGTGGGTGCCTACTGAGATATATTTCTCACACCCTGTTTGGGTCATGCTTTCGGCCCAAACAGATTGCGTTTATGCAGGTGTGGATAGGGGAAAGAGTCCCTATATAGGTATTTGACTATTGCTGAGGAGTAGGAGGGCATAGGACCGATCCTAGGCTCGCGATACTGCTGCCAGCTGTTTTGATTTGTTTTGCTATACTCTGCATTTTGATGTACTGTATTGATGTATAACATGTTCTGGCTATTTTCTTAGAACTTGAGACATGTAGCATCATTATTTATATATATTTGGATATATCCACTACTGTTGTTATTTAAGTTGTGTATGTTTTACTGCTTCCTCTCTTATTGTATGTTTTATTTCATTCCGCTGCGCTACACTTTGATAATTGAGGGCATAGTTTCCCCACTATCAGACATGGGCCCTCGCTGCTAGTCGGCAGCCTCTGGCGTTTGGGGAAATGCGCTTGAGGTCATGTGGAGAACCGGGTTCGGGGCACCCGTTAAGTGGAACCCAGAACCAGGATGTTACAGTCTGACCCCTTTGTCGGGTCGGACCTGCCAAAAACCGAGTCGACCCGACCCGTCAGCCCATCGGGCCTAACGGACCAGACCCTTTTTCACTTAAAGGTGAATATCTTGAAGACTGAACGTCTGAACGACGCGCCGTATGGGGAACTAGGATCCTATCGACGAGGAGGTCCTTTTGAAATACTGTAAGTGAGTTTTGGACAACTTTTTTAAACGGTCGGGTTTGGAACGAGCATATTTCCAACCGGGCCCCTTGAACGAAAAAGCCAATATATCTCAGACTGGGCGTCCATTTGACGTGCCGTCTATCGTGTTTAGTTCCTTTTGACGAGACAAAACTTTAGGATATATCAAGTCTGTACATCGTGACAGTTGATGTATCGACCCCTTTTTACTCATGGAGCGGACCCTCCCGGAATCGAGTACGTTGTTTGCGGGAACCCTAGAGCTGGCTGCGACTGCGACAACGATGACGACTGTACTTGGATCCTACGTGGGTTCGGCAGCGAGGATGACTGTACTTGGATCCTCCGTGGGTTCGGTGGCGATGACGACTGTACTTGGATCCTAGGTGGGTTTGGCAGCGATGGTTGTTGTACTTGGATCCTAGGTGGGTTCGGCAACAATGACTTCTGTACTTGGATCCTACGTGGGTTCGGCAGAGGAGATGATTCAGAGGCTACATCTAATCATCTCCACGCCTCTTCATGAGTAGTATACCTGTGTGAGCTGAGTCTTGTATTTCAATATTTATCATTGATGCAATTGACTTCTTTCCTGTGTGGACCAGATTATGCTTGGGCTCGGAAGTTGGAGCCGAACTGAGATTAGTGACTGAGGTATATGTATGGGCATATACCTAAGTAGAGTTGTTTGATACTTCGTGTTTGTATCTTTCCTTTGTGGTTTGTCCTTCATGGATTCTAGGGGACCTTTTGGGGTCTCGGGGTCCCTACTGAGTATCGTTATACTCACCCCTTGCACAGGCAATGCATGCACTATGTTGTGTTGGATACAGATGACAGAAAACACTAATTGAGGTGGAGTCTTGTGGAGCTGGACGGTACCTGGAGGTGGACCACTAGGCAGGATGTACACGGAGTGGACAACCTGACCCGAGAAGCTAAGGAGACCGTTTGTACCCACCCTTCAGGTGGGATATCTGGAGGAAGACTAAGTGGTTACCGCTTTACTTTAATACTGTTGTACTTTCTTTCTCAGTTGTACTGTACTTTCAGTTGGGTTTGTATACTGTCCCATTTACTTTTCAGCACTTACTTTTGTACTCAGTTTTACTTAGTTCTTTCTTCACTTGTGTACTCTATTGTTTATTTTTACTTATATAAAGGCAATGCCTTCCAATTTTTATCGGGATTTACACCTTTAGTGATAGTCGCCAGCCCCTGGCCAATGGAAGGCGGGCTTGGAGTAGTCACGGCATGGGCCCCGAGGATGGGTCGTGATAGATTATAGTAGGTATAAGTAATATATTGACAGATGAAGATGACCCATAGAGTTTATAGAGGGTGATCATGTATTCCTTTGGGCGTTTCCTAGGTTGGGTCACCATAGGATATGGAGGTAGGGCAAGTTGGTGCCCAGGTTCGTTGCACCATTTGATGTTGTGGAGAGAATCAGGCCGATGGCATACTAATTGGATCTTCTATAGAAATGCATCACTATTCATGATGTTTTCCATGTATCAAAACTATATTATTATCACCCCAACCCTTCTCATGTGATTGATGTGGATAAAGTTGATCTTGAGGTAGATGAATCCTTTGAGTAGCATTTGATGCGTGTGTTGGATCATAGAGAGAAAGTGTTTCGGGGAATGACCATGCCAATATTACATGAATTATGGAAACTTGGATGTGTGTATGAGGAAACATGGGAAAGGGAAGTAGATATGAGGTCTCAATTTCCCGATAGTTTTGGCTCAAAATCTTAGAGAAGCTTGGGAGTGCTGTTTGAGGATGATCTGTTATAAGGTGTGGATATTTTAAGATCCCAAACTTTTCTGAAGCTGTATTAGGCATGAATTTAGGAAATTTTTTATTTTAGTTCCTTTTAATTAGGTTTTACCTTGGGTTGTGTTTGGGTAAAATTTAGAAAAATGGGAGGACAAGGGGTTGTGCACGGTTGGATTACAGTAAGATAAAACTGTGTGCCTAGTCCAGAAAACCATGAAACCTTAGACAGTAAGAGTTTGCACGGATGGTGCACAGTTTGAAAAATCATGCACCCTAAAAAGAGAAACCATGCACCCCCAAAACAACATGTGAATGGTTTGCCCACTGTTAGGGAAAAACATTCGCCTCTGCCCAAGAAACCATGTGTGACTTTTTAAGTGGCCCAAAAATTAATTTTAAAATCCCCCAAAACCCCATAACTCACCTATTTAAACCCTAATTCAACCCTATGAGGTATTTCACGTTTTTTGATCTTTAAAGAGGGATTGCAGGGTTGTATAAACTTTTTTCATTGCGATTCAAAGCCTGAATCGAAGATCTACTCATCTCCCAGTAAGTGTATCTCATATCAATGCTTTCCTATTCATTCTCCTTTCTTCAACTATTTTTTTATTGAAGTTATCCTCTTTTTTGTTAGATGTAAACCTATTTGGTGAGATCTAGATCTAGGGTTACATATCTAGATCATGATTCATAATATCTTGATGTATTTGATCTTGATTTATGGTTTTAGATCCGGATCCCGATCTACGCCATTGTGTTTCCCAATTTTAAGAATTTACGTTGGGCATTTGGTCATCGACATTTGAGGTAGGTAGCCTAATATTCAATTCCCATAGTCATGATTTTGATGTGAGTGTGTGAGATTTAGGATTGCTAGAGTTCATTGTAAATTTGAATTCCTTAAATATGGGTGAGCTATTGTGGCCAATTTTTTAATTTCATTATTGTTGAAATTGATGATTAATATGGAAGTTAATGATTAGATTAAGGGGATTCCCATTTATATAATTAATTGGAGAATTAATTATGATATTTGGATATCTGTGATTTAGATCATTAATCGGGGAATTAATTACAAGATATAGAGACAATGGGTTTGATATAATTAATTGATGAATTAATTATGAAATATTAAGATATATGATTTGAGATAATTAATTGAAGATTAATAATGAGAAGTTTATTGCATGGGATGAGAAAATTAATGGTAGATTAATTATGAGATATTGAAATTGTGTGTATGATTAATTAATTGATTAATTAATTAATGGTTGTTGAGATATGTGTAATATTTTGATGTTGTTTGTCATGTGTTATTAAATGTTAAATGGTCAATGGTAACATAGACATTTGACCATGTACTGTGAATGGTAATGTGCTCATTCAATTAAGTGATATTAAATGGTTAACGGTACCATAGAAATTTGACCAAGTATTGTGAATGGTAACATGCTCAGTAAATTATGTGATATTAAATTGTGAATGGTAACATTCTCATTAAATTATGTGATATTAAATTTTTATTGGTAACATGATCATTCAATTATGTGATATTAAATTGTGAATGGTAACATGCTCATTGAATTATGTGATATTAAATTCCGAATGGTGACATGCTCATTCAATTATGTGATGTTAAATGTGAATGGTAACATGGAAAATCAGCAATGTATTAGGAATTTTAACATAGATATTCCAATGTGATATCCCTTAAGGATATATCATCTCTAACATGGACTGGAGCAAGTATTGAGGTGCAGGTTTCCTTGGGAACCCGGGGGTTTATGTGTTTAAGTAGAGAAAATTTAATAATGTGATAAACTATTTATTTATAAATTTTATTTATTTATATATATAAATGTATACACTATTATTGACTGGATTTGTATTAGAAACCATTGGTGGTGGCCTAATAAGTTGTATGCATTCCCTACTCGGTCTTCCTGATCAGTACCAAAATAAACTTTATTATTACAGGACATGTTAAAGGAAAAGGCCCTAAGTTAGATAGCTAATTTGGGGATGGAGATTGGATGAGGGAACCAGATGTGTTTTGGGACCCTCTTAAGAGTCTTTAGTATCTTTATTTTTCAGTTTTCATTTTATAAACTTGACACATACATTATCATGGCATGTTTTCTACTTTAGTTCGGATATTTCATTTTCTGCTTGATTTATCTTGAGATATTGGAATTGTTTATGGTTATATTTACTTCTATTATTATTTTTTTATTTCTGTTGGTGTATTAATCTAATCAAAGAGGGTATAGTATCTCTATGAATGACTTACCAGGACCTCGCTTCTAGTCGGAAGCCTCTAGCATATGGGAAGGATTTCTTGAGCTCATGTGACTAACTAGATCATGGCACCGGTGTGTGGCACCAAGGCCAGGACATTACATCATGATATATCAATATTTACCCAATGCATTGGAGGTATATATAGGTATCATCTATTATGTAATAAAAATCATACATATGTGTGTTGAAAGATCATAAGGCATTCATCATATTAGAACCTGTGAGAAGAAATGGGTTTCATAAACATTTCATCATAGCATAACCCATGGAAAAAAATGGGATTCAGATATGTCTTATCATCATAAACTTAAACCATCTAGGAAAATAATAAGGCTATTATCCCTGGATCATATCCCCAATAAATCATAATTTACACCAAGGTTTTTTGTCTTTTATTAATATAAATACCATTAACAAACCAATAAAATATTCTTGAGGAAAACATCCTTTCCATTTTGAAATAAATTATTTAAAAAAACTATGAAATTATTATGGAAAAAAATTTATTTGAAAATAAACTTGTAAAATTATAAATGAATATTAAAATAAAAAATTATTCATGATAGTAGGAATATTTATTCATGTTGTATAAGTTAAAAAACATCCATTCAATGTTTTTTTTAGAAAAGTCACAAAGTGACATTTTTTTAAAACAATAAAATATTGCTTTCAAAAAAAATTGTAAAAAGTAAAACATGGGTAAAAATAAACTTAAAAAATAATGGGATAATATTAAAAACCTTATTTACAAAATTTTAAAAAAACATGGATTTGGATGAAAAAAAATTCGACCGAAGAGAGAAATGAGGTTGATTTTCCTTAAAAACATTCTTTTGGTATATTGAGTACATAAGGTGCGAAAAATGAAAGGAAAATATGTATATTATAGAAATAAATAAAGGGGAATAAAATTTATGAGTATTTTTATATTTTTGTCAAAATATTTCATCATTAGAACTTAATCATAAACAATCTTGATAAATAATGAGATTGTAACATAAAACCCATAACCTTGAGTTTGCCTTGTTTTAAAATCACTCTAACCACCTGTATAATAATTTTAAATTTATTATTATTCTAAACCAGAGTCATTTTTATACTTATAATATCATATATTATCCCTTTATAACATTTAAACACCCCCTTTATCAATAATTCTTTATTAAAATCATCATTTCCAAGTGTTAACTATTTTATTTATAAACAGTATTTAAATTAAATGGTTTTAGTCCTTGAACATTTTTCTTGGTTCCATCAAATAAAAAATATTAATAATGATATAAATATCATATATATTCATTATATATATATATATATTTATTTATTTATATTCATCCATAAAATTTAGAGATAGAAAAATTAATTACACAATTCATGGAGATGGTAGGCCATACGTACGCATGAACGATGTTTTCATTTTTTGATGGATGGAATGAAAGAAAGGAAAATATTAATTAAACTTTATATAATAATTATTATATAATATAGAGCATAAATATTCATAAAATTATTTCTCATTACCGTCCAATTAAAATATAAATGAAAAACGAATCACATCGCTTTGTGGAGGTGGTAGACCACACGTACGCACAAAAAATGTTATCATTCCCCAAAAGATTTGATGGGAAATATTTTGATACAGTATTATAATTAAAATATATAATTATTTCATAAATATCATATATAAACATTAAAAACATAATAATACAAATCCATAAAAAATGGTGATGAAAAAAATGAATTGTATCACTATATGGAGATGGTAAGTCGTATGTATGCACGAGTGATACCTTCAATTATAATTTGATAGGAAAGAGGGTTTATAATAATGATTTCATAATCATAATAAAATTTCATCATATTTAGTATAATTAAGTTATTATTTTATGATGAATAAAAAATATTTATAGGAGGTAAAGAAGTGTAAAAAAGAAAGTGATCGGTTAAGATGATTACTTCTTCTTTGAAACGACTCCTTTATATTTCCTCTAAAGGGGTCTAGGGTTGGTATTTTTGGAAGAAAAAAACCTCTATAATGTGGTAAGTTAATTTTATAAGATAATTTTTTAGATTTTTTTCAAGATATAAGTCTCAAGGTGGTGTAATGAAGTGAGGTATGAGGGACCCTTTTATATTTAAGGTGAGAGGTACTTTTGGAATTTCTCAAAAGATTAAATTATAATAAATTAATTCTCATGAAAAATGAATAAAATGGATACATATTTAAAGATAAGGTTTTATTACCATCAACCAATATAATTTATATAATTTATTGTGTAATTTTAAATATTATCATTTGTATTAACCATTAGTTAACCAATTTTATTTTTAACTATGGTAACAAATGTTTTAATATTTAAGGGTTATAAATTTTACTTATAAGGTGAAAGTTGGCCTATAAATGGACAATTTATAAACATTTATACCATATAATATACACCTTTTCTTATTTCAGTATTTTTATGATTTTTATAAAATTTAATAATATATTATTTTGATAAAATATAATTATTGTCAATTTTCACACTATTCATTTAATTTGACTTAAAATACATAAATAAATTTTTTAAATTTTAATATAACCATTTAAAATTTTACTAAAATGTCATATTTACCTATAAAATTCATGAAATACTATAACTTACTCAAATTATATCACTTTTAATATTTTCAAAATCATTTATTTTATTTTTTTCATTAATTAAATAAATATTGTTTTGGCATTGTGTAAGAATTAAGGTAATTATATAATATATAAAAATTATAAATTAATTACCATCATTAATATAGTTTTATTATATATAAAATTACTATTAAAATTAATTCATAAGTATTTTATGTCCCTATGCGAACACATAGAGGTCATTTAAAACTAAGAGAGTGACATTTTGTAAATTTCTTTGATTTAAAAAATATATAAATCATTTTCATGTAAAAGTTTACATTAAACTAATAAAATTAGAGATTAATGTGATAAGGTTTAATTAACTTCATTTAATAAGAATTAGGATGAAAAATTATGGCCTTATCCTTTATTTTTAACCCATATTAACCCGATTAACCCTTTAACGAGGTGATAAATTTTACAATGGTTATTATTCACATTGAAACAAAATAAAGGGGGTATATTTTCAAAATTTAAAAATTATGATTTTACATATTTAATTAATTTTAAAAAATTAAATACCAATAAATTGTATAAATCAATTTTAAATTAAGTGAGAAAAATATTACAAAGACTGCTTTTTAGAAAGAAAAAAACATTTTTAACCATAAAACTTGACTTATTCTTATCATATGCCTAGAAAAAAATATTTGTTGAAAGTTTAAAAAAATTTATCAAGTAAATAATATATATATTTCATTAAAATAATTCACTAATAGTGATTAATTTAATTTATAAATATTAAAATACATTTCATTCATAAAAAATAGTTTTTCAGAAAAGCGTCGGTTTTGTTTTCAAATAATGTTTGTTTCTAATTCTAATAATTTGATAACTAATGAATTAAATTTATAAATGTTTAGACCATATATTTTCCATAATTTAGTTATTAATATTCGTACCCACTAATCTAATGGCTAGGTGATAATGGACACATAATTTTTTAATAATGTTACGTGGTTCGTTTAAACTCGTCATTACGTGTAACACAAGATATCAAAGAAATAAAATTATTTGAGAAATATTTCATAAAAATCTTGGAATGTTACATTATGACCCCATTAAAATTAATTTCACTCTTGAAATTTATCACTCTAATATAAATATATAAGTATAATTCTACCTCATCACATCCTTAGGTTCTCATATAGCTTCCTCAAATTGGTGGTTTCACCACAAAACCTTTATGAGGTGATTTGTATTATTTCATAGTACTTTATCTCTATGATCTAGAGTATCTATGAATTTATATTTATAAGAAATATCTTTCTATAGTAGTATGACCTTTGAGTTTAGTACATGTGAAGGATCAGTTATGCACTTCCTCAAAAGAGATACATGGAACACATCATGAACTTGAGAGAGATTCAGTGGAATCACCAATTGATAATATACTATCCTGATATGATCAATAATTTCAAATAGACCGATATACCTAGGGCTTACATTGCCCTTATTTCCACTTCTCATCATCCTCTTCTAATAGGATATTCATATGAATACCTTGTCACTAAATTCAAACTATAGATATTTTTTATGATTGTTACAATAACTTTTTTAAAAATTTGAGCTACTCATATATGTTGTTGAATGGATATAACCTTCTCTACCATTTACTCATATAGATCAAGTCTGAATAGATTTATTTATCCAAATTTATTCTAACATATTTCATTTCTTCACTTCTTACCATAGAGGGCTTTATAAGGAGCTATCTAGATGTTGGAGTGAAAGCTATTATTGTAAGAAAATTCCAATAAAGTAAGGTGTTGATCCCAACCACCTTTGAAATCCATAAAGAAAACTCTAAACATGTATTATAGAGTTTGAAAGGTTCTCTTAAAATGACCATTTATTCAAGGATGATAATACATTTTGAAACTTAACTCTTTATCTAGAGCCTGCTAAAGAGTTCTCAAAAACATTGAGTTAAACCTTAGATCCTGATTAAACACAATTGATAGTGGTACACTATGAAATCATATCACTATTAATATATAACTGAGTAAGTTGATCAAGATATAAATCTTCTATGATAGAAACAAATTGCATAGATGTCATAAGGTGATCAACTACAGCACAACCAATATTATGACATTTAGATATTTTGGGGAGTCCGATGACAAAATCCATGGTAATATTTTCTTATTTCCATTATGATATAAGTAAAGTTTGTAACATACCCTTATGATTCTATATCTCAACCTTAACTTTCTAACATAACAGGAACTAATAAACATACTCTGAAAAATATCTCTTTATGTCATCTTGCTAGAAATATTCATTCAAATATTTATACATCTTCATACTTCTAGGTTTAATAGAGAATGAAGAACAATGAGATTCATCCATCAGATCATTATTCAAACTAGTACTGAAGGGATGCATACATGGTTCCTAAACCATATTATTCCATTGCAATCAAGTTTGAACTCATGAACAATTATCACCTTTTTTTCAGCTCTATATCTTCCTTTTATTACTATTTTATATTTACTTGGATATAAGGGTGAACACTCATTTGATAAAGATAATATTTCTCCCCTTACTTAAATATTTCAAGATACATACTTAAAATTTCCAAAAATATTTGATCCTTTTTTATCCACATCATATATAAGCTATCATTATCCTTTTAACTCAAAGCATCTGCCACCTAGTTTTCTTTTCCAAAGTGGTAATGTATTGAGTCGTCATAATATTTAATTAGATCTAACAATATTCTTTGTCACATGTTCATCTCTTTTTGAGTAAAAATATAATTTAAGCTTTTTTTATCAGTATATATGTCACTCCATTCTCCATAGAGATAATTCCTCTATATCTTTAATTAATAATTTACTATAGCTAAATCCAAATCATGAGTTGGGTAATTTTTCACATGGACCTTGAATTATCATGAGGTGTAATCTATAACCATATTTTTATACATGAGGATACATCCTATTACCTTCTTTGATGAATCACTATATATTACAAACCCTTATCCACTTTAGAGTAGTGTAATTGTAGGTGCATTGACTAGCCTTCTCTTCAATTACTTAATACCTTCCTCATATTCATCCATGCAAAGGAACTTAGCTCCCTTTTATGTTAACTTGGTGATTGGATTTAATAGCCATTAAAAATTCTCCATAAAGAAACAATAATATCTATCCAAACCAATAAAACCATGGATATTGGTTATGGTTATTGGTTTGTACTAATGTTCATAACTTCTATCTTTTAAGGGTCTACTGATATGCCCTCACTTGATATTATATGACCCAATAATGAAACTTTTCAAAGACAAAATTCACACTTGGTAAATTTTTCACAAATTTTATCCTTCATTAGGGTATTTATCACAATCCTTAATTGATCATAATTATCTTTATTTATCTTTTAATAAATAATAATATCATCTATAAAGACAACCACAAGATAGTTAATCTGATCTCTAAATACTTTATTCATTAAATACATAAATATGGAAGGGGAATTAGAATGACCAAATGGCGTGACTATAAATTAATAGTGTCTATAACTTGTAAAAAATGTTATATCGGGTATATCATCCTTCTTGTACCTTAATTTATAATATCCAAAATGAATTTCAATCTTGGAAAAGTATTTATCTCTGCACAGTTGATCAAACAAGTCGTCATTATGGGGTATATGATACTTGTTATTGATAGTTGTCATTTCAAGTTCTTCATAATCAATACAGAGTTGTATTTATCCAAATTTATTCATAAAAAAAGTATAGGTTCACCCCAAGTTGATGCACTTGGACAAATGAATCACTTGTAAAGATTCTCCTAGAGTTTCTTCTTTAATTCTTGAACTCAATTGGGGTCATTTTATATGGAGTCTTGGAAATGTGTGTATCACCAGGTATAAGTTCTATTGAAAACTAAAATCCATAATTTAGTGTAATACCAAGAAATTATTCCATAAATATATCAATAAAATCACACACAATAGGAATATCTTCGATTTTGTGTTTCTCCCAAACCATATAAGATAAACACCCCTTTTGAATGGGATTCAAGACCGATATGATGGATGTAATTTAAATTGGAAGTTTTTTTTCATCACACTAATAGGTGGTCATAGGTTGGTTTGTAATATTAAATATAACTTCCCTTCCTCAAAAATTGATGTGGTATTTATGTAAATAAATCCAATCCATGCCCATAATAACATCGAATTCAACTAGAGGAATAATTACTATATTTGGAAGAAACACATTCCCATAAACTTCAACTGGAGAAAAATCATAGACTTGGGATTACATCATCATACCATCATGTTATTTTACTAATAACTCAACATATAAATTTTTATCTAGTATTGTGATACCCCAAGAAAATTATTTAGATATAAACATGTGGATAGCTCTAGAATCAAATAGGACATTATCAGTTATAGAGTGGGTGGTAAGTGTACCTTTCATGATGGAATTATCGTACCCCTCATCAGAAATAGTGATATCATGATATTTAACTTTTTCATTGGAATTAATAAGTTTTTTTCATTAATCATCATCACTAATATTCTGATTTTGGAACTTGTTGGCATAACGCCCATACTCATTGCATTTAAAACACTAGAGTGTTGGTGGTTCATTCTGAGGTTCTTTCTCTCTATTTTCATAATTATCTAACTTCTTCCCATTAATTAGAATTAAATTTCCTGATGACATTCTTTCCCACACTTGGAATGTTTTCCAGATCCCTTAAGAAAATTTCCCCATGCTTCCTTCCACACTTCAAGCATAAAATAAGACTCGTCTTCTTCTCTATATAGTTTTCAAAATTACATTTGAATTTTATTTTTATTTTCTTGTCAAAAACCATGAGATTGATGGGTAACTCTGATCTCCATCTCCATCTTGATGGATCATCAAATGATTTCTTCACATCTAATGAAGTTCCTTATGGATAACTCCATTCATAGAAATGTTTTTAAGCTACTAAAGAATCGATCAACCTTACCTTTAGGTTGGATGATAAAACGAGAAACATACCTTGAAATTATTTTTAAATTTACCTCATAATTACCAATAGATTTGTAATAATTATACTTTAACTCAAGGAATTCTTTATTAATTTTTTTAGGAAGAATGTGAGGAAAGTACTTATTGAAAAATAAGATTTTAAATTCATCCCACATGATAGATTCAATTTTTTATTATTATCTCATGTTCTTGATAAGAGTCCACCACTAATCTACTTCAACTTCCAATTGATAAACATCTAGAATAACTTTTTCATGTTACGAACACTGAAGAATGGAAAAAAATCTTTTCAATGGTACTGTTCCATTGATCTACAACTAGTGTATCTGTGGAACCACTAAAATATGGTGGACGTTTCCTCATGAAGGAATCAATAAAACATTGTTCCCTCTTTTCGTGTTTATAATTTCAGCATGATTCATAGTTTGAGAAATTTTTGTGAGCATAGAAACAATATTTTTCAATCTATCTCCCAAAAAATTCAGATACTTCAAAGTACAATCACTAAATTTTATATCACATTTATAATTAAAATGATTCCTTTGAGTTCCAACCATTGTCTAAAACCAAAAATCATAGTGTGAGCAGCAATATTCATGGTGGGAAACCACATAATCATGAAAAATAATTTATAGGATGTATAAATAATGACACCTTATTCTATGATACCTTATAATTAACCTAGTTCAATCATGATCATTACTATAACTTTAGGATTTTATCCTATAATTAGACTTGTCCCTAGGGTTATTACTAAATTTTTCTTATCCTAGTTTCTAAAGGTTGACTAAAAATTACTCTGATACCAACTATATCAACCCATACATTTCATACATAGATATTACATCATGATATATGAATATTAATTACATAACATTTTGATCTACTCTAGAATCATTTAGGTCTGTTATATTTGGAAACATGGAAACAGAAACAATTATTTCATAAAATTTCTACATTATCTTGAGTTTATTTCTTCATAAATTAAACCCTTCTTATACATATCATACTTATTAACTTTATTAATAACATAGGGAAAGGAAACATAAGAAAAGGATGATCTAGGATGCTCAGTAAGGGTAAAAAGGGGAGATATCAATAATTATATAAGCATATCATAAGAAAAAAATTATGATAACATGATATTATCATTTTAAAATCACACCCTGCATATCATAGATCATAATCTTAAATCATTCCATAAATCTTGGTAATTCGTAAGACATGAATCATAAAGTAATCAAATAACATGAGATATGAGAGTATAAAATTGATATAAGATGTGGAATTGTGGCATATATATAAGAATAAAAAATAATTTCATTAATAGTCAAGGATATTTTCCAATACTGTTATAATGGAATGATTTTACTCCCCAAACCATCATAGTGGTCAAGGTTAACTCCCATACTATCATAGTGGACAAAGTCCCTTACTGAATTGGGTTCACTCCTCATTCCATTAATATTTATCTCATGAGATATCAATATTTACCCAATGCATTATAGGGAGATATAGGTCCCACCCATAATATAATGAAAATTATACATATGTGTTACACAAGATCATAATGAATTTATAATATCATAACTCGTGAAAATAAATTGGTTTCACAAACATTTCATCATAGAATGATCCATGGAAAAGAAGTGGGTTTCACAAACATATTATCAACACAAACATAAACCATCTAAATAAATAATAAGGTTAGTATACTTGGATAATATCCCGCATAAATCATAACATATATCAAGTGTTTTGTCTTTGATGAATAGAAATACCATTAAAATATCATTAAAACATTCTTGAGGAAAACATCCTTTCCATTTTGAAATCACTTATTTAAAAAAACTATGAAATTATAATGGAAAAACTTTTCATAGAAAATAACCATGTTAACTTATAAATTAATCTTCAAAGAAAAAATTCTTCATAAAGGTGGGAAAAAATTTTTATGCATTATTGGTTAAAAAAACATCCCTTCAATACTTTTTTTAGAATAGTAACAAAGTACCTCATTTAGAAAATGATAAAAAAAAATTAATTTAAAACCATTTTGAAAAAATTAAAACATGGGTAAAAGTTATTTTAAAAAATAATAGGATAATATTA
This sequence comes from Viscum album, assembly GCA_963277665.1. NCBI lineage: Eukaryota > Viridiplantae > Streptophyta > Magnoliopsida > Santalales > Viscaceae > Viscum > Viscum album. The sequence goes on from OY728150.1 coordinate 1,841,986,611, forward strand.
AAAACCTTCATTAAGGTTTTTTAGAAATCATGGATATGGAATAAAAATATTTTTTGACTGAAGAGATAAATGAAGTCGATTTTCCATAAAAAATTATTTTTAGTATCTTGAGTACATAGGGTAAGGAAAATAAAATAAAAACATGTATTTTAAAGAAATAAATATATGATAATAAAATTCATGATTATTTTTAGATGTTTATTAAAATATTTCATTGTCATAACTTAATCATAAGAAATTCCTATAAATAATGAGATTGTAACATAAAACCACTTAACTTGAGTTCGACTTGCTTCGAAATCAATCTAACCTCATGTATAATAAATTTAAATTTATTATAATTCTATAAAATATTCATTTTCATACTTAGAATATCTTATGTGATACCTTTATAACATTTCAAAATCCCTTTTATCAATAATTCCTTAATAAAATCGTCATTTTCGGGTGTTAATTGTTTCATTTATCATGAGTATTTCAATTTAGTAGTTCTGGAGCTTGTATATTTACCATTATTACATCATATCTAGAGTATTAAAAATGATATAAATATCATATATATTCATTATATACATATTCATATTCATCCATAAAATATAGATATAGAAAAATGAATTACATTATTCATGGAGACAGTAGACCATATGTATGCATAAATGCCAAAATAAATTTTTCATTTAAAGAAATAAATTGTAAGGAGAAGTGTAAAACAAAAAAATTTCATGGTTCTAAAAGAAACATAAAATTATTCCTCGATACCATACAAGTAAAATATAAATGAAAAATAAATCACATCACTTCGTGGAGGTGGTAGTTCACATATACACACGAACGGTGTTATCATTTCCCAAAGGATTGGATGGTAAATAAATAAATGTGATGTCATAATTCCATAATTATAATTATTTCATAAATATCATATATTAAAATTAAACTCATAACAATAATCATCCATAAAATATGGTGACGAAAAAATGATTTCTTTCACTGTGTAGAGATGGTAAATTGTATGTAGCACGAGCGATACTTTCACTTCTTGTTTGATGAGAAAGAGGGTGTAAAATAGTTTTTTTATAATCCTAATAAAATTTCATAATATTTTTTATAATTAATTTATTATTTTATTCTTAATACCAAAGATTTATCGGAGGAAAAGTAGTGTAGAAAAGAAAGTGATCAATTAAGGAAATTACCACTTCTTTGAAATGACTCCATTAGATCTCCTATAAAGGGATAAAGGGTTGGTCTTTTGGGAATAAAAAAACCTTTATAATTTGTTTAGGTAAGTTGATAAGATAAATTTGTAGATTTCAGTCAAGCTATAAAGATCAAAGTGGTTTAAAAAGTGACGAAGTCGGTTCCCTTTTATAATTGAGGTGAGAGAAACTTTTGGAATTTCTAAAAAGATTAAATTATAATAAATTCATTCTCAATAAAAATGCATCCAAATGGCCCATTATTTAAGGATAAGTTTTTATAGGGTTTTAATCCATCCAAAAAAATAGAATTTATACAATTTTTTGTGTAATTTTAAACCATATCATTTTGATTAACTATTAGTTAACCAATTTTAATTTTAACTGTGGTAACAACCTTTTCAAGAGTAAAGTGTTTTAATTTTTAATTATAAATGTGAAAATGGTACAAGTTATGATATTTTAGACCATAAAATATTCACCTTCTATTATTTAAAGATTTTTATTATTTTTAAATAATTTAATAAAATACTCTTTTGAAAAAATATCATTATTATTAATTTTAACATTATTCATTTAATTTTACTTAAAATACATAAAGATAGAGTTTTAATTTGAATATAATCTTTTAAAACAACACTAATATATCATATTTACCAAAAAAATCATGTAACACTATAAATTACTCAAATTATATCACTTTTAATATTTTCAAAATCATTTATTTTATTTTATTCATTAATTGAATAAATTTTATTTTGGCATTGTGTAAGCATTTAAGGTAATTATATAATAATTAAAAATTAAAAATAAATTATAATAATGAATATTATTTATTTATTTATAAAATTAATATTAATATTCATTCATAACTAGTTTTTATCTCTATGTGAACACATAAAGGTTATTTAAAACTAAGAGAGTGACATTTTGTAACTTTCTTTGATTTAAATAATATATAAATAATTTTCCTGGACAAGTGACCATTAAGCTAATAAAATTTGATCCTAAAGTGATAAGAGCCTAATTAACTTCATCCAATAACTAATATTTTTAAAAATTATGACCTTATTACTTATTTTCAACCTAGACTAAACTGATTAACCCTTTACTGAGGTGATAAATTTTAACACAGTTGCTATTCATATTGACCAAAGATAAAAGGGGATTATTTTCCAAATTTGAACCATATGATTATAAATATATAATTAATTTTATCTAATTAAATACCTATAAATTTCAGAAATAAATTTTAAATTAAGTTCACAAAATGCGATAAAAAAATGCTTATTAGAAAAAAAAACATATTTTAGTGTAAAACTAGATTTATTTCTATCTTATGCCTAGAAAAAAATACTTTTTAATGTTTAAAACATTTGATAAATTAAATAATATATAAATTTAATTAAAATATTTTAATAATTGTTATTAATTCAATTTATTAATATAAAAATAAATTGCGCACATAAAAATGGTTTTTCATAAAAAACATCACTTTAATTTTCAAATAATTTTTATTTTTAATTATAATCATTTGATAACTAATGAATTCATTTTAAAAAATGTGTATACTATGTATTTTTTATAATTTAGTTATTACTATTAAAAATCACCAATCCAATGTCTATGAGATAACAGACACATAATATTTTAATAATGTTATGCGGTTTCTTTAAACTTGTTGTTGTGTATAATGTGCTATCAAAGAAATCAAATTATTTAAGAACAAATATTTCACAAAAATATCAGGGTGTTTCAGGTGATTTAAATGCAACTAATTGGATTATATATAACTAAATAGTACTTATATTTCTTTGAAACCAAATTAAAATAATAATTTAACTTTTAAATTAATTAATTTATTAAAATAAATTATAGTTTTACAAAAAACAATATTTTTCACTATTCACTAAAAAATAAATATTTTTGGAAAAAATAGAAAATTTCACCCTAATTTAATATCAATATACTGCTTTAAAAAATTATGTTCATTTTATAAAATAAAATTTCAAAAATTTCTATAAATTAATTCTAATATTTGATCATAAAAATCTATAAAAATCATTTTTTAAGGAAATGTATTTTTTATATAATAAAATATATTCCTTAAAAGTTGATTTATTATTTATCATTTAGCAATAAATTTATATATTAATTTTATGTATATTTTATAAGGTAGTAAATACTATTCATAACCACCCATTTAATAGCTAGGTTAAATCAATCACGTTTATATAATAATATTTTAATATTATATTACGGTTCGTTTAAACTCGGTCTTGCGTGTTAAATATACGATCAAACATAGTGTTATTTTAAAATATTGACGTGTTACAGCAATTCACCAAACCCATTGGTTAAAAAATTTATATTCATTATCAATCCATAATTTACGTGCTTTTAGACTCATCATAAGCTTCCCAAAAAGAGATGCATAAGCCAAACACAACCAACTACATCAAGCAGTAGGGAAAGGAATGCAAGAAAAAAGAAACCCATACATCCAAACTTTTAAGAAAATTCATTAACAAGAAATCATCCAAAATTTCATCACAATAATTAGTGAGCTGATATTTTACCTATTTTATCATCCTGAGTGTCATCCCTAACACCACCATGCAAATCACCATGGATACATACCGTCGTCACTAGCACTAACTGCTACAAAAAACTAGGCCTCCTCAACCATGTCTCGTCAAACTAAAAACTATCCCAAGATCACATCACATCACATAGAAAGGATCACATCTAGAGTAATCGTACAAGGAAGAAAAAAAATTACAAATAGAGTCAACATGGCATCTAGGACCTAAAAACCAAGGCATCCATCCTTCACCAGAAGATGGTCATGCTCGGTCCCAAACAATTATCTTTATCAAAAAACTGTTTCATTACCATATTGTATTAACTGATTCATTTATAATATGTTACGACCACATGCATCCTAATGAAAGAAATATTAAAATATATCAATTGTTTAAACATGCTTCCAAGCATAACTTCCAATTTCATTAAACTTATGGATGGACATTTTCAATTAAAATTACACTTTATTATTTTATTAAAAAGAATATTATCTTCACATTATTTATACAAAACCATTAACATAAGAAATAATGGTTTTATTTAACATTCATTAAGCAGCACTTTGATTCCCATCAAATCATAAGAAATGGTTTCACTTTAATATTCCTCTTTAATTCATTAGCTAACAAACATTATTAACATTGTGTTCTTTAACCATTTTCATCATAACACCATGCTAAACCAAAACATAAAAAACATGATAACTAGAGCATAAATAATAATTCTATCCAAAAAATAAGCCTAGATGACACACTATCTAGTAAAACAATAATCAAGCTATTATCATGGTGTAAATATGTAAATTTATATAACCATAAACCAAGTTTTATTCATTAATCTAATTTAATATTTATTAAGTTTAATTACACTATCACCCAAATAGATAAAGCCTAATAAAGTTTCAATTGTACACAAAATAATAAAAGTAAATAATCCCCTACCTTGATTAGAAGATAAATGTTATTCATATAGGAATGGAAAATAAGGTTCAACAACCTTCATAAGAAACACCACAAAGATAAAATAATGAAAAAAGAAACCTATTATCGATATACCTCCAAAAAACCATGCTCAACAACACCCAAAACAGAGGGTTTAGACTCCATGAACATCTTAATAAAAGGATGTTTGAAAGGTGAAAGTAAAGTGTAAAAAAATGGGTACCTTGAACCAAAGCCATTTGAATATCAATGAACTAGAGGTTTAAACCACAAGGAATTTATCAAGGGGTTACAAAGGGATGTGGAAAAAGAACTTCCTAGTAATAATTCTATCAATATAATCCTCCATGTGATAAAACAAGTAGTTGAACCCTAGGTTTGCTAAATGCATTTGTAAATAAAAGGAATTTTAATGGAGGAGTATAAATACATTATTAGAGGGGAATAATTGAGTTAAAACCATATTCAAGACCCCTCTTAACTCCCCACACATTTTCCTTTTCAAACCAGTCAATATCCTCAAGGCTAGATGGTTGTTTCGGCCATTTAAAAGAAAAATGAATGTCACCATGGTTTCCACTACAACCTATCCATGTTTTTAGTGTTCCTTGAGTATGAAAGCCTAAAAATGGATTCACCTGCTACATATTTCACAAACACAGTCTATTTTCCATCTCTAAAACTTACAAAACATCTTAGTAAGTCATTTCCGCTGGTCTTTTGAGATATAAAGGTCCTTTAAGACACTTTTCTCAGTGCCATAGCCACCTTGGGATTTTTAGGTTGGCCATTTTAGATAGAAATATCCTTCAAGACACTATTTCTGGTGACAAACACACCTTTTATGTTTTGGCTTGGCCGTTTTAGACATAAGAAACATGAAATTCCCTAAAAATCCTCCAAAATAGATTGAAACATATTTTTCCTAGCTATGGTGCACCAACAACATAAGGCTAGTCTAAAACAACCTACACCACACCCTCTACTAACACTACTGGAATTATACCCTTTACCAATGGTTCATAACCATTGGTAAAGGCCTGGAAACCGTTGGTATATTATATACCAATGGTTTCCCAAACTGTGGCCAAGTAGTGGGTAAAGGCTTATATCAACGGTTCTATGTAAACAGTTGGTATATGTGTCAAAGTAAGAGATATACCAACGGTTTAAAAAACCATTGGTATATGTTACCCTTATAACAATGGTTCTAAAATATTGATATATAGTGTAAAATATACATCCAAAGCATATACCAATGGTTTTTAAAACTGTTGGTACAAGTTTATACCAATGGTTATAACAAAACTGTTGGTATAATATACATCAAGAGGCTATACCAACGGTTTTGAAACCCGTTGGTATACATATCTGCAGCTCCACAGCAGCTAGCATCCCCCTCCAACCTACAGCTCTCCATGTCCTGCAAGAACACATACACAGCTAGAATCCAAAAGCCTACATGGATTGTTTAAAATTCATACAGAATTCAGAAATTTAGAAATTTGAAATTCATTCCTCACTCTAACCACAACACAAGATAAAAATCTAGAATCCAATACATCCGTAATCCAATACATCTAGAATTGAAATGAAATAACACCCATAACACCAATGAAAAGTTAAAATCCAATACATCTAGAATCCAATACACATAACAGTATTCAAAATTTAGAATTCATTACCAATACACCCAGAATACAATACATCCAGAATTCAGAAATTTATAATTGAAAAGAAATAACACCCATAACAGTATTAAAAATTTAGAATTCACTCCTCACTCAAACCAAAACACCAATACACACAAAATAAAAATCCTACATGTTATAGGAAGCACATGGGATGTTTACTCATGGTCTTGGGTTGACTATCTTAAATCCATTAGAAAAACTTGGGTAGAGTGGACAAGGATCATGATACCCATAAGATAGACAATGGTAGTGGTCATGTGCTTAGACCTAAGATGAGTTATAGGAAGCACATGGGATGTTTATATTCCTCTAATGACTATGTATCCATGTATAAATGGTTCCTAATGTGTTAGTGGGAAACATTGGCCAATCTCGACATATGAGATGGGTTACCAGAATAGCATACATGTTTTTCATAGAATTTTCAATTGGAATAAAGGGGTATGTGGCTAATTTTAATTTGATCTCCTGGGTGTGATGTGAGATGAATCCCCATTTTGGGTAGTGGGTATGAATATTCAATTATGTCTTTAGTATTTGGTTCCCAAAGGGACTTTGGTTTGGTCCTAGAACCCACTGTTTGAGGATGGGATTGGCATATTAAATTTCATGTGTTTTAGAATAGGGGTACGAGTTCCTCACATGAGAAGTAGATTGTGTGAGGTTGGACCATGGATCCTTGTTATAAAGTATCAACACAATCCAAATACATTTGGTCAGTTTTTCATATGCAAGTTGTTGTTTTCACTTAAAATCATGTCCATTACAAATAAAAGTGAGACAGTTTGAGTGGTACCGGCCACACCGTGCCTTAGATTGAGGTGGGGTTGACTCATACATGTCAAAAATGACCCATGGAATGTTTTTCTAAAGTATAAACAGAATATGAATGCGTTTGGTCGGTTTTCTGTATGCCAGTTGTTGTTTTCACTTAAAATGTTGTCCATTTAACACTTTGAGTGGTATCGGACACACCATCCCTCGGATTGAGATGGGGTTGACTCATACACATCACAGATGACCCATGGATCCTTGTGCTAAAGTATCAACACAATCAGAATACTTTTGGTTTGTTTTCTGAATGTCTGTTGATTTTTTACTTAAAACAGTGTCCATTTTAAACAAAAGAGAGACACATTGAGTGATACTGGCCACACCGGGCCTCATATTGAGGTAGAGTTGACTCTTACACGTCACAAATGACCCATGTATCATTTTCCTGAAGTATCAATACAATCAGAAAGCATTTGGTCGGTTTTCTATATGCAAGTTGTTGTTTTCACTTAAAATCCTGTCCATTTCAAATAAAAGTGAGACAGTTTGAGTGGTACCGGACACACCGTGACTCGTATTGAAGCGGTGTTGACTCGTACACGTCAAAAATGACCCATGAATAGTTTTACTAAAGTATCAACAGAATATGAATGTGTTTGGTTGGTTTTCCGTATGCAAGTTGTTGTTTTCACTTAAAATATTGTCCATTTCAAATAAATGTGAGACAGTTTGAGTGGTACTGGCCACACCATTCATCATATTGAGGCAGGGTTGACTCTTACACATCAAAAATAACCCATGGATCGTTTTTTTAATGTATCAATAGAATATGAATGCATTTGGTTGGTTTTCCGTATGCCAGTTGTTGTTTTCACTTAAAATGTTGTCCAATTCAACTAAAAGTGAGACACTTTGAGTTATACCGGTCACATTGTGCCTCGGATTGAGGCGGGGATGAATATTAAATGTACAAAATGACCCATGGAGAGTTTTCCTGAAGTATCAATACAATCAGAAAGCGTTTGGTCAGTTTTTCGTATGCAAGTTGTTGTTTTCACTTAAAATCATGTCCGTTTCAAATAAAAGTGAGACAGTTTGAGTGGTATCGGCCACACCGTGCCTCGGATTAAAGCTAGGTTTACTCATACATGTCAAAAATAACCCATGGATCGTTTTCCTAAAGTATCAACAGAATAAAAATGCATTTAGTCAGTTTTCTATATGCATGTTGTTGTTTTCACTTAAAATTTAGTCCATTTCAAATAAATGTGATATAGTTTGATTGGTACCGGCCACACTGTGCCTTGGATTGAGGCGGGGTTGACTCATACATGTCAAAAATTACTCATGGATCTTTTTCCTAAAGTATAAATAGAATCTGAATGCGTTTGGTTGGTTTTCCATATGCCAGTTGTTGTTTTTACTTAAAACAGTGTCCATTTTAAACAAAAGAGAGACACTTTGAGTGATACCGGCCACAATACGCCTCGTATTGAGTCATGGTTGACTCTTACATGTCACAAATGACCCATGGATCATTTTCCTGAAGTATCAATACAATCAAAAAGCGTTTGTTCAGTTTTCATTATGCAAGTTGTTGTTTTCACTTAAAATCCTATCCATTTCAAATAAAAGTGAGACAATTTGAGTGGTACCGGCCACACCATGCCTCATATTGAGGTGGGGTTGACTCATACATGTCAAAAATGACCCATGGATCGTTGTCCTAAATTATAAACAGAATCTGAATGCATTTGGTCGGTTTTCTGTATGCAAGTTGTTGTTTTCACTTAAAATCCAGTCCATTTCAAATAAAAGTGATATAGTTTGAGTTGTACCGACCACACCGTGCCTCATATTGAGGCAGGGTTAACTCATACACGTCAAAAATTAACCATGGATCATTATAATAAAGTGTCAATAGAATATAAATGTGTTTGCTTGGTTTTCCATATGCCAATTGTTCTTTTCACTTAAAATGTTGTCCAATTCAAATAAAAGTGAGACACTTTGAGTGATACTGGCTATACCGTTCCTCAGATTGAGGTGGGGTTGACTCTTACACGTCAGAAATGACCCATGGATAGTTTTCCTGAAGTATCAATACAATCAGAAATCATTTGGTCATTTTTCTGTATGCATGTTTTTGTTTTCACTTAAAATCCTCTCCTTGCTTCCTATTTTCGATTAGGGTTTTCACTCTTCTCTCATCTTCTTCAAAAGCTATAAAACCCTATTTTACATTGGGATTTAGGGTGAATCTTGAAGAGATATTATATTGGGATATGAGATGCCGAATTAAGAGTGTGATTGTCTCTGGAAACAAGGTAGGTGGTCGGTGCTTGATACTAAAGTAATAGTAATGGAATGTTAATTAGATTTGGATTTAGGGTGAATCTTGAAGAGATCTTAGATTGGGCTCAGTGGCCTTATGATATAGTGATTGGTGTGATGATGTTGGTGATACACAGTTGTGTGAGGTACCTAGTGGAGGATGAGGATATATGTGGCGGGGGTTATGCATGGTAGGAGGAGGGTGGGGGCTGTCCAGGGTCCAGGGAGGAGGGGGTTGTCTGGGATCTAGGAAGGAGGGTGGGGGGCTGTCCGGGGGTCTGTCTGGGGGGCTCTCTAGGGGGATCTCTGGGGGGCTCTCTGGGGGGCTGTCCGAGGGGTTGTCCGGGGTCCAAGGAGGAGGGTGTGGGGGGCTGTCCGGGGTCCAGGGAGGAGGGTGGGGGGGCTGTCCGGGGGGATGTACAGGGTCCAGGGAGGAGAGTGGGGGTTGTCAGGGGTCCAGGAAGGAGGGTGGGGGGGATGTCCAGGGGCTGTCTGGGGAGTTGTTCGGGGGACTGTTCGGGGGGCTGTCCAGGGTCCAGGGAGGAGGGTGGGGGGTTGTCCGGGGTCCAGGAAAGAGGGGGGGCTATCCAGGGGGCTGTTTGGGGGGCTGTTTGGGGGGTTGTCCGGGTCCAGGGAAGAGGGTGGGGGGCTATCCGGGGGGTTGTCTGGGGGCTATCCGGGGTCCAGGGAGGAGGGTGGGGGGTTGTCCGGGGTCCAAGAATGAGGGTGGGGGCTGTCCGGGAGGCTGTCCGGGGGGTTGTCTAGGGGGCTTTTTGGGGTCCAGGGAGGATGGTGGGGGGCTACCTGGGGGGCTATCTAGGGGGTTGTCTGGGGGCTGTCTGGAGGGCTGTCCCGGGTTCATGCGATGGTATTTATATATTTTCTAAGCAAATTCTTTCAAGGGTAAAAAAATAATTTCATTATATCAACTTCTAATCAGACCACCAATTTTCTAAATTCCACTAAAAATTTACAATTTCATTAAAATAAAGGGATTTCACAGAAAATCATCAAATAAAGTTTTATTATTTATAGATAAAAAAATAAAGATAATGTGACCTACCTAATCACATATATATTCAGGCACAACAAATCAATAAACATCTAAGATCAGTAATATCGGTCAAAAATGTAACGGATCAATCTGTTCCTCATCACCATCACTATCTCACCATCATCTTCACCCTTACCCTCATTGTCATCGTCATCCCCATCATCATTCCCACCCTCCTCCTCGTCATCATACTCAGCCTCGGCCTCCTCATCGCCCTCCTCCTCGGCCTCGGCCTCCTCCTCGCCCTCCTCCTCCGCCTCAGCCTCCTCCTCACCCTCCTCCTCCACCTCGGCCTCCTCCTCTCCCTCTTCCTCCTCCACCTCAGCCTCATCATCTCCATCATATCAACCACCACTAGAACTGACACCTAGTTCACCATATATAGAACTAATCGATGACATATATTCCCCACAAGCAGTGCTGGCCTCTGGTGGAAGTGTTGGACGTAAATATTCCATCAGTTTCATAAATGTAGTGTTTTCCATATCAGACTGTAATTCCATCTCTGTGGACCTTTTTTCAGCCTATTCTACTTGTGAATTAACCTTCTGCAACTCAGTGGCACTAAAAATCGTACCTGAGGAGGGCCAATACCTTGTCGGAACTATACTCTTCCCAGACCGGCAACGTACTCTACCATGGTGCTCATCTCCCAACACCTGATGTAAGTGATCGTTTGGCCCAAAATTGTTAGGTTACTGGGAATCAAGGGACTCTAAAGCATCCTATTAAAAATATAAATAGATTATTAAGTTAAAAAATAGAGATTAAAATTTTAAATCTACAAATTAAAACTTAAAATCTGCTGCTGAGTCGGTTCATTAACCGCACTTCCATCTTTCTTCTTTCTACTCGAGAAAAACAGTTTTGCTCAAGGCACACGTCCTTCTATATTCAATTTATGCCTCTACAATGACATTGAATGTAAGAAACCATAATTAAAAATAGGATACCAAAAAAATAGTAATTTCATAACTAAAATTATATAACAACTTTAGCAATCGAATAAATTACGGAGGAAGCAATAGAAAGTGCAAGTCATAAAGAAAGATTATAAACTGTCATACCAGTTGTCTCTCATGATCTGGCTTCATAGTACGTCCCAATGTGTGGAAGTATTTATTAGCATCAATGTTTTTTTATTTCTTACATATGGATCCTAAATAAAATTAAATAATTAATATTAATCAAAAACATGAAAATTTTCATTTAAATACTTCTAATTTGATTAATATTATAAATTGTCTAGTCGCTCAATTAGTAATCATCTATCGATAATATTCTAATGGACAATAATCCATGACAGGGACCACCTCTAACTCTATGCCCACTCTATCACGTCATCCAATGTACAACTCATGCTTATAAGCTCTCCAAAGCTCGCCTAAATCCTTTAGACGTGCTGGTCGTGCACCCTCACCATCGGGGAAATTAAACTGCAGCTGAAACAAAAATATTAATTCATATAATTACAAAAATTAATATATTTCATTAAATACAACAGATATTTTTACCCATATCTCTTCCTAGGCTTTATCCTTGACTTCATTTGGCAGTTTTCTCCATGAGAACGGGCTGACAGGAATGATGTCAAAGTATTTGGCAAGCGTCGCCAAAAAACTCTAACATTTCTGCCCTGATTTTTCAATCATCTGACTATCTTCATTGTAGTCTACCATTAACCGCGTGCGGTGATTCCACACCGAACTCATGCGTGTACACCCCCGCCCCCGCCTCCTATCAGTAGATGTATCTGTTATGAAAGAAAAACAAATATTTTATCAATACATGTTATAATGAAAATAAATAATGGTGTAACAATTTGTTAGGGTTGTATAAGTATACCTATGGTAGTCTGATCAATGGGTGTCGTTGGATCCACATAAATTGAAGGAACACCCTGTATAGATGAATTGGTCCCAATGTATGCTCCGTAGGGATAGACTCTGGCAGAGCAATAGTCGAAGAAGATGGAATATAAAAGCCTGAAGATAAGGAAGTAGAAGTAAAAGAAGATAACAAGGATGGATGTCCAAATGCAGGATGGAGAGTGGGAATCATCATCGGATATGGTATAGATGGGTGAGGAGGCTCAGATGTAATGGGTGGTGAAAACATGGGAGGTCTAAATATCACATGTGTCCCTAACGGCACACCGGAATCAGAATGTGGGATGGATGGTATGTCAGTAGAAGGGGCAAGGTTTAATCGGGTACGCTGACCAGATCGTCTAGCTCCCATACCCCCCCCCCCCTCGTATGAACACCCTGAGTACTAGGACCACTACTAGGATGCTCGTTGAATAATTTTCGCCTAATAGATAGATCCTGAAAAAATGTTTAAAAAAATTAATCACATGACATTATGTATTATTTAAATAAATATATTTGAAATAAATTACTCACTACAGTCACTAGTAGTGGAATGCCCTGCTCATCCATGTGATGACTATTGTCTATAATCGGTTTTTGTCGTCTCTCTTCAATTGGTTTCATTTTCCTGCATTTGAAAACAAATATGGAAGTAAATAGAAAATGATAACTAATGTGTAACCCAAAAAACAAAATAAATGAGAGGGAAAATTTTAATTTTTAGTAGGATTATTATTTACTAAGTGTCATCAATCTATTAAAATCATGGAACATTGATTCTACCAGATTCATAAGTGGTGAAACAGTTGTCAAAATTAACGAAAATTTTAATTTCTTTAGCTCAGGTAGATGATGCAGGTTTCAATACATGTTTTGCAGAATAATACAAACCATCATGTTCATTACCTGGTAAAATGTTAAAGAGAGGTCTTAGAGTCATACAAATTTTATACAAACCACAGTTGAAGCATTGAAATGTTCACCAAGTTTGAAATGTTGGTTTCATAGGTTTAAATACAGTTCAATTCCAAATTAAAAAATGAAATTCAAATAAAAATTCCAACCAATAAACATTGAAAATACACATAACGGTCAAATAAGATACAACATATTTGTAATCAATATTAAATCAATTTGAATAGTACCAACCTTAACAACCCAACTTGAGGTAAACCAAAATAATTGAGAACATGTATGGATGATTCAATATATTTTCCACCACAACTTTAGGTTCACAATAAACTCTGACAATTGAGCTATTAGATTCATCAAAAGAAATCAATGGATTGGTTCTAATAGTAGTAGGGACAGTGTCAATTCCATCATCACCATCATCAAAAATATGTCTTGGAATTACTTCAACTATGACACCAAATTCAGGTCGAAGTTGTTCTTTAACATAAAAAACTTGTTTATCCATTAATGCCAATACATATGGTTCTTTAGTAGCAAGAGTGTGAGTCATATTAATTACTCGAAATCCATAATCATCAATAAATGTGCCTTGTCTCATCATCGAATCAAACCAATGGCATTTCATCATCGTGACTCGTCCATGAGAGTAATAATCTAATATTACTATTTTTTCAATGACTCCATAATAACCCACATTTTCAAATCACGGCCAACTATCTAACGCACTATAATAACAATCTATTATGGTAGTAACCATAACACTATCATGTTGTGTTCTCATGTTCTTTGCTCATTCAGTGACAATAAATTTGTACCCATTGATAACAATTGATTTACAATCACGAACCATGGTATTAGGACCGAAAGATAAAGCTCTTATTTCCTCAGAGAAAGAGTCAGCAGGCAATCTCAATACCTACAATATAAATTAATATTAAACTTAATTAAATATTGATTTAATTATTTTAAACAGTAATATATTTACCTTCAATTTTAACCAAGAAGAAAACTCTTTTCTATGCAAAGACTCCCTCCTTCTCAAAGATAACGAACGGTGACTTCTATTTTTCATTGTTTTATGTTCCCTATAGATAAAAAATATGAATATATTAATAGATATATATGTAAGATATACATATTCAATTTAGTTACCTGATGTATTCATCGAACAAACCACAGTTGAACAAAACTATGCGATGTTCCATCTCCCTCTCTTCAAGGCTTAATGTATTAAATGTATATGATCCAGGAATTCCTCCTATTTGAGGAAGTGATGGAAAACTAGGTTCAATTTTCTCATAATTTTCTTCTTCATTTCTCATTGGTTTGTTCATTATTGTAGTAAGATCAGACAAATACATTAAGAAGAAATCCATACATTCTTGAGCCAAGTAACCGTTTACAATAGAACCTTCAGGATGATTCCTGTTTCGGACATAAGACTTTAATGTGTACATATTTCTTTGAGTTGGATACATCCAACAAAAGAAACAGGTCCTCCAAGAAGTATTTTAGTGGGAATATGAACAGTTAGATGCAACATGCATGTAAAAAATGATGGAGGAAATATTTTCTCCAACTCACACAAAATTAATGGGTCATCTGTCAAAAATTTTTGCAAGAAAGACTTGGACAACTTCTTAGCACAAAGATCTCTAAACAAATGGCACAACCAAATAACAGTCACACTTACATTATTGTACAAAAGATGACGGATTGATATTGGAATCAACTCATGCAGAAGAATGTGATAATCATGAGTGTTCAGCGATTTTATCTTCAAATCTCTTATGTTGACCCATTTAGATATGTTGCTTAAATAGCCATCAGGAACTCTAATAGTCACTAATACTTCCAGAAATTGTTTTTTTTTTGTAGGTTTCATCACATAAGAAGAACATGGAACTTGCCATTTATTTTCACTGATACACACAGGATGCAATTCTAGTCTGATTCCCCAATCCACCAAGTCACGTTGAGACCGTAAATCATCTTTTGTCTTTCCCTTAACATTTATAAGTATCGAAAGAAACATTTTACATATATTATTTTCAATGTGCATTATTTCTAAGCAATTATGTAACAAATTGGTTGACCAATAAGGCAAATCAAAAAATATAATCCTCTTCCTCCAATTGTAACAGGTTTCAGTGGAAACATTCTTTCTCTTTCCAGATTTCATTTGACCCTTCCCGAATGAAAAACTGAAATCTTTCAATTAATTAAGCACATCAGTTCTAGACATACGCTGAGGTGGATTATCGGTCTCTATGGTATTATAAAATATTTGTCAATTATTTCTATATGGATGGTCCATTGGAAAGAATCGACGATGTCCCATAAAACTGAAACTACAGTGATGTTTCAGTCTTCTGGATCGTGTATTTTTCATACAAACCGGACATGATATTTTTCCCTACATTCTCCATCCAGACATCATTTCATAAGCTGTAAAATCATTGATCATCCACAAAAGCGCAGCACATATCTAAATATGTCTTTCGAATATGCATCGTATGTGAGCACACCCACATCCCAAAAAAGTTTCAACTCTTTTATTAAAGGTTTCATGTATATGTCAATATCAATGTCGGGATCAGAAGGGACAAAAATGAGTATACTCATGAAAGTGAAAGGTTTTTTCATAAACAACCATGGGGGAAGATTATAAATATGTATAAAAAATGGCCATGTGATGTGCGAAGTAAGCATCTTCCCAAACGGATTAAAACTTTCACATGAAAGACCCAGCCTCACATTATGCACGTCAGCTACAAAATCAAGATATCGAGCATCAAATCTCTACCATGAAAATCCATCTGTAGGGTGAACCAACTCATCATTAGTCTTTCTTCTCTCGGTATCATTCCATATCATTTTTATTCATATTTCATCAGACATAAAAAGATTCTGGAGTCTAGGGATCAATGGAAAGTGCCACATTACTTTTTGTGGCACGTGGGATGGTGTTCCATCATATTTTGACTTCCAGCAAGATGTGCCACATTTTATACAATCATTTCGTTCAGCGATTTCCTTCTAGAATAAACTGTAATATTTTGGGAAAGCATGAATTTTGTTTCTTGAAAATCCAAGTTCCTTAACTAACTTCCATGCCATATAGTGGTTTGAGGAAATATCTACATCATCTGGAATTAAATCCTTCAAGAAGGTAAGAATGTAATCGATTGTTGTATTAGAAATCCGATACATAGTTTTCCCATGAAACAATCAGATTAAAAATTCCATCTTTTCTTTTTTATCGCATTGTCGATATACTATAGTCGTGGCATCATCATTCAATTTTTTCACCCTGAAAACATCATCATTTTCATTAGACGCATCATGTGTGCTCATATCGAAGTTTTCTTGGGTCGGAATCCTTTCTTTTTCATGATGATGAATAAATGGAAACCATTAATATAACAAATTCTACACTTCAGTCCTCTCATTTGGATCATCAACAATTTGATATTTCATTTTCTACCGATTGTGATACCACACATAGTATTTTTCTTGAAACCATATTTGGTTATGTGGTAGTTGACTTCTTCATGGCTATACCAAGGTCTACCAACACAAATGGAACATGGGCAGTGTATGCGACAACTATCTGAAGCATTATGAAATGAAAAATCTAAAAATCTCTCCAAATTTTTTTGAAAATCGCTTGAGATCCGATCGGTTTCATACATCCAACTTCTATCCATTCAGTAAAAAAATAATCTATATAATTAATTTCTCCAAAAGAAATTCAATAAGATTAAAGTTTCATCGAAAATATATTTAAGTAAATGAGAATTGTTCAATTTATATGAAACCATAACTGACACACTACTCTATATGAGAATCATAATATAAAAGACAACAAAATACTATATTTATAACAAGATATCTTTGAAGAACTATACATGAGTATACAAGATCATGTACACTTGTGGAGGAGAATTATTCAGGAGTTGACTAAATTTTAGATCGAAGAAATTTTATATTTTAGTAGATAATTTGAGTGATCACATACATTTCATAAGGGGGAGGGAGTGTCCAGGGGGTGCGGGGTGTCCAGGGGGTGGCGGGGCCGTCCAAGGGGGTCAGAGGTGTCCAGGGGGTGGGGGATATCTAGGGGGTCGGGGTGTCCAGGTGGGAGGGCTGTCCATGGGAGTGGTCGGACTGTCCAGGGGGGTAGGGGTGTCTAGGGGGTGGGCGGGCTGTCCAGGGGGGTGAGCGGGGTGTCCAGGGGGTGGGCGGGGCTTTCCAGGGGAGTACGGGGTGTCCAGGGGGGTGGGCGGGCTTCCCATAGGGGTGGCGGGGCTGTCCAGGGGGTACGGGGTGTCCATGGGGGTGGGCGGGTCTTCCAGAGGGTGGGCGGGCTGTCCACAGGGGGTGGTCGGGCTGTCCATGGTGGTAGAGGGGTTGTCCAGTAGGGTCGGGGTGTCAAGGGGGTGGGGGGCTTTCCAGGGGTGGGGGCGTCCAGGGGGATGGGGGTGTCTGGGGGGTGTTGGGCGGGTGTCCAGGGGGGCTCTCCACAAGGGTGGGGGTGGCTATCCAAGGAGGTACCGGCTATCCAGGGGGTGGGTGATCTGTCCACAGGGGTAGTAGGGCTGTCCAGGGGGGTTGGGGTGTCCAAGGGGTGGGGGGATTTCTAGGGGAGGGGGTTTTCCAGGGGGTAAGAGGTGTCCATGGGGGTGGGCAGGCTGTCCAGGGGTTGGCGGGGGTGGCGGGGCTGTCCAGGGGGTACGGGGTGTCCAGGGGGGTGGGTGGGCTATCCATGGGGGTGGGGGGATGTCCATGGGGGTGGCGGGGCTGTCCAGGGGGGTATGGGGTATCTAGGGGGGTGGGCGTGTTGTCCACGGGGGTGGGGGCTGTCTAGGGGGTATGGGGTGTCCAGGGGGTGGGTGGGCTATTCACGGGGGTGGCGGGGTTGTCCAGGGGGTCGGGGGTCCATGGGGTGGGGGGGCTTTCTAGAAGTGGGGGCTATCCAGGGGGTATGAGGAGTCCAGGACAGCCCACCTCCCACCCCCCATGGATATCCCACACCCCCCCCCCCACCTAGACATACCACCCCCCACTAAGAAAAACATAAAACAAACCCTTTACCCCCTACTCTAAACAAACCCCATTAAATAGACCATTTATGATGTATAAAGTGTAGAACAAAAAAAACATAAAACAAACAAAGGGTTCGGTACTCCAACAGAAATAACTCTAATCTAAATGAAATCAAAACATCAAACATAAGATAAAAAGGGGAATAACACTAAAACTAAGATAACACTTACTAATTTCAAGTGTAGAAATAAAAATTTGTTTGATTGAAGAAGGGTCTTTGGCTGGAAGGTTTTTCACGGCCGAGAATACGTCGGGAGGAGGTCTGGATTAGGTCTGCAATCGGAACTACTGGGAGCTGTGGCACTGGGTATTTGGGGGAAAACATTCCCAAGTCAGGCGCACCCTATGGGTGGATAAAGTTTAGGCTTATATACTAACAGTTTGTTCATGGATCGTAAAGAGGTATAATTTCATAAAGTATAGACATAAACATTTATTTTTAAATTTGAGATTATTAATAAAGTATGTCAATGATACTATACACATCATAAAGAACACAAAATAGTGATACTTTTAAGGGATATTTTGTAAACTATCTTTTATATAATCACAGACATCTACCAATCAAGTATTAGTCATTGATTCAATATCAAATAGTGTGAATCATAAAATTTTCCAAAATCTCTAGAAATAGGGAATAATGGCGTGAACTTTCTAGATATTGAAATAAATGGAGAAATTGGGGGAAAAGGGATTCTATGTCTGTATTTGGGAAGAGGTTTAAGGAGTCTAATCTGGATGGGGGAGTTGCAACCGATCAGATGGAAGACCTCAGGTTAGGGTTCACCTGCACGGGGGCTTCTGGAAATCGGGGGAAATGAGTAATGTGCTTCTGTGTAATTGGGGGCGGGTTTGTTGTATTTGGGGGGGACCTTTCCCAAAAAAATTTAAAAATCGTTGGGAAAATCATGGCCTTTACCAACGGTTTGTACAAACCGTTGGTAAAGGGTGAAAATGTTATGGATTTCCCAACAGTTTCTTCAAACTGTTGGGAAAACCTTCACTAAACCAAGCTTTACCAACGGTTTATTCAAACCATTGGTAAAGGACCCCTATACCAACGATTATACATAACTGTTGGTATAAAAGCATAGGGAAAACCCAACTTCCCAGTAGTGTAAGGCATAGTGAACTTTATAAATTACAAAGAAGCTCTAAACTCCTCCTTAACACCACTAAGACTCGGAAAACCAGAAAGTAAAGGTTAATAAGTTTTAGACCGTTATATTAGATACTTATCAAAAAATTATCATCCTACAGAATTTAAAAAGAAAACCTAGATATAAGAAAAAGAAAATGGGTTGTTCGAACAACCACCCTATTAGATTCATCTCAAGAATCTCACCATCAAGGGTCTCAACCACCTCATTCATATAAATAGGGTGAAAACTATATAAAACCAATAACCAGCTCACAAAAACTCTCCTATGGGATATACCTCTCAAACAAGAGAAAGGTCTCAAGAAAGGAATTGAATATGAGAAAAACATATCATAAACTAGATAGAGGTAAAAAACCACAAAACATCATTACAAAAGAAGACCAAGTATCAAATAACTTAAAATATTGAGCACACATTTATGACTCATGTTCCCAAGTTATATCCTACACACCACTATGTTTCCACAAGAAACCTACCAATGTAATATCATACTCATGAAACATATTCTCCTGGATGTCTTGGATATCCATAGGATTCTCCTAAAATGTCTCATCATCATCAAATTTGATATCAACCTAATCAATGATGTGACAGTTATCATGAAGATAATGGAAATTTTTCGGTACATGGAAGACATCATTTATTTGGATCATATGTTGGGGGGAGTGTTATTTGATATTTCATGGCTCTTATATGATCCAAAACCTCTAAAGACCTAAAAAACTTGGGATAAATCTTACTCCTACATCCAAACCTTAATTTCCCATAATGGGTAGTAACTTTCAGGAATACATGATCTCCAACATCAAACTCCAAAGGTCTTATCCTATGGTTGGCACAGGATGATTAATGATTTTACACTGCCTTCATCCTCTCATGAATCACTTAAACCATATCTTTCATGATTTTTACTAGTTATGGTCTGAGAAAGTATAACTCTTCGACCCCATTCTAGTACAATAGATAATGGAAACATCATCCATACTAATATTTAAATGGAGTTATACCAATGGTTGAGTGAAAACTATTATTATAAGTAAACTTGACCAAAGGTCGGTGCCTCGTCCATGAAACTCCAAAATTCATGAAACAAGAATGCAACATTCCCTCAAGAGTCTAGATAGGCTTCTCTATCTGACCATCATTTTTTTGATGAAAAGAAGTACTAAGGCACGACTAAGAGACAAAATCTTGATGAAGACCTCTCCACGCCCTGGAGGTTAAAAAAGAATCATGATCATAGATAATCATCCTTGAGACTCTATAGAGTCTCACCACCTCCCTCAGATACCACCTCAACAAAAAACTGTACTAATAATGACTCTTTGATTTCTAAGAAGTGATCTGATTTCATTAAATGTCCCACTACCACCCATATATCATCATAGACTCCCTAATCTTGAGTTAAACTAGTAATGAAGTATATTGATATTTTCGCACACCTCCACTAAGGAACATCTAATATCTAGATAAAACCACTAGGAACATAGTGTTCAACCTTCACAATATGGAAGACTAAACATCAGACATAAACTTTCCAACTAAAGGATTTAGCCTAGGCCACTAAAACTGACCTCTCATAGCGCGATACATCTTTGTCACACCAAGATGTACTACACAGGGTGAGATATGGAAATCATGGAGAAATATCTTACAAAACACCAATGTAATGAAAAGCATCCCCTATAACATCACTCAATATTGATCATCCTTAGACCAACCATCAAGAACATCACCACTGACAACACATTCTCTCCATACCTCCACCTTAGAATCCCCTAGTTGGGACTCCTCCACCTACAGCACCAAAGATAACTATATTGTCATAAAAAAAGGAATCCTATACCACCAACCTACCCCATATCAATATTTACTTTTAATATATCCTCTATAACTCTCCAAGAATCTTTAGATTCATGCACAACATCACTGTGTTCCATTCCAGTCAACACATAAGCTACAACATTACACTTTCTTGGGGTATATGAAATCTCAAATTCATATTACTATAAGAATTATATCCATAATCATTATCACAAGTTTATTTAATGCTGGGAAAAGACATACCTTAGGCTCTCATGATCACTAAAAACCATAAAATGATTGGCGATGAGGTAATGCACCACAACTTCAAGGAAAACACAACTGCTATAAACTCAATATCAAGGGTGGAATAGTTATTCCCATGGGGATGTTACTTTAGATATCAATAATAAACAAACAATACATACTAAATTAGGAAACATCCCAATAAAATACATGAATCATCATATAAAACCTCGAAATGAACTCCCTCTTTTGGAAAATAAAGAATAGGTGCACTGACTAGATTCTCATTCAGATACTCAAAAGTTATCTAAAACTGGTTATACCACAAGAATTCCTTGTCCTTTCTAATAAAGGATATAATAGGAGTCCCAATATGAGAAAATTTTGGTAATAACCACCTATATTATCCTATAATACTAAGGAAACTCCACACCTCTATAATATTCTTGGGGACTAGCCAAGAAACAACTGCATCAATCTTCAAATTATCCATAGTTTGTCACGACCCGGCCCAATGGGGCTCGAGCCACGACTCCCCAAGCCCGCCTACAATAGGCCAGGGGCTGGCATCTAGTGCCGAATAGGCTATCACACACATGGGAGGCATTAGCCCAAGGTACCTATACACACGCACCCACATACACCTCCATGAAACAGTGCATAAATATATATAAAACTGAAAAGTAAATGCATGCATACATCTATCCCAACTAGAGTACAGTAGAAGTACGAAAAGGGAAAAATAGGGCCCACCAAAAGAAACCTGCAAAGTGTCCATCCTGCTCAGAAGGTGGAAAAACACTGCCAAAACACCTGCCGGTAATCCCCTCGACATAGCTCCGGTAAGCACCCCGCACTACTACAAATACATTTTTTATCAGCGCTAAAAATGGCCTTTATGAACGCTAGAAAAGTGCTGATAAAGATGGCGAAGATAAAGGGGGGGTCCCCTTTATCAGCGCTCCAAAAAGAGCTGATAAAGACTCCTTTTATCAGCACTGATAAAAGGGGTCTTTTATCAGTGCTGATAAAAGGGTCTTTTATTAGTGCTTTGTTTTAGCACTGATAAAAGACCCCTATATTAGTGCTTCATTTATCAGCGCTTTCATTTTAGAACTAATAAAAGGTAAAAAAATTAAAAAAATTTAAAAAAATTAAAAAAAAGTAAAAAAAAATTAAAAAATACTGCCAATCGGGGGGGATTTTATAGCGCTTGAGCCCCCCCCTTTTAAAACGCTTTTCTGCCCTTATACAACGCCCCACGCACCCCCTTCACCCTTTAATAGTGATTGCTCCCATATTCCCTCATGCGCGCACGCCCCTGCCTCCACCAGGATTTGAACTCGAGACCTCCCCCCTGCGCACCTAAGCCTTTACCACTACTCTATTTTGATTTGTCTTCCAATTCATGATATCTCTATATATATATATATATTTATATATTTAGTTATATTTATTCGTATAGTAATATATATTTATATTAATATATATATAGTTATATTATAATATATATATATAGTTATATTAATATATATATAGTTATATTAATATATATATATATATATATATATATTTAGTTATATTTATTCGTATAGTAATATATATTTATATTAATTTATATATATAGTTATATTAACATATATATAGTTATATTAATATTTATATTTATATTTATATTAATATATATAAATATATAGTAATATTAATATATATATATATATGTAGTTGTATTAATATATATATAGTTATTAGATTAATATATATATAGCTAGATTAATATATATATATAGTTAGATTAATATATAAGTATATAAATATTCATATATTTTTATTTTAAATAAAATGGATGTTAGTTATTATTTAGATAAAGCTAATATATTTTATATGTAAATATATTTGATTATTTATATTTATAATTAAATTTTTAGGTGTGAATATATAAAAAATATGTACATATAGTTATATATTTGATTATAAATAGAAGTGAATTATAAAAAAGGATGAAATTTCAAAGATATGATATCAATATGAATGTAATACCTTGGAATAAATTCAGTCCCCACCAAAAAAAACCAATAATACCCCCTTAAACGAGGCTGAAAATCCACAAAATGTTAAAAAATCTGGGTACCCCGACTAAAAACTCAGTTTTGGAGGCCTTCTGGGACTCTTTTGGCCTTGAAAAACGCTTGAATGGGTTCCCCTCGAGTCACAGCGACGTAGATCTCATTGCAGTCTTCGATTTGATATGTGGTAGAGCTCAAACGGACACCTGGATCAAAAGTTATGTCCGTTTGAAGTTTGAGTTGCATTTTCAACATATTTTGGATCTTTTTTTAATTTTTTTAATTTTTTTAGTCTTCAAATTGTTATTAAATGACTATTACTCCATAATAATTAGCAAATTATTAATTAAAAATATTTTTTAAATTTTTTAAGAAGCCATTTTCACTAAATATCTTATATATTAATTATATTTATAAGTGTAAATGTACATTTATACTTATCTAAAATATATTTAAAAATTATATATTATATTTATATCAATATAAATATATTTATATATTAATATATTAATATATTTTTTTATATTTTTTTTTGAAGTCGACCCTTTATCAGCGCTTTTAAAAAAAGCGTTGATAAAGCCCCCCCCCTTTATCAGCGCTACTAAACAAGCGCTGATAAAGGGGGTCCCTTTATCAGCGCTAAAAAAAATGTTGATAAAGGGGGGTCCCTTTATCAGCGCTAAAAAAAGCGCTGATAAAGGGGTGCTTTTATCAGCGATTTTTTTAGCGCTGATAAAGTCACCCTTTATCAGCGCTTTTTTGAGCGCTGATAAAGGCACCCCCCTTTATCAGTGCTTTTTTGTTAGCGCTGATAAAGGGGGGCACTGCGAAAAACTGTTTTTGTGGTAGTGCCGGTCAAACCCGCTCACTAAACTCTGTCTGCTTCGGGTCCTCATAGGACTCCGTCGAAAGGCATGTGGTCTTTACAAGACACAAACATGTGCGGGCAAAGCCCGTGTAGGGGTGAGTATAAACATACTCAGTAGGCACCCCAAAACCCAAAACAAAAGAGAGAAACTGAAAGGCAATAGTCCGCTCATCCCAGCCAGAGGGAACCCAGACGAGAGAGAAACTCCATCTCGTGACCATCCTCGGCTAAACACAACTAGTCATCTCAATCCAGGTGAATGCCCATACATACACCTTGAACATCCAGATATACTCAACTCACGCACCAAGCCACATGAGGTACCGACCTCAGCACCAGCAACGGTTCACAACCAGAAGAACATGCTCCACGATCACTATCATCCTATATGACACTGGTCTGAGAGATACACTCCATCAAGTCCCAATCAAACATCTCAGACGCTCACCCGAGAGACCATGCTCGTCGGATACTGTCACTGAGGAAACCCCCACTAAAACAACATAACCACCAAACTCCTCGGATAGGGGATCACTCCTAGGGTCTGCTAAGGGATACCAGAACCCACTCCGGTATATGAAGCTCATGGATAGAGGATCACTCCCAGGGTCCGCTGGGGGATACCACGACCCGATCTGGTGCTCGACAGAAACATGTCACTCAGACAGAGGATCGTCACCCGCGTAAATGTGGTCACAACGATATCAGAACCCTATCTGGTACATCTCGCGCGGTAGGGGATCGAACTGACGATGCCACAACCCTACTGAAACCACGCGATAAGTAGGGGATCGTATAACCAATGATACTGCAACCCTACCGAAACCACGCGCTAAGTAGGGGATCGTATAACCAACGATAACCCAACCCTACCGAAACCACACGCTAAGTAGGGGATTGTATAACCAACGATACTGCAACCCTAACGAAACCACGCGCTAAGTAGGGGATCGTATAACCAATGATATTGAAACCCTACTATACACCTCATGTTGAGTAGGGGATCATATACCTGACGATTCCACAACCCTACTGAGTACGGCCCACTGTGTAGGGGATCATAATCTCGATGATGCCACAACCCTATGGGGTTAACTAGCTAGATAGGGGATCGTCGCCCATGGATAAGCGGTCACAGCGATACTAAGAACCCGATCTAGGGAAAAGAAGCTAGAGGATCCCTTTTCGGGCCCACCGGAGGGATGCCACAACTCTAACAAATTAAACATCTCGTCGAGAGGATCACAAACCTATACGAAGGTTGTGATGCCATGTGAACCCTCATAGGAACGAACCAAGGGAGTACCCTCTACCACTACTGGTCCAAACGTCACTATCCCGAGTGACCCGCCACAATGCCATATTGTGCACCTCCTAGGCCGATACTGAGGCCACCATCGCGATCTACGCGGAAAAACATAAAGGATAGGTTGTTTACACACCCAAAATGGACACCTGGTGAAAAAATTACTATTCACCATATCTAACCCGTGCGGGGCCCACACAACGATCTCGAAACTCCTCAAGGTGATCATATCACGGTGATCCCCTCGGAAAAACACACGGAATCGACTACTCGTTCGTCTGAAACGGAAACTCGGTGAAAAAGGTACTATTCACCGAAGCTAGCTCAGGCAGGACCCACACCTCGATCCCGAAACTCATCGAACGGATCGTACCATTGCGATCCTCTTGAAAAAACACACAGAATCAACTATTCATCCGCCAAAATCGGACTCCTAGTACAAAAGTTGTGTTTCTCTGCAAACGCCAAAACCCAGCCTCGGGGGGCCCGCACCCCATTCTCAGTCCCAACACCCGAAAACCAACTCAAAAATTCCTCCGTACCATAAGGGTCTCAACTCCACTGACGACACATCAATCGGACGCTCCAGGTAGAAGATATAACGGCCCGAAGTCGAATAATAATGAAATATCATTATTTTATTCGACGTTTCAAGCCCCCGGGCCAAATTCCCGACTCACAAAATTCCCAAATTGAGTTCAAAAGGTCCGTCTCGACACAAGTAACGCGTCGCTGCAAACTGCTCGCAAATCGGACTTCCAGTTTGCGAGTTACAGGGGTTTAAAGAACCCCCGGGAAAACCTGGCTGGACCATCGCTTGCCTCGCCGGAAAACACTGCGCCACCGCCGGAAAACACCGTGCCGCCACCGCGCCGCCGCTGGATTCCGCCATGGCCGCCGTCCCTCGCCACCGGAAAACCGAGATTTCACTGGAAAACTTCCGGGAGCCACCGAGAGCACCTCGGTGCTCCAAATTCAGATCCGAAAAAAGTTTTGAAAACCTCGGGACCCGAACTACACAACCCTTATGAAAATTTGAATAAAAACATCACAAAAATGGGATCCGAGGTTTTAAAACTCAAACCGCCTACCTATTGGAGGATCACCGACGCTTTGGGTGCAGAACGACGCCCGCGACG
Source organism: Viscum album (assembly GCA_963277665.1). Classification (NCBI taxonomy): domain Eukaryota; kingdom Viridiplantae; phylum Streptophyta; class Magnoliopsida; order Santalales; family Viscaceae; genus Viscum; species Viscum album. The sequence continues at coordinate 1,842,013,675 of OY728150.1, forward strand.
CCATGAAGCTGGATCCGAAGACGAACGATGCTGAAAATGAACTCCCGGAGCTCGATTTGGTGAAGAACGGACGGAGGAGTATGTTTTAATTTTTTTTTATAAAACAACTCATTTAACTCCCCGCCAACTTGCCTTCGTCCTAGTACCCGATGAAAACAAAGGTAAGGTCACCCCTAGGGTAAACGTACCATTTTGAATGCAACGGCGGACTCAGATTTACGATCTGAGACTCTGTTCAGATGTTCTTCAAGCTGACGCTCGTAAATGGAATTTTCCATTTATTTACAAAAATTCCTCTGGCGACTTTTTGCACCGCAGGCCCGCGCCCGCAAAGTTTACACCTCGCCTAGGGTAAACGGCAGGTTCTGGATGCAAACATTCCCTCAGAAACCCATTTTGAGCTACATTTTGGGAGATATCACACCCCCGCCACGTGCATAGTATAAAAATACTTAATATTTTTATAAAATTTATTTCGGGCACACCGGGCCTCGGAATCGCACTCCGTCTTCGCGCCTAGCTCTGGAATTATTCATAGGAATATTGCAAAGTCTGACAAGGCCAAAAACCTGAGTCGCTACATCCTCCCCCCTTAGGACTTGTCGTCCCCGAAAATCCATAAGAACAAGGAAAGCGACTGGACTCTCAACTAGGTCCCCACACTAGCGAGTTCGCCAACAAACACCCATGCCCGAACACATAATTCAGAGGGGCTCATCCACCACACCTCAACACTATCTTCTTTGGGCGACACTGACTCACCGACACGGTTTTAATCGTGTCACAAAAACATGTCTCGGTGGGGGAAGGATTTATCTTCCTTACGCATTTGAAGCACGCCAAACAACACCCACCCAGGGTCTTACCAACACCCTGCAAAAAACTCGTGCAAGCAACATAAAGGAAGGGTACCGCTAAATAGTGTTTATCAAAATACTGCAGAAATTAGAAAGGACACATGGCGTACCTTTATCCATCTGCAGAGCCTCTGGGTCAACAACCCCTAGGGCATGCTGTTGTCCTCACCCTCAGCCACCAGCTCCCTGAGTTTGGCGTGGACCTCTTGGGGGTGGGGGTGGTGGTAATTGATATCGCCTACCACCTCCTGTTGCTGCATCAGCTCCGTCGGCACGTCTGCCACCTTGTGGACCTCTTTGCTCGAGAAGTTGCCTCTGCCAAGTCAGTCCCTCGACCAGCTCCCTCTCAGCAGCACGTCGGGTCGGACCATCCCTAGCAAGATGTCTCTGACCATCACAATCGTAACACCGCCTCTCCTACGGCTGACCAAAACTGGCATGCGAGCCCTGTGAGCCCTGAGCCTCAGATCCTCCATCCTGGGGTCTCCTCCGGAAACGATTCCCACACCCAGTACCCTACGTCTTCCGTCAGCTACCATATTCCGACATCTCCGCTCTCACATTTCCCAGCACTACCAGGGGGATCTGCTCAGCCAGAAATCTCTCCACTACCAACGCTTACTCCAGCACTCCAGCATAGGTGGGAAGACACAAGGAAACTACACATGCCCGGATGTCCCTGCATAGGCCCTGCTCGAAGGTATGAGCCCTAAAGAATGGGTCCCGAACCATATCCAGGGAGTAACACGACAGGTCTGTAAACCTCGATGAGTACTCTGACACAGTCAGGTCCTCTTGCCGAAGCTGTAGAAGCTCCTGAATCCACACTGACCTCAGTGTCACCGGATAAAACTCTTCCTTGAAGATCTGCTCAAACTCTAGCCACGTGAGCATCTCCTTATCATGGGACTGCGTCACTAGGTTCTACCATCGCCCATCCGAACCATGCAAAAGGCTCACTGCTAGGACCACCATCTAATCTGGAGGTTTCCTCACTAGGCGGAAAACTCGGGTGACTGCTTTGATCCAGTCATCAGCTGGCTGAGGGTCTGGATCACCCCGGAACCTCAGAGGTCGCTGCCTCTGGAACTCGTGCAGCACACTCAGCCTGCGCGCAACCTCATCCATCACTACCGGCACAACCAGCTGCTCGACATGTGGTGGCTCAACTAGCAGACCGCCTGGAGGTGCAACCTCAGAACCTGCGCCTTGGTCCATAGCCTCTACACGGGGTGGATCATCACCACAATCCCATTGCGGAACCCTCGCTGACTGTCATCGAGGAGGCATCCTAAAATATATTCAAGACGCACCACGGTCAAAGAGTATATCTGGTGATCTGACTCAAGAAGGAAAAGGAAAACCAAAAAACTCAGTCCTATATGATGCATGTACCGTTATGTCCCTGCGTCCAGTGTACGAATGTCCCAAGTCGAAAGGCAGGTTATCAGAGTCCTGGCGTATGGATACGTCGGCCGCCGCACCAACACTGGAGTCCCTAGACTGAAAGCCAAACTCGAAACATCCTAACACTGCTACTATGAAACCCAAACCAAACTCACAGCTAGACCAACTATGCTCTGAGATCCCAAAGGTGGAACCTCCTCTAATACCACTATGTCACGACCCGACTCAACAGGGATCGAACCGCGACTCCCCAAGCCCGCCTCCAATAGGCCAGGGGCTGGCATCCAGCGCCGAGTTGGCTATCACACACATGGGAGGCATTAGCCCAAGGTACCTATACACACGCACCCACATACACCTCCATGAAACAGTGCAGAGATATATATAAAACTGAAAAGTAAATGCATGCATACATCTATCCCAACTAGAGTATAGTGGAAGTACGAAAAGTGAAAAACAGGGCCCACCAAAAGGAAACTGCAAAGTGTCCATCCTGCTTAGAAAGAAGAAAAACACTGCCAAAACACATGCCGGTAATCCCCTCGACACAGCTCTGGTAACCACCCTGGTCAAACCCGCTCACTAAGCTCTTCCTGCTCCGGGTCCTCCTGGGACTCCGTCGAAAGGCCTGTGGTCTGCACAAGACACAAACATGTGCAGGCAAAGCCAGTGCAGGGGTGAGTACAAACATACTCAGTAGGCACCCCAAAACCCAAAACAAAAGAGAGAAACTGAAAGGAAAAAGTCTATTCATCCCATCTAGAGGGAACCCAGACGAGAGAGAAACTCCATCTCATGACCATCCTCGGCTAAACACAACTAGTCAGCTCAATCCAGGTGAATGCCCATACATACACCTTGAACATCCAAATATACTCAGCTCACGCACCAAGCCACATGAGGTACCGACCTCAGCACCAACAACGGTTCACAACCAGGAGAACATGCTACACGATCACTATCATCCCAAATGACACTCGTCCGAGAGATACACTCCATGGGGTCCCAAGAAAACATCTCAGACGCTCACCCAAGAGACCATGCTCGTCGGATACCGTCACTGAGGAAAACCCCGCTAAAACAACATAACCACCAAACTCCTCAGATAGGGGATCGCTCCTAGGTTCTGCTAGGGGATACCATAACCCACTCTAGTATACAAAGCTCACAGATAGGGGATCACTCCCAGGGTGCGTTGGGGGATACCACGACCCGATCCGGCGCTCGACAGAAACATGTTACTCAGATAGAGGATTGTCGCCCGCGTAAAGGTGGTCACGACGATACCAGAACCCTATCTGGTACATCTCGCACTGTAGGGGATCGAACTGACGATGCCACAACCCTACTGAAACCACGCGCTAAGTAGGGGATCGTATAACCAAAGATACCGCAACCCTACTGAAACCACGCGCTAAGTAGGGGATCATATAACCAACGATACCGAAACCACGCGCTAAGTATGGGATCATATAACCAATGATACCGCAACCCTACCGAAACCACGCGCTAAGTAGGGGATCGTATAACCAACAATACCGCAACTCTATTATACACCTCATGTTGAGTAGGGGATCGTATACCCGACGATTCCACAACCCTATTTAGTATGGATCACCGTGTAGGGGATTATAATCCCGATGATGCCACAACCCCACGGGGTCAACCAGCTAGATAGGGGATAGCCGCCTATGGATAAGCGGTCAGAGCGATACCAAGAACCCGATCTTGGGAAAAGATGCTAAAGGATCCCGCTCTGGGCCCACCGGAGGGATGCCACAACTCTAACAAATTAATAATTCCATCGAGAGGATCACAAAACCTATATGAAGGTTATGATGCCGCGTGAACCCTCGTAGGAACAAACCAAGGGGGTACCCTCTACCACTGCTGGTCTAAACTTCTCTATCCCAAGCGACCCACCACAATGCCACACTGTACACCTCTTAGGCCGATACCGAGGCCACCATCACGATCTATGTGGAAAAACACGCAGGATAGGCTGTTTACTCACCCAAAACAGACACCCAGTGAAAGAGTTGCTATTCACCGTAGCTAGCCCGTGCGGGGCCCGCACAACGATCCTGAAACTTTTCAAGCGGATCATACCACAATGATTCCCTCATAAAAACATAGGGAATCGACTACTCGTTCATCCGAAACGGACACCCGGTGAAAAATGTACTATTCACTGAAGCCAGCTCGGGCGGGGCCCACACCTCGATCCCGAAACTCATCGAACGGATCGCACTATTGATATCCTCTTGGAAAAACACAGAGGATAGACTATTCATCCACCAAAATCGGACTCCTCGTGAGAAATCTGCGTTTCTCCGCAAACGCCAAAACCCGGCCTCGTGGGGCCCGCACTCCGTTCTCAGTCCCAACACCTGGAAACCAACTCAAAAATTCCGTCGTACCATCAGGGTCTCAATGCCACTGATGGCATGTCAATCAGACGCTCCGGGTAGAAGATACATCGGCCCGAAGTCGAATAATAATGAAATATCATTATTTTATTCAACGTTTCAAGCCCCAGGGCCAAAATCCCGACTCACAAAATTTCCAAAGTGAGTTCAAAAGGTATGTCTCGATGCAAGGAACGCGTCACCGCAAACGGCTCGCAAATCAGACTCCGGTTTGCGAGTTACAGGGGTTTAAAGAACCCCCGGAAAAACCTGGCCGGATCACCGCCTGCCTCACCGGAAAACACTGTGCCGCCACTGCAAAACATCATGTTGCCGCCGCGCCGCTGCCGGATTCCGCCATGGACACCGCCCCTCGCTGCCGGAAAACCGAGATTTCACCAGAAAACTTCTGGGAGCCACCGGGAGCACCCCAATGCTCCAAATTCAGATCTGAAAAAGGTTTCGGAAACATCGGGACCCGAACTACACAACCCTTACGAAAATTTGAAGAAAAACAACACAAAAACGGGATTCGGGATTTTAAAACTCAAACCGCCTACCTGTTGGCGGATCGCTGATGCTTTGGGTGCAGAACGATGCCAGCGACGCCCTGAAGCTGGATCCGCAGACGAACGGCGCTGAAAACGGACTCTCGGAACTCGATTTGGCAAAGAACGGACGGGGGAGGGGTGGGTTGCGTCGCTTGTGTGCATAAGAGGAAATGGGGGGTGATTGATTTATGTTTTAATTTTTTTTATAAAACAACTCATTTAACTCCCCGCCAACTCGCCTTCATCCCGGTACCCGATGCAGACAAAGGTAAGGTCACCCTTAGGGTAAACGTGTCATTCTGAACGCAACGGCGGACTCGGATTTGCGATCTGATACTCTGTTCAGAAGTTATTCGATTAGATGCTCGTAAATGGACTTTTACATTTATTTATGAAAATTCCCTTGGGGACTCTTCGCACCGCAGGCCCATGCCCGCAAATTTTACATCTCGCCTAGGGTAAACGACACATTCCAGACGCAACTGTGCCCTTAGAAACCCATTCTGAGCTACTTTTTGGGAGATATCACACCCTCTCCACATGCATAGTATAAAAATACTTAATATTTTTATAAAATTTATTTCGGGCACACCGGGCCTCGGAATCACACGCCGTCTTCGCGCCAAGATCTGGAATTATTTTTAAGAATATTTCAAAGTCTCACAGGGTGAAAAACTTGAGTCAATACATAGTTGCTCCATGTTGGGACACAAAATATACCAAAAAACTTCATGGTCTTAGAACTCACACTTTGATAGCTTCCTGGATAGCTATTGACAATGAAGAACTCCCAAAATGGCATGCGTATAATCTATGTGCTCCTCCTTAGATATAGAGTACATAATGATAACATTAATGAAAATCACCACAAGATGATCCGGGAACTCCCAGAACATTATGTTCCTTAAACCCATGAAAACATCTTGAGAGTTCATCATACTGAACAACGTCACAATGAACTCTTAATTCTCATAATGACATCAAAAAGCAGTATTTGGTATTTCCTCATATTTTTCATACATATGATGATATCTCAATCACAAATCAATATTCAAGAACTAATTGGATCCTTTCAGCTAATTGAATAAATAATCAATCCATGGAAGAGGATAGTGGTTCTCTATGGTAACATAATTCAAGTGATGATAATTGATACAGAGATGCAGACTGCCATTTTCATTCTTCACGAACAAAACCAGTGCACCCCAAGGTGACATTCTTGGTTGAATAAAACCATACTTAAAAAGATCATTGATCTGTACCTGTAGCTTTCACAATATAGATGGATCCATCCTATACAGTGAAATTGAGATTAGAGAAATGCCTAGATGTGGATCTATCCCAAAATTGATCTCTCCTTGAGGGGGTAATGCCACAACCTCTTTAGAAAATACATCAGTGTACTCTTCTATATCCCAGATAAACATGACCTACTAATCCTCTAATGAACTCAACATCAACTCAGACATCAAGAAAGATAAGGATGGAACACGCCTCTAACCCTTCCAAGGATATCACTTTCCAATGAACATGGAAAACTCTTCTATATCCCAGATAAACATGACCTACTAATCCTCTAATGAACTCAACATCAACTCGGACATCAAGAAAGATAAGGATGGAACACGCCTCTAACCCTTCCAAGGATATCACTTTCCAATGAACATGGAAAACTCTTTATCAGCATCATAAAACACAATCTTCATCTTGATGAAATATATAATAGTATACACTGAATATAGCTATCCCATGTTAATGATTATGTCATATAGTTATATATGTAATCATAGAAGTCTCCCCAAGAGAGGTGTTTCCCCAAAAACTAGTTCATAGTCTCTATATACTTCATAAAGATAAACTCGACATCCAACTAGATTAGTCGACACCAAGACAAATAGAAGCCTCTCCACATCAATTTCTAAAGCACAGACTAGTTTAGGTGATATGATGGAGTATGTAGCTACTAAATTAAACAAATCATGCACCTAAGTAGAAAATCAGCAAAGGGTGCCTCAAATAACATCTGGCTCGCCTGTCACCGGAAACTCTAAGGCATGTAGCTGACCACAGCCTACTCCATGGAATCTATATCCTTGATGATGACCACCTCCATGACTATGAATTGATCTATAAGGATGAGGAGAATCATGGGGTTATAATTTTCTAACCCCATATCTCCTCTATTAATCCAAATCTAGGGAACCTTTATTTTACACCCTTAGATGGACCTCCATCAACAATAGAATCTGAAGCAGAACACATGTTTCACGCTACCTTTTCATAAATTTTGGGAACTATCGTCATGGATGATCATGTCCTATATAATTAAAAAAATAATATAATCCCTTGGTAGGGGCTTAAGATCCATCACCCTTAGAGAAATAAGATTATGAGGGATTGGACTTACCCAAAACTATTTAAAAACTCTTATGTCCAAGAAACTGGGAACCCCGAAACACGGCTCAACTATGTGGGGAATCCTAACAACTCCCCTCTCATTATTATCTATCTATGGAAAACATATTGTCAACAACTTATTATCTTTTCAACACCTCAAGATATGTCGACAACATAAATGGGGTGACCTAAAACTAGATCTATGGATTCAAATCCTCCTTGAAGTTCCTCACCCTGGCCTCATCATCTAGAAACAGGTCTGAAACATATAAAATAAGGGTACTGAAATGGATTACCAAATCCTACATGTTGGATCTCCCCTTTAGAAGGGTAAGTAACTACTAGTTATTGGATTCCTTCATGTTCGAAGAAAGAAACACTTCTCGAAACTAGCCTAAAAAATTTTCCCATGATATTGTCAACTCCTCACGATCCTCGAGGAATAAGAACCTCTACTACCTTGCTTACCCATGCAGTATTGTCAACACCAATGAAACCCACTTCTCCTTATATGAATGGATAAAACTAAAGGTTATCTCCACCTCCTCCAACCATTCCTCTATCACTGAGTTTAAAATGGATCCCTCAAACTCTTATAGACTCTGGAACGGAAACACTTGAAGTATCCTCCTTTAAGTGTCATAATCATCAAACTCAATCCTATGGTGATCTTATGGAATGTCCATCTATATATATTTATCATGAACCTAAAAAGGAAATCAACCTAGATCCATACCTACAAAATAAAAAAAAACTAGGGACACCTAAACTCAGAATATGGAATATTTATGATTAATTATATATTTACTTATTTAAAGGTTTAACCTAATCACAAGGTCCCCCTATTCAAAAACAGTTGCAAATAAGAATAATGCATGGTCCTTTCCTAGTTTTATACCCTAAAACCAGTATCAATTCTCTCTATAATCTCAATAAACTTAATTTTTCAAGAAATGGGTCATGGGGGACAAAATACTCATGTCTTAGCTATTCTCCCTTATTTACCTCACTTATAAAGTTCATTTGATATATTTTCCCTAAAAACCCATGTATTCCTCACCATTTATTACCTCCAAACTCTATTTAAACCCTAACCTAAACCTTTGATACCACTCTATTAGTACCCCATCCCTCAAAAGGTACACCTCCTAGGCTAGAAATGAGATAAGGGAGATAATGAATCCCAAATCCCCTAGTCAACCCATGAGCTAATCATGTCCAACCTGATCTCCAAACATATCTTGAAAATATAAAAAAGAGTTTATATATATCTAGGGTGATAATAACATGTATACTCAATAGGATCCTCCCTGGATCCTCTCATGAAAAAGATAAAGAAAGCATACTAAAACCCATTGAACAAAAAAGTGAAGCAAACTCGTCACCTAATCAGTTATATTGAGTTCTCATCCTCACTATGGATCTCTCACTAAGTATCTCATATAATTGATCATATAATATAATATCAAAAGAAGGTACTCTAATAACACTTCCCCACTAGTTTTCTAACCTTCCCTAATGTCACATGTCCCTATCCATCTCCCGCCAAAAGTAATATGGACTAAACACGCATGGGATAAAGTATCATAACATATATACCATACATCACATCATATCATCACATACCATGAACCTCATGTATCATACCATCTCATCATCCCATTCCATACCTCCAGATAGTAACCAAGTATTTTTTTTTTGGAGCCACGACAACCAATACATAGAGTATTTTACTCAAGCCATCACATCCCATACACGAAATACCTATAATAATCCATGGGATAATATATATGGAGATACATGTGTGTGAAATAAAAAAAATACATTACATACCTCTACATACATATATGGGAAAGTGAACCCCCATTCATGGTAGCACATAATACTACTAAGAGAAGAGAGTGAGGTAAGAGGGGGTAGTCAACCATCCATTCCTCACTAACCCAGATGTTGGGAAGACACCCTCCTAGATCCCACTAGGTGTCAGTCAGCCTAACGAAATGGGTGGAGTAGCATATGAAATCACATAACATATAGGATATGTAAATATCACAACCACACTATGGGAATATACCTAGTATTAATCTCAACTGAAGGTAACATCTCTCGGACACCCAAGTACCACTACTAAGGACTAGGTACCCTATAAATACACAAGAATTGCAAGAAATACCCATTTAATTATTTCATTAAACATTTCACACTATGTTAATTATTTCAATTAACCATTAAAAATACTTCAACATGATCATCAACTAATTCCCATACCTCCAAGCATAATCCAATTGATCCCACGGTTCCTCAATATTATCATATTTTTCATTCCAAAAATTCACCAACCCTGCAAGTTAAAACATTTATATTCATTACCATTCCATAATTATAGGTACTCAAAGGATCATCCTAAGATACCATTAAAGAGATGTATAATCCAAGAACAACAAATTGTTCCAAGCTATGGAGAAAAGAATGCAATAAATAATCAACCCATCCATATTGCCTTTTAAGTAGATTCATTTACAAGCAAGCATCCTAGATTTCAGTAAAACAATGGGAGATCCCATCTTCGACCCATTCCAGCAATCTTGGTTCCATCCCCAACACCACTATGTATATCCCCAAGTATTAATCCTACTATAATTGGAACCAACTAATTCCACAAAATGGGATTCCCCACCCATGTATCATCAAACCCATCATCCATTCCAAGTTTGTATCACATCACATAGCAAGGATCACATCCAAATAAATCACACAAGGTATCAAGGAAACAATAAACATAGACAAGAGGGAATCTAGGCCTTAAAAACCAAGGCATCCATCCTTCACAACCAAACAGGATCACTCATCCCCAAAAAGATATCTTTATCAAAAAATTGGTTAATTATCATTTGTATTAACCAATTCATTTATCACATGTTACAACCACAGGTAACCTAAGGTAATAATCTATAAATTATTTAAACATTATTTAAATCATATATTACAACTTCATTAAACTTAAGCAAGAACATTTTCCATTAACACTCCTCATTATTATTTCATCAACAAGCATACCAACTTCACATTCTTAATTAAAAACCTTTCATTAAACTTAAGCAAGGACATTTTCAATTAACATGCCTCATTATTATTTCATCAAAAAGCATACCAACTTCACATTCTTAATCAAAAACCCTTAACATAAGAAAGAATGGTATTATTTGACATTAATTAATCATCACTTTGATTCTCATCCTATTATAAGAAATGATTTTACTTAAAAATGACTCTTTTATTGTTTATCCAACAAACATTATCAGATTTACATTCTTTAACCATTTAATCACAACACATGCTAAACAAATCATAAAAACATGTTAATTAAAGTATACACAAACATTCTAACCAAAGCATAAAATTAGATAGCACACTATCTTATAAAATAAGAGGAAAAATTTTATCATAGTGAAAACACATGTGATCACTATAACAATAAACCAAGGTTTACTCTTTAATCTAGTTTAATTTTCATTAAGGTTAATTCCACCTTCACCCAAAGAGATAAATCATAAAAACTTTATGATTTCACATAAAATAATAGGAGAAGTAATGAATCCCCAACCTTGATAAGAATGTCAATATTCTTCAAATAATAATGGATAAACAAGGTTCAACCACCAATGGAAGAAATTCCATTAATCTGAAAGAAGGATATCCATAACCTATAATCTAAAACCACTAAAAATCCACACTCAAAAACATCAAAAACAACAAAAACATAGGGTTTTCCCTCCATGAAAATCCAAAAAAATATGAATGAAAGGTGAAATAAAAGAAGATGATTCGGGTACCTTAAACCAAAGTCGTTTGAACCTCCATGAAACAAATATTAAAATCGCAAGGATCTAATCGAGGGGTTACAAAGGGAGGTAGAAAAAATACTTCCTAGCAATAATGTCATCAATGGAATCTTCCACATGAGAAAAAAAAATTGACCACACCCTAGGTTCATTGAATGTATCTAGAAATAAAAGGAATTAAAATAGAGTAGCATAGACTGGTTATTAGAGTGGAAGGATCAATTTAAAACTAAATTAAAGACCCCTATTAAATCCCCACATGTTTTCCTTTTTGAATCAATCAGGATCTACAATGATCAGTGTTCATTTTTTCTATTTCAAAGAAACTCGGACATCATTATGGATTCCACCACATCTTATCCATGAACATGGTGGTTCTTGAGAATTCAAGCATCAAAATAGATTCTATAGTGGAATCATAGAAACAATCAATTTTCCCCTTCCATGACCTCAAAAATGGATTATCAATCCATTTCCCATAGTTGTTTATGATAGAAAGGTCCTTCATGCCACTATGCTCACTTCCATGCCCACATTGGGTATTTTGGGTTAGTCATTTTAGACAGAAAGGTCATTCACACTATGGAAAATGCGTATTTAGCGGCGGTTTTTTTTCGTTTCGCGGCGGTTTAAACTGCCGCTAAATCGATTGGCGGCAGTTTTGAAAAACTGCCGCTAAATTGTGCGTCGGGAAACTATTCGCGGCGGTTTTCAAAACTGTCGTAGAACGTTTCGCGGCGGTTTATTGAATTGTTTTTTTTTATTTTTTTTTTAATTAATTATTTATTTATTTATTTATTTATTTATTTATTTATTTATTTATTAATTTATTAATTTTATTTCATATTTATTTTATTTATTTCGTATTTATTTTATTTATTTCGTATTTATTTCATTTTATTTCGTATTTATTTTATTTATTTTATTTATTTCATATTTATTTTATTTATTTCATATTTATATTATTTATTCGTATTTATTTCATTTTATTTATTTTATTTAATTCGTATTACTTTATTTACTTTATCCATGCATGCACATGCTCATGCCCATGCATATGCCTAGGCAATATAAAGAAATACTACGTCTCGTGAGATTTGAACCCCTAACCTCTTGCATATTTTCCAAAGACTTTACCACTCCAACAAGCTCGTCATGCGGTTAATAAACAGAATTTAATATACTTATATATACCAATTGAAAAAACAAATAATACATAACTAATAGATATAAACTCAATAATAATTAAACAATAAGCAATAATTAATAATCAATAATTAATAATTAATAATTAATAATTATTGATTTATTAGTTATTTATTGAGTTATTTATTTATTTATTATTATTTACTGTTTATTATAATAAATAACAAATAAATTATAATAATATTTACATAAATTATAAAATTATGAAAATAAAATAATAAAATAATAAAATTACGAAATTAAAATAATAATATAATAAAATAATAATACAATAAATAATAAACAACAAAAAGTAAACAATAAACAAAAAAAATAAATAAATAAATAAAGAAAACAATAAATAATAAATAATAAAACAATAAATAACAATAAATAAACAATAAATAATAAATAAAAAATAATAATAAACAAATATTAAATATTAAATATTAAATAATTAATAAAAAAATAATAAAAAATAATAATCAATGAATAATAAACAATAACCAATAAACAATAAATAATAAATAATAAATAATAATAAACAAATATTAAATATTAAATATTAAATATTAAATATTAAATATTAAATATTAAATAATAAATAATAATAAATAATAATAAACAAATAATAAATAATAAATAATAAATAATAAACAATAAATAATAATAAATAATAAATAAATAATAATAAATAATAATAAATAATAAATAATAAATAATAAATAAGAATAAATAATAAATAATAATAAACAATAAATAATAATAAATAAAAAATAACAAATAACAAATAACAAATAATAATAAATAATAAATAATAAATAAATAATAAATAATAAATACTAAGTAAAAAAATATTAAATAACAAATAATAAATAACACATAATAAATAACACATAATAAATAACACATAATAAATAAATTATAATAAATAAATATAAATAAAAAATAAAAAATAATAATAATAATAAATAACACATAATTAGTAATTATAAATAAATAAATAATAAATAATGAATAATAAATAATAAACAAAAATTAATAATAGATAATAATAAATATATAATAAATAATAATTAAAAATAATAATCATAAATCATAAATCATAATAAATAATAAATAATAAATAATATATAATATATAATAAATAATAAATAATAAATAATAAATAATAAATAATAAATAATAAATAATAAAGAACAAAGAATAAATAATAAATAATAAATAATAAATAATAAATAATAAATAATAAATAATAAATAATAAATAATAAATAATAAATAATAAATAATAAATAATAAATAATAAATAAGAATAAGTAATAAATTATAAATAATAAATAATAAACAATAAATAATAATAAATAAAAATAACAAGTAATAAATAATAATAATTAATAATTAATAATTAATTAATTAATACTAAATAAAAAAAATTAAATAATAAATATTAAATAATAAATAATAAATAACACATAATAAATAAAACATAATGAATAAATTATAGTAAATAAATATACGTAATAAATAAAAAATAAAAAATAATAATAATAATAAATAACACATAATTAATAATTATAAATAATAAATAATAAATAATAAATAATAAATAATAAATAATAAACAAAAATTAATAATAGATAATAATAAATATATAATAAATAATAAATAATATTAAAAAATAATAATAATAAATCATAATAATAAATCATAATAATAAATAATAAATAATAAATAATAAATAATAAATAATAAACAATAATATATAATAAATGATATATAATATATAATATATAATATATAATATATAATATATTACTACTAATAATAATAAATAATATATAATAAATAATAAATAATATATAATATATAATATATAATATATATAATAAATAATAAATAAATATAAATAATAAATAATAAATAACCAGTAACAAATATTATTAATAATAATAATATTTTCTTAATATTAATAATAAATAGAAATAATAAATAATAAATAATAAATAATAAATAATAAATAATAAATAATAAATAATAAATAATAAATAATAAATAACAAATAATAAATAATAAATAATAAATAATAAATAATAAATAAATATAAATAATAAATAACAAATAACCAATAACAAATAATAGATAATAAATAAATTAAAGTATATTATAAAAAAAAAATAGCAAATGAAACGCATAAAAAGTATGAAAAGGCATGATAAGGGATGAAAAATCATGAAAACACATGAAAATAGATGGAGAAGCATGAAGAATGAAGCATTAGGAAGCATGAGAACGCATGAAAACTCATGAAAACTCTGGAAAACCCTTAAGAATTCAACATAATCGTCATAATAACCCACAAAAAAAACCATTGATAAAGATAACAAGTCATGGAAACCCAAATAAACAGTAATAAATGGAGCTACCGTTAAAACCCATCAAAAGGGTCATAAAGTGACAAAAACATTGGACTCGCATTAACGGAGATAACTTATGATCTGAGAGTCCGTTCCAGATCTGCGACCAGTCAAATCAAAGATCCTAAAATGATCTTCGACCTGATAGGTGAAAGTGACCGAATAGACCGGTGGATCAGAAGTTACGACCATTTAAAAAAAATCTGGCGGGGAAAGAGTGATAAAAACGAGGCATCGAAAAACATAACAAACTCGATACCCACTAAAAAGGCCATAACTTATGATCCAGGAGTCCATATGGGCACCGCGACTAGTCAAACTGAAGCTCATGGAACAAACTATGATCTGGCAGGCGGAGTCCGAACTGACAAGCGAATCGAATGTTAGGTCCGTTTGAAGACAAGTTCAACGGGACACCGGTGATGGAAACAGGGGTTCGGAGGCCTTTGGAGGAGATTTTGGGGTTGAAAAACATGACAGAAGATTGTTTTTTTCAAATTGGTGCATAGATCTCTTTGTTGGCTTTGATTTGATATGTGGTAGAGCCCAAACGAACACCCGGAGCGAAAGTTATGGCCGTTTAAAGTTGGAGAACTTTTTTCAACTTTCTTATAACTCTCATATCTTCCGCACCTTAGACCGTCTCAAGGTTTTGATTACACGTTCCTCTATATCTCTTCATGAGCTTCGATTTAACTGGTTGTGGCGCTCCAACGGACGCCCAGATCAAAAGTTATGGTCGTTTTAGTGATTTCGAGGTTTCTCATGTTTTTTTATTTTTTTCTTTTCATTTCGCGGCGGTTTTACTCAAATCGCCGCTATTTCATGGAGGTTTCTTAAAAAACTACCACTAATACTTGAAAAAATAAAAAAAATACTAAAAAAAAATTCACACATTTCACGGCGGTTTTTAAAACCGCCGCGAAACGCTCGTTTTCCTGTAGTGTCAAGACACCACTACTTGTTTCACACCTCGTTCCCCTCCAACCATAGGCATTTTGGGTTGGCCATTTTACATATAAAAAAAATCATTCCATAAAATATCTTATAAAGAATCTCAAAAGTTCATTTTGTTAGTCATGGTGAACTAACACCACAAGGCTAGTCCAAAACGGCATACAATACACCTTACACATGGGTGTGGTGACACTTAGGTTGGAAAAAAGTAGCTATAATGTAACGACCCAAAGTTTTAATTAATGTAAATCTCTCTTGATCTAATTAAATGTCTCTTTATGTTTATATAAAATTTCAACTTCTTTGGTTTTATGTTAAGAATTTTGACCATTGCTAATATAGTCATTGAACAGTGATCACATGATTAGTATAAATATTGGACTTTAACAAATCCAATTTACTCAGACAAAGGAAGCGATGGCCTCATCTAATAGAATTGCCCCATACGAAGCTCATTTGTCAGAGCTCGGAAAATAGGTGGCATCTTTGGGCTTCTCCCTTGACCAATCCCAAGCTGAGCTTCATCATGTCAAGCTCGAAAGTGACCATCTATGGGAAAAGTGGAAGTTGATCAAAATTACCACTCGAGCGATGTTATCCGAGCCACCCCAAGAGTCTGTCACCATCGCACACCTTACCCTTAGGTCTTATGCGGATGTTTTAAGGGGTTATGTAACAAATAATTAGTACTATGTTCATGTACATTATTTTTTTATATAATAATGAATATAATTTCTAGTCATTTTTGACACATTGTAAAAAGTTTTTAAAGTACAAATGGTGTTTTTAGTTATTATTTAATTAAGAAATCTATTTTATTAAATTAAGGTATTTTTGAATTAAATAATATTTTAATAAAATAATAATATTATTAAATTAATTTTTATTAAATATAAATGATCTTATAATTTTATGAATGCAATTAAAATTTTTTATTAAGGTTTGAAAGCAATTTCTGTTAAAACCCATGAATTTTCGATAAATGTCAGTTTTTATTTAAAAAGTGAAAATTAACATATTTAGAAAATTATTTAGATAAAATAAATGTCATTTCTGGAATTAGGACGTCGAAATTATCCAACGGTGAATTTTTCATAATTTTCTGAGACAGTCAAATTTTTGGGTAAAAATTAAATACAGTTTAAATATATAATGTGTTTTATGACATCATAATGACTCAATAGTGATGTAATAAAATACTATAATATTTATTTTCAGCCAATATATGTTTTACCATTAAAATAATGTGATTTTGGGTTTGTTTGACTTACTTTTCAAAGCATTAATGGACCCCTCAAGACATATTCAACACCTTGCCTTTTTAAATTAATTTCCATGGGAGTGTGACTCACCTCCACATAAGAAACCCTAATATTTTAAGAATTTAGGACTTTGGCCTTATAAAATATTTTTTTCCTATTCCCTTTTCCAAAAACCATGGGCAAAAACCATGTGATGGTTTGTGGTTTGGATTAATTTAATGTAAGGGGACCCAAACCTAAATAATAAAGAATTCCCTCACCTTTTCTATATAAACCCACCCAAGATCCCACTTCCTCCTCACTCAAAGCCCTTGGAGTTCATCCAAACTTTGACTTACTCTCTCTAGAATCCTTCCAAGGTGCCCCAAGCTCCCAATAAGCCTCTCACAAGCCTCTCTCTAGCCTTTGGAAGCACACTTCCAAGTAAGGGTTTTTTCTTCCATTCTCATTTTTGTCAATTTTCTTTAAGTTGTATTGCCCTTTTAATTTCAATTATGTATGTTGGGGTATGGTGTCACACCTCCCCCATACTTCCCTCTTATTGTTTCAATTATGGGAGACCCATTTCTCTCTCATTAAATTCCTCCCATGTACACTCGTTACTATGCCGAAATTCCGAAAGGAACTTCTCTCTCTTCATTTACATTCAAGCAATACTTTTGTATCATGAATCTAAATTCCATTTCAATTGTTTGGACATGTATCTATATGGAATCCTTACTGTCCATTACATTTAAATATGATGAGGAAACCCTTTTCTCTCATCAACCATTTTTATGAATTCTTATGTCACGTCATTACGCTGCCGAAATCGCACCGATTTTCTAAGCCAATGCCATTGTGTAGTGGATACCATGCCCATTTCTCCATCAAGGGTATCCACCTTTATGCACCTTTACTTATTGATTAAAAAGTTTCATATAAGAATTCCACATTCCTTTATCATGTAATAAATGATTATTTTCTATGAATCCATGTTTTATGATCCATGTGGCACACTTATGCATGAAATGAAATGTTTAAGAAGGGTGCGCCCTTATAGCGCTCCAATGCATTGGGTAAAGTATAGTATCATGATATGTCATGTGCAATGAGTGTCGACTCATGATATTTGAAGTTCAATGAGGGTTTACTCGTGCTTTATGTGCAATGAGGATTTACTCATTCTCCATGTGCAATGAGCCTTGGCTCATGCTAATTCCATGTTAAGTGTTGTTTCCACATTTCAATGTTATGATTGTCATGATTTATCATGCCTTTATGTTCATGTTTCTTTTATGCTCTATTGATATGCCTATTGTCTAACATTTATTGTACTCCTCATGTTATTCCATTTGTACTCCCTTACTGGGCTTTATAGCTCACCCTTTTCTTATGCATGTCCTCAGGTTATCCCATGCAATGCTAAGTACGAGGGAATGTAGTGGTCATGTAAAGGAAGTTTTCAATAAAGATGTTGTATTTCATGTTTTAAGTTTTTATTTAATGATCCTAATCCCCAAAGACACTAAAACTCTCAATCTTCTTGTTGTATCAAGTGAAGCTTTATGCAATAAATCATGTTTAAGTTTGTAATAAAAGCAGGGTTGTCATAGTTGGTATCAGAGGATAGGTTTAGTTATTTTTGGGATTAGGAAACCCTAGTAAAGCCTTAGATACAAGACTAAGTATAATAAAAACATCCCTAAGTTTTGGTAAGTACTGATTAAGTGGTTTATCAAACAAATACATCCCTGTCTGGATACGAGCAGGTAGAGGCGGCTCTGGCACAGATGTATCCTAGGGGTAAAACCTGAAAACACCGCTTTGAGCTAGACTCGAATGGGAACTGGTGCACGACAACAGGCCTTCCTGCACTCTTGGTTACGACACTCCCGGGGGATATGTTTTGATAAATTCAAAATCTTAGTATGAACCCTTATTAAGGGAATTAAAAAAATTCCCCTACAAATATATATTAGAAAGTAGATCATAAAAAGCCTAGATTGAAGCCTATAGACTCATGAGTAAGGAAATAAAAGTTTATTTATAAGTCATAAACTTTATATTTGGATTACCCTTTATGTGTTACCCCTAACTTTCCTTTTATTCCAGCCAATGGCCAGTAATAGGAGGACTTGAGCTAACAACCGTTGTGAAGATCAGTGTGATGATTGTACTAATGAGATGACCAATCCAATGGGAGCGGGAATCACGAACTTCATCATGCTTCTCTCTCAGCTAACTCAAGTTTTGAATAGAAACATGGGTCAAGAGGAACGTTCAACCCCCATTAAGAAAGAACAAGTCGCTATCGAGAGATTCATGAGACAAAGGCCTCCTACTTTTAGTGGATCATCTGATCCCACAATCGCTGAACAATGGATCAACTCCATTGAAAAGATCTTCTCCATCCTTCAATGTTCTGAACAAGAGAAGGTTCTCCTGGCAGCTTATCATATGGAGGGTGAAGCTGATCAATGGTGGACGTTGATCAAAAATACGAAGCCTGAGGAGGAGATCGAGGTGTTGGAATGGAAGGATTTCCAGAATATATTTTTTGATAAATATTTTCCGCGCACCCTCTGACTTAAGATGGAAAGGGAATTCCTTTCCCTCAAGCAAAAAGATGAAGAATATGTTGGAGTGTATGAGGAAAACTTCACAAGGCTTGCACAATACGCTTTCTACTTTGTCATTACCCCTGAATTCAAGGTTGACCTCTTCTTTGGTGGGCTGAATCCTAGCTTGCTGAAAGCATTAGTGATCCGTGACTTCGACAACTATGATAAATTTGTCTGATGTGCCCTCAAGGTTGAAATAGAGATCATAGAATCAGAGGGGTATCATGGGGATAAGAAGTGTAAGGTGGAATTCAATTCCGGTGGGCCGATGG
This sequence comes from Viscum album, assembly GCA_963277665.1. NCBI lineage: Eukaryota > Viridiplantae > Streptophyta > Magnoliopsida > Santalales > Viscaceae > Viscum > Viscum album. Next base: position 1,842,033,832 of record OY728150.1, read on the forward strand.
ATAAATCCAACGGTGCTAATAAGATCCAGCACCCCACTTTCCAAAAGTGCGGAAAGAAGCACCCTGGAAATTGCCTTAAGGGGATGATAAAATGCTTCAGGTGTGGAAGAGAAGGGCACCTAGCTATTAACTGTCGGCAAGAAATACCCACGCTGTGACAGAGGAGAGGAATGCTCTGTTCGAACCTCAACGCGTTGTTCAATGCTACAAATGCAAAGAACCGGGTCATTTCGCAAATCAGTGCCCTAATCCAATGGTTTTCGGAGACAACCAACAACCTCCAAGGTAGCAAGGAAGAGATTTTTCCATCACTTCTTCCGAAGTGAACCCCGAAAAAGAAGTGGTGATAGGTACGGTAGTTATTCATTAAAAAATAGCGAACGTACTTTTTGATTCAGGTTCTATGCATTCTTTTATATCTATAAAGTTTAGTAGAACAATCCCAGCACCACCACAAATCATGGAAGTAAAGATTTTGGTGAGTACGGAAAATGGGGCAATCATTGCATCCCATGAATATAAGTCCTCCCCTATTATAATCTGTGGATTGAATTTCCTGGAGAACCTCATCATACTCCCTCTGGTAGAATTTGATGCAATTCTTGTCATGGATTGGATTTCCTTATATAGAGCCAACATAAATTGTCGGGAGAGGGAAATCATACTCCATATGGAGAATCGACCCCTGATTCTTTACAAGTGTCAGGAGGAAAATGAATCTCCTTTAGCTCCATCATCTCAAGCATGGATATTACTGCCTTATGAGCACGCATATCTGGCTCAGATGATTGAGTCTAAGGAAGAAACCATCCTTGAAGAAATGCCCATTGTGAGGGAATTTGATGAAGTATTTTCTGAGGAACTGCCTTGTCTTCCTCCTAGAAGAGATGTTGAGTTATCAATTGAACTTATACCTGGGGTGCTACCAATATCCAAGACTCCATATAGAATGGATTTTGTTGAGCATGAAGAGCTGAAGAAACAATTACAGGAGAATCTGGATAAAGGGTTTATACACCCAAGTGCTTCACCATGGGGTGCACCAGTCCTCTTTGTCAAGAAGAAGGATGGGTCAATGCGGCTTTGCATCGATTATCATGAACTTAACAAAATCAAGATAAAGAACAAGTATCCTCTCCTAAGAATTGATGACTTGTTCGATCAGTTGCGTGGAGCATAATACTTCCCCAAGGTGGATTTGCGGTCGAGATATTATCAAGTAAGGGTGAAGAAGGAAGATGTCCCCAAGATTGCTTTTCGTACAAGATACGGGCACTATGAATTCATAGTAATGCCATTCGGACTCACCAATGCTCCAGAAATATTCATGGAATTGATGAATAGATTCTTTAGAGATTACCTTGACAAATTTGTGGTAGTCTTTATAGATGATATTCTAATATACTCCAAAACCAAGGAGGATCATGAGGAGCATTTAAGAACTGTACTGGAGACTTTGTGCAAGGATAAGCTCTATGAAAAGTACAGAAAGTGTGAGTTCTGGTTGAAGGAAGTCTCATTCTTGGGCCATATCATCACAAGCAATGGGATATCTGTGGACCCCTCCAAAATAGATGTAATTGAGGGATGAATGAGGCCAACATCGGTAACGGATATCCGTAGCTTCTTGGGGTTAGCTGGATATTATCGACGATTTGTGAGAAATTTCTCATGATTTTCCAACCCTCTTACCAAGCTAACTCGAAAGGGATTAAAGTTTTCTTGGAGTGATGAATGTGAAGAATGCTTCAAGGAGTTTAAAAGGAGGCTTATCACTACGCCCGTGCTCACTTTACCCACAAGTGGGGAACTTTTTGTGGTATTCAGTGATGCTTTAAAGAAGGGATTAGGATATGTTCTAATGCAGAATGATAAAGATATATCGTATGCCTCAAGGCAGTTGAAAATCCATGATCAAAACTATCCAACGCATGATCTGGAGTTGGAGGCGATGATCTTTGCCTTGAAAATCTGGCGACATTATCTCTATGGAGAGAAATGTGAGATATATACTGACCACAAGAGTCTTAAATATATATTCACACAGAAAGAGCTTAATATGCACCAGAGAAGATGGATAAAGCTCATCAAGGATTATGACTGTTCAATACATTACCACCCTGGGAAAGCGAACAAGGTGGCAGATGCCCTAAGTAGAAAGGACCCAGCAATTCTATCAATGATGAGAATTGAGAAGGATCCAATCTTCTTAGACTTGATGAAGATGGAAATGGGAATCATAAAGAAGGGAACATCATCAATCCTTTCACAAATGATTGCTCAACCGTCTCTTTTGTAAATGTTAAAGGATTCTCAAAAGGATGATGTGGGAATTCAAGAAAAAGTGGAAGCTATCAAAAAATGGAAATCCACAGAGTTTAATGTTAATCAAGAAGGAATTGTGCGGTTTGGGAAAATACTATGTGTTCCATCAAGTCCGGAGCTGAAGAAGGAACTTTTGGATGATGCACATAGTTCAAATTTCTCTATTAACCAAGGGAACACAAAGATGTATCGAGATCTCTGAGAAAACTTTTGGTGGGATAATATGAAGAAGGAGATCACTGAATATACATCAAAGTGTCTGGTGTGTCAGCAAGTGAAGGCAGAGAGGCAGAAGTCTAAGGCGATGATGCAACCATTGCCCATACCAGAATGGAAATGGGATAACATCACCATGGACTTTTTCACTAGACTTCCAAGGACATCCAAAGGCAACAATGCAATCTGGGTTGTTGTGGATCATCTTAAAAAGACTGCACAATTCATTTCTATTCGGGAGGATTTCTCATTGGATCAACTGGCACGAATATATATCAGGGAAGTGGTAAGGTTGCATGGAGTACCACTATCTATTGTGTCTGACCGAGATCCAAGATTCACCTCTAAGTTTTGGAAGAGTCTTCAACATGCTCTAAATACTGAATTGAACTTCAGTACGGCCTATCATCCTCAAACTGATGGCCAATTCGAGCAGACTATCCAAACACTTGAGGATATGTTGAGAGCGTGCTCAATGGACTTTAAAGGAGGATGGGATCAACATCTTCATCTGGTTGAGTTCTCTTATAATAACAGTTTCCACTCGAGCATCCAAATGGCACCATATGAAGCCCTGTATGGGAAAAGGTGCAGAACACCGACATGTTGGGATGAGGTCGGTGAACGTAAGCTGGTTAGACCAGAAATGGTCGAAGAAATGGTGGAGAAGGTGAAAACTATTCAGCAGCATATCAAGGCATCCCAGAGTCGATAGAAGAGTTATGTAGATAATCGTCGATGATACCTTGAGTTTAAAGTTGGAGACATGGTGTTTCTACGCATATCTCCATGGAAGAAGGTCATGAGGTTTGGAAGGAAAGGGAAGTTAAGTCCAAGGTACATCAGCCCCTTCGAGATTCTTGATCGTGTCGGGGTTGTGGCCTATCGACTAGCACTTCCACCTTCCATGGCCAAAGTACATGATGTCTTTCATGTATCCCTCTTAAGGAAGTACATACCGGACCCTTCACATGTACTCTCTTCTGAGGTGGTATAATTGGAAGATGATCTTTCTTATAAGTAGAAACCAGTGAAGATCTTAGATCATAGAGAAAAATTTCTACGAAATAAGACAATGCCCCTCATCAAGGTGTTGTGGAGAAACCACAAGTTTGAAGAAGTGAATTGGGAATCAGAGGATATGATAAAGCTAATTTATCCACATTTGTTTTAGTGTGAGAAAAGGAAAATTTCGAGGGCGAAATTTCTTAAGGGGGGAATATTGTAATGACCCAAAGTTTCATTAATGTAAATCTCTCTTGATCTAATTAAATGTCTCTTTTTGTTTATATAAAATTTCAACTTATTTGGTTTTATGTTAAGAATTTTGACTGTTTCTAATATATCCGTTGAACAGTGATCACGTGATTAGTATAAAGATAGAACTTTAACAAATCCAATTTACTCAGGCAAAGGAAGTGATGTCCTCATCCAGTAGAATTTCCCCATACGAAGCCCATTTATTGGAGCTTGAAAAAGAGGTGGCGTATTTGGGATTCTCCCTTGACCAAGCCCAAGATGATCTTCATCATGTCAAGCTCGAACGTGACTGTCTACAGGAAAAGTGGAAGTTGATTGAAATTACCACTCGATCGATGTTATCTGAGCCACCCCAAGAATCTGTCACCATCGTACACCTTACCATTAGGTCTTATGCGGCTATTTTAAGGGGTTATGTAACAAATAAGTAGTACTATGTTCATGTACATTATTTTTTTATATAATAATGAATATAATTTATAGTCATTTTTGATACATTGTAAATAGTTTTTAAAGTACAAATGGTGTTTTTAGTTATTATTTAATTAAGAAATCTATTTTATTAAATTAAGGTATTTTTGAATTAAATAATATTTTAATAAAATAATATTATTATTAAATTAATTTTTATTAAATATAAATGATCTTATAATTTTATGAATGCAATTAAAATTTTTTATTAAGGTTTGAAAGCCATTTCTGTCAAAACACATGAATTTTCGATAAATGTAAGTTTTTATTTTAAAAGTGAAAATTGACATATTTAGAAAATTATTTAGATAAAATAAATTTCATTTCTGGAATCAGGACATCGAAATTATCCAACAGTGAATTTTTCATAATTTTCTGAGAGAGACAAATTTTTGGGTAAAAATTAAATACCGTTTAAATATATAATGTGTTTTATGACATCATAATGACTCAATAGTGATCTAATAAAATAATATAATCTTTATGTTCGGCCAATATATGTTTTACCATTAAAATAATGTGATTTTGGGTTTGTTTGACTTACTTTTCAAAGCATTAATGGACCCCTCAAGACATATTCAACACCTTGCCTTTTTAAATTAATTTCCATGGGAGTGTGACTCACCTCCACATAAGAAACCCTAATATTTTAAGAATTTAAGACTTTGGCCTTATAAAATATTGTTTTCCTATTCCCTTTTCCAAAAACCATGGGCAAAAACCATGGGATGGTTTGTGGTTTGGATTAATTTAATGTAAGGGGACCCAAACCTAAATAATAAAGAATTCCCTCACCTTTCCTATATAAACCCACCCAAGCTCCCACTTCCTCCTCACTCAAATCCCTTGGAGTTCATCCAACCTCTGCCCTATTCTCTATAGAATCCTTCAAAGGTTCCCCAAGCTCCCAATAAGCCTCTCACAATCCTCTTTCTATCCTTTGGAAGCACACTTCCAAGTAAGGGTTTTTTCTTCCTTTATCATTTTTGTCAATTTTCTTTAAGTTGTATTGCTATTTTAATTTCAATTATGAATGTTTAAGTATGGTTTCACACCTCCCCCATACTTCCCTCTTATTGTTTGAATGATGGGAGACCCCTTTATCTCTCATTAAATGCCTCCCATGTACACCTGTTACTATGCTGAAATTCCGAAAGGAACTTCTCTCTCTTCATTTACATTCAAGAAATACTTTTGTATCATGAATCTAAATTCCATTTAAATTATTGGGACATGTATCTATATGAACTCCTTACTTTCCATTACATTTAAATATGATGAGGAACCCATTTATCTCTCATCAACCATTTTTATGAATTCTTATGTCACGCTGTTACGCTGCCGAAATCGCACCGATTTTCTAAGCCAATACCATTGTGTAGTGGATACCATGCCCATTTCTCCATCAAGGGTATCCACCTTTATGAACCTTTACTTATTGATTACAAAGTTTCATGTAATAATTCCACATTCCTTTATCATGGAATAAATGATTATCTTTTATGAATCCATGTTTTATGATCCATGTGGCACACTTATGCATGAAATGAAATGTTTAAGAAGGGTGCGCCCTTATAGCGCTCCAATGTATTGGGTAAAGTATAGTATCATGATACATCATGTGAAATTTGTTTAGACTCATGCTATTTCAAGTGAAATTAGGGTTTACTCGTGCTTTATGTGCAATGAGTATTTACTCATGCTCCATGTGCAATGAGCCTTGGCTCATGCTAATTCCATGTTAAGTGTTGTTGCCACATTTCAATGTTATGTTTATCATGCTTTATCATGCCTTTATGTTCATGTTTCTTTTATGCTATATTGATATTCCTATTGTCTAACATGTATTTTACTCCTCATGTTATTCCATGTGTACTCCCTTACTGGGCTTTATAGCTCACCCTTTTCTTATTCTTGTCCTCAGGTTATCCCATGCAATGCTAAGTAGGAGGGAATGTAGTTGTCATGTAAAGGAAGTTTTCAATAAAGATGTTGTATTTCATGTTTTAAGTTTTATGTAATGATCCTAAGCCCCAAATATACTAAACCTCTCGATCTTCTTGTTGTATCATGTTAAGTTTTATGTAATAAATTATGTTTAAGTTTGTAATAAAAGTATGGTTGTCATATATAAACTCCTCTTAAACACCTCCAAGGATTGTAAAAACCAAAAAGGAATGGTTAAGAAAGTACAGATCAATACATTTTGTATCTGATTCATATTATTTACTATTATGTTTCACACTCTAATAACGGGGGAATAGTCTCCCTACAGTAACATGTCTACTCCTCATTGTTATTTGGTAGACTCTGGAGTATAGAGAAGCATTATTGAGTTCATGTAGAGATCCAGGTAAGGGAACTATTCCAGTGTACTTCATACTGGGATGTTACACAACTCATCATGATGCTTGACCAGATCAAAATCCTCGGTGCTTCTGGGCCACCATACAAGGTCATTGAGAAGTACCCACAATTTCCCCCCTCGAGGTTCTCCAAAATTTCTCTTTCAATTGAGATGATTCTCAACCTATTGATTATCTCGATATAGGAGGTAACAAGGATAATCAAAGTTGTCAAGTAATGTTTTAACCTAGCACCCACTATCAGAGCTAGAGGGAACCCTCTCTTCACTGAGGGGTGGGTTGCACGAATAAAGGGGCAGGAGCCAGTGGAGGGATACTCTAATGAATCCAAGTCTAAAAACCAAAATCATAGACAATTGTAATGAAATACTAATGATATTGGTGTATTCAATGTAAAGGGTGGCTTGGGATCTGATGGTGGTATTGAGACCACTTTGTTTTTGTGTTGTGTTTGTTGTCAATAATTAATAAAAGATTATTCATTTCAATATGTTGATGAATAAGTTCTTGGAAGTTATTTTAATTTATCAAGGATGTTAAGAATGAGGTGACCAAGAATTTTCAAAGAAAGGATGAAGTTTTAAAGAATTTTATTCCATTGGAGTTCTTGAGATTCATTCACTTGGGAAATGTTGATTGAAGTGAAAGTGAGTTGATTCTATCCTTATATTTCATAATCGTAAGAAGTAAAAAATATTGTATAAAAATATAATTCAATTAAGATGATATATTTCAGATATAAGGGATTATGGAAGTGTTATGGGGTGAAATATTAATCATAATACAATTTGGAAAAGAGAAATTGATGTGTTTAATAAAAAAAATTGCTATCTCTCTAAGCCAGCACCTTACCTGAGCAGCCAAACATCTAGGAGACATTATCCATGCTTAAAGGAAAGACTCTAGATAATACCAACATATGTGAATAGGTAAATAGAGTGTATGTGTTGTTTTAGGTATAAGATCACTATTGGGATAAGGGTACTTAACATCCATATATATGGGTCGGCACAGTGGGTCGTGAGAGAGAACCATCTTTTATTGGACTTTATTGAGTGGCTAAGTGAAAAAAATATAGAGGAGAAACATCCCGATGAAAAATTTGATGTGGTATGAACTTGGTGTGATACTATTTATCCTATTAAAATATGAAACGTGGAGGATTTTTAAATGGGATTACATCATCTTTGTTGTCTTAAACCTTGATTCTAAGGAGAATCATGTGCAACAAACATTGATACCACACCGTAATAGTTGGGAAATTTTCCATACAAGATCATGGTGATTATAAAATGAGAGGATGGATAGTGTTTATGATGTGGGTATTTTTATACAGTGAAAATACTATTTTGATGGAAATATTCACACTATGATATCCAAATGGAACATGTAAAGAAGAATATTGGAGAATCTACAAAATAGAGAGAGAATGATGACCACGGTATAGTGATGATCATGGTGAGATTAAAAAATAACTTAAATAAATGGGGATAATATTCTATGTCATATTTATTGTTGTAATGATGTCCATAAATAGGATATTCACAAATAACCTTATGTTATGAAAAAAGGAAGATATCGTGTACATGTGTGAATATGAGTCATTCGTTAGGTACAACATATATGTCACTGAAAGTTTTGTTTGATCCATTATATGGAGTGTACTATCCATCCATTCATATGAATAAATATGAAAATTCTTATGTTAATCATTCAAATTCAAAAAAAAATGAGGTATGTTTCATGATTTGGTATGAGATTAAATAAGGATCAACCAAGGAATGATATTAAGTCAAAGTAATCCCAAATTTTGGCATGTAATAGATCGAAATATAGTGAATCGAGAAGAATAATAAGATAGGAACACCATAGTAGAAGCTATGGTGAGAATATTAGTTTCAAAATGTTTAGATAATGAATAAAATTTTGTAGTGATGAGAGTTTCAAATAGAATTATTGCCTATCAGAAACAGAGAGTTATAACTTAGCATAGAGGTGATCGTGGTGATAAACCCAAGAGATGATACTCCATGATAAATAATAATGAGAAACAAAAACTATAAAATATGAATGAAATCCATGAATATATAGAATGTACATATTCAGAATTTTTGGAGAATTTAAATTGATATAAGACTATGATATTTCTAAATATCATGAGGAAGGACAGTGTCTGAGTTTGTAGCTTAATTTTTTGGAGTGTTTGAATAAATAAAAAGATTATGATTCATTGATTTAAAAATGCATATATTTTAGGATGTTTAAATGGGGGGATTTTAAATGAATAGATATTATTATACATTACTATATATATTTCTACAAGTTGAAAGAAAAAATTGGTTTTATGCTGCTATTGAAAGAGAATAAATCCTTGTGTTAAGAATAAAAGAAGATGATAACCTATACAAAACACATTGTAGACTCATAGTATCAAGGTGAGAGATTAAGTTAGTATTTCATGAAGATAATAACATCCCTTGCACACTAAATAATAATAATAATAATGATGATAAATAAGCTCACCCTTCCCAATTACATATTAGTACCAGGCCAAAGTTCTAATAAATCCAATGTAGTTGTTAAAGAGATGATATGTGCGCACTAAAGAATAATAAAAATAGAAATTTATTGGAATACATTAGTTAATCATATATAGGTAAAATATTTGAGATAGACATCCTAATGAATTCATATGTTGTAGAATAATGAATAATATCAAATAATCCATTTGAATTGATGCAATTGAGGAAGGAGATCATATTATATATCAAGAGAAGACCATAATTGTGTTCGTGATATTACTTCAAGAGGATCGATCCAAATCATTCATTTTTTAAGGATTTATAGAATAAAAAGTCAATGATTTATTTATAATTAGTTGATACCAAGATAAATGAGTTCAAGGTCATACTATTTCTTGTTATTTTTTTGAAAATAAGAAGAAATTTTTGTACATGGGATAATAACCATGATACACTGAGGAAGTTGTCATCCTTGGGGAGTCGAACCTCATCAAAAAATATGGGTGTTCTCTTATTCTTCTTTCCTATTATATATATGCTTTCATACTGACCAAAGAAGAGATAAAGATAAATATATATCCATTCACTAATCAAGTCAAGAGGTAATAAAAGGATAGAATTAAAATTTGAATAAAATTATACCAACACTGACTCACCCCCCCCCCCTCCCCCTGTTGGGACAAATATTTTCATAGCTGGATGAAATAATATGATCCCCATATAATGTAGGGTCATGATGATGAGACCATGATCCTTATGTCAAGGGAGTGTACAATAGTACTTGATTCTCCATCATGCATCGCTCTCTGACTGGTTAAGGAAAAGACATTTTCACAACTGGATCAGGGGGAGGCACATGAAAACACCCCAAGGAACCTCAACACTAGTTCCCCAAACCACATGAATGGATCCCAAATTTTCTTCTCTAATCTCGATAATGGGGTCTTCAATACCATCAAGTTTTTAGATGTATCTTTCGTAAACATCTAGGGGTGTGGGATAAAATCATTCGCCTAAAAGATGAATGAGTATCACAGGGGGTGTACTTTATTCTGAGGCTCACCACCAACATCATCAGCATTAGATAGCTTGATGAGAATGGATTCAAAGTATTCATATATTACTACATCCTATAGATTCATGATTGGTAGTGTAACTTAATTTACAATGTTAAGTGCTTCCCCCAATTGGTTGTATAAGCTTAGACTAGATATTTAACAATCGTTATTCTTTTAAAAAATAGGCTCAAAGGAGGCATGGAACTGGAAAGAAGTGTATGACCGCCTGGATATCTAGTATTGACGCAAGCTCAAACAATATGATATGGTGTGAGGGATACCATATATTGATTAGGTGTATCAATTATATGATAATTTCTTCATTGGGAAGTATTTAAGGATGTATTTACTTAAGCAAGTTAAGCATAGAATGGTGCGCATCCTTAACCTTATCCATGATAACCTATGCGGGTTAATCACACTAATGAAACAAAGTGGGAATTTCTACTTCCTACTACTTTTGGATAACAATATTTTCTATATATGGATAGAATTAATCATAAAAATGACCAATATCTAGAGTTTATCAAGCAATTTCTTGCCATGATGGAGGTGGAGACATACCATAGGATGAAGGTCCACTACACCGACCATGATGATGAGTTTACTTCAGTGGAATTTGATTAATACTACGTCGATCATGATGAATAATGAAAGCTCATGTATCCCTATTCACCACATCAAAATGGGAAAATTTAATGAAGTAATCAATCATGATTTTTAAGGCTCGAATCATGTTGAAGGACAAGGTCTCCCAGGGATGTTTTGGGGTGAGGATTTCTCCAAAAATATTTTCATCCTCAATCACAGACCAATTAAATGTCTCAATATCGTGACACCATATGAGGTTTGGCATGGAAACAAGTTAGGGGTACACTTTCACTTTAACTATTTTTCATCATGGATTTTACTAATGTAATTCCTCATCTGAATAAGTTGTATGAACAAATTACATTGATGATATTTTTCAAGTATGAGCCATGGTCCAATACATACCACATGTATAGTCCTATCAGCAAGTGTATGCATGTAATGGGTGATGTAATTTTCAATGAGGTGACATGGTGGGATTGTATTACTCATTATGAACAAGGTATATTGAGTAGTTAGGATCCTTTCACTTTTGAGTAAAATATGTTCTATATATTAGGGATGGTAGAGACCAACAACACTACTAGAAACCAGGATCATCATGAATTCCCACTACTGTATTCTCTATGGACACAATAACACAAAGTATGAATGTGATGATTCTCACACCATCAATAATGGTGCAATTTACCTTTTCACTATAAACTTGGAAGAAGCACTCGACCCCAATCATGAATACACTCTACTTCAATCTCACACCATGAAAACATCATTGGTTCGAAAATTCCACCTGGGTTTGTACTACGTGATCTTGACTCTGATGAAAAACACTTCACTATATCCAATGATCTAACCTTCTTCATAATAAATTAATATGATTAAATTGATGATTAAAGTGTTCCAAGGGATTTTTCTAGCACAAATTCTAGGTTAACTTCTATAATCAAAGCTCAATTCACTGGTGTTTAATGTGGACAACAAGACCCCCATTTTATTAACCAAGAACCCCATCTTCTATGACCAAAGAAAGTGCATTGACAGTTGATTCCATTTCTTCTAGGAGTGTGATGATAGAGGAAATATAATCCTCATACACACTCACACTAATAAGTATCTCATGAACATTTCCACAAATTCACTTGATTGCACCTTGTTCTAAGAGTTTCATGAAAATTTTTGGATAATTGAGATATGGTAAACTTGAAAGAATGTAGGGGTGAGGATATTGAATAATTTTATCATGGTGAATAATTTCACCATTATGTTTTTAATAATTAGGGGTGATAATAATATCATCATTTTGTTTTTTTATTTAATTTTTTTCATGATTCCCTCAATGTAGTTTGAATAAACTATATGGATCCTGTGTTTTTTATTTAGTTTTTTGTATAAATCTATGTAATGCCACCATAAAAATATCATTTATCTATTGCACAAAATATCTTCTATATTTATTGATATTTCCTTTAAGTTTTTGGGAATTTATGAGATTTTTTGTCTGTTTACCAGCCAAAATTTCTAATAAAGTGGAAGGCTAACTTATTTAGTATTTAATTAGATCCTAATCTTGAATTTGTAATGTGATTCTAGTTGAACTAACTTGGATCCAAGGGGAGATTAAATTATTCTTTATTGATTTGTCTTTTATTATTTTGAAATGATTAAAGAACTATTTCACTCTTCTAAAATCAGGTATGGATGAATTTTTCTTGGGGGAATTTATTTATGATGATTGATTATTGTATGATTTATTATTTTTTAGTTCTTCAACTGTATCAATCCATTTTTTACATTTCTTTTATTTAAAATGGTACCTTTTCATGGAATCATGTACCTATTTAACTATTTGATATCTTTTATCTAATTTATTGATTGGTTTGAAATAATCAACATTGAATAAATTATAAATTAGGTTAACATCATGCACTTTTGATAATTATATCAATATTTCAGGTTTAATCAGAAAATAAAATTATTTATGATGGATTCAATATTTACTAATGTTGATCATGAAAATTTATTTATTCTTTTCAGATCATTTTTCTACCTTCAATATTTAATGAGTCAATTGAGTTGATAAGGATTTTAAACTAACAATATTATTTGTAAAACATGATAATGTTAATAAATAATTGTTGTAATTTTTTGCAACCAAATCATATTTTAATGGATAAAGAAATATTATTTTTCAATATGAATCATTAAATCTCCCGCTTGTTCAACATTGAATACTTGTTACTTATACTTATCCTTAAGCCTTTTTAGTAATGTTTTTTCATGTATTATAACTATTGATAAAATCATTTTGACATCTTCTTCTTGATTTTAAAACAACCTTGATTCACTATCATCTTATAGTCATTATCCATCATTGATTCATCACCCTATATATTACTAAAGTGAATTCTAAAACATAAAGTCTTGTAGAAATCATTTTAACACATTTTCCTTTCATTGGGTTTAACCCTTAACCTATATAATACCATGATATAGTAGTGTAGGTATAAAAAAATTAGTACGTTTACATTATTTGATGATGATGCTAGTTAAAATTTAACATCATTATCGAGGAATACAATTGTTTATTTTTTTAAAGGGTTCTTACAACATTTTGTATGCTTTTCAATGATTAAAGTGTATTAGTTATGCTATTTTGTACTAAAAATTTTCTCAAAATACATACTATTTTTTAGGGGTTTTTTTGGAATATCCTTAAAAATTCATTTTTGTTTTGTGTTTGAGAAGTTGGTACTGTGTGTGCACTGAATTTTTTACATACTTGGAAAAATTATTCTACTTAATTGAAATCATTCCTACAAAAAATTAAAAAAAATACTATAACGCACATGAGAAAAGACAAAAAAAAATCATGGGTGAGTTATAAAATCATTGGGGTAACAACTTTGAATAATTTGAACAACCCAAACTTATAAAGTACTTGCTTGAAATACCTTGTCATAGGGAGTTTCAATGCCTTGTATTTTCTTAAATCCCATAATGTATTAGAATATCACAAATAAAAAGAAATTTTGAATTGAAGCAATATCACTTATCTTTACTATAATATTTCAATATAATAACAATTGATGATACCTTATCCTTAATTAGGGACTTTTACAGCAACATGCAGTAGTTACGTTTGTAAGGAATCGTTGAGGATGGTCTTAGGATGAGATGCTTTATGTTATTCCTTAAAAATAGTGCTAGGAACTAGTTCTTATAACCATATGAAAATATATTTAGTTCATGGGAATATATTTATAATGCATTTGTCTTGAAATATTACCTTAAGAAATTATCTATATAATTTAGGAATAAAATAACAATTTTTATTTAGGATGGGGGAAAGATGTTTCATAAGGAATGGTATGGGTATAGGGACTTGAAAAGAAAATTTCATCGTCATTATCTACCCTTAAATTTACTCATGGATAAATTTTATGAACATATGGGTCATTATTATCAGAATTTGGTTGACTAAATAGTAGGTGGAAATTATTCTAACAAAAAAGATGAGGAAATTAGAGAAATTTACAACACCCTTACCCAAAATTCCTAATAAAATTCTAGTAGGAGAAGAATATTAGATAGATATGAGGTTGCCACTAGTCAATATAAAAATACATATCTCAATAACATATAATACAACTTAAATCTTTAATGACCAAAAATGTTAACCACATTAAAATTTAAACACAAGATTAGTCACATAGGGATTAGTGCTTACACAATGGAATATAAAGGTATTCTCAATAATTTTGTCCTAATTTTTATATTATTTTAAAACCTATAGAAAATTTGAGTAATACAGGTATTATAGGTAGTAAAATAAACAACTTTGGTTAATTTTCCAATTTCTACAACCCAGGTTATAAAAAACACCCTAATTTTCTTGTAAAGATTAATGAGTCATTATCCAGCCAGCTCCACCAACACCACCTACTTTTTCAAACCAAATAGTACCCTAATATCATTACATAGTTGGACCTTATGACTCTGAATTAAATATTTATGGGGTGTTCAAATAGGGTATAAACTAAATGGATTATCAAATGAATGAAATGAAGTCCAAGATTAATCAGAAAAATCAAACCAATCAGTCAAGCATTCATAATATAGAGTGTCAATTATGTCAAATGGCTCAAAATATAAATCAAAGGGAGAAAATAAAATTACATAGTACTAATAAGGTAAATACTAGATAAAATTTCATGGTTTTAACCACTATAAGTGGTTTCAAAACCCAATAAACAACTAATAAATAAACCAAAATAAATAAAAATGAAATCTTCAAGAAATATAGAGAGAAAAATATGAAAAACAACTATTAGAAACTCTTGAAAATATCCAAATTGATCATCATTTATGTTATAAAAAGTGTGGGAAAACTAATGAGGATAAATTAGAAAACTTTTTGTTGCATGCGAAGGATAAAAAGAAGAAAAATAATCAAAACCCTTTGTTTAAACAATGTATTGATAAAGGAAAACAAATTTTTTTATGATTATAAGCTGGAAACTATATAAAAATATAGATTAAAAACTTGGGACAAAAATCAAAATTTTGAGTATAAACTTACTTCTTTATCTAGAAATTGAAATTAACCATAACTAAAATGGAATAAAAACAAATAAAATTATTTAATAGGAAAATGAGATAACCAAAAATGAGTTAATAAAACTTTAATAACCCATATTGTATCCTTAAAGACTCAACCAAAATAAATTTGAATAAAGCTTTCAAAATTTCCTTGAAATTTTTAGGAAAATTTAGGTGAACATTACCTTTCTTGATACTTTTAATCAAATTCATTAATATTCAAAATTCCTTAAGAGAATCACTAAAAACAAGAAAAAATTTAAGGATTTTGCTATAATACCTCTCACGAAGGAATGTGTTGATATTTTACAAAATAAAATACCTCCAAAAATGAAAGAATTATATAGTTTTTTCAATTCATGAAAAATAGGTAGCATTAGATGAAAAATTTTATTTTTGTGTAATTATGGATAATATTGATTTTATTCCTTTCTCATTGTGAAAATAATTGATAATTAGAGAGATTAAGCTAGATAAGGTTGAACTACAACTAGCTGATAAGGAAATAACCCATCCTTTGGGATAGGTATATGACTTATTAGTTAAGGTTGGTAATATTCTTATCATTTATGATTTTTTAGTGATTGAAATTGACTATGGAAAAAAAGTAATAATCATTTTAGATCAACCATTATTACCTACTAAGGGGAATTGATTGGTGTTGTTAAAGGGAAATTATCTTCATTATAAGGGATGAAAAAAGGAATTTTTTTTAAAATTTACATAGAAAATATAACTTGATAATGACTTATTGAAGTTTTATGTTATTAGTGAAGGTTTTTTTATGATTTTTTGGATGAAAATTTTGATAACCTTGAGGAAGATTCATTGTATTCCATAAAATAATAACTTTGGAACATAACGGATCAATTTCTTAAAACGAATTTTCATTCTGAATTTAGTGATTTTTTCTTGGTGAAAGTAGGGATAAAAAGGCTTTTCCTAATTTTCAATGATATTATAATACACTCATTGAGGGCCTTATACCAACCAATCCCAAGATTCTTCACCTCTTTAAACATAAATAGTTAAGCCAAATCCCTTCCCAAATCATTCAAAATATACATTTTTGGGAGATGGTGATACATTATCAATCATAATTTCAGCTCTACTAAAGAAAATGTTAAGAAGAGAGGTTATTGAAATTTTTGAATGAGTTTAGGATATCAATTTATTTTACCATTTATAATACTAAATGGATCAACCCCACATTTTAGATGCACAAAATAATTATGGAACTGGGATATAAACCAAGAATTAAGGGTAAAACAAGGTTTAACCCAAACATTAATGAAGTGGTTAGGGAATAATTTTTTAATCTACTAGATTCAAGTATCATTTACTATAATTTATAGATTTATTGGGTTATCCTATTCTAAGTAGTTCCAAAATGGGATATGATTTTCATTACTAATGAGAAAAATGAGTTGATCCAAACTGGGAAGGTTACCAAGTGGAGAGTCTGTATAGACTATAGAAATTTGAATTCATCCACTAGGAAATATCATTTTTAAACAATATTATTAGACCAAAATATTATAAATACATATTTTAAATTAGTTTTACAACTTATTTATGGACATTATAGTTATAAATAGATTCCAATATCCCCTAAATATTAATATAAAATCACCTTGAAATGTTTATTTGGATATTTTCCTATATGTGGATTCCTTTTAGACTATGTGGATCTCTAGATACTTTCCTAAGATATATAATGTCCATATTTTCTGATATTTTTATAATAATACTTTAAGTATTTATGGATAACTTTTCTATTAGTGGAATCACTTTTTAGAACTTCTTGGGTAATCTTAAGTTGGTTTTATAAAGGTTCCAAGAGACAAATTTGGTTCTTAACTAGGAAAATTTTCAATTTATACTGAATGAAGGTATTTTTTAGGATACAATATTTTTGAAAATTAACTAAACCACTTTGTTCTTTGATACTCAAGTATTCCCCTTTTAAATTCTATGAGTAGTATTTATCATCTTTTAAACTTTTAAAGTGGATGTTAATTTCTACACCTTTAATAATTGATAGAGGTTTCTAGACCCCCACCCCCAATTCTTATCTTTCCCCATATGTAAACCCACCCAATATTCCTTTCCTTACCTATACATAACCTCAACTCCCTGAATCAACTCCCTCTATATCACTCTTGGATAGAAGCCGTGAGACCCTCATACCCTCAAATTACAGCTATGCGCCCTTGAAAACCAGACCCTCATGCCCTCAAATCCTCCCCTTCCCTAGAATCCTCCCCACATTCCCCTAAATCAAACCACTAGCTCCCTTGGAAACCCTTCGTGTGCCTGATTTTCAAGTAATTTTACCTCCTTCAATAGATGACTGATTTGTAATCACCTAATTCTCTCTTAAAACACCTCTCCATTTGACGATTGTCACCTCATGCTATGATATTTATTCCAATAATTGTTTAGGTTTCCAAACCTAGGGTATTTAATGAAATATAGGTATAAACTAAATCTCCTCATGAATTTTTGGGTCAATTGATTAATTTATTAGTAATAGGGTTTTGTTCGTTTTTTGGGGATTTAGGGTTTGTACTAATTTTCCAATTATGATTCCCTAAATTGAAACATTGAAAAGGAAGGAAATTATTGAATGAATTTTTTTATTGATTTATTTTTCATAATTTTGGAAACATTTTCAAAGCTATAACTATTTGACTGACCAAATTGATATATTTATTAGAATTTATAATTTTATATTTTTTGTATCTAATTGTGTTACTATTTCAATGTATATATTATTTTGAATAACCTATATATATTATTTAATTTAAAAAGGAAAATAATTTTTTAAATTTATAAAAAAATGTATATAAGTATTATTTTAAATACTCTATGTTCATTATATATTTATATAAATTATTATTTTATTCATTTTAAGTATTTTAGTTTGAAATATAAAAACATTTATATAATAATTTTCTAAACTATTATGTGTGTGTGTACAATAAATCATATTAATTATAATATTTTTCAAATTAAATAAACATGTGTACCTTTATTATATATATATATATTACATAAGGCTATTTTGAATATAAATTTATCCACATTTTTTTGTAATAGATAAAAATATTTATATAAGATTTTTTTTGGATATTTTTTATAACTACTATCTATCAAAATAAAATTTTCGACATTTATTTGACTTTTTTTACAATAAATGTTTTAAATGTATTAATAATTGCATATTATTTGTTTTTTTTGTATTTCATAAATATTAATAATTATTTCTTATATATTCCAATTTTTTTCTATAGATACATATATGGATAAATGATTAATCGATCTACCAAATAGATTTTCTACTAAATATATTGAGGGTCTAAGTAATTTATTAATTTCACTAGTGATTTTAAATAAATTTTATTAGTTTTCCATATAGAAAATGTGAAAATAGATATATCTTCGAAAGAGATACTATTAGGAAATATTTGTTTTTGAATGGGTTTTTGAAAAATTATAGGACATAGACACATCATGGGGAAGATTCTGTTTCCTACCACCGATCAAAAAATATTCAAATTGATATTGATATAATAATAGTTGATCTTATGAATGTCATGATCAATGAAATGATATTTTATTTTCAACCTGAATATAGTAACATCGTGAATGATGACATTGGAGGGATTAATCCTTGTTCTTGTGCAGATGGTAAATCCCTACAATTCATTTAAATACCTGATGATGTGTATACTAAATTATATTCTTAATGTACTAGATTTAGTAAATCATTTCTTATTGTTTAACTATTACATATAAAGACCTTGAATTAGTAGAAAAATGCTTCCTTTGATGTGTTTTTGTACTATTGCAAAAGGTACTCTCTTCTAGAGAGAAGATTCTAGAGTTGTACTACCAAGTTCACAAGTTGGCTAACAACCTTGGTTTCACTTATAAGACTATTGATCTGAAAAAAAAAATAATAATGTTTTTTGGAAAATAGAATTCATAAATTATTACTTGTATTATTTTTTACTCTTCCAAGTGGAAGGACAACAAGATTAATCAACGTGGTTATATTCTTCCCAGTATTGAATCAAGGGAAATAGATCACCATTAAGCTTATGAATTAATTTCCACTAAAACCAAGGTTAAATAGATTCTCTATGTTAGATAATATTGATAAACCAATTATGTGACATTTAGAGAGAAACAAAGAGCCTGATAAGTTAACTCACCCAACAGATTATTTGGCATGGAAGGAGTTTGATCAGAGACACTCATATTTTTCCTAATATAGTCATAATGTTTAACTGGGTTTGGTAGTTGATAGTTTTAACCCATTTTGGTCTATGTTTGGTGAAACACATAGTATGTGGAAATTTTTTTGGTTATATTTAACCATCCCACATGCTTATGTATGAACCAAGCATTTTTTCACTTTCTACTCTTATTAATGGACTAAGATGATTCGTGGATAAAATCAATGTTTATATGAAACTATTTTTTATAAGATGTAATAATTTTAGGCAAATGGTATAATTACTTTTGATTCATAAAATTATTAAATTTTTTAAACTTTGGGTCACTTTTTTATAGATAATTAATGAAATCCCAACATATGCTAACTTATCAGGCTGGAGTACAAAAGGTGAATTTTTCTACTATTTTTATAATAAAATTAAAAACAATGACATGGGTTAAGCATGGTAAAATTGGGAATACCTTGGGAACAAAATCTTTATTCATCCACTAAAAATGTTCATAAAAGATAGTGTGTCATTTTAAGGGAATAAAGAGCATGACCCAACACCAAAAATAATGTCTGGGGTTCAAATTACAGTATAAATTGATCAAGAAAACATTCACATAGTGTATTATTTTCATGATGTATTGTTTATTTTAGATAGATATCGTAGTCAAAATTGTAAGAATAAAATTATTTTCTTCAAATTACCTTATTGGAAAGATAATATTTTAAGGAACAATTTAAATTTGATGTACATACATCCCAACACCATAAATAATTTCTGAGGTTCAAATTCTAGTACAAGTTGAAAAAAACATTTTTACAATGTATTGTTTTTTATGATGTATTAAATCTCACATTTCTATCCATTATTTTTGAAAATAGTCGATGCAGACATAATTGGAAGAAGAAAATTATTTTATTCAAATTTACTTATATAAAAGATAATATTTTAAGGCATAATTTAGATGTGATGCACATTGAAAAAATGTATACGATTATATACTATACATAATTTTGGGTATCAAAGGGAAATAAAATGATAGTTCCAATGATCGATGTGATTTTCAAGAAATTATATTTATAGAACCTTTACATTTATAGTTGGTTAAAGTTAATAGGGAATACATGTATGTTTCACAGTACATGATGAGTAAAAAATAGTGACATTACTATTAATTTTGAAGACCATCAAAAATTATTATGGTAATTTATCTAATATTTTCATACTTACCGATGTGGCGAGGATAACATTATAGTGTTTTAAAAGTCATGATAATCATTTTCTACTTCAACATTTATTCACAATTGAAATTCGTGATTATTTTCCTACCCATGTTGTTGAGTCATCAATTGAAGTTTCTAATTTTTTCTAAAATCTCTATTCAAGAAATCATCAAATGAATGAATTGAAAAAGATATAGGATAATATTTTTATTACACTATGTCACTTAGAGAGTATTATTGAGCACAGTATAGATGATTAGTTTTAGTAGCTATAAGCAGAGTATGAGGATAGATTATCACATATGTCCACAAGTTTATATGAGGTGATGTCACAACATCTAGTTCAGGGTGAATAAATGTCAGTGAAATAGGTGAAAAGGAAAATAAAATATACTCATACTGATTTATATTGATATGTTTATAATATGTAATATTTACAAATTTTTTAGGCTCCAAATGCAACTAGGAATCCTTAAGAGTCCATATGTAATTCAGATGTGAATGCACTAGATGCATGGGGTATTTTTTGTTACTTTTTTATTATTTAATATTTCATTTTAGATATATAATTAAAATTAGTATTTTATTTCTAAAGTTGTTATAGTAAGGAAAAAAATGTGTCACACATTTTACTTTCATAATCAAAACTTAATAGACGATCCTAAATTATCATGAAATCATAGGAAATCAACCTTATATTGATTTTGTTTTTCCAGATGACTAAAAATGTTTTCTTAGTGTTTTAAAACACCAAACCATGCTTTAAATGGTCAAAAAATAGTAAAAGACTTGGTATTGGCATGAAACCATAGGGAAAATATCTTTAAATTATTTTTGATGTGTATGAGTAGACGATGCATCAATATAACATGTGATATTCTTAGACTGACTGAATAAATAGATTTTAAATATTTTAAATCTTCAAAAACATGAATCATAGGGTAAAAACCAATAAAATGAAATTTGATTACTGTGACATTATATAACCACAATCATAGATTGATTTTTTCATTTAGTATTTGTCCTAGTGGTCAAGGTACCTTGTAATCCTATATAAAGCCCAGGATCAAATCTCGATAGACCTAATATTTGGGGTTATATATGGTAAATAGAGTGGAGTTAATATCATAGGGAACAGATTTTGGGGGAAACAATGTGATAGATAGTAGGGGAAGTTGGTGCAAAAATGGAGAGACAACACCACTGGTTCGGTGGTGATGGTTGGGACAGATGACATAATGAACACGCAGATGATGTGTGAGAGTCATCGACATCATTAATAATGGATTTTTTCGACTGGGACAGTAGATGGTGGCTTTGATGATGATTGTGGATGGATCCACGATAACGACATCAGGTGGCGATGGTGGTCATCAGACAATTACAAACTCATAACAGTGACGGGCTACCAATGTCAGCATTCGGGTTTGGATGGTGGAGGTGCAAGGCTATTCAACCTTATCGATGCAAGGACCTTTGGGTTGGTTTTCTAAGAAGATCCATGGTTCAGGACCCAGATAAGTAAGAGTATAGATAAAACAATAGTATATCTAACTATATTGTGAATGCTGATAGGGTATGGATTTCTCCATCTGTACCAGGCACCATGCAGTTCTGTAAGGGGAAATGCTAGTTGGTCAGTTTTATTGATAGGGATCTTGGGGATTAAAATTATATGACCTAAGGGATGGTTTAATCTGTGTTTCCAATATTTGGTCCCTTGGGTAATGTTTAGGCCTTGTACCTTGGTCCCACGATTCATGTCAAGGGTTCCCCTCAACCAAATTAAAAGGGCGTTCTAAAAATTAACAAAAATATAAGTCCTTCGGACTTTGAAGTAATCATATATTTATTTTTGATATATGGGAATTGATATCATGTATATCCAAGTTTTCATTTTATCAGGATGGATGAAAACCCATTTTTAGTGTTTTAAAACACTAAATCATGCATGAATGGCCTAGAACATGGAAAATGACCTCGTATTGATATGAAATCATAGTAAAATTGTCTTTGAATTTTTTTTTGATCTGTAAAAGAAGTTGTCACATCAATTAAATGTGTGGTGTCATTAGGATGATTGAATAAATAGTTTTTAAAGATTTTATAGTTTTAAAAAAATGTGCATTAGGGGGTCAAAATCGATTAAATGAACTTTGGTTTCTAAGAAATCATAGTAAAAAACAATCGATTGATTGGTGAAATGTAGGAACTAACACCATGTCAATCCAAGTTTTGTTTGTAATGATTGAGCACACATGTTTAGTGTTTTCAAACACAAATATGTGCATGTAATAGCCCCACCGTTGTTGGTGGGGTGGTAAGTTTTTGGGTGGTGAGGGGGCAGGTTGTGGGGTCAAGTCCCTGGATTTTCAATTTACTATAATTTTCTTCCTTGTGTCGTGTGCTGCTTTCGTAGTTGTACCCAATTTTTTTAATATATGCATGTAATAGTTAAAAATATATAAACCAACCTCATATTCACATAAAATTATATTATAACTATATTTGAATTATTTATGACATGTACAAGTTGATGGAACATCAGTCGGACATATGGTGTGCTCAGTATAAATGAATAATCTTTTTTTTTAATTAGCATTCTTTAAAAATGTGTGTTAGGATATTAAAACCAAACAAAAAACCTATTAATATCATGAAATCATAGTAAAACATCCATATATTATTTTTTAAAAAATTTTAAATTTATTAATTAACATCATATCAATCTATGTTGTTTGCTTGAGATGATCAAAAACACATTTTTAGTGTTTTAAAACACTAAAACATTCCTGTAACGATCAAAAGTATAGAATTTTTTTTTGGAATGATGTTAATTCATAGGATAACTATATTTGAATTATTTTTGATGTGTATAATATGTAATAACATCAATATGTAATGTGGTGTGTTTTTAATGACAGATTAAGAAGTTTTTAAAGATTTGACACTTTTTAAAAATGAGCATCATGGGGTAAAAAATCAAAGAAAATGACTTATATTTATTATAAAACTATATAAAAACAATTGTATATTGATTTTTTAAATGTATTGACTAACACCACATAAATCCAAGTTGTTGTTTTCTTGAGATGATTGAAAATTCATTTTTAGTGTTTTAAAACACTAAACCATGCATGTAATGGTAAAAACCATAGAAAACAATTTTAGATTGACATGAAATCATAAGATAACCGTATTTTAATTATTTTTGATGTGTATGAGTATATAAAACATTAATAGGACATGCAGTGTGATCATAATGACTGAATAATAAGTTTTTAAATATTTGAAACTCTTTAAAAACATGTTTCAAGGGGTTAAAATGAAGGAAATGACCTATGATTTCCAAACAATTATAGGACATCTATATATTGATTTGTGAAATATAATAACTAACATCACATGAATAAAAATTATTTCTTTCACTAGATGAATGATAAATGATTTTTTGTGTGTTAAAAACAATAAATCATGCATGTAATGATCAAAACCATATAAAATGACATCATATTGATGTGAAATCAAATTAAAAACTATATTTGAATTATTTTTTATGTTTATAAGAAAAAAATACAACAATATGACGTGTGGTGTGATCAAAATGACTAAATAATCCATTTTTAAATATTTGAGAGTCTTTAAAAACATGCATCATGGGATTCAAAACCAATAAAGGGACCTCTAATTATCATTAAATCATAGGAAAACAACCATGGATTGATTTATGATCTATCAAAAGTGATGTCACATAAATTAAGTATTTTTTTCTTGTGATAACCAAAAATGCATTTTTAGTGTTTTAGAACACTAAAACATGCATTTAATATTCAACACCATAACGAATGATCTCAAATTTAAATGAAATCATATGATAAATTTATAAATTATTTATGACATGTAAAAGTATATTACATGTTAATCTAATTTCTGGTGTACTCGAAATGATTGAATAATAAGTTTTTAAAGATTTAATAGACTTTAATAACATGTTCCAAAGGGTCAAATAAAATAAAAAGTCCTTTTATTATCATAAAATCATAGTAAAACAACCATAGATTTATTTTTGAAATGTATGAATTGAAGCTACACCAATATGAGTTGTCGATTTCTTAGAATAACTACAAACACATTTTTAGTGTTTTAAAACACTAAAACATGTGTGTCATAATAAAAACCAAACAAAGAAACCTCATATTGATGTGAGATCATAGTAAAATTATTTTTGAATTATTTTTTATATGAACAAGTGGACGACATGTAAATCCAACATTTTATGTTCTTAGAATGACTAAATAGATAGTTTTTAAATATTTGACAATATTTAAAAATGTGCGCCAAGAGGTTATAAAAAAGAAATTTCCTCAGATTGACATAAAATTATATTAAAAATCATATATTGATTTATAAATATAGAAACTATCACCATGTCAATCCGAGTTTTTTTTCAAGATGATTAGAAACATAATTTTGGTGTTTTAAAACACTAAAATGTGTGTATAATGGTCAAAACCATAAAAAACAATCTCAGATTGATCTGAAATCTTAAGATAACTATATTTGAATTATTTTTTACATGTACAAGAACACCATACATTAGAGTTAAATCATATAAAAAAGCCTTATATTTATTTGTAAAATTTGGAACTCACACCACACCAATCCAATTGTCATTTTCTTGGGATAATCGAAAACATATTTTTTGTGTTTTAAAATAATAAAACATGTATGTAATTATAACGACCCATACTTTACATACATTGTTAATACTTCAAAATTGAAGCATACTTATTACAACATATAACAAAACCACGAAAGGACCGTATAGGTATAGTGTCTTTAGAAACAGGGAAAAATAAACAACTTGTTCATAAAGCATCTACACTATCTCCCATTTATTTCATCATATCTATAGTCCCTTTTGGCATATCTTACTTAATAACCTTATTCCTGACCTGGGGAAATAAAACATACAAAAGGGTGAGCTCAAATGCTCAGTAAGCGTAAACAAAAGAAATATCAATCACATCATATTCATAAGAACATAACTTTTGGAAATCTTAACCTGCAAAAGAGAGCATAATTTCATAACATGGGATAAATCATAGTAGTGAAATGGAATCCCAATAATCATAACATAAAACATGAAAATTTGTGGCATACACACATAATCATAGATAATCATTTCTTATTAGTCAAGACTCATTGCCAAGACTATCTTAGTGGACAAAGTCCATTTCTGAACCGAGTTCACTCCTCGTTTCAGTCCTGTTTCACTGAACCGGTATAACCTACCGTTCCAGCCATGTCTATCTAATGAGATATAAAATCTATACCCAATGCATTGGAGGGAGATATAGGTCCCACCCATCTCATAATGATACCATTCTTATGTGTGCCACAAAATCATAAATCATACATCATTGCATAACCCATGTAATAAAAATGGGAATCTTAAACATTGGGACATCATAAAAAAATTCATATAAGATAAAGGAATTCATAAAAATATTTCCATAACAACATAATAAAATCAATGTAATAATAGGGATAGAGACAGAACCCTTTATTATCTTAGATGGAAAATGATTTTGACAAAACTCTTGAACTCCATTCTTGAGGAAAATATCCTTTTTACTTCAAAAACATTTTTCCTTTCTTAACATGTCATACAATTTTAAATGAAAAGAAGTTGATTAACAATAAACTTGAAAACTTTTAAAGTAAGATTCTTGGAAATATTTTTTTTAAAATCCATTTATGTCGTATAAGTTAAAAAAACATTCTTCTCGTACTTTTGTCGGAAAAGTCAAAAAGTACCTCGTACGAAAAACGACAAAAGATTCCTTTCATATCTTTTACTAAAAACTCACCGAAGGGTAAAATTGGATATAAAATATTGTATAAGGATATAAATATTACATATTGAGGAAACATGGATTTGGATGATAAAATACACCCCAGTAAATTCCAAAGTAGAAACAATCTCGGATAAAAATGAGATTGTGATATTTCCCTTACCTTAGGTCCGATTTGCTTCGTAAGTGTCCGAACCTCCTGTATAATGATTTAAATAATGTTATTTACTTATTACAGAATCATACTTATTGTTATGATATCATATATGGTCATATTCTTAGCTTCTTATTAGTAATATTTCATTACTACTTGTTATTCTGGTGTTTATTACTTTTTTTTCTTATGCGTGTTTTGTCAAATAAATTCTTATTCTTCTCTTTAGGTTATAGATACCTCATTTCCAGAATGATATTAGTGTAATATATATCATATTAATTCATTCAATTCATTTATATAATCATTATGAAATGAATATCATGTAGAACGAGTCGCATCACATCGTGGAGACGGTATTCCGTACTTACACACGAGTGATGATATCGTTCCTATGATCGTGGAATTGTATTGGAGTGTATGTATACTATTTCAGAATCAATATCACTTTATAATAGTCATATATAGTCATTATTTACACCATTATACCCATTCAAGTAAGGTGGTGGTGGAAAATAGATTACACCACGGCGTGGAGACGGTATTCCGTACGTACGCACGCGCGGTGATTTATTTTTCCGTAGGATGGATAGATGGTGAAATAGGGTTGTTTCATAATTATAATAACATATCAGTATATGATTGATACTGATGTTATTACTTCATAATGAAACAACTAAATAAGAAGAAGTGGAAGAAGAAATAAAGATGAAAGAATCGGTAACGGACATTACCTCTTCTTTGAAGTGCTTCTTTGAGACCTCCTTTTAGGGCACTAAAATAGGTCTTTGAAGAAGACCAGAACCTCTAGGATGTTTCTAGGGAAGTTGAGAGGAGAAATTGGCAGGGGTTTGCCGAGCTTGAAGGCTCAAAGTGGTGTGAGGAAGATGGGGAGGACGTGCCCTTTTATAAGGGAGGAGAGGGGCACCTTTGGAATAACTAAAAATATTATTTTATTATAAAGTCAAATTCGGTTTTTAATAGCAACAAATTGATATATTTCAAAGATAAGGTGGGTAGGGGTCAAAATAGTCTCATCAAATATAATTTAGACAAGTTTAGGTATCAATTTTAACCTTATCATTAAGATTTAACTTTAAGTTAGATAATTTAACTTTTACCATGTCTTCTTGTTTTCTTACACTATAAGGTTAATAAACTTACTATATCAAGCCAAAAGAACCTCAAGTTGTTTATTATTAAAATATATAACCTTATCTAAGTCATTTGGCCAAACCTTAGATTTTTAGGAATAAAATAACAATTAATAATATAATATTTGTTTTAAAAACTATTTTATGTCAATTTTGACACTATTTAGTAATTGATTTTTGTGAAAATCATAACAGAATTATTAGTTCGAACCAAGTTACTTAAATCAATACTAACATGTCATATTAACCTAGAAAATTATTGTAATTCATAAAAAGTCTCAAATTAAATTTATTTGGGTATTTATAACATCAATTATGTCAATATTTCATTAATAAGATAACTACTGCATCATCATTGTGTCATAAATAAATTAAATTATTTAATGTCTCAAAATTACAAATAAAATACCATTATGTAGGAAATCTTTTTATATTTCTAATGAATATTTATAGTCGAATTTATCTTATGTATAACCCCATATTAAAAATTATTTACTTATTAAACTTTGATTTTAACTATTTTAACCCTTCTTTAAATAAATTAATAATAAATGTCCTAATCTAATCCAAGTGGGACTAAATGGTCATATTTTATTCCTAAGGTTGTTTTTGGTAGAATTACACTTGTCCAATAGAATTAGGACATGTTTTAGGGTAATAATAATATCATTTTTACCCTTAATTACCCTATTTACTTTTAACCGTGGTAAAAAAAAGTAAAAAGTTACTATTCACCAAAAAATTATTTTCATCACATTGAACCACATTTTAGTTACTGACATCAACTGTGTCTCTCGGATTTTCGAAATTCCACTCACAGAAGCGGTAAAATTAAGTTTTATGAAAAATTCAGTTTTTTAACTACCACTTAGTGGTTTCACTATTCATCAAAAATTGAAAGTTTTCAGAAAAATACCAAAATTTCACCCTAGGCTAATTTCAATATTCCGAATCCAAAAATGAAGTCCATTTTGAAAAATAAAATTTATAAAATTTCAAAAAGTGGTTATTACTATTCATAACGGCTAGTTTTAATAATATTTTAATAGCATATCATTGTTTAGTGAAACTCGGTATTGCGTACGACACAAGCTATCGAGGAAGGCCACGGTTGCATGTAAAGCAAGAAAAGCTAGTGTTGTGTGTAGTGAAAGATTCCTTTGATGATTTATATAACATAAAAACAAAATATTTCATATAAAAGTCTCGGGTGTTACATTCTACCCCCCTTAAAATGAATTTCGCCCTCAAAATTCGTCACTTTGTAACAAACAGATGAGGATACCTCTCCCTCATCATATCCTCAAGCTCCCATGTAGCTTCTTCTAATTGGTGGTTCCTCCATAAAACATTCACCAAGCGAGTGGTCTTGTTTCGTAGGACTTTTTCGCTACAATCCAGAATCTCTATCGGCTGTTCTTCATAAGAAAGATCTTGCTCCAGTGGTACAACTTCTGAGCTGAGTACATGTGAAGGATCAGGTATGTACTTTCTCAGGAGAGATACATGGAACACATCGTGTACTTGAGAGAGATTCGGTGGAAGCGCCAATCGGTAAGCTACCTTCCCGACACGATCCAGTATTTCGAAAGGACCGATATATCTAGGGCTCAACTTCCCCCTTCTTTCCAAATCTCATGACTCTCTTCCAGGGAGATATTCGTAAGAACACTTTATCACCCACTTCAAACTCTATGTCTTTTCTTCGGTTGTCGGCATAACTTTTCTGTCAACTCTGAGCTTCTCTTATGTGTTGTTGAATAGATCTGACCTTTTCTGCCATTTTATCAATGAGATCAGGTCCTAATAGATTTCTTTCCCCAACTTCATCCCAGCAAGTTGGAGTCCTGCATTTCTTTCCATAGAGATCCTCATAAGGAGCCATCTTAATACTAGAGTGAAAGTTATTATTATAAGAAAATTTCACCAATGGTAGGTGTTGATCCCAACCACCTTTGAAATCCATAGAGAAAGCTCTCAACATATCTTCTAGAGTTTGAATTGTTCTCTCAGACTGACCGTCTATCTGAGGATGATAAGCAGTGCTGAAACTCAACTCTGTATCCAGAGTATGCTGAAGACTTAGCCAGAACTTCGATGTAAATCTCGGATCCCAATCAGATATAATAGAAAGTGGTACTCCATGCAATCTTACCACTTCCTTTACATATATCCTGGCAAGCTGATCCAGAGAGAAATCCTCTCTAATAGCAATGAAGTGTGCAGACTTGGTAAGACGATCAACTATGACCCAGATAGAATTATTGCCTTTGGATGTTTTAGGAAGTCCTACGACAAAGTCCATAGTGATGTTTTCCCATTTCCATTCGGGTATGGGTAATGGTTGTAACATCCCCTTAAACTTCTGTCTCTTAGCTTTAACTTGCTGACAAACCAAGCATCGAGAGACATATTCAGCAACATCTCTTTTCATGCCATCCCACCAGAAGTACTCTTTCAGTTCCCTATACATCTTCGTGCTTCCAAGATGAATAGAGAATGAAGAACTATGAGCCTCATCCAGCATCTCCTTCTTTAATTCCGGGATGGGAGGAACACAAACCCGATTCCTGAACTTTATTATCCCATCACAATCAAGGTTGAATTCAGGAACATTTCTCACCTTCTTTTGTAACTCGACATCTTCTTTCTGTGCCTCTTTAATCTTCACATGTATATATGGTTGAACATTCATTTGAGAAAGATAAGATTTTTCCCCTTCCATTATAATTCCAAGATCCATACTTTGTAAATCTATAAATATTGGATCTTTTGTGATCCTCATCATGGATAAACTGGCATGGTCTTGTCGACTTAATGCATCTGCCACCTTGTTTGCTTTCCCATGGTGGTAATGGATTGAGCAGTCATAATCCTTAATCAGCTCAAACCATCTTCTTTGACTCATATTCAGCTCCTTTTGTGTGAAAATATACTTTAAACTTTTATGATCAGTATAAATGTCACACCTTTCTCTATAAAGATAATGCCTCCAAATCTTTAATGCAAAGATTACCGCAGCTAACTCCAAATCATGTGTTGGGTAATTTTGCTCATGGATTTTCAACTGTCGTGAGTCATAAGATATCACCATATCATTTTGCATAATAACACACCCCAATCCCTTCTTGGATGCATCACTATAGATCACAAACCTTTCTCCACTATAAGGTAGTGTGAGCACAAGTGCACTGGATAACCTTCTTTTCAACTCCTTGAAATTCTTTTCACATTCTTCCATCCAAACAAACTTAACTCCTTTCCGAGTCAACTTGGTGAGTGGATTAGATAATCATGAAAAATATTTCACAAAACGTCGATAATATCCAGAAAAACCAAGAAAACTTCGGAACTCAGTTACTGTTGTTGGTCTAGACCATCTTTCGATAACCTCTGTTTTTGTTGGATCCACAAATATCCCCTCTTTTGAGATTATGTGACCCAAAAATGAAACTTTTTGAAGCCAAAATTCACACTTGGTAAATTTGGCATAAAGCTTCTCCTTTCTCAGGGTCTTCAATATAATTATCAAGTAATCTTCATGTTCTTCCTTGCTCTTTGAATAGACAAGAATATCGTCTATAAAGACTACCACAAATTGATCAAGATAGTCTCTAAAGATTCTATTAATCAGATCCATGAAGATAGCAGGGGAATTAGTAAGACCAAATGGCATCATTATAAATTCATAGTGTCCATACCTTGTACGGAAAGCTGTCTTTGGTATATCCTCCCTTTTGACCCTTAATTGATGATACCCTGAACTAAGATCAATCTTGGAAAAGTATTGAGCTCCGCGTAGTTGTTCAAATAAGTCCTCAATGCGTGGGAGAGGATATTTTTTCTTGATAGTGATCTTGTTAAGTTCTCGATAATCAATGCAGAGTCTCATTGATCCATCTTTCTTCTTAACAAATAGAACAGGTGCTACCCAAGGTGAAGCACTAGGGCGTATGAATCCCTTATCAAGATTCTCTTGGAGTTGCTTCTTCAATTCCTGCAACTCAATTGGGGCCATTCTATAAGGTGTCTTTGAAATAGGCAAAGCACCCGGTACGAGTTCTATTGAAAACTCAACTTCACGATTTGGTGGAAGACCCGGTAATTCCTCCGGAAAGACATCATCAAACTCCCTTACAATGGGAATATTCTTAATCGTGAGTTTCTCACCAACCATTTGAGATAAATAACCTTCATTTAGTGGAATCAAGACCCATAAGGTAGAAGGAATTTACACTAGAAGGTTATGTTCATCCTTGCATTGATAGACGATCATAGATTGATCTGGAATATGAAATGTGACTTCCCTTCTTTGGAAATTGATATGAGATCCATATAAATAAATCCAATCCATTCCAAGAATCACATCAAATTCCACTATAGGAAGGATCACAAGATTTGCAGGAAGCACTTTCCCACAAACTTCGATCGGAGAAGAATTATAAACTTTTGATGCGACTGTTGTGCCATTAGGTGTTGTCACGGCTAACTCAACATCTAATTGTTGAGGTAATACGGTGATACCCTTAGAAAATTCTTCAGAAATAAAAGAGTGGGTGGATCCAGAATCAAATAAAACATTTTCTACTTTAGAGTGGATGGTAAGTGTACCTTTCACCACATCGTTATCGTACTCCACATCGCTGATAGAAATTGCATGTGACTTTCCTTTTTCTTTAGCCTTAAGAGTTTGTTGACGTCGACCATCATCATCAACCCTTGGATTAGGGCATTTATTGGCATAATGTCCCATATCCTTGCACTTGAAACATTGAAGTGTAGTAGGTTCATTCTGTGTATCCCTTCCTTTGTTTGCATCATTAGACATCTTCTTCCCATCATCGTGGCATTCAAATGCCCGATGACCTTCCTTTCCACACTTGAAACATTTACTTGTCCCTTTAAGACAACTCCCTCCATGTTTCTTTCCACACTTTGATCATAAGGGAAAGCTCATCTTCTTTTCAGTGTGCTCTTTAGATTTTCCTTTGAATTCCATTTTCCTCTTCTTATCAAACCCATATGACTGATGGGTTACTCCAATCTCCATCTCAACTTTGAGAGTACATCGAACGATTTCCTCGTAGCTATTGAAGTCCCTTATGGATAAGGCCATTCGAAGACTTGGTTTTAAGCCACTAAAGAATTGACCGATCTTACTCACAGGTTGGATAATAATACCAGAAGCATACCTTGCAAGTCTTGTAAAATTTGATTCATAGGTACCAACAGATTCATCATCCTTTTGCTTCAGTTCAAGAAACTCTTTCTCCATCTTTGTTCGGAGAATACGAGGGAAGTACTTATTGAAAAATAAGTTCTTGAACTCGTCCCATTCCATGGACTCAATTTCATCCCTTTGCCTCATATTCTTAATAAGATTCCACCATTGATCAGCATCACCTTACAAACGATACACTGCTAAGATGACTTTATCATGCTCAGAACATTGAAGAACTGAAAATATCTTTTCAGTAGTACTAATCCATTGTTCAGCAACTAATGGATCAGTAGACCTGCTGAATGAAGGTGGACGCTGTCTCATGAAGGATTCAACAGAATGTTTCTCCTTCCTTTTCTCGTTTGGAAGTCCTTCATGATTCATAGCTTGAGAAAGTTGTGTGAGCATGGCTACAAGATTTTTCATTCAAGATCCCATAACGTTTGGTTTCTCAGGGGGACAATCATTGCATTGCCCGTCGCATTCCGCATTAACACGATTCCTTCGGGTTCCAGCCATTGACTAAAACCAAGAAGAATAGTGTGAGCAACACTAATTATAATAGGAAAACCACATAATCAAGAATAAAATTTCACACTTAAGGTCTTATCCTAGGTTATTCATGGCCATTTCTAAAACACTAAGATTGTGTTCTATGCTTAGACTTATCCTTAGGGTTATTACTAAGGCTTTCACATCCTAGTTTCCAAAGGTTGACTATACCTTTCCTTTGATACCAACTATAACGACCCATACTTTACATAAATTGTTAATACTTCAAAATTGAAGCATACTTATTACAACATATAACAAAACCACGAAAGTACCGTATAGGTATAGTGTCTTTAGAAACTGGGAAACATAAACAACTGGTTCATAAAGCGTCTACAATGTCTCCCATTTATTTCATCATATCTATATTCCCTTTTGGCATATCTTACTTAATAACCTTCTTCCTGACCTGGGGAAATAAAACAAACAAAAGGGTGAGCTCAAATGCTCAGTAAGGGTAAACAAAAGAAATATCAATCACATCATATTCATAAGAACATAACTTTTGGAAATCTTAACCTGCAAAAGAGAGCATAATTCCATAACATGGGATAAATCATAGTAGTGAAATGGAATCCCAATAATCATAACATAAAACATGAAAATTTGTGGCATACACACATAATCATAGATAATTATTTCTTATTAGTCAAGACTCATTTCCAAGACTATCTTAGTGGACAAAGTCCATTTCTGAACCGAGTTCACTCCTTGTTTCAGTCCTGTTTCACTGAACCGGTATAACCTACCATTCCAGACATGTTTATCTCATGAGATATAAAATCTTTACCCAATGAATTGTAGGGAGATATAGGTCCCACCCATCTCATAATGATACCATTCTTATGTGTGCCACAAAATCATAAATCATACATCATTGCATAACCCATGTAATAAAAATGGGAATCTTAAACATCGGGACATCATAAAACAATTCATATAAGATAAAGGAATTCATAAAAATATTTCTATCACAACATAATCAAATCAATGTAATAATAGGGATAGAGACAGAACCCTTTATTATCTTAGATGGAAAATTATTTTGATACAACTCTTGAACTCCATTCTTGAGTAAAATATCCTCTTTACTTCAAAAACATTTTTCCTTTCTTAACATGTCATACAATTTTAAACTAAAAGAAGTTGATTAAAAATAAACTTGAAAACTTGTAAAGGAAGATTCTTTGAAATATTTTTTTTTAAAATCCATTCATTCTGTATAAGTTAAAAAACATTTTTCTCGTACTTTTGTCGGAAAAGTCAAAAAGTACCTCGTACGAAAAACGACAAAAGATTCCTTTCATATCTTTTACTAAAAACTCACTGAAGGGTAAAATTGGATATAAACTATTGTAGAAGGATATAAATATTACATATTGAGGAAACATGGATGTGGATGATAAAATACACCCCAGTAAATTCCAAAGTACAAACAATCTCGGATAAAAATGAGATTGTGATATTTCTCTTACCTTAGGTCCGATTTGCTTCGTAAGTGTCCGAACCTCCTGTATAATGATTTAAATAATGTTATTGACTTATTAAAGAATCATAATTATTGTTATGACATCATATATGGTCATATTCTTAGCTTCTTATTAGTAATATTTCATTACTACTTGTTATTCGGGTGTTTATTACTTTTTGTTCTTATGCGTGTTTTGTCGAATAAATTCTTATTCTTATCTTTAGGTTATAGATACATCATTTCCAGAATGGTATTAGTGTAATATATATCATATTCATTCATTCAATTCATTTATATAATCATTATGAAATGAAGATCATGTAGAATGAGTCGCATCACATCGTGGAGACGGTATTCCATACGTACGCACGAGTGATGATATCATTCCTATGATCATGGAATTGTATTGGAGTGTATGTATACTATTTCATAATCAATATCACTTTATAATAGTCATATATAGTCATTATTTACACCATTATACCCATTCAAGTATGGTGGTGGTGGAAAATAGATTACACCACGGCGTGGAGACGGTATTCCGTACGTACGCAGGCGCGGTGATTTCTTTTTCTGTAGGATGGATAGATGGTGAAATAGGGTTGTTTCATACTTATAATAAAATATCCGTATATGAGTGATACTTATGTTATTACTTCATAATGAAACAACTAAATAAGAATAATTGGAAGAAGAAATAAAGATGAAAGAATCGGTAACGGACATTACCTCTTCTTTGAAGTGCTTCTTTGAGACCTCCTTTTAGGGCACTAAAATAGGTCTCTGAAGAAGACCAGAACCTCTAGGATGTTTCTAGGGAAGTGTAGAGTAGAAATTGGAAGGGGTTGGACGAGCTTGAAGGCTCAAAGTGGTGTTAGGAAGAGGGGGAGGAAATTCCCTTTTATAAGGGAGGAAAGGGGCACCTTTGGAAAAACTAAAAATATTATTTTATTATAAAGTCAAATTCGGTTTTTAATAGCTCCAAATTGATATATTTCAAAGATAAGGTGGGTAGGGGTCGAAATCCTCTCATCCAATAGAATTTAGACAAGTTTAGGTATCAATTTTAACCTTATCATTTAGATTTAACTTTAAGTTAGATAATTTAACTTTTACCGTGTCTTCTTGTTTTCTTACACAATAAGGTTAATAAACTTACTATATCAAGACAAAAGAACCCCAAGTTGTTTATTATTAAAATATATAACCTTATATAAGTCATTTTCACGAACCTTAGATTTTTATGAATAAAATAACAATTAATAATATAATATTTGTTTTAAAAACTATTTTATGTCAATTTTGACACTATTTAGTAATTGATTTTTGTGAAAATCATAACAGAATGATTAGTTCGAACCAAGTTACTTAAATCAATAATAACATGTCATATTAACCTATAAAATTAGTTTAATTCATAAAAAGTCTCAAATTACATTTATTTGGGTATTTATAACATCAATTATGTCAATATTTCATTAATAAGATAATTATTGTATCATCATTGTGTCATAAATAAATTAAAATATTTAATGTCTCAAAATTAAAAATAAAATACGATTATGTAGGAAATATTTTTATCTTTCTAATGAATATTTATAGTCGAATTTATCTTATGTATAACCCCATATTAAAAATTATTTACTTATTAAACTTTGATTTTAACTATTTTAACCCTTCTTTAAATAAATTAATAATAAATGTCCTAATCTAATCCAAGTGGGACTAAATGGTCATATTTTATTCCTAAGGTTTTTTTTGGCCGAATTACACTTGTCCAATAGAATTAGTACATGTTTTAGGGTAATAATAATATCATTTTTACCCTTAATTACCCTATTTACTTTTAATCGTGGTAAAAAAAGTAAAAAGTTACTATTTACCAAAAAATTATTTTCATCTCATTGAACCACATTTTACTTACTGACATCAACCGTATCTCTCGGATTTTCGAAATTCCACTCACAGAAGCGGTAAAATTAAGTTTTATGAAAAATTCAGTTTTTTAACTACCACTTAGTGCTTTCACTATTCATCAAAAATTGAAAGTTTTCGGAAAAATACCAAAATTTCACCCTAGGCTAATTTCGATATTCCGAATCCAAAAATGAAGTCCATTTTGAAAAATAAAATTTATAAAATTTCAAAAAGTGGTTATTACTATTCATAACGGCTAGTTTTAATAATATTTTAATAGCATATCATTTTTTAGTGAAACTCGGTATTGTG
The DNA here is from genome assembly GCA_963277665.1 of Viscum album. Classification (NCBI taxonomy): domain Eukaryota; kingdom Viridiplantae; phylum Streptophyta; class Magnoliopsida; order Santalales; family Viscaceae; genus Viscum; species Viscum album. The sequence continues at coordinate 1,842,071,337 of OY728150.1, forward strand.
TATGACACAGGCTATCGAGGAAGGTCGCGGTTGCATGTAAAGCAAGTCAACCTAGTGTTGTGTGTAGTGAAAGATTCCTTTGATGATTTATATAACATAAAAACAAAATATTTCACATAAAAGTCTCGGGTGTTACAGTAATGGTAAAAATCATAGAAAAATACATCATATTGATATAAAATCATAGTATAACTGTATTTGAATTATTTTTGATATTTATAAGTATACAACACATCAATTAAATATGTAGTGTGCTCAAAATGGATGAATAAGCAGTTTTTAAAGATTTAAAGGTCTTTAAAAACATTTTTCGGGAGGTAAAAACCAAGTAAACAACCTTTAACTAGCATGACATCATAGGGTAAAATTGTATATTTATTTTTGAAATGTATTGACTAACTTCACAAAAATGTCAATTTTTTTCTTCTTAGGATGAACAAAATGTATTTTTAGTGTTTTAAAACACTAAACGTGCTTCTAACCGTAAAAAAACATATAAAATGATATTATATTGGTTTCAAATCATAGGAAAAAATTATTTGAATTATTTGTGAAGTGTATGATTATAAGACACATAAATATGACTTTTGGTGTGGTCGTACTGATTGAATAAGAATATTTAGATTAAAAAATGATTAGAAACATGTAATATATTGAAAAAAATGACCACAAACTATTTATTATACTAACTTTTAATTTAAATAATCTATAAAGTTCTAAGTATTAATTTTTTATTATTTTTTACTGTACTAAATTTTATTTTTTAATTTATTTTGTTTTCAGTTATAGGATATTATGGGTGTGGTGCTGATAGGGATTATAGGGTACCATATGAATAGTTTTGAAAGAGTATTACAAGATAGGAAAAGTTATCTTTATGGGGTGGGGTGCTGTCTATGGTCGATGGAAAGGAAGAGGTAGTTAGGGAGAATATTATATAGGTATAATCTGGTGGGGGAGGGGAAATGTGATAAAGAATAATTTTAGGGGGCCCATAGTTGCTAAAAGGGGTTGTTAAATGGGGGAGGGCTAGTGAGAGAGTAATAGATTATTATTTTCTACTTGGATTTGTCCAGAGGTCTTGGAAGAGGGTACTGGGAGGCCTCTTGAGTGTTTTATTCCTTATTTTATTTTTATTCTTCCTACTCCCCTTATAATTCTATGTTCCTCATAACATTGATATATATATAAAAAGTAGTTGGTTTATCCGGAATGTTTGGGTGTAAGATTTCTATCAATTTTTTCCAATCTTCTAGAAACTTCCATGAGAGGAGATTGTTGTTTACCTTAATCAAAAGTATAAGAGTGTACGTAGTAGATTCTATAAAAATCTTCTATTGGAAAACTAAAATGAAAGGACTAAATCATTTTTTTCTTCCACACACTTGGTGATTCATATATAGGATATTTGGGCATTGTTGGTAGGATATCCAAGAATCAAAAGAAATACTCAGGTAAGAGATGATATTGGTTTTCTCTGGAAAATAACCTGAGACCTTGATCACTAAAAATCATGCTTTTTTCAGTCCTACAAACTTCAGAAGGGATAAATATACTAATGGTGGATATGTATATGGATGGTATAGCTCAAATTTTGATTTTATTATTAAAATATAAGGTTGTGATTAACTGGTAACAGTTCTAGGATGACCTGCTTAGGTGATATAGAGTTTTGGTTGTGAATTCATCTTTTTCATTATAATAAATCAATAGCTAGGCCATAATAGTGGGATAAATAAAAGTGTAAAATTTTGTGGATCCATATAATAAAAATGAAATAAATTAATCAAAATAATAGAATAATCTGGAATCGGTGAATCGGTGAATTTTATAGAAAATGTTTCTGAAATTTTAAATATTGTTCAATCATGTTTAAAATAATATTGGAATAGTTATGAAAATGATGGTAAAGAGAAAACTATTTCTAGACTGGAGTAGCCAAATGAGGTAAACTCTGGTTGTAGTTAGAATCTTTTTGTATGAAGTGACCAGAAATTTGTAATGAATTTAGTAAATGTTCTTCAAATATTGACTGAGTAGCTATTTCAAGAGCTAAAAACCATGAAGCCACATGTAAGGGATCTTTCTAATCTTCCACGAGCTACACTTGTGATATATGTGTTGGCTAAGGTTTAAGATGTTCAAGTGAGGTCATTTCAACATAAATTACCCAAAAGTTATCAAAATCAAGTTGGAACTACAATAGAGTTTGAAGATAGTATTGTAAGTATTACTATTAGTAACATAAGATATACTATCAATAATTCTAATCTTATCCACAAGAAAAGTTTATTTTTTAGTAGCTACATATATCATGTTTTTCTGGATCAAAATGTGTTGTTGAATAACTATAGATTCACTATTATTTTTTCCATGACCAGTATTATTCTAGTGATGATAATGCATAATTTATCTAACTTATGAGGCTACATTATTACTAAATACTAATGAATTTAGATTTTTCTTGAAGAAAATAAACTTATAATGCATGCAGGATAAACAATATAATGAATTTGATTATGTATCTGATGTCTCCTTGGAGATATTCTTCTAATACCCAGTAATACATGTTGAAGTCACATGGATACAATCAATGTTCATTATATTAGTAAAATATACAAGTCAGAGTCTCTTGGAAACTTACTCTACTTAAATTGGCCTCCTCTTTTTTTTGAACTTCCAATCTTACATGCACATTATTTGGATTCTCTTGCAACATTCACAGTGAATGTTGGTTGTAAACTATTTTTAGATGGTGGGGACACACCAAGACCCCTACAATAAATTATGGTAGAGTTACAAGAAATTTTATTTTATCTATTTCTCTATGAACAAGTTTTTTTAGTGGATCAAAGGGATGGGTGGTATTATTTTCACACATGGATAATGTTATTTGGTAGTACATATACATTTTTAACTGCTACTTAGAATGATATTGAGGCATCTTTTAAATGTATTCTCTTAGATAATCTTTTCAATAATTGAATAATTAAGTTGAGTAGTGTAATGACCATTAAAATTTTATTTGGGATTGGATAAAATTTTAAATTTTTAGTCTTGGAACCTCTCTAATGGTAAAACGGTAAATCTACCCTAGAATATGACCTCAAAAAAATTAATGATGGTTCTATTGGATCTGAAAAATGAGGTTTACCTCTAATTAGATTATTCATGTGAAAAAAAGTGTTGAAAAGCTTCAAAAATAATATAATTAAAATATTATATTACTTTTAAAGTGCTCATGTTAGTTTTTAGACAAACACTAGTTTCTATTGATTGTGACCTTGGATGGAAAAAATAAGACAATTTTTTAGTCTTAAATGAGGTTTTTACCCTAGGTGTGATGTTAGTTCAGTTAAAATTTGGATTCTCAGGAGTTATCTATCATGATTTGTTTAATTAAATATTTTAATTATTTTAATTATGATGAAAACCCTAAACATACTCTATAAATTCCCCTTTATATTATTTCTTTAGGGTTATCAATTGAAAATGACTTTAACCCTAGAGAGGAGGAGCAGTGGAGATATCGGTGGTTAGAGATGGTGATTAACATGGGTCAAGGAGTGATATTGAATCTATAATGATGCTATTGGATGGATTTTAATGACGAAAAATAAACTTATGGTTGTAATAATAGATCGAAGTGTTGGTGATTCTCCATCGAGGTAGGGATTTATTTTTATGTATTTATCATATCTTTTTATATCATTATGATTTGAGATTATGTGACATCTTGACCCAGATGCTGCTGAATGGTGCCTCGATCTGGTGGGCCACATGGACTTAAGAATGCCTTCAAATATGCTAGAAGCTTCCAACTAGTATTTAGGGTCTGGTTGCGCCCAATTACCCTACAGGTAAAAGCGGTCGTTGAAGTACAAGTAGGGATCGAATCCACGGGGACTAAAGAAGAAACCTTGAGACACTGAAATTTGTTGATGGATTGGCTATGAAGTGGCCAACTATGGTGTTGATTGATTTGAAGAAATTTTGATTTGATTTAAAGAAAAAAACAAACAAAATGACTTGAATTAAAACAATTAATTAAGATGATCTGATCCTAGGTTGTCTCTAGGGCTTGATTGGATGTATTTATTTTTCTTTGAATTTTATGTTCATCGGTTCAAGTGGTATCTATTAAATGAAATAATTCATCAATATCATTCTCCGATTTAATCCATACAAAATTTCAAGGCTAATCACCAATTCACTTAGAGGATCACTTAAATGAGCACTCCAAGTAATTGGATCTTACTAGCATTAAAATGTGTTGTCATTAAAGTCGGTGAAGATAAAGAAGAAGATAAATCAAAGAAAGGAACTCTTAAAATGAAGAACAAATTTAAGAGTTTAAGAACATAAAATAACATTAAATCCAGCCCATGCAACTCCCTAAGATCAACCCATAAAAGGTTAGCCCTCCATTTATGATATTCTATCAATGGAAGTGGGTAGTCGACTTAAAGAAGTGCGATTGATGAAGAAAAATATTGAAAAATGAACACTCCACCGTTGTGTGATGAATTCACAAGTGTGGGTGTGAATAAATTCACACTTCAATTCAACGGTATCAACATATGAAGAAAAGGAAAATAAAAAGTGGAGAATAAGAAGAATAAATTTTATTAAAATAATAAATGTGAAAGAAAAACTTACATTAGATTAATTGTCGATGCGATTACAAAACAAAATCAAGAAATTACAATTGAAAGAAATACAATGGATGAAAGAAAAACTTCAATTGAAAGAACAAATATTAGATGATAATTACCTTCACCACCAGCTCCTTATATAGGCATATTAGGAGCCTTAGATACACCCCCCAAAAATCAATTCACCCCCCAACAATTAACAGAGTCAAAAGGAGGGTGAAGAATCAAAAGGAAATTGACGTTACAAAGTTGACCACAAAACCAGCCAGATTCATCCACCTTTTTAACATGTGAATTTGTAATTGAATAAGGCCTAATCCGGAGGGGTCATAAAAGAAAAATATTCTCGTACATCTGTTCTCTATGAGATTTAAAAATTTCAAGAAATTTGGTGTAGCCGTTTGGAAGTTATGGTTGAAATGGTGGGATGACTTTATGTTCATTCATGTTAGGCCCACCATTTAAATCTCAACTTTAGATCCCTTTATCATCATAAAAACTTCAGAATTAGATATTTCCACAGTTGAATAAAATGATCCTCATATTTTTCTCTTTCTACTGTAAAAATTTGAGCTTCATTGGTCTTGGTTTGTGGGACCCACATTTGTTTGATGGGCCTTAGGCCCATTATGCTTTTTCCAGCAAATTTCTGCATTCAGGCACAAAAATATCCATATTCCCTTGGGATTCATCCATCAGACCTAAAATATAAAATTTTCTAAATAACGTGATGAATAATATACCAAAATATCAAATTAAAATGATGAATATTGTATTTTTCACAAGCAATTTATTGAGTGATCACAAATTGACACTTTAAGCATGAATTGCACAATGATGGGAAATGAAGTTCAATTTTTGAATTGGACTAAAATTTATGTTTATACACTTTGAAAACCATTAATATTAATATATTAACAATGAATATTATCCACTTTCAGTGACTAATCCCACCCCCAACTTGAGTTTTTCTAGTCCCGAGCAAAATATATTACAAATATGAAATTTAAATCCCCCTTTTCAAAAACATTTTAATACACATTGCTCACCCAAAGACCGCATACCAAAAAAAATTATGAAACCCATAAAAATCATTTAAAACAAGCTAGGTCCATAAGCATATCCCAATCCCAAGCTCATTCCTTTATTTAAATTCATCGCCACATTTCATCCAATTTCAATTAAGCATGATAAAGTGTTGTGCATCACAAAAGATATGGGGCCCATTTTATTGTTCAAGGGGAAAAAATAGAAGCACTGGGTAGGAATCAAATTAAACCTTAAGATGAGTATCCATTTTTTTTGGATTGTTTGTTTTTTTATTTTTTTAACCATAATAGATATGAAAAGACTAACTCTAGGAAAGAAAACTATGGATTCACGATCCCCAAGTGCTGGACACCACACATATTGTCAATTCCATGCATTATAATAGAGATATAAAGCCTAACTCTGTGCAATAAAACTATGGAGTCATGATCCCCAAGTGTTGGACGTCATGCATTTGGACAAAACATTGCTCTATGTGGTCATTATTTTTTTTAATTATTTTTTATGTTTTTTTATTTTTTTGGATACTCAAATTAAACTAAAAGTGGCCCTAGAACCATATGATATAATTAAAGGGACCCAATAACTCAAATTTGCACCCAAGATCCAGTAGATGTGCATTGTGACATTTTTATTAAGAGTATGAAAATGTAAACTTTGAAAAATCACATCAGACAACCGCACTTTTCAAAAACTATGCTCATGAACTTAAACTTGCATTAAAATCAGAATCAAGGCATGAAAAATTATTTGATATCCAATTTCAGAGTTTGAAATGTGTGTTATCATGTTCATGGTTAATGGAATTTTTCTTTTCATGCATGTTCTTATTAAAAAAATCATTTTTTTATTTCATCTCCCCCCAACATAGAATAACACTATTCCCAGTGTTTAAAGAAATCATAGAAGGGGGTATGGGAGAGGTGTTCAAAGAATAAATTTAAAATGAAAATAATGGAATGAATTCACCTGGTGTTTGATGATGAAAGTGTATTCTACAGTCTCCCTTTAATCCTGGGTTCGAGTCTCAGTGGCTTGGACGGTTGTGACGGGCTTTTCCCCATGACCTATGATGTGTCCTTTAATTTTTTTATTTTATATATATATATATATATATATATATATATATTATTTTTTTAACCTACAAAATACATAAAAAATAAACTGATGATACATTGTCTTCTTTTTAATTTTCTGGGTATAGTATTACTCAGAGATCACGCCACGTGACACGGATGAATATGGCACTCCCATTTCATACCCATCATTACTCATAAAATAAGAACAGGTCATCAGTCTATGGTAATTTATTATATGAAGAAAAAAATAAAAAAATAAAAAATAAAGATGATTCACAATGATTGGAAACATGAAAACCATGGGTTTCCTCCCATGCAATGCTTTTGTTTAACGTCATTAGCTCAACTTGGACCCCCAAAATTATCCAATTCCAACTTTCAACATTTTTAGGACCCCATTTTTCTCCACTTCAACAAGATTGAGATTAATAATTTTTTTATAATTTGTTTCATGTGCAATACTTTGTTCTACATTGATTGGGAAAATCCATGTAATATCAGAAATGGTTGATTCAGTTGAATTTATATCATTTCCTAAGACATCAATGACCATTCTAAAATTATTGGTTTCTTTAGAAGAATGAACTAAAACTGAAAGGTTTTTCTTATCACCTATGATGGGATTCTTGAGTTGGCAAGGAAGGAAAATAATTTTGAGCTCGGGTTCATTGAAATTTCTTAAAGGATATTGACAAATCAAATCAAAATTGGTTTCTTCTCTAAAAAAATTAGAAAGAATTGGTTCATTTCGAAAATATGATTCATCATTAAAATTGTCCAGTTGAATATCAGGAATGGGTATGGACTCATTGTTTGTGATATCTCTTAATGGTTCAATTATTGGTACTTCTGAAAATTTATCAATGGAGTTATATTCAGGAAACTCAATCCATGATGTCAAATTTTCCTATTTTGAGTCCAAAAAATAAATTTCCTCTTGATTTAAATACCCTTAAACATTTCTTTGATCTTCTTCAGTTATCCCATATCCAAAGGTTAGTTCTTTTTTAAATTAATGAGGGGTTTTTGGGATAAAATATTCTTTTATCAGTGACGAGGAAAGGACATCCTGAGTGGGAATGGGTTCTTCATAAGTCTCAATTCTTTGTATTTATAATCTCAAAGATGAAACTTCTAAATTCATTTTAACCATTTTTTTCACACAAATGTTCAAGAATTTTTTCAGAATTAGGATTGATAGATGTTTGGACATCATGAACTTCATTAAGTTTGATCTCTTCAATCATTCTCAAGAGGTATGGAAATTGATCCTTTAAACAATCAGCATCCCATTGATTGTACATCTCATCTGGTGTGGTGTATTCAATCAAGGTTTGGTCAATGAAATTCCCTATGTGAGGAGATTACAAATATTGATTTTCCAGTTGATTATATCCTTGGTCTATCAATGGGTATTGTTGAAGATAATCCATTGGAGTTGATTGAAAATTGGTTTTTGGATTCATTGGACACACAAAAACAGAAAGGGGAATGGAGAAAACAAATTAGGGTGAGAGTAGAGAATTTGGGGTGAGAATAGAAAGATATTCTGAGGTGACTTACTTGGGTCCTCGGCAAAGATGCCAAAATTTGGTTGTGCCCAAATTTAACCTATTGGTAAAAGTGGTCATTGAAGTACAAGTAGGGATCGAATCCATAGGGACCAAAGAAGAAACCTTGAGACACTAAAATTTGTTGATGGATTGGCTATGAAGTGGCCAACTATGGTGTTGATTGATTTCAAGAAATGGTGATTTGATTTAAAGAAAAAAACAAACAAAATGACTTGAATTAAAACAATTAATTAAGATAAGATGATCCTAGGTTGTCTCTAGGGCTTGATTGGATGTAATTATTTTTCTTTGAATTTTATGTTCATCGGTTCAAGTGGTATCCATTAAAATAAATAATTCATCAATATCATTCCCCGATTTAATCCATACACAATTTCAAGGCTAATCACAAATTAACTTATAGGATCACTTAAATTAGAACTCCAAGTAATTGGACCATACTAGCACTCAAAATGTGTTGTCATTAAAGTCGGTGAAGACAAAGAAGAAGATAAATTAAAGAAAGGAACTCTTAAAATGATGAACAAATTTAAGAGTTTAAGAACATCAAATAACATTCAATCCGGCCCATGAAACTCCCTAAGATCAACCCATAAAATTTTATCCCTCCATTAATACTATTTTATTAATGGAATCCGATAGTCAACTTAAAGAAGCAGGATTGATGAAGAAAAATATTGAAAAATGAACACTTTGTCATTGTGTGATGAATTCACAAGTGCGGGTGTGAATAAATTCACACTTCGATTCAACGGTATCAACATGTGAAGAAAAGAAAAATAAAAAGTGGAGAAGAAGAAGAATAAATTTTATTAAAATACTAAATGTGAAATAAAAACTTACATTAGATGAATTGACAATGCGATTACAAAACAAAAGCGGGAAATTACAATTGAAAGAAATACAATGGATGAAAGAGAAATTTCAATTGAAAGAAAAACTATTAGATGATAATTACCTTCACCAAAATCTCCATATATAGGAATATTAGGATCATTAGGTTTACCCCCCAACAATCAATTCACCCTCCAATAATTAAGAGAGTCAAAAGGAGGGTGAAGAATCAAAAGGAAATTGACGTTACAAAGTTGACAAAAAAACCATCCAGATTCATCTACCATTTTGACGTGTGAATTTGTAATTGAATAATTCCAAATGAGGAGGGGTCGTACAAAAGAAATATTCTCGTAAATATGTCCTATATGATATGTAAAAATTTCAGGAAATTTTTCCCATACGTTTGGAAGTTTTGGTCGAAATGTAGGGACAAATTTATGTGCATTCATGTCGGGCCCACCATTTAAATCTCAAATTCAGATCTCTTTATCATCATGAAAACTTCAGAATTAGATCTGTCCACAATTGAATAAAATGATCAAAATATTTTTATATTTATACTGTAAAATTTTGAGCTTCATTGGGCTTGTTTTGTGTGCCCCACATTTGTTTGATGGGCCTTAGGCCCATTATGCTTTTTCCAACAAATTTCTGCATTCAGGCGCAAAAATATCCAACTTCCCTTGGGATTCATCCATTGGACCTAAAAGATAAAATGTTCCAAATAAAGTGATGAATCATATAAAAAAATATACAATTAAAATGATTAATAATGTATTTTTCACAAGCAATTTATTGATTGGTCCCAAATTGACACTTTAAGCATGAATTTCACAATGATGGGAAATGAAGTTAAATTTCTGATTTGGACAAAAATTGATGTTTATAAACTTTGAAAAACATTAATATTAAGATATTAACAATGAATATTAGCCACTTTCAGTGACTAATAAGTGTCCAAGGTGGTATAGTGGGGAGACTATACCCTCATGATCAGAGTAGCACAGTGGTGAAATGAATAGATAAATATCGAAAGCATATTAAATATCTAACATCATAAGGTAAATCATAAATATGGTGTAAACAACTGATATCAACAATAACCAGTATCATATACAAAATAATGATATAGCATATGTCTAACAAAACAGAACAGACAAGCATGTTATACAATACATGTATCAAAAAGACAAAAAGACCAAAAATTCTATCTCCAACAGCATCATGATACATAGATCAGTCTTGTTCTTTCATGCTCAAATGCTATGACCAAATCAAGCATCAATAACTGGGTGCTTTCCCTTTTCCCTACTAGAATCCACATAATCTGTCTGGGTACCATCAGTGAGCTGGATAGGGTGTGAGATAGACTCAGTAGGCCACCACCAACAATGTCTATAAATATCCAGTCAATGTATATAACATAGTAGTGTGAAATTTATAATTATAAGAATTAAATAATCTATAAAGGGGGTCGGGTCTGGTTCCGGAAGGACACCAGGCTGACTGTACCTACTTCGGCCTAAGATGGAAAGTATCTGAATGAGTAACCAAATGTATACACATATATAGAATGTATATGTAGTGACATCTATAGCCATATATATGGATACTACTACAAGATTGGACCCGAGGCATAACTCAAGCAACCATAAGTTGTAGCATGAGTATCACAAGTATCAAGGGATGTTGTCACGACCCATCCTCAGGACCCGTGCCGTGACTACCCCAAGCCCGCCTCCCATAGGCCAGGGGCTGGCGACTAGCACCAAGGTATAAATCCCGACAAAAAAGGGAAGGCATTGCCTTTATAATGTAAACAAAAACCACAGAGTAAGCAAGCAGAAGTAATCACTAAGTAAAATTGGGTACAATAGTAAGTGCAGAAAGTAAATGGGCCAGAATACAAACCCAAACTAAAAGTAAGGTACAACTGGAAATAAGTACAGCAAATGAAAGTAAAGCAGCAACATCGAGCCGTCCACTGGAATTCCCACCTGAAGGGTGGGTACAGATAGCCTCCTCAGCTCCTCGGGTCCAGCCGTCCGCTCCGTGTACGTCCCACCCAGTGGTCCACCTCCAGGTACTGAATTGCTCCACAAACCTCAACCACGATCAGCGTTGTCAGTCATCTGCATCCAACATAATGTAGTGCGGGCATATCCCGTGCAGGGGTGAGTATACGCTACTTAGTAGGGACCCTGAGACCCCCGAACGTCTCCTAGAATCCACAAAGGATAATCCACAAAGGAAAGATACAATCACAAAGTAACAACCAACACTACTTAGGTATATGCCCATACATATACCTAAGTCATCAATTCCATTTTGGCTCCAACATCTGAGCCCAAGTTCAATCACGTCCACACAGGATAGTACAACCCAATCCACATAGGATAACACAACCCAATCCACATAGGAAAGCAAGTCAATAATATCGAAGATAATGATTGGAAGTCAAGACTCAACTCACACAGATATACTTCTTCCTAAGGTGATAGATATGATCAAATGTAGCCACTGATTCATCTAAGCTGGGACCCACGTAGGATACTAAACCAGCTAAGCTGTCGGACCCACATAGGATACAGACCAGCTACTCTGCCAGACCCATGTAGGATAGCAAGAACAGAGTCAAACACTTCCAGAACCACGTAGGATACAAGAACAGTAGTCATCTTCGTCGAACCCACGGAGGATTTCAGTACGGTATTCATCGCTACCGAACCCACGGAGGATTTCAGTGCAGTCTTCATCGTCGTCGAACCCACAGAGGATTTCAGTACGGTCTTCATCGCTGCCGAACCCACAGAGGATTTCAGTGTAGTCTTCATCGTCGTCGAACCCACGGAGGATTTCAGTATGGTCTTCTTCGCTGCCGAACCCACAGTGGATTTCAGTGCAGTCTTCATCGTTGCTGAACCCACAGAGGATTTCAGTGCAGTCTTCATCGTCGTCGCAGTCGCAGCCAGCTCTAGGGTTCCCGCACACAGCATGCTCGATTCCGGGAGGGTCAACTCCAGGAGCCAAGGGGTTCGATACATCAATTGAAACGTAGTCCGGAGTTGATGTATCCCAAGGTTCCGTCTCGACAAGAGGAACTCAATGTGACAGACGGCGCGTCAATCGGACGCCCGGTCTGAGAGTTATTGGCTTTTTCGTTCCAGGGGCCCGGTTGGTTTTTAATTCAAAACCAACCCGAACGCACTCCAACTACATCCAAACCTCGAACAGAGAAATCCAAAAGGTCCGTCTCACTAAGAGGAATCCAACAAAGTCGACGGCACATCAATCAGACGTTCGGAGCTCAAGTTATAAGTGTTTCCGCTCTGAGGGCTCGGTTGGTTTCGTGTTCGAACCAACCTAGCCATACCCAAAGTTCTCCAAAACCTTTAGTGTAATATACCTAAATTACTGTCTCGATACAAGGATCGCATTGCAACTAAAATTGCGTCGATCGGAGGTCCGTAGCCCAGGATATGGGCAAAAGAATGAATATGTCCGGTTTTAGGGGGTTTTGGGCCCGGCCCGAGACCCCCTGGTTCGGCCCGAACCGGGTCGACCCGAACCGGATCTGGGTCCGGCCCGTTAGGTCACGGCCTGGCCCGGTTCGGCTAGTCTAGCCTGGGCGGCCGGTTGGCCTAGCGCGAACGCGGCCGCGTGGCTAGATAGCTCAGCTCGGCCGAGCTGTCGCGAAAAAGGGAGGGGGGGGGGGGGGGGGGGGCTACCCCACTGATTGAAACCGCGGCCCACCCATGTGGGGGCCGATCCTTTTCCAGCCGGAGGTTACAACCCCTATTCTCCCTTCCGAAATGGCTGGCCCGGTCCGGCCGGCCGATGCTGCCGCCGCGGGGCCCCGCGGTCCCGCCCCTCCGAGGTGCCGGTGGCCGGCGGTTCTGGCCGCCCCGCCTTGCACTGTCGCGGCTTTAAGCTGCAGCCTTGTCCGACCGGTGCGGCGTGATGGCACTGCGCCCCTTCGTCATGGCCCCGCTCCGGCCGCGACTTCTTCGTGGTTCTCTGATGCGGCGCGACGGCGCCACAGCTTTGTTCGGCCTCAACGGTGCAGCGCAACGGCGCCGCGCTTCTTCGCCTGTTCTTATTTGTTTCCGCGCGGTGTCGTTGCACCGCGCTACCTTTGTTCATGCCGCGAAAAACACATCATCAAAGGGGGAGTAGGTTCAGTCGTTTTTTTGCGGTCCGATCTCCTCCCGTTAATCCGATATCAAGCGGCTTAAGAAATTGACGTTTGGATGGTCAAGAAAATTCATGAACCAAAATCAAACCCCTACCTCGATAACGAGTTGATGATCGAAGAGCGTCGCGGAAACGACGTCATGAGGTAAAGATCTGTATGCGCTTGACGGAGATCATCCGAGGTGGAGCGGCGTCTCACACTGGCTGCGAAGAGGAGAAGAAAGTCACGACGATCACTCCTTGCGGTGACGGCGTTCTTCGTTGGGGTCTGGACGTTCTTCACATTCTCCAACGAAGAAGATGAAGATTCCTATAGATTTTGAGTATTCTCTCCCAATCCTTAACACCAAAAATCTAGCCCAAAAATAAAATAATCTCCACTAATTTTATTAAGTCATGCCAAGAGTTTAAAACTTAAAAAATCAATTCAATTAATTGAATTAAGGAGTTGGCTTAATTAAAAGAGAGGAGAGGGAAAGCCACAACATTAATTACAAGAAAGATATTAAAAGGAGTTTCAAGGGGTTATGGGGAATTTGAAAAGGTGTGGGCTTGTGTGGGCCCCACCTATCCATTATTCTCCCAAGGGAATTTAGCGACCCAACTTCCACACAAAGGATAAAACTACTTAGAAGAAAAATAAAATTGGAATACAATTTTATTTTATTATTCATTTAAACCTCAAATTTTAAACAACTCCTCTCGAGAAAACACACCTTCAGAAAAGGTCTTCTTAAGAAATTACCGGCGCTGCAGTTCCATCGGTGCCCTCGGATTTTGATTCTGAGCACCAGTTCAAAAGTTAGGAAAACCCTCTGGTTCGTTCACTAAACGTACCCGAGCTAAACTTCGGAACATGATTCTGGGCACACCGGGCCTCGGAATCAGCTGCCGTTAGAAACTGCGTTCTTGTAAAATCTCAAAGAAAATTATGAAAAAAATTTCCCTTGAATTTTACGGGTCTTTACATTACTCCCACCTCAGGGATTTACGTCCCCGTAAAGATACATCATAAACTAGGGGAACAAATGTGGGTACTGAGCACGCATATGAGCCTCCTGCTCCAAAGTTCTCTCCTGGAGGTTCCCATGCTGCCATCTGATGCGCACTAGAGGTATCAATCGTCCACGTAGGACCCGCTCCTGTCAATCCTCGATCTCCACTGGGACCTCTGAAAAAGTCGCCCCATCATTGATGTCCAACTCCCCATGGTCGATGATATGCGTCGGTTCATGCACGTATCTCCTCAGCTGAGATACGTGGAAGACGTCGTGCACCTGGTGCAACTGAGGTGGTAGAGCTAAGCGATAAGCCACCTCGCATATCCTGCTGAGGACCTGTAATGGTCTGATGAAGCGCGGAGATAACTTTCCACCCCGGCCAAATCTCTGTAATCCACGTCGAGGTGAGACCCACAAGAAGACGTGTTCGCCATCCTTGAACTCCAGTGGCATCCACCTCCTGTCAGCATAAGACTTTTGTCGTCTCTGAGATGTCCTCATCCACTCTTGGGTGACCTGGACCTTCTCTGTCATGTCCTAGACCATCTCCGGTCCCACAAGTGCTGACTCCCCAGGTTCTGTCCAGCACATAGGTGATCTACAAGGTCGGTCGTACAATGCCTCGTATGGTGCCATCCCGATGGTAGAGTGGTAGTTGTTGTTGTATGAAAACTCCACCAAGGGTAGGTGGTCCTCCCAGCTGTGACCAAAGTCGAGGACACATGCACGGAGCATTTCCTCGAGAGTCTGAATGGTCCTCTCTGTCTGACCATCCGTCTGAGGGTGAAAGGCGGTGCTCAGCCATAGCTGCATCCCGAATGCATCCTGCAACCCCTTCCAAAGCCGGGAAGTAAAGCGAGCATCTCAATCGAAGACAATAGATGATGGCACACCATGAAGCCGTACGATCTCCTGAACGTAGAGGTGCCCCAATCTCTCCACTGAGCCCTGCTCTCTGATGGGTGAGAAGTGGGCCGACTTGGTGAGTCGGTCGACAATCACCCAAATGGAGTCGTGACCTCTAGAGTGCGTGGAAGTCCAGTCACAAAATCCATAGATATCTCATCCCACTTCCGCTCTGGGACCTCCAAGGGTTGTACCAAGCCTGCTGGTACCTGGTGCTCCACCTTCACCTACTGACAGGTGAAACATCAAGAAACGAAATCTGCCACAACTTTCTTCATACCCGGCCACCAGTGTTGTCATCTGAGATCCTGGTATATCTTCGCTACTCCTGGATGTACAACTAAAGGGGAAGTGTGAAACTCTCTCAGCACCTCCTCCTGTAAAGAAACTGGTACCATGGTACGTCCTATGAAAAGGACGACGTGATCTCCTACTACAGAGAATCCATCAGGTGCATGTCCTGAGGATATATGTGCATGCCACGACTCACAGTCAGCGTCCCCACGTTGTGCCTCTTTGACCCGCTGCAGTAGTGGAGGAGTGACTGTGAGTGACTGAAGAAAGGATTCTCCATCTCTATCCATGAAGGATATCTGCAAAGCGGCTAACTGCTCTGTCGCCTCCCCGAGTAGTTGAATGCACGTCCTCCTGCTGAGAGCATCGGCTACTACGTTCCCCTTTCCAGGAGTATAGACTATCTCAAATTCATAGTCCTGGAGGAACTCTATCCATCGCCGCTGTCTCAGATTCAGGTCCTTCTGCAAGAAGATGTACCTGAGACTCTGGTGGTTAGAGTAGACTAAAAAACGCTCGCCCATCAGGTAGTGTCGCCACATCTTCAGAGTGAAGACCACTGCTACTAACTCTAGGTCATGGGTAGCGTAGTTCTACGCATTTTGCCTCAACTGAGGTGATCCATAGGTGATCACGGCCTACTCCTTCATCATGACACATCCGAGTCCGGTCCCTGATGCATCGCAGTAGACTACATACCCTACTCCCTCCTCCGGTAGCCTCAAGATAGGTGTGCTGGTCAATCTCTGTCTCAGCTCCTGGAAGCTCTGCTGACATCTGTCTGACCACACGAAGGGTTTCCCCTTCTTCGTCAAAGCTTAGAGTGGTTCCGCAACTTTGGAGAAGTCTGGAACAAACCTCCAGTAGTACCCAGCTAGACCCAAGAAACTCTGCACCTCTGTCATGCTCCTAGGTGTCTCCCAAGCTAGAACTGCCTCGATCTTTGCAGGATCCACTGCAACTCCCGCCTCAGAGATGAAGTGTCCTAAGAAGTTGACCTCATGTAACCAGAACTGACACTTCGAGAGATTACCATAAAGCTGGTGCTCTCGAAGTGTGTCTAGTACAACCCGCAAGTGGTAGGCGTGCTCCTCCTCAGTGGTCGAGTATATCAAAATGTCATCGATGAAGACCACGATAAATAGATCGAGGTATAGCTGAAAGATCATGTTCATGAGACCCATGAACACTGATGGAGCATTGGTTATGCTTAAAGGCATAACCAAGAACTCATAGTGGTCATACCGACATCTGAAGTCCATCTTCTGCACGTCCTCATCTCGAAATCTGAGCTGATGATAGCCTGACCTGAGGTCTATCTTCGAGAACCACCGTGCTCCCTTGAGATGATCTAAGAGGTCGTCAATTCTCGGAAGTGGATACATGTTCTTCACGGTCACCTGGTTCAGGCGACGATAGTCAATACACAGTCTCAAGCTCCTGTCCGCCTTCTTGGCGAACAATATCGGGGAAGCCCAGGGTGAAATACTGGGTCAGATGAATCCCTTGCTCTGTAAGTCCTCCAGCTGTACCCGTAGCTCTCGAAGCTAAGCGGGAGCCATCTGATATGATGGAGTGGATATCAGGGTTGTCCCGGGGTACAGGTCAATATAAAAGTCTACCTCTCTGTGATGAGGTAGTCCTGGAACGTCGTTCGGAAAAACATCCGCATACTGATCCACCACTACAGGAAAACTCGGACTCCGCACGTCAACTGCTCCTAGGATGAGGCTATCCAACTGATAAGTGATGGGCTGTCCTCTCCTCTGCGTGAGTCCATCCTGCGCTGCAAAGTCTCCCTTCTCGCCGGTGAAGGTGAACCTGCTCCCATCGGTGCGAACACACCACACCTTGCACCTAATACAGTCGATCTGAGCATGGATTGTAGATAACCAATCCATGCCCAAGATAACGCCGTAAGGCCTCGACGCTGCTACAAGAAGATCTTAGTCGAATGTCTCACCTCTTAGAGTAAGCTCACACTGCCGGCACCAGTGCGTAATAGTCGTGTCTGCTCCCGTAGGAGTCTCTAGCCGTAAGGATTGAGCCAACGGCTCTGTCGGAATCTCCGAGCTCCGAACAAGGGAAGCGGAAATAAAATAATGACTCACTCATGTGTCTATAAGAACTATAACAAGGGTGTAGTAGACACAGATAGTACCTCGAATCATCTCTGGCGCGCCGTGGTCGTAGGCCTCCGCTGCCTGAAGTTGATCCTATCTCTTCCCGCCATCTCCCTATGGTAGGGGTGGACCTCCTGGTGGTGGTGGTGGTAAAGCCTCAAAACGTATCCCACCACCTGTTGCTCGACCAGCTCCCCTGCCTCATCCACCTGCTCTCGGAGGACCGCCACAGTCGACCCTCTACCTCTTCCTGGGTGGCCCATAAACCGTCTGCTGCTCCTCTGCACGGCGGGTCGGGCAGTCACGATCCATGTGGCCCTGCCTTCCGCATGCGTAGCACTGCCTGCTCCTCGGAAGGCTGGCTCTGTGCCGTGTGCCCCGCACCTCTGAGCCAGTGTCCTGAGGTCATCTGCCTGATGGTCCGGTCCACCTGGATCCCTGTGACATCCATAGACTGCCAGCTGTAGACGACTCTGCTACGTGTCGCCCTGTGGTAGGTCTCGCTGCTGGCGTAGGCTCAGCAAGAAATCTCTCTATGAGAAGAGATCACTCCAGTACTCCTACCTGTGTCGGAATGCTGAGGGAGATCATTGATGCCCTGATCTCATGCCTCAGTCCCTGCTCGAAGGTCTGGGCCCGGAAGAATGGGTCTCGTACCATGTCCTTCGAATAGCGTGAGAGATTGGTAAATCTCGTCGAGTATTGGGCGACCATCATGCTACCCTGCCGCAGATGTATAAGCTCCTGGATGCGCACCACACGGAGGGTGGCTGGGACAAACTCCGAGTGGAAGAGGCTCTCAAAGTCCATCCAGAGGAGAGATGCCTCGTCGTGCACCTAGAGCATCAAGCTCCACCATCTGCCTGTTGCCGCGTGCAGGAGGCTCACTGCGAGGATCACCATGGAGTCAGCTGGTGTCCCCACTAACCTGAAAACTTGCACAACCGCCTCCAACCAATCCTCGGCTGCCTGAGGGTCCGTCTCCCCATGGAACATGGGTGGTATCTGACGCTGAAACTCATGCAGTGCACTAAGGCGACGTGCATTATCAGCGGCTGGGGCTGGTGGCATCAGTGGCTCGGCGGGTAGAGGTACCGTCGGTGCCTCCGCTGAAAAAGGGCCCTGCACCGAGGACTCGTCGCTTGGTGGGATATCGTCTCGCACAAAGCTCGGAACCCTAGATGGCTGCCGTCGTGGGGCCATCCTAAAAAGAAACAGGTGTGCCACGGTCAAACAGTATACCTGGTGAGCTGACACAAAGTAATCACAAATAAAACTTTTGAAACACACATGCAATCAATGTTTTCATGCATTGAGTCGAAAATCAGAAGTCAGGGTCCTGGTGTATGGATACGTCGGACGCCGCACCAACACTGGACTCCCTGGACTGATAACCACACTCAATACCCTTAACACTATTGCTTCATATAGAAGAAATATCAGAGTCCCGAGTTCTGCGGTAGAACTGAACTCCTCTTATACCAATTTATCACGACCCATCCTCGGGACCCATGCCGTGACTACCCCAAGCCCGCCTACCATAGGCCAGGGGCTGGTGACTAGCACCAAGGCGTAAATCCCGACAAAAAGGGAAGGTATTGCCTTTATAATGTAAACAAACATCACAGAGTAAGCAAGTATAATTAATCACTAAGTAAAACTGGGTACAATAGTAAGTGCAGAAAGTAAATGGGCCAGAATACAAACCCAAGCTGAAAGTAAGGTACAACTGGAAAGAAGTATAGCAACTAAAAGTAAAGCAGCAATGTCGATCCGCCCACTGGAAGTCCCAGCTGAAGGGTGGGTACAGATAGCCTCCTCAGCTCCTCGGGTCCAGTCGTCCGCTCCGTGTACGTCTCGCCCAGTGGTCCACCTCCAGGTACTGACTTGCTCCACAAACCTCAACCACGATCAGCGCTGTCCGTCGTCTGCATCCAACACAACGTAGTGCGGGCATAACCTGTGCAGGGGTGAGTATACGCTACTCAGTAGGGACCCCAAGACCCCTGAAGGTCTCCCAGAATCCACAAAGGATAATCCACAAAGGAAAGATACAATCACGAAGTAACAACCAAAACTACTTAGGTATATGCCCATACATATACCTAAGTCATCAATTCTAGTTCGTCTCCAACATCTGAGCCCATGTTCGATCACGTCCACACAGGATAGTACAACCCAATCCACATAGGATAACACAACCCAATCCACATAAGAAACCAGGTCATTCATATCGAAGATAATGATTAGAAGTCAAGACTCAGCTCACACAGGTATACTTCTTCATAAGGTGATAGAGATGATCAGATGTAGCCACTGATTCATCTAAGTTGGGACCCACGTAGGATACTAAACCAGCTAAGCTGTCGGACCCACACAGGATACAGACCAGCTACTCTACCAGACCCACGTAGGATAGAAAAAACATAGTCAAACTCTGCCAGACCCATGTAGGATACAAGAACAGTAGTCATCGTCGTCGAACCCATGGAGGATTTCAGTACGTTCTTCATTGCTGTCGAACCCACGGAGGAATTCAGTGCAGTCTTCATCGTCGTCGAACCCACAGATTATTTCAGTACGGTCTTCATCACTGCCGAACCCACGGAGGATTTCAGTGCAGTCTTCATCGTCATCGAACCTACAGAGGATTTCAGTATGGTCTTCATCACTACCGAACCGACGGAGGATTTCAGTGCAGTCTTCATCGCTGCCGAACCCACGGAGGATTTCAGTGCAGTCTTCATCGTCGTCGCAGTCACAGCCAGCTCTAGGGTTCCCGCACACAACATGCTCGATTCTGGGAGGGTCCGCTCCACGAGCCAAGGGGGTTGATACATCAACTAACACGTAGTTCTAAGTTGATGTATCCCAAGGTTTCGTCTCGACAAGAGGAACTCAACGTGACAGACGGCGCGTCAATCGGACGCCCGGTCTGAGAGTTATTGGCTTTTTCGTTCCAGGGGCCCGGTTGGTTTTTAAGTCAAAACCAACCCGACCGCACTCCAACTACCTCCAAACCTTGATCGGATTAACCTAAAAGGTCCATCTCACTAATAGGAATCCAAAAAAGTCGATGGCACGTCAATCGGACGTCCGGAGCTCAAGTTATAAGCATTTTCGCTCTGAGGGCCCGGTTGGTTTCATGTTCGAACCAACTCGGCCATACCCAAAGTTCTTCAAAACCTTTATTGTAATATACCTAAACAACCATCTCGATCCAAGGATCGCATCGCAACTGATGGTGTGTCTATCGAAGGTCTGTAGCCCAAGATATGGGCAAAAGAACAAACATGTTCGGTTTTAGGGGGTTTTGGGCCCGGACCGACCCAGCCCGAGACCCCCTGGGTCGGCCCGAACCGGGTCGGCCCGAACCGGGTCGACCCGAACCTGGTCTAGGTCTAGCCCGTTAGGGCGCGGCCCAGCCCAGTGGGTGCGGCCCGGCCCCGCCTGGCTTGGACGCGGCCGCGTGGCCAGACAGCTCGGCTCGGCCGAGCTGTCGTGAAAAGGGGGGGGGGGCGTTGCCCCCTGATTGAACCCCCCCCCCCCCCACATGGGGGCCACTCCTTTTCCAGATGGGGGTTACGACCCCTGGTCTCCCTTCCGAAATGGTCGGCCCGGTTCAGCCGGCCGATGCTGCCGCCGCGGGACCCCGCGGTTCCGCCCCTCCGAGGTGTCGGCGGCCGGCGGTTACAGCTGCCCGCCATGCACCGCCATGGCTTTGAGTCGTGGCCTTGCCCGACCGGCGCGGCACAACGGCGTTGTTCCCCTCTGCCGCGGCCCCTCTCTGGCGGCGGCTTCTTCATGGTTCTCCGGCGCGGCGCGACGGCACCGCAGCTTTGTTCGGCCTCAACAGCGTGGCGCGGCGCGACGACGCCGCGCTTCTTCGCCCGTTCTTCTTTGTTTTCGCACAGTGTCGTTGCACCGTGCAACCTTTGTCTGTGCCACGACAAACACATCATCAAAGGGGGAGCAGGTTCGGCCGTGTTCATGCGGTCCGACCTCCTCCCATTAATCTGATATCAAGCGGCTTAAGTAATTGACGTTTGGACAGTCAAGAAAATTAATGAACCAAAATCAAACCCCTACCTCGATAACGAGTTGACGATCTAAGAGCATCGCGGAAACGGCATCGTGAGGTAAAGCTCCGTATGTGCTTGACGAAGATCGTCCGAGATGGATCGGCATCTCACACCGGCTGCAGAGAGGAGAAGAAAGGCATGACGATCACTCCTTGCGGTGACGGCGTTCTTCGTTGTGGTCTTGACGTTCTTCGCGTTCTCCAACGAAGAAGATGAAGATTCCTCTAGATTTTGAGTATTCTCTCCCAATCCTTAACACCACAAATCTAACCCAAAAATAAAATAATCTCCACTTATTTTATTAAGTCATGCCAAGAGTTTAAAATTTAAAAACTCAATTCAATTAATTTAATTAAGGAGTTGGCTTAATTAAAAGAGAGGAGAGGGAAAGTCACAACATTACTTACAAGGAAGATATTAAGAGGAGTTTCAAGGGGTTATGGGGAATGTGAAAATGTGGGGGCTCGTGTGGGCCCCACCTCTCCTTTATTCTCCCAAGGGAAGTTAGCAACCCAACTTCCACACAAAGGATAAAACTACTTAGAAGAAAAATAAAATTGGAATACAATTTTATTTTATTCTTCACTTAAACCTCAAATTTTAAACAACTCCTCCCGAGAAAACACACCTTCGGAAAAGGTCTTCTTAAGCAATTACCAGCGCTGTGGTTCCATCGGTGCCCTCGGATTTTGATTCCGAGCACCGGTTCAAAAGTTAGGAAAACCCGCTCGTTCGTTCACTGAACGTACCCGAGCTAAACTTCGGAACATGATTTCGGGCACACCGGGCCTCGGAATCAGGTGCCGTTAGAAACTGAGTTCTTGTAAAATCCCAAAGAAAATTAAGAAAAAAATTTACCTTGAATTTTACGGGTCTTTACAGATGTCATGCCCAGTATCAAATGAATAGGGGACGACATGCCCAGTATCATAGTAGTAGGGTCGTCATGCCTAGTGTCATGTCAAGAAGGGTCATCATTCTTGTATAACATAGTAAGGTTCATCATGCCCATATATCATATCCAGAGGGTCACTATGCACATATCATAATTATAGGGTCCCCATGCCCATATCAAGTCATTAGGGTTTCTAGGACCGTATATTACATTAACAAAAGGGATGCCATGACCATGTATCATATTTAGCATAAGGGATTCTATGCTTGTATTATAATTATTCATAAAGGGTCACCATGATTGAGTGTCACTATATAGGTATTATATTCTTGTATCACAGTATAGGGACATCATGCTTGAATCACAATATAGGGACACCATGCCCAAAACATATAACATGAGGGTCATCATGCCCAATTTATAATAGAAGGGTCACCATGCCCAATCATATCAATTATAAATATTCAATAATTAAATTAGATCTACCATTTAATTCATAATAAATTTTCATTAAATAATAACAAGGGCATAACCATTTTAAATTTAATTAGGTGATGTGTTCATACCACTCACCTCCATTCAATTTTTCTTTAATTGATAAGTGGTTTATCCATGATACACCACAAAAAAATATCCATTTTATTTATTATATCATAATTATAAGTCATTATAAAACCATATAGATGATGGTTTTTCCATTTAGGAATTTATGAAAATAATGGAAATTTATGGTACACCCCAAGGGGAAGAAACATTTGAAGGGGGGATAATATAATATTTATATCAATGGATTATAGGCTAGTTATATCATGGATATTTAATTAAACATAGTTTCATATTTTGAGGCAACACAAAAATAATCTAGAATATAGCATCACAATGCGTAATAAAATACAATAATACTTGAGGGATAAATACTAAACCACATACCTTATACTTGTAGAGGATTACTCATCTAGTATCAGCCATTGATTTGGCCCAGATTTAGAGAAAATGAAAAAATAGATGAACACCTTGAAAATGGATAATGTGATCCTATACCTAAATAACTCCCTCAAGAGAAAGAAAAATGGTGAAAGGTGTAAGATTAATGAAAAACTCATTATAGAACATACAAAGAGATGTTCAGAAGTTGAATCAGAGTCCTAATGGAGGAACAGATTCAAAGCCTAGCTTTAGGCTTCAAGGGATATCAAATGGAGGATATCTCCTACTATGTGAGAGAAAGATATGAGAGAGGGTGAGAAAAGAAAAGGGGGTATGCCCCTTTAAAATAATTTCACGGCATTTACATGATGTGTAAATTCTATAAACATAATTTAATACTTGGGATTTCACTTCTAAGGAAATTACATTACACATCATGAACTGGAATGCCTAGGCCAATACACATAATGTATTGAATACATGTCATTTACTTGGCCTTAATCCATCATTTATTCCCCTCCTTATATTCCAAGACAAAATATCTTCCCTAATATGTGGTTTTTTATTTTTATCCATAAGAGTGATACAAAAAGGGTTTAACCAAAAATTAAAATGATCCATACCTGAAGGAAAAAAACCGAGTTCTTACTGTCTACATCCCTTAAATAAATTCTTCCCTAAATTTTCCTTATGAGGGTGGAAGAATATTATATGAGAACAAATCTAGCCCCTGATCACATACATCGGCCTCCCTCTCCCAAGTCTCATCCATCACATGTCTATGCTACCATAACACCTGTACTAAAGGGACATACTAGCCTCTGAGAGCCTTTGTGATCCTGTCAATGATGTGTATATGATACTCCTCAAAATAAGCATCGACATCCAACTTCACATCCTCAAGATCAAAATTACGAGATAGGTTGTCATGATAATGGTGAAGTTATGAAACGTGGAAGACGTCATGCATGGAACGGTACCTCTAAGGTAAAAGAAACTGATAGGCTACTAGCCTGACTCTATTTAAGATCTCAAATGGCCTAACATAACAAGATGGCAGCTTCACTTACCTCCATATCCATCTATTCCCAAGTCTGGGTGATGCCTGTGAGAAAAAATGATCCCAGACCTCAAACTTTAGATGTTGTCAATGGTGATCGGCATATGATTTCTATCTTGATTGAGTAGTATACATGCATTTCCTGATAAGCTGAACTTGTTATGAATTCTCTTGTATGAGACAATAACCTAGTATCGCTGCCTCTCCTACCTCTAAACATCACGGGGGGTGAACATCATGGCCTACTGTAGAGGACCTCATAAGGATCCATCTATATCATTGCCAGATAGATATTATTGTAGGAAAACAATAAAAGAGGTATATGTTTTTTCTAAGAACTTTTGAAATCAAGGATACATGATCGAAGCATGTCCTCTAACACCTGTATCACTTTTTCTAACTATCCATCAGTCGGAGGGTGAAAATATGTGCTTCGAAGCACCTATATACCCATATCTATTTGTAACCCCTTCCAGAACCTCGAATTGAAATGAGAATCCCTATCTAAAATGATAGTACTAGGAAACCCTTGTAGTTTTATGATCTCACAAACATACATTCTTCCTAGATCATAAACTACAAAAGTATCCTAGATAGGAAGGATGTGGGATAATTTCATCAGTCGATCCATGACTACCTGAATCGCATCGCTACCTCAAGGAGGCCTCGGTAAGTTGGCTACAAAATTCATCTCAACGTATTCCCATTTCCATTATAGGACTGGTAATAGTTGTAATAAGATAGAAGGCATCTGGTGTCCTCCTTCACCTTGTGAAGGGTGGAACACTAAGTAATAAAACTCACTATCTGACATTTCATCCCCACCCACCAATATTTTCGGCATATATCATGATATATATTGGAGATACCTAGGTACATTTCCTGGTGAGAAGCATCTGATTCTTGCATCAGATCCTCTCACCTCAACTCCTCTATCATGTATGTAGGGACCTAGATACGCCCATGTATACATAGGATATCATCACCATCAATAGACCAATTTGAAGGTGGGTCCTCACCAAAAACACTATCTCATAGGAAAAAACTTTAGGATCATAGAACTACATCATATTCACTCTATTAAGAAGTAAAGAGGTCACTAATAGTGATACAAGTACAAACTGTCCATGGAAGTTCTGAACCTCTATATGCATCTCAAAAAATAGAGTCATAAGATGACACTCACCACTACCCTCCTAAACCATATGAGTATGATTCCTCTTTCTCAGATCATTGGAAACAATATTTCCCTTCCTGGGTGTATAGGATATCTCAAAGTTGAAGGACCGAAGGTATTTAACCCACCTTCTCTGCTGAAAGTTTAAGTAATGTTGTGTGAAAATATAACTGAGTATTTTTCTTTTCTGTAAACATCAAAAAATGGTCTCCAAATAGGTAGTTCCTCCAACAATGAAAGGCATGAACCACTTCTACCAAATCAAGATCCTACATCGGGTAATTCTACTCATGAGGCCTTATTTTTCATGACCTGTATATAGTGAATCGATCTTCCTGTATCAGAACTTCTTCTAGAATGATACCTAATGTATAGAACCCCATGTTTCAAGTAAGTAAACATTTGTTTATTCTTTTTAAGTATGTAAAGTATATGTGTGAAGTTTGAGAGAGTTTGGAGAAATTTTGGAGTGTTTTTGGGGATTTTATACAAGTTCATGGTTGGTGTACGGTTTAGGAAAAATGTGTAACACCTACAAGAAACCTTGCACAATTTGACAGGTGCTAAAGGGAAGGCACACAGGTTGTGCAAGGTTTGTCCAAACTATGTGTTAGCCTTGGAGAAACCATGATTTGTTGGATAGTGAGATTTGGCATAGTTGGCACACGATTGGGAAACTGTGTAAGACTACCATTAAAGGTTCAACCCTTTAGGCAGTAGCTTTCGCATGGTTAGTGCATAGTTTTCCTAACCGTGCGATAACCATGAATGGGTTAAAAGTGAGATCCTAAAATTGTAGATCTCACGTGTTTTTGCCTCTATCACCCCCATTTTTCTCCTATAAGGCCCTAACTCAATATTCTCTCCTACCAAAGGTCAAGGAAGATTATCTCATCGATCTTGTGGTGATCTAAAGGCTTCTCTTGGTGATTTGAAGCCAGATTCATGCAGTAAGCCTTCATTATTGGTTGTTCTTGGTGCTTTTTATTATATCCTCTTCTCTATCTCTCTTGTTTTCTTATATCTATGTTTTTTGTGGACATTTATAAGATATTTTATTCCAAATAGTTTGATATTTTGTCTTTTTGATGATAGGGGAAGATATTTAAGGTGTGTTTGTGGAGTTTTAGCTTGTTTTCATTGGTGTTATACATATCGTTCTTTGTTTTCATCATAAAACCCGAGGTAGGCGGCTTCACTCTCGAATCCTCTATCTAGAATATAAAGGCTTGATTTTAAATTGATTTTTTTGTGTGTAATTGATTTTGAATTTCTATTTATTTATTGTTAAAAACCCTCTTGAGTGATGGTTTGTGGAAATAAGAAAATTGGGTATTTTTATAGAAAGTTCTTTGGTTCTTAATTTTAAATTGATTTTAAAATGTGGATTTTCTATAATTGTGGTAAATGGATTAATCAAAATGTTTCCAATAAAAGGGATGGTTTTATTTAAATGAATTGTAATGGTTAAAGGTTTTTAATAAAATAACGGTTTTATTGAAATTATTATTTTGGAATTGGTTTGGCATAATGGTTGTGTGAGTTCATCTACATTCGGGATGGATAAGGGTAAGGAGTATACCCCATAATTAGTGGGATTAATAAGGGTCGGGGTTGTCCCCTGTCAAAATGGTTCACTATGTGATGTATTAGTGAAAGGATTACTCACCACTTACAGGTATAGGAAGATCTAGGTTTTCATGCAAGGTTGGATATGTGGATATGTAAAATGGAATAGTTGTGCTAAAATAAAATTTTTAAAATGATTTCTGAGCATTGTTTGGTTTCTTTACTTGGAACTTAATGTTGTTTTTGATAAAATGGTTTCATTGGAACTTATTTATATTGTGATATAATTTTTTTTATAATTGTTTAATACAAACAATTTTTATGTAAATGTTGCTAACATGTTTTATCCTAGTGGTGTGAGTAGGGAATTCATTGGGGAAAATATACTGAGTTTCATTACTCACCCATGCTTTGGTACTTTGGTGCTTTTACAAATGTTTTTTATCAAGACATGGGAGAAGGTAAAATATCACACATATTTATTAGTACTTCATGATACTTGGTCTTTTTGGTGGATTTGTAGAATAGAGCTTGATGGGTCATTGGATTCATAGTTTTCTTTAAGTCTTGTTGGTTTTGCAGTCTTTCATTGTGTACTTTGATATTGTAGACTTCTGTTGTGGAACTTGGTTTTAGTTGGCTTTTGATAAAAAAGAAAAATTGAGTTGTATTTCATTTTTTCATGCATCATATAGCGTTTATCCGATTATGGCATGTTTGGTTTGTTGTTTTATTCTTTAAGGGAAAATTATCCCCCATATGTATTGAATTACTTCAATATTTATTTCTATCCTTTGGAATCTCAATGATGTCACTTAAGTCCAAGTAATGTTCATCAACCTTTCCAATTCAATTAGGGGGAGGTATATTGCAAGTGGTGTTAGCTTGGTCCTTCCTTTATGGAATAAGTGGTCTAAGTATTGGTTGGTCTTTGACTTGGTATTGGTTGTCAGACTTGGAGTTGAATTCATTCTGGTTTATTCTTTGAGTTGGGATCATAAAAAGAAGTAGGATTGTCATAACTTGAAATGTAGACCATAAAAAGACGTAGCTAACCTTTTTATGCCGAACTTCAAGTTACTAGGGAGTTGTCTACATAAGTGTTTTGTAGACACTTATAGGAATTGAAATCTCATTTTCATGAGTTTGGACAATGATATGAGAATGAAATTCATTAAAAAATAACTTCCTACTAGGATGGAATATTTCATTTTTAGTAATGATATATGATTTAGTGAAATGTGTTCATTTTTGAAAAATGTTGAAATTATCTTCAAATAAAATATTTTGAAAAGGGAATGGTTGTGTAATTTTTAAAATGGATTTATTTTCAAAATTAATATGAATTTTTTCAAAAAATGGTTGAACATGGAAAAGGGTGATTTTGGATATCAATGTTGTGATAGTTGATGTGATAGAATTTGAAATCTTAAAACTTAAGTTGATAGAGAGTGAGACTTATGGTGTTTCTTATGTGAAAAGAAAATAGAACCCATTAGGTGTTGTAGAAACCAACTGGAATAAGTTACAAAAAATGTGGTTTTTCCTGAGCCACAGGTGAACCAACAACTAGTTCAAAGTATTTTCCAAGTGTTTTAGGTGGTGGACAGTGGGAACAGGAGGGATGAGACAAGAAAAGTGGATGATTATTTCCAATTCCAGAAAATAATCCATCTATATTTTGGGGAGATTCTGAACTAGAGAAGGTACAGGTTTGGCTAAACAAGATGAATTGTATCTTTGATTTCATTGACACACTAGTAGAGTTGAAAGTAAAACTAGAAAAGTATATGTTGGAGGATCTTGCATTTCATTGGTGGGATCTAGATGTATAGGATAAATTAGATCAAGGCCTAGGTTGGGAGGATTTTGAGGAATTTTTCAAAAAATAATTCTATCCTCGCACATTCAAAATTTAGATAATGAAGTACTTCTTCAGCTTGAAGTAGGAAAATATTTATGTTAAGGGGTATGTAGCTAAATTCATGAATTTAGTACTCTTTGTACCTGAATTTGTTTCTATTTCAATAATTACCTCCACAAGGTTGATTCAAAACAAATCCCCCATTATCAAACGTATGGGTGAAGGTGTTATCACTATGGTAGAAGATCCGAAAGTGATAAAGAAAAGGTTAGAATCATGAAAATTTTTAGTGCTTGGTTGTATCTAATATGAAAGAAGATCTGAACCCTAGACTTATGAGACTCTAAAGAAGAAAATCTCGCATTGCTGGAGCTTCTCCAACTAGAGACTGATTCCGATTGGGAAGTGTTACTTCCATGTTGTCTTGTAGAGTCGGGAGGATCTTAGTGCAGTCTGGAAGCTGGGCACCCTAAATTTGAAGCCAGGTATTTTCCACCTCTCAGAATGGGATGCCAAATTCAATCCATTTACTCAAAATCACTCCATTTCACAAGTTTGGGCTAGAATCCATGGACTTCCATGGATTTATTGGAATCCTAAGATATTAAATGATCTGGCATCTAGAATTAGGATTCCTTTGAAAATTGATCAGCGCACAATCAGTGGAGATAGTGGAATTTATTCTAGAGTTCTTATTGAAATTGATATGGAAACATCACCCCCAAAGCATGTGTCATTGGAGGTAATTGATCACCTGATAGAGTTGTGATTTGAATTTGAGAATCTTCTGAAATATTGTGAGCATTTCAGAATGGTAGGATATGTTATAGACAATTGCAGAGTTCTCCAAAGAATTGTCAAGACAACCCCAAACAGGGCCTCATGGAAAGACATCTAAAAATCAAAGAATACATTCACACAATAGTATGTTAAGAATACAATTAACCCTTGCTTGAAAGCTTTTAAAGGAATTACTGCAGCTGAAACAATAAAAAAATGGGCTGAATTGGTGGAACAAGAAGAGGCACAAGACTGTCTTGATAAGATGGTTGTTGATGGTATCCAAAATTCAATAGGTAGCATAATCATTGAAAATGGAAATGAGGATATGTTGTGTCAGGAACTATTAGATGAAATCCTTACATTGGTGATTAGTATGAAAGCTAAGGTGTTTACACTAGATCTTGTCATCTCACACATGGTTAATGCCTCTGAAACAGAAAATATTGCAGGGGAAAAGCATAGTCAGGATCCTCTACTGGTATAGACAGTGAGAGATCTTCAATTGAGGATCATTGATTCCCATATAGTAGTTACCCCCTCACAATTTCATACCAAATTCAAGAAAGGGAAGATCTCTCAAGATAGTCATGAGACTGATCCAAAGAAAATGTTTCTTTCTGATGCTCCCAAGAAAGCAAGCCCAAGGAGATCTGCCAGGAAGAAAGAGATAGAACTGAAAGAAAATGGGGGTATTTCCCCCAAGATAAATTCATCATAAAGCTCCTCTTTTGGAACTTAGAGGGGCTATCCAACCCTGGCACTCTAAGTTCCCTCAGGCTTATAGTTGAGAAATAAAAACTAGACATAATCGGAATCTCTGAGCCTAAAACAAACTGAATCAGCAAAAAATATCAA
This sequence comes from Viscum album, assembly GCA_963277665.1. Classification (NCBI taxonomy): domain Eukaryota; kingdom Viridiplantae; phylum Streptophyta; class Magnoliopsida; order Santalales; family Viscaceae; genus Viscum; species Viscum album. Next base: position 1,842,102,262 of record OY728150.1, read on the forward strand.
TTGGAAAGTAAAGGTTATTCACTGATTTGTTCTTTTCAACATTACCCTAGTCTGGACCAAATTTTGGTTCTTTTTCATAACAAAATTTTCAATCCAACTCTGGTTCAAGTGGATGAGAAAATCATTACCTGCAGGTTTCTCACTTCGGGCCAGTCTACATACTGCTCAATGGTTTATGCTTTCAATAATTATATTTATAGAAGATATTTATGGCTGAAAATTAAGTATATATCTAGTAAAAGTTTTGACCCATGGGTTTTCATGTGAGACTTTAATTCCATTCTATATGTGGATGAAAAAACTGGACATGGTTTAAGTATCTTATCACTGAGTGATTTCAGAGCTTGTGTGGAAGAGTCCAATCTTATTGAAATAAACCTGGTGGGAGCCAAATATACTTGGTATAGGAGGCATCTAAACAGCATAAGAGAAATCAGGATTGATTGTTCCTTTTGGAATGAATCTCTACTTGAGAGTTTGAAAGCTATTTCTTGTGTCACCCTTGCAAGGCATAATTCGGACCACCATCCAATCTTACTTAATTTCACTGCTAAGGAAGATAGGCCGCCTCTACCATTTTAGTTTAATAACGCCTGGAATTCCCTTCCACAGTGCTCCCAGATTTTCAAAGATACATGGGATATGGAGGATTATAAAATATATTCATTAGCCTATATTCTTAAACTCAAGGTCCTCAAAATCAGGATGAAACAGTGGAGAAAATAAAGATTCATCCTCCTTGATCAAGAGATAGGCACTCTCAAAAACTCACTTCATTAGATTCCAGAGTCTATCACTAAAGATGAATTCAAGGAAGACCTTGCACAAGAATCCAGAATGCGCTCTGAGCTGAGAAAGCTTATCAGATTTAAGGAAACCATTCAGAGAGAACTGTTCAGAGTTAAGTGGCTCACAGATGGAGATAGAAATACCAAGTTTTTTAATTCCCTTCAAAGGGACAAAATGGTTAACAGGAATTTATCTCTCTTAAAGGATGGAGACAATATCATGGATGATAGACAATACCTTTCACATCATATTGTCTCTTACTATGTGAATCTCTTCAATGGTAAAAACAAAAATGAGTAAATAATAGAAGGTATCATTCCCAAACTTGTTACTGAGGCTGATAACAATATGCTTAATTTAGTTCCTCTTGATTTTGAAATTAAAGAAGCTTTTTTTGGTCTCAAAAAGGAAAGATCCCCAGGACTGGATGGATTCACAAAACACTTTTACTATTTTTACTATGATATCATTAACATTGATGTGTGCAGATTAGTTAAACACTTTTTCACAGATGGATCGCTCTCCCAAATATTTAATGCTCAGTTCATTACCTTAATTCCTAAGGTGGAGAATTATAGTGATGTTAGTCAATTCAGACCAGTTTCTTTGGTTAATATTGTCTATAAGATCATCACTAAAATATTTTCTAATCGTCTCTCTCATGTTTCTAGAAATATTGTCTCAGGTAATCAGTTTGGATATGTCAAAGGGAAAAAAATTCAGGATTACCTCTTAACTGTCTCTAAATGCACGAACCTTCTTCAAAAGTCTACTAGATAAGGAAATATTTCCCTTAAACTTGACATTCGGAAGGCCTTTGATACTATTTATTGGGGTTTTATTGGACTCATTCTTCATGAGTTTGGATTTCAAAGGAGCTTCATTCAAAGAGTCAATGATCTTATTAGCTCTACCAAGATTTCTATTCTTATCAATAGTTCCTCGGAAGGCTACATTAAATGATCTGGAGGTGTGAGACAAGGAGACCCTCTTTCTGCCATTATTTTTTCAATCGCTTAGGATTACTTGAGCAGGATTCTACTACACATGGCCAACAAAGGTAACATAATTAAAATCAGAGTAGCTCGAGGTATTGTTACTCCTTATCACCTTCTCTTTGTAGATGACATTATTATCTTTTCACAGGGGGATAAAAATACCATGACATGCATAAATAAATTCCTTCTTCATTATGAAAAATTTTATGGACAGGCGGTTAATTGGAGCAAGTCCTTCATTTTTTTTAGGAAAAACATCTCACCCTCCAGGAAATCTAGAATGATGAGTGATCTTGGAATTAAAAAAGGGTATCTCCCATTCAATTATCTTGGAGTGCCCATGTTTCATGTAAGGCCTCGCCCCTCTCACTTCTTGGAAGTTATGAGGCAAATTCTAAGAACCCTTTCCTCTTGGAAGGGAAAATCCCTTTCAATGGCAGGAAGGATGTTCCTTGTTAAACATGTTGTTACCTCAAAGCTTGTCTACTCTTTCATGGTTTATTATTGGCATGCCTTCACCATTAAAACCATAAATTACATCATGATAAATTTTATGTAGAGTGGGAATATTATGGAAAGAAAATTTATCACACCACCATGGAAAAAATGTTGCATGCCACAAAATAAAGGGGGTCTTGGTCTCAAAAACATTGAATCCTTTAACTGTTCCCTACAGGCACACTTCATTTGGAGACTCATTAATGATAAATCCTATTACTTGGACATTATCTACTCAAACCTCCTTAGTAGGATGATTAAAGGAAATATGGCACATATTCAATCCTCTATATGGCCTGGTCTGAGGAAAGTATTTCAGGATATTAGCAACAACTCTTACTGGTTAGTGACTGCTAATTCCTCTGAAATTCTAGAGAGAAAATTGGATGGGATATCCCCTTATTCATAGTGTTGATGAAACTGAGAAGAATATTTACTATGACTCCTCTATTAAAGACCAGATTGCTCAAAGGGAGATGTTTCCACCTCACATTGAACTCGTTGTCTCTAATTATGATTTTCTTGACACTGATGATATGCTTATATGGGAACCTAGTCCGAAAGGGATTCTTGACTCCAAGAGCTACTACAACCACCTGATCCATGGAACCAGCACTGGGATAAAGGCTTTAAACAAAAAATGGTTATTTCCATCTCACTTCACTTTGATGTGGATTATCTTTCTCAATAAATTTCCAGTCGAGGTGAACCTACAGCAAGTGGGAATCTCCCTTTGTTCAAGTTGTGCTTTGTGCCAACAGCATTGTGATGATGTTAATCACCTGTTCTTATCCTGTAACATAACCAATTCTCTCTAGAAATAGGTTTTTGACTGGTTTGGGTTGCATCCTCTGCAGAATGCTGAAGTCTTAGGTTTCATACTGAACCTGCTCGTTGTCCACCTTTCACCGCAGGTATTCATACTATTTCTGGTTTCCTGTGAAGAGGTGTTTCACCTGGTCTAGAGCGGCCAGAACAAAATAATTCACAAAGGTGTTGCCTTCAACCCTAATTCCACACTCTCATAGATCCTTTATTTTATGAAACAAGAAAACTCCCTGCATAATGATTTCTGTGATAACTCAGTCAAGGATATTGTTGTCCTGTGGAAGCTTCAGATTCAAGGAAACTATCCTTGACCTCGAGGTAGCATTGAAGTCTTTTGGACTCTCCCATTTTCTGTATGGATCAAATTCAATACGGATGGTTCTTCACAAGGTAACCCAGGACCAGTGGGATATAGAATCATCTTCAGGGACCGCAATGGAGATTTTATTGAAGGTCTTCATGGACCCTGTGGTACTACCACAACTCTTGAGGCTGAAATAATGGGTGTCATCAAAGAGGTTGAAATTGAACTCCAAAGAAATTAGAATAATGTGTGGTTAAAAAGTGACTCAACGATAATTGTCAATGCAGTTAGAATGGGGCAGCTCTATTTGTCATGGAAGCTCACCTCCAAATGGAATAAATGCCTCAAAGAACTTTCCTCAGTGAACAATATCATCACACACATCTATTGTGAATCTAATCAGCCTATCGACTACCTTGAAAACAAGGGAGTCCTCGTCAGCACGTGTGTACACTATTCTATTATCCCTTTTGAGCAAATTAATATTCTCCAAAGGGATAAATGTAAATTTCTTCCTTTAGAATCTGGTAACTCTTTTTTTAATATTTTAAGCCATGTTGATTTATTTTTTTAAAAAAATTACAAACTATATAGGGATGGTCAATTGAGTGAAAGTATCTAAAACTGACATCTTAGGAGCTATGGGAGGAGGAAGTATGTTGATACCCATGGGTAATGGTGGGAACTATAATGTTGGGGGAATTGGACGAGGGGCACCTATTTCCAAGGTGGGATCATGAATCAGAATCAAATGGCCAAATCAGTGAATCTTCCTCTAAAACCAAAGATCCATTCTAGATGTTTTCAATGTGGTTCATTCAACCACATTAATCGATAGTGTATGGTATTGCCGAGAGAATTCCATAATTGAAATAAAATGAGGCATTTTTATCGTTATTATCATAATGCTCTGAGGTCAGGTTCTTAGGACACTTCTTAGGTATCATAGGCATCGTATGCTTTGACGGGGTGAGGGCAGTAGAATAAATATCATCAAAAGAACATAGCTATCCATGGTGATTCTAGGAATACCATGAATCCTTAGCAAGGGAAATATCAACAGGGAAACAAAGAGAAAATTGTAGTGGTGAAGCAATTGTATGGATTCGATCAGCTGATTGTGGATGATCAGGATGGACCATATATAGTGATAGGTATGGTTCTTTTGAATTCTACCCTTATACAAGCTTTGTTTTACATGGGTGCATCTCATTGATTTATTTATTCTTGTTTTTTTGATTCACTGAGTTTAAAAGTTGAGATGATGCCTTCTATGATAAAAAATCAAACTCCTCTAGGTCAAAGTGAATGTCAAGCTTTTGTGTGTAGATCATGTTATATAAATATTAATGGAGCTAAGATCATATGGTATTTTTATATGTTGTAGATGGATGTCTATGATATAATCATGGGTATGGATTGGTTGACAGCATTCAAGGCTCACATCAACTGTTATACCAGAAGGGTCAGTTTCAAAACTAAAGATGGCACCAAGCATCTATTTTGAGGAGACCAAAGCTTAAGGGAGAGTGAAACGGTCTTATTGTCACCAACGGTTGGAACAATATCATATCAGTTAGTATCTTAGACCTTGGAATCGATGGATGAGGTCAAGAGTAACAGTTTTCCAATAGTGGTCGATCAGTTTCCATATGTTTTTCTCAAGAACTTCTCAAGGTTACCACCTATAAGGGAAGTGTATTTTATGATTGATCTCATTCTGGGGACCATTCATATTTCCCTTCCATATTATAGGATGAAAACAACTAAATTTTCATAATTTAAAGTGCAATTGGAAGAGATGGAAATAAAAGGGTCCATTCAACCTAGCATGTCTCTATGGAAAACACTAGTTTTGTTTGTGAAGAAGGTATATGTAACTCTTCGAATGTGTGTGTATTATCATAAGCTTAACCAATTTATCATAAATAAAAGTTATCTAATTCCATGAATTTATGATATTTTAAATCATTTGAGGGGAGATAATTGGTTCTACAAAATTGACTTGCGATTAGGGAATCACCAATTGTGAGTTTGGAAGAAGGATGTTCCAAAGACGCATTTCTGAAGAATATATGGCCATTATGAATATGTAGTAATTACTCTAAATCTTACAAATGCACCAATAGTATTTATGGAATTGATGAATTGGATATTTTTTAGGTATCTCAATTCTTTTTTGGTGGTGTTTGTGGATGAAATATTGGTGTATTCAAGGAAAAAGGATGATCATGGGAAACACATGGTGACAATGTTGGGAATCTTGAGGGATCGTCATTTGTATGCCAAATTATCAAAGTTTGATTTTTGGATACAAGAGGTATAATTTTTTGGACATGTAATTTCTGAAAGAGGTGTTTCAGTGGATCCAAAGAAGATAGTAGTCGTAATCTCTTGGCAACCGCTGGAAATTTTCTTTGAGATGTAAATTTTTCTTGGTCTAGCTGGTTATTACCGATAATTTTTTTTTGTGATTTTTCATAACTAGCTTTTCCTATGATAGATTTGAAAAAGAATAATTTTCCATTCCAATGGGATGAATAATCCCATAAGTCCTTTAAAGAGATAAAGGTTCACCTTACATCATCACCAATATTTATTTTACTGGAATCAGGATAAGGTTATGTAGTTTATTCTGATGCTTCGGGATTAGGTTTGGGATGTGTTCTCATACAAGTAGATCATGTTGTTTCTTATGTCTCAAGGTAGTTATGAGTGCATGACAAGAACTACCCAAAACATGGTTTGGAGTTAGATATCATAATCTATGCTTTGAATACTTAGCATCATTATCTATTTGCTGATAAATTTACTATGTTCACAGATCATAAGAACTTGAAACATATTTTCTCACAATGGGATTTGAATATGAGACAAAGAAGATGGATGGAGTATCTCTAATTGTTTAACTTTGACATGATGTATACACTGGGAAAATCCAATTTGGTAGTAGATGCGTTAATCATAAATTCATATGCTCAGTTGTAAAAAAAAGCTTCAGATGAGTGGAAGTTGATGTCGGTCTTAGATGACATGCACTTGAAAAGTGAAGACTGAGGTGATGTTTCAGTTTTCTTCCAAGTTTCAGTGGTTCCTAATTTGTTAAAGATGGTTAAAGAGGCACAAAAGTCTAATTCAGAATGCATTGCAATGAGTTCAAAAATCAATGGTGGGGAGACCATTGAGGGATGGAAGCTGGATGAGAATTTGGTATTGTGGTTTAAAAATCATATGGTCGTACCTATGGCTTGTCAGGAACAACTAATTCATTCTTACCACCATTCAAGATGGGATGTTCATCCAGAAATATAAAAGATGTATAAGGAATTGAAAGCACAATTTTGGTGGGTTGGCATGAAAAGGAAAGCGGTTGAGTATGTTTCATTATGCTTAACCTGTTATCAAGTTAAGGAAGAACATCAGCAACTGGAAAGTATGTTATAGTCTTTACCTATACCTATTTGGAAATGCGAGTAGATAGCTGTGTATTTTGTAACATGTCTACCAAGAATGGTTCGGAAACATGATGTCATATGGATGATAGTGGATCAGCTCACAAAGTAGACTCATTTCATCCCTATTCGTGACTCTCATATAGAAGAGGATCTATCCAAAATCTATATCCGAGAAGTGGTAAAGAGGAATGGAATATTAGTTTAGATCATATCAGATAGAGATTTTATGTTTACATCTCATTTCTATAGATCCTTATAGAAATCCCTTGGGACTTAATTGAAAATGAGTTTGGTGTATCATCCTCAGACGAACATCCAGTCTAAAAGGATGATAAAAACTTTGGAAGACATGTTGTAGGCTTATGTAATGGATTTCTATGGGTCGTGGGAAGAGCACATACCATTAGTGGAGTTCTCGTATAACAACAGTTATCATCCCTCAATACAAATGGATATGTTTGAATCATTTTATGGGTTTCCTTATCATTCTCCACTTTGTTGGTTGGAAATAGGTGAGACTTCACTAGTTGGGTTGAGCCATTTCCAAAAACAATAGAGAAGATTCAGTTGATCAGGAAATAAATGGAGATAGTTCAAAGTTTCCATAAATCTTATTCAGATCATTGTCGATGTCCCTTTTCATTATCCATGAGTGATCATGTGTTCTTAAGGATTTCTCCAAGTCTTGGAAATTGATGTTTTGGGAAGCAGTGCAAGTTATATCCTTAATACATAGGCCCTTTTGAGATATTAGAATGGCTTGGTGAGGTGGCTTATCAGTTGGCATTACCACCATGGTTCAGTGCAGTGCATAATATGTTCCATGTATCTCAATTGAAAAATTATCAGCCTGATACTAACCATGTGATTCAATGGGATCAAGTTAAACTAGATTCGGATTCTTCATTGGTATATATCACTATGCGGATTGTGGATAGTCAAGAGAAATTCTTACATGTAAAAATCATCAGTCTAGTTTGGGTTTTGTGGAAACATGGTTAGATTTAGGAAGATACTTGGGAACATGATAAGGAAATAAAATAGAAGTGTTCAGAACTCTTTCAAAGCAATAATGGTTTTATAATTTTTAGGGACGGAAATTCCAATGGTGGGGAGAATGAAGTACCCCCGGTTGAAAGTAAGTAAACCTTTATTTATGATTTTTAAGTATGTAAATTATATGGATGATGTTTTGGAGAGTTTGGAGAACTTTTGGAGTATTTTTTTGGCTTTTATACATGTGTGTGGTTGGTGCACAGTTTGGGAAAACCATGCAACACCTACAGGAAATCGTGCACAATGAGACAGGGGCTAAAGGGAAGGTGCATGGGCTGCACATGGTTTTTCCAAATCATGCGACATCCTAGGAGAAACTGTGCTTTGTTGGATAGGGTGGTTTGGCATAGTTGTAATGAGTTTTGGAAACTATGAAATCCAACCATTAAAGGTTCAACCCATGATGAAGTATCTTGTGTGTGGTTAGCGCATAGTTTTCTTAACCGTGCACGAGTTAAAAGTGAGATCCTAAAATTGTGGATCTCATGTATTTTTGCCTCTATCTCCCAATTTTTTTCTTATATGTGTCCCTAACTCAATATTCTATCCTCCCAAAGATCAATTAATCTTCTCCCATCAATACTAAGGCTATCTGAAGGCTTCTTTTGGTGATTTGAAGTCAGATTCTTATGGTAAGACTTCATTCTTGGTTGTTCTTAGTGCTTTTTCTTAGATCCTATTCTCTATCTCTCTCATTTTCTTAGATATATGTTAGATGTGGATGGATATAATATATTTGATGAAAAATATGTTGATATTTGTTCTTTTTTATGATAGGGGAAGAGATCTAAGGCAGATTTGTGGAGTTTTAGCCTAGTTTTTTTGGCGTTCTTTATGTTGTTCTTAGTTTTAATCATAAAACCTGAGGTAGGTGGATTCACTCTCAACTCATATATTTATAATATGAAGGCTTAATTAAAATAGATTATTTTTTGTGTAATTTATTGTAAATTTTTTGTGTATTGATTTTTGAAAACCCTCTTGAGTGACGGTTTGTGGAAACATGGAAATTAGGTGTTTTTTGTAGAAAGTGTTTTGGTTATTTATTTTAAAATATGGATTTTCTAGAATTTTGGTAATGTATTAATCAAAATATTTTCAATAAAAGGGATGGTTTTATTTAAATTAATTGGAATGGTTTAAGGTTTTCAATAGAATAATGGATTTATTGAAATGATTGAAATGACTGTTTTAGAATTGGTTTGGCATAATGGTTGTGTGTGTTCATGTGCATTTGGAATGGATAAGGGTAAGAAGTATCCCCCATTATTAATGTGATGGATAAGGATCAGGGATCTCCCATTTCAAAATGGTTCGCTCGGAAAGGACTTAGTGAAATGACGACTCACCACTTGTGAGTATAGGGAGGTCTAGGTTTTCAAGCATGGTTGGATGTGTGGATAAGTGAATTGGAATGGTTATTCCAAAATAGAATTTTTAAATTGATTTTAGAGAATTGTTTGGTTTCTTTCCTTGGAAATTAATGTTATATTGAGAAAATGGTTTCATTGGAACTTGTTTATATTGGGATATAAACTGTTTTAGAATTGTTTTATATAAAATGTTTTTATATAAATGTTTCTAACATGTTTTATCCTAGTGGAACAGGTAGGGAAGTCATTGGGTAAAATCTACTAAGTTTCATTACTCACCCCTACTTTGGTACTTTGGTACTTTTGTAGATGTTTTTTATCAAGACATGGGAAAAGGTAAAGTATCACACATATTTAGAAGTACTTTTTGATACTTGGTCTATTTGGTGGATTTGGATCATAGAGCTTGATGGGGCCTTAGAGTCATAGTTTTCATTGAGTCTTGTTGGTTTTTTAGTCTTATGTTGTGTACTTTGATATTTTATATTTCCTCTTTGGAACTTGGTTTTAGTTTTGTTTTGATAAAAATGAAATGTTTGATTTATCTTTCATTGTTTCATGCATCATATATTTTATATTTGGTTATGGAATGTTGGGGTTGTTGTTTTATTCTTTAAGGGAAAATTTTACCCCACATGTATTGAATCCCTTTGACATTTATTGACATCCTTTGGAATCTTGGGGATATCTCTTAAGTCTAAGTATTGTTCCTCCACCTTCTTAAGATAATGAGGGGGGGATGTTACATGATGCATTATAATGCACTGTGTAGATTATCCCCAGATTTAGAAGATTTGGTATCAACATTAAAGTAAATCTCTATTTCAACTTCTGAAAGTATGCCTCACAAGATTTTGACCATGTAAAATTCACACCCTTCTTAGTCAATCCCATAATAGGTACTTATAAATGTAAAAAAAAACTTATACGAGATGCCTATAGTAACCAAATAGACCCAAGAAACTATGTATGTCAAAGAAGTTATTGGGATACTTCTAGATAATCACAACTATCACCTTCTCTGAGTTAACTGGTACTCCTTCCTTTGTGATAATATAGCCTAAGAAGTGAACCTTGTCAATCCAAAAGTTACATTTACTGAGCTTAGCATATAGCCGATGTTCTCTTAATGTATTCAAAATGATCTCAAGATGCTTAGTATGGTCGCTTCAAGTATGAGAATATACCAATATTTGATATATAAAAACCACCATGAAGGAATCCATATAGGGGTAGAAAATCCTATTCATCAAATCCAAGAATATGTTAGGCGTTTTTTTTATACCGAACGGTATAACTAGATACTCATATAAATTTTACTAACTATAGAAATCTATACCTAGTATTTCTGAAGGTGTGACTCAAACCTGATGATAGCTCAATATCATGTCGATCTTCAAGAACACCCTCACTCCTCTGATCTAGTCAAAGAGATCGTCTATAAAAGGTAATGGATATTGGTTTTTCACTATAATATGATTTAATTTCTGGTAATCAAAAAAAAATCTAAGAGTGTCATCCACCTTCTTAGTGAAAAGGACTGGCGATCCCTAGGGAGAAGTGTTGTCCTATATAAAACCCTTAGCCTCTAAATCCTATAACCACCTCTTGATCTCCTGTAACTCAATATTATCCATCCTTTAAGGAGGAATGGATACTGATGCAGCTCTTGGAAAAAGCTCAATAGTAAACTCTACCTTTCTATTAGGTGTTAGTCCAGAAAATTCATTAGGGAAAACATACATGAATCAATTGACTACATGATGAAATTAAATCTTTTTTAATATCTGATCATCCATAAAAAGGATATAAATCTAGGAAATCACTCCACTTAGACCAATATGCTATGTTCTATCTCTTCCTTCCTGGACATCCCACTAACCCTTGTAAGTATAATCACCACCCTTTGGCGATTTTAACAACACCCTTAAGCAATAACAATCCACATAAGCATGATAGGAAACCAACCATTCCATCCCAAGAATGAAATTTAATCCTTTCATCTCAAGGATGAAGAGGTACCATAATAAATGATTATTGCCTGCCTCAAGAGGACAATCACTACATTGATGTACAATCTCTGGTTGTATACCCAAAGGTGTATCAAGCATCATCAAACCATAGGAGTACTAAATATAAAGCCCAAGTAATTCCACAATAACACAAAGATAAATGATTGAAATGCACCTGTATCGAACAAAGAATATTCAATAGTATAGGCTACTAGAATAGTACCTTGAAGAGTAGATAGTTGGACACCCTAGTCGTCCAATATGGGATTCCCTGAGTAAATATGGCTTGATCCTTATACCTATGTTGCAACCTAACTACCTATAGTGGGTTCTCTCTACTATAACTATATATCTAAAGCCTAGTTACCTCATCTATGGCCTACTCCTTTTCCTGTACTCTAGCTACCTACCTGGTGAGGTGCTCCTAATCCTAATCCTAAAGGTGGAGCTGATATGAATCCTCTCCCACTCCATACAGATGGGAAGGTCCTTCAAAAACACTAAAGATGCCTCAATATTCTATATCCCTAGTACTCCATGGGGTATCTGTGACACTGGGGATTCTAATGTCCAGGCTTCCCACGCTGGTGAAAAATCATATAATTTTTTGTGAGTGTCACCCTGCTATTGTTTCTCAAGCACACAGTCTCAAATCGTCGCTTCTGACTGGTATTCAAACCACTAATTTGTCTCTATTCTAAACCTATCTAGCTCACAATGCATGATTCCCTTAGGTTATGATTGGTTATAAGATCCTAGTTTTCTATATCATACATGCTATTCAATCGGAAAACATTAACCTGAGAATGAATAGGATGTCTAATCCCATCCTCAAATTATATCACTTTTTCTGGATAATCAGTAGTATAGATTGGTGAAAAGCACTAAAGATTTTTAAAACAATATGATTAGTCCATAATTATCATATAACCCTATTATAGGATCATAAACTCCCTGTAAAGATCATCCCTCATGGTCTCATGGAATAAATAGTCATAGAATCTCGATTGGAAATCCCTCTAAGTCACTTCCCGATACTAACCTGCTTGGTTCAAAATATCCCACCGGAATTTTTTGGATCCATGAAGCATATATGTAGTAAGATTTACTCTCTTATTAGTAGGTGTATCAAGATGCTCAAATATAGACATGACTATCTCAAGCCATAACTCTATAGCCTGGGGGCCATAATCCCCTAAAAAAGTAGGTGAATGTTGTTGCTAAAACTCATGTGTAAGCTCTCCCATAGAAGGGGTAGATCACATATCTCCTTGTATAGTATTTATAGGATGAAAAAACTACCCTTGAAAATAAACATCATCACTCACATCTGAGATAACAGGAGGTGCCACAGGTGGCACGACTAGAGGTATCACTGGTGGCTCAGAGCCCACCACCTCTGAAGTATGGTCGTCACCATTCTCCTAGTGAATGACTAGAGGACTTCATGGTGGAATATCTCTAAAAATTATAGAATTGCACCTCATATAGGATATATCCTGGTAAATTTCACTGATACATGAATAGGATGGTTATAATCCTTCCTATGTGATAGTCACACCCCTCAGCCTACTCAAAGAGCTAAGTCTGGGTGATAAGAACATTTATATAGAACACAAGATATAATACCCACTACTAAGGATAGGTTTGGGTCAAGATCTATTTTTTCTGTATATTTCTAGGTATACAGAGTTTCAATTGTGATTTATAGAGGAAAAAACACTTTAAATAGAAATTGGAATCCCAATTTAGTGGTGATAATTTCATTCTTCAATTCATTTTCATTTAATTTCATTTTAATTTATATAGTGTTTTTCTTTAAAATTTTAAAATATATGGATTAACACTTATAATTTACAAGGTCCCATAAACCTCATAAATTGAAGTGTTATATCCATTCAATAGAAACAATTTACTTATCAAGGTCTTACATGAAATGTAATCAAATTTCATAGACATAATAATAAGCACCAAAACATGTTGCAATCAATAAACATGGTAATTTAAACTTGGCATGGCATAATGCATGTCATATAAATCCTTTAAGGTGCCTAAAATGATGAATGGTCAATGATTCCTTTCCATATTAGGATAATGATAAAATATAAACCTCATTCATGATCATAAACATCATGCATCATGTGTGTCACCCAATAGTGGAATCAAATTAACTATAATAAGAAGAATACATAACAATATGTCCCATCCTAGGTAATTTGGCATTTACTTGTATGAGGGTTAGCTACTCCCATGAAAAAATCATTACTAAATTATGATACATTCCTAATATCTTATCTAATATTACCAAACAATAAGATAAAATAAAAGAATATTCTTTGATACCACTTTGTGACATCCTTAACTATATGTCACTAAATAGTGCCCCAAGCCAGTAGGAGACGTGGCCTCAATCATGCCTCCTCGTATTCCAGAGACTTCCGACTAGTAGTGAAAGTCCAAGGTGTTATAATACGGAGATTATACCCTCATGATCGGAGTATCGTAATGGTAAAATGAATATATAGGTAGTGTAATAATAATAAATAATTGATAGTGGAAGATAAATCATACATAATATGTAAACAACTAATATTAGAAATAACTGGTATCATATATAAAATGATGATATGTCATATGTATAACAAAATGGAATAGGAAATATTGTTATACAATACATGTATCAAAAATATAAAAAGACAAAAAATAATATCTCCAACAGCATCAAAATCTATAGCTTGGTCCTATGCTTCCCCACTCCAATGCTATAACCAAATAAAGCATCAATAACTAGGTGATTTACCCTATCCCTGCCTACATCTACATAATATTCCCAGGTACCATCGGTGGCTCAAATAGAGTGTGAGATAAACTAAGTAGGGAAATACCAAAGACGTCTATAAATATCCAATCATTTCATATAATATGACAGTGTTCTAGTAATAATGATAAAAAGTAAATAAGCTATAAAGGGGATCAAATCTAATTCTAGAAGGACACCAGACTGACTATACCTTCTTCAAACTAATCTAGAAAGTATCTGAATAAAGAATCAGATGTATACATGTATATGGATTGTATACATAGTGACATCTACGGCCATATATATGAATACTACTACAATTTTGGACCTGAGGAATAACTTAGGCATCTATAAGTTGTAGCATGAGTATCACAAGTATCAAGGGATTCCATGCCCAGTATCACATGAATAAGGGTTTCCATTCCCAATATCACAGTAGTAGTTTCATCATACCCAGTGTTATATCAATAAGGGTTTTCATTCCTGTATATCACAGTAAGGTTTGCCATTCCCATGTCATAATTATAGGGTTTCCATGCCCGTATCATGTTATTAGGGTCTCCATGCCTGTATATTACATTAACATAAGGGCCTCCATGCCCATGTATCATATTTAGTCGAAGGGATTCCATGATCGTATCATAATTATTTATAAAGGGTCACCATTCCTAAGTGTCACTATATAGGGATTCCATGCTTGTATCAAGGTATAGGGATGCCATATTTGAATCACTGTATAGGGATGCCATGTCTATAACATATAACATGAGGTTCATCATGCCCAATTTATAACATAAGGGTCACCATGACCAATCATATCAATTATAAGCAATAAATGATTATATTAGATCCATTAATTAATTTTTAACTCATTTACGTTTAATAATAACAAGGGAGTAACCATTATTCAATTTAATTAGGTGTTGTGGTTGTACCACTCACCTATATTAAATTTATCTTTAATTTATAAGTTTGTTATCCATGATACATGACAACAATTATCCATTTCATTTTTGATATCAAAATTAGAAGTCACATCAAAACCATATAGATGATGATTTGGTCGTTTAGGAATTTATGAAAACAATGGAAATTTATGGCAAAATTTGAAAGGGGTTTAATCTAATACGTATATAAGGATGCTAGGCTAGTTCTTTAATAAATATTTAATTAAATGTAGTTTATGTATTTTAAGGAAACTCGCAGATAATCTTGCATAAAGTATCACAACACATTATAAAATGAAAAAAAACACTTGAGGGATAAATACTAGACCACCTACCTTATGCCTATAGAGGATTACTTTTCTAGTATGTGAATTTGGTTTGGTCCAAATTGAGATAAAACAATAAAATAGATGAACACTCTGAAAATGGGGGCACAAGATGAATAAATAAAACACTGGTGTGCATCCAATGAGATACTCAGAAATCAAATCAGAGTCCAGATGGAGGAACGACTTCAAATACTAGCTTTAGGCTTCAAGGGAGCTCAAAGGTAGGATACCTCCTACTATGTGAGAGAAATATAGGAGAAAGGATAAGAAAATAAAATGGGGGATCCCCTTTAAAAATATTTCAGGGAATTTACACGACATGTAAATTCTTTACACGTAGTATAATTATTTGGTTTTCTCTTCTGGTGAAATTCTATTACACGTCATTAACTGGACTGAAAAGGATAATACACGTCATGTATTGAATACACATTGTGTATTCCAAATACATGTTTTGTACTTGGTCTTAATCCTACCTTTATTCACCTCCTACCTTATTTCCCAAGATAAATGACCTTTCCTAAGATGTGGTTTTTTATTTTTAGCCATAAGGGGACTGGAATAAGGGTTTAGCTGAAAATTAAAAGGATCCATACCTGAAGAAAAAATCAGTTTCTTAAAAATTAGTTCTTCTAATATTTTAATCTAGAATTGACATTTTCCTAGACTTTCTAGTTTATATTTTTATTGAATTTGTTATTTAGTAATCATTGATTCTGAGACATTCAATATTTGTTGTTTCTTCATATTTTATAACAGTCAATAATGCTTGATCATGTAAGGTCATCATTTATTTTCAAGTTTTTGATTGTTCCTTTCACCCCCCATTACTTACATTCATCATTGGCCTATGATAGGCCAATGATTCAACCATGAATCTGGTTTGAATTATGATAAAACCCTAGATTTTCATTTCATTGTTTTACCATTGGATGAGATGATGTTTGTGAGAGTTATGATGACCGGTGACTATTCACAAAAGGAAAATGAGATTCAAGATTTCTGTTTTTCCAGCTGGGATGTATGGATAACATGGGATATGGTGATATTCCAATTTTCCGATGAAGTATGGCCATAATTTTATTTCTTACATGGAATTGATATTGTTCAATATGTTTTTTAGGTTCATCAGTGGAAATCACAGTGAAAGGGGGTGCACCTAGTGAATCTTGAGGGAGAATATTACTTTCTAGAGAAAACCTGAATACATGGTGTATAGTTTAGAATAAAACACATCATGTGCCTTCATTGATATGGTATATAGGGTTTTAGAATGTGTAAAATATCACTTTCCATGTGGATCACCCCCACACACCATGTGAACTCTGATTGGATAGATCAGAATGTATTGGAAGCATTTTCCTATGACCCTAGGTGACCCAACATGCCATTTAAATCAATCAACACATTTCATGTCATCAAAAATATAGACCCAACACATATTGGAGTACACAATCAGGACCTTGAGTAGTGTTACATGTCATGTGGGAAGAGACATCACACCTTGTACCCTTGAAGGAACACAAATTGAGCAGTCAATTACACACTCGGTACCCTTGGTAATTATTCACATCATGTTCACACTCTAACATGTCATGTATATTAAAGTTTACAAACCATGTGGGATGAAAGAACATTTCTAGGTGGCCTACATTGGGTATCACACTGTGTACCCCCTAGGACACACCATATAATTTTCCTTAACATAGAATGGTTCAATCAAACATGGATTTTCCCCTCTTCATTCCTAGGTAGAGTAGGTGTTTCACCTATTGGGACTAAGATCCTCCTTGGGAGTCTATATTTCAACCATAAAAGCATGGTATTGGGATCCTCCTTAGGATTTGGTATTTCTCCCATGAAATAATAGGGCTAGGATCCTCTACTTTCAAACTCAGATAGAGATGGTATTTCACCCACTTTACAAATTAGGGATCCTCGATCTATGGAGTTGGTATTTCTCCCATATATAGAGCTCATATAGGAAAAATATCCTCCACTAGATTTAGAATTTCACCCATATTCATGGGAATGTCATCTAATGAAGTGATCATGCGGGTTTCTTGATATTTCTAGAAATCATGAGTTGGAGAGTATTTTACCAAGATGGAAGGAGAAATTCCTATTTATCTTATCTAATTTAGATGAAAACTTTGAATTGTATTTGGGGTCATTACTCCTATTAAGGAAATAATGTTAGGTAACAAATTCCCCACTTACTGAGGATCTAAGGGCATGATGCTCTCTGTGATGGTGAGTGTACTCTAGAGGATAGTAGACACCCTATCTTGGTTATTGACATATATGTGGTGGAAATAGGTGAACTATAGTGGGATTATTTGAAAATCATAGAACTTTAATAAAACTAGGTGGAATTTAAGACTCATCCAATGGATGGTTATTGACTTTAAAATTCATGGGCCCTCAGTATATCTAGATCCTTCTAGTCATTTCTAGATTTTATAACTCATACCATGAGATTTGAGTTAACCCCCCTTTTTTATCTCTCATTTATGTTTTGGAGTGTCTTAATGAGTATGTTTATACTCACACCTTCATGTTCCTTGGTCCCAAAAATATTTTGTTTATACAATCAACACATAAGTTTAAAATGGACCTGATGGACTTGGATTTGTCATGGATTTTTCATAGTTTATGATTATTAGTGATTTATGCTGGAGTGAATTGATCCTCTTATGGATGGTTGTGGTTGTTGTAGTTGTTTTTTGACATTTTATTTCATGTGGTGATGTAGACCATCCAGTGTTTTATGTCCTCCTTTTACAATATCTTGTATAGTGTATAATTCCCCTAGTATCCTCCTTTGTAGATTCAGGTTTATACTTGATGTCTCATTCATACATTGTATATAGTTATGGTGTTTATGTTATATATCATGTTGGTTGTATTGGTTATTATATGCATTAGAGATGTATCTATTGTAGGATGATAGTATTAGGCCTCCCATTTGGAGAGATATGCCTACTCAGTGTTAATCATCATCCCCTAACCTATTAGAGGTAGGCTTGGGGTGTCATTATCAACTTACCACTATATTGGGCATGGCCCCAGTGGGTCTGGTTGTGATAGGGTTATATCGGAGTGCTCTATACTAAGGAAGTTATGTGGATCTAGTAGACATTTGAGGACTGGTTTGGGGACTTAGATCAATGATGTTAAGGGGTATTGATTTTGTTTAACTAGCTAGGGAGACCAGTAAATGTGTGGAGACTGATGTATCCTGTATTCAGGAATATGATAACCTGATAGTCGAACCTAATCCCTGATATTTCATTGTGGGGTAGAAATAAGATTGGTTCATGCATAATATAGTAATCAGTTGAAGTAATCCATGTATATCTTGTGTTATCTCATACAGATCTACTATAATCAATGTGGGGCCATCCTATCAATGAAGGGTTTTACCCGCATATTTCCATCTTGCATGTATAGGTAGGGACATAATGAGCTTGTGCCTATTGTTAGGACTTTCCACCAATACTTGTGTTTGATGAGGTTTTGGTTGGGATTTGATTGAGAGATATCCCTACTCGGGAGACTGAGAAATATTATCTCCCCTTTATGCTTAGTTTAGGCTTCCTATGGAGTAGATGGTAGTTTATTTTGGGTGGATCATAATTACCACAGTTGGGTGTACCATGTGTGTTATGATGTTTGAGGAAATCTTGATCCTTAGTCTTTAGAGGGTCAGATGGAGTCTGAGACTCATGTTCCCATTTTTTTTGGGCATGCTATGACCATAAATTGATTTCTTTGGGATCTCTATATGGCATCACAATCCATTAGAGGGATGGTGTTTCCATTCTCAAACTCACGAAGGGTCTTCTCTAACATAGCTAGAGTTTGATCCCTTCTTCTCCATGGTGAATTATTACCTAGATATGGTGAAAATTTTCTATTAAGTGTTGCAACCATGTATGAGTGTACAATGAGACCAGTCAATCATGGAAAGATGTCTTTTAGTTATACCTTGTGATAAGATTCTTAAGCTTTGTGATTCATATAGATACTCTGATGGGTAGTACAATTTATGGTTGTTCATCTTGGTAATTCCACCTGTGTCAAATTCACAAGAGCGAGTGTTGGTGAAAATATAAATTCTTGGAAAATATGAACCTCATTTGTGGTATTAGGAGATATTTTTATCTAAATATAGTTAGGGAAGTTTCATGGGAAAACCATTGTGTTATTGATAGTGAACAGGAACCTATAAGACAATGACCCTATAGGTTTCTATGTAATTATATTTGAAATACCCAATGGTGTGAGAGAAGGTATGGATAAATTATGTATCATATTCTCCTATTATCACCACCTTTGGTTAGCCTTTTTTTATCTTGGTGTACTGATAAGCAGAGCGGCGGGATTTCATAATCATAGGATGCCCATGGTTGGGTGGTTTTAATCACTTATTGGAGTATGACTTGAGTTTATTTCTCATAGAACATCATATAGGTTTATTTTGGTAGGATTTAATTATCATGTATAATATGCTCAATAGTTTGATATTATAGTGGGACCTCAGACCAGGATTTGATTGTCGAGAGAACTTCCACTGGATATGGTCATTGTACACTCATTATTTTAGGAAAAGTGAGTTCTACATGAATAGAGAAAGTGAATTCTTCACAGATACTTCCCACTATATCAAAAATTTTGCACACTTATACCCACCTTGGTGTAATTTTTACCCATTTTAGGTGTCAATAGGTGTTGGTGATTAAGATGGTGAGGCGGGTTCCATCTACAACAGTGACCAAGACCCCTCATACATGGAAAAATAATCCATCCCTCTGGATATTAAGGTTATTTTTTCATTAGTTGGTGAGTTTAGTGTCTAATGATGGGTTCATAGATAATGTAATTCTCTCCTTATGAATGTATATGAATTCATTCATGATTTTAGAGGGTGTCCCATGGTTAACCATTGATGATAGACTGATTAATGCATCAGTTTTCATTTGGGGATAGTGTTCAAGTAATACTAGATGTAATTATGAATTCCTTGTGGTACTATAGAGAATATTACTGAAAATATCATAAAATGATTCAAGATAGAGCCTATCAGAAATTTGCGAATTTATCTATAATTACCACAAGAGTGGTAGTAAACTACTATGGTGTGAGACTTATATGTAGATAGAGATGTTATCCTTTGTGAAGTTGAATCCAATTGGATAAATAAATCACAGAAGTGAAATAGTGTTAGGATTATAGGAACCTCCCAATGGAGGACCTCATGTCTAGATGATGATGAGAGTGTGTGATAAATTATCCCTAATAGCTAAAATTTTTCATTTTGGGGATTATATTAAGTATCATGGTTTGTATACCCAACTGGATACAGGTCCAGCAGAGAATTTTACTTAGTATGATGTTCCTAGAAAACCCTTATGGATGTATTTTTTATATGAAAAAATTTTCAATATGATAAATAAAAAATTCTTCTCAAGAGGTTGTAGCTGGTGGTCGCTTAGTTATATTATTCTTGGGGTCTGAATCAGACAGAGTAGGGTCATCTGAATGGTCAAGTTCATCAATTTAAAATTATTTCAGAGTGGACCACATGATGAGTAATGATGTAATTTTTAGTAGTCATTTTAGTCTGGTGAGGTGATAAAAATTCTAATCAGTATATTTCATGAATGAAATATGATGATCATAACCATTTTATCTCCAGTAATGGGTAAGAATATGTTGGAGGCTGAAGTATGGATAGAAAATAGCTATATTTAGTAGTGAAATGGCTCAAGTAAGGACTATGTTGTTCTTTTTATATGATTTAGTAGTGATAAAGCATGTGCCTTGTTAACTAGAGATGATAAAGGAGTTTTTTGTGAACTCAGGTGAGTGAGAAACTATGCTACTTTTCCAATGACAACATGAAATTCATTAAAATTCCAGTTTTTGTGAGACAACATTAGTGGTTACCCTTATGAAAACCATTGGTAACATTATTTAAAATTTGGGGAGTGTGGAGATCTCACTAAGGTTGGATTTTTTTATGAAGCATATCTATTTTTATGGGGTTCTGTGGGACTATTTTGACCCATATTGGGGGGAAATCCTTGAATGATCAAAGATCTTGGGTGTTAAGTCTTTTTAAGACTCACTTAGGAGAAGATGATTAATTTCCATTTGTTTCTTACTTAAAATTGGGGAAAATAAAGTTCCTTCACCGATAAAGAAGATACTTCCTTCCTAGTAAGTGATGTACAAGCTCACATAAAGATCGAATCTTTATAGGAAAAGGGAGTTTGTGCGGTAAAGTTTTGGTCTCACATAAGTTTTTTCATGATCTTCTATGTTCGATCAGCTCTAGTTGTTTCTTTTCGTTGATCAAAAATATAAAGGTGGAGATATTGTAATAAACTGAATTTTTTTAGTTGTAATTGGATAATTTTTTTTAGTTTTTGGTGTTCTGGGACCTCTCTATAGTTAAAACAGAAAATTTACCCTTGCAGATAACCATATAAATAATTTCTGATTACTCCATTATATTCAAAATATTAGATTTTCCCTTGAGTATAGTAGGTGTGTGAAAAAAATTGTTGTGGATCTATGGATATAATATAATAAAAATATTATTACTTTTGAAGAATTCATCTGTGTTTTTATAAAAACACAATTATTTTTTTATTGGGACCTAGGATGCGAAAACTGAGACGATTTTTGAGTCTCAAATGTGATCTTACCCTAGGTTTGATGTTAGTTTGGTTCATATTTGGATTACCAGGAGTTCATTATCATGAGATAATTAATTGAATAATTTAATTGTTTAGTTGTTTGTTTGAATTGTAAATAAAACCCTATAAATATTCCATAAATACCCCTTTATGATATTTCTCTTTGGTTATCCATTGACAATGAATTGAATCCTAGAGAGGAGGAGTGGTGGAGAGACTGGGGGTTGTTGATGGAGATAATAATGGATCAAGGAGTGGGATCAGATCTATGGTGACATCGATGGATAAATTGAAATGACAATGAATTAACCAATAGTTGTGACAACAGATCAAATATTTGGTGACTCTCCATAGAGGTAGGGATTTCATTTTGTGGATTTATCCCTACTTTTGATATTTTTCGATTATGGATTATTTGTCCTAATAGTTTAATCTATAATTGACCTTTATCTAGCCCTATTAGTTTATATTTTTTGTTCAATCTATGATTTGGGAATCATTTATTTCGAGACATGTTATATTTTTAGTTTATTTATATTTCTTAATCGACGACAATGATCGATCGCATAAGGTCTTCATTGATTTTCACTTTTTTATTGTTATTTTTACCCCCCCCCCATTCTTCAAGATCATAATTAGACTATTATAGTCCAATGATTCATCCATGAGTTTGATTAGAATTTTCATCAAACCTCGAATTCACATTACTTGACCGTTGGTGGAGACAATAGTTTTGGGAGTTGTAATGATTGATGACTATTCATGGATGGCATGTGAGATCAGAGGTAGATGTTTTTTGTGAGTTGGTATGTATAGATGACATGGGAGGTGAATAAGATCTAATTTATTGATGAAGTATGGCTAGAATTTAATTTTTGGCATAACATTAATATTTATCAACATGGTTTGTGGGTTCATCGGTGGTAATCATGACAGATGAGGTGCACCAGGTGAAGCTTGCAGTAAAATTCAACTTTCTAGATAAAACCCAACTACACGGAATGTTGTTCAGAAGAACACATGTTATGTTCCCTCATTTATGCAGTGGATAAGGTTTCAGAATGTGTTAAATATCATACATCTTTTGGATCACCCCACACATCATGTGAACTCCTACTGGATAAGTTGGTGAGTATTATAAAAACACACCCAAGACCCCAAGTGACCTAACACATCATGTGGATCAATTGAAAAAATTGTGTGTCATCATATGACCAGACTTCGAGTGTATTTAAGTACATGATCAGGACCCCATTTATTGTTACACTCCATGTGTTATGACATAATATGTCATGTGCCTCAGAGGAAAATGACTCGAGTTTCTAGGTACACACCAGGTACCCTGGGTAATCATGCACATCATGTGATCACTCTAACATGGAAAGTAGGATGAAAAACATGACCAAGTGTCCAAAATGGTGAAAAAAAATTCATCCCCTAATACATTCAATACAATTTCCCTTGATGTATAATGATTCGTCCAAACATAGATTTTCCCCTCATCATTCTAAGGTGGAGTAGGTATTTCACCCATTGGGACTGGGATCCTCCTTGGGAGTCGGTATTTCATCCATGAAAGCAGGAGACTATGATCCTCCTTGGGAGTTAATATTTATCCCATGAAATAATGAGGTTAGTATCCTCTACTTATTAAATCAAATAGATTTGGTATTTTACCAACTTTATGGGGCCAGGATCCTCTATCTATGAAGTTAGTATTTTTTCCATCAACGGAACTCATATAGGAAAAAGATACTCCAATAGAGTCAGTATTTCACCTATTTTCATGGGTTAGGAAACCTCAAACATCATCTAAGGAAGGGACCATGTAGTTTTCTTGGGATTTATAAAAATTAGTAGTTGGGTCCGATTTCCCAAAGCTACAAGGATAAAAACATATTTGCCACAACAACTTCATATGAGAACATTGAGGTGTATTTTGGTTTATTACTCCTATAAAGATGTCCATGTCAGGGCATGGATTCCCCACTTACTGATGACCAAGGGTGTGGTTATCTCTAGGATGGATTTCATGGTCCAAAGGAGAAAACTCCCTATTATGGTTAGTGAAAAATATTTTGTGACAACATGAGGAGCATAGTGGGAGTTTTTGAGACTCATGGCACCTGGACACCCTAGGTGGCCTTCAAGACTCAATAATTGGATGGTAATCAACTTAAAACATTATGTAACCTTTGGTATACCATGCATCATTTATTTATCATGTGGGGTATATTGAAATAGATGTATCTGATTTTGTTGAGGCTCCATATATCCTTGTAACCTTTTATTATAGAGGATATCCGGATCCTTGTTGTTATTTTCAGTTTCTCTTACTCAAACTGAGAGCTTTGAGATGACACCCCTTTTGTTTATCTCTCCTTTATGGTTTAGGGTGTCATGTTGAGTATGTTTATACTCATAATTACATGGGCCTTGTTCCCACACATGTTGTGTCTCTACAGTCGGTGCATATGTTGGAGATGGACTTGGTGGACTTAAAGATGGCATGTCATGTTCAGAGCTGACAATGATTGGCAATTCATAATGGAGTACATTGGTCCTCCTATGGATGGTGTTGGTCATTTTAATTAGTGTTTGGCCTTGGATCTTGCACTGTGAGGTGGATCATCTAGTGTTTTATGTCCTCCTTGCATGGTGAATTTTTTAGTGTATAATTCCCCTATTATCCCCCTTTATGGACTCATATTTATACTTTATGCATCATGCATGCATAGTATATAGTTTTATTGTTTATGTTATATATCATGTTGGTGTTATTGGTTTTTATATGAATTGGAGATACATATGTTTCATATTGATATTGGATAAGGCATCTCATGATGAGAGATATGCCTTCGGTGTTAGTCACCATCCCCTGACCTATTAATAGTGAGCTTGGGGTGTAACTCTTAGCTTACCACTGGCCCTGGAAGGGCCCCAAAGGGTTGGGTCGTGAAAATAAAACACCTATTATAATGTGATGCAAATATAATCAGGTTTTAATATAACCCTAGTGTCACGAACCGTCCTTGGGGCCCGTGTCGTGACTACCTCAAGCCCGCCTTCCATAGGCCAGGGGCTGGCGACTAGCACCAAAGGAATAAATCCCGATAACTAGGAAGGAATTGCCTTTATAAAAGTAAACAAAACACCACATAGTATAAGCGGAAGAAATACACTAAGTACATAAGAAAGTGCTGAAAATTAAAAGGTCCAGAATACAAACCCCTACTGAAAAGTACAGATACAACTGAAAGGAAGTACAACAGAAAAGACAAGCAGCTGGAACAAAAGAAGCAGCTCCTGGGTCGTCCACCTTGGATCCTACCTGAAGGGTAGGTACAGATAGTGCAGCTCCTGGATCGTCCACCACGGATCCTACCTGAAGGGTAGGTACAGATAGCGCAGCTCCTAGATCGTCCGCTGTGGATCCTACCTGAAGGGTAGGTACAGATAGCCTCCACAACGCTCTCACCCGTCGACCTCCTCCGAGTACCGTCCAGTCCTCGAACACTCGACCTCTGTCAACGCTGCCCGTCGTCTGCAACCAACACAACGAGGTGCGGGCATAGCCCATGAAGGGGTGAGTATAACGATACTTAGTAGGGACCCTGATACCCTCAAGGTCTCTCTAAATCCAACAAGGATAACCACAAAGAATAATCTCAACAGATAACCCTTACTTAAGTATAAGCCCATACTTATACCTAAGTGGTTGTGCCCAAATTTACACTACAAGTATGTGGTCGTTGTAGTACAGGTAGGAGTCGAATCCACAGGGACCTAAGAAGAACCTTTAGACACTCAATAAAAAAAGATGGATTTTTGGCTATGAAGTGGCCAACTTGGATTGATTTTAGATGTTTTTGAAAGAGCACTAACAGATATATGTGAATTCAAATTATGAGAAAATGAGTTGATCCTAGGTTATTGCTCGGGATGGATTGAATGAATTCCTTTTTTTTTACGATTTTAATTTCATTAACTCGAGAAGGATTCATGCAATGAATTCAAACTAACCTCATAAATTACTGATTAAACACCTTCAAAACACATGATAATCACCTATACACTTGTAGGATCATTTTCATGAGCACTCCAAGGTAAAGGATGTAATTAGCACATGAAAGTGGGGTGAATAAATTCAATAAGGAAGAGGAAGAATAAAAATCATTGAATGAAAGAAACTCAATTAAAAGAAATTAATAACATTTAGGGCGTGAGAAATAACATTCAATCCAGCCCCTTGCTACTCCCTTGGATCAACCCATAAAAGAGCAACCCCTCCATTGATGACAAGTTCAACGGAAGCGGAAAGTAGACTTACGAGGGTGGAATTGAAGAAGTAAAAACAAAAAAAATAACGATCACTCCACCGTTGTGTGAACAAAATAACAAGGTTTGGTGTGAATAAATTCACACCTTGAGGCAATGGTATCAAGCTGATAAGAAGAAGAAGAAGAACTTTTATTGAAGACTAAGGTGATTCGAACAACTTACATGAGAAGGAAGAACATTACAAAGGCAAATTGGCATAATAACATTACAATGAAAAGAAAGCACCAACATCCCTAAATCCACCACCACTACTGCCTTAAATAAGAAAAAATGAATCCTTGGCCGAGCCCCCAACATCCCATGTGCCTTTAATTAATTATTTTGGGGAAAGGTGGGTGGAACATTAATGATGAGAGACTTTTCCACTTCTTGCCCCGAAGTTGCAGCCAGCTTGCATCCACCGGAAAGAAGCGCCTAAAAGACCTTCTATAAGGCCGAATTTGAGTGTTCCATAGAATACTTAAATGAATCCCCGGATGTCCCCTAATAGACTGTAAAATTTAAGCCCAAAATATTTTGTGGTTCGGGAGATATGAATGAAATAGTGGTCTGTTTTTCTGGGCCGCAGAATCTGGCCCGGAATTTAATCTTCAACTTGGTCCGCATTAATCACCATAATTTAGGACGAATTAGCACTGTCTCTAGAAG
Source organism: Viscum album (assembly GCA_963277665.1). Taxonomy (NCBI): domain Eukaryota; kingdom Viridiplantae; phylum Streptophyta; class Magnoliopsida; order Santalales; family Viscaceae; genus Viscum; species Viscum album. The sequence goes on from OY728150.1 coordinate 1,842,129,347, forward strand.
AATTATTTGTTCCTATATATGTTTTATAGTCTACCAAGAATTTTGGGCTTCATTGGGATTTTATTTTGGGCCCCACATTTCCATCAGTGGGATGATATCCAATCTGCCTTCTCCAGAATTGTTTCCTTTCATCGCCAAATATCCTCATCATCCTTTATGAATCCTCCATTGATCTCTGAATGAAAAATGTTCATATTTATGTTTATATCCATTTCCCAAAATATCAAATTAAAATATGGATAATTTAATTATTTAAAATCAAATGAAACATTGGGCCTAAATTGGTGCATATTAGGCATGAAGTGCACAAATGATGAGAATGGATGTTCAAAATTAAAATCCACTAACTCAGGTCCATAAGATCAAAAATAAACATTTAATACCATTACAATGTAATCAAAATATGTGTTTTTATTGGCTAATCACACCCCCAACTTGAGTTTTTCTAGTCCCGAGCAAAATATATCTCACAAAAATGAAATTCAAATGACCTTTTCCAAAAACATTTTAATACACATTTCTCACCCAAAGATCACATACCAAACAATTATAAAACCAATCAAAATCATTTAAAACAAGCTATGTCCATAAGCATATCTCAAGCCCAAGCTCATTCCTTTGTTCAAATTCATTACCATATTTCATCCAAAGTCAATTAAGCATGATGAAGTGGTGTGCGTCACAATAGACATGGGGGTTCATTTCCATTCGAGGGAGAAAATATGGAAGTGCTAGGAGCAATCAACTTTTAATAATAAGATGAGTACTCATTTTTTTATTTTCTTTTTTTTTGGTTTTTTTTTTCAATTTTTTCATGGTAATTGAAATTGAACTCAATCGAGTCAACCCATGTAGCAAGACTTTGCCGATGACTCCCAGGCTCAAAGACCTTAGGCCACCAAGTGAAGCTCACATACTCGGGCATCATCTAGAGTTAACTCAATCAAAAACAAATTCAAATTACCACAAATAGAGATAAAATGCCCAACTTTGGGCCAGACAACTGTGGAGTCACGATCCCCAAGTTCCGAAATCCACACATTAGGTCAATTCATTTCTCTACGTGCAATTGATTTTTTTTTTTGAATACTCATGTTAAAATTAAAATGATCGCCAATCCTATGCTATTTATTATGGGTCCACAAGAACTCAAACTAAAACCCCACAATCTAGAGGACGTGCATTGTGTTTTTTTATTAAATGGATGAAAATATAACAGTGAAAAATCACATCGGACAACCGCACTTTCCAATATCTATGCACATGAACATAAACTTGCATTAAAATCAGAATCAAGGCATGAAAAATTATTTGATATCCAATTTCAGAGTTTGGAATGTGTGTTATCATGTTCAAGGTTAATGACATTTTTCCTTCCACACATTTTCATCTCCCCCCCAACTTGGAATAAAAATTTCCCCACTGTCTAAAGAAAAGAAAGATTATAATGGGTAGAGGAGAGGAGTTCAAAGAGAAAATTGAAAATGATAAACATGGAACAAATTCACCTGATTTTTGAAGTTGAAGTTCATGATGCTCTAGATTACTCTTTTGATCTCTTGGGAGATGTATGCACCTCCTTGATCAAATATGTATCACCCAAAATAGTCTCTGAACCATACAAAGAAGAAAAAACCAGACAAAACAAACAACACAACAATTTATTTAAAACCAAGTATCAATATTTTTATGGGTTTCCTTTTTTTTTAATTTTAAAAATCAAACTGATGATACATTGCCTTCTTTATATTTTCCAGGTAAGGTATTACTCAGGGATCACACCGCATGACACGGATGAATACGGTGCTCCCCTTTCATACCCATCCATACTCATAAAAGAATAATAGGTCAACAGTATAAATTTTTTTAACCTACAAAAACATAAATAAAACAAACTGATGATACATTGTCTTCTCTTAATTTTCTGGGTAAGGTATTACTCAAGGATCACACCACGTGACACAGGTGAATATGGTTCTCCCCTTTCATACCCATCCTTACTCATAAAAGAAGAACATGTCAACAGTCCGAGGTACTAATTAAATGAAATAAAACATGAAAACCATGGGTTGCCTCCCGTGCAGCGCTTAATTTAACGTCTTTAGCTCGACTTGAACCCCCCAACTTAGCCAATTCCAACTTTAAAAATTTTAATGACCTCATATTTCTCCACTTCAACATGATTAAGAATTTGTATCCCTTGTGGTTGGTAAGAAGATTTGGAATTTGATTCATGAACAATCCTATTTTCTAAAATAAATGGGAAAATCCAAGGAATATTAGAAATGGTTGATCTTTTTTCTTCTGTAGTCATTCCTAATAAATCAAATATCAACCCCACTTTTTGGGTTTCATGAGATGAATGAATGAAACCCCCAAGATCTTTATTAAGACAAATGATAGGGTACTTGATTGGGGAAGGAAGGACAGTGATTTTGAGCTCGGTTTGGATAGGACATTTAGACACAGGTTGTGAATTTGAATCCAATGCATTTTCATTTTCCAAATTTCTTGAAAAATTTGTTTCATTTTGAATATAAGATTCAACCAAAAAATTGGAAAGAATAGTATTAGGAATGGTCATGAAATCAATGTTTTTTATTTCTCTCAGTGGTTCAGTGATTGGTGTTTTTGAAAAATCATCAACAAAGTTACACTTAGGAGACTTAATCCACGATGTCAAATTACCCTCTTGTGAATACATGAAATCAATTTCCTACTGATTTAAAGACCCTTAAAAAATTTCTTGATTCACTTCCCCTACCCCAAATCCAAAGGTCGGTTCTTCAATTAATTCATGAGAGGATTTTGGGAAACTAGACACTCCACATAAGGTTTTGGAAGGTACAGTTGGTGTATGGATGAGTTCCTCACAAGTATTAATGCATTGTAGTTCTAATATCAACGATGATACCTCAGAACTCATCATATCCATTTGATTACACAATTTTTCAAGGATCTTTTGAGGATTAGGCTGGATAGAAGATTATAAATCGTGAACTTCATTGAGTTTTATCTCTTCAATCTTCCTCAAGAGGGCTGGAAATTGATCCTTTAAACAATCATCATCCCATTGATTGTACATTTCATCGGGTGTGTGGTAATCATTCAAGGGTTGATCAAAGAAATTTTCTAATTTAGGGGCTTCACAATATTGATATTCCATTTGATTCCAGCATGAGTTTGTGACATGATAATTTGTAAGATACTTCATTGGAGAAGATAGAAAGTTGGATTCTAGATTCTCAGGACACACACAAATAGAAAGGGGTAAAGATAAGAGAGATGGGGTGAGAATAAAGAACGTGGGGTGAGAAAAGGATGATAGTGTCTAAGATAACTTACTAGGGTCCCCGGAAACGGCGCCAAAATTTGGTTGCGCCCAAATTTACCCTACAGGTATGCGGTCGTTGTAGTACAGGTAGGGGTCGAATCCACAGGGACCTAAGAAGAACCTTTAGACACTCAATAAAAAAAAGATGGATTTTTGGATATGAAGTGGCCAACTTGGGTTGATTTTAGATGTTTTTTAAAGAGCACTAACAGATATATGTGAATTCAAATTATGAGAAAATGAGTTGATCCTAGGTTATTGCTCGGGATGGATTGAATGAATTCCTTTTTTTTTACGATTTTAATTTCATTAACTCGAGAAGGATTCATGCAATGAATTCAAAATAACCTCATAAATTACTGATTAAACACCTTAAAAACACATGATAATCACATATACACTTGTAGGATCATTTTCATGAGCACTCCAAGGTAAAGGATGTAATTATCACATGAAAGTGGGGTGAATAAATTCAATAAGGAAGAGGAAGAATAAAAATCATTGAATGAAAGAAACTCAATTAAAAGAAATTAATAACATTTAGGGCGTAAGAAATAACATTCAATCCAGCCCCTTGGTAATCCCTTGGATCAACCCATAAAAGAGCTACCCATCCATTGATTACAAGTTCTCAACGGAAGCGGAAAGTAGACTTACGAGGGTGGAATTGAAGAAGTAAAAACAAAAAAAATAACGATCACTCCACCGTTGTGTGAACAAAATCACAAGGTTTGGTGTGAATAAATTCACACCTTCAGGCAACGGTATCAAGGTGATAAGGAGAATAATAGAACAAGATAAGAAGAAGAACTTTTATTGAATACTAAGGTGATTCGAACAACTTACATGAGAAGGAAGAACATTACAAAGGCAAATTGGCATAATAACATTACAACGAAAAGAAAGCACAAACATCCCTAAATCCACCACCACTACTGCCTTAAATAGGAAAAAATGAATACTTGGCCTATCCCCCAACATCCCATGTGCCTTTAATTAATTATGTTGGGGAAAGGTGGGTGGAACATTAATGATGAGAGACTTTTCCACTTCTTGCCCTGAAGTTGCACCCAGCTTGCATCCACCGGAAAGACGTGCCTAAAAGACCTTCTAGAAGGCCTAATTTGAGTGTACCCTAGAATACTTACATGAATACCCGGATGTCCCCTAATAGACTGTAAAATTTCAGCCCAAAATATTTTGTGGTTCGGGAGATATGAATGAACTAGTGGGATGTTTTTCTGGGCCGCAGAATCTGGCCCAGAATTTAATCTTCAATTTGGGATGCATTAATCACCATCATTTAGGACGAATTAGCACTGTCTCCATAAGAATTATTTGTTCTTATATATGTATTCTAGTCTACCAAGAATTTTGGGCTTCATTGGGCTTGTATTGTGGGCCCCACATTCCCATCAGTGGGATGATATCCAATCTGCCTTCTCCAGAATTGTTTCCTTTCATCGCCAAATATCCTCATCATCCTTTATGAATCCTCCATTGATCCCTGAATGAAAAATGTTAATATTTATGTTTATATCCATTTCCCAAAATATAAAATTAAAATACAGATAATTGCATTATTTAAAATCAAATTAAACATTGGGCCTAAATTGGTGCATATTAGGCATGAAGTGCACAAATGATGAGAATGGATGTTCAAAATTAAAATCCACTAACTCAGGCCCATAAGATCAAAAATAAACATTTAATACCATTACAATGTAATCAAAATATGTGTTTTTATGGGCTAATCACTAAGTTATCAAGTAAACCATCTCAATCATGAGGAAACACAAAGATTACGAAATCAACGGATAACCACTACCCAGGTATATACCCATACATATACCTAAGTTATCAAGTGACCCATCTCAATCATGAGGTAAACAAAAAGGTCATAGACTCAGCTCAAACCAGGATTTTCATTATCGAAACTATAACTGCTGAAGAGCCCCATCTCTGGAGAGTACAGTGATCCTTTCACGACTCTGAGGTACTGCTCACTAACCTAGGACTGCTGAGGTACTCCTCCTGTCGATTACCGCGGGTCAGCCACCCAAACACAGTAGTGCTTCCCGCCTGGGTCTTCAACCCAAACACAGTAGTGCATCCCCCCTAATAGTCTGCAGAGGTACTCTTCAGACGAGTACCGTGGGTCTGCACCCAGACTCAGAAGTGCTCCGTCCGCCATGGGTCTGCACCAAAACAAAGTAGTGCTCCGTCCACTAGGCTAGTCGACTCACTCCAAGTTGAGTCGGTCAAGCAGTCGGCAGGTCTCAGCTGGCTATACGGTCTCTGTACTCTGTACGCTCGTCTCCAGGAGGGTCCTCTCCACGAGCTACTGGCCTATACTCCATGTATCACAAAGTCCCACGAAGAAGTATCTCAAAGGACCGCCTCGTCATAGGGGTCTCAACGCAACAGACAGCGCGTCAATCGGACGCCCGGTCTGTGAGTTATTAGCCTTTTCGTCCCAGGGGCCCGGTTGGTTTCGTGTGCGAACCAACCCGGCCGTATCTCAACTATACCCTGAACTCTCATAGGGTATACTCATAGGGACCGTTTCTCAACGTGATCACCAACGCCGCTGACGGTTCGTCAAACGGACGTCCGGTCTGAAGGTTATCAGCTTTTCCGTTCCAAGGGCCCGGTTGGATTTTGGTTCAATACAACTCGGAAACTATACAACTGCTTCCAAACCTCAGGAGAAGTATGCCGAAAGTTATTTCTCATCAAGACCAATCCAACAGAGTCGAAGGCACGTCAATCGGACGTCCGGAGCTAAAGTTATGAGTGTTTCCGCTCCGAGGGCCCGGTTGGTTTCGTGTTCGAACCAACCCTGCCATACCCAAATTCCTCTGAAACCTTGAGTGTAGTATACCAAAACGACCGTCTCGATCCAAGGATCGCATCACAACTAACGCTGCGTCGATCGGAGGTCTGTATCCCACGATATGGGCAAAAGACCGAAAGTGGTCCGAAAATGGGGGGTCTGGGCCAGGTCCGACCCGGCCCGACCCCCCCCCCCCCCCAGGTCGGCCCGAACCGGGTCCGGGTCTGGCCTATTAGGGCACGGCCCGGCAGGCGCGGCACGGCCGGTCTGTCCTGAGGCGGCTCGGCGCTGGCCGAGCGGTCGCGCAAAGGGGGCGGCTGCCCCCTTGTTCCCCCCCCCCCCCCCGCGTGGGGGCTGTTCCTTGCCAACGGACGTGGCCCAGCGCCGCGTCCCTCCCCCTCGGTCCCGCATGGCCGCGGGACCAGCTGCCTGCCGCCGCGGCTTCAGCCACGGTGGTCCTTCCTGGTAGCGCACCGGGAGACGCGGCCTCCTGGCAGCCGACCGCCGCCTCCGGCCGCTGGCGCCGCTGTGCCGGCGGGGTTTTCCGCGGACCACCGGACGCGCTCTGGTGGTCCGTTTTTCCTGCAGTCTTCGCCGACAGTCCTCCCAGGACCGGATCTTCACTGTGAAGTCTTCAAATTAACCTTGCGGCCCCGCTTGTCATCACCCGTCAATCTGCGTACAACGATCAACCAGAGGAGTCTTCTAATTTTCTCCACGGCCCCGACTCCGGCCTCGATTTCGTTCGGCCTCAACAGTGCGGTGCGACGGCACCAAGCTTCTTCATCGCGTTCTTTCTTGTTTCAGCGCGGTGTCATTGCACCGCGCCGCCTTTGTTCATGCCGCAAAGATCACAACATTAAAGAGGGGAGGAGGATCGGTCGTGTTCGGGCGGTCCAACCTCCTCCCGTTAAAATGATAACAGCGGCCCTAATTTTAAACGAATAACGCAAAGAATTTATTAACAATAAAACCAAACCCCTACGGTTTTCCCCACAAATCAAGAATTCCCAACCCGCAAACATATTCTTTCGCGGATCAACTTAATATTTAGTTGATCCACGTTCTTTCTTTTAGAAGGAAATAAACATGGGTTCATTAACATTCACAAATTAATTCCCTACCTTTGATTCATCGGGGCGCGCGTTCGTCGTGGGGGAAGACGATGACGCTGCACGTCGAACGTCGCGGAGAACGGCGTCACGGGGGTCGGACGTAGATTCTGTGGACGTCGGGGTGTGTCCGAGGAGGAAACGACGTCTCCTCACTTGTTGCGGAGATGAAGAAGGAAGGTACGTTGTCGTTGGTGATGACCACCGCGGTCGGCGACTTCTCCCTTGTCATGGTGGAAGAAGAGGATCGTCGGTGTTCTTCGTTGTTCTTCGCGTTCTTCAACAAAGAAGAACGTTCTTCAAGTCTAGAGTATTTCTCCCCAAATCTTCTTGCACAACAAACCACCAAAATAAAATAAGGTTTCCCTTATTTTATTCCTCATGTAAACTCTTTCAAAATTCAAAAGAATCCACGAATTAACTAACGTGTGTTGACCAATTAATGAGGCGTTTAATAAACCAAACAAAAATGAGAGTTGACTTGGAATTAAGTGGGGGTGCGAGTGCGTTACTCAATTTAAGATGCGTTTACAAAATTAAAGAGGGAGGTGAGGAGTTATGGAAAAAGTGAACGGGTGGGGCTTGTGTGGGACCCACCTCTCCTTTATTCTCCCAAGGGAGTTTAGCAACCCAACGGGTCCCACTCCAACTTCCACTCCTAAGAGTTAAACCACAAAGTAGAGAGAAATTAAGTTGTGACACCACTTAATTTCACTTAAACCTCCTAGTAAAGAAATAAAAATAAAACGATTATATTTTTATTCCTCACTCTTTTTTAACAACACCACCTGAGCAAACTCACCTTCGGAAAGGTGTTCCTAAGAAATTACCGGCGTTTTGGTTTCATCAGTGCCCTCGGATTTCGATTCCGAGCATCAGTTCAAAAGTTAGAAAAAACCCGCTCGTTCGTTCACTGAACGTACCCGATCTAAACTTCGGAAAATGATTCCGGGCACACCGGGCCTCGGAATCAGGTGTCGTCGAAATCCACAGACCCGTAAAATTCCATAGAAATTAATAAAAAAGTTTCATTGAAATTTCTGGGTCTTTACATTACTCCCACCTCAGGGATTTACGTCCCCGTAAATCTTTAACACAAACTAGGGAAACAAAAGTGGTACTGAGCATGTATCTGAGACTTCTGCTCCCATGTGCTCTCCTGGAGGTTCTCGTGCTGCCAACAAAAGCGCACAAGAGGAATCGACTGTCCTCGTAGGACTCGCTCCTATCGATCCTCAACCTCTAATGGAACCTCGTAAAAGTCACCCCATTGTCAATGTCCAGCTCCCCATGGTCGATGATATGGGCCGGGTCAAGAACGTATCTTCCCAGTTGAGATACGTGGAAGTCGTTGTGCACCTGGTGCAACTGAGGTGGATGGGTCAAGCGGTAAACCACCTCGCCTACCCTGCTGAGGACCTAGAAAGGTCCATTGAACCTCGGAGATAACTTGTTGCCTCGGCCACATCTCCGTAAACCTCATTGAGGTGAGACCCGTTTAAGGACGTGATCACCATCCTCGAACTCTAGAGGCCTCCACTCCCTGATTAGAATTGAAACTCAAAACTCCTGCTGCCACGAGGGTAAGGTTGGTCGACCAAAGAGTGATCGGCCAAACCCTCTTATGCATGAGTTCATCCTGTGCTTCCTGAAGTTTCCTTTTCACCGAACAAGGAAAACACATCCTGACATTGTAGTTAGACCACAACCTTTTTGCCTAATACAGTCAATCTGAGCATGAAATGTGAATCCAATCCATACCGAGACTAACGTCATAAGGCCTCGACGCTGCCACCAAGAGATTCCAACCAAAACTCTCGCCTCATGGGTCATACCACACTGTCGGAGTAAGTGTGATTATTGAGTCTCCTCCCAAGGTATCTTCAGGCGTGAGGGTCAAGTCTACGGCTTACCGGAAACTCTAGGTCTTGGACAAGATTCGTGGAAGGAAGGAATGATTCATATCAACGTCTGTTACTACGGAAGCTAGTATTGGACATAGATGGTCCCTTGAATCATTTTTAGAGCCATTGGGTCACACTCCTTGATCGCATGCAGCTACTCTCTTCCCCTGCCCTCCAGCTCCCTGAGCCTGGAGGGGACAAGAAAGGCGGGTGGTTGTAACATGTTGAAATGTACACCACCACATGCTGCTCTCCTAGATCTGCCTCCACGTATTCTGCTTCGCAGACTCATCTGTCCTTTCTACTTCCTCTACTTGAAACATTTTACATGCCCATGTCTCTAAGACTGGCGCCAGTTTCCTGTTTCTTACTGCATTGTGCAGTCTTCATCCGCTCCTGGATGATCTGCACCTTCTTTGCCTACAATCTGTAAGAGCTGCTAATATTTCTCCTTTGATGAAAAGAGAAACTCGGTCTCATCCCCTGGATGAACCACACCCATTGCCTAATACAGTCAATCCTAACATGAATGATGCATTAATGCCATGGATGACGTCATAAGGCCTTGACGTTACTACCGAGAGATCCAACCGTCACTCTCACCTCCAAGGGTAGAGTCACACTATCGGCATCAGTGTGAGGTCACTGGGTCTCCTCCAGTAGAAATATCGAAAGTGAGGGTCAAGTCAACAGGTTTAACCGGGACCTCTCAGTATCAACCAAACAAAAGGACAGGAAAGCAAACATCACAAAGATAAGTGTCTTTTTATTATTGCAGATCATAGTACAAAGACACAAATACAACAGAAAAATGGAACTAGATGTACAAAGAACAAAAGGAAACCACTAGTTCCGCTCCTGTCCACCTGCTTCCGGAGCTCTACTGCCTTTTACACTGCCCGGCTGTTGCTCAAGCACCCGCCACTGTTTCTGTCTCGGTGGCTCCTCCAACGCCTGTGGATCAACTATGCGGGGAGTTGGACAGTCACGTTCCATGTGACCCTTCCTTTCGCAGGAGTAACACTGTCTGTTTCTGGCACGACTGGCTCTGACCCCACCCCGAGTGCCCCGCACCACCGATCCTAAAACCTGATATCGCCCAACTGCTATTCTAGTCCTCCTGGACCATTGCATCATCTATATACTGCCTACAGATGACTTGGCTACTGATGGAAAAACATGTGGCAAAGGTAGCATCTCCTGAATACGCTCGGGGTGTAGATCCACTGGTATAAACTCCACCCTGAAGAAGGTCTCAAAGTCTCCCCATTTTAAGGTCATCCCGTCGCAAAACTGGAACAAGTAGCTCCACCATATCTCAGTTGCTGTCTGAAGGATACTGGCAGCAAAGATCACCATGAAGTCCGTTGGCGTACCCACTATCCTGAAAACTCCCACCATAGCCTCCAGCCAATCCTCAGCCGCCTGTGCGTTTGTCTCTCCCCGGAACCTGGGTGGCCTCTGGCGCTGGAACACGTGCAGCGTGCTCAAGCGGCATGCATCGCCTACTGTTGGGGCTGGTGGCATCGGTGGCCCAACATATGGTAGTACCGCTGGTGCCTTCACTAGTGCCTCAACTGCAAGAGGGCCTTGTACCGAAGTCTCGTCACTTGGAAGGCTGTCAGTATGTACGTCTCTCGAGGCTCTAGCTGATCGTCCGTGGAAAGGCATCCTGAAAGAAACATACGTGACATGGTCAAACGATTATACCTGGTGAGCTGACCTGGTTTGATCTATTTTAAGGGAAAACCTTTGGAAACACACACGCAATCAGTCTTTTCGTGCACAAATTCGGAAATCAGTTGTCAAGGTCCTGGTGTATGGATACGTCGGCCACCCGCACCAACACTGGACTCCCTAAATTGAAAACCACACTCGGCACCCTTAACACTATTGCTTCACAGAAAGAAAATATCAGAGTTATAAGTTCTACGGTAGAACCGACTCCTCTGATACCAATTTGTCATGACCCATCCTCGGGGCCCGTGCCGTGACTACCCCAATCCCGCCTTCCATAGGCCAGGGGCTGGCGACTAGCACCAAAGGCGTAAATCCCGATAACTGGGAAGGCATTTCCTTTATAAAAGTAAACAAAACACCACAGAGTATAAGTGGAAGAAATACACTAAGTACATAAGAAAGTGCTGAAAAGTAAAAGGGCCAGAATACAAACCCCTACTGAAAATTACAGCTACAACTGAAAGGAAGTACAACAGAAAAGACAAGCAGCTAGAATAAAAGAAGCATGTCCTGGGTCATCCACCTCGGATCCAACCTGAAGGGTAGGTACAGATAGCACAGCTCCTGGATCATCCACTACGGATCCTACCTGAAGGGTAGGTACAGATAGCACAGCTCCTGGATCGTCCACCACGGATCCTACCTGAAGGGTAGGTACAGATAGCCTCCACAACGCTCTCGCCCGTTGACCTCCTCCGAGTACCGTCTAGTCCTCGAACACTCAGCCTCTGTCAGCGCTGCCCGTCGTCTGCAATCAACACAACAAGGTGCGGGCATAGCCCGTGCAGGGGTGAGTATAACGATACTCAGTAGGGACCCTGAGACCCTCAAGGTCTCTATAAATCCAACAAGGATAACCACAAAGTAGAATCTCAACAGATAACCCTTACTTAAGTATAATCTCATACTTATACCTAAGTTATCAAGTAACCCATCTCGATCATGAGGAAACACAAAGATTACGAAATCAACGGATAACCACTACCCAGGTATATGCCCATACATATACCTAATTTATCAAGTGACCTATCTCAATCATGAGGTAAACACAAAGGTCATAGACTCATCGCAAATAAGAATTTTCATTATCGAAATTGTAACTGCTGAAGAGCCCCGTCTCTAGAGAGTACAGTGATCCTATCATGACTCTGAGGTACTGCTCACTAACCTAGGACTGCTGAGGGACTCCTCCTATCGAGTACCGCGGGTCAGCCACCCAAACACAGTAGTGCTTCCCGCCGGGGTCTGCCACCCAAACACAGTAGTGCATCCCGCCTAATAGCCTGCAGAGGTACTCTCCGGACGAGTACCGCGGGTCTGCACCCAGACTCAGTAGTGCTCCATCTGCCATGGGTCTGCACCCAAACAAAGTAGTTCTCCGTCCACTGGGCTAGTTGACTCACTCCAAGTCGAGTCGGTCAAGCAGTCGTCATGTCTCAGCCGGCTACACGGTCTCCGTACTCCGTACGCTCGTCTCCGAGAGAGTCCGCTCCACGAGCTACTGGTCGATACTCCAAGTATCACAAAGTCCCACGAAGAAGTATCTCAAAGGACCGCCTCGTCATAGGGGTCTCAACGCAACATACGGCGCGTCAATCGGACGCCCGGTCTGTGAGTTATTAGCCTTTTCGTCCCAGGGGCCCAGTTGGTTTTGTGTGAGAACCAACCCGGCTATATCTCAACTATACCCTGAACTCTCATAGGGTATACTCATATGGACCGTTTCTCAACGTGATCACCAACGCCGCTGACGGTTCTTCAAACGGGCGTCCGGTCTGAAGGTTATCAGCTTTTCCGTTCCAAGGGCCCGGTTGGATTTCGGTTCAATCCAACCCGGAAACTATCCAACTACATCCAAACATCAGGTGAAGTATGCTGAAAGTTCTGTCTCATCAAGAGTAATCCAACAGAGTCGACGGTACGTCAATCGGACGTCCGGAGCTCAAGTTATGAGCGTTTCCGCTCTGAGGGCCCGGTTGGTTTCGTGTTCGAACCAACCCGGTCGTACCCAAAGTCCTCTGAAACCTTGAGTGTAGTATATTGAAACAACCTTCTCGATCCAAGGATCGCATTGCAACTGACGGTGCGTCAATCGGAGGTTCATAGCCCAAGATATGGGCAAAACACCGAAAGTGGTCCGAAAATGGGGGGTCTGGGCCCAGTCCGACCCAACCCAACCCCCCCCCCCCCCCCGGGTTGGCCCGAACCAGGTCCGGCCCATTAGGGCGTGGCCCGGACCGGCCGGCACGGCGCGTCGCGACCTGGGCGGCCCGGCCCGGCATGGCCAGTCCGGACCGGGGCGGCTCGGCGCTGGCCGAGCGACCGCGCAAAGGGGGCGGCTGCCCCCTTGTTCCCCCCCCCCCCCCCCACGTGGGGGCCGTTCCTTGCCAACGGACGCGGCCCAGCGTTGCGTCCCTCCCCCTCGGTCCCGCACGGCCGCGGGACCAGCAGCCTTCCGCCGCGGCTGAAGCCGCGGCGGTCCTTCTCGGCGGTGCGTCGGGCGCCGCCGGCTCCGCTGTGCCGGCGTGGCGCGCCGGTGGGGTTTTCCACGGACCACCGGACGCGCTCCGGTGGTTCGTTTTGCCTACGGTCTTCGTTGGCAGTCCTCTTGGGACTGGATCTTCACTGCGAATTCTTCAAATTAACTTTGTGGCCCCGCTTGTCTTCGCCCGTCAATCCGCGCACAATGATCAACCAGCGGAGTCTTCGAATTTCCTCTGTGGCCCCAACTCCGACTGCGGTTTCGTTCGGCCTCAACGGCGCGGTGCGACGGCGCCTCGCTTCTTTGTCGCGTTCTTTCTTGTTTCCCTGCGGTGCCGTTTCACTGCGCCGCCTTTGTTCATGCCGCAAATAACACAACATCAAAGAGGGGAGGAGGATCGGCCGTGTTCGGGCGGTCCAACCTCCTCCCATTAAAATGATAACAGGTGGCCCGAATTTTAAATTAAGAACACAAAGAATTTATTACGGATAAAACCAAACCCCTACGGTTTTCCCCGCAAATCAAGAATTCCCAACCCGCAAACATATTCTTTCGCGGATCAACTTAATATTTAGTTGATCCGCGTTCTTTGTTTTAGAGGGAAATAAACATGGGTTCATTAACATTCACAAATTAATTCTCTACCTTTGATTCATCGGGGTGCGCGTTCTTCGTGGGGGAAGATGAAGACGCTGCACGTCGAACGTCGCGAAGAACGGCGTCGCGGGGGTCAGACGTAGATTCTGTGGACGTCGGGGTGCATCCGAGGAGGAAACGACGTCTCCTCACTTGTTGTGTAAATGAAGAAGGAAGGTACGTTGTCGTTGGTGATGACCACCGCGGTCGGCGACTTCTCCCTTGTCGTGGTGGAAGAAGAGGATCATCGGCGTTCTTCGTTGTTCTTCACGTTCTTCAACGAGGAAGAACGTTCTTCAAGTCTAGCGTATTTCTCCCCAAATCTTCTCACACAACAAACCACCAAAATAAAATAAGGTTTCCCTTATTTTATTCCTCATTTCAACTCTTTCAAAATTCAAAAGAATCCACGAATTAACTAACGTGTGTTGACCAATTAATGAGGCGTTTAATAAACCAAACAAAAACGAGAGTTGACTTGGAATTAAGTGGGGGTGCGGGTGCGTTACTCAATTTAATATGAGTTTACAAAATTAAAGTGGGAGGTGAGGAGTTATGGAAAAAGTGAACGGGTAGGGATCGTATGGGCCCCACCTCTCCTTTATTCTCCCAAGGGAGGTTAGCAACCCAACAGGTCCCACTCCAACTTCCGCTCCTAGGAGTTAAACCACAAAGTATATAGAAATTAAGTTGTGACACCACTTAATTTCACTTAAACCGCCTAGTAAAGAAATAAAAATAAAACGATTATATTTTTATTCCTCACTTTTTTTTAACAACACCACTCGAGAAAACGCACCTTTGGAAAGGTGTTCCTAAGCAATTATCGGTGCTATGGTTTCATCGGTGCCCTCGGATTTCGATTCCGAGCATCGGTTCAAAAGTTAGAAAAACCCGCTCGTTCGTTCACTGAACGTACCCGAGCTAAACTTCGGAAAATGATTCCGGGCACACCGGGCCTTGGAATCAGGTGTCGTTGGAAGTCACAGACTCGTAAAATTCCAAAGAAATTAAGAAAAAAAATTCCTTGAAATTTCCGGGTCTTTACACCTAGTTAGGGTTCGAAGCGAGTATCGCATTGAATGAAAACATTAATTTTTGTTTCAGTTTCCAACTACATATCTAGTTACAATGAGTAATGGTTGCCTTATTTTTTTCTATTTGGGATACAACTGGAAAGGTTTTGGTATCATAATTTCAGTAGATAAAATGATTCATGTGCCTATTTGGAACTCTATACTAGATGTCTCATTATCTATCTAGATTTCTATTATGGTACCATACTTGTATTGACAACAGATGAAAGGAAGATTATTTTATTGAGATGTAATTTAGTAAGAATCTAAACAGTGAGAAATATGAAATAGATTACTGGAGAGGCCTTCAATGGAGAAGTTTTGGGACACTAGTATGAAAGATATAAATCAATTATATCTTGTGGTATTTAATCATGATGTTTGACTGGATGTTTTAGTCAGGATAAGGTAGAATTCATCTTGAAAAATGTAAAATATATTATGATAAAACAATGTGTTGGGGTTGATATGGAGGTATTGATTTTGGGAGATGTCTTGGAAAAGGACACCAAATATTCCATTCTTATTTTCTTGTAAAATATTATGACAACAAAAGATTTTAAGTTGGAAAGTTTTATCTCAATCCTGTTCTAGATATCCCTATCTAATTTACAATTTTACTTTTGGTAGGAGTTATTGAATGATCAAGAAGGGAAGATCGTGCCTATATCTATACTAAAATGATTTAATTATATGGATGGTAGGTCTCCAAATATTAGGATTAATCTCATACCATTAGTTCCTAAGGGTTTTTGGATTAGGAAACAAAGTGTAGGAAGTACTTCTTTTTTTGGGGGGGAAAGCTACTGATTGCAACTCTATATGCAGTGATGTCTAACTAGATAGTGATGTTGGTAACAATATACACAAGTAAAAAGGTATTAGAATTTCATGATTCAAAATATAATTAAGTGTATGTGATGTATAAATATTTTTTAACTATGGTGGTGCAATTTAATAGACATTGGGTTGGGATGGTGGCTATTTTGACAAATTTTTGTTCTTCAAAAGTGTTTATTGATAATCTGAGAAAAAGTAATTTCCATTTTTATTGGTCAATGCTATAACAAGATTCTTAATCTTCCATGTATATTTATGGGATAACTATGAAACCTCTACTTTTGGACATATCTAGTCAACTACTAACTAAATTTTCAACCATATGCTTTTCCACGTGATGGAATTTTTATGAAATCATTATAGTTGTTTATATGGAACAAGGTGGTGATAATTCCATGTATAAATAAATTGAAGGGGAATATTGTGTAATAAACTACATGGGAAAAGGTATTTACTTTCCTAGTTCAGTTTCATTCCCTCAATCTTATCATGGGACTGAATTTCAAGGATGGGTGAGTGATAAGGATCATGGGGTACCAGCTGTATAGTCTGGAATAAGTATCTAGGAGGGGGAAAGGGGTATTTATATGGTGGGAAATTGGTTGTGGCCTATGGGGAGGTAAAGGTAGTTAGAGGGGGTATCCTGGTGGAATAATTGGGGGCCCATGGGGAATATGCTGGAGAATAATCCGGGGGGCATAGTTGTTAAAAGGGGTTGTCAGATAGGGGAGGGATGGTGAGAGAGTGGAAGATTATTTTTTTCTCTTTGGATTTATCTAGAGATATTTGGAGATAATGTTGGGAGGCCTCTCGATTGTTTTCTTCCTTCTTTTGTCTCTCTTTTTTTCTCCACCCCCTATAATTTCAAGTTCCTCGTAGATTCATTATATAAATAAAACGTATTCAATTCAGTTGAACTGTTTGGGTGAAAGGTTTCTATTAGTAGCTTAGAAAATTATTTGAAATGGTTTGTTGTGATATTATTAAATTATATATGATATAAACATATATTGAATTTCTGAATTATGATTTTTTTTAAGATACCAGTTATAGAGTGCATTTTTTATATTTTTTATAAAAAAATCTTATAGTGACCACCAAATGGCAGTTGATAGAGCTGATCATTGTTGGCTCGGGAGAGGTATTGGTAGAGGTGGGTTATAACAAAGTGTTTTTTATTGGTTTTAAAGGAAGGGTAGTGTTGGTAGGAAGAAAGAAATGCCTCAAATGGAATCTTTTAAGTTGAAATTCTTTATATTTGGGGCCTATATTTTATTGGATCATTCTCACCTTTGCATGAGAATGAAAAAAAATTAATGTTCATTGATTATGTCTCAAAATGGATTGAGGTAGTGACTCTTTCGAATAACCAAGACAATATTTTTTTGAAGTTAATCAAGAAAATTATTTTTTTAGATTTAGAGTGTCAAAAAATTTTATAAAATATAATGGATTCCACTTTAAGAACTACAAATTCTAGTCATTGATGGAGTAATATGGAAATTTTCACAAAAAAGGTACAAATTATCACTCATAAAGTAGTGATCATGTAACACACCAAGCTTCCACAGTACGCTTCTCTTTGAATAATACAATAGCTTGCGATGTACATAACTTCGAGTTCTAGCACACCACGACCAATCAAACTAACCATTTAAAAAGCAGTTATGAATAGTGATACCCACTTTTTAAAATTTTATAAATTTTATTTTTCAAAATGTACTTCATTTTGGATTCATAATATCAAAATTAGCTTAGGGTAAATTTTTGGCATTTTTCTGAAAACTTTCAATTTTTCATGAATAGTGAAAAACACTGCATTATTGTTTAAAACCAACTTTTTATTTAAATAATTATTTATTTTATTTAAATTTATTTTAAGTCAAAATATATACATAATACCTATATTAGTTCAATGTAATTCATTAGAGTCATTTTATAATAAGATTATATGTATAAAATTTTATTGAACTTTTTAATGTCTTTTACCCACATTCTAGGCACATTTGCAAATTTGCATAAAACATAATTCTACTGCTTCTGTGAATTGAATTTAAAAAATCCGAGAGACACGGTTGATATCAGTAAGTAAAATGCGGTTCAATAGGATGAAAATAATTTTTGTTGAATAGTAACTTTTGAATTTTTTTTATCGCGGTTAAAATTAAATAGGGTAATTAAAGGTAAAATGATATTATAATTACCCCAACACATGTACTAATTCTATTGGATAAGGTTATTCTGACCAAAACCAACCTTAGGAATAAAATATGATCATTTTTTATCCACATGGATTAGATTAGGACATTTATTATTATTTTATTTAAAGAACAGTTAAAAGTGTTAAATTCAAATTTTAATAACTAAAACATTTTTAATATATGGTTATACATAAGATAAATTTGACTATAAATATTCATTATAAATATAAAAATATTTCCTACATCATGGTATTTTATTTATAATTTTTAGACATTAAATAATTAAATTTATTTATGACACAATGAGGATGTTGTAATTACCTTATTAATGAAAGATAAAAATAATTGATATTATAAATAACAAAATAAATGTAAATTGAGACTTTTGATGAATTAAAATAATTTTCTAGGTTAATATGACATGTTAGGGTTGATTTAAATTTTTTTTTAAGTAATAATTTTTTTTGACTATCAAAAAAACCAAATACTAAATAGTGTCAAAATTGACATAAATTATTTTTTAAAATAAATAATATAGTAAATAATATAATATTACTAAAAATATAAGGTTTGTCCAAAAGAATTATATAATAATAGATATTTCATTAATTAACCACTTTAGGTTCTCTTGGCATTTTATAGTAATTTTATTAACCATGTGATATAAAAATACAAGAAGACATGGTAAAAGTTAAACTATTTAACTAAGAATTAAATATAAAATATAAGGTTAATATGGTGGACTAAACTTGTCTAAAACCTATTGGTTGAGAATATTTCGACCCATACCCACCTTATCCTAGAAATAAATTCATTTTAATCCATTAGAGTCCGAAAATTATTTTATAATAAAATAATATTTCAAGCTTTTCTTAAAGTGACATTCACCTCTCTTATAAAAGGGTACTTCCCCTTCTCTAAAATTAACACCTCCAAATCCATTTGTATTTTCCAAACCCTACTAAAATATCCTCCAAACTACCCTCAATTCAACCTATAGGCCTTACTTTGATCATAAATCCAACCTATGGAGCCCTTTTGATCAAATCAAAAGGAAGCACCCGAAGAAGAGGTAATAATTTCATCACCTCTTTAAAAGTTATTTTATTCTTCCACTTCCTCTTTATTTGTTGTTTACATAAGAAAATAATAACTCCAGTACCTTCTACATACTATTATGTTATTAAAAATATGATACAACCATATTCATTATTCTATCCATCCTGTAAATGACAAAGTCATCAAACGTGCATACATACGGATTACCGTCTCCATGTCGTGGTGTAGTTTGTTATTCAACACTTCATTATTTGGATGGGTATAATAATGAGTATAATTTATGTAAATAATAAATATAACATGTTTATTATTCTGTATATATTATATACCATCCAATTACATATGATTTCACCATCAATAGAATGATATTTTCACTCGTGCGTACGTACGGATTACCGTCTCCACGAACGCGATGAGATTCATTTCCCATCCTAACCATTCAAGAATAATTTTCATTTTATGATTTAAAATAATGTTTAAGAACTTAATATCATTCTGGATATTAATCAAATAAATCCTATCCATAAAAAACATGACTTACGTAACAAAACACATAAAGGAAAACAAATCAGTTAACACCTAAAACAATGATACTACTGAAATATTATTAACAAAGAAATATTAGAAGATCATATATGATATCATATTTATGTATGTGGTTTTTGTATAATTTAATAACAATTATTTAACTATTATAGAGGAGTTTAATATACCCTTGACTAAGGAAAATTAAAAGGTAAGGGTTAATTTTAAAATCTCTTTATTATTTGAGGTTGTTTATATGTAAGCATCTACTGGGAATTATTTATCATCCACATCCATATTTCTTAAAAATGTATTTCAAAACATTTTTAATATTTCCTAGAATATGGGTTAAATTCATTTACACCCTTGTTTGACTTTTTATAAAAAAAATGAAAGGAATTTTTCTGTCATTTTCCAAATAAGGTACTTTATTACCTTTTCAACAAATTATGGTGAGAATGTTTTTTTAACTTGTATGGAGGGTGCGGATATTTTCTGTCATTATAACACCTTTGTAGATTCCCTTAAAATATGATAATAATATTTTTAAAATAAATGTTTTCTTTTATAATTACGTGACTTTTAAATGATTTCAAAATAGAAAGATATATTTCTCTTAAATAGTTTTGATTTCATCTATGTCAACATCCTTTGATGGATTTTACACTTGTTTGAAGTTGATTTATTATGATACAATCTTCCGTATTGTATTGAAGGTTTTGTGATATGATTGAATATGGATGTGTTATTTTTATACCATTGGTGGTTTATGGTTAAATTATTAACATTTTTTATGCTAGTTTTAATACAAATGTTTATGTTATGTTTCAACCTTTTCATACGAGGAATGCATTGGACTTAGTATGTGACGGGTGGATCCCTCTATAGCTCCTTGATGCATCGGTGGGTCTCATGAGAAAAACTAGTGTCTTGGCATAATTCATTGACAAAATATTATTTTTAGTCTTGGAACGAGGCCTTGACTATGTGGTTATGATATCCGACATTATGCATTCCATCGTTATGAAATTATCTATTGATATTACATGTGACTATTTGACTAGTAGAATATCCATGTGAATAAGTAAATGGAATTATTTGATTTATATTTTCCATATTATACTGAAGTTTAAGTTTAAAAGTCATTTGTTTTAATCTTATACATTTCCTTAAATTTTTATGCCTATTTATGAAAGTTTTCTCTGTATTATTATCCTTACTGAGCATCTAAGCTCACCCCTTTCTATGTTTTAATTTTTATAGGATGCGAAGAAGTATATTATTACTGACTTGTAGGGATAAGATAATGGATATGAGTGTGTTCAAAGAAGATACAATGTTGTTGTTTTTCATTTCATAATGTAATGTAAAACTTATGCATGTGTCTAGTACTTCCAAGGCTACAAAACTGATCAGTATTTGGGGATTTGATCCCTTGTGATCATGTCAATGTTATGTAATAATGCACCGAATCTGGGTAACTAGGGTCGGGGCATTACATTTGGTATTAGAGGAGGTTTAGTATAAACCTTGGAAACTAGATTTAGATAAAATCTAATTAGAGAACATCACCCTAAGATAGACTTTGAGGATTAGTATATAACAACATCCAAAAAAATTATTAGTGTAAATATTATGTGGGTTTTCCAAGAAAATACATACTTGTCTGGATACAAATAGGTAGAGGTGGCTCTAGCACAGATGTACCTAGGATTGAAAACTCCGACAAGGAGTTTCAGGCTTGACCCAGGGTATTCTGGTACACAACAATGAGCCTTGCTGCACTCTTGGTATTGACACTCCCGGGGGATATTCTTATGATAATTCACATTTTCTTTACAAACCATTATAAAGGATTTGTGATTAAATGCTTCCTCAAAGAAAACATCTTTATGATTATGGATTATATGCATAAACTGTTCAATGTATGATAAGTGTTTTACAAGTTTGGAATTATGAATTTCAATTCATAAACCAACCTAGTGTATGCCATTATTTAGAAATGGAGCCTAGTGGAAGGAATGGAAATCGTACCAACACACGTAATCCATGTAGGGATTTCCCTCCTACTCAAGATAATTATAGTGGATATGGTGATGCAACTGGTTCTAAACATCTTATAACCATACTGGGACAACTCACTCAGGTTATGAATAATAACCTTACCCATATGGAGCACCCTGATCCACAATACGGAGGATTAATGTTAGACCGCTTCATGAGGAAAAAACCACCAAAATTCAATGGGACTACAAATCCTTTTTATCTAAAAATGGATAAGTTCCTTAGAGAAAATATTTCATACTTTGGGAGTAGCGAAAGATAAAAAAAATTCATGGCAGTTTATCACCTCACAGGAGATACAAATCAATGGTGTTCATTAATTCAAAACACAAAGGAGGATAAAGAAGTATAAAATATGGAATAGAGAGAGTTTAAAGAGATTTTCTTAGAAAAATACTTTCCTCGTGAGCATCGAGGGGATATGGAAAGGAAATTTCTGAGTCTGAGGTAAAAGGATGATAAGAATGTCATAAAGTATGAGTCTAACTTTACAAGGTTAGAAAGACATGCTACAGATTATATACATAACCCAAGAAGTAAGATTGATTAATTATTTGATGGGTTAAAACCATTTCTCCGTCAAGCATTAGTCTTGTAATCCTTCTCATCATAAAAAGATATAGTCTTATGTGCTATCAAGACAGAAAAAGAATTCTCTAAGTCTTATGACTTTAAATCAAAGAAAAGAAGAAGAGATATATTGAACACTCTGAAATGGAAATAAGGGGAAGAAGGTTAAGGTTTAATTTTCATCCTACAGTAAATGTAGGAAGAAACACCCTGGTAATTTCTTGAAGGGAATGAGATTTTGTTACAAGTGTGGTGAAAAAGGTCACCAAGCACGTGATTGTAAGGGAAAGAAAGAGGCTTTCAATGTTGAATTCTACAATTGTGGAGAAATGGGGCATTATTAAAATGAATTTACTAAGAAGCAAGGAAACTTACCTTAGAAAAGGCCAAGGGAGCAAGGCCAAGCTTATGCGATCATAACTGCTGAGGTTGAAGTTTCGAATGACATGGTGGTAGGTAATTTAATCGTTTCCTCAAATTTAGCCAATTCTTTATTTGATTCTAGATCATCGCAATCTTTCATATCATCTTAGTTTTCCAAGAAAATTAGATATTTCTAATTTGACTTAACAAATGAGTTTTCAATCAAAACTCCTAAGGGAAGTATCATTGCAACAAAGTTTTGTGAATCAGTAACCATTATAGAATATAAACATGCCTTATCTACTGATCTTATTGTAATACCCATGATTTAATTTGATATAATCCTCAACATGGATTGGATTTCAGACCATGATTCGAAAATCTATTATAAGAAGAAAGAGTTTACAATTTTTGATGATGATAAGGAATCCCTTATCTTTAGAGAAGAAACATCGCCATCTATTTCTCATCTAGATACACCCTCATTATCTCTACTAAATTCAATTATTAGGGAGGAAGAGAGTGAAATAACAATGGGTGATTAAAGAAATGTACAAATAGAGGATGTACCTATTGTTCAAGAATATGTTGATGTGTTTCCAAAATATTTACCAAGACATCCTCCAAAATAGGAAATTGAGTTTTCCACTGACTTAATTCCTAGTTCAAGGCCCATATCGAATACCCCATATAGAATGTCCACTGTGGAATTTGTGGAACTAAAGAAACAAATAGATTAATTTATTAATAAAGGATTTATTCGGCCTAGTGTTTCTCCATGGGGAGCCCCTATTCTTTTTGTTAAGAAGAAAGATGGATCTATGAGGTTGTGCATTGACTACAGGGAGATTAATGCTATAGCAATAAAGAACAAGTATCCCCTACCTCGCATTGATGATTTATTTGATCAAATTCATGGAGCTCAATATTTTTCAAAGATTGACCTTTGATTTGGATATCATCAGTTGTGCATGAAGAAGGAAGACATTCCAAAGACAACATTTCGTACCAAGTATGGGCATTACGAGTTTACAGTAATGCCTTTTGGACTAACTAATGCACCATCTGTTTTCATGGATATAATGAATAGAGTATTAAAGGAATATCTTGATGACTTTTTAGTGGTATTTATTGATGACATCTTGGTATAGTCCAAAAGCTACGAAGATCATGAAAATCACTTATGCACAATTCTAAAAACTCTTAGAAGAAATGAATTATATAGGAAGTTTAGCAAGTGTGAATTCTGGATTCAGGAGATTTCTTTTCTTGGCCATATTTTCTCTAAGGATGGAATCTCTATTGATCCTTCAAAGACAAAGGAAATCCAATAATTTCCAGCACCGATAAGTATAACTGAGGTACGCAGTTTTATTGGTTTAGCAGGTTACTATCAGTGTTTCGTCCAGAATTTTGCTTGATTGGCTAACCCATTAACCAAGCTCACACGTAAAGGGGTTAAATTTGTTTGGAAAAAAAGAGTGTGAAGAATGTTTTGAATAATTTAAGATAATATTAGTCAATGCTCCTATCTTGAATCTACCATCGAGGAATGATGGGTTTGTTATTTATAGTTATGCTTCAAAGAAAGGACTTGGTTGTGTCCTTATGTAGAATGATAGAGTTATTGCCTAAGCATCACGACAGCTAAAAATTCATGAACAAAACTAACCCACTCATTATCTTGATTTAGCAGCTGTAATCTTTTCTCTGAAGATATGGAGACACTATCTATATGGTGAAAAATTTGAGATATATACTGATCACAAGATTTTGAAGTATATTTTATCACAAAAAGAACTCAACATGGGTTAAAGGAGATGGGTCGAATTACTCAAGGATTCTGATTTCACTATACACTACCACCCGGGGAAGGAAAATAAGGTGGTTGGTGCTTTGAGTAGAAATAATCATGGAGTTATGAACAAGATGAGAGTTGAAAGGGATCCAATATTCATGGATCTAGTAAATATGGATATGGAAATAATCATGGAAGGTGAAACATTGATACTTTTTCAAATGGTTTCCAATCCATCTTTACTAGAAAGGATAAAAAGTTCTCCAGAATGATGATGAGGAGTTTCAAAAGAAAATTAAAGCTGTGAACGATGGGATATTGATCGACTTCGTATATGAATATGTAATTTTCATATTTGGGAAAAGACTTTGTGTTTCCAATATACCTGATCTAAAAAGGAAATTGTTGGATGATGCTCATAGATCCAATTTCTCTATACACCATGGTAGCACAAAGATGTATACATATTTAAAGGAAAATTTTTGGTGGGACAACATGAATAGGTAGATTTTTGATTATGTGTCAAGATGTATGGTTTGTCAACAGGTTAAGGCTAGAAGACAACATCCTAGAGGAGTCATGAAACCTCTTCACATACCTGAGTAGAAATGGTATGATATTACAATGGACTTTGTCATGGTGATACGAAAGACTCCTAGAAGGAATGATGAAATATGGTTCATTGTTGATCGTCTTACCAAGTTAGCACATTTTCTTGCAATAAGAGAAGATTTACCATTTGAACATTCAGAAAGACTATATATTAATGAATTTATAAGACTTCATGGTGTATCCCTATCAATTGTTTCTGATTGTGATCCCCATTTTACATTAAGATTCTGGAAAAGTGTTTAGAATTCCATAGATATTGAACTTCATTTGAGCACTACCTACCACCCTCAAATTGATGGACAATCAGAACGGACTATTCAAACCTTAGAAGACATGTTGAGATCTTTCTCACTTGACTTTCAAGGTATGTGGGATCAATATTTACCTCTGGTAGAATTTTCCTATAATAATAGTTTCCATTCAAGTATTCAGATGGCACCATATGAAGCATTATATAGAAAGATATGTCCCGCACCAACTTGTTGGGATGATGTTGGTGAAAGAAAACTCATAGGCCTGGAACTTGTTTAGGAAACAATAGAAAAGGTGAATATTATCCAAACCCACATCAAATCAGCTCAAAGTAGGCAAAATAGCTATGCCGATAACTGAAGAAATTATTTGTAATTTCAAGTAGGAGTTCATGTTTTCTTGAAGGTGTCTCTATGGAAGAGTGTTATATGACTCGGTAATAAGGGAAAATTAAGTCCCAGGTACATTGGACCTTTTGAAATTCTAGAACGAATTGGAGTTGTAGCTTACCGTTTGAAAATGCCTCCAAGTCTCTCCAAAGTTCATGATGTGTTCCACATATCATTGTTGAGAAAATACATGTTGGACCTGATGCATGTACTCACTTATGAAGAAAAATAATTGGAACTCGATCCATATTATTATGAAGATCCTATCAGGATTCTTTATGACATCCCGCCTTTTTATAACATAACTTTTCATTACATTTTACAAAATCTAGGATCTTTAAGGTTTAGTGTCTTAGAAACCAGGAACTTAAAACATGAAAACGAAAAAAAAAACATTCTTCTTAAACACTTGAAAGGCTTCTCCTTATGTTCATCCTAGGTTCATTACTATATCTCATAACCTGGGGACATACATCAAAAGAAAGGGTGAGCAGAAGGCCCAGTAAGGGAAACAAGGGAAACATTTAACATTTGAACTTGAGATACATCAACAACGTCATGAAAAAGAACTTTAAGGCATGAGAAAGAAATCATGAGGCATATCATAATAAAAATAATGTATTTCATAAGTTGAATATGTGGCTACAAAATTTAATATTGAAAATCATTTCCATTTCACCAAGGTTCATCCCCAAGGTGTCATTAAAAATTACCAAGGTTATTCACTAAGGCGTCGTTAAAAATGGTCATCTCTAGAGATTAAGTCTTTACCCAATGCATTGGAGCGCTATCAGGGCGCACCCTTGACATGTATTTATTATCATGTGAGCCACATATATCATCATCAATCATTTCATAAACAACCCATATATCATAAAAGGAATGGGTTTCATTTCATAATCATAACGTTTTAAAAACTGCTTTAAAGACATGATCCTTACGTCACTTTAAACCCACAGAAAGGGAAAGCGGGTCTCATGTATGTAAATCCCAAAATTTAAAATAGAACAACTTGTTATATATGTGAATACCCCTATAGAAGAGAGAGCTTTGAGTATTCACTTAATAAAATAAAATAACTTTAGAAAAAGAGAGATACATTTGAGAAGGAAATTCTGCAGCATAACGGCTATGTTTCGGGGTTTTAGAAAACATTAAAAAGAGAGGATACATGGGTCAAACAATAATAAATGACCCATAAAACAGTATAGGGACCAAATATGAAGGATATATGAACATTTTAATGAAATTTTAAGGACATACCATTTGAAATGAAAAACATGGAAGGAAGACAAAAATTAGATTTCTCTTATGAAAATCCGGCAGCCTAATATCGTCACTTAAACTTCAACCAAAAATGAATTGACAAGATCAAATAGGGTCTCTCATAATATGAACATAAGATTTCATTATGATAGATATAGAGATCATACCCCAACATAATTAAAAAGGAACTTGAAAGACTTGACATTAAAATAGATCTTGAAAATGAGAAGGGTGAAAGAATCCCTTAAAAATTCAGCAGCCTAACGGCGCCACTTAAAACTTCAAAATACTGAATTGAAGGGATAAAATAGGGTATATCATCATATGAACATATAATATCAGTATGATAGATATAAATATCATACCCCAACATAAAAAAACTTGAAAGACTTGACATGAAAATAGATCTTTGAAAAATGAGAAAAGTGAATGAATCCCTTAAAAATTCGGCAGCCTAACGGCACCACTTAAACTTTCTTAAAATGAATCGATGAGGGAAAGAGGGGGTATCTCATCATATGAACATGAAAAGTCCAGTAATATGAATATAAAATAACATCCTCCAACAAAAGATCATGGAGAATAAAAGAAATGACATAAAAGCAATTACTTGAAAAGAAAGAGAGAGGTAGGATCCCTTACCTTAAACGTAACTCTTAAAACTCAAAGGTTGGGACCTTGAGGGCTTGGGGCACCTTGGGAGGGCTTCTTGGGAGGTAATGAGACCAGATCTTCGTTGGGGGAGAGTTTGGAGTCGAATAGATGAGAGGATGGCTTGGTATTTATAGGGAAAGTGAGGGGACAAGGCATTAATGGCCAAGGGACACCTCATTGGTGGTTTTGGCAAAACCATGGGCTTGCCCATGGTATTTGCCCATGGTATTGGCCACTTAGTACACCTCATACAATAATTCATCCCCTTTAGTCGACCATTCCTTAAAATATCTCATGACATCATCATGACCCAGTTATGATGTCATTTAACATACAGAAACCCTAAAACTGCATTTTTACTATTCACTAAAAATTCATCTTTCTCAGAAAAATCCCAAAATTTCACCTTAACCAAAAATAGTTGCTTTGATTACAAAAATGAATTCCATTTTATAAAAAAAAATTTCTAAATATTTTTAATTTAATTTTTAAATAAATACACTATTCAATGAAAATTCATTTTTTTCAGAAAATTCCCCAAAAATTACCTTAGCATAATATCGATGTTCTGAATTCAAAAATAAAGTCCATTTTATAAAAATAATTTTCTAAATATTTTTAATTTAATTTTTAATTAAAAAACACTATTCACCTGAAAAAACTAATACTTGACTAATAATTTATGAAATCGTTATTTAACCATTTTATTGAATCACATTACTTAATCAAGGTGCCTATATTATATTAATAATTTATTTAAGTGAGATTACTAATCCATTTGGTCACATTACTAATCCTAAGCATAAAATCACTATTCATAATTTATTATTCATCAAAAATTAAGTTGATCTTATTATACTCTAAATTTCATACTGAACATAATTTTAGAAGACCATTTTTTGAAAATCATTACATATTTTTCTTTATTTAAGGTTTACATAAACATTTTTAAAATATCCTTTCTCTAAAATTCATCAAAAATATGCATACTATATTTATCCGTACATTTGAAAATTCATAAACTTCATCATAAGAATAAATCAAAATTTTTATTTAAAATAAAGGATTACACAAGGAAGTTACGATATCCTTATATACCCCATATCACACCAGCATAGGAACTAATTTTAAGGTGTGCTAAGGTGAGAAAATCTGAGGGAGGCTCGGCCAACATCGCACGAGTAGTAATTTCTATCAGTTTGAACTTCTCGCGAAGGAGATTCTGTTCTAGTTTCACACGATGAAGTTCGGCTTGGGTTTGGTCCAGAGCAAAGCCCAATGGGGCTACCTCCTTCCCAAGTTCTGTTATATGGGCTTCGATCGGTCCAAGACTACTGGGTGAGGCCATCGAATCTTCTTTCTATATTAATTAACCAAGATCACTTGTATTGAGAGACAAAAAAATCGAAACGTTTAGTTTCCAGCGGTCATATTGACCAATGGTCATATAATAGTCAAAACTCAATAGTCTCATCATACTCATGTTATCTAATGAAACAGTTTTGTTGAGTATAAAAATAAAATAACACACAATATTAGGAAACAAGATTTATTAAAAATTTCGTGTCGTTACAATCTTCCCCCCTTAAGAAATTGCGTCCTCGCAATTTTTATAATTGGGTTTTGAAATTTCATTGAAAGTCCCACACCGGAAAAGGAGTCAGTAAAACTATTACTTTAAAAGAAAGAAAGGGAAGTACAAAGGTCACCCGAGTTAACCCACACTAGGATTCCATGTAGAAAAATATGGATATGGAAGAAAAAACAAAGGGTCAAGTTCTGAGGGAGAGTGATAGAAAACATGATTAAGAGAAAGTTAACCACAAGAAAATCACAAACTTATGATGTGTGTAAACGGTCTTTGATTACCTAGTAGGAAACGTAAACCAACAACATTTTTGTTTTACGTTCCTTTTCATAATTTTGAGGAATCCATTTTACTACATAGAACAAAAACATAAGTAAATATATCAACCTTCTAGTAGAGTTTCATCCTTTAATAAGTTTCTACCAAAACTAATCTTTTCTCCAAACGATGAGCATTCAAAACACTTGGTCTCATCAAAATACAAGAATCATCTTCTTGAGAGTCGCGTAATCCACAAAAGATTAACTATCAATTTCTTCTATCTTTAAAAATTATCCCAAAAACATAAAGGGTAAGATAAAACAACTCTTCCAAAAGAAAGAATCCCATAGGAAGGGAAACTACTTTTAAATCTTCAAAGTTCCACGGTACTACCCAAAGTTTATCATAGACCATTCCATAAATAATTGTTCTTAAAATTCCTCAAAATAGACCAAACTAAGATTGAAACCCAAATACAAGAAGGATTTGATAACATAGTCTTCCAAAATAAACTTCATCGTTCATCTCCAGACAACATCAACCACTCCTAACATCTTATAACAAAAGTATCTAACCTAAACATATTTTACCCAAGATAGGTTAATCATTTCCATATGTAACCTAAATTACTATAAGTCCACCTTAAATTCATCGATTATTCATAATATAAGTCAACCTTTACTACTCAAAGAAAATACCGTAGTAATCTATTTACCTCGATCAAATAGGGTACCCAAAATAGTGAATATCTTCCAAAATAATAATCATCTTTTAATCCCCTAATCATCTCTGTCATATTAATATTGCAATCGTCACATTTCCTATCACATTGGTTGTTGGGACATGTTATTCCATTTCTGACCATTAACTAAGAAAAGAAAGTATAATTAGGGGATTAAATACTTAGCCAATAATCATGAAAAGGAACTTAAAGCATAGAAGGATAACTTATAGAAGAAAAGTATACCCTAACTTGTGATCCCCTAGGTTCCGATCAAGGTTATCCATGATCAAATATTCTTATGTGAATCTTTATTTTATTTTATCTTTGTCCCTTTAATAATGGTTCATACTAAGCTTATGAATTTACCAAAGCATATCCCCTGGGAGTGTCGTAACCAAGAGTGCAGCAAGGCCCATTATTGTGTACCGGTTCCCATTTGAGTCTAGCTCAAAGCGGTGTTTTCGGGTTTTACCCCTATGTACATTTGTGCCAGATCCACCTCTACCTGCTCGTATCCAGACAGGGATGTATTTTCTTGGAAACCCCTTACTCAAAACTCACCAAAATACCAGGAATATTTCCTTTATTTAAACTTTTCTACAGGGTTATTCCTAAAGTTTTCATATCCTAATTTCCACAAATAACTAAACCATCATTTGATACCAACTATGACATCCCTCCTTTTTATAACATAACTTTTCATTACATTTTACAAAACCGGGGATCTTTAAGGTTTAGTGTCTTGGAAACCAGGAACTTAAAACATGAAAACAAAAAAAAATTATTCTTAAACACATGAAAGGATTCTCCTTATGTTCATCCTAGGTTCATTACTGCATCTCATAACCTGGGTAAATACATCAAAAGAAAGGGTGAGCAGAAGGCCCAGTAAGGGAAACAAGGGAAACATTTAACATGTGAACTTGAGATACATCAACAATGTCATGAAAAAGAACCTTAAGGCATGAAAAAGAAATCATGAGGCATATCATAATAAAAATAATGTATTTCATAACTTGAAGATGTGGCTAAAACATTTAATATTAACAATCATTTTCATTTCACCAAGGTCCATCCCCAAGGTGTCATTAAAAATTACCAAGGTTATTCACCAAGGCGTCGTTAAAAATGGTCATCTCTAGAGATTAAGTCTTTACCCAATGCATTGGAGCGCTATCAGGGTGCACCCTTGACATGTCTTTATTATCATGTGAGCCACATATATCATCATCAATCATTTCATAAACAACCCATATATCATAAAAGGAATGAGTTTCATTTCATAATCATAACGTTTTAAAAACTGCTTTAAAGACATGATCCTTACGTCACTTTAAACCCACAGAAAGGGAAAGTGGGTCTCATGTATGTAAATCCCAGAATTTAAAATAGAACAAGTTGGTATATATGTGAATACCCCTATATAAGAGAGAGCTTTGAGTATTAACTTAATAAAATAAAATAACTTTAGAAAAAGAGAGAGACATTTGAGACGGAAACTCTGCAGCATAATGGCTATGTTTCGGGGTTTTAAAAAACATTAAAAAGAGAGGAGACATGGGTCAAAAAATCATAAATGACCCATAAAATAGTAGAGGGACTGAATATGAAGGATATATGAACATGGTAATGAAATTTTAATAACATACCATTTGAAATGAAAAACACGGAAGGAAGACAAAAATTAGATTTCTCTTATGAAAATCCGGCAGCCTAATGGCGTCACTTAAACTTCAACCAAAAATGAATTGACAAGATAAAATAGAGTCTCTCATCATATGAACATAAGATTTCAGTATGATAGATATAGAGATCATACCCCAACATAATTAAAAAGGAACTTGAAAGACTTGACATGAAAATAGATCTTGAAAACGAGAAGGGTGAAAGAATCCCTTAAAAATTCGGCAGTCTAACGGCGCCACTTAAAACTTCAAAATACTGAATTGAAGGGATCAAATAGGGTCTTTCATCATATGAACATATAATATCAGTATGATATATATAGATATCATACCCCAACATAAAAAAACTTGAAAGAATTGACATGAAAATAGAAATTTGAAAAATGAGAAAGGTGAACGAATCCATTAAAAATTCGGCAGCCTAACGGCGCCACTTAAACTTTCTTAAAATGAATTGATGAGGGAAAGAGGGGGTATCTCATCATATGAACATGAAAAGGGTAGTAAGATGAATATAAAAGAACATCCTCCAACATAAGATCATGGAGCATAAAAGAAATTACATAAAAGCGATTACTTGAAAAGAAAGAGAGAGGTAGGATCCCTTACCTTAAACGTAACTCTTAAAACTCAAAGGTTGGGACCTTGAGGGATTGGGGGCACCTTGGGAGGACTTCTTGGGAGGTAATGAGACCAGATATTCGTTGGGGGAGAGTTGGGAGTTGAATGGATGAGAGGATGGCCTGGTATTTATAGGGAAAGTGAGGGGACAAGGCATTAATGGCCAAGGGACACCTCATTGGTGGTTTTGGCAAAACCATGGGCTTGCCCATGGTATTTGCCCATGGTATTGGACACTTGGTACACCTCATACAATAATTCATCCCCTTTAGTCTACCATCCCTTAAAATATCTCATGAAGTCATCATGACACAGTTATGATGTCATTTAACATACTGAAACCCTAAAACTGCATTTTTACTATTCACTGAAAATTCATCTTTCTCAGAAAAATCCCAAAATTTTACCTTAACCAAAAATCGATGATCTGATTAAAAAAATGAACTCCATTTTATAAAAATAATTTTCTAAATATTTTTAATTTAATTTTTAAATAAATACACTATTCAACGAAAATTCATTTTTTTCAGAAAATTCCCCCCAAAATTACCTTAGCATAATATCGATGTTCTGAATTCAAAAATAAAGTCCATTTTATAAAAATATTTTTCTAAATATTTTTAATTTAATTTTTAATTAAAAACACTATTCACCCGAAAAAACTAATACTTGACTAATAATTTATGAAACTATTATTTAACCATTTTATTGAATCACATTACTTAATCAAGGGGCCTAGATTATATTAATAATTTCTTTAAGTGAGATTACTAATCCATTTGGTCACATTACTAATCCTAAGCATAAAATCACTATTCATAATTTACTATTCATCAAAAATTAAGTTGATCTTATTAGACTCTAAATTTCCTACTGAGCATAATTTTATAAGACCATTTTTTGAAAATCATTACACATTTTTCTTTATTTAAGGTTTACATAAACATTTTTAAAATATCCTTTCTCTAAAATTCATCAAAAATATGCAAACTATATTTATCCGGACATTTGAAAATTCATAAACTTCATCATAAGAAGAAATCAAAAATTTTATTTGAAACAAAGGATTACACAAGGCAGTTATGGTCTCCTTACATAGCCCCATATCACCCCAGCATAGGACCTAATTTTATGGTGTGCTAAGGTGAGAGAATCTGAGGGAGGCTCGGCCAACATCGCATGAGTAGTAATTTCAATCAGTTTGAACTTCTCGCGAAGGCGATTCCGTTCTAGCTTCACACGATGAAGTTCGGCTTGGGTTTGGTCCAGAGCAAAGCCCAATGGGGCTACCTCCTTCCCAAGTTCTGTTAGATGGGCTTTGATCGGTCCAAGACTACTGGGTGAGGTCATCGAATCTTCTTTCTATATTAATTAACCAAGATCACTTGTATTTAGAGACAAAAAAATTGAAACGTTTAGTTTCCAGCGGTCATATTGACCAATGGTCATATAACAGTCAAAACCCAATGGTCTCATCATACTCATGTCATCTAATGAAACAGTTTTGTTGAGTATAAAAATAAAATAACACACAATATTAGGAAACAAGATTTATTCCAAATTTCGGGTTGTTACAATATTCCCCCTTAAGAAATTGCGTCCTCGTAATTTTTATAATTGGGTTTTGAAATTTCATTGAAAGTCTCACACCGGAAAAAGAGTCAGTAAAACTATTACTTTAAAAGAAAGAAAGGGAAGTACAAAGGTCACCCGAGTTAACCCATACTAGGATTCCATGTAGGAAAATATGGATATGGAAGAAAAAACAAAGGGTCAAGTTCTGAGGGAGAGTGATAGAAAACATGATTAGGAGAAAGTTAACCACAAGAAAATCACAAACTTATGATGTGTGTAAACGGTCTTTGATTAACTAGTAGGAAACGTAAACCAACAACATTTTTGTTTTACGTTCCTTTTCATAATTTTGAGGAATCCATTTACTACATAGAACAAAAACATAAGGAAATATACCTACCTTCAAGTAGAGTTTCATCCTTTAATAAGTTTCTACCAAAACTAATCTTTTCTCCAAATGATGAGCATTCAAAACACTTGGTCTCATAAAAACACAAGAATCATCTTCTTGAGAGTCATGTAATCCACAAAAGATTAACTATCAATTTCTTCTATATTTAAAAATTATCCCAAAAACAGAAAGGGTAAGATAAAACAACTCTTCCAAAAGAAAGAATCCCATAGGAAGGGAAACTACTTTTAAATATTTAAAGTTCCACGGTACTACCCAAAGTTTATCATAGACCATTCCATAAATAATTATTATTAAAATTCCTCAAAATAAACCAAACTAAGATTGAAACCCAAATACAAGAAGGATTTGATAACATAGTCTTCCAAAATAAACTTCATCATTCATCTCTAGACAACATCAACCACTCCTAACATCTTACAACAAAAAGTGGATAACCTAAACATATTTTACCCAAGATAGGTTAATAATTTTCATATGTAACCTAAATTACTATAAGTCCACCTTAAATTCATCGATTCTTCAAAATATAAGTCAACCTTTACTCCTCAAAGAAAATACCGTAGTAATCTATTTACCTCGATCAAATAGGGTACCCAAAATAGTGAACATATTCCAAAATAATAATCATCTTTTAATCCCCTAATCATATCTGTCATATTAATACGGTAATCGTCACATTTCCTATCACATTTTTTGTTGGGACATGTTCTTCCATTTCCCACCATTAACTAAGAAAAGAAAGTATAATTAGGGGCTTCAATACTTAGCCAATAATCATGAAAAGGAACTTAAAGCATAGAAGGATAACTTATAGAAGAAAAGTATACCCTAACTTGTGATCCCCTAGGTTCCGATCTAGGTTATCCATGATCATATATTCTTATGTGAATCTTTATTTTATTTTATCTTTGTCCCTTTAATAATGGTTCATATTAAGCTTATGAATTTACCAAAGCATATCCCTCGGGAGTGTCGTAACCAAGAGTGCAGTGAGGTCCATTGTCGTGTACCAGTTCCCATTTGAGTCTATCTCAAAGCGGTGTTTTCGGGTTTTACCCCTATGTACATCTGTTCCAGAGCCACCTCTACCTCCTCGTATCCAGACAGGGATGTATTTGCTTGGCAACCCCTTACTCAAAACTCACCAAAATACCAGGAATATTTCCTTTATTTAAACTTTTCTAATGGGTTCTTCCTAAAGTTTTCATATCCTAATTTGCACAAATAACTAAACCATCCTTTGATATCAACTATGACATCCCGCCTTTTTATAACATAACTTTTCATTACATTTTACAAAACTGAGGATCTTTAAGGTTTAGTGTCTTGGAAACTAGGAACTTAAAACATGAAAACAAAAAAAACATTCTTCTTAAACACTTGAAAGGCTTCTCCTTATGTTCATCCTAGGTTTATTAATTCATCTCATAACCTGTGTACATACATCAAAAGAAAGGGTGAGCAGAAGTCCCAGTAAGGGAAAAAAGGGAAACATTTAACATGTGAACGTGAGATACATCAACAATGTCATGAAAAAGAACTTTAAGGCATGAGAAAGAAATCATGAGGCATATCATAATAAAAATAACGTATTTCATAACTTGAAGATGTATCTACAACATTTAATATTGAAAATCATTTCTATTTCACCAAGCTCCATCCCCAAGGTGTCATTAAAAATTACCAAGGTTATTCACCAAGGCGTCATTAAAAATGGTCATCTCTAGAGATTAAGTCTTTACCCAATGCATTGGAGCGCTATCAGGGTGCACCCTTGACATGTATTTATTATCATGTGAGCCACATATATCATCATCAATCATTTCATAAACAACCCATATATCATAAAAGGAATGGGTTTCATTTCATAATCATAACGTTTTAAAAACTTCTTTAAAGACATGATCCTTACGTCACTTTAAACCCACGAAAAGGGAAAGCGGGTCTCATGTATGTAAATACCAGAATTTAAAATAGAACAAATTGGTATATATGTGAATACCCATATATAAGAGATAGCTTTGAGTATTCACTTAATAAAATAAAATAACTTTAGAAAAAGAGAGAGATGTTTGAGACGGAAATTCAGCAGCATAACGGCAATGTTTCGGGATTTTAGAAAACCTTGAAAAGAGAGGAGACATGGGTCAAGCAATCATAAATGACCCATAAAATAGTAAAGGGACCGAATATGAAGGATATATGAACATGGTAATTAAATTTTAAGGACATACCATTTGAAATTAAAAACATGGAAGGAAGACAAAAATTAGATTTCTCTTATGAAAATCCGGCAACCTAACGGCGTCACTTAAACTTCAACCAAAAATGAATTGACAAGATCAAATAGGGTCTCTCATCATACGAACATAAGAGTTCAGTATGATAGATATATAGATCATACCCCAACATAATTAAAAATGAACTTGAAAGACTTGACATGAAAATAGATCTTGAAAATGAGAAGGGTGAAAGAATCCCTTAAAAATTCGGCAGCCTAACGGCGCCACTTAAAACTTCAAAATACTAAATTGAAGGGATCAAATAGTGTATCTCATCATATGAACATATAAGATCAGTATTATAGATATATATATCGTACCCCAACATAAAAAAACTTGAAAGACTTGACATGAAAATAGATCTTTGAAAAATGAGAAAGGTGAACAAATCTCTTAAAAATTCGGCAGCCTAACGGCGCCACTTAAACTTTCTTAAAATGAATTGATGAGGGAAAGAGGGGGTATCTCATCATATGAACATGAAAAATTCAGTAAGATGAATATAAAAGAACATCCTCCAACATAAGATCATGGATCATAAAAGAAATGACATAAAAGCGATTATTTGAAAAGAAAGAGAGAGGTAGGATCTCTTACCTTAAACGTAACTCTTAAAACTCAAAGGTTGGGACCTTGAGGGCTTGGGGGCACCTTGGGAGGACTTATTGGGAGGTAATGAGACCAGATCTTCGTTGGGGGAGAGTTGGGAGTCAAATGGATGAGAGGATGGCTTGGTATTTATAGGGAAAGTGAGGGTACAAGGCATTAATGGCCAAGGGACACCGCATTGGTGGTTTTGGCAAAACCATGGGCTCGCCCATGGTATTGGCCACTTGGTACACCTCATACAATAATGCATCCACTTTAGTCGACCATACCTTAAAATATCTCATGACATCATCATGACACAGTTATGATGTCATTTAACATACAGAAACCCTAAAACTGCATTTTTACTATTCACTGAAAATTCATCTTTCTCAGAAAAATCCCAAAATTTCACCTTAACCAAAAATCAATGCTCTGATTACAAAAATGAACTCCATTTTATAAAAATAATTTTCTAAATATTTTTAATGTAATTTTTAAATAAATACACTATTCACTGAAAATTCATTTTTTTCAGAAAATTCCCCAAAAATTACCTTAGCATAATATCGATGTTCTGAATTCAAAAATAAAGTCCATTTTATAAAAATAATTTTATAAATATTTTTAATTTAATTTTTAATTAAAAAACACTATTCACCCGAAAAAACTAATACTTGACTAATAATTTATGAAACCGTTATTTAACCATTTTATTGAATCACATTACTTAATCAAGGTGCCTAGATTATATTAATAATTTCTTTAAGTGAGATTACTAATCCATTTGGTCACATTACTAATCCTAATCATAAAATCACTATTCATAATTTACTATTCATCAAAAATTAATTTGATCTTATTAGACTCTAAATTTCGTACTGAACATAATTGTAGAAGACCATTTTTTGAAAATCATTACACATTTTTATTTATTTAAGGTTTACATAAACATTTTTAAAATATCATTTCTCTAAAATTCATCAAAAATATGCATAATATATTTATCCGGACATTTGAAAATTCATAAACTTCATCATAAGAAGAAATAAAAATTTTTATTTAAAATAAAGGATTACACAAGGCAGTTACGGTCTCCTTACATAGCCCCTTATCACACCAGCATAGGACCTAATTGTAAGGTGTGATAAGGTGAGAGAATCTGAGGGAGGCTCGGCCAACATCGCACGAGTAGTAATTTCTATCAGTTTGAACTTCTCGCGAAGGTGATTCCGTTCTAGCTTCACACGATGAAGTTCGGATTGGGTTTGGTCCAGAGCAAATCCCAGTGGGGTTACCTCCTTCCCAAGTTCTGTTAGATGGGCTTCGATCGGTCCAAGACTACTCGGTGAGGCCATCGAATCTTCTTTCTATATTAATTAACCAAGATCACTTGTATTTAGAGACAAAAAAATCGAAACTTTTAGTTTCCAGCAGTCATATTGACCAATGGTCATATAAGAGTCAAAACCAAAAGGTCTTATCATACTCATGTTATCTAATGAAACGGTTTTGTTGAGTATAAAAACAAAATAACACACAATATTAGGAAATAAGATTTATTCAAAATTTGGGGTTGTTACATTCTTGATACCAGAGAACAAGTGTTGAGAAACTGAATGACTCGTCTAGTAAAAGTTCTTTGGAGAAACCATAAAATGGAAGAGGCAACGTGGGAACCTGAGGAACTTATGATGAAGAACCACCTGAATCTTTTTATGCAGTAGTATTCTAGAAATTTCAAGGACAAAATTATTTGAAGTATGGAAAAATGTAACACTCAAAGCTTATATGGTATGCTTCTCTTTGAATAATACAATATCTTGTGTTATGCGCAACTTCAAGTTCTAACACACCATGACCAATCAAACTAGTCGTTTAAAAAAGCAGTTATGAATAGTAATACCCAATTTTTGAAATTTTATAAATTTTATTTTTCAAAATGGACTTCATTTTTGGATTCGAAATATCAAAATTATCTTAGGGTGAATTTTTGGTATTTTTCTGAAAACTTTCAGTTTTTGATGAATGGTGAAAAACACTGCATTATTGTTTAAAACCAACTTTTTATTTAAATAATTATTTATTTTAAGTAAAAATAGATACATAATACCTATATTAGTTCAATTTAATTCATTTGAGTCATTTTATAATAAGATTATATGTATAGAATTTTATTGAACTTTTTAACGTCTTTTACCCACCTTCTAGACACATTTGCAAATTTGCATAAAACGTTATTTTACCGCTTATGTGAATTGAATTTCAAAAATTCAAGAGACACGGTTGATATCAGGAAGTAAAATTTGGTTCAATAGGATGAAAATAATTTTTGGTGAATAGTAACTTTTGAATTTTATTTACCACGGTTAAAAGTAAATATGGTAATTAAAGGTAAAAATGATATTATAATTACCCAAAAACATGTCCTAATTCTATTGTATAAGTTTATTTCGACCAAAATCAACCTTAGTAATAAAATATGATCCTTTTTGATCCACTTGGATTAGATTAGGACATTTATTATTATTTTATTTAAAGAAGAGTTAAAAGTGTTAAATTCAAATTTTAATAACTAAAACATTTTTAATATATGTCTATACATAATATAAATTTGACTATAAATATTAATTATAAATATAAAAATATTTCATACATCATGGTATTTTATTTATAATTTTTAGACATTAATTAATTAAATTTATTTATGACACAATGATGATGCACTAATTACCTTATTAATGAGAGATTAAAATAATTGATATTATAAATATAAAAATAAATGTAAATTGAGACTTTTGATGCATTAAAATAATTTTATAGGTTAATATGACATGTTAGAGTTGATTTAATGTATTTCTTTCTAATTAATTTTCCTTGACTTTCACAAAAACCAAATACTAAATAGTGTCAGAATTGACATAAATGAGTTTTTAAAACAAATACTATATTAAATGATATAATATTATTAAAAATATAAGTTTCCGACAAAGGACTTATATAATTATATATATGTCATTAATTAAACACTTGAGTTTCTCTTGGTATTTTATAATATGTTTGTTAACCATGTGATATAAAAATACAAGAAGACATGGTAAAAGTTAAACTATTTAACTAAGAATTAAATCTAAAATATAAGGTTAATATTCTGACCTAAACTTGTCTAAAACCTATTGGTTTAGAATATTTCGACCCATCACCACCTTATCCTAGAAATAGATCCATTTTAAGCCATTAGAAACCGAAAATGATTTTATAATAAAATAATATTTCAATCTTTTCCTAAAGTGGCCATCACCTCTCTTATAAAAGGGTACTTCCCCTTCTCTCAAATTCACACCTCCAAATCCATTTGGCTCAGCCAAACCATGCTCAAATATCCTCAAAACTACCTTCAATTCATCCTAGAGTCCTTACTTTGATCATAAAGCCAACCTAAGGATCCCTTTTGATCAAATCAAAAAGAAGCACCCGAAGAAGAGGTAATAATTTCATCACCTCTTTCGAAGTTCTTTTCTTCTTCCACTTCCTATTTCTTTGTTGTTTACATACCAAAATAATAACTCCAGTAACTTATACATACTATGATGTTGTTATAAATATGTTACAACCATATTCATTATTATATCCATCCTATGAATGACAAAGTCACCATACGTGTGTACGTACGGCTTACCGTCTCCATGTCGTGGTGTAGTTTGTTATTCAACACTTAATTATTTTGATGAGTATAATAATGAGTATAATTGATGTAAATAATAAATATAACATGTTAATTATTCTTTATATATGATATTTCATCCAATTACATATGATTTCACCATCAATAGAATGATATTTTCGCTCGTGCGTACGTACGGATTACCGTCTCCACGAACGCGATGAGATTCATTTCCCATCGAAACCATTCAAGAATAATTTTCATTTAATGATTTAAAATAATTTTTAAGAACTTTGTATCATTATGGATATGAATAAAATACATCCTATCCATAACAAACATGACTTACGTAACAAAACATATAAAGGAAAACGAATCAGTTAACACCTGAAACAATGATACTACTGAAATATTATTAACAAATCAATATTAGAAGATCATATATGATATCATATTTATATATGTGGTTATTTTATAATTTAATAACAATGATTTAACTATTATAAATGAGGTTTATGTACCCTCAACTAAGTAAAAGTACAAGGTAAGGGTTAATTTTACAATCTCTTTATTATCCGAGGTTGTTTATACATAAGCATCTACTGGGAATTATTTATCATCCACATCCGTGTTTCTTAAAAATTTATTTCAAAAAATTTTTAATATTTCCTAGAATATGGGTTAAATTCATTTATACCCTTGTTTTACTTTTTATAAAAAAATTAAAGGAATATTTCTGTCATTTTCCAAACAAGGTACTTTATGACATTTTCAATAAATTATGGTAAGAATGTTTTTTTAACTTGTACGGAGAGTGCGGCTATTTTCCGCCATTATAACACCTTCTAAGATTCCCTTAAAATATTATAAGAATATTTCCAAAATAAATGTTTTCTTTTATAATTACGTGACTTTTAAATGATTTCAAAATAGAAAGAGATATTTCTCTCGAATAGTTTTGATTTCATCTATGTCAACATCCTTTGATGGATTTTACAATTGTTTGAAGTTGATTTATTATGATAAAATCTTCCATATTGTATTGAAAGTATTGTGGTATGATTGACTGTGGATGTGTTATTTTTATACCATTCATGGTTTATGGTTAAATTATTAACATTTTGTATGCTAGTTTTAATACGAATGTTTATGTTATGTTTCAACCTTTTCATATGAGGAATGCATTGGACTTAGTAAATGAAGGATGGAGCCTGCTATAGCTCCTCGATGCATCGGTAGGTCTCATGAGACAAACTAGTGTCTTGGCACAAGCTCTTGACAAAATCTTATTTGCAGTCTTGACACGAGGCCTTGACTATGTGGTTATGATGTCCGGAATTATGCATTCCATTATTATGAAATTAGCTATTCATATTACATGTGATTATTCAATTAGTAGAATATCCATGTGAATAAGTAAATGGAATTATTTGATTTATATTTTCCATATTATACTGAATTTTATGTTTAAAAGGATTGTGTTTTAGTCTTATACATTGACTTAAATGTTTGTGCTTATTTATGAAAGTTTCCGCTATATTGTTATCCTTATTGAGCATCTATGATCACCCCTTTCTATGTTTTATTTTTCCTAGGATGCGAAGAAGTATATTATGACTGACTTGCAGGGATAAACTAAGGGATATGAGTGCGTTCAAAGGAGACACAATGTTGTTGTTTTTTATTTCATAATGTAATGTAAAACTTATGTATGTGTCTAGTACTTCCAAGGCTTCTAAACTAATCAGTATTTTGGGATTTAATCCCTTGTGATCATGCCAATGTTATTTAATAATTCACCAACTTTGGTTAAATAGGTTTGGGGTGTTATAGATCAAGCTAGAATTTAAAATAGTGAGTTGAAACGAATTCTGTAAAAACAATTAATGC
The DNA here is from genome assembly GCA_963277665.1 of Viscum album. Lineage (NCBI taxonomy): Eukaryota > Viridiplantae > Streptophyta > Magnoliopsida > Santalales > Viscaceae > Viscum > Viscum album. The sequence continues at coordinate 1,842,172,353 of OY728150.1, forward strand.
CACTAAGAAAGATTGGTCAATGAAATTGGAGGAGGCATTGTGGGAATATAAAACATCATTTAAAACATTTATTGGAATGCCTCCTTTTAGGTTACTTTATATAAAATCATTCCATCTTCCTATTAAACTTGAAGATAAATAATTTTAGGTTATCAATATGTTAAATCAGGATTTGAAATCTTCTAGTGAAAGAATGTTTCTTTGGCTGAGTGGGAGAGATGAAATTAAGAGATAATCTTATGAAAATGATCAAATTTAAAAATAAAGAACTAAATTTTTCTATGAAACATGATTAAAATGAGAGATTTTAAATCTATAAAAAAATTATTACACTATAAATCTCATTTAAAATTATTTCCTATAAAATTAATGTCTAAATGTTCTAGTCTATTTTCTATTTATAAAGTGTTGACTAATGGTGTTTTTGATATGGTTGTTGAGGAAAATATGTATCTAACTATTAATGGAAAAGGGGTCAAATTTTATGTTTAGTGGTAGCCTAAAGGAGAGATTTTTTTCTTCACTTTCAAGGTATCAAACATCAAGTCTGACTAGAGACTTTAAATTCAGTGCTTTATGGGATTCAATCCATGTTTTCATTTTTGATTTGTTTTTCTTTACTACTTTCTATCTTCTATTTTTGATAAAAAAAATCAATCACTATTGTTTGATGAAATTCATATGTGACACTATGATTTCATTTAAATATAATTTAATGATCTTCAGGAAGGAATCTACTTTAACTATCTAGATTTAGCTTGTTGCAAACTACCACTAAGGAAGATATTACATCACTTTATTTGGCTGTCAAATATAGTTATTTTTTATTTAGATATTATTCTATTATTAATATTGAATTTTATCATTTCATAGGGTACTAGAAAGATAACAACTAAGTATGATATCAAGGGAATAACCAATTCTAATTTTAAGGGATAAAGAAATCTATATATCATGGGAGTAGTACTTTTTTTCTATCTCTACTTTTGTAACTATTTTAAACCAAGTTTTATATAAAGGGTGTAATGACTCGGATTTCCCATGTATTATTTTTGGATATTGTATGGATTATTTTTTATACCATGCACTGAGACGGCGTGCAATTCTGAGACTCGGTGTGCCCGAAATAAATGTTTGAAATATATTAAATACATTAAATAACATAGTTACATGGTTTTCCATAAAAAGTGGAATAAATTATAAAGAGGTGCTCGAATCCAAAATATGAGGGCACTATTGAGTTAAAATGTGGTTTTTACCCAAGGTGTGACATAACCTTGGTCGTCATAGGTCATTTGTAGAAAATTCATCATGGATGCGGAAAAGAATAAAATAATTAAATAAATTATTTTAATTATTTTCATTGATGAAATGATTATATAGTATTTAAATAGACTATTATGTTATAATTCTAGTTTTAGATGTATAACCTTCGAACCATTGAATATTTTTTGGAGAGAGCATTGGAAGACTTCTATCAGAGGAATGGTGACTGGATCGTGGATCGATGATCAATGCGTAACAAATTCGAAGGATCTCACCAACAATCATGGTAAACCCCTGATCTTCATTAGTGATTGATCCAAATCAAGTTAGTATGTTTGTTTTGGTTGGATTCTTTCCCCATTCTTGGTTTCTACGATGAACATGAATCAATCGACTAATGAATTGATTCGTGGATCGATCATCTTGAGGGATGGGTTTATTTACGGGGTTATTTTAGGAGAATTATCTTTTTGATTATTGATTCTTCATTTTTATTCTCATGGAAACAGATAGAGGTTGACATGAACATTTATCAAGGTTCATTACTCGTAAATGTTCTTATGCTTTTCTCTCTCGATTCTTTATTCATCGCGGGTGTTCTTTGTTTGACCCACAGTTCGACAAATCCCGATGAATCAATCGTTGCATACCCATTTCTTGGTAAAACAATCCAAAATCATATATTTGGGATCGTAATGACATGAAGGTGGTGTGGTGATGGGAGTGGTGATGAATTGGAGGAGTTTGGATACCTGATTTCATGTTCTTCAACACGCATTGAAGAATGAAAAACGAACCTGTTTTCCAAACAAATCAAAGGGCTTGATATTATTATTTGGTGATGGTATGACTCAATGAGGCTCGATTCATGATTTTTAGGTGAATAAATCTATGGATTCAAGGCTGGAGGAATAAACAAGATTCATAGAACCAAATATAGGAATCTATAAAAATTTGTGATACACAGTGTGTAATCCTGAGCCACAATCCGTATGGGATCCCCTGTGTGGCAGCTAGGGTTTCGGGAGATACTTAATTATCACACAACATGTGACCCCTATAACAAAATATATGCTCTCTCCTCATTGACTTAGAATGTACATCTAAGGTTACACGGACACAGGTCGGAGTACACGAGTTGGAGCTCACCGTGTAATCCCCTACATGGACACGGCCTAGACAAGTACACGGGTTAAGCCATGTAATGGTACATGGGTAGAGTACATGGGAAGCTGACATGTTGTGTACTTTTACATGAACATAGACATGGGTTGAGACATGGGTCGTTTACATGGGTAGGAATCGGGGTTAAGAGACACAACACGTAACCCTACTACACATTGTGTACTCCTTAAATGTTGGATTAGAGCCCTTTTCCTCTATATCTTGGACAAGTTTCATTATGGTGTGTTCCCCTTATCCTTTCTATTAGAGTTAGTATGGAATCGTCTCCTACTCCTAGGAAAACTATCCCTTCAGTAGGAATTCTTGGATATATTTGTTGGAACCCCTCTATGTGGCCCAAAGTGAGATCTTCTATTCATCTTGATTCCCTAGGTGGAGTTATTGGTATCACTGTGACCAACATTACACAGGCACTAATCCTCTACTTAGTGGGTTAATCTAGATTGATTTGTTAGTATCACCCCATGGCCTTAGGTGTGATCCTCGTTTATGTATCATATCTCTTCAGACCTTCAGCGTGTACTTCTAATGGTGATACCCAATAAGCATTACCTCTCAATCGGACATTATCAGTGCTATCAGACTCAGGAGTGTGTTCTCCTAGATGTGCATTATGTGGAATCTTCGATCTGGATTCCTAGGCTATTATATTGTAGCAGTGACTCACCTTTAGACTGTGTGTCTTTGTTGAGTATATTTAGATATTCTTGTTATATGTGTTGTAGACATATACATGTACATATCTGATTGTATTTCCTATTTTTTATGCTTTATGGTTTTGGGTTGTCGTACTGGATATTGTTATACTCACCCATGCACGAGCTTTGTCTACGCATGTCGTGTCTTGTGTACACTATAGACCTTTTGACTGAGACCTTGATGAACTAGGACTAGAGGGTGCTTAGTGAGTCTGGAGAGACCAAGGTGTGTTCCTACAGTATTCTAATAGCAGTCCCGGTTTTCTTTTAGGTTGGACTTGTATTACAGACTTTTGTGGTGGGATTTTATTTGGACATGTTTAATTTAATTTACTTCATGTCATACTCTGGTTGTGGGTTTTATATGTATGCATGCATGGTTGTTCAGTTTTTTTTACATTTTATAATTTTATAGGCTTGGAGATGTGTGTGTGTGTGTAGGTATTTAGGATAAGGCCTCCCATGTTAGTGATATGACTACTCAGCTCTAGTCATCGTTCCCTGACCTATTGAAGGAGGGATTGGGGTGTCGCATCAGAGGCCCCATTAAGATGGGTCATGATAGAGTGGTATCAGAGTAATAAATTCTACCTTAGAAATGAGAGTCAGTGATATTGGTTTGGGGAAACAATATTATGTGTTTCAAGTTCGTCTTTCAAGATAGGGACTCTAGTGTTGTTGTGGTAGCCAACATATCCATACACTAGGACTCTGATCACCCTATTTTCAACTCGGTGCATGAGAATATTGGTTGAAGGGAAAAAATGGTACGTCTATCATATAGGAATGGGTTGTGGTTTCCATGTCCTTCTTGAATAAACTCTCCAGTTATACTCATTGACCATGGTACATATTATTTACTTTCAGGATTCCTTCACGAATTATACTATCTATGATTCAGAATCATGATCACTAGGATGATACCCTCAGTGATGAGGCATCGATAAAGGGATCAGTTCCCAAGATGTTAACTTTAGGTGGTGCACCAACTATACCACCACCTGTAGAGAAGAACTTGGTACCCATGGTACTAGAGAATGAGGTGCATAGTTTGAGTTTACTTTATGGGTTTCAGTGACAGTGACCCCTTAGGTTCCAAGGTGATCAAAACCCATAGGTGGCTGAGGAATGGCTTGTTGTAGTTACCTAATTTTTATGACTATTCAGGACACCAGCAGATCAGATGTTGGCCCTCGTGGCGAGCATTCTTCATGAATCAGTAGGGTGATGGTGGGGTTTAGTGACCCAGTCTTACGATGAGGAGACTCTTGTGTGGATAGAGTTTGATCATATTTTTATATAGTAGTTATATCCAGCTATAATTATGGATATACTTATCCAAGAGCTTTTGCATCTCCAGAAGGGCAGCACGATAGTAGCTGAGTATTCATCGAGGTTTACCAGCCTCTCCAAGTACTCGATGGATATGGTTCGTGACCAGATCTTTAGGGCTCATACATTCGAGTGAGGTCTATGTAGATACATCTAGTTCAGTGTTATCCCTCTAATAATTACTACTTATTTTGGGGTGATAGAGCGAGATTTGGTGGTTAAGAGTTTCTTGGATGAGCAGATATAGTCGGTGGTTTCCGGTAGCGAGCATACAGAAGCAGAGACCTCAGTTGCAGGGAGTTGACATCAGTCTCAGGGACCGGTAAGTGCGAGATGTTTTAGAAGGAGGTAACATGATAGAGGTTATGTAGTTAAGGGCTTACAATGTGGGTCCAGTATTCCCAGAGAGAGGTGATGCCTTTCATGTGATGGTAGGGGACATCTTGCATGAGATTGTCCAACCAACCATACTGATGACAGAGATACTATAGATGGGCCACTGAGGTAGAGACAATGGAAGGATAAGGTAGGTTATCTAGGTGGAGTATCTGTAAGAGGATCTAGGAGAGCGGCGGGAGGTGGTCGATGATTTTACTTATTACCACCAACACCCCTAGGTGGTCTATGCTAGGATTGAGGAGTTAAAGGATAGGGGAGGGTACAGCTATAGATGGTCTAAGAATATGGCCCAAAGGCTCCAGGAATAATTCAAGGTATGATCTGTGTATTTTCTACCTTATTTTTAGTGCTGATAGACATAGGTGGTAGTCATTCCTTTCTTTCCACATACCATGTATGAGACTTATAGATTCTGTTTAAGCCCTTAGCTCAACCCTTATTCTTAGAGACTCCTACTGGAGAAGACTCAATGATCACACACTTATGCTGACAGTGTGACCTGACTCTTGGAGGTTAGATTTTCTATTGGGATCTCATTGTAGTAGTGATGTGGCTTTATGACTTCATCTTAGGTATGGAATTTTTATCTAAATTTCATTCCTTGATAGACTGTTTTAGGTGAGGATGTAGTGTGTCCACAGTGAAAGAACTAGGTTCTCCTTTGTCGATGAAGAGGAAACCTAGGCAGTGCAGTATGGACTCATGCATAGGAGGGTACAACTGATTACTCATCAGTTGGCTAGCCTAACCCTTGGTGCAATGGATGTTATGAGTTCCCTTTTTCCTATAGTGTTGGTAGAGTATGAGGATGTATTCCCTAAGTATGTTCTAGGTTTTCCTCTCCACCGGAAGATAGACTTCTGCATTGATCTACACCTCAATACTGCACCGATATTTGTGATAACATATCATATGTACCATGAAGATATTTATGAGATGAGGGTGTATTTAGAGGACATGAAGAGGAAGGGATTTGTTAGACCTAGTATTTCACCCTGGGTATCCCCAATTTTGTTCACCAAGAAGGTGGACGGAAGCTTGAGGTTGTGTGTGGACTATCGGTGCTTAAACCAGGTGACTGTGAAGAATAAGTATCCATTATTGAGGATTTATGACCTCTTTGATTAGTTGAGAGGGGCTTGATGGTTCTTAAAGGTTGACCTCATGTTAGGCTATCACCAGTTGCGAGTACATGATGAGGATATACCAAAGATATAATTATGATATCGTTATAGTCACTATGAGTACTTGGTGATGCCCTTAGGTGTGATGAACACCCTAGAAGTGTTTACGGTACTCATGAACTAGATCTTTCAACCTTTCTTAGACTGGTTCATGGTGGTCTTCATCGACGAAATACTTATGTACTCATCATTTGAGGAGTCACATGTGAGACACTTGGGGAAAGTTTTGGATGTTCTTTTAGAGCACTAGATTTATAGAAAGCTCATGAAGTGCTAGTTATGTATTTAGAAATTCCACTTTATGGGACATGTTGTCTCAGTAGATGGAGTGACAGTGGACCTAGTCAAGGTCGAGGTAGTGTTATCTTGGGATACACCTATGAGTGTGATGGAGGTATGAAGTTTCCTTTGTTTGGTAGGCTATTACCAGATATTTATACATGATTTCTCTAGAATATCATCACCCATGACCACTTTGACCCAAAATGGGTAGCCTTTCATGTAGATAGAGAGGTTTTAGTAGTATTTTCAGTAGTTGAGGTAGAGTTTGATGAGTACTCCAATCTTGAGATTTCTAAGGGAGGGTGTTGAGTATATAGTGTTCTACATTTCATTAGGAACCGGTCTTGGTTGTGTTCTGATGTAGAGGTAGGTGGTGATTTCCTATGGTTCACATTAGTTGAGAACACATGAGAAGAACTACGTGACCCATGATCTTGAGTTAGCAATGGTATTCTTCACACTAAATATGTGGAAACACTGCCTGATAGGTGAGTGGTTTATTATCTATTCTGACCACAAGAGTCTCAAGTATATATTCTCATAGAAATATTTTAACTTGAGATAGAAACGATGGATAGAGTTCCTCTAGGATTATGACGTCAAAATTATCTATACTCCTAAGAAGGGGCACGTTGTATCAGATGATATCAGTAGGAGGTCTTGTTCATAGTTGTTGAGTGAGGCGTCAAAGTAATTGGTCTTATTACAGTTATCCTTTATAGATGGAGATAGATTAGCTTACCTCCAGTTGATGGTTGTCATCCATCCACTCTTACAGTGAGTTAGGGAGGCACATCTAGGGAATACTGACTGTGAAACCCTATGCACTAATATATCAATTGGACATGCTTCTGATATATTTTATAAAGGTAGGGATAATTTCATTCTTTTCAAATGATGCATGATGTTACCAGTGACATTTTGGGATGAGGTTTTGAGAGAGTTTATATATCTCCTTTGGTGGTACATCCAGGTGTGGAAAATATGTACCAAGACCTCTGATGTTAGTTTTGGTGTCCAAGGATGAAGAAAGGTGTTGCGTAGTTTATCTCTCGATGCCTTAATTATTAGAAAGTGAAGGCTGGGTAGCAAATTCCAATAGGTTTATCTCAACCTCTTGAGGTTCTAAAATGGAAGTGTGATGGGATATCTATAAACTTTATGTTGTGATTACTATGTAATTTCAGGGGGTATGATTCCATCTGGGTGATCACAGAACAACTCACCAAGTTGGCCCACTTTTTAGTAATTCGGGAGCAAAGTTTGATAGAGAGATCGGGATGCCTCTATAGACAGGAGATAGTCCAAATCCATAGAGTTCCATTGACGATCATTTCTGACTGTGATTATCACTTCACATCCTAGTTGTGGAAGGGATTATAGGAGGATTTTGGGACTTAGTTACACTTGATCATAGTGTTTCACCCCTAAACTAATGTCCAGACTGTGCAGACCATTTAGGTTCTAGAGGATATGTTGCGAGCTTGCATATTGGACTTTGGCCATAGTTGGGAGGATCAATTACCACTGGTGGAGTTTTCATACCATAATGGTTAACATTCAACCATTATTATGGCACCATTTTAGGATTTGTATGAGTGACCATGTAGGTCGCCACTTTGTTGGACTGACCCAGGAGATTCGGTACTCATGGACCCAGAGTTGGTATAAGAAACTACTGAGAAGGTTCATATCATCTAGGAGCGGATGAAGACTAAACAAAACCATCATAAGTCTTATATAGATAGATGAAGGGGGCCTTTGGAGTTTGAGGAAGGAGACCATGTGTTCCTACTGGTTTCACCTCAATATGGGCTATGGAGATTTGGCTAGGGCAGCAAGCTATCTCTAAGATTCATTGACCCTTTTTAGATACTGTGTAGAGTTAGCGAGGTGAAATACCGCTTAGATCTACCTCCAAAGTTAGACTAGGTACATGATGTCTTCCACGTGTTGCAACTAAGGAGGTACATGCATGACCCATCACACATTATCGATTAGGGAGAACTGGAAATCAAGGATGGAGCAACCTTTGTTGGGTACCTAGTAAAGATCGAGGATTGATGGTAGAGGATCCTTCTAGGGTGAGTGGTTCATTTAGTGCATGTCCAATGAGAGCATGGTAATATTTAGGAGAGTACATGGGAGGAGGCTTAGATTCGTGCTCATTACCCACATCTCTTTGTGTATCCCTTGTTTTGGATTTTTGAGACGTAAATCCCCAAGGTGGGAGAATGTAATGACTTGGATTTTCCATGTATTATTTTTGGATATTGTATGGATTATTTTTTTAGACCAGTCATTGAGAAAACATGTGATTATGAGGCCCAGTGTTCCTGGAATAAATGATTGAAATATATTAAATATGTTAAATTGAATTCACGCATGGTTTTCCTGAAAAAGTGGAATAAATTATAAATGGGTTATCAGATTAGAAATATGAGGGAACCGTTGAATTTAGAATGTGGGTTTTACCCTATTCATAACTTAACCTTGGTTGGTATGGGTTGCTTATAAAAAATTCATCAGGGGTAAGGAAATTAATAAAATAATTAAATAAATTATTTTAATTTTTTCATTAATGCGGTGATTAGAGAGTATTTAAATAGACTATTATGTTATAATTACAGGGTTAGACGCATAACCCTAGAACTATTGGAGAGTCTTTTGAGAGATAATTGGAAGACTTCTCTCAGACGAACGACAACAAGATCATGGATCGATGATCAACGAGCAACAGATTCAAAGGATCTCTCCAACAATCACGATGCAACCCCATTCTTCATCAGCTATCAATCCAAATCAAGGTAGGATGTTTTTTTTGGTTGGATTCTTTCCACATTCATGGTTTTTATGATGAACAAAAATCAATCGAATAATAGATTGATTTTTTGATTGATCATATTGTGGGATGGATTTATTTGTAGAGTTATTTTGGGATAATTATCTTTATGATGTTGATTATTTATTTTTATTATCATGTAAATGAATCAATGTTTAAATTAACATCAATCGATGTTTATTAATCTTTATTGTTCTTGTGCTTTTATCCCCCCCCCTCAATTCTTCTTTCATCATGGGTGTTCTTTATTTGACCATCTGTTCAACATATCCAGATGAATCGATTGTTGCACGCTCATTTCTTGGTGAAATTATCTAAAATCATATATTTGTGATCATCATGACATGATGATGTTGCAATGATGAGAGTGGTGTAGAATTAGATAAGTTTGGATACCTAATTTCATGTTCTTTGGTGTACAACCAAGAATGATGAACGAACCCGTTTTCTAAATAAATAGAAGGGAATGATCTTGTTGTTCGGTGATGGAATGAATTGATGAGTATCAATTCAAAAAAATTCAATGAAACAATTTATGGATAAAATGATGGAGGAATGGCCGAGATACGTAGAACTAGATCTGGGAATCTGGAAAAATTTGTGATACACGACGTATAATCTAAATCCACACACTGTGTGGGGCCCCCTATGTGGAGGCTAGGGTTTTAGGAGATACTTAATTATAACACAATGTGTGACCCCTTTCACATGGTATGTGTTCTCTCCCCAGTGACTCAGAGTGTACCTAGTAGGGAACACGAACATGGGTTTGAGTACACAGTTTGGAGCACGTTGTGTCCTCCCCTACACAAAAATGACATGGAAAAGTACATGGGATAAGTCTTGTACCGGTACACAGGCAGAGTACATGAGAAACTGACACACCATGTACTTATACACAGACATGAACATGGGTTGAGACACGGGCCATTTACATGGTCAGTACCTAGGGTTAAGGGACACAACGTGTAACCCTACTATATTCTGTGTACTCCTTAATGTTTTCTTAGAGCATGTTTCCTCTGTGTCTTAGAAAAGTTTCATTAGGTTTCATTCCCCTTATCCTTTCCCTAAGGGTTAGTATGAAATCATCACCGACTCCTAGGATAATGATCCATTCATTTGGACTTCTTAGATAGAGTCGTTGGAATCCCTCTATGATGCCCAGAGTGAGATCTTTTATTCATCTTCATTCCCTAGGTGGATTTCTTGGTATCATTGTGACCAAAAATACGTGGGAGTCGATCCTCTACTTAGCGGGTTAATCCAAATTGAGTTGTTGGTATCACCCCATGGTCTTGGGTATGATCCTCATCTATGTATCATATCTCTTCAGACCTTTAGCATGTACTTCTAGTGGCAAGACCCCACAAGCACTACCTCTCAACAGACTCCATCAGTGTTATCATACTTGGGAGTGTGTTCTACTAGATGAGTGTTATGTGGAATATTCAATCTAGAATCCTAGGTTGGTATACTATATTTGTAACTTAGCTTTAGATTGTGTTTCTTTGTTGAGTATATCTGGATATTTCTGTTATATGTGTTGTTGACATATACCTGTGTAGAGATGACTATATTTTCCCTTTTTGTATGCTTTGTGATTTAGAGGTCTCCTACTGAGTATTATTATACTCACCCATGCACGGGTTTTTCCCGCATGTGTCATGTCTTGTGTAGAAAATCAACCTTTTTATAGATTCCTTGTCAGGCTAGGACTAGATGGTTCTTAGTGATATCGGACAGATCGAGGTGTGTTCTTGTAGTATTCTAACAGTAGTCCCAGTTTTCTTTCAGGTTATACTTGTGTTACATATTTTTTTTGGTAGTCTTGCATTTGGCCTATTTAATTTAATTTACTTCCTTTTGTACTCTAGTTGTGAGATTTATATATATGCAATCATGGTTGTTTAGTTGGTTTTATATTTTATAATTGTATAGGCTTGGAGATGTGTTCTTATGTACAGGTACTTAGGCTAAAGTCTCCCATGTTAGTGATATGCCTACTCAGTTCTAGTCTCCAGCCCCTGGCCTATTGGAGATGGGCTTCGAGAGTCATGGAATGAGCCCCATAGGTATGGGTCGTGATGAAGGGATAAAGGAATCTATATATCAAGGGGTAGTACTCTTTTTCTAATTCTACATTTTAAACCAAAATTCTTGAAAAAAATCTTGTTATCTCTTACTAATTCTACTTATTAAATATTTCGTTTGAAATTTATAGAGAAAAATTATATCGACCCTCACTTTTTATACATTAATTTTACTTAGATTTTATGGAATATATAAAAGATTATAAAAATATATGCCCAAAGATTGTATTATTCTAGTTCCTTTGGAAATATGGAAACATAAACATCGGTACATAAGTGAACTACATTATCTCCCACTGGGTTATTCATGACTAGAACCCTTCTTATACATGTCATACCTAATACATATCTTCATAACCTGAGAAAGGAAACATAAAAAGGGGTGAGATTAGATTCTCAATAAGAGTAAAAAAGGGAGGCATGTAAGTATAAACATAAGAATAGGGGTATGATAACTTGATCATAACATTAAAATATCATACCCTGCATATCATAAGATCATAAACATGAATCATGGAATAAATATTAGTAGTTTATAAGACATGAATCATAAGGAAATAAAGAATATAAGTCATGAAATCATAACATAGGAATAATATATGGAATTATGGAAGACACATAAGCGTATAAAATGATTTCCATAGTAGTCAAGGCATTTATTCCAATGTCATATTAATAGTATGGGTTCACTCCCCATACCATCTTGGTAGTAATGGTTCACTCCCATTACCATATTAGTAGTATGATTTCACTCCCTACACCATCTTGGAAGTCATGGTTCACTCTCATGGTCATCTTAGTAGTCAAGGTTCACTCCCAAGACCATATTAATCTATCTCATGAGATAAATCTTTACCCAATGCATTGGATATAGATATAGGTCCCAACCATCTCATAATGAAATCATAAATACATGTTCCACAAGATCATAATCAATCATATCATAACCCATTAAATGAAATAGGTATCATAAAAATGTAATCATGTCATAAACTATGGAAAAATATGTAGGTTTCATAATCATTTCATTAAAATTATAACCAGGGAAAAGAAGTAGGTTTCAAAAGAATATAACCCGTGAACGAGATATGGGTTTCATATACAACATGCCATCAAAACATAAACCATTTAGAGAAATAATATGAATACAAAAATTGAATAATTCCCCCAAAAATGCATGAGTAATACCAACAGATGTCATCTTATATGGGAAATAATTTTTAAATATCTTTTAAAAAAATCTTGAGGAAAATATCCTTTCTGCATTGAAAAACACTTTTTAAAATATAAGACATTTTTTAAAAGAGTTTTCTTGGAAAATATATTTTAAAAATTATAAAGGAAGTTTTGAAAATCATAAAACATTTTTGAAATATTTTTTCCTTTAAAATGATCTTCAAAGATCATTTTAAAACATTTTTGAAAATATGGTTTTTGAAATAAAACATATTTATGACCGAATAGAGAAATACGATGAGATTTTTATTAAAAAAATATTAAATATCTTAAGTAACAAAGAGGGTAAAATGGTACTAATACATGGATATATCTTGAATAAACAAAGGAGAATATGGATCATAATATTTCATCAATGAAATCATAAACATAAACAATCCTGATAAATGATGAGATTGTTTCAATAAACCCTTACCACATGGTAACTTGGGATCATACTTTCCATGTAAGAAAATGAAATTACATGAAGAATAAAATATAATTAAAATAATTATATTCATGATATAACATTTCAAATGGAATTATATACACCTCAAAAAATAATGTAGGTTCATAACAAAACATGTGTCTCAAAGAAGGAAAATTGATACAAAATTAGTTTACCGATTTGGTAACTTTTGAACCATAAAATTCATGAAATAGAGATCATAAAATGGATATGAAAATACCCATAAAATTAGGTATAATAATAATATAATACATTAAATGTAAATATATACACCACACAAAAGAAAAGAGTGGTGAACATGGCATGTATCTCACGGATATAAAAAGTGAGATGAAATTCCCTTACCATGTGTCTTGACTTTTGTCATACACGTAAAATCCTCTTGTATAATAAGTATAGGTTTATTATACATATATCAAAAAACCATGTTAATATATATAATACCATATAATATTTTCTTATGACCTTATATTACCCATTTATTAATAATTCCATGTTAAAGTAACGTTTTGGGTAATAACCGCTTTGTTTATCGTACATGTTTTGACTTGTCATTTTTTATCATATTACTTAAATCATGGTTTAATTTTTCAAGAATGTAAAACATGACTTATATATCTTATATATTCAGTATATAAACAATTATAATAATCTATAAAAGATAGATATATTAAATGGAATACACCATTTATGGAGATCATAGGGAGTACGTACGCATGAATGTTGTTTCCATTTTCATGGTGTATTGAAAGAAAAAAAGTAAATGAAATATATGTACATATAAATATAATATCATTATATTAGAATTATTATGTCATATATATCATATAATTTTACTAAACTCATCTTTAATACATTCATGTAAAGTATGAACGAATCACATCGCTTTGAGGAGGCAGTAGTCCACACTTCCACAAATGAAGTTATTATATTTACGCAAAAATAGAAATAATTTAGATGGAATTTATATAATAAATAAATAAGTATAAATACATCATAAATATCATATATATATCATATAAAAATATATTTTCCATCATAATTATCAACCATAAGAGGTGTTAAAGGTAAAATGAACAACATTGTTTCGTGAGGTGGTAGTTCACCGTATACTGACAGAAAATTAATTTTTCATTAAATTAGTCCCCCCATTTAAGGGGTGAGGGGGAACCCATGACATCATTGACTTAGAAAAAACAAATGGCCCCAATAGACTAAAATCTAAAGACCAAAAGCAACCCGTACTACAAAATAGATGCTCCTCCTAGCAATAAAAAAACATTAAATCCAGCTTCCTCTATCTCAAAGCTAGACGGCTAGCTATCCCGTGTAAAATGCATAGGCCTGGAACTAATGACCTAATCCATACCCTCTTAAACACCTAATTCTTAATAGCCATGAAACAGCGGAAACCATTGCCCTGCACCTCATCTGAAACATCTTTCTTGTATACAATTGGTCGCAAAATCCCTTGAGCAGTGGACCACCGAGGACAAAACCAAAATCACATAACACAAAGCAAACACCAAATGAAAATAAATATTCACACATCCACATCACCGATTTCCAAACAATCCATAGTTCATCGTACACAAGAACGGTAATTTCATTACCCATTAGATGGAAGTGTGTGTAAGTTTAAGTCGAAACCTTAACATAACAACATATAATTATATTAAGGATAATTAGGATATTATTTTTTCATGTAATAAGAATAATTGAGGTGGTGGAGAAATAAAATAAAAGAAATGAGCTCGATGAAGGATGTGACCTCTTCTTTGGGTAACTCCTTTTGGTTTGCACCAAAGGGATTCCTTGGATGGATTTTTTCCCAAAGGGAGTATTAAATGAGTAAGGGAGGGATGTTGGGAAGTGTATTGGGAATATCTTTTATAAACCTAAGTGTTTTGAGAGGTATTAATAAGGGGGGAGATGGTGTCCTTTTATAGGGAAGGGAGGGGACACACTCGGCTTTTTGGAAAACAAGTTAAGTGTTCCCAAGTTTTTACCTAAAAAGTCATCAAAAACAAACCAAAATCAATAATAAAAGGTTTATAGACAAAATATGGATATCTAATGGGTGTTTTAAAAGTTATAGGTCATTTGGGCCCTTAAATTTAATTTTTATTCCCCTATTAAGTTTAATTTTACCTTAATCATTGTAATTAATATTAATCAATTTCACTAATCTTTTTGGTCAATAATTAAGTT
Organism: Viscum album; assembly: GCA_963277665.1. Taxonomy (NCBI): domain Eukaryota; kingdom Viridiplantae; phylum Streptophyta; class Magnoliopsida; order Santalales; family Viscaceae; genus Viscum; species Viscum album. The sequence goes on from OY728150.1 coordinate 1,842,187,529, forward strand.
GATCTTTTTAGGATATAAATATCATACTTATTAAAACAATGTATTTATATTTTTAAAAATTAAATTCACATAAGAGGTAAAATTAAGTTTAATGTTAATCTCGCAGACGTGGCGAGAAAGCGGGTTTTTAAAGTGAGAATGTTCAAAAGTTCATTAATATTTTATATATAAATTCAATATAAAAAGATTAAAAAGTCCTAAATTGGGTTGATATATTTATAATTGATCTAATTTCACTTTAAAACAAACTTAAAATATAATTTAACTATATCAATAAATTATACAAAAAATAAGTTTTGAATTAAAATTCAGTATGTTTCACTATTAATCAAAAAATGAAGTTTCTCAGAAAAATACCAAAAAATCACCCTAAGATAATTAAGACATTATAAATATAAAAATGAATTTTATTTTATCAAATTAAATTTCTAATTTTTTATAAAATTTATTTTATTATTTTTCATAGAAGGACATGAAAATCAGCTCATTTGAGAAAATAACATTTTTAAACATATAAAGACTTTACCAAAAATAATATTTATCATTATCAATATGTTATATTTATATAAAACCATTATAAAAAATATTTGAAAAGTAGTTATTACTATTATTATTATTAAGTTTAATTTCTGGGTTATAACTATCTTTTTTAAATAATTATAACAATAAAATGATTTTTCATAGAAACTCGGTGTTGCATTTAACATATGTCAAGTCGGTGTTATGTGTAGCGCAAAAAAAGTTGGTGTTTCGTGTAGTGTAAGCCATTTTAGTGTCGTGTGAAAGGAGTTTTTGACTTAGTGAAATGAAATACATCAATGAAAATTAATTCATTCAAGAAAAAAATGCTCCATAAAAACTCAGGGTGTTACATTCTACCCAACTTAAAATGAATTTCACCCTCAAAATTCATCATTCTGGTAAAAAAAATGAGTATACTTCTAATTAATCATATCCTAAAGTTCCCACATAGCTTCCTTTAACTAGTGATTTTTTCCACAAAACTTTGACAAGGTGATTGGTCTTGTTTCGTAGAAATTTCTCTGTGTGGTCTAGAATGTCAACTGGTTATTCCTCATAAGAAAGATCCTACTCTAAATATATGACCTATGAGTTCATTACATGTGAAGGGTTGGGTATGTACTTCCTTAGGAGAGATATGTGGAACACATCATATACTTAAGAGATGTTTGGAGGAAGTACCAATTGATAGGATTTCGTCTCAATACGATCAAGAATCTCAAAGGGACCAATATACCTAGGGATTAGTTTCCCTTTCTTCTCGAATCTCATAACCTTTTTCTGGGGAGATATTTGTAGAAACATAGTTTCACCAACTTCAAAATCTAGATCATGCCGATGGTTATCAGTATAATTTTTCTGGTTAATTTTAGTTTTCTTGATATGCTACTGAATGGTTCTAACCTTCTCAACCATTTATTCAGCTATCTCAAGTCCCAATAGCTTTCTTTCTCCAACTTCATCACAGCATGTTAGAGCTCTACATTTATTCCCATAGAGGGATTCATAAGGTTTCATTTGAATGCTTGAGTGAAAGCTATTTTTGTAGGAAAACTCAATTAGAGGAAGGTGTTGATCCCAACCACCTTTGAAATTTAACAAATAAGATCTCAACATATCCTCTGGGGTTTGAATTGTTCTTTTAGACTGACCATCCATCTGAGGATGATAAGTAGTGATGAAAATAAATTCTGTATCAAGTTCTTACTGAAGAATTCTCTAGAACTTAGAGGTAAACCTCAAATTCTGATTTGATACAATGTAATATAGTACTCTATGAAACCTTACAATTTCCTTAATGAATATCCTAACAAGATGATCCAAATAGAAGTCTTCTCTGATAGCAATGAAGTGTGATGACTTTGGAAGGTGATAAACTACCACCCATATAGCATTAAAACCTTTAGAGTTTTTGGGTAGTCTAATGAAAAAATCCATAGTGATGTTCTCCCATTTCTATTCTGGTATGGGTAATGGATGAAACATACCTTTATAATTTTGTCTTTCAACCTTAACTTACTAGCATACCAAGCACCGAGGTACAAATTCGGTGATACCTCTCTTCATTTCATCCCACCATAAGTATTTTTTAAAATCTCTATACATCTTCATACTTCTAGGATAAATAGAGAATGAACAGCTATGATATTCTTCTAATAGATCCTTCTTCAAATCTGGTATGCACAAAACACATACGCGGTTCCTAAACCTTATCATTACATCCTGATTAAGGCTAAAATTAGAACATTTCTAACCTTATTTTGTATCTCTACATATTCATTCCATGACTCTTTAATCTTCACATGGATAGAGGGTTGAACATTCATTTGAGAAAGATAATATTTATCCCCTTACTTCAGTATTTCTAGATTAATCCTTCACAAATCCAAAAATATTGGATCTTTTGTGATCCTCATCATGGATAATCTAGCATTATCCTTTCAACTCAAAGAATTGGTCTCCTTGTTTTCTTTCCCAGGGTGGTAATGTATTGAGAAATCATAATCCTTTATCAACTCTAAAAATCTTCTCTAATGCGTGTTCAACTCCTTCTGTGTGAATATATATTTTAGAATTTTATGATAGGTATATATATCACACTTTTCTCTATAAAGATAATTCCTCCATATCTTTAATGAAAAAATTATCGTTGCTAACTCCAAATCACGATTTGGGTAATTTTTCTCATGAATCTTCAACTACCATGAGGCATAGGATATAACCATGTTATTTTTCATAAGAACACATCCCAATCCTTTCTTGGATGCATCACTATATAATAAAAACCCATCTCTGCTATAGGGTAATGTAAGCACGGGTATACTGACTAACCTTTTCTTCAGTTCCTTGAAATTTTCCTCACATTCATTTGTCTATAGAAACTTAGCACCCTTATGAGTAAACATGGGTAGAGGATTAGATATCTGTGATAAATTATCCACAAACCATTGATAATATCTAGATAAACCAATAAAACTATAGATCTCAGTCACTGTAGTTGGTCTAGGACAACATTAAATAGCCTCCATCTTTGATGGATCCACTAAAATACCATCTGTTGAGATTATATGACCCAAAAATAAAACCTTTTGTTGCCAAAATTCACACTTTTTAAATCTTTTTTATAGTTTCTCCTTCCTTGGGGTGTTTAGTATAATTCTCAAGTGATCTTCATGTTCTTACTTTCTCTTTGAATAGATAATAATATCATCTATAAAGACTACTACAAACTGGTCAAGGTGATATCTAAAGTCTCTATTCATCAAATCTATGAATATAACAGGGGAATTAGTAAGACCAAAAGGCATCACTATATATTCATAGTGCCCATAACTTGTATGTAATGTCGTATTAGGTATATCTTATTTATTGAACCACAATTGATGATATCCAGAATGAAGTTCAATCTTGGAAAATTATTGATCTCCACACAGCTGATCAAACAAGTCATCGATATGGGGAAGAGGATACTTGTTCTTGGTTATGATCTTGTTCAACTCCTAAAAATTGATGTAGAGTCGCATTGATCCATATTTATTTTTTAAAAAAAGAACAAGTTCACCCTAAGGCAACACACTTGTATGAATGAATCCCTTATCATGGTTTTCTTGGATTTTTTCTTCAATTCCTACAACTCAATCAGGGATATTCTATAGGAAGTCTTTGAAATTGGTGTGGAACCAGGTATGAGTTTTATTGAGAAATTAACTTCACGTTTTGGTGGAAGGATAGGAAACTCTTTTGGAAAGACATCCAAAAATTCCCGAACCATAGGCATATCATTGATGTTAATTTTATCCCCAACCATTTGAGATAAAAATCCCTTCTAAATGGGAATTAAGACCCATACACTAGATGTAATATCCACAGGAAGTTCATACTTATCATCACATTGATAGACGATCATAGGAGGGTTTTAAATATCAAATGTGACTTATCTTACTCAACAATTGATGTGGGATTTATGCATAGAAATCCAATCCATGCCTAAGATGACATCAAATTCAACCAAATGAAGAATGACAATATTTATAGGAAACACATTCCCACAAAATTCAACTAGAGAGGAATACTAGAATTGGGATGTAATCATCATACCATTAGGGGTTTGCACTAAGAATTCCATATCTAATCATTTTGGTGTAATATTAACACTCTTAGAAGATTGTTTATATATGAAAGAGTTGGTAGATCCAAAATCAAATAATATATTAGCAGTTCTAGAGTGGATGGTAAGTGTACCTTTAACTACATAATTATCATACTCATCAGAAATAGAGATTACATGATATTTTCCCTTTTTCCTTGGTTTAAGAGGTTGTTGGAATCGATCATCATCACCAACCCTTGTGTTTGGGAATTGGTTATCATAATTCCCATTATCCTTACACTTGTAACACTAAATCATGGGAGGTGCATTATGTGTAGCTTTTTCTCCATTCGCACTGTTAGCTAACTTCTTCCCATCACTTCAGTAGTAAAATGTTTTATGTCCTTCCCTTCCAAACATAAATCATTTATTAGACCCCTTAAGGAAATTTCTTCTATGCTTCTTCCCGCACTTATAGAATAATGGAAAGTTCATATTCTTCTCTTTATGGTTTTTATATTTTCATTTAAAATCCATCTTCCTTTTCTTGTCAAAACCATGGGATTGATATGTGACTCCAACCTTAATTTCAACCTTTATTTCATAATAAAAAATCTCTTCATAACTATTAAAGTCAATTATGGCCAATTCCCTTATGATACTTGGATTTAGGCCACTGAAGAACCTATCAACTTTACTTTCGGGTTGGATGATAATTCCTAAAGTGTGCCTCTCAAGTCTTGTGAAATTAGCCTCATAGGTACCGATAGATTCATAATCCCTTTGCTTCAACTCAATGAACTCTTTATCCATTTTAGTAAAAAAGAATACGAGGAAAGTATTTACTAAAAAATAAGTTATTAAACTCATCCCAATACATAGATTCAATTTCATCTTATTGCCTCATATTCTTGATTAGCATCCACCACTGGTCTGCTTCAACTTTTAACCAATAAACAGCTAGAATGACTTTCTCATGCTCCAATCACTAGATAATGAATAATATCTTTTCAGTAGTATTGATCTATTGTTCAGAAACAGGTGGATCAAAAGACCCACTGAAAGAAGGTGGATGTTGCCTCATGAAGGTCTCAACAGAATGTTGTTCCCTCCTTTTCTAATTTGGAAGTCCACCATAATCCATAGCTTGATAAAGCTATGTGAGCATAGAAATGAGATTTTTCATTCCATAACAAGATTTTTCCTTTTCCCCTAACATTTGGTTGCTTAAGAGGACAATAGTTTCATTGTCCGTTTCAATCACTATTAACATGGTTCCTTTAGGTTCCAACCATTGACTAAAACCAAAAACATCGAGTAAGAAATAGTTATCATAATGAGGAACCACATAATCATGAAAATTCACTTATAAGATGTCTAAATTATGAAACCTTCCTTAATCTAGGAAACCATAGGTTTATACTATGTTATTCATAACCAACTTATGTTTAAATCCTTCATGGTGGTTCATAAAGAGTTTTTGAATTCCCAAAGCATATCCCCTAGGAGTGTCAAACCAGGTGTGTAGCAAGGCCCGTTGTCATATACCAGGTTACGCCAAGTCAGGCCTAACACACCTTGTCAAATTTGTTACCCCTAGGTACAACTGTACTAGAGCCACATCCACTTGTAGTATTTAAACAGGGATGTATTAATAGAAAACCAATCACTCTATCCTTTACTAAAATTCCAGGACATTTTCCTATACTTTACCTTATCCTTATACTTATCATTAGACATGTACTTAAGGTTCTCATTAAGATTTTATCATCCTAGTTTCTAAAGTTTAACTAAACCTTTGTTATGATACCAACTATAGAGACCCTCCATTTTTGTACATTAACATTACATAACTTTTGTGGAATACTTAAAACATTATACAAATAGATTCCCAAATACCATATTAGTTGAGTGACTTTGGAAACCAGGAAACATAAACATTGTTACATAAGTGAACTAAATTATATCCCATTATTTTCTTCATGAATATCGCCCTTATTAGACACATAAAACTTAATATATATCTTTATAACATAGGAAATTAAATGTAAAAATGGATCAGCTCAGATGTACAGTAAAGGTAAATAAAGGATACATGTAAGCATAAACATGAGCATAGGGGTATGAGAACATAATAATAACATTATAAGATTATACCTTGCATATAATTAGATCATAAACATGAATCATGACATAAAAATTAGAAGTTCATAATACATGAATCATAAGAAAATAAAGAACATAAGCCATTAAAGCATAAAATCGGAATAATACATGGAATTTTGGTAGAAACATAATCATATAAAATTATTTCCATAGTATTCAAGGAATTGCTTCCAAGGACATATTAGTAGTATGGGTTCACTCTCCATACCATCTTGGTAGTCATGGTTCACTCTCATGGTCATCTTAGTAGTATGAGTTCACTCCCTATATCATATTGGTATTCATGGTTCACTCCCATGGCCATCTTAGTGGTCAAGGTTCACTCCTAAGACCATCTTAGTATATCTCATGGGATATAAATCTTTACTCAATTCATTAGAGATATAGGTCTCACCCATCTCATAATGAAATCATACATACATGTTCCACAAGATCATAAAAATAATATCATAACTCATGAAATGAAATTGGTATCATAAACATGTAATCATATCATAACCTATAGAAAAATATAGAAGTTTCATAATCATTTCATCAAAATCATAACCCATGAAAATAAGTGGGTTTCAAAAGCATATAACCCATGAAAGAGAAATAGGTTTCATAGTCATCACACCATAAAAACATAAACCATTTAGAGAAATAATATGAATGTAAACATTGAATCATTTCCCCAGAAAGGCATGAGTAACACCAACGAATGTCATCTTATATGGGAAATAATTTTGAAATATCTTTTAAAAACATTTCTTGAGGAAAATATCATTTCTTCATTGAAAAACACTTTAAAACATAATACATTTTTTAAAAGGTTTTTCTTGGAAAATAGATTTTAAAAATTATAAATTGGGATTTAAAAACCATAAAACATTTTTAAAATAATTTTTACTTGAAATTATCTTAAAATATCATTTGAAAAAAAAATTGAAAACATTTTTGAAAACATGATTTTTGAAATAAAACAGATTTCTGACTGAAGAGATAAATAAAGTTGGATTTTTCTTAAAAACATTTTCTAAATTATCATAAGTAAAAAAGAGTGGGAAAATGGTACTAATACATGGATATATATTTAATAAACATAGGAGAATATGGATCATAAGATTTCATCAATGGAATCATAATCATAAACAATCCTGATAAACGATGAGATTGTTTTAATAAACTATTACCACATGGTAACTTGGGATCATACTTTTTGTGTAAGAAAATGAAATTACATGAATCATAAAATATCATGAAAATACGGATATTCATTATATAAAATTTCAAATATAATTATATACACCTCAAAAAATAATGTAGGTTTATAACAAAAAATGTGTCCCAAAGAAGGAAAATTGAGACAAAAATTACTTTACTTATTTGGTAACTTTTGAACCATAAAACCCATGAAATAAAGATCATAAAATGGATATAAAAATACCCATAAATTTAAGTATAATAATAATATAATTAATCCAAGGTCATTATATAAACCATGAAAAATAAAATAGTGGTGAACATGGCATGTATCTCACAAATATAAAAAGTGAGATGAAATTCTCTTACCTTATGTCTTGGCTTTCGTTATACATGTACAAGCCTCTTGTATAATAATTATAAGTTTATTATAAATTTATCACAGAACCATGTTCATATATATAATACCATATAATATTTTCTTATGACCTTATATTTCTTGTTTATTAACAATTCCATGTTAAAGTAACATTTCGGGTAATAACCACTTTATTTATCATATGTGTTTTGACTTGTCATTATTGATTCTCTTACTTAAATCATGATTTAATTATTTATAGAATGTAAAAAATGACTTATATATCATATATATTCATTATATGAACAATTATAATAATATATAAAATATAGATATATGAAATTGAATACACCGTTCATGGAGACGGTAGGTCGTACGTACGCATGAATGTTATTTCTATTTTCATGGCGTATTGAAAGAAAGAAAGTAAATGACATATATGTATATATGAATATAATATCATTAAATTAGAATTATTATGTCATATATATTATATAATTTTACTAAACTCATCCTTAATACATTCCATGTAAAGTGTGAATGAATCACATCACTTTGAGGAGGCGGTAGTCCACACTTCCACAAACGAAGTTATCGTATTTACACAAAATATAAATCATGAAGTTAGTCTTAATATAATAAATATAGAAGTATAAATACATCATAAATATCATATATATCATATGAAAACAGAGTTTTCATCATAATACCCAACCATAAGAGGTGGTAAAGGTAAAAATAACGACATCGTTTCATGAGGCAGTAGTTCGTTGTACATAAGAATGATAAGTTCGTTACCCATTAGATGGAAGTGTGTGTAAGTTCAGGTAGAACCCTTAAAATAAAAAAATATCAGTATATTAAGGATACTGATTCTATTCTTTTTACATGTAATAAGAATAATTGAGGTGGTGGAGAAAGAAAATAAAATAAAGGAGCTTGAGGAATGATGTTACCTCTTCTTTTGGTGACTCCTTTTGGTTTGCACCAAAGGGCTTCCTTGGATGGATTTCTACCCAAAGAGAGGATTAAAGGAGGAAGTTAGTGATGTTGGTAAGTTTATTGGGAAGATATTTTCTGAACCTAAGTGTTTTGAGAGGTGTGAATAAGGGGGATAGGTGGTGGCCTTTATAGGGAAGGAAGGATACACACTTGGAATTTTTGAAAAAAAGTTAGGTGTTCCCACATTTTTACCTAAAAAAGTCATTAAAACCCAAAAAAACAATAATATAAGGTTTATGGACGAAATATGGCTATAAAATGAGTTTTGGATAAGTGGATAGGTCATTTGGGCTCTTAATTTTAAGGTTTATTTCCTTGTTAAGCATAATTTTACCTTAATCGCTGTAATTAATCTTAATCAATTTCACTAATCATTTTAGTAAAAAATTAAGTTGATATTATTATAATATAAATATAATACTTATTAAAAAAATTTATGTCTGTTTTTCAAAATTCAATTCACAAAAATGGCAAAATTAAGTTTAATGTTAATCTCACAAACGTGGTGAGAAAGAAGATTTTTAAAGTGAGAATGTTCAAAAGTTCATTAAGCTTTTATATCTAAAATCAATATAAAAAATATTAAAAAGACCTAAATTTAGTTAATATATGTATAATTGATCTAATTTTACATTAAAACCAACTTAAAATATAATTTAACTATATAAATAAATTAGATGAAAAATCAGTTTTGAATTAAAATTTAGTATTTTTACTATTCATCCAAAAATGAAGTTTCTCGGAAAAAACCCAAAAAAACACCCTAAGCTAATTTTGAGACTCTAAATTCAAAAATAAAGTTTATTTTATCAAATTAAATTTCTAAATGTGTCTTAAATTAATTGTATTTTATTTTTCACAGAAGGGTACGAAAAGCAGTTCATTTGAGAGAATAGTATTTTTAAACATATAAAGACTTTACCAAAAATTATATTTTTCATTATCAATATGTTCTATTTATATAAAACCATTATAAAAAAATATTTGAAAATTATTTATTAATATTCATATTGCTAAGTTTAACAGCTAGGTTATAACTATCTCATTTAAATAATTATAACAAAAAAATGATGTTTCATAGAAACTCGGTGTTGTGTGTAACATATGCCAAGTCAGTGTTGCGTATAGCGCAAGCCAAGTTAGTGTTTCATGTAGCACAAGACAAGTCAGTTTCATGTGAAATAAATTTTTGACTTAATGAAATGAAATACATCAATGAAAATTAATTCATTCGAAAAAAAGGCTCTATCAAAACATGGGGTGTTGCAAAAATGGTAAGCTTTATTTTTGTTTTGTTAATGGTTTCATATTGTTTTGGGAGATTTTAATGTTCTCTTTTTTGCTTAACTGAAATTGATTATGAAATAAAAACTCTTTAAAACTACTTATCTCATGTATATTTCATTCTAGTTGGCACTTAATAAAGTTTTTTTGTTATAGTTGAATACAATGATTAATATTAAACTAAAAAATGCACTCCCTATGAAATTATTGAACACCTTATTAAACTATCAAAAATATATTCTAAATTTTATACAAGTTGGATTTTACAACTTATCTACCATCTCTTGTTTATGTTTAAATTTATTTAATGGGTTTAAATTGTTTCTTTCCAAGATGTTGATGATGATTCTTCTAAACCCTTTTTTATACTTTTTTTGAATTAAATTGAAAATTTATTGTGTGTGTTAACTATTAAATGCATACCTATATTAGGATAAAACATTGAGGACAATGTTGGTTCTTAATTGTGGAGGAAGGGGCATCACCTTTGTGAAACACTTTATTTAATTTACCACTCAAATTTTCCACTAATTTTTTTCAAAAAAAATTATCTTCAAACACGTCTTTATAAAAATAGAAAAATCACCTTTTATAAAAAATCTTTTTGGTGACTTTTTTGTTTTGGAAGGTTAAATTCTTCTAATTTAACCATGGAATTTACTCAATGAAATTTTTTTAATCAATCATTTTCAAAGCACTGTGTTGTTTTAAATCTGAATGTTCATTTAAACTTTTCAACCAAACTATGAGATTTAATAGGAAACTTTTTTTCTAATTAATTTCTTGAGAATTCTACAAGTTATACTTTGAATTCATGGTTGAGTTTTGTGAGTTCTTTTATAATTATGAATGAGTGTTTAAATTTTAAAAATTATTTATTTTACTTAACTTATTAATCAATCATGCCTTTTATTGTAATTATGGGTTAATTATATTTATAGATATTTATAGGTTAATTATAATTTTGTGTGTGTATTCAACCATGATTCACATGAAGAAAAAAACTTAGGCTATTGGGCACACATCTATGACTACTACTTCAAAGTAATATCCTCCAGGACACCATGCATCTATAAGACTCAAACCAAGGGGATAAAACACCCCTATTTCATCATCTCTTGATGGTCCTAAATCTTGACTAGTCATTCCATGAATGTCACATTATCCTTGATATCCAAATCCTTTATTCAATGATGTGGGAATCATTATGAAGATACTGGTGGATCTAGGACAAATGTAAGACATCATGGACTTTATCTAGTTGTGGGGGAAGCTCCAACCGATAATCCACCTCATCAACACACTCCAACACCTTAAATGGTCTAACAAAACAAGTTGAGAGATTTCTTCACTGACCAAACCTCTGTTGTATGCATTGAGGGTAAACCTTCAAGAAAAAATGGTCTCCAACCTCAAACTCCAAAGTCCACCTTTACTGATTGACATGTGCCTTTGGGAATTCCTACACCTCCTTCATCTTCTCATGAACCACCTAAATTTTCTCTAGTGTGAAATGCACCATATCAGGACAAAAAATTGTTGCCTCTCCGATCTCAGTCTAGTTCATTGGGGATCAACATGGCCTCATATACAATTCCTCAAAGGGGGTCATGTTTATGGATAAGTGATAATTGTTATTATAAGTAAACTTAACCAAAGGTATGTGTCACACCCATGTTTCATTGAAATCAAAGATGTATTCTCATAGAATTTCCTCCAATGATTGGATGGTCTACTATATATGCACGTCTATTTATGGGTGGAAAACAATGTTGAGGCATAATTCAGAGCCAAAGGAATACTTGAATACCTTCTAGACTCATAAAGTAAATTGAGGGTATTGGTTAGAAATAATGGTCCTCGTATCACTATGAAGACTCACCACATCACCTGCATACCATCTATCCATAAAATCCATGGTACTCGAGTCCCAAATCACTATAAATTGAGATGACTTTGTCATTCAATCCATAATCGCCCAAATAGCATCATATCCCCCCTAAGGCCGAGGCAACCCAGTGATGAAATCCATGAAGATTTCCTCCTAATTATATTAAGGGATATACAAAGGTTGTAATTAACCACTAGATACATGATGTTTTACCTTCACCTACTTGAAAACTAGACATCATTCCATGAAATTTTTCACCAAATGCTTCATTCTTAGCCACCAAAAATGGATCATCAAGCCACGATTCATCTTAGATATTTTGGGGAGCATCGCTAGCGGTGAGATAGGAAACTCGTAGAGGACTCCCTCACACATTGATAATGTAATGAACATCAATTCTTGGAATATAACCCTATTTTGTCCATCCTATGACCATCTCTCATAGGCATCACCATGAACGATCTGATCATGCATCACCCCCACCTCTGATTCCCCCCACTAAGACTCTTCCACCTATAGAAACAAATCAGGCTCTACCATAATTAGGAACAAGTATCCTATGTCATAAACCTCCTATGATCCATGATGCAAAATTGCTAACTCCTCCATCTCTCTGCATGCATCCTTAGATTCTCAAAAAACTCCCCATGAATTTATGCTCAGTGCATCTACCATGACTTCTCCCTTTCCTTGTGTATAGGAGATCTCAAATTCATAGTCCTATAGAAATTATATCCACATATATTTTCATATATTCAAGTCACACTAAGAAAAGATCTACCTCAAGATCTTATGATCCATGAAGTCCACAAATTGTTCCCCATTGAGGTAATGTTTTCACAACTTTAGGGAAAACACCACTACTTCCATCTCCAAATCATGGGTGGCATAGTTACGCTTATGGGGGAATAACTGACTAGATCTATATGATATCACTTCCCATTGTTGAATCATGATTCATCCCAAGTCTAAGTAGTATGAATCATGGAAAACCTCAAACATCCCACCCTCATTGGGCAACTGAAGAACTAGTGTATTGAAAAACTGATCTTTTAGGTATTCGAATGTTTCCTAGAACTGATCAGTCTAAATAAAGTACTGGTCCTTTCTATCTAGGTATTCTAATAGGGGAACAATCTGAGAGAATTCAGACACAAATCTCTGATAATAACCCATGATATCAATAAATCTATAGAACTCTGGTACGTTCTTAGGTATTTCCCAAGAAATAATCACCTCAACCACACTAGATCCAATATTATTCCCTACTGAGACACCACATATCCAAGAAAACACACCCATCGCATCCAAAATATAGACTTGGATAATTTACCATATATATGGTGGTGTCTAAGAGTCTAAAAAATAATCATCATGTGCTCGGTATGCTCCTCCTATAACCTCAAGTATATGAGAATGTTGTTGATGAACACGACTATAAACCAGTCTAGGAACTCATGAAACACAAATTTCATGAGTCCCATGAACAAAGGTGGTGTTTTGTAACATTTAATGGAATAACTATGAACTCAAAGTTCCCATACCAGTACTAAAAATCATTATTTGGGAAATCTACCTCCTTCACTCTCAACTGATGATATCTTGATCATAAATTGATCTTAGAAAACTAGCTAGATCCCCTAAACTGTTCAAGGATATCATAAATCCTTAGAATAGGGTAACAGTTCTTTATAGTCACCTAATCCAACCTCGGTAGTCTATATGTAACCTCAGACTACCTTTCACCTTCTTGAAAAAAATTGAAGCTCCCCACAGTGACATACTAGGCCTAATAAAGCCTTTATATATGAGATCATAAATTTGAGTCCTCAACTCCTACATCTCTAAAGGTGCCATCCTATGAGAATCCATTGAAACCGATGTAGCACCCAACTATAACTCTATTCCAAACTCAACATTGCATTGAGGTGGTAGTGTCAAAAACCACCTCAGGAAAAACATCTAGAAACTCTATAATAACTTTGGGAACCTCTACCGCCAGAGCTCCCAATGACTCCACTAATGACTCAAACATCAAGGATAAAAGGGTATTTGATCACCAACCATCCATCTAGAAACCTAGCTCACTGGTAAAAATCACACATTGTCCTCCCATATCAAATAACTAAAGTCTCCTCTAGAAACATTCAACCACCACATGAATGGAATAAAACCAATCCATGCTAATAATGACATTTTATGGTTGCATCTATAGTACAAATAAAACTCCCAATGACTGATGTTTCCTCATAATTATTCTACACCTCAACACATATTAAAAAATCTATTCTAACCTCTAACTAGCATAGATAACACTAGGGGAATGGAAATCCTCTTTATGTCAAATCCCATTGCTTAGACCAAGGTGGGCATAAAAAAGTAGTGTGAAGCTCTATAATTAAATAAAGTAGACACTAAGGTAGATAATAAACAGATTGTACCTCAAACAACCTATGGTCCCCCTAGAAAAAGCACCCTTATTACATGCATTTGGACTCGGTCGTCTCTTCTACCTCACTTCTAATGTCCTCTATGTTCATGTTTTATACTGGTTCCCTAATATAAAGGTACATATTAGGTTTGTCATATTCCAACTATACCTTCTCCTGGATAATCATAATCCTATTGAACAAGCTATTAAACATATACATGTGGGCCTTGCTATAGATATTACCTTAGGGGAAACTTTTGTTTCAACAGGAAGGGGTCAAAAACAACCAAACCATACCGACTCTCTGGGGTTGTAGGACATTGCCACTTATAATGACCATGGACTCCATAACCAAATCATAAAATAAAAGATCTTCCAGCGGATGCACGGGTACTAAAATCCCTTGAGAAACATGATGATTCCTTCTGAGGTCATCTCCTTGTCGATATAAATCTCAACAGATCTGACTTTCATGATCCTTCATCTGATGCCTTACCCCATGGGGGTTCCCTATTAACCCTCATCTAGGGGTGTTCGAGCCCACTAATACACCCTCTCTATCACTTCCACCTTATTCTAAACCTCTAAATAAATCGGTGACATAAATTAGGAAACTATAAAATAAAGGGTGGGGCACAATGCCTCCTCCAAGTTTCATGTTCAGGACTCCTCAGTTGAAAATATGTTAGAAGAAAATCACATAAGGTCCTTTAACTTGATCCCCAACTAATGGACACTCATCTTCCCCTACTAAAGAGAGAGAAACTCATGCCTTTTCACTGCCTTCACCATTATTGATAAGAACTCTAACCTGAACTCCTATTGGAAATCAGACTGTTACATTGATCTCCTTTCACTCCCTAAGATATAGTGTCCAACACTGATGTGCCACTCCCCTCAACTATTTAACTGATAGGAGAACCCAATACTTGTATTGGTCTTGAATCAAATCAAAAGTGATCTCTAAATCCTCCATTCGGTGATTTATCTCTAGATCAATGATGTTTCCCTCATACTTCTCTGAGCTTTGATACTGAAAGGCATGAAACATTTATTGCCGCTGCTTATCTTTTTAATCAAGATCAACCCTTTGATGATCAATAGGGTCAGCATGCTGAACCACCCTGACTCAGACCACATGTGGGAAGTGACCAAACGAAATCTCTATAATGAAAAGGATACTATTAATTATAATAAAAATGGATTTATTTAGATTCATTTAATTTATTTACTTTATTTCATTCCCAAAACCACCCCATTTAAAACAGAACTCAAGAAAGCATGATGCATATACCTCTCCTAGGCATTTACCATATAAGTAGCGATGATTTACTAAGAATTCTCAGAGATCTCAAGGTATTTGCATCAGATCACAGGGGGGCCTAAATTCTTGTTTCCTAGACAAAATCCTCACTTTGTCCATGCATTTAGTTAGAAAATTACTATGTCCCTACCAACCCATGTAATCCTTACCAGGGCCTAACTCCAAACTCCACCCTATCTCTTAATAAAAATCTCAAATACCACTTTTTTATGACCCATAAATACTGGAAACCCCTCTTGGGCCTACAAAGAAGATGAGGGTGGACCCCAAAGACCATATCCAATGCGACTCAGGTGGGTGACTAGTGTTGAGGGTATATCACATAAATACAGGGAGAATTACCCTCATGAATCTGAGGAAAATACAGGAATCCACCAACCAATCACCATACAAGCCAAATAAACCAAAATCACATACAATAAAACTTTTAATGCGTGAATAGAAAACAAATACAAACATCTGCAAAAAAATAGCAAAATAATCATGTGGCAGTAACCACAACAACTCCAAAATTCAAGCAAGTACTATTCATCCCAATCACTAAATCCCTCCTATAAACCTAGAAGATGTGTATATATATAGGGGTGATCATAACATGTATCTTTAGTAGGATCGTACCCAAGGTCTCTTGTAAAAATGTGAAAATATATTACTAATTCCCTAGTGAACAAACATAACCAACAAGCACTTAAAATGTCAACTTATTCCCCAATCTCACTGGCTTAATCCCCATCCTGGATGTTAATAAAAACACCCCTTATACATCTATGTGTTGGTAAGGTTATCTGACTCAGGTGGGGTGCATAGAGAAACAAAAAATAATAATGACAATATATAATAGTCTTACACAAGCCTACACCCATGGATTCACATAAGAAACCACCACAACCACCCTCAAGATACTACTATTATCATGCCACCAAGCACTTCCTCTGATGTAGAATGACCACCTCACAAGTATAACACAACGGGTCACAACCTGGTTTTCATTTCCCATAGTTAATTTAACAATTAAACCACCAAGATTTATCCATTTAATTATTAATTTAAATTTTAACTAATGAATTATTTAGACATTACCACATTATTTTATAAGCTAATATTATTCCATTACTACCAAAATACTACCAAGAAACCACCACTTTAAGCCACTGCATCAACAAGCAACATACATCAAGTCCACCAAGCCACACACATCAAGGCCACCAAGCCACACACATCATGTCAAGCATAGAACATGCATATTCAATTAGTCTTTTGTATTATTAAATTTAAGTATTTAACCATTTAAAATTTATTCTCAATTCAAGCTAGTACTATAATGAATAATTCTATAACAATCATATAGCATGAAACAACAATAACAATATCAAGGAAAATCAGTAACTGCATGTGTATCACACCATTCTATTTCAATTTTATTAGTCTGGATTATTATATTCATTAT
This sequence comes from Viscum album, assembly GCA_963277665.1. Classification (NCBI taxonomy): domain Eukaryota; kingdom Viridiplantae; phylum Streptophyta; class Magnoliopsida; order Santalales; family Viscaceae; genus Viscum; species Viscum album. The sequence goes on from OY728150.1 coordinate 1,842,204,725, forward strand.
GTAAATTCATCCCATTTTACCAATTAAAAGTAAAATAATTATAATCTCGCATATTCATATAAAATATAGAGAGAACTTGAATCCCCTACCTCAAAGAAGCTTGCTTATTCATTGTAAAAAATCAAAGAAAGAGAGGATGAACCATGGGGCCACAACCACACAAGGAATCCTCAAATCAATATGAAACACAATTATGTATCATCAAAATCATAGCCCAATAATCTCCCCAAATCCAATCAACATAGCTTCTATGAAACCTCTGGAGAACAAGGAAGAACTTGGAGAGTAAGAGAAGAAGGATACATCCTAAATCATTGATATCATAACTCTAAAGTCCAAGGATGAATGCCAGAGATCAAGGGATATTGAAGCTCCCAAAATCACATAGGAATCAACTAAATTTCAATATAAACAAAGGTAGAATGAGAGTGATCATAGGGAGGTTGGTATTTATAGACATCCTAGAAAATAAGCCATTCACAGCGTGAAGGGTCGATTCATTCCATGAACCTTACCTGGTTTACAATGATTGAAAAAAAAAGTGCTCAATCCAATAAGATTGGGATGGATTTCACACCATTAATGAAACTTTTAATGCCATGAAACCTTTGAAGATAGAACCACCAAAAATTTCACCATGAACATTCATGATGTGAACTAGTGATTCACTGTGTGAATCACCACTTACAGTTGTAGATTCAACTCCAGCCCCTCTTTTGCTCCACTAATATCTGAAATTCATAAGGCAATAGGTTGGTAAGGTCTAGGATGTTACACACATACACACACACAATCATATATTTAATTATGTATGATTTTTTCAATGGGATCTGACTCAGAAACTTATTCTTCTCGTAGAAGAGGCCTTGGTCAATGGATGTCATCATGGAATTTTGGAACACCCCTAGATATATTATTTTATGAGATATACCATCTGGTGGGAGAATAATACCTTACTCTTATTCACCAGTTGATTCATATGATACATAACACACATATATTTCTACTGATCATGCATAACTAGGCTTTATTCTCTCAGGATACAATAGATCAACTTTTGAGAGAATTTCAAGTAAGATGATCATTTTAATTTTTTTAACTATCTTTAAAATATACTTACATTTTTTAAAATTTATTTTTTTTAATAGAATTATATGAGAGTGTTTTATGATGAGTTTTGGCTATTCTTCATGGCCATATGTTGAAAAATATAAAAATATCATAAGGGTGGAGTGAAGAGAGACCATTGGGTACCAAATGTCTGTGCCCAAAACATTCTCGACGGAGTCCCAATAGGTGTTCTTCCCTCTAAGTTGCATGATTTGGTTTTATATTGTTCAAGTGAGAATGTGACTATGAGCATGTTTATTTTGGTTTAAATTTTTCAAAAAAAAAATATAACATTCACATATATAATATTTGAATACATTGAATATGGGTTGTAGCAGTGCATCATTCAGAGAACCAAGTGATATGGGTACCTCCTCATAGGCTTGGGACCCATCACGTGTCCCAAATTTGACATGATATATTTTTTAATTTCATTTTATATCCATTGTTTAATATTATTTTTTGTTACATAGTTATATCTTATTATTATATAGTTATATGAAATGTGTGTGGCGACTAATAGAATGTTAGTGTGGATGATAACTCGCCAATGCAATGTCCCTATAGTTGCATCTCTTATAGTAAGTTTCTTTTTATTTTCTAAACTATGACATTTATCTTTTATGATAATTGTTGCTATATATATATATTACACTGGCTAAATTTAAGGCTGAGTTAGCACAACTATCAGAGGAAAAATGAAAACTTCCCAGGGGAAGGGATGAGATATTCCAATGTGTGATTAGTCATGGTGGACATGGATATATCTTGAAATATGGCATTATGATACCTCATTCTATAGTTGTTCATGTAGAGTTAATGTCTCTAGTTATAGGCGGGATGGTGCAACATTTGAAAATTTTGTAGGCATGGATGCATGCATCCAAAGAGGCTAATGTGCAATTAATAGTATATGGAAAGGTAATGTGGGAGTATTTTCATCAGGGTAATGATGCGCAATATCTGATGATACGAGTTTATATCTAAAAAATGTACATTTTATATGATATTCATTATTATTATCCCTATTAATATTAATTTGATTTAGGCCCCATACGCACTAAAAGTAGGTAGTATCCATGGAAATACATGATGCACTGAATATAAGACGTGTATTTCCTTTTATTTCTTTGATTTATCATTTTAATTATCACGAAAACATAGGGAAATGATCTTAAAATCATTTTTTTCTTTAGAAATCAATTATGCATCGATATGATGTGTGGAGTTCTCAGTATAATTGAAAGTGCCTTTTGACCTTCACATTTTTATTAAAGTGAACAATCTTCTAAAGGGGATAAAAACTGATCAAACAAATTAAGATTAGCATGAAAAGTTAGTAGAACATTAATAGAGTCATTTATGATCTATGTGAAAGAATTGTGTGTCATTCTGATGCTCTGATTTCTTAGTATGATCCAAAGTACAATATCATCTATATACTTTTATTAAAATGACACATCACCTGTCAAGGGGTAAAAACTGAGAAAATGAGTTCGGATTAGCATGAAAACTTAGTATAATGATTCTCAAATCATTTTTAATCTGTAAGAATTGACATCGCATCAATCTAATAATCATATTTTTCAGTATGATCCAAAGTACCATTTCAACTTTATATTTTTATTAAAATGACATATCAAGGGGTCAAAACTGAGAAAAAGAGATCAAATTGACATGAACACTTAATAAAATGATGCTCAGGTCATTTATGATCTGTATGAATCAACTACACATTAATCCAATTCATGGATTTCTCTCTGTTTAAAACTATGATTTTATATTTTTAACTGTTATTAATAAATGAAAAATCACCCATATATGGGTCAAAAATGAGCAAGTGAGTTTGGATTTTCATGAAAACTTTATAACATGATCTTTGAGTAATTTTTTTATATATAGAAATCAACCGCATGTCAATTCGATAATCAAATTTATTGGTATGATTGAAAGTTTCGTTTGATCGTCGCATTTTTATTAAGGTAAAAAATTACCTAAAAGAGGTAAAAACTTAGAAAAACGAATTTATATTGGCATATAAACTTAGGATAATGATCATAGGGTCATTTATGATCTATACGAATGAACTGTGTGTCAATTTGATGCTTGGATTTCTCAATATGATCCTAAGTATCATCTCACTTTTATATTTTTATTAAAATGAAATATCACCCATCAAGGGGTAAAAACCAAAAAAAATATTTGAATTGGTGTGAAAACTTAGGAGAACGATGCTTGGATCATTTTTAATCTCTATAAATAAAATGTTCATCAGTCTAGTGCCAAGATTTACTAGTATGATAAAAATTATAATTTCATATTATTAACACTTATTAATAAATGAAAAATCACTCGTGTGGGGGTAAAAACTGATCAAATGAGCTTGGATTTGCATGAAAACATAGAAAAATGACCTTAGAGTAATTTCTAATCTATAGGAATCAACTACACTTCAATCTGACACCATAATTTCTCGATATGATTGAAAGTGTTGTTTGAACTTCACACTGTTATTAAAGTGACCAATCACATAAAAGGGGTCAAAACCAAACAAATGAATTTGGATTGGTGTGAAATATTAAGAGAATTATCATTGAGTCATTCATGGTTTATAGAAATGAACTATGTGTCAATATGATGATCATATTTCTCAGTATGATCCAAAGAATCATTTAACCTTTATATTTTTATTAAAATAACATATCACCTGACAAGGGGTTAAAATAGATAAATGAGAGTGTATTAACATGAAAACATAGGAAAATGATCCCAGGGTCATTTTTGATCTGTAGGAACCAATCGTGCATCAATCTGACGCTCAAGTTTCTTGATATGATTGAAAGATGATTTCATATTATTAACACTTATTAATAATTGAAAAATCACTCATGTGGGGGTAAAAATAATGAAAAAGAACTAGTATTAGCATGAAAACTTAGTACAATTATCTTTAGTCATTTCTGATCTGTAGGAATCAACCAAATATTAGTATGATAACTGAATTGATCAGTATAATCGAAAGTTTCGTTTGACTGTCACATTATTATTAAAGTAAAGAATCACCTAAAAGGGTTCAAAACTAAAAAAACAAGTTTATATGTAAAAAAATTTATAGAACAATCTTTAAATCATTTTTGATATGTAATAATTGAGTGTGCATCAATCTAATGCTCAGATTTCTCAATATAATCTAGAGTACCATCTCGCCATTTTATTTTTATTAGAATGAAATATCACTTGTCAAGGTGTCAAAACTAAGTAAACGATATTATATAAAAACTTTGGAAAATGATATTGAGTCATTTTTGATCTATAGGAATCAACCAAACATCAATATGATGCATAAATTTATCGGTATAATTTCATATTATTAACACTTAATAATAAATGAAAAATCACCCGTATAGAGGTCAAAACCAATAAAAGGAGATCAGATTAGCATAAAAATTTATGAAAATGATATTCAAGTCATTTTTAATATGTAGAAATCAATTTCACATCAATATGATACCCAAATTACTCAGTATGATTAAAAGTGACTTTTGACCTTCATGTTGTTATTAAATTGACCAATCACCTAAAAGGGATCAAAACCGAACAAATGAATTTAGATTGATGTGAAAATTTTGAAGAATGATCATTGATCCATTTATGATATGTAGGAATGAATGACTCGTCAATTCAATGCTCTGATCTATTGGTATGATCCAAAGTGTCATTTCACTTTGTTACGGGGAACGCCCCTGCGCGAGAGGAGTCCCCATGCAATAGCCTAAGATCTATTGGGTGTTTTGGTTCATCAAAATCTGAAAATACAAAAAAAATGTTTATTTCCAGTTTAATATATAAAAACTGATAAATAGAAGAAAAAATGAGTTGCAATTCCAAATATTTGAAATAAATCAAATGAAATATATTCAAATGAATTCATAGCAAAATTGAAAAAATCACATGTCGGTAGTGACCATTACACCATTTCAAGACTTGAACTATTTCTCATTAAAACAAAAACCATAATCTGTACACATGATGATTCAATTAAAATAGAATCAAACAACATTATAACTAAATTCTAAATAAACCTAGATAGTAAGAAAGAATAACAAAGCAGCATCATACAATGACAAACCAACCAAAATAGGAGTTCAAAATTACTTTTAATTAAATACAACAATTCAAAATAAAAATTGAATTTAAATTCAATAAGCGGGAACTGTTCAGCAATTATAGGTCAAAAAAATATAGAAATGTAAAGCTATAAAAGGGACAATAAGATTTATGTGCTTTGGCCATTTGGCTTCCATGCACGGGGCAGAATCAATAGGGTTTTTTCACTGTTCAAGAACAAACGATTATAAGAAGAGAACAAAGTACACAACAACACACAATCTAAATTGGATAGGAAACCGAAATAATACGCGAATAATAAACAAGAAGTACACAAAATATTATAGAAAATTGATAAATAAAAAACCATAACAGAACTGAGACCCCCTTACTGGGCTTGATGTCGCCTTATCGACCCCCTTACTGGGCTTGATGTCACCTTATCGATGAAGAAGCTTATGGCAGGGTGTTGAAATCATCATTGTCGAGTCCTAAAAATCTGGTCCTCCATGACTGATGTTGTTTTCTAGGTTTGTATCTAAGAACCAGTTCCCCTATCCTTGAGTATGCCACCATATAGTTCTAAGAACAAGAATGGTTATTCGTGCACGACACTGTTGTCCAAGGCGCTTCTACTGACGGGTCGATGGCGCGATCTGAGTCTGCACAAACCAAACTCATCATCCTCTAGGTCCATGATCAAGCACTACTTCCTCTCCACATACAATCCCACTGCGTCTTCTACCCCCTCCGGCGAACAATAAACCCATCTTTGAGTCTCCTTTCTCACATCGAACCAGAAGGAAACTAGTCGACGCTGCTACAGATTAAAGAACAAGAACCCGTTGACTCTATCATCATTGCGCTACAGGTCTGAGAACCTATGATTAAATCATGTTCCATATTCAATCATGTATCAAGATTATTGTAGGATATTGCTTCCTATGCCAGGGGTCTCTGTTATCTGATCTATCTTAGACATAATGGGATAACCAAGAAAGAGAGTTTTGGCGCGCTGCAGAATACAAAAAGAAAAGAAACCTAAACTGAGCCCCCCCTCCTCCCACTGTTCTTCTCCAGTGAAAAACCCCAAATATAGGGTTCCATATCCTTTGATCAAGGAATACCTTACAAGAATAAATGTAAAAAGCAGAGGTAGAACAGGTGAACGGTGGAGGATGGCCTGACTGAAACTGTTGAACAGGAAGGGGTAACGCATGGAAAACTAGGAATGCTCGGGTAGTTCCAGTTATCCAACTGATTACAAAGTATCACCAGAAAAAAAATCATATTAAATAAGAAGTAATTAATTAAAAAATAAAAAATTAATTTCCAATTCACAAATCTCCACCTTGGAAATTAAATGCATGAACAAATTTAATATGCAACAACATCACACACTCCACCTTAAAAATTAAAACATAGACCACATGATGATTCTGCACCACCTAACATCATCAACTTGGTCATATACTAAAAAGAAAACAACCTATGTGGTATGACTCAAATAGTCCCCCTCCCATGTATCAACTGCAACACATGTTTCCCAAAGTTGAATGATATATTAAAGATGCTAAACATGCTAGAATTAAACAATTCTAAATAACTGCATGACAAATGCCATATATGCACTTATATGGGTCGCTCTCTGAGATGATGCCATGGAGTAAATCACAGAACGTCAAATCACATGATAGAATAGTTCCTTGGAACAGCTCACCCGTGCCTGCAAAACACCACCAAAATGGAGCAGTATCCATCCTCACACAAAAAAATAGCAAGAAACAAAACATCTCAGAAATTCACAAAAAATGTAACTTGAAAATAAAACGGTGAAAGAAATCATGAAAAATGGAATAAAAGATATAAATAGAGAGAGTGTGTATAGGAAAGGAAACAACTGAAAGAGGTTTCCACCTAAACCCATAAAAATACAAAAGGATCAAAGCACCAAGCATTGTCGGCTTTAATACCGAGACACACCGCCTGAAAAATCCAAAAGGAAGACTCTCGATGCAAGGCACCAGAAGATACATAAAATATGGACTCAGAATCTCCACCCAAGGAGATAACCTCCTAAACAAAATACAAAAGGATACATCCTCAAACAAAAGGGAAACTATAATGAAACATGCAAGCAGCCCCAATATCCTAGGAAATCTCTAAGACATGAGAACAAAGGCTGGGAGCCGGCTAGAACCTAGAGGGAGACAAGGCACAAAAGGGTCACATGTACTCATCTAGAATTACTAATGGCATGAGGTTTCGAACACTAGGAGACCAAAAAAATCTGTTAAACAGGGTTGAACAATAAACAAAGAATCTTGGTGGCCAACCAAGCAGTAAACAAGAGAACTGTACCCACAAGCTACCCAAGTCTAAACACTGAGCTCACTATAGTTCCATAACTGAAGAAAACAGTCCTAAAGGATGTGGAGTAACAAAACAAAGATAATATAAGCTCATCTCCTAGGAAAAATAAGGACTATAGAGACACAAGATCCTACCAAGACCTTACTACTAACCAGCTCTCAAACATAGGCCAACCTCACACAGAACTCATTCCTACCCCGACACCATAGACACAGATAGTTCGCAACTTCCAAGAGGAATATTTGAGGCTTGTACAGGCAAAGAAAAATAGGTAGAGGTGGGGAAATAAACTATCAGCAACAGATTGAAATTACAGCCTAAGAGAGCACACGACCAAGCTGATTGAAACAAAAAAAATGTTGCAACAGGTAAAAGTCACTAACAAATCATTTGAAAGAAATGAACAAACAATTTCAAAATTTAATGAAGTAAAACTTAACCAATTGGGCTCTAATACCACTTTTTTGTGGGGAACTCCCCTACGTGAGAGGAGTCCCCATACAATAGCCCATGATCTATTGGGTGTTTTGGTTCTTCAAAATCTGAAATATGAAAACAATGTTTATTTCCAGTTTAATACAAAAAACTAATAAATAGAAACAGTTTTCAAGTTGAAATTCCAAATATTCAGAATAAACCAAATGAAATATATTCAAATTAATTCATAGAATCATTGAACAAATCACATGTCATTAGTGACCATTACAACATTCCAAGACTTGCATTATTTCTCATTAAAACAGAAAACATAATATGTACACATGATGGTTCAATTAAAACAGAATCAAACAACATGAGAACTGAATTCCAGACAATCATAAAAAGCAAGCAAGAATAACAAAGCAATAACATACAATGACAAACCGACTAAAACAGGAGTTCACAATTTCTTCTAATTAAACACACCAATTCAAAATCAGAATTGAATTTAAATAAAATAAGTGAGAATCCTTCAACGATTATAGGTCAAGAAATATAGAAAAGTAAAGTTATAAAAGGGACAAGCAGATTTACATGCTTCGGTCATCTGGCCTACGTGAAATAGGGAAGAATCAACAGGGTTTTTTCACTATACAAGAACAAATGATTACAAGAAGGACACAACACCACACAAGCTAAACCAGACAGCAAATAAAAATAAGACATGACAAATAAGAAATTAGCACACACAAGCTTACAGAAAATCAATAAAGAAAAATCATAACCAAACTGAGACCCCCTTACCAGGGCTTGGTGTCACCTTATCGATGAAGAAGCGTGTGGCAGGGCTCTAAAATCATCGTTGTCGAGTCCTGCATATTCGATCCTCCATGATCGATGTTGATGTCCTGGTTCGTATCCATGAACTAGTTCCTCTGTCCTCGAGCATGTCTCTATCTAGGTTCAATAATAAGAACGACTATTTGCGCACGACGTTATTGTCCAGGGCACTTCCGCTGACGGGTCGATGCCATTGTCTGAGTCCGCACAAACCAGAACTATCGTCCTCTGGGTCCATGGTTGAGCATTGCTTCCTCTCCACAACCAATCCCACTGATGCTTCTTCCCCCTCCGGTGAACAAGAAACCCATCTTTGAGTCTCTCATTTCCCATGCCGAACCAAGAGGAAACTAGTGGGCGCCGCTACGGATTCAAGAACAAGAACCTGCTGACTCTATCATCGTTGTGCTTCAGGTCTGAGAACCTATGATCGAATCATGTTCTATCTTCAATCGCAGGTCAAGACAATGCCGAGAGATTTCTTCCGACATCAGGGGCTCCTCTCTACTCTATCTTGGGAGAAATGGGATCACCAAGTAAGAGAGTTTTGGCACACTGCAGAATGAAAAAAAAAAACCCCTAAACTGAGTCCCCCCTCCACTCGTTGTTCTTCTCCGATGAAAACCCCCAAATCCATGGGTCTGTATCATTTGATCAAGGAAGCCCCTACAAGAATAAATGGAGCAAACAAGGGCAGAACAGGTGGACGATGGAGGATGGGCCGACTAAAATTGATGAACAGAAAGGGGTAACGCGTGGACGACTGAGAATGCTTGGGTTGTTCTAGATATCCAACTGATTACGAAATATCACCCAAAAAAGCATATTAAATAAGAAGCATTTAATTAGCAAATAAAAAAATAATTTCTGATTCATACACTTTTATATTTGTATTAAAATGACATATTACCCATCAAGGAATCAAAACCAATAAAATGATATTGGATTGACATGAAAACATAGGGAACCAATACTTGAGTCATGATCTATAGGAATCAATTGTTCATCAATTTGATTCTTAGATTTCTTGATATGATTGAAAGTGAAATTTCAAATTATTAACAGTTATTAATAAATGGAAAATCACCCGTGTAGGTGAAAATAAAGAAAAAGGCTTGTATTGGCATGAAAATTAATTAAAATGATCATTGAGTCATTTTTGATCAGTAGGAATCAACCACACATCAATCTGATACCCAAATTTCTCAGTATAATTGAAAGTGACACTTCACCTTCACATTGTTATTAAAGTGACAAATCATCTAGAATGGGTTAAAATCAAACAGATGAATTTGGATTATCGAGAAGACCTAGGAGAATGATCTCAATTTTTTTTTATTCTTAGGAATTGACCATGCATCCATATGATGCTCGAATTGATCAGTATGATCCAAAGTACCATTTCACCTTTATATTTTTATTAAAACGATATATCACTAGTCAAGGGGTCAAAGCTGAGTAGATGAGATCGGATTGACATGAAAACTTAGGGAAACAATCCTCAAGTCATTTTTAATCTTTAGAAAACAATCTTGCATCAATTTTATGTCTGGAATGCTTACTGTGTTTTAAAGTGTAATTTCATATTTTTAACAATTATTAATAAATGAAAAATCAATCGTATATGGGTCAAAAGTGATAAAACAATCTCGGATTGGCATGAAAACATATGACCATAATCTTCGAGTCATTTTTTATCTATAGGAATCATTCACACATCAATATGATAACCAAATTGAGGAGGCCTATGAGTGGCCTCACACCCGCTTCTCTCCCGAGTTAGGGTTCCTTTGGCAGCGATTTGAAGGGGGGAGGCATGCATGTTGCTTATCTGGCATCGTCACCCCCTCCCCCCGTTCCCTCCTTCCTTCCCTCTCCTCCTTACCCCTTTTCTTCTTCCTCTTCACTCTCGCTCTCCTTTTTGCGGTTTCCTCTTTCATGGTGGTCGATGCTTCTTCGGTGTGTTGATGGTGTGATCTTTTCCTGGTGGTGGTTTCGTCGGTTGAGGTTGGTGGCTCTAGACAAGGACCAGATTCTTCATGGAGACCATACTACTTCAAACTCCGCTTTGGATTCTTGTTCTTTTATCGCTCTCATAATCAGCCTGTTGTGGTGGTTTCAAGAGGTTTTGAAAGGTGTTATTTGTTCAGTCGTCGGTGTTCTAGGAGGAGCATCCTTAGTCGTCTTCGATCTGTGTCATAGTTGTATCAGATGTTCGTTGTAGTTTATTCGATGGTAAGGGTTTTTCAGTGTTGGTTTTCTTTCTGTTTGATTTGTGAAGAGATGTTGGGTCTACGAAGGTCATGGCTCGCTCGCAGGCAGCTTGATTTTCAGCCTTGATGAAGTCGATGGTGTTCAAATATGCTACGAGGAGGTTCTAGTTTGGTTTGATTCAAAGGTGAAATTGTGATATGTCAATGGTGAGGCTGAAGGTGTCTCTGGTGATGGTGGTTTGAAGCTCTGGTGGGTTGGATTCTGATTACCGGTGATGTGGTGATGATAATGAAGGGTTTATTGCGAATCAGGGAGCATGCCTCAAATCGTGACTATTGTGTGTGTGTTTTTTAATAATGGGCTCGGTTTTTTGAATTTTAAATTTGATGTTTTGGGTGGATTTTGAAGCATGTATGATGTTAATGTTTCTGGTGTTTGAATTTTGGTATCTAGTTTGTGAGGTTCCCACTCAACCATAAAGTGGTTTACTCAGAAAATGAAAAAAAAATGGATTTAAGGGGGAAAATAACCAAATTGATAAGTACAATTGAAAGTTCCATTTGACAGTCACATTGTTATTGAAGTGATAAATCACCTAAAAGGGGTAATAAATCGAGAAAATGAGTTCGGATGACATGAAAACTTAGTATAACAATCCTAGAATCATTTGTGACTTGTAGGAATCAACTTCACAACAAACCAATGCCTAGATTGTTCGATATGATCCAAAGTATCATCTCGCCTTTATATTTTTATTAAAATGACATATCACCTGTTAAGGGGTCAAACCAATCAAATGAGATCTGATTGACCTGAAAACTTAGAAAAATGATCGTTGAGCCATTTTTGATCTGTAGGAATCAACAACGCATTAATCCAATGTCCAAATTTCTCGTTATGATTGAAAGTATGATAACATATTTTTTAACAATTATTAATAAATGAAAGATCACCCATATAGGAATCAAAACCAAGAAAACAAGTTTGGATTGGCATGAAAACTTGGGATCATGATCATTGAGTCATTTATGATATATATGAATCAACCACATATTAATCTGATACCTGAATTTCTCAGTATGATCAAAAGTGTCGTTTCACCTTCACATTGTTACTAAAGTGACCAATCACCTAAAAGGGGTCAAAACCAAACAAATGAATTTGGATTGGTGTGAAAACATAAGAGAACATTCATCAATACATTTATGATATGTAGGAATGAACTAAACATTAATAAAATGCTTGTATTTTTTAATATTATCTAAAGTATCATTTCACTTTTATATTTTTATGAAAATGACAAATCACTTATCAAGGGGTCAAAACTGAGAAAACCAAATCAGATTGACATGAAAACTCAGGACAATGGTTCTCGGGTCATTTTTGATTTGTAAGAATCAACAGTGCAACAATCCAATGATCGGATTGCTCTGTATGATTGAAAGTATGATTTCATATTATTAACATTTCTTAATAAATAAAAAAACACCTATGTAGGGATCAAAACCAAGAAAACGAACTCAGATTGACATGAAAACTTAGAAAAGTGATCTTTATGTCATTTTTTATTTGGATGAATCAACCACACATCAAAAGTGACGTTTGACCTTCACATTGTTATTAAAGTGACTAATCACCTAAAAGGGGTCAAAACTGAACAAACGAATTCAGATTAATGTGAAAATATAAGAGAAAAAAGTCATTTGTGATCTGTATGAATCGAATGCATGTCAGTTTGATGCTCATATTGCTTAGTATGGTCCAGAGTACCATTTCACCTTTATATTTTTATTAAAACGACACCATTCGTCAAGGGGTCAAAACTGAGCAAACGAGATCATACTGGTATCACTACTACAAACACGGCCTTTATCAGCGCTAAAAATGGCCTTTATCAGCGCTAGAAAAGCGCTGATAAAGCCAGCGTAGATAAAGGGGGGGTCCCCTTTATCAGCGCTTCCTTTATCAGCGCTCTCGTTTTAGCGCTGATAAATGACCCTTTTATCAGCGCTTTTAAAAAAGCGCTGATAAAAGTTAAAAAAAATTAAAAAAAATTAAAAAAATACTGCCAATCGGGATCGGGGGGGCTTTTATAGCGCTTGAACCCCCCCCCCCTTTTACAGCGCTTTCCGGCCCCTATACAACGCCCCACGCACCACACGCACCCTTTAACAGCGCTTGCTCCAATATTCCCCATGCGCGCGCACCCCTGCCTCCACCAGGATTTGAACTCGAGACCTCCCCCCTGCGCGCCTAAGCCCTTACCACTACTCTATTTTGATTTGCTTTCCAATTCATGATATCTCTTTATATATATATTTATATATTTAGTTATATTTATTCGTATAGTAATATATATTTATATTAATATATATATATAGTTATATTATAATATATATAGTAATGTTAATATATATATATAGTGGTATTAATATATATCTATATCTATATATATATATATATTTAGTTATATTTATTCGTATAGTAATATATATTTATATTAATATATAGTTATATTAACATATATATAGTTATATTAACATATATATAGTTATATTAACATATATATAGTTATATTAACATATATATAGTTATATTAACATATATATAGTTATATGAATATATATTTATATAGTTATATTAATATATATATTTATAGTAATACTAATATATATATATATATGTAGTTATATTAATATATATATAGTTATTAGATTAATATATATATAGTTAGATTAATATATATATATAGTTAGATTAATATATAGGTATATAAATATTCATATATTGGTATTTTAAATAAAATGGATATTAGTTATTATTTAGATAAAGCTAATATATTTTATATGTAAATATGTTTAATTATTTATTTAAAAAATTTAATTTTTAGGTGCGAATATATAAAAAATATATACATATAGTTATATATTTGATTATAAATAGCAGTTCATTATAAAAAAGGATGAAATTTCAAAGACATAATATCAATATGAATGTAATACCTTGGAATAAATTTAGTCCCCACCAAGAAAAGCCAACAATACCCCCTTAAACGAGTTTGAAAATCCACAAAATGTTAAAAAATCTGGGTACCCCGACAAAAAACTCAGTTTTGGAGGCCTTCTAGGCCTCTTTTGGCCTCGAAATCGCTTGACTGGGGTCCCCCGAGTCACAGCGACGTAGAGCTCGTTGCAGGCTTCGATTTGATATGTGGTAGAGCTCAAACGGACACCCGGATCAAAAGTTATGGCCGTTTGAAGTTTGAGTTGCGTTTTCAACATATTTTGGATCTTTTTAAAATTTTTTTAGTTATTTTAGTCCTCAAATTGTTATTAAATGACTATTACTCCATAATGATTATCAAAATATTAATTAAAAATATTTTTTTAATTTTTTAAGAAGTCATTTTCACTAAATATCTTAAATATTAAGTATAATAAGTGTAAATGTACATTTATACTTATCTAAAATATATTTAAAAATTATATATTATATTTATATAACAATATAACTATATTTATATATATATTTTTTTTTTTGAAGCCGACCCTTTATCAGCGCTACTAAGCAAGCGCTGATAAAGGGGGGCGCTGCGAAAAACTGTTTTTGTGGTAGTGTATAAAAACTTGCAAAAATGGTCTTAGAGTCATTTTTGATGTGTGGGAATCAACCACGCATTGATTTGATGCCTGGATTGCTCGGTGTGATCCAAAGTATGATTTCATATTATTAACACTTATTAATGAATGAAAAATCACTCATGTATGGGTCAAAACCAAACAAACGAGCTCAGATTGATGCGAAAACTTAGGACAATGATATTTGAATCATTTTTTATTTGTAGAAATCAATCATACATCAATTTGATACCCAAACCGATTAGTATGATTGAAAGTGACATTTGATCTTCACATTGTTATTAAAGTGACAAAACACGTAAAAGGGGTCTAAAACTGAACAAACGAGTTAGGGTTTTTCTGAAAACATAGAAGAATGATCATCGAATCATTTGTGATATGTAGGAATTGACTGCACATCAATCCGACGCTCGGATTATTCGGTATGATCCAAAGAGCAATTTTACCTTTATATTTTTATTAAAATGATAGATCAACCATCAACGAGTCAAAAGTAAGAAAAAAGATCAGATTAATATGAGAAATGTAGGACAACGGTACTCAAGTCATTTGTGATCTATAGGAATCAATTGTGCATCAATTTGATACCTAGATTGCTCGATATGATGGAAATTATTATTTCATATTTTTAACAGTTATTAATAAATGACAAATCACTCGTGTGAATCAAAAACAAGCAAATGAGCTCAGATTTGTGTGATAACTTAGGACAATGATCATTGAATTATTGGTTAGCAACATCTAAAGTTAGTTTTAAACTCTAATATTAGTTAAAAGTTATAATTACAAAGTTTATACATTATTTTTGTATCATATTGTTCAATTATTATTTATTTATGGTTGTTTGTGCATGAAAAAATTGATTAACTATTTTTACCATTCTATATAGAATGAAAAAAATTGATTTTAATAATTTAAAGGTTAGTTGATTTGTATTTTTTTATTAATTTTAATACTTTTTTTTGTTATATCTGAAAGAAATAAAAGTGGAAAAGAAAAATCTTTGAGTTGTTTGGTTTGCTAGCTTTTTTTTGAGTGTTTTCCTTTTTTGGGTATGTGAGCAATAGCTACCGCTTTTGGCGGTCCTTACTACCCTATAACGGTCGCTATTACCTTCAGCAGCGAGGCAAATGTGACCGCTTTTAGTGATCCTTTAGCGACTGGTAAAGGGCAATAATGACCGCTTTTGACGACCGCTAATGCCAAAAATTCCAATAGTGACGGATGAAGAAATATATATTTTTTGTAATATGAGTCATTCAATCTCCCACTAGCTCATCATTGAATGTTTGTTACTTTTGCTTGTCCTTCAGCCTTGTTGGTGCTAATTTTGCGTGTCTTTCAACTATTGTTAAAATCATTTCGATGTTTTATTCTTGATTTTGGAACAATCTTGATTCATTGTCATCTCGTAAACATTAACCATCAGAGTCACTACTGTGGACGCTACTAAAGTGAATTCTATCACTTAAAGAGGCTTGTAGCAATTCCGAACACACTTTCATTTCCTTGGGTTTGACTGTTCAATGTCATTTTGAACTTTGGAGTAACTTAAATTGAATGAATATGCATACAATTATGAACAAACACAACAAAATGTACATTACAAGTCAGTGCAAACACAATATAAATGTAAGATATAAACAATCAAAAGTCAATATTACCTTAACATATCATATATATACATAACCCACATAAAAATACAATCAAGGGTGCATATCAATCTTTATCCTTTGTGTCATTAATATATTTATCATTCCTAAGATTTTTTTAAAAAAATTTTAAGAATACTTTTATTCCTATGATATTCTGAATGTAGGATGCATTGCACATAAGGGAGAGAGAGAGAGAAACACCTGATTAACTGAATTGGTTGAAGATAGTGCCACGTGTTAGGATCTCTTTCCCCGGTCACTTCTCTAACAATTGACAATGAACGCGAGATCAGAAGCTGTCCACGTGTCCATATCCGCCGAGAACCCCCCCTCAGGAGTCCCCCAAACCAAAATAAACGGCTCAGATCCGTGCCACGTGTTTGAATTCCAATCAACTAAGAGCCAGGATTCACAGGCTGGCATTTCCGATACGGAAAATCCCGGAAACGTGTGACGCCCCCGTGTTCCACTCACGATCCAACACGTGGACCCACTTTATCTGTACCATATAATATTTTTTATAATAAAAAAACTAAAAAACGGAACTCGGCTGTGTTTTTTTCCGCCGCTTTCGGCCACCGCTAAATCGGCGTGAGTGGTCCACCCTCAAGGTCCGCGAAGCCCAACCACGTGTCAACGGAATCGCCACGTGTCGCCATCGCCATGTTCCCCACACCCGCACTATTTAACCCCCGGGGGAGGGCGGGAGGTGTCCTGGGACGCTTGAAATTTCCGTGACGTTCATGCAGTCGTAGCTTCCGGAGGCATCTCGTCAATGGTGGAAGATACGAGCGACGGGTTGAAGGAAGGAGAAATCGAGCTCGAGCTTGGGTTGTCGATCAGGGGCGGCTTTCGAAAACCTGAGGAATCTAAGCTTTGCTTTCTCCATGAGAATGGTGCTTCATCGGCATTGTCGATGGCGTCTTTTGAAATCGATTCGGATCCTGGAGGCAAGGATTCCTTGGTGAATCGGGAGATTTACGCGATGCGGAGGCAGGAGGCGAGGAGAAAAAGGGAGGAGAAGCAGGTAAAGAAGGCGCGGAAGGATGTGAAGAGAAGTAACGGAGATTTTGATGATAAGCCGTGCTTGGAGATGCAGAGGGCTCGAGATAGGGTTAGGGACCGGGAAACCAAAGAGATTGAGGCGGAAGCCACTCTGGATTCCGCGGAGCGAGAA
This sequence comes from Viscum album, assembly GCA_963277665.1. Lineage (NCBI taxonomy): Eukaryota > Viridiplantae > Streptophyta > Magnoliopsida > Santalales > Viscaceae > Viscum > Viscum album. Next base: position 1,842,222,259 of record OY728150.1, read on the forward strand.
TGCAAGGAGTTGGATGAGAGAAAGATTTCGGGGAATGCCTCGATGAACAGTGAAGAATCGATTCTGATTGGGAATGAAGACCGATGCTCGGATCCAATGCCTTGTAATGCTTCTTCTCTGCACTTCCCGGCCGTGCCCGTGGGGCCTTCTTGCTCCCTTCCTCCGCACTACGCTTCTTTCGGCACTGGCGTGATGCCGTTCCGGGCCTCGGCGGGAGAAATTGTCGACCATGAGAGAAAGGCGTTTCAACCAGCCTCCGACGGCAAGATCTTCCGGCCCTTCCTCCCCTTCAAAAGCTGCGGACGGAACTGGTCGGCCATTTCGGATGGCGCGGGCGGGGGAGATTCCGAAAACAAAGGCATGGAGTCGAATGCTTCCTCTGGGAACAGCTCCTCTGCGGCTTCAGCCCTCCCGACCCCATCTCCACGAGGTATTCTTTGGCTATCCCATATCCTTTAGTCCCTTTGCTTGGCTATGGAATTGTTTGTGTGCAAATGTTCTATTTCTCAATTGCTAGTAGATCGTATCTTTGGAAGCAGGGGTGGGGATTATTAGCAGGTTATTGAGTATATATGAAGGCATCACTTTTATATTAGAAACAAAAAATCATATGTTCACGTTAATACTGGCATGAAGGAAACATGGATATCGCTTGCCTGATTGTTGTTCCTCATTTTCATAATCTTGTAAACAAGTTTTGAGTCTTTAAATCTACAGTTTCTACCGAAGTTTCCTCCAATTCTCATATTAACCGAAAGTTTGTCAGTTGGATTGTAGAATTTGGAAGATGGAAACCCGTAGATAAACTCCAGATGATTTAATCTGGTGGATACAAACCATAATATACATGCTCAGAAAACAAAGGTTGGACACAACTATTCTCAAATCTGGTCCGACGTTTATGTGATTTGTCTTGGCTGCTTCAATCTTTGCAGAGGGTGGCAGGACTCATGTGGGAAGAAGCCATTGCGGTCGCCATTTCCAACCTGTAAACACAGAAGAAATGGGTATTGCTGGTGCAAAGGAAACACCAATTGACAGAACCACAGGCATTATTGATGAAGCGACGGATAATGATGCCGAGAAGAAGATTGCAGCTGATGGTGTTGCACAGCCAGCCCCAGCCAGCCCATATAACTCACCTCCATCCAAAACCAAGAAATCATCGCATGATTCCAGTGAGAAGGAGGCTCCATCTGTTGTACAGATGCCTTGTGTTCTGACCACTGGAAATGGCCCGAATGGGAGGACGGTGACCGGGTTTCTGTACAGGTACACCAAATCAGAGGTCACCATTGTCTGCCTGTGCCATGGAACCTCATTCTCGCCTGCAGAGTTCGTGAGGCACGCAGGGGGCACCGGGGTTTCCCATCCCTTGAGGCACATAACCGTTGTCCCTTCTGCTATGGGGTGATGAATCACTCTTTGGGAAGTGGGAGTTAGGGAGAAAGCCTCCCTTGTATATTCTGATTCCATGAGGCCTTCCTGCTATTTGTTCTAGGGAACTGGCTTTTTTTGTAATCTTGACTTGTTCATATTCAAATTCATTGCTTTCTCTTCTCAGCTTTCTATGTTAAATTATAATTCGGGTCAATATACCAAGAAGAAAATAAGGGATGCTTGAGATCTGTCTGACATAGTTCATGGAGGAGAGGCAGGTTTCAATCTCCGTGAAATTTATCCATTTTATCTTTGTTGCCTTTTACATTTTTTCCATATCTTTGTGTAAGTTTATAATTTGGGTGTGTGAGTAGGAAATATGAGTTGAATATCAATTTCATGGAAGGTGATACCGGATCTATGATTTTAGGAAGAGCTCATTCCTTTTTCAACTTTGCAATCTCCTTTTTGTTCTTGTTTTCCTTATTAAAAACCAAATCCATCAAGGAGTATAACTTTTAGTGAAGTCTTGTTAACTGGTATATGGTGCTCTATTCCCTTGTTTCTACTTGATGGTTTCTTATTTTATTTCTCAAGATTGATTCTGGTATTCTAGGAATTTTCAAACACAGGCTTTTAATGTTGAATCGTTCTTTTAATCAAATGTGTTTTTATTGTTGTGCTTCTTGTGTACATTTATGTTTCATGATTTATTTTGTGCACACACAATTGTTGAACATCACAATTGATATTGAAACTTTATATTGAAGTTGCATTCTGAGAAATTTGATGCCTAGAATGACTTGAACCTTTGGAGAATTAAAACGAGAGAAAAATGTTTCCAAACCTAAAAAAGTGGATTTGGCCCCCTTTGATGAAGTCACACCATGTTGTCATTCTCAATCATGGGGATAATTTCATAAGTGATGTTGCTAATGAAACCTCTTATACTTTTATGTGTCTTAAATTGAAATCTATGAATGTGATACTCTCTCTCATAGGTTGAATTGATAATGCTCAATTTATTATTCTTTATTACTATTACTTTTTTTTTAACTTTAATGCACTTTATGGATGTTCTTTGCCTTAATTTGGTATTCATTATAAATATCTCATGGATGTAAAGACAAGGATGAGTTTTTATCATTCAAAAGTATTTATGAGAGGTTTAATAATGTTTTTATGAAGTTTATAGAAAGAGTCCTTGATAATTGAGTTGATGAGCCTTGGAGTTTAAGGGCCCTCTTGGATTAAATTGACAAGGGGGAGTTGTGTCATGACCCCCTCCATCCAAAGATGTCCCTTCTAGGTTGCCAATGAAGAAAGAGAGATAATGACCCCCCGAGTCCCACCTTCAGTAGGCCTCGGGGTGACGATTAACACCAAGAGTATATAATCTCACAAAATGAAAGACATTACCCTTTTTTTATTGAAACAAGATCGAGAGATGAGATAGTAAATCCCAAGCAACTCCAAATGCTAAATATAAAAGTAAAGCCAAAATTCATCCCACATGCATGTTCAAAAGTAAAACTGTTATAATACAATAAAAACCCCAAAGTACCAAAAGCAAGCTAAGCAGCAACGCGACAACTATCTCAACGTCTGAGCTAGTAAGGTCTAGCACGGTCCACGTAATCCTCTTGGAAACCTGAAAACAGTTTTATATACGCAGACTGGGCATACAAGTACACTCAATAGGAAAATTCAAAGTCTCTCGTGCACAAGTGGGGAGGCATACTAATGCCCATGTGAGAAAACAATAGAAACCAACAACACCTATCAAGGAATACTAACCACCCCAGCCTCATCAAGACACACTCACCAAATAATGCAAGTCAAGTAAGGTAATATAATGAGTACATTGATATTTGGGTACCCCACACCACTTCCCGTTGGTTAACTGCTCATCCCTAACGGTGAACGTCCTGACGCTACCACGCTCTTCCACAAGCCCCACTGCCACAACCTACCCGCACACACCTGGGTCGCATACCACATCTCGCCCGCAAACACCTGAGCCACAACCACATCACACCCCGCCTGCAGACACCTGAGCCACAAAACCACAACCTCATCCCAAAGTCACATGGGAAAGTACATTATATCTCATCTCGAATACACCTGGGAAGCACAACTCGCCCGCATACACTTGGACCTTACAACCGTACCACAACCTGGCCGAAGAGTCTAGAGTTACCAATGCCTAGAAGAGGGAGCAGAGAATATCCAATAACCAGCCATCCATCCTCCCACCAGGCTGTTGGCAAAGGACACTCTCCCCCATAACAATGGGGGTGTTCAACACGTAGTGCTCAACACGGGTGGGGTGCATATAGATTTCACAAGGAACTACATGTATATATATAGGTACCAAACACCCAGCCCAACCTATGAGTTTTCAAAACAAACCAGCCCACCCAAAACTACTCTTGCTGCCACCTCTAATGCAGAACCACACAATCAACTACAAACTTAATTCATAACCCCAACCAATTCATTTAATCAATTATCATTATGCATTAACAATTTATTTATTTATTTATTCCATCCCTACCCATACAACTACCAAACACTACACATTGCAAGTAATATCATAACCCACACACACTTTACAAGTCTTTGAAAACTCCAGGCAAAAGGCCCACACAAGACAACACCATCCTTCTTCAAAATTATCCCTCCCAAACCATCCTTGACAGCCCCGCTACATGAAAAGTACCACATCCCACAATAACAACAAAACTCAACTGTAGCACCCTCGGTTTGAGGTATGTAGTCTTTGTTTATGTTTTTTATGTGTTTAAAGTGCATGGGATGAGTTGGGAATAGGTTGGGTGAGTTTGGAATGGTTTGGAATAAGTTTGTAGGCTTTTCTTAGGGAGCACGTTTTGAGCACAGTTAGGGGAAACCGTGCGGGTTCTCTAGGAAACCGTGTAGGGGGAGGCAGTAGGCTTCGCACGGCCTGCACACGGGTTTCCAAACTGTACGAGGCAACCGTGCAAACCCCTCCTCTCGAGACAGTAGCGTGCGCATGATTAGCGCATGATTTGCCAAACCGTGCGGGCTAACCGTGCAGCCACTTGAAAGTAGGGTTTTTAAATCTGGGCTCCCTCGGAGTTGCCTCATTTCATTCCAAACTTCCTCTCACTCGAGCCTCACTCGGTTTTTTCGGTTCTCAAGGGTTGGAGGGGCTCTCCCACTCGTTTTGGAAGCGATTCAAAGGGGTTTCTTGGTGCTTAAAGGTGGTTTCTCCCGGGTAAGTCTCTCCCCTTGGTTTCTTTGTGGTTTCCTCTAGATATACATCTCCCTCTCTCTCTCTCTCTCTCTCGGTATTTTAGATCTACACCCGTTGTGTGTAGATCTAGGGTTGTGGTTGCCTTTGATGTTAATTTTAAGGCTTGTGGATGTTAGGGAAGGGTATCTAGAGAGGTTTCGGTGGTGCGTTCTCCGGATTTGAGGTGCGGTTGCTTGTGAGTCGATTTTTCCGGAACCCTAAAGGTATGTGACTTATCTCTCGACTCCACTTGGTTAGAACTAGTGGCGTTTGATTTCAATTAATTTGTTGTGCTTGAAATTAATTGTGATGGTTGTGCCAAGTTGGTTGGAAATCCCTTTGGTGATGTTTTGGGGATTTTTGGGGAAAATGGGGTTTTATGGTGAAATGCTATTGATGTGGATTTTAAAATAGATATTTTAAAATGGGTTGTTGATATTGATTTGGGAAAATGGTTGATGGAAAATGGTTTTCAATAAAGATGTTGTTTTTATTGAAATGTGGTTTGGCATGGAAAATGATTTTCAATAAATGGGTGATTTATTTAAGTGGATTGATATGCAATGGAATGGGTTGATTGCATGATGTTGTGACCTTGGTGGGTTTATGCTTGGTTTGGATTGATTGAAATGTTGTGTGGAAGTGGGCGGGAAATCTCACTATAAAAGGTGATGGATAGTGGTTGGAAGAACCACCATGTGGGTAGTGGTCGGGAAGTACCGCTAGTTGTGAATGGGTGAACGGGTTGGGTGGAAGTCCTACCGTTTTGGTTGTTTTGGCGTGAATGGGTGAACAGGTTGGGCAGAAGTCCCACCGTTTTGGTTGTTTGTTGTGCATTGCTTTTCAAGTTGGAAATTGTTGTGCTAGTGTGTGAATGATGAAATGGCATGTGGCATGTTTGGTTGGCTTTCACTTGGTTGCTTGGTTTGGGTACGATGGCTTGGTAAGGGCATGTTTGGCTTATGGACATGGTTGTACTTGTGATTATTTTATATAAATTGTTTTATATAAATGTGCTAACGGTTTTATCCTAGTGATGTGTGTAGGGAAGTCATTTGGGGAAAACCAACTGAGTTTTAGTACTCACCCCCTGCTTTGGCATGTTGGTGTCTTTGCAGATGTTGTGTATCATGACGTGGGCAAATGTAAGGCATCTCCCTCTTTTAGTGGTGCATTGTGATGACTTGGTGGAGTTTGGAGCTTGGAGCTTGGTGTGGAGCTGTGGTGGTGTCATGGCTCGTAGTGTTTGTTGTTTGGTTTCCACTTGTACTCTGATGTGGTGTAGACATGTCTAGTTGTATTGATTTTGAGTTGTATTGTGGTACAACTTGATTGCCTTTTAGGAATGCATGTTTGGCTATTTCATTGACATGCATCATATAGTGGTGGTTAGTGGATTGTTTGGTTGGTTTTTTCTTAAGGGTAAATCGTTCCCCAAATTGTTCTCGGAGCCCTCAGCATTTATTTCCAGCCTTTGGCGCCTTGGGAACGCCTCTCCTCAAGCCAATGAGGTAGGGGTGGGGTGTTACAAGTGGTATCAGCTTGTTCGGTCCTTTGGTGTTGATCATTGGTTTTGGTGTTGACATTCATTATGGTATATTCCTTGAGTCGGGATGGTAGCAAGACATAGGAATGTCAGAACTTGGAATGTATAACATAAAAGGACGTAGCTAACCCTCTTATGCTGAACTTCAAGTTACCAGGGAGTTGGGGTACATAAGTGTTTTGGAGACACTTATAAAAATTAGATATCTCATTGTCGTGGGTGTAGCCAATGAGACGAGCATGGCATGCATGGTAGAAATGAATTCCCACTAGGATGCATATTTCATTGGGGTATAATGAATTATGGGCTGAATTGAGAAATGGTTTTGCAAATGTGTGAAATTTTAATGTGAATAAATTTGGTATTTTGAAAATTGTTTGGTTTTCAAAATGGTGAAACATGCAGTTTAGTTTCAAAAGCATAATCCACCCATCTTCAGGGGTGATTCAGAGCCGGAGAGGGAAGAAGCATGGTTGAATAGAATGAACAAGATTTTCGAGTTCTTGGGAACACCGGTAGATTTAAAAGAGAAGTTGTCCACATATATGTTGGCAGATCTTGCCCTTCAGTGGTGGGAGTTGGTAGTCCAAGCGGGGACAGACTAGAGTGTGATGTGGGAAGGCTTTGAGGGATTGTTTAATAAATAATTCTACCCACATACATTCAGAATTCAGCATACGACTGATTTCTTCAGTTTGAAGTAAGAGCTTATGTCTGTGACGGAGTATGCAACTAAGTTTATTAACTTAGTGAGGTTTTCACCCGATGTGGCGGGTATCACGTCGTTGAACGCAAGGATCTTTGAAGCGAGGTTAAGCCAAGAAATCCGTTCAAAGACAACAATACTGTGTATAGATGATTACACAGAGATGATGAATAGAGCCTTGGTGGCTGAGCAAGATCTGTTGGGTGCTCCGGGCAGAGGAAGCATGGTGGTACCCATGGGGAATAGTGAGAACTCTAATGCTAGGTTCAAGCGGAGGAGGGACACTTATTCCCAGGGTGGGAGTATGACACATAATCCGATGGCAGGATCGGTGAATCTTCCTCCGAAGCCCCAGTGCAAACCAGGATGTTTTCAATGTGGTTCGATGAGCCACATCAAGCGAGATTGTACGACACAACCTCGAGCATGTCATAATTGTAAGCAGATGGGGCATCTATAGCGTTATTGTCAGAATGCTCCGAGGTCGGGTGCGCGTGATACTTCTCAGGGATCGCAGACTTCGTATGATTCGACGGGACGGGGACAACAACACACCCCTTGTCAACAGAGTAAAGTGGGTCATGGTGATTCTCATAATACCATGACGCCTCAACAGGGCAATAAAGAGCAGATCATAGCAAACAAACATGTGTTTGGAGCTAAGAAGGTTGTGGTGGATGATCATTCGGGACCATCCATGGTGCGAGGTACCATTCTTTTAAATTCTACCTTGATGCAAGATTTATTTGATACGACTTCTTCCCATTCTTTTCTTGCTTCTAGTGCTGTTATTTTTCTAGGTTTAAGGGTAGAAATGATGCCTTCGGTTTTGAAACTTCAAAATCCTCTAGGTTGAAGAGAGTGTTGAGCCTTCTTGTGTAGAGCATGTTGTATCGTTGTGGGAGAGATTGAGCTAGTGTGGAATTTCTCAGTGCTTGAGATGGATGGATATTATGTAATCCTGGGAATGGATTGGCTGGTGGCGTTTAAGGCCCACATCGACTGCGATACGCGAACAATGGATTTTATGACAAACGATGACATTAGACATCTCTTTAGAGGAGAGAGGCATGAAAGGCAGGGTGCAACAGGTTTGTTGGCACCAGCAGTGGGAACGTTATCATATCAGTTGGCGGTGTTGTCGTTGGAATCGGTAGAGGGTGTTGAGCAGAGTGTTTTTCTGGTAGTGGTGGATCAGTTCATAAATGTTTTTCCTGAATAATTCTCTGGGTTACCTCCTGTAAGATAAGTGGAGTTTAGGATTGATCTCCTTCTGAGGATCAATCCTATCTCACTTCCATCTTACCAGATGAAACCTACTGAATTGCAGGAATTGAAAGTCCAATTGTAAGAGTTAGAAAACAAAGGGTTTATCTGGACTAGCACGTCTTCGTGGGCATCACCAGTGTTGTTTGTGGAAAAGGCGGATGGAACTTTGAGGATTTGTGTTGATTATCGTAGACTTAACCAAGTTATAATAAAGAACAGATATCCACTTCCATGAATTGATGATTTGTTCGACCAGTTGAGGGGAGCCCAGTGGTTCTCCAAGATTGACCTGAGGTTGGGATATCATCAATTGCGGGTGAGGAAGGACGATATTCCTAAAACAGCTTTCAGAAGTAGATATGGCCATTATTAATATGTGGTTATGCCCTTTGGTCTAAAGAATGCACCAACGGTATTCATGGAATTGATGAATTAGATATTTCAAAGATATTTAGATTCATTTGTGGTGGTGTTTGTAGATGATATTTTGGTGTATTCAAAGACAAGTGTGGAGCATGAGCAGCACTTGGCGACAGTGCTGGGGATCTTGAGGGATTAGCGGTTGTATTCCAAATTTTCAAAGTGTGACTTTTGGATACAGGAAGTTCGTTTTCTTGGCCATGTGATTTTTGGAAGAGGTGTTTCAGTGGATCTGGAAAAGATAGAGGCTGTTATCTCGTGGCAACCGCCAAAGAATGTGTTTGAGGTACAAAGTTTCCTTGATCTAGCTGGGTATTATCAGTGGTTTGTTTGTGATTTTTCATGTTTGGATTCTCCGATGACAACTTTGACAAGAAAGAATGTTCAATTCCAGTGGAATGAACAGTGTCAGCAGTGTTTTGAAGAGCTAAAGAGTCACCTTACATCAGCACCAATCTTGGTTTTGCCAGAACCAGGAAAAGGGTACGTGGTGTATTGTGATGCATCAGGATCAGGGTTGGGGTGCGTTCTCATGCAAGGAAATCATGTGGTTGCATATGGATCACGACAGTTGAGAGTGCATGAGAAGAACTACCCAACTCATGATTTGGAATTGGCAGCAGTGGTGCATGCTTTGAAAGTGTGGCGCCATTATCTCTTCGGTGAGAAATTCACAGTATATACAGATCACAAGAGCTTGAAGCACATTTTCTCACAAAGGGATTTGAACTTGAGGCAAAGGAGATGGATGGAATATCTCCAGATGTTTGATTTTGACTTGATGTACACACCAGGTAAGGGAAATTTGGTGGCGAATGCATTAAGTAGAAAATCATATGCTCAGGTGGTGAAACAGGTATCAGACCAGTGGCAGTTGATGTCAGTTATAACTGACATGTGGTTGGAATGTGAGGACCAGTGTGATAGAGCGGTCTTCTTTCTAGTTTTGTTGATTCCTGACTTGGTTGGCTTGGTTAGAGAGGCACAAATATCTGATTCTAAGTGTGTGACCATGGGGCCGAGACTCAATGGTGGGGAGACCATTGAGGGTTGACAACTGAATGAAGATTCAGTTTTGTGTTTTCAGAATCGGATGGTTGTACCAGTTGCTTGTCAGGAGGATCTTCTCAGGACGTACCATCATTCCAGGTGGGTTGTTCATCCTGGAATTCAGAAAATGTATAAAGCATTGAAAGCGCAGTTCTGGTGGGCTGGTATAAAAAGAAGTGTGGCTGAGTTTGTTTCTAGATGCTTGACTTGTCAAAAGGTCAAGGCAGAGCATCAGAGGCCAGTAAGAATGTTTCAGTCTTTATTAATCCCTGTTTGGAAGTGGGAGAAAATAGAAATGGATTTTGTCACAGGACTCCCAAGAATGTTCAGAAAGCACGATGCCATTTGGGTGACACTGGATCAGCTAACAAAGTTGGCCCATTTCATCCTGATTCATGAATCTCATAAGGTGGATAATTTTTCCAAAATCTATATCTGAGAGGTGGTAAAGAGGCATGGTGTTCTAGTTTCGATTGTATCCGATAGAGATCCGAGGTTTACATCTTGTTTCTGGAAATCTTTGCTGTAAGACCTTGGGACACAGTTGACTATGAGCACGGTGTATCACCCTCAGACAGATGGTCAATCTGAGAGGACGATACAGACTTTAGAGGATATGTCGCGGGCTTGTGTCATGGATTTTGGTGGCTCGTGGGCGGAGCACTTGTCGTTGGTTGAGTTTTCATACAATAAAAGTTATCAGTCATCCATACATATGGTTCTGTTTGAAGCGTTGTACGGGAGGCTGTGTCGTTCTCCACTATGTTGGGTGGAAACGGGTGAGTCCTCGATGGTTGGACCGAGCCTTGTCCAGGAAACTATGGAGAAGATCAAGTTAATCAGGAAGAGAATGGAGACGACTCAGAGTTGTCAGAAATCATATGTGGATCATCGTCGATGGCCGTTGTCGTTCACGGTTAGTGATCATGTTTTCTTGAGGATCTCTCCTAGGTTGGGACACTTTCGGTTTGGGAAGCAGGGAAAGTTATCTCCGAGGTATATTGAACATTTTGAGATTCTTGAGCAGGTTGGTGAGGTGGCTTATCGTTTGGATTTTCCACCTAGGTTCAGTGCGGTGCACACTGTGTTTCATGTGTCATAGTTGAAAAAGTATCAGCAGGATCGTGACCATGTGATTTGATGATATCTTGTTGAACTAGAACCAGATGCTTCGTTGGTGCACGTGCTAGTGCGGGTGGTGGATAGGCAAGAGAAAGTCTTGCATGGTAAAATCATTGGTTTAGTTCATGTTTTTTGGAAACATGGTCAGATTCAAGAGGAGACTTGGGAGCGGGAGAAAGAGATGGTCGAGCAGTGGCCCGAGCTCTTTCGGCAAAGGGCGGGTTCACTACTTTTCGGGGACGGAAAGTCCAATGGTGGGGAGAATATAACACTCCCGATTTGAGGTATGTAGCCTTTGTTTATGTTTTTTATGTGTTTAAAGTTCATGGGATGAGTTGGGAAGAGGTTGGGTGAGTTTGGAATGGTTTGGAATAAGTTTGGAGGCTTTTCTTAGGGAGCACGGTTTGAGCACGGTTAGGAGAAACCGTGCGGGTTCTCTAGGAAACCGTGTAGGGGGAGGCAGTAGGCTTCGCACGGCCTGTGCACGAGTTGCCAAACCATGTGAGGCAACCATGCAGACCCCTCCTCTCGAGACAATAGTGTGATTACAGTTAGTGCACAGTTTTCCAAACCGTGCGGGCTAACCTGCAACCACTTGAAAGTAGGGTTTTTAAATTCGAGCTCCCTCGGGGTTGCCTAATTTCATTCCAAACTTCCTCTCACTCGAGCCTTACTCAATTTTTTTGGTTCTCAAGGGTTTTAGGGGATCTCCCACTCATTTTGGAAGCAATTCAATGGTGTTTCTTGGTGGTTTGAAGGTGGTTTCTCCCGGGTAAGTCTCTCCCCTTGGTTTCTTTGTGGTTTCCTCTAGATCTACATCTCCCTCTCTCTCTCTCTCTCAGAATTTTAGATCTACACCTATTTTGTGTAGATATAGGGTTGTGGTTGCCTTTGATGTTAATTTTAAGGCTTGTGTATGTTAGGGAAGGGGATCTAGAGAGGTTTCGGTGGTGCGTTCGCCGGATTTGAGGTGCGGTTGCTTGTGAGTCGATTTCGCCAGAACCCTAAAGGTAGGTGGCTTCTCTCTCAACTCCACTTGGTTCGAACTAGTGGTGTTTGATTTCAATTAATTTGTTGTGCTTGAAATTAATTGTGATGGTTCTGCCAAATTGGTTGGAAATCCCTTTGGTGATGTTTTGGGGATTTTTGGAGAAAAGGGGTTTTATGGTGAAATGATATTGATATGGATTTTAAAATAGAGATTTTAAAATGGGTTGCTGAGATTGATTTGAAAAAATGTTTGATGGAAAATGGTTTTCAATAAAGATGTTGTTTTTATTGAAATGTGGTTTGACATGGAAAATGATTTTCAATAAATGGGTGATTTATTGAAGTGGATTGATATGCAATGGAATGGGTTGATTGCATGATGTTGTGACCTTGGTGGGTTTATGCTTGGTTTGGATTGATTGAAATGTTGTGTGGAAGTGGGCGGGAAGTCTCACTATAAAAGGTGATGGATAGTGGTCGGAAGAACCACCATGTGAGTAGTGGTCAGGAAGTACTTCTAGTTGTGAATTGGTGAATGGGTTGGGAGGAAGTCCCACCATTTTGGTTGTTTTGGTGTGAATGGGTGAACGGGTTGGGCGGAAGTCCCACCGTTTTGGTTGTTTGTTGTGCATTGCTTTGCAAGTTGGAAATTGTTGTGATTGTGTGTGAATGATGAAATGGCCCGTGGCATGTTTGGTTGGCTTTCCCTTGGTTGCTTGGTTTGGGTGTGATGGCTTGGTAAGGGCATGTTTAACTTATGGAAATGGTTGTACTTGTGATTATTTTATATAAATTGTTTTATATAAATGTGCTAACAGTTTTATCCTAGTGGTGTGTGTAGGGAAGTCATTTGGAGAAAACCTACTGAGTTTTAGTACTCACCCCCTGATTTAGCACATTGTTGTCTTTGTAGATATTGTGTATCATGACATGGGAAAAGGTAATACATCTCCCTCCTTTAGTGGTGCATTGTGATGACTTGGTGGAGCTTGGATCTTGGAGGTTGGTGTGGAGCTGTGGTGGTGTCATGGATCGTAGTGTTTGTTGTTTGGTTTCTGCTTGCACTCTGATGTGGTGTAGACATGTCTTGTTGTATTGGTTTTGGGTTGTATTGCGGTACAACTTGGTTGTCTTTTGGGAATTCATGTTTGGCTATTTCATTGACATGCATCATATAGTGGTGGTTAGTGGATTGTTTGGTTGGTTTTGTCTTAAGGGAAAATCATTCCCCAAATTGTTCTCAGATCCCTCGACATTTATTACCAGACTTTGGCGCCTTGGGAACATCGCTTAAGGCCAAGTAACCCTCACCGCCTCCTCAAGACAATGAGGTAGGGGTGGGGTGTTACACAACCAGGTTGTAGTCCCACTGCACAAACAGACCATTCCCAACAACCATAACACAACCCAGATGTAGACCCACTGTTCAACAAGTTCATCCATTCCACAATCAATCGATCTCTCAACCTGAGATACTATTTCACCCTCAAACCATCCACACACACTGTTGTGCTCTCAATAGAAGCACTATACAACCCGTATGATGCACAAGACAGAAACAATCCACACACAACACATAACCACACCAAACAAGGTGAAGGGTATTCATATTTAACACATCTGTTCCTTGCTTACTTTTAAAGATAACATTCACAAACATATGTTCAGGACCAAATGGCTCACTGATGGTGATCGTAATTCCAAATTCTACAATTGCCTTCAAAGAATTAGAAAGATTAATTGTCCTCTTTCCAAACTTACTATTGATGGTGTGATCACTGATTCTGAAGAGGCCATCACGGATCATGTTACCTCTTACTCTTATAATCTTTTTAATGGCCCAGGTTTAATCACTGATCTTAAACCTGATATTATTCCTCTTTTGGTGGATGAAAGGGACAATGACTTGCTTTTGAGCACTCCTCTTGATCATGAAATCAAAGACACTGTCTTTGGCCTCAATCCCGATAGTGCTCCTGGTCCAGATGGGTTTAACAATGGTTTTTTCCAAAATAATTGGGATATAATTCACAAATATGTTTGTAACCTTGTTAAAAACTTTTTCACTTGTGTTCTGCTCCCGCATGAAATCAATGCTCAATTTTTAAATCTAATTACTAAGGTTGAGAATGCCTCTGAGATCCACCAATTCAGACCGATTGCTCTCATTAACACGATTTTCAAAATCATAACCAAAATCATTGCAAATAGACTTGCTCCTATTTGCAATAAAATTGTTTCTTGGAACCAGTTTGGCTTTATCAAAGGTAGATCTATTCAAGATTGTATTTGCCTTGCCTCTGAATGCCTTAACAGTTTAAATAAAAGTAATAGAGGAGGATGTGTGGCTATCAAACTGGATATTAAAAAAGCTTTTGACACTATTGATTGGAATTTTATCTTTAAAGTGCTCAACATCTTTGGATTTCAAGATCTTTTCATTGAAAGAATTAGGATCTTATTTCTTTCAGCTTACATTTCTATCCTTATTAATGGCACTCCTAGAGGGTTTTTCAACTGTTCTAAAGGTGTTAGACAGGGTGACCCCCTTTCTGCTATCCTCTTTGTCATTTCTGAGGATTATCTTAGTAGACTCCTCAGCAGTTTGGTTGATCAAAGTAAGCTTAAACCTATACAGGTTGCTAGAAATCTTAACGCCCCCACTCACCTTCTATATGCTGATGACATTATCCAGTTTCTAAAAGGGGACCTGAAGAATATACGGTCTCTTAAGGAAGCCATTTCTCATTATGAGGAGGTCTCCAGTCAAGTGATCTCTTGGAATAAATCTTTCATTTTCTTTGGTAAGAATTTTCCTGTCGGCAGGAAAAATAGTATTACCAATTATTTGGGTATTAAAGAGGGTCTGATTCCCTTTACCTACTTAGGAGTTCCTATTTTCTGGGGGAGACCCAAAGCTAGTTATTTTTATAATGTTATTGATCAAATTACAAAACAACTTTCCAATTGGAAAGGGAAATCTCTCTCCATGGCTGGGAGAATTTTCTTGGTCAAGTCTACCATTGTTTCTAAAATGGTTTACTACCTCATGATTTATAAATGGCCTGCTGGCATTTTCAAGAAAATTAATACCTATATTAAAAATTTCATCTGGACTGGAAGTATTCTTGAAAGGAATCTTGTCACCATTCCTTGGAATTCTTGTTGTAGACCTATTGAAAAAGGTGTGATTGGCATAAAAAATTTAAAGCTTTTCAATGACGCTCTCCAGGCTCATCTCACTTGGCATATTATCAATCCCTCTTATAAAGCCACTAATTTTTTGTATCACAAATTTCTTTCTAAGCTCTTAAAAGGGAATCTTAATTTCATTAATTCTTCCATCTGGCCATCTATCAGGGACTCTTATCATAATATCATGGATAAATCTAGATGGATGGTTAGTGTTAATTCTTTTATTAACTTTTGGTGTGGTAAATGGTATGATAACCCCTTGATAACTTTGTTACCTCCTAGTCACATTCTTGGGGACACTAATCAAACTATAAAAGATGTTCTTCAATATTAGTGTCATGATCTCCCGGATAATATTATGGAAATCATTGATAATCATTCTTTTTCTCCTGATGGTGATTTCCTGGTTTGGGAATCTGCCCCTAATGGTGTTCTAGACTCCAAAAGCTTTTATAAGAAGAATTTTTCTCACTTTGAATCTAGTTATATTTGGGTGATTCAGTTTAATAAACCTTGGATTAAACCCTCCAGGCTCACCCTCATATGGCGTATTTCCCATAATAGATTGCCTACAGATACTATTCTCCAAAATTTTGGTATCCAACTATGTTCTAAATGCCGCCTATGTAACCAACACAGGGAGGATGCAGATCATCTTTTTCGGTCCTGTGCGACAGCCTCTGCATTATGGAATTTTGTTTTTGATCTCTTCAATTACAGATGCTCTTTTACTGACTCTATATCTGTGTTTCTTAAAAACTGCACTAGATCTTATCTTTCTTTGCAGATCAACAACATCTGGCTGGCGGTAGTGGCAGAGATCATTCACGAGATCTGGTACGTTAGAAATGACCTTACTCATAATAATCATTCTTTTAACCTTAATGCAGGGAAATCTCGGATCCTGGTGGCGATCCAGGAAGCTGCTTCTATTCAAAAAGATTGCTGTAACAACTCAGTTGGGGAATTTGAGATCCTTCTCCGTATCCAAGTTCCTGGCAATTATCCAAAGCCAAAACGCACCTTTGAGGTTTTCTGGAAGGCGCCAATGCAGGGATGGATCAAAGTTAATGTTGATGGTGCTTCAAAAGGAAATCCAGGTCCTGCCAGTTGCGGTGCTATTTTCAGAGACTCTGCTGGCCAGTGTCAGGGATGTTTCTTCGTTGGATGTGGCCACTCAACATCGCTGGAGGTAGAACTGTTGGGTTTCATCCATGCTATTGATTTTTCTCTTCAAAGAGGCTGTAGGAAGCTATGGATTGAGAGTGATTCTTCCACCATCATTCATGCCATCTGGAATGGCAGCACTCATCTGGCCTGGAAGCATACTGCTCGTTGGATGAACTGCCTTAACTCGCTCAACGGGTTTGATTATATCTCCACCCACACCTATCGTGAAGCTAACTCCGTCGCTGATGCTCTTGCCAACAAAGGAGTCCACCAGCGAATGACTTGGATGGACTCCCTGCCTGCTGATTTATTTGATCTCTTTGACAGAGATTGTAAAAAATCCCCTATTTCAGACTCTTGTAACTTTATTGCTTTTTTAATAATGATTTGTGCTTTGGTCTTTGACCAAAGCTTTACCTTTGAAAAAAAACATGGGTTATCACAGAACAAGTTTGATCATGGGGAATCCATTTATTTAACCAATTATACGTGGTTAATTAATTTCATAATTTCAGAGTTCAATAGGGGATACATAACAAGTGTAAAACATCACCCATGTATAAACAAAGGCCACCAATGATCATGATTTTTAGAAGGCATAAAACTCATAATAATAATCAAAGATAAAAAACAAAACAAAACAAACATCATCACCTTCTTCCCAACCCCTCATTTATTACTAAGGTAACAAAACCTGTTATTGTAAAAAGTTTGATTATCTTTATAACAAGTTAGATTATCGTCGTAACACTGGAATTCAATCGCAAATACAAAGAGACATTATCTTACCCACCCCGCATGATACACAATAAAGAAATACCAAGGGATCCCTACCCTCAAGAACATGCGACCAAAAATTCATTCTTACGCCAAAACAGAGGGTCGCACAAGCAGCAGGAAAGACTCCAAGGGAAAACTCAAACGACATCTAAAACATAGATGCGACTCCTCAGGGAAGAAAGGTTCTGGGCGCACCAAGAGAAAATAGAAACACACAAGGAAGAGAGGATTTCGGCTTAGAAGAGCAAGATCCTATATCAGCGGAAGGGAGACAATTTCAAAGTACTTAAAATTCAGATCGTGGTCAAACCATGTAGTTTGACTATTTCAAAGTCTCTAGGGTGTTAGGATATTAAAGATATAATAATTCTCCTCAGATATAGTGTAAATGACTTCAAAAACGGTCAAACATGATAAGTAACTCATTTAACGTCAAAGAGGGGCAAAACTGGAAAAAACAGAGAGAACTGAAAAAAGCTAGAAATGAATCATCAATGGGTGTTTCAACGACGTGAGTCACTAATTGTGAGTCACCGACAACTGACTCACCGATGAGAGTCACCGATGCAACTCACTAACACGAGTCACCAATGTGACCCACCGTCAGCAAGTCACCGACACCTGACTCACTGACGCGACTCAACAATATGAGTCACCGATGTGACCCACCGACATCGAGTCACCGACGTGACTCACCAACGCCACTCACCGACACCCGACCTACCGATGCCCGACCTACTGACACCCTGACCTATCGACACCCTGACCTACAGATTCCCTAAGTCACCGATGTTGAGCTACCGATGGAAAAACTGGAATTTTGGAAAACTCTTGAAATGAGCTACCGTTTCCTTCCAGAACATCCCAAATAATGGATTTTGAAAAAGTAATGGACCAAAGAGGCTCAGGACATTACATTAGATACATCTCAAACTATTCTCTCCCCCAATAATTCAAAACCAACCTAGTAGAAAGATGGGTCCAAACAATCACCCCGTACGATACCTCTCAAGGATTTTACTATGCTTGAAACACTACTACCGACTAAGCACACCAAAGTTCAACGATAAAACACCTTATGTTGTTCGAAAGATTGAGTGAAACCTAAACATTCAAGAACACCTATTCTGAGATCTTCCGACCCAAACAACCACAAGACATACCACAAAAACACCAAAAGTCACACTGCCTGAACACATGAATCAGGGAATTCCTTCATCCATATCAAGATACTATCCGCTTTGGTAGGCACTAACTCGCTTTCATGAGTTTAATCTCATTTGTATTAATGCATCTTGATTAGGTATCAGGTCCTCCCTTCTTCATATGTCAGGACTTTATTGCACATTACAGAACAATGAAACAACTCATCTCATAAAAAACAAGGTTCAAGCATTACATAGTAAAACATAATAAGGAAGAACTCAAAAAAACTCTGGATACTGGGTGCGCATCTGCGTTTACCTTTCCCAAGTACTCTCCTCCAGGACACCATGCCTCCACAATGCATGAACCAAAGGAATGTTCTGTCCACACAACACCTTCTCCCGACGATCCTGGATCTCCACTGACCGCTCTACAAATATTGCATCGTCCTCAATATCGAACTATCCCCAATCAATGGCATGAGAGTCATAATAAAGATACCGATGAATCTAAGAGACATGAAATATGTCGTGGACCCTCTCCAACTATGGAGGAAATTTCAACTGATATGTCACCTCGCCAACTCTCCCCAACACCTCGAAGGGTCTGATGAACCTGAGAGAAAGCTTGCTCCCTAGGCCAAATCTCCGCTACCCACAGAGAGGGGAAACCTTCAAGAACACATGGTCTCCAACCTCAAAATCCAAGGGCATCCTCCTATGATTATCATATGACTTATGATAGTCCTGAGTTGCCTTCATCCTCTCACGGACAAGTTACACCTTCTCGGTCGTACTCTGCACCACGTACGGACCAAGAACAACTGCCTCCCCAACTTTTGTCCAACAAAAAGGTGAACGGCATGGTCTACCATACAAGGCTTTGAACAAAGACATACCAATGGAATAATGATAACTATTATTGTAAGAAAAATCTTCCAAGGGTAGGTGTCTTACCCAAGATCCACCAAAATCTAAGACGCATGCCCGCAACATGTCCTCCAACGTCTGGATTATCTGTTATGTCTGGCCATCTGTTTGAGGATGGAAAGAAGTGTTGAGATGTAACTGAGTGCCAAAAGCATGCTGCAATCACTTCCAAAATCATGAGGCAAAATGTGCATCCTGATATGAGATAATGGATCTTGTAACCCCATGAATCCACACCACCTCATCCACATACCTCCTCACCAAGGCATCCACTACGCTCGACTCCTTAATCACTAAGAAGTGAACTGATTTTGTTAGCCGATCCACCACTACCCAGATAACATCATAGACTCCCTGAACCCTAGGTAATACTATGATGAAATCCATTGAGATTTCATCCCACTTCCACTTAGGGACATCTAGGGGCTGTAAAAAACTACTGGGAACACGGTGCTCAACCTTCACCTACTGGAACACTAGGCACTTTACCACAAACTATGACACTTACCGCTTCATCCCGAGCCACCATAACTATTCCCTCAAGCCATGATATGTATTGGAAACTCCCAGGTGTACCTCTAGGTGTGATCTATGAAACTCATGAAGAACTCCCTCACGTATCACTATTGGAACAAACAACTTCTCATAGAACAACATCTGATTCTAACCATCCTCTGACCATCCCTCCGGAGCATCACCCTGTTTAATGTGATCACGCATCACCTTCACCTCTGAGTCTCCCCACTGAGACTCATTCACCTCATGTATTAGAGATGAATGCACCGTCATTTGGAATAGACAACCTATGCTGCTATCCATTCCTACATCTAAGTGCAAGGCAACCAAATCCTCCATCACCATCCAAGCATCCAAAAATTCTTGAACTAACTCCTTCTGTGACTTTCTGCTTAAGGCATCGGCCACAATATTCCCATTTCTTGAGGTATTGGAGATCTCAAAATCATACTCCTAAAGAAACTCCATCCACCTCCATTGTCACAAGTTCAGATTTCACTAGGAAAAGATATACCTCAAGATCTTGTGATATGTGAAGACCACAAAGCGATCCCCATTGTTGCATCAACAAACACCCCAAGCCAAGACGTGAAGCATTAGAAAACACCTCGAACATCACCCCTTCCTCTGGAAACCAGAGCACTGGATCACTGACCAACTTCCCCTTTAGGTAGATGAAAGTTTCTTGAAACCGCTCACTCCACACAAAGGCCTGGTACTTTCTAGTTATAGCCATCAATGGAGCTTCTACTCAAGAGAAATCGTGTACAAATATTCAGTAATAGCCCACCATAACAAGAAAACTACGAACCTATGCCACATTCTTGGGTGTTGCCTAAGAAAAAACTGCCTCGACCTTAGATGGATCCACTTCTACACCCTAAGAAGACACCACGTGTTCAAGGAAGTGGACCTCCCGTGTCTAAAAATTGCACTTGGAAAACTTTCCATACAACTAGTGGTGTCGAAGGACTTCCAAGATAGTCATAAGATGCTCGGTATACTCCTCCTATGAATTTGAGTAGATCAGAATGTCATTGATGTACACAACGATGGACCGGTCCGGGAACTCATGAAAGACAAAGTTCATAAGTCCCATGAACATAACCAATGTGTTTATAACACTAAATGACATAACCACGAACTCGAAGTACCCATACCTGCATCTAAAAGCAGTCTTTGGGATGTCACCCTCCTTCAACCTGAACTAGTGATACCCAGACCGCATATCAATTTTAGAAAACCAACTTTCTACCCTTAGCAGGTTGAAAAGATTGTCTATCCTCTAGAGAGGGTAACCGTTCTTGACCATCACCTGATTCAACCTACGGTAGTATATGCCCAGCCTCAGACCACTATCTTCATTCTTCAAAAACAAGACTGAAGCACCCCACAAAGACATAATGGCCCAGATAAATTTCTTTTTCATTAGATCTTCAATATGAATACTTATCTCCTACAACTCAGAAGGTTCCATCCGATAAGGATCCATCGAAATTGGAGAAGCACCGGGCTGCAAGTCTATCCCGAACTCAAAGTCACATCGAGGGGGTAGAGTCACAACCTACTCAGGGAACACATCCAAGAACTCCCCAAAAACCCTGGGAACCTCCACCATCTCATCATCTTCTGATCTCACTAACATATTGACTAACAAGGTAAAGAGGGGCTCCACACATCAGTTGCCCATCAGACAACTCCACTTGGAAATGAAAGCCACACTCTGTCCATCCATGTCTAAAAACATGACTCTTCTCCAGAAGTAGTCAATAATAACATGCATAGAGTACAACCAGTCGATGCCAAGAATGACATCGTACGATTGCATCTGCAATAGGAAAATATCCCAACAAGATTGATGCAGTCCCATCATTAGTCTACATCCCCGATACACATAAAACAAGTTGGTCTGACCTCTGACTGGTGTAATCAACACCAGGGGCATGAATATCCTCTCTCTATGTCTAGTATCATAGCATGGACTAGACCAGGTGCAAAAGAGGAGTTTGAAGCTCCTGAATCAAACAAATCACAAGTAAGAGTACTGAAAAAACTGATTGTACCTCGAACGATCTCCGACCCTACTGAAATTGCTACCTCTACATTATGAAAATAACCATGCCCAACTCCTCTACCCCTCTGATTTTGACCACCTTCTTAATCATGTCCAGGTTGAGGTCCATGAGGAACACCCTGAGGTCAGCCTTTTCCTACTCTGTCTCCCCTCAGTGAAGTAGGAGCCTGCTATCCCTACCGCTGAAATGACCTAGCCGATAACTATTACTAAGGCGGGTGATGAACCTTCCCACCTCCACCATATTGAGCTCCAATTGGGCACTGAATTTGAAGGTTCCCATGGCCTCCAAAAGCGAAACACCTCAGTCCCAAGCCTATGGGAAAAGAACGAGGATGAGAAGGTCAAAACTGAAACAGCTGAGGTCGGCTCCCCACCAGCTAAAACCTCGAAGGCCCCGGCACTTGAGACCAGCTAATGGAAGCCTTTACCTTTGTATGATCATGCTGGATCCCCTATCGTGGTAGAAATCCTCATGAGTTCATCCTCTAAACCACTTACACTTTCTTCTGGACCTCTAGGAATGCCGATAAGGTGAAGGGATTAACTGAGTATCGGAGGGAAGGACATAGTTCCTCCTTTAAGAATCTCGCCCGAGACTCCTCATCCAAAAATAGATCTGAAGCAAAGAAAAGGAGATCTTTGAACTTGATCCCCATCTCCCGCACGGACATAATCCCCTACTGGAGGGAGATTAACTCTTGCCTCTTCATGCCCTTCATGGTCGAAGAAAGGAATTCCACCCTGAACTTTTCAAAATAGACCCAAAAAACATTGGTCTACTTCCTCTCCCCCAGGTAGAGCATCCAAGACTAACATGAAACAACCCTCATCTGACTAATTTCCAATGGAAACTAGAACTGCATCGGAGCCTGGATCAAACTGAAAGTGATCACCAGCTCCTCAAGCCAACTCTCCATCTATATGTCCAAGACACTACCCTCATACTTTCCTAGAGTATTCCATAGTAAAAAAAAAAGAATATTCTACCATTGATCATCCTCCCCCATTGGGTCAACCCTCTGTCGGTCAACTAGGTCAACCTATTGAGCCACCACTACTCACACCACTCACAGATGACGATCAGGTGCCATAACTAAAAAGTAAACAGGGAACTCCTAAGCCCGAGAAGTATGAAATTTTATTTAGAATTCATTTTAACCCATGATTTATTTTTAAATTCCCCAAAATTCCCAAGAAAAATAAGAACACAAGACATCATGATGCATGTACCTACCCTAGGGTCTCTACCCTGCAAATGGTGTAGCCTCACTTGGTCATTCGGTAGGCTCAGAGTCCTTGCATCCAATCACGAGGGGCCCTAAAATCCTATGCCCTAGCCAGTATTCCCTAGACTATGTCACACACCAAGATCACATAACACTATTTCCCTTCCATCCCATGCAATCCTTATCGTTCCTAACTTCAAACTCCATCCTATCTCTCAACCATCACCTCTGATACCATTCTATCACAACCCCCTCCCTCAAAAGATGCCCCTCTTGTGATGAAAATGAAGAAAGGATGATAATGACCCCCCAAGTTATGCCTTTAGTAGGCCCTGGGGTAGAAACCAGTACCAAGGGTATATAATCTCACAAAATGGAAGACATTACCCTTTTATAGAAACAAGATTGGGAGATAAGATGGTAAATCCCAAGCAACTCCAAACACTAAATATAAAAGCAAAGACAAAATCCATCCCACATGCATGTTCAAAAGTAAAACTGTTACAATACAATAAAAACCCCAAATTAAGTACCAAAAGAAAGCTAAGAAGCGGCACAAAAACTGTCTCAACGTCTAATCTTGTAAGGTCTAACATGGTCCACGTAATCCTTATGGAAACCTGAAAATGATTTTATATACATAGGGTGATCATACAAGTATACTCAGTAGGAAAATCCAAAGTCACTTGTGCACAAGTGGGGAGACATACTAATGTATCTATGAGAAAATAGTAGAGACAAATAGAACCTATCAAGGAATACTAACCACCCCGGACTCACCAAGGAACACTCACCAAATAATACAAGTCAAGTAAGGTAATATAATGAGCACATTAATATTTGGGTACCCTGCAACACTTCCCACTGGTTAACTTCTCATCCCTAATGGTGAATTTCCTGATGCTACCACAATCTTCCACAAGACTAACTGCTACAAACTGCCCGTATACACCTGGGAAACATACCACAACCTACCCGCAAACACCTAGGCCACAAACACATCACACCCCGCCCGCAGACTCTTGTGCCAAAAAACCAAAACCTCACCCCAAAGACACCTGGGAAAGTACAACATATCTAATACCAAATACACAAGGGAAACACACCTCACCCACAGACATCTGGGCCTCACAACCGTACCACAACCTGCCCGGAGAGTCTAAGGCTACCGATGCCTAGAAGAGGGAGAAGAGAAGAGCCAATAACCATCCATCCATCCTCCCACTGAGATGTTGGGAAAGGAAACCCTCCCCCATAACAATGGGGGTGTTTGGAACATAGTTCTCAACATGAGTGGGGTGTGTATAGAAATCACAAGGAACTACATGTATATATATATGTACCAAACACTCAAACCAACCTATTGGTTTTCAAAACAAACAACTAGCCCACCCAAAACTTACATTACTGCTACCTCTAATGCAGAACCATACAGCCACCCACAAACTTAATTCATAACCCCAACCGATTCATCTAACCAATTATCATTATATATTAATAATTTATTTATTTATTTATTCCATCCCTACCTAGGCAACTACCAAACACAACATACCACAAGTAACATAATAACCAACACACACTTCACAAAAGTCTCTGGAAACTCCAGGAGAAATGCCCAAACAAGGCAACACCATCCTTCTTCAAAATTATCCTTCCCAAACCATCCTTGGTTTCTCGACTACATGAAAAGCACAAAATCCCACAATAACAACAAAACTCAACCAGGTTGCAGTCCCACTACACAAAGAGACCATGCTCAACAACCATAACACAACCCAGATACAGACACACTGTTCAAAAATTTCATCCATTCCACAATCAATCAATCTATCAACTTGAGATACCATTTCACCTTTAAACCATCCACACACACCATAATGCTCTCAATAGCAGCACTACACAACCCATATGACGCACAAGATAGAAAAGATCCACACACAACACACAACCACACCAAGCAAGGAAAAGGGTATTCAAATTTAACACATTCTTTCATTAATTTAACTTTAATAAAATAGGGGTTATCACAGAACAAGTTTGATAATGGGGAATCCATTTATTTAACTGGGTATACATGGTTAATCAATTTCATAATTCCAGAGTTCAACAGGGGATACATAACAAGTGTAAGGAATCACTCATGTGCAAATAAAGACCAACAACGACCATGATTTTCATAAGGAATAAACTCAAAATAAGGATCAAATATAAAAGATAAAGCAAAACAAAAATCATCACCATCTTATCAGCCCTTCATTTATTACTAAGGTAACAAAAACTGTTATCATAAAAAGTCTGATTATCTTTATAATAGGTTAGATTATCATTATAACACTGGGATTCAACCTTAAACACAAAGAGACATTAGGTTATCCACCTCACATGATACATAATAAATAAAGACTAAGGGATCCCTAACTTGAAGAACATGTGACCAACAATTCCTTCTTGCACCAAAATATAGGGTTATACAAGCAGTATGAAAGAATCTAAGAGAAAACTCAACCAAAATCTATATAACATATACTGCTCCTCAGGAAAAAAAGGTTCTAGGCACACCAATAGAAAACAAAAACACATGAGGAAGAGAAGATCTCAGCTTAGAAGATCCAGATCCTATATCAACAAAAGGGAGACAATTTCAAAGTACTTAAAATTCGTATCGTGGTCAAACCACGTGGTTTGGCCGTTTCAAAGTCTCCAGGGCATTATAATATTAAATATATAATAATTATTTTCATATAAGGTGGAAAAAACTTTAGAAATGGTCAAACATGATAAGTAACTCATTTAATGTCAAAGAAGGGATAAACTGGAAAAAACTGAGAGAAATGAAAAAAGATAGAAATGACTCACCGATGTGAGTCATTGATAATGAGTCACTGATGCCTGACTCACAGAAGTGAGTCACCGACACGAATCACTGACACGAGCCACTAACGTGATCCACCGAAAATGAGTCACTAACACCTAACTCATTGACGCGAGTCACCGACGCGACTCATTGACATGAGTCACCGATGTGGCCCACTGACAGCGAGTCACCGACGCGACTCACCAATGCCACTCACCGATGCCCGACCTACCGATGCCTTGAACTACCAATGATCTGACCTACTGATTCCCTAACCTACTGACACACCGAGTCATTGACATTGATCTACCGATGGAAAAAATGGATTTTTGGAAAACTCTTGAAATGAGCTACCGTTGCCTTCCAGAACACCCCAAACACTAGATTTTGACAAAGTAATGGGCTAGAGAGGCCTGAGACATTAAATTTTGTGAGTTTATATCAATTGATATATGATAAATATAGTATTTATCTTTACACTGAGAGTAGATAACTATTGAATACATCATTATATCACTTGATGTGGTGTTCAGATAATTTTCACATTGAGAGCATGCCATGACTTGTTTCATGAGAATTAATTTTTGGGTATTGAATGTATTTTTGTGCTATATTTATTGACAACATGTTCATGAATGAGTAAAAGACTATTTGGATCTAAAGTGGTAGCAAAGGGATAAAAAATTACGAGGGAGAAAAGTTTATGTCGTGGCATTCTATTGAACACGTTTTGGTGGATGGATCAAAACAGCTTGTGAAGAATTCTAGAGGAAATAATCATTGAAGTGGTCATGGTTACTTGTATGCCTAGTAGTAAATCATAAGGAGGCCTAATATGGGCATGGTGGTTTTTCCTTATGTTGTGATTGGAGATGAAAACAACCATAGTAAGATTGACCATGGTTTTTGAAAAATCGAGGGAAGTAGCTGGGGGTTGAATATGGGGATTTTAGGATACAACAAGCATGACTGACCCTATGGTGAAGTGAACAATCCCTATGAACCATGCCCATGGAGAAGATTCCCACAACACTTGGTGTACAACCATAGTAAGAGGGAACCTACCCATGGATAAAATGATCACAGCAATGGGTGTTTGGTGTTAAAGTTATAAAGGCCTACAAAGTGGGAGAATATTCTATGTCATGGTGGTTGTTAGAAGATATGTTCTAGTGGAGTGAAATGACTTTCCAAAATGGTGAGATATGGAGAGATCTGGTCATAGTTTTCTAGAACACCTCGTGGCAGATACTTCCATGTCATGGGGTAAATTCTATCTAAATAAATAATGTGTTTCTCATATCAAGGTATGATGAAACATTGAGAGATCCGACTAAAATTTCTAGAGAGAATTACTATAAGGATTAGACTAGATTTGAGGAGAATAATTAAGGTATGCATGTGATCCAATCTTGGAGGCACTTTAGGAGGGAAGTGTAAGATTGAACGACTTGTTGATGATCGTTTAGATCTTTCTTGTACTTGGAGTTAAGGATCATTTTTCCGCTTTATTCTTTGTTCTTATTGAAAATAATATAAGAATTAGGACAAAGATATCTCAACTGTTGGACACAAAGAATTAGCCACTCGATTAAAAGTGTGTGAACCTAGTAAAAACTCTTGTGTCATGATTGTTATCTCTCTCTCTATCACAACATCTTATGGTTTAATTTGTGATCCTATGCACTAATCGATGATAGGAAAATTGTTTTGAGAGTTGGTGTTTCGATGACCACTGATTCACCCCCAGTGATAGTGCACTCTATCTCGGGCCTATAATTTGGAATAATAGAATATTTAAGAGGTTCTATCTATTCTATGGGATATGATTTTATTCATAATTTGTAACTTCTTTTTATCGAATATATCTATGAAAATAATGAACACTTTCAAAAACAAAGGAGTTCTCAAGTTTGATGGTAAGTGATTCCAACTATGGAAGGATAGGATGGTTTCATACCTTCTATCTCTTCGCTTGGATGTTTTTGATATCACCAAGAATGGTGTAAATCTTATTAAAGTTATGAAAATCTACATTTTTCTTGACTAGAAGAATATTGAAGATGATGTGAGAGCACACAATGTATTACTTTCACCCCTCTTAAAAAAGAGTTAACCTGAGTTATGGACTTGTAGACAATGAATGAAATTTGAAGAAAACTCTATGATATCCTCGAGATATATAAAAAGTTTAAGGATTCATGATTACAAAAATTCTGTGCTCAATTTGAGGATATTAGAATGGGAGAAGATGAGTCGTTGGATGGGTTTCTTTGTTTGGGTGAAAAAAATGTAAGCTTGATTCAAAGTTATGGATAAGATCTTAAGGATTCCACAGTGGTAAAGGAGTTGATGAGGATTATTCTATATGAGTTCAATGTAAATAATCTCAGTTCTTAAGGATCAAGACTTGGATTAGTGGACCATTGATAAGCTCAAAAATGTCTTGATATCTTATTGAATGAGAAGAGGCCTAACTTTATGGAAGAAAAGAAAATTTGAAAAGGAAACTGCATACAAAGATTCTAAAAGTTCAAAACATTTTAAATCTAAGAAGTCTCATAAGGAAGAAACCAATACCAAGGATGATTACATAAATTATGACAAGTTTATCTTATTATTTTTAAAAGGCATGCATCAAGGTAAAGGTAAATACAAGGTTAAACTTCCATTTAAGTGTTTAAATTGTGGAAAGATTGGATAATTTTTAGATAGTTTTAATGAGAGTAATAATGGATGTGAAAGATGATCAATCTCAAAGATCATCAAGGATAAATAAGGTGTCAAGTAGATGAATTAAAGGAAAATTCTCTAAAGGAAAGTAAAATCCAAATCTTTAAAGAAAAATATTTTTTCTCAAAAGGTGATGACACATCATGTAATGAGGAGAGTGAAAGTTAGGAAGAATATTTCAAGGATGAAGGAGTCAAATATTTCATGGTTAAATCAAAACAGTCCATGGAACCTTTTAGTATTGAAGAGAGGAGTAGTGAAGAGGAAAACGAAGAAGAATATACATCAAAAGAATTCTAAATGAGAATGTAGATCTTGGTGAGTTTGAAAGAAATCATGAAACTTGAAAAGGAGAAAATAACTTTAATAAATGAGAATGATTCACTTAAGAAATCCCTTGATACATCAAAATTCAATGAGATTAATGAGAAGGAAGTGGAGCTCACATATAAGATGGGTGATCTCAATAAAATTCTTGACACAAGAGACACAATGCTTGAGATTACTATATCACATCTAATTGATAAAAATGAGGAGGTAAAGGATCATGAGAGGAGGTTGGTTGATGTTGAAAATTACTCAAAATAATTCCAACTATTGGAGTTTAAAAATATTATCAAAGAAGATGATGAATGTTCTAAATCAGTTAAGAAATTTGTTGATGCTAACAAATAGCTTGAATGTTTTCCTATAGTGCCAAGAAGTATTGTTTTTTACATTATATATTTAATCTAAAATGGAGAAAGTAGTGAAAATAAGGGGAATAAATTGATTAATTCACCAAATAATGAGAATTAATCCATTATTACTTTAAGTGATGGTGTTGAAAATCACAAAATAAATGAGGTGTGGAAGAAAAATGATACCATGGAAAAACTTAAGGGAAAATCCAAGGTGGAGGATAATGCTTCTATTCATGAGGAATTTTAAAAAAAGAAACATATTTCAAATCAAAAGAAAAACCAATGAGTATATTTTGATAAACTAAATTTCCAATGGATTAAATTCTATTTTGATGGAAGATGTTGGTGCCACAAAGTCCATGGGCACAAAGTCTATGTGTTCCAGTAGAATCTTTCACTCTCTAAATCAAAGAGAGGCTATGAATCAAGGGAGATTAAAGATTAAGTCTGTGGAAGGAGTGATCCACCTAGATAAACCATCGAAATTTTTCTCACTATACTACTGGAACAATTGGAGAGAAATGAGAACTCCAAATCTCTCAAGAGGAGTAATCAAGAAAAAGCATTGGTGGATGTGGTAGATTACAAAGAAGTAAAAGGTGTAAAACCTTTGATACTTGATGGTGGTTTCTTATATAAATTTATTGAAAACATGAAACTCTTAAAAGATATCCAAATGTATGATGAATGATCTATTACTTTTGATAATGATGAATTACTCAATGTGAAATGTGATGGAAACACCAAAATAGGTGATAAGTTTGAATCTAGTAGTGTTCTCTTTGTCAACAGGCTGATCTATAATCTCTTAAGTGTACCTCATATTTTTGATAATGAAAATAAGGTGATATTTATGTAAGAATAGATGTTCCATAAAGAGATTGATAGATGAAACAATCATTATTAAGGGACAATGTAAAATTGAAAATATATTTCGAATTTCTAATGATCAAAATAGTTATTGCATGAGCATGGAGGAGGAGATCAACTTTGGAATAGAAGACTTGGCCATTTGGGTCAAAAGAATATGGCTAAGATTATCATATATGAATCTGTGATAAATCTATCGAAGCTGAATCTTGAAAGACTCAACACTTATGACAATGTCATAAAGGAAAGATGGTAAAAAAAGAGTCATAAGAAGGTGGAGATAAAAAATAACCTATAGATTTGATACACTTAGATGTGGGTGTTATGTTGATATTGAAATTAACCAATAATAATAAAACATTTTATTAATTTTGTTGAAAATTTTACTCGTGTAATTTATGTCTACTTTTTATCAAGTAAATCAAAAGCTCTTGATATGTTTATTAATTTCTATAGGTGTTCTAAAAATCAAATCGAATGTGATTTTAAAAGATTTTTTTGATAACTGATCTAAATATGTGAAAGAAGACTTTGAAGCAAATATTCAAAAGCATGATAAAATACATGAATATAGCATTCTATACACGCCCCAACAAAATGGAGTATCTGATTTGAAGAACCAAAGTTTGATATAAATGGGAAAGTCCATGTTATTGTAGCATAAAACTTTACAGTTATTTTAAAGACAAGAACATTAGCGGCAGTCTATATTCCCAATCAATGTTTAATCCAACAAAATTTAGTGAATATTCCTTTTGAGACATGGTTTGTGAAGAATCCAAACTTAAAAATATTAAAGGTATTTTAACACCCATGTTACATCAAGATCAAAGTAAGGAATTTGAGAAAGTTTGATGAGAGAGTCAATGAGGGGATGTATCTTGGATATACAGTAGATGGAAGGAGTTATTGGTGTTACAAAATAATATGAGAAGAATCATCGATAGTTATGATGTTATTATTTTGGGAAACCAAAATTCATTTCAAACATTATTACTTATTTATGATGAGATTGAAGAAACTCAAGGAAAAGTGTTGGATAACATAAGACATATGTGAATATTATAGCATATTTTAAAACTTCCCATGATGATTTTGAAATTTCCAGCAAAGAGGAAGAACCAAAGTAAGGAGTATATATGTACTAAAGAATTAAGAAATATGTTGAGCTTAAAAACATCCTTAGAGAAAACAAAAAGGGTTTTCAAACCTGAATAAGTTTGAAAAATTCCAATCATACCGGCTTTCTTTCACAAGTTAAACCAAATAATGTTAAAGAGGAATTACAAAATGAGTATTGGATAATAGTGATAAAAGAAGAGATGAATTAGATTGAGAAGAATAACACTTGGGAGTTATTTTCACATCCCAAATATAACAATGTTATCAGGGTGAAGCATGGATTTTTCAAAAAACTCAATGGGAAATGAGAGGTAGCACGATACAAATCTCATATTATATACAGAGGATACTCTCAAATTGAGGGTATAGAATTTTATGAGAATTTTTATTAAGTCACAAGTCTTTAAATGATATGAATATTTCTTGTGATATATACTCAAAGGAATTAAAAAGTGTTCCAAATGGATGTGAATTAAGTTTTTTTAAATAATAAACATTAAGAAGAGGTTTAAAAGTAGAAAATAGAAGGTTTTATACTTTAAGATGATGTCTCTTGGGTTTGTATGATGAATAAAGCACTCATTGGTCTTAAAACATTTCTCTGAGCATGGTATTAAAATATGAACAAAAAATTAAAGAGCATGAACTTAAAAAATTCAAGGTAGATTATAATATCTATATCAAGAGAGATGACACAAACTTACTCATAGTGATTGTATATGTTGATGATTTTTTTTATCAGAAGCAAGGGAAAAAATTATGAGTAATTTACTACCCAAATTAGATTTTTTTTAAATGTCAATGATTGGTGAGATGACATTCTTCTTGAGCTTGAAAATCACAAACACAACATATTTTATCTTTCTATCATAAAAAATTATACTCATAAGCTATTAAATAAGTTTGAATTGGATGAATTTAGAGAGGCATCTACTCCTATATCACTTGGGAACAAGCTATCCTTGGATGAAGAAGGAAGGATTATGGATCAAAAGGAATTATAAAGGCTTATTGGGAGTATACTATACTTGATAATATTTTTACCGGGTATTGTGTTTGCAGATACACTGTAAGATTCCAAAGAAATCCTTAGGAGTTGTATTTTATAGTAGTGAAATGGATTTTTTATAAATTAAAGGAACTCTTGATTATGGATTGAGTAATGAAAAAGATTAATCTTTACATCTTTATAGATTTTATGATGTGGATTGGGTATGTGATATTGGAGATCAAAAGTGAAATTTTAGATGCGAATTCTTTATTAGAGGAAGATGAATTGCTTGACATTAAAATAACAAAAATTTAGTAACCTTAAGAATAATGAAATTTGAGTATGTTGTGCCATCACAATCCACAACACAAATTATGTGGATGAAGTCTCAACTTTAAGACATGCGGGTGGAAATTTCATACCCATTGTTGATTGGATGTAATAGCCAAAGTGTGATAAACTTATCAAAGAATTTGGTATAACATTCAAGGTCAAATCATATTGATATCAAGTACCTTTTCATTAATAAGAAGGTGGAATGTGGAGATATTTCATTGGAATATGTTTTAAAAACGGAGTAGGTTATGGATATCATGATGGATTATAACACTTGTGAGTGTTTTTAAGAGTGCACTATCTCCAAAAATACTTATAAGTTCACTATTTTATTTTCCCTATTTCATCCCATTATATTTATTGATAAATAAGAAGAATATAAAAACCTCTTCTTACAAAGGGGGAGAGACTATATTTTATTTTTTGTAGCTGGTGATAAAATAATATAAGAGAAGAATAATTTTATTTATAGGGGGATACATGAGGTATTGGTATATGAAGTTTTGGAGAATAGATCATATGTTTTACTCATGTTTCTAACAAATAAAAAGGGGGAGATTAAAGAGTATTTGGTAATTGGGTTGAAAAGTTTTAGAGTTTAAGATCCTTCATGAAGTGAATTGAAAAAGGGAGAGCTATGAGTTGATCTCAATTGAGACATGGTCAATATAGTATTGATCTTTATAGTTAGAGTTAAAGAAATATCAAAAAAATAATTATATCCTATGATGTGGTGTTTAGATAAATTTCAAATTGAGACCATGATATGATTTTTTATTAAGAATTAATTTATGAGTGTTGAAGTAATTTTCATGTTGAATTTATTAAAAAAATTCTCATGGACGACTGAGAAGATTTTTGGAGCTAACCCAGAAGAAAAGGAAAGAAAAATTTTAAGGGATAAAATTTTATGTTAAGATGTTCCACTGAGTACGATGTAGTGGATGAACCAAAATGGTTGCTGAAGAAATTAAGAGTAAATGGTTTTTGTAGTGGTCATGGTCACTTGGATACCTAGTGGGAGACCATAGGGAGACAAAAAATAATGAAGTGTTTTATCCTTATTCCATTGATGGAGATGGAAACAAACATAGTAGGATTGACTATTGTTTTTAAAAAATCGAGGGAAGTACCTATGAACTTACCACATGGAGTTGATGAGATAATGGGTGAAACCAATCTTATGGTGCACTACTACAAAACTGGGTTTATCTAACACTAGGGTTTTAACAGCGCTTACTAATAACGTTGTTAAAAACCCCCTTTATCAATGATAGAAAAAGCGTTGTTAAAGGGGGTCTTTAACAATGCTTTTTTAGTTCTATTAAAGGGGGTCTTTAACAGTACTAAAAAAATTCTATTAAAAGGAAAACTTTATCAACATTTGTAAAAAAGTGCTGATAAAGTCCCCCCATTTATCATTTCTAGTAAAAAAGAACTAATACAATGAGCATTTATTATCACTTCTAAAAAAGTGCTGATGGGGGGGGGGTCTTTATCAGTGATTCTAAAAAAGCATTGATAAAAGTTTGGTATTTATCGGTGTTTTTTTAGAAGTGATGATAAAGAAATTTCCTTTATCAACACTTTTTTTACTAGAAATGATAAAGGTTATATTTCAACAAAAAAATTATATTTCATTAATAGACACCTGTAGTAGAAGTTATGGCCATTTGAAGAACTTTTGGACCTTTTTTGGCCTCAATAGAGGTGATTGAGGGTTCCCATGGATCACCGAGGCATAGATATCACCACAATATTTGATTTGATATGTGATAGAGGAAAAAATGACACTTGGTTCATAAGTTATGGCTGTTTGAAAGGCTATTGAATGTGAAAAACCCTAAAAACCCTAAAAACCCTAAAAGGATCATAAATTTTGATATGAAAGTCTGCTTCAGCTCCACAACCAGTCAAATCGAAGCTTATGAAATGATCTAAAACCATGATATATTCAAATTGTGTGAAAATTAAATGAATAAATGTTATTATAGTTTAAAAAAGTCAGAAATCAAACTCAAATGTCAAACGACCCTAACTTTTGATCCGGGTGTCCTTTTGGGATTTTCCCTCTTTTTTCCCTAAAAAGGCCTAGAAGGCTTCCGAAACAAAGTTTTTAGTCACCTACTCCAATTTATTAAAATTAAAACGGCTATAAATTCCAATCCAGGTGTCCACTTGTCCTGTACCACATATCACATCGAATCTCATTTCACAAGCTTTGATTTTACTAGCTGTGGAGATGAAATGGACTTTCGGATCAGATGTTATGGTCATTTTAGGGGTTTTTTTTGGGGTTTTTGGGTTTTTAGAGTTTCTTAATGTTTTTATGTGTTTTGAGGGTTTTTAGAGTAAATATCCATTTTAAAAAATATATATAAATAAATATGCATTTAAAAAATATATATAAATATATGGATGAAGAATATAACAAAATATAACAATATATATATATATATATATATATATCATAAAATGTAAAACAAAATAGTATAGGGGAGTAGAAAATATGCTAGTGTATAAGCTGGAGGTCCCAGGTTTGAAACTCACTGGAGGCAGGGGAACGTGCTAAAACACTGATAAAGGGGTGGGGGAAGCACTAATAAAGGGTGCATGGGGGTGTGAAGTGTTGATAAAGAGGGGGGCACTGATGGGGGGGGGGGGGGGCATGAAAAAAAATTTATACCCTTTATCAGCAAATCCTTTATCAATGCTTTTTTTAGCGCTATTAAAGGGGGACTTTAATAGTGCTAAAAAAGGTGCTAATATGGCCATCCTTTATCAGCACTTTTTTAGCACTAATAAAGGGGGACTTTATCAGTGATTTTTATGATCACTATTAAAGTTAACCCTTTAACATCACTTACATTATCATAACTTCTATAGCACTGATAAATCCCTATTATTAGCACTGTTAAAGGACTGATTTGCAGTAGTGTGAAGTGAAAAATCTTTGTGAACCACACCTATGAAGAAAATGATTGAAAAATTAGGAATTTTGTATTGAATTTAAAGGTCTCTATAACATGGATAAATATTCTATTTCATGATTTTCATTGGAATATATTCAGGAGGAGTGAAATACCCTCCCAAAATGTTGAGATGTATAGATATCTAGCCACAAATCTCATATCTAGTTGATTCCAGTCATGCCACATCATGGAGGATACCTCCATATCTTGGCAGAGTCCTGTCTATAAATAAATAACGTTCAACTCATATCAATGTATAATAAAACATTGAGATATCCAACCAAAACTTTCCAGGGAGAATTCTAGTGAGGATTAAGTCAGATTTAAGTATAAGAATAGAGATGTGCATGTGATCCAAACTTAGAGGCACTTGATAAGGTAAGCCTAAGATTGATTAACTTATTGATGCTCATATAGATCATTCTTGTACTTATAGTTTAGGACCATATATTTTCTCCATTCTTTATTCTTGTTGTTAATAAGATAAGAACATGGATAGTGAGATCAAAACTGTTGGACACCAAGGATTAGTCACTTAATAGAAAGAGTTCGTGAGTATTATAAAAACTCTTGTGGTGTGATCATTCTATATCTCTATATTTCATGTCATATTGTTGTTTCATTTGTGATCCTATACACTAATTAGATACGATAAAATTATCTTGATAATTGGTGTTTCAGTAACCACTTATTCACCCCTCCTTTTATGGCGGTGCACTCTCCCTTGGGATAATCAATGCCAATTAGGCTAGGGGTTTTGTCATTTATTGTTCAAAACTTTCCCAAATTTAGTTTTTGGCATGGGGGTGTGCCACATTCAAATAAAATTGGGTTTTTTTTATAAATATCATTTAAGGTAATAAATTTGAAGGAATAACACATAGGCATGTCACATTGGTATGATACAACATCAAATAACATACCACACCTTTTTCATGATATTTTGATTAGAACAATGGGAGGAGGATAGAGACATACAAATAACCTCAAGAATATTTAGGAGGCCATGAAGAATAAATTCATCATCAAAAAAAGTAAAATCACATCAATTGAATAAGATTTTATTATTCCTTAATGTTACTATGAAAATGATGTATTATAAAATTTATTACTGTATTAAGGGATATAATTATAGAAGTTATTATGTTATTTTAATTATATTAAAGTGTGGTATTTAAATTTATCATATTCATTTTTTAGTCATTGATGGTTGATCATCACAGTTATAAGGATCACATGAAGGATTGACAAGTGAAGTGTGGTTTGTAAATTAGGATAATAAGCATAGTTCAATAATTGACACAATACTTTGGAAGTTCATGAAAACCATTAATAATTTATTTTTAATCCTCAAACTAAAATTATATTAGATAAAAAAAATCAATATTATTTAGATTTAGAGTTCATTATTACTTAAAAGATAATAGTATAATATTTGTTTGATTATTTTTTAAAGATCCTTGGATTAATTTAATCAAGAAATAATGAATAAAATGAAACCATGATTTTCAATTATTCAAAATTAAATTAAATTCCTTGATAACCTATGAAACACCCCAAATATTTTGAGGAAAAAATTAATTTAGAAATTAGTATTTTCATATGTATTTAAAAATTATTTGATAGCATGGGAAGCTTAAAAGTTCCATAGATGAGAAAACAAGAAGGATATGGGACCACTGAAAGTGATGGGATGTAGTAATGACTTGAACCAACCCACTAGGACCTCACCTGAGCCGGAAATAAACCAAGTGTGTCACCCCAAGCTCAACTTTAAAAGACCAATTGTTGGATACTAGCACCAACTAAGAATAACTCATATGGGGGGGCTTAGCCTAATGAACCTATACACAATCATGTATCTCTGAAAGAGTATATAATAATGAAAATCATACATAATAACCAATTGTAACATAATATGCATGTGATGTATGCTAAACATCCCCCAAAAAATGACAAATGTGACATTTGAAAGTAAGGGAAAATACAATATCCCAATATCTAAAAATAAAAACACACCTCAAACAACTATAAAGGGGAACTCCACATCACACAAACTCTTGAAATGAGCACCATCAGTAATGACCTCTACCTAGTGACACTAAGATATCGCTCCACTAACACCACATCCACTAAAGTCACCTTCGAATAATGAATCATTTTCACAAACATAAAATGTTTGGGTGTGAAGCATTCACAAGGGTGATTATAAAAAAAACTAGTAGGATACCCCAAAAATACAAAGGAGAGATGAAACAACATGTTTTCTCAAAATAGTAGAAACCCATACAAGCTTTAGGCAATAAGTCAACCAATGCCTAAATCAATGATGCCACTCACCTATACATGACCTATGGATGATCGACCTACTAACTCCTAGACCTACTGACACCTTGACCTATAGATGCCCTGAGTCATCGATGTTGAGCTACTAATGGAAAAACTGGAATTTTGGAAAACTCTTGAAATGAGCTACCGTTGCTAACCAGAACACCCCAAATACTTGATTTTGAAAAAGTAATGGACCAGAGAGGCTCAAGACATTACATTAGATAAATCTCAAACTATTATCTCCCCCAATAATTAAAAACCAACCTTGAAGAAAGTGGGGTCTTAACAACCACCCCGTAAGATACCTCTCAAGGATCTTGCTATGATTGAAACACTTCTACCGACTAAGCACACCAAAGTTCAAAGATAAAACACCTTTTATTTTTTGAAAGATTGAGTGAAACCTAAACATTCAAGAACACCTCTTTTTATATCTTCCAACCCAACAACCATAAGGCATACCACACAAACACTAAAAGTCACACTGCTTGAACACATGAATCAGGGAATTCCTTCATCCATATCAAGATACTATCCAATTTGGGTGGCACTGAATCGATTGCAAGAGTTTAATCGAATATGTATTAATTCATCTTGATTAGGGAATAGGTCCTCCCTTCTTCATATTTCAGGACTTTATTTCACATTACATAACAAGGAAACAACTCATATCATATAAAACAAGGTTCAATCACTACAAAGTAAAACATAATAAGGAAGAAATAAAAAAAAACTATGGATAATGGGCGCGCATCTATGTTTACCTTTCCAAAGTACTATCCTATAGGACACCATTCCTACACTACACATGAACCAAAGGAATGGTCTGTATGCACAACACCTTCTCCCAATGATCCTGGATCGCCACTGGCCGCTCTACGAACATTACATCATCCTCAATATCCAACTCTCCCCAATAAATGACATGAGAGTCATCATGAAGATACCTAAGAAGATGAGAGACATGAAAGAAATCGTGGAACCTCTCCAACTGTGGTGGAAATTCCAACTGATATGTCACCTTGACAACTCGCCCCAACACCTCGAAGGGTCTGATGAACCTGGGAGAAAGCTTGCTCCCTAGGCCAAACCTTCACTGCCCACAGAGAGGGGAAACCTTCAAGAACATGTGGTCTCCAACCTCAAACTACAAGGGCCTCATCCTATAGCCATAATATGACTTATTCCATTACTAAGTTTCCTTCATCTTCTCATGGACAAGTTGCACCTTCTCAGTCGTACTCTGCACCACATCCGGACCAAGAACAACTACCTCCCCAACATCTATCCAACACAAAGGTGAATGACATGGTCTCCTGTACAAGGATTAAAATGAAGACATACCAATGGAAGAGTGATAACTATTATTGTAATAAAACTCTACCAAGGGTAGGTGTTGTGCCCAAGATCTTCCAAAATCTAAGACGCATGCCCGCAGCATGTCCTCCAACTTCTGGATTGTCTGTTTTGTCTGACCATCTATTTAAGGCTGGAAAGAAGTGTTGAGACGTAACTGAGTTCCAAAAGAAAGATGAAATACCCTACATAATCATGAGGTAAAACATTCATCCTGATATGATATAATTGATCTTGTAACCCCATGAAGCCACACCACCTCATCCACATAACTCCTCACCAAGGCATCCACTGCGCTCAACTCCTTAATCGCTAAGAAGTGAGCCAATTTCGTTAGCTGATATACCACTAACCAGATAGAATCATAGACTCCCTGATCCCAGGGTAATACTGTGATGAAATCCATCAATATGTTATCCCACTTCCACTCGGGGAAATCTAGGGGCTGTAACAAACTGCTGGGAACACAATGCTCAACCTTCACCTGATGGTACACTAGGCACTTTGCCACAAACTCTGCCACTGACCGATTTATCCTGAGCCACTATAACTATTCCCCCAAGCCATGATATGTCTTGGAAACTCCTAGGTATACCACTAGGGGTGAGATATGAAACACACGAATAACTCCCTCACACATCACCATTGAAACAAACAACTTCCCATGGAACAACATCCAATTCTGACCATCCTATGACCATCCATTCGGAGCATCACCCTGGTTAATGCGATCACACATAACCTTCACCTCCGAGTCTCACCACTGAGACTCCTTCACCTTCTGTCTTAGTGATGAATGCACCATCATCTGGAACAGAAAACCTCTGCCGCTATCCATTCCTGCATCTAAGTGCAAGGAAACCAACTCCTCCATCACCCTATAAGCGTCCATAGATTCTTGAACTACCTCCTTATGTGAATTTATACTTAAGGCATCAATCACTACTTTACCATTTCCCGAGGTGTAGGAGATCTCAGAATCATAGTCCTGAAGAAACTCCATCCACCTCCATTGTAACAAGTTCAAATCTCACTGGGAAACGATATAGCTCAAGATCTTATGATATGTGAAGAACAAAAAGTGATCCCCATTTTTGCATCAAAAACACACCATGACAAGATGAGAAGCATTTCAAAACACCTTGAACATCACCCCTTCCTCTAGAAACTAGAGCACTGGATCACTGACCAACTTCCCCTTCAGGTAGATGAAAGTTTCCTGAGACTGATCACTCCATAAAAAGTCCTAGTCCTTTCTGGTTAGAGCCATCAACGGAGCTTCTAATCAAGAGAAATCATGTAAAAATATTTGGTAATAGCCTTCCATACCAAGAAATCTATGAACCTCTTCCAAATTCTTGGGTGTGTCCTAAGAAAAAACTGCCTCGACCTTCGATGGGTCCACTGCTACACCCTATTGAGACACCACATGTCCAAGGAAGTAGAACTCCCGTGTCCAAAACTTTAACTTGGACAACTTTCCATACAGCTGGTGGCATCGAAGGACTTACAGGATAGTCCTAAGATGATCGACATGATACTTCTCTGACTTTGAGTAAATCAGAATTTCATTGATAAATACAACGATGAACTGGTCCAAGAACTCACGAAAGACGGAGTTCATAAGTCCTATTAACACAACCAATACGTTCGCAACACCGAATAACATAAACACAAACTCAAAGTATCCATACCTGCATATAAAAGTAGTCTTTGGGATATCAACCTCCTTCAACCTGAACTGGTGAT
The DNA here is from genome assembly GCA_963277665.1 of Viscum album. Classification (NCBI taxonomy): domain Eukaryota; kingdom Viridiplantae; phylum Streptophyta; class Magnoliopsida; order Santalales; family Viscaceae; genus Viscum; species Viscum album. The sequence goes on from OY728150.1 coordinate 1,842,263,058, forward strand.
ACCCAGACCATAGATCGATCTTAAAAAACCAACTTTCTTCTCTCAACTAGTTGAAAAAATTTTCTATCCTTGGGAGAGGGTAATGATTCTAGACTGTCACCTGATTTAACCTATGGTAGTCTATGTATAGCCTCATACCACCATCTTACTTCTTCTCAAACAAGATCAGAGCACCCCACAGAGACACAATGGACCAGATAAATCCCCTTTTCATTAGATCGACAATCTAAATCCTTAACTCCTACAACTCTGAAGGTGCCATCCGATAAGGATCCATCGAAATTGGAGAATCACCAGGCTGCAAGTCTATCCCTAACTCAACGTCACGTCGAGGGGGTAGAGTCACAACCTCTTCAGGGAACACATCCAAGAACTACCCAACAACCCTAGGAACCTACACTATCTCAACATCCGACAATATCACTAACATCTTGACTAACAAGGAAAGGATGGGCTCCACACATTGGCTTCCCATCAGACAACTTTTCTTGCCAACAAAAGCCACACTCTATCCATCCATGTCTAAAAACATGACTCTTCTCTGAAAGCAGTCGATAACTGCATGCATAGAGTACAACCAATCGATGCCAAGAATGACATCGTATGGTTTCATTTGAAATATGAAAATTCCCCCAAAAGACTAATGTGGTCCCATCATCATTCTACATAGTTGTAACACATCAAAAAAGTTATTCTGAACTCCGAATGGTGTACTCAACACTAGGGACACAAAAAAACTCTCTATGTATGTAACGTCCTGGATCTGGGTGCCACTCAACGGGTGCCCTGAACCTAGTTTGTCACATGACCTAAAGCGCATTTCCCCAAATGCCAGAGGCTTCCGACTAGCAGTGAGGGCCCATGTCTGATTTTAGGGAAACTATGCCCTCATTTTTCAAAGTGTAGCGCATCAGAAAGAATAAAACATACAACAAAAGAGGAAGCATCAACAATATATATATAACTGACATGGATAACTGATGACAAAAAGGGAAACCAATAGTCATATATATGAAGATACAACATGTCACTATTCTATAAAATAGCCAGAACATGTTACACTGCAATACAATACATTAAAACTGAAGTACAAGTACAGAAAGAAAAACAGAATAGCCCACGACATCATGAGCCAATGCTCGGTCCCATGCTCTCCTACACCCCATCAGTAATCAAGTACCTGTATAAGGGACCTCACCATTATCTACACCTTCAGAAATGTAATCTTTTTGGGCTGAAAAGCATGACCCAAACAAGGTGTGAGAAATATATCTCAGTAGGCACCCACCAAAGGCACGTGCCCAACTGTGTGTAAACATGAAACAACAGCGTGAAAAAGTAAAATTCAATAAACTAAGCAATACTCATAAGTAACAAACTTACCAGTTATATTTCCATTTAGTTATTAATTTAATCCATTTAATATGAGAAAACACCACAGTGCATTTCTAAGTAAACAGTCAGTGTCCTCAGGCACGCAAACCTTTACCCTCTGGTAATCAAAATCCAACCCACAGGTAATTGCCCATAGGTATAACAGATTTTTCCCTCAGGCGTAGGTAGTGTCTCCCTCAGGCACAGATTCTATTGCCCATAGGCACAGAAGAAGTTTCCCTTAGGCTAAGATAACAACTGCCCTCAGGCTAAGCAAAACAACGCCCACGGGCTAAGTAAAACACTGCCCTCAGGCACAAGTAACCGGGCCATGCCCAACATATAAACATGCAATTTACATACAATTCCTCTCGAGGAAAAAGTAATTCATAATTTAAACATGGCATAGTATCCTGGCCAAATGGCTAAATAGAGGAACGCACCCCCGGGGTGGTCCTGGATCCAAACACCGATCCCAAACAACAATTTTACAATTTTATTTAATTACCTATATAGTTCTAGGTAGTTAAAATAGCCACGGCCCCAGCCACACGATACCCCAACATGGGTTCGTGGCACTAAAATACAAAAAACACACATCAGTTGGAAAAATAAACACCAATCCACCTACCTTAATCACCAACGAACGATATACGCGAACGTCAATTCCAGAAACGCCTAAAACGGCGTAGATCTGACGAAGAAGAAAACCCGTTCAAACTTAAATAACTCTCCTACGAGAAAGAATTGGTAAGAACTACTCCAGGAGAAGGAAGCACTCACCCGCGTGGTTCCAACGAGATTGTCCAAGGCAGAAACAGATTCCCAAAGCTCGATCAGTTGATCCTCGAAGATTCGGCCATCCACTCCCGAGCTCCCATCCGGTTCTAAGCCTTCCCTATGAATAGGGGAGGCTACTGCCCATTTTAAGTGAAAAAAACAAAGTACACGACATGTATTTTCAAGTACATGACGTGTACTTTCCATTTTTAAACTGTTCCTCTGGCGGCTTCCCGCCAGCGTGGCACTGTTCACCTACCAACATGACCACACGACGCGTCTTCATGAGTACATGACGTGTTCTGCCCCACAGCTGGCCACCACCTTACTGTTCGCCTGCCGACTGACTACACAACATGTAAGGGACCACTACACAGTTTGTAGTCAGTTTTTACACCCTTCATTGATGACACGGCTACACACCCTGTGTACTCATCCCACACGGCCAAAAGTACACGACGTGTGGAAAAGTACACGGTGTGTACTTCCAAAATTTGGGATTTTTCCCCATTTTCCTTATTTTCTCAAAAACACTTAAGGAAAGGAGAAAAGAAGAAACCCTTACCTCAAAATAAGAACCAGGTTCTTACAAACTTCCCCCCTTAAAGCAATTTATCCCCAAATTTCCCTTACAAGGGTGGCGAAGATAAATCTCAGAACAGCTCTGGCCACTGAGCACGTATGTCGGTCTCCCACTCCCAGGTTTTGTCCTACACTCGGCCATGCTTCCATAACACCCGTACGAGAGTAACTGACTGGCCTCGGAGAACCTTCATGCTCCTATAAACGATATGAATCAAATGCTCCTCAAGGGACGCATCTCTCTCTAACTCAGCCTCCTCAGGCTGAAGGATGTGAGACAGGTCTGAATGATAGCGGCATAGCTGAGATACATGAAAGACGTCGTGCATGGCTTAGTACCTCTGTGGTAACTGCAGTCGATAGGAAACCAGCTTGACTATCTCCAGAATCTCAAACGTCCCCACATACCTCGGTGAAATTTTACACCGTCTCCTGATTCGCCTGTGTCCCAGCCTCGGAAAAACACGCAAGAAGACCTGATCCCCGACCACGAACTCCAAGGGTCGTCTGCGGCGATCAACATAAAATTTCTGACAAGACTGCGTGGTATCCATTTGATTCTGAATCAATTGGACCTGCTCAGAAGTATCCAGCACGAGACCTGGTCCCAGTAAAGCTGCCTCACCTGCCTCTAACTAGCACAAAGGTGATCGGCATGACCTACCATATAAAGCCTCATAAGGTTCCATCTCGATGGTTTCCTGAAAACTATTGTTGTAGGCAAACTCAACTAGGGGTATATGCTTCTCTCAAGATCCCCCAAAGTCTAGGACGCATGCACGCAACATGTACTCAAGCACCTGTATCGTACGCTTTGACCGACCATCTGTCTGAGGGTGGTATGCTGTGCTCAGAATCACCTGTGTACCTAGTGCCCTCTAAAAACTCTACCAGAAATGAGACTTAAAGAGGGCGTCCCTATCTGAAACAATAGAATGAGGTACCCCATGAAGATGTACGATCTCTTGGATATAAAAATTTCTGAGCTCGTCAACCACGACGGTCCCCTTGATCGGAAAAAAGTGAGCTACCTTCGTGAGTCTGTCCACAACTACCCACACGGCATCATTGCCTTAAGGTGAACTCGAAAATCCAGTCATGAAGTCCATCGTGACATCATCCCATTTCCACTCTGGGATGGGTAACTGCTGTAACAGTCCGGCTGGCCTTTGGTACTCTGCCTTCACCTGCTGACAGGTGGAACAACTCGTAACAAAACCAGATGCATCTCTCTTTATACCCGACCACCAGTACTGACGTCTCAAGTCACGGTACATCTTGGTAACCCCAAGATGAACTGCCCAAGCTGAAGCATGAAACTATCGCATAAGCTCCTCATGTATATCCCCTGAAACCCATACTCGTCCATGGAAATGCATAACCTTATCACTGCCTATCATCCAACCAGGAGGAGGGTCCTCACTTGCCACCGACTCCCATAGAGCTAGGCCTTCAGAATTTGATAACTGTCTCATCCTCACTCTATCCAGAAGGGTAGAATTCACAACTAAAGATGAAAGATAGGTTTTCCCCTGACTTTTGTGCACATCCAAATGCATCTCACAGAACAAAGCCATAAGCTTCCACTCACCACTGGCCTCCTGCACTGCCTATATCTGAGTCTTCCTGCTCAGTGCATTAGCTACTGCATTACCTTTACCAGGTGTATAGGCAAGCTGAAAATTGAAGGACTGTAGGTATTATACCCACCTCCTCTACCTCAGATTCAAGTCACGCTGAGTAAAGATATACTTGAGGCTTTTTTGGTCGGTGAAAACCACAAAATTCTCTCCCAATAGATAATGTATCCAACAGTGCAACGCATGCACAACTGCAACCAACTCGAGGTCATGCGTCGGGTAATTCCTCTCATGTGGCCTCACCTGTCGAGACTTGTACGCAACAACTCGATCTCCCTGCATCAACACTGCTCCCAGCCCAATACCTGATGCGTCACAGTAAACTGTATAGCTCTTCCCCTGCTCTGGGAGTATCAGGATCGATGCTGATGTCAACCTTGATTTCAGGTCCTAAAAGGCTGTCTCGCAAACTTTTGACCAAACAAACTTCACACCCTTATTAGTCAAACCTATCAAGGGTGCTGCTAAGCGGGAGAAGTCATGTATGAAACGTCTATACTAACCATCCAGCCCTAAGAAACTTCATATCTCAAACACATTCTTAGGATGCTCCCAGGAAACTACTGCTCTCACCTTCTCTGGGTCTACTGCAACTCCTACCTCTAAGATGATATGACCTAGGAAGTGAATTTGGTCCATCCAAAAGTGGCACTTTGAGAGATTAGCATATATCCGGTGCTCTCTCAGTGTACTCAATACGATCTCAAGATGGGTGGCATGGTCGTGTCGAGTGTGAGAGTACACCAAGATGTCTTCCACAAATACTACCACAAAAGAGTCCAGATAAGGATGGAACACACGATTCATCAGAGCCATGAAAACTGCTGGCGCGTTCGTGAGTCCGAACGACATAACCAAGTACTCGTACAGACCATATCTGCTTCGAAAAGCTGTAAGCAGTATATCCGATGTTCTCATGCGTAGCTGATGATATCCTGAACTCAGGTCAATCTTTGAGAACACTCATGCTCCACGAAGTTGATCAAAAAGATCATCAATCCCTGGAAAGGGATATCAGTTCTTAACCGTCAACTGGTTTAGCTTCCGATAATCCACACAGAGTCTGAGGGTACCATCCACCTTCTTCGCAAAAAGGACCAGAGAACCCCACAAAGAAGTATTGGGTTAGATAAATCTATTTGCCTGTAACTCCTCTAACTACCTCTTAAGCTCCTGCAGCTCAGTTGTAGACATCCTATAAGGAGGAATGGACACCGGTGCTACCCCTGGCATAAGCTCAATAGAGAAATCCACCTCACGCTATGATGGTAGACCTAAAAAGTCGCCCGGGAAGACATCCCTGAAGCGATCAATGACTGGAGGGAAATCTGTCTGACAATCCCCCTGATCATCCAGATATAAGCTCGCAATATGGGCTATGACTCCACATCACCCATGATGCTCTGGTCCAGCTCGACTTGCCTGAACATCCCATTCGCCCTTGTATAGAAACTCTCTGCCCTCTGGTGACGTGAAAATCACCCTGCGATGATAGAAATATACAAAAGCTCAAAAGGGAACCAACCAGTCCATCCCGAGAATGACGTCATAATATGTCATCTCTAAGACATAGAGGTCCCAAAGAAAGTGACACCCACAAACCTTAAGGGGGCACTCCTTGCACTGATGCACACCATCTGTTCTAGTCCCCAACGAAGTGTCTAGCATCATGATACCAGAAGAAGAAGAAACACAGAGCCTAAGGCTCTCCACAATGGGTAAAAATATGAAACTATGTGTAGCACCCGTATCAAAAAGTACAGAAGATAAGACAGAATCTACTAGAATAGTACCTCTAACTGTAGAAGGTCCAGGATCCTGCTCTTGCTGGGTCTGTTGCACTGCATATGCCTGCCCAGTGCTGCGGCCCTACGACACAGCCTGGCTACCCTGAGCTATCCTGCCCTACTGCCTCTGAGATCCTGGTGTCTGGCTACCACGGCCATGACCACCATCCCTACCAGCATGCCCTAACGTATTCCAGTTCCCCGACTGGTAAGAAGCCACTGGTCCTGCTCCCGCACACATAGTTTGCATAGAACCCCTCTCACTATCCATCGGTGGAAACGCCCTACAAAAGCGCTGCAGATGACCCACCTTGCCACAAGATCGACACTCCACTGGATCACGTGGACACTATGGCCTCTTGTGCCCCTCTCTACCACACTGGTAGCACATGAAATGGCCACCTGAAGCATTATTTTGACTGGTACTTCCACCCTGAGAGAAGTCTATTCGTCTCTTCCTCTTGCCAGTAGAAATAGTACCAGAAACTGGTGCTGAACCGCCCTGGCCCACACCACTAGCCTCCCGCAGGTTCCTATCTGTAATCAGCTCCTGGTTCACAATAGCATATACAGTAGGAAATCTGAAAACATTCACCAACGCTCAGATGTCATACCGAAGACCATCCTCGAAGCACCTAGCCCTCAACGTCTCATCACCCACCAGAACGGGTGAAAAATGCTGAAACTCGGTAAAGCGAGTAGAATAATCCATCACCGACATAGCACCCTGCTACATATTCATGAACTCTCGAGCTCTATCTGCCCTTAGCATATCTGGGAAGAAGAAGTCATAGAAGACTGCCTGAAAATCTTCCCACGCCATGTCTCTGTGATGCTCTGACTGGGTGGTAACATTCCACCACCTATTAGAGGAATCACGCAACATATAAGTCGCGAGCTTGACCCTCCTCCCTGGAGGCGTCTCAAGATGCTTGAAAATAGTCTACATCGATCCTAGCTAAGAATCCACAGCCTTTGGTCCGTCATCCCCTGAAAATGTAGGCGGATGCTGCTACTGGAAGATACGTGTCAGCTCGGCCATAGATGTAGCAGCCTACAGTACTCCCTGAAAGGTCCGCATGAACCACATAAATCCTTCATGGAACTGCGACTCCGCTCCTGTGTCCATTATAACAGCTGGCGCTACATCTGGCTTTGCTGGAGGATCCACTGGTAGCCCATGACCCACCATTTATGGATTATACTCATTGACACTCTCTTGGTGAACAACGCGTGGTCATCTCGGTGGCATGACACTACAAGGTAAAATGCACACCTTAGAACAAGATTAACAACTGAAAGTGAAGGAACCACAAAGGGAACAAGGGGAAGAAGGAATTTCAAGATTTTCAAAACAAGACTACATGGCGTGTACAATGACTACACGACGTGTACTTGACTTCCCTTCCCCTGCCCAGGTCCTTCGACACAGCTAAGCCACACGGCTCCCGATGAACAAAAACTACACGGCGTGTATAATATCTACACAGCGTGTACGGTGTTATTTTCCAACTGCCCGTGTCGTTTGTAAAATGGACGACTACTCGGCTTGCAACTACACGACGTGTTACACCCGCACACGGAGTGTACACTACCCCATTTCCCAACCACACGGCTAAGTCCACATGGTCTGTCCTTGGTCAAGACTACACGATATATCCTACAGGTACACAACGTGTACTAGATCAACTTCGCTAACCCGTGTTGTTAGATAAATGGTCAGACACACGGCTCACACTGCATGGTGTGTTCTATACACACACGACATGTACTCGAAAGGATTACCCTGACCCGTGTTGTTAGTTACACAGCTGGGTCCCCAGGTCACACCACACGGCGTGTTCTTCATTGACACGGCGTGTTTAGGAAATGACTACACCGGCCCGTGTTTGTTAGTTACACGGTCGGGTCTCTGGGTCAACACTACACAACGTGTATATTTGGTACACGACGTGTTTTCCCCCAAACATTCCCTACCCCGTGTTGCCGCCCACACGGTTTGTGACACGGAAAGAGACTACACGACGTGTACTTAAAAAGTTTATTTTTCTTCCCGAATAGAAGACCATACACGGCGTGTATACTGGGTTTCCAGACAGTATGCCTCAGAAACTTCCCCAAAACCCAGAAATACTGAAAAACAACACCTAAGTGTCGAATTCCGACCTGTGAGGGCCCATACTCTCCACGAATCAAAGTTTGACATCTTATCTATGTTATAACTAATAAAAAGCTAGTGATCTACCAAATTCCGGTCAGTGGGGGCCCATACTCCCCAAAAACCAAATTTTGACGTCCATTCTATCAACCGGCTCAAATAAAATTACCCTATAACACATCAAGTATTTTATCAAATAAGATATCACAACAACATGATTTACTAGAACAACAACTATCACAACAACATGCAATTTCTAATGCACATACATGGCATGGAAACTATGCATGGCATGTGATTTCTAGCATGTGCCTATATGATGCATGAGATGACATACCCTCATCTCATCAGGTTGCAACTAAATAGAACCCATAGATAAAATATAAACTGCACAATCTCAAGTGCATCACCCAACGGTGAAATCAAATCAACTGTAAAATTTGAAAAATCAAAAGAAGTGCAGAAATATGAGGTAGACTGGATTTTCCCTATACACAGGTTAGCTACGCCCAGGTACAACTTATTACCAACTACCATTCCCATCCTATCCCTGAATAAGGCTCCAAATAGTAAGTCAAAGAAAATAAATCCTCTGATACCACTTTGTAACGTCCTGGATCCGGGTGCCACTCAACGGGTGCCCCGAACCCGGTTCGTCACGTGACCTCAAGCGCATTTCCCCAAACGCTAGAGGCTGCTGACTAGCAGTGAGGGCCCAGATCTGATAGTGGGGAAACTATGTCCTCATTTTTCAAAGTGTAGCGCAATGGAAAGAATAAAACATACAACAATAATGGAAGCAACAACAGTATATATATAACTGACATGGATAACTGATGACAAAAAGGTAAACCAGTAGTCATATATATGAAGATGCAGCATGTCACTATTCTATAAAACAACCATAACATGTTACACTATAATAAAATACATTACAACTGAAGTACAAGTACAGAAAGCAAAAGAGAACATCCCGCGACATCACGAGCCAATGCTTGGTCCCATTATCTCCTACACCCCAGCAGAAATCAAGTACCTGTATAAGGGCCCTCTCCCTTATCCACACATACAAAAATGTAATCTATTTGGGCTGAAAAGCATGACCCAAATAGGGTGTGAGAAATATATATCAGTAGGCACCCACCAAAGGCCTGTGCCCAACTGTGTGTAAACATGCAACAATAGTGTGCAAAAGTAAAATGCAATAAACTAAGCAGTACTCAAAAGTAACCAACTTACCAGTTATATTTCCATTTAGTTATTCATTTAATCCATTTAATATAAGAAAACACCACAGTGCATTTCTAAGTAAACAGTCAGTGTCCTCAGACACACAAACTTTTACCCTCAGGTAATCAGAATCCAACCCGCAAGTAATTTCCCACAAGCATAACAGATTTTTCCCTCATGCGTAGGTAGTGTCACCCTCATGCATAGAGTCTATTGCCCATAGGCATGCAAGAAGTTTCCCTCAGGCTAAGATAACAACTACCCTCAGGCTAAGAAAAACAACTCCCACGGGCTAAGTAAAATACTTCCCTCAGGCGCAAGTAACCGGGCCATGCCCAACATATAAACATGCAATTTACATACAATTCCTCTCAAGGCAAAAGTAATGCATAATTTAAACATGGCATACCCTTAGGTATCCTGGCTAAATGGCTAAACAGAGGAATGCACCCCCGGGGCGGTCCTGGATCCAAGCACTGATCCCAAACAACAATTTTAAAATTTTATTTATTACCTATATAGTTATAGGTAGTTAAAATAGCCATGGCCTCAGCCACACGACACCCCAAAATGGGTTCGTGGCACTAAAATACACAAAACACACAACAGTTGGAAAAATAAACACCAAGACACCTACCTTAAACACCAACGAATGATATAGGCGAACGTCGATTCCAGAAACGCCCAAAAACGATGTAGATCTGATAAAGAAGAAAACCCGTTCAAACTCAAATAACTCTCATATAGGAAAGAATTGGTAAGAACTACTCAAGGAGAAGGAAGCACTCATCCGTGCGGTTCCAACGAGATCGTCCGAAGTGGAAACGAATTACCAACGCTCGATCGGTTTATCCTCGAAGATTCGGCCGTCCACTCCCGAGCTCCCATCTGGTTCTAAGCCTTCCCTGTGAACATGGGAGGCTACTGCCCATTTTAAGCGAAAAAAACAAAGTACACGGCGTGTATTTTCAAGTACATGGCGTGTACTTCCCATTTTTAAAGTGTTCCTATTGCGGCTTCCTGCCAGCGTGGCACTGTTCACCTGCCGACATGACCACACGATGTGTCTTCATAAGTACACGGCGTGTTCTGCCCCACAGCTGGCCACCGCCTTACTGTTTTCCTGCTGAATGACTACACGGCGTGTAAGGGACCACTACACGGCGTGTAGTCAGTTTTTACACCCTTTGTTGACGAAACAGCCACACACCCTATGTACTCATCCCACACGGAAAAAAGTACACGATGTGTACTTCCAAAATTTGGGATTTTCCCCCATTTTCCTTATTTTCTCAAAAATACTTAAGGAAAGTAGAAAAGAAGAAACCCATACCTCAAAATAAGAACTAGGTTATTACAATGTAGAGTACCAGAGCATGGACTATATCAGGTGAAGAAAAGGAGTTCTAAGCTCTTGAATCAAACAAAGCACAAGCAAGAGTACTGCACAAACTGATCGTACCTCAAACGATCTCCGACCCTACTAGAATTGCTACCTCTATAGCGTGAAACTGACCACACATAGCTTCTCTACCCCTATTATTTTGACCACCTCCTTGACCATGTATAGGTTGAGCTCCCTGAGGAACACACTGAGGTTAGTCTCTTCCTAATTCGTCTCCCCTCGGTGAATCAGGATCCTGCTATCCCTACTATTGAAACGGCCTGGTCGACAACTAATATCGAGGCGGGTGCTGAACCTTCCCACCTCCACCATTTTGAGCTCGAACTGGGAACTGTCTTTGAAGGTTTCCATGGCCTCCAAAAGTGAAACACCACAATCCCAAGCCTATTTGAAAAGCACGAGGATCAGAAGTTCAAAACTGAAACTGTTGAGGTCGACTCCCCACCAGCTGAAACCTCAAAGGCCCTGGCGCCTGAGACCTACTGCTGGAAGCCTTTATCTTTGTATGATCCTTATAGATCCCCTCTCATGGTAGATCTCCTCTTGAGTAACCACTTATCCTTTCTTCTGGACCTCTAGTTATGTCAGTAAGGTGAAGGGAGTAATTGAAAACTGGAGGGAAGGACACAATGACTCCTTTAAGCATCTTGCTCGAGACTCCTCATCTAGAAATAGATCTGAAGAAAAACAAAGGAGATCCTTGAACTTGATCCCGATCTCTCATACTGACATAATCCCCTACTGGAGGGAGAGTAACTCTTGCCTCTTCATGGCCTTCATGTTCAAAGAAAGCAATTCCACCCAAAAATCCTCAAAATAGACCCACAAAACATTGGTCTCCTTCCTCTCCCCCAGGTAGAGAATCCACCACTAACATGCAACAACCCGCATCTAACTAACTTCTAATGGAACCCAGTACTCCGTCAGAGCCCAGATCAAGCTGAAAGTGATCCCCAGCTCCTCAAGCCAACTCTCCATATTTGTGTCCAAGACACTACCCTGGTACTTTCCTAGATTCTACTGCCAGAAAACAAAAAGCATATTCTACCATTGATCATCCTCCATCACTGGATCAACCCTCCTTCAGTTGATCAGGTTAACCTGTTGAGCATCCAATGCTCACACCACTCATGGACGACAACCAAGTTCCATAATTCAAAAGTAAATAGGGAACTCTTAAGCCCGAGAAGTATGATTTTTTTTAGAATTCATTTTAACCCATGATTTATTTTAAATTCCCCAAAAATCCCAAGACAAATAAGAACACAAGTCATCATGATTCATGTACCTCCCCTAGGGTCTCTACCCTGCAAACTATGTAGCCTCACTTGGTCATTTGGTAGGCTTAGAGTCCTTGCATCATATCACAAGGGGCCCTAAAATCCTATGCCCTAGCCAGTCTTCCCTAGCCTATGTCACACACCAAGATCACATAACACTATTGCCCTGCCATCCCATGGAATCCTTACCATTCCTAACTCCTAACTCCATCCTATCTCTCAACCATCACTGTCATGACCCCCTCCCTCCAAAGATACCCCTCTTGGGATGGCAATGAAGTTAGAGAAATAATGACTCCCCCAAGTCCCACCTTTAGTAGGCCTTGGGGTGGAAACCACCACCAAGGGTATACAATCTCACATAATGGATGACATTACACTTTTTATAGAAACAAGATAGGGAGATAAGATGGTAAATCCCAAGAAACTCCAAACACTAAATATAAAAGTAAATCCAAAATCCATCCCACATGAATATTCAAAAGTAAAACTGTTATAATACAATAAAAACCCCAAAGTAAGTACCAAAATAAAGATAAGCAGTGACATAGAAACTGTATCAACATCTAAGCTAGTAAGGTCCAACATGGTCCACATGATCCTCATGGAAACCCAAAAACAATTTTATATACATAGGGTGATAATACAAGTATACTCAGGAGGAAAATCCAAAGTCTCTCATGTAGAAGTGGGGAGACATAATAATGAACCTGTGAGAAAATAGTAGAAACTAATAGCACCTATCAAGGAATACTAACCACCCTAGCCTCACTAAGGAACACTCACCAAATAACAAAGTCAAGTAAGGTAATATAATGAGCACATCGATATTTGGGTACCCTACAACGCTTACCACTAGTTAACTGCTCATCCATAATGGTGAACGTCCTGATTCTACCATGCTATTCCATAAGCCCCACCGCCACAACTTGCCCGTATACACCTGGGACACATACCACAACCCGCCCGAAAACACCTGGGCCACAACCACATCACACCTCACCCGCAGAAACCTATGCCACAAAACCGCAACCGCACCCCAAAGGCACCTGGGAAAGTACAACATATCTAATCCCAAAGACACCATGGAAGCACACCCCTCCCACATACACCTGGGCCTTACAACCGTACCACAACATTTCAAAGAGTCTAAGGATACCAATGCCAAGAAGAGGGAGAAAAGAAGATCCAATAATGATCCATCCATCCTCCCCCATAATAATGGGGGTGTTTATAACATTGTGCTCAAAAAGAGTGGGGTGTGTACAAAAATCATAAGAAACTACATGTATATATATAAGTACCAAAAACTCAACCGAACCTAGGGGTTTTCAAAACAAACAACCAACCCACCAAAAACTACCCTTACTACCACCTCTAATGCAGAACCACACAACCAACCACAAACTTAATTCATAACCCCAACCAATTCATTTAACCAATTATCATTCTACATTAATAATTTGTTTATTTATTTATTCCATACCTAACTAGGAAACTACCAAACAAAACACACCACAAGTAACATCATAACCTACACACACTTCACAAAAGTATCTGGAAACTCTAGGAGAAATGCCCACACAAGGCAACACCATCCTTCTTCAAAACTATCCTTCCCAAAACATCTTTGGTTTACCCACTGCATGAAAAGAACCAAATCCCAAAATAACAACAAAACACAACCAGGTTGAAGTCCCACTACACAAACAAACCATGCCCAACAACCATAACACAACCCAGATACAGTCCCATTGTTCAACAAGTTCATCCATCCCACAATCAATCAATCTCTCAACCTGAGATACCATTTTACCTTTAAACCATCCACACACACCACAATGCTCTCAACAGTAGCAATACAAAACCCGTATGAAGAACAATATAGAAAATATCCACACAAAACACACAACCACACCAAACAAGGAAAATGGTATTCAGATTTAACACATTCGTTCTTTAATTTCACTTTGATAAAATAGGGGTTATCAAAGAACAAGTTTGATCATGAGGCATCCATTTATTTAACTGGGTATACATGGTTAATCAATTTCATAATTCCAGATTTCAATAGGGGATACATAACAAGTGTAAAGAATCACTCGTGTGAAAACAAATACAACCAACAACCATGATTTTAATAAGGCATACAACTCAAAATAAGGATCAAAGATAACAAATAAAACAAAACAAACATCATCACCATCTTACTAGCCCCTCATTTATTACTAAAGTAACAAAAACCGTTATCGTAATAAGTATGATTATCTTTATAACAGGTTAAATTATCATCATAACACTGGGATTCAACCATAAACACAAAGAGACATTAGCTTACCCACCTCGCATGATACAAAATAATGAAAGACTAAGGGATCCCTACCTCGAAGAACAGGTGACCATCAATTCCTTATTGCATCAAAATATAGGGTTGAACAAGTAGTAGGAAAGAATTTAATAGAAAAATCAACCTAAATCTACAACACATATGGTACTCCTCGGGGAATAAAGGTTTTGATCACACTAAGATAAAATGAAAACACGTGAGGAAGATAAGATCTCAGCTTAGAAGAGCCAGATCCTATATCAACGGATGGGAGACAATTTCAAAGTACTTAAAATCCATATCATGGTCAAACCATGCGGTTTGGCCATTTCAAATTCTCTCGAGCATTATAATATTAAAAATATAATAATTATTCTTGGAGATGGTGTAAACGGATTCAGAAATGGTCGCGCATGATAAGTAACTCATTTTACGTCAAAGCGGGGAGAAACTAGAAAAACCTGATAGAAATAGAAAAAGATATAAATGACTCACCAATGGGTGAGTCACCGACATGAGTCACTAATAATGAGTCACCAATGCCCGATTCACCGATGCCCGATTCACCGAAGTGAGTCACCGATGGGACTCACTGACACGAGTCACTGATGTGACCCACTGACAATGAGTCACCAACACCTGACTCATTGACGCGAGTCACCGACGCGAATCACTGACATGAGTCACTGATGTGACCCACCAACAAAGAGTCATCGACGTGACTCACCGATGCCACTCACCGACGCCCGACCTACTGATACTCTGACCTACCGATGCCCTGACCTACGGACACACTGAGTCACCGATGTTGAGCTACTGATGAAAAAACTATAATTTCGGAAAACTATTGAAATGATCTACCTTTGCCTTCCAAAACATCCAAAACACTATATTTTGAAAAAGTAATGGACTAGAGATACCTTAGACATTAAAAGTTCTGAGTTTTTATCCATTTAGATATGATAAATATAGTATTGATCTTTACAATGAGATTAGAAAACTATTAAAAACATCATTATATCACTTGATGTGGTGTTCAGATAACTTTCACATTGAGATCATGCCACAACTTGTTTCTTGAGAATTAATTTTTGGGTATTGAATGTATTTTTGTGTTATATTTATTGACAACATGTTCATGGATGAGTAAGAGACTATTTGGACCTGAGGTGGTAGAAAAGGGATGAAAAATTATGAGGGGGAAAAGTTTATGTCGTGGTATTCTATTGAACACGTTTTGGTGGATGGATCGAAACGTCTTTTGAAGAAGTTTATAGGAAACAATCATTGTAGTGGTCATGGTTACTTGTATGCCTAATAGTATACCATAGGGAGGCCCAAAATGGGCATGGTTCTTTGTCCTTATATTGTGATTAGAGATGGAAACAACCATAGTAATATTGACCATGGTTTTAGAAAAATTGAGGGAAGTAGCTGAGGGTTGACCATGGGGAGTTGAGGAGACACCAAGAATGACCAACCCTATAGTGAAGTGAAAAATCCCTGTGAACTATGCCCATGGAGAAAACTCCCACAACACTGGGTGTACAACCATATTAAGTTTGACCGTGGTTCTAGAAAAATCGAGGGAAGTTATTGGGAACCATGCCCATGGAGAAAATGCTCACAACAATGGGTGTTTAGTGTTAATGTTATAAAGTTATACAAAGTGGGAGAATATTATATTTCGTGGTGATTGTTGGAAGATATGTTTGAGTGGAGTGAAATGAATTTCCAAAACGGTGAGATATGGAGAGATCTGGTCATCGTTAGCTAGAATACATCATGGCAGATACTTCCATGTCCTGGGGGAAATTCTATCTAAATAAACAATGTGTTACTTATATCAAGGTATGATGAAACATTGAGAGATCTGACTAAAATTTCTAGAGAGAATTCCTATAAGGATTAAGCTGGATTTGAGGATAATAATTAAGGTGTGCATGTGATCCAAACTTGGAGGCACTTTAGGAGGGATGTATAAGATTGACCGACTTTTTGATGCTCGTTTTGATCTTTCTTGTACTTGGACTTCAAGATAATATTTCCACTTTATTCTTTGTTCTTGTCAAGAATAATATAAGAATGAGGACAACGATATCACAACCATTGGACATCAAGAATTATCCACTCGATTAAAAGTGTGAGGACCTTGTAAAAACTCTTTTTTCATGATCATTATCTCTCTCTATCACAACATATTATGGTTTCATTTGTGATCCTATGCACTAAACGATGATAGGAATTTTTTTTGAGAGTTGGTGTTTCAATTACCACTAATTCACCCCCAGTGATTGTGCACTCTCTCTCAGGCCTATCATTTGGAATCATAGCATATTTAAGAGGTTCTAGCTATTCTCTGGGATAAGATTTTATTAATTATTTATAACTTCTTTTGATCGAATATATCTATGAAAATAATTAATACCATAAAAAAAAGTAGTTCTCAAGTTTTATGGTAAATGATTCCATATATAGAAGGAGATGATTATTTCATACCTTCTATCTCTTCACTTTTATGTTTTTGATATAACCAAGAATGGTGTAAATATTCTTAAAGTTATAAAAATCTACATTTTTCTTGATTAGAAGAATATTGAATATGAGGGTAGAGCACACAATATATTACTTTCACCCTTCTTAAAAAGAGTTGACCTAAGTTATGGACTTGTAGACAATGAATGAAATTTAAAAAAAACTCCATGATATCCTTGAGAGATATAAGAAGGTTAAGAAGTCATGATTATAATTTTTTTTCTCAATTTGAGGATATTATAATGGGATAAGATGAGTCAGTGGATGGGTTTCTTTGTTTGGGTGAAAAAAATGTAAGCTTGATTCAAAGTTATGGATAAGATCTTAAGGATTCCACAGTGGTAAAGAAGTTGATGAGGATTCTCCTATATGAGTTCGATGCAAAGAATCTCAGTGCTTAAGGATCAAGACTTGGATGAGTGGACCATTGATAATCTCAAAAATTTCTTGATAACTTATGAAATGAGAAGAGGCCTGGCTTTATGGAAGAAAGGAAAATTTGAAAAGGAAATTGCATCCAAATATTCTAAAAGTTCAAAACATTTTAAATCTAAGAAGTCTCATGAGGAGTAAACCAATACCAAGGATGATTACATGAATTCTGATGAGTTTATCTTATTCTTTTGAAAAGACATGCATCAAGGAAAATGTAAATACAAGGGTAAACTTCCATTTAAGTGTTTCAATTGTGGAAAGATTGGATAATTTTCAGATAGTTTTAATGAGAGGAATAATGGATGTGAAAGATGATTAATCTCAAAGATCATCAAGGATAACTAAGGTGTCAAGTGGATGAATTAAAGGAAATTTCTCTAAAGGAAAGGAAAAGACAATTTTTTAAAGAAAAATATTTTTTTCAAAAGATAATGATACATCATGTAATGGGGAAAGTGAAAATTAAGAAGAATATTTCAAGAATGAATGAGTCAAATATTTCATGGTTAAATCAAAAGAGTTCATGGAACCTTTTAGTATTGAAGAGGGGAGTAAAAAAGAGGAAAACAAAGAAGAAGATACATCAAAATAATTCTAAATGAATATGCAGCTCTTAGAGAGTTTGAAAGAAATCAAGAAACTTGAAAAAGGAGAAAATAACATTGAGAAAGGAGAATAATTCACTTAATAAATCCCTCAATACATCAAAAGTAAATGAGATTAATGAGATAGAATTGGAGCTCACACATAAGATGGGAAATCTCAATGAAATTACTGATGCAAGAGACATAATGCTTTATATTACTATATCATATCTAATTGATAAAAATAAGGAGGTAAAGGATCTTGAGGGGAGGTTGGTTGATGCTGAAAATTCCTCAAAATAATTCCAACTTTTAGAGTTTAAAAAATTTATCAAAGAAGATGATGAATGTTCTAAATCATCTAAGAAATTTGTTTATGATACCAAATAGCTTTAATATTGTCCTATGGTTCCAATAAGTATTGTTTTGTACACTATATATTGCATCCCAAATGGAAAAAGTAGTGAAAATAAGAGGAATAAAGTGATTAATTCACCAAATAAAGAGAATCAATCCATTGTTACTTTATGTGATGGTGCTTAAAATCACAAAAGAAATGAGGTGTGGAAGAAAAGGGATACTAAGGAAAAACTTAAGGGAAAATCAAAGGTGGAGGAGAATGATTCTATTCATGAGGAATTTAAAAGAAAGAAACATATTCCAAATAAAAATAAAAAACAATGAGTATATTTTGATAAACTAAATTTCCAATGGATTAAATTCTATTTTTATGGAAGATGTTGGTGCCACAAAGTCCATGGGCACAAAGTCTATGTGTTCCAGTAGAATCGTTCACTATCTAAATCAAAGAGAGGCTATGAATCAAGGGAGATTAAAGATTAAGTATGTGGAAGGAGTGATCCACCTAGAGAAACCATTGAAAAATTTCTCACTATACTACTGGAACAATTGAAGAGAAATGAGAACTCTAAATATCTCAAGAGGAGTAATCATGAAAAAGAATTGGTGGCTGTGGTAGATTACAAAGAAGTAAAAGGTGGAAAACCTTTGATACTTGAATGTGGTTTCTTATATCACTTGATTGAAAACATGAAACTCTTAAAAGATATCCAAAGGTATGATGAATGATCTATTAATTTTGATAATTATGAATTACTCAATGTGAAAGGTGATGGAAACATCAAAATAGGTGAGAAGTTTTAATCTAGTAGTGTTCTCTTTGTCAACAGGCTGAGCCATAATCTCTTAAGTGTACCTCATATTTTTGATAATGAAAATAAGGTGATATTTATGTAAGAATGGATGTTCCATAAAGATATTGATAGATGAAACAATCATTATTAAGGTACAATGTACAAGTGACAATCTATTTTGAATTTCCAATGATCAAAATAGTTATAGAATGAGAATGGATGAGGAGATCAGATTTGGAATAGAAGACTTGGCCATTTAGGTCAAAAGAAAATGGCTAAGATTATCATATATGAATCTGTGATAAATCTATCAAATCTGAATCTTGAAAGACTCAACACTTATGAAAATATCATAAAGAAAACATGGTAAAAAAGAGTCACAATAAGGTTGAGATCAAAAATAAAAAAACTATAGATTTGATACACTTAGATGTGTGTGTTCTGATGATCTTGAAATTAACCAATAATAATAAAACATTTTATTAATTTTTAGATAATTTTTCTTGTGTAATTTATTTCTACTTTTTATCAAGTAAATCAAAAGATCTTGATATGTTTATAAATTTTTATAGGTGTGTTAAAAATAAAATCGAATGTGCTATTAAAATATTTTTTTGATAACCGATCTAAATATGAGAAAGAATAATTTGAATCATATATTGAGAAGCATGAGATAATACATGAATATAGCGCTCCATACATGCCCCAACCAAATGGATTAGCTGAGTGGAAGAACCAAATTTTGATAGACATGGGAAATACCATGTTATTTTAGCATAAAAATTTACAGTTATTTTAAATAAAAGATACATTAGAAGCAATCTATATTCTCAATCAGTGTTTAATCCAACCAAATTCAGTAAATATTCCTTATGAGATGTGGTTTTTGAAGAATCCAATCTAAAAAATATTAAAGGTATTTTAACACCCATGTTACATCAAGATCAAAGTAAGGAATTTGATAAAGTTTGATGAGAGAGTGAATGAGGGTATGTATCTTGGATATACAGTAGATGAAAGGAGTTACTAGTGTTACAAAAGAATATGAGAAAAATAATTGATAGTTATGATGTTATTATTTTAGGAAATCAAAATTCATTTCAAACATTATTACTTATTGATGATGAGATTGAAGAAACTCAAGGAAAAGTGTTGGATAATATAGGACATATTTGAATATTGTAGCATATTTTAAAACTTCCCATGATGATTTTGAAATTTACAGCAAAGAGGTAGAACCAAAGTAAGGAGGATATAAGTACTAAAGGATTAGGAAACATGTTGAGCCTAAAAACATCCTTGGAGAAAACAAAAAGGGTGTTCAAACCTGAAGAAGTTTGAAAAATCCCAATCATACCATCTTTCTTTCAAAATTTTAACCAAATAGTGTTAAAGAGGAATTAAAAAATGAGGATTTTATAATAGTGATATAAGAATAAATGAATTAGATTGAGAATAATAACACTTGGGAGTTATTGTCACATCCCAAAGATAAAAATGTTATCAGGTTGAAGCATGGGTTTTTCAAAAAACTCAGTGGGAAATGAGAGGCAGCATAAAAAAAAGTTCATATTATATATATAAGATACTCTCAAATTGAAGGTATAGAATTTAATGAGACTTTTTATCAAGTCACAAGTCTTAAAATGATATGAATATTTATTGTGATATGTGCTCAAATGAAATACAAAGTGTTCCAAATGGATGCGAAGTCAGCATTTTTGAATAGTAAACAAGAGGAAGAGGTTTAAATTTAGAAAATAGAAGGTTTTATACTTGAAGATGACATCTCTTGGGTTTGAATGAGGAATAAAGCACTTGTTGGTCTTAAAAAAGTTCTCTGAGCATGGTATTAAAAGATGAACAACAACTTAAAGAGTATGAACTTAAAAAATTCAAGGTAGATAATAATATCTATATAAAGAGAGATGACACAAACTCACTCATAGTTATTTTATATGTTAATGATTTTTTTATCATAATAAAGGGAAAAAATTATGAGGAATTTACTACCCAAATGAAAAAACACTTAGAAATGTCAATGATTGGCGAGATAACATTCTTCTTGAGCTTGAAGATCACAAAAACAAAATATTTTATCTTTATATCATAAAAAATTATACTCATAATCTATTAAATAAGTTTGAACTGGATGAATTTAGAGATTTATATACTCCTATATCACTTGGGAACAATTTGTCCTTGGATTAATAAGGAAGGATTATGGATCAAAATAAATTATAAAGGCTTATTGGGAGTATACTCTACTTGATAATATCTTGACCGAATATTGCGTTTGCGGATACACTATAAGATTCCAAAGCAATCCTTAGGATTTGTATTTTTATGGTAGTGAAATATATTTTTTCTACATTAAAGGAACTCTTGATTATGGATTGAGGTATGAAAAAGATTAATCTTTATATCTTTATAGATTTTTCAATGCGGATTGGGTAGGTGATATTGGAGATCAAAAGTCAAATTTTAGATACGAATTCTTTATTAGAGGAAGGTGCATTGCTTGACATTCAATTAAGAAAAAATTGGTCACCTTAAGAATAATGAAATTTGAGTATGTTGTGCCATCAAAATCCAAAACACAAATGATGTGGATGAAGTCTCAACTTTAAGACATGCGGGTGGAAATTTCATACCCAATGTTGATTGGATGTAACAACCAAAGTGTGGTCAACTTATCAAAGAATTTGGTAGAAAACTCAAGGTCAAATAATATTGATATTAAGTAACTAATCATTAATAAGAAGGTGGAATGTGGAGAGATTTCATTGGAATATGTTTCAAAAATGGATTAAGTTATGGATATCATGATTCCTTCTAACACTTGAGAGTGTTTTTAAGAGTGCACTATCTCCAAAAATACTTATAATTTCACTATTTTATTTTCCCCATTTCATGGCATTATATTTATTGATAAATAAAGAGAATAAAACATCACTCTTATTATAAAGGGGGAGAGACTATATTTTCTTTTTTTTGTAGCTGGTGATCAAATAAGATAAGAGAAGAAGAGTTTTATTTATAGGGGGATACATGAGGTGTTGGTATATGAAGTTTTGAAGAAGAGCTCATATGTTTTCCTCATGTTTACAACAAATAAAAAGGGGGATATTAAAGAGTATTTGGTGATTAAGTTGAAAAGTATTAGCGTTTAAGAGCCTTCATGAAGTGAATTGAAAAAGGGAGAGTTGTGAGTTGATCTCAATTGAGATATGGTCAATATAGTATTTATCTTTACAGTTAGAGTTAAATAAATATAAAAAAATCATTATATCCTATGATGCGGTGTTTAGATAAATTTCACATTGAGATCATGGTATGATTTTTTTCTTAAGAATTCATTCATGAGTGTTGAAGTAATTTTAATGTTTCATTTATTAAAAAAATGCTCATAGATGATTGAGAAAATGTTTGGAGCTAACCTGGAAGAAAATGAAAGAAAAATTATAAGGGAGAAAATTTTATGTTAAGATGTGCCACTGAACATGATGTAGTGGATGAACCAAAATGGTTGCTGAAGAAATTAAGAGGAAATGGTTATTGTAGTGGTCATGGTCACTTGGATGCCCAGTGGGAGACCACAGGGAGACAAAAAATAAAAAAGTGTTTTATCCTTATTCCATTGATGGAGATGGAAACAAACATACTAGTATTGACTATGGTTCTGGAAAAATTGAGGGAAGTACCTATGAACTTACCACATGGAGTTGATGAGACAATGGGTGTGACTAATCTTGTGGTGAACTACTACAAAACTAGGTTTATCTAACACTAGGGTTTTAATAGCGCTCACTAAAAGCACTGTTAAAAACCGCCTTTCTCAATGATAGAAAAAGAATTGTTAAAGGGGGTCTTTAACAATTCTTTTTAGCACTTTTAAAGGGGGTGTTTAACATTGCTAAAAAAAGATATATTAAAGGGGTACTTTTATCAATGATTGTAAAAAAGTGATGATAAAGGCCCCCCATTTATCAGTTCTAGTAAAAAAGCACTGATAAAATGAGCATTTATCAGCACTTCTAAAAAAGTGATGATAGGGGGGGACTTTATCAGTGCTTTTTAAAAAGTGATGATAAAAGGTTGGTCTTTATCAGTGCTTTTTTAGAAGCACTGATAAATAAACCTCCTTTATCAACTCTTTTTTACTAGAAATGATAAAGGGTATATTTCAAAAAAAAATATATTTCATTAACAGACACCCGTATCAGAAGTTATGGCTGTTTGGAGACATTTTGGACCTTTTTTGGTCTCAATTGAGGTGATTCATGGTTCCTATGGGTCACCAAGGCATTGATATCATCTCAATCTTCAATTTAATATGTGGTAGAGGCAAAACGGAAACCCGATTCATAATTTTGGCTATTTGAAAGGTTGTTGAATGTGAAAAACCCCAAAAACCCTGAAAGGATCATAAATTTTGATCTGAAAGTCTGTTTTAGATCTAAAACTAGTCAAATCGAAGCTTATGAAACGATCTAAAACCATGTTATATTCAATTTTCCTGAAAACTAAAGGAATAGATGTTATTATAGTTTCAAAAAGTCAGAAATTGAACTCAAACGTCAAACGACCCTAACTTTTGATCCG
Source organism: Viscum album (assembly GCA_963277665.1). Classification (NCBI taxonomy): domain Eukaryota; kingdom Viridiplantae; phylum Streptophyta; class Magnoliopsida; order Santalales; family Viscaceae; genus Viscum; species Viscum album. Next base: position 1,842,286,933 of record OY728150.1, read on the forward strand.
AGTGTCCTTTTGGGATTTTTCCTCTTTTCCCCCCAAAAAAGGGCTAGAAGGCTTCTGAAACAAAGTTTTTAGTCACCAACCCCAATTTCTTAAAATTAAAACGACTATAAATTCTGATCCTGTTGTTCTCTTGGCCTATACCACATATCATATCAAATCTCTTTTCATGAGCTTTGATTTGACTAGTTGTGGAGCTAAAACAGACTCCCAGATTGAATGTTATGTTCATTTTAGGTTTTTAGAGGTTTTTAGAGTTTCTTAATGTTTTTATGTGTTTTAAGAGTTTTTAGAGTTAATATCAATTTTAAAAAATATATATAAATAAATATGCATTTAATATATATATATAAACACATAAATAAATAAATAAATATATATATATATAAACATGTATATATAAATATAAATATATATATAAACATATATATCAATATAAGGATAAAAAATATAACAAAATATATAGATATATCATAAAATGTAAAACAAAACAGTATAGGGGAGTAGAAATGGTGTTAGTGTATAAGCTGGAGGTCCTAGGTTTGAAACTCGCTAGAGGCAGGGGCACATTCTAAAGCAATGATAAAGGGGTGTGAGAAGCACTGATAAAGGGGGCATGGGGGTGTGAAGTGTTGATAAAGGGGGGGGGGGGCATGAAAAAAAATTCACACCCTTTATCATTAGGCCCTTTATCAACACATTTTAGTGCTATTAAATGGGGTCTTTAACAGTGCTAAAAATAGTGCTAATAAGGGCCTCCTTTATCAACACTTTTTTTAGTGCTAATAAAGGGAGCCTTTATTAGTGCTTTTTACAAGCACTATTAAAGCTAATCCTTTAACATAACTTACATTATCATCACTTCTATAGCACTGATAAATCCCTATTACTATCACTGTGAAAGACTCGATTTGCAGTAGTGTGAAGTGAAAAATCTTTTTAAAACACACCTATGGAGAAAATGATTGCAACATTAGGCATTTTGTATTGAATTTAAATATATCTATAACATGGATAAATATTATATTTCATGATGTTCATTGGAATATATGTTCAAGAGGAGTGAAATATCCTCCCAAAAAGTTGAGATATACAGAGATCTAGCCGCAAATCTCATATCTAGTTGATTCCAATCATGCCACATCATGGAGGATACCTCCATATCATGGTAGAGTTATATCTATAAATAAATAATGTTTAAATAATATCAATTTATAATAAAACATTTAGATATCCAACCAAAACTTTTCAGGGAGAATTCTAGTGACGATTAAGTTAAATTTAAGGATAATAATAGAGATGTTCACATGATCCAAACTTGGAGGCACTTGATAAGGTAATCATAATATTGATTAACTTATTGAAGCTCATATTGATAGTTATTTTACTTAGAGTTCAGGACTATATATTTTCTCCATTATTTATGTAAATACCCAAAAATCCCGTGGAATGTCTTTTCTTAAATAGATGGGAATTTTACGAGTCTGCAGTTTCTGACGGCGCCTGATTCCGAGGCCCGGTGTGCCCAAAATCAATTTCTGAAGTTTTTTTAGGTACGTTTAGTAAACGTACGTGCGAGATTTTATATCTTTTGAACCAGTGCTCATAATTGAAATCTAAGGTCACCGTTGAACTCGCAGTGCCAGTATTCTCTTAAAGATACCATTACTGCAGTTGCGTTTTATCGAGGTTGGAAGTTAATTTTTGGGGATTTTTAATAAATTAAATAAAAATTATGTGTGACTTAATTTTATTTGATTGATGGTTAAAACCACCAATTGGAGGTTAGAGGTGGGGCCCACCACACCCTAACCTCCCTTAGGAGGATATAACTAGGCGGGTGCCACTTTAGTTTTAACCCCCTTTAACCCCCATGTAACTCTCATTTAATTGAGGAGAGACTCTTAAACTTCCAACTCTCCCAATTTAATGTTGAAACTCTCCACCTCCCGTGTTTGAATTTTTAATTCATTCCTCCACATTTAATCAAATGTGTTGTCACAATTAATGAAGGATAACTCTTGAGTTGTTATGCCATAAAAATAATAGAGAACTATCTCTATTATTTTTGGCTTAACTTTCTTTGGAGAACTCTTGGAAGAACACCATTCTATTCCAACGAAGAATGCCTCTCATCTCCGAAGAACAATGAGCATCAAGTTCTTCCTTCTTTGCTCGGAGCAAGAAAGGGAAGCACCGCCGCCCACAAAGTACACCGAGGGCATTGATTCGAATCGTCCTCACCGAGCTCTACCTCCTCTGACGTTGACGGAACGACGTCCATTTTCCGCGACGTTCATCTTCCACAATTTGACAACATTCAACGACAAAATACGAGGTAGGGGGGATTTGGATTATTTTTACGTATGAATTATACCCACGTACTTCGATGTTTATTTTTGGATTGTCGGTGGCCAAATTGTTATCACATAACGCGGAGGGCGTGGGCTGAACAAACAAGGCCTGACGCCCCTCTGTTGAATAATGTTTGGTTGACGTCAGAGGTGGAGCTGAAAGGGTGTGGTGCCGTCGCACCACGCCGGAGAAGAACCGCAGTGGAAGAAAGAGGAACCGTGGCTAGGAGGGCCGCAATGTATGAAGAAGTGCGGCGCCGTCGCGCCGCGCTGTAGAGCCGAAGGCTGCGGCCAGGTCGGGCCATGAAGATGGCGGCGTGACACCGTCGCGCCACGTGGAGGGCAATAGGACCGCAGTGCCGTCACACCGCGGTGGAGGTGCGGAGGCTGTCGGCCGATCCGGCTGCCGTGGAGCCAGACCGCGGGACGACTGGCCGGCCCGTTGGATAACCGCGGCGCCGCATGGAGGAGGACGCGGCCCGCGTTCATGGGATGCTCGGCTGGGAAAACTATCCGGCCACGTGCTGGCCAGGCTGGAGAACCGTGGTGCCCGTAGGCATCGCATAAGGAGAACCACAGCCCGCAGCGTGGGCCGCGTGCACCGGGCCGAACCGGCCGGCTACGGCCGGCCGGGGCAGAGGAGGAGGCGGCACCGGGTGAACCGGACCGGCCTGAAGCGCGGGCCGGGTCCGTGGGTGGGCCTCGCCCCACTGGGCCGGGCCGACCCCCAGCCGGGTTGGACCCGCTGAGCCGGGTCGGGCCGACCCGCCAGCCCACTGAGCTTGACGGGTCGGGCCCATCTCCGCTTAAATGCGAATAACTCCTAGACCGCGCATCCGATCGACGCGCCGTTTGTGGTAATGGGACCCTCATGATGAGGAGGTCCTTTTGGGATACTCTAAGTGAGTTTTAGAAAAATTTGGAAAATGTCTGGGTTTGGATCGAGCGTAAATCCAACCGGGCCCCTATAACGGAAATGCGAATAACTCTCAGACTGGGCGCCCGATTGACTTGCTGTCTGTCACATTTGGTTCCTTTTTATGAGACAGAACTACGGGATACATCAACTTGAGACTTCATGATAGTTGATGTATCGAAACTTGGCTCGAGGAGCGGACCCTCCTGGAATCGAGCGTGCTGTGTGCGGGAACCCTAGGGCTGGCTGCGACGACTACTGTACCAGAATCCTTTGTGGGTTCGACCACGATGACTGTTGTACCAGAATCCTTCATGGGTTCGACAATGATGACTACTGTACCGGGATCCTCTGTGGTTCCGACAGTTCTGACTTCGGTTCCTGTATCCGGTGTGGGTCCTACAGAATAGCTGGTCCTGTATCCTGTGTGAGTCTGACAGTTTAGCTGGTCCTGTATCCTGTGTGGGTCCAACAGCTTAGATGAGATATCTGGTCCTTTATCCTATGTGGGTCCGACAGCTTAGCTGGTCCTGTATCCTGTGTGGGTCTGACAACTTAGATGAATCAGTGACTACATCTGATCATCTCTATCTCTATAAAAAATATGTATACCTGTGTGATCTGAGTCATGTATTTAACCATTAACATCATGGTGATTGACTTTACTTACTTTATGGAATGGTTTGTGATTGGTCTCGAGAGTTAGAGCCGGACTGTGATTGATAACTTAGGTATATGTATGGGCATATACCTATGTAGGGTTGGTTGATACTTTGTGATTGTATCTTTCTACTGTAGTTTATACTTTTTGGATTCTGGGAGACCTTCAGGGGTCTCGGGGTCCCCTACTGAGTATTGTTATACTCACCCCTACATGGGCTTCGCCCGCACCTTGTTGTGTTCTGTGCAGACGATGGACGACAGGGATCGAGGCTGAGGGTGACAGACGGGAGGCTGCTCGAAGCTGGACAAGACGGTACGTACTGTAGAGACGAGTTGTTCAAGTTATGTACCTACCCTTCATGTAGGATTCCCCGATGGATGATATAGGAGCTGTTTTCCCTTTTTACTTGTACTTGTTGTTCAGTTGGGTTTGTATACTAGCCCACTTACTTTCAGCACACCTTACTTTTATATTTTAGTACTTGTTGCCTCCTTTTCTTGTGTTCAGACTGTGTGTGTGTGTGTTACAGGTTAAAAGGCAATGCCTTCCCTTTTTATCAGGAATACGCCTTTGGTGCTAGTCGCCAGCCCCTAGCCTATAGAAGGTGGGCTTGGGGTAGTCACGAAACGGGCCCCGAGGATGGGTCGTGACACTTTATTCTTATTGTTAATAAGATAAGAACATGGATAGTGAGATCACAATCGTTGGACACCAAGGATTAGTCACTTAATAGAAAGAGTTCATAAGTATTATAAAAACTCTTGTGGTGTGCTCATTCTATCTCTCTCTATTTCATGTCATCTTTTTGTTTCATTTGTGATTCTATACACTAATCAGATATGAGAAAATTATCTTGATAATTGGTGTTTAGGTAACCACTTACTCACCCCTCCTTTCTATGGGGGCGCACTCTCCCTTGGGCTAATCAATGCCAATTAGGCTAGGGGTTGTGCCATTTATTATTTAAAACTTTCCCAAATTTAGTTTTTGTCATGGGGGTGTTCCACATTCAAATAAAATTGGGTTTATTTTTTTTATAAATATCATTTAAGGGAAGAAATTTGAAGGAATAACACATAGGCATGCCACATTGGTATGATACAACATCAAATCACATACCACACCCTTTTAATGATATTTTTATTAGAACAATGGGAGGAGGATAGAGACATATAAATAACCTCAATAATATTTAATATTCTATCAAGAATAAATTCATCCTAAAAAAAATTAAAATCACATCAATTGAATAAGATTTTATTATTCCTTAATGTTACTATGAAAATGATGTATTATAAAATTCATTATTGGATTAATGGATATAATTGTAGAAGTTATTATGATATTTTAATTATATTAAAGTGTGGTATTTAAATTTATCATATTCATTTTTCATTCATCAATGATTGATCATCATATTTATAGGGATCAAATGAAGGATTGACAAATGAAGTGTGGTTTATAAATTAGGATAATAAGCATAGTTCACTAATTGACACAATACTTTGGATGTTCATAAAAACCATTAATCATTGATTTTTAATCCTCAAACTATACTTATATTAGATCTAAAAAATCAATATTTTTTAGATTAAGAGTTAATTATTACTTAAAAAAGAGAATAATGGAATATTTTTTTGATTATTTTTAAGAAATACTTGGATTAATTTAATCAAGAAATAATGAATAAAATGAGACCATTATTTTCAATTATTCAAAATTAAATTAAATTCCTTGATAACCTATGAAACACCCCAAATATTTTGAGGAAAAAATTAATTTAGAAATTGGTATTTTCATATGTATTAATAAATGATTTGATAGTATGGGAAGCTCAGAAGGTCTAGAGATGAGAAAACAAGGAGAGATGACCACTGAAACTGATGGGATGTAGTAATGACTTGAACCAATCCACCCGAACCTCGCCTGAGCCAGAAATAAACCAAATGTGTCACCCCAAGCTCGCCTTTAAAAGACTAGGAGTTGGTGACTAGCACCAACCAGGAATAACTCATATGGGGGGACTTAGCCTAATGAACCTATACACAATCATGTATCTCTAAAAGAGTATATAATAATTAAAATCATACATAATAACCAATTGTAACATAATATGCGTGTGATATATTCTAAACATACCCAAAAAAATGAAAAATGTGACATCTAAAAGTAAGAAAAAAATACAAGATCCTAATATCTCAAAATAAAAACACACCTCAAACAACTATACAGGGAAACTCCACATCACACCAACTCTTGAAATGAGCACCGTCAGCAATGACCTCTACCTAGTGACACTAAGATCTCGCTCCACCAACACCACATCCACTAAAGTCACCTTCGAACAATGCATCATTTTTGCAAACATAAAATGTGTGGGTATCTAATCTTGTACAAGGGTGAGTATAAAAAAACCTAGTAGGATACCCCAAAAATAAAAAGGAAATATGAAACAACATGTTTTCTCAAAATAGTAGAAACCCATACATGATTTAGGCAATAAGTCAACCAAGAGTAAAGGTGAATCCCATTATTCACAACTCATATCCATAAAGATCATATACCAAAGGAAACCAAAAATATCTATAACACCATAAGACTCAAATCATTTGAATCACTCAACTTCCATAAATTCCATGACACATCTCTAGTATTGTAGTGGGAGACCCATGTCTCTCCAAGGAGTGCACACCAGTTAAGGGGGTACCGACCCCTATAGAGGACCTAAAATTCTTCATATATATTTTGAATCATATGAGAAGGTTACCTACTCAATAAATGGACCCACACCCTATAAAAAAGTTGTGTTACTAGTCTACTAAGTATATATGGGACGTCATGTCCTTGTATTAATATTTAATATTGGGGTTACCAACCCTATGTATTCTCTAAACATCTCACCTATACCTTATCACTATATCTAAGAAGCTAAGGAAATCTATTTACTCAAAAAACCTTAGAAAAATCTCCTTATAATGAATATATATCCACCATCATGTTCTATGTAAAAATTGACCACAATGGTCTATTCGTATGTCTGATTTTGACACCCAAGTGATAAGATTTGATAAATGATAAAAAACACCTAGTACATGACATGTACTCTTTTATACATGGTTTGTGAGCCTCAGGTAATAACCAAATGTGTACCACCACTTTCTAGTTATGTGGGTTCAACCTACATGGCATGCCAATGGGGGTACCATAGAATGTGGAAACTGTGGGATAACCAGGAATGTACTATCACCAGAACTTGAGAGTTGTGTTTCCAAAATACACAGGGTGTCTACTGGACCACACAGTGTGTGGGTCCAGGGGTTAACCATACATATACTATAGTAAACACCAAGTTGTTTTGTTCTAGAGAACATAGTGTGTGATTTATAGTCACACACCATGTGTTATTTATCTTGCAGGTGAAACCCCAATTACTAGATGTGAACAAGACACATGATATGTTAAGGAATCATAAACAAAATGACATTTAACATTCCATATAACCCCTAACACCATAGAACAAACTGAACATGACATGTGATTTTTAAACCACGCACCTTGTAGTCATATTTTCCTCACTAGATCAAGATTTCTTACCGTTTAGTCCAACATCTCTACTTTTCTCACTGCCACCTACTTATGAAGAATCACTTGTCACGTACCAACATTTCCGCCTCATCCGAGGTGGTTTTTTTTCTACCACTCTTATCACCATTTTAATTTTCAGGATGATCTGCCACACCTTAAATGCCTTTTCCTATTGAACCTATACCCTGACCATCACTGGGGGTTCTCCATTGTTCTTTGATCATTTTCATGCCACATTGATGACCCCTTCACCATTGTCATGCTCGAATTGGCACTACTCTCAATGTTACCATTCATATCACCCTCCTGGGCATCAATTCTAACCCTCCATCCAAGGTGATGACTAAATAAGACCATTCTTTGTGTGAAAATAGACAAGTGGTAAAGTGGTGAATTTGGTGACTATAAATTTTCCTAGCTATCATGCTTAATATCTATGTAAGTGATCATTGACGATGAATGTGTGAACTCAAATTAATGAATAATAAAATAAGTCGATAAAATTATTTAACAAAACAAATCACATGACAACGTAGATAATAATTTAAGAATAAAATTTCAGCTTTAGACATGGAGAAATCCAAATAAAATTAAGGATGGATAATTTTCTAATCCACATTATATGATCATTCCATGTTTTTAACTATAATAAAATACTTATTAAATATTAAAAAACATAAATATATGAATAATTCTATCATGGTATCATTACAAGGATTTTAATAATTCAATCATGATAAAATATAGATTTAATCATACAAAAATGAGGTGAGATAAAAAAACAAAAGTCCTACCTCATAGAAATTTTTTAGTGCTTCATTGTATTTTTCAAAGCCTCCAGATTCACCCATAAATTCACCCTCATTATATGGAATCATAAGTCTCTTTGTCGATAAACATAAAATATCATATAGGATTTATTATCACCAATGATGGATAATCCTTAATTGAGTGGGATTAGTGTTATATTTATAACATACTAATTAAGTTGATTAGTAGTTTAAAATAATACTAGAAAAGGCTTGGTTTTGAGCCTAAGGCCCAAACATGAATATGAAACCTCTCTTAGGAAAAAACCCCATTATAAACATAAAAATGGTGTCAAAATTTACATACACTGATCAATCTTGGAGATAAAATCTATCAAACTCATTCACACGCATGTTTATTAAAAATATTATATTTAAAAATATTATTTATTTTTACAAGCCTACAGCCTCATAAAATCAATTTAACTATATGACCACTTAAAAAAATATTATTAAAAATATTTTAAATAATTAAACAAAAAATATAGTTTTATACATCCTCCCCACTTTCAAGTATTTCCATCTCAAAAAGAACAACTCACTCAAAAAGGCGAGGGTACTAAGCTCGTATTTGATTCTCACATTCCCATGATATCTTCTAAATATTTATATACTAGAACAAGATGCACACTAATGGAATCACTCACCCATAAAGAGTATTCTCTTATAAATCCTAAAACTCCACTTGATACATCATAAATATGGTTTCATCCTCAATGTCCAGCCCATCCCAATCGATAGTGTGCAATGGATCATTCACATATCTCATCATTTATGAAATATGGAATATGTTGTGTAAATTGACTATCTACGAGGGCAATGTTACATAATAAGAAACATAACCTACCCTATATAAAATCTAGAATAAGCTAATGAATCTCAAGGATAACTTTCTTACCTAACTAAATATCCTCAAACCAAACCAAGGTGAGACATTTGGTAACATATAGTCTCTCTTTTCAAAATACAAAGACTTATATATTTAGTTCACGTATGATTTTTGTCAGCTATGGATGGTCTCATATTCTCTTAGATCACCTATAACTTCTTTTTTCATCAAATACACCAACTAATTCCCTATAAATGATGACTCACCACTCTCCATCCAATAAAGGGGTGACCTACAGGTTCTACTATACATTCCCACAAAAGGTAGCATGCTGATGGTGGAATGATAGTTGTTGTTATATGAAAACTCCACCAACGGTAGGTGATTGTCCCAAATACTTCCAAAATAAATCCAAAAACATATCATCAAGAACCTAAATAGTCCTCTCAGTTTATACATATATCTTGGTGTGTAATTATGTACTCAACCACATCTAGGTACCGAATGCCTTATGTAAGCGCCTTCATAACCTGGATATGATTCAAGAATCACAGTTGGAGAGGAACATCAAAGGAAACCTGTGAAAAAATACGATCTCATCTGTATCCAAGTGTCCCAATATCTCTACCAAACTTTTTTACCAGATATGGATAAAGGGTGAAAACTTGGCTAGTTAGTCAATGATCACCCAAACAACATCATGAAACTTCACTAACCATGGAATTCTAGTTATAAAATCCATATATATATTTACCTATTTCTAATCCAGAACCTTAAGTGGTTGGTTCAAACTGGTGAGAACCTAGTGATTAGGCTTCACTTACTGACAAGTGATGCATCATGTTATAAACTCAACAACACTCCACTTCATGAATAGACATCGAAATTGGTTCTTGAGATCTTGGTACATCTTCATCACACCCAAATACACCACCAAAAGGGAAGTGTGTAACACCCTAAACACCTTATCACACATCCTAATATAACTATTATCCACCCCTTTAGGAGGACAACATGTTCCCCATGTTTATATAATTTTTTATGTATATTGACTTAGGAAATCTATTCATGAAAGGACCCATAATAGATGTCTCTTAGATGGGCCTCCTTCACTTAGTGAAGAAATATGAGGATAAAATCATTGATAAAATGTAAGCAAACTCTCATTCTTAAACCAAAACCAAATGTATCATGGATAAATGATCAAATTCTTCCTCCATTATCCAAACACAATATTTCTTGATAAGGGAATTAAACACCACTTTTCTTTTCACTAGAGTATAGACTATCTCAAAGTCATAATCTTGTAAGAACTCTATCCATCGCCTCTACCTTAGGTTGATATCTTTTCAAGATAAGATATACCTAAGACTATTGTGATCCATGAAGAGCATAAAATGCTCACCAAGAAGACAGTGCCACCACATATTTAGGGAAACCACCACCACCACATGATCTAATTCATGGGTTGAAACTGACTAACCTAGGGTTCTATTTAACATAGATCTTAACCCAGTATTCCACATGGACTAAAGGGAATTCCTGATCCCCACAAGCTGACAAATAGTGAGTGGGAATCATGAGAAGCACCTTTGGATTGATTTATCCTTCATGAACGATAATAAATAAGTAGTGGAAATGAAAAAATAAACTATAAAACAGGATATAAATAAAACTTAACATCCAAATAGGATACAACTAATACATAAATAAATGAAACAATAGAAATCAATATACATAAACTAAAGCATCAAATACAATGGGATAAATGGATTAAGTTTCTCAACTGAAAGAAAATACCCATACAAGCTCAAAGGATACACTACATGACCCACAATCCCCATCCAACCATGCAACCCTCTTGGAAGATCCAAATAATCAAATTATACTGATTAAACTTGAACCTATAAAATATAGGCATGAGCTAAAAGCCCAGTTGGTCACCATAACCCACTGAATCTAAGTAGCGACTTTTATATAAATCCTAAAAAGGCTAGTTTTAAATACAATATAAAATAAAATTTTTCTATAAGGATTTTAAAACAAACAAAAACACATAAAAAGTGTTTTAAAACTGTTTTTTCTAGGATTTTCATTAAATGAAAACAATCACTTGGAAACACTTTTAAAACCCTATCCAATACCTCTTGTCCAAGACACCATTTCAAAGTCCCACTTTAAAACCACTTCCTAAACAGAACTTTTTAAAATATAAAAATTTAAATTCAAAGTGGTTTATATTTTTCACATGGTTTCTCAAAACATTTTTGAAAACCAAGATTTCAATAAAACTAGGCACGATGACCTAACACCCCATTTTCAAAACTCTTACACACTAGGAGTTTCAAAAAAAAAACTATTTTTACATTTCTCATTTGATAAAACTTTTAAAACTCATTATTAAAATAGTTTGAAGACACTTTAAAATCACAATTTCCTTTTTCCATGTTTAAAAACTTTCTCAAATCCATTTTCAAACATTTAAAAATAAATCCATACAAAGGTGGAAAGCACAATTTCAGGCACCACTATATTAATTCATTCAATAAGGGGAAATAAATGAAAAGTAAATATGTTCCAAACAATAATTTAAATAGTTGGGGATATAATCAAAACTCAAGGATAAATCCCCTAAAATGATCCAAAAAGGATCCTAGTGTCATGAGCATCATCCTATGACTCTAGTAATAAGGACCTGAACTAGTTACAAGTAACATGGGATAAGACTATTGAACATGTCAACATCCCCAAAAGCCCCATCAAACTACCCAAAGATAATGCCCCTAAAACACCTTTTTAATGGGATCAAGGATGGTGTTTTCCCTAGAATTCCTTCATCCACAGGATCAATGATGGTAATTTCCCTAGGGAACCTTCACCCATGGTATCATTTAAAATGATACTACTAGCATAAGGGATTACTACCCCTTCCAGTCTAACCATGTCAAAGTATCCAGACATCACTTTCTAGTAAACCCACTATCTCTACTAGGGTTTTACCTTATGCAGGTCACCTACTGTTTACTTAGGACTCCCATAATGAGTCAAAATGGAGGTGAATATAATCAAAAATTCCCTAAATTAAGTATAAAACATTTGAAAAAAACTAATGCATCACCTCCCTCACCCTCACAAGAAGTATCCCCATTAAAATAAAATAAAAAAATATATACAAAATACATCAAAATAAACATCCCCTCATGGGATGATGAGACACAATGGGAATACAAGGTTAATAAGGGTCTTAAGAGGGTCTCAAATAATTTATGAAAATTCATTTTCCATAAAAAACCAAATGGTCCATTTCTTTAAAACATGATTGGAATGCCAATCCATTTCATCATTTACAAAAAACCCGTTTCAATACACTCTTCAGACCAATTTTATCAAAACACTTTTGAAACTCAAATAGGAACTCACTCTTCCCTTTTTAAATCACCTTTGAAAATATTCAAATCCATTAATGAGTTTCAAAGAACAACCAACAGATAAGCGATTGAATCTAGATCTAGGGAACTTATTAGAAGCACAGGACTAAGGATCTAGAGTATAAGAAGGAGGTGAATTTAACTGGAGAATATTATTTCTCTTACTCCCATTATTACTCTTCTTCTATTTTCATGATGATTTCATTGAATAAATTTGTTGTTTCCACTTTGAATATGTGTAAAAAATCAATATCGGGGACTGGATAGTAATGGATTGAAATTATTACTCTTTTATAATCTTGTTATCATAATAATTTATAGTCTAACTTCATGTTTAGTGATATAAATTTTATTCTTTATGATAATCATTTTTACACTGCTTTTTTAACTTATAAAAGATGGTAGTGGATTTTCCTTTTAACTTTTAACATCAATAGAAGTACTGAAAATTGAAAAATATTAATGAATCTATTCTCTATAAAGGATAAAAAATTACCTTATATTTGATCAAAAAATAATTTCTAGGAAGATATCATTGACAATTTTGATCTTCTAGATACATCTAGGTGTTTCATGAACATTATTTAATCACTAGAATAATTGTGATTTCAAGAATTTGGTTAGAAATCATTTATTAAAAAATCAATCCAAAGCTATATGGTTCCCTAACTCTTAACCTAGTTAGTTCTTTCTCTCAATTATTGCTGATACTTGCTGTCATTATTTAACTTCACACCTTCCACATCTCAAAATCACTATCACCTCTTTTCACTCTCCTTTTATGTTTGTTTTTATTTATTTTGGTTCACACACCTACTCTATCCTCCCTCAGGTCCAACCCTACTTCCACTTTACTAAGTTCTAGTATGTTTTATAAATAATTAAATTTATATGTTTTCAATGATGAAATGTAAAAATTTTATCACTTATTATAGGTAAGTAAAGTGCAAATATTTGAAAAAAACATTCAAAAAAATTTGAATATAAAAAAATTTCTAAAAAAAACTCATTAAAAATATATATATTTTAAAATAAAGTATTCTTATTGCTCATTGGTGTGCGCTATTTTGTCATTGTTTTTTCTAGAAATTTAATTTTAATTAGGAGATCATATAATATTTAACTTGAACATTTAATTATTAAAATTGATATAAACTTTAGTGCCCCTAAATAGAAAAATAAGACTAAAATGGAAAATCTTGAAATTAAAATAGATGGAAACTTGGATGAAAATATGGTTTGAAAAATTAATCCACTACTTAGGAATGAACTTATTGAGAGGAATAAACTTAGAGAATTTCTACACCCTATCATTTCAGTAAATCCATCTTTCATTAGGCTTTATAAGAAATCTAGAAACTACGAACTCAAGAAAACCTACCTGTCATTGGTTCTAACTTTTTTTGATTTCCTAATGAATACAATTTGTTTTTTATTAGTGAATTTTATAGTGTAGTTCAGTTGTTGCCTCTTAAAGGATTGAATTAGAATGACCTTAGAATATGAATCTTCCCATTCTACTTGAAAATCATTACTATATCCTGGTTTAATCAATTACATGAGAACATATTTGACACATGTGACCAACTTTATAAATATTTTTTCATGATTTTTTTACCAAAATGGTTGACTAGAGAGTGAAGAAATAAAATCACCAACTTCCTTCAAGAAGAGGACGATTCATTCCATGAGGCATGGGATAGGTTTCAAGGTTTTATTAGGAAATGTACCCATAATCAATTTCTTTACCATGTTTTAATGGTAAATTTTTATGAGGTACTTTTACCATCTACTCAAGACTTAGTTGACCAATAAACTGGTGGAAGTTAAATTGATAAGATTGATGAAGATTTGAAAGAAATTTTTGACACACTTTCCCAAAAACTCAAAAACTAAATCATCCAGTAGGAGGAATGTTAATAGATATAAGAAAATTGTTTTAGTTCATGAAATGAACTTACAACTTGCTAAAATTCAAAAACATGTTTAATATTTGATGAACCAAAGTTCCAAACAAGTTTCACATTGAAAGAAAGTGAGGTCCATTGATAATTCTTATTTTGTTGATTTTATTGGTGAAAATAAATAAATAATGAAACACTTTTAAAAAATTACAATTATGGATTTAAATATCCCCCAAACTTATAATTGAAACACTAGGGTTTAATCAGCAAACTGCTTCATCTGGATGCTCTGATCTGGCTAAACAAAAATTACAAAGTGAGGATGATATTTCTCATTACCTTGGGAATTTATAAAGTATGATGAAAATATAATGAAAAAATGAATAAAAAAGAGATAAAAATGATTCTAAAATTCTTAATATATAAATTAAATAAATGAAATTGGTTAGAGACTCAAGATATAGAGGTAATAATAAGTTTTCAAGCACCCATGAGATGAAATCTAGGGAGAATATAAAGGGTTTTACCACTAGGTTAGGCCTAAAAATCAAGATAATATTAGGGAGAAACCTATAAGAGTTTATATTAAAGATTTAATTGAACCTAGAACTCAAAATTTAGAAAATAATTAAGTAGTAAATCCAGACATCCATTTACACCATGAACAAAATACTGAATGTTCAACTGAAAAGGTCAAAGAAAAAAGGAAAATGAAGTGGGAACTAGTTAAAGTGAGAAAGAAACCGGTGATATTTTAGGATGAGGAGAATAATCATCATATTTTTAAGAATTATTCCATTCTCATCCCTTTCCCTAAAGGGTTAAAAAGTTTAATGAATCCTACTATTTGAAATTTTGTCAGATGTTTTGAGCCTTTACTTTAAATATTCCCTTTGTGGAAGATTTAGATAAAGTTATATCATATTTTAAATTCAGTAAGAGTTTTTTAGCTAATAAATGATATTGGAAAGAACTAAACGCCACAAATAGTACTAAATAATATATTTCTATTCTTCATAAGGAATTTCCTACAAAATTAAAGGGCCTGAGAAGTTTTGTTATTCAATGTAGAATTAGAGATAATGGGAAACTGAATTGCTTATGTGACCTAGGTACTAGTTTCAACCTTATGAATTTATCATTATTAAAAAATATGGGTTTAAGTGAATTGAAAAAAACTTTCATTTTACTTCAACTGGCTGATATGATAGTCACTCGTCCCTATTGAAGGGTGGATGAATTTTTAGTTAGGTTAGAGAAACTTATCTTTCCCAATGATTTTTTGATTCTTGAAATAGAGTGTGATGAAAAAATACCAATAATTTTAGGTAGGCCTTTCTTATCAACTGGAGGTGATAACATTATATTTTAAAAATAAAACGTATCCTCTAATCCATCGATGATATAGGATAATTTTATGTTTTTGAGAAATCCAAAATTGCAGACATCTTTAACTCAATTGATAAAGCCTATGATATGTTTAATTCCGAATTTAGGATAATTTTCATCACCCTTCACCTGAGGTATGAAAATATATTTCTATGGTTACCTAACCTATTGATAAGTGTTGTAAACATGAAGTATGGTTTGATTTTTGTTCTTTCCCTTTGTAAGTTATCAAAATTGAGTGTTTCTATCCTCTTAAAGGAATCTCTCAGTTTTATATACCACACTTTCATACACTTTTTTTGTGAGAAAACCCCTTCTCTAGAGTCCAATCAGGTTTCAAAATCACCAATACTTATTACTAAGTTATTTAAGAGTTTATATGAGAGTTTTAACCTAAGTTTTAGTGTTCTAAAGGATCTAAAATTGGTGAAAGTTCAGTTCTAAATCCATTGGAAAAATTTGATTGCTGCCAACTTGAAAATGTATTATTCCTTAATAATTTATTACCAAATGTTAATGAGGTCATGCATGATGATTTACTACATATTCTGGAGAAATTAAATTCATTTGAGTCTTTTTTAGACTTTGAAAATTATATGTTCTATGTATAATTCAAAACATTCAAGTGGGACTCTTCAGAATTGTTAATTTCCAAATCTTTTTTGTGTATGATATTTTTAGATATATTGAGTAGGTTTTAGTTGGTTTTGCACCTTTTTCTGGATTTTTAATCCCCAAGTGTAGGGGAAATTCTAGAAAACTTTTATTATTTTTGGATATTTTTATAGGTTTTTTTATTCTTTGGTTAGTCCTAATTTTGGAAAACATTTCATCATAGAAATAGTGGACAACAACCATGATTCTGTGTTGTTGATGGAATTTATTGGTTTTTTTCTAGTTTCTAGTGTTTTAGAAAAATTTAGTGATAGTCACCAAGTGCTTTTCAAAAAAATTCAACTATAATCTATAATAAATCATACCCATTGAATGACCATGGTTAGAAATTTTAGGGAGAGTGTATGAATGGGGAATTTAATACTAGCATAGCTTGGGAGGTAGCCCAAGGTTTTAAAATTTTGTTTTTTCACTTGTGTTTTGCAATAAAGTCCATCATATCTTTCTCAGTGCACTTAAATTATTATTCATCCTACTCCCTTCCTATTATAATTTAACATGACTATATTTCATCAATGTAAAGAACCTTCATTGTTACATCTTATCACCATTTCATGGTATCAACATTTAGAATTTTAATGTGAGGGTCTAATGTTTCATTTTTTTCCATTGAAAGTACCTTTATTGGGAGATCAAGAAGTGTTGTGAATGAAAGATGACATTGATCATTTACTATGTGTAAGGTCTCAACAACACTATCAAGGGATAATTCTATTTTATTTTTCTTTAAGTAGAAATTTTTGAATCAGATTTCATGCTTCCTTTATAGTGGTACCAAGTTTGGGAGCCTTTATTTATTTTCATACCAAGTTGTTCTACCCAAAATTATTAATTAGGTGTGGGTGAATTTTTTTTGTTTGAAATTAATTATTGTGAGTTTGAATCTAAATTTTAGGTGATTATGTTTTTGTAATATTTCTTATTGAAAATAATTTTGAAAAAAACCAGAACCTTGCTTTGCACCCATAAAAATCCCTCTAGACTCAAAATTTTGTTTGCAGTGAAATCAATGATTTACATGATACATTTTTTATCTAAATTTAAAATCATTTTTCCTTGTTTATAAGGGATAAAACATGTATATTTTATAATATAATTGGTAAGTACTAAAGTTTCAACATTATTCTTTTTGAATTTCTCTATGACATTTGAACTTGTCATTGAACCACTGAATTGAAAATCAATTTTTAAACAAAATGCTTAATTGTTTTCTTTCACCTTGAGGTTCAAAAATTGGGACATTTTTGGGTTTTAAGTGTGGGAGATATGATCTTATTAAATGATCTTAACTATTTTTATTGTAAAACTCATTAAAAAACCTTTTTTTTATTTTTTAAAATTATGCCACTTGAAGAGGTTAATTTCAATTAGCCTTTGGTTTTAATTGACTAATGATTTTCCTACCCTCTTAATTCATTTGTTCTTGTTCATATTTTGAGATAATGTTATATAACTATCATTTAATTAAATATTTTTAATTGAATAAAACTTATAAGATATGAATTTACATGGGTTATAAAAAAAGTCTAATCTAGGCTAAGATTCTTTACTTCATTCTTTCATTATTTTATTCTCTAAGATAAAACTATTGTATGTGTTATTTAAGATTCCTTTTAATTATTATACTCACTAATCCATTCAATTATGTCTATTTATTTTCATGATAAAATATGTGCGTATGATCACTTGGAGGTAAAGAGAAGTTTGAATGTTTTAGTTTAATTCATAATGACGTTTTTTAAATTCAATTAAAAAAATTTCACAATTAATCATTTTTTGTAAATAGTAATTGCACTGAAACTGCTTTGTTTTAAGAGGGAATTCACACTTTTTTCTTGAGAGGATCCAAGGGGGAAAATCAATTTTATTAATCAATTATTTTTGGTATCTCAATTTTTCAATTTTTAGATTTATTTTTTGATCATTGAATGCAACTAAGGTATTTCTTGAGGACAAGAAATGACTTAAGTGTGGGGGAATTTTATGGTGACATTATTTCCTTACATGTTTTCGACATCATTTTTATGAATTTATTGTTTTTTATGGAGAAATTTACTCATAATGGAGAAATATTTAATTTTGATTATTTTTAATGAGAAATATTATTATTTTTATATTTAATGAAAAATAATGATTTTATCTTCTTAATGATAATTTTTTTAATTGGATAATTAATTCTTTTTATAATTTTGGTTTTTTCTTTGTAATTGAAATCAATTTATTCAATTTTTTTCATTTTTATTTGCAATTTAATTTTTTGTACATCAATTTTTATTTGTAATTTTAAATTTAGTGATTTGGGGAATTTGAAATTATATTTTTTTTGGATTTACAACTCAGTGATGTATAATTTATATTTTCTTGATCCGGACACATATCTAAATTTTCTACCGACCATGTAGCCTAATTTTTAAGATGAGGAATCCATGTATCAAGATTTCTACATAGCTATATTTTAAGTAATGTATCCACATAGCCAATTCCTACACCCATGTATGGAGATTACACATTTTTCTATATAGCCAAATTCACTTTTTGAGATGTCTATATATGAAAATCCCCATGTAATGGTGTTTTTCATCCATTGTATCCAATTATAAAATGGTGTTATGGAAACCATAATCCCTAAATCTATAATTATTGAAAAACAAGATCCATCAAGGACAAGATTCAACTAAAATTGGATATCATCCAAGTACTGATCTTGGATATTGGTAAACTAAAATATGAGCTTGACCAAGACTGAGATGTGTTAAGAAAGCTCACCAAAGAATATATTAGATGAATCTCACCACAAACTAAGTTGAGATCTGTTGAATGAATAACTTTTAAGGTTGATTTAGCTTAATTAAAATAGAATGTCAACTATAACCAAATAAAATCAATTTGATCTTGATGAGATACTCAAAAAAATATAAGATCATGGTGGAATAGATGAGTTGAGCTAAAAATATTGGTTTGAAGTGTTTAGTTTGTTCTAAATGGGAATATTTCCAACAAAATATGGGATCTTTCAATGTTGAATTTTGAAAAAAATGATATTATTAGTGAAGATCTAATTGATTTCATGTTAAAGATTATAAAAAGTTTCATGTTCACTGATACTTTTTTTCTTGCAGTTTTGCAATAAAAAAGAAGACGGGGACTTAAAATTTTTCTTCATTATGGATTTGGGTTTGCATCTGGTTTCACACTTATTACTCGACCAAGTGACTATGATAATTTGTTGGTGATTGTGTAGATTTAAATCTATGAATTCTAGTTGATGAAGATGATATTGAGCCTGGATCACTTGATTTTTCTTGGCTGGTCAACATAATGGTGCTAACACAATAGAAAAAGTAATTCCATTACAATCCATTTGATGAATTTCCAAGATTAACATAGATTTTTTGGCACAAGTTGAGGACCAACTTGTTAAGGTCATCATTGTACTAGTATGAAGAATATTTTTGGTTCAAATTCATAATTTTTGAGTATGAATTTTTATTATTACATGTGGTTAATATTTGGAAAGGGTCGGTGCAAGATGGACAAGTAATAATTGAGTTGATGACAAATTACATCATGAGTAAATTTTTATGAAATAAATATCCCATGCAAGTGGTATAGTAGTTAGAGTATATTTGTTAGAGTTATAGGAGCTATAAAAAAGGGATAAAGAAAAATTAATGTTTTTAGTGATGAAAAATGCGTGAAATTAGCCAAAGCAAGGTCTGTGGAGAATTCTATTTAGAGGAGATTGAAAATAAAACCAGAGAAAGAATGGACATCAGATAAGATATTGGAGTTGGATCTAGGGAACTCATTAGAAGAATGATACCAAGGATCTTGTGAATATTATAGAGGTAATTTCAATTGGAGAAGATTATTTCTCTTAATCCCTTTCTTCCCGTTATTCTGTTTTCAAGATGCTTTCATTGAATAAATTTTTTGTTTCTTCTTTGAATATGTGTAACTAAATAAACATAGGGGATTTAATAGAAATGAATTTAAATTATTTCTCTTTTCTACTCTTATTATCATAATAATTTATAGTGTGATCTCATGTATAATGATCTCAATTTTATTCTTTATGAGAATCATTTTTATACTTTTCTATGAACTAATAAGAGATAGTAGTGTATTTCCTTTAAAATTTTAACATCAATCGAAGTACTAAAATTTGGAAAATATTGATGATTCTATTCTCCATAAATAATAAAAAATTAACTTATATTTGATTTAAAAATAATTTATAGGAAGAGATCATTGATGGAGTTGAGGTCATATCAACATCTAGGTATTTCATCACCATAATTTTAAGTACCATAGTAATTGAGATTTCATGAATTAGGTTAGAAATCATTTCTTAAAAAATCAATCCAAAGCTATATGGTTATCTAGCTATTCACCTGCTCAGTTCTTTCTCTATTTTTTTGTTTATTTCTCTCATTGTTTCACTTCACAACTTTTACATATCACAATCACCTTCACCAATTTTCATTCTATTTTTTTGTTTTTTATTTATTTTGGTCCACACATCACTCAACCTTCCCTCAGGTTTGAACCTAATTCCAATTTACTAAGTTCTAGCAGGTTTTATAAATAAATAAATTTATATATTTTCAACAACGACATGTCATATTGGTTGATTATTATCCTCATACTCAAATATCACCCTTTTCTTTCCCCCTTTAACTAGTTCTTTCTTTAATTTTATTTGTTATTTAAACTTTTTAGTTGAATATTTAGCCTTTTTTTCATTCTATAAATTATTCTCCATATTTCTTATTTTATCATTTTCCAAATTTTGAGTTCCCAGTTCTGTTAAATATTCAATCTAAACATCTCTAGGTTTCAACCTAAGCTTATATTGAGTTTTGAAGATTGAAATATTGGTAATACCCTTTATATTTTTCTTAGATTTCATATACTAGGTTCTTGAAAACTTATCATTACCTCTATCTCTCAAGTCTCTAACTAATTTTCCCAGTTGATTTTATAGATTAAAAACTTTAGAATTGTTTTTAGATATTTATGAGTCAATTCGTTTCATTATATTTTGAATAATCCTTTCTAAATCCCAAAGGTAATGAGATAAAGCATCCTAAGTTTGTAATTTTTCAGGAAGATCCAAGCATCCAGATGTATCAATTTACTATATTATCCCCTAGTCTCCCAATGAAAATTTTCAATGATGTTTGTATCTATAATTTTTATTTTTTAAAATTGGTTCATTATTTCTTTGTTATACACAAATAAAATCATAAAAAAAATCATTCTCAAGGGGAATCACTTTCTATCAACATGAAACTTGTTCAACACTTTGGCTTATCAAATATTGAACTTGTTTATGAATTTCAGTAGATTGTAAGTTCATTTCATGACCTGAACAAATGTTGTTAATTATATTGACCTTACTCTTCCTAGATTATTTAGTTTATGGTTTTTTGGAAAGTGTAATAAATATTTCTTTCAACTCTTCACCAGTCTTTTCAATGTAACTTCAATTAGATGACTAGTCAAATAAATCCTAAGTAGATGGTAGAATACCCTCATAAAAATTTTCCATCAAAACATGGTAAAGAAATTGATGATGGGTATATTTCCAAATAAAACCTTGAAACCTATTCCATGCCTCATGGAATGAATTATACTCTTCTTAAATAAATTTGATGATTTTATTTCTCAACTCCCCAATCAATAAATTTGGGAAAAATTTCATTGAAAAAGATTTATAAAGTTAGTCATAGGAGTCAAATACATTCTCATTTAATTAATTAAACTAGATCATATCACTAATTTTCAAGAATAATAGTAATATTCACATTCTAAGATCATTATCACTCAAGACTTGAAGTGGTATCTTTTGAACCACACCAAAAATTTGTCTAATAAAAGACAAAGTGTCTTTATTAGGCAATTCAGAAAAACATGGTAGTGGTGAAAAGTAGGTTTTCTTGAGTTCATAGTTTCTAGCTTATTGGGAAAGACTAATTTAAGATGGATTTTCTGAAATTATAGGGAGTTGTAATTATCTAAGTTTAGGCATCATAAAAAATTCATTCCTAATTGGTGGTTTAATGTTTTTAACTATATTTTCATCCAAGTTATCATCTCTTTCAATTTCATGATTTTCTATCTTTCTTATTATTTTGTTCAGGGTCACTAAAGTGTCTATCAAATTTAGGAATTAAATGTTCAAGTTCAATGGTGGATGATCCCATAGTTCACATTCAATTTATATAACAAATAATGAAAAGGTAGCGTGTAATAGTGAGAAACAAGAAGACTTTAATTTTTTAAAATGGTTTTTTAATTGTTTTTTTAATAAATTTTATTATATTTATTTTTTTGAATATTTTTTTAAAATGGCTGCACATGCCTTCCCTGATAACGGGGAAAAAAATTTAACACTTCATCATTGAAAACATTAAAATTTAGTTATTTATAAAACCTACTAGAACTTAGTATTGTGGAAGTAGGGTCAAACTTGAGGGAAGGTTAATTGAGTGTGTGGACCCAAAAAATTTAAAATAAATAAATAAATAGAATGAAAAGAGGTGATGGTGATTGTGAGATGTGAAAGGTGTGAATTAAAAAAACGATATAAATTAGAAACAATAATTGAGAGAAATAACTGAGTAGGTTAAGATATAGGGAACTAGATAACCTTGGATAAGTTTTTTTAATAAATGATTTATAACATTCTTCTTGAAATCAAAATTATTCCAGTGCTTAAAATTATGGCGATGAAACACCTAGATGTCACTAGGAACTCAAAACAATCAACAATCTATTACTAGAAATTATTTTTCAATGAAATTTAAGGTAATTTTTGATTCTTTATTGAGAATAGAATCATCAATATTTCTTAATTTTTAGTACTTTTATTAATGTTCAAATTTAAAAGGAAAATTGATCACCGTCTCCTGTTAGTTCATAGAGTAGTGTAGAAATGATTCTAATAAAGAATAAAACTGGGAGAATTGAACATGAAATTACACTGGAAATTATTATGAGAACAATAGTATAAGAGAGTAATAATTTCATTACACTTTTTTCTAATCCCCAACATTTATTTAGTTACACATATTCAAAGAGACAACACCAAATTTATTCAATGAAAGTATCTTGAAAACAGAAGAAAATGAATAAAGAGATTAAAATAAAAAAGATTATCTAGTTGAAGTAACCTTAAGACCATGATATAAATATCTAGTCCCATAATACTAATGATTTCCCTAGATCCATATCTAATAACTTGTCCACTGGTTTTTCTTTCTCCAGTTTTGTTGTTGATCTCCTCTTAAAATAATTCTCCATCGACCTTTTTTTGCTAATTTCACACGTTAGTCATCACTGATAGCCTTAATTTTTCTTTATAATCTTTTTATAGGACCAGTAAATCTAACAAAGATACTCTAACTACTTTAATATTGTCACAGGAAATTTAATTCATCCAATTTTCTCCCTGATGTATTTTTTCATCAGCTCAATTATTACTTGTCCAGTTGGCACCGACCCTTGACCAATCTTGACTGCATACAAGAATCAAAATTCATCCTAAAATATTCTGAATTCAAACCATAACTCTTATTCATCCCAACATAAGGATACCCTAGATAATATTATCCTCTACTTGATCCAAATACTCTATGAAAATCTTGGGAATTCCTCAAATGGATTGTGCTGGAATTATTTATTCTGTTGTGTTAGAAATATTCCATCGATTGGATAAGACAACTCGAGTGATTCAGGATCAAGCTCATTATTCATTAACCAAAATTAATGGATTCAATTATACACTAGAAAATATAGATTTTCATAGTGCCTTGGTTGAGCAACATGTGTGCAACCAAATGTGAACCCAAAGCTATAGCAAAGGAAAGTTTGAAGTCCCCATCTTATATATCATTTCAAAGCTGAAAGAAAAAATGTACTAGTAAACACAAAACTCTTCATAATATTTAATAAAACTCAATTTATTATTTATCTAAAATCTTAGGATCTTCCCCATTAGACTTTTAATGATCCCATTTTTAGTCAGAAGGATCCCCTTGTTGAAAAAATTGAACACTTCAAACCAATATTTATAGATCAACTCGGATGGTCCACTATGATCTTATGTAATGTTGAGAATCTCATCGAACTCATATTGATTTTATTAATTTATGGTTGATGGACTCTTTTAACTAACCTTAATCAACCTCAATTTTTATTTATTCACCAGATCTCAACTTAGTTTTGTAGTGAACCTCACCACAGATCTTCTTGGGTCAGTTATATCAACCCATCTCGATCTTAGTTATGCTCGAATTTTGGTCTGCTAGCAACTGAGCTCAGTACTCAGATGACATCATGTTTTATTTAAGGTTCGACCATGGAAAATATTCTTATTCAATAAGTCTCTATTTGGGGCCTATGGTCTTTTCAACACCATTTTTTAATTGGCTACAAAGGATAGAAAATAATTTTATATGGGGATTTGTGTACATAGCCATAAAAAAATGTGAATTTGGCTATGTGGGAAAATGTGGCATCTCTATACATGGGAATAGAAATTGGATGTGTGGATTCATTACTTGAAATATGGATACATATTAATCTATCTATATGGATTCATTCTCTTAGAAATTAGGCTACATGGTTAGTAGAAAATTTGGATATGTGGCCTGCTCAAGAAATTATAAATTATAAATCACTGAATTATAAATCTAGAAAAAATAAAAATTTAAATTCCCCAAATAAATGAATTAAAAATAAAATATAAAAAAGTATTTATAGAGGTCAAAAGGAAATGAGTCTAAACATATCTAAAGGAAAATGAGAAATCCTAAAAAAACCAAGCTTTCTCAATCAAACCAGAATAAGAACCAATCAAAAACAGATCAAAGATAATCTCTAAAGAGATGAAGACTGAACATTGATCTACCCACTATTTATAATTGAGATTAAATGGTGGAATAACCAAAAATATTTTTCCACTAAACAATATGATTTCACTGAGTGACCAAATTCCAAAAATCTTCAAAGGGTATTTACTAAAATCCACTAGACAAAGACAACCATGAAAAATAGGCTCTAAAACCACCAAAGAAAGGCATGAACATTAAATATCCCAAAATACCACAAACCATATCTCCAAAATACAAGGCATCCAAAACTAATATCACAACAACATGATACATGCCTTTTGAAGGTACAAAATGATTATAACCTAAGGGTAACATCCAGAAGGTGAGGATGTTTAGATCCCAATTCCATGAAATACCATCCTCAGGTGTTTCTAATAAAAAACATAGCTTTGTGGAATCTATGGCCCAAACAAAAACAAAACTACACCCAAAGTGCCTCTATATTTACCCTAGCTTCTACCCATGTCCAAAATAGTAACCAAAAACCACCCAAAGTCTATAAAACACAAGGGAGACAAAAAACATCATCAAGCAACGAGGCATGTAAAATTCCCAAAATAACTACTTCTCATATTGAGAAACTAAGGAAAACACTGGGAAAGGATTCCTCAAGCCACACCTGCTCCAAGATTAACAAGATCAAATCTAAAAATAGGTTTTCATCTAAAAAACAACCCAAAAAAGCACTCAAAGGTCACATAAAATGACATACACTCACCCATCAAACCTAAAATGTATCTAAGCTCAATTAAGGAAACATTCTAAACCCGAGCTCACACAATAGTATCTAGGAAAAAACAACCCTCAAAGGTCCAACCATCAAACCATACTCCTGGGTCTAAAACACTAGACCCAAAAATATCCATAGGAACCACTAAAAAAATCACTGCCTCAGATAAATACAAATCACATCACTCTAAAAAGAAAACAACACATGGAGATCCATTTGGGGGCAAGGAAGTGTTAAACAGAAATAGGAAGAATCCCTATGATAAACACTATACTTCTACACTAGACCTTTCTAATAGGATTTCATCAAAAAACCTAAGACATAGAACCTTACATGGTAATATACCTAAAATCATACCAAGATATCCAACAAACACATAAGGGATAAAACAAACACAAGATTTACTAAAACAAGAAATGATTTTCCCAAAATCCTTCTTTGAAAAACAAGGAACAATTTAAAATTGGTCTCTCTTTAATTAAAAACCCAATAGAAACTATTTTACAATTTGAACCCCAATTCCTAACCTGACTCGGTCAATTTAAAGTGTTTTCAAAAGTAATTTCAAAACAAACACCACTTGTTTTAAAATAAAAATAACATTATGATTATAAAAATAAATCAAACATTTTCCATTTGAAACAGTTTTTGAATCAATCACCCTTTTACAATATTCCAAGTGGAAAACCCCAATTTATAAATCACTAATTTACCTTAAAATAGAAAATCCATTTTCAAAAATTACATGTGCACTTGATTATAAATTCAATTACACTCAAAAAACATTTCAAATTTCAAATGAAATAAACCATTTAAAAACATTCCATAAAAGTAAACTCATTTTTCAAATAATACCTAAGGCCTTGTTTTAAAAACCAAAAATATTTTTTCAAGAAATATATTTTCACCCATAAAAAAAATTTCACATCACATGAAATAGTGAATAAATAGAGGTGTGACACATGACTTAATCAGAACATGATCCAAAGATTCCAACATATCATAAGACTAACCATGGATCTTTTCCCATTTCTATGAAATTATAGGAAATCTAAGATTCAATGGGGCTAAGTAGAAAAATAAATTGTGATTAATAACCATTCCTGACATGGATACATTGTTGATGGCCACATGACAATCATGCAATGATTATTAGATCATGTCCAGAATCAAGTGTTTGGATGTTGTATGGTTTTTCAGGCCCAACTAAACCACCAAATTCCTTGACTTCCTTCTTTATCACCATCCTAATAAATTACATATGAACCCCAAGGTAGCTCAAGCCATAAAGATGAGGATCAAAATACCACCACCATAGGAATCAAACCATAATCTAACAACATCATCAAATAGAAAGCTAGAATCAAGGAAGAATCTCAACTTCCCATGGAAACTCAAGGATCAGGGTGAGTAAGAGCATGTGACACTCTCCTTACACCCACCTCCCAATTCCTGAAAACCTTATCTACAAACTACCAACACCCAAAATAATAAGAGGGAATTCTTAAAACATATTTCCCACTGAGAAACAAGGCTCTGATACCACTTTTTAATGAACCGACCTAGTGTTCTATCTAAACAGGATCCCAATGCAGTTTACCACATGGCCCAAAGGGCATTCTTGATCCCCACAGACTGGAAACTAGTGCTTGTGCATCACATGAATCACCTTGGTAATGATTTCTCATTCATACTAGATAATAAATAAGTAGTGTAAATAAATAAAATAAACTATAAAAGTAGATATAAATAAAACCAGACATCCAAAAACAATATAACTAAAAAATAAATGAAAGAAACAATGGAAACTGATATACATAAACCATATAATCAAATGAAATGGGAAAAATGACCTAAGAAACTCAACCAAAATAAAATCCCCAGACTAGCTCCAAGGATCCAACACATAACCCACAATCACCATTAAATTACAAATCCCTCTCAGAAGATCCAAATAAGTTAACAAAACTAGAATGAACCTGGACCTATAAAATATAGGTGTGAGATAAAATCCCAGCAGGTCACCATAACTTGATGAATCTTAGAAGTCACTTTTAAATACATCCTAAAACAGCTAGATTGAAATATAATAGAAAATAAATATTTTTCATAAGGATTTAAAATGAAACAATAATACATCAAAAGTGTATTAACACTCTTTTTCTAGTATTTTCATTAAATGAAAACAATCAATTGGAAACACCTTTAAAACCCTAACCAATACCTCTTGGTAAAAACACTTTTTCAAAGTACAACTTTAAAACCATTTCCTAAACACCCCCTATTAAGATATAAAATTTCAAATTAAAATAGTTTTATAATTTTCACTTGGTTTTTCATTTTTTTTGAAAACCATGATTTCAATAAAACTAGGAACGATGGCATAATACCTCATTTTTAAAACTCACACACACTAAAAAAACAATTTTCAATTTTCTTATTTAAGAAAACATTTCAAACTCATTATTAAAATAGTTTTAAAACACTTGAAATCCACAGTTTCCATTTTCCATCTTTAAAAAAAATTATAAAATCCATTTTTAAACATTTGAAATGTAAACCACACAATGAAGGAGTAAAGAACTTATTCAGGAAACACTATGTCAAGATTTACAATAAGGGGAAATAAATGACAAGTATATATGTTCCAAACAATAATATAAACAACATGGGATACAATCGAAACTCAAGGATAAATACCCTAAAATAATAAAAAAAGGAACCTAATATCATGGGCAGTATCCTATGATTCTAGTAATAAAGGACCTGAATTGGTGATAAAGAACATCTGTCAGCACTACTGAACCTGTCAAAATCCCCGTAAGCCTCATCTAACTACATGAAGATAATGTCCTTGGAACAACTTTATCCATGGGATCAAGGATGGTGCTATCCTTGTAACACCTTTGTCTATAATATCAATAATGGTAATGTTCCTAGACGCCTTCTCCCATGGGATAAAATGAGACTTCTAGAATAAGGGCCCATTACTCCTTCCGGTATAACCATATCAAAGTATCCTGGAAATGATCCCTAATAAACCCACTATCTCCACTATAGCTTTTCCTTTCACTGGTCACATAATGTCTATATAGGGATCCCATTATGAGTTAAAATAAATGTGAGAACATTCAACATTCCTTAAATCAAGGATATTTTTTTGAAAATAACTCATGCATCACCTCCCTAACCTTCACAAGAATAATCCCCATAATTATCAAACATAAATAACATGTAAAAAATGAAACAAAATAAAAATACCCTCATTGAATCACAAGACTTAATAGGCATACAATGTTTATAAGGGGATCAAGAGGGTCTCTCATCATTTATGAAAACTTATTTTCCATAAAATACCAATCTATACATATCTTTAAAACATGCTTGGAATACCAATCCATTTTATCATTTACAAAAAAAAACTATCTCAGTTCACTCTTGAGACTAATTTTATCAAAACACTTTTGAAAATAAAATGGCAACCCACTCTTCCTATTTTAAATCTCCTTTGAAAATATTAAAATCCACTGATGAGTTTCAAAATATAAACCACATGGGATAACACACCCTTATGAAATCAACCAACTCATTTGTAAATCTCAAAATCATTAAACACCTCAAACATTGGATATAAAATTCAACCAAGGTTATTAAAAGGATTCAAATAACAAGAAAGGGTTAACTCACCCATTTAAAAAATCACACAACCCATGTTAAACATTTTAAACACTTTAAAAATTCCCAAACTCTTAGTTTGAAATCCATTTTAATTCATGAACCCTTTTTAAAACATAAAGTCAGTTCTCTGCACCACTTTGAAAACCAAATTCATTCTTTAAAAGACAACTAGGCATTTTCACAAACACTTGGCATGGAATCCCATCCCATCCTAAGGTTTAAAATTCTCTTTTAAATAAATTTGGAACCTCATGGATCATCCATATAGGCATAATTTAAAAGGAAAACCTTTAACAATCATCAAAAAAATAAAGTAATGTAATATAAATCAATGAAAAAGAAAAACATACCTTGGTTCAATGAAGACCATTCCAAAAGTTATCACATATGATGGAGAACACTCCCACATGCCATAGAGTTCCCTTTACAACCCCTACCCAAGAAAATACTCATAATTTAAACTAATTACTAGCCTAAAATTAGATAAAAAAGATAATAAGGTTCATGTGAGGGAAAAAAATTAAGGGAGAAATAAAGAATAAAGGATAGGATGTTATTTAGAAAGATTGACCATGAAGATAACCACTAGAATCCAAGGTAAAAAACCTTAAAAATTGAAGGAGAAAGAGGAAGCTCCCAAAAGTGGTGTGCTTGGTCAATTTGAGTGAGAATTTTGAGAAGGGGTGGGTTAGGGACTTAAAATTGAATAAGGGGAAAAAGAAAATTCAATTTTTAATGAATCTGGATAGACTACATGGTTTAGCCGCATGATTTTCCAAACCATACACCAATCGTGCATTAGATACTGTCTAGCAAAAAAACCACCCATATGGTTTACTCTTAGATACTGTATGTTTTGAAAAACCATTCTCCAAACATGCCAAATGGAAATTAAAAACTATAAAGGGGTTCACAGGCTTTGTTTTATAATTTACCAGTCTGTGTGCAAGTCATGTTCTATAACATAGACTCACCAATGGGGCACCACATGGGTTATCTTAGGATCAACATGATATGGAATTAACTATGTTTTACCCATGCTGAAAAACCATGTGAAAAATAAAATGAATTGAAAAACCAACCGAGGAGGGGTAGTCACACCGCTTCCCCTAAACTATGTAGGCAAATAATTCACATCAAGAAAAGATCCAAAATTTCCAATATTCAGGATGAAAATCCATGAAAACTTAAAAAAAACCTCAAAATCATAAAACACTCATGAAATAAACTCTATAATGACGCAACATGTGTCATGTGGGTCACATTATTCTACTCATGATGTCTCAATTTTCTAGATTAACAAACAATCATGTCCTAATTCTTCATAAACACATATCTAAACCCATACATTCAAGCATCACAAAACACCTCATAATCATCACATTCCTTAGACAACAATAAAATTGGGGCACTAGTCAATTTATGCTTCAGTCCTAGAAATAACATTGACTATGGTTAGACTAGATAAAAGTCTTCCCCTTTTAGGAAAGGGTATTCATAGGTGTTATAATCCTAAGAAAGTCTACCATAATATCTGGTAATATCCTACTAAACTAAGTAAACTATACTCCTTAAACACTTCCTCGGGTGTATCCCAATCCATCATAACCTTAAAATTCATAGGATCAACTGTCTTTCCACCCTTAGAGATGACATGCAACAAGAAATGAACTTATTGAATATAGAATTATCACTTACAGATATTTCCATATAGTTGGTGTTTAGAGGGTAAGTGTAGAACTATCCTCAAATGCTTGACATGATCATCCTCTATTCAAGAATCAATGGATATTTTATCTATGAAAACCACAACTAACTAGTCTAGAAATGGATGGAAGATCTGTTTTATGTGTTCCATGTACAAAATATGAGAGTTTCTCATACTGAACAACATCACTAGGAAATTTCTGTGACAATAGCGAGACCTAAATTCTATATTTTGGATATATTTGTAACAATTAATTTTTTATATGTAATACTTTGGAATATTTCAATGAATATTTTCAGATATAATCACTATGATGATGTGAGATTTCAAGACCCTGTGATCCCTTAATGGATATTATAAAAATATTAAATATATTAATATCACATGCACATAATTTTCCTAAAAAGTGGAATAAATCCCAAAAAGGAGTCTCAGATCAGAAATATGAGACCGCTGTTGAGTCCATAATGTGGGGCTTACCCTAGGAATAACATAAAGTTGGTTAGCGTCATACGTTCAGTTGAGGGTGACTGTTGGTGAGTACATTAAGCAAATTAATTATATTCAGTTATTTAATTCATTTAATGGATAAACATAATTCTATCCCTATATTTAATAGTTTATATGGTAAATCCCCAGGGTTAGATAGATAACCCTAGATGAGTAGAGTGGAGGAGGAGATCAATGGCTTTGGCGGATCGGGATTGAGGATCAATGAAAAACCGGTCAAGGATAATTGTGAGTCGAACCACGAACACAACGAAATCATTACCTTCATTGTTAGCGGATGTGTTCTTCACCAATTATTAATCCAATATTGAGGTAAGAAATTTGATTTGTGTATATTTATACCATTCATGTTTTACCTGAAATAAACACAAATTAAACCCCTAAAAAATTAATTCAAAGATTTATCTTTGGATATGGATATTACATTATCAGCCTATAGATTGGAATTTATATCATTTGATTATATTGTGTTGATTTATTTGGTTCTTCATTTGTCATTATAATCACAATTAATTGATTCCAACCCAAACAATTGATGGGGGTTTTCCCTCAATTTTATTATTGTGCTTTTCTTCTCTGTTATTCACCTGTTCATCGCCAATATTTCTTTTGACTGGTGGTTCAATGAATACTTGATAATAAATCATTGCACATACAATAT
Organism: Viscum album; assembly: GCA_963277665.1. NCBI lineage: Eukaryota > Viridiplantae > Streptophyta > Magnoliopsida > Santalales > Viscaceae > Viscum > Viscum album. The sequence continues at coordinate 1,842,319,670 of OY728150.1, forward strand.
TTAGTGCAACAATTTGATTCCACAGATATGGATTTAGTATTGAGATCACAACAGAGGTGTATTGTGGTGTCATGGGAGATCAGAGATGGATCAGAGGTGGGATAAGGGTTCATCATTCGTGGGTTTTAGCATTTGATGAGTGGTGTGATGGGACCGAATCATGTGTGGGGTGAGAGGATAGAATACAACCACCAGCATGGTTAGCATTGGATCTGGTGGTGGCGGCCTAAGACATGAAGAGGCAGTGGCAGAGCCCTGCTACTTAGAGGCATGAAAATACTCCCCTATATATAGATAGAGAATGGAGGAGAGGGATATGGAATATTGTTATTATTTTATAATATTAATAATTAAAATATTGATTTCATAAAAAAAATTAAAAGAGACATGAAGGTAGGGGCCGCGTGAGCCTCAGACATGGAATGGGGGTTTCTAGTGTGAAACATTCCTTTGTATATATATTATTTGGTTAAATTGAATATATATAATAATAATAATAAATGTTTTTTTGTTGTTGTTATTATTATTATTATTATTATTATTATGGAATCTAATTTCCAATGTGACTTCTTCATACGATGTCAGATTGATGAACTGTCTATGGAATCATGAGACTGACATTAAGGTGGATGATTCAAGATCAATGTTGGGTACCTTTTTCAAACTCATGTATCAGGCCCATGAAGTTCCATTTATACATGATGTGGTGAAATACATTTTTTCACTGGGGGTCTATTTTGGGAAAGTAAATATCCTATCCTAATTTTTTTCCTTGAGGATCATAGTGCAATGATTTTATTGGCCATTCAGGTACATTTTCATTAACATATTGGTGTAATTATATTTTATATAGTCAGATCAATGATGAGACTCATGAATTCATCAAGTTTTTTCTAGACACATTTTTCACTCTAGGAGTATATGGGTGCACCCAGGGGTACAAAAGCACGACCTGGTACCCAGGAATATCTAGGTACACAAGATTAGCCTGAAGTACATGTTTTTAGGTCTTAAAGGGGCCAATATACCCTAAGAGGGGGGGGATCAGGGTTTGGATATTATTTTCTAAATTATTCCTACCCCACTGGATCTTGACCTATTTATTATAAGGGTCAATTTGTTTTATATTTAGTGTTTATATTGCTCTTATCATTTAAAAATTTATCTGATGATGATTTAAAGAAAGTAAATTAGGAAATAAAACACAAGTAAACACATATTTTTACTTGGTTCACCCTCACCAGGCTACGTATAAGAATAAAAAAATCAGTAATGTGTCGATGTACTAAATCCACTGAAGCTAATTTATAATACATAGTTCAGGACAGATCAATTTTATTCCCAAGATCACTTCCTTTACAAATTTTAGGAATAGATCACTACTTCCCAAGGGTCACTCCCTCAACCTCTATTTTGATGGCTCACTACTGATGGAAAGGATCTCCTTCTTCCTCTTCCTTTGCATGCTACTACAGAAAGTATCCACACATAGTTTATGGACATGTAGGTCCCTTTATTAGAAATAATTAATACAACCTCAATTTTAGGTATATACTCAATTGACGTTATTTTTGGGACGAACCTTTACTTCTGTGAAAACACTTTGATTAAACAAATTCACTTTCCAGACACTTGTAAAAAACTTCTCCTTATTAGACACAAAAATTACAAACTCATGCTTTGGAAGGATTTCTAAAGGATACCAAATCTTCTTATCACTGGATTAGATGTAGAAGTGAATAAACTCCTTTTACAATATTTTTTGAATAGTAAATATCCTCTATATTCTTCTTCTCCTTTAGAATTCAGATACAACAATGATACTATTCGTTGAGTAATCCTAAAAAGAATCTCCTTGCATTATACCCTTAGAATATTTTTACATGTAAGTGTTCTAGGAATTCATGTTTTCACTTTTTACATGAAATACACCCCTCCACATACTAATTTACTTGTAGATATTCCTTTTTCAAGTTACCTTTTCCTTTTGTGGAAACCCCTTCAAGAACCACCTACTTTGCGAACCACCTTGAACCACATAGCACGAGTTCTTCGTGGTTTTCCTGCACTTTGATAACTTTATTCACTTCACGAACTACCTCTACCTCACGAACTACCTTCACCTCATGAAATTATTTCACCTAAAAAACTGAATCTTCTTTATAGACTATAGTGTCTCATAAATGACATCATTTTCAAACTATGCTTTCACAGAATCCTCCCTCACGAACAACTTTATCCTTCATAGAATACCCATCATGAACTACTTCATACTTCCCTAAATTCTTCCAGTGATGATATTATCTGATAAAAGTTTCTCTCCTTAATGATGTTATTAGGGTACTTTATATAGGAAAATAAATCCAAAAAACCCACTAATCACAAATACCCAAAACTCTGATGTGGTACAACCTTCACAGTGAACTTTCTATGTAGTCTGCATAGTGAATTTAATCATTCAATAAGGAACTTAAATCACCACCTTCCTCTGCAAATAAAGATCCCTTTGTAGTGGAATAAAATCACTACCTTCACCCACGAATGTTGAGCCTCTCATGAACTGATTTTTCTTTTTTTTCATGTAGCATCCTTCGTGGTTCGCATAGTGAAGATCCCTTTGAATCAATCTTAATTCACCACCCTAATCCACAAAATGTCAAAAAATTTCACGGTTCCACATACCTCCTTTGTGGTCTGCATAACACACCTTCACTACTATGCAGTCCAAGAACTCCACACTTCGTGGTCTGAAAACTAATTTCTATGAAATTCTTTGTGGAAAACGTTCCTTTTCCATAAACAAACTCCTGATTTTGAGGCCAAAAATTTTGGAAAACACTGGGAAACCATGCCACCTTAAATTCATATGCTTCAAAAACACCAACCTTACTTGAACACAGTCATCTAACTTTTTCAACAAACAAGATCACTCCATAAACACTGAGATGGTGCATGAAGGGATTTTTGACCAACAATCTCCCGCTTTGGTTTTGGTGAAAAATCTTCATAATTTGATACATCGTTAAATCTTCTTACATATTCTACCAAAATTCACTTCTTTCAATTTGGATAGGGATCAACGATTTACTCAACACACGCTTTAAGACCACATGATGCATTCTTGGCATGAGAAATAAGAGTACCATGACAATTTTATCAATGAATCACTTCATTCCAAAACCACTCAACTAGTTTCATCACAAACCTCATATGTTGTGATATATAACCTTTGATTGATCATATTTAACATCATCAGATTTGAAACCCCCCTTCTTTACTACACCCATAATTTTCTCCACTATCTTTATGAAGAAATTTTCTCCCCTTTTATAGACACAATTTCTCCTCCTTTGTCAATGAATCCAAAGGTCACTACTTTGTGGTTTGGAATAGGGTAAAAAACACATATTAGAGGTTTAGGGGAAAACAAATTATACCTCAAGGAGAGGGGGCACTCTATCCACACTCTCTAAGTATGGGGAATCAACTAAACTCTAAGATCTATTTAATGTTGACCAAAAACCTCTTTGGGAAAGGCCTTCAACATAATATCCACAACTTGTAGTTTTGTAGGCCCATACTCTAACTTCTCAAGCCCATGCTCCACATTAATATTGATGATGTGATATTTTAATTTCAATGTGTTTTGTCCTTGAGTGATGAACTGGATTTTTTCTAAGATTTATAGCACTTGAATTATCACAATGAATACCAATCATATAATTCAATTCAAACCCCCCCTTTCTTATATAATTTAATAGGTAATTCCTTCAATTAAAATTCCCCCTTTAATCAATGATATCTATTCATTAGATATTTGATAATATACAAAATAATGAGGGGCACACATTATTCTTTTATATCCTGAAATCCATATAAAGATAAATTACCCCCATTTTCTCATGGACTTCTTATTAGCACATGAGATATTATATGTTGACATTCAAACAACACTAGGCTATGTCAACAATGTGAAATTTCACCTTTGAATCTATTTATTAGAATCATATTGAAACTTTTATTCTTTTAGAACTTTTCAAGATCAAAGTCAGATTCTTCTTTATAGCTGCACACTACAAAATGATTTTCAGCAAGTGAAATTACCACTTGACATTGATTCATTGAAATATCCTCTAAGCATAATTAGTTAGGACTCTTTGTAGGAAACAAAAGTTTAAGCCAATAAATTCCAATTTTTTCCATGTTACTCACCCACTTCCATGGATTCTAGTAGCATGGATTTCCTCAATTATCTAGAGGACTTTATTTTTCAGATGAGGCTATATCATTTAGAGTGCTTATCACAATGTATCCCTAAAAACCTCTAGATTTTTGATATCCTAAAAACAATCAGATAATACCACATTATAAGAACACAATAGATCATGAAATACATGAATGTTGTTGCTTCTCCCATAATCGGTCTTCTCTATGTGAAAAAACAAAACTTTTAACTGAGGCATGATACTAATGATGGAATATTCAATGAGACTTGGAACCACTAGATCATTCAAGTATATATTTGAAATCTCTTTAGTTTCACATTAGGCTCTTCATTATATAATCTACTTTTTACATTGTAAACAACCTTTATATATAGATTTTAAAAATAGATTTTTTGTGTAACACCACTTGTTGAATCTGATAATATATGTGAATTTCAAGATTTTGGATTATTTCTATTACATGTATCTCATTCAACTAATGAACATGTTCCCTTTCAGCACATAAACCACTTGGATCATATCTACACCCTAGTTCTACACAACTTACAATAGATATGAGAAACATTTAACATATAGGGAGAGGGGTACCTCTAGAATCCTCAAGAAAAGGATTGTGGACAATCCTAATAGATCAACCATTTGATATTTTCTTGCAAAGCATTGTACTATTTTTGTGCTTATTTCAACTTCCCAACTAACTTAAATTGTTCTAGACATATGAATAAAAATTATTTACCCACATACTGAGTCTTGTTCTAATATTTAGATTTTATAGTCTTGGCCTTTTTCACAATTTTTGGGTTTAAATCCATTATTATAAATTTACTTATTTGATGTTCCACCAATATTCCATTTTTCATAACTATTTTGTGAGAAGAAAATTTTCCACTTGTCGTATACTCTTTTTTCTTTCTCTATTGGAGGGATATTTCTATTAGCTTCACTTATCATCATGTGGCATGACATGGGAATTTTTCCAGGAATTATTTATTCATTTTTATTTTATTTTTTATATGAGTCACATCACCCTTTCATTTGGGGGTTGAGTCTTCTACTAAATATACATTCTTCTTAATCACAACTAGAGAATATCCTCCCTTTTTCTTCCAAGTTCATTCACATTATTTCCAAGAGATCTGTTGTGAGTGTAATAAAGGAGGTGACCAATATGCCTTTTGTTAAGCTCCTTATGATTCCCCTAAGTCTATAAACCTCATTTCCAACTTGTCATGTTGTCTTCTAATATAGGATTTTTTGTTATACACTTTTAGAGTTGGGGATCTCTTTCTAGGTTCCTTTTCCTTCCCTTCTTTCTTCCTGCTGTAATGTCTTGAAAAATTCCCATGATTAGAACATATAAAACATCTTCTATTAAAGACATACCTCATTTCATCATTTCTCTACTGAGATGTTTATGCTTCTAGAGTTATTATTCTGACATTGAGTGCTCTAGATTCTTGACACATACTCATGTTGTTTCCCTATCTTCCACAATAATAGCATTTGATAACTAATTTCTTCTAAGAGACTTTTCTTTTAGACATTTCAAGAATCTTCTTCTTATTCTCATGTTTATCAATATTTATATCTTCAAAATATGAAATATATTCTAATGCTTCAAAAAAAAAAACTTGAAATACAACCATGCATCCCAGGAAATAGCATATGTTTTCATTACTTCATGTAAAATACTTTTCATGTATGTTTCTAGTGTTTGTAGGGTTTTTCCTATTTTTGGAACTCTTCATGGTTATCTTCCTCTTATGCCTGAGAGAGGGTTCATCATATCCAATAACATATTTTTCAAAACCGCATGGCCTTTGCGATGATACAATCATTTCATGTTTTCCTATGAAGTAGCATATTTTATCTTCATTTAATTATTACCTTCTGAAGGATAATAAAATAGTAAGTGCAAAACATACTTCAATTTGGGCTTTCCTTTGGAATTATATTTCTTAAATTCTTTCTCGAATAATTATATCTATTCTCCCTATTGTTGAATCTTCTTATCCCTTGATTCAAGTTGAGAATTAAATTATATCTTGAGATTATTCTCTCTAATCATCTCATCTTCCATTTTTTAGGAGAGATTATCCATCATGCCAGATTACTCCTTTATTTTAGAATTCATATGAGAAATATAATCAATACAGCATGCATTTTCCTGTTGTATCCATTGATTCTATTCAACTAGTTCAGATAGGTGTATATAAAGATAATCATTTATAGATTTCAAATTCGGAATTTTATTCACGTTTAGATTCTTTCCCATTTCATTAGATTTTAGTTTTTTTAGTTCTTCATCTTGGGAATCATTCTTCTTTTAGATCATTGGACACTTCAATAAGAATTTTATTTAATCATTTCATCCTGTTGAATTCAATTTCCTATACATGGATCTAGATATCTTTATATTTAATTTCTTCATCCAATTTCCAATCTATTTTTTTTTCTTTTATGGGAAACTTCCACCTTTTTAATTATTGGAGTTTCTTTATAATTAGTAGTTTCAACATCACTTGGAATATCAGGTTCTTCACTCATTCATACAAAATCATTGAGTGAGTATATATTTTTTCTTTATAATTCATCCAATCCTTTATTTAGTACATTGTTGGTTTCCTTAAACCGAATCACACTTTTTTCCATAGACACTGGGGATTACCACCTAACTTTTTCTTCCTCTTTTTAGTTCTTCCATTTTCCATGATACACTGATATAATAGAAAACCAAAAATTCATTTCCAACAGTAGAGTAAATATTGTCCGAGAAGAAAAATCAAAAAAATTAATATATGAGATGATATCAATTTTTAGGTCCTAGATACCCTGAGGGGGGGGGGGTGAACCGGGTTATGAATATTATTTTAAAAATTATTCCTGTCCCATTGGATCTTAACCTCTTTATTATAAGGGACAATTTGTTTTCTCTTTAGTGTTTATATTTCTCTTATCTTTTCCAACTTTATCTGATGATGATTTATATAAATTAAAGAAGGAAATAAAACACAAGGACACACATATTTTTACTTGGTCCACCCTCATTGGGATACGTCTAAGGAGTATACAGTCGGAAATGTACTGATGTACCAAATCCACTAAGGCTCACTATCAATACATGGTTTGGGATAGAGGAATTTTACACCCATGATCACTTCCTTTAAAAAGTTTATGGAAAGATTATTGCTTAACAATGGTCACTTCCTCAATATCTCTTTCGATGGAAAGGATCACCTTATTCCTCTTCATTTTCTCACTGATCTAGAAAGGATCCACTCACAATTTATAGACATGTTGGTCCCTTCATTAGAAATAATGAATGAATCCTAAATTGTAGGTAGATTCTCTACTAAATCTATTTATAGGCTTATGTTTTACTTCTATGAAAACACTTTGATACAACACATTCACTTTCCAGACACCTAGAATAAAATTCTCCTTACTGTAGACATAGAAATTACAAACTCGTGCTTTGGAAGGATTTCTAATGGATGCTAATTATTCTTATCACTAGCTTGGATGTAGCAGTGAATAAACTCCCTTTTCAATATTTGTTGAATTATGTAGATCCACTATCTTCTTATTCTACTTCATAATTAAGATATAACGATGATACTATTTACTAGGTAATCTTGGAAAGAATATCCTTTCATGATACCATCAGAATATTTTCACATGAAAGTGTGTCATGAATTCATGTTTTCACCTTGTACATGAAATAAAATTCTCTGCATACTAATTTCCTTATGGAGAGTCTTCTCACAAACTACCTTTTCCCTTTGTGGAAACCTCCTTCATGAACCACCTACTTCATGAACCACCTACTTCGCAAACTACCTTTCACCGCATAGCGTGAGTGCTTTGCAGTATACCTAAGCTTTGTATACTTCCTTTGCTCCGTTAACTACCTTTGCCTCATGAAATTCCTTCGCCTCATGAACTTATTTTTCCTTGAGAACTACCTTCTTCTATTTGGACTACAGTGTCCTAAAAACAACCTCCTTTGTGAAATATGATTTCTCAGAATCCTCCCTTATGAACAAATTTATTCTTCATGGAATTCCCCCCATAAACTACTTTGGACTTCCATGAATTCTTCCAGTGATGATCTTCTCTGATAAAATTCACTCTCCTTAATGATTTTATTAGGGTCCTTTATATAGAAAAATAAATCTCACAAAACCTGCTAATCATAAATACCCAAAACTCCGATATGGTATAGCCTTCACCACAAACCTGCTATACGGTATGCATAGTTAATTTAATCATTTGTGGTAGACCTTAAATCACCACCTTCCTCCAAAAATGAGGAGCCCTTTGTGGAGGAATAAATCAACGCCTTCACCTATGAACAAAGAGTCTCTCGCAAAATGATTTTTCCTTGTTTTTCGCGTAGCGTCCTTCACAGTTTTCATAGTGCATATCCCTTTGTGGCGGTCATAATTCACTTCCCTCATCCACAAAACATCAAATTACTTTGTGGGTTTTCATATGTACTTTGGGGTATGCAAAGCGAACCTTCACTACTATGCAGTCTGGAAACTCCATGCTTCGTGGTCCTTGAACTATGGTATATGAAATAATTTTTGGAAAACATTCTTCTTCTATAAACAAACTCCTGGGTTTGAGGCCCAAATATTTTGAAAACACTGGGAAATTACACCACCTTAAACCCATATGCTTTGGCAACACCAACCTTAGTGGAACGCGGTCATATGGATTTTTCAACAAACACAATCACTCCAAAAACAACGAGATAATGCCTGGAGGGATTTTTTCCCAACACATGGACATGACTAGAAATGAACAGGCAAACCTCGAGCAGCCAAGAAATTCCATGTACCTCCTGTACACACTGTGTACGATGACATGGATTCCAATATGTGTCTAGAGGAGAACATGGCTAGGAAACAAGGTGGATTCACACTCCCTGTGGACCCCCATACATGCCATGTATTCCCCATTTAGACTTATTCCTCTAGTATATCCTTTTTTGGACTCATATTTTTCCTCACAAGTATCCTATCCTAAGTATTTTTCCACATAAAACATGATAGTGGTCTTAGTTGTAACATATGAGATATGATGAGAGATGTTATAAGTGTGACACTTCTTTAGGTGATGTTTAATGATTGTAGTGATTAGGGCAGGATCATCAAAGAGATTTTGGTTTCAGTACTCCTCTACCACACCAGGGAGCAGGTTTCCCATATGATTTATACAGATAGAGATAGAAATCTTCTAAACTGGGCATGGGTCCTCTATCTATAGTGCGGTACTCCCCCATCTTTGATCTCCAATAGGGTGCAGGTCCTTAATGAGAATTTTGGATCCCTCAACTATAGAGAATAGTAGTAATAAGTGGGGCCCCCCACTCATATTCTATCAAGGTTGTGTTGGATACTTGTTTCAGAGTTGTATCCCCCTCGGATGTGGTGTAAAGTGGTGAGTAGTGGGCCCCTCTGCATGGTTTCTTTTGTGGTTGCACATGATGTTGGGAAATGGAGATAGACCTTTGGAGATGTATATTGACTCATTATTCTTAGCTAGGTTATGGAGATGGAGATCCCCTTTCTCTCTTGTTTGGTATTGTTATTTAGCATATTTGAGTTATTAATGTTCTAGGTTATTATTATGGTTATCTTATATTTTGATTGAAATTCCTTCGTTGTGATGAGATGACTACTCTCTCTTAATGCTTTGTGCCTGGTTATTTCAAGGTGGCATACTGGGTATGTATATACTCACCCTTGTAAGGGATTTTCCCATATATATTGTGCGATATGTAGATGACATGAAGATTAATAGTGACTATGTGGACCAGGTATCAGTGAAGATTAGTAGTACGTGGAGACACTAACCATGTTTAGTGGTCAGTCTCTGGGATATTGAGTCGATCTCTCCCCAACTCTACTCTTTACAGTTGATGTTAAGTTGGGTTTTCCAATTTTATTACTGGTTGGGAATTTATTTTACCCCTTTATATCATTTTAATTACACTATCTTACTCTGTTGTATTTTCTTAGAGGTTATTTCATGCGTATTTATACTCTATATGTTACTTTCCTTTACATTCCTTTTCAATTTTTTATAGATACGGTTGGGTGCAATGTCACGAACCGAATCTGGTTGCCATCAAAACTGACACCAAACCCAGCCCATGATAAGGCCCTAAGGGCATTCCCAATCCCCACAGGCTGGAACAAGTGCCCGGGTATCATAAAACAAAAATTGGGAATGATTTACCCGAGTTTATAAACATACAACGACAAACAAGTCCAATAAAACAAATCTGATTTTTTCAAACAAAACCATCTTTAAAAAAATTAAGAACTGAATTACATGGTTTTAAACAACTCTAAAAGACTATAAAAAATGAATAAAACCAAAAAGTACAGCCCAATAACCTCCACATGGTGAGAGGCTCCACCTTCAAGCCATCTCCACAACACCGCATCACGATGGACCGCTAAAAACCCAAACCATTGGCACAAAAGTTGTACCCAAACCTACGACAAAAATAACTAAGTCTAATTACACCCAAAGGTGCAAGTAGGGTGTGAGACAAAGCCCAGTAGGATACCACCGCTAAGATATTCCATGTGATAAACATTCAAAGATGAAAAGAATGCAATTTTTCAAGACATGAAATGATAGTGACAATTTCTAAAAGATGAAACTTAAATAAAAGCAGTTTTCAAGTGGGCTATTTTAAAGAATCAACACTTTTAAAAATAATTTCAAAGCTACTGAATTTTCCATCCAACCATACTGTATGCCGATAGTAATCACAAAGTAACTAATGAGCACAAGCAATGGGAAAGTAACCCCTAGGCATAGCTCGCTGTGGGTCCCAGGTACCTTGTATCTCGGTGAGAGTAACCATCACAATATCCGTTATCGTGCACACGAGCCACTAGTAGGGAGAATACCCATAACCTTGTGGTACCCCATAATAATAATAATAATAATAATAATAATAATAATCATCATCATCATCATCATAGTTTATTTAGTGTTGTATGCATCAAACTTTCTATGTGAAATTGTGGTCAAACCCCACTAGATCACTAGCATACTAGTACACATTCACCCACCTAGATACCCGAGTTTCCCTCTTGTGCTCAAACAAGTTCAACAAGTTAAGAAATATAATTTTCACATGAAAATACCACTTCCACATCACACACTCACCAAACATCACACATGTATATCATGCAATTTACATAATCCACGTTTTTATTCAAATGCATTTTGAAATCATACTCACACCAAAATAGCCCACAACACTTTTCACATTTCTTTAACACTTCCAAAAATCCTTTAAATTTTTTATAAAACCTTTAAAAAATATTAAAAATAATATAACATCCCACACACACATCACATAATACTTCTTTCGTCAACAAAATTTACTTTACACATCACACTCACACAAAATAGCCCACAAACATGTTTTACCCCTCTCTTTCCATTTGATAAAACATTTTAGCAATTTATAAAACATTCTGAAAATGTTTGACATCTTAAATCACCACTTTACCTTTCAAAAACACATATTAGGTGAACAAACTCACACAAACAGTACATATACACCCTTTTCCCACTTTGTTTAACCAAATAAAACATTTAAATTTTTCACAAAACAATCCCAAAGGGTATAACTATGTCTCTCACACAAAACCCATTTCAAAACCCCCTTTCAAGGCCAAAATCACACCAAGACCCTACCAAAGAAGAATTGGAATCCCTTTCAATATTTATTAAACCATTATCAAGTACTATAAAACCACCTCAAATTATACCACAAAAGATACACATGAAAAACACACATTTTCATAAAACACTTTCAAGGAGTGAAACAAGGTTTTACACATAAAACCTATTCAAAAACACTATTTTAAACCCAAAATCACACAAATACCCTAAAAAAGAATAATTTTCCACCCGAACAATATTTAACAAACCACTTGCATATGTTATAACATCAACCCAAATATTACCACAAGGTTTACACATGGAAAACACCCAATTTGAAACAAAGTGAAACTATAAAATTAACTGCTTAACAAACTCCATCAAAAAAATGGTTTTCTCACAATTTACAACATATGAAGAACATTAAAAATAATTAAATCAATCATGATAAATAATTAAAAAATGATTACACATGGAATCACCTACCTTTTGAATCAAAATCCCCAAATCTTGGTGTGAAACATCAACAACACCACCGCCACACCTCAAGGAAGTGAAATCCAACCTAAAACCCAAATATTTGACCAAAAATACACCAAATAAAACCCTATTTTTGAACCCTAAATTCTGGAAATTTTATAACTTCATGAAATAGGGAGAAAAATCTAAGGAGAAGGAATGAAATGAAGAGGGAAACACTTACTTGAAGAAATCTTGAAAAACTCGGCCCAAATCCACCAATAGTTGAATCTTAAAGTAACCTAAACTAGTATGGAGGCTCAGAGGAGTCATATTAGGTCAAGTGGTGACTGAATTTGGGAAAAAAGAGTGAAAATTTAAGGAGTTATGAAAGAAAAATTTTACCTCTTCAAATATGGGAGATTTGAGAATGATTAAGAAAGATCACCCCAATCCATAGAGGAGATGAGCTCCAAAGAGGGGTAGGAGAGAATGGGAGCGCGCCTTGGGTACATGGGCTCGGGTGAGAGTTATAATAATCTAAAAATCATAAAAATTGAATGAGATATTAAAGAATTTAAAAATATTTTAAAGCAAGAAATGGGATTTCGGGATGGCCCAACACCTTAATAAAAAACCCATATCCATCATTATTATGGATTCATATGGGGTCAAAATTGATATGGTAGTTTTAATATACCAGGGGATTCCAATTGGGAAGTGTAATGAGTGTAAAATGTTGAAAAATGAAGGATTTATAAAAGAAACAAAATTTATTTTTAAATCTGGAAATGAGATCTTGGTTTGGCCCAAATTTTGAAAACCCACCATTTCCACCAAAATGAATGGAAAACCCCAAAAAAAATAGTAATGGAAATTAAATTAAAAATAACTTTAAAATAAGTCATGTATGTGACATTCAAGCATATAGGGGCATTAGAAAAAGGCTCCTATTTAATTTATGACTTCTTGTAACTTTTTATTATCCCCTATCTTATTGGATCCGAGCTTTGGGTTGTGATGGATCGACCTTTCGTTGGCCTTGTGGGCCCTAGTGGGTTGGATCATTACAGAGTGGTATCAGAGCATATCATTTCCTAGTATGGTGTTAAGAGTATTCCCCTTATGAGGAATTGGTTGGGACTTAGGTAAATAGTGCCAGAGTGTCTTGAGCGTAGCTTTCAGGCCAGGGAACCTAATATTGGTGCGGCAGACAATGTATCCATTCACCATGAATATGACTACCTGATTTTCAACCCAGAATACCGAGACATCGGTTATAGGGAATCCAATGGTATATGCATTATACTGGATTAGATCTATTGACTTCCTTGTTCTTCTTGAGTCATCTCTCTAAATATTCTCTTTGACCATGGTACATCTTGATAACTTTCAAGATGTCTCTGTGATGAAAACTATCTCGGATTTTGAGACAGTGTCATGAAAATGACCATTTAAGTGATGAGGCCTTGATTTAGGGATCCATACATGAGGTTTTTCCTCCATCCAGGCATTGAGAAATAATACCACCTGTTGAGAAGCACATGGAACCTACTCTAGTGGTCCAGGAATATGATCATCTTCATGTTGAGTAGTGGATGGATCTAGTAAGATATGATGATGGTATATAAAATATTTTCACATTACACAAGTTCCAGTGATAGAGACCGCCCAAGTTTCATAGTGATCCATACCCTTAGGATTTGGAGGATTGGATTTAGGTTGAGGTCTGAGTTTTCTGGATTATATAGACCCCAACAGATCGTATGGTTTAAATCACAACCAATATTCTCTTTAGAGCAACAATTAGTTATGATGGTAACGACATATGATAAACTTATGTTAATTATGCATCACATAATCTAGATTTAGAGATCGACCAAGATTCATGGTGAACCAGACCCCCTTCTAGGGTGGTAGAGGGATGACATGAGCCTGTGGTGTGAATGTTCCATTAGGATTAGACCCCTATTTATGGTGGTCCTAGTGATGATACTTTGCTAGGTTAACATGGGGTATCAATATTTCATTATGTTGGTGATTTTAGACACGACTTCAAGAATTTCAGAAAAAGGGGAAATTCCCCCACAAAGACTTTTTATTGTGATTTGATTTAAAACTGTGCAGGTGAGTTAGTTCCTCCCAAAACAGATAATGTTGAGGTATGGTGGATGAGTTCCTTTGACTTGTATTTTTGAGGTCGTTTCATATTGATAAGGTGTTAGAGTATTCCCTGGTTAAGTAGGATAGGAGGGAAATAGAAGTGATGACTTCAAGGAGATAAGGACATAGTTAAGAAGGAAATGAGGGAAATAGAAGAGATGAATTCAAGGAGAGGATGATTGTGACCCCAAAGTTCTAGGTGTAATCAAGCTATGAACTGTGTCTTCACTACTTTAGTTTTAGTTTTGGTATATGGTATTAAGACACTTTCCTAGGTATTTAGCCCCTATTTTGTGACCTAAATATACCAGTTGATCCTTTTTCTCAACCCTTAGGCTCAGAGGCTCCTATAGAGGAGGACTGATAATCAAAATTATATCTACAGTGTGACCTAACTCTAGGAGGAGAGAGATCCTCACATATAATATTTATATAGTTTCAAAGAATATCTATGATATTTTCCTCTATATGGACTGGTTTTATACCATCCATGCTCATTTTGTTTCCTAGAGTGAGTATGGTAATGTTTCTAGCTTGTGGGACAAATTTTTAATTCTTCAATGAGGGGTGAACTCGGGTAGAGCAGGATGGTCTCATTTGTAGAAGTTTATAGATGATTAGTTATCAATTGGATACTATTACCCTTGGATTAGTGGATTTTATTAGCTCTAAGCTTCTTGTAGTGGTGAAAGAGTGTGAGGAAGTCTTTATCTAGGATGGTGCATCGTACCTATGGTCGATGGTTGTTACCCCTCCTCTTCTTCAGTGAGTCAGGGAGGCACAACCCATGGATATCAATTTTGAGATCTTGTATGACCAGATAACCACTAGACATGTTACTGATTGATTTTATGAAGGTGGGGCACACATCATCCTTCTAAGGATAGACGATGACACCAGTCACGCTACGAGAGGAGGTTATGAGGAGGTTTAATTACATTAAAAGTACATCCAAGTGTGGTGATGATGTACTAGGATCATTTTCCATCAGTTTGGTGGCCAATGATATTGTAGTATGTTACTGAGTTTAACTCTTGATATCTAACCTGCCTATATATGGAGACTGAGGTGACTGGGTGAAAGTGAAAATAAGATGGTGTTTTTTTTGGTTCTCATGATGGGGATTCCACGATCAGTGATGGGGAATGAAACTATTTTAGTGATCATAGAATGAATCACTAACTTTACCCACTTGCTAACCATCCGAGAGTAGATCTTAGTAGAGAGTTTGGGATGTTTGTGCATGTAAGAGTTTTTCCAACTTTATGGAATTCCCTCAACGATCATTTCAAACTGTGATGATCACTTCACATCATGAATATGGAGGGGATAAAAGTGTCATTTGGTACTCAATTTCACTTGAGCATAGTGTTTATACCATAGTAAAATGTATAGGTAAAATGGATGTTTGGTTTCAATGCACATGCTTAAAGTTTACATGTTGGTTCTGGACCATAAATAAGTGGATCTTCTACCATCATTAGAGTTTGCGTTTCATGATAGTTACCACTCCACCATCAGTGCATCATCAATTGAGGCCACATACAAGAGACCTGGAGGATCTCCTCTATACTGGTCAAGGCTAGTGGGAAATAATTCTTGTGGGCCTAGATTTAGTTCTAGAGATGGTTGTGAAAGGTGAAGTTCATCTAGGGGTAGATGATGACTATTAATAAACATCGAGAGTCCCTTGAGGACTGACAAAAATTTCCTTTTAAGTTTAATGAAGAGATATTGTCTCATCGAGGATCATAGTGATTTGATCAGGTTGGAAGTCTATCTCCAGGTATTATAAACCTTTATTCTAGTTACTGCACCAGGTTATCAAGGTGGAATATCACTTGACCCTGTGACTATATTCAGATTGGGTAATTGGTGTTTTTCATGTGCTTTAGCTGAGTAGACATGTGAAAAACTTTGTACAAGATTTCAACTAGGATGAGCTAGAAATTGAGGAGGGAGTTACCCACTTGATGTGATTGTTTGATATGAGAAACAGTAGAGAAGTACCTCTATGGGCAAGTGTTTCCCTTGGGTTTACATTTTTTAATATCATGGGAACCTTCTGGTGATATCATTAGTGTGGGAGAAACAATTAAAAGCTCAGTTTTCCACTTTTGAGTAGAGTTTTACTTTTCTGGATGAAAAACCTTGAAGGTGGGTAGAGTGTAATGACTCATTTTTTACCGTGTAATAATTTGTAATATTTATAGGAATATTTTCAGAGCCAGGTGATAAGGCAACATGATATTTTGAGGCCTAATGATCCCAAAATTGATATTATAAAAATATTAAATATATTAATATCACGTGCATGCAGTTTTCCTAAAAATGGAGAATAACTCCCAAATCTATTCTTGGAGTGGAAATATAAGACACCAATTGAGTTAAAAACATGAGGTTTATCCTAGGAGTGACATAAAGTTGGTTGCATCGAATGTTCGGTTGAGGGAGACCATTGGAAGGTACTTTAAGTGGATTAATTGAATTTATTTAATTCATTCATTTAATAGATAAACATAATTAACTCCCTCTATTTAAATTTTTATAAGGAAAATCCCTAGGGTTATACACATAAACTTTGAAGAGTAGATAGGAGGAAGAGAGTGATGATGTTGGTGGATCATTAATAAGGACCAATGACAAACCAATCGAGGATAATCATGTGATGAATGATGAATATTGAGGGATCATTACCTTCATCACTAGTGAATGTGTTTGTTTCCTCTGGAAATGGGGATGACCTCGATTGTTTAAGGTTTAAATATTACAATCGGTTTCTAATGGGTTTGTTCGTAGAACCAGAAACATCCAATGATTCTATATCCATTTGGACCTACTTTCCAAAGGTAGGTGCTCATTAGTTGTGAACCAATGAGGCTTAAGAATTTGGATTGGTCGAGAGGATGGGAGGTTAGACTCATCACACCTTTTTAGGGGGAATTATTGTCGACTCCGGGACTCTCTTTATAGATTTAAGTTATGTTCGTGAATCATTATTAAATTACCAAGTATGAAAATGAGCTTTCCTTTAGATCTGACAATCAATGATTAGTATGTAGAAGATTTAGAGAATCTTTTATATGTATTCGAGGTTCTTCATCGATAGAGAATCATCTGTATTTGATAGAGATTCTTAGTCAATGGTATCCTTCAACACATTATATAGAAATATCTTGGTCATTATGATAACCATACTGGTTTTAAAGCCACTAAGTGGGGCACTTGAAGTTTATTGTCATTCATAAGGACATGGATTATTTCAGAGTTGGGATCATACCCGCAGATGGGCTACCTACGTATCCTTTGTTTTAAAAAAGGAATCAGAACCCACGTATTTCGAGTAAAGAAGTATGAGGTTTATGTATGATTGATGACTCAAAGAAAGACGTCATAATTACTTTTACTCTCTAAGCTCACGTGAGTCATGCTCGGTGTGAGAAACAAGAGGTATTGGTAAAACCTGACAATTGTGCCACGAAAGATGAAATCATAAGAAATAATATGGGGCTTATGTATGTATGACTGCCCAGATAGATGGAGATTTGGATTTACTTCATGGAAGAAACCTAGGAACAAGGTCCATAAAGGTATATGTGCTTTATGGATATTTGGATACTTAACTTAGGAATTAATCCTCAGAAGGATGCCCAAATTAGAGGGGACTTATGATTGGGTTTTATTTCGGATAAAGAAGTCCAAGTCAAAAGTAAATTAAGACTGGTTAAGAGAAATTATAACTGGGGCTTATTCCTGAGAAGGAGGCCCAGGTTAAAAGGACTTGATAACTGGGGATTATTCCTGAGAAGGAGGCCCAGGTTAAAGAGACTTGAGAACTAGGACTTATTCCTAAGAAGGAGGCCCAGGTTAAAGAGACTTGAGAACTGAGACTTATTCCTGAGGAGGCCCAGGTTAAGGGGAATTATGACTGGGGCTTACTCCTAAGGATGATGGCCAGGTTAAGAGAATTTGGAACTTGGGGCTTACTCCTAAGTAGGATGCCTATATTAAATATCTTAGACTGGGGCTTACTCCTGAAAAGGAGGCCCAGGTTAAGGGACTTGGGGCTTACTCCTAAGGAGGATGCCCGAATTTTGGAATTTGAGAATAGGGCTTACTCCTGAGATGGAGGCCCAGGTTAGGGGACTTGGAGACTAGGGATTACTCCTGAGAAGGAGGCCCAGGTTAGAGGACTTGGGGATTACTCCTAAGGAGGATGCCCATATTTGGGAATTTGAGATTGAGACTTACTCCTGAGAAGGAGGCCCAGATTTAAAGATCTTCTCATCTTAAAGGATGAGGTTGAATGAATGAAATCTCTCACCTTAGTGACATGAAGACATGTAAATCACTAGGTTTTGAGAGATGTTCCACATAATTCCTTTCAGATAAGGAATCCAATCAAGGAAACATGCCATAAATGTCTTTGAAGAGTGTCCTGAAGACTAAATCTTGAACATGAGAGGTGGATTTGAAGAAAACAAGTGAATAGGCAGGAGGGGCACCCAAAAATAGAGAGGCGCACAAGTCCTATGTGGGCACGCAAGTCCTGGTCGCACACGTGTCCCTGTGCGACACATGGGTACTTGCGCGACGGTCAACCCATGGGGTAGTACTTGGGTGAGAGTTGGCTCAATCCCTTAGTATTATCCCTAAAATCTTCTAAAGGGGTGGCACATAGGTTCTGTTGAAGGGGTAAGGAGGCGCACAAGTGTGGCCATTTTCCTTAAGGGTTGGCCACTTAGGCACGTAGGTGTTGATTAATTTCAACACTTAGGCCTTGTCCCCCCTCTTTAGAGCTTCCATTCTAGGTAAGAAATTACCTTAGAAGTGTTCGAAAGACTTTCAGAAGAGACTAGGGAACTGGGATCTCAAATATGAATTTTGGAATTTTTCCATCCTCGAAATGGGGGCCCACAAGGGGTATTTATAGGCCTGTGAAGACCTTGGGCGAAAATCAAATAGGGAACACAAGTCACCTGTGCGACCACTATGTGGCGCGCAAGTATACTTGCGCGACCATGATGAAACTTGCGAGACCCAAGTGAAAACAAATCCTGTTTCATGCCTTTTTCAATTTTTGATGTTTCTTCAAAGGATGAATCAATTTGTGTTAAGGTATTTTCCCTTTTCATTCGTTAGAATCTATAACGGAAAGGAGCATCAACAAAATTCCCCCCTCAGAGTTGGATCCGAAAGAAGGAGGGTGTGACTCTGAGGTAAATAAGAAAACCAAGGAAGGGCAGCGCGCAAGTTCTGAGGGCGCAAATATCGGCGTGCAAGTGAGAGTCGTGCAAGCTTCGGTGCGTAGGGGTGCGGCCTTGCCTATATATATGCAGTCATTCCTCACGCACAACAACTAGTTCTCAAAGATTCCCGATCTCACCGTGAAAGTTTCCTTCATCGCACAAGTGTCTTGTTTTCTGCTGGTTATTTGTGTTTTTCCCATGTCACGCTGCTGCAGAGGTATTTTGACCTGGGCGCCAAAAACCTGCGCGACACAGTTACACCTGCGTGCCAAAATTGGACTTTCGCGCCTTAATTACTTAGCCATTTTTTCACTTTTCTTCAGAAATTTTATGAAAAATCAACTCACTTAAGAGTTAATTATTCAACCTTTGTGCAGATTCAATGGCTCCTAGACGAATCAGAACGACCGATGAACTGGCTAGCAAGCGGATTGATGATATGATGAATATTGTTGGCCATGATTACTATACTGTCTGCGACATCACTCTTCTATACTTGTCTAAGCACTTGAAGAAGTATCATCTTAACTTTCCAGAGAGCATCTACTTGCCTCTTTATGGGCATGGTCATCTACAAGATGTCAACATTCCAGAGGCATAGAACTATCTCCCACTTTCTTGGTTTCAGAATTACACCAATTTTGCTTCAGCAAATATCTCAAGTGGAGGAGCATTTATAAATACCGGAATAGTGGAGAAGGCTTATATGATGCATTATAG
Source organism: Viscum album (assembly GCA_963277665.1). Classification (NCBI taxonomy): domain Eukaryota; kingdom Viridiplantae; phylum Streptophyta; class Magnoliopsida; order Santalales; family Viscaceae; genus Viscum; species Viscum album. The sequence continues at coordinate 1,842,340,188 of OY728150.1, forward strand.
TCCTTGTGTGCCAGATCTGAAACATCACAAGCCCAAGATACAACCACATTGTTATCCTTTAATCTTACAAAATTCTCAGATGGATCAATCCAAAGGCTGGAAGAAGAGTTGGGACTTCCATCCTAGAGGAGGTGTGAAGCCAACTTGGATGTGGGCATACTGGGTGCGACAAGACTATGTAGAGTTTGTCTAGGATTTGAAAGGAGCTACGATATATGAAGCCGTTTGGGCATGCAAGATATATGTCTATAGGAATGATGAGTTTGTGCAGGAGCTAATCAGCCACTGGAGCCCAGAAACCAATTCTTTCCATTTAAATCATGGAGAAGTAGGCATTAGTCTGTGGGATGTCTACAAGATATCGGGGGCTCCAATTCTGGGTGATATGTATGATGAATTCATCCCTCCCAAGGTGACTTGGAATGATTTGGAGAAGACTCCGGTTTTGGATCAGGAATTATTGAAAATTTTCCACAAGCTCAAGAGTTCTAAGACCTCCAAAACTCATTCTAGAAAGGATATTCATCTAGAGGAGTGGGTGGATATGTTTCTTACCAGGAAGGAGGAGAAGGATTTGAAGGAGAAGGGGCCCACCTGTACTCATCCTATTACCTGCCCTAGAATAGAGAAGAGGGGTGCTCTTGGCACATTCTGGCCGACCCTGGAAGCAGGGGAATTTGAGAAGTGGGGGTACGAAGTGAATCAAAGAATCCCAAAAAAGACCCGTCTGGCGGGCTTCTTAGCCTTGTGGCTTAGTGTTTATCTTCTGCCAGTCTGGGATTCAAAGGGAGGCATTAGGCCAGGGACCTTTGTTGTGGTAGCCAAGTTGGCTGAGAAGAAAATGGTTGGGTTGACCACCCCCATTTTGGCGAAGATTCATAGGAGCTTACTCCATGTCTTTATGGTTAAGTCTCCTTTGAGAATAGCAGGACCATTCCAAGTTTTGTGGGGATGGATCACCACTCATTTCAGAACATATAATGTACAGAACAGAGTACAGGTTCCTGGAAGTTCCTTCAGGCCATCAGTGCGGGCATTTTCTAGAGTTGCTCCGTTAGCTCTCAACATCTATGATATAAAGGTGAGGCTGAGCATGTACAAGGAATTCCATTTCTTTTCTTATGGAAACCCGCAAACCGGGCGGTTTGTTGATGATGGAACAACCGGCATGGAATTTAGGTCGTACATGCTGGCTTGTAGATATGGTGTGCTGGCCACCAGGATTGATGGAGATATTATATGTGAGGCCTATGCTCCATACAGATTTGAACGCCAATTAAAGTACCTACAGCAGACTGTTGTATCCCCTCCTGTGTATGTCAGGTCAGAGCAACATCTGATGGTTTCCTGAAAACTATGGTTGCTGAAATCTTCGGAGAAGACCGGGGCGGTGTTTGATCTACCAATTGACAAAGCGATGAGTAACTTGACTACATGGTATGTTGAGAAATGGATAACATCATACCCTGAAGGGGTACTAAATCGTCTGGTTTATCAAGTGGGGAAAAAGAAAAGAACTGTAGAGAAAGAAACCCTTCATTAGGAAGGTGACACTTCCCAACCTGGAGCTGATTCACCAGGTTCCTCACCTAGGGCTGACTCATCAGATTCCCAATACGGGGATGATGAGGCACAACATGCGGCAAAGCGGCCTCATGCAGGATATAACCCTCCTGTCAGAATCAAAAGACCAACTCCATCAACTCCTAGTGAGTTACTTAATTGGGGAAATTTAATCCCCATTACTTCATAGAGAAACAAGTCTTATTTTCTTATTCTCTATCTGTAGTTGCAGGAGCTTGGAAGAAGCTGAAGTCTAATATTGTAGGACCCTCCTCACAGCCTTCTGATACACATGCTAAATATTTATGACCAGAGGATGTCCAGACATGGAAAAGTTTATATTACAATACTGAAACTGCCTAGCTGGATTTATGAGAAGGGATACACATCCCTGGAATAGGGAATCTTCAGGATTCTACTGATATCAGTTTTGAGGATAATCCCTATTAAGTGCGGGCTTACGTTAGAGAGCTAGAGATGATTATACATGCCATTGATGATCCTATTCCTGTCACCAAGAGGGTGAAGGAAATGATAGATCGTGGCACCACTGAGGGGATTGGTGGTTCCGGAGATGAGGAGTGGCACGATTACGTGGCTCCTGAAGATGTAAGTCTCTTTACTTATTTACTTTGAAACTTGATTTCAGTCAAAGCTTTGTTACTCAAGGAAATTATTTTCTTCATCCTGAAGCTTGCAAAGAAAGGAACTGCTGAGGTTCCTTCACCACAGTATAGCCCTGGTGGTACTGCCATCAGGTCTAATGAATCTCCTCGTGAGCTAGGTGAGATATCTCTAGGCCGGCAAGACATGGACGGGGAGTTAGAAAGGTCTTTTAAATCTCCACTACCTGTATTTGGAGAGGAGACTGTCAACAATCCCAAAAATCCAAAGAAATAAAGACATCGAAGGAAGAATTCCACAGTTCAACACTTAATCAGTAGTGGTAAGTCCTTCGGATAGTCATGAGTCTTAACCCATGAAAGGTTTCTCATACTTCTTGGGATTGCATAGGCTTCTTCAATTTCCCCTTTGAGGGAGAGGACTGACCCTCCTCTAAGAACAACGGAGGGTGCTAGTGAATAATCACAAGTTCATGCTGGGTCGGCTGCTCCTGAAGAGGAACCAACATCTATTCCCAATATCACTCATACTGATACTACAAGAAGAGAAGAACTTGCTTCTGGTAAGTTAACAATGCTTCATAAAATATTGAATGAAACATCAACTGACTTCCATTCTTTGATACTTTAGGTTCAACCCCTGCACTAGAGCTTTTGGCAGACATTGAAACTGATGCCGTGATTTTATCTGAAGAAGCTGTTCAAGATCAGAGGCCACAGAATGAGGGTCGCCAAGTAGATACATCGAATGCTCTCACTGGTGAGACTAACCAGGAATATGAGATATCATTAGATGAAATGATGAAACTTGGCGTATCTTTTGAAGATATTTTAGATCAAGTTAAATTAACATGTAATTTAGAAGATTTTGGACGTGAGTGTTATCCTTCGTCCTGTTAAAATAACTTCTTATTATACCTATGACCATGACTGGTTCAAATATACAGTTCCATCTGAGCAAGCTGCTGAACTGCCAATGCCTGAAGGGGGTATGGACAACCCTACTATTGTAGAGACACTAGCTCAAGTGGAGCTGAACCCGACAGAGCTTCCTGAAATTAATCCTGAAAATCTTGTTGAAGCTAGGAAAGACGGGGAGGATCCTTCTCATGTTACTGATCTACCGTTGTGTAAGGGATAACAATATTTGCGACTGTACTTAATTTTTAAGACATCCAATCAATTTTCGTTATCCTTTGAAACTAACCAAATCTTTCAATTGATTATGCAGGGCCATCAATTTCAGTGGCTAGATCTAGAGGTGAAGCCTCAGCCTCCGGCCCAACGGAAATAGAAAGTGAAGTAACATGGTTCAAGGGGGAATGAGTAGAACAAGGAACTTCACTAAGTGCATTAATACCGGATTATATTCCCCATTATGACAGTGATGTTGAGTCAGACCCGGAGATACAAAAGGTGCTCCAATTTTCACGATGCAAGGCATGGCAGAACATATGGAAGATCATATCTGAAGTGCCTCTAGAAGAGCTGTCATCGATGATTCCCCAACTATCATCCCTGTTCATCATGTTGGGACTTGGCGGTTTTGGATATCAAGAGATCCATGCCGCAGTAAAACAAGTCATCTTAAGAAGGGAGTAGGAGAAAAAGTACCGTCAAGATTTGACCAGGGTGAGGCTATCAGCCAATATCAGGGAATTTGAGGCTACGGTATCCCAGGTTGAGGCTGATTATGCTTCCAAGTTAAAGGAGCTGAAGCATAAGATCAAAGAGAAAGTCGTCCAGCAGATTCATCTTCAGCAATAGTTAGATGCTGTTACTGGGGAACTTGACCAACTTAATAATCCACTGGAAGGATCTCAAATGAATGGTATGAAATCCATTTCAGATGCCAAGAAAGCACTCCATCAAGCTAAAAATAATGAAGTTGGTTGAGCGCATGAGCTTCAAGTGGCTGCTGATGAAGCTCGAGATACTGTAAATCAAATGAAGATTTATGTTGACAGCCTTTTGTAATTCTTGGAAAAGAGAAGATACTCAAATATATGGATTTCCTTCTAACTCTTGTGCATCAATGATGAATAATTTCATCTTCAATCATTTGTGCCTGCATTTTCTTTTTCTACTTGCTTTAAATTTTTACCTAAGCCAATGGGCCTAGTAAACATAGTTTGATTTTTACTAGGATTATAAAAATAACCCTAAAAACTTTGAATCTTTTAATTTCTCAATATTACCTAAATCATACGAAATGTATGTTTAGTGAGCTGGGACTTGACTTTTTTTTAGAGTTCCCTTGTCTTTTGTGGGCAGTTTAAAGTCATGCACGTTAGACATAAAAAGGCTAATGTTTAAGGTCGAAATATCTTTGACTGAATGGATTAAAATCGACTCAATTCCTTGATAATTTATCTGAAAACATATTACCATATTCAAGTATGAGGGAAAAAATGTAAACTATGACTTAAGAAATTTTTGAATCTGAGGAATGATATGAAAAAGGGCTAAAAGGCATTATAAGAAGTATTTCCCAAGAATGAAGTTACCATTATTTAAAAAACCAGTTAGGGGGTTGAATTATGCAGGTCAACTTAAGGGCATTGGATGCATAGTCAAATAATAGCATCTTTTGGCTAACAGGTCCGTTATGTAGACTACTTATGCAAGGCCACCTTAGGGCACGTGCTGCATAGTCAGGAAAAAGAACTCTCAGAAATTTACTTTTCTACTGCCAAAAAGCTAGTGGAAGTTTATGGAGATTCAAATTTTCCAAAGCATGGAGTTTGCTGTATGGAGAGAGGTACTTGAATATGGAGAAGATATTTACAATCAATATTGTCTGAGAACTAGATGAATGTCACTCTTACGAAGGTCTAACCCAAACACAAGGAAGGGAAATATAAACCATAGACTTGAATACTTTCAGATCATGAAAAAGAGTATGGGACAAATATGTTAAGGATGGCTATTTTCTGCGGATCCTTATATATTTTCGATAAGACCAATAAGGACAAAAGAGGTTTTTCTCCCAAGAATGAAGTTAAAATTATTTAACAAACCCGTTAAGGGGTTGAATTATGCAGGGACACCTAAGGGAATTGGCTGCATAGTCAAATAATAGTATCTTTTGACTGACAGGTCCGTTATGTAGATTGTTTATGCAAGGCCGCCTAAGGGCACGTGCTACATAGTCAAGAAAAAGAACTCTTGGGAATCAGACATTTTGTGACCAAAAGTTAAGAAAAGGGTTATGGATATCTGGAAGTATTTAAGGTTAGGAGTATGACACATAAAAAATGAGCATTTTTCAATGTATGTAGACAGACCAATTATAACCATAATCATGTTGTGGCTGGGTCTTGAATTGAGATGCTGAACTTCACTACGTATCCCATAAGGATGGGAATCAAGCCATATGTAGTTCTTGAAATACAGTTTAACGTCATGTGGGACGAGAGTGCAGGAGATCTTAGTTTAGGGTCATAGAGATCAGACCATAATAATGAATACATAGTGTGTGTTTTATAAACCTGATGTAAATGAAGACTAGGGTTTTCATACCACATTCATGTTTTCACAGGGGGAATTTTCAGCCAAGGGACTGAAAGTGGAATTCGGGGTTAGGCCCAAAGTCTTGGGGATGGATTTGAGGGATGATCAAACGTTCCTACATATCCCATAAGGATGGGAATCAAGCCGCACATAGTTCTTGAAATACCATCTCTACAGATTTGGTTCGTACATATGAAGGGTGAAAGGGGACTTTAGTGCATTGATGGTTTGACCCAAGATAAAATGTTTGGGCATTGCTATGTATGCACATAGTCTTGGAATATAACATGATTGGAGATCAATGTAAATATTGATTCCCTCTTAGGTGAGGGTGTCAAAGAATGTTGTAGTTTATTGTTGTACAGGACAAAAGTGTTGTACAATTTAAAATCATATAGCAAGGAAAAAGGTGAACCAATGTAAAGATATTGATTCTGGGGGTGTCTTCACGAATTAACATCGTATGAGATGTAGGTGAACCGATGTGAAGAGATTGGTTTTGGGGCTTAAACCTCGGGAGGTTGCCTACGTACCCAGCCTAGAAGGCAATGATCAAAGTCCGCATAGTTCAATTGAAGAATGAATTGGTGATAAAGTTGTTCTTTGAGGACAACAACCTAAAAAATGGTGTTGGGACTTACGTATGGTTAGCGGTCCAGAGAGGGTGTTATGGTTGAAGTTTACTCTAAGCTCACGTGAGTCATACTCGGTGTGAGAAACAAGAGGTAGCAACAACCCTAACGATGCACAGTTTAATGTCATGTAGGAAATATAAGGGACTATGTAGTTTAATGTCATACAGTAAGGACTTAGGGAAGGACTATGCAGTTTAATGTCATGCAGTAAGGAAAAAAGAGGGGCTGTATAGTTTAATGTCATATAGCAAGGACAAGTGTTGTACAGTTTAGCATCATGTAGCTAGGACGTATGGCTATGTAGTTTAATGTCTTGCAGTGAGGAAAATGGGGACACAATTTAACATCATGTTGGACGTATTAGGGACTTTTTCGCAGTTTAATGTCATGTTGAACATTGGGGTGTTGTACATTTTAACGTCATGTAGCTAGGACATAAGAGAAGATTATGCAGTTTAAAGTCTTACAGTAAGGACTTTGGGGACTGTGTAGTTTAATGTCATGCAGTAAGGACAACGCAGTTTAATGTCTTGCTAGATGTAAGAGACTTCTGTATAGTTTAGTATCATGTAGCTAGGATGTCACAGTTTAACGTCATGTTGGACGATGGTGTGAATAATTTAAGGTCATATGCATAGACTAATGGTTATGCAATTTAATGTCTTGCTGGATGTAAGGGACTATGCAGTTTAAAGTCTTGCTGTAAGGACAACATAGTTTAATGTCATGTTGGAAAATAGGGTATTTGTGTTACACAAAATACTTCTTCATAAATCTGACATTGGTTGGAGTCGTGATGAGTTCTCTATCCATTGAGATTAAAGAATAAGATCCATTGGAGTAGACCTTATGTTTTGAGTAAGGTCCTTCCCATTTTGGCTCAAGCTTGGGAGGTTTCTTTCCTGGTATCATTAGAGTTCTGAGAACCAATACCAATTCTCCCTGAATGAATGAACAAAGACGAACTTTTTTGTTGAAAGCTCATGCTATTCGATTCTGATAAACTTCCAAGTGGTGCAGGGTGCACAATCTTTTTTCATATAATTGTTCCAATTCATCCAATCAATTTTGAGATTGTTCATATGTAGATGACTGATCACAAATGGATACTCTGAGTGAAGGTAATTTAACTTCAATGGGAAATACTACTTTTGTTCCATATACCAATGAATATGGAGTTGACCGCGTTGCAGTGCGGGTGGTGGTTCGATAAGCCCATAAAGCATGAAAGAGTTTATCAGGCCATGACTTCTTATCTTTATCCACCATCTTTTGTAGTATATTTGAAAGAGTATTATTGAAGGATTCTATCTGGCCATTGTCCACTGCATGATACCGAGATGAATGGTTGGAATTGATGTTTTATTCTTGATACAACCACTTTACCTCGGATGAACAGAAGTTGGTGCCATTTTCTGTCAATATGGTATGAGGGACACCAGATCTGGTAATGATGTTAGACTTGATTAAGCTAATAATGCTTTTAGAACTAACTTATTTGAGAGGTATTGCCTCTTCCCATTTGGAAAAGAATTCAGTATCAATAAGAATATACTTAAACTACTTGGCTGTAGCCGACGGATAAGGTCCTACTACATCCATTCCCCATGTGGAAAATGACCACGAGTATTTAGCTGTATGAAGCAGCTATGGGGGTTGATGAATGAATTTGGTACATACTTGGCATGAATGACACTTCTTTGTGAAATCAACACAATATTGTATCATTGAAGGACAAAAGTATCCAAGCCTTCGAATTTGACCAGATAGTCTATGTCAAGACTGATGGGCACCACAGAATCCTGCATGAACTTCTTTCATGACAGCCATTGTATCTTCACCATCAATGAATCTGAATAGAATTCCATCAAAAATTATTTTTTAGAGAATTTTCTCTAGGTGGTCTGGGCTGTTATAAAGAGTAAAATTGACCACACATCGCCGGACTTGTTCTTTCCAGGCTCTATCAGGTGGAAGTGTTTTATTTTGAAGGTATTCCCTGATAGGTGTCATCCATCCTGAAGTATGACCATATGGTTCAGAAATGGGACTAATTTCATTGATTTCCTCTGTTATGGTTTGAACATAAGGTGAAATTGTACGACGGTGGGCAATACTGATGATTGTCTCGCCCCGATTTGGATCTGCTAGAGCTGTGGCTATATTATCCAGTGCATCAGCTTGGGCATTTTGTAATCGCGGTACATAAGAAAATGTCAGTTCTGAAGGAAATTCCACCATTAAATCTCTGATGTAATCATACAAAGGGATTAACTCTTCTTTTCTGATGGCATAATCCCCATTGAATTGTTTGATTACCAAGTCTGAATCACCTTTCACCTTTAAGTGATTCACTTGTGCTTGAAGTGACAACTCCAATCCTGCGATGAGATCTTGGTATTCTTCTTCATTATTTGTACCGCCTTCCCACAATAAGAAGAAATAAGGTAGCACTACCTTTTTTGGGGAAATGAGCATAATTCCTATCCCAACTTTGTTGAATTTAGGATCTTCCATTTTCTTCCCTGTTGGACTTCGGGAAGCACCATCAAAGTACATTTCCCATGGTTGAAGATTATCTTGAATAGAAAAGACTTCTTCATTAGGAAGTTCAATATCTAAAGATGTATCTTCTACTGAAGGATGTTCAACAAGGAAATCATCCAGATCTTGGCCCTTTATTTCCTTTTGAGACACATACTGGATATCAAATTGCTGTAAAATAACTGCCCACCTTTCCAGACGTCCTGTAAGCATCGAATGACTAAGGATGAATTTGAGTGGGTTATTGTGAGATACCAATTGGACCTCATGATGTTTCAAGTAGTGTCTCAACTTCTGAACTACAAAGATTAATGCTAGGCAACACTTTTCAATACTTGAATATCGGGTTTCTGCTTCAAGCATAGTCCAACTGAGATAGTAAAGGCTGTTTTCATTCCCAGCATCATTTTTCTAAGCAAGAAAGGCACCTAATGATCACTCTAAATCTGTCACATAGAGGATAAGTGGTCTTCCTTCAACAGGTGGAATTAATACCAGTGGACTCAAGAGATACTTCTTGAGAATATTGAATTCCTCCTGACATTCTTCAGTCTACTAGTAAGTGACTCCCTTCTTCATCAATTTGGTGAAGGGTAAACTTTTTCCTGCCAAATTGGTGATGAAACGCAGAATATGGGCCAAGTGTCCTTGAAGTCCTCTCAATTATTTCAAATTTCGAGGAGGTGACATACCAAGGATTGACTTTTTCTTCTCAGGATCGACTTAGATACCACGATGGCGTACAACAAAGTTGAGAAATTTTCCTGAGGTTACCCCAAAAGCACATTTTAAGGGGTTCATCTTCAAATTGTGTTGTCGAAGTTTGTGGAATATGATTTCCAAATCAGCCAAGTGATTAGAACGTTGCTTGGATTTAACCACCAAATCATCCACATAACATTCAAAAAATTTCCCTAAAAATGGTTTGAAGATACGGTGCATGGAACACTGATATGTTGTACCTGCATTCTTCAGGCCAAAGGGCATTACCCGATAGAAAAACACACCCTGAGGGGCTTTGAAGTCTGTAGATTCTTCATCTTATGGATCCATTCAGATTTGATTATACCCGAAATATCCATAGATGAAGGAAATTTCTTCATAGTCAGCTGTTTCATCAATTAAGAGTTCTGTGATCGGAACTGGAAAATCATTCTTAGGACAATGTCGATTAAGATCTCTGAAATCAATGCAAACTCTAATTTGTTCGTTCTTCTTTTTCACAGGGACAATATTATCCAACCATTTGGGATATTGAACTTCTCTGATGATGTTATCTTTGATAATCTTATCCACTTCAGCTTCAATTTTGGAAGCATAAGTTGGGTGTGTTTTTCTTGCGGCTTGCTTAAATCCTCGATATTCTTATGGCAAACCCAAACGATGAGTAGAAGCATCAGGATCAAGCCCGAGAATTTCTGTATAGTTCCAAGCAAATATATCTTGATTTTGATTCAAAAATGAAATATACATTTGTTGCTCTTCAAGAGTCATGGCCGCACTAATTAAAGTGGGACGTGGATCTTCTTTTGGACCCAGATTTATTTCTCTGAGTTCATCCACAGTGGTAGAGATACCCTCTTCAAAAGCTAGAGGAACATCCCTGAGATCTTCTTCTTCTTCTTCAACATGTGTTATTTCTTCTGTTTCTACTTTCATAGTAGACGATGAAGCATAATTTCTATGATCTGAAGAGATGTTAAAATTTGAAAATATTGAAGAAGAAGATTCTATTTTTGACCCTATTGATGGTGAAGGGTCTTTCTTGGGTAATAAAGAGGAGATGATGGATTGATAATCGAAATCATCGTTCACCTATGACATTGCTATAACTTATTCTAGCCTTGTTGGAAAAGTATAGACTTTCTGGATTTCACAGGATGAAATGAAGACATCTCCATTTGAGATTTCATCATTTTTTGGGGAATCACCGATTTCTCCCATGCTGTCTGGCTTGATTGCCGTAATTGAAAATTTGGAAGTTTCCATAAGAGTATTTGGATTCGGGTCTATCCTGTCAATTTGACTGATAGGAAACACATAATCTGTACTCACATGTGTGAATGGTTTTACTGGAATCTTTTCCAAACCATATAGAGCATTAAATTTGGTAACCTCCCTTGTTGTGGATTTCTCATTAACCTCCATGTGATAGAATTCCACCTCAATGTATTGAGATTCACATGTTTTGAATGAGGTTTTATCACCATACAATGTCCCAATTTGACCATTGAAACAATATTTGAGACATTGATGGTATGATGAAGGGATAAACACATGATGATGTAGCCAAGGTCTTCTAAGAAAAATGTTAAAAGCTGTGTTATGACGAACAACCATGAAATCTAAATTGGATACAAGATCTCCAAACTGAGTTTTGAGCGTGATCTCACCCAGAGGTTCTTGTTCATTTTTATCATATCCTTGCAACATCAAAGTAGAAGGAGTTAAGTCATATTTGGTGAGGCCTAATCGACGAAGTGTACAAATGGGGATAAGGTTGACTCCTGGACCATTATCAATGAAAGATCTTTGGATGTCTACATACAAAGGTCTAATATGTCCATGCACGACATCATATTCATCCTCATCTATAAAAGATATCACTGCATGGAATTCTACAAGATTATTCTCTACATGGTAGACTTCAGTTGCAATAATTTCAGTTTCAAATTTCTGAGGACTTGACAAAGCCTCAATGAGTGCCTCCCAAAGATCCTTTGATAGATTCAAGGCATCCAGAATTGATAACTTGGCCGGTACTTGGGACAAATGTTTCAAGAAATAATATTTTTGATCCAAAGGTCTGCGTTTCCCAAAAAGAACATGTGGTTTAGCAGGTGCCTTGGAAGTTGATACTTTGGAAGTAGATATATCTTGTATTAGGATAGGAGTTGGAAATACTCATGGCTTTGGAAGATTAGACCGAATGGGTCTATTTACCTGCTGAGAGGAAGAATGTGTAACCTCCAACCGATCCTCCAGAATAACTGTGCCAGGACTGAATCTGCCCTGTGTGGAAGAACTTGCTTATTCTTGTTGATCTCACTGAAGGGATCTGCCATGTGTTTCTACTACATATACAGTTCTAGTAGGGGTAGAATTGGAATAGAGGCTTTTGAGATATCCATGTCTTCCTCTGTATTCCAGACTTCTGGAATTCCCTCTAATTCCTCTATCTGATATAGGGAATTCAGGTTCATCAGGATCAAAACTTTGACTGGTATAAGGATCTGTTAAGTGAATCATGTTAACAGAATCAAAGATCAACTCTTCATCTGATGAAGACTCTTCCTGATTAGCCAGTTTAGGCTGTGCCGTTTGGTGGGGCGGTGCCTATGGCTTCGAAGTAGATGGCATAAAATCTTCTAAAGTCAAAGACAAATTAGGCTTTGACCCGATCTCATCTTATTATAACTACTCTTCTTTATTTGAATTATACCATTTCTTTGAGGATTTTTCCTCTGATGAAAGGGCTTTGCTGTGGCATTCATAGCAGAAGACACAATTGGTTTCTTCAATTGCGTTCGCAAAATGGCATGAGTTCGGTTGATCGTTTTTCTGACCATCCAATCATCATATTTCTGCCCATTTTTTCTTTTCACTTCTTTCCACTCGCCTTCATCCTCTGGATCTGTAGCAGTAACATATGCTACCTGAGCTGAAGAACCTTTCAATTTGACTTGTCCTGAGTCGGCCATTTTTTTCAGGAGGTCTTTGAAGACAAAACACTCCTGAATGGGATGCCCTAACATCTGATGAAATGGAAAATAGTTGGGACGATCTTTATCTACTTCCTTATTTGGCCTTTTGGGCCTTGGAAATTGAACCAAATTATTTTCCAGAGCCAAAATGAAGTAACCAGGAACTTGTTCATTTTGGAAAGAATAAAATTTTCTCTTCATATCCTCAAATTGTTTCTGTCTTTGATCTCTTTGATAATATTGATGAAACAACCTCTATTGTTGACACTCAAGAGGTGGAGCCCTTCAGAAAGATGAAGGTTTTGAAGTGAAAGCAGGTACAGGTGCTTGTTTAAGCGTAACTGTATCAGTCTCTGCTCTACCCATTCTCCTTCTTGGAGCTGATGGAATTATATGAGTTTTATCCTTAGTCTTCGTAAGAGAGTCTTTAATCTGCTGAGTGATTGAAGTAAGGTCTCGAAACCCTCCTGTGTATTTCACAGGGATCAACGACGTGCATAATTCATCATGAAAATTTTCCAAAAAGATTGGCAATAATTCCTCTTGAGGGAGTGATAAGATTAGGGAATATGTTAATACCTTCCAGCAAACAATGGAATCTGAAACTCTTTAATTTTCCCTTTACTTACAATTTGTAAGATCAAAAACTGTTGTCTTTGGCAATGTTGAGCTGAATTGAAGAAGGGATCTTTGACGAAGATCTTCCCACCCGGTAATCGACCGGGATTGCAAGCTTGTATACCAGACAAAGGCAGGCCCTTGTAATGACTGTAAAAAACACCTGAGCTTAACTAATTATTGTTTCTGAGGGGTTCCCATCATAGGATCACAACGAGAAACAAAATGTGTTAAGTGTTTCTCTGGGTCTCCCGAACCATTAAAGATTGGGAATGTGGTACTTGCAAAATTTGACGGGGGAGGAATTGCATCAACCCATTCAGGGTAAGCTCTCTTTTCTGGTTGAATTTGATCACATTTTTCCTCCATAGCTTCCAACCGAGCTATTAATGACTCAATAGTAGTTATTAACTTTTGAGAAACATCCGGTTGAGCTTGGACCTGAGCAGGTGCAATAACTAGAGCTTAGACAAATGTAGTGGCTGGTACTGCAACTGAGGACAACACCACCGGTTGTTGTTGCACCCGACCCATAGGATTAGACCTGTGAGGGTGTACTGATAAAGGAGGATATTCTTGATCCATCTCAGTAGCTGTAACAAATTCCCTTGACTGACTGACTCCAGCACGCTTAGGAGGAAGACTACCTTGAAGTAGTTCTGCATTCAACCTCCTTAACTCCTTCATTTATTCCTCTTGTTGTGTGAATATTTGCTCTAGTGAGAGTGATTGGACTTCTCCAGAGGAATTATATGTAACTTGATTCTTTTCTTTCCCCTTGTTAGACACCTTTTGGAGAGGGGGAAATTGGTTATTTTAAGGAATACCCAGATTCTGGGTAAGCCTTTGATTTCGTGTATGCACACCTTCTTCATTTGTGTCTGTGAATACAACTTCTTGAGAAGGAACTTCTTCATCTGATCCCTCTGAATGAGCCTCATTTGGGGGATCTGCAACAATGGTATTGTTGACATTAATTGATGCATAACGCATTGCATCCCTTATATCAGCATTTCTGCGATACTGTCTTTTTCCATGTCCTTGATGAGACATTGCCTTTTTTTGATTTGATCCCTCAGGAACTTCTTGAAAAAATGTAATTTGGAGGGAATTTCCTGATAATTCGGCTCTTCTTCCCTCTTGTAAATTCTTCCCTAATTGAGAGAAGACTGACTTTCTCTGAGGACGAGATTGAGGATTTGAAAAAGTCCCCAGTCCGGTGGACTGGGGCTGTTCCTGCTGTTTTTGCTCAAATACTCGAATCCTATTTGTTGATTCTGAGGGTTGGGTTAAAAGAGTCCCCAGTCTAGAAAGATGGGGTGGTTCTTGAGATGCTATATCTGATACTTTCTTAAAAGTTCTCATGATCTTGTGGACTTTAGTCCTGAAATTGGCTGGATGCATCAACCTGCATCCACTCAAATCACCTGGCTCAAATGAACACTGGATGATTTCTGACACTTCTATCACCTGATGATGCACTCGCTCTAAATGAGAAGCCTGTTCAATATTCTCATTTTCTTGATGCAAGAGTAATTCGACAACTTGTTCTTTGTATGCCTGACTTTGGGAAGAACTAGTTGAGGCATGTTCCTAAGAAAACCTTTGATTACAAATAAATCCAATTGGTTGTGGCCGACCATGGGAAATAACATTTCATGAGACCATTTTCAGTGGGCTTTGTTGACTGGAGAGTACAGTGAAATGAAGTGCTCCATGAACACCCCATCCCTTGATATGAATACCAGATGGGGTATTGAAAATTAACTGGCACAATTTTTTTAGTGTGCCAAGGCATGAACGCTGAAGGGCTCTCTGCTACTTTTCAGCCTTCAGATATCAAGAAACTGAGAGAGATGCCAAGTCAATTTGGCATTGTAACCCTTCTATTATCTTGACATGATTTTAATATTCATCATAAGATAATATTTTATTTTTAAACTGACAAAGAGTTTTCTATATGTTGAGACGAATATCATGAATTCCATCTTCCGTCAACATCTCTGGAATGTCATACTAAGAGTCAGACAGAGGCCAAAACATGACTGACACTTCACCTTTTGCCAGTTTTTTCTCATATTCAACACTTCCTCTTTATCATTTGATGAATATTATTCTACCTGATTAGACCAGAGCTGGTGCTTCCTTATTGATTCATCGGATTCAACAATATTGGTAGAGAATTAACTTATCAAACTAGAAGATGAATGACCCAGAGGTGGTTCAAAGAATGACCTACACCCCGGGTTATCTTCTGATTGAGAAAGTATATCCCCTAATAGCGGTAAAGCATCAAACATGACTGGCTTCACATTTGTAAGTGCCTCAAGATAAGAGGTCTTTCTCATCACTACATTTTCCATTGGAGTATTTTCCAGGAAATGTGAATTACTACTACGGAGAGGACTTTCGCAGCTAAATTCATCCTCATGGGGAGGACCACCATGGTGGGTTACAACAAAAGATGAAAACTTATGCTTCTTGATCTTCTGGCCACACAGAGGGTTCTTGTGGCTCTCATCTGAAGATGATACTTTGAGATCGACTGAACTGTCATGAAGCAAGCCTTCATGAGAAAGTGTCTGATGAAGACCTTCAAAATTAATGTTCCCACTATTGGGAAATGAGAGAGTATAATCTTTAATTCCAATAGATAATTGTCTGAGGGATTTAAGAACTCCAGCATCGATCAAGGCCTTGTTACAGATAGGCTCTTGATTTCTTGACTGTACTGAACATGTCTTTTTCTTAGACGCCTTCTTACTCACTTTGGGAACCACTTGTTGATAAAAGTGGTTATTATGGGAAGGTGTATGTGCCTGCTCAAGAGAAATAGTCAGTTTAGGCTGATTATCTCCACTCAAATTAGGTGTATGTGTATGACTTGGTTGTCCATATGATATGGGGGAATATGACCCACAACCCTCTTGGACTAGAATAGAGGTGTGTTTCTATTCCGAAGTGATATGTTGATGTGTCACTCCACCGGTAGGGATAGATTTGCATTTCTTTCCCTGTGATGCTGTTGAAGCTGTTATAATATCTTGACAGGCATCCAGAATATGAGCAGGGATTTGCTTCTGCTCTTTCACCATTGACAAAATATGCTTGGTGACTTCAGCTGCCGGAACGAGGATATACGTCCATTCCGTGCTTGGAGTAGGTGTATGTGCCTGCTCCTGTCCTCTTTTTCTTGTCAGTGAATTTTGATAGTACTCAAGTATGGGGGAAGAGAGTTGAGTCTGCCTCCTATTGGTCATTGGGGCTTTCCAATTGACTTCTCTGGGTGCTACCAAACGAGACTGTTGGTAGGCTTGATCAATACTAGCAGGTGTATGTGCCTGCTGATTGCACTCCGCCGAATGTGGTTGATGAACTTCCTTCAATACTTACAGACAAGGCTGCTGGCTGGATTGATGAGTGTAATCAGGTGTATGTGCCTGTTTACCAGTTGTCAACACATTGGGTTGGCGGGCTTCATCGTATGTAGTTAGATGATTCTGCTGACTATTTGATGATTTATAAACAGGTGTATGTTCCTGTCTATAGTACTCTACCAGAATTGCCTGGCGGGAATGACGTGTTGCTGCCAGACGAGTCTGATGAATAGCAGAATTAAAACGGATGAGCATGTGTGCCCGCTCATTTCTTTCCACCAATTTAGGTTGGTGGACTTCTTCGGAAATGGCATAGATAAGAACCTGCTCACTGTTGACTGGTCGTCACCTCTGGTGGTTCGTTTTGCCTGCTCGGGTTCAAGGAACCTGATCCAAACGCCTGGAGACAACACCCTCATCATGTTGAGGGCACACTGTCGCACGAGTCTGGTTGCGTTTGTTGATGGGAACCATCGGGAAGGACTCCTGTCTCCTTGAATTAAGGCATTCAGTGACCTTCTCATTCACCTCCCCAGAATATGGGAGGGACTGGTGATTGCGTTTTGGGGATAAAGACCCGAAACGGTTGGAGATGGTGGTTGGAACCACCTGCTTCTTGACCACTGGTCGTCTATGTCCGGACAACCAGGGTGAATTATTGACTTGGAGGGCTTGTCGGGTGGCCTCCAGAGTCGGAATAGTACCTTTTTGAAGGTATTCCTTAACCAGTGCATTTGATACCCAGCGTTGAAGATGATGAGTAGGTTATGTCATCCTCAAAGCGGATGACGATCCAGCAGGAGTAGTAGTAGAGACATTCACAGGTGTGAACTTAAGAGAATCTATTTCTGCAATGCAGAAGATCTTGGAAAAGAGTGCCTATTTGATATAATAGACATAATCAAGATAAGTTCGTCCACTACATCTTTTAGATGTGCACATATGTTATTGATTGTTTTGTTAGCCCTCTCATTGAGTTTAAATAGGGGTCTAACAAATAAGTAAAACATCACTTTAACTTGGTTAAGGATTCACGTTGGGTTCACCATTTTTTGTTTCCTCTGGAAATGGGGATGACCTCAATTGTTTAAGGTTCAAACATTCCAATCGGTTTCTAACGGGTTTGTTCATAGAACCAGAAACATCCAATGATTATATATCCATTTGGACCTACTTTCCAAAGGTAGGTGCTCATTAGTTGTGAACCAATGAGGCTTAAGAATTTGCATTGGTCGAGAGGATGGGAGGTCGGACTCATCACACCTTTTTGGGGGGTATTATTGTCTATTCCGAGACTCTATTTATAGATTTAAGTTATGTTCGTGAGTCCTTATTAAATTACCAATTATGAAAATGAGATTTTTTTTAGATATGACAATCAATGATTAGTATGTAGAAGATTTAGAGAATATTTTATATGTATTCAAGGTTCTTCATCGATAGAGAATCATCTGTATTTGTTAGATATTCTTAGTCAATGGTATCCTTCAACACATTATATAGAAATATATTGGTCATTATGATAACCATACTGGTTTTAAAGCCACTCAGCGGGGCACTTGAAGTTTATTTTCATTCAGAAGGACATGGATTATTTCAGAGTTGGGATTGTACCCACAGATGGGCTACCTACACATCCTTTGTTTTAGAAAAGGAATCAGAACCCACATAGTTAGAGTAAAGAAGTATGAGGTTTATGTATGATTGATGGCTCAAAGAAAGATGTCATAATTACTTTTACGCTCTAAGCTCACGTGAGTCATGCTCGGTGTGAGAAACAAGAGGTATTGGTAAAACCTGACAATTGTGCCATGAAATATGAAATCATAAGAAATAATATGGGGCTTATGTATGTATGACTGCCCAGATAGATGGATATTGGGATTTAATTCAGGGAAGAAACCCTAGAACAAGGTTTATAAAGGTATATGTGCTTTATGGAGATTTGGATACTTAACTTAGGACTTAATCCTGAGAAGTATTCTCAAATTAGAGGGGACTTATGATTGGGTTTTATTCCTGAGAAGGAAGTCCAAGTCAAAAGTAAATTAATACTAGTTAAGAGAAATTATAAATGGGGCTTATTCCTGAGAAGGAGTCCCAGGTTAAAAGGACTTGATAACTGGGGATTATTCATGAGAAGGAGGCCCAGGTTAAAGAGACTTGAGAACTGGGACTTATTCATGAGAAGGAGGCCTAGGTTAAAGAGACTTGAGATCAGGGACTTATTCCTGAGAAGGAGGCCTAGGTTAAGGGGAATTATGACTAGGGCTTACTCCTAAGGAGGATGCCCAGGTTAAGAGAATTTGGAACTTGGGGATTACTGCTAAAGAGGATGCCCATATTAAATATCTTGGAATGGGGATTACTCCTGAAAAGGAGGCCCAGGTTAAGGGACTTGGGGCTTACTCCTAAGGAGGATGCCCAGATTTGGGAATTTGAGACTGGGGCTTACTCTTGAGAAGGAGGCCCAAGTTAGGGGACTTGGAGAATGGGGCTTACTCTTCAGAAGGAGGCCCAGGTTAGAGGACTTGGGGCTTACTCCTAAGGAGAATTACCATATTTGGGAATTTGATATTGGGACTTACTCCTGAGAAGGAGGCCCAGATTTAAAGATCTTCTCATCTTAAAGGATGAGGCTGAATGAATGAAATCTCTCACCTTAGTGACATGGAGACATGTAAAACACTATATTTTGAGAGATTTTCCACAGAATTCATTTAATATAAGGAATCCAATCAAGGAAACATGCCATAAATGGATTTGAAGAGCATCTTAAAGATTAAATCTTGAACATGAGAGGTGGATTTGAAGAAAACAAGTGAATAGGCAGGAGGGGCACCCAAAAAGATAGAGGCGCACAAGTCCTGCGTGGGCGCGCAAGTCCTAGTTACACAAGTGTACCTGCACAACACATGGGTACTTGCGTGAAAGTCATCCCATGGGGTAGTACTTGGGCGAGACTTGGCTCAAGCCATTAGTATTATCCCTAAAGGCTTCCAAAGGGGTGGCATGCAAGTTCTGTTGAAGGGGTAAGGCAGGGCGCAAGTGTGGCCATTTCCCTCAAGGGTTGGCCACTTAGGCGCACAGGTGTTGATGAATTTCAAAACTTAGGCTATGTTCCCCCTCTTTAGAGCTTCCATTATAGGTAAGAAATTACCTTAGAAGTGTTCAGAAGACTTCCAGAAGAGACTAGGGCACCAGGAGCTCAAATATGACTTTTTGAATTTTTCAGTCCTCGAAATGGGGGGCCCACAAGGGGTATTTATAGGCCTATGAAGACCTTGGGCGAAAATCAAATAGGGCACGCAAGTCACCTGCGCGACTACTATGTGTCATGCAAGTATACTTGCGTAACCATGATTAAACTTGCGTGACCCAAGTGAAAACAAATCCTATTTCATACCATTGTCAATTCTTGATGTTTCTTCAAAGGATGAATCAATTTGTGTTAAGTTATTTTCCCTTTTAATTCATTAGACTCTGTGACAGAAAGGAGCGTCAATAGTGTTCCTCACAAAAGATCGATCCAATATTGAAGTAGGGTGTTTGATTTGTGTGGTTTTATCCCATTTTCATTTTACCCTAAATTAACATGAATGAATCTCCCAAAAAATTAATTCACAGATTGATCTTTGGATATGGGTATTGAGTTATAATCTTGCAGATTAGAATTTATATCATTTGATTATATTGTGTCGATTTATTTAGTTATTCATTCATCATTATAATAATAATGAATTGAGGATAACTTGAATGATGGATGAGGTTCATTCATTAATTTTATTATTGTGTTTGTCTTCCCAGTTCTTCGCCCGTTCATCACTGGTATTTCTTTTGACCGGTGGTTCAATGAATACCTAATAATAAACCATTGCGCAACTAATATATGGTGCATCAGTTTGATTATGTAGATATGGATTCAGGATCAAGAGTATGATAGAGATATACCAGAGGCGGAATGAGGATTTATCATTTGTGGGTTTCAACATTCAACAAATGACGTGATGGGACCGAATCGTATACGGGTCGAGAGGTCAGAATGTGTCCACTAGTGTGTTCAGCCATGGATCTAGTAGTGGAGGCCTAAGACATAAAGAGGCGACGACGATGATTTAATTCCTATAGATGTGAAAATCCTCCCCGATGTGTGGAGAGATAACAGGGGAGGGGGAGATGGAATATTGTTATTATTTAATAATAATAATAATAATAATAATAATATTCATTTAACAAAAAAATTAAGAGGCATGGAGGTGAGGGGTTGAGCTGGCCTTAGGTGTGGAAGAGGGAGTTTATAATGTGAAATCATCCATTTTATATATATTCTTTAATTAAATTGAATATATATTATAATAATAATATAAAAACTTATTATTATTGTTGTTATGGAATCTAATTTCTGATGTAATTTCTTCATATGATATCATATTGATGAACTGTCTTCGGAATCATGACCCTAACATTGAGGTGGCTGATTCAAGACCAATGTTGGGTATCTTTTTTTTAGAATCATGGCTTAGGACCATGAATCTCCATTCATTCATGATGTAGTGAAATTTGTTTTTTCCAATGGGTGTCCATTTTGGGAAAATAAATATCACATCCCAACTATTTTTCTATGAGGATTACAATGGAATGATCTATTTGGCCATTTAGGGCCATATTTAGTGACATATAAGTGGAATTACATTTTATCCCATGGGATTGATGACGAGCCCTGTGAATTTTTTAGGATTTTGGATAGACATGTTGTGTACTCTGAGAGTACCTGGGTGCACCTAGGGCTATACAAGCACAACCCAATACCCATGCATGGCTCAGTACATAGGCATGGACCAAAGTACATGGGAACATTCAGGAGCACATGAGAAGGACTTGAGCAGTCAATACATGTTGTGTACCTCCTATACACACTATGTATGATGATAAGGCTTCCAAGATGTGTCCAGAGGAGAACACAACCATGAGAATAGGTAGGGTCACACACTGTGTAGTTCCCCATACACACCATGTATTCCCTCCTTTGACTTATTCATCTCATATATCCTTCTTTTAGACTCAGATTTTACTCCGGGAGTATCCTATACTGAGTATTTTTTCACATAGAATGTGATGATGGAATTCATTATGACATACAAGATATGATGTAAGATGTTCCAAGAATGACACTTCTTTAGGTGATGATTGACAATGGCAATGATCATGGAAGGATCATCAGAGAGATGTCAGAGTCAATACTCCTCCATCACACCAGGGCATGGGTTCCCCATAATCATTATATAGATATAAATGATACTCCTTTACACTAGGTGTTGGTTCTCTACTGATGGAGTAGTACTCCCCCATATTTGAGCTCTGGTGGGGTGCATGTCCTCCACAAGAGTTGTGTCTCCCTCAGCTATGGAGAAAAGTAGCAAGGAGTGGGCCCTTCCACTCATATTATGGTGAGGTCACATGAGATACTTGGTTCGGAGTTGTGGATCCCTTGATTATGGTGTTCAGTTGTGAGGAGCGGGCCCCTCCACATGATTTTTTTGTGCGGTTTTACATGATGTTAGACATTAGATATGGACGCCTGAAGCTATAGGTTGACTCATCATTCGTAGCTAGGCTATGGAGATAGAGATCCACTTTCTTTCTCATTTGTTTTCTTTTTGAGAATATCTGGGTTATGGATAATCTGGGGTATTGTTATGGTTGTCTCATTTTCTGATTGACATGCCTTCATTGTGATGAGTTGACTACTCTCTCTTGATGATTTATGCTTGGTTGTTTCAGGGTTTCCTACTAGGTATGTATATAACTACCCCCATATGGTATTTTAATATATATATTGTGTGTTATCTAGATGAGATAAATATTAACAACAAATATGTGGACTTAGTATTGGTGAAGCTTAGCAGTACGTAGTGAAGCTGACCATATTTGATGGTTGGACTCTAAGATCTTGAGCCTATCTCCCCCACACTCTACTCTTTATATTTTATGTAAATTTGGGTTTCCAAATTTTATTTCTAGTTGGGTGTGTATTTTTTACCTTTATATCATTTTTATAACTCTATATTACTATGCTGTATTTTTCTAGAGGTTATTTCATGCATGTTTACACTCTATATATTACATTCTTTGACATTATTCTGTACCTTTTCATGAAAATGGATGGGTGCATGCATATAGGTGCATTAGGAAAAGGCCTACCATTTAATTTATTCATTATCAACACTTTTCTCTATCCCCTAGACTATTATAGGTGAGTTTGGGGTTAGGATAGCTTGGCCTTTCACCGGCTAGGCGAGCCTTGGTGGTTTGGGTCATTAAAATCTTCCTCAAAAACATGAAGTTTATGATATCTAGGTCTGAGATTGATATTAGAGAACAACTTTACACCTTTTAATTGGTTTAAGTGATCACTGATTATTGGGTAAGTTCATTTTTTATTAATTGTCACCTGATTTAGGTGGAGGTAGTCGATACAAAGCCTCAATATGTCATCTACCTTATTAGAAAACATAACTTGAATTTACCAAGGAGATACATTGAGTCTAGTGAAACCTTTCTATATAAAGTCCTCCAACTTCACCTTTAGATACCTATGCTTAATAGAGGCCATCCAATAAGTTAAATATGAAATAAATTCAGTCTTAAGGTTCTAATCATTGTATAAATTTACCTTTGGACAAGTGATGAAACCCTATAACTTCCTTTGAAAAAACATATATGTAATCCTCCACCACTATATGCAACTATTACTCTATAGAATCTATGGTTCACAAATCTAGGCTTACAAAATGATTGGTAATATCTTTCAATTTACTAAGGGTTATCCCTTCTCATTATTCCTGAAGGTATCAATCACTAGTAACAGTGAATTTCAAGTCATCCACCCGATAATTATCACCCATGCAATGATAACAATCCACCTAAGCCTAAACTGTGGTT
The DNA here is from genome assembly GCA_963277665.1 of Viscum album. Classification (NCBI taxonomy): domain Eukaryota; kingdom Viridiplantae; phylum Streptophyta; class Magnoliopsida; order Santalales; family Viscaceae; genus Viscum; species Viscum album. Next base: position 1,842,363,707 of record OY728150.1, read on the forward strand.
TAACAGTCTATTCCAAGGATGATGCCATAGGTTCTCATATTTTATATGATGAGATCCTAGAAAAACCTATCTTTACGTATTATAAGTCCATATTGATATAATACATGGGTTGGGTAATGATAATTTCTAGTAGGAGTCTTTAGATTAAACGGTCCATCTAGGGGATCTACTGGAATCTCAAACTCCCAAAAAAATGACATGTCATGAAAATAACGGTTTACCACAGTTTCAATGAGTATGAGTGTTATATTATAGATGACACAAATTATATATTAAACTATATCTATCACCACCTCATCAAATCCCACTATCACCTACATCTAACCTCAGCCCCAACCTATAACATTTTTACTTGATGTGGACTTCCTAGGGGTTGTGGTGATGGAAGTGGATCAAACAATCATCCTACACTATATAATCCATCACCACTAAACCCTCTATTATAACCAATTTAGGAGGGCCACCCATTCCACCTTGGGGAGTCCCATGATCTATGTGTTGTCTTTATTATGTAGATCCGTCTATAGTGGCACCCTGACCATCCTTTGCTACCCACTTGATGGGACAAACATGATCTAAGTGTAGTGTACACAACCATCATAACCATATCATTATATATCCTCAAACTAGTTAGACCCCATATGAAAACCGTACACCACCAATTCCTTAGAATGGGATTGTGAATATGACTACCTTTGATAGAGAAACCTCACTATCTATCATTGGCTAACTATTGCTGATGACTTTGCTTTGGGAAAACCCGAACCTTCTCTAGTGCTGAGTCATGCCTCCACCAAAAAACTATTTAATCACTAAATCATACTCTATAAATTCATTATAGGCTGATATGTACAGGGACATAGTCCTAGCCTGAATCTCCCCCCCAAAGGCCTCACTTTAACTTCAAATCCTAAAATAATCAATCCCAAATCATGTCCTATGAGTAACCCATGAGTTATGTAAACCTCAAAGCATATAGGTAAATGATTATACTACCCTTCTGAAGATCCAACATCTACTAGAATCATACCATCCTCAATTTCATTTGATAGTACTATCCCTTAAAGAAATTATTAAATACTGACTAGGGTTGAATTTTCTCATCATGATTATGATTCATCTGTATGCACAAAAAGCTATTTTTTCCATGAATATGACTTAGAGTAAGAACTAAAACCTAGTCTATGAGTGATTGGATTAGATAGAAAACATGATTCATCAACTCTAGCCATTTATCAATAGAAAAAATATTTAATTCACCTCAAAACCTAAGAGTCTTCTATTTCAAAACTCATGAATCACACTTAATCTATGGATAATATCATCCTAATTCCTGGGGACTACCATTTTCTAAAATAAAAAGCCCATTCTATATAATTGGTGGGGTATCTTACCTCTATTCTTTATGTGAAGATACCTTTTGATCAGTTCCCTGTACTAACACCTCATCGCTCAACTAGTGGCATCCTATATTTTGATAAGATGATCTAAGAATTAGTAAAAAATATCTAGTTGTGATGAATCAATATGGATATGGAAAATAAACAAAAAATAACACTATTTATGATTCAAATACCATCCCATTACACCCTTTAACCAATGTATTCAAGTTTCAAGTCTATTTATAGATTATCAGAGTCTTAGTGAAAGGAAACATTAGCTACTTGAACCAATAATTGGGTTACCTATACTAAAAAATAAACTCACGAACCCTTGAAATTGTTTCCTTAAGTATCTTAAACCAAACCTCACATTACCACTAACTCCAAACTTAGTCCCTATGACTCATATTTCTCTGTAACCATTTTGACCCAACCTGACCCACCAGGATCCTACTCGGGTCAACGTCAATCCAAGTGTGCAACCTTAGGATTTCCTCCAATAGGATAGGGGATAATGACTATCACCAAGTAGGTATAAATAACATGGGAGGCCTTATACTAATTAAAACCTATACACAATAATATATCTCTAGAACAATATACAATAATGAAAACTAGGAATAATAACCAATTTTAATATAACATGCATGTGACACATTTTAAATGTCCTAAAATATAATGAAAAATGAAATATCTATAATTAGAGGAAAATAAAATATCCCAACATCCTAAAATAAAAACAAACATAAAAAACTATATAATATAACTTAATGTCACACCAGCTCTTAAAACAAGCACCACCAGTAATGACCACCACTGAGCACCACTAAGACCTGGTTTTACTAGAATCACATCCACCAAAGTCACCTATTAACTATATGCCATATTATTAGTCACAACATGTGTGGGAATGGAGATCATGCAGGGGTGAGTATAAATATATCTAATAAGATTCCCCAAAAACACAAGGGGGTGACAAAATTACATGTTATATAAAAATAGTAGAAACTTGGATATGATTTTGGGAATAAGTCAAACACGAGTGTAGGAAAATACTAGTATTCACATATCACCACCATAAAGATATTATTTCAAAGAGAACCTGGAATACCTAGAACACCACAAGACATAAATCACCTTAAAAACTCAACTTACATAACTTCCATATCACCTCTCTGGTACCCTTTCCACACTGAGGTGTGCACATCATTTGAGGGGGTATCAACCCCTATAGGGGAAATGCATCCCATTTTATGGAATGTTCATAAATCAAGGAGGTTATCTACTTCATTATTAGGGTAACCACACCCCATAAAAAGGGGTTTTACCTACTCTACTAAGTATATAGAGTATCCATGACCTGGTATCTATATGTCTTTAGTGGGGTTACCAACCCCATTTCTACTCTAAATACCTCAACCACACCTCATCATTATCTCTATAGTGAAAAAGAACTTTTAATTAAAAAAAAACTTAGAAACATTTTTATGATGAAGAGATATGCACCATAATGTTCTATATTGAAAAACACTCAGAATAGTCTACTCGCATACCTGATTTTGATACTCTAGCAAGAATACATAAGAATTGATGAAAAAATTCCCAATACATGGAATATACTACTATGTACATGGTGTGGGAAACTTAGGTGATATATAATAATTAATCAACACTATTTAGTCTTTTGGGTTTAACCTATATATTGTTTTATCTAGGTAACATGGCATGTGAAATCCATGAGCTATCCAGACATGTATTTCCACCATATCCCAAGTATTTTTGCTAAAATACACAACATACTCACTATCCCACACCGTGTGTGGAGCCAAGGGGTTAGTCAAGTGTGTATTCCAAGACACCTTGGGTCATATGAATTTAGAGAACATGGATTATGACTTTTAGTAACACACTATTTGAGAAAAATATCCCATGTGAAATCCTATCCTCTAATCATAAATAAGACATGACATGTTTTAAGGACCAAACCACCACGTGATATTTAACTTTTCACAGAAACCCCAATGTTGTAGTCGAAACTAAAAATTGTGATTAATTTCATATTATATGTCTTATAATTATTTTTTCTTTAAAGAATCAATATTTATCACTATATTCTCCACTATTGCCTCTTTTTTGGCACCAATTTCTCTTAACATGACGCCCATCACATCCCTGTATTGCTACCTCACCTCTGGTGTCCATCCACACCTCACCCAACACAACCATCATTTCCAATATGATCCACTATTCTTAAACCAATAATCTCCACTAAATAAATCATTAGTAAATATTTAGGGGTCTTCTATCATGCTTTGATTTCCACTACACCACACCAGTGACTCCTTTACCACTACCATGCCTGAACTATATTTTTCTCATCCATAAATATTTTTATCATCCTTCTAAGATTATAATACCAAATTATATACAATGTGATGAACAATGATGATCAATATTCTGCGAAAAGTGATGATCAAGAAAGTGGTTAATTTAGTGAATGGAAATTTTCCCAACCACCATACTCAATGGTCGTAGAAGTGATCGTCATAGAAGAATGCATGAATTCAAATTAAATGAATAAGAAAAAAAATTTAATTTATTTTTTCCAAAATGGAAATCTAATTATAATTGTTATAATAATTTAATAATAAAATCAAAACTTTAGATATAGTGTAATGGAAAAAAAATTAAGGATTAATAATTTTTTAATCCTAATTATACAATCATTCAATGTTTTTCAAAAAAATTATTTTTTCAAAAGAATAACTATTCAAATTCCTTGATCATGATATCATTGTAAAGATTTTAGTAATTAAATCATGATAAAATATAGATTTAATCATAAAAATAATGAGGTAAGATAAAATAAAAAAATTTCTACCTTATGGTGAATCATCTGTGCTTTAATGTATTCATCAAAGCCTTATGACTCGCCCATGAATTCACCCTCATCCTATAGAATCAAAAAGTTTCTAATTAACAAACTCAAAATATCCTTCAAGGTTTCATGGAATTAATAATGGATGATCCTCTATAAAGGTGGATTATTTTCATGTTTATAACTTAAAAATTAGGATAATATGTAATTTAAATGAATACCCAAAAAAGTATTGGTCCCAGGCTTGATGATCAAACACAAATACGACACCTCTCATAAGACCCCCCATTTTAGACCCAATCATGATTTTGAAATTTATATACGGTGCCTTTTCTTAAAGATAAAAATCATTAAACTCATTTTATTGTGTGCATAAGCTGAAAATAATATATTTAAAAATATTAATTATTTTTTTAAATTCCTGAAACCTCATAAAATTTATCAAAATACACAAACACTTAGTAAAATATTATTAAAAACATTTTAAATTATTAAAACAAAAATATAAGTCACTAAATATAGACACCCCCATCAATATAGTGGTCACCCATTAGAAGCTTGGCAGGTGATCTAGGGGGTGAGTAAGCCCTAGGAGCCCTACCAGAAGCCTGGTGGTAGTCACTTGGATTTAGTGTCCTTCCAAGAGGCTGGTGGGACCCTTGAAAAGTGTTTTATGGGAAAATGGACCCCAATTGTGTGTTGTGTGTGTGTGTGGGGGGGGGGGGGTATTTTAGTAATTTTAATCAATTTTTTCTTTTAAAAACTTCCACTTACTTTAGGAAACATGATAAAAGGCCATACCTACCTTGGACCCATCCACATTTTGAACTCCCGATTCTTTATTTAGTTTCAGTTTGAGGTATCATATAGTGAATTGATCATATCTTAGTAAGGATAATCCCATCCTTGATTAAATCTTGATTTTACTCTATTTTTTGTTAGTTCTTTATCTAAATAAATTTTTAGTATTTTTTGACAAATTATTGGATTTTGGTTGATTGGGATCAAATTGGGGAATTCCCTTTGATGATCCAGCATCTACTGACTAGAAGTAGGAAGTCCTCAATATTATCAATCATTTATATGTGTTTTAATGTGTAATATTTTAAATAAGTGTATGTTTTTGAGTGTAATAAGTCTAAATTTTATTTTATAAGGATTATATGAACTTGATAAATTAAAGTAAACCCTTAGGAAAATTAAGGGTGTGTTGCTTCCACTACCTCGATCTGGGAGTAGTTTGATGTTGTAATTTTTATAGTGTTTCATTATAAATTGGGTGAATGGGAACCATATTATGTGTCTAGGTATGGGGTATATATGATTATAAAAATATAAGGGCACTAAGTTTCTATTTTTATTAGTTTATGTTATTTTTAAGGCAATAACGTTTCCCTATATTAGGAAATAGAAGTGTGAGAGTTGACATAAGGGTATGAAATCATCTTGAGAGGTTGGGTTGTGTAAAGGGTTATTCCATGGATGGTAAAAACTTTTTATTAGCTTAACATGTATGTTTTTATAAATATTCACTAATTACAAACAACAACATGGTTGTACAATCCACATCATGATTTGTGTTGGTTTAAACCAATACATAGTTAGGGTCACTATGTTATGCTTTAGTGCATGACAATTCATGCATTATAAGTTAATGCTTAACTTTTAAAGTTCTCTTACACTTAATCTATCATGACCAGTTTATCAATTGATGATGTTTAAAGGAATTTTGATGATGAAATGTAAAATATTTAAAGATTTAAATATTTCATTGATGTTGGTCAAATTTTACAAAATGCTTATAAAGGGTTTTAAAGTTCAAACATTTCTTGAAATTTAGAATGATGAAAAAATGAATGTTTATAAAACATTTATCTTTTAATAAGTATCCGTAAAGTCTATATAAATAGTTTGATACCATGAGATGTCATATTTTTTTTTATCATAGAAACCCCAAGTCTAAATATCTTTCTCCACCCCTATAAACAAAAGTTATAGAAGACTGTAAGTATGAGAGGATCCTTACCAAGTATTGATAGATTCATTCACCCTATGGTTACCATAGGAGGAAGAAGTCTATTGGATACTTCTCAATAATCCCTATCAAGCCCATGTAGAAGAATCTTGGACCAATATGATCATCATAGAAAATGTACACATTATTTATTTATATTATCCAATCCAAAAATAATATATGGATCTTGTTATAGAATGGGTTTTGGTTGATTATTTTCTCTATTTTTGGAAAAGTTTTTTTCCCTTCTATAAGTGCCACAGGTACCATGGAGACAAAACTGAGAGGGGGATGAATAGGGCATGGTCAAATTTTTCCAATTATAAATATTATTTATACCTTCAAATCCATTTGAACTCTAAAACCTAGATGTATGTTAAGACTATTGGATATTTTCTACTTCGACCTAGAATTTATATATATAAAAAACAATTTATAAAATAAAATAACATGTAGATACAAAATCAAAGAAGACAATGACATAATATGAATAAACAAGCAATATACCTTTCACCAATTTATTTTACAGTCTTATATCAGCCATAGTATTAGAAAAATACTTTTCCACACCTTTATAATTTTTGTATTAAATATTACCACCTTGAGTAACTAACTTTAAGAATGAATTATTATAATTACCCAACTATTTTCAATTAAAACATCTCACTGCTGGATAACTATCTATTCTTTCATTACTGATGTAATCAAAACTCTTTTCCTTATTGTCATGAGATAAATGAACAATATTTACAAATAAAAAACACTTTCTTAATCATATAAAAAATTCTATAAAATGTATTTTACCACATTTGGAACATTTGGGGGTCTTACCTCCATATTTATTAGTTGAATGTTTCTCTATTACTCTCCACCTAGACCGCTTCTTACTCTTGTTTTCATGAGGTATATAAGTACTAGAAATCTTCATATCATCTTTCTAGGTACATATAACAATGCCTTCATCATTTTTTAAATTCTCAAGATGCCAACAATATTTGTAAAATTAGTTTTATAGTTGTGTAAAATGTAATGACCCTTTTTTAAGCCAAGGTGGAATTGTAATGGAGTTTTAATTTTAGCGTTTACTGGAGAGGCCATTATTTGAACCGAGATTTGGAACGTAATTACAAGATTTGTAAATCTTCTAACTGTTGTTTTTATACTTGAGTAAATCCCAAGGAGTTACTTGAGTTTCTCATTGAGTTTTGAGTGCATCGGGCACCGAAAATCCCAAGGTTGGGTGGTCTACACATGGTGCATGCTTTTTCTAACACCATGCAACCCCCTAAAACAAACCGTGAGGCTTATACCAGAGGTGAAAAAGTTCCCCACATGGGTTTTGCATAGTTTTTCTAAATAGTGTGCCTATCCCACATGTTCAGTGCCAATTAGTAAATACCTAAGTACTATTCATCAAATGGTTGGCGTATGGTTAGGGTAACCTTGTGGGAAAAAACGTGTGAGGTGGTTTCTTAAGGAATGGGTGTCACATGGTTGGTGTATGATATGGTCAAACCGTGTGACCTAGTATTTAGGGTAAAATTAAAATTTTTACCTTAATGAAACTTTAATTTTCTTTTTATTTCTTCTTCTCCTCCTGGAAGCCTCATGAGACCTCTTCCCTACACAAATAGAGCTCCCAAAGTCCTTCACCTAGGCATAGAGATAAATCCTTCGTCTAAAGTCTGAATCGAATGTCATCAGTATCTATGCATCCGTATTGATAAGATATCAATTCATTTTTTATCATTCTTTATTTAATCTCCTCTTGAAAATTTTATCGAGGTAAAAGCTCATTTTCCTGATTTTTAGGGAAAATCTCTATTTCTTATATTTCTTCTAAACCAAATGAAATAAAAGATTGAAATTGGATGATTATATTTTCCTTTGTATGAGGTAGGTGGTCTATAACTTTTCCTTAAATTTACATCATTTCTTAAATAGTGGAATTGCATCACACAACAACATTTTCCATGCATTTTCTTAATTTTTTTTCTTCATTCTTAATTGGGTTACACACCATATATTATACTCGTTAGTCATTATTATATAATTATAGGATGCCAACCTCTAAGACAGATACCACTTGGGTGTGAAGACTTGTTTTTTATCCTTATTAATTAAATGAATTAAATGCCTAGAATGCCTTTTAATTGTTCGAATTGGACTAATAATGAAATTTCCCTTTATAGGCATTTGATAAATTGATAATGGCACCTTCTAAGTGCCATGTTGAACCATATATATTTTCAATTTCCATATCAGTAGTTTTTATTAAGTTATTATTTTGATGAAATGATTTATGCCTTTTATGTGATGCTTTAGTATGATAAATGAATTGTTTAAGAAATAATGTCATGTTTTAATAATAAAACCCCTCGAATGAGGCGCACTGTCTTCTAAACTAAAAATCATTGATTATTTATTTTAAATCATGATTGGACCCTTGGATTTGGTGATTCTATATACTTGAATGTTAGTGTTTGATAAGTGGAATGCTAATAGATGGCCTATTTATTGTCCTAGTGCCTGGATCGGACCACTCCCTCCAAATTGACTAATAAAACAAGTTCTTCCTAAGGGATTACCTTTGATTAATAATGGTATTTCCAATGTAGACGATTACCCATTTGGACTTGGTACCTTATAAGTACCTCATTTCCCCTTTTTAGTTAAATTAACATGTTTTGATAGATCCAATGGAAAATATTTAATTGAATGGTTTAATCATGATGGTTGTTTTCTTTAGATGATTTGTTTGATATAAATGGAATGGATTTTCATGATGTAATTCCTTCCTAAAATGATTTTAAATGTTTTAAATAACATGAATTGATTAATTTGAGTAGATTTTTTTACTATCTTATTTCTATTGCATATAGTAAGTGGTTTAATAGAGATGGAAGTGAATTTGGTGTTATAACCATGCCTCTAGTTATAATTAAATAAGCACAGATTATGTGAAATGTTATAATTATGATGCCTTGATATAATGGATTAATAAATGTAGAGAATGAGAGGTAATTACTCATAGATCTAGTTATTATTATTTTTATATGATTACACCTTAAATGTGTTATAGAATAATGGTAAGTGATCTATTTAGAATGGTAAGAAATCATGCTCCCTTATATTGGGTGATGAGTCATGGAGTCTCGCACCATTGATACTATATAGGACATTGGGTTGAGGCACCATGCTCCCTATATAGAGTGATGACATGATGGATCACTCACCACCTCAAGTTTCCTGCATTATGTCTCACACTTCATTGGTATATAGGGATTATACCCTATTTCATGAGATTATAGGCTCATTTAGACTGGTTATGGATGACTGAGTTACACCCGGTCCAGCCAGCAACTAGTATTCTAGGTATATGGCCACTTATGTCTTCACATACTTGGTTCATATAGGTGGATGAAATATATAACTAAACTATATATATATATATATATATATATAATTATGGATATATATATAGTTATTGGTTAAACATCTCATTCCATCCATGAGATGAAGCAGTTAGAGCTGCTATGTGCCCTTTAAGAAACTGTGTAGGATAGTTGTTGTTTATTTCTATTTTTTTTATGATTCATATTACCTGCACACTACTTTACTTATATTCATGGATTATATTCAATTGTAGACACTGTGGGTGATAACTTATTGGGACTTATATCTCACACCCCACTCGGGCCGTCATTGCACTGGGGTTCCCGAGTAGACCTTATGTTTATAGAACCATGGATGATTGCTTGTGCTATTTTTTTTGTATCCAGGAGTTGGGAGAATAGGAATGAGCTGGATCTCAGGATGCTCATGGAGATCACCCTTAGAGATTTTTGTTCATTTCATTATTCTTGTATTATACTATATCACTTCCTATTGTGTGTCTTTTTTTTAGATTATGTATTATCATCAGGACATGCATGCATCTGTTGTATATTAGCATTGGTCATCTTTTATATTTAGTTTATATCATTCTTCTCCTTTTATATTTTTCTTTTATTATTACTGCTTCCGCTATTGATTCTTATTTATTTCACCGTTGTGTTACTCTGATCATGATGGTATAGTCTCCCCACTATTAAATCCTTAGACCCTTGCTGTTAGTTGGCAGACTCTGGTGTAGAAGGAGGAATTCTTGAGGCCATGTGACCCACTGGTCTGACTACTATCTTAGTGGTCAGCCAGGTCGGTATGTTACAAAGTGGTATCAAAGGCTGTTGCATTTCCTTTGTCTTAATGTGTTGGGTTGGTAGATAGGATACTAGGAATGTTTTGATGCTTGGTAAATAACTGTGTATGGGACTGATCACCCCACCCATGGGGAAAATTACAAGTGGCCAGGGTTGGGATTGATGTTTGTGCTATTTGTAGTTACAATTGATTATGATTTCACCTTTAGAGACTACTTTAATTTATACGTCTTATTAATTTATAAAGTTTATAATAATTACCCTTAGCATGGTATGACAAGGATAAAGTATTACATGCATCATTATAGGCACATAGAAATTCACATGCCATGTATATGTCATTTCATGTAGTTTCATTTATAGATTACTTGCTGATTTGATTGTGTACCTTGAGTGATATGACATGCTTTTATTTTCTTTAGCATGCCTACTTTTATAACATAATTAGGTGATGATATACCATGCCACTTATTTATTTAGTACATCTTGCCTATGTAACATTATTACATATTTATTATCATGCTCTTCTATGTTACTGCTTGTAATAACAAGTTGAGTTATGATTTTGATATATGTAAATGGCTGCATGGGATGAATTTATTAGTTGTGATTAAACGTGAAGAAGTTTTCAATTTTAAGGTGTTTGGGTTACTTATAATTGGGAAAAGGTAACCCATACACTATAACCATCTTTTATATTTATACATGTTTAGAAAATGTTGCGAAAATTTAAAGGCTGCTAAAGTGCAAGTATTAAAGTGGAATGTTTTCAATTAATTGGAGCCAAATTCCAAACTATAAAGTGTATTAGCGCTTTATGGACTGGTATATGGACACTCATATAACTGAATAATTATATATGATCATGTTATATATTTTTAAATTGTTATAAATGTGAAATTATTTTAAATTTTAAATTAAAATTCAGTGTTTAACTTCATAAAAATTCACAAATGGACCTAAGTAGGTTAGTTTGGGCATGCATTTTATGAGATGACCTGATATAGGTTTTTTTAAACTTTAATAATTTAACAAATTTTATTGGGTTTCATTTTAATGAACTCATGTCAGTTTTAATGGGACCCTCTTAGGTTTCCTTATCCCTTAAAAGTAATTTATATGATAAATTTCTTAAGTATGACATGATTTCAATAAATGTTTAAGCTTTTAAAAAGGAAGTTTGACAAGACCTTTATGTATGCCTTGGTGTTTTGTTCTAAATCTTCTAAATGTTTAAATATTAAATCTGAATAAGTGTCATGACTTTAAAATGGAACCTTAGGTGGTATCCTCGGTTTGAACCCTCACGTAAGGGTAGTTTTAATGTCTCTTTATGTTTCCTTGGAATGGAAATGTGAGCATTTTCTGTAGGTATTTCTCTTGTTATCAATGGATTAAATGATGGGAGTTGGACCTAGTGAAATCTATTTTGTGTGATCTAGTTATAGGGTCAAAGATTATGATTTTTAAGGGACTATCCTGAAGTAGGTATCACCCTTATATCTTAAATTCCTTGCTAATACCTTGAGATTTATATTTTTTTGGTGTCGTTCGGGTGCTACTGTCCCTGGTAGGGATCTTAGAATTTAAATGAAACCCTTGTTTGGATGGGTGGTCATGTTCTTCTTGGACTTTATTATGGGTGTGACCATCGATAAATGCTCATTTTTAGTAGGTTAGACATACTAAGGGAATGGTCAGCTACTTTGTAGGTCTCATGACCCTTTCCTCTTTCTTTGAGTGACTCAAGAGTTTGTCAGCCTGTTTATAGTCATTTGGGGCAATACGACTCTAGGTTTAATCACTTTTATGGGACACCTAATACTTGAATGCACAGGGTGGATAACCTATGGATAGTATCTAGGATGTGTCATCTTTCTTATGTAAATGTGGGGTAGTGTGCATTGATATACACAGTGTCTGTCGAGTTGCTAAATGGTGTAACAAACCAGTTGAGTTTGGTGGAATCGTTGAGATTTGAGTTATTGAGTACATTCTCAGATCATCTCTATAGTATATTGACCTGGGAATTTAATGAATCAATTTATTCCCAATGATCGTGATGAAATTCCAAGTGGATCGAGTGTTTTGACTTATCAAACAAGTTGGTTTTGTCCCTTATTCCAAATGCTATGACATACATGAGTGTGGCTCAGAGGAGCGTCATGTGTGTGTCTAAGGTAAATCTAGTATAGTGTTCTTGTGAGTGGATAGTCTATCCCTTATTTCAATGACTAGGATAATCCTAAGGATGGGAGTGTCATGTCGGTTCTAGTGTATGTTTTAGTGCTTTCTTAGCAGCATGACGTTGATGTGGTTGGATGTGTGTGAAACCCTTGAGAAACACTATTGGTTTGGATGGACTTCAGTGGTTATAAAGAGCGATCACAAAACACATCAGGCAGTAAAGGATTGTGATTGGTTAATGGAGATTCATTGGAAGTTTAATCAAAGATTCCTTCAATAGATCGACCAGTGGTGATTTGACTATTATTATTTTGGTTTCCTCTTAGTGTACTCTTCTTAAAGTGGCAATCATGTCTTCTATCTTGATATCATCCTTGGTGAACTAAGAGAGCGTTGATCTTACACAATGCTAAAATTTTAAAAGATTTTGGGATTGATATGTAATATCTATCATAGTTATATGTTGGATGTGTGGTTTTATTTGATTTATGGTTAGTACTGAGTGATACCTGAGTTCTTATGTAGGAATGCCTTGGATGAACTCTTGGACACTGACCATTTTCCTTTGACTTGACCACTAGGAGGATGCTTCTTTGGGATCATTCAATGATCTAATGTGGATATATTGGCCTTATATCAATGTATCTTTGTAAAAATATTGTATAGAATAATTTTGGTTAGTTCCTTAGACTTCAGTTCATTGAATACGAGGTTATCTCAGACTAGTTGTTGGGTTGAGAGACATTTAAAGGGTAATGATTCCAGTGTTCTAGATTGATATTTCACCCTTGTTCGCACCAAATCATGAAAAATTAAATGGTAAAGTGATGGTTTGACCTGGCAACATCACCATAAGTCAGGTATGGGCTCCGTTGAATGTCCTTGTGGTAAACGTGAGATGCCTGGGAGAAAGTCATAATAGTTCAATTTGAAATATATTAACCATCTAAGCCTATCGTTTTTATAATATTCATCTAGAGATTAATCAAATCATTATTTTTCTTGTTCTATGTATATGAATAAATTTAATCGATTTAACCATGTCTTCAGGTGAATGTGGTTGTGGTTTAAAGGTTGGAAGTGTCTTCTTGGTAAGCTTGCACGATCAGTTTCAGTTTGGTCAATCAAAATTCAACCATTTCTTTATAGTGAGGTTTTTGTTATGGAATCATATGTAATTAGTTTTTCCAAGTTAACAAAATCACACCAAGATCATTTCTAGAATGATTAGAGACATGATTTTCAAGGCAATTCCGATGGTGGAGGTACCATGGCTCAAAATTGGCTACTTTTTCTGTTAAAACCTATGGTTGGGAGCACATTTGGATAGATTTTTAATGAGATGATTCCATGATTGTATCTCTAGCTAAACGGTCTTGGGTAAGATCTGTTTTGGTGTTTCATTCAGAAAATTATCATTAGATCAGGTCTTTGTGGCTTAAGTGTCATATGATAAATTTATGCTTGGAGGTGTGTTGGTCATTTAGGAATGTAACACAACTATTTTAATGATACTTCATGATCATTGTAGGATGGGTAATGTTTTAATTATTCCTGAAGGCTTCTTTGGGACAATAAGTTTTAAGGTGGGGAGGCTGTAATGACTTGTTTAAGACAAGGTAAAATTCCAAAGGAATTTGAATTTTGGTATTTACTAGACATGCCATTCTTTAAGATAAGCTTCAGAATGTAATTTGGAGAGTTTGAACACTTTTAAGTGTTGTTTTTAGACTTGGGTAAAGTCCTGATGTGTTACTTGGGTGTCTCGTTGAGTTTTTTTATCATTGGGCCTTGAAAATTTCAAGTTTGGGTGGTGTTCACAGGGTGCATGGTTTGTCTGAAACCATGCGACCCCCAATAACAAACTATGAAGCCTGTATTAGAGGTGTAGAAGTGCCCCGCATAGGCTGCACATGGTTTTTTCAAACCATGTGCCTATCCTGCATGGTTAGTGCCACTTAGGTACTACCTAAGAACTATTCATCACACGGTTGGTGCACAGTTAGGGTAACTGTGCAGGACAAACCATGTGAGGTGGTTTTTTAAGGAATAAGTGCCGCACAGTTGGTGCATAGTTTGGCTAAACCATGCATCCAAACCATACAACCTAGTTTTGAGGTTAAAATTACATTTTTCCATTAATTAAACTTTAATTTTATTTTTATTTCTTATTCTCCTCTGGGCCTCCATGTGATACCTCCTCCCTGTGCAAATGGAGCTCCCAAACTCCTTTAACTAGGCATATAGATAACTCCTCTATTTAAAGTCTGAATCGAACACCATCGTTCTTTATGGATCTGAATCAGTAATCTCTTGTTTAATTTTTAATAATTATTTGTTTAATCTCATCTTGAAAAATTTATCGAGGTGTAATCTCATTTGCCCTATTTTTAGGGAAATATCTATTTATTATATTTCTTCCAAACCAGAGCAAATAAAAGCTTGATATTGGATGAGTAGATCATCCTATGCATGAGGTAGGTGGTCTATAGATTTTCCCTTAAATTTACATCATTTCATAAATAGATCCACTACACCGCATGTCGACCTTCATCATGAGATTCCTTAATTTTTTTTTCTTCATTCTAAATTGGATTACACACCATGTATTACACTCATTAGTCGTTATTATGTAATTAGAGGATGCCAACCTCTAAGACAGACACCCCTTAAGTGTGTAAGCTTGTTTTGATCCTTATTTATTAAATTAATTAAATGATTGGAATGTCTTTTAAGCGTTAAAATTGGATTAATAATGAAATTGACCTTTGTAGGCATTTGATAAATTGATAATGGAACTTCCAAGTTCCATGTTAAACCATATATATTTGTTCCTTCTATTTTGGTAGTTTTTCTTAAGTTAATTTTTTATTAAACGAGTTATTCTTTTTTAGGTTATGCTTAAGTATGCTAAATGAATTGTTTAAGAAACAATTTCATTTTTAATAAAAAAATCCCTTGAATGAGGTGTGTTGTCTTCTAAACTAAAAATAATTGATTAGTTATTTTAAAACGTTCTTGGCCCCATGGATTTGGTGTTTATATATGCTTTAATGTTTGTGTTTGATAAGTGGCATTCCAATACATGACCTCTTTGTTGTCCTAGTGCCCAGCTTAGCCCACTCCCTCTAAAGTGACCAACGAACCAGGTTCCTCATAAGGGATTGCCTTTGATTAATAATGGTATTTCCCATGTAGATGATTACCCATTTGGCCTTGGTACCTATAAGTACCTCCTTTCCCCTTTTTAGTTAAATTTCATTATTTTGATAGATCCAATAAAATATCTTTAATTTAATGGTTTAATCATGATGGTTGTTTTCTTTAAATGAGTTGTTTGATATAAATGGAATAGATTTTCATAATGTAATTCCTTACTTAAATAATTTTAAATGTTTTAAATAGCATGACTTGATTAATTTGAGTATCTTGTTCATTATGGATTTTTTCCCTTGAATATATTAAATGGTTTAATTGAGATATAAGTGAATTAGGTGGTATGAACATGCCTCTTGTTATTATTAAATAAGCATGGCTTATGTGAAATGTTATAATTGTGATGACTTGATATAATGGATTAATAAATGTAGGTCATGAGAGCTAATTACTCATGGATTTGATTATTATTATTTTTATATGATTATAATTTGAATGGGATGTGGAACTATGGTAAGATATCTATTGATCATGGTAGAAAATTGCGCTCCCTTATATTGGGTGTTGAGTCATGGCGTCTCGCACCATTGATACTATATAGGAAATCAGGTTGAGGCACCATGCTCCCTATTTAGTGTGATGAAATGATGGCTTTCTCACTATCCTGAGTGTCATTCATGACGTCTCACACTCTATTGGGATGTAGGGCATGTACCCTATTGCATGAGATTATAGGCTCCTTTAGACTGGTTATGGATGACTAAGTTACACTCAGTCCAACAAGAAGCTAGTATTCCAGGTATATGGCCACTTATGTCCACATGTATTTGGTTCATATAGGTGGATATAAATATATAACTAAACTATATATATATATATATAATTATTAATATATATATATATATATATATATATATATATATTTATTATTCATACATCTCATTCCGTCCATGAGTCGAAACAGGTAGAGACACCAGGTTTCCTTTAGTAATCTATGTGGGATAGTTGTTGTTTATTTTTATTTTTTTATGATTCATATTATCTGCACACTGCTTTACTTGTATTCCTGGACTAGATTCAGTTTTAGACATTATGGTTGGTAACCTACTGAGATTTATATCCCACACCATGTTTGGGCTGCCATTTCATTGAGGTACCCGAGTAGACCTTATGTTCGTAGGACCATGGATGATTCCTTGTGCTGTTTTCTTTTATCTAGGAGTTAAGAGAACATGAAATAGATAGAGATCATGATGCTCATGGAGATCACCCTTGGTCCTTTTTGTTCATTTCCTTATTCTTTTACTTTACTGTATCACTGCCTGTTTTGTGTCTTTTGTTTTAGAATATATATTATCATCAGGACATGCAAGAATATATTGTATATTGGTGTTTTCCATATTTTATATTCAGTTTATATTATTTTTTCACTACTATGTCTTTTTATTATTATTACTTCTTCCTCTATTTATTCTTATTTATTTCACCATTGTGCTACTCTGATCATGGGGGTATAGTCTCCTCACTATCACCTCCTTAGACCCTCATTGCTAGTCGCCAATCTCTAGCATACAAGGAGGTGTTCTTGAGGTCATGTGACCCACTAGTCTAACTACCATCTTAGTGGTCATCTGGGTTTGGATGTTACATAAAATCTATCAATTTTGCTTTCATGGAAGAAAATGAAATTTTGTGCATACCTAGAAAATCTAGTAAAATTTTCTTTGTAAGTGGACACAAAGTCTTCTCCCTTTTTTTCAACTCTATAAATTTCATTTCCATTCTAAATTGATGAACTTTAGGAAAATAATTCTCAAGAAAAATATCTTTAAATACCATCTAATCCATGGAATTAATAACACCCTTTCCTTAGTATTCTTAATCAAATACCACCATCGATCAAAGTCACCTTCAAAATGATAAATAACAAGAACTACCTTTTAATTTTCTATAAATCACATGTAAAGACCTAGAAATTATATAAAATTGTTTTTAAATTATTTGGGATTATTACGAGTCTGTGAAAATTGACGTTGCTTGATTCTGAGGCCCAGTGTGCACAGAATGTATTTTTGAACTTTTTTTAGGGTACGTTCAGTAAACGTGAAAGAGGTATTTTCTATCTTTTGAACCATTTCTTGGAATTTAAATTAAAGGGAACCGTTGAATTTGTATTGATGAGATTCGCTTAAGGGAGGCTTAAACTTGACCGCAGTAGGTCGAGAGAAAAATTTAGTTTTTCAGAATTTTTTGAGAATAATAAAATAACATAAAAATGTTATTTTATTTTTTCTACCAACTGTTGAGCGATGGTGGCGGGACCGCTGGGTTGTCAAGACATTTAATGGAGTGACTCTTATGTTGTGTAACCACACCATTGAGAGTTAAGAGGTTTATTAATTAAAACTCATTAATGAACCTCATTAATTCTTATAATGCGTTAATCACCCTACCCCTCTATTTAAATGAAGCTCGGGCTTGGGTTTTTGACACAGAAGAGAGGAACCTCTGACGAAGTGTCGCGATGTCTTCTACCAACGAAGAGCAAAGGCTTGGACGACAATGTTGGAGGAATCAATCTGGAAATGAAGAACACTGACAACTTCATCAAATGTGGATTCTTCTTCCACAACCACGATGTCTCCTCCAAATATGAGGTAGTGGCTGTTATTAAATTCAATTAATTTCTCGATTCATTTCCTTGTTATTGAAAATCATGACGAATGCGGATCAACCAAAATGAGTTTATTTTCGATTCGTATGAAATTGCGAGTGGTTGTTGCGGGAGTTTTGAACGTGTTTAAATTTATCTATGTGATGGATTGTTTATTACCCACTTGATATGATGCAAACGTGGAGGGAGCGGGCCAAAAGAACAAGACCCAAACCCTCTTCCGCTTCAGTTTTTGTCGTGTTCTTCAGGGATGAATTTTCAACTCAACGGGATCCTGGATCCGGGAGCCACGCAGTGACGACAACAACTTTGGAGGCCCGTAGGCACATTTGAAAGGGAAAACGAACCACCTGAGCTCACTCAGTAGCCCATGGAAGCCCCAATGGCACAACACCGGCGACCAGTGCCGGTGGGAGATGGTGGCGGCTGACTGTCACCGACCGCGGAGGAGAGGTGGCGCCCAGAGGCCCTGCAGGGGGCAGCGGGGCGGCCAGCATCAGCCGACCGCGGTGGCAGTAGGGCGACATGCCTTCACACTCCATGGATGGTGGCCATGGATTTGAAGCCAAGATATAGGGGGACCCGCACCCCATGGGTCCCGTAGACAGTGGGGTGGTGCCACATGGCGCCCCCAGTTGAAGAACCTGAATGGATTTGCTGTTCGGGAAGGAGGGCAGTCACCCGACTGGAAGACCGTGCCAGCCATCGGGCCCGGTCATCCGGTGGGTCGGGCTGGTCCGCGACCCAGCAAGATAAGCTCGCGGCCCATCCCACTCAAACTATCCCATCCGATTCGTTCTGGGTCGGGTTGGCCCAGGTCAGGGTGGTTTGGGTTGGTCTGACCGGGTCAGACCGGACCCAGACCCTTTTTTGGCTTAGATACACTTAAAAGGCCCTATCTCACAAACCAGATGTCTGTTTGACGAACCGTATGTGGAGATAGAATCCTTGGAACAAGATGGTCCTTTTGAGATATTCCACTTGAGTTTTGGAGAAATTTGGATTACAACTGGGTTGGATTGAACCCGAATCCAACTGGGCCCTCAGTACTAAAACTCTTAAAACTCACACACCGAGCATCCGATTGATGTGCCTTCTATCATTTTGGGACCCTTATGACATATCATTACTTTTCATTACTACTTTGTGGAACATCATGGAAGTTGAGGTACGAAGGATATCTTGAGGAGCAGATACTATGGAACTCAAGTGCACTGGGTGCGAGGAATCCTGTGGCTGGCTGTCAATTTTAGGGAGACCCTGTGTGGATCAACATCATAGAGACTCTGTGTAAATACTCATCATATAGACCCTGTGTGAATCAACATGATAGAAATACTATGTGGTTTAGTAGCATAGCGACCTTGTGTGGATCAACATCATAGAGAACTTGTGTGGATCAGCATTCTAGCGACCCTGTGTGGATCAGCAGTGCACGACCTGACGAGGACCAACCTTAGAGTGTCCCATTGTGGATCAGTGACATACGAACCCGTGTGGATCGAAAATGGAACAAATCCTTCGTGGTTCAGTTGTGGAAACATCCTAATGGAATAAAATGATATAACTTAAGACTAATCATCTTTATTCTTTATCTCTGAGTTGTATACCTGGTGTGAGCTATCTCTACTTTCTACTTTGTGATTGAGGTCATGCTTTGTGGTTTTTCCTTTGTGGAATTTTGGGATACCTTCGGGGTTCTCGGGGTCCCTACTGGGTATTGTTATACTCACCCCTACATGGGATTCACCTGCACCATGTTATGTCTTGTGTAGACATCGAGTAGCTTGAATGATACTTTAGGGAGCTAGGACTAGGTGGTACACGGAGGTGACTGATTGACGTGGAGAGATTTGGAGACAAGATGTACCTACCCTTCAGGTAGGATCCCTGATGGATGATCTCAGGAGCTATTTTCTGTTGTAGTTGTATCTTTTTTAGTTGGGCTTGTATTCCAACCCTTTACTTTCAGTACACACTTTTACTACTACAGTTTTACTACGTGGTTTGTATCTTATCATGTTCTTGGTCTCTTTGTTTATAGTTTTAAAGGAAATTCCTTCCCACTTTTAGGGATATTCCTTTCCGGTGCTAGTCGCCAACCCCTGGCCTATGGAAGGCGGGCTTGGGGTAGTCAGAGCACAGGCCCCAAGGGATGGGTTGTGACAAACTGGTATCAGAGGAGTCTGTTCTATTGAAGAACTAGGACTATGATCTTTTCATTGGAGAAATGGTGTTAAGTGTTTTGAGTGTGGTTTTCAGTTCGGGGAGTCTAGTATTGGTGCATCAGCCAACGTATCCATACACCAGGACCCTGAATTCTGATTTCTGACTCGGTGCATGAAAACACCGATTGAATGTGTTTTGTAAATGTTTTACTTTTGATATCTCTTGATTCAGCTCACCCGGTATAACTTATTGACCATAGTGCACCTGTTTATTTTTAGGATGCCTCCACGTAGATAGCTATCTAGGAATCCAGAGAGAGTTCACGATAATGGACCACAAAGCAATGATATTTCGGTGTAGGGCCCTCTTACAGTGATAACACCTTCAGATGGTGCACTAGTAGCACCAATACCCATTGGAAGTTGTTGCCACTAGCCCCACTAATGGACGGTGCACGCCGACTGAGCGCATTGCACAAGTTCCAATGGTAGAGGCATCTAAGGTTTTTAGGTGAGACAGATCCCCAGGTAGTTGAGGACTGGATGGAGGCTGTGGCTAGATTTTTTTGCCTAATTGGGACACTAGTAGAGAAGATGGTTATCCTAGCTGCTAGTATTTTCTAGGGCATGGAAAGGAGATGGTGGATCCTAAAGCTCTAGTTACATGATGAGGTTACCCTCACCTAGACGGATTTCGAGAGCCTCTTCAGGGCAGATTTCATTCCAGCGACACTATGCTCTGTGCATATTCAGGAGCTCCTACACTTATAGCAAGACAACCTAATAGTAGCCCAGTACTCAGTGAGATTAAATAACCTCTCTCACTACTCCACCGACATGGTACAAGAACCATTATTTAGGGCCCGAACCTTTGATTAGGGTCTTCGATGGGAGATCAGAGCATCGATGATATCGCTCAATATTCTAACGTAGGATGGAGTGCTCGAGCGAGAATTATTTCTAGATAGTTTCTTAGCTGAGAAGGCATCGATGGTGAGAGCCACCACTAGATGATAGGTAGCCGAGTCATCTACAACAAGAAGTAGGTAGATGATGCAGAGGTCCAAGTGGACCAGAACTTATGGAGGATGACCCTAGGAAATTGGGTCGGAGGTGTGGAGATCACGAGGTAGAGCATGCCAGTAGAGGAGAAGAATGTGCTTCACGTGTGGCGGGCAGGGTCACATGGCTCATGACTGCCCGACCCGCCATACCAACGATCAGTAGATAGTCAAGGGACCACTGAGGAAGAGGCAGATATTTGAGCGATGAGGTCCAAAGGGCAGCGAACGTGGAAGGGTAGTAGGCGGTGGGCGACGATTTGAGGTTCTACCGCCACCACCTCCAGGTGGTCCATCCCGACCTCAGGGAGCAGGCAGACAGGTACAAGATCAGCTTTAGGTAGCTGAGGCCTACATCCATGGTGCTCCAGAGATGATTTGAGGTATGATATGTGTCTACTCCACCCTAGTTGCAGTACTTACAGACACAAGTTCCAGTCACTCTTTCATTTCCATGTCTCTCGTTCGGAGCTTTTAGATTCTAGTAGAGCCATTGGCTCGATCCTTATGATTAGAGACTCCTATGGAAGAGGATTCGACAATTAAAAACTGGTGTCAGCAGTTTGATCTTACTCTAGGAGGTGAGATCTTTAGCTGGGATCCCCTAGTAGCAGCATCGAGGCCTTACAATGTCATCTTGGGTATGGACTGGTTATCCAAATTCCATGCTCAGATTGACTGTTTTAGGCTCAAAGTGTGGTGTGTCTGTGAGGATGGGATCAGGTTTTCCTTCACCGGTGAGAAGAGAATCTTTTCAACTTAGGATGGACTTTCTCAGAGGAGGGTGCAACCGATCACTCATTAGCTGTCTAGCCTTACCCTATGAGAAGTTGACATGAGGAGTCCGAGATATCCTATAGTAGTGGACCAGTTTTCTGATGTATTTCCTGATGACATTCCGGGACTAACTCCTCACAGATAGGTAGACTTCTACATCAATCTGTACAATGGGATGACACTGATATCTACACCAGTATATTGGATGGCTCATGTGGAGCTTCGTGAGTTACGGGTACAGTTTGAGGACTTGTAGAGGAAGGGGTTGATAAGGCCCAATGTTTCTACATGGTAATCCCAGATTTTTTTCCCAAGAAGGCAAATGGGAGTCTGAGGCTTTGCGTGGACTATCAGCACCTGAACCAGGTGATCGTGAAGAACAAGTATCCACTCCTGAGGACTGATGATCTGTTCGACCAGTTGAAGGGAGTTCGATGGTTTTCGAAGATATACCTCAGATCAGGATATTATCATCTCAGGGTATGGGACGAGGACATACCAAAGACAACATTCAGATGTTAGAATGGCCATTAAGAGTTCTTGGTGATGCCCTTTGGCATGAACAACACTCTGGCAGTGTTCATGGGGCTCATGAACAGGATCTTCCAACCTTACCTTGACCTCTTCATGGTGATATTCATTGATGAAATCTTGATATACTCGGCTTCAGAGGAGGATCACGCCACACACATGAAGATAGTTATGGATACACTTTGATAGCACTATCTTTATAAAGATCTCTAAAAGTGCTAGTTCTGGATACGAGAAGTCTACTTCCTGGGGCACGTTATCTCGGAGGCTTGAGTTGCAGTGGATCCAGCGAAGATAGAGGCAATGCTTGCTTGGAAGCCACCTAGGAGTGTGACCGAGGTGCGGAGTTTCCAGGGATTGGATGGGTATTACTGGAGATTTGTACCTGAATTTTCTAGAGTTGTGACACCCTTTTCAGCTTTGACAACAAAGGGAATTCCCTTCATGTGGATGGAGAGATTAAAACAGAGATTTCAAGAGCTAATGCAGAGACTGACGAGTGCCCTCATCTTGAGGAAACCAGAGGAGGGTGTTGGGTATGTAGTCTACTATGACACATTAGGAACCAGAATTGGATGTTTCCTGATATAGGAGAAAGCGGTAATCACCTACAAATCATGTCAGCTGAGACAACACGATCAGAACTACGCTACCCATGACCTGGAGTTAGTAGTAGTGGTCTTTTCCTTGAATATGTGGTGACACTACTTGATGGGTGAATGGTTTATTATTTACTCTAATCACAAGAGTCTCAGGTATATATTCTCACAAAAGGACCTGAACATGAGATAATAACAATGGATAGAGTTCCTCCAGAACTATGACTTTGAGATAGTATACACTCTTGGGAAGGGGAACATGGTGGCATAAACACTCAGTAGGAGGTCTGATCTACAGTTTTTGAGTGAGGTGATAGAGCATCTAGCTGTGTTTTAGTTATCCTTCATGGATAGTGATTGAACAACTTACCTCCAGTCTATGACAATTACTCCCCCACTCCTTCAGCGAATCAGGGAGGCACAACTTGGAGACGTTAACTATGAGGCCCAACGTGCTCAGATATCCTCAGGACAAGATCCTGATGGATTTTCTAAAGGTTGGGAGAATGTCATCCTCTTCAGAGGATGAACTATGTTACCAGTGATGCTACAGGAGGAGGTGTTAAGGGAGTTCCATACACCCCCTTTGGAGGTACATCCTAGAGTGGCGAGGATGTACCAGGACCTCCAACATTAATACTAGTGTCTAGGGATAAAGAAAGCATTGGAGGAGTTCGTATCACTATGCCTCACTTGTCAGCAAGTGAAGGCCGAGCATTAGGTACCGGCAGGCTTAGCTCAGCCACTTGAGATGCCAGAATGGAAGTGGGATGGTATATCCATGTAATTTGTGATAAGTCTACCACATACATCCAGGGACCATGACTCCATCTGTGTGATTGTTGACCGACTCACCATGTCGGACCACTTCCTACCCATTTGAGAGCATGGATTAGTAGAGAGATTGGGACATCTCTATGTACATGAGATTTTATGACTTCACGGAGTGCCATAGAAGATCGTCTCAAATTGCGATGCTCATTTTTCATCCCAATTATGGAAGGGATTATAGGAATCATTTGAGACTCAGCTACACTTGAACACCGCCTTTTATCCTCAAACAGATGGTCAAATGGAGCGGACCATACAGACACTCGAGGACATGCTTCGTGTTTGTGTCCTTGATTTTGGCTATAGTTGGGAGGACCAACTACCACTAGTGGAGTTTGCTTACAACAATAGTTATCACTCCACCATCAACATGGTTCCTTTTGGGGCCTTGTACGGGAGACTATGAAAATTACCTCTATGCTGGAAAGACCTAGGGGAGTCATCACTTATAGGTCCATAGTTGGTAAAAGATACCATAAAGAAGGTGCATATCATCTGGGAGAGGATGAAGACTACAGAGAGTTGACAGAAGTCTTATGCCGACAGGAGACATAGACCCTTTGAGTTTGAGTAGGGAGACTATGTCTTCCTACGGGTCTCACCCCAATGAGGATTAAAGAGGTTTGGCTGGGGTGGCAAGATATCTTTGAGGTTCATTAGACCTTTCCAGATCCTTAGAAGAGTAGGCGAGGTGGCATACCATCTAGCTCTTCCCCCACATATGCACCTGGTGCATAATGTTTTCCATGCATCACAACTGAGGAGGTACATGCATGATCCATCGCACATTATCAAATGGGGCGAGCTAGACATCGAAGATGGGGAGAATTTTGTGGAGTTCCTGGTAGAGATAGAGGATCGACAAGAGTGAGTCCTTCATGGGTGGTTGATTCCTCTGGTGCAAGTTCAGTGGTAGCACGAGAACCTCCAGGAGAGCACATGAGAGCGGGAGGTTCAGATGCGTGCTCAATACCTCCATTTGTTCCCCTAGTTTTTTGTAGCTTTTGGGTAAAAGGCACTAATGTGGGGAGAATATAAAGACCCAAAAATTATATATATATATATTTTAAATTATTTGGTATTATTATGAGTTTTCAAAAATTGTCGGGGCTTTATTCTGAGGCCCGGTGTTCCCGGAACGAATTTTTAAACTTTTTTAGGGTACGTTCAGTAAACATGTGAGCTGGAATTTCCATCTTTTGAACCAATGATTAGAATTGAAATCTGAGGGAACCGTTGAATTCACAGCACCGAGATTCGCTTAAGGTAGGATTAACCTCGACCGCAGTAGGTCGAGAGAAAAAGTTAGTTTTTTGGACTTTTTGGAGAATAATAAAATAACATAAAAATTTTAATTTATTTTTTCTACCAACTATTGAGAAATAGTGGCGGGACTGTTGGGTTGTCAAGAAATTTAATGGTGTGAATCTTCTGTTGTGTAACCACACCATTGAGAGTTAAGAGGTTCATTAATTAAAACTCATTAATGAACCTAATTAATTCTTACGATGCGTTAATCCTCCCACCCCTCTATTTAAATGAAGCTCAGGTTTAGGTTTTTGACATGGAAGAGAGGAACCTCTGATGAAGTGTCGCAACATCTTCCAACAACAAAGAACAGAGGCTTGGATGGAAACATTGGAGGTATCAATCTGGAAAGGATAAATGCTTATGGATTCATCAAACATGGATTCTTCTTCCACAACCGCGACATCTCCTCCGAATTTGAGGTAAGGGTTGTTATTAAATTCAAGTAATTTCTCAATTTATTTCATCGTTCTTGAAAATAATGAAGAATGAAGATCAACCAAAATGAGTTGATCAATGATTCGTATGAAATTGAGAGTGGTTGTTGTGGGAGTTTTGAATGGGTTTAAATTTATCTTTGTGATGAATTGGTTATTACCCACTTGATATGATGCTAACACGGAGGGTGAAAGCGAAACAAATAAGGACCAGACTCTCCACTACTTCAGTTTTTTCGCGTTCTTTAGGGACGAATTTTCAACTCAGTAGAATCCTGGATCCGGGATCCATGTAGTGATGGCAGCAACCCGGGAGGCCCGTAGGCATGTTCGAAAGGGAAAACAGACCACCAGAGCTCACCCAGTGGCCTGCGGAAGACCCACTAGCGTGACACTAGCGACCAACACCGAAGGGCGATGGCGGCAGCCAACTATCTCCGACCGCAGAGGAGAGGTGGCGCACCATCACGGGCCGCAGATGGAGGTCGTGTCTTCGAAGCTATGGAGGAGGGGGACCCACACCTTGAGGGTCCCACAGAAAGTGGGGTGGCACCACGTGGTGCCGCCAGTTGAAGAACCCGAATGGCTTTGTCGTTCAGGAAACAGGGCAGCCACCCGACTGGTGGACCACACCAACCACCGGGTCGGGTCACCCGGTGGGCCGCGCCCAGCCGAGGCGGGTCGATCCTGTGGCCTAGACCACTCAGGCCACCCCAGCCGATTCGGGCTGGGTTGGGCCAGGTCGGACCCAGACTAGGTTGGGTCGGTCCAACTGGGTCGGACCAGACCCAGACCCTTTTTGGCCGAGATACGCTTTAAAGGCTGTATCTCACAAACCAAACATCTGTTTGACAAACCGTCTGCAGAACCTGAATCCTTAGAATGATATGTTCCTTATGAGATACCCCACCTGAGTTTTTAAGGAATTTTGAGTATAATTGGGTTGGATTGAACCTGAATCCAATTGGGCCCTCAGTACTAAAATGCTTATAACTCACAGAACAGACGTCCGATTGACGCACCGTCTATTGCGTTGGGACCCTTACAACATGGATGTCCTTTGGGTTACTCATTTTTGGAATGTCATGGCAGTTGAGGAATTACCAATATCTTGAGGAAAAGATACTATAGAACTCAAGCACACCGGGTGCGGGGAATCTTGTGGCTGGCTGTCAATTTAAGAGTGACCCTGTGTGGATCAGCATCATAGAGACCATGTGTGGATCAACATCATAGAGAATCTATGTGGATCAGCATCATAGAGAACCTGTGTGGATCAACATCATAGAAAACCTATGTGGATCAACATCATAGCGACCCTATGTGGATCATCATTCTAGAGACCCTGTGTGGATCAGGAGTGCACGACCCAAGGAGGACCAGCCTTAGAGCGGCCCATTGTGGATCAGTGGCATACGACCCTGTGTGGATCAACAATGAAAAAAATCCTTCATGGTTCAGTTGTGGAAACTTCATAATAGAATAAAATGATATAGCTTAAGACTAATCATCTTTATTCTTGATCTCTATGTTTTATACTTGGTGCGAGTTGTATCTACTTTGTGCTTTGTGATTGAGGTCATGATTTGTGGTTTTTACTTTGGAATTCCAGGAGACCATTGGGGGTCTCAGGGTCCTTATTGGGTATTTTTATACTCACCCTAGCATGGGCTTCACCCAAACCTTGTTGTGTCTTGTGCAGATGACGAGTAGCTTGGATGAGACTTTAGGGAGCCAGGACCAGGCGATACAGGGAGGTGACTAGTTGACGTGGAGAGATGCAGAGACGAGCTATACCTACCCTTCAGGTAGGATCCCCAGTGGTTGATATCATGAGATTTTTTCTGTTGTAGTTGTATCTTTTCAGTTGGTCTTGTATTCCATCCCTTTACTTTCAGTACACACTTTTACTACTGCAGTTTTACTACATGGTTTTCATCTTGTTGTGTTCATGGTCTGTGTGTTTGCAGGTTTAAAGGAAATTCCTTCCCACTTTCAGAGATATTACTTTCCATTTCTAGTCTCCAACCCCTAACCTATGGAAGGCGGGCTTGGGGTAGTTATGGCACGAGCCCCAGGGGATGGGTCGTGACATCCCAAAACTTCAAATATATTTTCCAATGCATTTATTTATCCTATATATTTCAATTGGTCTAAAGATTCATCAAAAGTTGAATGGTGATGTTTCATGAAACAATACACTATATAAATGTTCCACTATGGAGAATTTAGTCAATATATTTCATGAGTTCCACTATACATCAACTGGGTATACACTACTACAAACCTCTCTGTTACATTCATTCCATGTTGCTGATTTGGAAGGTTATTATCCCCTTGATTCCTTCCCACTTCATCTTCCTTATTTTATATATGAAATACCATTATGAATAGATATTTATTGTTTAAATAAACATGGAAATACTAAAAATCTATCTCATTATAATATAAAAATTAATCCAAATCTCTCAATAATTACTTTTAACATCCTCCTAACCTCTAAATTTATCTAAACCTTTCTCGAATACCAACTATAATGACCCATATCTTTAACAACCCATAAATATGAGTTTAATAGAAAGCATGTCTCATTATTACATCCCCATGATCTTTTAGGTTTAGAATTTTATATAATTGGGAAAAACATTACATAACTAAGTAGACACTTCCACAAAGTGTGTATTTTTTTTTTATAAAAAAATAAGGTCTTTAAGTTTACACCCATGTTTCTATCAAGACACTTTTGATTCTTTTAATATGAATACAAAGAAAAACGTTTGACCTTTATATAGTTCCAAATTATACTTATATAATGTAAAAATAATTATAAAATGTGGTATGATCACAAAAATCTTTCTAAAGAATATAAAAATAAAGGAAACCCATTACTCCAGTGAAAAACATGGGAACCCATGAAAATGTTCACCTATTTTCATAATAAAATTTTAAAAACATAAATAAAACATATTCAAATGATAAAATAAACCTTTTATTAAATAAAACCTATGAAACCAATTATAAATCATAGAAAAAACATAAAGGAATCTTGAGATATATGATAACTCATGAAAACTTTCCTTGAAAAAAAGCTTTTCTCCTTTAAAAGTTTATAAATGTTTCTTTCATCATGAAATCAAATGATTTCCATATAAAAAATTAGAAAGCATGAAATATTTCTCCTGGATAATTATATTAATTTCCCATTTTCACTCATGTTTAACTCATTTCTTAATAATATGTGAATAGTTAATTCCACAAGAGTAACCTACACAATTATCTATCTCATTTTTTCCTTTGAATACCAAATCATTACCCAATGAATTGGTGAGATATTTTAATCTCTCCCATAATCATGAGATATATTGGTCTCAACTATCATCATATATAATTCTCAAGTATAATATCATGAACCAAAAACTTATAATATTGCACATTTTATTGATAAAACCCTTTAAAAATCATTTTAATCCATAAGAAAATTTACTTTCCATTTTCGAATAAAACTATCCACAAATATCCCTTTATTTTAAAAAAATCTTAATGTGAAAATTTTAAAAAATAATGGGAATAGGTTTTTCTTTTAATTCCTATGAAAACTTGTGTATGAAGCTTGATAATGAATAACGACTATGATAGTGGGAAAAGTTATTCAAGTGACATATGTTAAAAATTCTTTTTTCACTTTTATAAAAATTAAAAAATAACCCAAATGGAAAACATTGAAAAGATTCCATTTTCAACCATTTTAAAGAAAAGAAAAAAATAATTGAAAATGACTAAATAATTTCACAAAAATTGGAGTGATTGTTATTTCATTTTTTTCACTTCTTCAATTCTACTTAAATGGGTTATCTTTTATCCTATTTTAAGAGAATTGAATTAATGTAAGGCTAACCATTTTATGGTTTGATACAAGGGAGTTTCATCCTGATGGATGGGATGTTATTTATTTCTCCCTAAATGTTTAATCATTTATTTTATTTTATATTTTCATTAGATGATTTTATTTCTCCCACTTACTTATTGAATTTTATCACCACACTTTTCATGTTTTAATATAATCCTTTAACTTGGAGTGCTCATGAAAATTATCCTCCTAGTGTATTGTTGATTAATATATGGATGTGAAGGTGTTAAAAAAGTATATGATGAGGGTAGTTTGATTTTATTATATGAATTCCTATCTTTTTAATGAAATAAAAATAATCTAAAAATAAATTCTTCTAATCTAACCTTATAAATAACTAAGGATCAACCCATTCTAATAAATTAAATTCAATTAGGTATCTTAGTGCTCTTGTAACCCACTTAAATTAAACCATAAAGTTAGCCACATTATAGATAAAAATGAATATAAAGTGTGTTATTAAGTTTCTATTAGGTCTTTTAGGATTCTAAAACCCCTTTGTGTTGCAAGTGACTGCTTCAACCTTTGGGTAAATTTGGGTGAACCAAATTTTAAAATAGGATATGCGTTCCAAAATAATATTTTAAAATGATTTTTGGAGTAATTTTATCTAGTGGTAAAATAAGAATTCCACCCTATGGCCAATTGATCCTTCGATCTTCATGCCACTAAATGACTCCTTAGGTATGATTAAAGGTTGTGTTTGAACTCTGGAACTATGTGTTTCATTTGAAAATCCTAAAATGCTTCAAATAATAAATTTACAATACAAGAAAAATTAGGTTGCATTTGAAACCCCAAGGGGTTCCCTTAGTAAAAAAACATGAAAACACACAAAATGAAATAAAATAAAATAAAATCACTGTATAATTTGGACTTATTTCCATAAAGAACTTAGTTTAAAGTCATTAGCTCAATAAGGACCCCACATTTTACACAATTCCATATTTTAATATCTTAAATATTTATTTTCTAACCAATTATATAATATTGATATTTAGTCTTTTTTGGGGTTGTTGGTAGGGTCTAGAAGCTAATTAAAGAACAATTATATGATTCCTAGTGGGTAGGCTAATCCTAGGATTACCATAGAGGGTAAATACAATTTATTTCTTATGATTTACCATAACATAAATAATCATTCTCACATGGTATGAATTGAGAGAATATGAAATGAAAACATGAAGGGTTTGTTTTTTTCATAAGAATTATTTCTTAAGGGAGGAAATAAGGATCTTTACTTTAATATCATTTTGGATAACACTTTTAGACATAGGTAGGGACTTTAAATCAAACTTTGTTTTATTTTCTAGATTTCCAAATAGAATTGGTTCTTTTAGAGTAGATGTTTCAGCCACAAAATTAGCTAGATGAGTTTTAAGAATGGGTATTTACTTGGAAATTATGATTTCTCTAATGGTTCCATTGAGTGGTGATCCTGAAAAATCATTATTGGAGCGCTTTAAAATATATTCAATCCATGGATATAAGTTTCCCTCACATGAATATAAAAAAATGATTTCCTCTTGACTTAGACTTCTATAAAAAATTACTTAACCATCCTCGAGTTTATTATTGACACTACCTGCCCAATTCACATCGTGAATATCCTCATAATCACTAACTTGAGAGATTAGGTTATAGATGTGACATCAGGTCTCATGTTTCCGAAGGTTGTTGTCTTGTTCCCATTCCTAACTCGGATTACTGAGTTGATTGTTGCTAAGAAAGGATGATCATATATGATGGGGGTTTTCTCTCTATGAACTAAGAGTGTAAATAACACTAGATTTGGAAGTCTTCTCAAAGTAGGGTGAGGCTCCCCAAGTTTTATTCTATTCATAAATACTTTCTAGATACTCATAAGAATCATTTGGGGGGTTGTTTTTAAAGGTTCCATTACACATCATGTCAATGAACTATTTATTTTTGGGACCTAAACCTTCTTAAAAGATTATCACTTGTCTTGGGATTGAAAATAAATGATGATTTACTATGTTTAGTGTGATTTTGAACCTTTCCCATGTTTTATAAAATTAATCCCATTCTTTTCAACAAAGTTTTGAATACTCTTTTTAAGTGTAATTATTTCATGATGAGGGATATATTTTTTGTAGAATTATCTTTACAATTAGTCCCATGAATGGATGGATTCTAGTATTAGATTGTTTATCTAATTATTTTCTTGATGTTTTGGTGATAAAGGAATGTTACTCATCTTAGAAAACTCAAGTTGATGTGGTGGGAACATGGTTTCAACAATTTCATTGAATTCCTTGACCTAAAGGTATGGAATTTTGAAATCCATCCCATGAAAGGTTGGAAGGTGATTTAGGAAATGATGTTTGAATAAATAGTGGGAATTTACTAGGGAATATTGTCTAAGTCATGAGGTTACATTAGTCCAAGTAGTTTTGAAGTACTGGTTCATAGTTTGATCGATAACATTCTTCAAGTTTGGGGCTAGCTGATTTGGTTCCCACCTAGGTTGATGATGGGGTTTTATGGAAGACCCTCCATCAGAATTGACTAAAATATAGAATATGGAGTCTTAATAAGATTAGGATCTAATAGGAAGATGATTCCTAATTGTGTTTTTCTACCTAACCCCAAAACTATCCACCCTAACTAGATGGTTTGATTGGTCACATGTGTAGGTGGAAATGTGCTATGAAAATAGAAAAAAATAAATGGGAATATATAATAGAAATGGGATGATAATGGAGAAATGGGGGAGAATAGGTTGAGTTTTTAATGTAACTTACTTTATTACCTAGAAAAAACACAAAAATTTGGTCTCATCCAAATTTACCCAAAGGTCGAAGCGGTAGATTACAACATAGGAGGGTAATTGAATCCTCAGATACCTAAGAAGAACCAATAGTCACACTTTCTATTTAGTTTATTGGATATAAAGTATCCAAATTTGAGGTTAAATTGAAGTGGTTTATAGGAAAAGTAATATATCAAAGTGAATTCAATTTATGAGAGTGGGTTAATCTTAAGTTATTTATAAGGGTGGATTTGATGAATTTTTTTAGATTATTTTGATTTAATGAACTTTAGAGGAATTAATTAAATGAAATAATATTAACCTCATAAATTACTAGTATAACACCTTTACATCCACATTTTAATCTCCTATACACTGGTTGGATCATTTTCATGAGCACTCCAAGGTAAAGGAACACATTAAAATGTGAAAAGTGTGGAGAAAAATTCAATAATAAATAAGAAGAAATAAAATCATCTAATGAAAATATCAAAAAAAAGAATAAATGATTAAAAATTTAGGGAGAAATAAAAAAAATCCAATACAACCCTATTAAAATCCCTTGGATTAACCCATAATGGGGTTACCCTTACATTTTTTCAATACTCTCAAAGGAAGAAAAAATTTGACTCATTGAAGTGGAATTGAAGAAGTGAAAATGATGAAATAACAATCACTCTACCACTATGTAAAAAATTTCCCAAAAATTGGTGTGAATAACTTCACAAATTGAAGAAACAATATCAAAATAATATAATAATAACAAAATATGATGACAAGGATAACCTTTATTAAGAAACTAGAGTTAATTAGAACAACTTACATGTGAAATAAAAATATTATAATGACAAAGTGAAAACATAATATTATAATGAAAATATACACAACTTCCTCCCAAATGCTTCACCACCACCACCCTAAATAGCCATGTTTAGATCCTTGGTTATAGAATCCACTTGAAAAATTCATCTCAATGAATTAGAAAGTTATAGATTTGTGGGAAGTTAATGGGGATTGGAATTTTCCAACTTTGTCCAAAAATCAAAACCAACTTTCATCCCTCCAATAAACATACAAAAATGAGCTCTTAGATGGACAAATTAGAATGGGTCATAGTAAAAGAAAATTTGGATTAGGATGTTTTCTATAAGTTTTAAAAAGTTCATATTATTTTTATTTTTTTATTAGTGATATGATCTAAATGGTGGTCTATCATTTTAGGCCACAAATTCTATCCCATAATTTCATTTTCAACTTGGGCCACCTAGATCACTCATCAAAACTTTGAATTAACTCTAGAAATAGTTTAATGAAATATTACCCTTGATTTCATATATAAAATTTTAAATTTCATCTTAATTGGGATTTTATAATGTTCAGAACAGTTGATTTATTGGGCTGGTTTCTAGTTCACATCGCTTATAATTTTATGGATTCAAGACCCACTTTGACCATCTTCCCAACTGAATCTCCTATTACTCGAGAAGAATGAAATGTTATAAAAATAAAAGGAAAATTGATACAAAAATATCAAATCAAAATTATTATCATAGGGTGTTTTCTAAGGTGTTTCAAAATGTATTGACTTGTAGTTCACTTTTAATGAGAATTAGAAACATGATGTGAAATGAAGTTTAAATTATAAACTACACTAAAGCCAAGATTTATAAACAATCAATCACATGAATATATAATATATAATAATGAACATTTTCTTATTTTAGTGAATAATAAATTAACTTTAGAAACCTTTTAAGCATAAATAATAACTTTCTTAAAAATTTTAAAATAATTTGGATATAAAGTAAAAAGAGTTTGAATGAAAACTTTAAGACTAGGTTATAAAGAAAAATTATTTACCTTAAGTCCCATATAGATTCATACATTATTTGAATCTTGAAAAATAAAAATATTTTAGTTACTTAATTTATTAAGAAATTTTTTCATGTTTATTTAATTATCATCATTTATTTTATTTCTTTTATTACCATGTTTTATTTAGTTACTTATTTAGTTATGTTTTCATAGGTCCTTTTGAGGTTGTTCAATATTTAATTTTTAAAAAAGTCTTGAAAAATTAACCTTGGTCAAAGACTTATGATTTTATAATATTATTAATTACATAATTATAATAACTATAAATTAAATACAATTTTAAAACTAAACATGTATGGAGGTCATGAAAAATGAAACACATCTCATTGAGGCAGTAGTCTGCACGTACACACGAAAAACATTTTAATTTTTCTAAGAGATGAAATGTAAATAAAATAGATAAAGGATTAAATTTATAGAATATTATTTATGATTTAATTATAATATTAATTCATTAAATCCATCCTTGTGACCATCCATGTAAGGTGGAAATAAAAAACGAATCACGTCACTTTAAGGTGGTGGCAGTCCACACATACGCATGAGTGGCATTATCATTTTCCAAAGGACAGAAGGGAAAGAAGATAGATAATATATTATACTTAAAGAGTCATAATAATCTCATAAATTTCATATATATTTTTATTAAGTCCATCATAATAACCATCCATGTGATGTGTTGATGAAAAATGAAACACATCTCTTCATGGAGGTGGTAGTCCACACATACACACGAGTGATGTTTTCTTTTCCCATAGGAAGGAGAATGATTTGGAAAAATGGTTATAACATAAACATAATAACATTTAAATATATTAGAGATAATTATGATATTATACCATCATGTTTATGATAGGTTTGAATGAGTTAAAATAATAAATAAACCTTAACCGAGTTTGGAAGGTATTTGGGTGGGGCTTGGATCAGTGATGCTCTCAGTTTGCATTTTTTCAGGCCCCCTTAATGTGTCCCTTGTACTTTGAACTTTTTTATTTGTAATATGTTCTCTTTATAAATAAAAATATCAATTTAATTCATTTAATATTAGATTTTGCGACCTTATCAGAAATTTTTAACTCTAATTAACTTGTTTTACCCATTACTATGGTGATAAAAACTTACCATGGTTACTATTCATTATGACCAAAGATGAAACTGACCTCATTAATAAATTTTAACCTCCTGATTAAAAATATGAAATATTTTTTCAATATTTTATCTATATAAGTGAAATAAATTCATTTTAATATAATTTTTCAAAACTCAACAAAAAATAGTTTTTTTAAAAAGTTGTGTTTTTAATCCAAAAAATGAATTTATACCAAAATAAAGTTTAATATTGATTGTTATGGAATTAATTGGATTATTTTTGGTCAAATGGTACTAATTTTTCTTTAAATCTAATCCAAAACAGATAATTTTTAAATACTTAAAAAGAAACAACAATTTTTATAAAAATCAGTACTTTTCACCATTCACCCAAAAACCAATCTATTTAGAAAAATCCCAAAAATTCACCCTATGATAAATTAGATATTATAAGTATAAAAATGAAGTATTTTTTTTATCAAATTCAAATTCTAAAATTTATAAATTTATCTTTTAAATAAAACCATGTAATACTTGGAAAAACATTTTAGTTAGAAATAATAATTATTCCTTTTTTATTGTAAAAATTCATAAAATTTATATAGTGAATATGAATATATAAAATATAATAATGATTATTAATAAAACATAAAATTTTCTTATTATTAACATAACTTGGGTTTTCACATTCTTTTCCCTTTAAAAAATTTCTTCCTCATAATTTTATTCATTACTCAAACAGGGGAGGATATTTTTCCCTCATAGCGTTTTCAAATTCCCATGTTTCTTCTTCAATCATATGGTTCTTCCATAAAAACTTAACCAAATGAGTTTTATTATTCCACAAAACCCACTCTCTATGGTCTATAATCTGAACCAAATTTCTTTCATATGAAACATTATCATCTAATTGTACCACCTTAGGGCTCTAAACATGAGGGGAATTAGTTTCATATTTCCTTAACAACAAAACATGAAACACATCATGTACCTGATATAATATATGATGTATGGATACTTAGTAATAAACTCATCCAACTTTCTATAGAATTTTATATGGTCTAATAAACTATAAACATAACTTTCCTTTTTTACTAAAATTCATAGCACCTTTCCATGGAGATATTTTAAGAAAGACATGATTGCCCACATCAAATGAAAGGTATTTCATCTGATTATCTATATAGATATTATGCCTACTCTGAGATACCCTCATGTAATTATGAATTATCTTTACCTTATCAAACATTTATTTGACCAATTTTGGTCCCAAAAACTTCCTCTCACTGAATTCATCCCAACATACTAGAGTTCAAAACCACATTATATATAATGCCTCAAAAGGTTTAATCTATATAATAGAATAAAATATATTATTATAAGAAAATTAAATTAATTAAATATGTTTGTACCAACTTCCCTGATAATATATTGAGAAAGATCAAAAAATATCTTCCAAAGTATGAATAGTTCACCCCGTCTATCCATCAGATTGAGGATGAAAATATGTACTAAAATTTAATTCAGTACCCAATGAATTTTGAAGTACTTTTCAATAATTAGAGGTAAATATGGGATCATGATAAGATATAATAGAGAGAGGGGATCATTTTAATATGAATATTTCTTTAAGATAAATTCTGATAAGCTGATTGAAAGACATAATATCTCGAATTGGATGAAAATTCATAGACTTAGTTAATCAATAAAAAATGACCCAAATCACATTATTACCTCAATATGTATTTTTTTAATAACACCATGAAATCCTTGGATATATTCTCCCATTTCCATTCAGGCAGTGGTATTGGATGATGTATCCACTTTGTTAATTTTCACTGAACTTTAAACTATTGAAAATTCAAAAACATTATAGTAAAATTATAAATATATTTATTTATTTAATCCCACCAATAATATTATTAAAGGTATCTATACATCTTAGTGTTGTTGAGATTAACATAAAATGGAGATCTATAAGCTTCACTCAAAAATTCCTTCTTCAATTGGGAGTCACTTGGCATGCATAAAATATTTCCAATTCCAATAATAAATTCATATTCAATATTAAAGTCAGTAAATTATCTTCCTTAACCAATTATACATTTTTTTGCAAAAAATGATTTTATTTTTGAGCCTTATTAATTATTTCTACTAGATATGATTATAATGATACCTGAGATAAAATGGAAAATGTTTTCGAATACATAACTTCCAATCCCATATTCATCAAATCATCAACTAAAGGGTCATATTCCAAATGTATCATTGTTAATGATGAATTATCTTTTTGAATCAAGGAATAAACTACCTTTTTTTCTTTACCTAGATGATAGTGAATTGTGAAATCAAAATCCTTTATGAGTTCTAACCATCTTCTCTACTTCATGTTCAATTATTTTGGAGTGGATATATACTTCAAAAATTTATAACTAGTATATATTTCACATTTTACCCCATATAAATGATGTATTTGGATTTGAAAAAAATAATGTAATACAATTCAAGGTCATGCATAGGATAATTCAACTCATGAAGTTTTAATTGATTTCATGCATATACAGCCAATCAATCATTTTTCATCAAAACAAAACCAAAGCCCTTCAATGATGCATTTTCATAAATGAAAAAAATCCACATTTATTGTTATAAATCATAACACTGGAGAATTAACTATCCTTATTTTTAATTCTTAGAATCATTCATCACATTCCTGCATAAAAAATAATTTAACTCCATTTAAAGTTAACTTGGATAGTGGTATAGATAACCAACAAAAAGTTTCAACAAATGGTCAATAGTAATCCACTAATCCAAGAAAATTTAAAATATCAATGAGATTTATAGGTATTGGATACTCTCCCACCACATTAGTTTTATTAGTATAAATAGTTATGATATATTTATAAATAATATTCCTAATGAATGAAATTTGTTGTGACCAAAATTGACATTTTATAAATTTTCCATACAAATTACTTTATTTTAAAGTATATAAAAAAATACTTAGATATCTTATTTGATTCACATATCTTTTATAATAATCCATAATTTCATCAATAAAAAATAGCAAAAATTTATCAAAATAATCATAAGATCCTTAATTACAATGAATGCATTCATGAACTCGAAAGGCATAAACACAAACTCATAATGACCATATTTAATATGCGACAACATTATCATAATGTATTCCTCCTTCACCTCCAAATTATGATATCCAAACCTAAGATCAACCTTCAAAAAATATCGATCTCCCTATAGATGATCAAACAAGTCATTAATATAAGGAAATAAACACTTATTCTTAATAGTGATACTATTGAGTGATCTATAATTAATGAAAATTCTTATGAAACTATCCTTATTTTTTATAAAAAAATAGGAGCACCTCAACTTGAAGTTTTAGGATGAATGGAACCCTTATCAAGTAACTATTGTAACTACTTTTGAATTCTAAAAGATATATTGGAGATATTTGATAAAGGGATTTTGAAATTGGATTAATATCAAGAACTAATTCAATAATAAATTCAACCTCCTAATCATGAATAAAACCATGAAAATAATCAATAAATACATTTAGATATTAATTTACTATAACACGTCACTAATTTGAAAAGTTCCTTTCTTTTTTGAAAATATGGAAAAGATAACTTTAACTCCCAACTTTAATTAGTTTTTTAGATTTTTGATATGTTATCAAAGGTATTAATTCATCCTTCAATACAAACTCAAACTCATTCTAAAAAATAACATTTTTAGATCAACAATATTTCTTATCATGATTAATTAAGATTTTATCCATACCAAAAATAATATCAAACTATACAATGGGTAAAATAATAAGGTTTTTAGGAAAAATCATTCCATATATGATAATAAAAATATTTTAAAAAATCCTTGTTTACTTTATACTACCCTAAGATTTTTTCCAAAAATTTTGACTTTATTTCTTGAGATGGTAATTACATTTTACTTGTAAATTTACAAGAAATAAAATAATATGTATATCTTGAACCAAACAAGACATTGGTATAATTTGAATAAAAAATTCATGCACCTATCACAACTTCATTTAAAAGTCTAACATCCATCGTAGTAATAGAAAAATATTTTCACACTTTTCTACTTTTAGTCTTTATGATTACAACCTTAAGTAATTAACTATAGGCATGAATTATCACAATGACCTAACTTGTTTAAATTAAAATGCCTCATTATTGGTTGACTATCTATTTTCCCATTACCGATCTAGTCATAACTCTTTTCCTTATAGTCATGAGACAAATGATTGATATTACCATATTGAAAACACTTTTATGATCCTATAAAACATCACTTAAAATGTATTTTACCACATTTGAAGTAGTTGGGGGGATTACATCCATATTTATTATTTGAATTCTTCTCCATACATTTCCACCTAAATTTATTTTTACTCTTTTCCATGAGGTATATAAATATCAAAAAATTCCATCTCAACTTTCTCAGCACTTCGAACAATGTACTCATAACTTTTAAATTCATGCGAGACCAATTCTCTTATTAAACTCGGTTTTAGACCTATGTAAAATATATCAATTTTACTTTCATGGTACATAATGAAATTTAGTGAATATCTGGTCAATCTAGAAATATTTTCTTCATAAGAATCCAATGATTCTTCTTCCTTTTTCTTTAACTCTAGAAATTTCATTTCCATTATAATTCGAAGAACTTTAGGAAAAAACTTCTTAAGAAAAAGATCATTAATGACTATAAACTCCATGGAATCAATCTCATCCTTTTCCATAGTATTCTTAATTAGATACCACAATTGATTGAATTAACCTTCAAAATGATAAATAGAAAGAATTAATTTTTGATGGTCCGTACATCCTAAAACTTTAAATATATTCTCTAATGAATTTATACATCTTTCATCTTTCACTAGGCCTATAGATCCATCTAAATCCATAGGGTTTTATTTCATGAAATGTTCTAGTATAAACATACTCCTCTATATAGAATTCACTCATTCCTTTTCATGGGTTCCACCATTAATATCTGATATCAAATGAGTTAACACTATCACAAAATAATTTTTTCTAATCATTTCATGTTATTTATTTGGAAGGATATTATCACCTTGAAGCCTTCCTACACAAGATGCCCTATTTCCCATATGGGAAAAAAATTCTAAAAAGGAATGAATTAGATGAATAAATATGGAAATTATAAAAATTTATCTCATGATAATATAAACATAAATATTAATCTCTTAAGAATATATTTTAACATCCACCTAACCTTTAAATTTATCTAAACCTTTCTCTAATACAAACTATATTGAGTTGTATCTTTAAAAATAGATAAGTACGAGTTTAATAGAAAGTATTTAACATTATTACATTCCCATAATATTTTAGTTTTAGAGTTTTAAATAACTAGTAAAAACATTACATAATAAAGTAGACACTTCTAAATAGTGAACTTTTTTCCCCAAAAATTGGGCTTTAAGTTTACACCCCTATTTCATTAAAGACATTTTTCTTCTTTTAAGATGATTCCAAAGTAGAAATATTAAACTTTATATATTTCACACACATCCTTATATCATTTGAAAATAATTTGAAAATTTTGGATGAGTGAAAAAAATATTATTAAGGGATATAGAAATAAAGAAAACCCATTAGTCCAATGAAAAAAATTGAAACCCATGAAAATGTTTTCATTTTTCTTTAATAAAACTTTGATGACATAAATAAAACACATCCACATGAAAAAATAAAACTTTTAAGAAAATAAAACCTTTTAACCCAATTATAAATCATGTGAAAACCATGAAGTCATCTTAAGAAACATGAAATATCATG
Organism: Viscum album; assembly: GCA_963277665.1. NCBI lineage: Eukaryota > Viridiplantae > Streptophyta > Magnoliopsida > Santalales > Viscaceae > Viscum > Viscum album. Next base: position 1,842,405,414 of record OY728150.1, read on the forward strand.
AAAACTATTCTTAAAAAACAAACATTTCAACTTTAAAAGTTCAAAAACTTTTCTTTACTCATAAAATAAAATAATTTTTATATAAAACCTTAGTAATAATGACATATGTGTCTTGTATTATCATATTAATAAATTTTTTCCACTAATGTTTAACCTGTGTCATAAAAACTAAATCCTAGTTTATTATATAGGAGTAATCTATATAGTTATCTCCCTCATTTTTTCCTTTGAAGACAAAATCATTAGTCAATGGATTATAGATCTATATAAGGATATCCCATCATCTAGAGCTATATTGGGATCAAATATAATTATCTATAATTCTCAATTACCATATCATGAATAATAAATTTAGATACTTACTATTTTTCATCATAAAACCCTTTAAAAACTCATTTGAATCCATAAGATTAATCACTGTCCATTTTAACTTAAAATTGAAGAGGATTATCCCTTTCTTTTAAAAAATGTTAATATGAAAAATTTATAGAATAATAGGAATATGTTATTATTTAAAAAACCATGAATTTTTTTGATGAATATTGATTACAGATAATGCCTATGATGGAGAGAAAAGGAGGTCAAGACATATACTTAAAAAACATTCTATTTTTCACTTTTATAAAAATTCAAAAATAAAACATATGGAAAATATTTAAAATATTAACTTTTAAACCATTTTAATAAGAGTTAAAAATAGTATAAAATGACCATTTTCAACCTTTTATCTATAATAAGAACATTCTTGTAACATTTAAAAGAATATAGATATAGAATAAAAATATTTGGAAAGAAAACTTTAAGACCATGTTTTAAAGAAAAATATCTTACCTTCAGTCTCGTTTAGATTTTTACAGTCCATAGATATTGAATAATAAAATTATATTATTTATTTTCTTATTTAATAACCCTTTTAATGTGTATTACATCACCATTATTCCTTTTATTTCATTTATTACCTTGTTTTTTTAGTTACTAAATCAGTTAAGTTTTCATCAGACATTTTGAGGTCATTTAGTCTTTAATTTTAAAAATAGCCATTATTAGTTTAACATGGTAAAATATTAATGGTTTTAGAATCTTTTTAATGCTATAATTATTATATTTATATATTAAATACACTTTTAAAACCAACCATTTAAGGAAGTTATGAAAAATGAAACACATCATTTTATGGAGGTGGTAGTCCATACGTACACATAAACGACACTTTAATTTTTCTAATAAATGGAAAGGAAATAAAATAGATAATTTTTTTACCTTTTCATAATAATATTTATATTATAATTATCATATTAATTTATTAAATTCATACTTATAACTATCCATGTAAGATGGAAATGGAAAACGAATCACATCGCTTCATGGTAATGGTGGTCTGCATGTACACATGAGCAACATTATAATTTTCCAAATGGATATAAGGGTAAATATAGAGATAATAAATTATCTTTATATAATCATAATATTATCATAAATATCATATATATTTATTAAATATATCATAACAACCATCCATGTGATACGGTGATGAAAAATGAAAAACATCGCTTCATGGAGGTGGTAGTCGACACGTACAGACGAGAATTTTTTTAATTTCCCATAAGATAGGAAAAGATATGAAAAATGGTTTCACTATAAAATTTTTTAGTATATTAGAGATAGTTATGTTATTATATCAGTATGGTTATGACTATTTGAAGGAGGTAGAAGAATAAACAAGCATGAAAGAAATTTTGGAAAACATTATTTGGATTACACCTTAAGCCACATAGGTTGGTCTATTAGAGAGTCCAAAACATATAGGAAATAGGTAGGAGAGTTGGGAATGTATTTGGGTAGGTATTTGATAATATAGTGTTCAATGTTTTTGAATAAGTGGGGATAATAGGTTCCCATTCATAAGTGAGGGGAGTGACACTCTTATAATTATTCTTAACTTTTAAATATTTTAAATGTCTCACTCATGGTCAAATAGAATAAAAAATAATAATTTTGAAGATAATGTGATTATGGTAAAAATATTATTATAAAATATGATTTATAATGATATTTTTTTACCTAATCACAATTCTATAAACCTAAATAACCTGTTTTACCATTTACTGTGGTGATAAAAATTTATCACGGTTACTACTCATTATGGCCAAAAATGAAATTAAAATCATTACTAAATTTGAAACTATTGATTAAAAATATGAAATCCATTTTTAGAGAATCAATATATAGAAGTTTCATAAATTAATTTTAATATATTAATGCTAAATTCAACGAAAACAGTTTTTTAGAAAAATGTGTTCTTAAGATTAAAAATGAATTTATACCAAAATAAAGTATAATATTGATTCTTATGGAACTAATTTTATTATTTTTAATAAAAGGGGGATAATATTAATTTAAAAAAATATAAAAAGAGATTTTTTATAAACTTTAAAATAATGAAAGTTTTTATAAAAATTAGTATTATTCACTATTCACCCAAAAACTAATATTTTTAGAAAAATCAGAAAAAAAATCCCAAGATAAATTAGATATTTTAGATAGAAAAATGAATTCCATTTTATCAAATTGAAATTCTAAAATTTAGAAATTTATCTTTTAGAAAAAACCTTGCAATACATGGAAAAATAGTTTTGTTAAAATAATAACTAGTTTTTTGATTGAAAAATTTATTGAATTTTTTATATGAATATGACTCAAAAAAATATAATCATGATTATTAATAAAAAAATTAATTTTATAACTACTAATATTACCTAGGTTTTCGTTCATAACTCCATGAAAAATGTTACCTGGTGAGTATACAATGTAATTCACAACTATAGATTCTTTCCAGGCAATTGAAACATTGAAACTATGACTGTTCATGTTCAATACATGAACATACTTTGTGGTATACTACCTTTTCTTCTTATCTTATTATTTTATTCTTAGATACCCATTATATTTTTTGTTCATAATAGGCTTGAATTATTGGTTCTTCTTCACTACAACATATAATGAATTCTCCTTCATTTTCTTAATCAAGATTCCTGTTGTTATCTCAACTCCTCACAACAACTCATAGTACTTATTTTCTCAAGAAATTTGTATTATTCAAGATATCTCATCATCTATCAATAGGTTCATTCACTATTCATATATATTTGTCTCACACCTTTTCTAAGCATCATTTTTATATTTCTTTAAATATAAATATTTTAGGAGATACTTACAAGAAAACAAATTGGTTGCAGCAAATTTTCCCACATTAAACACCCATGATTTTTTGTGTGATTTTATTCAATGGAAGTCTACTTGGAATTTATAAAATATACTTTATATATTTCTTGTTTTATTCCTATCTCTCAGTCAAATATCTCTTCCATTATACTTCTAGAAATCTTGGACTCTTCTTCCCAAAAACATATAACTATACTTCATAGGCTATATGAAATAAAGTATAATGGATTATGGCCTGAAAAATTCCTTCTTATGGTGTGATTGTTTCCATGAAGACCTTTACATATTCATCTTAAATATATACACTACCAATAACACCACAACACCTCATTTTCTTTTTTAGATAAAAAACAACACAAATGATTATTTAATATTTAAATTATAGAAGCACTACTCAAGAATTATCAAATTTATTATTTATTCTAGATCACTAAGATTGAATTTCAAATATCCTCTTTTAAAATTATCACTATGATGGTCAAAATGATATTACCCATATCATATCATATAAATAATTTTATACTCTTGTTTTTGTTGGATTGAAATATTAATGTAAATGGAACAATATAAGGGGTGAATTGTATGTTTAAAAACTTCCATTTTTATCCCTTAAAAGGATCCATGATTAAAAGTATTTAAACTAATCCAATTAACTAGACCACTTATTGTATTATAAAAATAACCAGAATGATCGGGGTCTGGTAAATATCATAATCATATTGATTGCAATAATGTATTTCATAAGTCCTAATTTAAACTAATCATATTCATAGAAGAAACAATTTGATCAGATTGAGAATATATTAGATCACAATCTCAATGGTTACGATGATTAAAAACAATAAAATTGATTCTATCATAAGGAATACATAATCATAATGGGTATTAAATTGATCGTCATTAGTGTATTAAAAATAAATCATAATCAAAGCATTACAGAGTTATCATAATCATATTATTATAGAGTTATCATAATCAGAGTGGTTATGATAAAAAATAAAGAATAGAAAGATAAATAGGTAACATAATTAACTTTCTATTGCAATTCAGTATAAATGTAAAAAGAATAAAATTATTTTAACCCAAAGATAAGGGTATCATTTCACCTAGGATAGAGGTCCCTTGATTTATACTTTCAAGCAAGTCTATCTTACCCGCACCAGGGTAAGACCTCAATATGATGATTAGTTTTAGCCTGTCTGCCTATCCCCGACATCCCTCAATTAAGTAGGTAATTATTACCTTTGTCTCCCTATCACTAGAAGCCCTCGATCCACAAAAGATCATAACCAGTCTATCTTTCTATCCCTAATAGCTATCGATTGTATTCACAATTGATCAGTGTCACATGAATCAAAACAAAACTCCTAAAATATAAAAGTATTAGGAACAAGATGTTCATGACTTTTAGACTTCATAGTTTTCACACAATGTAGTATTTTGAAATATCTCTCATAGAGTGTCTCCTATTGGTCAAAAGTTACGATCTTGTCCAAATGACCTGGTATTTATATCCTTTATCCCAATGATCATATTTTGGCTCCAATGGTCAGATTTCTTCCTAAAATCTTAGAGGTACTTGGAGAGCTGGCACTCCAATGGTTATATTGTAATTAAAACAACGTCATCATTTTAGAACCCATATCAAAACATAATACATGACATCATTTTTATTCAAACGTTTTCTTTTCAATACAATATTTTTTCTCTGAATATGATAGAGCAAGTATGAAAAGAATATGGCCTATATGATAAAATAAAAATGTGAACAGTAAATCAATATGATAGTTTTAATTTGAAATAGTGAGTACAATTTATTCAGTCAATATGATTTTATTGGTGAGTACGATTAAGAACGTAATCAGTGAGACCGATAAAAATCGTATTCAGATTTTATCTGATGAGTATAATGATTATCATATCTAGGATAATCATATCAAAGGATTATTCTTATAAAACAAGTGGGTATGATTATTATAATATCAATATGATAAAAATATTAGTTAGAAATGAAAAAAAAGTCTTAAAGATATTATATGTTTTAATAAAAAGAGTTTGTGATTTCCAAAACAAAAATGAATAGAAAATTCAAAAGAGGGATTTTGACTTAATAATCTCTCCCTTTTTAGAAAGAAAAAACCAGAAGTTAAAACGATTAAAGAAGTAAAAAGGTAAATAAAATTTCATATTTAGAAGACATATACTTATCCCCCTTCGAGTTTTAAAGCTATTATGAGTAAAATTTGAATACGAGTAACATCCCCCTTATGTTAATAAAATCCCTTAAGGATAGTATTCTATGAGAGTAAACCCCACTTACTAAAATTATTCTTCTTTTGAGAATTCCTCCCCCTGTCGAGAACATTATCCCCCTTTGTAATGTATTCTCCCTTATTTAAAAACATTCCCCACCTTTGTGATTTATAAAAAGGAATGAGGAAGATATTTTAGTTCCTAAAAAATAGTTAGATAGAAACACAATAAACAGAGATATAAAGGATTTTATTGTCTAAAAGGTTTGAAAGAACCTTCATCTATTAAATAAAACATTCAATCAAAATGATGAAAATATCCCTTGAGTTTTTTAAAACATGATACAACAAGAGTTCAAAAAAATTCATTTCCTATCCTTGTATTTATTCTTGTCTTTCTTCATATGATCTAAGACACCTATATTCAAATTCTTGGAATATTTTATGTCTTCCATCAGCTTTTTCAGAGTTTCTTTCTAAGAGTAAATAATTTTCTTCTGGACTTTAAAAAACTAATCCCGATTCTTAATTGATTCTTCTTGAGAAAGAATTTTCTCTTCCAGAGACCAAATAAGATATTCTTGGGATCAATGATCTTAATCATGATCTTTTAACTTATCTTATTAAGCTTGGAGACTTCATTTGATATTTTCCTCTTGAGCCTGATACTTTTTGGATTTGACTTTATTTTCTTCTTCTTGGATTTCAACTCTTCTACTCAGTAGGAAATTTCCATTATTTAAATATGATACTTTGATGTTGAGTTCCTCAAACTATCCGGAGTGAGTATCTTTTTAAGAGTTAGGAATTTAAAAAGCCTTTACTTTATCATTTGTTTCATTAACCAACTTTTTAAAGGTCACTGAGAGTTCATTTATCAGACTACTTATATCTTCAATCCTATCTTCATGATTCTTTACATTCCCATCGATATTATGTGACCACTTGAAAACTTTATTGAAATACTCCCTATTTTCCTTAAAATATTCTTCAAACACTTTGAATTTAAATTCAAGTTTCAAAAATCTATCCATAAAAAATTTGACTGAGTCTGTTCTTTCATTTAGGCTATTTGAAAGAATATCAATCTTTGAATCGAGTTTTGGAAAATAGGGAATGGTCTTTTCTAGCCTTCTTAATGTATTTTCAATGTACTGAACTCCTTTGATTTCAATAGTTTGATCGGAATCAGTGCCATCCTTATTGTCAGGTAGATCACCATAATGAGTTTATAATTGTATATCCTCCATGTTTTGATTCTCATTTTCATCAATCTCTTCTCTTTCTTCTTCATATGAAACTTGAACCACTTGTATTTTTTTCTGATCAAATTTCAACAAGGATTGTATTCATGGGGATGGAAATTTACTTGAAGTTGTTTTTGAGGATCTGATTGGTATTGTATTAGTACGATATTTTGGACTTTCATTAGCTCCCTTTTCTTTTGATTTAAAATTTTCTTCCTCAACACTCTTCTCTTCACTTTCTTTTTCTTCATAAATGTATTCATCTATGTGTCACATTTTAGAATCATCTTCTTCTTGAGGTGCCAATTATTCTAATTTTTTTTTGTTTCTTATTCTCTTTATCCTGAATAGAGGGTATTAATTATTTAACAGGAAATTTTTTCCTAGTAGTTATATCATAACTATATTTCTTTACAAACATTAATATATAATCAATATCAAAACTTTTGGCCTTTCTTTTTTTACTTCTTTTCTTTTTCTTGACGTCTGATTGTTTCCTCAATACAATTATTTTCAGCAAGGGTCTCATCTAGATTGAGACCAAATTGTGAATCTTCTTATTTTCTCTGGTTATATTCTCTTATCCATTGTTCATCTATTCCTCCATTGTAAACACTTTTATTCTTTGGTTTTGGAACGATATTATACTTTTATTTCTTTTGTTTTTTTGAAATAATTGGCACTTGAGTTTAAGAAGCTTCTACTTTAGGGACTTATCATTCGACATTATTAATAAATTTCTTATAATGATAATCAAAATAGATTTTTATAATTCTTAGTGTATCATCACTAATCGAAAAAATTATCATATTTCTAATTATTTATGAAAGTGTGGTGTTTCAAAACTTTAGGCTTTCATGAATATACTTTCTTAGAATGGCTGGAAACATTATCAAATATGACTTAATACCTCCAGATTTGAGATTATTGATAGTTATTAAGATGTAACCCATAAGGTTTATCCTCCAAATATAAAGATAGTAGAGGGTGAAGATATTTGATACCTTTAAGGTTTTTCTATCTCTGATCCTAGGAATTAGAAAACTTTGCATCCACAAGGTGATTAGACTATTATCTGCTGACAGATGATTTACCTCTCTTTTGTCTTCATGCACCTCAAACAGGGATTTGTCGTCTTTTTCTCTTACAAAAGTCCCTAAGTTTTTTGGTAATTTATGTGAGGGACAAAAAGAATCTCCCTTAGATAGAACATTTTGAAAAGAGGTTTCTTTCTTGGCTGACATAGAGATTTCACTATTATAAACTCAAAAAGATACTTTCAAATTTTCTCCATCTACTTTCACAGTCTCATAGAATTTAATTAATTTATCAGTAATGATTGGATCCTGAGAATTTAATTTATCTACACATATTTATTCTCATCCTTGTAATTGAGTGATTTTTTTATATTAGAATCATATTTCTCATAGAAATCCCTTTTAAGTAGCCTTTCTTGAAAGAACTTCATATTTTAAAAATCTTTAGATGCCATCTGTTTTGGAGAGGTTGCTGAGGACTCAGACATGAATACAGAAGAAGATTTTGAGTGTAGAAAAGATCTATCTTGAATATTTTATGATGGGTATATATTCATTGAAAATGCTATAAATTTTGATGTGGGATAGAGATGTGGGGTCCCTATTTATAGGTGTAGAGAAGCGACCTTTGGGATTCTACAGTCTATATTAGATCAAAGAGATCCAATGGTTGAAAATATTGGAAATCTTGAGTTTTTTTTAAAAATATATCGTATTCAAAATGAATAATGTGAAAGATTTGAAATAATGACAATTCGAAATGTAATAAAAAGTGGTTGGTTTAGAAATTATACATATCATAGTTTCAGGATAGATGTATTGGTTTCAATATATTGTTATATTGAAAGGTATGAAATCAAATATGATAAATTCTAATTATGATATGATTAAAATTTAAAGTATGGTAAATATAACTTGAATATAATCGATATTTTTATTAGTATGAGAGTGTAACCGATAAAAAAATGAAATCGATAAAAAAATGAAACTGATTAAAAATGTGAAACTGATTAGAAACATAAAACTAATTAAAAACATGAAACCAAACATATGTACTCCCCCTTTTTAAAAGAGTATCTTAATATAAGGATATGGTTAAAAAATAATAGATATAAATGATTACTTTATAGTGATCATTCTTAGATTCTATTTAATGTATTAAAATCTGTCATAAGGTAATGGTTTTGTAAAAATATCATAAAGTTGTTCTTTCATTCCGATGAATTGTAAAACAATATCTTCTTTAAGTGTGTGATCCCTAAGAAAGTTATTCCTAATATCTATGTTCTTTTTACAAGAGTGATGTGGATGGTTTTTTCTTAAGGCAATGAAACTAGTGTTATCACATAGTATCTGAGTTTTAGTAAAACTCATGCCATAGTTGGTGAGTGTGTGTTTCATCCACAACACTTGAGCACAACAACATCCAACTACCACATATTCAGATTTAGTAGTAGAAAGTGCTATTGAGTATTGTTTCTTAGAGGGCCAAAAAAATAATGAATCTCCTAAAAAACGACAGGTTTCAGATGTACTTTTCCTATAAATTTGACAACCACCAAAGTTAGAATCTGAAAAACATTTTAAAACAAAATCATTTCCAGAAGAATAAAAAAGTCCCAAATCCCTAGTTCTCTTTAAATAATGAAAAATTATTTTCACTAATTTTAAGTGAGATTCTTTTTTATTTTCTTGATATCTTGCACATAAAAATACTAAAAACATTAAGTCTGGTCGACTAGGTATTAAGTATAGTAGACTTCCTTCCATGCTCTAAATGTTGTTTAATCCACTGGTTATCCAACTTTATCAAGATCAAGGGTATTCAAGGTACTGATTGGAGTACTTATACTTTTAGTGTTTTCATATACATAATTTTTAAGAATATCTTTAATATACTTATGATATGATATATAGGTTCCTTATGGTTTTTGGGAAATTTGAAAACCAAGAAAAAATGTTAACTCACCAATCATACTCATTTCAAACTTAAATTTCATAAGATTCACAAATGAATCAATTAAAGATTTTTGAGTTGATTTGAATATAATTTCATCACCATAAATATGAACAATAAAAACATTTTTTTTATCTTTCTTTATGAAAATATTTGGATCAGTAGTTCCCTTAACATAATTGTTTTGTAATAGAAATTCCGTGAGCCTGTAATACCAAGATCTAGGGTCTTGTTTGAGACCATATAAATATTTTATAAGTTTAAAAACATATTCAGGATGTTTTGTGTCTTCAAAACCAGGAGGTTTTTCAACAAAAGCATCCTATTGAACATATCCATTAAGGAAAGCACACTTTCACATCCATTTTATTTTTTTTAAATTAAAGAATGTTGGAAAGGCTAATAAAATTCGAATAGATTCAAGTTTAGCTACTGAATCATAAGTTTCTTTATAGTCTATTCCTTATTGTTTATTATAGCCTTTAGAAACTAATATTGCTTTATTTCTTACTATGACTCCATTTTCATTACATTTATTTCTGAAGATCCATTTTACTCTAATAATAGAGGTTTCTTTAGGTCTTTCAACCAAGGTCCATACTTTGTTCCTTTTAAATTTATTTAACTCATGTTACATAGCCTTTATCCAATCTTCATCACCAAATCATCATCATGACTTTTTTGTTCAAATTGATAAATAAGTTATAGATGTTATACTTAATTTCTTAAGGAACTTATAGTCCTTATGGGTTTATTAACATTTCCAATGATATTATCTCTAGGATGATTCCTAATAAGAAACTTATTTGGGTTTTGTAAAACCTGTTCATCAACATAAGGTGGAAAGTCTTCTAGGGAAAATACTTCAGAAACAATTTCTTTAGTATTTTCCTTATTATAAGAATCTTCTATCAAGGTTTGATAATTAGTTTTGGAAAACACATTAGAAGATATAGGTTGAGGTTGTTTAAAAACAAAAGGATCAATTTCATCAAATTTTATATGTATTGTTTCCTCAATAGTTGAAGATTTTTTTTTGAAACTCTATAAGACTTAGAAGTAGTGGAATATCCTAATAAAATTCCTTCATCATTTTTAGGTGTGAATTTGGTAAGTTATATTTTGTATTTAGAATAAATAATTTTAATCCAAATACTTTAAAGTATGATATTTTTGGTTTTTGGCCTCTCCATAACTCATTAGGTGTTTTATTAAGAAATAGACATATTAAAACTTGATTTATAATATAACAAGCATTACTCACAACTTCATCCCAAAAATGTTTTGAAATAGAGTATTCAATCAACATGGTTATTTTTATATCTTAAATAATGAAATTTCTTCTTTCAACAACACCATTTTGTTGAAGAGTTCTAAGAGATGAGAAGTTATGATTAATACCTTTATTACTATAGAATATTTCAAAATCTAAAATTTCAAATTATCTACCATGATCACTATGAATAGTTATTAATGAAAGGTTTTTATCAATTTTATCTTTGTCTCTAAAGGTTTTAAAATAATAAAAGGCTTATGATTTCTTTGTAAGAAAATAGAACCATGTATGTCCAGTGTAACCATCTACTAAAAAAATACATAGTATTTTTCTCCAATTATTCTAGTTTTTGTAGGGTCGAAGAGATCCATATGAACTAACTGCAATTTATTAGTAGTTAAGACTTAACTAATTGATTTAAATCTTGACTTATATTTCTTTCCATATTGACAAGGGTCGGAAACTTTTGAAGAATTAAATCTAATATCTGATAGATCCTTAATAAGTTCTTTCTTAGATAGTTTACATAAGTTCCTAAGGTTACAGTTCCTTAGACTTCTATGTCATAACCAAGATTGATCTTTCATTTCACTAAGGCAAGGTAAGTCTTCATTTTTAAGGTCTCCGAAGTTAATTTTATAAACATTCTCATGTCAATGGGTAGAAAGAATGAATTCATCCTTGGAATTTTGTACTAAGAATTTATTATTCCTAAAATTCACAAGGTAAACTTCATCACATAATTGAATTATGCTTATAAGGTTGTGTTTAAGACCTCTAACAAATAAAATATTTGAAATCAAGGATTTTCCAAGAAGAACAATGTTACCTATACCAATGATCTTTCTTTGATAATTATCTTCGAAGGTAAACCTTCCACCTTTCATTTAAATAATATTTTCAGATATGTTTTTATTAACATTCATATTCTAGGAACAACCACTATACATGTACCATGTGTTGTTGTTGATACTTTCTTTATTTTCTTGAAAACAAAATAATTAGATTTTTGGAATCCAAGCTTCCTTGGATCTAGTATTTTTTGAAAATATAATCTTAGGAATCCACATCTATTTAGAAAAATTTGATATATGAAATCATAAGGATTGGATTTTGTTTAAAGACCAATTATTTTTCCAATTTACACCACTTTGATACTTAGTGTAGGATGAGGCATTTTTGGGAACAAAATAGTTATAACTAAAAATCAGTTTTTAGTGGGAATAACCAATTCCAGAACTATTCCTTATAGGATGAATTTGTTTTCAAATTATTCCTTGACAAAAGTAAAGTTTGATAAAATTTTCTTAATAGAAATAAATTTAGATTTTATTCTAATGAATAAATTATTATCCTCATCAATATTTATTTTAGAATTAGATTTTGTCTCTAAATCATTTTTCTAAGAAACAACTTTTTCAAGATCTTTAGAAAGTTTATCCTTTTAAGAATTTACTTCCTTGAGGTTTTTTGAAATAGAAACAATTTAAAAATATTTTTCATCAATATCTTTATAAATATCTAATACTTATTTTTTTAAAATATTGATTCTAGAATTTTCCTTATCAATTTTCTTTTTGATCTTACTATTTTAATTTTTAAGAAACTTTGAAAATCTAGATACTTTTTCAAAATAAGGTAAAGTATCTTCTACTAAGGAAGAATATTCATCCAAATAAATATATACCTTATAATAAGGATATTTATTATTTAAATACATATTAGTTAATGATTCATCAGTATATACCTTTTCTATGAAACAATGATTTTCAATAGGCATTCTGTTAATTAGACCAATATTATTTTGTGTAGAAGATTCATTAGAAGAATATCCACCATTAGACTCCAAGAATAATTTTCCTTCAATAATTTACTTCCTTTAGGATTTTAGTACTTTTTTACAATTCCTCTCAGAATTCTTATCTTTCCTGTCATTTCTTTCCAGCTTAGGATAACCAGGTCTGATATTTCCAGCTTTCTTGCATTTATAACATGTGACTTTAGAGTATTTCTTATCCTTATTATCATTTCTCTTATATCTATATTGGAAATAATTATTTCTAAAAATATTGTTAATTATTTGATCAAGATTGACTAACTTATTCTCTGATTGTTCGGATTCACTAGAATTAGATTTAACTATGACTTTCTTCTTTGTTAACTTAACAACATTATCAGGAATTTTGGATTTTATATGATTTGAAGTAGTAGTAAAAGAAACACTCCAATTCTTCTTTTTTACATTCTCTACATCTCTCTTTAATATATTATCATGTTTCAATAGAAATCCACACAACTCATTAAGAGTTAAATTTATAACTTTCCTTGACTCATTAATAGCAGTTCTCTTTTATTCCCATTTGTTAGGCATGATATATATAATCTTATATACAAGAATATCATCATATTATCCTTTCTATCCCATTGAATATAGGTTGTTTACAATAGTCATGAATCTCTGTTCAAATTTAGTTATAGGTTCTCCATATAGAAAAATAAAACCATGATACTCTACTTTGAGCATGGATCTTCTAGTCTCAATAACTTTAGAAGTACCAAAATGTGTAATTTATAACTTCTTCCATACACCGTTGGCTGCTTAACAAGATGATATATAGCTGTATATATTTATGGCCATTAAACAAATTAAAGTATTTCATACCTTATAGTTAAGCTTATATTCCTACTTTTCTTGGTTAGTAAAATTTCTGACTTCCTTATCAGGTATCTTGTAATCACAAGTAAGAATTACAAAATTGTCTATTATAGTGTTGATAACAAACATCTTTATTATTTCTCTCTAGTATTCATAGTCATTTCCATAAAAAATTGGTGGTCTTTTTGGGTTCATATTGTTTATAGATCTAACATTGATTCCTTCCATCTTTCAAAACAAAAACTTTTCCACTCCACACGTTCGTGTAGTATATATTTATAAAAAAAGAGTTTATAAAAGAAATATAACTAACTTGAAAAAGTAATGTAATAAAATATATAACTAGTGGAAAATTTCTATGATACCAATTATTGGATCTAAATATGAATATAGATGGAACAATACAATATGGGGGTAGGAGTGGGGGTTTAATTTTAGGTTAAAAAATGTCCATTTTTATCCCTTAAGGATATATGTTTAAAAAGATTTAAACTAATCCAATTCACTAGACTCTTATTGTATCAAAAAAAATATTCAGAATGACCCTGGGTCTGGTAAATATCATAATCAGATTGATTTTGATAATGTATTTCGAAGGTCGTAATTGAAACTAATCATATTCATAGAATAAATAATTTGATCAGAGTGAGTGTGTATTATATTGTAATCACAATGGTTATGATGATTAAAAACAATACAATAGATTCTATCATAAGGCATACAAAATCATATTGGGTATTAAAATGATTGTTATTAATGTATTACAAATAAATCATAATCAAAGTGTTATAGAGTTATTGTAATCAGAGTGGTTACGATAAAAAAAATAAATAATAGAAATATGAATAAGTAAAACAATCCACTTTATATTACAATGTAGTAGAAATGTAAAAGAATACATATAACAACCCACTCTTTATTTCACACTTAAACATAATTTATTATATAAAATCTTCACTTGATAAAACATAGAAGATCGAGAGGTCTTGTATCTTTGGGGCTTAGGAACATTAAAAAACAACTTAAAACAAGAAATACACATCTTTATTGAAAACTGCTTTTACATGACCACACACATTCCTTTGTACTTAGCATTGCATGGGATAACTTGAGGACATGTATAAGAAAAGGGTGAGTATAAATCATATTAAGGGAGTAAAAAATGAATAACACGAATAATAAAATACATGTTAGGAAATATTAATATCAATGGAGCATAAGAGAAACATGAACATAAAGGCATGATATAGCATGATTATCATAACATGGAAATGTGGTAACAACATTTAACATGATATTAGCATGATACAAGGATCATTGAACACAGATCATGATTAAACCCTAATTTTACTTGAATTAGCATGAGTAAACCCTCATTGCACTTGATGTATCATGATACTAATCTTTACCCAATGCTTTGAAGTGCTATTTGGGAACACCCTTCTTAATCATTTTATTTCATGTATAAGTGTGCCACATGGATCATATAACATGGATTCATTAAAAATAATAATTTATTCGATGATAAAGGAATGTGGAATTCAAACATGAAACTCTATAATCAATAAGTAAATGTGAATAAAGGTGAATAACCTTGATAGAGAAATGAGCATGGTATTAACTGCACAATGACTTTGCCTTGGAAAATCAAGGTGAAATATCGCTAGCATAACGACGAGACATAAGAATTCATAAAAATAGTTGATGAGAGATAAAGGGGTGTCTCATAAAATGTACATTAAATGGAAATTAAGGGGTTCATATAAATACATTTCCCTAAATATTTAATGGAATTTATATTCATAATACAAAAGGATTTCTTGAATACAAATGAGGAGAGAGAAATCCCTTAAGGAATTTTGACATGGTAACAGGTGTAAATGGGAGGAATTAATGAGAGAGAAAGGGGTATATAATCATTAAAACATAACTAAAGAAGTATAGGGGAGGTGAGAAATCATACCCCTATATTTTTAATTGAAAATACAAGGGTATAGAAACATAAAGAAACTTGGAAAAAAATGAGATAGGAAGAAATCCCTTACTTGGAAGTGTGATCCCAAAGGATTGGGAATGGATTGAGAGGGGATTATTGGGAGCTTGGGATGCCTTGGGAGGATTATATATAAGGGATTTCATGGTTTTTTTGAGATCCAAATGATTTGAGTGAATAGGAATGGGAGATTGAGTGGGTTTATATAAGAAAGGAGTGGGAATTCTATATTATTTAGGTTTTGGACACCACACATTAAAATAATAAAAACCACAAACCATCCCATGGTTTTTTCCAAAGTGGAGTGGAAAAAATTATTTTATAAGGCCAATGGTAGAACTTATTAAAATATCAGGCTTTCTTATGTGTAGGTGAGTCACACTCTCAAGAAAATCATTTTAAAAATTTAAAATGTTTTATAAGCCTTAGAGGTTCCACTATGGCACCATAAAATGAATAAAACAAATCTAAAATAATATTATTTTAAAGGTAAAACATATTTTGGCTGAAAATACCTTTTATAGTATTTTATTACATCACTATTGGGTCATTATGATGTCATAAAACACATTATGTATTTAAACGGTATTTATTTTTTACTCAAAAATTCAAGTATCTCAGAAAATTATGAAAAATTAACCATTAGATAATTTATATGTCCTGAATTAAAAAATAATATTCATTTTATCTAAATAATTTTCTAAATATTTAAATTTTTACTTTTAAAATAAAAACCGACATTTATTGAAAATTCATGGGTTTTGACAAAAAACGGCTTTCAAACCTTAATAAAAATTACAATTGTACTAATAAAAACTGTACGATCATTTATATTTAATAAAAAGTAATTTATTAATAATATTTTTTTAAATTATTATTTAATTAAAAAATCCATTAATTCATCAAAATAGATTTCTTAATTTAATATTAACTAAAAATACTATTTGTGTTTTAAAAACTATTTACAAAGTAACAATAATAAAATGAATGTATATTATTTATTATATACAAAAATAATGCACATAATCACAGTGCTAGGATATTTTTACATAACCCAGTATAACACCCGCATAAGACCTAAGGGTATGGTGTGCGATGGTGACAGACTCTTGGGGTGGCTCAGATAACATCGCTTGAGTGGTAATCTCTATTAACTTCCACTTCTCCCGTAGGAGGTTCCATTCAAGATTAACGTGTTGAAGATCAGATTGGGATTAGTCAAGAGAAAAGCCCAGTGATGCTATCACCTTTATGAGATTTGAAAAATGGTCTTTGTATGGAGAAATTCTACTAGATGAGGCCATTTCTTCCTTTTTCTGAGTAAATTGTATTTTTTAAAGACCTATATTTATACTAATCATGTGATCACTATTTAAGAGCTATATTAGCAATGATAACAATTCTTAGTGGTATTTTAAAGTCCAAAAACATAAAACTAAGGAAGTTTATATGTTTTATATAACCATTTTACATAATAATACATTTAATTATATTAAGAGGAATTTTCATTAATAAAAGTTTGGGTCATTACAATCTTCCCCCCTTAATAAATTTCACCTTCAAAATTTCCTTTTTCCACACTAAAACATATGAGGGTAACTCTGCTTCATCACTTCCCTTGATTCCCACATTGGTTCTTCAAACTTGTGGTTTCTCCACAGCACCTTGACGAGGGGCATTGTATTATTTCATAGAACTTTTTCCCTATGATCTAAGATCATCACCGACTTCTCTTCATATGAGAGGTCATTATCCAATGGTACCAACTCTGGATTGAGTGCATGCAATGGGTCAGGTATGTACTTCCTCAAGAGTGATACATGGAATACATCATGTACTTGAGATAGGTTTGGTGGGAGTGCTAGTCTATAGGCCACTTCTCTAATGAAATCAAGGATCTCAAAAGGGACGATGTACCTTGGACTAAGCTTTCCCTTCTCAAAAAATCTCATAACTCTCTTCCACTATGATATGCGGAGGAATACCATGTCTCCAATATCAAACTCTAGGTCTCATCGACAATTATCAGCATAGCTCTTTTGTCAACTCTGAGCAGATTTAATGTGCTGATGGATGGTCTTAACCTTCTCCACCATTTCTTTGACCATTTCTAGACCTAGGAGTTTTTTCTCCCCAACTTCATCCTAACATGCCGGTGTTCTAAACCTCTTCCCATACAAGGCTTCATAAGGATCCATTTGGATTCTTTAGTGGTAACTGTTATTGTAAGAGAACTCAACCAGAGGAAGATGTTGATCCCATCTTCCTTTGAAGTCTATTGTGAATTCTCTCAACATGTCCTCAAGTGTTTTGATAGTCTTCTCAGATTGGCCATCAACTTGAGGATGATAATCCATACTAAAGTTCAGCTCAGTATTCAGAGCATGTTGAAGACTCTTCTATAACTTAGATGTGAATCTTGGAACTCAATCGGATACAATAGATAGTGTTTCTCCATGCAGCCTTACCACTTATTTGATATATATTTGTGCCATTTGATCCAATGACAAATCCTCTTGAATTGAAATGAAGTGTGTAGTATTTTTAAGATGATCTACAACAACCCAGATAGTATCGTTTCCTTTGGATTTATTTAGAAGTCTAGTGACAAAGTCCATTGTGATGTTATACCATTTCCATGCTGGTATGGGTAATGGTTTCATCATCCCCTTATAATTCTGCCTCTCATCCTTCACTTGCTAACAAACCAGACACTTTGATTTATACTCGGTGATCTCCTTCTTCATGTTATCCCACCAATAATGATCTCAGAGATCTTGATGCATCTTGTGTTTCTTGGGTGAATAGAGAAATTTGAACTATGTGCATCATTCAAAAGTTCATTTTGTAATTCCATATTTTATGGTACACATAGTCTTGTCCCAAATCTCACAATTACTTATTCATTAACATTGAACTCCAATGATTTCCCTTTTCTGATAATTTCCAATTTCTTCTGAATTCCCACATCATTATTTTGAGAATCCTTTAACCTTTCCAAAAGAGACGATTGAGAAATAATTTGTGAAATGATTGATGATGTTACTTTCTTTATGATTCCCATGTCCATCTTCATCAAATATAAAAATAATGGATCCTTTTATATTCTCATTAATGATAGAATCATTGGGTTCTTTCTACTTTGAGCATCTTCCACCTTGTTCGTTTTCCCAGGGTGGTAATGGATTGAGAAGTCATAGTCTTTGATCAACTCTAACCATTTTCATTGGCTCATATTCAACTCTTTATATGAAAATATATACTTGAGGCTTTTATGGTTTGTATATATTTCACACTTCTCCCAAAAGAGGTAATGTATCAAAAATTTTAAAGAGAAGATTACTACAGCAAACTCCATATCATGTGTTGGATAGTTTTGCTCATGAAATTTCAATTGCCTTGAATCATAGGCAATTACATTGTCATTTTGAATCAACACACAACCCATTTCCTCTTCAAAGAATCACTAAATACCACAAAAATTTCTCCACTTGTGGGTAGCGTGAGCACGGGTGGAGTGATAAGCCTCCTTTCCAACTCCATGAAGCTATCTTCACATTCATCACTCCAAGAAAACTTTACTCCATTCTGATTGAGCTTGGTAAGAGTGTTGGAAAATCATGATAAATTTTTCACAAATCGTTGATAATATCCAGCTAACCCTAGGAAGCCACATATATCTGTTACTGATGTTCACCTCGACCATCCCTTAATTGCATTTTTCTTGGAGGAATCCACATATATTCCATTACTTGTGATGATATAACCCAAGAATGAGACTTAGTTCAACCAGAACTCACAATTTATGTAATTTTCATAGATATTCTCTTTTCACAAGGTATCTAGTACAGTTCTTAGATGCTCCTCATGCTTTTCCTTGGTTTTGGAGTATATTAGAATATTGTTTGTAAAGACTACCACAAATTTGTTGAGGTAATATATAAATAATATATTCATAAAGTCCATAAAAATTTCAGGATCATTAGTGTGTCCGAAAGGAATTACTATGAATTCATAGTGACCATATATTTTATGAAAAGCAGTCTTGGGGATATCCACCTTCTTCACCCTTACATGATAATATACCGACTGGAAATCCACCTTAAAGAAGTATTGTGATCCACGTAGCTGATCAAAAAAGTAATCAATTCATGGAAGAGGATTATTGTTCTTTATCATGATTTTTTTGAGCTTATGATAATCAATGCAAAGGTGCACTAACACATCCTTCTTCTTGATGAAGAGGACTGGTTCACCCCATGGTGAAGCACTTGGGCGTATAAACCCTTTATCCAGATTCTCTTGTAGTTGTTTCTATATCTCCTCAAGATCCACAATAGCCATTCTATATGGATTCTTGGATATTGGTAATTCCCTAGGTATAAGATCAATTGAAAATTAAACATCTCTTCTGGGAGGAAGACCAGACAATTCCTTGAGAAACATTTCAGCAAATTCCCTCACAATAGGCATGTCTTCAAGGATGGTTTCTTCCTTAAAATCAATCATCTAAGAAAGATACACGTGCTCATAGGGTAGTAATATCCATGCCTAAGATGATGGTGCTAAAGACAATTCATCCTCCTCCATTCACTTGTACAGTATCAGGGGTCGATTTGCCTTATGGAGAGTGATTTCCCTCTCACAGAAATTTATGTTGGCTCTATACAAGGAAAGCCAATTCATGCCAAGAATTGCATCAAATTCCACCATAGGAAGTATGAAGAGGTTTTCCAGGAAGTTCAATCCACAAATTATGATAGGGGAGGAGTTATATTCATGGGATGCAATAATTTCACCATTTTCCATTCTCACCGACATCTTTACTTCCATGATTTGTGGTGGTGTTGAGATTGTTCTACTAAACTTTCGGGATATAAAAGAATGCATAAAACTGGAATCGAAAAGTAAATTCACTATTATTTAATGAATACCTAGAGTACCTATCACCACTTTATTTTCAGGGTTCGCTTCGGTGGTAGTGATAGAAAAATATCTCCCTTATTACCTTGTAGGTTGTTGGTTGCCTCAAAAAATCCTTGTCTTAGGGAATTGGTTTGAAAAGTGCCCTGGTTCTTTGTAGTTGAAGCAATGAACAAAGCATTGAGGATTGAACGGTGCATTCCTATGCTCTGTCACAGCAGCAGGTTTTTCTTGTCGGCAGTTAATAACCAGGTTCCCTTCTCTTCTAAACCTAATTCATTTCCTCATCCCCTTCAAGAAATTTATGGGGTGCTTCTTTCTGCACCTTTGGAAAGTGGGGTGATGTATTTTCTTATCACCATTGGATTTATCCAACAGGCCTCTAGAATTAAATTCCACCTTACACTTATTATCCCTATGATACCCCTGAGATTCACTGATCTTCATTTCGACTTTGAGGGCACATCATACAATTTACTCACAGCTCTTGAAGTCATGGATCTCTAGGTATTTCTGTAGGCTAGGTTTTAGCCCACAAAATAAGTAGTCAACCTTGCATTCGGGGGTAACAAAAAATTAGGAGGTGTATTGTGTAATCCTTGTGAAGTTTTCCTCGTATGCTCCGATGGATTTTTCATCTTTTTTCTTAAGGGAAAGGAAGTCCATTTCCATATTAAGTTGGAGGCTGTGAGGAAAATATTTATCAAAAAACATTTTCTGGAAATTCTTCCATTCCAATGCCTCGATCTCCTCCTCAGGATTCGTATTTTTGATCAATGTCCACCATTGATCAGCTTCACCCTCCATAAGATAAACATCTAGAAGTACCTTCTCTTGTTCAAAACATTGAATGATAGAGAAGATATTCTCAATAGAGTTGATCCATTATTTGGCGATTGAGGGATCATATAATCCCTTAAAATTAGGAGGATTTTGTCTTATGAAGCTCTTGTATCTTGTTCTTTATTTGGGGGGGATTGAATGTTCCTATTGACCCATGTTTCTATTGAAAACTTGAGTTAACTGAGAGAGTATCATGACAAATTTTGCGATTCCTACTCCCATCGGATTGTGAATCTCATTAAAATAATCATCACATTGATCTTTGCATCAGTTGTTAGCCTGATTCCTACTATTAACAGCCATTGGCTAGAATAAAAGGAAAGATAGGGGTAACAAATAAAGGGGAATACAATGAAAAAAGGGATAACTTATAAATTACATTTATTTCCTTAACTTATGAATTTATAGGCTTCAATCTATGTTATCCATGATCTACTTCTCAACATATTTTCTTAGGGGAATTTTTTTATTCCATTAATAATGGTTCATACTAAGCTTATGAATTTACCAAAGAATATCCCCTGGGAGTGTCTTAACCAAGAGTGGAGCAATGCTCATTGTCGTACACCAGTTCCCATTCGTGTCTAGCTCAAAGAGGTATTTTCGGGTTTTACCCCTAGATACATATGTGCCAGAGCCGTCTCTACCCACTAATATCTAGATAGGTATGTATTTTCTTGATAAAAAACTTACTAAATACTCACCAAAATTTTGGGATGTTTTTATTATACTTAGTCTTATCCCTAAGGCTTTCACTAGGGTTTTCTAATCCTAGATCCCTAAAATAACTAAACCTATCCTCTGATACCAACTATAACAACCCTTCTCTTTATTTCACACTTAAAAAAAATTTATTACATAAAATATTTACTTGATACAACATAGAATATCAAGAGGTCTAGTGTCTTTACGGCTTAGTAACACTATATAAAAACTTAAAACATGAAATACACATCTTTATTGAAAACTTCTTTTACATGACCACACACATTCCTTCATACTTAGCATTGTATGGGATTACCTAAGGAAATGTATAAGAAAAGAGTGAGCTATAAAGACCAGTAAGGGAGTAAAAATTGAATAACATGAATAATAAAGTACAAGTTATGAAATAGGCATATCAGTGGAGCATAAGATAAACATGAACATAAAGTCATGATATAGCACGATTATCATAACATGGAAATGTGGCAACAATATTTGACATGATATTAGCATGAGCCAAGGATCATTTAAACTAGAACATGAGTAAGCCCTCATTTCACTTGAATTATCACGAGTAAACCCTCATTTCACTTTATGTATCATGATATTAATCTTTACCCAATGCATTAAAGCGCTATCATGGCACACCCTTCTTAATCATTTCATTTCATGCATAAGTGTGCCACTTGGATCATATAACATGGATTCATTAAACATAATAACTTATTCCATGATAAAGGAATGTGGGATTAATAATGAAACTTTATAAACAATAATTAAATGTATATAAAGGTGAATATCCTTGATAGAAAAATGGACATGGTATTCACTACACAATGACTTTGGCTTGGAAAATCAGAATGAAATTTTGGCAGCATAACAACGTGACATAAGAATTCATAAAAATGTTTGATGAGATAGAAATGGGTGTCTCATCATATTTACATGAAATGGAAAGTAAGGGGGTCATATAGATATATTTACCAACATATGTAATGGAATTTAGATTCATAATACAAAATAATGTCTTGAATGCAAATGAGGAGAGAGAAATCCCTTACGGAATTTTGGTATGGTAATGAGTGTAAATGGGAAGAATTAATGAGAGATAAAGGGTTAGATAATAATTAAAAAATAGGGAGGTTAGTATAGGGTAGGTTAGAAATCATACCCCAACATTTTTAATTAAAAAGAAAAGGGTATAGCAACATAAAGAAACTTGGAAAAAAAGGAGAGAGGAAGAAATCCCTTACTTAAAAGTGTGATCCCAAAGGCTTGGTAATGGCTTGAGAGGGTCTTATTGGGAGCTTGGGGAATATTTTGAGGATTATAGAGAGAATAGGGTAGGGTTTTTTTGATCTCTAAATGTTTTGAGTGAAGAGGAATGGAAGATTTAGTGGGTTTATATAGGAAAGGAGAGGGAATTCTTTATTATTTAGGTCATGGACACCACACACTAAACTATTCAAAACCACAAACCATCCCATGGTTTTTGCCCATGGTTTTTTCCAAAGTGGAGTGGAAAACATTATTTTATATGGACAATGATCTAAATTATTAAAATATTAGGCTTGCTTATGTGGAGGTGAGTTACACTCTCAAGGAAATAATTTCAAAAAGATAAATGTTTTATAAGTCTTGGAGGGTCCACTAAGGCACCATAAAATTAATCAAAAAAATATAAAATAACATTATTTTAAAGTTAAAAAATATTTTGTCTGAAAATAACTTTTATAGTGTTTTATTACATCACTATTTGGTCATTATGATGTCATAAAACACATTACATATTTAAACGGTATTTAATTCTTACCCAAAAATTTGACTGTATCAGAAAATTATAAAAATTCACCATTAGATAATTTCGAAATTATAAATCCAAAAATAATATTCATTTTATATAAATAATTTACTAAATATGTTAACTTTTACTTTTGAAATAAAAACCAACATTTATAAAAAATTCACGCACTTTGACAAAAACAACTTTCAAACCTTAATAAAAATTACAATTGTACTCATAAAAATTATACCATGATTTATATTTAATAAAACTTTATTTAGTAATAATATTTTATTAAAATATTATTTAATTCAAAAATCCATTAAATCATCAAAATAGATTTCTTAATTGAATATTAACTAAAAATACTATTTGCACTTTAAAAACTATTTACAAAGTAACAATAATAAAATGAATGTATATTATTTATTCTATACAAAAATAATGCTCATAATCATAGTTCCAGGGTCTTGTAACATAAACCCTTATAACACCTTCATAGGACCTAAGGGTAAGGTGTGTGATGATGAGAAACTCTTGGGTTGACTTGGATAACATCTCTCGGGTGGTAATCTCTATTAACTTCCACTTCTCTCGTAGGAGGTTCTGTTCAAGCTTAACGTGTTGAAGTTTGGCTTGGGATTGGTCAAGAGAAAAACCCATTGATGTTAACTCCTTTACAAGCTTTTCATATGGAGCAATTCTACTGGATGAGGCCATTTCTTCCTTTGTCTAAGTAAATTGGATTTGTTAAAGACCTATATTTATACTAATCCCATGATCAATATTCAATGACTATATTAGAAACAGTAATAATACTTAATGGTATTTTAAAATCCAAAAACATAAAACTAAGGAAGTGAATATGTTTTATATAACTATTTTATATTATAAGATATTTAATTAAATCAAGAGGAATTTTGATTAATAAAAGTTTTGGTCGTTACAATAAAATTATTATAACCCAAAGAGAAGGGTATCCTTTCACCTAGGATAGAGGTACATTGATTTATAATTTCAAGAAAGAATATCTTACCCACACCAGGGTAATCCCTTGATACGATGATCTGTTTCAGTCAGTTTGCCTATCCTCAAAATCCCTTGATGAAGCAGGTAATTGGTACCTCTGTCTTCCTATCGCTGGAAGCCTTCAATCTGAAAATGATTGGCATCAGTCTATTTTCCTATCCCTAGCATTCCTCAATCCTATTCACAATTGATCGATGTCGCATGAAGAAAAATGAAACTCCTCAAAGATACAAGTATTAGGAACAAGTTGTTCACGACTTGTAGACTTCAGAGTTTTCACACAAAGGAATATTTTGACAAAGATCTCATAGAGTGTTTGAAGTTGGTCAAAAGTTATAAGCTCTTACAAATGACCTGGTATATATAGCCTTCATCCCAATGGTCATATTTTGGCTCCAACAGTCATATTTCTTCCTGAAATCCTGAAGGGAGTTGGGTAGCTGGCACTCCAATGGTCATATTGTAGCTGAAACAAAGACATCATTTTAGAACACGTATCAAAACAGAACACATATCAAGAATATTACCTATCTGATAAAATAAAAAGTGAATAGTAAATCAATATTATGGTTTTAATTTAAAATAGTGAGTATGATTTATTTAGTCAGTAAAATTTTATTGGTGAGTAAGATTAAGAATGTAATCAGTGATACCGATAAAAATTGTATTCATATTTTATCTGATGAGTACGATGATGATCATATCTAGGATAATCATATAAAATGATTATTCTTATAAAAAAGTGGGTATTATTATTATCATATCCATATGAGAAATATATTATTATAAATGAAAAAAGTCTTAAATATGATATATGTATTAAAAAAAAGAGTTTGTGATTTCCAAAAAAAAGAATAAAAAATAAAAAATAGGAATTTTGACTTAATAGCTTGTACCATGGATAAAAAAGATTTATTATGTTTTTAAAATGAATGAATGGATTTTGAATATTCCCTTTTAATTTCCAATTTAGAATATAAATTAAAAAAACTGTGATTTTTAATAATAGAAATATTATAATTTTTCTAAGTATGGAATAACTCGCACAGAAATCCTGATGACTCATATGCAACATCAAATGACTCATATATAGATCTAGATGACTCATACATAGATTTTTATGAATTTTATACATGACACAATGGCTCATATTCTACTTCATATGAATCATACAAATATAAGAACGACTCATATATAGGTCATGCATTTGTGGAATTTTCATTCAAAAAAGAGTTAGATATGACTCATACACTACACTATATAACTCATATACAAATATCATGGATTAACTGTTTTGTTAGTTTCCAATAATGAAATTTCAGAGTACTTAAAATTAACTATGAATTATTTCAAATCAACTCTATCCATATTTAATCTCTTCAAATAATATTTTAATAGATCCAATTAAATGTAGGAAATATTAGAATAATTATAAGTTCCTCAAGATAGTTTCTAAGGTCCTTTATAACATGTGAATGCTCAAAATAGAGTATTGAAATAAGTTCACTACCCATTTATTTTAGCCTTAACATCAGTCTTCTAAAACCTTCATCCTAGTGATTTCATAATTTATTTTAGTATCTTTAAATATTTATTTCACAAGGATGGATTTTATATAATCATCCAGATCTTATTCTACACATTGAAACCATTTCAATATTTATAATAATAACAATATATTTTATCTAGTATAGGTTAACAACCATCTATACTCTTCAACCTTAGCTTCATTAAACATGTTGTAGATAATGAATACTTCATTACTATAGCAGTTATAATATCCATACATACCAGCTCAATAATCATAAAATATTTTCCATTTTCAATTATAGAACATGGAAAAAAATTCTTCAACTTTACCAATAAATTATATGGGTAGTTGTCACACTGTCTGTTGGACAGATTATCACTTCACCACCTATCAATTCGACATACATTAACTTTCTAATTGATAATAAATACAAAACTTAATATAAAGGGTGATTCAATCTCCCCCTTTGTATTTTTTTGTCAATATTAACTTCATCACCAATGTTAATGTCTTTTCTTTCCCACTTACTAACAATAAATTCAAAGATAATGGTTTTCTTCCACTTATTTAAACCATGTGTGTAAGGTTGGACTTTCTCATATCTAAACAACTCTTTTAATTTTAATAAACTCATATTCCCCCATTTGGATCCTCTCCCACCTTGAGAGTTTCAATAAAATTTTATTTGAGATAAGGGTGTCACCACATATTCTATTATCAATGATACATCAACTAATAAATGCTAATTATGCATGGGATAACACTTTGTAAAAAAAAGAGTGGCTAATTTTGACAACAAAGTCATCCATTAACAAACCCTCAATGTGGTACCAAAACTAAAATTTACCTCTTTTGGGTCTATTCAAATATATTTTCACGAATTTTTTAAACATATACTGATATAAAAGAACACATTATAACCTTTCAAGTGTAATATATATTTTCTCCCTCATTTGTTAGATAATCAATCCCCTTTGAAGAACATGTTCAATATGATCAAAACATTGAAG
Organism: Viscum album; assembly: GCA_963277665.1. Classification (NCBI taxonomy): domain Eukaryota; kingdom Viridiplantae; phylum Streptophyta; class Magnoliopsida; order Santalales; family Viscaceae; genus Viscum; species Viscum album. The sequence continues at coordinate 1,842,432,878 of OY728150.1, forward strand.
GGAGACTGAGAATCATATATCAACATTTAATTTCAATAATGTTTTCTAGAATTCCATATTTATCATAAATGAATAAATCCTTGGAATCTTATACTTATTAGTTATCTTCACCTTGAGGGATGCTCTCATGATTCACCATGGTTGATTCCAAACATGTATGATATTAGTTGAGATGTTTGATATTAGTTACAAGATTAATTAGAATTATTAATGACCATGATGGATACTTATATCTTTTTCAAGCTTCACCTTCAATTACCTTTTCCATAATGCACAACTAAACACAATATAGGAATAAGGGGGAATTCTATTAGCACTTTAATGTGATTAACATGGATGATATTTTTTTTGAATCCAAAATATCCTTTCTTTAGAGGTCTAAAATATATAGACCTATTTATGTTTTTATTTTCTTTATCTTTTTTAAGATCTAAACATCACTTGGAAACATGGATTTCCTCTTGACTTTACCTTTATTATTAGCTGGAATAAGATTCTTTACTTAAGCTAGTAAGGCACATCCATCTTTATCTGTTTTTTTCCATTTTCCTAACCTATTATAACTAGGATGGACATATTTTTAAGCACTCTTTCTTCAAATTCTCATCCTTTAAGGTGTATTTAGACTTCTGATTTACAATAGATTTAGTAGTAGAATTAATACTATGAGTCATTGGTTCTTGTTTTCCAAGTGAATGGCTAACTAAAAACTCAATAGGGGTGAATTGAGGTCTTGGAAATTTATTTTCTTTAAAACCACCCTTTTTAAGGTATGTATGATCTAATATTTTCCTTCAAAAAATCAGATAGTAAAAATATAAAATCTTAGGGGAAAAATATTGAACACAAAATATTTATAGTGTTTCAGGAAATAGAAATCCCATAGTCCACTCCACCAACACTCTACTCTATGGTTTAGTGCTTTTCACTATGAAATCCATTTTTTGGGGGGCTCCCAGCTGAGTTTAAGAAGTTTTTTACTTGTTAAAAAATTACAAGATATTTTAATCAGGATCTCTCATTACAAGACCTATCCAAAACCTTAATACACACAATTACAATGAGTACTAATTTGATAGAGATGAATGAAATTTAATGGAATGTTGCAACACATAGTTGCGAGTAACAACACATTGTTTCATGAAAAAACTGACAATAGATAAAGAAACATCTAGATAAGATGATTATCTTTATATCACATCTCTATAGGTTCTTTTATTATAATAGATAAACTTAATAGAACATCGTTAAATAATTTTACGTTATTTATTCTATGTACATTTATTCATTCTTTGTGTTATTGGAGTGTTCATATGTACGTGTGCATCACACTCTCATGCAATGAATAAACCTCCTATTTATATCTCTTATTTTATTTTGAACTTAATAATACCAAAAAATCATAAAGGTCGAATGAATTATCCTTTGAAAATTTGATAAGACAGGTTCTTAAAGGCACGAAACCTTCTTTTCCAAATATAGAATAAGATTCTATGGAAGAAATTTCAGAAATATTCTTCTTCTTCTTCTGATATTTTCATTCTTAGAAAAACTACAATTTTTTACAAATTTATCTTTACTAAGTTAGAAAACTCCTTTTTCATATGTGTAAAAGCATGAAATGACTTATTGAGAGATTATGATAATGTTATAAGTAATCATGATGATCTGAATAATAGATTATACATTGTAAGATAATCATATGATAGCATTGTTATCATAACACAACTTTATGATAAGCTTCATAAGATAAAAAACTTCATATCTTACACTGTATAGAATAACATGATTTCACTATTTGTGTAAGATAAATTCTTTATGAGAGAACACATTAGAGGATTGTAAGATAATTCTTCCTAAGATAATTACTTACTAGCTTAAGATAATAAATTTCCATATCTATCTTTATTATTCCTTAGATAATTATTTTAAAAATGTCATTTTCATAAGATAAAATACTTCTCATAATTTCCTTCTAACTAAGCTTCTTAACTTTGAACAAAAGGAAGATAACTTTCTTTAACCATAAGATAAAATACATTATCACAGAATAAAATATTCAAATCAAAGAATGATTTTACTTAGTAAGATAAACATGCTATGAATAGGATAATCACTTAGGATAAGATAAATTAGATAGCTAAAATCTATCAAAATAGATGAATTTATATTCAGATACAATAATTTCATTTGAAATAAATAACTCACTTATTATAAGAATATAGAATCTAAAACACCAAAAATAAACTCATTAGTATAAAAAATTTATTTTGTGAATAATCAAAACACAAAAAAACTGAGATATATTGAAAGAACTTAAATTTTTCCAACAATCTCACCTTTTTTTTATGAGTAAAAAACCCATTAAATGATAAAAAAAATTTACGGAAAAAGTTTAAAGAGATTTTAATTTTTAATTTTCCTTTTTCTCCCCCATTTTTTGATATAAAAAATAAGTAGAATAAGTAAAAAATATTACAATTAATGTCACACAAGATTTAGTGTAATTGATCTGAGTAAGACATACTGAATATTAATAGAATATGGAATAAACTTGTGTTGAAAATAGTATTGATAGGATATAGAAAATAAAAACATAAATAGTCAAATAATTAGAGAAACATAAATTATATCACGTATCAATAAAAAACTTTTAGAAAGTAGAGAGAATATAATCAATGAAAATTGTGACGATTAAAGAAGCATATAACAATATTAATGATGAAGCTCAGAAAAATTGAGAAAAAAATATAAACAACAATATTTTATATAAATAAAAAATTAATAATAATTAAAGGGATAATAATAATGTGATAAAACTATAAGTAAAAAACCATTAAAATTTTTAAAGAAATATTCAAATGTTTTAGAGGGGATATTCACTAAAATAACCAAATGAAGAAAGTAAGTTAGTTTTGTGGAACTAGTCGGTGTTTCGAAGGTATAATCTTAAAATATTATGGCCAACCAACTGGTAATGAAGATATAGGCATAGGAGTATTATCACTTTCTCTGACAACATCATCCAAAGTAAGTAAATATCCTCAAAGTATAGCTTTATTGTCTCGAGAAATCCTTACTAAAGTGGACTGAATATTGAGAACAATTTTCTAATCCCGTTCCAAATCAAAGTGGTTTATAGGTACAAAGAATAACTTAGAAGAAAGTTTAGGTAGAGTTACAAAAACTTATTTAGAAAACCTAAGTTTATCCATTGAATATATTTCATAAGTATTGAAGTTTTATTTTAATCTCTAAGAGGTGTCAACATGATGATATGATATTGTAGGTCCAAGAGAGTGTCTACCTATGAGATGGTATAAACCATCCACACACATATCAATCCACTTTACCATATCTTATTTTCAGAAGCCTAATAAAGTATTGAAACCATTCCATGCTCTCTGAGATAAATTTACAAAAAAGTTCCACATTCCACATTTGTTTTCATAGTTCTGAATCAAATTATTTAATAATTCAAACATGTTATCCGATAAACTAATTGAACTAGTAGTATGATAAGCAAGTGTTGTATCATTTCCATTTGAGGGGACTCGACACTCCCATGGTTCACCAAATTCATCTTATTATACTTCTTTTGGATATTTTAATCTCATGTTTTTTATAACCAACTAGTGAAAATTTACAAATTTATCTTCCATCACTTCAAAATTATAGGCTAATGATCTATCCATTTTTTGTAAACTAGTGATTATGAAATTGGTATAATTTTTTAGTTGAAGTGAAACATCCAAGATAATCGGTAGTCTGTCCTTTAATAAGGAACAAATTTCTTTATGGGACTGGTCAAATTTTCAAAATTAAACTTCATGGAATTATAACTATTTTTCTAATTTTAGAAACCACATATCTCTGAATATCTTGTAACATATCTTTAGAGATAATCTCACATTGAATATAAGCTGTAGTGAAGGTCATAATATCTATAGTGAGAGACACTCCTTAAAACTTTGAATCTATTAAAACCTGATCCATAAACTTCTATCCAAATTATTCTCCAGTATAATCTTTCAAAACTTTTTCCAAAAGTGATTCAAACAACAACTTTAAATCACCAATATTATCCTTTGAGAGTGATTGTTCTTAGAGATTCCTTATTCCAAACCTGGATTCCATTAAATGATTCCTCAAAGAATCCACTTCAGTCATTAGCTGAAATATCTCTCTCAAGCTCTTTGATCCATGACATCTAATTCAGTTATAGGGATTTCAGAATTATTTTGGTGCGATAGAATAAGAGAAAACAATTCTTGGTGCACTTCGACACTACGATATTCATAAACTTGGAGATTTTCACCAACATAGGGTAATTCATCAACACGAGAGGGTTATACCGATTCTAATATTTCTCTTCTCTTTGAAAAAAATTGATTTTAATCTTTTTCTTCTTCTTCCTCTTCACTATCATCAGTATTTCAACTGATAAAATTTACTGATTGTCTTCCAAATTTTTTATTAGTCTCCCCAGATAGAGATATTTAAAATAGTGGGATTGCTCCCAATGTAGTAGAAATGGTTTTCTATTTACCAAATCTAAATTTCCTTGTAATGGTATAAGTTAAATTTTCCTTTATAGTATAAATAGGTAAAACATGTGGTTCAGCTATGGAAATAGTAGGAGAATTAACAACTTGACATGATTCCAAGAAAACTTCCGGGATGGAATCACCCCCATCTTGAATTTCTTTGAAAACAAAAACCTGAACTCTTATTTTACTATTCATTAGAGTTTCATTTTCTAGAATATCTCTTACATCTATACTTGTAATTGGTTCTTCTATGGGGGAAAAACTTACAGGATCTTGAGAAGAAACCTCATTACAATAAGCATACAAGATGACCCTCCCTGAGTAGTAGCTTAGTATATCTTAACTTATTATTTTGAACTGACTAGAAAAAACTTATTCAAATATTAATTCTAGAAGAATCCACTTATCTTCAAAAAACTAGCACTCAAAATTGTTAATCCATGACAACATGTGACAATGGTTTCATCCAAAAAAACACAAATTTTACTGAAAACCAAGGTTAACAACATTTCTAATGGTTAAAAATTTACTTATTTATTTTGAATATGGAACATATACTTCATAATATATCATTAAAAATTCATAGTTTTTTCTATCAAAAATAGATACAAAAAAAAATAATATCTTGAAAAATGATTTTCTCAAACTCACTATTTTATTGAGGAATGGTCGACTGAATGGAATTCATAAGAACATTTCTCTTCAGTTCTAGGTATTTTACAGGTTTCTTCTCTACATTATGATTTCAAAAAGAGACTTTATTATTTCAATACATCTTACATCATAAATTTTCTTTAAGGAGGTTTTTAAATTTGAATTTCATTTATAAGGTCATCGAAAGACTTCAACCATTGTTAAAGATAATATCAAAAAATTCGTATGGTTTACTATTTATGTAACCATATCCTCATTATCACCAAAATTAAATATAAAAATTTTATAGAAATATATTAATTATTTATCATAGAAAACCCTATTCACTTATTATAGATCAAAAGTTCCCATCCTCAATGATTTACAACTTTCTTGAGCAACATATTTGTACCATCTAGCTAGTTGAAATCAATAACTCTTCCAATCAATACTTTCCTTATGGTCCTTGAGTGCTTGGCTATGATAGAAGTAGCTCCATATATTCTAATAGTTTTTACAGTATTAAAATACGTTTTAAATATTAAAGTTCTAAGAGAAAAAAGTTTTATATGGAAATGAGATAAAGATTCCTAGGTTCGCAATGTTTTATCACATAAAACTAACTTAGTTTATTTTATTTTTAAGTAACCAAAGGGTTTCTATGATTGGTGTGTAAGATAATCGTAAAAAACTAACCTATGTTTCCTATTGATATGTGACTAATACTCACAATGATAGTGCTAAATTTCAAAATAAATAATGAAAATAAAATATTTTCAAAATATAAATTCTCATTATAAAATAAGTAAAATAAAAATAAAATTATCTAAAATTAAATAATCATAATTTATATTTTGATAAAATAAAACATGTCTATGGGAAATGGTTTAGAAGAAATGTATAATAATTGATTTCCTGTGTAAGAAAATTCTATAGAGATATCATCTTTTTGTGCATGATCCCTTAAGAAATGATGCCTCAAATCAATGTAATTCATTATAGAATGATTTATTAGGGTTTTTGAAATATTGATAGAACTTGTGTTATCACATTTGATTGGAAAATGATTAAAATTGAATCCAAAATCCATTAGGGTGTGTTTCATCCAAAACACTTGTGCAAAACAACTTCTAGATGTAATATATTCAATTTTAGTAATTAATAGTGCTATAGAGTGTTGTTTCTTAATAGACCATGATATTAAGGATTTACCAAGAATGTGATAGGTTCTTGAGGCGATCTTATTATCTAGTCTACACCCACAAAGAACAACATTTGAATATAAAGTTAAATAAAAAAATTAGAAGTTTTTGGAATGAATTAGATTAAGGGAAATAATTCATTTTAAACATCTCAAAATCCTCTTAGAAACATTTAAATGAGATTATTTTGGATTAGAATTAAATATTGCACAAAGACATACTAAAAATATAATGTATGACCTACTTATATTAAGATAAATCAAACTTCCATTGATTCCTCTATATAACTTGTTGTCAACTAGTTTTCCAGCTCCATCCAAGTCAAGTTTAATATTGGATCTCATAGGAGTCGAATAAGTCTTACTATTTTCAATTATAAATTTTTAAGTAAATAAAGAATATATTTTCTTTGATTTAAAACATTTATAATTTTTTTTGATAAATTTTAAAACCAAATAAATAGTTTAACTCACCCACCATGCTCATTTTAAATTATTTTTTCATAATTTTTGTAAAACCATTACATAATTTTTGGTTATTTGAACCGAAAGTAACATCATCAATATATATTTTCACAAGAAAAGTACATTTTGATGAAATATTATTGAAAATAGTGGGGAATTCCAAACCCAAAATAAAACCATTTGATAAAAAAAATGTAATCTTTCATATCATGCTCTAGATTCTTATTTAAGTACACAAAGAGCTTTAGTAATTTCAAAAATAGAATTGTGAAAATGATGGTCTTAAAAACTAGGAGGTTGTTCAACATAAAATTACTCCATTAAAAACCAATTTAAAAATTAATTTTTAACATCCATATGATATAATTTAAAATTCATATAAGTTTCATATTCTAAAGAGATTCTAATTGATTTTATCCTAGATACAGGGGAAAAGTTTTTTTCATAATCTATTCTTTATTCTTGATTATATCCTTTTGAAACTAATATATCTTTATTTTTTGTGATCACACCATGATCATCCTGTTTGTTCCTAAATACCCATTTATTTCCCATAAGAGGATAATAATAGGGTCTATAAAATAATTATTATACCTTTTTTCACTTGAACTGGTTTAATTCTTCTTACATTTCTAAAGCCCAAATCTCATCAGCTAATTATTCTTCTATAGTTCTAGGTTCTAGCTGCGATAAAAAATAAAAGAATTATAAAAGGTTTCCTATATTTATTATGGTCCTAAATCCTTCATCTAAACTTCCTATAAATTTCTCTAGAGGCTGGTTTTTTATAGTTTCTAGGTTTTCTAAGTGACACACTTTCTAGTTCAATAGTATCAACAGTTACAATATTTGGTTCACTAAACATAAATTCCAAATCATCATTGTTTTTATTACTAAAAATAGGTTCAAGTATCATGTAGATAATTAGTCAACTCATACACTTGATTCATTTTTGTGATCAAAAGGATCACTTTCATTTAAATTCACATGATATGACACTTCAACAATACTTGACCTTTTATTGAAAACTCTATAAGCTTTTGAAGTAGTAAAATAACCTAGGAAGATACCTTTATCGGATTTTGAATCAAATTTACCAAGACTTTCCTTGGTGTTTAAAATATAAACAATACATCCAAACACATTGAAGTATCCTACCTTTGTATTTATATTATTCCATAACTCATAGGGTTTTTTCTTTAATATATGCTGTATTAGAACTCTTTTAATGAAATAAAATGTTATGTTAACAAATTTAACCCAAAAATAAGTAATAATTTTATATTCACATAACATTTTTCTATTAATTTAATATATATTTTTATTTCTCTTTTCAAAAACAAAATTCTGTTGTGGTGTCCTAGGGCTATAAAAGGTGTATTTAATACCATATTTTGAGAAGAATGAATTAAATTCATCATTCTAAAATTATCTTCCATGATCACTTATTAAAAACATAATTTTGACATCCTTTTCATTTTTCATAGGGTTACAAAAATTAAAAAAAATACTTAATAGGTTTAAATTTTAAATTTCAAGAAGTAAACATAGGTAAATATTAAAAAATCATCAACCAACACATAAAAAATGATTTTCCAATAAGGTTTGTTGTTCTAGTCTGTACGAATATATCCATATAGATAGGCTCTAAAGGTATAGAAGTATCTGTTGGAGTTGGTTCTCTAGAACCAACTTCTATGTACTTTATGATAACTTGTATTCATAGTTTTAAATACCAATAAACTAATTATCACATCATGATTGTTCTTCTACATAACATAGTATGTGATAATGTCCCAAGAGTAGTTGTTGCACTAAAAGGTCATATCAGTTCCATGCTATGATGAGAACCCAAAAGTGCTACAAAAATATTTCTTAAATATATGTTATATATCTGGAAGATATCATTTAAGGGATTCAAATGATACTGTATATAAGGGGTGGATACTCATAGGACTTTGAGGCACCTTATCTTGGTGTATTCCCTTGGTAATATCCAGTAGGATATTATGAGAATGAAACCCACCAGTAGGAAATACACATTTATATGTGTCATTGGATGTTCCTATCTATGGAAATGTGTATTGGTACTTAGACTTTAATATTATTATTAATGAGTATTATGAGTTGTGTATGTTAATGTATTGAAAAAAACTGTGATGATAGATGTTCGCAGCAAGGTAGTACATGTTGGGTGCGTCATGAGTAATATTGCATTAATAAATAATGTGAGAAAGGATTTATCCCTTTTATTCTTTAATGGAAGTTAATATCTTAGGCCTTTTCTTGGAAATGATATATCCTAAATAAATCCATGTCTATAGTGTTCTATAAGCAAGTTCTATTTTCAGAAAGTCAAAGAAAGAGACATCGAGTACATAGGTTGATGGCACCAGCATGCAACCTGCTTGACTTGAGATATTGTAATAAAGGGGTTATATTACATATAAATAATTAGTATGAGGTATCACAACATTGCAGCATTATCTTATTTCTCTATGGGTTCCTTGTTGTATTGCTAGACGTTAACCTTGTACTTTATGCTGCTTCATTTAATGCCACTAAGAAAGAGGCCTAGAGGGTCACACACTAAGTGTATCCAGAATCTCAGTTAAATAATATATTATTATTTATTATTTAATAAGTTGAATAAATATCATTCCCACATGAAGTTTAATAATTATTCATGTATTCTTGATCGCATAAAAATATTTATTTTATATCTAGTAAATATAATATTTATTTATTTATTGGTGAATAATGAAATGAGATCTATTTAATAAATAAATAAATATTATTCAAGGTCTGATAAATATTATGGAATAATTAAAAACCTTGATTTTAGGTTTGGGGAGAAAATAATAAATATTTAATATTATTTGATTAAATAATATTTAATTTTAATTTGCAAGATAAGCACATGTCAAGAAATAATAATAATAATATTATTATTTGACATGGGGTTTTCTCTAGAATTAAATAAATAATTAAGGTAACTTTTGAAATTATTTTATTTTAATCCTAGAGATATATAAACCTAGTTATATTATTTTCTCAATAGAAAAATTCATTTTTTGGTTTGTGCATAATGGAATTGTAGAATTCTATCGAGCCCTTGAGATCTATTTTCAACAAGATTTCTCCCAAGAATAGAGAGAAATATTCCTCCACTAGATCAAGGAGAATGATTTGGAAGCAATTCTCATAGAGATCAAAAATAGAAAACAAAAGTGAAAGGATCTACTGTGCTAGAACATGGAGATTCTTTCAGCGATATCTGAAGATTCGTGGAACATGTGTGGATCACTACTAGAGGGAATTTGTACTTGATTCCTACAACACAATGATGGTGCATCATATATCTGTTACCAGATCTATAAACAAATAAATAATTGCATCAAGGTAATTATTATTTAATTAAATTAAATATAAATAATATGTGATGATCTTCTCTCTCGGGTTCCGTCATGATTCATGTTGTCTGTCTTCTTTGATTCAATTCTGTTGAACATGACATTTATCATCATGTAGATCTTAGATTGATCATTGAACATGACAAAAAGCAATATTGGGAATGACCCATCACATGCTTCCGTTGCGACCTAAACCAACAATTGGTATCAGAGTGGTCACATAATTATTTATATTTATTTAAAGACCATTGATGATTTATACATTTGTGATTTAGTTTTTCAATTCAAGTTTAATCATTATTTTAATCTAAATTGCGAGATCTTCTTCTTACTCCTTCATTTCTCATAGATCTAATCAATATGATTAATTTTATGGATGAAATAAAATTGATGAACTCGTATGGATGTGTCAATGATTTTTTCTATATAACATAAGAGTACATTCCGTGTAACCGGAGTTATACACCGTGTACTTGTGTTCAATTCATTGGTAATCAGTTCAGTAATTAATTCAAAGCATGTGCATTGATGACATGTGTTGTAGTTAATTATTACACTGCATGTTTATCGAGCCAGCCTGATACACGTTCATTCGGAGTACATGTGTTGTAGCCCACGTATATGGCGTGTAGTCCCTTTGAGTCACAGAGGGTCCGTGTATTACTATACATGGCCTACCTAACTTGTGACCATGTAACTTGGAGTCCACACACATTTTAGTCCTTTATTCATGCCATTTACTCCATTTTCTGAGGCATGGTTTACATGTCTAGTCCCTAGGAGTGTGCCTCAAATAGACGGTGAGATACGTACACACCATGTAGCTCTATGTACACACCATGTACTTATACCAAATTATACAGATTTAAAATTTATTTATTATACTATGTAAACCTTGAGACATGGGCCTACGTGTGGTCATTAAGTTGATTGGATATTCCATGTGATTGGTTTTAATATATATATATATATATTCAATTTATATCTGTGTAATGTTTATATCTACACATCGTGTATGATTCATATTAAATTTATTACTCCATGTGCATTAAATCATAACATGTGACCAAAAAATCATGTAATTCATTTACTAGTACACATCATGAAAGTACGTGATAAGTCGTGTATTCTATATGTCACAAAATTAAAACTATATATGATTATAATACATGTTGGGTGGATACAGACGAGTATTCACCATGTTTCCTCTAAGGTACATTTATGTACATAGTTAATTTTAAATAGATTTATATAATTTTTTTAAAATTACAATGGATGAGAATGTAAAGGATATTCAGATAATAATTAAGATAAAATAATTGATTAATTAAAGATAATAATTAATTCATTCAAGTGCAATTTATCTTAAATTAGAATGATTAATAATTGAATTCTAGTTTTATTAAATTCATAATTCATTACATGCATGTGGGTGATCATGGGCATAGACCAGAACTTTGTATGTAATTGGTTTAATTTAATTTATTATTAAATTAAATTTTTGACCTACTTTACTTTTCTCATCTTATTATGTAAGGGCTTACATACCCTTGGTTTCATTTATGTAAACCCTTTCCCCCTCACCTGTGTGTGATTAAAAGCATATGTAATGGATGGAGCTTCAAATCTAATGGAGGCAGTTCATGTTTGGAGTTGAGGTGAAACCAATCTAAGAGAGATGCATTGGTGGAAAGGTGGGAAGCTGTAACATGAACCTTAATTGGTTCAAGGTGTTTCCCCCTAGGTCAATAGTTAATTTATCAACCACTAGATAAACTAACCATTAGTGAAATGTCATGATCATACCACTTTATTATTTTATTTCTATGAAGTTAAATGGTTATTTCATTATGGACGTTTTTTCATGATCACATAAATTAATGAAATAAACAAAAATATAATATAAAACTAAAATAAATTGGATTATGTGTAAATATTATTTTAAGACATGGTTAATCACTTAAGTAAATCCACTTAATATTAACATGCATGTGATAAAATATAATAATTGGAAATTTATGCGTAAAAGGATAAAATCCCTAAATAATAAATATTAATTCGTTATTGTCTTCCAATACTTCAGTTAAAATAGAACCACAGTTCAAAGTGCTTGACCAACCAAAGTTGGGGTGATTTCAATTATTGGGGAATTCTAACTTGAAGTTTTGGGTTGGATTAAATTAGTTCACATAAATATTTGACTACCAAAGAAGGAATTAGTGTAACTGAGAGGAAAAGGTAGAGGAAATCCAATTTAAGGATTTCAAGATTAGGGAGTCCACTCAACATATCATTAACTGTGAGTTAATGCAGATGGAATTTGGAATGCCTACCTAAAACCATTGAATTTTCTTGACCAACCAAAGTTAGGGTAATGAAAAGGGGAATATTGATCCTTTCCACTCGAATGTCCAAACAATAGGATATTTCAAAGGTGAATGCTATTGGGTTTTGATAAATTAGTGGGAGAATAATAATATCATATTTATTTATTTGTTTAAATTTATTAGATAAAGTACTAAAATCTCTGATCATATTATTTTTAGAAACAAAAATAAAACGAAATAAAACATATCATTGCAATATATACTTGATAAGGATAACCTTATCACCAGCACAAATTTACAATAGTGTAAAAGGTGCCTACATTTTATCCTATTCAATGAAAGGAAATTGTATGCGTTGGAAGAACCTTTTCTTAATTCTCCTGGTAATGAGGCAAGGTATGAAGAGTTATCAATCTATGAGACAAATTTAAATGGTTTAACATATGTTCAATGTTTTATGCTATCATCCATGTATAATGATCTTTTGAAGAAACATGAGGACATGAATTCATATAGAATGATGTCTCACCTTTGGGATCTCTATCAATAGAAGGAGAGACAAGATAAGTAAGAGATCTCCAATGCTTTGTTGACAAATAATCTTGGAGAGTCTGCACCAACTAGGCCTCATGTAGTCAAGATTATGGGCTACATTGAATGCTTAGACATCTTACGGATTAAATTCCCAGATGATTTGCATAAAGATCTCACACTTTCATCACTTTCCAAGACCTTCTTCAGTTTTATTATTAATTACAATATGAGAAATAATGAGAAGATTCTTTCAATACTTCTTGTCTTGATTCACCATGTGGATAAGGACACGAGGCATGAAAAACCTATAATATTTATGGTTATTTAGAAAATGAATAACAATAAAAATGAACCTAAGACTCATAACAATTCTAAATATTCTGAGCACTGTCCTTATAATAAGAAGAAGATCTAGAGTTAGGGAAAGGAAAAAGAGGTAGTATGATTTGCATATGCACAACCTCGTCACTGGAAGATGAACTGTATCTAAAATTAAGAGGAATCTAAAGGTTTATTCATTATAGAGTTTAATATTTCAATATCCACACATTGGGTATTAGATATATCTTTTTGGTGCTCACATTTGTATCCAAATGTAAGAACCAAGTAGATTTTTAAATATTTATAGAGGAGAGGTGGATTTGGGAGCCACTAATGGTGTGAGGTTAGTTGACCTGGCCATTGGTGACTACCACCTTTCATTTCCAACATTAATGATTTTTGTTTTAAAAGATTATTATTATGTACTGAAGGTTACCGAGAACATAATTTCCATATCATTCCTAGATGTGGATGGGTTCATTTTCAGGTTTGGAAATAAAATTTGTTTCTTTTTTTATGAACAAAATATGTTATGGTTTGGATCATTTAAATAATAGTCTTTATGTATTAAAATAAGAAAAATAAGAATTGGAAATTGATAACAAATCATGTTCATAATAATCGTATAACACCCAGCTTTGACATCACCATCTTAGTCATGTAAATGAGAAGCATTTTAAAAATCCCTATCAAGATGGTTATTTAGACTCATCTAAGCTAAAACCGCTTGAAATATTTCATGCTTATTTATAAGGAAAAATGACCAAACCACCATTTGTTGGATAGGGTGAAAGGTCCACATAGATTCTAGGATTGGTACACACTGATGTATTTTGACCATTTCTAGTGGAAGCTAGAGGTGGATATTCTTACTTCATAACATTTAATGATTACTTGAGTAGATATGGATATGTCTAATTAATGGGGTATAAGTTTGAGTCCTTTAAATTTTTTTAAGAAATTCAAGAATGAAGTATAGAATCAACTTGGAAAAAAGATAAAAAAAATTGATTGGATCGAGGTAGTGAGTATCTTAACTAAGAGTTCATCGACTTTCTATAAGAGTCTGAGATTCTATCTCAAATCACTCCACCTTACGCACTATAATATAATGGTGTTAGTTAAAGGAGTAACCATACATTGTTAGACATGGTAAGGTCGATGATGAGTTATGTATATCTTCCATAATACTTTTGGGGATATTCATTACAAACTGCAACATACACATTAAATTGGGTACCAACTAAAACAGAAAATGGAATTCCCTTTTAGTTATAGAGTGGAAAGAAACCCGTTTTTTCATATACATGTGTATGGGGTTGAGAGGCATTTTTTAAGGCCTTATCAAGAAACAAACTATCACTACAGGGCACAAAGTGTATCTTTATAGGGTATCCTAAGGAAATAAGGGGATACTACCTATAAAACCCCTTAGACAAGAAAGTGATTGTCACCAAACAAGATGTATTTCTTAAGAGGGAGCACATACTCAAAAAGGATAGTGGGAGAAAGATTTAATTTGATGAATTTGATTCTCAAGATATACAAGATTTGGTACAAGAATATATTTCATAGGTCTCTGTGGAAGAAAATGTTCCTAAAACACAAGTACTATGTAGGAGCGTAAAAGAGGTAAGAGGACTAGAGAGATATGATCATCTAGTCACCAAAGATGCTGACTCATTATTTGTTGATAATGATGAACCTATCTCCTATAAAGAGGCATTATATAGCTTATAAGCTGCAAGATAGAAAGAATTAATGAATTCTGAAATGGATTCCATGTATTAGAACCAAGTTTGGGTTTTGGTCGATGTTTCAGTTGATGTAAAGACCGTTGGATGCAAATGTTTATTCAAGAGTAAACTGAACATGGAAGGTAAAGTAAATACCTATAAGGAAAGTCAAGTGGATAAAGAGTTTAAATAATGTTAAGTAAGTGACTATGATGAAACATTTTCACCATTTTCCATGTTTAAATTCATCAGAATTATACTTGCCAAAGCAACTTACCATGACTATGATATTTGGAAGACGGATTTAAAAACTAAATTCCATAATGGGAACCTTTAGGAAGATGTCTATATGACACAACTAGATGGTTTTGTGACTCCAGGTGATGCCAAAAGTATTTTCAAGTTAGAGATATCCATTTATGGATTGAAGAAATCATCTATATCATAGAACATTCAATTCAATGAATCCATAAAATAATTTGGTTTCATATAGAATGAATGTCAGTCATGTGTTTATAAGTGGTTTAGTGTAAATGCATTCATTATCCTAGTAGTATACGTTGACGACATATTACTTTTTTGGAAATGACATACCAGTCTTACAAACTATTAAGGACTGGTTAAACAAGTGTTTTTCCTTGAAGGACTTAGGTGAACCAGCCTATATTCTAGCGATCAAGATCATTCATGATAGATCTAAGATGTTTCTTGGACTAAGTAAAAGTATATATGTTGACCTGATACTAAATAGATTTATTACGGAACAATCCAATAGGGTATTGGTTTCAGTGTCACATGGTTTACATCTTTCTAAGAAAATTTGTCCTCATAAACAACATGAGAAAGAGAGATTGAGTAAGATCCCATATGATTCGATGATAATATCAATCATGTATGCCATGTTATATACTAGAATTGATGTTTCCTATGCATTGGTCATGGTATGTAGATATAAAGAAGATCTTGTAGAACAACATTGGATTGCTGTTAAATCTATCCTTAAGTATCTGAGAAGAAATAAAGATATATTCCTAGTGTATGGAGGAGATGAGGAATTGGTCATCAAGGTTTATAATGATGCTAGTTTTCAAATAGATCATAATGATCTAAAGTCATATTTAGGATATGTTTTCTTTCTCAATGGAGGGTATGTGAGCTGGAAGAGTTCCAAGCAGTCAATTTTCATTGATTCTACATTAGAGTCTGATTATATAGCGGCTTATAATGCATCCAAGGAATCCATTTGGATTTAGAACATTGTTTAGGATCTTGATGTGGTACCTAGCAGTAAATACCCTATCACATTATATTTTGATAATACTACAATTGTGGCTATTGAAAACGAGCCAAGGTCACACTAATGAACAAATCACATACTCTGAAAGTATCACCTCTTAAGGGATTTTTATTGGAGGGTTGAATTTATAGTGAGTAGAGTACCCATGGAAGAGAACATGGTGGACCTCTTGACTAAAGGCCTATCTTAGTAGAAGCATGAGTATCCTGTGAGAGCTAGTGGACTGAAGGCTGTTAGTATTTGTCTCTAGTGCAAGTGAGAGTCTCTTGGAATTGGTTCCCTAGAAGAAACTTCTATGTACTTTGTGATAAATTGTATTCATAGATTTGAATATTAATAAACTAATTGTCATATCATGATTTTTATTATGCATAACACAATATGTGATAATGTCCCAGGAGTATCTGCCACACTAAAAGGTTATAGCAGTTCCCTGCTATGATGAGAACCCGAAAGTGATATGAAACTATTCTTAAATATATGTTCTATAGCCGAATGATATCATTTGAGGGACACAAATGATACGGGATATCAAGGGTGGAGACTCATAAGGAATTTGAGGCACCTTCTCATGGTGCACACCCTAGGTAATATCTAGTAGGATATTATGATAATGGGACCTACCAGTAGGAAATCCAATTTTATATGTGTCATTAGATGTTTCTATCTTCAGGTGTGTGTATTTTTACTTAGACTTATTATTAATGATTATTATTATTTTAGTACCTTGACCTATTGATGAAAACAGCTATGACATATGTTTGCAGTGAGGTAGGATATGTTGGGTGTGTCATTAGTAATATTACATTAATGAATAATGTGAGGATGAATTTATAAATTCTATTATTTAATGGAAGTTAATATCTCAGGCTCTCTATTGGAAATGATATTTCCTAAATAAATCCATTTCTATAGTGTTCTATAGGATAGTTCTATTTACAAAAAGTCAAAGAAAGAGACATCAAGCACATATATTAATGGAACTGGCATGCAACCAGCTTAATTTGAGATATTGTGATCAAGAGATTATATTACATAGTAAGAATCTGTATAAGGTATCATGTTGTTTCATAATTAATTTTTTTTCTATATGGGTGCCTTGGAATGTTTCTAGATGATAACCTTAGAATTTAGGTTGATTTTCCTAATGCCACTGAGAAAGAGGCCTAGAGGGTCACACACTTAGTTTATCCAGAATCTTAGTTAAATAGTATATATGTTGACCTAATACTAAATAGATTTATTACGGAACAATCCAATAGGGTATTGGTTTCAGTGTCACATGGTTTACATCTTTCTAAGAAAATTTGTCCTCATAAACAACATGAGAAAGAGAGATTGAGTAAGATCCCATATGATTCGATGATAGTATCAATCATGTATGCCATGTTATATACTAGAATTGATGTTGCCTATGCATTGGTCATGGTATGTAGATATAAAGAAGATCTTGTAGAACAACATTGGATTGCTGTTAAATCTATCCTTAAGTATCTGAGAAGAAATAAAGATATATTCCTAGTGTATGGAGGAGATGAGGAATTGGTCATCAAGGTTTATACTGATGCTAGTTTTCAAATAGATCATAATGATCTAAAGTCATATTTAGGATATGTTTTCTTTCTCAATGGAGGGTATGTGAGCTGGAAGAGTTCCAAGCAGTCAATTTTCATTGATTCTACATTAGAGTCTGATTATATAGTGGCTTCTAATGCATCCAAGGAATCCGTTTGGATTTAGAACATTTTTTAGGATCTTGATGTGGTACCTAGAAGTAAATACCCTATCACATTATATTTTGATAATACTACAATTGTGGCTCTTGAAAACGAGCCAAGGTCACACTAATGAACAAATCACATACTCTGAAAGTATCACCTCTTAAGGGATTTTTATCGGAGGGTTGAATTTATAGTGAGTAGAGTACCCATGAAAGAGAACATGTTGGACCTCTTGACTAAAGGCCTATCTTAGTAGAAGCATGAGTATCGTGTGAGATCTAGTGGACTGAAGGCTGTTAGTATTTGTCTCTAGTGCAAGTGAGAGTCTCTTGGAATTGGTTCCCTAGAAGAAACTTCTATGTACTTTGTGATAAATTGTATTCATATATTTGAATATTAATAAACTAATTATCATATCATGATTTTTATTATGCATAACACAATATGTGATAATTTCCCAGGAGTATCTGCCACACTAAATGGTTATAGCAGTTCCCTGCTATGATGAGAACCCGAAAGTGATATGAAACTATTCTTAAATATATGTTCTATAGCCGAATGATATCATTTTAGGGACACAAATGATACGGGATATCAATGGTGGAGACTCATAAGGAATTTGAGGCACCTTCTCATGGTGCACACCCAAGGTAATATCTAGTAGGATATTATGATAATGGGACCTACCAGTAGGAAATCCAATTTTATATGTGTCATTAGATGTTTCTATCTTCAGGTGTGTGTATTTTTACTTAGACTTATTATTAATGATTATTATTATTTTAGTACCTTGACGTATTGATGAAAACAGCTATGACATATGTTTGCAGTGAGGTAGGATATGTTGGGTGTGTCATGAGTAATATTACATTAATGAATAATGTGAGGATGAATTTATAAATTCTATTATTTAATGGAAGTTAATATCTCAGGCTCTCTGTTGGAAATGATATTTCCTAAATAAATCCATTTCTATAGTGTTCTATAGGATAGTTCTATTTACAAAAAGTCAAAGAAAGAGACATCAAGCACATATATTAATGACACTGGCATGAAACCAGCTTAATTTGAGATATTGTGATCAAGAGATTATATTACATAGTAAGCATATGTATAAGGTATCATGTTGTTTCATAATTAATTTTTTTTCTATATGGGTGCCTTGGAATGTTTCTAGATGATAACCTTAGAATTTAGGTTGATTTTCCTAATGCCACTGAGAAAGAGGCCTAGAGGGTCACACACTTAGTGTATCCAGAATCTTAGTTAAATAGTATATTATTATTTATTATTTAAAAAGTTGAATAAATATTATTCTCTCATGTGGTTTAATAATTATTCTTGTATGCTTGATTGTATATAAATATTTATTTTCTATATAGTAAATATAATATTTATTTATTTATTGGTGAAAAATACCATGAGATTTATTCAATAAATAAATAGAAATTATTCAAGGTTTGATAAAAAATTTGGAGGAATGACGGACTGAGATTTTAGATCTGGTGATAAAATAATAAATATTTAATATTATTTGATTAAATAATATTTAGTTTTAATTCGCATGTTAAGAACATGTCTAGAAATAATAATAATATTATTATTATTTGACATAGGGTTTTCTCTAGGATTAAATAAATAATTAAGGACACTTTTTCAATTATTTTATTTTAACCATAGTAATATATAAATCTAGTTATGTTATTTTCTCAATAGAATAATTCACTTGTTTGGTTTATGCACAATAGAATTGGAGAATTCTCTCAAGACCTTGAGATATCTCTTCTCCAAGATCACTCATAAGAATGGAGAGCAATATTCCTCCACTAGATCAAGGAGAATTATTTGGAAGTGATTCTCTTAGAGATCAAAGTTAGATGACACAAGCATAAGGGTCTTTCATGATAGCACCCGAAGATTCTTTCAGAAACGTCTGGAGATTCATGGAACACATGTGGATCACCACTAGAGGTAATATGCACTAGATTCATAAAACACAACGATGGTGCATCACAAATTTGTTACTAGATCTATCAATGAAGAAATAATTCCATCAAGGTAATTATTATTTAATTAAATTAATTCTAAATAATATGTGATAATCCTCTCTCTCTAGTCCCGGAGTGATTCATGTTGTCTGTCTTCTTTGACTCAATTTCATTGAACATGGAATTTATCATTGTATAGATCTCAGATTGATCATTGAACATGAAAAAAAGAAATTTTGTGCACTACCCATCACACACTACCAATGTTCCCAAAACCTATAGTATCAACCTAATTGGTTTAAAATATGACTTGTGTTTCTTTAACATTTGAAATACATCACATAGTTTCTTTTTATCCAATTTAATATTAGGTAAATCTAAAATCAAATTTATATTATGTAACTTGTTCAAAGAATAAAAATTACAATGTCTAAGCCTTCTATGCCAAATACATGATTCATTTAATTCATAATTCAAAAAATTTACATTTTTTCTACACAAATAATTAATATCTAAAGTATAAACATTATATTTTATTGGTTCTCTAAACTTGATATAGTTTTATTTAAAAAGTGAGAAATCATTTTTAGAAAAATTAACTAAATAGCCATCATCTCAAAGTTGAGAAATAATTTTCAGATTATACTTTAGGCCTTCAATATAAATTACTTTGTTGATGAGGATAGATTGTGGATTTCCAATAGATTAAATTCTAACTATATTTCCTTTTTTAATGTCACCAAATGTGACATAACCTCCATTAATTTTAGATAGTGAATGAAAGTTATAGAAATATCCACTCAAGTTTCTTGAACAACCTCTATCCATGAACCATTTTGTAGTATTGTTTATGTGGATAGTTCCCTATAATGAAAAATCGAACAACAATATTTTTTGTTACCCAAATACTCTTATGTAAGAAAATGTTATCTACAAATGACTTGGGAATCCAAATCTGTTTGTGTTTTCCTAAAAATCCATAAGTGAACTTTGAAAAAGTTTTTGTAACAAAAGTATTTTTAATTCCAAAAAAACTAAATAATTTTCAGATTATGGATATTGGCATAATTTATTACTTCTACACAATGAAGAAAAGTAACTTGGGAGATATTTTTATTCTTAGAAGTAGGGAAAAAGTCATTTTTATAAAATTCAGGCCCTTCACCTAGACTTCCCATTCCAAAACATTATATTTTAAGTTGGTTTTGACCAAGAATTTTTAGGTAATATTCTCCCTTAATAAAAACACTTGTAGTATCTTTAATGTTTTGAACTTCTTTCTATAGGTTATCAATTGTACTAGTCTCTTTAGTACATGATGAAGTAGACTTTTCCAACTATTTTTTCAAGTCTAAAACTTTCTTATTTAAGTCTTTATCTTCATTAAATTTTTTTAATAAGAGTTTATAGGAGACTTATATTTCTTATTCAAGATTTTATACTTATTTTATAACATGGTATAATACTTAAATAATTCTTCATATGAAGAATTTTCCTTTTTAGACTCAAACTCATGATAAAAAGAATAGTAAGAGTGTACCTCATCTGAATGTTCCATGAAACATATGTTAGATTTTTTATTAGATATTAAAGATTCTGATTAAAATATGAATAATCACTAGAGTCATAAAAAATAAATCCATGTGGATTTAATATCCTTATTATATTTCTTCTTATTTATGGCCTTATTGAAAATAAATCTATCAAACTTTTTATTATCATATAATTGGGGATAGTCTGCATTGATGTGCCCAATATTTTTGCAGTCATAGAATCTTTATTTTTTATAATTTACACCATGCTTCTTATACTTATTGGAAGGTATTCTAAAACCTCTTCTATTATTATAGAACTTTATGAACATTAAAGAAAACTATAAAAGTTCATTATCTGATCCAAAATTTCTTTATAAGTATTCTTCTTTAGATGATTCAGAGATCTGTATACCTTTTTTCTTCTTGTTATCTTTAGAAGTAGAAACCTTCAAAACCACATTTTATTTCTTAATGATTTTATATTCTCTAGCTTCATCTTCCATTTCTACCTCATAAATATTAAGAGTTCCAATGAGATATTTTATTTTGAAATTATTGACATCTGTAGATTTTCTGATGGAAGCTGAGATTCCTCTCCACTTAGGTGGTAAAACTATTAAAAATTTTAATTCTTACTCAGGCACAGTAATTAGTGTTCTTAGAGTAGTAATCAGTGGGTCTTCCATTCAAACGAGTAATTATTTACCATTCATCTATTTTGAAGGTGTAAAAATCAAGTTTGGCAGTATCATATCTTAGGGACTTCATATTATATATACCTTTATAGGATACTTCTATAGTAGTCCACATTTCTTGGACAGTTTGACATTGAGAAATTTTATTAAACTCGTCTGGACCTAATCCACATATTATAGTATTCATTTCTTCAGAATTCAGGTCATATCTTGCTTCAATATTAGCATCCCATGTTTTTGGTTGATTTTTTGAAATTTTATAAGGATTCATAACTTTAAGATAAACCTTTAATCCAAGGTTCTTCAAATAGATGGTCATTCATACATTCCATCAACCATAATATTCACCATTAAAATAGGTAGATCTAACCATAAACATTCCTTATATGTTATCAGCCATATAAGCCATTTTAAAGAAGAATCTTGGACTTCAAACTTTGAAATTTGTGAAATCAAGAGTCATGAGCATTGATACCAATTGTTTTCTAGAGAACGGATAACTAAAAACTCGAGATGGGGGTGGATTGAGTTATTAAAAATTTCCTTTCTTTAAAACCACCCTCTTAAAGGTATACAAGATCAAATATTTTCCTTAACAAAATAAGGTAATGGAAATATAAAATCTCAAAGGAAAAATATTGAACATAGAGGATTTATAGTGGTTCAGGTAATAGGAATTCCCTAGTCCTCTCCACAAATACTCTACATTATGAGTTTGGTGATTTTCACTATGAAAACCCTTTTTTAAGGGTTCCCAATTGATTTCAGAAATATGTTACTTATTACAATGGTCCAAGATATTTTAACCAGGATCTCACTTTACAAGAACAATCCAAAATATCAACACACTCAATTATAATTAATTCAGATAAGATAGAGATGAATTAAATTTGAAGGAACATTGGAACACATGGTTTCAAACAACAACTGGCATTATATAAGGACACGTCCAGAGAAGATGATGATCTTCATAGAAAATATCTAGAGGTTTTTCATTCACAATGGATAAACTTATAATCAGCCTATGAATGCATTATATGTGATTTATTCTATGTACATGCATTCATTCTTTGTGTTATAAAATCATTCATATGTATGTGCGTATCACACTCTCATGAAGGGGATAAATTTCCAATTATATCTCTTCTTTGATTTTGAAAATAAGAATACCGAATCATTACAATGAATGAATGAATAATCCTTCAAAAATTTGATAATAATGGTTTTTAAAGGCATGTGTACATCTTTTTGAAAAATATAATAAGATTTTATGGTGGCTATGTCAAAAATATTCTTCTTATTTGGATCATTCAATTCGTGAAAAATGTCACTTTGTACAAATCAGTCTTTACTTATTTAGACAAATCCTTTTCTGATATTCCTAATAGAATGAGATTAATTATCACAGTATTATTATAATGTTTAAAATTAATCATGAATATCCACACAATATCTTATACTTCATAAGATAAACATGAGATAAAACTATTCACATAAGATAAATTTCTGAGTAACTTCATATGATATAACACTTCATATCTTGCATTGTGTAGAATAACATGGATTCACTATTTTTGTAATATAAATTCTTTCTAAGAGAACTATTTTGATAATGGTAAGATAATTCTTATTCATAAGATAATTTATTACAGACATAAGATAATCAATTTACATGGATTCCTTTTATGTTCATAAGATAATTATTTTATGAATGTCCTTTTTATAAGATAAAATAATTTTTATAATTTCCTTTCAACTAAGATTACTAAATTTGAACAAATGGAAGATAACTTTCTTCATCCATAAGATAAAATAATTTTTTGTAGAATAAAATATTCAAATAATATAATAGTTTTACTCCATAAGATAAACATGTTAAACATTAGATAATCACTCATCATAAGATAAATTAGGCAGCTAAAATCCAGTAGAATAGGTGACTTTATATTCACATATAATAAATTCCTTTGAAATAAATAACTCACTTATTAAAAGAAGATAGAAAATAAAACACTTAAAATAAACTAATTAGAATAAAAATAGGGATTTTATGAATCATCAAAACATATAAAGAACTGAGATATGTTGGAAAAACATAAGTTTGTCCAATAATGATTTCCTATCATCTCTTATCAGCTTTTTGACCAGTAAGTCATGTCATACATTTGAAAAAACAATGACCAACCTATTTTCACCTTCCACACACTTATTTATCATATTTTTTTTACCTTTTTCGGAAACCCCTCAACCTATTCATTAGGGATATCAATAACGAAACCAACCTGATTATGTCTCTCTTAGATTGATTCAATTATTTTAGTTTCCAGCTTTCTCATTTTTTCATTAATGTTCATTAAATGTTTTCAATGGTCTATGATGCGGCCTCTCTTACCAAAATAGAATTAGTTTCTCCTTGTGCTGAATGAATTATCAACCTTTATCACTAACTTCTTGGGAAGAGGTTTCTGAAATCACTTCTTTTGATTCCATCCCAAGATAGACTCCCTTTACTCTATTTGTTTCTTCTACTGTTGTGGACTTCTTCTTTCAACTTTATAGTAGTTTTTATTGGTAGATACATACCATAATTCATCATAAGTGTGACCATATTTGTTTTATCTCTCATATATATCCTCCAAGAAACCAAATATATTCTTAAAATACTTATTTACATTTTTATGTGAACTCAACTTTTTCTTAGTAGGTTTTCTCATAAATTCATCTTCTATGCTTTTGGGATCCACTTAGGGAGTTTCTATTCATGGATATGACTATATTCACCCTAGATGATGTGGTTAATTTCTTTTAATTTTTATCCTTATATATTTATATATTTTTTAACTTGAAATATATATGTTCAATTGAAACAGATTTAGAACAAACATATTTTTCATGGTTGTGGGAGACCTTCTTCCATGAGATTGTTGTGGATGATTCTCTAGTGGATCTCACAATATTTTTTACAAAAATAAAATTCCTATTTAAATAAAGACTCATATAATATGTTCTTATGGAATTATCAATTCTTACAGAAAATTGTGAGGGTCAAGATTAGGTGTTTTCTAGAATTTTCAATTTCATATCCAAATCTTGAAACTTTATATAGATCATGTATTTATTTTCTTCAAGTGATTACACCCTTGATTCACTATCTTATGTCAAATTCTTCTATTAATCCCCATGATTTTGAATTATCACTTGTGAAGAATTATCCGCATATTTTACTCTTATGTATTTTAATTATATTTGATCATATTTTACATTCATAGATACTTTATATAAATTCTTCAAAAAAATGGATCACTTGTTTGATAACTTTATCGAATACTTATTTCTCACAAAAATATATATTTAAAAATATTCATCAAATAAAGAGACTCTTTAATTGCAAAGTGTGATAGATTAATACTTTGTTTTCACTAGTCTTATGAGGATGTTTTATCTTCTTACCTTCTTTACCAATGCATCTTCTATAACATTAGATTCTTGTTACATCTCTGAGTTATATTCATTAATTCCATATATATGTAAAAATATATATGATATAACTTCATTAGGTACCTTCTTGAAGTAATATTTTATTTCAATGTATAAATCACTAATATATTCATTGAATCCATATTCCTCATATATTTTACTTGTTTTACTAGAGGAATCATAATCATTAGATTAATCAATGAACATACAACTCTGACTACCTTTAGATAATGGTTTTCCCTCATTCTTCTTAAAGAATTTTCTTTATTTTTGGATTCCATTTTCTTCCCATTTTGTAAGGTCTTGGTTGAAACCTCTTGATAATTCCTAATAGGGATGATAATAGATTATTTTATTTTAGGATATTTTTCAAACATTTCAAATATTTACTTCATATAATTACAATAAGAACATCGTGGGGAAAAAATACAAAACCAATACTAGATAATAATTTTTATCTGATTTCATTTTTTTTAAAATATTAGACCTAATTAGAGGGAACCTAAACTATGATACAAATTTTAAGTGACATAAGATATGTTCATACACACATGAGAGGGGTGTAAACCAGGCGTGTTCAAATTCATACAAATATGAAATATTCTTTAAAACTTTAAATCCATTTTGACTTTGAACATATGATACTGATTTAGTTTATTTAATCATTTATCCTTTAACTTAACATAAACCTGTATGAAATACAGTGCTAAAAGTAAATTTTGGAACATGTGTTTTCTCAAGGTCCATCCCCTCCTAGGGATCCAACTATGATTTTTAGATGAAAAAAATATCAATTTTTTTAAGTTTGGAATGAATCATACTCGAATCCCGATGAATCATATATAGTAACAGATGACTCATGTACATATTTGGATGAATCTTAGATAGATTTATATAACTCATACATGGGCCATAACGACTCATACACTGCTTTAGATGACTCATATATAGATAGGAATGAATCATACATAGGTCATACCTTTTCCAAATTTCCATTCAAGGTGGTCATAAATGAATCATATGATACACTAGGTATCTCATACATAGATTTTGGGACTCAAGCATTTTTCCAATTTCCAGTACTGAAATTTCATAATAGTTCAAATTAATTCTGAATCATTTAAATTTAACTATATAATTATTTAATCACTTAAAATAATCTCAGAATGGCTCCATTTAAATTTAGGAATTATTAGAATAATTACAAGTCTATAAAGATAGTTTAAAAGGTCCTTTGAAGAATGTGAATACTCAAAATAGTGTTTTTTAATTAGTTTACTACCCTTTAATTTTAGCCTTAAAATCAATCTTCTAAATCCTTAATCCAATTTATTTAATCATAGATTTTAGTATCCTTAATTCTTGATTTCATAAGGATGGATTTTACATAACCACCAATCTCTTCTTCCACACATTACACTTATTTCAAGATTTTTAATAACAACAATATAAGTTATCTTGTATTGTTTATCAACCATCTATACTCTTTAACCTCATATACATTTCATATATTGTAGATAATGTATCCTTTATTCGTGTATCACTTTTCATAGCCATACATACCATCTCAATAATAATATGATATTTTCCCTAACCATGTATACACCATAATGGTAGATTCTTCATCTTTACCCATAAACTATATGGGTACTATATGGGTAGCATTTACTTTTTTCATTGGGTGGATTCTCACTCTATCACCCATCACTTCAATATACATTAACTTTATCATTGAAAAAAAATAAAACACTCAATACAAATTGAACTTCACCTCTAAAACCATTAATTGGTATCAAATCCAATTACATATCATTTATATTAAAGTTTTATATAGATGAAGAAACTAAAAAAAGAGTTCTTCCAAAATCATGTCATGTTTTATGAAAATAGTCATGGTTCTTGAAGTTTTTCATAATATCAATATAGTTTTAAGAGTAAATGAGCATGGTTTTATAAAAGTTATAAAACCACATCATGGATTGATATAAACAAGAATGGATTTTTTTTCAAAATAGAGTATCATAAATTATAATTATATGTTGTGGTTTATATCTAAAACGATCATTATTACTTATATACACCTATTTATGTAACTTTTTTTATAAATTACACTTTAAAAATGTGTGATTCTTTCACTTTCATGTATTTATGGTCTAAATATATTTTTATAGGTGGATAAAGGACCTACAATAAGGAAAAAAATTAATTGTGTATGAATCAATAGGTTTTGAAGAAAAATATATAAAACCGTTATTTTACTTAAAACCTAGGAACTATGCACCTCATCCTAGGAACCATTTAGAAATTTAAAATTTAGTGACATAAACAAATTCATAGTTAGTGAATATTTATTCAAACCATGCACAAATCACATGCATTAAGAAAATGGAGACACCCACTACATGGTTAGTGCACAGTTGGGAAGCTATGTCTAAACTATTCACCTTAAGAAATTAAAGAATGAATCACTCGTATAGTTGGTGTAATATTTTCTGAATCATTCAACTCATTTATGAATCTTGAAAATGATAGATAACCACTCCCTATTTACCTCTAAAAAACTCATTAATACAAGATCTAGTCACTTAACTATCGGGGAACACTGGGGACTGGGCAGTTAAGTATCTTTAGACTATTTTAGAGGTAGAGAATCATCCAAGAAGATCTTTTCTTGGATGAAAATCAAAGAATCATCAAGGAAAAAGGAGTTCCTGTATTTTTTCCTTGTCCTAATTATTATTTTTATTTCCATGATGATCTACTATAAGTATAGATAATTTATCTTTTGTTTCAAGGTTATGGATGATGATTGATAATCATTTATGTGATTTAATTTTCATTTAAATGTTTATAAAATTTATGCAAGCTTATTATAATTTCTTTTTGTTAAACTTTTTTATTCACAAGATACATTATATCAAACTAATAATGACATATTTATATATCTTTGTAGGGATTTAAAATAGTTAATCCATGATCATTAGAATTTTTTTTGTTACCATATTTTTTTTTATTATAATATTTTTATGAATTGATTATTGGACCTAGGAATCAATTTAAAAGAACATATTCATAACCTACCAGACCAATGAGGATACAAAATTATATAATAATAGTGATACAAATAATTGTGAATAGAATATACATTATTAGAAAACACGATTTCAATGGCCTCCATAAAATTCCATAAACCCAATGCATTCCTATTTAAAAATTAAAAAATATAGTTTTTATAACCCTCAATTTGGTGAGAGTAAATTGGGTCATTTTAATCCTTTAGAAGGTTCCAAAACAAATAATTTATTCTTTGATTAATTAAGTAAGGGATTATATTAGAAAATACCCAAGTTCCTTGAGGGATCAACCCCATATTTCCACTATACTCATAGTTTAGTTGGAATTGAATTAAATTTGAGCTACTTGAAAGTAATTAGTTGGTAAGGATGTCACTAAATTATGGAATAATTATTGGATACCCCAAATGGTTTATTTTGATCAAGGTTTGGTGAGTTAATTTTTTTAAAAAAATTAAAAATTATGAAAAATTATGCTCCTAATCATAGATAATTTTTGATTATTTTTAGAGGTCTCCTTTATTCTTAGTGTGTTTTAATTGTATTTTTATGATCCACTAACTAACTCATTGAATAAGTGAAAAACTTTCTAAAGAAATACTCTTTGATCAGTATGTTTAATGAATGATACTAAAGTGACATCGAGCACTAATGGGAGTGAACATTCTAAATACTTCCATAAAAAACAAGAGGGAGGAAGAACTGAAATTTGTTCTTGTGGTTAGATAGTAATTTTTACTTAGAGTGTGGAAAAACCAACCATTGAGTCAATTTTTACCTGAATATGTACAAAAAGATAAACCAAAATACATGCCTCAATTTTCCCCAAATTCCTAAAGTATAGCTTCCCCTCTATAGAACTATTATAGATTATGGAATGTCATAGATATGTAGAATATAATCTAGAAATTATCAACCGTCAATAAAACAATACAATTTTAAGATCAACATGAGTATCATGAAACTTATTTAGGACATAGTTATATTTTATGATTTTATTAGTGAATATCCAAATTATCATGTCACTAACTTCCTAAATATATGAAACTATTTTTGTTACAACAAAATATCAGATGGTGTGGTGAGAATTCACTTATTCCCTTTCTATTTAAGGGATAAGGTGAATGATTGGATTAAATGGAATTTGTAGTGGTCGATCATCTCATGGAGGGATATTTCTCAATCCTTCCTTGAAAATTACTTATCTTTATCCAAACTAGTGAAATTGAGGAAAGATATTCAAAACTTTAAAATATTTGAGAATGAGATTATTTAAAAATCATGTTAGTGATTTAAATATTTATTAAGTAAATTCCCATACCATTGATTTCCAGTGTATATATAAGTCTATATGTTTTATGGAGTTTGGTTATGGGACCAAAATCCATCATGTATATGGATATGGGTGGTAGAAATATAAGTAAAACACCTGAGTATATATTTGACTTATTTAATGATATGTCGTCTAATAGTTTTCAATTGAATTTTTTGTATGAAACCTAAAAGAGGGGTATGTATAATTTTTGTGAAACTATAATGTTGGAATCCTAATTAGACACCTTATCTAAGAAAAATAATTCATGGAAACTCCACACTACCATACTAATCAATGCAATCCAACACCCTTCTTGTAGTGAGTGTGGGAATAATCATTCCATGGGATAGTGCCTGAGTATAATTATTATTCCCTCTACCATTAAGGTGAATAATGTCATTATAAATCATAAAAAACATCTATTTATAGTCTATTAAAACCTATCATGGTAAGATAGACCCAATTTTTGAAATGGTGGGAAATAATAATGAGTTTAACAATAAAGGCCTAAATGTTCTCTAGGGTATAACCAACCATAATACCAAAACCCACATTCCCTTATACATCCAGGTAATCAATTTCAACAATTTTAGTTCTAATATAAAGGGTAATGAAAACCTTCCTCCTACTATTCCCCCTCATCAATAATAAAAAGTTCCATAATAACTATAATAAGAAACAAATTTGAACTTTAATAAGGGTAGTTCCGATAGAAAGGGTATGAAAACCCTCCTCCTTCTTTTACCCCTCACTAATAATAACAATTTCAAGAATAAATGAAACAATAACCCAAATTAACCTTAAAGTAAATGATTCCAATGTTAATCATAACATCCAAAACAAGTTTTCAAAACCCAATGGCCACCATCTGAATCTTGGGACAATAGATTGTGTAGATGACCAATAAAATCTCAAGGACAAAACCAACCACACTCTTGGGTAATACTAAGAAGAATCATAAATAGGATGCTAAGGCAGTGGCCTTGAGGACTGGGAAGAAGATATGATAACCAATAAAGGAGAAGTAAAATAATGGTAAAAACTATAAAGATGATGTTATTCAAAAGAGTATGTAAATAATAGATAATCCCAAGACATCACAATTGGATGAGGTAACATTTAAGGGAAAATAAGTTTTACAGAAGAAGAAATATGAGGTGATAAAACCCAATGTACTTTCTTTGACTTTTCCAGAAGAAATAAATATATGAAATATAGATCATTAATTTTGAAAAAAATGGAAATATTTTTAAAGATAAATATTAATATTCATTTTTTATATGGAATTATCACAAGTTCCCACCTATGATATGTTTTTCAAAGAAAATTTTTCTAAAAAAAGAATAAGGAATATTTTTAAACCATCTACCTAAAAAAGTAATTTTTAGTGGTGCTATAACAAAAGATCCCAAAAAATACAAGATCCCTGAAGATTTTCTATCCTAAGAACTATAAAACCATTTGAGTTTTGGATGAACTTATGTGATTTAGAATCAATCATTAACCTAATGCCTTTAGGGTATTCAAGAAGTTGGGTTTGGAATAATTAAAGATAACATAAGTGGAAATTCAATTGTATGATCACTCTATCAAGAATGTAGAGGGAATTTTATAGGGTATTCTAGTGAATGTTTGAAAGTTCATTTTTCTATATGATTTCATCATACTTGACATGGAAATGGGCATTGAGCTACCAATAATTTTGGGAAGATCCTTCCTTACAACTAGAAAGGAGTTTTATGATGCTCATCACGGGGAGTTTATTTTTTAAGTGGTTAATGAAAAGGTAACATATAATGTACTCAAAGTTGTAAAACAATATTTTCTTGTAGAATATAAAGACTATTGTGTTATATCCACCTTGGTAAATTATATGGGAGAAACTAAAGTAGACATGGAATCTCCCCAATCATATGAAGAGATAATTTTCAAATAATTCAAGAAAGATCAAATGATGGAAGAAGTAAAGTTTTTATCTGGACAACATGGTCATTATTGACAATTATATGTGATTTTAGATAGCTTGGAAAGGGTTGAGAATGAACCATTTCTAACTTCAATCCTTAAGGAACCATTATTAGAATTCATACATCTTCCATCATCATTGAAGTATGGTTATGTGGTGGATAAAGATATAATTATGATAATGATTAAATCCTACCTGGATATTTAATAAGAATATAAGTTGATACAAGTTCTTAGGCAAATAAATAAAATTTTTGGATGGACTATCACTGACATTAAAGGCATATGTCCCAATATTTGTACCCAAACATTTATTTGGAAGAAGGATCCAAACCATCTCACCAAAAAAATGAGGTTGAACCCTATGATAAAAGATGTAGTAGAAAAGGAGTTGATCAAACTACTCTATGTAGGTGTTATTTATTTGATCTCAGGAACCTCATAGGTGATCCCTTTATAAGTTATTCATAAAATGGTAGCATTATGGAGATATCTAATGAAAAAAATGAGTTAATACCTACGAGGAATATCTTGGGATGGAGGGTTTGTGTCGAATACCACAAGTTAAATGATTCCACCCATAATGATCATTTCCCACTTCCTTTTATGGACCATATATTAGAGTTCTTAGTGGGGAATGTTTTTTACTATTTCTTATATGGTTGAGGTATAACCAAATCCTTTTTACCTCTAATGAAAATCTTTAGGATATGCTCCAACATTTCATAGAATATAGACAACATACACCACTAAAGATTTTCATTGATGAATTTTTTATATATGGTAAGTAATTTGAGGAATTATTTAGGAATTTGGAACTCATATTCTAAAGATAAAAGTAGATGAACCTAGTTCATAATGGTGATAAGTTCTATTTTATGGTATATCATTCCATTATTTTGGGACTTAAGTTTTTCAAGAAGGGAATTTAGGATGATATAGAAAAAATTTAAGTGGTATCTCTTAGGCCTATACCAAATTTATTTTGTGCAATTAAAATTTTTCTCAAACATGATGAATTTCACTAACGGTTGATAAGAGATTTTTCTAAAATAACACAACCATTAAAAAATAAATTGATAAAGTATTTAATTATTGAGTTTGATGAGTCATATAAAAAGGCATTTCATATTTTTAAATAAAGTTTAGTGGTGGACCTAATCATGATTTCCCAAAATTGGAATGAACTATTTGAGTTGAAGTGTGATGCTAGTGATTGTGTCATTGGAGTTTTACTTGGGAATCATGTCAACCGCATTGTTGATACCAATTTAGTCTAATTCACCCTGAGAGAGGGAGGTTGAATCAGGTTGAAAAATAATCAATAATTTTCTCCATTTTTATTTGAATCTCTCTAGACCATTCTAATCATGTTTTTATGTTACAAGAACTCATTCAATCTCTTGATTTCTTATGCTTTTCACCTCGAATGATAAAACAGATGCATAATGTAAAGAATTCACACACATGGATTTTAATTGGTTCAAAATTAAAAGCTAATCCAAATAGTATACATAAAACATTGAATTTGTGTACCAAAATATAACCCTATTCACTGTATGTGTTGCAAATATATTTAGAAAGGTGCACTATTGATCCAAGGGCACACCCTATTCTTATTCTTTTTGAACTACTCAGATACAAGGATGGTACAATTTATAAAATTATAGGTCATATTCAATAGTATATATATGTGGTGGTCCATTCTAATTCATCCTAGGTCACTGAAACACCTTGCATTTTTATCCCTAAGTAGATGAACTTTTGTATTCCACTACATTGCATGCTTCTTCTCTTAATTTTCCAAAATCATGCTAGGTGTTCCACATAGGTTTTACTATGGTCATACATACCTATTTAACTCAAATAAATACTCCTAATATGAATCCACAATATTTACCTTAGTTTAAAAATGTTTTCATTAGTTTTTTCTTGGTTTTGGTCTGTCACGATTTGGTGACAATCAAATGCCTATTTTAGGGCTTCACCTCATTGATGTGCTTCAAACTCCAGAGTATAATTTATTCATATCTAGAGTCTTATAGTGGTTTTAAATCACAAAATTGACCAAACCAAGACTGACCATGATGTGGTGTAGTAATAACCATGATATAACGTTATACTTGGTGAAACACCCTCTAACATGTATTGATATATGCTCATCTTCTAATTTCCACTTAAACTATAGAAAACCTAATGGAAATCATGCCTTCCTAAACATTTTGGTTTTTTAGTTTCCCATTTCGATCACTCATATAATGAATTAGTTAATTGTATATAAATTCTACAATGTCTATTGAAACAACCATAGAGATTCTCCTTGTTTCTTAGAGGTAATTCTAAAACACCCCATAGTGTCCTCCACAGCGTGGTCACCATCAGTAATACATTTTGAATAAACTTATAAAATGGAATATTTCACATGAGCTTACCACTATAACACCCCAATATTTCAATATATAATTACCTTCAAATAATTCAATGTGATTGATAGTTTTCTCCACATGAAACACCGAACTTAAATGAAATTGTGATATATTTAGATAAATATATAAATATTAAGTATAATCATTAAAACATAGTCATTAAATTATTAATAATGAATAGTAATAACCAATTTATGAAATATTTATATAATTAAAATGCATGTTACTTCAAATATGAATGAAATTCAACTGGAATAGAAAAAATGACTAATATGATCATTTTATGCTTAGAAATACATTTCTCTTAATAATTTTATAAAATATACATTTCTATTTCAAGAAATTTTTTATTAATGATGATAAAATATATTTTATTTGAATAGTTGGTCAATATTGATTTAATTAGTAAATAATAGGAAATATGAATGAGAATGGTTAATATTCTAAAAAAATCTATTTTCCTATAAAAACAGTTTTCATTATATCTCACCTTTTAATTCAAAATTCAAAATTCAAAATTTATAATTTTAATTTTAAAAAATTAAAATTATTTTTGAATTTGTCATAGTAGTATTATTTTATGATTAATTTTTTGGTTTTTTCTAAAACAAATGATTTTTAGGTGAGTAGTGCAACATGCCGTTTTTATAAATCACATGACTTTTATGACATTATGAGTATATTAGTATGAATTTAAAATTAATGAAACATTGTTTAGACCAAATATGAATTTTATAAGTTAATTTATAATTTTAAAAATGTTGTTTTTAATTTAAAAACTCATATTTTATATTTTAGATCAAAAGTAATATTTTCTCAAAATTTGTTTTAATACATTTGACATTTTTATTTTAAAATTAATTTTTATAACTTTTGTAAATTGAATAAAATGAAACGGATTTAAAATTTCGAATCCATGGGTCCTAATTATCTCATAAGGTCCACTATATTTTTAGGTATAAAAATTTAGTTACCATAGGTAAAAACTAGTTATCATAGTAAAACAAAAAATGGTAAAAGTAATAATTCAAGAGATAAATGGATTGAAAAATGATAAAAACAAGTCTAGAACTGAGTGGATGAGGTTTTTATTGATATTATCTCTTCCCCACTAAATTATTTATCATTTTTTATCTACATTAAATGTTTAACATGTGGTCCATTTATATTAAGTTGAAATATTTACAAAACTACCATACTCACCACTTATAAAAGGGGCCCCTCATCACCCCTTCAAAAGACTCCTAAAAATTTGGTTTCCTCCTGAAACCCTAACCTTTTTAATTTAACTAGAATAATATTCCACTATATTGAGCTTCTAGTCACAATATATTAACATCTTCCATCCATTTCCAAGGGATCTTCCACGGAAATCTTAAAGTACTCGACATGAGTAATCGTATCTACTTTAATTAATTATTTTATATTTTTATTTTCCAATTTTAATTTTCAAATACCTATGAAATTTAATCATTATTGGTTATGTAATGAATTCTATTATTCTATACTAATAATAACTAATCACTTTTCCTTTTTTATTAATAAAAATGAAATCGTAATTCGTACATTGTGTGGACTATCACCTCCACAATGCAATGTGATTAATTTTCCTTCACCACCATAAAAGAATGATAAAGGAGGGATTTAATAAATAATTATGATATTTATATCATATTTATGATTAAAAAAACAAACCATATTACTCATTTCTACCGTTCTATAGAAAATGTAATCTTCAACCATGCGTATGTGTGGACTACCGCCTCCACAAAACAACTGATTTACATTTTTTATTTTATTACCATCATTCATGGATAGTCTTAAGAATGGTTTTATTGAATAAATACTATTTTTATGATATCATTAAGGTTTTAGTTTGATAAATAAAAGAATATATTAATGATATGATCAAAAAATGATCATTATTAATTCTATAATTTAAAACATGCATACTAAGAAGAAAATATTCTTTTTAATATTAATTTATATTTTAAAATTCATTACGTATTATTATAATTTCATCCAATTATGATATATAAAACTAATAAACTATCATGAACTGGGCCTATTAGACCTGACCCGTCACTTGATTTGTCTCGTAACAAGGCCTCAAGCGCGCCTCTCAGTATATCGGAGGCCATAGACTAGTAACAAGGGACAACAAGGATACAGTGGGGATAATATTTCCTCAGATCAAAGTGAAATAAATAAGGAAATGAAATAAAAATATACATATCGATGAACATCAGAGTGTACATAAATAAATAAATAACTAAGATTAAATATAATGAATGAATGCTGCATAAAGATTCAAGGACAAGCATACAAACATTGGTTACCCACTAGTATGACCATATATAGAATAAAATAAAAGGAAATAAATATAGAAGGATATAATTCTACTCAAAATTGAACCACATACCCAGTCTCTAAGATAGATGAACAACTCCAACATGAACCTCAAACTCCACATGATCTATCCTACTTAAACATGCAACTTCAGGTCTCCGCCCGGTCTACCACATACTGTGCTCAACCTAAAAGTAGATATAAGATCAACATTTAAAATGAGGCTCATGTGCAGGGGGTGAGAAACAAATCATAGTAGGCCACCCCAATTGTGGTCCTAAGATCTTCCATCATAACATGTGTACGCAACTTGTGTCATTTATAGCCTAGTCGAACATGACTCATAACATAAAAGATAAATAAAAACATTAAAGAAAACAAAAAGGGATAAAAAAAAGTAAAATAGAAAAACTATTGTTCTATCCTACCAACTGTAGGTAAATCTACCCTCACTCTAGCCATAGTCATAGGAATTGAGAAATGTGGATCACACATCCACAACATGAAGTGCATATTCCTGATAAGAAAGATCTCCAAAGTACAATACAATGAAAAAACACATGTAGGACCCTAGAATCTCATTCTAAGAATCAAAACACCTTAGTGCATCTACCAAGAAATGGGAATCCAATGGTATGATATAAATTGGTGGTAGGGAATCCATGTCAAACCCGTGGTACACTACCATGCCCGGAATTCCTGTAGAACTAATTGGGAGAATGAACATGTCAGTGCATCGTTGAGCTACTTGAGCATGCCCCAAACCTATAAACCAGTCCCTAGGAGAAAAAAGCCTCCATAGTCCAATAAACCTATCCTTAGGAGAACATCTTAGCTAAGGTGGTTTTACTCATCTAGATCGTCCATTAACTCTTTAGCCCTACCTCACAACAACCAACCAACCAACAGAAGAGAGAAACAAAGTCGGTCTCATGGAAAATTCCTAGACCAATAATATCCCAAAGGTCTCCTCAATCACATCCAATCATAAATAAGAAAAATCTCAAACATCCAAGGCACAACTAAAACACTCGGGTTGTCCAACACCCACACCCTCCAACCAAAACCCTTGAACCAATGTAGGCCAACTCACATGCCAACCAACATAGGGTAACCACCACTGTTCTCAAAGCCTTAGCACAAAAGGAAACCCTACAAAGGGGCTCCTACAGAAAACCATAGCTCATGTAGGAAACCCTACAAAGGGATCCACCAGAAAAATTAAACCTTTTTCAAAGCCCACTCAAAGGAACCGTGGCTAGACTCCCAAATCAAACCCATAAAAAACCCTCCTAAAAGAGAATCCTCAATCAATAACCCACTGTAAGGGTGACATAAAGAAACACCTCACCCAGAAGGGAATTCTACAGAATAGGTCCAAGGGACCTAACTCAAACTAGGCTCAACATCACCCAACTGTACTTAACATCCCATGATGTCAAACCACCCACAAGGCTCCTACTAGTCCAAACCTTAACGAACTGCACCTAAGCCTCAAGAATCCAGACTAAGAGTCCCATACAAGAAGACACTCAATCCCATATGTAATGTCCCAAAATTCTATCAATTAGATTTACCTTCTTATGTTTATTTCATATAGTATAAATCACATAAAATCACTTAGAGAACACAATAAAACATTATAAATGATGAATGAATGAAATAAGCGGTATTTCTAGAAGTTAAGGAACCTATATCGATGAAATAGTAACTTTGACGTTGGGAATAGTAATACGACCCTTATGAATAGTAAATTAACCAAATAAATAGTAACCTCACCCATGAAAGTATAAATAAAATTTAGGAATCTCATAAATGAAAGTCTGAAATAATTATATCATAGTATAAATAAATTAATATTTTAAAAATTATTAATTAAGTGTTGATATTTTTGTGAGTCATAAATATTTAATTATAATATTATAATTAATAAAATTATTTAAAAGAAAATTAATTTTCTAAAAATGTATTCACAAATCAGTATTTTTTTTCTTTTTATTTTAGGATAATTTAATGAGACCTTATTTAATTTTTCAGAGGGTTATAAAATCTGTTATAATTTTAAAAACCGTATTTTTTGAGTAAATGATGGTTTTAATTAAAAATTATATTTCTCATACTTATAAAATTATTTTCATAAAATGGAGTTAATATTTTAATTCTACATGTTGAAAAATAGTTAGGGTGATTTTTTGGGATTTTTCTGAAATAGTTGAATTTTTGGTGAATAGTGAAATACAATAATTTTCGGTATAAATACATTATAAGTTAAATACACTATTAATTGAGTCATGAATGATGCAAGAACCATAATCTAGAACCCCTTCATTATTTTTAATATATTTGGTGATAATTCTCAAACTATTCATAGTCTTGAGAAAAAATAATAAACAAATAAATAAAATATTTAAAAAACACTCCTCTCCTCCACTATAAATCCCACCCTCACCACCTCTTCTCCTGACACCTTACAAGATTTGATCCTTGTCAGAGTTCTACCCAATACTATTCCCAATACCCTTCCCCATTCCCAAGATCTCTTGGAATCATCAAAATACTAGAACCAATCCCCTTAAGGAGGTTCTCAAGAAGGAGAATTCAAGAGGTAACAATCCACTTTCTTTTCTTTTATTTTCTTTTAAATTTATTTTATTTTCTTATTTTTCCCTCACCTAACCTATAAAAAGAGATAATATAACTAAATAATAATTTATATACTATAATTATATCATGTTAATGTAATAATCCATCATCAATTCCCTTCTCCTCTCCCTTTTATTCTAAAAATGGAAACATTGTCCGTAAGGTGTTGTTTCATCGCCTTCAAGGATGAAAAGTTTTCCTTTTCCTTAAACATCTTCAAGGATGTTCATGAAACAATTTTAATGGTTGAAATAGGTTGTAAAATTTATATTAAAACCCTTTTTATGTTATGGAAGTAACATATTTACATAAGACTAAATGATAAACAAAAACGAGTTCGTTGTGATCTAAAACCACTAAAATTAATCTAAATGATTATTATTTATATGTTATCTAATGATTCGTACTCATATATGGGAACAAAACAATATTTAAGACCAATTAAAATTATTTATGTTCACTAATAACATATAATTCTGATTCTGGATAATTATACCCTTTTTACATAAACTCCATTACTTATAAACAAGTGAACTGATCATGAAAACCAAGAATGCTCCCAAATGATAAAATTAAACTCTATAACTCATAAATAATGCCCTAAATGAAATTAATAAAACTATAATGAATAAAATAAATGTAGAGAAGGTTATGAATTAATTAATTAATGTATTTAATTTTATTATCCAGGACATTAAGGTCAGGCTCAGAACACATTTAGACATAAGGTAATGGATTCTCTCTATTTACCCCAATGTGATGCTTCATTATTCTTTTTCAATTCCTATATATTTTGTTCATATTTTTCAAACTCATATATTCAGATCTGTTCATCTTTATTTTATGGGAAAGTATATGTTTTACAAGGTTCCCATCTTAATTCTTCCTGATAAGAAAACCTGATTAAAGTGAACTCCCCAATTTCTTACCCATTTTAAAGTACCATCCATAATCTATTCCAAGACTCCATTATTTTTAATAATTCACTAATTTTTTCATGAAAACTATATTTTTTCATTTCTAGTTTCATAAAAACAATAACAACAAATAAAATTTATTTTTTCCAAAAGGACTATTATTTGCAAAGTAAAAGGGGTACTTATCTCAAGAATTTCTCGATGATTTTATTAGACTATTTTAATTTATTTCAACACTTATATTAAATTTTATTATTTATTGAGATTTATATCATGTTTTTATCTTCTACCATATTTTATTAAATGGTTTATGGTCATTTTTACTATGGTTGTTCTATCTTGATACCATTCACCATACTACTCAGAATGGTTAGTGATTATGTTTATAGATTGGAGAAATTTATTGTCATTTCATATATATATGTTGTTTATGTTTAACCCCATTCATATGAAGAATGAATTGGAGTTACTATTTGATGTGTGGGGCCTTCTATAGCCCCTCAATGCATCATTAGGTCTCATGATACAAACTAGACCAGATTTAACCCATTATGTATGGTGACTTTTCCAAGGGATTGACAGTATGTTTGTGATGTATGAAATTATGCATTACCTCCTTATGAAACTAGTAATTGATAGTACATGTGATTATTTGACAAGAATAATAACCATGGTTATTTTTTATTATGGAATTATTTAATCAACTATTATTCCTTCCATTTTATACTCATTATTATGTTTTATTTGTATGAGTTCTTTTAGTTATTCGCTATTACTTATTATTTATACTTCCACTGTATTTATTACACTTAGTAAGAATCTTATATCACCAATTTATTAAGTTTTATTTTTCCCTAGGATGAAATGATGTATATTATTAATGAATAGAAAGGATAATCTAGGAGTTTATGGGTGTTTCTAAAGGAGTTTATATGTTGTTTTTTCCTTTCTAGTTGCAATGTAAAGTACATGTATGTATTCTAGTTTCCAAAGATACTAAAATGATAGGTCCCTTGGGATTCATTTCTTGTATCTATTCCAATGTAATAAATAAATGAACTAGCTCCGGGCTATTGGGGTTGGGGTTGGGGTCTTTACAGTTGTTATCAGAGAAAGTTTAGTAGATACCTTGAAAACTATATTTAGAAAACATAGATTAGGGAAAATAACCCTAAGATAGACTTTGAGAATAAGAATATAAGAACACCCTAGAATTTTGGTAAGGTAGATATTAATGTTGATCATACTAGAAATAAATCCCTATATGGATACTACAAGTGGACGTGGTTCTGGTACATATGTGCCTAGGGGTAACAACTCTAACAAGGTGTATCATTCCTAAATTGAGGTAACCTGGTACATAACAATGAGCTTTACTACGCACCTGGTTTGACAATCCCTTTAGATATTCTTATGATAATTCAAATTTTCTTTTCAAACCATTATGAATTATTTAA
Source organism: Viscum album (assembly GCA_963277665.1). Classification (NCBI taxonomy): domain Eukaryota; kingdom Viridiplantae; phylum Streptophyta; class Magnoliopsida; order Santalales; family Viscaceae; genus Viscum; species Viscum album. The sequence continues at coordinate 1,842,474,917 of OY728150.1, forward strand.
AAGTAAATATGTCCCCAAAGAATCCATGTTTATGATTATGAGACTAGCTATGCATAAATTCCAATTTATGTTAAGTGTTTTTATAGTGTGAGATTATGTATTATGATTCATAACCTAATTTAATGTATGCTATTATTTATAAATGGCTCCTAGTGGAATAAATGAGAACCGTATCAACATGCATATCCCATGTTGGGATTTTTCTCCTATGCAAGATAATGATGTTGGTATTGGAGCTGCGACTGGTGCTGAGAAAATTATAACTATACTGGGACAACTAACTCAAGTTATAAACAATAACCTTACTTGTATTGAGAATCCTGATCCACAACATATAGGAGCTATGTTAGACCACTTTATGTGACAAGAACCTCAATAATTCAATAGAACTATAATCCCATTTATAATGGAGTAGTGGATAAGTTCCTTGGAGAAGATATTTATCACTTTGGGAAAAAATGAAATGGATAAGGCTATCATGGAAGTTAATTTTCTCTTGGGAGATGAGGATCAATATTGGTCATTAAATAAAACAAAAATGATGAATAAATCAAAAATTTGGAATGGAATTATTGTAAAGAATTTTTCTTGGAAAAATATTTCCCTCGCAAATAGTAAGCGGATATGGAGAGGAAATTCTTGAGTTTAAGATAGAAGGTGGATGAAAATATTTCCAAGTATGAAGCTAACCTTACAAGGATATCAAGGAATGATATAGACTATATAAATAATCCAAGGAGAAAGATTGATTTATTCTTTGATGGTTTAAAACTATTTTTATGAAGGGCATTATTATCCCAATATTTCTCATCATATGAAGACATAGTCTCATGTGCTATCAAGAAAAAAAATAATTCTACAAGTCTTATTACTTTAAAGGAAAGAAAGAGAAGAATAGGGATACTAAACACTTTGGAAAAGGAAATAAGGAAAAGGATAATAAGCAAAGAGTTTATTTTCTATACTGTGATAATTGTGGGAAAAAACACCACGGTAATTTCCTAGAGGGTATGGGTGTTTGTTACAAGTGTGGAGAAAAAGGCCACCAATATCATGATTTCAAGGAAAAGAAATAAGCTACCAATGTTCAATGATATAATTGTAAAGAGATGTTACATCATGAAAATTATTTTTCTAAGCATCAAGGACACTTTCCACAAAAGGCCAAGGGAGAAAGTCTAAGATTATGCAATCATAACTACTGAGGTTGAAGTTCCTAATGATGTGTTGGTAGATACTTTAATCATTTCCTTGAACATAACCAATAATTTATTTGATTATGGATCATCGTATTCTTTTATATCTTCCTAATTTGACAAGAAAATTAGATATTTTCCTTTTTATTTAATAAAGGAGTTGTTTGTAAAAACTCTTAAGGGAAGTATCATTGTAAAAAAAGATATTTCAGTCAGTCCCCTTTATGATGCATAAACATGTTTTATTTGGTGACCTTGTACTCATACCTATGATTGAATTTTATATAATCCTTGGTGTGGATTGGATTTAAAAATATGATGTGAAAATATATTTCAATAAGAAGGAAGTCACAATTTGTGAGGAAAATGTAAAATCCCTTATCTTTAGAGCAGAAACATAATCATATGGTTCTTATCTAGATCCACCTTCAGTAGATCTTCTAAATGAAATTCTTAGGGGGTAAGAGAAAAAAATTATCTATGAATCTTCAAATTGAAGATGTACCTATTGTGCAAGAATATATTGATGTATTTCCATAGGATTTACCTGGACATCCTCTAGAGTGAGAAGTTGAGTTCTCTATTGATTTAATTCCTGGTGCAAGACCTATATCAAAGACTCCATATATAATTTCCACTATAAAATTAGTGGTACTAAAGAAACAAATAGAGGAATTAAGTGATAAAGTATTTATTCCCCCTAGTGTTTCTCCATGGGGATCCCCTGTTCTCTTTGTCAAGAAGAAAGATGTATTCATGAGGCTATGCATTGATTATAGAGAAATCAATGCTATTAAAATAAATAACAAGTATCACTTGCCTCTCATTAATGATTTATTTGATAAACTTCCTAGATCTCAATACTTTTCTAATATTGATCTTATATATAGATATCATTAGTTTCGTGTGAGGAAGGAAGACATTCCAAAGACAACATTTCAAACTAGGTATAGTCATTATGAGTTTATAGTAATGCTATTTGGAATAACTAATTCACCCTCTGTTTTCATAGATCTAATGAACAAAGTTTTCAAGGAATATATTTATGAATTTGTTGTGGTATTTATTTATGATATATTGGTATAATCCAAAATCTATGATTAAAATGATAATCACTTGTAGATTATTCTGAAGTATCTTAAAAGAAATGAATTATATGGGAAGTTTAGCAAGTTTTTTTGGATTCAATCAATTTCCTTTCTTGGACATATTATCTCTAATGATGGAATCTCAGTTGATCCTGCAAAGAAAAAGTTAGTTCAAGAATGACCTAAACCAAAGAACATAACCTAGGTACATAGTTTTATTGGTTTGTCAGGTTATTATCAAAATTTTGTTATTAACTTAGCTTGATTAGCTAACCTGTTAACCAAGCTTACTCATAAAGGGGTAAGGTTTGTATAGAAAAAAGAATGTATAGAATGTTTTAAACAATTGAAGAGGAGATTAGTGAATTATCTGATCCCGACTCTACCATCAGAAAATGGTGGATTTTTAATTTATAATGATGCATCAAATAAAGGACTTGGTTGTGTTCTTATGCATAATGATATAGTTATTGCCTATGCATCAAGGCTGTTAGAATCTCATGAAAAAAACTATCTAACTCATGATCTTGAGTTTTCAGCTATAATATTTTCTCTAAAAATATGGATACCATATCTCCATGGATAAATATGTGAGATATATACAGATCACAAGATCTTGAAATATATCTTATCATAAAAATAACACAACATGGGGAAAAGTTGATGGCTTGATTTACTCAAGGATTATGATTGTTCAATACACTATCACCTGGGGGTGATGAATAAAGCAGCAGATACATTAAACAAGAAGGATCATGGAGTTATGAACAAAATGAGGATTAATAAGGTCCATATGTATATGTATTTATCAAAGATAGATATTGTAATTATCATGTAAGGTGAAACATCATTACTTTTTCAATTGGTTTCCCAACCATTTTTATTATAAAAGATTAAAATTTCTCATTCTGATGATGAGAATTTTCAAAATAAAATTAAAGCTGTGAATGATGGGAAGTTGGTAGACTTCATGTATGAGGATGGAATTATAAAATTTGGGAAGTGGATTTGTGTTACCTATATAACCAAGATAAAAAGGGATTTATTGGATGATGCCCATAGTTTGAATTTTTCTATACAACCTAGTAGTACTAATATGTATAAATATTTGAAGGAACATTTCTGGTGGGATAACATGAAATGGGAAATATCTGATTATGTATCAAGATGTTTAGTATGTCAACAAGTAAAGGCTAAAAGACAACATCCTAGAGGATTCATACACCATATGCATATTCATACATGGAAATGGGATGATATCACTATGGATTTTTTCACTGGATTACCAAACACTCCAAGAAAGAATGATTCAATATGGGTAATTATTTATTGACTTACCAAATCTGCACATTTCCTTGCTATAAGGAAGGATTTTCCACTATATCACCTTTCATGACTCTATATTAGTGAAGTTGTAAGACTTCATGGAGTACCCTTCTCAATTGTGTTTGATCACGATCTGTGATTTACATTTAAATCCTATAAAAGTATTTATAAATCTTTGGATACTGATCTTTATATGAGTACTGCTTATCACCCTCAAACTGAAAGACAGTCAGAAAGGACGATCCAAACTTTAGAATAAATATTTAGATCATGATAACTTGATTTTCAAGATATCAGGGATTAGTATTTACCTTTAGTATAGTTTTCCTTCAAAAAATAGTTTCCATTATAGTATTCAAATGGCCTAATATGAAGCACTATATAGAAAGAGATTTACCACACCAATATGTTGGGATAAAGTTGGTGAAAGGAAGCTTGTTGGCATAGATCTTTTGAAGGAAACAACTGAAAAGGTAAAGACTATTCAAAACCATATCAAAGCATTCCAAAGTATGAAAAATATATATGCTAAAAATCGAAGGAAGGATTTGTAATTTTGAGTGGGAGATCATGTTTTCTTGGAAGTATCTCCATGGAAGGGTGTAATTATATTTGGAATGAAATGGAAACTAAGCCCCATGTACATTGTTCCTTTTGAAATTTTGGAGATAATTGGAGTTGTGGATTATCATTTGAAAATTACTCCAAGAATTTATAAAGTACACAATGTGTTCCACATATCTTTGTTAAGAAAGTATATGCCAGACCCAATGCATGTCCTCACTTCTGAAAGAGTATATTTGGAACCTCATTTTTCTTACTCTGAAGAGCCTATCTGAATTCTAGATACTAAAGAATAGGTGTTGAGGAATCAGACTACTCATATAGAAAAGGTACTTTGGAAAAATCGTAAAATTGAATAGGTGACATGGAATCCTAAGGAACTTATGATGAAGAAGTACCCAAATCTTTTTATGAGGTGACATTCTAGAAATTTCTAGGATGAAATTTTTATAGGAGGGGAGAATTTAACAACCCAGAATTCTATCAATGAGATTTTCCTTATTATATTTATTTAATATAGTATAAATCATATAAAATCACTTATAGAACTCAATAAAAACTTTATAAATGATGAATTAATAAAATAATTGGTATTTATATAAGTTAAGGAACCTATAATGATGAAATAGTAACTTGACCTTAGGAATAGTAGTATAACCCTTATGAATAGTAAATCATCCAAATGAATAGTAACCTCACACATGAAAGTATAAATAAAATTTAGGCATCTCATAAATAAAATTATGATATAGTTATATCATAGTATAATTAAATTAATATTTTAAAAATTATTAATTTTTTGTTGGTATTTTTTGTGAGTCATAAATATTTAATTAAATTTTTATAATTAATGAAATTATTTATAAGGAAATTAAATTTCATAAAACGTATTCATAAATAAATATTTTTTTGTCTCATGATTTAGGATATTTTAACTAAACATTTGTTAATTTTTTATTTTGTTATAAAATCAGTTATAAATTTTAAAATTCTATTTTTTAAGTAAATGATGATTTTAATTAAAAATTAAATTACTCATATTTAGAAAATTATTTTCATAAAATTGAGTTAATTTTTTAATTCTACACATTTGAAAATGGTTAGGGTGAATTTTTTAGAATTTTCTAAAATAGTTGAATTTTTGGTGAATAGTGAAATATGATAATTTGCGGTATAAATACATTATAAGTTAAATACACTATTAATTGAGTCCTGGATGATGTAATAACCATAATATAGAACCCCTAATAATTATTTTAATATATTTTTTTATAATTCTAAAACTATTCATAGTCTTGGGTGAAAATAATAAACAAATGAATAAAATATTCAAAAAACACTCCTCTCCTCCACAATAAATACCACCCCTCACCACCACTTCTCCTAAAACCTTCCAAGATTTGAGACTTGTAAAATTTATTCCCAATAATCTTCCCAATCCCCTCCACCACTTATAAGATATTTTGGTCTTATAATAATACAAAAACCAATCCCCTTAAGGAGGTTCTCAAGAAGGAGAATTCAAGAGGTAGAAATCCTTTCTTTTCTTTTTATTTTCTTTTAAATTTATTTTATTTTCTTATTCTACCCTCACCTACCTTTCCCAAAGAGACATGATAAATCCATTATAATTTATATACTTTAATTATATAATGATAATGGAATAATTAATCATCAAGACCCTTATACTCTCCCTTTTATTTTAAAAATGGAAACATCGTCTGTGAGGAGTTGTTTTATCGCCTTCAAGGATGACAAGTTTTCCTTTTCATTCACCGTATTCAAGGATGTTAATGAAACCATTTTAGTGGTTGAAACATATTTTAAAATTTACATTACAAACATTTTTATGTTTTGTAATTAACATATTTACATAATACTAAATGATAAACCAAAACGAGTTTGTTGTGATCTAAAATCGCTAAAATTGATCTAAATGATTATCATTTACATGTTATCTAATTATTAATACTCATATCTGGGAAAAAACGATATATAAGACCAATTTAATTTTTTTATGTTCTCTAAAAATATGTAATTCTGATTATGTAGAATTATACCCTTTTTACATGAACTCCATTACTTATAAACAAGTGAACTGATCATGAAAACCAAGAAAATGAATGCTCGCAAATGATGAAATTAAAATATATAACTCTTCAATAAACGAATAAATGAACTTAATAAAACTATAATAAATAATATATATATATATAAGGTTATTAATTTTTTAATTAATGTATTTAATTTCATTATCCAGGACATTAAGGTCTAGTGTAGAACACTTTCAGACATAAGGTAAGGGATTCTCCCCGAACATCCATTTTTCATTCAGGTTACTCTTTCTCTATCTTTACCACAACATAATGATTATTTATTTTTGTTTACATATTCTATATTTTGTGCATAAATTCCAAAATCATATATCCAGACCAGTTCATCTTTCTTTTATGGGAAAATATGTGTGTTACAAGGTTCGCTTCTCAATTCTTCTCGATAAGCAAACTCAATTAACAAGAACTTCCTGATTTCTTACCGATTTTCAAGTACCATACATAATATATTTTAAGAATCCATTATTTTTCATAACTCACAAATTTTTTCATAAAAAAACTATATTTTTTCATTTCTAGTTTTATAAAACAATAATCACAAATACAAATGATTTTTCCAAAAGAAATCTTTTTTGTAAAGTAAAAGGGGTATTTATCTCAAGAATTTCTCGATGATTTTGTAAGAGTATTTTCATTTATTTCAAAACCTCTATTGAATTTTATTATTTATTGAGATTTATATCTTGTTTTTTTATCTAATATATTTTAATAAAATTTTTATGATTAGTTTGACTCTGGATGTGATATCTTGATACCATTCACTATACTACTTAGAATGGTTAGTGATTATATTTACAGATTGGGGAAAGTTATTTATATTTCATATTTATATGTTTTTTATGATTAAAACCATTTATATGAGGTATTCATTGGACTTATTATGTGATGGGTGGGGCCCTATATATCCCTTGGATTTGTCAGTAGGTCTAATGAGACAAACTAGACTCAGGTTTTACCCATTATATATGATGTATTGGATGAGGCCTTGAAGGCTTGATTATGATGTATGAAATTATGTATTCTCTCATTATGAAACTAGTAATTAATAGTCCATGTGATTATTTGAATAGAATAATAACCATGGTTATGTTTTATTATGGAATAATTTAATTATCTATCATTCCTGGCATTTTATTCTCATGATTATGTTTTAATGGATTGAGTTCTTTTAGTTATTCACCATGCATTATTATTTATGTTTTTTCTATATTCACTACCCTTACTGATCATCTAAGCTCACACATTTTTTATGTTTTATTTTTCCCTAGGATGTGAAGATGTATATTATAAATTACTAGAAGGGATAATCTAGGAATTTATAAGAGTTTGCAAAAGAGTTTCTACGTTGTTTTTCCTTTCTAATTGTAATGTAAAGTACATGTATGTATTATGGTTTACAACATTACTAAATTGATCGATACCTTGGGATTTGTGTCTTGTATCTATTCTAATGTAATAAATAAATAAACTAGCTCTGGGATATTGGGTTTAGGGTCTTTACACCATCTCCCAGAATTTATCTAAGGAACCTCAAGCAGAATCACCTAGCATCACCAAGACAAGGTGATCAATAAGTGAACACCCTCACATAATCCTCACAACTCACAAACCAACCCAAAGAAGGATTATAAAACAATTACCATGAATGAATCCTTCAATAAACTCTCTTGTGGTCCAAAAAACATATAGAAAACCTATGAATGCTAAAAGGATTAAATCATCATTATCAACATGAAAAAACAATCACAATAGACTACTCACAAGTCCGATTCTGACTCCGGGGCACAAAGACACTCAAAACCCCTTTGCTGGAAAAGTACATGGTGTTTAATTACGAGTACATGACATATAATAACAAATATGCACCTATCCAAGTACTTCTATATGGACAGAGAATACATGGGGTCTAGTTGTGTACTACTAAATGGACATGTACCCCTCAAATGGGGTGTCTACCTGAGTACATGGCCATATGGCCAAGTACTACTACACGGGGTATACTCCTATTTTCATGGCATGTAGTTCCCATACACACACCTACCCATTTACTTGTCTACAAGGCCAAGTACAACTATATGGGGTGTACCCAGGGTACACAGTGTGTACTTCCCCAACTCTGGCTTCCCATGTACATGGCCACATGGCTAGGTTCATGGAGAAGTACTACTATATAGAGTGTACTTAAAGTATAAGACATGTACTTCAAAAAACTTCATCTTCCCTAAATAGGAAGAAAACATGACATGTATTCATCAACCGCATGGTGTGTGATTGGGATTTCTTGAACATAAATCCCTCTCGATGCCCAAAAACTTTTTGATTCGCCCAAAAAACACTAGGTCAACCCTCCAGAGTTCTCTAAAAACCCAAAAGCAATATTAAAACTATAAAACAACTACTCTAAAAATAATTATTAAGGAAACATTAAAAATCTTGAAGTTCCAAGGATCGAATAACAATTGAGAAGGGGGGTGTTGAATTAGTTTTTTTTTTTACTTTTTATAAGTTTCAAAACTTTTAAAAACTTAACCCCTTAAACATATTAAGATTTATATCCTTATCAATATTTAGTAAAAACTCATTCTTTCAAAGGTTGGAAAACAAGAAAAGAACATAAGATTTACAATGTTCACCCTCAGTGTGAGAACCTACATCCTTTACATAGCCAACCCTGTGGTTATATGGAAATTCAATATTATGAATAAGTAAATACAACTTGTTCCAACTCCCATTAGACACCTTTATCTTCTAATAGGAAATATTATATTGACTCCCATTAGTTTACAATGTTTTCTTATAAAACAATTGAGACAAACAAAAGAACAAATACTTTATTGAATCTTATTTACACTTAGAATGATGGAAATGATTTTTGAAGAAAGATGGATCTAATTTTCTTAGAAAAGTGGTTCCAGCTTTCTTAGAATAGTTGTTCTGATTTTCTTAGAATAGTGGTTCTAATTTTCTCAGAATAGTTATTTTGATTTGTCTCTGCTCAAAAACTCGATAAAAATATTCTTCAATCATGTGGTAACTTTTCACATTGAATTCTCCAGTGGTCTGACTTTTATGCATATAAAAAAGTTGAAAATGAATGAATGGTCTAAGAAAATATTTATAGGTAAATAAAAAACCAAAGGAAGGAAACATGAAATCTTTCACACTTTCTTAAATCTCAAAAACTCTAAAAATATCTTGCATTTAATGTTCTATCTTTAACTTCTTCAAACCTCCTTAAATTTCTCTGAAATTTATGCAGAATTGAAATTTAAGTTTAAATTATTTAACTCTTTATATATTTCTGAAAATGATAATGCTAGATCTTGGGTATGATTTTTTGAGTATGATAAATATGGATCTTGGTTTCGATTTTAATAGAAAATTGGTTTCAATTTTCTCAGAAAACTAATTCCAATTTTCTCAGAATATAGGTTTTGATTTTGCTCAGAAAACTGGTTCCAATTTTCTCAGAATCTTATTTCTGAATTTTCTCAGAAAACTGGTTCTAATTTTATCAAAATCTTGGTTCCAATTTTTCTTAGAAATCTGGTTTCTATTGTCTAAGAATCTTGGTTCTGATTTTTCTTATAAAATACGTTTTTATTTTCTCATAATCTTGGTTTTGATTTTTTCTTAGAAAACTAGTTCCAATTTCTCTCAGAAAAATTGGTTCCAATTTTCTCAAAATCTTTGATTTGATTTTTCTCAGAAAACTGGTTATGATTTTCTCAGAATCTTGGTTCTGATTTTTCTCAAAAAACTGTTTCTGATCTACTCAGAATATTGGATATTGTTTTTCTTAGAAAATTGGTTCTAGTTTTCTTAGAATCATGGTTCCATTTTTTCTCAGAAAACTGGTTCCGATTTTCTTAGAAACTTGGTTCCATTTTTTCTCAGAAAATTGGATTCGATTTTCTCAGAATCATGGTTCTGATTTGCTAAATGTTGGTTCCATATTTTAGAACAAGAGTGTTGAATCTGATTTAAAATTCTTTTTAGTGATTCTGATTTCTTCAAACCTCTCCACCATTTCTTCAAAATATTTTATCATGAAAGTTTTCATGATTTGTGAGAACTTCTTTATTAGAAAATCATTTTCTGATTTTGTTTAGAATGTTTTAAAAACATTATATCTTCTAACTTATCAATCTTCATCAATATGCTCTTTCAAAACTCTTCAACAATAAAAAGACTTCTTCATTCAGAAACTTTTATCTCAAAAATTTCTTTCTTTTTAACTTTATAACATCACTCTTCCTGGATAACAAAAAAATTCTTATAAAAAAACTTTTAGTTTCAACAAATAAAAAATATTTGATAAAACAATTTATCACAAAGGTACTTCAATCTCCCCCTTTGGATTTGTTGAAAATCCTTGTAAACAACTTTTCCAACTCTCAAAATTTTTCATAACTCATATTTTTAAAACAAATCATGTTTTTTAATTTTTTCAAAACATATCCTTTTTGAAAAGAGAGTGTCCTGATACCACACTACTAAATAAAGTAATGTTTTTAAAGGAATTCCATCCCTCAGTGGCAAGAAAATTTTATGGCCAAGTAAAGATGACCCCTCACTTTTCTTCTTCTTTGAATATTATCTTTTCCTTTATCACTTTTATTTTTCTCTCCCCTATTATATTATAACCACAACTTTAGATTAAAAAAAATGAAATATAATTAAAACTTTTTACAAAGTAGAAAGTTGTTACTTTATCTCCCCCTTGGTCAACATAATTCAAAGCATGGTGGGTGTTCATCCTTATGAGGTTTAGGAAGACATGGTAGGAGTTTGAACATGAAGTTTTAGCCTCAATTAAAAAATCATTTCCTTTGATATTTATTTGGTAAAGATATCAGAAATATGATACTTTGTTGAAATGTATTCTAGAAAAACATCTCTCATAGAAAATTTCTCTTTTATGAAGTGAAAATTTATATCAATGTGTTTTGATCTTGAATGTTTGAAAAGATTATTATGAAGATCAATTGCACTCTAATTTTCACAAAGTATCTTCAATGGTTTAGAAACTTTTACTTTCAAATATTCCAATTGAACTTTCATCCATGTCATTTGAATACAATACTGAATTGCTGCAAAAAATTTGGATTTATATGTGCTCAAAGTTTCTGAATTTTTTTATTACTATGCCAACTCACACAATATTCACCCATAATAAATGTTTCTCCTAATTTTTACTTTATATCATTACAATATCCATCCCAATCGGCATCAATATAACCATGAAACTTCATATCACAATTTCTTTTGTATAAAAACCCATGTGAAGTTATCCCTTTAACATATCTCTGAATCCCCTTTGTGGATAACCTATGAGATTCTTTCAGATTACTTTGATACCTGGCAGATAAGTCACAACATAAATAATATCAGTCCAAGAAGCTATAATTTAAAAAAGATTTCCTTTCAGCTACTGAAATTATTTCTAATTCACAATTATTCTGGATTCATCTTTACTCAACTTTGTGGTCATTGAAATAGGATTTGAAACTTATTTGGATTCATCCATCCCAAAATTCTTTATCAATTCCCTTGAATACGTTTATGGAGATAAGAAAATATATTTTTCTTTTTTTTGAACTTTTAAGCCAAGGAAGAAAGTTAATTATTCCAACATTGACATTTCAAAATTCTTCTTCATTTTTTCAGAAAACTCTTCAAAAACATTTTCCATCCCAAAAAAAAATATATCATCCACATAAAAAATTATAATTAATGTTTCAGAGTCATAATCTTTCACATACAAGTTTCTATCAACTTTTCCTTTAGAAAATTTCATTATTCTCAAATAATTAACAAGATTCGAATACCAAGCACATGGAGCTTGTTTCATCCCTTAAAAATAGTTCCTCAATTTAAAAACATTTTTTTTCCTCATCATGTAGAAACCGACAAGGTTGCTCAATGAAAATTTTTTTCCTTAATCTCACCATTTAAGAAAGATTCCTTTACATCCATCTGATAAACTTTGTAATTTCTATGAGCAACCACTGTAAGAAACATTATAATTATTTCTAGACTTGCAAAATGAGAAAAGGTTTCATCAAAATACAAACCTTACACCTATTCATATCCTTTAAAAACAAGTCTTTATTTGTTTCTTGAGACTTCTCTATGCTCATTCGATTTGTTTATATAAACCCACTTGATTCTGATAACATTTTTATTTGATGTCCTGGGAACAAGTTCCCTTGTTTCATCTTTCTCAATATGATCCAATGCTACATTGATATCATCCACCCATTATTTATATTGAATTGCCTCTGAAACTGATTCTGGTTTAATTTTTGAAATAAGTGAAGTTTGACTTTCTAATCTCAACATCCTTCTGGTATGAAATGGATCCTTCTGATTCCCAATAGTGTTTTTGGATTCAACATGTTTTTGTAAGGAAGAAAATTTCAAAGTTTCTTTACCAATTTTAATTCCCTCATCACATGGTTCATCTAAATATTGACAAGAATGTTTTGAATTACTTTCACCATTGTTATAAATCTCTAATTTATCCCCCTCAACATTCTCAAAACTATTTGTTAAGAAAATTTGATTTTCAATTAACTTTACATCATATGAGTCTAAAAAATTTTGTAAACCTTTTATCTAACATTAACTTCTCCCATTTGGTGAATAACCCATGAAAGTTTATTCCTCGGATTTCTCATCAAAATTTCCCAAATTCAAATATTTAACCTTGAGTAAACATGGAATTACAAAATCATTGAAGTATTTCAATGAAGGTTTTTTGGTATAACACATTTCATAGAAATTCATGTTGGTTTCCAATCTCAATAAGAATCTATTTTGAACATGTACAATAATACTAACAGTTTATCTCTAAAATAATTTAGAAATTTGGTATTCTGCTAACATACTTCTTCCCATTTTCACTAAATTAAATTATTTATTTCTACTACTCCATTTTTTGTGGAGTATAAGGAACACTATAATAATCTTTGATACCATGTTTTCTTAGATAATATTCAAAACTATTTTTTGTGAATTCGGTATCATTATCTATTCTCAACTTCTTGATAGAAACCCCCAATTCTTTCTGAACATATTTTCTGAATAATTTGAACATTTAAATAGCCTCTAACTTGTGATTCATGAACATGATGTCTATTATCAGAGTGAAATCATCAATAAAAGTGATAAATTATAAGTACCCTTTTATTTATTGATGTCTCATTGGTCCACATAAATCATAATGAATAAGTTCAAGTGGTCTGGTAGATTGAATATCAACTCTTTTATGACTTTTTTTAGTCATCTTTTCTTTCTAAAAAGTAATACAAACATCTTCGTATATTATTTTCAATTATGGAAAATTCTAGATAGCATTAAATTTAAAAAGTTTATTCATGTTTTTCTGCCCAAGGTGGCCAAGTCTTCAGTGCACAACTTGTTTTCATCTTTAGCACTCAAGTAATAGGAGTTACTGAATTCTCCTATTTGAAAGAGATTCCCACCAGTTATTCTCTTTTTGTAATGACTTTTCCTTCTTTCATACCTTTGATGATACAAGAGTCCTTTCTGAATATTACTTATTTTCCATCATTAAAAATTTGACTTACACCAAGTAATTTATGTTTTATCCCATCAATAAGTAAAACTTCCTTAGATTTCAATTTCTCTAATTCAATCTCTACCATTTTGATTCGTCTGATTTTTAAGGAACTATCATTTCCCAAACTAACTGAACCTCCATAATGACTTTCAATATGTTTCAATATTTTTATATCACCTTTAATATATGAATAACAACTGCTATTAAGTATCCACATCTTTTTCCTCTTACTTGATTTCAAAGTATCCTTAACAACAAAAGCTATTTCCTCAACCTTATTCTTTTCATCTTTCTTTTATATTCTATCATAAGAAACTTTTTCTAGAAGGAGTGTTATACATATTTTAGCATGATGACCAGGATTATCACATATTCCACAAAATTATTCTAGACATTCAAATTGATTATTTGTTGGAATGTTTTGAACATCCTAAAAATTCACCATTTAAACTTCTTTTAAGTTAGGAAAGTTACTAATTATTCTTTCCCTATTTCTTCCATTTTTCTCAAATATTCTTCTAGGTAAAGATATGTTGTTCCAAGAATTATAAGATCTATTCTTACAGATTCTAAAAAACCATAAATAGCCATTAAATATGGATTTAATATTCAATAAATATCTTTCTCTATAGACACTTTGTTGAGGTTGGTAACTTATTTTATCTCTAAAATTCTCTGGAGGTGGACCATCTTTTCTTTTGAGTGAGTTTTCTACTGTTGTAGAATTGATAGGTTTCTCACTTCCTTTCTCCACCCAATCTTTCCCAATAATTTTTCCAGAACCTAAAATGTTAAAAGAATTAGATGAGAAATTATTTTTAGTAAGAGAATATTTCACATGATTCTCGTATTGGTCCTTCTTGGAAACTTTAGAAGTCTCAGCATTTACTTCTGAAGCTTTTTTGAAGTTTTTATTCATCTTTCTCAAGGTAATTTTGGGCTCAAGAAGTTTTGATTGCAACTTATTGACCTCTTCTTCCTTATATTCCAACTTCTTTCTAAGATCTTAAATCATCTTTCCCTATTCAACAATTCTATGTTTATAACTTAGAATCTCCTTAATGTATTCATCCTCCTACTTGATGAAATATTTTCTTCCATCAGTAGCTTCTTCACAATATTTATTCATTAATATAATTTATTTATTGAGAGTTTTGTTTTTATCAAGACATGTAATAAGTTCGGTTCTGAGCTGAAACTCTCTATAATATTCTTCACCACCTTCTTCACTATATGAGGAATCTTTTGTTTTCTCAATATTTGAAATAAAGTTTCTGAATTTTTCTAAACATTCATTTTCAGATGAATTATTGTCAGTTGATTCTGATTCAACTTTCTTAATCAACACACTTCGTTTGTTTCTAGTAAAAATTTTCTTGTATCTATTGGAGGAATTTTCTTCTTTATCATTTTTGTTCCACTACTTATATCGAGGTTTTTAATTGGAATCATCTCGATATTATCCAACTTTCTTCTTGGGGAAATTCATAGAAAAGTGTCTGATTCCACCACAATCAAAAAATTTGAGAGGAATTTTACCTCCATACTTGCCTCTTCCTCTTCGATAGTTCTTGGATATAAGAGACATGATTTTTTCATTCATCTGATCATCCTTTTTATCTTTGGACTCACAAGGATCTGATTCTTCACTATCTTAGATTTTCACCTTTTTTATAACATAAAATCCATTTAATATTTCATATTCCTTTTAAACATTGGGGTTTTAAGAAATAATAAAGTTATGGAATTAATCAAGAGATAAATCATTCTTATCTTCTAAAGAAGAAATTCTAGAATCAAGCCTATATGGAAAGATTCTCATAAGTTTCTTCACAATTTTAGAATATTCTAGGATATCTATGAATCTTATAATGTTGCAAAAAATTTCATTTACTATGGTGAAGTATTCATCAATTTTTTCTTCATCCCCCATTCTAATGTATTCATACTTACTACACCTGATTTGTAGATTTTCTGCCTTGACTTTAGTATTCCCTTTTAAAACACTTTCCATCTTTTCCTACATACTTTTTTGAATTTTTGAGACCCATCACCTTTTAATAAAAAAATTCTGATAAGGAAAAAAGTATTGAATTTCTATCCTTTCCATCAACTTCTATATTTCTCTTATCAACAATCATCATAGGAGCATATTTATAAATAGGTTGAAAACTAATAATAGTAGATTTAACAGCTTCCAGGCCTAGTGATAGGAGAAAGAGAATCATCTTATTTTCCAATCCATAATAATTTTTTCCATCGAATGTAGGAATTTCTCTACTATTGGCAGAATTGATATTATCCATGATAATTATTAAACAAGGGAACCTTCCCTCTAATACCAATTTATGTTTCAAGGATCAAATAACAACTGAGAAGGGGGGGGGGGATAGGTTGAATCAATTTTTTACTTTTTATAAATTTCAGAACTTTTAAAAACATAGCCCCTACAACTTATTAAGATTTATATACCTATGAAACTTTAGTAGATAATCATGAATGAAAAGATAGGAAGGAAAGAAAGTCAACTAAGATTTAAAAGTATCAGCCTCAGTGTGAGAACCTATATCCTTACCATATTCACTCTTGTGGGTCTATGGAAATTCACTATTATGAAGAAGTGAATACAGCTTGTTCCAACTCCAGTTAGACACCTTCTATCTCTCAATATGAAAGATTATACTGAATCCTATTAGTTTATAATGTTTTCTTATAAAACAATTGATCCAAACAAAATAATAAAGACTTTGTTAAATATGATCCACACTCAGAATGTTAGATATGATTTTTTTTAACAAGATGGATATGATTTTCTTAGAAAAGTGGTTCCAATTTTCTTAGAATAGTGGTTCTTCTTTTCTCATAATATTGGTTCCCATTTTCTCAGAATAACAATTCTGATTTGTATCTACTAAAAAACCCAATACAAATATTCTTCAATCAGGTGTAAATTTTTCACTTTTAATTCTCCAATGCTCCACATTTTGTGCATTTGTAAAAGTTTCAAATGAACGAATGATCTGCGAAAGTATTTATAAGAAACTCCAAAACCAAAGGTGGGAAACTTGAAATCTTTCCTACTTCCTTAAATCTAAAAAATTACACAAATATCTCGCATTTAATGTTCAATTTTTGACTTCTTCAAACCTCCTTAAATTTCTCTGATATTTATGCAAAATTAAAATTTAAGTTTGACTTCTTCAACTCTTAATATCTTTCCCATAATGATAATACTAGATCTTGGGTCCAATTTTCTGAGTATGATAAATCTAGATCTTGGTTTCGATTTTCTTAGAATCTTGTTTCTAATTTTCTCAGAAAATTGGTTCTGATTTTCTCAGAATCATGGTTCTAATTTTTCACAAAAAACTGGTTTCTATTTTCTCATAAAATTATTTCCAATTTTTCTCAGAAAATTGGTTCTAATTTTCTAAGAATCTTGGTTCCAATTTTTCTTAGAAAACTGGTTATGATTTTATCAGAATCTTGGTTCTAGTTTTTCTCAAAAAACTTGTTTTTATTTTCTCAGAATATTGGTTCTGATTTTTCTCAGAAAAGTGGTTTTGATTTTCTCAGAATCTTGGTTCTGATTTTTCTCAGAAAACATACTCTAATTTTCTCAGAATCATGGTTCTAATTTTTTCTGATAAAACTAGTTCTGATTTTCTCATAATCTTGGTTCTGTTTTTGCATATAAAATTGGTTTTGATTTTCTTTGAATATTGGCTCCATTTTTTCTTAGAAAAATGGTTCCGATTTTCTCAGAATCTTGGTTCCATTTTTGCTTAGAAAACTGGTTCGGATTTTTTTAGGAGTTTGGTTTTATTTTTTAGAACAAGAATTTTGAATTTGATTTCAGATTATTTTTAGTGATTCTGATTTCTTCAAACCTCTCCACCATTTCTTCAAAAGCTTTTATCGAAAATTTTTCATGATTTGTGAGAAATTTTTGATCAGTAAAGCATCATCTAATTTTATTTAGAATGTTTTAAAAACTTTCTAACTTCTGACTTCTCAATCATCATTAACATCCTCATTCAAAACACTTTAGCAACAAAATTACTTATTCATTTAACAACTTCTATCTCAAAAAATTATTTCTTTCTAACTTTGAAATTTCATTCTTCTTGGATAACAAAACATTCTTATAAAAAAAAAGTTAGTAGTCAAAATATAAAAAAAACAATTAAAATAATTTATCCCAAAGGTACATCAAAGGTCCTAACTTAGAGAAAAAATCACTTAATATTCGATCCAATTAGCATTCTGCAGCACCCGCATGACGATATGGTGCAACCCGAGCTCTGCTGTGATGCCTCTTTCTCCTTCTATCCCTTTTCTCTTCATATCCTCTCCCTCATATCTCTCTAAGTGAAAGGATGCCCCAAGGGGGGATATGTGACACACCTAGGGAGGAAATAAGAAAAAAAATAAAAGGAGAAAAGAAACAAAAAAGAAAAGAAAAAGAAAATGAGGAGAGAGAAGAAAAAAGGGGCTAGACCAGAACCCGGTGCCCGACATTAGGTTATTCATTGCCTTGAAAAAACCACCCATTCCAAACTCAATATAAAAGTTAGAATTCAAAACCAACGCTCCAAAAATAATATATCACTAAATGAACATGCATGAATAAATAATATTTAATTAATTAAATATTAAAATTTTATCTAAAATTCGAACGACTTATAATTCCACCAAAATAATTTCCTTGGGTAAACACATTATTGTGGGACCAATGGAGAGGTAAGAAAAATTATTTGAGATATCCTTACAAGATAAATTACTATTTTTCCTCTTGAAAGGTACTTGAGAGAAAAAAATACAAATTTCCCCTATTTTACTTAAACCTTAATGACACGATTCATGACATAAACACTGAATTAGATCATTGTGATTCTCATATATGATATTACAACTAAAACACTACATAATCATCCATTAATCATGGTATGTTCATGAGTGGTTCAGTTTGAACACATACTGAACAATGCTATAAAATTATATCATGGATGATTAAAAAAACCTAATTTCTAGGATGATGTTATATAAATATGAAAATGATTATTTTTTTTGGTTCTAGAAAATATACATCAATATTCTACTCATTAATTAAGAAAGTACCATTTATAGTTTAAAAATAATTAAAAAATGTTCTTTGTCGATTTTATATTCTAGGATAAAGACTAAAGTAATCATGAAAAGAAATATAAAATTCATAAATTATTAAAATCATCTTTTAAAGAAACTATATTTAACTTGGAATGATGAAATTTTAGATACGAATGAGTAATAACATTGCTATTACTAAACTAGTTCAAAATGATCATGATTACCCACACAAAACATCGAAAATATGTAATAGCTAACTAATATAAATATAGAGAATAATTATAAATGAAGTTTATAAAATTTTATTTATATTAAAATGATTCTAAAATAGGTGATTAAGATATTTTTATTTTGCTATATAGGATCATAGAGTGCATTCAACTAAGCAGGGAAACAAGGTAAGGTTTTCTTTATCTCATATTTAATTTCTTGATACATTTTATTAATGTTCAATATGATACCTTTAATAAGGTGTGATTATTTTAAAATGAATGTATTTTACCATATTCATGGGGTTTTAGGAGCTATATCATGTTTTTTTAAAAAATTTCCATCGATTCAAAAGATTCCTAACTTGAAAGTGGTTTTGATAAAAATGTAACTCAAATCATAAGGGTTTCATTACCAATCCTATTTTCAAATAAAGATTGTTTTTAAAAGATAATCTATATAGGTAATTTTTATTATTTATAAAACCTCTCATCATTTTCATTGCATTTTCATGTGGTGTTATATATTCCCTTGATATCTAATTTCCTCTTTACTCATATTTTACCTGAAGTGCTTCTTGAAACTGACCCCGTCTTTTCTTTTTAGTCAAGAACCTCCCTTTTCCCATATCTATATTCATTAGATACCTTTTAAAGTTTCATTATTTATACTCCAATAGTTGATTAATTTTATTTTCTACTACTTTAAATTATTTTAAAAGCTATAAATAATTTTTATATTTTCCATATGGGTCGTTTTAATAAGAATGTGAAAATATTATTTTTTATGTTTATGTGTGAACATATCATTACACTACATTTTTTATTTTATATTAATATTTCTCTCTACATTTTAATGGTTTCCAAAGAAATTATTTTTTTCCAAGTTTTATAAAATATTTCTTATAAATTGGTTTCAAATGATCAAGGATATTTATTACTTTTGAAGTGATTTTTCTAAAACTCATAAAAAGTATTTTTTGTCTAAGTAATTATACTTTAATAAATATTATTCTTGTTCAATGATATTATTCAAATGTGACCATAAAATTTATTTCTCTAGATGACTTATGTGATATCGTTCTCTTTTGGAGGAATTATCCATTACTGCCTTTGTCTTTCCTTAAGATCTTCAGTGTATAACCATAAATTTTCATCCAATTCCTTTCATTTTATATACTCTTTTTTGATTCATTTTATTGGTGTTAACTAAGATTTCATACATCAATTGAATTGGAGAAATTATTGACTTAACTATACACCCTTTATCTATATGGTGTAAATACCACATGCTTTATTATCTTTATTGAATGTTATTTACCTAGGAAGTTACTTGTTGTAATTGGATACCCATTTATTTTCCATTGGTTATTATGTTATGATTGTTGATATAATTTTTAATGATTTACTTATGTTAATCCATTTGAAAAGGATATAAAACTCATTTTATTTTCATGGGTTCTTTATGATGCGTTAAATGAAACCCATTTTCTTTTCCTGGGTTCTTTATGCTATAAAAGTGAAATATTTTCATTTGGAAAGTTTTATGAAACTCATTTTCTTTCCATGGGTCCTTTATGATTTGATAAGTGAATGATTTACAAGTGGTGCTCATAAGTATGAATGATGACATGTGGGGTCCTATATTTCTTTCTAATGCATTTGTTAAAAGTCTATATCACATGTGGTAATGTATTCATGAGTACCTTTTTTTTCTTGTAGGCGTAGTCATTGATGTCCTGTCTCATGAAAGTAATATTCCCTATATTAATTTATATTCCATATTCAAAATATATTTCATAGTTTTATACTTATTCTTATGATTATATTATGATCTAATGGTGCATGTTTATTGACTCAGTCTTCTAATTAATGATTTATTTTATGTCAATATTTTTTCAATGATTGATGACTTAAGATTTGTTGGGTATCATTTTATTATGTATCTTGATTATAAATATATGCTCATCGTATGCTCACTTATGATCTTTTATTGTTATCAATTATGTTTACCCTTACTGAGTATCTTGTCTCTCCCCCTTCTCATGTTTACATTTATCTAAGATATGAAGAAAATTAATACATAATATATGTCTATAAGGGTATCTTATGAGAAAAAATTATGGGAGAAGTTGAATAATTTTTATGGATTAAGTGGTTTCTCTCATAGTGTAAAGTAAAAATATACATTAGTTGAAAAAACATGAGTTTTGTTAGTTAATTTGTTTTCCTAATTCTATAAAAATTTAAACCTAAAAGGTCTTGGTAATGTGTTATAATGATATATTTTCTTTAATCCATGTAATTAAAAGATTATTAGGCCCAGGATATCATAACTTTGATGACAAGCATGCTTATGTTGGGATTCCCCATTTTTCACGATTAAACTCCCAATGTGAAATGTTGAGCTCCATGGTGTTGTGCAAAATATTTGTTTATTTTAAAACCACCATAGTCTTGGTTCCTAGATCTACTTAATCTGTATTTATCTTCCAAAATAGATTCCATTATTTATTTATATTTAATATTACTCTTATAGTTTTTATCCATGTAAATTTTCTCTTTGGGTGGCCACTTCTATATAATACTCAGTGCTTTACACCCAACCAGTTGTATCATATAGTGTTTCCCCACACTAAAACTATTTTCCTCTCCTAGTGATAACCTACACTACCTTTTATCTCCTATATCTATCACCAACCCATTCTAGTTATGGCACTCTTTCACTACCTTATAATCAACCCTAAAATTGAGATTTCTTCCTCTTAGTTATGATCTTTCTCTAGTTAGATGACTCAGGGTTGGAATAATTTTTTCCTTTTTATTTAATTATTTCTTACCCTTTTTTAGATTTACTACAAAATATTCACTCACCAAAGTCTTTCAAACACCAAGTGAATTTATTTTCAAACATTTTCCAAATCTCTTGATCTTCCATGACATTTTCTATTCGAAATAATCTAACACATTTTTTACCACGACATGTACAAGAATTTCCATTTCCCATAGGTAGTATTCTCAATTGAAATGGAATAAAAACACCCATAAAAACTTCACTCCAACCATTTCCTGATCCACTACATGTTATCCAAATTCCACATGGCATGATGAATGTTGTTGTAAAATTTTCCTTCACCAAACTACTTCTAAAATCTATATATAGTTCCTTGTAAGCTCCAACTCTTTCCAAAGCCATAATATTCTTGAATAAAAATATTAAACATCATAAATATCTAGTTCTCAGGCTTTTAAATACCTATGTGTCCCCATATTCTGGGGAAGACCTAATCTTCGCATTTATCTAAAATTTCCAATCAGGTTATAAATCAGCTTTCTTCTTGGAAGGGAAAATCGATTTCTATGGCAGGTAGAATATGTGTTGTTAAATCTTATATTGTATCAAAAATGGTCTACTCTATGATGGTATACAAGTGGAATGCTGGTCTTATTAAAAAAATAAATACCTTTATTAAAAAGTTTTTTTGGACAGGTAGCACAGTGGGAAGGAAACTTGTCACCATACCATAGTTAACCTGTTGTAAACCCATTGATAAAGGGGGAATTGGCATTAAAAATCTCAAACACTTTAATGAGATTATTTAATCCAAGCTCACTTGGGATCTCCTACATAATTATTCTAACTCAACCAGCTTTCTTAAAAATAGATTTCTTGAAAAAATTAAGAAAGGCAACTCAACTTTTCTTGCCCCATCTATCTGGCCTTCCATAAAATAGTATTTTTCCTCCATTATGAATAATGCCCGATGTATGGTCTCTAGAGACTCCTCTTTGAATTTTTGGTTGTATAACTGGACCGATACTCCTTTAATTTCCAGAATTGATCTTGACCAAAATCTTGAGAACACCAACCTCTCCATCAGAGATGTCCTCTGATCCCAAAATGATCTTCTTCCTGACAACATCATAAATGTCATTGATACCTATACTTTCTTCATCACCGATGATTTATTAGTCAGGGAACCTGTTTGTAATGGTATTCTTAATTCAAAAAACTATCACAACCCTTATTTTTGTAACTATGAAATTGATTTTGGGTGGATAAAGATATTTGAAAACCCTTGGATAAAACCTTCACGATTTACCCTCATCTAGCGGCATGCTCACAATTGGATCCCCACTGATGATCACCTTTAATTGCATAGTATTCAACTATGTTCTAAATGTTGTCTCTGTAACCCACACTGAGAAGATGTCAATCATCTCTTTCTTTCTTGTGCCACTACTTCTGCTCTTTGGAATTATATTTTTGACATTTTTAACTGTAGGTGGTTGATTCATGGCTCTATCAAATCTCAATTAAAGAGATGTATAGAGATGGATAATTCTCAACAGATTAAGAATATTTTCCTTTCCATTGTCGTGGAGCTTCACCATGTGATATGGTTTGATAGAAATTATCTTATTCATAATAAATTCTCATTAATTCATGATGCAGGGAGAATGTAGATTCTCATTTCCATACATGAAGTTGCTTCGATCGAAAAGAGACATTGTAACAACACGGTGCATGACTTTTGGCATTTTGTGATGACTCTGTATTGATGGAAATTACTTCCAACCTCATCGAACTTTTGAAGTCTTTTGGTGCACCCCTCTTCATGGTTGGATTAAAGTCAATGTGGATAGTGCTTCCAAAGGTAACCCAGGCCCTACGGGTTGTGGTGAAATCTTTAAGAATCATGATGGTTACATCCTTGGATGATTTTATGGTAGATGTGGTATTGCCTCTTCTCTGGAAGCTGAAATGATGAGTATGATTCATGTCATTTATTTTTCCAAACTACATGGTTGGAGAAAACATTCGATTGAGAGTGACTCGATAACAATTGTGTAAGAAATTTGGAATGGTGTGATACATCTTGCGTGGTCGATCACCACTCACTGGATAGGCTGTATCTGCACTCTTCTCAACATCAACTACATCATCACTCATATTTATCGAGAAGCTAACATGGTTGTTGATGGCCTTGCGAATAAGGGGGTTAATCAAGATATTACCTAGCTTGATCATCATCATACTGATCTAGTCCCCTTTCATTACAAATATTGTAATATGTTTCTGTCTTTTAGATTCTTGTAGCCTCTTTCTTTATAATAATTGTGCCTTGGTCTTCTGTCCAGGCACCACCTTCTTAAAAAAAATCAAGATCTAGTAATTTCCTTCAAAATATTTAGTTATTATCTTTTATCAAACATCCATCATCAAATTACCAAACTCCATTTACAAAACAAAACTTCACTTTATTCCCATTCACTTCTTTTAACGATTATAAACAAATAAAAAATCTAACCTCTTGTTTGTAACAATCACACCATTTTGATTTTGTTGAAAATACTTCTATAAAATACAAAAAAAGAGGTAAACATATTCACTTCCCCATTCTCTCATAATCCTTGATCCTCTAATATTCTGGATTTTATGGACTTCTTTTTCTCTTAAGTTATTTATAAAATATAAAGGGTTCATCCCTATCCCTTTAGAAAGGTATTGGGATTTAAACACCATCTTCAATCCCCCTATTATAACATATTTATTGAAGTATATTTTCAAGATAAATCATCATCTTTCCATACCTTCAAGAATTCTAGTGTTAGAGAAACTACGAACCCCCTTAATATTCTCTTCAGTCCTCCAACAACTTTAACATTTATATTCATTATTCTCAATATATTTTAGTGAGTGAATTTATCACTTGGTAATGAGCCATCAATAAATACTTTAATCCCACTAAGTCATAACACAATGTAGTAAACAAGAGTCTTTGTTAATAAAATAAATATTTTCTATATCACTCACTAAATTCCATTAATCACTTAGAACTAGAGAAACCAAATTCCTCTAACAAAAAACTACCACATATAACACTAGTGGAAAATTGGGCTATGACACCACACCTACATCCATGTTAAGAAAAAATATGGTTGTAGGTAAGTATATGACCACCATTAAATAAGGATCATGCCCATAAACTATGCACCACTACCTACCACCATGGTCAAAGTTCACTATGGTGATAGGATTATCCTATGGCCATTTTCTAAAATTATCATGGACATAGGTCTATGTGAGAAAACCAGAATCACATGGGAATGGTACGATAATGGAATGGGAAGGGGATGATACACACACAAATATATATTCATATATAATTACATATAACATGTCCCATATGAGTGGTAAAGTATCAGCATAATAACGTGTATTTCACAAGATCAATCATTATTGTGTGTTTATTTTTTTATGCTTATATCTATGGTTTTAGGCCCCTACAACTACAGTTTTAACCATTTACATAGATAAGTTTTAGAAATAGCCAATTATCAACCATGTCCATAAGTTAAACCAACAGTGATATTGATTAAAATCCACATGACCATCTCTATAATCTATGGACATAATAAATGGGGATATTTCCAAAGGTTTGGATCATATATATATCTATATTTCTCACTAGTTTAGGATTAATTGACACCACTATTTTATGATAAAAATGTGATACCACTTAATGTTCATGTATCTTACTCTTTTAACATGTCAATTTCTTTCTTAGATAATGCTAAAAATCCTTTAATTACTTATCAATAACTCACTCTAAATGCCTTTAACTTTTGACAAAATATCTTGATATAATATTTAGAATGGAGAACTATATTTTTAGTAATGATATTTCCTTATAGAGGCTTCTTAGTATCCTAAAATCAATTAGTTGATACCACTATTTTTAATAAAATAAAACTAATCATAAAATTTAAAATAACTGATGTTGATTCTCCTTCTTTAAGTAGTTAGATACCACCCATGAAATGGAATACTATCACCTATTGATAATTAGATTAGTCTTGATAGTAATATTTATATTAGACGAGGATTTGACACTATTATAGTTCCATATAAATATCTTCATCATCATGTTCTAGATTTAGAAAAAAATCTAATCATAGCCTGCAAATTCTAGTTTTAGCACTAGAATTTTCTTAACACCATTTACTAATTCAAATTAAGGCTTGACACATTTTGTTCATTCTAGATTCCAAAATAAAACTTTTAAATTTTCTGAATCCACTAGTTGTATTAATTACATTTTATCTCAATCACATGTGCCTTTTCAACACAACTACACCCAATGGATCATGCCTCCCCCTTTATTATGAACCAATTTAAAACAATTGTTAGAAACATTGAATTATATGGGGAGATGGGTATCTCTAGAAAACTTAGCTTGAGAATTGTGGTTGGTCTTGACCTTTCATTATAACTTCCTCCCAAATCTATCTTTTACTTATTTTTTTCAATACCACTTGTACAAATTTAACTTCATATGCTTTATCTAGGATAAATTATCTTTTTTTTCTTGGGATCTCTCATTGTTGTGAGACTAATCTAACTTTTTCATGTTTTAACCATTGATGCATTTTCCTTGCATACTTCTTTATACTTACTCTACCAAGGGAGGGATCTTTCACTAATATTCAACTCTTTCCTTGTGGTATGTTTTTTAAACCACTAATACATGCTTAATGTGTGTCCTCTTAAATTTATATAAGAATCAACTTAGACTTATTTGTCCTTAGTAAGTATTTATTTAAGTGAAATTTATATTTCCACACAACCAGAATAACTTTCTTCTTTTTATTTTAAATTTACTTTTCATATTTCCATGTAGTATATTGTGAGTGAATAATAATAGGTTCTTTATGCACCTTTCATTGATATCCATGTTTTTCATTCAAAATATTAAATCTATTTTCCATATTATCATGTTTTATTTTAGTGTGAATCTTTTACATATAGGTTAAAGGAATGGTGGATTTAATTAAGACCTATTTGATTCTCTACCTACTAAAATGTCTTATAAAATTATCAAGATTATAATATATAAAACATCTCTGATATAAATAATTCCTCATGTGATCACCACTTAGTTGGGATTTTGATTTAGTAGAATTCCTTCTACCATTGATCCCTTGGGCTTTTAGGAATTAATTCATGGAATGTCCCATTCTTATGTAGTAGTATAATTGTATAAATAATTTCCCTTGAGATCATTTTATTCTATTTTTTTCAAAAACCAACTATTTATTTCCAAAATTATAGATTAAATATTTTATTTTTTTCCAGTTGTTGAGACCACCATAGATGGAAGCCCTGTATGTTTTCCCCTTTGAGGACCTGATCTTTGATTAAATCAATTTAATCCTTTCATATTTTTCTTTCAAATAGGTATCCATTTATTTCAACCATTATATAGCTTAATTTCCAGAATATCTCAACTATTCTAGTTGAGTATTGAGTGGTAAAATGTTATCTTTCAATACTTTTTTTTTCTATTTTTTTCAAATTTCTCATGAAAGTTATTTTAGTAGGTCTCTTTGACCCTATATATTTTCATCCATATTCACTATATAATAATTTAAGACCACTTATACTCTATTCATCCTCTTATTATCATAAATCAAATCATCACTGAATTCATAATTCACCCCATGACAAATTTAAATTTGATCCATCATCTCATATAGAGATCTAGTCTCATCTTGGTTTCTTTAATAGAATTCTATAGGTTGATAACTTTTTTTTTGCCTTTTTCCCATGAAATCACTATTCAATCTAATTTCTATGAGTGAATATAAAACTATTTATTTTCACGTGTCTTCTAAAAAAATCTTAGAATCAGTAGAACTATTCACCTCAATTAGAGAGTCAGTATTTATAGGAGAGTTATTATTATTTTTCTTCTTCCTCTAGACTTTAGTTATAAGGAATTTATCTCTTAAAGTGGGTTCTTCAACCTTATTTTCTCCTACTAATTTCCCATATATGATCATGAGAGTCTTTAAAATCTCAAAGGTAGTAGGATAATTATTTTTTCTCAAATAACTCACAAAAAAATGATCTTATCGAGATCTTTTATATCCTTGCATCACCAATCATTTCACAATGAGTGTTATAATTAGCATATTAAAGAACATGATCTAATAATTACTTTTCACAAGTCTCCAGAAACATATGAATTTATTTTTTAAACTATCATAATTATATACTCTAAGAATGGTTACTTCATCATGGATTTCATGTGTATAAAAAATAAAAAAAAATATTTATAGATTAAACCTCAAGTAAAAACCTTTGGGTATAATTCCAATCATTGGTATTAGGTTAAACCAATGAACCCTGGGAGGGTGATGGGGTGAATCAAGGTGAAAAAAATTAAAACTTTTATCCCTTTTTCTTTTATTCCTTGTAGGGAATTCAATCTTGTTCCTTTGATAGAGAAACTCATTCAATTCCATGATCTCTTATGGTTTTCACCATAATTGATAAAAAATATGTAGAAAGTAAAGTATTCAAACATAGATATTTTAATTGGTTTACAAATAAGGGATAATCCAAGGGGAATACACATGTAATTGTGCAAATGTAATATAATATGACACTATAAACTATATGTGTTATAAATATATTCATAAAGGAACAATACTGATCTAGGGGAATACCCTCTTATTTTTCTTTATGTACTGTTGAGAGATAATGCTCAAACTGTTTATAGAATGGTGGTCTTCTTAAATATTTTATAGAGACGAGGGTCTATTATAATTGAAAATAGGTAAATGAAAAACCTTGGATTTTTATCTCCTGGTAAATGCTCATATTTACTCAACTTCACAACACTCTCCTTCTTCTATACTAGATGAGATAAACTTATTAATGTAAGGGTTGAGTCTTTTACTTTCTACAAGTTCAAAATAGTGGTGTATCCTTCTTCCGAGTGAAGATAATTATAAGATGGAATTATCTTGTTGCCTTATCTTATAGTTAGATTTAGTAGTGTTATATATCTCATTTATCTTGAATCCTCTTCTTAAACTAAATCAGATATAATCATGGACTAACATGGGCTAACCCCTAAATCTAACACTGAGCCTGGCTATAATATACCATAGGGGTGTCACCAATCCCCATGGGCTGATTAAAATCACCATGTTAATAATGACATAATAATTGTGAATTATTTCTCATGATAAATAAATAAAAATTATGAGCTTCAAACTGAAATCCATATATGGAAAACCTGTACATAATATTTCCATATTCATAAATATATCCAAAAATGGAAACTAAAACAACCCTAATAGGACATACTAAAAATAAAAATTTTAAAAACATAAATTGAATAAATAGAAACAAGATCCCAAAATATGGGGGAGAGATTCAGTTGATATATCCCAGATACAAAACAAATCCAAAATACCCAATAACATCTCAATGTGACCTCCAAGTTCCCCAAACATCCCAAAAAACTAACCCACTCAAAGAGTGGTCCGTAAATAGAATTGTAAGAAAAAAAAATTGTTTGGTTCTATGAAAACTAAGTGGAATAAGTAGGGCATGTGAATAAATATCCCAGTAAATAAGCACAATAAATCTCATACATTTCCTTCCCTAAAAAACTATAAACACTAGATTAAAAATACAAGTAGAAAATAAATTTTAGTCATTTTGAAAAACTACCCTGATATTTCCTTGAAACCATTATTTAAAAATAAAAACATACCTAAATGAACCTTTTAAATATTTAATAAAACTATTCATTTTTATAACTACGCTTTTAGAAATCCCCATTTTTAAAGGAATCACCCAAATCACACTAAATAAGTTCAAGGTAAAAAATAGAGATGTCACAACATAAGTAAAATACTTTCATAAAATCAGGAATAGAACATAAGTGTTAAACTAGAGGCATAATATAAAATAACCATAGATTGGTTGAAAAATAGTGAAACCAAAAGCGGTAAGTAGAAAACAATAAATTATACATAGTCATGGAAAATTCCTAAACATCCTATAATGAGACCCTAGACATACTCATTTCGAAACCATCTGTTGGCCTATCAATGAAGTGTCTAAGTCTATAACCTACCTGAATACTCTTAGTGAGCATAACCATTAGCACAAACCCCATGGCCTTTGACATAATTAGGTAACTATTCCATCCTATCAAAACTATATAGAAATGTATCTCAAATCTTACTAATACACATAGGATCCTATGCTGATAATATAAATAAGAGGTGAGGTAGTTAATTCCCATACAAAATCTCAATAAAAAATCCATATAACCCAACATCTATGATAAGCCCACCTCCCAAAACCATTCATGAGAAACCCCTCCTTATAATAGATAGGTATTTCATGAGGATGGTCACATTTAGAAAACACCATTTAAAGGTTCTGACCATACTTTATAACTT
Organism: Viscum album; assembly: GCA_963277665.1. Taxonomy (NCBI): domain Eukaryota; kingdom Viridiplantae; phylum Streptophyta; class Magnoliopsida; order Santalales; family Viscaceae; genus Viscum; species Viscum album. The sequence continues at coordinate 1,842,505,382 of OY728150.1, forward strand.
GAAATTAGTAATAGGTTTATAATAAAATCTTTCCCCATTTAAAATTTATTTCAAAACCCAAGAGAAACATAAAATCATTAAATAAATTTACAAACATGACCTTAAATCATATTTTAGAATCCAATAATTTTATATCCTTTGTAAAAGTAATTTATGAAACCAATATAAAATTTTAAGAACCCAAGCCTCTAATAAAGGCATTTAAGAACCAAGAAACCATTTGAGAGGACCAAATTTTTAAAGGTATTCCAGGAAATTTCTATTTATATAAATGTATACATCTATATATACACATTATTATACATATAAATATGTACATATCCCACTTGTATATATATGAACATATATATGAGTTTCAAGGGTCTAAATAAAGATTCACAAATCAAATGGTACATAAAAGCATAAGAGTTTTCCAAGAAAAACCATCGAAGACACTCAAAATGGTAACAAAAAAATAATATAAATTCAATGAACAAAACTCTTTAATTAATTTTTAATAAAGGCTAATAAATATTTTAAAATGATAAAATCCTATAAAAATAGAACTTAGAAATTTTATCAGACAACTAGTATGCATATCCTTTTAACACATAGATATAACTATTAAAATCCTTGGAATTTTTTTTTAAAATCAAACCACAAACTTTAACAACATTCATAAATAAACTAATAAATCTAACAACATGAATAACTCAATTAAAATAAATTTATAATTTGTCTAGAATCACATGGTGTGTTCTAGAAAGTTAATGAATGGAAACACCTACCTCAATGATGTGAAAACGTAATAAAACTCACAAAATGGAAGGAACCAAGCCCTAAGAACAATATGAACACCCTAAAAATAAAATAAAAAGGCACATGATCCAAAAATGACCTTATGTTTTTTCCAAGAGGAAACATATACAAGGAAGAAAATAAAAAAAAAGACAAAAAAGGAAAGAGATGAGGAAGAATGGCTTACCCAGGGAGAATCCACCCAAAAATTGAAGGAAAGGGAATAAAAATCAAAGAGAAAGAAAATGGGGAGGGGTTTGGGGTCCCTTTATGTGTCTTGGTTGAGTTAGAGAGAGGTGATATTGATTAAGGTTTTAATTTTTAAGAGGGTGGTTTAGGAAATTTAAGTTTTAGGAAAACTAGACAAGTCACATGGTTTGGTCATACATTTTACCAAACTCTGCATTGACCATACGCCCCATTGAATATAAAAAGTACCCTCGCTGGCCTAGATGAATTATTTTTAAATTGTTTTTAAACCTTGAAAAATATGTTTTCTAAAATATTAAACAATCTCACACATTTTCTTTACGGTTTCTTCTAATCGTGTGCAAGCCATGCTCTAGCTCCTAGGTATAGCAAGCCCTTGCACAATTTCCCTTAAGTTTTTAATAGTTTGGAATCAATTGTGTGGAACCCATGAGGACTAAACCATTTAGGAATAAAATTAATTGAAAATAACCCATACATAAAGGTATTCACATATTTTCTCCTAAAACTTTTATACTAATCGGGCACAAGGGTAAAAATGACCATTTAAACTCTAATTTCTTTTAAAAAATCAATGGGCTTTCGACACAAAACTCAAAGATGAAATCAAAGGCCAAGAAATACATAAAATAATAAATAATATAAAAACATCATGGTGTGATAGAATTACCCACTATAATACCATGATATTTTAATATATGATTACCTTTAAATAAGACAACGTGTTCGATAGCTTTCTCCACACACAACACTGAACTTAAATGAAACTATGATATATTTAGATAACCATTAAAAATAGATATTGAATTAGTAGGAATTAATCAGATTAATTTATTTATGTAATATTTTTATAAATAAAATAAAGGACACTTTTAATATGAATTAAATTTAATTAGTGTATCTTAATAATTAATTAGACTCATTTATGATTTAAAATGAAACAGTTCTAAAAAGTGAAATTTTATGCCAATATAAATATATTATGGATAAAATATATTATTGATATTAATAATATATTAACACCAATTTTATTAGAAACTTATAATAAATAATAATAAAAATAGTTAACATTATTTTTAAAAAATTATTTTCCTATGAAAACAGTTTTCATTATATTTCTTTATTTTTATTTAAAAGTAGAATTATAAATTTTTTGAATTTTAATTTTAAAAAATAAAATTTATTTTTATATTTATAATGTCAGTGTTATCTTAAGATATATTTTTGGTAATTTTTTGAGACAATTTTTTAGGTGAATAGTGAAAAAATACCAATATTGCTAAAACCATCACTTTTATGACATTATCATAATACAAGAATGAATTAAATGTTTTTGAAAAAAAATTATATAATATATACATATATATATAATTAAAATGAATTATTTTAAATTACTATGTTGTATTTATAAATCTGATGTATATCATTTTGGGAACATAAGTAATATTTTACTCTAAAACTGATTTATTTACATATATTAAAATATTAGTTTTCATCACTTTTATAAATTAAATACAAACAAATGGATTTAGTATTTTTTTCATAATTTTAATATTATATAATAATTTCAATTTATTTTTTGTGCATAGAATTATTATTATTAAGATTAAAGTTAATGACCATGATAATGGTAAAACTGTTATTTTCAAAGAATTATTTCATTAATATTGTCTAATTTTTATCTAATAAAATAAATTAATATCTTATCAAAATTTAATTTAATATAATTTTTAATCCTATATTTAAATAAATTAACACTCATTTAATTGGTAACAAATACTGAAAAATATTAAGAATGCTTAACGTTGAAAATAACATTTTTTTCAATAAAGGGGTTTTTATTTATTTTAAATATTTTAATTTAAAAGACAATTATATATTTTATATAAATTGAATTATAATATTTATAGACAAAATTTAGGTTTTTTACATCAATTTTTTTATAATGGTTACCTTATATTTTTAATAAAATATAAACTAATAGGGCAAAAACTAGTTACCGTAGTAGAAACCAAAATAGTAAAATGTAAAAGTCAAGTGTTAAAATGGTTGAAAAATGTTTAAAACATGCATTGAAATTTTTTCATGAGGAATTATAGACTTAATTAAATCCCCAAATCCATTATTTTTAACTTTTTATGTCATTTACCCTAGAATAGTGTAATGATATCACTGAAAAGTAAAGGGTATTCACAATAGTTCCATTTCCTTCACTTATAAAATAAAAAACTTCCACCCATTCATGACACACACAACCTTAAAATCAAATCTTAAAAATATTCCCTTATTATCCTATTAGAAACCTATCTCAATTTCATAATCCCTTGGTAACCATATGTTGTCATATACCATTCATTTTAAGGATACTTTCAAGAGATAGTTCAAGGTACCAAAGTAAATATTACTCACTCCTTACCATTTATTATTAATCTCGTCTTCCAAACCTACCCTAACCGTAGTTATATAATGACCTTATTTTAATTAGTATACTTATTTTCTATTATATTAATTTAATAGCCATCATTTATTATTTTCTATCCACTTAGAAAAAAAGAATGGTAAATATGTGTTGTGCAGACTAATGCCTCCACGAAGTAATTTTTTTAATTTTTATCTTGATTTTATTTATTTTTAAAAACCAATTAAAATATAATTCACCTACTTTGAAACATATAAATAATTTCATTATTATTTTTTTATAATGACATAATACACTTCATTAACCATACTCACCCATCGGGATATAGTTTGTTCATTTTTAGGGTTGGTTTAACCACCCACTAAAACAATGTTATAAAAATATCTCATGGATGACTATGGTAACATAAATAATAATTTTATTATAATTTAAGAAGAAAATAATTATTATTTTTAAATGGTTATATTAATTATTTAACTTATTATTAAAATACCATCTTCAATCGCTAAAATCCTCAAAATAAGCCTGCACAAATTCAACTTTCTCACAAACATAAGAAAAATATATATAATAAATTAATAGAATATGATAATAAATAGTATATTTTAAATTAAATATAGATGAATAAGATTCATAATAAGATATATAATGAATTTAATTTGATTATTCATGAAGCTAAGCACGTGTGAAGAATGAATATGTAATAAGGTAATGGTTTCTTATCTCAATTTTTAATTCCTTGAGACATACTTCTATATAAAGTGTTTTATTAAAAACTTTGTGTCTACTTACCCTTTAATATTTTTTATCATGATCCTCTCATTATTCGTGTTATTTAAAGTTTCATTTTAAATCATATCCTTGAAAGTGTTTTGTCTTGAATGTTTCTAAGGTTGTAAGGGGTTCTTTGTCACAAATTTGAATTCCTTGAGACATGTTTATGTTATGAACAATTTTTTTTATTTTTGGGTGTACTTACTTACACTTTAATATATTATATCATGATTTTCTCATTATTCATGGTATTTAATGTTCCATTTAAAATTATATCCTTCAAGGGTCTTTTATTTAAAAAATTATAACTCTGTAAGGGTTTTTTTGGTCTTAATTATGATCCTTTGAGACATAATACATTTTATAGACCGTGTTTTATTTGTATGGTGTATCTACTTACCATATATGTATTTTTATTATAATATTTTTATTTAATAGGTTTTATTATCCAAAACATGTTAACTTATTCAAGTGTATATTGATTCAATTGTTTCCCCATAAGGATTTTTGGTAACTCAACTTTCATTTATTGAGTTATGATCATTATCTTGAAATTATTTTATATAACTTTGGTAAATTATACCATTTGATTATATTATACTATATTATCTCATTTTTATTGTGATATAAATTCCTACCACATAAAATATTTGATAAATATTTTCCACTTCTTCGTATATGTTTCCCGTAAGGGATATTGGTAACTCAAATATTCTTCTTTGAGTTATAAAGTTTAATATTGAGAATTGTTCTTCCATGATTGGGTTCTACCACCCTGATATTTATTTTATGGTATTTTATAATAATCTTTGGTAAAATTAAGTTTTAATATAAAAAGGTTTTATAACACTTTTTACAATGTTGGTTTTCAAAAAAGGTAATTTCAAAGTATTAAAAAAATTCCTCTCATGATCAAATGTTTTATATTTGGATCAAAATTTCCTATGTAAAACTTAATTTCATTTTCAAGGAAATATTATTATAGATTACTTTTAAAAGTAATTTTTTTCAAAATCATTCACTTCACCTTTTTATAAGTTTCTTTTGAATTTTTCATGTAAGTTTTCATTTTATGTCGATATTAATTTTTTTTTCTAATAGCTCTTTTAAGTTTTCAAATCTATTTTTATTTTTATATTGAAAAGAATTTACACTCATGAGATTTATATTACATGATTTATTATATAATAAATATATATTTTTATAATTTGGTGTATTGAACTCACAACATAATTTTTTTTGATTCTTGATACCTTCTTGTGTGATACCATTCAAACATTCTTTCGAAATGATGTTTTTAATCTATGTTAACATCCCTTTGAGTTTATTTTATTAAATTGGGGATATTTTCCTTTGAAACCATCCACCTTATTTATCTGTATGACTTATTTAATGTTCTTTTTTATCAAATAAATGACCCATCACTACCTTTGTCTTTAAAAATCACCCTCTTTTATTGGAATTATTTCACTTCCAATGTCTTTCCTATATAATCACACTATATTTCCTTACTTTAATTTAAGGGTGTTCACCTAGATATCATAAATATATTTATTGGGGAAATTTTTGAATTAACCATATACCCTTTTCTCTATACGGTGTTATTTTTATGGATTATTATATAGAAACTATTCCTGTTCTAATTGGGTTACTATTGAAAATATGTATATTTTTTATTTCAATATTAATTTTTATTGATTACTTCGACAATTTAACTATGTAATATTTTACCATCCACCTTCTTTTTCTGTATGGGTTTTGATCATGTTGTCCCTTTTATTTACATGAGGAAATGTATTAGTATTTCATATGTTTTTATTCCAATACGGATGATTATTGGAAAATTTTATTATGAATTATTTACTCATTATCTCATATAATGAATGCATGGGACTTAAACAAGTGATAAGTGGGTCCAAACAATATATAGCCCTTTGATGCATCAGTAGGTCTCTTGATACAACCATGTTTGGGAATTTTGTTCTATGTATACTGAGAAAAATATATTTTCTAAAAAAACATCCTTGATGGTAATATCATGGTGTCTTAGTTTAGGGAATGGAATTAGTTTTCAAATATTTTTAATTTCATCACTAAGGAACCATTTATTGATATCAATGTGATCTATTTATTTTCATTTCTATTCATGGATATATTATGCTCTTAGTTTCTTTTGATTATGTCATTATGATGATTAATTATTCCTTCCATAATATTTATGTCATTTTTATTCCATGATTTTCTGAGTTGTATGTTTTCCCTTATAAGCATTTAAGTTCCCCTAATCTTATGTTTCTACTTACCTAGTTTATGAAAAAAATTATTACACATGATATAACTAAAATAATAGAATGTAGGGGTAGGGATTTGTGGGATATGTTGAATACTTTCATAGATTAATTAGTTTCTATTATATTTGGGAAAAATTTACATTGGTTGATAAAGACATGGGATTTATTAGTTTATGATTTGTCTTGATTATCTAAATATCTAAACCTAATATGTCTTTGGAATGTATATAATGAAATATTTTCTTTAAGTCATGTAATTATGCGATAGTTATGTCTGGGAATTTATAGTTGGTATCAAAGCTAGTATGTAAAGTATGTGTTTATGGAATCAAATCCATGAGTATGGGTCCAAGGTGTGGTAGTTAGTATCAGAGCAGGGTTTAGATAAATTTAGAGATTAGGATGTCATCATTTAAGGATAATTTAGGAATTAGAAAGTTAATTAAAGGTTAATAATCTATGTTTGATTCTGACTTAAAATGTATAAATAACCGTTAAGGATAGTTTAGGTAATATTGAATATTTTGTGGATTATTATAAGATAAATTTAATAAAAACCCAAGGGATAAATCTAAGTATGGTATAGTATCTGGAAAATTTTGTGTGGTTTTACTGAAAAAAAAATCCCTATCTTGATATTATAAGTGGATGTAGGCTCTGGAACATATGTACCTGGGGATAATATCCCTTAAAAAGGCATGTTATATTTTAACTCAATCATCACCTAGCGCACCAAAAATAGGACTAATTGTACACATAGTTTGAAACTCTTGGGAGGATATGATATAGTTTATTCATATTCACTCTAATTAACCAATATAAAGGATTTTAAAGTTAGATAAACTGATGCGAAAAAGACCATGGATAATCAAGGATTGAACAAAGAGATTCATAGGTTAAACTAAAAGTATCATATGTTAAAAATGAAGGTGATATAGTCGAATAAATCTTTCTATTGATGTTTTCATATTCATATTTTTGATTTTATAATAACAATTTTGGTTTTAGTATTTGGATGAAACCATATAATAAAAATTATGATGAGAAAGGTATGTATCCTAAAATAACTATGTCTTATAACTAAATAAGGTATCATAATTAAATGGTGTAGAATTTTAGTATACACTTGTTATGATAAAAAAAGTGAGTTTTATTATCACACCTAAGGTGGTGAGGTTGATATATTAAAGTAAATTAAATCTTTATACTATTATCTATTTTCATTAGTGATTGATATTTATAAATGATATTCAAGTATATTCTATAATTTATGGGGGATTATGTGAAACATATAAGGATTTTTATTTGATAGTTATGCATTAAAGGTTTTGGAAACATATATTAAATGGTGTCAACAACATTGAATTTTTTTATGACAGTATTATATTTTTTGGGATAACTATTGAAGAACACATGATTGTGGGATGGATAAATTTTTAATTTAATATACACTTGATATTAATATAATTAAGGGTTTATTGGTTTTGAAAAATTAATTTAAACAATATTTATTCGTAACCTTGGGATTAATAATTGATTCATAATTTTTGTTGTTGATTTTCATCACATTTTTTTATTGTGGTATATTTTAGATGTTGTGTGATTTTATAACATTTGAGGGTTAAAATAATGTTATTTTTTGGAAGGATATATGGTTTCAAGGTGGTTTAATTTCCCAGAGATTCAAACAGTTTTGGGAAAATTATATTATAGAGAATATACAATTATGGTATATATATACTTGGGTATATCATTGTATGAATAAATAATGTTTTTTCAAGAAATATAAATAACTTTAATAGCCTAAGAGAGTAAGGTAGATGTCATATTATAGGTTATATCCTGAATGATGAATTTGTTAAGAAGAAACTTCACCAAATTTCTTCTTTGAGTAATAATTAAAATTTTAGGATGTAATTAATTTAAGGAGGGGAGAATGTAACACCCTGATATTTTAATATATGATTACCTTTGACTAATTCAATATGTTCGATATCCTCCTCTAAACATAACACTGAACATAAATGAAATTGTGATATATTAGATAAATTATCAATTTTTAAGTATGATAATTAAAAACTAGCCAGTGAATTACAGGTAATGAATACGAGTAACCACTTTATGAAATATATATTGAAAGAAAATACAGGATACTTTTAATATGAATGAAATTCAATTAGTGTTTTAAAATAATTAATAATAATGATTTATGATTTAAATTGAAACTTTTCTAAAAATTGGATTTTCATGTTGATCTAAATATATTATGAATAAAATATATTGTTATTATGAATAAAATCTTAACATCAATTTTATTAGTAGGAAATAAGAATAAAAATAGTTAATATATTTTTATAAAAAGCTATTTTCATATGAAAACATTATATATCTATGTTTTCATTTAAATATAAAATTATAAACTTTTATAATTTTAATTTTAAAAAATAAAATTTATTTTTATATTCTTCTTGTAAATATTATCTTATGATAAATTTTTGTTATTTTTATGAAATAGTTGATTTTTAGGTGAATGGTGAAGGAATACCAATATTGCTAAAACCATCACTTTTATGTCATTATCATAGTACAATAATGACTTAAATATTATTGAAACCATTATATATAAAATATATATTTATAATTAAATTTTATCATTTAAAATGATTGTGTTTTATTTATAAGGCCCACAAATATTTTGGGAACATAAATAATATTTTACTCTAAATACTGATTTATTCACTTATATTAAAAAATTAGTTTTCACCACTTATAGAAATTAAATACAAAATAATGGATTTCATATTTTATATAAAAATTATCATATTATTTAATAATTAAAATTTCATTTTTTGGCATAAAATTATGGTTACAAAGATTAAAGTTAATGACTATTATAATAATAAAATTGTTATTTTCAAAAAATTGTTTTATTAATATTGTTTAATTTTTATCTAATAAAATAAATTAATATCTTATTAAAATTTAATTTAATATTAAATTTAATCCTCTATTTAAAAAAATATCACTCATTCAATTGGTAATCAATGCAAAAAACATTAAGAACACTTAATGGTGAAAACAACATTTTTTCTATAAAATAGTTCTTCTATATATTAATTTTTTTAATTAAAATGGTAATTATCTCTTATATATAAATTAAATTAGATTAAATGGATCCTAAATTTAGTTTTATAACATAAAATATTTGTTACAAGAGTTAAATTATAATTTTTAATAAAATATAAACTACTAGGGTAAAAACTAGTTAGCAAGGTAAAAACCAAAATGGTAAAATGTAGAAATCATGTGTTAAAAGGGTTTAAAAAATTTATACCATGTTTCAAATTGTTTTTCGAGGCATTATACACCCAAGGACACCCCAAAATCCATTTCTTTGAACTTTTGGAGTCACTAACCCTTGAATAGTGAAATAATGTCATTGAAATGTAAATAGTTTTCACAAAGCATCCACTTTTTTAACTTAAAAAAGGGGACACTTACACCTTTTCATGACACTCCCATTCATTAAAATTATTTCCCAAAAATATTCCATTTTTATCCTCCAAGAAAAATCTATCAATATCATAGAAACTTGGTCACCATAAGTTATCTTAATCCCTTCATTTCCAAGGAGACTTTCAAGATAAATTTCACGGTACCAAAATGAGTATTACTTACTCCTTACCTTTTATTCTTAATATTTATATTAAAAACATACCATAACCATAGTTATATAATTACATTAGTATCATTAGTATACTAAATTATTATTATATTAACAGAAACCCCATTATTTATTCCTTTCCATCCACTTAGAATAACAAAATAACGTTAATCATGTGTTGTGAAAACTACCACATCCACAAAGTAACGTTTTTCATCCTTCATATTGATTTTATTTATTTATATAAACCAATTAAAATATGATTAAAAAAATTATAAACATATAAATAATATCATTATTATTTTTTATAATGATATTATACACTTCCTAGACTATACTCACCCCCGGGATATAACGTGTTAATATTCAGTTTGGGTTTAACAAACTACTTGAACAATGCTATAAAACTCTATCATATATGAATATGAGAAATTAGATAATAATTTTATTATTAGTTAATAAGAAAATAATTATTTTTTATTTTGTTTTAAATGGTTATATTAATTATTTTATTTATTATTAAAATACCATCTTTGATCACTAAAATCACCGAAATAAGAAAACACCAATTCAACTTTCATGAAAACATAATTAAAAACTATATAATAAATAAATATAATATGATAATAAATGGGAAATATTAAATTAAATATATATGAATAAGTTTCAAAATAAGTTATCCAATAAACCTAATTTTATTATTCAATAATTTAAGCACATACATAGAATGAATCAGGAACATGTTAAGAGTTTCTTATCTCAATTTTCAAGTCCTTGAGACATGAATAATATTATACAACATGATTTATTTGGAATTGTGTATCTACTAACACTTTAATATTTTGTTCCATTATCCTATAATTATTCATGGTATTTAATTTTTCATTTGAAATAATAACCATGAAGGAGTTTTCACTTGAAATTTTCTAAGGTTGTATGGGGTTCTTTATCTAAAATTTCAATTCCTTGAGACATGTTCATGTTATGAACCATATTATATATTACATGGTGTAATTAATTCCCCTTTAATATTTTATATCATTATTCTCTCATTATTCATGGTATTTAATTTTCCATTTGAAATTCTAACCTTCAAAGTGTTTTTATTCAAAAGTTTCTAAATCATTAAGGGTTTTCTTAGTCTTATTTCTGATCCTGTGAGACCTAATATATTTCATGCACCATGTTTTCTTTTTTTATAGCATATTTACTTAACATGGATATATTTTTATCATAAAATTTATATTTAATGTGTTTTACTAGCCAAATCATGTTCCCTTATTCAAGTGTCTATTGATTCAGTTGTTTCCTCAGAAGTAAGGATTTTTGGTATCTCAACTTTCATTCATTGTGTTATGATGATTATCTTGAAATTATTTCGTATACGTTGGGTAAATTATACAATTTTATTGTATTATATGATATTATATCATTTTTTCATGGGATATATATTCCTACCACATGAATCTTTTGATAAATATTTCTCACTTCTTGCAATATGTTGCCCATAAGGGATATTGTTAACTCAAATCTTCTTATTTGAGTTATAATGTTTCATCAAAAACATTGTTCATACATTATTGGGTTATCCTACCCTAATATTTTATTATATGTTATTTTATAATCCTATTTTTTGGAAAATAAAATTTTAATATAGATAAGTTTTTATTACTCTTTTTTCAATGTGAGTTTTCAACGAAGGAAATTTTAAAGTTTAAAAATATTCCTTTCTTAATCAAATGTTTTATATTTGGATTCACATTTCCTACTAAAAACTTTATATCATTTTCAAGGATAAATTGTTAGATATTATTTTTAAAATTAAAAGTTTTCAAAATATTTCACTTCAACTTTTAAAAAGTTACTTTTGGAAGTGACATGTAAGTTTTTATTTTACGTAAATGATAAAAATGTTTTCTAAAAGATATTTTATATTTTCTCTTCTATTTTCCTTTTCATATTGAAATGGATTTATACTCATGGTATTTGTGTTAAATTATGTAATATAATATATATATATATATATATATAATTTATGGGATTGAACTCATGGTATCAAACAATTCTATTATTGATCCATTCTTGTGTGATTACATTTGAATCCATCTAACTTCTTTCTCTATATGTATTATTTATTTTTATTTAATATCAAATAAATGATCCATCACTACCTTTGACTTACCAAATCATCCTATTTTATAGGCATGATTTACCTTCCAATTCTTTTCCTCTATGAACATTATATACTTCCATCAATTGATTTAAGGGTGTTTACCTAGATTTAATATGTAAATTGGTTTGGGAAATTATTGAATTAACAATATACCCATTTCAATATATGGTGTTAGTTTTAGAGATGATTAAAAATAAACCTATACCATTTATTGATCGGGGAACTATTGAAAATATGTATATTTGTTATTCTGATATGAATGTTTATTGATTTCTTAGGAAAGTTAATTATATATTTTTTAACCATCTTCCTTATTTCTATTTATGGGTTATGATCATTTTATAACTTTTATTTTCATGGGTAAAGATATTGGAATTTAGTATATTTTTATTACAATACGAATGATTATTTGAAAATTTGATTCTGTATTGTTCACTCATTATCTCATATGATGAATGCATTGTACTTAAAAAAAGTGATGGGTGGGGCCTAGAATTATATATCCCTCAAACCATCAGTATTTATCATGAGATAAACATGTTTTTTTTGTGTTATGCCTACCTAGAAAAATATATTCCCAAAACACAGGGCCTTAACGGTAAAATCACGATTTCTTGTGTTAGTTTATGAAATTAGCTATCCAAAATATTTCATTTCATCGCTAAGGAACTAGTTATTATTATCCATGTGATATATTTATTTTAATTATTATCCATGTATATAGTATTATATCCTTTTCAATTGGTTATGAAATTACGATGATTACTTATTCATACCATAATATTTATGCCATAATTGCCTCAGTTGTATTCTTTCCCTTAATAAGTGTTTAATCTCACCCATTCTTATGTCTCCATTTCCCCCAAGTTATGAAGAAAACTATTACACATGATATTAATAGAAGAATATCTGGTGTGGGGGATTTTTAGGATGTGGTAAAGACTTGTCATGGATTAAGTAGTTTCTTATATAGTGAAAAAAACATTTCCATTAGTTAAGAAATACATAGGCTTTATTAGTTTATGATTTATCTCAATTTTATAAATATATAAACCTAAATGGTATTAGAAATTTATATAATGTAATATTTTATTTAAGTCTTGTAATTATGGAATTATTATGTTAGGAAATATATAGTTGGTATCAAATCTAGTATTTAAAGTATGTGTTTATGAAATTTGATCTCAGAGTGTGAGTCCAGGGTACTACACCCAATATATAAATTTATACCCCTAGGAAGTCACCAAATTATAAATGAAAATAGTGATAAAGGTTCCTCACATAAAAGAAATAACTTTTTCTAATGTTAACCTCCAAACTAAACCCAAAACTAAATGAAGTTACTAACCTCAGTGTGATTCTTACCCCTACAAATCACACTTGACCTAAACAAGGTAAAGTTGAAATATGAGACCCAAAGTGTGTCTACCCAGCATTTAGTAATCAATTAAAATGGTGGTACAACTAATAAAATCACACAAGGGGACTTCTACCCCCTCATAATACTTCTAACTAAGGAAAATAAACATTCTGCTTGGCTAAAAAAATCATAATTTTTTGGGATTCATATGTATCAAATAAAGTATAGGGTAAAATATAACCGAAAATAAACTCATCAATAAAATTCAAGAAATTAAATATATTAATATAGTCAAAATTAGAAAAGGATTATAAGGGTTACCTTAAAAGATTTAACAAGAGTGCTACTGATAATTTCAAGTCTACATGGGCCTCTTTTTTCTTTTACCAATATCCTAAACCATAGATTTTCTAAAGATGATCCAACTAACCACAATGATGGTAGGTCTTTGGAGAACTAATGAAAGAAGTCTTGGAATACCCAAAATTTCCACACTAGTAGAACATGAGTGAGTTCTTCATCCTGGGAGAAGCAATGATAGATAAAGGGGACTCCTTTGAAATAGGTTCCTCCAATTTTCACCTCTTTCTGGATGGAGAGTCTTCACTTGAACCAAAGAAGATTCAGTTGTATCCCATTATGGGATACCCTCAGAAAACCAACTTGATCAAAAGTTCCTCATCTACCAATTACTTAAATGGGGTCAAGTTAAAATAAAGAACCCGATCACTATTATCTATATTAAGACCCTTCAAGAACATGTGATCCTTTAGTGAATTATTGTAAACTATATTAAGGGAAAAGGGAATTATCTTCATAAGGTGGTAAATTTAATCCTTATCCATTCATTATACTTGATGAATACCCATAATATCTTCTACTTTTTTAACTTTCACTTCCTTAGGAACTAACCACTAAGAAAAATGATCATGAAGAACTTCCATGTCATTTCATCTTGTAACCAAGATAGAATGACCAACTTCCACTGAACTAGACCTAATACTTTAAAAAACCTAAGATAACCCTCACCCTCAAGTATTCTGGAGATTCTAGGGACCTAAATATCTTTTAAATATTCTCCAACCACTCTACAACCTTGAGTAAACCTCGATTTCCATGGAAGATAGTTAATGGCCAAAACGAGTCTAGCTCTACCACTCTAACAGAAGTTTGGGAAAAGGAAGCCACTAGAAAAGAATTCCAATGGTCCTTTAAGACAATTCTAGTTAGAAAAATATAAATAAAAAATAATAAAATAGGAAATCCCATCAATAACTACATGAATAAAAATATTACCTAGCCAAAAAAATAAAATTCAACTCAAAATGCTCATCCAATGGGAAAAATCACAAATTCAATCCAAAGATATCGCAATATGTGTAAAAACAAATAACACATTTTAAAACCATTTAAAAATCACTAATTTTAACTTCAAATACTTAAATAATAACACTTAGAAACAAATTTAAAATCCCTCATATTAATTTTAAAATCCAAATTTTGGTTCAAAACTAATTTCAAAATTCCAAGGACCTTTTTCAAATCCCAAAATACCGCCTTACCCTTAAAACAAAACTTTCATCATAAAAACACCTTTATTAATTTTAAAACCCATGTCATTTTATAATTTAAAATCAACCCACAAAAAAACCAAAATTATACCAATAACATCACACACACCAAAACTCCTTAAAGAGGGACTAGTGGTGGTGCATGACTTGACCACATGGTTTAGTAGACCATGTATCGAGCATGCATCTACCCCTAGGAGTCAAATTAACCTACACCCTCAGGCACTATATGGTTCATTAATCCATGTTATCTCACCACATGATATCATTTAACTCCAATTATCATCACCTAAAACAAAAAAAACATTGAACAATCTAATAAATCAGAAAATACAATCCAAAATTAACGATGTGACTTCCCATGGTAACTCAAGGATCAAGGAAAGTAAGATCTCACAGAAATATCCCCACACCTACCTCTTGAGTTACAATAGTCCAAATTCAATCTACCTGACATCCCAAATAATAAATGGTGCTTCAAAATCTAGATCCTCATAAAAACCTGGCTTTGATATCATTTTGTCTCAAATCAACCCAGGCTAACCCTTGAATCGGGCACCTGATTCGGCCTGTGGAATACCCAAGTGGCATCCTCGATACCCATGGGTTTATTATAATCATAATAGGAATTAAATAAAAATAACTGGGTAATATTTCACCCAATAAATAAATAAGAAGAATGGGATTCCACCCAAAAGTATGATATGGACAACCTATACATCCAAGTTACAATCATAGAACATATCCAGAAAAAGAAACTAAAACAACCCAATCAATACATACCAAAAATAAATATCCACTAAACATAAATAGAATAATTAGAAACAATAACTAGAAATAAAGGGGGATAAAGCTGGATAATACATCTTAGATACGAAACAAATTCAAAATACCCAATAACATCTCTGTGTGACCTCCAAGGTCCCCAACCATAACAAAATAGACCCACTCCAATAGTGATCTGAAAAAATAACCTAAACTTTCAAAACATATCAGGTATATCATTGTTGAGTAGCACAAGTAGGGTTTGATCATAAACAACCTAGTAGGTAATCACCATAGATTTAATATGTTTCCTTTCCCAAAAAAACATAAGAACTAGTTTGAAAATATGAATAGAAAGTAGGTTTTATTCATTTTGAAAAAAAACCATGAGATTTCCTTGAAATAATTCTATAAAACTAAAAACATCCCAAAAGAAACCTTTTTAAGAATTTATAAAACAATTCCTTATAAAACTAGACTTTTAGAAATCCCACTTTTAAAATGAAACACCCAATTAGCACTAAATCATTTCAAGGTAAACAAAAAAGGGAGATGTCACAACATAAGAAAACTAATTTCATTAAATTAGGAGTTCAACTTTAGAGTGAAACTAGAGGCATAAAATAAAATAACCATAGAGTAGAGGAATAATATATAAACCAAAAGTGGTAATCAAGATAGAGTAAAGTATATATAGTCTTGGAAAATTCCTAAAAATCACACAAAGATACCCTAGATGTACTCATTTTTGAACCATCTACTGACCTATCGATGAAGTCCCCAAGTCCATCACAACTCATTTTCTCTAAAATACCTTTACCAATAGAAAAAAAACCATGGTATCTAGAACCATAGGGGATCCATTCCTTCTCATCAGGACTAGAAAGAAACATCTCTCGACCCTCACTAAGATTCTTAGAATCCCATGCTAATAATATAAATGGGAGTGAGGTAGCTAATTACCACATAAAATAATAATGGAAAATCCACATAATTCAATATATACACTAATCCCACATCCTAACACCATCTATGTGAGAACACTACTTATAATAGAGTGGGATTATATGAGGGTTATCACATTTCAAATAAAACAACAGAAATTTTCCTACCATGCCTTCTCATTTGAAACTAGTAATAGGTTTCTAGAAAATATTTCCCCATTTAAATTTCATTTCAAAACCCAATAGAAATTTCAAACCATTTCTTAAAGTTCTTAATGGAACCTTAAATTTTAATTTATAATCCATGTATTTTAAATCATATATAAAAGTAATTTAATAAACCAAGAAGCAATTTTAAGAACCCAATCCTTGAATAATAGCATTTAAGAACCAAGAATCTATTTGATAGAAATAAGTTTTTAAAGAATGAATTCCATATAATTTCAATTTAAATACATCTATACATATATAATTACACATCCATAAACATATATATATCTATACATATCCCAAATTTTATATATATAAACATCCATAAGAGCGACAAGGGTCTAAATAAATAGAAAAATCAAATGGTGCATGAAAGAATAAAAGTTTTCCATGTAAAACTATCCAATACCATAAAAATAAAAAACCCCAAAAAATATCAATTCAACACACAAAACACCTTACATAAATTTTAATAAAGGTTGATCAACATTTTAAACCACAAAAATACTTTAAAATGGGCACTTAGGTATTTTATCAAACATCAGGTATGCATATCCTTTTAACACATAGGCATAACTATTAAAATCCTTGGAAAATAATTTTTTAATTAAACTATTAACTTGAAAGAGTTTTATAAATCAATTGATAAATCTAAAAAATGAGAAACTCAAATAAAATAAATTTATAAAGACTCAAGTATCACAGGGTTTGTTTTAAAATGGGATTGGATGAAACACCTACCTCAACAGTTTGAGAATGTGATGAAACTCTCAAGATAGAATGAACTTGGCCCAAAGAAAAATCCATACACCCTAATATTAAGAGAAAAAAACACATGAGTCAACCCTCAACTTAGGTTTCAACTAATAGGAAACCAATCTAAGGAATAACAAAAAACAAGAGAAGGAAGGAGATGAGGAAGAAGGGATTACACATGGAGAATCTAGTCAAAAATTGCAGAAAAGGGCATAAAAATCCAAGAGAAGGAAAATGGAGAAGGGTTTGGGGATCCCTTCATGAATCTTGGTTGAGTGAGATAGAGGGGAACAAGAGTGGGGCTTTATTTTTTAGTATGGAGATTTAAGAAATTTTTGTTTTAGGAAGACCAGGAAAGTCACATGGTTTGGTTGCATGGTTTACCAAACCATGTGTCAACCATAAACCCTCCACTGGATAAACAAACCACCCTTTCATGGTCTAGGATCATAGTTTGGAAACTATTCCCCAACCATAAAAAAATTCCACTAAAATTATAAAAAATCTCACACTGTTTCTACATAGTTTCTTCTAATTGTGCACAATCCATGTTCCATCTCTCGAAAACACTAATCCCTCACATGATTTCTGTTATGTTTCACATTGTTTGGAATACATCATATATAACAAACAATTTAGGAAGAAACTAAATTGAAAAACATACCTATATAAAGGTATTCATATATTTTTCTCTAAATTATGCATGCTAACCATGCACAGAGGTTAAAACCACCCTTTAAACTCCAACTAAAAAAAGTGGGAATTATATCTGAAACTCAATGTAGAAATAAAATTTCAAGAAATAAATAAATGATAAAGAATATAAAATGGTTACGGTGTGATAAATATGGCTATATAAATTCTTGTGTATCTCTTATTTATACTTAATTGAGATACAAATATCTCAATATCCTCTCAATATTTTCTTTAGAACTACCAAGGTCAGTTTTATAGATTCTAGAAACTAACATCATTGATCTAAGGGTTGGTATTGATTCTACTTCTCCTATTTTTTCACAATAATTCTAAGTGTTTAATACAGTTTTAGTGTGGTCAAACATACCTATTGAACTTGAATAAATACTACTAATATGACTCTGTGAACTACACCTTTGATTAAAAATGTTTCCATTATTTTTATCTAGGTTTCAATCTTCCACAGTGTGGTGACAACCAAAAAACCCATTTTAGGGATCTATCTTGTTAATTTTCTCTAAAATTCATGACATAATATCCTTATATACTAAGTATTTTGGTTTTTTTAAATCATTAACTTTACCAAACTAAGATCGTTCATAATGTGGTGTGGTAATAACCCTGACATAACATTATTCTAGGAAAAACTCCCTCCAAAAGTCTTGATCCACACTTATCTTCGCATTACCACTTTAACTTCAAAAAACATGATGGAAAACACACTTTCCTTTATAGTGTGGTTATTTTCACTTTTCTGTTTTTATCACCCATATAAGAAATCAGATACTTCCACACAAATTCTAATAAAGTTACTAAAATGCACATATAAATCCTCTCTATTTTTTATGGTAGTTCAAAAACACACCAGAGTGTCCTCTATGGTGTGGTCACCATCAACAATCCATTTTTTACTAGACTTCTCAAATACACTTCTACATGTGAGCTTACCATAATTACTAACATGTCTAAGTTGGGATTCCCTATTTTTTCACAGGTAAACTCCCAATGTGAAATTCTAAGACCTACGACATAGTACAAAACCTCTAACCATTTTTCTACCACCATGTTAAAAGTTCCCAACTATATGTTTTGGTTGGATTCATCTTCCAAATTACCTTCCATGATTCATTTTCATTAAAAAATGATTACTTATTTTTTGTTCTTCATAAATTTTCACTTTGGGTGGACACTTCTATATCATACTCAACTCTTTACACATGGCTCATTTCCTCCCATGGTTCCACCCCACATTAAATCTATTATCCTCTCCTAGTGCTAAACCACACTACTTATTATCTCCTTTACCGAGATCCACCTCAAGATAGCTATGGTACTTCTTCTCAACCCTATTCTTGGCCCTACCATGGAACTTAAAACTACTTAATACTAGACTTGTTCTAGTTTGATGACTTGAGGTTAGCCCATTTTTTCCTTTAAATTTTATTCTTTCTTACCCTTTTTTAGATTTACTCCAAAATATTAACTCATAATGGTGTTTGAAACATCCAATGAAATGAATTTCATACCATTTCCAAATCACTAAGTCTTCCTTGACATTCATTATTCTAATTACACTAAAATTTAATTTTCCATGATGTGTACAAGCCTTGTCATTTCCTTTAGGAAATCTTCTCAATTTAAATGGAATAAAAACTTCCCATATAAACTTCACTCCAACCATTTTTTGATCCAATAATACTTAGCCAAATTGATCACAGTGTGGTGAATGTCGTGGTAAAGGCTTCCTTCACCAAACTACTTCTATACAACTCCATATAGTTCCTTGTAAGATCCAACTCTTTCTAAAGCCAAAATATGCTTGAATAGAAATATTAAACATCATAAAGATATAGTAATTGCCTCAATAATTTATATTTATTATCTTTTATAAAACATTCATCATTAGAGTACCAAACTCCATATTCAGAACAAAACTTCACATTCTTATCATTCAATTCTTTCAATGGTTGTCAAAAAAATGCAACATAAAACCTCTTGGTCGTAACATATATATATTTTATCCCATTTATTATGTAATTTTTAGCCATAAATAAGGAAAAAAGTTAACTATATGGATATGGATAATGAAATTTAATCCTTGTCATTGCCTTTAAATTTATTTTGTTCATACTCAATGCTCTAAAAGGTAATTTTTTACACCAATCATATGTCCATCGTGCACTTAATTAACAAGAAGGATGAAAATCCATGATTAATTTAGTGGGTATTTTTACTATATAAATTTAATTTGAAAATATATTATAATAAAGGAACTGAGAACCTTGTCATGGATTATCTATTGAGATTTTAGCTGCCTCACCTCAAGAAGGGGGAAGATCCAGACATTCGAGAATACTTTTTAGATATGTATTTATTTCTTTGTGACCATGAACCCTCAACCATGGTTCACCAATATTGCTAATTATTTATACATAGGTTGATTCAAATTGATTTATCCTACCAAAAAAGAAATTGGTTCTT
Organism: Viscum album; assembly: GCA_963277665.1. Lineage (NCBI taxonomy): Eukaryota > Viridiplantae > Streptophyta > Magnoliopsida > Santalales > Viscaceae > Viscum > Viscum album. The sequence goes on from OY728150.1 coordinate 1,842,526,473, forward strand.
AATAGAAGTAGAGAATTATTTTTTGAAAGATCCATTTCTATTTTGATCGTCTAGGGATGGAATCATTTGACGTTGTGTGTTTGGAGAGGAAAATCCTGGAATTCTATAATTTTTTAATTTTCATACATATAGGGGGAATCATGGTCTACATTATATTATTTTAAAGATTCTACAACCTATATTATTTTGAAAAAAATATATAAATATAACTAGTTATTTATCTCAACATGTGGTTGATACCAACAGACTTGTGACATTGGGCATCAAGAGGTGATATCATAGCACCCCATTCTTGAGGTGGGTCTCTTAAATGTACGGGTAATAATTTTTATGGGGACCTTACAACATTCTTATGAAAACACATATATCTTAGTATATGAGAATTATTTATCAAAATGGGTAGAGGAATCTACTAAAACACACAATACAATGAAGGTGGTTGTGAATTTCTTAAAGAATTTTTTTTTCAATTTAGAGTTCCTAGGATGTTAATCTGTGATAAAACAACTCATTTTGATAACTCCTTGATAAGTAATACACTAAAAAAATTTGATGTGAGCTATAAAAATGGAACCCCCTACTATCCCAATAGTAATGGGAAAGTGGAAGTCTCTTTCCATAAAATTAAAAAAAATCTTGTATAAAATCATTGACACATCAATAATGGATTTGGAAAGAAAGTTGGATGATGTTTATAGGTTACTTAGGATAGAGTAAAACTTAATCTAAGAAATATAAGCAATAATAAACCATAAAACCCAAGATCAACCAAGATTGATAAATGAAACTATGTTGTATATAAATAAAGAAACAATGTGTATACCTTATGCCATTGATCACAAAAATAACTTTATTCATCGCATGATTTTGATAAATATCACTCATATGTTGTCAAGGTACTCCATTATCCATGGTGTATCCATAGGTTGAAAGAATCTGGAATCACATGGGCACGACCCTCCTTCATACTCATGACATGCTAGAAACTCTCAATGTAAAGAGAAGATGAGGAATAGAGATTTTGGGCTAAGAGGATTGGATAGAGGAAAGGCATTCTTGAATGATCACTATATCATGGTGACTACGTCCTTATATATCCTTAGATATGTTTCCATGAATTAACTTGTATATTTATAAAATTTAATTTAATTATTTGGACAACCATGAACCCATCAAATGAATGCATCACTCCCCCATGTGTTTCACCTTATGAAATTCTAGATATTAATGATAGAAAACAATAGAAGATTCAAATGTTAATTTTTATACTACCATGTCATGGACTATTATTGTATAAAAAGTCTTACGATATCCATGATATAGTGCCTTATGATATGGGAACAAGGCATAAGATATACCTTTGGAACCATTCATGTCATACAATGGACATGATTAATCATATGAAATAGGAATCCCATATATATTAGGCTTTTAGAGAATACCTCTAACAATATCTCACTTGTATTAAATACTAATAGACTTGGTGCCTTTTTTACCTAATATTATATCATATGAAATAATTGGTGAAACTACATCCAAAAATCATTTTTTATATTTCCAAAAACACTTTTTGAAATCTATCATTAGCTTCACCTAGTTTTTCATCATAAGATATCAATTTTAAATACCCATCCAAAACTCCTTTTGGATAAACTCTAAAAAATATTGAGAGTTGGTCTTTGAGTCAAAACACACTCCCTATTTAGTCAATAATAAATTGTGACCCCATGGGCCTTTATAGAATTGATAAAAAAATATGAATTCAAGAATCCATAAATGTTATAAAAGAGCATCCTCTAGAAAAGTATCAATGTCACTCAGGTTTGAAGGGATATGAAATGATCTCCATCAAACACATGTATTTCTATACTTGTTTCCACTAGATACATCATATGTATACAACCATTTTTATATGATTCCTTTCTCTAATACATTGAATGACTATAGGACATGGAGTATGCCAATCCCAAATATCCAACTTACACATTCTAAATTCTCTAAGTATAGATTGACTATGTTGATGAATATATCACATATCATTCACCTTTATGGATGATCGCATCAGATACTCCTCTCCCAGATAGATAATCACATCATATATAATATCTAGGTGCAATAGTTTACTTCCTTAGTCTATCTAAATCAATGTCCCTGATGTTGTACCCATCATATGAGAGGAAAAATTACATCTTGGTTAAGCTCCAACCGATGAAATGATAAAAAATATACCAAACCACCCCTAATTAGCTAAGATTCATGGATTTCATAAGAAATGTATCAAATTATAAAGGCTATTATAATAGGTAAATCTCTAAACATGGGTATTGGGGACTCCAAATATGAACCATATATCCCTAATATACCAAAGAAATAATGTATAACACTCCATGTGGTATACTTCATGGGTCATCCAGATTACAATTATTGTTTTTTGTCTCATTAGCATATTTTGTATCCTGAAACAATAATCATATTCACACTAACCATACTATAGTTACAATCATATCATTTCACGTATGATAGACTACTATATCATCGTTGTATTTGAAACACTTTTAGGGTTTTTATTCTCATTGTATATCTATGTAATTCCTGCAAAATCTCAATGTAACCTTCTTATAAAACCATCCCACAAAAATATTCAGTAACATTTGTGAAGTAATCTAGTTTGAATAATGGTGAGACTTAAGAATCATACTCATAATGTTCAACTCCGTGAATATATTCAAACTTTTTAAACCAATAACATCAAATTTTATGATATTAATAAAACAATTCTCTACTTATAACTATTCATAATTTAATCATAATAATCATCCTTGTAACCCTTAATATAAAAATATTCCTTGAAGTTTTCTAGTAATTAATTTTACCATTTACATTATTATTTTACCAACACATCCTAAAATTTTTTAGGATATAAATTGAAATTAAATTTGAAATTTTGAATAGTATAATCCTTTATTTTTATAACTTTAAACTTCTATAATTCTAAACATACTTCAAATAACCTCTTAGTTACTATATTTATTTTCAAATATATTGATAAGATACAAAAAACTCCTTTGTGTTAGTAAATAACACTTATATTATTTTAGTAAAAATATTTAACAAATAAACCATTGAATATATATCATATATGGTATTATATGTATTTGGAGTACTTTTAGGAAAATTATACTTTATTATTTAAAATATGCCACTATTAATGTTAGAATCTAAATTCGTCATATTTTAACAAACATCTGGATAAACTATTTTGTCTTGGATAAAACATTTTTATAATTATCTTATTTTTTAGTATGTTATATAATTTGATGAATCATAAACCATATATAAAATTTCATATTTTTTATAACAAATATTTGTTAACAAATAACCATTGGTCAGATATTATGGAAATAGGGGGTGAATTTCCCTTTTTTATAAAAATTAAACCATAAAAAATGATAAATATAGAAATCAATTAAGTGATAGTTGAAAATTTTGATCTGGGTTATTAAATATAATATAAAAGTAAATTAATTGTGAAAATTATAACATCAAATTTATGAAAGTATGTGAATTTATAATAAATGATGCAATGTGATAAAGTAAAGAGCGAGAAAAAACAATAGATGAGGAGTTCCACTATAGCTTGATGTGAGCCCCTACATCTCCACCCCTAAACTCAAGAGGTAAATATTATAAATCCCTTGATATTAGAGGTGGTCAAGATACATTTACATAATAATTATGGTTTGTGAAAACCCTCTTGATCTTTACTGGTAGATAAGGAACCCATTGAATAAATTTTATGAGATGGAGGAGGGTTTCTTGGCATAAACCTATTAAAAAGATAATCACAAATATCTTGAAAGGATTATTACAATTTTGGATGAGAGATTTGAGAGAAAGGGTGATTTACTAAGAGATATTTTGGGAAATTTAGTGATGTGGAATCAATTAGATAGTTAGATCATTTATGGGAGCAATTATTTAATCTCCAAGAGGCAAAGGGAGTCCTTTTATAGGATCTAAGAGGTAGAGAACCCTCTGAAATTTTTTGGGTGTAATATTGCCATGGAACACTACCATAAATTTATTTTTTAATATATTAAAAACAATATCATAGAATCTATCTCAATGTCATTAGATACCTAGTATACACCATCTGGTAGCTGGTGGCCTACTTAGAGCTCAGGGAACTACTATATCTAGCACTAATTGTCTAGTGGGATTCTGATGGAATTTCTCACTACTACCTTCACCACCAACGAGCTGGTGTTATCTACACTTGACCATCTTCAAGAGGGATATTTTACACTTCCTTAAAAGTATATTTAAGTTTCATCAAATATGATTCTAATGTCTTGAATCGTGAATTGAGATATTTCCAAGCCACTAACTATAATTCATAATATCTTTAAAATTATATTACAACCATCACTTAGAATTAAAATAAAAACATATAAATTTACTTAAATGGATTTATTAGAAATATAGGTGAGTGGTTGTGACCATTAAAACTCCATAAGATAGATAGGTGCAATAATATTCCCCTTTTTATGATTAACAATACATAATATAAAAAGATAAATTAATAGTAAATCAAGAAAGAAAGAGATAACCCTTCAATTTAAGATATAGAAAAAATATTCAATGAGCACAAGAAGTAACTAATTAAAGAAAGTTATAAATAAAATAAATTAATTTAGAACAATCATATGTATCTCCCCCTTTTAAAAAACAATAATCATCACCACAAAAAGTATAATTTTATCCCCTTTTGGAAAACCCCAAAAAATTAAATTTTCAATAAACTAAATTATCCCCATTTTGAAAATAATATATTTCAAGAACTTCTCTCCATTTTTTAATATCAAAAAGAAAAACAAGGAGTGGAAAGATATTTTTTAAAAGTGTTATGAAGAAAAACTCAAGATATATTTTGAAAAAAAAATAATTTTGAAAATAATTTTTTAAGAAAATATTTTGAAAAGAAGAAAAAAAGAATTTGAAAATGATTTTTAACTTCCAAACTTAGAAAATAATAATATTAATAAAGATAGGGAGAGTAAATTAAAAGAAAACAAAAAAAATAAAATAAAAATATAAGGAGAATAATAATAATTTTAAAACACCTCTTTACTACAAAACATCCCAAATAATATGATTATTATAGATAAAGAGAGAGGAAGGCTAAAATAATAATGAAAATGATATAAAAGGGAAAAATAGTTTTAGAGAATAAATAAATAAGAAGTAAAAGAATAAAATAAGGAATAAAATATAAGAAAAATAAAAGGAATAGAAAATAAAATTGGTACATACCTTTTCCATGTCACTTCTTCCCTCAAGGAATTATTTTACCTCAAATGATTGACTTATTATTTGAAAGAACATGAAGGTGTTACTTTAAAATGAAACCATACTTTGAAAGTGTACTTTGATTAAAAAAATTTCAAAAATTACTCAAGAAAAATTTTAGAGTGGAATTTATATATGATAAATTTTTAATCATTATTAATCTTCCTTTTAGAGAGATAAAAACAAAACACATGCATTTTTTATTTTAAAATAGTAAAGCATATACATAATTTATCATATAAGTTTTAAAAAAACAAACATAAAATTTAAAAATAAAATTAGTTTAGGGGCTAGTGAAAATATGATAAAGAATACTTGTTTTAGAAAATATAATTTTAAAATTTTTAGAATAAGATATTTTTTAAATTTTAAATATTAATTTGAAAAAATATCTATTAAGGAAAATTTTATAATTAAAAGAGATAATAATCCCCCTAAAATTATATCACATGCGAGATAATGGGATCATATATAAGATATAAAATATAAAAATAAAATTCAATATTTAAAAATATTTCAAAAAATCAGGATTTGAAATAAATTTTGAAAAGATTCTCAAGATAACTATAGTTAAAGTGATTAATATCACAAGAAAACCATTTATAATTCACCTTTAATGAATTGAAAACGATTAAGGGGTAAAGGTATGGAGAAAATATTAATTATTTTATATTAAGTGATAAAAAATTCTAATAATATATCACCCTTTTAGAGGTGATATCTTAAGAAATGGTATCTCAGGTCAATGTCTTTGGTGAGAGAGTACTGGATAGAATTCTTTGAGATATTTATGGCACTACTATTATTTCACTTAATAAGTATATGGTGAAATGTAATCTTGAAGTCTAATAGAGTGTGTTGTATCTATATTATTTGATCATAACAACTCTCTATGGATATGTATTCTACTTTATATGTATAAAGGAAAACTGAGTTCTACTTATTACTACTCCATGAGATGAGGTATTTTCCTAGTATATAGAAAGTTCCACTAGTAATTTTCCTATCTAGTTGTAATACTTCAAAATCTTCATTATAAAAGGAAGTTAATTTAAAATAAGTTCCTTTTGGATAAAAATTAATATTTTTAGATCAATTTAAATTATAAAAAATCCATTTGAATCGTTTAAGATGATATTACTTTGGATTCAATTTAAAATGAGAAAAAATACAAAAACTGAACATGATATTAGGCTGAGTCACAGTAAGGTAAAATTGAATATTAATCATAATTCTAAAAATATATTTTTTAATTGGATTACCACTTTCATCCAATATAAGATTGAAATTTTTTCTCATGGGAGTACTAATTTCTTTAACATGATCCATGCCAAATTGTTTTAATAGTTCATTGGTTAATTTTCCTTGTTATAGAAAAAATTCAGTCAATTTTTTGAAAAATTTGAAAACCAAGATAGAATTTGAGTTCACCCATAAAGGTCATTTAAAATTATTTATTTATTAAATTATAAAATTCAAAATAAAATGATTCATTGGTAAATCTGAAGAAACGTCATAAATATAAATTTTTATGTGTAATAAATCATTTAATATGTGTTTTAGAAACACATTTGATTTGAATTTTCCCATTTTAAAACCATTTGATAAAAGATAGTTTGAAATATGTTTTTTCCAATACTGAGGGGATTATTTTGAACCATAAATGTATTTTTTTAATTTGAAAATAGAACTTTGGACAAGGGTACTTTCAAAACCATGTGGTTATTTCATAGAAACATTTTTGTTCATAAAACCATTGAAAAGGGAGATTTTAACATCCGTTTTAATGAGTTTAAAATTCATATGAGAGAGGAATGATAAAAATATTCTAATAGATTCTAATAAAGTGATTATTGAAAAGGTTTTACCATACTTGATTACTTATTCTTGGTTATAACCTTTAGATACTAGATGAGAATTATTTCTAGTAATATTACCAGACTCATTTGGATTATTTTTGAAAACCCATTTAGAGCCTATAATGGGATGAAAAATAGGTATTTCCATGAAATTCCATACATCATTCTGAGTGAATTGATTTAGTTTCTATTTCATTTAAATAATCTAATTTTCATCACTGAGGGAATCATTAAGGTTTTGGGGTTTAAGATGAGAGACAAAGGAAAGGTGTTTAATCTCATTTAATATCAATCTATGAGTATGATGTCTCACTTGTAAATATTTGATGAAATTTTCAAAGGTATGGTATTTATATTTTTTGAAAGATTTAAGAAAATAATTTGAATGAGATTCTTGTTCTTATTTAACTTATTTATTTTAAAAATATTCATTTAAAATAGATTTTTCAAATAGATTTTTAGAAATAAGTTTTTGGAAAATTTTCATCAAAAATAATTTAGGTTTATTCTTCCACCATTTTAGTCCTTTTGTTAAAGACACAATATGACTTTATTTATTTGGAGTACCCAATAAAGATACCTTCATCGGATTTAGAATTTAATTTTCCAAGATTGAATTTTGTATTTAAAAAATAAACATTTTCAATAAAAAAACTTCAAAAATACCACATTAGGTTTTTAATTAATATAAAGTTCATAAGGGGTGTTTTTAAGAAAAGGATTTATAAGAATTAAATTAATATCATGAAATATTTATGGACTTAGAAAAAGAATATTTTGGTAAATAAAATTCATTTAAAAGATCTTAAGTGATTTCTTGGAGAGTTTTATTTCACCTCTCTACTAACCTATTTTGTTGAGGGGTTTGAGGGGATGAAAATGAATGATTATAGACTTCAGAAGAACATAAATCATTAAATTCCTTATTTTCAAATTCTCCATCATAATCACTTAAAATTTAAATATTTTAAAACCTTTTTAATTTTTAACCCTTTTATAAAACTTGATGAATTTTTTTAAAGCTTAAATTTTATGAGATTATAAATAAGCCCATGTCAATCTGGTAAAGATATCAATAATTACAAGATTATAAGATTTTCCTCCTATAATTTCAATTTGGAAAGTTAAAAATAAATCTATATGAATTAATTCAAGATATTTTTAAGAAGAATTTACTTTTTTAGATTTAAATAGGATTTTTGTTTCTTTATATATTGGAATGCTTCACAAACCATGTCATCCTTGAAATGAAATTTTGGTAAATGTCTTACAAGTTGATATTAGTTGAGCCTGAAAAGTTAGTGTGTGCTACAATGACCAAATAATCTATTCTAAATCCATGACTCTTTAACTTATGCACTCAAATATTTTATTTTTTACTAGTGAGAGATTTTAAATTAATTGTATAAACATTTTGAAATTGAGAAGTGGTAAATAAATGTTTTCCTTTTTCATTAAAAACTTTGGAAAAATCATTTTTTAAAAGAAATTTTAAAACCACTATTACATTGTAAATAACTCCTAGCAAACTATGTTTCTATATTTTTATGAATAAAACATTTTTATAGAAGTTTTGGTAGAAAAACTGATGGTACCTTCACCGATTATCTTACCCCTAGATTTATCATCGAAAGTGACATGACATCCTTTAATTGTATTGATTATTTTAAATTAGAATAGGTAACTACACATATACCTTGAGTAACCACACATTTACTATAAAATTAAATGAAAAAAGGTTTTTATAGCCAAAAAACTTGGGTTCACTTATGTTAACCAACAATTATTTAGGAATTTATATTTTTTTGGAATGAGGTTTTATTTTGTAAAAATTTAAAGAAAGATAGATTGAATTTGGTCTCCCATATCATTCATCCTTGCAATAAAATTTATAAATTAAATTAATGGTACTTTTTTAATAATTAAAAAACATATCTTGAAAACAACATTTAACAAAATTAGTTTTCATAGGATTTCTTGAGTTGATTGAATCATTGGGGAAACCAAAGTCAAATAATTATTTTCCATGTTTTTTAGATCCCAAAAAGCCAATAAAATTTTCTTGACCTTGAGTGAATTTTAAATTTTAACTTTTGAGGTATTAAATATTGAATTTGATTATATTAGTATCTAATTGATTTTTAACATCCATAGATAAATCTTATTTTTTATTTAAGAGAATATCTTTATCATTTTATATTCTTTTTGTCATATTAGGGCACTCAAGAGGGGGGTGAATTGAGTACCTATAAAAAAATTTCTCTAAAACACTTTTTTAAAATTTCCCCAATTTGAAATAAAAAATGGCCTAGTTAACTGAAGTAGAAATTTATAAAAGTTTTGATATTTTAAAATACTTCTCAATGAGTGATTATTTCTCTGTTAAAGTAATATGGAATATTATTTTAACTTTTAAATTAAATCTACAAAATCAAATTCTGATTTAAACACAATCTAAGATTAACTATCAAAGTGAAAGAAATGTTTTCTTCTGTGAATAAATAAAGGAATTAAATCAAAACATTGAAATGGAATAGTGTAAATAAAAAAATAGTTTCAGTCTCAAGAAGAGACTTAATTATATCTACTTAGTGATCACCTGGTACTGAGAAGATTATATAAATAAAATTTGATCCACACCCTTTATAGGGTAAAACAACAGTATAAACACTGTCCAGGTCAACTAGACCTCTTACATAGCTTTTATGGGAGTTATAACAAAAACATGCCATGCAGGGACCTCTTACACTATTACCCATTGGAGTGTAAGGTTTAAAACGATGGTTTGTGAAGATATCATTATATCTTCAAGTTTCGAACATGATTCAGTGTGTGTTTATAAAACAGAGATACCCACACTTCTATAAATATAAAAATAGTTCACAAATACAAAAAGAATAATGAGAAGAGAGCTAAAAGGCTCTATGTTATTGGAAATGTGGCCTTGAGACTCCTTGAAGTTGTGTTGAAATGCAGCTTGAGTCAGTTTCCAGAAACAGACACTAAAATAGATTGTTGTGAGATCTTCTATCTACTATTTTTAGTGAAGTTATAATTTGATCGAATTGTTATTCTCATATATTTTTTTGTTACTTAAAGATGTTCTTAGGTTTAAGATATCACCAGTATCTATGTGTTTCTATAGTATGTATTTCTTTTTTTTCAGGTGCATGAGAAACTCATTATATTTCCCTAGTTGCACTTTTTTCTTTTTAATCTAGTATTCACTTTATATACTCCAGCTGACAAGAAGCATGTTCTCTAGTATCTCATAATGGTCTCTGACATCAATATCAATGTTTTCTACAAAATATTTACAAAGTTATTAAAATAAATAATATCACTAAGTTTCTCAAATATTGTAACGACTTGAAATTTTGAATAAATCTTGTTTCCTAATTTTGTGTGTTATTTTTTTATACTCAACAAAACTATTTCATTGGATAACATGAGTATAATTAAAATGAGACTGTTGGGTTTTGACTGTTATATGACCATTGGTCAATATGACCGCTGAAAACTAAACATTTCGATATTTGTCTCTAAATACAAGTGATCTTGGTTAATTAATATAGAAAGAAGATTTGATGGTCTCACCCAGTAGTCTTGGACCGATCGAAGCCCATATAATAAAACTTGGGAAGGAGGTAGCACCAATGGGCTTTGCTCTAGACCAAACCCAAGCTGAACTTCATTGTATGAAGCTAGAACGGAATCGCCTTCGTGAGAAGTTCAAACTGATAGAAATTACTACTCGTGCGATGTTGGTCGAGCCTCCCTCGGATTCTCTCACCTTAGCACACCTTACACTTAAGTCCTATGCTGGTGTGATAAGGGGCTATGTAAGGAGACCATAACTTCCTTGTGTAATCCTTTGTTTTAAATAAAAATTTTGATTTCTTCTTATAATGAAGTTTTTGAATTTTCAAATGTCCGAATAAATATAGTATGCATATTTTTGGTGAATTTTAGAGAAAGGATATTTTAAAAAATGTTTATGTAAACCTTGAATAATTAAAAATGTGTAATGATTTTCAAAAAATGGTCTTCTACAATTATGTTCAGTACGAAATTTAGAGTCTAATAAGATCAACTTAATTTTTGATGAATAGTAAATTATGAATGGTGATTTTATGCTTAGGATTAGTAATGTGACCAAATGGATTAGTAATCTCACTTATATAAAGCATTAATATAATCTAGGCACCTTGATTAAGTAACGTGATTCAATAAAATGGTTAAATAACGGTTTCATAAATTATTAGTCAAGTATTAGTTTTTTCGGGTGAATAGTGTTTTTTAATTAAAAATTTAATTAAAAATATTTAGAAAATTATTTTTATAAAATGTATCTCATTTTTGAAATCAGAGCATCGATATTATGTTAAGGTAATTTTTGGGGATTTTTCTGAAAAAAATGAATTTTCGGTGAACAGTGTATTAATTTAAAAATTAAATTAAAAAAATTTAGAAAATTATTTTTATTAAATGGAGTTCATTTTTGAAATCAGATCATCGATATTTGGTTAAGGTGAAATTTTGGGATTTTTCTGAGAAAGTTGAATTTTCGATGAATAGTGAAAATACAGTTTTTAAGTTACGGGTGTTTAATGACATCATTAAATGATGTATTAAGTATGTAATCAATATGTTCGACTTATGAATAGTAATATAAGGGATGAGGTGTCCCAAGTTGCCAATACCATGGGAAAATACCATGGGCAAGCCTGTGTTTTTGCCAAAACCACTAATGAGGTGTCCCTTGGCCATTAATGCCTTGTCCCCTCACTTTCCCTATAAATACCAAGACATCCTCTCATCCATTCGACTCCCAAATCTCCCCCAACGAAGCTCTGGTCTCATTACCTCCCAAGGATTCCTTCCAAGGTGCTCCCAAGCCCTCAAGGTCCCAACCTTTGAGTTTTAAGAGTTACGTTTTAAGGTAAGGGATCCTACCTCCCTCTTTCTTTTCAAGTAATCTCTTTTATGTCATTTATTTTATGCTCCATGCTCTTATGTTAGAGGATGTTCTTTTATATTCATACTACTGTCTTTTTCATGTTCATATGATGAGAGACCCCATATTTTCCCCATCATTTCATTTTAAGAATGTTAAAGTGGTGATGTTAGGCTGCCGAATTTTTAAGGGATTCTTTCACCCTTCTCAAGTTCTACTTTCATGTTAAGTATTTCAAGTTCCTTTTTATTTTTTTGGGGTGTGATATCTAAATCTATAATACTGATCTTTTATGTTCATATGATGATAGACCCTATTTTATGTCTTCAATTTAGTATTTTTACATTTTAAGTGGCGCCGTTAGGCTGTCGGATTTTTAAGGGATTCGTTCACCTTTCTCATTTTTCAAAGTTCTACTTTCATGTCAAGTCTTTCAAGTTATTTTTTTATTATGTTGGGGTATTATCTCTATATCTATCATACTGATATTTTATGTTCATATGATGAGATACCCTATTTTATCTCTTCAATTCAGTATTTTGATGTTTTAAGTGGCGTCGTTAGGCTGCCGAATTTTTAAGGGATTCGTTCACCTTTCTCATTTTTCAAAGTTCTAATTTCATGTCAAGTCCTTCAAGTTAATTTTTATTATGTTGGGGTATGATCTCTATATATTTCATACTGATATTTTATGTTCATATTATGAGATACCCTATTTGATATTGTCAATTCATTTTTTGAAGTTTAAGTGACGTTGTTAAGCTGCCGAATTTTCATAAGAGAAATCTTATTTTTGTCTTCCTTTCATGTTCTTCATTTCATATGGTATATCTTTCAAATTTCATTACCATGTTCTTAAATCCTTTATATTATGTTCCCCTACTGTTTTATGGATCATTTATGAGTGGGTGACCCATTTCCCCTCTCTTTTCAATGTTTTTTAAAACCACATAACATAGTCGTTATGCTGCAGAATTTCCGTCTCAAAATGTCTCTCTCTTATTCTCAAATTCATTTATTTTATTAAGTGAATACTAAAAGCTCTTTCTTCTAAAGGGGTATTCAAATATATACCAAAATTTTCTATTTTAAATTCTGTGATTTACATACATGAGACCTGCTTTCCCTTTTTGTGGGTTTAAAGTGACACAAAGATCATGTCTTTAAAGTAGTTTTTAAAATGTTATGATTATGAAATGAAACCCATTCCTTTTATACTATATGGGTTGTTTATGAAATAATTGATGATGATATATGTGTCTCACATGATAATAAAGACATTTCAAGGGTGCGCTCTGATAGCGCTCCAATGCATTGGGTAAAGACTTAATCTCTAGAGATGACTATTTTTAACGACGCCTTGGTGAATAACCTTCATAATTTTTAATGACACCTTGGGGATGAACCTTGGTGAAATAGAAATGATTGTCAATATTAAATGTTGTAGCCACATCTTCAAGTTATGAAAAATGTTATTTTTATTATGATATGCCTCATGATTTCTTTCTCGTGCCTTAAAGTTCTTTTTCATTACATTGTTGATGTATCTCAAGTTCGCATGTTAAATGTTTCCCCTTGTTTCCCTTACTGGGCCTTCTGCTCACCCTTTCTTTTGATTTATGTCCCCAGGTTATGAGATGCAGTAATGAACCTAGGATGAACATAAGGATAAGCCTTTCAAGTGTTTAAGAAGAATTTTATATGTTTTCATGTTTTAAGTTCCTGGTTTCCAAGACACTAAACCTTAAAGATCCTCTATTTTGTAAAATGTAATGAAAGTTTATGTAATAAAAAGGTGGGATTCTATAGTTGGTATCAAAGGATGGTTTAGTTATTTGTGGAAATTAGGATATGAAAACATTAGGAAGAACCCTATAGAAAAGTTTAAATATAGGAAACCTTCCTGGCATTTTGGTGAGTATTGAGTAAGGGGTTGCCAAGAAAATACATCCTTGTCTGGATATGAGAAGGTAGAGGTGGCTCTGGCATAGATGTACATAGGGGTAAAACCCGAAAACACCACTTTGAGCTAGACTCGAACAGGAACTGGTACATGACAACGGGCCTTGATGCACTCTTGGTTACGACACTCCCGGGGGATATGCTTTGGTAAATTCATAAGCTTAGTATGAACCATTATTAAAGAAACAAAGATAAAATAAAATAAATATTCACATAAGAATATATTATCATGGATAACCTAGATTGGGACCTAGGGGATCACAAGTTAGGGTATACTTTTCTTCTACAAGTTTATCCTCCTATGCTTTAAGTTTATTTTTAATGATTATTGGCTAAGTATTTAAGCCCCTAATTGTACTTTCTTTCCTTAGTTAATGGTGGGAAATGGAAGAACATGTCCCAACAACAAATGCGATAGGAAATGTGACGATCGTCGTATTAATATGACAGAGATGATTACGGGATTAGAATATGATTATTATTTTGGAAGACGTTCACTATTTTGGGAACCCTATTTGATTGAGGTAAATAGATTACTACGGTATTTTATTTGAGGAGTAAAGGTTGAATTATATTTTGAAGAATCGATGAATTTAATGTGAACTTATGGTATTATAGGTTACTTATGGAAATGATTGACCTATCTTGGGGAAAATATGTTTAGGTTAGTTACTTTTGTTATAATATGTTAGGATTGGTTGATGTTTTTTGGAGATGAATGATAAATTTTATCTTGGAAGACTAAGTTATCAAGTCCTTGTATTTGGGTTTCAATCTTAGTTTAGGTTATTTTGAGGAATTTTAAGGACAGTTATTTACGGAATGGTCTATGATGAACTCTGGGTAGTACCGTGGAACTTTGAGGATTTAAAAGTAGTTTCCCTTCCTATGGGATTCTTTCTTTTTGAAGAGTTGTTTTATATTACCCTTTCTATTTTTGGGATAAATGTTTAAAGATAGATAGTTTTTCTTTTGTGGAATACGTGATTATCTAGAAGATTATTCTTGTGCTTTTGATGAGACCAAGTGTTTTTGAATGCTCATCATTTGAAGAAAAGATTAGTATTGGTAGAAACTTATTAAAGGATTAAACTCTACTTGAAGTTATGTATATTTCCTTATGTTTTTATTCTATGTAGTAAATGAATTCCTCAAAACTGTGAAAAGGAACATAAAACAAAAAATGTTGTCTGTTAACATTTCCTACTAGGAAATCAAATACCGTTTGAACCATCATAAGTTTGGGATTTTCTTATTGTTAACTTTATCCTAATCATGTTTATTATCACTCTCCCTTAGAACGTGACCCTTTTTTTTTCCTCCATGTCCATGTTTTCCTACATAGAATCCTACTATGGGTTAACTCGGGTGACCTTTTTGATTCCCTTTCTTTCTTTTAAAGTAATAGTTTTACTGACTCCTTTTCCGGTGTGGGACTTTCAATTAAATTTCAAAACCCGATTTTAAAAATTGCGAGGACGCAATTTCTTAAGGGGGGAGATTGTAACGACCCGAAATTTTGAATAAATCTTGTTTCCTAATTTTGTGTGTTATTTTTTTTATACTCAAAAAAACTGTTTCATTGGATAACATGAGTATAATTAAAATGATACTGTTGGGTTTTGACTGTTATATGACCATTGGTCAATATGACCACTAGAAAATAAACATTTCGATATTTGTCTCTAAATACAAGTGATATTGGTAAATTAATATAGAAATAAGATTTGATGGCCTCACCCTGTAGTCTTGGACCGATCGAAGCCCATCTAACAGAACTTGGGAAGGAGGTAGCACCAATGGGCTTTGCTCTGGACCAAACCCAAGCTGAACTTCATCGTATGAAGCTAGAACAAAATCACCTTCGCGAGAAGTTCAAACTAATAGAAATTACTACTCGTGCGATGTTGGCCGATCCTCCCTCGGATTCTCTCACCTTAGCACACCTTACACTTAGGTCCTATTCTAGTGTGATAAGGGGCTATGTAAGGAGACCGTAATTGCCTTGTGTAATCCTTTGTTTTAAATAAAAATTTTGATTTCTTCTTATGATGAAGTTTATGAATTTTCAAATGTCCGGATAAATATAGTATGCATATTTTTGGTGAATTTTAGAGAAAGGATATTTTAAAAAATGTTTATGTAAACCTTAAATAATTAAAAATGTGTAATTATTTTCAAAAAATGGTCTTCTACAATTATGTTCAGTACGAAATTTAGAGTCTAATAAGATCAACTTAATTTTTGATGAATAGTAAATTATGAATGGTGATTTTATGCTTAGGATTAGTAATGTGACCAAATGGATTAGTAATCTCACTTAAATAAAGCATTAATATAATCTAGGCACCTTGATTAATTAATGTGATTTAATAAAATGGTTAAATAATGGTTTCATAAATTATTAGTCAAGTATTAGTTTTTTCAGGTGAATAGTGTTTTTTAATTAAAAATTTAATTAAAAATATTTAGAAACTTATTTTTATAAAATGGATTTCATTTTTGAACTCAGAGCATCGATATTATGTTAAGGTAATTTTTGGTGATTTTTCTGAAAAAAATGAATTTTCGGTGAATAGTGTATTTATTTAAAAATTAAATTAAAAATATTTAGAAATTTTTTTATTAAATGGAGTTCATTTTTGAAATCAAAGCATCAATATTTGGTTAAGGCAAAATTTTGGGATTTTTCGGAGAAAGTTGAATTTTCGATGAATAGTGAAAATACAGTTTTTAAGTTACGGGTGTTTAATGACATCATTAAATGATGTATTAAGTATGTAATAAATATGGTAGACTTATGAATAGTAATATAAGGTATGAGGTGTCCCAAGTGGCCAATACCATGGGAAAATACCATGGGAAAGCCCATGGTTTTGCCAAAACTACTAATGAGGTGTCCCTTGGCCATTAATGCCTTGTCCCCTCACTTTCCCTATAAATACCAAGACATACTCTCATACATTCGACTCCCAAATCTCCCCCAAAGAAGCTCTGGTCTCATTACCTCCCAAGGAGTCCTTACAAGGTTCCCCCAAGCCCCCAAGGCCCCAACCTTTGAGTTTTAAGAGTTACATTTTAAGGTAACGGATCCTACCTCCCTCTTTCTTTTCAAGTAATCTCTTTTATGTCATTTCTTTTATGTTCCATGCTCTTATGTTGGAGGATGTTATTTTATATTAATACTAATGTATTTTTCATTTTCATATGATGAGATACCCCATATGTTCCCCATCATTTCATTTTAATAATGTTAAAGTGGTGTCGTTATGCTGCCGAATTTTTAATCGATTCTTTCAGCCTTCTCAAGTTCTACTTTCATGTCAAGTATTTCAAGTTCCTTTTTATTTTGTTGGGGTATGATCTATAAATATATCATACTGATATTTTATGTTCATATGATGAGATACCCTATTTTATCTCTTCAATTCAGTATTTTTATGTTTTAAGTGGCGTCGTTAGGCTGCCGAATTTTTAAGGGATTCGTTCACCTTTCTCATTTTTCAAAGTTCTACTTTCATGTCAAGTATTTCAAGTTATTTTTCTATTTTTTTGGGGTATGATCTCTATATCTATAATACTGATCTTTTATGTTCATATGATGAGAGACGCTATTTGATCTCTTCAATTCAGTATTTTGAAGTTTTAAGTGGCGCCGTTAGGCTGTCGAATTTTTAAGGGATTCATTCACCTTTCTCATTTTTCAAAGTTATACTTTCATTTAAAGTCTTTAAAGATCTTTTTTATTATGTTGTGGTATGATCTCTATATCTATCATACTTATATTTTATGTTCATATGATGAGAGACCCTATTTGATATCGTCAATTCATTTTTTGAAGTTTAAGTGACGCCATTAGGCTGTCGAATTTTCATAAGAGAAATCTTATTTTTGTCTTCCTTTCATGTTATTTATTTCATATGGTATATCTTTAAAATTTCATTACCATGTTCTTAAATCCTTTATATTCTGTTCCCCTATTGTTTTATGGATCATTTATGAGTGGGTGACCCATGTCCCATTTTTTTCAATGTTTTCTAAAACCTCGTAACAAAGTCGATATGCTGCAGAATTTCCGTCTCAAAATGTCTCTCTCTTATTCTCAAATTTGTTTATTTTATTAAGTGAATACTCAAAGCTCTTTCTTATAAAGGGGTATTCACATATATACCAAAATGTTCTATTTTAAATTCTGTTATTTACATACACGAGACCCTCTTTCCCTTTCTGTGGGTTTAAAGTGACACAAAGATCATGTCTTTAAAGCAGTTTTTAAAATATTATGATTATGAAATTAAATCCATTCCTTTTATGATATATGGGTTGTTTATGAAATTATTTATGATGATATATTTGGCTCACATGATAATAAAGACATGTCAAGGGTGCGCCCTGATAGCGCTCGAATGCATTGGGTAAAGACTTAATCTCTAGAGATGACTATTTTTAACGACGCCTTGGTGAATAACCTTGGTAATTTTTAATGACACCTTGGGGATGGACCTTGGTGAAATAGAAATGATTGTCAATATTAAATGTTGTATCAACATCTTCAAGTTATGAAAAATGTTATTTTTATTATGATATTCCTCATGATTTCTTTCTCATGCCTTAAAGTTCTTTTTCATGACATTGTTGATGTATCTCAAGTTCGCATGTTAAATGTTTCCCCTTGTTTCCCTTACTGGGCCTTCTTCTCACCCTTTCTTTTGATGTATGTCCCCAGGTTATGAGATGCAGTAATGAACCTAGTATGAACATAAGGATAAGCCTTTCAAGTGTTTAAGAAGAATGTTATATGTTTTCATGTTTTAAGTTCCTGGTTTCCAAGACACTAAACCTTAAATATCCTCGGTTTTGTAAAATGTAATGAAAATTTATGTGATAAAAAGGCGGGATTCTATAAATACGACTGTTATAATAAATTTGAATTTAAATGAAAAAGTAATTGTTGACCATGTCTCAAGAATTTTAGGTCAGGTGGCGATGTCTTAGAACTGGTGTCTCATACTTAGAGTATTCTTCAATATAGAACGGGGAGTCGAGTAGTAGTGATTTGGAAATGATAGGTCACTCTGATGGTATGCCCATTTGATGGTGACTCATGATATTGGTAGCTCATATCGGTAACTCGTACTTAGTGAAAACTCTGATGTCATCGGTAAATCATTATGTCGGTAGGCTGATGCAATGGTGACTCAACTATAAGTATCTCAATGTGATGATGTCTTATCCTTTGTAAAAATTATGAGTTGAGTTGTTGGTAGGTTGAACAATAGTAACTCAGTGCATCGGTATATTGAGTGATTGTGTCACATCCTTTATCAGAATTCAGTGTTTGTGCTGAAAGTGAGATAGTTGACAGTGAGATACATTACCAATAGGTCCATAGCAACGGTATGTCATAATTAGCCAAATTTCTGCCAATGATGAGATGTCCAACAGTGAGTCCACCTTAATGGTGACTCATTTATAGTCAAATATTTTAACCTATCTTATGAATTGAAACACTAAAAAAATAGATTAATATGATAAGTAAACATAATTAAACATAATGTAACTTAATTAAACATAATTAAGAATGATGTGTGATAATTAAAACTAGAGGAGACTAACAATATCCCCTTTTTGATGATAAAAAATCATGGCATTGATATTGATCGAAGCACAAGTTCTACTTAACATGTCATACAGTTCATGTGAAATTAAATTATAGGATAAAAAATCAAATTAAATTAATTTTCATCTCATAAAATTAAATGTCAAACATATTTATCCATTTTTTTAATTTCATACACATTATCCCCCTTTTGGTATTATTAAGAGGAGAATAAATAAGAAAATATAAAAAGACATAAATATAGGAAAAGAGATAATTAATTTCATGATAAAAAGATAGTACATTGGATGATAAAGAGTCAAAATTACATCCTTATCAAATATCAATCGAAAATCAAGACTTCTCTAATGAAGGATATGGGAATACTTTTCCTTTATCAGCAGTAGTAGGTGGAGGAATAGAAGGTAAAGAAGGGGCTGATGTATAGAGCTGGTGAATTAGAACTCTAGAAGGTACTGTAGAAGTTTCACCTTGTCTAGAAGAGGTAGGGGATGTAAGTTCCCTATATATCACATTCCTTGGATCCAAAGATTGAAAGATTGACCTTGAATGAAAGTTATCAATTACAGGTCTAATAGGAAATGCATATAGAGAGAAAATAGCAGTACTCTGGATATACAGGTATGAATTAAATAGGTTTATAAAATCTATTATTATCAACCCACCTTTATCTTTGTTATCCATAAACATCTGAAGTGATGGTGTAATCTCCTTGAGCTATTTAACCTGTTCCTTGAAGGCTTGTGTGATAGGAGGTTGCACGAAATTCTCAACCAAATATTTGAAATGACTATTCAGATAATGTTTGGTATAAATCCTTTTAAAATATAAATATAATTTCTTTTCAATCTCCCCTTGAACAGAAGTGGCCACTTTCATGTAAAAACTTACCATTTCATATATATTATCACTGTTTTATTTTATTTTTCTTAGGATCTCTGGATCTAAACTACCCAACATAGTTTTAAATTATACTTTTATCACTGATCGGATCATATCAATATCATAAGGCTGAGCAGGAGCAGCAGAGGTTGAGGCTTCATTTACTGCATCTTTGACTACTGGTCTCAAAATAGCCAGATCAAGATTTGGAGGAGGAGTATCATCCTCAGAAGATTTATTTTCAATATTTTTGAAAATTTTTCCAAGGATCCTGCATACTCAAAATAAATTCATTTAATAATAGGGATTAGAGATTTCATTTCATCACTTAATCTATTACTCTCTATTCTTACTTCTTAAATTTCAGACTCTATATGCGGTTGAATCTTGGAGATAACTCTCTCTACAATCATAACAGTATCTGTTTCACTAATATGAGACACTGGTTTTGGTTGAGGTTGGAGGATAACTCTAAATACTAAACGCAAATCCTCTTTAAAGACATTGAAATCATGTTAGGTCACCTAGTTTCCAAGAACAAGTTCAACTGGAGGAGTAGAAACATGATTAGGAGCTACTATTGGAGTAGATTCTATTTCTAGAGTTGTTCCAATTGGAACACTTTGAGAATGACCCACCTCTTATACAAATGATCCCTTAGGATAATATTCCTCAATATCTAAATCTGGATAGTCTAACCTAAGAGTGAAATATCTAGGTTACATATACCATTCGACTATTGTTACATAAAAAGGAATAAGGGTGGAAATTTTAACTCTTTGAGATTGTTTCTCCCCCTCAACAGATGCTTCCCTCTTAATAGGTGATTTCGATATAGCATAAAATAGTTCATGCACTTGATCAACTGGAGCTATTTCTTTAGTTAAAACTGACTCAGGATCCCTTTGAGGTTCCACTACTAGTTCCTTTTCCCACTATGACAATTTCAGCTAAAATTTTAGGTTCTAGAACCTTTTGAGGTTTTGAAACATTTTCCTTATCTACTAAATAATTTTCAATGGGAGTCTCATATTCTTCAATAGGTCCTTAATCCCTAATAGCAGGATCAGCTTCACCACCAACTTCACCATCATCTATACCAGTATCTTATCTTTCCTTTTCTTCTTTATTTTCATCACATCCACCTTTTTCTTCAGACTCTTATTCTTCTCTTCATTATCTTCTTTTTCTTCATATTATTCTTGAGATTCATCATTATCATTTTCTTCATCCTCATCCTCTTCCTCTCCATCACTAAACTCGTCATCATATTCACTTTCACTTATACTAGCATACTCATTATCTCCAGATTCTTCTGTGTCCTCATAAAAGTCATCATTTAGGATAAGTTATTTGGTAGGAATCATTTTTGGAGGGCTAGGAGAGCCATAAGAAATTCATTTAAGGATTTCATAAATATCTAGATCACTCCTATCATCAATAAGAGATCCTATTTCTTTCTCGGCCTCATCTACTTCTTCTTCCTCATAAGAATATTCTACAACCTCATTTGGTCCTAGAACAGGATCAACCATATCTTTAAACCTAGAAGGATGTTGAACATGATCAAAATTTTCATAAATTTTTTCATTATCCTCAACACACTGCCTCATCCAGGGATTTCAACTGATCTTCATTATTTTTTATATGGATTTTGTGATGAAAAAAACATTACATTCAGTAATAGTTTCTTCTCCTTCATTTATAAAACCATTAGCTTTTAGCAGCAAAGAAATAATCATAGAAAAAAATAAAGAGTTTGATTTGGATTAAGTCTTTATCATGTCACTCATATAGAACATGAGATATCTGTACAAATTAATCTTGTGTCCCTCTTTTATTAGATAAAACAAATAAATATCCTGATATTTTAATGAGAAAAAATCCCCTTTACTAGGACAAACTTGATACTGTATAAACTTAAATAGCAACCTACATTCTCCATCTATATCAGTTGCTATAAGTATTCTTTGGATTCCATCACTGGTAAACTTGGTTAGGGCTATTTCATAACTGAAAATATCACTTGGAGGAGGAGGACTGCCTTTTTAATCATCAAAAATACCTTCATGAGGTGCCTTTAAGAATTCAACCCATTACTTAGAAGAGAATTAAATCCTCTTTCAATTTATTCTTGACTTAATCCAAAATACTTCAGACCCCTCAAGAATAAAATCTTCATACATGTAAAACTAATTCACTAGATTTGGATAAAGAGACCGCGTGTTGTTGGAGAACCACTTCAATTAACCTTGTTCTTTTAACAATCTCAAAATGACAAACTTACTTGAAAATAGACATTCTTCATGTATTTCCTTCTCAGGTATGACAATTATTTTGAAAATATATGGGTTAACAGGTTCGATTTTAGGAGCACTTGATTCACCCTTTTTCTTCTTCAAAGGATGAAGCTCATTAGGAGAATTTTTTTACAGACGTTTCACTCGAGCCATTGAAAAGGATTCAAAAGTTTTGGTTTGAGTAGGAAGGTAGTAGAGGTTCCAAAGAGAAAGGTTTGGTTTTGGGAGAGCGAGTGAGTGAGAAATGATTTTTGATTGTCTTGATATTTATCATTTTGGGATTTTAAAAATGTAAATTGCAAATGATGAATAAAATAAATTGAAATAATTAAAATAGTGAGTTTATGTTCGAGCGAGAAAAATAAAAAATTAAAGAAAAATGGTAAGTCATAATGGTGAGTTATAATGGTGAGTTTTCATCAATGAGTCATCAACAGTTTTTCATCAACGGTGAGACATCAATGGTGATTCATCAACAGTGAGACATCAATGATGAGTCATTAACAATGAGTCATCAATGGCGAGTCATCAATGGTGAGTCATCAATGGTGATTCACTCAATAGTTAGTCACTCAAGATTTATCATCCCCAACCCATGTCTGATGTAGCTCATTCTCTCATAATTTAAAGTCTTAGTAGAAATATCATCAAGATGATGTTTAGTGCCAATGAATTCAATATTTATATCACATTTTTTATAATGATCTCTCAAAATTTTATGTATTACATCAATATGATTTTTCCTTGAATGAGAAATTGGGTTCTTAGAAATCTTAATAGTATTTGAGTTGTAACAGTTTATAGGGACATGCATAAATTGATATCCATAGTCTATTAAGGTGTGTTTCATCTATAAAATTTGAGCACAATAACTACCATCAACTATGTATTCATCCTCGATGGTTGATAATGTAATGGAATTTTGTTTCTTACTACACCATGAAATTATAGACTTTCCCAAAAATTGACATGTTCTAGAGGTTCTTTTTCTATATAAATTGAAACCATCAAAGTCAGCATCAGAATAACCAACTAAGTCAAATGGTTTTCCTTTAGGATATAATAGTCCTAAGTTGGTAGTATATTTAAGGTATTTGAAAATTCTTTTAACAGTAATTAAACATTACAATTTAGGATTTTCTTTAAAATGAGCACACATACACACAATAAACATAATATTAGGTTAGCTAGGAGTCAAGTAAAGAATACTTCCAATAATACCTCTCTAATTGGTTTAATCCGCCGATTTTCCATCTTCATCAAGATCCAATTTATAGGTGGTACTCATAGAAGTATCACTACTTTTAGATCTATCCAAATTAAAAAAAAATTAAAATATATTTAGTATATTTAATTTGATGTAAAATAATACCTTCCTTATTTTGAAAATTTTAAAATCCAAGAAAGAATTTGAGTTTTCCCATTAAACTCATTTCAAACTCATTTTGCATCATTTTTGAAAATTCAACACATAAAGAATATTTTAAAGATCCAAAAATAATATCATTAACATACATTTGAACAACTAAAACATGTTTAGAAATTCTTTTTATGAAAATATTAGGATCAGTTATACCTTTTGTAAAACCTTCAGAAATAAGAAAAGTGTAGAGCCTACCATACCCATCTCTTGGAGCCTTTTTTAAACCATAAAAAGATTTTGTTAATTTAAAAACATGATTTGGAAAATTAGGGTTTGTAAAACCAGGGGGTTGTTCAATAAAAACACCCTCAACTATATAACCATTCAGGAATACAATTTTGACATCAATTTGATAAAGTTTTAAATTAAGATGTGCTGTATAAGCTAGCAGTATTCTGATGGATTCAAGTTGGTTCATAGGTGAAAATGTTTCTTAATTGTCTATTATTTCCTCTTGACTATAACCTTGTGCAACTAGTCTAACTTTATTTATTACTATAGTACCAACTTCATCCACTTTATTTCTAAATACCCACTAATTTTCTATTTCCAAAGTGTCTTTGGGTCTATCAAAAAGTTTCCATACTTTGTTTCTTTCAAACTGGTTTAATTCTTCTAGAAAATCCATCATCCAAAATCCATCATTGATGTTTTTAGGTTCAATATGTGATAAAAATATTTTATGTTCAACCTAGTTTCTTAGATAACCTCTTGTAAATGTTCCTTTGGATAAGTCTCTAACTACAACATCTATATGATGGTTTTTAAGGGTTCTAAAAGACCTAAAAATGAAGTTCTGGTCACTTTGAGTTCATCTATAGGTTTGGTTTCATTTTGGTCAGAATCTAAAGAGTTTCTAGAATTGGGTTTTGATACTTGTTTAACAACAGAATCAAAAGGTTTATGATTTATATGTAGACTAGACATATTATCTTCAAGATTTTATAGAGAAGTTTTGGAATCATGTGGATCTATTTCATAAAACTTGACATGCAAAGATTCTTCCACACACTGGGTTCTATTATTAATGACTCTATAGGATTTACTATCTATTGAATAACCTAGGAAAATTCCTTCATCACTCATAGAGGAAAATTTGTCAATATTATCTTTTGTATTAAGAATAAATACTTTTCAACAAAAAACTTTTAAGTAATTAACCTTATGTTTCCTATTATTCCATAGCTCATAGGAAGTCTTCTTTAGTATAAGTCTAATTAAAACTCTATTAATTATATATAAAGTTGTATTCATAACTTATACCCAAAAATAAATAGGTAAATCATATTCATTAAGCATAGTTCGGGGAATCTCTTGTAAGGTTCTATTTCTCCTTTCTATAACTCCATTCAGCTGGGGTGTCCTTGGTTTAGAGAAGTTAGGACTATAACCATTTTGTGGGAAAAAAGATTCAAATTCTTGATTTTCAAACTCACGTTCATGGTCACTTCTTAAGGTTTTGATCCTAATTCCACTTAAGTTTTCTACTGATCTAGAATACTTGGTGAAATAAGAACAAGCCTCACTTTTTGAGCTAAAAATAATGTCCAAGTATACCTAGAAAAGTTATCTACTATAACATAGAAATAGTGCTTCACATTTAAACTTGAAACTCTAGAAGGTCCAAAAAACCATGTGAACCAACACAAGAGGTTGCGAAGTTGAAACTTATTTCTTTAGTTTGAAAGATATTTTGTGTTGTTTTACTTTTGATAAGGATTATAGACTTTATCATTTGAAAACTCTAGTTTAGGTAGATCCTTGACTAATACTTTTATAGTAATATTTATAAGAGAGTTAATGTTATAGTTGCCTATTCTTCTATGGCAAACCAAGACTCTTTATGAAAGACACTTAAGCCAGAAACATTTTGTGAGACCAAATAATCTAGATTTACAATATATAAATTTTCATTTCTAAAGAAAGTAAAGAAAAAATTATTCTTAGAATTGTAAATATTAAAAGAATCATTTTCAAATTTAATATAAAATCCATCATCACGTAACTTTGAAATTTTAAGTAGATTGTACTTAAGACTATCAACATAAAGATCTTTAAAAACTAGAACTGAGTTAGTGTTATAGATTTGGCCAAGGACAATAATTTTTTATTTTTCATTTTCATCAAAGGTGGCATGTACACCATAAATATTTATGAGGTTATTAAAGATATAGTAGTCCCCATTCATACTTCTTGAACATCCGCTCTCCAAGTACCATAATCTCTTATAGGAACTCTTCAAACATATTTTCTAGAAAAATAGTTTAATCAAGAAAAGTCTTTGGTACCCAGATTTTTTTGGTTCTAGCAATATTAATAATTAAAGATTTAGGAACCCACACTTTCTTCATGGGTTTCTTTTAAGAAGGTTGTAATGTTTTTGAAAAAAAACCATATTAGTTCTAGAAGAACTGGAAGCAGTAAAAGATGTTCCACTGCTGGAACTTGTAGAAAATTTTCTAGAACCAGGCATAAAATCGAATTTTCTAGATTCAGATACAAAATTGGTTTTAACAAAATTTATTTTCTCAGGTTGATAACAAATACTGTAGTGTATTTAGGAGAAACCTATTTACCAAGAATTTGAACTAAGTTATCTTTACCATTTATAAATATTTCTAAATCCTTTTTTAATTTCTCATTAGAAACTTTAAGTTTAGTATTTTCATTGATCAGTTGAGCATTCTTCTCTTTTTCTATAGTGAGTTCATATTTAACAGGAGTAGTAACAACATTCCATTTCATAAGAGATTTGTATTTATATTTTAACTCAATATAGGTATCCTCAATAATTTTTCAATATTCAAAAATTTCTTCATTAGTCATATTCTTAGAATTATAGAATTTAGATTCATCTCCATAATAATAAGAGTTTTGTGTAGGAGATACTAAAGTTACCTCAGATGTGTTTTTCATAAAACATATGTTTTTTTTGTCATCCTTTTCATCATGAGATGATTCAGATTCACTGGATATATCCTCATAAGTACTCCAAGTAGCCTTCATTTCCTTCTTGTAATTTTGATCTTTATCCTCATATTTCTTTTTATACTTTATCATTGGAAAATCAGCCTTCACATTTCCTTTTTGTTTGCATTCATAGAATAATATTTCATTGGTATTAAAATTTATTTTTCAATCCTTTTCAGGTTACCTTTATTATCATACTTCCCTCTATAGCTAGGCTTTCTAAAGAACTTCTTCTTTTTGTAAAATTTCCTAAATCTCCTGGATAACTGACCATTTTCTAATCATTATCACTTGATGTATCTTTACTATTGTAACCTTTAGTAGGAACTTGAATTTTCTCCTTTTTTTTGGATGCAGTAGTTTTAAAATATACTAAATATATTTTAGGTTCATCATCTTCTTCTCTATTGACCTCCATATATTCCTCATAAATCATCATCTTTCTAATCATCTCTATTTATAGGTAGTGCATCAATGTCACAAGATTATCAAATTGATACTGAGTTCCCTCTCTATCCTTTTGGAATACATCTCAATATCGTCATGATCTATTCTTTTGCAGTAACCATCTTTCTTAGTGAGACTATTGTATTTGCAATTTCATTAAACATGAGATACATATCATAGATAAACTCATTAGGATTCATTTTGAAATTATCTCATTTAATTCTATATGTGTTAAGCCTAATTTCCTTAAAATTAATGGTTCCTTCATGTGAAATATCTAAAGTATCCCAAATTTCAAAGGCTGTTTTACATACAGAAATATAATTGAATTATTCATCACCTAGAGCACAGTATAAGGCATTTATAACTTTGAAATTATTATTGTAGGATTCCTTATTTGGGTCTTCCCAAGTGTTTCTAGCAGTAGTAGGAAAATTATATTGATCAACAATTGAAGACTATATTTTAGAACCCATTCTTTCTAAATGCATTTTCATCTTGGTTTCCACTGAGCATAATTTGTGCCATTAAAATAGAGAGTTTTGTTAGAAGAATCACCTTCCTGTCTATTATCCATGTTAAAGAAAAAGTTTTAAAGAACTATAAATTTTGAACTGAAAGAAATTTTTATATATTTAAAAACACAACTAAAATCACTATTGAAAAGGTTTAAAAACATTAAAAACTTTGAAACTAATAAATTAAGAAATCTATGATACCAAATGTTGGTTGGAGTAGGACACTCAAGAGGGGGTGAATTGAGTACCTATAATTTTTTTTTTTCTAAAACACTTATTTAAAATTTCCCTAATTTGAAATAAAAAAATGTCCCAGTTAACCAAAGTAGCAGATTTATAAAATTTTGATCTTTTAAAAGATTTATCAAATAGTTATTAGTTATCATTCGAAGTAATATGGATTATTATTTTAACTTTTGAAATAAATATACTAAATCAAATTATAATATAAACACTATCTAAGATTAACTATCAAAGTGAAAGAAATGTTTTCTTCTATGAATAAATAAATCTATAAATACAAAACTTTGAAATAACATAGTGGAAATAAACAAGAGGTTCAGTCTCAAGCAGAGACCCAATCCTCTTCACTTCGTGATCAACATCCACTAAGAAAAATATATAAATAAACTTTTATCCACACCCTATATTGGGGTAAACAACTATATACACACTTTCTAGGTCAACTAGACCTCTTCCACAGTTTTCATGGGAGTTTTGACACAAACAGGACACATAGGGACCTCTTCCACTATTATCCGTGGGAGTGTAAGGTTTAAAATGATGGTTTTGTGAAGATATCAGTGTATCTTCTAGTTTGGAATAGGATTCAATGTGTTTTTATAAAACAAGTATACACACCCTTCTCTAAATATAAAAATGGTTCACAAACAAAGAAATAATAATGAGAAGAGAGTTATAAGGCTTTGTGTGATAGGAAATGCAGCTTGAGACTCCCCGAAGTTGTGTTGAAATGGATCTTGAGTCATTTTATAGAAACAGACACCAAAACAATTTTCATTAGATCTTCTGTCTAATATTTTTAGTGAGTTTGTAGTTTGATTGAGTAGTTATTCTCCTCTATTTGTTTTTGTTACTACAATACGTTCTTTGGTTTAAGCTCTCAATAGTGTCTTCCTGTTTCTATAGTTTGAAGTTCTTGAGTTTTTTTAGGCACATGATCAGCTCGGTATATTTCTCTAGTTGCACTTTTTTGTATCTGGTATTCACTTTATACACCCCTACTAGAAAGAATCTTGTTTTCTGGTACCTCATACCTCGTACTGGTCTCTGACATTGATATTAATGTTTTCTAAAAAATATAGTTATTAAAATAAATAATATCACTAAGTTTCACAAATATGATCATTAGAATAAAATTAAATAAAAAATGAAAAAGTAAGATTTGATGGTTTCTCATGAATGGTAGGTCAGGTAGTGGTGTCTCAGAACTGGTGTCTCAGACCTAGAACATTCTGCAATCTGGAATATTGAGTCGAGTAGTAGTGAGTCAGAAATGTTAGTTTGCTTTGACGGTAGGTCCACTTGGCGGTGACTCATGATATCTATAGATCATACCAGTAAATCATACTTAAAAAAACCCTGATTCCATTGGTAATTCATTATATTAATAGGTTGATACAATCGTGACTCATCTATTGGTAGCTCAATGCGACAGTGTCTCATCCTTTTCAAAAATTCTAAGTTGAGCTGTTGGTAAGTTGAACAATGATAACTCAGTGCGTCAGTATCTTGAGTGACGATGTCTCATCCTTTTTCAGAATTCAATTTTTATGCTGACGGTGAGACAGTTGATAGTGAGATACATTACCAGTAGGTCCATAGTAATGGTACGTCATACTTAGCCAAATTTATGCCAATGGTGAGATGTCCAACAATGATTTATCCTTAATGGTGACTCATTCTTAGTCAAATATTTCAAACTATTTTATGAATTAAAACACTAGCATAATAGATTAAGATGATAAGTAAACATAATGTAACTTAATTTAATTAATTAAGCATGATTTGTGAGCATTAAAACTAGAGGAGGCCAACATAGTTGATCTTTTTCTTGAATCACATGCTTATATTTATTTTAAAGTTACTTATATAATGAATCAATTTGATGAAATCCATTTTTAAGTTGATCATGAGCATATTTTATATCTTCATAATTAAGGTGAATAAATGAGAAAGAAGAATAAGAATAAGTGGAAGAAATGGGATGAGAAGAGGAGAATGAAGAAATTTGAAGAGGGTTACTAACCTCAATATCATCATCAATATATGAAATAAGTCACTTGGGAATTGATTAACTTGAATTTTATTAGGAATTTGAATCCATAGAATCATCAATTTTACTCCATGTTGTGACTTTGAAAGCCTTATTTCCTTGTTTATTTTATTTAAGATTTTTTTTTGTAGCTAGGTAACTCTGGATTTATGTTACCCTTCTTTTTAAATTCATGGAATTTAACTTTTAGTGACGCCTTTTGATTTATCTTTTTTTATTTATTATTTTTAAAGAAAAATTTCATGTTCTTAGAAATGTGTGCATAGCCTATAACTTCACCTCTGGATGAATCATCATTGGTAGCCTTGAAGGTTGTTTTTTTTTCTTGACTTCTTTAACTTCATTGGAATCATTTTTATCTTGATGCTTTATCATTATTTTATATATTTCTAGGGATATGGTTATTTCTTTGATGTCCATATTCTTCTCTTCCATCACTTCTTGGATGGTTGAAACTTGGGGAGCCCACGAACTGGGTAAAACCCATATGATTTTATTTACAAGAAATTTTATGGATAAATCATTACTGAGGGACGTTATAACATTGAAAATATTAGTAAATCTTGTAAACATACTAGTAATAGATTCATTAGGATCCATGGAGAAACTTTCAAAATCTTGATGATATATATCCAATCTTGTATCTTTAACTTGATTTTTACCTTCATTAGTAACATCTAATAATTTCCATATTTCATAATACATTTTTAATGTTGAAACATGATTTAATTAATTTCTATCAAGACCAAAATTTAATGCATTCATATATTTAATTTTAACTTTAAAATTCCTAACATCTTTAGGAGCCCATTTTTCATCAGATATTTTAGTTAGAATATACTCATGCATTACCATTTTCTAGATAGGGTAACTAATACCACCAAGGAAAGTTGACATCTAATTTTTCCAATAAAAATAATCAGTGGCATAAAAATGGGAGCATGTGAATAAGAATTATATTCCATAATAAAATTGACGTTTGAAATTGATTAATATTTGAAAAACAAAATTTTGAAAATAATCACAATTTTTTAAAACAATATTTTTGAGAAAAACACAAATCATGGAGAACATTAGGAATGATCTAGTGCATACCATAGTCTCCATGAACTACTTAGGTGGATTTTGAGAGTTCTCTGAAAAGGCTCAGTATTTGGAAGTATCCTTGAAATAAACTAAGCAACATTTATACTCATTTCCCCTTCTAGATCCCATGATAAGGCCTATAAAAGCATATATAGACATAGTTGTACATGTAGAGGCTCCTGAGTCAGCACACCTTCTAGTACCTTTACTCAATGAGCCTTGCCCAATGTAGCCATACCAAGTGCAGCCTCTCCCATTACAACCCTTCTAGGCACAACCTTTCCAAGCACAACCACCTCATTGGGATAATGTAGCCTTGAACCCCCATCAAGGCCAGAATCTCAGGGTTCCTTTCATAAAAAGAAGAAACAATACTTATTATTTAAGGGATTCATAAGTCCTAAAATATTTCATTTGTGCCCTATAAAAGTAAATCCTAAAGTTATTAGAATGGAAGAGACCTCAGGAGGCTGAACTCCCTAGCTACACAAATAATTTCTCATATCACAGGATCCTTAGAAACACCATCAAAGAATGATTTTTATTCAAATATTTGATCCAAGACCAATTATATCATGGATTAGTCAAATTGGGTGATGTTATAGTGTAGGTGGACCATGTTTTCGTTGACCATGAAGATGATAGAGAAGACTCCGGTGAGTGTAAATAGGTTCCTAGCCATTAGATGCATAAGTATGATGATTGGTTGGCTCATAAGATAGTCACTCTTACCCATGGTTTTATTCATGTTCGCTTAAGCAAGCCATAACCTCCTAAGGTTATTGTGCCTCTTTTGACTACTACCTCTACATCTTCACTATAACCTCCTAAGTATTGGAAGAATAGACATTGAAGGATATAAGGGAAATCAAATTCCCATATTGGTGCTGAATCCAAATCACACCCTTGATCACTTCATGCCTCCTGAGTTAGAAGATTCACCTAGGGTACACCCTATCCTAGACCATTCCACTAATGAGTATCAAGACTACAACTCCATGAATGTTAATGAACTAGTGGACTAGTTTATAATCCCCAACAATGAGTAATGCTATATAGACCCCTCAGGAACCTCTGACCAACATTTTCAAAGGAGAGGTAGAGGACGCACCAAAATAAATAATTCTCATGTCAGTTCATCAAACCAGGATATTCATACTAATGAGACTATATAGTAAGCCTTTTATAGGTCTCAATAAGTACATCCCTCCCAATCCATGCTTTTAGGTATGCCTCTATAGTTGACTATATTAGTTGACCATACATCACATTTGTGAGAACACCATGATTTGTCGTGTCTAGATAGGGCCAAACCTCAATCAATAGGCACACATCCATTAATAGTTCATAGTAGACCAGCTAGCTTATAGAAAAATATTTCCAGTACTATCTAGGCCCTAGTGGTTCAGTGGACAGTTTCTATTGCGCCCCTGCCAAGGAATGACCCTCCATAGGAAAAAATATAACCCTATCATGGGAGTATAATGTGATAAAGCACATTCTTGACATACCTATGAGTATTTCAATTATTGAGGCACTCCAACTATCAAAGGAAATGCGTAAGGACCTTGTAAAATGTTTGAAAATACCCCTTTAGTTTGAGGCTGAGGTAGCTTGGGTTGAGGCCTACTATACAGAGGAGGCTGAGCAAGAGGAATTTTAAGACATTATCTCATTTTCTAGAGAAGGAAAGGGTGTCACCATTACGGGGAACATTCGACCACTGTATATCACAAGTCAATTCAATGGTATGGAAATGTGCCACCTTCTAGTGGATACTAGCTATAGGATCAACCTCAACCTAATGCAGGCACTCCATAAGTTGGGACTTACAGAAGCAGGCATGACTCCCTCCAACCTGACAATTCAAGTGTATGATAAGAGTGATAAGAAGAAATGTGGAAAAATTTAGCTAAAGACTCAATTTAGTGGCCTGGTATCAAGAACTGAATTTATGGTAGTCTCATAGGATATTTACTACAACAAACTTCTAGGAATTCCTTGGCTTCATTTGCATGAAACAATCCCCTATTCATACCATCGGTGCCTCAAATACTTTCTTGATGGTTGAGTGGGGGTACTCTAGGGTGATGCATACCCTTTTACTTTTGTGAGGACCTCTATATGGATGTTGGTTTCTAAAAAAGGGAAGGAAATATGGTCCATACCATTAGGGTTGAGTGCATCAATGCCCCTAATGATCTGAAAGACACTACAGATGGTCCATGGGTAGACTTGAAAGAAAATTTCTTCTTGGCAATTCATTAGCTAGATCCCATGACTCTAGACATAGGGGGTTGTTTCATTATCTACCAGAAAAAGGGGTGCTCATAAATTACCTTATACTCCTATAGTAGATAGGCCTAGATGATACCAGAAGACCCTACTTCTATTAATTACTAATAATTTCACCCTATGGCCATCAATCCATGACATCCCTACACATTCCACAAAGTAGTTCTGACTCAATGAAGGTCAAATCATCGCTATTACTTTGATATCAAGAGTGAACATAATATATAGAAACTAAACAAAATTGGCTCAATAGATTCTATTTCCATAGTCTATATAGAACGAGGACCCCTTGTTGAGGATTCTATATCCTCCAGAGTAGATACTCATGCCCCTTAGTCCAACTATCCTAGAAGAGCCACTTCCTACCTCTAATCCCCCTATCTTAGATGATGAATAGGATTTAGAAGACTCCCCTCTTACATTTTAAGAGGGTGTCTCCACCAATTTTGATGATTTAACCCAAGTGAAACTTGGTACTGAGGAAGATCTGAGATGAACACTGATCACTGCAGCCATGTCCCCAAAGGAGCATCAAAAGTATGTGTCCTTTCTAAAATAGCACCATGATGTATTCTCCTAGAAATATGATGAGATGTCAGGGCTAGACCCTCAAGTCATTGTTCATCATCTTGGCCTCCTAGTGGGTCATCATGGATTCAAAAATCCTCCTATAAAGATTACCCCTCTCATGGTGTTATGGTTAAGAATGAATTTTGAAAGCTTATTAAAGACAAGTGTGTTAAGGAGTTCTATTATCCAAAGTGTCTAGCCAATATTGTCCCATTCAGGAAGAAGAATGGTAAGATCGGAGCCTACATCAATTTTTTCGGACCTCAACCTCTATTGTTCGAAGGTTGATTTTACCCTTCTAGTGAAAAAGTTGTTTATTGATGCTACTATTGGGTTCTAGGAACTTTCATTCATGGATGGATAATTTGGGTACAACCATATCTAGATGTTCCTTGAGGATGAAGATTCCACTTCCTTTAGGGTGCCCTAAGGAACTTTTTACTATTAGGTGATGCATTTTGGCTTGAAGAATGCTAGATCCACTCACCAACGGACCATGCACCACATATTTTAAGACAATTATAAGGAATTTAGTGTAATGTTATATATATGGTCTAGTGGTTAGTGTTAGGACCATCTCAAGGATCTTGAGAAATCATTTGGATTCCTCTACTCCCGATACTCTAATATGAACCCCATGAAGTGCGCATTTAGGGTCAACTCTTGGAAATTTATGGGATTTATTATATTATATAGAGGCATTGAGGTTGATCAAGATAAAATCAAGGCCATCAATCAAATTCATCCCCTAAGAAATCTATGGGAGTTGTGGGTCCTCAAAGGATACTTAACCTATATACATTGATTTATCACAAATATATTTGGAAACTGTAAGACCTTCTCAATGTTCATGAAAAAAGGTTCCATTTACCAATGGGATGAGAACTTATAGATTTCCTTTGAGGATATCAAGCAGTATATACTATAACCTTCAATTCTAATTCCACCCATTTTTGAAAAATATTTGGTCCTCTATGTAATCGCTCTGTATTGGTCCCTCAATAACCTTATAGACTAGAAAAACAATGAGGGTAGGGAAAATATCCTATACTATCTTAGCCATTATATCCTTGATACAGATACTATATACTCCCCCATTGAGAAGAGTTGCCTCACACTGGTCTTTACAATGAAAAATTTCCAACATTATTTGAAGCATCATGAGATACTGCTGCTGTCCCGGGTAGGCTCACTAAAGTATATCCTCAATTTCCCCATGCTAATGGGATGATTGGTGAACAGGTGTTAATTCTCAAGCAGTTCGACATTTGGTTTTCCCAAAAAAATCCATTAAGGGACAAGACTTGGAATAATTTTTTACTGCACATCCAACCCCTAAAGAACTACCCCTAAATGTCGATTTTCTGGATAAATCTATTCTTTTAGTGTAGAAGGTTGTACCATGTTGGTAGATGAACTTCAATGGTGCCTTACAAAGCCCAAACAGTAGAAATATCAATGACCCCAATCTTAATAGGTTATTATTAGGGATCACTTTCATCACTCTGACATAGGCCATCTTATCGTACTCTTTCCTATTATCGAAAGATACACCAATAATGAGGTGGAATACCATGCCCTTATTACCAGTCTTAAGTTGGACCTCAAGACTGATGTACCCTATTTACATATTAAGGGAGACTCTAATCTAGTCATTAAATAAGTCAAGGTTGAATACTTCATCAGAAAACAAAAACTTGTTCCCTTGCTAGAACACAACTATTAGATGATGGCCATGTTTCCTTCCTATACGAAGGTGACCCATGCTCCTTATTCAAAAAATAGTTGAGTCAATTCTTTGGAAAGTTTAGCCACATCCCTCTCAAAACCTGAATAGGATGACCTAATCATTCATGTGTCACACCATAGGGTCATCACCCCTGCCACTTTAGATGATGGAAACCAAGAGGTATATCAGCTGGCTACTGATACTTTTGCACCAGGATCCTTAGATCCCCCTATAGGTGAGGAGATGCCCAATTGGATGACTCCCTTTTTTGAGTATCTCTATCATGGAATTCTCCCCCTATAATAAGTCTAAAATGAGAGAATATGTTTATGTGTAGTGCATTTCACCCTCTAAAGTTTGATTAACCTTAATAAAACCCACTAAAGGTGAGGGTTTTATGGAATTATACTCCATTTAATCCAAGGAAATGAGATACCTTAGGTCATGCAAGAGGTCCATACATAATCTCATGGTGCACATAAAGTAGGATTGAATCTCTAACACAAAATTCATAGGTTGGGGTACTTTTGTCCCACCATGGTTCACAAGTTCAAAGATTTCTCCAAGAGGTGTCATGCATGTCAGATCCATGATAAATTTGTGCATCAACTTCCAAATCTTATCCATGCTACCAAGTATGCTTGGCCCTTTATAATATGGGGTCTCAATGTTGTGGGGATATACTAGCCAGTGTCAACTCAATGGTGTATGTTAATTTTGACCACAATAGACTTATTTTACAAATTGATAGAAGCAGTTCCCCTGAAATAAGTAAAAACCTTATCCATGATCATGTTCGTGATCTCCCACACCATCCATTGGTTCGGGGTTCCTCACACTATTCCCATAGACAATGAAACCTACTTCTAGGATTCCAATAAAAAAGAAATTATACACTAAGTAAAATATCTGATTCTAACCACACTTATCGCTACCATGCACAATAAAATGGGTAGATAGAGGAATTCAACAAGACCCTCTCTAATATATTGTATAAAATAGTGGGCCAAAACAAAAAGAGTTGGACTAAAAAGCTGTCTAACACCCTTTGGTCCAATCGGATGACAATTCAAAATGATACCCATGCAACCTCATACTCCTTGGTGTATAGAATATAGGTATTATTACCCATTTAGGTTTAGTTTCCATCACTCAGAATAGCTATTTATGACCAGTAGATTCCATATATAATAGAAAAAGTCTATCTATTTGATTTGGAATCCATCAAGGAAAAAATGTTTTAGGCCTTTCATAACTTAGAGAGGCACTAGAATAGGATATTGAGAGAATCCAATAAGAAGGTTCACCTCTGATCCTTCCTCAATTGTGACATGGTACTAGCTCTTAGAACGCCAATGATTCCTGAAAAAAAAATCCACCATAGTTAGAGCCCAAATGAGGACCTTAAATTATTTATAAGGTTTATTCCAATGGAGTATACTCTTTAATCAATGTAGATGGATAATGTATCAAACTTCCCACTAATGATAAGTTTCTCAAGCAGTACTTCATGTGAAACCATGGTCTAAACTCTATGACCTTAAACTAGGAGTCATGATCAAAGTAATCCAACCTTAAACTGTAGAAACTAGGGTCCAAGCTCTATGAACTTAAACTAACTACAAACTCTTACAGTCCAACCTCCATGACCTTAAAATAGGAGTCATGGTCAAATCTATGCAACCTTAAACTACAGAAACCAGGTCTGAGCTCTATGAAATTAAACTAGCTACAACCTCTTATGGTCCAAACTCTACAAACTTAAACAAGGAGTCATGCTCAAAGATATGAAACCATAAACTACATCAACCAGGGTCTGATCTCTATGACCTTAAACTAAATGAAACATTTTATGGTTTGATTATTATGAACTTAATCTATTTATAGTCCCCATAGTCCAAGTTTCATGACTTTAAACTATAAATTCCAACGTTCTTAGCACATGAAATTAAAATATAGCCCTACCTTGTATAAAATTAGGACAAATCATATGACAAGTATGAGATGAAAAAAACCAATGTCCTTGGAACATAATGATAAAATATAGCCTTTCCCCATGACATAAACATGGAATGGCCCATTGAAACATTGGGACACCTCAATGCACTCATATGAGAGGATAAACCCCCACTTCAGACATCAGTCTCCTACCGCGCCATGTTTCAGTACCACGTGTGGCTTGATTCCCATTATCATGGGATATGTAGTGATGCCCAGACCCCTTATATTTGTGCCCAACCACCAATTCATCATGAACCCTTCCCCTCAGGGGGGAATTATGTTTATAAAAAAATTATATTTTCAGCCCGTTGTCCCCACTTACGGTCCAATCATTACAAACTTAAACTATGTGTAGTTTGTTTCAAGGTATTTGTATGGAACATTGTATTGTATCTCCCTCCTTTAATATTGGGGTTTTCCTCTTTCATTCCATGTAAATATCCTTAAAACAAACATTCCCATAGTCCAATCGTCACAACTTTAAACTATTTTATAAATTCCCCTAGTCCAAAACTTATGACCTTAAAATGCATGCAAATGTTCTCGGATTGCTTTGTGTGGTGTAGAGACTTTTTGGGCCCTCATTCACATCAAGTTTCAAATATTAGGCACCACCTAAACTTACTCAAAGAGCCTACTCCTGGTATAAGAATTACAACCTTAAACTATGTGCATTTACCCCTTATTCACATGTTTTTCTTCATCTCTAGTGTTTCAGCAAGCCTATGTCCCCACCTCTTTCAAAAACTATGTGTGTCTTGATTCCCATTCCCATGGGATACATAATGATGCATATAACTCCTATCTTCAGTATTAGCCATGAACTCGTTACAAAATACTCATTAGCTATGGTACTATCACCCCTAAATTCCCTTATGGTACTTCTCTTTGAGAATAAAGTCCCAATCATATTCCTTGGCTCTCTAGTGAATTGGGATGCCCTCATTACATAGCATGAGGAAGAAAGGAATGGGAAGCTTAATGCATAATCCCCACCAATATCCTCAGCACATGATGTTAAACTATACCCTTACCCCATATGAAAATGGGATTCCTCATATGACAAGTATAGGATGAACAAAAAAACTAACATCCTCAACACATGATGTTAAACTATATCCTTAACCCGTATGAAATCAGGATGCCTCTTTGATAAATATGAGATGACATAAAAACCCAACACCCTCAGCACATGATATTAAATTATATCCTTACCCTATAAAATTCAGGATGCCTCATATCATAAATATGAGATGATTGAAGGTCCTTACTAGAGAGGAAACCACCTTACCAACATCCGTCTTCTACCATACCATATTCTTGAACTACGTTTGGATTGATTACCATTACAGATAGGATATGTAGGGATTCTCAGAATAGGAATCCTAGGACCAACCTTTAAACCACCTATTTTTTGGGGCTCCCCCTGATATAGATCTTATGACCTTAAACTACAAGACTGGTTTTGGGATTGCCTTGTGTTTTGGTGTAGAGCCTACTTGGATCCTTCATGTTGGGTTTTGACTCTCATACATCACCTGAACATCATTTAATTACCTAATACTAGTCTAAGAAATATGACCTTAAACTATGTGCACCTATACTCCTTGTGGACCCTTCTTTGCATATTTTTCTTCACCTATGATGTTTCTGTAAGTCATTTTCCCCTTCTATTTTTCATCACATCCTCAATTGAGAGGATCACCCCTTTCTGGCATTGTTCATCTACCATGTCATCTTCCAAAACTATGTATGGATTGATTCCCTTTCCCATGGGATATGTAGAGACACCCAAATCTCATATTATGGGTCCATCCTCCAACATAAACTCACCACAAATTATTTTTTTCCTCAGCATCATGACATTGAATTGGTTATGGTTTGTCGAGTTTTATGTGGAAAAGGGTCTCTTTAGACCTCCTTTCACATTCATTTATAACTCTTTCATTCCACAAAAGCCTCATTAAGACACCCATTCCATTTGGTCTAAACTATATGACCTTAAACTAGCAGCTACCCCTATGGTCCAAGCTCTATGACCTTAAAACTAGTAGAAATCATATTCTGATTTGTACGAATTTAAACCAAAAATCCCAAAATCTTCAGTACACGATGTTAAACTATATCCACAACCCGTATAAAACTGGATTCCTTATACAACAAGTTTAGGATGACATGAACCAATATCCTTAGTACATGATGTTAAACTATATCCTTATCCCATATAAACTAGGAAGACTCGTATGATGGGATGAAAAGAACCAATATCCTCCACACACGACATTAAACTATAGTCTTACCCTCTATAAAACTGGGATGCCTCATAAGAAAAATATGGGATGACCAAAAACTAATTTCCTTAGTGCACGACATTAAAATTTAGTCTTACCCTATGTAACATAAATAATATGATTCATATGAACAATATGAGATGATTCAATATCCTTAGCATAGAGGAAATCACCCCTCCAGTGTCGGTCTCCTACTATGACCCATTCCAAAACTACATAAAGATTAATTACCATTCTCAAGGGATATATAGTGATTCCTAGATCTCATATCATGGGTCTAACCCTACCATCAACTCATTTTGACCCCACTTTTTCAGGCCAAAATTAATCCTTTCCAACCATCATGATCATCAAGAACATTTGAGCATGTGGTAGAATATCTCTTAGGACACTCAATATTACTTTAGGGATATTCCCCACTTACACTTTCATGCTCAGTGATTTATACGATTTGGATAAAAATCATCCTCTTGATCTGAGTGGAATCCCTAATGGAAATGGTTCTTTCTCGCAATGGATCACCTATCATCTTGGGCTTACGCTATGAAATATCCTTAGTAAAATATGGTGAATCCCATGTTTCGAACTCGATCAGCAGTCAATCCCACATTTTTTCATCCCATCCTTGACTTTCACAGGTGTATAACCTATGTTTTGAACATGATTAATGGTTTTCCCTACCCATAAGTCATTCACCCTTTACTATCCAAGTCTTAAAAGTCACGATCTTTCCTCATGAGACTTACTTAACCTGGTCACTTTATCCCCTTGTTGTGTTCTCCCCAGAAAAATGGGATCTCTATACCAATCTTTGTTTCTCACATAGAACATGGCTCACATGAGCTTGGGAGTTGGTAGGGAGTTTTCCTCAATAAAGTTTGAGACACATGGGTTCCCCCTTTTAGGTCCAAACTCTATAAACTTAAACTAGGAGCCCAATTCCAAGCATCATGATTTTAACTATGTGCAAGTCACCTTGGGAATGTGTTATGTGGTTATGGGCCTCCTTGGACCTCAATTTACATCAGGTTGGCACTCTTCCATGGTACACATGTCCTTTTGGGATGTTCACCCTTTTGGTATAAACTCTACAACCTTAAACTAGGATCCCAAGTCCAAGAATAAAGACTTTAAACTATGTGAAAGTCACCATAAGAATGTTTTATATAGCACCATGCCTCCTTGTACCTTAATTCATGTCGGGTTGCAGCTCTACTGCACTACACATGTCCTTTTGGGATGTTCACTCACTGTTCTAAACTCCATGACCTTATAATAGGATCCCAAGTCTAAGTATCATGACTTTAAACTATGTGAAAGTCATCATGTTAATGTTTCATGTGGTATCAAGACTCCTTAGCCCTCAATTCACATCAGGTCCCATCCCTTACATGCCATGTGAACTCCTTTGAGACATGTAACCCAAGGTCTATAAATTTTAACCTTAAAATATTTTCAATTGGTCAGAACTCTATGACCTTAAAATAGGAGCACAAGTCTAAGAATCAAGAAATTAAACTATGTGAAAGTCACCTTGGGAATGTAATATGTGGTGTTGGGACTCATTATCCCTCAATTCATGTCAGTTTTCCACTCTTTCATGATACTCATGTACCTTTGGGATGTTCACCCTTTCGGTCTGAACTCCACAACCATAAACTAGGATCCCAAGTCCAATAATCATGACTTTAAACTATGTGAAATTCATCTTGGTAATGTTTTATGTGGTTCCAAGCCTCCTTAACCCTTAATTCCCATCGATTTGACACTCTGGTATTCTTCACATGTCCTTTTGGGATTTTTACTCCTTGGTTCAAAATCTATGACCTTATACTAGGAACCCAAGTCCAATAATCATGACTTTAAACTATGTGCAAGTCATCTTGGGAATGTGTCGTGTTTTTTTGGGCTTCCTTAACCCTCAATTCACATTGCATCACATCTATTCTATTCCATGAACACACCTTTGAGATGTGAAACCCAAGGTTTAGGAATTATGACCTTAAAATATTTT
Organism: Viscum album; assembly: GCA_963277665.1. NCBI lineage: Eukaryota > Viridiplantae > Streptophyta > Magnoliopsida > Santalales > Viscaceae > Viscum > Viscum album. Next base: position 1,842,569,042 of record OY728150.1, read on the forward strand.
CAATCGGACTGAACTCTATGACCTTAAGATCAGATCCTAGGTCTAAGCATCATGAAATTAAAACTGTGTGCAAGTTGTCTTTGAGATGTTCTGTGTGGAATGGCCTCCTAGGATTCTCATTCACATTAGGATACCTTTTAGCTATGACAAACACATCTCTTTGATATGCACAACACTGTGGTCCAAGAATCACAACCTTAAACTGTGTGTGACTCACCTCGGATTCGTTTTCTTGGTGTAGGGAATCCTAGGAACACCATTTCCATTGGTTTTGAACCCTATTACATCATAAGAAACTTTTTAGGGTGGGGGGTTTGGATAAGGTCTAATCATTAAGACATTAAACTATTTTCATCACCATGGTCCAAGCTCTATGAACTTAAAATAGGTTTCATGGTATGATTATTATGACCTTAAACTATTTTCAACCCTGTGGTTCAAGCATTATGACCCAAAACTATTTTCAACTTCTTGGTCTAACTGGTATGATCTTAAACTGCCAAAGTAAAGAGGCACAAATGTTTTTTAGGATGAAAACTTGTAGGGGAAACCTGATAAAGAGTCAGAGTCACCCCATCAGGTAACTCGTATGACTTGGGAAAAAATAAGGGGATAAAAATAAAGTGGTACAAATCCAGTAGCGACCCACTATAGACCCCAGAAAAAACCTGGTTTCTCTCACTGAACCTATTAGTTTTGGTAAAATTTAGATGCAAATCTTAATATCCCTTTTTCCCAAAATATCCTCTAGGATTTACCTCATTGTGTTACCCTCTTAAACTCCCATCACCTTAGCTGGGTGGGTGTTATTCACATCAGTTCACATGTCTTGGTAATAAGACACTATATTGTGTTATGAACATCCCAATCACACAATGTTAAACTATGTGATACATCATCCTTACCATACGACATTAAACTATGTTTACATCATTTCCAAATCGATTTTTTTATTTTGAGGTATTTTCTATTTTATTTTTGGTTGTACCTTTATTTTTGGTGTTTGTTGTTTCTAAAAGATTTTTTGAGAATTTTGTTGATTGTTTTCTTGTGTTTTTAGGTTGTTTTAGCATCTTGACTCCCCTGATACTTCCTATGAAACCATGAGAATAGTCCATAGATAATTCTCCCTCACTGGTTTATCAGATTTTAATGGAATCCATGGTTTGGGATATTCAAGCATTGGATTAGGGGGTGAGATCTAGTCCAGATCATGCAAAGGAACTTGAGACAGGTCCGAAAATGGATAGAGATCAGGAGTTTCTAAAGAATAAACCTAATTCCTTTCAAGGTAGCATGGACAACCAGGAAGCTGGGGATTTGATTGAAATGATTGAGAGGATTTTTAGGTTTCTTGAAGCTCCTGAGATAGTTAAGTTGAAGCATGATTTGTTCATGTTGGAAAGTCCCAGTTTCAAGTGGTGGGACTCAGTGGTATAAGCTGAGAAACATGAGAATATGGGATAGAATGACTTAAAGGTTGTCTTCAATGAGAATTATTATCCCGATACCTTGGACCTTTCCAAGACTCAAGAGTTTTTTTATCCTCATTAGGGGGATCAGACAGTGTTGGAATATTCCAAACTCTTTTCTAAATTGGTTTTTTTCACACCTAAGGTGGTATCTAATGAGTAATTAAAGAATCATAATTTTGATATGGGGTTGTGTCCAGATATTAGGTCCTAGGTCTTCTTGTTTAAGATAAAGACATATACTAGGATAGTTGTCTAAGATCTAATGGTGGATATTGATCACGCCAGAAAGTATGGTTTTTTTGGTAGTTTTGGAAGTGGGTTAGGGTAGCGGTGGTTAATCTAAAAATAATAGGAATCATGATGAGTAGTAAAAGAGGTAAGATTCCAACTTAGGCCATCCATCCCTACCTATTTCATTTCTGACCACTGGTTGTGGGTTATCCATATGCTACCAATATAGAAGATTGGGGAATGTGTGGGTAGCATGTACAGTTACACCTAGAACCTATCATCGGTGTGGGTGATTAGGGAACTTGTAGTGGTTATGTAAGGATGGTACATTGACTCAGAGTGGTGCAGGTTCCTCAGCCTATAAGGAATTACTAGCTTAGTATGGTGCCTCATATACTATGGGTTCTCATTCTTCTGGGCATAATGATAAGGCTGGATCCTATTATGGGAAAAGAAATCTCAAGGAAGAGCCACAAGTTAGTAATCTACCACATGCTTTAGCAAAGATGAATCACCTTCATGCTATGGATCTAGCACTAGTGGAATTAGATGCAGGACCTACAATAGTTCAAGGTACTATTTTTATTACATCGTACATAACTATTATTTTATTTGACATGGGTGATTCTGTTTATTTTATCTCTACCCATCTCATGGAACTGTGGATATTTTAAACTGAGCTTATGCCATATGTGATGGAGTTGGAGACACCACTTGGTAAAAAGAGAGATCAGGGTTTCAGATGACATCATATACTCTCCCTTTATTAGGGGTCAAGCTAGAATGGGATTTCCTGGTTCTGTAAATGGACCTCTTTAATGTGATCCTTGGTATGGATTGGATGGTGTATTTCAAGGTACACATCAATTTTTACCATCAGTGAGTGATCTTTGTGGAAACTGATGGGAGTACTATGGGTTTTCAAGGTGAATGGGATCCTCGATTAGGGAGAGATAGGCCTAAAATTCTAGAGTTGGGTAACCTTGTTTTCTAGATCACATCACTCATATTGGAGGATGATGATAGATTTTATGAGGATGGATTGCCTCCTATGGTGTATGAGTTCCTAGAGGTGTTTCTAAATGATTTCTCAAGGCTAACTCCAGAGTGGGATGTGTAGTTTTACATCGATTTGGTGCTGGGAACACATCTGATCTCTTCTCTCATATCATATTCCCCCACCAAGTTTAGGGAATTAAAGATACAACTTGATGACTTGGAATCCAAAGGATTCATTCGCTCGAACATCTCACCTTGGTCCACCTGATTATATTTTCTAGGAAGTCTAATAGATCCCTCTGGTTGTGTATTGATTATCAGAAGTTGAATAAGGTAACAATCAAGAATAAATACCCATTTCTCTATATTTATGACCTATTTAATTGTCTTAAGGGGGAAAGGTGGTTATATAAGATAGAACTACACTCCGGGTATCATCGGGTCAGGGCCAAAGAGGAAGATATTCCCAAGACAACCTTCTAAAGCAGGTACGTCCACTTAGAGTATTTGGTCATGCCATTCAGGTTGAAAAATGCTCCAATAGTTTTCATGGATCTTATGAATATGGTGTGCCATTAGTACCTTAACTCTTTCATTTTAATTTTTTTGGATGATATCCCAGTCTAATATATAACTGAGGAAGAGCATGAGTTGAACTTGAGGATCATTATAGGTACTCCTTGAGATCATCATCTTTATACTAAGTTCTTTAAGCATGCCTTCTGGATCAAGGAGGAAAAGTTTCTAGGCTATGATATCCCATAATGTGGGGAGTTAGTGGACCCTAACAAGATCAAAGAAGTGATTTTATGGGAGAAACTGAGGAATGACTTCGAGATTAGGAGATTTTTTGGTCTAATAGGGTATTATAGGTGTTTCTTTATGGATTTCTCTTGGATATATTTACCCATGAATACACTTACCCAGAAAGGGGTAAGGTTTGAATAGAGCCCATTATTTTAGGCGTCTTTTTAGGAGATCAAGGAGATCTTAACCACCACCATTGTTTTGATATTTTTAGAATTTGGATAGGGATACATGGTCTACTGTGATGCCTTAGGTATGAGTATTAGGTTAATGTTGATGCAGGATGACCATGTAGTTGAATATAGTTCTTTCCAAATATGACCACGTTAAAGGAATTACCTAAACCATGACCTGGAATTGGCAGTAGTTATGAATGCTTTGAAGACATGAATCACTACCTCTTTGGATAGAAATTTTTCTTTTAATCAGATCATAATAGATTGGCCTACATTTTTTCCTAGAAGGATCTGAATCTGAAGCAATGATGATAGGTTGATTATATTTAGGGTTTGATTTTGATATCATCTATACCTAGGCTAAAGAGAATATGATATTTGATTCCTTGATCAGAAATTTTTTATTGTAGGTGGTGAAAGAATCTAGTGTTTAGTGTACTTTTAGGGGGATTTTTTCCCAGATGCACCTAAAAACTAAAGATCATATCATCGGTACATTCTTGGCCATCCTTCAGTTGAATCCCTCTCTCATGGAGTTGATCCAAGAATAAAAGATGAGTGATCAGCTATTCTAGTAGTCTATATTGCTTTTAAAAGGTGGGGAGGTTCCTAGAAAGTGATCATTGACTCTTGAGGGAGTCCTTTGTTTCAAATGTCACTTCATGGAACCATTGCACTTGTGGAAGGTAGTGATGTAGGATAGCCACAAATATCATTTGGTCGTTCACCCTGGGACCACCAATATGTTTTTCGACATTTACCTCAAGTTTTGGTGGCTAGTTATGCGGTGGGATATAGCTGAATTTGTATCTAAATGCTATATGTGTCAATAGGTTAAATATGAACACAAAAGGACCTCTAATTTACTTCAGCCGCTACCCATTCCTACTTGGAAGCGAGATGAGGTCTCCATGGACTTCATCATTGGATTACCTCATACCCCCTAGGGGAGGAATTCCAAATGGGTGGTTATTGAACATCTGACCAAATTATCCCATTTCATTCTAATCATGGATTCAACCAAGGTGGATATGATAGGATGATTATATGTTTAGGAGATAGTGAAGCTTCATAGTGTGTCATAATCTATTGTTTTAGATAAGGACCCTCGTTTTACCTCTTGGTTTAAGGAAGGTATTAAAAAGGAAATGGGTTCATAGGTTAGACTTAATATGGCATACAATCCTCAAATGGATGGTCAAATGGAGTGGGTGAATCAGGTCTTAGAATACATACTTCATTCATGTGTATAGGGTTTTAGAGGATCATGGGATAACCATTTGGTATTGGTCAAATTTTCATATAACAATAGTTTCCAATCCTCGATTAAAATGGATCCCTTTGAGACACTTTATGGTTAGCCATTTCAGTCTCCCTTGTGCTAGATATAAGTGGGTGTGGCTTCCTTGATGGGACTAAGAATTTTGAAGGAGGCGTATGATAAATTCTAATTAGTCAAGTGGTGTTTTTTGATATCATAGAGATTCTATAAGTCTTATGATGATCAGTGGCATCGAGCCTTAAAATTATCAATAGGTGACCAAGTATTTCTGAAAGTGGCCCCTTGTTTGGGTCATCATCATCTCGGTAAGTAAGGGAAGCTAATGCCAAGGTATGTTAGACCTTTTGAAATTACTGAGAGGATTGGTAAGTTGGCATACCGGTTAGATTTTCTATCCCAATTATCATTGATTAATGATTTTTTCCATATATTTCAATTGAAGATGTATAATTTGGACCCGTATCACGTGTTGAACTGGGAATAGTTGGAGTTGGAATCCAATTTTTCTATGTCTAATAAACCTGTATAGATTGTGGACTCCCAAGAGAAAGTACTTCAGGGAAAATCCATAACATTGGTTCAGATTCTTTATCATCATGGTAAAGAAGATCATGATACATGGGAGTGAACGTGTTGGGTGGAGGAGCAGTATCTACACTTATTCTCTGATCAGGATTCATAATGACTTTTCGAGAGTAGAAATTTTTTATACTAGGGAGAATTGGTACATACATGGTTTTATTTTAAGGTATTTTCTCTTTTATTTTTGGTTTTACCTTTATAGAATGGATCTCATAGTAGTTTTTGAAAAAAAATTGGTTTTTGATCTAGAAAGGGGGTGGCACACGGTTGGAACATGATTAGTAGAAACCATGCACCCTAAATAGTGGAACTGCCCAAGTCACATGGCTAGGAATATAGGTATGTGCTGCCTCCAGGAAAATCATACATTCTCTTTTCTCTTTGTATAGATGTTCCACATAGTTGGCGCATAGTTTAGCAAACTCTGAAACCAAACCATTTACACTTTCTGATCTTTAAATTTTTTTAAATTCCCTTTTTTCACATCCTCAATTTTAACCCTAAATCACTCCCAAATCACCCCATTATACCTACCCTTCCATAGGCATTCCTTATCCTCCTCTCCCCTCCCTTAGTCTCTATTTCTTGGGTGATTTGGCCTTGAATATTTAAGAAATAAATGAGTAAAATCCTCTTCTCCTATTTTATTCCTTCTTCTTTGTCTCTTCATCTTTCTATCATGGGTTATCTTTATCTAGTAGATAGGTTGAACTAATTTGGTTTCAATATTGATTATTTGGAAATATCTTGTTGGTTATGATGTGTTATTTCCTTTATAGGCTTCTTCATTGGTGTAATTGTGGTTTCCAACCCATTTTTAGAAGTTTCCAAGAAAGTGGTAGGTGGTTCCATGCTTTTACATTATTTTATGATTTTAGTATACCTGATTTGTTTCCTAAACTGGTTCTAAAAATTGCGTAGCTGGTAAAAATCATGTTTTCCAAAAGTTTTGGTGCATTTAAGGGTTTAATATGGGTTTGCCTATTGAAAATGGTTGCTTATCAAGTGGGTTTCAATTGTTGGAAGTTTGTTTATATAAGAGGTGGTTCATGTGACATAGGAAATTAAATTGAGAGTAAGTTAATCCTAGGTATCTAGGTGGGCAGACGAGGTCTATTATATAAGGTGAGTCGGTAGGGATAAGTCTTAGTCTCCCTAATAGGATAATGTAACAACACTAACTAAATATATATGTGATGGGGATTGGTGGATCGAGTGGGGTCGTTCTGCCTGGGAGATGGTTTGATCACCAAGAGCATGAGGATACAATGACCCCGCTAACACTAGTACCTTAATGATTCCCCATGGTGCTCATGTTATGCTTATTGTATATCTTATTGATGTATTCCTTTCTTATTTAAATTTCAAATCATGGTTTATTTAAAAATTTCACCTTTATCTTTTCTTAAAAACTAGCATCTTAATTTGTCATCTAATGTATTTGTATGTAATCTCTTTTGGTAGTATCATACTAGGAATTAGCTCACACCCTCAGGTGTATATTGACCTTGTTATGTTTGACCCATGTAAAGACAAGTCATTTCATGGTGGTGAAGGTGGATCCAGTTGCTAGTGATTCATCTTTTGGTAGGTGTTGGTAGAGGTGGCATGAGATTTTTGACCCTATTTTTCATAAAGGATTGATTGTATTGTCAGTTTACCTTCCCTTTTTGGTTTCTTTTTTTATAATTTTGGTTTTAGTTGTAAATGTTAAATTTTTAACTCATATTTAGTGTTGTCTTGCGATCTCTTGTATCTTGAATATTGTATATGATGTGATGTATGTCTCTTTTGGATGGTTTATAGATGTTTATCATGGGATAAATCATTCCCAAATGTGATACTTGATACCCAAGAACTAGTTTCCATCCTATAGGGATCAAGAATTCCCTTCGAGACATGCCACGAGCTAATTTGAGCATCAGTTTGGATGGAAGTCCATCTTGGTTCATGATAAAATGTTATCGGAGTAGGTTTTTTCCTTTATTTTGGTCATGATACTTGGGAGAGTCTAGATAGATCAAATTTAGGACCATCGGGGCTTGAGGTTCTGGTTGTGAGTGGGGTGTCTGACCAAAACACCTCATGATAGGCCTTGGGTCACCATGGGATGTTTGGTATTTGGTTTGAATTCTCCTCTAGGTGTGATGTATAGGCTACAGACTATGAAAGGAAACCAAGATGGGGCATAGTGGTTTAACATGTTATTGTTCTCTTCATGATTTGGGTTTGACTTATGTAAGTGTTTGGAGTTTGATGTTGTAGATTTTTTTGGGCATTATATTGATGGTTGTATTGCATTTTTTGGTTGTTATAGTCTCATTCCTCCCTAGATACTTCCTTTGAAACCATGGGAATAGTACATAAGGAATTATCCCCCTCCAGTTGATTAGATATTAGTGGAATCCCTGGTTTGTGCTGTCTAAACATTAAATCAGGGGTGGGATCCGGTCCATCTCCTGAAAAGGAAGTTGAAATATTTATGGAAAAGGATATAGATTAGGAGTTTCTCAAGAATAAACCTCATTCCCTTTAGGGTAGCATGGAATCCCAGAAATATGAGGATTGGATTGAAAATATCAAGAGGATTTTCGGGTTTCTTGACACTCCTGGCATAGTTAAGGTAAATTGTGCTCCGTTCATGTTGGAAGGTCCCAATCATCAGTGGTGGGACTCAATGTTACAGGTTGGTAAACATAAGAAGATGGGATGGAATGAATTCAATAATGTCTTCAATGAGTATTATTTTCCCAAGACCTTATACCTTTCTAAGACCTGAGATTTTTTGGATCTCCATCAGGGGGATCAGACTGTGTTAGAATATGCTAACCACTTTGTTTAATTGGTCTATTTTTCACCTGAGGTGGTCTCTAATGAGTAGTTAAAGGAATATCATTTTGATATGGGGTTGTAGATAGACATCTAATCCCACTTCTTCTTGTTTAAGCTAAATTCATATGCTGAGATAGTTATTCGAGCTCTAATGATAGATATTGATCATTTTGGAAAGTCTAGTTTTCCTGGGGTAGTTTTGGCGATGGGTTAGGGTAGAAGTGGTTTATCTGAAAATAATAAGAAGTGTGATGATATCAAGAAGTGGGGAGGTGGAATCTTAGGCTATCCATCTCGACCTTCTTCATTTGTGACCACTGGTGGTGGGTCATCCGAATGCTACCAGTGTGGAAGACTAGGGAACATACAGGTAGCGCGTCTAGTTCCACTTAGACCCTATCATTAGTGTGGGTTCTTGGGTCACTTACAGAGTTTCTATAAGGGTGGTACACTGACTCAGAGTAGAGCAATTTCCACATTCCATAATAAATTTCTAGCCCAGTTCAGTACATCAAGGGCTATGGGTTCTCAGTCTATTGGGTATGGTAGAAAGGATTGATCCTATTATGGGTAGAGTCATCTCATGGTGGAGCCACAAGTCAGAAATTAACCACATGATTTAGCAGATACTAATCACCTTCATGAAATGGATCAGGAACCGATGTAATTAGATACATGACCTACAACAGTTCAATGTAATGTTTTTATTGTATCATCCATAGTTGTTGTTTTATTTGACATGGGTGCTTCTATTTCTTTTATATATTCCAGTCTCATTGAAATATTGAGATTTCCAATCAATATTATTCCATATAAGATGGATTTGGTGATGTTTCATGGTAATAAGAGAGACAAGTGTCTCAGATGTCCATCTTGCACTCTCACTTTGTCAGGGGTCGAGATGGAATGGGATTTCATAGTTCTAGAATTGGACCTCTTTAATATGATTCTTGGTTTGAATTGGATGGGTTGTTTCAAGGTGCACATCAATTTTTACCATCAGTGAGTGAGCTTTGTGGCACCTAATGGGAGTAATCAAGTTTTTCAAGGTGAATGTGATCCTTAATCAGGGTGATCTTGGCCTCCACTTATGGATTTGGGTAACCTTGTTTTCTAGATATCATCATTCTTGTTGGAGGATGATGATAGAGCTTATAAGGATGGATTGCCTCCTGTGGTGGATGAGTTCCCAGAGGTATTACTGGATGATTTCTCAGGATTGCCTCCAAAGTAGGATGCAGAGTTCACAATCAATTTGTCAATGGGAACACAACATATATCTCTTCCCTCGTGTCATATTCCACCCACCGAGTTGAGAAAATTAAAGATAAAAATGGAAAGCTTGTAATACAAAGGATTAATTTTCCCAAGAATATTACCTTTTCCTACCTAGTTCTATTTGATAGGAAGGATGATGGATCCCTATGATTGTTTATTTATTATTGAAAGTTGAATAAGGTAAAAATCAAGAATAAAACCCCCTTGCCCCATATTGATGACCTCTTTGATCAACTTAAGGGGTCAAGGTGGTTCTATAAGATAGACTTGCGATATGGGTATCTTCAGGTCAGGGTTAGAGAGGAAGATATTCCCAAGATAGCCTTCCAAATTAGGTATGGCCACTTTGAGTATTTGGTCATGACATTTGGGTCGAAAAATTATATAGTGGTTTTCATGGCTCTTATGAACAGGGTGTTCCATCAGTACCTTGACTATTTTATTTTCATGTTTGTGAATGATATCCCGGTCTAATCCATGACCGAGGAAGAGTATGAGAAACACTTTAGGATCATGCTAGGTACTCTTTAAGATCATCATCTTTATTCTAAGCTCTGCAAGTGTACCTTTTGGATCAAGGAGGTAATGTTTTTAGGCCATGTGATCTAGAAACATGGGGTGTTAGTGGACCTCAAGAATATCGAAGTGGTAATATCATGGGAGAAATCGAGGAATGTTACTACTAGAAATCCGGGCTATAGCCACGGTTTAAAATTGTGGCTATAGGTCCTCAAACCGTGCCTATAGGTAACAACCATGGTTTGAGAAATCGTGGCTAAGTTTGGTGTGGCTATAGGCCTAAACTTATAGCCATAGTTTGGAACCGTGGATTTATATCTATAGCCACGGTTCCAACCGTGGATATAATGATACAGCCATGGTTCAAACCATGGAAATATCTCTATAGCCATGGTTTATAATTGTGGCTATACTAGAGGAGGGACACAATTTATTGCCATGGTTAGAAATTGTGGCATTAGACCTATATCCACGGTTTTTAACCATGGATATAGGGTGTAAAAACCATAAAAAAATAGCCCCCACCCCCATGCACAGCCCCCCTGTAGTAGCCCACCCCCCTGCAGACCCCTCCCTCTTGGACACTGGACACCCCCACCCTACATAAACCCCCCCTCCCCCTGGACACCCCCCTGCAAATCCCCCTCCTGGAGAGACCCTGGACACCCCCCCCCCCGGACAGACCCTAGACACCTTCCCCCCAAACCCTGGATACCTACACAGATAGACCCTGGACACCCCCCAGACAGACCCTGGACACCCCCCGGACAAACCCTAGACACCCCCTGGATAGACCCTGGACACCCCCCCAGACCCTGGACAGCCCAGACCTCCACTCCCCTGGACAACCACCCCCACCCTCCTGGACAGACCCTGGAACCCCCCCCCCCCCCCCAAGACCCTAGACACCCCCACACACCCCCCCCCCCACCCTGGACACCCCCACACCCTGGACAGATTCCCCTGGATAGCCACCCCCCCTACTGAACCCCCTTGGACAGCACCCCCCCCCCCTCGGACTCCCCTAAATAGCAGCCCCCCTGCTGAACCCCCTGGAATGAACACCCCCCAGACCCTGGACAGCCACCCCCCCCCCCCTACTAGACCCCTCTGGACAATAGCCCCCCCCCCCCCCCCCCCGGACTCCCCTGAACAGCAACCCCCCTGTTGAACCCCCCAGGACAGAACCCCCCCCCCTTGAACATCTTCCCCCCCTGCTGGACAGTAGCCCCCCTACACATCCCTTGCACACCCCTTTCCCCCCCAGACACTGGAAAGATCCCCCTAGAAAGCCACCCCCCCTACTGGACCCCCCTGTACATCACAACCCCCCCCCTTTTGGACCCCCCTAGACAGAAACCCCCCTGCTGGACCCCCCTAAATAGCCCCCCCCCCCCCCCCGAACTCCCCGGGACAACAGCCACCCCCTACTGAACCCCCTGGATAGAACCCCCCCTACTATACAGTTTCCCCCCTGCTGGACAGTTGTCCCCTACTGGAAAACACCCCCCTTACACATCCCTTGCACACCCCTTGCCCCCCCTTGCACCCCCTGGACATCAGCCACCCCCTGCTGGACCCCCTTACACACCCCCCTTACACCCCCTATTGTGTGGCTAGTTATATGGAGGTGTATAGGTGTGTGTTATGGTTCTTCCTGGTTTTAGGTTGGGTGGGGAGGGGCTACTCAGGTGGAGGGGTGTATGTTCATAGGTAGTGGTATGCAGGTTACTTTGGATGCTTCTTAAGGTTGAGGCTGGGAGATGCTGGGTTTATCAAATAGAGACTTACAAAGATTCTCATAGTGGGGTTATAGGTTTCTTGTGGAGTATTTAGGAGGTGGGGTTGTGAGTTTCGTGTTGCTGTTTGGAATTATAGGACCTTTGAAGATGGGTTTCAGCTGGGGGTTTTTCTGTTTGGATTTTTCTACATGGTGCAGTATAGTATACACTTACATGGTGCATGGTGTTGGTTGGTTTTTGATTTCTACTATGGTTGGCAACATGTTTTGGGTGCATCGGGGTTGGATTTATGGTGTTTCTTCTTTGTTTTGGATTACTATTGTAGGATTCTGGTTCTCTTGATTGTCTAGTGTGGTGGATATAGTTTGGGGTGGGTCTTCAGGTGGTGGTTTGGAGTAAGTTCAGTTGTCTTGTGCTCGGTTTCCCCATCTTGTGTATTCTGGTTGTTGATGGTGTAAGGATTTATATGGTGGATGTTCTAAAATTCCCTTGAGATGCTATATGATGCAGGTTGGGAGGCATGTTTCTGGTAGATGGGTGGTTCTCTTTCTAGGGTGGGTGCATGTTGACTACTTGGTGGGTCTAGAGGTGTTGGATTTAGGGTGGTTATTAGCTCACATTTGGATCAGGGACTGCTTGGGAATTCTTGAGGTTGTATGATGGGTTTGGCATGGGTGATGCAGGGCACTTCGGATGAATGGTACTTGTTGATTGCTGGTTTTTTAGACTTTCTTATGGTGGGGTGGTCCATTTTGATGCATGGTGTTCAGATGGTGATGGATGGGGCTAGATGGTGGTCTGGGGATGATTTGGTTTCTAGCTAATATTTTGGGTGTTGTGTCTACTATTGGTGCTTATTGTGGTTGGATCTGGTGTGGTTTAGGGTTCTTGTGAAAGTAGGTGTTGGTGTAGTGGCCATTAGTTGGCATGGTTGTCTAGAGGTCTTTCACTCTAGGCTTTGTTTGGATAGGGATGCTGGGCTGGTTTGTTGATGTTGGCTGCGGGGCTGGGGGTTCAGTGGTTTTATTTCTTTGGATAAAGCTAGACTTTTGGATGGGTGATGGATTTTGGCAACTTGTGTGTGGTTGGGTGGGTGGGTGGGTGTGGGTGGGTGGTTGTGAGTGATTTCACGAATGTGTGTGTGTTGTTGGTTTCTATCATTTGTGACTACTTATTTTTGGGTTTTTATATTTCTCCTTTATCCGCCTTGTTTCCTTGGTTATACTTCCCCTAGGAGTGCTTGTTGGTTTTGTGCTTGGGAGCTTATGTGATTCCTTCTGCTAGTTTGTAAGTGGTTCATATGATGTGATCTTATGCTATTTGGTGGGGCAGCATCTTCCGTTCAGGATTGAAGGGAGCGAGAGGAGGCGGGGCAACATTCTGGTCGTCGCCCCACTGGTAGAAATTATGATTACTCATTCTCAACATTGATCACAATACTCATGGAATAATATCAATGTGAACCGCCACAGGGTGTCATCCTGGAGTAGGTCCAAACTGCAGCTTGAATGCGGCGTGACCGCGGCGTGACCACAGCGTGACCGCGGCGTGGCCGCGACGTAACCGCAGCGTGACCGTGGCGTGTTGGCCCGATCCAGCGACATCTGCGGGGTAGAATCTTCCGATTAGGAACGAAGGGAGCGGGGGGAAATAAATCCATGTTTCAAAATGATACTATCAAATAGTACATTCCTATTAATTAACAATTATTCTTCCTGTTAATGGTATATAATTAGTTTATCTCGAGTTTCAGTTTAATTTGGTTTTGTTCGATATAAGTTTTTATCCCACCCGATAATAAAAGTTTACTAGAGGACACAATTTCTAATCAAATAGAATATATCATAAAAAATAGATCCACACCTATGAAGAAGACTGAACATGATAAGAAAGAATGTTTGATCATATAGTCTGATGAGTTATAAAAGGATAAACAAAAAAAATGAAAAACATTGAGAGTTCTCTAATTGCTCAAGTGAATATGCAATTTTCAAACAATAATAAACATGTTAAAGAAGAGAAAAGTGGACATAATGGCCTGGATTTTTAAAAGAAAATGTGTTAAATCCATACCAATAAAAACTAGTGGTATCATACAAAATCTGATTTGTTGCAACTAATATCAAGCCATGATTTAGTGAAAGCAATCTGTTGTAAATAGGAGGGCGTATTTGGAGAAACCTAATCATGAAGAAATGGGGGAGTTATAAATGGATTGTAATGGTTATTCAACCTTATATAAGATTAAATAAACCTATAGAGACTATATACACACCCCTTCCCCACCCCCTTGCCCTGCAGACCCCCCCGCCCCCTGCCCTGCAGACCACCCCCCTGCCCCCCTTCCCTGCAAACCTCCCCACTCCACCCTGCCCCCTCCACCCACCCCCTCCCCCCTTCCCTTCAGACCTCCCCCACCCCCCTCCCCTGCAGACATCCCCCCTGCCCCCTGCCCCCCTCCACCCTCCCCCCTTCCCCCTACCCCCCTCCACCCTGCCCCCTGATCCCTGCCCCCTGCCCCCCTCCACCCTCCCCCTTCCCCCTGCCCCCCTCCACCCACTCCCTACCCCTGCACCCCCCCCCCCCCCCGCTTGACCCCCTGGACATAAGCCCCCCCCCCCCCCCCGCTAGACCCCCTACTGGACAGCAGCCCCCCCCCCACACACACATCCCTTGCACATATCCTAGAGCAGCATGTGTGCTATCATCATGTTAAAAATAAAATCTCACACGATGAGGGAAGAAAGAAATCCATGATGCCCAAGGCGGCTTCAAAATCCAGAAGTGCATGCATGAAGAGTCCATCCAGACCGGGAGATAAATTGGAAAGGAAAAACTGGTTGAGAAAATTTTCTCAACCCAATAGCTCACATTTATGACCAAGTAAATCCACCTTAATCCCTAATTATTTATTATTTTTGTTTTATTAGTGTTCCATACAATTCAAGGAATTGAAGGTGATACTAGTTCTCAAGAGGAGAGAAAATGAAGGGAAGTAAGCTGGAATATCTATTCCAGATCTAAAAAAAGTCACCATCTTGGTCTTATTTATCAAATGGTATTCCAAAGAACATCAGTTGGAAATATCTTCCTTGATGGAGTGAAGATAGTGTGTCTCCTCAATGGGGAGATGAGTGGAGAAGACCCTTGAGAAGCTTCCAGACTTATTTATTCCATGCAAATCTGGAATTTCTGGAAAGTGCTTGAAAAACTCATTGATGAGGTATGCATTTATCTCATCCTTGTTAATGACCAAATAAAGTATGATATTAAGGGGGAGAAATTGAATTAATCAATGACAAGAATTTGATGAAATTTGAGATCTCAAGGCTGATTTCTAAAACCTGCTACATGTATTTGAATGTTTTCAACATGTGTATTGAGATGAGTGCAAGATCTCAGGTTGTAATTCCAAAAATAATGAAGATATCAATTGGCATCATTTGGTTTCAACTTGAGGACATTTGAAAAGCCCCTAAATGAGTCATGGGAATTAGAATTAGTTGGTATCATGCACACACCCCCTTCCCCCCCCCCTGCACACGCCACCCCTTCCCCCCTTGCACACACCCCCTTTCCCCCCTACCCCCCCCCCCCACCTAGTACAGTCTCTAGTGACTCATGATTCAGAGCTAGTTTACTAAGGATTTTATTAGATTTCTCTCGTTTAAGGTGGAAACATTCTAAATTCCATGACCATACATAATCAGGTGTTCTATCTCCCACATCCACCACCCTTTCTATGTATTACAGTCATGTAGGATGCAAATGATTGGATAGACAACAACAAGTGCATTTTTGCTCAGGTCCAGACATCTGTGGATGAGAGAGTGATGCTAGAGACCTCCATTTTCCATAAATAAACCATTTGATGGTGGAATACCATTAATCAAGATAGAAGACATTTGCGGATGAGAGAGTGATGCTAGAGACCTCCATTTTACATAAATAAACCATTTGATGGTGGAATACCATTAATCAAGATAGAAGACGGGATGATTATTCATAGAAAACATTCATGGAGGTTTTCCATGAAAAATAAATTACTAACATGATGAATTTGGACTATTACCATGTGTTTATGGAGATGTAGAAGAGCCTTAGAAATGTCTTTGTGTAATCTTCTTTTTTCATAGAGATGCTATGATTTTCCCAATTTTTGGCTGCAATCAAGGCCCAAAAGGATCGTACGTTCTAGACATTACACCATCCAGATATCAAACTATAGGTAAGGATATTTGATATGACATCATACCCAACCGGATCGGGCTACACTAATCCTACAATATCCCTTGTTTAATCCCTTGTTGCGGGCTGGAATGTTAGTGGCAATGGGCTGAAATAAGGTGGAAGGGGGCTGGTGTGGGCTGTATGTGGCTGGAGCAGGGCCAAATCATGACGTGACCGCGGTGTGACCGCGGTGTCACCGCGGCATGACCGCGGCGTTATCGCGGCAGGACCGCGGAGTTTTGGCTCGGTCCAGCGACATCCGTGGGGCAGCATCTACCAGCCAGGAGAGAAGGGAGCGGGAGGAGGCGGGGCAACATTCTGGTCGTTGCCCACCGGCAGAAATTGTGATTAGTCAGTCTCAACATTGATAACAAGACTCATGGAATACTATCATTGTGAACCACCATGGGGTGTCATCCTGGAGCAGGGCAAAATCATGGAATTATCACGACGTGGCCACGGCGTGACTGTGGTGTGTTGGACCGGTCCAGTGACATCCGCAGGAAAGCATCTTCCGGCCAGGAGCGAAGGGAGCGGGAGGAGGCGGGGAAACATTTCAGTCGTTGCCCCGCCAGTAGAAATTGTGATTAGTCAGTCTCAACATTGATCTCAAGACTCATGGAATACTATCACTACGAATTGCCGCGGGTTGTCATCCTAGAGCAGGGCCAAATCACGGTGTGACTGCGGTGTGACTGCGGTGTGACTGCGGCATGACCGAGGTGTGATCGTGGCACGTTGGCTTGGTCCAGTGACATCTGCAGGGCAGCATCTTTCGGCCAGGAGCAAAGGGAGCGGGAGGAGGCAGGGAAACATTTAGGTCATCGCCCCGCTGGTAGAAATTGTGATTAGTCAGTCTCAACATTGATCACAAGACTCAAGTAATACTATCATTGCGAGCCGCCATGGGGTATCGTCCTAAAATAGGGCCAAATCACGGCGTGACCAAGGCGTGACCATGGCGTGACCATGGGGTTACCGCGGCGTGACCGCAGTGTGACCACAGTGTGATCGAGGCGTGACCGCGGTGCGACTGCGGCATGTTGGCCCGATCCAGCGACATTCATAGGGCAGCATCTTCCGACCAGGAGTGAAGGGAGAAGGAGGAGGTGGGGCAACATTCTGACCATCGCCCCGCCGACAGATGATAGAACATGTCAACTATTTAATATACTATAATAAGGGATCACCAGAGAAGGTTTTAGTGAGTGGCACAATGACGTAATGTCTAAAGGGAAACAAAACAATGTAAAATAATCATACACCCTACACAAACCATTTACAAATTCATTCACTTTTCCTAAACATGGAAATTTTATTTATAATATTCAAAGCGTGAAAAGGAAAGTGTTATGGTCAAGTCATATGCCTACTCGGGTAATTTCATTTGAGTTAAACGAGTATGATAAGCCAATTTATATTATTCAAAGAAAAAAAACTAACTAGCCAGAAAACAAACACCAACAAGAGGCATATGAAAGACTCAAACCAAATCTAAACATGATACAAATAATTATAACTACTCTTTGGTTTAGAAGACAGTGCACCTCCGTTGGAGGGGTTTTATTATAAAATCATGGAATTGCTTCATCACACAATTCATTTAGTTATATTTAACATTTATTCTAAAACTCATTCAGCACAAATCAAATGCAATAATTTAACAACTAGATCAACATAACTATCACTGTGAGTTTTCGCAGACAGCGCACCTCCGTTGGAGGGGTTTTATTATAAAAACATGACTTTATTTATCAAATGAAACAATTATATTAAAGAACACTTATTCAAGATATGAAATTCAATATAATTAAGCATAATTAAGAAATAAGCTAAATTCAATTTAAAGCATTCTTGAATTAAAGAGGCTAGAAGAGGGATCCTACCTCAAGGTGGAACCGAACTGTCCACTTAGGCTCTTGGAGCTTTCTAACTAAAAGTTGTTACTCCCCCACTGGGTATACACAATTTCACACACATGCAAGGACACATATCCCCTATGTACACACCTGCATGGCCATGAGAATGTGCAGGGGGATACTTGCACATATGCTTATATGCATATAATAGTCTCCACTCACTTGCGTATGCATTTATATATATACATACATGGGAACACATAGCCACATATGTACATAATCACTTCCATGGTTGACTATACACGTAACGGGGGAACCCACATACATATACTTTCTTACCTATGCACACACAAGTGAGTCGCCCTTAACTTGGCTACTCGAAACCAATGAGCAGGGATCAATGCACTACACAAAGGATATTAGGAACATTAAAACACATAAAGGCTGCTACATAACCAGTGAGAAACCAACCAACGACATTAAAGTCTTACCTTGATTGGGAGAACCAAATCCACTTGAACCAACACGAAATGATCCAACGCCCTACTGAAAACACAATATGGATTAAAAAACACTTAAATCCCCAAATACATGAGGTGAGAGACAAGTAGTAACCATATAATCTTACCTCAGATCAAAGCTGGTGAACTGAATCAATCTGAACCCCATTTTCCCCCCTTCGCAAAATATAATTACCCTTTGTCCACAAAAAGAAGTAAAAGACCTAAGTGTCCAATGCGATAAAGAAAATAAAATAAAATCTATACTAAAACATACCTGTATCCTGTGACTATACACGTCACCACCCAACATATAAGAACCACAATGCCCCATGGGTCAAATCCTGTTCCTGCAAGCAAGGGGAAATAGATCCATGTTTCAAAATGATACTATAAAATAGTGCATTCCTATTCATTGAAAATTATTATTCCTGTTAATGGTATATAATTAGTTTGGCTTGAGTTTCATCTTAATTTGGTTTTGTTCGATACAAGTTTATCCTCCTGCACACACCTAGCACACACCCCATGCACAACACAACACAACCCCAACACACCCCCTCCCCCCCCCTCTAATGCACACTTCCTTTCCCCTGCACACACTCCCTCCACCCCCTACACACACCTCCTACCCATGTACCCTGCACACCCCCTACACACACCCACTGGACACACACCCTCCACCCCCTACACACACCTCCTGCCCATGTACCCTGCACACCCCCTACACACACCCACTGGACACACACCCTCCACCCCCCCCCCCCCCCCCCGCACCCCCACCACCCCCTAAACACCCTCACACACCCTTACACAAACCCAACACAACCCCAAAACAACCCCAAAACAACCCCTACACACCCCCTCCAAAGTCTAAAATAAACCACAAACCAAAAACTAAATTCAAGGTTAAATAGAGCCTAAGAATTTCATTTGTCTAAAATCCAAATCAAGAAGATCAAGAAGAGGGGAACCAAGAAATTGGATACTTCTATCTACCTAAAAAATGATTCATTGTGCATATTTGTTTCTAACCACATATAAGATGCTTCATGAAAAACTATAAATTCAGATTCTATATAACTTCAGTATGTTAAAGATGAACCAGGCCACCCAAATCCAGATTCTAGTAGGGTCTAGACAACCAGAATATGCATTGTTGGAAACACTGTAAGAAAGCCATCCCACTTAAGTGAGCTAGATAATTCCTCCCTACTAAAGAACCAGGATACCAAGGATCCTTAATTGTGTTTCTCATAGTAATGATACTCATCCATAAAGATATTTCTTGATAAACATTGTATGAAAAAATTAATAATAAATATTTTGTTATTCCAAAATAATTATAACTAAGGGTAACCATCTACTCTAAAGAATTACTAAGGTAGACTTCATCAAGTCTAAAATGAGAAAAAACCCAAAGCCTTTTTGTGTCATTATTGGACTGATTAGTACCAAACAGCTGGTATCCCATCTTGGTAAGAGCATAAAATTTCTCAGAAAATATCATATTAGGCTTAGAAAGACCAAGAAGACCAAGCTTGTGTTTGTTAACAAAAAGCTTAAGAGAACTAACTATTTTAGGGTTATCCTATCCCTGAAAATTCAAGAACATAATCTTCATTTAAAAATGGATTTGGAGCTAGAGATCCCTTTCTTCTTAACACCAAAGTTTTTGTTCCTGGTTGATCTCCTGAAAGAAACAGATTGTTCCCCATCCCTACTTATAATAGCACTTTCCTTGCATGACGTTTTTGTATTGGGATGGCGTAATTCCCTTACTTGGTCTAATACAGTAGTGAAAAGTCCCTTTGGATTACCTTTAGAAGTGAAACTCAAACTAGTATTAATCTCATGAGTGATACAAGAATTAACACCATTCAAAATTAGAATTCCAGTATTGATTCCAGTATTAACAACATAAGTAGATCTTTTTCTTACTATTTCATTACTCTTTGGATCGTTTTGAAATTGAGTAACCTTCTGCTGTATACAACTCCCACTATGGGATACATTGGCCTTGTTGCTGTCTCCAGTTGGATTAATTGTATGTCCCTATTTTAGAATATCAGTAGAAAGAGGAGTATACCCAGACCCGTATACAACTCTCAGACCTTCATAATCCATGTTTATGCTAGCAGTTTCCAAATTATCAGTAGACAGAAGAGTTTTCCCAGGCCTGTATGCAACACTAAGACCTAAAAAATCCATGTTTATGCTAGTAGATTCCAAATTATCCTTGCAAAGGGTGTTACTTCCCTCCTGTAAAGATAAACTAGTCTGAGAAATACCAGTTTTGGAAATAAAAATTGTTTCCTGCATATCAGAGATACTTTTGAGTTTCTCATCCTGAAAAGATTCAATAAGAATTGTAATATCTTGATCAAATTCAATATAGATGGACTCATCCTCCTTGTCTATAAATCCAGAACCTTTAGCTTCAACACTAACATCCTAGAAAACAACACATGCATTATTATTGCCAGGCTGGGAGGTTGTAACTTCAACATGCTTAACAGGGGTGACATTACAATGATCAGCTTGATGAGAATCAACAAGACACACAATATCATAGGAAATTTCAAGAAAAATTTCATCATCCCCTATTTTTGTAACTCCATCATAAGCCATATTACTACTGGAAGGACCAGGTAAAGATAGATTAGTGGTGGTATGAGATGAATCAGTATCTCCTTCCTCTTCAGTAACAAGAGAGGCCCAATATTTACCATTGATGTTTTTAACATCAAATGTAATTGATTGTTTTTTCACCCATTTACAAGGTCCATCTTTTCTTGGTGGATCATTTTTTTTCAGGGAAATAGGTTTTCCCTTCTTCCTCCCATTAACCTCTTTCCAAGTATTAACATCAGAAGGGGGCTTCACTTGATTCTAAATGACTCTACAGTTAAAGATGTTGTGTCCAACAATTTAGCAGTAATCGCAAAATGGGGAAAATATTCATACTCTGTCTATAGTTAAACCTATGGTCATTAGTAATGAAATTGATGGAGGTATCAAAATCAGCATCAACCAAGATTCTGACATATAATCCTAGCTCTCCATGAAGAGTGCATTGATCCAATTTCAGATGAATTCCAACACAAGTAGCAATATCATTCAAGATTGTAGGGTGCCAATACACCCAGTTTAGGCCATTTAATCTAACCTATATTTGAGCTGTTGAATTCCTTTTATTGAAAGGATCGAAATTAATATTTCAATCAGAAATCCTCAGTGCGCCAGGCTTCAAATTAACATTGATAATCTTCTGCACTGATTCGAGGTCATCCTTAATCTTCATCAGAATATGGAAGAAACCGCTTCCATTCATTGCCTCCCCAACAATGTGAAATCCTCAATTTTAGATCTTCATTGGGCCATGGTTTTTCTCATTTGGAATACAAAATACATCCAAGAATTAAGAATTTATATAGATCGATCCTCTGTTGAAGGGCTTCCAGATTAGCGATGACTGAGAAACCAGCACCATCCAATTTCTTGAAACAAGGAGGTATGGGGAGGTCATCCTTTATGACATTAACACCATGAAGCACATCCACAAAGGAAATTCCTTTGTTTTTAGAAGTACTTAAATATCCTGTAAGATTTAGGTTTTCAATCATATGTTTCTGAATTTCTGAAGATTCACATACCAGATCCTTGAAAGAGCATTCCCACTCAGGGAAAAATGCATCCATGATCCGAAGGAAGGCTAGAGTGAAGAAGAATCATTGCAGATATTCACCAGAAGACTTAAAAGGAATTTTCGCAAGGGTCTCCTTTATTGAACATGCCTGTTAAGGAGGGGTTTGTTTTTTCATTTAAGGACAATGGAATGCATGTTGCATTTCAGTTACTTCATATGGTACATGGGAATGAGGTTTGGCTAGATCAAGCTTATAATTGGACAAGACAGTTCTAGACTCAGATGTTGCAGATCTTGTAACTAGTGTTGTGGCTGCAGATCACTCTAAATCTACCCTACCAAATGTTGTTCGGTTCTTTAGGAAGAGTATTATTGGGGAAGTATTTGGAAACTTAGCACCAAATACTGAAATTGCAACCATCCTTCACCCACCCCTGCATCCACCCTCCCCCTTTCACCCCTCCTTCACCCCCACTACCCCCCCCCCCCCACCCCTACTATCCCCGCCCCACTGCACCCCCACCCCACTAAACCCACCCTATCCTCTACCCCCTCCTTCACCCCCACTACTGCCCCCACCCCACTGATATGAATAGAACCGATATAAAATAACTAATGAGTCCCTAACCAAACTAACCTAAACTATAAAAAATATTTCATTTCATTGAATGATATATCTAACTCTTCTTTGTTTTGTAATTTTTAGAAAAAACCTTTTTTGAGTTAAGTGTGAACGAACACAATAGATTAGCAAAATAGCCAGAAATAAATTACAAACAGGAACTAAAATTCAAATTCTAAAATTAATCTTAACAAGTAGTTCAGCCACACACCATAAGATTTGGGAGGAGATAAGACACGTCTCGAGATCTATGTGAGAGCTGAAATCATGTGACACCTAAAGCTCTATATCATCAGTTAATATCACCATTTTTCTAGCCCCATTTATATCAATCAAATCACTATTTCCAATATGCATCACCTCATTAAAAATTCCATACCAATGATACAGAACACCACTGCTCCTGACCTAGTTTCACCTGAAGTTCCATTTTAATAATTGAATCAAGAAAATCATAAACCAAAAATATAAAAACCATCATCACATTCCACATGATTATAACACCAAAAATGACCTCCACCAATGATAACATCAACCAAGAATACAAACCATGATAATCCAAATACTCTAAATTAATAAAACTAATCAAACCAAATTGATTCACTAAACTAAGAAGAACCAAAAGATATGGACTTAAACTAAACCAAATAGAAGTGACCTAATCCAAATCAAATAGAACATATAACTAATACTACTAGAAATGAGAAAACCAACCTAGTTTAAATAAAACCTAATAAAATCTGCAAGGCTCTAACTAAATCAATGTAATCCAATCAAATTGATTCACTAAAATAAGAACCTAAAGTTATAGACCTAAACTAAACCAAATAGATTTGGACTAATCCAAAATAAATGGAATTAAACTAACACTACTCAAATCGAGACAACACAACTTAAAATCATATCATCATAACTTCTGATTTCTAGAATTTGCATATTTAAACTCTATAAGACAATCAAACCCAATGGAAATCAGAAAAAAAAATCAAAAAAATCATACCTAATGCAGTAAGTGAAAACAAATAAACTCAATAAAAGAAAAATGTGACAATTAAGAAGACAATAAATCGAAACAAATGAATCTTACCCAATGAAAATTGAAGAGGCTGTGGATGTGAAATCAAAGAAACCCTTCTCCGTGGAAGAAATCGTAGGGCATGTGAGGAATTAGAACCATCCTGTTTCATATGTATGTTGTTGTGCATTAGAGAAAATCAAAGATAATTTAAAGCAAAATAACATAAATAAAATAATTATTTGAGGAAATAGAAAACAAACCCTAACACACCCTACCGCAGGCCACTCACAAGCTGTGAGTCATGGACCACCCACCGGTGAGAATTAGAGGGGCGCCTGGAATGTGTGAATAGTAAAAAAACATTACACATTGGTGAGTTGAGGAGGAGGGTGGCCCAAAGGAGAAGTTGGATCTGGAGCTGCGTCGGAAGAAGAGGATCATGGGGAGGTTGGGTGGTCGCATTGTTGGAGGAGGATCGTCCCGAGGTTGGGTGGTTGCATCGTGGGAGGAGGATTGTCTCAAGGTTGGGTGGTCGCGTCATCAGAGGAGAATCATCCTGAGGTTGGGTGGCAACATCGGGTGAGGATGAAGGTCAGACAACGATCGGATGAAAGCCACAAGGAAGAGTTTGCGAGGAAGTGTCCACTGGGAAGAGTCTGTGAGGAAGAGGAGAAGGTTTCGAGGGTGAGTCGGTGAGTCGGTGAGCGAGAGAGGAAAGCTGCGAGGGAAGTTAAATTTCCATGGCTAAAGCCACTTTTTTTTAAAAACCATGGTGATATAATAGGATTTAGCCATGGTTTTTTTAAACCATGTCTATATAAGTGTGGATAAATCTTAAATTACTAGTAGTGTGTCTTTGATATTAGGATCTTTTTGGTCATGGAAGGGTATTATAGATAGTTCCTTAGGGATTTCTCTCAACTTACTTTGTCCATGACTGCACGTACCTGGAAAGGGGTAAGTTTCAAATGGATACTAGAATCTTAGGTGTATTTTGATGAGATCAAGAAGTATTTGAACATTGCCCCTATTTTTATCTTTTTAGAAACTAGATAGAGATATGTAATCTTTTGTGATGCCTCAGGTATAGGTCTTCAGTGTTTGTTGATACAGGATGGGCATGTGGTGGCATATGGTTATCACCAACTCTAACCACATGAATGGAATTACCCAACCCACAACCTGGAATTGGTAGTGGTGATTCATGCTTTGAATATATGGCATCACTACATATTCAGGGATAAATTTGTGGTTTACTCAGATCATAAGATCTTGGTATAAATTTTCACCCAGAAGGATATGAATCTGAGGTAGTTCCAATGGGTTGATTATCTTAAAGGGTTTGATTTTGATATCATATATACCCTAGTAAAAGGCAATGTTGTAGCTAATGCCTTGAGTAGGAAGTTACCAGTGCATGTGGTAAAATAATCTAGTGTTGAGTGGTCTTTGATGGGGATTTTTTTCTAGATGCACTTGGAAACCAAAGATCATAATATAGGTACAATCTTGGTTAGAATTTAGTTGACTCAATCTCTTATGGAGTTTATTTGGGAATAAAAACTAAGTGATGGGTCGTGTCAGCAGTCTATGAAGGTTTTTAATGGTGGAGAGGTGCCTTGTGAGTGGTTGTTGACTCCCGAGGGAGTGCTTTGTTTTAAAGGTCACTTCATGGTGTTGTTGTCCTTATAGAGACCTAGGATTAAAATACATGGATGTTACATCATTTTAGATTAATATTCATCACATTAAAAAAGTACATTCCTGAGGACCGTAAAACACATATTGGCTTTGTTAGCCTATTCATCATGTGAAGATTTTGAGTCACTTGAACTATCCTCAGAAGCACTCTAAGTTACTTTCATTTCCTTTTTATAATTTATATCATTGTCCTCATGTTTTTTTTATACTTGAGCTTGGGACAGTCAGACTTTATATGTCCCATTCACTTACATTCATAGCATACTATCTCATTAGACTTTTCACTTATTTTCCAATCTTTCTTCTAGATTCCCTTTTAATCATATATTCCTTTGAAGTTAGGATTTCTAAAAAATTTCTTCTTCTTATAAAATTTGTTAAACCTTATATCTAATTGTGCCATCTTCTCATCACTGCCAGGTGATGATTTTTCACTGCTGGAACTTTCTAAAGAGACTTATAGTTTCTTTTTTTCTTTATGTTTAGAGGTGGTAGTCTTGAATGTAATAGATTTTCTTTTGGATTCATCCTCCTCTTCTTTATTGACTTTTATCTCCTCTTCATACATCATTAGTTTCACAATGAGTTCTTTGATAGGTAATTTTTTGATTTCACATGACTCTCTAAAAGAGACATAGGTTACTATCCATATATCAAGTAGGAATATGAGAATCCTCATGATTTGTTCTTTGGTAGTTACTTATATTCCAAGGGAAATCATTGTGTTGAAAATTTCATTGAACCTGAGATACATTTCAGAAATAGGCTCATCAGGCTTCATTTTAAAGTTATCATATTTAATAGTATAATTATTTAGTCTCATTTATTTCACACTAGAAGTTCCTTTATGTGAAACAGACAAGGTATCCCAAATTTCATGGGTATTTTTACATGAAGATATTCTGTTAAATTCCTCATCTCCTAAAGAGAAATATAAAGCATTCATGGATTTCCAATTTTATTATAGGCAGTATTAGTTGGGTCATCCCAAGTAATTCTATCAGTAGTAGTAATATTATACTCATCCATAATTGAAGACCAAGTTTCAAAGCCCATACTTTCTAAATTCATTTTCATTTTAATTTTCCATTGGGCATAATTAGTTCCATTAAAGAATGGTGGTCTATTTGTTACAGACCCTTACAGTCTATTATCCATAATAAAGAAGTACTTAAAAAGAGATATAAATTTATAATTAACAAAAATTTACATATCTTTAAAGTACAACTAAAATCACGGTTGAATAGTTTAAAAAAACAGAGTCCTAATAGGAATAAACACTCCCTTGATACCAAATGTTGGTTGAAGTAGAGTACTCAAGAGGGGGGTGAATTGAGTATCTATAAAAATTTCTGTTGAAATGTTTTCTTAAAAGGTTCCCCAATAAAAATAAATACAGCCCAGTCAATCATGGTAATATAGTTATAAAAGTTTGACTATTCAAATAACCTCTTAGAAGATTGATTAATTCTCAGTAATATCATTATAAGTTATTAACACTACTTTTGAAGCTATTCTAATAAGGAAAAACAATTATAACTTCTATCCAAGATTAAATATCAAAGTAAAATATAGTGATTTATGAATTATAAAGTAAAATAGAGAAAAACTAAATTAAATAGAATAGTGGATAAAACAAGTGGTTCAGTCTCAAGCTGAGACCTAATCCACTCCACTCGGTGATCACCTGCCACCAAGAATTTTATATTAATAAAATTTTATCCACACCCTAGATTGGGGAAATCAAAAGTGCACAAAATTGTCCAGGTCACATGACCTCTTCCATAGTTCTTCATGGGTATAAACTACCAGGTCACACAGGGACCTCTTCCAAACTTATTAATGGGAGTAAAAAATGTAAAAATATATGAGAGTAAGGATATATTGTATCCTTTAGTTTAATGCAGGAGATAATGTGTGTTTTTAATACATACACACTCACACTGCTTAGAAGATAAAACAATACACAATAGAGCAAAGGTGATGAGAAAAAATTTGTAAGTTCTTTGAGTGTTATTCCATGTAGCTCTAAACTTATAGGATGAAGCATATGAAAGTATCGAGTCTTCTTGCAGAAAATAGAGTATCTAAAGTCTGGTGCTCTGGTTTCTAGTGAGATCTAGGTCGTGTTCTTCATGGAGTTGGTATTGTGAAGACGTTCTTGGCTCTGATCTATGATATTCCAACCTTTTGATTCGAGAATGTTTTGTGTGTTATTTAGATGTATCTTGTTGAATGTATCAGTTCTCTTCAAAAAATTGATCGTGCGTCTTTTGTTCTACTCTCTTTATATTTTTCAACTCATCTTATCTTCCTTATTAATTCTGGGTGCACATGTTAGAGTCGACAGGATGCATGTATTCTGAACCTCGTACCTTGTAATGTTAGGTGACATGTATAAAAAGAAGAATTAATTATATCAGTGCTTTTAAATGACTCAAATATGACCGTTAGAAATTAAATTTAAAATGAAAAAATAGATTAAATAATGATGTCACAGTCTGTTTAAAAATGGTATCACTTGGAAACGGTGTCACTAGGAAACAATGTCTTCTTCTTTTCCTTTGAGTGCTGAGACAGTCATGATGTCCTAGTTGTATTAATATCAGGAACCAGTAGCACATATGCGGTGTTAGGATCACGGTGTCTGGTCACAGTGTATGGTCACAATGTATCATGGCGATGTTTGGTCACGGTGTCAGGTCACAGTGTCTGGTCACAGTGTCTAGTCACGGTGTCCGGTCACGGTGTCTGGTCACGGTGTCTAGTCACGATGTCTGGTCATGGTGTCTGGTCACGGTGTCTGGTCACGGTGTCTAGTCATGGTGTTCAGTCATGTTTTCTGGTCATGGCGTCTGGTCACGGTGTTTGGTCATGGTGTTCAGTCACGGTGTATGGTCACTTTTCCAGAAAACCAGAACCAGTGGTAGACTCACGGTTTCTCAGACTTATCCAAATATATACATATAGACTTAAGAAGTAATATTTACAGAATCAATTATACTATATCATTCATAAAATAAATTCATTATAGAACACATTAAATATATTTTTCCAAAATCAAACATTATTTATAAGAATTAAGATCTTGGGTAATTTTATTTAAAGAATAAAGAAACCAACCATATCTATACATGATTTGAGATACATTAAATAGTATTAACAAGATTTATAGGATGTATAGAATTTGTGATCATTAAAATATGATTAAAACAGGATAATTCCAACACTAACAATGAGTTTCCAGTAACTTGTGTACTTACTTGTTTACAACTTTTCTTTTATTGGGCTTGTATACTGGCCCCCTTTGCATTCAGTTTTGTATTGTTACTCTCAGTGGTTTTCTTAGTGGAATGCGTGGTTTACTTAGTGTTTTAAATTTAAGCATTTGTGGGCTTGGATATGTGTGAGTTCATATAGGTACATAGGCAATGCCTTCCATGTTAGTGATATGCCTACTTGGTGCTAGTCACCAGTCCCTAGCCTATTGGATGCAGGCTTGGGGAGTCACAGCATAGACTACTATGGGACGATTTGTGACATGGAATAACAAAATATAAGTATATTTTGGATACTGAGGTTATTATATAAGCATGAAATTATAATAATTTAGGGGGTGGAGAAAGAAAATAAAACAAAAGAGCCTGTGGAAGGATATTACCTCTTATTTGGGTAACTCCTCTTGGTTTGAACCAAAGGGATTCCTTGGTTGGATTTATACCCAAAGCAAGGATTATAAGATAATGGTAAGGAATTTAAGAGATTATTTGGGTAGGGGTTGTATGATCCAAAGTGTCTTGAGATGTGTGAAGAAGGGAAAGAGTGAATTCATTTTTATAGAGGTGGCGGGGTGACATTCTTGTAAATACTAAAAGTTAAACACTATTGGGAGGTCTCCCTTACCTCATGTGCTTCCAAAATGGAAAAAATAAAGGATTAATGGGGAATTATGGTCAAGTAAAACCTTCAACACACAAGAATAAGTGCATTTTTATAATTTTGTTCCTTAACTTCTAAGTCTCCCCACTTTTATCATTTTGGTTTTCATTAAGGTGACTAGTTTTCTAACTAAGTAATTTAACCATTAATATTAAATTAAATTGAGTTTTATTAGAAAATATAGACCCACTTAATTATAAATATGATATCTAATTTAAAAAAAATCCCATGTGTGTTGGATATTAATTGTAAAACAAGCACATGTAACACACAAAAACAGTGCTTTAACTCGAACTGTGCTAACAATATATTTATTATTTAATGGTCAATATGTTCATTATAAAAGATTAATTGATCCATTGATAGACCATATTTTATATTTATTATAATTGATAAAATATTTTGGTAGAATATAGTTTTTTATTAAATTTTAAATCATTTAATAAAATATCATTTATTATAAAATAACATTAATGTTAATTTTGACATTATTTATTTAATTTTAAATTTTAAAATATTAAGACAAATATGGAATTTGAATATATTAAATTCACACCTTTGTAACATGATATATTCATCTAAAAAATTAAAGACAATAATTCAATCAATTTACTTTACTTTTAATATTTTTAGTAGCATTTATTTTAGTTAATTATTAACTAAATAATTACCGCATTTGGAATTCCTTAAGTAGTTAATGTAAATAATTCATCTCTAAAAATTAAATATAAATTAATATGATGAAAAACACTCATTTAAATTTAAAAATAATATGTCCAACTGAACTAATGTTCTTATTTGTCCATATCTCAAGGTTTTATAAATGTTAAAGGTAAGGAATATTCCATTTTTCTCGTTTACCTTACTTAACTTATTATATAGATCACCTTCATGAAATAGTATCCCAATAAAACATAAAATTCAAAAAAATAGCATATATGTTCTAAATATAGATAGACAATGGATTTTGGACTAGTTTCTAGGTTATTTTTCCTCCAAATATTAATGTTAAATCACTAAGTAAATTATTTCTCCCTTAATCACTTTAATTAATTTTAACTAATTTCACTAATATTTTTTATCAAAAATTAAGTTAAACTTACTATAAATTATAAATTATTATTATTCCAATTATGGAATAAATTTTTCTAAATTATAAACACATAATTGACAAAAAGTAATTTAAAACTAATCCCACAGACCTGTCATGAAAGCGGGTCTTTTAAGAGAAAAGTTTTAAAAGTTTGAAATGTTTTTATATCCAATTTCAATGTGAAATTGGTTCTAATTACCTACATTGGATTAATTGATTTAAAATTTATCTAATCACACTTTAAAACTAAATTAAAATACAATTTAACAATATAAATAAATTAGACGAAAGAACAGTTCTGAATTAATATTCAATATTCTTCACTATTCATCCAAAAAATGAAACTTCTCAGAAAAAACTAAAAATTCAACTAAAGTAAATTTTTATATTCTTATTTCAAAAATAAAGTTTATTTTATCAAATTAAATTTCTAAAAGTGTATAAAATTAATTTTATTATTATTTACAGAAGAAAATAAGAAGTAGTTCATTTGAGAAAATAGTATTTTCAAACATATAAATACTTTACCAAAAATTATATGTTTTATTATCAATATATTTTATCTATGAAAAAATATTATAAATAATATTTTAAAAAGTATATATTAATATTCATTTTACTAATTTTAATGGATATTTTATAACTATCTCGTTTGAATAATTATAATAATAAAATATTATTTCATAGAAACTCAGTGTTGCGCGTAACGCAAGACAAGTCAGTGTTAGGTGTAGTGCAAGCTTATATTAGTGTAGATTATAATGAAATATTAACTTGGTATAGCATAAAAATAAATAATAACTTGGTACTTTCATATAACACAAGCTATATTTAGTGTTGCGTGAAATACAAAATATCAAAAAGTTT
Source organism: Viscum album (assembly GCA_963277665.1). Lineage (NCBI taxonomy): Eukaryota > Viridiplantae > Streptophyta > Magnoliopsida > Santalales > Viscaceae > Viscum > Viscum album. The sequence continues at coordinate 1,842,600,443 of OY728150.1, forward strand.
AAATTAATTTGAAAACATTTCACAAAATCTTAGGGTGTTAAATTATATCCCCGTTAAAATGATTTTTCCCTCTAAATTTATCTAGGTTATCAAAGTTTTAATACATTAAATTTACTTTCCTAGAAATCCATGACACATAAATTAATACTAAAACTTCCTTTAAAAAGGGAAAGTTAGAAACATAACAGTTACCCAAAGTAACTCATAACTAGGTTTCCATATAGGAGAACACAGGTGGTAAGTTAAAACATATACATGGAATAAAATTATAAATAATCATATACATTGATAAAGATCACTGATCATAAGAAATTGAGTGACCCAGAGAAAGTTAACTATCACAAAACCATAAACCGAAGAAGCATGAAATAGGTCATTAATATCATAAAAAATGATGATAATAGGACAACATATTATTTGAAGACCCTTGTACTAAAGTTAAAGAATTTTTTTCACAAGAATATATACTTACTTGATTTCATTACCTTTAATGATCATAATCTCACACTCTGGTTTTTCCTCGATCAATTTCCACTTTATCTCCAACTCTATGAAAAGAAGGTGAATTTTGCATTCATGAAGCACTAACTTATCATGAGATCCATAAATAGAATGATAAGTTATTTCATCTATATTTAGTTATCATCATAGTAAAATGGTTATAATAAATTATCCAATATATATAAATCCTCATATGGTGAGATAATACTTTAATCTCTAAAACCTCATCTGAAGTTTAATAAAAACAATTCCCTAAATGGTTTACCTTATAACCCTTCTGAAAGATGGAAGTCAAAAAATTTAGATATAAGGTCCCTAAATTTCTTAAATATAGATTATCATTGATCCCTTGTATATCATAATGTAGATATTGGTTTTCACATACCAAAAATGTGAATACCTTCAGCATGTATTCTCTTGAAACATGGTAATAACCTGAATTACCACAAATCCTTATTGAAAACATGCATGTTTCCTTATTAAAAAGTTTATTGGATATATTACTTAAATACAAAAAATGTTGTAAACTTCATCAATTATAGCATAAACCACTTTTTAACAAATCCTTAATCAGTTCCAATATAATTAGCACCATCCAATTTACTTATTCACATCTAAAATATCTTTATAAAAACATCATTATCTCAAAATTAGGAACATGTTAGGGATTATATTTCCCTTAATCTTGTATTTACCATTAATATCACCTTTCTATTAAATAATTTTTCTAGTACATCAGAAACATTAAACATATTCTTGTAAATACTTAGTGAAAAAACATAAACTGAACAATCCTTATATATTTCACAACTTGTAATTCTTGAATCCAAATACATAAAAACTTTGATTATTCCACTTCATACTTAATACATTGACAAGGATACCTCATACTATTACTTAATAACTCTTTCATTTCACATTTCACCTATAGTATCATCTTCATCATCAAAACTATAACCATTACTCATACCACCTTGTTGATTCTCTTTGAGAGATTACCTCTTAGGAAATTGATTTACATAATTCCCATTCATTCCACATTTAAAGCATTAAACTGTCAATGATACCTTTGGGAGTCCATTATTATCATTCATTGCATGAACCAAGCTATTAATTTTCCCTTTTGAGTTACTTTATTTGTGTCTTTATATTCTATAGTCAAAACATCTTCATATTCCTCTAAGAGATTCATTTGGGTGCTTCTTTCCACATTCTTGATACAAAGGAAACTGAACCATATTTCCTCGATAGCATCCATTACCCAAAATCTCATTGAACTATTTCCTTATCTTATTTGGTGAGTCTGATAGTAGGTTAAGGTATACATTTTTAATCATGTTCTGTTAAAACTTATTGGGAACGATCACAACATCCTTAACTCCAGTGATCATCCCATTTGACTAATCATTAAAAAAAATTTGTCACATTCAACATTAACCCAATTCCTTCTGGTTCCCTCCATTGACTAAAACTAGAAATCATAGTTTGAGTAGTACTTATCATAGAATAAAACTATATAATCATGGAAAATAACTTACAGTATGTATAAATTATGACACCTTCCCATGACACCTTAGGATTATCCTTAGAGATATCCCTAGAAATATCCTTAGAAAAATTCCTAGGGATATCACTAAGGTTTTCTCATCCTAGTTTCCAAAGGTTGACTAAAACTTTCCTTTGATACCAACTATAGGGACCCATACTTAACATAAATGGATATTACATCATTCCAAATGAATATTAATCACATTAGAAAAAGTACATGACTGAGGGCCATAATAGTTTAGTGTCATTGGAAACTTGGAATACATTCTTCTATTTTGGAAAAATATCTTCAACATATCCCATAAATATCTTACCCCTTAGTATCCCTACTTAAAACCTTTATTCATAACATGGGGAAATGAAAAATATGAAAGGGGTGATCTCATATGCTAAGTAAGGGTAAACAAAGGAGATATATAAGCAAAATCATGAACATAAGGGAATGAGAACATGATAATAACATTAGAAGATCATACCCTACATATCAAAGATCATACACATGATTCATGTAATAAATATTAGAAGTTCATGAGATATGAATCATGAAGGAATAAAGAGCATAATCAATGAAATAATAACATATGAATAAGACATATAATTGTGGTAGACACATAAACATGTAATATCATTCACAATAAGTCAATGCGCATTTCTAAAACTTATCAGGGAACTTCATGGAGACTAAACTTACTGGGTTGACACACCATCATACCCAATAAAAATCCTTTCCATATAAGGGATTGGGTTTCTCCATATTCCCATAGTGGATTGGGTTTCCCCATCTTCCCATAGTGGATCGGGTTTCCCCATCTTCCCATAGTAGACTGGGTTTCCCCATATTCCCATAGTGGACCTTGTTTCTCCATCATTCATAGTGGATCAATCCCATAAAATTGATTCCAATCATTATATCATGAGATATAAATCTTTACTGCATGCATTTGAGGGAGATATAGGTCCAACCTGTCACATAATAAAATCATACATACATGTTCTACAAGATAATAAAACTTCCATCATATAATGACCCACAAAAAGATATGGGTTTTATAAACATCATATCATAACCCATGAAATGAAATGTGTATCATAAAAATTTAATCATATAATTACTTATGAAAAAAGATAGTTTTCAAAATCATTTCATTAAATCATAACCTGTGAAAATAAGTGGGTTTCAAAAGCATATAACCCATAGAAGAGAAACAAGTGTCATAAACATCATTCCATCAAAACATAAACCATTAAATAAATAATATGAATGGTATTATTGGATAATATATCTAGTAAATAATAAACTATAACAAATTATTTCATCTTATATGGATAAAGATTTTGAAAGATCACATGGTAAATTTTCTTAAGGAAAATATCCTTTATTGGAAAACCATTTTCATAAAACCATTTCAAAAATACTTTGTCTTATAAAAAAGTATTTATAATTTAATTTAAAAAATTTCTTGAGTAAAATATCTTTTCCACTTTGAAAAACACTTTTTAAAACATAAAACTTTTTGAAAACTTTTTTCTTTTAAAATAGCTTTGAAAACTTATAAAGAAAGATTAAAAATATTTTGAAAACATTTTTCATTGAAAATACTTTGAAAACATGAAGGAAGTCCTGAAATAATTTTGAAAACCCTTTTATAGAAAATTTATTTAAAAAATTGTAAATAAAACTCAAAATAATTGAAATCATTTTCTTTGAAAATAAACTTTTGAAAACTTATAATGGAAGCTTTGAAAATCATTTAATTTTTTGTTTAAACATATATTTTTTGAAAACCTTTTTCTTTAAAACCCTATTTAAAATAAAAAAATCCATAATTTTAGGAGAAAAAATTCTTTAAAAAATAAACTTATAAACTTACAAAATAAGCTTCAAGGAAATGACGGTCATGACTGTGGGTAAGTCTTTACATGGTGAACATTCCTTTTGCACCTTAAAAATTTAGAAAAGTTCCTCAATCAGAAAATGTCAAGAAGATTACTTTTAAAAATGTTTTTTTAATGGTAAAACTTGGGTAAAATTTTCATTTAAACATAATAGGATAATATTAAAACATTTTTGAAAACATTTTTAGAAAACACAATTTTTAAAGAACACATATTTCTGACTGAAAGGAGAAATAAAGTTATATTTTAATAAAAACATTTTTCTTAATTATCATAAGTACAAAAGAGTGTAAAAATTGTAAAATTACTTGGATATAATATTAATAATCATATTATAGTAAAATTAATGGGATTTATTAAGATATTGATTATAATATTTCATCAATATAAGCATAATTGTAAATAATCTTGATAAATGATGAGATTGTAACAATAAACTCTTACCACTTTGGTAGCTTTAAATCATATTCAACATGAGAGAATAAAATTACATGAAGATTATAATATCATTAAAAGAATAATATTAATGATATAACATTTAAAAAGGACATAATATGAACCTTTTAAAAAATATAGGTGTATAGAAAAACATGTGTCTCAAAGAAGGAAAATTGAGACAAAACTACCTTACCGATTTAGTAACTTTTGAAACCTAAACCCCATAAAAGAGAGATCATAAAATGGATATATAAATGCATATAAATTTAAGTATAATTATCATAGGATACATTCATGAAAATTATATACACCATTCAAAATAAATTAGGGGTGAACGTGGCATGTATCTCACAAATATAAAAAGTGAGTTGAGAAAACCCTTACCTTAAGTATTGAATTTATACGTACATGTTAAAAACTACTAAATAATAAATATAAGTTTATTATAAATATTAAAAATAACCATATTATTATATATAATACCATATATTATTTTATTATGACTTTATATTACTCGTTTATTAATAATTCCATGTTAATGTTACACTTTCGGGTAATATCTGCTTTGTTTTCGTATATGTTTTAACTTGTTATTCTTGATTCTCTTACATGAATAATTATTTAATTATTTAATTATTTAAATAATTTAAAAAATTATATAAATATAATATATGTTCACTATATAAATATGTATAATAATCTATTAATGATAGAAATATGAAATGGAATACACCGTTCATGGTGACGGTTGGTCGTACATGCGCATGAACACTGTTTATATTTTCTTGATGCATTGAAAGAAATAAAGTAAATTTCACATATATATATTATTATTAAATTATAAATATTATTTCATAAATATCATATAAATTTATGAAACCCATCCTTAATACATTCCATTATAAGTGTGAATGAATCACATCGCTTTGAGGATGCGGTAGTCAACACATCCACAAACGAAGTAATCATATTTCAACAAAATGGGAAGTATGAAGATAAATTTTAAATAATAATTATAAATTCATAAAGACATAATAAATATCATATATATCATATAAAATCATTATTTCCATAATAATTCCCAACCATGATAGGTGGTAATGAAAAAATGAACAATATCATTTCGTGAGGTGGTAGTCCTCCGTACACAAGAACGGTAAGATCATTACCCATTTGAGGGAATTGTGTGTAGGTGTAGGTATATAAATTAGAATAAAAACATATTAGTTTATTTATGATAATTATTTTATTATAAAATCATTTAATTAGAATAATTGAGGGGGTGGAGAAAGAAAATAAAGCAAAAGAGCTTGTGGAAGGATGTTACCTATTCTTTGGGTAACTCCTCTTAGTTTGTACCAAAGGGATTACTTGGTTGGATTTATTCCCAAATGCTGGATTACATGATGAATTTAGGGAAGTTTATATCTTATTTGGTATGGGTTTGTACAATCCAAAGTGGCTTGATAGGTGTGATAAAGGGGAAGAGTGAATACCTTTTTATAGAGGAGGAGGGGTGATATTCTTGTAAATACTAAAAGGTAAACACTATTGGGAGGTTTAACTTAACTAAAGTGATTAGAATATGGATAGATAATGTATTGAAGGTGAATTATTTTCTATCCAAACCTCAAACACACAGAAATAAGTGCATTTTTATAATTTTTTTTGTAACTTCTATGTTTCCTCACTTTTATCATGTTGGTTTTTATTTAGGTAAATAGTTTTCTAACCTAAGTGATTTAACTATTAAGACTTAATTAAAGTGATATTTATTATAAATTATATAAATAATAAATTATAAACATTATATCTAATTTAAAAAAATAAATTTCATATGTGTTGGAAATTAATTTTAAAACAAGCGCATATAACACGCAAAAACATTATTTTAACCCGAACCGTGATAACAATGTTTTTTAATCTTTAATGGTCAATATGTTAATTATAAATGATAAATTGGTCCATTAATATGAAATATTTTATATTTATTAATATTTAAAAATAATTTGGAGTAATATACTATTTTTAGAAAATTTTAAATCTTTTAACAAAATATCATTTATTGTAAAATAACATTAATGTCAATTTTAACATTATTTACTTAATTTAAATTTAAAAAATAACAAGAAAAAGATGAAATTTGAATCTATCAAGTCAATACCTATGTAACATGATATATTCATCTAAAAAACTAAATAAAATAATTCAATCAATTTACTTTAATTTTAATATTTTTAGTACCATTTATTTTAGTTAATTATTAACTAAATAATTACCACATTTCATATTTCTTAAGCAGTTAATCTAAATAATTCATCTCTAAAAATTAAATATAAATTAATATTATGAAAAAAAATCATTTAAATTTTAAAATAATGCATACAACCTAACTAGTGTGCTTTCTTTTCTATATCTCAAGGCTTTATAAATGTTAAAGGTAAGGAAGGTTCATTTTTTATCGTTTTTCCTTACTTAACTTATTATATAGGCCACTTTCATAAAATAGCATCCCAATAAATCATATAATTTGATCCAAATAGGATATAGTTGAAATATGGTCATCCAATGGATTTTTGACAAGTGGATAGGTCATTTTCTATCTTAAGATTAATGTTTAACCACTAAGTAAATTATTTTTCCCTTAATTTCTATAATTAATTTTAATTAATTTCACTAATATTTTTGGTAAAAAACTAAGTTTACCTTAATATACATTATAAATTATTCTTATTAAAAATATGTAATTGATTTCCAAATTCAAAAAACATAAGTTGCAGAAATTAATTTATAATTAACCCCATTGACTTACCGTGAAAGTGGATCTTTTAAGTGAAAATGTTTAAAATTTTGAAATGTTTTTATATCCAATTTAAATGTGAAATTGGTTACAATGGCATAAGTTGGATTAATTGATGTAAAATTTATCTAATTACCCTTTAAAATAAAATTAAAATATAATTTAACAAAATAAATAAATTAGACGAAAGAGTAGTTTTGAATTAAAATTCAGTATTTCTCATTATTCATCCAAAAAATGAAACTTCTCAAAAAAATACTAAAAAATCCCCCAAATTTAAATATGATATTAAAATTTCAAAAATTATGTTTATTTTTTCAAATTCAAGTTATAAAAGTTTCTAAAATTAATTTTATTAGTGTTCATAGAAGGACATAAGGAGCATTTCATTTGAGAAAATAGTATTTTAAAACATATAAAGACTAACAAAAATTATATATTTTATTATCAATATATTTTATCTATATAAAACCATGATAAATAATTTCTAAAAACTAGTTATTACTATTTATTTTACTAAGTTTAATGTCTATGTTATAACTATCTTGTTTCAATGTTTATAATAATAAAATATTATTATATGGAAACTTAGTGTTGTGTTTAACATAAGCCAAGTCAATATTGTGTGTAGCGCAAGCTTATCTTGGTGTAGCATAAAATGAAATATTAAATTTTTATAGTGTAAAAAGTAAGAATAACTTGGTTATTTCATATAAAAAAATCTATATTCAGTGTTGTGTTAAATGAAAAGTATCAAAAAAATTAAATTAATTCCAAAAAAATTCACAATATCTCAGGGTGTTGCAATCCTTGTGGATGGCGGTGATGTAGGATAGCCACCAATATCACTGGGGAATTCATCCCAGAACCACCAAGATTTTTTTGATGTTCATTGATAGTTCTGGTGGCTAGGTATTAGGTAGGATATACTTGAATTTGTATCTAAATTCTATACGGGTTGGAAGGTTAAATATGAAAACCAAAGGCCCTATAGTTTGCCTCAGCTACTACCCATTCCTACCTAGAAGTGGGACAAGGTCTCCATGTACTTCATCACTGGATTACCTCATACACCCCATGGGAGGAATTCCATATGGCTGGTTAATGACCATCTTACCAAATAATACCATTTAATTTTGATCAGGGATTAAACCAAGGTTGATGAGTTGGGCCGATTATATATTCAGAAGATAGTGATATGTCATGGTGTGTCATCAACTATTGTTTTAGACAGGGAACCCCATTTTAACTCTCAGTTTTGGTAAGGTCTTAAAAAGTAAATGTGGTCATAGGTCAGACTCTGTATGACATACCATCCTCAAATAGATGGTCAGATGCAGCAGGTAAATCAGGACTTTGAAGACATGCTCTATGCTTGTGTGTTGGATTTTAGAGGCTCATGGGGTAACCATTTTTTATTGTTTGAATTTTCATATAATAATAGTTACCAATACTTGATTAAAATTTACCCCTTTTCCATGCTTTATGGTGGTTTTTTCCAATCACCCTTATACTGGACTGAAGTGAGTGAGGCTTTCTAACTGGGACGAATCCTTATACAAGATATGTGTGATAAAGTTAGATTATTCAAGAATCATTTTTTTGATAACATAGATTCTCCAAAAGTATTATTCCAATTAGAGGCACTTATTCTTGTAATTATCAATAGGTGATCAAGTGTTTCTGAAAGTGGACCCTCATTTGGGTCACAATCATCTCGGTGAGCAAGGTAAGTTAACATTGAGGTATGTCAAACCTTTTGAAATTATTGAGAGGATTGATAAGGTGTAATAACTATTATATTTTCTATATTAATTATAATTGATCCATTAAATGTTCTAATGAATATTTTTCACATGCCCTCTCAAAATATTTATAACTAAGTGTAGCACAGGGGCTGACCTAGGTCATTCTCTTGAGGAGATTTTGCGACTAATCACTCACTACTTATAATTAAATTTATTTTTTATAATTTTTTTATTTATGAAATAAAATGAACATAAATTGAGATTTTAGAATTGAAAATTAATTACTAAAATTAAATATGCAAATTAAATGGAAGCATAATGAATATAGAGAGAATGATGTTAGACAGAAAAGAGATCCTTCGAGGAGAGCACCTAGAGTGAACCTTCATCATCTCTTTTTTAGTTTCAAATAAACTTAATTAATATGATACATAATATGAATGAAAATAATATCCTTAACAAGTTATGAATATATGATACACTTAACAATCTCTTAGAGACCACACATCCACCTCCTCGATTGAGGGAGAATATTTTAGAAAGAAGAAGCTAAGTCTCAAGTAGAAAGTGGAGACACAAAGGCGCCTTGACCTCTAAGACCCCCCTTGGAAAAACTATAAGGAAATAAGAAACAATATTAATGAATTATCAATTACTTGGGTTCAAAATGGTATTTATACTTTGAAAAATTTCTTAGGTTAGTTACTCATGATCATGAGTATAAGATATCACAATAGAGAAGAACGGGGTGGAAACACAACATATAAAAATATAAGATAATGAGGGGAAAAATAAGAATAAAATATACTAAAAGTGAATAATAATATTACAAAATAAAACTAAAAAAATATATAAAATTTCCAACAAAGTATAACCTCAAGTTTCCAACCCTTTGGAATGAATAATAAACGCATTTTTATAGGCAAAGGAAGGAAATATTTGGCTCCAAATCTATCCACCGAATGGTTTCGCATGGGTGACCCATTTAATGGAATAATTGTAAAATTTGGTACTCTTTAAATTTTTTCTTATATATATCCTATGTCAAACCTCAAAATTTAAGCTTCATTGGACTTGTTTTGAGAGAGATATATTCAATTAACTCCCAAAATTTATTCTGGATAGGTGATTGTTCATATTCCAATGCATTTGAATTTCCATGCATTTATGTCCTTAAAAACGAAGGAATCACATGTTTAAACCTTAATAAAAAAATTTAATTTATATATTATCTATATCCTTTTAATTTAACCTCCATTGGTTCATCCATTTATAAGATATGGTCACATAATAAAAACTTTCCAGATCTATTCACAGTTTTTGAGGCCTTCTGTGTGAGCTGTTTTTGGGGCTTCAAATGGTGGATTGAGTTTTGGATAAAGGAGGAATAAATTAATAACATGATGTATGAAATCCTAAAAATAATTAATTTTACAATTTAGAAAATTTTATAAAAATTTATAGGTAAAATAAAAAATAAAAATAAAAGAGTAAAAATCCAAAATAGGCCATTTTTGAAATTAAGCTCAAAATGCTACTAAAACCATAAAATGTAACAATTTAACTTAAAACAAAACTTTGGTGGGATTAAAAACATTGAAATTCAAATTAAGATAATTCAAAATATTTTCTCTATCATATTACATGTGTTTCAATTAAATAATTATAATCTGATCCTATCTCACATGCTGAACTGGGAAGAGTTGGAGTGGGAATTTGATTTATCTGTGTTTGAGCGATTGATATAGATTGTGGACTCACAAGAGAAATTTATTTAGGGAAAATCCATACCTTTTGGTTTAGATTATTTGGAATCATGGGAACTATGTGAACGAGATATGATAGTGGAAGTCTTGGGTGGAGGAGCAGTATCCACACTTATTCTTTGATCCAGCTTCAGAATGACTTTTTAAGGAAAATAAGTTTTTATAGTGGGGATAATTGTCACATATGAGGTTTTATTTTTAGTTATTTTCTATTTTATTTTGTTCATGCCTTTATTTCATTTATTTCCCAAGTGTTTTTAAAAAATGGCAGTTTTTGGGACGGACAGGGGGTAGCACACAGTTGGAATATGGTTAGTAGAAACCATGCACTAACCCTATGGAAACTATGTGACCTAGATAGTGGAAATACCATGGCCGCACAACTAGGTGAATGGGATTGTGCCCATCTAGAAAAAACATGCATCCTCTTTTCTCTTTAGATAGAGGTGCCACATGATTGGCGCACGGTTTAAAAAATTGTGCATCCAAACTGCGTGGCCTACCAGATCTTTAAAACTAGGAAGAATCATTTGAAAATTGTGGGATGGTAAGAACCAATGTCCTCAATGCATGATATTAAACTGTAGCCTTACATTATATAAAACTGAGATGGATCATACAAAAAATATAGGATTACCAAAAACCAACTCCTCAGTGAATGATGTTCAATTGTAGTCTTACCCTATGTAACAGACATAAGATGCTTCAAAAGACCAATATGAGATGATTATATATCCTTAGCAGAGAGGACATCACCCTTTATGTGTCAGTATCCTTCAATGACACGTTCCAGAACTACATACAAATTGATTTCCATTCTCATGGGATATGTAGTGATGTCCATATCTCATATCCTAGGTCCATCCCTATCATCAACTAATCCCCCCCCCTTTAGGATAGTCTTGATCCTATCCTACTGTCATGTTCATCCATCACATTTGAGCATGTGGTGGAATAGCTCCCAGGACACTCAATATTCTTTTAGGGACATTCCCCACTTCCACATTCATGCTTTTTGATTTCTTCGATTTTAATAATTATCGTCCTCTTGATCTAAATGTCCTCCCTAATAGAAATGGTGTCTGGTCACAAGGGATCACTTATCATCCTGGGCTCATAGTGTAAAGGATCCTTGGTAATAGATGGAAACTCTTATGTTTTGAACTCAATCAATGGTCAGTCCTGTATTTGTTCTCCCCATCCTTGACTTCCATGAGTATATATTTTGAATTTCAAACATGGTCAACATTTGTTCCCTGCCCATCAGTCATTCCCCTTTTACTATCCAAGTATTAAAAATCACGATCTTCCCTTATGAGGCATCCTCTATTCGGTTGATTTTTTCCCTTTTTGTGTTCTCCCATAAAAAAATGGGAACTCCATACTGCTACTTGCTTCTAACATCTAACATGGCTCACATGATCTTAAAAGTTGGTAGAGAGTTTTCCTCAAGCATGCTTGAGACACATGGGTTCCCCCCTTTTGGTTTGAACTCTACAACATTAAAATAGGATCTCAAGTCCAAGCATTATATATTTTAACTATGTGAAAGTCACCTTGGGAATGTGTCATGTGGTTTTGGGCCTCTTTGGCCCTCAATTCACATCGGGTTGGAACTCTTTCGTGCTACACATGTCCTTTTGGGATGTTCACCCTTATGGTCCAAAATCTACAACCTTAAACTTGGATCCCAAGTCTAAGCATTGAAAATTGAAACATTGTGAAAGTCACATTAGGAATGTGTTATGTGGAACTAGACCTCTTTGGTCCTCAATTCCTGTCGGGTTTCCATTCTACCATGCTACACATGTCCTTTTGGGATGTTCACTCGCTAGTATAAACTCTATGACCTTAAAGTAGGAGCCCAATTCCAATTATCATGACTTTAAACACTGTAAAAGTCATACTATGAATGTTTCATGGGGTGTCGGGCCTCCTTAGCCCTCAATTCATGTCATGTCACCTCCCTTCCATGCAATGCACAATCCTTTGAGACGCACAACCCATGGTCTAGAAATTATGACCTTAAACTATTTTCAATTGGTATGAACTCTACGACCTTAAACTAGGAGCCCAAGTCCAAGAATCAAGAGTATATTAAAATCACCCAAGGAATGTTTTATATGGATTCGATATTCCTTAGACCTCAATTCACATAAGATTCCCACTATTTCATGCTACACATGTTCTTTTGGGATGTTCACCCTTTCAGTCTGAGATCTAAGACCTTAAACTAAGATCCAAAGTCCAAGCATCACAACTTTAAACTATGTGCAAGTCACCCTAGGAATGTGTTATATGGAACTGGGCCTCCTTGGACCTTAATTCACATCGAGTTAATAGTATGGCATGCTACAAATGTTATTTTGGGATGTTCAATCACTGGTCTAAACTCTATGACCTCGAACTAGGAACCCAAGTCCCAACATCATGTCTTTAAACTATGTGCAAGTCATCCTGGGAATGTGTCATGTGGTACTGGCCCTCCTTATCCCTCAATTCATGTCAGGTCACCTCCCTTTCATTCCATGAACACTCTTTTGAGATGTTCAACCCAAGGTTTGGGAATTATGACCTTAAAATATTTTCAATCAGATCCCAGGTTTAAGCATCATGACCTTAAAACTGTGTTCAAGTTGTATTTAAGATGTTTTGTGTGGAAAGGCCACCTAGGATCCTCATTCACATTGAGATACCTTTCCCCAATTCCAAACACATCCCGTTGAGACACACAACCTTGTGGTCTAAGCATCACAACCTTAAACTATGTCTGAATCACCCCATATTATTTTTCTCAATGTAGGGATTCCTAGAAACACCATTTTCATTTGAACCATATAATGTCATAAGAACCTTTCTGGGGAGAATTAGGTACAATCATTAAGACCTTAAACTACTTATAGAACCATGTTCCAAGCTCTATGACCTTAAACTCGAAGTCATGGTCTGAGCATTATGACCTTAAAATATTTGCAACCCTATGGTTTGAGCATTATGACCCAAAACTATTTTCAACTTCTTGGTCCGACTAGTATGACCTTAAACTACCAAAGAAAAGAGGAACATATATTTGTAAGTTTGAAAACCAAAAATAGAAACCTGAGAAAGATTCAGACTCCCCATGTCAGGTTTCTCCCATGACTTGGGAAAAAATAAGGGGATAAAAAGAAAGAGGTACCAAGCCAACAAGGACCCACTATGGACCCCAGAAAAAACCTGAATTCACTCACCAAAACTAATAGTTTATAAAAAAGTTAGATCCAAATCTTAATCTCCCTTTATCTCATGAGATCCTTTAGGATGTACCCCATTATGTTACCCTCTTATGACCCCCATCACTTTAGCTGGGCAAGTGTTATTCACATTGGTTCACATGTCTTAGTCACAATACACTATACTGTGTTATGAACGTCTCAATCACACAATGTTAAACTGTGTGATAAATAATCCTCAACATACGACATTAAAATTCATGTACATAATTTTCAAATATGTGATTTTATTTTTAGGTATTTTTTATTTTATTTTTTTAATACCTTTATTGCATGGATTCCCTAGAAATTTTTGAAAAAATGGTACTTTTTGGGCCATACAGGGGGTGGCGCATGGTTGGTGCATGGTCAGTAGAAAACGTGTGCCAACCTAATAGAAACCATGTACCCTCGACAATGACACTACACATGTTTCATAACTAGGTTCATGAGAATGCACCCACTCCAAGAAAATAGTGCAGCCTTTTTTAACTTTGGACAAAGGTGCCACACGGTTGACGCATGGTTTGGAAAACCGTGCAGCCAAACCGTGCAACCTACCACATATTTAAAAGGTTTGAAATTACCTTTTTTAACCTCTGTTATTTTAACCATAAATCACCCCAACTCACCCCATTCAACCTCCCCTACCCTAAGAATGTCTCCTCTTCCTCTCCCTCTCCCTTGGGCTCTATTTCTTGGGTTATTTGGCCTTAGATCTTCAAGAAATCAATGAGTAATATCCTCCTCTCCTATTTTATTCTTTTTTTATTGGTATCTTACTCTTTATTTCTTGGTTTCTCTCTCTAAATCATATAGATTTACCTAATGTGGGTTCAATATTGATTATTTGGGTTAGATCTTGTTGGTTATGATGTGTTCTTGCCTTTATAGGGCTCCTCCTCAACCCATTTCTAGATGTTTCTAAGAAAGTGGTAGGTGGTTCCATGCTTTGAAATTGTTTGATGATTTTTGTATTCTTGATTTGATTCCTAAATGGGTTCTAAAAATTGTGTGGATGGTGGTAATAACATTTTCTAAATATTTTTGTGTGTTTGAGGGTTTAATATGTGTTTTCTGTAGGTTCCGGGCGCAGCGGAAGTGCGTTGGTGGGTTAGCCCAACTTTAATTTTAACGTTAAACAATGTTCAATCCGAGATCTGTCACAATATAAAACACAGAATCTTCGGAATAGAACGAAGAACAAAAAGAAAAGAAGAGTCTCGGAACCCTTAAGGAGGATCATCATATGTTGATTATAATTAATTTAATTAATTCATAAGAATTACCTCGTTGGAATTCTCTCTTCGTTGATGTGTCCAGTCACGATTCAGTGATCCGTCGTTGCATCATAGAATCCAAGTGTAGGATTCCTCTAGCGGTGATCCACACATGTGTCACGTATCTCCGGACTTCACTGAAGGGATCTCTGGGTGCTAGCGCGGAAGAACCTTCGCTTGCGATGTCCGCCTTCGACCGCCTTGATCCGGTGGAGGATCTTACTCTCGTAACTTGAGGGAGTTCTTGGTGGAAATGGAATTCTCTCTTGGCTTGAGAGTATTTCCAAATCCATTGTGCACAACAATAGCTCTACAAAATGTTGGGGTTACAAGGATGTTTATAATCGGGTTTGAGGTTAATAGAGTTATGACAATAAGTAAACGCGTTATGCGTTTTATTTATTTCATTAACTCTAATTGAAAACCCCTATGTCGAATTATTAATTCCTTGACATGCGCCCACGCTGATTATAATAAATATCATTTATTAAAACAATATTAAATCATCAAAATCCCAACTGGAAAAAACTACACGACGTGTAATAATTAATACACGACGTGTACTTGTTTTCCATAAAACTAAACGGTGTGTATATTTAATATACATGGCGTGTACTTTTATTTTCCATTTTTCTCCACCACATTTATTAGACCTTGAGTAATGAATATTTATTTCTTAAATAAATGTAACTACATTACTCGCTAATAAATATATTATTTCGTCCACAATATATTCTCTCGAATAACTAGTGTCAAAATAAATGCGATCAGACATCCTTAAATAATTATTAAACCACAGTCGGTAATAATATTTATTTAACTTGTTAAATTAATATTTAACTGAGATACATGGAAACACTTAGTGTGTGAACCTCTAGGCCTCTTTCTCAGTGGCATTAGGCTGAGCCTGCCTAAAGTCCAAGGTTATCATCTAGAAACACACCAAGGCACCCATAGAGAAAGAAGTTAACGCCGCAATGACGTGTCACCTCCTACGAATGCTTACCGTGTAATATAATCCCTTTGTCTCGATATCTCCAATCAAGAGGGTTGCATGCTAGTTCCATCAACCCATGTGCTTGATTATTCTTTCTTTGACTTCCCGGAATTGAACTTTCCCATACCTTACCATGGCCATGGATTTATTTAGGCTATATCAATTCCATCAAAGGGCCTGAGATATCTACTTTCGTTATGGAACGGAAGGGACAAATCTTTTCTCACATTATCTATTAATGTGGTATTACTCGTGACGCACCCAACGTATCCTACCTCATTGCGAACAGTGTGTCATCATAGTTTTCATCAATACATATAAGTGCGCGAGTTGTAATACCCATTAATAATAATCTTAAAGTCTAAGGACCAATACACACATCCGCAGATAGGAACATCCAATGACACTATGAAATTTGGATTTCCTACTGGCGGGTCTCATTCTCATAATATCCTCCTGAATATTACCAAGGGTGCACACCATGAGAAGGTGCCTAAAAGTTTTATGATTCCTCGCCCCTAATGACCTGTATTATTTATGTCCCTCAAATAATATCATCTGGCCATATAACATACATTCAAGAACACTATTATGGCACTTCCAGGTTCTCATCATAGCAGGGATCTGCTATGACCCTTTAATGCAACAGTTGTCCTTAGGACATTATCACATGACATGTCATGCAGAAGAACAATCAAGATGTGATAAGGTTTTTATTTAATGAATAAAGTACAAAGTAGTTGGTTCTATACCACCAACTCCAACAGACTCCCACTTAGACTAGAGACAACTGCTAACAACCTTTAACCCGATAGCTCTCACATGATATTCATGCTTCTGCTGAGATAGGCCTTTAGTCATGGGGTCCGCCACGTTCTCTTTCGTGGACACTCTGCTCACTACAACTTCACCCCTTTGATAGAAATCCCTCAAGAGGTGATACTTCCGGAGTATGTGCTTTGTCCGTTGATGTGACCTTGGTTCTTTTGCAAGAGCTACCGCTGCAGTATTATCACAATACAATGTAATAGGATCTTTACTGCTAGGCACCACATCAAGCTCCTGGACAAAGTTTCGAATCCAAATGGCTTCCTTGGCTACATCAGAAGCCTCTATATACTCAGAATCCGCTGTAGAATCGGTGACAACTGGCTGCTTTGAACTCTTCCAGCTCACAGCTCCTCCATTGAGACAGAAATCATATCCATATTGTGACTTCAGATCATTCTGATCTGTTTGAAAACCAGCATCATCATACCCTCTGATGACAAGCTCTTAGTCTCCTCCATACACCAGGAACATATCCTTAGTTCTTCTTAGATACTTATGGATAGTCTTAACAGTAGTCCAATGATGTTCTCCTGGATCTTCTTGATATCTGCCTACCATGCTCAGTGCATAGGAAACATCAAGCCTGGTACATAACATGGCATACATGATGGATCCTATAGCCGAAGCATATGGGATCTTGCTCATCCTATCTTTCTCATGTTGTGTCTGGGGACACATTTTCTTAGAAAGATGTAATCCATGTGACACTGGAACCAATACCCTCTTGGATTTTTCCAAACTAAATCTCTTTAGTATCTGGTCAATGTATGTACCCTGACTTAGTCCAACCAGCCTCTTGGATCTATCACGAATGATCTTGATCCCTAGAATGTAGGCTGATTCTCCTAAGTCCTTCATGGAGAAACACTTGTTCAACTAGTCCTTAACTGATTGTAAGGTTGGTATGTTGTTTCCAATAAGCAATATGTCATCAACATATACCACTAGGATGACGACCACATTCCCATTAAACCTCTTATAAACACATGGCTCACATTCGTTCTTAATGAAACCAAAATACTTTATGGCTTCATCAAATCGAATGTTCCATGACCTAGATTCTTGCTTCAATCCATAAATGGATTTATGCAACTTGCAAACCCGTTTGGCTTCACCTGGTGTCACAAACCCTTCTGGTTGTGTCATATAGACATCTTCCTGAAGGTTCCCATTAAGGAATGTTGTTTTGACATCCATCTGCCAAATCTCGTAGTCATGGTAAGTATGATTCTTATTGATTTAAACATGGAAACTGGCGAGAAGGTTTCATCATATTCAATTCCTTGATGTTGTCTGAATCCTTTAGCCACTAGCCTTGCTTTATATGTGCTAACTTAACCTTCCATGTCCAGATTTCTTTTGAATGCCCATTTGCATCCAACAGGCTTTACATCAACTGGCTCATCGACCAGAACCCAAACTTGGTTTTGATACATGGAATCCATCTCAGAATTCCTACCTTCTAGCCATCTTGCATCTTCTGAGCTTTCTACTGCTTCCTTGTATGAGATAGGTTCATCATTGTCCAACAATAATGATTCACCGTCCTCGGTGACTAGGAAACCAAATCTCTCTGGTTCCCTTACCTCTCTTGATCTCCTACGCAGTACTTGTGATTCTAGAACCTCTTCCATAGGGACCTGTGGAACTTGTTCCTGTACC
Organism: Viscum album; assembly: GCA_963277665.1. Lineage (NCBI taxonomy): Eukaryota > Viridiplantae > Streptophyta > Magnoliopsida > Santalales > Viscaceae > Viscum > Viscum album. Next base: position 1,842,619,161 of record OY728150.1, read on the forward strand.
AACTCCTGTGTATCTTGAGCATCAACTTTATCGAAGTCAATCTTTCTCCCACTATCCTTCTTGAGGATGTGTTCCCTCTCAAGAAAGTCGTCTTGTCTGGCGATAGTCACTTTCTTGTCTTGAGGGTTATATAGGTAATATCCTTTTTTTTCCTTTGGATATCCTATAAAGATACACTTCGTGCCCCAGGGTGCTAGTTTGTTGCCTGAGAAGGCCTTAACAAACTCCTCGCATCCCCATACACGTGTTTGTGACAAAGTGGGTTTCCTTCCATTCCATAACTCGGATGGAATTCCATTTTCCGCCTTAGTTGGTACTCGGTTTAATGTGTATGCTGCAGTTTTTAATGCATATACCCAAAAGGATAATGGAAGATCCGCATGACTCATCATCGACCTCACCATGTCCAACAAGGTGCGGTTCCTCCTTTCACTAACACCATTCCACTATGGTGTATAAGGAGGGGTGAGCTGAGATAGAATCTCAGACTCCCATAGAATATCGGTGAACTCTTGGTTCAGATATTCTCCTCCTCGATCTGATCAAAGCTTCTTTATCTTCTTACCAAGATGATTCTCTACTTCATTCGTGAATTCCTTAAATTTCTCTAAGTACTATGACTTATACCTCATTAAGTATACATAGCCATATCTACTCAAATCATCAGTAAAAGTAATGATGTAAGAATATCCACCTCTAGCTTCTACTGGAAATGGTCCACACACATCCATGTGTACCAATCCTAGAAGCTCTGTGGCCCTTTCACCTTGTCCACCAAAAGGAGGCATGGTCATTTTTCCTTGTAAACAAGTGTGACATCTATCAAGTGGTTTTATCTCATTAGAGTCTAAATAGCCATCTTGGCAGAGCTTTGTCAAACGCTTCTCCTTCACATGACCAAGGTGGTGATGCCATAACTGGGTGATGTATGAGTCATGTGAGTTTGTTTCGTTATTGATTTCCAACACTTGGTTTTTTTAATTCAATACATACAACCCATTATTTAAATGTTCCATACCATAACATACGTTGTTCTTATAAAAGAGACAACCCTTATTTCCAAATTTGAAAACAAATCCATCCATATCCAAACAAGATACAGAAATTATGTTCTTGGTAACACTAGGCACATAATAACAGTTATGTAAAACCAAAATCATCCCAGTCGGCAATGAGAGGTGGTAGTCGCCAATAGCCAACGCAGACAGCCTTGCGCCATTGGCATCTCGAAGATCCACCTATCCTCTGGCGATCTTTCTAAATCTACTTGGTTCCTGCATTTGAATACAGATGTGATCCCCACAGGCTGTATCTAATACTCAATGTGTAGAAATAGAAAGATTGCACTCGATAACAAACACACCTTTAGCATCCCCATGCTTCTGGGTGTAGTTCCTCTTCCAGTGGCCCTGCTTGCCACATGCAAAACACACTGCCTCCCATTCCTTGCCCTGCCTCTAGATCTTCCCCTTCTTGGAGGGACGGTGCTCGGGGGCTTCATATTGTTTATAAGTCTTTGGCCCCTTTACCTTGTCCTTCCTTTTCTTGTTCACCATAAGGACCGCGGGTTTGTCACACCCCATGCCCTTATCTACCTGGTGAATCAAGGTCAGAAGCTCCGATAGAATCTTCTCATTTTCGCCCATGTTATAGTTGACAATGAAGCTAGATAAGGTCTTGGGCAGTGATGATAGGATGAGATCTATACGCAACTCATCCGGGAATTTAATCCCTAAGATGTACAAGCATTCAATGTAGCCAATAATCTTGACTACATGAGGCCCAGTTGGCGCAGACTCTCCAAGCTTCATGGTAAACAAAGCATTGGAGATCTCATACCTCTCCTGTCTCGCCTTCTCTTGGTAGAGATATTTAAGGTGAGACATCATGCTATACGCATCTATGTTTTCATGTTGCTTCAAGGGATCAATAGACATGGCCGATAGCATGAAACACTAGACATTTGTGGCATCATCCATGTGTTTCATGTAGAGAGATAATTCCTCATCACTAGCCTCTTTCCCAGGCACAACTGGAATAGGATCTTCCAGCACATATAATTTCCTTTTGTTGCGAAGGACGACGCGTAAACGCCTCTGCCACTCTTAGAAATTGGTGCTAGTGAGAAGGTTTTCTTTTTCGAGTATGGTGCGCAATGATATGTTTGAAGTCATTTTCTTGCCGTTTCTAAAAATTAAGATGAGCAAAGGTTTAGTACTTTATTACAAAAATTGAGACAAATAAATAAATTAATACTTATTAGTCTCCCACTATTTTATCGAAATCCAATAGCCCTCACCATTGACTTCTGAATATTCTGTTGTGTGAATATTCTAGTGGCAAGAATCCATATTACCCTTAGCATTAACCCAACTAGGTTTGGTCAAGCAACTTGAAGGGTTTTAGGTAGCCATTCCAAATTCCAACTGCATTAACTCGTAGCTCCTTGATCTGCTGAGTGGACTCCCCAATCCTGAAATCCTTTTTGGATTTCCTCAACCTTTGCCTCTTGGTCACACCAAGTCCTGTTGTGGCAGTCAACCCTTGATGCGAACCAAGTCAAGTCAACCCATAACCTTGAATTATAATTCACTGATAATTGAAATCACCCCAACTAGGGTTGGTCAAGCACTTTGAACTATGGTTCAATTCTAACCAAGATTATGGAAGGCTATTCCGACTTAATATTTATTTTGAGGTATTTTATCCTTATACGTAAATTTCCATTTTATTATCCTTGATTACATGCTTGTTAATATTAAGTGGGATATACTTAAGTGATTAACCATGTCTAAGATAATATTTACGTATAATCCGGTTTTATTTTAGTTCCATCTTGCATGCTCGTTTAATTCATTAATTGTGTGATCGTGACAACACACCCACAATAAATAAACCATGCAACTGACAGAAATAAAATAAATGGTATGATCATGAGCTTTTCTATTGGTTAGTTTATCTAGCGGTTGATAAACTAACCCAAGACCTAGAGGATAAACACCTTGAACCTTTAGGGTTCATGTTTACAGCTTTCCACCTGTCCACCTTTGTATCTCCTTGGATTGGTTTCACCATGGCTCCTGACTTGAGACGCCTCCACTAACTTGGGATCTCCATCCATTACATATGCATTTATCTCACACGCAGGTGAGGGGTAAAAGGGGTTTTTACATAAAATAATCCTTGGGCGCACAGGCCCTAAATATTAATGAGGAGATGGCTTGCAGACCAACAAATTTAATTTAAATAAATTAATTAAAAGAAACCATTCACATACAAAGGTCTCGGTCTAGCTCATGATCATTCATACATGAAACGATATTTACGCATAAATAAAAAACTAGCATTAAATTCTTTAATCATTCTTGTTTAAGATAAATCATGCTCGAATCAATTAATTATCTTTAATTAATCAATCCTTTTATCTTAAATCCCTTTTTTGAATTTCCTTGAGATTCTCATCCATCATAATTTTAAACAAATGAATTCATTTAAAATTATCCTTGTACGTAACTTGTACCTTGGAGGCAACCTGGTGAATTCCCATTTATTAAACAGATGTTAAATTAAACACATGTATATAAAACACCTATCACGTGTTGTGCCTCAGCTTTACGTCTGCACCATGGTACACGTCTCAAGGGTTTGTATAATATAATAATAAATTTTAATAAATCTGCGTAATTTGGGTGAGTACACGCCGTGTAGTTCCGACTACACGGTGTGTACTTTTCTTCACCGTTCATCCGAAGTACACGCCCGAGGACAGGGCGTGTTAATGTACTTTGTAAATTTTTGGAGTACACGGCGTGTAGAGTGGGACACACGCCGTGTAGTTTCTGCGTTACACGGTTTCCAACCGGGCAGGCCGTGTACGGAGTACACGACCCAACCCTAACCCGAAGGGACTACACACTGTGTTCATTGGACCACACGGTGTGTATTCCGGAAACCATGTGCCACCTATTTCTGGTCAACACACGGTGTCTTAAATTCTTAGAAAAGATCCAATACACGGCCTGATTTGGCGGATCAGTCAATGCATTGAACCTAGACTACACGGCATGTACTTCCGAATACATGCCATGTATTCTGGTGTTATATGGCCAGAAACGTTTGGCTCCTCCGGATGAGTTCCTATATTTTATTTTAATCAAAATTAAAAGAAAAATTCGTTTCTGTGAGGTGAACGAGAAACGAGGGAGGAGGAATAGATCTCGATATTCATATTTCCAGAATGATTAAACTAGAATTGAAATAACTAAATTATTAAATGCGTAAATTACCAATGAAAAACTAAATAATTATAATCAATGATATGACCCACTCTGATACCACTTGTAGGTTCCGGGCGCAGTGTAAGCACGTTGGTGGGTTAGCCCAACTTTAATTTTAACGTTAAACAACGTTCAATCCGAGATCCGTCACGATATAAAATGCTGAATCTTCAGAATAGAACGAAGAATGAAAAGAAAATACGAGTCCTAGAACCCTTGAGGAGGATCGTCATATGTTTATTATAATTAAATTAATTAATGCATAATAATTACCTCGTTGGAATTCTTTCTTCATTGATGTGTCCAGTCACGATTCGGTGATCTGTCGTTGCGTCGTAGAATCCAAGTGTAGAATTCCTCTAGAGGTGATCCATATGTGTGTCATGTATCTCTGGACATCACCGAAGGGATCTTTGGGTGCTAGCACGGAAGAACCTTCGCTTGCGATGTACGCCTTCAACTGCCTTGATCTGGTGGAGGATCTTGCTCTCGTAACTTGAGGGTGTTCTTGGTGGAAAGGGAATTCTCTCTTGGCTTGAGAGTATTTCCAAATCCGTTGTGCACAACAATGGCTCTACAAAATGTTGGGGTTTCAAGGATATTTATAATCGGGTTTGAGGTTAATAGAGTTATGATAATAAATAAATGCGTTACGAATTTTATTTATTTCATTAACTCTTATTGAAAACCCCCATGTCGAATTATTAATTCCTTGACATGCGCCCACGCTGATTATAATAAATATTATTTATTAAAACAATATTAAATCCTCAAAATCCCAACTGGAAAAAACTACACGGCGTGTAATAATTAATACATGGCGTGTACTTGTTTTCCATAAAAATACACGGAGTGTATATTTAATATACACGGCGTGTACTTTTATTTTCCATTTTTCTCCACCACATTTATTAGACCTTGAGTAATGACTATTTATTTCTTAAATAAATGTAACTAAATTACTCGCTAATGAATATATTATTTCGTCCACAATATATTCTCTCGAATAACTAGTGTCAAAATAAATGCGATCAAACATCCTTAAATAATTATTAAACCACAGTCAGGAATAATATTTTATTTAACTTGTTAAATTAATATTTAACTAAGATACATGGACACACTTAGTGTGTGACCCTCTAGGCCTCTTTCTCAGTGGAATTAGGTTGAGCCTGCCTAAATTCCAAGGTTAGCGTCTAGCAACACGCCAAGGCACCCATAGAGAAAGAAGTTAACGCCGCAATGTCGTGTCACCTCCTACGAACACTTACCGTGTAATATAATCCCTTTGTCTCAATATCTCCAATCAAGCGGGTTGCATGCTAGTTCCATCAACCCATGTGCTTTATTATTCTTTCTTTGACTTCCCGGAATTGAACTTGCCCATACCTTACCATGGCCATGGATTTATTTAGGCTATATCAATTCCATCAAAGGGCCTGAGATATCTACTTCCATTATGGAACGGAAGGGACAAATCCTTTCTCGCATTATCTATTAATGCGGTATTACTCATGACGTACCCAACGTATCCTACCTCGCTACGAATAGTGTGTCGTCACAGTTTTCATCAATACATCTAAGTGCGTGAGTTGTAATACCCATTAATAATAATCTTAAAGTCTAAGGACCAATACACACGTCCGCAGATAGGAACATCCAATGACACTATGAAATGTGGATTTCCTACTGGCGGGTCTCATTCTCATAATATCCTCCTAGATATTACCAAGGGCACACACCATGAGAAGGTGCCTCAAAGTTTTATGAGTCCTCACCCCTAATGACCTGTATTATTTGTGTCCCTCAAATAATATCATTCGGCCATAGAACATACATTCAAGAACAGTGTTATGGCACTTCCGGGTTCTCATCATAGCAGGGATCCGCTAAAACCCTTTAATGAAACAGTTGTCCTTAGTACATTATCACATGAAATGTCATGCAGAAGAACAATCAAGATGTGATAAGTCTTTTATTTAATGAATAAAGTACAAAGTAGTTGGTTCTAGACCACCAACTCCAACATTTTCTTGTTGAAAATGGTTGTTTCTCAAGTGGGTTTCAATTGTTAGAAGTTTGTTTGTATAAGAGGTGATTCATGTGACATAGGAAATGATATTTATCACAAGTTAATCCAAGGTATCTAGGTAAGTATACTAGGTCTAGTACATTAGGTGAGTTAGCAGGGCCAAGTCCCGGTCTCCCTAATAGGATTACACAACAGTACTAACTAAACATATATGTGATGGGGATTGGTGGCTTGAGTAGGGTCATTTCACCTGAGAGATGGTTTTATCACTGAGAGTACGAGGATCATAGGAAACCTATAACCCTAGTACATTAGGTAATTTTCCTGGTACTCAAGCTATTCTTACCACATAGATTGTTGATGTGTTCCTTTCTTCTTTAAATTTTGAAGCATGTTTTATTTAAAAATTATACCTTTATCTTTTCCTAAAACTAGAATTTTAATTTTTAATCTAATTTCTTTGCATGGAATCTCTTTTGGTGATATCATACTAGGAATTGTATCACACCCTACATACATCCTTGATTTTATGTAGACCATGTCATGTTTGACATGGGAAAAGGAAAGTCATTCTGTGGTGGTGGCAGTGGATCTTGTTGCTTGTGATTCCTCTTTTTCTAGGTGTTGGTGGAGGTAGAATGAGGGTATTGAACCTCTTGTTACCTGGAGTCTTGTTTTTATAGTTTGTTTCCATCCCCTTTTTGGTTTATTTTGGTTATTTTGGTTTTAGTCATAAATTTTAAACGTTTAACTCATGTGTAGTGTTTACTTATAATCTCTTGTATTTTGGATATTGTCTATGATGTGATGTATATTTCTTGTGTATGGTTTATAGATTTTTATCATGGTGGAAATCATTACCAAACAAGATGCTTGATTCCCAGGAACTAGTTTCTAGCCCATGGGGAGTGCTTCGGTCTATGCCACAGGCCGGGTTGGGTGTTGGTTTAGATGGAAGCTCGGCTTGGTTCATAAAAATATTCCTCATTGTATAATGTTAAAAAAATGTGTCTATCATACTCATTTCATGAAATAAAACTATGAATCATATTAGGCCCTTTCCCCCCTTCAGTGCCAGTCACTTACTGCATCATTCATGTTCCTTGATTGTTGCTTAGAATCTGATATAGAGACCACCTTGAAAGGTGATTATAACCTTTGTTCATACTAATAAACCTACCAAATGTTCTTAAAGACATGGTGGAATAATTTTGAGAGTGTTGACCTCCATCAGAACATTCCCCTAATTCATACTCATGCTTTGTGTCTCCCTTGACTTGGATCCCCATCATCGCATATGTATGAATCGACACCCTAATGGAAATAGTGCCTAGACACAATATCTCACCTACTTTCATGGTTACACACTCCAAAGGAATTATGATGACATTTTGATATAGGTACCATGTTCTAAACATGGTCAGTGGTCAACCCTCATTTTTTTGTCCCCATCCTCGAAAAAAATGATAATGGATTCCATGTTTCGAACATGGTCAGAAATTATCCTTCATCTTCATGTTTCTACCTTTTTATTCCATGTATTAGGTGTCTAAATTCATGTTCTTAATCACCTCTATGTTTGGGTAGAATTCAATTCCCCTGAAGTTACCCCATTTGTGCACTTGTGTGTGTTGAGAAAGAAAGTCGGTTGTGAAGAGAGTCCCAATATCCTACCAAAACTCCAATGTTCAGGACACTCCCGATGGTCAATAAAAAAGTTCATAACTTGAGTGTTAAACTATTGTCTAACACTCTCATATAAATGAGAAATCACATGATCATACCTTGTTTCTCACATTCATCATGACTCACGTGGTCTTAGGGATTGACCATTGGTTGTCTCATTAATATGATTAAAGTGGGGTGGTTAAGTGAGGAAAAAGAAACATATTCATGCATATGAGGAGTTTAAAACAAATAAACTTCAAAATTTTGTGAGGGACATCCACAAACCAGATCCGCTCTTTTGTTCTAGCAAAAAAATGCTCCTTAGGGATCCACATTGGCAATTGAGTGCTCCAACCCCTCCAGCCTTTGGCGTGTGGACTCTATAACCTGTTGTAGCTTAATGAGCTCTACCTACTCCTCCTTGTCCATGGGGGGAGCTCATCGGCCTTGATTCCCACACAGAGCTACTCAGCTAAGAACTTTTTTATCAAAGATACAGCCTATTCTTCTTGAGCTTAGGCTGCCGCTAGCTAGACCCTTAACTGGATGATGATGTTCTCTTTGGAATTAATGATGGCCATGTGATCATTCACTTGATCTTCTATTCATTGAAGTTCCTAATCAACTTCTTGGAGCTTCTTGGTGCCATAAAATTTATCTTGGTGGTAGGATATGTTGAACTATTGACTTTCCACACATACCTATTTGGAATGATAATCACATACCAATGCATGTAGAGTTCACGAATCCATCCCTCTGGTGCCCAAGTTTTTTAGCCAGTAGTAAAGCGCCCCATCTGACTCACTAAATGTGGCTCCAGAGTGTGGGTAATAAAGTTTCACATGATCCTCTACACCCTGTGCTAGATGATGTGATTCTCCTCAGAACGTCAGACCCAGAATCTTCTAATTCCTCAAATAGTGCATGTTCATACTCTGGTAAGGCTGTGAGGACATCAATATTAGGGTATTACTTCAGGATCCTTTCATATGGATTGAGATCCAGGTTAATATGGAGTTCATATTCATATTAATATTCATTGGAAATATCATTTATAAAAACCTCAAGATCTTCCTCTTTGGATATATCTTCTGCATTCACAATAGGTTTCTATCATTGGATTAAGGTCATATCATCTTAAACTACTAGTTCACTGAGAGTTGAATCATCCATTGTGGGAGGCGCCCTGGGTTACCCAACCACATCTATTTTCTAGAAAATAAACATCTCAAGCATTTTTTTAAACAAAAATCATGCAAGTTAGTTTGACTGGTGATGATAGATTGGAAAAAATGGATCATATAAGGAAGAAATACTTACAAAGGGAAATATTTTAGGAAAAATATGGTCCCAGAGTTTCATAAGTGAATTCCACCATCAAAGACCACTCAACACTGGTTGGCACTTAAGTCAGAACTGGACCCCTCAATACTATTTGGGTGGGAGATACATAAAATAAAAAAACATTGATGCAATATACTCGAATAGATCTGTGATAGGTTGAAGAGATCCAAGATGATTGAGGTTTATCTTTACCCTAATTCATGGGGATCTCAATGATGAGTTTTCCCAGATGGTCTACCTCAATGGTGGTATATGTCGTCATTGGGATTATAGGAATCAATCCCCAATAGATGATTGGGATGACCAGGGGCTCTGAAAACACTCTTCTGACCTTCTCATCAAACCCTCCTATTGTAGTGGCCTAGGGCATCAACTCAGAGGTGTGACCAATGGTACCCGTTGGGGAACCCTCATCCTCTCTAATTCAGGATCCACCACAACTATTATTCTATCAGAGTTAGCCACAACATTCCCCAGGATTCCCAGATCATGATAAAGTAAGCATCAATAGTTGGCTGCAATAGATTCCATAGCTTCTTTCCTGGGGCCTCCCTGGTTTTACTAGTCCTATCCTAAGATCTCTCTATCTCCTTATGCACTCAATTCTATGGGAGAACCGCCCCTTTATGAGATAGGAGTGAAAAAAAACCTTGATATTCCCACACTAGAGACCTTGATGGAGCCCTCAATGCTTTATGGGTACTTTAGAAAGTAACTCATCTATCATCCTTCCACTCTTGTACCTCTCCTGACGTTGCAAATCTCCTCACATGTTGATTTAGAATTGCACCTAGATATGCCATTATCCAATTGTTGGTATAATCCTGAGAGAGACTAGCATTGATGTTGGTGGGAGGAAACATGATGAAATACCCTATGCCTTTTCCTATGAACATCCACAACAACTGACAAATGATACATGGATTCCTTTTCTCACAAATACCTATGTAGACTCACTTCATTGGCTGTTGGATGCATCCAAACTACCGAGTTGTAAGAACCCAGACCTTCATTTTAGGTATGGATCTGGATTTTTGGTTGTTTTTTAGTAAAAACGAAGAAATGAGATATTTTCGAAGTACACGACGTGTACTTATGAGTATATGTTGTGTACCCTGGTACCATGTACAGTCGCATACTGGCCATGTAATGGCCGATTATATGGCCATGTGGTGACCTGGAAGGCCGCTTAATGAGGGGTCCAGTTAAGGCTACTACATGGCATGTACCTTTAATAAACATGCCATGTAGTTTTCTTTTTATTTGATAAATTGGATATGGGTTGCATATTATGTTTGTAAAGGTCTTCTTCTCCCAGTGGTTTGTACAGGAGAGTGACAGAATGACCGTGAACTTTGAACCCCTCTTGATTCTCCGTTCGATCTCTGATTGAGACGTCATTGGGTGCATTTGAATCCCACCGGTGAGTTCTCAATTCCCCTAGAGACTTTTTCCCCGATTCTTCCTCTCTCATGAGATATTCAAGGTTGAATGTTTTTCACCTTTTTTAGATCTACTCCAATCTAGGCCGATTCAAGGGCCGATGTTCAAGAGTATCGATCGTGGGAAATTGAGGTAGGTGGTTTGTTCCTTTCGTTTGTTTTCTTGGATTATGTATGAAAAAAGTACCGTATACCCATGACTGGGTATTGCTTGATTTGGAAATTAACCCTATTTATTACCTTATATGGTTTGATTGTTAAATTAAGGGTTGTTGCCTATGTGTAAGGTTAGATACCTTGTTTTTGGGACACCCCATGGGTGCGTTTCCCCTTGATTGACTATTTATGGCTATTTGGTCTAGAATTACGTTAGGCATACCTTGTTTTTCATGCCTTGGTTGATTAGGATAGAGCTGGATGATTATATGAAATACATGTGTTATGCTTTGTAAATGTTTATCCATGTAGTAGTTATATATTACATGTGCTTCTTTGGTATGATATGTGCGATTTTTTTTAATGTATTGTGAGAGCCTTGGACCAGGAAAACTGTGGGGGTTTCCATGTTTATTTTCACAGGACTGTGAGAGCCTTGGTGTAGATATAAACCTAGTGTATTGACTGTGATAGCTACCTGAGTGGTCATTTATGATTTGTTTATTCTATGTTGACCCAAGGGTATTGACTGTGAGATATACCCAAGAGGTTATTTATAATTTTTTGATGTTATGTTGACCAAGGGATATTGACCATGAGAGATACCCAGAAGATTGTTTGTAATTGATTTAGTGCTATGTGGGATCAAAAGGGTTAGACCAAGAGAGATTTCCATAGGGTTGTTTTTTAATGATTTGGTTCTATGTTAAACCAAAGGGGTTAGACCATGAGTGATTTCTCAGAGGATTGTTTGTGAATAGATGAATGATTGTGATGAGTCTGCCAAGCCAATGCACAAGCTTGGAATTGGTATTATTTATTGTTTAGATGGTCTTCTGAGACAACAATTTTTTTACTTTACACAGGGGATATGGAGCTTAGTCTATATAATAGGGTTACATGATTCAATGTATTGAATAATAAATGAAAATGAATGTAATTAAAAACTGTTGGATTGTTTTCTTTTGAGTACTTCCTATTTATTCCTTCATTCTTGCATTTTACCTACTATATATATATTCACTGACATTTAGGCACAAATATTTTGGTGGTTGCCAACTAGGATTCATATCAAACCCTTTTTGGGTCATGCTTTTAGACCCAAACAGATTATATGGTTGCAAGTATAGATAAGGTAAAGCACCCTTATTCATCAGGTACTTGATTACTGTCGGAGTTGGAGAGCATGGGCTCAAGCTGAGGCTTACGATGCTGTTGGAGTTTAATGTTTTCTATAATTTGGTTGTAGTATTGTATTTATAGCATTGTGACTTGTTTGTATTCTTTATTTGACACATTTGACATTCATCATTTATATATATGCTCCAGTTTTTTTTATTTCTATCAAACTTCTATTGTTTACTTCTATTGTATAGTATTACTGCTTCCGCTACTATTTACTATCTACCTTCCGCTGTGTATAATCTTCCAATGAGGGAATAGTTTCCCCATTATCACACCTTGTCCCTCGCTGCTAGTTGGTAGCCTCTAGCATTTGGGGAAATTCACTTGAGTTTATGTGACCAACTGGGCTTGGGGCACCTTTGGGTGGCACCCAGATCCGGGATGTTACACGAGCGAACTGAGATAGAGTATACGGTTTTCAATAAGTGTTACCATATATTATGATGAAAAATAATCAACCTAATAAATTATTGAGATACTCTTTCTACTCTAGAATCCCCTCCAAATTATCAACCATCTCGCTGGGATTCAAGAATGGGTGAATGTTTAAGTTCAAAATTGTAACACCCCGAGTTTTTATAAACCATTTTTTTGAATAAATTAAATTTATTTGTTAGATTGTTTTTAAATATACACCAAGTTAATATTTCATTATAGACTACATGAATTTTATATTGTGCTACATGCAACACCAACTTAGCTTTCATTACACGGAACACTGAGATTCTACGAAACAACATTTTATTATTAAAATTATTTAAATGTGACTATTTTAACCTAGACATTAGACTTAGAAAAATGGATAGTAATAAATTATTTTTAAATATAAATTAAAATGGTTTTATATAAAGGAAACATATTTATAATAAAACATATAATTTTTAGTAAAGTCTTTATATCTTTGAAAATACCATTTTCTCAAAAAAATTGTTTTCTGTGTCCTTCTGTGAACAATAATAAAATTTATTTTTGAAAATTTTAGAAAATTAATTTATTAAAATAAACTTTATTTTTTAATTAATAATTTCAAAAATATCTTAAGGTGATTTATTAGGATTTTTTTGAAAAGTTTCATTTTTATGAATAGTGAAAAATATAGATTTTTAATTGAAAATTGATTTTTAATTTAATTTATTTATATAGATAAATTATATTTTTATTTGGTTTTAAAGTATATTTATATAAATTATAAATATATTAATCCAATTTATGTCATTGGTATCAATTTCACATTGAAATTGGACATAAAAACATTTCAAACTTTTGAATATTTTCTCTTTAAAAATCCACATTCGCCACACGTATGTGGGATTAATTTTAAATTAGTTTCTTCCACTTATATGTTTATAATTTTAAAAAATGGATTAAATATTTGGAATAATAATAATTTACAATTTCTAATAAGGTCAAATTAATTTTTTACCAAATTGGTTAGTGAAATCAACTAAAAATTAATTACAGTGATTAAGATAAAAACAAGGTTACTTAGTGGTTAAATTAGAAAATAAGGTGTAAAAATGAACCTACATTTTTCAAAAACATATTTTATGGAAATATTTAGACCTTATCATGTATAATGTTATAATTTTATCCATTTTTTATACTTGTTCCACACAAAAAACATGGATGAAATTCCCTCTTTAAAAAAATTTATAAGTTTACCACTCACCTCCCTTATAAAAGGCCACCCCTTATCCCCCTATCTTCACACCTATAAATCCATTATGTATAATCCAATAACTATAAAAAAAATATCTTAAAAACTCCCCTAAATTCATCCAAGAAGCCTCACCTTGAGAATAAATCCAACCAAGGGATTCATTTGGTGCAAACCAAAAGAGATACCCGAAGAAGATGCAACATTCATCAACATACATTTTTAGTTTATTTATTTATTAAACCCATTAAATTTTTTTATATCATGATTATATAATAAAATTAGTATCTTAAATATAATTATATGGTATTAATTCAAATTTTATTACCTACACCATCACACACTTCCATCAAATGGGATACACAATCAACGTTTGTGTGTACGGCGGACTACCGCCTCAAGAACTAATGTCATTCGTTATTCCATTACCACCTTTCAATATTGGGAATAATTATGTATCTATAGTTTATATATGATATTTATTATTTTTATGATTTTATTATTATTATATAATTTTTATACCACACATACTTTCATGATTTCTATTTTTTGAGAATACAATGGCGTCATTCGTGTGTGCGGACTACCACCTTGCAAAGCGATGTGATTCGTTCAAAATTTACATGCAATGTATTAAGTATAGTTTTAATAAACATATATGATATATATATGACATATAAATGATTCTATAATTATAATATATCATATAATTTTATTTTTTTCAATCTGATAAGAAAAATTGAAACAATTTTCATGCGTACGTATGGCCTACCATCTCTACGAACGATGTATTTCATTTCCTATTTCTAACATTTATAGATTATTATAAATAAATATATAATTAATATATATATATATATATTATTTATATAATTTTTATCATTATGTAAATTATGTAATCATGATTTATTTAAGAGAATCGATAATATAAAAAATCAAAAGTTATACGAAAAACAATGCGGTTATTACCCGAAACATAAATTTAACATTGAATTGTTAATAAAATGGTAATAAAATGTCATAAGAAAATCATATATGGAATTATATATATGAATATGGTTATTTTATATATGTATAATAAACTTATATTTATTATACATGAGGTTTTAATGAGTACGATGAGAGACAAGACTTATGGTAGGGGATTTACGTCTCACTTTTTACTTTTGTGAGAAACATGCTATATTCACCTACTCGTTATTCTATGTGGTTTATATATTACCCATGAATTTAATTTATGATTATCCTAATTAATTTTTTTATTTACATATCCATTTTAGGATCTCTCTTTCATGGGGTTTACAGTTAAAATATAACCACAGAGGTAATGTATTTTTTTCCTCAATTTACCTTATTTGAGACACATGTTGTGTTATGAACATATATTCTTTTATGTGGTGTATATAATTCTAATTTGACATGTTATATCATGAATCATGTTTTTTTCATGATATTTTAATATTTATGTAATTTTATTATCTCATGGGGATTATGATTCAATGTTACCAAAGTGGGCGTCGTCGCGCCTCGTGTGTTCGTCCCGGCGTGCTTCGTCCCCTATGTCGATGAATTCAGCTTTGGTGGTGCGGCTTGGATCTCGTCTGGTGCGATGAAGGTGCGACGGTGTTGCTCGGTGTGGCTCGGTGCGGTTGGATCTCATCTGGCATGACGGTGATGCGACAATGTGGCATGGCTTATCCCTATCCATTGACGATGAGGCTCAGTGTGTGATCGTGGCTAGGTTTTCTCATCTAGATTCGTCGGGTGACAGGGTTTCTCAGAGGTTCGGTGCACTCTCTCCGGCTTCGTCGGGCAGCCTGGGTTTCCAGGCTCATCAGGTGCGATCAGGTGCAGGTCTCTGGTTAGATCTGCAGTGCTTTGGAGGGGTGAGGTATTGGGTAGCAGCTTCTCTGTTTTTTTGCAGGTTCTCTTTTGGTATGGTGTGATTGCCTATGTTGTGATTTGTTCTATCTAGATGGATTCGATATTGTTTGTTCTAGTTTGATCTCGTTGGCTCTTCTCTGCCTTTTCCTACTGCCATTATCATTCCTGTGAGGTTTTGGAATCTGGTAAGGGTACATATCTGGTTATGATCGGAGCAGACTCATGCCCTTAGCGGCACTTCTGTTTCAGGATGACCCTGATTCCCTCATCAGTGGTGCCCTCTGGGTATGGGGTTGGGCCACCTAGTCCTAGGTGAGGATGGCCTGTTCTCATGTCTCTTGGGTTGCCTTTCAGACTTATGTGACTATGGTGGCTGGGGGGTTTAAGGAGGGAAGCGGTGTTGGTCCAGGATGACCTTTGATGGTGGCGCTTGGAATGTTCATTTCGGAAGGGAGAATAGTTTTTTTCTTGTGAGGTCTATTAGTATGGTGATTCACCCAGACTCGACCCGTGGATTAGGCCCCATAGGAGGTTCCAGAGCTGCTCTTCATCGTTGCAGTGCTTTTCAGATTTGGTTGTTGAGAGGGTATGATGACAGTCATCGGATCGGGCATATGCTTCGACACAGGACACTTGCTTGTTGTTAAGCCTTGCAACGGTAGAGTGCTTTTCCATGTTAATATGATGGGGAGGGGTAGTTTCATGTGTCAGTTTGGTTTGTCTCGCTAGACCTTCGGGTCGTGAATTATTTTAAGTCGATGATGTCTTGGGTTCCCCCCTTCTTCCCTTAAAAGGGGGCTTATGTTTCTGTTTCTATTGAAATAATAAAAAATTTAAAGGCCTTCAAGCCATTGGATGATGTTTATTACTAAAATCTCATAATTTATCAAGATTGTTTACAATTATGATTCCATTGATGAAATCTTACGATCCATATCTCAAGAACACTGATGAATTTTATTATACTCTATATATTCATGATATCTTAATGTAACTATACCATTTTTCCACACTTTGGCGGTTATGATAATTAAGAAAATGTTTTTAATAAAATTTGACTTTATTTTTCTCTTCAGTCAGAAATATATTTTCTCCCAAAACCATATTTTATAAGAATTTTTTCAAAAAAAATCTACCATGATTTTTAAAAGGATTTTTTTCACATGTTTTATCTTTTTATAAAATAGTTTTAAAATAAATATTCTTGTCAACTTCTGATCAAATATTTTTTGACTTTTACTGATAATATGGAAGGGATATTTGTTTTAACGGGTACAAAATAGACGAAATTCTACGCTACCATGAAAAACCATTGATTTGAAGCTTAATTTATAGGTTTTCAAGGATATTTTCATTGAAAAATATTTTCAAAATATTTTCAAGATTCCTTTATAAGTTTTCATTTTATTTTTAAAGGAAAATATTTTTCAATTTTTTAAGTTTTAAAAAAAAATTCAAAGAGGAAAGGATATTTTCTTCAGGAAATGTTTTAAAATTATATTTCAAAAATATTTTCCATCTAAGATGACATCTATTGTTGTTACCGATTCCTCACCATGGATATGATCCAATAATACCATTTATATTATTTCTATAAATGGTTTATGTTTTTATGGAATGATGTTTGTGACACCTGTTTCTCTTCAAAGTGTTATACCATGATAAAATTCTTATGAAACCCACTTATTTTCATGGGTTATTATTTGATGAAATGATTATGAAACTTTTATCTTTTCCATAGGTTATGATATGATGACATGTCTATGATAACCATTTCATTTCATATGTTATGATATGATGAATATTTTTTATCTTATGGCACACATATTTATGATTTCATTATGTGATGAGTGGGACCTATATCTCCCTATAATTAATTAGTTAAATATTTATATCTCATGAGAGAGACATGGATTAAATTGGGATTGAACCTAGTTTAGTAAAGGACTTTGTCCACTAATATGGTCTTGGGAGTGAACCTTGACTACTAAGGTGGTTTGGGGAGTAAACCCATTCCACTAAGATATCCTTTGTAGTGATCCTTGACTACTATAAAAATAATTTTATTTGTTTATGTGTATGCCAAAAATTAATTTCTTATTCCAATGTTATGCTCTCATGGCTCATGTTCTTTGATTCCCTTATGATTTATGTCTTATGAACTACCAATATTTATGCCATGACTCATGATTATGATATTTTATTTGTAGGTTATGATCTTATAATGTTATTATCATGTTCTCATACCCTTATTTTCATGATTATGCTTACTTATCACCCTTTTTCACTCTTACTGGTAATCTGATTTCACCCTTTCTTATGTTCCCTTTCCCCAGGTTATGAAGATATGTATTATGTATGAGGTGTATATGAAGGGTGCTAGTCATGGAGAACCTGGTGGGAGATAATTTATTTCACTTATGGACCATTGTTTATATTTACATTTTTCAAATAGATTAAACTAATATGGTGTTTTGGCATGTGTTTGTGTAATATAATGAATATTCTGAAAAAACAAATGATGTAATGTCTATGTATGAAAAGTATGGTTCACTATTGTTGGTATCAGAGAAATTTTTTAGTTAACCTTTGGAAACTAGGATGATAAAAACTTAATAAGATCCCTAAATACATTTCCTAGGATAAGTGTAAGGATGAATCAAAGTGAAGGAAAATGTCCTAGAATTTTGGTAAAGGATAGAACAAGTGGTTTCTTAGAAATAAATCTCTATTTGGATACTAAAAGTGGATATGGATCTGGCACAGATGTACCTAGGGAAAACAACTCTGAAAAACCATATTGAGCTAGAATCTATTGGGAATAGATGCATGATAATGATCCTTGCAACACAAATGGTTTGAAACTCCCATGGGATATACTTTGGAAATTCACAAACTCTTTATGAACCATTATGAAGGATTAAAATGGAAGTTTTATATGAATGACTTAGGATAAACCTAAGGTATCACAGATTAAATAAGGTGTCATAATTTAGAAATTCTATAAGTTATTTATATGATTATATAGTTTCCCACTATGATTATTGTTTCTTACTCTATGATTTTTGGTTTTAGTCAGTGGTTGGAAACTGAAGGAACTGCATTAATGATGAGTGTGATAGAAAATATAATGATTGTACTCCTAAGAATCCAAATGTTATGGGTGATGGAATGAAAAATATTATGGATATTCTAACACAAATTTCAAAAGCTATGAATCATTCTATAATTCCAAATGATCAAATGAGGGAACAATATTCTATTGAGTCCTTTATGAGGAAACATCTACCTTCTTTCAAAGTGTCTTATGATTAACTTTTTTTTGAACAATGGATTAGTACCACTAAAAAGATATTTTCTATTATCTAATGTTTGGAACATGAGAAATTCATTTTGGATATTTATCATTTAAAAGGTAAAGAGGACTAGCAGTGGACTCTAATCAATAATATGAGACAATAAGATGAAATTGACTCCATGGATTGGGATGATTTGAAGGACTTATTTTTCAATAAGTACTTTCCTTTTATACTTTGTATGAAAATGGAGAAAGATCTTATCAAGTTAAACCAAAGGGATAATGAATATATTGGTAACTATGAATCCAATTTTATAAGACTTGTGAGGTATGCTTCTAGTATTATCATCCAACCTGAAAGTAAGGTTGACCGATTCTTCAGTGGCTTAAAACCAAGTCTTCGAAGGGAGTTAGTCATAAGAGACTTCAGTAGTTATGAATAGATTGTGTGTTGTGCAATAAAGGTGTAAATGGAGGTTGGAGTTAATCATAATAGACTTCGGGAATTTTATTTATGAAGTGATGGGAAGATGTTAGATAAAATTTTGAATAGATAGAAAGATACACAAAATAAACCACCCATACTTAAGTGATTCAAGTGTAAAAAGAATGGTAATTATTCCAACCAGTTCCCAAACCCAAGGTTTAATGAAAATTATCAATGTTAGTAACCTCTCATGCTAAGGGACAATGGGAAATCTCATGTGATCACTATTTTTGATGAGGAATGTGATAATGACATGGTGAAATATACACTTACCATCCACTCTAGAACTGATAATGTCATATTTGACTCTAGATCTATCCATTCCTTCATATCTAAAGAATTTTCTAAGGGTATCAAGAAACCAACCAAAATATTAGATGTATAATTAGTATTGAAACCCCCTAATGGCATGATGATCACATATCAAGTCTATGATACCTCTCTTATTGATGTTGGTGGAAATGTGCTTCCAAAAAATTCTAACATTCTTCCTCTGGTTGAATTTGATGTCATCTTAGCAATGGATTGGATTTATATACATAAATACCACATCAATTTTAAATTAAGTGCATTCACATTTGATATTCCAAAGAAATAAATGTCCGTCTATCAATGTGAAGATAAGTATGAGCTTATGATGGCAATCACATCCAATGTATGGGTCTTAATTCCCATTAAAAAGGTGTGTTTATACAAAATGGTTAGGGAGAAACTCGACATCGATGATATGGCTATTGTTTTGGAATTTTTGGATGTCTTTATAGAATATTTTACTAGACTTCCACCTAAATGTGAATTTTAGTTCTCAATAGAACTCATACCTTGTGCTACACCAATTTTAATGACTCCCTATAGAATGTCCCTAATTAAGTTGTAGGAATTGAAGAAGCAACTCCATGAAAACCTTGATAAGGGATTCATTTGGCCATGTTTTCCACCTTGGGGTATACCAATTATTTTTGTGAAAAAGAAATATGGATCAATGTAATGATGCATTGATTATCAGGATTTGATAAAGATCACAATTATGAACAAGTATCAAGTTCCCCATATTGATGACTTGTTTTTTCAACTTTGTGGGGCTCAATAATTTTATAAGATTGACCTTTGTACTGGATATCATCAATTGAGGGTTAATAAGGATAATATATGCAAGAAAAAATTTCGTACAAGGTATGGAAACTATGAATATATAGTGATTCATTTCAGTCATACTAATGTCCCTATTATCTTCATGTATTTGATGAATATAGTCTTCAGAGATTACCTTGATTAGTTTGAAACAATATTTATAGATGATATTATTATCTTCTCAAAGTAAAAGGAAAAGTATGGATACCACTTTAGAATTGTACTAAAGACCCTAATGAAGGATGATTTTTATTAAAAATTTACAAAGTGTAAATTTTGTATACAAAGGGTTTCATTTTTGGGTCATATAATCTCAAGGGATGGTATATGAGTAGATCCATCAAAGACAGAGGCTATTGAATGTTTTCCTAGACTAACTATGGGGACTGAGATCTATAGTTTTCTTGGTTTAGCTAGATATTATCAATGGTTTGTTGATAATTTCACATAACTATCTAATCCTATAACCAAGTTAACTTGGAAGGGATCCAAGCTCCTTTGGACAGATGAATGTGAGTAAAATTTCAAGTAATTTTAGTGAATGTTAGTCAATGAACCTATTCTTACATTACACTACAATGGAGAAGGGTTTGTAATCTATAGTGATGAATCTAAGAAGGGGTTGGGATGCGTTCTCATGAAAAATGTCATGCTTATAGATTATGCCTCAATTAAATTGAAGATTCATGAAATCAATTACCCAACTCATGATTTGGAGTTAGCTGCAATAATTTTTTCATTAAAGATATGTAGGTATTATCTTTACAGATAAAAGTGTGATATATATACTGATAAAAAAAGTTTAAAGTATATATTCACACAAAAAGAGATGAACATGCACTAGAAAATATGTTTAGAGTTGATTAAGGATTATGAATTCTCAATACATTACCACCCTAGTAAAGTGAACAAGGTGGTCGATGCTTTGAGTCGAAAGGATCATTCTATATTATACATTATGAGGATAAAAAAGATCCAATATTTCTATATTTGAAAAGGATGGACCTATAAATACTAAAGGAAGAAAAAAATCTTATATTACTAAATTGAATGTTCAACCATCTATCCAAGTGAAGATTAAAAAGGCTCAAAAAGAAGATGCAGAGCTACAAAAGAAGGTTAGAAATGTTCCCAAGTTTAACCTTGATCATGATGGGATGATAAGGTTTGGGAACCACATATACATTCCATATATACTAGATTTGAAGAAGGAGATATTAGATGAATCTCATAGTTCTTCATTCTCTATTCATCTTGGAAGGAAAAATTCGTATATAGATTTGAAAGAATACTTCGGATGGGATGGTATTAATAGAGATATGGAAAAGTTTATATCTCAGTTCTTGGTGTGACAACAAGATAAGGATGAAAGACAAAATTATAAGGGGATATTGCATCCCTTACCCATACCAGAATGGAAATGGGAGAACATCACTATGGATTTTGTCATTGGAATCCCCACAACCTCTAAAGGGAATAATGGTATATGGGTGATAGTCGATCTCTTTACTAAGTCACCACACTTCATTGCTATCATATTAGACTTATCTCTAGATCATCTTACCAAGATATAAATTTAGGAAGTGGTAATGTTGTATGGGGTACCACATTCCATTGTATTTGATCAGGATCTAAGATTTACCTCAAAGTTCTGGAGAAGTCTTCATCAATCCCTTGATACGAAATTGAGTTTCAGCGCTTCTTATCACCCTCAGATAGATGGTCTATCTGAAATGACATTTCAAACACTAGACAATATATTGAGATCTTGTTGTCTAGATTTACAAGCTGGTTGGGATAAAAAAATTCCTCTAGTTGATTTTTCTTACAATAATATATTTCACTCAAGAATTCAAATGGATACTTATGAATCCCTCTATGGGAAGAAATTTAGAGTTATAACATGCTTGAATGAAGTTGGATAAATAAATATATTCGGACCTGAGATCACTGAATAAATGGAATAGAAGGTTAGATCCATTTAGCAGCATATCAAGGTAACTCAGAGTTGGTAGAAAAGTTATACTAATAATCATCGATGTGACATAGAACTTGAATTTGGTAATAAGGTGTTTCTAATAATTTCTCCATAAAGGAAGGTTATGGGATTCTGAAAGAAAGGGAAACGAATCCCTAGGAATGTCGGTCCCTTTAAAATTCTTGAACATATCGGGATGGTAGCCGATCACTTGGTGATTCCACAAAAACTATCTCAAATACATGATATGTTCCATGTATATCTCTTGAAAAAGTACATACCTTACCATTAACATGTACTAAACTCATAGGTCATACCGCTAGAGAAGGATCTTTCTTATGAGTAACAACCAGTTGAAATTCTAGATCATATAGAGAAAGTTATATGAAACAAGACCACTCACTTGGTCAAAGTTTTGTGGTGAAACCACCAGTTTGAATAATCTATGTGGGAACTTGAGGATATGATGAGATAGAATTATTGTCATTTGTTTTTATTATAATGATATATTTTAAGGGTGAAATTCATTTTTAGGGGGGTGGTAGAATGTAACACCCTAAGATTTTATGAACCTATTTTTTCAAATAAATTAAATTTATTTGGTGGATTGAATTTAAATATACACCAATTTAATATTTTTTTTATAATCTACACCAATTTAATCTTTTTCTACACACAACATCAACTTAGCTTTCATTACAAGCAAAACTAAGATTCTACAAAACAACATTTTATTATTATAATTATTTAAAAGTGGCCATTATAAACTAGACGCTAGGCTTAAAAAATGAATAGTAATTAATAATTATTAAATATTAATTATAATGGTTTTACATAAAGTAAACATTCTGATAATAAAACAAATAAATTTTAGTTAAGTGCTTATATGTTTTAAAATATTATTTTCCCAAAAAAATGCTTGTTATGTCCTTCTGTGAACAATAATAAAATTAATTTTTCAAAATTTTAGAAATTTAATTTTATAAAATAAACATTATTTTTTTATTAAAAATTTTAAAATTATATTAAGTTTATATTTTGGTATTTTTTTGAAAAGTTTCATTTTTATGATGAATAGTGAAAATATAGAATTTTATTTGAAAACTGCCTTTTCATTTAAATTGTTTATATAGATAAATTAATTTCTTTAAAGTTTATTTAGATAAATTATACATATATTAATACAATTTATGTCATTGATATTAATTTCAAATTGAAATTAACATACAAACATTTCAAGCTTTTAAATATTTTCGCTTTAAAAACCCGTATTCACAACACGTCTGTAGGATTAATTTTAAATTAATTTCTACAAATTTTGTGTTTAGAATTTGGAAAAATAGATTAAATATTTATAATAATAATAATTTAGAATTTATAATAAGGTCAACTTAAATTTTTATCAAAGTGATTAGTGAAATCAATTAAATATCAATTACAAAAATTAACATAAAAACAAGGTTACTAAGTGGTTAACTTTAAAAATAAGGTGTAAAAATGAACCTAAACTTGTCAAAAAATTATTTTATTTCCATATTTTGACCTTATAATATATAATGTTCTAATTTTATCCATTTTGGACACTTTTACAAATGAAAAATGTGGGTGGAATCCTCTCTTTCAAAATATTTACAAGTTTGCCACTCACCTCCCTTATAAAAGGTCACCCCTTCTCCCCCTCTCCTCACACCTATAAAGCCCTTATGGGTTGGAAAATCCATATAAAAATATATTCATAACTCTCATAAATTCATCATATAATCATAACTTTGGTAATAAATCCAACCAATGGAGTTCTTTGGTGCAAACCAAAAGAAGATACCCAAAGAAGAGGCAACGTTCATCAATGAATGTTTTTGTATTATTTATTTCTTAAAACCTTAAAATTATTTTTACATAATTATTATATTATAAACTCATAATATTAAATATAATAATATTTTATTAATTCTAAGGGTATTACCTACAATATCACACACTTCCATAAAATGGGATATACAATCATCGTTCATGTGTATGGCGAACTACCGTCTCACGAACCAATATCATTCATTCTTCCATTACCACATTTCAAGGTTTATAATAATGATGAATTTATAGTTTATATATGATATTAATTATTTTTATGATGTTATTATTATCCTTTATTTTTTATATAACACATACCTTCATTCTTTCCATTTTGTGGGAATATGATAACATCATTCGTGTGCACGGCGGACTATTGTATCGTGAAGTGATGTGATTCATTCACACTTTACATGGAATGTATTAAGGATAGTTTTAATAAAAATATGTGATATATATATGAAATAAAAATTATTATATAATTTTATTTCTTTCAGTCCAACAATAAAAAAGGAGACAACGTTCATGCGTACATAAGACCTACCGTCTCCATGAACGGTGTATTTCATTTCCTATTTCTATATTTTATAGATTATTATAAATACATATAACACACACACACACACACATATATATATATATTATTTATATCATGTTTATAATTATATAAATTATTTAATCATGATTAAATTAAGATGATCAAGAATATGACAAAATAAAGCTTATATGAAAAACAAAGCGGTTATTACCTGAAACACAACTTTAATATAGAATTGTTAATAGATAGGTAATAAAATGTCAAAATAAAGTAATATATGGAATTAAATATATTAATATGGTTTTTTATAGATTTATAATAATCTTATATATATTATATATAAGTTTTTAACAATTACGACAAGATCCAAGACTTATGGTAAGGGGTTTACATCTCACTTTTTACTTTTATGATACACATGCTATATTCACCACTTAATTATTATATGTGGTGTATATTCTTCCCATGAATGTATTTTATGATTATAATAATTAATTTTTTTATTTAAATATCCATTTTAGGATCTCTCTTTCATGGGGTTTAAGGTTAAAATGTTACCAAAACGGTAAGGGGATTGTTTCAAGTGTGTCATTTGATATGAAATATCATGAATCTCTTTTTTTAATGATATTTTAAGCTTTATTTAATGTTATTCTCTCATGGGGATTATGATTCAATCTTACCCAAGTGGTGAGAATTTATTTCTATAATCTCATTGTTTATCAGGATTGTTTACAATTATGATTCCATTAATGAAATATTATGATCCATGTCTCAAGAAAACTGATGAATTTTTTTCTCCACTTGTTATACATGATATCTTTAGGTAATGGTAACATTTTCCCACTCTTTGGTACTGATGATAATTAAGAAAATGTTTTTAAGAAAATCTGACTTTATTTTTCTCTTTAGTCAGAAATCTGTTTTCTCCTAAAACATGTTTTCTGAAAATGTTTTCAAAAATGTTATACCATGATTTTAAAAGGTATTTTTACCCATTTTTTACCTTTTTTAAAAAAATTTTTTAAATAATATTATTTTTGCCTTCTAATCAAGGCTCTTTTGACTTCTTCCGACAATATGAAAAGGATGTTTGTTTTAACATGTAGGACATGGATGGAATTCTCCACTACCTTAAAAAATCATTGATTTGAAGCCACATTTATAAGTTTTCAAGGATATATTCATAGAAAAATGTTTTCAAAATGTTTTCAATATTATTTTATAAGTTTTAAATTAATTTTCAAAGGAAAATATTTTCAAAATGTTTTAAGTATTAAAAAAAATTTCAAAATGGAAAGGATATTTTCCTCAAGAAATGTTTTAAAAGGATTTTTAAAAATTATTTTCCATCTAAGATGACATATGTTGATGTTACCTATTATTTACTAGGGATATAATCTAAGAATATGATTCATATTCTTTCTCTGAATTGTTTATGTTTTGATGTCATGGTGTTTGTGACACCCATTTCTCTTCCATGGGTTATACCATGATAAAACGCTTATGAAACCTACTTATTTTCATGTTTTATACATTTATTAAATGATTATAAAACCTATATATTTTCCATTGGTTATGATATGATGATAATTTTATGATACCCATTTCATTTTATAAGTTATTATATGATGAATGTTTATGATCTTATGGCACACATATGTATTATTTCATTATGTGATGGGTGGGACCTATATATACCTTAAATTCATTAGATAATGATTTATATCTCATGAGATAAAGATGGATGAAATGGGTAATAAACACAATTTAGTAAAGGAATATTTCCACTATGATGGTCGTGGGAGTGAACCTTGACTACTAAGATTGTTTGGGGAGTGAACCCATTCCACTAAGATAGCCTTGGAAGTGAGCCTTGACTATTATGGAAATAATTTTATATGTTTATGTGTATACCATAAATTCATGTCGTATTCCAATGTTATGCTCTCATGACTCATGTTATTTGATTCCATTATGATTCATGTCGTATGGAATAACAATATTTATTTTATGACTCATGATTATGATCTTTGATATGTAGGGTATGATCTTCTAATGTTATGCTCATGTTCTCATACCCTTATGTTCATGATTATGCTTACGTATCTCCATTGTTCACCCTTATCGAGCTTCTGATCTCACCCTTTTCTTATATTTTCTTTCCCTATGTTATGAATGTTGGTCGGTGATAGTAACTCAAGAGTGGGTGAATTGAGTTCCTAATAAAAAATTTCTATAAATAAACTGGACAATTAATCCAAACAGAAGATCGATATAAGATCTATCCTTTTAAAAGATTTCCTAAAGAGTGATTGGGTCTCAGTCAAAATATGGTTTAGAAATACCATATATTTTGAGATCAATTTACTTATATAAAAACATATATAAACACTAGTTAATATTAATTATAAAAGCAATTGTTTTGTTTGTTAATGAAATGTTATCTTGAATATGATAGAAAAAACAACAACACAGTGACACAACAAAATAAATAATAGGTTCAGTCTTAAGGTGAGACCTCATACCCTCCACTTGGAAATCACCTCCTTATAATAATATTTTAAATATAATCAAACAAATACACAATCTAGATTAGGTATACAGTCAATAGAAACAAGTTTTACAGGATAAAAATCTTCTTCCACAGTTATACATGGGATGAAAGAAAAACACAGGTCACACACGGACCTCTTCCAAAAACATAGTGGGAAATATATTGAGGAAGGAGAGAATAACAATTATTCTCCTAGAATATGTAGGAGACAATGTGTGTTGGATAATAGTAAAACAAAACACAACTCAAAATTAAAATAAACAAAACAAATATAAATACCTTAGTCTGATTTGTTTTGTATGTTTGTAATCCTCATATCAACAATGGTGAGGAGTCTGTGCTTTATTCTGGAATATTGAGGCAAAATAGAGGATCATAGAAATATACAGGAATGCTTTATTTGATCTTTGTTTGTTGTCTTAATCAATCTTAGTAATGGGTTTAGTTCTTCTATGTTGTTGATCTTCACAGAATGTGAATCAACAAGTTCAAGAGAGTTTACAGATTTGATCGCTCACTTTTCTTGGTCATTAGTAATCATTGCATTAGTAAAGAATCATTGTCTCGAGAGAGATATCCTTCATGAATATATATCATCACTTGTCAAAATAGATCCACATTCCTCAGATTATCTTTAAGTAAGTCTTAAATACTTTTTCAAACCATCTAGGAATCGATTTTTTCATTGAACCATTTACGCCGAAGATCTCAGACAACAATGGTAACAAGAGTACTGGCAGTGACTCAGCAATTGGCGGTGACACTGCTGACAGTAAATTATTATGTGTTAGTGGTGACTCACTTCTAGTGGTACCTCATCCTGGTATTAATGATGACTCACCTTTGGCGATATCTCATCCTGGTGGCAACAATGACTTGAGTCTAGCGGTAGCTCATATGGGTGGTAACTATGACTCACCACTAGCGGTAATGGTGACTTGTAGCCAATGGTGTCTTCACATAACTCTTAACAAAAATATTATAGAAGTAATATGTTCATATAAAATGATATCATAAAACATTTTAAACATTAGTAATAAATGAATCATGGTTTGTGATCATTAAAATAAGAGGTGTCAGACACACTTCATCTAAGGAAGTGCCAACATTCTCCCCCTTTTTGATGATCACAAAACATGGAATTTTATAAAACATGTACTAAATACTTAATTAAAAATGATTATATATATATTATTATATCAAAATTCAAAATTCCCTATTATACCCCCCTTTGAGATTATCAAAATAGTAATAAAAAACATAAAGGAAAAGAACAAAAAGGAATTTCATTAACTTTTTTCAAAAAAGATATATGATAATGATGAAAGGAAGAAAGTGCATGATCCCTATCAAGGAGATATTGCTAAAAATATATTCACTCCTTAGAGTTTGGTGGTTGATTAGCTTTCTCCTTTCTTTTGTCTTTTGACATATCTCTAGTATCTTCCTGAGAAGAGACTTTAAAAGTATAAGTTGGGGGAAAAGTTGTAATGGATGGTAGAGTGGTAGTAAGAGGTCGTGGTTCTATGAAATGAAATGGTATGAGTTATCTGATAGCTTCAAATGGATACAGATTTATTTACTGTAGTGGTGGAGTCATAAGACTAGTTGACTGAGAGATTAGAGTAGGAATGTACTGAACTATCCCTATAGTTGAGGTTGAAGGAACTGGATATATAAGAATGGCCTCTCGAGAAATAACAGTCATTTTATGGACATGGAGGTAATGTTTAAAAAGATTAATAAACTCTATAATTATGGGGCTCCTCTTTCCATTTCATTAAAGAAATTTTTATTTTCATCCATAAATCTCTGAAGAGCTAGTGTAAGAAATTTTAACTAAATCACATGTTCTTTAAAGGATCTTGTCACTGGTGGTATCTTCAGTTCTTAGAAAGAAACTTGAAATTATCTGACATATCATGTTTAGTGTATATCCTTGATAAATAATATTTGATATCATTTTTATCACTTTCTTATCTTATCTGAGATCACCAACATACTCTTTTAAGAATTGAATAATATGTTCTCAATGAAGATGTATCTGCCTAATATGGTCTTCATGAGTACTGACATCACCCAAGGCATTTCTTATTTATT
Source organism: Viscum album (assembly GCA_963277665.1). Taxonomy (NCBI): domain Eukaryota; kingdom Viridiplantae; phylum Streptophyta; class Magnoliopsida; order Santalales; family Viscaceae; genus Viscum; species Viscum album. The sequence continues at coordinate 1,842,648,743 of OY728150.1, forward strand.
TTCTGAACTAATGTTAAAAAAGATCTCTATAAAACTATACTCAAGTAGGAGGTGGTGTAGATTATTTGGAGGAAATATAAGCTAAACTATCCAAGTTCTGAGAAGTGGAACTCATAAAATTTGAAAAATAGGCTTACAGACCCTCCACTAAATATTTCAAACTTGCTACCTTATATGTAAATATTCTATTTTCAACTTCCATTTCTTGAATATGAAAACAAAATTTGGGTTAAATATGAGATATGAACATCTCATCTAAATATCTAACATGTATTTATTAAGGAGAGTAGTAGGATATGGTTTATTGTTCAATAATTGTGAAAAGTTTAAGACCAAATTCTTTCTCAAGGTTTCCATATCTGAATGAACATATTTTTTAAAAGAATCTAAATCATATCGGGTTACAACATTAGGAGGAAACACTATTTATGTAGTTATACAATTTCATTATTCATGTGATATTTCATCCTCAGCTGGTCTTTCTATTTCCATGGGAGTGAAAGACTATAACTCACCAGCTTAATCTATTTGATTCACTAGAATCATTCTCTTATGAATTCAGATTTATTATCTGAATCATTGTATGTCAACCCAATTATTATAAAATTGGGATATATCTCCCATTAATCAAAGGCTCTAACTGAATATATTACATAAGGAATAATTAGAGTGTCTCTGGGCTTGTAAGAGCTTTTCACAACTTCAGTTCTTGAGGGAATAGGAGGGGTCTCTTGTAGTTGAAAGGTGGGTGTATGTGGGGTATGGTCCACTGACTGAGTAATTGGAAAGGTATTCAAATCCCCCTCAATTATATCTAGCAGAACTTCTGTTTGATTTTTTTTTCAAGGTCTCCACTAATTCCAACTGATCCATTTCATCCAACTAATCATCAAGATTGGGAGTTTTCTCCCCCTCACTTTTTATTTCCTTATCCTTTGAAAGAACTGTTAGAATATTTGGAATCAGTGTGTCCCTAGTATAAATTTATTTAATGATACTGAATACAACTAGTGAAAATAATTGCAGTTGAACTAACTCTTGGGTAGGATGAACATGATCCATACCATTTTATTCATTTCCCTCATGAGCATAACCAAATTTTTCTGTTGATAAACTTTTTGATTAGAGAGAATTCCATTATGTCCAACATTAGGATTCTCATAAAGAGATTTATCTGCTTTATATGTATCAACCTCACTATAAGATCCATCTGGTTTCTCAAGATCCATAATCTCTTTATCTACTCTTTCAAAAAAAATCATTTCCTTCATCATTACTATCCTCACTTGAGGACTCAAAGTTAGATGATTTATACTAAGATTATTCAGAAACTTTACTATCTTCTTCATTATCACGCTCAGATAAGAGTGTTTGTCTAGATTGTATAAATCCTATAGAACTGAAATGCTCACTGAATACTCTTGGTGGAGATTTTATGATCTATAGATCACTTCCTTCTTCAACTGAATCAACTTCTTCTTCTTCTACATATCTTTCAACAATAACATCTATAATAGAATACTCAAAAATTTCATCAGGTTTAAGACTGGAATATACCATATCCTTTGATCTAGTTAGATAATCAATATGATTAAAATAATCATATATTTTTTCATTATCCCTAATCCAACATCCCTTCCAGGGATTCCAACTAACTTTCATTCTTTTTCAGATTGACTAAGAAAGAAAAAAACACCCATTTTGTCCTCATATTTCTCTCTAGGTTTAACATAACCATTGGCATCTAAAATGAAATATATCATTTTGGGATATTTGAGGGAGTTTTATCTGGATCTCTTCTTGCACATCTCATACATATAGACTATAAAAAATCTACAAATATTTATCATTTTACCTTTCTTCATAATATATAATAAGTATACATCTTGAAACTGTAATGTCTTGAAGTCCCCTTTTCTAGGACATAAAACATGTTATAAAAACTTAAACAATAGCATGCACTCACTATAATGCTCTATATCAGTTGGTATCCTCTTGGTTAAATCTATAGTTAGTTCTAGGAGAGCCTCCTCTAACTTATCATTAGGTATACTCCCTTGGAAATATTCATATACACCTTTGTGAGGAATCTGTAGACATTTTCCCCATTCTTTAGAAGAGAAAGAAATATCTTCTCCATCTATACTGCTATGAATTCTATCCACCTTTTTCTCAAAAATGAATCTCTTTTTCTGATAAAATTTATATACTATCCTTGAATAATACAATATATGATTTGAGGTAAACTAGTTCATCCACTTTTGTTTTTCTATTACCTTTAACACTAGTGTATTTCTAGTTGGAATCCATTATGCATCAATCTATTTTTCTGCTTCAACTATACAGTTCTTCATATTCAGGTTTGTTGAAACGACTTGCAATCTACTTGCAGATACTCGTCATCTCTTGGAAGGACTCACCTCTTCTAGATTTGATTTGTAAACTCACTTCACATAGGACATTCGAATCAGTTGAAGGCTTCAGGAGGAGTAAGGAAGTGGGAAGATTAATGGTTTGTGAGGACGACAAGGGATCAGGATTTCAAGGGTTAGAGGAAGTGAATTAATTTTGAGTAATCTTGATGTTTTTATCATTTAAGGATTCTAAAAGAATAATAATAAGATTAATATAATAAAAATTTAATCGGTACAGGAAAAATCACAACGATCATAAAAATAAGGGTAACATAAAAGGAAGGGTGACTCATTCAATGGTGACTCATCAACGGTGACTCTATCAATAGTGACTCATCAACGATGATTCATCAACAGTGAATCATCAATGGTGAATTATCAATGGTGACTCATCAATGGTGACTCATCAACAGTGACTCATCAACGGTGACTCATCAATGGTGACTCATCAATGGTGACTCATCAACGGTGACTCATCAACGGTGACTCATCAACGGTGACTCATCAATGGTGACTCATCAATATTAACCCCATCAATGGATACTCATCAATGGGGAATCATAAATAGTGACTCAATCAACCAAAGTTTATCATTTCTAATTCATGTTTGATATAGTTTAATCTTTCCTAATTCAAATTATTTATGAATATACCATCTAGATGATGTTCAGTTCTAATAAATTCTAAAGTTATATAACCTTTTTGATAATGATCTCTCAAAACTTGATGTCTTAAATCAATATGTTTTGTTTTAGAGTGAGATACTAGATTTTTGGAAATGTTTATTGCACTTGTGTTATCAAAATTAATAGGTACATGTATAAATTGGTATCCAAAGTCTAGTAAAGTATGTTTCATCTACAAGATTTGTGCATAGGAACTGCCTGAAACTATGTATTTAGCTTCAGCAGTAGATAATTCAACATAATTTTTCTTCTTAATACACCATGATACTAGATATTTTCCTAAAATATGACATGTTCTTGATGTTCTTTTTCTATCTAAATTTCAACCATCAAAATCAGTATATGAATAACTAACTAAATCAAAATCATTTCCTCTTGGGTAGAATAACTCTAAATTGGTTGTATACTTGAGGTATTTAAAAATTATTTGGACAACTAATAAATGTTACTCTTTTTTATTTTCTTGAAAGAGAGCACAAATACATACACTAAACATAATATTAGGTTGACTAGAAGTTAAGTAGAGAAGACTTCCAATCACACCTATGTAACTATTTTGATCTATTAATTTCTCAATTTCTTCAAGGTCTAGTTTACAGGTGGTAATCATGGGAGTATCACTGATTTTGGTACACTCCAGGCCAAAAAAAATTTAAAATATATTTAGTGTTTTTACTTTTATTTAAGATGATTACTTCTTTATTTTGAAAAATCTAAAATCCAAGAAATAATTTTAGTTCACCCATTAAACTCATTTCAAATTCACATGTATAAATTTTAAAAAATCAGAACATAATGAATATTTAGTACATCCAAAAATAATATCATCCACATAAATTTGAACTATCAAAACATTGTTTGAGATTATTTTTATAAAGAGATTTGGATCAGATATTCCTTTTAAAAAACTTTTTGAAATAGGGAAATAGGTAATCCTATCATACCGAGCTCTCAGATCTAGTTTTAAACCATACAAATCTTTTGTTAATTTAAAAACATGATTTGGTAAATTAGGGTTTTGAAATCATGGGGGTTGTTCACCAATAATATCATCATTTATAAATGCATTTAAGAATGCACTTTTAACATCCATTTGATAAATTTTTAAATCCAAATTTTCTTCACTGGAAAGTAGTATCCTAATGGCTTCAACTATTGATAAAGTTGAAAAAGTTTCTTCATAATCAATACCTTCTTCTTTATTATAAGATTGTGATACAAATATAGATTTATTTATTACTATAGTGATAGATTTATCAACATTGTTTCTAAACACCCACTTAGTTCCAATAGTTAAGGTATCCTTAGGTCAGTCAAAAAGTTCCCAAACATTGTTTCTTTCAAACTAATTAATTTCTTCTTGTATAGATATTACCTAGAATTCATCATTGATGGAATCATTGATGTTCTTAGGTTTAATTTGTGACAATAAGTCTTGATTTTAAATTTGATTTCTCAAGGAATCTCTGTTCTATATACCTATGTCTAAGTTTCTTATTACTACATCTTAAAGGTGGTGTCTATGAGTCCTAATGGGTATCTAAAAAGAGGGGCTGTTAGGCTTAAAATTTTCTTCCTATTCAGATTTTGGTGGATCATTGGCGGTAGTGTATTCTTGTTTAACAGAACTTTTAGATGGTTTGTAATTGATATTCAAAGATGAAATATCATCCTCAAGTTCTTCTAAGATAGTCTTAGCTTCATTGGGATTAGTTTCATCAAATTTTTTATGAACAAATTCTTCCATTGTTTTGGTATTCTTCTTAAACACTCTATAGACTTTTCTAGAAGTTGAATACCCAAGGAAAGTTCTTTCATCACTCTTGGAAGAAAATTTGTCCAAATTGACCTTTGTATTAAGAATAAATACTTTGAAAACCAAAACTCTAAAGTAATTAACCTTTGTTTTTCTATTATTCTATAACTCATAAGGTGTTTTATTTAAGAGAGGCCCAATCAAAACTATGTTAATAATATAACATGATTTATTTACATATTTAGCCCAAAAAGTAGATAGGTAGGTCATACTCATTTAACATGGTTCATGCTATCTCTTGAAGATTCATATTTTTTTCTTTCTACCACACCATTTTATTGTGGTGTCCTAGGAGAAGAGAAGTTGTGATTATAGCTATTTTGAGAACAGAATGACTCAAAGTATTGATTTTCAAATTCTCAACCATGATCACTCCTTAAGGTCTTAATCCTAAGTCCACTAAGGTTTTATACAAATTTGGGATACATAATAAAATAATAAAAATCTTCACTTTTGTGAGATAAAAAGAATACCCAAGTGTATCTAGAGAAGTCATTTGTAAGAACATAGACATAGTGTTTTCCATTTAGACCGGAAACTCTAGAAGGTCCAAAGAGGTCCATATGAATTAAATCTAGTGGTTGAGAGGTTGAAACTTATTTCTCAGATTTAAAATAAATCTTATGAATTTTCCATTTTGGGTAAGGATTAAAAACTCTATCATTTTAGAATTCATGCTTTGTAGGTCTCTAACTAACCCTTTCCTAGTTAGTTTTCTAAGTGATTGAATATTGCAATTTCATAGTATCCTATGCCAAATCCAATATTCTTTATGAAAGGTTTCACACTATGAATATTTCAAATTTAATTTAATTGAATTTATTATTTTTTCAGCCCTGTAATTTCTTTCGTCGGGGTCTGGGTTGGATTCGGTTTAAAAAAAATTGAGTATTTATTTAAAAATGCATGTTTTGGCCTTAACTGCATCCAGTGCACTGCAGTCGAAGCCATGTGGCCTCACCTGGGTCACCGCGCGACCTCACCCGGTTCACCACACGCCCTACTCGATGGTCAACTAATTAAATAAAATGAATTATTAATACAGAAATAAAATTAAATGTATGATAAAAATTTAATAAATTATTTTAATGATAATAGTAATAATATTATTTGAGAATGTTATTATTATTATTATTATCATTATTATTATAATTGTTATAAATTTTATTTTATTTTATTACTACCAATTTATTATTATAAATATATTTAGGTTTTATATTTATTTTTCTTCCCATTTTCTTTTTTTCCTTTCTTTTCTCTTTTCTTTTTTCCCCTCTTCCTATCTTCCTCCCCCTCTATCTCCCATCACACCCCTCCTCTAACCCTAGCACGTTTTCCCCCTGTTTGGATGCTCCACCTCCACTATATATTGTCACTCCTCAGGCAGCCTCAGACACCCACCATTTCACCCCATGGTTTTCTTCTGGTCGCATTGTCTCCCTCCTGGACGCCTACTATTCCAAACCACCCTCGCCCTCTCAGATGCCTGCTGGCCAGACCATCGTTTCCCTCCCTGGAAAGCCACTGGACCACCCATATCCCTTTCGGTCGGCCTTCCCCAGCTTGTGCTGTCACCCCGACCCCCTGGCTAATCCCTTACGCCACGCCCTTCTCCATCTCCAGCCCATTTTCCCACCTCCATCTCCTCCCACCTGGCGCTTCCTCACTGGACTCCTCACTAGTCGGTGCCACCTTCCACCGACCTCCCTCCTCCCGTCATGACACCCCGCTGTTGTTCCCCCTCTTTCCAGTAAACCCTTGTTTTTTGTTGTAGGGTTTTGTTTTCCATTTTGGGTTTTGTTTGTGGTTGGTTCAATTTTAATGCATTTGCATATATCTTTTTTTAAGGTTCATTTTGATTCTTTTGTGGTGCGTTTGGTGAGAATTTGGAGTCACGCACCAAATTTTTAGAGTTTCCCTACACTAAGGTATGTGGTTCCATGCCCTAACACTCTTAGATGATTTAATTTGTTTATCTAATTAATTTTTACATGTCCAATAGTTGAATCAGGTAGTGCATATTGTGTTTTAAAAATATTTTGACATGCATGTATGATGGAATTGGGTCTCCTTTTAGAAACGGTTATGTTTTTCTTGTGGGTCTTAATGCGATAATTCTTGCAAATGTTCACTTAATTATTTTTTGGTGTGCAAAGTATGTTTTATTGGTAATTAAATGCTTTTTTCGTTAGAAATGAATTTTCCTCCAAAATAAATGGTTGTGTGTTAGGAAAATTGATGTGACATTTAATAAAAATGTTTTATATGTTGGTTGTTAGGTTCAAAGTGGGTTCTAGGGTAGTGATGTTGCGTGTTTGGTTTTAAAGTGGCATTATTTCTCTGTAAAATTGAGTGTGTTTGGTGTGAACTTTGGTTGCACCATTTTTGGATGTTTTATAAATTTTTCAAATGGTTTAATACCTTAATTATATGGTGTGTGTGGTATTTTTAAAGTGGTTTGTGTGTCTAAAGGTTGTAATTGGTTTTTTAATATAGGGATTGGTGGTGCTTTGATGTGTGTTTTGATTTGATGTTTCTAGAATGTGTCCTAAGGGTTGTTTCGATGGTGCGAAGTAAGTTTTCATGGCCTTCGAGGTGTGTATAGATTTAAATGGAGTTTTTCAAAGAAAAATGAATCACATTGGGTGTGTTTTCCTTGTTGTGTACTTTTGAAATTGAATTGTAAATTTTTGAACAAGGGAAAACATGTTTTGATATGGTTACCTTGTGTATTTGGTTTTAAAGTGATGTCTTTATATGGAATCAAGAGTTTTTATTTAGTTTAAAGTATTCTTGGTTTTTCTTAAAATGATTTAATAAATAGTTTAAATGATTTATTAATTTATTTAGATGGTGTAAAAGTAGTATTTTGGAAGATTTGAATATGAATTTGTTTTTAATGTAGTATTTTTATTGCATAAGCCCTTGTTGTGTTATTTAATAATGTTTTCTACATTGTGAAAAATTATTATGTTCATCTTTGAGTGTTTCTAAATAGGTATTTTTGAAATGATTAAGTAACTAAAAATGTATTTTGGAAAGGTATTTTGGTGTGTGTGTGTTTTTAAAATGGCGTTTGAGTGTGCAAGTGGTGACTTCTGTGTGTAATGTTTGGTTTGGTTTGTGATATGTGAAAGTGATATACTGTGTGAATGTGTAACTTGATTGAGAACAAGGGTGAAGGTCCCCCCACCAGAAATGGTGAAAGGAATTCCTGGGGAAGGGTGAAGGAGGTTCGGATTTATTGGTGTTGACTGATGTCTTGAAAGGCTCGTAGTGATTTCATCGGTAGAAAGGGCCTTGTTTGGAGACACCTTACAATGTGAGTTCTTTTGAAGAGAAAAGGTGGATTTTGTAGAGTCCTTCAGGAATCCCTATTTTCATGGGAGCGTGTCCTACTCTTAGGGAGTTATAATTTTTCTGTTCAAGGGGGAGTGTTCATCCTGCATATTTTCTTCTTAATTTTCTTGGTTAGGGTGAAGAGGTGATGCATGCGCATAATCTAAACCCCTATTTTGGTGGATGTGACGTGATAAAGTAGTTGGATATCATATTGAGTTGTGTTTTTTGGTGTTTCCTCAGTTGCGATATGGTTTTATGTAGTTCCAAAAGTAGAAGCTCCATTTGGGAGTTTTCAATGCCTGGTTGTGAGGTAGGAGATGCTTCAAACATCAGAGCTCCAGGAATATGCCTCAGAGTGAAGTTGGCGTGTGGTCAGGAACCCCAAGAGTGTATGGGACCCAAGTTTATTTCTGTCATTGGTGTTGAGAGTAAAAGCAGTTTAAATTGTTTTCTTTGGTTTTTCCATTCTTAATGACCCATTTGGGTGCATGAGGTTTCTATGGATATGAGGAGGCTTAGTCGTCTCATTACCTTAAAGTTCTGGGGGTTTCATCCCATCAGATGTAATCACTTTTCGTGGTCCTTATGGGTTCTGTTTGGGTTAATTGGTCTCAAATTTAAATAGTGCTCATCCAGGGATGTAGAGATGTTGGTTTGTCTAGGGTCATGGTTTTAACACCCCAGTAGTTGGGCCCTTTCACCCCGCCCCTTGTGTTGGGGTGTTTAGACAATAAAAGAAAATTTTTGAAGTCTGTGTATCTTTTGGCAGTTCTAATGAAGGGGAGACCCACGGTGGGTCTCGCCCAGATGTGTCCGGAATAAATCGGTGTTGGCCTTTTCATAATAGTGGGGAGTCCACCTGGGTCTTCCCGTGACATTTTTCCAGTCTCGTCTTGGGTTATGGTAGGTTTCTAATAGTGGGGAGCCCTTTAGGTCTTCCCCATGTTCTCCCTTTTGGTTCTGTTCTTAAAGATGTGGTTTGGTCTTGTTGTTCACTTTAGTCAAATGGTGGGGTTTTCATTTAATGGTGCTTGAGGTGTTCGGTTTGTGATGTAGTTTTTGTGGGTGTGAGATTTCCTTTCTCTGATCTATCAACTAGAGTTGTTCTACATCTTTGGGGAGAGTGACACATATCAGAAAGTTTTTTTATGGGTTTCTTGAGGTTATCATCTAAGTCACTTTCTCTAAGCATGATGTGTTTTCCTCTTTCACTTCTTTTTCTTTTAGGGGATCCCCTTTGGATCTTAAGGGGTATGTAGTTTTCTACTTTGGGTCTCAGCCTTAGTTGTGGATTTCCGAGGACAAAAAGCTTTATGGTGGGGAGAATTGTCACACTCTGACTTTTTCAAATTTATTTTATTTTATTTTATTATTTTTCCAGCCCTGCAATTTCTTTCATCAGGGTCTGGGTTGGAGCCGATTTAAAATTTTTGAGAACTTATTTAAAAATGCATGTTTTATCCTTGACTACGTATATCACACCATGTTCAAAGCCGCGTGGCCTCGCCTAGGTCACTGTGTGACCTCACTCGGTTCACCACACGCCCTACTCGATGGTTAGCAAATTACCTAAAATAAATTATTAATAAAGAAATAAAATTAAATGTGTGATAAAAATTTAATAAATTATTTTAATGATAATAATATTATTATTTGAGGATGTTATTAATATTATTATCCTTCTTACTATAATTTTTATAAGTTTTATTTTATTTTATTACTACCAATTTATTATTATAAATATATTTAGGTTTTAGGTTTTTTTTCCCCTTTTTTTCCTTTTCTTTTCTCTTTTATTTTTTTCCCTCTTCCTCTCTTCCTCCCCTCTCTCTCTCCTGTCACACCCCTCCTCTCACCCAAGCATGCGCACCCCCCTGGTTGGCCACTCCACCTCCCCTGCATGATTCCCCTCCTCAGCCAGCCCCATACACCCACCATCGTACCCCTAGTTTTCTTCTGGTCGCACCGTTACCCCCCCCCCCCGGATACCTACTGTGACGGACCATCATCTCCCTCTCGGACGCCTGCTGTACTGAACTACCATTTCCCCCCCTGGCCAATTGCCAGACTACCTGCCTCCCTTCTAGTCGGCCTTCCCCATCTCGCACTGTCACCCCGACCCCCCGACCAGGCCCTTGCGCCACACCCTACTCCCTCTCTAGCCTGCTCGCCCACCTCCATCTCCCACAGTCCAGCACTGCCTCCCCTAATTCCACACCAGCCAACGCCACCTTCCACCAACCTCCCTCTTCCCATCATGAAACCCCTCTGCCATTCCCTCTCTTTCTGGTAAACCCTTGTTTTTCATTTTAGGGTTTTGTTTTCTGTTTTGGGTTTTGTTTGAGGTTGGTTTGATTTTAATACATTTTCATATATCTTTCTTTTCTTAAGGTTTATTTTTATATTGTTGTGGTGCTTTTGGTGAGCATTTGGATTCGTGCACTAAATTTTCGGAGTTTTCATACACTAAGGTAGGTGGTTCCATGCCCTAACACTCTTAGATGATTTAATTTGTTTATATAATTAATTTTTACATGTCCAATAGTTAAATCAGGTAGTGCAGATTGTGTTTTAAAATATTTTGACATGCATGTATGATGGAATTGGGTATATTTTTAGAAACTTTTCTATTTTTATTGGGGTTCTTGATGTGAGAATTCTTGAAAATGTTCACTTAATTATATTTGGTGTGTAAAGTATGTTTTTGTGGTAATTAAATGTGTGTTTTTGTTAGAAATGAATTTTCCTCCAAAATAAATGGTTGTGTGTTGGGAAAATTGATGTATTGTTTTATAAAAAAATTATATATTGGTTTTTAGGTGAAAAGAGGGTTCTAGGGTAGTGATGTTTCATGTTTGGTTTTAAATTGGCATTATTTATATGTGAAATTGGGTGTGTTTGGTGTTAACTTTGGTTTCACCATTTATGGATGTTTTATAAATTTTTCAAATTGTTTAATACCTTAATTATATGGTGTGTATGGTGTTTTTAAATTAGTTTGTGTGTCTAAATGTTTCAATTGGATTTTTAATATAAGGATTGGTGGTGATTTGATGTGTTTTTTGATGTGATGTTTCTAGAACGTTTCCTAAGGGGTTTTTTCGATGGTGTGAAGTGTGTTTTTAAGGCCTTTGAGGTGTGTGTAGATTTAAAGGGAGTTTTTAAACATATAATGAATCACTTTGGGTGTGTTTTCCTTGTTGTGCACTTTTGAAATTGAACTAAAAATTGTTGAATAATGGAAAACATGTTTTGATATGTTTACATTGTGTATTTGGTTTTAAAGTGATGTCTTTATATAGAATCAAGTGTTTTTCTTTGGAGTAAAGTATTCTTGGTTTTTTTAAATGATTTAATAAATATTTTAAATGATTTATTGATTTATTTAGATGGTGATAAATTAGTATTTTGGAATATTTTAATGTGTGTTTGTTTTTAATATAGTATGTTTATTGCATAATACCTTGTTGTGTTATTTAATAATGTTATCTAAGTTGTGAAAACTGATTATGTTCATATTTTAATGTCACCAAATAGGTATTTATGAAATGATTAAGTAACTAAAAATGTATTTTGGAAAGGTATTTTGGTGTGCGTGTGTTTTTAAAATGGTTTTTGGGTGTGCAAGTGGTGACTTCTGTGTGTAATGTTTGGTTTGGTTTGGGATATGTGAAAGTGATATACTATGTGAATCTGAAACTTGACTGAGCACAAGGGAAAACCTCAGGTATCTAGGTGGGTGGAGTAGAACTAGTGTGCTAGTGATCCGAAGGGGCGTCATCTCTATTTCACTTAGCTGGACTGATTATTTCTACACTAACTAAACATATGAATGACTGAGGGTCGTGGTTTCTAAGCCACGTTTACTGAGGGTCATGGTTTCTAAGCTAGGTTTACTAAGAGTAGTGGGTTTTAAGCCACGTTTCACTAATACATGAGGTTCTAGGGTCCCACTCGAGCTAGATGAACCTTAGGGTATTTACCCATAGTTCTCTACCATCCATGACGTGGTGCCTTCCGGTGGCATAAAAAGGACCACTTTTGTGTGTGTGTGTGTGAGTATTTGTGTGTGTGTGTGTCCTTAATGAATTTTTTTATCTTCCTCTTTAAAATAGTGTTTGTGAGAGTTTTCTTCAAGTGTTCATTTTCAACTTTTAGCTTGTAAATTTTTTCCTTAAAAGCATTTTAAAAATATAACTTTGAATAATCATAATAAATTTATCTCTTGAATATTGTGGCATGGAATCTTTTTATTGGGTGGTATCCTACTGGGAATTTGTCTCACACCCTAAATGCACCTTTGGGTGTATGTAGATCTTGTCCTTTGTATATTCTAGGCTGAGGCATCATGCTTAGTGATGGTGGTTTGGGTGGTCGATGATTTTTCCCATGTAGTTCTGACGATGGTGGTTTGAGGAAGTGGCTCCTCACGTTACATGAAGGTGTGAATAGACGTGTAAGTTTTATTTTCTTTACATTCTTCTTAAAGTTTTGGGTTGAGTTGAAAACTTTGAGTTTGGTCCAATTTTAAGGGATTGTTTGGTTCTATTTTCTATCTTTTGTTTATTTATCTTGTTAGTTGTTTTTTTTGTCTTTTATTTCATGTAAATTGTTCCCACATGTTAATTTTGATACTTGGGAACTTGTGACAGCCCGTGGGGATCGGGAACACCCTTCGGGCCATGTTGCAGACCAGGTTGGGCACCGGGTCGGATGGTGACCCATCCTGGTTCATGAAAAAAGGCACTTAAGCAATATATATTGTTAGAATATAAATAATTTAAATCAATAGAATAAATATTATCATTTCTCAGAGTAGTAAAAATTAAATCATTTTTATTATTAAAAACATGACAGGAATTATTTTCAAATTTCACAAAATCCATCATCACAAAATTGTGATATGCTAAGAAGATTATATTTTAAACCATATACATATAAAACTTTAGAAATTAATACTGAATTAGAATTACCAATTTGGCCAAGGCTAATGATTTTTTCTTTTGCATTGTCACCAAAAGTGACATGTCCACTATTAACTTTAATCAAATTCTTGAAGTTTGAATAATCACCAATCATGTGTCTGGAACATCCACTATCCAGATACCATATGCTTTTTCTAGAGGTTTTCAAATAGGTTTCCTAAAACAAAAAGTTTATTCAAAAAATTATTTTGGTACCCAAATTATCTTGGGCCTAGATATGTTAGTAAAAAGAGATTTTGGTATCCATATTTATGTAACAGATTTCTTCTAAACAGATTTAAGACTTCTAGAGTGAGAAAAATTTATAGGTCCAGTTGATTAGGTGTGTGTAGTATATGAACTTTCAATACTGTAAATTGATGTAAATATAGTTTTTTTTATTTTTCTTTATCCTGGAATGTAACCTATTCCAGTTGTATACTTGGGAGAAACTTGTTTTCCCAGTATTTGAGTTAATGTTTTCTTACCGTTGGTAAATTTTTCTATATCTTTATTTAACTATTCATTTAACAATTTTAATTCATTTTTTTCTTTCAACGGTTTATCATTTTTCTCTCTTTCAATAGTAAGATTATTTTTAACATTTACTGTTAAAGTATGTTTCTTTTTTAGAGACTTATATTAATATTTCAGTTCATTAAAAGTGTCTTCCATCATGTTACAGTAATCATACATATCTTTGTTGTTCGTTTTTTCCTCATTATCATTACTTTATTCATTTTCAGACATGTATGAAGCATTAGTAGGAGATAAAGGAGGAGTATTTTGTACCTCTGATGTGATTACTATAAAGTAAATGTTGGCTCAATCAGACTTATCTTATTGATTAGTGTTTGAGTCACTTGAACTATATTCAAAGGCACTCCATGTTTCCTTCATGGAATTTTTGTATCACCTATCCTTATCCTCATACTTCTTTTTATATTTTAATTTTGGATAGTCAGCTTTAATGTGGCCTTTCCTCTTACATTCATAACAGGTAACTTAATTTTGAGTATCATCCTTTTTCCAATCCTTTTTCCACTTTCCTTTGTTATCATAATCTCCAATGAAATTTGACTTTTTGAAGAAATTATTTTTCCTATAAAATTTCTTGAATTGTCTTTTCATATGTGCCATTTCTTCATCACTTTTATCAGGAGATCCTTCTTCACTAGAATCTTTGACTTGAACTTTTTTTTGAGCTTGTATATTTAAAGGCTACTGATTTTCTTTTTGGTTCATTATGATCAATCTCTTTGTTGAATTTAAGTTCCTCTTCATACATCATCAACTTTCCTATCAAATTCCTTGATAGGTAGTTTACTTAAATCACATGACTCTCTTATTGACACAGGTATAACTCTTCCTCTTTTAGGTAAGTATCTAAGTAGTTTCATCACTTGATCTTTGTATGTTACTTTCTTTCCAAGTGAGTGAATATTATTCAATATTTCATTTAACCTGAGATACATATTAGAAATAGGTTCATTAGATTTCATTTTAAAAGTATCATACTTGATTTTATATGTATTCAGTCTCATTTTATTGACATTTGATGTTTCTTCATGTGAGACAGATAAGGTATCCCATATTTAAAAAGCATATTTGCAAGTAGATATTCTATTGAATTCATCATCTACCAAATTATAGAGAAAAAAATTCATAGATTTACAATTATTATTGTAAGAAGTTTTTGTAGCACTACTCCAATCACTTCTAGGAGTTTGTGGTATTTCATACTGATCTTCTATTATAGTCCATATATCAAAACTTGTACTTTCCAAATGCATTCTCATTTTGATTTTACATTGATCATAGTTGTTTCCATTAAAATAAGGAGTTCTCTTGGTATAATATCCTCCTTGTATATTATCTATAAATAACTAAAATTATAAATGACATAAATTTGAGATCTTTATAATAAAACTAAAATCACAGTTAAAAAGGGATAAATTTAAATAACCCTCTGATACCAAATGTTGGTCGGAGAGAGTAACTCAAGAGGGGGTGAATTTAGTTCCCAATAATTTTTTTGTAAATAAACTGGCCAATTTATCAAGACAACATATTGATATAAGATATATCCTTTTAAAATATTTCTTAAAAAGTGATTAGGTCTCAGTCAAAATATGGTTTAGAAATACCTTAACTTTTGAGATTAATTTACTTAGATAGAAACATATATAAACACTAGTTAAGATTAATTATCAAAGAAATTTTTTTGTTTGTTAATGAAATGTTATCTTGAATATGATATAAAAACAAAACAAAAAACACACTGACACAATAGAATAAACAAGAGGTTTAGTCTCAAGGTCAGACCTAATCCCCTATACTTGGCAATCACCTACTGCCAAGAATATTATAAATATAATCAAACAAATCCACAAACTGTATTAGGTATACAGTAAAAAAACAGGATGTACAAGCTAGAATGCCTCTTCCAAAGTTATACGTGGGATGAAAGAAGAGAGCAGGTCACACAAGGACCTCTTCCACAAACACTATGGGAAACAGATTGATGAAGGACATAATAACAAGCATTCTCCTAGAATATATAGGAGATAGTGTGTGTTGGATAACAATAAAACAACACATTGATCAAAATTAAAACAGAAAGAATAAATAGAAAGATCTTATTTGGATGTGTTCTATACGTTTGTAATCCTCAAATATGTAAAGGTGAGGAGTTTGTGTTTTGTTCTAGAATATTGAGGAAGAATAGAGTATCGTATAAATCTTCAAGAATTCTTTATTTTATCTCTATATATTGTCTCAATCAATCTCAGTAATGGTTTTAGTACTTCTATATAGTTGATCTTCACAAAATGTGAACCATCAAGTTCAATAGAGTTCATAGATTTGATCACACACTTTTCTTGGTCATCAGTAATTGTTGTATTATAAAAGAATCATCATCTTGAGAGAGAGAGAGATCCTTCATGAATATATATCATCACTTGTTGAAGGAGATCCAAATTCCTCAGATTGTCTTTTAATAAGTCTTAAAGACTTGTTCAAACCATCCAGAAATATATTTTTCCATTTAACTATTTATGTCAAAGATCTCAGACAACAACGGTAAGAAGAGTGATGGCGGTGACTCAACAACTTGTGGTAATTTTTCTGATATTAACTTATTTGGTGGTAGTGGTGACTCACTTCTATAATTTTATCATCCTAGCAGTAACATTGACTCACCTCTGGAGGTAGCTTATCCTAGCGGCAATGGTGACTTGAGTCTGGCGGTAGCTCATCCTGGAGGTAACAGTGACTCACCACTGGCGATAACAGTGACTTATAGAAAATAGTGTCTTACCATAACTCTTAACAGAAATATTATAGAAGTAATATTTTCATATAAAATGCTATCATACAACATGTGAAACATTAGTAATAAATGAATCATTGTTTATGGTCCTTAAAATAATAGATGTCAAACACACTCCATCCAAGGATGTTCCAATAACGAAGATATGTATTATGTATGATGTGTCTAAGAAGGGTTCTAGTCATGGAGAACCTAGTGGGATATAATGAAGTTCACTTATGGAAAAGGGTTTATGTTTCCATTTTTCCAAAGGAACTAAACTAATACAGTATTTGAGCATGTGTTTGTGTAATTTAATGAATATTCTACAAAAATGATGTAATGTCTATGTATAAAAAGTCCGGTTTGATATAATAATGTTGTTGATATTGAAAGTAACCTAAATTTCATTAAGAGTTACCTATCAAATCCCAATGATGTTAAGGATCAAGGTCCACTAGACAACATTTGGAGGGGGTAATGGTGTTTGAAAAATCATAGCCCCCAAAATGTGCTACAGTCCAACTATGAATAAACTAGAATAGACTGAAGATCATCCTTAGGATACTTCCTCTTACTACGTGGACCAACTAACTTTAGAACGGGACCAGTACCGGTACTCCCAGGTTCACCCAGTTTTCAAATGCCTTAATAGAATATATTAAAAGCATCCTAGGATAAAATTCCATGCACATGTCCCTCACTAGAAGTAGTCAACCACTGAGGAAGTTGGCTAGAAATGTGATATAACAAACCACCAAATCCAACCTTCCTTCATGCTATATACCCACTCCTGGTAGCATTGGCCAATTGGATCCCGATTTCTTCCTCTAATTTAACTTTTTCCATTGTTTTGGTTCACCTAACATCTTCATAGCTAGATTATTCAGGAACATCCCTAGCCTAATCTTGAAAAAAAAATTGACGGAAGAAAAGATAATGCTTCAATACTTGGGTCAACCCATCTAGGAGAATCTATGCTACAATTAGGGTTTTCTCCTTATCATCCCATAAATTTAGAGATGAGAGTAATTCAACATATTGGAATACCATCAATAGGATTCCACCAATGCAGTGAAGGTACTAAAGGTTAATTCCCATCTCCCCATGATAGAGATGGAATGTGTTGGTGTTTGGAGACCACCAATTGTGAATACATGGAAGTTGATCATATTCTCAATAAACTTGGAATTGGGATGTCCACACTACTTCATACAAACTGATGTGATTCATCTTTTCCCCAAAATAATGACAATTAAATCATACCCAATAAGACCATGTACACTTGTCAGTAAAATTCCCCTCAACCTACAGGTCCTAATCCTTGTACCAATCCATGTTGTTATTATGGATATTGTTTTGAATGATTCTTGTATAGTGGGATGGGAACTTGTAATCTTATGGTAGTTCCCTAGTAACCTTCCTTGTCTATCCACTCAGTTTATAGACATTAATATTTTTGATTTCCCCAGCAAGATGAACCAAAGTAGTGATGTTCCAATGGTTAAGCTTGTCATGACGAGTGAACCAAAACCGCGGTATATTCACTTCGATGGTTGGGATGGCCACATCATCCATTAGTATAAATTTTTAGAGGTGAAGGTGATTTCATAGTAGGTATTCCATCTGGGATTCAGTTAATAAGAACAATATTCCCTTGTTATTGGAAACAACTCTTCCGGTATAGGGAATTTCCAAATTTCGTGCCATTTCATCCCTTTGGGTCATGGTGGTAGCTTCGATCACAACTTGATTAGCAGGGTTGTCTATTTCCAGAAAATATATGGATTTAGATGCTGAGTTGTGAAATATTTGGTTTCATTCGAACAAATTTATTATATCTCACAACCTGTGAGGTGTCGGCACAAAATTTCAACTAAATCATAGAAATTTTTTCTTGAAAATAAGGTTTTACGCAAAAGTCATGGACGAAAGCTTAGGATTTTATGAAAATATGATGAGTTCCATGAATTAGATATGTCTTATCACACATGGTAGTTAGGTGGACATATGATTTCCCTCAAACCATATTTATTAGTATAGGGCCACCGACTTGCATGAGCATGAAACATGGTTTCATGACCCAAGATGGAAGTTGTGCGACCATGTGAAAATTAACCATCTAATCTGGTGCTTCTCTCAAAACCAGACCTTCTGGTCCCCCATCCTCTTTGATTATGATAAGGGGATTTTTTGGCACTAAAAACATATATCACAGAATGGAAGTATAGTTTTTCATAAACAGAGTATGTGACCCACCCCAAAGGATCATTCTAGAGTCGAGGAGCTAGTTGTGTACAACTATGGAGTGATTTGTGTAAACAAGTTGTTCCATACACAAATGAATTTTTCACCAATGATCAAACTAGATATAAAAGTTCCATAGATACTCCTAACACTTGAAATGTTTTCAAATTCATATGGGCACAAAAGGAGAAATTTTCACATAAACCATATTTGGTGTGACCATGTAGTTACATGCGAAAGGTGATGACGAGCCCCACATTTTGTACGATCAAGACCCATAGAAAAAGGTCTAGGAAGCATGAATCCATTTCATACATTACAGTGATGTTTTGTGATATCAACCACTGATTTTGGATATAAATAACCCCCACCCCCACCCCCCCCCCCACACCCAATGCTTTGGGGATGGATCTATGGAAGACAAAGCGATTATCTCACTTGTGAAAACTGGCCTTCTAAGACATCGCACAACACTAGAATCGTTTGGACCCTCAAAGGTAGAGAACTTGCATGACTGCCCTCATGTGGTCACCAACATGTCTTGGGATATGTTTGAGGGTTCCTCATGCAACACATCTTATGGATGATCGGGTTCGTGCAAGAGAAGTAGCCTTCACAAAACCTTAAGTTACACACAACACAAAATGTTTTGCACACAGATACCTCCCAAATCCATGTGTTGGACTTGTGTTAGAGGTTATGGATCACACAACCTCATTTTCATGCAATATAATAAAGTTCCATGCAACAACTTTATGTCCCCTGACATGATTCCCCCATGCTACAAGAATTTCCTAGACAATTACCCTACCTTTTCTTCTAAGAATATATACCCTAAGGCCTATCTTAACCAAGAATAGGCATCCTAACATTGGGCCTCCTGATTTCTACACCTCTGTGATAGTTTTTAAGGAATTACTTACATAAAGGTGTATGATAAGTGAACACATAATCCATAAGGGTGGAATCACTCAGGGAAATGGATTACTTATCTTGGTAGAGAGCCATTTTTATGGATCCTCCTCTCACCTTGACATAGTCCCCCTCAGGGTGTAGCCCCATCCATGTGTGATCTGAAATAAGAAAATCTATCTAGATCCACACCCTATTTATATGACATTAAACTGCACAAAAACAACCTCATCGCATGATGTTAAACTATAGCCTTACCCCGTGTGATGAACATAGGATTACCCATGTATGATCATCATGGGATGCCACTCATCCCCTTTAATAGGATGTAACTCTACAACCAACAACCTTGGGATGATTCTATATGTAATCCCCACACCATCCCTCATTGATTCTCTTTCTATGACACAATCATCCTTACCACATGATGTTAAACTTCATAGGTTGTTCCTATCATACGAGTTTAAACTACGACATTGAACTACATAGGTTTTGATCCCTGTATACCAACATGCTACGTAGGATGCCTCCATGAGGTCCAATACTGA
This sequence comes from Viscum album, assembly GCA_963277665.1. NCBI lineage: Eukaryota > Viridiplantae > Streptophyta > Magnoliopsida > Santalales > Viscaceae > Viscum > Viscum album. The sequence goes on from OY728150.1 coordinate 1,842,668,985, forward strand.
CAACCCCAAGTGTGAAATCTTCCCCCCATGGACACACTCTATCAAACCTTGAGTATGAAATCTTCCCCCCTAGGGACGCACTCAAAAAAACCTCTAAGTTTGAAATCTCACCCCTTAGGGGAAAACTCAACCAAATCCCAAGTGTGAAATATCCCCCCATAGGGACACACTCTACCTTCTATCCCCACAAGAAACTAAATCTATAACCAATCCATATCTACAAGATGTTAAACCTTTGATCTGATACATAATCCCTACCCCATGTGATAAACATGATATGTATGAGGTAAAAATCCTCAAAAGTTTTATGCCCCTAGAGTCAACTACCCTGCGACTGACACAGGATGCCTTGGGTTCCATTCCTAAGATGCCTCACACATGATATTATCCCTAAAAGAGGAATAATTTATAGGTTAACAACCCACCCAATGTACATAAATTACCAGACATTCTAAACATTTATACCTCCTCTGATTGAAGGTTGTTACCCTGTCAAGACAGAAGCAATGTAATTAACCTACATCCACCTTGAGATGGAACCATGAATGAGTTTCATGAATATGACTCAAATATATGGGGGAGACCTAGAATAGGTGATTATATCCAAGGATGAATCCATGGAATGAGAAACTAACATCTCATAATCCTATTTTGATCAAGTAGCCAACAACACAAATTAAATTGATGGAATTTTCTCTTCTTTGGAAAGTGGGAATGTGAGGAAGAAGCACATGCAACATGTAACCCTAGTGGAAAGTGTTAGAAAGAGATCCCAAGTAAACCATGTTTTTAGATTTCAAGAAGCTATTAAAATAGACCATGGAATTCCATGATTAGTAGTTTACACTATTTTCTCTATTTAATAAAGTATCATGTTGAAGTCCCCACCAATAAATCAAGATTGTAGTCTCAAATTAAAATTAGCATGATCTTACCAGAGAACTTCATATTACCCTAATTTATATTTTCATAATCATAGGTAAGGAATATAAACTAACTTACAATGGTCAACTTTATATTTATAAATTGGGTATATCAATTGACAAGATTCATAAGGATGTTTACCCTCTAGAGTATCCATGTGTGCTCATTGGTCAGGTTGTCATGTAGGAAGTTCCTAACACCAATCTTGGAAGAAAAGTATTGGATGAAACTAACAATATAATTAGGTTCCAAAATATCCATTAGATAGAAACTGATACTATTTTCCACATAATTAATGTATTCAAATTTTAATGGAGGCCATAATACCTTATCATTTAATATGAAAATGGATAAAATTATTAAGAAGAGATGGTGGTCTTGGTGACCTTATTTTATGGCCTTTAAAAATATGATATTGCACCTTCAGTAAGAGACTTATCCTAAATTCTAGAAGTAACTCCACCAAATTCAATAATCACTTATGAGGTCTTTTTAAGTCTTTTTTCTTGGATAAAAGAGTGTTATGAGAAAGCTCTTCTATAGAGACCAATGCACTTAAAGATTTAAAAGTCAAAATAGATGGAGATTCAAGGAGATAGGGATTAGGTATAGGGTGGGATATATCAATCATGATTAGGATAATATCAAATTAGGGAGGAATTAATAAATACATATCATCCATACCAATAATAATATCCTTTTAGGAAAGTAGGGAGGACCCTACTTCCTTAGTTACCTCTAGAACATCACAACCTCTAACAGATGTAGAACCACATATTCCAACTCTCTCATTAGGGAAAAACATTAGGGGATAGGGATAAAAAAACTATAACCACTAGAGGTAAAGAATCCTAATAATAATACCATAAAGAAACTGAGGTAGGGTGTGGGTGAGGTAGAGTGGGAGAGGAAGAAACGAATAGGTTGACTTCCTCATGCCATGGACTAGGTTGTGGAGATCTTGAAATAGTGAGGGGAAAATCACCAACCCATAAAGGGTTAATGTGGGAACCAAAGTAGGATCTTGTTAGAGGGTGAGTGTGATATAAAGTTAGAGAAGAATTAATAAATAGTTTGGCATCCCCACACCATGGACTAGGCCATGAATAATCAAGGAGGGGAACATTACCACACCATGGAGGGTTAGGATGAGAGCCCAAGGAGGAGCCAGGTGAAGGGAAAAGGAGATCTAGAGTAGGATATGAAACATTAAATAGGTCAAAATCCCCATGTCATGGACTGAGCCACATAAAAACAATAAGGGAGTCCAAGTTGGAGCCTAGATAGATCTGCGAGACCTCAAGGTGAGGATCTGCCTTCCCCTGTGGGGGGGATTGGAATTGGGGAAGGGATACGAGTGGAAGTAATAAGAGGATGAGTCACTATATAATTTTCTAAAACAGGATGAATATTCCCCAAAAAAAATAATATCTAATATTGAGAAGACCTCCAATAACACTATAATAATTCCCTTGAATGTGGAAAAATGAACAAAAGAAAACTTTGTTAAAAAAGTGTAGATCCTTCCAATGAAAATCAAGGGGGGAACTTGAATCAATATACACCTAGGGAAGGGTGAGACAATATAAATCTTGAAATAAATACATATATTTATCGAACATTACATCATCAAGGTGGACTCATGTATGCATAGAAGATACCCAAAGGATTCCTTTATACTCTTCAAGATGGATGGGTTGAAAAAGGGTAAAGGAATTATAAGAAGCCTCACATAGATCACCACTAAATTTGGGTCCTACACTTCATGAAAATTCATGAAAAAATTATATAAAAGATAATTCTTATTCTTATAGGTCCTAGATTACTTATCCTAGGCTAAAAAAATCCACTTGAGAAAGGAGGTGGAGACTAAAAGTCCTCGAGTTAAAAACAGTAATAGTCACCAGTCTTCAAAGCTTCCATGAAGAAATGAAACATTTAAAATCATTAATATATAAACAATAATGATTGAAATTAGATAAAAATACCCATTTTTTAGAGTCAACAACCATAAAAACCCATCCTAAAAATGGAGATATTTGGGTTATCATCTCTTGAATCCAAATCCTTCCTCAAAACAAGGATACGAGGAATGAGAGGAAGGGACTTATCACATAAGAAAACTTACCATTTCACAGACACATAATTGAATGGATGAGGGGAAGATAAATAGGCATTTTCAAGGACCACCATATAGTTCTTCACATCCTCTAAGGGATGGACAAATCTCTAGGATCCCCAGGGTTTGTGGTAGACAAAAAAACTAAAGCGACAAAGACCTCTAAAGTCGAAAGGATGGAAGAAGACCACCACTAATTATCATTGGCTATAGGGGGGTTATATAAGAGCCCTATAACCAAAAAAAAGATGAACTGCCATCAATGAGGTCCATTCCAAATGGTGAATATCATGCACAATAGTCAAAAAAATTAAAGGCTCCAGAGGCACATGAGTTTCATACCTAAGCCCCATCTGAAACCGGTTGAGTATCACTCAAATTATTTAACATGAATGACCACCATATTAATCTTATAAATTTATTTTAATACCATGTATACTTCAATATCAATTGTATATTATGATAAATATAATTTTAAGGTGTTGTTGACTATCATTGAATATGATATAGCTGATATCATTAAATATGACATTTGATAAAAAAAAATTGATTTTTATACATTTAATTATGAAGTTATTTAAATAATTTATGAAATGTTTATAAATCATGAAAAAGGTATATTTGGATATTTAGTTGTTTATAAATTTTTTTATAAATTTTTTATAATTAAATAATTTAATGTTTCTGGAATAATTAATAAATAAATATTCCATAATATTAAATGTTAATTTTGAAATAATTTTTTCTAATTATATAGAAGGAAATATAATTTAGATATAAAATGTTTATAATTATACGTGTATTTTATATAGAGTATATAAATTAAAAAATAAGGAAAATATATATATGTAATATTATAAATTATTCATAATTACTTAATTTAAATTATTCAAATTAAAGGTCTTATTTGAGAAATTATCTAAAACATATCAAATTGAGTTTTGATAATTGATTTAATCGAGGTTTAAATAATATTAAATGCATGATATTTATACTATAAAATTTTTATACAATATAATTGAAAAATAAATTGTTTATATTTCATATAATATCATATATTTAAATTAAATGAAATATAATGAATAATATGAAAGGGTTTATATTGGGAATAAATATAATATGCTTATATTTAATTAAATTATGGAATTTCCATAATGAAAGACAAAATATAATGTGTTATAATTCCTTTAATTTACGAATTGTTTATAAATAGTTTATCTCATGTTTAAATTTATAAATTGTTTAGTTATTTATTTTATTCCCTTATTTTTATTTATAGATATAATTGTTATATTATGAGTATGTGTATGATTTATTTTCAGAGTTTAAACAATTTCTAGATATTATCATACCTTTATTTAAGGAGTTACATGCTAGGTATAGTAATGGATTTAGTTTTCATCTACCTTAACTCTAAATTGTTCAAGATTTGTGTAAAGAGTTACACATTAATATCAATTTATCATATTGACTAGGTGGAAGAATATGATTCCAAACTAAATCACTAGAATCATTCCTACATAAAGGGAATAATATAAGATTATATAGTGATATTAAATCCCCTTTAAAAATACTAAGTTTTAGATTCCTTCCTTATAAAGCACATGTCACAATATTGATAATTCAACTAAGTAGGTTCACCAAAAGTAGGGTTTCCAAGGATTATCTTGTGTAAGGCACGGTGGAAGTGACTAACCCTAAGAACTAGGTAATCAAATCCTACTGTGATCTTTGGGTTATACATAGTTAGGAAATCCTAATAGTTATAATACTAGAGGAATGGTGTTGAGTTTATCCATATTATGGATTGGAAAAAGAGTTATCTACTCAACCATATATGAGCCATATATGATATGATTGGTATGATTTCATACCTAAATTACTAATTGGTGATATAAACACTAAAGAAAACACATTTTTTGGTGAAATATGGATCTTAGCCCACTAATGGATATAATAGATTAAAAAAGGGTCATAATTTTAGTGGGATCACATTTAATAAAAGTTTTTATTAAATGAATGTAAAACATGATACTCATATAATAAAAACTTTTTTGTAGATAAATAACACCATCATTATCAAACTTAACTTTGAGATCATTCATTATAAATTATAATCTTAATGTAACCAACTTCTCTATACTAGTACAATAATGTTAAAAAGGTTCTTAAGTAAAGAAAATCCATGTGTTAGATAAATTCCTTCTTAAATAAACAAACTATTGAAGTTGTTTAACAAGTGGATCTAAATGATTATGAGAAGTACATAATGATTCAATTAATGTTTCTAAAGCATTATATTGTTGGTTATATAAGGACCTTTATTCAAAAATAATATATACTCAATGTGATTGGTAATGTTAATTTCTTAGATATACTGGAGGTCCCCTTAAGGATTATTCTAGTTATGGAATTCATTCAGTTGGGAAATCTCTGTAAATATAATTGAGTTCAATAACATTTAACTCAATATTCTTAAAGTTTTGTGGATATATGAACTAGGAATTTTATTTCTAGGTTCTAGTAATGTTTAGATAGAACAATGTGCATAAAAATTTAGACAAAAAGAATAAAAGTTACTTGGAGAGTCCAATAGTGTTTCATTAAATAGTTATCCAAGATCATTTAAACTTAGACTTATCATAGAGTGATGTTTCATATGATGGAATTATACAGAATACCTAAAGGGGTTTGAGTAACTCCATGGGATTTATATATAAGGTATTAGTGTTATAGAAATTAATGATTTGTTTTTTAATGGTATGAGATACCAAATGTATATTTTACAAATTTCATGAGTCTATAGGAGTTAAAAATCAAGGTAAGAATTTATATATCTGGTAGTTTTCATTCAACTGATGAATAAAATATTTGTTACATCAAAGATTTTAATGCAAAGGAATATATCAATATCATATGGATATTGTTAAAGGATGTATATAGTCACCTAATTTTTATTATATAATGAGAGAAATTATTTTTGTACCCCTCTCTCTATCATAGTGTTTTTATGATCACAGACACTCACCTATGTTTCTAATTATTTTATTTAAGTGAGAATCAGTGTTTTTATTTGAATTCCAAGTGATGGTTTTAATATAATATTAAAGATATTTTAAAATTATAGTTAATGTATTGTATATATCTCTCTTCATGCATCAAGACCTTGGAATCATATTTTAATAACCTTAGATGGCCTTTGAAGGAAGTGCAGGAGCTCCTTCTTAAAGATGGTGAAGTGAAAATAACACCAGCTCCCTAGTTCAAGGAATTCACCATCTTGTGCCATGATGGAAGACTCCCAAGTGTAGTATAATCCCACCAACCATTGAGTAAATTCCCTCTATCCATAATATAGTGAAGTTAGTAGTGAGGAATTCCATTAGCAAACCACAAGCTAGCCGGTTCTAGATCCAGTAATTTCCCCAGCTATAGGTAGGCCACTGGCTACCTGGTGGTAGTTAATTGGCATTAGGTGGCATTGACCCAACTTCTCTGGTATTGTATTTAATATAGTCATAAATTCATTTATGGAATTCTTCCATGTATTCATTACACCTGGAGAATTACAGAAGGTTTTGGTACCTCTTGGATCCTATAAAAGGACTCCCTTGGACTCTTAGAAGATTAAAACTTTCTCCCATCAAAGCTATCATGATTAAATAAATGTAGAATTTCTATATTTTCAAAAATCCTCTCGAAGAGCCTTCCTCATTTCTAAATATCTTGAAGTCTCTCTCCCTTTCTCTCAAATGTCTCCTCTAAAACTATAATCATCCTTTTAATAGATTTTTGAGTGGATTTATAATAGGTTTGCATAAAGAAAACCACCTTGATCTCATCACCTTTCTTCAATGGTTTCCTTAGATACTTGAAAAGCTCAAGAGGCTTCTCACAAACCATAATTGCGAGGGGAATATATATTGATCACTTATAATATAAATAGATTTATAATATTGACCTCTCAAGTTTATGGGTGGAGACATAGGGTCTCACGTCAAGTTATTGCTAAAATCCTTATCAGTTATGTTTTCCCTATCTTTACATTATCACATTGAATCATTTATCGTCTATTAACATACTTGAATAAATTTTATTTGATCATTTTTTTACTTAATTTACTTTGATATTATCTTGAATAACTCAAATTTAATTTATCAACCATCACTCAATATATTTCTCAAATAGGTAGAGGAACAGTCTATGGAGGTTCTTCAAACTGGAAACAGACCCTATGGGAAGCTAACTGTACTAGATTAATGAAAGTCCTTCCAAAGTCTGGAAAAATCATCAGAGCTTCATAGATTCCTACTATTCTGGATTCCCCAAAATTGGGCCACACCTTGAGGAAAAGTGGTCCAGATACTGTAGTGGGTCACTCATCCTATTAAATGAGGTAAATCTAGTATTAACAAACTCTAGGAGTGCTTGAACATGGTTCACCCATACTGGGTATGTCTTTCCTTCAATAGGTACTTACACCTGTCGTGTTTCCAGAGTCTTGATACAGGCTATGAGAGAAATTATCACATTATATTGACAAGTATTTATGGACACTAATGCATTGATGGGTTCATCAACTCAAGGAGAATCACAACCTTTATCCTAAGGATAATAATCACGCTGCTCAGGTGGGGTGGGTGACTCATATATTGGTCATTTTTCATAGCTCCTATCTTCTACCCTGACCGGGTGCATGGGGCCACTAATTTCAAATTAGGGTGTTTGACCAAAGAGGACTAGGTTCCCCACTAAAGGAGAGATAGGGTCCCTTATGATATTTTTAGTGTCTGGGAACTACTCAACAACAAGCTCGATAGTGATCCTTTTATATTCCTCAAGCTCTTGTAGCAATGTGGCTATCCTAGGTTCTGACTCAACTTTGGTCCCAAACTCAGATGGTTTGGTGGGATCAGCATGTACCTTGTTTTTATCAACTTATCAATGGTTAGGTAGCAATGTCTCATTGGGGGGGGACTCCTAATACCTATTTCTAGTCTCTACTGATGCATACAGGTTCCTACCAAGGGTCTAATTAGTACTATGTCACCCCTTGAGGTGTGTTTTCCCTATCATGACCTACTTAAAATGGCCTATTTCTCTAATCCTCTAGTGGATAAGTATTGACAACATTAACCGTGATGGTAGTTAGATAGGAACCTTCACTATCGACAGATGGGTCAAATTTGTGGTCTTATCACTATCGTAGGATAGAGATGAAATGTAGGGCAACATATTTCCCCAGCCTCTGGTCTATGTGTTTTGGGACACCTATTTCATGAACCATAAAAGTATAGAAAAGCTCTTAATTCATGTTTTCTAGATATTTTGGGGGTATTCATATGATCCAAGAGGTTGAACTACTAGGAACATTGTGATCTCAAACCTATTTCACTATTTTGGTACGATATCAATATGTTTGTGGCTCCCTAGGTAGGACAACTAGCGGTCCTAAAGGCGGTGGAATATCACCCAGATATTCTAGTGAAAAAAATTGTCTGGTCCTCTAAGATGGAATCTAGGATGAAAAAATCTAGATATTTGAGTGACTAAAACATGAATAATAGATGGTTGGTAGTAAAAATATCCCACAAGTATTCTTTCTCACTTCTAGGGGGAGGGTCCTGCTCCTGGTCAATCCAAGCCCTAATTGGTGGGGGCTGAGATATGGTTGGTGGCACCGACGCAGATCTATTTTTCTACTGATCTACTTAGACATGGAGTGTTTCACTTGTCAAATATCCACTACATGCTGGAATGTATCTCAGAGGAAGAGACAACTTCAAGATCATATCTATATAGGATGAGGTATTTACCACTTCATCATGTGCGAGGGTGGTAGTATCCCTTTGATTCTCATTAGAGTTTCCACCATCATCTTAGATCACCAAATGATACCTATACATCTCTTCAACTTATTGTGTGGAGGTAGAGAGGATAGAAACTAATAGTGGTAGAGATGGTTTCACTATGAGTCCTTGGAAGTAGGATAGAACTTCCTCTACCCACATGTATCTATAGAGGAATTTAGAGACCTTTTGGAATTTAGATTCTGTGTTTTTAATACTTAATTGATGTGCTTATTCCCCAAACTCTAGCAGTAGGGGTGAAGGTTCCCTCATTGAGTCATTCATCGCTTCAGAGTCTGAGAGGTCTATGATGACATAACGCTTCTCAGGGTCCTGATTTTGAATGCACGGGACTCCTCTATGCACAATTTGTTGATATATGCTTGTGTTTCCACCTTGTGGTTCTTGAATTTCACTATGGTCACGCCCCCCACGATGGGTGTTCTCCCTCCTACCCTGGGATGGTTATTCAAAGTAGGGTGTGTCTTCGACATGGGTAGGAACTTTACGCTGGTTGGTGGGGATTTAGGGAGGACCTATTCACCAATTTTTGATTGTGTAGAGAGAACTTCTTCATTTTTTGGTGATGGTGTAGGGAGGACCACTGCATTAGTTGGTTATGGTGTGGGGAGGACCACTATGGTAGTTGGTGATAGTGTGGGGAGGATCTTCGCATTGGTAGGCTATTGTGTGGGGAGGACCTCCACATTGGTTGGTGATGGTGCAGAGAGGAACTCCACATTGGTTGTTGATGGTGTGGGGAGGACCTCCACATTGGTATTCCTCATCATAGGATGTCCTGTAATGGATTACGGTGGTTTTGATGACTGAGATATTCAACATAACCTACCTAAGAGGCGACTGGGGTCTCAGTACTAGGTGGGAGAATATGGATCCCTATTTAGCATTTGTGGTGATTTTATGGGATACACCAGTGGTGGTAGGGTCCACTAAAGCTATAGATGATGCTTCCTATTAAGAAATGTTTTAGATATTCCCCCAGCATTGATACCAAGTGTTCTGGACTGGGGCTAGTGGAGTAGGGATGGATTCAACTTACTCATCTACCTATGGGACCTATCGGTATTAGCACATAAGATTCTTGGTGGGAGACCTCCTAGGAAGTTTCTGAGTGGTTGTCATGATCGATACGACTTGAACATCTCATAACTCCTCAACATGGGGAATTTATTTGTTGGAGCGCTTTGAGGAGAGGCTCCCAAAGTGGTTCACCATTAGAACAGGGGTGGTTTCCCCATTCACAACCCTCAGGGAGAGTGGTTTCACTGAGGTGTCGATGCCTCGAGATCTTGGTGGGATATATCTCTAGTGGTAATGACCCATTCCTTCTCTTATTGGAAAACATGATCATCGATAACCCTACTCTGAATGAGCTCAGAGGGTGAACTGTAGAGTGGGATCCAAGTAGCTAAAGGCGCAATAGATATCATGGTAGGAATATAGTCATGTAGGATTGTCATGCCAATATTTCTCCTTCCCCTATGCCTATTGACATTAGGTCACTAGTTTCCTATATATTGAGTCCTATAAGTCATGTGGATTAAAATGTTAATACATATATAGTGAAATTGATTTCCAATTCCCCAACATTTTTCATTATTCCAGAGACAAAGGGGGAATCCATGTTGATGATATCACAGACTGAGGATGACCAACGTTATCTATCCCAAGTCATAGGAGAGTTTCATACTAGGATCATCTCTTACTTAGTGGGACATGGTACCAAATATCTGGATCTATTGAAATGAAAATTTGGTGGTTTCATAATGATACAAGTCTCTATAGTTTAAAGAGAATAGTTTCACTTTGGGTTCACTTTTTTTTATGCTTTCCATCGAGGTCGCGCATCACGCGCGCTTCTTCCCAGCAACCCCTCTTTCCAAATGTGGGAGGATTCCATCACTTTAATCAATGATTTCAGCTCCTTGATAGAAATGTGATGATGGTATATCAGTTCCTTCTTCCATGTATTCCTCCTTAGAGGTTATCACCTAGTCTAGGTCTCCCTCATATATTTGAGTCATGTTTATGAAACTCATTCCCAATGCCATATTGAGGTGGATGCTAATTAATTACATTGATTCTGTCTCGATAGGATAGAAACCTTCAGTTAGATGAGGTAGTAAATTTGGGCATGTCTAAGAATTTTTGGATGTTGGGTGGGTTGGTAACCTATAAAGTCTTCCTCTTTTTGAGGGAATATTATGCACAGAAATCAAGTAATTCCATGTCAAACACGAGGTAGTTAACGTTATGGGAGTATGTATTCCAAGGATTTTTACCTCAAAAATCCTATGTTTATTGCATGGGGTAGGGATTCTTGATCAGTTCACAAGTTTAATATCTTGAAGAGATTGATAAGTCATAGATTTAATGAATTATGGGGAAAATGGTAGAGTTTTTCCCTAGGGGAATATTTTACACTTAGGATTTGGTTGAGTGTGTCCTCAAGGGGGTAGATTTCACACTTGGAGGTTTGGTGGAGTGTATCCCCAGGGGGAATATTTCACACTCAGGGTTTAATGGATTGTGTCCCTAGGGGGAAGATGTCACACTTGGGGTTGTAGGTATTGAACCTCATGGAGGCATCCTACATAACCTATCAGTAGACAGGGATCAAAACCCACATAGTTTGATGCTTCATTTTAGGGTCATGTGATAAGACCATTCCATTCAATTTAATTTCATGTGGTAAGGAAACTCATGTCATATAAGGAGCGATAATGAGAGATGATGTGGGTATTACGCATGGAAGATACCTAGGGGTGTTGGTTGTAGGGTGACATCCCACGGAAGGGGAGGAGTGGCATCCCATGATGGTCATACATGGGGCATCCTATGTTAATCACATAGGGTAAGGCTACAGTTTAACATAATGTGTTGAGGATGTTATAATTTAGTTTAACATCATATGACTAGAACATGGAGCTAGGTAGTTTTATGTCTTGAAGCTCAGACATGGATGGGGATACACCCTGAGGGGGATTGTGTCAAGGTGAGAGGAAGATCCAAAAAAAGGACTCTCTACTAAGACAGGAAAGCCATTTCCCTTGGTGATTCCACCCTTAGGGCTTACATTTCCACTTTTCATGTACCTCTAGGTGGGTAATGTCATAAACACAACCATGGAGGATTATAAATCAAGAGTCCCAACATTAGGGTTCCAATTCTTAAAAGTGAGAATAATTAGGGAACCTATTCTTAAGAGAAAAAGTTCGAGTAATGGTCCAGGATATTATTAAATCATAGGGGATTTGGGTCAAGGATCAGAAATTTGTTGCACATGAATTTATTATATTACATTGAAATGGGGTTATGTGAGCCATGGACTCTAGTACAAGTCCGATGCATGGATTTAGGAGGTGTGTGTACATGAAAAATTTAGTATTACAAGAAGCTTAGGGTTGCACGAAGGCTACTTCTCTTATTCAAAATCAATCATACTTAAGAGGTGTTTCACGAGGAACTCTAAACCATAGGATAAGACATGTTAGGTCCCATGGGAGGTCATTCACACAAGTTCACTACCTTTAAGGGTCCATGGGATTCTGGTGTTGTATGATGTCACGAAAGGGAGGTTTGCATGAGTGAGAGTGGTGCTTCATCTTCCATCGATCCATCCCCAAATCATTGGGAGAGGTTCTATTTATAGTCTAAATCAGTGGTTGATGTTAGGAAACATTAATGTAGCACATAACTGGATTTAATTCTTATTATCCCTTTGTCTGTGAGTATTGACTGTGCAACATGTGGGGCTTAAAATCACCTTTCACGTGCAACTGCACAATCATGAAAAATACATTTTTCACACAAATCACTCCTTTTTCACACACATTACTTGGTCATGATTTTGATATTTTGGAGTATCCATGTAACTTTTATCTCCAGCATCGCCTTTAGTGTGTAATTCCTTTGTGCACTGAACTACTTGTTTGTTCGAATCACTCTATAGTCGTGCACAAGCTACTCCTCACCCCTAGAATGTTCTTTGGTGTGGTTCGCATACTTTCTTTATGAAAAACTAGCCTTTAGGGTTAAAATACATGTTATAATTACCAATAGGATTCTTGGTTGATTTGTTTACTTGGTGAAATAACAAGCAAGGTAGTCATAGGATTTGGAGTCACCTTGATAGGTGTCTTTCCAATCTTTATGGTGTCTCTTGATTTCCAAACTCTATAGTCTCCCACTTGTTTGAGACACTATTATATCATTCATGACTCTTAATCAAATTGGAAGTATCTTGAGGTAAATCCCAAAGGTTTTTTTATAAGTGATGGAATTAGAAAAAAGTATTCTTATTTTTGGTACAACAATCCTAGGATTTTCCCATGCATGGCCACCCTTAGGCTATCCTACATAGAAAACTCATGCAATATAAAGGTTCCATTAAGGAGTGATTTAAACTTCAAAATTTCTCTATATTTGGAATTAAATATTTGGAAAATTAAATCAATATTATAGATAACAGTTTTCAATACTCATGGAATGTGGATACTTTTATGGCTCTCTCATACAAACGTAATGAACTTGTTGACGGATTACTGGAGTTGAAAAGAATTTTCTATGAAAGGTACTAGGTCTTTTGGATCATATAAGGAGATAATAACACTAAATATTTCCATGAATGCATTAAATTAAGGAGTTTCATTGGTAACATTAACTTATAGATGAAGTATGAATTGTTCACCAGTGATCTTAATGTCGTAGGCCCTATGACAGCCAATCATTTTTCAAACCTTCTTTCTGGTACTGGTTCAGAAAACTAGGGAGGCAATACTAGAGGGGATAAAAACTAGATTTTATTCAATATGATTGTATCCTCCATTTATGATCACATGAATGCTTGATTTGAGGAAACCCATAGTTTTGATGAAATAGTGAATGATACCAAAAACTTAGACATGAATATTCATCCAATACTAGATAGATTTCCTGGTGCATTCTTCATGGAAGTTTGGGACATTATCAATATAATAGCCCCAAACCTGCACACTCATATCTAAGGCTAAAACATAATCTTTACATTTTAATATTTTATATTATTAAACATGGACAAATTTTAACCCTTTAAAATATATAACATCAAACTAAAATATTAGATCACTTACATACCCAATGACCTTTTAGATTTATAGTTTTAGAGAATTAGGACAAACTCTTACATAAAAACTTGGAATACATAAACAAATGGTTCATAAAAATATACATCATCTCCAACTAAGTTCTTCACATCTAGTAAACTTCTTAGGCATAACATACTTAAAATATTTATTCACAACCTAGGGAAAAGGAAATATAAGAAGGGTGAGATCAAATGATCAGTAAGGGTAAACAAATAATTAACAATTTAATATCATCAATGATCATAAGATGAGAATAAGTGTATGAAAATATAATCAAAGTTCTTGATAATATCATAAGGTAATTCATACAAATAAAAACCTAAATCGTAAAACATTAGACATGGAATAAATCTTTAATATAAGAAAAGAGTCATATAAGTCAACAATCATGAGATATATAAAAACAATCCTTAAAAATATCCATTAGAACTTGATACAAGCATAAAAAAACATTGTAACATGGAACATCATTTTTATATCACTCTTACAATCACTATTACAAATGAAATAACTTACTCGGTACATTCCAATAATCTCATAGGAGAATCTTATAACTGGTTAACTCTATCACATTAAGCAATGGATTGGAGAGATATATCAGGCTCAACCATCACCAAGATATATTTTGGGATCATCCATAATTATAAACAATTTCCAAGAATCATAACATAATCACAACACATGAAAGATTACATTTTTTAACATAAAAATAACCATTGTTCTTTCATATCTTGATTTACCCATGGAAAAAAAACTCGTTTCATGAAAATATCTTTGAAACAATCATAATACATCTAGAGAAATAATAATGATGGAATAATTATAACATATACTAATGGATCATAATTAATATCAAGGTTTTTTATCATTGGTGAATAGAAATTCCATTAAAATATCATGAAAAACATTATTGAGTAAAATACCTTTTCCACTTTGAAAATCACTTTTAAAAACTAAAAATTCATACAATATCATGAAAATAATTTTCTATGAAAAAAACCTTGGAAACTTATAAAGTAATCTTCGAATCAAATAATAGTCATAACATTAAGAAAATCCATTTATTTTATAAACATTAAAATTAAACATTCTTTTCAAACTTTGTAAATAGAATCAAAAGTGAGCCATGTGGAAAACATTAAGAAATGTCATTTTAAAACCTTTTAAAATAAGGTCAAATATAATGTAAAATAAATTTATTAAATCATTTATCTTTATAAAA
Source organism: Viscum album (assembly GCA_963277665.1). Classification (NCBI taxonomy): domain Eukaryota; kingdom Viridiplantae; phylum Streptophyta; class Magnoliopsida; order Santalales; family Viscaceae; genus Viscum; species Viscum album. The sequence goes on from OY728150.1 coordinate 1,842,684,246, forward strand.
TAACATTATTTAAAACATATTAGAAAACATGGATGTGGAAGTAAAAGATTTATGATCTGAAAGAAGATACAAGATTGATATCATTTACAAAAACCTTTCATGATGTTTTTTTAATAAATAAGGGAGGAAAAGGAAATTAAATATGTAAACCAAATTCATAATTATAGGAGAATAAAATATATATTTTCAATAAAATAATATCATATTATTTCCCCTTAAACAAAATAATCTCAAAATGAAAGGAGGTTGTAGCATAAAGCCTTTACCTCTTTGATAACTTTTGAACCAAAAGTTATTGAAAGTAAGAGTATGATATAGATATATAAATCCAATTAATTTAATTAAATAATATTTTAAAATTCATTCATGGGTTATTAGGTACACCATACAATGAAATCATGGTGCACAACATGAAATATGTCTCAAGAAAATTAGATTTAGATAAAGAAAACCCTTCCAAAGATCATAACCTTTGAAGTTATAATTAATTCATGAAGTGATTATGTGAACATATGTAAATACAAATAAAACTAGTGGTAATAAATAATAAAATAATTTAAATATAAATTTATTCATAATCATGGAATAAAAATTCAATGAAGTAGAAGTATAATCAAATGAATGGAAATTGAGTAAAGAAATATCTTACAACTTGGTAACATTCAAGTAAAATCCCTTTGAATGAAGTAATTTGAAATATAAATTAAAATATAATTAATTATTAAGGATTAGTGATATAACATTTAAAGGTTATTATTTACACCATATTAAATAAATTATTTTTTTAACATTAAAATATTCCTCAAAGAAGGGAAAATTGAGATGAAATCCCTTACCTTAAGTCCAGACTTGCTATGTATGACCTTAACACATGTATAATAAACTTATATCAGTTATTTTATTTCTTGATAAAATTTTATAGGTTTAATACCATATCATGAAACCATTTATATCATTTTTTAATGACATGTTTAATTACTTAATCGGTTAAGTCTACTTCAGTTGTTTTGAGGATGTTCGATTCATAATTTAAAAATGAATTTGGTATGTTGATCGTGGCCAAAGATATCATTATTACATCATCTAAAAAATAATAATCATGAAATTATTATAATTTATAAATTAATTATGCTTTTAAAATCAACTATGAAATATGGTTATCAAAAATGAATTATGTTATAATCATGGAGATAGTAAGTCATGTGTACACATGAGTAACACTTTCATTTTTTAAAGAGAATGAGGAAAAGAATTAAGGTATAATTTTATATTTCCAGAATTATGATTATATAATAAATATAATTTTGTCTATTTAAATAAATTTTTATTTATACCATCCATGTGATGTGGTGATGAAAAACAAATCACATTGTTTCGTGAAGGTGGTAATCCACACATATGAGTGAACGATGTTATCATTTTTAAATGGATGAAAAGATAAGAAAATAGATGATATTTTTTTATAGAATAATAATTATGTAAATAATATCACATATATACTTTAAATCCATCATTATAACTATCCATGATAGGTAGTGATGGAAAATTAACTACATTGGTTCACGAGATGGTAGTCCACCGTACACAGGAACGCTGGTTTCATTTCTCATTTGATGGAAGTGGAGATTGATATAGGTTATTAAATTAACATAATAACATCTTTTTATATGTAATATATTAATTTTATTATTTCATCATGGTTAAATAATATTTTAATGAGGTATAATAATAAATAAAATGAGAACGCTCGATTAAGAACTATACCTCTTCTTCTAACAACCTCTTTAGGTTTATACCTAATTCCTTCATAGGTAATTTTTATGACCACAATAAGGCCTATATAACATGTTTATGGATTTTATTAAGTGATTTTTTTAGGTTTTTTATGAACCAAAAGGCTCTTGGAGTGTGGATAGAAGATAAGATGGGGTTTCCTTTTATAAGTGTGGGAGAGGACACACTTGGAATTTTTAAAAATATTAAAATATATTAATGTCTTACTCAATAAAAATGAATTCCAAATAGAAAATTTCATAATATGATATGATATATGTTCAAAATATTTCTATAAAATAGGTTTTAGACAATATTTTAGGTCATTTTAACCCTTATATCTTTAGTTTAACCCATAGTTATCTTGTTTTAACCTTAACTATGGTAAAAAATTACTATTAATTATGAACAAAGATTAAGTTAAAATTATTAACTAATATTATTTTTTATTATTATAAAAATTTAATCAATTTTATCAAATTCAATTTATAGAATTGGAAAATTTTAATTTAAAATTAAACCCTCAAAATGCGATGAAAAGTGATTTTTCAAAAAAATGAATTTTAAGTATAAAAATGTTTTATACCAAATACAACTATCATGTTGATTATAATAAAATTTATTGTATTGCTTTTAATAAAAATTATCTCATGAAATTTTAAAACCAATCCAAAAAATGAATGTGACTTTTTAAATGCTTGAAAAGAGAAGATAATTTTCAATAAAAATCAGTATTTTTCATCATTCATTGAAAAAATAAAACTTTTCAAAAAATTATCAAAAAATAATACTAAGATAATTTTGAAATTTTTATTTAAAAATTATATCCTTTATATCAAATAAAATTTATAAAATTTATATAAATTAATTATAATATTCTCTCATAAAAAACAATAAAAAATAATTTTTGAAGTATAAAATAACTATTAAAAAATTAAGTGATTGTTTACTATGAATTTATCAATAAATTATTATTTATTAGGAAATTTTTATATATATCATAATTCAATTACTTATATTCATACCCAATAATTTAATGGCTAGGTTATAATTGTTGTATTTAAATATTAATGTTTCATGGTTTGTTTATGCTCGGTGTTGTGTATCGTATAAGCTATCAAAAATAATCTTTTTTTTTAATATTGGGGTGTTACAATCAAGTATTACCTTATTAGATTTATTAAATACTACTTCACAAGTGGAAATTTTTATAGAGCTTCTTATGCCACTTATCTTATCCTCATCCCAAAATTGAAACATCTCATGTTGTTTAATCAATTCATCCCATTAGTTTTTGAAATATATATTATAAAGTCTTAGAAAAAATTATTAATGATAGACTTTACACAATCCTAAAATAATTGGTTTCATATGAGTAACATTGATTTTTCAATAACTGAAACATTCAAGGTACCATTACATTGGCATAAGAAATGATTTGTGACTTCAGTAGGAAGGTGATCAATTTTACTATTATGGTGCAGATAGACATCAAAAAAAGACTATGATACTATAGAGTAGAGATTAATTATCAAGTTCATGTGTTTCTAGGGTTTTTTAAATGGTTTTGTGTTTTTTTATTTCATAGTTTCTCCTCTCTATAGTTCTTAGTCTCTTTAATGGGAAGGAAATTTGGCTTCTTCAAATCTATTAGAGATCTTCATTAGGGTGATCCCATCTCTCCTGAATCATTTTTTATTACACAAGACACTATAAGTAGGAACCTATCAAGTTCCATATCATTTGGATTTATTATTCCCTTCAAATATAGGTATAGACCCCTTATCATCTCTCACATGTTCTTTGTTGATCATATATATTTTTTAATATAAGAAAAAATGTTGATTTGAGGATTTAAAAACATCATAATTTAACATAAAAAATGGAATAGAAATTTTTATAACTATTCCAAAATCAGTGTGTATATATCTATTTCTTACATGTCTAGTTGATCTCATCAAATCAGAAACTAGTTGGGTTTTTCTAAAAAACTAATTTCCCATAAATTATCTTGTAACTCCTCTTTCAATTTGAACAATAAAAATTAATCACTGTGATATACTAGTTCAAAAAATTATGTGAATAATAAATAACTAGAAAACTCAACTCCTTTATTTTGGTTAGAGACTTACTTTCATTAACTTTGTATTTATCTCTATGCTCATACATGTTTTTTTTTCTATCAGAGTCCCTAATGGTGTTCTTTTTATCCTTGAAAAATTAATAAATACTTTCCTTTGGGACTCCCTCTAAGAAATAAAAAGACACTAGATTAGTTTCAAATATCTTTTTATGGCCATTAATGAAGGTGGTATATGATTAAGAGGACTGGATAATTCCATGAAAACCATGCATATGAAACTTGTATGGGATGTGATTGCAGGAGAATCCCTATGGTCAACATTTTCTAGAAACAAGTATGTTATAGCACTAGATTCTAATTAACATGTTCTAGATTCTACATCTCTATTATGGAAAAGCCTCAAAAGTCCCCTCCCTGTCCATTATGATCACATATGGTGGGTTATTGGATGAGGGGAGGCCCTTTTATAGAACTAAAAATAGGTTGAGAGTCTACTTTTCTTCGCATTATTCCCTATGATAAATATTATTTTCAAAGAGGTGAAGTACCTTTATCACTTTACTGATTGTGTTATTACTAAATATTAAAAAAATATCCTTAATAGTATCTCTTTGGTTAATAGAGTGAATCACTGTTACTTCACCACTTCTAGATCATAGCCCTTCATCACCAAAGATTATCAAAAGCTTATACATGTCTCATATGAGGTTGATCCATGGAGTAAAGTGTGCTTCTGAAAAAATATAGTTTTCTAATTTGTAATAATTTTTTCAATCCTATCTATATGGAAAATTTTGTCCAGTGTAGAGGAGTTTATCTAGTTTCAAAATGTCATCGTTGCAATTATCCACAAATTGTGATAGAAGAGCACGGATTATTGAATGGAGGTCGGTCAGGCTTAATTTGGTAATTTTTTGGGTAGAATCTATGAATTTACCCGAAATTTTACTCCTTTAATATTTTCCTATTATCATAGTTTGAATATGCAGGGACCGCCTCAGAAAAAGGCATTGTCTGTAAGGTAACAGTGTGTAATGACCTGAGTTTTTCCTCCTTAAATAAATATTGTGTTCAATAACTTTCATTACATTCTACACCCAATATAAATGAACCAAAAAAATATATAAAAACAATATTAATAAATCTATAATAAACACTAATATATTAAATCATTAAAATATATTACATTTAGAAGATAAATAATTAATGTGAGTTAATATTGAAAAAAGTTATTTTCAATAAAAGTAATTTTCTTTATATTATACCTTCTTTCAAAAACTGAATTTGAAAATTTTAAAATGTAAATTTTATGAAATAAAATTAATTTTTAAATTCTTATCATTAAAATTTACTTAGTATTATCTTTTTAGTTTTTTCTAAAAAGATTTAATTTTAGTTGAAAAATACAGTTTTTACAAAAAAATATAATTTTTATGATTTTATCATTATGTAAGAATATCCTAGAAATTTAAAAAAACTTTCAATTAATAAAATATGTATTTAAGTAATAAAATAATTAATTTTAATATATTTTTTGATCTTATAAATACTATGTCCAACATTTTTAGAACTAAATAAAAATGTCTGTTTAATAAGAACTATTTTTTATATTCTTTTTGAATGAAGTATCTTCAATGTGATATTCAGTTTTGGATTTAATTTAAAGAATAATAACTTTTAATCAATTTTTAATAAATCAATTTATGTCATAGAAATCATTAATAATGATAATTTTATCTTATATATAAATTTAAATTAGAAAAACTTCAATTTTCTAAAAACAATTTTTACGTGATTAAGTGTATTTATTTTAAAATTAACTTTTCACACATTTAGAAATTTTATATGATAAAATTGTTTTCAAATTTAAAATTTAAAGTTTCAAATTAGGTAATGAGGTCAATTTTAATTTTATAAATCAAAATTAATTACTAAGGTTAAAAATAGTTACCCTGTAAAAAAGTAAAAATGGTAAAAAGTATTTTACTAAAGTTAAATGAATAAAACATGTTAGAAACATGTTTTAAAATAATTTTTTGAGAGAATATTAGAATTTATCTTATCCCACATTTTATTTTTCCCACTTTTTATCTACTAAACCTTGAATATTGTCATGGAATTATTGAAAATGGCGAGTGTTTCCAAAAGTGTCATTTTCTTATCTTATGAAATGATACCACTTTAACCCTTTCAAAGTTAAACTTAACCTTAAATTTTATTCTTAAATATATTACAATTTAATCCCCTTATAACCCTATCCCATTTCCAAAATCCTATGGTCACTATTTTTTAGCATAATGCCTTTAATTACAATGAAAGATCAAGTCTCCAAAGTAAGTATTATTTCCTTATTAAGTTTTTCTTATTAATATTACTCTTAAAAATATCTAATCATCATAATAATATGATAAATTAAGTTTCATTAGTATACTGATATGTTGTTATATTAATGTTACAACCATTATTTATTAATTTCCATCCACTTAGAAAAACAAAAGAACAAAGATTGTGTATGTTCACGTACTACCACCTCTACAAAGAATAATTTTTTTCTTCTTCTAGTTTTTAATAATTTATGAAAGCAACGTAAAATATTGTTTATAATACTAAAAAATAAAAATAATATCATTATGGTTCTGTTATAATGATATTATGTCAAAATAAACACTACATTAACCATACTCACCCATCGAGTTAAAGCGTGTTCGGGTTTGGGTCGGTTTAACCACCTACATGAACAATGCTATAAAACTATATCATGGATAACTATGTGAATATAAATAATAATATTAAAAAAAATCAAATCCTAATTGGTATATGGTTTTGTAAATACTGTATTAATAATTTTATTTATTATTAAAGTGTCATCTTTGTTTGCTAAAATCACCAAAGTAAGCCAATATTGATTCCATTTTCATATAGTGTAAATAAAACACTTATAGAATGATATAAGAGCTTTATAAATCAATTTAAGTTATATATTATAGTATTGTAAATTATATAACTTGTATTAAAATAATGTGTAATGATATCAATATTATAAATCATGCACAAATGGTTAAATATATTGACACCTGATGTTGAAAAGAGATTACAAAAATCTAATACAATGAGAGAATTGTTATTAACGAAGAGTATAAATGAAAATTGAAATGAATAAGGTTATAAATAGGTAATTGATATTATTATATTTATGATACATGAGGTTAAATAACTTTAGTGTAAATCAAGGGTAGATGTAAGGGACTTGGTAGCTCAAACTCCTTTATTTGAGTTATACAATTTCTCATTGAACTTCATTTTAAAAGAATTTCCATTTTAAATGATGTTCTATTTTAATTTTTAGGGAAAAGGGTTTTAAAACCAATTATATTTTCATGAAATGTTTTATATTAATTTCTCTCAAAATAAAGGATACTTTTTGAAAGTATACTCATAACTATTACTTTTATAGACTACGAATACAAAATATTTTTAAATGCTTCTTTCATGATTTGGTTTCCATTATCATCAAATATTCTATATCCAATGGAATTGTGTTTCATGTTTCACCCTATATTATTATTTTATTATGTGATTATTTTGGTTGATCATGTTTTTGGTATCAAATGATATAATTCATGATGTTATTTTATACTATTTGGATGTTTTATGGAACACATTTTATTTCCATGGATTTTTTATAAAATGTGAATTATTTCCATTTGGATGTTTTATAAAACACATTTTATTTACATGGAATATATATGTTTTTAAAATTGAATGATTTATTATGGAACACATATGGATTAATAATGGTTAGTTCCATTATAAACTAAAGATGGATGGTTTTATTATAAACCAAGGATGGGTGGTTCTGTTATAAACCAAGGACTGATGGTTCCATTATAAACTAAGGGCATGTGGTTACATTATAAACCTAAGATGGGTGGGTATGCTATATCCCTCTAATGCATTGGGTAAATTATTATATCTCATAATATAGAAATGTTATATGAATGGGTTAGAGAGTATATAGGTTCACAAAGGGTGAGTTTGGTGGAGTTTAGCTCTACTCACAATTTTATGAGTGAATGGTTGGTAGGTAGCCAGGTTCACAAAGATAATAAATCCAATGTTTATTAATTTGAAAATTTATTTTCTATGTCTCATGGTTCATTTTATATGCTTCATGTTTTATTTTCTCATTCCATGGTAAAAATTTTATTGTTTAATATGTTATGTCATCTTTCATTCTTATAGTTAACACTTAATGATTTATGTTCTTTTAAATCAGATATTTTTCCTTAATCGTGATTTTCCATATGTTTACAATCAAATAAGTATGGAATTTGTTATGTTATCCCTTACCAAATGTTTGATCTCACCCAATATTATGTTTTTCCTTCCCCAGTAATTTAATGTGATTATTTTTCCTAGAATTTCTAAGAGTGGATTTAGTTTATGGAGAAATGATCATAATATGTGAAATAAATTTCATTATGATTATAGGTTCCAAGTCACTAAACCTTTTAGTCCTTGGGTTGTGTGACTATTTTTGGGATGTAATAATTAAACATTGGTGTCAATGTATTATTTATTTATGTTTGTCTTGGATCACTTTAGTTGGTATCAAATGAGGTTTTAGTTATTTTTAGAAACTAGGATGATAAAACTTTAGTGATAACCCTTAGGATAAGCCTATGTATAGAAGAATGTTATAAGTTATGGTAAATAAAGGAGTGTGGTTTTCTTAGAAATACATACATGTCTAGATACTACAATACGGCATAGTTTTTTTATAAATGCATCTAGGGGTAATATCCATAAAAAGAGTTAGCTGAGTATATCACATCCATCATTCTGGTGCATGGTGAATAGTCCCTTATTGTACACATGGTTTGACACTCCCAAGATATATTCTTAGGTTAATACACATTTTATTTATGAAAAATTATACAATATTTTTTTATCATATTAACTATAATGTTTAAGGAAAAGATAGTAGGGAAATAATCATGTATAACCTAGATTAAAACTTAGGGAGTTATTAATGAAGAATATACTCATTATTTTTGAGTGATTTCTTCTATGGTCTTAGTTTTTTACTTTATACATTTACCAATTTAATTATCCTCACCATAAACTTTCCTCTATCAAGGATATGGATGAAATAAGAATGAAACAAGATAATGATGGGTGCAAGAGACAATGTGGTGATTGTCCAAATGATATAAGAAATTGAGTTAAAATATCATGGAAATGTTTACTCAACTCTCTCATGATATGAACAATAACATGAATAATATGGAGATCCCAAATGATTTGAGAATGGAGAATCTTATTATTGGGTCTTTCATGCAGAAATGTCCACCCTATTTTAATATCTCTTTAAATCCACTTATCACTGAGAAAGGGATAAATGTGATGGAAAAGATACTTTTCATTCTCCAGTGCTCAAAATATGAGAAGGTTGTTTTGGTTTTTTACCATTTGGAAGATGAGGCTGACCAATGGTGGACTATTATTAAGAATATAATGAATAAAAAATAAGTATACTCCATGTAATGGTAATGTTTTAATAATGTATTATTAAACAAGTATTTTCCTTGAACTTTTTGCATAAAGATGGAGAGGTAATTCTTGGAATTGAAACAAAATTTGGATGAATCCATTAGAAAATATGAAGCAAACTTCATGAAGCTTGCAAGATACACCTCTAGTTTTATGTATGATATAAAAAGTAAAATTTATCATTTCATCAGTGGATTAAAACCTATTATTAAAAGGGATTTGGCCATAATATACTTTGGATTATGTAAATAGATTGCTCTATGTGTGATAAAGGTGGATATGGAATTTGGGGTTTCTCATTACTTTGAAGAGGTAAAAAAGGAAGGCTGAATACTAAGAGATCCCTGATGGTGAGTCACATGGGGGAAGAAATTTCAACCTACTACTTACTAAATAAGTGGGAAGAAGCACCCAGGTAATTTCATTAAAGTACCAGGGAAGTGTTTTAAGTGTGGTAAAGTAGTCCACCAATCCCGAAACTACCAAAGTAAGGCAAAGAGTCCTATTAATACAGTATGGGAGGATAATTTCCCAGTTAATGATATACCCACACTACAATTATTCAAGTGAAAGGAGTTAGGACACTATGTTAATCAATGTACCATACCTCAAGCTAATGAAGAATATATGCCCCAACAACCACCCAAATAGAGAGAAAAGTAAAAGGAATTAACAATCACTACCATTGAGGTAGATCATGATAATGAAGTAATGTTAGGTACACTTACTCTTTATTTTATATCTTTAAGTACCTTATTTGATTCTGGTTCATCACATTCTTTTATATCACACAAGTTTGCTAAGAATGTGGAATAGCCACCTCAGGTGATGGATATCAAACTATTTGGTAAATTTTTTGGTGGAATAATGATCATGTCTATGATATATAAATATTTTTTGATTGATATTTATGGGAGGATACTTCCTGCAAATCTAATAATTCTACCCTTGGTTAAATTTGATGTGATTTTGGGTATGGATTGACTATCCCTATATAGATCCCATATTATAAAAAAAAGTATATCTCATTTAATATTCTAAATCATTTTATTATCAAGTATCAACATAAGGATGATCGTACCATGGAAAAAAATTCTATAATATGGGTTTTGATGCCCAATAAAAAGGGACTCTTGACTCAAATTATTGGGGAGGAAGTCAACATTTATGAAATGCCTATTATATAGGAATATACTGATGTATTTATAGACGAATTGTCTAGTCTTCCCCCATATCATGAGGTTGAGTTTTTGATTGAACTTGTACATGGATCTATTCTTATCTCAAGGAGTCTATATATAAGGGATCTCATTGAATTAGAGTAGTTAAAAAAGTAGTTGTAAGAAAATTTGAATATAGGTTTTATACATCATCTTGATCTTTGTCAAAAATAAGTATGAATCTATGCATATTTGAATTTATTATCATTGGGTGTGCCTTATCAATGATCAATTAAATCAACTCAAATGATATTTATACTTCTCTAATTTTGATATTAGATCTAGATATAATTATTTAATGGTTAAAAGGGATGATATTTCTAGGATAACTTTCCATACAAGGTATAGACACTGAAATTTTATATTGATTCCCTTTGGACTTATCAATGTTCCTGTTATGTTCATATATATAATGAATAGAGTATTTAGATTCTGTCTTGATCAATTTGGGGATGTCTTTATAAATGATATTCTTATATATTCAAAGAGCATGGAATAGCATGAATAACATTTGTGGATTGTGTTGATGGCCTTAAGAAAGGTTCATTTGTATGCCAAATTTATAAAATGTGAATTATGGATAAAAAAGGTGTCATTATTGGGTCATTTAATCACAAGAAAGGTAATATGATTAGATCTATCAAAGATGAAAGTTATCAATCAATGGACCAAACATACCACTATAAATGAGATTCATAATTTTTCTTAGGTTGGAAGGATATTACCAATGCTTTGTAAGAAATTTTTCATGACTATCAAATCCACTAATTAAGTTAACATTAAAGGGAGTAAAGTTACTTTTGATAGAGTAATGTGAGGAAATATGTAAGGAACTGAAAAATATCTTGGTCACTGCTTTTATACATACATTAACCTACAGCAGGGAATGGTTTTTAATATACAACGATTCTTAAAAAAGGTTTTGGGTTGCATACTCATATAGAATTATAAGTTAAGTTATTATTCTTCATGTCAATTAAATAATCAGGATAAAAACTACCTGACACGTGATTTAGAGCATGAAGTAGTGATCTTTTCATTAAATATTTAGTAGCATTATCTCTATAAAGAAAATTGTGATATATATACTGATCGTAAGAGATTTAAATATATATTCACACATAAGGAATGGAATATTCACCAAAGGTGATGGTTGGAATCGATAAAATATTATTACTTATTAATAAATTGTCACCTGAGGAAGGAAAATGAGATGGCTTGTGCTTTTGGTATGAAATACCATGCTACTATATCCATGACGAGGATTAAAAAAGACCCAATACTCATAGATTTTCATGGGATTAATCTTAAATTCATAATGATAGGATATAAATCCTATCTTTACCAAATGATTAATCAACCTCAAATTCATGTAAAGATAAAATAATCCTAGAAATTTGATGTGGAGGTATAAAAAAGGTAGTGAATATTCCTAAGTTCAGGTTGAATAAAGATGGAGTTATAAAGTTTGGAACCTGGATATGTGTCCCATCAAAACAAGAATTGAAGAGGGAAATTTTGGATGATGCTCATAACCCATACTTCTATATTCATCCAAGAATGAAAAGAATGTATAGTGATATAAAGAAACACTTATGGTGATATAATATTATGATAGAGATTGCAGAATATGCATCTCGATTCTTGGTATAACAACAAGTTAAGTCGGAATTAAAAAAGTATAAGGTTATGTTGTAACCATTTCCCATAATAGTATGGAAATAGGAAAACATCACCATGGATTTCATCATAGGACTCCTTAAAATGTCTAAAATCCATAATTATATTTGGTTAGTATTATACCATCTTATAAACTCGTCACATTTTATTTGCATCAAAGAAGATTTCTCCCTTGACCAACTTGCCAAGATATACATAAGGGGAGTGGTGAGGATTCATGGAGTACCTATATCCATTATATCTAATCAGGATCCAAGTTTTATCTTGAATATATGGATAATTCTTCAAAAATACTTTTAGATAGAGATGATCTTTCTCACTGCTTATCATCCTTTGATAGATAGTCGATTTGATAGAAAAATTCAACCTCTAGAGGATATATTGACATCTTGTTCGATAGATTTCCAAGGATGTTAGGATCAACGCCTTCCCCTGGTAGAGTTCTCATATAATAAAAGTTTCCATTATAGAATTTATATTTCACCATATGAGACTTTTTATGGGAATAGATATAGGACTCCAACATGTTAGGATGAAGTTGGAGAGAGGAAGCTAGTAGGTCTTAACCTTGTCCAAGAAACAACGAAGAATATTCAAACCATTTAGTGGTATATGAAAATGAAAAAAAATTAACATAATAGTAATGAAAATAATCATCAAATAGATATAGAGTTTGATGATGGTGATAAGGTGTTCCTTTGAATATCTCCATAGAAGCAAGTTATTATATTTTGGGAGAAAGGGGAGAAGAGCCCTAGGTATATCAGTCCCTTCAAGATCCTTGATCATGTTAGTGTTGTAACTTATCGATTAGAAATCCCACCTGACCTATCCAAAGTACTTGATGTGTTCTATATATCACTTTTGAGGAAGTACATACTATACCCTTCACATGTACTGAGTTTGAAATCCATGCATCTGGAACATGATCGCTCATATAAGGAACAACTGGTGGAAATTCTGGATCAAAGAGATAAGGTGATGTGGAACAAGACCACTAATTTGATCGATGTTTTAACAAGAAATAATAAGTTTGAAGAAGCTATGTGGGAACCTGAGAATATAATGAGGGAAAATAACCCGCACTTGTTTTCTTTAATGTAATAAAATTTCAAGGATGAGATTATTTTTAAGGGGGGTATAATGAAACGACTCAGGTTTGTCCTATTTAAATAAATATTATGTTTGAAAACCTATGTTACATGCTACACCCAATGTAAATAAATCATAATATATTAGAAAAACATTATTAATAAATCTATAATAAATACTAATAAATTAAACCATTAAAAATTATTACCTTTAGAAGATAAATAATTTTTATAAATATTTAAAAATGTTATTTTCAATAAAATCCATTCTCATCCTATTGTACCTTATTTAAAAAACAAAAGTTTAAAGTTTTAAAATTTTAAAATGTAAATTTGAAAAAATAAATTTCATTTTTTAATTCCTCTTTTTAAAATTTATTAGTATGAATGTTTTAGTTTTTTCTAAAAATATTGATTTTTATTTGAAAAATGTGGTTTTTATGAAAATTATAATTTTTATGATTTTATCATTTTGTAATCTTATCCTAGAAGTTTAAAAAAAATTAATTAATAAAATATTTATTTATGGAATAAAATTATGCATTTTAATATATTCTTTGAGCTTATAAATATTATGTCCAACATTTTTAGAGTAAAATAGAAATGTTATTTTAATAAAAAAATATTTTTGGTATTCTCTTTAAATGAAGTATTTTCAAGGTGAGATTCGAGTATGGATTTCCTTTGAAGCCTAATACCTTTAATTATATTTATAATAAATCAATTTATACCATTAAAATTAGTAATAATGATATTTTTATCTTATATATTAATTTAAATCTGAAAAAAATTCATTTTTCTAAAAACATTTTTTACGTGATTAAGATTGTTTATTTTAAAATTAGATTTTCACAAATTTAGAAATTTTATATGATAAATTTATTTTAAAATTTAAAATCATAAGATTAAAATTAGGTAATGGGGTCAATTTTAATTTTATTTATCAAAATAAATTACTAAGGTTGAAAAATATTTAACTCGGTAAAAAGTAAAAATGGAAAAAATCTTTTATTAAAAGAAAATTTCCAAAAAATATTAAAAACATGTTTTCAAATAATATGTTGAGGGGATTTTAAACTTTATATTATCCTAAAATTCACTTTTTTATAATTTTGATCCATTGATCCATGAATATTTTCATGGAATTATTGAAAAATAATGATTGTTTCCAAAAGTGTCATTTTCTTTTCTTATAAAAGGGTACCACTTACACCCTTTCAAAGTTACACTTCACCTTTAAATTTATCTTTGAAACTTTACCAATTTTCTCCCCCTATAACCCTATCCCATTTCCAAATGAATCTATTTTCTATTAGTTATCATAAGGCCTTTAATTCTAAGGAGTATTCCACGGAAAGATTGAGCCTCCAAAGTAAGTATTATCTCCTTCTTAAGTTTTTCTTCTCAATGTTACTAGTCCAAATATCTTACCACCATAATAATATGACAAATTAAGTTTCATTGGTATAATTTTATGTTTTTATATTAATGGTAAAAATCTTATTTATTTATTTCCATACACTTATAAAAACAAAGTAATGTTAATCATACTTGTGCGCTGTAAAGACCCAGAAATTCCATGTAATTTTTTTTAATTATAGGGAAATATTCGAGTCTTTAGTTTCTGACGGTACTTGATTCCAAGGTCTGAAGATCCCGGAATGTTTTTCTAAAGTTTCTTAAGTACTTTCAATAAGCATATGAGTAGTTTTTTGTAACTTTTGAACCGGTGCTCGGAATTGAAATCAGAGGGCACTGTTGATCTTGCAGCACCGGTAGTTGCTTAAGGAGACCTTCACCTCGGCTACAGTTGGTCGTGGGTGGAAGATAGTTTTTTCTACCCATCGTGGGAAAAAAAGTGGAAATAACAATAATGTAACTTTATTTTTATTTAACTTTTGAATTCTTTTGAATTCTCTGTGGGGACCACCCTATCTCTTCAACCTTTTTTTAAATTGTGCCAAACCCCCAACATTTAATGAATTCATTAAATGAAGTCATTAAACCTATCAATTAAGGGGGAGTCTCTTCATCACCTTGATTGGGCACTTGGGTTTTGCTGGATAAGAATCTTGGTGGAGGATCTTGCTAGAGGAAACCCCCCTTAGAGGAAGAACTCTTCTCCTTCGATGAACATTTCTCCAAATAAGAACTTCGTCGAAGGATCTCCAATGAGGAATGTCTTCAACGATGAAGGACGGATGTCTGTCTGTCCCTCTCCTCATCGACATCAATGAATCTTCGAGGCAAGGATTGTTGTTTTTGTATACCCCTTACCATGTTCTTATTTTTATTCTTGATTTAAGAACAACTATACCACTTGATATTGTTCTAACGTGGAGGGTGCGGGCCAAACCAACACGGCCTGACCCATCCGCAAGCTTTGTGGATTTTGGTGTTCTTCGCGGATAGTTTTCGGGTTGAGTGAATCCCGGCCATGGGGGTCTTGAATCGATGGTGACATCCCGAGATGAGTGCGGGAGTCTTCGGAATGAAGATCGGGCCACCGGGGCACACCCGGTGACCCGAGTAACGTCGTTGGTGACCGGTGCCAACGACCAGCGCCGGTAGGGCTCAAGAGCAGCGATCGGCCCATCGGCCAGTCGTGATGATGACGGCGACACGACCGTGCTGCCGGAGGAAGGTCACAGCCTATCGGTCATGGCAAAGCAAGGGTGGAGGCCGGTGCATGGTCAGCCGCGTGAAGGGGGCAGCGGCACGCGTCCGCACTGCCGGGCTTGCAGGGGCCATGGAACGAGGCCGCGGTGATAGGGGGCTCACTATCGGCCGCCGGAGGTGGCTCGGCATGAGGTGGGCTGGCCATATGACCAGCCGAGGAGCCGAGCGGGACACCGGGGTCCCGCGTGCCATCCGCTGGTGCTATGTGGCACTGGTTGGTTGGCCACCCAACCCGAACGGATGGTTCGTTCGGGGTACCCAGGGGGCACCTCCCCCTTGGGTGGCAGCTAGGGAAGACCTTACAATGGGGCCGCCCAGTCGCAGTCCAACCACGGGCCTCCTGTGGGCCGCCCAGTGTGGGCTGCACTGCGGAACGCACCGTGGGTCGGGCCGCGCCGACGGACCGGGCCGGACCCAGCCGGTCGGGCTGGACCCAACCGGCCGGGTTGGATCCTGTAGACTAGGTCAGACCTAGGACCAGACCCTGATCAGTACGGGTCGACTCAAACCGGGTCGGATCGGACTGGACTCGTACCAGCTTCAACCCCTTTCCGCTATTTCGGCCATAACTTGAGCTATGGGCGTCTGTTTGATGAATTGTCTATGGTTCCAGAAACCTTGGATAAAGATGGACCTTTTGTTATACCCCACTTGAGTTTTGAAAAAAGTTGGGGTACAGCCGGGTTGGATCGAACATGAATCCAATCAGGCCCTCGAGACTAAAAAGGACAATAACTTACAGATCGGGCGTCTGTTGGACGCACCATCTATTGCATTGAGACCCCTATTACATGGAGGTCCTTTGGGGATATTTCTTCATATAACTTAATGAAAGTTGGATTATCTACATGTGGCTTGAGGAACGGACCCTCCTAGAATCAAGGGAGCTTAGTTTGGGAACCCTATGGCTGGTTGTAACATGAGAAAGGGATCCTATGTGGGACTGTGCCTTGGGATCCTACGTGGGTCTCTACTTTGGGATCCTACGTGGGTCTGTGTTCTAGGATCCTACATGGATCTACTCTAGGATCCTATATGATTCTATTGTACTAGGATCCTACGTGGGTCTGATGATTTAGGATCCTACGTGGGTCTGCCTCTCAACAGAGTAAGATGATTCAGTGGTTACATTTAATCATCATTACTACCATACCTAAGTTATAACTGGTGTGATATGAGTTCTAATCTTTGTGTTGAAATCATTGTGGATCTTCTCTATGTGGTGTTACCTTCGTGGTACTTCTTCCTTCATGGACAGTTGTGCTTTTGGATCAGGAGATGGAGATTTGTGTAATCTTGACAACTTAGGTGTATGTATGGGCATACTCCTAAGTAAGGATGGTTGTTACTTCGTACCTTGTGATTGTACTCTTACTTTTTAGGTTTATCGTTTGTGGATTCTGGGAGACCTTCGGGGGTCTCGGGGTCCCTACTGAGTATTGTTATACTCACCCCTGCACGGGCTATGCCCGCACCTTGTTGTGTCATGTGCAGACAACGGACAAAATTGATCGAGGATAAGGGTGATGGACAGGAGGCTTCTCGAAGGTGGACTTAGATGAGATGTACCATAGGGATGACTTGATCGAGAGTTGTACCAACCCTTTATGTAGGATCCCTGGTGGATGATCCAGGAGTTGTTTCCCTTTCAGTTGTACTTGTATTTTCAGTTGGGATTGTATATTGGCCCTTACTTTATGCACACTTTTTTACTATAGTAGTTACTTTTGGTTACTCTTTGTTGTGTTTTAAGACTATGTGTGTTTCAAGTTTTAAAGGCAATGCCTTCCCGATTACTGGGATATTCCTTTCGGTGTTAGTCGTCATCCCCTGACCTATGGAAGGCGGGCTTGGGGTAGTCATAGCACGGGCCCCAAGGACGGGTCGTGACAAATTGGTATCAAAGGGCTCGGTTCTACTGTAGAAAATTGGACTTTGATCTTTTAATAGCAATAGTGTTAAGTGTTATGAGTGTGGTTATCAGTTTAGATAATCAGGTGTTCGTGCGGCAGCCAAAGTATCCATACACCGAGACCCTGACTTCTGATTTCTGACTCAGTGCATGAAAAAATTTATTGCATGTGTGTTTTGAAAAGTTTTATTTGTAATCTCTTTGATTCAACTCACCAGGTATAACTTATTGACCATGGTGCACCTGTTTCTTTTCAGGATGCCTCCACGTAGATAGCCAACATAGGTTCTGGGTAGAGTATGTCGTGATAGCTCATCGAGCGACGAGGCCTCGGTGTAGGGACCTTTTTCAGTAGAGGCACCAGTGGTACCATTACCCATTGGGCCACCGATGCCACTAGCCCCAGCAGTAGAGAGTGTATGCCTCTTGATAATGTTTCATGAGTTCCAGTGCCAGAGGCCACCCAGGTTCAGGGGTGAGACAAACCCACAGGTGGCTGAGGATTGGCTAGAGGCCGTGGTGAGAGTCATCCGACTGGTAGGGACACCAGTTGATCTCATGGTGATCCTTGCCGCCAGTCTTCTACAGGAAGCAGCAGGTAGATGGTGGATCTTGATGCTCCAGGTTCACGACGAGGTGAAACTTCTCTGGGAAGACTTTGAGAGCCTTTTTTGGGCAGAGTTTTTTCCAGTGACCCTTCACGTAGTGTGCATACAGGAGCTTCTTCATCTACAGCAGGGCAACATGACTGTGGCTCAGTACTCATCAAGGTTCACTGACCTCTCGCGCTACTCCACTGATAAGGTACGGGGACCATTCTTCAGGGCCCGGACCTTCAAGCAGGGACTCAGGTGGGAGATCAGGGCTTCGATGATTTCTCTCAACATCCTGACGCAAGAGGGGGTGTTAGAGTGAGCCCTCTTAGTGGAGAGTTTTTTTGCTGAGCAATCACCAGTAGTGAGACCCACCATTGCGCGTCACATAGCGGGGTCTTTTATAGCTGGAAGCGAAAAGATGTCACAGAGGTCCAATAGGACCAGACCTATAGGTGGAAGACTGCAGGATTCAGGGTTGGTTGTGTGGGGAACCCGAGACAGAGCCAGTAATGCGAGGAGCAGGTAGTGTTACACATATGGCGGGCAGGGTCACATGGCTCATGACTGCCCGAACCATCATGCGAATGATCAGTAGACGGTCGAAGGACCGCATAGGCAGAGACAGAGGTTCGACTAAGGAGGTCCGCAAGGAGCAGGTAGAGATGGCAGAGGAGCTGGTCGTGCAACTTGCAGTGGGAGAAGATTTGAGGTGTTACCGCCACCACCACCAGGTGGTCCACCCCAACCATAGGGAGCATTTGGACAAGGGCGAGCCCAGCTCCAGGAAGCTGAGGCCTACGACCACGGTGCTCCAGAGATGTTACGAGGTATAATATGTGTCTACTCCAGCTTAGTTACAGTACTTATAGACACATGTGTCAGTCATTCTTTTATTTCCACTACCCTCATTCAGGGCTTGGAGATTCTGGTGGAGCTTTTGGCTCAATCCTTATGGCTAGAGACTCCTATGAGAGAGTATTCGATGATTACACACTAGTTTCGGCAGTGTGAGCTTACTCTAGGAGGTGAGAGATTCGGTTGGGATCTTCTAGTAGCGGCGTCGAGGCCTTACGATGTCATCTTGGGTATGGATTGGTTATCTACAGTCCATGCCTATATCGACTGCTTTAGGAGAAAATTGTGGTGTATCCGCGAGGATGGGACTAGGTTTACCTTCACCAGTGAGAACGGAGCCTTTGCAGCATAGGATGGACTTACCCGAAGTAGAGTGCAGCCGATCACTCATCATTTGGATGGCCTTACCCTCAGAGCGGTTGATGTGGAGAGTCCGAGCTATCCTGTAGTGGTGGACCAGTACATGGATGTCTTCCCTGATGATGTTACGGGTCTACCTCCTCATATGGAGGTGGAATTTTACATTGACTTGTACCCCAAGATGACACCGATATCTACACTAGCATATTGGATGGCTCTCGCGGAGCTTCGTGAGTTGTGGGTATAGCTGGAGGACTTACAGGGGAAGGGGTTCATCTGACCTAGTGTTTCTCCTTGGGCAGCCCTGATTTTATTCTCCAAGAAGGCATATGGGAGATTGAGACTTTGTGTTGACTATCGGCACCTGAACCAGGTGATTGTGAAGAACAAGTACCCACTTCTGAGGATTGATGACCTCTTTGATCAACTGAAGGGAGCACGATGGTTCTCGAAGATAGACCTCAGGTCTGACTATCACCAGCTCAGAGTATGAGATGAGGATGTGCAGAAGACGGCTTTCAGATGTTAGTACGGCCATTATGAGTTTTTGGTCATGCCTTTTGGCATGACCAACGCTCTAGCAGTGTTCATGGGACTCATGAATAATATCTTTCAGCCATACCTTGATCTCTTTGTATTAGTCTTCATTGACAACATTCTAATCTACTCGGATACTGAGGAGGAGCATGCCTATCATTTGCAGGTAGTTCTGGACACACTCCGAGAGCACTAGATTTATGGTAAGCTCTTAAAGTACCAGTTCTGGATCTAATAGGTTCACTTTCTGGGACATGTCATCTCAGAGGCTAGAGTTGCGGTGGATCCAATAAAGATTGAGGTGGTACTTTCTTGGGAGCCACCCAGAAGTGTGACAGAGGTACGAAGTTTCCTGGGTTTGGCCGGATACTACCAGAGATTTGTGCCAAATTTCTCTAGAGTTGCAGCACCTTTATTAGCATTGACGAAGAAGGGGAAACCCTTCATATGGTTACAGAGATGCTAGTGGAGTTTTCAGGAGCTGAGGAAGAGGCTGACTAGTGCCCTTATCTTGAGGCTTCCAAAGGAGGGTGTTGGGTACGTAGTCTACTGTGACACAGCAGGGACAGGGATTGGATTTGTCCTGATGCAGAAGCGAGTAGTTATCGCATATGGTTCTTGACAACTGAGACAGCATGAGAAGAACTATGCTACCCATGACCTTGAGTTAGCAACATCAGTCTTCACTTTGAAGATGTGGCGACACTATCTGATGGGCAAGTGTTTTACAGTCTACTTTGATCACCAGAGTCTCAGGTATATATTCTCCCAGAAGGACCTGAACCTGAGACAGCGACATTGGCTTGAGTTCCTCCAGGACTATGACTTCGAGATAGTCTATACTCCTGGTAAGGGGAACGTTGTAGAAAATGTACTCAGCAGGAGATATGGTATACAGCTTCTAGGTGAGGCGACAGAGTAGCTGACCACTTTGTAGATATACTTTATGGATCGAGATGGATTATCTTTTCTTCAGTCCCTTACATTCACTCCCCCACTCCTTTAGTGATTCAGGGAGGCACAACATGGGGACACTAGCTGCGAGGCTTGACGTGCTCAGATATCCACAGGATAGGAACCTGATGGATTTTCTAAAGGTGGAGAGAACGTCATCCTTTTTAGAGGATATACCATGGTACCAGTTTCGTTTCGAGAGGAAGTATTGAGAGAGTTCCACACATCCCCTCTAGCGGTACATCTAGGAGTGGTGAAGATGTACCAGGACCACTGATGAGAGAACTAGTGGCCGGGAATGAAGAAAGCAGTAGAATAGTTTGTCTCTCGGTGCCTCACTTGTCAGCAAGTGAAGGCGGAGCATCAGGTACCAGCAATCTTAGTTCATCCTTTAGAGGTAACAGAGTGGAAGTGAGATGGAATATCCATGGACTTCATGATAGTACTTCCACATACATCTAGGGTTCATGATTCTATCTGGGTGATCGTCGACTGACTCACCAAGTCATCCCACTTCCTACCAATCAGAGAGTAGGGCTCAGTAGAGAGCTTGGGACGCCTCTATGTGTAGGAGATTGTGAGGCTACATGGAGTACCCTCGATGATTTTCTCTGATCGTGATGCATGTTTCACTTCCTGGCTATGGAAGGGGTTGTAGGAGTCTTTCAGGATGATGCTTCATTTGAGCACCGCCTTCCATCCTCAAACAGATAGTCAGACTGAGCGGACCATTCATACCCTCAAAGACATGTTGTGTGCTTGAATCCTCAAATTCAGTCACAGTTGGGAGGATCATTTTCCCTTGTTGGAGTTTTCATACAACAACAGCTATCACTCCACCATTGGTATGGCACCATTCGAGGCTTTGTATAGCCGACCTTGCAGATTGCCTTTGTGTTGGACTGACTTAGGGGAGTCAGCACTCGTGGGACCAGAGATGGTACGGGATACTATGGAGAAGGTTCAGATCATCCAGGAGTAGATGAAGACTGCATAGAGTAGGCATAAGTCTTATACCTACAGGAGATGGAGACCTCTGGAGTTCAAGTATGGTGACCACATCTTTCTACGGGTTTAACCCCGATGAGGTTTGCGGAGATTTGGCTGGGGAATCAAGTTATCTCTGAGGTTCATCGGACCCTTTTAGGTCTTTTGCAGAGTTGACGAGGTGGCTTACCGCCTAGCACTTCCCCCTAAATTGCACCTGTTTCACGATGTTTTTCACGTATCCCAGCTGAGGAGATATGTTCATGATCCTACTCACATCTTTGACTGCGGAGAGCTTGACATTGATGATGGGGTGATGTTTTCAGAGGTTCCAGTGGAGATTGAGGATCAATATGAGAGAGTCCTTCATGGGTGATCGATACCTTTCGTGCGTGTATGTTGGTACCACGGGAACCTCTAGGAGAGCACATGGGAGCGAGAGGCTCAAATTCGTTCTCAGTACCCCCACTTGTTCTACTAGTTTTTGTGATGTGGCTTTCAAGGACGCAAAGCCCTAAGGTGGGGAGAATGTAAAAACCTGAAAATTCCATGTAATTTTTTTTTAAATTATATGGAAATATTCGAGTCTGTAGTTTCTGATGGTACTTGATTCCAAGGATGGAGATCCTATAATGTTTTTCTAAAGTTTCTTAAGTACTTTTAGTAAGCGTGTGAGCAGGTTTTTGTAACTTTTGAACCGGTGCTCGGAATTGAAATCTAAGGGCACCGTTGATCTCGCAGCACCGGTAGTTGCTTAAGGAGACCGTCACCTCGGTTGTAGTTGGTCCTGGGTGGAAGATAGTTTTTGCTACCCATCGTGGGAAAAAAAGTGGAAATAAAAATAAAGTAACTTTATTCTTATTTAACTTTTGAATTCTTTTGAATTCTTGGTGGGGACCACCCGATCTCTTCAACCCTTTCTTTTTAATTGTTCCAAACCCCAAACATTTAATGACTTCATTAAATTAAGTCATTAAACCTATCAATTAAGGGGAAGGATCTTCATCAACTTGATTGGGATCTTGGTTTTTACTAGAGAAGAAGCTTGGTGGAGGATCTTGCTAGAGGAAACCCCCTTAGAGGAAGAACTCTTCTCCTTCGAAGAACATTTCCCCAACGAAGAACTCCATCGAAGGATCTCCAATGAGGAATGTCGTCAATGACAACAAACCGACGTCCATTTTTTCCTCTCCTCACCAAAATCAAAGAATCTATAAGGTAGGGATTGTTGTTTTTGTATACCCCTTACCCTGTTCTTATCGTTCTTCTGGATTTAAGAAAAACTATGCCACTTGTTACCGTTCAAACGTGGAGGGTGCGGGCCAAACGAACACAGCCTGACCCCTCCACAACCTTTTTGGATTTTGGTGTTCTTCACAGCTTCTTTTCAGGTTGAGTGAATCTCGACTTTTGTGGTCTTGAATCAATGGTGATGTCATGAGATGAGTGCGAGAGTCTTCGGAATGAAGATCGGGGCACCGGGGCGCACCCGATGACCCGAGGAATGTCGTAAGTGACAAGCACCGGTAAGGCTCGGGAGCAACGATCGGCCCTCCGGTCGGCCACGATGATGGAGGAGGCGCGACTGCACTGTCGGAGGAGGTCCATGACCCGTTGTCCGTGGCGGATCAAGGGCGGTGGTTGGTGCGCGGTCGGCCGCGTAAAGGGGGCGGCGGTGCGTGTCCGCACGGCTGGGCTTACAGGGGCCACGGAGGTAAAGGTGGGGGAGCGTATGGCTCACTGCTGGCCACCGGAGGTGGTGTGGTGCACGACCGTGCCATGGAGGTGGGTTGGCCATCCGGCCAGCCAAGGAGCCGAGTGGGACCCCTGGGTCCCGCGTGCCAGCCGTCGGCGCCATGTGGCGCCAGCCGGTTGGCCACCCAACCCAAACGGACCAGCTGTTCGGGGTACCCAGGGGGCACCTCCCCCTTGGGTGGCGTCTAGGGTGGACCTCACCATGGGGCTACCCAGCGGGCTACCTAGTGCGGGCCGCCCAGCGCGGGTCGCCCAGCAGACCGCCCAGTTCGGGCCGCACAGCGGGCCGGTTCGAACCCAGTTGGTTAGGCCGGACCCAGCGGGCTGGGTTGGATCCTGTGGATTGGTTCGGACCCAAGGCTAGACTTGGATTGGATCGGGTCAACCCGAACTGGGTCGGTTCGGCCCAGGACGGGTCGGGCCGGACCCGGACCAGCTTCGACCCCTTGCCGCTCTTTCAACTATAACTTAAGCTATGAGCGTTTGTTTGATAAACCATCTACAGCACCAAAAAAATTGGATTGAGACGGTCCTTTGGTATACCCCACTTGAGTTTTGGATAAATTTGGGGTATGACCGAGATGGATCAAACATGAATCCAACCAGGCCCTCAGGACTAAAAAGGCCAATAACTTACATATCGGGCGTCTATTTGATGCACTGTCTATTGCGTTGAGACCTCTATTATGTGGATGTCCTTTGGGGATATTTATTCATGTAACTTCATGGTAGTTGGAGTATCGACCTATGGCTTGAGGAGTGGACCCTCCTGGAATCAAGTGATCTTGGTGCGGGGACCCTGTGGTTAGTTGTAACATGATAAAGGGATCCTATGTGGGATTATTCCTTGGGATCCTACGTGGGTATGTGCTTTGTGATCCTACATGTGTTGGTGTTCCAGGATCCCATATGGATCTGATACAGGATCATATGTGGGTCTGTTGTACTAGGATCCTAAGTGGGTCTGATGATTTAGGATCCTACGTGGGTCTGCCTCTCAACAGAGTAAGATGATTCAGTAGTTACATCTAATCATCATTACTAGCACACCTAAGTTATAACTAGTGTGAGATGAGTTCTAATCTTTGTGGTGAAATCATTGTGGATCTTCTCTGTGTGGTGTTACCTTCATGGTACTTCTTCCTTTGTGGACAGTTGTGATTTTGGATCAGGAGATGGAGATATGTATAATCTTGACAACTTAGGTTTATGTATTGGCATACACCTAAGTAAGGATGGTTGTTACTTCTTACCTTGTGATTATACTCTTAATTTTGAGGTTTATCGTTTTTGGATTCTGGGAGACCTTCGGGGGTCTCGAGGTCCCTATTGGGTATCGTTATACTCACTCCTGCATGGGTTATGCCTGCACCTTGTTCTGTCCTATGCAGATGACGGACAACATTGATCGAGGATAAGGGTGACGGACAAGAGGCTTCTCAGAGGTGGACTTAGACGAGACATACCACAGGGATGACTTGATCGAGATCTGTACCTACCCTTTAGGTAGGATTCCCGATGGAAAATCCATGAGCTACTTCCCTTTCAGTTGTACTTGTACTTTCAGTTGGTCTTGTATACTAGCCCTTACTTTTTGCACACTTTTTACTATAGTAGTTACTTGCGGTTACTCCCTGTTGTATTTTCAGACTGTGTGTGTCACAGGTTTTAAAGGCAATGCCTTCCTAATTACTGGGATATGCCTTTCGATGATAGTCTTCAGCCCTTGGCCTATGGAAGGTGGGCTTGGGGTAGTCATGGCACGGGCCCCGAGGATGGGTCGTGACATGCGCGGACTACCACCTCCACAAAAAATCATTTTTTTGTTTTTATTCAAGTTTTTCAATCCTTGTCCAAACACCTTAAAATATATTTCACCATTATAAAAAGAATAAAAATAATATCATCATTCTTCTATTATAATGATATTATTCTAAAACAAACAACTCCTTAACCATACTCACTCGTCGATTTAAAGCATGTTCAAGTGTGGGTCAGTTTAACCACCTACATGAACGATGATATAAAACTCTATCATGGATGGATATGAAAACACAAATAGTAATGTTATTATAAACTAATAAAAAATATGATTGGTGTATTCTTATATAAATACAATATTAATTATTTGACTTATTATTAAAGTATTATCTTCATTTGCTAAGATCACTGAAATATGCCAACACTGGTTCCATTTTCACATAGCATAACTAAAACAATTATAGAATGATTTAAGAGATTAATAAATAAATTTAGGTTATATATTATATTATCTTTAATTATATAAATGTGAATCATAGAATGGGTAATGATATCAATATTATAAAGTGTGTGCAAATGGTTAAAGATATTAACACCCGATGTTAAAAAGAGATTACAACAATCCAATACATAGAGAATTTTGTTATTAATGAAGAGTATAAATGGAAATAAATATGAATAAGTTTATTAAATAGTTAATTAAGATGGTTTTCTTTATGATATATGATTTTAAATAACTTTTTTAGAAATCAAGGGTAAAGGTAAGGGGGTAACTCAAACTCCTTTAATTGAGTTATGAAATTTCTTATTGAACTTCATTTTCCAATACTTTCCCTTTTAAATGATTTTATATTTTTATTTAAATAGTAAAAGGGTTTTTTAACCAATTATATTTTTATAAAAGGTTTTATGTTTATTTTTCTCAAAACAAATGATACTTTTTTAAAGGATACTCATAACTATGACTTACAAACTATGAATACGTAATGTTTTCAAAATATCCTTTCATGATTTGGTTTCCATTATCATAAAATGATCTATCTATAATGGTGTAAAATTTCATATTTCAACCTATATTATTCTTTATTATGTGATTATTTTGGGTGATCAAATTTTTGGTATCAAAAATTTTAATTCATGATGTCATTTTATATCATTTGGATGTTTTATGAAACCCATTTTATTTTTATGGGTTCTTTATGAATAGTGGATTATTTCCATTTAGGTGTTTTATGAAACCCATTTTATTTCCATGGTTTCTCTATGTTTTTAAAATTTAATGATTTATCATGGAACATATAATTATGGATAAAGTATGGGTGGTTCCATTATAAAGAAAGGATGGATGGTTATATTATAAATAAAGGATGGGTGGTTCCATTATAAGCTAAGGACAGGTGGTTATGTTATAAACCTGTGATGGGTGGGTCTATTATATCCCTTTAATGAATTGGGTAAAGGGTTATATTTCATGATATATAAATGGAATATTAATAGGTTAGTGAATAGTTAGGTTCATAAAGGGTGAGTGTGATGGTGTTTAGATCTACTCAAAATTTTATGAGTAAACAGGTTAGCGGGTAACAAGGTTCATAAAGATAATAAATCCTATGTTTTTTATTATGCCACTTTATTTCTTATGACCCATGGATCATGTTATATTCTTCATTTTTTATTTTCTCATTCCATGGTAAAACTGTTTCCATTTGAGATTTTATGTCTATATTTCATGCTTATGGTTAAAACTTAATGATTTATGTTCTTTTAAACAATATATTTTTCCTTAATCATGATTTTTCATAAATTTATGATCTAACCGTTATAGCCTTTGTTATATTATCCATTACTGATCATTTGATCTCAACCTTTCTTATTTTTTCCCTTCCCTAGGATTTGAAGATGATTATGTCTCCTAGAATGTCTAAAAGTTGATTTAGTTAATTGATAAATATTCACGACATGTTAAATACGAGTCTTTATGTTTATGGTTTCCAATACACTAAGCCTTTCAGTCCCTAGGTTATGAGACTATTTCTGGGATGTAATAATTAAACCATGGTATCAATGTATTATTCATGTATGTTTAGCTTGGGTCAATTCACACTAACTGTTAGATGTTAGTTCATCTGGGAGTCTTGGAATGAATATAGGCACCATGCCAGGTGTTTCAACCCTCAGCACTTGAAACTCAAGGTGTTTTCACTAATTTTTAATTTATAGATTCTCTTTTATGATAATAGTATTTAGAACTTTTACTTTGGAATTTATCAATCCTCGTATGTTGCTAATGTTTTTTTGGACATTGGGTTCATTGAATCCATCCTTTCAATGGTTTAAAACACACTAGCAATATCACTTACACTAATGTAATAATGCATGGTGGGTATAATATTCATGAAAACCAAGGATCAATGATTTTGGTTTATAGTGTATATTACAGTGAAAGTTGTCCTATTCAAGTAGAAGCATGATCCATGCTTAGTGGTTTTCTATTTATAGAGATAGAAGTCTCCATATCTCAACGGTGGAGTCTGAGTTAGCTCTTATTATCAAATATATGCAAATTTCCATTCCAACTCATTGGTTTATTACTTATACCATTTTGGAATTAAAAAACCTCCTTATCTAGAATACTCGGATCTAATATACCTAACATAAAGGCAATAAAGTGGTGAATATACTAGATGTTAAGGGATAAGAGTCCATTCCTCTCATTATTTTTACTTATTTAGGATCCCCACCCTAGTATTGTAATATTTTAGTGACTGAGGATGTGCTTTGACTCCACCACTTTAGACCGCCTTTCCTCTTTCTTGTGTTTTCCCTTTTCTTTTAATAAAAAATTATCTTTTATTAAGTTTAAGATTATTATAGTGTATTAAGTCTACATAGGATTAAAACCATGATTAATGATTCATGACAGATTAAATCTATGATATAAGGCAATTGATCCTTATGATAAACCCCTTCATAATATTAATATGGAGCTCGAAATTGGGATTTTCATGAGAATAACAAAGCATGAAAGGACCTTGTATAAGATAAACCTAGCACGTGTTTCTATTGAAACATATGATATTACACATGTAATATTAATCCCATGTGATGATGGTTTATGTAACAATAACTCAATGTGAAGAGAAATCACATCTTACGATAGACCAACATAGGATTAACAAGTTCTTGTAAATCATACTTTACAATGTGTATCATATCATTATGATGACACAATGCTATGTTTTTTAGGTTTCTTTTTACACTATTTATGTATACAATATCTCATATAATATGTTATAATACAAGTAAAAACCTAATGAAAACCCTATATTGTATCTTATGATATCACAAATTGTACAATGTGATCATTTCATAGCTTATGATATAACATATCGTATTTGTTACCTGTAGAATAAAATATTAATAATATATGATGATTTTCAATATGATAACCATGTGCATCAAATTTATTTATTTTTTAAAATTATTTTGAGAATTATTTAATATGGTAAATCTCTAATGACACTGCTAGTTTTCTTAGGATAGATTAACACTTAATTTAAGTTGTTTAAGTAATAAGAAACTATTAATTTTGGAATTTTGTTGTTACAAATATTTTTTTTGTTTATTATTGATGACATGTTGTATTTTATCTACATTTCATTATTTATTTCCATGTATTTTATTTATTTTTTGAAGAATTTCTATTATTCTTATATTTTTCTTGCATTTTTTCATGTGGCCTACTCATTTTGGGTTTTTTTGTTGGACTTGGGGATGGGAATTTTGTTGGTCTTCTTTCTTATGGATTAATCCATTTTTTTCTGAGAGATTAGTTGTGTCCATTGATAAACCAAATTAGATGGATATAGAGTGGTTTTTGTGCTTCTTGGGTGTTTTTCTTCACTTTTAGGAATTGGGGTGATCATTATACTTTACATGGCATCCACTCTATTGTTACTGCATGGCATTTAGGTTGTTATTTTATTATTACACTAGTTTTATTTATGATTTTTCTATGAATGATTCATCATATATGTGTATTATTCTTCACTTGAGGCTAAAATTCTACTCGTCTCATCATTATTATTGTGCTTATGTATCTTCGAGGAACCCTCTCGACCAGTGAACCTTTTTAATTATTTAGATTTTGGAGTTTTGAGAGAAGAGAGAGATATCTTAAGAGAAGTTTTTATCTAAAGCTCTTCTTTATGGCTTCCACCATGATCGATCCTTTAGGGTTTTGTTTCAATGGAGAGTTTACACTCTATGAGATCAAAGGAGAATGTTGACCACGGATAGAGGATCTTGCAACCCTAATATCATCATTCACATTTTATAAACTTCACTTCTAGGTTCTTGGTGTAGGTTTGGACATGTAATCTTATTATTTCCTTCTTGTATTGGTTTTGTTTTGTAATTATCTATCTGGTTTAGTTCACCTGAGGTGCATGAGTGTATCTATCTAGGATTATTTTATGTTCCTCATTCTTGAATTGATTTTATCACAAGTCCTAGAGTTTCAAGATAATGTTCCTTGGATAGATTTCATGGTCATGTTTGTATTTTATTTTTATTTTTTGTCTTGGCTTATAAACTTGATGTTGTGTTTTCTTTGCATAATAAAAGTAATTTTGGTGGTGTTTTTATCATTCATATAGGACCAAAATGGTCCTAATAACATAGAATACCCATGTTATTTACTTTTCCTCACATTTATTTACTATTTTAAAGCTTTTTATCATTTATTTTTTCATTTCTTAGATTCTACTTTTTGAT
The DNA here is from genome assembly GCA_963277665.1 of Viscum album. Taxonomy (NCBI): domain Eukaryota; kingdom Viridiplantae; phylum Streptophyta; class Magnoliopsida; order Santalales; family Viscaceae; genus Viscum; species Viscum album. The sequence goes on from OY728150.1 coordinate 1,842,714,818, forward strand.
TTCCCTTTCTTTCTGGAAGCATATTAGTAAAACATATCCTTCATTCATTTATATTGGGATATAAATATATCTTTATAGGACCCCCCCCCCCCCAATGGTATCAAAGTTATTATATTAAGTTTCATGATGTATTCTTCTAAGTTTAAGTTTGAAAAGTCTAATAAAGTGAACAATTTTAATTTATAAAGAGTTAATATGCAAGATCTACTTGTCCAAAATGGACCTTAAAATTATTTTTTAGACCAAAGAAACGTTTTCCCACCATGTACACTAAAGTATAGATAGTCACCACCTACATAGATTGTAACCTTATCATTCTTGAAAAATATAAATATATTCTATTATCGACTTTAGGATACGGGTTTTTGTGTGAAGTTTATTATGTGACCACTAATAAAACCATTTGTCTAAAGCTTCCATACATGACTAAATCTCTTCTTAGTAGGTTATATAAGGATATGAGGATTTACAATTTTAATATGTTTTCTAAAACTTCATTATAGGTTCACTTAGAGGAATTAAATAATGTCTTTCTTGATTTGGATAATATATATGCAATTATAAGAAATGGGGACTAAGTTATTTTTTCTGACCACCCAGGATGAGTCTTTTAATTATTTTAAATATTTTATTATGTATAGTAGTGAATAAATTCCCTTATAATAATTCAAAGAAGTCATGTTTTCTAAGGATATTTAGACTCATGGTTTGAAGGAGGAGGCTGGTGAGGTGAAGAAAAAAACTCAGTTGATGAATATTAGGATTCAAATTAACAACTCTATAAAGTAAAAGAGGATGTGATTTAGTTTAGAAATTTTCAGTGTATTATTGTGGAAAGACTGGCCACATTAAGAGATACTACCTTGAGAACAAACCTAGGGATAATATAGCCCAGAATAATGTGGTATGCCTCGATTTTAATATTTTAGGTGTCTTGTAGTCTATTTAGAATCCATTAGTAGTGTTAGGAATAAATATAGGTTGTCTTTCTTAGGTGATCCTAGGACTAAATTTTTATGTGATTTGTAGGGGGTGGTTAGAAGGAAGGTTCTAAGTTGTGTTGGTTATCTGGGTTAATTTAGATTCAGGTAGAGGTTTTCCTCCTATCAGCTTAATGTGAATACTTGTTGTGTGTTTTCTAATACCCTACTACTTGTATTTTGATCTCTGTGTTCTTCTAGTTTCAAGATTATTATTTTAACTACTGAGGAAAGTTCTTCTATCTACTTGTATAGAGTTGTAGGTGTTCATTTTTCCTTAGTGATTTCAATCATTTAAATTTAGGTGGAGACTTAGGTATCAAGTTGGTAAAATCTATTTAAATTTTGTTTCTTATAATAGCTTTTTATTTCTAAGAATTTTTAGTAATAGATAGTAGTAGATGAGATATTATGAGAAAACATGTGTCACTATAACACATACTAAGAAGATAATCAGACTGGGATGATTATGTTTGAGATTAGGGTTTTCAATTAGTGAAAATTTCCCAAACTAGGGGATAGGTTAGCCTAGTGTATCCTGTAATAACATCACCTATTTAGTTTAAATTTTATTTTTAAGGTGGAGATTTATGAATTTTAGCTTCCTGTTGTTACAAATAAACTGTTTTTTATTTTTTATTAATGAAATCTTGTATTTTCTCTACATTTCATGCTTTATTTCCATGAATGTTATTTGCTTTATTATTAATTTCTATTATTACTGTATTTTTTGGCTATTTTCTATGTGGGACACTTGTTTTGGGTTTCTATTTGTTTCACCCAGGGTTGGGCATTTATTGTTTTCTTTCTCATGGATTTATCTGTTTGTTTCTAGGGGATAGATTGTAGTCATTTATTAGATAGATTAAATGGCTATAGAGGTAGTGTTTTGTGTTTCTTATGTGTGTTTATTCACTATCTATAATTTTAGTGATCCTCATGCTTCACCTGGCATCAACTCTACTACTATTGTGTGTCCTTTAATCCATTCTGTGTTTGATACACTGGTTTTCTTCATGATTTTTCCATTACCACCCCACTGTATGCATGTCCCACATTTCACTCAAGGATAATGGTCTTCCTAGATTTCCATAATTTCTATAAATATGTATCCCTTAGTATCATTCTTGATCGTTGAACGTTTTTTTATAATTCAAATTCCATAGTTTTGTGAGAAAAGATAGAGTGCTAGAGAAATGTTTTGAAACAAAACTCTACTTGATAGCTTACACCATGCCTGATCCTTCATAGTTTTATTCTGATAGAGAGTTCTCAATATATGACTTTATAGGAGTAAAAAAACAAAGTAAAGATGATCTTGAAACCCTAACAGTGTCACTCACATTTCATAAGCTTCACTTCCAGATTATTTGTGTAGTCTTTTACATGTAATCTTGTTCTTTCCTTTTTTTATCAGTTTTGTGTTGTAATAATTTTTCTAGTTTAGTTCACTAGAGGTGAGTTGGTGTGTTCATATAGGATACTCTATATGCTGCATTCCTAACTTTATTTTATTAAAAACCCTAAAGTTATAAGAATGTGATCCTTTGATAACTTGTGTGATCCTGTTTGTATTTACTTCATTCTTTCTCATGTCTACTTATAAGATTTATGGTGTTTTTTATTTGTATAATAAAAGAAATTTTGGTGGTTTTATTTCCATTCATGTAGGACTAACTTAGTCTGAATCATGAAAATATTTTTTTATTTACTTTTTCACACATTTCATTACTAATTTTAATTTTATTTTTATTTTTTTTCATTTATTGGATTATGTATTTTAGATTCCATTTATATATTGAAGTGAACTGGTAAAATTTATCCTTCATTCATTTATATTTGGAGAGAACTATGTCTTTGAGGTATTCCTACACCCAATAGAAACCATGAAACCCAAGATTAATTGTGCTTGATAAATGAAAATATGCTATATATAAATGAAGAAATGGTGGGCATACATTACATCGTCGATCACAACAGATTTATTCATCATATGAGTTTGATGAAGATCACTCAAATAAAGCTGATGGACTCCCTTATCTATGGTGTATCCATGGGTTGAAAGAATCACCCATCACATGGGTAGGACCCTCTTTTAGGCTCAAGATATGTTAGCTATTCTCAATGTAAAGAAAATATGAGGAAGAGAAATTTTGGGCTAGCAGGATCGAATAGAGGTAAGTCCGGATCAAATGATCACTATCTCATGGTGATTACCTTCTTGTATAGACATTGAGACATTATCATGCATTAAATTAAATATTTATAATGTATGATTTCATGATTTGATCATCCATGCACTCATAACATGAATGCATCACTCCTCCCATACATTCCATCTTATGAAATGCTTGATATTAATGATAACCAACATTGGATAATTTTGATATGAATTATTCCAATAACATGTCAAGGCTTGTTATCACATAAAAGTCTTATTATATCCCTAGTTTATTGACTTTCAATATGGAAACAAGGCACATGATGTGTCTTTTGAATGAAGCACATTGTACTATACAACATGCTTAATCGTAAGACATAATCAGACCATATATATCACATATACACTAGTATTTTAGGGTATATATCCAATGAATTATTTTTGGTATTTTTGGATGGAATACAAAACTCATATCATCGTGTCACCTTTTCATTTAATCTACAGGAAGTAATGACACATTTTGATTGAGATAGAGCACAAAATATATCAGGTTGTCAAGACCCTCGATTATGATCTTAAGAATATAGAGAAAGGAGAATGATTAATTTGGTTGAGATGGATAAGATTAAAATAAAATAGAATGAAAATTCCTCAATTTATATGGAGTGTGTAGTGTCCTACCTGAGAAGTCACTTCGTGATGCCTTGAAATGGTGAGAAACATGACCTCAAGTGTGCCTCCCTGTACACCATAGGCTACTGACTTTTAGCGAGGGCCTAGGGTGTGTGCATGGGGAGACTATATCCTCATAGATCAGAGTGGAGAACAATGGTAAAAAATATATAATAACTATTATAATTATTAATAAACGATCAACAACGGGGTAATAATAATAAATCATTCAAGAATAATAAACAACATGCGGAAGATGAATCAATAATATATCTAAGTGATGATGATGATGATCATGTATCTATACAAAAACATTTAGTACATGGGATATAGGGGAACCATGCATATACCACATGAGAACAAAATTACCAAAAGTCCAAAAACTTCTACTACTAGAATCACAAGCATAGGCTCAGTCCTCTTCTCCAGTACTCTATCCTAGAACTCAGAATCAAGCATCAGAAGCTATCTGCTTTCCTTAATTTATACCTAAAATCATAAATTTTTCTTGGGTACTAAGGGTGGACCAAGAAGGGTGTGAGATATATTGAGTATCCCACCACCAATGGTGTTTAGAATAATCCGATTTTTGCATATAAAATGAGAAGTGTTCCAACAATAATAAATTCAAGTCAATAAATAAATAAAATACATCAGATTGGGTTACTCTTTTGATACCCATCTAATTATACCGTCTTTTTCCTAAGCTGGATGTCTCTGAACCAAGATGAACCTCTACAAGTATGATACAAGGCATAATGGGTCATAATAAATAAATTATCAAGATATGGAATTTGCCTAAAAATGTGATTTGGATTCATGTAAGTGTCCCTGTAGTTTCAGTTACACATTCATATTATTTAATAAGTCATATTTAGAAATTATAAAGAGGAATCCTAATCCCATCAAAGGTGATCCAAAATAAATCCCAAGTATTACTCCAGGGGAACTATAAAGGCCCAATACCATAAGATTCTTTCCAAGGAAGTCCATAAATGGAATATGAAGTATCACTCTTAGAAAGTCATGAAACAAACCCTTGATCTCATCCTAGGTATCTCACGTAGGGGAGCGAGTATGACTCTTGACCTAGTATAACCATCTATCCACTAAGCTCATCCATGGTGTCTCCCCTAAGGAACCAGTATTGCTCATATAGAGGTAAGGTAAACGCATGGTGAGCTTGTCTCATGCATAAATGGTATCACTCCCAACATGTATATAATTTATAACAAGTCTCGTTTATAAAGCACGACGAGCATGTCCAAGGAATCCTTAATTCAGGACCCTTATATTGCCCTCATTATAGTATAAAAGTAAGTTAGTTATCAACAGCTCATGTTATTTAACAAGGCATTACACTTAAATAAATTTAAATCAATTTTTCCAAAACATTTAATTAAATTAAAGTAATCTATGTAATAAAGCATAGGGCCTAACTCATGACCAAACATCTTCCATAATTAATTTCACATTCTGATATATATTTATTATAAGGAAAAACACACCTCAAAAGGTGTTTTAAACCATATAAGGTAAAGGAAAGGTAGGAATTTAAGAAGAGGAAAACCCATAACGGTGGATCATTTTAGGGAAATCAATCAAAGGGTTAATTTTCCACTAGATAGGACCGCAAAGGGAATGGAAAACCATTCAATTTAATTTATTAAAAAATTTATAAGTGTCACTAAAAAATTCTGGAGCACAGAAAAACAGTGAACAATATAAAAACACTAAATTTAAGGGAAAAAAACTAGACCACATACCTTAGGTTTGTAGATGACCACTCATCCATTTTTGGACTTTGATTTGAGCTAGAATGGGAGAAAATAGAAAAGTAGAAAAAAACCCTAAAAATAAGGAAAATCATCTCACACCAAAATAGCGCAAAAGACAGGAAGAAAAACTAGGAATATAATGAAGAGGAGTGGGGAGCTTACCACTATGAATCCAATACACCTGACGGTGAAGAGAATAGAGTTTGGATAGAGGATAAAGAAGGACCACTAAGCTTGGGCATGGATGAGGCCTCTCATGCGGCTCCTCTTCTATGTGGGAGAGAATGAGGGGCTCTGTTAAAAAAAAAGAGCCCCTACCTTTTTAAAAAAAATGATCCGTCCATTTACATGTTTTGTAAATGCATTAAAAGTCATGTAATGCTTAGGCTTTACCTCCCAGGTAAAATCTTATACATGTTGTGAAGGGGATTTTTTCAGGAAAATATATATAGTGTATTTAGTCTGCAGCAAGGTTCCATCCCATATGCTACCTCCTCTTCTGAAATGAACCAACTGAACCTTAGGCATAGTCTTCACATTTAACCAAAACTAAAAGAAAACATAACTTGATGAAAATCTAGGATGTTATAGAGTAGACCAAGGCTATGCATGATCAAATGATATATAGAAAACTAGAGGTGGGAATTTCTCACTCGAAATGATAACTCAACCTATGAACCTGAACCTTAAATGAGTTTGATTTGAGTATAAATGAGTTCATATTATAATCAAGTTGAGTTGTTTTACTTGGATAATATTTGGGTTAAGTGCAGGCTATTTGGTCATAACCCATTTAACTAGTTAACCCAATAATTTATATTTTTCCCTTATTTTAAAATCAACCTACCAACTCGATCAACCCAATAAACCCCCCCCCCCACCCACTATTTTTTGGGTTTCCTGTTATCCCTGTTATCTCAAAAAATTGTCTAATATGCTAAAGGAAAATACTAGAATATAAGGTATCATACTGTGATTTCGATGCGTGTATTTTTTTACACATGGTAGACATCCCATGGGAAGGCCATAATAGTCCAACCAAAATCAAAATGAGTGGCGTGGGGTCTGTGGTAGAAGTAATAATGACTCCATTTATTATAAAAAAATTATATTATATAAATGATATTTTTATAATAAAAAGATGGTTTAATTTGTGTCTTTTCAAAAATATAAAAAAGAATTCGTCTTTTCAAAAATAATAATAATTTCAAACCCTTAAAAATTTGTTTTTAAGAATATATAATAAATAATTTATTTCAATATATAAAAAATGTGCCTTTGTTGAAATTTTTTTTTGAAATTATTTGAAATTAGTTTTTACGCAAATAAAAATAAAATTATTATTTTTTAAGAATTAAAATTTATAATTTTTTTATAAACTTTAAAAATTATTTTTTTAACATCATGATAAACCAATTTTTAGAATTATAAAAAATTTACTACTTAATGTAAAAAATTATAAAAAAATTATTAATCAATTTCAACATATTTTTTGAAAAATGATCTATGCCTTTTTAAAATAGTGAAAAAATAATTTATGTTTTAAATTTTTTTAGATTTTTAAATAATATGAAGGATGATAATAAATTTTATTTATATTTCCAAAACTAATGATACTTTTAAAGGCATGTATTTTCTCTAAATGCATAAGACATATTTTTTTTAAGAGAAAATATAATGATGTTCTTTTTTAAAGAAATTGCACATTGTTATTTTTCGATGGAATTTTTCATTACATTGAGTTAAATAAAAATTATTTTTATAATGATTAGAGAAGTAATACTTAATAAAAAACATTAAAAAATGTTCTTTAAATGGGATAACACATTTATTAATTTTTTTTAATTTTTTTAATTTTTTTTACTTGGAAATATTTGTTGAACTTTTATACATTAAGTTATAAATTATTAATTTTTTGAAATATAAATATAAATTACTATTTTTTAAGTCTTCATAATTTAGTGATTAGTTGAAAACATAAAAAAAAAATATTTTATAGCAAATTTTGGATGGAAAATTTAAAAAATTACTATTTTCTACAAACTCATATAAGCTTTTTCAAAGGAATTGAAATTTCACTAAAAAATTTATTTGAAATTCTAGTTGTGAATTTCAATAAAAATTTCATCGAAAAAATTTGTTGAAAATTTATAGTGGAATGTTTCACTAAAATGTTTTAGTGGACAAATCAAGTGGAAATTTATGTTGGAAAATTCAAATGGAATATCCTATTGACAAATTCTACTATAAATTTATTGAAATATATTTGATTGTAATTTCTTATTAAAAGTTTCTAATTATAAAAAATCATTGGAATATTTCAAATCAAATTTCCATTGAAATATCCAGTGGTTAATTTAAGTTGAAAATTTCATTGGAAAATTAAAATGGAATATTCCAATGTAATTTTTAATTAAAATATTCTAATAGGAAACTAAATATGAAATTAAAAAAGAACATTCCACTATGGTTTTCCAATGTGATATTTCAGTTGACCATTCCAATGGAAATTACACTATGCAATTTCATTAGTGGGATTTTCCATTATAGTTTTTTCAATGTAATTTTCCATTAAAAATTTTATAGTGAGATTTTCAAATGTAGCATTTTATTGGAATATTCCATTGAAAATTTAATGTGTTCTTTTTCAATACTATTTTTCAGTGAAATTTTAAAATAAAATTTTACACTTGGATTTTTTATTTTATTTTTATGTTGAAATATTTTATTAAGATTTTACACTTGAATTTTTGAAGTACAGATTTTCAATGGAATTTTCCACTATAATTTTATAATAGGTATTTTAAATATAATTTTCCACTATAGTTTTTAGGGGAATTTTCCATTGTATATTTCAAGTGAAAAATTTCATTGTAATTTTTTGGGTATATTTTTTTCAATGTATTTTTTTCAATTGAATTTTCTAGTGGAATTTTATAGTGAAATTTTTTTGTGATACTTTTATGTGAATTTCCCAGTGGAATTTTTTAGTAGAAATTCTAGAGTCATTTTTCTGGTGGAAGTTTCCTATGGATTTAATGGTGAAATTTTCTTTTGAAAATTTTCAGTGTAAATTTATACTTCAATTTTTATGTTAATTTCCTAATTGAATTTTCTACTATAATTTTCAATTAAAATTTTCTGCTTAAATTTTCTGTTGAAATTTTTAAGTGAATTTTCTAATGGATTTTTCTCAAAGAATTTTATAATGTAATGTTTATGTGAATTTTATGAGTGGATTTTAGAATAGAATTTTAAAGAGGAATTTTCAAATTTATTTTCCATTGAAATTTTCCAGTGAAATTTTCTAGTGGAAATTTAAAGTTTATTTTTCAAAGATTGAAATTTTTTATGTTGAATTTTTAGAAAAAAAATTCCTTTAAATAAAAATATGATCCTTTTTTCTTTATAGTAATTTTGAACTAAAAAAACATTATGAAATTCAATTAATTTTTGATTAATTTTTAATGACATTAAAAAATCATGTCATAAAAAATATTTATATATTTTAAAAAATAGTTTCTCTTTATTTATAAAAAATTTATCTTTTACAAAATTATAATTTTTTAAAACCTTTTAAATGAAATAATAACTTTTATAAGATTTTTAAATGTACTTATAATTTTTAAACATTTTAAATGTAATAATATTTTCACATTCCAATAATGGAATTATAATTTTTTTACCATATTTTTAAAAAATAGAAAATTATTATTTTTTATAAAATTATGTTTTACCTTATTTTTATGAAGTGAGTTGGATAATTTTTAAAATATAAATAAAAATTATTTTTTTAGGGTTAAAAATTTATTATTATTTTAAATAATTTTAATTTTTTTTTAATTATATTTCTTCATATTTTCATGAATATAGTTTGGGATTGTTATTTTTTTTAAATCCAATGAAATTTTTTAAAAATCATAAAAAAATTATTTACTTAAATTTAAATATAATATAAAAATTTTGTTATTTTTATAATCGTTTAAAATGTGTTATTTAATTAAAATTTAAAAAATAATATTTTTTGATAGGTCAAAATAATAAAAGTTCGAAGCTTGGTTTTATGGAAAAATTATGATAATATCATATGGTTTATTTTTTTAATACTCTAATAGCCTTTAAGTTTTTCATCAACGCATCATCCTGAGAGAGTTATTGTATTTTCTAGTAATCTATACACACACACGCACACAGACACACACACACACTAATCCTGACATAAATATCCTCCTTATGTCACTCCCTCTTTCAATGTTTTCTCTACAAAACACACTTCTTCTTCCTAATCATCATTCATCCCATAAATTTTTTCACATGTATGGGGTTTAATCCTTCCTCTCCACCTCCCCTCCCCTATACCTCCAGCTCTCCCTCTCCTCCTCCCTACCAAATCCTCACCTCTACCTCACATCATTCATGTCTCCACCTCCTTTACTCCTTTGCCTCTACTTAGTCGATCTCATACCAAATATCTTCTTTTTAAGAACCACTACTCCCCAACTCATTATACAAAATCATAGTTCCATCTTCCCACTTTATAAGTGTTCCTCCATATCTCACCAGTAGATACTACTCTATAATTCACCATTTTTTGTACAGTAATCAGCTTATTATTTCCCTTCACTCCCCTTAAACTACACATGGGTACCCATAAAATTTTATAATCTAACTATATTTCTATTTTAGTGTTGTATATATTAAGTGATAGGTATTTTAATCCATGACTTATGGGTTTTTACTTCATCTTCCACAACATAGGAACCCCTGATCATGAAACCCCAATTTTATTTACCCATCTAAGACTAATTTCCATGAATGGTCCATATCTCTATTTATCACTACTTATTTTTTCCATCTTCGAAGACACCATCTTCACTTACTAGTAGACTTTAATCCCAATTGCATATTATTTACACAATGTATTAAGTAGGTGATACCTATAAAATTTTATTTATTTCTTTCATGTGTATATGTAACTTTTTTGTTTTAAATTTTACAAACTAATTGAACATTCATTGTTTACTTATTTATGTAATTTTTGATACAATTAGATTTTAAAAACATGGGCTGCATCATGTTCATATTCATGTATTCCTTGTTACTCTATATAAAGTTTCAAAAGCTATGTATTTTGATCAAATACTTTTGGCTTAAATTCTAGATAAAAATGTTCAACCTCGGCTATATAAATCGATAAAAACATCATGATTCATGGATCATGTAAACCTAATACTATTCAATCACATTTCATAATAAATAAATGGTATCCACAATTTTTTTCTAAATTTTTTTACCTAATTCAATTTTGGATGAAGATGAATGTTCTATTTATAGATACTGAGATTATGGTAAAAAATCTAAAATAATGGTGTTCAAATTAACAAATATTGTGTTTTCCTTTAAAATTAAAGACTGTTGCTTAAATACCAAGCTTATCTTAATGTTGAAATTTAAAATAAATAATGTTCCATCAAATATTTGTTTAAATACATCAATAAAGGCCAAAATAATGTAATTTCAACCCTTTATGAGATAAGATTGCATAGTAAAGTGAGAAACAAGTTAATGAGATTAAAATGTATCATGATTGTCAATATATCTCACCATGTAAGGATTCTTGGTAAATATTTAGTTATTAAATCCACTATAGTTTTCCTTCGTATGAAATATTACATTTCCATTTACCTCATGAACAAATTGTAACTTATACAGATGGTTCAAACATTGAAAATATTCTCTCAAAAATAATAATATCCCACACAATGTTCACCTCATGGTTTGAATCAAATACAGTTTACACTAAAGTTATAATCTCACATGTGGAGAATTCCCATCAAAATTTATTTTCCACACACATGATTGGAAATGGTATCTAATAAAGTGAATTTTTTTTATTGGTAGATTTCATTATGCACCTACCAAAATTGTAGAATTATATATATTTCTCACTAAAGTTTGAGGTCTTACTTCATATGATGACATTTTGATTGTCAATCATACTCTTTTCCATAAATTTAGAAAAAACTAGTGCTCCTTTGGTGTACTTACTGATGATGATGAGTTCATTGAATCCATTATAGAGGCTTCTTTATGGGTTATAGAAAGTTCCTTGTACAAGTTGTTTTCTCACTTGCTTTTCTCAAAAAAAATCTCAACTTGACCATGTTTGGAGTGATACCTGAGAACTAATTTTAGAATATATCTTATATATTGAAAGAAACATATTATAATTCCAAGGTATATTAATGTTTAATATACTTTTGTTAGTACTAGGTTTCTTATAGTTATTCCACTTTGTATGCATTTTTTCATTACTTCACAATACTTTTGAATGCAAGAACACTATTACCTTCAAAAAAATATACTAATATTTGTTTATTTGTACCAAATAAAACTAAATACATATAAAAACAATTCACATTACAATTTTGACATTCCACTTTTCATTTTACTCTCAAATTTAATTTCAATTATTTATTTCATTTTCATATTGATGTCTTACATTCAATTCCTCTCATTTATTCATTGTTATAAACCTAATATTAGGATGGGTATAACCTATATACATATATTGTATATAGTTAATGAAATTTTTATGTAATATTTTGTACTCAATAAAATTATTTATATTTTACTGAATCTACACACGATTCATATAATTTAAAATTTTATATCCAACTTCACTAATTTTTTAAAATACTAGATGTAATTTATTGAATAAATATTAGGGGTATAATTTTTTGATTAAACTGGATGCATACAGATTCTTAAAAAGTTGTATTTAGTTTATTTAATACAATATATAAATGATTCCTTCCTAATATAATTTTTTTTATAATATATTTATACTTAAATTTATATTTGAAACCAGGTAGGTCAATACATATTTAGATATATGTTTCAGAGTATTGAATTTATTCCATATTGAAAATATTTTCAAAATCAATTAACTAGATATATTTAGAATATAATTACATCTCAAAAATACTCAATTAAAATAGTATAAATTACTGTAAATTGATAACACACTTCGACTCAATGAAAAATCATTGGAAAATTATCCTCCAATGACTCTTCTAGATTCATCAATTGCATTCATTGAAAAAAAATTGATTGGAATTGAATAAAATTATGATAGCGATTGTATTTGAGAAAAAAAATTATCAGAAAACTTAACATTCAATAGAAACATTTGTTAAAAACTAGTATTAATGAATCATTCACACCAAACAGTGGAGTCTTTTTCATTCATGGCTATGGATTCACATGAAAAACTTTATTTTGGTGGGATTTAACCATGAAACTCTGATCTAGAGGCTATATTGTACTTTTTATTTCTTCAAGTGGTATAACATCGTTACTCCTCCTTGGTGGGAGAAAAAAGCACTCTCGATTCTGTATTCCAATTATTCTTACTAAAAAATCTACTTGAAACATTAAAAAAGAAAGTGATTTGGTAAAACTTTTACTAAAAATAAACCCATTATCAAGGATAAGGAACCAATGGTTCACAATTATTTATTTAAAACTCATGATAATTCCTTGAGGTATATAATGTCAACACATACTCCAAATATAGTTGAATTAACTTTTATAGGAAAAATAAGTATCCTTGGTGGAAATTTCTGATAAATATTTATTATAATCCATCATATAAAAAGAAGTGATACAGTGTTTGCAAGTATAAAATCGTCTTATATATGTAAACAATGCCATGTTCTTACATTAACAAAGAACATGTGACTTATTTCTTCTAATGTAACTTATAACTCTATGGAATTAGAACATTTTTCAAAATGTACTCTTAATCTAGGTGATGGCATGCTTATTAACCAAAATAATGGTGAGAAAATTATTGAGATTCTAAAACATTTTCAAATTACTACATTTTAGAACCCACTCAATGCAATTATTCAATAAAAATATCCTTCTTTATCAAAGAAACTACAATATTTTATAATACATAAAATCATGGGTTGTCTTATCACCTACACATGATGTTGTCCAAGAACTAAAGGAGTGTATGTTAAAATTTATTGTTGGATAAGATAAGGTCTATCACAGTTAAGACTTATTGGGTAGAGAAAGTTTAGATATAGACACTCTAGAAAATATACACACACCATAGATTCTAAATGGTATAAATATCTCTAGTCTACCATGTTATAAAATAATCCTAAAATTGGGGGGTTCTAGTTATGTTATTGAGGAATATTGACCAATCTTTTGGATTTATAATGGAACGTATTTAATTTTCACAGTGATTAGAGAACAAATTCTATCAGGGACTTGTTGTGTAAATAAGGCTTTCAAACCTAGGATCACTATTTAACAATCATATTCAAAGTATCCATTCAAGATTAAAAGAATAAAAAGTCCTTTAACTATTTCATATTAAATTACTACTAAAAAAATTAAATCCAATTTATTTATTCCATTGGTATATACATACGACAACCTTTTTTGTCATAGTTAAATTTATATTGCATATTCTAGAGTTACCGACAAAAAAGGTTTAAAATTATTGGTACAATATAATGAAAACAAACCTTTAAGGTGTGAAAAAAAATATTGTTTACAAAGAAATTTTTCAAAACTTACACTACGTATATAAAATTTTTAACAATTACAAATGATGCATCATTAATACCTTCTCAGATTTACTATTTTTATATCAAAAATTTTATAAATTTCAATATCTATAATCATTAATATTTCTATTTCTATTATTATAGATTTTATTTGAAATGGATTGTTTTTTACCTAGATGTAGAATATTTCAATTTAGGATGACTAAACAATGAAGATTCAAGTACACATTATACGAATATGATACAAAAATCATCAAAATTATTAAATGACATAGTCGTTATTACCCCACATATTATTGATGAAAATTTAAGTTCCATTTTATTATAATTAATTAAACATTGGTAAAATAATATTACATCAAATTTATATTTTATTATTAAATAATATTTTCAACTATGTACTTTTAGTCTTCAATCATTTAAATGTGCCACTTTGTAATGTTACTATTTGCTATAATATATAACTTTTATACAATTTTCATAAAAAACTAATATATTACAATATTTTCATACCCTTATCTATTAAAAATATACAGAATGTAAATCTTTTATTAATGTGATATCACTACTATGGGGAGGGGTAAATCAATGTCCCCTTTTCTTTTTATGAATTATTCCATTTAATTCAACCTTTGTAGTCGGTTAAAGCCTTGATCCACTCTTCTTGTGTATCATAGACTCACTTCGAATGATGCAGTAAGTAAATGGAACTAAACATAATGATTTACATGGTTCAACCTTAATGTGATATCCTACTCCTTTTCATGTAGGTTAGACCCCCCCCCCCCCAACATATTCTCCACTACTATAATCACAAATATTTACAATCAATGGTTGGTTATAATCTCCAACTATAATCTTCAATGGTTGTTTAAACAACCCAAAAATAGTCCACCTTCAACAATTGGTTAGATACCCAAGCTGTAATCTTTTTCTTCTTCTATAATTGGTTAGATACCACAATCACAATCCTGCAAACTACTAGTTATACACCATAGTCACGAGCTTCTTCTAGTTTTGATCCATTGATAGAAAGATCTCTATTTTATGATCCTAGTTGATTATGAACCTATTGATGTTGATATTTATCCTTGATCTTACTGGATCAATAGTATTTCTCATGTACACTTGTTCAAGAACTTATGTATTAACACCCTTGAATTTTATTATATGATTACCTTTAAATAAGACATTGTGTTCGATAATTTGCTCTACATGCAACACCGAACTAAAATGAAAAAATGATATATATTTTTTAAAGATATAAATATTAAGTATGGACATTAAAATCTATCCATTTAATTAACAAGAATAAATAGGAGTATCTCATTTATAAAATACTCCTATAAAATTCAATTGGTGTACCTAAAATGACTAATACAGTCATTTTATGCTTAGAAATGTATTTTTCTAAATATTTACTTTCTATGTGATATGCATTTCTATTTGAAGAAACTTGTGATTAATTATGATAAAATATATTTTATATTAATAATTGGTAATTACTAATTTAATTAGTAAATGATAGGAAATGTGAATGAGAGTGGTTAATATTCTTAAAAAGTTATTTCCCTGTAAAAAAATTTCATTATATCTCACATTTTTATTTAAAAGTTAAATTATAAAACAAAGAATTTTAATTTTAAAAAAAATATTATTATTATTTTATTCTTGATAATAATATTTTCTTAAGATATGTTTTTGAAATTTTTCTAAAAAGAATGATTTTTAGGTGAATAGTGCAAAATATCATTTTTGCAATTAACATGGATTTTATGAGTTTGTTAGTGTATAAGTATGAATTGTAAATTTATGAAACATTTTTCTAAGACCAAATATGTATTTTATAAGTGTATTTATAATTTTAGAAATGTTGGTTTTAATTTACAAACCCATATTTGATATTTTAGAACATAAATAATATTTTCCCAAAAAATGTGTTTAATAAATTATATATTTTTATTTTAAAATTAATTTTTATAAATGAAATTAATTTAAATTTTATAATCATAGGTTACAAATTATATAATATTTACCACTTTATTTTTATGCATAAATATTAAGTTACCTTAGGTAAAAACTAGTTACTGTGGTAAAAGCTAAAATGGTAAAAGTAATAATTGAAGGAGTAAAGTGATTGGAACATGATAAAAAATTATTATTAATGATTGGATGAGGTTTTTATTGATATTATATATTTCCCACTCTATTATTTATCAATTTTGGAGCCACTTTACATGTTTAACATGCGCTCTCTTTATATTAAGTTGAAATATTTACAAATGTCATTCCCACCACTTATAAAAGGTGTCTCTCAACACCCATTAAAGGCACTTCTAAAAATTAGGTTTCCTCCATAAATCCTACCCATTTTTATTCCAATATAATAATATTTCACTCTTTTTATATTCTGGTCCTAATATATTAGCCTATGTCATCCATTTCCTAGGGATCTTCCAAGGAAATCTCGAAGTGCTTAAGATGAGCAATCATTTTTACTTAACATATTTATTTTATATTTTTTCCCTTACAATTAAAATTTTCAAATACTAATGTAATTAGATAATTATTGGTTATATAATTAATTTTATTATTCTATGTTAATAATCATTAATCATTTTTGTTCTTTTCTATTAAGAAAATTGAAACCATCATTTGTGTGTTGTGCGAACTACTGCCTCCATGACACAATATGTTTTATTTTATTTAACCAAATTAAAAGTATGGTACAAAAGGGTAATTTAATAAATAATTATTATATTTATATCATGTTTATGAATCTAAAATAATAAACCATATTACTCTTTCCTCCTATTCTACCAAAATTAAATCATTATCCATTCATACATGCAGATTAATGCCTTCATGGAATGATTGATTTTTGTTTTTCTTTTCATCGCAACCTTTAATGGATGGTTATGAGAATGATATTAAAGTATAAATATTATATTTATGATATCTTTAAGGTTTTTTTATTGTAAATTTTATAACTTTTTAATGATATTATCAATAAACGATTATCGTTAATTCAATCATTTAAAACGAGTGAACTAAGAGGAAAATGATATCTTCTTTCTAAGCAATGACTTTATATAAATTATTTTCTCTTTATAATTCTTAAATTTTTTGATATATAACACTAATAATCACCAAATAATATCAATATTCTTATTTATAATGATATTACAGCTAAATCACCTAATAATCATTCATTAATCGTGGTAGGTTCATGTTTGGGTCGGTTTAACCCCCTTTATTGAACAATACTATAAATTAATATCATGGATGAATAAAAAACTTATTTATTATTAAAATATGATATAAATATATAAATAATTTTTTTTTCTGGTAATTTTATATTAACATTTAACTCATTAATTAATAAAACATCATTCGTTCGTTAAGAAACACCAAAATATGCTCATTGTCAATTTCAACCACATGGATTGTAACCAAAACAACCATAAATTGAGATTATAGATTTATAAACTATTTTATAACATCTATTAACATACCTAATATGATATAATATTAATGGGTTTTGGAAAAATAATAGATACCAACACCTATTTTATGAAAACATTTCAAAGCGATAAAGATTACTTACACCCGGTGTCAGAAATAGGTGAAAACTAACTAATATATATATATATATAATTATTATAAATTAGGAGTATAAATGTTTGTAGTTATTAATAAGGTTATTTAGTATATATTTAATGAACTTAATTTTATTATTCAATGCATTAGTGCAAGTGCAGAATGAATCAGGATCGAGGTAAGGGTTTTCATCTCAAATTCTTCTCTTTGAGACATGTTTGGTATTATGAACCATATTCAATTTATGTGGTGTGTATACTACATATTTTAGATATCATTTAAATACTTATATTTTAATCATGTTATTTTAAGTTCCATTGCAAGACCACTCTTTCAAGGGGTTTTTATTAAAATGTTACTCAGGATGTAAGGGTTTTCTTGGTCTCAATTCAGATTCTTTGAGACATGTTACGTGTTATGCACCATGTTTCCTTTATATGGTTTTTTATTTATTTAAAATCAAATTAATTTTATATAATTTATTTCCTTGTAATTAATGGGATAAACTCATCTGAATCAATTTTTTCCTTTATATATCTTTTGAATCAAGTGTTACTCTGGGCGTAAGAGTTTTTTTGGTAGCTCAATTTTCATTCATTGAGTTATGATTGTTCACTTGAAATTATTTCATATAAATTGGTAATATTATTAACTTTGATTTTATTGTGTGGTATTATATCATTGTTTAAATTTTTACCATATAAACCCCTTTTTAAATGATTCATACTTCATGGAGTATGTTTCCTGCAAGGGATATTGATAAATCAAATCTTCTTTATTTGAGTTTTAATGTTTCATCTTGAACTTTGTTTTTCCATTATTAGTTTCTCCCACCCTAATATTTTATTATATTATATTTGATACTTATATTTGGGAAAATTAATATTTAATATAAATTAATATTTTCTTACTATTATTACAATGTGAGTTTTAACCAATGTATTTTGAAAATAATAAAAAGGGATTTTCTATTCACTTTCATATGTTTTGTCTTCCAATCCTCATTTGTCTAACAAAAATTTATTTATTTTCAAAGATAAATTATTAGGGATTTGTTTAAATGTAAATTTTATCAAGATATTTCATTCCACCTTTTCAAAAGTTTCCTTTAAGAGCGATATGTAAATTTGTATTTAACGTCAATGTTAAAAATGTTATTTTAAAAAATATTTTGAGTTTTCACTTCAATTTTCTCTTATAATTTTAAAAATGATTTAACTTAATGGGGTTTATGTTTTATGATTTATCCTATAATATATATATTCATCTTTTGGGGGAATAAACTCACAGTACCAAATAATTCAATTCTTGATCCTTTATTGGGTTGTATCATCCAAGAATTCTTTTTCAAGTATGTTTTTCAACTATGCCAAAACCCTTCTAGGTTTCCTTTATTGCACTAGTGATATGTCATTTTAAAACCACCTAACTTATTTTATGTATGAATTATGATCATGTTATTCCATTATTGATGTACACATTTCTATATACGGTGTGAACATCACATTTTATGTAATTCAAATTAGATTATTTTCACCTAGAAATAATGTTATTATATTGGCATGAGGAAAAATTATTAGCATTGCGTATGTTGTTATTACAATATAGATGATTATTGTCAAGTTAACTATGTATTTTTTAACCATCTACATTCTTTCTCTGGATGAGTTATTATCATGTTACCTCTTTTATTGACATGGGGAAGTATTTACCTTTATTGATGATTATTGAGTGCTAATATAGGTTGATTATGTATTGGAATTCCATATTTTTTATTATATGGATAGATATGTTTTCATTCAGCTATATTTTCCTTAGGTAATGGTATGAAATGTGTTGTTTAATATTATATTGAATGCATTAGACTTAAACAAGTAATGGGTGGGGCCTGAAATTTTATAGCTACTCAATGAATTGACAGGTCTCATGAGACAAAACAACATGGGTTTTGGTGTATACCTCTCCCCATATCAGTATAGTGTCTTACCATAAGGCCTTGATAGCATGTTTTTTATGTCTGACATTATGCATTACATTAGTGTGAGATTAGTATTATTGATACCCATATTTTCATTTATAGTCATGAATATAACATGCTCTTAGTTTCAGTTGATTATTATATTATTCATATTATTTATTCATTCAATATTATATATACCATTCTTATGATTTTGATATATTTAGTTATATGTTTCCATTACTGAGTGTTTTATCTCACCCCTTTCTTATGTTTCAATTCCTCGGGTTATGATGTAAAGCAGTACACATGACATGTTTAAAATGATAGAATGTATGGAAGAATTTGTGGGAGATATTAAAGACTCGTTATGAATTAAGTATTTTTGTATATAATAGGAAAAATGTTAGTTTGATACAAAGAATTTTGGAGTTGTTAGTTTATGTTTTTTCATGATTCTCTAATACTCTAAACCTAAAAGGTCTTGGTAATATATGCAATGAAATATTTTGTAAAATTCATGTAACAATTGGATAATTATGTCTAAGAATCTATAGTTGGTATTGAATATGGTATGTAAAGTATGTTTTTATGAGCACCAGATCTAAGAGTGTGGATCTGGGGTGTCATAGTTAGTATCAAATTAGAGTTTAGATAACTTTGGAGATTATGATTCTTGTTGAGGATAATTTAAGAGTTTATAAGTTAAGGTTGATCGTAGTTTAAAAGGTAGAGATAATTATTTGGGATAGTATATGATTTAACTTTAAGGTAATAATGAACCTTTTATTTAGAGATTAGGATAAGAGAAAATTAGTAAAAATCCTAGGGATAAGTCTAAGAGAGAATTATAATTATATGATAACATCCTTAAGTTTTGGTAAAGTAAATATTGTGTGGTTCTCCTATCAATTACATCCATGTATAGATACTACAAGTGTATGAAAGATTTGTAATAGATGTACCTAGGGTAATAACCTCAAAAATGTAAAATTGGATATTAACTCGATCATCACTTGGTGCATAACAAAAAGGCCTAAATACACACCTAGTTCAACACTCCTAAGGATATGCTTTGGTTAATTCACATTCTCTTTATAAAACATTATGATGGATTTGAATATGTTTAGGTTTGGTTTCCTAATAATAAAGTGACCATGAATAACATATATTGAAACATAGAGATTCATAAGTTAAGGTACATATTAATATGTACTTTCATGGATAAAGGATAAGTTTGATTTTGAAAGCATAGATTTCAAGGATTTTTGGGTTTAGAGTATTTTAAGAAAGTTCATGGTGATTTGGGATTTCTATTTTAAGGATTATGTTAATAAGTATGAGAGAACCAAACTCAAAGTAACTTAGGTTAAATCAATAATGATATAGGTCAAACTAAGAGTGGTATATGTTGAACCAAGTTTGATGCAAGTTGAGTTGTAAGAATTATAGAATAACATGATAATGTTATAAAGTGAAAAATCTTGAGGTTAAATTTTATTATGGTTATTTATGATAATTTTATTATAATGATCATCAATCATGTTGAATATTTTAGTTTTGGATGAACCCCAAAGGAACCAAGTTAACAATGGATGCCCTGGGAAAATCATGAAGAGGATGTCCCTAAAGAAAAGATTCACACTCTCTCGTTCCCTGGTAGATATCAGGGGATCTCTTTTTTAAATTCTCTGAAGAATACATACTTGAGTAAATACATCTCAATGAAGCCTCCCCTTTTCAAGAGACTTGATGACGGTGGTTTCTTGGTGGAAGCAGACCCAGATGCACTTCAACAGCGCACGCAACTATGCAAATTCTTTGTCATGGGCCGTATCTCCTACCTCAAAAGTGATCACCCTTATCCCTTTCTTGATTTACACTCGTGTATTGCACACTACTGGAATATACTAAACTAAAAATTGATACCTATAGTAAAGGGATATTATCACATCTTTTTGAAATCATAAGATGATCTAGAGAAGGTTTGGAAGACTGGTAATATTAATCTAAAGCTGGGATTCCTTATAATAACTGAATGGGACTTTTATTTCAACCCACACATATAAAGA
Source organism: Viscum album (assembly GCA_963277665.1). Classification (NCBI taxonomy): domain Eukaryota; kingdom Viridiplantae; phylum Streptophyta; class Magnoliopsida; order Santalales; family Viscaceae; genus Viscum; species Viscum album. Next base: position 1,842,736,629 of record OY728150.1, read on the forward strand.
AATACCATAGAAACAAGTTTGGGTTAAACTATATAGCCTGAATTGGTTCTTTTGGCACCCAAAAATTTTGAATGATATTGTTTCATGCATCGGATCTCCTATGAAAATTGACCAAAGAACTTTGAATGATGACTTAGGACTCTTTGTGAGAGTTATGGTGGAAATTAAATTAAATTCAAAGCTACCAAATATGATAAATTTCCATGATAAAGATTACAAAACTGAAATTATAATAGAATATGATAGGAATCCTCCCTTTTGTGACCTTTTTAAGATAATTGGACATACAATATCCAATTTTAGGGTGGTTAGAAAACAAGTGAATAAGCCAATTGAAAATGACTAGAAGGAAATAAGGAGAAACAAAAAAGACAAAGCTCCCATATTGGACATACCTGAACCCTCCAAAAAGAAACCTGAAATCTGGGTGAAAAAATCACACAGCCTGACACACATAGGGGAAAACCCAGGTAAAACTTGGGCAGATGTTGTTGAAGATGAAGAAAACTCCACTAAAGAACAAATCCTTGTAGAAGAGATTCATAATCTGGTTTTAGAAACTTTTAGGCTATCCAATCATGTTCATGAGAAATAAGAATTCAGTAATTTTCTATCTGAATAGGTATCCAACTCTAATCTCTTAAAAAATGATGAACCCACACTGGGTAAGAGGGGAACAATATCTCCACCTGAACAAATACAATAAAATGATTACAGCATAAGCACTGCAACTAATCACAATGTTGATTTCTCTTTTCAAATTGTGGTTGAACCCAGCTGCTCAGCTTTGGGTTCTGGACAGAACCAGAAACCCTCCCTACTGAATATTACTGCTACTCAAGAGATAATAAATGAGAGAAACAATAAGAAAAATTATTTAGGTTCTTTTCCCTCTGCTCACAACACCTTTTACTCTAAAACTCTAGATGACACTGGCACTGCTATAAAAACCGGGAAACTCTCTACTAATATGAAAGATGTTTAAACCATGACACAGTCCAATATTGTTAAGTTTAATGTAACTGTTACCAAATCCTTGGAATCTATTAAATCCATAAATTATAATACACCCTCGGTACAAGTCCCCTTGAAAAATGTAGGAAAATAGTGACTTCGTTGATTAGAATTAGTGTCTTACAGATGCTTTGGACACTATCCAGGCACCCTTTTCCATAGCTGCTTTTGGTGTGGAGGAGACTCTAGATACGCTACCTCCCACTTTTACTAATTTATCTATTGATGGTACTCAAGCTTTAGGCAATGACTATCCTAATTCCTTGATGCTATGTAATTTGAACTCTGCGAAATCAACTCTAAATTCTTCAATAAATGAAACTACTAAGAGGACTGTCAAAATAAAGAGTTCAAGCAACCTTCTTACTATATCTAACAATTAACTTGCTATAGAGATGAAATATAAAGCCAAAAACTAGGCTAATGAATTAGTCTCTTCTCACCCTAATCACATTAAATCTGTCAATATTTCTAATGAGATGGAGACCACTGGTTGTCCTATAAAATATGGGAATCCTCATATTAGTCCAAAGTTTGTTCAGGCTAAGGCACAAACCAAACACTCTAACACTGATAAACAATGTTCCATGACACTAGAACTTGTAAAACATACAAAAGGAAGCACACCCTCGGTAAAGGACCCCATGCTAATGTAGTCACATCCTAAACCCACTGGTCATAGGAACCTTCCATCAGATCTGGACACTGTCAAGTAGTAAAATATATATGCTTCAAAGGACCCAGTTACACCTACTCCTCATTCTATTAATTTACCTTTTGATGGTGCTCAATCTGTAGATAATAAGAACTATTCTGAATATCTTGGAACTCTATTATCTAACCAAAATACCATTTCTTTGATGCTATGTAACATGAATAGTATAGACTCAATTATGAATGCTTCAAGAAATGAACCTACAAAGAAGAACCATGTCATACCTAACAATGAATAGGAACAGACCACTAATAATAACAATGCTCAAAACGTTAGAAGTTCTTTTAGAAATAAAGGATCTGGAAGGAAGAAAAAAGGGATTTCTAACTCCAAAACTAGGTTTAAATAAAGATTCTTTTTTGGAATTTTCAGGGTATTTCCAACTCTGACACATTAACTATTCTAAAAAGAATATTTAACACTCACCATCCTATGTTATTTGTTATTGTTGATCCAAAAAATTACTTATTATTCTAAATAATCTCACTTGTGTCAACATAATTATACTTTTACTAGTGTAATCTCAAATACTTACAATACTAAATCTCTATGAATTTTTTCACACTCTTCTTTACAGAATGTTAATATTTTTAATGTATCTGATCAGATTTTTACTTGAAATTTCAACACTGATGGAACACACCTCTTCTGCTCTTTTTTCTATGAAAAAATAGATACCAAGAAAGGAGAAATATTTGGAATGACCTTTATTATCTAGTAACTAATATTACTACCCCTTGGTTTCTTCTTGGAGACTTCAATTCCATTCTCAACTCAAGTGGAAAAATTGGACCTTCTTTTGCTTCTATTTCCACGAGAGAATTTAAAAGCTTCGATCAAAAATAAAAATCTCATTGAAATTAATCTCACTAGTGTGAAATACACTTGGTATAGAAAACATTACAATAGAATGGCTACTTCCAAATTAGATAGAGCCTTCACGAATGTACCTACTTTAGACAAATGGGACACTATCTCTAGTACCACCCTTCATAGGCTAAACTCTGACCATCACCCTATTCTTGTCATTGTCTCCACCAAAAACATGAAACCCCGGTTACCCTTTATATTTAACAATGTGTGGTTCTCCTATTTTGATTTCACTATTTTCATCCAAAACTATTGGTCTTTAATGTCTCACAATAATGATACATTTTCCTGTAATGTCAAGTTAAAACATCTCAAACAGGCTCTCAAGAGTTATTGCAGTTCCAAATCCAAACAAATTAAAAATGAAAGCCTTCTTCTTGAGGAAGAAATCAATGATATTCAAAACAAAAACACCAGCTCTAACCTCAACACTAATTTAAATCAAGAAATAAACCTTGTGGTTAAACTCAACTCTCTGCTCACTTTTAAAGAAAATATGAGGAAACAAACGTTTAAAGCCAAATGGTTAATAGAAGGAGACATAAATACAAAGTTCTATAACTCTCTTAAAAGAATAAGGAAGGTCTTCAAGCCGTTAACCTTTCTAAAGTATGGGGACAAGCTGCTCGACATTGAAGATGACATTGATCATCATATATTCTCCCACTATGAAACCATTTTTAATGGTATTGATATCAATATGGACCTCCTTCCTGATATCATTTCGATGATTGTCACTGATGAATACAACACATTCCTTCTCAACAATCCATTGGATCATGAAATAAAATACATTGTCTTTAGTTTGAATCCAGATAGTGCTTCAGGTCCCGCCGGTTTCAATAATGGTTTCTTCCAACATTATTGGGATATGATTCATATTGATGTTTGTAAACTTGTCAAATCCTTTTTCTCTAATGGTTTCCTTCCTCATGATCTTAATTCCCAGTTTATCACCTTGATTCCAAAAGTGGAAAATGCCTTTGAGATTCATCTGGTTCGACCCATTTCTCTTATCAACACTCTTTAAAAAATCATTACTAAAATCATTGCAAACATAATTTCAACTATCACCGACAAACTTGTCTCCTGAAACCAATTTGGTTTTATTGAGGGCCGATCCATTCAGGACTGCATTTTTCTTGCCTCTAAGTGTGTCAAAAATTTAAATAAGGATAACATAGGAGGGAATATTTCCATTAAAATTGACATCATAAAATCTTTCGATGCCATGGATTAGAGCTTTATCTTTAAGGTTCTTCAAAGTTTTTGTTTCAGTGAAAATATTATCACTGCAATCAAAACTTTTTTCAGCTTGGAATCTATCTCCATTTTGATCAATGGCTCTCTCAAAGGCTAATTTAAATGCACCAAATGTGTTATACAAGGTTACCCCCTCTCTTCCATTTTATTCTCAACAGAAGAGGATTATCTTAGTCATCTGATCACCCGTTTGGTGGAACAGAACAAGCTGAAACCCATCCATGTCTTCAGAAATTTAAATGCTCCTACACGTCTTTTGTATGTTAATGACATCATCTTTTTTCTTCAAGGAGACAAAAGAAACATTATTAACCTCAAAACTTCACTCTCACACTATGAAGAGGTCTCTAGTCAAATCATTAGTTGTAAAAAATATTGCATATTCTTTGGGAAGGACTTTACTACCATTAGAAAATGTAACATTATCAGTGACCTAGGTCTGAAAGAAGGTACGATCACTTTCCCTTATCTCGATGTTCCCGTCTTTTGGGGAATAACCAAGGCTTCCCACTTTGCGACTATAGTTGAACAAGTTATAAACTAGCTATCTTCTTTGAAAGGCAAATCTCTCTCTATGGATGGTAGGACTTGTCTTGTAAAATCCACCATTGTCTCTAATATAGTCTACTCCATGATGATCTATAAATGGCATGTTGGTCTTATCAAAAAAAATAAACACTGATATTAAGAATTTCATCTAGACTGGAAGTATTCTTGAAAGAAACCTTGTGATTATCCCCTGGTCAACTTATTGGAAGCCCATTGAGAAAGTTGGTATAGGAATTAAAAATATAAAATACTTTCATGAATCCCTATAAGCTAGACTCACTTGGAACCTTTTTCACAATACTTCATAAGCTATTACCTTCCTCAAAAATAGATTTCTTGATAAACTTAAGAAGGGTAATTTTAATTTCATTAACTCCTCCATTTATCCCTCCATCAAACATTCTTTCTCCATCATCATGAATAATTCCAGATGGATAGTCTCCAGGGAATCCTCCATGAAATTCTGGTTGGATAACTGGGCAGGCACGCCTTTAATTTCTATGATATCTCTCAATTAGACCCCTGATAATATCAACTGCTCTATTAGAGAAACCTTTAACTCTCAACTCAACCAACTCCCTAATACTATTATGAATATCATTGAAAATTACTCTTTCACTTACACTAATGATTTCTTAATTTGGGAACCTTCTCACAATGGTCTGTTAAACTCCAAAAGTTTCTATAATCATTTTTTCTCTAACTCTGATAATGATTATAGTTGGTTAAAAAGTTTCAACAAGCCTTGGATAAAACCTTCTAGATTCAATCTCATCTGGTGTCTTGCTCACAACAGAGTTCCCATAGAGATTTTCCTTTAATATTTTGGAATTCATCTCTAATCTAAGTGCAAATTCTGTAATCAACATAGAGAAGATGCTAACCACCTCTTTCTTTCTTGCGCTACTGCTTCTGCTCTTTCAAAAATATATTTTTGAAATTTTTGACTATAGATGGTTAAATTTTGATTCCATAAAAACTCAACTAAAGAAATGTGTATACATGGAAGGCTCTCAACAAATCAAGAACCTTTTTCTAGCTACAGTTTTTGAGCTCCACCATGTGATTTGGGATGATCGGAATGCTATTATTCATAAGAATTACTCATACAATCAAAATGAAGGTTGGATTTGGATCCTCACTGCCATACATGAAGCTGCTCTGATGCAAAAGGGACATTGCCACAACACTGTGCATGACTTTGGAATCTTGTGAAGTCTTTGGATTAATGGAAATTTTTGTCAACCTCGCTGCACTCTGGAGGTGTTCTGGAGAGCTCCTCTTCCTGGATGGATCAAAATTAATAATGATGGAACCTCTAAAGGCAATATGGGCCCTGTGGGATGTGTTGTTATCTTCATGAATCATCTCGGTCAGATATTTGGTTGATTCATGGGTAGTTGTGGAATTTCCACCTCCCTTGAAGCTAAGATGATGAGCTTAATTCATTCTATCACCTTCGCCAAGCTCTTTGTTTGGAACAATCTCTGGATTGAAAGTGACTCAACGACCATCGTGTAAGCGATTTAGAATGGCATTATTCATATTACTTGGATGATTACTACTAGTTTGATAGAATTCTCTCGTTCACTTATCAATCTAAACTATATCATCACTCATGTTTATCAAGAATTCAATACGGTTGTTGATGGACTGGCGAACAGGGGAGTAAATCAAGACATCACCTGGTTCGAAGACCTCCCCGTTTATCTTATTTCCTTATATGAAAAATATTGTAATATGATCCCATACTTCAGACTCCTGTAAACATTCTTTTGATTTTATTTATGCTTTGGGTTTTTTTTAAATGATCACAAAATATGATTAACAATGTGAACATAATTTAATTCCTAGATACACAAAATAAGATAAATATGGAGTATCAAGAAAGATCAAGTGATGAAGATGATGAAGCAAAGAAGATTCAATTTCCCACATGTCAAAAATATGAAAAGAGTCATGGGGTAAATTTCCTTAAAGGTACTACAAGTGTAAGGTAAATATAGAATCTATAAAAATCCATTACTTTAATTGAAAGGGAGTTGATCATTATGCGACTCAATGTCCTAATCTAAGGGCCAATAAGGTAAATAGTCACCAAAATCCATGCGAATAAGGAAAATCCTATGAAACTACTACAAATGTAACAAATAATTAGTCTTCTCTCTATATTTTCTAGTTCCCTATGTCATGTAAGTTTTCACCAACTACTGGATATTGAGTTATAAATAAAAACCCATAGTGGTATGATTATCATATAAATCATTTTTTGAGGTTTTTGGGAAGTCGTTTATAATGGATCTAGATCTTCATCCCTTATTAGAATTCTATGTGAAATTAGGAATGGTTTATATCTCTTTATAAATATATTATAATAATTTTTCATATAAATAAATATCATTCCACATCCTAAATAAACCCATAATCATCTAGTAGTTTATGGTTAATTCTGAGTTCTCCATAGAAACTACTCTGGTCTTATGAGTCAAATTGAAAGGAATCAATTTATTTAGGGGGGGATGTAACACCCAGAAGTTTTAATATATGATGACCTTTATATAAGTCAATGTATTTGATAGCTTTCTTTACACACAACACCAAATGAAAATTAAACCATGATTTATTTTAATAAAAATATAAATGTTAAGTGTGATAATTAAAACCTAGTCATTAAATTAATGAGAATAAATATTTTATAAAATATTAACATAAAGGAATATAATGGTTACTTTAATGCTTATGAAATTCAATTGGTATATATAAAATATCTAATACATCCATTTTATGCTTAGAAATGTATTTTTCTAAATATTTTATTTCTATGAGTTGTGCATTTATATTTCAATAAACTTGTGATTAATGATAATAAAATATATTTTAAATGAATAATTGTTTAATACTAATTTAATTAGTAAATAATAGAAAATATGAATTAGAATGATTAATATTCTAAAAATTTATTTTCTTATAAAAAAATTTTTTCATTATATATCAAATTTTTATTTAAAAGTTAAATTCTAAAACATAGAATGTGAATTTAAAAAATGAAAATTATTTTTGGATTCATTATAGTCATATTTTCTTAATATGAATTTTTGGTATTTTTCTAAAAAGAATGATTTTTAGGTGAATAGTTTAAAATATCATTTTTAAAAATAACATGGATTTTATGACATTATTAGTATATAAGTATGAATTAAAATTTCATGAAACATTTCTATAAGAAAAAATATGTATTTTATAAGTAATTTTATAAATTTATATATGTTGTATTAAATTTAAAAACCCATATTTGATATTTTAGAACACAAGTAATATTTTTTCAAAAAAAAAATTTTAATACATTATACATTTTTATTTTAAAATTAATTTTTATCACTTTTATAAATTGAATCAAATTAAATGAATTTAAAATTTAGATTCAATGGTTCTAAATTATTTAATAAGTACTAATTTATTTGTAAGCATAAAGATTAAGTTACCTTAGGTAAAAAAATAGTTACCGTGATAAAATCTAAAATGGTAAAAGTAATAATTCAAGGGGTAAAGAGCTTCAAACATGATAAAAACATTTCTAGGATTGAGTTTATGAGGTGTATCTAGACCATATATCTTTCCTACTCAATTATTTATCAAGTTTAGAGTTACTTGAAATGTTTAGAATGTCCTCCTTTATATTAAGTTGAAATATTTAAAAAATGACATTCTCACCACTTATAAAAGGGGCCTCTCGAAACCCCTTCAAGGAACTCCTAAAAATTAGGTTTTTATCATGTAGTGATTCACTATTTATTTTCACTCTTACATCATTGTGTTAAACTGATTTTTTATTATAAATTTAAAATTTAATAACAAATTTTACTTCATATTTTATTAAATTATTTTTGTGTTAATAACTTTTAAAAAATTTAATTTAACTTGTTTGGATTATTTCATTGTAGTTGGAGGTGATTTGGAGGGCCCAAGATGAAATTGGAGAAAAATGGTCCAAAATGTGCAAGATTCCAAGAACACCAATGGAATCAAACGAACACTTCAGATGATCCGTGTGTTCAATTAGGATGAAATTTATTGATATGATCAAAAATTTAGTGGGATACAACTCTTATGAATGCATAAAATCCTGGTTATTCCATTAAAGGTCCAAACCGAAATGATCTTTCTAAGCCACCGAATCAGCACAAAGTAAAAAGTGGTGTGTTGTGTTTCATCCATATCTCAAGATTTATACCTCCAAATGATTCCAAATTTTTTGTGGATATATTAAGAAGGTGGGACAATAAATTTTTAATTTTCTCTGAAGTGATATAACATTTTATGTATGTCGAAAACCATGGGTCAAGTGGTTTTACAAAATCTTTCTGCCCAATACCACCTTCCACTTTTTCTATAAATTGGTACCTTGGGCACCCCATTTGTAAGTTTGAACCAGGAGAAAATATATGAAATTTTGGACTCCTATAGGATTAATCTACTCATCCTATAAGTTCTTGAGTCCCCTATCCTCATAGGGGGTCAAGTATGAAGAAGAAGTTCCACTCAAGCCTCCTCCTCCTCTCAATGGTGAGATAAATGGTGAATGGTCATTTCAAGGAAGCTACACATACTTGGGAAGGAGTGTTGAAACTTTTTATTCTATTGGTTTTGTTTAATTTGTGTGTAAAAAATTTTATTGAAGTTCTATCTTAACATAATTCTTCTTTTAATGCTTTGTTTTGGTTTAATCAAGTGAAACACTTTTTATCTCAACATTGATTGGGTTGATATTTCAAGTGGGGATCTTGGGCTGTTCCAATTGGATAACGAAATCATCATATTTATCTCACAAATACATGAGATATTAGTATCCTTTGGAATCCATCACTCTATAATTGTGTTCCAAACCTTGACAACATGATTTTTTTGTCAAAGGTTGGTTCTTTGTGCATCGTTTTAAGAGGAAAGAGGGGAGTCGAGATCTTGACAACCCTCAACAAAAGGATTCCATTAAAAAATGTGTATTTTTCAGAATGATGAACTAACCATGATGTGTAGTTAACTTTAAATGACCTCCTTCTCCCATAATTATTAAAACACCACCTTCATTTTCCAACTGTTAAACTCTTTAATTAAGTCAATTTTTTTTTAAAACTGTTTTCAAAACTACCCCCTCTTTTAGTAATTTTTATTAAAAATACACACTCTAAACCTATCAATTCACCTTGAGAGATGACCTGTGGTCTTTCCTAGACTATAAATAAACTTTAAAAACATAATCTATTTGACATTTCATGATAAAACATTCAAATTGTAGCGCTGTTAGCGGTGAGCGCTTTGGTTTTTAGTGTGTGTGTTTTATAATATTTTTGTAAAATTTATAAATATTTATTTGTTTTATCTTATACCTTTACATATATTTTTGTGCTTTCATTTATTTATTGTGTATGTTTTTTTCATGATGTGTTCTAATCTAGAATATTTTCCACCTTTCGAACCTAAACCAGAGAGGATCCTATGTTAGTGACACCAAGACACATAGAAGAACCCTTTGAATGAGGACACCAAAAACATTGAAACTCTTTTTGATTCTTCTTCTTCTTCCAGAACCCACATTAAAACTAAAATAAACTTGCATAATATGGATTAAAATAACTAAAAATTAAAATAAATTACCTTGAATGATGTAGATATATGTCCCGCATACATTCAAATACAAGGAGAAGCACCTAATTTTGAACTAAAATTTGGTTTAATTCACTTATTACCAAGATTCCATAAACTCACTGGAGAATAACCACATAAGAATTTAAAATAATTTCACACTATGTGTTCAATATTAAAACCTATAAATGTGTATGAAGAACTTGTAAATCTTAGGGAATTCCCTTTCTCATTAGAATACACTTCAAAATATTGGTTTTACTATGTTAATTTACCAATTAGAGGTTGGGCAGACATGAAACGTATTTTTCTTGAAAAATAATTCCCATCCTCTAGAAACACAAAAATAAGAAAAGAAATATGTGGTATAATACAATCATAAGGGTAAACACTTAATGAATACTTGGAAATATTTAAAATTATTTGTTCAATTTTCTCACACCACCAAATAAGTGATTAACTTTTAATATAATATTTTTATGAAGGTTTAATTCCTATTGATCGAAACATGATTAACACTGATTCAGGTGGTGCTCTAGTTTATAAGACCCAAATTGCTTCAAGAAGCCTAATTGATAACATGGTGCAAAACACACAAAAATTTGGTTCAAGGTCTAATGTACCCATTAGAGGTGTCCATGAGGTGAAAAGTACTAAATTTTAGAAGAAGGTGGACATGAAGTTTGAAGAGGTAAGTACCCTTATTCAACAACTTGCTCTTTCCCAAGGGAAATACCAATATCCTCCCATCTATTTTGGTATATGTTCTTCTAAAACACTCTATTATAACCAACTCCCTCAACTGAGAGAAAGATCTAAGAGTTGTGAGGCAATATTTCTAGGTCACCCCTATAACCAACCCATTAGGTAAGAACCATAATATCCACCCAACCCTGGGTGGAAAGAAAACTGAGCCTATAAGAAATTAGGGTATTAAAACCAACCTCAATAATCTTGGAACCACCCATGGTGGAGTATTCATCGTAAACCACCACCAAGAAATCCTCAACCACTACAAAGGCCTTTACAGCAACCCACTTCAAAAGATGAGTTAATTCTAGAATACATGATGAAAAAAATGGATTCAAATAATCTATAATTCCAAAAAACCACTCAAATAGCCATAAAAGACCTAAAAACCCAATTAGGACAAATTTCCAACTCAGTGGGAGAAATCCAAATTCATGGGTTAGGTAAGATACCCTCTTAACCACTAGTAAACCCTAGGGACAAGGTAAATGTCAGTGTCATCACCATTTGGAGTGAAACTAAACTTAAAATCCAAAATAACCCTCCATTAGAGTCATCCCCTCCTAAGGAAACCACTATCCCAACCACTGACAATAGTCCAAGAGAGGAAAAACCTTGTCCTAATAAAAATACCACCAAAGGAAATAGAGTTTCAATAGATGAACCACCAATCCAACCAATTAGTCTCCCATTTCCCCAAAGGGACACCCAACCAAGAAAACAAAAAGAAACTGAACTATATCAAGAAATTTTGGAAATTTTTAAAAAATGGAAAGTTAATATTCCATTGATTGATGTTATAAAGAAAATTCTACAATATTACAAGTTTCTAAAGGAGGTTTCTACACACTGAAGGTGACTTCATGGTGATGAAAAGGTGAGCTTGGGGAGGAATATATCAGCATTGATAGATCCATCACTTCCCACCAAATGCAAAAAACCTGGAATATTCTCAATTCTGTACACCATAGGGAAGTATTATTTTTTCAATTTTATTCTTGATTTGGGTGATTTTATAAATGTGATTCCTCGCTTCATTTTATCCTCATTGTAAGTTATAGAATTTAGGCCCATGGCAATTGTTGTTCAACTAGAAAAATGGAGTATAGCACACCTCACTGGTGTGTTAGAGAATGTTCTTATGAGGGTGAAAATTTGAATTTTCCCTACCAAATTTTATGTGATTAAAATGAAATATGATAGAAAGAATATACATGCCCCAATTATATTAGGGAAACATTTCATTAAAACTACCAAAACCATAATTAATGTCCACAATGGTACATTATCTGTGGATTTTGGTGATGAAATTGTCCACTTCAATATCCTTGATGTCATGAAGCACAACTCATTATAATATTCCTAACTTTTAGTTAATTCAATTGATGTACTACCTTCCCTTAAAAAAACTTATTTTCTTTCCCATGATCCCCTTTTTGATTTTTCATCCTTGATATAATTTCTAGGTAATGAATCATTCATTGAATGTTATAGTGGTGTAGAAAAATGTCATGAATGTTTATTAATTGATTATTTCTTGAGAGATGAGGATCCCATGACAATCTATGATACTAATAATCTTGTAAAATCTTATTCCTCATCTGAGGATGTAACTATTGAGAAATTAGATGAGACAATTGGCATCCCACTTACACATTCACTCTCATCAATCCAAATTCAACCTGAATTATAACTTAAACAACTACCTCAAGATTTAAAATATTCCTATCTTGAGAATGGAAACAAGATTCCAATCATTATTGCTAGTTCACCCCCTCCAAATCCAGAATTAAGGCTACTTTAACTTTTGAGGGAGTATAAACACGCTTTGGGATGGACACTTGCTGAAATTCATGGTATTATCCCATCAATTTTCACACATCATATATTGTTAAATGATGAGGCTAAACTAGTGAAGTGGGAACAACATCGACCGAACCCAAACATCCTAGATGTTGTTAAAAAAGAGGTAACAAAATTATTGGTTGTTGGAATCTTTTACCCCATCTCTAACATCCAATGGGTTAGTCCAGTGCAAGTTGTTTCTAAAAAAATTGGTCTTACTATAATTAAAAATGAAAAAAATGAATTGGTTCTAACTTGTGTTCAGAATTGTTATCATGTCTGTATAGACTATAACTGACTAAACCAACACACTAGGAAGGACCATTTCTCATTTTCGTTCATTGGTAAAATGCTAGAGAGGTTAGTAGGGAAGTCCCACTATTGTTCCCTTGATGGGTATTCTAGATACTTTCATATCCATATTTACCCCGAGGATTAATAAAAGACAACCTTAATCTGCCCCTTTGGAACATTTACATATAGGAGGATTCCATTTGGTCTATGTAATGCTCCAGGTACTTTCCAGCGATGCATGGTTAGTATTTTCTTGGATTACCTGTAGAATTACATGGAATTATTCATGGATGATTTCATTATTTATGGATCCTATTTTGATGAATGTTTGAGTAGTCTTGATTTTATGCTAAATCACTGTATTGATAAGAATATCATATTAAATTATGAGAAATTCCATTTCATGGTGCGACAAGGTATAATACTTGGACATGTCATTCCTGGGGATGGTATCCAAGTAGATAAATCAAAAGTGGATGTCATTTCTTCCCTACCATTCCCCAAAAATGTGTGGTATGTGTGGTCTTTCTTAGGTAATGCTATATTTTACCATCATTTCATTCATGAATTTAGTAAGATTACACTCCCCCTCTCCCGCTTACTCTAAAAAGAAAAGAATTTGATTTTTATAAAGAATGTGAGGAAGATTTTAATAAATTAAAATAGAGTCTCACATCACCCCAGGTAATTCAACCACCTCTGTGGGATTTACCATTTGATCTCATGTGTGACACCTCTAATTATGCATTTGGGACTATCTTATCATAATGGGTTGATCGACCTCCACATTTCATTTCCTATGCCTCACATACATTGGTCCTTTCCCAAGAAAACTACACTACAATTGAAAAATAATTTTTTACCATTGTTTTTACCTTGTATAATTTAGTTCATACCTATTAGGGATGAAAATAATTGTGATCTCAGACCATGCATCCCTCTGGTATCTCCTTAATAAACTAGAATCCAAACTACATATCATTCGTTGGATTATCCTATTTCAATAATTTAATCTAGAAATTAGGGATAAAAAGGGTGTAGAGAATGTGGTGGTTTAACATATCAATAGGATCCTCATATCCTCAAGCATTGACCCATCCCCTTATATTCCCATAAATGACATGTTTCTGGATGAGAAATTGTACCGAGTGCAAGATGTTATTCCTTGGTATGATGAAATTGTAAATTATTTGGTAGCATCTTTCATTCCTACAAATTTCAACAAAAACCAAGTTGGCCATCAAAAACAAGATTCTAATTGGTATATTTGGTATGAATACTACCTTTAGTGCACATGTAGTGATCAATTACTTAGTCATTATGTTCCAAATAGTGATTTTTAGTATGTCCTTAGGTCCTTACACACTCTTGCTTGTGGGGGAAACTTTATTCCTCAATGTACTACTCATAAGTTCTTTGATTCTAGTATCTATTGGTTAACATTATTCTGGGGTTCCCATGATTTCAATAAAGATTTTCCTCACAGTCGAAGATTGGGGAATGTCTCTAAAAGAAATGAAATACCACAACAACCCTTTCTTTTCCATGAAATTTTTTATGTTTGGGGAATTGACTTTATGGGGCCATTTCCCAATTCCTTTGGAAACTTGTACATTATTTTGGTAGTTGATTATGTATCAAAATTGGTAGAGGAACGATCCACAAGGATAAATGATTCCAAAACAGTTTTGGATTTTTTGAGAACCCAAATTTTCCGTTGGTTTGGATTAACTAGGTTCATCATCAGTGAACAGGGTTCTCATTTCTGTAACTAAACAATGAAATCAATTTTTCACTGGTATAGGTTTGGGAATTGAGTGTCTACTATATATCACCCATAGAAAATGGTCAACCTCAGGTGTCAAATAAAGAGGTAAAACAAATTCTCGAAAAAAGTTTCATCCAAATAGAAAAGATTGGAATATTAGACTCGTTGATTCATTATGGGCTTATCATTATACCTTTAAAACTCCTAATGGAATGTCACACTATCGGATTGTGTTTGGAAATATTTATCACCTCCCTATTGAGATAGAGCACCAGGACTACTAGGCCATTAAACAATGCAATTCTAATATTTCTGGTGTAGGTGCTCAAAGGAAGCTGCAGATTCAGGATCTGCAGGAAATGCATAGGGATTCTTATGAGAACTCCTAGATCTATAAATAGTGAACCAAATATGCTCATGATTGTATCATCCTTCATCATCAATTCCAAATTAGTCAGAAGGCCATCCTTTTCAATGAAAGGATGAAGATTCATCCAAGTAATCTTTGTTCCTATTGGTTTTCTTCATACACTGTTACTAATGTTTATCCATTTGGTGTTGTTCAGGTTTAGAATGAAGAAAAAAAAACAAACCTTCACTATCAATGGGTAGTGGCTGAATCACTTTCATGAATCCATTCTGTAGTCCCTGAATGAGGAACTAGAAGTTAAAGAAGCAACCTACAAATGACACCCACTAGGTTTTATCCTTCCTTCCCACATTCTCTTTTATTATAGTGAGGACACTGCATACTCTAGGTGTGGGGGTATGGGTATAATCTTGGGTTAGTTAGGAATTTTCATCATCTTTATTATTTTTCTATTTATGGCTTGTGGGGTAGTATTGTTACCTTTCCCCACCTTACCCCATCACTTTTGTGCCAGAATGTTAATTTTTTATACCCAATTTATCATGGAAAAGTATTCCCATTTAATCATGTAAAATTATGCCCACTTAATCATGAAATTTATTGAAAATTCATGAGGAATTTCCCTACTTCATGTGGTTTAAAATTTTAAAAAAAAATTGTTTCAATGAAAAAATGTGTGTTTCATCATGAATTTAACATTGAGGTGTTCATTTTTCTATAAAATTGGTTGCTTTTCTATGATATAAATAGTTGTATCACTTTTAATACTTTGATAATAATGGTACCCTTTATGTGAGTAATTTATGGGAAATTGTGTCACTTAATTTCTCCACACATATTTGCACCCAACCACGTAGTGTGAATTTTTCTTACTCAATGGAAGGTAAATATAAGTTGGGTTAATGTTTATTTACTTTCCAAAATGATTTTTCCACATCTATTCCTTATATGGTCCATTTCATTACTATACCGGATTGACCAATGTGTGTGTACTTATTATCTAACTATTGTACGCCCTAACAAAAACTAAAAATAAAAAAAATAAAAAATAAATAAAAAAATATGGTTGGTGTATTGGGAAGGTAAAAAACCACTCTTCCTCAACCTTTTATCATGTTATAACTATTACAATTAGTGTCATGAGGAGATCAAACAAGGTTTGAGAGATGAGTGTGAGATTTGTTCCAAGTGAAACCTTTGAAAAAAAAACAAAAATAATAATAAATGAGGGGAGTGATGAAATTTAAAACATATGGAGATATCTAGGTTGAGAGATTAAGGTTTTACTTTTGAGAATTATTAAGTGGGTGAGTGTTGAAATTTTATTTCAAATGATGTATAGAAAGCTCGGCGGATATAATCATTTAAGCAGAAATTTTTTAAAATAACCTATATTTACTGGATAGAAAGTGGAAAAAATTGCATGAAATGGTTGTCACACACAAACATGGAGAATTAGTAACATGGTTAACTTCTTAATTAATTTCTAATATTAGTATCATGCATCTCTTAGAATTTTGTTCTGATATAATTTATGAGACATTTTTTTCTATGATCACTAAGAATAACTCCTTGGTGTAATTTTTTCTTCAATCACATTGCTATAATGGATTAAATTTTCATTGAATGTTAAATATTAATGAAGTTGGGAATATCTCCATGTATAATTTTTGGAAATGTGACTTTTCCTAGGAGTAAAAATGTTTAGGTGTGGGGGTGTGATCATATTGCGATTCACTATTCAATTTCACCCTTATATCACTCTGTTAAACTAATTTTGTATTATAAATTTAAATTTTAATAACAAATTGCACTCTATGTTTGATTCAATTATTTTGTGTTAATTTATATTAAAAATGTTAATTTCACTTGTTTGTATTATTTCATTGTAGGTGGAGGTGATTTGGAGAGCCCAAGATGAAGTTGAAGAAAAATGGGTCAAAATGTGCAAGATTCCAAGAACACCAGTGGAATCAAACGAACACTAAAGATGATCCATGCATTAAATTGGGATAAAATTTAGTGATATTATCCAAAATTCAGTGGAATATAACTCTTATGAAGACACAATATCTCAATTAATCCATTAAATATCCCAACCAAACTGATATATCCAAGCCACCGAATCTGCATGGAGTCAAAAGTGGTGTGTTGTGTTTCATCCATATCTCAAGATGTAGACCACAAAATGATGCCAAATTTTCAGTAGTGATACTCCAGAGGTGGGGAAATAACTTTTTAGTTTTATCCAAATTAATATAAGACTTTTTATATGTTTAAAACTATGGTCCAAGTAATTTTAAAAAATATGTGTGCCCAAAACCACCTTCCACTTTACCTATAAATTGGTACCTTGGGAACCCCATTTGTAAGTTCAAACTAGGATAAAATCTCTATCATTTTGGAGTCCTATAGTATTAATATACTCATAATATAAGTTCTGGATGCCTCTATCCTTGTAGGGGTATCAATGATGAAGGCAAAGTTCCACCCAAGCCTCCTTCTCCTCTTGATTACGAGCTAAATGGTGGACGACCATTTCGAGGAAGCTACACATACTTGGGCGGGAGTTACGATACTTGATCTTCTATTAGCTTTTTTTATTTTTGTGTGAAACATTTCATTGAAGTTTTGTATTAACGTTATTCTTCTTTAAATTCTTTGTTTTGGTTTAATCAAGTGAAACACTTTTTATCTCAACGCCGATTGGGTTGAGATTTCAAGTGGGAATCTTAGGTTGTTCTGATAAGACAACACAAGCATACTCTTTCTCTCAAAAATACATGAGATATCAGTATTATTTGGCATCCCTAACTCTATTATTGAGGTCCAAACCTTGACAACATGATTTTTGTGTCAATGTTTGGTTCTTTATGCATTGTTTTAAGAGGCGATATGGGAGTTGAAATCTTAACAACCCTCAACCAAAGGATTCCATTAAACCATGTGTATTTTTCAAAATTATGAACACCCAAGATGTGTAGTGAACTTGAGGACCTCATTATCTCATAATTCTAAAAACACCACCTTCATTTTTCAACTATTAAACTCTTTAATTTAGTCATTTTTTTAAAAAACTATTTTCAAAACCACCCCCTCTTTTAGTATTTTTTATTAAAAATACATGCTTTAAACCTATCAACACTCCTTGAGAGATGTCCTAGGGTATACCCTAGACTATAAATCAACTTTAAAAACATAATACTTTTTCCTCTTTAAAATGTATCCTTTTTTATTCCCTTATAATACTCTTTCACTCCCTTGATCTTCTAATCCCAATAGATTAGCATACTCCATCCATTTTCAAGAGATCTTCCAAGGAAACCTCAAAGTGCTCAACACGACTGATCATTTTTACTTAAATTATTTCTTTTCTATTTTTTAAATTACAATTATAATTTTCAAATAACAATTTAATTATGTAATTAGTGGTTTTATACTAAATTTTATTATTCTATGGTTATAATCATTAATCATTTTTTCTTTTTCTATGAAGAAAAACCAAACTATTATTTATGCGTTGTGCGGACTACCATCTCCACAACACAACATGTTTCGTTTTACATAACCACCTTAAAAGGATGGAATAAAATGCATATTTAATAAATAATTATAATATTTATACCATTTTTATTATTATGAAACAATAAACCATACTAATACTTTATCCTATTCTATGAAAATTGAATCATCATCCATGAGTATGTGCGAGCTACCTCCTCTATGGAACGATTGATTTCTATTTTTATTTTCATCACTGCTTTACATGGATGGTTATGAGGATGGTATTAAAGGATAAATATTATTTTTATTATATCATTATTTTTCTATTATGTCAAATTTTAGAACCTATTAATGATATGATCAATAAATGATTATAGTTGATTTAATCATTTAAAACTATGAACTAAGAGGAAAATGATCCCTTCTTTCTAAGTAATGAATTTATATAAATCATATCCTATTTATAATTCTTAAAAAATATAATATATCACACTAATGATCAAAAAATAGTATCATTATGCTTCTGGTATGAATATATTACAACTAAACCGCCTCATAATCATCCATTAATCATGGTAAGTTTATGTTTGGGTTGGTATAACCACCTAATTTAATAATACTAAACATTTATATCATGGGTGAATATGATAAATTATTTACTAGTATGATATAAAAAAATATTTAAATAATTTTTTTTGGTTATGAAAAGTTTAAAACAACATTTATCTCATTAATTAAGAAAACACCTTTCATTTATTAAGAAACACTGAAACTTGCTTGTCGCTGATGTCAACCTCATGGATCACAATCAAAAATACCATAAATTGAGATTATAGATTTATAAATATCTTGGAACAACAATTACTGTACCTTATATGATATAATAGTGATGTACTTAGGAAAAATTATATATACCAACACCTCTTTTATGAAACTAGTTCAAAGAGATAAATATTACTTAGACCCAATGTTGAAAGTAGGTAAAAACTAACTAATATATGTGTGTGTGTGTAATGGTTATAAATTAGGAGTATATATGGTTATATTTATTAATAAGGTTATTTATTATGTATTTAATGAACTTAATTTGATTATTCATGAAATTTTGTGCAAGTGTGGAACGAATCAGGACCGCGGTAAGGGTTTTCATCCCAAATTACTCTATTTGAGACGTGTTTGGTATTATGAACCTAATTTAACTTATGTGGTGTATATACATAAAATTTGATATATAATATCATGAATTATATTTTAATCATGTTATTTTTAATTTCAATTACAAGCCCTATCTTTCATGGTATTTTGATTAAAATGTTACTCAATCCATAAGGGTTTTATTGGTCTAAAATATAATTATTTGAGACATGTTACACGTTATGAACCATGTTTTCTATGTATGGTGTTACATTGATTTACTATCCCATTAATGTTATAAAATTTATTTCCTTGTAATTAATTGGATAAAATAATCCAAATCATCTTTTTTCCTTTATATTTATTTTTACTCAAGTGTTACCCCAGTCGTAAGAATTTTTTTTGTAACTCAATTTTCATTCATTGAGTTATGATCGTTCACTTGAACTTATTTCATATAAGTTGGGTACATTATACCATTTTATTTTATTATTTGGTATTCTATCATTATTTACATTTTAATCACATAAATCCCTTTTGAAACGATTCATACTTCTGGAGTCTGTTGCTCCTAAGGGATATTGATAACTCAAATATATTTTCTTTGATTTTTAATGTTCATATTGAACTTTGATTTTACATGCATCGATTTTCCCACACTGATATTTTATTATATGTTATTTTATAATCCTCTTTTTGAAAATTAAGTTTAATAAAAATTATTTTTTTGTTACTCTTCTTATAATTTGAGTTTTAACAAAGGTATTTTGAAAATAATAAAAAGGGATTTTCTTTTTTACTTTCATATGTTTTTTCTTCCTATCCTCATTTAGATAATATAAACTTTATATATTTTAATAATGAATTATTGTATATTATTTTTAAAATTAAATTTTTTCAAATTCTTTTGCATCACCTTTTCAAAATTTACCTTTGAAAGTGACATGTAAATTTTAATTTTATATCAATGTTAAAAATGTCTTACAAAAGTATCTTTTAAGGTTTCACTTCAATTTTCCCTTATAATTTTCAAAAGTATTTACCCTAATTGGGTTTATTTTTCATTATTTATCCTCTAATATATATATATATATATATATATATATATATATATATTCATATTTTTTATCTTAATTTTTGGTGTGCCAACAAGTAAAGGATGAACGGTATAAGTCTAAGGGTATGATATATCCATTTACCATACCATTATAGAAATGGGAAAACATAACCATGGATTTTTTAGTAGGATTCCTTGGGATATCTAAAATCCATAACACCATTTGGGTGGTAGTCGATTTCCTTAAAAATACAACTCATTTAATTTTTATGGAGGAATATTATTCTCTTGACCAACCTACAAAGATATACCTAATAAAAGTGGTAAGACTTCATGGAGTACCACTCTATTATATTTTATTAAGATCATAGGATTACCTTGAGGTTCTGGAGAAGCCTTCAAGAAGCATTGGATAAAAATATGAGTTTCAGCACAACTTATCACCCTTATACGGATGGTCAGTTTTAGATAACAATTCAAACTCTAGAAGATATGTTGAGATCATGTTAAATGAATTTCCAAGGATGTTTGGATCAAAACCTTCACTTATTAGAATTCTCATACAACAACGGTTCCCATTATAAAATTCAAATGGAACCTTATGAGGCTATGTATGGGAAGAGGTGTCACACTCCAACATGCTGGGATGAAGTTGGAGATAGGAATATGATGGGAACTAATCTTATCTAAGAGATAATAAAAAAGGTTTAGACTATTCAGTGTCATATGAAATCCATATAAAGACGAAATGAAATCTACACAGACAATAATTAGCTAGACCTAGAGTTTGAGTTTGAAGATAAAGTGTTCCTTTGTATATCACCATGGAATAAATTCATGAGTTTTTCAAAGAAGGGAAAAATTAGTCCAAAATACATCAACCCCTTTGAGATCCTTCATCGAATCAGAGCTGTGACCTATCGAATAACACTCCAACCTAACCTATCTCAAGTACATGATGTGTTTCATGTATCCCTCTTAAGGAAATATATACATGACTCATCATATATATTAAATACAAAGGTGGTACCTTTGGAGAATGATATTTAAAACAAAGAGCATCTGGTGAATATCTGAGATCATAGAGACAAATTTATATGAAACAAGACAACTCACCCTATCAAAGTACTATGGTAGAACCGCATGTTTAAATAATCAACATGGGAATTAGAGGAGGTGGTGAAATAGAATTACCCTCATCTGTTTTAGTGTATGAAATGAAATTTCGAGGTCAATATTTCTAAAGAGGGGAAGAATATAACTACCTAGACTTTTATAAACGAATCTCCCTTATGAATGAATATATACATTATTTAGTAATTTAGTTATAGAAAACACATGTACTATATTCCATTTTTTATTTTAGACTGTTATAATATATAGCCATAATTTTTATATCAGGATTAAAATACTTTTAAAATTTATAACCATTGTTAATATATCCATTATACAGTGACCTTTAATATTAATTTATATTAAGGGTTATAAAAAATCAAATTGACATGGAAGGAATAAGCAATGGCCTCAACCGATAGAATCATGCCCAATTAATCCCATTTGTAACAGTTTTTTAGGGAGAGGGTATCATTGATAATTTCCCATGACTAAGACCAAGTCTAAATTCAAAAACTGAAACTTGAGTGAAATTATTTACAAGAGAAGTTAAAGCTTATTGATATCACCTCCCAAACCATGTTCACCAAACTACCATAAGAAAATACTATTATCATACACCATACCCTTAGGGAGTATACTGGTGTAATAAGGGGTTATGTATCTAGACTCTACTAGTATGATTTTTTATATATTTTTAATAATGATTATATTGATCCCTTTTCTTTATTATATTATATATACATGATTATATAATGAGTTTGATAAAAATTAGATTTTTATACAGTGAAACAAAAATTGTATTTTTGGGAAATATATAGTTTCAATTAAAACACTATTTTAGATAAATTCAAGATTTTTTAAATAAATTTTATTTTCATAAAATATTCTTATTAAATAATAATTATTTAAATATATATGATAATATAATTTAATGGATTCTAGTGTATTTTTTACAAGGGTCAGAAAGTTGATAGTGTCGTAAAAACTAGTATTTTCTAGTAAATAAGGATTTTTACTTAAAATTATAAATTATCATATTTAGAAAATTACTTTGGTAAAATAAATATCATTTTTTAAACCATCATTTCAAAATTATCCATTGGTGATTTTTTTTATAATTTTATGAGACAATCAAATTTTTGGGTAAAAATTAAATATGATATTAATTTACGGTATGTATTTTGACCTCATAATAGCCAAAAAGTGATATATTAAATACTATAAAAGTAATACATGAACAAAAATAGGTTTTATATTTAAAAAATTTGTTTTTTAAGTTATTTTATTAATTTTACAAACCTACAATGAATCCTCCAAAACCTATATTATATTTTTAAGGGTTTAAAAACAATTATTTATGAAAATGACTCACTTCCACATCATGAATGGTATTATTTTAATTATTTTGGTTATTAACCTAATAAAATATTGGAAACCACTCTTATTTGTTAAAAATCATGGGCAAAAACTCTTGGAAGGTTTTTGGTTTTTATTATATTATTACTTAAAGTCCAAAACCTATGTTTAGAAAATAATTAAGAATTCCCCTCTCTTTTCCTATAAATACCCACTCAATCCCCTTTTCATCTTCACACAAAAACCATTGAGAATTAATTTATTATACTTATCCCTATCTAAATCCCTCATAAGGTGTTCCTAGTCTCTTAATAAGTTCCTCTCATGCTTTTAGAAGCAACCTTTCATATAAGAGATTCTCTTTCTTTTCCTCTTTAATAAAGTACTCCCTTTTTTTCCTTTTGATTTGAAATTATTAACGTTATAATTTTTTTACACATACCTAAACTTTACTTATGATGAAAAATTAATGAGATACCATCTTTAACTATCATTAATCTCTTCCATGAACCCTTATGTCCACCTGTTATGCTTCTGAAATTACCCTATGATTTTTCATGCCAAAAACATGTGTTGTGAATATCTACCCTCATTTCAACTCAAGGGTATTCATCTAGATATAAATATACTTCATTGATTTGTGAATTGCATGTATGAGACCCAAACTCTATAATCATGGGATTAAAAGTGATGAAATACATTCTTATGTTTTATGATCTATGTGAACACAAATGCATGTACATGATATGATTATGACGGGTGGGATTAGAATTATATAGCTCTATAATGAATTAGGTAATGTTTTTATCTCATGACATTCCATGCATGATTTTAGGGAGGTTATCCTAAGCACACTATGTTATCAAGTCTCATTTTTATCCTTGACTTATGCTTATGATGTCATATTTTATGTTGTTGTCTCATTCCTATGATGTCTTGATGTTATTATATTATGTCGTGATTTAAAATTAATGATTATGATTCTCACCTTTTTATGTCACTATGTTATTCCCCTTGACTCACATGTACTTTTTTATTTCATGATATTCTTTGATTATTCCCTTACTGGGATTTATAGCTCACCCCTTTCTTATGTATGTCCCTTGGGTACCTCATGTAGTATTAGAAGATCAATGGGATTTAAGGGCATGTTATAGAGTTTTTAAATAATGTAATTATGTCTCTGTTTCAAGTTATTATGCTATATATATAATTTCACAAAAACACTAGGCCTATTAATTGTCTGGGATTGTATTATTTGTATATTTATATAATAAATCATGAAATAAAGTGTATAAAAGATATGGGTTGTCATACTATACTCTTCCTAGTTGCTTGGGCTGGTTAGGTGTAGTCGAGCTCGTTCTTTTGGCCACCATAGTAGATGTGGTTGAGATGGATCCTGTAAGAACCCGGATCTCTTTTCAGGTATGTTTTCCTTTTTCTGGAGTTTTCGAAAAAAAAAATGAATTTTCTGAAAATTTCAGAAGTACACGTCGTGTACTTTCTGATTACACACCGTGTACTCTTTCCCGGCTCAAAGCCGTGTGTTGGTCGTGTCCGGGCCACACACACGGTGTGTAAGGCTGAGGTGGAGGCCGGTTATTTCAGAGTATGGAAAAATTAGAAGTACAGGTTGTGTACTCTAAAAGTACATGCCGTGTACTTTCTTTCTTTTTCATGAAATGGATCGGGGTCGTGTCTAACCCTCATACTCACCTTCTTCTCCAGTTTTCGGTCGTCCGAAGCGACCTGTATGGACGGATCTTTGATGGACGACCGCCTCTCCGTCCGTTCTCCGATTCGAGCACGATCAGTTGCGTTGGAAGCGCAGCGGTGAGTTATTCCTTCTTCCTTAGCCTTGTTTCTTGATTTCTCCTCATTTCCAAGTTATCGTGGGATGAAAATTTTGTGAGTTTTCTCAGATCTATGTCGTTCCAAGGGGAATCTGTCGCTGAGGTTCACGTATATCGATCTCCTAGGATCGAGGTAGGTGGTTTGTGCCTTTCTATATAAAGTCTTTGAGTATTTTGTGCAAATTCCACCAATACCCTTGAACGGGGTATTGCGTGTTTCCTGTTTTGCCCTTGTTTTTTTCATGTTTTTCTTGATTTCTTTAGTAGAGGTTATTGCTTGTGATTAGAGTAATTTGTTGTGCTCAGATTTCTTTTCCATTCTTGTTCTTCCTATTTGGAGTTTTCCAGTTGCCATGCCTAGTCGTAGGATAGTGGAACCGTTGATTTATTTTACTGTGGAGCCTTAGTTGATAGCCAAGTAGTTCTTGAGGTTTACTTGGATAATACACACGCGCTGAGCATGTTTAGTCACTCAGGACTGTGAGAACCTAGAGTAGCAGACCAAAGGGAGAATTGACGGAAGGGCTTCTCCAGAGTGTTTTAAATCACGATGCGAGACCAAGTGGAGAATTGACGGAAGGGCTTCTCCAGAGAGTCTTTTAATTACGAAGTGGGATATAGGGGTAATTGACATTGAGTGCTTCTCTAGAGAGCCTTTAGAACGATACGAGACTATTGGGGGAATTGACGGTGAGTGCTTCCCTAAAGAGTCTGCTTAATTACGTAGATGAACCAGAGGGGTGAGACTGTGTGTGCCTCCCAGAGGGTTGCTTGTACTTAGAGGTTGAACCATAGGGGCTAGACTGTGAGAGATACCCAGGGGGTTACCTATTTACTTCTTTTTGTTGACTGCTTACTTGTGTGCCTTACTTGTTAGAGCTGTGGATTGTAGCTGTTTGTGCTTTTCTGTTTACTGCTTCTTGTTTTATTACTGTCATGTATTCATTGACTGTTAGGCACAGATCTTTGGGTGATTTCCTACTGAGATTGTATCTCACACCCTGTTTGGGCCATGCTTTTGGGCCCAAGAAGACTATGTTTCTGCAGGTATAGATAAGGGCAAACACCCTTCTACTTCAGGATCTGGATTGCACCGGGAGCTGGGGAGCATGGGACCGAGCCGTGGCTCGCGATGCTGAGGATCTTACTTTGTTTTCTTTTGCACTTGGTTTCAGTTGTATTTCAGCAGGTTGTTTTGTTTTCTGTTTTCCTTAGATACTTGTACCTATTGTATCTTTGTCATCATAGTTATATATCTATATTTCTTCCGCTGTTTGGTTTCTGCTGTTATGCATGTTGTTACGGCTTCTGCTATTTATTGTTGTTTTCTTACCTTGTGTACCTTGCCGAATGAGGGCATAGTTTCCCCACCGACTCACCTAGGCCCTCACTTCTAGTCGGCAGCCTCTGGAATTCGGGGAAATGCGCTTGAGGTCATTTGGCGAACCGGGTATGGGGCACCGTGGAGGGGCTCCAGACTCGGGACGTTACAAAGTGGTGTCAAAGGCGGTTCTTTTCTCTTCATTTACTATTTGGAGACCTTAGCTAGGGATAGGACAGATTCGGTACTTGAAATTAAGCTATGCTCGGGATTAGCTACCCCGTGTATAGGGAAAGGCCATACTACCTCGTTAATCACAGTTACTGGTTTTGAGTTTTATGGTTGATATGTTTTCACCTAGAGTGATTCACATGACTTGTGCGGTTATTGTTTTGATATTTTGGTTCTATTTATATCACAACCCGATGAGATGAGGGTATGCCACCTCATGCATCATATAGAAACTTGTAGAAATCACATGTCATGCATTCTTTCCATGCCATCTAGGGTGCATTAGCGATTGCATGTTGTTGTGATAGGCTCTGTGTATATTATGCATGCTGTTGTGATATTTTCTCGATAGATTCTCTGTTGTTATGTTAGAAAACTATTTTTCTTGTTCTTTGCTTAAAATGAACTCCAATTTTTGGTTCTTGAGGTGTTATGGGCCCTCACGGATCGTAATTTGGTATCTTTTCCCTCGTTTTTAGTGTTTCTGGAATTCTGCACAGTTTCTGAGCTACTGCCCAGAAAAACCCAGAATACACGGTGTGTAATTCTCAGGCACACGCCGTGTAGTTTTCAGGCCATGTCACTGACTGTGTGATCAGAACACGGTGTCGTAGGAGTAACTTCGGTAACACGTCGTGTACCATTGGTACACACCGTGTGAGTTCGGAGTCGTATACCCGGCCGTGTCACTAACAACACAGGCTGGGGAAGCTCAGGTAGAACACGTCGTGTCCATAGGGAACACGCTGTGTAGTCCTGTCCAGGTACCCGGCCGTGTCACGGATAACACGGGTCGGTGTGACCTTCTTTTCCACATGCCGTGTTTGTTCGGAACACGTCGTGTAGTCTTGCCCAGGTACCCAGCCGTGTCACGAACAACACGAGATGGTGTCGCCTTCGCCTATGCACATCGTGCTTGTTCGGAGCATGCCGTGTAAGGTCCAGTTGTGTAGACGGCCATGTGCTCAACAACACAGACCACCGGAGCCTTGTCTAGTGCACGCCGTGTTTGTTTCAAACATGCCGTGTAGTCTCGGGTTGAGTCGGACCATGTGGGTTAGCCGTGTACAGATACTCGGGAAGGGGAATTGTTTTCAAGTACACGCCATGTGTGGGGGACAACACGCCGTGTAGTTTATAGTGTACACGACTTGTAGGGCAGGAGTACACGCCAATGTCAGTGGTTTCAAAAGACATGTCGTGTAGTTTTATACACGTCGTGTAGTCGTGTTTTGCAATCTTGTGTGTTTTTCTTCCCCTGTTCTCATTTTGTACTCTTGTGTTATCTGTCCTTGTTTTCTTGATCTAAGGCGTGCTTTTGATCTTTCAGAGCTATGCCTCCGAGATGTCCTCCGGTCGTACGTCTGTTGTCAGGCAGTGATCTGACGCCAGACAGGGTTGATCAAGGACTTCCTGTCGATCCCCCAGCCAAGCCATCCTTGGCACCGGTTGTTGTACCAGTTGCAGGCGCTGATGTGTAGTTTATGGAAGGTTTCATGAGGATGATGTAGGCCCTCCAGGGAGCACCGCCTCCTGCCTCGTCTATGGCAGACTTGACGCGGGTTTTCCAGCAGCAGCATCCTCCCACGTTCTCGGGGGAGGGAGGACCTCAGGCTGCAGAGTCATGGCTGGAAGCCATGCTGACTATCTTCGAGCATCTGGAGATATCTCCAGAGAAGAAGGTCAAGATCGCCACCTACATGCTCCGAGACTCCACCAAGAGGTGGTGGGACGTGATCTCATAGGTGGTTCAGTAGCAGGCTATGACTTGGGAGGAGTTCCAGCGTGTGTTTTACGACTACTTCTACCCGGAGACCCTGAGGACCGATCGAGACCGAGAGTTCATGATCTTGGAGCAGGGTACTCTATCTGTCATGGAGTATTCCTCTCGTTTCACTGAGTTGCAACGTTTTACACCCCTTCAGTATGGGATTGGGGTGTTCTTGGCGAGGAAGTTTGAGGATGGACTCAGGAGGGAGATTCGCTCACAGGTGAAAATCTTCCATCTGACTTCCATTACTTGTATCTTCAACCAGGCACTGATTGCGGAGTGAAATCTGAGAGACTCTGGAGTTGCGAGTCAGGGCGGTTCTGCTTCCAGATCTAGCTTTCCTTCAGATGACAGCAAGAAGCGCCGTAGGGAGCCTACGCGCGGTGATTCGAGGAAGCGAGACGCATCATCAGGCAGCCAGGTGACATGCTACCAGTGTGGCCGGACAGGGCACATGAGGCCGTAGTGCCAGAGAGACCCCGTGGAGTGTCGATCTTACGGAAAGTTGGGTCACCTTCAGCATTTCTGCCAGGTTTTCCCATAAGCAGCAGGTGACCGGGGTTCTTCCATGACTCTTTGTTTAGGAGCAGCCCCACCAGTCTCTCACCAGTCAGGGAACTGGAGTTCTTCCGTCCGTTTGGGCCGAGGTGGAGGTCGAGGCCGTGGCGTTCAGCCACCAGTCCCTCAGCACCAGCAGGGAGGTTTAGCTTAGAGTGGTCAGCCAGGGGCGCAGGGTGGCGGCACGGGCCAGTCTTTTGTCGTGGAGCAGACTTATCATGAGCAGGATCCCGGCCCTTCTACTGTTCGAGGTATGATTTTAGTAGCCTCAGTTTTATCTTCAACCCTTTTCGATACTGGTTCTACGCATAGTTTTATCTCTGTTGCCGTTGTGGAGAGCCTTGGACTCTGCATTTTTCTTCTGCCGACTTGTTGACACTAGACACACCTTTAGGAATGAGGACATCTAGTGTACGTCAGTATAGAGAGTGCCCTCTCGAGGTTGCAGGGTATCACTTCTTATAAGATCTCTATGTCCTATAGATGACAGGATATGATGTCATCTTTGGCATGGACTGGTTGATTCCCTTCTAGGAATTTGTCGACTGCTATCGTCACAGAGTCAGTTTCATTTCACCAGAAGGTGAATCCTTCCTTCATAGAGGCGAATGGGACGTTCGGGCGAGTCGGGCAGGACTCGAGCATCTTGGGCTAGGAGGGGTGACAGCCTAGATTTCTAGTCTCTATCTGGATGACCAGGGGACTCCACAGTTGGACTTTCCTCCAGTGGTGGATCGCTTTAGGGATTTCTATCCAGAGGACTTTTCAGGTTTGCCTCTAGGGCGTGAGGTGGACTTTTCTATTGAGCTCGTGCCAGGAGTGGAACCGGTGTCCATTCCTCCCTATAGGATGGCCACACCTGAGTTGTAGGAGCTCAAGAAGCAGTTGGAGGAGCTACAGGATAAGGGTTTTATCCGACCCAGTACTTCCCCTTGGGGTTCGCCTGTTCTTTTTGCGAAGAAGGCAGACGGTACCCTTCAGCTTTGTGTGGATTATCGGAAGCTGAACCAGTTGACGGTTAAGAACTGATATCCTTTGCCGAGGATTGATGACATTTTCGATCAGCTTCAAGGAGCCTGGGTGTTCTCGAAGATTGACTTGAGGTCCGGTTATCATCAGTTGCGTGTTAGACCATCAGATATACCTCTGACAGCCTTCAGGAGCAGGTACGGTCTTTACGAGTACATAGTCATGTCGTTCGGTCTCACGAACGTGCCTGCAGTTTTCATGGAGCTGATGAACCGAGTGTTCCATCCTTACTTGGACTCCTTCTTCATGGTATTCATGGACGATATCTTGGTGTACTCTCACACTCGACACGACCATGCCACACATCTTGAGATCGTTCTGAGTACACTGAGAGAGCATCGGCTTTATGTTAAACTCTCGAAGTGCCACTTCTAGATGGACCGAATTCACTTCTTGGGTCACGTCATCTCAGAGGCAGGAGTATCAGTGGACCCAGAGAAGGTGAGATTTGTAGTTTCCTGGGAGCAGCCGAAGAACGTCTTTGAGGTATGGAGTTTCCTAGGGCCGGCTGGATACTACACGCTTCATTCAGGACTTTTCTCGTCTAGAAGCACCTTTGACAGGTCTGACCAAGAAGGGGACGAAGTTCTTATGGTCAGATTCTTGTGAGTCAGCCTTTTAGGAGCTGAAAGGAAGGTTGACTTCAGCACCGATACTAGTCTTACCAGAGCCAGGCAAGAGCTACACTGTTTACTGTGATGATTCGGGTATCGGGCTGGGAGCTGTGCTTATGCAGGGAGATGGATTCGTTGCGTACGGGTCTCGGCAGTTGAGGCCACATGAGAGGAACTACCCTACGCATGATCTGGAGTTGGCAGCTATTGTTAATGCCTTGCGCTGTTGGAGACACTATCTTCTGGGAGAGCACTTTGTGGTCTTCACTGACCACAAGAGTCTCAGGTATATTTTCACTCAGCGTGATCTGAATTTGAGGCAGCATAGGTGGGTCGAGTATCTTCAGTCTTTTGATTTTGAGCTTTCCTATACACTGGGAAAGGGCAATGCTGTGGCTAATGCTTTGAGTAGGATAACTCAAATTCAGGCAGTTCAGGAGGCCAGTAGTGAGTGGCAGCTGATGGCTATGTTCTCTGAGATGCATCTGGAGGTGCACGACAGACGGGGACAGACTTTTCTATCTTCTATAGTTGTTACCTCCACGTTACTTGATCGGGTACGAATGAGGCAGCTATCAGACTCAGAAGGCTTAGACCTGCAGGAGAGTGTGTCAGGAGAGGACCCTCTTCCTGGATGGACAGTGGGAGAGGATGATATCTTGCGTTTCCAAGGATATGTATGGGTGTCATCAGACATACGCGAGGAGCTGATGCAGGATTTCCATTCCTCAGTTTGGGCAGTTCATCCTGGCGTCACCAAGATGTATCGGGATCTTCATTGCCAGTTTTGGTGGCCAGTTATGAAGAAGGATGTTGCTGGTTTTGTCTTGAGGTGTTTTACTTGTCAGTAGGTGAAAACAGAGCATCAACGACCAGCAGGCCTTTTACAGCAGTTACCCATTCCGGAGTGGAATTGGAATGATGTTGCGATGGACTTCGTGACCGGGTTGCTGAGGTCACCTCGGGGAAACGATGTTGTTTGGGTTGTTGTCGACAGACTTACGAAGGTTGATCACTTCTTGCCGATCAAGGAGACCTTCAGTGTCGATGATCTGGGACGACTTTACATCAGATAGATTGTGTGTCTGCATGGAGTTCCGCGCTCTATTGTTTCTGACAAAGATGTGAGCTTCACCTCTCGGTTCTGGCAGGGATTTCAGAAGGCTTTGGGTACACAGGTACTTTTGAGTACAGCATAGCATCCCCAGACTGATGGCCAGTCCGAGCACACGATCCAGGTGCTTGAGGATATGCTCCGATTTTGCATCCTTGACTTTGGAAGTTCTTGGGAGAAGCATATTCCTCTGGTGGAGTTCACCTACAACAACAGTTTCCAGGTGACCATCCAGATGGATCCATACAAGGCTTTGTATGGTAGGCCATGCCGATCACCCTTATGCTGGCTGGAGGCAGGAGAGGAAGCTTTGCTGGCACCTCATCTTGTTCAGGAGACTTCAGAGCAGATAGAGCTGATTCGGAAGAGGATGGCTACAGCGCAGTCTCAGCAGAAGTCTTATGCTGATCAGCGGAGACGACCTCTAGAGTTCTAGTTCGGTGATCAGGTCTTCCTATGTGTCACACCGAGGTTGGGACACAAAAGGATTCAGAGAAAGGGAAAGCTCTCACCGCAGTACGTCGGGCCGTTTGAGGTCTTAGAGAGAGTGGGGTCGGTCGCCTATCGGTTGCAGCTACCTCAGAGGTATCGGACCATGCATGACGTCTTCTATATCTCTCAGCTCTGACACTACTTTTCAGACCCATCCCACATCTTTCAGCCTGAGAAAGTCGAGCTTGAAGAGGATGCGTCGTTTGAGAAGCATCCTATCTGAATCATCGATCGTAGTACAAAGGTTCTCCGCGGGCGGTCTGTTCCTCTGGTACGGGTGCTATGGAAACACGGACGATTACAGGACGAGACCTGGGAGAGGGTGGCCGATGTTCGATCGCAGTGGCCAGAGCTGTTTGGGGTTTCTCCTTCTCCGCCTCGTTAGGGAAATTCGGGGACGAATTCCTTTAAGGGGGGAAGTTTGTAAGAACCCGGATCTCTTTTTAGGTATGTTTTCCTTTTTCTGGAGTTTTCGAAAAAAAATGAATTTTCTGGAAATTTCAGAAGTACACGCCGTGTACTTTCTGAGTACACGCCATGTAATCTTTCCCAGCTCGAAGCCATGTGTTGGCCATGTCTGGGCCACACACACGGTGTGTAAGGCTGAGGTGGAGGCCGGTTATTTTGGAGTACGGAAAAATTAGAAGTACAGGCCGTGTACTCTAAAAGTACATGCCGTGTACTTTCTTTCATTTTCATGAACTGGATCGGGGTCATGTCTAACCCTCATACTCACCTTCTTCTCCGGTTTTCGGTCGTCTGAAGCGACCTGTATGGCCGGATCTTTGATGGACGACCGCCTCTCCGTCCGTTCTTCGATTCAAGCACGGTCAGTTGCGTTGGAAGCACAGCAGTGAGTTCTTCCTTCTGCCTTAGCCTTGTCTCTTGATTCCTCCTCGTTTCCAAGTTATCATGGGATGAAAGTTTTATGCATTTTCTCAGATCTACGTCATTCTAAGGGGAATCTGTCACTGAGTTTCACGTATATAGATCTCCTAGGATCGAGGTAGGTGGTTTGTGCCTTTCTGTAGAAGGTCTTTGAGTATTTTGTGCAAATTCCACCAATACCCTTGAACGGGGTATTGCATGTTTTCTGTTTTGCCCTTGTTTCTTTCCTGTTTTGCTTGATTCCTTTAGTAGAGGTTATTTCTTGTGATTAGAGTAATTTTTTATGCTCAGATTGCTTTACCATGCTTGTTCTGCCTGTTTGGCGTTTGCCAGTTGCCATGCCTAGTCGTAGGATAGTGGAACCGTTGATTTATTTTACTGTGGAGCCTTAGTTGATAGCCAAGTAGTTCTTGAGGTTTACTTGGACGATACACACGCGCTGAGCATGTTTAGTCACTCAGGACTATGAGAACCTAGAGTAGCAGACCAAAGGGAGAATTGACGGAATGGATTCTCCAGAGTGTCTTTTAAATCACGATGCGAGACCAAGTGGATAATTGACGGAAGGGCTTCTCCAGAGAGTCTTTTAATTATGACGCGGGCTATAGGGGGAATTGATGTTGAGTGCTTCCCCATAGAGCCTTTAGCACGATACAAGACTATAGGGGGGATTGATGGTGAGTGCTTCCCCAGAGAGTCTGCTTAATTACATAGCTGAACCAGAGGGGTGAGACTGTGTGTGCCTCCCATAGGGTTTCTTGTACTTAGAGGTTGAACCATAGGGGCTACACTATGAGAGCTACCCAGGGGGTTACCTGTTTACTTCTTGCTGTTGACTGCTTACTTATGTGCCTTACTTGTTAGAGTTTTGGATTGTAGCTATTTGGGATTTTCTGTTTACTGCTTCTTGTTTTAGTACTGCCATGTATTCATTGACTGTTAGGCACAGATCTTTGGGTGATTGCCTACTGGGATTGTATCTCACACCCTGTTTGGGCCATTCTTTTAGGCCCAAGCAGACTATGTTGCTGTAGGTATAGATAAGGTCAAGCGCCCTTCTACTTCAGGATCTTGATTGCACCGGGAGCTGGGGAGCATGGGACCGAGCTGTGGCTCATGATGCTGAGGAGCTTACTTTGTTTTCTTTTTCACTTGGTTTCAGTTATATTTCAGCACGTTGTTGTGTTTGCTGTTTTCCTTAGATACTTGTACGTGCTGCATCTTTTTCATCATAGTTATAAATCTACATCGCTTCCGCTATTTGGTTTCTGCTATTATGCATGTTGTTACTGCTTCCGCTGTTTATTGTTGTTTTCTTACCTTGTGTACCTTACTGAATGAGGGAATAGTTTCCCCACCGACTCACCTAGG
This sequence comes from Viscum album, assembly GCA_963277665.1. Classification (NCBI taxonomy): domain Eukaryota; kingdom Viridiplantae; phylum Streptophyta; class Magnoliopsida; order Santalales; family Viscaceae; genus Viscum; species Viscum album. Next base: position 1,842,771,119 of record OY728150.1, read on the forward strand.
CCCTCGCTGGTAGTCGGCAACCTCTGGCATTCAGGGAAATGCTCTTGAGGTCATGTGGCGAACCGAGTACGGGGCACCAGTGGAGGGGCTCTAGACTCGGGAAGTTACAGCTCCCATTATTGAACTAGTTTGGCATATTTTTTAACATGTTTGACTAAAAAATACTAATCCAATTTAATCCCACTCCTTAAATTGTATATTCCATATTAAATACTTCATTTTTCATAATTATAAACTCTTCATGAAATAATAAAATATTGTATTATCTTCTTAGCTCTTAAAACTTATTTCAACACTCTTTATTCATAAATATTCATGAAAAAATAATACATTTTTCATAGTCTTCTCAATATTCAATATATATCTAAAAAAATTGTAGACTGTATGATTTATTTTTAAAATATCATTAGCATATGTCATGATCAATAAGAACAATTCAATAGTCATCAAATGTTAAGGGGGGAATGGTCCATCAACCATAACATCCAATGAAACCATAAAAATGTTCCAAGAACCAGCACTCTAAATAAATTGACTTATTCACAACCTTATTAATAATAAATACAAATCAATCAATTGGTTACTTAAATATTACCTTTTGTATTTATTTTCAATTCCCTTTTTAAATTTAAATTCAAAGTTTTCTCCTCTTAAAACTTGTCTCTTTTCTCCCCCTTATTGATAATAAATACAAAGGTGTATTTAGGGGATGGTTCTCACTCAACTTCAAACATCTTATCCTTCAATTTTTAATTTATTTATTAGTATAAGAATGAAACCTCAACCTTTATAATCAATGAGATTTTAGTTTTTCAACTCTAAGTTAATGTGGACTAACTCAATTTAGAAAACATGAGGGGTTTAACTGAAGAATCAAATTTGTCCACAAAGAATTCTTTCATGTGATTCCATTATCATAACCATTACAACATCTTTATTTCAGGGGAAATTAAGGCAAGTTAATCAAAACACAACTTGAACTAATCTCAAATAAACACATCAAAACAATTCAAGTGTATGGAATATAACTCCCCCAAAAACTAATCTTTATCATCAACCATCACCCCCTTAAAAATCAATTTTATATAATAAAGGGAGGTATTTTAGATGTGATGTTCATCCCTAAAATCAAGTATTGATCCCATTAAAGGGATGCACTCCATTATTTATCATTGTGATTGAAATGTTCTATGATAGACATATATTCTTACTATAAAACTACTACAATACCCATTCATCTCCTTCTCTACTCCATCTCCTTTAATTCCCTACAGGTTAGTTCAGATAAAAAAGAATAATGGAATAATGAGGGACCTCAATTTTCCTTTAAAGGAAACATTTAGGCTAAGCATCTCTACTATACCAAGACTTATTCTTCTTCTTTTTAGACTCAACATGGGATATTCTTTCTTACTTGTGTCCAACCTTCAAAGATTGTGTAATTTTTTTCTTCTCATCAGCTAACTCTTAATGTGGAGGTATATTCTTCACTTCAGTTCTCAAGGTTTCTTCATTTTTTAGTTCTTGAAACATAATCTTCTTAATTTCCTCTTGGGTGGGTAGGATAGTTATGTAATTATTCATTCCATGCTCAACTCGTCCACATCTATCACACAAATTTTTCTGGATTTTCAAGTCACAACTTGTTGATGACTACTTAAGTATGTCATGTTTTTCTTATATCACCACTTTATTTTCTTTATCCTTAGAATCTATTTTAGATTTCTCAATTTTTCTAGCCACTTTTAGTTGATTTGGCAAAACTATTAAGCATTTCTTATTTCCTTCCTCTACTTTATTGAGGTTTTCACACAAACCACTAGAAACTACAACATTATTCATATTCCAATTTTTATAATCATTCACATTGTGGGGGATCTTACTTGGTAGATTATTCATATATAGGTTTGGCCCAGGGTAAAGCCCAAAAATCACCTAGGAAATGGAAACTGATGAGAAAGGGGAAATCAAATCTTCCCTCTTACTCACACTACACTCACGATGAAGCCTTCATTCCCCACCTCCTCCCACGACACCTCCTCGCCTCTATAATATACCTCCCCTGATCGCATTCTCACTGCTTAGTGTAGTGTCGAAATTTTCTTCATCTCCTCAACCTTTTCCCATTCCATATTTGACACCCAGTTCACGTTCATGAATTCCAACCATTCCATTTAAACTTTATTGATCCTTGTACTCCTTCTCCACCACCCCTGCCTAAATATATTTCACTGCTTCCCACCATTCCACTACCTCTTCCAATTACCATTGTTATGTTAGACAATGGATAGCTATAGGTCCACTCCCTTTACCTTGTATGGGTTAACTATGATTGTTTTTTATCATTACAATCATTATTATTTCATTGTTTTTTATCATCTTAATTTCTAATTTTTTATGATTTTTTTAACTAAATTAAAAGGAAATATTTTGAACACCTATCTTGGGTAATCGTATTTCCTGAAATGGACCTAGTCATATAATTCTCATATTTTTTGTCTTAATAATTGCATATTCCATAGATTTCTTCCAATAATTTATAACTATTTTTCATTGGCATATTATATGACTTCCTTGAAACAGTTTTCCTCTTTTGATAATCTATTCTCACTTATTTGTTGTAGCACCCCCTTGATTCATGAATCTTACCCCATAGTGACATATTGTACTAGAATGAGTAATATTTATGTAAAAACACTACAAAACACTAGAAGTATCCTCTAAAATTTTATACTCCAGTCTAATATAAGTTTTTTCTTGGTTTTTTGTTGTTCTCACTTCACAAACTGTGGGTATCTTTTCTTTGGGTGAAATGGTATTCATGAAGCATTCAACTCTACCTTTGTTATAAAATATGAGTTCTCACTAAACTTTTGGTACAGACTGATTTTTCCTTGTCTTTTAACCCTATAGTATTAATAATAATAGGAATACATTGAGATTTATTGGAAAGAGAGTCAACTTGTCTCTATAAAACCTTCTTCTAACCAACTTGAGAGGATTCACCTTTAACATCAACTGGATTGGTGAAGTCTTATATCATCTTATTTAACTCGTTTTGATCCATAAGACACATTTATAATGACTCATGCAGTTATTCCTCTTTCATATTCATCTTATCTTCTAGATCATTCATGATCTTCTCAAGTTCAACCACATCCAATATGCTCTTCTTTCTCTTTTCAAAAAGTTTCATTTCCTCTTTGTCAAAATCCTCTTTTTCAGATGGTTTTTCTTTAAAATATTTTAATAACTTCTTTATATCCTCTACTTATAATTTATATGTAATTATATAATTAATTTGTACAATATATTTCTTAACACACTCTTTATTCTCGGTAATTATCTTATCATTTTCTTTCTTTATTTTTCTCTTCTCCTTCTAAAGCTGTGTATTTTTCTCAAGAGTAGCTTCCAAATTATCTTTTAGTATCCACTCCAGTTCTATATTATCATATCCAATATCAATAATTTATGATTCATGATATTTATTAATATGAGATAAAAAAATTGACTTCAACATCATATTCATTGTTTAACGAGGATGATCTTAAACTCCCCTTCTTACTCATCAAATTCCTCTTTTTTCTAGTAAAATTTTTCTTATGTTTCTTACACTTTTTCTTTTGGGTATTCTTATCATATTCATCCTACTCGATGTTAAAATATTTTTATTTGGATAGTTATTGGAAAAATGATCATTGTTATTTCAATACTAACACATTGGTAATTGTTTTCCTTTTCTTCTTCACTTATTAAACGTTTTTTATAATAAATCCACTATTTGATTGAAATATTTATCAGCTTCCTTATCTTCAAAATCACATGATTATGATTCTTCTTTATTTTTAGCTTTATCTTTTCTTATATATTCAAATTCTATCTCATATATTGATTTTTTCTTGAATAGGGGTTCTTTCATCATTTCATATACTATGAGAATATTGTGAATCTCATCCAATGATAAATCTTCTCAGTATTCTATAATTGAAACCTTGAAAAAAAAACTATCTGGGAAGTTTCTCATTAGATTTTCACAATAGCAGAATCATCCATTTTCTCATAAAATCATCTAAAATTTATAAAAATATCATTTACTCTAGTAAATTATTCATAAATATTTATATCATTATCTATTTTGATATCCTCAAACTAGTATATCCACATTTTTATTTTTTCTTTGGTGACTCTCACATTGCCTTCATGTCTTCTCATTAATTTTCCCAACTATCCTTATCAGTATTAAGACCCATGAATTTTTTTATACCTTTTTTTAGAGAGACATTAGAATAGAATTTTTATCCTTGATATCCACTTATATATTTATCTTATAGATAAAGGCCATAACATTCACTTCAAAGGGTAGAAATCCCACTATAGTTGCATATATCACTTCTTGTAAAAGTGATATAAGGTAAGGTAATATCTTATTCCTATAACTATGATATATCTTAACATAAAAATTAGGGACACTCCTATTGATCACTGAATTTATATTCTCCATACTCAATATTTTTTTGGATATTTCGTAGAGAACCTCACTCTGATACCACTTATAGAGATCAAATTAGTGTGAGGTCACTAAGAGGGGGAGGGGTGAATCAATAATCCCTTTTCTCTTTATGAAATACTTCTTTTAATTAAACCTATATGGATAATTAAATAATCAATCCACTCTTATTGTGTCTCATAGACTTACCTCGAATGATGTAGCGAGTAAATGGAATTGAACACAAGGATTTAAAAGGTTTGGCCTCAATGCGAGAGCCTATTTCTTTCCATATTGGTTAGAATCCCAACATAGATTCTCCAATATAAGCACAAGTGTTTATAATAAATAGTTAGTTAGAACCCCAACTACAATATTCAACAGCTGGTTAAACACCCTGACTAAAATCCACCTTTAGAAATTGTTTAGACACCCCAGCTACAATCTTCTTCTTTTGAGATTGGTTAGAAACCCCAATCACAATCCTTCTGATAATATATTACATTACCTAGTTATAATATTATTTTATTTTTGATCCATAAATTGAAAAATATGTCTTATTTTCTCCCGGTTTCTTATGGATATATTGATGTTGATCTTCCTCCATGATATTTCTGGATCAATAAGCTTTCTCATGTACACTTTTTCAAGAACTTACGAAGTAAGTAATCAGGTTTTCTAGTCATTCTTAATTCCTTTTTATCTTTAGTGAGAAATCAGGTCTTCCTTAATTTTTCAAATGATCAAGAAGATATGTTTTCCTTCTATTGATGAATTTTATAACCTTAGTTGATTTCTTCTAGTATTATCTTATTCAAGAGTGAACTTACGTGATGTCACTTCAATCTGAATTCAATCTCCTAAAGTGTACTTCATGAATGGGTGATGAAATGCATGATGTATATGAATTATGGAACCCTCAATTCAGAAATTTAGGTTTCATGGAATGCAACAAATGTTTTTAACTTCATGAAAATTTGTATACACATATTCTTCTTTGTGCATGTTGTATCACACAACACTCTCCTTCACATGATCTTTGATTTAACTTCACACACAATGTAAGAGGATGAACCTACTCTCTGCACAATATGTAAGAAACATGTACCTCTTCTCTATGCACTAAGTGTGCGGTCTTTGCTTGTTATTTGAAACAAAACCATGAACTCTGATTTACTTTGCATACTATTATAAGTAAACATAACTCAAGTTTCTTTTCTCTTGATGAACCATTTTCAAGGTGTTGAATTATTCTAAAAAGTAATTAGAAACCCATATCACTAATGTAAATGGTCATTTATAGGTAGTGAATCAAGAATAACCCTTGATCAATCCAAAAAACTAGGTTAACCATCCATCTCATGAGCCTAAAAAATATGACATTATTTTTTTCATATATTTCATAGATATATAGTATCTATACAATCAATACTTTATCGTATACTCACCTAGAAAATAGATTGCATCTATGGATGGACCTCATGAACTTTCTTACAAACCTCACGGACTACCCATGCACTGCTTACTCACTTCACCACCTTATTACTGCTTGAAAAACTTGCGATTAATATTACCACTTTCTCACTTCATGAACACACCTTCACTAAATAATTAATTAACATTAACTGCTTATTTCTTAGTGCATTGTGTGCCTCCTTCATCGCTTTTCGACCATGCAACATCATGAACTCCTTTATCGTATACATAACTCACAACATCACCTATCAACAATGTATTTTTCATTCCTTTTCCATTTTTATTATTTCTATGAGCTTACATCGATCCTTAATGGTCGATATCTCCTAACATGAAGGTTTGAATGTGCCTCATAAACATACTACATGCTCAAAAACCAGTGTAGATAAACCCTAACTCACAATGAAGATGACTCAAAACAACATTGTTTCAATTTAAGCCACATGACACCTCTTAAAATATTTGTAACATTTTAATACATGAATAGTATGAGTAAGGAGGCCTTACCACAATAAATTTTTTAATGTAAGGGAACTAATTAATTACTCAACTCGATCCTTTAGTGGCTCAATAAAATCAAAAGGGTGTCAGTGGTCTCTAACCATCATTCATGTCACCCTACACAGATGAAACTACCCACCACATTCTACCTTCACTGACCCATGACCCTCTATGCATGTGTTCCTGACCCCCGTGTATGCTCTTGTTTCACTATACTCATCCTGGTTTCTTGGGACGCCTAGGCGTGGTCAAGATAGTTCCTGTAACCACCATAGTGGATGTGGTTGAACTGGCCTCCACAACCGACCTAATTTGGAATATTTTTTAATAAGTCTCACTAAAAAAATACTTATCTAAGTTAATCCCACTCCTAAAATTGTGTCCTCTATATCAAATACTTATTTTTTCCATGATTCTTGACTCCTTATAAAATAATAAAATATTTTATGACCTTCTTAGATCTTAAAAATTCTTTCAACACTCTTCATGAAATACTATTCATGGAAAAAAATATTTTTTCATGGACTTATAAATATTCAATATATCTCCAAAAAATCATCTTGTAGAAAATATTTTTTACTTTTAAAATATCATTAGAACATTTAATGATCAATAAGAATAGTTCAACAATAATTACATGTTAAGGGAGGATTATTTCATCAACCATAACATCTAATAAAACCAGAAAAATCTTCTAAGTACCATCAATCTCAAAACTTTGAATTCTTAAAAACCTTAATGAGAAAAATAAAATTCAATCACTTAGGATATCATAGAATATCCTGAAAAAAATTCACATATTCTATTAAAAAAATTAAAATATCTGAACAATATATAATACAAAAATAAAAAATGGCGAAAAACCTTTAGCATTTTCTACACTTCAATACTATCTAAATTTTATTTAGCACTATATAACTTTATTAATAAGTTCCTAGAAACTACAACTATAGTTATTTATCACTATCTACACATTATGTACTCTCTAATCATCTTAAACTACTGCTTGTAAGGACTAAAAATTCAGGCTAAAATTATAATCCATCGGCTAATATCAAAGTACAAATAACTTATTCATTAAGTTCCTAGTTATCTAATATAAAAAAATTTAATTAATGAAAATTATGAAAAATATTTATCAAGCTGACATAAGTACAAAAAACTATTTAACTAGAGTACTCATATTAGACCTTATGGTGCACATTTGTCTCATTTTGGATTTTAATTTATTCCACTTTATGTCATTAAATAATATAAGGTTCCTAAAGAATACCTCATAGGTATATCTTCATAATATTTACTCAAAATTTATAATTTATTGTTGTATATGTTGTCATATATATACATTTTTTCCTACCAACATCAACATATTTTCTCTTTCTATGAAATTAAATTATCTATTTACTAATAGATACCAATAAAACTCTTGTTAATTTCTTTTAAAAAGAATACACTTTTTTCTTAATTATATATAATCATTCAAAAGATTTCATGTTACAAAACATAATACAATTTTTCTATTTATAAATACATTTCAAACACTTTCAAGTATATTATTATTCTTTCTGATTTTCACTAACTTTAATGTTGAACTGGATATCATTGGATAAATTTATCAAAATCCACCAATGAAACATAAAGGAATAATTAAAAATAGGATGAATATTATTTTGAGGGATGAGAGGTAATTTTAAAATCATATTTCCAAGTATTTATGTCTACCATATACTTTTTTATATATGATTTTTTTTAATTATATGTTATAGAGGAGTAACTATTAATTACACATTGTGGGATGAGTTTGCAGAATAAATGACTACATTAATTGTAGATGAAATATAGTCAATAAAAATTTTAGTCTTGCAAATTGTCATATAAAAGCATCTTAACAATATGTTTTTTACTAAAGTAGTTAGTAACATTTTTTATATTACTATATAATACATATAATTTAACATGTGATTTATTAATAACTATCACCAATAAATCAAATATAGTTTTTGTTAGAATAAGTGTGAATGCCTCAAATATACTACTAAATTTGGATATTCTAGTTATACATTATCCCTAAATATGGTGTTAGATCATCCTAATTATCTCAAATTTTTTCCTTTCAATATTAAATTTTATTTTGTGTGTTAATCTATTTCATGATAATGTATTTCCACTAAACTGCTACAAATGACCATATTTATAATAATGGACATCAATATAAATTGCTTTTATATTAATAATATTATCCCAAATATTCTTTTCCAATTATTGTTTCTTTCTATATTGTTATTGATCATATGTGGTTATAATCCAATAGGGTAGTTGATGATTCATGTTATCCATAAAGTTAAAATCTTCACAAGATAACCCAAATATTTATATTTAAATTACTATTTATTTCTATAAATATGTCATTGACCATTTTACATTACCATTACTATATAATTATAAAATAATTCCTTCATGTCAATTATTGGTTATTCTAATGAAAACCCCTAAAAAGTCATGTGAAAACATGAGTACATCATATTCATTAGAAAACAACTCAATTGGAACGCTATTACAAACTTTTGAATAGAAGAAAACTTTATTAGTAATTCAATCATGTGTAGAGGTAAGTAATGCATCTAATATGTGGATTTATAATATTTAATTATCTATTAAATGATATCATAATTTTAGTTCTAACATACTATAAACTTCATTGGATATGAATTACTGGTTGCAAAGTGTACCACCTTGGCCACTATGAATTTTTTTGTATAAACTATAATTGGTTTTATGAATGTTGCATTTGTTATAGAAATAAGGTAGAATTATTTAATGAAATAGTTGGTAAAAAACTAAAATTCATCCCCACAATTGACTATTCTAAGGTACCACTTACTATTTTAGATTCTTTTTTCGAAACATTAGCATGATTCACTAGGAATCAATTATATTTAAGTTAATATAATAAGAAAATTTTAGTATAACAAACATTTTCAAACCGAAAAATGGTTAATTTTTATTCACTATTATTACAATTTATAGTCAGTAAAGATAATACATTTAAAATATTCTAAAAATATTTGGATTTTTTGAAATTTTATAGTCATAAGTTTTTTATCACGCATACTCCATTTCATGACTTCTAGGTTCTATACAATTATATAAAATTATAGTTATCAAACATTTCAATCTTTTCTAACTACAACATTTATTTTTCCCAATTCTGAGTGCAATTGTTAGTCTATGATAATAATGGATCTATCTCCATTGTTATTTTTAATAAACAAGTCATGCAATTCAAATAAAAAACAACCTTAGATATAAGGAATATTCTAATTCAGGTAAGACATTATTATTCCTTTATATTGTATTTTTTTTAATGTTTAATAGAAGTAAATCTCTACATTATATGAAAATGATGAGTTTGGGTTTACAACTGAGTTGAAATTATTTAAATATAAAACATTTTTTATTAGTGTTGAAATTTTAGAATACAAAATTAGAAACTGACATTGATTATATAAAAAAAATATTTTCATGGTTCTCTTCATTATAGTTTATGTACAAAAAATTAGTGATTTAGACACTTCTGCAAAACAAATCAAAGTAAAACCTCTATAAAATTTTTTAGTATTACATGGTCAAGATAGTCAATTTTTCTTGATTTACATTGATACAATTATTATATAAATATAAGAAGTCATTATGTTTCACTTATTTTTTTTATTTCCTTATAAGGTGTTTCTTATGATGCAAGTTCATAGAAAATTGAATTTAACAATATACCACCGATGAATGTTTACCCAATGGTACATATTTTGATCCCTACTATAAGATAAACCTTTATATTAGAAAATTTTTAATGAACTGTCTTTCATTATTCATTTGTGTTATTAATTCACTCCATCAATATTAACATAGTTATCAATTGTTACCAATTTAAAACTTACTAGTTCTTATTCTATATTTCATAAATGAAGACCATATCAATTTATGCATGGTATATATTCATCAATAACCATAATAGTGTGAAACTGCATACTATTTTATACTAACTTCACACCCTTTAGTATTTAGTGTAGTTTTACAGTTTCAAATATATTTGATATGACATGTATTAGAAATATTATAACTATTCATTTTTTCAGTATTATATGATCCATTTCATTTAAACTATATTGAAATAATTAATATAATAGCTTGTAATTGCATACGAGTCATATTTCATGTGTGTACGAGTCATTTCCAAGATATGTATGAGTTATGTACTACCTATGTATGATTCATCTTAGAAGTTGTAAAATTATGGATTGTGTACAAGTGATTTTGATCTATGAGTATGAGTCACGAAGCATTTGTATATGAGTAATCTCCATCTATGTATGAGTCATCTGTGACTTTAGAATTTACAGGACCACGCCTGAGGATAAGAATGCGGAACACCATAACATGGAACTTGGTGTGGTACACTAGTAGAACCACTTTTCAAAGAGGAATCCCAATATGGTTGTTGAGGTAGTTGTGGTCATGGGTGTTGGTGTATAGTGGAAAATGTAACATCCCCGTATTTCAGTGTATATATTCCCTTTAAATTCAATAACTCACTTCGTACACACTAAAATTAAAATTATGACACATTAATAAATTACGTTGATCACCTTTAAAATATTATTATTATATATCAATATATGATAAAATATATTGAAATTATTTCGATTGAAATGTTTTTATAAAATAATATTAAAATAACTTAATGGTTAAAAACACCTTTGGTAAATAAAAGTGTTTCATCCATATATTGTGTATTTTCAATTAGAAATTAGATATATAATTTTTATAAATGGAATTAGATAAAATTAACTTTATTTTTTAATTTCTAATATCAAATTTTACTTAGTATGAATTTATGATCATTTTCTGAAAATATCAATTTTTAGTTGAAAATTTGCTTTTTACGAAAATTATAATTTTCAAGACTTTAACAAATATATAAGAATTACATATAAGGTCACAAAAAAAATATGAAATTAATTTATAACATTATACATTTAAAATATTATTTGAACTTAGATAACTCATGACCATCATTTTTTTAAACTAAATTAAAAGGTTACTTTAATAAAGAAAATTGTTTATATCCTTTCTTATAATTAATTAATATTTTTGAAGAAATAGTTTATAACGTGGTTTTAATGTCACATAGCCTTCATTTTATTTATAATAAATCAACTTAGGTCATAAAAATTATTAACATTGATAATTTTAACTCATAAATAAATTTTATTCTTAAAAACATGATTATCTCAAAAAGTTTTTTAAGAACTAATAACATTTATTTTAAAATTTACTTTTATTAATCATGGTATTTTTAATTTATAAAATTAATATCATGTCTAGGATTATAATACTCAATTTTTTTTGTAATATAAACATTAATTGAGATCATTTTAATTAGTTAACATGGGTGAGAATAAAAGTTACCTAGGTAAAAGTACACATGGGAAAAATGAAAAGTGTAAGTATGAACCCCTAAATTACTCAAATGTGTCCTAAAAATGAGTGTATGGGATGATTTTAAACCCTATCATAGACCATACTTAATAATTTATAACTATGAGAATAATTTAATAAGTGAATGTGTTTCCAAAACTACCTTTTCCTTCACTTATAAATAGGGGCACTCCCGCCCCTTTAAGGTACACAATTTCCTCTGGTTTCATATCCAAAAATCTGATCATTTACTCTTATAAAAATATCCCACAAACCTAAGCATTTTAACCACTTCATCTATCTTAATCCTTTCGTTTCTAAGGATAATTCCAAGGAAAATCTATGTCCCTAACGAGAGTGTTTCTTCTAAGCCTTTCTTTTTTGATTTTTTCCTTATTCTTATCTTCCCTAACCCTATTAATATAATGGATTCAGTATAATTTATATAATTAAGTTTCATTATATTTATTTAACAACAATTATTCATCCTCATGCATCCACTAATAAAAACATAAGCATTGATCGTGTGTTTGTGCAGACTACTGCCTCCACGAAGTGATGCAGTTTGTTTTTCATCACCACCTTTCATGGCTAGTACCAAATATGAACATGATGAATAAATATTTTTTATGTATTTATTATAAATCTTAAGTGATTAATATTTTTTTCTACCTCTATCTCATGTTATGGAAAAGGACAGTGTTGTTTGTGTGTATGTGCGGACTACCGCATCCACATCGACACATTTCATTTTCCATTATCACCTAAAATGGATGATTTAAAAAATGTATAAAAATTATATTTATAACTCTATTGATATTATGGAGGTTTTTAATTTATTTTTAAGATAAAATTAACTATGGTCAACATGTCAAGACAATCATGTAAAAATTAACCTAGCCACCTCAAGTAACCAACAAGAGCAAAAAAAATAATAAATAAATAACTTATGATAATAAATAGACACTAAGAAAATAATGATATATAAATAAGGATATTATTTAGTTTTTTAATGAAATTAATTTAATTATACATGAAGTTAAGTATAAGTACAGAATGATTTTGGGCATAAAGGTAAGGGATCTTCCATACTCCCCTCACAACTTTCCGGTTACGCTTTCTCTTTATTTTTCTCCCATTTATGCCAACTTATTATCATAAACTTCTTATAATTTTTGTATATATGTCCCTTTAATATATACATAGTTTAATATCCCTTCCATTTCTAGGGTTATATATGCTTTAAGTTTCCTTCAAAATACCCACTTTTATGTAAACCTGGTTTTAGGGGATTTTCAAAATTATCATTTCACATCAAAAAGCACCCCTTAATATGTTTTTAAACAATGAATAACTTTTAAAATTACACTTTTAATTATGTTTAAATATTCAGGTTCAATTCTAATTTTAAATGAAAATTATGATTTCATTTCTCAAAAATATCCTTTGCTTATTTTGAAAATCTTCACCAAAGTGGTTCATTTTTTATTCTTACTTATTAAAATTGTATCATAGATTTTTCTACCATGGGACTCCATGATCAAGACTTATATTTATTTCAAATATTAATGTACAAATAAATTTAATTCCTTTTGGTAATCATTATGTTATAGCTTTCAGATATGCCTTAAGATAAGATCTTGAAACTCAGTTCTTTCTCATGGGTTTATACCATGTATGAAGATTATATATGGTTTATTTTACTCATGTGGAACACATATGTATGATCTCAATTATATGATTGGTGGTCCCATAATTATATAGACATTAAATTCATTGGGTAATGTTTCCATATCATGAGATATCATGGTGTGGGGGCGGTGATCCTAGTCAACTATGGGAGTGTGCAGTCAACCTAGGAAACTATGTTATGTTAATGAGGAAGAAAGACTTGAATTTTGCTTATGATTTAATGTTTATATTGTGGTCACATTCCTAAAATTCCATGATCTTATGATATAATCAGGCTTACTACATGCTCTTATATTATCATTTCCTTGTTCTATGATTCTATGCTTGTGATCATTCTCTTTATGATATCATGTTATGCCTCCCATGTTATGATCCTTCATCATGTTTATTCCCTTACTGGGATTTCTAGATAACCTTTTTCCATATATATTTATCTAGGTTATCCTATGTAGTATTAAGAGGACCTATGGGAATTAATATCACTATGAGGATATTAAATAATTACAATGATGTTATTCATTAAAATGTTGTATTTATGTGTCCAATACTAAAAAGACACTAGACCCTAGATCCTTAACTTGTATTTTTTGTAAACTATGTTGAAAGTTATGAAATAATATGTGTTTAAGGCTTGGGTCACTATAGTTGGTATTAGAGTAAGTTCTAGTTATTTTTTTATATTAGGATTAGAGAACATTAGTGAAAACCCTAAGGATAAGACTAAGCATAGGAAAAGATCCTGAAGACTTGGTAAGGTAGAGATTATATGGTTTTCCTAGTAATAAATCTCTATTAGGATACTACAAGTGGATGTGGTTTTAGCACAAATTCATCTAGGGGTAATAACCCCAAAAAGAGTTGGTCAAGTATATCTCGACCATCATTCTGGTGCACAGTGAATGGGCCCTTACCGCACACCCAGTTTAGAAATCCATGGTGATATTATTCAGTTAACTAAAATTATATTTACAAACCATTATGAAGAATTTAAACATATTTTATAGAATTTAATAATTATTTGGGGTTAGAGAACCTAAATAGAAGATAAACATGGATAACTTAGATTGAAACTTAGAAATTTATAAGTTAAGCATTGTATATCATTTATGAGTTACTTCTTCTATGTTTATAGTTTACCCTATAAAAATTTATTAATCTAAGTATTCTTATCCCTAACTTTATTTTATGTTATAAAATAGCTGGATGTAGGAGTAATCGTGTTAACGATATGGAAAATGGACATTATGATGAATACTCTGATGAAATGCCTAATATGATGGGAATAGGAGCTGAGAACTTCATGGATGTGTTGAAACAACTGACTCATGTTATGAATAATAAAATGAATCAAATGTAATTCTCTCTAAGAGATCAAGATGTACTTGATTCCTTTATAAGGTAGAGGCCTCCAATGTTTAGTGGATCCACTGATCCCATAATCTTTGAATAATGGACTAAATTTGTTGAAAATATATTCTTTATCCTTCAATTCTATGAACAGGAGAAGGTTATATTGGTAGTTTATCACCTTGAAGGAGAAGTTGATCAGTGGTGTACACTGATCAAGAATATAAAGAGTGGGGAAGAAATAGAATCCATAGAGTGATATGAATTCAAGAGGATGCTTATCAATAAGTATTTCCCACACACTCTCTATATTAAAATGAAGAGTGAGTTTCTTGCACTCAAGAAAAGGGAAGATGAATATGTTAGGTCTTATGAGGAAAAATTCACTATACTTGTACAGTATGATTCCAGCATTATCATGAGCCCTAAAAGTAAGATTTACCATTTCTCTAATGGTTTGAATCTTAGACTTTGATAATCATTGGCGGTTTGGGACTTTGATAGTTATGAAGAAATTGTATAATTTACCCTTAAGTAGATATGGTAATGGGTAGTTCTTAAGTGGGGAGAGATAAGAAAAGGGGAATGGATATTAAACCAAAGTAATCAATGGATAAAACCCATGATGGTAATAGGAAGTGCTTCAAGTATGAAAAGGAGGGTCATGTAGCTAACGCATGTCTAAGTGAGAGGAAAAAATATAACTAATGTGATAAAAGAAAAAAAATGTCTAGATCAATCCTTAACCTTCTCTGTAGTGTTAAAATTTAAAGGAACACATACATTATGAAAATCGATACACTAAGCCAAGGGTTTATGAAGCTTACCAATGACAACAACCTCTAAGGATAAGAGAGTAAGGGTCATCTTATGTTGTCACTACTGCAGAGCTTGGCCAACACAATGATGTGGTGACTAGTATGCTAGTTATTCATTCAAGAATAGTGAACATGCTTTTTGATTCTGATTATATGCATTCTTTCATATCATGAAATTTTAGTATAACTATTCAAACATCACCACAAAACATAGAGGATAAATTATCCATGAAAACTTCTGATGGAATGATTATTTCAGATCAATCACATAACTCTTACCCAGTGGTTATCTGTGGGATAAATATACCAGTAGACCTTTTCATTATTCCTTTAGTAGAATTTTATGTTATACTAAGAATGGAATTGTAGTCATTGTATAGAGATCACATTAACTATCAGAAAAAGGAAATCACATTCTATATCCCAAATTATCCTCGGACTCTATACAAGTGTAAGGATGATGATGAATATTCTTCAGAATCTTCTCTGGAGTAATGAATATTGTTACCTTATTATCAAAATTATCTATTTAAAATTATTTATTCATAGGAGAGGAATGCTCTTGAAGATATGCTCATTGTAAGGGAGTGTGTTGATATATTTCCTAAAGAGTTTCCCAATATTCCTCCTGATTGATAGGTTGAGTTATCAATTGAACTTATACTTGGGTCTTTTCCAATATTCAAGTCTATTTATATAATTCCCCCATTGAATTGGAATAATTTAAGAAGAAATTATAATCACATCTTGACATGGGTTTTATATGCCCAAGTCCTTCACCATAGGGTGCACCAGTTCTCTTTTTCAAGAAGAAGGATGGGTCGATGCATCTATATATTGATTATCGTAAACTCAATAAGATCAAAATAAAGAAAAAGTATCCATTTCCACATATTTATAACTTGTTTTATCAATTATGTGGATCCCAATAGCTCTCTAAAGTGGACCTTTGGTCAGGATAACATCATTTAAAGGTGAGGAAAGAAGATTCTCTAATACCACCTTTCATACAAGGTATGAACACTATGAGTTCATATTCATGCTGTTTGGACTCACTAATTCTCTAGAAATATTCATGGAATTAATGAATATAGTATTTATAGATTACCTTGATAAATTTTTGGTAGTTTTTATAGAAAATATTATTATATAATCCAAAATTAAGGAGGAGCATGAAGATCATTTGAGTATTATGCTTAATGTATTAAGAAAGGAGAAGTTATATGCAAAGTATAGTAAATGTGAGTTTTGGATGGAGAAAGTGGAATTATTGGGGAATTCTATCACCAAGAAAGGGATATATGAATGCCCTTATAAGAAAAATAAAATTAAGGATTGGCCCAGACAAGAATATTTAATGAATATCCATAGTTTCCTTGGACTAGAAGGGTATTACCAATGATTTTTTAGAAACTTCTCATGATTGTAAAACCCGCTAACCAAGATCAATCGAAAGGATGTAAAGTTTTTTTGGACCAATGAATGCAAAGAGATATTCAAGGACTTAAAAAATAGTCTTATCACTGCACTAGTACTTACACTACCCATAAGTGGAGAATTTTTCATTGTATACAACAACGTTTCAAATAATGTCTTAGGTTTTTTTATGATGAAAAATGATAAATTGATAGCCTACACCTCAAGGCTATTGTGTGATCTATAGTTGGATATAGTGATCTTTACATTGAAGATTTGGTAACATTATCTCTATGGGGAGAAGTGTGAAATATATACAGATCATAAGGGAATCAAATATATATTCACACAAAAGGGTCTTATTATACACCAGTGAAGATGGTTAGAGTTGATCAATGACTATGAATGCTCAATCCACTACTATCCTAGGAAAGAAAAAAAAGTGGTAGATGATCTAAGTAGAAAGGATCCTACAACCTTATCTATAATGAGGATTGAAAAGGATCTAATCTTATTATGCATGAAAAGGGTGGACATGGGATTCATAATATATGGAACATCATTTTACCTTTCTCAAATGATTACTCGATCATCGATAATTGAGAGGATTAAGATAGCTCAAAAGGATTATGTAGAAATATAGAATAAGGTGGATTCCATGAGGAAGAGAAAACCTCTTAGTTCATGGTTAATGATAAAGATGTTCCGAGATTTGAAAAATGACTATGTGTACCCTCTAAACCGAAGTTGAGAAAGGAGTTGTTGAATGATGGTCTTGGTTCAACATTCTCCATCCACCCAAGAATCAAAAAAATGTATAAAGATCTTTGAGATAACTATTGATAGTACAATGTGAAGAAAGAGATTACAAAATATACATCAAAGTTCCTAGTGTGTCAGTAAGTGAAATTGAGAAGGTAAAAGTCCAAAGTTATGATGAAACCTTTTACCATACCCACATGGAAATGGGAAACAATCACTATGGATTTTGTCACGAGTCTTCTAAAGGAATTAAAAAGGAATAACACTATATGGTTTCTGGTGGAATGTATTATAAAGACTACTCACTTCATTTCCATTTGAGAGGACTCCTCACTTGACCTCCCTACAAAGATATAAATTAGATAAGTGGTAAGGATGCATGGAACACCGCTATAAATTATATCTGATCAAGATATGAGGTTCACCTAAAAGTTTTGGAAGAGTATTTATCATGATCTAAACATAGATTTGAACTTAATTATGGTCTATAATCCCCATAATGATGGAAAATATGAATGGAATATCCAGGCACTTGAGGATATGTTGAGATTTTTCTTTATGGACTTCAAGGGAAGCTGTGACCCATATCTTCCTCTGGTCGATTCTTCTTAGAACAATAGTTTCTACTCAAGCATCCAAATGGACCCATATGAATCTCTCTATGGGAAGATATGTAGAACACCTATATACTAGGATGAAGTAGGTGGAATAAATTTTTTAGGATATGATATGGTCAAAGAAATGGTAGAAAAGGTTAATACCATTCAATAGCACATCAAAGTAGCAGAGAGTCAACGAAAGAGTTATGTTGATAACCATAGAAAAGACATGGAGTTCAAGGTTAGGGATAAAGTGTTTATCTAAATATATCTATATAAGAGATTCATGAGGTTTGGGAAGAAATTGAAGCTAATTTTGAGATACATTAGCCCATATAAGATCCTGGATCGCATCAGAGTTGTGGCGTATTGACTAGCACTCCATCCGTACCTGACCAAATTAGAGGATGTGTTCCACATATCACTCTTAAATAAGTATATAATAGAACCCTAACTTATACTGAATCCATATGTGGTACAACTATATGGTTATATCTCTTATGACGAGTAGTCGATGAATATCTTGGACCGTAGAGACAAATTTCTATGCAATAATAAAAATCACCTTGTAAAATTACTTTAGAGAAACCATATATATAAAGAGGAAATGTGGGAACCTTAAGGGACCATAAAATAGAAGTAAACTCATCTATTTTCACCTTATTATTTGTAATGAAATTTTAATGGTGAAATTTCTTAAGGGGGACAACGTAACATCCTAGGATTTTAGTGTATATATTCCCTTTAAATTCAATAACTTTATTCACACACACTAAAATGAAAATTATCATACATAATAAATTAAGTTTATCAGATTTAAAATATTATTATTAGGTATCAATATATGATCTAATATATTTAAATTCTTTTAATTAGAAGGTTTTTATAAAATAGTATTAAAAATGCTTAATGATTAAAAACACTTTTGGCCAATAAAAGTTTTTTACTATATATTGTATATTTTTAATTAAAAGATAAATATATAATTTTTAGAAATAGAAATATATAAAATTAATTTTTTATTTTATAATATAAAAATTTACTTAGTAATAACTTTTGATAATTTTATGAAAATATCAATTTTTAGTTGAAAATACGGTTTTTACAAAAATTATAATTTTCCTGAATTTATAAAATATATAAGAATGACCTATAAGGTCAAAAATACATTTAAGTGATCAATTGTTAAATTATGTAATAACATTAAATTTTTTAAAACACTATTTAAACTTAGAGAACCAATGGACAACATTTTTTAAAACAAAAGTAAAAGGTTACTTAAATAAAGAAAATTATTTTATGTCTTTTCTTAAAATTAATTAATATTTTGGTGAAATTAAGTTATGGATTGATTTTAATGTCACTTATACTTAATTTTATTTATAATAAATCAATTTAGGTCATAAAAATTATTTACAATAATAATTTTAACTCAAATAATTTTTATGCTTAAAAACTGATTATCTCAAAATTTGTTTTTAAGCACTAAGCATGTTTATTTTAAAATTAACTTTTCTTAATCATAGTATTTTTAATTGAAAAGTTAATATATTATCTAGGATTATAATGCTCAATTTTTTTGTTAATATCAATATTAATTGATATAATTTTAATTAGTTGGCATGTGTGAAAAGAAAAGTCACCTAGGTAAAAGTACCATGGGTAATGTGAAAAGTGAAAGAAAAAACAGCTAAATCACTCAAAGGTATCCCCAACATGGTTTTATGGGATTATTTTAGGCCATATAATGTCCCATAATCAACAATTTATAACTATTTGAGTCTTTTACCTTTGAATAG
Organism: Viscum album; assembly: GCA_963277665.1. Taxonomy (NCBI): domain Eukaryota; kingdom Viridiplantae; phylum Streptophyta; class Magnoliopsida; order Santalales; family Viscaceae; genus Viscum; species Viscum album. The sequence goes on from OY728150.1 coordinate 1,842,791,493, forward strand.
TGTAAGTAAATAATTTAATAAGTGAATGTGTTTCCAAGACTACCATTTCCTTCACTTATAAAAGCGAGCACTCCAACACACTAAAGGTACACACTTTCCTTCAGTTTCCTAGAAAAAACTATGAAAATTTAATCCTAATAGAACAATATCCCAAAAATATAAGCCTTTTTACCTCTTTATCTAGCTTAATACTTTCATTTACAAGGATAATTCTGAGGAAAATCTAAGTCCTCGATGTGAGTGTTTCTTCTTAAAATTTATTTTTTGATTTTTTTCATATCCTTATCTTCTATAACCCCATTAATATAATTTATTTGGTATCATTTATATAATAAATTTTTATTATATTGATTTAACAATAAATTTTTATCCTCGTTCATCCACTAAGAAAAACATAAGCATTGATCGTGTGTTTGTGTAGAGTACCGCCTCCACGAAGCGATGTGGTTTGTTTTTTATCACCGACTTTCATGGCCGGTACCAAGGATGAACATGATGAATAAATATTTTTTTATTTTTCAATTATAAATATTAAGTTATTAATATTTTTTTCTACCTCCCTCATATTTTATGGAAAAGGAAAGTGTTGTGTGTGTGTGTACATGTGGACTATCACCTCTACATCAATGACACGTTTCATTTTCCATTCTCGCCTAAAATGGATGACTTTAAAAATGTTTTTTATGTATATAAATGATATTTATAACTTTATTGATATTATGTATGATGTCAATTTATTTTTAATATAAACTTAGCTATGGTCAATATGTCAAGAGAATCACATAAAAACCGACATAACCACCTCAGGTAACCAAAATGCGTGGAAAATATTTAATAAATAAAAAATTTATGATAATAAATAGACCCTATGAAACTAATGATATATTAATATGGATATTATTTATTTTTTAATGAAATTAATTTAATTATACAGGAAGTTATGTACAAGTGTATAACGCTTTCAGACATAAACGTAAGGGATCTTCCATACTCCCCTCGCAACTTTCCAATTATGATTTCTCTTTTTTTCCCCCATTTATACCAAATTATTCTCATGTACTTATTATATTTTTTGTATATATATCCCATGCATATATACCTAGTTTAATATCCCTACCATTTCTAGGGTTTTATATTTTTTAAGTTTCCTTCAAAATAGTCACTTTTAAGGAAACCTAATTTAATGGTATTTTCAAAATTATTATTTTAAATAAGGCATAAACCCCTTAAAATATTTTTAAGCCATGAATAACTTTTAAAATTACACTTTAATTTATATAGAAATTTTCAGGTTCAATTCTGATTTTAAAGTAAAATTATGATTCTGTTTCTCTAAAAGATCCTTTTCTTATTTCAAAAAGCTTCACCAAAGTAGTTCATTTTTTATTCTTACATATTCAAACCTTCTAATAGATTTTTATATCATGGTAATACACAATCAATACTTATATTCCCATAAAATATGAATGTCCAAAGAAATTTAATTCCTTATTATCTTGGGAATTCTAATATTGTAGCTTTCAGATATGCCTTGAGACAAGATCTTGAAACCCAGTTCTTTATTGTGGGGTTTTACCTTGTATGTGACTTATTCATGGTTTATTTTCATCATATATAACACATATATATGATCTTAATTATGTGAAAATTATGCTAAAATTATATAGACCTCCAATACATCAGTTAATGTTTCCATTTCATGATATATCATAGTGTGTGGGCAGTGAGCCTATCTAACTATGGGAGTGGGTAGTTAACCTATCCAACTATGTTATTTTATGATTTAAAATGGTTTATTTATGTTTTTAATCCTCCAAAGACATTGAACCCTAGATCCTCATCTTGTATTTTTTGTAAACTATTTTAATGGTTATGAAATAATATGTGTTTGGGACTTAAGTTGCTTTATAAAATGGGGATACTTGGAATTTATTTTAGGAACATGAGAAAAAGGACCAAACATTTTGTGTCATACCATGGAGCTTGATATTTTGAGAATTTGGTTTAACAATGAAAAATTTTGAGGCCCTATGGGAATTTTGGAAGATGTAGTGGACCTGTGTGAGGTGAGTTGAAGAAGAAAGTTGGAGAGAGATATACTCCATAGCCTAAGGAATTTTGGTGTTTCTTTCATGATAGATATCATAAATTTTGTAACTTAGGAGAAAATGGGAAATAAAAAAGACACCATGGTGTGGAGGAAGGTGTGTGGAGCATCAGGTTGTTCTAAAATAGAAAGACACAATTTCCAGTAGGCTTACTAATGACCGTTTCACTGGTATTTTCACCTAAATATATGTTATACTATAAGATATGATGTCCTAGGCCATATTACAAGATTGGAGGATCCATGGAGAGATTTTTTTTAGAATTAAAAATAAAAAAATGGAGTAGTTTTCAAGGATATAGTTGTTGAAAGATATATACACCATGTATAAAGAATATTGTATCATATTTATAGATATATACAAATGTTTAAAATAATTTAAATTTGTGGGAGACCTAAAGACTTGACACAATTAATTTAGAATAAGTTTCACTAAAACTATATACCATAGTAATAAAAAAAGTGGAGGTATTTATCAATGAGATAAGTACTAGAAAAATAGAGCATTAGTGAGAGAGGTTATTCCAACTGTTTTCACATAGTAAAGAAGAGTAAGAGGAGAGGAGAGAGTTCCAGGAGTTCACTCACTGGAAAATATTCCATGATTTCCTTTAAAAATAAGGAAGTAGAGATTATTTGAAACATAATTCTTGGTGTAGTTTTAATTTTTATTCATGGAAGAATAATATAACACAAGAGGAGGAATGTATTCCATTGTGAAGAGAGTATTTTACTTTCTAATTGTGTAAGGTTTTCAATTAGGAGGGTCAGTGTGGACACTCTGAACTTATCATCAAAAGATCTGATCTTGAGTTTCTGGTGCACATGCACATTTATATGCATGATCCTTAGATTAACTCATTTGGGTGAACCAAGTAAAATCTCACATGTCCTCTATTTTTGTCTTTCTGTATTATATTTAGGAGAAATAGAGAGATGAGTGTTCCTAATAATTATGGAACATGATCATTTATATGATAAAGTTTTATTTTTCATACCCTGATTCACCCCACTCTCAGGGTGAAAGGATTTTCAAGGACTAATAAGTGAATCAGAGCTAAAGGTTATATGTGGAGTTCTCTCTCTCAAGTCATGATGGTGGAAGTGGTTAACAATAAGAGAATACCTATTTTTAAAGGTAGTAATTTTGATCTATATAAAAATTGGATTTAGTATTATTTCTATTATCTGATAATGGATTTATATATAGCTGCAATGCATGGAATATTTGCAATCATTTATATTGGAGAATTGATAGATATAGATCACAAAGAGTTGTATGTTGATGACAAGACAATAAATTCTTTAGGGAAGCCTTAAAAAACCCTGTCTATACAAAGGTGATTTTATTCAAGAAATATCATGTGATGTTGGATAAGATTATAAATATTTATGAAGAGGATTTAAAGGTTCCATAAGAAAAACTACAAGTCTTGTGGAATAAATATGAACATTTAATAATGTGCCTAAATGAGATAGTTGATGTCATTTTCAATCAAATTAAAATTTTTATAGTGGATATATGTAGTCTTGGGGAAATATTTTATTATGTAAAATTTATTAAAATAATCCTTAGAATATTTCCCCCTCGATTCAATCCAAACATTTTAGTTCTTGAAGATAAAGACATGAAAGAGGTAACATTAGATAGCCTGCATAACACTCTTGTTGCTTACGAAATGAGAAATAATGACAATGAATATATGCCAATAAAAGTTTCACAAGATATATTATTCAAGGCTATGAAGAAACTATAAATCAAATAATAACCTAAGGTTTTAGAAGTTTACGAAATGATGTCATTAATTTCCTCTAATCTCAAAAGGGGAAAAGATAATTTCAAGAGAAAGATGTTACTTTCTTGTTTCTAATGTGTAAAAATTGGGAGGCTTGCTATTAGGTGTCCCAATAAATTCCAGGATGATGTTGAGGAATAATAACCCAAAATAAATCCATTCAAAGGTGGGAAAATCAAGTAAAAACCAAAGTATAAATTCTTTAAGAAAAAGAAAATTCTATTTGAAGAAGATTAAGGACCAAAGGAAAATGAAGTGGAAGAGTTCAATACTATAGAGACCTTGGTGAAGAAGTCATCTTGGTTATTATTGACAAGTAAAAAGAGGATAAAAATGATGATAAAGGTGTTGCAATCAAGGTAATAGTTAGTTTTAAAGCAGAACTTGAAGAAACCCTTGAAAAAATAGACATCTGGAGATCTAAAACAAAGAAATTTAATGGTGTTGTACAAGAATCCAAGATTTATATTCAACAATAAGGAGAGAAGAAATAAAAAATAAAATTAGAAATTGAAAAACTCAAATAGGGAAATTTTAAAATCTTATAAAAAGAATCCAAGTTGAGGATTTGTAATATGAGGCAAAAAATGAGGATTTGGAGGTGAAACAACCTTGTTCTTCATCAAGTAAATTAAATCAACAATCATAGATTAAGAAGGGAAGATATAATAAGGTCAAAGTTGCTAAAATATCCTTAAAATCAATGTAAAGGTTCAAAATGTATATTCTAGATAGTGGGTTCACTTCTAATATGACATAAAATCAAGACCTCATCACTAAAATAAGATACAATAAGGATGGAGTTTTTTGCTTCGACAATGATGAGGGGATGCTGAGTATTGGATATAAAAAGTCTAAGGTTTGTGGAAAATAACTAATATAGGATGATTTTCACATAGTTTAAGGCCTTAGTCATAATATTGTAAGCATAAGAAAACAATGTGACTTAGTATATGTGGTGTAATTCAACAAGAATACATGTAATTCTAAGGAAAGTGATGGTTCAGTTATTCTTCAAGGTAAATAGACCAAGGTGAATCTTTACCTTATTTGTCATGAGAATTTTAACATGTTTCCTAAATAAGATAAAATAGTTTGTGTCATAAGTGTCTTGTTCATTTAATCAAAAAAATATCTAAAAAACTTAATCAAGAATGATGGTGCTCGAGACCTTCCCAAAATCACATGTGATAACACTCTCACATGTGATTCATGAAAAAAGTGAAAGATTGTTTGAAAAATATTCAAGGACAAGAAATATAAATCATCAAGGTTACCCGAGTTAGTTTATATATATGTTTTTGGGATAATGACACCTAAATAATTGGATGTAAAAGGGTATTTTGTTTTTTTATTGATGGATTCGGTAGGATGATATGTCTTATTATGATTACCCATAAAACTGAGGTATTCAAATGTATCACTCAGTTTTGAAGAAAATAGTAAAAGATTCTTGGTGTAAAAATGATGAATATTCACATTTAAAATGGTGTAAAATTTATAAAAAATTAGGTTGAATAATACTTATAAATACATGGGATTAAACATTAAGTGTTGGCGGTGAGGACACCTCAACAAAATGGAATCATTGAGAGGAGGAACTGGATAATCAACAACATGAATTAGATGATACACTTATAGAAGAATATTTTAGAGACATATTGGAAGGATTTAGTGATAAAATTAGGGTGCATATCTAGTAGTGATTTGTTATATATGAATTAAGATAAGACTCCTTATGAAATCTGGTATGTAAAGAAGACAACAATCAAGTGTTTTCAAGTGTTTGGAAGTAAGTGATTTCTTCTTAATAAAGAGAATCATTAAAAGTTAAAATATCATGGGGATGAAGGCATTTTCCTTGGATAATCATCTAAAATCAACACATATAAATCTTATAATAAATGTATTTGAAAATTTATAGAAATATTATATGTAACTATTATTGAAAGCAATCATAATTTGAAAACTCGTGAGAATATTTTCCAAAAAAATAGTGAGAAAACTAAGGAAGAAGGTGATAGTTAAGTCTCAAGGGGAGTCCAAGGGTATGTAGAAGCCTAAAATGAGACCAATTATAATAAGAAAAATGTTGCAGTAATAATAATTTAAAACTGAAAAAATAGTAGGAAAGAAATCAGTGACAAAAATATTATTGGTGATTAGATAGACCTAGTTCAAACCAGAAGAATGAAGGCACATCAAACTTCATTCCTCTCTCAATTGGAACCTAAAACATCAAATAGTTCGTCAGAAATGGGAGTTGAGTAAAAATAATGCATGAAGAGATTGTCCATATTGAAAAGAATTAAACATGGGAATTTGTTCTAAGTCCAAAGAATAAGAATGTGATAGGAACCAAATGGGTTTTTAGAAGAAAAAAACTCAATGAATAAGACAAGGTGACTCTGAAAAGGGCATGATTAATGTACAGTTATATTTCTAAATAGAATGAATTGATGTGGATGAAACTTTTGAATTGGTTTCCCATTTGGAAACTATAATATTGGTTTTTTATATAAAGTATAAAGAGACTTAAAAGTTTATCAAATGTATATAAAATATGCATTTTTTAATGGAGTCCTTGAATAAGAGGTTTACATATAGAAATAGGAACATTTTATAGTTGATGGAGATGAGAAAAAAGTGTGTTGGTTGAAGAAAACCTTATATGTCCTAAAGTAAGAAACATGGTCTTGGTACTCTCAACTTGATGTATATCTGAAGAAGCTCATATTTCATAGCAGCAGATCTTATCATAATTTATACATAAAGGAAGAAAATATTCAATGGTTTTGGTGCTTATTTATGTGGATGGAATAATTTTTGAAGGGTCAAATAAAGAATAATGCAAGTAGTTTTTATATTACATGATATGTGTATTTAAGATGTCTTCGATTGTTGAGCTAAGATTCTTCCTTCACTTATAGGTGGTGCAAGAAAAGAAAAGAACATTCATTTTTCAAAAAATGCCATAAAAGTGCTTAAAAGGTTTGAAATATCTAATTCAAGTCCAATTATGACTCCAGTAGATACATAAATGAAATTATCGAAGGATGGATATGAGTTTTATGTGACCCAGTATAGGTAGATCATTGGAAGTTAGATATATTTAAAAACCAATTGACCGAATATTATATAATGACCCGTAACTTAAACAACCCATAATTTCATGATTTATAAAAATCGTTGTACTTTATTACATTTTCAAGTTATTTTTGGTTTATAGTTTTATATAATTAGGTAAAACATTAAATAAAAAAGTGTACACTTTTACATAGTGTAATTTTTTTCACAAAAATGGATCTTTAAGTTTACTCAACTATTTCATTCAAGAAACTTTTGTTTCATTTAAGATGATTCACCATATTTTAAATCTCTCATACTTAGATCCTTTTAAAAAAATTAAAGATGTGGGATGATAAAAACAAAGCTCAATAAGGGATATAAAAATAAAGTATTCTTGTTAGTCGAATGAAAAACATGAAAACCCATGAGGAAGTTTACCTTTTTCAAAATAAAACTTTGAGTACATGAATAAAACATTTTCATGAGTTAAATTCCATATTTTCTTTAAAAAAACCTTTGAAACCCATTCACAATCATAGGATAAACCATGACGGTATCCTGAGGCATGTGGGAATGCATGGAAACATTCCATCAAAAAAAACCTTTTACCTTTAAATTTTCCTTACCTCTTGAAATCAAAGAAATTTAATAAAAACCATTTTTTAAAGAATAATATAGGTAACTTGGATAATAATATTCATAACCCATGATCACATATTTTTAACCCATGTAAAAATAACTGAATCCTAATTAATTCTATAGAAGTAACCTGCTCAGTTATCTCCATCGTTTTTCACCTTCAAAGGTTATTCATTACCGAATAAATTAGAGTGATATATTAGGATCAATCATAATCATATATAATGATCAAGTGTTATATCATGAACAAAATAATTTAATCTTGAAATTTTTATCATAAAAACTTAGTAAAAGTTATTTTAACCCATTATAAAAACACTTTCCATTTTTTCATAATCATAAGGAGAAATATCCTTTTTCTTTGGAAACTCTTAAAAGATAAAAAATTATCAGAATAGAGGTAATGTGATATTATTTTAAAACCAATGTTAAATTATAGAGTAATCTTGATTAATAATAATGGATATGTTGTCAAAAAAATACATTCAATCCATATATGTTAAAAAGCATTCTTTTTTCACTTTTGTAAAAATTCAAAAATAACCCATATGGAAAAGGTTGAAAATATTTCCATTTAAACATTTTTAAAGAAAGTAAAATATATATTAAAATTACCTTTATCAAATTTTTATTTATAAATAAGAACATTATTGAAACATTTTAAAGAACATAGATATGGAGGATAAAACATTTAAAACAATGTTTTAAAGGAAAATCTCTTACGCCGAGTCCCAACTCATTTCATTCATATGTCTTCCCTCATGAGTAATAGAAATATATTAGTTTTATAATTGATTAAGAACATTTTTAATGTTCATTATATTATCATTATTCCCTTTATTCCATTTTTTACTATGTTTTACTTAGTTATTAAAATAGTTAGGTTCACGTTGGATGCTTTAAGGATGTTCAGTTTATAACCTCAAAATAACATCGGTACGTTGACCGTGGTCAAAGTGATTATGGTTATATTAACTATAGAATATTAAAAAAATTATAATTATAATATTTATACATTAAATGCATTTTTAAAACCAACCATGTAAGGTGGTCATGATAAATGAACCATGTCGTTTCACAGAGACGGTAGTCCGCACGTACACATGAAAAATATTTTCATTTTTCTAACGGGTGGAAAATAATTAAATTAAATAATGTTTTACTTTTAAAAAATAATAAATATTTTATATATGTAATATTTATTAATTATTTTCATCCTTATTAACATCATTTTAGAGTGGATATAAAAAATGAATCATGTCGCTTCGTAGAGGTGGTATTCCACAAGTGTGCACGGGAAACTTTATCATTTTCCAAAAGATGGTAGGTTAAGTAGGAAAGTAATATATTATATTTAAATAATTATTATTATTTTATAAATATCATTTATACTCATTTTTTACATCATTTTAATCATCTATATAGTCTGGTGATGAAAAACGAAACACATCTCTTTGTGGAGGTTGTAGTCCACACATACGCATGAGCGATGTTTTCATTTCCCATAGTATGGGAAATGAGATGAAAAAGGGTTGTACCATAACCATAATAACATTTAATTATATTTAAAATACTAATATTATTATTTTATAATGGTTAAATAATATTTTTAAGTTTTTATAATAAGAAACAAACATAAAATACTCGGTTAAGAGTTATACATCTTCGTTTGGGAAACCTCCTTTGGCCAACACCTTATGACTTATAGGTTTAGTATTTTTGTGATATAAGAACCTATAATACTTAGGTAGAGATGTTGGGTAAATATTTTGGTAGGTATTTTTTAAACTATAGTGCAAAAAAGGTGTCAGGAATGGAGTATGAGAGGTTCCCTTTTGTAAGTGAGGGGAGTGACACACTTGTAATTATTCAAAGTTTTAAAATAATATTATCTCACTCTTATGGTAAAGTGGAACTTAAAAAACTAAAATGATAAGATAATATTATAATGATATAAATTACATAATACAATAAGAATTGAGATAAGATTTTTTGGCCTTATCACTTAGTCTTTGCCTTAATGAACCTGGTTTACCCATTACCATGGTGACACATCTTTATCACGATTACTATTCATAATGAAAAAATTGAAATTAGCCTCATTAATAAATTTTAACCTCCTAATTAAAAATATGGAATCAATTTTTCATTATTAAACTAGTATAATTTGTGGAAATTACTTTTAATATTAGTGCACAAAAATGAAATGGACAACTATTTTTTTATAAAATTACATTTTTAGCATAAAAATGAACTTATACCAAAATCAAATATAATGTTTTCTCATAGGTAATTATTTATATTATATTTAACCTAAAGGATTTTATATTAATTTAAAACCAAATAAATAAATTAATTATACTTTTAAATTACTTTATTTAAAGAAAAAAATGATAATGTTGCAAAAATTAGCATTTTCATTATTCACTCAAAAATCAATCTTTTTAGAAAAATCAAAACAAATAACCCTAATATATTTTTATATGTTGATTAAAAAATGAATTTTTTTTATCAAATTGAATTTCTAAAATCAATAAATTTATCCTTTAAATAAAACCATGTAATTCATGGGAAAACTATTTAGTTAAATAAAACAATTCATTTTTTGATTGAAAAATTTTGTAAAATTATTTATAAAACTATAATGAAAATAAATTGATAAAATGAATACTTATAAATAATAATATTGATTATTTATATGATTATATGGGTTGTCACATTCTTCCCCACTTTAATAAATTATTACCTTACAATTTTATTCATTACTTAAACAAGTGAGGATGTTTTTCCGTCATAACTTTTTCTTATTCTCATGTTGCTTCCTCGATCATGTGATTCTTCCATAAAACCTTTACCTAGTGAATCACCTTATTTTGTAGTGACTTATCTCTAATATTCAAAATCTAAACCAACTTTTCTTCATAAGATAGATTCTCCTCTAATTGTACCACTTCCAAGCTCAAAACACAAGATGCATCAGGTACGTACTTCCTTAGAAAAGAATCATGAAACACACCATATACCTAAGATAAAATCAGAGGTAAGACCAATTAGTATGAAACTGATCCCACTTTTTCTATAATTTCATAGGGTCCAATGAACCGCAGACTTAACTTTCCCTTTTTACCAAAACACATGACACTTTTTCAAGGATATTCTTTAAAAAAACATGATCTCCTGCATCAAACAAGAGATATTTCCTATAATTATTTGCATAACTTTAATGTATACTCTGAGCTTCCCACATATGGTGATGAATGATCTTTATCTTCTCAACCATATCTTCTACCAATTTTGGTCCCAATAACTTCCTTTCACTGACTTCATCCCAACATTATGGAGTTCGACACCACTTTCCATATATTGCCTCAAAAGATGTCATATGTATACTGGAATAAAAGCTCTTATTATAAGAAAATTAAACTAATTAAAGATATTGATCCAAGATTCCCTTGTAACACCCCAGGTAAATAAAGAATATGAAATTTTTATATTTATCCCTATTTTTTAATAAAATGTTAATATTAATTTATAGGTAATGCTATGCTCGATGGCTTACCCAATACGCAACAACGAGTTTCTTTGAAATCTTACGTTGCACTCTAATAATAAAATAATTTTATTTTAAATGATAGTCAACACCTAACTGTTGTAATTACGGGAATGAACATAACTAACTACAAAATGATTATATATGTTTGTCAAATATTTTTACTTTTTACAATAAATGTTAGAGGATTAAAAATGCGAATGAATCCAATTTTAAGCGTAAACATTCTAATATTCTTTAAAAGGTCGATTAACCGCCTTTTAATGGAGAACCAATTTTAAATCCACTTTTTGAAAATTTTATGTGTTATATTTGACAAAATAAAATTCTTCTTTATAATCGGGACATCAAAATTTACTTTGTGTAAATTTTTGGTATTTTTCCGATAAAGTTCATTTTTTTAATGAATAGTGAAAAATGTTGTATTTTAATTCAAAACCTCTTTTTAATCTAATTTATTTATATGATTAGATTATATTTTGAATTGGTTTTAAAGTAAAATTAGAATATATTTTTACCATTTAATCCAATGGTGGTCATTGGAATTAATTTCACTTTGAAATTTGACTTAAACTAGTGTCAATATTTTAATAGATATTATTTCTTAAAAACACGCTATTTGTTTTGACAGCGGGAATTAATTATTAAATTAATTAATGAAAATTATATGTTTTAAATTTTTTAAAATATACATCATTTTTGAATTCATAATATCAAAAATATCTTAGGGTGAATTTTTGGTATTATTCTGAAAAACTTCAATTTTTGATGAATAGTGAAACCACTAAGTGGTAGTTTAAAAACTGATTTTTTGTTTAAATGAAACTTTACCACTTCTGTGATTTGAATTTCAAAAATCTGACATACATGGTTGTCATTAGGATGTAAAATTTGTCTCAATGTGATTAAAATAATTTTTTGGTGAATAGTAACTTTTAAGTTTTTAATCGCGATTAGAGGTAATTAGTGTAATTTAAGGTAAAAAAAATGTTTTAATAATATGAAATGACCCTGACACATGTCCTACCCTTATTGGATGTTTCATGGACAAAAAAGACAATCCCTGGGTCAACTTGGGGACCCCATGGAGCCACCTTTTTAGGAAAATGACATTAATAACTTTTTATTTAAAGTTAAAATAAAAATGTCACAAACATGAGTTGTTTTACTAAAACAATTTTTAAATGGGGTTATACAAGTCATGTTTTTTACTATAAATATTCATTAGAAATATAAAAATATTTCCTACATCATGATATTTTTTTTATAATTTTTATACATTAAATAAATTAAATTATTTATGACACCATGATGATGCAGTGATTACCTCATTATTTAACGATTTAAATAAAATGAAAAGATAATGTAAAATCTAAGACCTACACTTGTCAAAAACCTATTGGATGGGTTGATTTCGAACTCTTATCACCTTATCCTCTAAATATATAATTTTGGGACCTTTAAAATCCGAAAATCATTTTATAATAAAGTAAAATTTTATAACTTTCTAAGAGCGCCCCTCCTCTCCTCTTATAAAAGGCCCCCACCTCTACCACCTTATTCACACCTCTCAAGCCTTTGGCTCAGCCAACCCCTGCCCATTTCATCTCTCAAACTCCCTCTATTCATCATTGAAGCCTCAACTTTGGGCAGAATCCTTTTCAAGGAAGCCTTTGAGCTCAAATCAAAAAGAGTTACCCGATTTAAAGGTAATGTCTTCCCTTGTGTTATTTTGCTTTATTTTGCTTCTCCAACCCTATAAACTCTTTTTATTACTTTATTTTGTAACAACAACAGTATCTTCAATATACTAGGATGTTTTTATGTGAATTATTTTAGCTACACTTACACACACCTTCGTCTAATGGTTAAAGAACATACTGTTTCTGTGGATGGCGAATTTCTGCCTCACAAAACGATGATTGTTCAATCTTCTCTTAACACCTTTCATGGTGGCCATTATGATGTCACTATATTTTATATATGATATATGTGATATTTATGTTTTCTATATGATTCTGAATTTTATATTTAAAACATGCCTTTATGCTTTTCATGTTGTGCAAATGCGATAATTTCATACGAGGAAGTGTGGACTACTGTCCCCTCAAGTGATGTGACTCGTTCACGCAATACATGGAATGTATGAAGAATGAAATTAATGAACATATGTGAACTATATAACATATATATTATACTGTAATTATAATATATATATCTATCAATTATTTTTAATTCCATTAATATGAAAAAGAAATGAAAGTAGCGTTCATGCGTACGTACGGCCTATCGTCTCCATGAACGGTGCATTTCATTTCTTTTTATCTCCAAATGTTATGTAATATTATAAAATGAATATGTAATGGATATATATGATATTTATATCATTAATACTATTCTGGAGATGATTTACTTATAACTACATGGACAATCATTTTCAAACAAGTTCATTTTTGACTCATGTACCAAACATTGACAAAAACGTCTGATATTAACTAACATTATTAAACAATTATTATAACATTATAATATGTTATATGAACTGAATAATAATCCTTAGAAAATTTCCTTATGAAATTATAAATTGACCAAAGTTTATTATTTAGTAATATAAAGAAACAAACAAGACAAGTCAAACTTGAGGTAAGGGATCATACCCCTCTCTTTCTTTTTAAGTATACTCTTTTATGTCATTACTTTTAAGCTCATATTTGTAATGATTGGGATGTTCTTTTATATTAATATTACTGTAATTTTTTATGTTCATATGATGAGACACCCTATTTTCTCTCATCAATCCATTTTGGAAGTTTTGAGTGGCGCCGTTAGGCTGCCGAATTTTCGTAAGGGATCCAACCCCTCTCTTCCTTTTTAAGTACTCTCTTTTATGTCATTTCTTTTAAGCTCATCTTTCTTATGTTTGGGGATGTTCTTTTATATTCCTCGTACTTTAATTTTTATGTTCATATTATGAGAGACCCTATTTTATCTCATAAATCCATTTTTGGAAGTTTTAAGTGGCGTCGTTAGGCTGCCGAGTTTTCGTAAGGGATTTTTCATCTCACTTTTATTCCCGTGACATTTATACTACATTTGCCACTATTTCCTTTGAGTGGTGTGTGTAATTCCCATTATTATACAATTTTTGTAGTATAATTTCATTTATTGGTATTTACATCTTCATTTTATGACCGTTCTTCCATGGGGTGTACGTCTCGAAAGTTACCCAACTCAGTAAGGGGACCTTTCACCCTCCTCTTTTTAAAAGACTTCTTTTGTTATGTCTTTTAATTCACATACTATTATGTTGGGATATGTTATTATATATCCTTATTTATGTAAATTTTATGTCCAAGTGATGAGATACCATTTTCTCTCTCATCAACTCATTTTCTTAATTTTAAAGTGACGTCGTTAGGCTGTCGGATTTCTATAAGGGAACTTCTTAACCCACTTTCAATTTTTGGGTCAAACCACTACTTCTTGATTTTATTATTCCAAGATTATGTGTGGAATATCTATATTGTAATTTCCAAAACCCTTTGTGTAGATATACTATTTCTACACATAATTATCTCATTGATAAATTCTTACAAACTTGTATGGGAAATAATAACCCAATCTCATTTCATTCAGTTAAATACCTATGTCATTGGTTTTGTTTTTCCATGATTATGTGTGAATGACCTATGATTGTTTCACACTTAATATCCACTTATATTGGGTGTATTTATATTTCTCACACATAATTATGTGATATATTTATCCTTAATTTAAGGATACCATCTTTATAATGGATTTCATCTCAATTTACATTTCCATTGAGACTTCATTGTTGTTATGAACCAATTCACTCTTATATGGTGTGTATACTTTCCTTTGACATATTATATCATGAATCACTTTATTCTCATGATATTATAAAGCTCGGATTAAATTTTATTCCGCAATTATTTTTATTCAAGTGTCTCTCATTTTGTTAAAAACTCTTTAACAAAAATATCGTTTTAAATGTTTTAAAGATTCATTATTCTAAATATTTATCTTTAATGTCCATGTTTTCAAAATGGTTTTCAGTATTTATTTATATGGACATTAATGTTTTAAAATTATAATTCCATTAAAATCTTCAAATTGGTATGGGACACTTTGATTCAAAAATCTCTTTTAAATGGTTTTTGAAAATGGATTGATTAATTCAATATCTTGGAATTACTCATTGTGATTGAAAATGAAATGTTGTTATTAAAATGTTTATATTTTCAATATTTTATGTGTAATGATGGTACTTGTACATTTTACAGGTGGTTACGTGATAAACCATATGACGGGTGGTGCCGTGAATACCAGGACGGGTGGTTACATTATAACCTCCAATGCATTGGGTATGGAAGTCGGCCATATGGCTATTCCATTAAGTGATATGTGTGGAAGTCGATCGTATGGTTATTCCATTTAAGTATGTTTATGTCCCAAGTTACCTTTATATGTTATGTGTTCTTTATATGGGTTTTATGGTAATCTTTTGGTTATAAAAGGGTAAGTAGTGGTCTTTTATTCTGTGAATAGTTTTTACTACTTCATAAAGGTGAAAAGTATTACTTTGGTAAAGTATTCATGGTTTACTTGTTGTTTTGAAAAAAACTAATAGTTTTCCTTGTTTGTGTATTCCTTTACTGGGCTTTTTATGCTCATCCCAAGTTTTTGAAATGTTTTCCATAGGACTTAAAGATGAATAGGTTCAAGGATGGGTTCAAGGAAAGACATGCTATCTAAAACATGGAACTAGACATATTTCTTTTTAAGAGTTTTTTTTTATTTTATGGAAACTTAGTAGAAGTGTCTACTATGTAATCTTTTGAGATGTAATAGTTATGACCTAATTCTCTAAAACTCTAAACCTGAAAAGATCCTCTATGTGAATTAATCTTTTAATTCATGATTAAGTAATGTTTAAGGTCGGGGCCTTATAGTTGGTATCAGAGATCGGTTTAGATAACTTTAGAGGTTAGGGTATTCTCTAAGCACAAGTGACATTACCATAATGGTTAGGATTTCAGAAAGAGTCCTAGTTTTAGATAAAGTTAATGAGTAAGTATATCTTAGTGTTTATCTTCCTCATTAGTACATGATGGTTTTGATATACTCACACTAACCTTTTTGGTTTTAGTAAATGTATGGATCTAGCAGGCACCAAAGTAACAGTGGATGTGAAGGAAACTGTGACATTTTTCTGAGCGAGCAACTGAATGATATGGGATCTGCAATGAGAACCCTTGTGTTTATCCTCAACCAACTATCTGGAGTCATGATTGAACACCTAAACCTTGGTGATTTCTATAAGTCATCATATATGCGAGAAACAAATCCCTACGGAACTACAGGTAAAAATCATAAAGGTAAGTGTGTTCAAAAACCTATGTGTCAAATATGTGGAAAGAAACACCAAGGAAAATGTTTCAAAGGGACAGAAATATGATATAGATGTGGAAATGAAGGTCATAAAGCAAGAACCTTCCATGGAAAAAGGAAGCATCCAGTTGACTTGAGAAAAGGGAAAGAAGTCCTTTCTGAGGGATCAATTGAATGTTTTAAATGTGGTGTGCATGGTCATTATGAAAACACATGTCCTATGAAGAAGTTTTGGGAATGGGATCACCAGGATCGTACAAATATCCGTTTACCAATACCTAATGCCATTCCGATTGAGGATGAATAAACTGACAATGACCAATCAAAGGTATGGATTATTTATTAACTTTTATTTTCCTATTTTGGAATCTTAGGATATAATTCATGATTTTGTTTGTAGGAAATAAGTATTTCAGAATAAGTTGGAAAGGAATGGTTAATGGATCATGAAGAATGTTGAATGAGTAAGAAGTCAACATGTAAGGGCTTCAAGAGTTATGGTGAAATTATTAAGAGTATTAAGTCTCTTTTGATGATGGGGTTACATAAGAAGACTTTTTATAGTATGTGTAACCATGATGTTTGATATATGAAAATTTTATTCAAGGAATAGTTATCTGTTCTTTTGTGGACATAGTTATAAAGAACCATTTGGGTTTATATGATCCTTACTTTTTAGGTAATTATGGGTTACTCTATGATATGATGGAAAATGAAAGGCATGAGATAAAATTGAGGTTAAAATATGTTATGATAATTTTTGAAGATTTTATCTCGTTTTGGGGGATGTTTTAATAATTATTTAGTTTTGGAAAAGGGAAAACATGCAGACCGTGTGACAACCCATCGCGTCGGACAAAGCTGTGGGAATCAAACCCACAACCAAAGTGCGACTGGTATTTATCGCCTACCATTGGACTACGTGAAGTCCCTGGTTGGTTTGACTAGTTCTTTTTAGTTAGATGATTTTAGGAATCAAGAGTAAGTTTATTTTTGGGTTATCTATGGAAATTATTAACCTATCATGGAGGATGTGTGATTAGGTTAATTACTTTTCAATATGAGACTTTAAGAGAAACTGATGTTATTTGGAGATAAATGTTAATTTGTACCTTGGAAGACTATGTCATTAAATCTTTCAAATATTTGGGTTTTAATCTTAGTTTGGTTTAAATTGAATAATTTTATGGACAAATTGTTTATCAAATGGTCTTTGTTGAACTTTGGGTTTTGTTGGACAAATTTTGGATATTAAGAATAGATTTTATTTTTTAGGATTATTCATTTGTGGATCTTGTTCTAAAAATTTTGGTTTCTATTTTTTTCTAAAGACGTGGGAAATATATAGTTCTCTTTTGTGGATTAGGTGATTCTCTAGAAGTTCATTATAGTACTCTTAATGTGAACAAGTCTTCCTAAATACTCATCATTTGGGGAAAGTATGAGTTTGTGTAAGAAATTTAGTAAAATTTGAAAGTCAACATGACAAGTAAGTATGTTTCCTTAAGATCAAAAATAAATTCCTCAATGAAAAGTAACTTAAAACAAAAAGGTTGTCTATTAACTTTTCCTACTGGGGAATCGAATACTGTTTAACCCACCACAAGTTTGTGATTTTCTTGTGGTTAACTTTCTCCTAAACATGTTTATTATCACTCTCCATCAGAACATGACCCTTTGTTTTTTCCTCCATATCCATATTTTCATACTTGGAATCCTAGTATGGGTTAACTCGGGTGACCTTTTTACTTCTCTCTCAATCTTTTAAAGTGATAGTTTTACTGACTCCTTTTCCGATGTGGGGCTTTCAATGAAGTTTCTGAGCCCAATTTTAAAATTACGAGGACGCAATTTCCAAATGGGGGGAAGGATGTAACACCCCAGGTAAATAAAGAATATGACATTTTTATATTTATCCCTATTTTTGAATAAAATGTTAATATTAATTTATAGGGAACACTATGCTCGATGTCTTACCCAATACGCAACAATGAGTTTCTTTGAAATCTTACGTTGCACTCTAATAATAAAATAATTTTATTTTAAATGGTAGTCAACACCTAGTCATTGTAATGACGGGAATGAACATAACTAACTACAAAATGATTATATATTTTTTTCAAATATTTTTACTTTTTACAATAAATTTTAGAGGATTAAAAATGCGAATGAATCCAATTTTAAGCGTAAACATTCTAATATTCTTTAAAAGGTCGATTAACCGCCTTTTGATGGCGAACCTCTTTTAAATCTACTTTTTGACAATTTTATGTGTTATATTTGAAAAAATAAAATTCTTATTTAGAATCGGGACATCAAAATTTACTTTGTGTAAATTTTTGGTATTTTTCCAATAAAGTTCATTTTTTTAATGAATAGTGAAAAATGTTGTATTTTAATTCAAAACCTCTTTTTAATCTAATTTATTTATATCATTAGATTATCTTTTGAATTGGTTTTAAAGTAAAATTAGAATATATTTTTACCATTTAATCCAATGGTGGTCATTGGAATTAATTTCACTTTGAAATTGGACTTAAACTAGTGTCAATCTTTTAATAGATATTGTTTCTTAAAAACACGCTATTTGTTTTGACAGCGGGAATTAATTATTAAATTAATTAATGAAACTTATATGTTTTGAATTTTTTAAAATAGACATCATTTTTTAATTCAGAATATCAAAAATATCTTAGGGTGAATTTTTGGTATTTTTCTGAAAAACTTCAATTTTTGATAAATAGTGAAACCACTAAGTGGTAGTTTAAAAACTAATTTTTCGTTTAAATGAAACTTTACCACTTATGTTATTTGAATTTCAAAAATCCTACATACATGGTTTTCATTAGGATGTAAAATGTGGTTCAATGGTATTAAAATAATTTTTTGGTGAATAGTAACTTTTAAGTTTTTAATCGCGATTAGAGGTAATTAGTGTAATTTAAGGTAAAAAAATGTTTTAATCATATGAAATGACCTTGACACATGTCCTACCCTTATTGTATGTGTCATGGCCGACCAAAAAAATCCATGGGTCAACTTGGGGACCCCATGGTTCCACCTTGGTAGGAAAATGACATTAATAACTTTTTATTTAAAGTTAAAATAAAAATGTCACAAACATGAGTGGTTTTACAAAAACAATTTTTAAATGGGGTTATACAAGTAATATTTTTGACTATAAATATTCATTATAAATATAAAAATATTTCATACATCATGATATTTTTTTATAATTTTTAGACATTAAATAAATTAAATTATTTATGACACCATGATGATGCAGCGATTCCCTCATTATTTAAAGATTTAAATAAAATGAAAAGATAATGTAAAATATAAGACCTACACTTGTCAAAAATATATAGGATGGGTGGATTTAGAACTCTTATCACCTTATCCTCTAAATATATAATTTTGGGACCTTTAAAATCAGAAAAGCATTTTATAATAAAGTAAAATTTTATAATTTTCCAAGAGTGCCCCTCCTCTCCTCCTATAAAAGGCCCCCACCTATACCACCTTAACCACACCTCTCAAGCCTTTGGATCATCCAAACCCTACCCATTTCATCTCTCCAAATCCCTCTCTTAATCATTTAAGCCTCAACTTTGGGCAGAATCCTTTTCAAGGAAGCCTTTGAGCTCAAATCAAAAAGAGTTACCCGATTTAAAGGTAATGTCTTCCCTTGTGTTCTTTTGTTTTATTTTGCTTCTACAATCCTATAAACTCTTTTTATTCCTTTATTTTATAACAACACAAGTATCTTCAATATACTAGGATTTTTTTATGTGAAATATTAGAGCTACACTTACACATGCCTTCATCTAATGGTTAAAGAACATACTATTTCTGTGGATGGCGAATTTCTGCCTCACGAAACGATGATTGTTCAATCTTCTCTTAACACCTTTCATGGTGGCCATTATGATGTCACTATATTTTATATATGATATATTTGGTATTTATGTTTTCTATATGATTCTGAATTTTATATTTAAAACATGCCTTTATGCTTTTCATGTTGTGCAAATGCGATAATTTCATACGAGGAAGTGTGGACTACCGCCCCCTCAAGTGATGTGACTTGTTCACGCAATACATGGAATGTATAAAGAATTAAATTAATGAACATATGTGACCTATATAACATATATATTATACTGTAATTATAATATATATATCTATCAATTATTTTTAATTCCATTAATATGAAAAAGAAATGAAAGTAGCGTTCATGCGTACGTACGGCCTACCGTCTCCAGGAACGGTGCATTTCATTTATTTTTATCTCCAAATGTTATGGAATAGTATAAAATGAATATGTACTGGATATATATGATATTTATATCATTAATACTATTCTGGAGATGATTTACTTATAACTACATGGACAATCATTTTCAAACAAGTTCATTTTTGACTCATGTACCAAACATCGACAAAAACGTCTGATATTAACTAACATTATCAAACAATTATTATAACATTATAATATGTGATATGAACTGAATAATAATACTTAAAGGAGTTCCTTATGCAATTATAAATTGACCAAAGTTTATTATTCAGGAATATAAAGAAACAAACAAGACAAGTCAGACTTGAGGTAAGGGATCATACCCCTCTCTTTCTTTTTAAGTATACTCTTTTATGTCATTCCTTTTAAGCTCATCTTTCTAATGATTGGGATGTTATTTTATATTAATCTTACTTTAATTTTTTATGTTCATATGATGAGACACCCTATTTTCTCTCATCAATCCATTTTGGAAGTTTTGAGTGGCGCCGTTAGGCTGCCGAATTTTTTTAAGGGATCCAACCTCTCTCTTCCTTTTTAAGTACTCTCTTTTATGTCATTTATTTTAAGATCATATTTCTTATGTTTGGGGATGTTCTTTTATATTTATCATGCTGTAATTTTTATGTTCATATTATGAGAGACCCTATTTGATCTCATAAATCCATTTTTGGAAGTTTTAAGTGGCGTCGTTAGGCTGCCAAGTTTTCGTAAGGGATTTTTCATCTCACTTTTATTTCCGTGACATTTATACTACGTTTTCCACTATTTCCTTTGAGTGGTGTATGTAATTCCCATTATTATACAATTTGTATAGTATAATTTCATTTATGGGTATTTAAATATTCATTGTATGACCCTTCTTCCATGGGGTGTACGTCTCGAAAGTTACCCAACTCGGTAAGGGGACCTTTCACCCTCCTCTTTTTAAAAGACTTCTTTTGTTATGTATTTTAATTCACATACTATTATGTTGGGATATGTTCTTTTATATCCTTATTTATGTAAATTTTATGTCCAAGTTATGAGATACCATTTTCTCTCTCATCAACTCATTTTCTGAATTTTAAAGTGACGATGTTAGGCTGTCGGATTTCTATAAGGGAACTTCTTAACCCACTTTCAATTCTTTGGGTTAAACCTCTACTTCTTGATTTTATTATGCCAAGATTATGTGTGGAATCTCTATTTTGTAATTTCCACAAACCTTTGTGTAGATATACTATTTCTACACATAATCATATCATTGATAAATTATTACGAACTTGTATGGGAAATAATAACCCAATCTCATTTCATTGAGTTAAATACCTATGTCATTGGTTTTGTTTTTCCATGATTATGTGTGAATGACATCTGATTGTTTCACACTTAATATCCACTTATATTGTGTGTATTTATATTTATCACACATAATTATGTGATATATTTATCCTTAATTTAAGGATACCATCTTTATAATGGATTTCATCTCAATTTACATTTCCATTGAGACTTCATTGTTGTTATGCACCAATTCACTCTTATATGGTGTGTATACTGTCCTTTGACATATTATATCATGAATCCCTTTATTCTCATGATATTATAAAGCTCGGATTAAATTTTATTCCTCAATTATTTGTATTTAAGTGTCTCTCATTTTGTTAAAAACTCTTTAACAAAAATATCGTTTTAAATGTTTTAAAGATTCATTATTCTAAATATTTATCTTTAATGTCCATGTTTTCAAAATGGTTTTCAGTATTTATTTATATGTACATTAATGTTTTAAAATTATAATTCCATTAAAATATTCAAAGTGGTATGGGAAACTTTGATTCAAAAATCTCTTTTAAATGGTTTTTGAAAATGGATTGATTAATTCAATATCTTGGAATTACTTATTGTGATTGAAAATGAAATATTGTTGTTAAAATGTTTATATTTTCAATATTTTATGTGTAATGATGGTACTTGGACATTTTACGGGTGGTTACGTGATAAACCATATGACGGGTGGTGCCGTGAATACCAGGACGGGTGGTTACATTATAACCTCCAATGCATTGGGTATGGAAGTCGGACATATGGCTATTCCATTAAGTGATATGTGTGGAAGTAGACCGTATGGTTATTCCATTTAAGTATGTTTATGTCCCAAGTTACCTTTATATGTTATGTGTTCTTTATATGGGTTTTATGGTAATCTTTTGGTTACAAAAGGGTAAGTAATGGTCTTTTATTCCGTGAATAGTTTTTACTACTTCATAAAGGTGAAAAGTATTACTTTGGTAAAGTGTTCATGGTTTATTGTTGTTTTGAAAAAAACTAATAGTTTTCCTTGTTTGTGTATTCCTTTATTGGGCTTTTTATGCTCATCCCAAGTTTTTGAAATGTTTTCCACAGGACTTAAAGATGAATAGGGTCAAGGATGGGTTCAAGGAAAGACATGCTATCTAAAACATGGAACTAGACATGTTTCTTTTTAAGAGTTTTTTTTTATTTTATGGAAACTTAGTAGAAGTGTCTACTATGTAATATTTTGAGATGTAATAGTTATGACCTAATTATCTAAAACTCTAAACCTGAAAAGATCCTCTATGTGAATTATTCTTTAAATTCATGATTAAGTAATGTTTAAGGTCGGGGCCTTATATCCCTGATAATCCAAATAGTAATAATAAATCATATCTTCCAAAATCAGAATTATTCATTTTGAATATCTATCAGATTGAGGATAATTTTTTTATTATAATTGAATTCAACACCCAATGACTTCTGAAGTCCTTTCCAAAAATTTGAAATAAATATAGGATTATGATCAGATACAATAGATATAGGGACTCCATGTAATCTGATTATCTATTTAAGATAATTTCTATAATGATGATCTAAATACATGGTATCTAAAATAGGAATAAAATGCACTAACTTGGTCAAACAATCAATAATAACCCAAATCATGTTATTACCTCAAGATGAATTTGGTAATACCACCAAAAAAACCATGGATGTATTCTCTTATTTCCATTCATACACTAGAAAAGTTTGAATCATCCCCTTCAGTAGTTATTGATCAAATTTAACCTGTTTAGAATTCAAAAATTTTGTGGTAAAATAAATAATATATTTATTCATACTTTCCCACCCATAATATTTATAAAGTTATCTATACATCTTAGTACTTCCATGATGAACAAAAAATAAAGATCTATGAGATTAACTTAATAATTTCATCTTCAACTAGGAATCACTCAGGACACATAACCTATTTCCAAATTTAATAAAACCATCTCTATCAACATTAAACTCATGAAACTCTCCATTCTTGATTAATTATAATCTTTCTTTTAAACCATTATCTCCCTTTCGATCCTCCTTAATTATTTCTAACAAAGATGACTACACATATACCTGATCCAAAACAAAATAAGTTTCTGCATGCATAATTTCTAGACCAACATTTATTAAATCATTAACAAAAAGATCATGTTCCAAACATAACATGATTAATGATCAATTATCATTTGGACTCAAGGCATTGACTAACTTGTTTACTTTACCTAGATGATAGTGAATCGTGCAATCATAATCCTTTATAAGTTTCATCCATCTTATCTACCTCATGTTCAACTCTTCTAAAGGAGTTTCAATTGACATGAATCATATGTAGTTACCTGATCATATTTCATAAACACACAACTAATTCATTTCAAAGAAGCATAACTTTAAATGAAAAATTCACTGTTTCTTTATAGCAAGGCTGAAACTGAAGCATTAACCAATCTTATTTTTAATTCCTAAAAGTATTCATCAAATTTCTTTGTATAGATAAATCTAACTCCTTTTTTATTTAACATAGTTAGTTGGATAGATAATAAATAAAAAAATTCATAAAATCATTGGTAGTAACACACTAATCCAAGAAAACATAAAATCTTAGTGACATTTTTAGGCCTTGTCCACTATTCCACCACTTTAGTTTTAGAAGGATAAATAGTTATTCCATATTTATCAATAATATGGCCAAGAAAAGAAATTTTTTTCAACCAAGATTCACATTTAATGAATTTTATATATTACTTGTTTTCTTTTACATTTTTCAAAAATAATCCTTATATGTTTCCCATGTTCCTCGTAACTTTTAGAATAAACTAGAATTTCATCAATGAAACCCACTAAAAATTTATCTAAATACTCATTAAAACTCTATTCATAAGATCCATAAATATAGTGGGTTCATTTTTTAACCTGAATGTCATAACCATGAGCTCGTAATGACTATACCTAGTATGGAACCCCATCCTTGGAATGGATTCCTCCTTTACCTTTAGTTGATGATACCCAGACCTGGGATCAATCTTGAAAAAAATACTAAGTACCCTAGAGATGACAACACATAATTTGATGGTTCAACATCTATCATAGTAGTAGAAAAAGACTTTAATACACCTTTCCACTTACGTTCTTGATGATTCCCACCACGATAAACTAACTTCAAATATGAATTATCATAATAGCCATACTCATCAAAACTAATACATCTCAATACTATCTGACTATCGATTTTCCCATTATTGGTCTGATTAAAACTATTTTCCTTATAATAACAATCCAAATTATTGTTTTTAATGAATCAATAACACTTTATTGATCCTACCAAACATTCTTTAAAATGTATTTTACCACATTTGGATCATTCGGGGGCCTTACCTCCATATTTCTTGGTTGACTACTTCTTCATTGATTTATACCTTCATCGCTTCTTACTCTTGTTGTTACAAAGTACATAAGTGCCAAAAAAACTATCACAAATTTCTTAGCACAATTAACACATTCATCATAACTTTTAAATTCATAAGAGGCCAACACTCTTTATAAACATAGTTTTAGACCTACATAAAATCTATAAATTTTACTCTCATAGAACAGAATGAAATTTGGTGCATAACTAGAGAGTCTGGTAAAATTTTCTTCATAAGCAGCCACTAAGTCTTCTTCCTTTTGCTTCAACTCCAGAAATTGTCTTTCCATTCTAAGCTAAAGAACTTTTAGAAAATACTTCTCATGGAAAATATCATTAAATAATGTCCACACCATGACATTAATCTCATCTTTTTCCTTAGTATTATTAATTAGAGACCACCATCGATTTATTTCACCTTTAAAATGATAAATAAAAAGAGTTACCTATTGATATTTTATACATACCAAAACTTAAAATATCTTATCTAGTGAATTTATTTATCCTTTAGCTTTCATCAGGTCTGAAGATACACCAAAATTCAAAGGGTTATATTTCATGAAATACTCCCCTATAGAAATTGTAGAGTCTAAATCAGTGTGAGATCACTAAGAGGGGGAGGGGTGAATCAGTGATCCCTTTTCTTTTTATAAATTTTTTTCTTTTCAATTCAACTATTGTGGGTGATTAAAGCCTCATTCCATTATTTTTATATCTCTTAACCTTACTTAAAATAATTTTGTAGATTTAAAGGCGCCGAACATAAGGATTTACAAGGTTTGGTACAAAGAACTACTCTTTACTGTGTTGGTTAGTCCCCCCAACTACTATATCAAAGGTGATTATAAATAGTAACTGGTTATTCCCACAATTAAAAACCAATTATACCCCTCAACTACAATTTACCTTCAATAGTTGGTTTTACCCCCCAACTACACCTTCTTATCTAGTGATTGGTTAGACCCCCCCCCCCAATCACAATAATCCAACAACTAGTTAGACCTCACAATTGAAACCTTCTTCTTTGGATAGCTTGATCTAATATAGAAAGATATTTTGAACTTCATGGTAGATTCTGCACCAATTGATGATTATCTTACTCCATGAGCTTACTGGATTAGACTTACTCATGTACACCAATTCAAGAACTTTGCGGGGATATGTGATCGCATATTCATGCGATGGCTCGGTTATTTAACTAAAATATTATTCTTCTCACTATTTGAACACATTCTATATATCATCGCATGTATGTAAGACAAAGATTTCATGCATGTACTTGGGTCGATTGAGCATATCTTGATCTCTTGGCTTGATCTCAAGTGATGGTCGATACTCAATTACCACATGCATGCATCGTGAGGTAGGATATAATGAATAGGTTTTTTCAGATGACCTTAATCGACAAGACTGGATGGATTCGCTTTTATCCATATGTTTTTAATGATGAAACTACAATGTATGCACCAGATTAGTTCCACATTGGTCTTGCAAACTATCTAACACTATTTAATAAAACAAATCACTTCGTTGAAAGCTCAAGTCAGCACTGGGGTTAAGCACCCGGATACACTTCACACACCATGACCTTCATACCTCATGCCTCCCCACACATTCCCTTCACCTACTTGCATGTGCACTCACATGTGCATGTTCCAGCAAGCAGTAACTCTCTGTGGGCACTATGCACTCTCATTAGCTGTTATGGGTTGGATGAGTTGACATGCTTTCCCACCAAATCAGTGGTTTAATGATTCCTTGGATAGACTATGGTTGTCCCCTTTTTTAATAAAGGAAAATAAAAATACTTAGATAAGAAAAAATTGTGCCATAAAATGCCAAGCCAAAATGCTAAAATCCTCATCTTTTTTAGTCATGTAATTTATTTCTACAAATTACATAACTCATATTCAACTATTCAAAAGTTATAACCATTGTGAAAACTCCCAACACAATTAGCACATATATTTTTAATGAATAATGATTCAACAATCATTACATCTATGATCTACTTGGTACTATGTAGCAGAACACATATTGATATCCTTCTTTATTGACAACAATTAATGCAACTCAACTTCATTAATCTCAATAATCTCCCCATTTAAATTTATTGTTAATACCACCAAAAAATTAATCATGTAAATTTGTGAATATATCTCCCTTTCTTCTCCCCCTTATTGACAAAAATACAAAGGTGTATTTAGGGGTACTCACTTGAACTTCAACTTCATCCAACTTCAAAAATTATATCTCTGAGTTATCTTATCTCAAGGAATGAAATCACACTCTTCAAAAAGAAATGAACTTTTAATTAATAAACTCAAAGTATATGTGGATAACCCGATGTAGAAAACAATTTTGATGCCCCCAAATCATCAAATTTATTAAGAAAAAAATTTATAATGTGATATCATTCTCAATCTCATTAAAAAAATTCAATTTAGGGGTTATTTGAGCAGTTTTTTTAAGATATATCCTACAAAAATCTTAAAAACACATAAAAACATTTTAAGTTCATAAAATATTACTCCCCATGCATTCATCTTTCTCATGATCTATCACTCCCCTTTAATAAATAGTTTGAAATAATCAAAAAAGATTTTCAAGTGTGATGATCATACCTCAGGTTTAGTGTTTCTCCTCTTAAAGGGATACACTCCATTCATCATTATGGAAATAGGTGTTATCCATTATGAATATATCTTATCCTTAAATTCCATGAATATTGGTTTATATAAAAAATAATGGAATAAGGAGGGACCTCAAATTTTTAGAGGATGTTTTAAGGCTAAGAGTTTTCTCTCAACCTTTATTTCATCATTTTTCTTCTTAGGATCAACTTTGGATGTGCCATATTTGTTCATTATCACTGAATGTGTGATTGATTTTTCCTCATTATTTGAAACTTATAATGTAGATTTATTTTCCTCTTCAAGTATCAAAATAATTTCTTTATGCTTTACACATCTTCTTCATACTATCTTCTTGGGTTATTAGAATTTTCATACAATGTTTTGTGTCATCCCTAGTTTTTTCACACCTTTCACACTTTGGAATTTTCAAGTAATCATTTGTAGATTTATTCTTATAAAATTCCATCTCAATATCTATAGATACTTTCTTTTCTTTAGCTTTATCAATTTTTTTAGCTTCTTCCAATTTTTCATCCAATTTCAATTGATCTGTCCAAAAAACTAGACACTATTTTCTGACATTCATAGTTTTCTCATAATCTTTGCATAACTTACCACTATTTTTATATCAAAACCTCTTACCTTACAAAATATAGGGAATATATATTGGTTTTATTATCATTAATTTCTTATATTTTTTACCTTATTAACAAAATCTGGAAAAAAATTCATTCAAACACTCATTTGTGTTATGTGTTGGCAGTTTAGATGATGTCTTGGTCACAAACTTATCTTTATGATAATATGATATCATCTATTTAACATAACTCCCCATTAATTCATGTCTCTTTCCTGGTAGATACATGTTATAGTGATATGAATAGTCTTTATGAACAAACACTCCACAACACCAAAAACAACCTTTGAACCTTGATCTTATAGACTAATAGTAGTTCTGATATAAAGATTGTTGTTATTGTCTTTTCATAAACTATGGGTGTTTTTGCTTGGGAATAAACCTTCTATCTAGATTAGTCAACTATTCCTTTATGGAAGATGTTTTATTATTTATTCTTTTAGTCCTTTATTTTTTAGTATTCCCTTTCAAATCTCCATTATTAGAAAAATATATATGCATTGAGACTAATTAGAAGTTGAAACAACCTGTCTTTGTAAACCCTTCTACTTAGTGGCTTGTCATGATTCACCTTAAGTTTAACTTCTCTAGTAAAATATTATTTCATCTTTTTCAACTCAAGTTGAGCTAAAAAAACATTGATTGAATATCATATAATTATTCCTCTTTCTCAGCAATCTTTTCACCTAGATCATTCACAATCTTCTCAAATCCAACAAACTTCAATTTGTTTTGTTTATTTTCTTCAACAAGTGTTGATTATTCCTTGTCAAAATCTTCCTTTACAGTCACTTTTTATTCAAAAAAATCATTTTTCCTTATAAATTATAAATTTTAATCTAATTTTATCTTATTTTATTAGATGTGTCTCCTATTTATTGATATGTTCTTTACTATCAAATGTGATCTTATCAATTTCTTTTTTTCCTTTTATTTTCCTTATTAAGTTGTATATTTATCATAAGAGTATCTTCAAGATTTTATTTTGATATATATTCTCATTCAGTTCTCTCATCACCTTCATCACCATTAAATTAGTCTTTAAATTTCTTGGATTTACCCATAAAACACACATGATTCTTATAAGATCTTCCATCTTCTAACTCACTACTTATTGGTGAAAATTCATTTATTTCTTTGCTCATTATATTTTTATTCTTAGAAGTAAACCCCTTCTTGTGCTTCTTCCACTTCCTTTTCTGAGACTTCTTATCTTCTTTATCTGAGTCTGTGTCAAGATCTTTCTTCTTTGGATGGTTATTATAAAAATGAGAATTGTTGTGGAAATTCCATCATTTGAGTAATTGTTTGTATTTTCCTTTCCACTTTCCCCTTTTAAAAATTCTTATTAATAAGGTAATAATTTGACAAAATTCCTCTTAAAATTACTCATCCTAAAAGTCACTTGATTCTAGTTCTTCTTCATTTTTATATTTACATGTTATCATTGCCTCAAATTTCATATCATCTTTTTCCTTCTTCTTGACTATTGGTTCTTTTCTCATTTCATATACTATGATAAATTTATGAATTTCATCTAGTGATGGGTCTTCTTAGTCTTCTAGTATAAAAACCTTTGGATCAAATCTATTTAGAAAATTTCTCACTAAATTTTTCACAATGGTTGAGTTATCCAAATTCTCGCCAAAACCTTTTATGCTACTAAAAATCTCATTCACTCTTGTAAAGTAGTCATCAATACTCTCATCATCACATATTTTTATATATTCAAATATGATTCTTTTCACTTGCAGTTTATCTCACTTACCTTTTAAATTTCTCTCATAGGTACTCTTCAAATTTTCCTAAATCTTTTTAGTAGTTAGGAGTCCCGTGACTTTATTGTATACCTTCTTATAAAGTGACATAAAGAGAAAATTCTGATCTTTTCCATCCATTTCTAGATTCCTCTTATCAGCAAAATTCATAGGATCATTCTCATCATAGAGTGAAAATATCACAATTATTGAATCTCTTACTTCTACCCCAAGTATAAGAGATAGGGTAACATCCTATTTTTTTATCCATGAGAGTTCTCACTATTAAAAGTGGGAACACCCATGTTGTTTACTGAATTGATGTTCTCCATTCTTAGTAGTATTTTGGATCTTCCAGAGGAAACCCATCACTTTGATGCCACTTGTAGAGCCTGGATCAATATGATATCACTGAGAGGATGAAGGGGTGAATCAGTGGTCCCTTTTATTTTTAAAAAAATTATTTTCAATTAAACCTTTGTGTCCAGTTAAAGCCTTGGTCTAATATTCTTATATATCTTAGCCTCACCTCTAATAATGTCGTAAATTCAAAGGCAATGAGCATAATTATTTACAAGGTTCGGTACAAATATTCACTCATTTTCATATTGGTTAGTCCCCCCAACATGGATTATACACTATATTAGAATATTATTACAAATAATAACTTTTTATAACCCTAATTACAAACTGATTATACCCCCCAACTTCAATTCACCTTCCGTAGTTGGTTTCCCACCCCCAACTGCACCTTCTCCAATGATTGGTTAGACCCATCAATCACAATCTTCTAGCAACTAGTAAGACCCTCAAATTAAAACCTTCTTCTTCAAATGGCTTGATCTACTATAGAAAGATCTTTTACACGTTATGGTAGCTTCTGAGCCAATTAATGATGATCCTCCTCCGTGATATTTCCATATAAGACTTGCTTATTTAAACCTATTCAAGAACCTTTTCACCTCACCGGTCTTTCTCATGTAATTTTGATCTCCTATGTATAATCAGTTTCCTCATTGCAATAATGCTTATTAAAATTTTATTCCTTCAATTGATGAAGTCCCAAAATCACTTAAATGTACGGAATTGATGCACACAATATCTTCAATATTATTTTATACAAGAGTGGACTTGCACTACTTGAAATGATTTGTCTTTGAGACCAAAACATAATTTATAGAAAAACCTCAAGATATTTCGATTCATTTAAGTGACGAATTTCCACATGCATGTGCACAAGATATTCTCTTTTCTTTACATTATTTGTTCACTTATTGAAAAACTCATTATCTCGCATAAAGAACATGGATTGTCCGAGGTTTCATGATCATGTGATCAACATTAGGTCATGAAAAATAAAAATTTATTATATTCTTCCTCACATAAACCAAAATAGGCATGTAGTAACTAGTACTCCTTCATGTGACCAGGTAGGGTTTACATGAGCATCCTCCTTCATTCATTTAACTTTAGAGGTTCATGGATGCTCCTCAAATCCTTATTATCTTCACATAAGCAAAAAGTAATTTAAAGGATATTCTTTGCATGAATAGGTTAGGTGATCTTCATATCCCCTTCACAAGACTAAGTTAGTTTGTGAATCTCCTTCACATGATTGGACCACACGGATGCTTTGTTTCTTTAGAAATGAGAGATCTCTAAATATTCCCAATAATATCCCTATCCCTTGATCCTTGCCTTTATATTAATAGGTAGATTATAACCACCACTATTTATATATTCAAGATGATTTAAGGATCGTTTAATGCAATGAAAATCACAGTGTATCTTAAACTTACGTTTCGCCGAAAAAACATGGCATCTTGACTTGGATTCTTCATTCACTAGATTGAATACATGATTCGCATGATCATATTCACTTTATCACATGACACCTTAGTGGATTAAAAATAATGTGACAACTTAGTGTATAGATAATTGATAAATGTTAAAGACTTCACATGTTGGAGGTTTTCTATAATGGGATCTTTATGTGATGGAATTTATGTTGTTTTTATGCAATGACATCATGTGATCAATGATGTTCATGTGATAGATCAGAGATTGATTCCATATGATCACACAATCCATAGTACTTCATGTGATTAATTTATGTGATGTTGTGGGGATACATGATCACCTCTTATGTGACAGCTTGGTTCTTTACATGACAGATTCTTCTTTTTACTATTTGAACACATTTTGCATATCATCGCATGCATGCAAGACAATGATTGCATGCATGTACTTGGGTCGATTGAGTCTGTCTCGGTCTCTCAGCTTGATCATAGGTGATGATTGATATTCAACTATATCATGTATGTAAATCCATCACATGGAGTTAGTATAAAATGAACAGGTTTGTTCATATGGCCTTGATTGACTTGATCAGACAACTTCACTTTTATCCATATGTTTTTAATGACTGAGATATAGTGTCTACACCAGCTGAGTCATGCATTGATCTTACGAACTATCTGATGCCGCTTAATACACCAAAGCACTTTGTCGATAGCTTGATCCAACACTGGGGTTTTCACCTAGATACACTTCACACACCATGACCTTCACAGGTTGTGCCTCCCTCCATAGGCCCACATGCCAACATGCATGCGTGCTCACTTATGCGCGTTCCTACAGGCACTATGCAGCCTCCCATTCTAAAGAGCTCCATGTGGGTGTTATGCATTCTCATTAGCCACTATGGGCTAGCTGAGTTGACTTGATTTCCCACCTAATAATTGGTTGCATGGGTCCTAAGTTAGCCTATGGTTGGTCCATTTTAAAAAAGGCTAATAAAAATACTTATCCAAAAACAAATTGCACCATAAAATGCCAAGCCAAAATACTTAACTCCTCGTCTTTTTTAGTCATGGAATTGATTTCTGAAAATTTCACAATTCATATTCAACTATTTATATGTTATAACCATTGTGAAAACTCCCAAAAATATTAGTACATGTATTTGGCATGAATAATGGTTTCAACAATCATCACATATATGGGATACTTAATACTAGGTAGTAGAACATGTATTAACACACTTCCTTATTAACAATAAATGAAACTTAACTTCATTGGTCTCAATAAACATGCTCTTATTTGGAGAATTAAATTGCTCACTTTCATGGGTGTTTCCAATAATAGCCTGCATCAACTTAGCTAACACTACCATAGATTGCGCTATTCCAACCATTCTGGGTTGCTGATTCAAATGGTTATTATCCCCTTAATGTCTTTCCACCCCAACTGCTATATTTCCTCTATGTAAAACCATTATAAATAGACATGGATTAGATGAAGCAACATGAAAATATTAAAAATCAATCTCTTGATAATATAACCATAAATTATACTCTCTTTAAAGTGTCATGTAACATTCTATTAACCTATAAAGGTATCTAAACCTCTACTTTGATACCAACTATAATGACCTATATCTTAAAAACCCATAATTACATGATTTATAACGATGGATTCAATTTATTGAATTTCCAAGATATTTTTGATTTATAGTTTTATAGAATTAGGAAAAAAATACATAAAAAGTGCACACTTTCAAATAGTGTTCATTTTTTCAAAAAAATATAGCTTTAAGTTTACACCTATGTTTCATTCAGGACACTTTTTCTTTGTTAAAGAGGAGTCACCATAGTGAAAATATTTACCTTGATAATAATTATACTCATCCATAGATCCTGTGAAAAAAAATTAAAATATGGGATGAGTAAATAAAATATTAGTAAGAGATATAAAAAATAAAGGATTCTCGTTAGTCTGGTGAAAAACATGAAAACCCATGAAGACATTTACCTTTTTCAATAAAACTTTTATCACATAAATAAAACATTTAAATAAGTGAAAATAAATATTTTCTCAAATAAAACCTTTGAATCCCATCTTTAAGCAAAGGAGAAACCATGAAGGAGTCTTAAGGCATGCGGGAACGCATAAAAACATTATATTGAAAAATAAACCTTTCACCTTTAAATTTTTCTTACCTCATGAAATCAAAATATTTCCATAAAAAACCTTTTTACAAGAATAGTATAGGTAACTTGGAGCATCATATTTGTAACCTATTTTCACTTGTTTTTAATGCATGACAGAATAACTAAATCCTATTTAATTCTATAGGAGTAACCTACCTGGTTATCTCCCTCATTTTTACCTTTAAAAACTATGAATTTCCTAATGTATTGGAGATCTATATTGAATGCACCCATCATCATGAGCTATATCAGGCTCAATCATCATAATCTATAATTCTTAAGTACCATATCATGAACAAAACATTTATAAGCTTTCAATTTTTCATCATAAAACCCTTATAAAACTCATTTGAACCCATTAGCAAAACACTTTCCATTTTTTGCATAATCATAAGGAGAAATATCTTTTTTATTTGGAAACTCTTAAAAATGAAAAAATAACAAAAGAGTGGTAATGTGATGTTCTTTGAAAACCCATTTTAACTTGTAGAGTAATCTTGATAAATAATAACAACTATAATTGTGTTAAAAGTCGTTCATGCCTTGTATGTTAAAAAAACATTCTTTTTACGCTTTTGTAAAAATTTGAAAATAACCCATACATAAAAAATTGAAAAGATTTCCTTTTAAACCTTTGTAAATAAATTAAAGTTTAGTTTAAAATGACCTTTAGAAAAAAAATTATGCATAAATAAGAACATTTTTAAAAAATTTAAAAGAACATGGATATGGAGGAGAAAACATTTAAAACAGCATTTTAAAGGAAAATCCTTTACCTCGAGTCCCAAATTGTTTCATTCATATATATACCCTTATAATAAATAAAATTATATTAGTTTTATACTTTATTAATAACCATTTTCATTTTTATTCCATTATAATTATTCCCTTTATTCACTTTTTTACCATGTTTTATTCAGTTACTAAAATGGTTAAGTTCACGTTGGACGTTTTGAGGACGTTCGGTTTATAACCTCAAAATGACAATGATGCATTGACCATGGTCAAGATTTTATGGTTAAATTAAACTCGTAATATTAAACATGTTATAATTATTATATTTATACATTAAATATTCTTTTAAAATCAACCACTTCAGGTGGTCATGAAAAATGAACCACGTCGTTTCATGGGGATGGTAGTTTATACGTACGCATGAACGACGTTTTTATTTTTCTAATAGGTGGAAAATAAATAAATTAGATAAAATTTTACTCTTAAATAATTATAAATATGTTATATATTTCATATTTATTCACTATTTTCATACTTATTATCATTATTGTAAGGTGGATATGAAAAATGAATCATAGTCCTCCATGGAGGTGGTATTTCACACATATGCACATGTGACGTTATCATTTTCCAATGGATGGTAGGGTAAGAAGGTAAGTAATATATTATATTTATAGAATAATAATTATTTCATAAATATCATATATATTTATTTGTTAAATATTTTAACCATCCATGTAATTTGGTGATGAAAAACAAAACACATCGCTTCGTGAAGGTGGTAGTCCACATGTATCCACATATACGCACGGGCAATGTTTTCATTTTCCATAGGATGGAAAATGGAATTAAAAGGGTTGTAACATAATCATAATAATATTTTAGTACATTTAAAATAATTATGTTATTATTTCATCATGGTCAAAGAATATTTTAAGAGTTACAAGAAGCAATAGGCATGAAACGCTCGGTTGAGAGTTATACCTCTTCTCTGAGAAATCTCCTTTGTATTGAACCTTAAGTCTAATAGGTTTAGTATTTTTGTGATACAAAACCTATAATATTTGGGGAGGGATTTTTGGGATATATTTGGGTAGGGACTTTCCAGACTAGAGAGGTGTGAGGAAGGGAGGATAGAAGGTTCCCTTTTACAAGTGAGGGTAGTGGCGCATTGTAATTATTTAAGGCTTTAAAATAATATTAAGTCATTATCATAGTAAAGTGGAAATTAAACAACTAAAATTAAAAGATAAAGTGATAAGGGTCGAAATAAAATCATCCAATAAGAATTAAAATAGGATTTTGTGCCTTTATCACTTAGTTTTTACCTTAATTAACCTGATTTATTTTTTACTGTGGTAACACATTTTTACCATGATTATTATTCATAATG
Organism: Viscum album; assembly: GCA_963277665.1. NCBI lineage: Eukaryota > Viridiplantae > Streptophyta > Magnoliopsida > Santalales > Viscaceae > Viscum > Viscum album. The sequence continues at coordinate 1,842,828,242 of OY728150.1, forward strand.
ACTAAAAATAAAATTGAACTCGTTACTAAATTGGAACATCCTAATTAAAAATATGAAATTATTTTTTCAATATTCTGTTTGTATAAGTGGCTGAAATTACTTTTAATATTAGTGTGTAAAATGCAATGAAAAATAGTTTTTTAGAAAACTGCATTTTAAGCATAAAATTGAACTTATACTAAAATCAAATATAATGTTGATTCCTATGAAATTATTTAGATTATTTTTAATCAAAAGGATATTATTTTACTTTAAAACTAAATCTAAAATAGAATGGTACTTTTAAATTACTTGATTTAATGAAAAAATGTTAATTTTGCAAAAAATTGCATTTTTCACTATTCTCTTAAAAATAAATCTTTTCAGAAAAATATAAAAAAATTACCCCAAGATTTATTCAATATATTGATTCCAAAAATAAAGTTTTTTTTATCAATTTTAAATTCTAAAATCAAAAAATTTATCTTTAAAATAAAGTAATTCAATTCATGGAAAATCAATTTAGTTAATTAAAACTATTTCTTTTTTGACTGAAAACTTTTACAAAATTATTTATAAAACTATGATGAATATAAATCCATAAAATGGATACTTATAAATCATAATATTGATTTATTTTCAAGATTACCTAGTTTGTTACATATTGTGTCTGCTATTTTCAAATTTTCCTACTATTAAAGGTTCTCCAAAGAAAGTCATATGAAAACTATAAAGAGAATACTTCATTATATTAATCACATTAGATTTTGACCTATTTTATTATATTAGTTCATAATAGTAGTTCTTGGGTTATACATATATGGATTGGGCAGGTCTGGTGGATGACTAAATGTCAACTTATAAAAGTGTATTCTATCTTGGCAGTTCTTGTATCTCTTAACTAAGTAAGAAACAAGAGTGCATATGTCTAATAATAAAAGAGTCTAAATATGTAGCATCCACTCAAGCATGTACTCAATTAATATAGATGCGAAAACATGTTGAATATAGTGGTATGGAAGTGGCCTCTCCTATCCCTTTCAAGTGTGACAGCTCGACTTTCGTAAATCTTATAAAAAATATCATTTATCATTTGAGGACAAAGTATATTCAGATAAAATATCATTTTTTCAAGGATAAGGTTAAACAAAGAGTTTTTAGGTTAGAGTATGGGTATACTAAATATCAAACTACTAATATTATGACCAAGAAACTATCCAAGGAAGATTTTGAAAGGCATCGTTTTGTGCTCGAAGACCAACTGAATCCATCCAACTAGATGAGTTGGACCTGAGACCCCCACTCCCTCATGGAAATTTATTTTCTGGAAAGGTATGGTTTCTCTCTTATGTTTAATTTTTGATATTCTAATTCTAAATTATGAACTTTCAGAGTAGTGGTCTTTGGGTTTGTTGAAAATGGAGGATAAATGTTCACTCACTCTACTTGAAAGGGTGGGGAAGTGACTATGTTAAGGAATGGGAGAGTATCTCAATGGTTTTTTAGGGGTAGTAGTGTTTATAATGGAATAAATATGTCTTAAGGACCAAGGTTTTGTGTTCCTGGGGATATTTTCATTCAATTATTATTTCTTACACTGAGTATGGATTAAGTAGTCTTATAGTTGGTAATTAGTGAACCATTGTGACATAACTTGATAGAAGTAAGTTCATTTTCATTTTTTTCAGGATAGATATGGTATTTTATGAAGCTTTTATGGATGGAGAGGTGTAATACTAGTTTTGAAATGCTTTGGAATTGTCACCAAATCCAAAGGGAGAAACTATTAGCAAAAATCCACTATGAGTGCTTTTTGGGGTGTGTTTGTTGACAATGAAATGGAAGGAATCTTCATTGTTTCCTATGTAATACTATGAAGTCCATTTCTTGAAGGATAGAGGGGGTTTGGATTGAATCTCATGTGGTTTTTGGATGGGTATTAGGGAATGAAATTTTTCTAAGTATATTTTGTGTGGGATTTATATTGCATGTGTGTACCAGTCATTTTTAGGTTGTGTATGAGTCTTTTGATAGTGTGTATGAGCCATGTGCTACCAGTGTACGAGTCAGATGAAACAACAGAAAAGTATATATTATGTACGAGTGATATTGAGCTATGTGTATGAGTCATAGATCATCTACATATGATTTATTACCACCAGTGTATGATTCATCTGGGAATTTAGAATTTATAGGACCATGATCGAGGAGGAACACATAGAGTACTAGGTTGTGGAACTTGGTGTGGTGCACCGGTAGAACCCATGTGTGAAGAGGAATCCCAATCTGGGCATTGAGGAAATTATGGCATGTGTAGGCTTCAGGAAGAAAATGGTGAAGTCTGAAATATATTTGAGGAAGGTGAGAAAAATGACCAACCATTTTTTGCCACATCATGGAGCTCAATGTTTTGAGAGTTTAGTTTAGCTATGAAAAATGGGGTGGAAAATACTGGGGTTTTAGATTCCATAGTAGACCAGTATGAAGCGAGTTGAATAAGGAAGATAGAGAGACCATTGTTCCATATCCCAACACATTTTTGGAGTACTGTTCATGATGGATATTATAAATTTTGGAATTGAGGAGAAAACATGCAAGAAAAAGACACCACGTGATGGAGGCAGGTGTGGTGTTCATTGTGTTGTTATGGAATGAAAGGAAAAAATGGCCAATGGGCATAGTGATGACCATTTCACCAAGAATTTCACCTAGATATGTTTCATACTATGGGGTATGACATTTCAGAACATGGTAAAAGATTATAGGATCAATGTATATATTTTTTTAGAATTAAAAATGAGATGACTGGGCAAATTTTTTGGATCTGGTTGCTGACAAAGCTACACACCATAGAGAAGAAAGATCACATCATATTTCCTAGTCTGGATAAAAGTTCAAAATAATTTAAAGTGGTGTGATACTTGGAGAGTTGACCCGCCTAATTTGGAATGTTTTTTACTAAACTACATATCGTAGTACTGAAAAAAAGGTGGAGGAAGTTCTCAATGAGAGAAATTTTGGAGAAATAGAGCATCAGTGGGAGAGGGTTCTCAAATTGTTTTTTATACTATAAAGAAGAGGAATAGGATAGTGAAGTGCTCTAGGAGTTCAATCATTTGAAAATATTATGTTGAGTCCTTCAAAGATAAGTAATTGGAGCTTATTTGAAATACCATTCTTGATATAGTTTTCATTTTCATTTATGGAAGAAGAAGAAAACACAGGAGGAGCAATTCATTCTACTCTCTGAGGAGTGCAATGAAATTTATGACTATGTAAGGTTGTAAACCAAGAGTGTTGTGACCCCCTCCTAGGCTGGAGATGGATAAAAAAAGATAATGACCCCTGAGTCCCACCTCCAGTAATCCCAGGGTTGGAGACTAGCCCCAAGGGTATACAAATCTCACAATATGGGAGGCATTACCCTTTTTTTGAAACTAGATCGGGAGATATGATGGATCATATGCAAAAAAATCCAAGAAATATATAAAATAAATCCAAAAACCATCCCACATTCATGTTTTGAAATAGAACTAGTACAAATAGAAAAGTCTCCAAAGTGAAGTACCCAAAAGCAGGCTAAAGAAGTGACTCAACAACTATCTGAATCCCGAGATAGTAAGGTCTAGAACGGTCCAAGAAATCCTCTTGGAAACCTAAAAATAGTTTTATATACATAGGGTGAGCATATAGGTATACTCATTAGGAAAACCAAAGTCTCTCATGCACATGTTAAGGAAGCATACTAATGCCCCTGTGAGAAAACAACATAACCAAACAACAATTAATAGGTATACTAACCATCCCAACCTCACCAAGTCACACTCACAAAATAATGAAAGTCAAGTAATATAATATAATGCACATCAATTATAGGGTACCCCACACTACTCTCCCATTGATTGGCCGCTCTTGACTAATGGAAAACATCCCCATGCTCCCATCTCTTTCGAAAGTACCACATCACAACACAACCGCACACACCTGGGCATCACAAACCACACCACATTCTGAAGACACCTAGGGAAGCATAGCATATCTCACCCCACCCATAGACACCTAGTCCACAAACCACATCACATCCTGCTCGCAGACACCTGGACCACAAACCACATCACATCCAACCCATAGACACCTAGTCCAAAAACCACATCTCATCCCGAAGACACATAGAAAAGAAAAAAACATCCCATCCTGAAGATACATGGGAAAACACAACTCGCCTGCACACACCTAGGCCCCACAAACCACAACATGTTCAAATAATCATGGGTTATCACCGCCTGGAAGAGGGAGTAGGGAAGAGTGGGAGGTCATCCATCCATACTCCCACCAGGATGTTTGGGAAAGACACCCTCCCCTGTGACTATGGTGGTGCTCAGTACATAGTTATCAACTAGGGTGAGGTGAATATATAAATCATAAGGAAAATACAAGTATATACATATATGATACCAAACACTCAAGCCCAACCTATGGGTTCTCAGACAAACCACCAACTCACAACACTGTAAACTTTGCTGCTACCTTTAAATGCACAACACCACACATCAAGCCACAAAACCATTTCATGTCCCCAAAAAAATTTAATCAACCATTTCCATCATGTTAACTGATCACATCGTGATTCATTGTTTTATTTCACCCTTACACCATTGTATTAAACTGATTTTTGTATTATAAATTCCAAATATAATAACAAATTTAAATTAATATTTTATTATATTATTTAATATTTATCACTATTAAAAGGGGTAATTATACTTTTTTTATGATTTCATTGTAGAAGGAGGTGATTTATAGGCCCCAGAGATTATCCATAAAGAAAATGGGCCAAACTGCATAGAATCCCAAGGACACATGTCCACTGTTTTGCACATTTCACAAAATAAGTGCCTCCAAATGGGCTGAAATGTTTTGGACCGGTCCAAAACTCTATGGGGTAAAACTCATCTCAATAAACCCAATCCCAATTCTCCCATTAAGGGGCCCATACGAACCAATCTTTCCAAGGGAAAAAATCTTCCCGAATTCAAAAGTTAGGTTTGGTATTTTGCCAATATCTCTTAATAAAGATGTATAATGGCCACCACATTTGACATGGAGATAGTTAATAGGATGTATGGAAACTCTCATATTTTTTACAAGATGTGATATGGACATTTACTAGTCCAAAACTGAGATACAATTGGTATAACCAAAACTGGGCACTCAAAACCACTTCCCATTTTAGCTATAAAAGGGAACCATGGGAACCTCATTTGTAACTTCAAACCAGAGGAAAAGATTTTACATTTTGGAGTCCTATAGTTCTATCATCCTCTTATTAGAAGTTCTAGAGACCCCTATCCTCATATGGGGATCAATAATGAAGAAGGAGTTCCACTCGAGCTTCCTCCTCCTCTCGATGGCAGGCTAAACGGTGGGTAATCATTGTGAGGGAGCTACACAAGAGGGAGTTCCGACACAAAATTATCTAATATTTTGGTGTATATTTTGGTTTGGAATTATTATTTTATATGTATTTTAACTTGTTTTTATGCTTTTAATTGAAACACTTCTTATTTCATAACTGATCGGTGTGCAATTTTAAGTGTGTAGATTGTGTTGTTCTGATTGGACAACATAAGAATCCGCTTATTTCCCAAACATTTGAGATTTCAGTGTTCCTTGACAAAGATTAATTCATTATAAGGGTATGTAATTTGACTATATGATTATTATGTCAATATTTAGTCATATTTTCATCATTTTAGGGGTTGTGGGTACCCATGATCTTGGTTAACCCTCAATCAAAGGATTACACCAAAACCTAATAATCAATTAAGAACAAAGAACTTTTCAAGTGGTGTAGTAACTAAGAAATGATTACATAGTCATCATTTATTCTTAAAAATACACTTGTTTGTAAAATTTTAAACTCTTTAAATTAAGACATTTTATTTTAAAACTGTTTTCAAAACCACCCCCCTCTTTTAGTAATTTTTATTAAAAATTCACACTAAAAACACCAAATCTCCTTGAAAGACGAACTAGGTTATTACCTATACTATAAATAATATTTAAAAACATAATAAATTTGACATGTCATGAAAATTCATTCAAATTTTGGCATCATTTTCAGGGATTTCTTCGGTTTTTAGTGTGTGTTTTTTGTAAAAGTATTGTGTATTTTGTAATTATTTGTTTACTTCTTTTATTCCTTTATTTTTTTAAAGTTGATTTATAAAATAATCCTTTTTTAGGCCTTTCTCATGATGTGATCTTAATCAGAGTAAATACTTCCATTCAAACACAAATTGGAGAGGATATTACGTCATCGACACTAATAAGAACCAAACAATCCATTGAATGAGGACACACAAAACATCAACGCACTTCTTGATCCTTCCTCTTCTTCTTCTGGAACCAACATCAAAACTGAAATAAACTTTCATAACATGGCTGAAAATGACTATACATTAAAATAAATAACCTTTACTGATGTTGATATCCAACCCACTTACATTCAAATTCAAGGTGTGTTACCCAATTTTGAACTAAAATCCAGCTTAATTCACTTATTATCAAGATTCCGTAGACTGGATGGAAAAGACCCATATAAGCACTTAAAATAATTTCACACTATGTGTTCAACATTGAAACCTGATAATTTTTATGAAGAACGAATAAATCTTAGGGCATTCCCATTTTCATTATAAGACACTGTGAAAGGTTGGTTGAATTATGTTAATTCTCTAATTAGAGGATGGGGGGATATGAAACACCTTTTTCTTGAAAAATACTTCCCAGCATCTAGAACTGCAACAATAAGGAATGAAATTTGTGGGATAATACAATCTCAAGGGGAAACACTTCATAAATATTAAAAAATATTTAAAATGATTTTTTCAAGTTTACCACACCACCAAATAAGTGATCAACTTTTAATTTAGTATTTTTATGAAGGTTTAATTCCTATTGGTTGAAATATGATTGATGTTGTTGCAAGTGGTGAATCAGTTGATAAAACCCGAATCACTACAAGGACCCTGATTGAGAACATGGAACAAAACACTCAACAATTAGGTTCAAGGTCTAGTGTACCAATTTGAGATGTCCATGAGGTTCAAAGTACCAAATTTGAGAAGAAGGTGGACATGAAGTTTAAAGAGGTAAGTACCCTTCTTCGAAAACTTTATCTTTACCAAGGGAAATCCCAATATCCTACTCCCATCCACTATGGAATATATTCTTCTAACACCCACTATTCTGACCAATGCCATCAAGTGAGAGAAACATCTGAGAGTTGTGAGGCAATCTTCTCAGGACGCCCCTTTAACTAACCCTTTAGGAAAGAACCTTATTATCCTTACAACCCTAGGTGGAAAGAAAACCAAGCTTATAGGCAAGGGAGTATTTATACTAACCTCAATAACCATGGAACCAATCGGGGCAGAGTAATCATCCACCACCACCTAGAAATCCTCAACCATAATAAAGGCGTTTTTAACAACAACCTCAAAAACCCGAGCCTAGCCTAGAAGACATGGTGAAACAAATGGATTATAATAATATACAAATTCAAAAAAACCACCCAAGCTATCATAAAAGACCTAAAACTTAATTAGGCCAACTAGACAATTTTTTGGGGTAAATCCAAAGTCATGGGTTGGGTCAATTACCCTCTAAACCACTAGTCAACCCTAGGGATAAGGTAAATGTAAGTTCCATCACCCTTAGGAGTGGAACTCAATTTAAAATCCAAATGAACCCTCCTTTATATTTATCCCCTCATGAGTAAAACACCATCCCAACCATTGAAATTAGTCCAAATGTTGAAAAACCTTGTTCTGGGAGAAGCTCTTACAAAGGAAAGAGTGTGTCTGTTGATGAGTCACCTAGCCTAACCATTCCTCTTCCATTTCCCCAAAGGGACACCCACCTAGGAAACAAAATTAAACTTAACATGATAAGGAAATATTGGAAACTTTTATTATTAGTTAACATTCCTTTGATTGACATCGTGAAGAAAATTCCACAATACGCCAAGTTTTTTAAGGAGATGTGTACACACCAAAGGCGACTTCGAGGTGATGATAAGGTGAGATTGGGGAGGAATGTCTCAAAATTTATAAAACATCACTACCCACCAAATTTAACGATCCAGGAACATTCTCAATTCTATGCACCATAGGAGAGTATTCCTTTTCCAATGCTATGCTTGATTTGGGTGCTTCTATAAATGTGATTCCTCACTCTATTTATTCTTCATTATAGGTTAGGTAACTAAAGACCACTAGAACTATTTTTCAATTAGAAAATTAGAGTACAACACACCCTTTTGGGGTGTTAGAGGATGTTATTATGAGGGTGAAAATTTTAATTTTTCATGATGTTTTTTATGTTCATAAATAGAAGATGATAGGATAAATGGGAATGCCCTGGTTATATTAGGGAGAAATTTACTAAAAATTGCCAAAATAATAATTAATGTCCACAATGGTACATTATCTATGGATTTTGGTGGTGAAATTTTCCACTTCAATATCCTTGATGCCATGAATCACCCCTTTAAAGAACATTCCTCTCTCTTTGTTAATTCAATTGATGTACTCCCTTCCCCTGAAAAAACATCTTTTATTTCTCATGATTCCCTTTCTAAGTTTTCATCATTGATTGAAATGATAGGAAATTAATCATGCATGTAATGTTGTACTGGTCTAGAAAAACATCATGCATGTTTGTTAATTGATAATTTCTTGAACACTGAGGATCCGATGACCATTTATGATACTACTAAGCTTGTAAAAACTCATTCCTTATTTGAGGATGATACCATTGATAAATTAGATGAGATTAGTGACCTCTCACTTTCACACACACTCCTATAAATCCAAAAAATCCCCTGAATTGAAACTAAAACAACTGCCACAAGATTTAAAATATTTCTATCTTGCGAATGGAAACAAGTTACCTATTATCATTTCTATTTAACTCCCTCCTAAGCATGAATTTAAACTGCTTTAACTTTTTAGGGAGTATAAACAAGCTTTGGGATGGACACTTACCAACATTCCTAGTATTATCCCATCAATTTTCACATATCATATATTGTTAAATGATGTGGCTAAACCAGTGAGGTGGTCACAACGTCGATTGAACCCAAACCTCCTAGATGTTTCCAAAAATTAGGTAACAAAGTTATTAGTTACTGGAATCATTTACCCCATTTATGATATCCAATGGGTTAGTCTAGTTCAAGTAGTTCCTAAAAAATTGGTCTTATGGTAATTAAAAATAAAAACAATGAATTGGTTCCAACTCGTGTGAAGAATAGTTGGTGTGTCTATATAGACTATCACTGATTAAACCTGCACACTAGAAAGTATTATTTCCCATTGTCATTCATTAACCAGAGTCTAGAGAGGCTAATAGGTATGTATCATTACTATTTTCTTGATGGGAATTATGGATACTTTCATATCCATATTGCCCCTGAGGATTAGGAAAAGACAACTGTTACTTGCCCCTTTAGCACATTTTCATATAGGAGGAAGCCATTTGGTCTGTGTAATGCTCCGGGTACTTTCCAATGATGCATGGTTAGTATTTTTTTGGATTACCTAGAGAATTTCATGGAATTATTCATGTATGATTTCACTGTTTATGGATCTTCTTTTGATGAATGTTTGAGTAGTCTTGGTTCAGTCCTACGTTGTTGTATTGAAAATAATCTCGTATTAAATTATGATAAATTCCATTTCATGGTGCGGCAAGGTATATTACTTGGGAATTTCATTTATGGGGATGAAATCTAAGTTGATAAATCAAAAGTGGATATCATTTATTCCCTACCATTCCCCAAAAATGTATGGGATGTGTGGTCTTTCTTAGGTATTTTTGGATTTTATCATCATTTCATTCACGACTTTAGTAAGATTGCACTCCCCCTCTTATAATTGCTCCAAAAAAAGAGGAATTTATTTTTAATAAATAATTTGAGGAAGTTTTTAACAAATTAAAATGGAGTCTCACACCACCCCCGGTAATCCAACCACCTTGGTGGGTTTTACCATTTGAGCTCATGTGTGATGCCTCTAACTATGTAGTTGGGTCAGTCTTATCACCAAGGTTTGATCGAGCTCCACATGTCATTGTCTATGCTTCACGTACACTAGACCCTACCCAAGAAAACTACACCACAACTAAAAAAGAATTTCTTTTCATTATGTTTTCCTTGGATGTATTCAGTTCATACCTTTTAGGGTCCAAAGTCATTATGTTCTCAGATCATGAAGCCTTTCGGTATCTCCTTAAGAAACTAGAAGCCAAATCACGTCTCATTCACTGGATTCTCCTCCTTCAGGAATTCATTCTAGAAATTAGGGATAAAAAAGAGCATATAATGTGGTGTCTAGCCATATCAGTGGGATCCTCTCATCCTCAGACATTGTCTCATCCCCTTATATTCCCATAAATGAAATGTTTTTCGATGAACAGTTGTACCGAGTGCAAGATGATATTCCTTAGTATACTGAAATTATAAATTATTTGGTATAATCTTGCATACGTATTGATTTCAACAAAAACCAAGATGACCATCTAAAACATGAGTCTTGTTGGTACATTTGGGATAACCCCTGCCTTTAGCGCACATGTAGTGATCAAGTCCTTAGGCGTTGTGTTCTCGATAGAGAGTTTCAGTTTGTCCTTAGGTTCTGACACACTCTTGCTTATGGGGTCCACTTTGGTCCCCAATGGAATGCTCAAAAGTTCTTTGATTCTAGTCTCTTTTATCCAACACTTTTTTGGGATGCCCATGATTTCTTTAAATCTTGTCATCACTTTCAAAGAATGGGGAATGTATCTAAAAAAATGAAATACCACAACAACCCTTGCTCTTCCATGAAATTTTCAATGTTTGGGGCATTGACTTTATGGTACCATTCCTCAATTCATTTGGGAACCTTTACATTATTTTGGAAGTGGATTATGTGTCAAAATGGATATAAGCATGTGCCACATGGACTGATTATTCCAAGACTATTGTGGAATTTTTGAGAACCTAATTTTTTTTGTAGGTTTGGATTACCTAGGTACATCATCAGTGACCACACTACTAGAATTTTACCCTTTAAAAATGGTTTAGAACTATTGGTAAAGGCTGGGAAACCATTAGTATATTATATACCAATGGTTTCCCAAACCGTGGCCAAGTAAGCCATGGGTAAAGGCTTATACCAACGGTTCTGTGTGAACTGTCGGTAAATGTGTTAAAGTAAGAGATATACCAATGGTTTCACAAACTGTTGGTATATGTTGTGTACAATATATATCCAAAGGATATACCAATGGTTTTCAAAACCGTTGGTATAATTTTATACCAACGGTTATAATAAAATTGTTGGTATAATATACATCAAAAGGCTATACCAACGGTTTTGAAAACCGTTGGTATACATATGATGTAGCTCGATAGTAGCCAGCAGCCACCTCCAACCTATAACTCTCCATGACCTACAAGAACACATAAAACCAGAATCCAAAAGTCTACATGGGATGTTTAAAATTCATCCAGAATTCAAAAATTTAGAAATTTAAAATTCATTCTTGACTCAAACCACAACACGAGAGAAAAATCCAGAATCCAATATATCCACAATCCAATACATTCAAAATTGAAATGCAATAACACCCATAACACCAAAAAAAATTAAAATCCAATACATCCAGAATCCAATACACATAACAGTATTCAAAATTTAGAATTCATTACCAATACAGCCAGAATCCAATACATAAGGAATTCAGAAATTTAGAATTGAAAAGCAATAACACCCATAACAGTATTCAAAATTTATAATTCACTCCTCACTCAAACCAAAACACCAATACACACAAGATAAAAAGCCTACATGTTATAGGAAGAACATGGGATGTTTACTCATGGTCTTGGGTTGATTATCTTAAAACCAACAGAAAAACTTGGGTAGAGTGGACAAGGATCATGATACCCATAAGATAGACAATGGTAGTGGTCATGTTCTTAGACCTAGGATGAGTTATAGGAAGCACATGGGTTGTTTATATTCCTATAATGACTATGTATCCATGTATAAATGGTTCCTGATGTGTTAGTGGGAAACATTGGCCAATCTCGACATATGATATGGGTTACTAGAATAGCCTACATGTTTTTCATAGAATTTTCAATTGGAATAAGGGGGTATGTGGATAATTTTAATTTGGTCTCCTGGGTGTGATGTGAGATGAATCCCCATTTTGGGCAGTGGGTGTGAATATTTAATTATGTCTTTGGTATTGGGTTCCCAAAGGGACTTTGGTTTGGTCCTAGAACCCAATGTTTGAGGATGGTATTGGCGTATTAAATATCATGTGTTTTAGAATAGGGGTAGGAGTTCCTCACATGAGAAGTGTATTGTGTGAGGCTAGACCATGGATCCTTATCTTAAAGTATCAACACAATTCGAATACGTTTGGTCGGTTTTCCATATGCCAGTTGTTTTCACTTAAATGTTGTCCATTTTAAACAAAAGACAAACACTTTGAGTGATACTGGCCACACCATGCCTCGGATTCAGTCGGGGTTGACTCGTACATGTCACATATGACCCATGGATCATTGTACTAAAGTATCAAGATAATCTAAATGTTTTTGGTTGGTTTTTATATGCCAGTTGTTGTTTTCACTTAAAATGTTGTCAATTTCAAATAAAAGTGAGACACTTTGAGTGGTACCGACCACACCATGCCTCGGATTGAGGAGGGGTTGACTCTTACACATCAAAAATGACCCATGGATTGTTTTTCTAAAGTATCAACATAATCTGAATATGTTTGGTTGGTTTTCCGTATGCCGGTTGTTTTTACTTAAAAGAGTATCCATTTTAAACAAAAGAAAGACACTTTGAGTGATACCGGCCACACTGTGCCTCAGATTGAGGTGGTGTTGACTCGTACACGTCACAAATGACCCATGGATCGTTTTTATAAAGTATCAACAGAATCTGAATGCATTTGGTCAGTTCTCCATATGCTATTTGTTGTTTTCACTTAAAATGTTGTCCATTTCAAATAAAAGTGAGACACTTTGAGTGGTACCAGACACACCATGCCTTAGATTGAGTCGAGGTTGACTCTTACATGTCAAAAATGACCCATGGATAATTTTTCTAAAGTATCAACACAATCTGAATACGTTTGGCCAGTTTTTCGTATGTCAGTTGTTGTTTTCACTTAAAATGTTGTCTATTTCAAATAAAAGTGAGACACTTTGAGTGGTACCAGCCACACCATGCCTCAGATTGAGGCGGGGTTGAATCATACACGTCACAAATTACCCATGGATCCTTGTTCTAAAGTATCAACACAATCTGAATACGTTTGGTCAATTTTCCGTATGCCAGTTGTTTTTACTTAAAAGGGTGTCCATTTTAAACAAAAGAAAGACACTACGAGTGATATCGGCCACACTGTGCCTAGTATTGAGGCGGAGTTGACTCGTACATGTCACAAATGACCCATTGATCCTTTTTCTAAAGTATCAACACAATCAGAATGCATTAGGTCAGTTTTTCGTATGCTAGTTGTTGTTTTTACTTAAAATGTTGTCCATTTCAAATAAAGGTGAGACACTTTGAGTGGTACCGGCCACATCGTGCCTCGTATTGAGGAAGGGTTGAATTTTACACTTCAAAAATGACCCATGGATACTTTTTCTAAATTATCAACACAATCCTAATGCATTAGGTTAGTTTTTCATATGCCAGTTGTTGTTTTTACTTAAAATGTTGTCCATTTCAAACAAAAGAAAGACACTTCAAGTGATACCGGACACATTGTGCCTTGGATTGAGGCAAGGTTGACTCATACACGTCACATATGACCCATGTATCATTGTCCTAAATTATCAGCAAAAACCTAAAGTGTTTGGTTTGCTTTTCATATTCCAGTTGTTGTTTTCACTTAAAATGTTGTCCATTTCAAATAAAAGTGAGACACTTTGAGTGGTACAAGCCACACCATGACTTGGATTGAGGTGGGGTTGACTTGTACACATCACATATGACCCATGTATCCTTATGATAAAGTATCAACACAATCCGAATACGTTTGGTCAGTTTTCTGTATGCCAGTTGTTTTTACTTAAAAGGGTGCCCATTTTAAACAAAAGAAAGACACTACGAGTAATATCGGCCACACCGTGCCTCAGATTGAGGATAGGTTGACTCATAAACATCAAAAATGACCCATGGATTATTGTAATAAAGTATCAACACAATCCAAATACGTTTGGTTGGGTTTCCGTATGCCAGTTGTTGTTTTCACTAAAAATGTTGTCCATTTCAAATAAAAGTGAGACACTTTGAGTGGTACTAGCCACATTGTGCCTCATATTGAGGTGGTGTTGACTTTTACACATCAAAAATGACCCATGTATCCTTTTTATAAATTATAAACACAATCCGAATGCGTTTGGTTGGTTTTCCGTATGCCGTTTGTTGTTTTCACTTAAAATGTTGTCCATTTCAAATAAAGGTGAGACACTTTTAGTGGTACCAGCCACATTGTGCCTCGGATTGAGGCAGGGTTGACTTGTACACATCACAAATGACCCATGGATCCTTGTGATAAAGTATTAATACAATACAAATCTACCAAGAGCTCTTAAGGGAAGATCTCCTTCGATCCTTGGGATCCGTGATGCCGAATTAAGAGTGTGATTGTCTCCAGAATCAAGGTAGGTGGTCGGTGATTGGTATTAAAGTAATAGTAATGGAATGTTAATTAGATTGGGATTTAGGGTGAATCTTGAAGAGAGCTAAGATTAGGCTCAGTGACCTTATGATGTAGTGATTGGTGTGATGATGTCGGTGATACACAGTTGTGTGAGGTACCCAGTGGAGGATGAGGATATATGTGGCGGGGGTTATGCATGGTAGGAGGAGGGGGGGGATTTCCGGGGGTTGTCTGGGGTCCAGGAAGGAGGGTGGGGGGTTGTCCGAGGGGCTGTCTGGGGGGTTGTCCGGGGGGCTGTCCGGGGGGCTGTCTAGGGGGATGTCCGGGGTCCAGGGAGGAGGGTGGGGGGCTGTCCAGGGTCCAGGAAGGAGGGGGGTTGTCCAGGGTCCAGGGAGGAGGGTGGTGGGATGTACAGGGTCCAGGAAAGAGGGGGGGATGTTTGAGGGGATATTCAGGGTCCAGGGATAAGGGTGGGGGGGCTGTCCAGGGGACTATTTGGGGGGCAGTCCGGGGTCCAGGGGGAGGGGGGCTGTCCAGGGTCCAGGAAGGAGGGGGTTGCCCAAGGTCCAGGGAGGAGGGTGGGGGGCTGTCTGGGGTCCAGGAAGGAGGGGGGGCTATCCGGGGGGCTGTTCGGGGTCCAGGGAGGAGGAGGGGTGTCCAGGGTCCAAGAAGGAGGGGGGCTGTCCGGGGTCCAGGGAGAGGGTGGGGGGGAAGTCCGAGGTCCAGGAAGGAGGGTGGGGGGCTGTCCAGGGGACTGTCCGGGGGACTATCCGGGGGTTGTCCGGGGTCCAGGGAGGAGGGTGGGGGGGATGTCTGGGGGGATGTCTGGGGTCCAGAAAGGAGGGTGGGGAGGCTGTCTGGGGGGCTGTCCGGGGTCCAGGGAGGAGGGTGGGGGGGCTGTCCAGGTTCCAAGAAGGAGGGGATGTTGTCTGGGGTCCAGGGAGGAGGGTTGGGGGCTGTCCAGGGGGTTGTATAAGGGGTTGTCCGGGGTCCATGAAGGAGGGTGGGTGGGCTGTCCGTGGGGTTGTACGGGGTCCAGGAAGGAGGGTGGGGGCTGTCTAGGGTCTAGGAAGGAGGGGGGGTTGTCTGAGGTCTAGGGAGGAGGGTTGGGGGTTGTCCAGTGGGCTGTCCGGGGGGATGTCTAGGGGGTTGTCTGGGGGGCTGTTCGGGGTCCAAGGAGGAGGGTGGGGGGCTATCTGTGGGGCTATCTGAGGAGCTTTCCCAGGTTCATGGGATGGTATTTACATATTTTCTAAGAAAATTAATTCAAGGTTAAAAAAATAATTTCGTTATATCAACTTCTAATCGGAGCACCAATTTTCTAAATTCCACTAAAAAATTACAATTTCATTAAAATAGGGGGATTTCACAGAAAATCATCAAATCAAGTTTTATTATTTATAGATAAAAAATAAAGATAATGTGATCTACCTAATCACACATATATTCAGGCACAACAAATCAATAAACATCAAAGGTCAATAGTATCAGTCAAAAATGTAATGGATCAATCCGCCCCTCATCACCATCATATTCACCCTCACCCTCATCCTCATTGTCATCCCCATCATCGTCCCCACCCTCCTCATCGCCCTCATACTCAGCCTCAGCCTCCTCATCGCCCTCCTCCTCTACCTCCACCTCCTCCTCGCCCTCCTCATCCGCCTCGGTCTCCTCCTCACCCTCCTCCTCCTCCGCCTCAGCCTCCTCCTCGACATAATCTTAACCACCACTAGAACTGCCACCAGGTACACCGTATATAGAACACATCAATGACATATATTCATCACAAGCAGTGTTTTTTCTGGTGGAAGCGTTGGGCGTAAAGCTTCCATCAGTTTCATAAATGTAGTGTTTGCCATAGCAGAATGTTCTTCTGTCTTTGTGGCCCTTTTTTCAGCCTTTTTTGCCTATTCCTTAACCTGCTGCAACTCGGTGGCACTACAAATCATACCTGAGGAGGGCCAATACCTCATCAGAACAATACTTTTCCCAGGTCGGCAACATACTCTACTAGGGTTATCATCTCCCAACACCTGATGTAAGTGATCGTTTGGACCAAAATTGTCAGGTTCCTAGGCATCAAAGGCCTATAAAGAAGTCTGTTACAAATATAAATAGATTATTAAGTTAAAAAATAAAGATTAAAATTTTAAATCTACAAAGTAAAACTTACAATCTTCTGCTGAGTCGGTTTATTAACCGCACTTCCATCTTTCTTCTTTCTACTCGAGCAAAATAGTTTTGCTCGAGGCACACATCCTTCTATATTCAATTTATGCCTCTACAATGACATTGAATATAGTAACCCATAATTAAAAATAGGATACCAAAAAAATAGTTATTTCATAACTAAAATTATATTACAACTTTAGCAATTGAATAAATTATGGAGGAAGCAATAGAAAGTGCAAGTCGTAAAGAAAGATTATAAATTTTCATACCAGATATCTCTCATGATCTGGCATCGTAGTACGTCCCAATGTGTAGACGTATTTCTTAGCATCAATTTTTTTTTTATTTCTTCCAGATGCATCCTAAATAAAATTCAATAATTAGTATTAACTAAAAATATGAAAATTTTCATTTAAATACCTCTAATTTGATTAATATCGTAAATTGGATAGTTGTCCAATGAGTAATCATCTTTCGGTACTATTCTAACAGAAAATAATCCATGACAGGGACCGCCTCTAACTCTGTGCACACTCTAGCACACCATCCAATGTACAACTCATGCTTATAATCTCTCTAAAGCTCACCTAAATCCTTTAGACATGTTGGTCATGCACCATCGCCATTAGGGAAATTAAACCGTAGCTGACACCAAAATATTAATTCATATAATCACAAAAATTAATATATTGCATTAAATAAAACAAATTTGTGTACTCATATCTCTACCCAGGCTTTATCCTTGACTTCATTTGGTAGTTGTCTCCATGAGAGCGGGCTAACAGGAATGATGTCAGAGTATTTGGCAAGCGTCGCCAAAAAACTCCGACATTGTTTCCCTGATTTTCCAATCATCTTACTATATTCATTATAGTTCACCATCAAATGCACGTGGCGGTTCCACACCGTACGCATGTGTGTATGCCCCGGCCCCGCCTCCTATCAGTAGATGTATCTGTTGTGAAATAAAAACAAATATTTTATCAATACATTTTATAATGAAAATAAATAATGGTGTAACAATTTGTTAGGGTTGTATAAGTATACCTGCGGTAGTCTGATCAATGGGCGTCGCTGGATCCACAGAAACTTAAGGAACACCCTGTACAGATGGAGTGAGTCCCAATGTATGCTCCGTAGGGACAGACTCTGGCGGAGCAGGAGTTGAAGAAGATGGAATATAAAAGCCTGGAGAGATGAAAGTAGTAGTAAAAGAAGATGATAGGGATGGCTAGCCAAATTCTGGATGGGGAGTGGGAATCATCATCGGATATGGTACAGATGGGTGAGGAGGGTCAGATGTAAAGGGTGGTAAAAACATGGGAGGCCTAAATATCTCTTGTGTCCCTAACGACACACTGGGATCAGAATGTGGGATGGATGGTATGTCAATGGGAGGGGCAGGGTCTAATCGGGTACGCCGACCAGATCATCTAGCTTCCGTACCACCCCCCTTCGTACAAACACCCCAAGTACTAGGACCACTACTAGGCTTCTCATCAAATAACTATCGCCTAATAGATGGATCCTGAAAAAAAAATTTAAAAAATTAATCAAATGACATTATATATAATTCAAATAAATATATTTTAAATAAAATACTCACTGCAGGCACTAGTGGTGGAATTCCCATCTCAGTCATGCGACGATTGTTTTCCATAATCTGTTTTCATCTCCTCTCTTTAATTGGTTTCATTTCCTGCATTTGAAAACAAATATGGAAGTAAATAGAAAAAGATAACTAATGTGTAACCCAAAAAACAAAATAAATGAGAAAATGAAATTCAAATAAAAATGTTGGTTTAAATACAGTTAAATTCCAAATTAGAAAATGAAATTCAAATAAAATTTTCAACCAATAAACATTGAAAATTCACATAAAGGTCAAGTCGGATACAACATATTTGTAATCAATATTAAATCAATTTGAATAGAACCAACCTTAACAACCCAACTCGAGGTAAACCAAAATAATTGAGAACATGAATGGATGATTTTATATATTTCCCACCACAACTTCAGGTTCACAGTCAACTCTGACAATTGAGCTATTGGAGTCATCAAAAGAAATAAATGGATTGGTTCCAATGGCAGTAGGGATGGTGTCAATTCCAGTATCACCACCATCAAAAATATGTCTTGGAATTACTTAAACTATGACACCAAATTCAGGTCGAAGTTGGTATTTGACATAAAAAACATGTTTATAAATTGATGCCAATACATATGGTTCTTCAGTAACAAGAGTGTGAGTCATATTAATTACTCAAAATCCACAATCATCAATAAATGTGTCTTGTCTCTTCATCGAATCAAACCAATGACATTTCATCATCATGACTCGTCCATGAGAGTAATAATCCAACATTATTATTTTTTTCAACGGCTCCATAATAACCCACATTTTCAAATCATGGTCTACTATCTGATGCACTGGAATAACAATCTGTTGTGGTAGTAACCATAACACCATCATGTGGTGTTCTCATTTTCTTTGCTCGTTCAGTGACAATAAATTTGTACCCATTGATAACAATTGATTTACAGTCACGAACCACAGTATTATGACCAAAATCTAAAGCTCTTATTTCCTCAGAGACAGAGTCAGTAGGAAAAATCAATACCTGCAATATAAATGAATATTAAACTTAATTAAATATTTATTTAATTATTTTAAACAGTAATATTTTTACATTCAATTTTAACCAAGCATAAAACTATTTTCTATGCAAAGTATCCCTCCTTATCAAAGATAAAGAGTGATAATTTCTATTTATCATTGTTTTATGTTCCATATAGATAAAAAATATTAATAGTTTAACAAATATATATATATGAAAGATATACATATTCAATTTAGTTACTTGATGTAGTCATCGAACAAAACACAGTTGAATAAAACTATGTGATGTGTCATCTCTTGCTCTTCAAGGCTTAATGTCTTCAATGTATATGACTAGGAATTCCTTTTATTTGAGGAAGTGATGGAAAATTGGGTTCAATTTTCTCATATTGTTCTTCTTCATTTCTCATTGGTATGTTCATTCTTGTAGTAAGATCAAACAAATACATTGAGCAGAAATCCATACATTCTTGAGCCAAGTAACTGTTCGCAATAGAACCTTCGGGGTGATTCCTGTTTCGGACATAAGACTTTAATGTGTACATATTTCTTTCAGTTGGATACATCCAATGAAAAGAAACAGGTCCTCCAAGAAGTATTTCAGTGGGAATATGGATAGTCAGATACAGCATGCATGTGAAAAATGATGGAGGAAATATTTTGTCCAACTCACACAAAATTAATGGGGAATATGTCAACATGTTTTGAAAGAAAGAATTGGACAACTTCTTAGCACAAAGATCTCTAAACAAATGGAACAATCGAATAACAGTCACCCTTACATTATTGGAAAAAAGATGACGGATTGCTATTGGAATCAACTCATGTAGAAGAATGTGATAATCATGAGTCTTCAAAGATTTTATCTTCAACTCTCTTATGTTGACTCATTTAGATATATTGCTTGAATAGCCATCAGGAACTCTAATAGTCTCTAATACTTCCAGAAATTGTTTTTTTTTAGGTGTCATCACATAAGAATCACATGAAACTTGCCATTTATTTTCACTGATACGCACAAGATGCAATTCTGGTCTGATGCCTCAATCCACCAAGTCACGCTGAGAATTTAAATCATCTTTTTTATTTCCCTTAAAATTTAGAAGTATCAAAAGAAACATTTCACATATATTCTTTTCAATGTGCATTACGTCTAAGCAATGACGTAACAAATTGGTTGACCAATAAGGCAAATCAAAAAAGATACTCCTCTTCCTCCAATTGTAATAGGTTTCAATGGAAACATTCTTTCTCTTTCCAGATTTCATTTGACCCTTCCCGAATGAAAAACTAAAATCTTTCAATTCATTAAGCACATCAGTTCCAGACATACGTTGAGGTGGATCATCGGTCTCTATGGTATTATCAAATCTCCGACGATTATTTCTATATGGATGGTCCATTGGCAAGAATCATCAATGTCCCATAAAACTAAAACTACAGTGATGTTTCAGTCTTTTGGATCGTGTATTCATCATACAAACAGGACATGATAGTTTTCCCTTCGTGCTCCATCCAGAAATCATTGCATAATCCGAAAAATCATTGATCGTCCACATAAGCATGAACTCATCTGAAATATGTCTTTCGAATATGCACCGTATGTGCGCACACCCACATCCCAAAGAAGTTTTAACTCTTTTATTAAAGTTTGCATGTATACGTCAATATCAATGCTGGGATCAGAAGGTCCAGATATGAGTATACTCATGAAAGTGAAAGGTTTTTTCATACACAACCGTGGCGGAAGATTATAAATGTGTATAAAAACTGGCCATGTGTTGTGAGAAGTAAGCATCTTCCCAAATGGATTAAAACCATCACATAAAAGACCCAGCCTCACATTACGCACATCAAATGCAAAATTAGGATATCGATCATCAAATCTATGCCATGAAAATCCATCTGCAGGGTGAACCAACTCATCATTAGTCTTATTTCTCTTGGTATCATGCCATCTCATTTTTATTGATATTTCATCAGACATAAAAATATTCTGGAGTCTGGGGATCAATGGAAAGTTCCACATTACTTTATGTGGCACTCGGGATGGTGTTCCATCAGATTTTGACTTCTAGAAGGATGTGCCACATTTTATACAATCATTTCGTTCAGTGGTTTCCTCCCAAAATAAATTGCAATCTTTCGGGCAAGCATGAATTTTGTTTCTTGAAAATCCAAGTTTCTCAACTAACTTCCATGCCATATAGTGGTTTGAGGGAATATATGCATCATATGGAAGTAAATCCTTCAAGAAGGTAAGAATGTAATCGATTTCTGTATTAGAAATCTCATACATAGTTTTCCCATGAAACAATCGGATTAAAAATTCTAGACTTTTCATTTTATCGCATTGTTGATATACTGGAGTCGTGGCAGCATCATTCAATTTTTTCACCCTCACAATATCATCATTTTCATTAGATGCATCATCTGTCCTCATATTGAAGTCTTCTTGAGTAGAAATCCTTTCTTTTTCATGATGACGAATAAACAGAAACCGGTCATCTAACAAATTCTCCAGTCTAGTCCTTTCATTTCGATCATTAGCAATTTGAGATTTCATTTTCTATCCATTTTCATGCCACACATAGTAGTTTTCTTGAAAACCATATTTAGTTATGTGGTAGTTGACTTCTTCATGGCTCAACCAAGGTCTACCAACACAATTGGAACATGGGTAGTGTATGCGACCACTATCTGAAGCATTATGAAATGAAAAATCTAAAAAGCTCTCCAAATTGTTTTGAAAATCGCTTGATATCCAATTGGTTTCATACATCCAACTTCTATCCATTCTCTAAAAAGAATTGTTATAAGTCATTTGGTCATAATCAATTCAATAAGATTGAAGTTTAATCAAAAATGTATTTAAGTAAACGATAAAGGAAATAGTTTCTAGTTAATGTAGTGAACTATTAAAACAATGTAAATATATACTAATTCAGTTATGTGTGCCTAAATTTGAGGTGAGATGTGTTTTGTAAATTTTTCATTTATCACATACAAGAAGACACCATAGACATGATAGAACATTGTTCAAGATATTACAAAGTTAAGGCTTTTCATGAAAGATGCAGAATGTGTAAGGAGAGTTTTTTAAATAATTTATTGATGCTAAAAAATGGAAATATTGTGAAAAGTTAGTACATTTTAGAACACCCAAACTAAATTACACAGAAAGTACCATGTCACCCCACTAAAAAAATGAAAACCACCTACCCCACTACCCCAACCATCCCCAATCCCTTCACATGGATCATCCTTATATCCATTACCCACCTCAAGAAAATATGACTAAACAAACCATTTACCATCTTTTAGTGGGGATACATCTCACCAGCACCTCCATTAGTCGATATGATTCACTAACAACATAAAAGTAGTGGCTATGAAGACTTCAAATCAATTTGATTCATATAATCATGACACTTGAATTTTAAAACGAAAATAGAAAACAAATCAAACTACACTTATTGGGTTTCATTCCACACAAGTCACCACCTGGTTTAGGTCAAATCAAAATAGAAACAAAGAATAATAGATGAAAAACATTAAAACTAAGTTAATCCTTACAGATTTGGAGTGTATAACTAAAAAATTGATTGACTTTAGATTGATTTATAGGGAGTAAGGAGTTCCCAGCCTATGTAAAGAGAGAGGCCTCTTGTTTAGAATCCAAGGGGGACTTCCCCAAGGCTTCCCAAATCATAATCACTATGAATCCAAGGTAGATTTCTCCAAGGTATTCTAAACCAAATCATCATGAATCCAAGGGGGTTTCTAAATGGATTTAAAAGCTATGTTTTTAACATGAATCCTTGGTTGGTTTCTTCAAGGAATTCCAAATCATTAATCAAAGAACATGTACTCAAAAATTAAATTAAAATTTATTTATATTCATTTTCAATAGGTCTCATATAAGAGGCACAAGACTCAGGTCCCATTATGTGTTATAGGCATCCCAAATCATTCATTCATGTTCAATAACTCATTCTTGGAACCCCTATGGTCATACCTTTCATTACCCAATTAGTTCCCCAAGTCAAGCGCACCCCTCAGGTTAAGGTTCACCTACGCGAGGGCTTCTGGAAATCTGGGGAAATGCAGAGTTATTTGCTTCTGTGTAATCGGGGTTGGGTTGTCCACGGGGGTGGCGGGGCTATCCAGGGGGGTACGGGGTGTCCAGGGGGTGGGCAAGCTGTCCATGAGGGTGGTGGGGCTGTCCAGGGGGGAGGGGTGTCCAGGGGGTGGGCGGGCTGTCCACGTGGGTGGGGGACTGTCTAGGGGGTACGAGGTGTCCAGGGGGTGGGGGGAGTATCCAGGGGGTGGGCGGGCTGTCCACAGGGTTGGGGGATATCCAGGGGGTAGGGGGTGTTCAGGGGGTGGGCGGGCTGTCCACGGGGGTGGCGGAGTTGTCCAGGGGGTACGGGGTGTCCAGGGGGTGGGAGGACTATCCATGAGGGTGGTGGGGCTGTCCAGGGGGGTAGGGGTGTCTAGGGGGTGGGAGGGCTGTCCATGAGGGTGTGACTGAGATCTATGAGATTTAATTGGGTTGTAATTCATGTTATGAAAAACAAACGATGGGTGTTAAGGATTAGAATAGTATTTTTTAGTGAAAATCCAATTTGGTAGGATTAGTGACTTGATAACATGATGGTATCAAGTTTGAAATTGGGAAAATGTTGGGGCATTGGATTCTAAAAGGCTCCCACAACCTTCCAAGGATATATTATTTCTAGAAAAATGTGTTGTGGGAGAAGGAATTCATCCTATGTAGTTGATGTAACTTTTAGATCATGTGATGCCTTACTCATCAAGATGACTAGACAATAAACAAAACCAAAGAGGCCTCAAACCAACACAAATATCTAGAAGTGATGACTTCCCAGTGCTTATTGGTGAACTATGGAAGTGATGACTTCCCACCTGCACAACCCCCCTTCCCCACCCCACCCCCAGTAGACTCCCCATGCACAACCCCCCTCCCATCCACCGATTGCACAACCCCCCCCCCCCCCCACCTGCACCCCCCCCCACCTGCACAGCCCCCCTCCCCCCACCCCACCCCCACTTGTACACCCCCACCTCACCCCCAACATACTCCCACCTGCCCATCCCATCCCCCCCCAACCTGCACACTCCCCTCCCCCCCCACCCACTTTCACAGCCACCCACCACCTACATCCCCCACTTGCACACCCCCCCCCCCCCACCTGTACACCCCCCCCCCCCCCACCTCACCCCCCAATATACTCCCACCTACCCAGCCCACCCCCCAACCTGCACACTCCCCCCCCCACCCACTTGCACAACACTGCCCCTCCACCTGCACCCCCCACTTGAACAGCCCCCCTCCCCCACCCCCACCTGCACAACCCTCCCCCACCCCCTCCTGCACAACCCCCCCCCCCACACACACACACACACCTCACCCCCAACATACTCCCCCCCCCCCCCCACTACACAACCCCACCTGTACATCCCCCTTCATTCATTGCACCCCCCACCTAAACACCCCCACCAGCACACCCCCTCCCCCCACCCACTACACCCCCACCCACTACACCTCCCACAACCTGCACCCCCTCACTTCAAATAAATTGATTCACACATGATAGGAGAACAAAAACAGAAAACAAATCAAATTGAAATTGTTGGGTAGCATATTACACGAACCTCGGGTTTAAGCCAGATCAAAACAAAAAAGAAAAAAATAGATTCAAAACATTAAACATAAGGTACTACTTACAGATTTGAAGTGTAGAACAAAACAACTTTGTGATTGAAGATGGATCTGGTGGAAAGTTTCCGAGCGAGAGAGGTATTAGGTCTCGGCTTTAGTAGTTCAATCGCATGGATGGGAGATCGGGTTTGCTAGCAATTTAGGGGAAAACTTTCCCAATGGTTTTAAAAAACCATTGGGAAAAGTGGAATTTACCAACTATTTGTACAAATTGTTGGTAAAGGGAGAATAATTTGTAGATTTCCTGATGGTTTCTTCAAACCATTGGGAAATACTTCACTAAATCAACCTTTACCCACGGTTTATTCAAACTATTGGTAAAGGACCCCTATACCAATGGTTTTGTTGAACCGTTGGTATAAAAGTGTTGGGAAAACCCAACTTCCTAGTATTGTTAGGGTTCTCATTTTTGAAACCGAACAATACAATCTCTTTTATATTGGTATGGGGTCAGACATCGAGTGTCTATTGCTTATCACCCATATACCAATGGTCAATCTTGGGTGTCGAATACAGAGGTAAAACAAATTCTTAAAAAAACAGTTCAACCCAATAGAAAAGATTATATTCTTAGACTTGATGATTCATTATGGGCCTATTGTACTGCTTTCAAAACTCTCATTGGAATGTCACCATATTGTCTAGTTTTTAGAAAGATTTGTCACCTCCCTATTAAGATAGATCATTGGGCTTACTGGGCCATTAAACAATGCAATTCTAATCTTTTTGGTGCAGGTGCTAAAAGGAAGCTACAGATTCAGGAGTTGGAGGAAATTCCTAGAGATTTATATGAGAACTACCAGATCTTAAGGAGTGAACCAAGGTTGCCCACGACTGTCTCATCCTTCATCGTCAATTCCATATTGGGCAGAAGGTCCTCCGTTACAATTCAAGGTTGAAGTTTCATCCAGGTAAGCTTCATTCCTACTGGTTTGGACCATACATTATTACTAATTTTTATCCGTTTGGTGTTGTTTAGGTTCAAAATGAAGAAACCAAACAAACCTTTACTATCAATGGGAAGCAGATTAAGCACTTTCATGAAGCCCTTATGAAGTCCCCGATGGAGGAACTCCAAGTTCAAGAAGCATCCTACCAATGAAACCCACCAGGTTTTATCCTTCCTTCCCACATTCTCTTTTATTATAGTGAGGATACTGCATGCTCTAGGTGTGGTGGGATGGGTACATTCCTGGGTTAGTTAGGAATTTTCATCGTCTTTCTTTCTTTTTCTCTTTTTCGCTTACTGTATAGTATTGTCACTTACCCCCTAATTTCCCCCCATCAATTTTATGTTAGAATAGTAATTTTTTATGCCCACTTTATCATGGAAAATGATGCCTACTTAATCATGGAAATTATTGATCATGCATGAGGAATTTCCCTTTTTCATATTATTTTAACATTTTCAAAAAAATATTTCAATGATGGAATGTGTGTTTTAGAATGAATTTAACATTAAGGTGTGATTTTTAAAGTGAATTGGTTGTTTTTTATGATATAAATGGTTGCATTACTTTTAAACCTTTGAGATGAATGGTACCCTTTATGTGAGTAATTTATAGAAAAATTATGCCACTTAATTTCTCCACACATTTTTGCACCTATCCATGAAGTGTGAATTTTTCATACTCAATAGAAGGTAAATATAAGTTAGTTTAACATTTATCAGCTTTCCAAAATGATTTTTTTTATAAGTTCGTTCTTTATCTGATCTTTTTCATTACTGTACCAGATTGCCCTATGTGTGTGTACCTATTATCTGACTATTGTACGCCCTAAAAACATAAAACAAAAAAACACAAAAATTTGGGTTGTGTCTTATTCAGGTAAAAAAACCACTCTTCCTTGGCCTTTGATCTTGTTATAACTATTACAATTATTGTTATGAGGATATCAAACAAGGGTTGAGTGATGAGTGTGAGATTTGTTTCAAGTTCAAATTTTGAAAAAAAAAATGAGGGGAGTGATGAAATGTATGGTATATGGGGATATATATGTTGAGATCTTAAGGTTTGACTTCTGGTAATGTTTAATTGAGTGGGTATTGAAATTTTATTGCAAAGGATGTAGGATGGGTTTGTTGGACAAAATCATTTATAGTTGTTTTTTTTAAAAATAAGCTATATTTACTTGATAGAAAGTGGAAAGAATTACATGGAATGGTTTTCACATAAACATGCATGGAGAATTATTGACATGTTTAATTTTTGAATT
This sequence comes from Viscum album, assembly GCA_963277665.1. Lineage (NCBI taxonomy): Eukaryota > Viridiplantae > Streptophyta > Magnoliopsida > Santalales > Viscaceae > Viscum > Viscum album. The sequence goes on from OY728150.1 coordinate 1,842,855,724, forward strand.
AATTTCTTATATTGGTATCATGCATGTTTTAGAATTTTGTTCTAATACAATTTATGAGATGTTTTTTCCATTATCACTGAGAATAACTCCTTGGTGTGATTTTTTCTTTGATCACATTTCTATCATTGATTAAATTTTCATACAATGTTAAATCTTCATGAAGTTGGGAATATATCCATGAATACTTTTTGGAAATGTGACTTTGCCCAAGAGTTCAAATTTTTAGATGTGGGGGTGTGATCACACAACGATTCATTGTTTTATTTCACCCTTACACCATTGTATTAAACTGATTTTGTATTGTAAATTCCAAATATAATAATAAATTTAACTTAATTTTTTATTAAATTATTTAATATTTATCAATTTTAAAATAGGAAATTATACTTTTTTTATTATTTCATTGTATGAGGGGGTGATTTGGAGACCCTGGAGATTATCTGGAAGGAAAATGGGCCAAACTGCATGGAAGCCCAAGGACACCTATCCATTGTTTTGCACATTGCACGAAATCCATGCCTCCAAATAGGATAATTTTTTTTGGAATGATCCAAACCTCCATGGGATACAACTCATCTCAATAAACCCAATACCAATTCATCCATTAAGGGGGGCATATGAACCGATCTTTCCAGGTGATAGAATCTTCCTGAATTCAAAAGTTAGGTTTGGTAGTTTGATAATATCTCTCAATAAATATGTATAATGGCCACCAAATTTAACATGGAGATATTCAATAGGTCATCCAGTAACTCTCATATTATTTCCAGGCCATGATATGGCCATTTACTAGTCCAAAACTAAGATACAAGTGGTATAACCAAAATTGGGTGCTCAAAACCACTTCCCATTTTGGCTATAAAAGGGCACCATGGGAACCTCATTTGTAAGTTCGAACCAGAAGAAAATATCTACCATTTTGTAATCTTAGAGTAGTATACTCCTCATCCTAGAATTTATAGAGGGCCCTATCCTCATAGGGGGGTCAATAATGAAGAAGTAGTTCCACCCGAGCTTCCTCCTCCTCTCGATGGAGGGTTAAACGGTGGGTACTCATTATGGGGGAGCTACACACATGAAGAGGGAGTTCCGGAAAATAATTCTCTACTAGTTTGGTGTATATTTTGGTTTTTAATTATTATTTTATATTTATCTTAACTTTTTTTAATGCATTTAATTGAAACACTTTTTATTTCATAATCGATTGGTGTGAAATTTCAAGTGTGTGACTTGTGTTATTATGATTGGACAACATAAGACTCATCTTATTTCCCAAACTTTTGAGATTTAAGTGTTCCTTGACAAACATTAATTCATAATAAGGGTATGGAACTTGACTATATGATTGTTATGTCAAGGTTTAGTCATATTTTCATCATTTTAGGGGTTGTGGGGTACCCAAGATCTTGGTTAACCATCAGTCAAAGGATTACACCAAAACCTAATAATCAACTAAGAACAAGGAACTTTTCAAGTGATATAGTAAATTAGCAATGATCACATAATAATAATTTATTCTTAAAAATACACTTGTTTAAACTCTTTAAATTAAGTCATTTTATTTTAAAACTGTTTTCAAAACCACCCCCTCTTTTAGTAATTTTTATTAAAAATTCACACTAAAAACCACCAATGCTACTTAAGAGATGACATGGGGTCTTCCCTATACTATAAATCATATTTAAAAACATAATAAATTTGACATGTCATGACAATGTGTTCATTATCAAAACCAACCCAATCCATTCTAGGCTTTATTAATCAGTTATTTATTTATTCCATCACTACCCTGGAAAATACCAAGCACAACACACAATAAGAAACACAGAAATAATAAACATAGTTTTCACAAGGTGAAGAGACCTAATAAATGGATGTAACGACCCGAAATTTTGAATAAATCTTGTTTCCTAATTTTGTGTGTTATTTTATTTTATTTTTATACTCAACAAAAATGTTTCATTTGATAACATGAGTTTAATTAAAATGAGACCGTTGGGTTTTGACTTTTATATGACCATTGGTCAATATGACCACTGTAAACTAAACGTTTCGATTATTGTCTCTAAATACAAGTAATCTTGGTTAATTAATATAGAAAGAAGATTCGATGGCCTCACCCAGTAGTCTTGGACCGATCGAAGCTCATATAACAGAACTTGGGAAGGAGGTAGCACCACTGGGCTTTGCTCTGGACCAAACCCAAACCGAACTTCATCGTGTGAAGCTAGAACGGAATCGTCTTTGCGAGAATTTCAAACTGATAGAAATTACTACTCGTGCGATGTTGGCCGAGCCTCCCTCAGATTCTCTCACCTTATCACACCTTACACTTAGGTCTTATGCTGGTGTGATAAGGGGCTTTGTAAGGAGATCGTAACTGCCTTGTGTAATCCTTTTTTTTAAATAAAAATTGGGATTTCTTCTTATGATGAAGTTTATGAATTTTCAAATGACCGGATAAATATAGTATGCATATTTTTAATGAATTTTAGAAAAAGGATATTTTAAAAATGTTTATGTAAACCTTAAATAATTAAAAACGTGTAATGATATTCAAAAAATGGTCTTCTACAATTATGTCCAGTACGAAATTTAGAGTCTAATAAGATCAACTTGATTTTTGATGAATAGTAAATTATGAATATTGATTTTATGCTTAGGAATAGTAATGTGACCAAATGGATTAGTAATCTCACTTAAAGAAAGTATTAATATAATCTAGGCACCTTGATTAAGTAATGTGGTTCAATAAAATGGTTAAATAACGGTTTCATAAATTATTATTCACGTATTAGTTTTTTCATGTGAATAGTTTTTTTAATTAAAAATTAAATTAAAAATATTTAGAAAAATACTTTTATAAAATAGATTTCATTTTTGAACTCAGAGCATCGATATTATGTTAAGGTAATTTTTGGGGTTTTTTCTAGAAAAAATGAATTTTCGGTGAATAGTGTATTTATTTAAAAATTAAATTAAAAATATTTAGAAAATTATTTTTATAAAATGGAGTTAATTTTTGAAATTAGAGCATTGATATTTGGTTAAGGTGAAATTTTGGGATTTTTCTGAGAAAGTTGAATTTTCAGTGAATAGTAAAAATACAGTTTTAGGGTTTCGGTATGTTTAATGACATCATAACTGTGTCATGATGATGTCATGAGATATTTTAAGGGTTGGCCGACAAAAGGTGATGAATTATTTTATTGGGGGCCCCATGTGGACTAACTCCAAGGGAAATGTCATGGGAGAGCACATGGTTTTGAGAAAACCACTTGTGAGGTGTCCCTTGGCCATTAATGCCTTGTCCCCTCACTTTCCCTATAAATATCCACCCTTTACTCCTTTATTTTTCACTTCCAACTCTCCCCCAACGAAGATCTGGTCTCATTACCTCCCAATTAGTCCTCCCAAGGTGCCCTCAAGCCTCTCAAGGTCCCAACCTTTGAGTTTTAAGAGTTACGTTTAAGGTAAGGGATCTGACCTCTCTCTTTCTTTTCAAGTAATCTCTTTTATGTCATTCCTTTTATGCTCCATGTTATTATGTGGTAGTATGTTCTTTTATATTCCTCTTACTGCCCTTTTTATGTTCATATAATGAGAGATCCCCTCTTACTCTCATTATTTCGTTTTATGAAAGTTTAAGTGGCGCTGTTAGGCTGCCGAAATTTTTGTAACGGATTCTTTCTTCCTTCTCATTTTTCAAGATCTATTTTCATGTAAAGTCTTTCAAGTTCCTTTTTATTATGTTGGGGTATGATCTCTATATCTATCATACTGATCTTTTATGATCATATTATGAGATACCCCATTTTATCTCTTCGATTCAGTATTTTGAAGTTTTAAGTGGCGTCGTTAGGCTGCCGAATTTTTAAGTGGTTCTTTCACCTTTCTCCTTTTTCAAAGTTCTAATTCCATGTCAAGTCTTGCAAGTCCCTTTTATAAATGTTGTGGTATGATCTCTATATCTATCATAATTATCTTTTATGTTCATATTATGAGAGAACCTATTTGATCTCATCAATTCATTTTTGGTTGAAGTTTATGTGACGCCGTTAGGCTGCCGAATTTTCATAAGAGAAATCTTATTTTTGTCTTCCTTTCATGTTCTTCATTTCATATGGTATATTTTCAAATTTCTTCAAATTTCATTACCATGTTCTTAAATCCCTTATATTCTGTCCCTATACTATTTTATGGGTCATTTATGAATTTTTGACCCATGTCCCCTCTCTTTTCAACGTTTTCTAAAACCCTGTAACGTAGCCGTTGTGCTGCAGAATTTTCGTCTCAAAATGCCTCTCTCTTTTTCTCAAAATTATTTTATGTTATTAAGTGAATACTCAAATCTCTCATTTCTACAGGGGTATTCACATATATATCAAAATTTTCTATTTTAAATTCTGAGATTTACATACATGAAACCCGCTTTCCCTTTCCGTGGGTTTAAAGTGACATAAAGATCATGTCTTTAAAGCAGTTTTTAAAACGTTATGATTATGAAATGAAACCCATTTCTTTTATGCTATATGGGTTGTTTATGAAATGATTTATGATGATATATGTGGCTCACATGATAATAAATACATGTTAAGGGTGCGCCCAGATAGCGCTCCAATGCATTAGGTAAAGACTTAATCTCTAGAGATGACCTTTTAGACTGACACCTTGGTGAATAACCTTGGTAATTTTTAATGACACCATGGGGATGGACCTTGGTGAAACGAAATGATTGTCAATATTAAATGTTTTAGCCACATCTTCAAGTTATGAAAAATGTTATTTTTATTATGATATATCTCATGATTTCTTTCTCATGCCTTAAAGTTCTTTTCATGACCTTATTGAAGTATCTCAAGTTCACATGTAAATTGTTTCTCTTCTTTCCCTTACTGGGCCTTCTGCTCACCCTTTCTTTTGATGTATGTCCCCAGGTTATGAGATGCAATAATGAACCTAGGATGAACATGAGGAGAAGCCTTTCAAGTGTTTAAGAAGAATGTTTTATGTTTTCATGTTTTAAGTTCCTGGTTTCCAAGACACTAAACCTTAAAGATCCTCGGTTTTGTAAAATGTAATGAAAGTTTATGTGATAAAAAGGAGGGATGTAATAATGAAGGTGGATCCTCATTAAAGACACATCATTCCACATCCTCCATGTTTAATACCCATTCATGATAAAACATATAACGATCTCTAGATACGAGGTGAAGCTTTTTGCATGTTACTCATGGAGAAACTTTGGTTGAATTACCCATACCAATCCCTATTGTCCTTCTTCAAACTCATCCCACTTAGGTCACGTACCAATAGAACCAACTCACAACCCCAACTGATAACCCATTACCACACAACCAGTTTCACAGCCCCACTGCACAACACTTCTCATCCATTCCACAATCAATCAATCTCTCAACCTGAGATTCCATTACACCACCCAATCCATCCCACAACACACAATGAGGCTCACAACCATAATACAACACAAACCAGAGAAAACCCACACATCACATCACCCCATGTACCAAGTAAAAACACAGTTTTAGATTTAAGAAGTCATCCCTTATTTAATTCCACTTGTTTAATTCTGGGGTTATCATAGAATAGTATGATCTTGGGGCATCCATTCATTAGCTGGATATACGTGATTAACCAATTTCCATTTTTTTGGTGATTTCAAACAATCTTGATCAAGTAACAACCACAACACACATAATCAGCATAAGAAAATCCACAAATGACCACAATTTTCAACAAGGCGTTTAGCCTATATAATCACAATATAATAATCAACATTAAGCTATAAAAGCATGTGAAAATGAATCCTTGTGCACCTTAATTTCAATTAACCGATTCTTTATCTTCAATTAGCCTGACACAATCACGACCTATATGTGAACAAAAGTATATCCCTCCCTCATGATGGAAAAATGAAGATAAAAAATGTAAATTCTACCTAAAAAGGGTGACAATGATCCTCGCATAAGAACGAATCACTTAACGGACCTCTGATTACCTCTCCCACAAGATCTGCATCCACCCGAGGATGTCACAACACCACCGCATCGACAATAATCGAAGAGAACCCCATTAGAACCAAAGGAGAACATTCTACATCACATGGCAATAAGAAAAAAGAGGGGAAAGAGAACAAATCGGAAGAAACCACAAGAACGGAGGAAGAATGCACCTTAGATTGAATATGGATCGCTACGGTTCGAAGGAGGGAATCTAGAAATCAATCCTTGGCATGAGAATACTTAAATGCTAAAGAGGGGTCACCAAGTCTCCTGGGGTCGAGGAAGGGTCACTTCAATCAGAGGGTTTGATAACCCAAGTGTCCAAAAAACACTTAAAAGTTAAATTAGAGGGGTATTACACGACGTGTAATACCCTTTCATGCCGTGTAATTCCCCGCGGTCGACTTCCACCGAAAAACCCATCGCCTTTCAATTTATTTAATTTTTCAGACCCCAAAATAAGCCATGAACTAGCCTTGGAAAAGTCATAAAACTAACTTTCATGTCATGTAATAAGTTACATGATGTGTAACTCCTGCAACAACTTTGGTGCACCCCCAACTCCTGCAAAAACACCTGAAACCTTCTTCGAACACTTTCAATGACTAAAAATGGACAAAGTAATGGACAGGGAAGGAATAGACTATTACATCAGATACCTATCAAACAATTCTTATCCTTGAGAATCCAAAACCAATCTCATAAGAATAGGGGTATGAACAATAATTCTATGAGATTCCTCTCAAGGGTATCGTCATACCTCATACGCTACCACTAGCTAAACACACCAAACCAAACAACTAAAACCAAACTACACAACCTCACCATCACAAACATAAGTATTTTCTCTCTCACAACCACACTACTACACAACCATCATGAAACCATATCAACCTTTGCACATCTCAAACCAACAACTGCTACGGTCGATGAACTGTACTATCCTGAATACACGAATCAGGGTATTCTGTCATTCATGTCATGATATTATCTGCTCTAGGTAGTACTGACTCACCCGAACGGGTTTAATCACATCACATTTAATGCATCTAGGAATATGGTCCTCCCTCTTTTTATGCTAGGAATTTATCACATACCACACCACATACACCTCAAACCCAGGGAAATGGATCATCTTATAAAACAAGGTTCAAACATTACATTTTAAACAAAACAGAGTAAGGAAAAACTCAAAAAAAAATCTGGGTACTGGACACGAATCTAGGTTTCTAGCGCCCAAGTACTCTCATTCTGAGCATCATGCCTCCACAACACACGAACCAAGGGAATGTTCCACCCACACAACACCTTTTCTTGAAGATCCTGAATTTCCACTGGCCACTCCACGAACATCGCGTTGTCCTTGATTTCCATATCACCCCAGTCAAGAACATGGGGGTCATCATGTAGATATCGACGGAGTTGAAAGATGTAGAAGAAATCATGGATTCTCTCCAACCGTGGTGGTAATGCCAATTGGTACACCACCTCACCAACTTTCCCCAACACCTCAAAGGGTCCAACAAACCTAGGAGAAATCTTACTCCCTCTTCCAAAACTCTACTACCCACGTCAAGGGGAAACCTTCAAGAAAAAATTGTCCCCAACCTCAAACTCCAAGGGCCTCCTCCTACGATCGGCATACAACTTCCGCCGATCCTACGCTACTTTCATCTTCTCATGAATATGTTAAACCTTCTCTGTTGTGCTATGCACTACCTTGGTACTAAGAACAACTGTCTCCCTAACCTCTATCTAGCACAATGGTAAACGACATGATCTTCCATACAAATATTCAAATGGAGCCATGACAATGGAAGAGTGATAGTTACTATTATAAGAAAACTCTACCAAGGACAGGTGTCATACCCAAGATCTGTCAAAGTCCAAGATGCACACTCGTAACATATCCTCCAACGTTTGGATAGTCCGATCTGTCTGCCCATTTGTCTGGGGGTGGAAAGCATTATTGAGGTGTAACTAAATACCAAAAGCATGATGTAATCCCCTCTAGACTCACGAGGTAAAACATGTGTCCTGATCTAAGACAATGGATCTTGGAACTCTATGTAGTTGCACCACCTCATCCACATACCTCTTGGCCAAGACATCCACTACACCCGACTCCTTGATCACTAAGAAATAAGACGATTTAGTCAGCCGATCCATTGCTACCTAGATAACATCACAGACTCCCTGAGTTATGGGTAACCCTGTGATGAAATCCATCGAGATGTCATCCCACTTCCACTAGGGAATATCCAAGGGTTGTAACAAACCACCAGGAACACGGTGCTTGACTTTTACCTGCAGGCAGACCAAGCACTTCACTACAAACTCTACCACTACCTACTTCATCCCAGACTACCAAAACTATATCCTCAATCCATGGTACATCTTATAAATTCTTGGGTGTACCGATAAAGGTGAGATATGAAACTCATGAAGGACTTACTCACGCATCGCCACTGGAACAAACAGCTTCCCATGGAACAATATTTGATTATAAAAATCCTCTATCCATCCCTCCATAACATCACTATGGCCAACATGATCATGAAACACCTCTGCCTTTGAGTCTCGCCATTGAGACTCTTCCACCTGATACATTAGAGAATACTTCACTATCATATGAAATAAAAAATCCCCTATCACCATCCACTCCTACATCCAAGTGTAAAGCTTTCAACTCCTCCATTGTTCTCCAAGCATCCATAGATTCCCAAACAACCTCCTTCTGCAGCTTCCTACTTAAAGAATCAACCACGACATTCCCCTTTCCTTAAGTGTAGGAGATCTCAAAATCATAGTCCTAAAGAAACTTCATACACCTCTATTGTCGCAAGTTTAGATCTTATTGGGAATTGATATAACTTAAACTCTTGTGATTTTTAAAGACCACAAAGCGCTCCCCAATGAGGTAGTGCCACCAAAAATTCATCACAAACACGACCGCTGCTAGCTCCAGATCGTGGTTGGAATAGTTACAGTAGCGGGTACATAACTATCTAGACCCATAAGAGATCATCGCTCGTTGCTGCATCATGATGCATCCCAATCCCAGATGGAAATCATCACAGAACACCTCAAACATCACCCTTTCCTCAGACAACCGGAGTACTAGAGTACTAACCAACTTCCCCTTCATGTGGTTGAATGCTACATGACACTACTCACTCTATACAAAATCTTGGTACTTCCAGGTCAAAGTTGTCAACGGGGATGCAACTTGAGATAAATCGGGTACAAACCTCCGATAATAGCCTACAATACCAAGAAAACTATGAACCTATTCCACATTCTTAGGTGCTTCCCAATAAACAACTACATAAATCTTCAATGGGTATACTGCTACACCTTTTTGAGACACCACATGCCTGAGGAAATGAACCTCTCATGTCCAAAACTTACACTTGGACAACTTTACATAGAGCTGGTGGTGTCAAAGAACCTATCAGACAGTTTTGAGATGCTCAACATGCTTATCCTCTGACTTAAAGTAGATTAATATATCATTGATGTAACATCCCAAACATGGATTCCACTCAATAGTTCCCTGATCCTGGTTGGTTACATGGCCTCAATTGCATCTCCCCAAACAATAGAGGTTGTCGACTAGCAGTGAGGGTCTTGGTGGGTCATTAGGGAGACTATGCCCTCATTACCAGAGTATATCACAATAGAATTCAACAACATACTGATAGTGGAAGCAGTAAAACAAAAAAAAAACAGATACATAGTAAGAATAGATATCAATATCAAAATATGGCTCATATACAATGTTTTAGATGATACATGTATCTAGAAAACATCCAAAATTGGTACATGGAAATACAATACAATACAAGTATCCAAAATAATAAAAAGACAAAAAAGTACTCCTAGAATCACAAGCCTCAGCTTGGTCATATGCTCCCCTGCTCTAAAGTAATAATCAACAACCAGTACTAGGATGATTTCCCCTACCATCACCTATGACTATATAATCTATTTGGGTCCCCAAGGAGGCCCAAACAGGGCATGAGATAAACGTCCCAGTAGGTTTCCACCCCATGATCTATATAGTTCTAAACAACACAATGAAATAAGCTAAACAAGTGTAAGTAAGCAGTAAAATAAGTGAGAATGTCTATGGAATATGTCTAATGCAAATAGAAATACTAAAAATCCACTCAAGGCTCCCTGTAATAATTGCCTACTCCTAAAAAGGCAGCTACAAAAAATATAAACAAAAAACATGGCCTCATCGTACAATCATTCATACCCTGTCCACATGGCCTTATTGTAATAAGGAGATATATCAAAAACCCACGACCTTGTCGTAAAACCAAATTCATATATCCAATGGTCATGTTGTATAATGAAGTGTATCATAATTTCCACAACCTTGTCGTATAATGAAGTGTATCACAATTTCTATGGAATTGTCATATAATGAAGTGTAGACCATGAAGGGACAGATCCAAGGTATCGAAGACCAAGTCATCCTTGTTGAGTCCTAGGATCATCTCAATGGAAACTTGATATAGGCACTGGTTGGAGTCCTAGGAGTATGTATACTGACATGTCATCCACGAGTCCAAGAAAGCCAAGTCCAAGGGGTAGAAAAGCCCGAGGCATCCCATATAATCAAAACCCTAGGAGCATACTCTATCCAAGGCATCCACTATCGTGTTCCAGATCCATGGAGATCCATCCATGGCATATATTTAAACTATTATTCATTCATACCATTTAACAAAACAATTCAAATCCATATGAGTCCACCCACTCATATAATCTATTTTATTTAAAACAGGTCACATGGGCATACCCACCCATTTATCACTATTATCCATTAAACACATCACATAGGTATACCCACCCACTAATCACGAAAATCCATTTAAGAAATCTAAAAACAACCAACGAGTATACCCACTCGTTTAACAAATTCTAATCAATCCATCTAATCAAGTTAAGCATGGCATATTATGGTAACACAAGGTAAAAATGAAGAACATCTCTTAAGCATGTAACCAACCTCATTAAATTACAACTGATCTTACTTAAACTAGGAAAACTCAAAAGCACACCCCTTGGGTGGTTTATCACAGGTCAAAACCAAACAAAGGCATGACGCACCCCTTGGGTGGCCTCCAGTTGGGGAAAAGAACCACCAAAGTATCTCAAGGAACCTAAGGGCATCCCTAACAGGTCCTACTACATCTATTTCAGATTAACATTTCAAAACTGGGCTTGCATCGAAAAGTCTGGTGGGTGAAAAAAGGTTTGAAAGATCTATAAAGCATCAAAAGCTGAAAGAAAAGTATATACCACCTACCTTAGCTCGGTAGTAGAGTGGTCGTCCAGTATCAAGTCATTGTTTTGAAGAATAAAAAATTACTAAAAAGGAATCAAGATCTTACCAGTGAGGTTCCAACGAGACCAATGGTGGAAGAAACAAATTTTGGATATGCAACTGGGAGCAAAGCCCATCTTTAGGCCTCAAATGGGGATTTTTGTGCATTAAGATAGGGGAAGGTGTGCTTCTGTCCGAAAATAGAGGCTCATGCCTCTATTTTTTAAAAACTTAGTCAGGAAATTACACATTTGTTTTCCTGTTCTGGAAAAGAAAACCTACACGTTGTGAAAGGTTCTGGACAGACCATTATACATCATGAAATTGGATTACACGATGTGTATCCTAATTACACATTGTGTAATTGTCTTGCATCCAGTACATAGCCTTCCATCCACTTCTTTCCCAACACAATCCAACTGGCCCATGACCCGGCTTAGGGTCTAAGCCAAAACGGGAAAATTAACAAGTGTTTAACTAGAAAGAAAAGATTTGTACCTCAATGAAAACCCAAGATCTTACAATCAATGAACACATCGATGAACCGATCCAGGAACTCATAGAACACAGAGTTCATAATCCCCATGAATACAACTGTTGCGTTCGTAACACCAAAAAATGTGACTACAAACTCGAAGTGTCCATACTTACACCTAAAGGCAGTCTTCGGGATATCGCTCTCCTTCACCCTCAACTAGTGATATCCAGATCATAGATTGATCTTAGAAAACCAACTCTCCCATCTTAGTTGGTTGAAAATATCATATATACTTGGAAGAGGGTAACGTTTCTTGATTGTTACTTGATTTGACCTTCATTAGTCTATACACAGCCTCTGACTACCATCTGCCTTCTTGTAGAACAACATCATAACACCCCACGATGACACACCGGGTCAGATAAAACCCTTCTTTATCATATTGTTTATCCAAATCCTCAGCTCTCGCATCTCATGAGGTGTCATTCGATAAGGATCCATCGAAATTGGAAAATCACTAGGCTGCAGATCTATCCCAAACTCAACATCACGTTGAGAAGGTAACATCAAAACCTCCTTGAGGAAAATGTATAGGAACTCCCCAATGACCTTGGGAACCTCAACCATCTCACCATCCACTGATTCCACTGACAGATCATCCAACAAGGAAAGAAGAGGCTTCACACGCTGACTGCCCACTTGATAACTCCACTCTCTAACAAAAACCGTACGTTGGTCATCCACATTCGAAAACACGACTCTCCTACGTAATAAATCAATAATGGAATGCATGAAATACAACTGGTCAATGCTGAGGATGACATCGTATGGTTGCATCTGTAGCGATAAGAGCTTCTCACGGGACTGATGTGGTCCTATCATTAGTCTACATCCCCAGCACACATCAAACAAGCTGGTCTAGCCTCTGACTAGCATACTCAACACCAGGGGCACAAGAAGCCTCTCTACATATAGCCCTAGAGCATGGGAAAGATCAGGTTAAACAAAGGAGTGTGAATCTCCTGAATCAAACAAAGCACAAGCAATGATACTAAACAAACTGATTGTACCTCTAACGATTTCTAGCTCTGTGGGAACTACTGCCTTTTTTGCGTGAAACTAACCACGCATGGATCCTCTGCCTCTATGCTGACGACCACCTCCTTGACCATGCTTGGTTCGAGGCCCCTGAATACAAAGGACATCCTAAGTTCAGCCTCTACCCACTCCATCTCCCCTCAGTGAAGAAAAATCATGTTTCCCCTACTACTGAAATGGTATCATTGACAACCGCTGTTAAGGCTGACGCTGAACTTGTCCACCTCCACCATACTGAGCTTGAATAGATATTGCAAACTAGTTCTCAATATGGTCACAAACTTTATAGAAGAAACACCTCACCCCCAATCCCACAGGAAGAGAATGGGAATCACTGGCACTAGAAGGCCGAAAAGGAAGTTGTTGAGGTTGACTCCCTATCGGTCGAAACCTCAAAGGTCCTAGCACTAGTAACCCTACCTATTGAAGAACTCGGTTGGCTTCCCTATCAAGGTATATCTCCTCATGAGTGTATCTGTTTGATCACCTCTACCTTCTTCTGAACCTCCAAGTACATTGAAAACGTAAAAAGAGTAAATGCATACTGGATCGAAGGACAGAGCACCTCCTCAAGGTGTCTCGCATGAGACTCCTCATTCGGAAAGAGATCTGGGGGAAATGAAGGAGGTCCTTGAATTTGATCCCAATATCCCGCACTAACATACTCCCCTAATGAATAGAGAGTATATCTTGCCTCTTCTCAACCTCCATGGTTGATGAAAGAAACTCTCCTCGAAATTCCTTCTCAAAGTCGACCCACAAAATGTCTGCTTCCTTCCTCTCCCCCAGATAAAGCGTCCACCACTGATGCACAACTCATCACACTTGACTGAATTCCAAAGTAACCTATTACTCTATCGGGGCCCGGATCAGATTGAAGGTGATCTCAAGCTCCTTGATCTAACTTTCTGTATCCATGTATGAAACATTTCCCTCAAACTTTCCCAAAGAATGTCGTTGGAAAGAATGCAACGTATTCTATCACTGGTCATCCTCCTTGACTGGATCAACCCTCCATTGATCAATTGGATTAGACTACTGAGCCTCAATTTCCCGAGCCACACGTGGATGATGACTAAGATCCATAGCTAAAAGGAAAACAAGGAATTCCTAAGACCGAGTAGTATGGAATTTTCTTAAAATTTATTTTAATTTATTTTGCTCATTTTATCCATTTTTAACTTTCCCAAAACAACCCAATTCAAACAATAATACAAGTCATTATGATGCATATACCTTTCCTAGGGTCTCTACCCTACAAACAGTGTAGCATCGCTTGGTCATTTGGTAGGCTCAGAGTCCTTGCATTGGATCACGAAGGGTCCTAAAATCTCATGTCCTAGCCAGTCTTCCCTGACCTATGTCACACACTAAGATCACCTGACACTATTTCCCTTTCAACCCATTCAATCCTCATTGTGCCTAACCCCAAACTTCGTCATATTTCTCAACCATAGGCTTTGATATCATTATATCACGACCCCCTCCCTCTAAAGATGCCCCTCCTAGACTGGAAATAGAGAAAGAAAGATAATGACCCCTGAGTCCCGCCTTCAGTAGGCCCCAGGTTGGCGACTAACACCAAGGGTATACTGATCTCACAATATGGGAGGCATTACCCTTTTTTTTGAAACAAGATCCGGAGATATGATGGATCATCCACAAAACAAATCCAATACATATATAAAATAAAGCCAAAAACCATCTCACATGCACATTTTAAAATAGAACTAGTACAAATACAAAAGTCTCCAAAGTGAAGTATCCAAAAGCAAACTAAAGCAGTGACTCAACAACTGTCCAAAGCCTGAGCTAGTAAGGTCCAACATGATACGTGAAATCCTCATGAAAACCTTAAGGAAGTTTTATATACATAGGTTGATCATACAAGTATACTTAGTAGGGAAACCAAAGTCTCTCGTGTACATGTGAAGGAAGCATACTAATGCCCATGTGAGAAAACAACAGAACCAAACAACACCTAACATGTATATCAATCATCCAAACCTCACCAAGGCACACTCACCAAATAATAAAAGTCAAGTAATGTAATATAATGCACATCGATGATAGGGTACCCCACACCACTTTCCCACTGATTAGCCGCTCTTGCCTAATGGAAAACGTCCTCGTGCTCCCACCTCTTCCGAAAGTACCCCGTCAAAACCCGCCCGCACACTTGGCCTCACAAACAACACCACATCCCAAAGACACATGGGAAATCACAACACATCTCATTCCACCTGTAGACACTTGGTCCACAAACCACATCACATCCTACCCACAGACACCTGGGCCACAAACCACATCTCATCCCGAAGACACCTAGGAAAACACAACACATCTCATCCCGAAGACAACTGGGAAAGCACAACTCGCCCACACACACCTGGGCCTCACAAACCACAACCTGCCCAAAGAATCTTGGGTTATCACCACTTGGAAGAGGGGGTAGAGAAGAGAGGGTGGCCAGCCATCCATCCTCCCATCAGGATGTTTGGGAAAGACACCCTCCCCCGTGACGATGGGAGTGTTCGGTACATAGTGATCAACTAGGGTGGGGTGCATATAGAAATCACAAGGAAAATACAAGTATATACATATACAATACCAAACACTTAAGCTCAACCTATGGGTTCTCAGACAAACCACCAACTCACAACACTACTAACTTTATCGCTGCCTCTAAATGCACAACACCACACATCAAGCCATAAAACCATTTCATATTCCCAAGCAAAGTTAATCAACCATTTCTATATTGTTATCCAAACCAACCCAAGCCATTCCAGGCTTCATTAATCAGTTATTTATTTATTCCATCGCTACTTGGGCAACTACCAAGCACATCACCCAACAAGCAACACAGAAACAGTCAACACAGTTTTCAAAAGGTGAAGAGCCCTGATAAATGAAGGTGGCTTCACATTAAAGACACATCATTCCACGAACTCCACGTTTAACACCCATTCATGATATAACATATATCGATCTCTAGATACGGGGTGAAGCTTTTTGCATGTTACTCATGGAGAAACTCCGGGTGAATTACTCATACCAATCACTACCATCCTTCAAACTCATCCTGATCAGGTTACGTACCAACAAAACCAACCCTCAATTCACAACCCCAACCGATAACACATTACCGCACAACTAGTTTCATAGCCCTGCTGCACAACACTTCTCATCCACTCCACAATCAATCAATCTCTCAACCTGAGATTTCATTACACCACCCAAGTCATCCCACAACACACAACCGAGCTCACAACCATACTAAAACACAAACCAGAGCAAACCCACACATCACATCACCCCATGTACCAAGAAAAAACATAATTCTAGATTTAACAAGGCATCCTTTATTTAATTCCACTTGTTTAATTCATGGGTTATCATAGAATTGTATGATCATAGGGAATCCATTCATTAGCCAGATATACATTATTAACCAATCTCTATTTTTTTGGGTGATACCAAACAGTCTTGATCAAAAAACAACCACAACACACATACCTAGCGCAAGCAAAGCCACCAACGACCATAATTTTCAGCGGGGCGTTTAGCCTGTATAATCACAATATAACAATCAACATCAAATTGTAAAGGCAATCCCTCTACCCCTTAATTTCAATTAACCAATTCTTTATATTCAATTAGCTTGGCACAATCATGACTCATAGATGAACAAAGGTAGATCCCTCACACATGATGCACAAATGAAGAGAAACAAAGGAAATCCTACCTCAAAAAGGTGCCAACGATCCTCGCACAAAAGCGAATCACGTAACGGACCTTCGATTACCTCTCCCGCAAGATCTGCATCCACCCAAGGATTTCGTGACACCACCATATCGACAATAACTGAAGAGAACCCCATTAGAACCAGAGGAGAACATTCACCATCACATGGAAAGAAGAAACGAGAGGGGAAGGAGACCAAACCGGAAGAAACCACAAGAACAGAGGAAGAACGCATATTAGATCGAAGATGGACCGCTATAGATCAAATGCGGGAAGCTAGGAATCAATCCTTGGCGTAGGAATCCTCAAACGCTGAAGAGGGGTTGTCGGGTTGCCTGCGATCGAGGAAGCGTCGTTGCAGCCATAGAGTTTGACAACCCGAGCAGCTAAAAAAACACTTAAAAGTTATAGCAGTAGGGTATTACACAACATGTAATACCCTTTCACACTGTGTAATGCCCCGCGGTCGACTTCCGCCAAAAAACCCATCGCCTTTCGATTTATTTCATTTTCAGACCCCGAAACATTTCATGTTGTGAACCAACCTTGGACAAGTTGTGATACCAACTTTCACGTCGTGTAATACAATTACACGATGTGTAACTTTTGCAACAGCTTTGTTGCACCCCCAGCTCCTGTGAAAACTCCTGGAACCCCCTCCGAACATTTCCAATGACAAAAAATTAGAAAAGTAACAGACCGAGAAGACAAGGACTGCTACAAAGAGGATTAGTGGTGTCACTCCAAACCTATAATCAAAAGTAATGAACTTTAGTGTCTCTAATGCACAAACACATTATCATGCATTCTCCTTGGATTAACTTGTTCGGGTGAACAAAGTAAAATATCTCATGTCCTGTATTGTTGTTTTACTGCATTATAATTGCAAGGAATAAAGAGATAAGTGTTCCTGATAATTACACAACAAGACCACTGATAAGGTAAATTTTTATTTGTCACATCCCGATTCACCCATCTCAAGATGCAAGTCTTGTTGGGGACCAACAAATGTTCATTTTAGAAATCGTTCCTCTTGTCTATATTGTTTATAAACAAACATTATCTTTCATTTGTTTCAAAAGATAATAAAGCCCATGCAAATGCATGGGGATCGTAAGCTCCTCCACATGCCACTCCAACGTTTTCCCTCCAAAATTCACTCCTCTCCCATCATCTTTCATCGGTTAATTTTTAAAAACAGGTTTTTGATTTTTTTTCAAAACGGGATAGGGTTATAACTATTTTTAAAAATAGGTTCGGATATGCGTAAACCCCGTTCACGCATCTTCCCTCGTCAGGAAGCGTGAACGGGGTTCACGCGTCCTTTGTAAACTTTATAAAGGATGTGTGAACCCCATTCACGCATACTACAGAAAGTTTTATTTTGTTTTGTTTTGTTTTGTTTATATATATATATATATATAACAAAAAAATCAGTAGAATTTACCTGTTATTTAATATCCACCAGTACTGTTATTACAGCAGTATGAATTTTAACAGAAACCTTCACCCATGGCTCTCTTTTATAAGAGGGTCTGCTCTGAAAATCGTTCTGCATTTTCGATGTGGGATTCAGGTTCTTCCTTTCCTGCACAGAACATTCTGCATTTTCGATGTGTGATTTTGTTTCAAGTACATGACTTTGAAAGACTATAAAATACAAACTATAATGCCAATATAAATGAAACTTAAAACACGGATTAAACGCATAAGAAATAGTTGAAAATAAAAAGAATTTCGTAAAAAAATGTTGATGAATAATAATTTATAAGCTTTCAAAACTACTAACTTGAAACTTAAAAATGTTTCAAGTATGTGACTTTGAAAGACTATAAAATACAAACTATGAGACCAATATAAATGAAAATTAAAACATAGATTAAACATATAAGAAATAGTCGAAAAGAAAAAAAATCGTAAAAAATGTTGATTAAAAATAATTTATAAGCTTTCAAAACCACCAACTTGAAACTTAAAAATGTTTCAAGTACATGGCTTTGAAATACTATAAAATACAAATTATAAGACCAATATAAATGAAACTTCAAACATGAATTAAACATATAAGAAATAGTTAATAATTAATTAGTTAGTTAGTAATATAATTATTAATTAGTTTATAATTAATAAAATTATTAATTATATAATTATTAATTAGTTTATAATTAATAAAATTATTAATTATTAATTATTAATTAGTTTATAATTAATATAATTATTAATTATTAATTATTAACTATTAGTTACTAATATACAATAACTAATTAGTTAATTGGTAATATAATTATATAATAATTAATTAGTTAATTGGTGATATAATTATTGATTGATAATTAATTAGTTAATTAGTAGTATAATTATTAATTATTAATTATATAATAATTAATTAGTTAATTAGTAATATATTTATTAATTATAATTATTATTTATTTATTATGTAATAATTAATTATTTAATTTGTAATATAATTATTAATCATAAAATAAATAATTAATTAATTAGTAGTATAATTATTAATTATTTATTATTAATTATTAATTATATAATAATAAATTAGTTAATTAGTAATATAATTATTAATTATATAATAATTATTTAGTTAAGTAGTAATATCATTGTTAATTATAATTATTAATGTGATTATTAATTATAATTATTCATTATAATTTTCAATTTTCAATTATTAATTATTAATTATACAATAATTCATTAGTTAATTAGTAACATATTTATTAATTATATAATAATTAATTAGTTAATTAGTAATATAATTATTAATTATAATTGGTAATATAATTATTAATTATAATTAGTAATTATTAATTATATAATAATTAATTAGTTAATTACCAATATAATTGTTAATTATTAATAATTAATTAGTTAATAATTAGTTAGTTAATTACTAATATAATTATTAATTATAACTATTAATTATTAATTATATAATAATTAATTAGTTAATTAGTGATGTAATTGTGAATTATATAATTAATAACTAATAATTATAATTAAAAATTATATTACTAATTAAAAAATTAATTATTATATATTTAATAATTATATTACTAATT
Organism: Viscum album; assembly: GCA_963277665.1. Classification (NCBI taxonomy): domain Eukaryota; kingdom Viridiplantae; phylum Streptophyta; class Magnoliopsida; order Santalales; family Viscaceae; genus Viscum; species Viscum album. The sequence continues at coordinate 1,842,875,485 of OY728150.1, forward strand.
AAATAATTAATTATTAAAAATTAATAACTAGTAATTATAATGAATAATTATAATTGTTTATTATATTACTAATTTACTAATTAACCAATGAATTATTATATAATTAATAATTATATTACTAATTAAATAATTAATTATTATATAATTAATAATTGTATTACTAATTAACTAATTAATTATTGTTTAATTAATAATTATATTATGAATTAACTAATTAATTATTTTATAATTAATAATTATAAAACTAATTAATTATTATATAATTAATAATCATATCACTAATTAATCATTATATAATTAATAATGATGTTAATAATTAACTAATAATTATATAATTAATAATTATATTACTAATTAACTGATTAATTATTAACTATTTCTTATACGTTTAATCGATGTTTTAATTTTTATTTATATTGGTCTTATAGTTTATATTTTATTGTCTTTCAAAGTCATATGATTGAAATGTTTTTAAGTTTCAAGTTGGTGGTTTGAAATCTTATAAATTATTTTTCATCAACATTTTTTATGATTTTTTTCTTTTTGACTATTTCTTGTATGTTTAATCAATGTTTTAATTTTCATTTATATTGGTCTTATAATTTGTATTTTATAGGCTTTTAAAGTCACATATTTGAAACATTTTTAAGTTTCAAGTTAGTGATTTTGAAAGCTTATAAATTATTATTCATCAACATTTTTTACGAAATTCTTTTTAATTTTCAACTATTTCTTATATGTTTAATCCATGTTTTAAGTTTCATTTATACTTGTCATATAGTCTATATTTTATAGTCGTTTAAAGCCACGTGCTTGAAACAGAATTCCACATCGGGAATGCATAATGATTTCCAGAGCTTGCCCTCTTATAAAATGGAGTACTGAGTGAGAGTTTATGTCAGAATCCAGATTGCTGTAATGATTTGCAGGATGCGTGAAGCCCGTTCACGAATCCTTCGCGAAGTTGATGAAGGATGCACGAACGGTGTTCACGCATATTTCACCGCGCCTATGATGCGTGAACTCCGTTCACCCATCTTTTGGGGATGCGTGAACAAGATTCATGCATTTTCAGACTTATTTTTAAAAATAGTTGTAACTTTATCCCGTTTTGATTTTTTTTTTTCCTTCAAAAACCCATTTTAAAAAATTACCCGCTTTCATCTTTCCTTTTTTTTTTGTACTGCACATAGGTTCTTCCGTCCCCTCCACCTCCAACTCACCATCTCATCCTCTCCGTCACTTGGTCGCCTCCACCCCGTAGCATTCCCGCCTTACCTACTTCCTTACTTCTCCGCTTCCACTCAGTCGGTCTCACGCCAAAGATCTCTTTTCTCAGAACTGCTGCTCCTCGACTCACTGTACGAAGTCACTGCGCCATCTTCCCTCATTCCAGGCACTCCTCCATACCTCACCGGTAAGCGCTCCTCCTTGACTCACCATTTTCATAGCGCAGCAACCAGCTTGTTGTTGCCTTTCACTCCCCTTACACAACACACGGGCACCCCTAAATTTCTATAACCCTAACTGCATTTCCATCTTCTTCCCGTGTATATCCGGTGAAAAATCCTCTAGTCCGTTGTCTATGGGTTTCTACTCCATCTTCCACAATACAGGAATCCTCGATCATGAAATCCTAATTTTATTTCCTCTCCCAATAACGATTTCCATGAATGAACCACTTTTCTCTTGATCACTGCTTGCGTTTTCCGCCCTCGAAGATACCAGATTTGCTTCCTGTCAGACTTTAAGCCTAATTCTGTCTTATTTCCACAAATTTCTACAACTCTGTAATTTCACTGGTTAAAGGTGCGTTCCTTTTTGTTCTTCTATTATACCTATATTTCATTTTACATTTTACAAAACCATCATATGCATATTCCTAATGCATATGGTATATTTGGTTTATGCATATTCCGTGTACTCATTATTTTTATGTGCCAAGTATAATTTGGATAAAACCTTTGAATTTCTCCAGCACTTTATTTCACTGTTTAATAGATTCATTCACTTGGATTCCACTCTTTTTTGCAAATAGATTATATGTTTACAATTATGAATATATTGATTGCGTTGTACTAATACTACAAGCAGTCACTTCTCCATTGATGCATGCATTTCCTATCTTCCTTGGCACAGGCTTCTCATATTTTGAAGCTATAAACCTTATGCCGTCTCCTCCATATGAAATTCAGGAACAAAGTGATCTGCTGCTATTCGGTTCATTCCCTTTTCTCTTTTTCTGTGCTATTATATCATATTGCAATTTTGAAATCCATTTAAAACATATTATTTTTACTTACTGTAAAACTAGGATATTACTTATTTTTCATTGAAAATATTCTTTAAACACTATGTATTCAAAATGTAAACACCTTTCATGTAGACTGAAAATTCCAATTTAATGATTCTATTTTCTTTATATGCACACTGTACATTATCACTGCATATACATATTCTCCATACACTATATGACACTGCGTATACATTTTTTACTCCTGGGCTTCTATTTGACTGTTTATCATGCCATATAATCCCAGATATATCATATCTGGATTGCAACTACCAACAGGCTTTTAAAGATACTAGATTCCAAAGAAAGCTAAGGAGGTTACAAAGGATAGATGATGGTCATACTGGTTTTATAAAAAATATCACTTTTATACTACAAAAATATACGACTCATTCTTTATTTCATTAATTCCATTATTAAGTGACATGGATATCTACCGTATCAAGTTCTTTACGTTCAACTACTGAACCGCACATTGTTCAAGTGAATCCAATGTTCTCTAATGACAGTGATTTACAAAATTCAACATGGTTGCCGTTATTAGCAATATCATTATAGCCAGTAACACTTTCTCAAATACAACCAAGGATTTCCTAAAATCAACTCTTATATACAATAATACAATGACAAATAGCATTGGTTTTCATTCATATCCATATGCCTTTTTATCATTTTCCAATCTCCTAGTTTTTACTATCCAATTATGGGATTTTTTAATACATACTTTCAACATATCACAAAATTTATAGTTCATTAAATACCACACAACCTTTTGTAGGAAACAAAAATTCAAGCAATAATCACTGCCAACTCAAGTGTTTCACTCCCTTACTGAGTAGTATAGATGAATATGGTTGTCTTCATACCTATACTTAAAACTTTGACAACATTTACTCCAGAAAATGTTACTCTTTAATATATTCATCTCACTAATAAACACTTTTAGGACTACCATGCAGTATGATAGATGTAATCTGTGTTTTCCTATTTCACATTCTTTGATTTTCCATAATGAAATATCTTATTTCAATACATCTATATATATGTATACCAATCCTGAAGGAATTCTCACAATTTTCATCCAAACTGCGCTCCATTCTTTCCCATCTGGTTTCATCCCATCTTATTTCTCTTTCCCCGTCTGCCCACCTCTCATTCCAGCTCTCTTGCTTTCCACTCACCATACCATATCTTCCATGACTGCCCTTTTCGATCTACTGCTCCATTTCCCTCCACTCCATTTCTCTCCCACTCTTCCAATTACAGCGGACCTCCTCACGCACACACTTTCGTTGTCTGTAGAAATCCATGGATCCTCCTTCGGGACATGTTCTCTTTGAATCACTACATGCCTAATTTTATTTTGCTTCTTCATTCTGCGGTTCCTCCTTCATTCATCGATTGATGTTCTACTTCTCTTCCCTCATACATCACACGGAAACATTATAATTTTGCAACCTTAATTTGATTTTCCTTTTATTCTTGTATGTGTTAGGAAACAAAGCTTCTCGATCCATCGTTGCTGGGTTTCCATTTTCTCCATCTATGAATTGCCTTCCCCGTAATTGTTCCTTATATTTATTTTGGTCTTTCATTTTAATTTATTTTGGTTCAAATTTATATCCGGTTATGAGGAATCTTAATTCCTTACATGTTGACCACATCCACATTTTGATGCCGTATAACTGAAAGTTGCTATATCGATGCCATGGTTTCTGGTAGAAATTCTCAGAGATACACTATTTTTTTTACATTGCAGAACTCTCTTTCATACTTTTTATGTTTTCCATAATAGAGTTGATTGCAAGTACTGGAGTTTTTAAAATAAATAATGCCAGAAGATGGATACTCATGCGCTTTTCCAGAAATCTTCACATCTGCTTATTGGCTAATATGTCTTCTTCTGGTCATCCATTTTTTTCTTTCAACCTAGATCTTCGAAGGCCTATGATGTCTTCTGCAAACTATTTAACCCATATTCCATCTTATAGGTATAATTACTAATTTATTTTAAGAAAACATTATTCGACATTCATTCTTTTTTCTCAAGTAAAACTTATTGTAGTGAAAAACATCCGTTGTTTTTTATTTAATTCTTCCTATCATCATGTATATTATCCTATATAATTATTTACTTCTTTTCCATACGTTGAAAACCTAGAATTATTGAGTTTCAATACTCTGAAAATTTATTCGCATAGATCCGTTTTTTATAGTAGGTTTATTCGACAATTTTTAGAATTTATCAATTTTGCTGTAGAAATTATCATTTTGGCTGCTTTATGGAATTAGATTATTTGGCAGTTTTCGGTTTATTTGTTTGTGTAGAATGGTGAATTCTTCTTTTCTTAAGGAGATGGAAACGATTTACACGTCAGAATAATCCAATGTGGGACTGGGAAACACCCTTTACCCAAAAATACAATAATCTAGGTTTAATACTCCCCCTCAAGCTGGTACATGATAGCTTGGAAAAGTTCCACAAAAAAAAAAAGAGACACTAACAAAGACCACACACACTCCCCCTCAAGCTAGGTTTGATGCGGTGGATGCCTAGCTTGGTACAGAGAGTCAAGTCGAGCTCCCGTGAGGTCTTCGGTGAAGATGTTGGCAAGCTGATCAGCCGTCAGAATGTAGCTGAAACTAACATGGTGATGCTCGAGGTGATGACAAAGAAAATGGATGTCCACCTCGATACGCTTCGTGCGTTCATGGAAGACGGGATTGGAAGCAATCTTCGTGACTGCCTGATTATCACACCAAATATAAGCAGATGACTATGGCGAGAAACCAATTTCATGAAGAAGACGACGAAGCCACAAAATTTCAATAGTGACAATGGCCATCGCATGGTATTCTGATTCAGCACTGGACCGGGAGATGACATTTTGTTTCTTGCTGCGACATGAGATTAAGTTCTCTGCCAGAAAAATAGTAAAGCCAAACGTCGATTTTTAGGTAGCTAAGCAGCCAACATAGTCAGCATCACAGAAGACCTCAATATTTAGATGATCGTGATGTGAATACCAAAGACCACGAGCAGAGTCTTTCTTAATGTATTTGGCAATGCGAAGGACAACATCCCACTGAGATTTTGTGGGATGTTCCATGAAGGGTAATAGCGCAAACAATGTCTGGACGAGTCATGATGAGATAATTGAGTTTTTCCACAAGACGATGGTACCTCTCTGGGTGAGAATATGGTTCCATGCTGTCATAAAGAGACCGTTCCTCAGGCTCAAGAGGTGTGTCAACGACAGTTGTCTGAGTCGAACAAACATCCTATAAGATATCCAAAGCATATTTCTGTTGGCAAAGAAAGATGATGTTCGGAGAGCGGGAGACCTCGATGTCAAGAAAGTATGTCAGAAGACCTAGATCTTTGGTTTGAATTTGTTGTTGAAGATACACCTTTAGATGGGTAATTTCATTTGAGTCGCTCCCAGTTTTGATGATATCATCAACATAGACAACCAACAAGATACAACCGGAGGACGTCGTGTGGTAGAGGACAATGTGGTCCTTCATACTCTGGGATAGGCCAAATGTAGTCATTGAAATTGTTATAATTTTAATTTCCTCAAACATTGTGAAACTTTTCAATCACCATCCCTCATAGATTTATTTACCTTGAAGGTTGGGGTTGTAACAATAATTCTTAAGATAACTTTGCTTATCCCATATCCATCATTCATTTTGTTATGATTGTGGTCATTTTCCTTTTTCACGCATGCTGAAGATCCTCCCATGCGTGTTGATGTCTTTTATATGTGCCGATTTATTACAACAACTATTATTGAGATTGATACGATCTTTATATGTAATGAGAATATCTCCCTGATACTATCTGATAAATCTGATTACAATTTCATTTTAAGAAATTGAGTATTAGTTTCGGGCCAACCAAACGTCATGCATGGGTGTTTTGGGTCAGGCATGCCCGCCCATACTCATTCCAGATTGGGCAGACCCGTCCCGACCCATTTCAGGGCGAATCGGGTCCAATAGAACCCAAGGAGGTCGTGGCAGAGGGTCACCTCACGACTGAGGCATAACATAGGGGGCTCAGTGGTCTTGATCGGTGCGGCACGACGATCAGGGTGAGTTGGGATGGGGTTCGGTCGTGACAACAGTGACAGGGAAGGCAGAAGCGCGACGACCAAGAACTGGCGGCTCGGGCTTGGCCAGACACCGACAGAGGGCAACGTTGGTGGGCTCTCACAACGACGTCCTTGGTCAACTCGGATCTAGGAGAATGACAGCGACAACCGGCTCAGGTGCGAACAACGACAGCGGTGGACTCTTACTCGATTGGCTGTGGCATGGGCAACCGGGTGTTGGTGTGGGACGACGATTTCGCGAGTGACTCGACCGTGGCTTGAAGGAGGAGGGCGGCAGGGTCTGCGGCTGCGACGCGATCCGGCTTGCTGAAGGGGAGAGGGATTAGGCTTGGTGGGGTCGCGGTTGGTCCCGACGGGGTAGATCGCTGGAGGAGGAGGCCCGTGCAGGGTCGGCCTCAACAGTGGCGGTGGGCTCAAGCTGAGCCAGGGAGGGGTCCCGCGGGTGGATTCTTCCATGGGAAGAAACCATCAACCCCAATTTTTTATTTCTTTTGTCTTTCTCTGTTAGTCGGGCCCCCAGCCTTGTTTGAAGCAGAAGGCTATTGCCTTTTTTATTTTTTTAACAAAACAGCCGACACCCGTGTGGAAAGTGGCGATGCTCACGGCTGGTGAAATTTCTAATCACCAGCCGAAGGAGATCCGACTATTGGATCCCAACCGGATTTCGGTCAGGTCTTGGCCGAAATAAATTGGATCGCCTGAATTAAATTTCTAGCGATTCACCACCGTGCCGATTTAAGTTTTTTAAATTTTAATATCCTAAATACCACTGCTTTCAATTCATAATTTTTTTCGGACCCATAACTTGGCCATTCGAGATCGGATTGAAGCGCAGTCGGATCCGTTGGGACCAATTTCAAACCCTCTACTTTAATTTAAAGCTAAATAATTTTTCTTGACTCAGAAAATCCACGTGAGCCCTCTGATATCAATTGTTGGTACCGAGACGCGCAACGGAAGCCAATGGCTGAAGATTTTAAAATTTTTCGTCACCGGAGCAAAGATACTTCGTCATCTCTGGCGATCCGAGCTCTGGTACAATCCGAGGATTTTGCGTTAATTAATCAGACCACAAAAATAAAATTGAATGAGTTCCTCGTTTGATTCGAAGAACGCTCGTCTGTCGCAAGTTGCTGACGACCGTTGCTTAAAGGATTCGAGACCGAACCCCTCTAGATCGTCCACACGCGTTTTTCAAATCTACGCGTACGTCGTTCATTGAATTCTGGGTGGTAGCGTGGAGCTCCGATGATTTCTTCGACGTCGTGACGATCGCCACGATCTCGTTTCTTCGATCCGCGAAGGCGTTCTTGGATCAATCGCTCGGTTAGAGCGTTTCTCTCTCTAGGATTCAAGAGAGAGAAACTCTAAATTATGACTGATAAATGGTTGATGGAATGAGCTTCTCTTGAACTTATATAGTGGATGTTAAAAAATACTCGATTTGGGTTCTCCGACCCCCGTATATTTAACGTGCACTAAATAAGTAATAAATAAATAAATATAACGAACTAACTGCGTCATAGATATTATTTATATTTTATCACATACTTATTATATATATTTGTAGAATGGGAAACCCCCTTACCTCAAGGTGAGGCGAAGACCTTCTTTTATAGATTGAGAAAGAGGAATACAAACAGGAGTATTCCGATGTGGGAATCAGAAATACCCAAAATAATAAAAGAGGGTTTAACACTCCACCTCAAGCTGGACATGCCTAGCTTGGACAACGAGTCCCACAAAAAAAGAAAGATGACCTCATACAAGACCAGACATACTCCCCCTCAAGCTAGGCTGCAGATGCTGTGGATGCCCAGCTTGGAACTGAGCGAGGCTAGGCGAGCCCCTGGGAGGCCTTTGGTGAAGATGTCAGCAAGCTGGTCTGTCGTCGGGATGTGGCTAAAGCTGACATGATTGTGCTCCAGGTGGTATCGAAGAAAGTGGCAGTCCACCTCAATACGCTTCGTGCGTTCATGGAAGTCGGGATTCGAAGCAATCTTGGTGGCTGCCTGATTGTCACACCAGATGTGAGCAGATGTCTGCTGAGGAAAGCCAAACTTCTGGAGGAGTTGTCGAAGCCAAATGATCTCCTTAGTGATGGTGGCCATGCCACGGTACTCAAACTCCACACTGGATCGGGAGACGACAGTCTGTTTTTTGCTGCGCCAAGAGATGAGGTTGCCTGCCAAGAATACGACAAACCCAGAAGTAGATCTCTGAGTAGCAAGACACCCAACATAATCAACATCACAAAAGGCCTCAATATTCAGATGAGGATGCTGGGAGTAGCGAAGACCACGGGCAGGATCTCGTTTGATGTATTTGGCGATGCGGAGGACAACATCCCAATGAGAGGTGGTCAGATGCTCCATAAATTGACTCACTTTGCCAACAACGTAGGCAATGTCGGGACGAGTCATGGTGTGATAATTGAGTTTGTCCATCAGTCGACGGTACCGCTCTGGATGTGCAATTCTGAGGAGGCATAAAGAGACAGTTCCCTAGGCTCCAGAGGAGTGTCCACAACAGTGGCCTGTGTGAACCCAACATCTTGCAGAATATCCAACGCATACTTCCGTTGGCAGAGGGAGATGGTGTCCGAAGAATAGGATACCTCGATGCCTAGGAAGTATGTGAGAGGACTGAGATCCTTAGTGTGGAAGTGCTGGTGAAGATGCTCTTTGAGGTGGGTGATACCAGCAGAGTCACTGCTGGTGATGATGATATCATCCACATAAACGACCAATAGGATGCAACCAGCAGAGGTTGTCCTGTAGAACACAGTGTGGTCCTTTATGCTGCGAGAGAGCCCAAAGTCGGTGACGACAGTGCTAAAGTGGCCGAACCAAGCACGGAGAGACTTCTTGAGGTCGTAAAGAGAGCGGTGAAGTCGACAGACTTGAGACTCGGCGCCGGAGACACAAAAACTGGGGGGCTGTTGCAGATAAACCTCTTCCTCAAGAAATCCATGGAGGAAGACATTCTTGACATCCAGTTGATGAAGAGGCCAATGATGATGAGCCGTAAGAGAGATGAATAACCGAACGGAGGCCATCTTGACAACTGGAGAGAGCCCAAAGTCGGTGACGACAGTGCTAAAGTGGCCGAACCAAGCACAGAGAGACTTCTTGAGGCCGTAAAGAGAGCGGTGAAGTCGACAGACTTGAGACTCGGCGCCGGAGACACAAAAACTGGGGGGCTGTTGCAGATAAACCTCTTCCTCAAGAAATCCATGGAGGAAGACATTCTTGACATCCAGTTGATGAAGATGCCAATGATGATGAGCCGTAAGAGAGATGAATAACCGAACGGAGGCCATCTTGACAACTGGAGAGAAGGTATCAAAATAGTCAATGCCGTAAGTCTGTGCAAAGCCCTTTGCCACAAGATGAGCTTTGAGTCGATGAAGAGTGCCATCGGGATTCAGCCTGACTGTGTAAATCCATTTGCTGCCAACCACCTGTTTGCCTGCTGGAAGAGGGACAAGATCCCAAGTATGGTTTTCTTCCAGAGCCTGCAACTCATCCCGCATTGCTGCTAGCCATCCCGGGTGAGATTTTGCATCACCAACTGTGCGAGGAATAAATACTGTCTCCAGAGCTGACAGACCCTTGTATGAAGATACAAATAGAGGAGTACTCTGGCAAGAGCGGGTACCTTTCCGGAGGGCAATGGGCAAGTCGTCTAGTGTCGGGGCATGAGCATCAGAAGAAGCGGGAACGACGATGTCATTGGTCGGTACGGGGGGCACAGTCGATGGGCGACGAGAGTAAACCGTACCAAACCGATGAGCAGCAAGAGGCAACACTGGAGGAGGATGAATGATGAGTGGAAGACAATCATCGATGTCAGTATCTGGGTGGGGAGAGGGAAGTGAGAATGGAGAACTCTCAACAAAAGAGACGTCAGTAGAGGTGATATAACGCTGTAGGTCTGGAGAGAAGCACCGATATCCGCGCTGAGTGCGTGAATAGCCGAGGAAGATGCAACAGAGAGATTTGGGAGAGAGTTTGGAGAGGTCGGTACGAGTGTCACAGACATAACAGAGACATCCAAATACATAGAGTGGAAGTGAGTGAGGAGTGAGAGAGGAGAGCAGAGTCCAAAAAGGAGTCTCCCCCTGAAGGATAGAAGAAGGGAGTCGGTTGAGGAGGTATGTTGCAGTCAGGATGACATCGGTTCAAAAGCGGAGTGACACCTGCATGTGGAATAGGAGGGTACAAGGAGTTTCCAGAATATGACGATGTTTCCGCTCCGCCACTCCATTCTGCTGAGGTGTATCAGGACAAAATGTCTGATGAATGATGCCGTGATCCTTGAGAAACTGCTGAAAGTAAGTTGATAAATATTTCCATCCATTGTCGGAGCGGAGACATTTGATGGAGGTGGAAAATTGAGTATGAATTTCATTGTAAAAGGTCTGAAAGGTAGGAAAAACTTCAGACCGATCACGAAGCATGTAAAGCCATGTCATGCGGGAGTAGTCATCAATAAAGGTGATATAATAACTGTACCCGGACTAGCTCGGAACCCTGCAAGGACCCCATATGTCGGTATGAACAAGATCGAAGGGATTCACTACACGTGGTTCTTGTTGAGGAGAATATGTTACCCGATGATATTTAGCAAACTTGCAGGATTTACAATGGAAGGATAGATGAGAACTGAATTGAGGGCACATTTTATGGAGGATGGAAGCCGGTGGATGACCAAGACGGGAACGTAGGTCAAGAGCACGGGCCGAGGTAGATGAGCAAGCGAGATATGATGGAGTATCGAACATGTATACCCCATTCCGAAGATGACCTCGACCAAGCTCTTGATTCGTCTTCTGCTCCTGAAAAACAACACCAGAAGAAGTAAAAGTAGCGACACAATTTAAATCTTTAGTGAGTTTGCAGATTGAGAGAAGATTAAAGGGACTGTGAGAAATATGAGCAACCGAATCCAGGCGAATAGACGGGGTCAGGTGGCATGTGCCAAATCCGATGATGGGGATTGTTGATCCATTTGCAATAGTAATTGTAGAGGCATTGGTGTACGGATGATAGGTAGTGAACATACGAGAGTTCCCTGTGAGATAATCCGATGCACCAGAGTCTAGCATCCATGTTGTGGGTTATTGAGAGACACATGCGGTAGAGCTGTCAGTTTGAGCAATGGGGGCTGGAGAAGAGGACGGTGGCACAGTCGCCCGATAGGGTTGTATCCAGGCAATATCTTTCATCGAGAGTGTCGTTCTGTAACGGGTGTTGGATGATGGGGAATGTGGGCGACGACGACCAAAGTTGGAGGCCGACAGAGGGTGCCACAAATCGGGAGTGCTGCTGAGAGCGCAGGGAGGCAGGCCGGGTAGCTCCGAATTGGTGTATAGGAGGCCGACGACATGAGGCGTGCATGCGGTGCTGCGGCTGTGTGGATGGACAACCATGGGAGGTGGGGCTGAGCGCGGGAGGACGAATGGAGGTGCGTCGGGCAGTAGGGCCGCGGGAGGTGGGAGCCGCATCAAGCGGGAGTTGGGTGTCGTTGGGAAGCTGCTGGAGGCCGGGGCCGGATGAATTTCAGTGCGGGAAGCACCATTCTGTCGGGTGAGGGTCGGCGGGATCCGTTCCGGCGGATCGGTTTCACACCGGTTGGCCGCACAGAGGATGGGGCAGGGCTGCTGTCAGAATCTCCGAGGGAAGGGCGGGTCGGGATGGCCTGGATGGCCGCTGGGAAGAGTGGGCCGAGAGGCGCCGCTCGGATTGGTCATCAGTTTGAGGATGATAGGCCGTACTGAAGTTCAGTTCAGTATTCAGAGCATGTTGAAGACTCTTCCAAAACTTAGAGGTGAATCTTGGATCTCAATCGTACACAATAGATAGTGGTACTTCATGAAGCCTTACCACTTCCCTGATATATATCAGTGCCAGTTGATCCAATGAGAAATCCTCTCGAATAGCAATGAAGTGTGCAACCTTTGTAAGACGATCCAAAACAACCCAAATTGCATTGTTGCCTTTGGATGTCTTCAGAAGGCCGGTGACAAAGTGCATGGTGATGTTCTCCCATTTCCATTCTGGTATGGGCAATGTTTGCATCATTCCCTTAGACTTCTGCCTCTCTGCCTTTACTTGCTGACACACCAAACACTTTGATGTATATTCAACGATCTCCTTCTTCATATTATCCCACCAATAATGCTCTCGGAGATCTCGATACATCTTTGTGTTTCTTGGGTGAATAGAGAAATTTGAACTATGTGCATCATCCAAAAGTTCATTCTTCAGCTCCGGACTTGATGGAACACATAGTCTTTTCCCAAATCTCACAATTCCTTCTTCATTAACATTAAACTATGAGGATTTCCTTTTTCCGATAGCTTCCACTTTTTCCTGAATTCCCATATCATCTTTTTGAGCATCCTTTAACCTTTCCAAAAGTGACGGTTGAGCGATCATTTGTGAAAGGATTGATGATGTTTCCTTCTTTACGATTCTCATGTTCATTTTCATCAAATCTAAGAAGATTGAATCCTTTTCAATTCTCATCAATGATAGAATCGCTGGGTCCTTTCTACTTAGGGCATCCGCCACCTTGTTCGTTTTCCCAAGGTGATAATGGATTGAGCAGTCATAGTCTTTGATCAACTCTAACCATCTTCGTTGGCGCATGTTCAACTCTTTCTGTGTGAATATATACTTGAGGCTTTTGTGGTCCGTATATATTTCACACTTCTCCCCAAAGAGATAATGCCGCCAAATTTTCAAAGCGAAGATCACTGCAGCTAACTCGAGGTCATGTGTTGGATGATTCTGTTCATGAACTTTCAATTGCCTTGAAGCATAGGCAATGACTTTGTCATTTTGAATCAACACACATCCCAGGTCCTTCGAAGCATCACTGAATACCACAAAAAGTTCTCCACTTGTGGGTAAAGTGAGCACGAGCGCAGTGATAAGCCTCTTTTTCAACTCTTTGAAGCTTTCTTCGCATTCATCACTCCAAGAAAACTTTACTCCCTTCCGAGTTAGCTTGGTAAGAGGGTTGGACAATCGTGAGAAATTTCTCACAAATCGTCGATAACATCCAGCTAACTTCAAGAAGCTACGAATATCCGTTACCGATGTTGGCCTTGACCATCCCTCAATTGCATCTGTTTTGGAGGGATCCACAGATATCCCATTGCTTGTGATGACATGACCCAAGAATGAGACCTCCTTCAACCATAGCTTACACTTGTTGTACTTTGTATAGAGCTTCTCCTTCTGCAAGGTCTCTAGTACAGTTCTTAGATGCTCCTCATGATCCTCTTTGGTTTTGGAGTATATCGGAATATCATCTATAAAGACTACCACAAATTTGTCGAGGTAATCTCTAAAAACTCTATTCATTTAGTCCATGAAGATTGATGAAACATTAGTGAGTCTGAAAGGCATTACTATGAATTCATAGTGCCCGTATCTTGTACGAAAAACAGTTTTGGGGATATCTTTCTTCTTCACCCTTACTTGATAATATCCCGACCGCAAATCCACCTTGGAGAAGTATTGTGCTCCACGCAGCTGATCGAACAAGTCATCAATTCGTGAGAGATGATACTTGTTCTTTATCGTGATTTTGTTGAGGTCACGATAATCGATGCAAAGACGCATTGACCCATCTTTCTTCTTGACGAAGAGAACTGGTGCACCCCATGGTGAAACACTTGGGTGTATAAACCCTTTATCCAGATTCTCCTGTAGTTGTTTTTTCAGCTCTTCAAGCTCCACAACAGCCATTCTATACGGAGTTTTGGATATTGGCAATGCCCCAGGTATAAGATCAATTGAGAATTCAACATTTCTTCTAGGAGGAAGACCAAACAATTCCTCGGGAAACACTTCAGCGAATTCCCTCACAATAGGCATGTCTTCAAGGATGGTTGCTTCCTTGGACTCAATCATCTGAGCCAGATACGCATGCTCAGAGGGCAGTAATATCCACACTTGAGATGATGGAGCTAAAGAAGATTCATCTTCCTCATTGCACTTGTATAGAACCGGGGGTCGATTATCCACATGGAGAGTGATTTTTCTCTCCCGACAATTTATGTTGGCTCAATATAAGGAAAGCCAATCCATGCCAAGAATCACATCAAATTCCACCAGAGGGAGTATGACGAGGTTCGCCGGGAAGTTTAATCAACAGATTATGACAGAGGAGTTATATTCATGGGATGCAATGATTGCCCCATTTGTCGTATTCACCGACATCTTCACTTCCATGATTTGTGGTGGTGTTGAGATTGATCTATTAAACTTTCGAGATATAAAAGAATGAGTAGAACTTGAATCAAAAAGTACGTTCGCTATTCTTGAATGAATAACTAGCGTATCTGGCACCACTTCGTTGTCGGGGTTCACTTCGGCAGTAGTGATGACAAAAGCTCGCCCTTGCTGCCTTGGAGGTTGTTGGTTGCCTCTGAAAACCCTTGACTTAGGGCACTGATTTGCAAGATGCTCTGGTTCTTTGCAGTTGTAGCAATGAACCACGCGTTGAGGTTCGAACAGAGCGTTCCTCTCCTTTGTCGCAGTCGCGGGTCTTTCTTGCCGACAGTTAATAGCCAGATGTTCTTCTCTTCCACACGTAAAGCATTTTCTCGTCCAATTCAGGCAATTTTCGGGGTGCTTCTTTCCGCACCTTTGGCAAGTGGGGTGCTGGATTTTCTCAACACTGTTGGATTTATCCATCGGACCGCCATCATTGAAGTCCACCTTACGCTTCTTATCCCCATGATACCCTTGAGATTCTCCGATCCCCATTTCGACCTTGAGGGCACATCAGACAATTTCCTCATAGCTGTCGAAGTCACGGATCGCCAGCGCTTTCCGCAGGCTAGGTTTCAGCCCACCAAAGAAGCGGTCAACCTTGCATTTGGGGGTAACGACAAAGCCGGAGGCGTATCGTGCAAGCCTTCTGAAGTTTGCGTCGTACGCTCCGACAGATTCGTCGTCTTTTTGCTTGAGGGCAAGGAAGTCCCTTTCCATCTTAAGCCAGAGGGTGCGCGGAAAATATTTATCGAAAAACATCTTTCGGAAATCCTTCCATTCCAACGCCTCGATCTCCTTCTCATGCTTCGCATTTTTGATTAACGTCCACCATTGATCAGCTTCACCCTCCATACGATAAGCAGTCAGGAGAACCTTCTCTTGTTCAGAACATTGAAGGATGAAGAAGATATTTTCAATGGAGTTGATCCATTGTTCAACGATTGAGGGATCAAATGATCCATTAAAAGTAGGAGACCTTTATCTCATGAAGCTCTCGATAGCGACTTGTTCTTTCTTGGGGGGGGGTTGAACGTTCCTCTTGACCCATGTTTCTATTCAAAGCTTGAGTTAGCTGAGAGAGAAGAGTGACAAAGTTCGCGATTCCCGCTCCTATTGGATTGAGCATCTCAGTAGTACAATCATCACATTGATCTTCACATCGGTTGTGCGCCCGAGTCCTCCTATTATCGGCCATAAGCTGGAATAAAAGGAAAGTTAGGGGTAACACATAAAGGGTAATCTAAGGACAAAACTGATGACTTATAAATAACTTTTATTTCCTTAAAATATGAATCTATTGGCTTCAGTCTATGTTATCCATGATCTACTTTCTAACATATATTATTAGGGCATTTCCCCCCTTTAATAATGGTTCATACTAAGCTTGTGAATTTACCAAAGCATATCCCCCGGGAGTGTCGTACCCAAGAGTGCAGCAAGACTCGTTGTCGTGCACCAGTTCCCGTTCGAGTCTAGCTCAAAGCGGTGTTTTCGGGTTTACTCCTAGGATATATCTGTGCAAGAGTCGCCTCTACCTGCTCGTATCCAGACAGAAATGTATTTGCTTGATAAACCACTTACTCAATACTCACCAAAACTTAGAGATGTTTTTATTATACTTAGTCTTGTCTCTAAGGCTTTACTAGGGTTTTTTAATCCTAATCCCAAAAATAACTAAACCTATCATTTGATACCAACTCTGACAACCCTGTTTTTTATTACACAATTAAACATAATTTATTACATAAACTTCACTTGATACAACATAAAAGATTGAGAAGTCTAGTGTCTTTGGGGCTTAGGATCATTACATAACAACTTAAAACATGCAATACAACATCTTTATTGAAAACTTCCTTTACATGACCACTACATTTCCTCGTACTTAGCATTGCATGAGATAACCTGAGGACATGCATAAGAAAAGAGTGAGCTATAAAGCCCAGTAAGGGAATAATCATCGAATAACATGAGGAATACAATACATGTTAGACAATAAGTATATCAATAGAGCACAAGAGAAGCATAAACATAAAGACATGATAAAGCATGATAATCATAACATGGAAATGTGACAACAACACTTAACATGGAATTAGCATGAGCCAAGGCTCATTGCACATGGAGCATGAATAAACCCTCATTGCACATGAAGCACGAGTAAACCCTCGTTGTACTTGAATTAACATGAGTAAACACCCATTGCACATGACATATCATGATGCTATACGTTACCCAATGCATTAGAGCGCTATCGGGGCACATCTTTTTTTAAACATTTCATTTTATGCATAAGTGTGCCACATGAATCATAAAACATTGAATCATTCAACATAATCATTTATTCCACGATAAACGAATGCGGAATACATACTTGAAACTCTTTAAACAATAAGTAAATGTGCATAAAGGTGAATACCTTTGATATAGAAATGGGCATGGATTCACTACACAATCACTTTGACTTGGAAAAACGCGGTGTAATTTCGACAACATAGCGGCGTGACATAAGAACTCATAAAAATGGTTGATGAGAGAGAAATGAGTGTCTCATCATATTTACATGACATGGACAGTAAGAGGGTCTATATTCCAACAAATGTAATGGAATTTAGATTAATGATACAAAAGAATTGCTTGAATGTAAATGAGGAGAGAGAAATTCCTTTCGGAATTTCGGCATAGTAACATGTGTACATGAGAGACATTTAATGAGAGAGAAAGGGGTCTCCCATCATTCAAACATAAAGAGGGCAGTATGAGGGAGGTGTGAAACCATACCCGGACATTTATAATTGAAATTAAAAGGGCATAACAACTTAAAGAATATTGGACAAAAATGAGAAAGGAAGAAAACCTTTACTTGGAAGTGTGCTTCCAATGGCTTGAGAGATGCTTGAGAGAGACTTCTTGGGAGTTTGGGGCACCTTGGGGGGATTCTAGAGAGAGGAGAGCAGATGTTGGACGAACTTTAAAGGCTTTGAGTGAGGAGCAAGTGAGAGCTTGAGTGAGCTTATATAGGAAATGCGAGAGAATTGTTTATTATTTAGGTTTGAGACACCTCACATTAAACTAATCAAAACCACAAACCAGTCCATGATTTTTGGCAAAGGGAAGTGGAAAACAATATTTTATAAGACCAAAGTCTGAATTTCTTAAAATAATGGGGTTGCTTATGTGGAGGGGAGTCAGACTCCCAAAGAAAACAATTTAAAGACAAAATGTTTAATAAGTCTTGAAGGGTCCACTAGAGCTTTGTAAAATAAATCAAACCAACCCAAAATCACATTATTTTAATGGTAAAACATATATTGGCCGAACATAAAGTATATAATATTTTATTACATCACTATTGGGTCATTATGATGCCATAAAACACATTATATATTTAAACGGTATTTAATTTTTACCCAAAAATTTGACTGTCTCAGAAAATTATGAAAAATTCACCGTTGGATAATTTTGACGTCCTGATTCCAGAAATAATATTCATTTTATCCAAATAATTTTTTAAATATGTTAATTTTCACTTTTAAAATAAAAACCGACATTGATCGAAAATTCATGGATTTTGACAAAAATGACTTTCAAATCTTAATAAAAATTACAATTGCATTCATAAAATTATACGATCATTTATATTTAATAAAAATTAATTTAATAACAATAAAAATATTTTATTAAAATATTATTTAATTCAAAAATCCATTAATTCATCAAAATAAATTTCTTAGTTGAATATTAACTAAAAATACTATTTGTGTTTTAAAAACTATTTACAAGGTAACAATAATAAAATAAAAGTATATTCATTATTATATACAAAAATAATGTACATAATCATAGTGCTAAGGTCTTGTTACATAACCCCTTATAACACCCGCATAAGACCGAAAAGTAAGTTGTGCGATGGTGACAAACTCTTGGGGTGCCTCAGATAACATTGCTCGGGTGGTGATCTCTATCAACTTTCACTTCTCTCGTAGGCGGTCCCGCTCGAGCTGAACATATTCAAGCTCGGCTTGAGCTTGGTCAAGAGCGAAGCCCAAAGACGCAACCTCCTTTCCGAGCGTTGACAAATGAGTTTCCTATGTGGCACGTCTACTGGATGAGACCATCACTTCCTTTGTCTGAGTAAATTGGATTTGTTAAAGCCCTATATTTATACTAATCATGTGATCACTGTTCAACGACTATATTAACAACAATCACAATTCTTAACAGTATTTTAAAATCCAAAAACATAAAACAAAAAAGTTGACATTTTATATAAATATTTTACATAAAGAGACATTTAATTAGATCAAAAGAGATTTCCATTAATGGAAGTTTTGGTCGTTACAATCTTCCCCCCTTAAGAGATTTCACCTTCAAAATTTCCTTTTCCCACACTAAAATCGATTTGGGTAACTCTGCTTCATCATTTCCTCTGATTCCCACGTCGCTTCTTCAAACTTGTGGTTTGGCCACAACACCTTGACGGGGGGCATTGTCTTATTTCGTAGAACTTTTTCTCAACGATCTGAGATCTTCACTGGTTGCTCCTCATAAGAAATGTCATCCTCTAATTGTACCACCTCTGAAAAGAGTACATGTGAAGGGTCCGGTATGTACTTCCTTAAGAGGGATACATGAAAGACATCATGTACTTTGGCGATGGTAGGTGGAAGTGCTAGTCGATAGGCCACAATCCTGACACGATCAAAAATCTCGAAGGGATAACCTGAGCACATGCATAAGAAAAATGTGAGCTATAAAGCCCAGTAAGAGAATAATCATGAAATAAAATGAAGAATACAATACATGTTAGACAATAGACATATCAATAGACATATCAATAGAGCACAAGAGAAACATAAATATAAAGACATGATAAAGCATGATAATCATAACATGGAAATGTGGTAACAATACTTAACATGGAATTAGCATGAGCCAAGACTCGTTGTATATGGAGCATTAGTAAACCCTCATTGCACATGAAGCACGAGTAAACCCTCGTTGCACTTGAATTAGCATGAGTAAACACCCATTGGATATGACGTATCATGATACTATACTTTACGCAATGAATTGGAGCGCTATTAGGGCACACCCTTCTTAAACATTTCAGTTCATGAATAAGTGTGCCACATGGATCATAAAATATTGAATCATTCAACATAATCATTTATTCCACGATAAACGAATGTGGAATATATACATGAAACTTTTTAAACAATATGTAAATGTGCATAAAGGTGAATACTCTTGATAGAGAAATGAGCATGGTATTCACTACACAGTGACTTTGGCTTGGAAAATCGCGGTGCAGTTTCGGCAACATAACAACGTGACATAAGAACTCATAAAAATGGTTGATGATAGAGAAAGATGCGTCTCATCATATTTACATGACATTGACAGTAAAAGGGTCATATAGATACATGTCCCAACAAATGTAATAGAATTTAGATTCATGATACAAAAGAATTGCCTGAATGTAAATGAGGAGAGAGAAATTCCTTTCGAAATTTCGGCATAGTAACATGTGTACATGAGAGACATTTAATGAGAGAGAAAGGTGTCTCCCATCATTCAAACATAAAGAGGGCAGTATGAGGGAGGTGCGAAACCATACCCCAATATTTATAATTGAAATTAAAAGGACATAACAACTTAAAGAATATTGGACAAAAACGAGAAAGGAAGAAAACCCTGACTTGGAAGTGTGTTTCCAAAGGCTTGAGAGAGGCTTGGGAGAGGCTTGAGAGATGCTTCTTGGGAGCTTGAGGCACCTTGGGAGGATTCTAGAGAGAGAAGGGCAGAGGGTGGTTGAACTCCAAAGGCTTTGAGTGAGGGGGAAGTGAGAGTTTGAGTTGGTTTATATAGGAAAGGAGAGAGAATTGTTTATTATTTAGGTTTGTGACACCTCACATTAAACTAATCAAAACCACAAACCAACCCATGGTTTTTGGCAAAGGGGAGTGAAAAACAATATTTTATAAGGCCAAAGTCCGAACTTCTTAAAATAATGAGGTTGCTTATGTGGAGTTGAGTCACTCCCAAGGAAAACAATTTAAAAAGACAAAATGTTTAATAAGTCTTGAAAGGTCTACTAAAGCTTTGTAAAATAAATCATATAAACCCAAAATCACATTATTTTAATGGTAAAACATATATTGGCCGAACATAAAGTTTATGGTATTTTATTACATCACTATTGGGTCATTATGATGTCATAAAACACATTATATATTTAAACGGTATTTAATTTTTACCCAAAAATTTGACTGTCTCAGAAAATTATGAAAAATCCACCGTTGGATACTTTCGACATCCTGATTTCAGAAATAATATTCATTTTATCTAAATAATTTTCTAAATATGTTAATTTTCACTTTTAAAATAAAAACCGACATTTATCGAAATTTCATGGGTTTTGACAAAAAATGGCTTTCCAACCTTAATAAAAATTACAAGTGCATTCATAAAATTATATGATCATTTATATTTAATAAAAATTAATTTAATAACAATAATAATATTTTATTAAAATATTATTTAATTCAAAAATCTATTAATCCATCAAAAGAGATTTCTTAGTTGAACATTAACTAAAAGTACTATTTGTGCTTTAAAAACTATTTACAAGGTAACCATAATAAAATAAAAGTATATTCATTATTATATACAAAAATAATGTACATAACTATAAGGCTAAGGTCTTGTTACATAACCTCTTATAACACCCGCATAAGACCGAAGGGTAAGGTGTGCAATGGTGAAAGACTTTTGGGGTGACTCAGATAACATTACTCGGGTGATAATCTCTATCAACTTCCACTTCTCTCGTAGGCGGTCCCGCTCGAGCTTAACACATTCAAGTTCGTCTTGAGCTTGGTCAAGAGCGAAGCCCAAATACGCAATCTCTTTTCCAAGCTCTGACAAATGGGCTTTCGTATGTGGCACGTCTACTGGATGAGGCCATCGCTTCCTTTGTCTGAGTAAATTGGATTTGTTGAGTACCCTTGGGGATGCTTGCATCAACTGGAAAACTATGGTGATGGAATTTTCTGTAGACAATCAGTTTTTTATTCTTTTGGGAGTTCAACGTGTTGACCGAACAACTTTATCTCTGGATCAGTGGGTTCGTGGGCAACGTTTCACCTGTACACATTGTCAGTTAATTGGCGGCAAGAGTAGTGGGGAGTAGCATCTGTTTGACCATCAGGGCTGAGATTTACAGCAAATTTGCTGTCATTTCCCCTCGGTTTTGGATGAACCAAGTGGTCTACCAGCACAACGGTAGCGTGAACATGCAATAAACCTTTATCCCTATTTTCAGTTCAGCCATATAGGTATCCCTATTTTCAGAAAAATGAAATAGATAGGCAGGTACAAGGAATGCTAGACAGTGGCATAATATGGCCCAATTCTAGTGCCTTTTTGTGTTGGTGTTATTGGTAAAAAAGAAAGGTGGGATGTGGCAACTATTTGTTGATTACTGTGTGTTAAATAAAGTGACCATACCAGACAAATTTCCAATTTCGGTGGTAGAAGAATTACTTGATGAATTACATGGGGCTACTTATTTTTCTAAGCTTGATCTCAGAGCGAGATATCATCAAATTTGCATACGAGAGTGCGATGTGTAAAAAACTGCATTTCGCACTCATAGCGGCCACTATGAGTGTTTAGTGATGCATTTTGGTTTAATGAATGCTCCATCCACTTTTCAGGCCACTATGAATGAGTTGTTTCGTTCTTTGCTCCGACACTATGTTTTAATTTTTTTTTATGACATTCTTGTGTATAACAGGTGTAGGTTGAGAAACCCCCTTACCTTCAAAGAGAGGTGGATGCCTTCTTTTATAGAATGAGAAGGCGGAATATACAAAGGAGTATTCCGATGTGGGACTCAGAAATACCCATAAGAATAAAAATAGGGTTTAACACTCCCCCTCAAGCTGGACACGCCCAGCTTGGACACCGAGTCCCACAAAAAATAAAGATGACATCATACAAGACCTAGACACACTCCCCCTCAAGCTGGGCGTCAAATGTTGTGGATCCTCAGCTTGGAACTGAGCGAGGCAAGACGAGCACCAGGGAAGCCTTTGTTGAAGATGTCAGCAAGCTGCTCCGCCGTCGGAATGTGGCTAAAGCTGACATGATTGTGTTCCAGGTGGTGTCGAAAAAAGTGACAGTCCAACTCAATATGCTTCGTTCGTTCATGGAAGACGGGATTCGAAGCAATTTTGGTGGCTGCCTGATTTTCACACCAAATGTGAGCAGATTTCTACTGAGGAAAACCAAGCTCCTGGAGGAGTTGCTGAAGCCAAAAGATCTCTGCAGTGACGGTGGCCATGACACGGTACTCAGACTCGGCACTGGAGCGGGAGACGATCGTCTGTTTCTTGCTGCGCCAAGAGATGAGGTTGTCTGCCAAGAATATGACAAACCCAGAGGTAGATCACCGAGTAGCATGACAACCAGCATAATCAGCATCGCAAAAGGCCTCAATATGCTGATGAGGATGCTGGGAGTAGCGAAGACCACAGACAGGATCTCGCTTGATGTACCTGGCGATGCGGATGACAGCATCCCAATGAGTGGTGGTCGGATGCTCCATAAATTGACTCACTTTGGCAACCGCACAGGAAATGTCGGGTCGAGTCATGGTGAGATAATTGAGTTTGCCCACCAACCGACGGTACCGCTCGGGATGTGGATACAGTGCCGAGGAGGCATAAAGAGACCGTTCCCCAGGCTCCAGAGGAGTGTCGACAGTAGTGGCCTGAGTCAACCCAGCATCTTGCAAGATATCCAACGCATACTTCCGTTGGCAGAGGGAGATGGTGTCCGAAGAATAGGAAACCTCGATGCCTAGGAAGTATGTGAGAGGACCGAGATCCTTAGTGTGGAAGTGCTGGTGAAGATGGTCCTTGAGATGGGTGATACCCACATAGTCGCTGCCGGTGATGATGATATCATCCACATACACGACCAATAAAATGCAGCCATGGGAGGTCGCCCTGTAAAACACAGTGTGGTCCTTCATGCTGCGAGAAAGCCCAAAGTCGGTGACGACCGTGCTAAAGCGGCCAAACCAAGCATGGGGAGACTGCTTGAGACCGTAAAGAGAGCGGCGGAGTCGGCAGACTTGAGATTCAGCGCCGGAGGCAGAAAACCTGGGGGGCTGCTGCAGATAAACCTCTTTCTCAAGGAAGCCACGGAGGAAGACATTCTTGATATGCAGTTGATGAAGAGGCCGCGTATAATGGGCGGCGAGAGAGATGAATAATCGGACGAAGGCCATCTTGGCAACTGGTGAGAAGGTATCAAAGTAGTCAATACCGTAAGTCTGTGCGAAGCCTTTGGCCACAAGACGAGCTTTGAGGCGATGACGAGTGCCATCGGGATTCAGCCTGACTGTGTAAATTCATTTGCTGCTTACCACCTGTTTGCCTGCTGGAAGGGGGACAAGATCCCAAGTATGGTTTTCTTCCAGAGCCTGTAATTCATCCCGCATTGCAACTAGTCACCCGGGGTGAGATTTGACATCACCAACTGTGCGAGGTATAGACACTGTCTCCAAAGCGGACAGACCCCTGTATGAAGATACAAATAGAGGAGTACTCTGGCAGGAGCGTGTACCTTTTCGTAGGGCAATGGGCAAGTCCTCGGGTGGCGGGGCAAGAGCATCTGACGAAGCGGGAGCGTCAGTGTCATTGGTCGGGACAGAGGATAAAGTCGATGGACGACGAGAGTAGACCTAATCAAAATGGGTGTCAACAGGGGTTGACACTGGTGGAGGGTGGATGATGAGAGGAAGACAATCATCGATGGCGGGGTCAAGATGAGGAGAGGGAAGAGAGAACGAAGAGCTCTCAACAAAGGTAACGTCGGCCGAGATGACATAGTAGGTCGGGGGAGAAGCAGCGATATCCGCGATGAGTGCGGGAGTATCCAAGAAAAATGCAGCAGAGAGATTTGAGAGCGCGTTTGGAGAGCCCTGGACGTGTGTCGCGAACATAACAGAGGCATCCAAACACGCGAAGGGGAAGAGAGTGAAGAGGGAGAGAGGAGAATAGAGCCCGAAAAGGAGTCTCCCCCTGAAGGATAGAGGAAGGAAGACATGTTTATCAGGTAGGTGGCGGTAAGAGTGGCATCGCCCCAAAAATGCAGAGGCACCTGTCGGTGGAAGAGGAGGGCACAAGCAGTCTCCAGAATATGTCTGTGTTTCCGCTCGACCACTCCATTCTGCTGGGGTGTATCAGGACAGGAGGTCTGATGAAGGATGCCTTTCGTCTGGAGAAACTGCCGAAAGGGAGTAGAGAGATACTCACGCCCATTATCCGAGCGGAGACATTTTACAGAGATGGAGAATTGGTTCTGAATTTCATTGTAAAAGTTTTGGAAGGTGGAAAACACTTTGGAGCGTTCTCGAAGGAGGTAAAGCCAAGTCATTTGCGAATAATCATCGATGAAAGATATATAGTATTTATATCCCAAATTACTCGAAATGGTACAAAGACCCCAAACATCTGAATGAACCAGATCAAAAGGGTGTGAGGCCCGTGTATCCACGCGAGGAATGTATGTAGTGCGATGATGTTTCGCAAAAGTACATGACTGACAATGAAAAGAAAGATTTCGACTGAAGTCTGGAAAAGGCTGATGAATGGTGGATGCAGGCGGGTGTCCTAAGCGGGAATGAAGATCCAATGCTCAAGAAGAGGCAAACGTGCAAGCGATGGGTGTCGGTCCATCGAACATGTTGACCCCGTCCCGAAGCCGGCCTCTACCAAGTTCCCGGTTTGTAGTATGCTCCTGAAACACAATACCAGAGGAGGTAAATATGACAGCACAATTATAATTTTTTGTCAGCTTACTGATGGAAAGAAGATTAAATAGACTGCGGGGCACGTGTGCCACAGAGGGTAGGTGTATCGATGGATCCAGTGAGCATGCGTCGAAGCCCGCAATGAGGATAGTGGAGCCATCAGCGACGGTGATGGCTGATGAACCGACATAAGGGCAGTAAGAGGTCAACATACCAGCATCACCGATTAGGTGGTCGGAGGCACTAGAGTCCAGCATCCATGCAGGGGAGCGACGACCGACAAAGGCAGCAGAGCGAACAGAATGAGCCAGAGAAGCTGAGGATAGACAGGTCCAGAGATGGGGAAAGGGTGGAGACTGCCGAGGACGCCTCCTGGACCGCGGTCTGTCCCTACCGCAGGCGCTGAGATGGACGTCCATGTAGAACCCAACATCGGTCGATCATGTGGCCAAACTTGCCACATTGTTGACAGAGGGGACGTGGACGACCCTCGACACGGCCACGTCCACAAGGACCCGAGGAGCGGCCACCGCCTTGACCGATGAGAACTGAGTGGTCGATAATGGGGGCAGGAGGGGGAAGAGCCCGCTGGGCCTTGCTCAGCCGATGATAAACCTGAGGGATCTCCAGCGTCGACGGGCTAGCGGGCAGCTCGGTTGCTGTGGTGGCAAACTCCGGAGCGAGACCGCTGAGAAGGGTGAAGATGCAGAGTTGGTCCCGCTGGGTCTGAGCCTCTGCCGAAGTTTGGGGAATGGGCCACAACTCCTGCAACTCATCACAAAGCCCTTTCCATTCCATGAAGTAGGCGGTGAAGGACTGGTCCTGCTGTCAAACATGAGACAGACACTGAAGTACATCGGAAACCCGAACCGGGCTGTTGGTCTCGGAATACATGATATTCAAAAAGTCCCAGAGTTCCTTGATTGTATTTGTCGTGCGGGTGACATCTTTGACCGATCGATCCATGGAATTGACCAGCAGAGCAAAGATCTTGCTGTTAGCAAGCTTCCACGAACGATATTTGGGGTCAGTCGAAGCCGGGGGAGGATCCTCAAGGTGACGATCAAGGTCCATCCCAGTCAGGGACATCACCACAGTCTTCCGCCAGATGGAAAAATTTGTGGAGTCCAACTGGTCATCCACAAGGCGGGTGGAAGCGGTAATCATCTGAGGCAGAGGGGAGGAGTCTGCCATGGAGGCGTCGGGCAACGGTCTAAGACGCAGTAGGGGGCAACGCCGAAATTAGTGAGGGGACGGGTGTGCCGGGAAGCTGAGCACGCCGGGCGTAGGAAGAGCCGGGAGGAGCCCGGTTTGCCTGGATGAAGCCGGTCTGTCTGGAGGGAGCAGCCGGGGCCAGTTCGCGTGGACCGGTTCGCGACTGGTCGGAAGCCGCGCGCAGAGGAGGCCGTCGGGGGTGCTGCGCGCAGAGGATGGTCGTCGGGATGGGATGCAGGAGCCGGGTCTGAAAACGGCGACATGAGGCGACGGGAGCCAGGCCCGCCGGGAAGAGCCGTCGACAAGAGCGGTGGGAGTCGGGGAAGGCGGGACCGACGGGGGCGACGAGAGGCGTGGGAGCCGCAGTCGCCGGGAAGGGTCGGGAGGGCGCGCGGGAGCCGGACGGAGCCGCGACGGAGGGTCGCGCTCAGGTAAAGGCGCGACGGGAGGGTCGCCGTCGGGAGAAGCCACGGCGGGGCGTCGAGAGTGTCGCGTTTGGGAGGAGCCGCGACTGGAAGGGCGCGCACGCTGGGGGGGAGCCGCGACAGGGAGGGCTCGTGCGCAGGAGGAGCGGGCGCTGGGAGGGAAGGCGCACCAGGGAGCCGCACCGGGCAGGAGGCGCCGGGGAAGGAGGGTGCAAAAATGCACCAGGGAGGCGGGGCCGGACTTAGCCAGGAAAACCGCAAAGAAGAGCGGGGCTTGGTTAAGATGTAACCTCCTCTGATACTATGTAGGTTGAGAAACCCCCTTACCTTCAAAGAGAGGTGAAAGTCTTCTTTTATAGAATGAGAAGGTGGAATATACAAAGGAGTATTCCGATGTGGGACTCGGAAATACTCATAAGAATAAAAATAGGGTTTAACAGCAGGGATTGATTGACGCATTTGCAGCATGTGACGGAGGTTCATGTTCTTTAGGACAATCGGTTTTTTGCCAACAGGAAGAAATGTTGTTTTCGACAACGGAAAATTGAATATTTGGGCCACATCATCTCCGCCATGGGAGTATGTATGGACCTAGGAAAAGTGATGGTTATGCTTGATTGGCCAACCCCTACCACAGTCAAAGGAGTCCGAGGTTTCCTTAGCCTTATCGGGTATTATCGAAAGTTTATCCACGGATATGACAAGGTGGCTTGACCCCTTACTGTCCTTACTCGCAAGGACAGTTTCCTTTGGTCGACCGAGGCTCTCTACGCTTTCAATCAATTGAAACAAATAATGACTGAGGCCCCTGTCTTAGCTTTACCGGACTTTCAAACATTTCGAGCTTGAGTGTGATGCTTCGGGGTGGGGGATAGGAGCTGTCCTCATGCAGGAAGGACGACCCATTGCTTTCTTTAGCTCTGCTTTGTCATATCGTCATTTAGCTAAATCAGTTTATGAAAAGGAAATCATGACATTCGTCCTTTCTATCCAACATTGGCGGCCATACCTCTTGGGTCGCCCGTTCACAGTTTTTTCAGATCACCGTAGCTTAAAATACTTGCTTCAGTAGCGCATTACCACTGTAGATCATCAGTGTGGGATCACAAAGTTGTTGGGGATATCTGTTTGAAATTTGTTATAAACCGGGCAAGGAAAACTCAACGACCGATACTTTGTCCAGGAAGGATGAAGAGATGTCTCGACTTAGCCTGCTCGAGTCTCGGCCAGTTTGGGAGGAGGGCCGCAACCTCACCGAAGGGGTGTCTTCTGACCCGTATCTGGGAAAAATTCTCTGTGCGCTGCAAGCTGAACATCCTTTTGTTTTTGATTTTTCTTTCCACCAGGGCGTACTGCACTATCACAAGCGATTGGCTATACCAACTACGTCTCCATGGGTCCCTGTTCTGCTAGCAGAATTTCATTCCACTCCTCAAGGGGGTCACATGGGTTTCTACCGCACTTAACGAAAGCTGGCCAACAATTTATATTGGGTAGGAATGAAGAGTGTTGTACAGAACTATGTTCAACAGTGTGAAGTTTGTCAGCGGTTTAAATATTCCACTTTATCTCCTGCGGGACTGCTACAACCATTGGATATTCCTATAGCAGTATGATCTGATATATCTATGGATTTTATTTTTGTCCTTCCCAAATCCAAAGGGTATGATGTGATCTTGGTGGTGGTCGACTGTTTGTCCAAATATGCCTATTTCCTGCTGCTCAAGCACCGGTAGACAACCTGATCAGTAGTTGAACTCTTTCTCCGTGAGATAGTCCGTTTACACGGTGTATCAACTTCTGTTGTAAGTGACTGTGATCCACTCTTTCTCAGTAACTTTTGTACAAAAATATTTTATCTTTATGGCACTATCCTTCGACTGAGTTCAGCATACCACCCTCAAACGGATGAACAAACAAAACTCGTCAACCGTTGTCTTGAAACCTACCCGCGTTGTTTTGCTGGGGACCAGCCACAAAGACCGCGATGAAACCCTTCGCCAACTCTATCATCATTTGGCCCGATCCTAGGATTATATGAAATATATAGCAGATAAACACCATCGTAATGTTGTTTTCCTGGTTGGGGATCGAGTTTACTTAAAACTATGACCCCATAAACAGCACACATTTGCTCCCCGAGTTCATCAAAAACTCGCTGCTAGGTTTTATGGCCCTTTCACCATCTTGGAGCAGATTGGTCCTGTCGCTTACCGGTTAGATTTGCCTGCTACTGCACGAGTTCACCCGGTCTTTCATGTTTCCCAATTAAAAAAGCAATTGGTACAAAGCAGGTACACCCCTCCCTTCCGCCTGGAATGGACAATGACTCTGCTCCTTGTCCGGAGCCTTTGGCTGTTTTGTCTCATCGCCTATTCATGAAGGAAGGCTTGGCCCACCCACAGTTTTTAATTCAATGGACTAGCGGCACAATGGATGATGCAACCTGGGAAGATGAGTTTAACCCTCCGCAACCAGTTTTCTTCTTTTAGTCTTGGGGATAAGGCTGATTTTCAAGGGGAAGCTAGTGTTAGAGCTGGAGGGGACCCTGCCAACTGGCAGGTATATTCCAGAAGAAATAAAGCTACAGGAGGAAGTGCGGCCAATAGGGAGTCACGTGGAAGCCTCAACACACGTGCAACCTCAACTGAAACAGAGTAAAGTGGGGGAGTGGGTTCAGTTAAGGGGGTATGCAATTAGAAACGGATTGGTATACGACTTTGTGCTTGGGCGAGAGAGCGAAAGGGGTCTCCTGTGGTTTCGCCTCGTATTTTCTTCTCTATACCCTCCTTCAGAGTCTGTAATTCCAGGTATCTCCCACTGTTCACTTTGAATACAATTGCAATTTATTGCTTGACTTGGTGCGAGGATCTATCACCTCACATTCCGCGACACTGAAACTCCTGGGCAATTGACAAGAGTCGAAGAGAAAACGAAAAAGAATATTGATTTAATTCGGATTCACCAAAGCATGAACTGGTTTGGTTCTGGTACAGAAGATAAAGAGGAGGCCGATCACTTTGCAAAGGAAGAACTAATAGCAGGCTTGGATGAATTCCAGACTGGTTAGGAAAGTAACTACGAGGAGGGGCAGTTTGGTTCCACACAAATTCGACCTGAAGAAATAATTTCTGGTCCGAATCCTAATCTATTTGAGCGCAATGAATTTATTGAGTGCATCGAATTTCCTACCGTGGCTGAGTCGTAAGATCTCGGCGCTGCTTCGTCCGGCTCAACCTCTCTTGCGACATCCCGACCTCTACCGCCACATATTGGTCCCGCTCTCCACAACGCACCGTTGATCCTACCCTCTGCAGATGTCTGACGCTCCAATGGAAGCCTCTTCTGCTTTACCACAGATGATCACAACCTCCATTCGCCTCGTTGATGAGTGACTCGATTCCACCAACTTCTCGGTCCGGCGGAAGACCGTCTTGATGTCTCTGACGAGCATGGACCTTGATTCTCACCTGGAGGAACCTCCAGCAGCATCTACTGATCCCAAATACCGTCCTTGGAAGCTTGCTGATAGCAAGATCTTTGCCTTACTAGTAAATTTCATGGATCGCTCCATCAAGGACATCACCTGGACTGCAAATACGGTCAATGAATTCTGGGATTCTTTGAACCTCATGTATTCTGAGATCAATAATTTGGCTCGGGTCTCGGATGTTCTTCAGTGCCTGTCGCTTATCTGATAGTAGGACCGTTTCTTCCATGCATACTTCATGGAATGGAAAGCTCTCCGAGATGAGTTGCTTGAGTTGTGGCCCATTCCCCAGACACTGGAGGCAGCTAGGGCCCAGCGGGACCAACTGTGCATCTTTAGTCTTCTCAATGGCCTAACTCCTCCTGAGTATGCGACGACGACTACCGAGATGCTTGCCAGCCCATCTACACCGGAGATCCCACAGTTGTACCATCGCCTGGGCAAGGCCCATCGGGCTCTTCCCCCGACCATCCCCATCATCGATCATTCTGCCCTCTTCTGTCCTGGTAGTGACCGCTCCTCGGGCACTCGTGGATGTGGTCGTCCTCGTCCCTTTTGTCGACACTGCAGCAAGTTCGGCCACCTGATCGACCGCTGTTGGGTTCTTCATGGACGCCCATCCCAACAACTGTGGCAGGGTCAGACAGTGATCCATGATGCTTCCTTGTCAGTCGCAACTCTTCCTCCATCTCTGGATCTTTCCATGGCGAATCTCTGACTGCTTCATGATCCTCGGACCCCCTCTATACCGGGTCCGTCTTCGGCTTCTCTTGCCCATTCAGGTGGTTCCGCTGCCTTCGTCGGCCGTCGCTCTCTGCTTGGATGCTTGACTTAGGTGCCTCTGACCATCTCACCGGTGATGCGGGTATG
The DNA here is from genome assembly GCA_963277665.1 of Viscum album. NCBI lineage: Eukaryota > Viridiplantae > Streptophyta > Magnoliopsida > Santalales > Viscaceae > Viscum > Viscum album. The sequence continues at coordinate 1,842,907,021 of OY728150.1, forward strand.
TTGTCCTCCTACTGTCCTTATGCTGGTTCCTCAGCCATCATTGTAGCTGATGACTCCACTATTTCCATTGTGCGCTTTGGTGCATGCTCCTTGACTTCATCTATTCACATGCCCTCTATGGCACGTGTGCCTCACAGTTCTTTTAACCTTTTATTCATCAGTAAGCTTAATAAGGATTTCAACTGTGGTGCAATATTTACGTCCTCTTCTGTTGTCTTTCAGGAGCGGACGATGAATCGGGAACTTGGTAGAGGTTAGCTTCGGGACGAGGTCTACATGTTCAATGGACCGACATCCGTCGCCTGCATGTCTGTCTCTGCCACTGCATTGGACCTTCATTCTCGGTTGGGACATCCCCCGCCTCCACCGTTCATCGACTATTTCCAGTTATTAGTCAGCATGTGTCTTTCCATTGTGAGTCTTGTAAATTTGCGAAACATCATCGCACTTCATACATTCCTCGAGTGGATACACGGGCCTCAAAACCTTTTGATCTGGTTCATTCATACGTTTGAGGTCCCTCTGCCATCTCGAGTCATTTAGGGTATAAATATTATGTATCTTTCATTGATGATTTTTCACGAATGACGTGACTATACCTACTTCGAGAACAGTTTGCGGTGTTTTTTACTCTCCAGACTTTTTACACTAAGATTCATACATAGTTTTCCGTTTCTATTAAATGTCTCTGCTCGGACAATGAGTGCGAGTACCTATCCACTCCCTTTCAGCACTTCCTTCAGGCGAAAAACATCATTCATCAGACCTCCTGTCCTGATACACCCCGGCAGAATGTAGTGACCGAGCGGAAACACCGACATATTCTGGAGACTGCCTGTGCCCTCCTCTTCCACCGATAAGTGCCTCTGCTATTTTGGGGAGATGCGATCCTTACTGCTACATATCTTATCAACCGTTTTTCTTCTTCTATCCTTTAGGGGAAGATTCCTTTTCAGTCTCTGTTCTCTCTTCCTCACTCACTTCCACTTCGGGTGTTTGGATGCCTCTGTTATGTTCGTGACACTCGTCCCGACTTCCTTTAAACTCTCTCCTTAGTCCCTCCGTTGCATCTTCCTCGGCTATTCACACATTCAGCGCGGATATCGCTGCTTCTCACCGAACCTACGGAGGTATCTCATCTCTGTTGACGTCTTGTTTATTGAGAGCTCTCCGTTCTCCCTTCACTCTCCCCATCCTGACACTGCCATTGATGATCGTCTTCCTCTCCTCACCCACCCTCCTCTGGTGCCTCCCCCTGTTGATCCCTGTTTTGGTACGGTCTACTATCGTCGTCCATCCACTGTATCCCCCGTTCCGGCCTACGACACCATCGTTCCCGCTTCGTCTGAGGCTCTTGCCTTGACACTAGATGACTTGCCCATTGCACTTCGGAAAGGTACTCGCTCTTGTCAGAGTACTCCTCTATTTACATCTTCATACATGTGTCTGTCAGCTCTAGAGACGGTATCTATTCCCCGTACAGTTGGCGATGCAAAATCTCACCCGAGATGGCTACAGGCGATGTTGGATGAATTGCAGGCTCTGGAAGACAACCATACTTGGGATCTCGTTCCCCTTCCGGCAGGCAAACCGGCGATTGGCAGTAAATGAATTTTTACAGTCCGGTTAAATGCTGATGGCACTCTCCATCGCCTCAAAGCACGCCTTGTGGCCAAGGGCTTTGCTCAAACATACGGTATTGACTATTTTGATACCTTCTCTCCAGTTGCCAAGATGACCTTTGTTCGATTATCCATCTCTCTGATCGCTCATCATCATTGACCCCTTCATCAACTGGATGCCAAGAATGCCTTTCTCCATGGATTTCTTGAGTAAGAGGTTTATCTACAGCAGGCCCCCCTGATTTTGTGGCTCCAGCGCCGACTCCCATGTCTATCGACTTCGTCGCTCTCTATATGGTCTCAAGCAGCCTCCTCGTGCTTGGTTTGGTCAATTTAACACCGTCGTCACCGACTTTGGGCTCTCTCGCAATATGAATGACCACACCATGTTCTACAGGACGACATCCACCGACTGCATCCTGTTGGCAGTATATGTGGATGATATCAACATCACCGGAAGCGACTTCGCTGGAATCGCCCACCTCAAGGTGCATCTTCATCATCACTTCCACACCAAAGATCTTGGCCCTCTCACATACTTTCTTGGCATCGAGGTCTCCCGTTCTGCGGACACTATCTTCATCTGTCAACGGAGATATGCGTTGGACATTCTCCAGGATGTTGGACTGACACATGCCACCGCCATTGACGCTGCTCTTGATCCTGGGGAACGGTCTCTTTATGACTTCTCGGAACCGTATTCACACCCAGAGATGTATCGTTGACTGGTGGGTAAACTCAGTTTTCTCCCCATGACTCATCCATACATTGCCCGCACTGTTGGCAAAGTGAGCCAATTCATGGAGCATTCGACCACCTCTCAGTAGGATGCAGTCCTCCGCATCGCCAAATACATCAAGAGAGACCCTGCCCGCGGTCTTCGCTACTCCCACCACGTTCATCTGAATATTGAGGCTTTCTGTGATGCTGACTATGTTGGTTGCCTTGCTACCCGGAAGTTTACTTCTGGGTTTGCCGTTTTCTTGGCATGCAACCTCATCTCTTTGTGCAACAAGAAACAGACTATCGTCTTCAGATCCTGTGCGAAGTCTGAGTACTGTGCCATGGACACCGTCACTACGGAGATTCTTTGGCTTCGTCATTTTCTACAGGAGTTTGGCTTTCCTCCGATGGCATCTACTCATATCTTGTGTGACAATCAGACAACCACCAATCCTGCCTTCCATGAACGCACAAAGCATATCGAGGTGGACTGCCACTTTCTTCGCCACCACTTCGAGCACAACCATGTCAGCTTTAGCCACATCCCGACGGCGGATCAGCTTGTCGACATCTTCACCATAGGCCTCCCTGGGGCTCGTTTGACATCGCTCAGTTCCAAGCTGGGCATCCACAACATTTGCGACCCAGCTTGAGAGGGAGTGTATGCCTTTGTCTGATGTCATCTTTCTTTTGTGGGACTCGTGGTCCAAGTTGGGCTTGTCTAGCTTGAGGGGGAGTGTTAAACCTATTTTTTATTATTCTGGGTATTTCTGAGTCCTACATCGGAATACTCAATCATGTATTCCGTTTTCTCAATCTATAAAAGAAGGCCTCCGCCTCACCTTGAGGTAAGGAGAATTCCTCTGCTACACTTATCAATATGAGCAGAAACTTGAAGAGGGCCACTGTTGACCCCACCGTCCTTATTATGCGACCTCTCCTCTGAATGCTTCAAATCCACATCCTTCTGATTATTAACATCCATAACAATATCCAGTTGAACTTAGTCTGTCACAGATTTAGATGCTAGACAACCAGATTCAACATACATGAGATTACCATAATGGCAGACATAAACCCCCTGAATTGGCTGTTTTACATCATATGCATTTTCCTGCACATCAATATGAACATTAGCATGAAAATGATCATTGTTAATAGACCCATCATCCTTCTCATCAACAACCCTGCCTGCATTATGGACTTTGTCTCCAACATTAACAGATCGAGAAAATGGAAGTTTGAACTGACATATTTCAATCAAATGTCTGAACTTTTTACAGTTGTCACACCTTAACCCCTTTTAGCATTTATTAAGAGAATCTCCAGCATTACAACATTTATGACAAAAGTTGGGTAAATTTTCAACATCAATATGCAATTCAAACCTGAATTCCTCATCTACCAGAACTGCTGTGTCAATAAGAGTTGAGCAAAAATCAATCTCAACAAGAATGCGAGCAAATCGACCAAATCTTGCCCTTTCAATTTCCTTATCAAATTTTATAGGGACTCCCACGACAGATGCAACATCCCACAAGATTTGAGGATGTTAAAGGTACCAACTAAGGCCATAGACTTGGATCCACACCTGAGCATTCGAGTTACCAGTAGATGCCAAATTGAAACTAGGATCCCAATATTGGATTCTTAAGAAATCGGGTTTAAGAGGAATAAAACCCATACCCTAGACTCTCACCTTCAGATCAGAAGAAGGAAAAATTATATGGAAGAACCCCTTTCCAAGAGATGACATCTTCCGGTTACTGAAAACCCAGAAATGAGAAAGATGATTACGTAGATCCTCAAATTGCCATGAGTTGTTCCATTGATGTGAAACTAACCGAGTTATAATTGAGTGCCTACACTCTAGAATCGTTGTGAAATTGAAGAATGATTAGCTTTAACAAAAGCCAATGATCCGTTCTTCATGATTCTCTCCGATGTGGATGAGCTAAAACGCTCGTTGTCAAAAAATCTGAAAGAACTCTGATCTTGCTTCAAATCTTTTATGAACCACGGTAGGATTGTCATCACCATCATTTTTCATCCCAGAAACACCTGAATTCGAAGATGAGCATACAAGAACCTCCTTAATTGAAGGACTATTAACGTCATCCTACGAGGGAAGAATACCAGCATCAACAGGAGATCCAATCGTTGATAAATTCGCTGAGACAATCGGAACTTAGACCGATTCCTTTTTTCGATCAGTGAATTTCGAAAGCCCAATCAAGACGTCGACCAGAATGAAATATTCTGAATGAGAAGCCATCGATTATCAAAAACCTAATTTTCATAATCGCTCAGAGCTTCGCTTCCTCGCGACATCGCATATCCTTCTCAGTTTGTAAAATTATCATTTATTAATTATAATTATAATTATAAATAAATATAGATATATTTAAATAATTATAAAATTATAATAAATATAATAATTATATTTATTTATAAAATTATAAATATATAAATAAATATATTTATTATAATTTTATAATTATTTAAATGAATATATATTTATTTATAATTATAACTATGAATTAATATATATATATTTATTTATAATTATAATTATAAATAAAATTAATATATGATAATTTTACAAACTTAGAAGGTGATGTCGTGGGGGAGCGGAGCTCTGGGCGATTATGGAAATTAGGTTTTTGATGATTGATGGCTTCTCGTTCAGACTTTCAATCTGGCCAACATCTTCATTGAGCTTTCGAAATCGGCTGATCGAAAGAAGAAATCACTCTCAGTTCCAGTTGTCTCAGCGAATTTACTGACGATTGGATCTCTTGTTGATGATGTTATTCTTCCCTCAATGAGCATGGCGTCAATGGTCCATTTAAGGAGGTTCTTATATGCTCATCTTCAAATCCGAGTGTTTTTGGGATGAAAATTGATGATGATGACAATCCTATCATGGTTCATAAAGATTTGAAGCAAGATTGGAGTTCTTCCGGATTTTTTGATGATAGGCGCTTTGGCTCATCCACATCTGGGAGAATCACGAAGAACGGATCGCTGACTTTTGTTTAAGCTAATCATTCTTTAATTTCGCAACGAATTGCAGAGTGCAAGCACTCAATTATAGCTCGGTTAGTTCCATAACAATGGAACAACTCATGACAATTTGAGGATCTGTGTAATCGTCTTTCTCATTTCTGAGGTTTTAGTGACTGGAATATTCTCAATTCTGTACACCATAGGGAAGTATTATTTTTCCAATGTTATTTTTGATTTGGGTGATTTTATAAATGTGATTCCTCGCTCCATTTTCTCATCATTGTAAGTTATAGAATTTAGGCCCATGGCAATTGTTGTTCAACTAGAAAAATGGAGTATAGCACACCTCACTGGTGTGAGAGGATGTTCTTATGAGGGTGAAAATTTGAATTTTCCCTACCAAATTTTATGTGATTAAAATGAAATACGATTGGAAGAATATACATGCCCCAATTATATTAGGGATACCTTTCATTAAAACTACCAAAACCATAATTAATGTCCACAATGGTACATTATCTGTGGATTTTGGTGATGAAATTGTCCACTTCAATATCCTTGATGTCATGAAGCACAACTCATTAGAACATTCCTCACTTTCAGTTAATTCAATTGATGTACTACCTTCCCTTAAAAAAGCTTCTTTTCTTTCCCATGATCCCCTTTTTGATTTTTCATCCTTGATATAATTTCTAGGTAATGAATCATTCATTGAATGTTATAGTGGTGTAGAAAAATGTCATGAATGTTTGTTAATTGATTATTTCTTGAGAGATGAGGATCACATGACCATCTATGATACTACTACTCTTGTAAAATCTTATTCTTCATCTGAGGATGTAACTATTGAGAAATTAGATGAGACAATTGGCATCCCACTTACACATTCACTCTCATCAATCCAAATTCAACCTGAATTAGAACTTAAACAACTACCTCAAGATTTAAAATATTCCTATCTTGAGAATGGAAACAAGATGCCTATCATTATTGCTAATTCACCCCCTCCAAATCCAGAATTAAGGCTGCTTTAACTTTTGAGGGAGTATAAACAAGCTTTGGGATGAACACTTATTGAAATTCATGGTATTATCCCATCAATTTTCACACATCATATATTGTTAAATGATGAGGCTAAACTAGTGAAGTGGGCACAACATCGACCGAACCCAAACCTCCTAGATGTTGTTAAAAAGGAGGTAACAAAATTATTGGTTGTTGGAATCATTTACCCCATCTCTAACATCCAATGTGTTAGTTCAATGCAAGTTGTTTCTAAAAAAACTGGTCTTACTATAATTAAAAATGAAAAAAATGAATTGGTTCTAACTTGTGTTCAGAATAGTTATCATGTCTGTATAGACTATAACTGACTAAACCAACACATTAGGAAAGACCATTTCTCATTTTCGTTCATTGGTCAAATGCTAGAGAGGTTAGCCGGGAAGTCCCACTATTGTTCCCTTGATGGGTATTCTGGATACTTTCATATCCATATTTCCCCCGAGGAATAATAAAAGACAACCTTCATTTGCCCCTTTGACACATTTACATATAGGAGGATTCCATTTGGTCTATGTAATGCTCCAGGTACTTTCCAGCGATGCATGGTTAGTATTTTCTCGGATTGCCTGTAGAATTGCATGGAAGTATTCATGAATGATTTTATTATTTATGGATCCTATTTTGATGAATGTTTGGGTAGTCTTGATTTTATCCTACATCACTGTATTGAGAAGAATCTCATATTAAATTATGAGAAATTCTATTTCATGGTGCGACAATGTACAATACTTGGACATGTCATTCCTGGGGATGGTATCCAAGTAGATAAATCAAAAGTGGATGTCATTTCTTCCCTACCATTCCCCAAAAATGTGTGGTATGTGTGGTCTTTCTTAGGTAATGCTATATTTTACCATCATTTCATTCATGAATTTAGTAAGATTACACTCCCCCTCTCCCGCTTACTCTAAAAAGAAAAGAATTTGATTTTGATAAAGAATGTGAGGAAGATTTTAATAAATTAAAATAGTCTCACATCACCCCCAGGTAATTCAACCACCTCTATGAGATTTACCATTTGAGCTCATGTGTGATACCTCTAATTATGCATTTGGGACTATCTTATCATAATGGGTTGATCGACCTCCACATTTCATTACCTATGCCTCACATACATTTGTCCTTGCCCAAGAAAACTACACTACAACTGAAAAATAATTTTTTACCATTGTTTTTACCTTGTATAATTTAGTTCATACCTATTAGGGATGAAAATAATTGTGATCTCAGACCATGTATCCCTCTGGTATCTCCTTAATAAACTAGAATCCAAACTACATATCATTCGTTGGATTATCCTATTTCAATAATTTAATCTAGAAATTAGGGATAAAAAGGGTGTAGAGAATGTGGCGGTTTAACATATCAATAGGATTCTCCTATCCTCAAGCATTGACCCATCCCCTTATATTCCCATAAATGACATGTTTTCGGATGAGAAATTGTACCGAGTGCAAGATGTTATTCCTTGGTATGATGAAATTGTAAATTATTTGGTAGCATCTTTCATTCCTACTAATTTCAACAAAAACCAAGTTGGCCATCAAAAACAAGATTCTCATTGGTATATTTGGTATGAATCCTACCTTTAGTGCACATGTAGTGATCAATTACTTGGTCATTATGTTTGAGATAGTGATTTTTAGTATGTCCTTAGGTCCTTCCACACTCTTGCTTGTGGGGGAAACTTTATTCCTCAATGGACTACTCATAAGTTCCTTGATTCTAGTATCTATTGGTTAACATTATTCTGGGGTTCCCATGATTCCAATAAAGCTTTTCCTCACAGTCGAAGATTGGGGAATGTCTCTAAAAGAAATGAAATACCACAACAACCCTTTCTTTTTCATGAAATTTTTTATGTTTGAGGAATTGACTTTATGGGGTCATTTCCCAATTCTTTTGGAAACTTGTACATGATTTTGGCAGTTGATTATGTGTCAAAATTGGTAGAGGAACGATCCACAAGGATAAATGATTCCAAAACAGTTTTGGATTTTTTGAGAACCCAAATTTTCTGTTGGTTTGGATTAACTAGATTCATCATCAGTGACCAGGGTTCTCATTTCTGTAACTAAACAATGAAATCAATTTTTCACTGGTATAGGTTCGGGCATTGAGTGTCTACTACATATCACCCATAGAAAGTGGTCAACCTCAGGTGTCAAATAAAGAGGTAAAACAAATTCTCGAAAAAAGTTCCATCCAAATAGAAAAGATTGGAATATTAGACTCGGTGATTCATTATGGGCTTATCATTATACCTTTAAAACTCCCAATGGAATGTCACACTATCGGATTGTGTTTGGAAAGATTTATCACCTCCCTATTGAGATAGAGCACCAGGACTACTCGGCCATTAAACAATGCAATTCTAATATTTCTGGTGTAGGTGCTCAAAGGAAGCTGCAGATTCAGGAGCTGGAGGAAATGCATAGGGATTCTTATGAGAACTCCTAGATCTATAAGGAGTGAACCAAATATGCTCATGATTGTCTCATCCTTCATCGTCAATTCCAAATTAGGCAGAATGTCCTCCTTTTCAATGAAAGGATGAAGTTTCATCCATGTAAGCTTTGTTCCTATTGGTTTTCTTCATACACTGTTACTAATGTTTATCCATTTGGTGTTGTTCAGGTTCAGAATGAAGAAAAAAAAACAAACCTTCACTATCAATGGGTAGTGGCTGAATCACTTTCATGAATCCATTCTGTAGTCCCTGATGGAGGAACTCCAAGTTAAAGAAGTAACCTACAAATGACACCCACCAGGTTTTATCCTTCCCACATTTTCTTTTATTATAGCGAGGACACTGCATACTCTAGGTGTGGGGGTATGGGTATAATCTTGGGTTAGTTAGGAATTTTCATCATCTTTATTATTTTTCTATTTATGGCTTGTGGGGTAGTATTGTTACCTTTCCCCACCTTACCCCCTCACTTTTGTGCCAGAATGTTAATTTTTTATACCCAATTTATCATGGAAAATTATTCCCACTTAATCATGTAAAATGATGCCCACTTGATCATGAAATTTATTGAAAATTCATGAGGAATTTCCCTACTTCATGTGGTTTAAAATTTAAAAAAAAATTGTTTCAATGACAAAATGTGTGTTTCATCATAAATTTAACATTGAGGTGTGCCTTTTTCTATAAAATTGGTTGCTTTTCTATGATATAAATAGTTGTATCACTTTGAATACTTTGATAATAATGGTACCCTTTATGTGAGTAATTTATGGAAAATTGTGTCACTTAATTTCTCCACACATATTTGCACCCAACCACGTAGTGTGAATTTTTCTTACTCAATGGAAGGTAAATATAAGTTGGGTTAATGTTTATTTACTTTCCAAAATGATTTTTTCCACATCTATTCCTTATATGGTCTATTTCATTACTATACCGGATTGACCAATGCGTGTGTACTTATTATCTGAATATTGTACGCCCTAAAAAAACTAAAAATAAAAAATAAATAAAAAAATATGGGTGGTGTCTTGGGAAGGTCAAAAACCACTCTTCCTCAACCTTTTATCATGTTATAACTATTACAATTAGTGTCATGAGGAGATCAAACAAGGTTTGAGAGATGACTGTGAGATTTGTTCCAAGTGAAACCTTTGAAAAAAAAAACAAAAATAATAATAAATGAGGGGAGTGATGAAATTTACAACATATGGAGATATCTAGGTTGGGAGATTAAGGTTTTACTTTTGAGAATTATTAAGTGGGTGTGTCTTGAAATTTTATTTCAAATGATGTATAGAAAGCCTGACGGATATAATCATTTAAGCAGAATTTTTTTAAAATAACCTATATTTACTGGATAGAAAGTGGAAAAAATAGCATGAAATGGTTGTCACACACAAACATGGAGAATTAGTAACATGGTTAACTTCTGAATTAATTGCTATATTAGTATCATGCATCTCTTAGAATTTTGTTCTGATATAATTTATGAGACATTTTTTTCTATGATTTCTGAGAATAACTCCTTAGGTGTAATTTTTTCTTCAATCACATTGTTATAATGGATTAAATTTTCATTGAATGTTAAATATTAATGAAGTTGGGAATATCTCCATGTATAATTTTTGGAAATGTGACTTTTCCTAGGAGTAAAAATGTTTAGGTGTGGGGGTGTGATCATATTGCGATTCACTATTCAATTTCACCCTTATATCACTCTGTTAAACTAATTTTGTATTATAAATTTAAATTTTAATAACAAATTGCACTTTATGTTTGATTCAATTATTTTGTGTTAATTTCTATTAATAATGGTAATTTCACTTTGTATTATTTCATTGTAGGTGGAGGTGATTTGGAGAGCCCAAGATGAAGTTTAAGAAAAATCGGTCAAAATGTGCAAGATTCCTAGAACACCAGTGGAATCAAACGAACACTAAAGTTGATCCATGCATTAAATTGGGCTAAAATTTAGTGATATGATCCAAAATTCAATGGGATATAACTCTTATGAAGACACAATATCTCAATTAATCCATTAAAGATCCCAACCAAACTGATATATCCAAGCCACCAAATCTGCATGGAGTCAAAAGTGGTGTGTTGTGTTTCATCCATATCTTAAGATGTAGACCTCTAAATGATGGCAAATTTTCAGTGGAGATACTCCAGAGGTGGGGAAATAACTTTTTAGTTTTATCCAAATTGAGATAAGACTTTTTATATGTTTAAAACTATGGTCCAAGTAGTTTTAAAAAATATGTGTGCCCAAAACCACCTTCCACTTTACCTATAAATTGGTACCTTGGGAACCCCATTTGTAAGTTCGAACTAGGATAAAATCTTTACCATTTTGGAGTCCTATAGTATTAATATACTCATCATATAAGTTCTGGATGCCTCTATCCTTGTAGGGGTATCAATGATGAAGGCAAAGTTCCACCCAAGCCTCATTCTCCTCTTGATTACGAGCTAAACGGTGGATGATCATTTCGAGGAAGCTACACATACTTGGGCGGGAGTTACGACACTTGATCTTCCATTAGTTTTTTTTTTTTTTTTGTGTGAAACATTTCATTGAAGTTTTGTCTTAACGTTCTTCTTCTTTAAATTCTTTGTTTTGGTTTAATCAAGTGAAACACTTTTTATCTCAACGCCGATTGGGTTGAGATTTCAAGTGGGAATCTTGAGTTGTTCTGATAAGACAACACAAGCATACTCTTTCTCTCAAAAATACATGATATCAGTATTTTTTGGCATCCCTAACTCTATTCTTGAGGTCCAAACCTCGACAACATGATTTTTGTGTCAATGTTTGGTTCTTTATGCATTGTTTTAAGAGGCGATATGGGAGTCGAGATCTTAACAACCCTCAACCAAAGGATTCCATTAAACCGTGTGTATTTTTCAAAATTATGAACACCCCAAGATGTGTAGTGAACTTGAGGACCTCCTTATCTCATAATTCTAAAAACACCACCTTCATTTTTCAACTATTAAACTCTTTAATTTAGTCATTTTGTTTTTAAAACTATTTTCAAAACCACCTCCTCTTTTAGTATTTTTTATTAAAAATACATGCTTTAAACCTATCGACACTCCTTGAGAGATGTCCTAGGGTCTTCCCTAGACTATAAATCAACTTTAAAAACATAAGACTTTTTCCTCTTTAAAACGTATCCTTTTTCCTTCCCTTATAATACTCTTTCACTCCCTTGATCTTCTAGTCCCAATAGATTAGCATACTCCATCCATTTTCAAGAGATCTTCCAAGGAAACCTCAAAGTGCTCAACACGACTAATCATTTTTACTTAAATTCTTTCTTTTCTATTTTTTAATTTACAATTATAATTTTCAAATAACAATGTAATTATGTAATTGGTGGTTTTATACTAAATTTTATTATTCTATGGTTATAATCATTAATAATTTTTTCCTTTTCTATGAAGAAAAACCAAACTATTATTTATGTGTTGTGCGGACTTCCGTCTCCACAACACAACATGTTTCGTTTTACATAACCACCTTAAAAGGATGGAATAAAATGGGGATTTAATAAATAATTATAATATTTATACCATTTTTATTATTATGAAACAATAAACCATACTACTACTTTATCTTATTCTATGAAAATTGAATCATCATCCATGCGTATGTGCGAGCTACCTCCTCTATGGAACAATTGATTTTTGTTTTTATTTTCATCACTGCTTTACATGGATGGTTATGAGGATGAGATTAAAGGATAAATATTATGTTTATTATATCATTAATTTTCTATTATGTCAAATTTTAGAACCTATTAATGATATGATCAATAAATGATTATCGTTGATTTAATCATTTAAAACTATGAACTAAGAGGAAAATGATCCCTTCTTTCTAAGTAATGAATTTATATAAATCATATCCTATTTATAATTCTTAAAAAATATAATATATCACACTAATGATCAAAAAATAGTATCATTATACTTCTGGTATGAATATATTACAACTAAACCGCCTCATAATTATCCATTAATCATGGTAAGTTTATGTTTGGGTTGGTATAACCACCTAATTGAATAATACTAAACATTTATATCATGGGTGAATATGATAAATTATTTACTAGTATGATATAAAAAAATATTTAAATAATTTTTTTTGGTTATGAAAAGTTTAACACAACATTTATCTTATTAATTAAGAAAACACCTTTCATTTATTAAGAAACACTGAAACATGCTTGTCGCTGATGTCAACCTCATGGATCACAATCAAAAATACCATGAAATGAGATTATAGATTTATAAATATCTTGGAACAACAATTATTGTACCTTATATGATATAATAGTGATCTTAGGAAAAATTATATATACCAACACCTCTTTTATGAAACTAGTTCAAAGAGATAAAGATTACTTAGACCCAATGTTGAAAGTAGGTAAAAACTAACTAATATGTGTGTGTGTGTGTAATGATTATAAATTAGGAGTACATATGGTTATATTTATTAATAAGGTTATTTATTATGTATTTAATGAACTTAATTTGATTATTCATGAAATTTTGCGCAAGTGCGGAACGAATCAGGACTGCTGTAAGGGTTTTCATCCCAAATTACTCTATTTGAGACGTGTTTGGTATTATGAACCTAATTTAACTTATGTGGTGTATATACATAAAATTTGAGATATAATATCATGAATTATATTTTAATCATGTTATTTTAATTTCAATTACAAGCCCTATCTTTCAAGGTATTTTGATTAAAATGTTACTCAATCCATAAGGGTTTTATTGGTCTAAAATATAATTATTTGAGACATGTTACATGTTATGAACCATGTTTTCTATGTATGGTGTTACATTGATTTACTATCCCATTAATGTTATAAAATTTATTTCCTTGTAATTAATGGGATAAAATAATCCAAATCATCTTTTTTCCTTTATATTTATTTTTACTCAAGTGTTACCCCAGTCGTAAGAATTTTTTTTGTAACTCAATTTTCATTCATTGAGTTATGATCGTTCACTTGAACTTATTTCATATAAGTTGGGTACATTATACCATTTTATTTTATTATTTGGTATTCTATCATTATTTACATTTTAATCGCATAAATCCCTTTTGAAACGATTCATACTTCTGGAGTCTGTTGCTCCTAAGGGATATTGATAACTCAAATATATTTTCTTTGATTTTTAATGTACATATTGAACTTTGATTTTCCATGCATGGATTTTCCCACACTGATATTTTATTATATGTTATTTTATAATCCTCTTTTTGAAAATTAAGTTTAATAAAAATTAATGATGCATTATTGTATATTATTTTTAAAATTAAAGTTTTTTAAAATCTTTCGCATCACCTTTTCAAAATTTACCTTTGAAAGTGACATGTAAATTTTAATTTTATATCAATGTTAAAAATGTTTTACAAAAGTATCTTTTAAGTTTTCACTTCAATTTTCCCTTATAATTTTCAAAAGTATTTACCCTAATGGGGTTTATTTTTCATGATTTATCCTCTAATATATATATATATATATATATATTCATATTTTTTATCTTGATGTTTGGTGTGCGAACAAGTAAAGGATGAACGGTATAAGTCTAAGGGTATGATATATCCATTTCCCATACCATTATAGAAATGGGAAAACATAACCATGGATTTTGTAGTAGGATTCCTTGGGATATCTAAAATCCATAACACCATTTGGGTGGTAGTCGATTTCCTTACAAATACAACTCATTTAATTTTTATGGAGGAATATTATTCTCTTGACCAACCTACAAAGATATACCTAATAAAAGTGGTAAGACTTCATGGAGTACCACTCTATTATATTTTATTAAGATCATAGGTCTACCTTGAGGTTCTGGAGAAGCCTTCGACAAGCATTGGATAAAAATATGAGTTTCAGCACAACTTATCACCCTTATACGGATGGTCAGTTTTAGAGAACAATTCAAACTCTAGAAGATATGTTGAGATCATGTTAAATGAATTTCCAAGGATGTTTGGATCAAAACCTTCCCCTATTAGAGTTCTCATACAACAACGGTTTCCATTATAACATTCAAATGGAACCTTATGAGGCTATGTATGGGAAGAGGTGTCACACTCCAACCTAACCTATCTCAAGTACATGATGTGTTTCATTATAACATTCAAATCGAATCAGAGCTGTGACCTATCAAATAACACTCCAACCTAACCTATCTCAAGTACATGATGTGTTTCATGTATCCCTCTTAAGGAAATATATACATGACTCATCATATATATTAAATACAAAGGTGATACCTTTGGAGAATGATATTTCAAACAAAGAGCATCTGGTGAAGATCTGAGATCATAGAGACAAAGTTATATGAAACAAGACAACTCACCCTATCAAAGTACTATGGTAGAACCACATGTTTAAAGAATCAACATGGGAACTAGAGGAGGTGGTGAAATAGAATTACTTTTCATCTGTTTTAGTGTATGAAATGAAATTTCGAGGTCAATATTTCTAAAGAGGGGAAGAATATAACTACCTAGACTTTTATAAATGAATCTCCCTTATGAATGAATATATACATTATTTAGTAATTTAGTTATAGAAAACACATGTACTATATTCCATTTTTATTTTAGACTGTTATAATATATAGCCATAATTTTTATATCAGGATTAAAATACTTTTAAAATTTACAACCATTGTTAATATATCCATTATACAGTGACCTTTAATATTAATTTATATTAAGGGTTATAAAAAATCAAATTGACATGGAAGGAATAAGCAATGACCTCAACCGATAGAATCATGCCCAATGAATCCCATTTGTAAGAGTTTTTTAGGGAGAGGGTATCATTGAGAATTTACCATGACCAAGACCAAGTCTAAATTCAAAAACTGAAACTTGAGTGAAACTATTTACAAGAGAAGTTAAAGCTTATTGATATCACCTCCCAAACCATGTTCACCAAACTACCATAAGAAAATACTATTATCATACACCATACCCTTAGGGAGTACACTGGTGTAATAAGGGGTTATGTATCTAGACCCTACTAGTATGATTTTTTATATATTTTTAATAATGATTATATTGATCCCTTTTCTTTATTATATTATATATACATGATTATATAATGAGTTTGATAAAAATTAGATTTTTATACAATGAAACAAAAATTGTATTTTTGGGAAATATATAGTTTCAATTAAAACACTATTTTAGATAAATTCAAGAATTTTTAAATAAATTTTATTTTCATGAAATATTATTATTAAATAATAATTATTTAAATATATATGATAATATAATTTAATGGATTCTAGTGTAATTTTTACAAGGGTCAGAAAGTTGATAGTGTCGTAAAAACTAGTATTTTCTAGTAAATAAGGATTTTTACTTAAAATTGTAAATTATCATATTTAGAAAATTACTTTGGTAAAATAAATATCATTTTTTAAACCATCATTTCAAAATTATCCAATGGTGATTTTTTTTATAATTTTATGAGACAATCAAATTTTTGGGTAAAAATTAAATATGATATTAATTTACGGTATGTATTTTGACCTCATAATAGCCCAAAAGTGATATATTAAATACTATAAAAGTAATACATGAACAAAAATAGGTTTTATATTTAAAAAATGTGTTTTTTAAGTTATTTTATTAATTTTACAAACCTACAATGAATCCTCCAAAACCTATATTATATTTTTAAGGGTTTAAAAACAATTATTTATGAACATGACTCACTTCCACATCATGAATGGTATTATTTTAATTATTTTGATTATTAACCTAATAAAATATTGGAAACCACTCCTATTTGTTAAAAATCATGGGCAAAAACTCTTGGAAGGTTTTTGGTTTTTATTATATTATTACTTAAAGTCCAAAACCTATGTTTAGAAAATAATTAAAAATTCTCCTCTCTTTTCCTATAAATACCCACTCAATCCCCTTTTCATCTTCACACAAAAACCATTGAGAATTAATTTACTATACTTATCCCTATCTAAATCCCTCATAAGGTGTTCCTAGTCTCTTAATAAGTTCCTCTCATGCTTTTAGAAGCAACCTTTCATATAAGAGATTCTCTTTCTTTTCCTCTTCAATCAAGTACTCCCTTTTTATTTTTCCTTTTGATTTGAAATTATTAATGTTCTAATTTTTTTAAACAAACCTAAACTTTACTTATGATGAACAATTAATGAGATACCATCTTTAACTATCATTAATCTCTTCCATGAACCCTTATGTCCACCTGTTATGCTTCCGAAATTACCCTATGATTTTTCATGCCAAAAACATGTGTTGTGAATATCTACCCTCATTTCAACTCAAGGGTATTCATCTAGACATAAATACACTTCATTGATTTGTGAATTGCATGTATGAGACCCAAACTCTATAATCATGAGATTAAAAGTGATGAAATACATTCTTATGTTTTATGATCTATGTGAACACAAATGCATGTACATGATATGATTATGACGGGTGGGATTAGAATTATATAGCTCTATAATGAACTGGGTAATGTTTTTATCTCATGACATTCCATGCATGATTTTAAGGAGGTTATCCTAAGCACACTATGTTATCAAGTATCATGTTTATCCTTGACTTATGCTTATGATGTCATATTTTATATTGTTGTCTCATTCCTATGATGTCTTGATGTTATTATATTATGTCGTGATTTGACATTAATGATTATGATTCTCACCTTTTTATGTCACTATGTTATTCCCCTTGACTCACATGTACTTTTTTATTTCATGATATTCTTTGATTATTCCCTTACTGGGCTTTATAGCTCACCCCTTTCTTATGTATGTCCCTTGGGTACCTCATGTAGTATTAGAAGATCAATGGGATTTAAGGGCATGTTATAGAGTTTTTAAATAATGTAATTATGTCTCTGTTTCAAGTTATTATGCTATGTATATAATTTCACAAAGACACTAGGCCTATTAATTGTCTGGGATTGTATTATTTGTATATTTATATAATAAATCATGAAATAAAGTGTATAAAAGATATGGGTTGTCATACTATACTCTTCCTAGTTGCTTGGGCTGGTTAGGTGTGGTCGAGGTGGTTCTTTTGGCCACCTTAGTAGATGTGGTTGAGATGGCTCCCATTATTGAACTAATTTGGTATATTTTTTAGCATGTTTGACTAAAAAATACTAATTCAATTTAATCCCACTCCTCAAATTGTATATTCCATATTAAATACTTCATTTTTCATAATTCTAAACTCTTCGTGAAATAATAAAATATTGTATTATCTTCTTAGCTCTTAAAACTTATTTCAACACTCTTTATTCATAAATATTCATGAAAAAATAATACATTTTCATAGTCTTCTAAATCTTCAATATATATCTAAAAAATTGTAGACTGTATGATTTATTTTTAAAATATCATTAGCATATGTCATGATCAATAAGAACAATTCAATAGTCATCAAATGTTAAGGGGGGAATGGTCCATCAGCCATAACATCCAATGAAACCATAAAAATGTTCCAAGAACCAGCACTCTAAATAATTTGACTTATTCACAACCTTATTAATAATAAATACAAATCAATCAATTGGTCACTTAAATATTAACTTTTGGATTTATTTTCAATACCCTTTTTAAATTTAAATTCAAAGTTGTCTCCTCTTCAAACTTGTCTCTTTTCTCCCCCTTATTGATAATAAATACAAAGGTGTATTTAGGGGATGGTTCTCACTCAACTTCAAACATCTTATCCTTCAATTTTTAATTTATTTATTAGTATAAGAATGAAACCTCAACCTTTATAATCAATGAGATTTTAGTTTGTCAACTCTAAGTTAATGTGGACTAACTCAATGTAGAAAACATGAGGGGTTTAACTGAAGAATCAAATTTGTCCACAAAGAATTCTTTCATGTGATTCCATTATCATAACCATTACAACATCTTTATTTCAGGGGAAATTAAGGCAAGTTAATCAAAACACAACTTGAACTGATCTCAAATAAACACATCAAAACAATTCAAGTGTATGGAATATAACTCCCCCAAAAACTAATCTTTATCATCAACCATCACCCCCTTAAAAATCAATTTTATATAATAAAGGGAGGTATTTTAGATGTGATGTTCATGCCTAAAATCAAGTATTGATCCCATTAAAGGGATGCACTCCATTATTTATCATTGTGATTGAAATGTTCTATGATAGACATATATTCTTACTATAAAACTACTACAATACCCATTCATCTCCTTCTCTACTTCATCTCCTTTAATTCCCTACAGGTTAGTTCAGATAAAAAAGAATAATGGAATAATGAGGGACCTCAATTTTCCTTTAAAGGAAACATTTAGGCTAAGCATCTCTACTATACCAAGACTTCTTCTTCTTCTTTTTAGACTCAACATGCGATATGCTTTCTTCTTAATGTGAAGGTATCTTCTTCACTTCAGTTCTTAAGGTTTCTTCATTTTTTAGTTCTTGAAACATAATCTTCTTAATTTCCTCTTGGGTGGGTAGGATAGTTATGCAATTATTCATTCCATGCTCAACTCGTCTACATCTATCACACAAAATTTTCTGGATTTTCAAGTCACAACTTGTTGATGACTACTTAAGTATGTCATATTTTTCTTCTATCACCACTTTATTTTCTTTATCCTTAGAATCTATTTTAGATTTCTCAATTTTTCTAGCCACTTTTAGTTGATTTGGCCAAAATATTAAGCATTTCTTATTTCCTTCCACTACTTTATTGAGGTTTTCACACAAACCACTAGAAACTACAACATTATTCATATTCCAATTTTTATAATCATTCACATTGTGGGGGATCTTACTTGGTAGATTATTCATATATAGGTTTGGCCCAGGGTAAATCCCAAAAATCCCCTAGGAAATGGAAACTGATGAGAAAGGGGAAATCAAATCTTCCCTGTTACTCACACTACACTCACGATGAAGCCTTCATTCCCCACCTTCTCCCACGACACCTCCTTGCCTCTATAATCTACCTCCCCTGATCGCATTCTCCCTGCTTAGTGTAGTGTCGAAATTTTCTTCATCTCCTCAACCTTTTCCCATTCCATCTTTGACACCCAGTTCACGTTCATGAATTCCAACCATTCCATTTAAACCTTATTGATCCTTGTACTCCTTCTCCACCACCCCTTCCTAAATATATTTCACTGCTTCCCACCATTCCACTACCTCTTCCAATTACCATTGTTATGTTAGACAATGGATGGCTATAGGTCCACTCCCTTTACCTTGTATGGGGTAACTATGATTGTTGTTTCTCATCACAATCATTATTATTTCATTGTTTTTTATCATCTTAAATTCTAATTTTTTATGATTTTTTTTAACTAAATTAAAAAGAAATATTTTGAACACCTATCTTGGGTAATCGTATTTCCTAAAATGGCCCTAGTCATATAATTCTCATATTTTTTGTCTTAATAATTGCATATTCCATAGATTTCTTCCAATAATTTATAACTATTTTTCATTGGCATATTATATGAATTCCTTGAAACAATTTTCCTCTTTTGATAATCTATTCTCACTTATTTGTTGTAGCACCCCCTTGATTCATGAATCTTCCCCCATAGTGACATATTGTACTATAATGAGTAGGATTTATGTACAAACACTACAAAACACTAGAAGTATCCTCTAAACTTTTATATTCCAGTCTAATATAAGTTTTTTCCTGGTTTTTTTGTTGTTGTCTCTTCACAAACTGTGGGTATATTTTCTTTGGGTGAAATGGTATTCACGAAGCATTCAACTCTACCTTTGTTATAAAATATGAGTTCTCACTAACCTTTTGGTACAGACTGATTTTCCTTGTCTTTTAACCCTATAGTATTAATAATAATAGGAATACATTGAGATTTATTGGAAAGAGAGTCAACTTGTCTCTATAAAACCCTCTTCTAACCAACTTGAGAGGATTCACTTTTGACCTCAACTGGATTGGTGAAGTCTTATATCATCTTTTTTAACTCTTTTTGATCCATAAGACACATTTATAATGACTCATGCAGTTATTCCTCTTTCATATTCATCCTCTCTTCTAGATCATTCATGATCTTCTCAAGTTCAACCACATTCAATACGCTCTTCTTACTCTTTTCAAAAAGTTTCATTTCCTCTTTGTCAAAATCCTCTTTTTCAGATGGTTTTTCTTTAAAATATTTTAATAATTTCTTTATCTCCTCCACTTCTAATTTATATGTCATTATATAATTAATTTGTGGAATATATTTCTTAACACACTCTTTATTCTCGGTAATTATCTTATCATTTTCTTTCTTCATTTTTCTCTTCTCCTTCTAAAGCTGTGTATTTTTCTCAAGAGTAGCTTCCAAATTATCTTTTAGTATCCACTCCAGTTCTATATTATCATATCCAATATCAATAATTTATGATTCATGATATTTATTAATATGAGATAAAAAATTTGACTTCAACATCATATTCGTTGTTTAACGAGGATGATCTTAAACTCCCCTTCTTACTCATCAAATTCCTCTTTTTTCTAGTAAAATTTTCTTGTGTTTCTTACACTTTTTCTTTTGGGTATTCTTATCATATTCATCCTAATCGATGTTAAAATATTTTTATTTGGATAGTTATTGGAAAAATAATCATTGTTATTTCAATACTAACACATTGGTAATTGTTTTCCTTTTCTTCTTCACTTATTAACCGTTTTTTATAATAAATCCACTATTTGATTGAAATATTTATCAGCTTCCTTATCTTTAAAATCACATGATTCCGATTCTTCTTTATTTTTAGCTTTATCTTTTCTTATAGATTCAAATTCTATCTCATATATTGATTTTTTCTTGAATAGGGTTTCTTTTATCATTTCATGTACTATGAGAATATTGTGAATCTCATCCAATGATAAATCTTCTCAGTATTCTATAATTGAAACCTTGAAAACAAATCTATATGGGAAGTTTCTCATTAGATTTTCACAATAGTAGAATCATCCATTTTCTCATCAAATCATCTAATATTTCTAAAAATATCATTTACTCTAGTAAATTATTCATAAATATTTATATCGTTATCTATTTTGATATCCTCAAACTAGTATATCCACATTTTTATTTTTTCTTTGGTGACTCTCACATTGCCTTCATGTCTTCTCATTAATTTTCCCAACTATCCTTATCAGTATTAAGACCCATGGATTTTTTTTATACCTTTTTTTAAAGAGACATTAGAATGGAATTTTTATCCTTGACATCCACTTATATATTTATCTTATAGATAAAGGCCATAACATTCACTTCAAAGGGTAGAAATCCCACTATAGTTGCATATCTCACTTCTAGGAAAAGTGATATAAGGTAAGGTAATATCTTATTCCTATAACTATGATATATCTTAACATAAAAATTAGGGACACTCATATTGATCACTGAATTTATATTCTCCATACTCAATATTTTTTTGGATATTTCATAGGGAACCTCACTCTGATACCACTTATAGAGCTCAAATTAGTGTGAGGTCACTAAGAGGAGGAGGGGTGAATCAATAATCCCTTTTCTTTTTATGAAATACTTCTTTTAATTAAACCTATATGGATAATTAAATACTCAATCCACTCTTATTGTGTCTCATAGACTTACCTCGAATGATGTAGTGAGTAAATGGAATCGAACACAAGGATTTAAAATGTTTGGCCTCAATGTGAGAGCCTATTTCTTTCCATATTGGTTAGAATCCCAACATAGATTCTCCAATATAAGCACAAGTGTTTATAATAAATATTTAGTTAGAACCCCAACTACAATATTCAACAGCTGGTTAAACACCCCGACTACAATCCACCTTTAGAAATTGGTTAGACACCCTAGCTACAATCTTCTTCTTTTGTGATTGGTTAGAAACCCCAATCACAATCCTTCCGGTAATATATTACATTACCTAGTTATAATATTATTTTATTTTTGATACATAAATTGAAAAATATGTCTTATGTTCTCCCGGTTTCTTATGGATGTATTGATGTTGATCTTCCTCCATGAGATTTTCGGATCAATAGGCTTGATCATGTACACTTTTTCAAGAACTTACGAAGTAAGTAATCAGGTTTTCTAGTCATTCTTAATTCCTTTTTATCTTTAGTGAGAAATTAGGTATTCCTTAATTTTTCAAATGATCAAGAAGATATGTTTTCCTTCTATTGATGAAGTTTATAACCTTAGTTGATTTCTTCTAGTATTATGTTATTCAAGAGTGAACTTATGTGATGTCACTTCAATCTGAATTCAATCTCCTAAAGTGTACTTCATGAATGGGTGATGAAATGCATGATGTATATGAATTTCGGAACCCTCAATTCAGAAATTTAGGTTTCATGGAATGCAACAAATGTTTTTAGCTTCATGAAAATTTGTATACACATATTCTTCTTTGTGCATGTTGTATCACACAACACTCTCATTCACATGATCTTTGATTTAACTTCACACACAATGTAAGAGGATGAACCTACTCTCCGCACAATATGTAAGAAACATGTACCTCTTCTCTATGCACTAAGTGTGCGGTCTTTTCTTGTTATTTGAAACAAGACCATGAACTCCGATTTACTTTGCATACTATTATAAGTAAACATAAATCAAGTTTCTTTTCTCTTGATGAACCATTTTCAAGGTGTTGAATTATTCTCAAAAGTAATTAGAAACCCATATCACTAATGTAAATGGTCATTTATAGGTAGTGAATCAAGAATAGCCCTTGATCAATCCAAAAAACTAGGTTAACCATCCATCTCATGAGCCTAAAAAAATATGACATTATTTTTTTCATATATTTCATAGATATATAGTATCTATACAATCAATCCTTCATCGTATACTCACCTAGAAAATAGATTGCATCTATGGATGGACCTCATGAACTTGCTTACAAACCTCACAGACTACCCTTTAACCACTTACTCACTTCACCACCTTATGACTACTTGACAAACTTGTGATTAATATTACCACTTTCTCACTTCATGAACACACCTTCACTAAATAATTATATCACATGAACTACTTATTTCTTAGTGCATTGTGTGCCTCCTTCATCACTTTTCGACCATGCAACATCATGAACTCCTTTATCGTATACATAACTCACAACATCACTTATCAACAATGTATTTTTCATTCCTTTTCCATTTTTATTATTTATATGAGCTTACATCGATCCTTAATGGTCGAGATCTCCTAACATGAAGGTTTGAATGTGCCTCATGAACATACTACATGCTCAAAAACCAGTGTAGATAAACCCTAACTCACAATGAAGATGACTCAAAACAACATTGTTTCGATTTAAGCCACATGACACCTCTTAAAATATTTGTAACATTTTAAAACATGAATAGTATGAGTAAGGAGGCCTTACCACAATAAATTTTTTAATGGAAGGGAACTACTTAATTACTCAACTCGATCCTTTAGTGGCTCAATAAAATCAAAAGGGTGTCAGTGGTCTCTAACCATCATTCATGTCACCCTACACAGATGAAACTACCCACCACATTCTACCTTCACTGACCCATGACCCTCTATGCATGTGTTCTTGACCCCCGTGTATGCTCTTGTTTCACTATACTCATCCTGGTTTCTTGGGACGCCTAGGTGTGGTCAAGATAGTTCCTGCAACCACCATTGTGGATGTGGTTGAACTGGCTTCCACAACCGACCTAATTTGGAATATTTTTTAATATGTCTCACTAAAAAATACTTATCTAAGTTAATCCCACTCCTCAAATTGTGTCCTCTATATCAAATACTTCTTTTTTGCATGATTCTCAACTCCTTATAAAATAATAAAATATTTTATGATCTTCTTAGCTCTTAAAAATTCTTTCAACACTCTTCATGAAATACTATTCATGAAAAAATATATTTTTTCATGGACTTATAAATCTTCAATATATCTCCAAAAAATCATCTTGTAGAAAATATTTTTTACTTTTAAAATATCATTAGCACATTTCATGATCAATAAGAATAGTTCAACAATAATTACATGTTAAGGGAGGATTATTTCATCAACCATAACATCCAATAAAACCATAAAAATCTTCTAAGTACCATAAATCTCCAAACTTTGACTTCTTAAAAACCTTAATGAGAAAAATAAAATTCAATCACTTAGGAATATCATAGAATATCTTGAAAAAAAATTCACATCTTCTATTAAAAAAATTAAAATATTTGAACAATATATAATACAAAAATAAAAAATGGGGAATAACCTTTAGCATTTTCTACACTTCAACACTATCTAAATTTTATTTAGCACTGTCTAACTTTATTAATAAGTGCCTAAAAAGTACAACTATAGTTATTTATCACTATCTACACATTATGTACTCTCTAATCATCTTAAACTACTGCTTGTAAGGACTAAAAATTCAGGCTAAAATTATAATCCATCGGCTAATATCAAAGTACAAATAACTTATTCATGAAGTTCCTTGTTATCTAATATAAAACTTTTAAATTAATGAAAATTATGAAAAATATTTATCAAGCCGACATAAGTAGAAAAACTATTTAACTAGATTACTCATATTAGACCTTATGGTGCACATTTGTCTCATTTTGGATTTTAATTTATTCCACTTTATGTCATTAAATAAAATAAGGTTCCTAAAGAATACCTCATAGGTATATCTCCATAATATTTACTCAAAATTTATAATTTATTGTTGTATATGTTGTCATATATATACATTTTTTCCTATCGACATCGACATATTTTCTCTTTCTATGAAATTAAATTCTCTATTTACTAATAGATACCAATAAAACTCTTGTTAATTTCTTTTAAAAAGAATACACTTTTTTCTTAATTATATATAATCATTCAAAAGATTTCATGTTACAAAACATAATACAATTTTTCTATTTATAAATACATTTCAAACACTTTCAAGTATATTATTATTCTTTCTGATTTTCACTAATTTTAATGTTGAACTGGATATCATTGGATAAATTTATCAAAATCCACCAATGAAACAAAAAGGAATAGTTAAAAATAGGATGAATATTATTTTGAGGGATGAGAGGTAATTTTAAAATCATATTTCCAAGTATTTATGTCTACCATATACTATTTTTATATATGATTTTTTTTAATTATATGTTATAGAAGAGTAACTATTAACTACACATTGTGGGATGAGTTTGCAGAATAAATGACTACATTAATTGTAGATGAAAAATAGTCAATAAAAATTTTAGTCTTGCAAATTGTCATATAAAAGCATCTTAACAATATGTTTTTTACTAATACAGTTAGTAACATTTTTTATATTACTATATAATACATATAATTTAACATGTGATTTACTAATAACTATCACCAATAAATCAAATATAGTTTTTGTTAGAATAAGTGTGAATGCCTCAAATATACTACTAAATTTGGATATTCTAATTATACATTATCCCCAAATCTATCCTAATTATCTCAAATTTTTTCCTTTCAATATTAAATTTTATTTTGTGTGTTAATCTATTTCATGATAATGTATTTCCACTAAACTGCTACAAATGGCCATATTTATAATAATGGACATCAATATAAATTGCTTTTATATTAATAATATTATCCCAAATATTCTTTTCCAATTATTGTTTCTTTCTATATTGTTATTGATCATATGTGGTTATAATCCAATAGGGTAGTTGATGATTCATGTTATCCATAAAGTTAAAATCTTCACAAGATAACCCAAATATTTATATTTAAATTACTATTTATTTCTATAAATATGTCATTGACCATTTTACATTACCATTACTATATAATTATAAAATAATTCCTTCATGTCAATTATTGGTTATTCTAATGAAACCCCCTAAAAAGTCATGTGAAAACATGAGTACATCATATTCATTAGAAAACAACTCAATTGGAACGCTATTACAAACTTTTGAATAGAAGAAAACTTTATTAGTAATTCAATCATGTGTAGAGGTAAGTAATGCATCTAATATGTGGATTTATAATATTTAATTATCTATTAAATGATATCATAATTTTAGTTCTAACATACTATAAACTTCATTGGATATGAATTACTGGTTGCAAAGTGTACCACCTTGGCCACTATGAATTTTTTTGTATAAACTATAATTGGTTTTATGAATGTTGCATTTGTTATAGAAATAAGGTAGAATTATTTAATGAAATAGTTGGTAAAAAACTAAAATTCATCCCCACAATTGACTATTCTAAGGTACCACTTACTATTTTAGATTCTTTTTTCGAAACATTAGCATGATTCACTAGGAATCAATTATATTTAAGTTAATATAATAAGAAAATTTTAGTATAACAAACATTTTCAAACCGAAAAATGGTTAATTTTTATTCACTATTATTACAATTTATAGTCAGTAAAGATAATACATTTAAAATATTCTAAAAATATTTGGATTTTTTGAAATTTTATAGTCATAAGTTTTTTATCACGCATACTCCATTTCATGACTTCTAGGTTCTATACAATTATATAAAATTATAGTTATCAAACATTTCAATCTTTTCTAACTACAACATTTATTTTTCCCAATTCTGAGTGCAATTGTTAGTCTATGATAATAATGGATCTATCTCCATTGTTATTTTTAATAAACAAGTCATGCAATTCAAATAAAAAACAACCTTAGATATAAGGAATATTCTAATTCAGGTAAGACATTATTATTCCTTTATATTGTATTTTTTTTAATGTTTAATAGAAGTAAATCTCTACATTATATGAAAATGATGAGTTTGGGTTTACAACTGAGTTGAAATTATTTAAATATAAAACATTTTTTATTAGTGTTGAAATTTTAGAATACAAAATTAGAAACTGACATTGATTATATAAAAAAAATATTTTCATGGTTCTCTTCATTATAGTTTATGTACAAAAAATTAGTGATTTAGACACTTCTGCAAAACAAATCAAAGTAAAACCTCTATAAAAGTTTTTAGTATTACATGGTCAAGATAGTCAATTTTGCTTGATTTCCATTGATACAATTATTATATAAATATAAGAAGTCATTATGTTTCACTTATTTTTTTTATTTCCTTATAAGGTGTTTCTTATGATGCAAGTTCATAGAAAATTGAATTTAACAATATACCACCGATGAATGTTTACCCAATGGTACATATTTTGATCCCTGCTATAAGATAAACCTTTATATTAGAAAATTTTTAATGAACTGTCTTTCATTATTCATTTGTGTTATTAATTCACTCCATCAATATTAACATAGTTATCAATTGTTACCAATTTAAAACTTACTAGTTCTTATTCTATATTTCATAAATGAAAACCATATCAATTTATGCATGGTATCTATTCATCAATAACCATAATAGTGTGAAACTGCATACTATTTTATACTAACTTCACACCCTTTAGTATTTAGTGTAGTTTTATAGTTTCAAATATATTTGATATGACATGTATTAGAAATATTATAACTATTCATTTTTTCAGTATTATATGATCCATTTCATTTAAACTATATTGAAATAATTAATATAATAGCTTGTAATTGCATACGAGTCATATTTCATGTGTGTACGAGTCATTTCCAAGATATGTATGAGTTATGTACTACCTATGTATGATTCATCTTAGAAGTTGTAAAATTATGGATTGTGTACAAGTGATTTTGATCTATGAGTATGAGTCACGAAGCATTTGTATATGAGTAATCTCCATCTATGTATGAGTCATCTGTGACTTTAGAATTTACAGGACCACGCCTGAGGATAAGAATGCGGAACACCATAACATGGAACTTGGTGTGGTACACTAGTAGAACCACTTTTCAAAGAGGAATCCCAATATGGTTGTTGAGGTAGTTGTGGTCATGGGTGTTGGTGTATAGTGGAAAATGTAACATCCCCGTATTTCAGTGTATATATTCCCTTTAAATTCAATAACTCACTTCGTACACACTAAAATTAAAATTATGACACATTAATAAATTACGTTGATCACCTTTAAAATATTATTATTATATATCAATATATGATCAAATATATTGAAATTATTTCGATTGAAATGTTTTTATAAAATAATATTAAAATAACTTAATGGTTAAAAACACCTTTGGTAAATAAAAGTGTTTCATCCATATATTGTGTATTTTCAATTAGAAATTAGATATATAATTTTTATAAATGGAATTAGATAAAATTAACTTTATTTTTTAATTTCTAATATCAAATTTTACTTAGTATGAATTTATGATCATTTTCTGAAAATATCAATTTTTAGTTGAAAATTTGCTTTTTACGAAAATTATAATTTTCAAGACTTTAACAAATATATAAGAATTACATATAAGGTCACAAAAAAAATATGAAATTAATTTATAACATTATACATTTAAAATATTATTTGAACTTAGATAACTCATGACCATCATTTTTTTAAACTAAATTAAAAGGTTACTTTAATAAAGAAAATTGTTTATATCCTTTCTTATAATTAATTAATATTTTTGAAGAAATAGTTTATAACGTGGTTTTAATGTCACATAGCCTTCATTTTATTTATAATAAATCAACTTAGGTCATAAAAATTATTAACATTGATAATTTTAACTCATAAATAAATTTTATTCTTAAAAACATGATTATCTCAAAAAGTTTTTTAAGAACTAATAACATTTATTTTAAAATTGACTTTTATTAATCATGGTATTTTTAATTTATAAAATTAATATCATGTCTAGGATTATAATACTCAATTTTTTTTGTAATATAAACATTAATTGAGATCATTTTAATTAGTTAACATGGGTGAGAATAAAAGTTACCTAGGTAAAAGTTGTTGTACCTCTCAAACCCCTCGAGGTTTAATTTTCATGATCACAATCACCCTCTTATGTTTCTAACATTGTTTCAAGTGTTTTTTTTGATAGGAATCAAATCAGCTGGCCAAGGAATTGGGCCAAGATAGAAAGAAGGCAGAACTGGTCTGAAATCCAGACCACCGGCCAGCCGGTGGCCAAGCACCGGCCAGCCGGTGTCACCTGCACTCGAAGGGAAGCCACTGCTTCCACACCGGCCAACCGGTGGCCTTGTACCGGCCAGCCGGTGGCACCCAGCCCCAATAGTGAAGGCTACTGCCTCACCACCGGCCAGCCGGTGGCTCTGGCACCGGTCGACCGGTGGAGCCTGGACCAGAATTCTCCTCAACTTCCAAGGCACCGGCCAGCCGGTGGCCCTGCACCGGCCAGCCGGTAGCACTGGTCAAACTAGCCGTTGGCTTTGACCAGTCAACTCCAAAAGCCTCCCAACGGCTCCGAGGGCTTTTCCAACGGCTCCAAAGCCCTCCAACGG
The DNA here is from genome assembly GCA_963277665.1 of Viscum album. Lineage (NCBI taxonomy): Eukaryota > Viridiplantae > Streptophyta > Magnoliopsida > Santalales > Viscaceae > Viscum > Viscum album. The sequence continues at coordinate 1,842,937,352 of OY728150.1, forward strand.
ATACTTGAAGGTTCCTAGCCTATAAATAAAGGCCTAGGAAGCCCCGGAACATCACCCAAGCCACCAGACACATTGTTGATCATCTTGGCGAAGCTCCGGCGGATTGTTCCAAGAGAACCCCAAGTGCTCCATCCATTTCCACATCCAAGAGCACCACTCAAGAAGCTTGGGAAAGCACGCTACATCAACTCCATCATCCAATTGGCGCCCAAGTCTTCCCAATCACGGTTTTTCGTGTTTTATTTATTTTGAGCTTAACTTTGAGTTTGTGCCTACAAACTCCCAATTTTCTCATCCCCTCTTTTCTTTGGGTTTCACATCACCACTAAGGTGTGAAAAGGTTGTCAAGCTTTTCCTTTAAAAGGCTTGTGTCTCGGTGAGCTAGTCTTCACCCGTAAAAAGACTAGTGGGTTCTTGCTAAACCATTAAAAGCAAGTGGGTTCTTGCTAAACCACAAAAGCAAGCTGTAATAGGTCCTAGTGCTACCTCAAAGCCTAGTGGGTTTCTTGCTAAACCACAAAAGCAAGCGGTAGGAATCTCTCAACGGTTGAGTTGGGAGCGGAGACGTAGGTCGGGTTTTTGGCCGAACTCCGTTATCAATTTTGTGTGTCTTGCCTCTTTCTTTCCCTCCTTAGGGTGTTCTTCCGACCTAACATTTGGTATCAAAGGGAGGTTTGAATAAATCCCTAACCCGGTTTCAAATTTAAGATCTTTGTTTTTTTGATGGCATATACCTCTTTCGCCCCCGAGGGCTACTCTTTGGGTCGGGCTCCATTTTTTGATGGGACCGACTATAATTATTGGAAAACCCGCATGACCACCTTTTTGAGAAGTATAGGATATCCCATTTTTAAAATAGTCATGCAAGGTTACACCCTCTCCTCTCCCGATGAATCCAAATGGACCCAAGCCGATATAAAGAATTTCGAGCTTGATGGCAAAGCCATGAACGTTCTACATTGCGGCTTAGATAGAAATGAGTTCAATCGAGTGTCTACTTGCACCTCCTCACATGAAATTTGGAAACTTTTAGAAGTAACTCATGAGGGCACTAACAAAGTCAAAGACACTCGATTGGACATGTATCGTCAAGATTTTGAGTCATTTTCTATGCATCCAAATGAATCTATTTCTGAAATGTTTACTAGATTTACTGACGTGTGCAATGGGAGAAAGTCCCTTGGTGATGATGTTTCAGCTGAAGCAATGGTCAAGAAGATTCTATGGGTCCTTCCGAGCTCATGGGCACCAAAGGTGACGGCGATCCAAGAAGCTAAGGACGTCAAAAATATGCCGGTCGAGGAGCTCATCGGATCCCTAATGACCTACGAGATCACGATGAGGAGGCAAGCTCAAAAGGAGGGCACACCTATCAAGACACCAAAGAACATTGCCCTCAAGGTACAAAAAGAAGTAAGCTCCTCCTCCTCATCCTCTTCCTCCTCATCTTCATCATCTTCGAGCGGCGATTCGGAAATGGAGAATCTCGCCCGCCAAATGCATAAGTTCATGAAGAAGCACAAGAAGAAGAAGAAATCTCGCAAGGCACGAAAGCAAGAACCCACCGCAAAAGTCGAGCCCAAGGTGAAATGCTACGGGTGCGGCGAAAAGGGCCATTACAAGCCCGATTGCCCACTCAACAAGAAACGGGCCACGCCAAAAGAGAAAGGAAAGAAAAAGGTCCTCAAGGCCACATGGAGTGACTCCTCATCCTCCTCCTCCTCCTCCTCGAGCGACAACGGTAACAAATGCCTAATGGCATTTCATGAGGTAACATCTTCCGACTCATCCTCCTCTTGTTCTTCAAATTCAAACTCTTTCAATCATATGTCTTATGAGGATCTCCAATATGCAAGAGATCAATTGGAAAATGGTTTTCATACTTTATCCTCAAAATTTGTTGCTTTAAAAAAATCTTTCAAAAAGCTTTCCTCCGAAAAAGAACAACTTCTCAAAGAGAAGGAGGAACTCTCCCTTAAAATCCAAAATTTTCCAAATGTTGATTCTATGGAATCAACCATAAAAGACCTTAGGGAGACCCTAGCTAAGTTCACCCAAGGGGAACAAAATTTGAACAATTTGCTAGGTTCCCAACGCATTTCTAGAACCTCCCAAGGGCTTGGCTATTCCAAGCAAGCTTCCTCCTCCCATGCTCCCACTGTTTTTGTAAGGGGGAGCTCCGATTACAAATTTTGTAATTATTGCAAGAAAACCGGGCATCTCATTTATGAGTGTAATTGTAAAAACGCCCGGTATGGCCAACCCAAGTCTATTTTCTATAGTGACGAGTTTTATAGGAGAAGACCCGCCATGAGACAAGTTTGGATTGAAAAATCCCTCCTTGCGAGTCTCTCCGGGCCTAAAATTGTTTCTTTTCAAAATCCCACTCCCCGGTGATTCATTATTTTTATTTAGGGGGAGAACTTTCTCATTTTTGATTCAAAATCTCAAAATTCAAAAATTACATTTGGTTTCAAATTTCAATTTTCAATTCTTTTTCAATTTAATTTAGAATTTTCAATTTTCAATTGGTTTCCAACAGTTGGTATCGAATTTGTTTTTGTTTCAAAACTTTCAATTCAAACTGTTATTCAAATTTTCATTTCAATTTCAAAAATCTCAATTGATTTTCAAATCTCAAATCTTGTTTTTCAAATCTCTACCTCCCTCAATCAAGTTTTATGCCCCATTCTATTTTGATAATCACAAAGGGGGAGAAATTTCTTGATTGATTGGGGGAGAATCCTTTTCATCATGGTTAAGCATTTCCTTTCAATTTTAGTATTTTTCATTGATTGTTTTGGTGATTGTGATCATCAAAATAGGGGGAGATTGTTGTACCTCTCAAACCCCTCGAGGTTTAATTTTCATGATCACAATCACCCTCTTATGTTTCTAACATTGTTTCAAGTGTTTTTTTTGATAGGAATCAAATCAGCTGGCCAAGGAATTGGGCCAAGATAGAAAGAAGGCAGAACTGGTCTGAAATCCAGACCACCGGCCAGCCGGTGGCCAAGCACCGGCCAGCCGGTGTCACCTGCACTCGAAGGGAAGCCACTGCTTCCACACCGGCCAACCGGTGGCCTTGTACCGGCCAGCCGGTGGCACCCAGCCCCAATAGTGAAGGCTACTGCCTCACCACCGGCCAGCCGGTGGCTCTGGCACCGGTCGACCGGTGGAGCCTGGACCAGAATTCTCCTCAACTTCCAAGGCACCGGCCAGCCGGTGGCCCTGCACCGGCCAGCCGGTAGCACTGGTCAAACTAGCCGTTGGCTTTGACCAGTCAACTCCAAAAGCCTCCCAACGGCTCCGAGGCCTTTTCCAACGGCTCCAAAGCCCTCCAACGGATACTTGAAGGTTCCTAGCCTATAAATAAAGGCCTAGGAAGCCCCGGAACATCACCCAAGCCACCGGACACATTGTTGATCATCTTGGCGAAGCTCCGGCGGATTGTTCCAAGAGAACCCCAAGTGCTCCATCCATTTCCACATCCAAGAGCACCACTCAAGAAGCTTGGGAAAGCACGCTACATCAACTCCATCATCCAATTGGCGCCCAAGTCTTCCCAATCACGGTTTTTCGTGTTTTATTTATTTTGAGCTTAACTTTGAGTTTGTGCCTACAAACTCCCAATTTTCTCATCCCCTCTTTTCTTTGGGTTTCACATCACCACTAAGGTGTGAAAAGGTTGTCAAGCTTTTCCTTTAAAAGGCTTGTGTCTCGGTGAGCTAGTCTTCACCCGTAAAAAGACTAGTGGGTTCTTGCTAAACCATTAAAAGCAAGTGGGTTCTTGCTAAACCACAAAAGCAAGCTGTAATAGGTCCTAGTGCTACCTCAAAGCCTAGTGGGTTTCTTGCTAAACCACAAAAGCAAGCGGTAGGAATCTCTCAACGGTTGAGTTGGGAGCGGAGACGTAGGTCGGGTTTTTGGCCGAACTCCGTTATCAATTTTGTGTGTCTTGCCTCTTTCTTTCCCTCCTTAGGGTGTTCTTCCGACCTAACAAAAGTACACATGGGAAAAATGAAAAGTGTAAGTATGAACCCCTAAATTACTCAAATGTGTCCTAAAAATGAGTGTATGGGATGATTTTAAACCCTATCATAGACCATACTTAATAATTTATAACTATGAGAATAATTTAATAAGTGAATGTGTTTCCAAAACTACCTTTTCCTTCACTTATAAATAGGGGCACTCCCGCCCCTTTAAGGTACACAATTTCCTCTGGTTTCATATCCAAAAATCTGATCATTTACTCTTATAAAAATATCCCACAAACCTAAGCATTTTAACCACTTCATCTATCTTAATCCTTTCGTTTCTAAGGATAATTCCAAGGAAAATCTATGTCCCTAACGAGAGTGTTTCTTCTAAGCCTTTCTTTTTTGAGTTTTTCCTTATTCTTATCTTCCCTAACCCTATTAATATAATGGATTCAGTATAATTTATATAATTAAGTTTCATTATATTTATTTAACAACAATTATTCATCCTCATGCATCCACTAATAAAAACATAAGCATTGATCGTGTGTTTGTGCAGACTACCGCCTCCACGAAGTGATGCAGTTTGTTTTTCATCACCACCTTTCATGGCTAGTACCAAATATGAACATGATGAATAAATATTTTTTATGTCTTTATTATAAATCTTAAGTGATTAATATTTTTTTCTACCTCTATCTCATGTTATGGAAAAGGGCAGTGTTGTTTGTGTGTATGTGCGGACTACCGCCTCCACATCAACGACACATTTCATTTTCCATTATCACCTAAAATGGATGATTTAAAAAATGTATAAAAATTATATTTATAACTATATTGATATTATGGAGGTTGTTAATTTATTTTTAAGATAAACTTAACTATGGTCAACATGTCAAGACAATCATGTAAAAATTAACCTATCCACCTCAGGTAACCAACAAGAGAAAAAAAATTAATAAATAAACAACTTATGATAATAAATAGACACTAAGAAAATAATGATATATGAATAAGGATCTTATTTAGTTTTTTAATGAAATTAATTTAATTATACATGAAGTTAAGTATAAGTTCAGAATGCTTTCGGGCATAAAGGTAAGGGATCTTCCATACTCCCCTCACAACTTTCCGATTACGCTTTCTCTTTATTTTTCTCCCATTTATTCCAATTTATTATCATAAAATTCTTATAATTTTTGTATATATGTCCCTTTAATATATACCTAGTTTAATATCCCTTCCATTTCTAGGGTTATATATGCTTTAAGGTTCCTTCAAAATACCCACTTTTATGTAAACCTGGTTTTAGGGGATTTTCAAAATTATCATTTCACATCAAACATCACCCCTTAATATGTTTTTAAACCATGAATAACTTTTAAAATTACACTTTTGATTATGTTTAAATATTCAGGTTCAATTCTAATTTTAAAGGAAAATTATGATTTCATTTCTCCAAAATATCCTTTGCTTATTTTGAAAAGCTTCACCAAAGTGGTTCATTTTTTATTCTTACTTATTAAAACCTTATCATAGATTTTTCTACCATGGGACACCATGATCAAGACTTATATTTATTTCAAATATGAATTTACAAATAAATTTAATTCCTTTTGGTAATCCTTATGTTATAGCTTTCAGATATGCCTTAAGATAAGATCTTGAAACTCAGTTATTTCTCATGGGTTTATACCATGTATGAAGATTATATATGGTTTATTTTACTCATGTGGCACACATATGTATGATCTCAATTATATGATTGGTGGTCCCATAATTATATAGACATTAAATTCATTGGGTAATGTTTCCATATCATGAGATATCATGGTGTGGGGGCGGTGATCCTAGTCAACTATGGGAGTGTGCAGTCATCCTAGGAAACTATGTTATGTTAATGAGGAAGAATGACTTGAATTTTTCTTATGATTTAATGTTTATATTGTGTTCACATTCCTAAAATTCCATGATCTTATGATATAATCAGTCTTACTACATGCTCTTATATTATCATTTCCTTGTTCTATGATTATATGCTTATGGTCATTATCTTTGTGATATCATGTTATTCCTCCCATGTTATGATCCTTTATCATGTTTATTCCCTTACTGGGATTTCTAGATAACCTTTTTCCATATATATTTATCCAGGTTATCCTATGTAGTATTAAGAGGACCTATGGGAATTAAGATCACTATGAGGAGATTAAATAATTACAATGATGTTATTCATTAAAATGCTGTATTTATGTGTCCAATACTAAAAAGACACTAGACCCTAGATCCTTAACTTGTATTTTTTTAAACTATGTTGAAAGTTATGAAATAATATGTGTTTAAGGCTTGGGTCACTATAGTTGGTATTAGAGGAAGTTCTAGTTATTTTTTTATATTAGGATTAGAGAACATTAGTGAAAACCCTAAGGATAAGACTAAGCATAGGAAAAGATCCTGAAGACTTGGTAAGGTAGAGATTATATGGTTTTCCTAGTAATAAATCTCTATTAGGATACTACAAGTGGATGTGGTTTTAGCACAGATTCATCTAGGGGTAATAACCCCAAAAAGAGTTGGTCGAGTACATCTCGACCATCATTCTGGCGCACAGTGAATGGGCCCTTACCGCACACCCAGTTTAGAAATCCATGGTGATATTATTCAGTTAACTAAAATTATATTTACAAACCATTATGAATAATTTAAACATATTTTATAGAATTTAATAATTATTTGGGGTTAGAGAACCTAAATAGAAGATAAACATGGATAACTTAGATTGAAAATTATAAATTTATAAGTTAAGCATTGTATATCATTTATGAGTTACTTCTTCTATGTTTATAGTTTACCCCATAAAAATTTATTAATCTAAGTATTCTTATCCTTAAATTTCTTTTATGTTATAAAATAGTTGGATGTAGGAGGAATCGTGTTAACGATATGGACAATGGACATTATGATGAATACTCTGATGAAATACCTAATATGATGGGAATGGGAGCTGAGAACTTCATGGCTGTGCTGAAACAGCGGACTCATGTTATGAATAATAAAATGAAACATATGTAATTCCCTCTAAGAGATCAAGATGTACTTGAGTCCTTTATAAGGTAGAGGCCTCCAATGTTTAGTGGATCCATCGATCCCATAATCTCTGAATAATGGACTAAATTTGTTGAAAAGATATTATTTATCCTTTAATTCTATGAACAGGAGAAGGTTATATTGGTAGTTTATCACCTTGAAGGAAAAGTTGATCAGTGGTGTACACTGATCAAGAATATAAAGAGTGGGGAAGAAATAGAATCCATAGAGTGAGATGAATTCAAGAGGATGCTTATCAATAAGTATTTCCCACACACTCTCTATCTTAAAATGAAGAGTGAGTTTCTTGCACTCAAGAAAAGGGAAGATGAATATGTTAGGTCTTATGAGGAAAAATTCACTAGACTTGTACAGTATGATTCCAGCATTATCATGAGCCCTAAAAGTAAGATTTACCATTTCTCTAATGGTTTGAATCTTAGACTTTGACAATCATTGGCGGTTTGGGACTTTGATAGTTATGAAGAAATTGTATAATTTACCCTTAAGTAGATATGGAAATGGGTGGTTATTAAGTGGGGAGAGATAAGAAAAGGGTAATGGATATTAAACCTAAGTAATCACTGGATAAAACCCATGATGGTAATAGGAAGTGCTTCAAGTGTGGAAAGGAGGGGCATGTAGCTAACGCATGTCTAAGTGAGAGGAAAAAATATAACTAATGTGATCAAAGATAAAAAATGTCTAGATCAATCCTTAACCTTCTCTCTAGTGTTAAAATTTAAAGGAACACATACATTATGCAAATCAATACACTAAGCCAAGGGTTTCTGAAGCTTACCAATGACAACAACCTCTAAGGCTAAGAGAGTAAGGGTCATCTTATGTTGTCACTACTGCAGAGGTTGGCCAACACAATGATGTGGTGACTAGTATGCTAGTTATTCATTCAAGAATAGTGAACATACTTTTTGATTCTGATTCTATGCATTCTTTCATATCATGAAATTTTAGTATAACTATTCAAACATCACCACAAAACATAGAGGATAAATTATCCATGAAAACTTCTGATGGAATGATTATTTCAGATCAATCACATAACTCTTACCCAGTGGTTATCTGTGGGATAAATACACCAGTAGACCTTGTCATTATTCCTTTAGTAGAATTTTATGTTATACTAAGAATGGAATTGTTGTCATTGTATAGAGATCACATTAACTATCAGAAAAAGGAAATCACATTCTATATCCTAAATTATCCTCAGATTCTATACAAGTGTAAGGATGATGATGAATATTCTTCAGAATCTTCTCTGGAGTAATGAATATTGTTACCTTATTATCAAAATTATCTATTTAAAATTATTGATTCATAGGAGATGAATTCTCTTGAAGATATGCACATTGTAAGGGAGTGTGTTGATATATATCCTGAAGAGTTTCCCAATATTCCTCCTGATTGATAGGTTGAGTTATCAATTGAACTTATACTTGGATCTTTGCCAATATTCAAGTCTATGTATATAATTCCCCCATTGAATTGGAAGAATTTAAGAAGAAATTATAATCACATCTTGACATGGGTTTTATATGCCCAAGTCCTTCACCATAGGGTGCACCAGTTCTCTTTTTAAAGAAGAAGGATGGGTCGATGCATTTATATATTGATTATCGTAAACTCAATAAGATCAAAATAAAGAATAAGTATCTATTTCCACATATTGATAACTTGTTTTATCAATTGTGTGGATCCCAATAGCTCTCTAAAGTGGACCTTTGGTCAGGATAACATCATTTAAAGGCGAGGAAAGAAGATTTCCTAATAGAACATTTTATACAAGGTATGAACACTATGAGTTCATAGTCATGCTGTTTGGACTCACTAATTCTCTAGAAATATTCATGGAATTAATGAATATAGTATTTATAGATTACCTTGATAAATTTTTGGTAGTTTTTATAGAAAATATTATTATATAATCCAAAAGTAAGGAGGAGCATAAAGAGCATTTGAGTATTATGCTTAATGTATTAAGAAAGGAGAATTTATATGCAAAGTATAGTAAATGTGAGTTTTGGATGGAGAAAGTGGAATTATTGGGGCATTATATCACCAATAAAGGGATATATGTATACCCTTATAAGAAAAATAAAATTAAGGATTGGCCCAAACTAGAATATTTAATGAATATCCATAGTTTACTTGGACTAGAAGGGTATTACCAATGATTTTTTAGAAACTTCTCATGATTGTAAAACCCGCTAACCAAGATGAATCAAAAGGATGTAAAGTTTTTTTGGACCAATGAATGCAAAGAGATATTCAAGGACTTAAAAAATAGTCTTATCACTGCACTAGTACTTACACTACCCATAAGTGGAGAATTTTTCATGGTATACAACAATGTTTCAAATAAGGTCTTAGGTTTTTTTATGATGAAAAATGATAAATTGATAGCCTGCACCTCAAGGCTATTGTGTGATCTATAGTTGGATACAGTGATCTTTACATTGAAGATTTGGTAACATTATCTCTATGGGGAGAAGTGTGAAATATATACAGATCATAAGAGCATCAAATATATATTTACATAAAAGGATCTTATTATACACCAGTGAAGATGGTTAGAGTTGATCAATGACTATGAATGCTCAATCCACTACCATCCTAGGAAATAAAAAAAAGTGGTAGATGATCTAAGTAGAAAGGATCCTACAACCTTATCTATAATGAGGATTGAAAAGGATCTAATCTTATTATGCATGAAAAGGGTGGAAATGGGATTCATAATATATGGAACATCATTTTACCTTTCTCAAATGATTACTCGATCATCGCTAATTGAGAGGATTAAGATAGCTCAAAAGGATTATGTAGAAATATAGAAGAAGATGGATTCCATGAGGAAGAGAAAACCTCTTAGTTCATGGTTAATGATAAAGATGTTCTGAGATTTGAAAAATGACTATGTGTACCCTCTAAACCGAAGTTGAGAAAGGAGTTGTTGAATGTTGGTCTTGGTTCAACATTCTCCATCCACCCAAGAATCACAAAGATGTATAAAGATCTTTGAGAGCACTATTGATAGTACAATTTGAAGAAGGAGATTACAAAATATACATCAAAGTTCCTAGTGTGTCAGCAAGTGAAATTGAGAAGGTAAAAGTCCAAAGTTATGATGAAACCTTTTCCCATACCCACATGGAAATGGGAAACAATCACTACGGATTTTGTCACGAGTCTTCCAAAGGAATTAAAAAGGAATAACACTATATGGTTTGTGGTGGAATGTATTATAAAGACTACTCACTTCATTTCCATTCGAGAGGACTCCTCACTTGACCTCCCTACAAAGATATACATTAGATAAGTGGTAAGGATGCATGGAACACCGCTATAAATTATATCTGATCAGGATATGAGGTTCACCTAAAAGTTTTGGAAGAGTCTTTATCATGATCTAAACATATATTTGAACTTCATTATGGTCGATAATCCCCATAATTATGGAAAATATGAATGGAATATCCAGGCACTTGAGGATATGTTGAGATTTTTCTTTATGGACTTCAAGGGAAGTTGTGACCAATATCTTCCTCTGGTCGATTCTTCTTAGAACAACAGTTTCTACTCAAGCATCCAAATGGACCCATACGAAGCTCTCTATGGGAAGAGATGTAGAACACCTATATACTAGGATGAAGTAGGTGGAATAAATTTTTTAGGATATGATATGGTCAAAGAAATGGTAGAAAAGGTTAATACCGTTCAATAGCACATCAAAGTAGCAGAGAGTCAACAAAAGAGTTATGTTGATAACCATTGAAAAGAAATGGAGTTCAAGGTTAGGGATAAAGTGTTTATCTAAATATATCTATATAAGAGATTCATGAGGTTTGGGAAGAAATGAAAGCTAATTTTGAGATACATTAGCCCATATAAGATCCTGGATCGCATCAGAGTTGTGGCGTATTGACTAGCACTCCATCCATACCTGACCAAATTAGAGGATGTGTTCCACATATCACTCTTAAATAAGTATATAATAGAACCCTAACATATACTGAATCCATAATTGGTACAACTATATGGTTATATCTCTTATGATAAGTAGTCGATGAATATCTTGGACCGTAGAGACAAATTTCTATGCAATAATACAAATCACCTTGTAAAATTACATTAGAGAAACCATATATATAAAGAGGAAAGGTGGGAACCTGAAGGGACCATAAAATATAAGTAACCTCATCTATTTTCACCTTATTATTTGTAATGAAATTTTAATGGTGAAATTTCTTAAGGGGGACAATGTAACATCCTAGGATTTTAGTGTATATATTCCCTTTAAATTCAATAACTTTATTCACACGCACTAAAATGAAAAATATCATACATTAATAAATTAAGTTTATCAGATTTAAAAGATTATTATTAGGTATCAATATATGATCTAATATATTTAAATTCTTTTAATTAGAATGTTTTTATAAAATAGTATTAAAAATGCTTAATGATTAAAAACACTTTTGGGCAATAAAAGTGTTTTGCTATATATTGTATATTTTTAATTAAAAGTTAAATATATAATTTTTAGAAATAAAAATAGATAAAATTAATTTTTTATTTTATAATATAAAAATGTACTTAGTAATAATTTTTTATAATTTTATGAAAATATCAATTTTTAGTTTAAAATGCGGTTTTTACAAAAATTATAATTTTCCTGAATTTATAAAATATATAAGAATGACCTATAAGGTCAAAAATCCATTTAAGTGATCAATTGTGAAATTATGTAATAACATTAAATTTTTTAAAACACTATTTAAACTTAGAGAACCAATGGACAACATTTTTTAAAACAAAAGTAAAAGGTTAGTTAAATAAAGAAAATTATTTTATGTCTTTTCTTACAATTAATTAATATTTTGGTGGAATTAAGTTATGGATTGATTTTAATGTCACTTATACTTAATTTTATTTATAATAAATTAATTTATGTCATAAAAATTATTTACATTAATAATTTTAACTCACATAATTTTTATGCTTAAAAACATGATTATCTCAAAATTTGTTTTTAAGCACTAAACATGTTTATTTTAAAATTAACTTTTCTTAATCATAGTATTTTTAATTTAAAAGTTAATATATTATCTAGGATTATAATGCTCAATTTTTTTGTTAATATCAATATTAATTGATATCATTTTAATTAGTTGGCATGTGTGAAAAGAAAAGTCACCTAGGTAAAAGTACCATGGGTAATGTGAAAAGTGAAAGAAAAAACACCTAAATCACTCAAAGGTATCCCCAACATGGTTTTATGGGATTATTTTAGGCCATATCGTGTCCCATAATCAACAATTTATAACTATTTGAGTCTTTTACCTTTGAATAGTGTAAGTAAATAATTTAATAAGTGAATGTGTTTCCAAGACTACCATTTCCTTCACTTATAAAAGGGAGCACTTCAACACACTAAAGGTACAAACTTTCATTCAATTTCCTAGAAAAAACTATGAAAATTTAGTCCTACTAGAACAATATCCCACAAACATAAGCCTTTTTACCTCTTTATCTAGCTTAAGACTTTCATTTACAAGGATAATTCTGAGGAAAATCTAAGTCCTCGATGTGAGTGTTTCTTCTTAAAATTTATTTTTTGATTTTTTTCATATCCTTATCTTCCATAACCCCATTAATATAATGGATTTGGTATCATTTATATAATAAAGTTTTATTATATTGATTTAACAATAATTTTTCATCCTCGTTCATCCACTAAGAAAAACATAAGCATTGACCGTGTGTTTGTGTAGAGTACCGCCTCCACGAAGCGATGTGGTTTGTTTTTTATCACCGCCTTTCATGGCTGATACCAAGAATGAACATGATGAATAAATTTTTTTATTTTATTTTTCAATTATAAATCTTAAGTTATTAAATTTTTTTTCTACCTCCCTCATATTTTATGGAAAAGGAAAGTGTTGTGTGTGTGTGTGCATGCGGACTATCACCTCTACATCAATGACACATTTCATTTTCCATTATCGCCTAAAATGGATGACTTTAAAAAAAAAATTATGTATATAAATTATATTTATAACTTTATTGATATTATGTATGATGTCAATTTATTTTTAAGATAAACTTAACTATGGTCAATATGTTAAGAGAATCACATAAAAACCGACATAACCACCTCAGGTAACCAAAATGAGTGGAAAATATTTAATAAATAAAAAATTTATGATAATAAATAGACCCTATGAAACTAATGATATGTTAATAAGGATATTATTTATTTTTTAATGAAATTAATTTAATTATATAGGAAGTTATCTACAAGTGTAGAACGCTTTCAGACATAAACGTAAGGGATCTTCCATACTCCCCTCGCAACTTTCCAATTATGATGTCTCTTTATTTTCCCCCCATTTATACCAAATTATTCTCATGTACTTATTATATTTTTTGTATATATATCCCATGCATATATACCTAGTTTAATATCCCTACCATTTCTAGGGTTTTATATTTTTTAAGTTTCCTTCAAAATAGTCACTTTTAAGGAAACCTAATTTAATGGGATTTTCAAAATTATTATTTTAAATAAGAAATAAACCCCTTAAAATATTTTTAAGCCATGAATAACTTTTAAAATTACACTTTAATTTATATAGAAATTTTCAGGTTCAATTCTGATTTTAAAGTAAAATTATGATTATGTTTCTCTGAAAGATCATTTTCTTATTTCAAAAAGCTTCACCAAAGTAGTTCATTTTTTATTCTTACATATTCAAACCTTCTCATAGATTTTTATATCATGGTAATACATGATCAATACTTATATTCCCATAAAATATGAATGTCCAAATAAATTTAATTCCTTCTTATCTTGGGAATTATTATATTGTAGCTTTCAGATATGCCTTGAGACAATATCTTGAAACCCAGTTCTTTCTTGTGGGGTTTTACCATGTATGTGACTTATTCATGGTTTATTTTCCTCATATATAACACATATATATGATCTTAATTATGTGAAAAGTATGCTAGAAATTATATAGACCTCCAATACATCAGTTAATGTTTCCATTTCATGATATATCATAGTGTGTGGGCAGTGAGCCTATCCAACTATGGGAGTGGGCAGTTAACCTAGCCAACTATGTTATTTTATGATTTAAAATGGTTCATTTATGTTTTTAATCCTCCAAATACATTGAACTCTAGATCCTCATCTTGTATTTTTTGTAAACTATTTTAATGGTTATGAAATAATATGTGTTTGAGGCTTATGTTGCTTTATAAAATGGGGATACTTGGAATTTATTTTAGGAACATGAGAAAAGGGACCAAACATTTTGTGTCATACCATGGAGCTTGATATTTTGAGAATTTGGTTTAACTATGAAAAATTTTGAGGCCCTATGGGAATTTTGGAAGATGTAGTGGACCTGTGTGAGGTGAGTTGAAGAAGAAAGTTGGAGAGAGCTCTACTCCATAGCATAAGGAATTTTGGTGTTTCTTTCATGATAGATATCATAAATTTTGTAACTTAGGAGAAAATGGGAAATAAAAAAGACACCATGGTGTGGAGGAAGGTGTGGTGAGCATCAGGTTGTTCTAAAATAGAAAGACACAATTGCCAGTAGAATTACTAATGACCGTTTCACTGGGATTTTTACCTAAATATATGTTATACTATAAGATATGATGTCCTAGGCCATATTCCAAGATTGGAGGATCCATGGAGAGATTTTTTTTAGAATTAAAAATAAAATAATGGAGTAGTTTTCATGGATATAGTTGTTGAAATATCTATACACCATGTATAAAGAATATTGTATCATATTTATAGATATATACAAATGTTTAAAATAATTTAAATGTGTGGGAGACCTAAAGACTTGAAACAATTAATTTAGAATAAGTTTCACTAAAACTATATACCATAGTAATAAAAAAAGTGGAGGTATTTATCAATGAGATAAGTACTAGAAAAATAGAGCATTAGTGAGAGAGGTTATTCCAACTGTTTTCACATAGTAAAGAAGAGTAAGAGGAGAGGAGAGAGTTCTAGGAGTTCACTCACTGGAAAATATTCCATGATTTTCTTTAAAAATAAGGAAGTATAGATTATTTGAAACATAATTCTTGGTGTAGTTTTAATTTTTATTCGTGGAAGAATAATATAACACAAGAGGAGGAATGTATTCCATTGTGAAGAGAGCATTTTACTTTCTAATTGTGTAAGGTTTTCAATTAGGAGGGTCAGTGTGGACACTCTGAACTTATCATCAAAAGATGTGATCTTGAGTTTCTGGTGCACATGCACATTTATATGCATGATCCTTAGATTAACTCATTTGGGTGAACCAAGTAAAATCTCACATGTCCTATATTTTTGTTTTCTGTATTATATTTAGGAGAAATAGAGAGATGAGTGTTCCTAATAATTATGGAACATGATCATTGATATGATAAAGTTTTATTTTTCACACCCTGATTCACCCCACTCTCAGGGTGAAAGGATTTTCAAGGACTAATAAGTGAATCAGAGCTAAAGTTTATATGTGGAGTTATCTCTCTCAATTCATGATGGTGGAAGTGGTTAACAATAAGAGAATACCTATTTTTAAAGGTAGTAATTTTGATCTATATAAAAATTGGATTTAGTATTATTTCTATTATCTGATAATGGATTTATATATAGCTGCAATGCATGGAATATTTTCAATTATGTATATTGGAGAATTGATAGATATAGATCACAAAGAGTTGTATGTTGATGCCAAGAAAATAAATTCTTTAGGGAAGCTTTAGCGAACCCCGTCTATACAAAGGTGATTTTTTTCAAGAAATATCATGTGATGTTGGATAAGATTCTAAATATATATGAAGAGGATTTAAAGGTTCCATAAGAAAAACTACAAGTCTTGTGGAATAAGTATGAATATTTAATAATGTGCCTAAATGAGATAGTTGATGTCATTTTCAATCAAATTAAAATTTTTATAGTGGATATATGTAGTCTTGGGGAAATATTTTATTATGTAAATTTTATTAAAATAATCCTTAGAATATTTCCCCCTCGATTCAATCCAAACATTTTAGTTCTTGAAGATAAAGACATGAAAGAGGTAACATTGGATAGCCTGCATAACACTCTTGTTGCTTATGAAATGAGAAATAATGACAATGAATCTATGCCAATAAAAGTTTCACAGGATATATTATTCAAGTCTATGAAGAAACTATAAATCAAATAATAACCTAAGGGTTTAGAAGTTTACGAAATGATGTCATTTATTTCCTCTAATCTCAAAAGGGGAAAAGATAAGTTCAAGGGAAAGATGTTACTTTCTTGTTTCTGATGTGTAAAAATTGGGAGGCTTGCTATTAGGTGTCCCAATAAATTCTAGGATGATGTTGAGGAATAATAACCCAAAATAAATCCATTCAAAGGTGGGAAAATCAAGTAAAAACCAAAGTATAAATTCTTTAAGAAAAAGAAAATTCTATTTGAAGAAGATTAAGGACCAAAGTAAAATTAAGTGGAAGAGGTCAGGACTATAGAGACCTTGGTGAAGAAGTCATCTTGGTTATTATAGACAAGTAAAAAGAGGATAAAAATGATGATGAAGGTGTTTCAATCAAGGGAATAGTTAGTTTTGAAGCTGAACTTGAAGAAACCCTTGAAAAAATAGACATCTGGAGATCTAAAACAAAGAAATTTAATGGTGTTGTACATGAATCCAAGATTTATATTCAACAATAAGGAGAGGAGAAATAAAAAATAAAAGTAGAAATTGAAAAACTCAAATAGGGAAATTTTAGAATCTTATAAAAAGAATCCAAGTTTAGGATTTGTAATATGAGGGAAAAAAATGAGGATTTGGAGGTGAAACAACCTTGTTCTTCATCAAGTAAATTAAATCAACAATCATAGATTAAGAATGGAAGAGATAATAAGGTCAAAGTTGCTAAAATATCCTTAAAATCAATGTAAAGGTTAAAAATGTATATTCTAGATAGTGGGTTCACTTCTAATATGACATAAAATCAAGACCTCGTCACTAAAATAAGATACAATAAGGATGGAGTTTTTTGCTTCGGCAATGATGAGGGGATGCTGAGTATTGGATCTAAAAAGTCTAAGGTTTGTGGAAAATAACTAAGATAGGCTGATTTTCTCATAGTTGAAGGCCTTAGTCATAATATTCTAAGCATAAGAAAACAATGTGACTTAGTATATGTGCTGTAATTCAACAAGAATACATGTATTGTTAAGGAAAGTGATGGTTCAGTTATTCTTCAAGGTAAACAGACCAAGGTGAATCTTTACCTTATTTGTGATGAGAATTTGAACATGTTGCCTAAATAAGATAAAATAGTTTGTGTCATAAGTGTCTTGTTCATTTAATCTAAAAAATATCTAAAAAACTTAATCAAGAATGATGGTGCTCGAGACCTTCCCAAACTCACATGTGATAACACTCTCACATGTGATTCATGAAAAAAGTGAAAGATTGTTTGAAAAATATTCAAGGACAAGAAATATAAATCATCAAGGTTACCTGAGTTAGTTTATATATATGTTTTTGGGATAATGACACCTAAATAGTTGGATGTAAAAAGGTACTTTGTTTTTTTATTGATGGATTCGGTAGGATGATATGTCTTATTATGACTACCCATAAAACTGAGGTATTCAAATGTATCACTCGGTTTTGAAGAAAATAGTAAAATATGCTTGGTGTAAAAATGATGAATATTCACATTGAAAATGGTGTAAAATTTATAGAAAATTAGGTTGAATAATACTTATAAATTCATGGGATTAAACATTAAGTGATGGCGGTGAGGACACCTCAACAAAATGGAATCATTGAGAGGAGGAACTGGATAATCAACAACATTACTTAGATGATACACTTATAGAAGAATATTTTAGAGACATATTTGAAGGATTTAGTGATAAAATTAGGGTGCATATCTAGTAGTGATTTGTTATATATGAATGAATATAAGACTCCTTATGAAATCTGGTATGTAAAGAAGACAACAATCAAGTGTTTTCAGGTGTTTGGAAGTAAGTGATTTCTTCTTAATAAGGAGAATCATTAAAAGTTAAAATATCATGGGGATGAAGGTATTTTCCTTGGATAATCATCTAAAATCAACACATATAAATCTTATAATAAATTTCTTTGAAAATTTATAGAAATATTATATGTAACTATTATTGAAAGAAATCATAATTTGAAAACTGGTGAGAAGATTTTCCAAAAAAATAGTGAGAAAACTAAGGAAGAAGGTGATAGTTAAGTCTCAAGGGGAGTCCAAGGGTATGTAGAAGCCTAAAATGAGACCAATTATAATAGGAAAAATGTAGCAGTAATAATAATTTCTAACTGAAAAACTAGTAGGAAAGAAATCAGTGACAACAATATTATTGGTGATTAGATAGACCTAGTTCAAACCAGAAGAATGAAGGCACATAAAACCTCATTCCTCTCTCAATTGGAACCTAAAACATCAAAGAGTTCGTTAGAAATGGGAGTTGAGTAAAAATAATTCATGAAGAGATTGTCCATATTGAAAAGAATTAAACATGGGAATTTGTTCTAAGTCCAAAGAATAAGAATGTGATAGGAACCAAATGGGTTTTCAGAAGAAAAAAACTCAATGAATAAGACAAGGTGACTCTGAAAAAGGCGTGATTAATTTACAGGTTATATTTCTAAATAGAATGAATTGATGTGGATGAAACTTTTGAATTGGTGTCCCATTTGGAAACTATAATATTGGTTTTGTATATAAAGTATAAAGAGACTTTAAAGTTTATCAAATGGATATAAAATATGCATTTTTGAATGGAGTCCTTGAATAAGAGGTTTACATATAGAAATAGGAACATTTTATAGTTGATGGAGATGAGAAAAAAGTGTGTTGGTTGAAGAAAACCTTATATGTCCTAAAGTAAGCAACATGGTCTTGGTACTCTCAACTTGATGTATATCTGAAGAAGCTCATATTTCAGAGCGGTGGATCTTATCATAATTTATACATCAAAGAAGAAAATGTTCAAATGGTTTTGGTGCTTATTTATGTGGATGGAATAATTTTTGAAGGGTCAAATAAAGAATAATGCAAGTATTTTTTAGATTACATGATATGTGTATTTTAGATGTCTTTTATTGTTGAGATAAGATTCTTCCTTCACTTATAGGTGGTGCAAGAAAAGAAAAGAACATTCATTTTTCAAAAAATGCCATAAAAGTGCTTAAAAGGTTTTAAATATCTGATTCAAGTCCAATTATGACTTCAATAGATACATAACTGAAATTATCGAAGGATGGATATGAGTTTGATGTGACCCAGTATAGGTAGATCATTGGAAGTTAGATGTATTTAAAAACCAATTGACCGAATATTATATAATGACCCGTAACTTAAACAACCCATAATATCATGATTTATAAAAATGGTTGTACTTTATTACATTTTCAAGTTATTTTTGGTTTATAGTTTTATATAATTAGGTAAAAAATTAAATAAAAAAGTGTACACTTTTTCATAGTGTAATTTTTTTCACAAAAATGGATCTTTAAGTTTACACAACTATTTCATTCAAGAAACTTTTGTTTCATTTAAGATGATTCGCCATATTTTAAATCTCTCATACTTAGATCCTTTTAAAAACATTTAAAGATGTGGGATGATAAAAACAAAGCTCAATAAGGGGTATAAAAATAAAGTATTCTTGTTAGTCGAATGAAAAACATGAAAACCCATGAGGAAGTTTACCTTTTTCAAAATAAAACTTTGAGTACATGAATAAAACATTTTCATGATTGAAATTCCATATTTTCTTGAAAAAAAACTTTGAAACCCATTCACAAGCATATGATAAACCATGACGGCATCCTAAGGAATGTGGGAATGCATGGAAACATTCCATCGAAAAACAAACCTTTTACCTTTAAATTTTCCTTACCTCTTGAAATCAAAGAAATTTAATAAAAATCCTTTTTTAAAGAATAATATAGGTAACTTGGATAATAATATTCATAACCCATGATCAATTATTTTTAACCCATGTCAAAATAACTGAATCCTAGTTAATTCTATAGAATTAACCTACTCATTTATCTCCATCATTTTTCACCTTCAAAGGTTATTCATTACCCAATAAATTAGAGTGCTATATTAGGATCAATAGTCATCATATATAATGCTCAAGTGTTATATCATGAACAAAATAATTTAATCTTGAAATTTTTATCATAAAAATTTAGTAAAAGTTATTTTAACCCATTAGAAAAACACTTTCCATTTTTTCATAATCATAAGGAGAAATATCCTTTTTCTTTGGAAACTCTTAAAAGATAAAAAATTATCAGAATAGAGTTAATGTGATATTATTTTAAAACTGATGTTAAATTATAGAGTAATATTTATTAATAATAATGGCTATGTTTTCATAAAAAGACGGTCAATCCATATATGTTAAAAAGCATTCTTTTTTCACTTTTGTAAAAATTCAAAAATAACCCATATGGAAAAGGTTGAAAATATTTCCATTTAAACCTTTTTAAAGAAAGTAAAATATATATTAAAATTACCTTTATCAAATTTTTATTTATAAATAATAACATTATTGAAACATTTTAAAGAACATAGATATGGAGGAGAAAACATTTAAAACAATGTTTTAAAGGAAAATCTCTTACGCTGAGTCCCAACTCGTTTCATTCATATGTCTTCCCTCATGAGTAATATAAATATATTATTTTTATAATTGATTAAGAAAATTTTTAATGTTCATTATATTATCATTATTCCCTTTATTCCATTTTTTTACTATGTTTTATTTAGTTATTAAAATAGTTAGGTTCACGTTGGATACTTTGAGGATGTTCAGTTTATAACCTCAAAATAACATCGGTACGTTAACCGTGGTCAAAGTGATTATGGTTATATTAACTATAGAATATTAAAAAATTTATAATTATCATATTTATATATTAAATACATTTTTAAAACCAACCATGTAAGGTGGTCATGATAAATGAACCATGTCATTTCACAGAGACGGTAGTCCGTACGTACACATGAAAAATATTTTCATTTTTCTAACGGGTGGAAAATAATTAAATTAAATAATGTTTTACTTTTAAAAAATAATAAATATTTTATATATGTAATATTTATTCATTATTTCCATCCTTATTACCATCATTTTAGAGTGGATATAAAAATTGAATCATGTCGCTTCGTAGAGGTGGTATTCCACAAGTGTGCACGGGAAACTTTATCATTTTCCAAAAGATGGTAGGTTAAGAAGGAAAGTAATATATTATATTTAAATAATTATTATTATTTTATAAATATCATTTATACTCATTTTTTACATCATTTTAATCATCTATATAGTCTGGTGATGAAAAACGAAACACATCGCTTTGTGGAGGTTGTAGTCCACACATACGCATGAGCGATGTTTTCATTTCCCATAGTATGGGAAATGAGATGAAAAAGGGTTATACCATAATCATAATAACATTTAATTATATTTAAAATACTAATATTATTATTTTATAATTGTTAAATAATATTTTTAAGTTTGTATAATAAGAAACAAACATGAAATACTCGATTAAGAGTTATACCTCTTCGTTTGGGAAACCTCCTTTGGCCAAAACCTTATGACTTATAGGTTTAGTATTTTTGTGATATAAGAACCTATAATACTTAGGTAGGGATGTTGGGTAAATATTTGGGTAGATATTTTTTAAACTATAGTGCTCAAAAGGTGTGAGGAATGGAGTATAAGAGGTTCCCTTTTGTAAGTGAGGAGAGTGACACACTTGTAATTATTCAAAGTTTTAAAATAATATTATCTCACTCTTATGGTAAAGTGGAACTTAAAAAACTAAAATGATAAGATAATATTATAATGATATAAATTACATAATCCAATAAGAATTGAGATAATATTTTTTGGCCTTATCACTTAGTCTTTTCCTTAATGAACCTGGTTTACCCTTTACCATGGTGACACATTTTTATCACGATTACTATTCATAATGAAAAAATTGAAATTAGCCTCATTAATAAATTTTAACCCCCTAATTAAAAATATGGAATCAATTTTTCATGATTAAATTAGTATAATTTTTGGAAATTACTTTTAATATTAGTGCACAAAAATGAAATGGAGAACTATTTTTTTTATAAAATTACATTTTTAGCATAAAAATGAACTTATACCAAAATCAAATATAATGTTTTCTCATAGGTAATTATTTATATTATATTTAACCTAAAGGATTTTATATTAATTTAAAACCAAATACATAAATTAATTAGACTTTTAAATTACTTTATTTAAAGAAAAAAATGATAATGTTGCAAAAATTAGCATTTTCATTATTCACTCAAAAATCAATCTTTTTAGAAAAATAAAAAAATAACCCTAATATATTTTTATATGTTGATTAAAAAATGAATTCCTTTTTATCAAATTGAATTTCTAAAATCAATAAATTTATCCTTTAAATAAAACCATGTAATTCATGGGAAAACTATTTAGTTAAATAAAACAATTCATTTTTCGATTGAAAAATTTTATAAAATTATTTATAAAACTATAATGAAAATAAATTGATAAAATGAATACTTATAAATAATAATATTGATTTATTTATATGATTATATGGGTTGTCACATTCTTCCCCCTTTTAAGAAATTATTACCTTACAATTTTATTCATTACTTAAAAAAGTGAGGATATTTTTCCGTCATAACTTTTTCTGATTCTCATGTTGCTTCCCCAATCATGTGATTATTCCATAAAACCTTTACCTAGTGAATCACCTTATTTTGTAGTGACTTCTCTCTATGATTCAAAATCTAAACAAACTTTTCTTCATAAGATAGATTCTCCTCTAATTGTACCACTTCCAAGCTCAAAACACAAGATGCATCAGGTACGTACTTCCTTAGAAAAGAATCATGAAACACACCATATACCTAAGATAAAATCAGAGGTAAGACCAATTAGTATGAAACTGATCCCATTTTTTCTATAATTTCATAGGGTCCAATGAACCGCAGACTTAACTTTCCCTTTTTACCAAAACACATCACACTTTTTCAAGGATATGCTTTAAGAAAACATGATCTCCTACATCAAACAAGAGATATTTCCTATAATTATTTTCATAACTTTAATGTATACTATGAGCTTCCCTCATATGGTGATGAATCATCTTTATCTTCTCAACCATATCTTCTACCAATTTTGGTCCCAATAACTTCCTTTCACTGACTTTATCCCAACATTATGGAGTTCGACACCACTTTCCATATATTGCCTCAAAAGATGTCATATGTATACTGGAATAAAATATCTTATTATAAGAAAATTAAACTAATTAAAGCTATTGATCCAAGATTCCCTGATAATCCAAATAGAAATAATAAATCATATCTTCCAAAATCAGAATTATTCATTCTGAATATCTATCAGATTGAGGATAATTTTTTTTATAATAATTGAATTCAACACCCAATGACTTCTGAAGTCCTTTCCAAAAATTTGAAATAAATATAGGATTGTGATCAGATACAATAGAGATAGGGACTCCATGTAATCTGATTATCTATTTAAGATAATTTCTATAATGATGATCTAAATACATGGTATCTAAAATAGGAATAAAATGCACTGACTTGGTAAAACAATCAATAATAACCCAAATCACGTTATTACCTCAAGATGAATTTGGTAATACCACCAAAAAAACCATGGATATATTCTCCCATTTCCATTCATACACTAGAAAATTTTGAATCATCCCCTTCAGTAGTTATTGATAAACTTTAACCTGTTTAGAATTCAAACATTTTGTGGTAAAATAAATAATATATTTATTCATACTTTCCCACCCATAATATTTATGAAGTTATCTATACATCTTAGTACTTCCAGGATGAACAAAAAATAAAGATCTATGAGATTAACTTAATAATTTCATATTCAACTAGGAATCACTCAGGTTACATAACCTATTTCCAAATTTAATAAAACCATATCTATCAACATTAAACTCATGAAACTCTCTATTATTGATTAATTATACTCTTTATTTTAAACCATTATCTCCCTTTTGATCCTCCTTAATTATTTCTAACAAAGATGACTACACATATACCTGATCCAAAACAAAATAAGTTTCTACATGCATAATTTTTAGACCAACATTTATTAAATCATTAACAAAAAGATCATGTTCCAAACATAACATGATTAATGATAAATTATCTTTTCGACTCAAGGAATCGACTAACTTGTTTACTTTACCTAGATGATAGTGAATCGTGCAATCATAATCCTTTATAAGTTACATCCATCTTATCTACCTCATGTTCAACTCTTCTAAAGGAGTTTCAATTGAAATGAATCATATGTAGTTACCTGATCATATTTCATAAACACACAACTAATTCATTTCAAAGAAGCATAACTTTAAATAAAAAATTCACCGTTTCTTTATAGCAAGGCTGAAACTGAAGCATTAACCAATCTTGTTTTTAATTCCTAAAAGCATTCATCAAATTCCTTTGTATAGATAAATCTAACTCCTTTTGTATTTAACATAGTTAGTTGGATAGATAATAAATAAAAAAATTCATAAAATCATTGGTAATAACACACTAATCCAAGAAAACATAAAATCTTAGTGATATTTTTAGGCCTTTTCCACTATTCCACCACTTTAGTTTTGGCAGGATAAATAGTTATTCCATATTTAGAAATAATATGGCCAAGAAAAGAAATTGTTTGCAACCAAGATTCACATTTAATGAATTTTATATATAACTTGTTTTATTTTAAATTTTTCAAAAATAATCCTTATATGTTTCCCATGTTCCTTGTAACTTTTAGAATAAACTAGAATTTCATCAATGAAACCCACTAAAAATTTATCTAAATACTCATGAAAACTCTATTCATAAGATCCATAAATATAGTGGGTTTATTTTTTAACCTGGATGTCATAACCAGGAGCTCGTAATGACTATACCTAGTATGGAACCCCATCCTTGGAATGGCTTCCTCCTTTACCTTTAGTTGATGATACCCAGACCTGGGATCAATCTTCAAAAAAATACTAAGTACCCTAGAGATGACAACACTTAATTTGATGGTTCAACATCTATCATAGTAGTAGAAAAATACTTTAATACACCTTTCCACTTACGTTCTTGATGATTCCCACCACAATAAACTAACTTAAAACATGAATTAGCATAATAGCCCTACTCATCAAAACTAATACATCTCAATACTATCTGACTATCTATTTTTCCATTATTGGTCTGATTAAAACTATTTTCCTTATAATCACAAGCCAAATTATTGTTTTTACTGAATCAATAACACTTTATTGATCCTACCAAACATTCTTTAAAATGTATTTTACCACATTTGGATCATTCGGGGGCCTTACCTCCATATTTCTTGGTTGACTACTTCTTTATTGCTCTCTACCTTCATCGCTTCTTACTCTTGTTGTTACAAAGTACATAAGTGCCAAAAAAACTATCACAAATTTCTTAGAACAATGAACACATTCATCATAACTTTTAAATTAATAAGAGGCCAACACTCTTTATAAACATAGTTTTAAACCTACATAAAATCTATAAATTTTACTCTCATGGAACAGAATGAAATTTGGTGCATAACTAGAGAGTCTGGTAAAATTTTCTTCATAAGCAGCCACTAAGTCTTCTTCCTTTTGCTTCAACTCCAGAAATTGTCTTTCCATTCTAAGCTGAAGAACTTTTGTAAAATACTTCTCATGGAAAATATCATTAAAGAATGTCTACACCATGACATTAATCTCATCCTTTTCCTTAGTATTATTAATTAAAGACCACCATCGATTTATTTCACCTTTAAAATGATAAATAAAAAGAGTTACCTATTGATATTTTATACATACCAAAACTTCAAATATCTTCTCCAGTGAATTTATTTATCCTTTAGCTTTCATCAGGTCTGAAGATACACAAAAATTCAAAGGGTTCTATTTCATGAAATACTCCCCTATAGAAATTCTAGAGCCTAAATCAGTGTGAGATCACTAAGAGGGGGAGGGGTGAATCAGTGATCCCTTTTCTTTTTATAAATTTTTTCTTTTCAATTCAACTATTGTGGGTGATTAAAGCCTCATTCCATTATTTTTGTATCTCTTAACCTCACTTAAAATAATTTTGTAGATTTAAAGGCGCCGAACACAAGGATTTACAAGGTTTGGTACAAAGAACTACTCTTTATTGTGTTGGTTAGTCCCCCCAACTAATATATCAAAGGTGATTATAAATAGTAACTAGTTATTCCCACAATTAAAAACCAATTATACCCCTCAACTACAATTTACCTTCAATAGTTGGTTTTACCCCCCCAACTACACCTTCTTATCTAGTGATTGGTTAGACCCCCCCCCCCCCCAATCACAATAATCCAAAAACTAGTTAGACCTCACAATTGCAACCTTATTCTTTGGATATCTTGATCCAATATAGAAAGATATTTTGAACTTCCTGGTAGATTCTGTACCAATTGATGATTATCTTACTCCACGAGCTTACTGGATCAGACTTACTCATGTACACCTATTCAAGAACCTTTGTACCACACTGGTCTTTCTCAATTAATTCTAATCACCTGTGTATAATCAGTTGCCTCAGTGCAACAATGCTCGGGTAGATGTTCTTCCTTCAGTTGATGAAGTCTCATCCTCACTTAAATGTGTGAAATTTATGCACACAATTTCTTTAATATTATTTTATACAAGAGTGGAGTTTCACTACTCCAAATGATTTATATTCAATTCCACAACTTAATTCATGCAAAACCCATAAGATATTTCAACGCATGTGCATGGTGAATGTCCGCATGCATGTGAAAATGATGTTCTCTTTTCTTTTCACTATTTGTTAACTTATTACAAAACTCACTTTCTTATGTGAAGTGCATGGATTCTCCGAGGTTACGTGATTATGTGATTAACATTAGGTTATACTAAACAACAATGATGTATAGTATTCCTCACACAAACCAAAATTGGAATGTGGTAACCAATAATCCTTCTCATGATTAGGTAGGGTTCATTTGAGTCCCCTCATTCCTTTATGTAACCTTTTAGGTTTGTGGATTATCCTAAAATCCATACTGCCTTTGCATAAGAAAGAATCACTTTTGGGGATCTCATTTGTGTGAACAAGTCATGTGATCTTCTTCTCCCCTTCACGAGACTAGGTTAGCTTGTAGATCTACTTCACGTGATTAGATCACACAAATGCTCTATTTATTTAGAAACAATATCTCTCTAAATATTCCCAATAACAACCATATACCTAGACCCTTTCCTTTATATTAATAGGTAGATTGTCACCGCCTCTCCTCCAATATTCACGGTGATTTTAGGATCATTTAATGCATTGAAAATCTTAGCATATCTCAAACTTATGGGTCACTCAAAAAACATGGTGTCTTAGCTTGGATTCTTTATTCACTGGAGTGGATATGTGATTTTGTGTGATCAGATTCGCTTGATCATTTGACACCTCGGTGGATAGATGATCATGCAACAACTCAATGAACAGAAAATTGATAAATATTAAAGACTTCAAGCATTAGAGGTTGTCCATGATATGATCTTTACATGATGAAAGTTATTCTATTTTTCATGTGATAGCATCACATGATCAATGATGTTCATGTGGCATCTCAAAGATTGTTTCCATACAATCACGCAATCCATAGTACTTCATGTGATGGCTTCATGCAATGTTGCGGGGATATGTGATCGCATATTCATGCGATGGATCGGTTATTTAACTAAAATATTATTCTTCTCACTATTTGAACACATTCTATATATCATTGCATGTATGTAAGAAAAAGATTTCATGCATGTACTTGGGTCGATTGAGCATATCTTGATCTCTTGGCTTGATCTCAAGTGATGGTCGATACTCAATTACCTCATGCATGCATCGTGAGGTAGGATATACTGAATAGGTTTTTTCGGATGACCTTAATCGACTTGATTGGATGGATTTGCTTTTATCCATATGTTTTTAATGATGAAACTACAATGTATGCACCGGATGAGTCCCACATTGGTCTTGAAAACTATCTAACACTGTTTAATAAAACAAATCACTTCATTGACAGCTCAAGTCAGCACTGGGGTTAAGCACCCGGATACACTTCACACACCATGACCTTCATACCTCATGCCTCCCCACACATTCTCATCACCTACTTGCATGTGCACTCACCTGTGCATGTTACAACAAGCAGTAACTCTCTATGGGCACTATACACTCTCATTAGCCATTATGGGTTGGATGAGTTGACATGCTTTCCCACTGAATCAGTGGTTTAATGATTCCTTGGATAGCCTATGGTTGTCCCCTTTTTTAACAAAGGAAAATAAAAATACTTAGATAAGAAAAAATTGTGCCATAAAATGCCAAGCCAAAATGCTAAAATCCTCATCTTTTTTAGTCATGTAATTTATTTCTACAAATTCCATAACTTATATTCAACTATTCACAAGTTATAACCATTGTGAAAATCCCAACACAATTATCACATGTATTTTTAATGAATAATGATTCAACAATCATCACATATATGATCTACTTGGTACTATATAGCAGAACACATATTGATATCCTTCTTTATTGACAACAATTAATGCAACTCAACTTCATTAATCTCAATAATCTCCCCATTTGAATTTATTGTTAATACCACCAAACAATTAATCACGTCAATATGTGAATCTATCTATCTTTCTTCTCCCCCTTATTGACAAAAATACAAAGGTGTATTTAGGGGTACTCACTTGAACTTCAACTTCATCCAACTTCAAAAATTATATTTCTGAGTTATCTTATCTCAAGGAATGAAATCAAACTCTTCAAAAAGAAATGAACTTTTAATTAATAAACTCAAAGTATACGTGGATAACCCGATATAGAAAACAATTTTTATGCCCCCAAATCATAAAATTTATCAAGAAAAAAATTTATAATCTGATATCATTCTCAATCTCATTAAAAAAATTCAATTTAGGGGTTATTTGAGCAGTTTTTTTAAGATATATCCTACAAAAATCTTAAAAACACATAAAAAAAATTAATTTTATAAAATATTAATCCCCATGAATTCATCTTTATCAGGATCCATCACCCCCCTTTAATAAATAGTTTGAAATAATCAAAAAAGATTTTCAAGTGTGATGATCATACCTCAGGTTTAGTGCTTCTCCTCTTAAAGGGATACACTCCATTCATCATTATGGAAATAGGTGTTATCCATTATGAATATATCTTATCCTTAAATTCCATGAATATTGGTTTATATAAAAAATAAGGGAATAAGGAGGGACCTCAAATTTTTAGAGGACATGTTAAGGATAAGAGTTTTCTCTCAACCTTTATTTCATCGTTTTTTCTTCTTAGGATCAACTTTGGATGTGCCATCTTTTTTAGTTATCACTGACTGTGTGATTGATTTTTCCTCATTAGTTGAAACTTATAATGTAGATTTATTTTCCTCTTCAATTATCAAAATAATTTCTTTATGCTTTACACATCTTCTTCATACTCTCTTCTTGGGTTATTAGAATTTTCATACAATGTTTTGTGTCATCCCTAGTTTTTTCCCACCTTTCACACTTTGGAATTTTCAAGTAGTCATTTGTAGATTTCTTCTTATAAAATTTCATCTCAATATCTATAGCTACTTTCTTTATTTTAGCTTTATCAATTTTTTTAGCTTCTTTCAATTTTTCATCCAATTTCAATTGATCTGTCCAAAAAACTAGACACTATTTTCTGACATTCATAGTTTTCTCATAATCTTTGCATAACTTACCACTATTTTTATATCAAAACCTCTTACCTTCAAAAATAAAGGGAATATATATTGGTTTTATTATCATGAATTTCTTATATTTTTTACCTTATTAACAAAATCTGGAAAAAAAATCATTCAAACACTCATTTTTGTTATGTGTTGGTAGTTTAGATGATGTCTTGGTCACAAGCTTATCTTTATGATAATATGATATCATCTATTTAACATAACTCCCCCTTGATTCATGTCTCTTTCCTGGTAGATACATGTTATAGTGATATGAATAATCTTTATGAACAAACACTCCACAACACCAAAAACAACCTTTGAACCTTGATCTTCTAGACTAATAGTAGTTCTGATATAAAGATTGTTGTTGTTGTCTTTTCATAAACTATGGGTGTTTTTGCTTGGGAAGAAACCTTCTATTTGGATTAGTCTACTATTCCTTTATGGAATATGTTTTATTATTTATTCCTTTAGTCCTTTATTTTTTAGTATTCCCTTTCAAATCTCCATTATTAGAAAAAATATATATGCATTGAGACTAATTAGGAGTTGAAACAACCTGTATTTGTAAACCCATCTTCTTAGTGGCTTGTCATGATTCACCTTAAGTTTAACTTCTCTAGTAAAATATTATTTCATCCTTTTCAACTCAAGTTGAGCTAAAAAAACATTGATTTAATATCATATAATTATTCCTCTTTATCCGTAATCTTTTCACCTAGATCATTCACAGTCTTCTCAAATCCAACAAACTTCAATTTGTTTTGTTTATTTTCTTCAACAAGTGTTGATTATTCCTTGTCAAAATCTTCCTTTACAGTCATTTTTTCTTCAGAAAAATCATTTTCCTTCTAAATTATAAATTTTAATCTAATTTTATCTTATTTTATTAGATGTGTCTCCTCTTTATTGATATGTTCTTTACTATCAAATGTGATCTTATCAATTTCTTTTTTTCCTTTTATTTTCCTTATTAAGTTGTATATTTATCATAAGAGTATCTTCAAGATTTTATTTTGATATATATTCTCATTCATTTCTCTCATCACCTTCATCGCCATTAAATTAGTCTTTAAATTTCTTGGATTTACCCATAAAACACACATGATTCTTATAAGATCTTCCATCTTCTAACTCACTGCTTATTGGTGAAAATCCATTTATTTCTTTGCTCATTATATTTTTATTCTTAGAAGTAAACCCCTTCTTGTGATTCTTCCACTTCCTTTTTTGTGACTTATTATCTTCTTTATCTGAGTCTGTGTCAAGAGCTTTCTTCTTTGGATGGTTATTATAAAAATGAGAATTATTGTCGAAATTCCATCATTTGAGTAATTGTTTGTCTTTTCCTTTCCACTTTCCCCTTTTAAACATTCTTATTAATAAGGTCATCATTTGAAAAAATTACTCTTAAAATTACTCATCCTAAAAGTCACTTGATTCTAGTTCTTCTTCATTTTTATATTTACATGTTATCATTGCCTCAAATTTCATATCATCTTTTTCCTTCTTCTTGAATATTGGTTCTTTTCTCATTTTGTATACTATGATAAAGTTATGAATTTCATCTAGTGATGGGTCTTCTTAGTCTTCTAGTATAAAAACCTTTGGATCAAATCTATTTAGAAAATTTCTCACTAAATTTTTCACAATGGTTGAGTTATCCAACTTCTTTCCAAAACCTTTTATGCTACTAAAAATCTCATTCACTCTTGTAAAGTAGTCATCAATACTCTCATCATCACCTATTTTTATATCTTCAAATATGATTCTTTTCACTTGCAGTTTATCTCACTTACCTTTTAAATTTCTCTCATAGGTACTCTTCATATTTTCCCAAATCTTTTTAGTAGTTAGGAGTCTCGTGACTTTATTGTATACCTTCTTATAAAGTGACATCAAGAGAAAATTCTGATCTTTTCCATCCATTTCTAGATTCCTCTTATCAGCAAAATTCATAGGATCATTCTCATCATAGAGTGGAAATATCACAATTATTGAATCTCTTACTTCTACCTCAAGTATAGGAGATAGGGTAACATCCTATTTTTTTTATCCATGAGAGTTCTCACTATTAAAAGTGGGAACACCCATGTTGTTTACTGAATTGATGTTCTCCATTCTTAGTAGTATTTTGGATCTTCCAGAGGAAACCCATCGCTTTGATGCCACTTGTAGAGCCTGGATCAATATGATATCACTGAGAGGATGAAGGGGTGAATCAGTGGTCCCTTTTATTTTTAAAAAAATTATTTTCAATTAAACCTTTGTGTCTAGTTAAAGCATTGGTCTAATCTTCTTATATATCTCAGCCTCACCTCTAATAATGTTGTAAATTCAAAGGCAATGAGCATAATGATTTACAAGGTTCGGTACAAAGATTCACTCATTTTCATATTGTTTAGTCCCCCCAACATGGATTATACACTATATCAGAATATGATTACAAATAATAACTTTTTATAACCCTAATTACAAACTGGTTATACCCCCCATCTTCAATTCACCTTTCGTAGTTGGTTTCCCACCCCCAACTGCACCTTCTCCAATGATTGGTTAGACCCATCAATCACAATCTTCTAGAAACTAGTAAGACCCTCAAATTAAAACCTTCTTCTTCAAATGGATTGATCTACTATAGAAAGATCTTTTACACGTTATGGTAGCTTCTGAGCTAATTAATGATGATCTTCTTCCATGATATTTCCAGATTAGACTTGCTTATTTACACCTATTCAATAACCTTTTCACCTCACCGGCCTTTCTCATGTAATTTTGATCTCCTATGTATAATCAGTTTCCTCATTGCAACAATGCTTAGGAAAATTTTATTCCTTCAGTTGATGAAGTCCCAAAATCACTTAAATGTACGGAATTGATGCACACAATATCTTCAATATTATTTTATACAAGAGTGGACTTGCACTACTTGAAATGATTTGTCTTTGAGACCAAAACATAATTTATAGAAAAACATCAAGATATTTCGATTCATTTAAGTGACGAATTTCCACATGCATGTGCACAAGATATTCTCTTTTCTTTACATTATTTGTTCACTTATTGAAAAACTCATTATCTCGCATAAAGAACATGGATTGTCCGAGGTTTCATGATCATGTGATCAACATTAGGTCGTGAAAAATAAAAATTTAGTAAATTCTTCCTCACATAAACCAAAATAGGCATGTAGTAACTAGTACTCCTTTATGTGACCAGGTAGGGTTCACATGAGCCTCCTCCTTCATTCATGTAACTTTAGAGGTTCATGGATGCTCCTCAAATTTTTATTATCTTCACATAAGCAATAAGTAATTTAAAGGATATTCTTCGCATGAATAGGTTAGGTGATCTTCTTCTCCCCTTCACAAGACTAAGTTAGTTTGTGAATCTCCTTCACATGATTGGACCACACTGATGATTTGTTTCTTTAGAAATGAGAGATCTCTAAATATTCCCAATAATAGCCCTATCCCTTGATCCTTGCCTTTATATTCATAGGTAGATTATAACCACCTCTCTTTATATATTCAAGACGATTTAAGTATCGTTTAATGCAATGAAAATCACAGTGTATCTTAAACTTATGTTTCGCCGAAAAAACATGGCATCTTGACTTGGATTCTTCATTCACTAGATTGAATACATGATTCGCATGATCAGATTCACTTTATCACAAGACACCTTAGTGGATTAAAAATAATGTGACAACTTAGTGTATAGATAATAGATAAATGTTAAAGACTTCACATGTTGGAGGTTTTCTATAATGGGATCTTTATGTGATGGAATTTATGTTGTTTTTATGCAATGACATCATGTGATAAATTATGTTCATGTGATAGCTCAGAGATTGTATCCATATGATCACACAATCCATAGTACTTCATGTGATTAATTTATGTGATGTTGTGGGGATACACGATCACCTCTTATGTGACAGCTTGGTTCTTTACATGATAGATTCTTCTTTTCACTATTTGAACACATTCTGCATATCATCTCATGCATGCAAGACAATGATTGCATGCATGTACTTGGGTCAATTGAGTCTGTCTCAATCTCTCAGCTTGATCGTAGGTGATGATTGATATTAAACTATATCATGTATGTAAATCCATCACATGGAGTTAGTATAAAATGAACAGGTTTGTTCATATGGCCTTGATTGACTTGATCAGACAACTTCACTTTTATCCATATGTTTCTAATGACTGAGATATAGTGTCTACACCAGCTGAGTCATGCATTGATCTTATGAACTATCTGATGCTGCTTAATACAACAAATCACTTTTTTGATAGCTTGATCCAACACTGGGGTTTTCACGTAGATACACTTCACACACCATGACCTTCATAGGTTGTGCCTCCCTCCACAGTCCCACTTGCCAACATGCATGCGTGCTGACTTATGCGCGTTCCTACAGGCACTATGCATCCTCCCATTCTAAAGAGCTCCATGTGGGTGTTATGCATTCTCATTAGCCACTATGGGCTACCTGAGTTGACTTGATTTCCCACCTAATCATTGGTTGCATGGGTCCTAAGTCAGCCTATGGTTGGTCCCTTTTAAAAAAGTCTAATAAAAATACTTATCCAAAAACAAATTGCACCATAAAATGCCAAGCCAAAATACTTAACTCCTCATCTTTTTTAGTCATGGAATTGATTTCTGAAAATTCCACAATTCATATTCAACTATTTATATGTTATAACCATTGTGAAAACTCCCAAAAATATTAGTACATGTATTTGGCATGAATAATGGTTTCAAAAATCATCACATCTATGGGATACTTAATACTAGGTAGTAGAACACATATTAACACACTTCCTTATTAACAATAAATGAAACTTAACTTCATTGGTCTCAATAAACATGCTCTTATTTGGAGAATTAAATTGCTCACTTTCAGGGGTGTTTCCAATAATAGCCTGCATCAACTTAGCTAACACTACCATATATTACGCTATTCCAACCATTCTGGGTTGCTGATTCAAATGGTTATTATCCCCCTAATGTATTTCCACCCCAATTGATATATTTCCTCTATGTAAAACCATTATAAATAGACATGGATTAGATGAAGCAACATGAAAATATTAAAAATAAGTCTCTTGATAATATAACCATAAATTATACTCTCTTTAAAGTGTCATGTAACATTCTATTAACCTATAAAGGTATCTAAACCTCTACTTTGATACCAACTATAATGACCTATATCTTAAAAACCCATAATTACATGATTTATAATGATGGATTCAATTTATTGAATTTCCAAGATATTTTTGATTTATAGTTTTATAGAATTAGGAAAAAAATACATAAAAAGTGCACACTTTCAAATAGTGTTCATTTTTTCAAAAAAATATAGCTTTAAGTTTACACCTATGTTTCATTCAGGACACTTTTTCTTTGTTAAAGACGAGTCGCCATAGTGAAAATATTGACCTTCATAATAATTATACTCATCCATAGATCCTGTGAAAAAAAAATTAAAATATGGGATGAGTAAATAAAATATTAGTAAGAGATATAAAAAATAAAGGATTCTCATTAGTCTGGTGAAAAACATGAAAACCCATGAGGACATTTACCTTTTTCAATATCACATAAATAAAACATTTAAATAAGTGAAAATAAATATTTTCTCAAATAAAACCTTTGAAACCCATAAAAAACCTTTTTACAAGAATAGTATAGGTAACTTGGAGCATCATATTTGTAACCTATTTTCACTTGTATTTAATGCATGATAGAATAACTAAATCCTAATTAATTATATAGGAGCAACCTACCTAGTTATCTCCCTCATTTTTACCTTTAAAAACTATGAATTTCCTAATGTATTGGAGAGCTATATTGAATGCACCCATCATTATGAGCCCATCATTATGAGCTATATCAGGCTCAATCATCGTCATCTATAATTCTTAAGTACCATATCATGAACAAAACATTTATAAGCTTTCAATTTTTCATCATAAAACCCTTATAAAACTAATTTGAACCCATTAGAAAAACACTTTCCATTTTTTTCATAATCATAAGGAGAAATATCTTTTTTCTTTGGAAACTCTTAAAAATGAAAAAATAACAAAAGAGGGGTAATGTTATGTTCTTTTAAAAACCGTTTTAACTTGTAGAGTAATCTTGATAAATGATAACAACTATAATTGTGGGAAAAGTCGTTCATGCCTTGTATGTTAAAAAACATTCTTTTTACACTTTTGTAAAAATTTGAAAATAACCCATACATAAAAAATTGAAAAGATTTACTTTTAAACCTTTGTAAATAAATTAAAATATAGTTTAAAATGACCATTAGAAAAAAATTATGCATAAATAAGAACATTTTTAAAAAATTTAAAAGAACATGGATATGGAGGAGAAAACATTTAAAACAACATTTTAAAGGAAAATCCTTTACCTCGAGTCCCAAATTGTTTCATTCATATATATTCCCTTCTAATAAATAAAATTATATTAGTTTTATACTTTATTAATAACCATTTTAATTTTTATTCCATTATAATTATTCCCTTTATTCACTTTTTTACCATGTTTTATTCAGTTACTAAAATGGTTAAGTTCACGTTGGACGTTTTGAGGACGTTTGGTTTATAACCTCAAAATGACAATGATGCATTGACCATGGTCAAGATTTTATGGTTAAATTAAAATCATAATCTTAAACATGTTATAATTATTATATTTATACATTAAATATACTTTTAAAATCAACCATTTCAGGTGGTCATGAAAAATGAACCACGTCGTTTCATCGGGATGGTAGTTTATACGTACGCATGAACGACGTTTTCATTTTTCTAATAGGTGGAAAATAAATAAATTAGATAACATTTTACTCTTAAATAATTATAAATATGTTATATATTTCATATTTATTCACTATTTTCATACTTATTATCATTATTGTAATGTGGATATGAAAAATGAATCATAGTCCTCCATGGAGGTGGTATTGCACACATATGCACATGTGACGTTATCGTTTTCCAATAGAGGTAGGGTAAGAAGGTAAGTAATATATTATATTTATAGAATCATAATTATTTCATAAATATCATACATATTCATTTGTTAAATATTTTAACCATCCATGTAATTTGGTGATGAAAAACAAAACACATCACTTCGTGAAGGTGGTAGTCCACATGTACCCACATATACACACGAGCAATGTTTTCATTTTCCATAGGACGAAAAATGGAATGAAAAGGGTTGTAACATAATCATAATAAAATTTTAGTACATTTAAAATAATTATGTTATTATTTCATCATGGTCAAAGAATATTTTAAGAGTTAGAAGAAGCAATAGGCATGAAACGCTCGGTTGAGAGTTATACCTCTTCTCTGGAAAATCTCCTTTGTCTTGAACCTTAAGTCTAATAGGTTTAGTATTTTTGTGATAAAAAACCTATAATATTTGGGGAGGGATTTTGGGGATATATTTGGGTAGGTATTTTTCAAACTAGAGAGGTTTGAGGAAGGGAGGATAGAAGGTTCCCTTTTACAAGTGAGGGTAGTGGCGCACTTGTAATTATTTAAGGTTTTAAAATAACATTAAGTCATTATCATAGTAAAGTGGAAATTAAACAACTAAAATTCAAAGATAAAGTGATAAGGGTCGAAATAAAATCATCCAATAAGAATTAAAATAGGATTTTGTGTCTTTATCACTTAGTTTTTACCTTAATTAACCTGATTTATTTTTTACCGTGGTAACACATTTTTACCATGATTACTATTCATAATGACCAAAAATAAAATTGAACTCATTACTAAATTGGAACATCCTAATTAAAAATATGAAATTATTTTTTCAATATTCAGTTTGTAGAAGTGGTTGAAATTACTTTTAATATTAGTGCGTAAAATGCAATGAAAATAGTTTTTTAGAAAATTGCATTTTAAGCATAAAATTGAACTTATACTAAAATCAAATATAATGTTGATTCCTATGAAATTATTTTGATTATTTGTAATCAAAAGGATATTATTTTACTTTAAAACTAAATATAAAATAGAATGGTACTTTTAAATTACTTGATTTAATGAAAAAAAATGTTAATTTTGCAAAAAATTGCATTTTTCACTATTCTCTTAAAAATAAATATTTTCAGAAAAATATAAAAAAATTACCCCAAGATATATTCAATATATTGATTCCAAAAATAAAGTTTTTTTTATCAATTTTAAATTCTAAAATCAAGAAATTTATCTTTAAAATAAAGTAATTCAATTCATGGAAAATCAATTTAGTTAATTAAAACTATTCCTTTTTCGACTGAAAACTTTTATAAAATTATTTATAAAACTATGATGAATATAAATCCATAAAATGGATACTTATAAATCATAATATTGATTTATTTTCAACATTGCCTAGTTTTTTACATATTGTGTCTGATATTTTCAAATTTTCTTACTATTAAAGGTTCTCCAAAGAAAGTCATATGCAAACTATAAAGAGAATACTTCGTTATATTAATCAAAGTGTATTTTGACCTATTTTATTATATTAGTTCATAATATTAGTTCTTGGGTTATACATATATGGATTGGGCAGGTTTGGTGGATGACTAAATGTCAACTTCTTAAAGTGTATTATATCTTGGCAGTTCTTGTATCTCTTAACTAAGTAAGAAATAAGAGTGCATATGTCTAAGAATAAAAGAGGCTAAATATGTAGCATCCACTCAAACGTGTACTCAATTAATATGGATGTGAAAACATGTTGAATATAGTGGTATGGAAGTGGCCTCTCCTATCCTTTTCAAGTGTGACAGCTCGACTTTCGTAAATCTTATAAAAAATATCATTTATCATTTGAGGACAAAGTATATTCAGATAAAATATCATTTTTTCAAGGAGAAGGTTAAACAAAGAGTTTTTAGGTTAGAGTATGGGTATACTAAATATCAAACTACTAATATTATGACCAAGAAACTATCCAAGGAAGATTTTGAAAGGCATCGTTTTGTGCTCGAAGACCAACTGAATCCCTCCAAATAGATGAGTTGGACTTGAGACCCCCACTCCCTCATGGAAATTTATTTTCTGGAAAGGTATGGTTTCTCTCTTATGTTTAATGTGTGAGATTCTAATTCTAAATTATGAACTTTCAGAGTAGTGGTCTTTGGGTTTGTTGAAAATGGAGGATAAATGTTCACTCACTCTACTTGAAAGGGTGGGGAAGTGACTATGTTAAGGAATGGGAGAGTATCTCAATGGTTTTTTAGGGGGAGTAGTGTTTATAATGGAATAAATATGTCTTAAGGACCAAGGTTTTGTGTTCCTGGGGATATTTTCATTCAATTATTATTTCTTACACTAAGTATGGATTAAGTGGTCTTATAGTTGGTAGTTAGTGAACCATTGTGACATAACTTGATAGAAGGAAGTTCATTTTCATTTTTTTCAGGATAGATATGGTATTTTATGAAGCTTGTATGGATGGAGAGGTGGAATACTAGTTTTGAAATGCTTTGGAATTGTCACCAAATCCAAAGGGAGAAACTATTAGCAAAAATCCACTATGAGTGCTTTTTTGGGTGTGTTTGTTGACAATGAAATGGAAGGAATCTTCATTGTTTCCTATGTAATACTATGAAGTCCATTTCTTGAAGGATAGAGGGGGTTTGGATTGACTCTCATGTGGTTTTTGGATGGGTATTAGGGAATGAAATTTTTCTAAGTCTATTTTGTGTGGGATTTATATTGCATGTGTGTACCAGTCATTTTTAGGTTGTGTATGAGTCTTTTGATAGTGTGTATGATCCATGTGCTACTAGTGTACGAGTCATCTGAAACAACAGAAAAGTATATATTATGTACGAGTGATATTGAGCTATGTGTATGAGTCATAGAGCATCTACATATGATTTATTACCACCAGTGTATGATTCATCTGGGAATTTAGAATTTATAGGACCATGATCGAGGAGGAACACATAGAGTACTAGGTTGTGGAACTTGGTGTGGTGCACCGGTAGAACCCATGTGTGAAGAGGAAGCCCAATCTGGGCATTGAGGAAATTGTGGAATGTGTAGGATTCAGGAGGAAAATGGTGAGGTCTGAAATATATTTGAGGAAGGTGAGAAAAATGACCAACCATTTTGTGCCACATCATGGAGATAAATGTTTTGAGAGTTTAGTTTAGCTATGCAAAATGGGGTGGAAAATACTGGGGTTTTAGAAGCCATAGTAGACCAGTATGAAGTGAGTTGAATAAGGAAGATAGAGAGACCCTTGTTCCATAGCCCAACACATTTTTGGAGTACTTTTCATGATGGATATTATAAATTTTGGAATTGAGGAGAAAACATGCAAGTAAAAGACACCATGTGATGGAGGCAGGTGTGGTGTTCATTGTGTTGTTATGGAATGAAAGGACAAAATGGCCAATGGGCATAGTGATGACCATTTCACCAAGAATTTCACCTAGATATGTTTCATACTATGGGGTATGATATGTCAGAACATGGTAAAAGATTATAGAATCAATGTAGATATTTTTTTAGAATTAAAAATGAGATGACTGAGCAAATTTTTTGGATCTGGTTGCTGACAAAGCTACACACCATGGAGAAGAAAGATCACATCATATTTCCTAGTCTGTATAAAGGTTTAAAATAATTTAAAGTGGTGTGATACTTGGAGAGTTGACCCACCTAATTTGGAATGTGTTTTATTAAACTACATATCGTAGTACTGAAAAAAAGGTGGAGTAAGTTCTCAATGAGAGAAATTTTGGAGAAATAGAGCATCGGTGGGAGAGGGTTCTCAAATCGTTTTTTATACTATAAAGAAGAGGAATAGGATAGTGAAGTGCTCTAGGAGTTCAATCATTTGAAAATATTATGTTGATTCCTTCAAAGATAAGTAATTAGAGCTTATTTGAAATTCCATTCTTGATATAGTTTTCATTTTCATTTGTGGAAGAAGAAGAAAACACAGGAGGAGCAATTCATTCTACTCTGTGAGGAGTGCAGTGAACTTTATGACTATGTAAGGTTGTAAACCAAGAGTGTTGTGACCCCCTCCTAGGCTGGAGATGG
Source organism: Viscum album (assembly GCA_963277665.1). Classification (NCBI taxonomy): domain Eukaryota; kingdom Viridiplantae; phylum Streptophyta; class Magnoliopsida; order Santalales; family Viscaceae; genus Viscum; species Viscum album. The sequence continues at coordinate 1,842,978,457 of OY728150.1, forward strand.
AGAAAGGAAGATAATGACCCCTGAGTCCCACCTCCAGTAATCCCAGGGTTGGCGACTAGCACCAAGGTTATACAAATCTCACAATATGGGAGGCATTACCCTTTTTTTGAAACTAGATCGAGATATATGATGGATCATATGCAAAAAAATCCAAGAAATATATAAAATAAATCCAAAAACCATCCCACATTCATGTTTTGAAATAGAACTAGTACAAATACAAAAGTCTCCAAAGTGAAGTACCCAAAATCAGGCTAAAGAAGTGACTCAACAACTATCTGAAGCCCGAGATAGTAAGGTCTATAACGGTCTAAGAAATCCTCTTGGAAACCTAAAAATAGTTTTATATACATAGGGTGAGCATACAGGTATACTCAGTAGGAAAACCAAAGTCTCTCATGCACATGTTAAGGAAGAATACTAATGCACCTGTGAGAAAACAACATAACTAAACAACACTTAATAGGTATACTAACCATCCCAACCTCACCAAGTCACACTCACCAAATAATGAAAGTCAAGTAATATAATATAATGCACATCAATTATAGGGTAACCCACACTACTTTCCCATTGATTGGCCGCTCTTGACTAATGGAAAACATCCCCATACTCCCACCTCTTTTGAAAGTACCACATCACAACACAACCGCACACACCTGGGCATCACAAACCACACCACATTCTGAAGACACCTAGGGAAGCATAGCATATCTCACCCCACCCATAGACACCTGGGCCAGAAACCACATCACATCATGCTCGCAGACACCTGGACCACAAACCACATCACATCCAGCCCATAGACACCTGGTCCAAAAACCACATCTCATCCCGAAGACACATAGAAAAGAAAAAAACATCCCATCCTGAAGATACATGGGAAAACAAAACTCACCTGCACACACATAGGCCCCACAAACCACAACATGTCCGAAGAATCATGGGTTATCACCGCCTGGAAGAGGGAGCAGGGAAGAGTGGGAGGTCATCCATCCATACTCCCACTAGGATGTTTGGGAAAGACACCCTCCCCTGTGACTATGGTGGTACTCAGCACATAGTTATCAACTAGGGTGGGGTGCATATATAAATCATAAGTAAAATACAAGTATATACATATATGATACCAAACACTCAAGCCCAACCTATGAGTTCTCAGACAAACCACCAACTCACAACACTGTAAACATTGCTGCTACCTTTAAATGCACAACACCACACATCAAGCCACAAAACCATTTCGTATCCCCAAACAAATTTAATCAACCATTTCCATCATGTTAGCTGGTCGCATCGTGATTCATTGTTTTATTTCACCCTTACACCATTATATTAAACTGATTTTTGTATTGTAAATTCCAAATATAATAACAAATTTTACTTCATATTTTATTCTATTATTTAATATTTATCACTATTAAAAGGGGTAATTATACTTTTTTATGATTGCATTGTAGAAGGAGGTGATTTATAGGCCCCGAAGATTATCCATAAAGAAAATGGGCCAAACTGCATAGAATCCCAAGGACACATGTCCACTTTTTTGCATATTTCACAAAATAAGTGCCTCCAAATGGGCTGAAATGTTTTGTAACGGTCCAAAACTCTATGGGGTAAAACTCATCTCAATAAACCCAATCCCAATTCTCCCATTAAGGGGCCCATACGAACCAATCTTTCCAAGGGAAAAAATCTGCCCGGATTCAGAAGTTAGGTTTGGTATTTTTCCAATATCTCTAAATAAAGATGTCTAATGGCCACCAAATTTGACATGGAGATAGTTAATAGGATGTATGTAAACTCTCATATTTTTTACAAGATGTGATATGGACATTTACTAGTCCAAAACTGAGATACAATTGGTATAACCAAAACTGGGCGCTCAAAACCACTTCCCATTTTAGCTATAAAAGGGCACCATGGGAACCTCATTTGTAACTTCAAACCAGAGGAAAAGATTTTCCATTTTGGAGTCCTATAGTTCTATCATCCTCTTCTTAGAAGTTCTAGAGACCCCTATCCTCATATGGGGATCAATAATGAAGAAGGAGTTCCACTTGAGCTTCCTCCTCCTCTCGATGGCAGGCTAAATGGTGGGTGATCATTGTGAGGGAGCTACACAAGAGGGAGTTCCGACACATAATTATCTACTATTTGGTGTATATTTTGGTTTGGAATTATTCTTTTATATGTATTTTAACTTGTTTTTATGCGTTTAATTGAAATACTTTTTATTTCATAACTGATTGGTGTGCAATTTTAAGTGTGTGAATTGTGTTGTTCTGATTGGACAACATAAGAATCCACTTATTTCCCAAAAATTTGAGATTTTAGTGTTCCTTAACAAAGATTAATTCATTATAAGGGTATGGAACTTGACTATATGATTATTATGTCAACATTTAGTCATATTTTCATCATTTTAGGGGTTGTGGGTACCCATGATCTTGGTTAACCCTTAATCAAATGATTACACCAAAACCTAATAATCAATTAAGAACAAAGAACTTTTCAAGTGGTGTAGTAACTAAGAAATGATTACATATTCATCATTTATTCTTCAAAATAAACTTGTTTGTAAAATTTTAAACTCTTTAAATTAAGTCATTTTATTTTAAAACTGTTTTCAAAACCACCCCCCTCTTTTAGTAATTTTTATTAAAAATTCACACTAAAAACACCAAAGCTCCTTGAAAGACGAACTAGGTTATTACCTATACTATAAATCATATTTAAAAACATAATAAATTTGACATGTCATGAAAATGCATTCAAATTTTGGCATCATTTTCAGGGAGTGCTTTTGTTTTTAGTGTGTGTTTTTTGTAAAAGTATTGTTTATTTTGTAATTATTTGTTTGCTTCTTTTATTCCTTCATTTTTTTAAAGTTGATTTATAAAATAATCCTTTTTTAGGCCTTTCTCATGATGTGATCTTAATCAGAGGAAATACTTCCATTCAAACACAAATTGGAGAGGATATTACGTCATCGACACTAATAAGAACCAAACAATCCATTGAAGGAGGACACACAAAACATCAACACACTTCTTGATCCTTCCTCTTATTCTTCTGGAACCAACATCAAAACTGAAATAAACTTGCATAACATGGATGAAAATAACTATACATTAAAAGAACTAACCTTTACTGATGTTGATATCCAACCCACTTACATTCAAATTCAAGGTTTGTTACCCAATTTTGAACTAAAATCCAACTTAATTCACTTATTACCAAGATTCCATAGACTGGATGGAAAAGACCCATATAAGCACTTAAAATAATTTCACACTATGTGTTCAACATTGAAACCTGATAATTTGTATGAAGAATGAGTAAAGCTTAGGGCATTCCAATTTTCATTATAAGACACTGTGAAAGATTGGTTGAATTATGTTAATTCTCTAATTAGAGGATGGGGGATATGAAACACCTTTTCTTGAAAAATACTTCCCAACATCTAGAACCGCAACAATAAGGAAAGAAATTTGTGGGATAATACAATCTCAAGGGAAAACACTTCATAAATATTAAAAAATAGTTAAAATCCTTTTTTCAAGTTTCTCACACCACCAAATAAGTGATCAAATTTTAATTCAGTATTTTTATGAAGGTTTAATTCCTATTGGTCAAAATATGATTGATGTTGTTGCAAGTGGTGCATCAGTTGATAAAACCCCAATCACTGCAAGGACCCTGATTGAGAACATGGAACAAAACACTCAACAATTCGGTTCAAGGTCTAGTGTACCCATTTGAGATGTCCATGAGGTTCAAAGTACCAAATTTGAGAAGAAGGTGGACATGAAGTTTAAAGAGGTAAGTACCCTTCTTCGAAAACTTTCTCTTTCCCAAGGGAAATCCCAATATCCTACTCCCATCCATTGTGGAATATATTCTTCTAATACCCACTGTTCTGACCAATGCCATCAAGTGAGAGAAACATCTGAGAGTTGTGAGGCAATCTTATCAGGATGCCCCTTTAACTAACCCTTTAGGAAAGAACCTTATTATCCTTACAACCCTAGGTGGAAAGAAAACCAAGCTTATAGGCAAGGGGGTATTCATACTAACCTCAATAACCATGGAACCAATCGGGGCAGAGTAATCATCCACCACCACCTAGAAATCCTCAACCACAATAAAGGAATTTTTAACAACAACCTCAAAAACCTGAGCCTAGCCTAGAAGACATGATGAAATAAATGGATTCCAATAATATCCAAATTCAAAAAAGCCACCCAAGCTATCATAAAAGACATAAAACTTAATTAGGCCAACTAGACAACTTGTTGGGGTAAATCCAAAGTCATGGGTTGGGTAAACTACCCTCTAAACCACTAGTCAACCCTAGGGATAAGGTAAATGTAAGTTCCATCACCATTAGGAGTGGAACTCAACTTAAAATCCAAATGAACCCTCCTTTAGATTTATCCCCTCATGAGTAAAACACCATCCCAACCATTGAAATTAGTCCAAATGTTGAAAAATATTGTTCTGGGAGAAGCCCTTACAAAGGAAAGAGTGTGTCTGTTGATGAGTTTCCTAGCCTAACCATTCCTCTTCCATTTCCCCAAAGGGACACACACCTAGAAAACAAAATTAAACTGAACATGATAAGGAAATATTGGAAACTTTTAGTATTAGTTAACATTCCTTTGATTGACATCGTGAAGCAAATTCCACAATACGCTAAGTTTTTGAAGGAGATGTGTACACACTGAAGGCGACTTTGAGGTGATGAGAAGGTGAGATTGGGGAGGAATGTATCAAAATTTATAAAACCATCACTACCCACCAAATTTAATGATCCAGGAACATTATCAATTCTATGCACCATAGGGGAGTATTCCTTTTCCAATGCTATGCTTGATTTGGGTGCTTATATAAATGTGATTACTCACTCTATTTATTCTTCATTATAGGTTTGGTAACAAAATACCACTATAACTATTGTTCAATTAGAAAATTAGAGTACAACACACCCTTTTGGGGTGTTAGAGGATGTTATTATGAGGGTGAAAATTTTAATTTTTCCTGATGTTTTTTATGTTCATAAATAGAAGATGATAGGATAAATGGGAATGCCCTGGTTATATTAGGGAGACCTTTACTAAAAATTGCCAAAATAATAATTAATGTCCACAATGGTACATTATCTATGGATTTTGGTGGTGAAATTTTCCACTTCAATATCCTTGATGCCATGAATCACCCCTTTAAAGAACATTCCTCTCTCTTTGTTAATTCAATTGATGTACTCCCTTCCCCTGAAAAAACATCTTTTATTTCCCATGATTCCCTTTCTAATTTTTCATCATTGATTGAAATTATAGGAAATTAATCATGCATATAATGTTGTACTGGTCTAGAAAAACATCATGCATGTTTGTTAATTGATAATTTCTTGAACACTGAGGATCCGATGACCATTGATGATACTACTAAGCTTGTAAAAACTCATTCCTTATTTGAGGATGATACCATTGATAAATTAGATGAGATTAGTGACCTCTCACTTTCACACACACTCCCATAAATACAAAAATCCCCATGAATTGAAACTAAAACAACTGCCACAAGATTTAAAATATTTCTATCTTGGGAATGGAAACAAGTTACCTATTATCATTTCTAGTTAACTCCCTCCTAAGCATGAATTTAAACTACTTGAACTTTTTAGGGAGTATAAACAAGCTTTAGGATGGACACTTACCAACATTCCTAGTATTATCCCATCAATTTTCACATATCATATATTGTTAAATGATGTGGCTAAACCAGTGAGGTGGTCACAATGTTGATTGAACTCAAACCTCATAGATGTTTCCAAAAATGAGGTAACAAAGTTATTAGTTGCTGGAATCATTTACCCCATTTATGATAGCCAATGGGTTAGTCTAGTTCAATTAGTTCCTAAAAAACTAGTCTTATGGTAATTAAAAATAAAAATAATGAATTGGTTCCAACTCGCGTGCAGAATAGTTGGTGTGTCTATATAGACTATCACTAATTAAACCTGCACACTAGAAAGTACTATTTCCCATTGTCATTCATTAACCAGATTCTAGAGAGGCTAACATGGATGCATCATTACTATTTTCTTGATGGGTATTATGAATACTTTCATATCCATATTGCCCCTGAGGATTAGGAAAAGACAACTGTTACTTTCCCCTTTAGCACATTTTCATATAGGAGGAAGCCATTTGGTCTGTGTAATGCTCCAGGTACTTTCCAATGATGCATGGTTAGTATTTTTTTGGATTACCTAGAGAATTTCACGGAATTATTCATGTATGATTTCACTGTTTATGGATCTTCTTTTGATGAATGTTGGATTAGTCTTGGTTCAGTCCTACGTCGTTGTATTGAAAATAATCTTGTATTAAATTATGATAAATTCTATTTCATGGTGCTCCAAGGTATAGTACTTGGGAATTTCATTTATGGGGATGAAATCCAAGTTGATAAATCAAAAGTGGATATCATTTATTCCCTACCATTCCCCAAAAATGTATGGTATGTGTGGTCTTTCTTAGGTATATCTAGATTTTATCATCGTTTCATTCATGACTTTAGTAAGATTGCACTCCCCCTCTTCTAATTGCTCCAAAAAAAGAGGAATTTATTTTTAATAAATAATTTGAGGAAGCTTTTAACAAATTAAAATGGAGTCTCACACCACCCCTGGTAATCCAACCACCTTGGTGGGATTTACCATTTGAGCTCATGTGTGATGCCTCTAACTATGTAGTTAGGTCAGTCTTATCACAAAGGGTTGATCGAGCTCCACATGTCATTGTCTATGCTTCACGTACACTGGACCCTACCCAAGAAAACTACACCACAACTAAAAAAGAATTTCTTTTCATTGTGTTTGCCTTGGATGGATTCAATTCATACCTTTTAGGGTCCAAAGTCATTATGTTCTCAGATCATGAAGCCTTTTGGTATCTCCTTAAGAAACTGGAAGCCAAATCACGTCTCATTCACTAGATTCTCCTCCTTCGAGAATTCATTCTAGAAATTAGGGATAAAAAAGAGCATATAATGTGGTGGCTAGCCATATCAGTGGGATCCTCTCATCCTCATACATTGTCTCATCCCCTTATATTCCATTAAATGAAATGTTTTCTGATGAACAGTTGTACCGAGTGCAAGATGGTATTCCTTAGTATGCTGAAATTATAAATTATTTGGTATAATCTTGCATACCTATTGATTTCAACAAAAACCAAGCTGACCATCTAAAACATGAGTCTTGTTGGTACATTTGGGATAACCCCTGCCTTTAGCGCACATGTAGTGATCAATTCCTTAGGCATTGTGTTCTTGATAGCTAGTTTCAGTTTGTCCTTAGGTTCTGCCACACTCTTTCTTGTGGGTTCCACTTTGGTCCCCAATGGACTGCTCAAAAGTTCCTTGATTCTAGTCTCTTTTATCCAACACTTTTTTGGGATGCCCATGATTTCTATAAATCTTGTCATCACTTTCAAATAATGGGGAATGTATCTAAAAAAATGAAATTTCACAATAACCCTTGCTCTTCCATGAAATTTTTGATGTTTGGGGCATTGACTTTATGGTACCATTCCTCAATTCATTTTCGAACCTTTACATTCTTTTGGAAGTGGATTATGTGTCAAAATGGATATAAGCATGTGCCATAAGGACTGATTATTCCAAGACTGTTGTGGAATTTTTAAGAACCTAATTTTTTTGTAGGTTTGGATTACCTAGGTACATCATCAGTGACCACACTAATGGAATTTTTCCCTTTAAAAATGGTTTAGAACTATTGGTAAAGGCTGGGAAACCATTAGTATATTATATACCAATGGTTTCCCAAACCGTGGACAAGTAAGCCATGGGTAAAGTCTTATACCAACAGTTCTGTGTAAACTGTTGGTATATGTGTTAAAGTAAGAGATATACCAACGGTTTCACAAACTGTTGGTATATGTTGTGTACAACATATATCCAAAGGTTATACCAATGGTTTTCAAAACCGTTGGTAGAATTTTATACCAACGGTTATAATAAAACTGTTGGTATAATATACATCAAAAGGTTATACCAACGGTTTTGAAAACCGTTGGTATACATATGTTGTAGCTCGACAGTAGCCAGCAGCCACCTCCAACCAGCAACTCTCCATGCCCTACAAGAACACATAAAACCAGAATCCAAAAGCCTACATGGGATGTTTAAAATTCATCCAAAATTCAGAAATTTAGAAATTTAAAATTCATTCCTGACTCAAACCACAACACGAGAGAAAAATCCAAAATCCAATACATCCACAATCCAATACATTTATAATTGAAATGCAATAACACCCATAACACCAAAAAAATTAGAATCCAATACATCCAGAATCCAATACACATAACAGTATTCAAAATTTAGAATTCATTACCAATACATCCAGAATCCAATACATCTGGAATTCAAAAATTTAGAATTGAAAATCAATAACACCCATAACAGTATTCAAAATTTATAATTCACTCCTCACTCAAACCACAACACTAATACACACAAGAGAAAAAGCCTACATGTTATAGGAGGCACATGGGATGTTTACTCATGGTCTTGGGTTGACTATCTTAAAACCAATAGAAAAACTTGGGTAGAGTGGACAAGGATCATGATACCCATAAGATAGACAATGGTAGTGGTCATGTTCTTAGACCTAGGATGAGTTATAGGAAGCACATGGGATGTTTATATTCCTCTAATGACTATTTATCCATGTATAAATGGTTCCTGAAGTGTTAGTGGGAAACATTGGCCAATCTCGACATATGATATGGGTTACTAGAATAGCCTACATGTTTTTCATAGACTTTTCAATTGGAATAAGGGGGTATGTAGATAATTGTAATTTGGTCTCCTGGGTGTGATGTGAGATGAATCCCCATTTTGGGCAGTGGGTGTGAATAGTCAATTATGTATTTGGTATTGGGTTCCCAAATGGACTTTGGTTTGGTCCTAGAACCCAATGTTTGAGGATGGGATTGGAGTATTAAATATCATGTATTTTAGAATAGGGGTAGTAGTTCCTCACATGAGAAGTGGATTGTGTGAGGCTAGACCATGGATCCTTATGTTAAAGTATCAACACAATTCGAATACGTTTGGTCGGTTTTCCATATGCCAGTTGTTTTCACTTAAATGTTGTCCATTTTAAACAAAAGACAAATACTTTGAGTGATACTGGCCACACCATGCCTCGTATTGAGTCGAGGTTGACCCGTACATGTCACATATGACCCATGGATCATTTTCCTAAAGTATCAAGACAATATGAATGCGTTTGGTTGGTTTTTCGTATGCCAGTTGTTGTTTTCACTTAAAATGTTGTCAATTTCAAATAAAAGTGAGACACTTTGAGTGGTACTGACCACATCGTGCCTCAGATTGAGGAGGGTTTGACTCTTACATGTCACAAATGACTCATGGATCGTTGTTCTAAAGTATCAACATAATCTGAATACGTTTGGTCGTTTTTCCATATTCCAGTTGTTTTTACTTAAATGAGTATCCATTTTAAACAAAAGAAAGACACTTCGAGTGATACTGGACACACCGTGCCTCGTATTGAGGCGGGGTTGACTCTTATACATCACAAATGACCCATGGATCATTTTCCTAAAGTATCAACAGAATCTAAATGCATTTGGTCAGTTCTCCGTATGCCACTTGTTGTTTTCACTTAAAATGTAGTCCATTTCAAATAAAAGTGAGACACTTTGAGTGGCACCGGCCACACCATGCCTTGGATTGAGTCGAGGTTGACTCATACATGTTAAAAATGACCCATGGATCATTGTTCTAAAGTATCAACACAATCCGAATATGTTTGGTCAGTTTTCTGTATGTCAGTTGTTGTTTTCACTTAAAATATTGTCTATTTCAAATAAAAGTGAGACACTTTGAGTGGTACCAGCCACACCATGCCTCGGATTGAGGCGGGGTTGAATCATACACATCAAAAATTACCCATGGATGCCTTTTCTAAAGTATCAACACAATCTGAATACGTTTGGTCAGTTTTCCGTATGCCAGTTGTTTTTACTTAAAAGGGTGTCAATTTTAAACAAAAGAAAGATACTACGAGTGATACCGGCCACACTGTGCCTAGTATTGAGGCAGGATTGACTTGTACATGTCACAAATGACCCATGTATCCTTTTTCTAAAGTATCAACACAATCAGAATGCACTAGGTCGGTTTTTCGTATGCTAGTTGTTGTTTTTACTTAAAATGTTGTCCATTTCAAATAAAGGTGAGACACTTTGAGTGGTACCGGCCACATCGTGCCTCGTATTTAGGAAGGGTTGAATTTTACACTTCAAAAATGACCCATGGATCCTTTTTCTAAAGTATCAACACAATCCTAATGCATTAGGTTAGTTTTTCATATGCCAGTTGTTGTTTTTACTTAAAATGTTGTCCATTTCAAACAAAAGAAAGACACTTCGAGTGATACCGTCCACATTGTGCCTCGAATTGAGGTGGGGTTGACTCATAAACGTCACATATGACCCATGGATCATTTTCCTAAATTATCAGCAGAAACCTAAAGTGTTTGGTTTGTTTTTCGTATTCCAGTTGTTGTTTTCACTTAAAATGTTGTCCATTTCAAATAAAAGTGAGACACTTTGAGTGGTACCAGCCACACCGTGACTTGGATTGATGTGGGGTTGACTTGTACACATCACATATGACCCATGTATACTTATTCTAAAGTATCAACACAATCCGAATATGTTTGGTCGGTTTTCCGTATGCCAGTTGTTTTTACTTAAAAGGGTGTCCATTTTAAACAAAAGAAAGACACTACGAGTGATATCGACCACATTTTGCCTCAGATTGAGGCGAGGTTGACTCATACACGTCAAAAATGACCCATGGATTATTGTAATAAAGTATCAACACAATCCAAATACATTTGGTTGGGTTTCCGTATGCCAGTTTTTGTTTTCACTTAAAATGTTGTCCATTTCAAATAAAAGTGAGACACTTTGAGTGGTACCAGCCACACCGTGCCTCAGATTGAGGTGGGGTTGACTTTTACACATCAAAAATGACCCATGTATCCTTGTGATAAAGTATCAACACAATATGAATGTGTTTGGTTGGTTTTCCGTATGCCGGTTGTTGTTTTCACTTAAAATGTTGTCCATTTCAAATAAAGGTGAGACACTTTTAGTGGTACCAGCCACACTGTGCCTCGGATTGAGGCAGGGTTGACTCGTACACGTCAAAAATGACACATGGATACTTGTGCTAAAGTATTAATATAATACAAATCTACCAAGAGCTCTTAAGGGCAGATCTCCTTCGATCATTGGGATCCGTGATGCCGAATTAAGAGTGTGATTGTCTCCGGAATCAAGGTAGGTGGTCGGTGCTTGGTATTGAAGTAATAGTAATGGAATTTTAATTAGATTGGGATTTAGGGTGAATCTTGAAGAGAGTTTAGATTGGGCTCAGTGACCTTATGATGTAGTGATTGGTGTGATGATGTCGGTGATACACAGTTGTGTGAGGTACCCAGTGGAGGATGAGGATATATGTGGCGAGGGTTATGCATGGTAGGAGGAGGGTGGGGGGTCTTTCCGGGGGTTGTTCGGGGTCCAGGGAGGAGGGTGGGGGGGTTGTCTGGGGGGATGTCTAGGGGGTTGTCCGGGGGGCTGTCTATGGGGTGTCTGGGGGGCTGTCTGGGGGGCTGTCCGGGGTCCAGGGAGGAGGGTGGGGGGCTGTCCAGGGTCCAAGAAGGAGGGGGGCTATCCGGGGCCCAGGGAGGAGGGTGGGGGGATGTCCGGGGTCTAGGAAAGAGGGTGGGGGGGCAGTCCGGGGTCCAGGGGGATGGGGCTATCCAGGGTCCAGGAAGGAGGGGGTTGTCTGAGGTCCAGGGAGGAGGGTGGGGGGCTGTCCGGGGTCCAGGAAGGAGGGGGGGCTGTCCAGGGGGCTGTTCGGGGGCTGTTCGGGGTCTAGGGAGGAGGGGGTGTCCAGGGTCCAGGAAGGAGGGGGGCTGTCCGGGGTCCAGGGAAGGGCGGGGGGGGGGGGGGAATCCGAGGTCCAGGAAGGAGGGTGGGGGGGCTGTCCAGGGGACTGTCTGGGGGACTATCCGGGGGGCTGTACGGGGTCCAGGGAGGAGGGTTGGGGGGATGTCTGGGGTCTAGAAAGGAGGGTGGGGAGGCTCTCTGGGGGGTTTTCTGGGGTCCATGGAGGAGGGGGGGCTGTCCAGGGTCCAAGAAGGAGGGGGGTTATCTGGGGTCCAGGGAGGAGGGTTGGGGGCTGTCCAGGGGGTTGTACAAGGGGTTGTCCAGGGTCCACGGAGTAGGGTGGGGGGCTGTCCGGGGGGCTGTCCGGGGTCCAAGAAGGAGGGTGGGGGATGTCTAGGGTCCAGGAAGGAGGGGGGCTATCTGAGGTCCAAGGAGGAGGGTTGGGGGTTGTCCGGTGGGCTGTCCGGGGGGCTATCTAGGGGGTTGTCCAGGGGGCTGTTCGGGGTCCAAGGAGGAGGGTGGGGGGCTATCTGTGGGGCTTTCCGAGGGGTTATCCCAGGTTCATGGGATGATATTTACATATTTTCTAAGCAAATTCTTTCAAGGTTAAAAAAATAATTTCATTATATCAACTTCTAATCGGAGCACCAATTTTATAAATTCCACTAAAAAATTGCAATTTCATTAAAATAGGGGGATTTCACAGAAAATCATCAAATCAAGTTTTATTATTTATAGATAAAAAATAAAGATAATGTGACCTACCTAATCACACATATATTCAGGCACAAAAAATCAATAAACATCAAAGGTCAGTAATATCAGTCAAAAATGTAACGGATCAATCTGCCCCTCATCACCATAACTATCATCACCATCATATTCACCCTCACCCTCATCCTCATCATCATCCCCATCATCGTCCCCACCCTCCTCCTCACCCTCGTACTCAGTCTCGGCCTCCTCATCGCCCTCCTCCTCTGCCTCCACCTCTTCCTCGCCCTCCTCCTCCGCCTCGGTCTCCTCCTCACCCTCCTCCTCCTCCGCCTCAGCCTCCTCCTCGCCATCATCTCAACCACCACTAGAACTGCCACCTGGTACACCGTATATAGAACACATCGATGACATATATTCATCACAAACAGTGTTTTTTTCTGGTGGAAGTGTTGGGCGTAAAGCTTCCATCAGTTTCATAAATGTAGTGTTTTCCATAGCAGAATGTTCTTCCGTATTTGTGGCCCTTTTTTCAGCATGTTCTGTCTATGCCTTAACCTGCTGCAACTCGGTGGAACTACAACTCATACCTGGGGTGGGCCAATACCTCATCAGAACTATACTTTTCCCAGGTCGGCAACATACTCTACTAGGGTGCTCATCTCCCAACACCTGATGTAAGTGATCGTTTGGCCCAAAATTGTCAGGTTCCTGGGCATCAAAGGCCTATAAAGAAGTCTGTTACAAATATAAATAGATTATTAAGTTAAAAAATAAAGATTAAAATTTTAAATCTACAAAGTAAAACTTACAATCTGCTGCTGAGTCGGTTCATTAACCGCACTTCCATCTTTCTTCTTTCTACTCGAACAAAACAGTTTTGCTCGAGGCACACGTCCTTCTATATCCAATTTATGCCTCTACAATGACATTGAATATAGGAACCCATAATTAAAAATAGGATACCAAAAAATAGTAATTTTATAACTAAAATTATATTACAACTTTAGTAATTGAATAAATTATGGAGGAAGCAATAGAAAGTGCAAGTCGTAAAGAAAGATTATAAATTTTCATACCTGATATCTCTCATGATCTGGCATCGTAGTACGTCCCAATGTGTAGACGTATTTCTTATCATCAATGTTTTTTTTATTTCTTCCAGATGCATCCTAAATAAAATTCAATAATTAGTATTAACTAAAAATGTGAAAATTTTCATTTAAATACCTCTAATTTGATTAATATCATAAATTGGATAGTTGTCCAATGAGTAATCATCTGTCGGTACTATTATAAGAGAAAATCATCCATGACAGGGACCGCCTCTAACTCTATGCCCACTCTAGCACACCATCCAATGTACAACTCATGCTTATAATCTCTCTAAAGCTCACCTAAATCCTTTAGACATGCTGGCCATGTACCATCGCCATTAGGGAAATTAAACCGTAGCTAACACCAAAATATTAATTCATATAATTACAAAAATTAATATATTGCATTAAATACAACAAATTTATGTACCCATATCTCTACCCAAGCTTTATCCTTGACTTCATTTGGTAGCTGTCTCCATGAGAGCGGGCTAATAGGAATGATGTCAGAGTATTTGGAAAGCGTCGCCAAAAAACTCTGACATTGTTGCCCTAATTTTCCAATCATCTGACTATCTTCATTGTAGTTCACCATCAACTGCATGCGGCGGTTCCACACCGCACGCATGTGTGTATGTCCCGGCCCCTGCCTCCTATCAGTAGATGTATCTGTTATGAAAGAAAAACAAATATTTTATCAATACATGTTATAATGAAAATAAATAATGGTGTAACAATTTGTTAGGGTTGTATAAGTATACCTGCGGTAGTCTGATCAATGGGAGTCGCTGGATCCACAGAAACTGAAGGAACACCCTGTACAGATGGAGTGAGTCCCAATGTATGCTCCGTAGGGACAGACTCTGGCGGAGCAGGAGTTGAAGAAGATGGAATATAAAAGCCTGGAGAGATCGAATTAGTAGTAAAAGAAGATGATAGGGATGGCTTGACAAATTCTGGATGGGGAGTGGGAATCATCATCAGATATGGTACAGATGGGTGAGGAGGGTCAGATGTAAAGGGTAGTAAAAACATGGGAGGCCTAAATATCTCGTGTGTCCCTAACGGCACACTGGGATCAGAATGTGGGATGGATGGTATGTCAATGGGAGGGGCAGGGTCTAATCGTGTTCGTCGACCAGATCATCTAGCTTCTGTACCACCTCCCCTCATACAAACACCCCAAGTACTAGGACCACTACTAGGATTCTCATCAAATAATTATCGCCTAATAGATGGATCCTGAAAAAAAATGTTTTAAAAAATTAATCACGTGACATTATATATAATTCAAATAAATATATTTGAAATAAAATACTCACTGTAGGCACTAGTGGTGGAATTCCCAGCTCAGTCATGCGACGATTGTTTTCCATAATTCTTTTTCATCTCCTCTCTTCAATTGGTTTCATTTCCTGCATTTGAAAACAAATATGGAAGTAAATAGAAAAATATAACTAATGTGTAACCCAAAAAACAAAATAAATGAAAAAATGAAATTCAAATAAAAATGTTGGTTTAAATACAGTTCAATTCCAAATTAGAAAATGCAATTCAAATAAAAATTTCAACCAATAAACATTGAAAATTCACATAAAGGTCAAGTCGGATACAACATATTTGTAATCAATATTAAATCAATTTGAATAGAACCAACCTTAGCAACCCAACTTGAGGTAAACCAAAATAATTGAGAACATGAATGGATGATTTTATATATTTCCCACCACAACTTCAGGTTCACATTCAACTCTGACAATTGAGCTATTGGAGTCATCAAAAGAAATAAATGGATTGGTTCTAATGGAAGTAGGGATGGTGTCAATTCCATCATCACCATCATCAAAAATATGTCTTGGAATTACTTAAACTATGACACCAAATTCAGGTCGAAGTTGGTATTTGACATAAAAAACTTGTTTAGACATTGATGCCAATACATATGGTTCTTCAGTAACAAGAGTGTGAGTCATATTAATTACTCAAAATCCACAATCATCAATAAATGTGCCTTGTCTCGTCATCGAATCAAACCAATGACATTTCATCATCGTGACTCGTCCATGAGAGTAATAATCCAACATTATTATTTTTTCAATGGCTCCATAATAACCCACATTTTCATATCATGGTATACTATCTGATGCAATGGCATAACAATTTGTTGTGGTAGTAACCATAACACCATCATGTGGTGTTCTCATTTTCTTTGCTTGTTCAGTGACAATAAATTTGTACCCATTGATAACAATTGATTTACAGTCACGAACCACGGTATTATGACCAAAATCTAAAGCTCTTATTTCCTCAGAGACAGAGTTAGTAGGAAAAATCAATACCTGCAATATAAATGAATATTAAACTTAATTAAATATTGATTTAATTATTTTAAACAGTAATATTTTTACCTTCAATTTTAACAAAGCAGAAAACTCTTTGCTATGCAAAGTATCCCTCCTTCTCAAAGATAAAGAATGATACTTTCTATTTATCATTGTTTTATGTTCCATGTAGATAAAAAATATGAATATTTTAACAAATATATATATGAAAGATATACATATTCAATTTAGTTACCTAATGTAGTCATCAAACAAAACACAGTTGAATAAAACTGTGCGATGTGCCACCTCCTACTCTTCAAGGCTTAATGTCTTCAATGTATATGATCTAGGAATTCCTCCTGTTTGAGGAAGTGATAGAAAATTGGGTTCAATTTTTTCATACTGTTCTTCTTCATTTCTCATTGGTATGTTCATTATTGTAGTAAGATCAAACAAATACATTGAGCAGAAATCCATACATTCTTGATCCAAGTAACTGTTCACGATAGAACCTTCAGGGTGATTCCTGTTTCGGACATAAGACTTTAATGTGTACATATTTCTTTCAGTTGGATACATCCAATGAAAAGAAACAGGTCCTCCGAGAAGTATTTTAGTGGGAATATGGATAGTCAGATACAGCATGCATCTGAAAAATGATGGAGGAAATATTTTCTCCAACTCATACAAAATTAATGGGGAATATGTCAACATGTTTTGCAAGAAATACTTGAACAACTTCTTAGCACAAAGATCTCTAAACAAATGACACAATCGAATAACAGTCACCCTTACATTATTGGACAAAAGATGACAGATTTCTATTGGAATCAACTCATGTAGAAGAATGTGATAATCATGAGTCTTCAAAGATTTTATCTTCAACTCTCTTATGTTGAACCATTTAGATATGTTGCTTAAATAGCCATAAGGAACTCTAATAGTCTTTAATACTTCCAGAAATTGTTTTTTTCATAGGTGTCATCACATAAGAATCACATGGAACTTGCCATTTATTTTCACTGATACGCACAAGATGCAATTCTGGTCTGATGCCTCAATCCACCAAGTCACGCCGAAAATGTAAATCATCTTTTGTATTTCCCTTAAAATTTAGAAGTATCAAAAGCAACATTTCACAAATATTCTTTTCAATGTGTATTACGTCTAAGCAATGACGTAACAAATTGGTTGACCAATAAGGCAAATCAAAAAAGATACTCCTCTTCCTTCAATTGTAATAGGTTTCAGTGGAAACATTCTTTCTCTTTCCAAATTTCATTTGACCCTTCCCAAATGAAAAACTGAAATATTTCAATTCATTAATCACATTAGTTCCAGACATACATTGAGGTGGATCATCGGTCTCTATGGTATTATCAAATCTTCTACGATTATTTCTATATGGATGGTCCATTGGCAAGAATTGTCGATGTCCCATAGAACTAAAACTACAGTGATGTTTCAGTCTTCTAGATCGTGTATTCATCATACAAACAGGACATGACAGTTTTCCCTTCGTGCTCCATCCAGACATCATTGCATAATCTGGAAAATCATTGATCGTCCACATAAGCATGCACGCATCTGAAATATGTCTTTCGAATATGCACCGTATGTGCGCACACCCACATCCCAAAGAATTTTTAACTCTTTTATTAAAGTTTTCATGTATAAGTCAATATCAATGTTGGGATCAGAAGGTCCAAATATGAGTATACTCATGAAAGTGAAAGGTTTTTTCATACACAATCGTGGCGGAAGATTATAAATGTGTATAAAAACTGTCCATGTGTTGTGCGAAGTAAGCATCTTCCCAAATGGATTAAAACCGTCACATAAAAGACCCATCCTCACATTACGAACATCAATTGCAAAATTAGGATATCGAGCATCAAATCTCTGCCATGAAAATCCATCTGCAGGGTGAACCAACTCATAATTAGTCTTCTTTCTCTTGGTATCATTCCATATCATTTTTATTGATATTTCATCAGACATAAAAATATTCTGGAGTCTGGGGATCAATGGAAAGTTCCACATTACTTTATGTGGCACTCGGGATGGTGTTCCATCAGATTTTGACTTCTAACAGGATGTGCCACATTTTATACAATCATTTCGTTCAGCGGTTTCCTCCCAAAATAAATTGCAATCTTTCGGGCAAGCATGAATTTTGTTTCTTGAAAATCCAAGTTTCTCAACTAAATTCCATGACATATAGTGGTTTGAGGGAATATATGCATCATATGGAAGTAAATCCTTAAATAAGGTAAGAATATAATCAATTGCTGTATTAGAAATCCCATAAATAGTTTTCCCATGAAATAATCGGATTAAAAATTCTAGCCTTTTCATTTTATCGCATTGTTGATATACTGGAGTCGTGGAAGCATCATTCAATTTTTTCACCCTGACAATATCATCATTTTCATTAGATGCATCATCTGTCCTCATATCGAAGTCTTCTTGAGTAAAAATCCTTTCTTTTTTATGATGACGAATAAACGAAAACTGGTCATCTAACAAATTCTCCAGTCTAGTCCTTTCATTTCGATCATCAGAAATTTGAGATTTCATTTTCTACCCATTGTGATGCCACACATAGTAGTTTTCTTGAAAACCATATTTAGTTATGTGGTAGTTGACTTCTTCATGGCTCAACCAAGGTCTACCAACACAATTGGAACATGGGCAGTGTATGCGACCACTATCTGAAGCATTATGAAATGAAAAATCTAAAAAGCTCTCCAAATTGTTTCGAAAATCGCTTGAGATCCGATTGGTTTCATACATCCAACTTCTATCCATTCTGTAAAAAGAATTGTTATAAGTCATTTGGTCATAAGCAATTCAATAAGATTGAAGTTTAATCAAAAATATATTTAAGTAAACAATAAAGGAAGGAGTTTTTAGTTAATGTAGTGAACTATTAAAACAATGTAAAGATATACTAATTCAGTTATGTGTGTCTAAATTTGAGGTGAGATGTGTTTTGTAAATTTTTCATTTATCACATACAAGAAGACACCATATACATGATAGAACATTGTTCAAGATATTACAAAGTTAAGGCTTTTCATGAAAGATGCAGAATGTGTAAAGAGAGTTTTTTAAATAATTTATTGATGCTAAAAAATGGAAATATTGTGAAAAGTTAGTACATTTCAGAACACCCAAACTAAAGTCCACAGAAAGTACCATCTCACCCCACTAAAAAAAGGAAAACCACCTACCCCACTACCCCAACCATCCCCAATACCTTCACATGGATCATCCTTATATCCATTACCCACCTTAAGAAAATATGACTAAACAAACCATTTACCATCTTTGAGTGGGGATACATCTCACCAGCACCTCCATTAGTCGATATGATTCACTAACAACATAAAAGGAGTGGCTATGAAGACTTAAAATCAATTTTATTCATATAATCATGACACTTGAATTGTAAAACGAAAATAGAAAACAAATCAAACTACACTTATTGGGTTTCATTCCACACAAGTCACCACCTGGTTTAGGTTAAATCAAAATAGAAACAAAGAATAATAGATTCAAAACATTAAAAATAAGTTAATCCTTACAGATTTGGAGTGTAGAACTAAAAAATTGATTGACTTTAGATGGATTTATAGGGAGGAAGGAGTTCCCAGCCTATGTAAAGAGAGAGGCCTCTAGTTTAGAATCCAAGGGGGACTTCCCCAAGGCTTCCCAAATCATAATCACTATGAATCCAAGGTAGATTTCTCCAAGGTATTATAAACCAAATCATCATGAATCCAAGGGGGTTTCTAAATGGAATTAAAAGCTATGTTTTTAACATGAATCCTTGGTTGGTTTCTTCAAGGAATTCCAAATCATTAATCAAAGAACATGAACTCAAAAATTAAATTAAAATTTATTTATATTCATTTTCAATAGGTCTCATATAAGAGGCACGTGACTCAGGTCCCATTATGTGTTATAGGCATCCCAAATCATTCACTCATGTTCAATAACTCATTCTTGGAACCCCTATGGTCATACCTTTCATTACCCAATTAGTTCCCCAAGTCAAGCGCACCCCTCAGGTTAGGGTTCACCTGCGCGAGGGCTTCTAGAAATCGGGGGAAATGCAGAGTTATTTGCTTCTGTGTAATCGAGGGTGGGTTGTCCACAGGGGTGGTGGGGATGTCCAGGGGGGTACGGGGTGTCCAGGGGGTGGGAAAGCTGTCCATGAGGGTGGTGGGGCTGTCCAGGGGGGAGGGGATGTCCAGGGGGTGGGCGGGCTGTCCACGTGGGTGGGGGGCTGTCTAGGGGGTACGAGGTGTCCAGGGGGTGGGGGGAGTATCCAGGGGTGGGCGGGCTGTCCACAGGGTTGGGGGTTATCCAGGGGGTAGGGGTGTTCAGGGGGTGGGCGGGTTGTCCACGGGGGTGGCAGAGTTGTCCAGGGGGTACGGGGTATCCAGGGGGTGGGAGGACTATCCATGAGGGTGGTGGGGCTGTCCAGGGGGGTAGGGGTGTCCAGGGGGTGGGAGGGCTGTCCATGAGGGTGTGACTGAGAGCTATGAGATTTAATTGGGTTGTAATTCATGTTATGAAAAACAAACGATGGGTTTTAAGGATTAGAATATTATTTTTTAGTGAAAATCCAATTTGGTAGGATTAGTGACTTGATAACATGATGGTATCAAGTTTGCAATTGGGAAAATGTTGGGGAATTGGATTCTAAAAGGCTCCCACAACCTTCCAAGGATATATTATTTCTAGAAAAATGTGTTGTGGGAGAAGGAATTCATCCTATGTAGTTGATGTCACTTTTAGATCATGTGATGCCTTACTCATCAAGATGACTAGACAATAACCAAAGCCAAAGAGGCCTCAAACCTACACAAATATCTAGAAGTGATGAATTCCCAGTGCTTATTGGTGAACTATGGAAGTGATGACTTCCCACCTGCACAACCCCCCTTCCCCACCCCACCCCCAATAGACTCTCCCTGCACAACCCCCCTCCCATCCACCGACTGCACAACCCCCCCCCCCACGTGCACAGCCCCCTCCCCCACCCCCACCTACATAGCCCCCTCCCATCCACCCACTGCACAACCCCCCCCCCCCAACCCACCTGCACCCCCCCACCCACCTGCACAGCTCCCCTCCCCCCACCCCACCCCCACCTGTAACCCCCACCTCACCCCCCAACATACTCCCACCTGCCCATCCCACCCCCCCAACCTGCACACTCCCCTCCCCCCCCACCCACTTGCACAACCACCCACCACCTATACCCCCCCCCCCCCACTTGCACACCCCCCCACCTGTACACCCCCCCCCCCACCTCACCCCCCCAATAGACTCCCACCTACCCAGCCCACCCCCCCAACCTGCACACTCCCCCCCCACCCACTTGCACAACATTGCCCCTCCACCAGCACCCCCCACTTGAACAGCCCCCTCCCCCACCCCCACCTGCACAACCCTCCCCCACCCCCTCCTGCACAACCCACCCCCCCAACCTCACCCCCAACATACTCCCCCCCCCACTACACACCCCCACTTGTACATCCCCCTTGATTAATTGCACCCCCCCCCCCCCCCACATAAACACCCCCACCAGCACACCCCCTCCCCCCACCCACTACACCCCCACCCACTAAACCTCCCACCACCTGCACCCCCTCACTTCAAATAAATTTATTCACACATGACATGAGAACAAAAATAGAAAAAAATAAAATTGAAATTGTTGGGTAGCATATTACACAAACCTCGGGTTTAAGCCAAATCAAAACAGAAAAGAAAAAAAATAGATGAAAAACATTAAACATAAGGTACTACTTACAGATTTGAAGTGTAGAACAAAACAACTTTGTGATTGAAGATGGATCTGGTGGAAAGTTTCCAAGCGAGAGAGGTATTAGGTCTCGGCTTTAGCAGTTCAATCGCGTGGATGGGAGATCGGGTTTGCTAGCAATTTAGGGGAAACTTTCCCAACGATTTTAAAAAACCATTGGGAAAGGTGGAATTTACCAATGATTTGTACAAATTGTTGGTAAAGGGAGAATAATTTGTATATTTCCTGATGGTTTCTTCAAACCATTGGGAAATAATTCACTAAATCAACCTTTACCCATGGTTTATTCAAACTATTGGTAAAGGACCCCTATACCAACGGTTTTGTTGAACCGTTGGTATAAAAGTGTTGGGAAAACCCAACTTCCTAGTAGTGCTAGGGTTCTCATTTTTGAAACCGAACAATACAATCTCTTTTATATTGTTATGGGGTCAGGCATTGAGTGTCTATTGCTTATCACCCATAGACCAATGGTCAAGCTAGGGTGTCAAATACAGAGGTAAAACAAATTCTTAAAAAAACAGTTCAACCCAATAAAAAAGATTGGATTCTTAGACTTGATGATTCATTATGGGCCTATTGTACTGCTTTCAAAACTCTCATTGGCATGTCACCATATTGTCTAGTTTTTATAAATATTTGTCACCTCCCTATTAAGATAAATCACTGGGCTTACTGGGTCATTAAACAATGCAATTCTAATCTTTCTAGTGCAGGTACTCAAAGGAAGCTACAGATTCAGGAGTTGGAGGAAATTCCTAGAGATTTATATGAGAACTCCTAGATCTATAAGGAGTTAACCAAGGCTTCCCACGACTGTCTCATACTTCATCATCAATTCCATATTGGGCAGAAGGTCCTCCTTTACAATGAAATGTTGAATTTGCATCCAGGTAAGCTTCATTCCTACTGGTTTGGACCATACACTATTACTAATGTTTATCCATTTGGTGTTGTTTAGGTTCAAAATGAAGAAACCAAACAAACCTTTACTATCAATGGGAAGCAGATTAAGCACTTTCATGAAGCCCTTATGAAGTCCCCGATGGAGGAACTCCAAGTTCAAGAAGCATCCTACCAATGAAACCCACCAGGTTTTATCCTTCCTTCCCACATTATCTTTTATTATAGTGAGGACACTGCATGCTCTAGGTGTGGTGGGATGGGTACATTCCTTGGTTAGTTAGGAATTTTCATCTTCTTTATTTCTTTTTCTCTTTTTCGCTTACTGTATAGTATTGTCACTTACCCCCTAATTTCCCCCCATCACTTTTATGTTAGAATATTATTTTTTTATGCCCACTTTATCATGGAAAATGATGCCTACTTAATTATGGAAATTATTGATCATGCATGAGGAATTTCCCTTTTTCATATTATTTTAACATTTTCAAAAAAAATATTTCAATTATGGAATGTATGTTTTAGCATGAATTTAACATTAAGGTGTGATTTTTCAAGTGAATTGGTTGTTTTTTATGATATAAATGGTTTCATTACTTTGAAACCTTTGAGATGAATGGTACCCTTTTATGTGAGTAATTTATAGAAAAATTATGCCACTTAATTTCTCCACACATTTTTGCACCCATCCATGAAGTGTGGATTTTTCCTACTCAATAGAAGGTAAATATAAGTTAGTTTAACATTTATCAGCTTTCCAAAATGATTTTTTTTCATAAGTTCGTTCTTTATCTGATCTTTTTCATTACTGTACCAGATTGACCTATGTGTGTGTACCTATTATCTTACTATTGTACGCCCTAAAAACATAAAACAAAAAAAACACAAAAATTTGGGTTGTGTCTTATTCAGGTAAAAAACCACTCTTCCTTGACCTTTGATCTTATAATAACTATTACAATTAGTGTTATGAGGATATCAAACAAGGGTTGAGTGATGAGTGTGAGATTTGTTCCAAGTTCAAATTTTGAAAAAAAATGAGGGGAGTGATGAAATGTATGGTATATGGGGATATATATGTTGAGATCTTAAGGTTTGAATTCTGGGAATGTTTAATTGAGTGGGTATTGAAATTTTATTGTAAAGGATGTAGGACGGGTTTGTTGGACAAAATCATTTAAAGTTGGTTTTTTTTAAATAAGCTATATTTACTTGATAGAAAGTGGAAAGAATTACATGGAATGGTTTTCACATAAACACACATGGAGAATTAGTGACATGTTTAATTTTTGAATTACTTTCTTATATTGGTATCATGCATGTTTTAGAATTTCGTTCTAATACAATTTATGATACGTCTTTTTCTGTTATCACTGAGAATAACTCCTTGGTGTGATTTTTTCTTTGATCACATTTCTATCATTGATTAAATTTTCATTCAATGTTAAATCTTCATGAAGTTGGGAATATATCCATGAATACTTTTTGGAAATGTGACTTTGCCCAAGAGTTCAAATTTTTAGATGTGGGGGTGTGATCGCACAACGATTCATTGTTTTATTTCACCCTTACACCATTGTATTAAACTGATTTTTTATTGTAAATTCCAAATATAATAATAAATTTAACTTCATTTTTTATTAAATTATTTAATATTTATCAATTTTAAAATAGGAAATTATACTTTTTTATTATTTCATTGTAGGAGGGGGTGATTTGGAGACCCTGGAGATTATCTGGAAGGAAAATGGTCCAAACTGCATGGAAGCCCAAGGACACCTATCCATTGTTTTGCACATTGCACAATATCCATGCCTCCAAATAGGATAATTTTTTTTGGACTGATCCAAACCTCCATGGGATACAACTCATCTCAATAAACCCAATCCCAATTCATCCATTAAGGGGGACATATGAACCTATCTTTCCAGGTAATAGAATTTTCCTGAATTCAAAAGATAGGTTCGGTAGTTTGATAATATATCTCAATAAATATGTATAATGGCCACCAAATTTAACATGGAGATATTAAATAGGTCATCCAGTAACTCTCATATTATTTCCAAGCCATGATATGGCCATTTACTAGTCCAAAACTAAGATACAAGTGGTATAACCAAAACTGGGTGCTCAAAACCACTTCCCATTTTGGCTATAAAAGGGCACCATGGGAACCTCATTTGTAAGTTTGAACCAGAAGAAAAGATCTTACATTTTGTAATATTAGAGTAGTATACTCCTCATCCTAGAATTTATGGAGGGCCCTATCCTCATAGGGGGGTCAATAATGAAGAAGTAGTTCCACCCGAGCTTCCTCCTCCTCTCGATGGAGGGTTAAACGGTGGGTACTCATTGTGGGGGAGCTACACACATGAAGAGGGAGTTCCGGAAAATAATTCTCTACTAGTTTGGTGTATATTGTGGTTTTTAATTATTATTTTATATTTATCTTAACTTTTTTTAATGCATTTAATTGAGACACTTTTTATTTCATAATTGATTGGTGTGAAATTTCAAGTGTGTGACTTGTGTTATTATGATTGGACAACATAAGACTCATCTTATTTCCCAAACTTTTGAGATTTAAGTGTTCCTTGACAAACATTAATTCATGATAAGGGTATAGAACTTGACTATATGATTGTTATGTCAAGGTTTAGTCCTATTTTCATCATTTTAGGGGTTGTGGGGTACCCAAGATCTTGGTTAACCATCAGTCAAAGGATTACACCAAAACCTAATAATCAATTAAGAACAAGGAACTTTTCAAGTGATATAGTAAATTAGCAATGATCACATAATAATAATTTATTCTTAAAAATACACTTGTTTAAACTCTTTAAATTAAGTCATTTTATTTTAAAACTGTTTTCAAAACCACCCCCTCTTTTAGTAATTTTTATTAAAAATTCACACTAAAAACCACCAATGCTACTTAAGAGATGACATGGGGTCTTCCCTATACTATAAATCATATTTAAAAACATAATAAATTTGACATGTCATGACAACACATTCATTATCCAAACCAACCCAATCCATTCTAGGCTTCATTAATCAGTTATTTATTTATTCCATCACTACCCTCGAAACTACCAAGCACAACACACAACAAGAAACACAGAAATAATAAACACTGTTTTCACAAGGTGAAGAGACCTAATAAATGAAGGTGGCTCCTCATTAAAGACACATCATTCCGCAGCCTCCATGTTTAACACCCATTCATGATAAAACATATATCGATCTCTAGATACGAGGTGAAGCTTTTTGCATGTTACTCATGGAGAAACTTTGGTTGAATTACCCATACCAATCCCTATTGTCCTTCTTCAAACTCATCCCAATTAGGTCATGTACCAATAGAACCAACTCACAACCCCAACCGATAACCCATTACCACACAACCAGTTTCACAGCCCCACTGCACAACACTTCTCATCCATTCCACAATCAATCAATCTCTCAACCTGAGATTCCATTACACCACCCAACCCATCCCACAACACACAACGAGGCTCACAACCATAATACAACACAAACCAGAGAAAACCCACACATCACATCACCCCATGTACCAAGTAAAAACACAGTTTTAGATTTAAGAAGGCATCCCTTATTTAATTCCACTTGTTTAATTTTGGGGTTATCATAGAACAGTATGATCTTGGGGCATCCATTCATTAGCTGGATATACGTGATTAACCAATTTCCATTTTTTGGTGATTCCAAAAAATCTTGATCAAGTAACAACCACAACACACATAATCAGCATAAGAAAATCCACAAATTACCACAATTTTCAATAAGGCGTTTTGCCCATATAATCACAATATAATAATCAACATTAAGCTATAAAATCATGTGAAAATGAATCCCTGTGAACCTTAATTTCAATTAACCGATTCTTTATCTTCAATTAGCCTAACACAATCACGACCTATATGTGAACAAAAGTATATCCCTCCCTCATGATGGACAGATGAAGATAAAAATGTACATTCTACCTAAAAAGGGTGACAATGATCCTCGCATAAGAACAAATCACATAACGAACCTCTGATTACCTCTCCCACAAGATCTGCATCCGCCTGAGGATGTCACGACACCACCGCATCGACAATAATCGAAGAGAACCCCATTAGAACCATAGGAGAACATTCTACATCACATGGAAATAAGAAACAAGAGGGGAAAGAGAACAAATCGGAAGAAACCGCAAGAACGGAGGAAGAATGCACCTTAGATCGAATATGAATTGCTACGGTTTGAAGGAGGGAATCTAGGAATCAATCCTTGGCATGAGAATACTTAAATACTGAAGAGGGGTCACCATGTCTCCTGGGGTCGAGGAAGGGTCACTTCAGTCATAGGGTTTGATAACCCAAGTGGCCAAAAAACACTTAAAATTTAAAGTAGAGGGGTATTACATGACGTGTAATACCCTTTCATGTCGTGTAATTCCCCGCAGTCGACTTCCACCGAAAACCCCATCGCCTTTCAATTTATTTAATTTTTCAGACCCCAAAACAAGCCATGAACTAGCCTTGGAAAATTCATAAAACCAACTTTCACGTCATGTAATATAGTTACACGATGTGTAACTCCTGCAACAACTTTGGTGCACCCCTAACTCCTGCAAAAACACCTGAAACCTTCTTCAAACACTTCCAATGACTAAAAATGGACAAAGTAATGGACAGGGAAGGAATAGACTATTACATCAGATACCTATCAAACAATTCTTATCCATGAGAATCCAAAACCAATCTCATAAGAATAGGGGTATGAACAATCATTCTATGAGATTCCTCTCAAGGGTATCGCCATACCTCATACGCTACCACTAGCTAAAAACACCAAACCAAACAACTAAAACCACATTACACAACCTCACCATCACAAACATAAGTATTTTCTCTCTCACAACCACACTACTACACAACCATCGTGCAACCATCTCAACCTCTGCACATCCCAAACCAACAACTACTACGGTCGACGAACTGTACTATCCTGAACACACGAATCAGGGTATTCTGTAATTCATGTCAAGATACTATCCGCTCTAGTTAGTACTGACTCACCCACATGGGTTTAATCACATCACATTTAATTCATCTAGGAATATGGTCCTCCCTCTTTTTATGTTAGGAATTTATCACATACCACACCACATACAACTCAAACCAAGGGAAAATGGATCGTCTTATAAAACAAGGTTCAAACATTACATTTCAAACAAAACAGAGTAAGGAAAAACTCAAAAAAAATCTGGGTACTGGACACGAATCTAGGTTTCTCGCGCCCAAGTACTCTCATTCTGACCACCATGCCTCCACAACACACGAACCAAGGGAATGGTCCACCCACACAACACCTTCTCTTGAAGATCCTAGATTTCCACTGGCCACTCCACGAACATCGTGTTGTCCTCGATTTACATCTCTCCCCAGTCAAGAACATGGGGGTCATCGTGTAGATACCGACAGAGTTGATAGATGTAGAAGAAATCATGGATTCTCTCCAACCGTGGTGGTAATGCCAACTGGTACACCACCTCACCAACTTTCCCCAACACCTCAAAGGGTCCAACAAACCTAGGAGAAAGCTTACTCCCTCTTCCAAAACTCTACTACCCACGTCAAGGGGAAACCTTCAAGAAAAAATTGTCCCTAACCTCAAACTCCAAGGGCCTCCTCCTACGATCGACATACAACTTCCGCCGATCCTACGCTACTTTCATCTTCTCACGAATAAGTTAAACCTTCTCTGTTGTGCTATGAACTACCTTGGTACTAAGAACAACTGTCTCCCTAACCTCTATCTAGCACAATGGTAAACGACATGGTCTTCCATACAAATATTCAAATGGAGCCATGACAATGGAAGAGTGATGGTTATTATTATAAGCAAACTCTACCAAGGGAAGGTGTCATACCCAAGATCTGTCAAAGTCTAAGACACACGCTCGTAACATATCCTCCAACGTTTGGATAGTCCGATCTGTTTGCCCATTTTTCTGGGGGTGGAAAGCATTATTGAGGTGTAACTAGATACCAAAAGCATGATGCAATCCCCTCCAGACTCAAGAGGTAAAACATGTGTCCTGATCTGAGGCAATGGATCTTGGAACTCTATGTAGTTGCACCACATCATCCACATAACTCTTGGCCAAGACATCCACTACACCCGACTCCTTGATCACTAAGAAATAAGATGATTTAGTCAGCCG
Organism: Viscum album; assembly: GCA_963277665.1. Classification (NCBI taxonomy): domain Eukaryota; kingdom Viridiplantae; phylum Streptophyta; class Magnoliopsida; order Santalales; family Viscaceae; genus Viscum; species Viscum album. The sequence goes on from OY728150.1 coordinate 1,843,007,598, forward strand.
ATCCACTACTACCTAGATAACATCATAGACTCCCTAATCTATGGGTAACCCTGTGATGAAATCCATCGAGATGTCATCCCACTTCCACTAGGGAATATCCAAGGGCTGTAACAAACCACCAAGAACACGGTGCTTGACTTTTACCTACAGGAAGACCAAGCACTTCACAACAAACTCTACCACTTCCTGCTTCATCCCAGACCACCAAAACTACATCCTCAATCCACGGTACATCTTATAAACTCTTGGGTGTACCGATAAAGGTGAGATATGAAACTCATGAAGGACTCACTCACGCATCACCACTGGAATAAACAGCTTCCCATGGAACAATATTTGATTATAAAAATCCTCTATCCATCCCTCCATAGCATCACTATGGCTAACACGATCATGAAACACCTTTTCCTTTGAGTCTCGCCATTGAGAATCTTCCACCTAATGCATTAGAGAATACTTCACTATCATATGAAATAAATATCCCCTATCATCATCCACTCCTACATCCAAGTGTAAAGCTTTCAACTCCTCCATTTTTCTCCAAGCATCCATAGATTTCCAAACAACCTCCTTCTGTAGCTTCCTACTTAAATAATCAACCACGAAATTCCCCTTTCCTTAAGTGTAGGAGATCTCAAAATCATAGTCCTAAAGAAACTCCATCCACCTCTATTGTCGCAAGTTCAGATCTTATTGGTAATTGATATAACTTAAACTCTTGTGATCTGTGAAGACCACAAAGCACTCCCCAATGAGGTAGTGCCACCACAAATTCATCACAAACACGACCGCTGCTAGCTCCAGATCGTGGTTGGAATAGTTACACTAGAGGGTACGTAACTATCTAGACCTATAAGAGATCATCGCTCGTTGCTGCATCATGATGCATCCCAATCCCAGATGGAAATCATCACAGAACACCTCAAACATTACCCTTTCCTCAGACAACCAGAGTACTAGAGTACTAACCAACTTCCCTTTCATGTGGTTGAATGCTACTTGACACTACTCACTCTACACAAAATCTTGGTAATTCCAGGTCAAAGTTGTCAACGGGGATGCAACTTGAGATAAATCGGGTACAAACCTCCGATAATATCCTACAAGACCAAGAAAACTATAAACCTATTCCACATTCTTAGGTGCTTCCCAATAAACAACTACATAAATCTTCAATGGGTCTACTGCTACACATTTTTGAGACACCACATGCCTGAGGAAATGAACCTCTCATGTCCAAAACTTACACTTGGACAACTTTACATAGAGTTGGTGGTGTCAAAGAACCTGTAAGACAGTTTTGAGATGCTCGAAATGCTTATCCTCTGACTTAAAGTAGATTAATATATCATCGATGTAACATCCCAAACATGGATGCCACTCAATAGTTCCCTGATCCTGGTTGGTTACATGGCCTCAAGTGCATCTCCCCAAACAATAGAGGTTGCCGACTAGTAGTGAGGGTCTTGGTGGGTCATTGGGGAGACTATGCCCTCATTACCAGAGTATATCACAATAGAATTCAACAACATACTGATAGTGGAAGCAGTAAAACAAGAAAAAACAGATACATAGTAAGAATAGATATCAATATCAAAATATGGCTCATATACAATGTTGTAGATGATACATGTATCTAGAAAACATCCAAAATTGGTACATGGAAATACAATACAATACAAGTATCCAAAATAATAAAAAGACAAAAAAGTACTCCTAGAATCACAAGCCTCAGCTTGGTCACATGCTCCCCTGCTCTAAAGTAATAATCAACAACCAGTACTAGGATGATTTCCCCTACCATCACCTATGACTATATAATCTATTTGGGTCCCCAAGGAGGCCCAAACAGGGCATGAGATAAACGTCCCAGTAGGTTTCCACCCCATGATCTATATAGTTCTAAACAACACAATGCAATAAGATAAACAAGTGTAAGTAAGCAGTAACATAAGTGAGAATGCCTATGGAATATGTCTAATGCAAATAGAAATACTAAAAAGCCACTCAAGGCTCCCTATAATAATTGCCTACTCCTAAAAAGGCAGCTACAAGAAATATAAACAAAAAACATGGCCTCACCGTACAATCATCCATACCCTGTCCACATGGCCTTATTGTAATAAGGAGATATATCAAAAACCCACGACCTTGTCGTAAAACCAAAGTCATAAATCCCATGGTCATGCCGTATAATTAAGTGTATCATAATTTCCACAGCCTTATCGTATAATGAAGTGTATCACAATTTCTATGGAATTGTCATATAATGAATTGTAGACCATGAAGGGACAGATCCAAGGTGTCGAAGACCAAGTCATCCTTGTTGATTCCTAGGATCATCTCAATGGAAACTCGATATAGGCACTGGTTGGAGTCCTAGGAGTATGTATACCAACATGTCATACACGAGTCCAAGAAAGCCAAGTCCAAGGGGTAGCAAAGCCCGAGGCATCCCATATAATAAAAACCCTAGGAGCATACTCTATCCAAGGCATCCACTACCGTGTTCCAGATCCATGGAGATCCATCTATGGCATATATTTAAACTATTATTCATTCATACCATTTAACAAAACAATTCAAATCCATATGAGTCCACCCACTCATATAATCTATTTTATTTAAAACAGGTCACATTGGAATACCCACCCATTTATCACTATTATCCATTAAACACATCACATAGGTATACCCACCCATTAATCATGAAAATCCATTTAATAAATCTAAAAACAACCAATGAGTATACCCACTCGTTTAACAAATTCTAATCAATCCATCTAATCAAGTTAAGCATGGCATATTATGGTAACACAAGGCAAAAAGGAAGAACATCTCTTAAGCATGTAACCAACCTCATTAAATTACAAATGATCTTACTTAAACTAGGAAAACTAAAAAACACACCCCTTGGGTGGTTTATCACAGTTCAAAACCAAACAAAGGCATGAAGCACCCCTTGGGTGGCCTCCAGTTGGGGAAAAGAACCACCAAAGTATCTCAAGGAACCTAAGGGCATCCCTAACAGGTCCTAATACATCTATTTCAGATTAACATTTCAAAACTAGGCTTGCATTGAAAATTCTGGTGGGTGAAAAAAGGTTTGAAAGATCTATAAAGCATCAAAAGCTGAAAGAAAAGTATATACCACCTACCTTAGCTCGGTAGTAGAGTGATCGTCCAGTATCAAGTCCCGATTCACCTCAGTTTGGGAGAAATCTGAATAACAAATGAATAATGAGAAATTAGGTCATATGAGACTAAACCCAAACAGTGCAGCCATTGTTTTGAAGAATCAAAAATTACTAAAAAGGAATCAAGATCTTACCAGTGCGGTTCCAACGAGACCAACGATGGAAGAAACAGATTTCGGATCTGCAATTGGGAGCAAAGCCCATCTTTAGGCCTCAAAGGGGATTTTGTGCATTAAGAGAGGGGAATGTGTGCTTCTGTCCGAAAATAGAGGCTCATGCCTCTATTTTTAAAAAACTTAGTCAGGAAATTACACATTTGTTTTCCTATTCTGGAAAAGAAAACCTACACGTTGTGAAAGGTTCTGGACAGACCATTATACATCATGAAATTGGATTACACGATGTGTATCCTAATTACACATTGTGTAATAGTCTTGCATCCAGTACATAGCCTTCCATCCACTTCTTTCCCAACACAATCCAACTGGCCCATGACCTTGCTTAGGGTCTAAGCCAAAACGGGAAAATTAACAAGTGTTTAACTAGAAAGAAAATATATGTACCTCAATGAAAACCCAAGATCTTACAATCAATGAACACATCGATGAACCGATCCAGGAACTCATAGAACACAGAGTTCATAATCCCCATGAATACAACTGGTGCGTTCGTAACACCGAAAAATGTGACTACAAACTCGAAGTGTCCATACTTACACCTAAAGGCAGTCTTCGGGATATCGCTCTCTTTCACCCTCAACTAGTGATATCCAAATCATAGATTGATCTTAGAAAACCAACTCTCCCCTCTTAGTTGGTTGAAAAGATCATATATCCTTGGAAGAGGGTAACGATTCTTGACTGTTACTTGATTTGACCTTCGGTAGTCTATACACAGCCTCTGACTACCATCTGCCTTCTTGGAGAACAACATCAGAACACCCCACGATGACACATCGGGTCAGATAAAACCCTTCTTTATCAGATTGTTTATCCAAATCCTCAGCTCCCGCATCTCATGAGGTGTCATTCAATAAGGATCCATCGAAATTGGAAAAGCACTAGGCTGCAGATCTATCCCAAACTCAACATCACATCGAGAAGGTAGCATCACAACCTCCTCGGGGAAAATGTACAGGAACTCCCCAATGACCTTGGGAACCTCAACCATCTCAGAATCCACCGATTCCACTGACAGATCATCAAACAAGGAAAGAAGAGGCTTCACACGCTGACTGCCCACCTGATAACTCCACTCTCCAACAAAAACCGTACGTTAGTCATCCATGTTCGAAAACACGACTCTCCTACGTAATAAGTCAATAATGGAATGCATGAAATACAACTGGTCAATGCCGAGGATGACATCGTATGGTTGCATCTATAGTGAGGAGAGCTTCTCATGGGACTGATGTGGTCCTATCATTAGTCTACATCCCCAGCACACATCAAATAAGCTGGTCTAGCCTCTGACTAGCATACTCAACACCAGGGGCACAAGAAGCCTCTCTACATCTAGCCCTAGAGCATGGGAAAGAGTAGGTTAAACAAAGGAGTGTTAATCTCCTGAATCAAAAAAGCACAAGCAAGGATACTAAACAAACTGATTGTACCTCTAACGATCTCTAGCTCTATGGGAACTACTGCCTCTGTTGCGTGCAACTAACCACGCATGGCTCCTCTGCCTCTCTGCTGACGACTGCCTCCATGACCATGCTTGGTTCAAGGCCCCTGAACACAAAGGGCATCCTAATTTCAGCCTCTACCTGCTCCATCACCCCTCAGTGAAGCAAAATCCTGTTTCCCCTGCTACTAAAATGGTATCATTGACAACCGCTGTTAAGGCTGACGCTGAACTTGTCCACCTCCACCATACTGAGCTTGAATAGCTATTGCAAACTAGTTCTCAATATGGTCACAAACTCTATAGAAAAAACACCTCACCCCCAAGCCCACAGGAAGATAATGGGAACCACTGGCACTAGAAGGCCAAAAAGGAAGTTTTTGAGGTTGACTCCCTATCGGTTGAAACCTCAAAGTTCCTAGCACTAGTAACCCTACCTCTTGAAGAACTCGGTTGGATTCCCTATCAAGGTATAACTCCTCATGAGTGTATCTCCTTGATCACCTCTGCCTTCTTCTGAACCTCCAAGTACATTGAAAACGTAAAAAGAGTAAATGAATACTGGATCGAAGGACAGAGCACCCTCAAGGTGTCTCTCATGAGACTCCTCATTCGGAAAGATATCTGGGGGATGAAGGAGGTCCTTGAATTTTATCCCAATATACCGCACTAACATACTCCTCTAATGAAGAGAGAGTAGCTCTTGCCTCTTCTCAACCTCCATGGTTGATGAAAGGAACTCTCCTTGGAATTCCTTCTCAAAGTCGACCCACAAAATGTCTGCTTCCTTCCTCTCCCCCAGATAAAGCGTCCACCACTGATGCACAACTCATCGCACTTGACTGAATGCCAAAGTAACCTATTACTCTATCGGGGCCCGGATCAGATTGAAGGTGATCTCAAGCTCCTTGATCCAACTTTCTATATCCATGTATGAAACATTGCCCTCAAACTTTCCCAAAGCATGTCGTTGGAAAGCATGCAACGTCTTCTATCACTGGTCATCCTCCTCGACTGGATCAACCCTCCATTGATCAATCGGATTAGCCTACTAAGCCTCAATTGCCCGAGCCACACGTGGACGATGACTAAGATCCATAGATAAAAGGAAAACAAGGATTTACTAAGACCGAGTAGTATGGAATTTTCTTAAAATTTATTTTAATTCATTTTGCTCATTTTATCCATTTTTAACTTTCCCAAAACAAACCAATTCAAACAAGAATACAAGTCATTATGATGCATATACCTTTCCTAGGGTCTCTACCCTGCAAATAGTGTAGCATCGCTTGGTCGTTTGGTAGGATCAGAGTCCGTGCATTGGATCATGAAGGGTCCTAAAATCTCATGTCCTAGCCAGTATTCCCTGACCTATGTCACACACTAAGATCACCTGACACTATTTCCCTTTCAACCCATTCAATCCTCATTGTGCCTAACCCCAAACTTCATCATATTTCTCAACCATAGGCTTTGATATAATTATATCACGACCCCCTCCCTCCAAAGATGCCCCTCCTAGACTGGAAATGGAGAAAGAAAGATAATGAACCCTGAGTCCCGCCTCCAGTAGGCCCCAGGTTGGCGACTAACACCAAGGGTATACTGATCTCACAATATGGGAGGCATTACCCTTTTTTTTGAAACAAGGTCGGGAGATATGATGAATCATCCACAAAACAAATCCAAGACATATATAAAAGAAAGCCAAAAACCATATCACATGCACATTTTAAAATAGAACTAGTACAAATACAAAAGTCTCCAAAGTGAAGTATCCAAAAGCAAACTAAAGCAGTGACTCAACAACTGTCCAAAGCCTGAGCTAGTAAGGTCCAACGTGATCCGTGAAATCCTCATGGAAACCTTAAGAAAGTTTTATATACATAGGGTGATCATACAGGTATACTTAGTAGGAAAACCAAAGTCTCTCGTGCACATTTGAAGGAAGCATACTAATGCCCATGTGAGAAAACAACAGAACCAAACAACACCTAACATGTATATCAATCTTCCAAACCTCACCAAGGCACACTCACCAAATAATGAAAGTCAAGTAATGTAATATAATGCACCTCGATGATAGGGTACCCCACACCACTTTCCCACTGATTAGCCGCTCTTGCATAACGGAAAACGTCCTCGTGCTCCCACCTCTCCTGAAAGTACCACGTCAAAACCCGCCCGCACACTTGGCCTCACAAACTACACCACATCATAAAGACACATGGGAAATCACAACACATCTCATTCCACCTGTAGACACTTGGTCCACAAACCACATCACATCCTACCCGCAGACACCTGGGCCACAAACCACATCTCATCCCGAAGACACCTGGGAAAACACAACACATCTCATCCCGAAGACAACTGGGAAAGCACAACTCGCCCACACACACCTGAGCCTCACAAACCACAACCCGCCCAAAGAATCTTGGGTTATCACCACTTGGAAGAGGGGGTAGAGAAGAGAAGGTGTCCAACCATCCATCCTCCCATCAGGATGTTTGGGAAAGACACCCTCCCCCGTGACGATGGGAGTGTTCGGTACATAGTGATCAACTAGGGTGGGGTGCATATAGAAATCACAAGGAAAATACAAGTATATACATATACAATACCAAACACTCAAGCTCAGCCTATCGGTTCTCATACAAACCACCAACTCACAACACTACCAACTTTATCGCTACCTCTAAATGCACAACACCACACATCAAGCCATAAAACCATTTCATATTCCCAAGCAAAGTTAATCAACCATTTCTATCTTGTTATCCAAACCAACCCAAGCCATTCCAGGCTTCATTAATCAGTTATTTATTTATTCCATCGCTACTCGGGCAACTACCAAGCACATCACCCAACAAGCAACACAGAAACAGTCAACAAAGTTTTCAAAAGGTGAAGAGCCCTGATAAATGAAGGTGGCTTTACATTAAAGACACATCATTCCACGAACTCCATGTTTAACACCCATTCATGATATAACATATATCGATCTCTAGATACGGGGTGAAGCTTTTTGCATGTTACTCATGGAGAAACTCCGGGCGAATTACTCATACCAATCACTACCGTCCTTCAAACTCATCCTGATCAGGTTATGTACCAACAAAACCAACCCCCAACTCACAACCCCAACCGATAACACATTACCGCACAACTAGTTTCATAGCCCCGCTGCACAACACTTCTCATCCACTCCACAATCAATCAATCTCTCAACCTGATATTTCATTACACCACCCAAGTCATCCTACAACACACAACCGAGCTCACAACCATACTAAAACACAAACTAGAGAAAACCCACACATCACATCACCACATGTACCAAGAAAAAACACAATTCCAGATTTAACAAGGCATCCTTTATTTAATTCCACTTGTTTAATTCCCGGGTTATCACAGAATTGTATGATCATGGGGAATCCATTCATTATCCAGATATACATTATTAACCAATCTCTATTTTTTTGGGTGATACCAAACAGTCTTGATCAAAAAACAACCACAACACACATACCTAGTGCAAGCAAAGCCACCAACGACCGTAATTTTCAGCGGGGCGTTTAGCCTGTATAATCGCAATATAACAATCAACATCAAACTGTAAAGGCAATCCCTCTACCCCTTAATTTCAATTAATGAATTCTTTATATTCAATTAGCTTGGCACAATCATGACTCATAGATGAACAAAGGTAGATCCCTCACACATGATGCACAAATGAAGAGAAACAAAGGAAATCCTACCTCAAAAAGGTTCCAACGATCCTCGCACAAAAGAGAATCACGTAACGGACCTTCGATTACCTCTCCCGCAAGATCTGCATCCACCCAAGGATGTCGTGACACCACTGCATCAACAACAACTGAAGAGAACCCCATTATAACCTGAGGAGAACATTCACCATCACATGGAAAGAAGAAACGAGAGGGGAAGGAGACCAAATCGGAAGAAACCACAAGAACAGAGGAAGAACGCATCTTAGATCGAAGATGGATCACTACAGATCAAATGCGGGAAGCTAGGAATCAATCCTTGGCGTAGGAATCCTCAAACGCTGAAGAGGGGTTGTCGGGTTGCCTGCGGTCGAGGAAGGGTCGTTGCAGCCATAGAGTTTGACAACCCGAGCAGCTGAAAAAAACACTTAAAAGTTATAGCAGCAGGGTATTACACAACATGTAATACCCTTTCACACCGTGTAATGCCCCACAGTCGACTTCCGCCAAAAAACCCATCGCCTTTCGATTTATTTCATTTTTCAGACCCCGAAACATTTCATGTTGTGAACCAACCTTGGACAAGTTGTGATACCGACTTTCACGTCGTGTAATACAATTACACGATGTGTAACTTTTGCAACAGCTTTGTTGCACCCCCAGCTCTTGTGAAAACTCCTGGAACCTCCTCCGAACATTTCCAATGACAAAAAATCAGAAAAGTAACAGACCGAGAAGACAAAGACTGCTACAAAGAGGATTAGTGGTGTCACTCCAAACCTATAATCAAAAGTAATGAACTTTAGTTTCTCTAATGCACAAACACATTATCATGCATTCTCCTTGGATTAACTTGTTCGGGTGAACAAAGTAAAATATCTCATGTCCTGTATTGTTGTTTTACTGTATTATAATTGCAAGGAATAAAGAGATAAGTGTTCCTGCTAATTACACAATAAGACCACTGATAAGGTAAATTTTTATTTGTCACATCCCGATTCACCCATCTCAAGATGCAAGTCTTGTTGGGGACCAACAAATGTTCATTTTAGAAATCGTTCCTCTTGTTTATATTGTTTATAAACAAACATTATCTTTCATTTGTTTCAAAAGATAATAAAGCCCATGCAAATGCATGGGGATCGTAAGCTCCTCCACATGCCACTCCAATGTTTTCCCTCCAAAATTCACTCCTCTCCCATCATCTTTCATCGGTTAATTCTTAAAAACAGGTTTTTGATTTTTTTTCAAAACAGGATAGGGTGATAACTATTTTTAAAAATAGGTTCGGATATGCGTAAACCCCGTTCACGCATCTTCCCTCGTCAGGAAGCGTGAACGAGGTTCACGCATCCTTTGTAAACTTTATAAAGGATGTGTCAACCCCATTCACGCATACTACATAAAGTTTTATTTTGTTTTGTTTTGTTTTGTTTATATATATATATATATATAACAAAAAAATCAGCAGAATTTATCTTTTATTTAATATCCAGCAGTACTGTTATTACAGCAGTATGGATTCTAACAGAAACCCTCACCCATGGCTCTCTTTTATAAGAGGGCTCGCTCTGAAAATCATTCTGTATTTTCGATGTGGGATTCGGGTTCTTCCTTTCCTGCACAGAACATTCTGCATTTTTAATGTGTGATTTTGTTTCAAGTACATGACTTTGAAAGACTATAAAATACAAACTATAATGCCAATATAAATGAAACTTAAAACATGGATTAAACGCATAAGAAATAGTTGAAAATAAAAAGAATTTCGTAAAAAAATATTGATGAATAATAATTTATAAGCTTTCAAAACTACTAACTTGAAACTTAAAAATGTTTCAAGTATGTGACTTTGAAAGACTATAAAATACAAACTATGAGACCAATATAAATGAAAATTAAAACATAGATTAAACATATAAGAAACAGTCGAAAAGAAAAAAAATCGTAAAAAATGTCGATTAAAAATAATTTATAAGCTTTCAAAACCACCAACTTGAAACTTAAAAATGTTTCAAGTACATGGCTTTGAAATACTATAAAATACAAACTATAAGACCAATATAAATGAAACTTCAAACATGAATTAAACATATAAGAAATAGTTAATAATTAATTAGTTAGTTAGTAATATAATTATTAATTATATAATTATTAATTATATAATTATTAATTATATAATTATTAATTAGTTTATAATTAATAAAATTATTAATTATTAATTATTAATTATTAATTATTAATTAGTTTATAATTAATATAATTATTAATTATTAATTATTAACTATTAATTACTAATATACAATAACTAATTAGTTAATTGGTAATATAATTATATAATAATTAATTAGTTAATTGGTGATATAGTTATAGATTGATAATTAATTAGTTAATTAGTAATATAATTATTAATTATATAATAATTAATTAGTTGATTAGTAATATAATTATTAATTATTAATTATATAATAATTAATTAGTTAATTAGTAATATATTTATTAATTATAATTATTTATTATTTATTATATAATAATTAATTAGTTAATTTGTAATATAATTATTAATCATAAAATAAATAATTAATTAATTAGTAATATAATTATTAATTATAATTATTTATTATTTATTATTAATTATTAATTATATTATAATAAATTAGTTAATTAGTAATATAATTATTAATTATATAATAATTATTTAGTTAAGTAGTAATATCATTGTTAATTATAATTAGTAATGTGATTTTTAATTATAATTATTCATTATAATTTTCAATTTTCAATTATTAATTATTAATTATATAATAATTAATTAGTTAATTAGTAATATATTTATTAATTAGTTAATAATTAATTAGTTAATTAGTAATATAATTATTAATTATAATTGGTAATATAATTATTAATTATAATTAGTAATTATTAATTATATAATAATTAATTAGTTAATTACCAAAATAATTGTTAATTATTAATAATTAATTAGTTAATAATTAATTAGTTAATAATTAATTAGTTAATTACTAATATAATTATTAATTATAACTATTAATTATTAATTATATAATAATTAATTAGTTAATTAGTAATGTAATTGTGAATTATATAATTAATAACTAATAATTATAATTAAAAATTATATTACTAATTAACAAATTAATTATTATATAGTTAATAATTATATTACTAATTAAATAATTAATTATTAAAAATTAATAACTAATAATTATAATGAATAATTATAATTGTTTATTATATTACTAATTTACTAATTAACCAATGAATTATTATACAATTAATAATTATATTGCTAATTAAATAATTAATTATTATATAATTAATAATTGTATTACTAATTAACTAATTAATTATTGTATAATTAATAATTATATTATGAATTAACTAATTAATTATTTTATAATTAATAATTATGAAACTAATTAATTATTATATAATTAATAATTATATCACTAATTAATCATTATATAATTAATAATGATGTTAATAATTAACTAATAATTATATAATTACTAATTATATTACTAATTAACTGATTAATTATTAACTATTTCTTATACGTTTAATCGATGTTTTAATTTTCATTTATATTGGTCTTATAGTTTATATTTTATAGCCTTTCAAAGTCATATGATTGAAATGTTTTTAAGTTTCAAGTTGGTGGTTTGAAATCTTGTAAATTATTTTTCATCAACATTTTTTATGATTTTTTTCTTTTTGACTATTTCTTGTATGTTTAATCAATGTTTTAATTTTCATTTATATTGGTCTTATAATTTGTATTCTATAGCTTTTAAAGTCACATATTTGAAACATTTTTAAGTTTCAAGTTAGTGGTTTTGAAAGCTTATAAATTATTATTCATCAACATTTTTTACAAAATTCTTTTAATTTTCAACTATTTCTTATATGTTTAACCCATGTTTTAAGTTTCATTTATACTGGTCATATAATTTATATTTTATAGTCGTTTAAAGCCACGTGCTTGAAACAGAATTCCACATCGGGAAAGCATAATGATTTCCAGGGCTTGCCCTCTTATAAAATGGAGTCCTGAGTGAGAGTTTATGTCAGAATCCAGATTGCTGTAATGATTTGCAGGATGCGTGAAGCCCGTTCACGAATCCTTCGCGAAGTTGATGAAGGATGCACGAACGGTGTTCACGCATCTTTCACCGCGCCTATGATTCGTGAACTCCGTTCACCCATCTTTTGGGGATGCGTGAACAAGATTCATGCATTTTCGGACTTATTTTTAAAAATAGTTGCAACTTTATCCCGTTTTGATTTTTTTTTTTCCTTCAAAAACCCATTTTAAAAAATTACACTCTTTCATCTTTCCTTTTTTTTTTTTGTTCTGCACATAGGTTCTTCCGTCCCCTCCACCTCCAACTCACCATCTCATCCTCCCCGTCACTTGGTCGCCTCCACCCCGTAGCATTCCCGCCTTACCTACTTCCCTACTTCTCCGCTTCCACTCAGTCGGCCTCACGCCAAAGATCTCTTTTCTCAGAACTGCTGCTCCTCGACTCACTGTACGAAGTCACTGCGCCATCTTCCCTCATTCCAGGCACTCCTCCATACCTCACCGGTAAGCGCTCCTCCTTGACTCACCATTTTCATAGCGCAGCAACCAGCTCGTTGTTGCCTTTCACTCCCCTTACACAACACACGGGCACCCCTAAATTTCTATAACCCTAACTGCATTTCCATCTTCTTCCCGTGTATATCCGGTGAAAAATCCTCTAGTCCGTTGTCTATGGGTTTCTACTCCATCTTCCACAATACAGGAATCCTCGATCATGAAATCCTAATTTTATTTCCTCTCCCAATAACGATTTCCATGAATGAACCACTTTTCTCTTGATCACTGCTTGCGTTTTCCGCCCTCGAAGATACCAGATTTGCTTCCTGTCAGACTTTAAGCCTAATTCTGTCTTATTTCCACAAATTTCTACAACTCTGTAATTCACTGGTTAAAGGTGCGTTCCTTTTTGTTCTTCTATTATACCTATATTTCATTTTACATTTTACAAAACCATCATATGCATATTCCTAATGCATATGGTATATTTGGTTTATGCATATTCCGTGTACTCATTATTTTTATGTGCCAAGTATAATTTGGATAAAACCTTTGAATTTCTCCAGCACTTTATTTCACTGTTTAATAGATTCATTCACTTGGATTCCACTCTTTTTTGCAAATAGATTATATGTTTACAATTATGAATATATTGATTGCGTTGTACTAATACTACAAGCAGTCACTTCTCCATTGATGCATGCATTTCCTATCTTCCTTGGCACAGGCTTCTCATATTTTGAAGCTATAAACCTTATGCCGTCTCCTCCATATGAAATTCAGGAACAAAGTGATCTGCTGCTATTCGGTTCATTCCCTTTTCTCTTTTTCTGTGCTATTATATCATATTGCAATTTTGAAATCCATTTAAAACATATTATTTTTACTTACTGTAAAACTAGGATATTACTTATTTTTCATTGAAAATATTCTTTAAACACTATGTATTCAAAATGTAAACACCTTTCATGTAGACTGAAAATTCCAATTTAATGATTCTATTTTCTTTATATGCACACTGTACATGATCACTGCATATACATATTCTCCATACACTATATGACACTGCGTATACATTTTTTACTCCTGGGCTTCTATTTGACTGTTTATCATGCCATATAATCCCAGATATATCATATCTGGATTGCAACTACCAACAGGCTTTTAAAGATACTAGATTCCAAAGAAAGCTAAGGAGGTTACAAAGGATAGATGATGGTCATACTGGTTTTATAAAAAATATCACTTTTATACTACAAAAATATACGACTCATTCTTTATTTCATTAATTCCATTATTAAGTGACATGGATATCTACCGTATCAAGTTCTTTACGTTCAACTACTGAACCGCACATTGTTCAAGTGAATCCAATGTTCTCTAATGACAGTGATTTACAAAATTCAACATGGTTGCCGTTATTAGCAATATCATTATAGCCAGTAAAACTTTCTCAAATACAACCAAGGATTTCCTAAAATCAACTCTTATATACAATAATACAATGACAAATAGCATTGGTTTTCATTCATATCCATATGCCTTTTTATCATTTTCCAATCTCCTAGTTTTTACTATCCAATTATGGGATTTTTTAATACATACTTCCAACATATCACAAAATTTATAGTTCATTAAATACCACACAACCTTTTGTAGGAAACAAAAATTCAAGCAATAATCACTGAATGACAGTTGATACCAAAGTATAAATTACTTATTCACAAAGGTTTATGCTATACAATTCAAAACATTCATACTGCTAGAATACTGGTAATTTTTTACAAACTCTTCACAATTATAGAGTTGTTTTTAATTGGAGAACACAAATGAGACTGCTCAAAGCTAATTTTCCACATTTTGTATTTGCCTTCACTCATTTTATTGACATCATTGAAAATAAAGTTCCAGAATAATTCCCGACAGGTAATTTTCAATATGTTATGCAAATATATTCTACACCCAATTACTTTGTTATCCATATACTTTGTTCTTCATTTATTGATTTACAACTTGTAATTTTGTTTACTGCCAACTCAAGTGTTTCACTCCCTTACTGAGTAGTATAGATGAATATGGTTGTCTTCATACCAATACTTAAAACCTTGACAACATTTACTCCAGAAAATGTTACTCTTTAATATATTCATCTCACTAATAAACACTTTTAGGACTACCATGCAGTATGATAGATGTAATCTGTGTTTTCCTATTTCACATTCTTTGATTTTCCATAATGAAATATCTGATTTCAATACATCTATATATATGTATACCAATCCTGAAGGAATTCTCACAATTTTCATCCAAACTGCGCTCCATTCTTTCCCATCTGGTTTCATCCCATCTTATTTCTCTTTCCCCGTCTGCCCACCTCTCATTCCAGCTCTCTTGCTTTCCACTCACCATACCATATCTTCCATGACTGCCCTTTTCGATCTACTGCTCCATTTCCCTCCACTCCATTTCTCTCCCACTCTTCCAATCACAACGGACCTCCTCACGTACACACTTTCGTTGTCTGTAGAAATCCATGGATCCTCCTTCGGGACATGTTCTCTTCGAATCACCACATGCCTAATTTTATTTTGCTTCTTCATTCTGCGGTTCCTCCTTCATTCATCGATTGATGTTCTACTTCTCTTCCCTCATACATCACACGGAAACATTATAATTTTGCATCGATCCATCGTTGCTGGGTTTCCATTTTCTCCATCTATGAATTGCCTTCCCCGTAATTGTTCCTTATATTTATTTTGGTCTTTCATTTTAATTTATTTTGGTTCAAATTTATATCGGGTTATGAGGAATCTTAATTCCTTACATGTTGACCACATCCACATTTTGATGCCGTATAACTGAAAGTTGCTATATCGATGCCATGGTTTCTGGTAGAAATTCTCAGAGATACACTATTTTTTTTACATTGCAGAACTCTCTTTCATACTTTTTATGTTTTCCATAATAGAGTTGATTGCAAGTACTGGAGTTTTTAAAATAAATAATGCCAGAAGATGGATACTCATGCGTTTTTCCAGAAATCTTCACATCTGCTCATTGCCTAATATGTCTTCTTCTGGTCATCCATTTTTTTCTTTCAACCTAGATCTTCGAAGGCCTATGATGTCTTCTGCAAACTGTTTAACCCATATTCCATCTTATAGGTATAATTACTAATTTATTTTAAGAAAACATTATTCGACATTCATTCTTTTTTCTCAAGTAAAACTTATTGTAGTGAAAAACATCGGTTGTTTTTTATTTAATTCTTCCTATCATCATGTATATTATCCTATATAATTATTTACTTCTTTTCCATACGTTGAAAACCTAGAATTATTGAGTTTCAATACTCTGAAAATTTATTCGCATAGATCCGTTTTTTATAATAGGTTTATTCGACAATTTTTAGAATTTATCAATTTTGCTGTAGAAATTATCATTTTGGGTGCTTTATGGAATTAGATTATTTGACAGTTTTCGGTTTATTTGTTTGTGTAGAATGGTGAATTCTTCTTTTCTTAAGGAGATGAAAACGATTTACAAGTGAGAATAATCCAATGTGGGACTGGGAAACACCCTTTACCCAAAAATACAATAATCTGGGTTTAACACTCCCCCTCAAGCTGATACATGATAGCTTGGAAAAGTTCCACAAAAAAAAGACACTGACAAAGACCACACACACTCCCCCTCAAGCTAGGTTTGATGCGGTGGATGCGTACAGAGAGTCAAGTCGAGCTCCCGTGAGGCCTTCGGTGAAGATGTTGGGAAGCTGATCATCCGTCAGAATGTAACTGAAACTAACATGGTGATGCTCGAGGTGATGGCGAAGAAAATGGATGTCCACCTCGATACGCTTCGTGCGTTCATGGAAGACGGGATTGGAAGCAATCTTCGTGACTGCTTGATTATCACACCAAATATAAGCAGATGACTGTGGCGAGAAACCAATTTCATGAAGAAGACGACGAAGCCACAAAATTTCAATAGTGACCATGGCCATCGCATGGTATTCTGATTCAGCACTGGACCGGGAGATGGCATTTTGTTTCTTGCTGCGCCATGAGATTAAGTTCTCTGCCAGAAAAATAGTAAAGCCAGACGTCGATTTTTAGGTAGCTAAGCAGCCAACATAGTCAGCATCACAGAAGACCTCAATATTTAGATGATCGTGATGTGAATACCAAAGACCACAGACAGAGTCTTTCTTAATGTATTTGGCAATGCGAAGGACAACATCCCACTGAGATTTTGTGGGATGTTCCATGAAGGCTAATAGCGCAAAAAATGTCTGGACGAGTCATGATGAGATAATTGAGTTTTTCCACAAGACGATGGTACCTCTCTGGGTGAGAATATGGTTCCATGCTGTCATAAAGAGACCGTTCCCCAGGCTCAAGAGGTGTGTCAACGACAGTTGTCTGAGTCGAACCAACATCCTATAAGATATCCAAAGCATATTTCTGTTGGCAAAGAAAGATGGTGTCTGGAGAGCGGGTGACCTCGATGTCAAGAAAGTATGTCAGAGGACCTAGATCTTTGGTTTGAATTTGTTGTTGAAGATACACCTTTAGATGAGTGATTCCATTTGAGTCGCTCCCAGTTATGATGATATCATCAACATAGACAACCAACAAGATACAACCGGAGGACGTCGTGTGGTAGAGGACAATGTGGTCCTTCATACTCTGGGATAGGCCAAATGTAGTCATTGAAATTGTTATAATTTTAATTTCCTCAAACATTGTGAAACTTTTCAATCAACATCCCTCATAGATTTATTTACCTTGAAGGTTGGGGTTGTAACATAAATTCTTAAGATAACTTTGCTTATCCCATATCCATCATTCATTTTGTTATGATTGTGGTCATTTTCCTTTTTCACGCATGCTGAAGATCCTCCCATGCGTGTTGATGTCTTTTATATGTGCCGATTTATTACAACAACTATTATTGAGATTGATACGATCTTTATATGTAATGAGAATATCTCCCTGATACTATCTGATAAATCTGATTACAATTTCATTTTAAGAAATTGAGTATTAGTTTCGGGCCAACCAAACGTCATGCAGGGGTGTTTTGGGTCAGGCATGCCCGCCCATACTCATTCCAGATTGGGCAGACCCGTCCCGACCCATTTCAGGGCGAATCGGGTCCAATAGAACCCAAGGAGGTTGTGGCAGAGGGTCACCTCACGACTGAGGCATAACATAGGGGGCTCAGTGGTCTTGATCAGTGCGACACGACGATCGGGGTGAGTTGGGATGGGGTTCGGTCGTGACAACAGTGACAGGGAAGGCAGAAGCGCGACGACCAAGAACTGGCGGCTCGGGCTTGGCCAGACACCGACAGAGGGCAACGTTGGTGGGCTCTCACAGCGACGTCCTTGGTCAACTCGAATCTAGGAGAATGTCGGCGACAACCGGCTCAGGTGCGAACGACGACAACGGTGGACTCTTACTCGATTGGCTGTGGCATGGGCAACCGAGTGTTGGT
Organism: Viscum album; assembly: GCA_963277665.1. NCBI lineage: Eukaryota > Viridiplantae > Streptophyta > Magnoliopsida > Santalales > Viscaceae > Viscum > Viscum album. Next base: position 1,843,026,254 of record OY728150.1, read on the forward strand.
GTGGGACGACGATTTCGCGAGTGACTCGACCGTGGCTTGAAGGAGGAGGGCGGCAGGGTCTGCGGCTGTGGCGCGATCCGGCTTGCCGAAGGGGAGAGGGATGAGGCGTGGTGGGGTCGCGGTTGGTCCCGACGGGGTAGATCGCTGGAGGAGGAGGCCCGTGCAGGGTCGACCTCAACAGTGGCGGTGGGCTCAAGCTGAGCCAGGGAGGGGTCCCGCGGGTGGATTCTTCCATGGGAAGAAACCATCAACCCCAATTTTTTATTTCTTTTGTCTTTCTTTGTTAGTCGCGCCCCCAGCCTTGTTCGAAGCAGAAGGCTATTGCCTTCTTTATTCTTTTTAACAAAACAGCCGACACCCGTGTGGAAAGTGGCGATGCTCATGGGTAGGTCTTCTGTTTTTTTATATTATATATTTTATTTTGTTGCAGAAAATTCAACAGAACGTGTGAAATTTCTAATCACCAGCCGAAGGAGATCCGACTATTGGATCCCAACCAGATTTCGGTCAGGTCTTGGCCGAAATAAATTGGATCGCCTGAATTAAATTTCTAGCGATTCACCACTGTGCCGATTTAAGTTCTTTAAATTTTAATATCCTAAATACCACTGCTTTCAATTCATAATTTTTTTTTTCGGATCCATAACTTGGCCATTCGAGATCGGATTGAAGTGCAGTCGGATCCGTTGGGACCAATTTCAAACCCTCTACTTTAATTTAAAGCTAAATAATTTTTCTTGACTCAAAAAATCCACGCGAGCCCTCTGATATCAATTGTTGGTACCGAGACGCGCAACGGAAGCCAATGGCTGAAGATTTTAAAATTTTTCGTCACCGGAGCAAAGATACTTCGTCATCTCTGGCGATCCGAGCTCTGGTACAATCCGAGGATCTTGCGTTAATTAATCAGATCACAAAAATAAAATTGAATGAGTTCCTCGTTTGATTCGAAGAACGCTCGTCTGTCGCAAGTTGCTGACGACCGTTGCTCGAAGGATTCGAGACCGAACCCCTCTAGATCGTCCACACACGTTTTTCAAATCTACGCGTACGTCGTTCATCGAATTCTGGGTGCTAGCGTGGAGCTCCGATGATTTCTTCGACGTCGTGACGATCACCACGATCTTGTTTCTTCGATCCGCGAAGGCGTTCTTGGATCAATCGCTCAGTTAGAGCGTTTCTCTCTCTAGGATTCAAGAGAGAGAAACTCTAAATTATGACTGATAAATGGTTGATGGAATGAGCTTCTCTTGAACTTATATAGTGGATGTTCAAAAATATTCGATTTGGGTTCTCCGACCCCCCGTATATTTAACGTGCACTAAATAAGTAATAAATAAATAAATATAACGAATTAACTGCGTCATAGATATTATTTATGTTTTATCACGTACTTATTATATATATTTGTAGAATGGGAAACCCCCTTACCTCAAGGTGAGGCGAAGACCTTCTTTTATAGATTGAGAAAGAGGAATACAAACAGGAGTATTCCGATGTGGGACTCGGAAATACCCAAAATAATAAAAGAGGGTTTAACACTCCACCTCAAGCTGGACATGCCTAGCTTGGACAACGAGTCCCACAAAAAAAGAAAGATGACCTTATACAAGACCAAACACACTCCCCCTCAAGCTAGGCTGCAGATGCTGTGGATGCCCAACTTGGAACTGAGCGAGGCTAGGCGAGCCCCTGGGAGGCCTTTGGTGAAGATGTCAGCAAGCTGGTCCGCCGTCGGGATGTGGCTAAAGCTGACATGATTGTGCTTCAGGTGGTGTCGAAGAAAGTGGCAGTCCACCTTAATACGCTTCGTGCGTTCATGGAAGTCGGGATTCGAAGCAATCTTGGTGGCTGCCTGATTGTCACACCAGATGTGAGCAGATGTCTGCTGAGGAAAGCCAAACTCCTAGAGGAGTTGTCGAAGCCAAATGATCTCCTTAGTGATGGTGGCCATGCCACGATACTCAGACTCCGCACTGGATCGGGAGACGACGGTATGTTTCTTGCTGCGCTAAGAGATGAGGTTGCCTGCCAAGAATATGACAAACCCAGAAGTAGATCTCTGAGTAGCAAGACACCCAACATAATCAACATCACAAAAGGCCTCAATATTCAGATGATGATGCTGGGAGTAGCGAAGACCACAGGCAGGATCTCGCTTGATGTATTTGGCGATGCAGAGGACAACATCCCAATGAGAGGTGGTCAGATGCTCCATAAATTGACTCACTTTGCCAACAACGTAGGCAATGTCGGGACGAGTCATGGTGTGATAATTGAGTTTGTCCATCAGTCGACGGTACCGCTCTGGATGTGGATACAATTCCGAGGAGGCATAAAGAGACCGTTCCCTAGGCTTCAGAGGAGTGTCCACAGCAGTGACCTGTGTCAACCCAACATCTTGCAGAATATCCAACGCATACTTCCGTTGGCAGATGGAGATGGTGTCCAAAGAATAGGATACCTCGATGCCTAGGAAGTATGTGAGAGGACCGAGATCCTTAGTGTGGAAGTGCTGGTGAAGATGCTCTTTGAGGTGGGTGATACCAGCAGAGTCACTGCTGGTGATAATGATATCATCCACATAAACGACCAATAGGATGCAACCAGCAGAGGTTGTCCTGTAGAACACAGTGTGGTCCTTTATGCTTCGAGAGAGCCCAAAGTCGGTGACGACAATGCTAAAGTGGCCGAACCAAGCACGGAGAGACTGTTTGAGGCCGTAAAGAGAGCGGCGAAGTCGACAGACTTGAGACTCGGCGCCGAAGGCACAAAAACCGGGGGGTTGTTGCAGATAAACCTCTTACTCAAGAAATCCATGGAGGAAGACATTCTTGACATCCAGTTGATGAAGAGGCCAATGATGATGAGCCGTCAGAGAGATGAATAACCGAACGGAGTCCATCTTGACAACTGGAGAGAAGGTATCAAAATAGTCAATGCCGTAAGTCTGTGCAAAGCCGTTCGCCACAAGGCGGGCTTTGAGTCGATGACGAGTGCCATCGGGATTCAGCCTGACTGTGTAAATCCATTTGCTGCCAACCGCCTGTTTGCCTGCTGGAAGAGGGACAAGATCCCAAGTATGGTTTTCTTCCAGAGCCTGCAACTCATCCCGCATTGCTGCTAGCCATCCCGGGTGAGATTTTGCATCACCAACTGTGCGAGGAATAAATACTGTCTCCAGAGCTGACAGACCCTTGTATGAAGATACAAATAGAGGAGTACTCTGACAAGAGCAGGTACTTTTCCGGAGGGCAATGAGCAAGTCGTCTAGTGCCGGGGCATGAGCATAAGACGAAGCGGGAACGACGATGTCATTGGTCGGTACGGGGGGCACAGTCGATGGGCGACGAGAGTAAACCGTACCAAACCGATGAGCAACAAGATGCAGCACTGGAGGAGGATGAATGATGAGTGGAAAACAATCATCGATGTCAGTATCTGGGTGGGGAGAAGGAAGTGAGAATGGAGAACTCTCAACAAAAGAGACGTCAGCAGAGGTGATATAACGTCGTAGGTCTGGAGAGAAGCACCGATATCCGCGCTGAGTGCGTGAATAGCCGAGAAAGATGTAGCGGAGAGATTTGAGAGAGAGTTTGGAGAGGCCGGTACGAGTGTCACGGACATAACAGAGACATCCAAATACATAGAGTGGAAGTGAGTGGGGAGTGAGAGAGGAGAACATAGTCCGAAAAGGAGTCTCCCCCTGAAGGATAGAAGGAGGGAGTCAGTTGAGGAGGTAGGTTGCAGTCAGGATGACATCGGTTCAAAAGCGGATTGGCACCTGCATGCGGAATAGGAGGGTACGGGCAGTTTCCAGAATATGACGATGTTTCCGCTCTGCCACTCCATTCTGCTGAGGTGTATCAGGACAAAATGTCTGATGAATGATGCCGTGATCCTTGAGAAACTGCTGAAAGGAAGTCGATAAATATTCCCATCCATTGTCGGAGCGGAGACATTTGATGGAGGTGGAGAATTGAGTATGAATTTCATTGTAAAAGGTCTGAAAGGTAGGAAAAACTTCAGACCGATCACGAACCATGTAAAGCCATGTCATGCGGGAGTAGTCATCAATAAAGGTGATATAATAGCTGTACCCGGACTGGCTCAGAACCCTGCAAGGACCCCATACGTCGTATGAACAAGATCGAAGGGATTCACTACACGTGGTTCCTGTTGAGGAGAATATGTTACCCGATGAGTTTTAGCAAACTTGCAGGATTCACAATGGAAGGATAGGTGAGAACTGAATTGAGGGCACATTTTATAGAGGATGGAAGGCGGTGGATGACCAAGACGGGAATGTAGGTCAAGAGCACGGGCCGAGGTAGATGAGCAAGCGAGATATGGTGGGGTATCGAACATGTACACCCCATTCCGAAGATGACCTCGACCAAGCTCTTGATTCGTCTTCTGCTCCTGAAAAACAACACCAGAAGAAGTAAAAGTAGCGACACAATTTAAATCTTTAGTGAGTTTGCAGATTGAGAGAAGATTAAAGGGACTGTGAGAAATATAAGCAACCGAATCCAGGCGAATAGACGAGGTCAGGTGGCATGTGCCAAATCCGATGATGGGGATTGTTGATCCATTTGCAATAGTAATTGTAGAGGCATTGGTGTACGGATGATAGGTAGTGAACATACCAGAGTTCCCTGTGAGATGTTCCGATGCACCAGAGTCTAGCATCCATGTTGTGGGTTATTGAGAGACACATGCGGTAGAGCTGTCAGTCTGAGCAATGGGGGCTGAAGAAGAGGACAGTGGCACAGTCGCCCGATAGGGTTGTATCCAGGCAATATATTTCATCGAGAGTGTCATTCTGTAACGGGTGTTGGATGATGGGGAATGTGGGCGACGACGACCAAAGTTGGAGGCCGACGGAGGGTGCCACAAATCGGGAGTGCTGCTGAGAGCGCAGGGAGGCAGGCCGGGTAGCTCCGAACTGGTGTATAGGAGGCCGACGACATGAGGCGTGCACGCGGTGCTGCGGCTGTGTGGATGGACAACCATGGGAGGTGGGACTGAGCGCGGGAGGACGACTGGAGGTGCGTCGGGCAGCAGGGCCGTGGGAGGTGGGAGCCGCATCAAGCGGGAGCCGGGTGTCGTCGGGAAGCTGCTGGAGGCCGGGGCCTGATGAATTTCGGTGCGGGAAGCACCATTCCGTTGGGTGAGGGTCGGCGAGATCCGTTTCGGCGGATCGGTTTCACACCGGTTGGCCGCACAGAGGATGGGGCAGGGCTGCTGTCGGAATCGCCGAGGGAAGGGCGGGCCGGGATGGCCGGGATGGCCGCTGGGAAGAGCGGGCCGAGAGGCGCCGCTCGGATTGGCCATCAGTTTGAGGCTGATAGGCCGTACTGAAGTTCAGTTCAGTATTCAGAGCATGTTGAAGACTCTTCCAAAACTTAGAGGTGAATCTTGGATCTCAATCGGACACAATAGATAGTGGTACTTCATGAAGCCTTACCACTTCCCTGATATATATCCGTGCCAGTTGATCCAATGAGAAATCCTCCTGAATAGCAATGAAGTGTGCAACCTTTGTAAGACGATCCACAACAACCCAAATTGCACTGTTGCCTTTGGATGTCTTCAGAAGTTCGGTGACAAAGTCCATGGTGATGTTCTCCCATTTCTATTCTGGTATGAGCAATGGTTGCATCATTCCCTTAGACTTCTGCCTCTCTGCCTTCACTTGCTGACACACCAAACACTTTGATGTATATTCAACGATCTCCTTCTTCATATTATCCCACCAATAATGCTCTCAGAGATCTCGATACATCTTTGTGTTTCTTGGGTGAATAGAGAAATTTGAACTATGTGCATCATCCAAAAGTTCATTCTTCAGCTCCAGACTTGATGGAACACATAGTCTTTTCCCAAATCTCACAATTCATTCTTCATTAACATTAAACTCTGAGGATTTCCTTTTTCCGATAGCTTCCACTTTTTCCTGAATTCCCATATCATCCTTTTGAGCATCCTTTAACCTTTCCAAAAGTGACGGTTGAGCGATCATTTGTGAAAGGATTGATGATGTTTCATTCTTTATGATTCTCATGTTCATTTTCATCAAATCTAAGAAGATTGAATCCTTTTCAATTCTCATCAATGATAGAATCGCTGAGTCCTTTCTACTTAGGGCATCCGCCACCTTGTTCGTTTTCCCAGGGTGGTAATGGATTGAGTAGTTATAGTCTTTGATCAACTCTAACCATCTTCGTTGGCGCATGTTCAACTCTTTCTGTGTGAATATATACTTGAGGCTTTTGTGGTCCGTATATATTTCACACTTCTCCCCAAAGTGATAATGCCGCCAAATTTTCAAAGCGAAGATCACTGCAGCCAACTCGAGGTCATGTGTTGGATGGTTCTGTTCATGAACTTTCAATTGCCTTGAAGCATAGGCAATGACTTTGTCATTTTGCATCAACACACATCCCAGGTCCTTCTTCGAAGCACCACTGAATACCACAAAAAGTTCTCCACTTGTGGGTAAAGTGATCACGAACGCAGTGATAAGCCTCCTTTTCAACTCCTTGAAGCTTTCTTCGCATTCATCACTCCAAGAAAACTTTACTCCCTTTCGAGTTAGCTTGGTAAGAGGGTTGGACAGTCGTGAGAAATTTCTCACAAATCGTCGATAACATCCAGCTAACTTCAAGAAGCTACAAATATCCGTTACCGATGTTGGTCTCGACCATCCCTCAATTGCATCTGTTTTGGAGGGATCCACAGATATCCCATTGCTTGTGATGACATGACCCAAGAATGAGACATCCTTCAATCATAACTTACACTTGTTGTACTTTGCATAGAGCTTCTCCTTCTGCAAGGTCTCTAGTACAGTTCTTAGATGCTCCTCATGATCCTCCTTGGTTTTGGAGTATATCAGAATATCATTTATAAAGACTACCACAAATCTGTCGAGGTAATCTCTAAAAACTCTATTCATTAAGTCCATGAAGATTGATGAAACATTAGTGAGTCTGAAAGGCATTACTATGAATTCATAGTGCCCGTATCTTGTACGAAAAGCAGTCTTGGGGATATCTTCCTTCTTCACCCTTACTTGATAATATCCCGACCGCAAATCCACCTTGGAGAAGTATTGTGCTCCATGCAGCTGATCGAACAAGTCATCAATTCGTGGCAGATGATACTTGTTCTTTATCGTGATTTTGTTGAGCTCACGATAATCGATGCAAAGACGCATTGACCCATCCTTCTTCTTGACGAAGAGGACTGGTGCACCCCATGGTGAAGCACTTGGACGTATAAACCCTTTATCCAGATTCTCCTGTAGTTGTTTTTTCAGCTCCTCACCACAACAACCATTCTATACGGAGTTTTGGATATTGGCAATGCCCCAGGTATAAGATCAATTGAGAATTCAACATTTCTTCTAGGAGGAAGACCAAACAATTCCTCGGGAAACACTTCAGCGAATTCCCTCACAATAGACATGTCTTCAAGGATGGTTGCTTCCTTGGACTCAATCATCTGAGCCAGATACGCGTGCTCATAGGGCAGTAATATCCACACTTGAGATGATGGAGCTAAAGAAGATTCATCTTCCTCATTGTACTTGTATAGAACCGGGGGTCGATTATCCACATGGAGAGTGATTTTTCTCTCCCGACAATTAATGTTGGCTCAATATAAGGAAAGCCAATCCATGCCAAGAATCGCATCAAATTCCACCAGTGGGAGTATGACGAGGTTCGCCGGGAAGTTTAATCAACAGATTATGACAGAGTTATATTCATGGGATGCAATGATTGCCCCATTTGTCGTATTCACCGACATCTTCACTTCCATGATTTGTGGTGGTGCTGAGATTGTTCTATTAAACTTTCGAGATATAAAAGAATGAGTAGAACCTGAATCAAAAAGTACGTTCGCTATTCTTGAATGAATAACTAGCGTACCTGTCACCACTTCGTTGTCGGGGTTCACTTCGGCAGTAGTGATGACAAAAGCTCGCCTTTGTTGCCTTGGAGGTTGTTGGTTGCCTCCGGAAACCCTTGGCTTAGGGCACTGATTTGCAAGATGCCCTGGTTCTTTGCAGTTGTAGCAATGAACCACGCGTTGAGGTTCGAACGGAGCGTTCCTCTCCTTTGTCGCAGCCGCAGGTCTTTCTTGCCGACAGTTAATAACCATATGTTCTTCTCTTCCACACCTAAAGCATTTCCTCGTCCAATTCAGGCAATTTTCGGGGTGCTTCTTTCCGCACCTTTGGCAAGTGGGGTGTTGGATTTTCTCAACACTGTTGGATTTATCCATCAGACCACCATCATTGAAGTCCACCTTACGCTTCTTATCCCCATGATACCCTTGAGATTCTCCGATCCCCATTTTGACCTTGAGGGCACATCAGACAATTTCCTCATAGCTGTCGAAGTCACGGATCGCCAGCGCTTTCCGCAGGCTAGGTTTCAGCCCACCAAAGAAGCGGTTCAACCTTGCATTTGGGGGTAACGACAAAGCGGGAGGTGTATCGTGCAAGCCTTCTGAAGTTTGCATCGTACGCTCCGACAGATTCGTCGTCTTTTTGCTTGAGGGCAAGGAAGTCCCTTTCCATCTTAAGCCAGAGGGTGCACGAAAAATATTTATCGAAAAACATCTTTCGAAAATCCTTCCATTCCAACGCCTTGATCTCCTTCTCAGGCTTCATATTTTTGATCAACGTCCACCATTGATCAGCTTCACCCTCCATACGATAAGCAGTCAGGAGAACCTTCTCTTGTTCAGAACTTTGAAGGATGAAAAAGATATTTTCAATGGAGTTGATCTATTGTTCAGCGATTGAGGGATCAAATGATCCATTAAAAGTAGGAGACCTTTATCTCATGAAGCTCTCGATAACGACTTGTTCTTTCTTGGGGGGGGGGGGGGTTGAACGTTCCTTTTGACCCATGTTTCTATTCAAAGCTTGAGTTAGCTGAAATAGAAGAGTGACATAGTTCGCGATTCCCGCTCCTATTGGATTGAGCATCTCAGTAGTACAATCATCACATTGATCTTCACATCGGTTGTGTGCTCGAGTCCTCCTATTACCGGCCATAGGCTGGAATAAAAGGAAAGTTAGGGGTAATACATAAAGGGTAATCCAAGGACAAAACTGATGACTTATAAATAACTTTTATTTCCTTAAAATATGAATCTATTGGGTTCAGTCTATGTTATCCATGATCTACTTTCTAACATATATTATTAGGGCATTTCCCCCCCTTTAATAATGGTTCATACGAAGCTTGTGAATTTACCAAAGCATATCCCCCGGGAGTGTCGTACCCAAGAGTGCAGCAAGATCCGTTGTCGTGCACCAGTTCCCGTTCGAGTCTAGCTCAAAGCGGTGTTTTCGGGTTTACTCCTAGGATATATCTGTGCCAGAGTCGCCTCTACCTGCTCGTATCCAGAGAGAGATGTATTTGCTTGATAAACCACTTACTCAATACTCACCAAAACTTAAGGATGTTTTTATTATACTTAGTCTTGTCTCTAAGGCTTTACTATGGTTTTTTAATCCTAATCCCAAAAATAACTAAATCTATCATTTGATACCAACTATGACAACCCTTTTTTTTATTACACAATTAAACATAATTTATTACATAAACTTCACTTGATACAACATAAAAGATTGAGAAGTCTAGTGTCTTTGGGGCTTAGGATCATTACATAACAACTTAAAACATGCAATACAACATCTTTATTGAAAACTTCCTTTACATGACCACTACATTTCCTCGTACTTAGCATTGCATATGATAACCTGGGGACATGCATAAGAAAAGAGTGAACTTTAAAGCCCACTAAGGGAATAATCATCGAATAACATGAGGAATACAATACATGTTAGACAATAAGTATATCAATAGAGCACAAGAGAAGCATAAACATAAAGACATGATAAAGCATGATAATCATAACATGGAAATGTGACAACAACACTTAAGATGAAATTAACATGAGCCAAGGCTCATTGCACATGGAGCATGAGTAAACCCTCATTGCACATGAAGCACGAGTAAACCCTCGTTGTACTTGAATTAGCATGAGTAAACACCCATTGCACATGACATATCATGATACTATACGTTACCCAATGCATTGAAGCGCTATCAGGGCACATCTTTTTTTAAACATTTCACTTTATGCATAAGTGTGCCACATGAATCATAAAACATTGAATCAGTCAACATAATCATTTATTCCACGATAAACGAATGTAGAATACATACTTGAAACTCTTTAAACAATAAGTAAATGTGCATAAAGGTGAATACCCTTGATATAGAAATGAGCATGATATTCACTACACAATCACTTTGACTTGGAAAAGCGCGGTGTAATTTCGACAACATAGTGGCGTGACATAAGAACTCATAAAAATGGTTGATGAGAGAGAAATGAGTGTCATCATATTTACATGACATGGACAGTAAGAAGGTCATATAGATACATGTCCCAACAAATGTAATGGAATTTAGATTAATGATACAAAAGAATTGCTTGAATGTAAATGAGGAGAGAGAAATTGCTTTCAGAATTTCAACACAGTAACATGTGTACATGAGAGGCATTTAATGAGAGAGAAAGGGTCTCCTATCATTCAAACATAAAGAGGGCAGTATGAGGGAGGTGCGAAACCATACCCCAACATTTATAATTGAAATTAAAAGGGCATAACAACTTAAAGAATATTGGACAAAAATGAGAAAGGAAGAAAACCTTTACTTGGAAGTGTGCTTCCAATGGCTTGAGAGATGCTTGAGAGAGACTTCTTGGGAGCTTGGGGCACCTTGGGGGGATTCTAGAGAGAGGAGAGCAGATGTTGGACGAACTCTAAAGGCTTTGAGTGAAGAGGAAGTGAGAGTTTGAGTGAGCTTATATAGGAAATGAGAGAGAATTGTTTATTATTTAGGTTTGAGACACCTCAAATTAAACTAATCAAAACCAGAAACCAACCCATGATTTTTGGCAAAGGGAAGTGGAAAACAATATTTTATAAGACCAAAGTTTGAATTTCTTAAAATAATGGGGTTGCTTATGTGGAGGTGAGTCACACTCCCAAGGAAAACAATTTAAAGACAAAATGTTTAATAAGTCTTGAAGGGTCCACTAGAGCTTTGTAAAATAAATCAAACCAACCCAAAATCACATTATTTTATTGGTAAAACATATATTGGCCGAACATAAAGTATATAATATTTTATTACATCACTATTGGGTCATTATGATGCCATAAAACACATTATATATTTAAACGGTATTTAATTTTTACCCAAAAATTTGACCGTCTCAGAAAATTATGAAAAATTCATCGTTGGATAATTTTGACGTCCTGATTCCATAAATAATTTTCATTTTATCCAAATAATTTTCTAAATGTGTTAATTTTCACTTTTAAAATAAAAATCGACATTGATCGAAAATTCATGGATTTTGACAAAAATGACTTTCAAACCTTAATAAAAATTACAATTGCATTCATAAAATTATACGATCATTTATATTTAATAAAAATTAATTTACTAACAATAATAATATTTTATTAAAATATTATTTAATTCAAAAATTCATTAATTCATCAAAATAGATTTCTTAGTTGAACATTAACTAAAAATACTATTTGTGCTTTAAAAACTATTTACAAGGTAACAGTAATAAAATGAAAGTATATTCATTATTATATACAAAAATAATGTACATAACCATAGTGCTAACGTCTTGTTATATAACCCTTTATAACACCCGCATAATACCGAAGGGTAAGGTGTGCGATGATGACAAACTCTTGGGATGACTCGGATAACATTGCTCGGGTGGTAATCTCTATCAACTTTCACTTTTCTCGTAGGCGGTCCCGCTCGAGCTTAACATATTCAAGCTCGGCTTGGGTTTGGTCAAGAGCGAAGCCCAAAGATGCAACATCCTTTTCGAGCTCTGACAAATAGGCTTCGCATGAGACACATCTACTGGATGAGGCCATTGCTTCCTTTGTTTGAGTAAATTTGATTTGTTAAAGCCCTATATTTATACTAATCATGTGATCACTGCTCAACGACTATATTAGCAATGGTCACAATTCTTAACAATATTTTAAAATCCAAAAACATAAAACCAAAGAAGTTAATATTTTATATAAACATTTTACATAAAGAGACATTTAATTAGATCAAGAGAGATTTCCATTAATGAAAGTTTTGGTCGTTACAATCTTCCCCCCTTAAGAAATTTCGCCCTCGAAATTTCCTTTTCCCACACTAAAACAGATGTGGGTAACTCTGATTCATCATTTCCTCCGATTCCCACGTCATTTCTTCAAACTTGTGGTTTCGTCATAACACCTTGACGAGGGGCATTGTCTTATTTCGTAGAACTTTTTCTCTACGATCTAAGATTTTCACCGGTTGCTCCTCATAAGAAAGATCATCCTCTAACTGTACCACCTCTGAAGTGAGTACATATGAAGGGTCCGGTATGTATTTCCTTAAGAGGGATACATGAAATGCATCATGTACTTTGGCCATGGTAGGTGGAAGTGCTATTCGATAGGCCACAACCCCGACACGATTAAGAATTTCGAAGGTGCTGATGTACCTTGGACTTAACTTCCCTTTTTTCCAAACGTCATGACCTTCTTACACTGAGATATGCGTAGAAATATCATGTCTCCAACTTTAAACTCAAGGTCTCGTCGACGGTTATCTACATAACTCTTTTGTCGACTCTGGGCTGCCTTGATATTCTGCTGAAAGGTTTTCACATTCTCCACCATTTCTTCGACCATTTCTGGTCCAAGCAGCTTAGACTCACCGACCTCATCCCAACACGCCAGTGTTCTGCACCTTTTCCCATAAAGGGCTTCATATGGTGCTCTGAATACTGAACTGAACTTCAGTACGACCTATCATCCTCAAACTGATAGCCAATCCGAGCGGACTATCCAAACACTTGAGGACATGTTGAGAGCGTGCTCAATGGACTTTAAAGGAGGATGAGATCAACATCTTCCTCTGGTTGAGTTCTCTTATAATAACAGTTTCCACTCGAGCATCCAAATGACGTCATATGAAGCCCTTTATGGGAAAAGGTGCAGAACAACGACGTGTTGGGATGAGGTCGGTGAACGTAAGCTGCTTGGACCAGAAATAGTTGAAGAAATGGTGGAGAAAGTGAAAATCATTCTGCAGCATATCAAGGCAACTCAGAGTCGACAGAAGAGTTATGCAGATAACCGTCGGTGAGACCTTGAGTTTAAAGTTGGAGACATGATATTTCTACGCATATCTCCGTGGAAGGTCATGAGGTTTGGAAAGAAATGAAAGTTAAGTCCAAGTTATATCGGCTCCTTGGAGATTTTTGATCGTGTCGGGGCTGTCGCCTATCGACTAACACTTCCACCTACCATGACCAAAGTACATGATGTCTTTAATGTATCCCTCTTAAGGAAGTACATACCGGACCCTTCACGTGTACTCTCTTCAGAGCTGGTACATTTAGAGGATGACCTTTCTTATGAGGAACAACCAGTGAAGATCTTAGATCGTAGAGAAAAAGTTCTACGAAATAAGACAATGCCTCTCGTCAAGGTGTTGTGGCGAAACCACAAGTTTGAAGAAGCGACGTGAGAATCATAGGAAATGATGAAGCAGAGATACCCACATTTGTTTGAGTGTGAGAAAAAGAAATTTCGAGGGCGAAATCTCTTAAGGAGGGAAGATTGTAACGACCCAAACTTTCATTAAAGGAAATCTCTCTTAATCTAATTAAATGTCTCTTTATGTAAAATGTTTATATAAAATGTCAACTTCTTTGATTTTATGTTTTTGGATTTTAAAATACTGTTAAGAATTGTGACCGTTGCTAATATAGCCATTGAACAGTGATCACATGATTAATATAAATATAGGGCTTTAACAAATCTAATTTACTCAGACAAAGAAAGCGATGACCTCATCCATTAGACGTGCCCCATACGAAGCCCATTTGTTAGAGCTCGGAAAGGAGGTTGCGTCTTTGGGCTTCGCTCTTGACCAAGCCCAAGCCGAGCTTGAATATGTTAAGCTCGAGCAGGACCGCCTACGAGAGAAGTGGAAGTTGATAGAGATTACCATCCGAGCAATGTTATCCGATCCACCCCAAGAGTCTGTCACCATCGCACACCTTACCCTTCAATCTTATGCGGGTTTTATAAGGGGTTATGTAACAAGACCTTAGCACTATGGTTATGTACATTATTTTTGTATATAATATTGATTATACTTTCATTTTATTATTGTTACCTCGTAAATAGTTTTTAAAGCACAAATAATATTTTTAGTTAATGTTCAACTAAGAAATCTATTTTGATGGATTAATGGATTTTTGAATTAAATAATATTTTAATAAAATATTATTATTGTTATTAAATTAATTTTTATTAAATATAAATGATTGTATAATTTTATGAATGCAATTGTAATTTTTATTAAGGTTTGAAATGCATTTTTGTCAAAACCCATGAATTTTCGATCAATGTCGGTTTTTATTTTAAAAGTGCAAATTAACATATTTAGAAAATTATTTAGATAAAATGAATATTATTTCGGGAATGAGGACGTCGAAATTATCCAACGGTGAATATTTCATAATTTTTTGAGACAGTCAAATTTTTGGGTAAAAATTAAATAGCTTTTAAATATATAATGTGTTTTATGACATCATAATGATCCAATAGTGATGTAATAAAATATTATAAACTTTATGTTCGATCAATATATGTTTTATGATATATTTTACAAAGCTTTAGTGGACCCTTCAAGGACTTATTAAACATTTTGTCTTTTTAAATTGTTTTCCTTGGAAGTGTGACTCGTCTCCACATAAGCAATCCCATTATTTTAAGTTCAGACTTTGGCCTTATAAAATATTTTTTTCCACTCCCCTTTGTCAAAAACCATGGGCTGGTTTGTGGTTTTGATTAGTTTAATGTGAGGTGTCCCAAACCTAAATAACAAACAATTCCCCCCCTTTCCTATATAAACCCACCCAAGCTCCCACTTCCTCCTCACTCAAATCCTTTGGAGTTCGTCCAACTTCTGCACTCCTCTCTCTAGAATCCTCCCAAGGTACCCCAAGCTCCCAAGATGCATCTCTCTCCCAAGCCTTTGGGAGCACACTTCCAAGTAAAAAGGTTTTCTTTCTTTTTCATTTTTGTCCAATATTCTTTAAGTTATTATGCCATTTTGATTTCAATTATAAATGTTGGGGTATGGTTTCACACCTCTCCCATACCGCCCTCATGTTTGAATGATGGGAGACCCCTTTCTCTCTCATTAAATGTCTCTCATGTACACCTATTACTATGTCGAAATTTCGAAAGAAATTTCTCTCTCCTCATTTACATTCAAGCAATTCTTTTGTATCATGAATCTAAATTTTATTACATTTGTTGGGACATGTATCTATTTGACTCCTTTACTGTCCATGTCATGTAAATATGACGAGACACCACTTTCTCTCTAATCAACCATTTTTATGAGTTCTTATGTCACGCTGTTATGCTCTCGAAATTACATCGCGTTTTTCCAAGCTAAAGTTATTGTGTAGTGAATACCATGTCCATTTCCATCGTACTTAGCATTGCATGAGATAACCTGAGAACATGCATAAGAAAATGGTGAGCTATAAAGCCCAGTAAGGGAATAATCATGGAATAACATGATGAATACAATACATGTTAGACAATAAACATATCAATAGAGAACAAGAGAAACATAAACATAAAGGCATGATAAAACGTTGAATCATTCAACATAATCATTTATTCCACGATAAACGAATGTGAAACACATGCATGAAACTCTTGTGCATAAAGGTGAATAACCTTGATAAAGAAATGAACATGATATTCACTACACAATGACTTTGGCTTGGAAAAGCACGGTGCAATTTCGGCAGCATAATGGCGTGACATAAGAACTCATAAAAATGGTTGATGAGAGAGAAAGTTGTGTCTTATCATATTTACATGACATTGACAGTAAAAGGGTCATATAGATACATGTCCCAACAAATGTAATGAAATTTAGATTCATGATACAAAAGAATTGCTTGAATGTAAATGAGGAAAGAGAAATTCCTTTCGGAATTTCGACATAGTAACGGGTGTACATGAGAGACATTTAATGAGAGAGAAAGGGGTCTCCTATCATTCAAACATAAAGAGAGCAGTATGAGGGAGGTGCGAAACCATACTCCCAACATTTATAATTGAAATTAAAAGGGCATAACAACTTAAAGAATATTGGACAAAAACGAGAAAGAAAGAAAACCCTAACTTGGAAGTGTGCTTCCAAAGGCTTGAAAGACCTCTTGGGAGCTTGGGGCACCTTGGGAGGATTTTAGAGAGAGGAGGGCAGAGGTTGGACGAACTCCAAAGGCTTTGAGTGAGGAGAAAATGAGAGCTTGAGTGAGTTTATATAGGAAAGAAGAGAGAATTGTTTATTATTTAGGTTTGGGACACCTCACATTAAACTAATCAAAACCACAAACCAGCTCATGATTTTTAGCAAAGGGAAATGGAAAACAATATTTTATAAGCCCAAAGTCCGAACTTCTTAAAATAATGAGGTTGATTATGTGGAGGCGAGTCACACTCCTAAGGAAAACAATTTAAAAAGACAAAATGTTCAGTAAGTCTTGAAAGTTCCACTAAAGTTTTGTAAAATAAATCAAACAAACCCAAAATCACATTATTTTAATGGTAAAACATATATTGGCCGAACACAAAGTTTATAGTATTTTATTACATCACTATTGGGTCATTATGATGTCATAAAACACATTATATATTTAAACGGTATTTAATTTTTTCCCAAAAATTTGACTCAGAAAATTATGAAAAATCCACCGTTGGATAATTTTGACGTCCTGATTCCAGAAATAATATTCATTTTATCTAAATAATTTTCTAAATATGTTAATTTTCACTTTTAAAATAAAAACCGACATTTATCGAAAATTCATGGGTTTTGACAAAAATGGCTTTCAAACCTTAATAAAAATTACAATTGCATTTATAAAATTATACGATCACTTATATTTAATAAAAATTAATTTAATAACAATAAAAATATTTTATTAAAATATTATTTAATTCAAAAATCCATTAATTCATCAAAATAAATTTCTTAGTTGAATATTCACTAAAAATACTATTTGTGCTTTAAAAACTATATACAAAGTAACAATAATAAAATGAAAGTATATTCATTATTATATACAAAAATAATGTACATAACCATAGGGCTAAGGTCTTGTTACATAACCCCTTATAACACCCGCATAAGACCGAAAAGTAAGTTGTGCGATGGTGACAAACTCTTGGGGTGCCTCAGATAACATTGCTCGGGTGGTGATCTCTATCAACTTTCACTTCTCTCGTAGGCGGTCCCGCTCGAGCTGAACATATTCAAGCTCGGCTTGAGCTTGGTCAAGAGCGAAGCCCAAAGACGCAACCTCCTTTCCGAGTTTTGACAAATGAGTTTCCTATGTGGCACGTCTACTGGATGAGGCCATCGCTTCCTTTGTCTGAGTAAATTGGATTTGTTAAAGCCATATATTTATACTAATCATGTGATCACTGTTCAACGACTATATTAACAATGATCACAATTCTTAACAGTATTTTAAAATTCAAAAACATAAAACAAAAAAGTTGACATTTTATATAAATATTTTACATAAAGAGACATTTAATTAGATCAAGAGAGATTTCCATTAATGAAAGTTTTGGTCGTTACAATCTTCCCCCCTTAAGAGATTTCGCCTTCAAAATTTCCTTTTCCCACACTAAAACAGATTTGGGTAACTCTGCTTCATCATTTCCTCTGATTCCCACGTCGCTTCTTCAAACTTGTGGTTTCGCCACAACACCTTGACGATGAGCATTATCTTATTTCGTAGAACTTTTTCTCAACGATCTAAGATATTCACTGGTTGCTCCTCATAAAAAATGTCATCATCTAATTGTACCACCTCTGAAAAGAGTACATGTGAAGGGTCCGGTATGTACTACCTGAAGAGGGATACATGAAAGACATCATGTACTTTGGCCATGGTAGATGGAAGTGCTAGTCGATAGGCCACAATCCTGACACGATCAAAAATCTCGAAGGGATAACCTGAGGACATGCATAAGAAAAATGTGAGTTATAAAGCCCAGTAAGGGAATAATCATGGAATAAAATGAAGAATACAATACATGTTAGACAATAGACATATCAATAGACATATCAATAGAGCACAAGAGAAACATAAATACAAAAACATGATAAAACATGATAATCATAACATGGAAATGTGGTAACAATACTTAACATGGAATTAGCATGAGCCAAGACTCATTGCATATGGAGCATTAGTAAACCCTCATTGCACACGAAGCACGGGTAAACCCTCGTTGCACTTGAATTAGCATGAGTAAACACCCATTGGATATGACATATCATGATACTATACTTTACGCAATGCATTGAAGTGCTATTAGGGCACACCCTTCTTAAACATTTCAGTTAATGCATAAGTGTGCCACATGGATCATAAAACATTGAATCATTCAACATAATCATTTATTCCACGATAAACGAATGTGGAATATATACATGAAACTTTTTAAACAATACGTGAATGTGCATAAAGGTGAATACCCTTGATAGAGAAATGAGTATGATATTCACTACACAATGACTTTGGCTTGGAAAATCGCGGTGCAATTTCGGCAGCATAACAACGTGACATAAGAACTCATAAAAATGGTTGATGATAGAGAAAGATGCGTCTCATCATATTTACATGACATTGACAGTAAGAGGGTCATATAGATACATGTCCCAACAAATGTAATAGAATTTAGATTCATGATACAAAAGAATTGCTTGAATGTAAATGAGGAGAGAGAAATTCCTTTCGAAATTTCGACATAGTAACAGGTGTACATGAGAGACATTTAATGAGAGAGAAAGGAGTCTCCCATCATTCGAACACAAAGAGGGCAGTATGAGGGAGGTGCGAAACCATACCCCAATATTTATAATTGAAATTAAAAGGACATAACAACTTAAAGAATATTGGACAAAAACGAGAAAGGAAGAAAACCCTTACTTGGAAGTGTGTTTCCAAAGGCTTGAGAGAGGCTTGAGAGAGGCTTCTTGGGAGCTTGAGGCACCTTGGGAGGGTTCTAGAGAGATGAGGGCAGAGGTTGGTTGAACTCCAAAGGCTTTGAGTGAGGAGGAAGTGAGAGTTTGAGTTGGTTTATATAGGAAAGGAAAGAGAATTGTTTATTATTTAGGTTTGTGACACCTCACATTAAACTAATCAAAACCACAAACCAGCCCATGGTTTTTGCCCATGGTTTTTGACAAAGGGGAGTGAAAAACAATATTTTATAAGGCCAAAGTCCGAACTTCTTAAAATAATGGGGTTGCTTATGTGGAGTTGAGTCACACTCTCAAGGAAAACAATTTAAAAAGACAAAATGTTTAATAAGTCTTGAAAGATCCACTAAATCTTTGTAAAATAAATCAAATAAACCCAAAATCACATTATTTTAATGGTAAAACATATATTGGCCGAACATAAAGTTTATAGTATTTTATTACATCACTATTGAGTCATTATAATGTCATAAAACACATTATATATTTAAACGATATTTAATTTTTACCCAAAAATTTGACTCAGAAAATTATGAAAAATCCACTGTTGGATAATTTCGACATCCTGATTCCAGAAATAATATTCATTTTATCTAAATAATTTTCTAAATATGTTAATTTTCACTTTTAAAATAAAAACCGACATTTATCGAAATTTCATGGGTTTTGACAAAAAATGGCTTTCAAACCTTAATAAAAATTACAACTGCATTCATAAAATTATACGATCATTTATATTTAATAAAAATTAATTTAATAACAATAATAATATTTTATTAAAATATTATTTAATTCAAAAATCCATTAATCCATCAAAATAGATTTCTTAGTTGAACATTAACTAAAAATACTATTTGTGCTTTAAAAACTATTTACAAGGTAACCGTAATAAAATAAAAGTATATTCATTATTATATACAAAAATAATGTACATAACTATAGTGCTAAGGTCTTGTTACATAACCTCTTATAACACCCGCATAAGACCGAAGGGTAAGGTATGCGATGATGACAGACTCTTGGGGTGGCTCAGATAACATTGCTCGGGTGATAATCTCTATCAACTTCCACTTCTCTCGTAGGCGGTCCCGCTCGAGCTTAACACATTCAAGTTCGGCTTGAGCTTGGTCAAGAGCGAAACCCAAATACGCAACCTCCTTTCCAAACTCTGACAAATGAGCTTTCGTATGGGGCACGTCTATTGGATGAGGCCATCGCTTCCTTTGTCTGAGTAAATTGGATTTGTTGAGTACCCTTGGGGATGCTTGCATCAACCGGAAAACTATGGTGATGGAATTTTCTGTAGACAATCAGTTTTTTATTCTTTTGGGAGTTCAACGTGTTGACCGAACAACTTTATATCTGGATCAGTGGGTTCGTGGGCAACGTTTCACTTGTACACATTGTTAGTTAATTGGCGACAAGAGTAGTGGGGAGTAGCATCTGTTTGACCATCAGGGCCGAGATTTACAGCAAATTTGCTGTCATTTCCCCTCGATTTTGGATGAACCAAGTGGTCTACCAGCACAGCGGTAGCGCGAACATGCAATAAACCTTTATCCAGGAAAGGACCAATTTCAGTTCAGCCATATAGGTATCCCTATTTTCAGAAAAATGAAATAGATAGGCAGGTACAACGAATGCTAGATAGTGGCATAATATGGCCCAATTCTAGTGCCTTTTTGTGTTGGTGTTATTGGTAAAAAAGAAAGGTGGGATGTGGCGACTATCTGTTGATTACCGTGTGTTAAATAAAGTGACCATACCGGACAAATTTCCAATTTCGGTGGTAGAAGAATTACTTGATGAATTACATGGGGCTACTTATTTTTCTAAGCTTGATCTCAGAGCGAGATATCATCAAATTTGCATACGAGAGTGCGATGTGTAAAAAACTGCATTTCGCACTCATAGCGGCCACTATGAGTGTTTAGTGATGCATTTTGGTTTAATGAATGCTCCATCCACTTTTCAGGCCACTATGAATGAGTTGTTTCGTTCTTTGCTCCGACACTATGTTTTAAATTTTTTTGATGACATTCTTGTGTATAGCAGGTGTAGGTTGAGAAACCCCCTTACCTTCAAAGAGAGGTGGATGCCTTCTTTTATAGAATGAGAAGGCGGAATATACAAAGGAGTATTCCGATGTGGGACTCGGAAATACCCATAAGAATAAAAATAGGGTTTAACACTCCCCCTCAAGCTGGACACGCCCAGCTTGGACACTGAGTCCCATAAAAAATAAAGATGACATCATACAAGACCTAGACACACTCCCCCTCAAGTTGGGCGTCAGATGCTGTGGATCCCCAGCTTGGAACTGAGCGAGGCAAGACGAGCACCGGTGAGGCCTTTGTTGAAGATGTCAGCAAGCTGGTCCGCCATCGGAATGTGGCTAAAGCTGACATGATTGTGCTCCAGGTGGTGTCGAAGCAAGTGACAGTCCACCTCAATATGCTTCGTTCGTTCATGGAAGACGGGATTCGAAGCAATTTTGGTGGCTGCCTGATTTTCACACCAAATGTGAGTAGATTTCTACTGAGGAAAGCCAAGCTCCTGGAGGAGTTGCCGAAGCCAAAGGATCTCTGCAGTGACGGTGGCCATGACACGGTACTCAGACTCGGCACTGGAGCGGGAGACGATCGTCTGTTTCTTGCTGCGCCAAGAGATGAGGTTGCCTGCCAAGAATATGGCAAACCCAGAGGTAGATCGCCGAGTAGCATGACAACCAGCATAATCAGCATCGCAAAAGGCCTCAATATGCTGATGAGGATGCTGGGAGTAGCGAAGACCACGGGCAGGATCTCGCTTGATGTACCTGGCGATGCGGATGACAACATCCCAATGAGTGGTGGTCGGATGCTCTATAAATTGACTCACTTTGACAACCACACATGAAATGTCGGGTTGAGTCATGGTGAGATAATTGAGTTTGCCCACCAACCGACGGTACCGCTCGGGATGTGGATACAGTGCCGATGAGGCATAAAGAGACCGTTCCCCAGGCTCCAAAGGAGTGTCGACAGTAGTGGCCTGAGTCAACCCAGCATCTTGCAAGATATCCAACGCATACTTCCGTTGGCAGAGGGAGATGATGTCCGAAGAATAGGAAACCTCGATGCCTAGGAAGTATGTGAGAGGACCGAGATCCTTAGTGTGAAAGTGCTGGTGAAGATGGTCCTTGAGATGAGTGATACCCACAAAGTCGCTGCCGGTGATGATGATATCATCCACATACACGACCAATAAAATGCAGCCATGAGAGGTCGCCCTGTAAAACACAGTGTGGTCCTTCATGTTGCGAGAAAGCCCAAAGTCGGTGACGACCGTGCTAAAGCGGCCGAACCAAGCACGGGGAGACTGCTTGAGACCGTAAAGAGAGCGGCGGAGTCGGCAGACTTGAGATTCAGCGCCGGAGGCAGAAAACCCGGGGGGCTGCTGGAGATAAACCTCTTTCTCAAGGAAGCCATGGAGGAAGACATTCTTGATATGCAGTTGATGAAGAGGCCACGTATGATGGGCGACGAGAGAGATGAATAATCGGACGGAGGCCATCTTGGCAACTGGTGAGAAGGTATCAAAGTAGTTAATCCCGTAAGTCTGTGCGAAGCCTTTGGCCACAAGACGTGTTTGAGGCGATGAAGAGTGCCATCGGGATTCAGCCTGACTGTGTAAATCCATTTGCTGCCTACCACCTGTTTGCCTGCTGGAAGGGGGACAAGATCCCAAGTATGGTTTTCTTCCAGAGCCTGTAATTCATCCCGCATTGCAACTAGCCACCCGGGGTGAGATTTGACATCACCAACTGTGCGAGGTATAGACACTGTCTCCAAAGCGGACAGACCCCTGTATGAAGATACAAATAGAGGAGTACTCTGGCAGGAGCATGTACCTTTTCGTAGGGCAATGGGCAAGTCCTCGGGTGGCAGGGCAAGAGCATCTGACGAAGCGGGAGCGTCGGTGTCATTGGTTGGGACAGGGGATAAAGTCGATGGACGATGAGAGTAGACCTGACCAAAATGGGTGTCAACAGGGGTTGACACTAGTGGAGGGTGGATGATGAGAGGAAGACAATCATCGATGACGGGGTCAAGATGAGGAGAGGGAAGAGAAACGTCGGCCGAGATGACATAGTTGGTCGGGGGAGAAGCATCGATATCCGCGCTGAGTGCGGGAGTAGCCAAGAAAAATGCAGCGGAGAGATTTGAGAGCGCGTTTGGAGAGCCCTGGACGTGTGTCGCGAACGTAACAGATGCATCCAAACACGCGAAGGGGAAGAGAGTGAAGAGGGAGAGAGGAGAATAGAGCCCGAAAAGGAGTCTCCTCCTAAAGGATAGAGGAAGGAAGACAAGTTTATCGGGTAGGTGGCGGTAAGAGTGGCATCGCCCCAAAAATGCAGAGGCACCTGTCGGTGGAAGAGGAGGGCACGAGCAGTCTCCAGAATATGTATGTGTTTTCGCTCGGCCACTCCATTCTGTTGGGGTGTATCGGGACAGGAGGTCTGATGAAGCATACCTTTCGTTTGGAGAAACTGCCGAAAGGGAGTAGAGAGATACTCACGCCCATTATCCGAGCGGAGACATTTTACAGAGATGGAGAATTGGTTCTGAATTTCATTGTAAAAGTTTTGGAAGGTGGAAAACACTTTGGAGCGTTCTCGAAGGAGGTAAAACCAAGTCATTTGCGAATAATCATCGATGAAAGATATATAGTATTTATATCCCAAATTACTCGAAATGGTACAAGGACCCCAAACATCTGAATGAACCAGATCAAAAGGGTGTGAGGCCCGTGTATCCACGTGAGGAATGTATGTAGTGCGATGATGTTTCGCAAAAGTACATGACTCACAATGAAAAGAAAGATTTCGACTAAAGTCTGGAAAAAGCTGATGAATGGTGGATGTAGGCGGGTGTCTCAAGCGGGAATGAAGATCCAATGCTCGAGAAGAGGCAGACGTGCAAGCGACGGGTGCCGGTCCATCGGACATGTTGACCCCGTCCCGAAGCCGGCCTCTACCAAGTTCCCGGTTTGTAGTCTGCTCCTGAAACACAATACCAGAGGAGAATATGGCAGCACAATTATAATCTTTTGTCACCTTACTGATGGAAAGAAGATTAAATGGACTGCGGGGCACGTGTGCCACAGAGGGTAGGTGTATCGATGGATCCAGTGAGCATGCGCCGAAGCGCGCAATGAGGATAGTGGAGCCATCAGCGATGGTGATGGCTGATGAACCGATATAAGGGTAGTAAGAGGTCAACATACCAACATCACCAATTAGGTGGTTGGAGGCACCAGAGTCCAGCATCCATGCAGGGGAGCGATGACCGACAAAGGCAGCGGAGCGAACAGAATGGGCCAGAGAAGCCGAGGATGGACCGGGTCCGACAGAGTCCCGAGGATCATGAGTCAGCCGGATGTCGGCCATAGACAGGTCCAGAGATGGGGGAAGGGTGGAGACTGCCGAGGACGCCTCCTGGACCGCGGTCTGTCCCTGCCGCGGGCGCTGAGACGGACGTCCATGTAGGACCCAACATCGGTCGATCATGTGACTAACCTTGCCACAATGTTGACAGAGGGGACGTGGACGACCCTCGACACGACCACGTCCACAAGGACCCGAGGAGCGGCCACCGCTTTGACCGATGAGAGCTGAGTGGTCGATAATGGGGGCAGGAGGGGGAAGAGCCCGCTGGGCCTTGCTCAGCCGATGATAAACCTGAGAGATCTCCAGCATCGACGGGCTAGCGGGCAACTCGGTTGTTGTGGTGGCAAACTCCGGAGCGAGGCCGCTGAGAAGGGTGAAGATGCAGAGTTGGTCCCGCTGGGTCTGAGCCTCTGCCGGAGTTTGGGGAATGGGCCACAACTCCTGCAACTCATCACAAAGCCCTTTCCATTCCATGAAGTAGGCGGTGAAGGACTGGTCCTGCTGTCAAACATGGGACAGACGCTGAAGTATATCGGAAACCCGAAACGGGTTGTTGGTCTCGGAATACATGATATTCAAGGAGTCCCAGAGTTCCTTGACTGTATTTGCCGTGCGGGTGACATCTTTGACTGATCGATCCATGGAATTGACCAGCAGAGCAAAGATCTTGCTGTCAACAAGCTTCCACGAACGATATTTGGGGTCAGTCGAAGCCGAGGGAGGATCCTCAAGGTGATGATCAAGGTCCATCCCGGTCAGGGACATTACCACAGTCTTCCGCCAGATGGAAAAATTTGTGGAGTCCAACTGGTCATCCAAAAGGTGGGTGGAAGCGGTAATCATCTGAGGCAGAGGGGAGGAGTCTGCCATGAAGGCGTCGGACAGCGGTCTAAGACGCAGTAGGGGTAGCGCCGAAATTAGTGAGGGGACGGGTGTGCCGGGAAGCTGAGCACGCCGGGCGTAGGAAGAGCCGGGAGGAGCCCAGTTTGCCTGGACGAAGCCGATCTGTCTGGAGGGAGCAGCCGGGGCCGGTTCGCGTGGACCGGTTCGCGGCTGGTCGGAAGCCGTGCGCAGAGGAGGCCGCCGGGGGTGCTGCGCGCAGAGGATGGCCGTCGGGATGGGATGCGGGAGCCGGGTCTGAAAACGGCGACGAGAGCCAGGCCCGCCGGGAAGAGCCGGTCGACAAGAGCGGTGGGAGTCGGGGAAGGCGGGACCGACAGTGGCGACGGGAGGCGTGGGAGCCGCAGTCGCCGGGAAGGGCCGGGAGGGCGCGCGGGAGCCGGACGGAGCCGCGACGGAGGGTCGCGCTTGGGTAAAGGCGCGACGGGGCGATGGGAGGGTCGCCGTCGGGAGGAGCCACGGCGGGGCGTCGAGAGTGTCGCGTTCGGGAGGAGCCGTGACTGGAAGGGCGCGCGCGCCGGGGGGGAGCCGCGACGGGGAGGGCTCGTGCGCAGGAGGAGCGGGCGCCGGGAGGGAAGGCGCACCAGGGAGCCGCACCGGGCAGGAGGCGCCGGGGAAGGATGGTGCAAAAATGCACCGGGGAGGCGAGGCCAGACTTAGCCAGGAAAACCGCAAAGAAGAGCGGGGCTAGGTTAAGATGTAACCTCCTCTGATACTATGTAGGTTGAGAAACCCCCTTACCTTCAAAGAGAGGTGGAAGCCTTCTTTTATAGAATGAGAAGACGAAATATACAAAGGAGTATTCCGATGTGGGACTCAGAAATACCCATAAGAATAAAAATAGGGTTTAACAGCAGGGATTGGTTGACGCATTTGCAGCATGTGACGGAGGTTCGTGTTCTTTAGGACAATCAGTTTTTTGCCAACAGGAAGAAATGTCGTTTTCGACAACGGAAAATTGAATTTTTGGGCCACATCATCTCCGCCATGGGAGTATGTATGGACCTAGGAAAAGTGCTGGTTATGCTTGATTGGCCAACCCCTACCACAGTCAAAGGAGTCCGAGGTTTCCTTAGCCTTATCGGGTATTATCGAACGTTTATCCACGGATATGACAAGGTGGCTTGACCCCTTACTGTCCTTACTCGCAAGGACAGTTTCCTTTGGTCGATCGAGGCTCTCTACGCTTTCAATCAATTGAAACAATTAATGACTGAGGCCCCTGTCTTAGCTTTACCGAACTTTCAAACATTTCGAGCTTGAGTGTGATGCTTCGGGGTGGGGGATAGGAGCTGTCCTCATGCAGGAAGGACGACCCATTGCTTTCTTTAGCGCTGCTTTGTCGTATCGGCATTTAGCTAAATCAGTTTATGAAAAGGAAATCATGACATTCGTCCTTTCTATCCAGCATTGGCGGCCATACCTCTTGGGCCGCCTGTTCACAGTTTTTTCAGATCACCGTAGCTTAAAATACTTGCTTCAGTGCATTACCACTGTAGATCATCAGTGTGGGATCGCAAAGTTGTTGGGGATATCTGTTTGAAATTTGTTATAAACCGGGCAAGGAAAACTCAACGGCCGATACTTTGTCCAGGAAGGATGAAGAGATGTCTCGACTTAGCCTGCTCGAGTCTCGGCCAGTTTGGGAGGAGGGCCGCAACCTCACCGAAGGGGTGTCTTCTGACCCGTATCTGGGAAAAATTCTCTGTGCGCTGCAAGCTGAACATCCTTTTGTTTTTGATTTTTCTTTCCACCAGGGCGTACTGCACTATCACAGGCGATTGGCTATACCAACTACGTCTCCATGGGTCCCTGTTCTGCTAGCAGAATTTCATTGCACTCCTCAAGGGGGTCACATGGGTTTCTACCGCACTTAACGAAAGTTGGCCAACAATTTATATTGGGTAGGAATGAAGAGTGTTGTATAGAACTATGTTCAACAGTGTGAAGTTTGTCAGCGGTTTAAATATTCCACTTTATCTCCTGCGGGACTGCTACAACCATTGGATATTCCTATAGCAGTATGATCTGATATATCTATGGATTTTATTTTTGTCCTTCCCAAATCCAAAGGGTATGATGTGATCTTGGTGGTGGTCGACTGTTTGTCCAAATATGCCTATTTCCTGCTGCTCAAGCACCCGTAGACAACCTGATCAGTAGTTGAACTCTTTCTCCGTGAGATAGTCCGTTTACACGGTGTATCAACTATTGCGGAATCACCGGGAGACAGAACGACAGAAAAACGAGAAAACGAAAGAAAGAAAAGCAACAATGAACACGGCGATTTACGTGGTTCGGGAAAAATCCCTACGTCCACGGGAGAGGCAGAATTTCACTATGATTCGGGAGCACAGAAATTATAGAGGATTTCCAACATCAAACCCTAGCCAAAAAATGGGCTACATATGAAGAAGACGGTCTACTGTTCTGAATAGTAGTCCGCGTTGCAACAGTGATCGGCGGCTCACTTTGTCAAAAGTGCTACAGTGTCTGCCGGCTGGAAGTCAAAAGCGCTACAGTACTGTTGACCCCGAAGTCTGCACCGCTACAGTACATGTCGGTGTCGGTCGGTCAGCTCCGCTACAGTGGTCAGAGATGCTATTGTAAGTGACTGTGATCCACTCTTTCTCAGTAACTTTTGTACAAAAATATTTTATCTTTATGGCACTATCCTTTGACTGAGTTCAGCATACCACCCTCAAACGGACGAACAAACAAAAGTCGTCAATCGTTGTCTTGAAACCTACCTGCGTTGTTTTGCTGGGGACCAGCCACGAAGACCGCGATGAAACCCTTCGCCAACTCTATCATCATTTGGCCCGATCCTAGGATTATATGAAATATATAGCAGATAAACACCATCGTAATGCTGTTTTCCTGGTTGGGGATCGAGTTTACTTAAAACTACGACCCCATAAACAACACACAGTTGCTCCCTGAGTTCATCAAAAACTCGCTGTTAGGTTTTATGACCCTTTCACCATCTTGGAGCAGATTGGTCCTGTCGCTTACCGGTTAGATTTGCCTGCTACTGCATGGGTTCACCCGGTCTTTCATGTTTCCCAATTAAAAAAGCAATTGGTACACAACAGGTACACCCCTCCCTTCCGCCTGGAATGGACAATGACTCTGCTCCTTGTCCGGAGCCTTTGACTGTTTTGTCTCACCGCCTATTCATGAAGGAAGGCTTGGCCCACCCACAGTTTTTAATTCAGTGGACTAGCGGCACAATGGATGATGCAACCTGGGAAGATGAGTTTAACCCTCCGCAACCAGTTTTCTTCTTTTAGTCTTGGGGATAAGGCTGATTTTCAAGGGGGAGCTAGTGTTTGAGCTGGAGGGGACCCTGCCAACTGGCAGGTATATTCCAGAAGAAATAAAGCTACAGGAGGAAGTGCGGCCAATAGGGAGTCACATGGAAGCCTCAACACACGTGCAACCTCAACTGAAACAGAGTAAAGTGGGGAGTGGGTTCAGTTGAGGGGGTATGCAATTAGAAACGGATTGGTATACGACTTTGTGCTTGGGCGAGAGAGCAAAAGGGGTCTCATGTGGTTTCGCCTCGTATTTTCTTCTCTATACCCTCCTTCAGAGTCTGTAATTCCAGGTATCTCCCACTGTTCACTTTGAATACAATTGCAATTTATTGCTTGACTTGGTGCGGGGATCTATCACCTCACATTCCGCGACACTGAAACTCCTGGGCAATTGACAAGAGCCGAAGAGCAAACGAAAAAGAATATTGATTTAATTCGGATTCACCAAAGCATGAACTGGTTTGGTTCTGGTACAAAAGATAAAGAGGAGGCCGATCAATTTGCAAAGGAAGAACTAATAGCAGGCTTGGAGGAATTCCAGACTGGTTAGGAAAGTAACTACGAGGAGGGGCAGTTTGGTTCCACACAAATTCGACCTGAAGAAATAATTTCTGGTCCGAATCCTAATCTATTCGAGCGCAACGAATTTCTTGAGTGTAGCGAATTTCCTACCGTGGCTGAGTCGTAAGATCCCGGCGCTGGTTCGTCCGGCTCAACCTCTCTTGCGACATCCCGACCTCTACTGCCACATATTGGTCCCACTCTCCACGACGCACCGTTGATCCTACCCTCTGCAGATGTCTGACGCTCCATGGCAGTCTCTTCTGCTTTACCACAGATGATCACAACCTCCATTCGCCTCGTTGATGAGCGACTCGATTCCACAAACTTCTCGGTCTGGCGGAAGACCGTCTTGATGTCTCTGACGAGCATGGACCTTGATTCTCACCTGGAGGAACCTCCAGCAGAATCTACTGATCCCAAATACCGTCCTTGGAAGCTTGCTGATAGCAAGATCTTTGCCTTACTAGTAAATTTCATGGATCGCTCCATCAAGGACATCACCCGGACTGCAAATACGGTCAATGAATTCTGGGATTCTTTGAACCTCATGTATTCTGAGATCAATAATTTGGCTCGGGTCTCAGATGTTCTTCAGTGCCTGTCGCTTATCTGACAGTAGGACCGTTCCTTCCAGGCATACTTCATGGAACAGAAAGCTCTCCGAGATGAGTTGCTTGAGTTGTGACCCATTCCCCAGACACCGGAGGCAGCTAGGGCCCAGCGGGACCAACTGTGCATCTTTAGTCTTCTCAATGGCCTAACTCCTCCTGAGTATGCGACGACAGCTACCGAGATGCTTGCCAGCCCATCTACACTGGAGATCCCACAGTTGTACCATCGCCTGGGCAAGGCCCATCGGGCTCTTCCCCCGACCATCCCCATCATCGATCATTCTGCCCTCTTCTGTCCTGGTAGTGACCGCTCCTCGGGCACTCGTGGATGTGGCCGTCCTCGTCCCTTTTGTCGGCACTGCGGCAAGTTCGACCACCTGATCGACCGCTGTTGGGTTCTTCATGGACGCCCATCCCAGCAACCGTGGCAGGGTCAGACAGCGATCCAGGATGCTTCCTTGTCAGTCGCAACTCTTCCTCCATCTCTGGATCTTTCCATGGCGAATCTATGACTGCTTCATGATCCTCGGACCCCCTCTATACCGGGTCCGTCTTCGGCTTCTCTTGCCCATTCTGGTGGTTCCGCTGTCTTCGTCGGCCGTCGCTCTCTGCTTGGATGCTAGACTTAGGTGCCTCTGACCCCCTCACCGGTGATGCGGGTATGTTGTCCTCCTACTGTCCTTATGCTGGTTCCTCAGCCATCACCGTAGCTGATGACTCCACTATTTCCATTGCGCGCTTTGGTGCATGCTCCTTGACTTCATCTATTCACATGCCCTCTGTGGATACACGAGCCTCAAAACCTTTTGATCTGGTTCATTCAGACGTTTGGGGTCCCTCTGCCATCTCGAGTCATTTAGGGTATAAATATTATGTATCTTTCATTGATGATTTTTCACGAATGACGTGGCTATACCTACTTTGAGAACGGTTTGAGGTGTTTTTTACTCTCCAGACTTTTTACACTAAGATTCATACATAGTTTTCCGTTTCTATTAAATGTCTCTGCTCGGACAATGAGTGCGAGTACCTATCCACTCCCTTTCAGCAGTTCCTTCAGGCGAAAAACATCATTCATCAGACCTCCTGTCCTGATACACCCCAACAGAATGTAGTGACCGAGCGAAAACACCGACATATTATGGAGACTGCCTGTGCCCTCCTCTTCCACCGATAGGTGCCTCTGCTATTTTGGGGAGATGCGATCCTTACTGCTACATATCTTATCAATCGTTTTTCTTCTTCTATCCTTTAGGGGGAGATTCCTTTTCAGTCTCTGTTCTCTCTTCCTCACTCACTTCCACTTCGGGTGTTTGGATGCCTCTGTTATGTTCGTGACACTCGTCCCGACTTCCTTTAAACTCTCTCCTTAGTCCCTCCGTTGCATCTTCCTCGGCTATTCACGCATTCAGCGCGGATATCGCTGCTTCTCACCGAACCTACGGAGGTATCTCATCTCTGTTGACGTCTTGTTTATTGAGAGCTCTCCGTTCTCCCTTCACTCTCCCCATCCTGACACTGCCATTGATGATCGTCTTCCTCTCCTCACCCACCCTCCTCTGGTGCCTCCCCCTGTTGATCCCTGTTTTGGTACGATCTACTATCGTCGTCCATCCACTGTATCCCCCGTTCCGGCCTACAACACCATCGTTCCCGCTTCGTCCGAGGCTCTTGCCTTGACACTAGATGACTTGCCCATTGCACTCCGGAAAGGTACTCGCTCTTGTCAGAGTACTCCTCTATTTACATCTTCATACAGGGGTCTGTCAGCTCTAGAGACGGTATCTATTCCCCGTACAGTTGGCGATGCAAAATCTCACCCGAGGTGGCTACAGGCGATGCAGGATGAATTGCAGGTTCTGGAAGACAACTATACTTGGGATCTCGTTCCCCTTCCGGCAGGCAAACCGGCGGTTGACATCAAATGAATTTTTACAGTCCGGCTAAATGTTAATGACACTCTCCATCGCCTCAAAGCACGCCTTGTGGCCAAGGGCTTTGCTCAAACATACGGTATTGACTATTTTGATACATTCTCTCCATTTGCCAAGATGACCTCTGTTCGATTATCCATCTCTCTGATCGCTCATCATCATTGACCCCTTCATCAATTGGATGCCAAGAATGCCTTTCTCCATGAATTTCTTGAGTAAGAGGTTTATCTACAGCAGGCCCCCTCTGATTTTGTGGCTCCAGCGCCGACTCTCATGTCTGTCGACTTCGCCACTTTCTATATGGTCTCAAGCAGCCTCCTCGTGCTTGGTTTGGTCGATTCAACACCGTCGTCACTGACTTTGGGCTCTCGCAATATGAATGACCACACCATGTTATACAGGACGACATCCATCGACTGCATCCTGTTGGCAGTATATGTGGATGATATCAACATCACCGGAAGCGACTCTGTTGGAATCGCCCACCTCAAGATGCATCTTCATTATCACTTCCACACCAAAGGTCTTGGTCCTCTCACATACTTTCTTGGCATCGAGGTCTCCCGTTCTCCGGACACCATCTTCCTCTGTCAACGGAGATATGCGTTGGACATTCTCCAGGATGTTGGGCTGACACATGCCACCGCCATTGACACTGCTCTTGAGCCTGGGGAACGGTCTCTTTATGACTTCTCAGAACCGTATTCACACCCAGAGATGTATCGTTGACTGGTGGGTAAACTCAATTATCTCCCCATGACTCATCCATACATTGCCTGCGATTTTGGCAAAGTGAGCCAATTCATGGAGCATTCGACCACCTCTCAGTAGGATGCAGTCCTCCGCATCGCCAAATACATCAAGAGAGACCCTGCCCGCGGTCTTCGCTACTCCCACCACGTTCATCTGAATATTGAGGCTTTTTGTGATGCTGACTATGTTGGTTGCCTTGCTACTCGGAAGTTTACTTCTGGGTTTGCCGTTTTCTTGGCATGCAACCTCATCTCTTGGTGCAACAAGAAACAGACTGTCGTCTCCAGATCTTGTGCGGAGTCTGAGTACTGTGCCATGGACATCGTCACTACGAAGATTCTTTGGCTTCGTCATTTTCTACAGGAGTTTGGCTTTCCTCCGCAGACATCTACTCATATCTGGTGTGACAATCAGACAACCACCAATCCTGCCTTCCATGAACGCACAAAACATATCGAGGTGGACTGCCACTTTCTTTGCCACCACCTCGAGCACAACCATGTCAGCTTTAGCCACATCCCGACGGCGGATCAGCTTGCCGACATCTTCACCATAGGCCTCCCTGGGGCTCGTTTGACATCGCTCAGTTCCAAGCTGGACATCCACAACATTTGCGTCCCAGCTTGAGAGGGAGTGTATGCCTTTGTCTGATGTCATCTTTCTTTTGTGGGACTCGTGATCCAAGTTGGGCATGTCTAGCTTGAGGGGGAGTGTTAAACCTATTTTTTATTATTCTGGGTATTTCTGAGTCCTACATCGGAATACTCAATCATGTATTCCGTTTTCTCAATCTATAAAAGAAGGCCTCCGCCTCACCTTGAGGTAAGGAGAATTCCTCCTCTACACTTATCAATATGAGCAGAAACTTGAAGAAGGCCACTGTTGACCCCACCGTCCTTATTATGCGACCTCTCCTCCGAATGCTTCAAATCCACATCCTTCTGATTATTAACATCCATAACAATATCCAGTTGAACTTAGTCTGTCACAGATTTAGATGCTAGACAACCAGATTCAACATACATGAGATTACCATAATGACAGACATAAACCCCCCCGAATTGGCTGTTTTACATCATATGCATTTTCCTGCACATCAATATGAACATTAGCATGAAAATGATCATTGTTAATAGACCCATCATCCTTCTCACCAACAACTCTGCTTGCATTATGGACTTTGTCTCCAACATTAACAGACCGAGAAAATGGAAGTTTGAACTGACATATTTCAATCAAATGGCTGAACTTTTTACAGTTGTCACACCTTAACCCCTTTCAGCATTTATTAAGAGAATCTCCAGCATTACAAAATTTATGACAAAAGTTGGGTAAATTTTCAACATCAATATGCAATTCAAACCTGAATTCCTCATCTACTAGAACTGCTGTGTCAATAAGAGTTGAGCAAAAATCAATCTCAACAAGAATGCGAGCAAATCAACCAAATCTTGCCCTTTCAGTTTCCTTATCAAATTTTATAGGGACTCCCACGACAGATGCAACATCCCACAAGATTTGAGGATGTCAAAGGTACCAACTAAGGCCATAGACTTGGATCCACACCTGAGCATTCGAGTTACCAGTAGATGCCGGATTGAAACTAGGATCCCAATATTGGATTCTTAAGAAACCGAGTTTAAGAGGAATAAAACCCATACCCTAGACTCTCACCTTCAGATCAGAAGAAGGAAAAATTATATGAAAGAACCCCTTTCCAAGAGATGACATCTTCCGGTTACTGAAAACCCAGAAATGAGAAAGATGATTACGTAGATCCTCAAATTGCCATGAGTTGTTCCATTGATGTGAAACTAACCGAGTTATAATTGAGTGCCTACACTCTAGAATCGTTGCGAAATTGAAGAATGACTAGCTTTAACAAAAGCCAATGATCCGTTCTTCGTGATTCTCTCCGATGTGGCTGAGCTAAAACGCTCGTCAAAAAATCTGAAAGAACTCCGATCTTGCTTCAAATCTTTATGAACCACGGTAGGAATGCCATCACCATCATTTTTCATCCCAGAAACACCCGAATTCGAAGATGAGCATACAAGAACCTCCTTAATTGAAGGACTATTAACGCCATCCTTCGAGGGAAGAATACCAGCATCAACAGGAGATCCAATCGTTGATAAATTCGCTGAGACAATCGGAACTTAGACCGATTCCTTTTTTCGATCAGTGAATTTCGAAAGCCTAATCAAGACGTCGACCAGAATGAAATATTCTGAATGAGAAGCCATCGATTATCAAAAACCTAATTTTCATAATCGCTCAGAGCTTCGCTTCCTCGCGACA
The DNA here is from genome assembly GCA_963277665.1 of Viscum album. Classification (NCBI taxonomy): domain Eukaryota; kingdom Viridiplantae; phylum Streptophyta; class Magnoliopsida; order Santalales; family Viscaceae; genus Viscum; species Viscum album. The sequence goes on from OY728150.1 coordinate 1,843,061,282, forward strand.
TCGCGTGTCCTTCTCAGTTTGTAAAATTATCATTTATTAATTATAATTATAATTATAATTATAAATAAATATAGATATATTTAAATAATTATTAAATTATAATAAATATATTAAATATATTTATTTATAAAATTATAAATATATAAATAAATATATTTATTATAATTTTATAATTATTTAAATGAATATATATTTATTTATAATTATAACTATGAATTAATATATATATATTTATTTATAATTATAATTATAAATAAAATTAATATATGATAATTTTACAAACTTAGAAGGTGATGTCGTGGGGGAGCAGAGCTCTGGGCGATTATGGAAATTCGGTTTTTGATGATTGATGGCTTCTCATTCAGACTTTCAATCCGGCCAACATCTTCATTGAGCTTTCAAAATCGGCTGATCGAAAGAAGAAATCACTCTCAGTTCCAGTTGTCTCAGCGAATTTACTGACGATTGGATCTCTTGTTGATGATGTTATTCTTCCCTCAAAGAGCATGACGTCAATGGTCCATTTAAGGAGGTTCTTATATGCTCATCTTCGAATCCGAGTGTTTCTGGGATGAAAATTGATGATGATGACATTTCTACCATGGTTCATAAAGATTTGAAGCAAGATTGGAGTTCTTCAAGATTTTTTGATGATAGGCGCTTTGGCTCATCCACATCTGGGAGAATCACGAAGCACGGATCGCTGACTTTTGTTTAAGCTAATCATTCTTTAATTTCGCAACGAATTGCAGAGTGCAAGCACTCAATTATAGCTCGGTTAGTTCCATAACAATGGAACAACTCATGGCAATTTGAGGATCTGTGTAATCGTCTTTCTCATTTCTGAGGTTTCAGTGACTGGAAGATGCCATCTTTTAGAAAGGGGTTCTTCCATAAAATTTTTACTTCTGATCTGGAGGTGAGAGTCTGGGGTATGAGTTTTATTCCTCTTAAACCCAGTTTCTTAAGAATCCAAGATTGGGATCCTAGCTTCAATCCGACATCTGTTGGTAACTCGACTGCTCAGGTATGAATCCAACTCTATGACCTTAGTTGGTACCTTTGACATCCTCAAATCTTGTGGGATGTTGCATCTACTGTGGGAGTCCCTATAAAATTTGATAAGAAAACCGAAAGGGAAAGATTTGGTCGATTTGCTTGTATTTTGGTTAACTCTTATTGACACAAGAGTTCTGGTATATGAGGATTTCAGGTTTGAATTGCATATTGATGTTGAAAATTTACGCGATTTTTGTCAAAAATGTTGTAATGTCGGACATTCTGTTGATAAATGCCGAAAGAGATTAAGGTGCGGCAACTGTAAAAAGTTCAGCCATTTGATTGAAACGTGTGTTCAAACTTCCATTTTTTGGATCTGTTAATGTTAGACAAAGTCCATAATGCAGGCAGGGTCCTTGGTGATAAACATAATGTGTCTATTAACAATGGTCCTTTTCATGCCAATGTTCATATTGATGTGCATGAAAATGCACATGATGTAGAATAGCCAATTCGGGGGTTTGAAAATGCACATGATGTAGAATAGCCAATTTGGAGGTTGAGTCACATAATGACGGTGGGGTCAATAATGACCCTCTTTCAAGTTTCTGCTCATATTGATAAGCAAGCTTAACCTGAAAATGCACAAAAATTGGATCAGTTAGCCTGCAAAGATGCAAAATATGTTGAATCGGGTGGTGTTTTGAAGCATCTGGAGGCAGGGTCACCTAATGTGGCTAAACAACAGAATATTGGTGGATGATCTTACTCCTAAGGATCTGTTGGGTGAACAATAGGATGTCGGTTGTCTGACATCTTATATTTATAATTTTATAAATATATATAATTAATATATTTATTATAATTTTATAATTATTTAAATGTATCTATATTTATTTATAATTATAATTATAAATATTTCTATATATTTATAAAAATATATTTATTATATTTATAATTTTATAAATATATATAATATATTTATTATATATATTTATACAATTATAAATATAAGAAATATAGTTTTTATAATTTTAATATATTTATTATATTTATAATTTTATAAATATATATAATTAATATTTTTATTATAATTTTATAATTATTTAAATAAATATATTTATTTATAATTATAAGTACAAATAAATATATTTATAAATATTTGTATATAATTATAAATATATTTATATATATATATATATTATAAATATATATATTTATAAAATTGTAATAAATGTGTATTGTAATTTTATAGATCATAAAAAACGAGCCATCACATATATGAAAAACATGAATAATGATGGTGTCAATTTATAAATGAACATTCATGATGAATACATAAATATGCATGCGTCATCATAATATAAGTTATCTTAACATTTAGCAACCCACTATCATGTGCACAAATAAATTTATGATCATATAACATCAATTATATTCATGCATCAATTATACTCCGCACGGTAGCCCTGCGGCCTCGATGGCCCTCCATGCCACCCCCCTCCTGCTGAAGCCCCGCCTCCATCGTCAGCCTCCTCTTACGGACACCCCGCCTCCATGCTGGCCTTCTACGGAAGCCTCGCCTTCCGTCGCCGGCACCTCTTGCAGACGCCCCGCCTCCCGTCGTCGGCCCTTCCTGCGGAAACCTTGTCTTCCGTCGCTGGCGCCTCGTGCAGACGCCCCACCTCTCATTACCGACCCTTCCTATGGAAGCCTCGCCTCCTGTCGTCGGTGCCTCCTGCGGCTGTCCCGCGCCCCTCTTCAATGGGCCCTATTGCGCAGAAACCCCGTGCTTCCTTCGTTGGCCTGTCTGTGCGACTCTTCCGTGGTATCCCGCCGCTCCATTGAGGCTTTCCCGTCGCCTTGTCGACCGACCTCGCCTATGCGCCCGTCCCTTTTGCGCCGTTTCCCGCCGCTCCATCCCCGGCTATCCCGACGCCCCGTCGTTCTCCCTTGCGACGACCCTCTGCAGCCCCGCCTCCCTGCGCGTGGCGACCGTTAGCTGCCCTTGTGACGACCCTCCGTGCACGCGACGACCCCTCCTCCCTGAGTGCGGTCCCCTGCTCGACGCTCGCCGACCCTCCCATCTGGTAGTCTTGTGCCGGTCCTACAAGGCAGCACTGCGCTCCGTCGTGGATCCCTTGCGCAATTAAAGTATCATCGGATACTTTCTTAATAAACAAAGTTGGAACAACCTTACCTTTATCAAAACCATTTTCAATAAAAACAAAGATAGTCTATTATACCAAGCTTCTGGAGTTTTTTAAGATCATATAAAGTTTTTGATAGCTTTAAAAAATTATTTGAGAACTCATTTTCAAATCTAGGTGGTAATTTAACAAATATATCTTCATAAGTTTCACCATTTAAAAATTCACTCGTAATTTCCATTTAAAAGAATTTAAAATTTTGAAAAGAAGAAATAACTAACAAAATCCTAATAGCTTCAATCCTAACAACATGAGAAAAGGATTCTTCAAAATATATACCCCTCTTGAAAAAAATCGTTGGGCTCCAAGTCTAGATTTATTCTTAACTAAATCATCAGATTCATCCATTTTATTTCTAAATATTCATTTAGTTCCTATAATCCATATTTCCTTAGAGGGTTTAACAAAATTTCAAACATTATTTCTTGAAAATTGATTAGGTCCCTCTTGTATAGAAATTATCAAATTATCATCATTTAATGCTTCATCAACATTATTAGATAAAAATTTAGATACAAAATCAGAATTATCACAAAAGTTCATAACAGAATTTCTAGTTTGAATTCCACGCTCAACATTTCCAATTACTTTTTTTCTCAAGGATGATCTTTAAGAGTTCTCCAATTCTTAGGATCAGATTGAGAAGAGATATACTCACCTTCAACTGATAAATGATAATTTTGAATTTTATCTCCACCAAATTTAAACTCTCTAAACTCTTCATCATGATTATCTAAATCTGAATTCTGCTTTATTTTCATCAAACTTAACATTTATAGATTCTTCAAAAACAAAAGTTATTTTATTTAAAACTCTTTAAACCTTATTATTAGAGTATCCTTGAAAATTTCCTTCACTGGTTTTAGTATAAAATTTATCCAAATTATCTTTAGTATTTAAATTATAAACTTTGCAACCAAACACTCTAAAGTATCCAATTTTAGGCTTCTTTCCGTTATATAATTCATAACAGGTTTTTATTAGAAATTGTATAATTAAGATTCTATTTAAAATATAATAAGTTGTATTCATGTCTTCAACCTAAATACCTAAAAAATATTTAGGTAGATTATATTTACTAGATATTTCTAAAATACTCATATCATTTATATTTATGACATTTTTTTTGTGGTGTTTTAGGGGTATGAAACTTATGAAAATATCCATTTTATTCACAAATTTTTTCAAATTCCAGATTAATAAATTCACCACTTCTATCACTTCTAATCGAGATAATCAAGTGAATACTTTTTTTAATTAATTGACAAAAAGAAACAAACTTAGAAAAAGTTTCATGACCATGAGTTAAGAAATATATCCAGGAATATCTACTAAAATCATCAATAATTACCGACAGATATTTATTTCCACCTAAACTAGCAGTTTTAACAGGTCCCACTAAATCTATATGCAACAATTCAAGTGGTCTAATAGTTTAAACATCATTTATTGATTTAAAACATTCCTTATGTTGTTTACCTTTTAAACAAGAATCACAAATAAAAAAAAATTTACTTTTAGTTTAGGAATATGCAAAACATTTCTATTCTTTGAAAATTTGTCTAACTTCCAAAAATGTGCATGTCTACGCCTTTTATTCCATAAAATGTAATCTATTTCTACAACATTTAAACACTTAACATTCTGATTGGTTAGCTCAAAAGAATTTATAGAGTATATTATCTTTTCTGTTTGTATAAAATAAAACAGTTTTATTCTTGAAAACTACACATTTATCATTTTCAAACTTAAGATTCATTCCATCATCCCAAAGTTGTGATATACTTTTAAAGTTATGTTTTAAACCTTCAACAAATAAGAATTTAGAAATTATAACAATTTAAAAAAACCCTACTTCATGAAATCTCTTGATATTGCCTTTAGAATTGTTTATGAAGGTAACAAATCCTTAATCACACTGATTATATGATAGAAAAACTGATGGATCACCGATCATATTTCTGAAACACGAGCCATATATCTTTGAGACTTCTTAGGCATATTTCCTTAAATAAATCAATAAGTATAAAGTTTTTTGTATCCATGTTATTTTGGGACTAACTGGATTAATAATAAAGTTTTGTAAGCACTTATACATATTTTAAGCATTTAGTAGTTACTAGTCTAGAAGATAAATTCTTAGAAATAAAAGTTTTTGTATGACCAAAAGATTAAGTAAATATCAAAGTACATTCATTAGCTTAATGCCCTTACATTTTATAATTAAAACACGTAACATTTGAAACACTTCCATTTAAACTTTTAACAAATAAAGTTTTATTCATCCTAGGTAATTGTTTATCATAACCAAAACCAAATCTTTTTTTTGTTTCGTTTATTCATTGCCATCATCTTATCAAATTCTTCTTTACCTTGAACGAAAGTTGATAAAGTTTATTTTAGGCTAACAATTATTCTCTTCAACTTTTCATTTTCCTTTTATAAATTCTATAAACCATTACAGACTTTAGTATTTGAACATGAAGCTTTATTTTTAATCTATTATTTTCTTAATTAAGTTTTTACATTCTTTCTCAACTTGAAACATTTCATTCAAAAACACATTAAATTTTCGTTCACCCCCTTCATTATTTTAGAAAGAAAGACTTTGTCCCATCATTCTCATCCTAGAGTTTCACATTTTCTTTCTTCAATTTTTGATTTTCTTCTTTTAGATTAACATAAATCTTTTTATTGGAGCTTGATCCTGTAATTTTAAGGTTCTAGTTCTCTCGTGTAATCTTTTTTATTTTCTTTAATAATTTTCATATTCTTTTCCTTGAGTTGTTTATACATTTCATCAATTTCTCAACACATTTTGGTGTAATTTCTTATTTTCCTTATAAATCTGTCTAACATTAGAATCATCAGAATCTGAATTATATCCAAAGTTTGAACTTGAATATGAATCTATATTAGTTTTGTTCATAGTAGTAGTATTAAAATATACATTAGCAGGTTTGTAAAAGGTGAATTGGTTACCTTAGAACATTTATCCATCAAACTAAGATTACCAGTCTCCTTCTCGCTTTTAGAATCATCACTTGAGTCTGATTCTTCATTGCAACTCCATCTACTATAAAAATCTTATTTACCCTTATTCTTGTGGTTCTTATTTTTCTCCAATTCTTTAGCTTTGGACAGTTAGTCTTATTGTGTCCTTTCTTTCCACACCCATATCAAGTTAGTTCTAAAACATTATTTTATTTACTATTATTACATTTCATACTTCCATTTCGATCATTCTTTTGAACTTCTTGAGTCCTTTATATTTTTTGATTATTTTAATAACACGTTTGATAAAGTTAGCTATTTTATCTTCACTTGCGATTTAGAATCAGAAGAGTTAGATGAAATATTTATGTTTGGATTGAAATCACTACCATTATGTTTAGAAATCTTCTCATCCGCAATATTCTTCAATTAAACATACTGTAACAATGATCCAATGATTTCATCTAAAGTATATTCCTTAATCTCATAGATTGAAACCTTCTTTGCCTGACATTTTTAGGCAGTGATCGCAACACTTTTTCAACAAAGATAACATTGGCTATAACTTATGTAAGAAAACTCATTCCAATGACAATGCTTGTGAATCTTTGAAATATATGGTTCATAGACTCATCTTCACCCATTTTGAAATCTTGGTATTCTGCACAAAGTATTTGTTAGAACCAAGACTGTTCTTTGCTGGAAATGGAGAATGGTTTGTGTTTGTTGTCAATCCTCATTGGGTTGATCAAGGAGTTTTCAAGTCAAGTGATGTTACAGTACAGGCTGAAGCAGGTGTTTAAGGTGATGCAATTTCCCAGTTTTTATCAAATTTTTGAGCGTCAAAACCGGGAGTTTGTTTTTGGAAAAGGAGGGATTTCTACATAGGAGTGAACGAGATACGGAATGATGAAGGAAATCGACAATGGACGGGAACCGCGTAGCACGAGATACAAACCGCGTACCATGTACCAGGAGCGGTTTGCCGACGACAATGGGCGCTACGCGGACCGAACAAAAAATGGTTTGCGGAACGGAAATTGTTATGCGGACCGCGTAGGAGGAACGGTTCGCGGAGCGTATGAGGTTCGCGGGAAGGCCTGCGGTTCGCGAGATGGTGTGTCTTTCGTGAAAATGAGGTGGAGTTTTGAGAAGCCGCGAAGGGTGTCATTTGTGAAAACAAGACGGTGATTTGTGCCATCGCATAGGGAGAATGGCGGTACATGGACCACATAGGGGATGTAGTTTGCGGGAGATGTGCGGTATGCGGTGAAGGCGGTGCCGCAATGAAGATTTGGTAATTCTCGGTTTAGCGGATTTTTCGAATCTATTTGCCTATATAAGGAGCACTAATCCCTTCATTAGAATACAAGATCGAGATTAAAAATATGGGAAGATTTCGATGAAGTCTAGATTGGCTCATGGGAATACAACCTCGCAAAGGAGGTTCTGATTTGAAATTCGGAGAAAGTTGGTAAAGTGTGAAGTGGTTTGCAGGAAGACATGTCCGCGTAGGAGAGCCAGTACGCGGAGGAAGAACTCAAACCGCAGATCTCCTGCAATACGCAGAGAGTAAGCGGAGACTGTTCGCGGAGCGAAGAAGGTTCGTAGAACGAAACAGTATGCGAAAGGCGGTTCGCGGAGCTGAGCAGCACGTAGAGGAAGCTCTTACAGTACGCGGAGCAGGGCAATTTGCGAAGGAAGCAAGCAGTACGCGAAGCAGGGCAGTACGTGGTGGAGCTGTGCAGTACGCGGAGGAAGAAGGTCAGTTAGCGGAGGAGCAGTTCATAAACTATTAGTATGCGGAAAAGTGAACTTCATCTATGGGTAAAAACAGAACTTTAACAGAGCATCCATCTACAGTTGAAGATGCACGATTTAATACCAATTCATTGAAGCGGCCTTCTACTACTCTAATTTGTGATAGTTGCGACAGACTATTTGCGATGGGACACCGTCGCAAATAAGCTTTAGCGACGGGGTCACGTCGTCAATAGCCTGTTGCAGAAAACGGCGTCCCAAATACCATTTTTTGCAAAAGGCCCGTCGCAAAAAATGGTATTTGTGACGGGGAACTTCACTGTCGCAAATAAGTCTCTGATTATATACATTATATATAAATAAATTATTTACGACAGGCCTGTCGCAAATAGTATTTATTATTTGCGACTGGATCCCGTCGCAATAGGAACCGTCGCGAATAAGTCTCCGATTATATACCTTATATAAATAAACTTTTTTGCGATGGGTCCGTCGTAAATAATATTTATGACGGACGCTTGGTCCCATCGCAAAAAGTTAATGTAAAAATAAAAAAAAATAAAAAATTAAAATTTAATAAAAAAATATTAATAAAAAAATATTAAAAAAATATTAATATTATTAAAATAATAAAAAAATAAAAAAATTAAAATTCTCAATATTCTAAAAAAAAATCATAAAATATTATTATTATTATTAGTAAAATAAACAAACATTAAAAAATATAATACTAAATAAATATATTTAATAAAATTACGATTAATGAAAAAATAATATTAATATTATTAAAATAATAAAAAATATTAAAATTCTCAATATTCACAAAAAAAATATAAAAAAATATAAAATAATAATAATATTATTAGTAAAATAAACAAACATTAAAAAATATAATACTAATAAAAAATAATAAAATATTAAAAATAAAAAAATTAAATTATGCAATATTCGCACCAATATAAAAGACAGAAACTCTAAATAGTTCATATTACAATAAATCTTGAATTCAAATGTTTTTAACATAAAAAATAAATCACTGGGGGGTCGTCTTTTGGAGGAGGTGGAGGAGCTGTAGGAGATAGTGGGGGAAACTCCATCCCTAAACTACGAGTCAGACGACGCATGTACTCCATCTGCTCGTGATGCTGCTGTTGCCATTGACGCATCTCCTCATCGTGATGTTGCTGCTGCTGACGCATCTTTTCATGTTGCTTTTGCAAACTCTCTATAAGCTCAGCCTGAGTTCGCAACTGCTCCTGATACCGTGAGACATAAGATGATGCCTCTTCACGAGCTGCTCTCGAGCTGGATGCCGACATCGCAGCAGTACCATAATAAGTATCAGGAGTCACATTAGAGTCAATACCAACTACTCGGTCCTTCTCAAAACCATACTGAGTCGCCTGCATCCATGACGCCTCATCGAAATGGTGGGCATTGGTCTGATCAGTTGCCTTGTCCTGACTCCCAACCTGTGTCTGAGAGGTCGCATGCTCATATGACTCCTTCAATTCCAATTTGAAATTAAAATTGTGAAAATATTATATGCAGTTAATTGTCAAACTGAAAAAAATAATACAAACCACAATCTGACGCTGACGATCACTTCTAATCTCTCCAGTGGCTGGATCACTGTACATCCTCCGATAAACGTCGTACTCCATAATATTAGGATGCTCGACTGCCTATAAAAATATAAAATAAACTGTTTATATTTAAAGTTATATAAAATATTTAAAAAAGATACTTACCAGATGCTCTCTATGCGTACTGAATGTACGACTACCAGCTCGATGCGTCACCTCCTGTCTCCCCCGGTTCTGTCGACCCATTGAAGACCTCCTCCAAGATCCATCACCCAACCAGTGTAAACATAATCCATCACAAACGTGAGATGAAATGTACTTTGGTCGGTGGGCTCTACACGACTCATCAAAATCTATCACTCCTGCTTTCTTAATGACCGTCCTTCTCAAATTGTGCAAAAACTGACGGAAACGGTCACGCATAGACGCCTCCCATGCTGCGTGGATAGCGTCACACGTGCTATCATCGATGAGATACCATAAACCTTACAAATAATTTATAATATCAAGTTATTAATAAAACAAATTTCAAAATAAATATTATTTATTGACGTACCAGCCAATGATTGAACATGCCGAGCTGCACATCAACAGAAATCTATTCTCATGTGATTCATGGCTGAGAAAAATAATTGCGCAAGATAGTGCTCCCCTGTCCAACAGCTACACGCGCAAAACTGTGAAAAAAGAATAAACAACCAAACAATTAGTATATATATAAATAAATTAATGAAAGCTAACTAAAATATACAGGTTAACATACCTCCGTGTGCGTGGATCGAAGCCAAGACGCGGACGTCACTCGGGGATAGGGTCATGAATCATCAGTTGCACAAGACCGCGCCCCCTCCGCGTACCCCCTGAACCGCCAGTAGGCTGAGGGTCTGCTGATCCCAAATCCCCTTCATCCAAAGGTAGCTCAACCTCTTGTAACTCATGAAATAGATCATGGTTTATCTGAAACACAAAATGATTGTTGTTAGTAGATAGTTGAAAATAACTATTATATATAGATATATATTAGTTATGATTATAACCAGCATTTAACTGTGTCAATGTTCACCTTCATCATCTTCTTCATATCTAACGATGTCAATGTCTTCATATTCCTCCTCGGCATCATCAATATCCATACGAGTTTCAGTTTCATCATCTCTTGGCATTTCAAATTCATTTGTAACATCGTTAACATCTTCGTCACCGTCGACCCTTAATTGTGGGGTATCATCGATATTCACGTCTCTTTGTGAAAAAGATGGATTTTGAGTAGTCTCTTGAAAAATTTCAATTCTGTCCACTTCAGCGGAACCACATTCAGTTTGAGTAAACTGGTTTTCCCGAGATTTCATTTTTATTATGCTCTACCAATCACTCAGGTCTCTTGAAGTAGCACAGTACTTTGTGTAATAAATTTGATGTGCCTGCTGAGCCAGTAAAAATGGTTCATTTACTGCAAGAAGACTTATATTTAATATCGACGATTCCATGAGTCAGATGAACACGCGAGCCTCTCTCAGTATCCAACCACTAACATTTAAACATCGTTATGTAATTCTGTCCTAGACAACACATCTCAATAATTTCATCCAGAATGCCGTAAAAGTCAACTTCGGTTTCTCTATGATGCGATCCTCTCAAACAAACTCCACTGTTCATTGTTTCTTTTTGATTCCCCATATGCACGTGTATGAAATCGAAAACCATTCACCACATATGCATTATAAGATTTAACCATTTTGGATGGTGGGTTACTCAATATACACAGTCGCTTATCAATTTTATCAACATGTTGAGACATCTGAAAATTTGTAAAACAATTATCAATATAATAAATAATAAATTGAATTGATATTAAATCATCAATAATTTATGTTACCAGCTTTTGAAGCCATTGATAATTTTTTTTATCCGCGTTCTTCAAGAGCAGCTGCTGTAATTTGTGGAAGTTGTTTCTTGATATGATTATCATATAACCTAAAAATAAAATAAGTTTACATACTGTAACATAAATTATAGAATAAGTGATAGAAACACTCACAGTACAAATGATGTCATTTCTTCACAGTTGAGCAGGACATATGTATGAGCTATGTGATGTTCATCATCTAAAAGCCATCGTTCATGAACTCCACCGAAGTCAAGATTTGACTGATTAAAAACTGATAATTGATTGTCTATTTCGTCATTAACATTTCCCTCGTTCCGTCCCATGCGGTTGTGTTTTGAGAGATATCCAGATTCAAAATAATGAGAGCAGAAAAAGCAATTTCCTCTTGCAAATAAGCTTCAGCAATTGAGTCTTCAACTGATGCCTTGTTACGTATTTTTTTCTTCAATTTCTGCATGCATCTCTCGAATGGGTACATCCATCGAAACTGTAATGGACCTCCACATTTAGCTTCATGTGGCAAATGTAATATCAGATGTTCCATGGATTCAAAGAAAGCCGGTGGAAAGATTTTTTCCCGTTTACATATAATTACAATAACATCTTCTTCCAGTTTTCTTAGTGCATCGTAGTCTGTTATCGCTGCACAAATGTCTCAAAAAAAATATGATATGTCTGTTATCGAATTCCAAATCATAGAATTCAACAAACCTCTGAATCCAATCGACATAAGTCTTTCCATTATAACATGACAATCATGACTTTTTAATTCGGTAATATGACCATTCTTAACACATCTGCCCAAATTGGAAGCATAAACATCTGGAAGTCTCAAATCTACAATCCACTGACAAAATAATAAGCGACTCTCTTTGGACAGTGTATAAGCTGCTTTTGGCTTCATTAACCTCTGTGATCTGACATTTTCAAATAGTTCAAGTTCTGATCACCTGCAAATTTGGGCAAGATCTAATCGTATTTTTACAGTATCTTTGGTCTTACCTGGTGTATCCAAAACTGTATGAAATAAATTATCAAAACAGTTCTTCTCAATATGCATGACATCCAACATGTGTCAGACCAACAAATCAGACCAATATGGAAGATCTCAAAAAATGATCCGTTTTATCCAATTATGTTTTTTCCCAAAGCCATGAATTTTCTGTTGGTTTACTGTTGGCCCAAATGTGATATGAGGTAATGAAAATACAACTGATTTTAATTCTGTACTTGAGATCATTTTTGGAGGTTCATCCCTTTCAATTATGTCTTTTCTGAAATGAGATTTGTTCCTCCGAAAAGGATGATCGGTTGGAAGAAATCTGCGATGATAGTCAAAATAGAAAGTTTTTTCCATTGACGAGCATAAAAGCTTTGTTGCCTTTCATACAGTAAGGACATGATTTCAGACCATGTGTACTCCAGCCAGATAACATGCCATATGCCGGAAAGTCACTAATCGTCCACATCAATGTAACTTTTAATATGAAATTTTGTTCCGCAGTAACATCATATGTACTAACACAAGTACTCCACAATGCATTTAACTCATCAATCAATGGTTTCAAATAAACATCAATATTCTTTTTCGGATGTCCTGAGATTAATAAGGTCAAAAAGATATAGGGCTCCTTCATCAACATCCATGGAGGTAAATTGTACGGAGTTATAAAGACACACCAACATGAATACTGACTACCATAAGAACCAAATAGACATAAACCGTCAGTAGAAAGACCCAATCGCAAATTTCGGGCTTCTAAAGCAAAAGACAGATGCAGACGGTCAAAATGTTTCCATGAATCACCATTAGATAGATGATTCAAGCTTTTATCGGTTGAAATATTGGTTTTGTGCCATGACATCATTGATGTTGTGTTCTGAGACATAAATAAACGTTGCAACCTAGGTGTAAGGGGGAAATATCTCAACTGTTTTACCGGAATCGATCCAGACTTCCCTGGCTGAGCTTTTTTATACCTCGATTGTCCACATGTGGGACAACTATCCAATAACTCATTTTCACCAGAATATAAGATGCAATCATTTGCACATGTATGATTTTTCTGATAACTAAGACCCAGATTACGAACCAACCTTTTGCTCTCATAGTAATTTGCAGGCAACACATTTCCTTCAGGTAACAGTGTTTTAACCAAAGAAAATATCTGATCAAAACAGTTGTTTGACATTGCATTATCTGATTTAATAGCTATAAATTTTGCAACTGCTTCTAATTTGCTTATTTTGAAACTAGGATATAATGCATCCTCAGCAGACCTCAACAACTCATAAAATTCGGATGGTGCCAACTCAGGAGTTAAATCAATATCATCCCGAGTTTCAGTTTCTTGAACAAATGGACCTGCAACATCTTGTACTAAATTTTGAAATCGTGATGGATCCAGAATCAAGTTATTAGTATCTTCTCTGGAACTGCGTTCATCGTGTTGATACCAAAAAACACAATCTGGTTGAAAACCAAACCGCAAGAGATGTCTCCCCAACCTTGTCAAATGTGTCAAACGTTCTCAGAACACATTTTTTACAAGAACACTTAATTGTGCCTTCTGAAACATATTCTGGTTTCGATGATGCAAATGATAAGAAAGCTTCAACACCCTCAATATATACATGATTTAAACCAGAACCGTTTGGATTTCTGCGCTGATTTATCCAAGCGCGATCATCTAATAATGACTGATGTCGGCTTCCTTATTCCATATTTTTCTACAAAATATAAAATCATCACTGTTTTTGAATAATTTGAAATTATAAAAACACTATCTGAAAAAAGAAGATAAATAATTATAGCTACTTCTTAATAATTACCATTAATTTTGGGCAACACAATTTCCAGTGGACTGCCGACTACTCTTTTGTCCGACAGCTCATTTACTTGCAAAATTCTCTCACTGAAATCACAATGAAGAATCTACTCCGAGGTACGCATATTCATTCTCGTGCATACGAGAATGTATAAGTGTACCTCTGAGCAGATTCTTCATTGTGATTTGAGTGTGATAAAGATGCAAGTAAATGAGTCGTTGGACAAAAGAGCCCCCTTTTCGTCGATGAATCATCTTCTTGCAACTATCACCGCCTGAAAACATTATAAAAAATGTGGTCCTACGAATGCATATTCAAACTCGTGCATTCGATATTTGATATGCATACGTAGAAGCATACTTTTCATAATGTTTTGAGTCGGTGAAAGTTGAAAGAAGAAGAGTTATCGAGCAAAAGGAGTGACGTCAATCCACTGGAAATTGTGCCAAATTATTACAAGTTATTACAAACTATTACAAGTTATTACAACTCATATTATTCCTAATTATTCCTAATTATTCTTAATTATTACTAATTATTTCTAATTATTTCTAATTATTACTAATTATTCCAAATTATTACTATTTATTGACATTTATTACTATTTATTAGTAATTATTATTATTTATTGCTAATTATTCGTATTTATTGCTATTTATTCCTATTTATTGCTATTTATTCGTATTTATTGCTATTTATTCCTATTTATTTCTATTTATTCGTATTTATTGCTATTTATTCGTATTTATTGCTATTTATTCCTATTTATTTCTATTTATTAGTATTTATTGCTATTTATTCATATTTATTGCTATTTATTCGTATTTATTGCTATTTATTCATATTTATTGATATTTATTCGTATTTATTTCTAATTATTGCTAATTATTGCTAATTATTTCTAATTATTCCTAATTATTGCTAATTATTCCTAATTATTGCTATTTATTTCTAATTATTGCTATTTATTTCTAATTATTGCTATTTGTTCCTAATTATTGCTATTTGTTCCTAATTATTGCTATTTGTTCCTATTTATTCCTAATTATTACTATTTATTCCTAATTATTACTATTTATTTCTAATTATTATTATTTATTCCTAATTATTACTATTTATTCCTAATTATTACCATTTATTCCTAATTATTACTATTTATTACTATTTATTACTATTTTTTTCTAATTATTACTCATTATTCCTCATTATTACTAATTATTCCTGTTTATTACTAATTATTCCTGTTTATTACTAATTATTCCTGTTTATTACTAATTATTCCTAATTATTCATAATTATTGCTAATTATTACTATTTATTGCTAATTATTACTATTTATTGCTATTTATTACTATTTATTGCTATTTATTCGTATTTATTGATATTTATTCGTATTTATTGCTAATTATTCGTATTTATTGCTATTTATTCGTATTTATTGCTATTTATTCGTATTTATTGCTATTTATTCGTATTTATTGCTATTTATTCCTAATTATTGCTAATTATTCCTAATTATTGCTAATTATTCCTAATCATTGCTAATTATTTCTAATCATTGCTAATTATTTTTAATCACTGCTATTTATTCCTAATCATTGCTATTTATTCCTAATTATTCCTATTTATTCCTATTTATTCCTAATTATTCTTAATTATTCCTAATTATTTCTAATTAATTATTACTAATTATTACTGATTATTCCTAATTATTACTATTTATTCCTAATTATTACTATTTATTCATAATTATTACTATTTATCAGTAATTATTACTATTTATTCCTAATTATTACTATTTATTATTAATTATTACTAATTATTACTAATTATTACTAATTATTACTATTTATTCCTAATTATTCGTAATTATTCCTATTTATTCGTAATTATTCCTATTTATTCCTAATTATTCCTATTTATTCATATTTATTACTAATTATTACTAATTATTCCTATTTATTACTAATTATTCATATTTATTCCTATTTATTACTATTTATTCCTATTTATTACTATTTATTTCTATTTATTACTAATTATTCATATTTTTTTACTAATTATTCCTATTCATTACTAATTATTTCTATTTATTACTAATTATTCATATTTATTACTAATTATTTCTATTTATTGCTAATTATTCCTATTTATTACTAATTATTCATATTTATTGTTATTTATTCCTATTTACTGATTTTTATTCCCATTTAGTGCTAATTATTTCTAATTATTTCTAATTATTCCTAATTATTCCTAATTATTCCTAATTATTCCTATTTATTACTAATTATTCCTATTTATTACTAATTATTCATATTTATTACTAATTATTCATATTTATTGCTATTTATTCCTATTTATTGCTATTTATTCCTATTTATTGCTATTTATTCCTATTTATTGCCTTTTATTCCTATTTATTGCCTTTTATTCCTATTTATTGCTAATTATTTCTATTTATTGCTAATTATTTCTATTTATTGCTAATTATTTCTATTTATTGCTAATTATTCCTATTTATTCCTATTTATTCCTATTTATTACTAATTATTCCTATTTATTACTAATTATTCCTATTTATTACTAATTATTCATATTTATTACTAATTATTCCTATTTATTACTAATTATTAAAAATTAATACTAATAATTTCAATTTATCATTACAAATAAATACTGATTACAAAATAATTTAAATCTAATTTAATTACAAGGAATAAAAAATAATTAAAATTAATATAAAAAAATGAAATAAATACTAAATTAAATAAAATATAAATATCTTTAAACTTGATCTCCTATTGATGTAGACGGCTTAACAACTTCGTGAAAAAAAAACCAACTCACACAAATTTTCTCTTTGAAAATAGAGTCTAGAGAGATAGAGAAATTGAGAATTGAGAGGAGGAATAGAAAAAACTGATGGAGGGTATATATAGGTGAGATTATTTGTGACGGTACTATTTGCGACGGGTTACCCGTCGCAAATACCTTCGTCCGCATTAGTTACTGTCGGCGGTTAAAAGAGTATTTGCGACGAGACCCATCGCAAAAGGTACCCGCCGACACACTTTTTGCGACGGGAGAACATCCCGTCACAAAAACTATTTACCGCCGCTGAGTATTTGTGACAGGGGGATTTCCCCGTCGCAAATAACCTTCCCGCGGTTTGGGGTGCAAACCGCGCCTAACTTTTTGCGACGGGACCCCAAATCCCGTCACAAATAACCAATTATTTGTGACGGGCAGAATCCCCCGTCACAAATAACCTCCGGAACGGGCTATTTGTGATGAGAATTAATTCCGTCGCAAATAACCCGTCGCAAAAAGCTATTTTTCCCGTAGTGTTCAAGTCGATAAAGTGAGTTCAGATTCTTTCCAACGTGGTGAGCAAGGAGGAGTCAATGGAAGTGATCTGAGGGACACAATGTGTTATCCCTAAAACCTTGTAAAGGTAGTGCACCTGACACAAAGTGACCGTGCTAAACTTTTGTACTCTACAACTAGTGAAGATTGGTGGACTTTGGTACGACCGACAACCTGTCGACGTATGATCGTTAGACGTAGCCCTTAGTGGTGAACCAAATAAAATTTCTGCGTCTTCGCTTTGCATGTGATTGTTTGTTTTCTACTCTTTCTCATTAGACAGGTTTAACAGGTTCCTCCCAACGTGGGAACAATATTCATCAGTTTAAAAGAAAAAGCTGACACCCTGATTCACCCCTCCCCTATCAGGGTGTTCCGAGGTCCTTCAAGTGGTATCAGAGCGCAAAGGTTGCTAGTGTTAAATCCACCCTTCATTTCTACAATGGAGAATACACTAAATGTTAGGGGAGTAACCGTCTTTGATGGAAGCAACTTTCAGATTTGGAAGAATAGGATGAGATCTCATCTAAAGATCTCTTGGAATGGAAGTTTTGTTTGCCACTACACAAGGAATATAGGTCACTGATCCAATTGGGATGTTTAGACTGATACAGACAGAAAAATGCTTGATGCAGATGTCAAAACACAGAATGCCCTCACTGCAGCTCTTTCTGATCAAATATATCTAAAGGTGATGAACTGTACGTCAGAAAAGTTTATGTGGAAAAAATCAGAGAATATTTATGAAGGTGATAACAAAGTGAAGGTGGCGAAACTATAAGTTTTGCACTATAGGTTTGATGATCTGAAGATTCATCCTGAAGAAAATGCAGATACATTTTTCAATCGAATTACTGAAGTTGTTGGAGCAATACAAGGACTTAGTGAAGAAATCAAAGACATTGATATTGTAAAGAAAATCTTGAGAAGACTTCCACCTCTTTACCATGCAAATGTGTCAGCCCTTGAGGAAAGGGATCTTTCCAAACTTTCTCTGGATGATCTAATGAGTAGCTTGGTGGCATATGAGATGAGAGTTTGTCACGAACCAACTCAGGTACCCTGGTAACCCAATAACTTAGCTGACCCTAACATAGCCCGAAGGGCGTTCGCGATCCCCACAGGTTGACGACTAGCACCTGACATCACACAACATGCAAGTGAGAACGATTTTCCACCAACAATGCGGAAGAAAAGAAACAAGATAGTATGCATAACAAAAGAAACTCCACTGGGAGTTATGTATCATAAGTCAACAAGGCATAAACCAGCCCAAATAACTACAACCAAAGTACTAAAATAGAAAAATAGCCCCAAGGTCCCTAAGGACATAACTCACCAAGACCAAAGCTCAACAGCTGGATCCACCTCCAAGAGATCCATTCCCTTTGCTCGAACCTGGTAGAAGAAAGTCTACAAACACCCGAAGGCAAAAGTAGGGCGTGAGCCTAAGCCCAACAGGATACCACCAAAGATCCCATAATAGATTTCAAATATAGTTTATCCAAAAAAAAGTTCTCAATTTTCAAATAAAAGGGTTTGACAATTCAAAATCATTTTTAAACAAAACATGCTATACATTTTCAAATGATGGAAATAAATATTTTAAGTAATGATTTTACAAATGATGGAATATTTCTAAAATAATGGCTTATGTAAAACAATTATATAAAACAGTTTATATAAATTCAGCAGGCATGCAAGCAGTTCAAACAAACATTGACATACATTTATATCTCAAATATAAATAAATAAACGAACAACATGGTCATCCGCCAAAAGGTATGATAGTATTAACCAACTATTGGATTCCGTACTCTCTATGTGAACTCAGCAAAATTTGTATACACACGTCCCTATGACACTGACCAAAGGAGACTCGTCACCAACCCATCAGAGATGTGACCCGCCACAAGTATGTTTTAGAACGTTGTCGTAGCGTAGAGTGTATCCAAATAACTCACTAACTACCTAAGGCTTGCATGCACTCTTACATGATGAGCGAACTATTTTAAGTCTGCTTAAAATAAGATCAATATGATTCTTCCATTTCAAAAGTGTCAATTTCTTTCCATTTAAAACCAAACAGGTTTTATTCAAAAACTTACCTTTTTCATAAGATAAAACCACCGAGTTTTTATCAAATAATTTTAAGCCATTTTCACCAATTTGAAATCCATTCAAAACCAATTCTATCATTACACAATTTATTTCCACAATTAAATTCAACAATTTAATTGAAATCATTTCCATCAAATCCACAATTTAAATTAAACAATTTAAATCAGTCAATTTCCATAAACACACCCAATTCAATGGAATTGGGGTTTTCCAAATTTCCATGCCAAAACCATTTCAAATATCTCGATTCACTGAATAGAGTTTTTATTAATTTAATTGAAAGTAAATTTGAGCAATTGAATTTAAATCAACAATTGAAATAATTCAAGCAATATAAGGATAATCAATTTGGCAAGTCGGGACGGAACCACCTACCTCAAGACCGTCGATGTCAGCGACAACGATAATCCACCCAGTGTGGTTCAAAACACCTCCTCAGGGCATTTTTATTGTAAGCGTCGACACACAAAGTTGGATTTATTCAAATATTTTGAATAAAAAATGTGCGCTTAAGATATTCTATTTAATAATTTTATTCCGTCTTCGCTGAGCTTTTGCGAGTCTCGGAAACTCATACTTACTCAGTCTTTAACTCAGAAAATATTTAATTTAATATTACAAAGTATTAATTTGGCGTTTTACCATTCCGCGAAGTGTTTAATAAAAACGTAACTTTTCACTGATAAACTATTTTTTTCCTTTTAACGTAATAATTTAACAGAAGAGGGTTTACGAATACCTGAAATAGTAACGAGATGTTACAGAGCCAAACCAGAAGATGCAATGACTCAAGTAAGTAAGAAAATGGTATTCAAAGCCATGGACAAACATGAAATTTCAAGAGATAATATTGATGAAGATAATGAGGAAAAAAATTCCTTTTCTCATTGCTAAGAAATTCAAGAAGGGAAAAGGGAAATTTGAAGGCAAGTTACATCTGGCTTGTTTTCGTTGTGGCGGAGTTGGGCACATCGCCTCTCGCCACACAAGAAAGTTCGATGATGAAGAAAGTGAAGTTGGAGACATGCAAAAGCCTCAGAAAAGGTTTTTAGAAAAGGGAGACTTCAAGTATGGTAAGAAACTGCAGAGAAAGGTTTTTGTTTGCGAAGAAGAATATGATGATAGTGAATTCTTTGAAGAAGGACCAAAATTTAAATCTGGAACCCATGCGTTAATGATGACTACTGTTGAAAAATCAGAACCATCAGGAGATAAAGCCAGAGATAATAAATTGAACATTGATGTCGATCTCAAGTTGCAGCTTAAGGATGCATTTGGTAAGCTTGAGAATCAATGTAAGTGATGCAAAAAGTGGAAAGCAATTGTGGAAGAGTGATCAGAATATGTTGATATAATGGAAGCTGAAATTGATTGACTTGAGGAAGTAGTAAAGGAACATTCAACAAATTTTGAAAGGTTAGAAGATATTGTTGAACTAAAGCTCAGAATTGAAAAACAGGCAATGGTCATTAATGACCTTACCTCAAGACTGGAGGAGAAGTCCAAAATTGTTGAGGGACTTGAAGAAGAAGTTGTTACTTTTAGGAGTAAACTTGAAAGTGAATCATGTCCAAAAACAAAGAAGAAAATTCAGTTTGGAAAATTCTCAGATGCTGAACTCCTAGCGAGATCTAAGCGTGGTTCCAATGGAGTTGAAAAGGCTCTGAATGATCAAATACCCCCATGAATGGGAAACATAGGAATTGGTTGTGATGCTGAAACATCGAATGTTGGAAGTAAAGTGGGCCAAAATAAAGGCTAGGTGAAAGTCGAACATATCATAAAGACTCCTGGTGTCCAAACAAAGAAAGTCTCAAATCAGATTGAAAGGAGGACTGGAAACTATTCTCGAGTTTCTCGAGACGATATACCGTTAAACTCCTTCTAGGGATGTTGACATGAGGAGGAATAGAAGTGAAAAGATATTTCCACTTATGAAATGCCAATTCTGTGGCTATCTGGGCCATACAATGTCATACTGTGAGGAGGCAAGAAGCTATTTGAATGAGGAAAAGCTAGAAAGTCAACAAAGGAGAACAAATTCATATCCTAATTCTTATAGAAATAATTTCTATGGATATTATTTTCATTGTTCTAAATTTGACCATAAAGCTATTGATTGCAGGCAGAGGAATGACATAAACATTTCGTAAAGAACCCAGAGATAAGTCAATTCTCACCAACCAGACGGTGTTGCTCTTACAAATAGGTTTTCTCCACTAGAAGAAATACGAGTATGAAGAACATGCTCACATGGAAGAGATATTTGAAATACCTTCTTTATCCTTCACTCAATCTAATATTTTATGTAAGGAAAAGAATAAAATTGAAAAATCCAACCTTGCAGAAGTAACTCTCAAAGTTACTAAGAACAACAGTAATTGGATTCTTGATACTGGATGCTCATCCCATATGACGGGAAATACAGACCTATTAACGAATATCAAGAAAAAGGTTGATGAAACAGTGAGATTCAGTAACGATAGTTCTTTGAAGATCAAAGGCCTTGGAAGTACTAAACTGGTCAATGATGAGCTGAAGAAGACCAAAGTTCTTTATGTGGACAGGTTGTGTCACGATCTCCTGAGTGTGAGCCAAATTTGTTACTCAGGACTTA
This sequence comes from Viscum album, assembly GCA_963277665.1. Lineage (NCBI taxonomy): Eukaryota > Viridiplantae > Streptophyta > Magnoliopsida > Santalales > Viscaceae > Viscum > Viscum album. The sequence goes on from OY728150.1 coordinate 1,843,083,656, forward strand.
TGGTGACATTCAATCAAAATGGGTGCACTATAAAAGGAAGAACAAAGAATTATCTAATGAAGGGATGTAGAAAAAATGAAAACTTATATCAGGTTGATAGCAAATAGAACATTTGTTACATGACAGTTGAAGAAGAGAACAACTTGTGGCACAGGAGGTTGGGTCACATCAATCAACAAGATGTGGAAAAGATATCTAAACTGAAGATTGTCTTGGATATCCCAAATCTGAAGCGTGAACGGGAGAAGACTTGTAATGCTTGCATGCGAGGAAAGTTGGTGTGCAGTTCATATCGTCCAAAGAAGAAAAGAGCATCAAATATTCTTGATCTCATTCATAAAGATGTATTTGGCCTGATAAATGTTGCTGGAACTTATGGAGAAAGGTATTTCATCCTTTTCATTGATGATTATAGTAGAATGACTTGTGTGATGGTTATACACAGGAAATGACAAATGCTTGATTGCATGAAAACTTATCGCCAAATAGTTGAGAATGATATCGGACGAACAATCAAAGTTCTGCAGTCTGATAATGGAGGGGAATACACATCCATTGAATTTGAAAATTACCTGAAGAAACATGGAATACAACATGAGGTGGTTGCTGTGAGGACTCCGCAGCAAAATGGATTTGTTGAGCGCCAGAATCAACAGGTGAATAGTATGGCCATAACTATGTTGATTGAGAGTCATATCTCTCGCTATTACTGGAAAGAGGCTGTTCAAGCTGCAATTTATATTCAAAATCGAACAGGGCTTTATATGAGGAAAACCAAGACACCCTATGAGTTATGACATGGAAGGAAGCCATCTTTAAAGTATTTTCGTGTTTTTGGAAGTAAATGCTTTATCCAAAACAAAGAAGGAAATCAAGGAAAGTATGGTGATGCTGCAGATGAAGGAATATTCCTCGTATATTCAATGAATAGTAAAGCCTACAAATGTTTTAATAAACATCTTGGAAAAATTGTGGAAAGCAGTGATGTGAATATCATTGAAGATAAAACCAGAAATGCCTCAAGAAATTCGACTGCTGATGCAATAGAAGATGAGGAAGGATGTGGGCATGGAACAGATCCAAATACAGAAGTAGAGGAAGGCGTGGAAAATACTCAGGAATCACATCATGATGTTGACTTAGAAAAAGAATCAGAAGAGGAAACCATGACTGAAGAAAATTCATCTGAACCTCACAGGAGAAATCGAAGAGCAGAAATTGATCAATCCAATATCATTGGGGATTTGACAACTCCCACACAAACAAGGAGAATGAGGAGTAATGCACAATCTGCATTCCTATCAGTTGTGGAACCATCCTCATTTGTAGAAGCTGCAAAGGATGAATCGTGGTTTAAATCAATGAATAAAGAGTTGGATCAGATCGATAAGAATCAAACATGAGATCTAGTTAAGAGACCCGAAAACTACAATGTGATTGGTACAAAGTGGATTTTCAAAAACAAATTTGATGAGTATAGAAATGTGATCAGAAATAAGGCATGACTGGTGCGTAAAGGCTATTCCCAGATTAAAGGTGTTGTTGAAGAAACATTTGTTCCAGTGGTTAGACTAGAGTCAATTAGATTGTTTCTTGACATGACAATTCAAAGAGGACACAAAGTGTATCAAATGGATGCCAAGACAACTTTCTTAAATAGTGTTCTTAAAGAAGAAGTCTATATTGAACAACCAGTGGGATTTCTGCTTGGTAATGATGAAATGAAGGTTTCCAGATTAAAAAAGGCTCTCTATAGTCTAAAGAAGACACCGCGAGTGTTGGGCAAAAATCCCTCAAGGTAACTTTGCAGCATTTTTTGGGTTGATTGTGTTTGTTGACAAAGCAGGTTTCCATGGAGAATTGTCGAGTTCCTGAGAAGTTGTTGACATTCCATGTTGACAATGAACTTTGACAAAGGAAAGGACGATCTGGAGGCGGTACAAAAGAGCAGTACAAGGTGGCGCCGTTTTCCAGTGTTTGCCAAATTTTTGGGCCTGAAAATCGCCAATGGAAAATGGAGTGATATGTTGTTGGCAAAGGTTGAGGAGAGAGAAATGAAGGAGGTGTGCGGAAAAATCAAGCGTGGCGCGCAAAACTAGAGGGTTGCGCGAAATCTTGAAGTGTGGCGCGCAAAACAGCGGGTTGCGCGAAATTGTATTTCGCGCAAAAGATGTTTCAAGGCCGAACGCTCGAAAATCGGTAAAGGCATGAGGCGCGCGAAATTTTGGAGGCGTGCGCGGAAAATTGAAGTGGCGCGCGAAATAGCAGATGAAGTATTTCGCGCAAGAGGTGTTACGAGGTCCGAAGCTCGTAAAATGTCAAAGGCATGAGGTGCGCGAAATTATGGAGCAGTGCGCGGAAAATGTTTGTGCGCGGAAGATCAAAGCGGATTACGCGCACAAGGAGGGTTTTTCGCGCGGGGTCGATTTTGCCTATAAATATGAAGTGACCCTCCTCCATCCGAGAGAGTTCAAGACATAGAAACTACCCGAGCTCTGGTGCGCGAAATTGAAGTTTGAAAGGGTGTTGCGCGTAAACTTAAAGTTTGCGCGTAAAGTCGGATTGCGCGAAAAGCAAAGGCTGTGCAGAAAGTTTGAGTTGGCGCGTAAAAGGAAGGTTGCGCGAAAAGTGGATTTCGCGCAAAGGCAGTGAATTGCGCGCAAGACAGTTTCCAGGCTGCGCGTAAAATTTGGAGGTTGCGCGAAAAAGGAATTTCGCGCAAAGCATAGAAATTGCGCGCAAGACACCGTAAGGGTTGCGCGTAAAAATTGAGGTTGCCCGGTACATCCGGTGCAAAGTGAGATTCATCTACGGGTGAAAGTTGAACTTCAAAAGAGCATCTACATACAGAGAAAGATGCATTCCTTCATGGAAATGAAGAGACCTACAGGTCTATAAACTGTGATTGGATTCCCTTCCAAGAGCAGTGAGCTTAGGAAGAGGAAGAAGGTGATCCTCTCCACCGGCAGTGAGCCAGAGAGAGAGAAACAGGGAGTGACCCTTGGGAAAGCAGTGAGCTGACCCTAAACATTGTAAAGGCAGTGAGCCTGGGCATAGAAGTGATCTAGCCCGAACATTGTAAACCACAGCTAGTGAAGTTAGTGGATCTTGGTACGAACCGGCAACTTGTCGGCGTATGCTCCTTGGACGTAGCCCTTAGTGGTGAACCAAGTAAAAATCGCTGTGTCTGCCTGGTCGCTTCTCTGCATTGCACTCAAAGCATTATCATCAGATAAACTTGAAAAGAACTGAGCATAGTATACACACAAGAGCAAACAAAGTGACCCTTGTAACAAAGAGGTCAAGATCCAGTGGGGCAGGAAGTATTTTGAAAAGAATATCCATACCCTGATTCACCCCCCCTCTCAGGGTACATAGGCCCCTATTGGCCCTAACAATTGGTATCAGAGGGACTGGTTGCTTTTATCAGATTTGTTTGCTTCAACTTTGTGTAGTCGATCTGTGTTGTTGAAGATATTGTTTGCGCTTATCTCGGTCTACCATGGGAAAAAGAAAATCTTCAAAGAAGAATCAGAAGTCAGGTGGTATCCCTCAGTGTGGAAGTGTTTTTGGAAAAAGTGTGATTCAAATAAAAGAATCAAATAGCTTACTGAAAGAATCATGTAGTGAACAGAAAAATGATTTGGATAAATCATACAACAAAAATACTTACTCATTCAAAGATGTTGATGGAATGAGTGAAGAACCTGACTTTCCAAGTGACGTTGGAACCACTGACGATGAAGAAGAAGAAATTGAAGGAAGAATTGATATGCGAGCTGAGTTGGAGGCTGCTCTGGAAGAGATAGATGTTTGGAGGGCCAAAACCAAGAAAGCTAACAAAATTGTTCGCGATGCCAAACTCTATATGCAGCAGCAGGAAGAAGAGAAATCTGAGCTGATGGAAGAAATTCAGAATCTTAATTTATCAACATCAGAGAACTCAGAATCCGTTAGTAAGTATAAGCTGAAGGTTGAAGAACAGAAAAGAGAGATCGATGGCCTGAACAAAAAGGTGGAAGTTGTCCATGGGACTAAAGAATTGGATCAGAAATCCACTGAAGAAATTAATTCTAAAGGCATACAGATCAATGCTCTGGAAACTGAGGTCAACAAGCTAAGAGGCTTAAATCAAAGGCTTATCGATATAGTTACTGACCTAACAAAGAAGAATGATTCTCAAGGTGAGGTATTACAGAAGCTGGCTAAAATGAAAGGAAAACAAAAGGCTGATGATTATGAAGAGAATCGAAAGTCAGATGAAGTACAGAATCTGAAAGCTAGAAATGATGATCTAGCAGCACAGTTGTCTGAAGAAGTTCAGAACAATCGAAGCCTTCAACAAGAGAATGAATCTGTCTCTAAATCTGTTTCTGAGGAAAAATTAAAAGTAGTGAAGAAAAGTGCAATGGTGGAAAAGCTCACACAGGAACTAGAAGATGAGGTGAGTAATGGGAAGCTTCTCAAGAAAGAACTGGATGTCCAACTTGAATCAAGGGAGACGAAGATTAAAAAGTTGGAAGAGGATTTAGAATTAGTAAAGAAGGATGTGGAAAAATCTAATGCTAAAGGAATGCCAAAAATGAAGGATGCCTTACACTTGTTATTTGATCATCCTTCGACAAGTGATGATAAAATGAAGAATAGGTATGCTATTTCTGAAGAGAAACAACAGAATATTTTCTCAGCTCAAAGACCAGCAAGTTTCGGAAAAGCTGGTATCGGATTTGATGAATCCCCTCCCGTGCAAGATAGAAAGAGAGCTATGAACAGTTCTAGATGGGAAAGAAATCCTATAGGTGCTGGAGATAGGCCTAAAAGGACAGATACAAAAAGCAGTGATGACATGTGCTATTTTTGTGGGATTCATGGCCACACATCAAGCTTCTGTTCAGAGGCTCTGGAATACATCTCAGGGTGTGAAAATAGAGACATTACTAAATCTGAGAATAAGAAGAAGCATCATGAGAAATCAGAGAGAGGAGTCTCTCAGAGGAAAGCATATGTTAGATGCTATTACTGCGGAAGAATGGGACACACAATGAGTATGTGTCAGGAAGCTCAGGAGCCCAATATCAAAAGAAGAAATAAAGGGGCATCAACATCTCAGCAGAGAGATGATGAAATGAGGTATGTCTTTGAGGGAAAATGTTTTATATGTTCTCACTATGGGCACATGGCGAGACATTGCAGTAAGAAGAAAGCAGGAAAGGGAAAGGAACAAGAAAAGAGATCTCCACCACAAGAAGTGTACAAGAAAGAAGCATGTACTGGGAGACAAAGTGGTAAGGAGAAGAATAGGCTTAAAGCCTCAGGGAAATCACATGGAGCTGAACGAAAGTTGTATCAGTCACCTCCTCTAGCGTGCTCACAACAACTCTCAAGGAGAGAATGTGAACAAACCTGGAAGATTAAGGGGAGATCAACTCCAGTTGTGATAAAGAAGAATGAACGTTCAATGGAGGACCCACCACCAATGCAAAATAGGGTGGCGACTCATAAATCTGATAAAAGGCAGATAAGCAAAGAATGCATTGCAAAATTCGCCCCGCAACGAGAAGTGGAAGAAAAAGGCAGATCCCTGCAATGGACAAAGAAGACGGGGAAGATGACAAGAAAGGAGATTCCTGCACCGAGAAACAATCAAGGGAAATGGAATTTCAGTAGAACATCAAAGACCAAAATGTGTACCAGTTGGTCTAAACCTCAGAATGTGAGAAAAGAATGCCTAGTCATATGGCCAGAACAGTTGAAGTTGGCTAGGCAGCTAGAAGAAGCAAGGAAAGAGTGTGATACTCTTCAAGAAAGAATCAAATGGTTGACCCATCAGGATCAACCACAATCCTCATCTTGAGGAATTTGGAAGACTCCCCTCTCCCTATGTATATAAATGCTATTAACTGATGATTCTTGTGTTTCAGGTTTTAGGGAGATACAATCCAAGGGGAAGTGGCATCTAAGGATGCGAAGTGGAGAAATGATATGCTCTAGAGTTTCAATTGATTCAAATCAGATACTAGAGTTGAAGAAGAAGGAGAGCAACAGAGCACAATAGGAAGTGATTGTGTTATTAACTTTATCTCTTGTTTCCTACACCGAGTTTCAACTCCGTAGGCTTAGAGATTTTGTTAGTGGCTCAAATCTGATTGGAAGATGAGAACGAATGATGTAGGAGGAAAATACGTGTTATGGGTCTAAACTGTTGGGCCTAACCCCAGGAAGTGTTGCATAACATAGGGGGAGCATTCAACAACAAAATCAGATGCCAGATCCATCAAGGAAATAATTGGATGACCCAGCTCAAGAGTTGTCTATCGAGAGAAGACATACTATGAGAGTAGCAGCAGTGATCAAGCATTTCATGCTTATTTATTTTGATCTAACATTGTGGTATCAGCTGAATGTTTTTCAGGATACCAAGAAGTTGCGAAAAGTAGCTGAAAGAAATGAAGCCACTGAAAAATGAGTCAGTGAACAATTTCCTGACGAAAGTGTTGAGGAAGAAAGCAACACAGGGGGAGAAGAAGTGGCTGAGGGTGACTCAGAATAAGATACTGATGATGAGTACAAGGATGTAAAATCCTTATCTGCACAAAATACAAAGAATCGAGCTGAAATTGACAGGCATACTATCATCAGTGATCAGTGAGATCCAGTTCAGACAAAGAGAATGAAATCACTACAGCAGACATCATTACTATCTCAGGTTGAGTCAAAATGCTTTGCTGATGCAGCTGAAGATGAAAACTGGGATCATGCCATGAATGAAGAGATAGGTCAGAATTGAGAAGAATCAGACCTGGGAAATTGTTTCGAGGCCAGATGATAAAAACGTCATCAGGACAAAATGGGTCTATTTAGACAAGATAAACGAAGATGGCACAATGATTCGAAACAAAGCACGACTGGTGTGCAAAGCATACACCCCAAGAGAATGGTACTGAAGGCTATATCAGTATTTGAAGAAGATTGGTTTTCAGTGTGGGGGATTTGATTACAATCTTTATTTCAACAACAATAGTAATCAAAGGATGGTGAGGCTGGTCAAGGAAGAAGACACAATATTTGGAAGATCAGATGAAGCATAGTTACACAAGGCAGGAATAGAACATTCATTTCTGAATCCGAATATGCCAAGGATGCTTTGGAATGATTTGGAATGGAAAATTTCAAGGAGATGAAGACTCTGGTTTCTACCCGGATGAAATCATCAAAAGATGACAGTGGCAGGGCAGTTAATATCATAGAATACAGGCAAATCATTGGAAGTCTGTTGTACTTAACCGCAACAAGGCCTGATATTGTTTTTGCCACATGCCAAGCAGCGAGATATCAGAGTAATCCCAAGGAAAGTCACATGCTCGCAGTGAAAAGAATACTTCGGTATATTAAGGGCACGGTGGACTTCGGCTTGACATACAATGACAAATCTCAGACAGAGTTATTGGGGTACACTGATGCAGACTGGGCCGGTTCAACAGATGATAGAAAATCAACATCTGGAGGTGCATTTTATCTTGGCGGACTATGTATTGCTTGGTTGAGCAAGAAGCAGGATTGCATTTCATTAAGCACCGCAGAAGCTGAGTATATTGCGGCCACTCAAGCATGCACACAGTTATTGTGGATGAAGCAGCAGCTTGAAGATATGGGAGTTGAAGTGAAGTCTCCGATCGGAATCCAGTGCGACAACTCAAGTGCTATAAATCTTAGCAAAAATCCCGTCCATCATTCAAGGACAAAGCACATTGAGATTAAGTATCACTTTATCAAGGAGAAGGTTGAGCAGAGGATCGTGAAGTTGGAGTATGTGCCTACAGAACTACAGGTTGCAGACATTCTAACAAAGGCCTTACCCAAGGAAGCTTTTGAGAGGCATCGACTGGCTCTGGGAGTTCAGTCGACTCCCTGCACTTGAAATAGTGGGGATATGGACCCCCACCGCCCCCCCCTCCCCCCGAGGTATGGTGTGTTTTTCCCTAATGCGCTGATATGTGTTCTCTACTATGTTACAGACTACAAAGGCATGACCTTTGGGTTCGTTGACAAAGGGGGAGAAAAGTGCTTGACAAGTGCTTGACAAAGGGGGAGAAAAGTGTTTGTTCAAGGGAGAAAATAGTGCGGCGATTTGCGAAATCATAATTGTTACGGGGAGAAGCTGATAGGTGGAGCAGCGAGAAAGGGGGAGCAATGAGAAAGGGGGAGAGATTTCTAAATCTGACGATGCTAGAAGTGATCGATCAAATCATAGAAATCACGACAGCTGAGGATCGTGATAAAAGCAGAACAGTGGTGTAGGAATGGTGTGAGACGGTGTCCAGCTATCAACAATCGGTATCAACTTAAGAATTCACCGATTGGTATCAGTGTGGTTCAACAACTGGTTTTATTTTAAGAATTGGTATCAGGGTGGAATCGACAATTGGGGTCTGACATGAAGTGATTCATTGATGAGCTTTTCATACTACTCTTGTTTCTCACGCCGAGCATTGCTCATGTGGGCTTAGAGTACATGTTAAGTGAATCCTTGAACGCTATCATAATCGCAAGAGGCGAATGGTGGTAGCAGCTGGAAGAAGACTCAGTGAGGTATCAAAGTGCAGAAAATATTTCTGAGCAGAGTTGTGAAGAGTTGTCAACAAACCCAAAGGGGGAGATTGTTGGGCAAAAATCCCTCAAGGTAACTTTGCAGCATTTTTTGGGTTGATTGTGTTTGTTGACAAAGCAGGTTTCCATGGAGAATTGTCGAGTTCCTGAGAAGTTGTTGACATTCCATGTTGACAATGAACTTTGACAAAGGAAAGGACGATCTGGAGGCGGTACAAAAGAGCAGTACAAGGTGGCGCCGTTTTCCAGTGTTTGCCAAATTTTTGGGCCTGAAAATCGCCAATGGAAAATGGAGTGATATGTTGTTGGCAAAGGTTGAGGAGAGAGAAATGAAGGAGGTGTGCGGAAAAATCAAGCGTGGCGCGCAAAACTAGAGGGTTGCGCGAAATCTTGAAGTGTGGCGCGCAAAACAGCGGGTTGCGCGAAATTGTATTTCGCGCAAAAGATGTTTCAAGGCCGAACGCTCGAAAATCGGTAAAGGCATGAGGCGCGCGAAATTTTGGAGGCGTGCGCGGAAAATTGAAGTGGCGCGCGAAATAGCAGATGAAGTATTTCGCGCAAGAGGTGTTACGAGGTCCGAAGCTCGTAAAATGTCAAAGGCATGAGGTGCGCGAAATTATGGAGCAGTGCGCGGAAAATGTTTGTGCGCGGAAGATCAAAGCGGATTACGCGCACAAGGAGGGTTTTTCGCGCGGGGTCGATTTTGCCTATAAATATGAAGTGACCCTCCTCCATCCGAGAGAGTTCAAGACATAGAAACTACCCGAGCTCTGGTGCGCGAAATTGAAGTTTGAAAGGGTGTTGCGCGTAAACTTAAAGTTTGCGCGTAAAGTCGGATTGCGCGAAAAGCAAAGGCTGCGCAGAAAGTTTGAGTTGGCGCGTAAAAGGAAGGTTGCGCGAAAAGTGGATTTCGCGCAAAGGCAGTGAATTGCGCGCAAGACAGTTTCCAGGCTGCGCGTAAAATTTGGAGGTTGCGCGAAAAAGGAATTTCGCGCAAAGCATAGAAATTGCGCGCAAGACACCGTAAGGGTTGCGCGTAAAAATTGAGGTTGCCCGGTACATCCGGTGCAAAGTGAGATTCATCTACGGGTGAAAGTTGAACTTCAAAAGAGCATCTACATACAGAGAAAGATGCATTCCTTCATGGAAATGAAGAGACCTACAGGTCTATAAACTGTGATTGGATTCCCTTCCAAGAGCAGTGAGCTTAGGAAGAGGAAGAAGGTGATCCTCTCCACCGGCAGTGAGCCAGAGAGAGAGAAACAGGGAGTGACCCTTGGGAAAGCAGTGAGCTGACCCTAAACATTGTAAAGGCAGTGAGCCTGGGCATAGAAGTGATCTAGCCCGAACATTGTAAACCACAGCTAGTGAAGTTAGTGGATCTTGGTACGAACCGGCAACTTGTCGGCGTATGCTCCTTGGACGTAGCCCTTAGTGGTGAACCAAGTAAAAATCGCTGTGTCTGCCTGGTCGCTTCTCTGCATTGCACTCAAAGCATTATCATCAGATAAACTTGAAAAGAACTGAGCATAGTATACACACAAGAGCAAACAAAGTGACCCTTGTAACAAAGAGGTCAAGATCCAGTGGGGCAGGAAGTATTTTGAAAAGAATATCCATACCCTGATTCACCCCCCCTCTCAGGGTACATAGGCCCCTATTGGCCCTAACAGCGAGCATGGTACTCTTGGTTGTATTCTTATCTAAGGAAGCTCAAATTTAAAAGAGGAGTGAATCACAATCTCTATGTGAAGAATCATCAGAAAGATCTAGTCATGGTTCTGGTGTACGTAGATGATATTATATTTGGTGGATGCAGGCAGAGATTAGTGGATAAATTTTCCAATCACATGAAGTCAGAATTTTAAATGTTTATGATTGGTGAACTCACATACTTCTTGGGGCTACAAGTGATTCAGAGGAAAGACTACACTTTCATTTTTCAGGAAAAGTATGCAAGAGAGTTGCTGAAGAAATTCAATATGCATGATTTCAAACCAATGTCGACTCTGATTGCGGTTGGGACAAACTGGGAAAGCATGAAGATGAGACATCTGTAGATCCCACAATGTACAGGGGAATCATTGGAAGCTTACTGTACTTAACTGTAACACGACCATATATTGTCTTCGCAACATGCTTAGCAGTCCGCTTTCAAAGTAATTCGAAGGAAGAACATATGAAAGTAGTGAAAAGAATCACGAGGTACATTCAGGGTACTCACAATTATGGCTTATACTTTGCTACAGGAAAAGATAATGAACTTTTAGCATTTTCTGATGCTAACTGGGCTGAAGATGTGGTTGATAGAAAATCCATAAGTGGTGGAGCATTCTTCATTAGAAAGAAATGTGTGGGTTGGTTGAGTAAGAAACATGAAAGCACTTCTCTCAGTACTTCTGAAGCTGAATATATCTTTGCTACAAAGGCTTTCACTCAACTACTTTGGATGAAGCAATAACTAACTGATATTGGTGATGAGGTGAAACAACCAATGATGATTCACTGTGATAACAAGAGTGCAATTGATCTTATGAAGAATCCTGTTTAGCATTCTCGTACGAAACACATTGAAATCAAATATCACTTCATCAAGGAAAAAGTGAAACAAGGAATGATTAAAATGGATCATGCTAGAACTAATGATCAAGTGGATGGCATACTGACCAAGCCATTGTCCGCACATGTGTTCAAGAAGCATCAGTTTAACTTCGGTGTTCAACCACCTCCCCGTGCATGAGGAGGTTACGAAGTCCCCTCTCCCCAGTTGTATTTACTGTTTTAATCCATTTGCTGAAGTATTGCAGGTTTATGGGGGAGATACGATCCATGGGGCATGTGCTTTGAGCTCTACAAGTCAAAATTTGATTCTTTGGGTTTATTGCCAATGAGGGAGAATGAAGAAATTCATTGATAATGCAAAGTTTTTCTGGTTGGTTGCAGGAAGATGAAGAATAGAGAATTTCAAAAATGTTACAATGGGGGAGAATGATGAGTTACAAAAGGGAGAAAATAAGATTGGAGAAAACAATTCGGTGTTATGAGGAAACAGTCAGAGCTGAGCTTGGAAATCATTAAGCACTGCAAGACATAGGAACCCAATCCACGTTCCTCTTGTTTTCTACACCGAGCTTTGCTCACGTAGACTTAGAGTGTTGGATGATTTACTACTCGCGTATCAGGTTTTGATTGCATCTGGTGCTTCATTGAATTTACCTGCGGATAGCCAATAAACCCAAAGGGGGAGATTGTTGAAACCAATATTATTCTTTGCTGGTAATGGAGTATGGTTTGTGTTTGTTGTCAATCCTTATTGGGTTGATCAAGGAGTCTGCATGTCTAAGTGATCTTACAGTACATACTGAAGTAGGTGTTTAAGGCGGTGTAGTTTACCAATGTTTGCCAAATTTTTGGGCCTCAAAATCAGATGTTTTTTTTTGGAAAAGGAGGGATTTTTGCATAGGAGTGAATGAGATGTGGAATGGCGAAAGAAATCGGCAAAGGGAGGGAACCATGTAGCATGGGACACGAACCACACACTATGTACCGGGAATGGTTTGCGGATGACGAAGGGTGCTACGCGGATCTGACAAAAATGGTTTGCAGAATGGAAAATGTTACGCGGGCCGCATAGGAGGAACAATTCACAGAGCGTAGGAGGTTTGCAGGAAGGCCTGCGGTTCGCGGAAGGGAAACGGTTCGCATGATGACGTGTCATTTGTGAAAATGAGGTGGAGTTTCGAGAAGTCGTGAATGATGTTGTTTGTAGAAACAAGACATTGATTTGTGTCCTCGCATAGGGAGAATGGCGGTACACGGACCATGTAGGGGATGTAGTTCACGGGAGATGTGCAGTACGTGGTGAAGGCGGTGCCGCAATGGAGATTTGGTAAATCTCGGTGTAGCGGATTTTTCGGATCTATTTTCCTATATAAGGAGCACTAATCCCTTCATTAGAATACTAGACTGAGATTAAAAAAACAAGAGGATTTCAGTTAAGTCTAGAGTGGATCATGGGAATACAACCTCTCGAAGGAGGTTCTGATTAGAAACTTAGAGAAAGTTGGTGAAGTGTGAAGTGGTTTGTAGGAATACATGTTCGCATAGGAGAGCCAGTATGTGGAGGAAGAACCATGTCTGCAGATCTCCTGCAGTACGTAGAGAGTAAGGGGAGACAGTCTGCGGAGCAAAGACAGTTCGTAGAACAAAACGGTATGCGAATGGCGGTTCGCAGAGCTGAACAACATGCATAGGAAGCTCTTGCAGTACGCGGAGCAAGGTAGTTCATGGAGGAAGCAAGCAATACACGGAGAAGGGCAATACACAGTGGAGTTGTGCAGTACGTGGAGGAAGAAGGTCAGTTCGCGAAAGAGCAGTTCACGAACTATCAGTACGCGGAAAAATGAACTTCATCTGTGGGTAAAAACAGAACTTCAATAAAGCATCCATCTACAGTTGAAAATTCATGATTTAATGCAAATCCATTGAAGCGACCTTCAAGTCGATAAACTGAGTTCAGATTCTTCCCAACGCAGTGAACAAGGGGGAGTCAACAGAAGTGATCTGAGAGACGCAATGTTTTATCCCTAAAACCTTGTAAAGGCAGTGCGCCTGTCACAAAGTGACCGTGCTAAACTTTTGTACTCAACAACTAGTGAAGATTAGTGGATTTTGGTACGACTGAAAACCTGTCGGCGTATGCTCCTTGGATGTAGCCCTTAGTGGTGAACCAAGTAAAATTGTTGGGTCTTTGCTTTTGGACTTGATTCACTTTCAAGAAATTTTGAAAGATCAGAAGATATTATTGAACTAAAGCTCAGAATTGAAGAACAAGCAAAGGTCATTAATCGCCTTACCTTGAGAATGGAGGAGAAGTCCAAAATCGTTGAGGGACTAGAAGAAGAAGTTGTTACTCTTAGGAGTAAACTTGAAAGTGAATCAAGTCCAAAAGAAACCAAGAAAAAAATTCTATTTGGAAAATTCTCAGATGCTGAACACATCACGAATAATAATAATGTGGGTTTCTTATGATTTCAAATCATTCTGAGGTCGTTTTCTATATATCTGACCATTAAACGCATGTTTTGATGTTTTATGACACTAAAAGTATGTTTCCTCCCATTTCGGACAAACGACACCTCCGATTGACATACCGTATTCTCGACCATTTAACAATTCACTCTACGGTCATTTTCATCTGATTTCACTGCATTCGAAGGTCGTTCGATTGGTTTTGACCCCCATGTATTTTTTAAGGACGCCAATCATTTAAAAATCGCATGTTCAGTTGTTCTGGATAGACCACACGTCCGATTGATGTTCTATCTAGTTGTACACAACATGAATAATAATAAGACGCTCATTCTATGATTTCAGGTCATTCTGAGGTCATTTGATATGGAATTGACCGTTAAACGCATGTTTTGGTGTTTTATGAAATGAAAAGTGCGTTTTCAGTCATCTCGGGCAAACGACATCTCCAATTGACATTCTGTCTGCTCGACCATTTCACAATTTACTATACGGTTGTTGTCGTCTGATTTCATCACATTCAGAGGTCGTTTGGTTGGTTTTGGCCTCTGGACGCACCCTTTTAAAATGCGTCAAACCTTTAAAAATCGCATATTCGATAGTTCCGGGAAAACTGCACGTCCGATTGATATCTCGTCTGCTCATACACATCAAGAATAATAATACGATTGTTTTCCTGTGATTTCAAGTCATTCTGAGGTCATTTGCTATATATTTGAACATTAAATGCATGTTTTTGAGTTTTCATGACACTAAAAGTGCATTTCCCCCCATCCTAGACAAACAACATCTCTGATTGAGTTTCCCTCTGCTCGACCATTTCACAATTCACTCTACAGTTGTTTTCATCTGATTACATCGCATTCAAATGTCGCTCGGTTGGTTTTGACCTCCTGCGTGCTTTTAAAAGGTGTCAATCCTTTTAAACACCACATATTCGATCGTTCCAAGCAGAAAACACGTTCAATTGACGTTTCATCTGCTCGTACACAACTTGAATAATAATAAGACGATTTTCCTATGATTTCAGGTCATTTCGAGGTCGTTTGATATGAAATTGACCATTAAAAGTACGTTTTGGTGTTTTATGACACTAAAAGTGCGTTTTCGGCTATCTCGGGCAAACAACATCTCCAATTGACGTTCCGTTTGCTGGACCATTTCACAATTCACTCTACGGTTGTTATCGTCTGATTTCACTGCATTTGGAGGTTGTTTGGATGATTTTGATCCCCATACACACCTTTTTAAAGGGTGCCAAACCTTTTAAAACCACATATTCGGTAGTTCCGGGCCTACTACATGTACGATTGATGTCACATCTGCCCGAACACATCACGAATAATAATAATGTGGTTTTTCTATGATTTCAAGTCATTTTGAGTTTGTTTTCTATATATCTGACCATTAAACGCATGTTTTGGTGTTTTGTGACGCTAAAAGTGTGTTTCCCCCATCCCGAACAAACAACACCTCTGATTGATGTACCATCTTCTTGACCATTTCACAATTCACTCTACGATTGTTTTCATCTAATTTCACTGCATTCGAAGGTCATTCAGATGGTTTTGACCCCCACATGTTTTTAAAGGACAGTAATCCTTTAAAAACCATATATTTGGTCATTTCGGGCAGACCACACGTCCGATTGATGTTATGTCTGCTCGTACACAACATGAATAATAATAAGACAATTTTTCTATGATTTCAGGTCATTTCGAGATCATTTGATTTGGAATTGACCATTAAACACATGTTTTGGTGTTTTATGACATTAAAAGTGCATTTTCGGTTATCCCGGGCAAACGACATCTCCGATTGACATTCCGTCTACTCAACCATTTCACAATTTACTAAAAGTTATTTTCATCTGATTTCACCGCATTTGGAGATCGTTTGGTTGGTTTTGGTCTCTGGATGCACCTTTTTAAAAGACGTCAAACCTTTAAAAATCACATATTCGGTAGTTGCAGGCAGACCACACGTCCGTTTGACGTCTCGTCTGCTCGCACACATCAAGAACAATAATAAGATGATTTTCCTATGATTTCAAGTCATTCTGAGGTTGTTTGCTATATATTTGAACATTAAACACATGTTTTGGTGTTTTATGACACTAAAAGTGTTTTCCCCCCATCCCAGACAAACGACATCTCTGATTGACATACTGTCTGCTCGAACATTTTACAATTTACTATACGGTTGTTTTTGTTTGATTACACCGCATTCGAGGGTCGTTCAGTTGGTTTTGACCCCCCCGCGTGCTTTTAAATGTGTCAATCCTTTAAAAACCGCATATTTGGTCATTTCGAGCAGACTGCACGTTCGATTGACATTCTGTCTGCTCATACACAACATGAATAATAATAAGACGACCTTTCTATGATTTTAGGTCATGTCGAGGTCGTTTGATATGGAATTGACCGTTAAATACACATTTTGGTGTTTTATGACACTAAAAGTGCATTTTTGGTCATCTCAGGAAAATGACATCTTAGACTGGCGTTTCTTCTGATCGACCATTTCACAATTCATTCTACGGTTGTTGTCGTCTGATTTCACTACATTTGGAGGTCGTTTGGATGGTTTTGACCCCCCAGACACACCTTTTTAAAGAGAGTTAAACCTTTAAATACTGCATATTCGGTAGTTCCGGACAGACTACATGTCTGATTGACGTCACGTCTGCTCGAACACATTACGAATAATAATAATATGGTTGTTCTATGATTTCAAGTCATTCTGAGGCCGTTTGCTATATATCTGACTATTAAACGCTTGTTTTGGTGTTTTGTGACCCTAAAGGTGTGTTTCCCCCATCTCGGACAAACAACACCTCCGATTGATGTACCATTATTTCGACCATTTCACAATTCATTCTACGATTGTTTTCGTCTGATTTCACTGCATTCGGAGGTCGTTCAGTTAGTTTTGACCCCCCATGTGTTTTAAAGGACGTCAATCCTTTAAAATCCGCATACTCGATCGTTCCGAAAAGACCGCACGTCCGATTGATGTTCTGTCTGCTTGTACATAACATGAATAATAATAAGATGGTTTTGCTATGATTTCAGGTCATTACGAGGTCGTTTGATATGGAATTGACCATTAAACACACTTTTTCGTGTTTTATGACACTAAAAGTGTGTTTTCGATCATCTCGTGAAAACAACATCTTTGATTGACATTCTGTCTGCTCGAACATTTCACAATTCACTTTACGGTTGTTGTCGTCTGATTTCACCGCATTTGGTGGTCGTTTGGTTGGTTTTGGCCCCTAGACACACCTTTTTAAAAGACTTCAAACCTTTAAAAACCACATATTTGGTAGTTCCGGGCCTACCGCACGTCTGATTGATGTCTCGTCTGCTCGTACACATAAAGAATAATAATAATATTGTTTTCTTGTGATTTGAAGTCATTCTGTGGTCGTTTACTATATATTGGAATGTTAAACGCATGTTTTGGTGTTTTATAACACTAAAAGTGTGTTTTCCTCCATCACGGACAAACAACACCTCTGATTGACATACTGTCTATCTAACCATTTCACAATTCACTCTACAATTGTTTTAGTCTGATTACACTGCATTCAGAGGTCGTTCGGTTAGTTTTGACCCCCACGTGCTTTTAAAGGGTGTTAATCCTTTTAAAATCGCATATTCAATCATTCTGAGAAGACCACACGTTCGATTGACGTTTCACCTACTTGTACACAACATGAATAAGAAGAAGATGAGTTTCCTATGATTTCAGGTCATTCCGAGGTCGTTTAATATGGAATTGACCGTTAAACGGACGTTTTGGTGTTTTATGACACTAAAAGTGCGTTTTCAGTCATCCCGGGAAAACGATATCTCCGATTGATGTTCCGTCTACTCGATCATTTCAAAATTCACTCTATGATTGTTGTAGTCTCATTTTACCATATTCGGAGGTCGTTTGGTTGGTTTTGACCCCCAGACGCACCTTTTTAAAGGGCATCAAACCTTTAAAAACTTAATATTCGGTCGTTTCAGGCATACCACACGTCTAATTGATGTGTCATCTTCTCGTACACATCATGAATAATAATAAGATGCTTTTATTGTGATTTCAAATCATTCTGAGGTCGTTTGCTATATATCTAACCGTTAAACGCATGTTTTGGTGTTTTATGACACTAAAAATGCGTATTTCGTCATCCTTGACAAATGAAACCTCCGATTGACTTACTATTTTCTCGACCATTTCACAATTCACTCTATGGTTGTTTTCATCTGATTTCACTGCATTCAAAGGTCATTTGGTTAGTTTTGACCCCCACATGTTTTTAAAGGGCGTCAATCTTTTAAAAACCACATATTCAACCATTCTGAGGAGATTGCATGTTCGATTGACATTTCGTCTACTTGTACACATCACAAATAATAATAAGATGGGTTTCCTATGATTTCAGGTCATTCTGGGGTTTTTTACTATGTATTTGACCATTAAATGCACGTTTTGGTGTTTTATGATACTAAAAGTGCGTTTTCAGTCATCTCAGACAGACAACATCTTCGATTGACGTTATGTCTGCTCAACCATTTCACAATTCACGCCGTTTGTAGAAGATTCGAGGTCATTCCCTTTCTTGTGGCTACTTCTTGATAAAAAAGGAGTGTTGTGTGTGAAAGGGATAAAAACCACCATACACCAGGATCACAATCATCTTTCTTGGAGGCGAAACTCGTTAACAAACGTGTTATGTTCTTTTTATTTTTTGCACCGTTGTGAGTTAAAGAGAGAAATGCTGAATAAGTAGGAGAGCAGTTGAGATTTGGAAGAAAAAAGCTATCAACACCGATTCACCCCTGGTGTTAACTGCATCCTAAGTGATCCAATTAATGCTAACAATATCCAAACTCCCGATGCTATCTTAGTTGCATAATAAATCTCATGTAAATGCATAGGAAAATCACAAGGTAGCTTTTGACATTTTCATATGCAGGTGTACTAATGGTTATGCTTAATCCAATAACTGGCATCAAACGTAAAGATGACAATTTTGAACCCTGTAGAACACAACATGAGTTAAACGGGTTTGGGTCAATCATAAATGAATTTAGATTTTAATCGGGTTGAGTAATTTGGCATATGAATAATATTCTGATCGGATTCAAGTTGACCATTCTTTACCCATCTAATCTTTTGACATGATACAATAAGTTATATATTTTAAGTTAAACGAGTTGAAGATCCAAGTTATAATTGATCCCTTTATAAATATATTAGATCAGATCAACCCATTTAATTAAATGGATCAAAGAGGGATTGAGTTTAAATGGGTTTACAAGACAATCAACCCAATCTGTAAACCCAAATTATTACCTTTAATCAAACACAATCACCCAAATCCAATATTAGGCATTAAACCGAATTCTCTAAGCAAGCAACAATGAATGAAGAATAGGATGGTGTTCAGTTCAGGTATGCCACACACTATAATGATTAAATGAAAATTTAAAGTGATACAAGAAGAAACACACCTGTTGATTGTTTCATAGAAAATCAAGAGATCCAAGTCCTCCACCTTCAATGCTTGAAAGTGTTACCTAAAATGATAGATACAAGTTGTGCACCATCATTTTTCTAATACAAACCCCAAAATAACCCCTCCCCGCTCTCTAATAAGAGAGTAAAGGAGAAAAATACCTCCAACTTGTCAGCATATTAACTCGTTTTTTAATTCTTGCATTTATAGATATTTTTTAAGAAATATTAATAAGGTATGTGGTTGAATCCATTTTTTTTGTTTAAAAAATTTGGGAAATACTCCCCAAAATTTTGATATTTATTTACAAATTCAAGAGAGAAAAGGCCTCCCTAAAAAAATTGTGGAAACTTTTCACCACTTCCAATTAAATTTTGGTGATTAAATCCTAGCAGTCAAAACTATAGTGGTTAGGTTTTACTGACTATATTTTTTTACTAATGACAAAAGGATAAAAAAATCAAGAAATGTTACAAATTTTTGATTGTTTAAATATTTTGGTAGATGCTTCCCCATTATATATCATCCTTTATTTCAGGAATTCCTTACCAAGATATCCTTTTTTGAAATTAAAACTATAGGTAAATTTTAAAAAGATCCAAAGTTGAAGGGCAGTTCTATATTTTCTACCCAAACAAACACCACAAAGAGTTTACTAAAAAATTTAGGCTTGTGGAAACATATTCAAAGGTGATGAATTAGGTGCTCCAGAGACAAGTGTAGCAAAAGACGCACTTGTTTCAGTAATAGTGCTATCTGCAGTTGGTGCACCAACCTCAGATGCAATTGGAATTCCCTGAAAAAGAAGAAAATAACAGCATAAGCAGCCAAACACTACCAACAAAACTAATTAGTAGGCTCAGTGAGCTTGAACATACATAATAAAGGTATTCCATAGCTCACTCTAGATTATTATAGGTTGCCCGTAATGCACGAGTAAGGACAGTCTATTCACAATCCAAAATTTCATATGCACCAAGGGAAGGATTATTACTCCCTTTAAAATAACAAATTGTAAAAGCTCAACTAAGACTAGAGGTGTCCATTTTGAACTCAACATGACACAACACGAGTCACCTCAATTCGAGCTCACTTTAGCACAACTGCAACAGTCACCTCAATCCGAGCCCACTTCAGCAATTAAAAAAGGTTAAACATGAAAATATGACTAAATAAGCATTTGCGGGATGTTTGGAAAAGGATTTCATATAAATATTTTCAATGTTTAAAATTGAAAAATACTAAATCAATGAACAACTCACATGAAGACTGCAGGTAAAATAAAATGCTTAATTATATGAAAGAAAGGCTAAATCATGTATGCGATACAGTATGAAAGGCCAAATCATGTATGTGATACAGACTAAATCCTAATTCATACTCCTTCCACAAACATCAAATGCTATACTGGCAGTAAAAAAGAAGAATAGATTGGATGATTATGAGAGTATAGAGAGCTAATGAACTTATGGAAAGATGAAGTACCCATGTAATAATCACCTAATGTTCAAATTGGATACATAATATTAAACTGGAATTTGAACAAATCACCTGGAGGGGACTCGGTCGCGGGTAAAGGGGGCGAAAAGATCGGGGATGCGCGACAGGGGCTCAACTACAGGGGGTCGATAGGGGCTCGACGAGGGTGGGAGGGCTCGATGACGGAGTTTGATAGGGGCGAAAGGGATTGACAGGGGGGGCTCGACGGAGGCGGGAGGGATCGATGGCGGGGCGTGATGAGGCTGGGACTGTTCGGAAATGGTGGGACGAGGGACGGCGCTGCGCAGAGGTGGGGTTGTGGGGTTGCGGGAGGGATCGACGACGGGGCACGACAAGGTTGGGGCTGTTCGACTGTGGCAGGATGGGGGACGTCGCTGTGCAAGGCAGGGTCATGGGCGGGTGAACGAGGGAACTGGGTCACGAGAGGGATCGACTGTGGGGTGTTAAAATATACAGCGACCGCCATTTCGCAGTAGCCTGAATCAACCCCTCACGAATACTCAATTTTCTATTAGTGATGATTGACCTTATCAAGGGAAGTGTAGATCCTTCGTAAGTGAAGTAGTGAATGATGAAGTATGTGAATGGTGGAGTATATACAGTGTGTAATGGGAAAAGTGACTATTAAGATCTGATTGTTACCCAACCATTGGTCAATATGATCGTTGGTCAATATGACTATTGGGCATTATGACTGTTGGTAACAATGTTACTATTAGAATTAGTATATATAATGAGTAATGATGAGAGATAATTAATACAAAAGGGAGAAACGATGACCTCAACCAGTAGGATCGTGCTTTTTGAAGCCCATTTATCAGAACTTGTGGGGGAGGTAGCATCACTGGGGTTCTCCCTTGGTCATGCCCATGTAGCGCTTCAATAAGACTCGAGCATAATCCACTACATGAGAAGTTCAAGTTAGTGGAGATCGCCACTAAATCAATGTCAATCGAGCCTACTCATGAAAGTACCACGGTTTCATACCTTACCCTAAATGTGTATGACAGTGTAATAAGGGATTATGTATCTAAAACTTAGTATTATAAAGGTGTAATTTTCTTTTTAGAAATGAAAGTGGTTTCTTCAATCCCATTTTCATTGTTTTTTTTAATAAATTACACATGGATATAAGTTGAATATGATAAATAGTTTTTTAGGTACAAAGAAAACATAATAGTATTTGTTGAAAATATATAATTTCAATTAAAATACACTTTTATGATAAATTAAAGAATTTTAAACAGAAGTGATTTTCATTAAATGGTCTTATAAAACACTATTTATTTAAATATAAATGATAATATAATTTTATAATGTCCTAAATAAATTGTATAAGGGTTAGAAAGTTGATTATGACATAAAAAAATATTATTTTTCAATAAATAAGGTTTTTTATTTGAAAGTTAAAATTAACATATTTAGAAAATTATTTTGATAAAATAAATATCATTTTTGAAACCAACATGTTAAAATTACCCAATTGTGATTTTTTCATAATTTTCTGATAAAGTTGTTTTTTTGGGTAAAAATTTAATACGGTATGAATATACGGTAAGTATTATGACATCATAATAAGCTAAAAGCGGTGTAATAGATGATTTAAAGAGTTTTCTCAACCAAAAATATATATTTTTATTAAAATAAGGAATTTTAATGTGATAATATTATTTTTCCAAACTTATAAAGAACCTTACAAAACCTAAAGGACATTTTAAGATTTAAAAAACAATTCTTTATAAATATGATTCATTATCATGAATGATATTATTTTATGGAGTTCAGTTCTTAAACTAATAAAATATTTGAAAATCACTTCTTAGAAAACACAATGGGAAAAACCATGGGAAGACCAATGTTTTTTTTATTAATTGGGTGTCTAAGGCTCAAGTTTTGAAATTATTAAATGGTCCCCTCACTTTTGCTGTAAAAAGTCACCCATTCTACCATTCTTTTCCACTCCCAAGCCTTCGAGTATGAAGCTCCTCTTATTTGTTTTCTCTCTAGAGCCTTTCTAATGAGTTCTTAAGGTTCTAAGATGCTCTTCCCAAGCTTTAATAAACAACCTCTCAAGGCATGGGGTCCCCCCTCTTTTCAATTCAAGCACTTCCTTTGTTATAAGGATTTTGATTTCCAAATAATTATGTTTCCATATGTTCATAGACATCCCTTACTTCACAAATAATGAGATACTACATTTCTCTCTCATTAAACCCTTCCATGAACTTTTATCTACACTCATTATTCTGCTGAAATTATCCCTTGATTTTTCATGCCATCCAACCCTATTTTCATTCAAGTGTATTAATATAGATATAACTATACTTCATTTATTGAGGACTTCCATGTATGAAACCCACACTCCTTACTCATGGGTTAAAATAATGAAAAACATTCTTATGATATATGATCCATGTGGAACATATAAAGTTAGACATATGAATGGTGTGATCAGATAGTACTCTAATGCATTGGGTAATGAATTAATCTCTAGAGATAACATGTTTATGATACCATAATGAATGATCTTGGAAGTACATTTTATGACACCTTAGTGATGAACCTTGGTGATATTCTTATGAATATATCATTTTTAGCCACATTTCCATGTTATGCCTCATGTTCTTATGACCATGCTCTCTTGTTACGCCTCATGTATTTATGATCATGCTCTTTTATTATGCTTTATGTTTAATCCCTGATGATCACTCATGTTCCATTTTCTTTGTTTATCCCTTATTCGGATTTATGGTCACCTGTTTCTATTGATGTATTTCCCTAGGAAATCACTTGGAGTGAAGTGACCTAGGATAGATTAATAAAGGAGTCTTTCTAGAGGATTAAGTAAAGTTTATGTTTATGTTTTCTTTGTGTACTTCATGTATTATAAACATATTTTACAATACAATAAAACTCAAAAGATCCTTGCAAGTTATTAAAGTAATATTTTGTTAAGGAATTACGTTTAAAATCATGGATGAAAAAGGAGGGTCGTCATAGTTGGTATCAAAACAAGGTTTAGTTATTTGTATAAATCAGGACTAGAAAACATTAGTGAGAACCCTAGGGTTAAGTCTAAATATATGGAAACCTCTTAAATTTTAGTAAAGTATATAGTGTGTGGTTTCTAAGCAATTACATCCCTGTTTGGATTTTGGTAAGTGAATGTGGCTGTGACACAAATGCATCTAGGATTAATCACCTTGAAAAAGGATGGTTGAGCACTAACCCATCTTCACTCGTTGCATGATGAGTGGGCCTAAAACTATACACTTGGATATACACTCTCGATGGATATTCTTTGGTTGATCACATGCTTTATACGAACCAATATGAAGGATGTATAACTAAAGTAGTTATTTTTTAGAGGTTAGGATTGAATTATAAGATCCTAGAAGCATGGTATTAGAAAAATATTAGGATTAAACTTCCCCTTTAGAACTATTATCATAAGAATTACAATAGTAACATTTTTATCATTTATGTTTTCTTCTTTTAGAAAAATGGTGGGAAATAAAAGGACTTGGGTAAATAATGGATGTGATGGAAAATGCAATGATAGCCTTCCCAATATGACGAGTGCCAGAGTTGAAAACTTTATGAGGATGCTAAATTAGGCAATGAATAACAACCTTAGCCACATGGAGCATATATATTCACCAAGGAAGGAACAACTAGTATTTGAATCCTTGATGCATCAATGACCACTTGTTTTCAGTGGAACCCCTGATCTATTGATCATAGAACAGTGGATCAATACTATAGAAAAGATATTTTCAGTGCTTCATTGTTCTAAGAAGGAGAGAGTTATTTTGGCAGTATATTACTTAGATGGAGAAACTGATTAGTGGTGGACACTGATCAAGAACACGAATCCAAAGGATGCAGTTAAAACCATGGAGTGGGAAGACTTCAAAAAGGTATTTTTCAATAAGTATTTTCCTTGTACCCTTCGAACAAATATGGAGAGGGAATTCCCTGGGCAAAATAAAAGGGAGAATGAATCTGAGGGAAGTTATGAAATGAACTTTAAAAGGATTACATGATATGCTTCAAGCTTCGTCATTGATTTTAATGGGAAGATCAATTAATTATTTAGTGGACTAAGACCTCATCTACAGAAATCTTTGGTAATCCAAGACTTTGGGAGTTTTAAGGAGATAGTATGGTGCACTCTCAAAGTGGAAATAAATTTTGGAGATGAACAATGTTCTCGTGGACTGAATAATAAGAAGGCGAGAATGGAGCCAAAACTTGGGAAGAATTTTGACCATGACAGAGAAGGAAAGAAACAACAACCACCCGTGTGCAATAAGGATGGGAAAAAGCATTTAGAGAATTGTCGATAAGGAAGTGTAAAGTGTTACAAGTGCATAAAAGATAACTATATTGCTCAAAACTACCATGGAGATGTAAAACCTTAACATCTGAATTATGATAACAAAGAGAAGATTGTCTAAGCCGAACTTATATTACAATACTTCAAGTATGGGGCATGTGAACATTTCACTAACCAATGTTTAAACCAGAAGATAATGGAGGGAAACCACGATCAACCTCAACCGAGGCCAATGGAGCAAGGTCGTTCTTTTTCAATAACAATGTATGAATCCAAGGATTTGAATGATGTAGTGGTAGGTACACTCATCTTACCCTCAAATCTAGAAAGTATATTGTTTGATTCAGGTTCTACACATTACTTTGTTTCATTCAACGTTGCAAAGAACATCTAATTAAACCCTGGACTGCTAGTGGTAGAGTTATCAGTTAAAAATCTAGGAGAAACTGTTGAAGAATCAAGGATATATCGAGATTTCCCTCTTAACTTTGGTGAGTTCATTCTCTCCATAAACCTGGTGGTCATTCTAATTGTGGAATTTGACATAATACTAGGGATGGATTGATTGTAAAAATATAATTCAAAAATCAACTATAAAATTAAGGAAATCTTAGTTGTCTTGCAGGGTCAAACTTTTTTTTTCAAATGAGAGATATCCCTGCCTGAATTTTGTCAAAAACCACCTCTTACATCATTCTTTATGAAAATGATTAGTGGAGGGGAAGAAAGTAAAAGTATAAATATAACAGATTTTCCCATTATTCAGGAATACATTGATGTATTTTTGGAAGAATTACCTTGACCTTCTCTATAAAGAGAGGTAGGGTTCTTAATTGAACTCATACCCGGATCCAAGCCAATATAAATAACCCCATATAGAATGACATATGTGGAGTTAGAGGAATTGAAGAAGCAACTTCAGGGTCTTTTGGAGAATGGTTTTATTTGACCGAGTGTGTCTCCTTAGGGAGCACCTGTTCTCATTATGAAGAATAGGGATAGATCAATGAAAATATGTATTGATTATAGAGAACTTAATGAGATCACAGTGAAAAAAAAACCATCTTCCAAGGATCAATGATTTATTTTATCGACTTCATGGGGCTCAATTTTTCTCAAAGATTGAGCTCCGATCGAGGTATCATTAGCTGATGGCAAAGAAAGAAGATATTCCGAAGACTACATTCTGAATAAAATATGGACATTATGAGTTTGTTGTTATGACATTTGGCTTAAATAACCCTCTTACTATATTTGTGGATTTGATGAATAGAGTCTTTAGGGAATACCTTGATAAATTTGTGGTGGTATTTATTGATGATATCCCAATATATTCTAAAAGTTGTAAGGCGTATGAGGATCATCTGAGGGTCATATTACAACATCTAAGTAAAGAGAATCTTTTTGGTAAATTTAGTAAATGTGAGTTCTTATTACAATAAGTAGTATTCTTAGGGCACATTGAGACCAATGAAGGAATCTCCATTGATCTGATAAAGACAAAAGCCATAGAGGAGTGACCTTGTCATACAATAGTAACTGAAATTTGTAGTCTCCTTGATCTAGCAGTATACTATAAAAGGTTTGTGAAAAACTTTTCATGATTTTCTAATCCACTAACCAAGTTAACTTGTAAGAGAGTAAAGTTTATCTGGACAAAGGAGTGTGAAGAAAATTTCTAAAAACTGAAGAAGTGGTTGGTTAGTGCACTAGTGCTAACTTTACCCTCTAATGGGGAACTATTTTTCATTTATAGTGATGCATCCTTGAAAGGAATTGGATGTGTACTCATGAAATATGAAAAGGAGTTTGCCTATGCATCCTGACAGTTGAAGACACGTGAACAAAATCATCCTACCCATGATTTAGAGTTAGCTGTAGTTATCTTTGCATTAAAGATATGGTGATACTATCTTTATGAGGAGAAGTGTGATATATACACTGAACACCAGATTCTGAAGTATATATTCACATAATTGGAACTGAACATGATATAGAGGAGATGATTGGAGTTTCTTAAGGACTATGATTGTTCTATTCATTATCACCCTAGAAAAACAAAGTCACTAATGTGCTGAGTAGGAAAGACCTTGTAATTCTTGCAATGAGAATGATTTAATAAGATCCATTGATCAAGGACACTGTAAATCTGAACATGGAAGTCATAAGGGAAGGGATATCATCAATCATATCCCAAATTTTTTCCCATCCATCATTACTAGAGAAGATCAAGAAAGTAAAAAGAGACTCTCCTAATTTACAAAAGAAGATAGAAGCTGTGAAAAACAGTAAGTTTCTTGAGTTCAATGTTGATCAAGAGGGAGTACTGAGGTTTGGTACAAGGCTATGTATCACATCTCTAACAAATTTGAAGAAAGAGTTGATGGGAGAAGCTCACAGCTCTGCATTCTCTATACATCCCGGAAGCACCAAAATGTATAGAGATCTACAAGATAATTATTGACGGGATAACATGAAAAGGGAAATTACTGATTATACTGTAAGATGTTTGGTATATCAGCAAGTTAAGATGGAGTAATAAATACTCAAAGGAGTGCTGCAACCACTACCCATACCAATATGGAACTGGGACAACTTGGGTGACCGCCTTTCACTATAGCGACGCAGACTTCCAGCCACCTTTCACTCTAGCACAACGGACTTTCCAACGGTTGGTGGAATAGTGCTTTGTCCTCTACATTAGCCCATTTTCGAGCTAGGGTTTCTGTGTGTGTAGTGAGAAACTCTGAAAAACTCCTGTAATTTGTGCTCCCAACATATAGTGAATTTCTGCCTCTTTGTGGACGTAGGGATTATTCCCAAACCACATAAATCTTTGTGTTCTTGTTCTTTTTTCCTTTTACTTTTCTCAAAATCATTGTTTTGTCATTGCGACTCCTGACGTTTTTGTCACGAGCCGTCCCCCAGGGCCCGTGCCGTGACTATCCCAAACCCGCCTTCCATAGGCCAAGGGCTGACGACTAGCATTAGAAAGGTGTATCCCTATAACGGGAAGGCATTGCCTTTAAACCTGTACAAACACACAATCCAAGAGCACAACAAGAAGCAACTACGAAGTAAACCGTTGTAGTAAAAAGTGTACTGAAAGTATAGGGGCTCGAATACAAGCCCAATTGGAAAGTCTAAGTACAAATGAAAGAGGAAACAACTCCTGGAACCTCCAACAAGGATCCTACCTGAAGGGTAGGTACAACTCACGATCAGTAGTCACTACGACATGTCACGTAAAATGGTCCACCTCTGAGCACCGTCAAGTCCTAGCTCCCTTAGCCTCGATCAACGCTGTTCGTCGTCTGCACAAGACACAACATGTAACATCACGTTACGTTTTCAGGTCTTTTAATGTTTCTAAGTACCTTTGTTTTGGAGTAGTGACTTGGGGTGCGTTTGGGTGAACTTTTAAGGAAAATTAAAGGACAGTGTGTTCTGCACGGTTTGCGCACGGTTTGACAAACCGTGCGACCAAACCGTGCCAACCATGCAGAACTGGACAGAGAGGTCCACACGGTTTGCGCACGGTTTGATATACCGTGCGAACAAATCGTGCCAACCTTGCAAACCTGGACAGTGGGTTCCACATGGTTGGCGCATGGTTTGCCTGACCGTGCGCCTCTGTCCAGGTAACCGTGCGTGTGGTTTTTCTAATTCTGAAAATCCTTCTTAAAACCACCAGAACCCCCAGGAATTCCATATTTCTGACCTTGGCTTGGGCTTGAAACATTCTAGGTGTTTCCAAAGCCTCCCAGAGAGATTCCAAGGTGATCCGAACTTCTTCCTTCGATATTGAAGACTCAGATTGAGGATCCGCTCTCCTCCTGGTAAGTGTATTTCAACCTGTTACTTCTCCCGTTCTTTCCTCTATCTTTCCTTGATCTTTTCATGGGAGATTTCCACTGTTTTCCATGGATTTAAACCTATGAGTTGAGATCTAGATCTAGTTTTACAAGATCTTGATGCCATTGATCTTATTTTTTTTTTTGTTTTAAGGATTTAGATCCAGAACTTGATCGACGATGTTGTGCCGCTCAGTTTTTGGGGTTTCTCATTGGGCTAACTCCCATCAATAAATCGAGGTAGGTGGTTCCGTCCTGACTTGCCAAATTGATTATCATTGTATTTGCTTGATTTATTTCAATTGTTGATTTAAATTCAATCGCTCAAATTTTCTTTCAATTAAATTGATAAAAACTCGATTCCAGTGAATTGAGATACTTGAAATGGTTTTGGCATGAAAATTTAGAAAACCCCCAATTCCATTGATTTGGGCGTGTTTATGGAAATTTACTGATTTAAATTGTTTAATTTAAATTGTGGATTTGATGGAAATGATTTCAATTAAATTATTGAATTTAATTGTGGAATTAAATTGTGTGATGATGGAATTAGTTTTGATTGGATTTCAAACTGGTGAAAATGGCTTAATTTTTTTTGATAGAAACCCATTGGTTTTATCTTGTGAAAAAGACATGTTTTTGAATAAAACCAGTTTTGGTTTTAAATGGAAAGAAATTGGAACATTTGAAATGGAAGAATGAGATTGATCGTATTTTTAAGCATTCTTAAAATAGTTCGCCCATAATGTAAGAGCACATGAAAGCCTTAGGTAGTTAGTGAGTTATTTGGATACACTCTACGCTATGACAACATTCTAAAACATACTTGCAGCGGGTCACATCCCCGATGGGTTGGTGACGAGTCTCCTTTGGCCAGTGTCATAGGGACGTGTGTATACACATTTTGCTGAGTTCACATAGAGAGTGTGGAATCCTATAACTGGTTAATACCATCATACCTTTTGGCAGATGACCATGTTGCTCGCTTGTTTATTTATATTTGAGATATAAATGTATGCCAATACTTTTGAACTGCTTTAAATGCCTTCTGAATTTATATAAACTATTTTATATAAATGTTTTACTTAAGCCATTGTTTTAGAAATATTCCATCATTTGTAAAATCATTACTTAAAAATATTTATTTCCATCATTTTAAAATGTATAGCAAGTTTTTTTAAAATATTCTTTTGAATTTCCAAACCTGTTTATTTGAAAATTGAAAGCTTTTATTTGGATAATCTATATTTGACATCTGTTACGGAATCTTTGGTGGTATCCTACTAGGCTTAGGCTCACACCCTACTTTTTCCTTCAGGTGTTTGTAGACTTTCTTCTTCCAGGTTCGAGCAAAGGGAAGGGATCTCTTGGAGGTGGATCCATCTGTTGATCTTTGATCTTGGTGAGTTGTGTCCTTAGGGACCTTGGGGATGTTTTCCCTTTTTTTTAGTACTTGGGTTGCAGTACTTTGGGCTTTTTATGTCTCTTTGTATTCTGGTACATTACTCCCGGTGGAGTTTCTTTTGTTATGCATACTGTCTTGTTTCTTTTCTTCCGCATTGTTGGTGGCAAAATCGTTCCCACTTGCATGTTATGTGATGCCAGGTGCTAGTCGTCGACCCGTGGGGATCGGGAATGCCCTTCGGGCTATGTCAGGGCCGGCTCGGTTATCGGGTTACCAGGGTACCCAGGTTGGTTTGTGACACAACAAGGGGTGAGTATAACAATATTCAGTAGGGACCCCAAGACCCCCGAAGGTCTCCCAAAGTTCCACAAAGGAAAAACCACAAAGTAAGACCTCAAATACAAAGCACGAAGTAGTCATCAACTCTACTTAGGTATATGCCCATACATATACCTAAGTTATCAAGATATACTTGTCTCATACATGAGGAAACATAAGGCTCCAACTTTTAAGCCTTTAGCACAACTGATCCACGAGGGAAGAATACCACAAAGGTACCTCCATGAAGGTAACACCACAAAGGTAAAAGTACCACAAAGGTAAAAGTATCACAAAGGTAACACCACAGAGGTAACACCACGAAGGTAAAAGTACCACAAAGGTAAAACCACGAAGGTAACACCATGAATGTAAAAGACTCATCTCACACCAGGTATATAACTTAAGTACAGAAGTACAAATGATTAGTCGTAAAATTAGATCATCTTATTCTGTCAAGAGGCTCTACTGCTGACCCACACAGGATCGATAGATGTTGACCCACACATGATCGCTAGGTACTGAACCACATAAGATCGATAGATACTGACCCACCTAGGATCGCTAAGCGATGACCCACACATGATCGATAGATGTTGACCCACATAGGATCGATGTTCTTTCTTCACGTTACAGCCAGCCACGAGATTCCCGCACTAAGCACACTTGATTCCGGGAGGATTCGCTCCTCAAGCCATTGATCATACCTCAACCACCACGAAGCTCCACAAAGAAGTATCTCAAAGGACTGCCAAGTCGTAAGGGTTCCAACGCGATAGACGATGCGTCAATCAGAGGTCTGAATTTCAAGTTACGGTCCTTTTAGCGAAAGTAAGCCTGAAAGGGTCCGGGTTCGGTCTGGGCCGGTCGGACCGACCCGGTTTGGGCCGACCCGACTGGGTCTTGGCTGACTCGACCCGGTTCAGGTCGACCCGAGTCTGACCCGACCCGGCCCGAACCGGCCTGGGCTGGCCCGGTTGGGTTGGGCCGTGGCGGGCTCAGCCCGCTGGGCTGCGGACCGGCCTGACCCGCCTGGGCGGTGCGGCCCGCTGGACTGGCACGACCTGACTCACAGAGGGGTGCGACCTACTGGGCTCGCAAGGCTTGGTCTTCGGAGGGCACGACCCACTGGGCTCGCGCGGCCCACTAGAGCGGGGCCCGCCCTAGCTGGCACGGGGGGGGGGGGGGGGTTTCCCCGTTCAGAGTCGAAGCGGCGACACCACGGGGCGTCACCAGGTTGCCTGCGGGACCTACAGGGAGCGGGTCCCGGCCCTCTGCCGCAACCGTCTTCAGCAGCGCGCAACGGCGCACCGCTTGCCTCTACCCACGACCGGCCGATGCCAGCCGCCACTGTCTACTGCGGCTAAATGCTGCGACCCTCTCTCTAGAGACACGCCGTTGAGCGTCGCTCCGCCTTCCGCGGCTGGCTCGAGCCGGCCGTTGTCTTCACCCGCCGCGGCTGCAGCCGCAACCTTCTTCGTCTGTGACGCGCCGCCATCTCTTCTGTGGCCGGCCGATGTCGGCCGCCGCCATCACCTCCTCCACCTACGTCGGTTGCCGGCAGTCTTCTGCATGTTACCGGGTGAGCTTTGGTGGCCCATTTCTCCATTTGAAGGTTCCAACAGACTCCTCGGGACGCCCTCTTCGTCGCCAAACCCACCGTTCCGGGTTTCGTCCAACCTGAATAAATCTCTCACGAAGAACACGTCAAATTTCAACAAAAGGTGGAGGGTCCGGGCCTTGTTTGTTTGGTCTGCGCCCTCCGTGTTAGCTTGATAGCAAGATGGTAGTATAATGATTCAACAACTCTTGAAATTAAACAAGAAATAAACCCTACCTCAAGATCGTTGGAGAACATCCGCGTTTGAGGAAGAGTTGATGTTCATCGGTTCGTGATTCGATGGTGCTCGTCACCGCTCGCTAGAACCGGTTCCATCCTCCAAGTGGTTAGCGTCGTGGTACTTTTCCAGAGCTTCGTCGTTTGGTGAAGGCGTGCCAATACTCTACCCGAGCTCCATATAAATAGGAGAGGGGAAGGGTAAGTAATGCCGTTGGTAATTTATGAGGTTCATTTAATGAATGAACTTCACAAATTCCAATGGTGTTGTTACAAAGATTGAGGAGTCAAGCCAATTAATGGCTTGACATGTGGTTGGTCCCGCCACCGCCGCTTGTCCGTTGGAGGAAAATAAAAAGAGAAATAAAATAACTTTGTTATTTTATTATTCTTTTAAATGTCCAAAATCTATCTTTTTCTCCCAACCTACTGAAGTCAAAGTGAAGTCTTAAGCGAATCCCGATGCTACGGATTCAACGGTGTTCTCAGATTTTTAATCCGAGCACCGGTTTAAAAGTTAGAAAACGCCGCTTGCGCATTTACTGAATGTACCTTAAAAAAAAGTTTAGAAATTCATTTCGGGCACACCGGGCCTTGGAATCACGCGTCGTAAATTTTCGTAGACTCGTAATAATTCCATATAATTAAAAAAAATTATATATAAAATCCAGGTCTTTACAGTTTCTGCATCAAACATCACTATGGACTATGTAATTAGCCTTCCTAATTCATCGAGGGGAAAAAATTCCATATGGGTAATCATTGATAGATTAACAATTTCGGCTCATTTTATCGCTAAAAGAGGGTATTTCTCCCTTGATCACCTTTCTTTTTTGTATATTCAAGAAGTGGTGAGACTCTATGGGGCACCACTATCAATTATTTCAGACTATGATCCAAAATTTACTCCTTTGTTTTGGACGAGCCTAACATTGCCTATCATTCACAATCGGATGGACAATATGAAAGTACTATTCAAATATTGGAAGACATGTTAAGGGTTATCTCAATTGATTTTCAAGTGGTTTGGGATCAATATCTTCCACTTGTTGAATTATACTACAACAAAAATTTCTACTTGATCATTCTTGTAACGAACCAACTTAGAATACCATCTAAACCAATACCCGAGCCGATTCGCCACTAACCCAAAGAGCGTTCCTGACTTCTATAGGCCAATGACAAGCACCTGGGCATCAACAAATTTCCGTTGGGAATGATTTCACCCTCAAAAGATTACAATAACAGAGTACAGTGCGAAAACATCATAAGATATATATCAATCAATAAATACATATCATAGTACAAAGAGACACTAAGAAAACTGAAAGCGGAACATAACAGCCAAAACCCACCTCCTGGTGGTCTATGACCACCCACCATGTCCCAAGTCACCGACCCTTAGTCACCCTAACTTGAAAACCACAAAGGTGAGAGCATGGACACCTGATATAAGACAAAAGAGGTTTCAAACACCAAAAGGTACAAGCAGAGTGTGAGCTAAAGATCCCAGTAGGATTCCACCGAAGATTCTATGCAATTGATTCATAAGGTAATTCAAATATGCTAAAAGAGGAGTACAAAGAAGAGTACAAGGATTAGATTAAAAATACAGTTTTAAACATTTAAAAATAATTTATCAAACTAAACCTGTAAAACATGCCATTTCACCATTTAAAAACTAAACATTTTCTTGAAAATATTTGAAAACCATTTCACAAGCTAAAGTCAGATAATCAAGAAATGATGAGAATATGCACCTGATATGGAAAGATGAACAAGAGTCAATAAAATAGAGTTATGGTGCATAATAACAATAAATGAAGCAAGCAAGACAACTCTGATGCCAAATAGTGACAACGGATGCTGTCATGTATCGAGATCAATTATATGGATGTCATGGGTACAACCTAGGTACGATAGTGAGTCCACCTCAGAATAGCTCATCAAATGTCTAATTGTCGGGCATAGATTTAGTCTCACAAGTCTAAAGCAAACTAGTTCCACGCACACCTGCTTTCCTGACCACACGTCCATAACCTGAACCTTTCACATTCTCTATGGATCCACTAGAAGGGTGTGAGTGCTAGTGAAACATATATCTAGGTCATCCCATTTAACTATCCAGGTTCCCATGACTATTCAAAAGAAGGGATGAGATAAACAAGTTATGAGGATCACACAAGGATCCTTATCGAAAACATCTCACTCTCACCCCTAAACTCTCTCAAAGTAAATAATCCCCTTTTCACCCCACCAACAATGAGAAGTATAAGAATTGAGCAAGTTACAATTAACGAATTATCACATGGGATAATTATCATAAAGTGCCAATCGGGCCGTCAAGCGTCATCAATTTGAATTCAAATTTTTTTATACAATTCAATATTGAAAAGGGTAATAATACCCGCTTCATTTCAGAATTCATCATAAAAATGTCAAACAAGCTTTAAAATAATCATTTATTTCAAATAAACCATAAAGCATTCAAAGAAAGTATTATAATTTTAAAAGGTTTGAATAAAATTCTAAACAGGGTTGGCACCCTCTTTCAATGTGAATAAATCATTTATTTCAAATAACCCAAGAACACCCATTTCAAAACAAGGTCAAAATCATTCAAAGGGGGTTCTTGGTCATTTAATAAATTTAAGCATTTAAAACTATTTAGAAAATGTAAAATAGTTCAATTCATTTAATTGAAATCAAGGAAGTTCATTTAATAAATCAAAACTCGATCCAAAGCCCTCAATTTCACCAAAACACCCTTTAAAATCTCTTTAAAAATAAATCAAAACAAACATTTCATTTATTAATTCACAAAAAATGAGAGAAATCAAATTCATAGCCATTTAATTCATGCCATATTCAATTCGGAGAGAAAAGGGTCAAAGCAGATTTCATAAGGAATTTAATGGACAAATTTCATAAAACATGTGTTAGAAATCAAGAAAAATGTATATATGAATGCTCAAGAAACAATGAATCAAAAAATGAAGGAAAATCATAGAAACACGTACTTGGAATATTAGGAATCCAACCACAACTAATCCGAGACGCGTCACCTTCGTTGGCGATCACTGGA
This sequence comes from Viscum album, assembly GCA_963277665.1. Lineage (NCBI taxonomy): Eukaryota > Viridiplantae > Streptophyta > Magnoliopsida > Santalales > Viscaceae > Viscum > Viscum album. The sequence goes on from OY728150.1 coordinate 1,843,119,147, forward strand.
TCTTTAAGAAGAGAGATCTTGATAGGAGAGAAGAGATCCTAGATCTACAATTCCACATAAATCAACAAAGATCCAACAAATCACAAGGCTATCATAGCCTCTAGAAAGAAATAATCAAGATGAGAAGGAAGATCCAAGATTAATAAAAAAAGAACTCACCAAAACAAAAGATCTCCGCTTCGATTGTCGCTTCGATCCGCCAATAGATGAGGTTTTGGGATCAAAAATGGCTTTAGAGGGATCCCTAAAGCCAAATAATTGATTTAGGTTTGAGTGGGAGGAGTTTAGGGTTATTTAGGTGGGTTTCAAGACTTTAATTACAATTTTTGAAACTTTAATTATCGTTCACACGATTTCCTGGGCCAGGTCGCATGGTTAGTACTAACCATGCGACTTAACCATGTAACGCTGCACACTTAGGCTGCACACTTAGTTTAATCATGCTCAAACCATGCGACCAGGTTGCACATTTTTTTTAACCATGCGCAAACCATGCAATCAGGTTGCACACTTTGTTTAACCATCCACACACCATACACAAACCATGCAAAGGCCCAAAAACCTTCAAAAAAGGGTCTGGTAAAATACCGAAAACAACTCACAAAGAGTTTCAATCATTGGGTACTCAAATCCATGGGTCAAAACACATAAAAACATGTAATAGGATGTTACAACCTCCCCACCATAGGACTTTCTATCCCCAGAAAGCATCCAATCCGAAAGATAGAACAAAATGATAAAAGAAGAACCCCATCACTCATTTTGTGAGGTGAAAAGTCCATGGTCCAGAAGTGAGACTCACCCAAAGGCTAACAACACACACAACTCCAAGATCAAAATACCAAGATCAACACATGTCTCCAAACTAGAGAAAGACTGGAGATCAAGCATAGGTCTCCCCACCATTTAAAGATTCACCAAAATGGTGTAATGTAAGAAAAACACATCCCTTAGACCCAAAGAAGAGATATTTCAACTATTCGCTAAGGATAAACATCAAAGATCAAACATCCACAAGCAAGATAAAGAATTGGCAAGGATTTCTACCCTGGGTAATTACTCAACTATAACCTAGGATTTTTCAAACCGAGCCTCATACCTCGATGAGCTCATCAAATCAAACGCCAACACCACCATGTGCCTGGTCTATCAAAAATCCACATCATCCTAGTTACCCATGTACATTCCCAAGGTCTATCCAAGTCCAACTCACTACTGGAAATCTGACCTATACTAATGCATTATACCAATGGTTTGTAAAAACCGTTGGTATAGGTCCCCTTTCCCAACAGTTTGGCCAAACCATTGGGAAAATGACACTTTTCCCAACAGTTTGGCAAAAACATTGGGAAATGGTATGTCTTTCCCAACGGTTTGGCCAAAACGTTGGGAAAAGACCACTTTGAGGCCACTTTTCCCAATGGTTTGCCAAAACCGTTGGGAAAGGGTGTGGCTTTCCCAACAGTTTGGCCAAATCTTTGGGAAAATCCCACTTTGAGGCCACTTTTCCCAATGGTTTGGCCAAACCATTGGGAAAATCCCACTTTGAGGCTACTTTTCCCATTAGTTTGGCCAAACCGTTGGGAATGAGTGGGTACCTATCCCAACGGTTCTCAAAACCATTGGGAAAGGCCTATCCCAACAGTTTTGAGAACCGTTGGGATAGGTACCCTTATTTTTTATGAGTACATTTATCGAATATCATAAAATAAATCAATATATAAATTACACACATACACATATATATATATTCAAATAGATTCACAAAGGCAAATCTAGGATAGTGGTAAAGTCATTGATATATAATGTGGAGGTTGTGGGTTCAAACCTCCACTGGAAACCATTGGGAAAGACCTATCCCAACGGTTTTCTCCAAACCTTTGGGATAGGTCTTTCCCCATGCCAAATCACCCAACGACTTCCCAAACCATTGGTATAGGCTATACCAACAGTTTGGGGACCTATATCAATGGTTCCAAATTGTTGGTATAGGTAATTTTTCCATTAGTGACTGGAAAGTTCTCACACAACTAGGTCAGTGCACAATAGGGCACTGCACTCACATGAGAGATCATCCAACACATCAAAATTGAGTTCTAACCATCAAGTCAAAAACAAGAGGAACACCAAGGAACAACAAACAAGGTGTCAAAAGAAGGAAACCATTATTACATCACCGATTCAAAAATTATCCAAACCAAGTTCCACAAGATTCCGTCACAAAGATCCCAAAACCAAAGGTTTCAAAAAAAAGACATGCCATCAGAAGGAAAACTTAAACAGTTTCCACTCCGACGTCGGAAACAACAAGCTGGAAACCAGAAGCTCCTCCACTATGTGAAAAGCTTCACTCTGTGGCCTATGGATGGAGCCCTATTATCATGAAGCATATGCTTCCCTATAGCCAGTAGTTGATATTTTCGACCAAATTTTCCGTTTCGAGTGGTACAAATTACAGAACCTATGAAGGTGACCTCGACAACCACACCATCCACAATCCTTTGGAGCATTTGAACACCACCTCTTAGAATGACTAAGTGCTCTGCACTGGAAGCACATGAGATACATCCTCTTTTCTCAAGAAGGATGTCCTTTATCAACTGTGAAAGAGGCATTCTCCCCTTCATGTTGCTTCACTAGCTCCACTTCGACCGAGAAAGCCTTATTGATCATCCCTGGATAAGAGATCAACCCATCCGTAGGCATGAGGGTTAAGAGGTATGGGTGAAGACCGTTTCTAAAACAGATAGCCTTACTAACATCATTATGAACAAGCCCCAGTATGAAACATACCAAAAGTGAGAATTGCTTGGCATACTCTGCAATCGACAAATCATCTTAACCAAACCCCAAGAACTCAAAAGCATTCTCCTTCTGCACTTCCCCAGGATACTATGATCGAATGAATGACGACTTGAAGAATTCCCAAGATATCAATGAATGTAGACAAGGGCGAATCACAACTTTCCACCACTTCTAACTAGGTCCCTCAAATAAAGAGTCGATATACTTAACCTTAAGAGTACCACAAGTCTTGAGATAATAAAAAATATCATAAACCTCTTCAAGCCATTTTATTGTCTCAAGAGAACCTTGTTTACCTTTATAAGGTGGATGAAAATCTTGGAATTCAAGGATGGGGTTCAAAGGCTTGAAAGTCTCTAGCTCCACCACTCAATATAGAGTCTGGGTAGAGTTGTTGACAAGGGATTCAACTTCTAGAAAACGTAAAGAACTACCTCAAGGAACAAATCATTGGACCAACATTCTATCTTTCTTGAAGGACTTTCTGGGAGACATTTCTGAGCATCACAAAACATAGGCATATTAACTCAAACATCAAGGAACATTAAAACATAGTACAAATGTTTTTAAACAAAGTCACATGCCACTTTAATCAAAACATCATTGATTTCATAACATAAAAGATTTCACTATTTATAAAACATTACTCTTTCCTTTCAAAATGACAAATCTTGCTATAAATCAATTACAGTTTCAAAAACCCTTTACCATCACATGTAAATTATTCATTGATTTCAAAATCATTAATCCCATTTTCCAATTATCAAAACCATTCTTATTTTAAATCGATTATAAACCAAAATTCCTTCTTAAAACATTGTCTAATCACATCATGTAAGAGTCTTTGATAATTAGTTTTTCAAAACAAACATTTCTTAAAGAACTTAACAAAACATGTTTTAAGATACAATTTAGTTTTCACAAGGGATTTAAAATTATTAACAAGGGATTAAATTTGAATCAATTGAACAAGAGCATGGAACAACCCACATCCATAACCCACATAACCAACCTCACATAAGTGAATTCACTTGTAAGAGAATTGATAAGGTTTCAAGCTTATAATCAAGTTAGAATTGTAAAAGGCTTGGTCGTATGGGTTGGTAAACAACACACCATCCTCACAACTATTCATGGTTGGATTTCCAAACCAGCCACACCAATTCCTCAAAGTTTACCAGACCGTGAAAACATGGTGCCACTGTGTTCATCCTTCCATTATGGTTCAAAAACTCATAAGAGATTCCCCAAAATCAAAGATAGTCTCATTGAGAATTTAAATATAATTTATCATCATAAAATCAATAATTCAAAAGAAAGACTCAAGTCCCAACATCCCTGGTAACTCAAGTCTCATCATGAAGGGATGGTGATCAAGCACCCGCTCATAGACTACCTCTTGAGACCTGACACATTCTTAATCTTCTTTCTAACATGAGTCACCCCAAATAACATAAGGATTTCAAAGTCAAGTATTTACATTCAAGTAAAGACCTACTCTGATACCATTTGTAACGAACCAACCCGAAATACCATCTAAACCTACACCCGATCCAATTCGCCACTAACCCGAAGAGCATTCCTCATCTCTATGAGTCGGTGACAAGCACCTGAGCATCAACACATAACCGTTGGGAACAATTTCATACTGAAAAGATTACAGTAACAAAGCACAATGCAGAAACATCATCATATATATATATATCAATTAACAAGTACATATCATAGTACAAAGAGACACTAAGAAAAATGAAAGCGGAACATAACAACCAAAATCCACCTCCTGGTGGTCCATGACCACCCACTATGTCCCAAGTCACCTGCCCTTGGTCACCCTAACTCAAAAACCAAAAAGGAAGGTGAGAGCATGAACACCTGCTATAAGACAAAAAAGGCTGTAAACACCAAAAGGTACAAGCAGGGTGTAAGCTAAAGAGCCCAGTAGGATTCCACCAAATATTCTATGCAGTTACTTCATAAGGTAATTCAAATATGCTAAAAGAGGAGTACCAAGAATAGTGTGAGGATTAGTTTGAAAATAGAGTTTTAAACATTTAAAAATCATTTATCAAACTAAACCTATAAAACATGCAATTTCATTATTTTAAAAATAAACATTTTCTTGAAAAGCTTTGAAAACCATTTCACAAGCTAATGTTAGATAATCAAGAAAAGACGAGAATATACACCTAATATGGAAAGATGAACAAGAGTCAATAAAATAGAGTTACAGTGTATAATAACAATAAATGAAGCAAGCAAGACAACTCTGGTTCCAAATAGTGACAACGGACGTTGTCATGTATCGAGATCAAGTATATAGATGTCATGGGTACAACCTAGGTACGATAGTGAGTCCACCTCAGAATAGCTAATCAAATGACTAATTGCCGAGCTTACATCTAATCTAATGGGTCTAAAGCAAACCAGTTCCATGCGCACCTGCTTTCCTGGCCGTACGTCCATAACCTGAACCTTTCATGTTCTCTATGGATCCACTTAAAGGGTGTGAGTCTACTAGTGAATCATATATCTAAGTCATCCCATCTAACTATCTAGGTTCCCATGACCAGTCAAAAGAAGGGGTGAGATAAACAAGTTGCGAGGATCACACGGGGATACTTACAACAACATCTCACTCTCACCCCCAAACTCTCTCAAAGTAGATAATCCCCTTTTCAACCCTCCCAACAATGAGAAGTATAAGAATAAAAAAAGTTATAATTAAGGGATTATCACATGGGAGAATTATTATAAAGTGCGAACTGAGCCATCAAGCATCATCAATTTCAATTCAATTTTTTTTTACAATTCAATATTCAAAAGAGTAATAATACCTGATTCCTTTCACAATTCATTATAAAAATACCAAACATGACTTTAAAATAATCATTTATTTCAAATAAACCATAAATCATTCAAATGAAGTATTATAATTTTAAAAGGTTTGAATATATTTCAAAACATGGGTTGACACCCTATTTTCATGTGAATAAATCATTTATTTCAAATAACCCAAGAACATACATTTCAAAACAAGGTCAAAATCATTTAAAGGGGTTCTTGGTCATTTAATAAATTCAAGCATTTAAAACTATTTGTAAAATGTAAAATAATTCAATTCATTTAATTGAAATCAAGGAAGTTCATCTAATAAATCAAAACCTGGGCCAAAGCCCTCAATGTCACCAAAACACCCTTTAAAAGATCTTTAAAAATAAATCAAAACAAACATGGCATTTATTAATTCACAAAAAATGAGAGAAATGAAATCTATATCCATTTAATTCATGCTATATTCAATTCAGAGAGAAAAGGGTCAAAGAAGATTTCATAAGGAATTTAATGGAAAAATTTCATAGAACATGTGTCAGAAATCAAGAAACATGTATCTATGAATTCTCAAGCAACAATGAATCAAAAAACAAAGGAAAATCATAGAAACACATACTTGGAATATTACGAATCCAACTGCAATGAATCCGAGATGGGTCACCTCCGTCAGCGATCACCAAATCTTTAAGAAGAGAGATATTAATAGGAGAGAAAAAACCCTAGATCTACAATTCCACATAAATCAACCAAGATCCAATGAATCACAAGGCTATCATTGCATCTAGGAAGAAAGAATCAAGATGAGAAGGGAGATCCAAGATTAAAATGAAAAGAACTCACCAAAAGAGAAGATCTCTTCTTCAATTGGCGCTTCGATCTTCCAAGAGATGAGGTTTGGGGAGAAAAAAATTCCCCCATAAGGCTTCCAAAAGCCAAAGAATTGATTTTGGTTTGAGTGGGAGGAGTTTAGGGTTAATTAGGTGGGTTTAAAATTACAATTTTTAGAAATTTAATTACCATTCGCACGATTTCCTAGGCCAAGTCACATAGTTAGTACTAACCATGCGACTTAACCATGCAACGTTGCCCACTTAGGCTGTACACTTAGTTTAACCATGCATAAACCATGCGACCAGATTACACACTTTGTTTAACCATGCACAAACCATGCAACCAGGTTGCACATTTTGTTTAACCATGGTCAAACCATGCATAGGCCCATAAACCTTAAAAAAAGGTCCGATAAAACATCGAAAACAACCCGCAAAGAGTTCCAATCATCGGGTACTCAATCAATGGGTCAAAATACATAAAAACAAGTAACGAGATGTTACAATTCTAATGGCTACTTATGAAGAACTCTATGGGGAGAGGTGTAGAACTCCAACATGCTGGGATTACGTTGGAGAAGGAAAACTCTTGGGATCTGACATTGTGAAAGATACTAAGGAGAAAATACAACTGATCTAGAAACATATCAAGACTGCTCAAAGTTGTCAAAAAAGTTATTCTAACAACCTAAGGAAGGAATTATAATTTCATGTTGGGGATCATGTATTCCTCAAAATATTACCATGGAAAGGATTCATGAGATTTGGAAAGATAGATAAACATAGTCCATGATACATTGAACCATTTGAGATTCTAGAGCAGGTTGGAGTAGTTTCCTATCAGCTAACATTGCCTCCAAATATTTCCAAGGTTCATGAATCTTTCATGTATCCCTATTAAGAAAGTATTTGGAAAACCCAACACATATACTTGAAACACATGGTGTGGAATTGGAACCTAACCATTCATATGAAGAAGTACTGATCCATATTCTTGATGAAAGGGAACACGTGTAGAGGAACAAGACAACCCATCTTATGAAAGTCTTCCAGTGAAATCATAACTTTGAGGAAGCAACATGGGATCTTGAAGAAGTGATGAAGGATAAATACCCCCATTTATTTTGTGGTAGGATACATTCAAGGGAGAAATTTCTAAAGGGGGAGAATGTAACAAATAAAAATTTCTTAATAAAAGAACTTTTGTCTCACGATGAATATTTTATTATGTTTTAAAATAGAATCCATAAAAGGGATTTTATATTTCTTTACACATCATGAAATAATGTTGACTATAATAGTTAGAAATAATAAAAGGAGATAATTGAAAAAGAATAATACACACACTAATGTGAACTCTACAGGCTTAAATTTTCCCATGTAGATCACTCATGCTATAAAAATAGAAAAAAGAAATATAAACGTTAGTAATATGAGTGAAATTATCAAGGGAAGTGTAGATTCATTATAAGTAAAGTAGTGAATGATGAAGTTTGTGAATTGTTGAGTATATATATATAGTGCGTGATGAGAAAAGTAACCATTAGGATCCAACCATTACATGACCATTGTTCAATATGAATGTTGGTCAATAATACCATTGGTTAATATGACCATCGGTCAATATGACTATTGATAATTATGAATATTGGGAATTATAACCGTTGTAGTATTGTTACCATTAGAATTAGTGTATATAATGGGTAATGATGAGAGATAATTGATGTATAAGGGAGAAATGTTGGCCTCAACCAGCAAGATTATGAATTTTGAAGCACATTTATGATAACTTGGGAGGGAGGTAGCATCATTGGGGTTCACCCTTGACCAAGCCCAATCAGAGTAACAATACATGCGAATTCATATTTAATAGTTTAAAACATGTAGCAAAATAAGTAATGTAGATATACACCAAAAAAGTGAACACCACATTTTTATTATAGTTCAGATCCCAATGATCCTATATCTACTCTTCACTTCTCTCTAACTTAGCAAGAGGAATGGTACTCATTAAGAATAAACCATACCTTTGAAAGGGTGCGATAATCTTTTACAAGACCATCTTTTTGCTTATCCAGAGGCATAATCTAGACCAATACCTGCCTTTCTACGGACCAAGGCACAACCAAGTTCGTGAATTTTTATTAGGACACACAACCCAAATAGACGTACCTTTTTTGGTAGGTATAACCAACAACATATATTCTTTTGGTTAGGAAAATCACAAACTTATGAATATAGTACAAATAGAAATAAAAATAATACAAGGTTGAAAACCATAAATAAATGAAGAAAAAATGTTGATGCAGCTCTCAATCATTTTCAACAAAGGAAAAAACATTGAATCTCCTTCATGATTGTATAGTAGAAAAGTAGTCATAGTAGAAAAGTCTCAATGCTTTGTAATTTGGTTTGAGTGACTCATATATTCTCTAGTCAGTTTCATCAATTAGATTTTTATAAAGAATGTCCTTTAATGGATAATTATATTGTCATAAACTCCATGATCTTCATGATCACATGGGTGTTTCTTGAAGACCAATCACAATTATCCATGATTTAAAAAAAATATAAACATGGAAATAATATCATTACCTGTTTATGGAAACATCATGCATATTTTGAAAAACACTTCCCATGTTATTCCTTCATTTAAACAATTCAAAAACACTTTGCATACCATCACTAACTTTTATAGACAAATTAAAAATTAATATAATAGATAAAATAAATCATATAAACTTGCAGTAAATTGAAACATTAAAAGTTAATAGAAAAAAATATCTAAATGACTTATTTTTGAGTTCGTATGGCTTTAAGTCTAGATTATGTGACTTTAAGTCCAGACCGCATGAATTTTTAAAAATCCATATGACTTTATAGAAATTTCATTAGTCTTTCAAAAATAATAAGAATTTATAAAACATTCCAAATGACTTTGAAAACTCATATCTCATGACTTTGAAAACTCATTTTGTATGACTTTGAAAATTCATTTTGTATGTCTTAAATTTTTTTATGACTTTGAAAATTTCATGACTTTGAAAACTCATTGAAAACAAAAACTACAGAACTCATAAAGTTCATTTAGCTTATATAGTTTTTCTTTGTAATTTTCATCATAACTTCATAAGGTTGAGGCAATGAAGTCCAAATCATAAGTCTGAGCTTGTAAATTGGATTAAAACCTTCATAATGTTCGGACATGTCTATCATAAGGTTTTGAGAAACAATCTTTAGGTTGATACATGTCCATAAGATTTCAACAGTCTCATAGGGTTGATACAATATAGTCATAAGGTTGATACAAACTCAAACAATGGTTTGAAAATCCTCTATAAAAAAAAAATAAACACAGAAAAGATGATTTGAAAAACAAGTAACTAATGCTATGAGAAATTATAATTATTTAATATAGAAAAATATAAATTTATGAGGGTTTGTAATATTCAAAATAAAAAATAAATCAAACAAACAAAATCTCCCCAATTAACATCAATCTCCATATCAGTAAAAATAGCACTAACATAAACCCTATATCTGAATGGATGGTCAAATGGAGCGAAAACAACCAAAAATATAAATTTTGGTAGTTCAAAGTTATGGAATTGTCGAATCGAGTATCTTAGTGAGAAGAACATGAAGGTTTTGTGGATAAGGGCACATTAAAGCAGGATCATATAGACTTTGGAAGTTTTGAGAGTTGTATACTCCTGAAGCAATGAAAAGTTTCATTCAACTTGAGCAGATGGGTACCCAAGATCCAAAATATGAACTCGTATTCATGGACATTTGGGGGATATCCCCTGTCTGATCTCAGATAGGGTCATAATTCTTTGTGCCATTCATTGATGATTCCATGAGGAAGGTATGAGTTTACTTTCTTAAAATTTTTAATGTATTTGAAGTATTTTTTCAGTGGAAGGAAATGGTGGAAAATGAGACTAGAAGTGCTAAAATTCTTAAGGTTTGACAATTGTGGCATATATAGTTGAAGATGATTCCAAAACTTCTATAAGAATAGTAGGATAGAATTTGAGAAGATTATAGCCAGAATTCTAGAGCAATATAGTGTGGATGAAATAATGTATCAAACATTAAAGGAGAAGGAACATAGAATGAGGTTTCAATCATGAATGTATAATGAGATTTGGCTAGAATCAGTCAACTGCATAGTGTACTTGGTTAATCAAAATCCATCAACACTGATGGGGTAGGAAATTCTAGAAGTACTATGGTATGATAAATCAATAGAGCTCAATCACCCAAGTTTTTAGTAATCTTTTATATATTCATGTGGTTTCTAATGATTGATATAAACTCATAGTTAAATCCAAGGCATGCTTCTTTATTGGATATGGATATGAAAACATTGGATTTCAACATTTGGATGGTGACAAGTGACAAGTCATCAAAATCCAAAATGTGCTCTTTATTGATTAGGTCTTGTACATAGATCAAAACTTGAGAAATAAAGGAGTTGATGGAAAATATTCAACTTATCAAATTCAAGTTGATTTGAATGGGAATTATGGAAAAATGAAAGTTCCATAGAATTTAGATGGCTACATTGAATGTCTAGATAGTTGGACAATGAGAGATGTACCAGAGATCTCAAGGGCTATCGAGGCCCATGTGAGAGTATTGGAAAATAGGTCTCCATACATTTGAGCATCAGACGAGGTATTACTAGATAGAGAAGAGCTATAGGGTAATTTGAGAAGGTCTTTTAGAGTCAAAAAACTAGTTCACAGGTATGGTCATGACCCGCATTATCTACTTTTATCATACAGAGGGATACCTAAGAACCTAAAAGAGACAACTAATCTCATGGATTCTGGATAGTGGGAGTTATCTATGAAAGATGGGTTAGATTCACTACATACGACTAAAACATGGGAGATAATGGTTTTACCACAAGGTAATATGGTGCTTGAGAACAAATGGATTTTTCATCCAAAGGAAGAAACTAATGGGAAAAAGAGGTACAAAGTAAGGCTGGTGGTGAGGGGGTTTCAATAGAAATAGGGGAATGATTTATCTAAAATATTTTCACCAATGGTTAAACATACCACTATTTGGATAATGCTCAACATGGTTTCGTTCTATGATCTTCACTTAGTGTAAATGGATATAAAGATGACATTTCTCTATGGAGATTCTGAGGAGGAAATTTATATGCGGTAACCAGTAGGTTTTGAGGTGCATTGAAAAAAGGATTTGGTGTATAAGCTGAATAAAAGTATCTATGGATTCAAATAAGAACCAAGAAATGGTAATTAGAAGTTTAATGCTTTCATGGTAGAGAAGGGTTTCATATGGAGTAACACATACCACTGTTGCTACTAGAAGTCATTTAATGATGGGAGTTTCATCTTGTTTATCTTCTATGTGGATAACATGCTTCATGTCACAACCCCATCCTTCCAAAGATACCGTAATGAGAGGAGAGAGATAATGACCCCCTGAGTCCCGCCTCTAGTAGGCCTCGGGTTGGCGACTAGCACTAAGGGTATAAAAATATCATGAAATGGGAAGCATTATTATTTATAATAATATAGGATTAGGAAATAAGATGAATCATCCATAAGAAACTCCATGACATAATATAAAAAGAAACCAAAACCATCCCAAAGGCCTTCGGGCCACATGGCCTTCGGGCCACATGGCCTTCGGGCTGTAAGGGCCTTCATGCCACTAATGGCGTTCGGGCCATAGGGATTTTGGGCCAAAAGGCTTTTGGGCCATCGAAAAGACCATGAAGAAACTCGGGTAGACCACACAAGAGCAGGCCCAGACGGGGATTCAGAGAAAAAAATAGCAACCACTAGAGCAGAGCTAACCAGATTGGAAGAATGAGAGGGCATGACAACTGCCATCGGGACCAGACACTGTGTAACTCTACACAGGGAAATGCTAGCCGACCAGCCATGCGAGGTGGGGAGCTAGGTGCCTTCAAGATGCAAATGATGGGGATGTGTTTTTTCAAGTGTTTCGGGTCTTAGGCCTTTAAGGTCATGTATTGGGTCATGTATGGGCCTTGTTCCTTGGGCCAATGGGTCATGCAAGGGTTCCCCTTCAACCCTTAAAAGGGGGATTATCCAAAAATAAATAAAAAAGAAGGCCTTAGGCCATTCGAGGTAGAAGCATACCAATAAAGGGCACATCACATCGCTTTCCCATTGATTTTCTGCTCTCACGCCCCAACATTTTACGTCTTGGCGCTCCTATATCTTCTGAATAACATATACCACCACCCCACAATCACGGTCACATCATATCACAATCACAGACACTTGAGCCATCACCCCAAAGCATAGTCACATCACATCTTGCCCGCATACACCTAGACCATCACATCATAACCACTTCCATAACTAGAGTAGTAGGGTATCATGAACATGAATGACATCACCCTCATGCCCTCCTACCATGAATGACCGTCACCATAAGTCACCCCACAACACGGTCATACCATATCTCTCCTAAAAATACATGGGCCATCACCCAACAACATGGACATCGCATCTCACCTGAAAACACATGGACCATCACATATCCCCTGAAGACACCTGATCCATCACCTAGTGCACCAACAGACCTCCAACCATCACAACTTGTGCATATCTACTTGCCTGGAAGAGAGAGTGGGAAAGAGTGGGTAACCATCCATCCATCCTTATCACTGGGATGTTAGGGAAAACACCCTCTGCATTACTATGTGGGTGTCGACATATAGTTATCGATGTGGGTTCATTGCATATAGAAATGATAAAGAATATATAAGTATGTACATATAGCCACACACAAGCCCAACCTATGGATTCACAACCAAATACTAACCAACTCACAACATCACCACTTTTGCTACCACCTCTAAATGCATAACACCACACAAGACACAAGCCACAACTCACACCACCAACCAATTCCATTATCCAGCCCATTCATTTCATTATTTAGAATCAACCACATTTACCACACAACCCACCATTTATTTGTTTATTAGCCATTTCCATCCCATCAACTGAACCAAACCCCATCCATTTCAATCATTATTGAAATTATTATTTATTCCATCACTACTCGGGTATCTAGAACAATGAAACTACACATCACAAATAACTCATCATCCCAATCGTACCATCACCTCGCCACCCCAAGCACGACCGAACAAACCACTGCCTCGTCACCCCAAAAGCATAACCAAACAACCACCACCTCACCACCCCAAAAGAATAACCAAATAACCACCACCTCACCGCACCAAAAGCATGGCCAAACAACCACCACCTTTCCACTCCAAAATCACGACTAAACAACCACCACCTCATCGCCCCAAAAGCACGACCACATCTCTCCCATCATCCCCACATCGCATCGCAATCACACATCGCTGCCCCACAATCACGACAACACATTAAGGACCATTTTACATATTTAGCAAGGTGGATTTTATCACATTTTACATTATTTTAAGGACGTTATCACACAAGGCATAATCTTGGGGAAAATATTTCATTAGCCAAATATAAGTGGTTAGCCAATTTCCATTTTAGGGTGATATCACAATACTCACAACATACATAGAAGTCACAACACATATCATCCAGCGCAAACAAATCCCCCAACGACCACAATTTTTAGTGGGGCATCAAGCCCGTAAAATCCACCATATCACAGTGATATTAAAGCTGTAAAAGCATGTGAATCATTCCCTTTTTTCGTTTTAATTTCAATTAGCCAATTAGTTATCTTTAATTAAGCCAACACAACCATAAAACATAGATAAACAAGAATAAACACATCTCACATGATACAAAATAAAGAGAAATGAGAGATTCCCCACTTCAAAGAAGCTTTACCAACATGCTACACACCGTAGGGCGAAGAAAAAATGCTCATAAACCACAACTACATAAGGGAAACCATGGATCAGCCTACACCGCACCCAAAGATCATCAAAGTGTAGCCCAAATCACACCAAAAACCAAAAAAAACATTGAAATAGTGAATCCCCAAGGGAATAACGAAAGAAAACCACAGGGAAAGGAGAAAGCACTCACTGCGGATCGCTAACCAACAACCACTGGAACCAACAGATCAAAGCAAGGAGGAGAGGGATGAAAATCCTCCTCAGGGTTCCTAGGGTTCATTTGAAATGGAAGGGAGTGAAGCCATGGCCGAATGAGAAAAATCGACCAAGAAAAGAACTTAAAAGCTAAAAACCCACCGGTTTCACACCGTTTAAAATTTTACATGGCGTGTAAACCACAGGTTCCCTGAAAATTTTAGATTTTTATGAAAAATTCATTGCCTCATCCTTTAATTAATACACATCATGAATTCCACTTACACAATGTGTAATCCCTCTCATGGGTTCCCCCTCTTCTCAATTTACAAGCTGTGAACCAGCTGTCCGCACAAGCCATGAATCACCTTTACACGCTGTGAATCCCACTTACACGATGTGAACTTCTTGTAGCAGCTCTATTGTAACACCAACCTCCACCAAAACTCCCAAAACCTCCCTCGAACATGTCTAACCACCAAAACCAGCAAGGTAATGGGACGAGAAGGCATGGTACGTTACATTAGATAAATCTCAAATGATTTTTTCCCTCAAGAATCCAAAACCAAACCCAGAAGGAAAGGGGTTCGAACAACCACCTCATGAGATACCTCTCAAGGATCTCGTCATACCTCAAACACTACCACCATCCAAACACACAAAACTAAATGACCAAAAACATCCCACACATCCTCAACACCACATAGCCGCATCACCACAACCATTTGACCTCCACGCAGCCTAAACCAACAACCATCACAACCAACAAACCACACAACCCTGAACATAATAATCAAGGAATTCCATCCTCCATATCAAGATACTATTAGCTCTGTGTGGCAATGACTTTCCCGCATGGGTTTAATTACATTGTAGTATAATGCATATTGATTAGGAATCATGTCCTCCCCTTTTCATATGTTGGAACTTTATCACACATCAGACATCAAGGAAACAACACATCTCATAAAACAACAAGATCCAAACATCACAACACAAAGAAAAAAAGAGTAAATAAATACTCAAAAACAACTCTAGGTACTAGGCATGCATCTGTGTCTCTCGCTCCCAATTACTCTCCTCCAGGCATCCATGCCTTCACAACACACGAACCACATGGATGATTTATCATCACAACATTTTTTCTCGATGATCCTAGATCTATACTCGCTGTTCCATGAATGTCACGTCATCCTTTATATCCAACTCTCCCCAATCAATGACATGAGAGTCATCATGAATATATTGGTGAAGCTAAAAGACATGGAAGACGTTGTGGATCCTATCCAACTGCGGTGGCAATGCCAACCGATATTCCACCTCGCTAACTCACCCCAACACCTCAAAGGGCCCAATAAACCTAGGATAAATCTCATCTTCCCTGCCAAAACTTCACTGCCCATGTCGAGGGGAAACCTTAAAGAACACATGGTCCCTAACCTCGAACTTCAAGGGCATCCTCATACGATCAACATAAGACTTCTTTCAGTCTTGCGCTACTTTCATCCTCTCACGAACAAGCTGAACCTTCTCTATTGTGCAATACACCACATCGAGTCCAAGAGCTACTACCTCCCCAACCTCCGTCCAACACAACAGAGAACAACATGGTCTCCCATACAAAGCCTCAAATAGATCCATGCCAATGGAAGTGTGATATCTATTTTTTTATGCAAAATTGACCAAAGGCAAGTGTCATACCCAAGATCCACCAAAGTCTAAGATGCACACTCACAACATATCCTCCAGCGTCTAGATAGTCCGCTCTGCCTGCCCATCCATCTAAGGGTGAAAAGTAGTGTTGAGGCGTAACTAAGTGCTAAAAAAATGTTGTAATCCCCTCAAAACTTGATAGGTAAAACATGCATCCCGATTTGATAAAATAGACCATGGAACTCTATGAAACCACACCACCACATCCACATACCTCTTAAACAAAGCATCCATTGCACCTGACTCCATGATCGCTAAGAAGTGGGCTGATTTCATCCACCAATCCATGATCACCCAGATAGTATCACTACCCCCTGAGTTATGGGTAACCCTATGATGAAATCCATTGAGATGTATTCCCATTTATAGTCAGGAACACCCAAAGGATACAACAAACCACAACCTTTATATGTTGGGAAAATAAACACTTTGCCACAAACTCAGTCACCACTTGTTTTATCCCGAGCCACCAAAAATATATCCTCAATCCACAATACATCTTGGATACTCTCAGGTGTACCACCAAAGGTGATCTATGAAACTCACAAAGGACTCCCTCGCTCATCACTACCGGAATAAACAACCTACCACGAAAAAAAATCTTGTTCCAACCATCCTCTGACCATCCCTTCAGAGCATCACCATGGCCAACAAGATCATGCATCATCTCTACCTTTGAGTCTCCCCACTGAGACTCCTCCACTTTCTGCATTAGAGAATACTACACTATCATATGAAACAAACAACATCTACCATTATCCACCCTTGCATCTAAGTGAAAATCTACCAACTCCTCCATTTCTCTCCAAGCATCCTCAGACTCCCAAACAACATCCTTCCTCAAATCCCCACTCAAAACATTGACCACAACATTCCCTTTTTCGGAGGTGTAGGAGATCTTGAAATCATAATCATGAAGAAATTCTATCCACCTCCACTGTCGCAAATTCATATCATGCTGAAAAAAGATTTACCTCAAACTCTTATGATCTATGAAGACCAAAAAACAATCCTCAATGAGGTAATGCCACCACAACTTCAGCTCAAACACAACTGCTGCTAGCTCCAGATCATGGGTGACATATTCACACTTGTGGGGACACAATTTCTTAGACCCATAAGAGATCATTACCCTCTACTGCATTAACACGCATCCCAAGACATACGAGAAACATCACAAAACTCCTCAAACATCACACCCTCCTTAGGCAACTAATGATACAGAAACATCTAGAGTCACAATGATAGAAAGAAATGATTCAGAGAAGAGTAAAAGAAAAAAAAAACAGAATGAGAATAGAAGGATTTACGTGGTTCGGGAATAATCCCTATGTCCATGGAGAGGCAGAATATTCACTATGATTTGGGAGCACAATTACAAGGAGTTTCTCATAACTCAAAACCCTAGCCTAAAATGGACTAATAAGGAGGAAAAAAAACTATTCCACCAACCATCAGAAAGTCTACTTGCAATAGTGAAAGATGGCTAGAAGTCCGTATCTCTATAGTGAAATGTGGCCACCCAAGTCAAAAGTGCTACAGTGGTCGATGATTAGAATTCCATGGAGCTACAATATTGTTGACTCCAAAGTCCGCACTGCTATATTTTCCTATCAGTGTTGGTTGGTTAGATCTACTACAATGCTATACAAAAGCTTAGTATTTCTATTGTAGAAACACTGAGAGTCATAGTGACAGAACAAGTTTGTAGATGAAGAAAAGACATAAAATAAAACAATGAGAAAAGAACAAGAAGTTCTCATAGGCCACAACAATTTAATTGGTTTATGAATAATCCCTACGTTCATGGATAGTAAGAATTTCACCATGATTTAGGAGCAAAAATATAGAGAGAATATCAGAGTTTCACACACAAAAACTCAAGTCCGAGAATGAGCTAATAAAGAAGACGATGCACTGTTCTACCAAACACATAGTAAGTCCATTGTGCTACAATGAATGGTGGCTGAAAGTTTTCACTGCTACAGTTCCTTGTCGGTGTCGGCCGATCATCTTTGCTGTAGGCGGTCAAAGTTACAACCTCGTGTATAATATGGGCCATAAGAATTCAGCCCATCATCACCCAAATGGATCTGGCTACACCAATACAACAATCTCCCACCTGGATCATGATATGCTAAACTGATCTTCTTCGATGAAACTGACTTAGAAAACTTATTTAACCTGAGCTCCTCCTCCTCTTCACTCATCAATACATGCTTTCCATTCAAAACTTCAATTTCAAGCTAAAGGTTCATGAAATACCCACTATTTTCCTTTTTGTGCTGCCAAAGTGTTCTCCCACATTCTTCCTCCCATCCTACATTCATCAGTGGAGACCAACATATGCACAATAGTGCCTCAACTTCTGTATTACCACCAGCTTTGTCAACATGTCTGCCAGATTGTTGGTTCCATGAATCTTCTATAGTGTCAGCAACCCATCCTGTATCAAGCATTTGATAAAATGGTACTTCAACTGAATGTGCTTCGTCCAGGCATGAAATAATGGGTTCTTTGCAAGATGTATAACACTATGACTGTTAGAGTGCAATAAATTTTTCTCTCACTTTCTACCCAACTCATCCAAAAAGTTCTCCAGCCAAACCATCTCCTTTCTATCTTATTTTACAATAATGTATTCTACTTCTATGGTGGAAAATGCCACCACCTTCTACAACTGTGATATCCTGCATACTGCAGTTCCTCCACAGGTAAATACATAACCTGTGGTACTCCTCCTACCTTCAATATCACCTCAAAGGTCGGCATCCACACATCCCTGCAATGAATTTACTTTTCAAAAAGCATATAGATACTTCCTTAATTCCCTTTATATACCTTAGTATCCACTTCACAGCTTCCCAATGTTGCTTTCCAGGGTTATCCATGTACCGGCTCACAACTCCAACCACATGATCAATGTCAGGTTGAGTATAGACCATGATATACATCATGCTTCCGATAACTAATGTGTATGGAACCTTCACCATGCACTCAACCTCTTTTTCCGTATTTAGTGATTTCTCCTTTGATAATTTGAAATGGCCTTCCAGGGGAATAAACACTGGCTTTGATTCTAGCATACTGAATCTTCTCAAAACCTTTCCAATGTAGTCAGCCTGTGATAACATCAAGGTTACAACTGCACGATATCTCTTGATCTTCATCCCTAAAATCTTTTCAGCTTCTCCAAGATCTTTCATCTTGAACTCCTCAGCCAGCTACCCTTTCAACTCATCAATCCTTTGCATACATGATCCTGTAATGAGCATGTCGTCCACATATAGAAGTAGTATAATGTATTCATCACCCAAAGGCTTGATGTAACAACATTGATCGATGCCACACCATTTGTATTCATTTTGAGTCATAAATGAATCAAATTTTTTATTCCACTGTCTGGGTGGCTGCTTCAACCCATATAATCTCTTCTGGATTTTTCACACTATGTCTTCCTTCTCAGACTCAACATATCCCTATGGCTTCTGCATATATATGTCCTCCTCTAAATCTCCATGAATGAAAATAGTGTTAACATCAAGATTCTCAATATATAAGTCTTCTTATAACACAATCATGAGACACCTAGATGGTGGTAAACATCACTACAAGTGATAAAATTTCATTGAAATCCACTCCCTCCTTTTGTTGAAAACTTTTCCCCACCAGCCTTGATTTGTACCTCCTCTTTCCATCGTATTCTTCCTTGACCCGGTATACCAACTTGTTCTGCAATGCTTTATTTTCTTGTGGTAGAGGTGTAAACTCCCAAGTGTTGTTATCATGTAATGAGGAAATCTCCTCCTTCATAACCAAATCCCACTTTCTTAACTCCTTCAATTGCATTGCTTCTTCAAAATATTCTGGTTCTCCACCGTCAATCAATAACAAACAATGTAAGGATGGTGAATACCTCTGCACATGCATTCTTACACTTGTAGATCTCCTCAACTCTACTTGAGGAGTATTCAACACTAGTTTTGGTATCACATGATCGAAAATGCCTTTAAGCTCCACTTGCTCATGAAAATTTGATTCTTTATTCCCATTATCAATTTCAACTGCATGAAGGTCCTTGTACATGACAACTTCATTAAATACCACATTCTGGATCCTGATGACCATCTTGTTGAGATCATCCCAAAAGTGGTAACCAAACTCCTTAGCACCATAGCCAATAATGAAACATGGTTTGGACTTAGCATCAAGCTTGTACCTTATATTAGCATCAATATGTACATATGACAAACAACCGAAGAATCATAAATGTGAGAGTCTTACCTCCTTACCAGACCAGAGTTGCTCTGGTAGACATTCTCCCATTGGTACAGATGGACTCCTATTAATGAGATATGTAACGACCCAAATTTTTTAATAATATTTATTTCCTAAATTTGTGTGTTATTTTATTTTATACTCAACAAAACTATATCCTTTAATTAATGAAGCAAGTATAATTAAATGAGACTGTTGGGTTTCGACTATTATATGGCCATTGAGCAATATACTTGTTGGAAACTAAATTCTTATCGTTACAATTATTGTTTATAAATTCAAATGATCTTGGTTAATTAATAAAAAAAGAAGAGTTGATGACATCATCCAGTAGACTCGGGCTATATGAAGCCCATCTTTCGGAGCTTGGGAAGGAGGTAGCATCACTAGGCTTTGCTCTGGACCAAGCCCAAACCGAACTTCAACATGTGAAGCTTGAACGGAATCGCCTAAGGGAGAAGTTCAAGATGATAGAAATCACCACTCGTGCAATGTTGTCTGAGCCACCCCAAGATTCTATCACCATAGCACACATTACACTTAGGTCCTATGCAGGTGTTATAAGAGGCTATGTAATGAAGCCTTAGTTACTTTCTGTAATACTTTTGTATAAATAAATTTTTTACTTCTTATTATGGTAAAATTTGTGAATTTTAAATGTCTGGATAAATATAGGATGGATTTATAGAAGTTCCATATTATTGATGAATTTTGGAAAAAGGGGGTATTTTAAAATATTTTTGTATTCTTTAAATAATTAATAATGTGAATTGATTTTCAAAAAAAGAGTCTTCTACAGTTGTGTTCAGTAGGAAATTTAGAGTCTAACAAGATCAACTTAATTTTTAGTGAATAGTAAAGCATGAATAGTAATATACCTATATGAATAGTAAATCGAAAAAAAAGAAACTTCACCCATGAATGTATAAATACATTTAGACATCTTAAAAGTGAAAAAATGATCATAGTTTAAGTTTTGTATTTTTTGTATGTCATAAATATTTTATTTATAATTTTATAATTAATTTAATAATTTAAAATGGAAATGTATTTTCATAAAATTTAATCATAAATTGTTACTTTATTATCTAATATACGATAATTTTATGGGACCTTGATTACTTTCTTAATGTGTTACAAAATGAGTTATAGTTTTAAAGTTGTATTTTTGGAATAAATAATAATTTTATTTAAAAAATAATTAAACATATTTAAAAAAATATTTTCATAAAATGAAGTTTATTTTTGAATTCAGTGCATCAATATTAGGTTAGGGTGAATTTTTGAGATTTTTTTGAAACAGTTGATTTTTTGGTAAATAGTAAAAATACAGTTTTGAGTTTCGGGTGTTTAATGACATCATTAATGATGTAATGATGATGTAATCATTATGGTTGACTTATGAATTGTAATATATTCTATGAGGTATCCCAAGTGGCCAATACCATGGGCAAATACCATGGGAAAGCCCATGGTTTTTCCAATACCACCGATGAGGTGTCCCTTGGAAATTAATAATTTATTCCCTCAATTTTCTAATAAATACCAAGTCATTCCCTCATTCCTTTCATTCCAAAATCCTCCTCAACGAAGCTCTGGTCTCTTAACCTCCCAAGTATTCCTCCCAAGGTGCCCTCAAGCCCCCAAGGTCCCAACCTTTGAGCTTTTGAAGTCACTCTTCAAGGTAAGGGAACCTTTCACCCTCCTCTTTTAAATCATGACTTCCTTTATGTTATGTCTTATAGTTCCATTTTATTATGTGGTAGATTGTTATTATATATCTTTACTACTGTCCATTTCATGTACAAATGATGAGAGACCATTTCCTCTCTTATAAATTGACTTTCTGAACTTTTAAGTGATGCCGTTAGGCTACCGATTTTTTTGTAAAAGAAGTCGCATCTTCTCTTTCCTTTCAAGTTTCATTTTCAAGTGGTATGTCATTAAAATATCCATACCATGTTCTTATCTCCATGTTATTATGCATTTTTACTATATTATGAGTTATTTATGAGTGGGTTACCCTTGTACCCTCTCTTTTTAATGTTTTCTAAAAGGATGTTATGTAGCAGTTATGCTACTAAATTTTCATCTCAAAATTCTTCTCTCTTTCTCTGAAGAAATTATCTTGTTTTATTTATGTGAATTACCAGACCTATTTCTTTTCTATGGGTGTTCATAAATTAAAAAAATGATATATTTGATTTTGTAATTGACATACATATAACCCTCACTCCCTTTTCATGGGTTATAAATGACATAACGATCTTATTTTTAAGCACCTTTAAAACATCACGATTTTGAAATAAAACCCATTTCTTTTATTCTATATGGGTTATTTATGAAATTTTTGATTATGATCTATGCGAATCAAATGAAAATAAATAAATATTAAGGGTTCTCCCTGATAGTGCTCTAATGCATTGGGTAAAGAATTAATCTCTAGAGATGACAAGTTTCACGATACCTTGGTGAATAACCTTGGTAAATTTTTATGAAACCTTGGGGATAAACCTTGGTGATATGTTCATGAATGTCTAAATGAAATGTTTTAGCCACATATTCAAGTTATGTTTCAAGTTCTTTTCATTATGATATGCCTGTACTTCCAATGATCATGTCTTTATGTGTTTTTTATCAAGTTCTTATTGATATCACAAGTAAACTGATTCCCTTGTTTACCCTTTACCGGGCCTTCTACTCACCCTTTCCTTTTATGTATGTCTCCAGGATATGAGATATAGTAATTGTACATAGGATGAACCCATGATGAAGCCTTACGAGTGGTTTAGAAGAATGTTTTATATTGCTTTCATGTATTATGTTCCAAATTTCCAAAACACTAGACTTTAAAGATCCTCTATTTGTAAAATGTAATGAAAAGTTATGTAATAAAAAGGCGAGATGCCATAGTTGGTATCAAAGGATAGTTTAATTATTTATGGAAATTAGGGTATGAAAACTCTAGTAAGAATCCTATAGAAAATTTTAAATATATGAAAACTTCTTGGTATTTTGGTGAGTATTGAGTAAGTGGTTTATCAAGCAAATACATCCCTGTCTGGATACGAGCAGGTGGAGGCGGCTCTGGCACATAGGTACCTAGGAGTGAAAACTCTGACAAGGAGTTTCGGGATTGACCTAGGGTATCCTGGTACATGAAAACGGGCCTTGATGCACTCTTGGTTATGACACTCCTGGGGGATATGTTTGGTTAATCATAAGATTTTTATGAATCATTATGAAGGATTTATAGAGAAATGTAATTGTTTAAAGAAGTTTTAAGACATAAAATCTTTTATAGTTAAAATATTTGTAAATGAAATAAGTTTATCACTAAGGTTTTATTCTTCATGAAAATGGTGGGAAATAGGAGGAACTGTGAAAATGGTTATCACAATGAACCATGCGCTGACAACCCTCTGATGGAAGCCAGAATGGAAACTTTCATGCAAATGATGAACCAACTGACTCAAGTTATTGGAAATAACTTGAATCAAACTGAGAGACTGATCTCACCATGAATGGAACAACTTTCTGTTGAATCCTTTATGGGTCAACGACCACCAACCTTCAGTGGATCTACCAACCCATTGATTGCTGAACAGTGGATCAGCTCTATCGAGAAGATCTTTTCTGTGCTCTGATGTTCTGAATAAGAGAAGGTCACCCTGGATGTCTATCGCTTAGAGGGATAAGCTGATTAGTGGTGGGAGCTGATTAAAAACACGAGGCAAGGAGTGGAGGTTGAAGTTATGGTGTGGGAAGAGTTTAGAGGGATCTTCTTTAATAAGTATTTCCCTTGATCGATGAGAACAAGAATGGAGAAGGAGTTTCTCGAGATGAAGCAGAAGGAGAATGAATCTGTGGGAAGCTACGAGATGAACTTCACAAGGATTTCATGTTACACCTCTAGCTTTGTCATGGATACAAATGGTAAGGTTGATAGATTCTTCAGTGGACTGATACCTCATCTGCAGAAGAATCTAGCCAACCAAGACTATGATAGTTATGAGGAGATCATTCAGAGTGCGATGAAAGTCGAGCTGGCGTTTGGTGAGACACAGTGGTCTCATAAATCTAAGGATAAGAAGATATCGATAGATCCCAGCTTAGGGAAGACCTTTGATCAGGGAATAGGAGGAAAACAAGTGCAATGTACCACGTGTAATAAATGTGGGAAGAAGCATTCAGGGAACTACCTGCTCAGGAGCAGGAAATGCTACAAGTGTGGAAGAGAAGGCCATATTGTGAGGAATTGTCGTAGTGAGGTGAAACCTCAACTTACAAACACTAACGACAAGGGGAAGATGGTACAAGCCCTACCTGATATCAAGTTCTTTAAGTGTGGACAACTTGGGCACTTTTCCAATCACTGTCCAAATCTGAGGGCAGTAGAGGGGAACCACCATCAGCCTCAGCAAAGGCCAAGGGAGCAAGGTCGTGATTTTTCTCTCATGACAACTGAAGTTGAAGCTCCGAATGATGTGGTAGCAGGTACTCTTGTCGTTCTCTCAAAGCTAGAAAGTACTTTGTTTTATTCTGGTTCAACACATTCCTTTATTTCCTACAAGTTTGCAAAGAATTTAGAATCAACCCCCTGACTTTCTAAAAGTAGATTTATCAGTCAAGACTCCTGGTGGGATTATCCAAGAATCGTCAGTATTTAGAAACTCTAGTATTTAATTTAGTGAGCACAATCTTATCACAAATCTAGTAGTCATTCCCATGATGGAATTAAACATTATACTAGGGATGGACTGGCTCTCAAAGTATAATTCTAAGATTAAATGCAGAAGTAAGGAAATCTCAGTAGTTTTGAATGGAGAACCTACAGTTATCTTCCAAGGAGAGATATCTCAACCTGATATTTGTCTAGAATAACCTCATATATCCTTCTTTATGTAGTTGACCAGTGAAAAAGAAGAAGGAAATGAGAGTTTGAGGATAGAAAATGTCCCCATCGTCCAGGAATATGTTGACGTATTTCCTGAGGAGTTTCCTGGAAATCCCCCAGAAAGAGGTAGATTTATCTATTGAACTTGTACCTGGATCCCATCCAATATCAAAGACCCCGTATAGGATGAAAAATGTGGAGTTTGAGGAATTAAAGAAATAACTCCAAGATATTTTGGAGAAGGGGTTTATCTGACCGAGTGTGTCTCCTTGGGGAGCACCTATTCTCTTTGTGAAGAAGAATGATGGATCGATGCGGCTATGCATTGATTATAGAGAACTGAATGGGATCACAGTAAAGAAAAAAATACCCTCTTCCAAGAATTGATGACTTATTTGACCAACTTCGTGGGGCTCAATTCTTCTCTAAGATTGATCTTTGATCTGGTTATCATCAATTGAGGGTGAAGAAAGAAGATATTCCAAAAACTACCTTTTGATCAAGATATGGGCATTATGAGTTTGTTGTTATGACCTTCAGACTAACTAATGCACCTGCTATTTTTATGGATTTGATGAATAGAGTCTTTAAGGAATACCTTGATAACTTTTTGGTAGTTTTTATTGATGATATTTTGATATATTCCAAAAGTCACGAGGAGCATGAGGAACATATAAGGGTTATTTTACAAACTCTACGGAAGGAGAGGCTTTTTGGGAAGTTCAACAAATGTGAACTCTGGTTACAACAAGTTGCTTTCTTGGGGCACATTATTACCAATGAAGGAATCACAGTTGACCTTGCAAAGAAAAAAGTTGTAGAGGAGTGGCCACATCCTACAACAATAACTAAAATTCGTAGTTTCCTTGGACTAGCGGGATATTATAGGAGGTTTGTGAAAAAAATTTCATGACTTTCTAATCCATTAACCAAGTTAACTTGAAAAGGGGTCAAGTTCATCTGGACAAAGGTGTGTGAGGAAAGTTTCCAAGAGCTGAAGAAGAAATTAGTTACTACACCCGTGTTAACTCTGCCCTCAAGTGGAGAAGGATTCGTTATTTTTAGCAATGCATCTCTGAAAGGGCTTGGGTGCGTCCTCATGCAAAATGACAAAGTCATTGCTTATGCATCTCGATAGTTGAAGACTCATGAGCAGAACTATCCTACACATGATCTGGAGCTGGTTGCGGTTGTTTTTACTCTGAAGATATGGAGGCACTATCTTTATGGGGAGAAATGTGATATATACACAGACCATCAAAGTTTGAAGTATATTTTCACACAAAAAGAATTGAACATGAGACAAAAGAGATGGTTGGAACTTCTCAAAGACTATGATTGTTCAATTCATTATCATCCCGAAAGAGAAAACAAATTCACTGATGCATTAAGCAGGAAAGACCCAGTTGTTCTTTCCATGATGAGGATTCAAATAGATCCTCTGATCAATGACCTAGTAAAACTGGACATGGTAATTATAAGGGAAGGGACATCATCAACCCTAACTCAGATGGTTTCTCAACTGTCATTACTATAGAAGATCAAGAAAGCTCAGAAATAAGATCCTTTGTTATAGAAGAAGTTGGAGCCTGTGAAGGATGAGAAGTTTCCTGAGTTCAATATTGATCAAGGAGGTGTACTGAAATTTCGTACAAGACTATGTGTTCCATCTACTTTGGAAATAAAGAAGGAGCTAATGGATGAAGCTCATAGATCTACTTTCTCTATACATCCTGGAAACAAAAAAATGTATAGGGACCTTCGTGATCATTATTGGTGGGATAATATGAAAAGGGAGATTGCTGACTACACGTCAAGGTGCCTGGTATGTCAACAAGTGAAGGCGGAGTGACAATTTCCTAAAGGGGTATTGCAAACACTACCCATATCAGCATGGAAGTGGGACAATATCACTATGGATTTCGTCACTAGTCTCCCAAGAACTTCCAAAGGAAACGATGCGATATGGGTTATTATGGACCGTCTCACCAAGACTGCCCATTTTATCTCCATTCGGGAAGATTTATCTCTTGATCAACTTTCCAGGATTTACGTGAAGGAAGTGGTAAGCCTGCATGGAGTTCCACTTTCTATCATATTTGATCATGATCCAAGGTTCACATCAAAATTCTGGATAAGTCTTCAACATGATCTGAGCACTGAATTGAATTTTAGTACGACCTATCACCCCCAAACTAATGGCCAAAACTGAAAAGACTATTCAAACACTCGAGGACATGCTGAGAACATGCTCAATGGAATTTAAAGGTGGATGGGATCAACATCTACCTTTAGTTGATTTCTCTTACAATAACAACTTCCACTCGAGCATTCAAATGGCACCCTATGAAGCTCTATATGGGAAGCGATGTAGAACTCCTACTTGTTGGGATGAAGCTGGTGAGAGAAAGCTTCTTGGCCCTGATCCTGTGCAAGAGATGACAGAAAAATTCCATGCCATCCAGCAACACATTAAGGCTGCTCAGAGTCAGCAGAAGAGCTATGCCGACAACCATCGAAGGGACTTGGAGTTTGATGTTGGTGACAAAGTCTTTCTTCGAATTTCACCTTGGAAGAGAGTCATGAGGTTTGGGAAGAAAGGGAAGCTCATCCCTAGGTACATTGGCCCCTATGAAATCCTTGATCGTGTAGGAGCAGTGGCCTATCAGCTTGCACTTCCTCCAAATCTAGTACACGTCCATGGTGTCTTCCACGTATCCCTCTTGAGGAAGTACATACCTGACCCTTCACATGTACTAAATCCAGAGGTGGTACAATTGGAACATGATCTCTCTTATGAGGAGCATCCAGTGGAGATCTTGGATCGTAAAGACAAGAATATATGCAACAAGACTACTCACCTTGTTAAGGTGTTGTGGAGGAACCACAAATGTGAGGAAGCCAAGTGGGAACCAGAGGAGTATATGAGGAAGAAGTACCCACACCTTTTCTCTTCTTAGGGGGTATGAGTTAAAATTTTGGGGATGAAATTTCTTAAGGGGGAAGAATGTAACAAACTGGACTTTTTAATAATATTTATTTCCTAAATTTGTGTGTTATTTTATTTTATACTCAACAAAACCATATCCTTTAATTAATGAAGTGAGTATAATTAAATGAGACTGTTGGGTTTTGATTGTTATATGGCCATTGGTCAATATGACCATTGAAAACTAAATTATTAACATTACAATTATTGTTTATAAATTCAAATGATCTTGGTTAATTAATACAGAAAGAAGAGTCAATGGCATCATCCAGTACACTCGGGCCATATTAAGCCCATCTGTTGGAGTTTGGGAAGGAGGTAGCATCACTGGACTTTTCTCTGGACCCAGCACAAGCCAAACTTCAACATGTGAAGCTTGAACGGAATCAACTAAGGGAGAAGTTCAAGCTGATAAAAATCACCACTCGGGCAATGTTGTCTGAGCCACCCCAAGATTCTATCACCATAGCACACCTTACACTAAGGTCCTATGCAGGTGTTATAAGGGGCTATGTAATGAAGCCTTAGTTACTTTCTGTAATCCTTTTGTATAAATAAATTTTTTACTTCTTATTATGGTAAAATTTTGAAATTTCAAATGTCCGGATAAATATAGGATGAATTTATAGAAGTTATATATTATTGATGAATTTTGGAAAAAGGAGGTATTTTAAAATATTTTTGTATTCTTTAAATAATTAATAATGTGAATTTATTTTCAAAAAAAGGTATTCTACAGTTGTGTTTAGTAAGAAATTTAGAGTCTAACAAGATCAACTTAATTTTTAGTGAATAGTAAAGTATGAATAATAACATACCCGTACTAATAGTAATGAATATTAAATCAACCAAAAAAAAAGAAACTTCACCCATGAATGTATAAATACATTTTAGACATCTTAAAAGTGAAAAAATGATCATAGTTTAAGTTTTGGTATTTTTGTATGTCATAAATATTTTATTTAGAATTTTATAATTAATTTAATAATTTAAAATGGAAATGTATTTTCATAAAATTTAATCATAAATTGTTACTTTATTGTCTTATGGTTATACGATAATTTTATGGGACATTGATTACTTTCTTAAGGTGTTACAAAATGAGTTATAGTTTTAAAGTTGTATTTTTGGAATAAATAATGATTTTATTTAAAAATTAAATTAAAAATATTTAGAAAATTATTTTCATAAAATGGAGTTAATTTTTGAATTCAGAGCATCGATATTAGGTTAGGGTGAATTTTTTGGATTTTTCTGAAACAGTTGATTTTTCGGCGAATAGTAAAAAATAGTTTTGAGTTTCGGGTGTTTAATGAAATCATTAATGATGTAATGATGATGTAATCATTCTAGTCGAATTATGAATAGTAATATATTCTATGAGGTGTCCCAAGTGGTCAATACCATGGGAAAATACCATGGGAAAGCCCATGGTTTTTCCAATACCACCGATGAGGTGTCCCTTGGAAATTAATAATTTATTCCCTCACTTTTCCTATAAATACCAAGACATTACCTCATTCCTTTCATTCCAAAATCCTCCTCAGTGAAGTTCCGGTCTCTTAACTTCCCAAGGATTCCTCCCAAGGTGCCCTCAAGCCCCCAAGGTCCCAACCTTTGGGATTTCGAAGTCACTCTTCTAGGTAAGGGAACATTTCACCCTCCTCTTTTAAGTCATGACTTCCTTTATGTTATGTCTTATAGTTCCATTTTATTATATGGGGTATTGTTATTTTATATCTTTACTACTATCCATTTCATGTCCAAATGATGAGAGACCCTTTCTTCTCTCATCAATTGACTTTCTGAATTTTTAAGTGACGCCATTAGGCTGCCAAATTTTTTGTAAAAGAAATCGCATCTTCTCTTTCCTTTTAAGTTTCTTTTTCATGTGTTATGTCATTAAAATATCCATACCATGTTATTATCTCCATTTTATTATGCATTTTTACTGTATTATGAGTTATTTATGAGTGGGTTTCCATTGTACCCTCTCTTTTTAATGTTTTCTAAAAGGATGTTATGTAGCCGTTATGTTGCGGAATTTTCATCTCAAAAATTCTTCTCTCTTTCTCTCAAAAAATTCTCTTGTTTTATTTATGTGAATACCCAGACCTATTTCTTTTCTATGGGTGTTAATGAATACAAAAAAAATGATATATTTGATTCTGGAATTGACATACATATAACCCTCACTCCCTTTCCATGGGTTATAAATGACATAACGATCTTATTTTTAAGCACCTTTAAAATGTCATGATTTTGAAATGAAACCCGTTTCTTTTATTCTCTATGGGTTATTTATGAAATGTTTGATTATGATATATGTGGCTCACATGAAAATAAAGACATATTAAAGGTGTGCCATGATAGTGCTCTAATTCATTGGGTAAAGAATTAATATCTTGAGATGACAAGTTTCACAATACCTTGGTGAATAACCTTGGTAAATTTTTATGACACCTTGGGGATAAACCTTGGTGATATGTTCATGAATGTCTAAATGAAAAGTTGTATCCACATATTCAAGTTATGTTTCAAGTTATTTTCATTGTGATATGCTTGTACTTCCAATTCTCATGTCTTTATGTGTTTTTTATCAAGTTCTTATTGATATCACAA
This sequence comes from Viscum album, assembly GCA_963277665.1. Lineage (NCBI taxonomy): Eukaryota > Viridiplantae > Streptophyta > Magnoliopsida > Santalales > Viscaceae > Viscum > Viscum album. The sequence continues at coordinate 1,843,150,187 of OY728150.1, forward strand.
GTAAACTGATTCCCTTGTTTACCCCTTACTGGGCCTTCTGCTCACCCATTCCTTTTATGTATGTCTCCAGGATATGAGATGCAGTAATTGTACATAGGATGAACCTATGATGAAGCCTTAAAAGTGGTTTAGAAGAATGTTTTATGTTGTTTTCATGTATTATGTTTCTGATTTCCAAGACACTAGACTTTAAAGATCCTCTGTTTGTAAAATGTAATGAAAAGTTTTGTAATAAAAAGGTGGGATGCCATAAGATATGCTACCATGTTCACTATATTAGTCCAAAAGGTCTTGGGTAACCTCGAGTGCAGCCTCATGCTCCTAGGATGTTCATTTAGTGTCCTATTCACCCTTTCAGGTACACCATTTTGTTGTGGTGTTCCTGGAATAGCCTTATCACATCGAATCCCATTATTTGAAAAGAATTTCCTGAACTCATTACCACCATACTCTCCCCCATTGTCAGACCTCAAGCACTTCTTCTTTTTTTCCCAACTCATTATCCACCATAGTTTTCCACTTTTGAAACATCTTAAATACATCAGATTTTCTTTTCAGAAAGTAAACTCATACCTTCCTTGTTGAGTCGTTGATAAATGTCACATAATATTGAGACCCTCCAAGGGAATGCACTAGGTCGCCCCCCAAACATCAATGTGAATTTGGTCTAGATTCCAAGCCTTTGGTGTTCTGCCTCCTTTTAAAAAAGACACCTTCTTCTATTTTCTGAAGATATAATCTTCACACAGGCCAACATCCATTGACTTTAGCTCTAGTAGCAATCCTTTTGTTGCCATCACCTTCATCCCCTTCTCTTTCACGTAGCCTAGGCTATAGTGCCATAGTTGTGAATCTCTATAACAGACCAACCCGAGACAACCAGACCAGTCACCCAAGTCATCCCATTATAGGGTGGGGTAAAAAAAAGATAAAAAAACAAGTCTTGTATATAAGGAAAAAATACATACAACCAGAGTACAAAGTGGAAACAAGAGAGATACAACTGATCCAAACATGTTAAACCAAAAAGTATGACAAGTCTAGACAACAAGTCTCCTTATGACCTACCGTCACCTCCAAACCAAAACAATGATGTAAAGAAAATCCTACATGCTAAAAAATACCCTTCCCTTTACTCGAATCCTTCAAAACAAGGTCTACAACCGTCCCAAGAGAATAAGTAGGGTTTGAACTACATAGCTCAACGTGATACCACCAAAGAATCTACACAAGTTCTAGTAACAAGAATGCACATGTTCAAGCTTTAAAATGAAATATTTTTACAAGCATTTATATATATAAAACAATTTGAAAAACTTTTTCAAACAATCCTTGAGTTTTCAAAAATTTCATGTCATATTTTCCAAGGGCAGAACAAAGCAGATAAAGATACCGAATATAAATACACAAGTGAGTCAACATCCATGAAATAGTCTATCATATAAAAAAACAAATAGAAACAACAATGCACCTCCCATCCAGGCTCTAGCCTATGAGACAATATACACTAGACACTCACAAGCCTAATAAGGCATAAGGTTAGATCCAACTAACATCGAGGCCTTCCATAGACCATCAACATACGGTTACCTCATAGTAGTGTCACACACACTAAGTCTAGCCGTGCATCTTTCCCAATGCAACTAATGTCCCCTCTGTGCAATGTTTGTCAATTTCTATTTTAAAAAACCAAGCTCACATTTTATAAAACCATTTCAAAGACAATCCAATCCACTTCTGGGTTTGAAAATCCATTTTCCATTTCAAATAAAGGTAATTCCATTTTCAAAGAAAACCCCCCCTTTCAAATGCGAACCAATGCCCTTTTGAATTTCAACACATGCAATTCAACTTCAAATATTAAGGAAACCGTAAGAATAATAAGAAATTAAAGAGATTAGAACAGTTGGATCAATTCATAAACCTCAAGGATGTAGAAAACCTAACCAACTTTAACCACGGAGTTTAGAAACCACAAGATTTTTCTTCAGAAGACAAGGCACGATAAAATATCGAAAAGATGAAACACATATCCCTGCTGATCAATCGCTGAACAAATTGATTCGGACGGAAAGGAACCACCCCAAAATGCCTAGGGAAAGATCCCTGACTGAGAGGAGAATACTGCAAAAGAGAATGAAGCCTCAAACACCAATACGACACCCTAAAAGTTGCAACTCGGGGTATTACATGGTGTGTAATCTTTTACACATCATGAAACCCTTTTATATTAAGTTACACCAAAAAATGAATTTCCTTTAACTCCTAAATTTTCACGTTATATGATGTGTAACCCTTACAAGATGTTTAAAGGTCTCACATAGTGTAATATATTCACAAGATGTGTCTAGCAGCCAATACACGTTGTGTAATTTCCCAACAAGCATCAGAAACTGTAGGTTCATGCTGAAAATTCTAATAAATCCCCGACTTAATCATTATAGTTATCCTCCCAATTCATGGTCGGAAATACTCGCATGATGATAAAGGAAACCAAAATAAAATATTAGAATATACATGGAAGAAAAGTAAATGGGATTTACAATCTCCCCACCATAAAAGATCTCTGTCCCCAGAAAGAGATCAAGATCTTGGATCCGCAAAAAAGAGTAGGCCACTACAGCCTCATTAATGACTCTCGCTCCCACATCTCATGGAGATCCTCTTCGCACTTCCACATTACCTAGACCAGGGGGATTGTTTAACCATGCAATACCTTATCATGTTGATCCATAATCTGAATTGGATGCTCAATCAAAGTGGTATCGAGCTCAAGATCAACATTCTCCCATCTAATCACATGGAAAGGATTTGGTGTATACCTCATAAACTGGGAAACATAAAATACATCATGTATAAAAGTTAAGACATACAGTAAAAGAAACCAATAGGCCACCCTCCACAGTCACTCAATGATCTCAAAGGGGCCCACAAACCTTGGTGCCAACTTACCCTGCTTACCCAACTAATGATGTCCCAAGCAAGGTGAAACTCTGAGAAAGACCCAATCCCCAACCTCAAACTCCACCGACCACCAATGATGGTCCGCATAATATTTTTGATGACTCTATGCCATGATCAAATGTCTCTAGATCAACTACACCATCTCTGTCGTCTCCTGAACCACACTCGGCCCAATCAAGGACTGTTCTCCCAACTCTGCCCAGCATAAGGGAGATCAACATGGATGCCCGTATAAAGCCTTATAGGGTGCCATATTGATCAAATCCTGATATCTATCGTTATATTAAAAATCAACCAAAAGAAAACTTTTGTCCCAAGATCTACCAAAATCAAGCACACAAGACTAGAGCATATCCTCAAGAACCTGGATAACCCTCTCTGTCTGTCCATCAATCTATGGATGATAAGTTGTGCTCAATTTCAACTGGGAACCTGTCACGAACCAGTCTGGGTACCCTAGTAACCTGATAACTGAGCCGACTCTAACATGTCCTGAAGGGCATTCCCAATCCCCATGGGTTGACGACTAACACCAACCATCACACAATATAAAGTGGGAACAAAATTTCCACAAACACAAAAAAAGCAAGACAAACAATTTAGTATGCATACAAGAAAAACTCCACTCGGAGAACAATACCAGAAGTCAAACATGTAAAAAAACCCAAAGTACTATAGTAATGTACCAGAAAACTAAAAGGACAACCCAAGCCCCAGAATATTCAAATCTCCAAGCCCAAAGATCAACAATTAGAACCACCTCCAAGTGGTGTTTCCCCCCTGCTCAAACCTGGAAGGAGATAATCTAAAAACACCTGAAGGCACAGGTAAGGTGTGAGATAAAATCCCATTAGGGTATCACCAAGGATTTGATAATATATTCCAACATTTAATTAACCATAGATAGATTTTAATTTTAAATAAAAATATTTGGCATTTCAAAAGAATATTTAAAAAAATCATGCTTTATATTTCAAATGATGGAAATACTTTAAAAAAATGGCTTCACAAACATTTTATATAAAATAGTTTATATAAATTCAGAAGGCATAGTAAAAAGTTTACAATAAACATTGGCACACACACACACACACACACACACACATATATATATATATTTCAAATACAAACAAGAGCGCAACATGGTCATATGCCAAAAGGTATGATAGTTCTAGGCTATTGGTCTCCCACACACTCGAAGTGACATGATAATATGTGTATACACACATCCCTTTGACATTGGTCAAGAGGAATTCATCACCATCCCGTTGGGGATGTGACGTGCTGGGCTTATGTTTAGGAACATTGTCAATCGTAGAGTGTTGTTCGAATAACTCACCAACTACAAGGATTGCATGTGCTCTAATAATAAACAACGATGAAAAATTTATTTCAAGACTGCTTAGAATACAATTCATCCCATTCTCCATTTCAAATATGCCAATTTTCCATTTAAAACCCAAAATAGGTTTTTAATCAAATCATTCCTTTTTCCAAGATAAAACCAATGAGTTTCTATCAAAATAATTTCAAGCCATTTTTCCCAAATACCAATTTGAAAATAATTCCATCAAATCAATTTCAAAATTTAAATTCAAAAATTTAAATTTCACATAATTCCATCAATTTCAAAAATACACCCTAATTCAATAGAATTGAGGGGTTTTCCCAATTTAATACCAAAAATCCAATTTCAAATCCAAATCCCCCAATTCAATGGAATTGTATTTTTAATAAACTAATTGAAAAAAATTTCAAGCAATTGAATTTAAATCAAGCAATTTAGGGTTAATAAAAATTAGGCATCATAATGGAACCACCTACCTCGGGATCAAAGGATCTCGAATCACAAATCCCTAATCGGGATTCACCAAAAAAGAATTGCAACAATGAGAAACCAAGAATCAATCCGTAGATTCAAGATCCAAACAGCGGGGATTAGATCCAAAAATCAACACAGGGATCTTAAAAACCCTAGAGAGGAAAGTGGAGAGAGTGGGTGATAGAGAATGGGAAGCAGAAACCTATTAGGAGAAGATCAAACTTCATTATACTAGATTTGATTTGCTTTTGGGAGGATTTAGAGGGTCCAAAAATTGATCCTGGGAGCCTCCAAGGAAGAAGAAATCGATTTGGGGTTGTATAGGCCCTTTAGGGACCTAAGAGAGGGGTTTCAAGGATTTTAAAATTAAAATCCGAATTAAAAAATTCTGTCTGCATGGTTAGATGGACAAATTTTTATGGTTTAGAAAAATCGTGCGCCCTAGCCGTGCACCCTTTATTTCCTGGTGCATGGTTACTACTAAGTGGGCACACAATTTTTCAAACATTGCGCTAACTGTGTGCAACCCAGAAGCTTTCAAAAATTCCAAAATTTTCACCCGAAACAACCCGAAATTAATCCCAACCAAAGTTTGATAAAAAGAGGGGTTTAAGAATACCTAAAAATAGTAAAAGAATGTTACAACCTCCCCACCATAGAAACTTTTTGTCCCCAGAAAGCCTATATAGAAGCTTCCATACCCAAAAGATGAGGCCACTACTCTCTCAATAGTGCCTCCCTCTCCTACGTATCATGATTATCAGAACCGTTATGCAATAGCACTTGAACCAAAGTTATTTACCTCCCATAGAGTACCTTGGTTTCAGAATCAACTATCCTAACTGGATGTTCAGTCACAGATAAATCAGGTTCAACCTCAAGATCACTCCAGCTCAGAACATGAGATGGATCAAATGGATACTTTCAGAGCTATGATACATGGAACATGTTATGTATCGATGTCAGCTACGGTGGAAGTTCTAAATGGTAAGAAACTTTCCCCACCTACTCAATAACCTCAAAAAGTCCCATAAAATGAGGAGTAAGCTTCCCTTGCCTTCCAAGCCATCGATGACCCAAACTGGGTGAAACTTTCAAGAACACCTGGTTACCAACTAAAAATTCCAATGGTCTATGACGATGATCAACATAAGACTTGTACCGACTCTGTACCATCAAAATTATCTAAAGAATCAACTGAATCTTTGTTGTCATCTCTTGAACTAGGATTGGTCCAACCAAGGAATTTTCACCAATATCTGACCAACATAATGGAGATCTACAAGGCCAGTCATACAAGGCCTCAAATGGATCCATTATGATCATGTACTAGTAACTATTATTATAAGAAAACTCAACCAACCCTAGATGGTCATCCCAAGCTCCACTAAAGTCGAGAACACATGCATGTAGCATATCCTCAAGAATCTATATAGATCTTTCTATCTGGCCATCTGTCTACGGATGGTGTGCCATGATCAAAGGGACTTGAGATACTAGTGCCTCCCGAAGGTCTCTATTTAAAAGAAATAAATTAATTGAGGATCCCTATCAGAGACTATAACAGACGGAACTCTATAAAAATGAACAATCTCATTCATATAGAGATTTCCCAACTCCTCAGATTTGGTTGTATCATAAATGGGTATTATGTGAGTTGATTTAGTCAGCCGATTGATCATAAACCATATCACATTCTTCTTTATCTGGGTACGCAGAAACCCAACCATAAAGTTCATAGAAATCTCATCCCACTTCCATGTTGTCACTGGAAGTGGCTAAAGCAAACCCGAAGGCTTCTAGTGCTCAGCCTTGACCTGTTGGAACATATAACAATGAAAGACAAAATCAGCAATGCCCCATCTCATACCTGGACACCAGAATCTTTGTTTCATTTCATAGAACATCATCGGGGTTATTGGGTGCACAATCCAATGGGAATTATGAAAAACCCCCATCACATCTTTCCTTACTGCTAACGGCACAAAAAATCAATTCCGATAGCATAGAATTTCCTCGGTGGAGACTGACTAGTCAACCACGGTCTCTCCACCATAAAGTGAGTCTCTAATTTTATAGAACTCATCATCAAGCTATTGTTCCTGAAGGATCATATTGAGAAGAGAGGATTTAAACTGAACACTGGACAAGGAAACCTTATCCCTTGATTCCTGAACTCCAATATGAAACTGTGAAAAAAGAGCCGTCAAGTTCCACTCTTTCGATGATTCATTCACTTCCTGGTTTGGAAGTTTCCTACTCAATGTATATGCGATGAAATTCCCTTTCACCGGGGTATATGTGATTTCAAAGTTGAAGGATTGCAGATATTCCACCTAATGCCTCTGGAAGAGATTAAAATCTTTTTGAGAGAAGATATAACTCAAGCTCTTGTGGTCTTAAAACATGGTAAACCTTTCTCCGTAAAGGTAATGATGCTAACTCTTAAGCGAGTGCATCACAAATACAAGTTCAAGGTCATGGGTCGGGTAATTCTTCTCGTGTAGCCTAAGCTGTCGAGAGCCATAAGCAACGACATGGTCACCCTGTATAAGAACACAACCCAAACCTGAATCAGGTGCATCATAGAAGACCACATAGCCCTACCCAGCCTCTGGGAGAGTTAACACTGAAGTAGTAGTCAAAAGATGCTTCGTCTCAACAAAATAAATCTGAAAATTTTCACCCTAAGAAAACTTTACTCCCTTCTGAGTTAGAGTAGTCATCGGAGAAGCCAACTTTGATAAGTCCTTTACGAACTAGCGATAATACCCAGCTAAACCCAAGAAGCTCAGAACCTCAAAAACATTTTGTGGTTGTTCCTATGTCATAACAGCTTTCACCTTCTTAGGGTCAACTAATATACCATGCTACAACACCATGAGTCCCAAGAACTTCACTTCTCGAATCCAGAAATCTTATTTCTAAAGCTTGGTATAAAGTCAGTGATTTCTCAACAATCCCAGAATTTCTTTCAGATGAAACACATGACCCCCCTTAAATTTAGAGTAAACCAGGATTTCATCCACAAAGACCACTATGAAGGTATCAAGATACTCATGAAAAATCTTGTTCATCAAATCCATAAAGACTGTAGGAGCATTGGTTAGACTAAATGACATGACAAAGAACTCATAATGACTATAGTTGGTCTGAAAGGCAATTTTTTGAATGTCAGATTCTTTTATTCTCAACTGATGGTAACTAGAGAGAAGAGAAATCTTTGAGAACCACTTCACCCATTTCAAATGGTCAAATAGATCATCAATCCATGACAAAAGATTCTTGTTCTTTACCGTAACTCGATTGAGATTTCAGTAATCAACACAAAGGTGAAGTGAACCATTATACTTATTAGCAAAGAGAGCTGGTGCCACCCACGGTGACACACTCGGGCATATAAATCCTTTCTCTATAAGATTATCCCATTGATACTTCAACTCTTTCATTTCAGTTGGTGCCATGCGATAAGAGGGAATTGACACTGGTTGAGTACGAGACACTAAATCGATAGAAAACTCCACCTCTCTTGGTCAGAATGGACCAAAGGCCTTCATTTTTATTATTATTTTGATAATACACCTTTCAAGGGGTGAGGTGGAACCCTTACAAGGCCCAAAGTCTTAGAGACAATTACATAAACCGTAGGTCTTAGAGGGAATCACCCAGACAAGACAACTTGGAACTGCTCCTCCCCATCATATGTCTTAATATCAACACTCCACCTTCACAGGGCTGGTTAGATAACTATCCTATGCAAAGATACATAGGCCCAGTACTGATGGAAAAGCCATACCCTCTCATTCTTCCAATTTCGATTAGCTCTGCTCTAGGGAATGTGCCTGCCCTGAATCCTCATCTGATGCCGTGTCCCTTGTAGTCTGACTATTACACCTTCATTCATGTGGCCCGAAGGCCTTGGGGTGGCCCTAAGGATTTAAGGTGGCCCAAAGGCCTTGAGAAAAAACTGGCCCGGAGGCCTTGGGTGGCCCGAAAGCCTTGCAGGACCCGAGGAACAAACCGGTGGCCCAGAGGCCCAGATGGATGAATAGTTCCGGCTGCTACAGATCAAAAAGAAAACACAAATATTACTTTTATCAACTCTGGATAAGAAGGTATGACTCTACTCGACCTCAAGTCCCATTCTCCATGAAATATTCACCAAACCCCATTGGGTGTAGTAAAGGAGACCTGTCAAAGATAACAATCAATCCAGTCTTTATTAGCAATTAGCCAATCCATCTCAAATATGACGTCAAGCAGTTTCATGTTGAGAATTGGAAAACTCCAAGAAAGATCAACATCTGATAGATAGAAAACACAAATGGGACTATGAATACCATGTTCTCTCTTCATTCCAAAGGGTGTAGTAATATCCATTACATAAGACAAAATCTCCATAGGAAGATTTAACAGATTAACAATACAGGTAGAAATAAATAAATGAGATGCATTGGTATCAAATAGAGCAGTCACTAATAGAGAAGCTATAGTAATGGTACCTCTCACAGTCACTGAACTAGTATTTGCTTCATCTAGAGACTCTTCCATTGCATGAAGAAGCTTCGTTCCGAATGCCTGTGGCTGGAACCCATTTGTACATGAAGCATCTGATTACACCACAGTTTTAGAAAGCACTGATGATCCCATGACACTAAACAGAGCAGAATAAACACAACATAACTTTTGTAGGTGACCTTGAGTGTCCGTAGGAGCCACATACCTTGGGTACCTCAGTGAAAACCCGCTTAGAGTGTCCAGGCTTTCCACACTGGTCACAAATCAAAGGGCCTATGCCAGGTACTACATGTGGTCTAGAAAAACCCTATTATTGAGATACACAATGAGAATCATCATGCTTGCTCTTTCCCTTAGAGGAGGACACACTGTCACTGTGAGGAGAAGAAACTCTCGACAACCTTGAATTTCCAGCCAGGTCCATTCAACTATCAAAGCTCTATCCAGAATATTATTATAAGAAGGAAACATCCACAAGAAAATCTGAGAACGAATATCAGATCATAAACCCAACTCAAATCATCGATCCTTTATCTTCTCATTCGATATAATCTCCGGTTCAAAATACACAAGCTCAGCAAAGTGATTTTCATATTCTGTCACAATCCTATCGGTCTTCTCAAGTTTGAAAAACTCTTTATCCTTGGCCAACAACATCGAATCTAGATAGAACTAGTCGATGAAAATAACTTTGAAGTATTTCCACTCTAAGAACTTGTGTTTCTTCACCATTACCATTGTGTCCCACCAACTTCTTCTTGATCCTTCCAGCATGAGGGTGGCACACTTCACCTTGATTTCATCAGGAATTTCTAAGAACCCAAATAAACACTCAATCCTGCTCAACTATTCCTCAGCCTCTTTAGGATCATTGGTGCATTTTAATGTTGGTGGATTCTAGTGAAATAACTCTTCAAAACGATTCTGTAGATCATCCCTTTGAGGTTCCACAGCTGGATCCTGTGCGAGAACTAGTGGTGGTGACTGTCCCAGATCTGGGATAGCACGCACAATCACCTCAACCAGACTTAGGTCTACTGGAGGATTCACTCGCTAAGGTTCAACAACTGCTTCCTCCTAGATCTGATTCACATGTCTTCTCAGAGGCATGATACTACACAACATTAGAAAACAACAAATAAGACATCAGACTTAACACTCATACTAAACAACATGTAGATTAATCCAAAAAGACAGAAAAAAAATATTTGGATTTCATTCTATCCAAATATAAAGTAGATAAAAGAGTAGAACTAATCCTCAAGGTGTCCTTCCCAAACAACCCTTAGTGACTTAAGGCTCATTGTGGTGGGAGATGGTTAGAAACTCAATCACAACTACCTCCTAACGTAACGACCCAATGTTTTTCAATGGAAATTCCCTTCTCTTAAGTATGTCATAAAATCATATGAAAACACAACATAATGAACTACTAAGTGTTAAGTGACCTTTAAAAATAAGTTTTTCACTTCTGTGTTTGGAATTTTGAAAATCTGACATTCACGGTTGTATTCAAGATGTTTTTTTGAGTATAATAAAACGAAAATAATTTTTGGTGAATTGTAACCTAACCTTATGAATAGTAACATACCCTTATGAATAGTGATATACCCTAATGAATATTAACCTCACCTATGTTGGTATAAAAATAATATTCAAGTTGGAAGTACGATATACCTACATTTTAGAATAAGTTAATGAGTGTTTTAAAACTGGTTTTTGATAATAAATTATGATTTTAATTAAATATTAAAATAATCATATTTAGAAAATTATTTTTGAAAAATGGACTTCATTTTTGGATTCTACACATCGAAAAATGGCCAGGGTGATTTTTTTTTGATTTTTCTGAAATACATGATTTTTTGATGAATAGTAAAATATAGTAATTTGTCGTATATATACATTATAAGCTAAATAGACTATTCCTAGTATCATGGATGATGTCACCACCCATGGTTGGAATTCACATGACTCATTTACTATTCTTGGTCATGGAATACTTACTATTCCTTGTCTTGTGAATAAATAATAAATTAATGATTATAATATTATGAAATCCCTCCTCTCCTCCACTACAAACCCCCCCTTCACTCCCTCTTCTCTCCACTCCTCTCAAGCCTTGTAACTTGCCATTATTCTGCCCGAATCTCTCCCCAAGGTCCTTCCCCACGTCCAAAATCTCTCAGCCTCCTCAAAATACCAAAACCTCTCCCCTTAAGAGGTTCTCAAAGGAGAAAGTCTCAAGAGGTAAATTCCTCTTCCCAATTTCTTCTTTTCTTTTAAGTTCTTTTCTTTTTTATTTCTTTCCTCACCTCCCTTCACCATAATAGTATGATAAATCCAGTAAAATACATGTACTATAATTTCTTTATTCTAGTGGTATATTTCATTATCTTCTCTCCTTTCCCCACCCTTTTATTTGAAATAAATGAAAGCACCGTTTGAGATGTGCAAATTTAGCACATTCAAGGACAACGATTTATCAATTTCTATTATTATCTTTAATTCTGGTCATGAAACCATTTGTGTTATGGTTTAACCAGATTATTATATATATATAATATATCATATTTTTGGTTCTGTAATCCTTTGGTGGAAATGTAATTAAGTTATAAAGAAAAACACATTCTTTGTAATCAAATCCACCGATTAACAAAAACGGTTATCACTATGGTTATATATATAATAATTCGACTTCACTCTAAGTAACCTAATTAAAATTAAAAACATGTAATCTATTGGATATGAACTAAATAATATAACTTCAAATCTGGACAACCACTTTCATCTTTCATATAATCCAAACTTGAATATAAGTGAACCGATCTTTTAAAGCCAAGTAAACAAACGATCCCGAACAATGAAATCGAACCTTGTAACTAATCAAAAATTATTTTAATGAACTAAAAAGGGTTATAATAAATAAATTGAATATAGAAGAGGTTCTGGAATTATTAATTAATAGGCCTAATTTGTTTATTCTGGTCTTTAATAACAAGTGGAGAACACCAACAGATTTAAGGTAAGGGATCCTCCCCTTTTCACTCTTAATCAAGATTATTCTCTATGCTATGACTTTTTGTGTAATACCAAGTGATGGGATATGTTTATACCCCTTCCCCATACTGCCCTAATGTTTTATAAGTGATGAGAATCCCTTTATCTCTCTCATCAAGACCTCTTAGTTACACCTGATACCATGCCAATAAACCATGATGGATTCTACCCGAACTTCCTTTATTTCTTCGGGTTTCTCTATATTTCTTTTTACCAAAATATTTTTGTCTTTTATTTTATGTAAAACTTCAACATTCTGTTTATATGATCCAAAATCATGTTCCAAGATCCATCTCTCATTCTCTTTCAGGGATACACATGCTTTTAAGTGAATCTCTCTTCGATACTTCCCAATAAGAACACTTGTTTTAAAGGAACTTCCCAAAATTTTACCCAACTTCATGTACACTCTATCTTATATTTTAAGACACCATTATATTTTTAAATTCTGTATTTTTATTATGAAAAAATTCTTGGTTCAATTATGGTTTTATATAAAATAATGTCTTCTTTACTATTTTAAAAGCTCTATAGTATTTTCCTTAAAACCGCACAAAAATGTTTTAATGCCAATGTTTCTAAAATACATTTCTCAGATGTTGTCACTTATGTTTGACCCCACTTACCATGTTATATTCCTATTTTACCCTATGAACATCCATGTATTTTCTAATTCTTTTTTACATGGACACTTTCATGATACACCCATTGGTTATTATTTATTTCATGATTGTGGTACCCAATTCTTTCCATGGGCACCCTTATGTTTGTGTATGGTTGATTATGTATGATTGTATATTTGGTAAGAATATTTATGTGTCAAGAATATTCATGAAAATGTTTAGATGGGTGCCCCCAGATAGCGCTCCAATGCATTGGGTAAGGATAAGTCTCATGAGATGCGATGTGAAATGGGATTGGCGGTTAGCCTTGACCCGTACTGAAATGGGAAACGGGATTGGCGGTTAGCCTTGACCCGTACTAAAGAAATGTTTTATGATTCTACCACATTTATATGATTCCATGTTTATATGATCCCATGCTTATATTAAATTATTTTATAAGTTTCATGCTTTGGATATCATTATGTCATGCCTCCTAACTCATGTGCTTGAGATGTATCCTTATATTCATTCCCTTACTAGGATTTTTAGCTAATCCCTTTGTTCATGTGTTCCCCAGGGTACCCTATGAAGATGTAAGGGCTCGAAGGAAGTTATAAGCTATTTATATAGATTAAATAAAGAAGTTTTTTTTATCCCCATGTTTTATGTTATATGTACCTAGTCTACCAAGACACTAGACTTAACGATCCTTGGCTTGTACTCTGATGATTAATTGTGCTTAAAATCATGAAATGTTTTATATAAAAGGCTCAGGTCGCTATATTTGGTATCAGAGGATGGTCTAGTTATTTTTGGAGATTAGGAATAGAGAACCTTAGTGAGAACCTTAAGGATGTGACTAAGTATAAGAAAAAAATCCTAAATTTTGGGGATCATATAGTAAGTGGTTTATCAAGTAAATACATCTCTGTCTAGATACGAGCAGGTAGAGGTGGCTCTGGCACAGATGTATCTAGGGGTAAAACCTAAAAACACCACTTTAAGCTAGACTCGAACAGAAACTGGTGCATGACAATGGGCCTTGCTGTACTCTTGGTTAAGACACTCCCGGGGGATATTCTTTGGTAGATTCACGAGCTTAGTACAACCGTTATTAAGGGACAAAAAGAAGCCCATAAGAATATAAGTTAAGAAATATATCGAGGATAACCTAGATATAAAACTAAGGAATCACAAGTCAGGATATACTTATTCTTTATAACTTCATAATTTTATGTTCAACGTTTCTTTTTATGCTCAATAGCTAAGTATTCAAGACCTCTAATTATACGTTATTTTTCTTAGTTAATGGCGGGAAATAGAAGAACACGTTCCAACAACCAATGTGATAGGCAATGTGATGATTTCCCTAATGACATGCCTGATTTGATGGAAGCGGGTGCTCAAAACTTCATGGAAGTACTCACTCAGCTGGATCGAGTTATGAATAATAACTTGAATCAGGTGGAACATCCTCTTCCTCCAAGGAAAGAGCAAGTTGCGTAGAATCCTTTATGCGGCAAAGGCCTCCCATGTTTAGTAGGTCTTCTGATCCCCTCCTAGAAGAACAATGGATTAATTCCGTTGAAAATATTTTCTCCATCCTCCAGTTCTCAGAAGAAGAGAAAGTTGTACTGACGGTCTATCGTTTTGATGGGGAAGATGATCAGTGGTGGACACTGATCAAGAATACAAAGTTCCAAGAGGAAATTGATTCCATAGATTGGGAGGAATTCAAGAGGATGTTTTTCAACAAATATTTTCCTTGAACCATCCATCTCAAGATGGAAAGAGAGTTCCTTGGACTCAAGCAAAAGGAAGATGAGTCCATCGGGGCGTATAAAGAAAACTTTACAAGGATTGCAAGGTACACCTATCACTTTGTCATGAACACCGAAAGCAAGGTGGATCACTTCTTTAGCGGACTAAAGCCGAGTCTACGAAAAGTGTTGGCGATTCGAGACTTTGACAGCTATGAGGAGATTGTCCGTTGTGCCCTCAAGGTTGAAATGGAGATTGGAGACTCTCAGTGGTCTCATGGGCCTAGTGACAAGAAGCAGAAAATGGAGAACAACATGGGTGGTTCATCAAACAAATCCTATGATGGAAAGAAGCCTCACTTTCCCATTTGAAAAAATTGTGGGAAGAAGAATCTTGGTGACTGTCTCAATGGAACCAAGAATTACTTAAAATGTGGAAAGTTTGGTCATATGGACAAGAACTGCTGAAGGGATATGAAAAATCTCGCTAATGTTAAAGAAGAAAAGAAGGTTCAGATCAACACTCAGCCTGCAGTGCAGTGTTATAACTGCAAGGAGCCTGGGCATTATGCAAACAATTGCCCTAAGCCGAGGGTTGTCGGAGGCAATCAACAAAAACCTCCAAGGAAACAAGGAAGGGATTCTGATATCACTACTGTTGAGGTGGATCTGGAAAACGATGTGGTGACAGATACACTTGTTATTCATTCAAGAATAGAGAATATACTATTTGATTCTGGTTCTATGCATTATTTTATGTCTTGCAAGTTTAGTAAAACTATTCAAACACCACCTCAAAATTTGGAGGAAAAGTTATCTGTGAGAACAACTAATGGGGAAATTATTACATCCATGGTTTATAACTCCTCCCCGGTTAATGTTTGTGGACTGAACCTCCTAGAAAATCTTGTCATACTTCCTTTAGTGGAGTTTGATGTTATCTTGGGCATGGATTGGCTATCTTTGTACAAGGAAAACATAAATTGTCGGGAAAGGGAGATCAATTTTCACATCCTGAAGCATCCTCCGATTCTTTACAAGTGTAAGGATGAAGATGAGTCTCCTTTAGAATCTTCATCTCAAGTTTGGATACTACTTCCTTGTGAGAAAGCATATCTAGCTCAAATGATTAGGACAAAGGATAGAATCATTATTGAAGACATGCCCATCGTGAGGTATTACACTGATGTATTCCCAGAAGAGTTGCCTGGTCTTCCTCCTGACCGAGAGGTTGAGTTATCAATTGAACTTATCCTTGGATCTCTGCCAATCTCAAAGACACCTTACAGAATGTCCATCATAGAGCTAGAAGAGATGAAGAAGCAGTTATAGGAGAATATGGAGAAGGGTTTTATAAGCCCGAGTGCTTCACTGTGGGGTGATCCAGTCCTCTTCTTCAAGAAGAAAGATGGATCAATGCGCCTCTGCATTGATTATCATGAGCTCAATAAAATCACTATAAATAACAAGTATCCCCTTCCACGAATAAATGACTTGTTCGATCAGCTTTGTGGGGCCAGTTATTTCTATAAGGTGGACCTTCGGTCGGGATATCACCAACTAAAGGTGAGTAAGGAAGATATTCCCAAGACTGCCTTTTGAACGAGGTATGGACATTATGAGTTCATAGTGATTCCCTTCAGACTCACTAATGCTCTAGAAATTTTCATGGATTTAATGAATTGAGTCTTTAGAGATTACCTCGACAAATTTGTAGTGGTCTTTATTGATGATATTCTGATATACTCCAAGAGCAAGGAGGAACACGATGAGCATTTAAAAACTGTATTAAAGACTTTGCGAAGGGATATGTTGTATGAAAAGTACAGTAAATGTGAGTTCTGGATGGAGAAAGTATCATTCTTGGGGCATGTTATCACCAGGAAAGGGATATCTGTGGACCCTTCCAAGACAAAGGCAATTAAAGAGTGGCCGAGGCCAACTTCTGTAACGGAGATCCATAGATTTTTAGGTCTAGCTGGGTATTATCGATGATTCATGAAGAACTTTTCACAATTGTCAAACCCAATGACCAAGCTAATATGAAAGGGAGTAAAGTTCATCTAGACACAGCAATGTGAATACTGTTTCAAGGAGTTGAAAAAGAGACTTATCACTGCACCGATACTCACACTCCCTTCAAGTGGAGAACTCTTTGTGGTGTATAGTGATGCTTCTAAGAAAGGCTTAAGCTGTGTGCTAATGTAAAATGATAAAGTTATAGCCTATGCCTCAAGGCAACTGAAAATCCATGAGCAAAACTATCCCACACATGATCTAGAGTTGGCGGCTGTGATCTTTGCATTGAAAATCTGGTGGCATTATCTCTATGGGGAGAAGTGTGAGATATATACTGACCACAAGAGTCTCAAATATATATTCACACAGAAAGAGCTTAATATGCGCCAGCGAAGATGGATAGAGCTCATCAAGGATTATGACTGCTCAATCCACTACTATCCCAGTAAGGCAAACAAGGTGGCAGATGCTCTAAGTAGAAATGATCTTGCATCTTTATCAATGATGAGAATTGAAAAGGATATGATCTTCTTAGATTTGCAAAGGATGGACATGAGAATCATTAAGGGAGAAACATCATCAATCCCTTCTCAAATGATTGCTCAACCATCCCTCATGGAGAAAATAAAGGATGCTCAAAGAAAGGATGTGGAAATTCAGAAAATAGTGGAAGTTGTTAAAAATGGGAAATCCTACGATTTCAAAATTGATGAGGAAGGAGTTGTAAGATTTGAGACATGATTATGTGTACCATATGATCCAGATATAAAGAAGGAGCTATTGAATGATGCACATAGCTCGACCTTCTATATCCACCTAGGGATCACAAAGATGTATTGAGATCTCTGAGAAAACTTTTGGTGGGACAATATGAAAAGGGAGATTGCCAAATATACATCAAAGTGCCTCGCATGTCAGTAAGTAAAGGATGAGAGAAAAAAGTCTAAGGGGATGATGCAACCACTACTCATACCAGTATGGAAGTGGGAGAAAATTACCATGGACTTTGTGACCAGACTTCCAAAGATATCTAGAGAAAACAACGTTATATGGGTCATTGTGGATCGTCTTACGAAGAAAACTCACTTTATCACGGTTTGAGAGGACTTCTTGTTGGATCAACTTGCATAGATTTACATCAAAGAAGTGGTAAGGCTGGATGGAGTACCACTATCTATTGTATCCGATCGTGATCCGAGATTCACCTCGAAGTTCTAGAAAAGTCTCCAGCATGCTCTGAGAATTGAACTGTACTTTAGTACGGCCTATCATCCTCAAACTGATGGCCAATCTGAGTGAACTATTCAGACATTGGAAGAAATGTTGAGAGTGTGTTCAATGGAATTCAAAGGAGGATGGGACCAACATCTTACACTGGTTGAATTCTCCCACAAAAATAGTTTCCACTTGAGCATCCGAATAGAACCATATGAAGCCCTTTATGAGAAAAGGTGAAGAACACTGACATGTTGGGATGAAGTCGGTGAGCGTAAGCTGCTAGGACCTGAAATGGTCGAAGAAATGGTGGAGAAGGTGAAAACCATTCAACAACATATCAAGGCAGCCCAAAGTCGACAGAAGAGTTATGCAGATAACTGTCGATGAGACCTTGAGTTCAAAGTCAGAGACATTGTATTTCTACGTATATCCTTATGGAAGAAGGTCTTGAGGTTTGGGAAGAAAGGGAAGTTAAGTCCCAGGTACATCGGCCCCTTCGAGATCCTTGATCGAGTCGGAGCTGTGGCCTATCGACTGGCACTCCCACCTACCATGTCAAAAGTACATGATGTATTTCATGTATCCCTTCTAATGAATTACATACCAGACCCTTCACATGTACTCTCTTCAGAGGTGGTATACTTGGAGGATTATCTCTCTTACGAGGAGCAGCCAGTGAAGATCTTGGATTGTAGAGACAAAGTTCTACGCAACACGACTGCTCATCTGGTCAAGGTACTATGGAGAAACCATAAGTACGAAGAGGCAACATGGGAACTGGAGGAAGCAATGAAGGAAAAGTACTCACACCTATTTTTGTCTTAGAATGTAAAACGAAATTTCGAGGGTGAAATTTCATAAGGGGGGAAGAATGTAACGACCCAATGTTTTTCAATGGAAATTATCTTCTCTTAAGTATGTCATAAAATCACATGAAAACACAACATAATGAACTACTAAGTTCTAAGTGAGCTTTAAAAATAAGTTTGTCACTTGTGTGTTTGGAATTTTGAAAATCTGACATTCACGGTTATGTTCAAGATGTTTTTTGGAGTCTAATAAAACAAAAATAATTTTTGGTGAATAGTAACCTACCCTTATGAATAGTAACATACCCTTATGAATAGTGATATACCCTAATGAATAGTAACCTCACCTATGGTGGTATAAAAATAATATTCAAGTTGGAAGTACGATATACCTATATTTTAGAATAAGTTAATGAGTGTTTTAAAACTGGTTTTTGATAACAAATTATGATTTTAATTAAATATTAAAATAATAATATTTAGAAAATTATTTTTGAAAAATGGAATTTATTTTTGGATTATACACATCGAAAAATGGTCAGGGAGAAATTTTGTGATTTTTCTGAAATACTTGATTTTTTTATGAATAGTAAAATACGACAACTTACCGTATATATACATTATAAGATAAATAGACTATTCCTAGCATCATGGATGATGTCACCACCCATGGTTCGAATTCACATGACTCATTTACTATTCTTGGTCATGGAATACTTACTATTCCTTGTCTTGTGAAGAAATAATAAATTAATAATTATAATATTATGAAATCCCTCCTCTCCTCCACTAGAAAACCCCCCCTTCACTCCCTCTTCTCTCTACTCCTCTCAAGCCTTGTGAATTGCCATTATTCTGCCCAAATCTCTCCCCAAGGTCCTCCCCCACGTCCAAAAGCTCTCAGCCTCCTCAAAATACCAAAACCTCTCCTCTTAAGAGGTTCTCAAAGGAGGAAGTCTTGAGAGGTAAATTCCTCTTCCCAATTTCTTCTTTTCTTTTAAGTTCTTTTCTTTTTTATTTCTTTCTTCACATCCCTTCACCATAATAGTATGATAAATCTAGTAACATACATGTACTGGAATGTCTTCATGCTAGTGTTATATTTCATTATCTTCTCTCCTTTCCCCACCCTTTTATTTGAAAGAAATGAAAGCACCGTTTGAGATGTGAAAATTTAGCACATTCAAGGACAACAGTTTATCAATTCCTATTATTATCTTTAATTCTATTCATGAAACAATTTGTGTTATGGTTGAACCAGATTATTATATATGTAATATATCCTATTTTTGGTTTTGTAATCATTTGGTACAAATGGAATTAAGTTATAAAGAAAAACACATTCTTTGTAATCAAATCCACTGATTAAAAAAAACGGTTATCACTATGGTTATATATATAATAATTTGACTTCACTCTAAGTAACATAATTAAAATTAAAACCATGTAATATACTGGATATGAACTAAAGAATATAACTTCAAATCTGTACAACCACTTTCATCTTGCATATAATCCAAACTTGAATATAAGTGAACCGATCTTTTAAAGCCAAGTAAACAAACGAGCCCGAACAATGAAATTGAGCCTTGTAACTAATAAAAAAGGCTTTGAATGAACTAAAAAGGGTTATAATAAATAAATTGAATATAGAATAGGTTATGTACTTATTAATTAACAAGCCTAATTTGTTTATTCAGGTCTTTAATAAAAAGTTGAGAACACTAACAGATTTAAGGTAAGGGATCCTCCCCTTTTCACTCTCAATCAAAATTGTTCTATATGCTATGTCTTTTTGTGTAATACCAAGTGATGGGATATGTTTATACACCTTCCCCATACTACACTAATGTTTTATAAGTGATGAGAAACCCCTTATCTCTCTCATCAATCCCTCTTAGTTACACCTGATACCATGCCAATAAACCATGATGGATTCTACCCGAACTTCCTTTATTCCTTCGGGTTGCTCTATCTTTCATTTTACCAAAATATTTTTGTCTTTTATTTTATCTAGAACTTCAAAATTCTGTTTATATGTTCCAAACTCATGTTCCAAGATCCATCTCTCATTCTCTTTCGAGGATACACATGCTTTTAAGTGAATCTCTCTTCGATACTTCCCAATAAGCACACTCGTTTTGAAGGAACTTCCCGAACTTTTACCCAATTTCAAGTGCCCTATATCTTATGTTTTAAGACACCATTATCTTTGTAAATTCTTTATGTTTATTATTAAAACCTTATTGGTTAAATTATGGTTTTATATAAAAGAATGTCTTCTTTACTATTTTAAAATCTCTATACTATTTTCCTTAAAACCGCACAAAAATGTTTTAATGCTAATGTTTCTAAAATAAATTTCTCAGATGTTGCCACTTATGTTTGACACCAATTACCATGTTATATACCTATTTTACCATATGAACGTCCATGTATTTTCTAATTCTTTCCTTTCATGGACACTTTCATGATACACCCATTGGTTATGATTTATGTCATGATCGTGGTACCCAATTCTTTCCATGGGTACCCTTATGTTTGTGTATGGTTGATTATGTATGATTGTATATGTGGTAAGAATATTTACATGGAAAGAATATTCATGAAAACTTTGAGATAGGTGCACCCAGATAGCGCTCCAATGCATTGGGTAAGGATAATTCTCATGAGATGAGGTATGAAACGGGATTAGTGGTTAGCCTTGACCCGTACTGAAATGGGAAATGGGATTTGCGGTTAGCCTTGAACCGTACTAAAGACATGTTTTATGATTCTGCCACATTTATATGATTCCATGTTTATATGATCTCATGCTTATATTAAATGATTTTATAAGTTTCATGATTTGGATATCATTATGTCATGCCTCCTAACTCATGTGCTTGAGATGTATCCTTATGTTAATTCCCTTACTGTGCTTTTTAGCTCATCCCTTTGTTCATGTGTTCCCCAGGGTACCCTATGCAGATGTAAGGGCTCGAAGGAAGTTAGAAGCTATTTATGGAGATTAAATAAATAAGTTTTTTTAGCCACATGTTTTATGTTATATGTACCTAGTCTACCAAGACACTAGACTTAACGATCCTTGGCTTGTACTTTGATGATTAATTATACTTAAAATCATGAAATGTTTTATGTAAAAGGCTCGGGTTGCTATAACTAAGTCCCAATAAGATTACAAAACTACATACTGACATCAAGGTAAGTTGAAAAACTTGCAACTTTGATACCACTTTGTCACGAACCATCCTGGGTACCTTGGTAACCCGATAATTGAGCCAGCTCCAACATGGCCCGAAGGACGCTCCTAATCCCCATGGGTTGGCGACTAGCACCTGACATCATACAATATGAAAGTGGGAATGAATTTTTCACAAACACAACAGAAGAAAGATAAACATGTTAGTATGAATACAAGAAAAAATCCACTGGGAGAACTATACTAGATGTTAAATCGGTAAACAAACCCAATGTTCTATGGTAAAGTACCAGAAAAATTGAACGGACAACCCAAGCCCCAGCAGACCCAACTCTCCAATCCCAAAGATCAATAGCTAGAACCACCTCCAAGTGGTGTTTTTCCCCTTCTCAAACCTAGAAGGAGATAATCTATAAACACCCAAAGGAAAAAGTAGGGTGTGAACTAAAATCCCAGCAGGGTCTCACCATGGATTCTATAATAGATTCCAAGATTTAGTTAACTAGAGCGAGCTTTCAATTTTAAATAAAAAGATTTGGCATTTCAAAAGAATATTTAAACAAATCATGCTTTACATTTCAAATGATGAAAATACTTTAAACAAATGGATTCACAAAAATTTTATATAAAATGGTTTATATAAATTTAGAATGCATGATAAATAGTTTACAAAAAACATTGGCACACACACACACATAAATATATTTCAAATACAAATAAGTGAGCAACATGGTCATGTGAAAAAAAGGTATGATAGTTCCAGGCTATTGGACTCCCTCACACTCAAAGTGACATGACAATATGTGTATACATGTGTCCCTTTGACACTGGTCAAGAGTACTTCATAACCATCCCATCCAGGATGTGACGTGCTGCATTTTTTTTGAGAAAAGACAGATATCATTAATGACGAAGGTCAGCAGACGTACATATGCAAATCCATGAGGGGAAATTGTCTAGCCAGAGATGGTTGGTAGTAGAGGGGCCTGAAGCTGCCAGCTGATGGGCCGTATTGTTTCCTTCCCTTTTGGTAAAGGAGAAGGTGCAGAATGAAAAGCATTGGCAGAGCAAGAGAATTCTCCTGATGACGAGGCCAAATGGTTGGAGTCCACCGTCGTTGTGGTTAATGGCATCGATTATGGTGAGGCAGTCAGACTCAATGCTGATAACAACCCATCCACATTTCAAAGCCAGTATCATACCTGCCGGGATGGCATTGGCCTCAACTACTGAAGGTTCCCAAAAGGCATGATGTGATTCATATTTTGTAGCAATGATTTTCCCCAGATAATTACGGGCCAGGAGACCGAGGGAGACAAGACCATCCTTGGGGAGAGACACGTCCACATTGATCTTAATAATACCTTCCGTTGGGGGGTTCTAATGAGAGGGACAGGAGGGGGGAACATCTGGCATATGATGTCCATTGTGGTGCTTCTAGCCCTCAATCCATGAGGTGTCCCGTTCAATCCAGAAATTAGGAGGTCTATGAACATGATGGAAAACAACATCGTTACACCAGACCCAGATGATCCAGGCCAGGGTGCAAAGTGAACCTGCATCAGCCGATGAGAGAGAGGAGCACCAGTGCATCAGAAGATTGGGGAGGTCAGAGGCCATGTCCAGTGATGCATCTGGAGCTGGGCTCTATTTATTCCAAATTTCCTTAGCTCATGGGCAGTGAGTGATGGCGTGCAAAGGGGTTTCTAGGTTATTTGGGCAGAAAGGGAAGCAAACGACACTGAACATATGTCGGTAAACAAGAAGGCTCATGGAAGGGAGGGTTCCCGTGTACACCTTCCACCAAAAGTGGCGTATTTTTGGGGGGACGTTGAGCTTCCAAAGTGATTTCCATGGTCCCTCATTTCGGCCGACTGTGTAGTTTCCAAGAGCAATTCTGTATCTGGATCTCACCGCGTATTCACCCGACCTGTCATTGCTCTAGAAGAGATGGTCGGGGCCTGTGTCTAGGACCCAGGGGATGCTTAGGATAATTCTTTGGTCTCTTTCTTTAAACCATTCATCGATATTATCCAAACACCACCCCGTCCCTTGGTCTGAAAGGAGGCATCTGACCGTGGCGTCTTCAAAGCCTGGTTGGACGTGGGATGTAGCCCACATACCTTCCGTATCGATTAGCCAGGGATTGGTCCAGATGTTGACAGATGAGCCATATCCAATCCTCCATCCCATTCCTTTTTCCAGGAGCTTTCGGGCCCCCCAAATGCTTCTCCATAGGAAGCTAGGATGAGGGCCAAGATAGGAAGCATAAAAATCCGTGTGGGGAAAGTACATAGCTCGTAGTACCCGTGCATAGAGAGATGATGGACGGTTAATAAGACACCATCCTTACTTGGCCAGTAGTACATCATTGAAGAGAATAAGATTTCAAAATCCCATCCCTCCCTCCGATTTGGGTATGCATAGTTTCTCCCAGGCCATCTAGTGGGGTCTATTCCTTCCATCATTTCCCCCACCAGAATTTGGCAGTACGTGTATGGATCTGGTTGACGATGGACATCAGGAGCTTAAACAGGGACATAAAATAGCTAGGGATAGACTGGATTACAACTTTAATGAGAGTCTCTTTGTTTGCTTTTGAGATTCTTTTTGGGGTCCAGCCTTGAATTTTCTTCTCAATCCTATCCACCAGAGATGCGGATACTTCTTTTTTGGACCGACCAATCACCGTGGGTAGCCCGAGATACTTCTGGTGTTTTTCAACCATATGTATGCCTGCTGATGTTCAGAGTTCATCTCTCTTGGAAAGAGGTACCCCCACACTGAAGGAGATTTCTGATTTTCTATGATTGATGGACTGGCCAGACGCCCTTTCGTACTGGTGGATCGCTTGGCTGATCACCCTACATTCATTACTAGTTTCTCTCGAGAAAAGGAGGCAGTCGTCGGCGAACAAGAGATGCGACACTGGTGGAATTACGTGGCAGACCTTTTCCCCATGAATAGAATTCATCCCATTATCCATTTCAAATATACCAATTTTCCATTTAAATACCAAAATGGGTTTTTAATCAAATCATGCATTTTTCGAAGATAAAACCAATGGGTTTCTATCAAAATCATTTCAAGCCATTTTTCCTAAATACCATTTTTCAAAAAATTCCATCAAATCAATTTCACAATTTAAATTCAACAATTTAAATTTCACATAATTCTATTAATTTCATAAATACACCCCAATTCAATGGAATTGGGGAGTTTCCCCAATTTCATGACAACATTCCAATTTCAAATTCAAACCCCCCAATTCAATGGAATTGGGTTTTTAATAAACTAATTGAAATAAATTTATATAAATTGAATTTAAATAAAACAATTGAATTTAAATTAAACAATTTAGGGTTTATAAAAATTGGGCATCATAATAGAACCACCTATCTTAGGATCATGGGATCTCGAATCACAAAGCCCTAATCGGGATTCTCCAATGAAGAAAAATGAAAATGGGAAACTAAGAATCAATCCCTAGATTAAAGATCCAAACAGTAGTGATTATATCCACAAATCAACATGGGGATCTACAAAACCCTAGGGAGGAATGAGGAGAGAGTAGGATATAGAGATTGGGAAGAGGAAACCTACTGAGAGAAGATCAAAAATTATTCTCCTATCTTCAATTCTCTTTTGGGAGGGTGTAGAGGGGCCAAAAACTTCTCTTGGTAGCCTCTAAAGAAGAAGAAATTGATTTGGAGTCGTATTGGCCTGTCAGGGACCTAAAAGAGGGGGTATAATAATTTTAAAATTAAAATCAGGAATAGAAAATCTTGTACGCACAGTTAGACGGAAATATCTGCACATTTTGGATAAAATATGTGCCCTAGTCATGTTCCCTTTATTTCCAGGTGCATGGTTACTACTAAGTGGGTGCATTGTTTGTCAAATTGTGTGAAAACCATTCACAACACATAAACTTTAAAAAATTCCAAAGTTTTCACCTGAAACAACCCCAAATTAATATAACAACCCATCTCTTTATTTTATATTTAAACATGCTTTATTATATAAACTTGTACTTAATACAACCTAGAAGATTTAGAGGTATAGTGTCTTTGGGGATTAAGAACATTACATGAAAACTTAAGACATAAAATACAACATCTTTATTGAAAACTTCTTTTACCTGACCACAACATTCCTTCACACTTATCATTGCATGGGATAACCCGAGGACATACATAAGAAAAGGATGAGCTATAAAGCTAAGTAAGGGGGTAAACAAAACATAACATGAAGAATAAAATTCATGTCATGAAATGGTCATATCAATGGAGCACAAGAGAAACATGAACATAAAGGCATGATATAACATGATTATCATAACATGGAAATGTGACAACAACTTAAAACACTACACCATTAACATAAAGGAATCGGGTAAACCCATCTCCCAACATGGTTGACAAATGTACTAAAAGGAATCAGTTAAAACCCTATCCCAATAGGACGTATCATGATACTAAACATTACCCAATGCATTGGAGCACTATCAGGGCACACCCTTCATATTCATTTCAATATCATGCTTAAGTGTGTCACATAGATCATATAACATGAATTCATTCAACATCATCATTTTTTACATTACCAAAGAATGTGGAATACATACATGTAAGTACCATTAAATAATTATATGTTCATAAAGTTTAATACCTTTGATTGAGAAATGGGTATGGTATTCACTACATGATGATTTTGGCTTGGAAAATCACGGTGCAATTTCGGCAGCATAACAACGTTATATCGAGATTCATAAATTAGGTTGAATAGAGAGAAAGGGGTATCTCATAATTTATACATGAAATAAAAAGTAATATAATCATGGAATATAATATCCCAACATATGAAATTGAATTTAGATACATAATATAGAAGAAATGCTTGAATGGAAATAATAAGAGAGAAATCCCTTACGGAATTTCTGCATGGTAACATGTGTACACGGAAGGCATTAATGAGAGATAAAGGAGTATTTAATCATTAAAACATGAGGGTAGTATGGTGGAGGTTCTAAATCATACCCCAACATTTTTAATTGAAAATAAAAGGGTATAAAAACATAAAGAAACTTGGTAAAAAATGAGAAAGGAAGGAATCCCTTATAGAAATTCAGCATGGTAACAGGTGTACATAAGGGTTTATAAGAGGGATAAATGAGAGTGAAAGAGGCTCTCATGATTTATAAATCAAATGTGTAGTAATTATGTTATTTAATAACATATCCCAACATAGGAATAAAATAAATTAAAAGAAATAACATGAAAAGAATTCTTGATAAAAGAGGAGAGTGGAAGATCCCTTACTTGGATGTGTGATCCCAAAGGTTTGGGAGAGGCTTGAGAGAGGCTTATTGGGAGGTTGAGGGAACATTTGGAGAACTATAGAGAGTATGGGGAAAATGTTGGTCGATATCTAAATGGTTTGAGTGAAAATGAATGGGATATTGAGTGAGTTTATATAGGAAATGAGAGGGAATTCTTTATTATTTAGGTTTTGGACACTACACATTAAAATATTCAAAACCATAAACCATCTAATGGTTTTTTCACATGGTTTCTAACAAAAGGGAGTGGTATAAAATATTTTATAAGGACAAGGTCCGAACATATTAAAATATTAATCTTTCTTATGTGGAGGTGAGTCACCCTCTTAAGAAAATCATTTTAAAATGTTAAAATATTTTATAAGTCTTGGAGGGTCCACTAAGGAATTATAAAATTAATCAAACAAATATAAAATCACATTATTTTAAAGGTAAAACATATATTGGCTGAATATACCTTTTATATTATTTTATTACATAACTATTGGGTCATTATGATGTCATAAAACATATTATATATTTATACGGTATTTAATTTTTACCCCAAAATTCGATTATCTCAGAAAATTATGAACAATTCACTATTGGATAATTTTGATATCCTAATTCCAAAAATAATATTCATTTTATCTAAATAATTTTCTAAATATTTTAATTTTCACTTTTGAAATGAAAATTGACATTTATTGAAAATTCACGGGTTTTGACGAAAATAGTTTTCAAAGATTAATAAAAATTACATTTGACTTCATAAAAATTATATACTCATTTATTATTTATAAAAGTAATTTTTTAATAATATTTTATTAAAATATTAATTATTTTATAAATTCATTAATTCCTTAAAATAAATTCTTTGAGAAATACACTTTCTGTTTTATCATATAAAAATATAACTCTTATCAAACTGATTACCTAATCATTTATAGATAAAGAACTGATATAATCATCATTTATAAGAATTGTTTTTATAATATTGTTAATAAACACCTTAGTTTAATATAATAATGTATATATTTCTCAAAAGTACCATTTTTACCTGAAAACTCAATCTATCAAATTTATCATCTTTTTTTTAAGAAAGACTATTCTCATAAAGGAATTGATGGAATAAGACATTTATTTATAAAAAGAGATTACATAATAAGTAACTAATACCTTATTACATAACCCTTTATAACACCCATATAAAACCTAAGGGTAAGGTGTGTGATGGTGATAGACTCTTGGGGAGTTTGAGATAACATCGCCCGAGTGGTAATCTCTATTAACTTGAAATTCTCCCATAGGAAATTCTGTTCAAGATTAACATGTTGAAGCTCGACTTGGGATTGGTCAAGAGTGAAGCCTAGTGATGCTACCTCCTTACCAATATCTGAAAAATGAGCTTCGTACGGCCCGAGCCTACTGGATGAGGCCATCCTCTCCTTTTTCTGTGTTGAAAGTATATTTTTTAAAACCTTATATTTATATCAATTGTGTGATCACTATTCAACAACTATATTATCAATGGTAGTGATACTTAATAGTAATTTAAACCCAAAAAATATTAAAAAAAAGTGCATGTGTTTTTTATATCCATAAGACATTAAAAGAAATAGAATTTTATTCATAAATTTTTGGGTCGTTACAGTATTCCCCCCTTAAGAAATTTAACCCTCGAAATTTCCTTTTACCGCACTAAAACAGATGAGGGTAACTTTGTATCATCACTTCCTCTAGTTCCTATGTCTCCAGCTATGGGTTGAGTATATGTGGTGGGTCATGTATGTACTTTTTCAAAAGTGATACATGGAATACATCATGTACTTGAGATAGGTTCGGTGGGAGTTCTAGTCGATAGGCCACTACTCCGATACGATCAAGGATCTCAAAAGGGCCAATGTACCTTGGACTAAGCTTTCCATTCTTCCCAAATCTCATCAATCTCTTCCATGGAGATATGTGGAGGAAAACCATATCTCCAAAATCAAACTTTAGGTCTCATTGATGGTTGTTAACAAAGCTCTTTTGTCGACTATGAACAACTTTGATATGTTGTTGCATGGTCTTAACCTTCTCCACCATTTCCTTGACCATTTTTGGACCTAGAGGTTTTCGCTCCCCAACTTCATCCAAACATGCCGGTGTTTTTCACCTCTTCCCATAAAGGGATTCATAAGGTGCCATTTGGATGCTTGAGTGGAAACTATTGTTGTAAGATAACTCAACCAGATATGTTGATCCCATCCTCATGTGAAGTCCATTGAGAATGATCTCAACATGTTCTCAAGTGTTTGGAAAGTCCTCTTAGATTGGCCATTAGTTTGAGGATGATAAGTCATACTGTATTTCAGCTAAGTATTCAGAGCGTATTGAAGACTCTTCCAGAACTTAGAGGTGAATATTGGATATTGATCAGATACAATCAATAGTGGTACACCATGAAGCCTTACCACTTCTCTGATGTATATCTGTGCCAGTTGATCCAATGAGAAATCTTCTTGAATTACAATGAAATTTGTAGTCTTTGTAAGACGATCCACAACAACACAAATAACATTGTTTCTTTTAGATGTCTTCAGAAGTCTGGTGACAAAGTCAATGGTGATGTTATCCCATTTCCATGTTGGTATGGGTAATGGTTGCATCATCCCCTTAGACTTATGCCTCTCAGACTTCACTTACTGACATACCAGACACTTTGATGTATATTCGACGATCTCCTTATTCATGTTATCCCACCAATAATGATCTCAGATATCCTGATACATCTTTGTGTTTCTTGGGTGGATAGATAAATTCAAACTATGTGAATCATCCAAAAGTTCTTTATTTAACTTTGGATTTTATGGAACACATAGTCTTGAACCAAATCTCACAATTCCTTCTTCATTAACATTGAAATATGAGGATTTCCCTTTTCTAATAGTTTCCACTTTCTTCTGAATTCCCACATCATATTTTTTATCTTTCTTTATCCTTTCCAAAAGAGACGTTTGAACAATCATTTATGAAATAATTCATGATGTTCCCTTCTTTATGATCCCCCTGTCCATATTCATCAACTCTAAGAAGATTAAATACTTTTCAATTATCATCAATGATAGAATTGCTGGGTCCTTTCTACTTAGAGCATCTGCCACCTTGTTCGCTTTCCTAGGGTGGTAATGAATTGAGAATTCGTAATACTTGATGAGATCTAACCATCTTCTTTGTCACATGTTCATATCTTTCTGTGTGAATATATATTTGAGACTTTTTTGATCCGTATATATTTCACACTTTTCCCCAAAGAGATAACGCCGCCATATTTTCAATGTAGGGATCACAACTACCAACTCAAGATCATGTGTGAGGTAGTTTTTCTCATGAACTTTCAACTTCCTTATGGAATAGGTGATGAATTTTTCATTCTGCATAAACACACAGCCCATGCCCTTCTTTGAAGCATCACTGAAGATTACGAAAAGCTCTCCACTTGTGGGTAGTGTGATCATAGGGATAGTGATAAGACTCTTCTTCAACTCCATGAAGCTTTCTTCACATTTATCTTTCCAATAAAATTTGACTCCCTTCCGAGTTATCTTGGTAAGAGGGTTTGACAATCATGAGAAATTTCTCACAAATCGGCGATAATATCAAGCTAACCCAAGGAATCTATGGATATCCATCATAGATGTTGGCCTCAGCCATCCCTCAATTGAATTTGTCTTAGAGGGATCCATATATATCCCTTTTTTTTGTGATGATATGACCCAATAATGAGACTTCTTTCAACCAGAACTCACACTTGTTGTACTTTGCATAGATCTTCTCCTTTTGCAAGGTCTCTACTATAATTCTTAGATACTCCTCATGCTCCTCCTTAGTTTTGGAGTATATTAGAATATCGTTAATAAAGACTACCACAAATTTGAAGAGGTAATCTCTAAAGATTATATTCATTAATTACATGAAGATTTATGGAGCATTAGTGAGTCCGAAAGGCACTAATATGAATTCATAGTGCCCGTACCTTGTACAAAAAGCAGTCTTGGGGATATCCTCCTTCTTCACCCTTACTTGGTAATATCCCGACCACTGATCCACCTTTGAGAAGTATTGTGCTCCATGTAGATAATCGAACAAGTCATCAATTCGTGGAAAAGGATACTTGTTATTTATCATGATTTTTTTGAGCTCATGATAACCAATGCAAAGGAACATTGAACCATCCTTCTTCTTGACGAAGAGGATTGGTTCACCCCATGGTGAAGCACTTGGCATATAAACCCTTTATCCAGATTCTCCTGTTGTTGTATCTTTAGATCCTCAAGCTCCACAACATCCATTCTATATAGAGTCTTGGATATTGGAAACACCCCAGGTATAAGATCAATCTAGAATTTAATATCTCTTATAGGAGGAGGACTAGACAATTCCTCGGGAAATACATCAGTGAATTCCCTTACATTAGGCATGCCTTCAAGGATGGTTCCTTCCTTAGACTCAATCATCTGAGAAAGATAAACCTTCTCATAGGGAATTAATATCCATGCTTGAGATGATGGAACTAAAGAATATTCATCCTCCTCCTTGCACTTGTACAGAATCAGGGGTCAATTCACCATATAGTGAGTGATTTCCCTCTTGCGTCAGTTTATGTTGGATCTATATAGGGAAAGCCAATCCATTCCAATAATTTCATAAAATTCCACCAAGAGAAGTATGATGAGGTTCACTTGGAAGTTAAATCCATAAATTTTGATAGGGGATGAGTTATATTCATGGGATACAATAATTTTCCCATTTTCCATTCTCACCAACATCTCTACTTCCATGATTTGTGGTGGTGTTTGGATTGTTCTACTAAAGCTTTGGGATATAAAATAATGTTTAAAACTATGTACGATGACCCTACCTTTCACTTTTTGATTTTGGTTCTACTCTATCCAACACAGATTTAAGGATTAGTACTTTTAAACAATTGAACACATAAAGGGGAATTTGATGAAATTAAAGGGATAAATTATAAATTACCTTTATTTTATTAACTTATGAATATCTAGGATTCAATCTAAGTTATCCATGATCTATTTCCTAACGTATATTCTTATGGAATTTTTTTCTCCTTTAATAATGGTTCATATAAGCTTATGAATTTACCAAATCATATCCCCAGAGAGTGTTGAACCAAGAGTGCAACAAGACTAATTGTTGTGCACCAGTTTCCATTCGAGTCTATCTCAAAGCGGTGTTTTCAAGTTTTACCCTGAGATACATCTATTCCAGATCCACCTTTACTTGTTCATATCTATATAGGTATGTATTTTCTTGATAAATCACATAATCTATACTCACTAAAATTTTAGAATGTTTTCCTTATACTTAGTCTTATCCATAAGGCTTTCACTAGAGTTTTATAACCCTAATCCCAAAAATAACTAAACCAATCCTCTGATACCAACTATAACAGCCCTGGTCTTTATTAAAAATTTAAACATGCTTTATTACATAAACTTGCACTTAATATAACCAAAAATATCAAGATTTATAGTGTATTTGGGGCTTAGGAACATTGCATGACCACTTAAGACATAAAAAACAACTTATTTATTGAAAAATTCTTTTACATGACCACAACATTCCTTTGTACTTAGCATTGCATGGGATAACCTGAGGACATACATAAGAAAAGGGTGAGATATAAAGCCCAGTAAGGGAGTAAACAAGGAATAACATGAATAATACAATAAATTTTAGGAAATGGGCATATCAATGGAGCACAATAGAAACATGAACATAAAGGCATGATATAGCATTATTATCATAACATGGAAATGTGACAACAACTTAAAACACTGCATCATTAACATAAAGGAATCAGGTAAACCCCTATCCCAACATGGTGGAAAAATGTCCTAAAATTAATCAGGTAAACATATATCCCAAAATGACATATCATGATACTAAACATTACCCAATGAATTGGAGAGCTATTAGGGCACACCCTTTATATTCATTTCAATCTCATACTTAAGTGTGCCACATAGATCATATAACATGGATTCATTCAACATCATAATTTTTTTCCAAGGAAAAATAATGTGGAATGCATACATGCAAGTTCCATTAAATAAGTATATGTTCATAAAGGTTAATACCCTTGATAGAGAAATGGGTATGGTATTCACTACACGATGATTTTGGCTTGGAAAATCATGGTGCAATTTCAGCAGCATAACAACGTTATATAGAGATTCATAAATTGGGTTGAAGAGATTGAAATGGGTATTTCATCATTTATACATTAAATATATAGTAAGGGAATCAAGGAACATAATATTCCAACATATGAAATGGAATTTAGATTCATAATATAGAATAAATTATTGAATTTAAATAAGAAGAGAGAAATCCCTTACGATATTTTGGCATGGTAACATGCGTACACGAAAGACATTAATGAGAGATAAAGGAGTATATCACCATTAAAACATAAGGAGGGAAGTATGGGGGAGTTGATAAATCATACCCCAACATTTGTAATTGAAAATAAAAGGTTATAACAATATAAAGAAACTTGGACAAAAATGAGAAATAAAGGAATCCCTTATGAAAATTCGGCATGGTAACGAGTGTACATAAGGGTTTATAAGAGGGATAAATGAGAGTGAAATAGGATATCATGATTTATAAATCAAATGGGTAGTAAGGATTTTATTTAATAACATATCCCAAAATAGGAATAAAATAAATTAAAAGAACTAACATGAAAAGAATGCTTAATAAAAAAGGAGGGTGGAAGATCCCTTACTTGGATGTGTGATCCCAAAGGTTTGGGAGAGGATTTAGAGAGGCTTATTGGGAGCTTGGGTGCACCTTGGGAGGACTCTATAGAGTATGGTGCAGATTTTGGTTGAGTTACAAATGGTTTGAGTGAATAGGAATGGGAGATTGGGTGAGTTTATATAGGAAATGAGAGGGAATTCTTTATTATTTAGGTTTTGAACACTACACATTAAAATATTCAAAACCACAAACCATACAATGGTTTTTGCCCATTATTTTTTCCAAAGGGGAGTGATATAAAATATTTTATAAGTCCAATGGCCGAACATATTAAAATATTAGGTTCTTTTATGCGGAGGTGAGTCACACTCTTCTGGAAATCATTTTAAAATGTTAAAATATTTTATAAGGTTTGGAGGGTCCACTAAGGCATTATAAAATTAATAAAACAAATATAAAATCACATTATTTTAAATGTAAAACATATATAGGATGAATATACCTTTTATAGTATTTTATTACATAACTATTGGCTCATTATGATGTCATAAAACACATTATATATTTATACGGTATTTATTTTTTACCCAAAAATCTGATTGTCTCAAAAAATTATGAAAAATTTACTGTTGGATAATTTCAACATCCTGATTCTAAAAATAATATTCATTTTATCTAAATAATTTTTTAAATATGTGAATTTTCACTTTTAAAATGAAAATCAACATTTATCGAAGATTCACGGGTTTTAACAAAAATAGTTTTCAAACCTTAATAAAAATTACATTTGACTTCATAAAAATTATATACTCATTTATTATTCATAAAAGTTATTTTTAATAATATTTTATTCAATAATTAATTATTTCAAAAATTCATTAATTTCTTAAGATAAATTCTTTGAGAAATACACTTTCTGTTTTACCGTATAAAAATATAATTCTTATCGAACTGATTAACTAATCATTTATAGATAAAGAACTGATATAATCATCATTTATAAGAATTGTTTTTATAATATTATTAATAAAAAACTTAGTTTAATATAATAATTTATATATTTCTCAAACTTACCATTTTTACCTAAAAATTCAATTTATCATGTCACGAACCAACCTGGGTCGACCCTGAACCGATCACCCGAGCCGGTCCACAACATGGCCCGAGAGGCGTTCCCGATCCTCCCAGGATGGTGATAAGTACCAGGGCATCAACAGAGTACAAATGGGAACGATTTCTTCCAATGAAAATAAATAAAGCAGCAGAAATAAAAGAGAACAATGCAAAGTAAATAAACAACACGAAAAGAAAGAACAATCAACAAAAACTAACTAACCT
This sequence comes from Viscum album, assembly GCA_963277665.1. Lineage (NCBI taxonomy): Eukaryota > Viridiplantae > Streptophyta > Magnoliopsida > Santalales > Viscaceae > Viscum > Viscum album. Next base: position 1,843,185,596 of record OY728150.1, read on the forward strand.
GACCACAAACAAAACTCCTCGTGACTTCGAGAGTCGCTTACCAGTCCACAACCAACTCTCACCCAGGATGAGCAAGATCAAGTCAAACCTGCAACAAAACTAAAAATAGAAAAACACTATAGGCGTGAGTATTAAAACTCAGTAGGCGTGCCCAACAAACTATTCCCAATGAACTAACTTTAAATAAATAATTTACCAATTTCAGGTTTGAACTAAATTATAAAAAATATGGGTTTCCACACACACACTTTCAATTCTAAAACAAGTAACAGTCCATTTCCTTTTTTAATTTAAAAACCAGTTTAATGTTTGAAAGGAACAGGTGCATTTCATTTTAAAACATTTTGGCGAACAATTTAGAAATCCAAATTTTAGTTGTTAGTCAAAAGTAAAACCACACACAACACACAACACACACTAAGGGAAATGGAAAATAAGTGGAACACAAGGGCTAGAAACCAAACTAGACCTCTCAATCATCCACCACATACAAATAAACATTAAAGGAAACATGGGTCAAACCTAGGAGCTCATGAACAATCCAGAACGTACTATACATGTGACTCATGCTGAAGGCATTCCCTACTCAATGACGCCATAACGCCTGGTGTTTCCATACATGTCCTAACCGAGGGGCCCAATCCCATGGCACTGATAACAAAACACCTCTCTGCTATGGGACACTAGCCAGTGTGTAGTCTAAAATAATGCAGCAATTGTTCTTAGAAGATTCACTTACTATGCCGGGTTCCCATGTCAACACGTATAATAAACAGGGTTGAGTCAACAAACTCAATCAAGTAGTTAATCACGTTGCAAAAAAATCACACAGAACTCACGCAATCAACGTATACAAAAAGATCACCCCTGAGTCACCTCAAAGAAAGTTTTCCAAAATAATTTATTTTATCAAAGTGTCAAACGGGACTTAACCAACTTTAAAGAAAAACCTTATTTCCCAAGAAAACCAAAACACTTACTCATGCATCAGAAGAAATCATTTATCATCAAACCATAACTACACTTGAAATTCTGTGAATTTTGTTCAAAGTCCAAACAATCATTCTTTCACTATTGTGTGTCCGGTCATCAAGAAAATATTTCAAGTGTCGTGTATCAAATGAAAAACTCTTTTTTACATCGAGTAATTATTTAAAAATTAATTATCTAATATTATTTCCCATTTATTAAAATTATTAAAATATCCAGTAATTAATAAACTCTAAATATAAAGGCGAGTGCAATGCGGGACCTACATCAACTCACAGCTCGATTATGATGACGCGACATGCCTCACACAGGTGCATAAGCACACGCATGCCGATGCTTGCAATAATGTGGAATTACCCACCAACATGTTGCAGCAACTGAAAAATGAATAAAACATAGAAACACCAACTTAAAATAATTTAAACAAATGAACAGTGCATAAACCAACACAACATGGAGACACGCTCAACCAGAGGGGCACGCGAAAATCAGAAAGGGGTGGCGTGCACCAGCAGGGACTGTCGCGGGCCAGAAAAGAGTGTGCAACGCACCGGAGAGGGGCTGGACGCAGCAACGCTGAGGGCCGACGCCAGAGATGCGGAAAGGGGGCGCGTGACAGATACTAGAGAGTGAAAAAAGGGGGGTTGTGGGGAACCACACAATAACCAGGGGAAGGCAAAAGGGGTCACGTAGGAAATGCACAATAGAGCGGAAGGTTCACAGGCCGAGTAGGAGGTGCGTCAGGCCGAAGAAGCACGCAATGACCGGAAAGGTGGGTGTGAGGCTGCTGGAGCCGCACTGGATGGTCGGAGCTATGCTGGAAAAAGGGTGTGTGGTCGAGGGGATTCGCGCTAGCCAACAGGGGGTTGCGCTGGAGGGTTTGGTGCCGGCCCAAAGGGGACTGCACTGGAGGGATTTGCGTCGGCCAAAAAGAAAGGGGTAGCGCCTGACAGGAGGAACCGAGGGGTGCTACGTAAGGTGACATGGGTGTTGCGCCTCTACTGGTTAGACGACGTGCTGACTAGAGGTCGGGCAGCGAAGGGATAAGGTCCCCGGGGGTCACAATACACCCTAGAAGGGGGGGGGGGGGTCATCCCGTGGATGTGTGGCCGGGAGGTTGCGCTATGCACAAGATGGGGGGTTGCGGGGTTTATGCTGCGCTGTTGGGAGTAAGAGGTAGCCGGAGCAGGGCTGCGCTGCTACACCAAGCAGGGGAGGCTGGCGACTCGGAGTGCGATGGGGAGGCGTCCGAGAGGTCAGGGAGGTGCACCGAAGGGGGGAGCGCCGGGTGCACTGGGTTGCTGAGCAAGAGGGGCCAAGGGGGGTTGTGGGATGGAGGAGAGTAGGTCAGAGACCTGGGGTTCGATGCAGCAGAGGAGGAGGCGCGTCTAGTGAGCACCGTAGGGAGGTGCGGTGTTGTGTGGGCTGGCTGGGTGGTGCAGACAGAGCAGGAAGGGAGGGATCGCCCGAAGGGGTCGGTGTCGGGGACAGGGAGGCGGGTTGCTGTGTGGGTTGGTCAGCAGCTGCTGGTTGGAGGCGGATCAGGGTGTGGGGGAGCCAGGTGCCATGACCGTGAGATCAGGGAGGAGGAGCAGCCCACGTGGAGAGGGACAGTGGGCAGAGAGGGAGAGCAGGGCCTGGGTGCGATGGCGTGGAGTGCGCAGGAGCCAGTGCGGGCAGAGGGGTGGTGCTACAGGAGGAAGAAGAAGAAAAGGGGGGGGGGACACCCGCGTGGAAGGAACAAAAAGGAGGAAGAGAAAAAAAAGAAAAAAGAAAGAAATAATAAAAGAAAAGATAAAAAAATAAAAAAATAAAAAGTAAATAAATAATAAAAATAAGAATAATCTTAATAATAATAATAATAATAACCTTAATTAAAACAAAAATAATAATTAAAATTATTAACGATGAAAATTTTTAAATAATGCAATTAACATTTATTTATCCATTTTAATTTTCTGAAGATAGGCGAACTGTGTCATTGCATGGGCGAAGCCAAACGGGGTCTGCAAAACATGCTCCACCCGGGCGCTCAGTGACTTCAACTAAAAAATGCGCATTTTTTGACAAAAATCAAAATTCTTGTTCAGGATTCAACCCGAACCTCGATAAAAAAAATTTAAAACCAAATAAAATAATAAAATAAAAACAATAGATAGGTTGGGGTGTGCAATTCTTCCCACCATAATTCTTCCCGCCCCTAGGAAGCCATAACAAGACCTAGACCCAAGATGAAACTCCTTAAGTTCCACTCACCCCCAAAAGTTTAAGTGCCTCCAGTTGATTGATCCAAACGAACACCGAACTCCCATGACATGCAACTTATCCTCAAAACACAAACACTTTAAACACCACCAAAACAAAACCCAAAACGAAACTCTAATACTGACACGGGGATGCCCGAACGGACTCTCCACCATAGGAAACATGCCAAGCTGAATTCAACGAGACCCGTGATGGGTCTCACCACCATAAGGACTAACAAGATTAACTGAACTTGAAAACTTCCCACACAGACCAAAACCCCCCCACCACGAGGGGGAGAAGGGAATGCACCTACTGATAGAATATCGAAACTACCGTTACCACTACATTAACGACTTCACACCCTCAGAAGAACACAAACCACACCACACTAAGGATGAAAATTAAACAAATTCCCTTTTTCACCATTGGGGTTTACCTGACTATGTGTCAGCTTCACTCTGGGACCTATGGATGGATCTCTAATGATTGAAGCATCTTCTGCCTCGCAGTCAGGCTTCAAAAATTCCCAAACATTACACACGAACCAGAATTTTACCAAACGCACATCCATTAGAATAAAGGTTTCAAAGAGGTTCTATAAGAACCATTCTTACAACTAAAGGAAAAGAAACACCACAAAATGATACAAGTAATGACTACTACATCCAAGAAACAATACAAAGAGAAAACCTCAAACTGATCCCCAAACATCACCCTACTCCTGCTGACGGGATGAGGTGACCTTAGACGAGCCGAGTCTAGCTTCAACGTGCTTCTTGTAAACACTACAGAAAAATCGCTGCAAGTGACCCAGACATCCACAAGTGTGGAAGGGTTTTAGAGCACTCGTGCACATCGGCCTCTTGTGCCCCCGCTTACCGCACTAGTGAAAGATCAAGGCATTGCACTGTAAATAAGATGACTGAAGGTCTGAAGGCCTCTTGATTCCTCTACCAGTAACACCAACATCAGGCCGCTTCCCATTCTTCTTATTTCTATCTTTTTCACTGCTTCCCAAGACCAGAGGAGGATTTGTCACCTCAAGTCCTCCTGCCAACTCAGCTTCGGCAAGGAAAGCTCTTCTCACCACGTCAGGGAAGGTGATTATGCCGAACTCTTCCACCTTCAACTTCAACTCATGATGTAATCCAAGCTCAAAATGTTGATCTTTCATGGGATCATTTCCAACATACCCCGGTTCATACAGAGCCAAGTACAGGAAATGAAGAAATAATTCCAACTCTGATCCAACACCTTGCTGAAGACCGCACAACTCTATCCCCTTCTTCACCTTTGTCACCTTAGAGAAGTATTGTTGGATGAACAATGACTTGAAGAACTCCCAAATGATATTTTCTTGAGACTTTCTTTGAGACACAGACTTCCACCACTTCCAGGTTGGGCCTTCAAGAAAAAAGGTAGCCAACTTCACCTTTAATGAATCTGGTGGCGCAAGAGAATAGAAGTTCCTCTCAATCTTCCACAACCACTCATCCACCTCAAGAGGATCTGCTTTCCCATAAAAGAGGGGAGGGTTCAACTTCCAAAACTTGAGGACGTAGTCCATGGGCTGATCAACTAGAGTATTTTCTAAGGATGCATCACCCGAAGCTGCACCTTAGGCATTCATCAAACCGTTGTGGGGGTGAACACTAAGGAACAAGGAAAACAAGGAGCAAGATCAAAACATGGTCATTACCATTTTAAATTATGCTTGTCACAATTTCCAAAATAAACCTTTATAAAACAATTCTTAAAATTAAAGAAGACCCAAACGATCCACAAGGATAAACTAGTGTCGATGGGTGACTCAGACATATGGTTGGAGGCCATACGCTAGTCACGCCACCATCACAAAGAGCACTCTAGGGTAATGTCTCTGACTCCACATGGATTGCCAGACCATGCGAGCTCACGAAGGTCACTTTCCCGGCTCCCATTTCATTTCCCAACATAAAACAATTCACAACAATCAAAGGACACCAACAAGCCCAGATATCCCATGGTAACCTGAGGTTCGGAACAAGCAAGGGTTCATGACGTCCTTCTATTCCCTATGCCTCAAGTCTCAAAAATTCTACTCCTTCTACCATGAAAACCCCAAATAATGATGGGTGCTCTGAAAAATAAGGTCCACTCAGGATCCGACCTGATCTGATACCATTTTGTTACAAACCAACCCGGTTTGACCCTGAACTGATCACCCGAGCCAGTCCTTGACATCGCTAGAGAGGTGTTCCCGATCCTCCCAGGTTGGCGAAAAGTGCTAGGTATCAACAGAGTACAAATGGGAAAAATTTCTCCCAATGAAAATAAATAAAGCAGCATAAAGAAAACAGAACAACGCAAAGTAAATAAACAATATGAAAAAAAGAACGATCAACAATAACCAACTAACCTGACCACGACCAAAACTCCTCGTGACTCCAAGAGTCACTCACCAGTCCACAACCAACTCTCTCCCATGACGTGCATGCTTGAGACAAACCTGCAACGAAACTAAAAATAGGAAAAAACTATAGGTGAGTATTAGAACTCAGTAGGCATGCCCAATAAACTATTCCCAATGCACAACCTTTAAATAAAGAGTTTACCAATTTTAGGTTTGAACTAAATTATACAAAATATGGGTTTCCACACACACACTTTCATTTCTAAAACAAGTAATAGTCCATTTCCCTTTTTAATTTAAAAACAAATTTAATGTTTGAAAGGAACATGTGCATTGCATTTTAAAACATTTTTACAAACAATTTAGAAATCCAAATTTTAGTTTTTAGTTAAAAGGAAAACAACACACAACACGCACTAAGGGAAATAGAAAAGAAGTGGCACACAGGGGCCAGCAACCGAACTAGACCTCTCAATCATCTGCCACATTCAAATAAACACTAAAGGAAACATGGGTCAAACCTAGGAGCTCGTGAACAATCTAGAGCATACTATACATGTGACTCATCCTGAAGGCATTCCCTACTCAATGATGCCCTAACGCCTAGTGTTTCCCTATATGGAATAACCAAGGGGCCCAATCCCATAACACTGATACCAAACACCTCTCTACTATGGGCCACTAGCTAGTGCGTAGTCTAAATTAGTGCATCAATCGTTCTCAGAAGATTCACTTACTATTATAGGTTCCCATGTCAACACGTATAATAAACAGGGGTGAGTCAACAAAGTCAATCAAGTATTCAGTCACATTGTACAAACATCACACACAACTCACGCAATTAATGTACACAAAAAGATCACCCATGAGTCACCTCAAAGAAAATTTTCCAAAATAATTTATTTTACCAAAGTGACAAACGGGCCTTAACCAACTTTAAATAAAAACCTCATTTCCCAAGAGAACCAAAAAACTTACTCACGCATTAGAAGAAATCATTTATCATCAAACCAGAACTACACTTGAAATTCCGTGAATTATTTTCAAAGGCCAAATGAGCATTCTTTCACTATTGTGTGTCTGTTCATCAAGAAAATATTTCAAGTGTCATGTATAAAATAAACAGATCTTTTCTACATCGAGTAATTATTTAAAAATTAATTATCTAATACTATTTACCATTTATTAAAATTAATAAAATATCAAGTAATTACTAAATTCTAAATTTAAAGGAGAGTGTATTGGGGGACCTACATAAACTCACAACACGATTACGATGACACGACACACCTCACACAGGCACATAAGCACACACATGCCGATGCTTTCAATAATGTGGAATTACCTGCCAACATGTTGCAGCAACCACAAAATGACTAAAACACAGAAACACCAACTTAAAAAATTTTAAAAAAATGAACAGTGCATAACCTACCTCAACACGGAGACACACTCGACCAGCGGGGCTCACGACAGTCAGAAAGGGGCGGCGCGCACTGGCAGGGACTGTCACTGGCCAAAAAGGAGTGCGCAATGCTCCGACAAGGGGTTGGAAGCAATAATATTGAGGGTCGATGCCAGCAACTCGGTAAGGGGGGCGCGCGACGACTGCCAGAGAGTATAGCAAGGGGGGTCGCGGGGCACCGCACAATGAACGGGGGAAGGAAAAAGGGGTTGTGCAAGAAATGAACAACAGAGCGGAAGGTTCGTGGGGCGAGTCAGAGCTACGCCGGAAGAAGGGCATGTGGTTGAGGGATTCACGCTGGCCAATAGGGGGTTGTGCTGGAGGGTTTAGCACCGACCCAAAGGGGAATGCTCCGGAGGGATTCGTGCTAACCAAAAAGAAAGGGGTAGCTCCTGAAAGGAGGAGCCATGGGGTGTTGCAGAAGGTAACAGGGGCATTGTGCCTCTGCTGGTCGGACAACGTGCCGGCTGGAGGTTAGGTAGTGAAGGGAGAAGGTTGTAGGGGGTCACGCTACACCCTGGAAGGTGGGTCAACCCGTGGATATGTGGCTGGGAGGTTTCATTGTGCACAAGAGGGGGGGGGGGTGTGGGGGCTTCTGTTGCGCAGTTGGGAGCAAGAGGCAATCGGAGCATGGCTGCACTGCTACACCAAGCAGGGGAGGCCGGTGGCTCGGTGCGCGATAGGGAGGCGTCTGAGAGGTCGGGGAGGCACACTGAAGGGGGGAGCACCAGGTATGCTGGGTCACTAAGAAAAAGGGGACAAGGGGGGTTGTAGGATGCGGGAGAGTAGGCCAGAGACCTAGGGTTCGATGCAACAGAGGAGGAGGCGCGTTCGGGGAGCACCGTAGGGAGGTGCGGCGTTTTGCAGGCTGGCTGGGTGCTGCAGGCAGAGCAGAGTAGGAGGGATCACTCGAAGGGGCCGGTGCTGGGGACAAGGAGGCGGGTTGCTAGGTGGGGTGGTCGACGACTACTGGTAAGAGGCAGACCAGGGTGCGGGGGAGCTGGGTGTTATGGCCGCGTGAGCAGGGAGGAGTAGCGGCCCGTGTGGAAAGGGATGGCGGGTGGAGAGGGAGAGCAGGCAGGGGCATAGGATCGTACGTGTGGGCCAAGCAGGGCAGGAGGGTGTTCCATGGAGGGGGAAGGAGAAGGGAGAGGCATAGCCTGGGTGCGGTGGTGCGGAGTGCGCAGGAGTTGGTGGAGGCAGAGGGGTGGTGCTACAGGAGGAAGAAGAAGAAAAAGGGGGGGGGGGGAACACCCGCATGAAAGGAACAAAAATAAAGAATAAAAAAAGAAAAAAGAAAGAAAGAAGAAAAGAAAATATATAAATAATAAAAATAATAAAAAGTGAATAAATAATAAAAATAAAAATAATCTTAATAATAATAATAATAATAATAATAACCTTAATTACAACAATAATAATAATTTAAATTATTAACCATGAAATTTTTTAAATAACACGATTAACATTTATTTATCCATTTTAATTTTCTGAAGATAGGCGGACTGTGTCGTTGCATGGGCGAAGCCACACAGGGTCTCCAAAATGCGCTCTGCCTGGGCACTCAACGACATCAACTCAAAAATGCACATTTTTTTTTGACAAAACTCAAAAATCTTGTTCGGGATTCAACCCAAACCTCGACAAAAAATTTTAAAACCAAAGAAAATAATAAAATAAAAATAATAGATAGGTCAGGGTGTGACATATCAAATTTATCATATTTTTTTAAGAAAGACTATTCTCATAAAGGAATTTATGGAATAAGAATTTTATTTATAAAAAGGGATTGCACAATAAGTAACTAATACCTTATTACATAACCCCTTATAACACATATATAAGACCTAAGGGTAAGGTGTGAAATGGTGATAAACTCTTGGGATGGAATAGATAACATCGCCCGGGTGGTAATCTCTATTAACTTGAACTTCTCCCATAGGCGATTCTCTTTAAACTTAACATATTGAAGCTAGACTTGGACTTGGTCAAGAGCAAAGCTCAGTGATGATACCTCCTTCCCAACCTTTGAAAAATGAGCTTCGTATGACATGAGGCTACTGGATGAGGCCATCCTCTCCTTTGTCTATGTTGAAATTATTTTTTTAAAACCTTATATTTATATCATTTGTGTGATCACTGTTTAATGACTATATTATCAACAGTACCGATACTTAATGGTAATTTAAACCCAAAATAATAATAAAAAAGTGCATTTGTTTCTTATATCCATAAAATATTAAAAGAAAGAAAATTTTATTCATAAATGTTCGGGTCATTACCATGAAACCCAACCAAATATTGATAAAAAGGGGGTTTAAGAATACTTGAAAATAGTATCAGGTTGTTACAGAACCCATTACCTCCTGAAAAACTTTCCAGAATCTAGATGTGAACCTCGAGTCCCAATAAAAAACAACTACAGATGGAACTCCTTGAATCCTCACAATATCTCAGACATATAATTCCCCAAGCTTTTCCACTTTTTTGTTTCCTTTATTGGCAAGAAATGTACTAATTTAGCAAGTTTTTCAATAATCATCCAAATAACATTCTTTCCGCTAGGAGTTTGTGGTAACCCAAAAATGAAATCCATGGAAATATCATCCCACTTTCATATCATAATGGGTAAAGGATGCCACAAACCTATAGGTATCTGGCGTTCAGCCTTAACTCTCTGACAAGTGAGGCACCATGATACAAAATCGGCACCTGACCAACTCATCCTCGGCCACCAATACTAACATATCAAATCATGGTACATCTTTGCAGACTCATGGTGCACTAACCAACATGATCGGTGTCCACTATCTAGAAACTCCTATCTCAAGGAAGATAGAACAACCAACCTGCTCTGGAAGCACAAAGCTCCACTAGGAGACCTAGACCACTCACTTGAGGTGTAACGACCCGAAATTTTGAATAAATCTTGTTTCCTAATTTTGTGTGTTATTATTTTTTTATACTCAACAAAACTGTTTCATTGGATAACATGAGTATAATTAAAATGAGACTGTTGGGTTTTGACTGTTATATGTCCATTGGTCAATATGACCGCTGGAAACTAAACATTTTGATTATTGTCTCTAAATACAAGTAATCTCGGTTAATTAATATATAAAGAAGATTCAATGGCCTCACCCAGTAGTCTTGGACCGATCAAAGCCCATCTAATAGAACTTGGGAAGGAGGTAGCACCACTGGGCTTTGCTCTGGACCAAACCCAAGCTGAACTTCATCGTGTGAAGCTAGAATGGAATCGCCTTCGCGAGAAGTTCAAATTGATAGAAATTACTACTCGTGCGATGTTGGCCGAGCCTCCCTCGGATTCTCTCACCTTAGCACACCTTACACTTAGGTCCTATGCTAGTGTGATAAGGGGATATGTAAGGAGACCATAAATTCCTTGTGTAATCCTTTGTTTTAAATAAAATTTTTGATTTCTTCTTATGATGAAGTTTATAAATTTTCAAATGTCCGGATAAATATAGTATGCATATTTTTGGTGAATTTTAGAGAACGGATATTTTAAAAAAATGTTTATGTAAACCTTAAATAATTAAAAATGTGTAATGATTTTCAAAAAATGGTCTTCTACAATTATGTTCAGTACGAAATTTAGAGTCTAATAAGATCAACTTAAATTTTGATGAATAATAAATTATGAATAGTGATTTTATGCTTAGGATTAGTAATGTGACCAAATGGATTAGTAATATCACTTAAATAAAGCATTAATATAATCTAGGCACCTTTATTAAGTAATGTGATTCAATAAAATGGTTAAATAATGGTTTCATAAATTATTAGTCATGTATTAGTTTTTTTCGGGTGAATAGTGTTTTTTAATTAAAAATTTAATTAAAAATATTTAGAAAATTATTTTTATAAAATGGATTTAAGTTTTGAACTCAGAGCATCAATATTATGTTAAGGTAATTTTTTGGGGATTTTTCTGAAAAAAATGAATTTTCGATGAATAGTGAAAATACAGTTTTTAAGTTACAGGTGTTTAATGACATCATTAAATGACGTATTAAGTATATAATAAATATGGATGACTTATGAATAGTAATATAAGGTATTAGGTGTCCCAAATTTCCAATACCATGGGCAAATACCATGGTCCAATACCATGGGAAAGCCCATGGTTTTGCCAAAACCACTAATGACGTGTCCCTTGGCCATTAATGCCTTGTCCCCTCACTTTCCCTATAAATACCAAGCCATACTCTCATACATTCGACTCCCAACTCTCCCCCAACGAAGCTCTGGTCTCATTACCTCCCAAAGAGTCCTTCCAAGGTTCCCCTAAGCCCTTAAGGTCCCAACCTTTGAGTTTTAAGAGTTACGTTTTAAGGTAAGGGATCCTACCTCCCTCTTTCTTTTCAAGTAATCTCTTTTATGTCATTTATTTTATGATCCATGCTCTTATGTTGGAGGATGTTCTTTTATATTAATCCTACTATATTTTTCATTTTCATATGATGAGATACCCCCTCTTTCTCTCATCATTTCATTTTAAGAATGTTAAAGTGGCGCCGTTAGGCTGCCGAATTTTTAAGGGATTCTTTCACCCTTCTCAAGTTCTATTTTCATGTCAAGTATTTCAAGTTATTTTTTATTTTTTTGGGGTATGATTTATATATATATCATACTGATATTTTATGTTCATATTATGAGATACCCTATTTTATCTCTTCAATTCAATATTTTTAAGTTTTAAGTGGCGCTGTTAGGCTGCCAAATTTTTTAAGGGATTCATTCACCTTTCTCATTTTTCAAAGTTCTACTTTCATGTCAAGTATTTCAAGTTACTTTTTATTTTGTTGGGGTATGATATCTATATCTATTAGACTGATATTTTATGTTCATATGATGAGATGCCCTATTTGATCCATTCAATTCAGTATTTTGAAGTTTTAAGTGGCACCATTAGGCTGCCGAATTTTTAAGGGATTCGTTCACCTTTCTCATTTTTCAAAGTTCTACTTTCATGTCAAGTATTTCAAGTTCCTTTTTATTATGTTGGGGTATGATCTCTATATCTATCATACTGATCTTTTATGTTCATATGATTAGAGACCCTATTTGATCTCTTCAATTCTGTATTTTGAAGTTTTAATTGGCGCTGTTAGGCTGCCGAATTTTTAAGGGATTCGTTCACCTTTCTCATTTTTCAAAGTTCTACTTTCATGTCAAGTATTTAAAGTTCCTTTTTATTATGTTGGGCTATGATCTCTATATCTATCATACTGATCTTTTATGTTCATATGATAAGAGACCCTATTTGATCTCGTCAATTCATTTTTTGAAGTTTAAGTGACGCCGTTAGGCTGCCGAATTTTCATAAGAGAAATCTTATTTTTGTCTTCCTTTCATGTTATTCATTTCATATGGTATATCTTTCAAATTTCATTACCATGTTCATATATCCTTCATATTCTGTCCCTCTACTATTTTATGGTTCATTTATGAATGTTTGACCCATATCCCCTCTCTTTTCAATGTTTTCTAAAACCCCAAAACATAGTCGTTATGCTGCAGAATTTCCGTCTCAAAATGTATCTCTCTCTTGTTCTAAAGTTATTTTATTTTATTAAGTGAATAATCAAAGATCTCTCTTCTATAGGGGTATTCACATATATACCAAAATGTTCTATTTTAAATTCCGGGATTTACATACATGAGACCCACCTTTCTTTTCTATGGGTTTTAAAGTGACACAAAGATCATGTCTTTAAAGAAGTTTTTAAAACGTTATGATTATGAAATGAAACTCATTCCTTTTATGATATATGGGTTATTTATGAAATGATTGATGATGATATATTTGGTTCACATGATAATAAATACATGTCAAGGGTGCGCCCTGATAGCGCTCCAATGCATTGGGTAAAGACTTAATCTCTAGAGATGACTATTTTTAACGACGCCTTGGTGAATAACCTTGGTAATTTTTAATGACTCCTTGGGGATGGACCTTGGTGAAACAGAAATGATTTTCAATATTAAATGTTGTAGCCACATCTTCAAGTTAGTAAAAACCTTATTTTTATTATGATATGCCTCATGATTTCTTTCTCGTGCCTTAAAGTTCTTTTTCATGACATTGTTGATGTATCTCAAGTTCACATGTAAATGTTTCCCCTTGTTTCCCTTACTGGGCCTTCTGCTCACCCTTTCTTTTAATGTATGTTCCCAGGTTATGAGATATAGTAATGGACCTAGGATGAACATATGGATAATCCTTTAAAGTGTTTAAGAAGAATGTTTTATGTTTTCATGTTTTAAGTTCCTAGTTTCCAAGACACTAAACCTTAAAAATCCTCAGTTTTGTAAAATGTAATGAAATTTTATGTGATAAAAAGGTGGGATGCTATAGTTGGTATCAAAGGATGGTTTAGTTATTTGTGGAAATTAGGATATGGAAAATTTAGGAATAATCCTATAGAAAAGTTTAAATATAGGAAATCTTGCTGGTATTTTGGTGAGTATTGAGTAAGGGGTTGCCAAGAAAATACATCCTTGTCTGGATACGAGCAGGTAGAGGTGGCTCTGGCACAAATGTACATAGGAGTAAAACCTGAAAACACCGCTTTGAGCTAGACTCGAACAGGAACTGGTACACGACAATGGGCCTTGCTGCACTCTTGGTTACGACACTCCCGGGGGATATGCTTTGGTAAATTCATAAGCTTAGTATGAACCATTATTAAAGGAACAAAGATAAAATAAAATAAAGATTCACATAAGAATATATTATCATGGATAACCTAGATTGGGACCTAGGGGATCACAAGTTAGGGTATACTTTTCTTCTACAAGTTTATCCTTCTATGCTTTAAGTTTCCTTTTAATGATTATTGGCTAAGTATTTAAGCCCCTAATTGTACTTTCTTTTCTTAGTTAATGGCGGGAAATGGAAGAACATGTCCCAACAACCAATGTGATAGGAAATGTGACGATTTCTGTATTAATATGACAGAGATGATTAGGGGATTAAAAGATGATTATTATTTTGGAAGACGTTCACTATTTTGGGAACCCTATTTGATCGAGGTAAATATATTACTACAGTATTTTCTTTGAGGAGTAAAGGTTGACTTATATTTTCAAGAATCGATGAATTTAAGGTGAACTTATAGTAATTTAGGTTACTTATAGAAATGATTAACCTATCTTGGGGAAATATGTTTAGGTTAGCTACTTTTTTTATAAGATGTTAGGAGTGGTTGATGTTGTTTGGAGATGAACGATAAAGTTTATTTTGGAAGACTATGTTATCAAATCCTTCTTGTATTTGGGTTTCAATCTTAGTTTGGTTTATTATAATAAATTTTAAGGACAGTTATTTATGGAATGGTGTATGATGAACTTTGGGTAGTACCGTGGAATTTTTGAAGATTTAAAGAAGTTTCCCTTCCTATGGGATTCTTTCTTTTTGAAGAGTTGTTTTATCTTACCCTTTCTATTTTTGGGATAATAGAAGAAATAGATAGTTAATATTTGGTGGATTATGTCACTCTCTAGAAGATGATTCTTGTGTTTTGATGAGACCAAGTGTTTTGAATGCTCATAGTTTGTAGAAAAAATTAGTTTTGGTAGAAACTTATTAAAGGATGAAACTCTACTTGAAGGTAGGTATATTTCCTTATGTTTTTATTCTATGTAGTAAATGAATTCCTCAAAACTATGAAAAGGAGCATAAAACAAAAAACGTTGTCTGTTAACGTTTCCTACTAGGAAATCAAATAATGTTTGACCCATCATAAGTTTGTGATTTTCTTGTTGTTAACTTTCTCCTAATCATGTTTTCTATCACTCTCCCTTAGAACGTGACCCTTTGTTTTTTCCTCCATGTCCATGTTTTCCTACATGGGATCCTAGTATGGGTTAACTCGGGTGACCTTTTTACTTCCCTTTCTTTCTTTTAATGTAATAGTTTTACTGACTCCTTTTCCGGTGTGGGACTTTCAATGAAATTTCAAAACCCAGTTTTAAAAATTGCGAGGACGCAATTTCTTAAGGGGGGAAGATTGTAACGACCCGAAATTTTGAATAAATCTTGTTTCCAAATTTTGTGTGTTATTTTTTTATACTCAACAAAACTGTTTCATTGGATAAGATGAGTATAATTAAAATGAGACTATTGGGTTTTGACTGTTATATGACCATTGGTCAATATGACCGCTGGAAACTAAACATTTTTATTATTGTCTCTAAATACAAGTAATCTTGGTTAATTAATATAGAAAGAAGATTTGATGGCCTCACCCAGTAGTCTTGGACCGATCGAAGCCCATCTAACAGAACTTCGGAAGGAGGTAGCACCACTGGGCTTTGCTATGGACCAAACCCAAGTCGAAATTCATTGTGTGAAGCTAGAACGGAATCGCCTTCGCGAGAAGTTCAAACTGATAGAAATTACTACTCATGCGATGTTGGCCGACCCTCCCTCGGATTCTCTCACCTTAGCACACCTTACACTTAGGTCCTATGCTGGTGTTATAAGGGGCTTTGTAAGGAGACCGTAACTGCCTTGTATAATCTTTTGTTTTAAATAAAAGTTTTTATTTCTTCTTATGATGAAGTTTATGAATTTTCAAATGTCCGGATAAATATAGTATGAATATTTTTAGTGAATTTTAGAGAAAGGATATTTTAAAAAGATGTTTATGTAAACCTTAAATAATTAAAAATGTGTAATGATTTTCAAAAAATGGTCTTCTACAATTATGTTCAGTACGAAATTTAGAGTCTAATAAGATCAACTTAATTTTTGATGAATAGTAAATTATGAATAGTGATATTATGCTTAGGATTAGTAATGTGACCAAATGGATTAGTAATCTCACTTAAATAAAGCATTAATATAATCTAGGCACTTTGATTAAGTAATGTGATTCAATAAAATGGTTAAATAACGGTTTCATAAATTATTAGTCAAGTATTAGTTTTTTCCGGGTGAATAGTGTTTTTAAATTAAAAATTTAATTAAAATTATTTATAAAATTATTTTTATAAAATGGACTTCATTTTTGAACTCAGAGCATCGATATTATGTTAAGGTAATTTTTGGGGATTTTTCTGAAAAAAATGAATTTTTGATGAATAGTGAAAATACAGTTTTTAAGTTACGGGTGTTTAATGACATCATTAAATGATGTATTAAGTATGTAATAAATATGGTTGACTTATGAATAGTAAGATAAGGTATGAGGTGTCCCAAGTGGCCAATACCATGGGCAAGCCCATGGTTTTTCCAAAACCACTAATGAGGTGTCCCTTGGCCATTAATGCCTTGTCCCCTCACTTTCCCTATAAATACCAAGCCATCCTCTCATCCATTCGACTCCAAAATCTCCCCCAACGAATCTCTGGTCTCATTACCTCCAAATGAGTCCTTAAAAGGTTCCCCCAAGCCCTCAAGGTCCCAACCTTTGAGTTTTAAGAGTTACGTTTTAAGGTAAAGGATCCTACCTCACTCTTTCTTTTCAAGTAATCTCTTTTATGTCGTTTCTTTTATGCTCCATGCTCTTATGTTGGAGGATATTATTTTATATTCATCCTACTTTCTTTTTCATGTTCATATGATGAGAGACCCCCTCTTTCTCTCATCATTTCATTTTAATAATGTTAAAGTGGCACCGTTAGGCTGCCAAATATTTAAGGGATTCTTTCACCCTTCTCAAGTTCTATTTTCATGTCAAGTATTTCAAGTTCCTTTTTATTTTGTTGGGGTATGATCTATATATATATCATACTGATATTTTATGTTCATATGATGAGATACCCTATTTGATCTCTTCAATTCAGTATTTTGATGTTTTAAGTGGCGCAGTTAGGCTGCCGAATTTTTAAGGGATTTGTTCACCTTTCTCATTTTTCAAAGTTCTACTTTCATGTCAAGTCTTTCAAGTTACTTTTTATTTTTTGGGGTATGATATCTATATCTATCATACTTATCTTTTATGTTCATATGATTAGAGACCCTATTTTATCTCTTCAATTCAGTATTTTGAAGTTGTAAGTGGCACCGTTAGGCTGCCGAATTTTTAAGGGATTCGTTCACCTTTCTCATTTTTCAATGTTCTACTTTCATGTAAAGTCTTTCAAGTTAATTTTTATTATGTTGGGGTGTTATATATATATCTATCATACTGATATTTTATGTTCATATGATGAGAGATCCTATTTGATCTCTTCAATTCAGTATTTTGAAGTTTTAAGTGGCGCTGTTAGGCTGCCGAATTTTTAAGGGATTCGTTCACCTTTCTCATTTTTCAAAGTTCTACTTTCATGTAAAGTCTTTCAAGTTTATTTTTATTACGTTGGGGTATGATTTATATATATATCATACTTATCTTTTATGTTCATATGATGAGAGACCCTATTTTATCTCGTCAATTCATTTTTTGAAGTTTAAGTGACACCGTTAGGCTGCCGAATTTTCATAAGAGAAATCTTATTTTTGTCTTCCTTTCATGTTATTAATTTCATATGGTATATATTTAAAATTTCATTACCATGTTCATATATCCTTCATATTCTATCCCTATAATGTTTTATGGGTCATTTATGAATGTTTTACCCATGTCCCCTCTCTTTTCAATGTTTTATAAAACCCCGAAACATAGTCATTATGCTGCAGAATTTCCATCTCAAAATGTCTCTCTCTATTGTTCTAAAGTTCTTTTATTTTATTAAGTGAATACTCCAAGCTCTCTCTTCTATAGGGGTATTAACATATATACCAAAATTTTCTATTTTAAATTCTGGGATTTACATACATGAGACCCACCTTCCTTTTCTGTGGGTTTTAAAGTGACACAAAGATCATGTCTTTAAAGCAGTTTTTAAAACATTATGATTATGAAATGAAACTCATTCCTTTTATGTTATATGGGTTGTTTATGAAATGATTGATGATGATATATGTGGCTCACATGATAATAAAGACATGTCAAGGGTGCGCCCTGATAGCGCTCCAATGCATTGGGTAAAGACGTAATCTCTAGAGATGACTATTTTTAACGACGCCTTGGTGAATAACCTTGGTAATTTTTAATGACACCTTGGGGATGGACCTTAGTGAAACAGAAATGATTTTCAATATTAAATGTTTTATCCACATCTTCAAGTTATGAAAAACATTATTTTTATTATGATATGCCTCATGATTTCTTTCTCATGCCTTAAAGTTCTTTTTCATGACATTGTTGATGTATCTCAAGTTCACATGTAAATGTTTCCCCTTGTTTCCCTTACTGGGCCTTCTGCTCACCCTTTCTTTTGATGTATGTCCCCAGGTTATGAGATGCAGTAATGAACCAAGGATGAACATAAGGATAATCCTTTCAAGTGTTTAAGAAGAATGTTTTATGTTTTCATGTTTTAAGTTTCTGGTTTCCAAGTCACTAAACCTTAAAGATCCTCAGTTTTGTAAAATGTAATGAATGTTTATGTGATCAAAGGTGGGATGCTATATGAGGTCTACCCACCATTTAGGATTCCTCCTAATCATCATCTCTAAATGTTCATTGTCTGATCAAGTCAAACTCACTCAATAAAATATTAGTCAACCTTTATCGAAGCTAAGAACATCTATCCCCCAATCTTTTTTACTCCCAAGTTCATCTCTGTAAACAAACCCATCAGAGACCACTACTCAATAGATTTCTTTGTGGCTTGGATCATTAATTTTCTATTCAATTCATCGGAAGCCACATTTCCTTTCTCGGGTTTATATATGATATCAAAATCATAGGTTTGAATATACTCAACCCAACATCTTTATCGCAAGTTTATATTTCTATGAGTAAAAATATATTCTAGGCTCTTATGATTTCAATATACTATAAATTGCTCCCCAAAGTAATAGTGAAACTACGTTTTTAGTGCATGAATAATAGATTCTAACTCAAGATCATGGGTAGGGTAGTTTTTATCATGAGGACATAATTTATGAGAGCCATAAGCCACAACCTATTTCCATTACATTAAGACACAACCCAAACCTGTACCAGAAGCATCACAAAAAAAATCATAACTTAACCTGGTTCTAGAAGAATAAAAATTAGTGCTGAAGTCAACCCCATCTTCAGCTCCCCAAAAGATTTCTAACAATTGTCGTTCCATTCAAACATTACACCCTTACAGGTTAAAGTTGCCATCGAAGATACTAGTTTAGAGAAGTCCCGAACAAACCATCTATAGTAACCTTCCAAACCCAAGAAGCTCTGGATCTCAAACACAGTTTTAGGCTACTCCCAATTCATAACTTCCTTTACCTTCATGAAATCTTTTGATATTCCCCTCTCCGATATCACATGCCCTAAAAACTTCACTTACTGAATCTAGAAATCACACTTGGAAAGATTACCATACAGACGATGTTCCTTCAAGGTTCAAATAATGATATCCAAATAGTATTTGTGATCCTCCTCTGACCTTAGAGTACACCAAGATATTGTATACGAACACAATAATAAAAGAGTATAAGAATTGATAAAATATTCAGTTCATCAAATCCATAAATACCACAGGAGCGTTAGTGAGACCAAATGGCATAACCAAAAACTTGAAATGGCCATATCGAATCCTAAATTCTATTTTAATCATATCCTCTTATCAGAATCACAACCGGTGGTACCCCAACTATAGATCAATATTAGAAAACCAAAAAGCCCCTCTAAGCTGATCAAAGAGATCATCAATTCTGGGTAAATGATACTTATTCTTAATGGTCACCTGAATCAACTTTCGATAGTCAATAAAAAGTCTAAGGCTCCCTTATGCATTCTTAGCCAAGAGTATAGAAGAATCCCATAGTGACACGCCAGGATGAATAGATCCATTCACCTCCAGGTCCTCAAATTGGACCTTAAGCTCCACTATCTCAGTAGGTTCCATTTGATAGGATGGCATGGAAATAGGCATCGTTCCAGGGAGAAGGTCAATAGTAAAATCGACCTCTCTCTATAGTGGTAAACCATAGAAATATTCCAGAAAGACCTCAGGGTACACACACACAACAATAGGTACTTTACCGCCCAAGAAAGGGTCAAATGCATCAAGAAACACTTATGAAAACTTGTTTTAGATTATACCAGCATACGGAACAACAGGACCTGCCCATATCGATCGAGAGTCCCACTCACCCTGGAAAATATGAGTGACCCCATCGGTAGATAAGAACTGTACCTGATGATGATAATAGTCTATCTGGGCTTTCATGATGACCATCAAATCCATACCAATAATCAAGTCAAAGATGTAAATATTAAGCACTAAGAAGTCCCAAACCACCTCAAAGTTTCCTATCACCATCCGACACATGGGGAACCTAAAACCTTATTCGGACCTATTTTCCAAAGGCATGGAAAGATCCAAAAAGAATGGCATAATCTATGAACAAAATCCCAACACATAAAATAACTTTGACAATATAAAATAATGAGTAACACCTATATCAAACAATGTTAACACCATAGAAGATGAAATAAACACCGTACCTCTAAAGGTAGCAGACCCTACTTTAGATTTCTCTGGCGCACACTCTGCTATATAAAGATGTCAAGACTTAGCCACTTGGACATCCCCTTTGGCCTGGGGATGAGACCCACCAACCTTGGAAGCATCAACATGAACCTGTGACCCCCTGGTGAAATAGGATCCTGCCTTACTGCCTTTGGACATCTTATCAAAAAAACATTTCAGGTGTCCAGACCACCCATAAAGGTGACAGTTCTGAGGAGCCTCTATACATTGAGGCATGGTATGACCATGCCTCCCACATTGGTAGAAAATAACCCATTGTTGCCCTGTAGAATCCCTTGAAACTAGTCCTATAGAAAATTGACCACTCTCATGCTTCCTTTTTTGACCAGAAGAAGCACCTTGGCTAACCACAACACCAAATGAAGCTCTGCCCAAACTTGTTCTCCCTAATATTTCCACCTTAGTTAAAGTTACTTTATCCAATACCTCCACAAAGTTTGGAAGGCACAAAAGAACTAGCATCAACCGAACATCGACCCTCAGCCCCATCTCGAACCTCTGATCCTTAAGATAATAATTTTTGACAAGATCTGGTGACAGGTGAACCTACTCAACAAAGTGGGTGGAGTACTCCAGGACAATTCACTCCCCTTGATCTAAGGTAAAAAACTCCTAGGTCTTTATTGCACATAAAGTCTTAGGATAAAACTAGTGATTAAAGATCTTTTTGAAGGAAGCCTAGGTAATACCTTTATGCCAATTAGCTTGCACAATAAAATCCCACCATCTTCTTTCTGGTCCCTTGAGCATATACTTGGAAAAACCCACCTGAGAATCTTCAGGAGGCTTCAAGAAGTTGAATATCCTCTCAATCGGTTAATGCTGCTCCTATGAGTCTTTTGGTCCCTTGTCACCACGAAAGACAAGTGGTTACTGTTTGGTAAATTCCAAGCCATGATCCACTACTTATCTTGGGTTTACTACACCCACTGACCCCAAAGTATGAATGGTACGAATCACTACTTCAACCAAAGAAGGGTCCACTGGAGGATTCTTCTATGGAACTTGACTCATAGATTCCCATATTGTATTTGGAAGAGATCTTCTAGGAGGTGTTTTCTGTTAAACACAAAACAATAACCCATTAGATATGAGCAACTCTAGAACCATTGAACCCAAAAAAGAATCCAAAAAATGTTTTAAAACAATAAAAATTTAAAGCAGTTATGAATTATACTATAAAAGAGAAACACCTTTAGAAAGGAAATGGTCCATCTAAATAAACTCTCCACTAAGTTTATTCAAATGATCATACACTCACAAAGTC
Organism: Viscum album; assembly: GCA_963277665.1. Taxonomy (NCBI): domain Eukaryota; kingdom Viridiplantae; phylum Streptophyta; class Magnoliopsida; order Santalales; family Viscaceae; genus Viscum; species Viscum album. The sequence continues at coordinate 1,843,207,520 of OY728150.1, forward strand.
CCCAAACTTTATAGATAGGTAAATTTAAACAAATTTACCATACAATTTTTTCAAATGAACATATATACTAGGTCTTGGACTTGGTAAATATTTTCTGACCACCCATGGAAACTCAAATTCAGTCATGGGAGTGAGATGACCTGGACCCTTTTCTAAACCTATTGTCTAAATTCCAATGATCCTACTCATGTCTACCCAAGACATAGAACCAACTTAGGTAGTGCTAACACACTTCAGACTGAGTAACCCCTTTGATACCAAATTATAATAGACCACCCCAAGTCAACCAAACCAGTCACCCAAGTCAGCCCATTACGGGGTGGGGTAAAACAAAGATAACAAAACAAGTATCATATATAAGGAAAAAAAGACAAAAAGAGAGATACAACTTAGCCAAACATGATAAACCAGAAAGTACAACAAGTCTCCATGTGACCAACCGTCACCTCAAAACCAAAACAATGATGTAATGAAAATATAGAATGCTATAGAATTCCCTTCCCTTTACATGAATCCTACAAAACCAGGTCTACATCCTCCCCAAGGGAAGAAGTATGGTGTGATCTACAAAGCCCAACAAGATATGACTAAAGAATCTATACAAGTTCTAATAACAAGAATGAACATGTTAAAACTTTAAAATGAAATAGTTTTACAAGAATTTATATATATATATATATATAACAATTTGAAAACATTTTCTAACAATCCTTGAGTTTTTACAAATTGCATGTTATATTTTTCAAATCTAGAACAAAGCAGATGAAGATACCCAATATAAATACGCAAGTGAGACAACATCTATGAAATAATCCATCATGTAATAAACAACCAGAAATAACAATGCATCTCCCAACCGGGCTCTATCATATGGGACAATACGCACTAGACACTCACAATCCTAACAAGGCATATGGTTGGATCCAACTAACATCGAGATCTATCATAGACCATCGACATACAAGAGGTTACCTCCTAGTGGTGTCACGCACACTAAGGATACTCGTGTCTCTTTCCTGACGCACCCAAGGTCCCCGCTGTGCAATGTTTGTCAATTTCTATTTTTAAAAACCATGCTTACATTTTATAAAACCATTTCAAATCCAAGCCAATATACTTTAGGGTTTGAACATCCATTTTCCATTTCAAATCAAGGCAATTTCATTTTCAAAGAAAAAACCCCCTTTCAAACATGAATCTATGCCCTTTTAAATTTCTAACACTTGAAATTCCATTTCAAATCTCAAGGAAACAATAAGAAAACAAGAAATTAAATAGATTATAACACTTCAATAGATTCACCTATCTCAAGGACATAGAAAACCTAATATCCTTTGACTAAGAGTATTGGAAATCATAAGATTTTCCTTCAGAAGACAAGGCATGACAAAATATCAAAGAGACAAAGCACATATCCCTGCTGATCAACCAATGAATGAATCGATCCAAATGGAATGTAACCACCCCAAAATGCCTAGTTTAAGAGATCTAGCTGAGAGGAGAAGGCTGCAAAATATAATGAAGCCTCAAACACCCATACAATTCCCTAAATGCTATAACTAAGGGTATTACATGATGATTAATATTTTACACGTCGTGAAACCCTTTCATATTAAGTTATGCCAAAAAACACAGAACCTTTTTAATCAAATCTTGATTTTTCACATTACACAGTTTGTAAAGTTCTCACTCCGTGTAATCTATTCATGAGATGTGTCCAGTATCCAATACACATTATGTAATCCCATTACACATCATGTAACTGCTTAGTAAGTAGCAGAAACTACATGTTCCTGTTGAAAATTTCAACAAATCTCTAACTTCACCATTACTGGTATCCTCCCAATTCATGGTTATAAATACTTTACCAATGAGAAATAAAACCAAAAGAAAATATTAGAACATACCATATATAAAGGAAACGAGGCATTACAATCTCTGACAACATTTATTGATGCAACCATGTCCATGAATGTTTTTTTCATGTTGTACAGGGTACCATTATATGCTACCCAAGCTATGAACACTGATCCTTTGGTGACCTTCCATGCACCACTGGTGAACATGGTACTAAAATCTACATCATCAAGATGTCCAATAGAAATAATATTTCTTCTTAAACTAGGGATATACCTCACGTTTACCAGAACCAGTAAACTTCTACTATTGGTCTTGATTTGTGCATCTCCTTTCCCCACAATCTGCAAGGGCTCATCATCAGTAAGATGTACCATGTAAAAATTTCCAAAAACAAAATTGTTCAGAAAAACCTTCCTTGAAGTCTAATGGAAAGATACCCCTAAGTCTAAAATCCAAGACTCCATAAGGCTATCCACACTCAATAGTAACACATATTCAGTTCCTTCATCCATCATGTTTGATCCATTGGTTTTTGGTGCCTTTTGTTTTTCTCCACACTCTTTCTTGACATTTCCTTTCTTCCCACAAATATAGTAGGTAGGATCAACCCCCTTTTCCTTGTCTCAACTCTTTCCTCTTGAATTTGATCATCCTATACAATTGTATCACTACACATATCTTCCTCTTCCTTCTATGTTCATAGTAGAACCAGAGAATCTACCCGATTCTCTTCTTCTAATATCCTCACTGAGGATCAGGTCCCATACATCCTTTATTACCATCTTGGAATTCCCTAAAGAATTTCTCACAGCTGTCACAGTCGCTTCCCAACTATTAGGTAATGAAGATAGTAAAACTAGTGCACATACCTCCTCGTCAAGAAAAATATCCACCGATGTCAACTGACTTATGATGGTGTTGAATTCATTGATGTGATCTGCAATAATACTCCCTTCAATAATTTTCATATTGAACAATCATCACATTAGGTACACTTTGTTTGAAACTGAAGGCTTCTTTTACATTTTCATGAGAGCTTTCATAAGCCCAACCAGTGTCTTCTCCTCTCTAATGTTGAACTCCATGTTTCTGGCCAATGTAAGGTGTACAAATCCCCGAAAATTTTGATTCAAAATTTCCCGCTCCCTCTGATATATTTCTGTTGTATTTAAACCCAAAAGCATAAAATGAAATTCTTCTAGTAAATATAGCCTTCGATATAGATCCTCCAGTAGCTGAATCCAGTTCCATCAAAGTGGTCAATATTCACCTTGCATTATTTTGTATCCATCGTTCAATTCGAGAAATCCAAACTCAACCTTTGATATTAGTTGTTACAGAAATGTCATGATATGTAGTGATATAACAAGTTTGCAGATAAAGAAAATCCAGAAAGTAAAACAATGAGAAAAGAACAATAAGAAGATCTCACAAGAGACAATTATTTATGTGGTTTAGGAATAATCCCTACGTCCATGGAGAGATGGAATTTTACTATGATTTGGGAGCACAAATACAAAGAGAATATCAGAGTTTCACACACAAGAATCCTAGCCTGAAAATGAGCTAATAAAGAAGTTGATGCACTATTCCACTAATTTCATAATAATCCCACTATGCTACAGTGAATGGTGGTTAGAAGTCCGCACTACCATAGTGTTATGTAGGTGTCGACTGGTCAGCTCTGCTACAAGTGGTCCGAGTTTCTACAGTTCCCCAAAATTTGGGTTAGGACCCTTCGGCCCCCAGAACCCTGGAGAAGGGGCGCGTTCCCCCTAACAACCCCACTTGCTAATGAAAACAACATGATATCCATCCATATATGAGAAAAAAACTCTTCTCTAGAAGCAGTTTATAACAATATTCACAGATTACAACCAATCGATGTTGAGGATAACATTGTATGGATGTATCAATAGCAAGAAAAGATCCCCAGGGGATTGATGTTTCCCAATCATGAGTCTACACCCCCGACACACATCAAATAAGCTAGTCTGGCCGCTGACCAATGTAGTAAACACTAGGGGCACAAGAATCCTCTCTATGTGTAGTCCCAGATCATGTATTAGAGTGGATGAAATGAATGAGCGAGAATCTTCTAAATCAAACAAGGCATAAAGAAGGGTACTAAACAAATCGATCATACCTCTGATGATCTCTAGCCCCTTTCTCATTAATACCTCCACTGTGTGCAATTGATGACACCTATCTCCTCTACCTCTCTTATGATGACCACCTCAATGAACATGCTCAGGTCGATGTCCCTAAACATGAGGGACATCCTAAGGTTGGCCTCTACCCGCTCCATCTCACCTCAGTGGTACATAAGCCTGCGGTCCCTACTACCGAAATGGTATCATTGGCAATTTCTGTTGAGACTGACATCGAACCTATCAACCTCCACCAAAATAAGCTTAGAGAAACACTAGGCATTGGTTTTTGCGATGACTATAAACCCCTAAACCAAAACACACTAGCCTGATATCTCTAGAAAAGCATGGAAATCATTGATCCCATAAGGCTGTAAGGTTAACTACTAAGGTCAACTCCCTGCTGGTTGAAACCTCGAAGGTCCTAGCACTTGAGACCTACCACTAACAACCCTATTTATTAAGGAACCCTACAGATTCACCTATCATGGTAAAAATCATCACAATTTCATCTTCTTGATCACCTCCGCCTTTTTCTAAAACTCCAGATACGTTGGAAACATAAATTTAGTAACTACATACTAGATAGAAGGACAGAGCGCCTCTTCAAGACGCTTCACATGAGACTCCTCATTTGAAAAATATCTAGGAAGAAATGTAGAAGCTCCTTGAACTTGATTCCCAACTCCCGCACTAACATACTCCCCTGCTGAAGAGAAATAACCTCCCACCTCATCACTACATTCATGGTCGATGAAAGGAACTCTACCCATAACTCCTTATGAAAGTCGACCCATAAAACATCTTCCTCCTTCTACTCACCCATATATAGTTTCCACCATTGACGCATAGGTCCCCACATTTGAATATTTTCCAAAGGGACCCAGTATCCCATCAATTCCTGAATCAAACTGAAAGTGATCTCGAGCTCCTCCAACCATCTCTCTGTCTCCACATCTGAAACAATACCCTCATAATTTACCAAAGTTTTCCACTAAAAATCACATAACGTCCTCTACCAAACCTCATCCTCTTATACCTGTTCAACCCTACAACGATTAACCAGATCAGCCTACTGATCCTCTACTTCCTGAGCCACACACAAACAAATAACAAGAGACATAACTGAAAATAAAATAAGAATTTACTAAGCCTGGTAATATGGAATTTTATTTAGATTTGTTTTAATTCACTTTATTCATTTTAACCTTACCAAAAAAACCTAATTTAAATAATAACACAATTCATCATGATTCATGTACCTCTCCTAGGTCTATACCTTGCAAATAGGCCCACCTCACTTGGTCATTTAATAAGCTCAGATTCCATGCATTGGATCATGAGGGTCCCTAAAATCACGTGTCCTAGCCGGTCTCCCTAGCCTATGTCACGTACCAAGGTCAACTGACACTGTTTCCATGCCAACCCTTAAAATCCTCACTATTCCTAACTCCAAACTCCATCCTATCTCTCAACCATAACCATTGATACTACTATGTCATGACCCCCTCCCGACAAAGATACCATAATCAGAGGAGAGAGATAATGACCTCCAAATCTTGCCTCCAGCAGGCCTCGAGTTGGTGACTAGAACTGGAGGTATAAAAATATCCCCAAATGGGTTCCATTACCCTCTATAATAATATAAGATTGGGAGATAAGATGAATCATCTAGAAGCGGCTCGATGACATAATTTAAAAAGAAACCAAAACCATCCCACATGCATGTATAAATAAAATTGATACAGATTAAAGTCCCTAAAAGTAAATACCCAAAAGGAAATCTAAAGTAGTGACACTGCAATTGTCATGAGGTCTGAGCTAGTAATGTTTAGCATGGAGTCCCGTAATCCTCTTGGAAACCTAAAAATTAGTTTATATATGTGGGGTGAGCATAAAAATATACTCTATAGGAAAACCAAAGTTTCTTGTGCATATATGAAAGAAGCATACTAATGCACCTGCGAGCAAACATCAGAACCAATAGCACCTAAACAATTCAACTATCCATCCAAACCTCACTAAGGAACGCTCACCAAATAATGCAAGCCAAGTATAATAACATAATGAGAAGCATATCGATAAAGGGTACCTCACACCACATTCCTATTGATTTGCTGCTGTCACACCTCAACATTGTATGCCCTGGTGCTCCCATCTCTTCCGAATAACATATACCACTACCCCACAAACATGGTCACATCACATAGAACCCAAAAATACCTATTCCACCTCCCAAAAATCACGATCACATCACATATCACCCACAGACACTTGGTCCATGACATCATAATCACTTCCATAACCATAGTAGTAGGGTATTATGAACATGAAGGAAATCAACCCCATTCCCTCCTTCTACCATTCACGACCCCCGCCATAAGCCTCCCCATAGTATGGTCATACCACATCTCTCCCAAAAAACACCTAGGCCATCACATATCGCTCGAAGAAACTTGGTCCGTCACCTACTACTCTAACAGACCTCCGACCATCACAACATGTGCATATATACTCTCCTAGAAGAGAGAGGGAAAGAGCAAGTAGCCATCCATCCACCATCATCATCGGGATATGGGAAAAAAACCCCCACATGACTATGCAGGTTTTAACACATAGTGTTTGATATGGGCATGGTGCATATATAAATCACAAGGAATATACAAGTATATACATATAGCCACACACTAGCCTAACCTATGGATTCACAATCAAACACTAACCAACTAACAACATCGCCACTTTCACTGCCACCTCTAAATGCATAACACCACACAATCTACAATCCACAACTCACACCACCAACCAATTCCATTATCCATCCCATTCGTTTCATTATTTTTCATCAACCACATTTAACCACATAACCCATCATTTATTTTTTTAGCTATTTCCATCCCATTAACCAAAACAAACCCCCACCATTTAAATCATTATTAAAATTATTATCTATTCCATCACTACCTAGGCATCTATCACAACACAACCACACATAACAAACAACTCATCATCCTCATCGTACCATTGCCTCACCGCCTCACAAGCACTGTTAAACAGACCACCACCTCACCACCCAAAAAAGCACAACCAAACAACCAATGCCTCACCACCCCAAAAGCATGACCAATAAATCACCACATCACCTCCCCATAATCACGACCAAACAACCACCACCTCACCACCCCAAAATCATGACCAAACAACCACTACCTCACCTCCCCCAACGAATTTCCAAACAAACACCACCTCGTCGTCCCAAAAGCATGGCCACATCTCACCCATCAGCCCCAAATTGTATCACAATCACAAATCACTGCCCCATAAGCACAACCAAACACCACAACACATCAAAGAACTTTTTATAGATTTAACAAGGGGGATTTTATAAAATTTCACTTTATTTTAGGGGCATTATCACACAAGTCATAATCTTGGGGAAACCATTTCATTATCCTAATATAAGTGGTTAGCCAATTTCCATTTTCAAGTGATATCACAACCATAACAATAGACACATAAATCAAAACACATATCATCCAGTATAAAAAAATCCCCCAACTACTGTAATTTTCAGTGGGGCATCAAGCCTGTACAATCCATCATATCATAATAATATTAAAGTTGTAAAAGAATGAAAATCATTACCATTTTCCCCTTTAGTTTCAATTAGATAATTCTTTATATTTGATTAATATAACACAACCTTAACCCATAGATAAAAAATAATAAATTCCTCCCGCATGATGCACAATAAAGTGTAACTATTGATTCTCTACCTCAAAGAAGCTTTACCAACACTGCATGGCGAAGAAGAAAGGCCCGCAAACCACAACTGCATAAGGTAAACAATGAATCAACCTGAAACGCACCCAAAGATCATCAAATAATATCCCAACTAACACCACCAACCAAAAAAACACCACAATAGTGAATCTAAAATGGATGAACAAAATAAAACCACTAGGAAAGGGGAAATCACTCATCGTTGATTGCCAACCAACAACCGCCAGAACCAACAAATATAAGTGAGGAGAAGAGACATAGAAATCATGCTTGGGGTGCCTTGGGTTTTTCTGAAATGAGAGGGAGAGAATCCATGAATGAATGAGAAAAATCTGTTGAGCAAAGAACTTAAAAGTTAGAAACCCGATGGTTTAACGTCGTGTAAAATTCTACACGGTGTGTAATCCATGGGTTCCCCCAAAATTTCAGCTTTCACAAAAAAAATGTATCAAATCAGCCTTTAATTAATACACACTATGAATTAAACTTACATGATGTTTAATATCTCTCATGGTTTCCCCCTCTTCCTGATTTACAAGCCATGAAATAGCTGGCTACACAAGTCATGAATCACCTTTACATGTTGTGAATTCCACTTACATGACACGAACTTCATAAAGAAGCTATACTACAGCTCCATCCTCCATTGAAAACTCCCAAAACCTCTCATGAAACCCTCTAACCACCAAAACTGGCAAAGTAATGAGTTGGGAAGGCACGAGCCTTTACACTTCTAGTGGGTTTGAAAATTAAAGGGATTCATGAGTTTAAGATGGAGTTTTTTGGAAGATTTGAGATAAAAGATCTCAATAAAGCAATGAAGATTTTGGGAATGATAATAGAGTAATATTGGAAAAGACATATGCTTGGTTTTGTCTCATAGGGATAATATTTGGAATATTATCAAGAGATTTAGTGTGTTTGGATGCTGGCTTGTCCCAAACCCACTTGTCCCACACTTAAAGATTTCCAAATAGTAGGTGTTGAATATAGAAGATGTGGAAGAACACATGTTGAAGGTTTCATTTACATTAGTAGTCGGTGGTATGATGTATTCCATGTTGTTCACTCACCCAAACATTGCACATGTGGTGGGATTCATGAGATATTTAATGTCCAATGTAGGGAAAGAACACTAATAATCCATGAAATGGATCATTTTGTATATCAAAGCAATGGAATATATAGCCTTATGCTTTGAGATAAATGATCCTATATATAAGTATATTGATGCAGACTTTAGGGGAGATTTATATACTTGGAAGAGTACAACTAATTTTGTGTTTATATATAGAGGAATGATGATGAGTCGAATGTAAAAACTACAAGAGATAGTCATGTTGTCAATAATAAAAAAAAGATGAATATGTGGTAGAGACAGAAGTAAAAAAGGAATTGATATAGTTAAGGAATCTAATGGTGGAACTCAGAAGAGTGCTAGAAGGTGGATTGTTATTATGTGATTGAGTGCAATTTACCAAGCTTAGAATCCATTTTTCCATGTACGGATGAAGCACATTGACTTGAAATATCATTTCATATGGAAGTTTCTAGAGGACAAGAGCTTGAGATATAAAATATCGCCATAAAGAAGAATCTAGTAGATGTGTTAACCTAGTCTTTAATCTAAGAAAGTGTAATGGCCCAGACCTCTCTGGTCCATTCCTTTTCTGAAATCTGGTGTTTGAGGTGTTCTAGGAGGTCAAGGTAACTTACCCCTGACACTTTTCTAAATTTTCAGTTATGTGAACAGTGTTTCCAGAACAATGATTCATTTCCTTAGCCAAATTTCCAAAACGGTGTCATGAATAGTGTTTCCAGAACGGTGAGGCATCCAACAGTGTCATGAATAGTGTTTACAGAATGGTGAGTCATTTTCTTTTCCAAATTTCCAAAATAGTGTCATGAATAGTGTTTCCAGAATAGTGAGTCATTTCCTTTTCCAAAATTCTAGAATGGTGTTATGAACAGTGTTTCCAGAATGGTGAGACATCCAACAGTGTTGTGAGCAGTGTTTCCAGAAGAGTGAGTCATTTCCTTTGCCAAATTTCTAGAATAGTGTCATGAATAGTGTTTCTAGAATGGTGAGACATCCAATGATGTCTTGAACAGTGTTCCCAGAATGGTGATACATTTCCAACAATTTGTCAAATTTCCATATTTTTCTAGATTTCCCAGGTTTTCCCTTTCGACATCTTTCTTTGACATAAAATGAGTTGAATTCCATATTTAAGTGAGTTTGGAGACGTTTCATGGGCTATAAATCATATCTTTGATTTTCTAAAAATATTAAGGCTTTTAATTGGTCAAACTACATGGTTTAATGTGATCCACTTTTGATGGAGAATCTAAAATGTATCTAAACAACTGCTCTGTTTAAATCTTTATGAGGCTGAGATAACCTTCATCTTGTTCTTCCTTATTTTTTCCCCTAGCATGAGATTCCCAGACCTTTATTTCCCATAGTAGTAGTGTAATCAAAATTTCATCCTTAGATTGTTTCCCCTTAGATTTTTTCCTGCTGTTTATGTGCACCCCTTGTTTTGGTGCAACCAGGAAGTGTTAATTGGTATTCGATAAGGTATGTTCTACTATCATTCTTCAGGGTTCCTTGATATGTTTCCTCATGTTTCTCCTTTCCATGTGATGGCATGTGATCTCTATGTCTCTAATAGATCTTTCTTGGGTGTTGGGTGATGTTGTTGTTCCATGGCGTCCTCAGGTGGATGCAGTCATTACGGCAGAGGTGATCATGATCCGTTGTGTTGGCCCGTTCTTGTGCAAAGAACATTGGAAACCTTTTGAGGTAGGGGATTCGTGGATTCTATATTCTTTTCACGTGCAACTGTATATTTATCATGATTTAGCCACTATATCATAATGGAATTAACATAATAAATATTTTAACATGATTAAAGAATTGGTTTCAATCGTATGTTGTTGCCTCTTGATTTTCTAGATAGTGTGATATATATGCTTTACTTGTTTAGAATGTCGTTCTTTATGGAATTTGGTGAAGAATGTAAAGCTAGGATTAATTTTAAATTAATTGGCCAAAGATAAAGAGGCATGCAAATGAATCTGGTTTTTGTTTTAATTTTATGATAATCAAATTGATGCAATAAGTATGTTTAATTAATTTGTGATAGCTATGGTAGCTTGTTGGTTAGTTTTCCTATAGTTAGAACCTATTAATAACGAATCGGTTAATTCAAGATGGATTAAAGAACCGGTTGTTGATAAAGGATAATGCATTTAAGGGTTCTGAGTTACCCTCTTGTTTGTAAAGGCCAAGAGCCTTATACTTTGGATCCATGAGTGCTCATTATGTGTGAAAGATGAATGCCTTGCTTGGGGCCAAGAGCCCAGTTGCTTTGTTGTTTGTTTCCTACAACTTGTGATGTGATGTGAGCATGGATGGCTATTCTGATATGTGGGGGCAGAGATACCCAGTGGTTGTGGCAGTAGTTGATGCCTGGAGTGGTGAGATGCAGTGGTTTATGCATATGGGTGTCAGGGTGGGCATCGGGGATGATGGGATGGGTTGAAGCTTGGATTACCCGTAGATGTGAATGTTGTGATGCTTGTTTGTTTTTCTGCTTTACTTTCCCCACTGCTTGAGTCATATGGTCTTGCTTACCCTCCTTCTAAAAGAGTTGAAGACGTGCGGGGTATTCCACATGCTTTCCGTTTTTAGCTTCTCTAGGATGGATGGGCCTGTGCTCCATCTATTGGTGGAAAAGACTTGACAAGTAGTTCATCTACTCACCATATTGAGCCCCTTGTGTTTGGAGGCTTAAAATGATTTTCTAGAATACCTGGAATTATAGAAAAGTGATAATACTGTTAATAAATGATTGAATAAATGATGTTAAACCATGGGGTTGGAGCTTGATGGGATACAATGGTGAGGTTAAAATTTAAAGGAACTGTAGACTCGGGGTGGTTATGCCTGAAGGGCATAAGACTTTGTTGTAATGCTAATGCAATGTAATGTGGAATGATAATGGTTAAATAATTAATTAACGTAAAGTGAAACTAATAAAAAGAGATAAAGTAATATAATGTAACTCTTTAAATGGTTGTGTTCTAATATGATATCTAGTCTTAGTACTGGAAGCCAGGAGTCCGAGAGACGTTAACTGCAGTTGATTTTAAGACTAGGTTTTTTCTATAGTGTGGTTGTGAGCTATATTATATCATGTACTTTTTATGTTTCTGTATACTACCCCACCTTGTCAGTTAGGGTGACTGACACCCTGAGGATTCTGAGCCCTGGGGGTGTTTTCCTCAACATATTGGTGGGATTATGGATAGATGAATACCCCCTTTGGCCCTGCTCACTTCTCTTGGTAGTTACTTGTGCTGGTAGGCACGACAGTTAGTTTTCCCCATATACATGTGTAGAGGGTTGTAATGGATTTTGGTTATTCACACACATATATTCTGGATATAGTTTCCTATGGACTACTATAGATGTAATATGTATAGGCTGTGATATCTTGAGGATCCTTACTCAGTGTATGGGTTGTAATGGATTGAGGTATAATACCCAATGTATGATACAATTTATAAAAGCTGTGGTGGCTCCCATAAACTACTTTGTTACTTTTGTTTGTGAGGATGGTGTGGTGATTTACTCAGGTTTCTGAAGGCAAGCCTTTGTGTTGCATAGGGTGCATGTTGTGGTGATCACTTATGTGTCTTCATGCCAACATTTTTGGAGAGATATGGCTTAGGACGTGGGATGTTGGGGAAAAGAGGAAAACCAATGGGGAAGTGGTAGAGGGGTACCCTTGATATTTTTCATTATATTATATATTCTTGTATGCGATACTTGGTGAGAGTATCCATAGTGAGGTTGAGAACTTAGTATACCTATTTAGGTGAAGAGTTAGTTTCACTTTTTTTTCAATGTTCTTTAGCATGCTTTCTTTACTTTTGCACGAGAGGATCTGGGGAGGATCTTACTGAGTATACTTTTATACTCACCGTACGCATATATAAATGGTTTTTTAGGTCACTTGGAGAAGGTTGGAGATCATGATGGTTACTACTAGATTGGGGTTTACAGGAGCTATTCGGGCTTCGTGGTTGCTGTTGTTTTAATTTCTTTTGGTACTTGTAGTTTTCCATTTTAGTAGTAGTAGTTTCTTCATGTCATTACATACATGTAATTGGGATTCTTTTATATTGCAGTCTGAGTTGAATTTGGTTGGTGTATGTCTTATCTCTCTCTTTTTCATGTGTTCTCTTAGAGGGTAATGCCTCCCATTTGTGAGTTTACTATACCCTCAGTACTAGTCACCAACATGGGGCCTACTAGAGGTGGTACCCGGGTGTCACTATCTCCATTCTCACATTGTCATCCCAGGAGTAGTACACTTTGTGGGGAGGGGGTCATGATAGAAAGTCTGAGGCAACATTGTGCCTCAATGGAACTTGGGTGAATGGATGAAGGAGTATACATTTCTATGGGAGGATTAGTGGATTTACTGAAGTGTTGAAGGGAGTTATTGTGATGTCCTTAAAATCCTTAAAATAGTCTTCAAGTATGATATTATTAGGATTGTGAAGTTTGTTTCAAATTACTAGAAATAGTATACCAGAAAGAGGAACTCCAGATGATGGTTTAGCCTGATGATTAGTGCAATGTCAATGGGTATCTTCAGCGGCTGACAAGTTGGTCAAATAGGGTTTGTGTTTGATGGTTATGTATCAAGTAGTGGTAATCTCACAAGATGTTATGAGTGGGAGTTATTTCATTTAGTGTAACTTTATAATTTCATCAGCTTCAACGGTCAAGTATTGAATACAACCAAAGATCAGAGGTTATCAGTTTGAAATGGATATTCATCCATGAATCTCAGATGGTAGTGCAACCAGATGACCAGCTTAGCCCCACTATAAATGTGGTATGATACCACTCATACATGTGTGATTGTAAAGTCAGAGTAACGAAAAATGGAAGCACTGTTCTTTCATTGATGTAGGAATAATGTCCAAACCATGTAAAACAAAAGTGTTATTGCTTTCTTAATTTTTACTTATCTGAATGTTTTTATTGAGTTGTATGGAGTGTGTGTATGTTGTGTACCACATAGTGAAGTGATTAGGGTTTTTATACTTATAATATTTTGGTATATTAGGTTCTTAGGGTAACATTCAATCGATGGAGCATCCAGATCTTGACTACTCATTGCACACAGTTTTTAGTGGAAGAGCATCTAGTGGATCAGTGGTGCATTATGGAACCAATAGTTTGAACCCTTGATGGGGTTCTAAAAAAACAATAAATGATTTAAAAAAATCAATTGATAGATCAAATTATCATCTACTCAAGTTCTCTGAGGTATCAACCATGTACATCCACTATACTCATAGAAGAGTTTGGCTTGAATTTAATTTGGCCACCCAAAAGTAATGATTTGGGAGAGAAGTCCCAAAATAGTATTGAAATGAGATTTATTTAACATAATCATGGTATAATTGAGTAAAAATATTTCATGGTTTAATAAATATGTTCTTTAATGTAACGTCTCATATTTTCCATGTATTAATTTTAGATATAATATGGATTATTTTAAAGACCAAGCTATGAGACGACGTGCAATTCTGAGACTCGGTGTGCCTAAAATAAATGTTTGAAAAATATTAAAATATTTAATAGCACGCGCATGTGGTTTTCCTAAAAAAGTGGAATAACTCCTAAACAAGTTCCCAAATTAAAAATTTGAGGGCACCGTTGAGTTCAGAATAGCGAATTTACCATAGGAATGACCTAACATTGGTCGGTGTGGGTCGTTTGTGAAAAAGTGGTCACAGACGTAAAATGAATAAAATTATTTGATAAAATTATTTTAATTCGTTGTGTTGATGCAATGACTTGTTTTTTCTTTAAATGTATCCTTATGCCAGAATTACAAGTTTATCCTCATAACCCTAGAACTTCTGGAGGATCATTGGAGAGAGCTCTGATAATCCTTTCCGATGAACGACAATAGATCAAGAATCGACGATCAACACACATCAATTTTTAAGCATCTCTCCAATGAACACAACACAAATTCATTCTTCACAAGTTATTAATTCAAATCAAGGTAGGGCGTGTGATTTAATTGTTTTATTCCTCATTTTTTTCTACAATGAATGTGAATCAATCGATAAACAGATTCATTCACATACTGTGCGTATTGCAAGATTAGATTTATTCCACGGGATTTATTTGATCTGGTTTTCTAACCAAAATCCCCTTTTTTTGATCATTGGACAATAAAATTTGGACAATGATCATAAAAATTTTCTCTTGTTCCTTTCCCCCACTTTTCTCGCATTATTCGCCAGTTGGATCCCTGTAGTCCGAGCTTGATGTTTCTAGGTGGTTCTGAACTCGATCGAACCCCCTAGATTTGTGGAAAATAGACAACTGAGACTGGATTAGTATAGTTCGGGACCCAAGTAGCACATATGTATGATTGTTTCCTCTTTCAGCCATTAGAGGAGGCATGGTGGTCTGTGAAAGGGACCATTGGTGTGCAACCGCGGTGGCTGGCGGCGGCACGCGGTGGTGGTCTATGTTTGGGCAGCGGAGCCATGTGCGACTAGGATTGGTGGTGGCGAACGCAGAGTGGGTCGGGCCAGGAAGGCCATGTGTGATCAGGTTGGCCTAGGTTGGTGTTCCGGGTTAGTCCGGTTGGCTGAGTCGAAGGAGATGGACTCGGGTTGGATCCGGGGAAACCGGGGTGGAGCCTCATTGCGGTCAGCTGTAGTAGTCGATTGTGGTGCCACGAAAGATTGAGCTATTGCTGGCACAATGACTGCACGACTGGTCCTCGCACGGTCGACCGCAGTGGCCGGTCAGATCGACAGGTGGACCGACCATGGCGGTTGGTCCATGGGTAGCCAATATGTGTGGTAGGTGGACCGACTACGACGGTAGGTGGACCGACTGGTATGATCAGTCTGCAAGCCTGAGCAAGTCTGCCGGAAGCTTCTCGAGTGACAAGTTTAAATCAAGAGTGCCTGAGGCTCTTCATTTTCTATGTTTGGAAAATTATGGTTTGAGTGTGTTCCCTTGCTCCTTTACTCAAGGGTACAATGGGACATTACATCCACATCACTGGATTATAATCCCCTCTAGAGGTAGAGTCTCAGATAGAGTTGTTTTGTCCCTCTGTGAGACTAGAGTGTGATCCTTTATCATCCATAGTGGAGTTTGTGGAATCAGTGTGACCTCCTTGAGCAGGGTTTTGATCCTCTATCTAGAAGGCCTCATCAGTAGGGTTTGTGGAATCATTGGTATACGATCCCCTATGTAGAAGGTTGATCCAAATTGGGTTCATGGTGTCCCCCAGCAGTTCTAGATGTGACCCCCTCTTTTTGTATCATAGTATTTTTAGAAGAGTGTGTTCTCTTTGGGTAGGGCCCAAATGAGTTAGACCTCATTGTCAAGTGTCTTCAATGATATCATGGATCCTGGAGTGGGATCTCCCATAATGAGTATTTCTTCAAACAGAATCTTGTGGCTGGTAGTTTGTTATGACCGCTTGATGGCATGGAGTCACTCTTAAGTATATATGGGTTTTCTTTTCTTCTTGTATTTTTTATATAGTGTTACAACTTGTATAGAGTTTACTATACTTGGTGCTTCATGTTTATTTTTTTTCAGGGTGTCCTACTAAGTATTTTTATACTCACTCATGCACAGACTTTTCCCACATGTGTCATGTCCTATGCAGATGGTGACCCTTTTTATGTTGTCCACAGAGGACTAGGAGCGGGTGGAGCATATCTGGAGCTGGGAAGACTAAGGTGTTTACCTGGAGCATACCTTTGACATAGTCCTCACCCTTGTAGCATGTTTGACTTCTACAATTTCAGTTATACTTGTGTTACATACTCTTTATGTCGGGCTTGTATTTGGCCATGTTTACTTTTCCTTTACTTCTTGTTGTACATGGTTGGGGGATCTTAGTTCTATACATGCATTCTATCAGTTTTATATTTTAGTATTGTGTTTCTTGGTGATGTGTGTGTGTGTACATGTACTTTAGAATAATGCCTCCCATTTGTGGGAAATGCCTACTCGGTGCTAGTCACCATCCCCTGGCCTATTGGAGGCAGACTTGGGGTAGTCATAGGACGGGCCCCTCTAGGAAGGGTCATGATAGGGTGGTATCAGAGTGGGTCAGTTCTACTTTAGGACCGTGAGTCTGTGAGATTGGTTTGGGGCAACAATGTTAAGTGTTTCAAGTTCAGATTTCAGGCTAGGGACTCAAGTGTTGGTATGGTGGCCGACGTATCTATACACCAGGACTCTGAGCACCTACATTCCACTCGGTACATGAAAACACTAGTTTCCGGAAAAAAAAATGGTACATGAATCATATAGTAATGGTTGTGTCTTCCATGTCGGTCTTGAGTTAGCTCCCCAGATATAATCTAATGACCGTGGTACATCTTGTTTTGTTCTAGGATGCCTCCATGTTGAAAGATAGCTAGGATTCCACCGTGTGATCATGAGGATAATCTTCTTAGTGACGAGGCATCGGTACAATGGCCTATACCGGAGATAGCACCTCTAGGTGGTTTACCAGCTATATCACCATTCGTCGAGCAACAGCTACTACCGGCACTACTAGATAAGGATGCACACAGGCTGAGTGTGTTTCATGAGTTTTAGAGGCTACTAACTCCCAGGTTTAAGGGTGAGCCATACCCTCAGATGGATGAGGATTGGATAGTGGTAGCCACCCATCTTTTCCTCCTTGCGAGGGTGCCTACCGACCAGATGGAATTCCTTGTCGCATGTCTTCTTCGTGGAATTTCAGGGCGATGGGGGAGTTTGGTGACACAATTAAATGACAATACAACTCTCTCTTAGATAGAATTTAAGTGTCTCTTCAGAGAGGATTTCTATATGGACACTTTGTGATCGATATGCATACAGGAGCTTCTGCATCAAAAGCAAAGTATTATGACCATGATAGAGTATTCCGTGAAGTTTATTGATCTTTCTCTCTACTACTTAGATATGGTATAAGACCAGTTCTTTAGGGATCAAACCTTAAAGTATGGCTTACACTAGGACATCATGGAATCGGTGGTCTACCTTAACATTTCTACCTATGAGGGGGTACCTGATTGAGCCTTGTTAGTGGAAAGTTTTCTGACAGTATAGACACCAATAGTGGGAGCTAGTAGTGGGAACCCGGTAGCTGAGACCTCAGCAGCAGGTAGCCTAAGACAGTCACAAAGATCCAGGAAGGTCAGGCACTTCAGGAGGCAATCCTAGGACTTAGGGTCAATGTTGTATGGCTCTTAGGGTAGCTTGAATTAGATAATGTACATGCAACGTTTCTCTTGATACAATCGAGGAAATCTAGAAAAATATTGCCTGACCCATCATACAGCTAATTGAGAGACGGTCGAGGGACCGCCTAGGCAGAGACAAATACAAGAGCAAGGTGGTCCATGCCAAGCTTAGGGAGATTATGGATAAGGATGAGGCTAGTTTCGGGATTTAGAGGATTATAACTTGACCCTTACACTTAGAGACTCCTACTGGAGGAGACTCGATGATCACACACTGGTGTCGACAGTGTGACCTAACTCTTGGAGGCATGAGTTTTGGTTGGGATCTCTTAATAGTAGCGCCGAGGCCTTACAATGCCATTCATGGTATAGACTGGTTGTCCACAGTTCATGCTCAGATTGACTATTTTAGGAAAAGAGTGTGGTGTGTATTTAGTGATGGAACCAAGTTTTCCTTCGTTGGTGAAAATAAAATCCAGGCAGCATAGGATGGACTCACACATAGAAGGGTGTAGCTGATTACTCATCAGTTGGCTAGCCTAACCCTTAGTGTAGTAGATGTTATGAGTCCTCAGTTTCCTGTAGTGGTGGAGGAGTATGAGGACGTCTTTCCTAAAGATGTTCTAGGGTTAACTCCCCACCGAAAGATAGACTTATTCATTGATTTACATGCCAAGATGGCATTGGTATCTATACCTGTATATCAGATGGCTCCCGTAAATCTTTGTGGGCTAAGGGTATAGTTGGAGGACTTACAAAGGAACGGTTTCATGAGACCCAGTGTTTCAGCCTAAGTAGCCCTAGTTTTATTTTTCAAGAAGGCAAAAAAAATATTGAGGTTATGTGTGGATTATCGGTGCTTGAACCAAGTGACTGTGAAGAACAAGTATCGACTACTGAGGATCGATGACCTCTTTGATCAGTTGAAAGGGGCATAATGGTTCTCAAAGATTGAACTCAGATCAAGCTATCACTAACTGTGAGTACGGGATGAGGATATACCAAATATAACCTTCATATTTCATTATGGTCACTATGAGTACTCAGTGATGTCATTTGGAATGATGAATTCCCAAAAAATGTTCATGAGACTCATGAACCAGATCTTTCAGCCTTAATTTGACCGGTTTTTGGTGGTCTTCATCGATGACATCCTAGTGTATTTTACATCTGAGTAGGAGCACATGAGGTAATAAAGGATAGTTCTGGACACTCTCAAAGAGCACCAACATTATAGAAAGATCTTAAAGTGTCAGTTCTAGATTCAAGAGGTCTATTTTCTAGGACGTGTCATCTCAGCGGTTGGAGTTGTTGTGGATCCAGCGAAGGTTGATGTAGTTCTTGTTTGGGAGCCACCCAAGAGTGTTAACGAGGTTCAGAGTTTCACTGGATTGGCAGGGTATTATCGGAGGTTTTTACCTAACTTCTCTAGAGTGGCAGCTTCCATGACATCTTTGACTCAAAAAGGAATATCCTTTCTTATAGATAGAGGACTACCAGCAGGATTTTCAACAGTTGAGGGAGAGATTTACAAGCACTCCCATCTTAATATTTCCAGAGGAGGGTGTTGAGTACATAGTGTTCTACAATGCATAAAGAATCGATCTTGGAAATGTCCTAATGAAGAGGCAAGCAATGATTACCTATGGTTCATTCCAGTTGAGACCACACGAGAAGAACTACACGACCCATGATCTCGAGTTAGAAGTGGTAGTCTTCACATTGAATATGTGGTGACACTACCTGATGGGCGAGTGTTTTATCATCTACTCTGACCATAAGAGTCTCAAGTATATATTCTCTCATAAGGATATCAACTTGAGATAGAGGCGATTGATGAAGTTCCTCCAATACTATTATTTTGATATTGTCTATACTCCTGGCAAGGGGAACATGGTGGTATATGCTCTCAATAAGAGATCCAATTTTCAGTTGCTGAATGGGGTATTAGATAAGTTGGCCTCGTTTTAGTTATCTTTTATGGATGGAGATGGAGTAGCTTACCTCTAGTTGATGGTTTTAACCCCTCCACTCATACAACAAGTTAGGGAGGCATAGCTTAGGGATACCGACTCTGAGACCCTACATGATCAGATGTCCATAAGGAGTGCTCTTGATGGATATTCAAGAGGTGGGAAGCACACCATTCTCTTTAGAGGATGCAAGATGGTACCAATGATGTTGTGGGAGGAGGTTTTGAGGGAGTTTCATACATCCCCTTTGGCGGTACATCCAGGTGTGTCAAAAATGTTTTAGGGCCTCCGATGTTATTTTTGGTGGCTAAGGATAAAGAAAGAAGTTACAGATTTTGTTTCTCAATCCCTTACTTGTCAGCAAGTAAAGGCTGATAAATAGGTTCTAGTAGATTTAGCTCAACCCTTTAAGGTTCTATAATGAAAGTGGGATGGGATATTGATGGGTTTTGTGATGGGTTTACCACATATGTCTTGGGAACACAATTCCATATGGGTGATCATTGACTGAATCACCAAGTCAACCCACTTCCTAGCTTTATGAGAGAAGAATCCAGTAGAGATTTTGGGATTCCTCTATGTTTAGGAGATAGTTCGACTCCATGGAGTTCCATCTATGATTGTTTCTGATCGTGATGCTCACTTTACATCTCGGTTTTGGAAGGGATTACATTAGGAATTTGGGAACCAATTATGCTTGAGCACAGTGTTTCACCCACAAATGGATGGCTAGACTAAGTGGACCATTCAGGTTCTGGAGGACATGCTACGAGATTTCATGTTAGACTTTGGCTATAGTTGGGAGGATCACCTATCACTCAGGGAGTTTGTGTACAACAAAAGATATCATTCCACCATCGGTATGTCATTATTCGAGGCTTTGTACTAGCGACCATACAAGTCACCACTTTGCTTGAATGACTTAGGAGAGTCAGAACTCATGGGCCTTGAGTTAGTGAAAGATGCTATGAAATAGGTTTAGATCATCCAGGAGTGGATGAAGACTACACAGAGCTGTCAGAAGTATTATGCTGACAGGCAACGAAGGCCTTTAGAGTTCGAGGAAGGAGGCTATGTGTTCTGTTAGGTTTCACCCCAACGGGGATTACAGAGGTTTGGTCAGACTGACATGCTATCTTATAGGTTCATCAACCCTTTATAGATACTACATGAATTTGAAGAAGTGGAATACCACTTGGATCTACCTCCACAGTTAGACTGGGTATATGGTGTCTTCCACATGTTGCAGCTGAGCAGGTATGTGCATAACCCATCACATATTATCAATTGGGGTGAGCTAGAAATTGAGGATGGAGCTACCTTTGTTGAGTACCCAAGGGAGATCAAGGATCAGAAAAAGAGGATCCTTCAGAGTTGATCAATTACTTTTGTGCGTGTTCGGTGGAAGTATGAGAATCTCCAGGAGATCACATGGGAGTGGGAGGCTCAGATTCACGCTCAATATCCCCATTTGTTTGAGTATTCCTTGTTTTTATCTTTTCAGGGACACAAACCCCAAGGTGGGGTGAATTTAACATCTCATATTTTCCATGTATTATTTTTAGATATTAGATGGAATATTTTCGAGACCAGGCACTGAGAAATCATGTGATTCTAAGGCTCAGTGTTCCCAGAGTAAATGTTTCAAAAATATTAACATATTTAATAGCACGCGCACACGATTTTCCTAAAAAAGTGGAATAAATCCTAAATAGGTGCCCTAATTAAAAATAAAAGGGCGCCTTCAAGTTCAAAATAACAGATTTTTCCTATGTGTGACCTAACATTGGTTGGCGTGGATCATTTTTGAAAAAGTTTTCACAGGCATAAAATGAATAAAATAATTTAATAAAATTATTCTAATTCATTGTGTTGATGCAAAAATTTGTTTTTATTTAAATGTACCCTTATGTGAGAATTATAGGGTTAGAAGCATAACCCTGTAACTACTAGGGGATCTTTAGAGAGATCTCTGGGAGTCCTTTCTATCGAATGAAAACAGATCAAGGATCGATGATCGACACACATCGATTTTGAAGGATCTCTCCAATGAACGTAATGTAGCTTCATTCTTCATCAGCGATCGATCCAAATTGAGGAAGGGGAATATGATTTAATTGGTTTATTAACTATTATTTATTTCTATGATGAAATTGAATCAATTGATAAACAAATTGATTCACTGATCATGCGTATTACGAGATGATATTTATTCCATGTGATTTATTTGATCTGGTTTTCTAACCCAAATCCCCCATTCTTGATCATTTCCCAAGAATGTTTGACAATGATGATAAAACTTTTCACTTTTATCTTTCTCCCTCTTTTCTCATGTTCTTCACCAGTTGGATCCCTATAGTCCTAGCTCGATATTTCTGGGTGGTTCCAAACTCGATTGGACCCCCGAATTTGAGGCAAATCGACAACCGAGTTTGGATCAGTGTAGATCAGGACCCAAGGAGTTCAGATCTATGATCATTTCTTCTTTTGGGAATTAGAGGTGGCATGATGGTATATAGAAGGGACCAATGGTGTGTGAAAATAGTAGTTCACGGCGACGCGCAACGACGGTCTACGTGCGGGCGACCGTTCGCTTGTTGGCGGCATAGCTACATATGGCTGAGATCAGCGTTGGCGGACGTGGGGTGCGGATGGGGTCGGTAGCGGCGGGCGTGGAGTGGGTCGGGCTAGGCGGGCTGTGTGTGAGTGGGTCGGGCCAGGTCGATGGGCTGGGTTAGGTCAGTGGGCTGGGTTGGACGAGATGGACCCAGGTCGGATCTAGGGCAATTGGGGTGGAGCCCCATTACGATCAACCATGGAACCAAAATAGCTCGAGCTACCATGGGTGCACCATGTGACTGGTCCATGAGTAGTTAACCGCAATGGCTGGTCCGTGTAATAGGTATATTGACCACGATGGTCGGTCTGCAGGCCCGAGTGAGTCTGCAGTCCGCTTCTCGAGCAACAGGTTCAAATCAAGAGTGTTTGAGGCTCTTATTTTTCCTAGTTTGGACCGGTATAGGTTGAGTGTGTTCCCTTAGTCATTTACTTGAGGGTACAATGTGACATTAAATCCACGTCACTGGATTGTAATCCCCTCTAGAGGCCGAGTCTCAGATAGAGTTGTGGTGTCCATCTGTGAGACTGTAGTGCAATCCTCTATCATCCCTAATGGAGTTTGTGGAATCAGTGTGACCTCCTTGAGCAGGGTGTTGATAATCCATATAGTGGGTTGAATTAGTAGGGTTTGTGGAATATTGGGCATATGAACCCCTACATAGCGGGTTGATCTAGATTGGGTTCATGGTGTCCCCCTACAATTCTGGATGTCAACCCCTCTTTGTGTATCATAATCTTCTCAGACCAGTGCGTTCTCTTTGGGTGTGTCCTAAATGGGATAGAACTCTTTTTCGAATGTCTTTGATGATATCATGTCTCGTGGAGTGGGATCTCCTGGAATGAGCATTTCTTCAAACATAATCCTGTGGCTGGTAGTTGGTTATGACTGACTAATGAAGTGGAGTCTCTCCTGAGCATATTTGGGTTTTCTTTTCTTCTTGTATCTGTTATACAGTGTTACATCTTGTATGGAGCTTACTATACCTGTTTCTTTATTTTTATTGTTTTCAGGGTGTCCTACTAAGTATTTATTTACTTACCTCTGCACGAGCTTTACCAGCACATGTCTTGTCTTGTGTAGACAACAACCCTTTTTACGGTGTCCACATAGGACCGGGAGTGGGTGGATCATAGTTGTATATGATTGAGGTGTTTATTGGGAGCATACCTTTGATGTAGCCCTTTCCCTTGGAGTAAGTTGGACTTCTACAATTTCAGTTAGATTTGTGTTACAGACTCTTTGTGGTGGGATTGTATTTGGCCCTATTTACTTTTCATTTACTTCTTATTGTACTCTGGTTGTGGGATATTAGTTGCATTCATGCATTCTATCAGTTGTTTTACATTTCATCATTGTGTGGCTTGGAGATGTTTGTGCGTGTACAGTTACTTTAGGATAATGTCACCCATTTGTGGGAAATGCCTACTCAGTGCTAGTCACCAGCCCCTGGCCTATCAGAGGCGGACATGGGGTAGTCATGACATGGACCCCTCTAGGTTGAGTCATGAAATTTAAATTTCTACCTGAAATGGATTGGGTCAAAGAAAACAGGTATGGTTTTACTTTTCCAAGATTTTCACCGAGGAAAAACCACATTATGGGTTTAGTAAAACAATTGTATTTTTTTTATTTTAAATATATTTTTTCAGAAAATTCCCAAAAACCTTTATCAATGTGGGTCCATTAGATCCAAAAGGGGATTTAAATTATACTAAAAATATTTTTATGGATGTGATCCATATTTAAAATGAATTTCCATGTTTGAATAATTTATAGTGTTTATAAATTTTAAAATAATAAAAAATACAATGATATTTATATTAATTGAAGAGATATTCTTAAAAAAGAAAATGAATTTTTTATATTAAAGTACTTATTTTGGAAAATTTATTTTAACCATGTCAAAAATAGTTTTAGTGGATTTAATAAGGTTTTAAATAGAGTGAAATATGTGATATTTTTTTTCAAAATTATTACATAAAATATGAAATGTTTATATGTTTATAAATGTTTTCATAAATATCATTTATTTTTAAATATAAAGGAGTTCAATTAAATGTCATGTAAATTACTAATATGAAAGAGTTCATATTGAAATAAATATGAAATCAACATATTTTTTATGAAATTATAAAGTGTTTATAATTATTTATTTATGAAATAAATGTTTATCTCATGTCTAAATTTATGAAATGTTCATTTATGTAGTATATTACATGCTTTATTATTCATGAATATAAAGTGTTATATTATGAATGAATGTATTCTCTATTTTAAAGTGTTAAACTACTTCTTATAAATATTATACTATGCATATAATAAGTTATATAGTAATTAAGTTATAAGATTTAGTTACGTTCATCCATGACTATGATTTATTTGTGGGTTACGAACTTGAAAGTAAAGGTTGTTTATGATTTACACACATTACATGTTATGATTGTATTGGAATTGAGGTCTTAGATGTGTAGTGATTCATGGATAATGAGAATTTGGGTGGGAATTCTTGTAGAACCCCCGGTTTCAAGTAAGTAACCCCTAATTTATGTATTTTAAGTATATAATGTGTTTGGGTGAAGCTTGGGAGGGTTTGGAAGACTTTTGGAGTGTTTTTGGGATTTTCTCCATGTGTATGGTTGGTGTATGGTTTGGGGAAACCATGAAACTCCTACAAAAAAATGAACAATGAGATAGAGGCTAAGGGGAAGGCGCACTAGTAGACACCCAATTTGTCC
Source organism: Viscum album (assembly GCA_963277665.1). Taxonomy (NCBI): domain Eukaryota; kingdom Viridiplantae; phylum Streptophyta; class Magnoliopsida; order Santalales; family Viscaceae; genus Viscum; species Viscum album. The sequence goes on from OY728150.1 coordinate 1,843,232,955, forward strand.
AAACCATGTGGATACCTATGAGAAATCATGAAAAGTGGGACAATGGGGTTTTGCATGATTGGAACACGATTTTTCTAACTGTACAAGCTAACCATGTGAGGGCCCACTCAAGGTAGAGGCTGGCACATGATTTCCCTAATTTCACGACTAACCATGCATGGTTAAAAAAATAGATCCTAAAAAATGTGATCTAGATTGTTATTATGTTTTAACCCCTAATTTTTGTTTTAAATCATTCCAAACTCAATATTTCTCCCTCCCAAAGGCTGTGAAACTCTTCCCCATCGAATTGGAATTAATCCATAGGTGTTTCATGGTGAATTGAATGCTAATTCCCTTAGTAAGCCCTCATTTATGGTGTTTTTTGTGTTTTTTCTTAGATTTACTTCCTTTTCTCTCTTGGTTTCTTAGATCTAGTCCGCTGCGAATAGATCTAGTTTTTTTTATGCCAATAATGGTTATATTTGGCCTTGTTGTTGATAGGGGAAGATATCTAAGGCATTTTTTTGGATATTCAACCCTTTTTCATTAATGTTTTTATACCATTCTTAATTGCCTCCATAATTCCTAAGGTAGGTGTCTTCACTCTCAACTCCTCTTGCTAGAACTTGAATGATTGATTTAAAATTCATTACCTTGTGTGAAATTGATTTTGAATTTTTTTTCAATGATTTTTAGAACCCCCCTTGTTGATATTTTATGGAATTGTGCAAATTGGGTGTTTTGGTGGAAAGTGAAAATGGTAACTTGATTTTAAAATGATGATTTTAAAATGTTTATTTGGGTTTGATGCTTGGAAAAATGGATTTTAATAAAATTATGGTTTTCTTGAAATGGTTTGTTGGAATTTTTTTTCAATAAAAGGATGGTTTATTGAGATGGTTGGTCGGATATGGTTTTTAATAATAGGGTTGGTTTTATTGAAATGGTTTGTTGGAAAAGTCTTTTCAATAAAAGTTTGGTTTTATTAAAATGGCTTGTTGTAATAGTTTCCAATAAAAGTGAGGTTTTATTGAAATTATTGAATTGGTTTGGCAAAGGTTGTATTGGAATGTGCTTGGCTTAATTGGTTAAGCATTGATGGAATGGGATGGGTAATGGCCGCCAAGTACCACCATCAAAGGGTACAGGTTATGGGCATGAAGTTCCACCATAAATGGTAAAACCAAGCTTGTGTGGTTGTGTGTGTGGGTGTGTGTGGAAGTGTGATATATAATGGGTAATTCCAATTTAATTATGAAATGGTTGTAATGACTCATTTGGTTTATTTTCTTTGGAACTTGGTGTTGTTTTTAGAAAACTATTTTTGTATGGAGAAATGCTTTGGTGGCAAACTGCTTGGCCTTGATATAAATTGTTTTCAATGTTTTTATATAAATTATTTTATATAAATGTGCTAACATGTTATATCCTAGTGGTGTGAATAGGGAAGTAATTTGGGTAAAGCCTACTTATTTTCAGTACTCACCTCTTCTTTGGAACTTTGGTGTTTTTTCAGATTTTATTTACCGGGACATGGGTAAAGGTAAGATATCACACTTCTCTAGTGGTTCATAATGATACTTGGGCTGTTTTGTATAGTTGGAGCATGGAGCATGTCTGGGGCTATTATAACAACCATGCTCTTTATTTCATATTTAGAAATGATTTTTTATATAAAATTTCACTTAATACAACCCATAAGATCGATAGGTCTAGTGTCTTTGGGGCTTAAGAACATTACATGACAACCTAAGACATAAAATACAACATATTTATTAAAAACATCTTTTACATGACCACAACATTTCTTCGTACTTATCATTGTATGGGATAACCTGAGGACATACATAAGAAAAGGGTGAGCTATAATGCCTAGTAAAGGAGTAAACAAGGCATAAAATGAAGAATAAAATGCATATTAGGAAATAGGCATATCAATGGAGCATAAGATAAACATGAACATAAATTCATAATATAGAATGATTATCATAATATGGAAATGTGGCAACAAATTAAAACACTGCATCATTAACATAAAAGAATCAAGTAAACCCCTACCCCAACATGGTGGAAAAATTTCCTAAAAGGAATAAGGTAAACCCCTATCCCAAAATGACGTATCATGATACTAAACATTACCTAATGCATTGGAGCGCTTTTAGGGTGCACCCTTCATATTCATTTCAATCTCATGCTTAAGTGTACCACATAGATCATGTAACATGGATTCATTCAACATCATCATTTTTTTTACAATCAAAGAATGTAGAATACATAAATGTAATTACCATTCAATAAGTATATGTGTATAAAGTTAGGTGAATACCCTTGATAGATAAATGGGTATGGTATTCACTACACGATGATTTTGGTTTGGAAAATCATGGTGCAATTTCACCAGCATAACGACGTTATATGGATATTCATAAATTGGGTTGATGAGAGAGAAATAGAGATCTCATCATTTATACATTAAATAGACAGTAAGTTAATCATGGAACATAATATACTAATATATGAAATAGAATTTAGATGCATAATATATAAGAAATGTTTGAATATAAATAAGAAGAGAGAAATCCATTACGAAATTTCAGCATGCTAACGAGTGTACACGGAATGTATTAATGAGAGAGAAAGGGGTCTCTCATCATTCAAACATAATAAGGGAAGTATGGTGGAGTTGAAAAATCATACCCCAACATTTTTAATTTAAAATAAAATGGTATAATAATATAAAGAAACTTGGACAAAAATGAGAAAGAAAAGAATCCCTTACTTGGATGTGTGATCCCAAAGGTTTGGGAGAGGCTTGATAGAGGCTTCTTGGAAGCTTGGGGGAACCTTGGGAGGACAATATAGAGTATTGGAAATAAGTTGGTCAATATAAAATTTATTTTAGTGAAGAGGAATGGAATATTGGGTGGGTTTATATAGGAAATGAGAGGGAATTCTTTATTATTTAGGTTTGGACACTACATATTAAAATATTCAAAACCACAAATCATACCATGGTTTTTGCCCATGGTTTCTTCCAAAGTGAAGTGATATAAAATATTTTATAAGGCCAAGGGATGAACATATTAAAATATTAGTCTTTATTATGTGGAGGTGAGTCACACTCTTAAAGAAAACATTTTAAAATGTTAAAATATTTTATAAGTCTTGGAGGGTCCACTAAGGCATTATAAAATTAATCAAACAAATATAAAATAAAATTAATTTAAAGGTAAAATATATATTGGCTGAATAAACCTTTTATAGTATTTTACTACATCACTATTGGGTTATTATGATGTCATAAAACACATTATATATTGATACGGTATTTAATTTTTATCCAAAAATTTGATTGTCTCAGAAAATTATGAAAAATTAAACATTGGATAATTTTGAAATATTTATTTAAAAAATAATATTCCTTTTATTTAAATAATTTTATAAATATTTGAATTTTCATTTTTAAAATGAAAACTGACATTTATTGAAAATTCATGGGTTTTGACAAAAACGGTTTTCAAACCTTAATAAAAATTACATTTGAATTCATAAAAATTATATACTCATTTATTATTCATAAAATTAATTTTTTAATAATATTTTATTTAAATATTAATTATTTTAAAAATTCATTAGTTCCTTAAAATAAATTCTTTAAGAAATACACTTTCTGTTTTATCGTATAAAAATATAACTCTTATCAAACTGATTACTTAATAATTTATAGATAATGAAATGATATAATAAGAATTTATAAGAATTTTTTTATAATATTATTAATAAAAACCTTAGTTTAATATAATAATGTAAACATTTCTCAAAATTTCAATTTTTACCCGAAAGCACAATTTATCAAATTTATCATTGTTTTAAGAAATACTATTCTCATAAAAGAATTGATGGAATAAGAATTTTATTTATAAAAAGGGATTAAACAATATGTAACTAATACCTTATTATATAACCCCTTATAAAACCAGCCTAGTACCTAAGGGTAAGGTGTGCGATAGTTAAATAATCTTGGGGTGGCTCGGATAACATTTCCTGGGTGGTAATCTCTATTAACTTGAACTTCTCCCGTAGGTGATTCCATTCAAACTTAACATGTTGAAGCTCAGCTTGAGCTTGGTCAAGGGTAAATCCCAGAGATGCTACCTTCTTTCCAAGCTCTGAAAAATGAGCTTCGTATGGCCTGAGCCTATTGGATGAAGCCATCCTCTCCTTTGTTTGTGTTGCAAGTATTTTTTTAAAACCTTATATTTATATTAGTTGTGTGATCACTGTTAAATAGTTATATTACCAATGGTAATGATACTTAATGGTAATTTAAACCCAAAAATAATAATTAAAAAAGAGTTCATTTATTTTATTTATCTATAAGAAATTAAAAGAAATGGAATTTTATTCATAAATGTTCGGGTTGTTAAAACTATGGAGTCATGTATTAGACTATTAGTTTTTTTGGTTTTCTCTTCTGTTGAGTACTTTGATGTTTTTTAATATTCTGATGTGGTACTCATTAGTAGTTTAATTTTTATATAAATGGTATTTCTTGAGTTTTATTACATTGTTATCATGTACTATATACTGTTCTTTTAGTTATGGAATGTTTGGTTGGTTTTTTTTCAAAAGGAAAATCATCCCCCATCTGTTAATGAAGTTCTTGATATTTATTTCCAGCCTTTGGCATATTGGGGTGTAATTTAAAGACAATTAATTTTATTATTCCTTCTCAAGACAATGAGGAGGGTTCAAGATGTTACAAGTGGTATCAGCTTTTTTGGACCATGACTAACAAGTGGTCATCAGTTCTGTCAGTCTTGGAGTTGAAATTCATTCTGGTTTATTCCTTGTGTTGGGATGGTAGAAAGGAGTAGGATTGTTGGGACTTAAAATGTATAGAATAAAAAGATGTAGCTAAACTTTTTATGTTGAACTTTAAGTTACCAAGGAGTTGGGTACATAAGTTTTTTGGATACAGATATAGGATTTGGTATCTCATTATCATGGGTTTAGCCAATGAGACGGGCATGAAATGCATTTTAGAAATGACTTACCACAATGAGTGCATGCTTAATTTTGAGTAATGATATATGATTTGGTACAAAAAGGTTTATTTTTTAAAAGTTTTGAATTTGTTTTCAAATGTGAGATTTTGAAAAAAGGGGCATGATTGTGGTATTTTTGAAAATAGTTAGATTTTCAAAAGCATGGTGAATTTTTTCTAAAATGGTTAAACATGGAAAAGTTGAATTTTGGAAAGTAATGTTATGATAGTATGATGTGATAAAATTTGAAATTGTTAAGCCTTTAGTTTCCAGAGAGTGATACTTATGGTGTTTGTTGTCTGTATAGAAAATGGAACCCAGTAGGCACCATAGAAACCAACCAGAGGAAGATGCTGATAATGTAGTTACACCTGAACCACAGGTGAACCAACAAACAGTTTCAAGTATAGTCTAATATATTTATGATATGGATACAGGGAACAATAGGGATGAACCACAACAAGTGGACCATTCTTTCCAATTCCAGAAGTAGAATCCACCCATCTTTTGGGGTGATTTAGAACCCAAAAAGGTAGAGGTGTGGATGAACAGGATGAATCATATCTTTAATTTCCTTGGCACACCAACAAAGCTAAAATTAAATCTTGCGACGTATATGCTGGAGGATCTTACACAAAATTGGAAGGATTTAGCATTTCAGGCTAAATTAAACCAAGGTCCTACATGGGAGGATTTTGATGAATTGTTCAACAAAAAATTATATCCTCATACATTCAGAATCTCTAGAACGATGGACTTATTTAGCTTGAAACAAGAGATCCTCACCATGAGAATACGTGACTAAATTCACGAATTTAGTCTTATTTGCACCTGAAGTTCCTGCTAGTGTGTCCTTCAAGGTACACATCTTTGAATCAGGGCCTAGGTATGAGATTCAATCAAAGATTATTATGATTTTTATTATGGATTATACAGAGATATTAAATGGAGTGATAGTGGCTGAAAGGGACATATCTAGATCTATGGGTGGAGGGAGTATGTTGATACTTATGGGAAATGGTGGTAACTCTAATGTTAGGATCAAGTGGAAGAGAGAAACCTATTTACAAGGTGGGATCATGACTTGGAATCAGACGACTAGATCAGTAAATATTCCTCCAAGACCCAAGAGAAAGTAGGGATGTTTTAAATGTGGTTATCTTAGTTACATGAAGAGATAATATACAAAACCACATAGATCATTCCATAATTACAATTAGATGGGTCATCTTCAGCTCTAATATCACAATGTTTCAAGGTCAGGTGTTTAGGACACTTCTCAGGTATCACAGGTGTCGTATGCTTCGATGGGATAAGGGAAGAAGAACAATCCTCATCAGTATAATAGATCTAGCCATGTTGATTCTAGGAATACAATGACTCCTCAGTAAGGGTAGTCTCAATAGGGAAACAAAGAACAAAGTGTAGCAAGCAAGAAATTATATAGAGTTGAGCAGGTGATTGTGGATGATCAATATGGATCATTGACGGTGATAGGTACGATTGTTTTGAATTCTACCCTTATAAAAGCCTTGTTGGATATGAGTGCATCCCATTCCTTTATTTATTCTCATGCTGCTGATTTGTAGAGTTTAAATGTTGAGATGATTAATTCTATGTTAAAACTTCAAACTCATCTTGGTTAAAGATAATGTTGAGCCCTTGTGTGTAAAAAATTGTTCTATAACTATTTATAGATCCAAGATGATATGTGATTTATCTATGCTGGGGATGGATTTTTATGATGAAATCATAGGTATGGATTGGTTGACAATGTTCAAGGCTCACATTGACTATTATACCTGACGAGTTAGTTTTACAATTGAGGATGGAGTTGAGAATCTCTTTAAAGGTGACCATAATGTAAAGACAGGTGCAATGGGCTTATTAGCACCTATATTTGGAACGATCTCATACCAGTTGGAAACATTGACTTTGGAATCTATGGAAGATAGTGATAATAGTAGTTTTCCAGCAGTTGTTGATCAGTTTCTTGATGTTTTTACCAAAAATTTCTTAGGGTTTCCACCCACAAGGGAATAACTACACAACAAATGATTTGGAGTTAGCTTTCATAGTCCATGATTTAAAAACTTGGCGCCATTACCTATTTGGTGAGAAATTTACTATGTTTACAGATCATAAAATCTTGAAACATATTTTCTCACAAAGAGATTTGAATATAAGACAAAGAAGATGGATGGAGTATCTCCAAATGTTCGACTTTGACTTGATGTATACCCTGAGTAAATACAATACGGTGTCAGATGCATTAAGCAAAAAGTCGTACGCTTAGTTGTAAAAAGAATCTTCGGATGAATGGAAGTTGATTTCAGTTCTAGTCAACATGCACTTGGAATACGAAGATCAAGGTGAAGTTATGTATTTTTTCCAGTATCATTTGTTCCTAATTTGATTGAGACAGTTAAAGAGGCATAGACGTCTAACTCGTAATGCATTTCTATGAGGCGAAAACTCAATGGAGGGGTCCATTGAGGGATGGAAGCTGGATGGGAGTTCATTGTTGTGGTTCAGAAATTGGATGGTTGTACCTATGTCCTGATAGGAATAACTCCTTCATGCTTACCACCATTCAAAATGGGTTGTTCATCCTGGGATAAAAAATATGTATAAAGTGTTGAAAGCATAGTTTTGGTGGGTCGGCATGACAAGGAAGGTGGATAAGTTTGTTTCGAGATGTTTAACTTGTCAGTAGGTTAAAGAAGAGCATCAACAACTGATAGGTATGTTGCAGTCTTAACATTTTCTTATTTGGAAATGAGAGTAGATAACAATGGATTTTTAACAGGTCTTACAAGAATAGTTCATAAACACAATTCCATATGAGTGATAGTGGATTGACTCACAAAGTAATCCCATTTAATCCATATTTGTGAATCTCATACAGTGAAGCACTTGTCAAAAATCTATAAATGAGAAGTGGTAAAGAGGCATGGCGTGCCAATTTTGATAGTGTTAGATATAGATCTAAGGTTTATATATCGTTTCTAGAAATTCTTATAGGAATCCCTTAGGACTCAGTTGACTATGAGTATAGTGTATCATCCTTAGAAAAATGGAAAATTCTAAAGGGAGATACAAAATTTAGAAGACATGTTGTGAGCTTATGCATTAAATTTTGGTCGCTCATGGGAAGTTTACATATCGTTAGTGTAGTTCTTGTATAACAATAGATATGAGGCCTCAATATATATTGATCTTTTTGAAGCATTATATGGGTGTCCTTATCATTATCTAATTTGACAGGTGGGAATGGGTGAGAATTCTCTAGTTGGCCTGAGCCTAATCTATGAAACAATGGAGAAAATTCAGTTGATCAGGAAATAGATGGTGATGGATCAGAGTCATTAGAAATCATACATGGATCATCGTCGATGGTCATTGTCATTCGAGGTAAGTGATCATGTGTTCTTGAGGATCTCTCCAAGGCCCGAACATCGTCATTTTTGGGAAGTAGGGAAAGTTATCTCCCGATACATAGGCCCTTTTGAGATACTTTAATGGGTTGGTGAGGTGACATATTTGTTGGATTTTCCACCAAGGTTCAGGGAGGTGCATAATGTATTTCATGTATCTTAGTTTAAAAAGTACCAGATTGATCCTGAACATGTGATTCAATGGGATCAAATTGACTTGGATCCAAATGCTTTCTTGATACATGTTCCAATACAGATTGTGGATAGGCAAGAGAAAGTATTATGTGGAAAAAGCATCAGTCTAGTATGGGTTTTGTGGAAACATGGTCATATTTAGGAAGATAATTAGGAACTGGAGAAAGATATGGTCGAGCAATGGCCCAAACTCTTTTAGGAAAATGATGGTTTTTTACTTTCTTGGGATGGAAAGGCTAATGGCAGAGAGAATATAGCACCCCCAGTTTTGAGTAAGTAACCATTCATTTATGTATTTTAAGAATAAAAAGTGTTTGGGTGAAGTTCAAGAGGGTTTGGAAGACTTTTGGAATGTTTTTAGGGATTTTATATAGGTGCACGGTTAGTGCACGGTTTGGGGAAACCATGAAACTACTACAGGAAACCATGCATAGTTAGACAAAGGAAAAGGGGAAGGCACACAGGTAGGTACATGGTTTGTCCGAACCGTGTGAATACCATGGAGAAACTTTCAAATTGGGATCGTGGTATTTTTCATGGTTGACGCATAGTTTTTCTAACTATGCAGGCCAACCATGCAAGGTCCCACTTGAGACAGAGGCTGGCTCACGGTTAGTGCACGACTTACCTAACTGTGCATGGTTAAAAAACTAGATCCTAAAAAGTGTATTTAGGCCAGGATTATGTTTTAACCCCTTTTTTTCTCCAAATCATCCGTAACTTGATATTTCTCCCTCTCAAAGGATATAGAACCCTTCCCCATCAAATTGTAAGTGATTCAGAGGTGTTTCTTGGTGCATTGAAGGTTGATTCCCTTGGAAAGTCCTAATTTATGGTGGTTTTTTTTGTTTTTCTTCGATATACTTATCTCTATCAGTTTATTAGATACAGTCCATTGTAGATAAATTTAATGGTTTTTATGATAATCATGGTTATATTTGGCCCTGTTGTTTATAGGGGAAGAGATTTAAGGTGAGTTTTTAGAGATTTAACCTAGTTTTGTTGACGTTTCATGCCGTTTTTCATTATTTCCATAAATCATGAGGTAGGTGGCTTCACTCTCGACTCCACTTACTAGAACTAGAAGGATTAATTTCAAATTGGTTGTCTTGTGTGAAATTTATTTTGAAATTGTTGTGTAATGATTGGTATAAACCACCATGGTTGATTTTTAATGGAATTGTTCAAATTGGGTGTTTTGGTGGAAAGTGAAAATGGTAACTTGATTTAAAATGATGATTTTAATATGGTTATTTGGTTTTGATGTATGGAAAATGGTTTTCAATAAAATTATGGTTTTATTGAAATTGTTTTTTTGGAATAAATGGGTTTTAATAAAAGGATGGTTTATTGAGATGGTTGGTGGAAAAATGGTTTTCAATAAAAGGGGTGGTTTTATTGAAATGGTTTGTTTGAAAAGTGTTTTCAATAAAAGGTTTGTTTTATTGAAATGATTTATTGTTATGGTTTCCAACAAAAGTGTATTTTTATTGAAAATATTGAATTGGTTTGGAAAAGTGTGTATTGTAATGTGGTTTGCTTAATTTTTTAAGAATGGATGAAACGGGATGGATAATGGTCATGAAGTACCACCATCAAAGGGTACGAGTTATGGACGTGAAGTTCCACTGAAAATGGTAACACCAAGATTATGTGATTGTGTGTGTGGGTGTGTGTGGAAGTGTGATATAGAATGGGAAATGACAATTTAATTATGAAATGGTTGAATGACTTTTTTGGTTCTTTTCCTTAGAACTTGGTGTTGTTTTGAGAAAATTGTTTTAGTATGGAGAACTTCTTTGGTGGTAAACTTCTTAGCCTTTATATAAACTATTTTCAATGGTTTTGTATAAATTATTTTATATAAATGTGATAATGTGTTCTATCTTAGTGGTGTGAGTAGGGAAGTCTTTTGGGGAAAGCCTATTAAGTTTCATTACTCATCCATGCTTTGGCACTTTGGTGCTTTTGCAAAAAAAAAATACCGGGACATGGGTAAAGGTAAGGTATCACAATTCTCTAGTGGTTCATAGTGATACTTGGGATATTTTGTGGAGTTTGAGCATGGAACATGTCTGGAGATGTGGAGGCATGTCTTGGAGTCTTTGAGTTTTTGTTGGTTTTGTCTTCTGCTAGGTACTTTGATGTTTTGTAGTCTTCTACTATGGTACTCATTAGTGGTTTGATTTTAATATAAATGGTATTGATTGAGTGGTCTTACATTGTTATCATGAATCATGTAGTGGTATTTTGGTTATGGTATGTTTGGTTGGGTTTCTTTTTTTTTAATGTAAAATCACCCCCCATCTATTAATGAAGTTCTTGGCATTTATTTCCAACCTTTGGCATCTTGAGAATGTCGGTTAAGACCAAGTAATATCCTTCTTCCTTCTCTAGCTAATGAGGAGGGGAGAGATGTTACACTTCTCACTTCTATGAGGGCTTAGTAATATCCTTGAAATGTAGGGATTAGATACCCGTCACACCATTCATTCTCTTATGGGGATTCTAGTTTCATGTGATTCTATACCTTTATATGAAATGGTTTTATATACCTTATGCCTACAATGCATTTTGATGTGTGTGAATATAATTGTTTTTTAATATATAGTAATGTAAATCATGAGTTATATAATGCGTTATATACTAATATGTTTTGAACATGTTAAGTTGGATGAAGGTATGATGTATGAAAACTAAATCAATAAAATCATTTAAAAATAAAAGGAATACATGAGATAAGATGGTGGGATTTAAAAACCCCTAAAAAAAATAGATTCCTTTCAAAGAAAACACATGTAAAGTCCTCAATTAGGTTCTTACCAAATTAAGGTGCCCATGTATTATTTTGTGTAAGGAATGATGGATGAGGTTAATCCTAAAAGTTAAGAAACCATGACCTATTATGAGAATTGAGTTGTACTTGGATGAGAAACCATAAGGGTTATGATTGTAGAGGAATAAAATTGGTTTTTTCTATATGATGGATTTGAGAAAAGGGTTGTTTACTCTACTATCCAAGAATAATATATGATATCTTTGGAATGATGGTCTACCTAAATAACTAAGTTCTGACAGAAACACTAAAGTGGATTCAAAGATTCAGTGAAATATAGATATAGGACCACTAATGGATATAATTTATATTAAAAGGGTTCATCATTTTATTGGGAGTAAATTTAATTAAATTTATTATTTAATAGTTAAAAAACATGATACTCTTGTGATAAAAACTTCCATTATAGATAAAATGACACAATTTTCCTCAAACTTGGATTTGAGACAAATTATGGATAAAGAAAAGATTAATGGAAGAAACTTTCTAGGCTAGTATAGGAATTTAAAAATAGTTCTTAAACAAAAAAAATTCTGTGTGTTGGAGAAAAAAATTCCTAAGAAAGATATTGTTGATGAAGCTAGTCATAAAGAGAAAATTCTTATAGTAAGCATAATAATAATTTGTAACAGCTCGTGCCTTCCCGACCCGTTTACTGGTTTTGTGGTTGATGAGTTATTGGAAAAAGATAGAGGATGATCAGTAGAGGTTGGAGATGTAGGAGTACTATAGTTGGTTCAAGACATGAACCAGATTCACATCACGAGTTTGTGGTTCACGACTTGTGTATCCAGGTAGTTTCATATCTTGTATGTGGGTAAAGGGAAATCCATGAAATGAATTCACATCGTGAAAGTGTAATTCATGATGTGTAAATAATTCAGGCCAAGTTGACTTAAATTTCTATGAAAATTAAAGACATGGAAAAATCATGTCCTGTAATGGTTTTATGGATTGTAATATGTAGGGCCTGTGAAATTCATGTTGTGAACATGGAATTCACAATGTGATCGGGAATTTTCTAGGTTTTTATTTCTTTTGTTCGGCTAATTATTCTTCATTCATCTGTGTCCCTCCCTCTCTTATTTGTGGAGAACCCTAGGTGCCTTTGGAATATCTTATAATGTAACACCCTGAGATTTTGAAAATATTTCCCTTTAAATAATTTTATTTTTTTCAATAATCTGTGTTACACACAACACTGAGTTTAAATGAACCACAATATATTAAAATATTATTATGTGACTGTTTTAACCTAGCCGTTAAATTGATAGGTATGAATAGGATTAAAAATTTTATGAGATATTTAAAAATATAACTATCAATATAAATTTATTTATTAATTCTTACAACATAACCATTAAATTTTTTAGAAAATTTATATTATGCTTAAAAAATATATTTCCTTCAAAATGATTTTTATTGCTTTTTTGTGATAAAATATTATATTTAATTTTTGACAATTTTAAAAATTTTATTTCATAAAAAAATACATTTTTTTAAATCATCATATCAAAATTATCTTAGGTTGAATTTATGGTATTTTTCTCAAAAGATTTATTTTCTTATGAATAATGAAAAATACTAATTTTTTATTGATAACTGTATTTTTTTCAAGCATGTACAAAGTTAATTTTTTTTTAAATTATTTAAATGTAAAATTAGATCTCTTATATTTTAAATAATCCAATTAAGTTCATTGGAATCAATTTTATGTTTGAATTTGGTGTAAAACTATTTTTATACATAAAAATACATTTTTCAAAAAAATGATTTTTGTGTGTGTAATGTATTTTTATCTTAATAAATTAAATTAATCACTATTGGTGAAATATTTTAATGAAATTAATATATTCTATATCCCAACAATTTTTTAACATTTATTTATTATTTTTCTAAGCATGAGATAAGAATAAACCATGTTTTATGCTTAAAAATGTATTTTTCTCCTCCTCCAATGGCCCGAAGGCCTTTATTTTTTTATTGATTTTTGATAATACACCTTTAAAGGGGTGGGGTGGAACCCTTATAAGGACCGTAGGTGTAAGTATTATATGTCTTATAGGCCTTAGAGGAATTCATTGCACGTAGGCTTCAAACATTACATACAACCCAGACTAACTACTTGAAACTGCTCCTTCCCCAGAATCTTGATTGTGATATCAGCTCTCTACCTTTGCATGGCTGTTTAACTAGGATTTCTCATGCATGCACAGGCTTGTCCCGATGGAAGGTGTCATACCCTCTCATTCTTGAAATCCATTTAGTAAAAAGTTATATTTTTGTTAAACACATCCCAGAATGCTAAAATGCCCAATTAATGATTCAAAATATTCAATTAAATATTTTCTAAGTTAAATACTGTATAAGTATGAGTTTTTGAGGTATGCAAAGTCTTGAAGAGTAAGGAATAAAAATATTAAATATATTATTTTAAGCATGATAAATTTATTCAAAATAATTAAATAAATCCAAAATAGTCCATTGTATGAGAAATTTGAGACCACGGATATGTCCAAAATATGGTGTTTACCCTAGGAGGGGTATACCATTTGAAGGTGCTAGACATTTGGATGTCTCACTCATGAGATAAAGTTATTAAATAATATTTAATATATTATTTCTTAAAAATAATTAAATATCTATCAAATGGTGCATCTTAAGGGAAATCTGAGACTATCGATTGGTCCGAAATGAGGGGTTTACCCTAGATAGGGTATAATATTTGTAATTATCAGGGCGTTTGGACATTTCACTCACAAAAACACCACATTTTATTTTAATTAATTAATTATTCCGATTTTCATTAATAAATCTTTAATATCTCTCAAACCGTTCATCATTTGAGAAATCTGAGACCATTGTTGTGTCCGGAACATGGTGTTTACCCTAGTCGGGTCATAACATTCATGTGAAATAGACGTTTGGTGTTATTTATTTTTTCCATATTAAATAATAATAATTTTTTTATTATTTTAATTAATTAATAAGTGTATTGTACATCTTCCCACCCAAAAACGTGGAAACCTCAATTTTTAACGCCGGATGAAACTGAAAGCCTGAAAATCATCCATTTTTTCGATTTAAAATCAGAAACAACTTAATCACATGAATTAAAACCTTCTATAATCAATTTCAAGTTGAAATGGATCATTAAATGGGGTATTGAAGTTACCAATATTGAAACAAGACAAGGGTTTTATATGAGCCGATTGGATTCTTTTTTTTTTGGATTTTGTCGAGACCAGACAATCCCAAAACTCTATTTTCTCATGAGTGGTGAACTTCATTGATCCAATAAGGATCTATTTTCCGGTTTAAAGTGTTTCATAGAACCCATTACTTATCGGGTTCCTCCTGTGCACATCACCTCTTTACCTAGGTTTGTTCCTCTTATTTTTTTATTTAATTTTATTTTATTTCATTATTTCTTCCAATCTTCTAATTTCAATAAATTCTATGTTATTGGTCGGAATTATGCATCGTTAATACCATTGAATCCATATCGATGAGTAGAATATTAATAATATTTTTGTTTCAAAGGCTGAAAGGTATTCCTTGATCCAATTTTTCATATTTTAAATGGTTCTTTTTAAATAATTTTATCAAAATATAATTGTTAATAATTATCAAATTATAATTGCAACAAATTATCAATGAATAATTTTAATGAAATTATCGAGCATAATTCTTAAACAATTTTATCAAATGATGAGTTATTAAATTATCAAAAGATAAATATTATCTTTTTATCAAAAAAATTATTTTTAAGAATTATTAGATGATAATAATGATGAATTATCAAAGATTAAATGCGCATGATTATTTGAAGGAAAGTATAAAGAAAAATCATCAATTGCTAATTTCATCAAATTATCAAAAGATAATCACAAAGAACTATCAAAACATATTTTCATGCAATTATCAAGATAATTGTTAAAATGATTGTTAAGGATAATTGATTGAAATTATCAAAAGGATAGTTATTAAAGAATTTATCACTAGATAAATGCAAAGTCTTAATAAAAAGATAATTGTGAGTTTATCAAAGATAATTATTTTGATGAATAATCACAAGCGCATGCGTTGATATAATAATAAAACTGAAAATTTTCCATAAAAGATAAATATTATCACATGTGATAATATATATATATATATATATATATATATATTTAAACTTATCCTGGTGAGATAAATTATCATCGTATGTGATAATTTAAAACGAGAATCCAATGATTATCTCAGAGAGAAAAATTGTAATCGTATGTAATATTTTATTTCCTTGTCAAATAAAATAGAGGGATATAATTATCGAATGAGTTTTATAATTATTCTTATGGATATTTATTATGCTTTCATGCATTAACATAAAATGATAATATAGAGATTATCCAGGACATAGAAAATGTAATCGCGTGTAATATTTTACTTCCTTGTGAAATAAAAGAGATGTTTTGGTTCTAGGAACCCTTGACGAACGTTGATCATTGGTGTGTCGACGCTTACGATAATAATTTTGTGAGAAGTTGTATTGGGCCACACTGGGTGGATTATCATTTCCGCTGACATCGATGACCTTGAGGTAGCTGGTTCTATTCTGATTAGCCAAATTGATTATCCTTGTATTTCTTGATTTATTTCAATTGTTGATTTAAATTAAATTCCTCAAATTTTATTTCAATTAAATTGATAAAAACCCAATTACAGTGAATCATGATATTTGAAATGGTTTTTGGCATGGAAATTTGGAGAACCCCCAATTCCATTGAATTGGGCGTGTTTATGGAAATTGGATGATTTAAATTGTTTAATTTAAATTACGGATTTGATGGAAATGATTTCAATTAAATTATTGAATTTAATTGTGGAAATAAATTGTGTAATGATGGAATTGGTTTTGAATTTATTTCAAACTGGTGAAAAATGATTTAAAATGATTTGATAGAAACCCAGTGGGTTTATCTTGTGAAAAAGCATGTTTTTTAATAAAACTTGTTTTGGTTTCAAATGGAAATAAATTAGAACTTTTGAAATGGAAGAATGGGATTGATCGTATTTTTAAGAAGTCTTAAAATAGTTCACCCATCATGTAAGAGTGCATGAAATCCTTAGGTAGTTAGTGAGTTATTTGGATACACTCTATGCTACGACAACGTTTTAAAACATACTTGTGGTGGGTCACATCTCCGACGGGTTGGTGACGAGTCTCCTTCATCCAGTGTCATAGGGACGTGTGCATACACATTTTTTTGAGTTTAAATAGAGAGTTCGTAATCCTATAGCTGGTTAATACTATCGTACCTTTTGGCAGATGAACATGTTGCTCACTTGTTTATTTATATTTGAGATATAAATGTATGTCAATGTTTGTTTGAACTGCTTCCATGCATGCTGAATTTATATAAACTATTTTATATAAATGTTTTATATATTCCATTGTTTTAGAAATATTCCATCATTTGTAAAATCATTGCTTAAAATATTTATTTCCTTCATTTGAAAATATATAGAATGTTTTTTAAAAATATGCTTTTGAATTTCCAAACCCGTTTACTTTGAAATTGAAATATTTTCTTTGTATAATCTATATTTGGCATTTGTTATGGAATATTTGGTAGTATCCTACTGGTCTTAGGCTCACACCCTACTTTTTCCTTCGGTTGTTTGTAGATTTTCTTCTTCCAGGTTCGAGAAAAGGGTAGGGATCTCTTGGAGGTGGATCCAGTTGTTGAGTTTTGGTCTTGGTGAGTTGTTTTCTTAGGGACCTTGGGGTTGTTTTTCCCATTTTAGTACTTGGGTTGTAGTACTTTGGTCTTTTTGTGCCTTGTTGTATTCCGGTACATCACTCCCAGTAGAGTTTCTTTTGTTATGCATACTGCTTTGTTTTCTTTTTCTTATGCATTCTTTTGGAAAAATCATTCCCACTTGTATGTTATATGATGCTAGGTGCCAATTTTTGACCCATGGGGATCAGGAACACCCTTAGAGCTATGTCAGGGCTGGCTCGGTTATCGAGTTACTAGGGTACCTAGGCTGGTTAGTGACACTACATGCCGACACCCCCATATATATATATATGGGGGTGTTTTACCAACATATTGTTAGTGAGGATGGATGGTTGGATACCTCCTCTTTCTTTATCTCTCTTTCAAGTTACGTTGTCATGCATGGGTTGTGATGGCCAGAAAGAAAAAAAATTATACCAGTAAGATATGGTTATGGTGTGGTGGCCCATGTATCTTTGGGTGAGATGTGATGTGACCGTGTTCTGGGGTGGTGAGATGTAATTTGACTATGATATGGGGCGTTGACCCAAGTATCTTCAGGAAATATATGATGATACTGTGCTTTGGGGTTGTGGTATATGTCATACGAAAGATATTGGAGTGCCAGGATGTACGATGTTGGGGTGTGAGAGTGAAAAATCAGTGGGAAAGTGGTGTGGGGAACCATCTATCGATATGATTCATATTATGTTATTATACTTGAATGTATTATTTGGTGAGTATTTCATGGTGAATATGATCTTGGTTAATTGACCTATTTAGGTTTTGTTTGGTTCTGTTATTTCCTCATGGGTGTGTCGGTATGTTTCTTTCACATGTGCATGAGAGAATTTGGTTTTCCAACTGAGTATAATTATAAGATAACCCTATGTTTATAAACTGATTTTTAGGTTTTTAGGAGGACTACATGGACCATGATGAACATTACTATCTTGGACCTTTGGATCATTATCTTGTCGCTACTTTAGATTTAATTTTTGGGTATTTATTTAGATATTTTCATCTATGTCTGTTTTACTTATACATGCATTGTTGGATTGTTTTGGTTTATTTTTTTTTTATTTTGTTATAGAGTTGATTGATCACTTATATTATATCTCTAGATCCTATATATATTATATAGGGAAATTCCTCCCATAGTGAGGTTTTTATACCCTTGGTGCTAGTAGCTAAACTGGCACCTACTGGAGGTGGGACTTGGGGGTCTTTATCTCTCTCCCCTCATTATGGTATCTCTGGAGGGAGGGTTCATGACAAAATTATCTTGAAATATCTACATTGAAGCTTGTTTTAATATATTTCATGATTCAAAAGAAACAAGAGATTGCGTATTTTTTTTGGATGATAAACAACTTAAAAAGTCTCTATCAAGATTAAGATAGATATAAGAGACATAAAATATCAAAAACACTCTTTTAGTGTAATATAGATGAGGGTTATTTTATCTAAACTCTTATACTCAATATGGTTGGATATGTAAATGACTTAGAGATACTGGGGTCACCAAATTAATTCTTAAATCACCAATAAAAGGGTTATAATATTTTATATTCAATCATAACATGAATGAGTTTAATATAAGTTTACCCGATCTCCTCAATATGTTGAGAATTATTGAGAAATAAATGGAAAATCCTAGCTCAAGTTCCATGATAATGGTATAAAAAGTAAAGGGTAAATGTTTTATCCATATAAAGAAGAATAGAGGTCATGATGAGCCCACATCAACTTGTTTTAAAGAAAATAAATGAGTTTCAAGGGAAGGGGAATGTTTCCACAATGGGAAACCTAGACACTAGAGGAGGAATAAATCAGAATATCTAAGGGGTATAAAATGAATCATAGAGAGTTCACATCAAATATTAATGTTATAGAAACCAATTCCTTTATTTTAATGGGCTTATGATACCGACCATACATTATATAAATGTTATAAATATGTATAGGAATTTGAAACTAATGAAAAATTGAGGGATAGATATCGATGTATGAATTCATATGATAAATCAAAAGGTTTCTATGTTAAGGTGGTGGATACACTAGACTATTGGATCAAAATAGTAACTAAGATGGTTATTATTACAAGAGGGGGTGAATTGTAGTTTAAAATATTTAAACTAAACACAAAACACAAATCATATTTAAGTAAAAAGACCAGACTTAGTACTATCCAATGATTAGAGTATAAGAATCAGAGTCCCATATTATCCAATTATATCAGAGTATTTTTTAATCATTATGATAGATACATCGATAATTCAAATGATAAGAAATATTTATAAAAAAACTTTCTATCATAATATGCATAATGAAATAAATACTTCTAAAAATAAGTAATAAAATTACTAGTAAAAGTAAGAGTGACTTACAAAATATATTAAAATAATTTAATCTTTTAACTTTAAGAGTAAAGGTATTCAGCAACCTTGATTAAAGTTGTCCACAATTCTATAATTACTATAGATTATATCTTTCCTTACTAGGAAATCCATTGATATGATGATTGGTATTATCTCTATATTCATATCCTTGGAATCCCTCGATATGATGATTGAAAATTTTCTTCCCAGCCTTGGAATCCCTCAATCCAATGGATTAGATTCACTATCTTCCTATCCCCAGAATCCCTTGATCTTTACAATGATCAGACACAAAATACAGAAGAAATTTTTCTAAAGGAAATAACCCTAATAAGGATTCCTTAGAATAAAAACTCTCTAAATTATTATAAAGACTAAGAAAGGGTAGTTCATGCTAAATTTTTTTTAGAATAATTGAGTTTCAAAATTTATCAACTACTAAACATTCAAATGACTGACTATTTATAGGTAATCTCCTAATGGTCATATTTCTGAGTTAGATGCAATGGCCTCAGACAGGTTGCACTTGAAATCTCATCTGAAACTGAATGCCTGATGTCATTTTGTTTAGCATCATTATAATGATAAAAAGTATTCCTTATGATTGAAAAAAAATCTATATATCATGATTATAAACTTAGTATAGTCTGATGAACTTCCTTGTCATTTTTCAATACAATAAACCTTATAAGGACCAGTCTGACGTATCTGTACTAGTATCTGTTCGATGGTCATTACTTTTGGCAATACAATAGACAAGATAAAAGTCTAACCAATTTTCAAAATAATGGCCAGTATAATGAATCAAACTCATCCTTGATCTGATCAATCATATTTAAGAATGATAAGTTCATATTCATAATACACTAGAATTATTTATATATTAAGTAAAAATTATTTTTTTCTAAAAAACATACTAAAACACTTAGGAAATAAAAATTTAGTAAACATAGTTTTAAGAGAGTGTTTTTGATTTCCAAAACTAAAGGAATGGAAAATTAATAAGTAAGACTTCTGACTCAACAATCTACCCTTTTTTAGAAATCACAAAACACAACATTTAAATGAGAATTAATAACTTAAAAAAACTTAAATCTCTTTTTTCTTTTAAGAAATTTAAAGACATTATTTATAACTCCACATGAGTTTATAACTACTTCATTATATGATGTAAAGTATTAAAACTTCTCCCCATTAAATAAGTATCTCCCCCTTTTTAGAATACTTGATAATTCCTAACAGGATCAATGTATCACTAAGAGGGGGATAGGTGAATCAGTGATTTTTTTATTTTAAGTTTCTTTCCTTTTGAAACAAACTTCACCCCTGTTAATGTATTATTACCTTTCTGAAAACAAAATAATCACACATCCATGGGAACACAAGAATTTACAAGGTTTACTACTCAACAAAAGTAGTTATTTCCTTAGTATGGTTTGGAAACAATCAAATACCACACAATCTACTATAAAAAATCATTTTTTGTGGAAAGAAAAAGTAAGATATACCCTTACAGTTGTGTAGCACTATGTTCAATACAATAGTGCATGTGATTCAAGTAGAATGAAAGTATGTAATACAATTTGTGTAACAAGTTAATAAACTTTCACCAATTACTTCAAAACATGTTGCCGTGATGCCTTGTCAACTTTCAAAATTGATGATCTTCAAAAAAAATCTTCACTTTCCTACCCAAAAGCAAGTAAGAACTTCTCTGGACTTTGTAATGACACTCAATCCAATTCCCCAATCTGATTCACCAGTCTGATAAAATAACTCTATTAGAATACTACTAAAACAAATCTAAAATGCTTCTGTCTCAATCCAGAAATCCCAGTTTGATGCTCATTCTGATTTAGAAACATGTAATATGATCTTCCTTATTCTTATTCTTTATGGTAAACTTACTTGGGAATGCTTGATCCAGAAACTCCTTCTCTCTATAAATTTTCATCTCTCTACCTTCTCTCTTCATCCATGAACAATACATGCATCTTAAAAGTACAATGTAATTCCCTCTATTTATAGGTATTCCAAAGGAGGAATAGGCGAGATTCTGAAATTTTTTCCTAATCAACCAAATTTCCTAAAACATAAATTTCCCTTACATTTAAGAAAAATTTTGACTTATTTAGCGCTTCTCAACTCTTCTTGTTTCTTCTCAAACCTTCTCGAATCTCCTCAAAACTTCATCTTTCTTTATAATTTCTTCACAATATTTAGTCTGATTATGATTTCCATTATGATTTCCCCATTATTATGAAGACACCAAATTATTCATTACATTACTCAACACCAATTGAAAGATATAAAAATTACATGTCTTTTTATTATGATTCTCAAAACCAACTAAAAACACACTACCCAATCTGATGTTATGTATCAACTGATAACTATAAAACATTAAACTCATTCTTATAGAACATTATTTCTACTTATTTAGACTTTAGTTTCATTTTTTTCCATAAACATAGTGGAAAATTCTAAAGATTCAACTCTTATCATCAGCACTTCAAATCAGCTTCAAAACTTTTTCAAATAATAATTTCTACAAAACTTATTAAAACAACCTTTCTAGACCCCCTTTGAAAAAACTTTTTTGTATGCTTGAAACAAATATCCTTTTATTTTTTTCTTCGGACCAATGATCCTACATCTAATGAAGTAAATCATGTGATGACTCTTATCTGTGTCATCCTGTTCTTAATAAATTGGTCTCTAACTCACTATGATAATCAGTTTCAGTAACAGTTTGATGAATCTTGACCTACTTGTTAAGGAAGTGAGACTTCTTTTCCTCTTGACCCAATTGAAAACAAATCATAGCTTTTATTTTCTCTCTATAAATAATCTTGATGAAAATGGTTGACTGCATTGTTGATTGATCTCTGATCTCATTTTTCATTGGCCCCAACAACTTTACTTATTCTCCTTTAATTGGTCCCAAAATTTCCCAATGAAAACATTTCTACCTATGATTATTTTTTAAATCATCACTACTTATGGTTATCAGTGTCGAGATTACTCTAATGATCAATGGCACACCACATCCAATGAACCAGTGTTAGTGGCTTCAAATTCAGCAACTTCTTTCATTTTATTATTATGGTACACACCAACTCCTTTCTCAAAATATTTTAATCTCATATTTTATCAGCCAGGCTGAAAACTAACATCGTAATATTCTCATATTTTGAAAAAAAAACATACCAGCCTTTACTTTTTTTTTCATATGGTGATCTTTACACCTATGAGTTGAGATCGAAAAACCTTTTCTTCAAAAACTTTATTCTTCTAAAAACTTCATGTTGTAATCATGACTTCCTTTGACTTTGAAAACATTTAAGATCGAAATAGAATCTTTATATTTTCATTAGACTCATGCATACTTCGATTCTCTTCCTCATTACGATCGAAACTTCATTCTGGACCCAAGGTGAGTCCGATGAACCTTTTCTTCTAGAAAAAATCTTCCCAATTCAATGGAATTTATTTATCTTTTTATGTCCGATCTTATGATTATGATGATATGTCCAATCAACAACTTTTAAAAAGTGAGGTGATTTATTCTCTTTGATAATAAAATACAATTCTTTCAGCACAAACTTTTTAGCTTCCAAAAACAAATTCTAGCCAACTTAGTCCCAATAATATCACCCTTTGGATTTTGTTTCCAACCAAAGGTTCATAAATCACTGAACTTTGTAACATCAAGCAATGGATTACTTATTAATAATTATAATCCTATATGAGATAACTCATTATATTAAATAAGAATTATTGATAGCAAAACCATACTATCCATAAGTAGTGACTCATGAAAACTTCCTCATCTTTTCTTCACATATTTCTTCACCTATTTATTTTTTTCTTCCAATTCTTCCACTTTTTTATAAACAAAATTTTCCTATAATCACTCCAAAAAACTGCTAGAATAGTTCACACATGTACATGCTAAATTCACATCTTACCCACAACCCCCCTACATATATGCGTCCATAAAATTTTTATCACATATCAATGGATAGATTTATAAAACAATTCCCCCCCTTTGAAAACACTATCCAAAGACAATATGAGATAGGAGACAAAAACACATACCTCAAACTTGATAAGAAAGAGGTTGGAATCCCATGTTCAACCTCAATTTATAAAAATATTCCTTTAGTAAAGGTTTTGTAAAAATGTCAGCAACTTGTTCCGATGTAGGAACATAATCCAACTTCAATTAATTCTTCTCCACCTTCTACTTGATGAAATTATATTTGATATCAATATGTTTTGAACAAGAATGTTTTATTGGGTTTCTTGTAAGGTTGATAGCACTTAGATTATCATATCCCAAGAGCAAGGGTAACTTTACTTCAACAAGTAAGTATTCTAATTGAGTTTTCATCCACATAAGTTGAGTTATAGCTTGAGTGGAAACAATATAATTAGCTTATTTGATGCTAAGAGTTGCTAATTTTTTTTCTTTGTATGAAAAATAATAATAAAATTTCCCATAAAGAAAACTCCACCAGATGTGGATCTTCTATCATCAACGTTTCCTACTGATTCAGCTTTTGAATACCCAAATAAGTCAATACTTTCTGAGCTATCATACCTGATTCTGAATTTTTTTTCCTTTAATATAAATAAGATTTATTTTCCCATCCAATAAATGTGATTCTTTTGGAGCACTATAAAATATTTTACATAAGATAACAGGATAAAAAATGTTGGGTCTTGAGGTAGTCAAATATAACAAACTTCCAATCAAATTCCAAAAATTTTTAGAGCCAACTTCCTTTCCTTCTCCATATTTATTCAACTTGGTTCCCACTAAAATTGGTGTGGAAACCGACTTCAAATTTTCTTTGATGAACATCTTAATAAGTTCCTTAGAATAATTTTATTAAGAAAGAAAAATGTGTTTATTCTTTTATGATATTTTTAACCCAAGAAATTATTTCATTTCACTCAACATGGACTTCTCAAAGAAATTTTTCATCTCTTCAGCAAATCTTTCACAAATTATTTCATAATTCCAAGAAAATATAATTTCATCAACATAAATAATTACAATGAGAGAAAACTTATGACTTTATTTGATATATAGATTACTATCAACTCTTCCTTTATCATCTTTCTTAAGGAGGTATCCAATTTGGAATATCATGACCTTAGTGCTTGTTTTATCCCATACAAGGATTTCTTTAACTTGAACACATAAATTTCATCCTTTCTAACAAAAAATCCACATGGTTTTTCAGTATAAACTTCCTCATCAAGATCGCCATTCAAAAATGTTGATTTTACATCCATCTGAAAATTTTGTAACTTCATTGTGTAGAAATAACAAGAAAGATCCTAATTGTTTCTAACCTTTCCACTAGAGAAAAATTATCATCAAATTAAATGCCTTTGATATATGAGTAACATTTTCACACTAATCTTTATTTGTTTCATATCACTTCACCTTCTTCATTCAAGTTGTTCTAGAAAACCCATTTTGTACCGATAACATTTTTATTATTTTTTTAGGTATTAGTTCCCAAGTATCATTATTTTCTATCTAATATAACTCTTAATTCATCACCTCAACCCATTTTGGATGATCAAAATCTTCATTTACATCTTTTTCATCAAATTTTGAATATAAGTAAGTATGTGTAATAAGTTTTTATGTTCCTCTTGTTTGAACCTTTTTACGTTGATCACCAATAATGTTTTTAGATTCTACTTGCTTCCTCTGCCTAGGATGAGATTTTTGAGATTCTTCCACATCACTTGAAATAGATTAGTCTGATTCTTCTTCTTAAGTAGGATTACCTTTTTTATCATCCTTATTAGGATTTTCACCAGTCATTATTTTATCCTATTTATCTTATTTATCAGCATGGGTTTTTTAGAATCTTCCTCATATTTTTTCATAACTTTAACACCAATAGAATTATCTAATCTTCATATTTATTTGTTAAAACATCTATAACCTCTTCCTTCTGGAGAATATCCAATAAAAATTCCATCTTTACATCTCTGTTAAAACTTTACAAGGTTTTCACCTTTCTTATTTATGATGCATGGACTCCCAAAAACTCTTAAGTGTTTCAAACTTAGAGTTTTATCATAAAAAAAATTATATGGATTCATGTTGGAACTTGGTCTATAGAAATATTAGTTTTTAATATAAATAGTAGTGCTCGTGGTTTTCCTCTAGAGGTAATGAGAGAGACCAAGTTCAAGTAACATAATTCACCCCATTTTCACCAAACATCTATTATTCCTTTCAGAAACACCATTTTGTTGTGGAGTGTACTGTATACTGAACTAATATTGAATTCCATGCTTCTCAAGATAACATTCAAACTCTTTATTTTTGTATTCACCACCATTTAAATTCTCAACTTCTTCACCGAATACTCACATTTCTTCTCAGCTTTCCTCTTGAAACTTTTAAATATTTTCAGAGTATATGACTTATGTTTCATATACATAACACATGTAATGCAAGTAAATTCATCAATGAAAGTAATTAATTACTTATCTCCATGAGTTTATTGTTTTCTCATTGGCCCATATATATTAGAATTAATAAGTTATAGGGTCTTGAACAAATGTCAACTTTCTTATGCACATAGTTTATTATATTTCCCTTCTTACAAATCTTGGAACACCAATATCTTCTTCTTAACATATCAAGAATACTATGGATATTGTCTCACTTTAATAACTTGCTCATGTTTCTCTGACACACATGTCCCAATATTTTATGCCACAACTGATTCTATCCAACCATGCCTGTGTAATAAGAGTTTTGAGTCTCACCAACTTGGAACAAGTTTCCTTTTATATGTTGGACTCTTGTAACTATTTTTCCATCTTCCTAAATTTTTACAACAGACCCATATTTTCATAAAACAACTTTTTTCCCTTCATCACAAAGTTGTGAACAATTAAAATTTGTACTTCATCCCATCAACAAATAAAAATTTCTTAGATTTCAACTTTTCTTCCCCAATGATGGATGATCAAAAAACTTTGATTCTAAGAGATTCATAATTTCCAAATTTCATTGTTCCTTCTTTAAAATCTTTCACATTCTTTAAAAATTTAAAATATCATGTCATATGAGAAGAACACCCACTATCCAGAATCCAAGGACATTATAATTTTGTATCTTTGAGAGTGGTTTCTACAACAAAATCTTTTTATTTACGTCTATCTTTCTTAACTTCTAGATTCTAATAATTTTTAATAAAATTTTTCTGTGACAGTAGCAAAACAAGACAAAAATTTTCAAGGTGTCCACATTGTTCATATATTTCACAAATAGTTTCCAATGTTTGGTACCTATTTTCAGTTTTCACAATAACCTTCTCAGTTTTCTTTAAAACATCCTTCTTAGACTTCTTTCTTTGAGAGGATTGACTCCCCCTCAAACTTTTCCTTCTGTAGTATGTGAAATAATATTAATGTTGTTGACTAAACCAAAACATATTTTATATATGCTCAAATCCACCACAATACCAGAAGTATCCATAAAAAGTATATTTACCTCTAAAATTTCTATACTGACCAGAGTTGTGAGCATGTTTATCAAAAACTTTATTATATTTCTTATTAGAACTTTGTTGACCACAAATATTTCTGTTATCAACTAGAATCTTCTATTTTAGCTTAGTTTTATTTTCATCCTTATCAGAACTATAAGTAATATAATTATTTTCATATTTAGAATTTTTAGAAACTTTTAACTTCTATACTTTGTTGATTTTAGCCACATATATAACTTTCTTAACTTTATTCATCTCAAAATACAATTTCAAATTTCTTCTCAACCTTTGAAGGTAAATTTTCTTCCTTCTTAGGTTTACTCTTTACAAAACTTTCACCAACTTCAAATGTATAATTATTGAAAATTTTAACCTGCTTCTCAATTTTAGAAAGTTTTTTTTGGAGAAGTTCCAACTCTTCTAATTTTTATTTCAACTTAACTTCTATATGTTCATTATGATTCTTTTCTTTCTCAAAATATTTTTTCAAATCATAAATCTATTCTAGAATCTTAACATTATCATAAGGAAAAAATTCTCATTTTTTTGTTAAAGAATTTTCATTTTTCAATTTCCTGATCTCTGTCTCAAGTCTTCCAATCTTTCTTAGAAATTCTTTCAATTCTTCTTTCAAATGAGATTCTAATTGAATTTCTTATTCTTTATAACTACTACTTCCAAACTCTTCATTGTTAAATATATAAATGAAAGTATTTTATCCAGTATTCTTAGTATATTTTTTGGATTCAAATTTACTTTCTTCTTCTTCATCATCTTTAGAAAAAATGAATATCCTTTTGTATTTGTATAACTTTTTACCTTTCCATTTGAACTAAGATCTATCCTTGTCAACCTGTTTCTTCCATAATATTTTTTTCCTTCTATCATCTTCATCACTATCCTATTTTTTTCTTTCGTCAAGGAAAATTATCCTAAAATTACCCAATGTTTCCACATTTAAAACATTTCAAGGGAAGTTTCCCCTTATATTTTCATATACCTCTTCTTACATTTTTAGAAAAAAAGGATAAATACTCATCAATATTTTTGTATACCTCATTTTCAGAATCAGAATCACCATCTTCTTGAAATAAATTTCTCAATCAGCTTTTGTTTTCCCTTTAATAACTTTCTCCATACTCATTTCATAAGTAATGAGATTGATATGAAAATAATCCAGAAATAATGTTTTTGGATATCTCTCTTCCAACAAGGAAAGTCTGGCATCAACCTTGTCAGGAAGAAACTTCAAGATCTTTTCAACAATTGTAGAATCTTATAACTTTTCACCAACACATATGATAGTTCTAACATTGTCATTTACCCTAGTAAAGAAGTCACTAATAAATTCATACTCACCCATCTTGAGATCTTCAAACTTCTATCTTCGTATTTTTAATTTTCCTTTCTTAACTTTTGTATTGCCTTCATAAATATTATTCATCTTATCCCAGTTACCATTAGTAGTGGCATCACCTTTTACTCTTAGAAACTCACTTTCAGAAAGTAATGAGATGTAACGTTTCGACTCGAGTTCCACAAACCAATGCCCCGAGCCGATTGGTCACATGACCTCAAGCGTGCCACCCTATATGCTAGAGGCTGCTGACTAGAAATGAGGGTCTAATGTCAATAGTAGGGAGAATATACCCTCCTTTTCAAAGTAGCTAAATAGTAGAAATAAATAATAATAACCAATAGTGATAACATAACAAAAAAATATCAGCATCACAAGATGATCAAAACTAGAAATACAATATCAAAACTAAATAATAGACATTCCATGATAAGTGCATGCCAAGTGTCAAAATACAACTCAAAAATAAATACACTAACAATTACCAAGAGGATCCCAAACCACATATGGTTTCCTAATCCATGATCCATCCCAAATTAGACATCTTACATAGGGCCATTGCCTTTTCCCTTATCCTATCCTATAAACATAAAGTCTATTTGGGTACTGATCAGGCAACCCGAGTAGGGTGTGAGTATAACTCAGCAGGCCACCACTGATGATATCTAAAATAATATCTAATCAATAACAGTGTATGTAGTTGTATAAATAAATAAGTACAATGCATAAGTGAATAGTTAACACATTATCAATTAATCTTTATTTTACCACATAAACACACTCAAACCTCTATACCTACTTCGGTCTGTTCCCAGTCTGAACCATGCCACATATCGAATTCACATTTCATTATAACACATGGGATTTAAATATCCATATCATTTCAATTTATTATTATGGCCACTTGGAAACATAGTCCAATGCCAATATTTTTGGTGTAGATCACCATGTCTACCACCCCATGAGTATTTGGAGCATGTAACACCCGAGAATTTTATGTTATATAAATCATCAAAGGAATCTTTTTCTACACACAACACTTGCTTGGCTTTCTTTACACGAAATCACAACCTTCCTCGATAGCTTGCGTCGTACGCAATACCGAGTTTCACTAAACAATGATATGCTAATAAAATATTATTAAAACTAGCCGTTATGAAAAGTAATAACCACTTTTTGAAATTTTATAAATTTTATTTTTCAAAATGGACTTCATTTTTGGATTCGGAATATCAAAATTATCCTAGGGTGAAATTTTGGTATTTTTTCTGAAAACTTTCAATTTTTGATGAATAGTGAAACCACTAAGTGGTAGTTAAAAAAACTGAATTTTTCATAAAACATAATTTTACCGCTTCTATGAGTATAATTTCAAAAATCCGAGAGACACGGTTGATGTCAGTAAGTAAAATGTGGTTCAATGAGATGAAAATAATTTTTGGTGAATAGTAACTTTTTACTTTTATTTACCACGGTTAAAAGTAAATAGGTTAATTAAGGGTAAAAATGATATTATTATTACCCTAACACATGTCCTAATTCTATTGGACAAGTGTAATTCAACCAAAAACAACCTTAGGAATAAAATATGACCATTTAGGCCCACTTGGATTAGATTAGGACATTTATTATTAATTTATTTAAAGAAGGGTTAAAATAGTGAAAATCAAAGTTTAATAAGTAAAACATTTTTAATATGGGGTTATACATAAGATAAATTCGACTATAAATATTCATTATAAAGATAAAAAGATTTCCTACAAAATTGTATTTTATTTGTAATTTTTAGACATTAAATAATTTAATTTATTTATGACACAAAGATGATGCAGTAGTTATCTTATTAATGAAATATTGACATAATTGATGTTATAAACACCAAAATAAATGTAATTTGAGACTTTTTATGAATTACACTAATTTTATAGATTAATATAACATGTTAGTATTTATTTAATTAACTTTTTTTTTGAACTAATCATTCTGTTATGATTTTCACAAAAAATAATTACTAAATAGTGTCAAAATTGACATAAAATAGTTTTTAAAACAAATATTATATTAGTAATT
Source organism: Viscum album (assembly GCA_963277665.1). Taxonomy (NCBI): domain Eukaryota; kingdom Viridiplantae; phylum Streptophyta; class Magnoliopsida; order Santalales; family Viscaceae; genus Viscum; species Viscum album. The sequence continues at coordinate 1,843,263,567 of OY728150.1, forward strand.
GTTATTTTATTCCTAAAAATCTAAGGTTCGGCCAAATGACTTATATAAGGTTATATATATTAATAATAAACAACTTTGGGTTCATTTTTTTTCTTATAGTAAGTTTATTAACCTTATAGTATAAGAACACAAGAAGACACGGTAAAAGTAAAATTATTTAACTTAATGTTAAATCTAAATGATAAGGTTAAAATAGGAACCTAAAATTGTATAAATTATATTGTATGAGAGAATTTAGACCCATCCTTACCTTAGATTCAAAATAAATCAATTTTGAGCTATTTAAAACCGAACTTGACTTTATAATAAAATAATATTTTTAGTTTTTCCAAAGGAGCCCCTCTCCTCCCTTATAAAAGGGCACCTCCTCCCCCTATTCCTCACACCACTTTGAGCCTTCAATCTCGGTCAACCCCTTCCAATTTCTTCTCTCCACTTCCCTAGAAACATCCTAGAGGTTCTAGTCTTCTTCAAAGACCTATTTTAGTGCCCTAAAAGGAGGTCTCAAAGAAGCACTTCAAAGAAGAGGTAATGTCCGTTACCGATTCTTTCATCTTTATTTCTTCTTCCACTTATTCTTCTTTAGTTGTTTCATTATGAAGTAATAACATCAGTATCACTCATATAATGATATTTTATTATAAGTATGAAACAATCCTATTTCACCATCTATCCATCCTACGGAAAAAGAAATCACCGCGCGTGTGTATGTACGGAATACCATCTCCATGCCGTGGTGTAATCTATTTTCCACCACCACCTTACTTGGATTGGTATAATGGTGTAAATAATGACTATATATGACTATTATAAATTGATACTGATTCTGAAATAGTATACATACACTCCAATACAATTCCACGATCATAGGAACGATATCATCACTCATGCGTACGTACGGAATACCGTCTCCACGATGTGATGCGACTCATTCTACATGATCTTCATTTCATAATGATTATATAAATGAATTGAATGAATTAATATTATATATATTACACTAATACCATTCTGTAAATGAGTTATCTATAACCTAAAGAGAATAATAAGAATTTATTCGACAAAACACGCATAAGAACAAAAAGTTATAAACACCCGAATAACAAGTAGTAATGAAATATTACTACTAAGAAGCTAAGAATATGACCATATATGATATCATAAAAATAATTATGATTCTTTAATAAGTCAATAATATTATTTAAATCATTATAAATGAGGTTCGGACATGTACAAAGCATATCATACCTAAGGTAAGGGAAATATCACAATCTCATTTTTATCCGAGATTGTTTATACTTTAGTATTTACTGGGGTGTATTTCATCATCAACACCCATGTTTCCTCAATATGTAATATTATTTCCCTCCACCTAAAATTTTTTAAATCCAATTTTACCCTTTGGTGAGTTTTTAGTAAAGGATATGAAAGGAATCTTTTGTTGTTTTTCGTACAAGGTACTTTTTGACTTTTCTGAAAAAAGTACGAAGAATGTTTTTTTTAACTTATACAACATGAATAGATTTTTAAAACATTATTTCCAAGAATATTCCTTTACAAATTTTCAAGTTTATTTTTAATCAACTTCTTTTAGTTTAAAATTGTATGACATGTTAAGAAAGGAAAATGTTTTTGAAGTAGAAAGGATATTTTCCTCAAGAATGGAGTTCAAGTGTTTTATCAAAATTATTTTCCATCTAAGATAATATAGGGTTCTATTTATATCCCTATTATTACATGGATTTGATTATGTTGTGATGGAAATATTTTTATGAATTCTTTTATCTTATATGAATTGTTTTATGATGTCATGTTGTTTAAGAATCCCATTTTTACTACATGGGTTATGCAATGATGTATGATTTATGATTTTTGTGGCACACATAAGAATGGTTTCATTATGAGATGGGTGAGACCTATACCTCCCTCCAATGCATTGGGTAAAGATTTTATATCTCATGAGATAGACATGGCTGGAACGGTAGGTTATACCGGTTCAGTGAAACAGGACTGAAACGAGGAGTGAACTTGATTCAGAAATAGACTTTGTTCACTAAGATAGTCTTGGAAATGAGTCTTGACTAATAAGAAATGATTCTCTATGATTATGTGTGTATGCCACAAAGTTTCATGTTTTAAGTTATGATTATTGGGATTACATTTCACTACTATGATTTATCCCATGTTATGAAATTATGATCTCTTTTGCAGGTTAAGATTTCCAAAAGTTATGTTATTATGTATATGATGTGATTGATATTTATTTTGTTTACCCTTACTGAGCATTTGAGCTCACCCTTTTGTATGTTTTATTTCCCCAGGTCAGGAAGAAGGTTATTAAGTAGAATATGCCAAAAATGGACTCTAGATATGATGAAATAAATGGGAGGCAAAGTAGATGCTTTATGAACCAGTTGTTTATGTTTGCCAGTTTCTAAAGACACTATACCTATACGGTCCTTTCTTGGTTTTGTTATATGTTGTAATAAGTGTGCTTCAATTCTGAAGTAATAACAATGTATGTAAAGTATGGGTCGTTATAGTTGGTATCAGAGGAAAGGTATAGTCAACCTTTGGAAACTAGGATGTGAAAGCCTTAGTAAGAACCCTAAGGATAAGTATAAGCATAGAACACAATCTTAGTGTTTTAGAAATGTCCATGAATAACCTAGGATAAGACCTTAAGTGTGAAATTTTATTCTTGATTATGTGGTTTTCCTATTATAATTAGTGTTTCTCACACTATTCTTCTTGGTTTTAGTCAATGGCTGGAACCCGAAGGAACCGTGTTAATGCGGAATGCGACGGACAATGCAATGATTGTCCCCCTGAGCAACCAAACGTTATGGGAGCTGGAATGCAAAATCTTGTAGCCATGCTCACACAACTTCCTCAAGCTATGAATCATGCAGGACTTCCAAACGAGCAAAGGAAGGAGAAACATTCTGTTGAATCCTTCATGAGACAGCGTCCACCTTCATTCAGCGGGTCTACTGATCCATTAGTTGCTGAACAATGGATTAGTACTACTGAAAAGATATTTTCAGTTCTTCAATGTTATGAGCATGATAAAGTCATCTTAGTAGTGTATCGTTTGGAAGGTGATGCTGATCAATGGTGTAATCTTATTAAGAATATGAGGCAAAGGGATGAAATTGAGTCCATGGAATGGGATGATTTCAAGAACTTATTTTTCAATAAATACTTCCCTCGTATTCTCCGAACAAAGATGGAGAAAGAGTTTCTTGAACTGAAGAAAAAGGATGATGAATCTTTTGGTAACTATGAAACAAATTTTACAAGACTTTCAAGGTACGCTTCTGGTATTATTATCCAACCTGAGAGTAAGATCGATTGATTATTTAGTGGCTTAAAACCAAGTCTTCGAAGGGCCTTAACCATAAGGGACTTCAATAGCTATGAGGAAATCGTTCGATGTGCTCTCAAAGTTGAGATGGAGATTGGAGTAACCCATCAGTCATATGGGTTTGATAAGAAGAGGAAAATGGAATTCAAAGGAAAATCTAAAGAGCACACTGAAAAGAAGATGAGCTTTCCCTTATGCTCAAAGTGTGGAAAGAAACATGAAGGGAGTTGTCTTAAAGGGACAAGTAAATGTTTCAAATGTGGAAAGGAAGGTCATCAGGAATTTGAATGCTGCAATGATGGGAAGAAGATGTCTAATGATGCAAACAAAGGAAGGGATACACAGAATGAACCTACTACACTTCAATGTTTCAAGTGCAAGGAGATGGGACATTATGCCAATAAATGCCCTAATCCAAGGGTTGATGATGATAGTCGACATCAACAAACTCTTAAGGCTAAAGACAAAGGAAAGTCACATGCAATTTCTATCAGTGATGTGGAGTATGATAACGATGTGGTGAAAGGTACAATTACTATCCACTCTAAAGTAGCAAATGTTTTATCTGATTCTGGATCCACCCACTCCTTTATTTCTAAATAAATTTCTAAGGGTATCACCGTATTACCTCAACAATTAGATGTTGAGTTAGCTGTGACAATACCTAATGGCACAACAGTCGCATCAAAAGTTTATAATTCTTCTCCGATTGAAGTTTGTGGGAAAGTGCTTCCTGCAAATCTTGTGATCCTTCCTATAGTGGAATTTGATGTGATTCTTGGCATGGATTGGCTTTATCTACATGGAGCTCATATCAATTTCCAAAGAAGGGAAGTCACATTTCATATTCCAGATCGATCTATGATCGTCTATCGATGCAAGGATGAACATAACCTTCCAGTGGAAATTTCTTCTATTTTATGGGTATTGATTCCACTAAATGAAGGTTATTTATCTCAAATGGTTGGTGAGAAACTCACGATTAAGAATATGCCCATTGTACGGGAGTTTGATGATGTCTTTCTGGAGGAATTACTGGGTCTTCCACCGAATCGTGAAGTTGAGTTTTCAATAGAAATTGTACCGGGTGCTTTGCCTATTTCAAAGACACCTTATAGAATAGCCCCAATTGAGTTGCAGGAATTGAAGAAGCAGCTCCAAGAGAATCTTGATAAGGGGTTCATACGCCCTAGTGCGTCACCTTGGGGAGAACCTGTTCTGTTTGTTAAGAAGAAAGATGGATCAATGAGACCCTGCATTGATTATCGAGAACTTAACAAGATCACTATCAAGAAGAAATATCCTCTCCCGCGCATTGATGACCTATTTGACCAACTACGCGGAGCTCAATACTTTTCCAAGATTGATCTTCGTTCAGGGTATCATCAATTAAGGGTCAAAAGGGAGGATATACCAAAGACGGCTTTCCGTATAAGGTATGGACACTATGAATTTATAGTGATTCCATTTGGTCTTATTAATGCCCCTGCTATCTTCATGGATCTAATGAGTAGAGTCTTTAGAGACTATCTTGATCAGTTTGTGGTAGTCTTTATAGACGATATTCTTGTCTATTCAAAGAGCAAAGAAGAACATGAAGATCACTTGAGAATTATATTGAAGACCCTGAGAAAGGAGAAGCTTTATGCCAAATTTACCAAGTGTGAATTTTGGCTTCAAAAAGTTTCATTTTTGGGTCACATAATCTCAAAAGAGGGGATATCTGTGGATCCAGCAAAAACAGAGGTTATCGAAAGATGGTCGAGACCAACAACAGTAACCGAGATCCGAAGTTTTCTTGGTTTGGATGGATATTATCGACGTTTTGTGAAATATTTTTCACGATTATCTAATCCACTCACCGAGTTGACTCGGAAAGGAGTTAAGTTTGTTTGGACGGAGGAATGTGAAGAGAATTTCAAGGAGTTGAAAAGAAGGTTATCCAGTGCACCTGTGCTCACACTGCCTTGTAGTGGAGAAAGGTTTGTGATCTACAGTGATGCATTCAAGAAGGGATTGGGGTGTGTTCTTATGCAAAATGATATGGTGATAGCTTATGACTCACGACAGTTGAAAATACATGAGCAAAATTACCCAAACTCATGATTTGGAGTTAGTTGTGGTAATCTTTGCATTAAAGATTTGGAAGCATTACCTTTGTGGTGAAAGGTGTGATATTTATACTGATCATAAAAGTTTAAAGTATATTTTCACACAAAAGGAGCTGAATATGCGCCAAAGAAGATGGTTGGAGCTGATTAAGGATTACGACTGCTCAATCCATTACCACCCTGGGAAAGCAAACAAGGTGGCAGATGCATTAAGTTGACAAGACCATGCTAGTTTATCCATGATGAGGATCACAAAAGATCCAATATTTATGGATTTACAAAGGATGGATCTTGGAATTATAATGAAAGGGGAAAAATCATATCTTTCTCAAATGAATGTTCAACCATCTATACATGTGAAGATTAAAGAGGCACAGAAAGAAGATGTCGAGTTACAAAAGAAGGTGAGAAATGTTCTTGAATTCAACCTTGATTGTGATGGGATAATAAAGTTCAGGAATCGGGTTTGTGTTCCTACCATCCCTGAATTAAAGAAGGAGCTACTGGATGAGGCTCATAGTTCTTCATTCTCTATTCATCCTGGAAGCACGAAGATGTATAGGGACCTAAAAGAGTACTTTTGGTGGGATGGCATGAAAAGAGATGTTGCTGAATATGTCTCTCGATGCTTGGTTTGTCAACAAGTTAAAGCTGAGAGATAGAAGTCTGAGGGGATGTTACAACCATTACCCATACCCGAATGGAAATGAGAAAACATCACTATGGACTTTGTCACAGGACTTCCTAAAACATCCAAAGGCAATAATGCTATTTGGGTCATAGTTGATCGTCTTACCAAGTCTGCACACTTCATTACTATTAGAGAGGATTTCTCTCTGGATCATCTTGCCAGGATGTATGTAAAGGAAGTGGTAAGATTGCATGGAGTACCACTTTCTATTATATCTGATCGGGATCCGAGATTTACCTCGAAGTTCTGGCAAAGTCTTTAGCATACTCTGGATACAGAGTTGAGTTTTAGCACTGCTTATCATCCTCAGACAGACGGTCAGTCTGAGAGAACAATTCAAACTTTAGAAGATATGTTGAGAGCTTGCTCTATGGATTTCAAAGGTGGTTGGGATCAACACCTACCTTTGGTGGAATTTTCTTATAATAATAGCTATCACTCCAGTATTCAGATGGCTCCTTATGAAGCTCTCTATGGAAAGAAATGCAGGACTCCAACTTGCTGGGATGAAGTTGGGGAAAGAAAGCTATTAGGACTCGATCTCGTTAATGAAATGGCAGAAAAGGTCAGATCTATTCAACAACACATAAGAGCAGCTCAGAGTCGACAAAAAAGTTATGCCGACAACCGAAGAAAAGACCTAGAGTTTGAAGTGGGTGATAAAGTGTTCTTACGAATATCTCCCTGGAATAGGGTCATGAGATTTGGAAAGAAGGGGAAGTTGAGCCCTAGATATATCGGTCCTTTCGAAATACTGGATCGTGTTGGGAAGGTAGCTTACCGATTGACACTTCCACTGAATCTCTCTCAAGTTCACAATGTGTTCCATGTATCTCTCCTGAAAAAGTACATACCTGATCCTTCACATGTACTTAGCTCAGAAGTTATACCGCTGGAGCAAGATATTTCTTATGAAGAACAGCCGATAGAGATTTTGGATCGTAGCGAAAAAGTCCTACAAAGCAAGACCACTCGATTGGTGAAAGTTTTATGGAGGAACCACCAATTAGAAGAATCTACATGGGACCTTGAGGATATGATGAGGGAGAGGTATCCTCACCTATTTTTTACAAAGTGACGAATTTCGAGGGAGAAATTCATTTTAATGGGGGTAGAATGTAACATCTGAGACTTTTATGTTATATAAATCATCAAAGGAATATTTTTATACACACAAAACTTGATTATCTTGCTTTACATGAAATCGCAACCTTCCTCGATAGCTTGCGTCGTACGCAATACCGAGTTTCACTAAACAATGATATGCTAATAAAATATTATTAAAACTAGCTGTTATGAATAGTAATAACCACTTTTTGAAATTTTATAAATTTTATTTTTCAAAATGGACTTCATTTTTGGATTCGGAATATCGAAGTTATCCTAGGGTGAAATTTTGGTATTTTTCTGAAAACTTTCAATTTTTGATGAATAGTGAAACCACTAAGTGGTAGTTAAAAAAACTGAATTTTTCATATAACTTAATTTTACTACTTCTGTGAGTGGAATTTCAAAAATCCGAGAGACACGGTTGATGTCAGTAAGTAAAATGTGGTTCAATGAGATGAAAATAATTTTTGGTGAATAGTAACTTTTTACTTTTATTTACCACGATTAAAAGTAAATAGGTTAATTAAGGGTAAAAATGATATTATTATTACCCTAACACATGTACTAATTCTATTGGACAAGTTTAATTCGACCAAAAACAACCTTAGGAATAAAATATGACCATTTAGGCCCACTTGGATTAGATTAGGACATTTATTATTAATTTATTTAAAGAAGGGTTAAAATAGTTAAAATCAAAGTTTAATAAGTAAAACATTTTTAATATGGGGTTATACATAAGATAAATTCGACTATAAATATTAATTAGAAAGATAAAAAGATTTCCTACAAAATGGTATTTTATTTTTAATTTTTAGACATTAAATAATTTAATTTATTTATGAAAAAAAGATGATGCAATAATTATCTTATTAATGAAATATTGACATAATTGATGTTATAAACACCAAAATAAATGTAATTTGAGACTTTTTATGAATTACACTAATTTTATAGATTAATATGACATGTTAGTATTGATTTAATTAAATTTTTTTGAACTAATCATTCTGTTATGATTTTCACAAAAATTAATTACTAAATAGTGTCAAAATTGACATAAAATAGTTTTTAAAACAAATATTATATTAGTAATTGTTATTTTATTCCTAAAAATATAAGGTTCGGCCAAATGACTTATATAAGGTTATATATATTAATAATAAACAACTTGGGGTTCTTTTGGCATCTTATAGTAAGTTTATTAACCTTATAGTATAAGAACACAAGAAGACACGGTAAAAGTAAAATTATTTAACTTAATGTTAAATCTAAATGATAAGGTTAAAATAGGAACCTAAACTTGTCTAAATTCTATTGGATGAGAGGATTTAGACCTATCCCCACCTTAGATTCTAAATAAATCAATTTGGAGCTATTTAAAACCAAACTTGACTTTATAATAAAATAATATTTTTTGTTTTTCCAAAGGAGCCCCTCTCCTCCCTTATAAAAGGGCACCTCCTCTCCCTCTTCCTCACACCACTTTGAGCCTTCAAGCTCGGAAAACCCCTGACAATTTCTTCTCTACACTTCTCTAGAAACATACTAGAGGTTCTAGTCTTCTTAAAAGACCTATTTTAGTGCCCTAAAAGGAGGTCTCAAAAACGCACTTCAAAGAAGATGTAATGTCCGTTACCGATTATTTCATATTTATTTCTTCTTCCACTTCTTCTTCTTTAGTTGTTTCATTATGAAGTAATAACATCAGTATCACTAATATACTGATATGTTATTATAAGTATGAAACAACCCTATTTCACCATCTATCCATCCTACGGAAAAATAAATCACCGCACGTGCGTACGTACGGAATACCGTCTCCACGCCGTGGTGTAATCTATTTTCCACCACCACCTTACTTGGATGGGTATAATGGTGTAAATAATGACTATATATGACTATTATAAAGTGATACTGATTCTTAAATAGTATACATACACTCCAATACAATTCCATGATCATAGGAACGATATCATCACTCGTGCGTACGTACGGAATACCGTCTCCACGATGTGATGCGACTCGTTCTACATGATCTTCATTTCATAATGATTATATAAATGAATTGAATGAATGAATATGATATATATTACACTAATACCATTCTGTAAATGAGGTATCTATAACCTAAAGATAAGAATAATAATTTATTCGACAAAACACGCATAAGAACAAAAAGTTATAAACACCCGAATAACAAGTAGCAATGAAATATTACTACTAAGAAGTTAAGAATATGACCATATATGATATCATAAAAATAAGTATGATTCATTAATAAGTCAATAACATTATTTAAATCATTATACAGGAGGTTCGGACACGTACAAAACATATCGGACCTAAGGTAAGGGAAATATCACAATCTCATTTTTATCCGAGATTGTTTATACTTTAGTATTTACCGGGGTGTATTTTATCATCCACATCCATGTTTCCTCAATATGTAATATTATTTCCGTCCACCTAAAATTGTTTAAATCCAATTTTACCCTTTGGTGAGTTTTTAGTAAAGGATATGAAAGGAATCTTTTGTCGTTTTTCGTACGAGGTACTTTTTGACTTTTTCGACAAAAGTACAAAGAATGTTTTTTTTAACTTATACGGCATGAATGGATTTTTAAAACATTATTTCCAAGAAGCTTCCTTTACAAATTTTCAAGTTTATTTTTAATCAACTTCTTTTAGTTTAAAATTGTATGACATGTTAAGAAAGGAAAATGTTTTTGAAGTAGAAAGGATATTTTCCTCAAGAATGGAGTTCAAGTGTTTTATCAAAATTATTTTCCATCTAAGATAATATAGGGTTCTGTTTCTATCCCTATTATTACATGGATTTGATTATGTTGTGATGGAAATATTTTTATGAATTCCTTTATCTTATATGAATTGTTTTATGATGTCATGTTGTTTAAGAATCCCATTTTTACTACATGGGTTATGCAATGATGTATGATTTATGATTTTTGTGGCACACATAAAAATGGTTTCATTATGAGATGGGTGGAACATATAACTCCCTCCAATGCATTGGGTAAAGATTTTATATCTCATGAGATAGACATGGCTGGAACGGTAGGTTATACCCGTTCAGTGAAACAGGACTGAAACGAGGAGTGAACTCGGTTCAGAAATGGACTTTATCCACTAAGATAGTCTTGGCAATGAGTCTTGACAAATAAGAAATGATTCTCTATGATTATGTGTGTATGCCACAAAGTTTCATGTTTTAAGTTATGATTATTGGGATTACATTTCACTACTATGATTTATCCCATATTATGAAATTATGATCTCTTTTGGAGATTAAGATTTCCAAAAGTTATGTGCTTATGTATATGATGTGATTGATATTTCTTTTGTTTACCCTTACTGAGCATTTGATCTCACCATTTTATATGTTTTATTTCCCCAGGTCAGGAAGAAGGTTATTAAGTAGAATATGCCAAAAAGGGACTCTAGATATGATGAAATAAATTGGAGGCAAAGTAGATGCTTTATGAACCAGTTGTTTATGTTTCCCAGTTTCTAAAGACACTATACCTATACGGTCCTTTCTTGGTTTTGTTATATGTTGTAATAAGTGTGCTTCAATTCTGAAGTAATAACAATGTATGTAAAGTATGGGTCGTTATAGAGCATCAGTCCTTGTCTCACACCTCATGGTTATTTGGAGCACCAGTCTCTATCCCATACAATTTATCATGCATTCCTTGGGTGTGGAACACCATGTCTAGCACCCCATGAGTATTTAGTGCATAAGTCCCTATCTCACAGTCCATTTATCAATCATTCACACATATCACAATATATCACATGCATCTCAATATCACATGTTTTCACATTATCACATCAACCAAGATTAATCTACATTAATCCTCTTATCACAATTAACCATCATAATCTTCCATTAATTAATTCATAAATTAATAAATCCAATTCTATTAATTAATTCAATAATTAATTAATCACATTAATTTCCTTTAATTAATTCAATAATTAATTAATCATAATAAATGATTTTAATATTCCCATAATTAATTCAATAATTAATTATCCCAATTCACAATAAAAAATATCAATAATTAATTCACAAATCAATTATCCCAATTTTAAAAACCCAATATCTCAATAATTAATTTAAAAATTAATTATCACAACTCACAATCACAATATCTCAATAATTAATTCATCAATTAATTGTCCCAATTCACAATCCCATTATTCAATCAGATCTTGAATCCCTTAATCAATTAATTGACCACATTAATTAATTCAATTTAGGAGTTCCAAATTGATAAAGGAACCCTATAAATTAAACAATTACATACACATAATTGAAATCATGACTATGGGATTTGAATAATAGAACACCTAACTCAATTCATTGACAAACGATCTCCCAATAAATTTCCCAAATTTCAGCGAAGTAATGATGTAGAATGAGATCTGGGTAAAAAGCCAAAATCTGAGATCAAATAAATAAAGATCCTTCAAATATAGATGTAGATCCAATGTACTAGATCTATATCCACAAAACCTGATCTAAATATAATCAAAACATGGAGAACAAACCCTTTCTATAATGGGATAATAAAGGAAGAGGAATGGGAAACCAAACGGGATAGGATTCACTTACCTAGAGGGGTGCAGATCTTCAATATGGGCTTCAAATCATGAATAAAAGAGGTCTAAATCCCTAGGAACCCCTTTGAGAGGCTTTGTAATTGAGAGAAAATGATTATGTGTTGAGATATAGTGTTAAGGGATATTAGACCGGGGTTCAGGAATTTTTTTAATAAAATTCAAGGGATTAAAATCTCGTACACATGGTTTGCTGTTTAGGGTGAATGGTTTCCCCTAACCATTTTCCTTAACCATGTGTATCTTCTAGGGGGCATGGTTTTCTGGGCTAGGGTGCATGGTTTGGGAAAACCGTGCACTTCCCTCTTTCTTCCATTTTTCTCAAATTTTCACCCAAACACAACCCAAAGTAAAACCCAAATGAAAAGTACTCAACACAAATCCAAAGAGTACATGTAAATGAGCCCAAGAAATCTCTAGAAAAGGTCGGGGTTTTACAATCTCCCCAATTTATAATAGCTCATCCTTGAGCTGTACTCCCAAGCATCTCTAAGATTCTGAGTAAAAAATATTGGGCCAGTAATCCCTTATATCTACTTCTCTCTCCCAAGTTTCCTTCTAAACACAATAATGTTTCCATGATACATGAACTATCAGTATGGTCTTTCCCCACAAAAATTTCTCACTATTATCCAACACGCATATCAGATTATTCTCAAAGGATGAATCCATATCAAGCTCAATATCATCCACATCAGTCACATGAGAAGGTTTGGGGTAATACCGTTGAAGTTTTGACACATGTAAAACATCATTTACGTAATTTTATCTCTATGGAAGAGCCAATAAATATGCCACTAACCCGACTCTCTCTACCACCTCAAATGGTACGAAGAACCTGGGCACCAAATTACCATGTCTCTATATCCTACGGTGGCCCAATCTAGGAAAAACCCTAAGAAATACAAAATCGAACTCTATAAACTCTAGTGGTCTTCTTAATCTGTCGATATATGAATTTTGTCTACTCTAGGCCGTAGTCGTATTATTCTGAAGTAGTTGTACCTACTCCAACATCTCCTACATGATATTGTGTCCTAATAACTCAAACTCACTAGCCTCCATCTAGCATAGAACTGATCTACATAGTCTACCATAAAGAGCCTCGTATGGTTCCATCTAATTATTTTTCTGATAAATGTTGTTATTGGTGAATTCCACTAAAGCCTGGTGCTTGTCCCAAGATCCACCAAAGTCTAGGACACATTCTCGCAACATATCCTCAAGTGCTTGTATAGTATGATCTAACTGCCTTTATGTCCATGAGTGGAAATTTGTACTCAATAAAACCTATATACCAAGTTCCTTTTGTAATCCCTACCAAAAGCATGAAGTAAAATGTGAGTCTTAGTATGAAACTATATTCTGGAACCCTTTGTAAATGAAATATCTCCTGAATATACAATTCTCTCAAATTATCAACTAATAAGGTCTCCCGTATAGGCAATAAATACTATAACTTTTTCAAATGGTCTATAATCACCTAAATAGTGTCATTCTTCTGAGGCTTCCTTGGGAGGCCCACCACAAAATCCATATTCATTTCATCCCACTTCCATTCTAGAATGGGTAACAATTGTAATAAAACTCAAAGTTGTCAATGCTCCTCCTTCACTTGATTACAGGTATAACATCATGTCATGAACCCTACTAACTCCTTTTTCATGTCGGACCACCAAAACTATCATCATAGGTCACGATACATATTGGAAACACCTTGATGTACCACCCACTTCGAGGCATGAAATTACTACATAAAATCCTTCTGCATGCTCGTAGGCACAACAACCCAGTTCCTAACATAGATGATCTAATCCCCATCTATGCTCCAATTTTTAGGTGTCTCCCCACCTTCAAGGATTTCCCTCAAGGTCAAGAACTTTGGATCCTCATACTGACTATCTCTAATCCGGTTCAAGGGTGTATACTCCACTGATACTGATATAATAGTCATCTTCTATAGACTCTCTTGAACCAAAACATGCATCTCATCCAGTAAAGTCATCATCTTCCATTCCACACTAGACCACTAAACTGCCAGAGTATTAGTTTTCCTGATTAATGTGTTAGCCACACTATTTCCCTTCATGGAAATATATTCTAGCTCAAAGTATAATAAATATGTATAACTAACCCATATTAACTACCGAAGATTAAAATCTCACTATAAAAATTTTACTTTAAGTAATTTTTATTTGTATACATATTAAACCATTCTCCCAATACATAATGCCACCCACACTTCAAAGCATAAACCACCATATCCAACTTGAGGTCATGTGTAGGGTAGTTCCATTCATGTGGCCTCAATTTTTGAGACCCATATGCCACAACTCTATCTCCTTTCATCAACAATACTCCAAGACCTTCTCCAGAAGCATCACAATATACCATTTAGTCCTCAAATGGTCCTAGTAGGATCAAGATCGGTACTTACGTCAAATGCTTCTTCGACTCCTAGAAGGCATTCTCACATACTTCCAACCATTCAAATTTTATTCCCTTATTAGTCAATCTTTAAAGCAATGATAAAAATTGGGAAAAGTCCTGGACGAACCTTTGATAATATCCAGCTAACCCTAGAAAGCTTCAGATATCGAATACATTCTTAGGATTCTCCCAATATACAATTGACTATACCTTCTTTGGGTCCACTGACACACCTTCCTCTAAGATAATGTGATCCAATAAGTGTACCTGATAAATCCAGAATTGACACTTAGATAGATTGGTGTATAGTCGATGCTCTCTTAGTGTACTCAGGACCATGTTAAGATGTTGGGCATGATCTTCATGAGTCTTAGAGTACACCAATATGTCATCCACAAACACTATTGCAAAATGATCCAGGTATGGATGGATGATTTTTTTTCATCAAAACCATAAACACTACTAGTGTGTTCATCAACCAAAACGACATTAAGACGAACTCATATAGGATATACATTCTTCTAAAAGTAGTCCCTAGTATATCATAAGGTCATACTCTCAACTTATGATACTCTGATCTCAATTCAATCTTTGAAAAGAAACAATATTCCCTCAACTGGTCAAAAATATCATTGATACATGAGAGTGGATACTGATTCTTCACAGTCATCCAGTTCAACTTATGGTAATCAACACAAAAGCATAGTGCCTCATCTACCTTCATAGAAAACAACACTGGTGAACCCCAAGGTAACGTACTCAGTTGAATAAATCCTTTATCCTAAAACTCCTCCAACCGAGTCTTGATATCTTGATTCACTATCAGTTTTATTCTGTATGGTGGAATAGAAACCGGTTCATCCCCTGATATGATCTCAATAGTGAATTCCACATCTCTCTCAGGTGGCAGCCTAAAGAATTATTCAAGAAATGCATTATGAAACCTATCTACTATGGGTGAAAATACATCCTCCTTTACACCTCCATCATTCAGCAATAGACTTGGAACATTGGTTGTGAGCTCTCCCAGTTTTTGAGTAATTAGACCTGCTCATCTTTCTAGTCCTTCCTAGATACCCCACTATCTATAGTGAATATAGTTGTCACCCTTAGGAGATGTAAAATTCATTATTCTATGGTAACAATCAATTTGGACTCAGTATGATACTAAAGATTCCATACACAAAATTAGGTTAAAGCTTGACATGTCAAGAATATAGAGATCCCACATAAAAAAAATACTCCCTGACTTCAAGAGAAGACACTTTGCACAAAAAAATATCTCTTGACTATACCCCCAATGGCGTATCTATCTTTATAACCTTGCTCACAAACTCCACCACAAGGCTCAAACCATTTACATGTTTTAAAAAAATAAAGGAATGGGAGGCACCGGTATCAAATAAGACACTAGTTATTAAAGAAGCTATAGGAAAAGTACCTTTCACTATCAAAAGTCTAGTCACACAATCCAAAACATTAGGATGAATTACATAAAACTATCCATCCCTTCTTACCTATGATGCAACCTCATCCCCCTGATATACACCACTTTTCTTATATAGGTGATCTTTCCCAGAAGCACCACATCCACTACCTCTACCACCGCGACTAGTAAAACTCTAGCTTCTAGACCGCTATGGTGTAGAAGATCCAAGTCCCACACCCTGGATCTATCTAGCTCCTTCATCACTACCCATCTGTTATAAGTTCCTATAGAACCTCTGTAGATGACCCATCTTGCCGCAGACTCGGTACTCCACTGGTGGTCATGGAAAATGTTTTTGAAGGTGCCTCAGCCTACTGCACTAATAGAAAATCCCTTGGGTAAGATCCCACGTGGTTGATCTGTCTATCTGGCCACTCTACTTCCCATTTCTATAGATAAATTTCTCATAATGATGCTTCATACTCTTTGAAGACGTACCTCCTGACCATCCAATAGAAGCCACATATCCACCACTGGAACCCTCTTCAGGTTCCCCTAAGTAATGAGAGCCCGATTCACCACTTTTTAAAACTTCCTCATCCTAAAGATATTCATATGAGACTTAATTTCACACTTAAGTATATTCTAAAATTGTTTTGATGAAGTAGCCTCATCTTCTACTAATGTTGGAGCAAAGCACTGCAAATTTGTAAAGCATCCAGCATAGTCCGTCACAAGCATACACCCTTGAGTCAATCTCATGAACTCAGATGTTCTCTCCTACCTAAGTATCTCTGGATAAAAGTGCTCCAAGAAATTCTCCTAAAAATACTTCCACTCCATATTCTCTATCTTTCTATCTCAAGTTTGGATTTCCCAACAATTATTTTCTTGACCACACAACATGTAAGCATCTATATCGACTCTCTTCTCTGCAAGAGTATCCAAGTGGTCAATATAGTCTGGATGGATTCAATCTAGAACTCCTCTACCTTAGGTCCACCCTCTCAAGTAAACATTAGAGAGTGTTACAACTGAAACTCCCTTGTCAAATTATATATGCTTTTCACCACCCACCCTGGGTCTCTTTCCATAAAATGTTGGAAGAGATCAAAGTTCTCTCGGCACTTCTCTCCAACTTCTTCACCCATCATTGTTGGTGCCTCAGGTTCCACTACTAGAGGATTGTCCCTAGCCATGCCATCCTATCATCCTCTAAGAAAGCATCTTCATGGAGAAATATATCTATAATTACAAACACACATCTGAGGATACATAACACAGTATTAACATGTTTGCGTAAGAGGAAAAACACAACAAGTCACAATAATTTTTTTTCCATCAAACCCCACCACACGGTCAAAATTGAGGTGATATCACTACCCTTAACCATACTACACCTAGTTCATAGTTAATGAAGGGTATAATCATTCTCATATTCAAGTTTCTCAATAGAAACCCATTTATTATCATTTTGAATCATTTTAAATTTTAAATTTCTTATTAGAAACCCTTTTAATTTCAATTTCACAAGCAAGTAAAAATAGTTCAAGATCAATAACTTGCCCAAACCCTGTTTTCCTGTGCTACCTAAATTGATGCAAGTCACAAAATAATCCTGGGTGCCTAGAATTATGCATGCAACTCAACTCTCATACCATACCGATCCACATGTCAAAAATCATAAAAATATCAAAAAAAGTTATCAAATCACACCACAAGTGCATCACCCAAGGTGAAATAACATCAACTATAACAATAAACAGTAATAATAACAATCCCACCTTGGGCACTTGGGTTTTCCCCCATACATGGGTTACCTACTCCCATGAACAAACTCATAACCAAGGCCTGACTCTTCCTAGTCTTCTGTCTACCTTTCCCAAATAGTAATACAAAAGAAAAAGAAAAGAAAACCTCCTTTGATACCACTTTATAACATCCTAACCTAGGTGACATAGATTGGTTCCCTGATCTAGTTGGTCACATAACCAAAAGTGCACCTCCCTGTATTCCAGAGGCTGCTGAAAAGTAGCAAGAGTATAATGCCAATGGTGGGGAGACTATATCCTCTTTATCAAAGTATCTCAACAAAAAAAATAAATAAGAATAACCAACAGATATAAAATAACCATAAAAATACCAGTATCACAAGATGAACAAAACTAGAAATACAATATCAAAACTAAATAGTATACATTCCATGATAAAGTATGTACCAAGTGTCAAAATGAAACTCAAAAGTAAAGACACTGAAAACTCCCAAGAGGATCCCAAATTACATCCAGTTTCCTCATCCATGCTCCATCCAAAATTATCCATCTAATACAGGTCCTTTTCCTTTTCCCTTATCCTGTCCTAATCAAGTATCCCAAGTAGGGTGTGAGTACAACTCAGTAGCCCACCACCAACGACATATAAAACAATATACAGTCAATAACAGTTTATGCAGTTGTAAAAAGAAATAAGTACAATGCATAAGTAAATAGTTAACCCATTATTAATTAATCTTTACTGAACCACATAAACCCTTACATTATAGAGGACACCTGAACCTTTATACCAACTTTTGCATGTGATGGGTCTGAACTATTCCACATATTCAATTCACATTTTATTATAACACAAGGTATTTAATTATCCATGTCATTTCAATTTATTATTATGACCACTTAAAACCATAGTCTAATGCCAATATTTTGGGTATAAAACACCATGTCTAGCACCCCATGAGTATTTGGAGCATCAGTCCCTATCTCACGCCTCATGGGTATTTGGAGTTTCGGTCCCTATCCCATACAAAATAGCATGCATGCTTTGGGTGTAGAACTCTATGTCTAGAAACTCATGAGTATTTAGAGCATCAATACCTATCTCACACCTTGTTTATCAATCATTTACACATATCACAATATATCACACTATCACATACATCTCAATATCACATGTTTTCACATTATCACATCAACCAAGATTAATCAAAATTAATCCTCTTATCACAATTAACCATCACAATATTATATTAATTAATTCATAAATTAATCAATCCAAGTACATTAATTAATTAAACAATTAATTAATCACATCAATTTACTTTAATTAATTAAATTATTGATTAATCAGATTTATCCCATTAATTAATTCAACAATTAATTAATCATAATAAATGATTCTAATATTCCCATAATTAATTCAAAAATTAATTATCCTGATTCAAAATAAAAAAATCTCAATAATTAATTCATAAATCAATTATCAAAATTTCACAAACCCAATATCTCAATAACTAATTTAAAAATTAATTATCCCAACTCACAATCACAATATCTTAATAATTAATTCATTAATTAATTTTCCCGATTCACAATCACATTATTCGATCAAATCCCCAATCCCTTAATCAATTAATTGACCGCATTAATTAATTCAATTTAAGGGTTCCCAATTACTAAAAAAATCTAGAAATTATAAAATTACATACATGTAATTGAAATAATAACTATGGGATTCGAATAATAGACCAGCTACCTGAATTCATTGATGATCGATCTCCCAATAAAAATTTCCAATTTTAGTGGAGTAATGACGTAGAACAAGATCTGAGTCTAAAACCTAAATCTGAGATCAAATAAATCAAGATCCTTAAAATCTACACCTAGATCCACAATCCTAGATCTAGATCAAGAAAACTAGATCTAGGTCTAATCAAAATAATAATAATAAACCCTTTCTAGAATGGGAGATAAAATGAATAAAAATGGGAAACTAAACAAGATAGGGTTCACTTACTGATATGTGTACAGATCTTCAACATGGCCTTTGAATCATGAAGAAAAGAGGTCAGAATTTCTAGGAATCCCTCCATGAGTCTCTAGAATTTATATAAAATCATTATGGGATTATCTAAGGTGTTTGAAGGTATTATAAGAGGTTTCATGAATTTTTTAATAAAATTTATTGGATTAAAATCTCGTACGCACGGTTTTATGCTTGAGGTGCATAGTTTCCCCCAATCGTTCACATTAACCATGCACCTCTTCTAAGGGGTGCAAAGTTTCTCCTAAGAGGGTGAACAGTTTGAAAAAACATGTTCCTGCTATGAAAAATCCCTCTATCTAGGGTTTCACAGTTTTTTGGGCTAGGGAACACGGTAAGGGAAAAACATACTCCAATCATGCACTTCTCACTTTCATCCATTCTTTTAAAATTTTCACCCAAACAGACCCCAAAGTAAAACCTAAATTAAAATTACTCAACATAAGAAAAATATTTACCTAAAAATGAGCCCAAGACATCTCTAGAAAAGGCTGGGGTTTTACATGTGAGTAAAGAATTCTTATCTCTTCCATCATTATCAAGATTCTTCTTGTCAAAAAATGTAAGAGTAGATTTTTCATCAAGAGGAGTAAATACACCTATTGTAGCTTCAAGAACATTATACCCAAGAGATATAAGATATGGTAACATTTTTTATTTCTAGATATGATAGTTCTTACCATCAAAGTCTATAATCCCTTTATTGTTCACAAAATTCAGATTCACTATCACAACTTCTTATTCAAAACTTCACCAAAAAGTAAATGAAGGGAACCTTGGATATGATACCAATTAAGAATGACCAGTAGGATCAATGTATCACTGAGAGGGGGAGGGAGTGAATCTATGATATCTTTTTTTTAAGTTTCCCTCTTTTTGAAACAATATTCGCCTCCTATTAAATAAATATTACCTTGATAAAAACAAAACAATAACACATCCACAGGAACACAAGAATTTACAAGGTTCACTACTCAACAAGAGTAGCTACATCCTTTATATGGTTTGGAAATAATCAAATACCAAAAATCCACTAGAAAAAAATCCTTTTGTGTGGATAAAACAATTAGGATATACCCTTAAACTCGTGTAGAACTTTTTTCAATACAACGGTGCATGTACTTCAAGTAGAAAAAAATTATGTAATAAAATTTGTGTAACAATTTAATAAACTTTAACCAGTTGTTTCAAAACATGTTGTGCTGCCTTATCAAATTTTACAAATAATGCTCTTCAAAAACAATTCTTTACTTTTTTTACCCAGTATCGGGTAAGAACTTCTTTGGACTTCATAATGACACTTAGTTCGATTCCCCAGTCCAATTCACTGGTTTGATTAATTAGTCTGATAAAATAAATCTATTAGAATACCACTCAAATAAATATTAACTACTTCTATCTCATTCTAGAAATCACAGTCTAATTGATTGGTCTGATCTAGAAACTCTGAATACAATCTTTCTTCTTCTTCTTCTTCTTATATTAAGTAATCTTCCTAAGGAATGATTGATCCAGGAACTCCTTCTCTATAGAAACTTTTAGCACTCTACTTTCCATCCTCACCTATGAAGAGTACTTACATCTTAAAAGTACAATATGTTTACCTTTATTTATAGGTGTTCTAGATGAGGTTTAGGTGGGATTCTGAAATGTTTTCCCACTCAACCAAATTTCCCAAAACATAAAATTTCCTTACATTTCGGATACATCTTTGACTTCTTCAATGCTTCTCAAATCTTCTTGAACCTTCTCGAATATTCTCACAACTTATGCTTGCTTTATACTTTCTTTACAATATTCAGTATGTTTCTGATTTCCATTATGATTTACCCATTATGATGAAGACAATATATTCTTCTTTACATGACTCTGCACCAATTGAAAGATATAAAAATAATATGTCTTCTCATTATGATTCTCAAAACCAACTAAAAACACACTGCCCAATCTGATTCTCTGTATCAACTGATAACTATAAAACATTGAACTCATTATACCATAACATTATTTCTACTTCATTAGAATTTAGTTTCCATTATTTTTCCATAAACATAGTGGCAAATTTTAAATATTCAACTCTTTTTAGAAACACTTCAGCATTATCTTCAAAACTTATTCAAAAAACCTTTTAAGATCCCCTTTAACAACAATTTTTTGGATTCTTAAAAAAAATCTCTTTTTCTTATTTTCTTCTGATTCATGATATTATATCCATGAAGTCCAACATTCAATGAATTTTATCAACGTTATCCTGCACCTGATGAATTGGTTTATGCCTCACTCTGATTATGAGTGTCAGTGGTAGTATGATGACTCTTTACCTAATTGTAAAGGACGTGATACTTCTTTTCCTCTTAACCCAATTGAAAAAAAATCATAGCTTTTATTTTCTATAAAAAATTCATCTTGATGAAAATGGTTGACTACATTATTGATTGATCTCAGATCTCATTTTGTATCAGTCCCAAAAACTTTAATTCTTCTCTTTTAATTATTCCCAATAACCCCCAATGAAAACAATTATGCCTCTAATTCTTTTTAAAATCATCATTTCTTCTAATTATCAGTGTTGTGATTAATCTAATGATTGGTGGCACACTACGTATGATGAACCAGTGTTAGCAGTTTTGACTTCAATAACTTCTTTCATTTTGTGATTATAGTACAAACCAACTTCTTTCTCTGAAGATTTGTATCTCCTGGTTTATTGGTCTAACTGAAAACCAACATCTTCATCTTCTCACATTCCGAACAAAAAACTCCTTAGCCTTTAAATAATTCCATGTCTTATGATATTTACACTGATAATATGAGACTATAAAACTTTGTCTTTACACACTTTATTCTTTTACAAACTTCATCTTGTAATCATGAATTCCTCGTGAATTTGAAAACATTTATGATCGACATAGAATCATTAGATTATTATTGGAGCCATGCAGACTCTAATTCTCTACCTAATTATAATCAAAAACTCATTTTGGATCCAGGTTTTGTCTGATGAACCTTTTATTCTAAAAAATTATTCCAATCTGATGGACTTTATTTGTCTTTTTTGTATCCGATATTCTGATTACGATGATGATTCCAATCACCAACTTTTACAAAGTGAAGGGATTTATTTTCTTTGACAAAAAAAGAAAATTATTTCATCACACACTTCTTTCAGCTTCCAAAAACAACTTCCATCCAACTTGCTCCCAAAAAAACTTACCCTTAAACAAATATTCTTAAAATATCCCCCCTTTGTGTTTTTTAAAATGAATGGGAAAGTAACCATAGTTTACAGAAATTTTATAAGAGTAATAATATATGAGACAATTATTTGTGAACTAACTAATGATATAAGAAATAATAGAAAGAATATACAACCAAAAGTATTGGAATATATTCAAACTCAAATTATTGGATGGAAAGTTAATCACATTTATCAACCATTCAATTGTTTGATAAAAATACATTTCAATTTAAAAAGTAAAATAATATATTCTTTCTTCATAAATATCTTGATAAAGGTATTAATATTTTTGAACTTCACTTGATCCTTATCATGCTTGATGATTATTTTTTCTTTTAATTCTTGTATATATACTTGAGTATTTATTATTTTAACCTCCCCAGAAAACTCTTTATTCTTATCTCTCATAACGATCAATTCATTTTCATATGATCTCAACCTGTTTTTCTCCAACTCCAAATTTCAAAACTTTTCTTTTAATAAAGTTTCTTCCTATTTCAGATCATCAATTGTATCTTTGAATTTTTCCATGAACTTCACTTGATCGGATACATTAGAGGATAACTTATTGAAATATCCTACCATTTCTGACAAAAGTTTCTTTACTTCAATAAATTTATTTTCATGTTCCCTAATATCACACTCAACTTGATTAGACCACCTTACCAGCTTATTATATGATCTTTTCTGAGTCTAAGGATTTTATTGAAAGGTTTTCAACTTTACTTCAATATAGATAAATAATTTTTTTAAACCTTTTTGGTACTTTGATTTTTCATTCAAATAACTTTGAATTAACTTGAATATTTCCTCAATATTAGAAAAATATATAACATTATCTTTGAACCTTATCAAATATTAGAAAATAAAATCAAATCCTTTTTGTGTAATGGTTTCCTCTGAATTTGATGAACCTAAATAAATTTTGGGAGGTTTCAATTTGGAAGATTCGTCATCAGGTTTCTCTATAGTATATTCACTCTTGTTGATTATAACCCTTAGTAACAAGTCTAACTTTATTTATAAATATTATTCTATTTTCATCATAGTTATTCTAAAAAAACCATTTTACTCCAATTATAGAAGTTTCTTTAGGTCATTAAACTAAATTCCATACTTTGTTTCTTTAAAATTCATTGATCTCATCTTGCATTTCTTTTATCCAATACTCATCACCTGAAGCCTCATCAGGATTCTTAGGTTAAATTGGGATAAAAATTATAGATTTTCAATTTCATTTCTCAAAGAACTTCTAGTCCTTACCGATTGATTTACATCTCAATGATACTTTCACTAGGATTATTACTAATAAACAACTGACTTCTGGGGTTTTAAAAATTCTATTATTCAACAATAGGTTGAAAATCTCCCAAAGGAAAAAAATTAGAAACATATTATTGGGTTATTTACTTATGATAAGTATTTTTTAATATAGATTGAAAATAAATTTTAGAAATAACATCTAAGGATGTAGGTTGAGTTTGTTTGAAAACAAAAGGATCAATTTTATCAAACTTAACATGCACTGTTTCCTCAATGGTATAATAATTTTTATTAAAAACTCTATAAGATTTACTAGTGGTTGAATAACCTAAAAATATTACTTCATTAGGTTTGGGTGAAAAATTATGTAAATTGTATTTAGTATTCAAGATAAAGACTTTGCGTCAAAAAACCTTGAAGTAAGAAACTTTTGGTTTTCTTCCCGTCCACAATTTATAATGTGTTTTATTAATGAAAGGTCTAATTAAAACTCGATTTATAGTATAGTGGTCAGTACTAATTGCTTTAGACCAAAAAAATAGCAGCTGATTATTCTCACAGCATGGTTCTAGTTATTTATTAAAGAATTATATTTCTTATTTCAACAACACCATTTTTCTGTGGAGTTCTAGGAGCTAAAAAGTTATGTTCAATCCCTTCATTACTACAGAAAGTTTCAAAATCATAATTTTTAAATTCCCCACCATGATCACTATGAATAGTTATCAAGGATATTTTTTTTCTCATTTTTAATTCACACTACAAATTTTTTAAAATAACTAAAGGATTTGTATTTTCTTGTTAGAAAATAGACCCATGTGTATCTAGTGTAATCAAAACTAAGTTCTAGTATATCTTTAATAAGTCCTTTCTTAGTCAACTTAGATAAGTTTCTAAGGTTATAGTGTCCTAACCTTCTATGCCACAACCAAGATTGATCTTCCATTTCACTAAGACAAGGTAAGTCTTATCTCCTCAGGTCTTCAAATTTTAGTGTGTAAACATTCTCATACTGATTGGTAGAAAGAATAAATTTATTCTTGGAACTATGTACAATAAATTTATCATTTCTAATGTTCATAAGGTAACCTTCATCACATAATTTAATTATGACTATAAGGTTGTTCTTAAGTTATACAACAAATAAAACATTTGAAATTAAATCTTTTACAAGAAGTACAATATTACCTATATCAATGATTCTTCCTTGTGAATTATCTCTAGAAGTTACTTTACCAGATTTTATCTTGATAAAATTCTTAAAGAAATATTTTTTTTCAGTCATATGTCTGGAGAAACCAGTATTCATGTACCAAATATTTTTATTATTGGTACTATATTTATTTTCCTGAAAAAAAAAATAATTAGTTCTTCAGAACCCAAACCTTCTGGGGTCTGGTATTATCAAAAAATAGTATTTTAAGTAACCATATTCTTCCAACCCTGCCTTTTTGAGAAGATTTAAATTCCTTAAAAAAATAAGATTTATGAAAACATAAATATATAATTCTATTAAAATAAAAAATATCTTCTAATGTCTACCACTTTGGAACTTCATGAAAAATAGAAAAATTTAGGAACAAAGTAGTTATTACTAAAAATGGGTTTTTCATTAGTACAACCGATTCTAGAAATATTAGTTTGAGATCTAATTTTTTTACATATTATCAAAGTTTTACTTTCCAGAGGTGAACTTAGATAGAATTTTCTTCAAACTAGATATTTTAGACATTAGTTTTACAACTATGTTTTTGTCCTCATTAGTAATTGTATTATAACTAAGTTTTAAAAATTCATTTTTGTAAAATATTTTTTTAAGAAAAAACTTTCTCAGGGTATTTATAATGATTTTATTTTTCAAATTTTGTTTTATCAAGATCATTAGAAATATATGATACTTCATTAGTCAAAAGTTTTATTCTTGAATATGCCTTATAAATTTTTTTCTTTTTCATTATCAAATTTTTTACAAAATTTACAGTTTTCATTTTATAAAAGTATTTCAAAACTAAAAACCTCTTCATAACTAGGTAAGGTATTATCCTCATTATATGGGGAATATTATTCATCAGAAGATGTAGAATTTTTCTCATTATCAATTTCAGGATAATTTTCATTTAAAGATAAATTTTTAAGGGATTCATTAGTGTGTACCTTATCCATAAGACATTTATTTACCATAGGTACTTTTTCAAATAAACTCAGATTCCTATATCCGGAACTTTCATTGACAGAACAAAATTTTGAAGAATCTCCACCACAAGCACTCCATGTTTCAAAAGGTTTTATACTTCTCTTATTCTTAGAATTATAATACTTATTTGTATTTATGTATATATTTATATCTTTCATTTTTTTCCTTTTTAACTTAGGTAAATCAGGTCTAATATGTCCTGCCTTTTTGCATTCATAACAAGTAACTTCAGAATCCTTCTTGTCATTCTTATATTTGTGACTTTTATTATATATGTATTGGAAATCCTTATTTACCATGATATTATTCATCCTTCTTACAAGAGTTGATAATTCATTTTTAGAAGGTCCTGATGAACTAGAATCATATTCAATCACAATTTTCTTTTTCTTTATAGATTTCACTACTTTCGCTTCTAACTAAACTTTAGTAGGAATAGTAGAAGTAGTTTCAAAAGATACACCAACATTTTTCTTTATATCATTTTCAACATCTCTCTTTAATCTTACTTCAAATTTCATGAGCGTACTAATAAGATCCTAGAGATTTAGATTGGTAATCGTACTTGTGTCATCCATAACAGTTCTTTTGGACTCCCACTCATTGGGAATTATATCAATAATATTTTCAACCAAAATATCATCATCAATACCTTTTTATCTAGGATACTGTAAACTATTGATAATAGTTATAAACCTTTGGTGCATCTTGGTAACTATCTCACTAGGTAGAAAATAAAAGGCTTGATAATCAACACAAAGGATGGTTCTTCTTGTTTAGATCACTTTATATGTACCAAAATGAGTTACTTCAAATTTACTCCAAATAATATTGGTAGATTCACAAGATGATATCTGATTGTATATATTCCTCATCATAGAATTCAATAAAGTATTTCCAACTTTGTAGTTCAACTGATATTCTAACTTCTCAGCATTAGTAAAAGTAGAGACTTCCTTATTAAGAATCTTGTACTTCCCATTAAGAATTATGAAATCATCAAATACATTATTGATAACAAAAGATTTCATTCTATGTATCCAATAATCATAGTAATTACAATAAAAATTGTGGTTCAAATAGGATTCAGATTATCAAGAGATCCAAAATTCACACCTTTCATCTTAACAAAAACAAAAACTATTTTTCTACTAAAACACATTAGTGCAATAAGTTTTATAAAAAATCAATTTATATTAAAACTTAATAACTTTTGATTGATAAGTAAAGTAAAAACTTAGCAAGTATAAGTAGTAAAACCTACTCTTATGCCAATTTTTGGATCAAAATAGTAACTAAGATGGTTACTATTACAATAGATGGTGAATTTTAGTTTAAAATACTTAAAGTAAACACAAAACAATAATCCTATTTAAGTAAAAAGATCAAAACTCATTACTTTCCAATGATCAAAGTATAAGAATCAGAGTCACAGATTTTCTGATTATATCAGAATATGTTTTAATCATTATCATAGATACGCTGATAAAATGAATGATAAGAAATATTTGTAAAACAAACTTTCTATATTAATATGCATAGTTGAATAAATACTTGTAAAAAATAATAAATAAAATATCTAATAAAAGTAATAATGAATTACAAGTTATATTAACATAATTTAATCTTATAAACTTAAGAGTAAAGGTAGTCAGAAACCATGACTAAAGGTATCCATATTTTTATTCTTACTATAAAGTTTGTCTTTCCTTACTAGGAAAACCTTTGATATAGTGATCGGTTTTAACTCTATCTTCCTATCCTAGAAATAACTTGATATGATGATTGACACCTATCTTATTAGCCTCATAATCCCTCTATACGATGGATTGGATTCACTATCTTCCTATCCATAGAATCGCTCGATCGTTACAATGATCAGACACAAAATGTAAAATCAAATTTTCTAAAGGAAGAAACCCTGACAAGGATTCCTTATAACAAAAACTCTATAAATTATTACAAGGACTGATAATGAGCAGTTTATGCTAAGAAATATTTAGAATACTTGAGTTTCAAAATGTATCAGCCACCAACTCTTCAAATGACTAGCTATTTATAGGAAATCTCCCAATGATCATATTTTTGAGTTACTTGCAATAGCCTTAGAGATATTTCACTTGAAAGCTCATCTAAAACTGAATGATCGATGTCATTTTGTTTAGCACCATTACAAGGATAAAAAATATTCATTATGATAGAAAAAAATCTATATATTCCAGTTAAAAAATTAGGATATTGTGATGAACTTATTTATTGTTTATCAATATAATAAACCTTATAAGGATCAGTCCGATGTATAGGTACTAGTATTTATCTGATGGTTATGAATTTTGATAGTACAATAGATAAAAAAAAGTCTAACCACTGGTCAAAATAAAGGTTACTATAATGAATCAGAATCATCCTAGATCCTATGGATCATATTGAAGAATGATAAGTTCATATTCACAATACAATAGATTTATTTTTATGTTAAGTAAAAATTAATGTTTTCTAAAAAACATACTAAAACACCTGGGATGTAAAAAATTAGTAAAAATACTTTTAAGAGAGTGTTTTTT
Source organism: Viscum album (assembly GCA_963277665.1). NCBI lineage: Eukaryota > Viridiplantae > Streptophyta > Magnoliopsida > Santalales > Viscaceae > Viscum > Viscum album. Next base: position 1,843,292,427 of record OY728150.1, read on the forward strand.
ATTTCTAAATCTAAAGGAATGGAAAAATATGAAGTAATACTTTTGACTCAACGTGAACTATTTCAAAGATTAATTGGATTTCAAAATTATAAAAGATGTATATTTTCATATTATTTTTTATAATTTGATAAGAGAGCTATTATTTTAAACAAAGAGTTGTTCATAATAATATGAGGTGATGGATTTGATATACATGATTTATGATTTGATCCCATTCGATAATATGTTGAAAAAAGATAAGGATAAAAGGAGTTTTATATTAGATAAAAGTGTTTTATCCCAATTATTTATTAAAATATAATGGAAAAGGGTTTCCACATCCTGATAGAGGAATATTTTAAAAATTATAATATTATTTTAAAATATGGTTCAAAATATATAGAACATAATATATGATATAAATATAATAATTTATTTGTTAGATATTTATATAAAGTAGATAAGTTTTATTTCCTAACACAAAGTTTATTCATTATAAATATATTTTGGTGTATATATAGTTTATAAGAGGCTAGTGGGAGTAATTTTGAGCTTAAAGAAGTTCAAAATGTTACAAATAAGTTATTATACCAGTCTAATTCAAATTTAAAGTTATTTTATATCCAAAAAAGTGTTTATGATATGTTGATAAATAACGATATTATTATAAAGAGTTATATTTAAAATTTGTCACCAAATGATCTCAAAGAAAATTTATAAATGAAAATATTCCAGATATAATTATGATGAACTTATAAAGGGTTTTAAGTGTCTAGAAACCAAAAGTTATTAACATCATAACATAGGATGTTGTGAAGTAAAGAAGTTTGAATACTATGTTGAAGGAGTTGATCACGAGGATTATGAATCATGATATCACCATTGTTCAAACAAGATTTCTTTTATAGATATTACCTATTAAAGGAGTTTAGTGGGAGGATTTATTAAATGGACACAAAGAGATGTGATAGGAATTACACAGAGATGTGATGGGTTTAAAAAACCCTAAAAGTATAAAAAACATAAGACCTCTATGGTGGTCTATCATATTATATATGATTAGATGAGAAATTATGTAAGAGTTTTTTAGTATTCTTAAAGGAGTTTAAGAGTATAAAATATATCATTATCTATAAAAGGTAGTATCCACTTTATAATTCTTTCATGTTTATTGCATGTATTATATAAATTGAATTTACAATCAACTTATTATAGCATGACTTTGATTTATCTATAATCAATGTTCATCATGGAGTATTGTAGTTTTTGATGACATATAAAGATTAGTATGGGTTAGGTTATGTATAATGATATAGGATTTACCAATGGGGTAGAAAATGAGTTTTTCATGCTGAATGAACCACTATGTATATAACATGGTTTTTCTATACACTAAGAATCAAGTATACCAGGGGTTCATGTTTCATATTGAATCCCTTTTACCGAAGGTTGAAAATATAGTAAACTAGACCGGGTCAACCTAACACATCACCTAATCTACCACACCATAAGGCCTCAAGCACACCTCCCCATATTACAGAGGCTTCCAACTAGTGATGAGGGTCTAAATGATATAGTGGGGAGACTATACCCTCTAGTCAGAGTGAAATAACAGTGGAAAATAACCAAACACATACACAAGGATAGACATATATAACAAACATCATATTACACATAATAAATAAACCAAACAACAACATGCAATATCAAATGATTTGCGACATACATACTCATAGTATTTCTATAACATAGTAAATAGTCACCCACAAGGCTGACCACATATATAGAATAAGTAAACTAAAAATAAATGTACAAGGCTCCTCTATCAACTCTGAGTTGTACCACATACTCAGTTTCTATGACTCTTGAGCTACACCAGGCTAATCCTGATACTCTACTTGAGTGGATCTACTCAATTATACAACATCGGGCCTCTACCAGATCCACTACTTAACATGTGATCCAACATAAAAGAAGATATATGGTCTACACACACACCAAGGTGTATGAATAGGGGGTTATTAGGATTCCCCCAATAGAGAACCTATAACCTATTGTCATAACAACTACATGAACACATGATATGCCTAGACTAGTCAAGAACTAATGACTACTGGAATAAAACAAACAACTACAATAAAATATTTAGGGTGAAACAAAAACCAAGAAAATAGCTAACCATGGGTTCTAGTCTGACACCAAAGGTAATACTACCCCTCTTTAGCCCATGCTAGAGGATTTATAACACATGGACCACCCAACTACATGACATCAGGAATGTTCTCTAAATATATATAAGAGCTCTGAGATGTCTAAAATGAAATAGACATGAAGGTAGAACCCTAGGATCTAATCCTCAGCATCCACAACCACAACACACATATATCAGGTTGTAGGAATCTAATGGTATGATCCGAATTGGAAATAGGAACTCTATTAACACTAAGAGAACCTATCCAGAACATGGAAGTCCTGTAAAACTAATCAACTCTATAAAATAAATTTAAGGTGGATAAACCTATAACTCAGTTATATCAAATTTCTAGGACCATGGACACCCAATTCCTAGTTGGGGTAATACATCTGCAATCTTATAGAGTGGTCACACTTCTCCAGATCATTGATTAGATCCATATACCCATGTAATAATAACTATTCAATAGAGGAGAGAACCAAATCAAATCCCATGGATAATTTTATGTCCAAGGTATCCAATAGTCTCCTCCTTAAACCAAAATCCCGAGCAAGAACTACCTCAAATATACTTGGCCAAAGGCTATCAAAATGTGGGTTGATCTAAATCTCAAACCCATCATCCAAATAGCTGAACTATTAGCATTGATCAAAAATAAGATAATAAATAATGGGGCTCTCTCAGTACCCTATATCTCATCATCTATAAAATATCCACCATGAGATCTCACTGACCCATATAAGGGTTCAAACAAAACATGGGGTGCCCACGGTTCCCAAGGTCACAGAACAACAGGACGCCCTACTAGGGGATCCATAAATACACCTAAGATCTCAATAAATTCCCATAAAATGATCCTAGAGTTTCCATAAGACTAAAAAAAGAGCATTAAACCCTAAATGGGTTTTTTTATCTCATCCAAACCTCAGGCCAAGCCCATTATAAGAAATTATCTCCAAGCGGTCCTCAACAAACTCTAACTGATCCTCGATAAATAGAGTGCTCAAAAGGGAATCCCAAAATCTACCCATGACATCCAATGATCATTTTATCAAAAAAATTCCCATAATTTCATCCTCAATAGTCCCTCAGGATCTTCTCATAGTCTCTGATCGACTCTAATTTTGATCATTAACATCATCATACCATCCTTAAGGGAGTCCATGAGATTTACTTAGACTCCTCAATATCCTATCAATAGTAGCCAACCATAAAAACTATCCCAAAACATCATCCAAGTCTGAATGATCCAACAAATATAATCCTTAATCATATGATCTAAACCTTAACTACTCTAACCTCAATCAACCTATCCTGGAAGCTAAGGACCATCCAAGATCTCCTTAGAGATACTACTCAATCCCGCCTTCTAAGATTTTTTCAAAATAACCTTGAAAAAAATGACTTAAATTAAAAAAAAGAAAAATCATCTAAAAAACTCAAAGTTATCACTCATGTATCATTTCTCTCATACCAACCCATTGGATGATTCTAAATCCAAACCTCAAAGAAATTATCATACAAATGCTCACCCAATCAAAAACACCATCCAGACATCCTCTAAATGCTAAAAGGATACTATCACTGAAATATATGTAGAAAAATGATTAGAATAGACTACCCATAGTTCATGTTCTGACTCCAGGGTGAGAAAATAGGAAAAATTACTAAAATAAGGAATTACATAATGTATACCTTGTGTACATGACATGCACCACTAGCCAGTATCCCAAACCATGTGCCTCTGACCAACTTATTGTGCACTCCCCAAAGTATAGGAAATATTACTATGGTACATGGTGTGTACTCCCACAAGGGGTGTATGTACATGTACTCATCCATGTCCCCCAAATGGGGTTATTTCAAGCACCATACATTGCCTCTAGCCATGTACCTCTCACAGGGTCTGGCCACGTACTTCACACAACCATGTGCCCTAACATGGGGTGTCTGGATGAGTACATGGACATACCCCGAGCCACCCCTACACAGTGTGTCAAATAGGAATACATACCTTATATCCACTTCTTCATATCCTAAAATTAAAGGAAGAAACAATAGTGTGTGTTATCTAAACTACACGCAGTGTACACAATTTCGCTCAAACAAAGAACCCCTAAAACAGCTAACACCCCTTAATTTCTCCCTAAAACGCATAGATCGAACACCATGGGTGCTAATGGGGATTTAAAAATTAAAATAGAATAATTTAAAGATATATAATACTTAGAACATTAAATTGGATAACCTCTAGGTGTAAAATTCCAAAGCTTTGATCTCAGATCTATGCCATGTGTCCACCACACCTCGATCTAGCTCCATGTCGGATCCTTTAGTGATCTCCCTCTCCACCTACCTCAATTTCACCTGGATGAGTGCAACCCACAAGTGGGGTGGGGGATCCTTGTATGAAGAAATCCAAGGTATAAGGAAATAAAAGGAAAACGTAAAAAAAGAAAAGAAGAAAAATAAAAAGGGTCTCGGGCCCAACCCCGGTGCCCGCGAAGAGTCTATGTATCACCTAGGTAACCCCCCCCCCCCCACACACACACACACACACACTCCTAGAATCAATTAAAGAGTCATAATTTCAATAAAAATATCCATTAAAAAGATATCATTGAATGAAAACACATGAATAAATTAATATTTATTTAATTGAATATAAAATATTCAGTGAAAATCCAAACAACTCAGGTTTCCACAAAACTACTTTTCTAAGGAAAACACCATATTCTAGGACCAATAGAATGTTTTAAAAAATTATCTGATATCATATTATATAAAAATTATTATTTTTCACCTGAAAAACTCTTGGGAATAAAAATTCAAATTTATCATGATTTTCTCAACCCATGATGATGTAGGTCCTCACTGAAAAATACATAACATTAAAATCTTTATATTATGATACCTTTCTTAGTCCATCCTTTATGTTGAGATAATCTAGGGTGGTTTGGTATGTTTTTTATCATGAAACTGGATGATTTTTAACCAAGATGGTATTTTCTCTCTCGTATTATGAGTTTGAAATTAGGGCACTCAATTGAGATAGATTGAGGAAGTGTGTGGTCATACTTAGATAGGTAACATGTTATTTTTTTATCTATTTGGGTTAAGGGCATGTGATGTGCTCATATATCTGGGTGAATTACATGTGATTTGTTTACCCATCTAGCTAGTATATACGTAGAGAATCAAGAGTGTATGAGTTAGATATATATATTTACATAATCTATGTCTCATGGTCACTTTATATCTTGAGAAAAGAGATTATATGACTATGTATAAATTTATATGATACAACTGGAAGAAATATGTATAAAAAATATGTTTTTATAGAGATAATGATATATCAGTTTATAGATTGAGTAGTGTTAAATCTTTTCTAAAGACAAGTCTTTTATTACAATTATGGATTAGAGTGTCCATAATTCTTTTAATTCTATAAATGATCGAGGGTCACACTTTGTGTGAATGAAGATTAAGTTTTTGTTAAAATGTTTTATTACAAAACTTTTAGATCTTCCATGAAAGTGTTTTTGAGGATATCCAAAAGATGTTTTTAATGGATTTTCACAAATTGTTTCATATAATATAACATGAGGTGAAAGTTAATGATATATTTTCTATAAGGTTTTTTGGAATTTATTTTAAAGGATATTTGTAAATGGTTTCATAGATTGTTACATATAATGTAATATAATGTGAAAGTGAAAAAATTCTATGTGTATTTTGTGTGAGTGGGATATTTTTATAAGTATATACCAAATTAAAACTATAAATGGTAGCATAAACCACTTCATGGTTTGTTCTAGTGTAAACCATGATGTAGTAAGGGTTACTATGTCTTGGTTTAGTGTATGAATTATAGGGGAGTGATCAAATTTTCTAGTTATCTTCCACACAATCTATCATATCTATTTTATCATTTGATGATATTTAGAGTATTTTTGATTATTGAGTATGAAACTATTAAATAATTAAGCATTTTATTGATATTTGGAAAATGTTATGAAATATTTGTAATGGGTTTCATAGTTTAAGTGTTTCTTAACATTTGAAATAATGAAATAATAACTATTTATGAAACATTAAACCTTAAAGGGGTGTCATTAAAGCCTATATAAGGAGTTTGAGACCATGATATGGTATATCATTCTTTTCATTGAAACACTAAATCCAAATCTCTCTCTATCTCTCCCTCTCCCCCTAAAAATGGCTCTACCAACCTTAGTAAAGATAGGACGCTTACCAATAATTGATAGATTCATTTAGATTAAGGATACCATAGATGAAAGAAGTTTGTTTCCAACTTCTATGTGATCCCTATCAAGAAAATGTTTAAGTTTATTGGATAAATCAGATCATTAGTGAAAATGGATAGGATAACTAGGACATATATTATTGGGACATGAGGGAGACTAGATTAGCAGGGAGGAGTTCATGAGGTACCTTTTTTTGCTATATTTTTTTGGATTTACTATATTAATATATTATATAAAAATTTGGAGATTGATCCTATAGTGTGATGTGTTTTAGTTAACTTAGGTTGAGATATAATTTGATTTTGTTGTTTATTTACTAAGGCTTTAATTTACTTCTTTCACATTAACACTGGATTTTATAAGGAGGAACTTACTGAGTATACTTTTATGATCACTCCTATATTTATATAATATTTTGTATAGATTTTTAGGAAAAATTTGGAGAATGGGATGGACCTTACTAGCTTGTACCATGGTGGTTTGCTGGAATTGGAGGAGAATCTACCCTTAAGAGTTTTTTTATCTTGGTATTGAAATATAATTTTATTTCATATGATGTTACATGTATTATTATATATTTAATGGGATTTTGGTTTTTTTATCTACATATTTGGTATCGATTTGAGGTCATTCCTTACATTTTTATGATTAAATAGGGCAATTACTCCCATATTATATGTTTTATAACCTTGGTTCTAGTTTTTAACTTCTGGATTATTAAAGGTGGGCTTCAGGGGCCACACTTAACTTCACTATCAACATAGGATGGATTCTATAAGATACAGGTCTTGATAGAGTCATATTAGTGCCAATTTTTCTTAGGATGGAGTTTAGTTTTGGAATTAATAAGGATTTAATTTGGTTTAGTAGGTAAATAACATAATTCAAACATAACATGTGATGTAGGTTAGAGAGATTGGATAAGACATATAAGGGACCATGTGATTTGATGCATGTTACTTGATAGTCTACTAAACATGATTAATAAAGGGTGTGATGATTACATGGTAGTGAACTAGGTGTGGTACATGCATCATACTTGATTGATCCTATGTTTTAATTTGGGAGGATATTTTGAAAATTAAAATAAATTTAATTAAAACACTTTAAATAAAATCCATATCCTAGTCTTAATAGTTTTTTTGTGTTTACAGATAAGTTTGGTGGATAATGTCCTCATGTATTTTAGGTTGGTGAGGTGATATGGGATGTTTAAATGGATTATAAGCGAGTTCACATTAGGCTAGATGAGTTATAAAGGATGAATTTTCATAAGTTTTAGTGATTGGGTTTGTTAAAGTATGAAAGATCTGTTGCTAACCAAGAGATGGAGAGGTGGTCGGGAGAGATTGAGATTTCTTTTTGGTTGATTCATATAAGGAAAGAGTGGTTATATTGTCAAGAGGCAGAACTTGGTGGTGGAGGACTCTTTATCTACCAAAACAAGAAAATATCAAAATACTTAAATTCATCAGCTCCATGGTCCATTTCAAGTGAAACCAACATATAAAACCATTCAGTCACACCTCATGACTAATTAAACCCTAATCTCACCTTACATAGGTCAATCCTTGGTCACACTAACCCACATACCATACAATCTAAGCAATAATTCACTCTCTTAATCTATAAAAAGATAGTTTTCCATTTATTCAATCTCACAATGGTGCCCAGTATCCCCTGATACCAAAAAAACAAACATAGCAGACATGCACCCCAGTGATACCCTATTATACCATCTGAATCAAACCTCCTCAAGTCATATCCCATCAATAATAGTCTCTCTAGCTTAATTACTCAGCTAACCATGATTATCATACATGTTAAACCTATGATAACATAGACACTACCAATGATTTTATATTCACAATACCCAAGGCACCCACATTCCCATACAATATACTTGATAGAACCTTTCATATGTTAAGATAAATCATAATGAGTCATCCCATGCTTCTCATCTCTAAAGGAACTTGGTATCCTAGGCAAACCCCACTCTTAGGATATCCTCATATATAAATTGTGTTTCTATTAAATCATGGAACTTAGCTCACCAATATCATGATCCACATATCTATATCCCTAGGCTCTCCCAACTATCCCATAAATATCATCTCACATAGGATACACCTCACAGGGAAACATCTAAGCCCCACTCACCAATATAACATGGAACCTAACTTTCTGTTAGGTCCACAAGGCAGAATACCCTGAGAGGGGGGGGGGGGTGAATCAGGGTATGACTAATTAGAAATTATAGCTCGTTCTGATCTTGTTTTGTTGTTAATCAAAACACTCTTATCTCTCTTTCTCGATGCACAATATAAATAGAAATTAAAGCATGCATAGGACACAAAATTTTTTACTTGGTTCACCCTCACTGGGCTATGTCCAAGGAGCATACAACGATGATGAGCCAATGTATCAAATTCACTAAAGCACACTACTGTTTACAAGGTTTGGGATATATCACTTCTATGCCCAGGCTCACTACCTTTACAAGGTTTAGGGTCAGCTCACTGCTTTCCCAAGGGCCACTCCTTGTCTCTCTCTCTCTCTGGCTCACTGCCAGTGGAGGGGATCACCTTCTTCCTCTTCCTTTGCTCACTGCGTCAGAAAGGATCCACTCACAGTTTATAGACCCGTAGGTCTCTTCATTTTCATGAAGTAATGCATCTTTCTCTTTATGTAGATGCTTTATTGAAGCTCAACCTTCACCCGTAGATGAATTTCTCTTTGCACCGAAGGTATCGGGCAATCCCCCAGCTTCCACGCAGCCCTAAATCACTGCCGGAAATAAACCTTACTTGGCACAGAAGTCTATCTCAGTGTGCAAGTATCGGCGTGCAAGTCAAAACTGGCGCACAAGTCCACCTCACACACTTGCGCGACACAAGCTTCTTCAACTCCAAACTTGCACGACTCACTTCCTTTTACGCCCAATCCAATATTTGCGCACAACTACCAACAATCGCCCTTCTTCAAATCTGGCGTGAAAGTCCCATTTGTGCGACACACCACCACTTGAGCGACCACCACACCTGTGCGATGGGAGATCTGATTTCCCAAAGTGTTGAACTCCGGTGAAGAATGATGAGGGGTGGTCCGGTATTTATAGGCAATTTGACCACCTTGCGCGACAGCGCGCAAGTCTCCCTTCGGCGTGCAAGTCTCGGTGCGTAGGTCACTTCCCCTGCAAGTCACTTGCGTGACCCAATTCCAAACTTGCGCGAACCTCTTTCCTTTTCCATATTTTGATCTTCTGATCTTGAAAAACCATAGGCATGCAAGCTCTCAAGTTTCCAAGGCATCGGCGTGCAAGTCTCTTTCACGGCGTGCAAGTCACTTGCACGACACCACCAATACTTGCGCGACACTCATATTTTGATGATCTGATCTTGAAAAACATATGGCACGCAAGTTTCCAAGCCTTAAAGTACACGGCACGCAATTACCTTTGCCAAAAACCACTTTTCTTCATTTGTCAATTTTCAGGCCCAAAAATTTGGCAAACACTGGAAAACGACGCCACCTTGTATCTGTTCTTTTTATGTTGCCTCCAGATCATCCATTCCTTTGTCGACATTCTTGAATCAAACATGGATCGTTGACCACGGCTCTTGAACTCGACATTCCACCATGAAATCCCCTTTTTCAACAAGTTTGTATGTCATTGTTTTTATTTTTCAACAATCACCACTCAGATGTTCACTTTGTCAACAAACACAATCCCCTAAAAAATGATTCAATGATACCTTGAGGGATTTTTTCCCAACAATCTCCCCCTTTGGGTTTATTGAAAACTCTTCCATAAAAAGATACATCGTTAATTCTTCAGCCACCATTTGCCTTTTGCGATTCTGATAGTGATCAATGATTTACTCAACACATACTCTAAGCCCACATGAGAAATGCTCAGCGTGAGAAACAAGAGTAAATGAAAAATTCATCAATGAATCACTTCATCTCTGACACCCACTATTGACATTAAACTGATACCAATTGTTACCAAATAGATACCAATTTTTTGAAATATTCTTACCACATTCCAACACCACTCTTCTGATTTTATCATGATCCTCAGCTGTTGTGATATCTATTCTTTGATCGATCACTTCTAGCATTGTCATATTTAATATTCTCCCCCTTTCTCATTGCTCCCCCTATCTCGATACTCCACCTGTCATCTTCTCCCTGTATCTTTCATGATTTCTCAAATTTCCACATTGTCTCCCCCTTGAACAATCACTATTTTCTCCCCCTTTGTCAATGAACCCAAAGGTCACTCCTTTGCAGTCGGTAATAGAGTAGAGAACACATATTAGCACATTTATGAAAAACACATCATACCTCAGGGAGAGGGGGGGGGGGGGGGTTCCCATCCACACTATTTCAAGTGTGGGGAGTTGAATGAACTCCCAGAGCTAGTCGATGTCTCTCAAAATCTTCCTTGGGTAAGGCCTTTGTCATAATGTCTGCAACCTGTAGCTCTGTAGGCACATACTCTAACTTCACAATGCCTTGCTCCACCTTCTCCTTGATGAAATGATATTTGATCTTAATGTGCTTTGTCCTGGAGTGATGAACTGGATTTTTTCTAAGATTGATAGCACTTGAGTTATCACACTGGATTCCGATCGGAGACTTCACTTCAACTCTCATATCTTCAAGCTACTATTTCATCCACAACAACTGTGTACATGCTTGAGTGGCCACAATATACTCAGATTATGTGGTGATTAATGAAATGTAATCCTTCTTCTTTCTTAACCAAGAAATACATAGTCCACCAAGATAGAATGTACCTCTAGATGTTGATTTCCTATCATCCACTGAACCGGCCCAATCGGCATCAGTATATTCCAATAACTCTGTCTGAGATTTGTCATTATATGTCAAGCCGAAGTCCACCGTTCCCTTGATATACCAAAGTATTCTCTTCACTACAAGCATGTGGATTTCCTTAGGATTACTCTGATATCTTACTGCTTGGCATATGGCGAAAACAATATCAGGCCTTGTCGTGGTCAAGTACAAAAATCTTCCAATAATTTTCCTGTATTCTATGATATTAACTGCTTTGCCATCCTCATTTTTCGATAATTTCATCCGGGTAGAAACTGGAGTCTTAATCTCCTTGTAATTATCCATTTTAAACCTTCTTAGAACCTCCTTGGCATATTTGGATTGAGAAATGAATATTCCATTCCTTCCTTGAGTCACCTATAGACCAAGGAAAAATGTTATCTCTCCAATCATTGAGATCTCAAACTCATTTTTCATGAATTCAGAAAACTCTCTGCACTGAGCTTTATCTGATCCGCCAAAAATTATTTCATCGACATAAACCAACACCACCATCCTTTGATTACTATTGTTGTTGAAATAGAGATTGTAATCAACTCCCCCTCACTGGAAACCGAGCTTCTTAAAGTATTGATCAAGCCTTGAGTACCATGCTCTTGGTGCTTGTTTCAGCCCATACAATGCCTTCTTCAGACTGTAAACTTTTTTCTCATCCTCATGAATGAGAAAACCATATGGATGCTCAATATACACCTCTTCTTCCAAAAACCCATTCAAAAATGTAGATTTGACATCCATCTGGAACACTTTGAACTTTCTTTGCACTATTGTGGAAAAAAATAATCTGATTGTCTCCAGCCTTACAACTGGTGAAAATGTCTCATCAACATCTATTCCCTCTATCTTGGAGTATCCCTTGCACACTAGCCATGCTTTGTTCCAAATCACTGTGCCATCTTCATTCATCTTGTTGCGATATAACCATTTGGTCCCTATGACATTCTTGTCTGCTAGCCTCAAAACAATCTCCCACATATAATTCTTCTCAATCTGGTTTAATTCTTCATTCATAGCATGAACCCAATACTCATCTTCAGTTTCATCGGAAAAACATTTCAGCTCCACCTGAGAAAAAAAATGATGTTTGTTGTGATGATTTCATTCTTTGAGTCTGGACTGGATCTGTCTGATCACCAATGATATTTTCCAATCAATTTTAGCTCGACTCTTTGGCTTCTTAGCAGATTTAGATTTTGTTTCCTCTTTCTCATCATCAGTATCTTCTTCTGAGTCAGCCTCAGACACTTCTACTCCCCCTGTGTTACTTACCTCATCATCACTTTCATCTAGAAATTGTTCACTAAGTCGTTGAGTATTCTGTTCATTTTCGACTATAGTGACATCATTGCTCTCAACAATTTTTCCCAACCTCTTGTTAAAGCATTTATATGCTTTTCTTTTCCCTGGATAGACAAGGAATATCCCATCATCTCCTCATGCCTCAAACTTCATGTGATTTTCTTTGTTGAGAATGAAACACTTACTTCCAAAGATTTGAAAGTATTTCAACATTGGCTTATTTCCGTACCACAGTTCATATGGAGTCTTTCCTTGCTTCAGACACAATAGAGACCTGTTCGAAACATAGACCGATGTCAAAACTGCTTCCTTCCAAAATTTCTCTGGAAGGTCTTTATTAATAAGCATCATTCTGGACATGTTGTTGATAATCCGATTTCTCCTTTCAACCACTCCATTCTGTTGGGGAGTTCTTACTGATGAAACTTGAAGCCTTATCTCATGTTTCTCAAGATAGTTTTCAACTTGACTATTTATGAATTCCATACCGTTATCAGTATGAAACTTTAGAATTTTCTGCCCAAGAATCTTTTCTGATTCCCTCCTATACTGCTTTATGCAACTGAACACCTCTGTCTTATGGGTAATAACAAATACTCAGGCCATTCTGCTATAATCATCAATGAAAATAACACAGTACCATTTCCCATTTATAGCTCGTGGTGAGATAGGTCCATATACATCAGCATGCACCAATTTGATCACTCTAGTTGATTTCTGTTCCTTTGGCCTATATGTTTTTCTGATGATCTTCCCTTGTTGACAAGCATCACATGTATGAGTACGATCACGTGATAGTTTGGGAAGGTCTCTAGCAGCATGACAATCATCTCATGTATGAGTACGATCATGTGATAGTTTGGGAAGGTCTCAAGTAGCATCACACTTTACCAGATCTTCCATAGATGGTTGGCATAGATGACTAAGTCGCTTATGCCACAGTAAGTTTTCTTCCTCTCTGGATAAAATACATATATCTTCTTCCCCACTTACAAGGTAAAGATTTACCTTTGTACTTTTTCCTTGTAGAAAAACTGCTCCATCTTTTCCCGTGACAGTATAGGTCTTCTTGGTAAACCGTATAGAATTTCCTGAGTCACAAAATTGACTGACACTAAGAAAATTGTGACTGAGACCTTCTACAACCAAGACATCAGCACGTCTGATTTCTTTGCCCCCAAACCTAGCCTTTCATGATCTAATTATCTTCATGCATTAATCATTTCCAAACTTGAAAACTCCTTCTTTGTCATATTTTATGCCTGTAACCAGATCCTTGTTGCCTGTCATGTGAGACGTACAACCACTATCAAGAATCCACACACCAGAACGGTCTGATGCTTTAAGGGAAATTTCAGCAACTACTTCCTTCTCTTCTCTCTTCTTCTTGGTCCATATTTTTGTTTCCATACTCGGTATAGATTGAGACTCATGATCATTCTCAGAGTACGATGAAACAGCTTCATCTTGCAGAGCTGCAAATCTGTTCTGAATTTTTAACTCACTTGTCGGTTTATTGATCTGCTGCTTGCAAACATTTTGATTCTTCTTTGACACATTTCTCTGAATGGTCGAAGTGAAGTACCTAGCCATGTGCCCAAATCCTCCGCACCAAAAATAGTTTCCTTCAAAATATGTTCTGGAAAACCTTTCTCTATTTGGCTGCCACCTCTGTTCTTGTTCCCTTCGGTATCTTTTGGATATGGAACACACATACTGTGAATGTCCCACCTTACCACAACGATAACACCTGATATAAGGTGCATTCCTTCGTGTTACTTCAGCACTATGAGTTTCCCCTTGGAATATTTGAATATTTTGATTCTGCTTTGTACCCAAATCAAATTTCAATCTTAGGACGGGTGCTTGCGGTCTGACTTCAATTACTACAGATTTTTGCTTCTGATCAAGCCTTGAATCAGCCTTAATGTTTGAGCTCAATTGCTACTTTTTTCCTGCTGAACTACTAGGTTCCACTTTCATCTTTTCAGTATTCATAATGACCTTCTTTCCCAAGAATGTATTGGGAATCAAGGGTTTTTCCTGGTCTTTAACTTTTCTCCGCAGACCGACAACTTCTTCTTCAAGCTCTTCAATACGCTTGACATGATCTTTCACTTTTTTGTTCAAGCCATCGATCTCCATTTTCTGTTCTTCATTCTTGAGCTTATACTCACTAACTGATTCTGAGTTCTCTGGTGTTGATAACTTGAGCTTTTAAATTTCTTCCATCAACTCAGACTTCTCTTCTTCCTGCTGTCGCATGTAGAGTTTTTCATTATGTACCACCTTGTTGGATTTCTTTGTTTTTGCTCTCCAAACATATATCTCTTCAAGAGCTACTTCTAATTCAGTTTCCATGTCAACTCTCCCTTCAATTTCTTCTTCTTCTTTAGCATCAGCTTCTTCCTTTTTCTGAGAACTACCAACAATTTCCACCAAGGAATTTACCCCACGATCTCTACAATTTCCTATCTCCTCAACCTCTTCATCCTCAGACTCATTTGAACTTTCAAATTCTTGTGAAAGAATATTATTCTTATTGAATAAATTTCTCTTGAATTTTTTCTTCCCTTTCACAAATGCTGAAGTCTTCTTCTTGGGAATTTCAACTTCATCATCATCATTGTCGTTATCTTGAAACTTCTTGGGGAATCTTGCCGCAAGATGACCAACCTTTCCACATCGAAAGCATGCTAGTAGAAGTTTCACTTTAAACTTTCCTCTTCCTCTTTGCAGATTTGAAGAAAGGAATGACATCACCTCATCTGTCTCTTCCTCTTCTTGAGAATCTTCAATGGTGAGATTCTTCATGGAATCGAATGCCAATTATTTGTATTTCCCCTTTTCCACAGCATCGTTGTCATCATTTCTCATTTCATATGCAACAAGAGTGTTGTGCAGGTTATCCAATGTCAATTCTTTTGGGTCTTTATCTTCCAAAACAAAAACTTTTGGATTGAACCGAGGTGGAATTTTTCTCAATATGCGTTTCACAATATTTATATCTTCAATAATTTCACCAAGACCCTGCATGTCTTCTACCACAACATTTACCCTGTCAAATAATGCATAAACAGACTCATTCGGGTTCATTCTCAGATCTTCATACTTGTTCCACAATACTTGAAGTTTTGCCTCTCTCACCTTTGTATCCCCTTCATATATATTCAATATTTTTTCCCACATGGCATGTGACGTTTTGCAATACATCACCTTTTTATATATAGGATTGGATAGGGCTCCCCCTAAGGCATTGATTGCTTTGGGATCAGCATCCAGCTCTCTATGCTCTGCTTCTGATAATTCACCACTATTGATATCAGCTGTTATACCATGCATTGCTGCTGTGAACACATCTATTCCTAAAGATCGGAAGTAGTGTTGCATCTGATTCTTCCATAGATGAAAATTGTTTCCATCGAAGATCGGAATCCCTTTTATGATTAGTGACCTCCATTGAGAGAATAACTACTATCAAACTTTCCCTATGATACCAATTGTTAGGTCCACAAGGCTGAATACCCTGAGAGGGGGGGTGAATCAGGGTATGACTAATTAAAAATTATATCCCGTTCTGATCTTGTTTCGTTGTTAATAAAAATACTCTTCTCTCTCTTTCCCGCTTCACAATATAAATAGAAGTTAAAGCATGCATAGGACATAACAATTTTTACTTGGTTCACCCTCACTGGGAAACGTCCAAGGAGCATACAATGGTGATGAGATGATATACCAAATTCACTAAAGCACACTACTATTTACAAGGTTCGGGCTAGATCACTTCTATGCCCAGGCTCACTGCCTTTACAAGGTTTAGGGTCATCTCACTACTTTCCCAAGGTTCACTCCCTATCTCTCTCTCTCTGGCTCACTTCCAGTAGAGAGGATCACCTTCTTCCTCTTCCTTTTCTCACTACGTCAGAAAGGATCCACTCACAGTTTATAGACCTGTAGGTCTCTTCATTTGTATGAAGGAATTCATCTTTCTATTTATGTATATGCTCTGTTGAAGCTCAACATTCACCCATAGATGAATTTCTCTTTTCACCGAAGGTATTGGGTAATCCCCCAGCTTCCACGCAGCCTGAATCACTGCCGGAAATAAACCTTACTTAGCGCACTAGTCTATCTCGGCGCGCAAGTATCGGCGTGCAAGTCAAAACTGGTGCACAAGTCCACCTCACACACTTGTGCGACACAATATTCTTCAACTCCAAACTTGCACGACTCACTTCCTTTTACACCCAATCCAATATTGGCGCGCAACTACCAACAATTTCCTTCTTCAAATCTGGCGTGCAAGTCCCACTTTCACGACACACCACCACTTGCGTGACCACCACACCTACGTGACGGGAGATCTGATTTCTCAAAGTGTTGAACTCCGGTGAAGAATGAGGAGGGGTGGTCCAGTATTTATAGGTAATTTGACCACCCTGTGCGACGACGCGCAAGTCTCCTTTCGGTGCGCAAGTCTCGGCTCGCCGGTCACTTCCCCTGCAAGTCACCTGCGCGACCCAATTCCAAACTTGTGCGAACCTCTTTTATTTGCCATATTTTGATCTTCTGATCTTGAAAAACCATAGGCGCACAAGTTCTCAAGTTTCCAAGGCATCGGCGCGCAAGTCTCTTTCACGGCGCGCAAGTCACTTGTGCGACACCACCAATACTTGTGCGACACTTATCCCTTTGCCATATTTTGATGATATGATCTTGAAAAACATATGGCGCGCAAGCTTCCAAGGCTTCAAGTACACGGCATGCAAGTACCTTTTCCAAAAACCACTTTTCTTTATTTGTCGATTTCCATGCCCAAAAATTTGGCAAACACTGGAAAAATGGAGCCACCTTGTATCTGTTCTTTTTATGTCGCCTCTAGATCATCCATTCCTTTGTCAAAGTTCTTGAATCAAACATGGATCGTTGACCACGGCTCTTGAACTCGACATTCCACCATGAAATCCCCTTTGTCAACAAGTTTGTATGTCATTGTTTTGCTTTGTCAACAATCACCACTCAGATGTTCAATTTGTCAACCAACACAATCACCTCAAAAATGCTTCAATGATACCTTGAGGGATTTTTTCCCAAGACTTTCCATAATAATCACGCTATGGTTCTAAAATGTGTACATATCAGGCATCTCATAATCAATAAAACTACCCAATATAGGGTATTAATCCTCAATGGACATCCATATTCTAGACTACCCCTTAGATGATCCAAGTCACATCCTTGTGCACATAATGAAATTATCCTATAAATTTTCATATTAATTAATTTATAGTCATTTTTTTTGGTTAAGTAGTGTCATACACTAACCTGAACCACCAAGTCTAAGCTGGAGAGTCACATGACCCCATTTACACCTCCCCGTATGCAAGAGGTTGTGGAATAGTAGCGAGGGTCTGAATATCATTAGTGGGGAGACTATACCCTAAATATCATGTCATTGCCATACATAATAAATATAATAATAATAGTAATAATAGATAATTAGAGTAATATGTAGAAAACTATAAAGATTTTACATAATTTGTACAAGTAAATAAAAGGGATTCCATTATGGAAATCCAAACCAAAGTATAAGTGGAAGTAGAAATAAATAAATAAAAATATATAGAGTCCCCTAGAGTTCATCTGATTCTATATCTAGCTCCATTCACCTCTGGTCAACTATCATCCATGGGCCACATTCCCTTACTTGGATCCCTATACATGAATTTTTCATATGAATCAAGATTCCAATGCAGGTTGTGAGTAAAAAACCCAATAGGAAACCTCTAATACATCCTTACAAATGTACATAAGTATAATAGTTGTATTCCATGATAATAAAAAATGTGAAAAAAATAATAACAATATAAAATCACATACCAATTAGTTGTGTGCTAACCAAGCCACTATAAACCCTTGACCATACCTGCTTCATCTCTATGATGGAAGGATAAACAAGGATATGTTGGAAGTAACCAAAACAAGCCATAGGGCTAGTGATCCATCTGTTTTAAAACATCATATAATCATGCATACATTCCACTCAACATTCCTTAGTCAGCAATTATTTCATTCCACTCGACATGAACGAGGAATTGGTTGGTTATGCCACTTGACATTTCACTAGGCATCAGGTAACATGGCTCTTAGAATTCACTAGACATCGATTTCATATTTCAATATGATATTCCCTGGAATCATCATACCTCCACCCTATGATTAGTTCCATCATCTCTATCTTCACAAATCATGCACACTTCCCCTAAAAGGGATATTCATGTCATGAAAATCCACATATTCTGAGCACCAATAATGATGCCTATGAATACATGGTAACATAAATAACAAGGTAGAGCATACAAGGAAATCATATCATCATGTGAATAAAGTATCAATATATATACATGTGATCAACATAAAAAATGGTCAAAAAAGATACAAGTAATACTCATGGCATCATGCATCATAAATGGGTGTCACGAGCTACACACACAATCACATGTGATCATAATAAATAATGGTTACAAGGTATGGAAAAATAATAATTATACTAAGTAAATAAATTTATACAAGAGGCCTAAACGGTAAGGAACTTCCTACCTCAAGGTTTTCAACATCAACATCAAGGTTCATCAAGGGTTTTTTGTAAGATCCATACCTTTTCTAGAGATTTCTTAGGCTCATTTATAGGTACTATTTTACCCTTATTTTGAGTGTATCTTTGTTTGTTTTTACTTTGGGGAGTTTTGGGTTGAAATTAAAGAATTTTGAAAGGAAGAGGGGTAGTGCACGATTGGCACATAGTTTTCACAAACTGTTTGCCAAGTCCAGAAAACTATGTGAACCCAAATAGAGGGGATTCACACAGCTGGCATGTAGTTTTTCAAACCATGTTCCATCCCAGTAGTAACCATGTGGCCCCCTGGGAGGAGGCATGTGGTTAAAGAAAACTATACACCCTATACAGGAAATTGTGTGCGCAGAAATTTAAACCCCTGAAAAATTAAAATAAAATACCAAACCCCCTATTATTAATCCATAATCACACCCACTAGGACCTAAAATGATTAATGAAAATTTTAGAGAATCCTAGACGAGTTACAAGGCTTTTGAACCTCTATTATTGAAGAATTGATGATCTAATTAATGAATCTACAACTCTCCTAGTATGTATTTTCTTCTCAATTAGATTTCTCCCTCTCCTATCTCTATTCCTAGATAAAAAGGGGATGTTTTCATCTATTTTTGATGGTTTTAGAACTAGGTTTGATGTATCTTGATTCTTTTGATCTTAGATCTAGGTTTTGATTCTAGATCTTGTTCTTCATCATGATCTCGGTTGTTCCACTTCAGTTGGGGATTTATGTTGGTGAGTGTTCGTCGTCTATCTTGTGGTAGGTGGTCTAAATTGAAAATCCCATAGTCTTAATTTAATTATGTGTATGTAATTTTGAAATTTAAATTTCCATGATTGGGAAATTACATTGGATTGAAATTATTTAATTTAATTTCCATGTGAATGAATTGGGTTTAAATTGGGGAAATTAGAACTGGTTAAATTGGATTAATTAATTGGTTAATTAATTGATGGAATATTTTGACTGTGGAATTGATGGGATATTGGGATTTTGAAATTGTCCAATTAATGTGATTATGAATTAATTTACAATTAGAATTATGAGATGGTTGACTTGACCTTAATGGGTTAATGGGTTATATGACTTAAATATTGCAAAATGGTTTAAAGGTGAATTATTCATATTATTCCTTGTGATTAAAGTGTTAATCCATTATTGTTTTGATAATTTAAATGGTATAAATGATGTTAAATTTGATAAGAGGTTTAATGTTTATTAACCCTGTTGAATGTGATATATGTGATATATGTGTGATTGATTGAAATATGAGTGTGGAAAACGACTGATGCTCCATATACCCATATCTGATTGACTGATATATGAGTTCAGGACACATAATGATGCTCCAAATACCCATATTTGATTGACTGATAAATAGGAGTGAGATAGGTATTGATTCTCGAAATACTCATAGGGTGTTAGATATAGCGTTCTAGGCCCAAAATGTTGGCAGTGCACTATGGTCCAAGTAGCCGTGATATTAAATTGAAATGAAATGGATAATGAAATACCATGTGTTATAATGATTTTTGAATTAAATATGTGTTATGGTTCAGACTCTGGCATGGGTCGAATTAGTTATTCAGGGTTTGGGTGTCCTCAGGAACCTGTGGGTTTTTGTGGTTAAATAAATAGTAATTGAATTTATGTAAAATATTTAACTTATTGCTCATATTTTATTCTTTACACAACTCAATATACTTTTATTGATTGTATATTGTTTTAAGTTCCATTGGTGGTGGCCTACTGAGTTGTACTCACACCCTACTCGGGCTTCCTAGTTGGTACCTGAATCGAATTCATGTTTCCAAGATAGGATAAGGGCAATGGCCCTATGTTAGATGGATGAGTCATGATGGAGCATGAATGAGGAAACCAAACTTGGTATCAGGACCTTCTAGGGAGTTTTCAGTGTCTTTACTTTTGGTCTTTCATTTTACACTTGAAACTTATTTGGCATGACATATCTACTATTTAGTTATGGATATTTTTTTTAGTTTTGGTTCATCATGTGATCCTGGTTGTTTTGGTTATTGTATTATTATGGTTGTTGTTTATTACCTATTGGTTATTGTTTATTTATTTATTCTATTGTTCTTATTTGATAAAAATATTATAGTCTCCCCATGATCGATATTAAACCCTCACTTCTAGTCAGAAGCCTCTGATGTATGGGGAGGCATACCTAAGGTCATATAGTTAACTATATCAGGGCACCAATGAGTGGCACTTGGGTTGGGATGTCACAAGGTGGTATCATAGAATTTCTCTTTTCTTTTATTTTGTATTACTATTTGGGAAAGGTAGACAAGAGACTGGGAAGAGTCAGACCTTGGACATGAGCTCGTGCATGGGAGTAGTTAAACCATGTACGGGGGAAACCCATGTACCAAGGGTGGGATTGTTGTTATTGATATATTTTGTTACAGTTGGATTTTATTTCACCTTGGGTGATGCACATGTTTTCTGATGTTATTGTTGTTTATAATATTTTATGATATTTGGATCATGTCCTAGTATGGAATAAGAGTTGAGTATGCATGCATCATTCTAGGCACTCAAGATTATTATGTGACATGCGTCTTTTAGGAAAGAACATGAAAAATAGGCATTTTGAGTAATATTTTTAAATGAAAAAGGTTCCTAATATGAATTAAAAGTTATAAAATGATGTAAAATGTGAATAAATGGGTTTCTAATGAGAAAATTAAATAATGAGAATGTTTTTTACCCTATGTGATCCATGACCTGGGTGAGGGATGGTTAATGGTAGTGATTGTGCCTCTGTTTTGACCGTGTGGTGGGGTTTAGGGGAGTGACTTGTTATGGATCATTTTGAATCCAACTTATGTAAATGTGTTAATGTTTTGTAATGTTTCCTAAGACATGTGTTTAGAATTATAGAAATATACCTTCATGATGATTCTTATTGAGAGTATGATAAGAGGTTATGCACTACTGTAATTCTTGGTAATTGCGACGGGCTATTTGTGACGGGATCCCGTTGCAATTAGGCTTTAGCGAAGGGGCCCTGTCGCAAATATCCCATTACAGAAAATGTTGTCGCAAATAAAATTAGTTGCGACGGGCCCGTCGCAAAAAATTTTATTTGCGACGGTAAACATCTCCATCGCAAATAAGCTCCGATTATATGTATTATATATACATAAACATTTTCGCGACGGGCCCGTCGTAAAAACTATTTGCGACGGGCTATTGTCCCGGCACAAAAAATATATATATAAAGCTTTCTACGATGGGCCCGTCGCAACTAATCATTTGCGATGGGACTGCTTGACCGTCACAAATATGGTTTTAAAAATATTTAGTTAGGCTATTTGCGACGGGACCCTGTCGCAAAATGTCTCGTCGCAAATAATGAATTAATTTAAAAAAAAAATAAAATTTAATAAAATTATGATTAATGAAAAAATAATACTACTATTATTAAAACAATAAAAAAATAAAAATATTAAAGTTCTCAATATTCACAAAAAAATATAAAAAAATATTAAAATATTAAAAATTAAATTATGTAATATTTTCATCGATATAAAAGATAGAAAATGTAAATAATTCATATTACAATGTTAAATTCAAATGTTTGTAACATAAAAAATCACTGGGGGTCGTCTTATGGAGGAGGTGGAGGAGCTAAAGGAGCTGGTGGAGGAAACTCCATCCCTAAACTACAAGTCAGACGGTGCATGTACTCCATCTGCTCGTGATGCTGCTGCTGCCATCGAAGCATCTCCTCCCCGTGCTGCTGCTGCCGCTGACACATCTCTTCTTGCTACTTCTGCAAAATCTTTATATGCTCAGCCTGAGCTCGCAACAGCTCCGGATACTGTGAGCCAGAAGATGATGCCTCTCCACGAGCTCCTCTCGAGCTGGACGCCAACATCGCATCAGTACCATAATAAGTACCAGGAGTCAAATGAGAGCTGATGCCAACTACTCTACCCTTCTCAAAGCCATACTGAGTCGCCTGTATCCATGCTGCCTCATTGAAATGGTGAGCACTAGTCAACTCAGCCATCTCGTCCTGACCCTCAACCTGTGTCTGAGAGGTCGCAGCCTCATATGACTCCTTCAATTCCAATTTAAAATTAAAATTGTAAAAATATTATATTCAGTTAATTGTTAAACTGAAAAAATAATACTAACCACAATCTGAAGCTGACGATCAACTCTAATCTCTCTAGTGGCTAGATCACTGTACATCCTACGATAAACGTCGAACTCTGTAATATCGGGATGCTTGACTTCCTACAAAAATATAAAATAAACTATTTATATTTAAAGTTATATAATATATTTAAAAAATATACTTACCAGATGCTCTCTATGCGAACTGAATGTACGACTACCAGCTCGATATGTCACCTCCTGTCTCCCCCAGTTCTGTCGTCCCACTGATGATCTCCTCTGAAATCCACCACCCAACTAGTGTAAACATAATCCATCCCAAATGTGAGATGAAATGTACTCTGGTCGGTGGGCTCTACAAGACTCATCAAATTCTGTCACCCCTGCTTTCTTAATGGTTGTCCTTCTCAAATTGTGCAAAAACTGGCGGAAACGGTCACACATAGAAACCTTCCATGCTGTGTGGATAGCTTCGCGCATGCTATCATCGATAGAATACCATAAACCCTACAAATAATTTATAATATCAAGTTCTTAATAAAATAAATTTCAAAATAAATATTATTTATTTACGTACCAGCCAATGATGGAACATGTCGCATCACACATCAACGGGAATCTGTTCCCATGTGATCCATGGTTGAGAAAAATAATTGCGCAATATAGTGCTCCCTTGTCCAATAGCTACATGCTGAAAACTGTGAAAAAAGATTAAATAATCAAACAATTAGTATATATATAAATAAATTAATGAAATCTAACTAAAATATACAGGTTACCATACCTCCGTGTGCGTGGATCGAAACCAAGATGTGGACGTCGCTCAGGGATAGGGTAAGGAATCATCATTCGTGCAAGACCGTGCCCCCTCTGCGTACCTCTAGAACCACCAGTAGGATGAGGGTCAGATGATCCCACATCCGCATCATCCAAAGGTAGCTCAGCCTCCTCTAACTCACGCAATAGATCAGAGTCCATCTGAAACACAAAATGATTGTTGTTAGCAGATAGTTGAAAATAACTATTATATATAGATATATATTAGTTATGATTATAACCAGCATTTAACTGTGTCAATGTTCATCTTCATCCTCTTCTCCATAGCTATCAATGTCAATTTCTTCACCTTCCTCCTCAGCATCATAAATATCCATATGAGTTTCATTTTCAACATCTCTTGTCATTTAAAATTCATTTGTAACATCATTAACATCTTCATCACCATCGATCCTTAATTGTGGGGTTCCATCATCAATATTCATGTCTCTTTGTGAATCAGATGGATTTTGAGCCGTCTCTTGAAAAATTTCAATTCCCTCTACTTCAGCGGAACCACATTCAGTTTGAGTAAATTGATTTTCCCGAGATTTCATTTTTATTATGCTCGGCCAATCGCTCAAGTCTCTTGAAGTAGCACAGTACTTTTCATAATAAATTTGATGTGCCTGTTGAGCTAGTAAAAATAGTTCATTTACTGCAAGAAGACTTTTATATTTAATATCGACGATTCCATGAGTCGGATGAACACGCAAACCTCTCTCAGTATCCAACCACCGACATTTAAACATTGTTATGTAATTCTGTCCTAGATAACACAACTCAATAATTTCATCCAAAATTCCATAAAAGTCAACTTCAGTTTCTCTGTGATGTGATCCTCTCAAGAAAACACCATAGTTCGTTGTTTTTTTTGATTCCCCGTATGCATGTGTATCAAATCAAAAATCATTCACCACATATGAATTATAAGATTTAACCATTTTGGATTGTGGGTTACTAAATATCCACATCAATGCAGCTTTTAATATGAAATTTTGTTTTTTAGTAACATCATATGTATTAACACCATCACTCCACAATGTATTTAACTCATCAATCAATGGTTTCAAATAAACATCAATATTATTTTTTGTATGTCCTGGGATTAATAGAGTCAAAAAGATATAAGGCTCCTTCATCAACATCCGTGGAGGAAAATTGTACAGAGTTATAAAGACAGGCCAACATGAATATTGACTACCATAAGAACCAAACGGACAAAAACCATCAGTAGAAAGACCCAATCGTATGTTTTGGGCTTCTATAGAAAAAGACGGATGCAGACGGTCAAAATGTTTCCATAAATCACCATCAGATGGATGATTCAAGCTTTTATCAGTTGAAATATTGGTTTTGTGCCATGATATCATTGACGCTGTGTTTTGAGACATAAATAAACGTTTCAACCTGGGTGTAAGGGGGAAATATCTCAACTGTTTTACTGGAATCGATCTAGACTTCCCTGGTTGAGCTTATTTATACCTCGATTGTCCACATGTGGGACAAATATCCAATGACTCATTTTTTCCAGAATATAAGATGCAATCATTTGGACATGCATGAATCTTCCGATAACTAAGGACCAGATTACGAATCAGCCTATTGCTCTCATATTAATTTGTAGGCAACACATTTCCTTCAGGTAACAGTGTTTTAACCAAAGAAAATATCTGATCAAAATAGTTGTTTGACATTGCATTATCTAATTTAATAGCCATAAATTTTGCAACCACTTCTAATTTTCATATCTTGCAACCAGGATATAATGCATCCTCAACAGACCTCAAAAACTCATAAAATTCGGATGGTGCCAACTCATGAGTTAAATCAATATCACCGTGAGTTTCAGTTTGTTGCACAGATGGACCTACAACATCATGTACTAAATTTTGAAACTGTGATGGATCTGGAATCAAGTTATTAAGATCTTCTCTAGAACTGTGTTCATCGTGTTGATACCAAAAAACATAATCTGGTTGAAAACCAAACCGCAAGAGATATCCCCCAACCTTGTCAAATGTATCAAACATTCTCAGAGCACATTTTTTACAAGGACACTTAATTGTGCCTTCTGAAACATATTCTGGTTTTGATGATGTAAATGCTAAAAAAACTTCAACACCCTCAATATATACAGGATTTAAACCAGAACCATTTGGATTTCTTCATTGATTTATCCAAGCTCGATCATCTAATAATAATTGATGTTGACTTCCTTGTTCCATATTTTTCTACATAAAATATGAAATCATCATTGTTTTTGAATAGTTTGAAATTATAAAAAAACTATCTGAAAAAGAAGATAAATAATTACAACTACTTAATAATTATCATTAATTAAGGGTGACACAATTTCCAGTAGATTGACGGCTACTCTTTTGTCCGACAGCTCATTTAATTGCATGTTTCTCACACTTATTATTGTTAATTGTTTCTAATTATTCCTAATTATTCCTAATTATTTCTAATTATTACAAATTATTACAAATTAATACTAATTGTTACTAATTATTACAATTTATTACAATTTATTACTAATTATTACAATTTGTTACTAATTATTACAATTTATTACTAATTATAAATAATTATTACTATTTATTACTAATTTAGCAATACTTAGAAATACTTAACAAAAAGAAAAATGCTTGAATAATGAAAGGAAATTTGGTAATCATCGTTGTGGAGATGATTAAAAATTTTCCATTCATTATCCAAGCAGATTTCATTTCTCAATTATTTCTAATTATTTCTAATTATTCCTAATTATTCCTAATTATTCCTAATTATTCCTAATTATTTCTAATTATTCCTAATTATTCCTAATTATAGCTAATTATAGCTATTTATAGCTAATTATAGCTAATTCTTCCTAATTCTAGCTAATTGTTGCTAATTATTGCTAATTATTTCTATTTATTCCTAATTATTCCTAATTATTACTAATTATTCCTAATTATTACTAATTATTCCTAATTATTACTAATTATTCCTAATTATTACTAATTATTCCTAATTATTACTAATTATTTCTAATTATTCCTAATTATTCCTATTTATTGTTAATTATTCCTAATTATTCCTAATTATTCCTATTTATTCCTAATTATTCCTAATTATTCCTAATTATTCCTAATTATTCCTAATTATTCATAATTATTCCTAATTATTAATAACTATTTATAATTATTCCTAATTATTGCAAATTATTCCTAATTACTGCGAATTATTCCTAATTATTGCGAGTTATTCCTAATTATTCCTAATTATTGCTAATTATTCTAAATTATTGCTAATTATTGCTAATTATTGCAAATTATTTCTAATTATATCTAATTATTTCTAATTATATTTAATTATTCCTAATTATTACTATTTATTCCTAATTATTGCTATTTATTCCTATTTATTCCTAATTATTGCTAATTATTTTTAATTATTGTTAATTATTCCTAATTATTCTTAATTATTCCTAATTATTCCTAATTATTGCTAATTATTACTAATTATTGCTATTTATTCCTAATTATACCCATTTATTCCTAATTATTTCTACTTATTCCTATTTATTCCTAATTATTACTATTTATTTCTATTTATTCCTAATTATTGCTAGTTATTCCTAATTATTCCTAATTATACCTAATTATTCCTAATTATTAGTAATTATTACTAATTATTACTAATTATTACTAATTATTACTAATTATTACTAATTATTACTAATTATTACTAATTATTCCTAATTATTCCTAATTATTCCTAATTATTCTTAATTATTTCTAATTATTTTTAATTATTCCTATATATTCCTAATTATTCCCGATTATTGCTAATTATTCCCAATTATTGCCAGTTATTCCAAATTATTCCTAATTATTACTAATTATTCGTAATTATTGCTAATTATTCCTAATTATTCCTAATTATAGCTAATTATTCCTAATTATTCCTAATTATTGCTAATTGTTCCTAATTATTGCTAATTATAGCTAATTCTTCCTAATTATAGTTAATTCTTGCTAATTATTCCTAATTCTTGCTAATTATTCCTAATTCTTGCCAATTATTCCTAATTCTTGCTAATTATTCCTAATTCCTAATTATTTCTAATTATTCATAATTATTGCTAATTTTTGCAAATTTTTGCTAATTATTGCTAATTATTGCTAATTATTCCTAATTATTCCTAATTATTGTTAATTATTCATAATTATTGCTAATTATTCCTAATTATTGCTAATTATTGCTAATTATTGCTAATTATTGCTAATTATTGTTATTTATTGCTATTTATTGCTAATTATTCCTAATTCTATCTATTTATTCCTAATTCTACCTAATTATTCCTAATTATTCCTAATTATTCTTAATTATTCCTAATTATTGCTAATTATTGCTAATTATTGCTAATTATTGCTAATTATTCCTAATTATTCCTAATTATTGCTAATTATTCCTAATTATTGCTAATTATTGCTAATTATTCCTAATTATTGCTAATTATTGCTAATTATTCCTAATTATTTCTAATTATTACTAATTATTCCTAATTATTACTAATTATTCCTAATTATAACTAATTATTACTATTTATTCCTAATTATAACTAATTATTCCTAATTATATCTATTTATTCCTAATTGTAGCTAAGTATTCCTAATTATAGCTAATTATTCCTAATTATAGCTAATTATTCCTAATTATAGCTAATTATTCCTAATTATTCCTAATTATTCCTAATTATTCATAATTATTCCTAATTATTCCTAATTATTGCTAATTAGTCCTAATTATTGCTAATTAGTACTAATTAATACTAATTATTACTAATTATTACTAATTATATTTATTTATTGCTAATTATATCTAATTAATATTAATTATAACTAATTTTTTATAATTATAACTAACAATATCAATTACTTAGTAAAACTAAATATAAATAAAAATCAATTGAAATCTAATTAAATTAGAACTAATAAACAACAATTAAAATTAACATAAAAAATAAAATAAATATAAAAAAATAAAATATAAATACCTTAAACTTTGATATTCTGAAGATATTGACGCCCTCCGATTGCTCTCGTCTAAAAAACTTCAACTAAAAAAATTCTTTGAAACTGAAGAATGAAGAGAGAGAGAAAGCAAGATGTGAATGATTTGGGAAAAAACGGATGGGGGTATATATAGGTTTGATTAGTTGCGACGAGGTTATTAGCGACGGGCATCCCGTCGCAAATGGTGGTAATTGCGACGGGCCCCATCACAATTACCCTCGCCCGCATTAATTACAGTCGGCGGTTAAAAGGTTATTTGCGACGGGTCCCGTCGCAAATAGTACCTGCCGACCGTCTTTTTGCGACGGGATGACATCCCGTCGTAAAAAGGTGTTTACCGCCACCGAGTATTTGTGACGGGTCCCATCGCAAATAACCCTGCGCGGTTTGGCGTGCACGCCGCACGGTTTGACGCGCAAGTCGCGCCAAACTATTTGCGACAGGGGGCGAAATCCCGTCCCAAATAACCAATTATTTGTGACGGGCAACTTTCCCCATAGCAAATAGCTTCCTGGACGGGTTATTTGCGACGGGAAGAAATCTCATCGCAAATAGTTGTTTTTCCCGTAGTGATGATTGGAAATGATACTCCAGCAGTGGAGCTTGAGGAACCAATAGTTTCAGGTGAGGAAATCAGAGAGTAGTTTTGTGATAACTTTGCATGTTTTATATAGTTTATGGAAAGAGAACCAAGGTAGGTTGTGAGGAGTATGTCTGACTTGACATGATATTTAAAATTTCAACACACTACAACTTTCACCAGAGAGGGTATATCTGTGGTAACTGAGTTCTGGATAGAGTCTATACAGACGATACTTGACCACTTAGAGATTGCTATTGATAAGTGATTCAAGATGCCATATTATATGTTGTGAGGATCAGAGAAGTGATGGTGGGACATCCAGATGCAAGATGGACAGTTGGAAAATATGGAGTGGAAGGACTTCCAGGAGATGTTCTTTAGAGAACTTTTACCCTGAGACACTCAGTCAGGAGAGTGAAGATGAGTTTATGAGGTTGACTGAGGAGAGTATGTATGTTATGGGCTGTTCTGATCACTTTATAGATCTGAAATGCTTTTATACAATGTTATGAGTAAATGAGTCTATGGAAAAAATATGATTTCAGGATGGGATTAAATGAAAAATTAAGTCCTAGGAGAATAACTTTCGGCTAAAAAGGTTTTTTGAGGTGGTGAATCTGGCTCTCATTTTTTAGGGGAACCTGAAGGAGGCTTCTGATGGAGTACATGTGGATTCTTCTAGATGGTCAGGAGGTATTAATTCCAAGAGAAGGAAGCTTCATTATGAGAATGTTGACTAGGGCAGTGGAAATTAGAGAGGTCAGGGGGAAAGATATATTACATAGGATCTTACTTGACTGATCTTTCACCAGTGTGGTTGGTTGGGTCACTTTTGTAGATAGTTCCCTTGACCATAGACAGATTTCTAAGCCTGTAGAAGTATGGGACATCTACATTGGTTCTGTAAGATCCCATAAAATATGGGTAGTGATGGAGCAGCTAGATAGAACCAATATACGGGAAGGGGATCTTCTACATCGTATCAGTCTGGCAGGTGGAGTTCTACTAGTTATAGTGGTTGAGGCAGTGGATGTGGTGCTTCTAGTTAAGAGTGCATGTATCGATAAAGTGGTGCATCTCAAGGGACTCATACTATATCACAGGGAATAGAGACATGATAGTTTCATGCAGTTCAACCAGCACTTGTGGATATTGAGGCTATACCATCAACAGTTAGAGGTACTATTCTTGTAGCTTCTACTCTATCTAGTGAATTATTTGATATTGGTGCATCTCATTCCTTTATTTCTCCACAACTTTTGAATGGTTTTATTCTAACAGTGGAGATTTTAATTGGCATGATGACGATCAAAACGCCGATGGGAGTACAGTCGAGGGACATCAGTTTGTGGAAGGGGTGTTCTCTCGAGATTGGAGAGTATCATTTCAGTTGGGATCTTTATATCCTATATATGTATTCATTTGACCTAATCATGGGTATGTATGGTTAGTGGCATACCGAGTCCACATTGACTGATACTAAAGGAGATTCACTTTTACTTCTCCAAAGGGTAACAATTATATTCATCTTTGAGAGTCGGATATCAAGGAGGGTTGTGCATGGATAGTTCATCAACAACTAGGAGAGATCACTGCAAAGGTTTCTAGTTTTGTATTGTATGAAGGAGGTGAAAAGCATGATTTCTTTCTATCTATATTAAATTTGTTTTAGGATGTGTTTCCTAAGTATTTATCAGGGCTTCCACCTGAGAGAGATTTGGAATTTACAATTGAGATCATGTCAGGGGCTGAACTGGTTTCTATTCTACCATATAGAATGGCACTAACAGAGTTTGAAGTTCTTAAGAATCAACTGGAAGAGTTTATGGATAAAGGGGTTTATCCATATGAGTATATCCCCTTGGGGATATTCAGTCTTGTTTGATAAGAAGGCTGACATAACTTTCTAATTATGTGTTGATTACTAGAAGTAAAATCCAATGACAATGAAGAACTATTATCCTATTCCATGAATTGATGATCTATTTAACCAATTTATAAGGGAATGTATCTTCTCCAAAATTGACTTGAGATCAGGGTTTCATCAGTTCAAATTTAAAACTTTTGATATACCTCATATTTCTTTCAAAAGAAGGTTTGGAGTATATGAGTTCACCGTGATGTCATTCGGGATGACGAACACGCAATTAGTGTTTATGTCCTTGATGAACATAATTTCCCACCTATAACAAGATCATTTTGTGGTAGTGCTTATGGATGAAATCTTGGTGTACTCCAAGACTCGTGATGATCATTCCCAATAGCATGGAATTGACCTGAGTACACTGAGAGAGCATCATCTATACGTCAAGCTATCTAAGTGTCAATTATGGATTGATTAGATACATTAATTGGGTCACATCATCTCATAGGAAGGTTTTTCAGTAGACCCATAGAAGATGCATGCAATGGTTTATTGGGAGCATCCTAACAATGTTTTTGATATCCGTAGTTTTTTTTGGGATTAGCGATTTATTATTAGAGGTTCATTCAAGACTTTTCTTATTTGGAATCACTAATTTCATGATTGAACAAGAAGGGAATAAATTTTGAATGGTATAGAGCATGTGAGAATGCTTTCCATGAGCAAAATAATCATTTGACAACTCCAATGATCTTGATCCTACCCAATCCAGGTGAGGAGTATACGATGTTTTGTGACTCTTCTGAGATAGGACTATGAGTAGTGTATATGTAAGTAGATCGATTTATGGAATATGGGTCATAGTAGTTGAGTCCATGTGAATAGAACTACCCAACACACAACCTCAATTTAGTATCAGTAGTGTATGCTTTGAAGTGTTGGTGGCATTATCTATTGGGTGAAAATTTTATTATGTATACTAATCACAATATCTCAAAGTATATCTTTTCCAATGATATTTGAATCTCCGGTAGTGGTGGTGGGTTGAGTATATGAAATATTTAGATTTTAAGCTAGTATATATGCATGGGAAGGGAAATGCTGTTGTTAATTCTCTAAGCAGAAAAACTTGGACTCAGGTAGTCCAGGAGTCTAGTACTGAGTGGAAGATGATGGATTTACTGGCTAAGTTTCATGTTGTGGCTGAGGAGGGTCAGGAGAATCTGACTCTCGTATAAGTTTTAGTGGATTCTATGTAACACCCTAAGGATTTATAAATCAATTCATGAAACACTATGTCTCTGTAAAACACCACTTTGTTGTAACCTAGCCAGAAAAACATATTTTTTCCACCTCTTTAATTTGAAATTTGAAAAACGGACATACACGGTTGCGTTCAATAAGATATTTAGAGTCTGATAAGATAAACTTAATTTTTGGTAAATAGTAACATACCCTTATGAATATTAATATAAATGCTAATATGACCCTTATGAATATTAAATCATATTATTATTTTTTGTCTTAATGTTATAAGATAATGAGATCTTGATTAATTTTTCAAAGTGATATAAAATTAATTATAGTTTTAAAATTGTTATTTTTCAAATAAATTATGATTTTATTTAAAAATTGAATTAATCATATTTAGGAAATTATTTCAAAAAAATGGAGTTCATTTTTTAATTTTACATATTGAAAAATGGTTAGGGAGAATTTTTGGGATTTTTCTGAATCGCTTGAATTTTTTATGAATAGTAAAATATGATAATTTATCTTATATATACATTATTAGTTAAATTCAATATTCCTAGCATCATGTATAAATTAATAACACTTTTTTAGAACTCATATGCACTTATTACTTTAATGAGACACATAAATAAACACTATTGGTTGTCTTGAAGAAAATAATAAAATAACAAATAAGATATTCAAAAATCACCCCTCTCCTCCACTATAACCCCCCCCCCCCCTCACTCCCTCTTCTCTTAACTCCTATAAATCCTTGTAATTTGTTTACATTCTACTCAAATATACTCCCAAGATCCTCCCCCATGTCCAGTATCCCTTGGTCTCACAAAAAGACCAAAACCTCTCCCCTAAAGAGGCTCTCAAGGAAGATTACTTCAAGAGGTAAATTCCTCTTTTCATTTCTTTTATTTCAAGTTCAATTATGTTCTTACCTAACCTCATTTAATCCAAATTTTGTGATGAATATAGTACCTTACATGTAATATAATTTTGTTATGATAAAGTAATAATTCTTCATCATCCCTCTTTTCCCCTTCTTTTATACTAATGAAAACACCATCTGAGATGTGTTAATTTATCACATTCAAGGATGATGGGTTTTCAATTTCTATTATCATATTCAATTATGGTCATGAAACAATTTTTATGGTTGAACCAGACTATAAAATATGTATTATAACTTATTTAAGATTCATTAATCCTTTTTTACACATGATATTAATTTATAAATAAAAATTAGTTCGTTGTGATCAAAAACTGCCAATTAACCCAAACAATTGTCATTAAAGTTTTATATAATGATTCATCTTCACCCCCAATAACCAAATAAATTTTATATCCATGTAATATTATTTTTGTTCACTAATAACATAAAACTTATATTCTGGACAACTATTCTCATTCTGCATATGTATTTGTACATGAATATAAGTAAATTGATCGTGAAAACCAAGGAAGAAAATGCTCCCAAACAATGAAATTGAATCTCTTAACCCATAAAAAATCCATGAATGAACCTAATAAGGTTATAATAAATCTATTAATTATAGTGTAGGTTCTTTAATAAATAATTTTTGAACCTAAATTTTATTATTAAGGTCATTAAGATCAAGTGAGGAACACCTTTGGACTTAAGGTAAGGGTTTTCCACTCAAACCTCCATTTTCATTCAAGTTACTTTTATTGTCTACTTACCTTAATGAAATTATTATGTATTTTTATTTAATCCTCATAAATTATGTTTAAGTGTTTTATATATGTTTACCAACCATAATCCTTTTTTATTTTTTGGGTATTTACATGTTTTAAAAGGAAATTTCAAAATTCATTCTGAAATACAAGCCCAATTCAAGGGAATTTCTCAAATTTTTACCTATTTTCAAGGGAACTCTATAATCTGTTTTTGTCAATCATTATCTTCCTAAAATCACTCATTTTATTATGAAAATACAATATTAATTCAATTATGGTTTTATACAAAGAATTTTCCAAAAGAACTCTTTTTTTCAAAGTAAAAGAGTATTTATCTCAAGAATTACTTGATAATTTTATAAGAGTATCATCATCTGTTTCAACACTCTTGTTGATTATTATGTATTATTAGGATTAATATTTTATGATATCATATAACATATTTAATTGAAATTTTTCTGATTATTTTGACTCTTGATGTGCTATCTTAAAACCATTTACCAATTTACTATGAATGGTTAGTGTTTATGCTTAATGTTTGAGAAAAGTTATTTACATTTCATATGTTAGTTTCAATATGAATGTATATGTTGTTTATGTTTATACCCATTCATATGAGGAATTAATTAAACTTATTATGTGATGGGTGGGGACCACTATAGCCCCTCGATGCATCAATAGGTCTCATGAGACAAATAGATATAGACTTGGTCGAGGCCTTGCCCATTTTTAGATATGGTTTTGGCTGAGAACATAATCATTTTTAGATGTCTTGGACGAGTATGTGATGGTATGTTTCAAAATGTCCGTCATATGCATTTCCATCATTATGAAGCAATAAATTCAAATTTCACTAGGTTATTCGACTAGTAGACTACCCATGATTATCTTTTATTATGTAAATATTTACTCAACTCATATTCCTTTCATATTATGTTCACGTTTATTTTTAAGGTAATGTGTTTTCAATTATTCACCATACCCAATGTTTATATTATCTTCCACTATAATTTTTACCCTTAATGAGCATTAGAGATCACCCCTTCTTATGTTTCATTTTTTCCAATACATGAAGAGGTATATTATTATTGACTTTTAGGAATAATATTAGAGTGGTGTATGTTCCTAATGGAACTTATTTGTTGTTTTTCATTTCAAGTTGTAATGTTAAGCTTATTTATGTATCTAGATTTCAAAATCTAATACACTATTCATTCCTTTGGGATGCAAATTTCTTGCAATCATGACAAAGTAATGTAATAAGGCACCATCTCTGGGCAACTGGGGTGGGGTCTTTACGGTTGGTATCAAAGGATGTTTAGTAGTAAACTTGGAAACTAGATTTAGAAAATGTAGATTAGGGAATAAACCCCTAAGATAGTCTTTGAGGATAAATATACAAGAACATCCTAGTATTTTGGTAAGGAATAGATTATGTGGATATTTCTAGAAAATACATATTTTTCTGGATAATATAATTGGATGTGGTTTTGGCACAGATGTATCTAGGATTGAAAACTCTAACAAGGAGTTTTGGTCTTGACCCATGGTATCCTGGTATACAACAATGGGCCTTACTGCGCACCTATTTTGACACTCCCAGGGGATATTCTTAGGATAGTTAAAATTTTCTTTACAATACATTATGAATTTTTTAAATGTATATTTTTCCTCAAAGAGACCATGTTTATGATTATTGGATTATCCATGCATAGGATTTCAATTTATGTTAAGTATTTTTGCTAAGTTGAAATTATACATTATGACTGATGACCTAATATAGTGTATGTAATTATTTAGAAATGGAGCCTAGTGGAAGGAGTGGAAACCACATGAACACACATATCCCATGTAGGAATTTTCCCCCCATACAAGATAATGATGTTGGCTCTTGAGTTACTAATGGTGTGGAGAAACTTATAACTATACTTGGAAAGCTTACTCGGGTTATGAACAATAACCTTACCTAAATGGAACATTCAGATACACAATATGGAGGAACTATGTTATATTTCTTTATGTGACAATATCCTCCATAATTTAATGGGACTACAAACCTATTCATATTAGAGTAGTGGATAAGTTCCTTAGAGAAGATATTTCTCACT
Source organism: Viscum album (assembly GCA_963277665.1). NCBI lineage: Eukaryota > Viridiplantae > Streptophyta > Magnoliopsida > Santalales > Viscaceae > Viscum > Viscum album. The sequence continues at coordinate 1,843,329,203 of OY728150.1, forward strand.
TTGGGAAGTAACGAAAGGGAGAAGGTTGTCATGGTAGTTTATCATATGTCAGGAGATGTTGATCAATGGTGGTTACTAATTAAAAACACAAATGAGGGGGAATAAATGGAAAACATGGAATGTAATGAATTTAAAGAACTTTTATTAGATAAATACTTTCCTCATGAACAACAAGAGGATATAGAAAGGTAGTTTATGAGTTTGAGGAAAAATGAAGATAAGAATGTTTCAAAGTATGAAGCTAACTTCACAAGGTTGGAAAGGCATGTTGTGGACTATATACATAATACAAGGATCAAGATTTAATGATTATTTGATGGTCTAAATCCATTCCTCATATGGTCACTGTTCTTCCAAACTTTCTTATCTTAGGAAGACATAGTCTCATGTGCTATCAAGATGTAAAAGGAGTTCTCTAAGTCCTATGAATTTAAAGGAAAGAAAGAGAAGAAGAGGGATACTGAAAACTCTAAAAAATGAAGTAAGGAAATGGGGAATATGGGAAGAGTTGACTTTATTCCCTATGATAATTGTGGAAGGAAACACCCTAGTTACTACTTAAAAGGAAAAGGGGTGTGCTACAAGTGTGGGAAGAAATGTGATTGTAAGGAGAAGAAAGAAGTCGATAATGTTCAATGCTATAATTGTAGGGAGATGGTACACTATGCTAATGATTGTCCAAATCATCAAGGGAATGTTCCATAGAAATGTCCAAGGAAGAAAGGACAAGATTATGCGATCACAACCACTAATATTGAAGTTCCAAATAACGTGGTGGAGGGTTCTTTAATTGTTTCCTCATACTTAGCCAAAACTTTTTTTGATGAGAAAATCTATTTCAAGAAGAATGAGGTTACAATTTTTGAGAACAATGTAGAATCTCATATCTTTAGAGTATAAATATCATCATATGGATATTATCTATATCCACCCCCACTAGTTTTACTTAATTCAATTCTTGGCGAGGATGGGAATGAAATATTTGTGGGTGAGGAAAGAAATATTCAAACTGAAGATATACCTATTATACAATAATATATTGATGTTTTTTGGAGGATTTACCTAGACATCCTCCAGAGTAGGAAGTTGAACTCTATATTGATTTAATTCCTAGTTCAAGACCTATATCAAAGACTCCTTATATAATGGTCATTGTGGAATTAGTAGAACTGAATAAACAACTAAATGAATTAAGTGATAAATGATTTATTCTCCTTAGTGTTTCTTTGTGAGGATCCCATGTTCTTTTAATTAAGAAGAAATATGGATCTATGATGTTGTGCATTGACTATAGGGAGATCAATGTTATAACAATAAAGAACAAGTATCCCCTACCTCATATTGATGACTTATTTGATCAAATTCATGAAGCCCTATATTTTTCAAAGATTTAACTTCGATATGAATATCACCAGTTATGAGTAAGGAAGGAAGATATTCCAAAGGCAGTATTTCGAACTAGGTATGGGAATTATGAGTTTACAGTAATGCCTTTTGGAATGACTAATTCACCCTCTATCTTCATGGATCTCATGAATAGGGTTTTCAAGGAATATCTTGATCACTTTGTGGTGGTATTTATTGATGATATCTTGGTATACTCCAAAAGATACAAAGATAATGAAAATCACTTTTGCACTATTCTGAAGACTCTTAGAAGAAATTATTTATATGGGAAGTTTAGAAAGTGTGAATTTTATCTTCAATCAGTTTCCTTTCTCATCAAAATTGTATCTAAGGATAAAATATATGTTGATCATGCGAAGATAAAGGCTGTTCAAAAATGGAATACTCTAGTAAACATAACTTAGGTATATAGTTTTATTGGTTTAACAGGTTATTATTGATGTTTCATTCAGAACTTCACTCGTTTAGCCAACCCAATAACCAGGCTTACACATAAATGGGTTAAGTTCGTATAGAAAAAAGAACGTGAGGACTATTTCGAAGAATTGAAGAGAAAATTAATGAATTCTCCAATCTTAAATCTACCATTGGGGAATGATGGATTTATGATCTATAATGATGCATCAAATAAATGACTTAGTTGTGTCCTTATGAAAATTTATAGAGTTATTGCTTATGCATTAAGGTGGTTAAAAATTCATGAACAAAACTATCATACTCTTGATCTTGAGTTAGATACTATTATCTTTTCTCTAAAAATATAGAGACACTATCTCTATGGTGAAATATGTGAGATATATACGGATCATAAGAGTCTGAAGTATATCTTCTCATAGAAGGAACTCAACATGAGGAAAATGAGATGGTTCAAACTACTTAAGGATTATCATTGTTCCACACACTATCACCTATGAAAGGAAAATAAGGTAGATGATGCATTGAGCAAGAAGGATCATGGAGTTTTAAAAAAATGAGGATTAAAAGGGATCCTATATTCACGGATCTAATAAATATGGACATAGAAATTATCAAAGAAGGTGAAACATTGTTACTTTTTCAATTGGTTTCCCAACTATCTTTACTAGAAAGGATTAAAATCTCTTAGCCTCAATATGAGAACCTCCAAAAGAAAATTAATGTTGTGAATGATGGGAAGTTGGATGACTTTGTATGTGAAGATGGAATTATGAAATTTGGGAAGAGGCTATGTGTTCCCTCTATACCTGAGCTGAAAAAGAAGTTATTGGATGATTCATATTACTCGAATTTCTCTATACATCCTAGTATCACTAAAATGTATATATATTTGAAGGAACATTTCTAGTGGGACAACATAAAGTGGGGAATTATTGATTATGTATCAAAATGTCTAGTCTATCAACAAGTAAAGGCCAAAAGACAACATATTAGAGGAGTCATGCAACCTCTACCTATTACTGCATGGAAATGGGATGACATAACCATAGATTTTATCACTGGATTACTCAAAAATCCAAGGATGAATGATGCAATATGGTTAATTATTGATCAACTTACGAAATCTATACATTTCCTTGCTATAAGGGAGGATTTTCCATTAGATCCCCCAGCATGACTCTATACCAATGAAGTTTTGAGAATTTATGGAGAAACTCTCTCAATTGTGTCAGATCATGATCCATGATTTACATCAAAATTATAGAAAATTCTTTAGAAAGCATTGGATACTGAGATTCTATTGAGTACGTCTTATCACCCTCAAACTGAAAGGAAATCATAGGGGATGATCCAAACCTTAGAAGATGTGTTGAGATCATGTTCACTTGACTTTCAAGGTATGTGGGATCAATATTTACCTTTAGTGGAGTTTTACTACATTAATAGTTTCCATTCAATTATTAAAATGGCATCATATAAAGCATTATACTAGAAGAGATTTTGTACACCAACATGTTGGGATGAAGTTTGTGAAAGGAAGCTTGTGGGCCCTGAGCTTGTGGAGGAAAAAACCACAAAGGTAAAGACTATTCAAACCCATATAAAATAATATCAAAGTAGGCAAAATGTCTATGCTGATAATCTAAGGAAGGATTTTGAATTTCAATTAGGAAATCATGTTTTCCTAAAGGTATATCTATGGAAGGGTGTTATAAGATTTGGGAAGAAAGGGAAACTGAGACCTAGGTACATTGGACCTTTTGAAATCCTAAAGATAATTGGAGCTATTGCATATTGTTTGGCTATGCCTCCTAACCTATCTAAAGTATATAATGTGTTCCATGTCTCATTGTTCATAAAGTACATTCCATACCTAACACATGTCCTCACTTTTGAAGGAATAAAATTTAAACCTCACCTATCATGCTGTGAAGAACCTATCAGGATTCTAAACATTGAAGAACATGTATTGAGGAATTGGATAACTCGACTGGTAAAGATACTTTGGAAAAATAATAAAATCAAAAGGCAACACGGGAGTCTGAGGATCTTATGATGAAGAACTACCCAAATTTTTTTGTGAGGTAACATTTTGGTAATTTCGAGGATAAAATTTTTGTAAGGAGGGGAGAATGTAACACCCCAAGGATTTATAAATAAATGCATGAAACACTAAGTCTCCACAAAACACCACTTTTTTGTAACCTAACCAGTAAAGCATAATTTTCCCCCTTTGTAATTTGAATTTCGAAAAACTGACATATAAGGCTGCGTTCAATAAGATATTTAGTGTCTAATAAGACAAACTTAATTTTTTTGTAAATAGTAACATACCCTTATGAATAGTAATATGACCCTTATGAATAGTAAATCATATTATTATTTTTATTCTAAAGGTTATAAGATAATGAGATCTTGATTAATTTTTAAAAGTGATATAAAATGAATTATACTTTTAAAATTGTCATTTTTCAAATAAATTATGATTTTTTTTTAAATTAAATTAATCGTATTTATAAAAAAAATTTAAAAAAATGGAGTTAATTTTTTTAATTTTACATGTCAAAAAATGGTTAGGGTGAATTTTTGGGACTTTTCTGAAATACTCGAATTTTTTATGAATAGTAAATTACTGTAATTTACCATATATATAAATTATCAGTTAAATTAACTATTACTAGCATCATGGATAATTTAAGAACACTTATTTTGAACTCACATTCACTTATTACTATTATGGGTCACATGAATCAATATTATGAGTTGTATTTATGGAAATAATAAAAGAATGAATAAGATATTCACAAATCACCCCTCTCCTCCACTATAAAACCCCTCTCACTCCCTCTTATCTTCACTCCTCTCAAGCCTTGTGACTTGTCTAAATTCTGATAAAATATCCTCCCAAGATCCTCCTCCATATCCATCAATCCTTGGACTCATAAAAAGACCAAAAACTCTCTCCTAAAGAGGCTCTCAAGGAAGATTACTTCAAGGGGTAAATTCCCCTTCTCATTTCTTTTATTTCAAGTTCAATTATTTTCTTTCCTCACCTTCTTTCATCCAAATGTTGAGATGAATCTAGTAAATTACATGTACTAGAATTTTTTATGATAAAGGAATAATTATTCATCATCCCTCCTTTCCCCTTCTTTTATACTAGAAATGAAAACATCATCTGAGATGTGTTTAATTATCATATTCAAGGACGATGGGTTTTTAATTTCTATTACCATATTCAATTATGGTCATGAAACCATTTTGATGTTTGAACCAAACTATAATATATGTACTATAACTTATGTAATGTTCTGAAATTATTTTTTACACATGATATTAATTTCTTAATCAAAATTAGTTCGTTGTGTTCAAAAACTACCAATTAACCCAAACAATTGTCATTAAAGTTTTATATAATGATTCATCTTCACTCCCAATAACCAAATGAATTTTATAACCATGTAATATTATGGTTGTTAAATAATAACATACAACTTCTATTTTGGACAACCATTCCCATTCTACATTTTTATCCATACATGAATATAAGTAAACTGATCATGAAAACCAAGGAAGAAAATGCTCCCAAACAATGAAATTGAATCTCTTAACCCATCAAAATAACATGAATGAACCTAATAAGGTTATAAGAAATCAATTATGTGTATTGGAGGTTATATAATCATTAATTTATGAACCTAAATTTGATTATTCGGGTCATTAAGATCAAGTGAGGAACACCTTTGGACTTAAGGTAAGGGTTTTCCACCCAAACCTCCATTTTCATTCAGGTTACTTTTATTGTCTACTTACCTCAATGAAATTATTATGTATTATTATTTACTCTTAATTAATTATTCTTTAGTGCTTTATATATGTTTAATAACCATAATACTTCTTTATTTTATGGGGAGTTACACGTTTTAAAAGGAACTTTCAAAATTTATTCTGAAATACAAGCCTGGTTCAAGGGAATTTCTCAAATTCTTACCTATTTTCAAGGGAACTCTATAATCTGTTTTTATCAACCATTATATTTCTAAAATTACTAATTTTATTATGAAAATATGATCTTACTTTATTTATGGTTTTATACAATGACTTTTCCAAAATAACTCTTCTTTTCAAAGTAAAAGAGTATTTATCTCAAAAAATACTCGATGATTTTATAAGAGTATCTTCATCTATTTCTTCACTCTTATTGATTCTTATGTATTATTGGGATTAATATTTTATGATATCATCTAACATATTTAATTTAAATATTTATGATTATTTTTACTGTGGATGTTCTATCTTAAAACCATTCACCAATTTACTCTGAATGGTTAGTGTTTATTCTTAATGTTCGGGAAAAATTATTTACATTTCATATGTTAGTTTCAATATGAATGTATATGTTGTTTATGTTTATCCCCATTCATATGAGGAATTCATTAGACTTATTATGTGACAGGTGGGGACTGCTACATCCCCTCGATGCATCGGTAGGTCTCATGAGACAAATAGATTGGGACTTGACCAAGGCCTTGCCCATTTTTAGATATGGTTTTGGTCGAGGCCTTAATCGTTTTTAGATGTCTTGGTTGAGGCTATAACAGTATGATTCTGAATGTTCGGAATATGAATTTACCTCATTATGAAGCTATAAATTCAAAGTTCATGAGGTTATTTGACTGGTAGAATACCCATGATTATGTTTTATTATGAAAATATTTACTCAACTCATATTCCTACCATATTATGTTCACATTTATTTTTAAAGAAATGTGTTTTAAATTATTCATCATGCCTAATGTTTATGTTATCTTTTTTTGTAATGTTTACCCTTACTAAGCATCTAAGCTCACCCCTTCTTATGTTTCATTTTTTCCAGGACATGAAGAGGTATATTATGATTGACCTGGAGGGATAATGTTAGAGTGGTGGATGTTCCCAATGGAACTTATTTGTTTCTTTTCATTTCAAGTTGTAATGTTGAACTTATATATGTATTTGGATTTCAAAATCTACTAAACTATATGTTCCTTTGGGATATGACTTTCCTATAATCATTCCAATGTAATCTAATAAGTCACTCACGCCGAGAGACTAGGTTCTGGTCTTTATAGGTTGTATTAAAGGAATTTTAATAGAAAACTTGGAAAATAGATTTAGAAAATTTAGATTAGGAAACAAACCCCTAAGATAGTATTTGAGGATAAACATACAAGAACAACCTAGTATTTTGGTTAGGAATATATTATATGAATATTTCTAGAAAATACATCCCTATCTGGATACTACAAGTGTACGTGGTTCTGGCACAAATGTACATAGGAGTGAAAACTTTGACAAGGAGTTTTGGGCTTGACCTGGAGTATCCTGGTACACAACAATGGGCCTTACTGCGCACCTAGTTTGAAACTCCTAGGGTATATGATGAGGATAATTCACATCTTCTTTATAATCCATTATGAAGGATTTAAATGTAAATTTTTCCTCGAAGAAACCATTTTTATGATTATGGGATTAGCCATGCATATGATTTCAAATTATGCTAAGTATTTTTCTAAGTTGAGATTATACATTATGACTCATAACCTAATCTATTGTATTCCATTATTTAGAAATGATGCCTAGTGGAAGGAATAGAAACCACATTAACACGTGTATCTCATGTAGGGATTTCCCTCCTATGCAAGATAATGATATTGGATCTGGAGCTACGACTGGTGTGGAGAAACTTATAACAAACAAGTTCAAGGTCCATGAAAAAACCCATCCCTATCAAATTAATACAGAATAGAAAAAGTGTCAGAACAAGAGGGCTTACAAATATGCAAATAACACACACCACTCATATCCGAATCAACAAAACGAGAGAGAAAATCTGATGTAATAAAGGACCATCTCGAGGAGACCTCTGTGATAGCCCGCTTAAAAAGAACATCTGCAACTTGGTTTTCCTCCCTGTAGACATGATTGAAATCTAACTACAAGAGATCAAGAGCACTAAGAAAAGAGCTCCATGACAGAATCACTTTCCAAGGAAAATTCTGTGAATGCGTCTTCAAAATTTTCACCACTGTGGTAGAATCATATTTCATCCAAATATGCGTCTAACTGTGTTGAATCTCATAGTTTATTTCCTTGATCATTGCCCAAAACTTGGCTTTGATTACCAATCCAATTTCGATATAGTGGTAAAATCAGCCTTTAACGAAGCCCCAATGGGTGCGGAAGATGCCACCAGAGCCTGATAGTCCTAGCGCACCTGAGGCCACCCCATCCAAGTTCACTTTCAACCACGGGAAGATAGGCGGGATCCATCTGATTGATTTTAATACCATAGGATTCTTGACCCTACCAGGAACACAGAGAGTCTTCAGAATAATCAAATCATAAATAGTGTTATTCATCGCACATGTTTGAATTTTAGAGGTGGATAACATCTCCCTTTAAATTACATTCAACCCAACCTTAAAATAGGTCCTTTGGTTTTCAAAGACAACACTATTTCATGCCTTTCATATGAAATCATATGCAGCAGCAACAGCAAAAAACAACATCACATAAATCTATTCACTGTGTTCAGAACCCTGGATGGAAAACATGAACCTATCAAGGCTATCTTCCTAAAAGGAAGTGCCAAACATAGCCTTCAACTGATTCAAAATTTGGCATGAATAATTGCATGATAGAAAAATGTTTTGTATGGTTTCATCATCCTGCATACACAAGTAGCAAACAGGTGCAAGATGCAACCCAGTTCAATGTAGCATACTTTTCATAGGCAGTCTATATTTCAAGACCTGTGTGGAGCAACTTATAACAATATTGGTACATCTTACATAGTTTATGAACAATAAACTTACCCAAATGGAGCATCCATATCCACAATGTGGAGGAGCTATGTTAGATCTCTTTATGCGACAACAACCTCCATCATTTAATGGGACTAAAATCCAATTCTTAGAAGAGTAGTGGATAAGTTCTTTAGAGAATATATTTCTCACTTTGGGAAGTAACAAAAGGGAGAAGGTTATCATGGTAGTTTATCATCTATCCGGAGATACTGATCAATGGTGGTCACTAATTCAAAACACAAAGGAGGATGAAGAAATGGAAAACTTGGAATGGAGTGAATTTAAAGAACTTTTTTTAGAGAAGTACTTTCCTCGTGAATAGCGAGTAGATATGGAAATCCAATTTTTGAATTTGAGGGAAAAAAGATGATAATGTTGTAAAGTATGAAGATAACTTCACAAGGTTATTAAGGCATGTTGTGGACTATATACGTAATCCAAGGAGTAAGATTGATTAATTCTTTAATGGCCTAAATCCATTCCTCTAATAGGAACTGGTCTTCCAAACTTTCTCATCTATGAATACATAGTATCATATGCTATCAAGATGGAAAAGGAGTTCTCTAAGTCTTATGACTTTAAAGGAAAGCAAGAGAATAAGAGGGATGTTGAAAACTCTGGAAAAGGAAGTAAGTAAATAGGGAAGAAGGGAATAGTTGACTTTCCACCCTATGATAATTATGGAAGGAAACACCCTGGTTCCTACTTAAAAGGAGAAGGGGTGTTCTACAAGTATGGATAGAAAGGCCATCAAGCTAGTGATTCCATGGAGAAGAAAGAATCTAATTATGTTCAATTCTCTAATTGTAGGGATATGGGACACTATAATAATGATTTTCCAAAGTGTCAAGGAAACATTCCACAAAAAAGGCCAAGGTAGTAGGGATAAGCTTATGCGATCACAACCACTAATATATAAGTTCCTAATGACGTGGTCTTTGGTGATTCAATCATTTCCTCAAACTTATCCAAAACTTTATTTGATTTTAGATCATCTGATTCTTTCATATATTCCCAGTTTTCCAAGAAAATTAGATATTTCCAATTTGATTTAATAAGGGAGTTGTCAATCAAAACTCCAAAGATAAGTATCATTGCATTAAAGATGTGTCAGGCATTCCCAATTATATCATATAAACATGCTTTATCTGCTAGTTTTATTATCATACCCATGATTTACTTTGATATAATCCTCAGTATGGATTGGATTTCAAATCATGATGCGAAAATATATTGTAATAAGAATGAGGTTACAATTTTTGAGAATGATGTAAAATCCATTATCTTTAGAGCAGAAACATCATCATTTGGATCTTATCTAAATACACCCCTAATAGCTCTACTTAATGAAATTCTTGGTGAGGATGAGAATGAAATATATATGGGTGAGGAAAGAAATATTAAAATTGAGGATATGACTATTGTACAAGAATATATTTATGTTCTTTCATAGGATTTACCTAGACATCCTCTGGAGTGGGAAGTTGAACTCTCTATTGATTTAATTCCTAGTTCAAGACCAATATCAAAGACTCCTTATAGAATGTCCAATGTGGTATTATAAGAACTAAAGAAACAACTAGAGGAATTGATTGATAAAGTATTTATTCACCCTAGTGTTTCTCTATAGAGAGCCCATGTGATTTTCATTAAGAAGAAAGATAGATCTATGAGGTTCTGTATTGACTACAGGGTGATCAATGTTATAATAATAAAGAACATGTATCCCCTGCCTCGCATTGATGACTTATTTGATCAACTTCATAGAGCCCAATATTTTTTGAAGATTGACCTTCAATCTGGATATCACCAGTTGTGAGCAAGGAAGGAAGATATTCCAAAGACAACATTTCGAATCAGGTATAGGAGTTACAAGTTTACAGTAATGTCTTTTGGACTGACTAATGCACCCTTTGTCTTCATGGATCTCATGAATAGGGTTTTCAAGGAATATCTAGATGAATTTGTGGTGGTATTTATTAATTATATCTTGGTATACTCTAAAATATATAAATATGATTAAAATCACTTGAGCACTATTCTGAAGACTCTTAGATTAAATGAATTATATGAGAAGTTTAGCGAGTGTGAATTTTGGCTTCAATCAGTTTCCTTTCTCGTCCACATTGTCTCTAAGTATGGAATATCTGTGATCTTGTGAAGACAAAGGTTGTTCAAGAATGTCCTACTCTAACAAACATAACAGAGGTACGTAGTTTTATTGGTTTAGCAGGTTATTATCGGTGTTTTGTTAAGAACTTAACCTGTTTATCCAACCCAATGACCAAGCTTAAGTGTAAAGGGGTTAAGTTTGTATGGAAAAAAGAATGCGAGGACTGTTTCAAAGAATTTAAGAGAAGATTAGTGAATGATATGATCACAAATATGCCATTGGGGAATGATGGGTTTGTGATCTATATTGATGCATCAAATAAAGGACTTGGTTTTGTTCTTATGCATGATGATAGAGTTATTTTCTATGCATCAAGGCAGTTAAAAATTCATGAAAAAAATATCCTACTCATGATATTGAGTTAGCTATTGTGATATTTTCTCTAACAATATGGATACACTATCTCTATGGTGAAATATGTGAGATATATATGGATCAAAAGAGTATGAAGTATATATTCTCACAAAAAGAACTCAACATGAGGAAAAGGAAGTGGATCAAACTACTCAAGGATTATGATTGTTCCATAAAATTTCACCCAGGAAAGGAAAATAAGGTAGTTGATGCATTGAGTAGGAAGGATCATGGAGTTTTAAACAAAATGAGGATTTAAAGAGATCTTGTATTTGTGGATCTAATAAGGAAGGACATGGGAATTATCAAAGAAGTTGAAACATCATTACTTTTTCAATTGGTTTCCTAAACATCTTTATTAGAAAGGATTAAAAGCACTCAGCCTGATGATGAGAACCTTCAAATGGAAATTAATTCTATGAAAGATGGGAAGTTGGATGACTTCGTATGTGAAGATAGAATTCTGAAATTTGGGAAGAGTCTATGTGTTCCCTCTATACCTGAGCTGAAAATGGATTTATTGTATGATTTCCGTAGATTGAATTTCTCTATACACCCTGGTAGCACTAAAATGTATATAGATTTGAAGGAACATTTCGGGTGGGACAACATAAAGTGGTAAATTGCTGATTATGTATCAAGATGTCTATTCTGTCAACATGTAAAGGCCGAAAGACAACATCCAAGAGGATTCATGCAACATCTACCTATTTCTACATGGAAATGGGATGACATCACCATGTATTTTTTCACTAGATTACTCAAAAATCCAAGTAAGAATGATGAAATATGGGTAATTATTGATTGAATTTTGAAATATGCACGTTTCCTCGCTATAAGGGAGGATTTTCCACTAGTGTGCCAAGCACGACTCTATATCAATGAAGTTGTGAGACTTCATAGAGCACCTCTCTCAATTGTGTCTCATCGTGATCCTTGATTTACATCAAAATTCTAGAAAAGTCTTCAGAAATATTTGGATACTGAGATTCAATTGAGTATTGGTTATCACCCTCAAATTGACGGGCAATCAGAGAGGACAATACAAACCTTAGAAGACATGTTGAGATCATGTTCATTTGACTTTCAAGGTATGTTGGATAAATATTTATTTTTAGTGGATTTTTCCTACAATAATAGTTTCCATTCAAGTATTCAAATGGAACCATATGAAGTATTGTATGGGAAGATATGTCTTACACCAACATGTTGGGATGAAGTTGGTGAAAGGAAGATTGTGGGCCTAGAGCTTGTGGAGGAAACAACTGCAAAGTTAAAGACTATTAAAACCCATATCAAAGTATCTCAAAATAGGAAAAGTGTTATACTGATAATCGAAGGAATTATTTGGAATTTCAAGTAGGAGATCATGTTTTCTTGAAGGTATCTCTATGGAAGGGTGTTATAATATTTAGGAATAAAGGGAAACTGAGCCCTAGGTACATTGGACCTTTTGAAATCCTAGAGAGAATTGGAGTTGTTTCATATCATTTGGCTATACTGCCTAGCCTGTCTAAAGTACACAATGTGTTCCATGTCTCGTTGTTGAGAAAGTACATGACAAACCCAACGCATGTCCTCACTTTTGAATGAAGAGAATTGGAACCTGACCTATCATATTGTGAAGAATATATCCAGATTCTAGAAACTAAAGAACAGGTGTTGAGGAATCAGAAAACTCGACTAGTAAATATACTTCAGAAAAATCATAAAATCGAAGAGGCAACATGGGAGCATGAGGATTTTATTATGAAGAACCACCCAAATCTTTTTGTGGGGTAACATTTTGGTAATTTTGAGGATGAAATTTTTCTAAGGGGAGAATGTAACACCCAAAGGATTTATAAATAATTTCATGAAACACTAAGTCTCCACAAAACACCACTTTGTTGTAACCTAGCCAGTAAAAAATAATTTTTCCACCTCTGTAATTTGAATTTCAAAAAACTGACATACCCAGTTGCGTTCAGTAAGATATTTAGAGTCTGATAAGACAAACTTAATTTTTTGTTTAATAGTAACATAACCTTATGAATAGCAATATGAATAGTAATATGATTTTTATGGATAGTAAATAATATTACTATTTTTTTGTCTTAAGGTTATAAAATAGTGAGATCTTGATTAAATTTTCAAAGTGATATAAAACAAACTACAGTTTTAAAATTGTTATTTTTCAAATAAATTATGATTTTATTTTAAAATTAAATTAATCATATTTAGAAAATTATTTTCAAAAAATGGAGTTCATTTTTAAATTTTACACATTGAAAAATGGTTAGGGTAAATTTTTGGGATTTTTCTAAAATACATGAATTTTTTATGAATTGTAAAATACAGTAATTTACCATATATATAAATTATCAGTTAAATTCACTATTCCTAGAATCATGGATGATGTAAGCACACTTGGTTTGAACTCACATTCACTTATTGATATTATGGGTCTCATGAATCAACATTATTGGTTGTCTTTAGGGAAATAATAAAATAACGAATAAGATATTCACAAATTACCCCTCTCCCACACTATAACCCCCCCCCCCCACTACCTCTTCTATTAACTTCTCTAAAGCCTTGTTACTTGTCTAAATTCTACTAAAATATCTTCTCAAGATCCTCCCCCACGTACATCATCCCTTGGTCTCATAAAAAGACAAAAAATTCTCCCCTAAGTAGGTTCTCAAGGAAGATTACTTCAAGAGGTAAATTCCTCTTTTCATTTCTTTTATTTAAAGTTCAATTCTTTTCTTTAATCACCTTCTTTAATCCAAATGTTGTGATGAAACCATTACCTTAAATGTACTATAATTTTTTATGATAAAGGAATAATTATTCATCATCCCTCTTTTTCCCTTTTTTTATACTAGAAATGAAAACACCATATGAGATGTGTTAATTTATCACATTCAAGGACGAAAGGTTTTCAATTTCTATTAATGTCTTCAATTCTGGTCATGAAACCATTTTTATGGTTGAACCAGACAATAATATATATATATATATATATATTATAACTTATTTAATTTAATTTAATCCTTTTGTACACATGATATTAATTTATTAATCAAAATAATTTTGTTGTGATAAAAAACCACCAATTAACCCAAACAATTATCATTAATATTTTATATAATGATTCATCTTCACTCCCAATAACTAAAAAAAATTTATAACCATTTAATATTCTGGTTGTTCACTAATAATATGCAACTTCTATTCTGGAAAACCATTCTCAGTCTACATGTTTATCCATACATGAATATAAGTAAACTAATCATGAAAACCAAGGAAGAAAACGCTTCCAAATAATGATATCATATACCATATTTAATTGAATGGTTTATGATTATTTTGATTGTGGATGTTCTATCTTAAAACCATTCACCAATTTACTCTGAATGGTTAGTGTTTATGCTTAATGTTTGTGAAAAATTATTTATATTTCATATGTGAGTTTCAATATGAATGTATATGTTGTTTATGTTTATCCCAACTCATATGAGCAATAAATTGGACTCATTATATGATGGTTGGGTTCCACTATATCCCCTCGATGCATCGGTAGGTCTCATGAGACAAATAGATATGGACTTGGTTGAGGCCTTGCCCATTTTTAGATATGGTTTTGGCCGAGGCCTTAATCATTTTTAGATGTCTTGGATGAGGCCTTGATGGAATGTTTTAGAATGTCTGAAATATGCATTTCCCTCATTATGAAGCTATAAATTAAAAATTCATGAGTTTATTCAACTATTATAGTACCCATGATTATGTTTTATTATGGAAATATTTACTTAACTCATATTCCTACCATATTATGTTTATGTTTCTTTTCAAAGGCATGTGTTTTCAATTATTCACCATGTCTAATGCTTATGTTATCTTACACTGTAATATTTACCCTTACTGAGCATCTGATCTCACCCATTCTTGTGTTTTATTTTTCCCATGACATGAAGAGGTATATTATGATTGACTTGCAAGGATAATCTTAGAGTGGTGTATGTTCCCAATGGAACTTATTTTTTGTTTTTAATTTAAATTTGTAATTTTGAACTTATGTATGTATTTGGATTTCCAAATATACTAAACTATTCATTCCTTTGGGATAAAAATTTCTTGTAATCATTCCAATGTAATGTAATAAGGCATTGGATTTGGGAAACTGTGGTCAAGTCTTTACATTCTACACTTTTGATCCAAATCAGGGAGAGATAGTATGAGGATATGGAATGTTAATCCTTGAGAGAAAGACTTGAAGGTGGGGAGTCACCTTCTGATTGGACGATAGATGAGTACAAGATCATCTATGTCAGGAATTGGGTTGTTGTTCCTATGAGTATTCTAGAGGAGATAATTCATGAATTTCATGCCTTAAAGTGGGTGGTACATCTGGGTTTGACCAAAATTTATCGTGACCTACATTGGAAATATTGGTGGTCAGGTATGAAAGGGGTGATATGAGGTTTCTTGATATGATGGTAAACCTATCAACGGGTGAAGGCCGAGCATCAATGACTTGGTGGTTTAATATAGTCGTTTCCCATTCTTAAATGGAAGTGGGACGATGTTACCATGGAATTTGTGGTGGGTATCCTGAGGACTCCATGAAAGAATTATGTTATTTTAGAGATAGTATATCGATTGAAAAAAGTAACAAATTTCTTGCCTATATGGGAGACTTTTGCAGTGGATCAGTTGGTGGATATGTAAGTTTGTAAGATAGTCCATCTGCATGGGGTTCCATAGAGTATTGTTTCATATCATGACTCGCATTTTACTTCACACTTCTGGCATGGTTTTCAGAAGGTGTTTGGTACACATGTTTTACTGAGTATGGAATTCCACCAACATAAAGATAGGCGATCGGAACATACTATATAGGTTTTGTAGGATATTCTTCGGGCATGTGTTCTTAACTTTGGTGTTTCATGGGAGAAGAACCTATCATTGGTGAAGTTTGCCTATAAAAATAGTTATTATGTGACAATTTAGATGGAACCAAACGAGGATCTTTATGGTAGTACATGCAGATCACCTCTATGTTGGAAAAAGGTAGGTGAGTCAGAGTTGTTGGGACTGAGTCTCCTGTAGGAGATTTTGAGTAGGTTCATTTGATTTGAAAGTGTATGGATATGGCTATGAGTTTACAGAAGTCATATACTGATAGACATCAAAAACCCCTAGAGTTTACATATGGTGATCATGTTTTCCTTCAGGTGTCACCTAGATTTGGCCACCATAGGATTTGTAGACAGGGAAAATTGGAACCCAAGTTTGTTGGAAGGTTTAAGGTAGTATATAGAATCAAGCTGGTGGCATATCGATTGGCTCTTACATAGAGGTATAGTGCTATGCATGATGTTTTTCATGTGTCACAACTTTGGAGGTATCACCCCAATACTTCTCATGTGATCGATGTGGTTGATGTTGAGATTGAGACCGATGCGTCCTTTGAGGAGCATCTGATATGTGTTGTGGATTGCAATGAGAAAGTGTTGAGGTTAAATAATGTTTTGATAGTTCATATATTGTGGAATCATGGCCATTTTTAGGAGGAAACTTGGGAGAGAGAATATGATATGTGAGCTCAATAGCCTGATCTTTTTACCTCAAAATCTTAGAGATGCTTTGGAATACATCTCAAGGATGAGATATTATAAGGTGGGAAGATTTTAAGAACCTGACCTTTTATAGAGATGTATCAGGCTCATTTATAGGTACTATTTTAAAAAAAAATTAAGTGTATATTTTTTGGGTTATACTATGGGGAGTTTTGGGGAGAAATTGAATAATTTTGGAAGGAAGATGGGTAGTGCATGGTTGGCGCATGGTTTTCCCAAATTGTGCACCCAGGACATCAAATCGTGTGAACACAAATAGAGAGGATTCACATGGATGATGCATGGTTTTTCAAACCATGAACCCTCCTAGTAGTAGTTGTGAGGCACCCTCAGAGGTGGAACACAGTTTGGAGAACGGTTATGGAAAATTGTTCACCCCATACAGAAAACCATGCATAAGATAATTTAAACTCCCAAAAAATTAAAATAAAATTCTGAACCCCACATTATTAATCCATAATCATCCCACTCAGACAAAAACCAATTACCATGAATTTTGTAGGCTCCTGGATGAGTTTCAAGGCTTTCTAACCTCCTTTCTTGACAAATCTAAGATCCTATTGATGGATTTTCACCTCTCCCGGTATGTGTTTTCTTCCTGATTATATTTATCTCTCTCCTGTATCTCTTCTTGGATAAAAAGGGGATAATTTTCCTCTATTGGTGATGGGTTTATATCTAGGTTTTATGGATCTTGATTCCTTTGATCATGGATCTAGGTTTTTATTCTAGATCTCATTCTTCATCATGATCTCGGTTGTTTCGCTTTAGTTGGGGATTTCCATTGGTGATTATTTTTCATTTATCTTGAGGTTGGTGTTCTAAATTAAAGAATCCATAGTGTTGATTTAATTATGTGTATGTAATTTTGAAATTGAATTTTCATGACTGGGAAATTTCATCGGAGATTGAATTGATTTAATTTAATTGCCATGTGATAATGAATTGGGTTAAAATTTGAGCAATTGGAATTGGTAGAATTAGATTGATTAACTGGTTAGTTAATTAATGGAATATTGTGATTGTGGAATTTATGGGTGACACACTCATTTTATGGGCATATTTTTTTATCAAATTTCAATAATTTTGAATGGATATATAATCTAAATTCCTATAAATTTCAATTTTTTAGTTAAAATGTAGGAAATATGATTGCAGAAGTAAAATAATTAGAAACAAATAAAAAAATATAAGATTTTGAAATTGATTTTCATGTTTTTATTTTGGTTAATATTTTGAGAGTTTTAAATTATTCTATCTTAATTTTCAGATCTTTACTTAAAAAACCCATGGTTGGCTAGCCCTCAACCACCAAGCCCAAATCACATAGCCATCCCTTTATAGGGCCATCTAACCAAGGGCCTAGTAGGAAGGCCAACTCAAACCATAGGGGTGCATGAGGGAATCAGGCCCATGTACATGGGCCCACAGGGATCAAATCCATGCACTTCATAAGTAGGCCGAAGGCAAGTTCACAGGCATACGGTGGTTAAGCCCACATGGTAGTGGGAGGAGAGCCTCACCAGGATGGTGTGGTCCGCAGTGGGGAGGGGGGTCCTCCGACACCACCATCAACTTCATTTTTGATGGGAACCCATGCTGAGGATTATAAGGGTGTGTAAAATATATGCATGTTTTGTTGTGGGATCTAAGCTCTACCATGCTCTGACCGTGATACTTTCTATTTAGAATATGTTTATTTAAAAATTTCAGTAATTTATTGTTGGATTTAATGCTCACAAACACCCACATTTATATTACTAATTAATTTACTTTATGTGAATTTCAATAAGTTATTATTCATCATAATATTTATTCTATAATTATATTCAAGACGGTAATCCACTGAGAATATTTTTTAAAGTATTCAGGATGTGTTTTAGCATATTCTGGAAACATTGTTCATACCCTACGTGCAAAAGCGTGACATAAGGAATCAACCATACACTTGTATGGAACCTTATATTTGTGAAAAAGTAAAGTATGAATAAATAACCCTATGTAAGTAAGGAACCCTACATTTGAGGAAAAAACATATGATACATCAACCCTACTTTTTTAATCAAATGTACATCATCAACCCTACGTTTGGTGTTTTTTCATCACATGAAGGAACCCTATGTTTGACTATTAAACAATGGAGTTTTAAATCCATGATATTATTTGAGATTTATGAAATGGTCTTGATGGAAATAAAGATTGATTAAAATCTATTTTATGACCAATTCAAAGTTCTATATTAAATAGAGAAAATCATTTCTATACTTATGGGAAGTTACGACACTCTTAATTGTTTTTTAATTCAAATATTTATGAATTAGTAATCGATAATTCTAGATATGGTTTTGACCTTATATTCAACCTGTTATATAAATACTAGGAAGTTATTTATATAAATATATAATAATATATATATAAGATATATATAAGGAAAAATTGTGTGTTGCCACCTTCAAAGCTACACTTTGGAGACATACATGTTTTTATTTATCTGATCTACTCATTTCTATTGTTGGTGTCATTGCTACTATATTTTATTATTACATATTGTTTTTCAAGAATGATGAAATATTCTTTTAGAGATACACTTTGAAAACATACATGTTTATACATTTGTCTGGTATTTTCTCTATCTTTGTTTGAAGAAATCCTATGTGACATTGAAGATCTATTTTCTACTATTCTTTATTTGAGATCTAATATATATATATGTTAGTTGTTGTTACAACTATGAAGTTTAACCTATATCTTAAAAAAAATATTGATTTGGTGGAGTTTCAATTGCTCAAAATAAGTTGTGGTTAAGTGATATCTTCTTATACTAATATTTGGATTTACGGTTCCCTATAAAACAACCATAATACATTTTAAATTATTATTGTAAGGTCAACTGTCTAAACTCAGTTGTTTATTTTAAGTTCATAATATATAAGGATCTACTAGTAAAATCACCAATCTCATGGATTTTAGAATTGGTGGAGTAGACTAAGGGATCTTTTTTCCCTAAACCACTATACATTATTGTGTTCATTTCCTTTATTTATTTCCTCTTCTCACTCATATTTAAGAGAAAAGGAAAGGTTTTTTTCATAATAAGATAGGTGTTCTGAATATATCAAAGTGTTGAAAACCACAATTCACCCCCCCCCCTCTTGTTTCTTTTTTTCATTATAACCATATCAACCTAAAAATTGGTATAATAGGTAGTGTTTTGCTAAAATATCTTCTTCTTAAAAAATTCTTTTTCTTATTTGATATCAACAAGTGGTATCAGGAGACTCTATTAAATATTTGCTGGATCAAATAATCCTAAGTTAAAGATTCAGATAAAGACATATTAAAATGGATGATCCTAGAGAATTTATGTCAAAGATATGTGATCCTTATTTTATTGGTAACAATTATAGATGTTGGAAAGCCTGTATGATCATCTATTTGAAATTTTTTGGAATAAGGGTTTATTTAAAGACTATTAAACTTTATGAGATTCCTAAATAGGATTTGAAAGAATGGAATAATTATCAAGAAAGAGAGTATGATTTCAATTCCAAAACTATGAATTCTATTTTATGTGGTTTAAGAACTGATGAATTCAGCCAAGTATCTCAATGTCCTACTACATATAAGATATGGTGGACTGTTGTTATTTTATATGAAGGAACTGAAAAATATTAGGCAATTAAGGTGCACTTCTAGGAAATTAAATTTTGACACATTCATAATGTATAAGGAAGATATTATCACTCAAATGAATGGAATATTAACATAAATTGTTAATAATATTATTGCTTTAGGATATACAATTTCACAATCATATCAAGCATTAAAAGTAATTAGAGTACTACCATCTAAGTATAATGGAATATCTACAACTATACATAAATCTACACTAGTGAATAATTTAGTTATGAAATAATTTATTGGGAATTTAATAATATATAAATTAGAGATACATTCTAAAGTTTAAAATCATATAAAACGTGAAAAATCTTCTCTCAAAACTACTATGGATGAATCATATGATTCATGTCATCCAGATTTGGACAATGAATTATTAGATCTTGCAGAGAGTTTTGAAAATTTATATAGAAAGAAGAAAAAGGGGACTGGAGAAAATAAATATTGTAAGTGTAAGTAAAAAGGTCATACAAATGAAAATTATCCTTTAATCAAAGTACAAAGTATATCTAATTAAAAGATAAAAGGAAAGAAAGTTATAAAGGCTACCTAGAGTAAAACTTCTGGTTCACATGATGAATCTTCTACAAATTATGAGGTTGATCATAAAATTGGGATGGTATGTATTATGGATCACACTGATTATGAGGTACAATATTTTTACTCTCAAGATTTTAGTTATGAAAAATTATATTATGATAAATTAAATAAATATTTCTTTATGTTACAAGATAAATATAAATCCTTAAAGAAATATCATATAAAAATTAGAAAATAAAATGATACTATTTTATTAGATAAAGAAAGTTTTTCAAAATAGATTACTGATTTAAAGTTTAATGCTTCTAAAAATTCTTATGATTTTCATGATATTAAGATTAAAGAATTATTGGCTGAATTTAATGATTCAAATCAAGCCTTAAGTATACTAATAAAAGGATACAAATATTTAAATCAAATTCTTGGAAAAAATAAAATTTAGAAAGGAAAACTTGGAATAGGAAGCAATGGTGAAAGACTAGAAATATATAAAAATTATTTTGTTCATGGTTTAAATATAAAAAATATGTCTACTATTAAATATTTTTATTATGGAATTAATGTTCATTATGAAAATGATTGTTTATTTATAAAACCTCAATTTTTTTTAAAATGTTTATTTCTCAAAATAATTGGTTAGCTTAAATATTAGAATTTCTACTCAAAATAAACAAGTTTGGTTACCTAGAAATTTAATTGATAACACTACTGGACCAAAAAGAATATGGGTACCAAAAATCACTTGTATTTAATTTTTTTCAAGATTACACCACAAAGATGAATCGTTAAATCTGTAAGTGGTTGATTGATGGGAATGAACAACTTTGAAGTAGTTATTTATAAAAAACCATAGTACTAAAGTCACTGATTCAGGAAGTATTTCATTTTTATATATATATTATTCTAGCGCATTAACTATTTTACATAGGGGGAGAAATATATCTCTCCAAATTTGGTATAGATTAAAAAAATTGAATTTTCAAATATCTCAAAAAAATTATTTTAAATATTTTGGAAAATATAGTATTTGTTTAAATTATGAAAAAAATTATATTTTCCATTTTTAAACCATCTTGAAATATTTATATTTCAAAGTTCTTAAAATTTCATTTTTTTTATGAAACCTGAACGTCTTTCTTTCTCAAACATGTTTTTTCAAAAGTTAAAATCTCTAATGATTATTTTGTGATTTTTTGCTAAAAAATATGAAATGTCGTATGCATGGTGGCAGAACCAAATGTATCATATTCTTCTTAAAATGTTATATTTGCCTTATTCTTTGGAATATATTGTTCAAAATATTCTGGGAAACCAAACACAGCAAGATGAAGCAATCAAGTTCTACAATATTAGATGAACATATTTAAAATATATATATAATCCTTATGATTTTTTAGAAGAACACTTAGTTTCATATGTTAAAGATTCATATGAAAAGTATTCTGAAAGAAATAAGTAAGTTTGTAGTCATGAATAACTGGAAGTTTCTTCATATTAAATATATTATGAAAGGATTTTGGATAAATTAAGTGCCTTTAATGAAGAAAAGGTGAAGATACAAGATGCTTTGGATGCATCTAAAAAGTTAAATGATGGTTTAAAAAAAGCATCGATATCAGAAATATTTTTTGATTCGTTACAAAATAAATATCATAATATAAAGGATAGATCAATCCCAAGAACATACTTTGATGTGTTCAATCTAGAAATTCTAATTCAAATATATTTTCTCATAATAAAAGTAGCTACCAAGATAGATCTTGATAAACTAATACTATTTTTGGTTGAACATTGTTTGTATTATTCTTATCAAAGAATAGAAGATGTTCAAAATATATTAGAAGAACTATCAAGAGTTTTAGCTTCTTTAAGAAAAAAATTCAAAGTTTAGAAAGTTCAGACGAACAGTATACTCCTTTTAAACCTTCAATTTTATTTTTTGCTAAATATATTGTTTTTAAATATATGTTTTTTAGTGAAAATATGTTCTATAAGTTGATTTTTAATTTCTTTTAGTTATATTACATCAGCATGTCCTTAATATTTAATTATTTATTAAATACATTTATCGGTGAAATTAATAATACTAGTCTCTATTACTTATGCAAAAAAAATATTTTAAAATGTTTTAATTCATTGAATATTATTTATGCTATGGATTTTGGGAATTTTTAAGCAAAATAATAATTTTATTTATTAAATATTTTATTATACTCCTTGTGTTTAAAATTTTATATCTTTTTATGAAATCATGAATTTAGGGGGAGATAATTTTACTACTCATATCTTTTTGATGGCACAAAAAGGAGTATAAGTTTCTAAGTTTCTTATTTTTCATTAAGGTAAAAAAATTATAGTTTTAGTTTACTTATTTATTATTATATGAATAAATTGGAGAAGTTTCTTATCTATCTTTATATTCCACTCTTAACATAGGGGAGAAGTTTTCTTTATGAAATATTAAAAATATAAAGGGGAAAAGGTTTAAATTAATTTTAAATTTTTATGTACTTTTTTATGGGTTTTTTATCATCACAAGGGGAGATTGTTAAGCATATATTGACTTTTTTTTATAATTTCTTTTTGGTTTTGATGCTAAAAAAATCCCACATTTAGGTTACTAATGAATTTACTTTAATTGAATTTTAGGAAATTATTATTCGTCAGAATATTTATTCTAGAATTATATTCAGGACATTGATCTGCTAAGAATATTTGTTAAAGTATTCAGGATGTGTTTTAATATATTCTGGAAACACTGTTCATACCCTACATGTGCAAGCATAACAGAAGGAATCATCCCTATGCTTGGATGGAACCTTACATTTGAGAAAAAGGAAAATATGAACAAAGATCCCAACATAAGTAAAGAACCCTATGTTGAGGAAACAAATGAATGGTACATAAACCATACTTCTTTAATCAACTTTATGTTTTTAACCCTAAGTTTGGTGTTTTGTTGTCACATGAAGGATACCTACGTTTTAATATTCAACAATAGAGTTTTAAATCTGTGAAATTATCTGAGATGTATGCAATGGTATCAACAAAAATAAAGATAAATTCAAAGAAATTTTATGACTGATTCAAAGGACCATATTCAACAGAGTAAATCATTTCTGTTCTTATGGGAAGTTACAACACTCTTAATTGTTTTTGAATTCAAATATTTATGATTCATTATGTGATATTTTTGGAGCTAGTTTTGACCTATTGTTCAATATACTGTATAAATACTGGGAATTTATTTATCTAAATATATAATAATATACATAGAAGATATACATAAGGAAAAACTGTGTGTTGCCACCTTCAGAACTGCACTTTGGAGACATACATGTTTTGATCTATCTGATATACTCACTAATGATGTTGTTTTCATTTATGATACATTTTATTTTTATATCTTCTTCTACAATAATGAAAAATAATTTTTTCATAGATTCAATTTGGATACATACATGTTTACACATCTATCTAGTTTTTTCTCTATCGTTGTTTGAAGAAAGCCTACACGATGTTGAATATCTATTTGTTGTTTTTAATTATTGAAGATCTAAATATATATGTTATTTTTCTCTTCAAATGTGGATTTTAACCTATATCCTCAAAAAAATCAATCTCTATTGATTTGGTAGAGTTTCAACTGCTCAGACTCAATCATGGTTAAGTGTTAGCT
This sequence comes from Viscum album, assembly GCA_963277665.1. Classification (NCBI taxonomy): domain Eukaryota; kingdom Viridiplantae; phylum Streptophyta; class Magnoliopsida; order Santalales; family Viscaceae; genus Viscum; species Viscum album. The sequence continues at coordinate 1,843,353,926 of OY728150.1, forward strand.
TCTTACCCTAAGATATGGATTTAAGATTCCTTATAGAGGAAACAGAAGGCTTTGTAAAGTCTTATTGTAAGGTGTCAACTACCTGTACTCGGTTGTTGATTTGAAGGTCTTAGGATAAGAATATCTACTAGTAAAATCACTAATTTTGTGGATTTGAGCATTTGTGGAGTGGACTAAGGGATCTTTGTTCCCTAAACCACTATACATCGTTGTGTTCGTTTCCTTTATTCATTTCATCTACCCACTCGTATTTAAGAGAAAAAGGAAATGTTCACTGCATAATAAGATAGGTGTTATGAATCTATCAAAGTTTTAAAAACCACAATTCACCCCCTCTTGTGTCTTTATCTTCATTAAAACTATCCTGACCTAACACATCTTTCATCTCAACCCATCATCACTGCTCAACATCGAACCTCCATAGACACCACCTATAGAGCCTTTATCCACTTCTAAAGGTTGTGACCTTCACTGGTCATCTCAAAAGACTCATCTGATACCCATGAATGACCATTCAAGCATCATCCAGGCACTATGAAGTCTAGGTGTGCTGAGGGAGCACAGACCACTGATACATCTATGATACCACACTACCATTTCCACAGCCACTACATTCCATGCTTCCACCATTCCAAACAAGGAACCACCATCATCCACCAAGCACCACTCATGTTGTCATGGCTCCACCTCCTAACATCGATCAACCACCATTGCTCACTAGGAAACACCATGACATCCACCTTCTGAAGCTCGGATCGAGCTCATTTCACACTAAAGAAGTCCAAAACAACCATGTATTTAGATTATGTACCTCAGACAATCCCCATGGTCCCATCTCGAACCTTTATCTAGACATGTGAAGGAAATATTATTCAATAGAGATCACCATCATGCTTCCATCTTGATGCATGCATGCCAGGCACCACCAATCCTCCACCTTCACTCATCAGCCTCTATCACGGCTTCACCACTCAGTTTCTTCAACTGCCACTTCTCAAACTAGGACCATCATAGTTGATCACCCCAAGCCACGAGATTGAGTTCCATCACCACTGGTGAAGCTTGAGGCCACCTATAATCTTCTTCGTACCATTATTCGATCACCCTAAAGACATATCAAATCTCCCTCCAGCCACTTCAAAGTCAAAATGGATCAAGAAGATCCCAAAGAACTACCCCGTGTGGATTTCAGTCCATGCACAAATCTTAAACACCAATAATATATGGATGTTTCAAAATATAAAATGTTTGGGTCTCAGGGAAATTTGAAGAAGGATGATCCTGAGGATCCTCCCCTCACTTCCTATAAAAAGAGAAGGACCCACTTCCTTGAGATGGGAGTCGACACCAGAAGGGGAAATCCACTCGAAAGAAAGTTGGACACATCCACAGTGAGAATAAAAGGATCTTGCAGCCTCCATTTGTTTTATTCATTCCTTTTTTTTATTTTTTTTCTTTCCACCATGTCTCATTATTCCTATTATTCAATGACCCCATCCCTCATGGAGGGGTAGAAGCCCTCATGGTTGGGTTAAGGGAATGGAACCCATTTTTGTGATATTTAAGTTTTGAATATTATCTAATCATCAAATTATTTTCTTTTTAATTAAATGATTTTCAATTTAATGAACTTTTAATTTAAATTAAATGTGATAGTGTTTTATTTAATTCTTAAATATTAAATTTATTTGATTTAATAATTTATTCTCCCTTGATTGATTTTGGATTATGAAAATTGGTTGATCTAAAAAATCAATTAGATGAGTGATTTAGTGATTACTAAACACATGAGGAAAGAATTATGGAATGATTTTAATATTTAGGGAATTTCAATACCAAATTTGGTATTGCCTGAATAATTTAAAGAATGATCATTAGGATTTCTACCATTTGATACATATAAATCAAAGGTGAATAAGGGAAATGATTGTTACTCCATTCAATTAATTATTTCAATCAAAACAAAAAATTCATTTTTATAAAAAAAAACACTATAGCATTACAAAATGGGAAAACCTAACCTGAATCCAATCATCTCTTTCTCATCTGAATTTCAAAAACTGTAAGCTACCTTGATTTCTAGTCTTTTCATTATTGTTCTCTTATTTACTTTTCCATACATTACATTTATATTAAAACACTAATCTTTGGAGATGAATTTAGTTTACCAATAATACTACACCCCTAGGAGAAATAAATTTCTTTTTCCACACCACACGACAGGTGTGAATCAAAACCGGTGTCTCTATCAGGGATCTAGGGTTAATCTGACCCTAAAAAATTTTCATGACTAGGACCTCCAATGAGGAAAAATTTGATTTTGACCCTAAGATGTAAAGAACTTTGTTAACTAGGATTATGAGTCTTAATATTGATTTTTTTGAAGAAATAAATTTGGAAGAATCAAGTATTCATTTAGAACCAAAAATCATGGAAATAAACCCACAACATACCTTAAGGGACTTTTGATCCCTACAGTTTTATGACTAACAAAATTGGTTAACCATGCCTACATAGAAAAATGATTTTGAATTAAGAGTCAACATGAATCTTGTGCTGCCTAAATTCCATGGCCTCGTAGGTGAATACCCCAATTGGAACATTCAATAATTTGGATTTATTTTTTCAAGTTTCAATCCAAGAGGAGTATATGAGGAGAAATTCAAGTGGAGGTAATTTCCATTTTTATTTGAAGGAGAAACTAAGGAGTGGTTGTATAGCTGAAAACTAGGAGAGATCCATGACTGGGATTATCTCCAACAAAGATTCATACAAAGTCTCTTCCCAACCTTCTAGATCACATCAATTGTAAAAGAGATATACACCATCCATCAAGCTACTGGTGAGACTCTTTATGAATATTGGGAACAATTCAAGAAGATTTGTGTAAGCTGCTTATAACAAATAGTGGAAGAGAACCACTTCCTGGTCTTCTTCCACCAAGGATTTATACACAATGATAAGAACCTTTTAGATGCATCCACTGGGGTAGATTTAATTGAAAAATCAATAGAAGAATCCATGAATCTCATTGAACTTGAAATTCACAAAAATTCAAAATAAGAGGCATTGGTATGAGAGGTATTCATGAGGTAATAAATTCTAACTCATCACCTTTCCTTTAAACTAAAATTGAATAATTAACAAGCCTAGTGAGACATATGGTTGTAAATAAAGTGATTGACCAACCATCCCCTCCACGTATATGTATATTATTTTCATCGCCCAATCATTACACTAATCAATGTGCTGAGATACAGGGTATAGAGAGATGTTTCAGTTGTATTCTAGCAAAGGAAATTTCCATATAATCATCAATGGAGAGAAGGTAATGACCAACAGGGATTCAGAGGTCAAAAAAACCAAGCCAGACCCCATTTTTCTAATCATCCACCCTTCCGGCAGCAATATCAAAACTTGAAAACATTCCAACAAACTTACAAACAGCCCTTCCATTAATAAAAATCCTTTTAACCACCACCTTTACAATGGATGACTTTTGAGAATCCATCAACCAGTGCACCATCAACTAAGAACCAAAAACTAAAATTCAATGTTGATGGGTTAAAAGAAAAAAATCAAAGATTTATTCATCCAGTTAAAAACTATTTTTAACATTCTAACCAAGAATCCAGAAAAGTTTTCATCCCAGATTGTTCCAAATCCCAAAGATAGTGTCAATGAAATTACAACACGAGGCGGTAAAGATATTACACCACCTGAACCAAGTAAGTTAATTATTCTAAACAAAAAACCTAAATATCAACCAATCCACCCAAAATAGAGGTCAGAAAAACAAGTAAAAAGGAAACAAAGGGAGATAAAATCCCACAAGACACCATTACCTTACATGTTAACTCGATCAATAAAGTTTGAATAAGAGAAACTTCAAAGAGAGATCCAAGAAACCTTTCATAAATTTTAAATCAATATTTCTTTGGTAGAGGCAATCCTCTAAATCCCAAAATATAAAAATTTTCTCAAGGAAATATGAACCAACAGAAATAATCATGATGAGGATGAAATAATCATCTTTGGAAGGAGTGTCTCATCCATGATCACACCACCATTTTTAAAAAATATGTCAAGATCCAGGGACATTTTCTATTCCCATCAATATGGGTTTTTTGATTTTTTTTTTTTTGATGATTTGTGTTATCTTAGTGCATAGATTAATTCATGACTAACACTATCCTTATAGTTTATTTAAATAGTTTAATTGAATCCCACAAGAGTGGTTGTCAAGCTAGAAAACCGGTCCATTGTTTTTTCATTCGGAGTTATAAAGGATGTGCTAGTAGGAGTAGAAGGACTACTTTTCTAGCAAAATTTTTTTTACTCTCCATAGAGGAAGATATTTCACCATGGAATTCACACATTATTTTGGAAATAACATTACCTAAAATATCCAAAAAATCATCAATGTGCATAAATTAACCCTCACCATGGTGCTGGGAGACAGCAAGGTGAACTTCAATGTTCTTGAATTCAAAAGTAACCCTTCAAACAACCATTTCCCTCTTTGAAATTTTCCATGAATAAGGTGTTTATCCCATCGAAGAATTAAGAATTATTTAAGAATTATTAGACTTGGAAGATCACCTTTCTATTGAAAACATCAAGGAAGGAGAGAGTACTAAAAAATATGAAAAATTTTCCTTTGAAACTCAAAAATAAATCACCTTTGAATTCTTTGATCATTTCCTAGAAGAAACTAATATTATACCCTTAACCAAGGAATTTAGAGCTTTTGAAATGGAAAATTTTAATTTATTATAATCCTTAGAAAACCCCCCAAATCTTGAATTAAAACCCCTCCCATGTTATTTAAAATATGTGTCTCTATTAGAGGGAGAAAAGTTGATAGTGATCATTTCTATTAATCTATATGGGACCTAAGATAAAACTCTAAATGTCCTTATAAAAATAAATTCTTAATCCATAGAATGAAGTCTATGAGATATACCTAGAATTAAACTCAAGTTCTACTCCCATATAATATTTTTAGAAGAAGACACTTGACATTTTAGGCATCCCCAGATAAGACTTAACCCCACAATCATGGAAGTTGTGAAAAAAGAAACTGGCATCATTTACCCAATTTCTGACTCATAATGGGTCAACCACATCCATGTGGTTCCCAAGAAAACGAGATTGACCATTTTGGAAAATGATAACAATGAATTAATTCCAATTAGAGTCCAAAATAGTTAGAGGGTATGAATTGATTATAGAAATCTGAACCAAGTCGCCAGAAATGATCATTTCCCAATCCCATTCATTGATCAAATGATAGAAAGGCTAGAAGATATGATACATTAATTCTTTTTGGATGATTTTTTGGTTATTTTTAGGTACCAATTCTCTTAAAAGACCAAGATAATATGACATTCACCTATCCTTTCAAGACATATTCTTAAAATAGGATTCTTTTTGGATTGTGCGGTTCCCCAGGTAAATTTTAGTAATGTATGGTAATAATTTTCTTAGATCACATTGAGGAATCCCTAGAGGTATTTCTCGATGAAATTATTGTTTTTGGAAAATACTTTGATAATTGGTTGGGTAATCTTGATAAATTTTTGAAAACATTCATAGATAAAAATTCGGTTTTAAACTTTGAAAAATGTCACTTTATGGTTGAAAAAATAATAATACTAGGACATATCATTTCACAAAAATATATTGAGGTGGATAAATCTAAAATTAAAGTGATCAATTATTTTCCATATCCCACCTATGTGAGACATATTAGATCTTTTTTGGGGAATGTGGGATTTTAGAGAAGATTCATCAAGTACTTTAATAAGATTTCTCTTCCCATTAAAATATTTCTCTTAAAAGAAGCTCACTTGGTTTTTAATGATAATTGTAGGGAGTAATTTGATGATCTGAATCAAAAACTGATTACCCCACCAATAATGCATCCACTGAATTTAGAACATCTATTTTAGTTTATTTTTTATGCATCAAACCAAGCTATGGGAGAAGTTATTTCCCAAAGAATTTAAGGAAATCCCCAAGTCAAAACTTATGCCTCAATAACCTTGAATTCCACTCAGATCAATTTCACAACCACTAAAAAGGAGTTTCTTATTTTTGTATTTTCATTAGATAAATTTAATTCATATTTACTTGTAACTAAAGTAGTTATATTTTTTGATCATGTAGCACTTAGTTACTTGATGAATAAGGATTATTCCAAACCAAGTCTAGTGATATAGATACTACACTTGTAGGATTTTAATATGGAGATTAAAGATAAAAATGGAGCTGAAAACCAAATTTCATATCATCTCAGTAGGCTACCCAATACTGCTGAAATAAAAATTCTAGAGTTGATCCCACTTAATGATCACATACCCATATAGAAACTTTACATCATAGAATGTGAAGTATCATGGTATACTGACATAGTAATTATTTGGCCACATATCAGGTACCTTCATCTCTTAAATCCCATCAAAATCATAAAATTAGAGATGAATCTAGATTCTATGTCTAGTAGGACCCATTTATATGGAAAATTTGCAATGACCAAGTCATAAGAATATTCTTACCAGTATGTGGAATATAATTTTTTTAGTTTTTTCAGACACTTTCTTGTAGAGGTCACATTTGACCTTAAAGAATAGATAGAAAAATATTAGAATATGGAAACTATTGGATGGTCTTATTTAAAGATTCTCAGGATTATTTTAAAAAATGTGAAAAGTGTTAATTATTTAGAAATATTTCTAAGAGGCAAGAGATTCCCCAAAAAGCAATCATTTTTTGTGAAATATTTGAAGTTTGGGGAATTGATTTTATGGGACCCTTTCTCATGTATTTGCAGAAATCTTATATTTTACTTGTTGTTGATTATGTATCTAAATTGGTGGAATCCAAAGCCACCAAGACTTATGATTCCAAGTTTGTGTGTGATTTTTTCATGGCCAGCATCTTTTGTAGGTTTGGAATTCCAAGATCCATCATTAATAACCAAGGGAAACATTTTTTAAATAGAATAATGGAGGCTATTCTTAAAAATTATGGGGTGATCCATGAAATATATACACCTTACCATCACCAAAGAAATGGCCAAGCTGAAGTGTCTAACCAGGAGATTAAAGATATTTTGGATAAAACAGTCAAACCAAACCGAAATGATTGGAGCAAAAGGCATGAAGACACTTTATGGTAATACCAAACAACATACATGACACCTATATGTATGATCCCCTACCAGTTGATTTATGGGAAAAAAATCATCTACTAATGTAATTGGAGCACCAAGTATATTGGGATGTTAAAAAATTGAATTTGGATTTAGAGAGTACTGAAAAAGAGATAAATCTTCAGTTATAGTAGATAGAAGAAATTAGAATTTAATCTTTTAAAAATTTAAGAATTTAAAAATAAAGAACCAGAGTGGCACATGAAAAACTAATTCAACCAAAGACCTTTTAACCTGGAGAATAATTTCTATTCTATAATTCTAAAATTAAGTTAATTCCAAGTAAGCTTAATTATAGGTGGGAAGGACCTATTCTTGTTACTAATTTATATTATTTTTGTTCGATTCAGATCAAGAAAGAATTGGAAGGAAACCCATTCACTGTAAATGGGAAATGGTTGAAAAAGTTCCATAGAGGTTTACCTCAAGAACCAATGTAGGAGCTCAAACTTCTTCAACCCATCTACTGATTTCTCATGAGGTTAGGTCAAGCTAGTGACATTAACCAAAGGCACTTCTGGGAGGCAACCCAAGTTTTACTATTTTCTTAGGATTTATGATTCATTTACCTCTTACTTCACCCATTTGAGATTTAATGGAATGGTTCTTACACTGGTATGAGTTTTTTTATAGAAATATCATGAAAGGAAACCACATGGTATCCCAAGTAGTATAGAAAGAGAACCAAAGATTTAATTCAAAAGGGAGTTCAATTTTATGTTTATCTTTTAAACTCACTTTATTTTGTATCCAACAACATGTTTTGAGCTTTCAACTGCGAATTTCATGACCATATTTGAATTTATGCTTTACGTGAATTATCTAGGAGACATGAGTTTCTTAAGAATCATGTAATACCATATTTTAAATTTCAATGTTAATGATATTGAATGAGTAAAATGAAGAATTTTATGATTAAATTGAAGAATGGATATTTATAATGGAGGTTGTGCTTAAAAAGTATGGGGTTCACCACAAAACATCTACACCTTACCATCCCCAAACAAATAGTCAAGCTAAAGTGTCCAACCAGAATATTAATGGTATTTTAGAGAAAATAGTCAAAACAAATTGAAAATATTGGATCCAAAGGCTTCAAGACACTTTATGGGAATACCAAACATCATTCAAGACACACAGAGGTATGATCCCCTATTAGTAGATTTATGAAAAAAATTATCATCTACTGGTGGAATTGGACCACCAAGTATATTGGGTTGTTAAAAAAGTGAATTTAGATTCATAGAGTGTTATAAATGATATAAAGCTTCAATTATAGGATATGGATGAAATCATAAGGTAATATTTTCAAAATTTAAGAATTTAAAAAGAAATAAATAGAGTGGCACATGAAAAACTGATTTAACTAAAGACCTTTTAACCTAGAGACCAATTTCTGCTCTATAATTCTAGACTGAAGTTAATGTTTGTTAAGATTAATTTTAGATGGGAAGGACCTTTTCTTATTACTAATTTCTACCCTTTTAGTTCCATTCAGATCAAGAAAGAAGAGGGAGGAAACCCATTCACTATAAATGGGAAAAGGTTGAAAAAGTTCCATGGAAGTTTACCTCAAGAACCAATAGAGGAGATCAAACTTATTTAAACCATCTATTGATTTATCATCATGAGGTTAAGTTGATAAAACAACACTAACCAAAGGATATTCTGGGAGGAAACCTGATTTTTACTATTTTCTTTGGATTTAGGATTAAGTTACCTCTTACTCTACCCCTTTAAACTTTAATAAAATGGTTCTTACACTAGTATGAGTTGTTTTACATGAATATCATGAAAGGAAACTATAAGGTTTCCCAAGTATTGGATTAAGAGGACCAAAGCTTAAATTAAAAAGTGATTTTACTTTTATGTTTATCTTTTAAACTCCCTATATTTTTTTCCCAACAACATGTTTTGAGATTTCAAATAAGAATTGCATTCCCATAATTAAATCTATGATTTACTTGACTTATCTAGGAGAAATGGGTTTCTTAGGAATCCTATGGTTCCATGTTTTAAATTTAAATGTTAATGAGATTGAATGAGTAAATTTAATAATTATATGATTAAATCTAAGCGTGGATATTAAAATGAGGACTTGTTGTTTGAGGGAATTTATTGATTCAAGTAGATTAAATTTTACAATCATTTTTCATGCTTTTAATTTTTAAAATTCATGTGAATTTACTTGTTACTATTAGTCATGCCTTAAGTGATTTTCCCAAATCATATTTCCCATTCTTGAGAGGATTTCTAGACCAAGTAATTCCTATTTATTCTTGATCATATTTATTTAGTGATCTTGGGACATGTCACATACCATATCTTTCATTTGAACTTATCAAAGTTGTGACTGTACTGAAACACATTTAAAATAATTGTGTCATATTTTTAAAATACCTTATCCTTAAAATACCACCTTTACATCAATCCTTGTTTAGACCATAGAAACCATGAATGACATTTTTAGGTATGAGCCATGTTTTAGTCCATTTTTATCCATTACTACCCTCCTATTAGTATTTTCATGATATTTTAAAATTGAAGTGTGGGGGTTAAGGGAATCATGGTGGAAGGGATGATTTACATTATAAATAAGAAGTGTGGGGCTTCTTATTATGGGAATAAATTTTGGTTGTTGATTAATTCATGATATTTAATTGCTTTGCCTCTCTTGATAAAAAAGGGGAAATGACAAAAAGAACCAAAAAAGGGAAAATTGTGGTATGGTTTTGGAAAATCAAAAAACACCATTACTAGACCTATGATTTTTATCATATGTAGTTGGGTTGTGGATGTGAGGTTTATTCTGGGCATAAATTTCAAAAAAGAAAAAAAATGAAAAGGTTTGTTGAAAAAGACGAAAAAATATAAAAGTAGAGAAAATTTCAAGAGATTACACAAATCATTCATTAAGCTTAAGTTGATCATGATCTTTAATTTGAGTTTTTTGGGAAGCAGTAGTTACTACAATTTGAAGAGGATAATTTCATGATACTTTTAATTTTAATATAATTATTTATACTTTAAAAGATAAACACCCTCCTTGAGCCATAATTTTAAACATTAATTCTTACCAACCTTAAGCCACAAAGACATTAGAACCTTAATTTAAAGCCCTCATGATATTATGTTTTTTTTATCTTTAGAAAAATGAGAAAGTAGTTCATTTATAATTATACGGATAAAGATAATTTATTCATTTTATGAGCATAAATCTACTTGAATTTTTATCATGAGAGATAAGTTAAAAGATTTAAAAGTGAGGTAAATAATGATTTAGAAGTTTAATAATGATTAATTGAGGAACTTAAATGAATAAAAAGATAATTTCTATCATTTTTTACAAAGGTAAAAATAAAATACTTGATTTGATAGTTTCTTTAAAAATTGAGAAATTGAATTGATATTTTATATGAATTTTGAAAGTTTGATTTAAAATTGATAATCATTTGATTTTATTACTTTGAAATTTTAATATTGATAACATTGGTTCCCACTGATTTTCCAAGTTGAGATTTTATACTTGAGGATAAGTATGGTTTAAGTGTTGGGGTATTTTACACACTCATTTTATGTGCATATTTTTTTTATCAAATTTCAATACTTTTGAATGGATTTATGATATAAATGGACTTGAAATTCAATTTTTTAGTTAAAATATGAGAAAATATGAATGTGAAAGTAAAATAATTAGAAAAAAATAAAAAAATGTTAAGATTTTGAAATTGGTTTTCATGTTTTTATTTTGGTAAATATTTTGAGAGTCTGAATTTTTTCTATCTTAATTTTCAGGTCTTTACTTAAAAAAATAAACCATGGATAGCTAGCCATAAACCACCAATCCAAAGTCACATAGCCATCCCTTAATAGGGTTGGATAACCAAGGACCTAGTGGAAAGGCTAGCTCGAACCATAGAGGTGCATAGGGGCATCAGGCCCATTCATAGGAGGGGCCCATGGGGATCAAATCCATGAGCCACATAGGTAGGCCAAAGCCGATTGCACAGGAATGCAGTGGTCAATCTCACACGGTCATGGTAGTAGAGCCTAATTGGGATAGTATAGTCCACAAGGGAAAGGGGCGTCCTTAAACACCCCCATCAACTTCATTTTCGATGGGAACATGCACTGAGGCTTACAAGGGAGGGTGAAATAGCCGTGTGTTTCGATGTGGGATTGAAGCTCCATCGTGCTTCGTCGTGCTCCAAATGAGCTACCGCATTCATCTCAACTCACCACCATTTCTCAACTATAAAACCCCATGTCCACCACCTCTATATCCCTTATCCACTTTTGAAGTCTAAAACCATCATCGATCATCCCAAAAGACTCATCTAACACCCCTGAACGGTCATTCAAGCATCCTCCAGCCACTGTGAAGGTCGTGGGTGTTGAGGGAGCATGGACCACCAGTTCTACTACCATACCTCACTTATATATCCATATCCCTTCACATTATATGCTTCCACCATTCCAAAAAAGGTACCACCATCCTCTACCAAGCACCGCTCATGCCAACACAGCTCCACCACCTAACATCGCATGAACACCACCGCTCACTGGGAAACGCCATGAAAGCCACCTCCCAAAGCTCGGATCAAGCTCCTTTCACACTATCGAAGGCCAGAACCACCATGGTTCCACCTCATTCACCTTATATGATTGAAATGGGCCCATATTGAGCCTTCATCTGTCCATGTGAAGGCCAGATGATTCGAAGGAGATCACTACTACACCGCCACCTTGTTGTTGGCATACCAAGAAACCTTGATCTTCCACCTGCATTATTCAGCCTCCATTGTGGCTTCATTAGCCACCACTTCTCAAATTGGGACCACCATGGAAAATCCCTTTTTCCACGAGCTTGAGTTTCATCACCAATGGCAATGCTCAGGGCTGCCACTGATCTCCTTCGGACCATCGTCTGATCACCCTAAAGACATATTAAATCTCCCTACAACCACTTTGAAGGAAAAAGGGATGAAGTAAGATCCACCACTCCTACTACCACACTTCACTCTCTCCTACCTTAATTTCTGTAATGAGTCTTGTACCTCATGAAAAAATTGAAGGATATCCCAAAGGATTTCCTCATATAGATTTCAGTCTACATGTGAATCTTAAACACCCATTATATACATGTTTTTCAAAATTTAAAACATTTGGGTCACATGGAAATTTGAAGGAGGAGGAGCCTAAGGATCCTACCTTCTCTTCCTATAAAAAGAGAAGAACCCACTACCTTGAGAGGGGATTCTACACTATAAGTGTAAATACACCCAAAAGAAAGCTGGACACATCCATGGCAAGAAGAAGAGGCTTCTTCTACCTCCATTTTTTTCTTCATTACTTTGTTTTCTTTATTTTTTTTCCTACCATGTCTCATTCTTACTATTCTTCAATGAACCCTCTTTCATAGAGTGTTAGAATCCATTTTTTTGGGTTAAGGTAAGGGAACCCTTTTTGTGATGTTTTGGTTTTGAATATTATCTAATCAAAAAATTCTTTTCTTTTTAATTGAATGGTTTTAAATTTAATAAACTTTTAATTTAAATTAAACTCGATTGTGTTTTATTTAATTATTAAATATTAAATTAATTGTATTAGATAATTTATTCTCCCTTGCTTTTGAATTGTGCCAATTTTTTTATCTAAAAAAATCAAGTAGAGGAAAGATTTAGTGATTATTAAACACATGAGGAAATAATGATGGACTAATTTGAATATTTGGGGAATGTTAATACCAAGTTTTTTATTGCTTAAATAATTTAAATAATACCCATTGGTATTTACACACTTTGATAAATCTAAATCAAGGTGAATAGGAGAAACAATTGTTACTCCATTCACTTAAATATTTTAATCAAAACAAAAAAAAAATCATTTTTATAAAAAAACAATGATAACATTATAAAAGGGGAAAACATAACCTGAATCCAATAATATCTTTCTCCTATGAATTTAAAAAACTCTAAGTTCCCTTTATTTCTAGTCTTTTCATTATTTTTCTCTTATTTACTTTCACATATGTGATAATTAGATTAAAAAATTTCTCTCTAGAGATGACTTTAGGTTACCACTAATATTAAACCCCTAGGGAAAATAATTTTTTTTACACACCCCGTGATAGGTGTGCATCAAAGGGATATTGGGATTGTGAAATTGGTGAATTAATGTGATTATGAATTAACTAAAAATGAGAATTATTAGATATTTTACTTGACCTTAATGGGTTAATGGGTTATATGATTTAAATATTTTAAAATGATTTAATAGTAAATTGTTCATATTAATCCATGTGAGTATTGATCCATGATTGTTTTGATAATTGAAATAGTATCCTTGATGTGAAATTTGATAAGAGGGTTAATGTTGATTAACCCTGTTGAATGTGATAATGTGATATATGTTTGATTGATTAACATACGAGTGTGGGACATGAAATGATGCTCCAAATACTCATATTTGATTGAATGATATGTGAGTGTGGGACATGGATTGATGCTCCAAATACCCATTTGTGATTTACTGATAAATGGGGTGTGATATAGGGAATGATACTCCAAATACTCATGGGGTTCTAGACATGTCATTCTAGGCCCAAAATGTTGTCATTGGACTATGGTTCCAAGTAACCATGCTATTAAATTGAAATGAAATGGATAATGAAATCCCATGTGTTATAATGATTTTTGAATTAAATATGTGTTATGGTTCATACTCCGACACGGGCTGAATCAGGTATTAAGGGTTTGGGTGTCCTTGTGAACCTGGGGTTTTATGTGGTTAAATAAGGAATAATTGATTATATGTAAACTATCTACTTTACTGCTTGTATTTTATTCTTTATACAACTCCATGCACTATTCTTGACTATATATTATTTTAGACACTGTTGGTGGTGGACTACTAAGTTTTACTCACAACCTACTCAGGATACCTAATTGGTACATGAATAGACTTCATTTTTACAAGATAGGATAAGGTTTAGGGACCTATATTAGATGGCTGATTCGGGATGGGGTATGGATGAGGGAACCAGACTTAGTATCAGGATCCTCTTGGGTGTTGTCAGTGTCTTTAATTTGGGTCTTTTACTTAACACTTGTCACTTATTTAGCATGACATATCTAGTATTTAGTTATGGATATTTTTTTTAGTTTTGGTTCATCATGTGATCTTGGTTTTTCTAGTTATTATATTATTCTGGTTGTTGGTTATTTCCTATTGGTTATTGTTTATTTATTTCCAATGTTGTGATGCTTTGATAAAGAGGACATAGTCTTCCCATGATCAATATTAGATCCTCACTGCTAGTCAGTATCCTCTAGCATATGGGGAGGAGTTCTTGAGATCATGTGGCCAATCAGATTGGGGCACCAGTGTGTGGCACTCGGGTCGGGATATCACAAAATGTTATCATAAGATTTTTCTTTTCTTTTATTTTGTCTTAATATTTGGGAAATTTATACAGGAGACTAGTAAGAGTTAGACTTTGGATTTAATCTCATGTATGGGAGTATCTAACCCATGTATGAGGGGAAACACAAGTACCTAGGGTGAGATTTTTGTTATTAACGTGTGTTGTTATAGTTGGATATTATTTCACCTTGGGTGATGCACTTGTTGTGTGATGTGATTATTATTTCTCATATTTTCCGAGATTTAAATTATTTCTTGGTATGTAATGATATTTTATTATGCATAAAACATTCTAGGCACTTAGTATTATTACGTGACATGTATCATTTTAAGAACGCATGGGAATAACTAGTTTTTGAGTAAGTTGTTTAAATAAAAAAAGGTTACTAATATGAATTAAAAGTTATAAAATGATTCAAAATGTGGATAAATGGGTGTATAATGAGAAACTAGAATAATGAGAATGTGTTTTACCCTTTTTGATTCATAACCTAGATGATGGATGGTTAAGGGTAGTGATAGCACCTTGGTTTTGACCATGTGGAGGGGTTTTGGATGAATGAACTGTAATGAATTATTTTAAACCCTTCTTATGTAAATGTGTTAATGTTTTATAATTTTTAATAATATGTGTGTTTGTAATTGTAGAAATATTCCTCCATGATAATGCTTGTTGAGAGGACGACTGGTGTTTATAGCTGGAAATGATCCTCCATCAGTGGAACCTGAGGCACCAATAGTGCTGGGTGAGGAATTTAGAGAGCAGTTCCATGAGAAATTTTCTTGTTTATATAGTTTATGTAAAGAGAATCGGGGTGGGTTGTTTAGATTATGTCCAACTTGACATGGGATATTCAATTACAACACTCTCCAAATTTCACCAGATAGGGTGGACCTGAGGTTGCTGAGTTCTGGATAGATTCTATCTAAATGATACTTGATCACTTAGAGACTTTTACTGATAAGAGAGTCAAGCTGAAGGATTATATGTTTTTATGATCAAAAAAGTGATGGTGGGACATCCAGATATAGGATGGATAGCTAGAAAACAAGGAGGGGAAGGACTTATAAGTGAATCTCTTGGAGCACTTATACCCTGAGATGCTTATACAAGATAGAGTGGATGAGTTTAGGAGGTTGACTCAGAGGAGAATGTCTATTATTGTCTATGATGGTTTTATTATATATCTATAGTTATTTACTTCATCATTAGAAGGAGATAAGTCTATGGTGGAGAAATTATTTCAGGATGAGATTAAATGAAAAATTAATTTCCAAGTGAATATATTTTGGCTAAAAATGTTTTATAAGGTGGTGAATTAGGCTCTCATTTTTTTAGGGGAACCTTAAGGAGGCTTATGGTGGAGGACATGTGGATTCTACTGAATGTTCAGGAGGTATGACTTCTAAGAGCAGGAAGTATTATTATGAGTATTTCAAACATAGAAATGGAAAGAAGAGTGTACAGGGGGTGGATCTATTACATAGGATCTTACTCGAGTGATCTGTCACTAGTGTGGTAGGTCAGGACACTTTCATAGATAATGCCCTCGACCACTGGTATATTGTTGATCCTGCAGTAGGATGGAACATCTATAATAATTCTTAAGTAACCCGTGATTGATGGGTAGTGATGGAGTGGCTAGACAGAACCAAATTATGGGAAGGGGATCTTATACAATGTATTAGTCTATAATCTAGAGTTATACTGGTCATGGTAGTTTAGGTAGTGGATGAGGTTCTTCTGGGAAAGAGAACTCATATCAGTAGAGTGGTGGAGCTCATGGGACTTAGACTAAATCATAGATAAGAGGGGTAGGACAGTTTCATGTAGTTCATCCTACACTTGTGGATAGTGAGGTTTGACCATCGAAAGTTTGTGGTACTATTCTTGTAACTTCTACGCTAGCTAGTGCCTTATTTGAAATGGGTGCCTATATTTATTTAATATCTGCACAATTTGTGAATGGGTTGAGTCTAGAAGTGTATTTTGTGAGTGGTGTGATGAAAATCGATACACCTTTGGGAGTACGGTCAAGATACTTCAGTTTGTGAAAGGGGTGTTCTCTCAAGATTGGAGTGTATCATTTTAGTTAGGATCTTTAATCCTTGATCTATTTGGATTTAACCTAATCATGGGTATGGACTGGTTAGTGGTGTACCGAGACCACATTGTTTTCTACCAAAGGAGAGTTAATTTTATGTCTCTTGAGGTTAAAAATTATATTCATCATGGAGAGTGGGATATCAAGGCAGACCATGCAGGGCCAGTTCATCAACAATAGGGAGAGCTCGCATACTAGGTTTCTAGTTTTTTGTTGGAAGAAGGAGGTGAAAAGCATGATTCCTTTACAACTGTAGTGGATCAGTTTCAGGATGTGTTTCCTGAATATTTCTCAGGGTTACCACCTAAGAGAGATGCGTAATTCATTATTGATCTCATGTCGAGGGATGAGCCGGTTTTTATTCCACCATACAAAATAGAACCAAAAAATCTTCAAGAGCTTAAGACTCAACTGGAAGAGTTGATGGATAAGGGTTTTATCCATCCGAGTACACTGCCTTGGGAATCTCCAATATTTTTTTCTAAGAATTCTCATGGAACTTCATCCTTATGTTTTGATTACCAAAAGTTGAACCGGATGACAGTGAATAATCAGTATCCTCTTCCACAAATTGATTATATATTTGACTAGTTGAGAGGGTTGTGTGTATTCTCCAAAATTTAATTAAGATAAAAGTATCATAATTTGAGAGTTTTACCTTCTGATATACCACATACTGCTTTCAGAAGTAGGTATAGACTATATGATTTCTTCATGATGTCATTCAAGATGATGAATGCACTAGCAGTGTTTATGGCCTTGATGAATAGAATTTCCCACCCATACCTGGATCACTTTTTGGTTGTGTTTATGGATGACATTTTTTGTACTCTAAGACTCCTGATGATCATGCCCAATATCTTGACATCATCTTGAGTACACTGAGAGATCATAGGCCCTACGAAAAGCTATCTAAGTGTTAATTCTGGATTGACCAATTACATTTCTTGGGTCACATCATCTCAGAGGAAGGTGTATCAGTAGACCCAAAGAAGGTGCATGCGGTGTTTTCATGGGAGCATCCCAAGAATGTTTTCTATATTTACAGCATTTTTGGGATTAGTGAGTTATTATCGGCGGTTCATCCAGGAATTTTCCCATTTTTTAACACCACTTTTGGGACTAACCAAGAAGGTAATAAATTTTTAATGGTTTGTATCATGTGAGAATTCTTTCTAGGATCTAAAGAAGTGTTTGACTGCTGCACCGATCTTGATCCTACCCGAGCCAGGTGATGAGTATATGATGTTTTTTATGCTTCTAGGATAGAACTAGGAGTAATTTTAATGCGGGTGGATAAATTTGTGGAATATGTGTCATGACAATTGAGTCCACATGAACAAAAATACCCTATACATGACATCGAGTTATCAATAGTAGTTTATTCTTTGAAGTGTTAGTTGAATTATCTATTGGAAAAAAAATAATGTGCATACCAATACCAAGATCTTAAAGGATATATTTTACCAATGAGATTTAAATATCCAGTAGTGGAGGTGGGTTGAGTATATATAGTCTTTTTATTTTGATCTAGAATATACATTCGGGAAGGGAAATAGTGTTGTTGATACTTTAAGTAGGAAAACTTAGACTCATGCAGTCATGGAGTCTAGTTTTGAGTGGAAGATAATGGATTTACTGACTGAGATGCATATTGTAGATCAGGATATCCAAGAGAATATGACTCTCATATCAGTTTTAGTGGAGTCTACACTTTTGATCCAAAAAATGGTAGAGACAATATGAGGATCTTAAATATTTGGACTTTATAGAAAGCCTTGAATGTGGGGAGTCACCTTCTGATTGGACTATAGATGACGATGATATCATTTATGTCAGGAATCATGTTTTTATGCCTATGAGTATGCAGGAGGAGTTGATCTGTGAATTTCATGCCTCAAAGTGGGAGGTGCATCCAGGTTTTACTAAAATGTATCATGACCTACGTCGAAAATATTGGTGGTTGGTAATGAAAAGATAGATAATGGGGTTCATGACAAGATGCTACACCTATCAATAGGTGAAGGTTGAGCATCATTGACTTGGTAGTTTACTAGAGTCGTTTTCCATTCCAAAATGGAAGTGGGATGATGTTACCATGGAATTTATGGTGGGTCTCTTAAGGTAACCTCATAATAATGATTCAATTTGGGATATATTAGATCTACTTCCTAAAGTAGAACATTTCTTTCCTATACGGGATGCTTTCTCAGTGGATTGGTTGGGAGATATGTATGTTCAGGAGATATGTATGTTTAGGAGATAGTATGTCATCATAGGGTGCCATGGATTATTGTTTCATACCATGAATTGTGTTTTACTTTGTGATTATAGAAGGTTTTTCATAAGGTTCTTGGTACATAGGTTTTACTGAGTATTACATTCTACCCACAGAAATATGGGCAGTTCAAACATACTATACAGGTTTTGGAGGGTATTCTTCAGGCATGCGTTCTTGACTTTGTTGAATCATGGGAGAATCACCTATAATTGGTGGAGTTTTCCTATAACAACAGTTATTAGGTGAAAATTAGGATTCCTCCATATGAGAATATTTATGGTAGGCCATACAGATCACCTCTATATTGGATGGATGCAGGTGATTTAGATCTATTGGGACCAAGTATCATGCGGGAGACATCGTAGTAGGTTCAGTTGATTTAGAAGTGTATGGATATGTATTAGATTATACATAAGTAATATTTTAATAGATGATGATATCCCCTAGAGTTTATAGATGTTGGTTGTGTTTTCCTTTGGTTTTCTTCTAGATTGGGTCACCATAGGATTTGGAGACAGGGAAAGTTGGCACCCATGTTTGTTAGACCATTGGAGGTTGTGGAGAGAACCAGGTTGGTGGCATACTGATTGTCTCTCCACATAGGTGTAGTGCTATGTATGATGTTTTTTATGTGTCAAAAATTTGGTAGTATCACCCCAACCCTTCTCATGTGATCGATGTGGATGATTTTGAGCATGAGACCGATGCGTCTTTTGAGCAACATCTGATATGTGTTGTGGATCATAGTGAGAAATCTTTGAGGGGAAATACCATACCAATAGTTTGTATATTGTGAAAAATGCTCATGTTTGGGAGGAAACTTGGGATATAGAAGCTGATATGTGGCCTCAGTGGCTTGATGTTTTTATCTTGTAATCTTAGAGATTCTTGGGAGTACAACTTGAGGATGAGATGTTATAAGGAGGGGATATTGTAAGATCCTGATATTTTCTATAGATGTATCAAGATTTTTTAAAGGTACTCTTTTACCCTTGTTTTGAATGTATCTTTTTTAGGGTTTACTTTGGAGATTTCTGGGGTGAAATTGAATAATTTTGGAAGGAAAAGGGGAAGTAAACTATTGGTACAAGGCTTGACCAAACCATGCTCCCAGGCCAACAAACCATGTGAACCCAAATATAGGGGATTCACATGGTTGGTGCATGGTTTTTCAAATAGTGCACCCTCCCAATATTAACTATGTGTCCCCCTGGGAGGAGGTTCGTGATTAGGTTCATGGTTAGGGAAAACTGTGTGCCCCTTATAGGAAATAATGCGTGCTGAAATTTAAACCCCTAAAAAATTAAAATAAAATCCTGAACCCCCTGATAGTAATCCCCAATAACCGCCACATAAACATAAACTGATTCTTATGAATTTTAGAGGCTCTTGGATGAGTTACAAGGCTTTCTAACTTCTGTTCTTGATGAATTGAAGATTAGATTGATGGATCTACACCTCTATCGGTATGTGTTTTCTTCCCGATTATATTTCTCTATCTCCCATGTTTTTTCCCGAATAAAAAGGGTATGTTTTTCCTCTATTGGTGATGGGTTTAGATATAGGTTTGATGGATCTTTATTATTTTGATCTTGGATCTAGGTTTTGATTCTATATCTCATTCTTTATCGTGATCTCGGTTTTTTTGCTTCAGTTGGGGATTTTTATTGGAGAGCGTTCATCATCTATATTGAGGTTGGTATTATAAATTGAAATAGTCTTGATTTAATTAAGTGTATGTAATTATGAAATTTAAATTTTCATGATTGGGTAATTGCATCTAATATTGAATTGATTTAATTTAATTTCCATGTGATAATGAGTTGGGTTAAAATTGGGGAAATTGGAATTGGTGGAATATGATTAATTAATTAGTTAATTAATTAATGGAATATTGTGATTTTGGAATTTATGGGATATTGGGATTGTGTAATTGATCAATTAATGTGATTATGAATTAATTGACAATGAGAATTATGATATGGTTGAATTTACCTTAATGGATTATATGATTTAAATATTACAAAATGGTTTAATGGTGAATTTTACATATCATTCCATGAGATTAAAGTATTGAGCCATGATTATTTTGAAAATCGAAATGGTATCCATGATGTGAAATGTGATAAGATGGTTAATGTTGATTAAACCTATTGAATGTGATATATGTGATATATGTGTGATTGATTGAAATATAAGTGTGGGACATAGACTGACGCTCCAAATACCCATATCTGATTAACTGATATACGAGTATGGGACATGGAGTGATGCTCAAAATACCCATATGTGATTGAATGATAAATGGGGTGTGAGATAGTGACTCATGATGAAAATACTCATGAGGTGCTAGACATGGCGTTCTAGGCCCAAAATGTTGGCATTGGAATATGGTTCCAAGTAGCCATGATATTAAATTTAAATGAAATGCCATGTATTATAATGATTTGTAAATTAAATATGTGTTATGGTTTGGAATCTGGTGCGGGATAAATCTGTTATTGAGGGTTCAAGCGTCCTTGGGAACCTGAGGGTTTATATGGTTAAATAAAGAATAATTGAATATATGTAAATTGTTTACTTTATTACTTGTATTTTATTATTTATACAATTGAATACATTTTTATTGACTAGATATTATTTTAGAATTTTTTGGTGATGGCCTACTGAGTTTCACTCACCCTACTCGGTATTCCTGATCTATACCCAAATAAAAATCATGTTTTTAGGACAGGATAAGGTAAATATACCTATATTAGATGGATGATTTGGGGTAGAGCATGGATGAGGGAACTAGACATGGTATCAAGACCTACTTGGGGGTTGTCAGTGTATTTACTTTAGGTTTTTCATTTGACACAATTGACACTTATTTATGACATATCTACTATTTATTTATGGATATTGTTTTTAGTTTTGGTTCATCATGTGATCCTGGTTATTCTAGTTATTGTATTATTCAGGGTGTTAGTTATTGCCTATTGGTTATTGTTTATTTGTTTCTATTTATGTTCTTCTTTGATAAAGAAGGTATAGTCTCCCCATGATCGGTATTAGACCCTCACTACTAGCTGGAAGCCTATGGCGTAATGAGATGCATGCCTGAGAACTTGTGTTCAACCGTCTTGGGGAACTAGTTTGTGGAATTCGGGTTAGGATGTGGAATGTTGTCTATTGAACTACATTCATACTCCAACCAGAACAATCTTGCATGCCAAGAACTTTTAGAATCGGTTCCAATCCAACATGATATGGATTCTAGATCAATTAAGAGAAGAGATAAACCAAAGGTTAGAACCAATACTCACCCAAAGTCAATCTTTGTCAACGATTGTCTTGAATTATGATTGGAAGAAGAAAAGAACTTCAATTTTGGAATAATGATGAAGGAATCAGGCTCCCAACAAGGCCCTTGAAAGCACCACAATTCAAGAAGGGATTTATGGAATATAGGTGTATTGAAAATAATCACCATGATGCAAAGTAGACCACTACTACACAAAGGTGAATATGAAGAAGACCACCACAGTGCATGATGAATAGTTGCAGCATGGGCATACTGTTAGAAAAATACCACATCATAGAGAATAGTACCATGATGTGGAGAGTATCGTATGTCATCCTCTATGGAAGAAAATGATTACTATGTCATAGAAACACATTGAATCTTAAACTTCTGCAAGCACTGCAGTGTGGAGTCACCTCTATAACCCTTTGAAATTATGTAACATTTCCAAAGAAAGGAGGGGAATTGATATTTTTAGGGGTTAAATACATGTGAAAACCCCTCATTAAAGACTCATAAATTTCAAAAATTATTAACCTAAATTATTATCGAAATAGATCATTTAAGGATATAAATCCCAAAGACCAAAATGGTTGAACCTGTTTTTTTTTGTAACTAATGCGAAGAAGGATCTGCAACGTGGTCTAACTCACCATGGTGCAGCCTCCTTGAATATCCCTCCATGACAGAGGCTACAACTCAAACCCTAATAAATAGAATCACTATGATGCATCCCCTTTTTCTATTTTATGGCCTCAATTCCATAACACCACTATAGTACAGTCACCTCCATCATAGTGCAACTAATTCCACTATGATGTGGCCTTGAGTGTTGTAGTGTAGTTCTATCTATATTGGCCAATGAAAGCTACTCAAATCCCACTAATCCTTAACCAATCATTTATCAACTTGAAAACCCATAATAAAAGTATGGATATAAGGTTTTATATACAAAGACAAAAAAAATGAGGATTTACAAGTAGAATTACACTAATAAGTTTTTTGGGAAAACAAAAAATAAGTTATTTCTGATATTTTAAATAACGAAAACCCCTTTTATTTTTAACATAACCAATAATACCCACGTAGTTCAGTTAGGTATAATTACACTAATAAGTTACATGATAAAAATTCTATATAGGTTTTATCGACACTTTAAATAACCAAACCTATTTCCTTTTATTTTATTTTATTTTCTATAACCATTGTTATAATTACACACAAACATTCATATATCTCGTGAGATTATGTGCCTAGTATGATGAATAAACTCAGGCATCTTTCCATTTCAGTCCAAGAGAAAAAACCAAAAATCAATAAATATTGAAATATTATTCTCAGAAATAATTAAATCAACTATAAATTCAAAAATAAAGAACACTAATCACAACTCCCATGTAACTTGAGATTAAAATCATGTTAATGATAACCAAACACACAACATAACATCTATTATAAGTCCTATATACCATATCCCAAATAATAAGGAAAATAAAACAATTCTCTTATACTAATTTTTAACATACCCCACTGATTAGCCAGTAAAATAGGATAATATTAATTTTTAATATGTATAATTTCCATGTTATACATTATTCATAAACATCATTTTTAGTTCATTTTAAAAATTGAACATTATTTGACATTATGATTGTAATTCCTTCTTAAAATACACTATTACATGGTACATTTTTAAACACATCCTAAAACACCAAAATGTCTTGATTTTACTTTCATATTTCATTTTCAGGTTTTTAATTATATTATAAATAATTCATAATTTTGGATAACTTGAATATTTTTATTGGAAGACCACCATTTTGGAAAATCAACCCAAGAAATTATGGGAAAAGTGAACTCAACAACATCCCCACAATATCACTGTAGAGGCCAATATCCTATCCCAATTAAGCTAAAATTTTAAATGGTGATAGAGAAAATCATGGATATCATTTCATTATATAGTGTACAGAGATAATTCTGATTTTTTTAAGGGACTTCTAGGTGGTCCAAGTTGAAGATGAAATTCTGAGCCAGATTCTATGTCCCAGAAAAATAGCCCACCATTTTGATCATATATCTAGAAACCAACATCTAATTGGGTTCAAATTTTACATTATGATAGAAGACATATGGGGATTAAATTTATTCTTATACGACCCACTCCAATTCTTCCATCTAGAAGCTCATTTTGGTGCCTCTGTTTGGTGGATTCGATATGGATTCTATTCAGGTCAAGGGTGGAAAAGTCTAAGTTCCACAAACATTCCACCTCTATAGGCCTACCATAATCAATTTGGATGAATTTTATTGTTGGGTAATTGACCCAAGAATTCAAAAATTCTTATTTAATGTAGTGGTTTTGGAGTATTTAGGGATTCATGGTGTTTTTTTTTTTCATTTTAATGTTATGCTTCCAATTTGATGTTGTAATCACATTTCTTCAAATTGTATGTTTCTCTAATCACCTTAGCTTCTTAATAAAACTTCTTATTCTTATTGTTTTTACTATTTTTGTTAAAACATTGATACTATTTTTTTAATTTGCGAATTTATTAACACAATTAAGAGATAAATCCTTCAAACAATGGTGGAGTGTTAATTATTTCATTGTTTTTTACTTCTTCAATTCCTCCCTCACAAGTCTACTTTGCACTTCCATTTAAATAATAGCATCAATGGAGGGATAAAACTCTTATGGTTTGATTCAATAGAGTATAAAGGTTCTGTATAGGATGTTATTTCTCACTATATTAATTTTTAATCACTTATTTTAATTGAGAGTTTCATTTGATTATCTTAATACTTCTTCGTCCTTTTTGAATTTTAAGGCCACACACTTGAAGAGATAATAAGAACCTTTACATTGGATTGATCATAAAAAATGATCCTCCAAGTGCATAGATTATTAGAATTATGTTTTTTTATTATTAAACCAATAAGTGATAAATTTTTTTGATCTCTTTAAATAAATCACTCTTGAGTCTAAGAAACTGAAATCGTTAAAAAGGAATTTCATCCAATCCACACCATATAATAACTTAAGATCAACCATTTCTCATAATTTTAATTCACATAGGTATCCTAGTGCTAATTTAAAACCATCTAAAATCAACCAAAATTTGGTCACTTTATAGAAAAAAACAATCCATATAATTTACATGTATGTAGGTTTCTTCTTAGGTATCTGGGGATTCGACAATAGAAGCTACACTACAAATGACTACTTAACCCAAAAAACCTGGGTAAATTTGGGTGAGGCAAAAATTTTGTATCATTACTGGGGACCCAAGTAAATCATCTCAACACTCATTTTATTCTCCTCTATTTCTCTTTTTTCACCTCAATTTCTCTTATCTTTTCCCCTTTATTTTGTTTTTCACTTTTCTTGGTGCATGTATACCTATACCCGTGACCATTCAAATCATCTAGTTAGGGTGGATAGTCTTGGGGTTGGGGAGACAAACACACCTAAGAGTATATTTACATTAGATCCTAATCTTTATAACACTCATGATTCAAAAATTGATCCCATTTCAATGCATGTTCTTCAAATATACCAACTCATAAACCCGAGCGGAAACCAAAATGGAAATCCTAATAAGGAAACCACAAACTTGAGGAATGCATTCGATCAAATCCTGAATGACTACCTCACACCTTCCTATACCAATGGAACCTCTTTCATTAGGCATGATACCCTAGGATAATCCAAATATGTCTTCAAACCTCATGTCTTAAACCACCTTCCAACCTTTCATGGGATGGAGTCAAAAAGTATATACCATCATGTCAAAGAGTTCAATGAAATTTTTGAAACCATGTTCCCACCACATCAACTTAAGTCATCTAAGATGAGGCTATTTAATTTATCACTAAATAATAGAGAAAATAATTAGTTAAAAAATTTGAGACCTACATAAATCCACTCATGGGACCAATTACAAATATAATTATACAAAAAATAATTCCCACATCATAAAACAATTGCACTTAAAAATAACATCCAAAACTTTTTCAAAAAAGGAGAGTCATTTTATGAAACATGGAAAAGGTTCAAAGACAAACTCAACATGGTACCTCACCATGTATTTTAAATCCTAGAACAAGTTCAAATCCTCTATGAAGGGTTGGGTCTAAGAAACAAACAATTCATTGACATGATGTGTAATAGAACCATAAAAAAATCCCCAAATGATGATTATGCATATCTAGAAGGACTGGCTGAACGGAACCAAACATGGGTAACATCACCTTATTATGATAATACACCCAAATTTGGTGTAATTCACACCCTTATGGAAGATGAAATACTTATGTAAAAACTTTTTGTACTCACTAGGAAGGTCGAGGAGATCGATCTTAGGAAGGTCCAAGAAATTAAAAATGTTGACCTTCTTTACACGATTTGTGACAAACATGACCACAATACCAACAACTTCCCAAACAACCCTTCCATTAAGAATTTTATTTTAGTAGGACCACTAGTTGAGGTCAATTCTTTTAAATTTCAAAATCCATAGTACCAAAACACTTTCAATCCAAGGTACAATGATCATCCAAGATTTCATTGGAAAGATAACCAACAATCCATCCAATAACCTAGTCATCCACAAGGACCAAAACCCTGACTTTCACAAAATTTTCAAGCTCATAACCATCTCTAACCACAACTAGTCCAATAACAACATCCTTCTTTCCAATACCAACAACCCATCCTGTAACCCATTAAACAACCAATCCAACAACCAAATTATCCTCCTGGGATAAACCAACCAACACAAGCCCCTTCCCAATATGTCCCTCTCCCAATCCTTGAAAATTTGTGTAAAAAATGGAGAAAATGAAATAAAAAGTCAAATCCCTTAAAACATGAATTGAAAACCATTAAAATAAAAAATTCACCCATTCCTACTCATGAAGTACCATCCTCAACCTTTAGAGGAGAATCCAGATACACACAAACCTCTCATGAACAACTAAAAGTAGTAAATATTTTAATAAGTGGTAAATCCATTGAAAAACCTGAACAAACCATCCCAAAACCATTAAAATATTAAACATCACATGAAAATGAGGAAGAAACACCATCATATTCTGAAAAATGAAATGATAATGTGAAGGAACCACAACCACATCAAACAATCAAACAACCTGATCCCTTCCCTCAATACATGAGAGGAAAATCTAAACCAGAACTAAATGAGACTTTAAGGGAAATCTTCTCTCAGGTTAAGTTGAACATTCTTCTTATTGATTCAATCCAAACCATTACTGCCTAATCTAAATACCTAAAGGACCTGTGTACTTTCAAAAGGAAGTTCTCACATAAAAACCAAGTCCTTTTGGCTGCTAATGTGAGTACCATTATTCAAGGGACCATTCCTCCTAAGTTGAAAGACCCAGGATGCCCTTACATAAATGTTGAGTTAGTTGAGAATAAAGTTGTAAAATTCATTTATGATCTAGGATCTAGTGTGAACCTCAATCCATATTCCATATATTTTTAGTTAGGGATCAAGGAACTCCAACCCACATTTATCACTCTTCAACTAGCTGATCATAGTGTTTGAGTTTTTAAAGGGACATTAAAGGATGTTTTAGTAAAAGTTGAAATTTTCATTTACCCTACTGACTTCATTATCCTTAACAATCACCCAAGATTAAGTCCTCATGAGAAAACCCCACATAATCCTTGGTTATCCCTTATTATCAACAATAAACTCAATCATCTGAGTTAGGAATGGTAATATGACTATAAGCTTTGGAAACATGAGCCTCTATCTAAATATCTACATTGAAAACTCTAAAATTGGAGATGATGAAGATATCCATGAGGTAAACTAGATAGGTAGTGTTGATATTGAACCATATAATCATCAAAGAATTATTGAAGGATGTTTAAGTCAAGATGAGATTGATTTCCTTTGTTCACATGAGGGAAATTTGTCTCCTTGGCTTGAATCTTTTTTAGATGACTCCTTTTATGATTTTTTCAGGATCACCAATAAATGATACCATTGGTGAAATAAAAAAAATTAAGTCCATACCCATTCATGACATTGATCTGGCCAATTTGGTGGATGAAAATTTTGTTCACAAGGAACCAATTCTATCAAGAAATTTATAAAAAGAAACTGGGTTCAATACAAAGTCTCATCCTTATTTTAAAAGTAATAACCAAACTGATCTAGAATTTAAGGTCCTACCTTCATCACTCAAGTATGCTTTCTTAGGGGAAAATCAATCCTTTCTTATTTTAATTTCTTCATCTCATTAATCCAATCAAGAAAGGATGATTCTAGATGTCCTAAGAAAGCATAAGAAAGCAATCGAATGGACCCTTTCTGATATTCCTAGGATTATCCAACTCATTGAAACTCAAAGGATTGTTCTAGAATCTAACTCCAAAACCATATCTTCAACCTTAGAGGAGACTCAATCCCAAACTTATGGATGTGGTAAAGACATAACTTCTTAAGTTTTTGAAATAGGGAATCATCTACCCCATTGTTGAGAGTGAGTGGTTTAGACCAATTAAAGTTGTTACAAAGAAATATGGAATCACTGTGATCTCCAATGAGGATGTTGATCTTCTCCCCACAAGGGTAAGTAGTGGATGGAGAGTGTGCATTGACTATAGGAAGTTAAAATCATGCACTAAGAAAGACCATTTCCCCTTACCCTTCTTTGATCAAGTCCTCAAGTGAGTGGTGGGTTATTAGATCTATTTTTTCCTAAATGGATTATCGGGATATAATTAGATTTAGGCCTCTTTAGAGGATCAATGAAAAACAACCTTCACCTGTCCATTTGTCACTTTTTCCTTCAAGTGAATTCCTTTTGGGTTATGTAATTCCCCTGATACCTTACAGTGATGCAAGATGGAAATATTATCTGACATGGTGTGGGATTATTTAGAGGTATTTATAGATGACTTATACATATTTGGGGATACTTTTTAGGGATGCCTTATGAATTTTGAAAGGGTTTTGTCTAGATGTGAAGATAATAATCTCTTCCTAAACTGGGAAAAATTCAATTTCATGGTAAAGGAGGGACTAGTTCTGAGCTATCTAGTCTCTAGTAGAGGTATTGAATTTGATAAATCTAAGGTTGATATCATTCATCACCTTCCATCTCTAAAAACTATCCAGGAATTGAGGTCCTTATTAGGATATGATAGTTTCTATAGAAGGTTCATTAGTAATTTTAGCTCTATTTCCCAACCACTTTGTGATATTTTAATGAAAGATGCTTTATTTATATGGAAAAATATGTGAGGAATCATTCTCAACACTAAATCCATCTCTTATATCTCCACCTATCATGAAATATACCAATTATAAAATTCTGTTCAAAATCATGTGTGATGTGAGTGACTTCATTATAGGAGTTGTCTTGGGACAACGATCTGATAAAAATCCATATGTTATTTCTTATTCAAGTAAATATTTAAATGATACAAAAATCAACTAAACCATCACTGAGATAGTTACTTGTTGTTTTCTTTGATTTATAGAAATCCAGGTCCTATCTCTTAGGATCCCCCATCATTGTCTTCATCGATCATTCAACTCTGAAATAACTTTTCCAAAAAAGGATTACAAGGATAGATTGATTAGGTGGTTTCTTCTTCTTTAAGAGTTTGATTTAACCATTAAGTATAAAAGGGGTGTTGAAAATTTTGTCAATGATAACCTCTATAGTATGGAATTAAAAGACAACTCACATCAACTTTCTATGTCAGATTCATTTCTTGATATTCTGTGAGTGATTTCTCTTGGTATGCCGACATAGCAAACCATTTAGTTACAGGTGATATTCCAAAATTCCTGAGGAACCAATATAATAGAAAATTCATTTCTGATGTTAAACACTATTTGTTTGATGATCCATACCTCTTCAATTTATATCCTGATAAAATCATTAGGATATTTATTCCCAAGTCTGAGCAAGAGTCTATTCTAAAATTTTGTCATGGAGAGGCATGTGGATGCTATTTTTTCACAAATAAAACCACTACAAAGGTCCTACAAAGTGGTTTCTACTGGCCTAACCTCACTAAGGATTCCTATAAATTCTTCCAAAGTTGTCCTCGGTGTCAACAATTAGGATCCATAACCAAACGGAATCAAATTCCCATTATTCCCATTCTGGTCATTATAATATTTGTTTTTTTGGGAATTGATTTAATGGGAACCTTCCCAATCTCTAGGGGTATCTATACATCCTGTTAGCTATTTATTATGTATCAAAATGGGATGAGTTCATTCCCACAAAGTCTAATGACCATCATGTTGTGATCTGATTCTTAAAAGAGCACATATTTTCTAGATTTTGAATTATTAGGGCCATCATCAACGATCATGGAACCCATTTCCCTTTTAATGGGTTTAAAAAAAATAAAAATGGGATAGGGTTCTCATTATTTTGAAAAAAGGGTCCCGAGAAGAGTGAACATCATTCATGCTTCTTCCCTCACCAGGGAGAATGAATGGTGTTCATGCTTCCTATGTGAATTTTATGATGGAAGCGTGAATAGGGTTCACACTCCCTCTTGAATTTTTAATTAAAAAATCATTAATATTTATAAATACTAATTAAATAGAAATACATATTAATTAAAAAATAATCAATATGTATAAAATATTAATAAATATAAATACATTTTAATTAAATAATAAATAACATTAATAATAGTGTTCATGCCCATTTTGATCAACTGGTTAGATTCTTGGTGCACTACTTGATCACCAGTAGTGTTTGTTCATAAATTTTTATAATAGAACTATACATACAAATTTATTTTCAACTAAATATGTAAATATCTTAATATATCCACTTTAAGTTACCAAATATTCATTCCACTTCCTCTCCCACATATTAACATGAAGTAAAATAGTTCAAGGAAAAAGGGTATCAATTCATACTTAAGAAATGTGTCATCCATTATTTCACTCTAAGTCTATGTGAGCCATAATCGATGTAGAAAAAAATATTATTTGATTTGGGAAACAATGTTGTCCTCTACCAACTGACCATGATACCACATGAAATGAGAACTCGTGTACTTATCATCAAGGGTAATCCAATTTTATTTTAGGATGAAGATATTAAATGATATATGAAACTTTTATTATAAAAATCAACCTAAAACTAATGCAATAAATTTAACAAATAGATCAAAAACATTCAAGTGAAATAAGAAGGATAAGTGGTCTTTGAGCGCATCCATACTTCAAATTTTCTTATTTAATGGATTAATTCAATTACAACCTCTTTTTATTGAGTTTTTTTGTTAACAAATGAAGAGAGATTTAGAAAAATATACCTCTTTTAATAACATGATCTTCATGAACATTCTATAATAATTGGATTTGATTCTAATTGATATACTAACTCTGTCAGTAACTTCATATTTCTTCATGTACCCCCCCCCCTCAAGGTAAACACTCATAAACATATTTATAATGGTGGATCTCTTCAATAATTTTTTTCAAGATGTTCCAAGGATGATCTTATTCAATAATTATTATTTAGGATACCAAAAATAATATCAAACCATGATGATATATTATTTATACTTATTGTATTGGATATGCTAAAACATTATTCAAATTCATCAATGATGAACCTCTTTCTTGTTTTTATTGGAAAACCAATTGAGGAATCATTCTAGGGTGATAACTTCTTCATATTTGTGATCAAGAATTGATAGCACTCACTACTTCTCATGTTATCCCCCTAAGAACTTGGTTCACTATCAATTCCTTACATCATAAGAATAGACAAAAAAACAATGATTAAGTAAATATTTTTTATCTTCCTTACTTCTTAATGTGAATAGGAAGGTTGAGTTTTTTTCTTAGTGAAGTTGGTCCAATTACACTAGTATTAATGATTGTACATTTGAACATCTGTTCAGATTTATATTGGTGTAGCAAGGATCTCTTCTCATTACATTTTGATTTTTGTGGAGATTTTTTCCCTTATTAGCCTTCATGGATGATGCAATCTTAACCCTCTTAAGGATTGTTTCTTATTCTGAAAGAATATAAAATCAATATTTTTCATAATTTCCTTAATTTTATCACATAATGGAGGTATTTTAACCTTAAAATCCTATAGTGAAGATTGTGTACCAGTAGAAATTGTCTCCTTTTATAAATATTAAATATGTATCTTTTCAAAATTGTCCAAATGAACTTATAATTCCATATATCTCATATGTTAGTTTTTTTATCTTCAACCATAATCACTGACTCTTCAAAAATATCCATTATTCATTCAAATTATTCTTCATGAAACTTAATTTTTTTAACAAAGATTCATGTTCCATGATCTACTAGGATTTTACATCCAATTTCAAATCATTGAGATCAATAATATTTTTCAAGATTTCTTCAAGTTCAAAGATCATTTCATTCAAAGACTTTTTGAATTCAAAATAATTAATATTATTAATATTTATTAATGAATTTAAGAATATTATTTATTATACATATATAGATAATAATACTAAATATTTATATGAATATAAAATAGTAATTATTTATTTTTGTAGATGATTTGATAACAGTAAGGCACTTATTGAGAAAAAGAACAAAACTCTATAAATGATAACAGTAAGGCACATACAACATGTATCATAAATCTAATATCAATCTCATCTTTTCCTGTGGACTGGATTCTCCTATGTCCTATAGCCAGTAATATATAGGATACATCCACACCATGTCTGTTTACATCTCCACTCTGGCATATGTTGCTTCTATATATCATCATTGACACCCACCTCCACATCCTCCTATGTGACAAGTGGTGGATGTACAGTCTCACCGCCTATACCTTGTCCTGCCTCTAAGGATAATGGATGATGGTTGGAACTCTTGAAAACATATGAAGAAGATGTTTTTTTATTGTGTATGTCTACAAAGAAGTTTATAATAAAGCATCCAACTCAGACCAGTTAATGTATATATCTACCTCTAGATGTGACTGAGAAGCTGGAGAAGTATCTGGCTGATCGTGATGAACACCCTCCTCCTATGGACATCAACATCCATAGTAGGGTCATCACCCCATGTTACATCTATATCAGGCTCAGTAACCTCATAATCATGTGGTGGATCAAATAAAACTCCATGATAAATCTAGTACGTGGAAGGAATCAACTCTACCACAGTGCTGTGAAAATATTTCTAGTCAAACGTGACTCTCTCTACTAGATTGAAGGTATGAAGGAGACAAGAGATACGAGCATCCTGTGAAATTAAATTATACTATTAAGTAATGTTAATAAAAAATATATTCAATAATGGAAAGAATAATGAATATAGACTCATGAAAGCCTCATCTATGTCATGTTAGAAATTTGATTGGGGAACTGTAGTACTGGGATGCATAATCCAGCTGATCCAATAAATGAAAACGTATTGTCCTTGCCCCTCATAACTGGGATTCATATTGTTTGTATCATAGATCAATATATTTGGTGTGATATCTCCTCCAATCAATGTCAATTTTCCCTAACATTTTCAGGGAATGCAATGAAGGTAACTGATTGGGTGGTTTAGGAACGAGCTGAAGGAATCTAAACTACCTCATAACTCTTTTAGTCTAATGCCACTCGACAATATGAAATGAATCAATAGAACCATGCAGGATCTGGTATCAAGCATCACCGTAAAATATTGTGGAAGTCTCTAGATGATATCATTAGTATATAGAATCCATGTAATCTTAAAGAAAAAAATGAATAATCAATTAATAAATGAAGAGATGTATAGTGAAGAATAAATATTTAAAAATATAAAAAATAATCAATTACATCATCTGGAAAAATGTTGTTCGGTATATGTCTATATGCATAGACGTCGTGTCTGGATGTATATGAATGTTGATGTTCTTGAATCCACCCGTAGATAACAATGTTATAGTTATATTTCATAATATAAATTATTCAATTAAGTTAGACATTATAAGGAATAACATAACATCATCCATGAGGAGACTCTACTACAATATCTATAGGTAATGGTGCATGAGCATGTGAAGCTAAGCGAGGGATGTGCTCCCATACCCATATCTATAGAAGAATAATGAATCATGTGAAATACATCTTATTGATGTGACATACACTACATAGCACCTTGTGTGTATATGAAATACAAGAATACCCCCATATATACTGGCCTTCTTGATCTAAATCCTCCAGTAAAGGTCAATACATCAGATGTACAAATGTAGTTGAGTGATCAACAAAAATCGTGCCACCGATCAGCCACAAAATATAAGCATGTGAAAATCACAGCATGGTGATCTCATCGGTATCCTCTACTAGATGTGTGAAGTGATGGTCTAACAATGGAATGTATAATCTACTACCGATGACGGACCTACCATTGTCATGGAACTATATTTCCAGTAATCTATGAACAAGATCGAACCAATCTACTCCAACTCGGCTTGTTACAACTACACCGTCGATGGGGAGGCCCAACATAATGGACACATCCTGCAGTGTAATAGTCATCTTCTCTTCTGTAAAATAGAACCTATGTGACTCTGGCCTCTATCTCTCTACAAGCACAAAAATGAGCTGATGGTCGAAAAAGGTGAAGTTTCACATCGCTATGTCATAGAACCTAGTGTGATGAAGAGGGGGTGATAACAAGTGGTGGTGCGGCATGATGAAAATGATGAGATCTTTATACACTCAAAGGAGGAACTAGATGTCCCTCTAAAACCATCCATGAAACATGAGTATCCTAGGATGTGAGAAATGGAGGACCTTCCATCTACAAAAATGATATCATCGTTACTTTTTTTATAGTGAATTCAATAAAAATTGTAATTTTTTTAAAAAACTACAATAAACAAAACAAGGTAGACAAATATATGTGGGTGGTGTTGTGAGTTTATTTTATGAATTTCTCGTTTTATTAATCTCCAATGAAGTTTAATTTATTCTAATTTTTTTATATAAATCAATGGTGATGAGAAACTTGCAATGAACATGTGAATTCATGATATATTCATTTTTTATGTATGTTTATTTTTTAATAGTTATATTATCACAAAATTCTTTCTGATAGAATCCAAAAATGAAAGAAACCAAAATTGAAACTTTTTATAAATGGAGCTAGTTAGAAATAAAGGGATTCATTACTAAAACACCCACATATGAAACAAAATATACACATTCATGATAAAATACACGGACTCGATCATGGATTACGAGAAGTGGAGCTCTGTCCTAGAACTTTGGGATATCTCTTACAAGTATGTTCTTCTGTGTGAAAAATGTTGTATTGTAGTCCCCCTACTTGTTTCCAAGGCCAATCCATCTCATTTTTTATTCAAGTAGATTTTGGTCTTCCTCGGGGGTACAACTTGGTAGTATGAAGCCAATAATTTAAAAAAAAGACATAAATTGAAAAAAAACATAAATGAAAACAAAATCAACTTATGAAACCAAGAAATATCAGGGATGATAATCAGATGATCAGCAGGGAATGAGATAGAATAAAAGTCACCAACAGGCATCCAATGTGCACTATAACAGTTAACCAAAGTGCTCATGTGATACACCGGGTCAACATAGGGCTCCTATGATATATTTACCAAAGAACAAGCTGCAAAAAACATGTGCATAGGGATATCTCAATGCCTGAAAGTTTTGGCAATCACAGTACCTATACTAAAACCATAAGAGAATAATGTATTAAAAAGGATATTAAATTTGCTTTAGAAAAAGTAATTTTATAAAAACATACCCAACTTGAGGATCGTCTTCTTTATTGTCTCATCACTAAAATGATTATGCACATTACTTGCAATATGTCTAATGCAGTATCAATGATAAGCATTCAGCTATATCCATGAAACCCCATCACTATTTATGGCCTCTATAATCGCTCTATGATGATCAGATACCAGACACACTCCCTGGTTTTGTGTGACATGAATGCGTATTCATGCCAAAAATCGGCTTTATGATTCAAAATTATCATTTTCAACAATAGAAAATGAAAGTGGTAATGTAGCATGATTACCATCCTATGTGGAAGTAATGAGTAAAACACTTGTATACTTCCCATAAAGGAAAGTTTCATCGACATGAATGAATTTTTTATAATAGGTAAAATTTGTGATGCATGACCTGAATGCCTAAAAATCCTATTGAACTTTACCTTTGATCGATCAACTTGGTGATTGGGGGACACATACTCAACAGTGTACAAATGATAAATAATATGATTGTTGAGAGGCAAAAATTCCATAAGTTGTGGCAACATTGCATAAGATTCATCCCAATCACCATACACTTTTACAATTGACTTTTATTTTTCATTCCAAGATTTGTTGTAGGATATTTTATTATTAAACAACTATTGAATTCTTTCCTGAACAAGGGAAATGGAAAATCCTAATATGTTCGTATCATCTCTACAATAATAGTTGATATATACTCTGCATCAAGTGAAGAGTGATCCTACGACAAGCTAGGATGCACACCAAGTGTGCGGGCCTCCTAATTTGGTTATATTCCAACATGAAAAAAAAATTATCATATATTTCCCTTAATCAAAATTTACATTCTAGTCCATATTTTTCTAATTGAATGAGATATTTTTTATTCTTCAACTCATCAACCACAAATGTAAAATGTCACTCTATGTGGTATTTTTTATCACATTTTTCATGGAAATTTTACATTCAAACTCCTTCATGACATAGATGGTGTTATCATTTGATGTAGATCTATTCCCTATAATGACAGGGAATTCAGAAGTTATTGTAATGACATCCCAATCAAAATGTTGTTCATGAAACATTCCTTCAACTAAGGAACTTAATACTGAAGGATTATTACCACTAACTGGTGGATGTTGTGGATGTATGTCTCTCATATGAACCTCAAAAGGTTCATTCCCCACATCACCCTCACCCACATCATCTCCTGATGCCTCGGAAGATACTTCATCCTCAGATAAACTTCCATTCACTATATCAACAATATACAAAGGGATATCCCCTACATTTCCTTTCAAATTCTGACCATCTTCTTCATGATTTGGATTTATCACTGGAGTCATATGAGGAGGCAATGAATAAGAGTATTGTGAAGGACTGAATTTTATAGAGATCACAAAACATGGTTCTGTATTAGTAGGTTGCACCACATCAATATCACAAATCACCACATACAATTTAATCATACCATTACTACACTAATCTCTAAATAACAAAGATGCATCCATCCAATCCTCATCATCGACCAGAGGGTATTCGGTATGCCATAAGCATTTAATACATTAAAGATGTTGATATGTTATTGAAGTAATTGATTGATCATCCCTTAGTTTTAACTAACTATGAATCTTATTGTGAACTTCATCCAATGTCAGACAACCATGAAGATATTCCACTCTTACAGGTGGAAACTATAGCTAAAACCCTATTTGGTATAAATTACCTCACTTTTTGCAATATATTTATGCATACATGATTACCTAGAAAAAATTAATTAATAAAATATTATATACTAAATGAAAACTTTAAATTATTTAAATTGGTTATGATTGAATAATTGACTTGATATTGATATTTTTTCTATGGATGGGTTTAACACTATTGAGGTATAGTGATGGTGATATTATTACCAAATCAAATTTAATAAAATGTTATATATATTTTTACCACATCATCAAATGTTTCATAAATTTTAATTACTTATGAATAAATAACCATGACTTGATCTTGATACTTACTATGGATTAGTTTATCATTATCTGACAAACTAACCAAACCATATGGGTAAACTCCTAGAGTCTCTATTATCAAATATTTCAACAACCGTCAATATCCTTTCAAATAGCAATGCCTCTTTTCAAATGCCTCTTGTGGAACACCTATTCTCGAATGCCTCTTCGGGAATGACTCTTGTTGATCGCCTTTGTATTACAAATTTACTCACATTCATGTGAGGAGGTTTAGGGGTATGAAGTACATAACATTTTTAAGCATACATGCAAGTCCTTACATACTTAGTGAGGGATGACTCTCAGGTCATCAATGTAAAAAATAAAATGAAATTATTATAAATTATATAACCACGTGCACAAAAAAGACATGCAATTTCAATTATGCATTGGTCAGTCATCTCAAGACCAGTTATCACACAATACTCTTAACATTTTTTTCGGTATACTTATTATCTTCTACATATTATATAACTTTACCTATTACTAGATGAAATATATATTAAATATCTACACTTATCTTCCAAAAATTTAATTTTTCAATGTGTATGTATATCTATATATTTAATAATAAAATTTAATAAATGTAATTAAAATTAATATAATTTATACTTACATAATAACCATTACAATACTGAACACTTATGTTATTTTCAATTTTATAAAATTGCATATGCATATATAATATTTATTTTTGATATTCTACTAATTTCCAAAATATAAGTAATTATATTTTATACTTTATTACTTGAAAGAATAATTATTTATACTTAATATAATTTAAATTTATCAATTAAAATTATTATTATTAATAAATAAAAGTAATATAATTTACACTTACATAAAAACCATTAAAATAATATAAACTTATATTATTTTCAATTTAATAAAATTACATATATATAATTTTTTCCATTTTTCTACTTTCCAATATTTAATTAATTATATTTTATACATTTTCACTTCAAATAATAATTATTTACACTTAATCTAATTTAAAATTATTATTTATAGAAAACTTTTTTATACCATTAACAATATATATATATATATATATATATATATATATATTTAAATATGATACTTAATATAACTAATGTATTTTTAATAAATTATATAGCTACTGTATAGAATATTATAATTTAAATTTATATTACTTTAAAGATAACATATTTTATATATAAATAAATCTATTCAAATCTCCATTTAAATTAAAAATATATACATTTTTTAAAACAATTTTATTTCCATAAATGTAAATTATATTTTAGACACGCCATATTTAAATTTCATAAAAATTCAATATGAATTATATTATACAAAAAATAATAACTCATTCAGAAAGTAAATTATACAAAAGACACTAATTTATACATTCATACATGCATCAATACTTATTAAATAAATAAATCATACACACAAACACTAATTTCTGCATCCATACAGTCATGCATCACATATTAAATAAATAAACCATACAAACTAAATAAATAAACACAATTAAACAATTAAAATTTTAAATAGAAATATTACCTTCTTAAAAGCTGCAAATATATGTTGAGAAAGATTTTCTGCAGGGCTTCGCAATAAAAACCAAAGGAGAGTAATGACATTTGTGGGGGGCTCTCCTTTTATAAATTTTGGTTGGGCAGAGGCGTAAACCCCATTCACGCCTCCTTTGTGACCTTTACGAAGGAAGCGTGAATGGGGTTCATGCTTCTCTGGTGGCAGAAAGAGAAGTGTGAACCTCGTTCATGCTTCTTTCTCAGATCAGAGAAGCGTGAATGAGGTCCATGCTTCTCGGGACATTTTTTTAAAAATATCGGGAACTCTATACTGTTTTTTTTAACCCATTAAAAAACTTTCAACCATCCCTTCTCAATACTTATTTCTAAGTATGAAATTTCTCACAAAGTTTCAACTTCCTACCATCCTCAAACCAATGGTCAAGCTGAGTTGGAAAATAGGGAAATTAAGAAAATTCTCGAAAAAACTGTCAATCCTTCTAGGAAAGATTGGTATGAGAAACTCTTGGATGACCTTTGGGAATATCATACTACATTAAAAACCATCCTAGGTATGTCATCATATAGGTTGGTTTATGGAAACACATTTTATTTACTTGTTGAAATTTAATATAAGGCCTTTTGGGCAATCAAAAAAATGAACTTTGACATGTCTTTGGCTGAAACAAAGAGGAAATTAGATCTTAATGAACTTGAGGAACTTAGGGTGGAGGCTTGTGAAAAATCAAGGATAAATAAAGCTAGAATTCAAGCCTATCGGTCTATGAATCTCAAAGAAAAACACTTTGAACTGGGAAAATTAGTGCTCTTGTATAGTTTTAAACTTCATTTACACTTGGGAAAGTTAAGGTCTAGATGGTTAGGTCCTTGCATAGTGTATCATGTGTAACCTCATGGGGAAGTATAGATTCAGTATCCCGCTAGTGGTCATATCTTTAAATTCAATGGTCATAGGTTAAAACCATTCATTGAATCATTCAATAAACAAGAAACATAGGAGGTATTAAAATAGATAATATATGAACCAGAAAAAAGTTGATAGATTTAGGGTCCATGTTGAGCTAACAACATTAAACAAAGAAATTTTTGGGATGAATCCCTTCCTTTACCTGTATATATATTTAAAGTTTGGAGTTTCAAAATAAGAAGGTATGTTTTTTATCCTTTACTTTTATTCTTTGTTTTCTTTTAGTCAATGGAACCTATCATGGTTTCCATAGTTTCTAATTTGGTTTGTGTGTGAGAAGTATGGGTTGTTGAGGTCAAATTTTTTTAGGGAAATCACATACATCCAGAAATTCCACACCATTTTACTATCCACTATAGGGAGTCCATGAGTGACATGGGGATCTAAGGATCAATTTTTTATTGCATGGCCTTCATTAGTATACCACCAGGTGACATTATTCCATAACTCATTTTCAAATTTTAATTTTGGAACTCCTCTCGTCTACCTCTATCCCTTCTAAATTTCCATTTCTTTAAACATTGGGGATAGTGTTATTTTAGGTTGGGGAGATGAAATAAAAAATGTTTTTTGTGCATAAAAAAATTAAAAAAAATTGAAATGTAAAAAATGTGCCTTGATGGAAAAAAATTTCTTTAACATTGACCATGATAATACACATTTCATACTTTGAAACTAAATATCAAATAATTTTTCAAACCTTGATTCTGATTTTAATCCATGTATAAGTTCATGAGCATAGATTTTGGAAAGTGTGGTTGTCTAATATGAATTTTCACCATTTATATTTTCATCCATTTAAAAAAATCACAATACCCATCCTTTGGATTGTGGGGTATTAATTTGATTTCTTGGGGTCTCATAATAACTTGCATAGGTTTTTTGATCATTTTAATTTTAATATGAATATTGAAAAAAAGTATCATAAAAAATATAAATAAAAAAAACTAAAAATAATAATAATAATACAATTCCGTGTAGAGAAATAGATTGACCGAATGTGTGGCTTTTGGTACTTAGGGATTGTGACTCCATAGTTTTTTGGCCCAGAGTTGGGCATTTTTTCTCTATTTTTTGAAATTTGAATTTTTTATTGATTGAGTTAACTTGAAATGATTCCTGAGTATGTGAGCTTCACTTGGTACCCTAAGGTCTTTGAGTATGGAAGTCATTGGCAAAGTCTCGCTACATGGGTTGACTTGATTGACTATAATTTCAATTAACATGGAAAATTTGAAAAAAAAAACAAAAAAATGAATACTCATATTAATAGTAAAATGTGATTCCACCTAGCGCTACCATCGTTTTCCCCTTGAATAAAAACGAACCCCCATGTCAATTGTGATGCCCAAATCATCATCATGCTTAATTGAAATTGGATGAAATGTGGCAATGAATTTGAGAAAAGGAATGATCTTGGGATTGGGCTTGGTATATGCTTGTGAACCTATCCTGTGTTAAAATATTTTGATGGGTTTTGTAATTGTTTGGTATGAGGTCTTTTGGTGAGCATTGTATATTAAAAATTTTTTGTAAAAGGGAATTCGAAGTTCATATTTCTGAGATATATTTTGCTTGATATTATAAAAAACTCAATTTGTGGGTGTTATTACCCACTAAAAGAGGATAATATTCATTTTTAATATATATAATTTTCATGTGCTATATTATTCATAAACACCATTTTTAGTGCATTTTACAAATTAAACATTATTTCACATTATGATTGTAATTCCTTCTTAAAATGCACTATTACATGGTATATTTTTAACACCTTATAAAACACCCAATGACCTTAATTTTACTTTCATATTTCATTTTCAGGTTTCTCATTCCATTGGAAATAATTCATACCATTGGATCACTTGAAGATTCGTATTGGAAGACCACCATTTTGGACATTCAACCCAAGAAATTCTAGGCAAAGTGAACTCGATAGCATCCCAAAAATATCATTGTATCAACCAAGATAAAAATATAATTATGATAAAATTTTAATTGTATATAGAAGACACCATGGGTAACATTTCATTAAACAGTGTCAAGATCTAATTCTGATTTTTGAAGGGAGTTCCAGGCATCCCAAGTTGAAGATGAAATTCTGGGCCAAATTCTGTGGATGAGAAAAATAGCCCACCATTTTGATCATATATCATGAACCCAACATTACAATTGGGATAAAATTTTACATACTATTAGGAGACATTTGTGGATTCAATTTATTCTTCTATGGTCCAATCCAATTTGGCCATATAGAATCTCATTTCGGCATCTCTGTTTGGTGGATGAAAGCTAGATTCCATTTGGGACAGGGGTGGAAAATTCCAAATTACACAAACTTTCCACCAACCTAGGCCTACCATAATAAAATGGGATGCCTTTTAATGTTGGGGGATCAATCCAAGTCTTCCAAAATTCCTATTTAAGGCAGTTTTGTTGGGTTATTTAGAGATTCATGGTGTTGTTTTCATTTTAATGTTATGCTTCCAATTTGATGTTGTAATCAGATTTCTTCAAATTGTAAGTTGCTTGAATCACCTTAGATTATTAATAAAACTTATTATTATTATTGTTTTTTGATCTTTTTGTTAACACATTGATAACATTTTATTAAAGTATGAATTTATTCACACCACGAAGAAAGAAATCCTTCAAACAATGGTGGAGTGTTCGTTATTTCATTGCTTTTCACTTCTTCAATTACTCCATCATGAGTCTACTTCCCACTTCCATTGAAGGAATAGAATAAATGGATGGATAACACTCTTATGAGTTGATCCAAGGGAGTATAAAGGGTCTTTATTGGATGTTATTTATCACTCTATTAATGTTTATTCACTTATTTTAATTGAGAGTTTTGTTTGATGATCTTAATACTTCTTCATCCTTGTTGAATTTTAAAGCCACACACTTCAAGTGATAATAAGAACCTTTACCTTGGAGTGATCATAAAAATTGATCCTCTAAGTGTATATATTATTATCATTAGGTTTTTTTATTAAACCAATAATTGATGAAGTTATTTTGATCTCTTTAAATGAATCACTCTTGATTCTAATAAATTGAAATCATTAAAAATGAATTTCATCCAATCCATCCCTTGTAATAACCTAGGATCAAACCTTTATCATAATTTAAATTCACATAGGTCTCTTAGTTCTCATTTAAACCCATCTTAAATCAACCCAAATTTGGCCACTTCATAGCCAAAAACAATCTATAGCATGTACGTGTCTGTAGGTTTCTTCTTAGGTCTCTGAGGATTTGAAAACCCAAGCTACACAACAAGTAACCGCTTAACCCAAAAAAATTGGGTAAATTTGGGTGAGATCACCCACCCAACTAACTCTATAGTAATCATACCATAGGTTTATGTGACCTCAGGCTTGCCTCCCTATATTCCAGATTTTGCCGATTGGTAGCGAGATTCTAAGATAATACCATGGAAAGACTATACCCTCATATCAAAGTAACATAATTACTAAAAATATCATACAATTATTCATCACAATATCCATAATAATAAATAAATGTCATATTCTAATCCAACAAAAAAAATAAACTCAATTTATAGTAATATGATCTATCTAAAATAGCACATGAGTTAGGTAGACATCAACCGATCTCCCATGGGAAGATCATACACATCACATACTAAAAAAACCTAA
Organism: Viscum album; assembly: GCA_963277665.1. Taxonomy (NCBI): domain Eukaryota; kingdom Viridiplantae; phylum Streptophyta; class Magnoliopsida; order Santalales; family Viscaceae; genus Viscum; species Viscum album. The sequence continues at coordinate 1,843,398,170 of OY728150.1, forward strand.
CATGGTCCTAATTCTTTTCATGTTCCTATATTTTAACTACATCAAAGATATTCATCTTAACCAATCAATACTAGGACTCAACCTAACATGAACCTACAATTACGAGGTATGCTCGGGTACCAAAGCGTTAGGGCTATCCAAACAGGGTGTGAGTAAAATTTAGTAGGTCACCATCAATGGTGTCCCCAATATAACTAACATAATTAGTGTATGTATGATGTGATATTATCATAAAAATAAATAAATAATAATAATGGTATAAAATAAATCATTGTTGATCCTCAGGTTCTAAGGTGACACCCATGATTGACCATGACTTCTTTGGCTAGTGTCAGATGTCTTTAAACATGTCACACAACCATAAATCATCATGGGGAATGGAAACCAACCTAAAAATGTCCATTATATATCATATCAATGGGAATCTATCCCCTCCAATAATATCTTATATCTCATATCATATTATAGAGTGTGGGGGGGATGGTACCCCTTTTAATGGTATATTCCTTCTTGACTCATTACTTTGCCAATTTCGGTAGTCGAAGGTGTTTAGAGGAGGCTCGAGGAGGTTCTGTGGAGTTATAGCTACAAGTGTGTAGTGGTAGAGAGGTTTATGGTGTAAGAGGGGGATTTACGCTGTAAAACAGTGGTTTATGACTTGAGTGGCCAACTGCTTAAAGATTTTATGTGGCTGAGGTGCATGGCATTAAATGGGTTTATGCCATAGGTATGGAATTTATGACATAAGTTTAATGCATCCCAAAGTGCCATGTTTTTCAATGGAAAACCAAAGTTTGAGGGTTTACACTATAATATCTACATGGTTTTGTTCCTTTGGGCGGATATTAAGGGTCGGTGTAATAAGATAATGAATTGGAATAAATAAAATTGATGGTTATGGGAGAGATATCTCATGCTTTACTACTTTGATATATGTTGTTGATGATATTGTGCATGCTTGTTTCCAATACTAAAAATAACGAATGTTGGGAGTCTTGTTTTCACTATAGATGATATGCTTTGAGACCCTTTCTATGTTGTTGTGTGATCACACCCTGAATAAATGGATAGAGAATGTATATATGGATAATAAATTGGTTGTCTAGGGAAGTCTATTTTTTGTGGTAGTACCCATGATAAATAAAGAGATGATGAGATAAAATCCCCTGAATAATTTATGGAAGTCAGAATGTGTTTTTATTGTGTGTGGTTTCTTTTTTGTGTTTCCTTGTGTGTTGTGGGATATTATACGAAGATGGAGATGGTTGATTAGGATGTTTGGTGTGCGGGTATATGATGATGTGGTTGGTTGTCATGGATGCAAGGTGGACAGTTGTGTGATGTGGCATGTAGTGGTTGGGATGCGTAGTGGTTGTGGTACACAATGGTGATGATGTGTGGTGGTGATGTGTGGTCATTGTGTACAACAGTTATGTTGTGAGATGTGGTTGGGATGTACAATGTGTGGTTTCTATGGTGAGATGGATTGGGTGTTGTGGCACAACAATAATGGTGGATGTGTGGTGTTGTGGTGATGGTTGTATGAGTTGGTCTAGTTGTGATGTGGAATGGTTGTGTTAGTCACCCGGTTAGCAATAGAATAAATGATGATGCTGAATGAAATGAATAAATGAATGAGTTGGTGATTGAATATAATGGGTTGGAAATTGACATGTGGCAATTGAATAAATGAAAGGTTGTGTAAATTTGAAATGTGATGGATAAGTAAATGAAAGATAGTGTAACTTATTTAATATGAAAAGTGGTGAAACCTGTAATTGAAAGTGGGAGTATGTGTGCTTTGTGTGGTGGTTGTGTGGCATGTTGGATATAGTAGTGGTAGTGGTTGTGACGGTTGTTGTGTGGTATGGTGGTGGTGATGTGGTGGTATGCTCTAGTGTAGTTATTGTGAACCCATAGGTTGGGTATTATGTGTTATATATATACCTTGTATGTTTATGTTTGTATCTATATATGCCCTACTCAAGTTGGATAGCCTTACCAACGCTCAGAGGTTATGGGTTCTGGTAGTTTTCCCCAGCACCCATGATGGTGGCGATGGATGGCTAGTTACCCCCCTCTTCCCCACTCTTCCTTTAGAAGTGATGGCCCATGTGTCTTTGGGCATGATGTTCCAAGATGACCCAAGTTTTTTCAGGTGAGATGTGATGTGATGAGTTTTATATGAGATGTGATATGTGGTAGGGGTCATGCATGGTTGGAGGAGGGCATGAGGTTGATGTACTTCACGTTCATGCTACCCTACTGCTCTGGTTATGTGATGAGATCTGATGTGGCAGCCTAGGTGTCTTCAGATGAGATGTGATTTGATGGTTGTGATGTGATGATTCCTGATGCCAGCACCAGATGCTAGACCTTGCGAGGGTGGGGTAGGTATGGATGTATCCCGACCCACATTAGAGATGGCCCAAGTTTCTTCAGGTGATACATGTGGTGATGTGATGTGTATGGAAGGAATGGGAGCATAGGACGTTTGACATTGGGGCATGAGAGCGGAAAATCAGTGGGGAAATAGTTGCGAGGTGCCTTGCCTTATTATAATCTCGATGTTATGGTGCTATATTGGATGCATGATTTGGTGATCAAGGCATGGTGAGGCAAGAATTGGTTAGTTGCCCTATTTAGATGCTTTTTGGTTCTAGTGTTTATTCACCTACACATTAGCATTCTCTTTTCACATGTGCACTTGAGACCTTGGGTATGATCCTACTGAGTATACTTATAAGCTAACTCTATGTATATAAATTATTTTCTAGGTTTCTATAAAGATTTTGTTGACAATTCTAAATATTTATAGCTTGGGCTTGGAGTTTTTGTTGAGTAGCTATTATAGGATTTTTCTTTTGATACATTGGAGACTTTTATTGTATTGGTTTATTTCAATTCATTCATTGTGGGGTGGTTTTTTGTTTACCTTTAAATTATCTACTGAAGTTTTTTGTGGTGGTTTATCCTATCTCCTAACCCTGTTTTTTTATTATAGAGGGTAATGCCTCCCACATATGTGAGTTTTTTATAACCTTAGTGCTTTTCTCCAACCCGAGGCCCACTGGAGGTGGGGCTCGGGGGTCATTATCTCTCTTTCTTCATTGTGGTATTTTTAGAGGGAGGGGGTCATGATGAAGTGGTATCAAAGGTATGGTTGAGAGATAGGATGAAGTTTAGAGTTAGGAACTATGAGGTTTGCAGAGGTTTGTAGGGAAATAGTGCTAGTTGATCTTGGCACATGACATAAGGCAGGGAGACCGACTAAGACATAGGATTTTAGGGTCCTTTGTGATCTAGTACACGGACTCTGAGCTTATTTAACGACCAAGTGAGGTTGACATGTTTGCAAGATAGAGACCTAGGAGGGGTATATGCATCATGATTGATTGTCTAGGACCAGTGTATACCGATTAGGGAGGCCAGTTTTGGGTGGATGTTTAGGCTCTTTTTTTGCAGTAGCTGGAGTTTCTTCCGAGTAAGTTTCAGTGGCAGGGACCGTCAGTGTATGCTCAACAGCCAGGAGTAGATGGTGTTGGCAGAGGGAAACCTCATGATGGTCATCGTTCATAGGGACCTAGGCCAGAGCATGCTCTTGGAGGCCGAAAATAGAGAGGAAAAGGAATTTGGTGCGGTTATATGCTTGCATCAGAGGTAGTAGTGCCGAAAGAGCCGAGAGTTGTTTAAGGTATGACCTGTTTATCATCTTCCCTTATTTGTGCTTTGTTTGATTTAGAATCCTCACATTCTTTTGTTGCTCCTTCTTTGGTCTATATGTTGGGACTGGATGTGGAGAGAATTTTAGTGCCCTTGGGGTTGTCTACACCAGCAGGAGGTCAACCTATTTTGTTTAATGTGTGTTGAGGATGTAGGATGGTGATGGGGTAGCACTAATCCATGGGGGGATTTCCTCTTATTGTAAATACAACCATATGATGTTATCCTTGGTATGGATTGAGTGTATTCCATGTGTGCAGTTATCAATTATTTCCATATATGAGTTTATTTTTCCAATGTGGAGGGCCAGTGAGGGGCGTTTCTTGGTGAGTGAGGTTATCAGTTGGTTGGTAGGTAGGTGGAGCCTCTTTTTTCATAGTTGGCGGAGCTGTCAGTGGAATGTTAGGTTAAGGATGTTCCTAGGATTATGGAAAATTTCCTGGATATTTTTTCAGATGAGGTTATGTCCCTAAACCCTCAAAGCGACATTGAGTTTGGGATAGAATTGCATCTGGGTTTGTCTCTAATTTTTATGGATCCCTATCAGATGGCGCCTATTGAGTTGCCTGAGTTGGGGTTGCAGGTGGATGATATGATGCAGAAGGGTTTCATTCGACGCAGTGTGTCTCCATAGGGTGATCCAATGTTGTTTTCTAAGAAGGTGGATGATACTCTAAGGTTTTATATAGACTAACGGACGTTGAATCAGGTGACAGTCAAAAATCATAACACCCTTATGAGGATATACAATCTCTTCGACCAACTGAGAGGTTCTAGTTGGTTTTCGAAGATCGGTCTGTGGACTGGGTATCACCAGTTGAGAGTGAAGGATGAGGATATTCTGAAGATTGTCTTTAGATGCAGGTATGAGAACTTCGAGTTCGTGGTCATGTCATTCGGTGTCACGAACGCGTCACCTATGTGATTTTCTAACATTTGAACTATCAAAGATACATTTATATTTTCCCCTATATATAGCTTAGTGGCTAACCCAGGATTCAGTCTCAAGCAGACAATGTGTTTATCTCAATGACTCTTCTAAAATATTTTTGTGTTTTCATTTATTTTGAAAGAAGAAGAAGAAAACAAGAAATGGTGACGATGGAATGAGAACAAAATGAGGAAACCGAAGAAGGAAAGAAACAAAGAAGAAATAGAGGAAAGAAAGTTACAAGAACGTGAACCAGCTCCAGAAAGATTTACTCTCCACCACCTATCATTGATTGAAAAGATTAAATCGCAAAGAAAACCCTCATGCAACACATGTTTAATGTCTCGACACATGCACCTATCACTCTCCAAAAAATAAACGAACACATACAAGATCACCTCCTATACATGAGTGTTCTCTCAGTTGTGAAAAGTACCTCTATATCAAATCAATTTCGCATAGAATCTCTTCCGCGGAAAGGTGATCGTCGCTACGTCAATAAATCACACGACCTCTCCTAAGAAACTTTGTTGAGTAAACAAGAGAAGAAGATGAAAAGGAAAAGAAGTTAAGCTTAGAAACCTCTTCCTGTGAAAGAGTGTGTGGTCGCATCACCTCAATTCATGATCATAATTTTCCAAGTGTGAAGAAGATATTGAAGATCAAACCAAACATTTGATCTCCAAGCAACAATGAGATCACACATGGAGAGACATAATGAACAACAAACAATTTTATTAACAAAACGAAGAATTACAAGAGAAAGAAGAAAAAGAGAGAAGAGGGAGAAAAAAGAAAAATACAGAATGAGGGACGCCCCTAAGATATCGGGGACCACATTATGTTAATTTAACATACGAAAGTGAAAATATTCATAATAAAAAGTAATCGACACCATAATCTATGTGGCATTACCAGAGGTTGGTCTTCATCTTCGCCCAATGCCACTAGTGAATACAAAAAAACTCCTCAACAGATTGGGTTCCTCAAGTGATGGCCTCCATGATAGAACAAATAATAAACGATTTGCCATTAAAATTCAAAAGCCAATGTCAATCACAACAGTGCTTTCCAGTGCACGCTCCAGCTAGGACCCTGCCACTTCTCGGTAATCATTACTTAAATCCCAAGCATCGAATTCCAACCATAAATCTGTTGGCTATGCACACTCTACTCCATCCATCTCAGTAAAAAGTCTTCTCCTGCCACAACAAAATCTGCCAAATAGCTTGAACACTCATTCATATTTCAGACTCGTGACTGCAAGTCACTTTCTCTCTTGACATGTATCATCCTAGGATCTCCTTGTGGCATAAATAAAAACAGGTTGGCCGCAATCCCCCTTATCGACTCAACCATAAAATTGAAGAGCACCGAGTCTCCTTCATCATCGCAACCTGAAATCAAAATTTTCAAATGAGAATGAGCCAATAATCACAAAACTTTTCTATCCATTTCCCATCGGCTTAGTTTTTCCCTACTGCAACCAGCGAGCTCGAAACCTCGAAGTCCCCGCCATCGATTTCAACCTGCATAGGGACGAACAGATCTGGAAACAGCAAGCTTCGATTCCCAACTTAACTTGTCAAATTCGGCCAAGCTCAACTTCGAGCTTCCAAAATTCCAATGAAATCCGAGCTTGGGTTTGAAGCATATTAAACAATAGCGGTGACATAGATCTGAAATTTCAAAGATGGCGAATCATCTCACCATCAAACTCGGATTCGTCTGGTTCGAAAACAACCCCCTTCCAAATCAGATCCCAACCCAGCTTTGGTCTCGATCTCCAACTGTTTCGAGCTTCTCTCATAAGCTACAGTCGTTAATTTGATCCGGCCTCGGTCAATCTCCTTCATCGATCAAACTCGAGTGCCGAGAAGACCTCGATGCAGCGCACCCCTCAACGGTGAAACAGAACCCCAAATCCGTGTTCAACAAACTTCGACGATTTCGAATGAACTCAAATGGATGCGATCTGGTCATCTCCTTCACCTCAAATTGTTGTGGTTGATTACGTAACTCTCGAAAATCCAAGATCTAGTGTTTTATAAAATGGAAAACTGTTAGACAATGTTATTAACATATTAGTTCGAACTGTGATATATTTGGAATGAAAATCTCAGCTGGGATAAAGATAAACAAACCGATGCAAGAATATAAAGAACAATAGATATAATGTGCTTCAGCCCCAAAGGAACCTACGTGCACGGCGAGAACACCACCCAGGGTAACAATTTTATTAAGAAATCAAGAAAGAACACAGACACACAATACAGACTCGAATGCAGAAGTAAAGGACCAGAGAAACTATCCGAGGAGGCCGAACTTGCTGAACTAGGTGGCAGCGATCAAGTCTGTCACAAAGAGTCAGCTCCGTCCACTCCTGGACGGACTCACGCATGCACGCAAGAAGGATACAGCAGCATACATATCAAAGAAAAGATAAATCGTGACATAGCCAAGATCTACAAGCCAGATCGTGGATACGGTTGTAAAGAATGTAAATACTGTTACCCCTTGAAGCGTAGCCGTCGAAGAACCCAAAGCCCGAGACGATCACCACTGAATCTCCAGTGGAAGAGAAGTCCGGTTGCAGGAGGCAGTTCGTGCTGCGGTAGTGGGGAGTGCGGGTGCCGGATGACTCCTGGACATCTTGTCCTTCGTCACGAAGTCGAAACAGAGTCGAGCTTTGCCAGAGAAAACTCACAGAACCCAGAGGATGAAAAAACCCCAGAGAGCCACACCGTCACGTCGAGAGGATCAAGGCAAAATGAATGCACAACAGACAGGCGTCAGACGGTTTCAGCGGATCAGCGGGATCGAAGCCGCGTGTACGAAGGATATCATCGGGACAGTTCGTGTAACCGAGGCGAGACCAGCGCATCAGACATGTGGCAAAATCTAAGAGGAGAGGCACAGAGTGAAGCAGATCGAAGCCAGTCAGAAGAAACACAACGGGCGATATCCAGGCCGTTGGATCGTCGACAATCAATGATCCACGCTAACAGGTAAGGAAACAAAATAAACCGGGTTCCAGACACAGCGAACCGGGAAACAAAACTGAACCGAAAAACGTGAAAGGAACCCTACGTAAATATGCCATGCAAAATTCATAATAAACCAATTATACAGAAAATACAAATAAGAAGTGTATATAATTGCAATATGTAAATGCATGCACTAGGTGCAATTTCAACAATTGTTCACCTTGCAATCAAATACAATTCAGGGATTCAGGGATGATGTCCTCGCAACCTACATTATAGAATGAAGACTAAATTCAAAAGCCTAAGACAATGCATGAATTTGGATAACGGAACAGCCTTAGTCAAACTATCGCCCGGGTTATCACCCGTGGGAATCTTTGTGACACTCACTTTCCCAGATTCTATAATATCCCCAACAAAATGCAACCTAATGTCTATGTGCTTCGATCTACCATGACATACATAATTTTTAGACAGATGCAAAGAAAATTGGCTATCACAGTGAACTACTATACTATCAGCACATAATGACAACTCAGAAAGCAAACCTCTAAGCCAAATGGCTTCCTTAATAGCTTTTGTCAAGGTAATATATTCTGCCTCGGTAGTAGAAAGTGAAACCACTGATTGCATGTTGCATTTCCAGGAGACCGGTCCTCCATATGCAAGGAAAACAAAACCAGTGATAGATTTTCAGGTGTCAATATTTGCAGCATAGTCAAAATCAACAAAACCAACTATGTCATCATCAAAATTAGAATTCAAGCCATATCGAATGCACAGTTTATCAGACATAGAAACATACCTTAATAACCATTTTAAAGCATGCCAATGCGCCCTACCAGGTTTCCCCATAAACCTACTCAAAGTACAAACAATAAAAACTAAATCCGGTCTAGAACAGACCATGACATACATAAGACTTCCTGCAACATTTGCATATGGAATCTTATTCATAAAGGCAGTCTCATCTTCATTCCTAGGGGACTGATTTAGGGACAATTTAAAGGGTTGTTCTAAGGGAATATTAACAGGTTTAACATGTTCAAACATGTATCTTTTTAATACCTTCCTAATATAGGAAAACTGAGATAAGTACAAGGTTCTAGTCTTTCTATCCCTAATTATATCCATACCAAGAATTTGATTTGCATGGCCTAAGTCTTTCATTTCAAAAGCACAATTCAACTCGTTCTTAATAGTATTTATAACCCTCATGTTTCTGCAGATTAACAACATGTCATCAACGTATAATAAAAGATAAACATGCTCATGTTTAACAGTCTTAAAATATACACTTGCATCAAATTTGCTTCTAGAAAACTGATTTTCAATCATAAAAGAATCAAACCTTTTGTACCATTGTCTTGAAGATTTCTTAAGTCCATACAAGGACTTCTGTAAAAGACAAACATGATTAGGTTTGAACAGTTTTGAAAATCCTTCAGGAGGGGTCATATAAATAGTCTCATCAAGGCTACCATGTAAAAAAGCTGTTTTTACATCAAGTTGTTCAACATGCATATCAAGTTTGGCAGCAAATGCAAGCAGGATTCGAATGGATGAATGCTTAACAACAGGAGAGAAAATTTCACTATAATCAACGCCTTCATGCTGTAGAAATCCCTTAGCTACCATTCGGGCTTTAAATTTCATTTTAGTTTCTCCTACATTGTTTTTCTTTTTCTTGTAAATCCATATACAACCTATAACTTTCTGGTTATTGGGTCTATGAGCAACAACCCAAGTGTCGTTCTTAAGAAGGGAGTTCGTCTCCTCTTGCATTGCTCTCAGCCAACTATTGTCTTCTTTGGACTTAATAGCTTGCCTATAAGTTTGGGGTTCATCATTGAACAGGTCCGAGCTACATTAAAAGCATAGGCAGCAATGTCTGCCAGGTTGAAACGGGCTGGGGGTCTAATAATCCTTCTCTCTCTGTCTCGAGTAAGCTGATAGTTGCTTAGGTCATCAGGTTCTTGACCCTCGGGTTTTGATTCCGAACTGGAATCTGGTTCTGGTTGGGTTTGGATAACCATGGGAGCAGGACCAGCACTAGACCGTGGTTGGTCACTGGTTCTTAAAGGGACTTCAACACCTAAAGGGGTTGTAACCCGTGTGGGTTCAGTATCTTCTTCAGAAGATCCAACAAGTTAAATCTCTTTATCATTGGGCATACCAGATTCATGGAAGACAACATCGCGGCTAATGATGCATTTCTGGTAACCTGGTTTATCTACCCATAAACGATACCCTTTAACACCTTCTGGATATCCCATGAATATACACTTAACATCCCTAGGAGCAAGCTTATCATTCTGTGAATGTGCATAAGCTATGGATCCAAAAATCATAAGGTGAGAAAGATTCGGGGGTATGCCCTTCCATAGTTCTTCAGGTGTTTTAAAAGAGTTAGAAGAAGATGGGAAACGGTTAATGAGATACACTGCTGTTGAAGCAGCCTCGACCCAAAAGGACCTGGAGAGTTTTGAGTGGGGCAACATACACCTCACTCTCTCAAGGATAGTACTATTCATTCTTTTTGCTAACCCATTCTGTTGTGGGGTTTCCATAACAGTTCAGTACCTTTTAATTCCTTCTTATTCACAATATTCAATGAATTCATTGGATAGATATTCTAAACCATTATCGGTCCTTAAGGATTTAAGTTTATTGTTACTTTCACTCTCTATAGAAGCTTTCCATTTCTTAAAAGTCTGAAAGGTATCAGACTTATGTTTGAGTATATAAATCCATACTCTCCTAGAGAAATCATCAATAAATGTAACAAAGTATAAGCCTCCACCATGGGAGATGACTCTAGAAGTACCCCACAAATCAGAATATACACATTCGAGAGGATCTTTAGCCTTATACAAGGACCTACTGAAACTCACTCTCCTAGATTTCCTATACACATAGTCTTTACAAAAGGGAAGACTGTTAGGAGTGATGTTGCTTAAAATCCCCTATTTCTGGATCACACTAAGACCCTTGGCACTAACATGCCCTAGTCTCCTATGCCACAAAGCAGTGAAATCAATTCTTGAACTAGAAGAGTCATTCAACTGATCTCTATACACCTTACCATCTAACACATACAAGCCATTACAAAGGGTTCTTTTCATAACTGTGAGGGATCCTTGGGCTATTTTAAGGCTTCCAGATCTAGACTTGAAGTTGTACCCTTTATGGTCAAGTATTCCTAGGGATATTATGTTTCTTTTCAGTTTGGGAACCCACCTAACTTCCTCAAGAGAATTAACAGACCCATCATGAAGCTCAAGAGATATTGATCCAATTCCCATAATGTGGCATCTCCTGTTATTCCCTATAAAAACCTCACCAGACTTGACTTCCCTTAACTCAGTAAATAACTCCTTCCTAGGAAACATGTTGAATGAGCATCCTGAATCTAGAATTCACTCATTTGAGATGGTTATGTCAGTGAAATTTAACACATCAGCAGTGTCAAAGTATTGTTAAACTAATAAGGAATGATCATTATTACTATCTTTATAGTCACCCTTCCTATTAGGACAGTTCCTCTTAATGTGCCCAGGTTGTTTACATTGGAAACACTTGATTATCTTTCCTTTAGACTTGCTCCTATGTTTCTTAAAATGACCCCTATCTTTACTCCTACCCCCTGACTCACTTCGGCCTCTAGACTCACCTTTGTCCCTAACATTTAAACCCTCAACATTAGTTTTCACAATACCCTTTCTTTGAAGATCTTTAGAGAGAAAAGAAGATTTAACTTCCTCAAGAGTTAATGTGTCTTTACCATACATCATAGAGTCTTTAACAGAGTTAAACGAATCATCTAATGATGTTAACAATATAATGGCGTGGTCCTCATCATCCATCTTAATATCATTGTTGGATAGGATGGATAATATTTTATTGAATTCGTCAATGTGTATCCTGAATGCAGTTCCATGGCGCATTTTAAATGTATACAATCTCATTTTCTTATATAGTCTACCAACAAGGGATTTTTTCATATAAAGGGATTCCAATTTAGACCATATACCTGCGACATATGACTCATATGCAACTTCTCTTAGACTTTGTCTCTTAAAGAGAAAATGATTAAACTACGGGCTTTCCTTAAGGTTTCCCCAGGGACTTCTATAAAGGAGGTGGCAGCCTGCCCATCAGGGGCAGTGGTGGTGATTTTCTTCTTAGTGCCAGCAAGAGAATCAATAACGTCATTATGATCTAACAGAGTTGTCATATTAATTCTCCAGAGATTAAAATCATTCTCTCCATCAAACTTATCAATATCAAACTTAGTTAACCCATAATAATAAAACAGAAGGCTCTGATACCACTTTTTGGGGTTAATTACACTAACCCTAGAAAAGCCAAGATCCACTGTTTTATAAAATGGATAACAGTTTGTGAAAATATTATTAATAGATTAGTTCGAAACGTGATATATTTGGAATGAGAATCTCATCCGGGATAAAGATAAACAAAATGATGCAATAATATAAAGAACAACAGATATAACGTTCTTCGGTCCCAAGGGGACCTACGTGCACGATGAGAAAACCACCCAGGGTAAAAATTTTATTAATAAATCAAGAAAGAACACAGACACACAATACATACTCGAATGCAGAAGTAAATGACCAAAGAAACTATCCAATGAGGCCGAGCTTGCTGAACTAGGTGACAACGATCAAGTCTGTCCCAAAGATTCAGCCCTATCTACTCCTGGACGGACTCATGTACACATACAAGAAGGATACAGTAGCATACATATCAAAGAAAAAATAAACCGCGACAGAGCCAAGATCTACAATCCAGATCGTGGATACAGTTGTAAAGAATGTAAATACGGTTACCCCTTGAAGTGTAGCCATCGAAGAACCCAAAGACCAAGATGATAACCACTAAATCTTCACCGAAAGAGAAGTCCAGTTGCAGGAGGCGGTTTGTGCTGTGGTAGTGGGGAGTGCGGGTGCCGGATGACTCCTGGACATCTTTTCCTTCTTCGTCACAGAGTCAAAACAGAGACGAGCTTTACAGAGAAAACTCACAGAACCCAGAGGATGAAAAACCCCATAGAGCCACACCGTCACGCCGAGAGGATCAAGGAAAAATTAATGCACATCAGACAGAAATCAGACATTTTTAGTGGATCAGCGGGATCGAAACTGCGTGTACGACAGATATCATCGGGATGGTTCGTGTTACCGAGGCGAGGCCAGCGCATCAAACATGTAGAAAAATCTAAGAGGAGAGGTGCAGAGTGAAGCTGATCGAAGCTAGCCAGAAGAAACACAACGGGCGATATCCAGGCCATTGGATCGTCGACAATCAATGGTCCACTCTAACAGGTAAGGAAACAATATAAACCGGGTTCCAGACACAGCGAACTGGGAAACAAAACCAAACCGAAAACGTGAAAGGAACCCTACGTAATTATGCCATGCAAAATTCATAATAAACCAATTATATAGAAAATAAAAATAAAAAGTGTATATAATTGAAATATAAAAATTCATGTAATATGTTCAATTTCAACACAAATCTTGGCGGGTCATTAGATGGATTCAGTTGGAACTCCTTTCAGATCCTGGTTCTCTTCAAACCTCAAATAGAGAAACACGAAATTGTTTGTGTTCTTTAAATGAGTAGGGCTGGGGTCAATTTTCGGTGAGATCAGCTTGATCTGTCTTTTAACTTATTTCAGATTCTAGGATTCTTATATTTAGTAGCAAGAGAAATCAGGAACACAAACATGCAGTGAAAAAGGGGAACTATATTTAGGGCTAAAAGATGGATTTTTTTATAGTATCTGGTAACCCATTTTATATACAGAGATCTTAACACGTGTTATATTTTACAGATGGCACAATCATCTTTCTTCGAGACGATGAAGGGAATTTTCGTGTCGGACAAAATGAGTCGTGCATGAAATGACTGGAGCACAACATGGATTTGATGAATGCACATTTTTGTTTGGAGAAGTCGGGCATGCTCTGAAGGAGTGTGGGAAAGGTGCACCAGATTGTGGTATTTTTAGTGGGTTTCATCGCCATCGGTTTCTTCACAGTGGGTATCGAATTTTCATTCGTTGGGTTTCGCTGGTCGAGGTCTGGGGGATCAGTGGCTTTCGGAGCAAGGCGAATCACCAGAGTCATGGCATGGTTTGAAGTTTGTGTTTTGGTTCTCCTTATAATGGATAGTGATGAAGGTATTGCTGATTCTATTTGAAGTATTGTTACAATTTTTTTGGTGAATTTGGAATAATTTTCTATCCATGACTGTATACTAAATGATGTGAATGTATTGGAGATTATATTTTAAGTTTGTTTTTTCATAGTTTTGATGTAAATCTGTCTAAAATTGTTTGTTGAAGATTATAGTGGTTTTTTACTGAAAGTAATATATTGTTTTGTTGCATTTCGGAACTACCACTGGTTTTTGTGATGGAAGTTCCACTGGTTTTTGCAGTGGAAGATCCGATCTTGGAAGGTCCAGTGGAACTTTCACTTTATGTCCACTGGAAGTTCCAGTTGATGTCCACTGGAATTTCCAGTGAAATTTTCAGTGGAACTTCCACTGGAAGTTGCACTAGAAGTTTCCACTGGAAATTCCGCTCAATGTCCACTAGAAGTTCCGGTGGAAGTTCCAGTACAATTTGTAGTGAAACTTCCACTGAAAATTGCACTGTAACTTCCACTGGAACTTCTAATAAAAAATATATATAATATCTCTTAGAAATTATTTTATTTATAATTTTATAAAAATAATTATATATATATATATATTCATAATTAAATATTATTTAGTTACATTTCTATTCATATAGTTTATACATTTTGAAATGGATTAAATCCTGTTATAAAATTAATGTACTTTACTTGAATTGATATTTTTTATTGTAGGTTGCAATGATGTTGATGGTTATGTTGATGTTGTAGAAACTTCTATTAAATCATTTGTAGGGATGACGTTCAAGTCACTTGATGAAGCACAATGTTTTTATGTCACATATGAGGGAGTAAATGAGTTCAGTGTACGCCAACAATACTCTAATAAAAGGAGAAAGGGTAAATCAATTGTCACATCAAGCCTCTATGAATGTAGCAAATAAGGTCATAGGATAGTTGACAAACGTGATAGTATGGTGAAATTTTCTCAAGATCAGACACGTACAGGTTGCCTTGCTAGAATGGGGGTTAGTTTATTGTCTTCTGGCCAATATGCATGTACGATATTTTTTGAAGAACATAATCATCCCTTGAACATGCCTAAATCAATTCATATGATGAGGTCCCAAAGAAAAATAATCGAATCACAAGAAACAGAATTAGATGTGAATGCTTCTGTAGGTATTAAACCAAGTGATTCTTTCTCGTTGGTGACAACTATTGCAGGGGGTGAGATGTTATTGGGTACACGCGTGTTGATCAGTTGAATTTTTTAAGGTCTAAATGGGAAATAGATTTTCTTCATGGTGATGCATGTTTCATGTTAGATTACTTGGAAAAACAAAGTCAGGACAATCCATCATTTGTCTATACTATGCATTTTCACATCAATTGGAAAATTAATAATATTTTCTGGGCTGATCCAAAAATGAGAATAGATTATGAGTTGTTTGGAGATATTTTTGTTTTTACACCACTTTTATCACTAATAAAGAGTAAAAGACGTTAGGTGTTTTTGTGGGGTTCAATCATCATCAGAAGATTGTTATTTTTGGGGAAGGTTTATTATATGATGAATCTGCGACTTCATTTTCTTGGTTGTTTCAAAAAAAATTACAAGTACATCACATGAAGAGACCTCAAACTATTTTTACTGATCAGGAGGTGGCAATGGGAAAATCTATTTCTAAAGTCTTAGTGGGAACTTGAGATTGCCTTTGTTCATGGCATTTGATAAAAAATGACATTAAACATTTAGGTAATTGGATGAAAGATGGATCTAGTTTTATAACTATATTTAAGAAGTGTATGTTCAACTACCATGATGCAAATCCGTTTGATCAGGAGTGGTCTTCCCTTGGAGCAGAATATTGGGATGGGAAATCGCAATGGTTAGATGATGTATTCATATTGCGAGAAAAACAGATGAATTGATTTTTGAAAGATGATTTAACATTGGGTATTCACAGCACTCAATTAAGTGAAAGTTTTAATGGATTGATTAAAGATTATGTTCATTAGAAGTTAAGTTTTGTTGATTTCTTTAAGCAGTTTGAACACTTGTTGGAAAAAAATCAGTATCATGGAACAAAGGCAGAATTTGAGATATAGGATAAGTTGCTTCATAATCTTTACCCTTACCATGCATTGATGTGCCAGGTTTCTACTAGATATACACTGAATTTATTTGATTTATTTCAACATGAATATCAATTGATTGGTGCTTGTTTTTTGATATAATGTATTGAAATTAGAGTTCAATTCAGTTATGTTATTGGAATGGTTTTTTGTGAAGATCAATTCTGTGTATCATATGAAGCTCCAAATGAAGTTGTTGAATTTTCTTATCGAAAGTTTGAGTCCATCGGGTATCTTTATTGTCATGTTTTAAAAAAAATTGATCAGCTTGATGTGAGAGAAATACCTGAAAAATATATTTTGGGGAGATGGACCCAATTGGCTAGAAATATTGTGATGCTCAAAGGATCTTCTGTTGAGGTACTTGCTGACAGAAAATCCATTGCAGCAAAACATTATAAAGATTTAGCACAAATGAGAATGAAGTTAATTAGCACAAATTGTGAGACAGATGTGGGTTATGACATTGCCTTCTCGAATTTCAGTAATTTTTCAAAAGAGTTGTCTATCATAAATACATAAGAAGATAAAATTAATGGTTGTTCTAGTTCATACATAATTGTAAGAAAGGATTCTTTTAAACAGAAACCAAGCATGAAAGGGGGAGATAAATTAAAAATCTTTTTAGGCACTGGCTGCTGAAATGGGAAATAGTTGAATAAAAAAATTAAGTCTACTGATATGATGACAATATGCTTTCATTTTAGGATACATTTCATTTATAAGAGCAATTTTTTATTGTTAATATGTTCTCTGATATCATTATTCTTCGCACATAGGGAGTCACGGAGCAAGAAAGATCATATTTTTTTGTTGGGGCTAGAAAAACAGTTTCACATGTAATTTTTTTTAGCATTCTTTTCTATAACTGTTGTAATTGTGTTTTTTTTTGTTGTAGGAAGACTTTTCCAACAATTTGGAACTTCAACTTGGGAGGTAGATTGCTGGCATAACATTGGAAGAGGACGAGTAGTGTAGAAAACATTGGATGACAGTTGTTTTTTAAATTTCAATGACTGAATTGAAGAATGTATAGGCTGCAGTATTTAATAGTCCAGTTTCTGTTGTAATGGATTGGGAGTGGGATTAGGATACTTAAAGAAATTGTAAATGTGTTGTATGTATCTATTCTGTATGCAACTATAAAGATGAGATAAATATAGGTTCTAGAATTCTCAATGCATTTGTTCTTTGAAGATGTGGTAGTATTTAATAGTCAACTTTTGATTGCAATGGATTGGGATTGTGATAATTCAATAATTTGTAAATGTGTTGTATGCATTTGTTATATATGCAACTGTGAAGATGAGATAAATCCAGGTTCTAGAATTCTGTATGCATTTGTTCTTTGAGGATGGGATAAATCCAGATTCTTGAACTTTGATGAAGAAATCTAGAAGACTGAGTAAGAGTTATTAGATCTTTGAGCCAAGTCTTTCCATACCGAGACTCTCTATCTTTTTATGAAATCCAGATGATGGACAAACTTAATAGTTTTATAAACACTAAAGATAATATCCTTATAGTGATAGTAGTAAAGATCATGTTTTCTATCCTGAAGATGTGAACATAACTATTCATCAACTTACCAATTGAAAATAAATACCATTGCAATTAATAACAACAAATATAAACTATTTCAATTCCTAACACCAATTGCAATTACCGACAACAAATATAAACCAATGACCAACACCAAATATAAACCATTGAAATTACCAATAGAATATATAAACCATTACAATTATCGACACCAATTTTAAACCACTGTAATTACCAATAACAATTATAAAAACAAAACCAAAATTACCAACACCAAATATAAACCATTGAAATAACCAACACCAAATATAAAACCATTGCAATTTCCAACACCACTTTTAAACTACTGTAATTACCAACAACAATTATAACAATAAAACCACAATTACTAACACCAAATATAAACCATTGAAATAACCAACACCAAATATAAAACCATTACAGTTTCCAACACCAATTTTAAACCATTGTAATTACCAACAACAATTATAACAACAAAACCACAATTACCAACACTAAATATAAACCATTGAAATAACCAAAACCAAATATAAAACCATTGTAATTGTCAACACAACTTTTAAACCATTGCAATTACCAACATCAATTATAACAACAAAACCACAATTACCAACACCAAATATAAACCATTGAAATAACAAACACCAAATATAAAACCATTACAATTTCCAACACCACTTTTAAACCACTTCAATTACCAACAACAATTATAACATTAAAACCAAATAAATAAATATTCATACGAATAAAAACAAACCTCCATTAAAGTGGGAAGTATAGCTGTTTAAAAACCAAACAACAGTCAAATGTAGTTTCCATTAACAACCATTAAATTGGGCTGTATAGATGTTTAAAAACTTCCAAACCATTTAAATTATAATATGATTTCATATCCATTGAACCTTTTTATTTAACTTTTTATCTTTATTCTGGTGGAATTTCTTTCACAAGAAAACTTCTACTTCTATATGAGGTTTCACTCCAACTGTATCTAGGGTCTGTAAGGAAAAAATGCGCCATATACAGGCACATTTCATCAACTTTTTCTTGTGATATCTTATTGTTATACCCTTGATCTATTGCTATCTTCTCAATGATATAGAAAACAATTATCCCACAGTCTAATGTTGCATACCCCTATTAAGGACTATCTTGCACTATAAATGGCAGCACGAGATCATTATTCTCTAAGTATTTGGGGTTCCATTTTCTGGTGATTTCTTCAATAAATGTTTTATGTAAGTGTTGTAGAAATTTTATTTAGTGAGTTGGTGTATATGAAAATGAATTTTAGGTCAAAGAGGACAGATATAATTTACCATTTGAAAAGCATCTTGTTGGTAACAATCAATTATAGTAGCACCCATCCAAGGCTGTATGGATTTATAATAGATGAAATGTTTTTTTTCAATATCAAACACAAAAAAAGTCCAATGTAGATTGTCTGTGTTGATGGGGATGAAGACTTTTCCATTCAATCACATTGCTTCTTTTATGGGTTTCTCTAAGAAACCTACTTTCAAATTTTTGTTTTTCCCAGATATAATGTTATGTAAAAATGAATATAGTTAGAAAAAATATTAATTAATATATTTAAAATTTCAAGAGCATAGATAATATTACACTCACCATGACAACACTTGTAATCATAATTAATTTATCATTGAAAATTCTGGTCGTTTTCCCTATTTCACAATTTTTTTTGATAATACGAGTATAACCATCTATAACCTAATATTAATAAAAAAATAATGGATAATTTGAGACTAATTTAATATTAGTTTATAGTAAGCTTGGTTAAGTTAAATACTCACCCTGTTACTTGTCACACTTTTGGTGAAAAGTTAGAAAATTTCATCTAATGCAACTGAATACAAGCTATTATTAGATTTCCATACATATTGAATACATTATAATAATAGTAAATTATAAGAAAACATATAATGTTTAGGGGATTTGAATTGAAATACTTTAAATGAAGGGCTGACATACCAACCTGGTTCCATCTGTAGAATCTTTTGCAGTTACTCATAGTCTTTTTTCTACAGGCTTCTACTCTACCTGACCCATTTAGGTATTCCTAGAATCCCTGTAATAGATTTTTTGGTTCTGTTTTCATTGAAACACTACCTACCTCAATGAGTTTTTTCTAGCTGACTTGGTTGTTCTACTGTTTTTTTTATCCTGCTGCTATTCCTATTCTTATGTATCGAGATTGATACTGAAAAGCAGAATCCAATTTCTTCTGTTTTCTAGATCCAGACTTCACATTTCTAATAATTGATCTCATTTGGAGACTTTTTGTTTCTATCTGTTTTGTTTGGATACTTTTATGTACATGTGTGGTTTGTTCAGAACCTTCTTGCAGTTGATCTTCAGACTCCTCAATCCCAGTTTCCTTGGCTCCTTGTTTCTGGTTTTCCTTCCACTGTTCTACATCGGGGGGAGATGTGGGTTTTTCAGGAGGATCCTACTACATCCCAGCTTCAATTGTACCCTCTTTCCAGGTTTCCTCCTTCATAGAATGACTCTTTTTGGTGCTAACTTATCTTCTTTTTCCCTCTATTCTTTCATTCTCACCAACTAATAGCTTGAGTATTTTAAAATTTTCAGCCTGTTTACTAAAAATTGCTTCCATTTTATGTAGTTGTCTTTTCAAGGATGATTTTTCTTTTTCAAGAATTGTTATTCTGTCTTCCTATGGTTCTCCCTTTTCTTGTTGTCCAATATTATCTTCCTTAATCATTGATGTCTCCTCATTTTCTATAGCTTCCTTAATCATTGGTGGATACTCCTCAATTTATGATTTTTTTATATCTGAAATATTTTTGTTTTTAACATATTCATGGTTTATAATACCATTAAATTGATACTGTAATTGGTACAGTTACCTATCTATATGGAAGTTGATGAATCTTATGTTTCTTTAAAGCAGCATCAAAATCTGAGAGGCTCCACTTTTGACTTCTGGATTGGCCACTTGTTCATTACCTTTCACTATTCCACTTTGCTCACAGCACTAATACTACAATATCAAGAAGCATATGAAGAATATATTATACATTTAACTGAAAATAAATATTAATCCTTACCAATAAAGTGATAATTTCCCCTGTAATCCATGTACGGTGTGTGTGAAATTCTTTAATTGATCTCATCAATTGTTGGTGTATTTCACGAGACCACCTTAGTTTTCTCATGTCTCTTGTAGTATTCACATAATTGATAAAACCCCATATCAAGTAAGAACCTGTAGTAGAGAAAAAACAGTCACACATGTGTATAAACAATTAGTTGTCCTCCATTTCTGTTTGACCTTCTGTTATTGAAAAGATCCTTTGGATATCAGATTCAAAGAAATGTATTTCCCCTCCATTGAATTATAAATCACTTGTTTATGTATTGTAGTTATCCAATACATACAAAACAGAATTATCAGATTTTTTATAATATGATGATGATATAGTATTGGATATGAATGCTTCAAACATATCAAAAAAATGAGTATTGCACAAAGCACTTCTATGACCTTATTTCAGTTGATCTTTGATTTCTGGTAAAATTATTTATAAAGAGGTCAAATTTCACCTAAAATGAACACCTAAAAATTAAAAGTAAGAACTTTACTTGGAATCAAAAAACTTATAGTAGGACTAAAAAGAATAGAATAATTCCACATTGAATCCTGTAAAACTTTCACTAGACTGTAGAAATTAAGGAATTATTGGGGTCATCCACAAAATTACAACATAGAAGGTAGAATAAGTGTAAGTTTTAGTGGGACTTTTAGTGGAAGTTCCACTATAATTTCCACACTACTAAAATGTATATTTATTAAACTAATATTACTATTAAATATAATTCAAATAAATACAGATTGCAGTTGTTACACATAATTATTATAAAATTTATTTAATTTACCATTTGAAATTGAATAAAAAATTTTAAACTCAATTAATTTTGCACTACCCATTGGAAGTTTGAGTGGGACTTCCAGTGGCAGTTCCAATGGAAGTTCCACTGGAAGTTCTAGTGGAAGTTCTAGTGGAAGTGCCAGTGACAGTTCTAGTGGAAGTCCCACTAGAAGTGCTAGTGGTAGTTCCAGTGGAAGTTCCACTGGAATAGCCACTGGAAATTCCACACTATAAAAAAAATATATATCTAAAACTAATATTATTGTTAAATATAATTAAAAGAAATACTCATTTCAATTGTTACACATAATTATTATAGAAATTATTTAATTTATCATTTGAAAAAGTATAAGAACTTTTATATTGAATTAATTTTCTAAAACCCAATGGAAGTTACACACTACAACAAAAATGTATATTTCTAAAACTAATATTATTGATAAATATAATTAAAAGAAACACTAATTTCTATTTTTATACATAATTATTATAAAATGATTTAATTCAACATTTGAAAAAGTATAAGCACTTTTATATTGAACTAATTTCCCAAAACCCAATGGAAGTTCCATTGGAACCGCCACACTACAATAAAAAAATGTATATTTATAAAACTAATATTATTGTTAAATATAATTAAAAGAAATAATCATTTCAATTGTTAAAAATAATTATTATAAAAATGATTTAATTTATCATTTGAAAAAGTATAAGCACTTTTATATTGAATTAATTTTCCAAAACCCAATGGAAGTTCCAGTGGGAGTTTCAGTGGAAGTTCTCCTGGAACTGCCACTGGGAGTTCCCCTGGGAGTTCAACTGGGAGTTCTAGTAGAACTTCCACTGGAACTCCCACTGGAACTCCCAGAGGAACTTACACACTACACAATGATTTAATTTAGCATTTCAAATTGTATAAACAGTTGTAAATTGAATTAATCTTCCACCTAGTAGAAGTTTCAATGGAAGTTCCACTAAAACTTCCAGTGGATGTTCCACTGGAACTTCCACTAGAACTTACACTAGGAAATAATGCTTCGATTGAAAAACAAAGTGGATGCCACTGGAAGTGCCACTGGAGGTTCCAATGGAAGTGCCACAAAGTTCCACTAGAACTTCCAATGGGACATCTATTCTAGTGGAAGTTGTAATTGTAGTTTCAATGTATCTTCCATGAACCTCCATTGGAATGTGGAGGCTTTGGTGCATTTTCCAGTGGAACATGCAGTGGAAACCTCCAGGGGAAGTTCCATTGGAACCTCCAGTGAGGAACAATACACCAACATAAATGGAATTCGAAATTGAAAGACAGACAACATTTACAGAAAACTGCTCATAAGACAAAAGTTCTAAATAAGGATTCATAAAAATAGAAATGGAATATAGATTTTCAAGTACATATTTTGGAAAAAATAACCAAGCTATGCCACCTTCACCAGTCATTACTATTGTTTTTTACAAAAACTACTATGACAGATTGATACCACAACCCCATCAGAGTCAAGTAGTTCTCAGAGAAAAAACCCATGCCTTTGCGTTGGATGAAACTTATGGACAACACAATACTGCCTTTCGGTGGAGTCATCCCCACCTCTATACTCTTTGGATTACCTGTAGTTTTTCTTGGAGTATCTTGATTCGTTGTTGTCACTACAGTGCTAGATTTCATGGTTTTGTCGCAGTCACTGTAGCTGAGGTGAAGTCAATCCATCTCAAAAAATATGAGGGAAAAACCATCTCCAAATTCAAATCAAAGTAATTCTGTGAATAGATTATATGACATCTAGAAATACAATAGGACACATGTTCTCATCTGATGGGTGTACTAGATATTTCAGTTAAAATATTAACTAAAGACGATACTTGTCCCTAAAAGAGTTATTTAATTTCATTTAAGGACCTCCATATTTTTGAATCAATTTAAAATATTATTTCATTTGAATAATCATAAACTTTATTATCTTTTAATGGTATTTACCATGTTTTTTATCCCAAATCATAATAAACTATAAGTTTTGGTCCTATGTTGTCATTTTCCCCAATAAAAAATTAGATATGTGGGAGCTTCAGTAATTGGGTGTATAGAAATGGATACATGAACTGGCCTCCAATCCCCTACGTGGGTTCCGATAAAAATGGCTATGTGAATGTATTGGAAAAATTGGCTACCTCCTTCCCTCTTAGAAATTGGATATGCGGATCCCCTTGTGTATCCATTATTGGATTTCCAGAATAAACAGATACTGTAACCATACTAAGCATAAAATAATTGAATTAAAAATAAATCCAAAATAAAAATTTAAAAACCAAAATAAAAAAATTACAAATTAAAAATTGAAAATAAATAAATAAATTGAAGTTACATTAAACAATTAATTATTTAATAAAAAATATATGATGATAAAAATTTATAATGAATTAGACTATAAATCATAGTTACCAATAATTAAATCATTAAAGTATTCAGATGATAAATTAAATTAAACTTTAATTATCTATTTAATTCATTAAAAAAAAGAAATGAAATAAAATAATGAAATTTAAAATATTAATTCTACTTATTAAGAAGATAAATCGAAAAAAATATAATTTAAACAAAAAATCATAAATTAAACATTATATTCATTAATTTATCAATTAAACAACCAAATGAACAAAAAACTACAATTAACCAAATAAAAGCACAAAACATTTCTAAATATACACTAAATCCCAAAAAATGGATGTGAAAAAACACATTAAATTAAGGCCGAATCACTGTGTTCATGGGGATCATGGAATCCATGTTATGTGAGTTCTTAGAATAGTTTGTTGTTGTATTCATTGATGATATCTTGATCTACTTGAGCTTATATGAGGAGCATGCCAAGAATCTCAGAGTTGTTTTTCAGGTCATTCGACACCATCAACTTTATGGAAAGTTGTCCTAGTGTAAGTTCTTGATGCAAGAGGTAAATTTTTTTTGGACACGTGGTTTCTCAATAGGGTGTGGCAGTGGACCTATCAAAGATTGTGACATTTTTTTCTTAGGAAACACCTAATAATGTGGAAAAGGTTTATAGTTTTCTTTGTTTGTATGATTATTATCAGAGGTTTGTGCCCGGTCTCATGTTGTAACCCTGCTAACAGTGTTGTCTGGGAAGGACCAGGATTTTGTGTGGACTAATCAGGGTTAGGTAGCATTCAGTATTCCAAAGGTGAAGTTGGTCAGTTCTCCAGTGCTTCAATTTTATGAGGAGGGTGTGTTGTTTTAGGTTTTCAATGACACATCCCATTTTGGATTGGGATGTATGTTGATGAAATAGAGGGTGGTGATCTCTTATGGGTCTAGGTAGTTACATCCCCATAAGAATGACTATGCCACCCTTGATTTGAAGCTAATGGTCATCATGTTTGCGCTCAAGTTATGGTATCATTATCTCATTAGTGAGAACTTTTTGGATTTCATGGACCATAAGATCTTGAAAAATGTTTTCTATCAGTGAGATTTGAATCCACACCAAAATAGGTGGATGGATTTTCTCTAAGATTATGATGTTTTGATCTATTACACCCTAAGAATGGGGAATATAGTTTCTAATGCATTGAGTCAAAAGTACTGAGGAGATATGGTTTGAGACACTACTAGAAAAATGACCTATAACCACAAACCTATATCCATGTTTTAATTGGGTCATGGCTATAGGGTGAGATATAACCACAATTATTTTAAAACTGTGGCATTAGAATGAATATAGCCATGTGACAAAGAAACTGCAGCAATAGATCCTCAATTATTTTAACCTCCCCCACAACTTTACTCTCTTACCCATGATCCCTTCGCTCAAAACTTTCTCTCGGGGACAATTGTCCCTCTCCCAATCTCCCCTCTCCGTTGGGCTCCTCCATACCCATCATCCCGCTCATCCCTCTCCCTCCTCTGCCTTCACCTCTAGCCACTCTGCCTTGGGCTGCTCCACCTCTAGCAGCTCCTCCTCCGGTTGCTCCAACTCCAACCGCTCTGCCTTGGGATCCTCTATACCCATTATCTCGCTCATGTCCACCTCTTCTCTGGATCCTAACCTTATACCCTAGGGTTCAGGCAATATCGTTCTACCCTGGTCTCCTCACTGATCCCCATTCTGTTAATGCGTCTACCTCCACATGTGATCCCGACTTCTACCATGCGGTTCTTGCATCGCGTCACTCCCGATTTCACCCTCACTATGACCATTCAAAAATTTCAACCTTCTCAGCATGATAATCTATAGGTATTATGGTTCTCTTCTATTTCACATGATACAAAATTCATTTGAATCATTAACCCAAATTATTTTAATTCCATTACTAGTTCAATAGTGGGGTTTACATTATCTTCTATTAGTATATTATGTATAAAAATGGAAGGAATTATTCATTATTTTTTATAATATAGTATATCCAGTGGATTTATTGTGCTTATTTATCATGCATCCTAAACTATATATTTTCTTATTTCATCTCTAATTTAGATATCCCAATCATAGGTTTTGTCTCATTATCTCCCATATATTCATAATTCAATTTCAGTGGAAGTTTATTCAAATAAAATCTTGATGGATTGTGGTGTGATAGTTTCCTAACCAATTTCTCTTCATGAAACTCATCCCTTAAATACCCAAATGTATGTTTATGACAGTAATCATCATATTGATCATCACACTCTCCAATTTTCTTAGGTGGGTATTTTATACCATTAATGAGATCATATATTATAGCTCCTTCAATGTTTAACTAATTTCATAGATCATTTTAAACTTCCTTATAAATCACATAAACTTTTAAATAATAAACCAAGTTATGTTGATATTTCACAAACATAAATACATTTTGTATCTATTTATCTTCTCTAGCTTGAAAAGCTAGAATACCTTATAGAACATCTATCAATAAACCTCTAGTAGCTAGGAAGGGTCTTCTAAGGATGATGGGTACTTACTTATCAATTTTAATGTCCGAGAATAGAAAATCACCTAGTATTATAATATTTTTAAATATATATTGTAAGTATTCAATTACTCCTATCAGGTACGTGATAGATCTATTTACTAATTGTAAATACACAATTATGGGATCAATATCTCCCATATCCAATTTCTTATTAACTAAAAAATGGATTAAATTAATGTTTTATACCAACTCTTCTTGATAAGTAAATGTTATTTTCATTTAAAATTCATAGGTAATTCTGAAACTATGAGGATCCTTAGGCTTTAATGGGATCTTCCATTGAATTAAAATACTTTATTTTTCTATAAATAGAAGAATATAAAATTATTCAGGACTCCTTCTATGTGTGATAATGTTCTTATTGAACTTAGTATTTTTGGGAATATTGGAATGTTATTCTTAAAATTTCATAACAAATTTAACATTTTAAATCATTCCAATAAAACATAAGTAGTATTTATCTCTATTAATATCAAGTTCTTTGCCTCCTTTTGAAAATTGTGTAGGTGGATTATAATACTTGACATCTCTGTTATCTAGCTTGAACATAAATCTCCTAAAGATTCATTCATTCCAAATTATTATTTATCAACATCTTCATTAGATTGTTGCTTTAAATTTTCATTACTTTTATCTCATTTTTTGACAGTTTTTTCCTACTATTTAGAATCTAATTTATATTTTTATCATCTTTTCCATCCTTTACCTTGACTATTTATCCTCCTCTTCTGGTAATTTACTTGAATCCATGTATTGAATTTTCTCTAATTGTATTAAGAATATTCCCCTTATATATCATTGTGTTTTTCCATGAAATCCACCACACTTTCATTTTTAGATTATGGATTCTTGAATGACTACCCTGAATTAACTAATCAGGACTTGAGAAAATTTGATTTTGTACATTTCATAAAATCATTCTTTATTTGACTATTTTCTATCTCCTATATATTTTTTAATGTATTCTAATTCCATAGATCCTCTTGGGATGAATTTCAAGATTTATACCCTTATATTTTATCTTGAATCCTTTATTGGCTTTATTATTTCCCATTGACTAAAGAAGGACCAACTTGT
This sequence comes from Viscum album, assembly GCA_963277665.1. Taxonomy (NCBI): domain Eukaryota; kingdom Viridiplantae; phylum Streptophyta; class Magnoliopsida; order Santalales; family Viscaceae; genus Viscum; species Viscum album. The sequence goes on from OY728150.1 coordinate 1,843,425,639, forward strand.
TTAAGATCACCTTACTCCTTCCAAGAAATATTTAGATATTTATACCCTCAGGGGTTATAGTTGTTTAAAAATGGATTATATCTCACTTAATGTGTCATATAGTTACCATTGTAATATACTTCCTCAATTTTTTCTAGTGGAAAATTTGTTGCTAGAATGTTAATATTCATGAAATTAATGGAACTATGACTAAACATTCCATAGTTGATGAATTCCAAATTGTTTCCTTATGAATTTGATATGATAATTTGAAATTATTTTCATTCAAATCTATAATTTTTGGGCTCAAATCAACTATAACTAAAACTTTATTAGAAATATCACTATAACTTGATTCTATTTTAATGAAAGTTCATATAGATTATATTGTAAATGTATTTGAGTTCCTTTACTATTTTATCACTATAATAGCTTCCTATAACTGAATCAATAAGGTTCTAACCTATTATATTAAATATTTCATTAAGGAATTTCATTAACAGTGAGTGAGAAAACTAAAGAGGAAATTTTTATTAATTATCATGGAATCATTCCCAATGATATTGAAAATTTTCTTGTTGTTTTTGTACAAAACTGTTATTTTAGTTCACAAGTCAATGGTTAGTTTTATAGGGTAAAATATCCTAGTAAATGAAATTTATATGACTTCTAATGTTTTGAAAGAGTTATATTCCTTTAGAAGCAATAAATTTCTTTCTTATTAGTTAATTTATCATGGAATACACCTTAATATATATAAATCCATTGATACTCCATTGATTTGGAGATACGAGAAAGTTGTTGTGAAATCTATGATGAATGATAAGGAAACATCTAATGGAATCCCTTTAATGGTAGTAAATTACTACAAATGATGGTAGTTTAACACATAGTTCCTCACATTTGGTGAATTTCTAATGCCTGATGGATTTCAAATGGATGGTCTCCTCTCCATTATAGAACTACCTCTATATGTTTTATTCTTTTATTTTATACCTCAGTGTGGTTCTCATCAAAGTTAGTGATCACTCCAGATAGTTAAGAGACGTTATAATTATTACACATGTAAAAACAAACACCAAATCACCCCCTTAAACTCCACTAACATTGCTCATATGACCATAATTTATCAAATCGGGATTTGTTTCCATATATAAAACTCTTTAATATATTACTTAATTTATTTTGTTTGGAATTTATAAGTATTCCCTTCATCCCCACAAGCTAGCCATGTACTCCATGTGTCTTGAAAGCTCAACAATATATTCTATTACCTTTTAAATATTCCCTCTTCAATAGGCATAAAATATCACTCAAAAGTGTTTTTTATTACTCATAATATATATGAATTCATTTCTTACCTTGGAATGACAAAACTAAAGTATTTCTTTAATTACATTCCTAAACCTCCATTGAGTTTCAATACTCTCTATGTTAAGTCCACAAACAGTTCCAAAAATGTGGTGTTGTATTAAGAATTTTCATAAATACATCACCGGTTGGTGTTAATGGCCTTCATGGAATACACTGATACATTGTAATTCATTCACTATTCAAGGAAGTTGATATATATTAACTTGATGTTTCCTATCCCTTAAATTGTGTATCCTTGGAATTTAGTTGATATCACTAGTTGGATTGCCTAAATTTTCAAATCCTATGAAAATAGAGAATGTAAAAATCTAATAAAAACTAAAAGTTTCATTGTCTCAACTTTCCATGAAATTGTAATTGATTTTTTTAAGTTGTCTTAAGAAAAAATGCTCCTAACATTGCGTATATAAAAGACTATTTTGGTTCCCATGAATTTGAATGCATTAAGTGTGGGCATGCTTCACTGTTATAAATATTGGTGTCATATAACATTTCCATTAGATATTATTCCATAAATTTGATGCATGAAACATTCCTTATCTAATTTTTTTATGAAAATATTTCAAAGTTGTGTTTATACATGTTTACTATATCATTTTTAAATTCAGGGAAACATTAAAATACTTTCACTGTATTGGGATAAGATACTTTACAATGTTCTCCTTAGAATTATTTTGGGTTCTTTTATAAACTATATAGCATTATATATTAGTCTTGATCCTCCAAGTATAAACTATTTGGATTCTATTACTAGTTCCATGTGTATAGAGTGTTTTTCTAGTAGTGAAAAATGTCATTCAATGTAGTTTATAATATCCTACTATATTCAAAGATTCAATGGAGTTGATTAAGAACTATTACAACTACTTGAGAATAATAAATATAGAGAGTAGACAGGATATGCCATAGTCAAAGATACTAGAAGTATATATCTTTTATGTATGTGTCTTGGACTTCATTGGTCTATTTACTAAATCTCATGGGAATGAGTGTATAATTTTTTCAATAGACTATGTGTCAATTTGGAATGAATCTATTGCATTAAAAGATAGTATGGGTTCATATATGGTGATTGTTTTAGAAAATAAATCTTTTATAGATATGCAGATCCTATAACTATAATAAATGATAATGGTTTCCAATTTAAAAATAGTTATTTTAGAGAAATAATGAAAAAATGAGGATGCAAACACAAGAACGTGTAGCCATTGCCAGTCCTAGCCATTTCTTTCTGTGAGCAAGGTCTTCATAGAGGGGGATGGATTTTGGTGTTTTTTTATAAATATTTTTGGTATTTATTTTAATTTTAATTTCATTTTCTACATACCTATCATAAAATCTATGTGTCCATTACCATTCCTAGCCATTGCTTCCTGTTCATATTTTATTTAATGCGATGTGATCAGTAATAGTATGATAAATTCCCATATGCATGAACGTCCTACCAAGTCACTTCAACATTTTTTTTGTTTCATATTAAGGATATTGAAGTTGGCAAAGCTGTGCACCCTCAACTAGCTATGAGAGTTTCCAATAAAAGTGCTGCATGGAAAAAGGTTTGTTCTAATCATAATCATGCCTTAATTTTCATGTCAATTTTTTTAAACTCTCCTTACGTTTGAAATTTTAATGATTTCACCTTCATGTTTGGTTTTGTTTCATGTTTTGTATAAAGTGGGATCATTACTAGAAAAATGATCTATAGACACACACCTATTATTCCATGTTTTCCCCTACTTGTGGTCTTTAAAGTACCTCTATATAATGTTTATTAATTAGGAATATATGTTTCCTGGATTTGAGGACCCACTTCCTGATTTAGTGAGGAATATCCAAAGACATACACATCTCTCTGTTTATCCTCCTTAATAAAATGCTCTGATGTCAATTGATCCAGTGCACTAGCTGCTTCCGTCCTGGATGAGGTTAAAGGATTGGTGTATCAACTAGAAACCCGAATACATAATGATGAAGCCTCTCTAATTCCAAATAATTTCTTTTCGTTGATCCAATCAACTCTGAAAGTAGAAAATTCTTTTGAAAAACATATTGACACTGGTTATACTCAATGTTGTTGTCCATATCAGTTCATTTCAAAGTCGAAGATTGAGCATCTAGTTTTATATCTATGTTAATAAAAGAATAATGAAAAGAGTTTATAGGCCATGCCAGTTTAAAAAAAGGAGTTGAAAAGAAGAAAATCACAATTTTTTTTCTAATGAATGAATTCCACATAAAACTTTTGTATAGGACATGTCCCATAAATTTTATGCGGACTCATGTAAATCATTTACATAGACAATGGTTCTGCATAAGTTTTTATGTAGTTTCCTAGTTGATTTTGGAATTACTTCATAGAAAAATAATATATAGTGATAATAGAATTTTTTTTATGAATAAATAGAGAGAATTTAAGAACCTAATTATATTCAAAAAGTATAGAATAAGGGAACCATCCACACTATATATATAGGGGAAAAATAACTATTCATCTTCCACTTTATGAGTTCCATGAAATCATTATGTAGAAGTGCCTATTTACCTTAATTTTCAATCCTCTTTATTTTAATCAGATCCAATTATGAATGGGTAATTTTTTGGTTCCTGAAAACTTTTCAAACACTTTGAGATGAAGATATGTATATAATATTTCCATTTTTTACTTTTTCATCAAAAGTATCATTCACTATGTAAAAAAATCAATGAAACTATGAAAAAATTTCTTGATGCGTGTGTTCTTTATGGTCAGTTTGGACCCCTTATTTTTGGTTGAAAGGATTCAAGTAGCTCAGGTGTCATTTAAGGGAGAAAGGTAACACCCTCAGGCTATTACCAGTCTACTTTATGGCCTTTGTTTTGTGGAGTCGATGAAGTGATCCACGCTTCCGCACATTAATTTTATATGGTATTAGTTTTATAAATCCCAAAATAAACAGATACTAACATTTCTTATAATTAAACCCCCAACACACTTTTTGAGAAGTAATTTCATGAGGCATGAAGTTTGAGAAATGATTGTATTTATGAGCATCTACTTAGTGAGAATGTATTTGGAGATTACATCCCTCATGTAGACTTTAATTAAGTCCAAAGTGAGTGAGAAACCTCTTACAAAACATATTTGGGTCCATGGGCCACCCATAAAATATCCTTGTAGGATGAACCATGTAAAACCATCATCAGACCCCCACCTCTTCTTACCCCATGTGACTCCTTCAACCAGTTATCCTAGAATCAACCAAGTTATATAAAGCCACAAAATTGTTAATTCAAACTTGGAAACCATCCATTCCTTCCTCGATAAATTCTATATTCAGCTAGCTCCCCATGAATAATGATATATAAGAAAACAAAAGTCACTTTGATGGCCTTCAACATATTATAAAAATGGGATCTCCATAAATTTTAGAAGTCAGTGGATTCAATTGACCAACTAGACCCACTATAAATAGTTAGGGTGGTAACACTTATGAATTTGTACTTATAACTATGATTTATCAAATATCAATTGAATTGTCCAATTTTTATTGCAATGTTCCTATTCTTCCATGAGTAAAAGAAAGAAATACTGTTCTCTCATGGATATAAGGCTAAAATTATGAAGCATGTAAATATCTTGTTTTTATTCCTTATTTGATTTTGATTCTATTTGTGAAATTATTTTTGGAGTTGTGAGAATTTGATAGTTAATGATTTAGTGGAGTGGTTAGGGTGTATTTCCCGTCTTATTTATAGAACATCATTTTATAAGATCATATGATTATGGTAGTTTTATAATTTTTTCCATGTGTTGAAGTTCTAATGGTTTTCTTCCAAATTTGTGGTTTCATGGATCCCAATAAGTGGTATCATATCTTGTTCTTCATCAAGGATCAGTACTCTCAACATATTCTTATAGTAATGTTCTTGCCGCTATGATTTTTAATTTTAGTTGGAGTTAACTTCTATTAGTGGAATGGAATTATAAGAAGGAAATGTCTAGATAGAAAAGTTTGACAGGATTAACTTTGATTTTTGAAGGATGAAGATGTAGGATTATATATTTTAAAAGGACTGCGAGTTTCTATTAAAAGGATTGAAACCATAATAAATTGATAAAATGGAATGGGAATGTCTTGATAGGATGGAACTTGTAGTGATACATATATATTTAGAGAAAAATGTTTCTTTTAACACCTAGGAGGTGAAAACCATAACAGAGTTAATGAAGGATATATTGGATATGTTTGAGAATCCAACAACAATGAAAAAAAATGCATGATACAAAGGTTATTTGGTATGATATATTAGAAGGAAGACTAGTGTCTAATCATGTCAATGAATTCGAAATGATTTAGAGTCATCTCAAATCTATTAAAGTGAAATTTTCATATGTTTTTTAGTAATTTTTTCTGCTTTCATTACATATGTAATAATGGGATATGATGTTGAATTCCATAAGAAATTATTATAGAATTTATGATTATGCGTTTGAATATGTTTGTGATCTTATCCCAAATGAAGAGATTAGGTATAGGGAAGTACAAAAATTTTCTAGAACCATACTGAATGAAAAATAAAGATCGTATTTTTTTCAATGGAAAGTTCAGAGGAAAAAAAGTTAAATCAATGGAGGGGATTCCAGGTAAATTTGTTGGTCCTGTACTTTTATTTTGGAATTTTGGGAAGAAAGGGAATCCAATTAAAGATTATAAAGATCACATGATGAATTTAAGAATATACGCTTCAATAATTTCAGGTTTTACAGAGCTTATGCTTATTCTTCTAGAAATACTAAAATACATACACATTATCATATACTATAATATAATTTTTTTACACTATGCTTATGAATTGCATTATAATAACATTCTTAACATGAAAAGTATAGATATTTTTGTATGCAAAAATCACCATGACATTCATATATGAATAATTTCTACAATTGAATCATGTTTTATCTATTAATGACTTTATTTTTTCTTGCATAGAGATTTGTTGCTAGACTTCAATGAAGATTCAGTACAAGTTACCCATCAGAGTAATTTATTTTTAACATGTCAACCATGTTCTTCATATTTTTTTAGGTATGTTACATGCATGAATTATATATTTATCACAACTCTGAATCATTATTGACTTATTAAAAAATAGGATTTGTTTAAGAGATGACATGATAATAAATTTTATAGCATCATGCTTCAATGATGAATTATAGTGACCTAAATTCATCACACTACAACAATCCATAATTCATAGAAGCCTTTAGTAATAAAATTGGTTGGCACTACTTATTTCCATTGGGATATATGGGATAGTGTTTTTTATGGGGGTCATTTGGATCATTGTGTTTTGAGATTCTAATTAAGTGTGTTTGTTTTACTCTATTTTTCTGGCTTGGTTTTGGTTTCTAAAACTAGTGATGTATTGCATATTTTGATATAGTGTTCAGAGCTATAAATATCATCGTATTTGTTAACTATAATCACACCTTAGTGTGGTTGTTCATGAATATTTATTAGTAATATTCAAATGGATGATTGTGTTGCCTGCATCTATTGTAATTTAGGGTAGCAGTACAACAAGAGTATTGGTATGAGTAGATTTGTTGATGGTTATGAAATCTTTAAGACCAAGGTGGAGGATAAAATAATGATGATGGAAGGGATCAGGGAGTAGGGTAGTGGCAGAGGCAGGGAAGTAAGGAGCAGGATGAAGGTAGGAGGTAGGGAGCATGGAGCAGTGGTTGAGCAGGGAGGTAGGGCGCAGGAGGCAGAGAGTAGGGATTAGGGCAGAGGCAGGGAGGAAGAGTGGAGGCAGGGAGGAAGAGTGGAGGCAGGGAGGAGGCAGAGAGGTAGGGTGGAGGCAGGGAGCAGGGAGTAGTAGGCAGGGAGCAAGGAGGGAGAAATAGTTGAACAAGGGTGCATTAGAGTCGTTTTTTTCTTCTGGAAATGGATTGCAAAGGCCAAGAGGTATAGAGGAAGAGAGCAGGGAAATGACAGAGGTAGGGAGAAGGGAAGAGGCAGGAGCTAGGGAGCATGGAGAAGTGGTTGAGCAGGGAGGTAGGGCTCAGGAGGCAGGGATCAGGGTGGAGGTAGGGAGGAAGGGCGGAGCCTGGGAGAAAGGAGTAGAGGGCAGGGAGCAGGGAGGGAGCATCGGTTGAACAAGGGTGTATTAGAGCAGTTTTTTTCTTCTTCTTCTGGAAATGAATTTTAGACCTGGATTTTTTTACTAAAAAATCAAGGATATTGTTTCATTATATATGTTTTTTTTTCTAGAGACTCCATTATGTGGCCACGGTTTACAACCATGGCAGTAGACCTATTGCCACGGTTTGAACTATGTCTATAGGTGTAGTGCCACGATTATAAACCATGGAAATAAATCAATGTGGAAGATTTTATGAACAAAATTATAAATTTTGGCTATAGGTTTCTCTCTATAACCATGCCAATAGGTTCCACTGTCAGTGAAACCATGTCTATTACCTATACCCATGGTTTTGTGGCCTATATCCACAGTTATAAACCATGGATATAGACTTTTTTTTCTAGTATTGAGAATATACAGATGCTTGGAAAGGGATGGAATATCTTGAAGTAAAGCATCTTGATGTCGAAGATAGTGGTATAAATGATTGTATTTATTAGATAACTGTGGAGAAATCCTTGATGTGGTAGGTGGAGGAGTCTTAGTGGGGATACTCATAGGAAGAGGTGATGTGTGATCGTGTTGGTTATGATGATAACCATGAGGGATGGTCAGAAATGAGTGTTATTCCAAGGGAGGTTGTTTTTTTCCATAGGAGATTCATGAGAGATTTCTCCACGAGTTTTACAACTCACCTTTAATACTATATTCTGGTGTGTCAAAGATGTATCATGGCTTGAAGAGATATCTTTGGTGTTCGGGGATGAAATGGTCAATGGTGGAGTTTTTAGTGAGTTTTTTAATTTTTTTAGTATGTGAAAGTGGAAAATCATTTTCCTAGAGGTTTATTGTAGTCTTTGGATGTTCCCAAGTAAAAATGAGGGGAAATATCAAAGTATTTCATCACCAAGTTATCCCAGGACCAGGGAGGATGTGATACGATTTGGGTGATAGTGGACTGACTGACGAAGTCGGTTCATTTTCTGGGGATAAGCGAGTTGAGTACCATGGATGTTTTGGCAAGGTGGTATATGGATGATATTGTTAGTATTCACTGGGTACCAAGGAAAATAATCTTTTATTAGGATCCTTGATTTACCTCATGAATCTAGAGGGGATTACAATAGGTTTTTGGATCCCATTTTCACCTTATAACTGTTTACACCCTCAAACAGATGAGCATATAGAGTGGACCATCCATACACAGGATGGTGTGTTGTGAGTTTGTGTCTTGGACTTTGGTTGATTGTGGGTAAGACTCTTTCCTTTGGTTGAGTTTGTGTAAAACAACAATTATCACTCATCTATTGGCATGGCTTTATTTGAGGCATTGTATGGATGATTGTTTCATTCTTCCTTATATTGGACGGTGGTTGGGGAGTCAGTAGTTTTTGGTCTTAATGTTCTGCAAAGAACAAATGAGAAGATCCAGTTGACCTGAAATAATATGAGGGGGGGGGGGAATATATTCAGAAGGCCTATGGTGATCGTAGGCGGAGACCACTAGAGTTTGAGGTTGGAGACCATGTGTTCTTGAGAGTCCACCCTCGGTGAGGGAAGCATAGGTTTTACAGAGGGAGTAATATTTCAACTCTGATTGTTAGGCCCTTTGAGGTGTTGGGATGAGTTAGTGAGGTGGCATATCAATTGGTGTTTCCACCATGGATGGAGAGGATCCACGACATCTTCCATGTGTCTCATATTCATCGGTATATTCATGATGAATCCCATGTCATTGACTGGGGGGAGTTGGATATCAAGGATGATGTGATGTTTGTGGAGCGACCAATAGAGATCCAGGATCATCGAGATAAGGTAATTCATGGATGAACTATTCCCTTGGTTCGCATATTTTGGAGGCATGTTGGTCTATAAAAGAGTACTTGGGAGTGAGATATGCCGATGTGTTCTCAATAATTGGAGTTGTTTTGAGTTTTTATTTGCTTATATTGTTTTTACTAGATTATGTGATGTTTGGATCTAGCTATTTTATGAGATGTGATGCTTCCCCTTGACGTGTGATGTGTGATAAATCTTCTAACACATGAAAAATGGAGGACCTGAATCCTAATCAAGACGTGTTATACTATGATGCAATTAAAACGGTGCGGGCGAGTCAGTGTATCCCAAAGTGGATAATATCTTGACATGGAATATGGAATTCCCTAATTTGCGTGCCTGGGGCAGTGTTATGTGTTGTTTTTGGTAGTGATTGGTTTGTAATGTACAGAAGTTAATATGGTTGTGAGAATGCCTGTGTGAAAGGGAGGTGGTTTGTGGCTGGTGCCAGATGATGTGGTGATGTGCCCGGTGAGAGGTGGCGATGTGGTTGTGTGAGATGTTTTGTGGGTATCTTGGTTGCATGTGTTTAGAGGGAGGTAGTTGTAATACATTGATATTCTAAAAGAAGAACATTATGTTCGATAACATATACGACATACAACACCGAGTGTAAACGACCCGCTAAATATATGACCATTATAACCTTGCTGTTAAATTGGCAGATATGAATAGTATTAACTACATTATAAAATATATATATATATATATATATATAAATTTCCTACTCAATATAAATTTATTGATAAATTATTAGTAAATAATCAATCAATTTTTAGTAAAGTAATTTTATTCTTTAAAAATATGTTTTCTTCAAAAATGTTATTTATTTATTTTTGTGAGAAAATATTATAATTAATTTATACAGATTTTATAAATTGTGTTTGATAAAATGAAACTATTTTTTTAAATCATCATATAAAAATTAACTTAAGGTGGCAATTTTGGATTTTTTTAAAAATATTGATTTTTCAATGAATAGTAAAAAATAACGATTTTTGTAAGACTATCATTTTTTTCAATAAATTAAGTAATTTAGAGGTCTCATTATGATTTAAATTTTATTTAAAATAGAATAATTATTCTTTATTTATATTTAATAAAATTAATTACATTTTAATCATCTTTATACTGGATTTTAGTATAAGTTTATTTTTGGGTTTAGAAATATATTTTTTATGAAAATTGTCTTAAAGTGCATAATGTTTCCCCATTTTAATTAATTAAACCCACTATGAGGAATTATTTAAATTAAATTTATATTATATATATATATAAATATTAATCAAAATTCATTTAATGATTATTACTATCCATAGAGTTAATATAAAATCATATTTTGTTTGAAAAATACATTTCTTGAAAAACCACTTTTCCGTCGCATCAGTGGGTTTAATTTTAAATTAAAATTTGAAACTTATGTGAATTAAATTTGGTAAAAATAATCCCATATTTTTAATAAACATAATTTATATTATATAATAAGTTCAACTTAATTTTTTTTCATAATTAACAGTAAAATCAATAAAAATATTTTATCGTGATTAAGGTTAAAATGAGTTTATCGGAGGGTTAAACTAAAAAGATAAGGGTTAAAATGACCTAAAAACTTTTCTAAAATCTATTTTATGACTTTATTTTTACCATATATCATATAATTCTTGATAATAGTCTATTTTTTATCCTAGTATCATGTGTAAAATATGGGTATACGTTTTTCTTTTCAAAAATTCCAAGCGTGTCCTCTCCCCCACTTATAAAAGGTCACCCACTCTCCTCTCCTCTTCACAACATCAAAGCATTTTTTAGCCAAGATGTACCAAAATGACTTCCTTAATTACCTCAAAATTTCCTAGAGGCCTTTTTTTATCATAAAACCAATCTAGGAAGGCTTTAGTTATAATCCTAAAGATGTGGTCTCAAGAAGAGGTATTGTTCTTAATCGAGTGTTTTTATTTTTTTTCTTATTATAAATCATTAAAATATTCTTCAAACATGATGATAAAATAATATTAGTATATAACATATAATTATATGTTATTATGTTAATTTAATAACCTAAATCAACCTTCACTTCCATCAAATGGGAAATAAATGCATCATTTATGCGTACGACAGACTAACACCTCACGAACCGATGTAATTCATTTTACATCATCACCTCACAAGTATATTCATGATGATGGATTTAATGTTTATATATAATAATAATGAAATATAAATAATTCTATAAATTTAATATATCATATACTTTTTTACCTTTTCCATCCATTAAAAAATGATAATGTCGTTCTTGTGTACAGTAGACAACTACCTCGCGAAGCAATGTGATTTGTTATTTATTACCGCATCACACGGATGCTATATGTAAGTATATTTAATGAAATTATATGATATTTATGATATAATTATAATTTTTTAAATATAAAATAATACTTACCTTCTTTCCATAATGATATTTGAAAAATGAAAACATTGCTCATGCGTACGTATGAACAAACGTCTCTATGATTGTAACATAGTTAATTTTTCATAAATATTATTCATGGTTAGTTTTAGAAGAATAATTTATTTATAAAAATGATAATAATTTAATTATAATTATTTTGAATATGATTTAATACTGAAAATTTTGACCTCGGTCAACAAACCAAATCCGTTTTGAAAATATGGACCGAATGTCCTCAAAACACCTGACAACGACTTAACTGACTATGTATTTAAAATATGTCATTAAAAATAAATAAAATAAATTATTTAAGTATAAGTTATTAAACTTGGAAAATTTTCTTAATAAATCAAATAATTGATATGATTTTATTATGCAGGAGTTAAAGGACATACATGGAAAGTATGAACTTGAGGTGAGGGTTTCTCATCTCACTTATATTTATGTGAGACATATGTCATATTCACCGCTTATTTATATTGTGTGGTGTATATAATTCCCATGAATTTTCTTTATGATTTTTTTTCATGAAAATTATTGGTATTTAAAAATTCATATGAGGTTCTCTCTTTCATTAGGTTTTGATCTAGATATTACCAAAGCAGTAATGGATTTCATCTCAATTTACTTTCATTGAGACATATTCTATAATTATCCACATAATTTATTTTCTAAAGTGTATATATAGTGCCACTTTTTAAAGTTATATCATGATTAATTAATAATTTATGGTATTATAAGTTTAAATTTTAATTATTTCATCCAAGGGTATTTGGATTAAAAGTTACCAAGTAGTAAAGGGTTTTTTAACTCAATTTCCTTTCATTAGGTTATAGATCTTTTCCATTGACTTTGTTATGCCATTATTATGTGATAATTTATATCTAAATTATTTTATTATATAATTAAAAATTTATTTTATGGATTTAATTTTTTACACATAATATCTCCATTGATTAACTCTCAATTCAATGATATGTCTTTGTAAGGATTATTCATCTCAAATTCCATTTCTTTGGGACAGATATCTATGATATGCACCTATCTTTTTTTATGAGGTATATATACTAAAACTTTGACACGTATATCATTAATATACTTATTTTCATGATATTTACATTTTTATTTTAAGTTGGTCTTTCATGGGTATTATGATTGAAAAGTTACAAAAGTGAAAAAATATTATGTTATAATTTTCTTTCTTTGCAGGATTGTTAATGTTCAAGGTTCCTTTGGAAGAAATCATATTATATTATTTTATTAAACAACATCTATTTTATTATATTGTGGTTATGATTTTTTTTACATGTTTAGTGTCCATTTCCACCCTTTTTCGATTAACCAAATATCAAGAAAGTTATTTACAAGTGATACTGATCATGTATCTTCTTTTAGACCCGGAATATTTCTCTTCCATATCCATTTTTTTCTAATTTTTTTTCAAAAATGTTATTTTATAAACATAAATTATTTATTAATTCTATTTTACATGGTATTTTACCTTATTTTAAATGATTTTGTAAAGGAAATTTCTTAACATTTTCCAAATGGGTCACTTTTGATTCCCTTTACAAAATGTTTGAAAAGATTATTCACTTTTTTTATCATTTACAACATGAATGGATTTTCCCACCATCATAACCATTAATTTTTTTTTGAAGCTTCATTTATATGTTTCTAAGTTTATTTTCAAAGAAAATCATTTTCAAAATATTTTTTTAATTTTTAGTTTTTAAAAGTGATTTTCAAAGTGAAAAGTTTATTTTCTTCAAGAATGTTTTTAATGTCCTTTTAATGGTATTTCCATTAATCAACATCAACAAACCTTGATGTTCCTTATACTCTATTGGGGATATTTTGTAACGATACCATCCTCGTTATTTCTTTGGATGAATTATGGTTTTTTAAAAGATATTTTCATGAAACTAATTCCATTTCCATGAGTTAATCAAGTTATGAAAGAAATAATGAATGTCTCTATGAGTTTTATGATGATATGCAAGATCTATTTACTTTATTTATGTTATAGTTCTCAGGAATTATTTATGAAGGCTTGATCCCTATTATATATCAAAAGTGATACTGATATAGATTATATAAATAGGTTGAACCCCATTATAGCTCATCGATGATCTCAATATAGATTATATTATGGGTACACCCAAATAGCGCTAGGTGAGCCTGATATAACATATACAATGGGTGAGCCCTATTAAAGCTCTCTAATGCATTGGGTAATGATTTTTTCTCGAGATAATTATATTGTAAGACATCCATATAGTTATTCCAATTTGTAAGGGTTCTATAAGGGTTATATGAATATGATGTTCCAAGATACCAACACATTTTAATTATGCTTGATTTGAGTTTTAAATGTTTCCTTTGATCAATATTGACATTACATGGCTCATGATTATTTATTCTCACAACTATTTCCTTTGTTAAATATTTATTTAATAACACATGTTTATTTATCTAGGTTTTATTGGTATGATTTCTCTTATGTTCTGGTCATACAATTTGATCATGTCATCATACCCTTATGCTAATATTATTATCATTGATAACATTAAATTGATAATGCTTATGTTTACCCTTATTGAGCATTTGATCTCACCCTTATTTTGTTTACTTTTACCCAGGTTATCAAGAATTTTGTTGAATGAATTATTTCTAGAAAGGTTACATATGGATGATGATGATAGCCTAATATGGAATATGAAAAGCTCATTATAGTGGAAAAAATACTCTATTGAAGTCATGGGTATTTTTTATGTAAGAGTTTATCCTAAATCTCTAAAACTCTTGAACTACATAGTCCTTAGTTATGTAAGTGATCCAATATTTCATTTTTTTATTTGTTTTAGATGGTAATAAAAAATTGGGTCATGTTTATCGATATCAAGACGAAAATGAAATGATTATGTTTTTAGAACCAAATCTAGGAGTGTAGGTTCAAGGACATTATAGTTGGTATCAAATAAGGTTTTAAAAAACATTGAAAGTTAGTATATTTTCATGTGAGGTTATATTAAGAGTTATGGATTCCATTATGGGTTTACAAGTATAAGGTTAATCATAAGTTCAAAGTCTTAGACACCCCTTTTGAGTTTTTAAGTAATGAAAATTTGAGGCGATTAATGAAATTTTGGGAGACATTTTATTGGATTGAGTTATATGTAACCCTTAGGTTTAATGTGAAGTATTATTTGAGGAAGAATGCCATTAATTTTTTGTACATAAGTTTAATGGTATTATTTAATTTAAGGTTTATTGTATATTTTATGTTGATGTAATTATGGTTTATTACAATTTTAGAACATTTGATATAGCTATCCATGGGATTGAAAATAGATTTGGTGACTATGAAACTAATGAAGAAGTTTATTATTTTTGGGAACATTATATGATTAATGTAAATAGAGAATTGTGGGATTTTATTTGAGGAATAAAGGTTGAATTATATTTTAGAATCATATTTGATTTTACTATGTATTTTTGGTGATTCAAGTTATTTATGGAAATTATTGGTATATCTTAGAGATTATATTATTAAGGTATATACATTTTCAGTATGAGACTTTAAAAGTGATTGGTTTTATTTAAAGATAAATGTTAAATAAACAAAAGAATAATATATGATCAAACCCTTATAATATTTGGGTTTCAATCAAAGTTAGGAATATTTTGAAGAATTTTAAGGATAGTTATTTATGGAATTATTTAGTTTGAACTTTGGGTATTACTGTTGAATTTTGGAAATTAATGGTATGAATATTTATTGATTTTGGGAAATATATTACCTTTTACTAACTATTTTGGTCTTAGTTAATGTCTAAATAAAAAAAGAATGTATTTTTATCCTTTTTGAGATCATATGATTTGTTATAAGTTTATTTTAGTGCTTTAGTCATAAAAAACTCATCTTGAATACTCATCATTTTGTAGAAAAAGATGATATTATGATGGAAATTTATTAAAGGAATAAATCTTACTCATCAAGTAAGTAGATTTTTTTATTTTATTCATCTATATGGTAAATTAATTCTTCAAATCTTGTAAATTGATCATGAAACAAAAATTTTGTCATATTACCATCATTTCTGATGAAATTAATGACATTTTTCACACCTCTTTAGTTTATGGTTTTGTGGTTGTTTACTTTATCATGGACATTCACTCTCTTATGATCAATGATATTTTTCACTCTCCATAATTAATTTGGAATTAAACTTTTATTTTATGTCCATATCTTCACTTCCCACTAATTTTCTCCTATTTGGAAACCTAGTTATGTGTTATTCCATATGACCTTCCTATGTTCTTTTCCCTCTTTTCAAAAGGATAACCCTTTTTACGATGTGAGATTTCAATAAAGGTATTTTCAAATGTCAATAATTTCATTATAAAGACAAAGTTAAAATTTTAATTACTAAATTTATTAAATGGGGGAGAATATAAAACCCTAGGATTTTAAAAGAAGAACATTATGTTTGATAGCATATATGGCATGCAATACTGAGTGAAAACAACTTATGAAATATATGACCGTTATAACCTAGTCATTAAATCAGAGGATATGAATAGTATTAAATAATTTATGATATATATATATATATATATATATATTTACTACTCAATATAAATTTATTGATAAATTCTTTTTAAATAATCAATCAATTTTTAGTAAAGTAATTTTATTCTTCAAAAATATATTTTCTTCAAAAATGATTTTTATTAATTTTCGTAAGAAATTATTATAATTAATTTATATATATTTTAGAAAATTTATTTGATAAAATAAAATTAATTTTTTTAATTAAAATATAAAAATTAACTTTGGGTGAAATTTTGGTATATTTTTTTTGAAAAATATTTATTTTTCAATGAATAGTGAAAAATACTAATTTTTGTAAAGCTGTCATTTATTTTCAATAAATTAATCAATTTGAAGGTATAATTATGCTATTAATTTTATTTAAATTAAAATAATAATTATTTATTTATATTTAATCTAATTAATTATGTTTTAATCATATTTATAATTGATTTTAGTATGAGTTTATTTTTTGGTTTAAAAATGCATATTTCTGAAAACTATTTTAAAGTGAATAATGTTTCAACATTTTAATTAATTAAAATAAACCCTAATGAGGAATGATTTAAATGAAATTTATATATTATATATCTATAAATATTAATTTAAATTTATATAATGATTATTACTATCCATATAGTTAATATAAAACCATATTATGCTTGAAAAATACATTTCTTAAAAAAATCATTTTTTCATTGTATCTGCGGGTTTCATTTTTAATTAAATTATTATATTTATATGAATTTAATTTTTTAAAATGGATTAAATATTTTTTATCACTATAATTTATATTATATGATATGGTTAACTTAATTTTTTTCTATAATGAATACTAAAAAGAGTAAAAATCTTTTACCATGGTTAATGTTAAAACGAGTTTATCAGGGGTTAAATTAAACATATAAGGGTTAAAATGACAAAAAACTTATATAAAATATATTTTATGGACATATTATGACCTTATATTATCTAAGTATTAATAATAGTTCATTTTGGAGACTTTTGTCATGTGTAAAATGTGGTTATACCTTTTTATTTTCAAAATTTCCAAGTGTGTCCTCTCCCCCACTTATAAAATACCACCCCCTATCCTATCCTATTAATACCTTAAAATACATTTTTTATACCAATAACTACCCAAATACATTCCTTAAATAAATAAACATGTATTAGGGTCCTTGTTTTGATCATAAAACCAATCTAGAAAGGATTTATGTATAATCATAAAGAGGTGGTATGAAAAAGATGTATCATTCTTAACCGGGTATTTTTGTTTTGTTTCTTATTCTACCTCCTTAAACTATTATTAAAACATTCTGATATAATAACATAAGTATATAACATATATTTATATGTTATTATGTTAATGTAATATCCTAAATCCATCTCCTCTTCTGTTAAATGTGAAGTGAAACCATTGTTTATGTGTACAGTGACCTGTCTCCTCGTGAACCAATGTAATTCATTTTACATCATCACCTCCCATGTATTTTCATGATGATGGATTTAATGTTTATATATTATATTAATTACATATTAATCATTCATTAAATTTAATATATCATATACTTTCTTACCTTACCATCCATTAAAAAATGATAACGTCATTCGTGTGTATAGAGGACTATCACCTCGTGAAGTAATGTGATTCATTTTTTACCACATCACATAGTTGATATATGTAAGTGAATTTAAAGTAAAAATATGATATTTATTATATAATTATAATTCTTTAAATAAAAAATAATACTTACCTTCTTTCCATAATGATTATTGAAAAATAGAAACATTTCTCATGTGTATGTACGACCTACCATCTCTATAATTGTAAAATAATTCATTTTTCATAATAATTTTTCATGGTTGGTTTAAAAATATTAATTGATATAAAAAAATGATAATTATTTCATGATTATTATTCTGGAGATTATGGAATGATGGTTCCTTTGACCATGGTCAACATATCGAAGTTGTTTTGAAAATATGGATTGAACATTCTCAAAGCACCCGACATGGACTTAACTGATTACGTATTTAAATATGCCATTAAAAGAATTAAAATAAATGATTTGAGTATAAGGTGTTAAAAATGTAAAATTTAATTAATAAATCAAATAATTTATAAGATGTTATTATAGAGGAGTCAAAGGACATGCATGGAAAGTATGGACTCGAGGTAATAGTTTCCTATATCACTTTTATTTCTGTGAGACATATGCATTATTAACCACTTATATATATATATATTTTTTATGTATATACTGACTATGAATGTGTTTTATGATTATTTCCATGAAAATTATTATGATTTAAAAATCCATATTAGGTTTTCTATTACCTGAGGGTTTGATCTAGATATTACCAAAGCAGTAAGGGATTTCATTTCAATTTACTTCATTGCGACATATTTTATTATTATACACCTAAATTATTTTATAAGGTGTATATATACTTACCATTTTGTATGTTATATCATTATTAATTCATACTTAATGGTATTCTAAGTTGAAATTTTAATTATTTCATCCAAGGTGATTTTAATTGAAATTTACCAATTAATAAAGAGTTTCTTAACTCAATTTTCATTCGTTAGGTTATAACTCTTATTCATTGACTTTGTTATGAAATGATTATTTGTGAATTTATGTCTAAATTATTTTAATCTATATTTATACTTTTTTATGTTTTTAAATTTGTTACACATAATCTCTCCATTAATTAACTCACAATTCAGTGATATGATCATTGTAAGGATTATTCATCTCAAATTCCCATCCTTTGAGACACACGTTTATGATATGAACCTATCTTATTTAATGATGTGTATATGATAACAATTTGACATTTATATCATGAATATTCATTTTTTAATTATATTTAAAGTTTCATTTTAAATTTTTATTACATGGGGCTTATTATTGAAAAGTTACCAAAGTGGAAAAGTCAATATGTTACATCTTCTTTCTTTTCAGGCTTGTTCATGTTCAAGGTTCATTTAGAGGAAATAATATACTATTATTTTATTGAACCAAATCTATTTTCCTATATTTTACTTATTAACATGTAACGACCCAAAATTTCATTAATGGAAAATCCCTCTTGATCCAGTTAAATGTTTCTTTATGTTTTTATATGATGTCAACTTCTTTAGTTTAACGTTAAGATTTGTGACCGTTACTTTTATAGCCGTTGAACAGTGATCATCTGGGTAGTTTAAATATAAGGCTTTAACGAACCAATTTTCTACTCAGACAAAGGAAGCGATGGCCTCATCCAGTAGAATTGCCCCTTACGAAGCCCATTTGTCAGAGCTCGGAAAGGAGGTGGCGTCTTTGGGCTTTGCCCTTGACCAAGCCCAAGCTGAGCTTCATCAAGTCAAGCTCGAACGTGATCGTCTACGGGAAAAATGGAAGTTGATAGAGATCACCACTCGAGCGATGTTATCCGAGCAACCCCAAGAGTCGGTCACCATCGCACACCTTACCCTTAGGTCTTATGCGGCTATTTTAAGGGGTTATGTAACAAATAAGTAGCACCATGTTCATGTACATTATTTTTGTATATAATAATGAATATAATTTCTAGTCATTTTTGATGCATTGTAATTAGTTTTTAAAGTACAAATGATGTTTTTAGTTATTATTTAATTAAGAACTATATTTTTTTAAATTAAAGGATTTTTGAATTAAATAATATTTTAATAAAATATTATTATTAATATTAAATTAATTTTTATTAAATATAAATGATCTTATAATTTTATGAATGCAATTAAAATTTTTATTAAGGTTTGAAAGCCATTTCTGTCAAAACCCGTGAATTTTTTTATAAATGTCGGTTTTTATTTTAAAAGTGAAAATTCACATATTTAGAAAATTATTTAGATAAAATAAATATTATTTTTGGAATCAGGACGTCGAAATTATCCAACGGTGAATTTTTCATAATTTTCTGAGACAGTCAAATTTTTGGGTAAAAATTAAATACCATTTTAATATATAATGTGTTTTATGACATCATAATGACCCAATGGTGATGTAATAAAATACCATAATCCTTATGTTCGGCCAATATGTGTTTTATCATTAAAATAATGAGGTTTTGGGTTTGTTTGAATCACTTTTCAAAGCATTAATGGAGCCCTCAAGACTTATTCAACACTTTGCCTTTTTAAATTAATTTCCATGGGAGTGTGACTCACCTCCACATAAGCAACCCTAATTTTTTAATAAGTTCGTACCTTGGACTTGTAAAATATTGTTTTCCTCTTTCCTTTTCCAGAAACCATGGGCAAATACCATGGGATGGTTTTTGGTTTGGATTATTTTAATATAAGGGGTCCCAAACCTAAATAATAAAGAATTCTCTCACCTTTCCTATATAAACCCACCCAAGCTTCCACTTTCTCCTCATCCAAAGCCCTTGAAGTTCGTCCAAACTCTGCCCTACTCTCTCTAGAATCCTCTCAAGGTTCCCCAAGCTCCCAAGAAGCCTCTCACAAGCCCCTCTCTAGCCTTTGGAAGCACACTTCCAAGTAAGGGTTTTTTCTTCCTTTCTCATTTTTTTGTCAATTTTCTTTAAGTTGTATTTCCCTTTTTATTTCAATTATGAATGTTGGGGTATGGTTTCGAACCTCCCCCATACTGCCCTCTTATTTTTTGAATGATGGGAGAACCCTTTCTCTCTCATTAAATGCCTCCCATGTACACCCGTTACTATGCCGAAATTCCGAAAGGAACTTCTCTCTCTTCTTTTACATTCAAGCAATACTTTTGTATCATGAATCTAAATTCCATTTCTATTGTTGGGACATGTATATACATGATATCCTTACTGTCCATTACATGTAAATATGATGAGGAACCCCTTTCTCTCTCATCAACCTTTTTTATGAATTCTTATGTCACGCCGTTACGCTGGCGAAATCGCACCGATTTTCTAAGCCAATGTCTTTGTGTAGTGAATACCATGCCCATTTCTCCATCAAGGGTATTCACCTTTATGTACATTTACATATTGATTATAAAGTTTCATGTATGAATTCCACATTCCTTTATCGTGGAATAAATGATTATGTTTTATGAATCCATGTTTTATGATCCATGTGGCACACTTATGCATGAAATGAAATGTTTAAGAAGGGTGCGCCCTGATAGCGCTCCAATGCATTGGGTAAAGTATAGTATCATGATACATCATGTGCAATGAGTGTTGACTCATGCTAATTCAAGTGCAACGAGGGTTTACTCGTGCTTCAAGTGCAATGAGGGTTTACTCATGCTCCATGTGCAATGATCCTTGGCTCATGCTAATTCAATGTTAAGTGTTGTTGCCACATTTCCATGTTATGATTATCATTCTTTATCATGCCTTTATGTTCATGTCTCTCTTATGCTCTATTGATATGCCTATTTCCTAACATGTATTGTACTCCTCATGTTATTCATTATGTACTCCCTTACTGGGCTTTCTAGCTCACCCTTTTCTTATGCATGTCCTCAGGTTATCCCATGCAATGCTAAGTACGAAGGAATGTAGTGGTCATGTAAAGGAAGTTTTCAATAAGGATGTTGTATTTCATGTTTAAAGTTTTTATGTAATGATCCTAAGCCCCAAAGACACTAAACCTCTCGATCTTCTTTGTGTATCAAGTGAAGTTTTATGTAATAAAGCATGTTTAAGTTGTAATAAAAAGCAGGGTTGTCATAGTTGGTATCAGAGGATAGGTTTAGTTATTTTTGGGATTAGGAAACCCTAGTAAAGCCTTAGATACAAGACTAAGCATAATAAAAACATCCCTAAATTTTGGTAAATACTAAGTAAGTGGTTTATCAAACAAATACATCCCTGTCTGGATACGAGCAGGTAGAGGCGGCTTTGGCACAGATGTATCCTAGGGGTAAAACCCGAAAACACCGCTTTGAGATAGACTCGAACGGGAACTGGTGCACGACAACGGGCCTTGCTGCACTCTTGGTTACGACACTCCCGGGGGATATGTTTTGATAAATTCACAATCTTAGTATGAACCCTTATTAAGGGAAAAATGGCCCTAAGAATATATGTTAGAAGGAAGATCATGAAAAGCCTGGATTGAATCCTATAGACTCATGAGTTGAAGAGATTAAAGTTTATTTATAAGTCATCAACTTTTGTCTTTGGATTACCCTCTATGTGTTACCCCTAACTTTCCTTTTATTCCAGCCAATGGCCGGTAATAGGAGAACTCGGGCTAACAACCGTTGTGAAGATCAGTGTGATGATTGTACCAATGAGATTCCCAATCCAATGGGAGCGGGAATCGCGAACTTTGTCACGCTTCTCTCTCAGCTAACTCAAGTTTTGAATAGAAACACTGGTCAAGAGGAACGTTCAACCCCCCCTAAGAAAGAACAAGTCACTATTTAAAGCTTCATGAGACAAAGGCCTCCTACTTTTAGTGGATCATCTGATCCCACGATTGCTGAACAATGGATCAACTCCATTGAAAAGATATTCTCCATCCTCCGATGCTCTGAAAAAGAGAAGGTTCTCCTGACGGCTTATCGTATGGAGGGTGAAGCTGATCAATGGTGGACGTTGATCAAAAATACGAAGCCTGAGGAGGAGATCGAGGCTTTGGAATGGAAGGTATTCCGGAAGATGTTTTTCGATAAATATTTTCCACGCACCCTCCGTCTTAAGATGGAAAGGGACTTCCTTTCCCTCAAGCAGAAAGATGAGGAATCTGTGGGAGCGTACGAGGCAAACTTCACAAGGCTTGCACGATACGCTTCCGGCTTTGTCGTTACCCCTGAATGCAAGGTTGACCGCTTCTTTGGTGGGCTGAAGCCTAGCTTGCGGAAAGCATTAGCGATCCGTGACTTCGACAGCTATGAGGAAATTGTCCGATGTGCCCTTAAGGTTGAAATGGAGATCGGAGAATCACAGGGGTATCATGGGGACAAGAAGCGGAAGGTGGACTTCAATGCTGGTGGTCCGATGGATAAATCCAATGGCGCTAAGAAATTCCAGCACCCCACTTGCCAAAAGTGTGGAAAGAAGCACCCTGGAAATTGCCTTAGGGGGACAAGAAAATGCTTCAAGTGTGGAAGAGAAGGGCACCTAGCTGTTAACTGTCAGCAAGAAGGACCCGCGGCTGCGACGGAGGGGAGGAACGCTCCGTTCGAACCTCAACGCGTTGTTCAATGCTTCAAATGCAAAGAACCGGGTCATTTTGTGAATCAGTGCCCTAATCCAAGGGTTATCGGAGGCAATCAACAACCTCCAAGACAGCAAGGAAGAGCTTTTGCCATCACTTCTGCCGAAGTGAACCCCGACAACGAAGTGGTGACAGGTACGCTAGTTATTCATTCAAGAATAGCGAACGTACTTTTTGATTCAGGTTCTACGCATTCTTTTATATCTCAAAAGTTTAGTAGAATAATCCCTGCACCACCACAAGTCATGGAAGTAAAGATGTCGGTGAGTACGGCAAATGGGGCAATCATTGCATCCCATGAGTATAAGTCCTCCCCTGTTATAATCTGTGGATTGAATTTCCCGGCGAACCTCGTCATACTCCCTTTGGTGGAATTTGATGCAATTCTTGGCATGGATTGGCTTTCCTTATATAGAGCCAACATAAATTGTCGGGAGAGGGAAATCACACTCCATATGGAGAATCGACCCCCGATTCTTTACAAGTGTCAGGAGGAAGATGAATCTCCTTTAGCTCCATCATCTCAAGCATGGATATTACTGCCTTATGAGCACGCATATCTGGCTCAGATGATTGAGTCCAAGGAAGAAACCACCCTTGAAGAAATGCCTATTGTGAGGGAATTCGCTGAAGTATTTCCCGAGGAACTTCCTGGTCTTCCTCCAAGAAGAGATGTTGAGTTCTCAATTGAACTTATACCTGGGGCGCTACCAATATCCAAGACTCCATATAGAATGGCTGTGGTTGAGCTTGAAGAACTGAAGAAACAACTACAGGAGAATCTGGATAAAGGGTTTATACGCCCAAGTGCATCACCATGGGGTGCACCAGTCCTCTTCGTCAAGAAGAAGGATGGGTCAATGCGGCTTTGCATCGATTATCGTGAACTTAACAAAATCACGATAAAGAACAAGTATCCTCTCCCAAGAATCGATGACTTGTTTGATCAGCTGCGTGGAGCTCAATACTTCTCCAAGGTCGACTTGCGGTCGGGATATTATCAAGTAAGGGTGAAGAAGGAAGATATCCCCAAGACTGCTTTTCGTACAAGGTACGGGCACTATGAATTCATAGTAATGCCTTTTGGACTCACCAATGCTCTAGCAATATTCATGGACTTGATGAATAGAGTCTTTAGAGATTACCTAGATAAATTTGTGGTAGTCTTTATAGATGATATTCTGATATACTCCAAAACCAAGGAGGACCATGAGGAGCATTTAAGAACTGTACTGGAGACTTTGCGCAAGGAGAAGCTCTATGCCAAGTACAGAAAGTGTGAGTTCTGGTTGAAGGAGGTCTCATTCTTGGGCCATATCATCACAAGCAATGGGATATCTGTGGACCCCTCCAAAACAGATGCAATTGAGGGATGGCCGAGGCCAACATCGGTAACTGATATCCGTAGCTTCTTGGGGTTAGCTGGATATTATCGACGATTTGTGAGAAACTTATCACGATTGTCCAACCCTCTTACCAAGCTAAATCGAAAGGGAGTAAAGTTTACTTGGAGTGATGAATGCGAATAAAGCTTCAAGGAGTTGAAAAGGAGGCTTATCACTGCACCTGTGCTCGCTTTACCCACAAGTGGGGAACTTTTTGTGGTATTCAGTGATGCTTCGAAGAAGGGCTTAGGATGTGTGCTGATGCAGAATGATAAAGTGATATCCTATGCCTCAAGACAGTTGAAAATCCATGAGTGAAACTATCCAACGCATGATCTGGAGTTGGCGACGGTGATCTTTGCCTTGAAAATCTGGCGGTATTATCTCTATGGGGAGAAATGTGAGATATATACTGACCACAAGAGTCTTAAATATATATTCACACAGAAAGAGCTTAATATGCGCCAGAGAAGATGGATAGAGCTCATCAAGGATTATGACTGTTCAATACATTACCACCCTGGGAAGGCGAACAAGGTGGCGGATGCCCTAAGTAGAAAGGATCCAGCAATTCTATCAATGATGAGAATTGAGAAGGATCCAATCTTCTTAGACTTGATGAAGATGGACGTGGGAATCATAAAGAGGGGAACATCATCAATCCTTTCACAAATGATTGCTCAACCATCTCTTTTGGAAAGGTTAAAGGATGCTCAAAAGGATGATGCGAGAATCCAAGAAAAAGTGGAAGCTATCAAAAAGGGAAAATCCTCAGAGTTTAATGTTAATGAAGAAGGAATTGTGCGGTTTGGGAAAAGACTATGTGTCCCATAAAGTTCGGAGCTGAAGAAGGAACTTTTGGATGATGCACATAGTTCAAATTTCTCTATTCACCCAGGGAGCACAAAGATGTATCGAGATCTCCGAGAAAACTTTTGGTGGGATAATATGAAGAAGGAGATCGCCGAATATACATCAAAGTGCCTGGTGTGTCAGCAAGTGAAGGCAGAGAGGCAGAAGTCTAAGGGGATGATGCAACCATTGCCCATACCAGAATGGAAATGGGAGAACATCACCATGGACTTCGTCACTGGACTTCCAAGGACATCCAAAAGCAACAATGCAATCTGGGTTATTGTGGATCGTCTTACAAAGACTGCACACTTCATTGCTATTCGAGAGGATTTCTCTTTGGATCAACTGGCACGGATATATATCAGGGAAGTGGTACGGTTGCATGGAGTACCACTATCTATTGTGTCGGACCGAGATCCAAGATTTACCTCTAAGTTTTGGAAGAGTCTTCAACATGCTCTGAATACTGAACTGAACTTCAGTACGGCCTATCATCCTCAAACTGATGGCCAATCCGAGCGGACTATCCAAACACTTGAGGATATGTTGAGAGCGTGCTCAATGGACTTTAAAGGAGGATGGGATCAACATCTTCCCCTAGTTGAGTTCTCTTATAATAATAGTTTCCACTCGAGCATCCAAATGGCACCATATGAAGCCCTGTATGGGAAAAGGTGTAGAACACCGGCATGTTGGGATGAGGTCGGTGAACGTAAGCTGCTTGGACCAGAAATGGTCGAAGAAATGGTGGAGAAGGTGAAAACCATTCAGCAGCATATCAAGGCAGCCCAAAGTCGACAGAAGAGTTATGCAGATAATCGTCGACGAGACCTTGAGTTTAAAGTCGGAGACATGGTGTTTTTACGCATATCTCCGTGGAAGAAGGTCATGAGGTTTGGAAAGAAAGGGAAGTTAATTCCAAGGTACATCGGCCCATTCGAGATTCTTGATCGTGTTGGGGTTGTGGCCTATCGACTAGCACTTCCACCTACTATGGCCAAGGTGCATGATGTCTTCCATGTATCCCTCTTAAAGAAGTACATACCAGACCCTTCACATGTACTCTCTTCCGAGGTGGTACAATTAGAAGACGATATTTCTTATGAGGAGCAACCAGTGAAGATCTTAGATCGTAGAGAAAAAGTTCTACGAAATAAGACAATTCCCCTCGTCAAGGTGTTGTGGAGAAACCACAAGTTTGAAGAAGCAACTTGGGAGTCGGAGGATATGATGAAGCTAAGTTACCCACATTTGTTTTAGTGTGGGAAAAGGAAAATTTCGAGGGCGAAATTTCTTAAGGGGGGAATGTTGTAACGACCCAAAATTTCATTAATGGAAAATCCCTCTTGATCCAGTTAAATGTTTCTTTATGTTTTTATATGATGTCAACTTCTTTAGTTTAACGTTAAGATTTGTGACCGTTACTTTTATAGCCGTTGAACAGTGATCATCTGGGTAGTTTAAATATAAGGCTTTAACGAACCAATTTTCTACTCAGACAAAGGAAGCGATGGCCTCATCCAGTAGAATTGCCCCTTACGAAGCCCATTTGTCGGAGCTCGGAAAGGAGGTGGCGTCTTTGGGCTTTGCCCTTGACCAAGCCCAAGCTGAGCTTCATCAAGTCAAGCTCGAACGTGATCGTCTACGGGAAAAATGGAAGTTGATAGAGATCACCACTCGAGCGATGTTATCCGAGCAACCCCAAGAGTCGGTCACCATCGCACACCTTACCCTTAGGTCTTATGCAGCTATTTTAAGGGGTTATGTAACAAATAAGTAGCACCATGTTCATGTACATTATTTTTGTATATAATAATGAATATAATTTCTAGTCATTTTTGATGCATTGTAATTAGTTTTTAAAGTACAAATGATGTTTTTAGTTATTATTTAATTAAGAACTATATTTTATTAAATTAAAGGATTTTTGAATTAAATAATATTTTAATAAAATATTATTATTAATATTAAATTAATTTTTATTAAATATAAATGATCTTATAATTTTATGAATGCAATTAAAATTTTTATTAAGGTTTGAAAGCCATTTCTGTCAAAACCCGTGAATTTTTTTATAAATGTCGGTTTTTATTTTAAAAGTGAAAATTCAAATATTTAGAAAATTATTTAGATAAAATAAATATTATTTTTGGAATCAGGACGTCGAAATTATCCAACGGTGATTTTTCATAATTTTCTGAGACAGTCAAATTTTTGGGTAAAAATTAAATACCATTTAAATATATAATGTGTTTTATGACATCATAATGACCCAATGGTGATGTAATAAAATACCATAATCCTTATGTTCGGCCAATATGTGTTTTATCATTAAAATAATGAGGTTTTGGGTTTGTTTGAATCACTTTTCAAAGCATTAATGGAGCCCTCAAGACTTATTCAACACTTTGCCTTTTTAAATTAATTTCCATGGGAGTGTGACTCACCTCCACATAAGCAACCCTAATTTTTTAATAAGTTCGGACCTTGGACTTGTAAAATATTGTTTTCCTCTTTCCTTTTCCAGAAACCATGGGCAAATACCATGGGATGGTTTTTGGTTTGGATTATTTTAATATAAGGGGTCCCAAACCTAAATAATAAAGAATTCTCTCACCTTTCCTATATAAACCCACCCAAGCTTCCACTTTCTCCTCATCCAAAGCCCTTGAAGTTCGTCCAAACTCTGCCCTACTCTCTCTAGAATCCTATCAAGGTGCCCCAAGCTCCCAAGAAGCCTCTCACAAGCCCCTCTCTAGCCTTTGGAAGCACACTTCCAAGTAAGGGTTTTTTCTTCCTTTCTCATTTTTTTGTCAATTTTCTTTAAGTTGTATTTCCCTTTTTATTTCAATTATGAATGTTGGGGTATGGTTTCGCACCTCCCCCATAATGCCCTCTTATTTTTTGAATGATGGGAGAACCCTTTCTCTCTCATTAAATGCCTCCCATGTACACCCGTTACTATGCCGAAATTCCGAAAGGAACTTCTCTCTCTTCTTTTACATTCAAGCAATACTTTTGTATCATGAATCTAAATTCCATTTCTATTGTTGGGACATGTATATACATGATCTCCTTACTGTCCATTACATGTAAATATGATGAGGAACCCCTTTCTCTCTCATCAACCTTTTTTATGAATTCTTATGTCACGCCGTTACGCTGCCGAAATCGCACCGATTTTCTAAGCCAATGTCTTTGTGTAGTGAATACCATGCCCATTTCTCCATCAAGGGTATTCACCTTTATGCACATTTACATATTGATTATAAAGTTTCATGTATGAATTCCACATTCCTTTATCGTGGAATAAATGATTATGTTTTATGAATCCATGTTTTATGATCCATGTGGCACACTTATGCATGAAATGAAATGTTTAAGAAGGGTGCGCCCTGATAGCGCTCCAATGCATTGGGTAAAGTATAGTATCATGATACGTCATGTGCAATGAGTGTTGACTCATGCTAATTCAAGTGCAACGAGGGTTTACTCGTGCTTCAAGTGCAATGAGGGTTTACTCATGCTCCATGTGCAATGAGCCTTGGCTCATGCTAATTCAATGTTAAGTGTTGTTGCCACATTTCCATGTTATGATTATCATGCTTTATCATGCCTTTATGTTCATGTCTCTCTTATGCTCTATTGATATGCCTATTTCCTAACATGTATTGTACTCCTCATGTTATTCATTATGTACTCCCTTACTGGGCTTTCTAGCTCACCCTTTTCTTATGCATGTCCTCAGGTTATCCCATGCAATGCTAAGTACGAAGGAATGTAGTGGTCATGTAAAGGAAGTTTTCAATAAGGATGTTGTATTTCATGTTTAAAGTTTTTATGTAATGATCCTAAGCCCCAAAGACACTAAACCTCTCGATCTTCTTTGTGTATCAAGTGAAGTTTTATGTAATAAAGCATGTTTAAGTTGTAATAAAAAGCAGGGTTGTCATATAACATGTATTACATTTTTATTTTATATTTCATCCCTTATCAATTAATGAAACATCAAGATTTTTTTGTGAGTGACATTGATCATGTATCTTTATTTAGATCAGGAATATTTCTCATTAATTTCCACGTTTTAAAAAATGTTCATTTATAAACATAAATGATTTCTTAAATCTATTTTATGTGGTATTTTAATTATTTTAAATGGTTTTATAATGTAAATTTATTAAATTTTTTCAAATGGGTCACTTTTTACCCCCTTTACAAAATGTTTGAAAGGAATGTTTGTCTTTTTTAAAATTTACAATATGAATGTATTTTACTACCCTCATTAAAATTATTTTATTTAATGATTCCTTTATATATTTCCAATTTTATTTTTAAAGAAAATTATTTTCTCAATATTTTTTTAATCTTTAGTTTTTAAAAGTTATTTTGAAAGTGAAAAGTTTATTTTCCTCAATAATGTTTTTAATAAACTTTTAATGTGTAATTTCCATTCATAAATGTAAAAAACCCATGATGTTATTTATCCTATATTGTGGATATTTTTTAATAATACCATTCTCATTCTTTCTCTGGATGGATTATGATTGTTTCAAATATATTTTCATGGAACACATTCATTTTCTATAGGTTAATCAAGTTATGAAAGGAATAATGGACGTTTCTATGAGTTTTATGATGAGATACAAGTTATATGTACTTTAATTATGTTATATTTCTTGTAAATTTTTTATGAATGGTTGATCCCCATTATTACTTATGGGTGAGACTGATATAGCTTATATGATGGGTGCACCCAGATAACACTGGGTGATCCTAATATAACATGTATGATAGGTGAGCCTCGTTATAGCCCTCCAATGCATTGAGTAATGATTATGTTCTTAATAGAATTATATCGGAAGTCGACCATTTGGTTATTCCAATTTATAAGGGTTCTGTAATGGTTTCATTAAGATGATGTTACAAGATACCAATATGTTTTATTTATGCTTTCTATGGATTTTAAATGGGTTCTTTGATCAAATTGACATAACATGTTTCATTATTATTTATTCTCATAAATATTTACTTATTTAAAGCTTTATTACATGAAGCATATTTATTTATCTAGGTTTAATGGGTATGATTTCACTTATGTTATGCTCATGAACATTGATTATGTCATCATACCCTTATACTCATCTTATTCTCACTAATTCCATTCGATTGCTAATACTTATGTCTACTATTACTAAGAATTTATTCTCACCCTTATTATGTTTCCTTTCCCATAGGATATCGAGAATGATTTTAAATGAATTATTTATATAAGGGTTTCATATATATGATGATGATGACCTAATTTGGAATATGAAAAGATGGATATAGTGAGACAAATAGTCTCTTGAAGTCATGGGTATTATTTATGTAAGAGTTTATCCTAATTCTATAAAAATATAAACCTAAATGGTCCTTGGGTATGTAAGTGAACTAATATTTCTTTTTTTATAAGTTTTAGATGAAAAAATAGGGTCACATTTATCGGTATCATAATAGAAATGTAATGATTATGTTTTCAACACTTGATACAATAGTGCAGATTCGGGGCTGTTATAGTAGTATTGAGGTGTAGTGAGATCCATGAGAGGTATCTCATGTGGTGGTTGTTCTGACCCATTTCCTTTTCATCATATTTGGTTTTGATTCTAGAGGACAACAATCATTTTATATGTATCTAATATAATGGTTTGTACCTTCCCAGCCTGTTACTTTGCTAGTTTGGGTCGCTGAAGGTGTTTGGAGGAGGCTCGAGGAGGTTCTGTGGAGATGGAGCTGCAAGTGTATAGTAGTAGGGAGTTTTAATATGTAATAGATGTATTTAGACCATAAATTAGTGGTTTACATATTGAGTGGTTAGTGGTTGAGATCATGTATGCGGATGAGGTGTAGGGCATAAAATGGGTTTATGCCGTAAGAATGGAATTTATGGTGTAAGTTTAATCCAGCCCAAAGCACTATGTTTTTCTATGTAAAATTGAAGTTTAAGGGTTTATGCCATAAGCATGTAGTTACAGAATAAGTCTTTTGGATCTTGAGAAATTTATATCATAAAAGTATAATTTACATCATAAATCAAGTGAGTTATAACATGCATATATACATTCTTTAATTGATTTTATACTCATTTGGACACAGATTCTCCCTTGTTCTATGGTGAACCCTTGGTGACTCATAGATTATTCTACATCCCCTTCCTCCTACTTTGATATGTGGTTTCTAGTGATTATGATTTGGTGATCTATATTACAATCTTCTCCCTCGTTGTTTTCTTTCGGTCCTTTTTTTGAGGATCCACTGCGACAATGTTGTTTTGATTTGGGTGTGTGTTGGGAAATTTTTTTGATAACCTTATGATATGATATAGGTTGATACATCATTTCCTTATGTGGTTTTAGTTTTTAGGTTTTTTCTTCTTTGCCACATGGTGTGCAACAAGACTATAAAGCTTCTTTGAGGACGGGGATCCTTGTTCTCACTCCTTTTACATACTATGTGTGAGATTTTCATGGTTTTTATTTTCTTTAGGTGGATACTAAGGGTTGGTGTAATAATATAATAAATTGGAAGAAATAAAATCTATGGGTATGGTCAATATATCACTTTATTTAATGCATTGATATATGTTATTGGTGATATTGTGCATGCTTGTTGCCAATACTGAAAATAAAAGCTATTGGGAGCCTTGTTTGGTATATAAATGATATTCCATGAGTCCCTTGCTATGTTGTTGTGTGATATCACCCTAAATAAAAGGATAAATAATGTATATAGGGATAATAAAATTTTTCCCATGGAAATATGGTTTTTTATGATAATTCCCATGCTAAATAAGAGGTAATGAAATTAAATCCCATGAATAATTTATGGAAGCCAGAATGTGTTGCTGTTGTGTGTTATTTTTTGTGTGTTTCCTTTTGTGTTTCAGGATATTGTGTGACGATGAAGATGAATGAATGGGTTGTGTGATGCATGTGTTTGTGATGATGTTCTTGGTTCGAATGGATGTGATGTGGGTAGTTGTGCAATATGGCGTACATTTGTCATGGTGTACAATGGTTGTGGTTTATAGTGGTAATGATGTGTGGTAGTGACATGTGGTGGTGATGTGATTTTTTTTTTATTGTGCGATGAGGTGGTATGTGCTAGTGTAGTTTTTGTAAACCCATAGGTTGGATATTGTGTGCTATCTATATACTTTTTATGTTTATGTTATATCTATATATGCCCCACCCAGGTTGGATAACCTTATCAATGATCAGAGGTTCTTGGATTTGAGGGTTTTCCCCAACATCCAGGATAGTGGTGATGCAGATAGCTAGCCTCTTCCCCACTCCTCCTTCAACAGTGATGGCCTAGGTGTCTTCGGACAATACATGTGGTAATGTGATATGTATAGTAGGTATGGGAGTATAGGACATTCAACGTTGGGGTGTGGGATTATAAAATCAATGGGTAAGATGCATTAGGGAGACTTACTTTATTATGATCATGATTCTATACTTATATATTGGATGCATAATTTGGTGAGTGATCCATGGAGAGGGTTGGATCAGTTAGTTTACCCATTTAGGTGCTTTTTAGTTCTACTATTTATTCACTGGTGCATTAGCATTTTTTTTACATGTGCACTTGAGACCTTCGGTATGATCCTACTGAGTATACTTGTATGATCACCCAACATATATAAACTGTTTTTAGGTTTCTAGGATAATTTTTTGGATCTATCTAGGTATTTCAAGCTTCGGTTTGGAATTTTTGTTGATTCAATGCTATAGGATTTTCCTTTTGTTACATTGGATAGTTTTATTGTATTGGTTTATTTCTGTTCATGCATTGTGGAATGGTTTTTGGTTTACCTTTATATTATCTTCTAGAGTTTTTTGGTGATTATTTATCCTATCTCCTAATCATGTTTTTATTATAGAGCGTAATTCCTCCCACATATGTGAGATTTTTATACCATTGGTGCTAGTATTCAACCCGAGGCCTATTAGAGGTAGGACTCATGTGTCCTTTTTTCTCTTCCTTTATTGCGATATCTTTATAGGGAGGGGGTTGTGACACCCCTCCTATAATATCTCATCATATATCATATTTATGTGAATGAAATTTACCCCATAATATATCACACCTCATATCAGGGAGAATGGTGCCTCACCCCTAATATATAATACCTTATATCATATCAAAGGGATGGTTACCCTCCAATAATATCTCATCTTATATCATATAAAGTGTAAAATTTTATACCTTTTGAGTTGATAAATTCTAATGGGTTTTTAATTTTTTAGTCGGTGGATGTTTCATTTTGAAAACCAAGATTCAGATCAAGAATCCAAGAGTTCAATCATCAAGAGATAATGTTTCTGGATACGGTTTGAGCCTCGAGAGGAACATTAGGTTCTTGAGTGAGTCTCAAGAGCATCAGGTTAGTTTATGAAAGTTTTTGGAGGGTTTCTATCAAAGGTCAA
Source organism: Viscum album (assembly GCA_963277665.1). Taxonomy (NCBI): domain Eukaryota; kingdom Viridiplantae; phylum Streptophyta; class Magnoliopsida; order Santalales; family Viscaceae; genus Viscum; species Viscum album. The sequence continues at coordinate 1,843,459,921 of OY728150.1, forward strand.
CAGTTTGGTGTGCATGGTTTAGGATAAACCGAGTAGCACCCTAAGTGTAAGGAGTTTTCTAGTTCACTTTATAAAGTGTACTACTGAGTTTCATGACCAGCATACAATTGAAGGTTAACCATGTGATATCTGAAAGTAAACCATGTGAATTAGTTTAGACTTGGGGCTTGACACATGGTTTTCACACTACTACAAACAAACCATGTGAAATGCTACCAACCAAAGAAGTTCCAAATCACACAGTTTTGTGAATTGTGTGGATCAACCTTGCGATAAGGGTATGCTTGGGAAGTGCTTACCATGAGATTAGTGAATAGTTTATAAAACCATGCATCTAAACCATGTGACTCATTAAAAGTAAATTTTTAACTTTTTTCCCTTGTGGGTTTTAAGAGGGAAAGACCTCCTTTTGTTCCTCTCCCTCATGTGCATGCCCCAGCTATCCAAGCCCCTCGTCCTTTCTTTGATCCCCCTCTAGTTGGGGTGATTTTAGGTGCATTATTTGGGTATTCAAGGTGAGATCCAGCCTCCTCATTCCTCATTTATTCTTTATCCTTGGCTTCTATACCTTTTTTTTATCCAGTTTGGGTTATTGATATGATTCCACTAGAGTGTAGTGGAATTGTCTGATTTTCATGGGGATTTTGATTAGAATAGCCAGAGGAAATCTCAAGACAATGTATACTTATCTTCCTGTTTTATTTCAGTGAGATATGTCTCTTTTTTTAATATTCTAAGATTTTTCCTAAAAATTGAATTAAATTGAATTGGGACTTAGAATATCTTGTTAGGTCTTTGATTTGGTATGTTATCAGGTATACATAGTGGACTTGCCACATTCTCTTAGTCATGGTTCTAGTGTGGTGAGAGTACTAATGATATTTTTGGTGACTATTCCAACTTGAAAAAAATTAGAAATTAATTATAGATTCTTAATAAATTGTGAATCTATTGTAAGTGGATATTTTGATTTGAGATAGGATCTCGAGTGTTGATTCAGTCTTAGACAGGTTTTGCGAGATTAGGCATAAGCTATCGAGATGTGTTTTAAAAATGAAAATCTTTATGAAAGTGGTATGTGGTCCTTGGTACACACCCTATGGATTAATCCTTATTATTTATGAAGCATGTGAAGTATAGTGATTACAATAAAGGCATTGACCTATTTCAATTAATTAATTGAACTGTTTAATTTAATTGTAATTTTTAATTTAAACATTGTGTTGTAAATGAACCGAACAAGATACCAATGCCACTTTGGCCTTTGTGCACTAACTTTTCGACCTTGACCACCTGCAACCGAGGCTGTGTTTAAAATAGTTCTCTTTGACCCTTGGAAACCTACAAGAGGTAGTGTTAGATGACTTAATTTTAGAATCCCTATTAGGCCATGTGAGGACCCTTAACTTGTGTTTAGCCTTGGTGGATAAACCATAGGTAGGATGTACTTGGATGGGGTGTCTGGAACGACCTAGAATGAACATGGCCATTGAGGTGAACTATGAGCTATATTTCTAGACCTTTTCCTATAAAATTTTCCATTCAGACACATGGTACTATACCATATAGAATACTGATATGGAATGTGACACCCTCCTATGATGGGTGTTGACCAAGACTTAAGGCTGAGATCGAGGACCCCAAGAGAGTTGCCTTATCTTTTGTTATGACCTAAAATACCCCAAGTGAGGTGACTCTACTTTTTTTATAACCTAAAGGATCCAAATTAGGGTGGATTCACTTTTTAATGACCTAGGGGACCCTGGTTGGTGCCCTAATGATAAACCATCCCTAAGTGGGTGTGATGGGTTGTAGATAGTGATGATGGGTTTAGGTGTTCAACCAACCCTTGATTCCTTTTTTTTATAAATGATATGAAAACTCCCTATGAGGTGGTTGTGGAACTTATAGCATATTCCTGGAAGAGTTTATGATGTGGTTTAGCATATTCCCTTGTGGTGGTTATGGTATGTATGGAACATACCCTTGGCATGGTTGTGTTGTGTTATAAAGAAAACTACCTTAGGGGAGGTTCATGACAACCAAAGAAAACTCCCTTAGGGTATTTCTATGATGAGTTCAGAAAAATACCTTAGGTAAGGTTCATGATGAATAAAGAAAACCCCCTTAGGGGAGGACCATGATAACTAAGGAAATATCCATTAGGGGAGGTCCGTGATGACTAAAGAAAACTCCCCGAGTAAGGAGGTATGTGATACTATTGGTGCGGTTTCCATGGATTTATAGATAAGATTACTTTGGCTCTAGGAAGTGGGTAGGTCATGCCATGTGTGAGATTTTGAGGCTTATGGGTCTTTGGAGGGTGTTGATGAGTCTCCCACACCATTGGGGCTCAGCTGTTAGGACCATTGTATACTGGGATGGAGTATTCCTCTGATTATGATACTAGGATGGAGCTCTCCCCCTGTCATTATACTATATACCAAGTTTATTTAAGCCCCTGAGTCATTATTACTGTATACTAGGGTGAAAGACCCCCTAGTTCATTTTTATGGTCAACATTCTGATTACAATGTGCTTAGAGACACTCCAGAACTAGTTGAAGAAGGTATGATCGATTGGGGTCGCAAACCTAAGGATTGATGATGGTTTATACATTTTGTTTTTAGTAGTTATTTATTCATTCATATAATTTCACATGCACATTTAAATGCATTCCCGATATATATGAGATCATGTTGGTGGTGCTATACTGAATTTTTTACTCATACCTTGCTCAGGTTTCCATTGCAACTGGGTACTTGAGTAGAATCTCACTTGATTGCAGGTATCTTTTGGGTAGAGGTCCATGTTTTTCATGATCAAGTAGGATATATTGAAGTTTAGTGATTGAGAGGAGGCAAGGCTTGAAGTTGGGAGTAGGGCCTCACATGATTTTATTTCTATTGTTATTCTCTATATGTGATCATCCTAGTGAGTGATCATTCTTATATGCTTGTATATATGCATTTCGTTTTTTCATAGTATGTTCAGTTTATTTATTATTTCCATATACTCTAATATGTATGATTATTGGTTATTTTATTGTAATTTTACTCTGATATGGGGGTATATTCTCCTCACAACACTATTATAGACCCAACTTCAAGTTGGAATCCTCTAGAGTATGAGGAGGTGCACCTATGGTCACGTAGCACCACCGGTCTAATTACTATTCATAGTGAGCTAGGTCGGGATGTTACAAAGTGGTATCAGAGGTGCTTTAATTTCATATTACTATTTTGGGATATGGTATCCATGATATATAATAATGTGTCAGAGCTTGTGATTCACCTCAGGCTAGAGCATCATGAACACCATTTTTGATGGGAAATCCAAGTTACTAGGGACGAGTTTGATGTTTTATATTTTCAGTGTTATGGTTATATGATTGTCACCTCATGTGATGAACCTTGATGTTTGATGGTATTATGATTCATATTGGATTTTTTTTTCTCTTATCCTGCATGGGTAAAATGTGTCTCATGCATCATGATCAGGAACATATGATTCACATGACATGTAGGCTTGCAAGTGTGATTTTTATCACCAATGAGAGGTTCAACTATTTAAGGTGTAAAAAACAGCTCATATAGAATTTTACCATATAAGTTCTTAGTGGAATTTTACTCAGCTGGATTGACCTGAATTTACTTCATTAAAATGGTGGGTAATGTGGATCTATGATGAGACACTGGTTGATGAAAACAATGTAGTTCCATGTGTATAGGAGGTGCAGTGACCCTAGAGGGTTGGTGTAGGGACATGATGCCTTAGTGTTAGACCCCCTGTGGGTGATTGATATACAATTTCTATTATTTAAAGTGTTAATAACAACTTATATGGTGTTTTCCCATATATCTTGGAATGACATTCTATTTAACCGAACCATGTTCTATGATTCGCTGGATAGTATCGTCATAAAGTAATGCTAGTTATATGTGTATGCCCGTTTGATTCTTGAGGTGGAAATTTATTTTGTATATGCTCGTGAGAATTAGTTCCCTTGTAAGATAATGGGTTGGCATGGGATGTCAGATGTACCATTGAGGACCCTTGAGTGGGTGTTTTGGCATGTTGGATGCCATGTTTCATTTGAGATGGGAGCATGATTGATAACCTATGGTTTGTGATTTATGAGTGACTTGACTTGTTGGTCTATATAAGAGACCTAGAGACCCTTAGATTCAAATCAAAACACAGGAACTCTATAAAAAAAATAGTTTAAAAACATTTTTTTTACATTAGTGACATTTATAAACATCACTAATTAATTTTCCGATGTTTCTGAAAAACATCTCTAATGTGGAGTAATTAATTAGCCACATTTATATAAAACATGTCTATATTACTAAATAAAAAATAACCACAAAAAATAGCCATGTTTTTATAAAATGTGCCTATATTACTAAATAGGTATTTTTATAAAAACTTCATTAAATGACTAATTAGTGATGTTAATTAGCCACATTGGTATAAAACATGCCTAATTACTTAATAAGAAATAACCACAAAAAAATCCTTGTTTGTATAAAATGTGTCTATATTACTAAACAACGACGTTTATAAAAATGTCTCTAAATGAATAATTAGAGATGTTTATAAATGTTTATAATTTTTCATTTAGTGGTATTTTTATAAACGTCGCTATTTAGTAATATAGTCGCGTTTTATATAGACATGGCTATTTTTTGTGGTTATTTTTTAATTGAAATTGACATTTAAAAAAAAATATCTATTCAGTCAAGCTTCCACTCACACATCTCCTTGACATCATCGCACCCCACCCTCATCAACCCTTAGATGCCCCACACCCCATGTCTGGACCAACGCTTAAAGATGCCCAAATAAAGTTAATAGGGGCTCCTCATGAATCAAATCCAAAACTGTCGACCTAAACGTCCCACAAACGAACCAAACAACCTAAGATAACAACATATTTTTAAAAATTATCATATTATATTTATACATATATCAATATATATAAATTTTAATATATATAAATTTTAATATATATAAATTTTAATATATAATTTTCTATATTAATGTACATATATACATATATATATGTGCATATAAATATTGTTATTATATATATATATATATAAACTAGTGTTATTATAATTATAAATATTTATATTATATATATATATATTTTATATTTATATATAAATTAACACATATGTTATATATTAATATATAAATTAATATATTTGTTGTTATATTAACATATATGTTATTATATGTTACATATATATGTAATAATATATGTTATTATATATTTATTTATAAATTAAAATATATATTATTATTTATATATGTTGTATAAATTAATATATATGTTATTATAGCCACCAGGGATTAGCCTAGTGGAAAAGGGCTCTATGGGGTGTCGAGGAGGTATCAGGTTCGAGTCTCCCCAGATTCCTACATGTGTGTGTTTGCATGTTTTCTTTGCAGCTTTGTATTTCTCCTTCCCCGACCATTTATAATATAATATATATGTTATTATAAGTTACATTTATATATACACACATTATCATGTGTTATTATATATTAATATTTATGTTATACATTATTTTATAAATTAACAGATTTGTTATTATATATATATATATATTAATATATAAATTAACATAAATATATATAATTTTAATAATAATCATTTATTAGATTATAATTAATTTATTATAATTATGTTTTAACTTTTTTGTTTGTTTGTTTATATGTATGTGTATATCAATTTTATATAAATAACAGTTATTTTCATTACTATATAATACAATTATATGTGGTAATATTATCAATATGCCTATATATATAGTAATATAAATATATTTATAAATTTATATATTCATTTATAGATTAATATATATGCCCTCAAGGTGTAGCTCAGTGGTAGCTGACCCCGTGGGTCTTGATGTGATATCAAGTATGAGCCTTATAAAGTTCTTATAAATTAATATATATATATATATATATATGTATGTATGTATGTATGTGTCTGTGTGCATGTGTTATAATAACAATAATTATATAGTTATTATTTATTTATTTATAAGTTTGAAGTTTTAATTATATATTGAAGTACTAATTCACACACACACACACACAAATATATATGTGTGTGTGTGTGTGCGTGTTTGTGTGTTTGTATAATTTAAAAAGAGACACCCACCCACATCAGTTTTTCGATGTGGGACAGATGTAAGCCATGTTAATAAATATACATACATAAATTAATATATATATATATATATATGTATGTATATGTATGTATTTGTGTGTTTTTATTTATATACGTTGATAAATTAATATATAAATATTGTAATATTTAAATATATGTTAATGTATTTGTATATAAATATAAATTTATATATATACATATATATAATTATAATTATAAATTTTTATCTTTATATTTATGTAAATTAATAGAATTATACTTATATATATAATCAGTCATATTTTAAAATATAGATAAAAATGTTAGTAAAATAGCCACATTTTTTAAAAATATGGTTAAAATAACCATGTTTTCTTAAAAATGTGGCTAAATTTAAACTTAACCACATTTAAAAATGTTGTTAAAAAATGTGGTTAAAACACTCACGTTTTTTTGAAAAACATGAAAAAAATTAAAATTAGCCACATTTTTAAAGGTGGCTAACAAAATGTCGTAAGATTAGCTGCATATTTTAAAAATGTAGATAAATTTAAAATTAGCCATGTTTTCTAGAAAATGTTGCTAAATTAAAAATTAGAAACGTTTTTAAAACATTTCTAAATAAACATCACTAATTTAACCACATTTTCCAGAAAACATTTCTAAATTAGTGATGTTTTTTCAGAATTTTTTTCTAAATTAAAAATTATAAACATTTTTAAAACATTGAAAAAAAAATCTATAATTTAGCGATGTTTTCTAGAGAAAATTTCCAAATTCAACATTAGCAATGTTTTGAGAAAACGTCATTAAAAACATTGCTAAATGTATGTTTTTTGGTACTGTGAGTCGGTGTTTAATGACGTGTGAGGGAAACCCATGAGAGGGGTTATCCTGGTAATGTGAACACCCTTAGAGGGTTTTAAGAAAAAGGCATAATGGACACCTTAGGTTTTCTTGGGAAAAGCACATTGGGTGATAAAAGCTGTGTTTTGAGGTTGGTTTTGAAGGGCATGATTGTTCAGATTCCTAACCCTATTATTTCAGGATGCACTTTAAAAGCATGGTGCAATCATGGGTAGAAACTTTTGGTTTTGGTACGATGCCGGTTGGAGGGAGGTCATGTGATAATCATGACACAACTGAAGTGTTCCTGACTTGATGAGACTACCATGAAACATGATCATGGTTAATGTTTTAGGAATGGCGACCTATTTTTGATGAGATACAACTAATGAGAGAGTGAGTTGGGCTTTACGATCGAGTGGCACATGAGTGTATGCCAATTATTTTGATTGATAATGCGACAGTGCGTGTGGTTTAACATGATTCCTATTGAGTTGTAAATCGGTGGGTTACTGTGTATGAGCCAAAGACTGATGATAATTGTGATTACTAGTTGAAATATTTTCCCAAGGCTTGGAGAAAAATGGAAAATTTAACTCTGTGGTAGAGGAGATATTAGAGATGGATCATGTGTCATGGAATTACAAACCTAAGTACGTGTCTTGACATGGATTGCCAAGGAGTTATATTGTCAAAGGTTGACAATGATGATTGTGGATCTGGTGGAGCGATACACATTTGATGGTGGAACCCGTTGAGGTTATTCTCGAGGAGAAGTTTAAGGTAGGACATATAGTGGGGAGTATAGAGAACTAATCCTTTTGACACATATTATTAAATTATTTTTAACATAAATATCCATTAATATAGAACATGGATAGAAAAGGGCTAGTGTCTTTAGAAGACTAGGTTCGTAATAAATAAAAGTAAAATTAATATAAAATGAATTTATTTTGATCTTAATAATGAGAATCTAAATACCTTTTATCTCCTAAATATTCATGGGATAACCTAGTGAATATATAGAAAAAAGGGTGAGCTAAAAATCCCAGCAAGGGAATAAACATGATAAGGAAACATAACCTGTGAGTTAAAGATATAACATGATATCATAAAAGAGAAGGCTTATGAGTAATCACATGTAATCATAACATAAAGAGAATGGTGACATAATATCATATAAATACAGAAAATGTTGTAGCAACACAAAACATGACATAAGCATGAGTCAATGCTAACTACTAAGAAAACACCACATGGTGGACAAAGTCTCATAGTGGATTAGGTTTACTCCTTAATTCCATACATAATGTCTCATGAGACAAAAGATTTAACCAATGAATTAGAGTACTATCTGGGTGAACCAATCATAACATGTTCATTATTATGTGTACCAAAAAATTAAATCAATCACACAACATAAACATAAGAGTTACGCATAGAAGGAAATAGATTGAATAATCTCACCTCATATCATAATCAAAAGAGATTTCTTAAAGAAGCCATTTGAGAAATGACCATAAGGCATGTATTACCCCATAAAAGGAAGGGAAAATAATATAGGTATATATGTGGGAGACATATATATATATATAATTTAGAAGCATTCCATAACATTAAATAGAGATATATAGAGAAAGTGAGTTAGAGAGAGAATGGTCATAACTTGTAGAAAAAGGGTGGTTTAGAGAGACCCCTTACCTCGAGCCCAAATCATCATGCACATTCCTTATCTTCCTGAATAATAAAATTATGTTAATTATTTACTTGATTAATAATTTTTTTAAAGTTTATTATTCCTTTTATATTATTTATTACCATTTTATATTCATTTACTTAATCAATTAATTTCTCATCGAACGTTGTGACGATATTCATCTCATGTGTCTAAAATGGATTCAATAGGTTGATGATGGTCAATGAGGTCATTATTTAATAATATATAGAATAATAATCATGAAATAATTATCAAATTTATACATCAATTATATTTTTAAAACCAATAATGAAATATGGTTATGAAAAATGAACTACATTACAATCATGGAGATGATAGGTCAGTAGTAGCATGAGTAACGTTTCCATTTTTCAATGATAATTAAGGAAAGAAGGTAATTATTATTTTATATTTATATAATGATATTTATATCATAAATGTAATATTATTACTTTAGATACACTTATATATACCATCCATGTGATGCAGTAATGAAAAAAAGAATCACATCACTTTGTGGAGTTGATAATCTATACGTACACACGTACGACGTTATCAGTTTTCAATGAATGGAATGGTAAGAAAACATATGATATATTAGTTTTATAGAATGATAAATATTTCATGAATATAATATATATACATTAAATCCATCATTATATCTATCATTGAGAGGTGGTGATGGAAAACGAATTACATCGGTTCGAGTGGCGGTAGTCCGCCGTACACATGAATGATGGTTTCATTTCCAATTTGATGGAAGATGATATGGATATAGGTTATGGCATTAACATAATAGAATATTAATATATGAAATATACTGGTTTTATTATTTCATAATGTTTTAATAATGTTTCAATGAGGTAGAAGAATAAATAAAATGAGAACTCTTGGTTAAGAATTATACCTCTTTTTCGGACAACCTCTTAATGTTTACACCAAAAGCTTTCCTAGGTTGGGTTTATGATCAAAATAAGGAAAATAGGACATGGGTTGGGATATAATGAAGATATTTGTTTAGTATTTTACTGAACCAAAAGTCTCTAGAAGTGTATAGAGAAGAATATAGGGGGTTTCCTTTTATAAGTTAGAGAGAGGGCACACTTGAACTTTTTGAAAAGATTAAAATATATAAATGTATTATTTACACCAAATGGATCCCAAACGGAACAATACCAATTATTAGATGATATAGGGTATAAATATGGTTATTAAATATAAATTATACAATCTTTTAGGTCATTTTAACCCTTATATCTTTAGTTTAACCCTAAGTAAACCTGTTTCAACCTTAACCGTGAGAACATGTTTTTATTGTTTTTATTATTCATTATGACCAAAAATTAAGTAGACTATATTAAATAATATTAATTATTATTATTACAAATATTAAATCCATTTCATCAAATTTAATTCATATAATTTATAGAATTGAATTTAAAATTAAACTCGTAAAACGCGCTGAAAAACATTTTTTTAAGAAAAATGCGCTTTTAAGTATAATTTTTTGTTATTCCAAATTCAAAAATTAAATTGATTAAAATAAAATTACTTGAATTATTCATTATATAATATAACGAATTTTAATTTAAAACCATTTTAAAACATAATGGAACTTTTTAAACGATTGAAATAAAAATACAGTTTTCAATAAAAATCAGTATTTTTCACTATTCACTGGAAAATCATTTTTCTCCAAAAAATATAAAATATTAACCCTAAGATAATTCTTAAATGATGATTTAGAAAATAATATCATTTTTATAAAATTATATTTCTAAAAGTTCCATAAATTATATTATTTTTTTCTCAAAAAGTAATAAAAAATATTTTTGAAGAAAACATATTTTTGAAGCATAAAATGTATTTATTGAAAACTTGAGTAATTATTTACTAAGAATTTATCAATAAATTTGTATAACACATGAAATTTATATATATTTAATAACATGGTTAATCCTATCCATACCCACCAATTTAATGGCTAGGTTAAAATGATTATATTTAAATAATAATATTTCATGGTTCGTTTATGCTGGACAGGGCGTTACATTCTTCCCGCTTAAGAAACTTCTCCCTTGAAATTTCTTATTATCTACTAAAATTTCCCAAAAGCATTATTAGTTCTCTCGGGTCTATCAAAATACAAATTTAAAGTAACCTAAATACACTAACTACTATAACGTAGAATAGTAGTAAGACGCGGCCGATCCCATGAGGAAATGGGTTATAAGATTTTAATAATTTTGAAATTTTCATGGTTTAAATAAAAACAAAATAAAAAATAATCGGGGGGTGTGATTGGACCGACTCAAAAAGAATTAAATAGGACGAAGGGAAGGGAGTTGACATCAAGGATGGTTTTTCATAAATTTCCATCAAACCCATTAGCCGTGAGAATTATTGGGGTAACTAGCGTTGCTTCCCAACCTCATTTAGAACTATCTAAATCAGACATCTCCCACCTTAAGGTTTCCTATAATCAATTTAGATTCATGATGTTTAATCTTGGAACAGTAGGCGAAGTTAAGGTTGGGTCTCACTCTCTCACCCCCCTTTACCACATTGAGGTTTGTCCTCTAAATTCCATTACTCTTGCTAGAAAATTAAAGGATATGATTTGATTAAAGTCAAAGTGATAGAAATTAAAAGATGATTTCAAAGGTTTTAGGTACTCATCCTCTTTATAAACTCACCCTTCCCTTGAATACTTAGTTATTAATGGTTAATCTCTCAATTAACATGAATACTATGCGTTCAAGGGAAAAGAATAAAGAGTTAGATCTAAAATAAAAGTGCAGTGAAAAATTGAAAACACATGATTATTACTCTATCATCTACACATGAATTCAAAGTTACATAATGAAAATAAAAATAGAAAATCAAAGTCGTAATTTATGCAGAATCATGGTTGATGATTACCCTCTTCCTCCACTCTTGCTTTGAATGCCAGATATATATCTCCCACTAGCCTCCTACATTATTATCCAAACTAGCAGTAGAACCACCTATGGTTATGTGAAAATCTGCTCTGGGTCCCATCGGGTCTGGCTTTCTGGATACAAAGGAACAAAAGCAGCATCCTCTATTTATAGGTAACATCTCCTTTGCCTTTGAAATTTGAATTCATTTCTCCCTCTATTTTATTCTCTTTGAATTTTGTTTCTCCTATCAACCAATTTTATTCCCTTGTCTTCATATAACTTATTTTCATGCATTGGACGAGTCTTCTATGTAGTCTATTCATCAAATCTGTTTTTGAACACATTATAGCACCTACACTCTTGGTTATAGCTCCCTAGGTCACTACACCACATCGGTGAAGACTTTTCCATAACGGTCTTTAGAAATATAGTGGTGGATAAGCTCCTTATTCGGATTCCGTGGTGGTAATATGGTACAATGATGAAAACCCGTGCTGTTGCTCGGCTGTTGGGCGGCATAACATGGTGGTAACGACTGAGAAGACGCCATATTGGTAAGTGCACAATAATTTAGATAAATCCTATATACCATATTAAAAAATCCTATATACGGGCTTCACATAATAAGTGTTTCCATGGAAACACAAACAAAATGAAGCCAGATAGGGGTTGGAAGAACCCTACCACCTCACATTGACGATGTTCTCCTCCCACCACTGTGTGAACGTAACCTCCATATAATGGTGTGATCCTTTACACCGACCTATTCTACCTATTCTTATCTATCCCTACACTGACCTGCGCATGGGTTTTCCCCATATGCATGGCCTTCCTAGTGATGGAATAGGCCGACAGACCCTTCTTGGGCATGCTATGTGGCTTTCCCTCCTTGGTTGAGGGCTGGCCGATTGTTGGAATTTTTTCTACTCACATTCCTCATTTTTCATTTCCTATACACCACATACAAAAATGATTTTTTAATCTTTTTATTTCCCTTTCACAATTGCCATAAAAAAAACCTCCAAAATTAATATTATTAATTAAAACATGGATATTAACACTTAAAAAAATGAAAATTAGAAATTAAGATTTAAAAAATGTAGTCAAAATATGAACTCATAAAACCCCACACTTAGATAATGATTTTCCTCAAGAACATATCTCCAATATGGATAAAAAAGGAAACCCCCATTCTACCAATATTTAAAATTCAAAATTAATGAAAAGAACAATTTTCATTTGGGTGGGGGGAGAAAATTTTCAAGGGTGGCATATGAAAAATGATTTCAACTCCTCACTAGACACAATGTATTTGAAATTCCCAATGAAAAATGACGGGGCTTTTCATATCTTTCATTCAAGTGTTTTAATTCATCATTATTAACATGCCAAGTTGTTTTGTACCTCACCATTTTTTCTCCTCTCATCACTCAAGGTAGAATAAAGATGTGAATTTTTCCTCATACCTTGAGTAAATGCACCAAATATATGAATTTGAAAATGATCTACATTCTCTACTTAGTAGAAAAAATATCACTAAAGATAAAGAGGACTTTGAAACATAGGATCAAATGATTCAGAGGTTAAGGGATGGTATGAAATTGATGAATATAATCTAAGGCTCCAAAAATGGGTTTATCTCTAAATTCATGCATAATGATCAAAGTAAACACAATGAAATTATCCTCTTTGAAATTACATCTTCCTCATATCCCCAATCTCAAGTAAGGACATGGATGATGAATGTAATGAATGTTCCACAACTCTATTTTTTTTTAATTTTTTCATTTTTTTGAAAATCGAGTTAAGAAAAGTCTCATATCCACCACCCAATCCCTAATAACGAAAATCATTTGTCTAGTGGTGGTGATTTTTTACCTTCCATAACTCAACCCATTTTTGTATTTCTTTTTTTCCTTCTTTTTTCTAGAGGGGTAAAGAAAACAAAAGAACAAGTGAAGGAAACATGAACCTTCTTACCAAAATCTAGCGAGACACCAAAAAAAATTTCTCTCAAAGAAGAATATCCATTTTCCCATGAAATCACTCTTCCACACACTTGAACTTTTAACATCATGAAAAACACCAGAGTATGAGTATGAATGGATAAATCGGCTTGAAATTTGGCTATTTATATCAATATACATTCATGGTATCTAAGGGATATAAGAAGGATTGATGTTAGGTAGGTCTCAATCGTAATGGATAAATCAAACAAAATGGATCAATCGTATTTTAAGTGAATTTTCACAATCATTGTTTTGATAAGTTTAGATCCAAATCCTAGCATGCAATATGTACCAAGTTCTCTCAACAAATTTACAAAGAAAAATCAGAAAAATTTGGTTTATAAACCTCTCAGGAATGTGATCATTTAATTTAAGTCAATTCCTCTTAGAATGCATTATAACAATAAATAAATCAATATGAATATCTAAAAATAAAATCTTTAAATATGCAGGGAATTTAATCTACAAGTGACTAAAAAGAAAAAAAAAATCACAAATTGTTAAATTCAAGTTCCTATGATTAATTATAATCACTCAATTTCCCCAGATTACCTATTCAATTCTATAAACTTGAAAATTAAAATATGATATCATAGGGTTCCTAGAAATTATAAGTGTCAATAATAATGAAGTAAGCACTAATCTAAATGTGGGCATGCATGTTTCTCATTAAAGCTCAAAAACAAAATTCCAGAAAAATAAGGGAGTATAATTTAGTATTAATATTTAAATATCACTCCCCTTTATCATGAATATATTCCCCCTTTTTATTTCTACCTTTTTGATTCATGGATCTAAAATAGAAATCACACAACAAAAACACAAAATCCATGCATTTAAATTTTAAAAATAATGATAGGGGGAGGTTTCACTGCACCTTATAATAAAAATTCATTAAATAATAAATTAAATAAATAAAACTCAGGTTGCCTCCCAAAAATTTCTTTTATTAAGGTCATTAAGCTCAAACATACCGCTTGGATCACATAATGGGAGTAAGGTATAGAGTTAAATATTTTGTATTGAACCAATTTTTTCTTTGTTGTAAGTCTGCGGTAGATCTTCTATTATTCCTCCTTCTTGAATACCTACTTCTTCTTATTGAGTGAAGTACCATGAAGTGGATATCCTAAAAGTTTTGAATAAAAGTTCATAGGCTTTCCATACCTTGAACCAATCCTCATTATCTTCCGTTGGTTTCTTATTTTCTTCAAATTTTGTACTTAGATCTTTATTTTCAATAGCCATTCTCTCTCTCTTCTTCTTATTCTTCATGGAACTACTCTTCCATAAGATCTACATTGTACCCCCATATTTTAGTAGCTCATATATTTATATCCTATTCTTAGTATTCTATTTTAGCAGTGGAGGGTTCATCTTCCTCCCCCCCTAACACTCAAGTAGGTTTCCTCCATGGAGAATTTAGAACAAGCATCAGAAAAAGAACTTACCTCAATTTAGGCCTCAAATTTGATTGTGCTTCTAAATGGATCTTCAAACTAGACCTCATACTTAGTTTATTAATTTTTATATTCTTTATACATGACTTCCAAGAGTGAATGTACTCTTTTGAACTCATATTCCGTGCCTTGGAGAGATATTTCCAGACTTGGGGCCTTGATGCTCCCATCATTGGCTTTGAATTTCCCTCTTGAGTTCTTTAATTTGTTGTGAGAGTGTTGAATGCTTGATTTTAAACTGAATGTGGGAATTTATTATCCATATTCCTCATATCATAATAAAAAACAACCAACATATAAAAAGAATAAAAATAAAAACAACCTAATCTAAAATCAGAAAATAGAAAAGAGAGGGTGAAAAGATTTGTCTATTTATTGAATTTATAAATGCTTTGTCCTTAGAAATGGTGCCAGTTTTAACATCACATTAAAGCTTCATTAATTTTATCAAGGATATCAACATACAAATTTCAAGTAACTTGACCACACTAACTAATAGAACATAGAATAGTGGTAAGAAAAGGTTGATCCCATAAGGAAAAGGGTTATAAGATTTTAATAGTTTTGATGGTTGTCATGATTTAACTAAAAATAAAATTAAAAAAACTAATTGAGCAGTGTGATTAGACTGACTAAAAAAGAATGAAATAGGAAAAATATAAGGTAGTTGAAATCTAGGAAGGATTTTCATAAATTTACATCAAAACCATTAGCCCTGAGAAATCTTGGGGTAACTAGTGCTACTACTCAGCCTTAACTTGAACTATCTAAATTATCCATCTCCTCTCACAAGGTTTCCTATAACAAATTTAGATGCATGATGTTTAATATTGAAATGGAAGGCAAAGTTAAGGTCAAATATATAATCTAATCCCCTTTACTATATTTAGTTCCTTCCTCTAAATTCCATCACTCTCACTAGACAATTAGAGGATATAATTTGATTAAAGTAAAAGTGATGCTAATTAAAATATGATTTCGAAATTTTTGGTACTCATCCTATTTATAAAATTAAAATTACCTTGAACACTTAGTTATTCATGGTTAATCTCTCAATTAACATGAATAATATGTGTTCAAGGGAAAATAATAGAAAGTTATATCTATAATACAATTATAGTGCAAAAGTGAAAACATATGGTTATTACTCTCGCACTGACCTATGAATTCAATATTATTCAGTGAAAAGAAAAATAGAAAATGATAGTCCTGCTTTGTGAAACATCATTGTTGATTATGGCCCTATTCCACCAATATCACTTCAGATACCACATAGAGATCTCCTACTATCCTCCCACGTTAGCATCCTAACTATCAGTGGAACTGCCTCTAGTTCTATGAAAATCTACTATGGGTCCCTTCAGATCTAGATTTCTGGATCCAAATTCACAATAACAGTATTATATATTTATAGGCAT
Source organism: Viscum album (assembly GCA_963277665.1). Classification (NCBI taxonomy): domain Eukaryota; kingdom Viridiplantae; phylum Streptophyta; class Magnoliopsida; order Santalales; family Viscaceae; genus Viscum; species Viscum album. The sequence goes on from OY728150.1 coordinate 1,843,476,461, forward strand.
AATATACTTTTTATTTGAAATTTTAATTATTTTCTCCATCCATTTTATTCTTCTTGAATTTTCTTTCTCCTCTCATCTAATTTTATTCCCTTATCTTATTTTAACTTATTCTTATGTGTTGGATGAGTCTTTTGATGAGTCTATTCATCAAATATATTTTTGAATCTCTCTCTCTCTCTCTCTCTCTTATTTTTAGACTATTTCAATATCTTATTTTTTTAGGCGAGGCCTCCATGTACCTGGTATTTATGTTTTTCTCACAATTTATCCTTTTATGCATGCAATGCTCGAAGATATCGAGTATTTGAAAAATGTAGGTAACTTTAAACACTATGATGTGGAGAACTCCTTGTGGAATAACCTTTGCATGGCCATGAATGTACCATGGTACATCAGTGATCCTACGGTGTAGCCTACCCCGAATCTCATTTACAAGATAATTCCATTTTAGGTACCTACACGACATTGTAAAGACCCTATGGTGCATGACCTTTCTTATTCTTTTTGGGATACTGGGCTCTAAGACACAATAATTTGGATGATGCTACAACATCTTATTCTATATTATCAATCTATAAGGATCCACGATGTAGTGGTCGACCCATGGTGTAAATTATTTCTTCAACCTTGGTCCAAAAGTGGCTACAATGTAGTGGTTTGAACACAGTGCGATGTCTACACTCTTGGTTCAAGCACCCTAAGTCACTATGCCATGTGGGTGAAGCCTACAACATAATGGTCTTCAAAAATCTAGTGGTGGATAATATCCTTAGTAGGCTTCCATAGCGACACTAAAATACAATGATGATGGCCTACTTCATAGCTCTATTTCTGGGTGGCATAACATGGGGGTCTATGGCATAACTTTTATCTGAGGATGATGAAATGTGATAATGGTCGAGATAATGCCTTATTGGCCAGTGCATAGTACCATAGCTAAATTCCACATCCCAAATAAAAAAGTCCACATCTAGACTTCGCTTAACAAGTGTTTCCATGTTAGTGTAGTGGTAATAAATTCAAATTAGGGTTAGAGGACCCCTACCACCACTATGTGCTAACCAATGCCAACAATTCTCTCCTCCTGCCACTGTATGAATCTGACCCCCCACACTGGTGTGCTCCCATGCACTGACCTATTCTATAAATACTACTATTACCCTATATCAATCTATGTAGGGGATTTCCCCATATGCATGGCCTATCTAGGTATGTTCTTGGATTTTGGGCCCTTATTAGGCTTGCTATGTGGATTTACCTCCTTGGTTGAGGGTTGGCCAGTTATGAGCCATTTTTTACTAAGTACATCATTCCTCCTATTTAATTTCCTATAAACCACACACACAAAAAGTACTTAAGAGAAATAATACATTATAAGACATGTATTTTTTATCTTTTTATTTATTTTTCAAATATTTAATAAAAAAATAAACATACCCAAAAATAAATATTATTAAATAAAACATGGGTTTTAACACTTAAAAATAAATGAAAATTAGCAATGAAAATTTAAAAAATTTATGAAGAGTATGAAATCATCACATAAGAAGGTAAAAAAGGTGAGGGTAATTATTCTTCATGGATTCCTCTGGTTCTCAGGTTGCCTCTTCATATTTATGGTTCCGTAATAGTAATTTTAATAGGTGAGTTGTCTTACTATATAGAACTTTATTTGTAAAATCCAAGATCTTCACCAGATGCTCCTCACAAGAGAGACCATTTTCCATCTATACCATATCTTAATTTAGTACATGTGATAGATTTGGTATGTACTTCCTTAAGAGGGACACATGGAATATATTGTGTACTTGAGAAAGGGTTGGTGGGAGTGATAGTCGATAAGCCGCAACTTTGATGAAATAGAGAACCTAAAAGGGGCCGATGTACATGGGGATTAATGTTACCTTATTCCCAAATCTCATGACTCTCTTCCATAGAGATAAATGAAGAAAAATTTATCCCTAACCTCAAACTCCAGGCCTCATCAATGATTGTCATCATAACACTTTTTTTGACTCTGAGAATCCCTAATGTGTTATTGAATAGTCTTAACCTTTTCTACTATTTCCTCAAACATTTCAAGTCCTAAAATACTGTGTTCACCAAATTCATCCCAACATGTAGGTGTTCTATATATCTTCCATTAAAAGGATTCCTAATGAACCATTTGTATTCCTGAGTGAAAGATATTATTATATGAAAATTCAACCAGATAAAGATGTTGATTGCATCCTACTTTGAATTTTATTGATCACTCTCTCAACACTTCTTCTAATGTCAGAATAGTCTTCTCAGAATGACCATAATTTTGGTGGTGATAATATGTACTAAAGTTCAACTCATCATTTAGATCATGTTGGATATTCTTCCAGAACATGGAATTAAATCTTTTTTCTTAGTCAGATATAATTGATAGTGGTGTCCCATGATGCTTCACCACCTCTATGATATATATCCTAGCAAGTTAATCGAGTGATAAGTTCTCTTGAATTGAAATAAAGTTTTCAATATTTTTAAGATGACCCACTATAAACTATATGGAATTTTTTACTCTTGATGTCTTTGGAAGACCAATGACAAAGTATATGGTGATGTTTTCCCATTTACATGTACATATGGGTACTTATCGGATCATCCCCTTATAATTTTTCATTTTATCCTTCACTTATTGACAAAACAAACAATATGTTGTATATTCCGTGATCTCCTTATTTGTATTGTCCCACCAATAGTGCTCTTAGAGATCTCGATACATCTTCTTTCTCCATGGGTGGATGGAAAAGGTCAAGCTATGTGTATCATTCAACAACTCTTTATTTATCTCAAAATTTGATGGTACACATAGTCATGACCCAAATATTACCACTCCTTATTTATCAATTTTTAACTCTAAGGATTTCCCTTTTCTTATTACTTCCACCTTCTTTTTAATTTTCACATCATCTATTTGAGCATCCTTTATCTCCTCTATAAGGTATGGTTGATCAATAATTTGAGAATGGAATAATGATGTTCCTTCATTTATGATTCCCATGTACATCCATTTCAAGTATAAGAAGATTATATCCTTCTCAATTCTAATCATTAATAAAGATTCCATATCCTTTCAACTTAGGGAATCTACCAGTTTGTTCGATTTACTAGTATGGTAATAGATTGATAATTCATAGTCCTTGATCATCTATAACCACATTCACTGGTTCATAATAGGCTCCTTATATGTGAATATATATTTGTGGCTTTTATTATCCCTATATATTTAAAACTTCTCACTATAGAGATAATGGTGCTATATTTTCAATTCAAAGATCACTGTCGCCAACTTCAGATCATGTGTTGGATATTTCTTCTCATGAACTTTTATTTTCCTTGAGGCTTAGGCTATCAATTTTTTATTTTTACTTAGTACACAAACCAAACTCTTATCTGAATCATCACTATATAACATGAAAAGTTTTCCATTTGAGGGTAGTGTGAGGATTGATACAATGATAAGCCTCTTTTTCAACTCCTTAAAGCTCTCTTCACATTCACTAGTCCAGAAAATTTTACCCCCTTCTGAGTCATGTTGGTTAGGAGGTTTGAAAATTGTGATAATTTTCTCACAAATAATCAATAATATCCATTTAGTCTAAAGAAACTACAAATATTTAATATAGATATTGGTCTGGGATACTCCTCACTTGCCTTCATCTTAGAAGAGTCTAAATATCCCCCTTTTCTAGTGATAACAAGCCCCAAGAATGATACTTCCTTTATCTAGAACTCATATTTACTATACTTTTCATATTGATTCTCCTTTTACAAATAATTTAGAATAATATTCAAATTATCCTCATGATCCTCCTTGATTTTGGAGTATATCAGAATATCATATATAAAGACTACAAAAAATTTATCAAGGAAACCTCTAAAGACTCTATTAATTAAGTCCATAGATATTACTGGAGCATTAGTGAGTTTTAAAGGCATCACTATGAACTCATAATGTCCATAAATTTTTAAAGGGTATTTTTTGGATTATCTTACTTCTTCACTCTTAATTGGCGATATCCCAACTGAAGGTCCACCTTATAGACATACTGGGGCCCATATAATTGATTGAACAATTCATCTAACTATGGAAGGGGATACTTTTTCTTTATTCAATTTTTTAAGTTAATGATAATAAATATAGTAGAGCATTGACCCATCATTCTTCTTGACAAAGAGGACTAGCACACCCCACAACAAAGCACTCAGGTTTATAAAACCCTTTTTCATATTCTCTTGTAACTTATTTTTTATCTTTTCCAACTCAACAATGGCCATTTTTTAAAGTTTCTTTGACATGGTTAGTGACCCAGGTATAAGTTCAACTGTGAAATCAAACTCTTAGTCAAGAGGAAGAAAATACAACTCTTCAAGGAATACATAATTATAATCCCTCACAATGTGCATGTATTCAAGAATGATTCTATCTTTTTTTCCCGATAATTTGAGATAGATATGCTTGATCATAAGGAAATAATATCCACACTTGAGCCAAATATTCTAAGGGAGATTTATCCTCCTCCTTACACTTGTACCGAATTTGAGGATCACTCAAGATGTGATGATTGACTACCCTCTCCTAAAAGTTGATGTTGTATATATATAAGGACAACTGATCTATGCCCAATATATCATAAAGATCTACTAAAGGAAGTAATAAAATATTATCTTAAAGATTCAATCCACAAAAATTTATTGGGGAGGAGTTATATACTTGGGATTCAATAATTGTTCCATTTTTTATTCTCACAAATAGCTCAACCCTCATGTTATGAGGCGGTGCTTGAATAGTTCTACTAAAATTTAAGATATAAAAGAAAGTGTATAACCATAATAAAAAAGAACACTTTCTATTATTGAATGAATATATAGCATACCATTCACCACATCATTTTTAGGATCCACCTAAATAGTAGTGACAAAATATTCCCTTACTTTCTCTCAAGGCCTTAGTGGTTGTCGTCGTTGATTGTCTCTTAAAACCCTTGGTTTTGGAAATTTTCTTGAATAATTCCCATATTCCTTGTAGTTGAAACATTTTATTTTAGGATGAGTGTTCATATTAACATTATTTTATCCTTCTAAATTAGTGGGATTTTTAATTTCCCCTCAACACTGATTTTCCTGATGACCCTTTTCCACATTTTAAGCATCTTCTGGTTCCCTTGAGATAGTTTCATGGATGCTTCTTCCCACAATTTTGGCACATGGTATGTCCAATTTTATTTCCTTCATGATATTTATCTATTGATCCTCCTAATGAAAACTCTATTTTATTATTTTTATCTCTAGTCCCATGAGACCATTGGGAGTAACTGATTTCCATATCAACTTTGAGGGCACAACAGAAAATATATTTATATCTTTCAAAGTACTGAATTGCTAAAGATTTTTGTAGACTTGGAATTAACCTAATAAAGAAATATTCCACCTTAATTTTGGTGTTAATGAAAATTATGGAGTCATAATGTGAAATACTTGAGAAGTTTTCCACATACTCCCTGATAGACTCATCTTCCATTTTCTTCAGTGTAAGGAACTCTCTCTCCATTTTAAGATGGTGGGTTCCAAGAAAATATTTATTGAAAAATATTTTATTGAATTCTTTCCATTCCATATAATAAATATCCTCTTTAAAATTTGTGTTCTTGATCAGTTTCCATTATTGACTGGATTCCCCCTCCATATAATAAATGGATAAAAAAACTTTCTATTATTATAAGCATTGAAGAATAGATAATATCTTCTCAATGGAGTTAATCAATTATTCCATGATGAGTGTATTAAAAGATATAATAAAGTTAGGAATTTTTTATATAAAAAACTTGACTAAAACTTTTTATTTCTTAGGAGAAGGATATATTTTTCTACGATTCAAGTTATTATTCATAACTTGATATAGTTGAGCTAGTACTTCCCTAAATTTATCAGCTCTCAATCCCATAAGGTTAGGCATATCATTGGGTAAATCATCACATTACCTATCAAATTTTTTGTTGGAATGGTTTCTCTTATTCCCACTAATAATTAATAAAATAAAAACAAGATGAGAATAAATTAACTAACAAATATAAAAAAGGGAAACTTATAATCTTATAAGGAATAAATTATAAATGGAAAGTATACCCTAACTCATGAGTCTCTAAGCTTAAATCCAAGTTATATATGGAAGTTTTCCTATTATTTTTTCTAACCTAAAAATCTATTCAAGTCATTTATAATGGTTTGTAAAGAGTTTATGAATTTTAAAAAGCATAACCCCCAAAAATGTCAAACTAAGTGTGAAATAGGGCCTCTTTGTCACACACTAGGTGATGACCGAGTCAAATCCCAATGTTCCATTTTCAAAGTTATTACCCCTAGGTAAAAATATGATAGATTGATATCCACCTATAGTATCTAGACATGGATATAATTTCTTAGAAACCACCCACTCTATAATTTACTAAAATTATAGGATATTTTCATATTATTAGACTTATACCTAGGGTTATCACTAAATTATTCTAGTCCTAATCCTCTAAAATAATTAAACCATCCTCTGATACCAACTATAGAAACCAAATACCTTTTACACATATTATTACATGTTTTTTAATATAAATATCTATTAATACAGAATAAGGATAAAAAAGGGATTGTGTCTTTGGAAGACTAGGTTCATAATAAATAAAATTGAAAATAAAATAAAATGAATTTATTTTAATATCTATAATGATCATATAAGTCACTTTTATATATTAGAAATACATGAGATAAATTGGAGAATACATAGGCAAAATGGATGAGAAAAAAATCCTAGTAGGGGAATAAACATGATAAGGAAACATAATGTGTGAGTCAAAGGTATAACATGATATCATAAAAGAGAAAGATCATGAGTAATAAAATGGGAGAATAAAATAAAGTACATGGTATCATAAGATAATGGAAACATAGGAAATTGAGTATAAACACAAAGCATGGAATAATAATAAGTCAAGGCTAATTACCAAGACAACATCACATGGTGGATAGAGTCCCATAATAGATTGGTTTACTCCATAATCCCATATATAACATCCCATGAGAGAAAATATTTACCCAATGAATTAGAGAAATATCTAAATCCACCAATCAAAAAATGTTCATGATTATATGTTCCAAAAAATGAAATCATTAATAATCTATAAACATAATAATTACCAATGGAAAGAAATGGTTTTCATAATCTTTCCTCATATCATAATCAAAAGATATTTCTTAAAGAATACACTTGAGAAATGATAATAAGGAATGTATTACCTCATCAAAGGAAGGTAAAATAATATAAGAATATATTTGAGATACATATATATAGAATTTAGAATCATTTCATAACATTAAAGAGATAGAGGTAAAGTGATTTATAGAGAGAATGGTCATAACCTGAAGAAGAAGGGTTGTTCAGAGATCCCTTACCTCAAGCATGACTCATCACGTACATTAATTATCTTAATAAATAATAAAATTATGTTAATTATTTACTTTATTAAGAAACTTTTTAAATTTAATTATTCATTTTATCTTATTTATTACCATGTTATATTCAATTACTTAATCAACAAATTTCACATCGGACATTTTGATGATATTTGAATCATGTGTACAAAATGTATTCATGATCAATGAAGTCATTATTTCATCATATAAATAATAATAATAATAACATAAGTATTATATTTATACATCATTTATACTTTTAAAACCATAAATAAAATATGGTTATGAAAAATTAACTATGTTACATTCATGGAGACAGTAGGTCGTACGTATACATGAGCAATGTTTCCATTTTTCAATGCTCATTAAGGCAAGAAGGTAAGTATTATTTTGTTTTTATATAATGATAATTATTTCATAAATATACTACTATTACTTTATATAAACTTATATATACCATCCGTGTGATTTGGTATTGAAAAATGAATCGCATCACTTCGTGGAGGTGGTAATCCACACATACATAAGAACGAAATTATCATTTTTTAATTACTGGAATAGTAAGAAAATTTATGATATAATGATTTTATAGAATGATAAATATGTCTTGAATATATATATATATATATATATATATATATATATATTAAATTCATAATTATATCCATCTGTGAGAGGAAGTGATGGAAAACGAATTACCTCGATTTGTGAGGCGGTAGTCCGCCTTATACACAAACGATGGTTTCATTTCCTATTTGATGGAAGAGGAGGTTGATATAGTTTATGAAATTAAAATAATAACATCCAAGTATATGAATTATACTATTTTTATTATTTCATAATGTTTTAATAATTTTTTAAGGAGGTAGAAGATTAAATAAAATAAAAATGCTTGGTTAAGAACTACACCTCTTTTTCGGATAACCTGTTAAGGTTTACACCAAAATACATTCTAAGTTGATGTTATGATAAAAAAGGCCACTAGGATGTGTTTAGAGATATAATTATAGTATTTTGTATGGTATTATATGAACCAAAATTCTATTTAAGTGTATATAGGAGAGGATAGGGCGTTTCCTTTTATAAGTGGGCGAGAGGACATACCTGAAATTTTTGGAAAGAATAAAATATAAAAATGTATTATTCACACTAAATAGATCTAAAATAGATTATTAATAAATATTAGAGGATATATTGTATAAATATTTCGATAAAATAGAAATTAGTCAAGGTTTTAGGTTATTTTAACCCTTATCTCTTTAGTTTAATCCATGGTAAACCTGTTTTGACATTAAGCGTGGTAACATATTTTTACTGTTTTTAATTTTCATTATGGCCAAAACTTAAGTTAAAATTATTAAATAATATTAATTATTATAATTAAAAATATTTAATTAATTATATAAAATTCAATTAATAGAAGTGGTAGAATTTAATTTAAAATTAAACCCGCAAAAACGTGACGAAAAACAGGTTTCTTAGAAAAATGTATTTTTAAGTATAAATTTTGTTGCACCAAATTCAACCATAAAATTGATTCAAATGAAAAAAATTGGATTATTAATAATATAAGAGAACTAATTATACTTTAAAACTATTTTAAAAAATAACTTAACTTTTTAAATGATTGAAATAAAAATACAATTTTCAATAAAAAGCACTATTTATCACTATTCACTGGAAAATCAATATTTTCAGAAAAATCCAAAACATTCACCCTATGATAATTTTTATATGAAGATTTAAAAAATTTAATACTTTTTATAAAACTCTATTTCTAAAATTTATATAAATTATATAATTTTCTCTTAAAAATCATTAAAAATCTTTTTAAATAAAACATATTTAAGGATAAAATGTCTTTATTGAAAAACTGAGTGATTATTTACTAAAAATTTATCAATAAATTTGTATTGCATAGTAAATATATATATATATATATATATTCCATAATGTGGGTAATTCTATTTAATTCTATTTATACCCACCAATTTAATGTCTAGGTTGTAATGGTCATATTTAAATAATAACATTTCACAGTTCATTTAGGCTCGGTGTTGCGTGTTGTATATGCTATCAAACATAGTTTTATTTTTAAAAAATTTGGGAGTTAAGAGGAGTGAATAATTGGAATTTTGAGAGTGTAAATATTATTATTATTTTATTTTATAAAGTACCAAGGATGGAATTCCCATGAGTAGGGAATAGACAATGACTGATGCTTCATATTGGTGCTTGGGCATGTGCGAGATGGCTACATCCAGTCATTATGTTCTCTAAAAAATGGAGAGTAGGATGTTATAATTGGGAAATTGATCTAGTAAAGTGATGATAAGGATAGTCCTATGGTAAGCAGGTTCATATCTATTATAGGCATGTGAACCTCACAGGGAAGGGTCATGGAAATGTAAAACCAGTCGTTGGATAGTTATTATGGAATTTTGATGTCAGAGAGTAAATATACCAAAATTCTTCTAGATTAATCAGTGATTTATAGTCATAATTTAAATATGATATTAGATGGGTTATAAACATTGAATTTAGGCTCGTGATGATTTAAGATGGTCCAAATGTGATTAGTCTAGAGATACATCAATGATTATGGTATGATAGAGCATGATGGCGTTTTTCAGGTGATTGGAGATTCAATAATGAAATCACACTAGGGATTGTTTTAGATTTTAGTATAGATATTCAAATAATTATAGGATTACTTTGGAGACAAATACATCATGATAGAGTGATGCGTCAGTGGGGTCAGATGAAGAATTCTGAGGTAGGTCTTCCTAAGGAGGCTTGACTTTCATTGTTGAGTGGAATTGGATATGATGAACCATAAACTGAATTGGGTGAATCATATTGGGTGGGATAGGTTTTATTTAAGGTTTGGATGGATAATTTCAAGAAACTATAGTGTATTTGAGTCCCTTTTATATGAGTAGTGAGACTCGACTGAATAGGTCTGTAATTTAAGAGTAAAGGGTAGTTACAACCTTTAATTACAATTTTTATATATGTTTTAGGTGTGGTGAGTTGGGAACTGCACCGAGTGCATTGATGGATGTTAGAGATGTGTTTTTATGGGATATTACAATAGTGGAAGGATCTATATCTTATAATGGTACTCTTTTATCTTGGTCTTATGGTGGAGATCACCATAGTACATATGATTAATTGGATGACACCTTTGTATCTTAGGATATATGGGTACAAGTAAGCGTCGTCTTAGTAATTTTAGTGATGAAAAAAGGTGATGGATTGTGTTTTGGAAGCTTGATCATAATAACCTTGGAAATATTTATTGAAGGATTTTTTTGGAATTGAAGAATGTAATGAGGCCATTTGGCCTTGAATTGATATTTGAAGTAGGTCAAGGTGGTTGGTTGGAAGTTGGAAATGAATTATTAGAGAAAATAAGTGTTATGATGGAGGAGGTTACGAAACCCCATCCATTTTTGAGTTGAGAAATTCCAAGGGGATTTTGAATCTTTGAGTTGGTGGATGGTTTATTTTGAGAACTGAGATCCATATTGAGAATTTGAGTATTCGGGCATCCCGAGGTGATGTTTTTTGGATATGGTTTGAGGCTTGATGGGTGGATCAGGTGATCTGGTGAGTCTTGGGATATTCATGTTATTTTTTAGAAGTTTTTAGTGGGTTATTGTCTAGGGTTTATGGTTTAGTATACACAGTTTAGGATAAACTGTACATCACCATGATTGTGAGGAGGTTTCTAGTTCAGTTTCTAAAGTTTATAGTTGAGTTGCATAGTTGAGGGTTAACCGCATGAGATCTTAGAGTAAACAATGAGGCTTGGTTTGAACTTGGGGCTTAACACACTATTTATACATGACTATAGAAAACCATATGAAATACTATATAATGAATTTCATGAACCCCTCCTTCCAAAGATACCTCAGTGAAGGAAGAGAGATAATGATCCTTGAGTCCCACCTCTAGTAGGCCTTGGGTTGGAAACAAGCACCTGACAATGTAAAAATCTCACATATGGGAGGCATTACCCTCAATAAATAAAAAGAGACCTAGAGATTGGGTAAAGAACCACAAAAAAAAACTTCATAACATAATATAAATATAAACCCAAAACTATACCACTATGAAAGATAAACAATAAACCAATAAAAATAAAAGTCTTCAAAGTAAAGTACCAAAAAACAAATCCTATGGTAGTGACTCAATAAAAAATCCAAAATCAAGCTATAAATATCTATCTCAATCTACAAAGTCCTCCTAAAAACCTGAAAAATAGTTTATATATATAGGGTGATAATATAAGTATACTTAGTAGGATCATACCTAAGGTCTCAAGTGAATATGTCAAAAGAGCATGATAATGAACCAATGAACAAACAATAGAACCAACAAGAAACTAAAGAGGCCAAATAACCAATCCCAACCTCACCATGGTTCACTTACCAAATCAAACATCCAATATAGTAATACAACTCTAAGATCGTAACAAAGTAAGGTGCCCCATTGGCATTTCCCCACTAATTTGCCACTCTCACTCCCAAACATCGAATATCCTATGACCCCATCCTTTTTATAAATATCAAATCACATACCATCCATCTCTGAAGTGGGTTAGGATGCATCCCTACCCACCCCACCCTTTCAAATTATAGTATATAGTGATAAAATCAGAAACTATCACATCATAACCACATCACACCACTTATCACCCAAAGACATATGGACCAAACATATCATTATATAACTAGGGAAGTAGGGTATCAAGAACATGAAGAAAATCAACCTCATTCCCTCCTCTTACTATGAATCACCCACACCAAATATTATATATCATCAAAAACTCATCAGATCACATCTCGTCATAGACCAATCACATCACATCTCAGCCGAAGACACCTGGACTATCACATCACAACACATCTCACCCAAAGACACCTAGGCCATCAATGATGCTGAAGGAATAATGGGGAATAGGGTGTGGATAGCCATACATATCACCACCATCTTAGATATTGGAGAAAACACCCAGAACCTAGAACCTCTGAGAATTGTTTAGGTTATACAACTCATGTGGGGTATATATAAAAATGAAGTAAGCATACATGATATATAGATAACACAAAATACCCAACCTATGAGTCCAAAACTACTACACTATCATACACCACACCACCACCACCACTGCACCACATGTTAAACTATTACAATCGCTTCCACCACTATATTAAACACACCAAAAACCCACCACAAAAACCACACATTTTCCCTTTTAATTTTAGGTTTCACCACATTTATTCATTAACCATTTCAATTTGAATTTCACAGCCCATTAATTTTTTCAACTAATTAATTATTCCCTTTACCAAACATTGTTTTACATCTCATTAATATTCATTTAACACATCAGAATATATTCCATGGACAAATGGGTAACTAACACAACCGCAAAACACATAAACTGACCCAATACACATCAACCATCACAAGAACACCACACATACACCATCATCGCCACTCCACATCAACCAATCCATATCATCATAATAACCACATCTATCAACTACTGTACAACCACAACCACTTCACACTATAACCATGAAACACCACAACCTCATCTCAAAAAAATTCCACATATCATCACCATCAGACATCTCCAACACTATGCACCATAACCACCGTGCAACTATACACACCACTTCTATACCAACCAACCACCGTATCATATACCCACACACCACACAACCCAGATGGTCACTTATATCATCATAAAACATCCCAAGACACACAAGGTATGTCACGAACCAACTAGGGTCAACCCTGAACCAACCACCTGAGTCGATCCGTGGTAAGGCCTAAGAGGCGTTCCCGATCCTCCCGGGTTGGGGACATGCATTAGGGCATCAACATAGAACAAATGGGAATGATTAATCCTAATGAAAATAAATAAAGCAACATAAAAGTTAGAACAACCTAAGTGAATAAACGACATGAAAAAGAAAGAAGAACCAACAACAACACACTAACCTGACCACGACCAAAACTTCTTGTGAACCTAAGAGTCACTTTCCAATCCACAACCAACTCTCGACCATGGAGAACAAGATCGAGTCAAACCTACAACAGAAACTAAAACCAAGATAACACTATAGGCATGAGTATTAAAACTCAGTAGGTATTCCCAACAAACTATTCCCAAAGAACTACCTTTAAATAAATAATTTACTAATTCCAAGTTTTAAATACATTATATAAAATATGGGTTTTTACACACACTTTCATTTCTAAAGAAAGTAACAATCCATTGAACTTTTTAATTGAAAAAAAAGTTTAAGGCGTGAAGGAAAAGGGCATTACATTTTGAAAACATTTTTGCGAACAATTTAAAATCCAAATTTAGTTGTTAAACCAGAGAAAACCATACGCAACTCACAACACACAACAAGGGAAATGGAAAAGTAGCTCACGGGGGCTAGCAACCAAAATAAACCCCTCAGCCATCTGCCACATAAAAATAAACGCTAAATAAAACATGGGTCACACCTAGGAGCTCATGAACAATCCAGAACGTACTATACATGTGACTCATCCTGAAGGCATGCCCTACTCAATGACATCATAACACCCTAATGCCCGACCATCTTCCTACCTAGCCTGGTCGAGGGGCCTAATACCATAGTAATAATAATAACAGAGTATCCCCTATTATGGGCTACTAGCCAGTGTATAATCTAAACTAGTGCAAAAATCATTCATAGAAAATTCAGTTACTATGATAGGTTCCCATGGTGAGTACTAAGTGGAAAGAGGGGTGAGTCAACAATGTTAATTAAGTAAACAATCACAATTCACGAACATCACACACAACAACTCACATAACCAACGTGCATAACAAGATCACACCTGAGTCACTCCAAAGAGAGTTTTCAAATAATTTACTTTATTAAAGTGCCAAACGGGCCTTATGTAACTTTTAAAAAAATAATTTCTCAAAAAAAACCAATACAATTGCTCACATGTCAGAAGAAAACATTTAACATCAAACCAAAAACACACTTGAAAGTTTATGAAATATGTTCAAAGTCCAAACAGACATCCTTTCACTATTGTGTGAAAATTCCTCAAGAAAATAATTTAAGTGCCACACATAAAATAAACAGCTTCATTTACATCAAATAATTATTCCCAAAAAAATTATCTAATATTATTTATCATTTATCAAAAATCAATGAAATATCAAGTAATTAATAAATTATAAATTTAAAGGCGAGTGTAGTGGGGGACCTACCTTGACTTGTAGCTCAATCATGACCATGTGACACGTCCCGCACTTGCACACAAGTATGCGCAACCGGCTGACCGTGGTATCATGAGTTTTCCTTGCCGATATGCTATAATAACCGCACAACAACAAAAAACACATAACCACTGACTTAAAACAATCCAAATGAAAAAATGGTGCAAAACCACCTCAACATATTTTAAAAACAAAACTCCCACCATCTACACTATTTAGTAAACCACTTTAAAATTTATAAAACAAATATAAAGAGTATCCCAAAACTTTACACACCCAAAGCCCCTTTAAAACCTCTTTTATGATCAACCACAGATCCTCAACATACCAGAATAGAAAATTCACGACTTTCACATTCGAATAAGCTATTTTCACAAATTAATAAAAATTCACCACCCATCAAAAATACACTTTTGAAACCATACACACACTACTTTAAAAACTGTAATCCAAAAGTCCACTTCGGAACCCATTTAAGGAAAAAACCCAGCATTTTGATTTCAGAATAGATTCATAAGGGCCAACTAGGCTTTTAATAAACACTTAGTATGCATAACACAATTAAACAACTTGAAAGGTGTCAAACGAACCTTACACAATTTTCCTCAAATCACTGTTTTCACACAAAAGCGCAATAGAAAACTTTCAAACTAGTGTGCTTTGGAAATAAACTCATGGAAATTCAATCACCGATTTCAACATCACTTTTATATTTTTAAGACAAAAAAAAGCTTAAAAAAATACCAATCACTTGAAAAAACAACTGGTGAATTATTAAATTAAAAGGGCGTGAACTATTTAACAATTCATGCCAAATGATCAAAGCAAATGAACCAAAACACTTCATATCATAAAGAATGACTATGATAAATATAAAAAATCACTCATTAATAACTAAGGGTAGTGAGAATACAAGAATTCAGTGAAATCATAAATTTAAAGGTAATACGAAAAGGGATCCTACCTCAACTCTCAGGTAGAAATAAAAATGCATGCCCAACACCAGAGCACGATCTCATTCACACCTCAACCACATGCTCTAGAAGCTTAATTAAACCCTGTGCAATCAAGATTGAACCCAAGTTGAAGGATAAACTCATGAAATCAAACCGCAAAACATAAAGTTTTAGCAAAAAATAAACTCTCCTCAATGAACACACAAACCAAGAACTCCTTACCAAAAGGGTAGGGGGAGCCTCATTAGAAGGTGTTGCGCGACCGGAGGGGGGAAGGCCTCGGGTCATTAGAGGTCACAAACCTACCAGATAAAAGGTGGTCGAACATGAGTTTGGGTGGCTCGCTGGACAACGGGGGTAGGGGGTGTCGCGAGTCGGCCGGATGAAGGAGGCGGTGCCTGGTGGAGGTGCTGTGATGGGAGGAGTACAGGCTGGAGGTGGATGCAGGGCCGATGGGGTGTACGGAGGAGGAGGGCGGCTGGCTACAAGTGTCGTGATGGGAGGAGGTAGAGGTGGCCAGTGTGCTGGGAGAGAGAGGAGCACAGTGGGGAGGTGCACGTAGGGTTAGGGGAGAGGAAAAGAAATATAGAAAAAAAAGAAAAAGAAGAGAAGAAAAAATAATAATAATAAAACAAATAAAAATAATAAAACTTTGATCTATAATAATAATAATAATAATATTGAAAATTGTAATAATAATGCTCATAATAATAATAAAAAAAATATAAAAATGATAAAAATAATAATCTTGACAACTACAAATCTTTAATAATAATAATATAATATTAAAATTATTTATTAATGTTTGATTCATTATTAATAATAATAACATTCATAACATTTTTAATAATGAAAAAATAGTTATCATTTCATTTTTTAATAATAGTAATAATAATACTAATTAATGAAATTTAATCATAATAATAATAATATTACTAATAATAATAATAACATTATGATAAAAATAAAAATAATAAAGATATTCATTTCATTTTAATGATAATAAAATTCGTAACAATAAAAATTTTAACCGAAATAATAAATTACAAAATTTACTCATTTTAATTTTTTGAAGATAGGCGGATCACACAATTGCCTAGGCAAATCCGTGCCGGGTTTCCAAAACACACTCCGCCCGTGTGCCTAATGACATCAACTCAAAAATGTGTGGTTTTTGACATAAATCAATAGTTTTTTTGGGATTCAACCCGAACCTCAGCACAAAATTTTTAAAATCCAAAGAAATAATAAATTAAAATAATTACATAGGTCGGGGTGTGATAATTCTCCCCACCATAATTCTTTCTGCCCCTAAAAATCCACAACAAGATCTAGACCCAAAGATAAAACTTCTTAAGTGTCACCCACCTCCAAGAGTTAAGATCCTCCAGTTGATCGATCCAAATGGACACAGAACTCCCATGACACATAGCTCATCCTCAAAACACAAACACCTTAATTACCAACAAGCAGAACCCAACCCATCTATTTCAACCAAGGAATGAACCTAAAACACTTCTTAAATTTATTCCTATAATCTTTGTCCAATGAAACCATTTGGGTGTACTCCAATCCCAACGTTTACTCAAGAGGAAGAACTTAAAATTGGGTGGTTCCACATGAGACGACCCTCCACCCAAAACGATACCCAAAATAAAACTCTATTACTGACACGGGGAGTCCTGAATGGACTCCCCACCCTAACAATTGAGACAATAGTAAATTAATTAAGGTTCAAATCTGCAAGACCCACTATGGGTCTCATGAATATTAGAACTTATGAGATTAACCGAACTTGAAAACTTTCCACATGGACCAAAAACCCCCACCACGAGGGGGGGGGGTGAGAAGGGAAGGGCCCAACTGATAGAGAATCAAAACTACCTCCATCGCTATATCAATAACATCACACCCTAGGAATAGCACAAAACATGCCACACTAAGGACAAAGATTAAACCAAGGCCCTTTTATATCACTAGGATTCTATTGAAAACATGCTAGATTCACTCTTGAACCTATGGTTGGAGCTCCGATGATTGAAGTATCTCTTGCCTTACATCCAGGCTTCAAAAATTCCCCAAACATAACACACGAACCAGAATTTTACCAAACACACTTCCAATAAAACAAAGGTTTCAAAAAGGTTCGACAAAACCATTCTTAAAACTGAAGGAAAAGAAACACCACAGAATGATACAAGGGATGACCACTACATCTAGGGAACACTACAAAGGGAAAACCCCAAACTAATCCCAAACATTGTCCCAATCCTATTGACGGGATAAGGTGAACTTCGACGAGCCAGGTCTGGCTTCAGCGCGCTTCTTGGAAACACCTTGTAAGAATCATTGAAAGTGACCTAAGCATCCACAGGTGTGGAAGGGTTTCAGAACACTTAGGAACGTCAACCTCTTGTGACCCTTCTTACCATACTGGTGACTGATCACATCATTGTGCTATGAAGAAGATGACTGAAGGTCTGAAGGCCTCTTGATTCCTCTATTAGAGCCACCATCATTAAGTCGCTTCCCATTTTTTCTATTGCCATCCTATGCATTGATTCCCAAGTCCAAGGGAGGATTCTACACCTCAGGTCCTCCTGATAACTCAGCTTTATCATGAAAGGCTTGTCCCACAACATCTAAGAAGGTGGTTAGATTGAGATTTTCCACTTTCAACTGAAGTTCAGGATGAAGCCCAAGCTCGAAATGCCGAGCTTTCACAGGATCCTTTCTAACATACCCTAGTTCATACAGAGATAGGTCTAGGAAATGATGAAATAATTCCAACATTGATCCAACACCTTACTGAAGACAACACAACTCCATCCTCTTCCCCACCTTCATCACCTTGAAGAAATACTATTGGATGAATGGCGACTTGAAGAACTACCAAGTGAGATATTTATGAGGCTTGATTTGAGACACATACTTCCACCATTTTCAGGTTGGACCTTAAAGCATAAATATATCCAACTTCACCTTTAATGACTAAGGCGACATGAGAAAATAGAAGTTCCTGTCAATATTCCACAACCACTCCTCCGCCTCAAGAGGATCTTATTGACCATAAAATAGGGGAGGGTTCAACTTTAAAAACTTGAGGACATAGTCTATGGGCTAATCAACTGGAGAATTTTCTAAGGGAGTACCACCTGAAGATGCACCTTGGGCATTCATCAAACCTTTGTGGGGGAAAACACTATGGAACATGGAAATAGATAACGCAATCAAAACATGGTCATTACCATTTTAAATTCAACTTTTCACAATTTACAAAATAAAACTTTACAAATATTTTTCAGAATTAAAGAAGACCCAAATGATTCACTAGGGGAAACTAGTGCCGATGGGTGACTCAGACATATGGTTGGAGGTCATATGCCAGTCACACCACCATCTTGGAGAGCAATCTAGGGAAATTTTCCTAGCTCCACATGGATTTCCAGGACCTGTGAGATCACAAGGCTACTTTTCCAACTCCCTTTTCATTTACCAACATAAAACAATTAAAAGAAACCAAAAAGACACCAACAACCCAAACATCCCATGGTAACCTGTAGTTCAGAATGAGCAAGGGTTCATGATGTCCTTCCCATCCCTACGCCTCGAGTCCTGAAAATTCTACTCCTTTTACCATGGAAAACCAAAATAGTAAAGGGAGCTTTGAAAGGCAAGGTCCGCTAAGAGATGACCTGCTCTGATACCATTTTTTCACGAACCAACCCAGGTTGACCTTGAATCAGTCACCTGAGTCGATCTGCAGCAAGGCCCGAGAGGAATTATCGATCCTCTCAGGCTGGTGACAAGTTCCAGGGCATCAACAGAGAACAAATGGGAATGATTTTTCCCAATGAAAATAAATAAAGTAGCAAAAAAGGTAGAACAATGCAAGTGAATAAAAAACACAAAAAAGAAAGAACGACCAATAACAACACACTAACCTGACCATGACCAAAACTACTTATGACCCCAAGAGTCACTTTCCAATCCACAAACAACTCTCCCCCATGGTGAAAAATCTCGATTCAAACCCAAAATAGAAACTAAAATCAAGAAAACACTATAGGCATGAGTATTAAAACTCAGTAGGTGTTCCCAAAAAACTATTCCCAAAGCACTACCGTTAAATAAAGAATTTACTAATTCAAGGTTTGAACTAAATTATATAAAATATGGGATTTTACACGCACTTTCATTTCTAAAAAAAGTAATAGTCCATTACCATTTTAATTAAAAAACAAGTTTAAGGTTTGAAGGAAAAGGTTTATTAAATTTTAAAAACATTTTCATGAACAATTTAAAATCCAAATTTAGTTGTTAAACTAGAGGAAACCATACACAACACATAACACACAACAAGGGAAATAGAAAAGTATCTCATAGGGGAAAGCAACCAAACTAAGCAACACAACCATCCTCCATATACAAATAAATGCTAAAGAAAACATGGGTTACACCTAGGAGCTCACGAACAATCTAGAACTTACTATACGTGTGACTCATCTTGAAGGCATTCCCTACTCAATGACGTCATCACGCCCTAACACACGACCAACACCCTAATTGGCCTGGTCGAGGGGCCCAATCCCATAAAAATAATAATAATAGAGTATCCCCTACTATGGGCCACTAGCCAGTTCATAATCTAAATTAGTGCAACAATCATTCATAGAAAATTCACTTACTATGCTTGGTTCACATGGTGAGTACTAAGTGGAAAGAGGGGTGAGTCAACAATGTCAATCAAGTAACCAATCACAATGCATGAACATCACACACAACAAATCACACAACCAAAAAACACAACAAGATCACCCCTCAGTCACCCCAAAGAGAGTTTTCAAATTAATTTATTTTATTAAAGTGCCAAACATGCCTTATATAACTTAAAAAAACATCATTTCTAAAAAGAAACTTATAAAATTGCTCAAACGTTAGAAGAAAACATTTAACATCAAACTAGAACCACACTTTAAAGTTCATGAATTATGTTCAAAGTCCAAATGGGTATTCTTTCACTATTGTGAAACAGTTCCTTAAGAAAATAATTTAAGTGCCATGCATAAAATAAATAGATTCATTTACATAAAATAATTATTTAAAAAAATAATAATTATCTAATATTTTTTCTCATTTATCGAAAATCAATGAAATATAAAGTAATTAATAAACTCTAAATTTAATGGCGAGTGCAGTGGGGGACCTACCTCAAATCGCATCTCAATCATGACCATGTGACACACCCCACACTTGCACACAAGTATGCGCAATTGCTGACCGCGATATCACATATTTTCCTCACTGATACACTACAAAAACCACACAATAACGAAAAACACATAACCACTAACTTAAAACAATCCAAATGAACAAACGGTGCAAAAACCACCTCAACATGTTTTCAAAACATAACTCGCCCCATCCACACTATTTAGTAAACCACTTTAAAATTTATAAAACAAATACAAAGAGTATCCCATGAACTTTACACACCCAAAGCCCCTTAAAAACCTCCTTTATGATCAACCACAGATCCTAAACATACCAGAATAGAAAATGCATGACTTTCATAGTCAAATAAACTAATTGCACAACTTAATAAAAATGCACCACATGTAAAAAATCCATTTTGAAACCATACACATACAGCTTTAAAAACCGTAATCCAAAACTCCACTTGGGAAAACATTTAAGGAAAAATAACCACCATTTTGAATTCAAAATAGATTCACAAGGTCCAATCGGCCTTTTAATAAACACTTAGTATGCATAACACAATTAAGTAGCTTGAAAAGTGTCAAATGACCCTTACACAATTTTCCTCAAATCAACTGTTTTCACACAAAATCTCAACATGCCACTTTCAAACCAGAGTACTTTGAAAATACACTTGAGGAAGTTCAATAACCAATTTAGACATCATGTATATATTTTTAAGACCAAAATAATCTTAAAAAAATACCAATCGCTTGCAAAACCAAACGGTGAATTCTTATAGAAAAAGGGTGTTCACTATTTAACAATTCATGCCAAATGATCAAAGCAACTAAACCAAAGAACCACATATCAAAAATAATGACTATAATAAATATAAAAAATCACTCATTAATAACAAAGGGTAGTGAGAAAATAAGAATTCAGTGAAATCATAAATTTAAAGGTAACGCGTAAAGGGATCCTACCTCAACTCCCAGGCAGAAATGAAAACGCACACCCAAGACCGGTACAAGATCTCATTCTCACATCAAACACTTGATTTGGAAGCTTAATTAAACCCTAAAAAATCAATATTGAACACAAGTTGAAGGATAAACTCAATAAATCGGACCTCAACATATAGGGTTTTAGCAAAAAATCAACTCTCCTCAAGAAATGCACAAACCAAGAACCCCTTACCGAAAGGGTAGGGGGAGCCTCACTGGAAGGTGCTATGCGGCCAGAGGAGGGAAGGCCATGGGTCACCGGAGGTCATGGACCAGCCGGATAAAATGTGGTCGACCACAAGTTAGGGCGGCGTGCCAGACAGCGGGAGCAGGGGGTGTTGCTGGTCGGTCGAATGAATGAGGTGACACTGGGTGGAGGTGTCGTGATGGGAGGAGCACAGGGTGGAGGTGTCATGATGGGACCTCTATCTCACATCATTTATTCTTGATACCCTTTCTAAATATATCCTCGCTGGTGTTTGATTCCTCTCATCCTCATTTGGATCCCCCTTTGCGATTGAATCCATCTTTGATAGTTGTTCCCATATCGATACCCTTTTTACATGATTGAAATATCCACCCACGAATTAAATCCAACCATGGTATTGATCCCATATGCTCAAAGTCCCTGAAACCCGATCCCACTTTTATGTTCTTTGGTCGAACCCCACTGCAAAGCCCTAAAAATCTAAAGTAGGAACATTGTATTCGATAACGTGTACGACACATAACACCAAGCTCATAAGGGAATATAATATCTTGAGAATTTATAATATATTTACTATTTTAAATAAATTCATTATATTTTATAGCTTGAAATGAATTCTACATTGAGTTAGAATATGCTACAATAAACAATGAGTTTCTTTAATGGTTTTCATTACATGCAAGACCGAGTTTTACTGAACAATAATATATTATTAAAATATTATTATTTAATATAATAAGATATAAACTAGCCATTATGAATAATATTAACTAAATTATTAAAATATATTATTTAAAAAAATATAAAACTAATTCATTAGTTACAAATTAATTAAAAATTAATACAAGAACCAATTGAATATAAATGGAATGTTTTTATAGAAAACTATTTTTATGCTAAAAAAGATGTTTTATCCTAATAAATTTAATTAATTAAAATTAAGAAATGATATTAATGAAATATATATTTTATATATTCAATAAAATATTTTTGATATTAATCCAATATATTTTATTGACACAATATAAGAATAAATCCTATTTTTCCTTTAAAAATAATATTTTTCTAAAAAGACAATTTTACCGCCTTTTAATGGAAAACCTATTTTAAATAATTTTGTTAGAAATTTTATAATTTTTTATGAAAAATAAACTTAATTTTTGAAATATAAACATAAAAATTAGGTTAGGGTTAATTTTTGGTATTTTTCTATGAAGTTTCATTTTTTGATGAATAGTGAAAAATACTGAATTTTAATTCAAAACTTCATTTTGTTCTAATTTATTTATGAGTTTAAATAATATATTAAATTGGTTTTAAATTTTAATAAGATAAAATATTTATTAATTAATCCAATTTAGGTTATTTTAATCAATTTCACTTTGAAATTGAATATAAAAACTTAGCAAACTTTTCAACGTTTTTACTTTAAAAACCTGCATTAACGTCCCGTCTAGGGGTTTAAATTTAAATTAATTTCTACCACTTATGTGATTAGAATTTTTAAAAACGGATTAAATATTGGGAATAAGAATAATTTATAATTTATAATAAATACAACTTAGTTTTTTACCAAAAATATTAGTGAAAGTAATTAAAATTAATTACAATAATTAAGGTAAAATTAAGCTTAATAGGGGACTAAACCATAAAATTAAGGCAAAAAATTATCTATAAACTTATCCAAAAGATTTATATGGTCACATTTAGACCATATAATACCTTGGATATAATTTGGTCCATTATTTGAGAAAATATCAATTGAAAAAATTTGGGTGGAATTCCCTTTTCTAAAATTTACAAGAGTGTCACTCCTCCACTACGAAATGACGCTTAAGACTCCCATTTCATCACACATATCAAGCCACTTTGGATTGAACAAAATCTAAAACAATATCTCCTAAATATCCCTTCCCTAAAACTATAATCCACACCTTTTTTCAGAAATACATTTAAGGAATCCCTTTAGTTCAAACCAAAAGGAGTTACCCGATTAAGAGGTAACATCCTTCCTCAAGCTCTTTAGTTTTATTTATTTCTCAACTATTTAAAATATCCATATTCAATGATTATATAATAAAAAAATTATAATAAATATAATAATATTTTTTTACATTTACTTTTCAAGCTAAAATTACACACACTTCTATCTAATGGGTAATGAACTTACCGTTTATGTGTGGTGAATTACCACCTCACGAAACGATGTCGTTCATTTTTCCTTTACCACCTTTAATGGTTGATAATTATGATGGAAAAGATATTTATATATTATATAAATTTTATTTATAATTTATTTATTCTTATTTAAATCTTATATAACACACAAATTTATTTTTTCCATTTTTTGTAAATACTATAGCATCGTTTGTGGAAGTGTTGGCTATCGCCTCCCCAAATCAAGGCGATTCGTTCACAATCTAAATTGAATGTATAAAGGATGGTTTTAATACACTTATATAAAATATATGACATATAAATTAAATTTTAATTATAATATATATTTATATAATTTAATTTTTATTCTTTTAATTTTACAATGAAATGAAAGTAGCGTTCATGCGTATGTACGACCTACAATCTCCATGAATAATGCATTTTATTTCTGATATCCAAATATTATGGATTATTATAAATATATATACACTGAACATATATTATATTTAAATCATGGTTTAAATTTTTGATATTATGAAACCATGATCTAATTAATAGTAACAACAAGTAACAAGTCAAAACATACTTGAAAGACTAGGCAATTAACACCCAAAATAGTGAAAATAAAGAAAGATTGTTAATAAATAGGTAATAAGATATTATAAAAAGATAATATATGATAATATATATATTATTATGATTCTTGTATTAGTTGTTATCATGTTTATAAATATTATACATGATGTTAAAGGATGTTCACCCAAAAAAAGGGAAACACAAGGTAAAGGATTCTTGTATCACTTTTCTTTCCGTTAGGCATACAACATTTTCATCACTTACTTCTTTTGTGTGGTGTATATACTGAACCTTTTGATATATTATGTCATGAGTTATTTTATATTTATGTTATTTAAAACTTTTATTTAATGTTATTTCTTCATGAGGCTTATAATTCAAATGTTTCAAAGTGGTATGCGACACTTTGGAATGTTTAAAGATTAATTTCCTCAAGAATAATTTTAATGGTATTTCTATTAATTGAGACATACTTTATTATTGTGAACCTAATTTCTTATATATTGTGTATATACTAAAAATTTGACATATAATATCATGATTCATTCCTTCTTCATGATATTTTATTTTTAATTGTAATTATTTTATCTAAGGGAATTTGAATTTAAAGTTACCAAGTGGAAAAGAATTTCATAACCTGACTCCTTTTCAGTGGGTTACACTACTTACTCATTGTTGTTAATATTCTATGATTATGTTTATAATTAATTTGAATATATATTGATGTATTTACACTTCTTTATTTGAATTTATTGTTGATACACATAATCTACTCATTGATTTATTCTCACTTCAACATTATAATCTTTTCAAGGGTTACTTTACAATCTCATTTCGTTTGGGATTGTTTACACTTGAATTTCAATCAAAGAAAAATATTTGATAATTTTCCAATAAACCCTTTAATTTTCTTCTCATTTGGTTATTCATGACCTTTGTCAATTAATAGTTCAATTTTCCACTCTTTGGTACTCAAAATGTTTTAAAAAATGTTTTTAAGAAAACTTGACTCTATTTATCTCTTTAGTCAGAGAAACTATTTTATTATAAACACCTTGTTTTCTAAAAAGGGGTTCAAAATGTTTTTAAAATTTCCAAAAATGATTTATTAAATTCATTTTTACCCTTTTTAACTTTTATGATTTTTTTTAATGGAATCTTCTTTTTACTTTCTGAACAAGGCATTCTT
Organism: Viscum album; assembly: GCA_963277665.1. NCBI lineage: Eukaryota > Viridiplantae > Streptophyta > Magnoliopsida > Santalales > Viscaceae > Viscum > Viscum album. The sequence continues at coordinate 1,843,502,535 of OY728150.1, forward strand.
CTAACCCTTTTATTATGAAAAAAGAATGTTCTTTTTACCTTGTATGACATGTACAAATTTACCCATCATCCTTTCTTCGAAGATTAATTTTAATGTTTAAAAGATTAGTTTTTAAATAAATCTTTTTCAAAAGTTATTTTCAAAGAAAAGAATTTTCAAAATGTTTTTCAAAATAAAATGGATATTTTCCTAAATATTTTTTGAAAGATATTTTTATAGAATTTTTATTCATAAATGATAAAAATCTTTTACTTTTACTGTACTTGGGATATGTTTTATTAATACATTCCTTATTGTTCCCTTGAATGGTTTATGATTGATTTTTAAGGATATTATTGACATTTACTTCCTTGATTCCATTTTTAGTCCCCTTGAAATATTCAGTTTCCTATGATCTTTAGAAATTTAATTTCCCCTAATTATCCATATAATTTATCATTAATATGTTTATTTACTAAACTATATACCATTTATAAATAATATATTTACTCTGATAGTTATTTGATTAACTGGGGAAATATTGATAAATATATATTCTTTATTTAATATAAATATTAGATAAGTCGTATAATTTAATAAGATTATTAGAAATGAGGAATGATTTAGATTGGATATGATGGGTGTGTCTTGGAATTAATATATCCCCTTGATGAATCGATAGGTTCTCATGATAAAAATTAGTTGCACAAATTAAATGGGTTTCTATCAATAGTTTTAAACTATTTTTTGAAAGGTATTGATGGTATAGGTTTTGATGTGCCTCTAACATGATATCCAATAATTAAGCATTTCAATTATTTAGATTCAGTTATTATTAATATGTGAGATTTTGCATTGGAATATCTATGGATTCATATCATTCTAATTTCATTGATCAAATGCTATGTGTTTCAGTTTCTTAACTTTCTATATTTATTTTCTTTATCTAGTTATTTGAATGGAATGTGTTTCTTGTTATTTATCTTACCATATTGTTTATGCACTTTCTTATCAGTTTTTTGATTACATGGTATATGAGTTCAGTTATTTACTATGACATAGTTATTATTCTCATTGATTTTTTATTGCTTCTAATATACTTAACCATTACAGAGCATTTGCGATATCCCTTATTTTATTTCCTTTTCCTAGGAATCTAAGAAGTGTATTATGAAAGATATGAATGGATATACTAGATGAAATAAAGTTATCCTTGAAAGAAAAAAAATTATTTTATAATTGGTGTATTTATTTTTAATACAAGAATCATGTATATATCTGGTTTTCCAAGACTACTAAACTCTTTAGTCCTCCAGGATTTGATTACTTGTAATCATGACAATTTAATTTTAGTAGACACTATCTCTAGGATTCTGGGATCAGGTATCTACAATTGGTATCAGAGGAAGTTTAGTAGTAACCTTAGGAACCAGATTTAGGAAAACATAGATTATAGAACACAACCCTTAAGTAAAATTTTAGGATAAGTATACTAGAACACCCTATAATTTTGGTAAAGTAGAGATTATGTGGGTCTTCCTAGAAATACATCACTGTCTAGATACTAAAAGTGTACATGGTTCTGGCACATATATACCTAGGAGTAACTACACTAACAAGATGTGTCGGGCCTAACTCGGCGTAACCTAATACATGACAACGGTCCTTATTGCGCACCTGGTTTGACACTCCCTGAGGATATTCTTAGGATAATTCACATTTTATTTACAAACCATTATAAAGTATTTGAATAGATAATGATAATAAAGGACCTAGGTTAAAAATTTTACCAAGGAAGGACTTATGTGTTAATAAGTGGATAAAGTATTTATTTATTGGTATTGTATTGAAAACCTTAGTTAAAATTCTATTTAGTGGTTAAACTTATATCAAGGATGTCCATTATATTTATTTTGGAAATCATATTAATATGGTTTTAGAAAAGGAAAAATTGTATACCGGGTGACAACCAATCAAATTTAGCAAGGTCATAGGAGTTGAATCCATGATCAAAGGATGATAAGAGTTTAAAACCAACCACTGACCTACACAATCACTCGGTTAATATGTCATTGTTTTTAGTTGAACAAGTTGATGAATAATGTAACTACCCAAACTGTTATAAATAAAATTCACCTTTTGATTCAATTAAATGTATTATTATATAATATGGTCATATAAAAAACATCAAATTATTTTGTTTTATTATATCCAATTATATTTTAATTACTATTATGTATCTTTACCGATTATAATATAGCTGTTGAATAGTGATCACATGACTAGTATAAATATTGGGTTTTTCCAAATCCATTTGATAGAGGAAAAGGAAGTGATGGCCTCAATTAGTTTTATTATACCATATAAAGCCTATTTATTAGAGATTTGGAGGGAGATAGAATTTATAGGCTTTTCTTTATCCCAATACATGATCCAACAACTTAAGGATGAGAGAAATTGTTTATGAGAGAAGTTCAAGCCCATCGAGATCACGACCAAAACAATGTTCACCGAACGACCCCATGAAAGCCCCACCATCACACACCTTACTCTAAGGGTGTATGATGGTGTATTAATGGGATATGTATCAAGAACATAAAAATAGGATTATGAACATTATTTGTTATAAAATAATTAATATATTTTTTCTAATTATTGTTACTTTGTAAATAATTTTTAAAGCACAAATAATATTTTTTTGTTAATATTCAAATTCAATTAAGAAATATATTTTTATGAATTAATGGATTTTTTAAATAAATAATATTTTAATAAAATATTATTATTAAATAACTTCTATTAAATATAAATGATTATATAATTTTTATGAAGTCAAATGTAATTTTTATAAGGGTTCAAAAAATGTTATTGTCAAAAACCCATCATTTTCAATAAATATCAGTTTTTATTTTAAAAGTGAAAATTAACATTTTTAGAAAATTATTTAGATAAACTTAATATTATTTTTATAATTAGGATATTGAAACTATATAATGTTGAGTTCTTCATAATTTTCAATGATAATCGAATTTTCAGGTAAAAATAAAATACCGTATAAATAAACTTTGTGTTTTATGACATCATAATGACCAAAATGTGATGTAAAAAGTACTATAAAAGGTATCCTAGGGAAAATATATGTTTTAAATTTAAAATAATATGATTTTAAGTTTATTTTATTTATTTTTTAAATCCATTATGAATCCTCCAAGAATTATAATATATTTTAAGATTTTAAAATCATTTCTTTAAGAGTGTAACTCGCCTGCACATAACCAAAGGTAATATTTTTATAAGTTTGACCCTTGACCTTGTAAAATAATTTATACCACTAAAATTTTGAAGAAACAAAGGGAAATCATGTCCTATTTTGTGGTTTTGAATATTTTATTATGTAGAGTCCAAAACTTAAATAATTAAAAATCCCCCTCTTTTCCAATATAAACCCACCCAAGTTCAATTTATCTTCACTCAAAATTCTTGGATCATGGAAAAACTCATAAATCTACTCCCTATAGTCCCCATAAGGCACCAAAAGATTTCAAGGAGTCCCTCTCAAGAATTTGGTGTCACACACTCAATTAAGGGATCTTCCACTCCTCTTTTATCAAGCACTCCCTTTATGTTATGTATTTTAATTTCCATTTTATTATGTTGGGATATGTTCCTATATATCTACAATACTGTAAATTTGATTTATAAATGATAATATTGACTTTCACTCTCATTAAGCCTCCCATGATTCTTTATGTACACCTGTTACTATGCTGAAATTTAGTAAGAATTCTTTTCTCTGTTCATGTTTCTTCATTACATTATGCCTTCTATTTAAAAATTTATAATGTTGGGATATGATTTTACATATACCTATTACTTCCCATTTTATTTCCAAATTATGATAGACCCATTTATATCTCATAAACCTTTTTATGAATCTTTATGTAACACAGTTATGTTGCTGAAATTTCATCGCGATTTTCCATGCCAAAATAATTGTTTAGTGAATACCATACGAGTTCTTTTATCATGGGTATTCAAACTTATGAACGTATACTTATTTATTATGGAATTAAATTTATGTATTCCACATTTATTGATTGTTGAATAAATTATGGTGATGATTGAATTCATGTTGTATGATCTATGTGACACACTTAAGCATGAGAGTGAAATGAATATGATGGGTGCGCTCAGATACCATTCTAATGCATTGGGTAATGTTTAGTATCATGATACATAATGTGCAACGGTCTTGGAATTTAGCCTTTAATCATGATACTCCATGTGAAATGAGACTTTAATCATGTTCTTCCATGTAAAATTAGCCTTGACTCATGACCCTCCACGTGTAATGAGCCTTGACTCATGATTATGACATGTCGTATGTTGTTGCCACATTTACCATGTTATGATTATCATGCTATATCATGACTTATTATTCATGTTCCCTTTATGATCCCTTGATATTCCTATTGTCTAATCAGTATTATCTTCCTCATTTTAGGCCTTTTTTATTCTCTTATTGGGATTTATAGATCACCCCTTTATTATGTTTGTCCCCAGGATATCCCATACAGTTTTAAGTTTGATGGAGTATTTTGAGAATGTTAAAGAAGTTTTCAATAAAGCATGTTAAAGATGTTTTTAATAATATGGTTGTATCCCATGTTCAGTATGTTACATTTTTTACCTAAGTCCTAAAGGAACCATAATTATTGATCTTTTGGGTTGTATTAAGTGTAATTTTATGTAATAAAACATGTATTGATGTGTAATAAAGAGCAGGGTGGTTATAGTTGGTATCAGAGCAAGAGTTTAGGTATTTTTGGGATAAGGGTTAGAAAACTCTAGAAAAATACTTAGGTATCAAACTAGGTATATTAAAACATCCCTATATTTTGGTTAGTATAGAGTAATTGGTTTATCAAGAAAAAAAATCCCTATATAGATACTACATGTGGTTGTGGTTCTAGCACAGATGTACATAGTAGTAACAACTATGAAAGATATTCCAGACATGATTCAGGGTAATATAGTACATGACAACGGCCCTTACTGTGCACCTAGTTTGGCACTCCTGAGGGATATTCTTAAGGAAATTCATAAGCCAAGTACAAACCAGTATTAAGGGAATAAAAATGACCATAAGAATATATGTTAGGAAATAGATCATGGATATCATAGATTTAGCCTAGAAACTCATAAGTTAAATAGATAAATGTAATTTATACGTTATCCCTATAATTACATTGGATTCCATTTTACATGTTTAATTTTTTATGATAATCATCCATAATTTTACTTTTTTATTTTAGACAATGGATGTAAATAGGTGGAATCATATTAACAACGGATGGGAAGGGCAGTATGATGATTTCCCCAATGAGATGCCCAATATAATGGGAGGGGGAATCAAAAAATTTGTCACGATACTCTCTTTGATAACTCAAGTTCTGAATAGAATCCTAGATCAATAGGAATGACCAAACCACCCTAAGAGAGAACAACCTGTAATCGAGAGCTTCATGCAACAAAGGCCTCCTACTTTCAATAGATCATCTGATCCCTTAATCGCAAAACAATGGATCAACTCAATTGAGAAGAGCTTCTCCATCCTTGAATGTTCTGAATAAGAGAAGGTTCTTCTGGTTATCTATTATATGGAGGGAGAAGCTGATAAGTGCTTTAAATTGTTCAAGAATATTAAGCCAGAGGAAGATATCAAAGAAATCGAGTGTAAGAAATTCCAGAAAATGTTTTTTGATATTTTTTTTCCTCACTCTCCATTTTAAAATGGAAAGGAATTTCCAAGCACTCAAGAAAAAATATGATGAATCTATTGGGGTGTATGAGGAAAACCACACAAGAATTTCATGATATGCCTCCATTTTTGTCTTTACCCCCTAATAAAAGGTTTACTACTTATTTGGTGGGCTAAAAACTAGTCTACAAAAATCCCTGGTGATCCATAACTTTGATATCTATGAAGAAATTGTCCAATATGCCCTCGAATTCAAAATATAAATTGGTGAATATCAAGGGTATCATGGGGATAAGAATTGGAAAGTGGAGTTTAATTGTGGGGGTTGGATAGAGAGATCTAACAGTGCTAATAAATATTAATATCCCACTTATCAAGGGTGTGGGAATAAGCACCCTGGAAATTTTCTAAAGGGAACAAGGAAATAATTTAGGTGTGGGAAGGATGGAAACATATATACTAATTTCTGATAGGAGAAACCTGCTATTGTGATGGAGGAAAAGTACACTCTAGTCAACCCTCAATGTATAATTCATTTCTACAATTGCAAGGAACCATGGAACCTTGTGAATCAATTCCCTAAGCCAAGGGTTTTTTAGAGGAAACCAACAACCTCCAAGGAAGTAAGGGAATGATTTTTCCATCACTACCACTAAAGTGAATCCAAAAATGAAGTGGTGATAGGTACGCTAGTAATTCATTCAAAAATAAGGAACATACTTTTTGATTCTGGTTCTACACATTCCTTTATATCAATAAAGTTTAGTAGAACTATTCAAACACCACCACAAAGAATATAAGTAGAGATGCAGTGAAAATAGGAAATGGATCAATTATTGCATCCCAAGTATATAACTCCTCCCCTATCACAATTTTCGAGCTGAACTTCCTGGTCAAACTCATCATTCTATATTTGGTGGAATTTGATGCAATTATGGGCATGGATTGGATTTCCCTATATAGATCCAACATAAATTAGTGCGAGAAGGAAATCACTATCTGTATAGAGAATCAACCACCAATTATATACAGATTCAAGGATAAGGATGAATCTTCTTTAGCACCATCATCTAAATAATTTATATTATTACAATTTGAGCAAGCATATCTAGTTCAAATGATCGAGTCTAAGGAAAGGATCATCCTCAAAGTTATGCCTATTGTGAGGGATTTTTTTGATGTGTTTCTCAAGGAATTGCTTGGTCTTCCTCCTAGTAGGGAAGTTTAATTTTCCATTAAGCTTATACCTGGGGAATTGACTATATACAAGACTCTATATAGAATGTCTATTGTGTAACTTGAGGAGATAAAGAAACAACTATAGAAGAATCTAGATAACGAGTTTATATTCCCAAGTGATTCACTATGGGGAGCACCAGATCTCTTCATCAAGAAGAAGGATGGGTCAATGTGCATTTTCATTGATTATTGTGAGCTCAACAAGATCATGATAAAGAAAAATTATCCATTACCATAGATCAATGATTTTTTGGATTAAATGCATGGAGAAAAATAATTATCAAAGGTGGATCTACGGTTGGGATATTTTCAAGTTAGAGGGAAGAAGGAGTATATCCCCAAGACTTTATTTTAATACAAGGTATGGGAACAATGAGTTCATATTAATGAAATTCAGACTCATTAATTCTCCAATAATATTCATGGACTTTATGAATATAGTCTTTAGATATTACCTATAAAAATTCATTGTAGTATTTATAGATGATATTATAACATACTCCAAAACTAAGGAGGGTATGAGGAGCATCTAATCACTATGCTAAAGACCTTGATAAAGGAGAAGATCTATGTAAAGTATAAAAAGTGTCAGTTCGGGTTGAAGGAATTCTCATTCTTGGGGAATGTCATCACAAGCAATGAGATATCTGTGGAAACGTCAATGTAAAAATAAATTGAATGATGTACGAGTCCAACATCCATGATAGATATCCATAGATTACTTGGGTTAGTTGGATATTATATCCGATTTGTGAGAAATTTCCCATTATTTTCAAACCCTCTTACTGAGCTAACTTTCAAAGGAGTCAAGTTTTCTTAGAATGATGAATGTGAATAAAGCTACATGGAGTTTAAAATGAGCCTTATCATTGCCCCTATGTTCACACTATCCACAAGTGGTGAACTTTTTTTTTAATTTTTAGCAATGCCTCAAAGAAGGGATTCAGCTGTGTGTTGATGAAAAATAAAAAATTCATTTCCTACACCTTAAGGAAGTTGAAAATTCAAGAGAAAAAATATCCCACACATGATTTGGAGTTGGAAGCTATGATCATTTCATTGAATATATGGTGGAATTATATCTATAGGGAGAAGTGTGAGATATATACTGATCATAAGATCCTAAAATATATATTCACATAGAAATATCCAAATATGAACCAGTGAAGATGGTTATAGCTCATCAAGGATTATGACTGCTCAATACACTACCATACTGGTAAAGAAAATAAGGTGGCATATGCCCTAAGAAGAAAGGACCCAACAATTATATCATTTATGAGATTTTAGAAGGGTTCGATCTTCTTAGATTTGAAGAGGACATACATGGTAATCATAAATAAAGGAACATCATCAATCCTTTTACAAATGATTTCTTAACCATCTATTTTGGAAGGGTCATAGGTTTCTTAAAAAGATGATGTGGGAAAATATAAGATATTGAAAACTATAAGAAAAGGGAAATCCTTGGAGTTTAATGTTAATGAAGAAAGAATTGTGAGATTTTGGTCAAGACTATGTGTTCCATAAAATTCTGAGTTAAAGAATGAATTATTAGATGATGCACATAGTTCGACTTTCTCAATTCATCTAGGAAACACAAAGGTGAATTGATATCTCTGAGAGAACTATTAGTGGGACAACATGAAAAATGAGATCACTTAATTTACATCAAAGTGCCTAGTATATTAGAAAGTGAAGGATTAAAGGCAGAAATATAAGAGGATGATGCAACCATTACCCATACCAACATGGAAATGGAAAAACATCAACATGGAATTTTTCATCAGACATCTGAATATATACAAAGGAAACAATGATATATAGGTTATTATGGACCATCTTATAAAGTCTACACACTTTATTTTGAATTGAGGGGATTTCTCACTGGATCAACTGGTATGGATATACATCAAAGAATTAGTAAGGATGTATGGAGTACCACTATCAATTGTGTTTTATGACATCATAATGACCCAAATGTGATGTAATAAGTACTATAAAAGGTATAATAGATTAAATATATATTTTATAATTTAAAATAATGTGTTTTTAAGTTTATTTGATTTATTTTTGTAAATCCATTATGAATCCTCCAAGACTTATAATATCTTTTAAGATTTTAAAATAATTTCATTAAGAGTGTGACTCACCTCCACATCACCAAGGTTAATATTTTAAAAATATAGGACCTTGGAATTATAAAAAAAATATAAACCACTTCCATTTGGAAGAAACCATGGTAAAAAACCATGGAATGGTTTGTGGTTTTGAATATTTTATTATATAGAGTACAAAACCTAAATAATAAAGAAACCCCCCTTCTTTCCTATATAAAACCACCAAATATCTCATTTATCTTCACTAAAAATAATTTTATCATGACCAAACTCTTACTTATACTCCCTAGGGTCCTCCAAAATCTCCCCCAAGCTTTCAATAAGTACCTCCCAAGCCTTTAGAGTCATATACTGTAGAAATGGATCTTCCACTCTTCTCTTTTATCAAGAACTCCTTTTATATTATGTTTTTAATTTCTATTTTATTATGTTGGGATATATTCTTCCATATCCCCCATATGATCCATTTGATGTAAAAATGATGATATCCCATTTCAATATCATTAATTCTCCCATGATCCTTTATGTACACCTATTGCCTTGTCGAAATTTCGTAAGGATTCTTTTTTATTTTAATGTTTATTCATTACTTTATGAATTATATTTCAAAATTTCTAATGTTGGGATATGATTTTTCATGTACATATTTATTTAAATTTTATTTCCAAATTATGAGAGACACCTTTATATCTTATCACCACTTTTTATGAATTTTTATGTATCCTCATTATGCTGTCAAAATTTCACTGTGATTTTCCAAGACAAAATAATTGTGCAGTGAATACCATATCCATTTTTCTGTAATGGGTATTCAAATTTATGCACAAATAATTATTTATTGGGGTATTAAATTTATTTATTCGATATTTTTTTTATCATGGAATAAATTATGATGATCAATGAATTCATGTTTTATGATCTACACACTTAAGCATGAGAATGAAATGATTATGGTGGGTGTGCCGAGATAGCACTCCAATGCATTGGGTAATGTTTAGTACCATGATAATTCATATTAAATGTTCTTAGAAGATATCCTTTACTCATTATAATCTATGTACAATGATCCTTAACTCATGATGTTCCATGTTTAATGATCCTTGACTCATGCTCCTCCATCTGCAATGAGCCTTGACTCATGCTTATGTTATGTTGTATGTTGTTGCCACATTTCCCATGTTATGGTTATCATGCTATATCATGCATTATTATTCATATTCCTTTTATAATTCATTGATATTCGTATTGTCTAACTAGTTTTATCTTACTCATCTTATGCCATGTTTAATCCCTTACTGGGCTTTATAGATCACCCCTTGCTTATGTTTTTCCCCAAGATATCCCATGTAGTTTTATGTTTAAAGGAGTATTTTGAGCATGTTAATTTTTTTTCAATAAATAATGATAAGAAAGTTTTTAATAATATCATTTGATCCCATGTTCAATATGTTATGTTTTGTACCTAATTCCAAAATACACTATACTTATTGATCTTTTGGGTTATATTAAGTGTACTTTTATGTAATAAAACATGTATTAATGTGTTATAAATAGGTGGGTTGTTATAAATAAATATTAATAATGAACAAGTAGTGTAAATGTTTTGGTTTGTAGACAAATGTATTAACCATATTGTCTTTGGATAATAGTTAGAGACAAATTTAATGACTTTTCACTCTTTTATGGTTCTTATAATCTATTCAATGTTTATTTTAGTGCTTGAGGAACCAATGTTAATTTTTTAATATCCATTTATTAAAAAAAGTGATGAATTATAATTTGATCAAAGCACAACCAAAAGATGGAATTGTTTATATAAAATTAAAACATATCATGTAAGTAAATTTATTTATATTATTAGGTTGTAAATGAATTTCTCAACATGTGGGAAGGGATCTTAAAAAAATGTTGTCATAATATGTTAATTTATTTTGAAGCTATGGTCTTAAAAATAATCATAGATTTATGGATTTTAGGCACTCAACTTTCCATTTATCATTCACTTATTTGTGATTGATGACCTAAATCACTCCCTATAAATATTTATACTTTTCTGTCAAGTGCATATCTATAATTTCCACTAATGTTATCATACTTATAGTCCTAGTTAGATATTATTCCATGTGACATTTGTACTTATCCTCTCTCTTTTATAGAAGATTTTTTATTAACACTTATCATGATATGGGATTTAAATAAAGTAATTTTCAAAAATAAAACCATATATTTATGAGATCGAGTTTAAATTTCAAGGAAAAAATTTAATTAGGGTAGATAAAATGTAACACCCTAAAAATATAAAGTAGAAACATTGTATTCGATAACATGTATAATAAAAAACATAAAGAGAATAAGGGAATATAATATCCAGATAATTTATAATATATTTATTATTTTAAATAAATTAAATATATTTTATATATTTCAATTCACACAACACTGAGTTATCATAAATCACACGTAACAACTAGTTTCTTCAATGACTTTTATTACATGCAAGACTGAGTTTTACTGAACAACAATATATTATAAAAATACTGTTATTTAATATAACAAGATATAAAATATTTTTTACAAATAGTATTAAATAAATAATAAAAATATATGGTTAAAAAAATATAAAACTAATTCATTGGTTTCAAATATATTAGAAATGAATATAATGACTAATTGAATATAAAGGGAATCTTTTTATTGAAAACTATTTTTATGTTCATAAAGATGTTTTATCCTAATAAATTAATTTAATTAAAATTATTGAATGATATTAATTAAATATATATTTTATACCTTTAATAAAATATTTTTGATATTAATCCAATATATTTTACTAGCATAAGATAAGAATAAATCATGTTTTACACTTAAAAATGATATTTTTCTAAATGGAAATTTTATCACCATTTAATGGAGAACCTATTTTAAATAATTTTTTTGGAAATTTTATTAATTTTTTATGAAAAAATAAACTTTATTTTTTATATAAAAACATAAAAATTATGTTAGTGTTATTTTTTAGTATTTTTCTGTAAAGTTTCATTTTTTGATAATTGGTGAAAAATACTAAATTTTATTTTGAAACTTTTTTTATTATAATTTATTTATAAGGTTAAATAATATTTTAAATTAGTTTTAAAGTATAATAAGATAATTTTTTATTAATTAATACAATTTCGGTCATTGAAATCAATTTAACTTTGAATTTGGATATAAAAACTTATTAAACTTTTGAACATTTTTACTTTAAAAACCCACATTATTATCTCATCTGTAGGATTAATATTAAATTAATTTCTGCCAATTCTATGATTGGAATTTGAAAAAATTGATTCCATATTAGGAATCGTAAAAATTTATAATTTATAATAAGTTCAACTTATTTTCGACCTAAAATATTAGTAAAAGTAATTACAATTAATTACAACGATTAAGGTGAAATTAAGCTTGAACAGGGACTACACGTTAAACTTAAGGGCCAAAATGACCTAGAAACTTTTCCAAAATATATTGGATGGTAATATTTAGATGAAATAATCCATTGGATCTATTTTTCCATTATTTTATCTTCTTTAAATGGAAAAAACATGGGTAAAATTCCATTTTCCAAAATTTACATTAGGGCCACTCCTCCTCCACTATAAAAAAGAACTTAAGCCTCCCAATTCCTCACACATATAAAGACACTTTGGATCAATAAATATCTACCCAAATAGATCCAAAAAATATCTCACATCAACCTATAATCCTCACCTTGGTCATAAATCCATCCAAGGAAGCCCTTTGGTTCAAACCAAAAGGAGTTTCCCGATTAAGAGGTTACATCCTTACTCAAGTTCTTTAGTTTTATTTCTTTCTCCACTATTTCAATTATCTTTATTCCATGATTATAAAATAATACGATTATCTTAAATATACTAATATTTTTTTTATATTAATGGTTTGACCTACACTTATTCACACTCCAATCTAATGGGTAACGATCTTACTGTTTATGTGTATGGCGAACTACCTTCTCACGAAATGATGTCGTTCATTTTCTCTTTACCAACTTTAATTGTTGGTAATTATGATAGAAATTATATTTATATGTGATATATATGATCATTAAAATATATTTATGCTTCTGTAATTCTTATATAACACATCCTTTTAGTCTTTCCATTTTGTGTCAATATAATAATATCGTTTGTGGAAGTGTAGACTACCACCTCCCCAAATCGATATGATTAATTCACACTATACATAGAATGTATAAACGAATGTTTTAATAAACCTATTTAATATATATGACATAGATAAGATACTATAATTATAATATAAATATATATCATTTAATCTTTAATCTTTTAATATAATAAAGAAATGAAAGTAGCGTTCATGCTTACTACGACCTACCGTCTCCATCAACGATGCATTTTATTTCGTATTTAAAAATATTATGGATTATTATAAATATATATGTACTAAATATATATGATATTTACATCATGTTTTACAGTCTGGAGATGATAAAACCATGATCTAATTAATAGGATCAACAAGTATCAAGTCAAAACATGCTGAAAAGACTAGGCAATTAACACTCGAAGAGCTATGATAGGTGGGTCGTTGGGATGGAATAGGAAGGTGGAGAACCAAATTGGGAGGTCAGATAAGGGATACATGAGGTGGGTTGCTGGGCGTCGGTGATGGAGGGGCGGTGGGGCGGTGGGTTGCTGGGCATCAGTGAGAGAGGTAGGAGGTGATAGGGAGTTGGGTCACTGGGACAGAGGCGAGAGGTGGAAGATAGACTTAGGATGAGGCGAGGGAACCTTTGACAACTACAGGAAGATGATGATGAGGGAATGTTGGCTTCAATGGATGGAAATTACAATGGATATTCTATGATAAAGATAGATGATTGAAAAAATAAGAAATTGTTTTCCACAGTTACAGATTGATATGAGGTTCACGCAATGATCTACAACATTGTAGGGATACCAGAGTGGATGTTTTAGAGGGTATGACATATTCCATGGAGACCAGGAACTATGAAAGTATAGGGAAATTCTAGCTTTGAAGCCTTTCAAGGATGGTAATTTGATCAAAAATATATATATGCTGGGATGGTCTTCCATGTGGTGTCAAGTTCTCTTAGGCCTAAAAATGGCCTTATATTTAGGATTAATGCCCATGGTTCTACAGACTAAGTAAAAGTTACCCCTCAACCTTTAAAATGGGATTATATAATATCAATAAAAAATAAATCATTCATGATTTTAGGGTAACACCAAAAATAGTGAAAATAATGAAAGATTGTTAACAAACGGGTAATAAGATATTATAAGAAAATAATATATGATCTTATAAATATTAGTATGGTTATTGTATTATTTATTAACATATTTTAAACAACTATATGTAAGGTTTAATTATTTTCACAAAAAACAAAGAAACATAAGGTAAGGGATTCTTGTCCCACTTTTATTTCTGTGAGGCGTACACCATTTTCAACATTTACTTATTTTTTTAGTGTATCTACCACCCATTTTGATATATTATGTCATGAGTTATTTTATATTCATGGTATTTAAAACTTCCATTTAATGTTATTCATTAATGAGCCTTATGATTAAAATGTTTCAATGTGGTATGAGACACTTTGTAATGTTTAAATATTATTTTCCTCAAGAATAATTTTAATGGTATTTATATTCATTGAGACATACTTTATTTTTGTGCACCTAATTTCTTATATATGGTGTACATACTTACACTTTGACATATAATATCATGATTCATTCATCCTTTATGATATTGGAGTTTTAATTGGAATTATTTTATCTAAGTGGATTTGACTTAAAATTTACCAAGTGGAAAATAATTTCATAACCCGAATCATTTTCATTGATTTATACCACTTACTCATTATCATTAATATTCTATGATTATTTTTATAATTACTTTGACCATATATTGATATATTTCCACTTATTTTTGTGGATTTATAGTTGATACAAAGAATCTACTCATTGATTGATTCTCACTTCAACGTTATAATCTTTTCAAGGGTTACTTTACAATCACATTTTGTTTAGGATTGTTTACACTTGAATTTAGATTATTGGAAATTATTTGATAATTGTCTAATAAACCAATTAATTTTATTCTGCTTTGGTTATTCATGAAATTTATCAAGTAATAGTACCATTTTTCCACTCTTTGGTACTCAAAATGTTTTAGAAAATGTTTTTAATAAAACCTGACTTTATTTCTCGGTTTAGTTAGAAAACCTATTTTCTTATAAAAACCATGTTTTCTAAACAGGGTTTTAACCTTTTATAATGTATTTAATAAAAAAATTACCCTTTTTTTCTTTTATGAATGTTTTCAAAGGAATGTTCTTACTTCTTTCAGAATAAAGAATTTTTATAACATTTTTTTCCATGCAAAAGGAATGTTCTTTTTACCTTGTACGACATGTACAAATTTACCCTCCATCATCCTTTCGAAGATTCCATTCATGTTTATAGGGTTACTTTTTAAAGAAAATGTTTTCAAAAGTGATTTTCAAAGAAAAGTATTTTTAAAATAATTTTCAAAATAAAAAGGATATTTTCATCAAGAATGTTTTTAAAAGATATTTTTATAGTATTTATATTCATAAATGACAACAACTCTTTATTTTTAATCCACTTAAGATATGTTTCATTTGTACCGTCATTATTCTTCCTTTGGATGGTTTATGATTGATTTGGAAATTATAATACTTCTTAAACAATATACCATTCCTATATATGATATTTAATTTGATAGTTATTTGATTAACTAAGGAAATATTGATAAATCTATATTCATTATTCAATACTAATATTTGATAAGGTATATAATTTAATTTGATTATTTGATATGAGTAATGTTTTGGACTAGCAATTATAGGTGGGGCGAGAACTTTATATAGCCCCTCGATGCATCGATAGGTTCTCATGAGACAAATTAGTTGAAAAAATTAAACAGGTTTCCACCCTTAGGTTTGAACCATTTTGTGAAAGGTATTAACGGTATAAGTTTTCATTTTCCTCAGACACAATAACTAATAATTAAGAATTTCCCTCATTTAGATTTAGTTATTATTTATCCATGATATTTTTCATTGACATATCTATAGATGAATTTCATTCTCATCTCATTGATTAAATTTAATGTGTTTTAGTTTCTTACCTAACCACATTTATTTTTCCTTATCTACTTATTTTATTGGAATGTGTTTCCAGTTATTTACCTTTCTATACTGTTTATGAACTTAATTATCAGTTTTTTGATTACATGGTATGTGTGTTGAATTATTTACCATGCCATAGTTATTATTCTCATTGATTATTTATTTCTTTCACTATACTTAACCCTTACTAATCATTTGATCTAACCGTTATTTTATTTTCTTTCCCCAGGAATCTAAAAATTGTACTATGAAATATATGAAAGGATATACTAGATGGAATAATTTTATCATTGAAAGAAAAAAATTATGTTGTAATTAGTGTATTCATTTGTAATACAAGAATCATATATGTATCTAGTTTACCAAGACTACTAAACTCTTTGATACTTCAGAATTTGATTCCTTGTAATCATGCTAATGTAATGGTTACAAACACCAGCTCCTGGCTTCTAGGGTCAAGTTACTACACCCACTAATTCCCTTATCTTCATTTCTTTTGTTCATTAAATTTTTAATAATTTTCATATTTTAACATATTCATAATTAATATATCTAAAAAAAATTTAATTTATATATTTCAAATAATATTTACAAATATATATTTTAATATAAAATAATTAATAATACTCATTAACCAAAATTATTATAATTTATGATTTTAATATATTCATAATATATTAAGTTAAATATTCATTTTTTAAAATATTCTTAATAATATAATTTTTATATTCATAATTTTAAATATTAATATACTTATAATATTACCTTTAATTCATAATTTATATAATTTTAACAAAAATTTATCATTTTTCTTAACTGTTATATATAGGTATGAAATTTTAGTTACAAAAATAAATTATGTATGAAACTAATTGATAAAGTTACTTGGAAAAATTATGTTATCAAAAAGTTTAACTTGTTTTCTTAATGATAAATTAATACACATAACCATTTTTTATGTATATATTTAATTGATAAAATTTAATTATTAAAAATATTATTTAATAATTTTTCATTTTAGGAGTGTGATAATAATTTATTTTTTAGTTTATTATTACTAAATTATCATTCATTACTAACAGGTTGAATTATAACATTTATTTATCATTTAATTATTTTAACTTAATTTAATTTCTACATTTTATTTTGTTTAAATAAATTCATCTCATAAAATATTAGAACTCATATCATCTCTTTTTACATTATAAATTAATCTTTTTAATAAATTATTTATATAAAAATAAACTAAGCTTATAATATTCATGATGTTATATTCTACCCCCTTAAATGAATTTCATCCCCACAATTCATTCATCGTACATAGGAATATTTTGAATTTCTTTATTCATAATTAATAAAAACTAAAACTATATTGTCAAGGGTACTTATGTACCAAGGAGTACAAAAGAAAATTCTATCATGTAGATTTTTTCTTAAACAATAACATCTAATATCTAAAGTTTCCTAACCTATTACTTTGATACCAAATGTAAATATCATGAACCCGCACTTCCAGATTCACCACTAAAACATGATTTGTATTTTTTATAAAAGATAAGTGAGAAATAAATAATACAATATAAAACTGAGGACCTTTTCTTGTCTAAATTATTGAAAATTAGGGATAACCTTACAATTTATCAGAGTTATACAAAATTTAACTAGTTTTATTCATGTATGATACCTCTTTATATGAAAAAATAACCTTTGGAATTTCTACTAAACATATGAAAAATATTTTAAAAACTTTGGATGAGTACAAATATCCCAATAAGGGGTTTTAAAACGAGTGAAAATACTTTTATAAAATACTTATTTAAAAACTATTAAAACATTTAATATAAATTATATTTATTATTATATATATATATATTACTTTTTGAAACATTTTGAAAATACTTATTATTTGGAAAACCATTTTAGAAATTATATTTGTAAAATAATTATTATTTTGAAAATTCATTTTAAAAATAATCTTTGAAAAACACTTTGATTTATCCTTAAAATTTTATTTGAAAATAATAATTACTTTATAGACTAAAATTATACTTGATAGAGATTATGAAACCCATGCGGCCATATAAAAATATCACTTGTAGGATAATATCCCCTTGAGGCAGTGGGTGCACTCTCCACCCCTTATTATCTCATTTTATATGTAAGTGCCAATTTTAATTTAAAAAAATTATTTGAAGATCCATATTTCTCATAAATAATACATTAAAACATTTTAAAATCTTACATATATTATTTTCATATAAGAAAATAATTTTAACTTCAAATCTTGAAAAATTTCCTTTTTAAAAAATTATAGAGTTAGTATAAATCACTCTTTGTAGAAGAAATAATCATAATCAAAAGACATAAATACAAATAATTTGAAACTAAAACTAATGCTTATATGAAAAATTAATTAATATAAATAATATAATATATGGACATATATATATGTATAACATTCATATATTCGTAATATCACATAAAATGATAGCTTTCATCGACATTCAAGATAAAGTGACAAAATTTTCATTATAAATGTAGATATTTTCATTATATTAGATATCCTTAAAATAAGAGTTAAACAATAACAAAATAGTTTTTTTTACTTTTCTGAATGAATTATAAGTTTTGGAAAATAAACTTTGAAAATGCAATTGTTTACATAAAAATTACCTTCTAGTAAATTATTCTAAAAAGGGATTTGATAATTATAAAATTATATTTTCTTAAAATGATTATAAACTTTATCCTTTACCTTATATTTGAATCCAAAATTGAGCTTTATTAGATGAATGCCTTACATCTCTCCATCTCTCTTACTTATTGGGAACATGCATCATATAACTATTTTAAGCCCTTGGAATGGAAGGATGCCTTATTTATAGTCATAATTATAATATATATATATGTATATATTTAATCTTTTTATATTGATGTTTTATTTAAGATATGATTTGTCTATTTTTTTTGAAAATCCTGGATCATAGATTTGATGAATTCAATGTGATGAGAGTGTACAACGATGAATTATATATATATATACACACATCAAAATTCCATTATAGATGGAGATTTGAATAAATATCATTACAATGAAAGGTAGGCATGTTTTAAAAATGAGAGTGAAGAACAAGGAGCAATAATTTTATACTGATTGAAAAAGTATATATTATGTTCTATTTATTGAAAAATATAATACACGCCAAAGAGGATAAAATCTGTCATTTAAATTTGGTTTTTTATTTTATTTTGTTTTGAGTTGGATCTATTTAAGATTATTCATGAAGATTTTTGGAAATGAGAAAAATTTGACCAAATTTATATCAATTAAATACAAATGTTAAAATCTCCAATCTGTCAAACAGGGACATCGAGTGGAAGAAAAATCAATGAATAGGGACAACTTGTGACATTGAGGAAGAAATATCAATGAAAAAAGAAAAACAAATCACTGTCATGATGAAATCGATCCTTAAAATAGGATCTTCATGAAGATTTTTGACATTTAGATAAAACATACTTTTAATATGTAATTTACAGAAGAAGGAAGATGATGTGATCTCTATTAAACACCACCATCCTCAAAACCCTTTTGAGGTTCATCCTCATTGGTGTTTGATTCCTCTCATCCATATATGGATCTACCTTCATGATCAAATCCCTTTTTGACAGTCAATCCTATATCAATCCCCCTTTTTAGCGATCAAAATCTCCATCTACAGTTAAACTCATCCCTTGGTTTCTACCCACCAAGGTCTGCCTCCCTGAAACATGATCCCCCTTTTTTGCTCTTTGGTCAAACCTCGCTAATTCCCCTGTTTTCTATTTTTAATTAATTTTTAAATAATTTTCAAATTTTATCATATTCATAATTAAGATTTTATAAAAATAATTTAACTAACATATTTCCGATAATATCCATAATTTTATATTGTAATATAAAATAATTAATAATACTCATTAACTAGAATTTTAATAAGTTTCTATTTTAATATATTCATAATATATTAAGTTAAATATTTATATTTTAAAATATTTTTAATAATATCATTTTTATATATCCATAATTTCATATATTAATATACTTTTAATATTACCTTTAATTCATAATTTATATATTTTTTAAATAATTTAATCATTTTTCTAAACTATTATATACAGGTATAAAATTTTAGTTACAAAAAAAGATTATGTATAAAACTAATTTCTCAATTTACTTGGAAATATTAATCTATCAATTTATTTAACATGTTTTATTAATGATAAATTAATATGCATAACCATTTTTATGTAAAAAATGAATCGACAAAATATAATTATTAAAAATATTATTTAATAAATTTTTATTTTATGAGTGTCATAATAATTTATTTATTTATTTATTCACTTTATTTTTGCTAAATTATTATTCATTAATAACAAGTTAAATAATAAAATCTATTTATAATTGAATTATTTTAACTTAATTTTATTTCTAATGTTTATTTTTTTTAAATAAAATAATCTCATTAAATATTAAAACTCATATCCGTTTGGTTAAATTATAGTTTAATACATTTGATAAAATATTTATATAAAAAGAATCTAAGACAATATATTTTGATATGTTATATTTTTCTATGCTTAAATGAATTGTGCCCTCACAATATGTTTATTGTACTTAAGAAATTTTTGAATTTTCATCTTTATAATTAATAAAAACTAGAATTTATATATTCTCAAGGGTACTTTTGTACCTAGGAGTTCAAAAGAAAATTCTATCATGTAGATTATTCATAAAACAATAACATGTAATCTCTAATGTTTTCTAGACTGTACCTCTAATACCAAATGTAAAGTGCCCAAACCCACACTTTTAGATTCCATACTAAAACATGTTGTGCATTTTTTTATAAAACATAACTAAGAAATACACAGTAAATTATACAATTAATGACCTTTTTCAGTCAAGGTTTTTGAAAATTAGCCATAGCCTTACAATTTATCAGAGTTATATAAAATTTAACTAATTTTCTTTGTGTGCACTACCTTATTATATGAAACAAGAACCATTGAAATTTTTACTCGACCTGTGATAAATATTTTAAAAAATTTGGATAAGAGAAAAATTTCCCAATTAGGGGTTTCAAAACTAGCGAAAAATACTTTTATAAAATAATTATTTAAAAACTCTTAAAATATTTTATATAAATTATATTAGTTTAATATATATAAAATATTTTCAAAACCTTTTGGAAATACTTATTATTTGAAAATACATTTTAAGAATAATCTTTGCAAAACACTTATTTTTTTTAAATTCTTTTCAAAAATAATCTTTGAAAAACACTTGGATTTATCTTAAAAGATTCATTTAAAAATAATAATTCCTTTATGGATTAAAATGATACTTGATAGATCTTATCAAACCCTTGTGGAAACATAGAAATATAAATTATAGGACAATTTTCTCTTGAGGCAGTGAGTTCAATCCCCACCCCTTATCATTTCATTTGATATGCAATCACCAATTTTAATTTTAAGAAATCATTTTTTTAAAGATCCACCTTCCTCATAAATAATCTATTATAACTTTTCAAAATATTACATATATTATTTTAATAGAATAAAATAATTTTAATAAATTTCAATCTTGGTAAAACTTCTTTTTTATAAAATTCAAGAGAGTTAAGTGAAATCCATCTTCTGATAAGAAATACTCATAAACAAAAGATATAGATACAAATTCATTGAAATTAAAACAAATTCTTTTATGAAAAATAAATTAATGTCAATAATATAATATATATACATCTCTATATAGATTAAATTAATATGTATATAATATCACATTAAACGATAGATTCCATCGATATTCATGATAAACTGATAACTTTTTCATTAGAAATGTAGATATTTTCATGAAATTAGATATCCTTAAAATAAGAGTTAAACAATAACAAAACAATGTTTTTTTTTACTTTTTTGAATGAATGAAAAGTTTTTGGAAATAAAATTTTAAAATATATTTATTTAAATAACAATATTCATATAGTAAATTATTCTAAAAAGGGTTTTGAGAATCATAAAATTCAATTTTCTTAAAGTGAATTTAAATTTTTTTCCTTAGCTTATATTTGAATCCAAAATCGAGCTATGGATGATGACCAACTTTTTTTTCTCTCTCTCACTTATTGGAAACTTGCAGCGTCTATCTTTTATAATCCCTTGGAATATAAGGCTTCTTTATTTATAGTCACAAATCTATTGTATATATATAAAATCATTTTTTATTGATGCATCATTTAAGATATGATTTTTCTATTTTTTTTGAAAATCATGGATCATAAATTAAATTAATTCAATGTGATGGCAGTCTACAGTGATGTATTATATATATATATAATCATTGGAATTACATGAAAATATATATTTGAATATATCTCATTTCCATGATCGGTAGATAGGTTTTAAAATGAGAGTAAAGATTTCATTGCAATCATTTGAAATTAATTGAAAAAATATATATTATGTTATGTTTATTGAAAAAGATACTACATGTTGAAGAGGATAAAATCTAGCATTTAAATTTAGTTGTTTATTTTTTTGATTCAAATTTATTCAATATTCTTTATAAAGCTTCATTAAAATGAGACAAAGCCAACAAAAGTCAATGTAAAAATTGTATTGATTCAATACAAATTTGAAAATATCCACTATGTCATACATGGACATTGAGTGGAATAAAATAAAAAAATAGAAAACCAGGGACATTGAGGAATAAAAATTGAATAAAAAAGACAAAAAATCACTATCACGACAAAATCGATCCTTGAAATAGGATCTATATAAATATTTTTGATGTTTAGATAATGCATACCTCTAATATGTTATTTATAGAAGAAGGAAGACAACGAGACCTCTATCGCACACCGTCCATGCTCAAAACCCTTTTGGAATTCATCCTCTCGGGTGTTTTATTCCTCTCATCTATATACAGATCTCCCTTTATAACTAAATCCCTCTCCAATAGTCGATCCTCCATTGATCTCCTTTTTCCATGACCAAAATCTCCATCTGCGGTGGAACTCCACCCATGGTTTTGACCCACTATACTCGGCCTCCCTGAAATCCAAACCCCCTTTTTTCTCTTTGGTTGAAGAACACTAATTAACTTATCTTTTTCTTCTTTTATTTAATTATATTTTTAATTTTTTTTAAAATTTTAACATATTCATAATTAAGATTTTATAAAAATAATTTAATTAACATATTTTAGATGATATTTATAAATTCATATTTTAATATAAAATAATTAATAATATCCATTAACCATAATTATAATGATTTCTTATTTTAATATATTCATAATATATTAAGTTATATATTCATATTTTAAAATATTCTTAATAATATCAAATTTGTATCCATAATTTCATATATTAACACACTTATATTATTACCTTTAATTCATAATTTATATATTTTTAACATAAATTTATCATTTTTATTAACTGTTATATATATATATATATATTTATAAAGTTTTATTTACAAAAATAAATTCTATATAAAACTAATTTCTAAAGTTACTTGGAAAAATTAATTTATCAAAGTGTTAAACTTATTTTCTTAATAATAAATTAATATGCATAACCTTTATGTTACATATGATTCATTGGGGATATTTTTTAATGATTCTACCATAATTATTTATCTATATGGATTATGAGTGATTCAAAGATATTTTCATGGAACATGTTCCTTTTCCACTGGTTAATTAATTTATGAAAGGAATAATGGATCTTTCTATGAGTTTTATGATGATATTCAATATCCATGTACTTTATTTATGTTATGGTTTTTGGATATTGTTTATAATGGTTTGAGCCCCATTATAACTCATGGTTGATCCTGATATAGCTTATATGAATGGTTGATCCCCATTATATCTCAAGGGTAAGCTCGATATATCTTATATAATGGGTACAACCAGATTGGATTATGTGATCCTAATATAGATTATACAATGGGTGATCCCATTATAGATTTCAAATACATTGGGAAATGATTTCGTCTCTGAAGAATTATATTGTATGTCATCTATATGTTTATTCGATTTTGTAAGGGTTCTGTAAGGGTTTTATAAAGATGATGTTCCAACACACCAAAACATTTTCTTCGTGATTATTATGGTTTTTAAATGTTTCCTTTAATCAAGATTGACATCACATGGCTCAATATTATTGATTCTCATGACTCTTACCTTTTTAAGGCTTTATGAAAGTCCACATGCTTATTGATCCAATGTTGATGTGTATGGTCTCTCTTTCTTATGCTCATGAACTTTGATTATATCATCATAACCTTAATATCATTTTATTATCACTGATAGAATTTATTTTTTATTGCTTATTATTATCCTTACTAAGCATTTAAGCTCACCCATATTTTGTTTAATTTTCCCCAATTTATCAATAATGATGTTAAATGAATTATGTATATAAAGGTCTCATATGGATAATGATGATTACCTAATATGGAATATTAAAATCTTATTATAGGGGAAAAAATACCCTCTTGAATCCATGAGTATTTTTTATATAAGAGTTTATACTAATTATCTAAAACTATAAACCTAAATGGTTCTTAGGTATGTAAGTGATACAATATTTCCTTTTGTTATAAGTTTTTGATAACAAAATAAATAGGTTGCATTTATCAGTATCAATCCAAAAATGTAATAATTATGTTTTTAGCACTAGATCTTGGAATTTGGGTTTTGGTCCATCATAGTCGGTATCAGATAAAGGTTTAGATAACTTTGGATATTAGGATGTTTTCATGCGAGGTTATATAAAGATTTATGGATTATATCATGGGTTTAAAAGTTTAAGGTTAATCATAAGTTAAAAACCATAGACACTTGTTTTTTACATTTTATGTAATGAAATTTTGTGTCAATTAATGAAATTTTTTGAGATGTTTTATTATGTGGAGGTATATGTAACCCTTAGGTTTAATGTGAAGTATTTTTTTCTGAATAATACCATTACTTTTTTGGACGTAATTTTAATGGTATTGATGGCCTTTAGGGCTTATCATATCATTGATTGTATGGTAATTATGGGCTATTACAATTTGAGAACATATGATATAGAAACTATAGGATTGAAAATGGATTTGGTGACTATGTGAATAATGAAGAAGTTCATTTCTTAAGGGAACATTATTTTATTAAGGTAAATAGAACACTACAATATTTTATTTAAGGAATAAAGGTTGAATTATATTTTATAATCTTATATGATTTTACTGTGGCTTTGTAGAGATTCAAGTTATTTGTAGAAATGATTGATATATCTTAGAGATTATATAATTAAAGAATATACATTTTTAGTATGAGACTTTAAAAGTGATTTTTGTTATTTTGAGTTTAATGTTAAGTCAACCTTGGAATAATATGTTATCAAAACATTCAAATATTTTCATTTCAATCATAATCAGAAATATTTTGAGGAATTTTAAAGATAGTTATTTATGGAATGATTTAGTTTTAACTTTGGGCATTAGTGTTAAATATTGGAGATTAATGATATGAAGGTTTATTCATTTTGGGAAATATCTTACCATATGTTAAATTTTTGGGTTTTTTTAATCTATAAGGATATGATTAATATATTTTTATCTTTTAAGGGATTATTTAATCTATTAAAAGTTTTTTAGTGACTCAAACATGAAAAATTCAACTTGAATTCTCTTTCTTTGGAGTAAAAGATGAGATTTTTATTGAAATTGATTAAAGGAATAAATTATAATAAAAAAGTAAGTGTATTTACTTATTTTATTTATATTGATGGTAAAGTAATTCCTTAACTCTAAGAAAGGATAATGAAACAAAAATGTTGTCGTATTTCCATCATTTCTGATAAAATTGATGGTCTTTTTCACTCCTCTTTGGTTTAAGGTTTTTTGGTTGTTGAATTTATCATGATCATTAAATTTCTTATGATAAAAATTCTATATCACTCTCCATAATGAATTAAGAATTATGTATTTATTCCATGTCTATATATTTACATCCCACTATTTTTATCATATTTGGAAACCTAGTTTTGTGTTATTGTAGATGAACTTTTTATTTTCATTTCCCTCTTTTTAAAAGGAAGGTTTATTAACCCTTTTTTATGATGTGGTATTTCAATAAAGGTATTTTAAAATTAAAAATAATTAATTATTGAAATAAAGTTAAAATTTCAAGGAATTAAATTTTCACAGGGTGGGGGTGGGAATTTAACACCCTAGGATTTTAAAATAATAAAATTACATTTGATAGCGTATACAATACAAAACATCAAGTGTAAATGAACAAAAAAATATATGACCATTATAAAATATCTATTAAATTAGAGTATATTAATAGTATTTAAAAATTTATAAAAAAACATATTAATTTCTTACTGAATATAAATTTATTGATAAATCTTTTGTAAATAATTAATCATTTTTAGTAAAGTAACTGTATTCTTCAAAAATATGTTTTCTCCAAAAATGGTTTTATTTATTTTTGTGAGAAAATATTATTATTAATTTATATAGATTTAAAAAATGTATTGTATGGAATGAAATTAATTTTTTAAATCATCATATTAAAATTAAATCTAGGTGTAATTTTGCGATTTTTCAGAAATATTTATTTTTTAGTGAATAATGAAAATATCATTTTTTGTAAAGTTGTAATATATTTTCAATAAATTAAGTAATTTAAAGGTATAATTATTATTCGAAGTTGATTTCATGCAACATTAGTATTATTTAGTTATATTTATACCAATTAAGTAAATTTTAATAATTATTATTCTACATTTTAGTATACGTTTATTTTTGGGTTTAAAAACGTATTTTTCATAAAATTATTTTAAAGGTCACAATGTTTATCCATTTTAATTAATTAAAATATCTACTAAAGAGGAAATATTAAAATTAATTTTATAGATAATATATCTATAAATATGAATTTAAATTCATATAATTTTATTACTAGACATAGAGTTAAAATTAAATCATATTATGATTGAAAAATATATTTCTTGAAAAATCGTATTTCATCACGTCTGTGGGTTTAATTATAAATTAAATTATGGAAAATACAATAATTGAATTTTTTAAAGTTGATTAAATATTTTTAATCATAATAATTAAATTATACTATAATATCAATTTAATTTTTAGTCATAAAGAATAGTGAAAATAATAAAAATATTTTACCATGGTTAAGGTTAAAATGTGATTACTAAGGGGGTTAAACTGAAAATATAAGGGTTAAAGGGGACTAAATACTTGTATAAAATCTATTTTATAACCTTATATCATCTAATTATCTATAATGGTCCATTTTAATCTTTATGGAATGTGTAAAATGTGGGTATAGTTTTTTATTTTTAAAAATTCCAAATAGGTCCTATCCCCCACTTTTAAAAGGCCACATCCTATCCTCTCCTCTTCACACATTAATGATTTTTTTATCAGAAAATACCAACCCAAATATATTCCTTACTTCCCTACCCATATCATGGAGGCCTTTTTTGATCATAAAACCAATCTAGGAAGGATTTAGGTATAATCTTAAAGAGGTGGTCTGAAGAAGAGGTATCGTTCTTAATCAAGTGTTTTTTTTGTTTTCTTCTTCTTAGAACTCCTTAAAACATTATAACACCATGATGATATAATAAAATCAATATATCATGTATACTTAGATCTTATAATTTTAATTTAATAACCAAAATCCATCTCATATTCCATGAAATGGGAAACAAAATCGTCGTTCATGTGTACGAGGACTACCGCCTCACGAACCGATGTAATTCATTTTCCACCATCACCTCTCCCAGATGCTCAAGATAATGGATTTAAAGTTTTTATATGATTTTAATGACACATTAATCATTTTTTAAAATTGATGTATCATATAATTTCCTACATTACCATCCATTGAAAAATGAAAACATCGTTCGTGTGTATGACATACTACTGCCTTGTGAAGTGATGTGTTTCATTTTTTATTACCACATAACCTAGATTGTATAGTTAAGTGTATTTAAAAATAATAATATAATATTAATTATATAATTATAAATTTTTAAGTATAAAATATTATTTACCATATTTTTATAATTATCATTGAAAAATGGAAATATTGATCATGTGTATATATGGTCTACCATCACCATGATTGTAACATAATTAATTTTTCATAAACATTATTCATAGTTAGTTTTAAGAATATAATTGTTATATAAAAATGATAATTATTTCACTATTTTTTATATTATGGAACAATGTTCCCTTTGACCATAATCAATATTCCAAATCCATTTTGAAAATATGGATCGACCTTCCTCAAAACACCCGATATAGACTTAGAAAATTAAATATTTAAATATGTAATTTATAATAAATAAAATAAATGATTTAATATTAAGTTATTAATCATTGAAAAATTTATTAAAAAATCAAATAATTTTGTTGAATTTATTATATATTAGTTAAATTACATATGTGGAAAGTCTGGACTCATGGTAAGGATTTCTTGTCTCACTCTTATTTTTATGAGACATATTCCATATTTAGAAATTTTTTATATTGTGTGGTTTATATACTTCCCATGAATATATTTTATGATTATTTTAATGAAAATCATTGGAATTTAAAAATCCATATTAGGTTCTCTCTTTCATGAGGTTTTTATCTAGATATTACCAAAATAGTACGATATTTCATCTTAATTTACATTCATTGAGACATATTTTATTGTTATGCACCTAATTTATTTTATAATGTGTGTATATAATGACCATTTTTAGTGTTATATCATTATATGTTCATAATTAATAATTCATACTATTATAATTTTAAATATGAATTATTTAATCCATGATAATTTTACTTGAATGTTACCAAGTTGTAATGGGTTTCTTAACTCATTTTCTTTTCATTGGGTTATAATTGTTTTTCATTAAATTTTTTTACACCATTAAAATGTGTGAATTGATCACTAAATTTTTTTAATCTGTATTTAAAATTGTTTTGTGCGGATTAAAATTTATTAAAAATAGTATCCCTATTGATTAAATCTCAATTAAATGATATGATCTTTATAAGGATTATTCATCTCAAATTACATTTCTTTGGGACATATGTCTATGATATAAACCTACTTTATTTTTTGAGATGTATATAAATCCCATTTTAAATTCATATCATGAATATCCTTTTGTTCAATATATTTAAAGTTACATTTGAAGTTATTCTTTCTTGGGGATTATGATTGAAAAGTTACCATAGTGGAAAAGACATTATGTTACAATATTATTTCTTTTTGGGATTGTTTATATTCAAGATTAATTTAGAGGAAATCATATGATATTATTTTCTTGAAACAAATATATTTTATTATATTCTATTTATAAATTTTCTTTACATGTTTAGTTTCCATTTCATTTCTTATTGATTAATGTAACATCAAGAAAGTTATTTTCAAGTGATATTAATCATGTATATTCTTTTAGATCAAGAAAATTTCTCTTCTATGATAGCTTGAACCCACACTTCTAGATTTAGTACTAAAAACAAGCTATATATTTTTCTATTAAAAATATTACTAAAGAATACACAGTACATTGTAAAACTAAGGATCCTTTTTGGTCTAGGTTTTGGAAAATTACAAAAAACTTACAATTCATTAGACTTGTACAAAATTTATAAAATTAGTACTCTATCTTCATGTTTTATACCTCCTTAAATGAAAAAACCAATTTTTTAATTTTTACTAAACCTATGAAAAATATTTTAAAACCTAGGGTGAGTATAAAATTCTCTAATAAGGTGTTTTAAAACTAGTGAAAAATACTTTGAAATCTCTTTGAAAACATTTTATATCAAATAAAAAATATTTGATATTTTATATAACTTTCTAAAATAATAATTAAAGTTTTTTAATTAAAATATAAATACAAAATATAATTTTCAAAACCTTTTAAAATTATTTATCTTTTTTGAAAACCATTCAAAAATTACCTTTGAAAAATACTTGGATTTCTCCTTAAATCATTTGAAAAGAATATTTTTTATGGATTAAAATGTTACTTCAAAGATATTATGAAACCCATGTGGCTACTTAGTAGAATAATTTATAGGATAGTGTACCCTTTATGTTCATGGAATCTCCCCCTATAACATATCATCTCATTTTATATGAAAGCACTATATTTACTTTTAAGAAAACATTTTTACAGAAGATCTTCCTTTCTCATAAGTAACCCATTAAAAAAATTTCAAAATCTTAGATACATTATTTTATTATAATAAAATAATTTAATAACTTATAATATTTGATAAATAATTTTTCAAAAAATACATGGGATAAATAAATATTTCGAAAATAATTACTTACATTTAAAAGACATATTCATAATGCTTTGAAATTAAAACAAAATATTGTATTAAAATGCATGAAATGTCATAAACAATTATAGATGATGGGAAAATCTACTATTATAAATGAAATTTATAGAAACTAAAGAAGAATTTAAACATAAAATTATATATTTTATCATTATAAATTTCATAGATATTTCAAAAAAATTAAATTCTATTTAAATAAAAGTTTTTAAAATTAAATAATAAAAAAGTGTTGTTGTTGATTAAATTTTTGAATTTTCAAAAAATAAAAAATATGTGTTTTAAATATAATTTCAAAACATAAAATAAAATATTTTCTTGAAAAATAAACTCTTAAAATAGTTCTAAAAAATATATTCTTTATAAAATAATTACAAATTTTCCCATACTTTGAGTCGGATTTGTCATGCATGCCATTTATCTTCCTCTTATTCAGAAAATTCATTTCCTTAAAACCTTAAGGCTAGTAAGGTTGGTGTTATTATGAAAACAAGACCTATATAATGTGGGGATTGATTTTAGGATGAAATTTGGGCAGGTATTTTCTGAAATAAATAGGTTTTGAAGCATGATGAAATGAGAAGAGGTTCCCTTTTATAAGAGAGGGAAGGTGAACTCTTAGAATTTCTCAAAATATAAAATTAATATAAATTAATTTTTAATTAAAAATGGGTCCATACTTATTAATTTATAATATAAGATGATTATGGGTCAAAATAACCTTATACAATAAAATTTAGACAAGTTTTGACTATATTTATACCCTTATTTTCTTATCTTAACCCTTATTTAGCCACTTTAACTTTTACCGTGACAACATGGATTTTTACACTTTGAGGGTTAATATAGAAACTATAAAATTACAAAATAACCATAAATGTATCATGTATGAGATGTTAAATCTTACACTAATTAGTTTTCAGAATTAAATATTTTTATAAAATTTATAAGTTTTATATCATTTAATAAATTATTATTTACTATAAAATATTCATAATGTAAATTTTAAGAACTATTCATGTATTTGACTTTAATAATATCAATACAACACTTATAATTAGATCAAAATAGTTTATTACATTGCTAAAATGTCAAGGTAATCTATAAAATTCGTTTTTCATGTCAATTAGCTCAAATTATGTTACTTTTAATATTTTTTAATATCATTTATTTGATTTTTTTAGTTTATTGAATAATTAATTCATCAGCATTGTATAAGTATTTAGGGTAATTATTTAATTCCTAAAAATTATAAATAAATTACAAAAATAAATATAAGTTTTTTATCTTTTAAAATACACTTTATAGATGGATATATCTATAAGGACCCAGCCTTAAACATTACACAATCTTGAGTTAAGTCAATAATTTGACTTTCATTCACAACGGGGATCTTTTTAGGTTTAGTGATTTATAGAATTAGGACATAACTCATACATAAAAACTTAAATATTACATGTTGACACTTCCACTCACTATCTATTTTTTTCATGAAACAAACAATTTTAAAAATAAACATGGTTTTTTTTCATGTTTAAACAACATAACTTTTCCTTGATCTCATCCTTGACTCTATAATTCTTTATTTCCTATGAAAAAATATTCAAAAATTAGTATGAGCCTAAAAATCTCATTATGGGATACACAAAGAAAGGAAAACTAATAGTCTTGGAAAAAATGTAAACCATGAAAACTTTATCATTAAGTAAAATTTTTAAACTTTAAGAAGTAGTAATTACACTTCACTGAATATAAACTCAATGCTTACCCTTTTTATAATCAAAATATTACTATAAAACCCATATAAATCACATATAACATATAAAGGTAACTTGGGACATAAATATACTTAAATGTAATAACCATATGACCGACTTTCAAACATATCACTAAATAGAATAGCCATACGACTGACTTCCATACTCAATGCATTGGAGGTTATAACGTAACTAAACATCCTTAGTTTATCATGGAACCAATTGACTTTGGTTTATCACATAACCACCCATCAAATGTCCAAGTACTATCATATAAACATAACCCATAAAAGCTTGTAATTATCAACATTTCACTCATAAAATTTCATTTATAATCACAAGAAATAATTTCAAGATATTGAAATAGTCTATCCACTTTCAAAACCATTTTAAATACCAAAACACCCAAAAGGTAATAAGATATTTATTTTCCTTTTAAAAACATTAAGTCTTATAGAGGAAGCTAAGTATCAAATAACAGTTATGGCGGCAGAGAAGTCTTTGTTACACCATACATTAAAATCATTCCTTTTGTCATTTAGTGAAATGATTCATGTAAAAAAGATTTTAGTTTGAAAACATTTTAATGAAATTATAAGTAAAAGGGTTGATTATACACCGTATAAAAGAATGAGGTGTATATTATCATAATATTCCTCAATGAAAGGAGATTTAGACGAAGTCCCTTACAAAGATCATATCATTAGATCAAGGATAAATCAATGACATAATTATGTATGAAAAATATAAATACAACCAATATAAGTGAAAATTTGGTGTAAAACAATCAGATCTCATTCACACATATTCTTGGAAAAAAAACCAATGACATGGATATTTAACTCAATAAATGGAGATTGAGTTAAGATTTCCCTTACCTTGAGTCCAACTTGTCTCATATGTTCTTTGTTCTTCTTGAATAATAAACTTATGTTAATTTATACTTGCTTGAGAACCATTTTCATGTTCATTATTCCTTTTATATCACTTATTACCATGTTATAAAAATTATATTACTTTTTAAGTTCATATCAAACGTTTTGTCGATATTCGGTACTTGCGTCAAAAATGAACTTCTTTTGATGTAAAATTTCCATGTGGTCAAAATTTCATCATCTCTATAATAGTATTCATGATTTAAATATCATATATACCTATTATATATGTATTTATAATAATCTATAATATTTTTAGATAAGAAATGAAATTCACTGTTTATGGAGACGGTAGGCCGTAAGTACGCATGAACATTAATTTCATTTATTTTTCATATTAAAAGAATAAATAAATGAAATAAATTTATATTATTATTATATGATTTTATTAATTTTATATATGTATCATAGTGTTAATAAAAACAACCTTTATACATTCCATGTATAGTGGGAACAATTCATATTGCTTTGAGGGGGTGGTAGTCCACACTTAAACGAAATTATCATATTTACAGAACATGGAAAGCATAAAGGTATGTTCTAAATAAAAATTTTAGAATCATAGATAAAATATAAATATATATCATATGTAAAAATAGTGTCCATTATAATGTCCAAAACGAGAGGTGGTATGAGAAAATTGAACAATCATCATTTCGTGAGGTAGTAGTTAACCGTACATAGAAACAATATATTCGTTACCCATTAAATGGAGGTGTGTATAAGTGTAGATTGAATAATTAGTATAAAAACATCCTAATATATTTAGGATATAGGTTTTGTTATGTAATCATATAATAATAAGAGTATAGGTATTGGAGAATGGAAATGAAATTAAAAGGCATGAGAGAAGGGGATACCTCTTAATCAGGTAACTTCTTTTGGTTTATACCAAAAGGGCTTACATGGGAGGATTTTTTCACTAAGGGAGGCTTCTAGAATGAGGGGAGAGATTCTAAGAAGAGTTTTTTTTGGGATTGGATGAACCAAATGGTTTTTTATGTGTGAGTATTAGATAAGAGAGTGTACCTTTTTATAGGAGAGGGAAGGGGACCCCATGGAAACTCTTAAATTATTAATTTAATATAAATTAATTTTTTAATTAAAATAGATTGAAATTGTGATATATATAAGATAATACAAGGATAGTTTTAAATCCTCTCATCCAATAATTTTTAGACATGTATTTATTTTATTTTTAACCTTATATTTTCAGTTTAACCTTAATTATTCTCTTTTAATTTTAATTGTGGTAACAATATTTTAATTTTTAAGAGGCTATTAATTTTACTTATGTGGGATAAATTTACCATATTTAGACACTTAATAAACTTTTAGACCTTATCATTTTAAATTTGTGATTTTAAATGATTTTTATGATTTTCAAATAATTTAATAAATTACTATTTTTATAAAACATCAATTATGTCAATTTTTACACTATTAATTTTATTGAATTTAAATAGAATTTAACAGAGAGATAAGTTCGAACCCAAAAATTTAATAGTCTTATAACATGACATATTCACCTATAAAATTTTTTATGGAAAAAATTAGGAAAAATAATATTTATTTTAATATTTATAATATCATTTATTTTATTTTTTTCATTAATAAAGTAATCACTACATCATCATTATGTCATAATTAAATTTAATTATTTAATGTATAAAAATTATAAATAAAATATCATGATGTATTAAACCTATTTAGAATTCTAATGAATATTTATAGTCAAAGATAACACTTATATAAATCTATATTAAAATCATTTTAGTAAGAAGATACATGTTTATAACATATTTTCCTTTACTTTAAATTAAATGTTAAAAGTGTCATAGTCCCACCCAAGTAGCTTCCAAAGGATAAATTTTCATCCCAAGGGTTTTATTGGTTAGCCATATCTCATAAAATATTATTAGTACAAGTGTTAGGGTAGTTTTATATTATTATAATATTATTTTTACCCTTATTTACCTCAATTACCCTTTAACCGTGGTAAATAAAAATAATTACAAAAGTTACTATTCATAATGTACAAAAATAAAAGAAACCTATTTACTTAAGTATTAACTTATTATTTCAAATAAATAATCAATTTTTATAAATTAAAATTATATAAGTTTCAGTAATTAATTTAAAGTTAATCCCTATTTTCAAAATGAGAAAACGAGTCTGTTAAAAGTTAAAACCATCAAAAGATTGACACGTGTTTATATCCAATTTCAATGAAAAGTTACTTAAAATGCCCAAAATTTAATTAAATGATAAAAACTTGATCCAATTAAACATTGAAACTAATTAAAAGGATAATATAACTATAGAAATAATTTAGAAAAAAGGCAGTTTTGAATTAAAATGCATTATTTTCCACTATTTATCAAAATATGAATTTTATCAGAAAAATACCAAAAGTTATACAAAGTAAATTTTTATGTCCCAATTACCAAGAATAATTTTACTTTTTTAAATATAACATATAGAACTAACAAAAACTACATTTAAAAAGGTTTCTCTATCAAAAGGCACTAAAACTAACTTTAAAAAAATATTAGAGTATTTTATGCTTACAATTGGATTTATTCTCATTTTAAGTTTCTAAAATTTATTAGAAGAAAGTAAACACATTTAATAATCATGTGTAATCATAATATAGTTATTTATATTTATTTAGTCCAATACAACAACTAGACGATAACTACCTTTTAAAATAATAATAATAATAATAATGTATTATTTTTGCTATATAACTTAGTCTTATGTGCTACATAAGATTTTAGAGAAACCTGTTGTTGCGTGTTGGGTACGCTATTGCACATAGAGTCCCATTAAAACTAAAATTAATATCTAATTCATAAATATTAATAGATTTGAAAAACTATTATTCTATAATTACCTGAGATGTTATAATATCCTCTTTATAACCCAATATTAAAAATGTTATATTGATTAAAAACAAGAATCTAACATATTCAAATTTTCTTTAAATAAAATATTATAAAGGTCATAATCTCATCCAAGTGGCCCTAAAATTAATAAAAAAAATTATATACAGAAAATAAATTTATTAAATTCAAAATGGATTCTTATATTTGTTCATAACCAACTTTCCCCCCCATGTATACACATAAGATATATTTAAGACAAAAAACAAAATTTTGAGAGTTTATTTGATTTAAATAACATATAAGTCATTTCCCTAGAAAAGTGTCTATTAATAAAATCAATATCAAACCTTTGGTTTTAAGGGTATAATTAAATTCATACAATAATAAATAGGATGAAAAATTATTGCCTTATCAATTATTTTAAATTCATATTAACTCGTTTTACCCTTTTCCGAGGTAATAAATTTACAATGGTTACTATTCATATTGTCCAAAAATAAAACTGACCTATCTACTAAATTAGGAACTTATAATTACGAATATGGAATCCTTATTTCAAAAATCAGAACACAGAAGTTGTATCATTTAATTTAAAATTAAATCAGAAAACAGAAACAATTTTTTTTCTAGAAAAATGCCATTTTTAAAGATAAAATGTTTTAATACTATATTCTAGTATAAAATATATTTCAAAAACTATAATTGGTGTATCACCCTTAGGTTCATGTAATTAACCCTTCAATTATGTATTTTAATTATATAATGTGTTTGGGTAAAGTTTGGGAGGGTTTGAAAGGCTTTTGGTTTGGGGATTTTCTATAGGTGCATGGTTAGTGCACAGTTTGGGGAAACTATGAAAATCCTACAGGAAACCTTGAATAGTGAGATATAGGCTAATAATAAGGAACATGGGTAGGTGCATGGTTTTTCCAAACCGTTTGGCTACCTAGGAGAAACCATGAAAAGTGGGATAGTTGGATTTTGCATGATTGGCATATGATTTTTTGACCGTGCATGCCAACAGTGTGAGGTACCTCTTGAGGTAGAGGTTGGAGGAAGGTTAGTGTATGATTTTCCTAATTATACAACTAACCATGAAAGGTTTAAAAACAATATCCAAAACGTGGATCTTGGTCGGGATTAACCGTTAACCCCTCATTTTTGCTCCAAATTAACCCTAACTTGATATTTCTTTCCCCAAAAGGATATGAAACCCTTCCCTATTCAATTGGATGTAATATAGAGGAATTTCTTGGTGTATTGAAGGATTATTACCTTGGTAAGTCACCATTTATGGTAGTTATGCTTAGCTTTTCTTAGATATATTTCTCTCTCTATATCTCTCTCAATTTCTTAGATCTAGCATGTTATAAATAGATCTAAGGTATTTGATACCAATCATGGTTATATTTGTATTTTTTGATAATAGGGGAAGAGATCTAAGGTGGGTGTTTAGAGATTCAACCCGGTTTTTTGGGAATTTTCGTTCAATTTTTCATTTTCACCATAAATTCCCAAGGTAGACATCTTCACTCTCAACTCCTCTATTTAGAACTTGAAGGATTGATTTCAAATTGATTGTTTTTATTATAATTAGTTGTTAAATTATTGTGAAAATCATGGTAAAAACCCTCTTTAGGGATGGTTTTGTTTTTTTTGTAAAATTGTGGAATTTTTGTATAGAGTTCTTTGATAAATGATTTAAAAATGTTGATTTAAAAATGGTTGTTCAGTATTTATGAATGATTTTTTTTTTCAATAAAATGTTGGTTTTATTGAAATGGTTTTAAAAAAAATTTAAATAAAATAATGGTTTTATTGAAATGGTTAAAATGGTTGTTTTTGTATTAGATTTGGCTTAAATGGTTGGTGTGAATTCATGTGAATTCAGGATAGATAAGGTTATGAAGTTTATACTATCATTTGTGGGATAGAGAACAGTATGAACTTTCCCCTGTCAAAATGGTTCATTAAGTGATAACTTAGTGAAAGGATGACTCACCACTCATGAGTATAGGGGGGTCTATGGTTACATGCATGGTTGGATATGGGGATATGTGTAATGGAATGGATTTTGACAAAATAAAATTTGTGAAATGGTTTTAGAGCATTGTTTGGTTGCTTTTCTTGGAAACTGTTTTAGTATAGAAAAATATTTTGGTATTGAACTACTTGGATTTTTCATAATTTTTTCTAATTTTTTATATAATTTTTTTATATAAATTTGATAACTTCTTCTATCCTAGTGTCATGAGTAGGAAAGTCATTTGGGGAAAACCTACTGAGTTTCATTACTCACCCCTACTTTAGCACTTTGGTTCTGTTTTAGACATTTTTTATCATGACACTGGAAAAGGTAAAGTATCACACTTCTCTAGTGGTGCATAGTGATAATTGGGTTGTTTTGTGGAGTTGGAGAATGGAGCATGTCTAAAGCTATGGATTTATGTCTTGGAGTCTTTAATATTTTGTTGGTTTTGTCTTCCATTGTGTCCTTTTATGTTTTTTTGTCTTGCACTATGGTACACATTAATAGTTTGGTTTTGATATAAATGGTATTTCTTGAGTTTTCGTATATTTTTATCATGAATCATATAGTGTTATTTTAGTTACGGAATGCTTGTTTTTTTTATTTTCAAATGGAAAATAATCCTCTATATATTAATGAATACCTTGGAAATTATTTCCAGACTTTGGCATCCTGGGGATGTTTCTTAAGGCCAAGTAATATTCATCCACTTTCTCAAGCTAATTAGGAGGAATGATATGTTACAAGTAGTATCATCTTGTTCATTCCTTGACTAACAAGTGGTATTTGGTTATATCTGTCTTAGAGTTGAAACTCATTTTGGTTTATTCATCGAGTTGGGATAGTAGAAAGGAGTAGGATTGTCAGGACTTGAAATTTAAGGCATAAAAAGGTGTAGCTAAACATTCTATGATGAACTTAAAGTTACCAAGGATTTGGGTACATAAGTGTTTTAGAGACACTTATAGGATTTGAAATCTCATTATTATGGGTTTTTCTAATGATATGATCATGAAATTCATTTTAGAAATGAATTCACACTAAGATTTCACATTTCATTTTCAGTAATGATTTGGTTCAAATGGCATATTTTTGAAAAATGTTGAAATTGTTTTCAATTGAAAGATTTTGAAAAGGCATGAAATTGTTATTTTGAAAATGGTTTTAATTTCAAAAGAATTTTGTTTCCAAAAATGTTTGAACATGGAAAATGTTGATTTTTGAAAGCACTATTGTCATAGTTTTGATGTGGTAGAATTTGAAATTGTTAATCTTTTAGTTTCTAGAGAGTGAGACTTATGGAGTTTGTTTTTTGAATACAAATGACACCCGGTAGGCATCGTAGAAACTAATTGGAGGAAGTTTCTAAGAATTTGGTTACATCCAAACCATGGGTGAACTAACATATGGTTTAGATTATTATTCAATACTTTCAAGATATATGTAGAGGGAATCTATGGGATGAACAAAAGTAAGTGGATTATTCAGTTTAGTTCTAGAAGAAAAATCCATCCATCTTTCATGGTGATTCAGAACTAAAAAAGGAAGAGGTTTGGCTGAACAGGATGAATCAAATCTAAGATTTCCTTAGCACACCAGAAGAGTTTAAAGTCAAGATGGAAATATATATTCTATAGGATAGTTCATGATAGTGGTGGGATTTTTCTGTTTTGGCTAAATCAGACCAAGGGAGTGAATGGGAGTATTTTGAGATATTGTTCAAAACAAAATTCTATCCTCACACTTTCAAAATTACAAGAATGACATAATTATTCATCTTGAAGAAGGAGATATTCACTATGAAAGAGAATGTGGCTAAATTCATGAATTTAGTTTCGTTTTCACCTGAGGTTTTTTCTAGTGCATTCTTGAAGGAACACATATTTAAATTGGGGATTAGATAATAGATTCTCTAAAATATTGCTATGCTCTGAATAAAGAATTATACAAAGATGGTCGATAGAGAGATGTTGGCTGAAAGGGACATGTAATGAGCTACAAGTGGAGGAAGTATTTTGATACCTATAGGAAATGGTGGGAACTATAATGTTGGGGAATATGGACACTTATTTCCAAGGTGGGAGGATGACTTAGAATCAGATGATATGATCAGTAAATATTCCTCCAAAACTAAAGAGCCAACCTATATGTTTTCAATGTGGTTCGTATGACCACATGAAGCGATAGTGTATGACACCAACTATAGCATGCCATAATTTCAATGAGATGTGGAATTTTCAATGCTATTATTATAGTGATTTGAGGTTAGGTGTTCAGGAAACTTATCAGGTGTCACTGGCATTGTATGCTTCGACATGACGAGGGTGTCATAATCAATATCACAGAAGAATAGAGCTAGAAATGGTGATTCCGAGAAAACCATGGATCCTCAATAGGGGTAATATCAACAAGGAAATAAGGAACAAAGTGTGGCAAGAAAGAAATTATATGGAGCTAAGAAATTGATTGTGGATAATCAGTCTGGACCATCAACTGTGAGAGGTACGATTATTTTGAATTTTACCCTTATGCAAGATCTGTTTGATATATGTGCATCCCATTCTTTTATTTATTCTCATGTTGTGGATTTGCTGAGTTTAAATGTTGAGATGGTTCCTTTGGTGTTGAAACTGCAAACTCCTCTTGGTAAAAGAGAATGTCGAGCCATTATGTGTAAATTATATTATATAATCATTGATGGATCCAAGCTGATATGGGATCTATTTGTTCTTGAGATGGATGTTTATGATATAAACCTGGGTATGGATTGGTTTTCAACATTTAAGGATCACATTAACTATTATACCTAATGGGTTAGTTTTACGACTGATGATGGCGTTGAGCATCTCTTTAGAGGATACCATATTGTAAAGGTAGGTGAAACATGCTTGTTGGAACTAGTAGTTGGAATGATCTAGTACCAGTTAGTAGCATTGAATTTATCATTGATGGAAGAGATCAAGAATAACAGTTTTCCAACAGTCGTTGATGAGTTTTTTGGACATTTTTATCGATAATTTCCTATGGTTACCACCTATAAGGGATGTAAAGTTTACAATTGATCTCCTTGTGGGGAGTATTCCTATTTTCATTCCATATTATTGGATGGAACCAATAGTATTTATGGAATTGAAAGTGTAGTTGGAAGATCTAGAAAGTAAAGGGTTCATTCGACTAAGCACATATCCATGGGAAACACTAGTCTTGTTTGTCAAAAAGGTAGATGGAACTCTTCATCTTTGTGTGGATTATAATAAGCTTAACCAAGTTAAGATAAAAAAATCAGTATCCACTTCCACTCATTGATGATATTTTTGATCAATTGAGGGTAGCTCAATGGTTCTCCAAGATTGAATTGTGATTAGGATATTACCAATTGCAGGTTCAGAAGGAGGATATTCCAAATACACCTTTCAAGTGACATTATGAGTATGTAGTAATGACTTTTGGTGTTATTAATGCACCATCAGTCTATATAATTGATGAATCAAATATTTTATAGATATCAGGATTCTTTTGTGGTGGTGTTTGAGGACGAAATACTGGTATATTCATGTACAAGAGATGAGCATGAATAATACTTGTAGATAGTGTTGGGAATCTTTAGATATCATAATTTGTATTCCAAATTATGAATGTGTGATTTTTGGATACAAGTGGTATGTTTCCTTTGACATGTAATCCCAGAAAAAAGGTGTTTATATGGATCTAGAAAAGATAGAGGCTATTATCTCCCAACAAAAACCAAATAATGTCTTTGAGATACGTAGTTTCCTTGGTCTAGATGGTTATTACTGATGCTTCATTTTTTATTTTTCAAGAATTGAATCACCTATGACAACTTTGATAAAGAATAATGTTTTGTTATAATGATATTATGAATGTTGGAAGTCTTTTCAAGAGATTAAAGTTCACTTTACATCATCATCAATCTTGATTTTTCTAAAATCAGGAAAAGTGTGCATGGTGTATTGTGATGCCTTGGGATCAGGGTTCATATGTGTTCTCATATAGATAGATTATATTGTTCCTTATGGCTTAAGGTAGTTATGGTTTCATGGGAAAAAATACCCAACACACAATTTGGAGTCAGATTCCATAGTCTATGATTTTAACACTTTGCGTCATTAATTATTTGGTGAGAATTATATAGTGTTTAAGGATCATAAGATTTTGATTCATATTTTCTCACAATGGGATTTGAATTTAAGATAAAGAAAATGGATGGAGTATCTCTAATTTTTTTTAATTTAACTTGATGTATACACCAGATAAAGGAGATTCTATGGTAGATGCATTATGATAAAAGTGATATGATTTTTTTGAAAAAGAATCTTCAGATTAGTGGCAGTTGATGCTAGTCATAGTCGACATGCACTTGGAATGTGGAGACTAAGGTAAATTTTCATCCTTCTTTCTATTTTCATTTTTTCATGATTTGGTTAAGATGGTTAAATAGGCACTTACATCCGATATAGAATGAATTTTGATGAAGTCAAAACTCAATGGTGGGGAGACCATTGAGGTATGAAACCTAGATGTGAGTTCAGTTTTGTGGTTTTGATATCCTATGGTCAAAATTATGGCTTTTTAGGAACAAATTTTTCATGATTACCACCATTTGATATGGGTTATTCATCATGGAACACAAAAGATATATTAGGCATTGAAATCATAGTTTTGGTGGTTCAACATTAAAACAAAGGTGGATGATTTTGTTTTGAGATGCTCAACTTTTCGTCATGTTAAAGTAGAGCATCAGCGACCAATAGGTATGATGTAGTCTTTACCTATTCTTGTTTGGAAATGGGAGCATATTGCTATTGATTTTGTAATAAGTCTCCCAAGAGCTATTCAGAAACATGATTACATATGGGTGATAGTGGATTGGATCACTAAGATAACCTATTTAATCCCTATTACTGAATATTATATGGTGGATGAATTTTCAAAAATCTATATCTGAGAAGTGGTAAAGAGGAATGGAATATTAATTTCAATAGTGTTAGATAGAGATATGACGTTTATGTCTTGTTTATTGAAATATTTATAG
This sequence comes from Viscum album, assembly GCA_963277665.1. Lineage (NCBI taxonomy): Eukaryota > Viridiplantae > Streptophyta > Magnoliopsida > Santalales > Viscaceae > Viscum > Viscum album. The sequence goes on from OY728150.1 coordinate 1,843,545,936, forward strand.
AAATACCTTTGGGCTCAGTTGACCATGAGTACAATGTATCATCCATAGATGGATGTCCAATCTGAAAGGATGATAAGAATATTGGATGTCATGTTGTGGGCTGTTTAATGGATTTCGGTGGCTCATGGGAAGGTAAAATACCTTTAGTGCAGTTCTCGTATAACAACAGTTATCAAGACTTAATAAAAATGGATCATTTTGAAGCATTTCAGGGGAATACTTATTGTTCTTCACTTTGTCGGGTAAAAATAGGTGAGACTTTACTAGTTGTGTTGAGAATTTTCCAAGAGACAATAGAGAAGATTAAGTTGATCTAGAAATAGATAAAGAATGCTTGGAGTCATCATAAATTGGATGCAGATCATCTTCGATGATCGTTTTTGTTCAAGGTGAGAGATTATGTGTTCTTAAGGAAATCTCCAAGGCTTGGACATCATTGTTTTGGAAAGTAGGGAAATTTATCTCCTTGTTATATAGGCCATTTTGAGATACTAGAATGGGTTGGAGAGCTGGAATATCAGTTTACTTTTACACCATGATTTAGCATAGTGCATAATGTGTTTCATGTATCTCAAATTAAAAAGTATCCACCTGATCCTGGCCTTTTGATTTGATGAGATCACATTGACCTAGATCCAAATTCTTTATTGGTGCATGTTCTAGTGCAGATTGTGGATAGGAAAGAGAAAGTCTTGTGTGGGAACAACATTATTATAGTTTAGGTTTTGTGGAAATATGGTCAGATTCAAGATGATACTTGAGAATGTGAGAAAGAGATGGTTGAGTAATGGCCTGAAATCTTTTAGGGAAATGACGATTCTCTAGTTTCTCAGGATGGAAAAGCCAATGGTGGGGAGAAATTAGAACACCCAGTTTCAATAAGTAACCCTTCATTTATGTATTACATATATATAAAGTGTTTGAGTGATGTTTGGGAGGGTTTGGAAGAATTAAGAAAGTTTTGGGCACTTTTATATAGGGGGATGATATTGGGAAACTATGAAACTGCTATAAGAAACCGTGCACATGAGACAAAGGCTAAGAGGAAGGTGCACGGGTAGGCACACAGTTTATCCAAACTATGTAACTACTTAGGAGGAACCTTGAAATGTTAGATAATGGGATTTTTCATGATTGGTGTATAGTTTTTTTGACCTTGCGGGGAAGCTGTATAAGGTCCCACTTAAGGCAGAGGCTAGCACACAGGTTTCCTAACTGTCCAACTAACTGTGCACGGTTTAAAATCAAGACACACAAAAAGTGTATCTAGGCTAGGATTAGCCTTTAACCCCTTGTTTTTCCTCCAAATCAACCCTAAATATATATTTCTTCTTCCCAATGGATATGGAACCCTTAACCATAGAATTGGAAGCAATCCAGAGGTGTTTTTTGGTGCATTGAAGGCCGATTCCCTTGGTAAGTCATCATTTATGGTAGTTTTACTTGGTTTTTCTTAGATCTATTTCTCTCTCTCTATTTATCTCAGTTTCTTAGATTTACTCTACTATGGTTAGATCTAGGGTAGTTTATGCCAATAATGGTTAGATTTGTATTTTTTGATGATAGGTGATATAAGGTTTATTTTTGGAGATTCAACCTAGTTTTGTGAGCGATTTCATGCCTTTATTAATTTTCTCCATAAATTCCCAAGGTAGGTTGATTCACTCTTGAATTATTTATTTAGAACAAGAAGGATTGATTACAAATTGATTATTTTTGGTTGAAATTAGTTGCTACTTTTTTGTGCAAATCATAGTAGAAACCATCTTTTGTGCTGATTGTAGAATTTTATGAAATTATGGGATTATTGTGAAAAGTTCCTTGATAAATGATTTTAAAATGTCGATTTAAAATGGTTTTTTGGTTTTTATGCATGAAAATGTGTTTTCAATAAAATTTTGGTTTTATTGAAATGGTTTGTTAAAAATGTTTTCAATTAAAGAATGATTTTATTGAAATGGTTGTTTTGTTATTGGTTTTGGCATAAAGGGTTGGTGTGTGTTCATGTGCATTCAATAAAAATAAGGGTATAATGTTTCCCAATCATTTCTAGGATGAATAAGGGTATGAAATTTACCCATCAAAATGGTTCATTAAGTGATGTCTTAGTGAAAGGATGAATCACCACTCACGAGTATAGGGAGGTCCATGGTTATAAGCATGGTTGGATTTGTGGATATATGGAATGGAATGTATTATGACAAAATGGAAAATGTGAAATGGTTTTAGAGAATTTATTGGTTTCTTTTATTGGAAAAAATTTAGGGTGGAAAACTATTTTGGTATTTAACTTCTTGGATTCCTCATTAACTGTTTCCAATTGTTTATATAACTTGTTTTATATAAATATGCTAACTTTTTTTTATCCTTGTGGTGTGATTAAAGAAGTAATTTGGAGAAAACCTACCGAGTTTCATTACTGACCCCTACTTTGGTACGTTGTCGATTTTGAAGATATTGTTTATTGAGACACGAGAAAAGGTAACATATCACATTTCCATAGTGGTATATAGTGATATTTAGGCTATTTTGTGGAGTTGGATCATGAAGCATGTCTGGATCTATGGAGTCATGTCTTGGAGTCTTTTTGTTGGTTTTGTATTTCATTGTGAACTTTTATGTTTTGTATTCTTTCACTATGGTACTAATTAATAGTTTGATTTTGATATAATTGGTATATATTGAGTTGTATTTTATTGTTATAATTCATCATGTAGTGTTATTTTGGGTATGGAAAGTTTGGTTATTTTTTTATTTTCAAAGGGAAAATCACGCCCATCTATTAATAAATCCCTTGGAATTTATTTCCAGCCTTTGGAATCTTGGGGATGTTGTTTAAGGCCAAGTAATATCCTTCCTCTTACTCAAGCCAATGAGGAGGGTAATGATGTTACAATTGGATTATTTTAAATCAAAATAAACAAATTAAAATATAAAAATAATATAATTTTATTTTGTAAATACTTTAAAAAACACAATTTTCAATAAAAATAAGTATTTTTCACTTTTTATTTTAAAATAAAACTTTTATGAAAATTTTTAAAATGTCAACATAAGTTAATTTTGACATTCTAATTTCAAAAATTATATTTATTTCAATTAAAATAATTCTCAAAGAAGGTGTATTTAAATAATAAAATGAGTTTACTAAAATTAAGTGATTAATTTTATAAGCATTAATTAATACATTATTAATGAGTATAACTATTTTATATTTCATAATTAAGTTAATAATATTAATTTTCACTAATTTAATGGCTTGGTTATAATAGTCACATTTAAATAATAATATTTCATTGTTCGTTTAAGCACCATGTGACTTATCTTGTACACTATAGAATACAGTATATCCTTTTAAAATCCCAAGATGTTACATTCTATACCCCTTAAATGAATTAAGCCCTTAAAATTCATTCATTTTAAATAAGAACATTATAAATTTCCATCTTCAGAATTAAGAAAAACTAATATGAATGAACATTTATATTATTAAAGGTACTTAATTACCTAGAAATTAAAAATAAAATTGTATTTCATAGTTTTTTCCTCAGATAAAAATTCCTAATATCCTAATTTGACAAGACCATTTATCGGATACCATTCTGATAGCTTGAACCCACACTTCTAGATTCATTACTAAAAACATACTGTGTATTTTTTTAAAAAGATAACTAAAAAATACATAGTAGTTTTTATTTAAATGAGGATATTTTCCAGTATAGATTTTGGGGAATTAAATAAAACCTTACAATTCATTCGAGTTTCACAAAACTTAAACAATTAACTAATTCTATTCACATGTGTTACCTACTAATACAAAACAAGTACCTTTGAAATTTCTACTAAACATATGGAATGTATTTTAAAACATGGGTTGAGCATAAAATTGCCCAGTAAGGGTTTTTAAAACCAGTGAAAAATACTTTAAACTTTTTTTTGAAAACATTTTATATCAAATAAAAAATATTTTATATTTTATATAACTTTTTAAAAAATAAGTAAGGTTTTTTTGAAAAATACATAAAAACTAATTTCGAAAACCTTTTAAAATTGATTATCGTTTTTCAAAACCATTCAAAAACACCCTTTGAAAAATACTTGGATTTCTCCTTAAAAATCATTAGAAAATAATATTTCTTTTAAGGATTAAAACGTTACTTTCCAGATCGTAAGAAACCCATGTGGCCACTTAGAAATTTTAATTTTAGTAAATTTTCCCCTTTAAGGTCATAGGTCATCCCCCCATACCATATCATCTCGTTTGATATACAATCACAAAATTTAATTTTAAGAAAACATCTTTACTAGAAATATGCCTTTCCCCTAAGTAACCCATTATTTTTTTGAAATAATAGATTAATTATTTTCAAATAAGAAAATAATTTAATAACTTATATGATTTGATAAATAATTTTTCATAAAATCCTTAGGATAAATACATATTTCCAAAAATAATTACTTACATTTAAAACACATATCCAGAATGCTTTTAAATTAAAACAAAAGCTTTTATTAAAATGCATGAAATTCCATTAACAATTAAAGATGATGGCCATATATACCATTATGAATGGAATTTATGGAAATTAAAGAACAAGTCACATATTAAATGGTTGATTTTATCATTTAAAATTATATATATATTTTAATAAAATGAATTTCTCTTTAAATAATGGGTTTTATAATTAAATAAGAAAATAATGTTTTATTATTGTTCAAATTTTTGAATTTTCAAAAAAAAATAAATGATTTTTTAAATATAATTCTAAGAAAAAAAATTATATATTTTCTTGAAAAATAAACCCTTCAAATATTTCTAAAAAATTGATAATTTATAAAACAAATATAATTTTTTCCTCGCTTTGAGTCTGATTTGTCACGCATGTCCTTTATCTTTCTCTTCTTTATAAAATATCTTTTATTAACACCTTATGACCACTAAGGTTGGTGTTATACCTAAAATAAGACTTATATACTGTGGGGTGGGATTTTATGAATGGGTTAGTGCAGGGATAGGCTGAACCATATCGATTTTGAAGTGTGATGAAATGAGAAAAAGTGGTTCCCTTTTATAAGAGAGTGGAGGGGAACTCTTGGAATTTCTCTAAATTTTAAATTAATTTAAATTATTTTTTAATTAATATTGGATCCAAATTATTAATTTAAAATACAAGATGATTATGGGTCCAAATCTTCTCATTCTATAAAATTTAGATAAGTTTTGACTATATTTCTACCCTAATCTTTTGGTTCTAACCCTTCTTTAACCTCATTAACTCTTACCATGACAAAATAAATTTTTACTCTATGAGAGTTAATATAGTGAATAGAAAATGAAAAAAGAACCATAAATGGATCAAGGATTACATGTTCAAGCTTATACCAATATTTTTTCGAAATTTCACATTTTTATAGATTTTATATCATTTAGTAAAGTATTATTTACTATAAAATATTCATAATGTAAATTTAAGAACTATTCATTACTTTTAATTTAATAATAACAAGATAAAACTTATAATTATAACCTTAATAAATACCCAACATGTAAATTTCATATTTAAAATTAGTTTATCACATTAATTACCTTATATTATATTACCTTCAATATTTTTAATAACATTTATTTGATTTTTCTTTTAATTGAATAATTACTACATTAATGTTGTTCAATCCTTTAGGCTAATTATTTAATTCCTAAAAATTATTAATAATTTACCATAATGAAGATAAATATTTTATCATCAAAAAAATATTTATATTTGAACATATCCTCTATATAACCTAATATTTGAAATGTTATATTTATTAAAAACATGAATATGTCATCTTTGACTTTTCTTTAAATAAAATATTATAAAATTAATAATCTCATCCAAGTGGCCCAAAAATTCATAAATAGATTTATATCATGAAAATAATTTTATTAAGTTCAAAACGGACCCTTATATTCATTCATAACCTAATTGTTTCCCCATGTGGACACATAAGAGATATTTAAGACTAAGAAAGTGACATTTTGTGATTTTATTTGATTTAAATCATATATAAGTAATTTTCATGGAAAAATGTGAATTAAACAACTCAATTTCAAAAATTAGTTGTTAAGGGTAGAATAAAATTTATCTAATAATAAATTAGATAAAAAATTATGGCCTTGTCAATTATTTTTAATCTATATTAATCTGTTTTACCCTTTATCCAGGTAATAAATTTACTAATGTTACTATTCGTATTGTCCAAAACTTAAAGTGAAATATTTAATAAATTTGTAAAAAATGATTAAAAATATAGAATACATGTTTCAAAATTCAAAATAGAGAAGTTACAACATCTAATTTTAAATTAAATCCAAAGAATGCAAGGGAAAATAGTTTTTTTTTTCAGAAAAATGCCCTCTTTAAATATAAAATGTTTTTTACTAAATTGTATTATAAAATAAATTTAAAAAACTATAATTGGATTATTTTAAATGAAAGGTAAAAAATTAAATTTTAAAACTAAAATAATTTTAATTTCTTATTATTTTAAAAGATAATTTTTTTTTAATAAAAATCGGTATTTTTCACTTTTCATTGAATTATAAAACTTTTCATAAAATTCTTAAAATTTCATCATAAGTAAATTTTGATATTCTATTATTTAATTAAATAAAAATTTTATAAGTTATATAAATTAATTATATTTTTTAATCACAAAAATAAATAAAAATCATTCTTGAAGAAAGTTTATTTAAATAATAAAATGAATTTACTAAAATTAAGTGCTTAATTTTATAAGCATTAATTAATAAATTGTTAAGGAGTATAACCATTTTATATTTAACAATATAGTTAATACTATTAATTAGTACCAATTTAACATCTAGGTTATAACAGACACATCTAAATAATAATATTTTGTTGTTCGTCTAAGCTCGATGTGGCGTATCTTGTATGATATCAAATATAGTATTTCCTTTTAAAATATGAGGATGTTATATCTTCCATATGCATATTTTATAATTTTTTTTCTAAAATATTATTTTATAAACCTAAATTATTTCCAAAATCCATTTTACATGGTCTTTGACCATATTTTAAATGTTTTTATTAAGGAAACTTTTTAATGTTTTCTAAATGGGCCACTTTTGACTCCCTTTAAAAAATATTTGAAAGGAATGTTTATTTTTTTAATGTTTTAAAAATGAATGAATTTTCCCTCTATAATGGCCATTATTTTATTTTAAACTTAATTTATACGTTTCCAATTTCATTTGAAAAATATTTTTTTGATTTTTTAGTTTTTAAAAGTGATTTTCAAAGTGAAAATGTTATTTTTCTCATGAATGTTTTTAGTCATCTTTTAATGGTATTTTCAGTCATTAACATCAAAAACACTTGATGTTAATAATGCTTTACTAGGGAAATTTTTTAATGATATTATCATCATTATTTCTTTTCAAGGATTATGATTCTTTCAAATAGATTTTCATGGAACTCATTCCTTTTCCACGAGTTAATCAAGTAATGAAAGGAGTAATGGATGATTCTATTAGTTTTATGATGAGATGAAAGATCAATATACTTTATTTATGTTAGGTTTCTTGGAAATTATTTATGAGGGGTTTATAACCATTATATCTCACATGTGAAACCAATATATATTATAAAAAGTGTTTATCCCCATCATAGCTAATGGGTGAGCTCAATATAACTTATATGATGGGTGTGTCCAGATAATACCCAGTGATCCTGATATAACTTATATGATGGGTGCACCCAGATAGTGTTGGGTGATCCAAATATTTCTTACATAATGGGTGAACCCCATTGTATGTCTCAAATTCATTGAGTAATTATTATGTTATTAGGATAATTATATTTGATGTTAGTCGTATTATTATTCCAAATTTTAATGGTTCTATAAGGGTTCTATGAAGATGATGTTCTAAGATACCAACATGTTTTATTTATGCTTTCTATGAGTTTTAAATGTTTCGTTTGATCAATATTGACATCACATGGCTCATGATTATCGATTATCATGACTCCTTTATTTATTAAAAATTTATTCCATGACACATGTTTATTGATCTAGGTTTGGTGAGTATGAGTTCTATTATGTTATACTTATTCACTTTTATTATGTCATCATACCCTTATGCACATATTATTATCGTTGATGACATTCAATTTTTAATTCTTATGTTCACCCTTACTGAGAAATTTATATCACCCTTCTTATTTTTTACTTTACCCCATGTTATCAATAATGATGTTAAATGAATTATGTATAGAATTTTTTTATATGGATGAATATGATGACATAATATGGAATATTAAAAGCTCAATATAGTGGAAAAAATACTCTCTTAAAGTCATGGGTATTTTTTATGTAAGAGTTTTTCTTAATTATCTAAAACTATAAACATATACGGTCCTTGGATATGTAAGTTTTACAATATTTTCTTTTTTTATAAGATTTGTATTGAAAAAAATTGGGTCATGTTTATCAGTATCAATCCAAAAATGTAATGATTATGTTTTTATCAACAGATTTGGGAGTGAGAGTTCAGGGCCATTATAGTTGTTATTACTATAGATTTTAGATAAATTTGAAGATTATGAGGTTTTCATGTGAGGTTATATTAAGAGTTATGGATACCATCATTGGTTTATAAGTTTAAGGTTATTCATAAGTTCAATGTCATAGCCACCCCTTTTTGGGGTTTTATAATGTAATTTTGAGGTGATTAATGACATTTTGGGAGATATTTTATTAGTTTGAGGTATTAGTAACCCTTAGGTTTAATGTGAAGTATTATTTGAGTAAGAATACCATTACTTTTGTGGTCATCAGTTTAGTTTTATAGGTTATATTTGGGGTTTATCATATCTTTGATGATGTGGTAAATAGAGGTTATTAAAATTTAAGAACATATGATATAACTAACCATGGAATTGAAAAAAAATTGGTGACTATGTGACTAATGAATAAGTTCATTATTTTGGAGAACATTATATGATTAAGGTAATCAAAAAATTATGATATTTTATTTGAGGAATAAATGTTGAATTATATTTTGGAATCATATATGATTTTACTATAGATTTTTTTTGATTCAAGTTATTTATTTAAATGATAAGTATATCTTAGATATTATATAATTAAGGCATATACATTTTTCTTATGAGACTTTAAAAGTGATTGGTGTTATTTATAGATAAATGTTAAATCAACCTCAGAAGAATATGAGATCAAACAATTTTAATCTTAGGGTTTCAATCACAATCAGGAATATTTTGAATAATTTTAAGGATAGTTATTTAATGTAATAATTTAGTAAAAACTTTGGGTATTACTGTTGAATTTTGGAGATTAATGATATCAATGTTTATTAATTTTTGGGAATATCTTATCTTGTTCTTATCATATTTATTTTGGTTAATATATAAAGATAGGGGGAATATCTTGTTATCTATTTGGGGATTATGTGATCAGTTATAAATTGATTTCAGTACTCTAGGAAAGAAAAATTCATCTTGAATAATAATCATTTGGAGATAATGATAAGATTATGGTAGAAATTGACTAAATGATTAAATTTTACTTGTCAAGTAAGCATATTTCCTTATGTTATTAATATTTATTGTAAATTAAATCCTCAACTCTAGGAAAAGGATCATGAAACAAAAATTTTGTCATATTACCATCATTTCCAATGAAATTGATGGTCATTTTCGCACCTCATTGGTTTATGGTTTTTCTGCTTGTTGACTTTCTCATGATCTTTTACTTTATTGTGATCAATGGCCTCGGTCACTCTCATTCATTAATTGGGTATTATGGTTTTATTATATTTATATATCTTAACTACCCCTAATTTTCTTTTATTCGAAAACTCAATTATGTGTTATTCCATATGACCTTCATATTTTCTCTTCCCACTTTTCAAAAAGATATTTTATTAACCCTTTTTAAGATATGGTATTTCAATAAATGTATTTTTAAATGTAAAAACTTAAATTATTAATATCAAGTTTAAATTTTGAGGATGAAATTTATTAAATAGAGGAGAATGCAACACCCTATGATTTTAAAAGAAGAACGTTATGTTCAATAGAATATATTAAACACAACACCGAGCGTAAACAACTCATGAAATATATAACCATTATAACATTTCCATTAAATTGACATGTATAAAAAGTATTAAGTACTTTATGAAATTTATATATAAATTTTCTACTAGATATAAATTTTTGGTTAAATTTATAGTAAATAATCAATCAATTTTTAGAAAAGGAATTTTATTCTTTAAAAATACATTTTTTCTAAAAAATGTTATATATTTTTTTTGAGAAAATATTATTATTAATTTAAAGATATTTAGATTTTTTTTTATAAAATTAAATCCATTTTTTAAATCAATATATCAAAATTAACTTAGAGTAAATTTTTTTGATTTTTTGGAAAATATATATTTTCAATGAATAGTGAAAAATACCATTTTTTATAAAATTGTAATTTCTTTTCAATAAATTAAGAAATTTAAATGTCCCATTATGAATTAAATTTTATTTCCAGTAAAATAATAACTATTTATTTAAAATTAATCATATTAAATACATTTTAATCATCTTTATACTAGATTTTATTATAAGTTTTTTTGGGTTTAAAAACACATTTTTCTGGAAACTATTTTCAAGCTCAAAATGTTTATCCATTTTAATTAATTAAAATAACCAATAATAAGGAATTATTTAAATGAAATTTATATATAAAATATATTTAAACATGAATTTAATTTTATATAATGATTAATACTATCTATAGAGTTAATATAAAGTCATCTTGTGCTTGAAAAACACATTTCTTGAAAAACCTCTTTTTTGTCACAACTGTAATTTTAATTTTAAATTAAATTATATCTCTTACATGAAATTAATTTGACAAAATGGATTCAATATTTTTAAAAATAATAATTTATATTATATAACAAGTTCTACTTAATTTTTTATCATAATGAATAATGAAAGCTGTAAAAAGCTTCTACCACAATTATGATTAAAACAGGTTTACTGGGTCATTAAACTAAAAAGATAAAGGTTTAAATGACCTATTTTTTTTTTTCTAAAATAAATTTAATGGAACTATTTTGAACTTATCTCATATAATTCTGGATAATAGGACATTTTAGAGCCTTGTGTCATGTAAAACACGGGTATGCCTTTTTTCTTTTAAAAAATTTCAAATGTGTCCACTCCCCCACTTATAAAAGGAAACCCATCTCCTATACTCTTCACACCATAAAAGCAATTTTTATGAAAATAAATAACTAAATTAATGCCTTAACTACCTCCTAATTTACTATAGTCCTTATATTGATCAGAAAACCAATCATGGAAGTCTTTAAGAGTAATACTATAGAGGTGGTCTCAAGAAGACGTATCATTCTTAACAGAGAGATTTTGTTTTGTTTCATATTATAACTCCTTAAAATATTTTTCATCCATGATTATATAATAGAATAAGTATCTATAATATAATTATATTTTATTATTTTAATGGAATAACTTAAATCCATCTCCTCTTCCATTAAATTGGAAATGAAACCATCATTCGTGTGTATGGAAAACTATCGCATCGAGAACTGATGTAATCTGTTTTCCCTCATCACCTATAAAAAAATTAATTATGATGGATTTAATGTTTATATATTATATTAATTAATTATTAATCATTATTTAAAATTAACATACCATACACTTTCGTACCTTACCATCCATTTAAAAATGATAACGTCATTTGTGTGTACAGAGGACTACCGCCTTACTAAGCGATGTGATTCCATTTTTATTACAGCATCACATGGGTGGTATATGAAATTTAATTTAAATAAATAATACAATATTTATGATATAATTATCATTTTTTAAATACAAAATAATACTTCCTTTATTTCCATAACGATAGTTGAAAAATGGAAATGTTGCTCAAGCATACATACGACCTACTGTATCCATGATTGTAACATAGTTCACTTTTAATGGTTTGTTTTAAAAGTATAATTAATGTAAAAAATGATAATTATTTCATTATTATTATTCTAGATATTATTAAAAAATGGAACCTTTGACTACAGTCAATATACCAAAGACGTTTTGAAAATATGGATCGACTATCCTCAAAACACCTAACATGGACTTAACTAATTAAGTATTTAATTATTTAATTTTAAAAAAATAAAATAAATTATTTAATTATAAGGTATAAAACCCAAAAAATGTTCATAAAAAAATAACTATTATGATTTTATTATATAGGAGTTAAAATAAATACATGGAAAGTCTGGACATGAGGTAAGAGTTTCTCATCTCACTCTTATTTCTATGAGACATATGCCATATTCACTAAATATATATATTATGTGGTGTATATATTTCCCATGAATATATTTTATGATTATTTTCATGAATTTTTTTGGGATTTAGAAATCTATATGAAGTTCTCGTTTTCACGAGGTTTTTATCCAGTGACTACCAAAGTGGTAAGTTATTTTGTGTCAATTTACTTTCATTGAGACATAATTTATTATTATGCACTTAATTTATTTTATATGGTATATAGATTTCCAATTTTTTATGTTATATCATTATTAATTTATAATTCATGGTATTATAAGTGTCAATTTGAATTATTTTATCCATGTACATTTGACTTGAAAGTTAAAATTTGTTAAGGGTTTCTTAACTCAATTTCCTTTCATTGGGTTATAACTCAATTTCATTAACATTGTTATGAAATAATTATGTATGAATTGATCTCAAATTTTTTATTCTATATTTACAATTGGTTTGTGTTCATTCAAATTTTTTACACATAGTCTCTCCATTGATTTACTCTCAATTTAATGATATGATCGTTGCAATGATTTTTCATCTAAAATTCTATTTCATTGGGACATACCTCTCTGATAATCACATATATTATTTTATTAGGTGTATATAATTATAATTTTAATTGTATATATTTAATTATAATTATTTTCATTATATTTAATTTTTCATTTGAATTTATTCTATCATGGGGATTATGATTGAAAAGTTACAAAAGTGGTAAATGCATTATGTTACAAACTTCTTTATTTTTAGGATTAGTTATGTTCAGGGTTCATTTATAAGAAATCATATTATATTATTTTATTTAACCACATATATTTTATTATCTTATGGTTATGAATTTTTTTACATGTTTAGTTTCCATTTCATCCCTTATCAATTAATAAAACATCAATAAAGTTGTTCGCAAGTGATACTGATCATGTATCTTCTTTAATATTAGGAATCTTTATTTTCCTTATCTATGTTTTATAAAATGTTTTTTAAAAATATTTTTTATACACATAAATTATTTATAAAATATATTTTACATGTTATTTTACCTCATTTTAAATGGTTTTATAAAATAAATTTCATATTTTTTTTCTAAATGGGACACTTTTGACTCCATTTACAAAATGTTTTAAAGGAATGTTTATTTTTTTAATATTTACAACATGAATGGATCTTTCCACTATCTAGAACATTATTTTCTTTGAATATTCCTTTATTTTTTTTCAAGTTTATTTGCAAATAAAAGGTTTTTTATAATATTTTTTGAATTTTACATTTTAAAAGTGATTATCAAAGTGAATAGGTTATTTTCTTCAAGAATGTTTTAACGAAATTTTATGGTTATTTAAATTCATAAATATAAAAAAAACCTTTATTTTTCTAATTCACCACTGGGGATATTTTTTAATGATAACATAAGCATTCTTTCTCCAGATGGATTCTGATTGTTTTAAATATATTTTCATGGAACTTATTTTTTTCCATGAGTTAATAAAGTTAGGAATGGAATAATGGATGTTTCTATGAATTTTATAATGAGATCTAAGCTGTATATACATTATTTATGCTGTGGTTATTGTATATTTTTTATGAAGGTTTGATCCCCATTATAGACCATAGTTGAGCCTGATATAGCTTATACTAAGGGTTGATCCCCATTATAGCTCATGGGTGAGCCTAATATAGCTTATACGATGGGTATACCTAGAAAGAACTGGGTGAGGCCGATATTTCTTATACGATGGGTGTGCCTACATAGAATTGGGCTAGCCTGATATAGACTATACAATGGGTGAGAACCATTATTTCTCTATTATGAATTTGATAATGATTATGTTATCAAGAGAATTATATTGGAAGTTTTCCATATAGTTATTCCAATTTAAAATGTGTTTGTAAGGGTTATATAAATATGATGTTTCAAGATACCGACATATTTTATTTTTTTCTTTATATGGGTTTTAAATACTTCCTTTGATCACTATTAACATCACATGGATCATGATTATTGATTCTCATGACTCCTTCCATTGTTAAATATTTATTTTATTCCATATGTTTATTGATCCAAGATTGATGGGTATGAGTTCTCTTATTCTATGCTCATGCACTTTGATTATGTCATCATATCGTTATACTCATCTTATTATCACTAATGACATTAAATTTTTAATTCTTATGTTTACCATTACTTAGAATTTTATATCACCTTTATTATGTTTCATTTTCTTTAGGTTATCAAGAATTATGTTAAATGAATTATATATGGAAGGGTTTCATATAGATTATGATGATGACTTATTATATAATATGAAAATTCTGGTATAGTGGAAAAATACTCTCTTGAATTCAATGGTATTTTTTATGAAAGATTTTATCTTAATTATCTAAACCTATAAGCCTAAATGGTCCTTGGGTATAAAAGTGATCCAATATTTCCATTTATTATAAGTTTGGGATGTAAATAAAATTGGGTCACACTTATCAATATCAAGACATAAATTTAATGATTATATTTTTAGAACCATATTCAGGAGTGTGGGTTTGAGGACATTATAATTATAGTAAGAAAATGTGGTTTTTGGTTGTGGTATGTGGATATGGGAAGGGATGGGATCACTGATAATAATTTCTTTAGGATGTGGGGGTGACTAAATAAATAATGAAGAGGGAATGGGGACATTTATTTTTTTCATTTTAAATATTTAATATATTATTAAATTATATAAAAATTTAATGGATAATCATGTTGTGAGATGGGATATAATTGACCTAGGTTAAGACATGAGTCTATTTCACTGCTTATTCAGTAAGTCTTTATCACGATTCTTCTAAATTATCATGAATGTTTCTAAAAATTAACTTACTTAGTACACTTGTATACTCAACCTTACTTATATATATATATATATACTGTTTTTATAGATTTTGAGTATTGATTCAGAGAACCATTAAATCCTCACTAGATTGTTTCATGGAGTTATGTTTGTATTATAAGACCTAATAATTTTATTATTTGATTATCCTGTCATATATTTTGAGGTTTTATTTTGTTTATTGTGAAATTATGTGAATTATTTTATATTTTATGGGATTTTGGTATTGTTTTATCAATGGATTTGGTGTTTATTCGGTGGTTATTACTTAACTTAATGGTATTAAAGAGGGAAATTCCTCACATATTATATGTTTTATACCCACTCCCTATTAGAGATGGGGTTTAGGGGTCACACTCGACTTCACTATTGGTCAAGGAGGGGTTATAGTATATATGGTTTGTAACATATTTTGGGTAAATACACAATGGTGGACTTCACTAGGGACATTTAGATATTGAAAATGGATACTTTTATGGGTGATATAGGTTTATAATATATTAAGGATTAAATCATTAGGATCCAGAATATATTTAATCTAGTGGAAATACATGAGGAAAAAGAGGTAAATTCAAAAAACTTTATTCTATGTGCCCTAATAATAAGATGGTGGGATATATTCTTGAAGACAAAAAAATGACATCCAAATCTGGGAGTATTTTTAGATCTTATTTTCAAAGAATTTTTTCAATAAACATTGAATATAGATAGAGATCAAAACATTATGTCTTCTCATCTAGGGAAGTTATCAGTGATATGTTACCTATGATTATTTTTATATTTTCCCCATTTTCACCGTTACTATTTGGATATAGGCCTTGAAGTTTCACTAATTTATGATAGGATAATAACCAAATATTCAACTTTATATGAGGTTGTTCATATTGACTTCAACTTAGAGGTGGTACACATGTCCCTTATTGGTGATAATGGTCTTCTATAGGGTGGAACATTGGGAACACAATTTCCTTTTAGTGGTTCAAGTAGTGACTATTCTAGCAGTAGAAATAAGAGGACCAAGGATATGTAGTTGGGAAAAGAGAGGAAAAAAATCTAGGGCAGTGTTTTTTTAGTTCCTTTTTGTAAGAGATTTTGTATAGTACTTATAGCATGGGAGGTACAACCATATGTGATCATATTTCCCTAATGCATTGATCTAATTACACTGTTATGAAAGGATAAGGCACATGAAATGTTTCCCTAGGAGGGTGTCCCATCTAGCTATAGGGAAAGGTTCAAGTTAGACACATACTTTTTGATCTTTGTCGGATAGATCACTATAGATTTATTTTAGGGAATTTTATGGGTGTTTATAAAAAAAAGGTGGTCAAAGGTTACATGGGAGTGTATATGAGAACAATCCTATTTCTTAATGGTGGACCCATTGATAAAATGTGTCCAAAATTTCTATATTTTATTTGGTTATAGAAGATGGAAATGAGGGGACAAAAATAGTTAGAGGTATGGATTTGGTGACTTAAAACTTATTAAATACCTTATTAAATATTGGAAAGGACCATTAATTTATGTCAAAACATTCAATGAATGAATCTGGGATAGTATTCGAGGATTCAGTTGGGATATTGATCATTAATAGACATATAGGATGGAGGTTTAATCATGTTAATAGGTGACCTAGGTTTGTTATATTCATTATTGGTTATCAAAACCTATGCGATTTATCTATATTATAAATGTTTATTATACTTTATATATTGAATTTTAATTGGATGAATCACTTATAGGTCCACATTAAATGCTATTAGAGGTGATTTTCCAATTCTTCCCTAGTGGGAGATGCATACGTATTTATCACAAGTGGGATTTTCATTGTGGTTAGGAATGGGATGAGCTTTGAAAACTAGATTCTATTATAGCCTATATTGATTGTGTGGTATTTCAATATGATAAGGAAATGGTTCCTCATACCTTGGTTTTAGTGGTGAACAATTATCAATATGTTTTCCAGATTATTTATCCGGTTTTCATCCTAATAAATAGATATTGAATTCACTATTGATCTCATGCCTTGTGATGAGCCCATATTAATACCCTAATATCATTTGGCACAGGTTGGGTTGAGAGTTTCAAATATCTTTATTGATGAATTTGAGGCAAGGATACCTATTTTACTATTTTATAAATAATTGTTTCCAAATAGGTTTAGTAAGTGAGGGATTAAAGTCAAAATTGTTGGAATTAAGTGATGAAAACATGACCCAGTTTAAATTTTTGGTTCCAATTGAGATGTTTTTTTTGAGGTTCAAATTTGGATTCTAAAGTTTGAGTATGAAATTATAAGTGTTTTTATATATGGTTTGAGGTTCAATTGATGGGTCAAAGGTTTTCATAAACTGGAGGTGGTGGCACATATAGTTTCCCTAAATGAGGTGGCACTGGGTATCTAGAAGAGGAATCTAGGTACCCAATGATCTTGGAAGATTGGGGGTATTTCTAGGGGTACCATTGTGTAGTCTATAGACATGTAAGGAATAATTGATATCCCCCGGTACTATTTTTTTTAAATAAGGGTTTTGGTTAATTCTCACTCAATTTATTAAACCTCATTCTTCTCCCCCTTATAATTTTATCACCTCTATCTAATTAAAAATTTTACTTGGATTCTTCTTCATCTTATCCTCCATGTACATTTCCCACATGATTCAAGGATGATTCATAAAGATTTTTTCATTCCCAATCAAAGGAAATTCTATCTTTATTCTCTTAATCTATCTCTATTTATTTTCTAACATATTTCTTTTAATTTAGTTGGAATTTCAAGTTGTGTTTTCACCAAGGTAGAGTGAAATCACCTCTTGGATAATTTATTCCATTTTTATTGGTTAAATGAAGACTATATGAGGTGTTTTTTCTCAATTTATCACTATTTTGATATATATTAATTATGTTATTATTTACTCTAGATATATCTTGATTTTAGGGTAAAATTTAGGGATGTATATTTGGGATAAATTGGGGATTTTGATCATTATATTATTGGGTGAATTTTATAAGTTATATACTAGGTTTTTCTTTAGTTCTAGTGATCCTTTAATTCTCGTAGATATTAATTATGAGATTATTTTTGAATAGATTATTGGTTGATTGATATTAAGTATTTCTTTTAGTTGTTATAATATTACTTAATTATCATTGGAATTGATAAATAACATTAATGATTATAGTATGTGGTCTCAACACCTAGTGTTAATTATTAGGCTATTATTAGAACATTACTGCCCCATATTTTTCTAACTAATGAAAATATAGTATAAAATATATTTTTTAAAATATGAATCAGAGGTACTTTAATAATAAATTTATATGATAAATTAACTGTGTATAATGTATTTTCATATGAATCATCTATTGGAATTTATTTATTCTTGTATCCTTTGTAATACTGGATATGTTTTTTTCATTTAATTAATTCCTTTCAGTCATTGAAAGCTAAAACTTGAGTTTCACTTGGTTGGGAATAAATTATAATATCCATTGATTTTTTTAGTTTATTTCTTATATATATCATGGTATAGATTTTTTTCATCTGAGGTATAACATTTAATTTTAGGTAATTAGTAAATAAAACATGTTTTTTTATCAGTTATAGTTATTAATAAATTTAAATCATGACCATAAATTCCTTAATGTTATTTAATTTTCTAAGTCCGCATTTCACATTATTTTTTTCTCATGTCACATAGATTCCATGATGGGGATAAGTTAATTGGTTGATTAATTTTGGGCATATAAACTCTTCATTCTATATTTTCATGGTGTAAATATTCTTTTAATATTAAAAAATAACTTACTTTTTGGATAAAAACATATTATCTTGAGCCTTAATTATAATATATGTAGTGGGAACATATCATACAACAATAACCTAAATGAGTTTTATATTAATGATCTATACGTAACTTTGGGTTAATTTATTGCATTAGTGGTGATGTGATGGATGGGTTGACTATGGAAGAAATGTATTGAAATTTAAATTTTTCTTAGTTTTAAAACATATAGATAAACATATTTTTTCATACTGTAATTGGTATTGTTTTTATAAAGGGTTAGAAATATAATATATTTCAAATAAAGGTTTACTCTTGAAAACATGTTCCATTCTAAACATTTTCTTTGGTTTTAATTTTATTCACTTTAATATTTTATCAAATCTATATAATCTATTTTTGAGTTTTTTACAAGATAAATATTTTAATTCATTTTAACAAAAAGATATTAGTTATATAACTAAGACTTTTACTATATTCAGTTTTGATGACTCAATTGTAAATGGTTATTAATAAAGTATTGCATATAAAATTATATTTTATATCATGCCTTAAAATTTGTGAATAAAATTTCTTATAACTCAGTAAAGAATTTTATGTAAGAGACTATTCAATAAGATCTTTAGTTAAGTCATGTTATTTTGGTAGAGACAAATTCCTTGGATTGTTTCCAAGTGTTGCTCCTACTTCACACATTTTTTCATTAACATTATAGGGTATGGGTATCATTAATCTTGATGATTCCGTAAAAATGTTATTTTTATTTCCATTATTAGTTCTATGTTTTTATTTTTACAATTTTGATTAAATGTAAGGATGATTTTTCTTTTGACTCATTGGATTTTAATTACCAAGTTTATTTCTTCGATATAGGGAATGCCTATCATTTTGTAAGATGAATGTCTATTTAAATATTATATTTATTATGTTAAAGGTGTTATATATTATTATTATAGAATTAATGTGGAGTTGTTCATGCATATTATGGTTTGGTATGAGACTAAAATGTCCTTAATCATTATACACCATCCCTTTCACTAAGTGTAGGGTGGTATGGCTTCCCAACTTATAACACACTATTAACTTTCACTAGTATGAGTGGAAAGTATACTCTAACTAATTATAAATCATTCATTTATTTTTGTGATAGGTAGAAAATTCTTAAATAATTATAGACACACACAAAAACAAACACCATATATATATACACATGGGTGTTCCTTGACCCATGTAGAGAATGGATTATTCTAAATAGATTCAAATCTAGGATTGAAGTGGGTATCTCAAGTGTGGATCCTTCTGGTATAAGAAGTTATGTTATATAGTTCTTACTAATTAGTTAATTTAATTATTTTTACAAATTATATGATTTATTATATCCCATTTACATATTTTATTTCTATATTTTTATAAATGAGTACACATTCTCATGAATACACTTGTTTCTTCACTATTGAGTTAAGAAATCATTGGTGGTTCTAACTTAGTATTTCTATGAACACTCTATATGGAAACCTCACTTTATTTTTAGTCCAACATTTTGGATTTTATGTGCATTGGTAACAACTCCAAAATAGTATTGGGTTATCAGGTTTTTTGTTTAGGAGAGTTGGAGCATGGAGACTGGGTTTACCATGTATGTTTTCTTTGACTGATTACTTTTTTATGTTTAGTTATGTTTAACCTATCTAATTGGGCATAACATTGATAGTGAACTTATGTAATTGGGTTTTTAATGAATTATTCTATCATTTAAATTAATTAAATCATTATTTCGTGGTAAACTGAGACCCATGACAATGGTTTCCATCCCCTAGGGATTAGGAAACTCCCTCAGGGTCAGTGATGAATTGATTCAAGTACTGATTGAGTATTTAGGTCTAGATAATTAAAAAATGGTGTTAAAGTAGAGTTCGGGGGGGGGGGGGGGGGTCTAGAATTTATAGATAAGATATAGGATATTGGGCCTTAGGGGAACATAGTGTGCATGTCTGGCCAACATGGCTATGGTAGATGCCAAAGATACCCACAATTTCTAGGATTTAATTCTAGTAACTATATATATGACTGAAAAATTATCTTAGGTATATTAACATAAAATCATGGAAACAAAAAAGAGGTGTAGGTATTAGTTTAGAGCTAGTGTTAGTTTTTAATGGCCAGGTATCATATTAGGGCATACACATTTCATTAATATTATTATTTCCAAATTTTAATTCCTTTAATTAATTATTTTATAACTGATAAAGTAATAAGTGTTTACCTGGATACCATATTAGGTGTTATATAATTAATCAAAGTCCTCGACACACCTGCCAGTGTGTGAATTATGAATTATTATTTTTTTTAAAAATTCATTATATAAATAATATTTATACTTAATTTTTGATCATGCTACTTGTTACTACTTAATGTTTTAATTTTTCTCTCAATACTAGTTTCTTATTCACTAAGGTATTGTGTAAATTTTTATGTATTGAATTTTTTAGTATGATACCTATTATCTATTTAGTTATCCATTATAAATAATGTTACTTGTTATTAGTTTTCATGATTTTGTGATATGAGTATGTCATTTTATAAGATCAGTTATGTGAGGCTCTTAGTGTTTCAATGTAAATAAAAATATTTTCTAAACCAATGATTATAACTAGGAAATAATTTTAAAAAGTGATAAATATTTAGAAATAGTTCCTTTTGGGTAAAGTAAATTGGGAATGTGTTTTCTTAAAATATATTATAAAATGAACCATTTTTTAAAAACATAGTATTTTTGAAATGAATTTTAACCTATTATTTTGTAATTGTAAATTTTGGTTCATTAAACTGTAATTTCAAAATGTAGAATATTAGAAAAAAATAGAAGTGTTCTTTGAATTATAAGTGTAATATTAACTGAATTTTATAATGTTTAAAGTATTTATAGATTAATTCAACTTAGTATTTTGAAATTAGAATTGATTTTATATACAAACTATTTTTATTAGTATATTTTTTTTAATAAAATGGAATTAAGTATAAAGAATAGAATAGGTAAATCCATAATAACTCATATGATAGAGAGTACACTAAGAGTGAGTATTGTTTGGTTGAATATATCTTTAGGATTATTAATTAGTTATTGGTTTTCACGATGGTAAATTATGGTGGTGTTTTATGATATAATCTTAGAATTTATAAATTGAAAATTAGTGAAATTTTGTAATTTGTTTTAGTGTTCTATGTTTATTATTCTTCTATGGTGTTGAAAAACTTTGGTGATTTTTTTGATTCAGACTTTGGTTTAGGGAGTAAGATAGTGGAAGGATGATGAATGATTTGGGATGTGTATTTATGTCGTAACTATGAGTGGTAAAAATCTTATATGAGTCTTTGGTGATTGTATTGGTTTTTCATGTTTGACATTAGACGTGAATAGTATATTTTGGCTATGAATTAGATAAATTATCCATATCCTAGTGATAATGTGATGTAGTGAGTCTTTTGATAAGATGCCAACTAAACCTTTTAGGGGAGAAAATTAGTATGTTAGGGAGGTTGTAAATACCCATTTCCTAATTGATTAAAGTGTATAATATATGTCAAATTATAAGAATTAAATGGTGATAAAATGGTTTAAATTTTTTCTTTTGGACTAAATGATTTTTTATTTGGAGTCTTAGAATCAGATTTTATAATTTGAGTATGATATTAATGGTGTTTCTACATATGGTTTTAGGTTTTGTTGATGTTTTAGAGGGTTTTTAAGATTTAGGTGGTGGTGTTAATAGTTTTACAATTACAAGTGGCATTAGGTACCCAGTGGAGGGTATCAAGTACTTGATTTTCTTGACATAGTGAGATTATTTATTTAGGTGCCGCCGGTTACCAATGGACCTATAATGGGGACTTGGTAGCCATAAGTAATATTTTTTAAGGATATTTTTTTGTTTTATCTTTATCTATTCTTTAAACCCCTTTCTTCTCCCATATGAATTTTATTTACTTCAACTTATTGAAACCACTTCTATAGATACTTGTTATTACCACACTCTATTTTACTCATGATTTAAGGATGATTCAAGGGGAGTTTTTATTTCACAGTCAAAGGTGTTTTCCATCTATTCTCTTCTTATCAATCTTTATTCTACTATGGGATTTTTACTTTGGTGGGGATTTTGAATTTTCATTTGACCAAGGAATTTTGAAATCACCCATAGGATAATGTATTTACTTTTTCTTATTTAAAATAAACATGTATGGGTTTTTACCTCCATTTATCATTATTTCGATGTGAAATTACTGAGGAGGTATTTATTCAAGGGATTTCATGATCTTTGGTGGATGAATTGGTAGAATAAATTGTGATTTTTGGTTATTCCATTATTTAGTGAATTTTAGGATTTATCTTGATAGGCTTTCTTTAGGTTTATTAGTCCCTTAACTACTATATATAATTACTAGGGACTCTTATCATATGGATTCTTGATTTATGGATATTAAGTATTTTTTTAGTCATTTTACTATGATTTTAAGATCATTGGAATTGATCTTGAGCATCAATGATTATGGTTAGTGGTTTTAACCCCTTGGGTGAATTTCTAAGATGTTTCTAGACCATTCCTGCATCTTATTTTTCATAATTATAAAAATAACGTTTGAAATATAGTTCTAGAAATATGAATGGGTGGTATTTCAATATTATTTTTATAAGATAAATTAATAATTTAAATTGGATTTTCATATGAATTATGTATTGGAATTGATTTATTATTATATCCTTTGTAATCCTTGATATATGGTTTTATGTTTAATTAATTCATTGTATCCTTTTAATACAATCATTTTATTTTTACTTGGATGAGTATTAATAAGAAAATATATTGTTTTTTTGTAATTAGTGGCTTTTAATTTTATCTAAGAAGTGTATAAAACATAATTTATTGTCTTAACTATGGTTATTCATAAATTTAAATCATGATAATGTATTATTGTATGGTTTTTATATTTGAATGTGTGTAGTTCACATAATGTTGTTTTCATATTTCATATAAAGTCCATGATGGGGAGAAGACAATTAGTTGATTCATGTTTGTCAGATGGCCCCTTAATTCTGCAGTGGTAAGGCACTAAATTGATTCTTTTACTATGAACTAAATTTTTATAAAAAACTTTTATGGGTTGTTATGTTCTTGATTAAATCATACTCTATTGAGCCTTAATTATATTTTATAAAGTGGGTCCATCTATTAACACTATAACATGAATGATTTATAATCCAAATATCTATACTTAACCTTTGTTTAAGTGATTTCATTTGTGTAAAGGTGATGGTTAGGTTGACCATGTGGGAATAAATGGTTTGAATTATACATTTTTTTGGGTTCACAAATATATAGTCAAACCTAGAGTTTTCATTTATTAACTGGTAATTTTTTTACAAAGGTTGGGCATAAAATTGATTTTATGTAAATGTTTCCTCTTGAAAACTTGTTCCTTTATAAATATCTTGTTTTTTAAACATTTTTTCCATTAAATGTTTTATAAAAACTCCCTTCTCTGTTTCTAACATATTTAGAAAATAATTATTTTAATTTATATTTAAATAAATATATAAGGTAAGGAAGTAATTATTATGATATAATTGATATTTATGAATCCATTTTTAGATGGTTATGAATAATATATTTATTATTAGTTGATAATTTATGTTACATATTAAACTTTTTTGAATAAAAAATTTTGAAAATCAATAAATAATTGAGGATTAACAGATTCTTAAAATGGATATTTGTATATGTTATTTGATATGGGTAGAGTCATACTACTTGTTTAATTTCCATGTGTTGATCTAAATTGAAAAACTTGGACATTATCACCTTATGGTTTGTTTTTCATTCATCTTTCTCATGAAATGATTAATTTATTTCTATTGGAATTCTTAGTTCCTTGTTTCGATTTTCACTATATTAATTAAATAAATTCATTCTTTCTGTTATGAATTGTTGTATTTAAATTAGTATGTTCATTTATATGATATAGATAATTTTTATCAATTTATACAATGCATGTACATTTCATTGTTATCTTGACTATACAAAAGGTTTTTTATATTATTGTTATAGATAAATTGAGCATGTGTTCTGACTTATGATGGGATTACTATTCCTCAAATAATTATTCATCATCTCTTTTCCCTAAGATATGGGAAGTAAGTTTACCCTAATAATTATAAAGTGTTCCCTTTACTTAGTATGTGTGGAAATTCTACCTCAGATTATTATAAATAATTCTTTTATTCCTGACATGGGTCATAGATCAATGAAATATCACAGACACACAAATATATATATATATATATATATATTTACCCTGTATATATATGTACATGTGTGTTTTTAGATTTATATTGTATATGGTTCATTCATCATAGATTCTAGGACAACCCTTAAGTAAGTTTTTTGGGTATATATCATCCCAATATATTAAGTTATCCACTATTGTTATCATAGTACAGTTAATTGTGTTATTTTTGACAACTTCTATGATTTATTGTCTTCACTGTATATACTATTATGTTATATTTATATAAATGATCATACATATTCATATATATAACTATTAATTCACTATTGAGTTGAGACATCATTGGTGGTTCCCTATTGAGTTTTTCCACTCACAACTTACATAGAAACCTCAGTGCATATACAATCCCACTTCTTTGATTTTATGTGTCCTGGTAATAGCTCCATTATATTTTATATTGGAGGGATATGGATGTTGGGTTAGTGGGTTTAGTCTTTGGGAGACTAGATCATGGAGACCATGTTTACCTGGAGTTTTTTTTTCATTTTTCTAATAACTAATTGTTGTAAGTTAAGTTTAACATATTTACATGTGTATAACATTGATAGTGTGTTTTTTTAATTGATTTTTTATAGTTATCATCTATTTTCATATAATTATTTCGGTGTTTACTCTATGTAATTACCTTTTTTATCTTGTGTTATGTGCTTAAAATCAAATATTTTATACTTATAGACATGTCATGTTAGACTATATGACATAGTCTAGTCAACTAAGACCTAGGGTACTGGTTTACAACCCTTTGGGATTGAGGAATACCCTTATGTTTAGTGATGAATTTATTTTTGTACTATTTAGGTACTGAGTTTGATGTTGTTACAGGTGTACATATCCTTGGGGTGCTCCTATACTGTTCCCTAAAAATGTGAGGATATCTTGAGGTTGTGCTTTTATTATTAGAATTTAAATTAGGTTATAATGATTAAAATTCATTCACTTCATAGGATATATGATTTTTTTATCATTTGAGGGGATCCTGATGGTTCTCCAAGAATGATCTAAGATTGGGCTATCGTCAGCTCTTAGTGATGCCTAGTGATAAACCATGTAGAGCTCTTTGGATAAGATATGGGTCGTATGAGTTTATAGTGATTTTATTTGGCTTTATTAATGTTCTAAAAGTGTCAATGTCTCTAATAAATTGTATATTTAACCTATAATTATACTTATCTTCAATTTTATTCTTGGATGATATTTTTATATACTCCCAAAGTCAAGAGTTTCCAGGGAAACATCTAAAGGTTCTATTGAACGCACTTTTAGAGGATTGAATTTGTTAAAATCCCTTAAAGTGCCACATTCTAATTCATGGACTATGATTTATTAATCATGTGAAATAATAGGTTCTAATTTTAGTATAATTGGATAAGGTGGATACATTAATTATTCAAGGAGACTTAATAATGTATTTAAGATCTAGACATTTATTGGATTGAGAGGTAACTAGTTATTTTTTACTTTCCATTTATCCCACTTTGTATTACCTGTATCAACCCTAGCCAATAATGTGTGAAATTAAAATTTATTGAGTAGTGTGATGTTACATTATAGGATTTTAATTACAGACACACATCTACACCACTCTTGACTTCACCTAACAAGGGTAAAGGTTATACTATCCAATGTTAGGCTTAAATATTGGGATTTGGAGTTATAATGATGCAAGAGGATAGGTTTGTCACTTATATCTCTTTTCATATGAGACTATATGATCTGAACTTCCCCTATAATGATATTTGAGTGCGTTATAATGTCTCATTATTTGAAATTCTAGTGTCAATATCACTTTGCTGGGATATTTTTACTATACACTGATCATAATAGTTTGGGGTATATAATGTTTTAGTGTTATGTGAATCTTCCACAATGATAATGGGTTGAGTACCTTTGGACCTTTGAATTTGATATTTTTCATTCCTTGGGGAAGGGGAATTTTTTAGCAGAAAAAATATGCAAGAAAACATCAAAGTAAATGGTGTGATAATATAGCGAGGAGTGGTAAATTATGAACCTTTGAATGGGATTTCACATGGATGTAATTGAGGATCTTGGAATGGTGACAATATCCACTATTATTATTACCTTATCATGGTTGGATTATGTGAAGGACAGCTAGAAGTTATACTCAGAATGGTTTGGGATGTGGGAAATGATTTATAGTGGGGATACCATTCCAGGGTCTTGATATATGTCCATGATAGGGTGGGGGTCCTGACATTCAAGATGTATTAATTGATAAAGGAAACCCACAACTCTTGATGGGAAAGTCATATTGTATATATATATATCATGAAATTTTACAATGATTTTGGTGTCTATATATGAAGATAGATATAATGGGTTATGTGTCTTGGTGTCTTACCCAATAGTAAGTGAAGATTAAACCGTATAAACCTACCAAATTACTACAACAAATTCTAGTTCGCATGTAGAAGTGGAATGAGGTTACCATATAATTAATTATAGGGACTTTAGTTCAATATATCATTTGAGCTATCATTGAATAACTCACTAAGGTATCAACATCTTTTTTATTCCAGATACCCAGTTAGTGGATGAGATAGGTAATCTATATGTATAGAAATATTTCTATTTATAAGGATTTTCTATGTTCATAATACTAGATAGAGACACAAAAAATACAACATAGTTATTCCATGTTTTGAAAAAGGTGATGGTAAAATAGTTAAAAACAATAATGGATTACCACCCTTAGATAGATAGGTAGTTAGAAAGAATGATCAGGATACTTGAATGTATAATCTGTGTGTGAATCTTGAATTTTTGTGGTACTTTGGATGACTACATGGAATTAGATGAATTTAAATAGAACACAAATTACCATTTTTTATATTTATGGATTAATTCAATGCTATTTATGGTTGACCATACAGTTCTCCTATATGTTGGTTTTAAGTGGTAAATTTAAGGATTATCATATTTATACTGATACAAGAGATATTAGAGAGGGTTTAACTGATTATAAAGTATATGGATACCACTTATAGAAGGAAAAAATCATAAACTAAATCAAATTTATAACCACTAGAAACTATCATGGGTGATTTTATTTCTTATAAGAGTCTACAAGGTTTTGTTATCATCAGTTGAAGAATCAGGGGAAGCTTCCACTTTGATTCATGATACCATTTAATAATTCAAAATATATTTTTATTATGGTTTACATTGTATATTACTCTATTAAATTGATCTATTCATGATGTATTTCACATGTCTCAACTTATTAAGTATGAGTATAATCCCTTAAACATGATTAACAACTACGAGATTGTGTTGTAAGAAGATTCATATTTTGAGGAGTGATTTAAGTAGGTAGTGTATCAGAGTGAGAAAGTTATTCATGGGAATATAGTTCTTGTAGAATGGATACAATGGTAGAATGAGGGTATTCAACATGAGACATGTGAGTGAGATTTTGAGATGAGGTCTTAGTGGCAATAGATTTTTGGTGAGGAGCCTCAGTGACGGTTTTTGAGAAATATAATCCTAAAATGGGGAAATTTAAAATTTTCATTGATTTTAAGGAGTGATATTAATTTAAAAATTTCTATTTTTATATTTATTTATACATGATTTGATATAGAGTGTATCTTAGAGGTTTTTGGAATGAGGAACCAAAAAGTTGGGTGGACCACCAGAATTGATTGGACACTATATATTCCCTTCAAGATTTGGGTGGGTACACAATAGTAATATAGTGAGGAACCACAAAAATTTTGGTTGGTGATATAAGGGAGGATACTAAGACCTTAGATCCCCAACCATTGGAAGGCTCTGAGAGGTCTATGGCCCAATGGGAGGCTGGTGGGGCCCCACCGGGTACTTATAGGATACCCAAACCCAATTAAAGGGGTTTGGGTTATTTTGGTAAATTAGAGACTATTTTTATCTTAAATATATCATCCTTCATATATTAATCCTACATGGAAAAAAACCACATCCTTTTTGGATCCCTCCATGTTTTGAGCTCCCGAGCCTCCTCCCAATGTCAAATTGTTGTTTTTTTGGTGTGTTGTTCTTCTATTTGTAAGGCTAATCCCATCCACGATTCATTATGGAATTTATTATATTATTGGTTAGTTATTAATTTAAATCATTTTCTTGGATTTTTTTGATACTTCAGAGGATTTCATTCATTCAGTATCAAATTGGTTATCACATTTTGATAAGCTAGAATTTACCAACTAGTATTTTGTCTTAAAAATTTTAATTTGGGTGTTCATATAAAAACTTGATATGAATTTTTGTAAGTGAGTTGGAAAATTAAAAATTATACTATATATTTCTTATGTCACATTGATGAATTAGATGAAACCCTTATGAATGTTAATGTATTTGTTGCTTTCAGTACCTCCATAAGGACATATTGAATGGTAGTATTAGTATAGGGTTGTATTCCAAATTGGTAGAATGGAAACCATTTTAGTTATTCAGGTATGAGGAATTTATGATTAGGAATATATAAGGGTCTTGGTGCGTTATCTATATTATATTGTAATATTCTAAAGGAAACACATTTTTATTGTCTTAATAACGTGAATTGTGAGTGTTAGACAAAGAGATTAAAATCCTATAAAGATGATAGACTGTAAAGTAACCAAAGGTTTGTGTTGGTTGTATTTTTTTCAATTAGAATGTCAATAAGTATATCTTGGTGTATTGGGTGGTGGAGAATGAATCCATCCAATGTAAAAGATAAATATACCACCTATACATTAACATGCAATGAAGAATGAAGTCATTTCATGGTTAAAACCCTATAATATATGATGAATAGAGATTGGGTTTTTATGGAATCATGAAAACTACCACAAGTATGAAGAAATAAATATCTACAATAGTTATTAATGGGGTTGTAAAAGTTGACTACTGAATTGGATAACAAACAGTTTGAATAATTACGATTAATGAAGAGATTAGAGATTGTTCAAACTTTATATAAAAGTTGACTAAATTTTTAAGTGACCATACATAGAGTATTTATATTTAAGGATACATAATATAATAAAACATATCATCTAGATGTTGGTTTAAATAAGTTTATTTGAGGATGTATTTTTAATGTTAGTGAATTTTATTGAAGTACAAAAAATGAGTGTTTTTATAGTTCAAAATATGTTAGATACAAGATAACTAGGTTTCTAATTTATTTGAAAATTCATTATTTTTTTTTAATTTTTATAAGGTGATTTGAAGTTAATAATAAACCTCTGAGATGAATTATAACTGTTTAGAGTTGATTTAAGGAATATTAGAATTTTTGTGTTTGAGGTTGAGAAAAGAACAAAGGCATGAAATTCATAGGGTTAATTTTTGGGAAATTTATAAGGTTTAATTAGTCATCATAAATTTAATTATATATGAATAATATCAAATTAAACTTCATAATGTTATCATCTAAACATTTCAAGGTTCATTATAGAGATAAGGAAAACACCATAAGGTTGTTTCCATATTATCATAAGTTTGATTGGATATCTCTTAAAGTTTTTCTAGAAACTTTCTTATATTCACCAGAATTTTTTAAGGTTGATTTGAGATCTCATTGGATTCACTATAACTTTTTAAGTTTCCATGTAGTGTGTAAGGTTCATTGATTTTATAAGGTTCAATATTTGGTGAAAATTTTTAGATTGAAAAAATTTGTAAAGATGGATATTTCCAGAATGAAATATTCTAAAGAAGGATAAAATTAGGAAATGAAATGTTTTGTTTTTCATTGGTTCAAACCTTATAAATGAATTTTTATTCATGATTTATTATGAGAAATATGATCTTCATGATTGAGGAGAAGAATATCAACCTGAGATTCTATCTAAGAATCAAGCTAAAGCCTACTGAATTATCAGATGTGCCATATTGTAAAAAATGATTCATGTAGAAAAATATTTTCTATTGAATGATTTTCATATAGTTATGGAGAATAATTTTCTAGGATTATTTATGTAATATATTTGAGAATAAATATCCCGATCCTTCTAGAAGAGTTTAATAGAGATTTAATAAGCTAGGAAAAAGTGAGAATAAATGAGAAAACGGTATTCATAGATATGTAGTGGAGATAAAAGGTTGATGCAAAAGGAATATCCATGACCATGAGAACACACCAATGTGATACTGTTGAGAAAAATAAACTAGAGAATTATAATAATAATTTTATGAATATTTTATATATAAAATTTATATAAAAAATATTTTAATAATTTGAGAATATAAATAGATGAGAAGAGGAAAGAGAAAGTATATCTCTAAAAAAATAAGAAATCTACAACATAAAATATGTAAGATCCTAGATTTTGTGGTGGTATGGACTTGTTTAAATTTCAAATCTAAAATCTTAATTTTGTTTAATGGAATGTTTATCCGATGTAGGAGGATGATAGAGGTTTTTATGAGGGTTTGGGACTCAAAAGAAAATGTAAAATGTCCATCTAGTGCATATTTCATGGTTAGTGCATGGTTAGAGATAACTGTGAACCCTAACCATGAAAGGTAGG
Organism: Viscum album; assembly: GCA_963277665.1. Taxonomy (NCBI): domain Eukaryota; kingdom Viridiplantae; phylum Streptophyta; class Magnoliopsida; order Santalales; family Viscaceae; genus Viscum; species Viscum album. The sequence continues at coordinate 1,843,577,840 of OY728150.1, forward strand.
AGGAAGGGTTCATGGTTTGGGTGAAACCATTCAAGGGGGAGGCCAAACTTTATAGATTTGTATAGTGGAATTTCACATGGTTGGAGTAGGATTTTTCAAACCGTGTGACCCTCCCCAAGTAAACATGTGAAGAAGCCTCCCTTAGACAGTGGCTGGTGCACTGTTTGAATATGTGCCCCATTAAACATTAAAAATTTATAGTATTCCCCCTCATGATTTTTATGTTTCCACACAATTTTATTCCCTTATCCAACCTCCAACCCTAGTGGTGAACCTAAACCCACAAGATCTCCCAAGTATCGATCTCCCTCATTTATAGTCTGTTTGGAGCACTATTGGTGGAAGATCAATGCTATGGGTAAGACTAATCTTCTTCTTTATTATATTTCACAAATTAGGGTTTTTAATTTTTCTCATCTTCTTCTAAATACCTAAAACCCACTTTTTCAATTGGAATCTTGGTTTGATATTTGAAGGGTGTTTGAATCTAGATCCAAGCCTATGATTAGGGGTGAATTCATCTTCAGATTCGAGGTATTTGGTCTACAATATATATCCTGTAGTTTTATTATGAATTTGTACATGTGGGTTGTGTTCTTGGTTCCCTCTTATTGTGTAGTTGATGCCTTTAGTGATATTTGGTAAAAAGGCATGACTATATGATGAATTTAATCCTTCATGATCCCTTTGGCATGCATTAAGATTGACTTTTCCAATTTAGGGCCACCCATGGGGATCATTAATAATCTCGAGCATGAAAAATTGAAATGTTAAGTATGAAATAGAATCATAACAAAGAAGAACCCATGATAACTATATTGACATGTGTAGTTGGTTTCTAAAGGATCACTAATGGAAGTTATGACTATTTAATTTCATTGGAATAAGGGGTTGTTTGAAAAAAATTTGAATAAGGGTTAAATGATATGAAGTGGATGCATTAAATGACTTATGACTAGTAATTGAAATGCGTAAATGGGTGAAAACATGTGAATTGATGAGTTATATAAAAGGTGTTAATCTAAGGTAATGGTTTATTAAGTTTAATGAGTTAAGGTTTTGGGTTGATTTACATAATTAGTGATTATGTTTTGTGAATGACTTTCCATTTGATTAAGTTTGGTTGTGTTATGGTATATGTGGTAAATGAATGAATAAGAGTGTGAACATAACTTGGTAGTGTGGGGATCCACTGATGTTTGATACCAACGGTCAGGTTTGACTGATGCTCTAAACCCCTTAGTAGTTGTGGGATCCATTAATTCTCTATACCCATGGGTCATGTTGGATTGATCCTCCAAACCCCACAACTAGAATGTGTGGGTTAGGGTGCTCGACTAATCCTCCAGCCCACTAATGGTTTCATTGGATTAAACTACCTGGATTAATGATAAAAGGTAAGTGAGATGTGATTGATTGTGAAATATTACCCCTAGTGAGATAGGGAACACAACTTCTTTACTTCCTCATGGTAATATATTAGCTTGTAAAGTTGTGTAAATGATATAAATGCCTAACCCATGGATCATGTGAGGAATGTGAAATTATAAATGAAGGTAGTTTAAGTGATGAAATAACAATAATGAAGAAGATTGTTTAAGAGTATATTGTTAACTAACGGAACCAGAGTTATCTTTTGTTTACATTGTAATTTATTTATTTATTACATCCACTATATATTTAGACTAAATATGTTGTACACCATTAGTGGTTTCCTACAGAGTTGTACTCACATCCTGCTCGGGTTTCCATTGGGTACCTGAGAATATTTCATGATTCCAAGTTAGGAAAAGGGAAAAGGACCATTACTAGGGAGTTGAGTTGGGAATGGTTTAGTATGGACGAGGATCTAGACTTGGTGTCAGGAACTCTTAGAAGTTTAACTGTTTGTTTTTTATTTTTGATTTTTTTGACTTGGCACTATTAGCATGATAAGACATGTCTACTTGTTAGGTCATGTATTATACCCAATTAGAGGAATGGTTTATTTTACATGATTTTGATTATTACTTATTTCCCCACTATTTCATTTTTTTTCTTCCATGAATCACTATGGGAAAGGGAGTGTAGTCTCTCCACATGACTTATTTGACCCTCGTTGCTAGTTGGAAACCTCTAACGTACAAGGAGGCATTCTTGAAGTCATGTGGCGACTTGGATCGGGGAACCATTTAGTGGATCCTGTGTTGGGGATGTTATAAGGTGGTATCAAAGTAGGTCTTTTTTATGAATTACTATTTGGGATAGTAGAATAGATATTAGGATGTGTTGGGACTAGGGAATAATCTCATGCTTGGGAGTAGCTGACCCATGTATGAGGGAAAACCCAAGTCCCCAAGGTAGAAATTATTATTTTTGATATGCATTGTTATAGTTGAATGATATTTCACCATTGGGTGATGCACCTTTGGTGTGATTTAACTATTTATGATCTTTTTCTCATGGATGAAACAACGTGAGATTGTGTATTCATGCATCATTTAAATTACCTAGGGATATAAGTGTCATGCATCATGGTAGCCACACATGGGATGGGTGTATGGGACATAAAGATTATAATGCATTTCACTTCCTTAAAAATTTGAAAAAATGGTGTCTTATAAGGGTGATTCAAATGGGTAAATGGAAGGAATGATAAAGATGGTTAAATAATTGTGTTTAATGAAACATCTTGTGTTTATATAATTTGGTTACCCCTATGATGACCATGTTTGTGGTAATGTATGGATAGGGATAGTGTACTAGATGTGATAAATTTTATTGAGATCATGTGCGTGAATGTGTTTATGAATAATGAGGAGCCTTCCTTTATGTAAACTACGAAAACCTTATGTTATGTGTTCTAAAATATTATGTTTGGTGTTGTAGAGAAATAAAACCATGGTAACATGTACCAATTTAAAGAAAAGAGGATGTTATAGAGAATTATCCCCCAGAAGTGGAGAAGGAGGATTTGGTGGTCTAGTTCGAGAAGAAGTTTCCTGATAAATTCACTTGTTTCATGAAGATGACGGAACAAAGACCCAGGGCCAGTTGTACCATGCTTGATTGAGATAAATAGGTATTTTTAGCTATAGAACCCTCCAAATTTTATGGAGAGGGTGGACCAGAGGTATTTGATTTCTAGATAGAGTTCATCCAAATGATTCTTGATCACTTAGAGACTCCTCCCGAGAATAGATTCAAGATGGAATACTAAATGTTGAGAGGCCAGGCAATGTGCTGGTGGGAAATCTCAGTTCATACTGAACAGGTAGAGGGTATGTTGTGGAAGAGTTTCTAGGAATCGTTTTTGGAGAATTACTACTAAAAGACTCTATGGCAGGATAAGGTTGTATAATTTATGAGGTTAACCTAGGGAACCATGTCAGTGATGGAGTATGCAATCCATTTTTTAGACTTGCAACATTTTTTTTCCAACTTTGGTAGGGGATGAGGAAACAATGAAAAAACGCTTCTAGGATGGAATTATACATGAGATTATGTCCAAGTTAAATATCTTCAACTTAAATAGGTTTACTGAGGTGATAGACCAGGCCCCCATCTCTGAGGGGAAACTCAAGGAGTCTTCAGGTGGTGGATGTGTGGTTCTTGTTAGATGATCCCCTAGTGTGAATTTCGATGGTAAGAAGCATCATTTTGAGAGTCTTCACAAGGGAAGTGGTGTACAAGGTATCCAAAAAAGGAAATTAGTGTCTTAGGGAAGCGACCATGTTTTTTTAGTGTGGTAGGATAGGGCCCATGAGGGTTCAGTGTTCCCAACCACTAGTTGAGTACCAAGTGTGTGATAGGTTATGGAACATACAAAAGTTTTGTAGAAAACCTTGATAGTCTAGAACAAATAGAGGATTGACACTGATGATGAGTGTATGTAGGGGTTGGCTACCCCTTAGCAGGTAGGCAGTTGGAGCATGACAAGTTGTATAGGTAGGGATGGCAGGCATGAAACTATGGGGCGATAACATCCATATTATCAGAGTAGTGTGGATATAGGTTTTTAGATTGGGACATATGGTAAAGGGGATGTCTAAATTCATTCAATGCAGTCAGCATTAGGTGGTGGCGAGGCTGGACCATCAAATATTTGAGGTACAATCCTTGTATCTTATATGCTTGATGGTGATTTATTCAATACAAATGACTCACTTTTTTTTTGTTTCTTATCAGTTCTTGGTTGCGTTGGTCCTAGTGGTGGAATGTTTATTTGGGTTTATGTAAATTGATATGACTTTAGGGGTGATAATATAAAATATTAGGAAATGTAAGGGGTGTTCTATAGAGGTTGGTGGGTATCATTTCTCATGGAACATGTTTGTGCTTGAGATTTCATGTTTTAACTTGATTTTGGGCATATAATAGCTGGTGTCATATTATGATCATATTGATTGTTACCATCATAGGGTAACATTCACTTCCCTTGAAGGAGACACTTATGTCTACCTTGGTGGGTGGGATGTTCGGGCATGATATACAGGGCCAATTTTTCATCATTTGAGTGAACTCAAAGTCAAAGTGGTTTTCATTATGATTGATGATGGAGGTGTGAGGAAACTTGTCTTTCCTCCCATAGTGGATCAGTTCTAGGACATGTTTCTTAAGGACATCTTAGGTCTGCCGCTTGAGAGAGATGTTGATTTCACATTAGATTTTTTTTTTCTGAGGACAGAGTCAGTTTCTATTTCTCTGTATATAATGGCTTTGACATAACTCTAGGAACTTGAAACCTAGTTAAAAGAATTATAGTGTAAAGGGTTTATTTATCCAAGTACGTCACTGTGGGGATCTTCAGTGTTATTTTTCAAGAAGGATGATGGGTTAGTGTATTTGTTTGTTAATTACAGGAATCTAAATCAGATAATGGTTAAGAAATGATACCCACTTTCCTAAATTAAAGATCTTCTTGACCTGCTGAGAGGCACTTCAGTGTTCTCCAAGATTGATTTGAGATTAAGGTATCATCAGTTAAGAGTGAGACCTTTTGATATACTTAAGACTGCCTTCAGAAGAAGGTATGGGTTATATGAGTTTTTGGTGATTCCATTTGGGTTAACTAATTCACTAATAGTGTTCATGGCCTTGATTAACTGAATCTTTAACCCTTATCTTCATTAGTTTGTAGTTGTATTCATTTATAACATCTTGGTGTAGTATATAACTCATGATAATTATTAAAAACATCTTGACAACATCTTGATTACACTAATAGAGAATAGGATTTATGACAATCTATTCACACATGGATTCTGGATTAATATATTTCATTTCTTGGGTTACATTATCTCTAACGAAGGTGTGTTTTTGGACCCAGAGAAAGTCCAGGAAATCGTATCTTGGGAGCAACCCAATAATTTTTTGGATGTTTTTAGTTTTATAGGATTGAATGGTTACAACCAAAGGTTAATCAAGGACTTATCCCATTTGGAAATACAACTTTCAAGAATGACCAAGAAGGGTGTTAAGTTTGTGTGGTATAAGGAATGCAAGAATTATTTTCAAGATTTAAAGAAACAATTAGCTATAACACTGATTCTGATCTTGACCAAGTTGGGAAATAGGTATATCATTTTTTTGTGATGCATCTGGTGTGGTTATTGGAGTTGTGTTGATGTAGGATGATTGGGTTTTTGCATATGGTTCAAGGTAGTTGAGGCCTTAAGAAATAAACTAGCCCACTCATGATCTTGAGTTGGTTGTAGTTGTTTATGCCTTGAAATGTTGGTGGCATTACTTGTTGGTAGAGTGGTTTATGGTGTATACAAATCATAAAATCCTTAAATACATATTCTATTAGTATGATTTAAATATTTATAAGTGAAGATGGGTTGTGTACATGTAGTCCTTTGACTTCGAGCTGCTTTAAACACTAGGAAAGGGGAAAAATGTTGCGGATTCTTTAAGTCGAAAGAAACAAAATCAGGTTGTTCATAAATCTAGTTCCGAGTGGAGAATGATGGTGTGGTTTTCTAAGATTCATCTGGAGGTGCAGGATAGGTAGGAGAAAGTGACCCTTGCATCTGTGGAAGTTGATTCCACACTATTGGGCCAGATCAAGAAGACACAACATGGGGATCTGGAATGTTTAGAAATGAGGGAAGGTCTTAAAGGTGGAGAGTCACCTTCTGTTTAGACCATTGTAGATGATGTGTTATTTGTGTTTGTGGTTGTGTGGTTGTGTCATCGTGTATGAAAGAATAATTTATGAGTGAGTTCCATGCATCAATGTGGGAAGTACATCCTGAATTGACTAAAATTCATCAAAACCTTGATAGATAGTATTGGTGGCATCAGATGAAGAAGGAGGTTGCGGGTTTTATAGTGTGTTTCCTTACCTATCAACAAATTAAGGCAAAAAATCAGTAGCTATGTGGGTTTTTTCAGCCATTGACCATTCCAAAATGGAAATGGGATGAAGTGATGATGAATTTCAAGGCGGTCCTTCAAATTACACCTCATAAGAATGATATGATCGGGGTAGTTATTGTTTGGTTGACTAAGGATTCCCATTTCTTTTTGGTTTGAGATACCTTCACCATGGATCAGTTGATTGAGTTGTATGTTCAAAAGATAATATGGTTTAACGGGGTTCCATGAAAAATTATTTTGGATCAAGATCCGTGTTTTATATAGTACTCTTGGAAATGATTACATAAAGTTCATGCTACATAGGTATTTTTGAGTAAAAATTTGCACCCGTAGATGGAGTGGTAGTTAGAGCATACTATTTATGTTTTAGAGGACATGTTGAGGATATGTGTTCTAAATTTTGGGGGATCATGTGAAAATAACTTGTGTCCTATTGAGTTTTCATATAATAATAGTTTTAGGCCACACTTTAGATGGAACCATATTAGGTGCTCTACAATAGACCATGTAGATCTAAATTGTGTTAGTTAGAAGATGGAAAATTATAATTGTAGGGATTAAGTCTCATGCAGGATATATCAGATCAGGTTTAGTTGATTTGGAAACACACCATGACAGTGTATAATAGGTAGAAATTATATTTAGACGGACGTCTTAGACCTCTCGAGTTGGTGGTGGGTGATCATGTGTTTCTTTGGGTGTCACCTAGGTTATGTTACTATTGAATTCGGATGTAGGGTTAGTTGTCACTAGGTACATGGGTCCATTTGAGATTTTAGAGAGGATTAGACCGGTAGCATACCAATTAGACCTTCCACAATGGTATAACATCATGCACAATGTGTTTCATGTTTCAAACCTTCGATAGTATCACCCTAACCAATATCAAATGATATATGTTGATGATTTTGAGATCAGGGATGATGTATCCTTTAAGGAGAATCCATTCCATATTATAGATTGTAGTGAGAAGTTCTTGTGGGGAAAGATAGTCCCTTAGGTTCGATTTATGTGGAAGCATGGGGATGGTTAGGAAGAGACTTGGGAGAGGGAGTTGAATGTGTTGGTATAGTGGCCTAATCTATTCTCTTCAGAAGCTTAATGTTTTTTTGATGTATGGATCTAGGATGATCCATTATAATGTGGGGAGGTTTTAAGGTCCTAAATTTCAGGGTGGTATGACCTTGTATAAATTTCATTACTAAAATCTTAATTTTGGTCAATGGAATGTTTATTAGGTGCAGGAGGAGGATTGGGGGGGGGGGTGTTTTTAGGGTTTTGGAATCAAAATAAAAGGGAAAATATCCATCTAATTCATTTTTTATGGTTGAAAAACAGTTAGAGATAACTATGATCCCTAACCATGTAAGGTAGAAGGAAGGGTGCATGGTTTGGGTGAAACCGTGAAAGGGGGAGGCCAAACCGCGCAGATTTGGATAGTGGTATTTTGCATGGTTGGTAAAAATTTTGTCAAACCGTGCGAGACTCCCAAGTTAACTATGCAACCCAACCTCTCATAGATATTTTTTGGCATACGGTTTGTAAATACTTTCAGATAAGCCGCGTTCCCCATTAAAAATTGAAAATATTTAGTTTCCCCCATAGTATTTTTAAGTTTCCACCTATGTTTTCTTCCCTTCTCCTAAATCTAGCCCCAGTTAAGAACCTAAACCCTCAAGAGATCCCAAGGATTGATATCCCTCATTTCTAGGCTATTTGGAGTGTTGTTGGTTACAGATCGAAGATCCGGGTAAGTCTAATATTCCCCTTGCTTCTCTTTTCCAGATTAGGGTATTTATTTTTTATCACTTTCTTTTGACACCATAAAACTCTTTTTTTCCAATGGAATATTGGTTTAGAATTTAAAAGGTTTTTTAATCCATATATGATGCTACGATTAAGAGTTCATTCATCATCAGATTCAAGGTAGGCGATCTATATGTAATATCCCATAGTTTTATTTAGTTTTTTTTTCATGTGGGTTGAGTTCTTGGTCCCCTCTTATTATACGGTTGATGTATTTACTGATATTTGGTAAAAATAGGTTTCTAAATGATTAATTGAATCCTTAAAGATCCCTATGGGATGTTTTGAGATTAACCTTACCAATTTAGGGCCACCCATGTGGTGCGTTGATAATCCGGAGCATGGAAAATTGAAATGTTATGTATAAAATGGACTCGTAACAAAGAAGAACCCATGATAATTATATTAACATGATTAGTTGGTTTCTAAAGAAAAAATAATGGTAGTTATGTCTAGTTTTTGGCATTGGAATAAGGGGTTGTTTGAAAAAATTTGAATAAGGGTTAAATGATAGAAAGTAGATGCGTCAAATGACTCGTGACTTGTAATTTAAACGTGTAAATGGAAAAAACATGCGAATTGATGAGTTATGTAAAAGGGGTTAATGTGAGGGAATTATGGTTTGGGATTAATGAGTTAAGGCTTATTGTTGATTAACATGATGAATGACTATGGTATAAGAATGAATTTCTATTTGATTGGGTTTGGTTGTGGTATGTATATGTGGTAAATGGTTGAATAATCATGTTCACATAACTTGGTTGTGTGGGGATCCATTGATGATCAATACCCAGGGCTAGGTTAGACTTATGATCTAAACCCCTTGGCAGTTGTGGGATCCATATATGCTCTATACCCACAATTTGGGTTGGAATGATGCTCTAAATCGCACAAATAGAATGCATGGGTTAGGGTGCCATACTGATGCTTTAGGCCCCCAATGGTTCCATTGGATGGAACTTCCCAGACTGATTCTCAAAGGTAAGTGTGATGCGATTGATTTTGAAATGTTACCCCTAGTGAGATATGGAAAAAAACTCCTTTACTTCTATATGGTAATTGATTAGCTTTAAATTTTTTATAAATAATATAAATGTCTAACCCATGGATCATGTGAGGAAGGTGAAGTTAGAAATGAAGGTGGTTTTAGTGATGAAATAAAAATAATGAAGAAGATGCTTTAAGAGTATATTGTTAACTAATGGCACCCAAGTTATCTTTTTTTTACATTTTCATTTATTTATTTCGTTCATTCACTATCTATTTATATTACATATTTTGTAGCCACCATTAACAGTGGCCTACTAAGTTGTACTCAGACCATGATTGTGCCTCGATTGGGTACCCGACCATATTTCATGGTTTCAATTCAAGATAAGGGAAACATCCTAATTCCAGGGAGTTGAGTCAAGCTTGGTTGATTATGTATAAGGATCTAGACTTGGTATCAAGATCTCTTGGAAGTTTTATAGTTTATTATTATTTTGGGTTTTGTTTCACTTTGGCAGTATTAGTATGATAAGGCAAGTTTACTTGTTGGCTTGTACCATGTTGGGGAATGGGTTATTATGCATGATTCTAATTATTACTTACTATTTTCACTATTTCATTTATTTTATCCTGTGACTCACTCTATAAAAGGGGGTATATTCTCCCCACATGACTTATTAAACCCTAAAAACTATTCGACAACCTCTAACATGATGAGAGGTGTGCTTGAGGTCATGTGGTGACCTGACTCGGGGCACCATTTAGTGGATACTAGGTTGAGGATATTACAAAATAAGTGAACCAAATTTTTATATAAAAAATAAATACATTATGGATACTGAATAAGAAGTATCCAACCTCAATATATTAATATTTTCTAGTTAGTTGAAGTAGAAAGAGGATAAGAATAATAATACTTATGATACACTATATTTTAAAACACTAAGGTTGAAAAATAAGAATAAGAATTAGTGATTAAGGGAAACATATAATGAGTTATACAAAATACTCATTTATAGTCAAGATTCCTTAAGCGCGTGTCAAGAGAGTACATTAAATAAATTATGTAAGTGAATTGGGAGTAAGTCTATTAATTGATATTGAGTTATATGATTATATTATTGAAGATCTATAGGTAGTTACAGAATGTTAGTGAGAAAGGAGATATGATCATACTGATGTAGTGATATCTTATACAGATTGAAGATATACTTCATTAGTTTGAGAGAAACACAATAACTAATGGTGATAGGATATATATTCAATGAGATACAAGATATGCATTGTATAAAAGGGAGATATTGTGTAAGTATGAGAAGTAATATGGTTTTTAGATGATACCTAGTTGTAAAGAATATAATTTATAGTGGATAATATATGAATGAGGTTAATCACCAATCATAGTAAGAAGTGTGTTTCCTATGGAGGGGATAATTTTTTTTAAAAAACTATAATCTAATATTTAATTTCTTTTACTATATTTTATATGGTTGTTTCTTGTTGGGTAAGAGATAAATAGATTCATTTATGTCCTAACATGTAGTAAAGGTTTAATTATTGAGATAAGTTTAAAAGGGTAATTTTTTAAGGGATTAAGAACCTAGTAAAAATATATCAAAACCAATTCAAACCCTCTCTAAGGTGATTAGGCATTACTATAAATATATCAAGTGGTATCGCAAAAAAGGGTTCTATTTGGTTGGATTTAAATTTTTCTTCTTAGTGTTTTTAATCAAAATATCTAAAGAATATATTTAAAGATAATTTATAATTTACTTAGATAGAAAATTTAGTTTCAATATCTACTAGCAGCAATATAGATATTTAAGTAAAAAATTTTATATCAAAAAAAGAAATAGGAAAAGAGGATAAAGATAAATTTAAAATTTAAAAATGGAATCACCACTACCTAAAGATAGTTAGAGTGGTAACTATTTTGATAAATATGTTCAATATAATTCGTTGGATGTATAAAGCTCATTCCATGATGGGGATGGTTACATAATATCTATTAAATAACTATTCTAAATGGTTTGGGAATACTTAAATAAATTTACCAAATAAGTAGTCACATATAAATTTAATTTCATATAGAATAAATGTGATGAAAATCCATAGCTGATAGAATAATCTAAAGAAACATAAAATGATTTATAAATTCAATTACAAAAGTTTAATTCTCTTATCAAGGATGTGAAATTCATGGGGTTATCCTTATATATTATTCAATAAAAATGTTCAATGTTTGGAGATACATATCAATTCAATATTGGTGAAAAATTAAAATTCAAAAAAGTTTTTGATGAAAAGATCTATGCATTGGAATAATCACATAAAGCTACTCTTGGTGTCATATAATCCCAATTTGAAGTCAATTCTAAAAGAATTAAGAACCTTGATGGAACTTCATTGGAAATAAAAAGTCTATAATAGGAAAAAAATTGAAAGATTAAGAGAGAATGAGAAGACCGTTTGAGATTAGTTGATAATGAGAATAGTTCCCTCAATATGAAGTGACTTGAACTTGAGGTGAATTTGAAAAATCTAGAACTTAAAAAATAGTTGGGAAGATAAGTGTTTCCACAATTATTTATAATTAGTGTATTGATTCTAAAAATAATCTCTCTAGGTTCAAGAGGAGATTTAAATCATGACATGATCAAACCATAATATGCTCTTAGAAAAAGGCAACCCATTCCTCATATAATTATATTTTTACAAATGTAGTCTTACCTAATTCTCTAGGATTCGAATAAAACTCTTGGAAAATTTAAGTGAATAAAAATTATAAAAAATCAACCAATGTACCAAGGGTGTATGTTTCGAATATTAACAATTGAAAATCACAAAATAAATCATAAAATAATTTTTTATCTACTGAAAAATGATGTTATAAAATATTGATAGGACACTCCTAAATATAAAAGTAGACTTGTTAGAAACTGTTAGTGACAATTAAGGGATAGGTATAATTCTATTTAGTTTTGGTAAAATATGTTAACTTATGAATGTAATGGAAGGTCTAAATTTAAGGGGAACATAGATAGAAGAAGCATAAAACCTACGAGTCTAAAGTATATTTTCACATAAGAACTATAATCTAACATACATGGAAAGTTTTTTTGTAATAAAAATTTCTATGGAAAAAAAAAGTGGTCATAGTGATGATGAGTTCTAGTATTCCCAATACAAGAACAATTCAAATACTTATGTGCAGATAATACCATAAAAATGATAAAGTGGGTGAGAAAGGAAGACAAGTCTACCTTGAGGAGTAAACAGAAGAAAAGAGTTGAGAAAACAACTCCCAATAAGTTAGTGAAGGTATATAGAAATGATTTCTCATCAAAAGGAAGAGTTGTTTCTATTATATAAAGAATGGATAAATTATAGACCATTGTAAATTTTATTTTAACATCAAGAAATAAAAATACATTCTGGAATATAAGGGTGAAATAATCTAAGGGATAACATGATTGATTTGGTGTAAGATATCCAAGATAGAGAATTAGAATTTCATGATAGATTTTATAATAAGGATAATCCAAAATCTATTAATGAACTATGTGTATGGTTAAAATCGTTAGGGAATTTAATTAAAAAGTAAATGACATGTATTTTAGAGCAAAATAAACGATTAAAAACTGAGGGAAAAGAACCAGTGAATTTAAGTAATAAAATGTTTTCACTAGAAAATAATCCACACAAGAGGAAGAATAACCATGTGACAAAATAATGATTAAAATTTTACCAACCCAGTTGGATTTGGCTAAAAATATGAAGCAATATAAAAATAACGAATTTGATTTTCTTGAAAATGCAAAGAATCCTATTCTAACTGAAAAAAAGACCAAGAGGAAAATAAATCCATGCCACTCAAAGATTTATATATTTTTAAAAATCAAGGGTGAATAAAGAATAAAGTGTTCTAAATATTTTAGAGCTATAAATAAAGGAGTTTCTAGGTTGAGATAAAATTCTCAACCTTGTTTCTCTAATTAAAAGCTTATGGAAATCATCTTATTCCTATATTTTCCCATTTTCTATAATTAATGATGGTAATTAATGGAGAAGTATAAAAAATTTAATTATAGTAGACCTAGAAGATTCATCCATCATAGAATATTTCAATTGGTATTATGTTTTTTTCTTCCAACACATTATTTTCAAACTATCAATTAATATCAAACTTCAATTGATATTATACATTCTTAGAGATTATTTTTTAATAAAAACAACCATGAAGAGGATTTATGGAGAGAATCCCATGAAGAGGAGTTGAGAATGTGAAGCTTCTAGAATTTTAAAATCTCTTGGTAAAATATATAATTATTGATATACTTAAAGTAAAATAAATCTAGAGGTATGATGATCGATTTACCATTCTATTCTAGTTTATAATAAATTTATTTTCTGGGAAGGGGGTGGTGATTGTAAAATCTAAAAGGGTGATAAAAAAATTCCCTTGAATATTTTTGTTATATTTTTTTAAGTTGAGTATAGGATCATAAAAATTATTAAAAATCTATTTATTCAAAACCTATGAAGTGAAATAATATTTGGTATCACATTGTAGATTATATATGGACAATTTTTTTATCTAGATTGGAAAATCGTTTTTATACACTAAGTTAGACCATGTGAACTTATAAATGATTAATTTATGGTAAATTACTAATAAAAATTTTGTTCCACCCTTCCTTTATGGGAAGTTGAATAATTCTCATAAAAAAGGTAAAGGCCAATGAGTTAAAGAGAATAAAGTGGTGACGATATTACTTCAAAACCATTTAAGAATCTTGAAGATATGGGAATTTATTCCCTTTCAAAAATACCATATTATTTATTATCAATAAATATAAGAATGAAAACTCTTGAAGACATATTGACTTATATTTTTATAATTTAGTTCAACGTGTTGAGAATGAATCCAAATGGGGTGATTGAAATACCCCAAGGTCTGTATTGGTTATAATTATTATCAATTAGAATCTCAATAATCATGTATTATTATTTTTGGCGATGGAGGAAGAATCAACCCAATGAAGAAGTTTAATATATTTCCTGTACATTTATGGGAAAAAAGAATGGAGTCTATTCTTGGTGATAATTTTATAATATCTAATGACAGTAAATCTAGTTTTTTTGTAATCATGAAAAATACTAAAAGGATGAGGGAAGAATTATCTGAAATAGTTGTTAAGGGAGTTGTAAGATTTGGATATTTAACTAACTAATAAATAGTTTGAATAATTATGATTAAATAAGATAATGAAGGTAGTTAAATGTTTGGAGAAAAGCTAGTTGAAGTTGTGAGAGACCATCCATAGATATTTGAGTATGAAGGATATTGTTTAAAGTGAATAATATCACTTATATGAAGGTTTATAGAAGTTTATTTGAGGTTATAACTTTTAAGGCAGTGATATTTATTGAAGTACTAAAAAATTAGTGTTTATATGATGCAAAAAAACATAGAAATAACTTGATGAGGTTTAGAATTGTTATAATAATTCCCAAAAATTATTTTCAGCTATTCTAGGTGATTTAAAATGGTTAATATTACTATAATATGAATTAAATATGTTATAATTTTATTATAATAATTCTAGTATTTTTTTGTTTGAGGATGAGAAAATGAAAAAGGCATGAACTTCATAAGGTTTATTTTTGAAAACTTTATATTATTTACCCAGTATTTAAAAAGTTAACTAGAATATAAAAAATGGAAATGGAAACTTCATATAGTTGTTTTAATGATATTATAAGGTAACGTCACAACTTTATAAGGTTTATTCTAGAGATGAAGGGAATATCATGAGTCTATTTCCAGATCTTTATAATATTGATATGAGATCTCTTAAGGTTTATCTAAGAAATTATTAAGGTTCAACATAAATTAATAAAGTAAATCTAATATCTTTTAAGGTTTAATTGAACATCATAAGGTTCCTTGAGTTGTATAAGGTTCACTAAGCTTTTATGGTTTGACACTTTTTTGAAAATTTTGAGATTGTTAAAATTTGTTAAGATAAAGATGTATAGATTAAAACATTCTAATGAAATATAAAATTAGGAAATTATATGTGTTTTTATTCATTGGTTCAAACATAATAAATGAATTTTGATTCAAGATATATTATGAGAAATAGGATCTTTATGATTAAGGATAAGAATATCAAGCATTGATGCTTTCTAATAATTAAGCTAAAGCCTACTTGAATTTTATATGCACATATATTGTGATGAAATGAGTAATTATAAAAAATAATTATTATTGTATAATTTTCAAATTGTTATGGAGAATTATTTACTATTGTAATTTTTAGAATATATTTTTAAATAAATTTCTTAGGCCTTCTAGAAGAGTTAAATTAATATTTAATCATCTGGGATAAAATGATAATAAATAAGAAAATGGTATTACTTTAAACGAGTTAGAGACAAAAGATTGAGGAAAAAGGAATATCTTTGATGGTGAGAACAAACCCATGTGATAAAGTTGGGAAAATAAGATACAGAATCACTATATTGATTTTATGAATAATTTCTATAAAAATATATATAAAAAATATTCTAATGATCCAATAATATAAAAATATGAGAAGAAGGGAGAGAAATTAGGTCTCTCAAAAAAATAACTATAAAATAGAAGATAATTAAACAAAATACCACACTTAAGAAGAAATAATTTATGGTTATCAAAGAATAATATTAAGATGAATTTATTTTTTTGATCAGATCTAGTTAGTCTAAGAATAAGGATATGGATAAGAATAAGAATACTTATCATACACTATATTATATAATTATGTGATACAAGAACAAGAAAAAAGAAGAATAAAAAGAAGAATAATAAATATAAAAACATGTGAGGAAGGAAAACATGTTGGGAGTTCTATAAAATACTCATTGGCATTTGAGATTCTTTAAGAGTTAGTTGATAGAGGCCATAAAATAGATTCTAAATAAGATATGGGAACAAGTATCTTTATAGAGATAGAGTTTCATTTTTCTATTCTTGATGATATATAGGTAGTAAAAACATTTGAGTTAGGAAGGAAATCATATCATGTTGATGAAGTGAAATTTTTTACATATTAGATATCTACTTCATTAGTTTAAGAGAAATATTATAACCAACATCGAAAGAATTTATATTCAGAATGTTTCTAGATATGTATGGTAGTATAGAAAGATGTTGTGTGAGTTTGAGAAATACCATGAGTTAAAGATAAAAACTAGTTTTGTTCAATTACATTTATTATGTTGAATCTAGGATTGAGGTGAATAACTGATCACAATAAAGAGTAGGTTTCTTATGAAGGGTTTGAACCATGTAAAAACACTATGAAATTCTATTTACATTTATTTACCTCATTAAGTGTTGTTGTTTCATGTTGGGAAAGTGATAAATAGATTCATTTATATCTAAATAGGAAACATAGGTTTGAATATTAAGAAGAGTTTAAAAGGATAAATTTTTTAGGGAATAATAATTTGGTAAAAATTTGTCGCACTTGATTTACCACCTCCTTAACTGACTATATAGTCCTATCATATGTTATGTAAAGGTTCATTACATATATATAAAATCCTTTTAATTATAATAATACATATAAAATAACATATAAAACATGGTATACATTGTGTTTGGAATGGTTAGTATCGGTCCATGTGAGGACCTGGTGGATATATTAGTTGTGTGGGATTAGTGACTTCAATAAGATGATTTTTCCCTTAGAGGTTGGATATGTGATTCCTTCCTCACAATTTGGATTCTCTTCCAATTCATTTGGGTACTAGGGGTTATCGTGAATTTTATAACCCTGTTATGAGTGTTATTTCTTAATAGGTTGGATATGTGACATCTTCCTCTATATTTAAACTCTCTTCCCATTTCATTTAGGTGTTATAGGTTAGTATGATTTCTATGACCTTGCAGTGTCGATTTTCATTTCTCAATGTATTTTATACTCTATGATATTACCTAATACTTGGATTCTAAACTTGTTTTGGGGGGATCCATCTTGTGTCTTATATTCTATCCATGGTGTTCTCTTATAATATACTTTAGCATATGATGAAAAATTCCACTCGCATTATCCAAAACTAGTAGAGTTAGGATTCATGGAAGACCAATAAGTGAATGATGATCAAAATTGGATTTTTACATTGATAATTGATTTAATTATTACATAGTACATTAACTCAAATATATTTTGAATTTTATATTTAAGACATGTTGGTAGTATCCCCTCGGGTTCTTTACACACACTTTGTATGTTCAAACCTGTCAAAGTGAAAACTTTACTATTCTAGATTCAGGTGAGGGGAAACACCACCCGTTTAGTGGTTGAGTTGTGATATCTTAACAAGGTGATGGAGGAAGTTTTGGGTTTTATTATAATACATTTTTTAGTTATAAATTTTAAATTTTATTTCCTTGGTATATTCCCATGTTTATGTCCAAAAACTTATTGTGATCACCCCTTTTTAACTATTGATGTATAATTGTGACATAAGATATAATTTTTTTATAACATGATAATGATATTTGGTATGGTTTTTAGTTATATGTAATTGAATATTATAATTGATGTGTGATTTAGTTTATATGGATTTTGTTACATTATGAGTATGATATCTGGGGCATATTATCCCGGTTATATGGGGTGGTCACTCATTGCTAGTATACAACCACCAACATATAGAGAGGTGTTCTAGTGGTCACAATAATTTTTTTATGGGATGGGGAACCTAGGTCATGATGTTACAATATATATATTCCTCATATTTATCCCATGTTATTTCTTTTATTAACAATAATTTAAAATTGGAATTTATAATAAAATCGAAATCAATACACATAATAATTCAGGATTATGACCCAAATAAATTAGTTTATACTAGAACCTATTCTCTTGAAATAATCTAATCAAAACTATAAAAATACTAAATTATGCACCTTTAAGATGAGTCTTGAAACCATAAAATGTAACTAATTAGTTGATTTCAACAAATTAGTTCTTGATTATGAAAATAAAAATTCTAAATTAGAGGACGAGGACATGCATTTTACCCTTCTTTCATCCTTTGATCAATCATTTTTATGTTTAGAAGAAATAATAATTTATAATAATTAAATATTAAATTTAGAAGAAGTTTATCCTAACTTTAATTTCAAGGAGATTATATTATCGAAATAATGAAAAGTTAAAGGAGAGGGGTTGATGAGAAAGGGTATGCCAAAATATAGAATGAAATAAAAAAGAATTCCATTACAATCAAAATTACCACAATAAGTGTAATACATATAATTCAAAATACAGAAACTTGAAATGTTTCTTATATCATAAATAAGAACAAATTAAAATAAAATTTCCATATAAAATGTGTTTTCAATCATTTAAATGGCACATAGTAATTATCTATCATTGAATATAAAAAATGATGTGATAATAAAAAAGTAGTAAATACAGTTCATTTAAACATAGATAATGAATTAGTTATATACTTAGGTTTATATTTTTATACATGTCTAATTGATAAATTATTTATAAAGAAGTAAAATTTGAGTTGGGGAGAAATTTTGTTAGAAAATAAAAAATAATAAGATCATGATGATTGGCTATTTAAAAGTACAAACTTATGATGGGTCAAATAAAATTCTAAACATTGTTAAAAGAGTAAATAAACTAACAAAATTACTTAATATTTTTAATAAAAATTAATAAATATTTTTTCTATTTTATGTAATTTTAAGGTTAAATTAACATTACCAAGGGATCAATTTTTTCAATGAAAAGTATATAAAAAAATGTATTATATTTTTGATTAGTAACACTTATCTAGAGAAAAATCCTACCCTTAATGATGTTTTTGAATACCAAAACTTTTTTTAATATAAGAGGTTAGATCATGTGATTGATAAGTGATTTTTTGAGTAAGAAAAAATGATCATTAGAATATGAAACTAAAAGTTAATTACCTTTATTTAAATAAAACATTTATGAAAAATAAAAACATTTAGTTTTAAATGGTGCTTCGGTCCTTGACCGAGGCATTACCAAAAAAAGAATAAATTTTATAACCAAATCATGGACTATGTCTACTTAGATATTTGTGGTTAAATTGGAGTGTTTTATCATGGAGTTGGAAGTTATTTCTTATTATCCATTTATTAATCGTCTAGGAATTTTTCAGTTTACCTAATAAAAAACATATTATAAATTTAGTTGTTTAAAAAAATATAATATAATGGTTTAAAATAAAATTAGTAAGAGCTTGAAAACTCTATGAACTAATAATGGGTTGATGTTCCCATAACTATCATCTATTCATATAGAAGGATTATTTTTTTATAAATTTACTTTACCCAAAATAAATAATGAACTAAAAATGTGTAATATATAATAATTCCAATGTTAATCACATGAGGAACATGAAATCAAAAAATGGTTATTAAAAACTAAATACCACATCCCTATAATTTATTTAAACGGTGGTTTAAATTTTCTAAAATAATTCCAAAATAATTAATAAAAATAATTAAAAATGAAGGAAGGGGAACCTATATCCAAGTATTGTTTTTCTAGGAATATAATATTCTATCAAAATTATTAATTGAATTAATTTAATAACTATGTTATTTTATAATAAATTTTTCTGTGTCATATTCAATTAATATGACTTTATATCATTTTAATTGTTCATCATCAAAATAATAAATATAAATAAGGTGTATTATTTTTTTAATATAAATTTCAAAAGAATGATTAAATTCACTGTTCATGAATAAATTACTTTTACTACATTATTTTTCATTCACTATTAATTCCATTTGGACACATAATTAGTAACAAATGAAATAAAAAAATTATATTGCAATATGATACTTATTGAATTAATTCTCTCAAACTTTTATTTTTATTATAAAATAATAAAATATACATTATGGTTAAGTAGGAATTGAAAAAACAAGATAATCCAATAATAAACCAAATAAAATATCAAAAAAATGTGGGAACAAAACATACCAATGAAACCAACAACCACCTAGAGAAAAAATAAAAAACAAACCATAAAAAACAATCAACCAAAAAAATAAAATTTTAAGAATGAATCTATAGTCTAACTTCTAAGAAAATCATGCAGATATTTTAATGTTAGATCCCTAATGTCAAGATATATCTTAAATTGTAGGTTTTTTTCAATGATGTAGGATAAAAATTATATAACTTTAATGAATTCATCACTAGGGAGAGAGTCAGATTTAATTTTCACATTGATAAAAGCAACTTGTAAGATAAACAATTTTATCATTTTCTTATTAAATAAATTCATAACTAAATTTAATATAAAAAAGTTTTTTACACATCCACTTACATAGATCAACAATTATTATTTGAGTTTATCTGCACTTAGAAGTAAAAAAATATATCATAGAAGATAGTCTATTGTTTAAATAAATAAATAAAATTAAGAAACAGTTAACATGAACAATTTTTTTGTTTGCGTCATAATGAAAAATTTATTTAATTATAGTCTGAAAACAAAAATAATAAAAATAAACTAAAAATAATTGAATAAAACCACACCGTAAAAATTATATTAATAAATAAAATAAAATAAAATTACTAAAAATTTCCTAAGTTAAAATTAAAAATAGTCAGAGAAAAATAAAAACAAAACTACCACTTTATCTGTATATTTACCAATGAAAGCATAAGTTGACACCACTACTCATCTAAAATTAGTTAACTAAAACCCCTTTTAAAATTTTAATAACTAAAAATCCCTATAGTGGACAAATATTTCATACAACCTAATATCGAGCACAATGAACTAGTTCAACCCAAGCAGTGGCCTTAATCCACCATTGAACTATCTAGAAAACTTCCTCTTATAATGGAAAGAATTATTAAATTTATAGAAAACATTAACTAGATGAATCATGAATGTTTAATTCAAACTAAATCATTCTTATTATATCTTCATTCAAAAATTCACAATCCAAGATGTAGCTCACACATCATCTGGTTTCCATAACATGGATCAACTTAAATTTAGATGAATCTCTATGACGTGGTATTCTACCACATCTTTGATACTATATTTAAAATCTAAAGGAGAGATCTGATATAGAGTCACATGAAATCATTTTATTCTTCTATCTTTGACTAAACCCATATCGAAAATTCAATAAGAGATATCATAGAAACAATGTAGATACTTCTTCTCCATCCTTAATCAGCCACATAGAAACCATAAAATAATTGGTTAAAGACCACAGCATGGTTTTTCATCTCAACATATTCTTATTATTCATATTTTATGAAGGCATACTAATAGAGACAACTTCTTCTTCCCAAATAGTTGAGAACTAGTCTTTATTCAATAAATCTACTTCCCAAGTCCTCTATTCCCACACAATTTTTCCTTAATTAGTATCATGAAATTAATTATATTATTATAAACACATAAATATATATATATATGTATAAATATAATTTTAGCTGTGCTATGACCATTAGGATCATGCAGTCACACTAGGGGAGGGGGTCAACATTAGCCAATTTTTATCAATTTTTTTCACTTTGTTTAATTCAAACCTCTATAACTATTAGGATGCATCAATATCATACATTTTTCTCAATTCATTTAAACCATATTAAATATAGAAACCAAAGAGATCATGATATACAATATTTTTACAAGGTTCATTCCTAATGTGAGTATCTACTCCTTGTTGTGTTTGGGCTGAGTTCAATATGCAGGTGCTTTATTAGTCATAAAAAGTGAATACATGACTATCTACCGATATTTTACAATATTCTAATAGGTTCATGATACCATCTCCCACCAGTTTTCAATGGCCCGCCTCCAACTCTAATGAACAAAATCTTTCTCTTAACTCTAGTATGAGTCAATATAAATATGAAAATATCTCTATCCTCAACTATTTAGGGAATTGATTGCTAGGTTATGATTAAAAACACAATAAACATACTGACCATCTTCTTAATCTTCAGAATGACAAAAAAAAAGATTGAAAAGAACCTTTAAGTTTTATTTTTCCTCAACCATATTCTTTGATCTTGTAATTAATTTTCAATCAGTAGTAGCTTTTTGTTCTTCAAGATTCTTGACATAGATGATAACTATAATGGTGCACATTGTTTACTTCTCTCTTATTCATTTTTCTTCTTTTTCTTCTCCATAAACACTTTTGATCTATAATGGAAGAAATCCATCCTCTCCCCTATCTTACTTTATTTACCATAAAAAATATTTAATAACAACAACATTGGATTTCTCTGCTCTCATTTCACATCTACTCTTACTTTTTTCTTCTTACAAACTCAGAATGAGAATCAAATGTATTATTTTTTATTTATTCAAAATATATAAATATTCATTATATTTTTTCCATGTGACATTCACATTTAAAACTTCTTAAAATAAAATTTTGGAAAGTATCTAGATATTCAAAAATGATCGTTAAATATTTTTATTTGTAGAACCATAACTATCACCCAAGGACCCAATCAATATTCCTTAATTAATTATCCTTCAATATATTATTTAAGTTGGTCAAATATTCTTCAAAAAGGATTCAACTTTTATCATAATAAATTAATTTTAAAAAATATTTTTTGAAATTCAATATTTATCATATAAAGATATTCTCAAATTATTCTCATTTATTATAATCAATTATAATCTTATTCATTTCATTATGATTTCATAAAATCATCTTTATCGTTAATCACATTGTCATGTCCACATGAAGCAAACCATTTTAGCATGAAGCTTCCATCCATTGAACAAACTTCTTCATTAAAATTTATTATCCCAAATCTTGACTATAATCAATTAATATTATGATATTTAAACATTAAGAACAAATCTACATTATCAAAATTATTTATCTAAATATCTCATATTTCTAAAATAATTAAAACATAAATAAGAAATATTTGATCTTATCAATCACTTCAATAGGCTCAAAAATATATTACACATACTCAAAAATATCTTCCCTGTTCTCATGAAGATCTTATGTATTTTAGAGAACATCACAGTAAATGTTACATGACATCTAGAAGATATTATATATCACTTTTTAATTAAATATGTATCTTTTGTATGCATTGATATATTATATATATCAACAAGAAGACCATACATATCATCTAATAAATATCAAAATGTATAATGAAAATCTTATTATTTATTACATATCATCTATAGAATCTTATGTCTCCCAATTATCTCTAGCACTTTTCCAATATTCTTTTATAAGAGATCCTATATATGTCATTTTCAATTCTTTATATCCAACTTATAATTCTAGAACTTAACCAAATAATCTGAAATATTCTTCAAGAATTATCTGGGATTCCCCAACCACGCTAGATTATCACAAAATAACTCAAATGAATTCATGAATTTATTACAATTTCATAAATATCTTTTGGAAAATTTGAAAATCATATGTAGATTATAATTACTCTTCTTGAGTATTTCAATAAAACTCCACCATGACAATATTTATTCAACTATTATTCATCAAATACTCTCAATTATATAGCATAATTAATTATAAAATAAATTTAGCAAACTTTTAATCTTCAAAAAATTAGTTTTTATCTTATAAGTGTTTTAATCAACATATAAAATAACCTTAATTATTGATAACACAAGGATAATTAATTCAATTCATATCTAGGTTCACCCTTTTTCTTAACAACTCTTCAATATTTTCAAAATATAGCTTCTAAAATTCATCAATATCATGTAGTTGACAATGATTTCATCAACCATTATAACTTTTATTGAATATATATAATTCAAGCTGATTAATCATCAAATATAAAGGCTAGTTCTATAAACCCATTTATCTCAAAAGTTAAATATATAGATACTTTGTCAATATTCATTTCCAATATGAATAGATATTCAATATATAATGGCATAAAACAATGAATATAATATAGATGAACTCCAAGATATATTTTACACCTTCAACCTCTTTATTGTTAATATTTTCATTATAAAATGACTTTACTTCTAAATGGGAAAAAAATAAAATACTTATTAGTGCAATCATTGGGCACTTCAATATCACCCATTGGATTCATTATTAATACCCATTTCATTTTAATAGTCAACATCCTTGTCCCCTTGTTGAAATTAAATGAAATGGTTTAATAGTATAATAATGTTATTCACATATCATGCTCTAATCACGATAAAAAATTCATCTTCTCCCCTTATTAAATTTAAAACCTAATTCACATGAGAGAAGGATGATAGAAAATTTCTATAATTAGTGAGAAATAAATTTAACAACTCCAAGTCTATGTGATCTAGCTTGGTTTATAAAATAATAGATATTAAATTTGAATTCAAATCTATCCAAAAATATCTCAAAATGTGATACCAAATAAAATTTCTATTTCCAGGGGATATTTAATTAGTTTTCAAAAATTATCACTTGAACACAATACATAGAAAACATTATATCATAACCATGTTTCTCCCCCTTTTCAACTCAACCATCTCAACAACCCCTCCCCCTTAATAATTAGAATTTATTTAAATAAAAACAAGCATGATACATTTTTATGATCATAATTAAACACCATACTTTTCAATAATTTATGGATTTATAGATTTTTACATAGGAATCATCCTGGAGTCACTCATATTCTTATTTCTCCATCAATAGTTACAGTCCATGGATCTTCATCATCATCGATATTTTTTTAAATAAAATCAAAGTATATTTTTTTGATATTGATTGAAATTTTGTAAGGATGAAAAAATTAAATCACTTAATTATATATATCTTATCATGCTATATGTTCATCACAAAATTTATCAAATTATCTTACTACACAAATAAACATAAATTACGTGTATATAAAACTCACAAGTAAAAATATATGGGAATATGGTAGATTATACCTTACTTATTAGTGAGACAAACAAGGTTGGGAAATGATTCTCAAATTATAAAGTTATTATTTTTAATTTTCAAATTCATTATAACTCTTCATTCTTACTTATCCTTGGATTTTACAGACTTGAATCTCTTTTAGTAACATGGACTTCTTGTTATTTTCATATTTATCTATATATGGAACTAGATTTTTCACATTAGATATAAAATAAATATCATTATTTTTTCTGACTTTATCTTCATTTCCATATCCATTTAGGTTGTCCATATATCTATACATTCTTTAATAACATGCCCAACTTTATCAGATCATCCATATAACTTCTCAATAGTATTTGAGTTCCCCTGTTTAGGTTATTTATTTAATTAATATTCTTAGATGTCTTCAAAAAAACTAATCGTTTTGTTTCTCTCAAAGATTGATTCTTTTTTTACATCATCTTCACAAATGATGATGTTCATTTCCAATTTAAAAAGGTACATGATGTAGCTTTTTCTTCCACAATAGAGTAATATCATATTTGGTGTAGCATCCTTCTCATTCTTCTTGGGTGTGTTTTCTTAACACTTTTATTTTTTGATTTCCATAAGATATAATTTTCTTAATTTCATTATTTTCTTCTAATAAATTGTTATCTGTATTCTTTAATATCTTGTGGTATATTCTTGGTTGATGGATACCAAAACTCTGTTGAGTCAAAAGTTCTCTTTTGACGCTTATATCTTATTTTGGAAACCAAGAAACGTACTGACCATGCTGATCATACTGACCATGCTGATCGTACAGACCATGCTGATCGTACTAACCATGCTGATCGTACTGACCATGCTGATCGTACTGACCATGCTGATCGTACTGACCATGCTGATCGTACTGACCATGCTGATCGTACTGACCATGCTGATCGTACTGACCATGCTGATCGTACTGACAATAATTATCATACTGACTCTGGAAATTGTATTG
This sequence comes from Viscum album, assembly GCA_963277665.1. Taxonomy (NCBI): domain Eukaryota; kingdom Viridiplantae; phylum Streptophyta; class Magnoliopsida; order Santalales; family Viscaceae; genus Viscum; species Viscum album. The sequence continues at coordinate 1,843,603,936 of OY728150.1, forward strand.
ACTCTATTAATCGTACTAAGTTTTATAAATCATACTCACTTGGTAATACTTATAGTACTCATACTTTACTTTCATTACTTTCTTGTTTTGGTCCTTAGTCAGAAACACATATTTCATATTAATTATACTCATGTTTATCATTTTTATATATCTGTTATTTTAACCAAAATGATGTCATGAAGGTAGTTATAAACTAATCAAAACGATGTTGTGTTTTCTATTTCAATATGACCATTATAATTCCAGGTGTCCAAGTCACTCTGAGTTTTCCAGAGAAATATGACCGTTGGAGGAAATATGACCGTTGGAACCTGAGGCCTATAAATAGGAGGTTATTTGAAGCCAAGAATATATGTGTGTGTGTGAGAATTTGATTATATCAAGTTCTAGAGAGAGATACTGTGGCCTCTCTCTTACTTCATGCGAAAACCTTGAGATTAAAAAATGTGAACGACTTGTTCTTAGCTTTTGTATTTCTATAAGTTCTTTGTTTTGCTTTGTGTGTATGATCAGGTGATAACGATCGAGGGCTGCCGGGGATAGGCAGACAGTGCTACCGATCATCATATCGAGGGCTTTCAAGTGATTGAAAGACAGAGGTGCCGATTACCTACAAAATCGAGGTCTTGTAGGGATAGCAAGACAGACATACTGATCATCATATCGAGGGCTTCCAGGGATAGCAAGACAGATGTACCAATCATCGTATCGATGGATTTCGGGGATAGCAAGACAGACGTACCAATCATCATATTGAGGGCTTACCAAGGTGGTGGTAAGACATACCAATTATCCTAGGTGAAAGGATAACCCTTCTCTTTGTGTCAAAAGAAATGTAATACTTTTACATTTCCACTACTGTTTGTTTTAATAAAGGGACTTGTATTATCTTCCTTTCTTCATTTCATATTCACTTGTAATTGTTTCAATTACAATCATACTGTTACATATTGTATCAATTGATTCTATACCCTCCATGGTAGTATCCTTCACTATTGTATTACTCTGATTATTTTATTCATCTTGAATACAATTGCTTTACTTATCTTATAGTATCACATCATATCATACCTTTATATTCAATACAATTGTAGTTGTTTGTTTATATTGTGAATTGTATTATTTTAAGATCTTTTAAACTAATTCCTTGAGTGTTTAAACTCAATATTTTTAAACCTACAATTCACCCCCCTCTTGTATTGCTCCATCTAATATACATATACATATACATATTCGATCCAACAATTGGTATCAGAGGAAGTTTTCACTGATTTGTATTACTTTCTCTATTTCTTTCAAATTTTTATTTCAACTATTTACTACACTAACGTGTGGAGTGGAAAAGATTTTGTTTTATTAGATTGCAGGAATAAATATTGGGTCAATTGAAAATCTAAATCCTTCTAGACCACCTATCTTTGATGGGAATGGTTATGAGTACTGGAGAGATCAAATGAAGACATTCGTTATCAATACTGGTGTAGAAAAGTTTATTATGCTTACTAGAGGATACAAAATTTCTGACAAAGAAGTCAATACTTTCACTAATCAAGAGAAGCAAGAATATCAACTAAATTACAAGATACGCAATACTTTATTATATTCTATGGCCAAGAATATATACAGCCATATATCTTCTTGTGAATCATCCAACTGTATTTGGAAGAAATTGGAAGTTACACATTTTGGTACATCCAAGGTTATAGAAACAAGAAGAGCAATGCATCGAGCAGGGTATCATGGATTTCTTTTTCCTTATGAAGAGCCAGTATGTAAAGTGCAACAAAGATTTATAAAAAATTTCAACAGTTGACAATCTATGGGATAAAAAGGTCTTGATAATGAAGCTCTTGTTGACAAAATTATTGATATAATGCCGAATGAATGGGAGTCAAAAAGGACTGCTATTGATGAAAACAGAAAAGTTTCCCAGATTACTCTTGATGAACTCTTTAGAACTCTTCTACAGCACGAGACAATAATGATGAGAGATACTGATTTCAACAAGAAGAAAAATGGAAATGGAAGTGTAGCTTTTACCACCACATCTAAAGCTAACACACCTGAAAGGATAACAAGATCCAAAGCTAAGAAAGTTGTTATGTCTGATTCAAGTGATTGTGATATTTCAGATAATGAGTTATCCAATATTTCTTGAAGGATGAACAAGATTGTGGGAAATAAAGACTTCCAATACAGATTCAAAAAGAAATATTGGAAGGACAAGAAAGATTCAGAGGTAACTTGTAATGAATGTAAGAAAGTAGGTCATATAAGACCCAATTGTCATTTACTGAAGAGAAATACAGAAAGGAGAAACATTATGATAGAAATAAAAAAAAGTATTACATGAAAAAGACAAATAAAGTCTTGAAGGAAAATGATACTTGGAGTGCAAGTGGTAGTGATTCATTAGATAATTCTTCAGAGTATGAATCGTCAGGACAAAGGAATATTGGACTTATAGCCAGACTACCAATTGAAAATCGTTGTCTTATAGATAAGGTACACAATGCTGAAGCTATTACAAATGTTTTATTGAATGAGAATTATACTAATAATATGTATTATGAATCTTCATATGAATATTCATCATCAGATGATAATACATTACCTTCTTTTGAAGAAGTATCTAGGTTTTCTAAATTACTTTAGAATGAGAATTCTAAACTCAAGAAAAATCTTGATAAAGAAAATTCTAGAATTTTGATTTTAACTAATTAAGTATCAGATCTTTCTAATTATCTTGATATGAAAACTTCTGATTTTGAATGTGTTTTAAAAACCCTTCATAAAGTCAAATCTGATAAGGATAAAATTTCTAAGGATCTAGATAATTAAATTTCTAAGAAAAATGTTTTCGAGCCAAACTCGAGTTCAAAATCAAATGTTTTGGAGGATGAAGACTTAGTTTTAAAACTAAAATCAGAAATTTTTTCCTTGAAAAAATGTTTGTCAAACTTTAATCATGGCAAGGAAAACTTTGACAAAATGTATTCTCAAATTTGACCTTTGAGGAATCATTCTGGTAAGGTTATACTCATTCTAAACCGGTGTTTAGTAATAACTATTTTGTTCCTCAAAATACCCCTTTTTTTACTAAGTGTCAATGTAGAGGACACTGGAAAAGAGATTTTTCTCTTAATAGAACTCAGTCTTTAGGATTTCATAAAGCTCATTTTGTAAAACAAAAGTGGATTTCTAAAATTATTTTATCTAACCCTTCTGGATCCAAACAAGTTTGGATTCTGAAAAACTAATTGTTTCTTTTTCAGGAAAATAAGAAGTGTACCAACAAGAATATTTGGTACATGGATGTCGGTTGTTCTCAAAACATGACCGGAAACAAAGATTTCTTTGAAAATGTTATTAAAAAAAATGTGGAAAGGTTACCTTTGAAGATAATTATCAAGGAAAGATTGTTGAAATAGGTAATATTGTTTCTCTTGGAAAAGTTATTATTTCAAATGTTTTGTTTGTTAAAGGTCTTAAGAACAATCTCATCAGCATAAGTCAATTATGTGATGAAGGTTACCTTGTGAATTTTAGAAATGATAAGTGTCTAGTAAAAAATTCCAAGGATGAGTTCATTTTATATACTCATAGGCAAGAGAATGTATACACTATTAACTTAGAAGACCTTAAGAGCCAAAATTTACCCTGCTTAAGTGCAATAGAAGAGCAATCATGGCTATGTCATAGAAGACTAGGACACTGCAACCTAAGAAACCTTTGTAAACTTTCAAAGAAAAGACTTGTAAAGGGACTACCGGATCTCATATATGATTCTTCAAAAGTTTGTGATCCTTTTCAATTTGGTAAGCAACATAAAACTAGCTTTAAATCAATTAATGAAGTCTCAACATCTAATGCACTACAACTAGTGCATTGGATCTTTTTGGTCCCTCACAAACTGGAATTATTGGAGGTAAATACTATGTATTTGTTTTAGTTGATGACTTTACTAGATTTACATGGGACTATTTTCTATCAAGGAATTATGAAGCCTTTTCCTATTTCAAAATCACTAGATCCCAAGTTAAAAATGAGAAAAACCTACCATTGATAACTATTCATTGTGATCATGGTGGTGAATTTCAAAATTCAGATTTTGAAACTTTTTGTAGTAAGAAAGGTATTACTCACAATTTCTCAGCTCCAAGAACTCCTCAGAAAAATGGTGTTGTTGAAATAAGAAATTAGATTCTTCAAGAAATTATAAGAACCATGTTGAGTGAATACTCAATTGCTAAGCACTTTTGGGCTGAAGCTGTGAGTACTGCTTGTTATACTATAAACTGTGTTTTAACTAGACCATTTCTTAATAAAACACATTATGAATTATTGACTGGACGAAAACCTAAAGTTTCATACTTCAAAGTTTTTGGGTGCAAAGTATTCATTCTGAATACTAAAGATAATCTACACAAATTCGCACCAAAATCTGATGAAGGAATCTTTCTAGGCTATTCTATAACTTCTAAGTCATATAGAGTTTTCAATAAAAACAATCTTACTGTTAAAGAAATAGTACATGTTAAATTTGATGAAACCAATCCTTTTGTTTTCAACCAAACCCAATCTATATCTTCAGATATCTTTTCTAAAAATGTTTATCAACCTCTATTAGAAGATCATTCTGATAAAGAAAATGTTCAAGAAAGTGTTCCTGAAACTTTTACCCTAGAAGATTTTCTACCATATATTGATGAAAAAGTTTTAAAAAACCCAAATCAATTGTTTCTTAGGAATCATCCCAGTAATAATATCATTGGTGATGTAAATCAACCATTAAGGACCAGAAATTTCTTAAGAAATGAAAGAGAACATCTTTCCTTTCTTTCCCAATTCGAACCGAAAATTCCAAGTGAGGCCTTAGGCGACGAAGATTGGATTAAAGCAATGCAAGAAGAAGTAAATGAATTTGAGAGGAATCAAGTCTGGACTTTAGTTGAAAAACCTAAATAAACAACTGTAATTGGTGTAAAATGGGTTTTCAAGCACAAATGTGATGAAAATGGAATCATTGTAAGAAATAAAGCAAGACATGTTGCTAAGGGATATAATCAACAATAGGGAATAGACTATGAAGAAACATATGCTCCGGTAGATAGACTTGAATCTATTCGTATTATATTAGCCTTTACATCATACTTTAATTTCAAACTATTTCAAAAGGATGTTAAATGTGCTTTTATAAATGATTTTGTTCAATAAGAAGTTTTTTTCGAACAACCCCCTGGTTTTCTAGACCCAAAATATCCTAATCATGTTTTTAAACTTACCAAAGCCTTATATGGTCTTAAACAAGCCCCTTGATCATGGTATGATAGACTTACAAGATTTCTTTTACAAAAAAATTATGAAAAATGTACATCAGATCCAACCCTTTTTATAAAAATGGAAAAAAAATGTGTTGATTGTCCAAATTTATGTTGATGACATCATATTTATATCAACTCAGCAATCTCTAACTGATTCTTTTGCAAACTTAATGAAATATGAGTTCTAAATGAGTATGATGGGCGAGTTAACATTCTTTTTAGGTTTTCAAATTTCACAAAAACTAGAAGGAACATATATATCTCAACATAAGTATATAAAATATTTACTCAAAAAGTATGGTTATGACAAAACTAAAAGTATTATCACTCCAATTTTCACCTCAAATACACTTGATCTTGATGAAACTGGGAAACCAGTAGATCAAACAACGTTTAGAGGTATGATAAGAAGTCTGTTATAATTGACAGCCAATCGACCAGACTTAATGTTTTTTGTATGCTTATGTGCAAGATACCAATCTAATCCAAAAGAGTCTCATTTAAAATCCGTGAAAATAATTTTTTGGTATTTAAAAGGAACTCTGGATTTTGGACTATTTTACTCTTCTGGAAATGATTTTGTTTTAAAAAGTTTTTTAGATGCTGAATTTGGTGGTTGTAGAATGAATATAAATAGTAAATCTAGAACATGTCATTTCTTAGGAGATTACCTGGTCTCTTGGTCCTGAAAGAAACAACACTCAGTAGCACTTTCCACTACTGATGCTGAATATGTAGCAGCTAGAAGTTGTTGTGCTCAAGTGTTGTGGATGCAACACACACTCACTGACTATGGATTGAGTTTTTCCAAAACTCAAATTCTATGTGAAATACTAGATCCATAGCTCTTAGTAAAAACCCAGTACGTCACTCTCATGAAAAACACATAGATATTAGACATCACTTTCTTAGGGATCACACACAAAAAGGGGATATCATTCTTTAATTTATCGGAATGCAAGATCAACTTGCTAACATTTCTACAAAACCATTACCTTATGATAGATTTGAATTTATAAAATAGAATCTAGGAATGATTACATTAAAGTAATCATTCATGTCTACTTCATGTTTTCTACCTCTCCTCACATTAAAAAACTCCTCTAAAAAAGTGGGAGAACATTTTTTTCTTGATACTATTTCTCTCTGTTTATTCTCCTAGTTTGTGTTTTTTCTGTCTGTTTATCGTATTGACTATTTACTTTACCTTTCTGTTTACCATATTGACCATTTACTTATCTTTATTTACCTTTCTTTTTATCATATTAATTGGTTAGTTACAGTTTCTCTTCTGTTTGCATTTTGACTGACTGAGTACCGTATCAAGTTTGTTTTCCATCGGCATGTCCGTTCATGGTAACAAGTTTGTTTTCCATCGGCACGTCCATTCATGGTAATGAATTTGTTTTCGATCGGCACCTCTTTTCATGGTAATGAATTTGTTTTCCATTAGCATATCCGTTCCCAGTAATGAATTTTTTTTCCATCGGCATGTCCGTTCTTGGTAATGAATTTGTTTTCTATCGGCACGTCCGTTCATGGTAATGAATTTGTTTTCTATCGGCACGTCATTTCATGGTAACAAATTTGTTTTCCATCGACACGTCAGTTCATGGTAACAAGTTTGTTTTCCATCAGCACATCAGTTCATGGTAACAAGTTTGTTTTCCATCGGCACGTCAGTTCATGGTAACGACTTTGTTTTCCATTGGCACGTCAGTTCATAGTAATGACTTTATTTTCCATCGGCACGTCAGTCAATGGTAAGGAATTTGTTTTCCATCTGTACATCAGTCAATGGTAATGATTTTGTTTTCCATTGGCATGAAAATTGATCATATTCTTTCTCTTAATATGCTTGTGTTTTCTTTCACTGTTAATACCATTTAAACCACCAATTACCTTACGATCTCCGGCAGGTATATACTTTCCTAATATTTAATTTTTGTGTGTGTTAATCCTATCCATTGATTTATTTTCTTCTAATCTCAACCATAGAAGAACAATGGTCATTATTTTGTTCCCTATAAATAGACCCCCTCCCTAAACCCACACCGGTTTTTCAGATTTTGTGGAAAAACTCGGCCTCCTTGTTTTAAGACTCTGTACGATATTCCATTGGCTTCACCTATATGTCTCAGTCCTCTACCAATACTCCTACCGAAATGTCTTCAGAGACTTTTTCAGAGAAAGATTTTTTCAGAGAAAGGTTAGTCTCTCAGGACTTTTTTGATTCGTACGATTCTACAATCAGAGGAATCATTTTGATTCAAGGATGGGAGCATTTGTGTGTTGAAAAACCAGTATCTCAAGATCCAGTTTTTATTGATGAAGTCAGTCAGTTCTACAAAACTGTGTCTTTTGACAAACACATGACTATCAACTTTGCTATGTACGATAGAAAGATTTCTATATCTGTGAAACAAGCATCCCATTTTTTGAATGTTCCTACAGAAGGTGATTCTTATTGTCCATCTCATAAACTACCAGAGGAAGTTGGTACGTTTAACAAAGAAAGTGCAGAAAAGTCTTGGTTTCTTAAAAATGAAGAAAAGATGAAAGTGGCTCATCTTTCTCCAGATCATAGATTTATGGCTCTTTGGATGTAAGGTTTTCTTATCCCAAGGAAAGGGGGTAGAGAGACTTTGAAGGTTTCTGATACCTTCATACTTGACTATCTTGTCAACATGAGAAAAGTAAATCTCATGGGATACGTTTTTGAAACAATCAAGAATGTCAAGTCAGGAGAAATAAAATCCAATTTGATCATGTATCCAGCTATTCTTACAAAGTTCATTCTTGAGAGCATGAAGTTTTGTAATATTCCTTTGAAAAGAAAATTTAAAGAGCTAAAGCCTTCTTGGATAAGTAAGAGTATGTTGAAGAAGTTGAATGTATGTTTTAATCAGAATTCCAAGCTCTTTGTTAAGGATTTAGAAGCCGAATCGGCACAGAATCAATCGGAACCTATGCCAGTCAAAGACAATCCATCTGTCAGTGCTCCTCAAAAGTCAGATCCGCAAACCAGTTAAAATCCCAAGAAGAAACCTAAGTACAGTAAAGATGTCGTGGTGAGGTGGAGAAAAGAAAGAGAAAAGAGAAAGGAAGGTGATCCGAAGTTTGGTCTTGACCCAGTAGAAGCCTTTGCTGGAAGGATAAGGGTCGAGGATACCCTTCAGGCTTAAAATAAAAATAAGACTCCTTTAAAAAGAAAAGATCAATACTTTGATATTTCTAAAGTCTTGAAAATGGTTTAGAATGCTAGTGATCAACTAACCAAAGAAGTATATCAAGAACCCATCATACAGAGTCTTCCAGAGAAAGAGAAAGGGAAACAAATTCTAGAAGAAATTCAGGAAGTTGAAGAAAAGGAAGTAGATTTCCTTTTGAAATTCCTTCAGAGCTCAAAGAAGAGTAGAGAAGAATAGTTCCAAATAAAAAGTGAAGGGATTCAACAAGCTCCTCATGCCGATCAAGCACCAGCTGAATCTTTTGAAACTCCAGAAAGAATTATTTCACAAGGGAATCACCATACTCAATATTCTCATACGGAAAAAACAATCGTTATCAGTGATAAATTGGAAGAATAAATAAATGGGATTGAAAAAGCAAAAGGAAAACATCCAGTTGTAGACTCAAGATGATCAAATGAACTGGTTTCGTATGATGAGGATACCGATTCATAACAAAAAATTTCTCTTAAGAAAAGTGATTACATTGTTCATGTTTTAAGAAGAATTGAGAAGACCATTCCTTACATTCCCAGGCTTGAGGGAAAAATTGATTTCACTACTGACAATCAAGAAAAAGAAGTTTGGTTCTGTAAGAGAATTGATAAAGAGAGTTTTTCCAGTTGAATCCAATTTGAATGTTCTATCTAAAAGTTTGACTGCTCATAATAAGGATTGAAAAAGAATAACTAAGTGGTCATACAAAACAAAGAGCTCAGTCAATGATCATGAAGAGTCAATTAAATACTTAAAGAGGATTTTTAATGATCTCACAATTGCTTTCAATAAGCTTGACAAAGAAACTATTGAAAGACTGAATCAATTGTCAAATACCCATGGAGCCGATATTCCTTCAGTGAAAGAGTTGCAAGACAGAATGAATGATTTTCAATCTGAGTTTTTGAAGGTTTCATCTTTCAAAGATGAATTAGTCTTGTTGAAGAAACAAAATTCTGTGTTATTCAAAGATAACAAGAATTTACAAAACAGAATTGATACCCTTGAAGAAGTAATCAGAGTCCAGGAGGAGAACATCAAGAATCATGATCAGCTTTTCTCTGACCAACAGGAGCTTCTCAGATCTCAGGGTGATTCTATATCTGAAGACAAGAAGGAAATCAAAAAGATTAAATCCATTCTTAATGAGTTGATAAATAAGGAAAATGAAAGAGAAAACAAATGACTGTTGTTTTTGTTTTCTTTTCATGAACTCTATAAACTTTTGTTATCGTAATGAGATTTATGTTATCCTTTCCTTTGTCCTGCTTTTCTTTTCTCTAACTCTTTCAGGAAACTAAAGATTACCCCATTATTTTCGTAAACCACAAATGGGGAGAATGTTTTTCAAAGGGGGAGAATGCTTTAAAATCACACTTCTAAATCAAAGAAAAATCTACGAATACAATCCTTAGGAAAATACATACCTAAGAGGGAGTTAGTTGTATTCAATTCTATATTCAAAAGAGTTTACAATAACTTAGGGGGAGAAAAGTATTTCTTTTTGTTTTTACTTTGTGTTTTGTGCTTTCCAAAAAGGAGGATATTGTTGAGTCAAAAGTTCTCTTTGGACTTTTATATCTTGTTTTGGAAACCAAAAATCGTACTAACCATGTTGATCATATTGACCATGTTGATCGTACTAACCATGCTGATTGTACTGACCATGCTGATCGTACTGACCATGCTGATCATACTGACCATGCTGATCGTACTGACCATGCTGATCATACTGACCATGGTGATTGTACTGACCATGCTGATCATACTAACCATAATTATCGTACTGACCATGCTGATCGTACTAACCATGCTGATCGTACTGACCATGCTGATCGTACTGACAATAATTATCGTACTGACTCTAGAAATTGTATTGACTCTATTAATTGTACTAAGTTTTATAAATCATACTCACTTGGTTATACTTATAGTACTCATACTTTACTTTCATTACTTTCTTTTTTTGGTCCTTAGTCAAAAACACATGTTTCATATTAATCGTACTCATGTATATCATCTTCATATATCTGTTGTTTTAACCAAAATGATTTAGTGGAGTTAGTTATAAACTAATCAAAATGATGTCGTGTTTTCTATTTCAATATGACCATTATAATGCTAGGTGTCCAAGTCCCTCCGAGTTTTCCATAGAAATATGACTGTTGGATAAAATATGACCATTGAAACCTGAGGCCTATAAATAGGAGGTCATTTGAAACCAATAATATACGTGTGTGTGTGTGTGTGTGAGACTTTTCTTATATCATGTTCTATAGAGAGATACTATGACCTCTCTATTGCTTCGTGCGAAATCCTTGAGATTACAAAATGTGAATGGATTGTTCTTAGCATTTGTATTTATATAAGTTATTTTTTTGCTTTGAACGTCCAATCAGGTGATAATGATCAAGGGCTGCTGAGGATAGGTAGACAGTGCTACCAATCATCGTATCAAGGTATTTCAAGTGATTGAAAGAAAGAGGTCCCGATTACCTACAAAATCGAGGGCTTGCGGGGATAGCAAGATAGACGTACCGATCATCGTATCGAGGGATTTAGGGGATAGTAAGACAGACGTACCAATCATTGTATCTAGGGATTACGGGGATAACAAGACAGACTTACCGATCATCGTATCGAGGGTTTACCAATGTGGTGGTAAGACATACCTCTTATCCTAGGTGAAAGGACAACCCTTCTCTTTGGGTCAAAAGAATTGTAATAATTTTACATTTCTGCTGCTGTTTGTTTTAAGAAAGGGAATTGTATTATCTTCCTTTCTTCATTTCATATTAACTTGTAATTGTTTAAATTACAATTATACTATTACATATTGTATCGACAGATTCTATATGCTTTATGGTAAAATCCTTCACTATTGTATTACTCTGATTATTGTATTCATCTTGAATACAATTTCTTTACTTATATTATAGTATTACATCATATCATACCTTTATATTAAATAAAATTGTGGTTGTTTGTTTATGTTGTGAATTGTATTAGTTTAAGATCCTTTAAACTAATTCCTTGGGTGTTTAAACTCAAAGTTTTTGAACCTACAATTCACCCCTCTCTTGTATTGTTCCATCTAATATACATATACATCTACAGATTCGATCCAACAAACTCTTCATCATTGTGACAAATTGTGTTATAATTCACATATAAATTCACATGTTATCAAATTTATTCTTATTGTACATTTTTACTTACTTTTATGTATATTTTCAAATTATAGTAGAATTATTTATTTTAGTTTTTATCCCATTGATATGACCATTATTTTTCTTCAAATAAATGACATGTTATTCCAACAATCAACGGACTTGTGACTAAACCTTTTACAACACCAAAAATAGATAATGTATCTTGTTTTTATCCTTTATGTACCAATCTATAGAGGAAAAACACATTTTTGTTTTTGAATTAATTTACATTTATTTTTAGAAAAAATTAAGGAACCACTGATCTTACTATTTACCACATACACACATGATGTTTTGGGGGGTTTCTCATAATTTTTATCCACCCATATAATTCCAAAATTTATTTTGTAACCAGTATTAAAAAATATAATTATTTCAATTAAATTTTTTTGGAATAAGGGTTACCTATTTCTACAATATTTTAGTATATATATCTCTAGAATATTTAAATCAATTCATGCTAATTGATTTTTTTAGAGAAAGGTATCTTATTAGAAACTTTCATGTAAACTTTTATTTTGTTAGCTTTATGTGAACATTCAACTTGATCCACTTCTATATTTATTAAATTAACTTATAGATTAAGGTAATTTAGATTTAAAATATTCTTATTATCTTCAAGATATTTCATTTTATCTTTATATTCATTTATCACCTCCTATATTTGTTATTCATGCATATTTGTTTAACCTTGCATTGAATTTTATAGCTCTTTTACCCATTTTGATTTTACCTCTAACCAAGAATCCTTGGAACTAATGACGATATAAAATGAATAGATCTATTATTTAAATAATTTATGAAACCCACCTTTATCATAATTTTTTAGTTATTTTTTATATTTAATATTTCAATTTTTATAATAAAAAGGCATATTCTTTAGATTCAATAGGTTTTATGTGAGTTTCTTACTTTTTTATTTTTTTGGAAATGCTTTTATCATTGCATTGAATTATAAATCCTTAGACATTTTCTCATCTTGTAAACCCCTAATAAACTCTTATATGTATGTGATAACTGTAATTAGGATATTTTCAAATAATTATTTATATAAAAGTAAAAAACATCATGTATTTTAATAGGAATATACTTATCACATTATTCTCTAGATTCTTCAATAGGATTAATTTTAAAAAAATATGATAGATAAAGTACCACTTTGATTACCATTAAATAATGGCGTACTCACTTTATCTTTTGGTATACTTATCATCTTTTTAGCCTCATTTTTCTTCTTATTATTCAAGGTTTTAGGTAAAACCTATATGTTTGTATTGATATGGACAAAAACTATATTCTCCATCAGAGGAAACTATAAAAATTATTTATATATTTACTTCATGTATAATTAATAAAATAAACTAGAAAAAATAATCAGATTATCTTAGAGGTAGAAGCTTCAACCTTCTTCTATGATACATATTGATATACTAAATAGAATCATGTAGTGACACTGAGGGGGGGGGGGGGTGAATAAGTGTAAACCAATTTTTATCAAATCATTTTTAATTTGTTTAATTAATACCCATATATTTTCTAGGATATGTGGATCTCATATATTTATTTTAATGAATTCAAACCATATTATAGATATAAAGTAAAGAGATCATGAAATAAATAATTTTTACAAGGTTCAATCCCAATGTGGGTATCTACTCCTTATTATGTTTGGGTTGAGTCTAAGATGTCGATGCTTCCCTAATCATGCAAAGTGAATACACACCCATTACACAATAGTTTAAAATATCTTGAATGGTTATTCATATTATCTATAATCAGTGTTTAATGGTCCTCATCTAACTCTAATGAAAAATATTTTCCTATTCACTATTGGATCTCATAGTATCAATATGGTGAGATATTCTTCCTCAAGTATTTCAAACATTGATATCCAGGTTATGATCAGCAACACAACATTCCCTTTTTCTTATTCTCAATATTGATAATGATTAATAAATTTATTTTTAAGTACATTCAAGTTGAAATATTTCTCAACTATCTTCTTTAAGCCTTCAATTAATATTATATCAATAATATCCCCTCATTCAATAAGTGTCTTGACATAGATAATAGTAGTAGTAGCACATGCCAATATTTTATCTTTTTTTTTCTTTTTATTAATTTTCCCCTTTGAAACTTCAAATATTGAATGGAATTAAATTATATTATCCTCTCTTTTATTTTCATCAATTCACAATATATTTAGGAATAAAAAATTTGTATTTCTCTTCTCACATTTTAATTCTATTCATCTACTTATTTTTATAAAAATAAATTTAAAATCTTATGGATTATTTTTACCATATTTAAAATATATAAATATAAAAGATATCTTCCCACATGATATCCTCATTTAAAATTATATAAAATAAAATTAAGAATTTTTTTATTGTTTATTCATAAAAAATGAGTTCTAAATATTTGTATTTGAAACCCCTTAATTTTCTCCCAAAGATCATATCAATATTCCTCAATTTATTCTCCTCAAATATATCATTTAAGTTGATAAAATATTCTTTAGAAGAATACTAAAGATTTTATATTCATAAATGAATTTAAAATAATCAAATTAGAAATTTCATATTTATCATAAAAATATATTCTTAATTTATCTTCATTTATTCTTAGAAATTATTGTCTTATTCTTTATTTTTTATTCTTATAAAAAATATTCAACATCTGCATTTTCATATACAATAGACCGTTATGACATGAAGCTTCTATTTGTGACATCACCTAATTATTTTAAAATTCTCAACTTAAATTAGGGATATCATCACTAAACATGGTGAAATTTAAAATTTAACAATAGATTAATATTTTATAATCATTTCTCTAGAAATATCTCATTTCTGAAATAAGTAAATATTATATATGAAATAATTGATCTTATGTATCACTTAATAGAGCTTAATAATATATTACACATCCTTGAAATTATTTTCTGTATTCTCAAAAGGATCTTACATATTTTTAAAAACTTCAGATTTAATGTTACCTACCATATAAAAGATATTATGTATCACTTTTTAAACCTTAAATATAATCCAAATATCTTATATATTATAATGTAACTTTAAATTCATCACATATTTGTAGGAACCTCAAGATTTATTTTCAATATGCACTAAGAGATATAATTTAAATGATGTTATATATCACAGTGCAATTCCATGTGTCTCTTATATATCCCATATAGAATCTTACATATCTTAGTGATCTATATTAATTTAACAATATTATTATATAAGGGTCATTATGTAATCCTTTTCTTACAATTTATCCCTAAATTAGAATTCTATAACTTCTCTAATTTAGCACAAAACTTATTAAAACATTCGCCAGGAATATCTAGACACTACAGATGATCTTCAAATTGCTTAAATGACTTCATGAATTTATTATAATTTCATTAATCTCTTCAATATAATTTTTATAAATCCCAGGCCTTGTAGGGTATCAATAGGGTGGGGGTGTGAATCAATGGTATCAGTTTTTTAAATCACTTTTGAACTTAATCCTTATCAATGATTAAAATCTTGATTTTGTCACTAAAACAAAACATTTATCCCGTATTCTAGAACAATAAAGAATAATTACACACATGGAATTTTTATATTGTTTGAACTCAATGTGAGATACCACTCCTTGTCATGTTTAACTTTTGTTCAGTACAACAATTTTTTTATTATTATAAATTTGTAGTGATTAAAAATATATAAACTTGGCACATAGGATTTGAGTAGGTATCAAACAATTTTTCATGCTGGAAAGTATCATCCACTTTGACCTGTTGAATAATCAACATTGTTTAGATATGACCCAGTTGTTATTGAAATATTTTTTCCATTATTCTATAATCAATGAGATCTTAAATGTGGGTTAAGATTATAAAGATTGATGCTTGAACTCAAAGTAAAATTCTGGAGTCCTATGATCGGCTCAAAGACATGATTTATAAATTTCAGATAAAGCAACTCAAAGTCATATGATAAAGTCATATGCTTTCCTTAGAAGACATATGATCTTGAAAACAAGAAAAAATATAAACTTCTAAAAATGAATCAGATTCATCCAAAAACTTCAATCCACTTTTAGACATATCAAAAAAATTCTCAACTAACCAAAAATATTTCTTATATAGGTTTGAAAAATAAAATAGAACTTCTTCAAAACAAAACTAAGGGCTCTTCAATATCAATATTTTTATTTGTTTTCAATGCATGTAACAATTTCTCAACATTTTCTAAAAACTAAACTTATTATCCAAGAGACATAAAATCATAGACTTTATAAAATAAAAAATATATTGACACCAAATCATAGGCTAGAGTAGTGTTTTTGAGATAACTAAATCTCTAGGTGATAATTATAATTTTTTCTAAGTGATAACATGCACCCCCTCACTGAGGTAAACCACCTCTTCAAACAAACTCCCCATTTTAAAAATATCAAGAACCACTGAAATATAAGAATAAAAATGAACCTATACCCCATTTTAAATCCATATTTCAAGAAACTAGTTGTGTACTTACTTCCCCCCCCCTTAACATCATAAACCATGGATCATTAGGGGATGCCCCAAAGGTTCTGAATAGTGTGGGAGGGGATGAACATTCATGCTCAGTCTTAAGTTTTCAAATATATCCCTAGGGATACCCATGGTAAAAATATTAGCCAAATAATAATTAGTACAATCAAATTATAGATGGATTCCTCTATTGGACACCTTCTCCTTGATAAAATGAAATTTTATATCAATATTTTTAGAATTTTACTATTGTACTAGATTTTTAGAAAGTTTTATAGAACATTGATTATCATAATGAATTCTGAGAGGTTTCTCAATATTCACCCTCCAAATCACTTAAAAATTATTTTATATAAATAATTTTAGTACAAGTAATAGTAACAACCACATACTTATCCTCTATGGTTCTTAATGTTGTAAAATTCTATTTTTATGGTGTAAACTCACATAATTATCACCAAGAGTAATATTAGCACTGAAGTAGATATTATATAATTATAATATCCAAACCAATAATTATCTAAAAAACTAGAATTATTAAAATTCTTTCCTCCCTTGCACAACATCCAGAATTTAATACCCCAATATTTTAAAGGATGTAAATGTTTGATAGCATACAACACACACAACATGTAACAACCTGAGTTTTTTTTTTAAAAAAATATTCTTTTTAATTTCATTAATGTCTTGTGTTGTACGCTACACCAAAATGAGCTTGCTCAACACACATCCTTGACTTACCTTGCATTATACGCAATCGAGACCTTCCTCGATAGCGTGTGTAGTATGCAATACCGAGTTTCACTAAACAACGATATGCTATTAAAATATTATTAAAACTAGCCGTTATGAATAGTAATAACCACTTTTTGAAATTTTGTAAATTTTATTTTTCAAAATGGTCTTCATTTTTGGATTCGGAGTATCAAATTTAGCCTAAGGTGAAATTTTGGTACTTTTCGGATAACTTTCATATTCTGATGAATAGTGAAAATTACTAAATTATAATTAAAAACAACTTTTTTAATCGAAATAATTAATAGTGATAAATTATTAATTTGAGTGGTTTTAAATTATATTTAAAATATATTTTTACAATTTAATACAATGTTGGTCATTGGATGTAATTTCACATTTAAACCAGTTATAAACAAGTGTCAATCTTTTGATAGTTATTATCTCTTAAAAACACGCTATTTGTTTTGACGATGGGAATTAATTTTTAAATTAGTTAATGTAGCTGACATGTTTTGAATTTGATAAAATAGACATCATTTTTGAATTCATAATATCAAATATAGCTTAGGTCTAATTTTTGGTATTTTTCTGGAAACTTTCATTTTTTGATGAATAGCGAAACCACTAAGTGGTAGTTAAAAAAACTGAATTTTTCATAAAACTTAATTTTACCGCTTATGTGAGTGGAATTTCAAAAATCCGAGAGACACGGTTGATGTCAGTAAGTAAAATGTGGTTCAATGAGATGAAAATAATATTTGGTGAATAGTAACTTTTTACTTTTTTTGACCACGGTTAAAAGTAAATAGGGTAATTAAGGGTAAAAATGATATTATTATTACCCTAAAACATGTCCTAATTCTATTGGACAAGTGTAATTCGACCAAAAACAACCTTAGGAATAAAATATGACCATTTAGGCCCACTTGGATTAGATTAGGACATTTATTATTAATTTATTTAAAGAAGGGTTAAAATAGTTAAAATCAAAGTTTAATAAGTAAATCATTTTTAATATGGGGTTATACATAAGATAATTTCGACTATAAATATTCATTAGAAAGATACAAAGATTTCCTACATAATGGTATTTTATTTGTAATTTTTAGACGTTAAATAATTTAATTTATTTATGACACAATGATGATGCAGTAATTACCATAATAGTAAACAATTAGAATAATTGATATTATAAATACCTAAATAAGTATAATTTGAGACTTTTTATGAATTAAACTAATTTTATAGGTTAATATGACATGTTAGTATTGATTTAATTAACTTTTTTCTAAGTAATCATTCTGTTATGAGTTTCAAAAAAATCAACAATTGAATAGTGTCAAAATTGACATAAAATAGTTTTTAAAACAAATATTATATTATTAATTGTTATTTTATTCCTAAAAATCTAAGGTTAGACCAAATGACTTAGATAAGGTTATATATATTAATAAAACACAACTTGGGGGTCGCTTGAATGTATATGATAAGTTTATTAACTATATAATATAAAAATACAAAGTGACATGGTAAATGTCAATCTAATTAACTAAGAGTTAAAACTAAAATATAAGGTTTATATAATGACCTAAAATTGTCTAAATTCTATTGTATGAGAGTATTTAGACCCATCCCCACCTTATATTTGAAATAAATCAATTTTGAGCTATTTAAAACCGAATTTGCCTTTATAATAAAGTAATAGTTTTAGTTATTCCAAAGGTACCCCTCTCCTCCCTTATAAAAGGGCACCTCCTCCCTCTCTTCCTCATACAACTTTGAGCCTTCAATATTGGCCAACCCCTTCCAAATTCTCTTCTCCACTTCCCTAGAAACATCCTAGAGGTTCTGGTCTTCATGAAAGACCAATTTTAGTGCCCTAAAAGGAGATCTCAAAGAAGCACTTCAAAGAAGAGGTAATGTCCGTTACCGATTCTTTCATCTTTATTTCTTCTTACACTTATTCTTCTTTAGTTTTTTCATTATGAATTAATAACATCATTATCACTCAGAAACTGATATGTAATTATAAAGATAAAACAACCCTATTTCACCATCTATCCATCCTACGGAAAAAGAAATCACCGCGCGTGCGTACGTACGGAATACCGTCTCCACGCCGTGGTGTAATCTATTTTCCACCACCACCTTACTTGGATGGGTATAATGGTGTAAATAATGACTATATATGACTATTATAAAGTGATATTGATTCTGAAATAGTATACATACACTCCAATACAATTCCACGATCATAATAACGATATCACTCGTGCGTACGTACGAAATTCCGTCTCCACGATGTGATGCGACTCCTTCTACATGATCTTAATTTCATAATGATTATATAAATGAATTGAATGAATTAATATTATATATATTACACTAATACCATTCTGGAAATGAGGTATCTATAACCTAAAGAGAATAATAAGAATTTATTCGACAAAACACGCATAAGAACAAAAAGTAATAAACACCCGAATAACAAGTAGTAATGAAATATTACTAATAATAAGATAATAATATAACCATATATGATATCATAACAATGAGTATGATTCTGGAATAAGTCAATGACATTATTTAAATCATTATACAGTAGGTTCGGACACATACAAAGCAAATCGGACCTAAGGTAAGGGAAATATCACAATCTCATTTTTATCCAAGATTGTTTATGCCTTGGTATTTAATAGGGTGTATTTTTTCATCCACATCCATGTTTCCTCAATATGTAATATTATTTCCATCCACCTTAAATTTTTTAAATCCAATTTTACCCTTTGGTGAGTTTTTAGTAAAATATATGAAAGGAATCTTTTGTCGTTTTTCGAACGAGGTACTTTTTGACTTTTCTGACAAAAGTACGAAGAATGCTTTTTTAACTTATAAGACATGAATGGATTTTTAAAACATTATTTACAAGAAGCTTCCTTTACAAGTTTTAATGTTTAATTTTAATTAACTTCTTTTAGTTTATAATTGTACGACATGTTACAAAAGGAAAAGTGTTTTTGAAGCAAAAAGGATATTTTTCTCAAGAATGGAGTTCAAGTGTTTTATCAAAATTATTTTCCATCTAAGATAATAAAGGGTTCTGTTTCTATCCATATTTTTACATTGATTTGATTATGTTGTGATGGAATTATTTTTATGAATTCCTTTATCTTATATGAATTGTTTTATGATGCCTTGATGTTTAAGATTCCCATTTTTATTACAAGGGTTATGCAATGATGTATGATTTAATATTTTGTGGCACACATAAGAATGGTATCATTATGAGATGGGTGGGACCTATATCTCCCTCCAATGCATTGGGTAAATATTTTATATCTCATGAGATAGACATGGCTGGAACGGTAGGTTATACCGGTTCAGTGAAACAGGACTGAAACTAGGGTGACTCGGTTCAGAAATGGACTTTGTCCACTAAGATAGTCTTGGAAATGAGTATTGACTAATAAGATATGATTCTCTATGTTTATGTGTGTATGAAACAAAGTTTCATGTTTTATGTTATGATTATTGGGATTACATTTCACTACTATGATTTATCCCATGTTATGAAATCATGATCTCTTTTTGTAGGTTAAGATTTCCAAAAGATATGTTCTTATGAATATGATGTGATTGATATTTCTTTTGTTTACCCTTACTGATCATTTGAGCTCACCCTTTTATGTTTTCTTTTCCCCAGGATATAAAGAAAGGTTTTAGGTAAGAAAAAAAGGGAAGTTATTTATTAGGAGATGTTGAAGATCTTTCACCACGATTAGAAGATTTTATTCCGAGTTTCCAAAGACACTATACTATTACGGTCCTTGTGTGTTTGTTTTTCTTATGTATTAAGTATTCCGAAAAAGTAATGTAATATCCATGTACATCAATCTTAGGGTATCTACAGTTGGTATCAGAGGCAAATGAGGTAGGAATGTATCCGATCCTTGGGAATTCTCACATGTGAGCATTGAACGAAGCATGGCTCTCCGCCCAAGGGCTTCACGAGGAAATGGCTGCCACTGGGGATGGTGGTATGTCCCGCCCAGGGGGTGTAGCCGCCCATGGAGTTCCCTGATAGGTATCAACTATAGTCCACTGGAAGTAATTCCAGACCGCAACAGTTGGTATCAGAGGAAAAGTTTAGTCAACCTTTGGAAACTAGGATGCAAAAACGTTAGTGAGATCCCTAGAAATGTTTCTAAGGTATGTCTAGGGATGTCCCTAAGGATAAGTATACGTATAGGATATAGTCCTAGAACTATGATAACGATATTAGATTAAACCAAAGATGTTAGATATTGAAGTTACTCCCCCTTTATTATGATTTTTCCCTCTCACACTATTCTTTTTGGGTTTTAGAAAATGGCTGGAAACAAGATGATTCACGATAATGAAGGATATGATGGACAATGGAATGATATTCATCATGAGCAACCAAATGAAATGGGATTTGGAAGTCCAAACATCATTATTATGCCGAATCAACAATCTCATAATATGATAAATAAAGTAAAATTTGGTAAGTTTCCTGACTCGGCTAATAAGAGAAAGATGGAGTTTAATGATGATCATAGAGGAAATAAAGTTCAATTTCCCCTATGTAAATCATGTGGGAAGAGGAATCAAGGAGAATGTTTCAAAGGAACTGGAAGATGCTTTGGGTGTGGAAAAGTAGGGCACAAAGCCAGTAAGTGCAAAGGAAAAGGTTCAGTTAACACTAGGGATGAGGATAATGGTATTGCTACAACATCAACAATGGTTAAATGTTTTAAATTTGGAATGTACGAGCATTATGCAAACCAATGCCCTAAGGGAAAGTCTCATGAAGAGAATCAGTATGGTCGTATGGGTAGTATTTATGTGGATGATGATGAAGAGACTACAAATAATATGTGAGATGAAAGAATTGTTGAAGCTCGGTCAATGGTTTAAGAATGTAGTGGAATGATTACATGTTTATCATGTGTAATGTTGTATAAGTAATATCATGGTACTATGGAATAAAGAGACATCTAAGGATTGTTACATTGTTGTCTTTCCTTGAGTTTTGAAAGTGTATGATTAATGTTACCATTATCCATGAAAGGTTATTCAGATATTTTTGGAATGTAGATGATATGCGCATAATGAAGGGATAAGGAGAAAATTAAATGTTTGATAGAATTTATGAGCTCATGACTGATATAAGGAGAAAGTTAAATCATGGTTTGAGTATATAGAATTTTTGGATTTTGGTATGCGGAAAGAGTTAACTTTTGACAGCATTCATGTTTTCAATAAGGTTTAATGGGTATTCATTTTTCAAGAGAATACATCATTAAGGTATTCACATGATTGGAATGTGACCAACAAGATATATGGGGGATAAATGATGGTATTCACATGCTTGATTGACGACATTTTAAGTTATCGTTTTCTTTATACTATGAGCTTGGACCGAAGTATTTTAGATAAGCCTAAAGATTGGAATGGATTATGTTAACCATAAGTTAGTATTGTTTAAGGATAGAACATTTTTTTGATATTATTTATGTGATGTTATAGCAATGTAGTTTTAGAAAAAAGGACAACCTGCAGGACGGATGACAGCCCATCGCGTCGGACAAGGCTGTGGGAATTGAACCCACAACCGAAGTGCAACTGGCCTTCATCCCCTACCACTGGCCTACAGGAAGTACCTGTTTAGTAGAAACTAGTTTTATTATATTAAGTAGTATGATATATGAAGTATATGTCCATTTTAGGAACTATATATGATTAATCTCACTATAGATGGACTTCTGTATTTTTCGATAACTTTTCTAACCTTTTGTTTGAGACAGATGGAATGACCCATCATTTTATCACATGATCTGCTAACACATCACAAATTACAAATTCAACTTCATTTCTTTAAGAGATTAAGTGGAAATTTTCCAAAGAACGACAAACAGTGAGACTATACCAAAATCACGAAAGTATATCTTCTAATTTGATCTACTTTAGGGAAATGATCTTGAAAACCAAAAATGTTTTCCTAGTGCTCTTATATCTGATGAATCAGATGGTACCTTAGATCATCACAAATTTATGGCTTTGTGATTACTGGATTTTCCATAGCCATGTTCTCTACCACTCTTCATCAGAACATGATGGTTAGATTTCTCTTCCATACCCATATTTTCACCTATGTGGAAACCTAGTGATTAGTTTATTTGGGTAATCGTTACATTTTATACTTTAGTTTTTAAAGCCAAGTTTTGGTATTCCTTTTTACGATGTGGGTTTCTATTAAATAAACTTTCGAGTAGTAAACCATTTATAACCCCGACGAATTTCGAGGGTGAAATTCATTTTAAGGGGGGTAGAATGTAACAGCCCGAGATTTTTTTTAAAAAAATATTCTTTTTAATTTCATTAATGTCTTGTGTTGTATTCTACACCAAAAGGAGCTTGCTCAACATGCATCCTTGACTTACCTTGCATTACACGCAATCGCGACCTTCCTCGATAGCATGTGTAGTACGCAATACCGAGTTTCACTAAACAACGATATGCTATTAAAATATTATTAAAACTAGCCGTTATGAATAGTAATAACCACTTTTTGAAATTTTGTAAATTTTATTTTTCAAAATGGTCTTCATTTTTGGATTTGGAGTATCGAATTTAGCCTAAGGTGAAATTTTGGTACTTTTCGGATAACTTTCATATTCTGATGAATAGTGAAAATTACTAAATTATAATTAAAAACAACTTTTTTAATCAAAATAATTAATAGTGATAAATTATTAATTTGAGTGGTTTTAAAGTATATTTAGAATATATTTTTACAATTTAATACAATGTTGGTCATTGGATGTAATTTCACATTTAAACTAGTTATAAACAATTGTCAATCTTTTGATAGTTATTATCTCTTAAAAACATGCTATTTGTTTTGATGATGGGAATTAATTTTTAAATTAGTTAATGTAGCTGATATGTTTTTAATTTGATAAAATAGACATCATTTTTGAATTCATAATATCAAATATATATTAGGTCTAATTTTTTGTATTTTTCTGGAAACTTTCATTTTTTGATGAACAGTGAAACCACTAAGTGGTAGTTAAAAAAACTGAATTTTTCATAAAACATAATTTTACCGCTTCTGTGAGTGGAATTTTAAAAATTCGAGAGACACGGTTGATGTCAGTAAGTAAAATGTGGTTCAATGAGATGAAAATAATTTTTGGTGAATAGTAACTTTTTACTTTTTTTGACCACGGTTAAAAGTAAATAGGGTAACTAAGGGTAAAAATGATATTATTATTACCCTAACACATGTCCTAATTCTATTGGACAAGTGTGATTCGACCAAAAACAACCTTAGGAATAAAATATGACCATTTAGGCCCACTTGGATTAGATTAAGACATTTATTATTAATTTATTTAAAGAAGGGTTAAAATAGTTAAAATCAAAGTTTAATAAGTAAATCATTGTTAATATGGGGTTATACATAAGATAATTTCGACTATAAATATTCATTAGAAATCTAAAAAGATTTCCTACATAATGGTATTTTATTTGTAATTTTTAAACATTAAATAAGTTAATTTATTTATGACACAATGATGATGCAGTAATTACCATAATAGTAAAAAATTAGAATAATTGATATTATAAATACCTAAATAAGTATAATTTGAGAATTTTTATGAATTAAACTAATTTTATAGGTTAATATGACATGTTAGTATTGATTTAATTAACTTTGGTTGAAGTAATCATTCTGTTATGAGTTTCAAAAAAATCTACTATTGAATAGTGTCAAAATTGACATAAAATAGTTTTTAAAACAAATATTATATTATTAATTGTTATTTTATTCCTAAAAATCTAAGGTTAGGCCAAATAACTTATATAAGGTTATATATATTAATAAAACACAACTTGGGGGTCTCTTGAATGTATATGGTAAGTTTATTAACTATGTAATATAAAAATACAAAGTGACATGGTAAATGTCAATTTAATTAACTAAGAGTTAAAACTAAAAGATAAGGTTTATATAATGACCTAAACTTGTCAAAATTATATTGGATGAGAGTATTTCGACCCCTCCCCACCTTATCTTCGAAATAAATCAATTTGGAGCTATGTAAAACCGAATTTGACTTTATAATAAAATAATAGTTTTAGTTATTCCAAAGGTACCCCTCTCCTCCCTTATAAAAGGGCACCTCCTCCCTCTCTTCATCACACAACTTTGAGCCTTCAAGATCGGCCAAACCATGCCAAATTCTCTTCTACACTTCCATATAAACATCCTAGAGGTTCTGTTATTCCTCAAATACCAATTTTAGTGCCCTAAAAGGAGATCTCAAAGAAGCACTTCAAAGAAGATGTAATGTCCGTTACCGATTCTTTCATCTTTATTTCTTTATCCACTTCTTCATATTTAGTTGTTTCATTATAAAGTAATAACATAAGTATCAATCATATCCTTATATGTTATTATAAAGATGAAACAACCCTATTTCACCATCTATCCATCCTACGGAAAAAGAAATCACCGCGCGTGCGTACGTACAGAATACCGTCTCCACACCGTGGTGTAATCTATTTTCCACCACCACCTTACTTGGATGGGTATAATGGTGTAAATAATGACTATATATGACTATTATAAAGTGATATTTATTATGAAATAGTATACATAAACTCCAATACAATTCTACGATCATAGGAACGATATCATCACTCATGCGTACGTACGGAATACCGTCTCCACGATGTGATGTGACTCGTTCTACATGATCTTCATTTCATAATGATTATATAAATGAATTGAATGAATTAATATGATATATATTACACTAATACCATTCTGGAAATGAGGTATCTATAACCTAAAGAGAAGAATACGAATTTATTCGACAAAACACACATAAGAACAAAAAGTAATAAACACCCGAATAACAAGTAGTAATGAAATATTACTAATAATAAACTAAGAATATAACCATATATGATATAATAACAATGATTATGATTCTGGAATAAGTCAATGAAATTATTTAAATCATTATACAGGAGGTTCAGATACATACGAAGCAAATCGGACCTAAGGTAAGGGAAATATCACAATCTCATTTTTATTCGAGATTGTTTATGCTTTGGTATTTACTGGGGTGTATTTTATCATCCAAATCCATGTTTCCTCAATATATAATATTATTTCCATCCACCTTAAATTGTTTAAATCCAATTTTACCCTTCGGTGAGTTTTTAGTAAAAGATATGAAAGGAATCTTTTGTCATTTTTCGTACGAGGTACTTTTTGACTTTTCCGACAAAAGTACGAAGAATGTTTTTTTAACTTATACGACATGAATGGATTTTTAAAAAATTATTTACAAGAAGCTTCCTTTACAAGTTTTCAAGTTTATTTTTAATCAAATTCTTTTAGTTTATAATTGTATGACATGTTACGAAAAGAAAAGTGTTTTTGAAGCAAAAAGGATATTTTCCTCAAGAATGGAGTTTAAGTGTTTTATCAAAAATATTTTCCATCTAAGATAATAAAGGGTTCTGTTTCTATACCTATTTTTAAATTGATTTGATTATGTTGTGATGGAATTATTTTTATGAATTCCTTTATCTTATATGAATTGTTTTATGATGTCACGATGTTTAAGATTCCCATTTTTATTACAAGGGTTATGCAATGATGTATGATTTAATATTTTGTGGCACACATAAGAATGGTATCATTATGAGATGGGTGGGACCTATATCTCCCTCCAATGCATTGGGTAAATATTTTATATCTCATGAGATAGACATGGATGGAACGGTAGGTTATACCGGTTCAGTGAAACAGGACTGAAACGAGGGTGACTCAGTTCAGAAATGGACTTTGTCCACTAAGATAGTCTTGGCAATGAGTCTTGACTAATAAGATATGATTATTTATGATTATGTGTGTATGCCACAAAGTTTCATGTTTTATGTTATGATTATTGGGATTACATTTCACTACTATGATTTATCCCATGTTATGAAATCATGATCTCTTTTTGCAGGTTAAGATTTCTAAAAGATATGTTATTATGAATATGATGTGATTGATATTTCTTTTGTTTACCCTTACTGATCATTTGAGCTCACCCTTTTATGTTTTCTTTTCCCTTGGATATAAAGAAAGGTTTTAGGTAAGAAAAAAAGGGAAGTTATTTATTGGGAGATGTTGAAGATCTTTCACCACGATTAGAATATTTTATTCTGAGTTTTCAAAGACACTAAACTATTACAGTCCTTGTGTATTTGTTTTTCTTATTTATTAAGTATTCCGTAAAAGTAATGTAATATCCATGTACGTCAAGCTTAGGGTCTCTACACAACATCAATCATTAAAGACAAAAAATATTATTATTTATATATAACCATTATAACCTAGTCATTAAATTTTTGGATAAGAATATGATAAAATCCATTATAATATATATATAGAGTTAATACTCAATAAAAATGTGTTGATTAATGCTTTTTAAATAAGAACTTGTTTTTAGTGAAGCCATTTTATATATTTTCTTCATAAATGATTTTTATTTCTTTTTTTTATGAGCGAATATTATAATTATATTCTGAAACTTTTAGAAATTGTATTTTATATAAGGGATATAATTTTTTAAATTAACATAAAAAAATTATCTTCGAGTGATTTTTTTGATTTATTTTGAAAAGATTTATTTTTTAATGAATAGTGAAAATAACAATTTTATAGAAAAATTTATTTTCTTTTAAAGTATTTATAAAGTCCCATTTTTATTTGAACTAGTTTTAAAATGTGATTAATTATTTTTATTTAATCATAATCTAATTTTTTTTATTTAAATTTATATTATGATTAATTTTGGAATGAAAACATTTTTATGCTAAAAAAACATATTTCTGAAAAAACATTTTTCATTTCATTTTGCAGGGTTTATTTTAAAAGTAATTTAATCCACTCATAGGAATAAAATATGATAAAATAGATTTTATATTTTAAATCATAGTTTCTGAAATTTTCAAATAGTCTATTTTTATTTTTGGTCATAATGAATTGTAACCTTTGTAAAAAATTTGTCACCACAGTAATGGGAAAATCTGTGAAAAATGGATAAAAATATAAAATATGGCTTCAAAATAATCAATACAATTTAATTTAATCCATTTTATTATTTTAATTCCACAATACCTATCCAATATTCTAAAATATGGTATTTTAGTTCCATTTTTCTTTGATAAATAACTTTATTTTATTTTAAGTGATGAATAATTCAAAAACATCACTTTATTGATTTTAATATCTATAATATGTTTTTACAAGGATAAAAAGAATTAATTTATGATTAAAAATTGTTATATTTAATAAAAATATTTTTTATGATATTAATTTATTTTTAATTTTTATATATGAAACAATTACCTTACATGTAATTGAGAGTTGGGGGAACTCTAGAGAGATCTCAACTCTAGGGAGTGCCAAGGTTTTCATTATAGATATTCTACTAAAATTATGGAATTTAATTCCTTTCCCTCCATTCTATATTATATTTCTAGTCTTTCATCACCTCGAGGTGCACAAACAGTGTTCAATGTCATAGGATGACATTATCATGGGCCTGTGTGGTGGTTTCATGTGGTTATAGAGATGTTGGAGTTATGTCTATAGAGGATGTTAGCAATGGAACTATGGGAAGAATTCTGGATTCAAAGGTGGTCTACGTAAGTCATATCTTATTGCGATGAGTCTTCGGGTTGTGATGATGGTCGGCTCAGTTGGTGTCGACGTCTGGAGTTTGGTGGGTTTGTGTCAGAGGAAATGTCATCTGGAGCAGAAGAGAGTGTTTGGAGGTGGTTCCCATCTAATTTTGGTGGGTTTTTTCAGGCGATGATAGAGGCATGCTCAACATCTTATGTTGGTCGTGCACTTTTGGTTCGGTATTTGTTTGGGGCCTTGATTTACTCCAACGCAGATCTGGATGTGGGCTTTAGGGCAGCTGCTCCCAGCTTTTCTGGGCTACCAGATTTTATGATTGGGAGGGTATAGATTCTACCATCAGTACTAGGAACCATGCATATCTGTATGAGGCATTTATATCATGGAAGGCTTACATGGTTGGAAGCTGGTTAATTGTTATATATGCTTGGGTGGATCTGTTATGTTGGTGTCAAGTCTATGGGGCCATCGTGTCATGGTTTTGGCCTAAGTGACTCTAGGCTTATGAGCCATGTAAGGTTACCCTTTATCCCATTTTAAAAAGAGTTAAAATAAATAAGAAAAATTAATGGCCTATGTTATTGGCTAAATTACCTTAAATACCTATGAAACGCCGACATAATGCTCGTGTATGCATCAGAAAAATCAAGTAAATGTATTTAAAAACTTACAAAGTTATATTTTTTGGGTGATTTGTGGCATAATATAAATTTTATAGATAAATATAATATATTAGTAATTTTTTAAAAATTTATATTTGAATTACATTACTATAATGATAATTTTTAAATTTAAATTATGAGAATAGTCCCAAAATGACTTTAATTGTATTTTAAGTTAAATAATATTTTATTAAATTATTTAAAATTTATAAAAATATTTTATTTGAATACGTTAATGGGATATGGTTCATCATATCAACCATTTTCTAATTATTGGTTACTTTTATTTTAATATTATCAGTCTTTATCCCTAAGGAGTAAAAATGATTAGAATTACAGTAATTGATAAAGGGTTAATTAGGGGTTAAAACTAAGAGATAAGTGTTAAGCAATCACCCAAACATGAATAAATATTATTATATGAGATAATTTATACATATATTCACCATATAGTTTAAATATATCAATTTTATGACACTTTTACAAGAAAATTAATTTATATTAATTTTATACTTTAAGTAATTCCAATGGTACCCCTCTCCTCCCTTAATAAGGACACCATCCCTCCTCTCTTCCTCACGATTATTTATCCATGTAGCTCAAAAAAGATATGAAAGAAACACTTACTAACTTTAATCCCCACATCATATAGTTCTTGGTCTCTCTAAAAGGAAAACCTAAAAGTCTTAAGGTGTAATCCAAAAGTGGTATTCTAAAGAGGAGGTAACTGCCTTAATCGAGCGTTTTCATTTTACTTCTTCTTATACCACCTTCAATTATGTACTAAACATTAAAATGTAAATATATAAGTATATAAAATATAATAATATGTTATTATGTTAATGTATTAACCTTATTAACCTCTTTTACATCATATGGAAAATGAAAATATCGCCTCTGCGTACTTACAACTTACCATCTCCACATAGCGATGTAATTCGTTTTTCATAACCACTTTACATGTATTGTTATAAATATTTAACTAGTGAATATATATATGATATTTATAAAATTATTATTATTATTTTAAATATAATATATCATTTACCTTATTTCCTTACCACTAATTAAAGAATGATAATGTTTCTCATGCGTATGTGTGGACTACCACCTCCATGAAGCGATGTGATTTATTTTTCATGATCTCCTTTCATGGATGATTATAAATATGTATATAATGAATATAAATGATATTTATATCATGATTAAAATTATAGATATTATTTAACACGATCATTATGTAAGGACTATAACTTCTGAATTGACACATACATGAACAATGATGCAGTTGACACCCAAAATGATGACAATAATAAAATATTATTAGTGAACGTGTGATAAGATGTCATAATAAAACCATAAATTCTATTATAAGTATGAATATTATTATTTTATATAATTTTAATAAATTTAAATTTATTATATAGAAGGTTAAAATAATTTATGATGAATGTCGGACTTGAGGTAAGGGTTTCTCATCCTAATTTTACTTCTGTTAGACAAATGCTATATTCAACTATTTTTTCATTTTGTGGTGTATATGATACAAATTTTATGTGTTATATCATTAATTTATTTATATTCATGGTATTTAGAGTTTTATTTTATTTTATTTATTTCATGGGGTTTATTATTCAAAAGTTACCACAATGGTACAAGTTTGTTTCATAATATCATCCTTATTTGAGATTATTTATGTTTAAATTTATATTAGAGGAATTATACGATATTTTAATATTAATAATTATATAGTTTATTATCCTATGTTTATTTATATTTCTTCATGTATTAGTTCAATTTTTACCTTCTTTGGTACTCAAAAATAGAAAAATAACATTTTAAAGGAAAACCAACTTTGGTTTTCAATTCGGTAGGGAATATTTCTCTTACATGTTCATATTTTCTTTAAAATGTTTTCCATAATATTTTTAATATTTTGAAATGATTTATTAAATTAATTTTTACCCTTTTTTAATTTTTTTATCAATTTTTAAAATGGAATATTTTTATTGTCTTCTGAATGAGGTACTTTTTACCGAAGGTTTGAACATAATATTTATTTTAACATTTACATCACAAATAATTTTTCCTTCAATTATGAATATTATTTTATTTTAAACTTCATTTTTAATTTTATATGGTTATTTTCAAACAAAATTCATAATATTATAGAACTTTTAATAGTTTAATATGGGTGATTTTAAAATGAGAAGGGTATTTTCCTTATAAAATCTTCCAGTGATATTTTTAAAGTATTTTCATTTATGTCAACATTCTTTAATGAATATTATACTTTATTGGTGATATATTCTATTGATACCATACAATATATTATGATGGATGGATTATGATCATATTTTTTCTCTTTATTGAATAGGGAAAATATAAACATTTCATATGGGAATTTTTCAATATGAAAGTTTACATTTATTATTTATTGAATTGTTATTCATTTCATTCAGTTGTAGAATTAATTAGATGTAGTATGTGATGGTTGAGGCTCATTATAGCCTCTAAATACATTGGTAGGTCTCAGGAGAGAAACTAGTTTTGTTATTTGGCATACACTATACTTATTTATGTATGATGTCTTGGTACAAGGACTTGATGGTAAGATTATGTTGTAAAAAATTATGCATTCTATCATTATAAAACTAGTTATTGTTATCCATGTGATTATTTATATTGTTATATTATCCATGAATATATTACAATTTTTTATGATATTAGTTATATATAATATTATATTATTGTTTATATATTCCATATTATTCATGCTTTATTTATACTATGATAGCTTCTGTTGCATGTTTTCCCTGACTGAGCATCTAATCTCACCCTTTATTATTCTTTCCTTCCCTCATAATACCCAGAAGGTATCTATGATTTATTCTAGTGATATACTTGAATAAATAATAAAATTTTCACTAGAATAATTTTTTATATTTCATGTTTTCAAATGTAAGGTGAGAATCATGTATATATATTGTCTCCCAAGACTAATAAACTATTAAATCCTTCAGGATACGATATCTTATATCTTGTGATAATTTAGTAAGATAACCCCTTACTCTAGGTTACTTGAGTTGGGGTGTTATAGTTGTTATTATAGGAAGTTTAGTTGGAACCGTGGGAACTAGATTTAATAAAATATATATCAGAGAACATGATAGTATGATATATTCTTGGAATAAGTCTAAGTATGAGTTAATATCATGAGTCTTTGGTAAAGTAGAAATTGTGTAATTTTCCTAGAAAATACATCCCTATCTAGATACTAGAAAGTGGATATGGTTGTTCCATAAATTCACCTATGAGTAAAAACTCTACAAGATGAATATTGGGTATTAATTCGATCATCACTAGTGTATGATGAATGGGCCTAATATTGAACAACCGACTCATCACTCCTAATGGATATACTTTTGTAAATTCACACACTCTTTACAAAACAATTTGATGAATTAGTGGATAATACATACAATAACTTATGATATTCTATAGTTAAATGAAATGAACCTAATCTGTCATAGGTTGATAAGTATTAGGTGGAACATATGTTCTAATAAATATATACCCATTTTTATGTTTTATGAGATGTGAGTTTAAGATTATTAAGGACATTTTAGAAGTCTTTTATGGGGATACTACACTTTGATTTAGTATGCGTTTTAGTGAAAGGTTTATTTACGGAAGAATGATTTCATATTTTGTGGGAATAAGTTTAATTATATTGCTAAAATTTAGGATTAATATGATATTTTATGTTAATATGGTTAATTGGGATAAAAGGATTTTTTAAATTTTGGGAGAATATGTTTTATCATATAGATAATAATTTGATTAAAAAGTTATTTTGTGATTAATGCTACTTTTTATGAAGTACACTATAATAAGAACATTATAAAAATAAAGTAAATATAATTTGAGGAAAAAATATTGAATTAATTTATAGAGTAATATATGATTTTATTGTGTCCTTATGATGATTTAGGATATTTATAGAAAATTTTATCATATCATGGAGATTAAAAGATTAATACATGTACATTTTTGGTATGTATGAGTGATTAATGTTGTTTGGAGATTAATGTAAATTTGATCTGGGAAGAATACATTATAAAATCATTCTAATATTTGAGTTTCATTTTTTAGGTATATTTTAAATAGTTTTAAGGATAGTAATTTATGGAATGATTTAATTTGAACTTTGTGTCATATTGTTTAGGCTTTGGAGATTATTGTAGTATTTATTCATATGAAGGTTTATTCATATTGGGTGTTATCTCAACTTGTTTTAACCATTTTTATTTTTTCTAGATATACAAGGAATGACTCATTATCTTTTAATGGATGTTTTAATTCAAATAAAGTTTATTTTAGTGCTTTATGCATGAAAAGTTCATCTGAATATTTATTTCTTGGATTAAGAGATGAGATATAAGTGGAAATTGATAAATGCACAAAAAATATTGAAATTTTAATAATTACATATAAATAAATAATGTAATTATACTTTCTCACATTCTCTATCTTAATGATAAAATAATATCTTAACTCTAGGAAAAGGATCTCGAAATAAAAACACTATCTTATTACCTTCATTTCTGATGAACTGATGGTCTTCTTTATAACTTAATAATTTATGGGTTTGTGTCCATTAACTTTCTCATCGTCAAATTATATATCAATAGACATAATTATTTGGATTTTATTTTTCTACCCCATATCCATATTTTTACTTCCCACTAATTCTTTAATATTTGGAAACCTAGTTATGTGTTATTCTAGATAACCTTTATATTTCCCTTTTCCCCTTTTCAAAAGGAAGTTTTATTAACCCGTTTTAATATTTGGCATTTCAATAAAGGGATTTTAAAATATTAAAAACTTGAATTACTGATATCAAGATAAAATTTTTAGTATGAAATTCATTTAGGGGGGATTGTAATACCAAGATATTTTAAATGAATATTATGTTCGAGAGAGTATAGGACATGCAACAACAAGCTCCCACGATCATAAAATATTATTATTTAAATTTTACCATTATGATATAGATGTTGAAATATAATATATGAATAAGATTAAATAAATTATAAAATTTATATATGAAGTTTCTAATCAATAAAAATTCATTGATTAATTCTTAGATAATAAGCACTCA
Source organism: Viscum album (assembly GCA_963277665.1). Taxonomy (NCBI): domain Eukaryota; kingdom Viridiplantae; phylum Streptophyta; class Magnoliopsida; order Santalales; family Viscaceae; genus Viscum; species Viscum album. The sequence goes on from OY728150.1 coordinate 1,843,638,537, forward strand.
ATTTTTGGTAAAGTCATTTTATATGTTTTATTCAAAAATGATATTTATTACTTTTTTTGAGGGAATATTATAACTAATTTCTCTGAATTTTAAAATATTTATTCAATAAAAAAGGTATAATTTTTAAAATCATCATATTAAAATTATTTTAGGGTGAAATTTTGGGATTATTTCAAAAGACTGATTTTCCAGTGAATAGTGAAAATAATGATTTTATAGAAAATTATCTTTTCTTTTAAATTATGTACAAAGTCCTATTTTATTTTAAATTGGTTTTAAAATTTCATTAATATATTTCTATTAAACATAATAAAATTATTATCTTTAAAATAAACATGATTTTTATTTTTGGTATAAAAACGTTTTTATACTTAATATGCATTTTTTTGGAAAAATATTTTTTGTTACGTTTTGCAGGATTATTTTAATGTTAATTTATTCAAATTTTAGAAATTAAATTTTATAAAATTAATTACATATTTATAATCATAAATTCCAAATTTTTTAAATAGTATAACTTTATTTTTGGTCATAATGATTAGTAACCATGATAAAAATGTTCCCATCCTAGTAAGGGTAATATGAATGAAAAAGGTTGAAGTTAAGAAGTAAGGAATAAAAATGATCCATAAACTTGTATTTAATCTATTAGATTATTATAGTTATACCATACCCATAAAATATTTAAAGATATGAAATTTTGGTTTTATATTTCCTAGATAAAGACCTTTATATTATTTTAAGTAATGAATAATTTCAAAATGCCTCTTTATTTTAATATATATAACATGTTTTCACAAGGATAAAAAAGTAATTAGTGATTATAAATTTTTTATTTTTATATTAATGAATTTTTTAATTAAGTTAATTTATTTTTAATTTTTGTGATGAAATAATAACCTTAAACTCTTACGCAACACTAACACAGTGCTTTTGCAAGTAGTAGAAAATCAAGTAAATGATTTTAAAAATATGCAAAGTAATATTTTTTTGGGTAAGTTATGATGTAATATGGGTTTATTAGATAAATATATTGTATTATTAAATTTTTAAATTTTTATATTCTAATGACATTAATAATCGACATTTTTTAAAGTCAAATTCTATGAATAGTTTATGGAAATGACTTTAATGGTATTTTATGTTAAATAATATTTTATTAAATGATTTAAAATTTATAAAATAATTATCTTTGACCAACTGAGTTAGATATGACAAATAATATCAACCATTATTCAATTATTGGTCACTTTCCTATTATATTTAATTTTGTGACCCACAAAGAATAAAAAACACTATTATCAAAATAATCATTAATAGGATTAATAAGAGGTTAAAACTAATAGATAAGGGTGAAAAATAACCTAGAATCATCTAAATTTAATTAGATGAGATTTTTTATACTTATAATAAAAATATATTATAAATATAACAATTTTTACTATTTTTTCATGAAAATTAATTTATATTAATTTAATACCTTTTGTAATTCCAATGGTGTCCCTAACCACTCTTATATAGGGACACCACACCTCCTATATTTATATCACTTCTTGATCCATGTATCTTGAAAAATATATATGAAACAGACTTCCCAAATTTACCCCCACATCCTAGAGGTCATTTTATCTTCAAAATACCATCCTATAAGTCTTAAGGTGTGATCCAAATGTGGTCTTCTAAAGAGGAGGTAATCATCTTAACCGAGCATTTTCATTTAAATTATTCTTCTACCTCCTTCAATTATATCATAAACATTCCAATATAATAAAATCAATATATCCCATATAATTATATTTTATTATTTTATTTTCATAACATTATTCAACTCCTTCCCATAATATTAAAAAAAGAAAACATTACTTGTGCGTACATACGATCTACCACCTCCATGTAGTGGTGTAATTCGTTTTTCATCACCAATTTAGATGGATGATTATAATGATGAAAATAATAAATATATATTATATTTATGAAATAAATATGTTTTTTAATATAATATATCATTTAACTTCACACCATTCCACATCTTAAAAAATGATAACGTCACTCGTGATTACGAGTGGACTACCACCTTTATGAAGTGATGCGATTCATTTTTCATGTATGGATTTCCTTAATGACTATAAATTTTAACATAATGAATATATTCTATATTTATATCTTGATTAAAAATATGTATATTATGGAAAATAATAAATATTTCAAGGACCATAAATGAAGAATCAAAATATACATGGAAAAAAGAAATTAACACCCAAAATGATGATGATAATGAAAGATTGATAATGAATAATTGGTAAGATGTAATAATAAAACCATGTATTATTTTATTAGTGTGAATATTATTATGGAATATAAGTGGAATAAATTTTAATTTTTTAAATATTAGTTTTAAATAACTTATGAAGAAATTTAGACTTGAGGTAATGATTTCTCGTCTCACTTTTACTTCTGTGAGACATATTCCATATTCCCCACCTGATTCGTTTTTTTGGTGTATGAACTACCCATTTGATATGTTATATCACAAATAACTTTATATCCATGGTATTTAATGTTTCCTTTTATGTTATTTATTTCATTGGGGGTTTGATTCAAAAGATACCGCAATAGTAAGGGTTTATTTCTCAATCTCATCCTTATCTGAGATTGTTTGTGTTTATGTTGATATTAGAGTAATTAAATGATATTTATATATTAAAACAAATATATTTTCTTAAATTATAGCTATTTATTGGATTTTAAAGTATTATTTAAATTTTTACCTTCTCCGGAACTTAAAAATACTAAAATATTGTTTTAAAGGAAAACTAATTTTGTTTTTCAATGCGATTCAGAATATTTTTTGTCCATGATAATATTTTTTTAAAATGATTTCAAGATTTTTTAACATTCTAAATTAATTTATTAAAGTCATTTTTACCCTTGTTTACCTTTTTATAAATTTTCTAAAAGTAATTTTCTTATCATTTTCTTAATTAGGTACTTTTTACTAAAGGTGTGTATGTAATTTTTTTAAACATTTACCACATGATAAAATTTTTCCACTGCCATGAATATTAATTTATTTGAAGCTTCATTTATAATTTTACATGGTCATTCTCAACTAAAATATTTTCCCTAATTTTCTATAAATTTTTATATTTTAATATAAGTGATTTCAAAATGAAAAGGGTATTTTCTTCAAGAAATATTTGAGCGATTTTTTTAGGTGTTTTCATATATATGAATATCCATTGTTTAATGTAATGTTTTGATATGGATATAAAATTTTGATACCATCCACTATATTATTCTATATGGCTTATGATAATATTATTATATTCATTGAAATTTTAAAATATTAGTATTTTTTATACTAGTATTTCAAAATAGATGTTTATGTTGATTTGTTATTAAATTGGTTCTAATTTATTTCATATAAGGAATTCATTGGGCTTGATAAGTGATGAATATGGATAATTATAACCCCTTTATGAATTAGTATGTCTCATGAGAAAATCTAGTTTGTATATTTGGCATATGACTTACCTATTAATGTATGATGTCTTGGAATAAGGCATTGATGGAATGATTATAATGTTCGACATTATGAATTATTTCATTATGAAACCAATTATTTTTTTCAATGTGATTAGTTATGTTGTTATGTAATCAATGGATATATAACCCTTTTTATGATATTTGTGTTATATAATATTATATTGTTGTTTATCTATGATATATTATTTATGATTTATTTACTCTATGATAGCTTCTGTTGTATTCATTCCCTTACTGATCATTTGAGACTAGTTTTTATTATTTTTTCCTTTCACCAAGATAACAAGAATAGATCTATGAATGATTCCAAGGATATACTAGAATAAATATTAGAGTTCTAACTTTAATTTTAGGCCATATTTCATGTTTTAAAATTCAATTGGAAAATCATGCATGCATTTAGTATTCCAAGACAGATAAACTATTCGATCCTTTGAGATGTAATCTAATATATATTGTGCCAATGTAGTAATACTAGATTTAGGATATTGGATTTAGGGTATCACACTATATATTACTATTTATTTATTACATATCATGAGTATTTAGTAATCCATAAAATGTGACTACCTTGGTTCACTATGATATCTAGCATAGAGACTCATAATATACAAAATATCCAAAAAATAATTTATGAGAAAGAGTAATAATATAATAAATTTTCTAATATCCATTTTTATTAATATTTTTTTTAAATTAACATATTTTAATAATATAAGTCTCAGCTAAATAGGTGTAGACACTAGCTTTGAGTCCTCCATCTCAAACTTATTCAACTACTCTTTAGTGTACTTCTCCTTGGATAAAAAAAATGAAAATTTCAGATTTAAAAACTTTTAATCTAAATAAGTATCTAAATTCACCCAACATGGAAATAACATAATGATTATTTATTTTTGCTTAAAATTATTGACACGAAAAATCCTTATCTAATATAAAAAAAAATTCTCAACATAAAAAATAATAATGAGTGTGGCTCCTTCATTTTCATTAATATAATGACATATATCTACCATATATTTTATAAATTTTATCTCTCTAAAGAAATTATAAGGCTTGGAATACCAGGCCTGTGGGATTGTTTTAAGATATACACACTTATTCTCAATTTTCATACTCTTGTTCCATCAATATCAGTCACAAAAGTATTTTGTTTCTTTGTATATATTTTCTCTTAAAAGTTTCTATTTATAAATAAAGAATTCAAATCCATTTAATAAATTTTACATTTTCAATGTGATGATAAGTAATGAAACATTCTTATGGACTTTTATATTGAAATTATAGAATATTTCACTTAAAAATCAACCCCTTTAACTTGGGGGTACCCTTTTCACACAAGTATTTCTTTTGTTTTGAAAAAATTTCCTTGATCATTTAATTTATTTTTTAATAGACATTACAACCCAATGATATATTTGAAATTGGTCTTGGAACAAGGTCCTAAGTAGAACTATTCTCAATATAATTTAATTAATCATTTATATCCTTAATAAACTCTTTATGATAAAATGTTTCAATAATTGAATTCAACTCAATTTGAGAGATTAAAGCTACGGGATCTTCAACTTGTTGCCTTCTTCTACTTTGAACTAGTGCTAACTAATTTTCAATAATATTTTTACCTCCACATGATTATTAATATTTTTATATTTATATATTAAACTATCATTAACCTCCTCTTCATCATTTTTCTAATCAGAGTCAACACCTCTTGTATTAGGTTCAATTTTAGGCTATTTTCACTTATTTTCCTAGAAATATGATTGTTTTTTTCATAATTTTCAGAATTTTATACCCCTAGATCATGATTTATGGTTTTTTTCAATTATTTAGGCATCATTAAATTAAAAAACCTTGTTAAGACTCTTATAATTGAATCTATATCCTTTCCCATTAGATAGATATCCCTGAATACACCTTCCTTAGATTTGTCATAAAATTTAACCATATTTTTTGTTTTTATTTTTGATAAATCATGGGATGATAAAGTCTCTAAAGTTACTATAGGCTTGTTTTTATACCACATTCACATGATGTAAAATTTTAATGAGCACACTAGTACACACTTCTTCTCTCTAAAATAATTTTCATCTTTTAAATCCAACAAGCATTGTTATACCCATTTACATAATACTTATATTCAATATTTTAACAACTACATTTTATTATGGCGTGTGTGGGGTTATATTTTGATATAATATCATATAAATTGAAAGATATGAATCCAAATATCTTCAGCTATGCTAATTTCTATTTTCAGATCTTGATTTATTGACGTGGATGTAAAACACTCTTTCAACTTATCTTATATTGATCTTGAACATATCCACATCCTGTGACCTGTGCTTTAAAAATAACACTATTTTAATTATTGTGAAATATGTAGAGAAAGTGATAAAATAAAATCCACATTTTATATATTAATTTATTCTAGGTATATATATTCGCAATGAGTTAATTCAATAAATTTTTTTGATTATTGTCTAATCTCTTATGCTTCCCTTATACAATTTTACCATTTAGACAAGTTGTATAAACCTGATCTCTATCTCGACTCAACTGGGGTAGATACCTCATAGATTTTTATTTAGAAAAATTACTCATATTATTTTATCCAATGTGTTATAATATTTTGTTATAAATATTATTTTCCTCATCAGAGTTGAGATAAAATGAATTTCTTGGATGTTTTATCTAAAAAATACCCACTAGTTCTTTATCCTTGAGCAATGACTCTATTATCCTCAATTATTTTAATGAAGAAATAATTTTTATAGAAACATATCTCATTACCCTCATCACATAGGATAATACTAAAAAAATTATACTTGTATCCACTAACAAACAAAATCTTTTGTGAATTCAATATGTACAACTCAATTTCAACACTTCCAATTACCTTAATTTTCATTGAACTTTCATTACCAAAATTCAGAGATACACCATCATTATCCTTAGTATTTTAATTTTTTTGCATCTCCTAAACTCTGTGATGAGTAGAAACTATAAATAATTTCAGTCCTTCCCCTCTTTCAAAATTACTTCTACAATTATTTATTTTTTAGACTTGGTTCTCTATAGAATCTTTTAACCTTTATAAATTTATATTCATTGATCAAGAATAATGGTCAAAAAATGTACATAAAAGTGACCTTACTAGATAAAACTTACCAAAATATCTTAAATCCCTTCAAAATAATTTTTTTATTGGCATCACATATCAGTCTTTATTTTCTATCTTTCTCCTAATAGGGTTGTTTTTTCCATTATATTAGAATATACCCCAAAATTATAACTTTGTTTTATTCTAAGGGAGTGATATGTTATACTAGAAAACATAGTATTTCTGTTAATATGCTATAGAACACCAACATTAGACACTGAATTAGGATTTACCATAAAAATGATGAGTATTCTTTTAAAAATAAATTTTCTATTTTTTTAAAATAATCGGACTACTTTTTCATAGGGTTTGAAGAATATTTATTCATGTAGTCACTATCCTCCACCATAACTATATTAGTCTTCCACTAAGTGTTTTTATCAGTATATGTTTACCCATAGTTTCTCATGGAACCTATATTGTTATAATGTACAAATTTATTATTTTATACTTTAATAGGTGTAATAATTATCAGATTATCCACAAAACATTTAAAACTTTATGAGATGGATAAACCTATACTTCCATGTATATTTTTCATAATCAATTTTAATATTTCCAAGAGTGTTATCAAACTTAGGAAATTTTGATTCAAAATTATTAAGTTATTAATATTGAGAAATAATATTCTTCTCTTATTATTTTACAATCCTTTATCTCTTATTCACTTTCAACTTAGGAAGTTTGATGTACTCATTATACTCATTTTCCTTGATGTTAAACTCATATTAAAATTTCTTCAGCCCGTCAAAATCCTTATTTAATATATTAAAATTATTTCTTGATACTATATTTTCTTTCATGAAACACTTCAAGTTTTTTCTTAAATATGTGAATCATATAGGCTTCATATACTTCTTATTATACATCACTGGAGTTTTTTTCTTTTCTTTCAACATGTTCTGTAAAGTTAGTGTCTTTTCTTGAACATTACTATTCTGAATAAATACTCTAGGAACATTTTTATTCGTCCATATTTGTCAGTATGATTCTATTCTTCATTCTTAACGCATTCTATTAGATTTCATTAAAATTACTATTTATTTTAGTATATTTGTTTTTTGAATTATATTGTGATTATTATTCATCATTGTCATCATCATCATCACCATCATCATCTTACTTCATAAATGTCTTCTTATTTAATAAATTTACAAAAAATTTCAAACTCCTACACATTTAAAACAATTAAGTGGAATATTTCTTTTATACTTATGTTTACTATTTTTTTGATATTTTTAGATATGAGATACATGATTTTATTATTATTCTCATCACAATCATCATCTTCGTATAAATAATTTGGGGACTCAAAATATTCTTCCTCCTATATCTTCAATTTATTCACAGATTTAAAATTCATCTCCTCCTTTTATAATTTCTTAAAAAATGGTGCTTTTATCATCTCATAATTAAATAGTGTATTGCACAACTAATCTAGGGAATGATATTTCTAATCTTTAATAGTAGGTATTTTAGGAATGAATATATCTCGGATGTTTCTCATTAATTATTTAATAACTATAGATTCCTCCTTCTTGACTCCAAAACCTATGTTGTGACTACCCACCTCACTCAAACTAGTGAATTATCCATCCAGAGTCTCATTTATAACTAATTTGATATCTTTAAATTTTTCACTTAATATTTTTAGTTTACCCTCCTTAATCTTGAAATTTCCTTTATACATGTTTTCTATCTTGTCCCACATCACTTTAGTAATCCATAATCTCATTTATTTGGTTTAAATTTTGTCTAAAAAGGATAATAATATATTATTTTTAGATTTTATTTCCATTTCAAGATTCATTTTTTCATAAAATGTCATGACATTGTATCTTAAAATTTGTGGATAACCTACAATAAACAAATCACTCACTTCTAAGCCTTTTGATTAAAAATATAGTAGTATATGCTTCTTCCTAACATGTAGGTCATTTACATTGAGAAAATGAGATTCCTATGATATTTATAAAACTATAATTTTATATAATAAACCTTGAAGAGTAAAATATCATGGGAATATATTTTTCTTTGTTACCACTTATATTCCTAGATCCTATAGGGTACCAATGTGTGGGGGAAGGGGTAAATTAGTGGAACCGACCTATTGTTTTCAATTAATATTTTAAATTAAACCCTATGACTAGTTAATGAATTTATTCTCTCAATAAAATAGTCATCCTCACCCATAAGTAAGAATAATAAAGAAGTAAAACACATAAGAAACTTTTACAAGGTTCATCCTCGATGTGAGAGCCTACACCTTTCTACGTTCAAATTTTTTCTAGTAAATGGATTTTTATATCCCAATAAAGTTACTGTGATTATAAAAACCTAAAATTTTCACACATGGTTTGAGAAGGTATCATTCACTTTTATACATGGGTAAATATATTCCTCTTCCCATTACTAAATGCTCAACATTATTTAGACATGAAGTACCTCTTTTTAAACCATTCTTCCTTCACTATAGAATGAATAAGATATTAAATGTGTGTTAAGATAATTTGGAATCAAATTCTATATATTCTTTTAAAAACTACTTTAATTCCATACCAAATGGAGGGAAGACATCACAAATCGGTCTTCTTCACACCAGTTTATAATTAATAACTTGTACATGAGATCATGAATGCATGAAATGGTCTTCTTACTTATCAAAAATATTCATCTAGAATAGTGATAGTATAATTAACTTTACTCAAACTATTTAAAAACAATATTGATTAAAATTTTGATGTTCCTTAAATTTAATTTCTTTGATACAATAACATATTAACCTATCTAGAAATTCACAATAATTTTTCTTCTTTATTTATACCTTTTATATTCAAATTCATTGAGGAATAATATTTCCATAATGATTTATGGAAATTCCCATTATTCTAGTCTATATAAAAAGATAAAAAGAATTAAAAATATAACAAATGATAAATGATTTAAAATAATTAATTTTAAATACTATTAAAATTTCCCACTATCATGCTCATTAAATTTCATTAAAAATCTCATATATCTCAGATTGAATCATGGATTTAACCAAAAAATGATTATATTTTTCAACTTAAGAAGAATAAAGAATTGTATAAAATTATTCCCCTTTTCTTTAGAACCCATTATTCTGGAAACACGCCATTTTTTGGATTATCATATTACATTTAAAGTCATACGATTATTAAATTTATACAATATTCTAGAAATTTACCTTATACAACTTTAGAAGTCTTATACTTATGGACCATGAGGCTGTGATAATCTATAAACTTAACTTGAAAGTAAAATTATAAGTAGAAAATTTATATAGTGAAGTCATATTCTAAAACAAAGTCATACACTAAAGTTGTACTATTTAGAAAAATGAATATGATGGCATCAAAGTAATACAAAAAATTATTATAGAATGACTTGAAGTCATAAAATGAAGAATTCATATGGCGCCTTATAAAATTTGACCCCAAAACTCAAATTCATATACTAGAGTCTTACAATCTATATAAAGACATAAAATTTGGAAAATATGGTTTCATTAGCTCAAATTAATATGATAAAATCATTTGTTTTGCTTATAATTATTACAATTTTTCAAAACACATGAAAATATAAACTTTTTAAAATGACTTTGAATCATCCAAAAATAATTTAATTCACTTCATAACTTATAAAAAACACTCCTTAACTAACCCAACATATTCCTCATATAGTTTGGAAAACAATTTAGATCGATAAAAAACCCAAGTGTTCTTTAATTCCAAAAGTGTAACGCCCCGACCCCAGCTACCTAGAGTCGGTGCATTATTACATAACATTGGCATGATCACAAGAAAGATCAAATCTCGAAAGACCGATTGGTTTAGTAGCCTTGGAAACACTAGATATATTCATAGGTTTTACATTACATCATAAAATGAAAAACTACTACAACAACATAATGTTTCCACAATCCACACTATTAACCCCTCATAAAATCCCTGCAGGTCATTCATAACTTACTTCTTCACATCCTGGGAAAAATAAAACATAGAAAAGGGGTGAGCTAAAATGCCCAGTAAGGATAACAATATAGCGGAAACTTTCATAAATAAGAATAAACATTTAAGGAAATGTATAACTAAAACAAAAGCCTTTTAAATATGAACTTTCAACATGGTATGGCATAAATGAAATGAAATAATGCCATTTACTTATTCACATGGATATTCTACTAATCGAATAATCACATGCAAAAATCAATAACCACTTTCATAATGTTGGAATGCATAATGCCAGACTATCATAACCACATAGCCAAGGCCTCGTGCCAAGACTACAAATAAGATTTTGTCAAGGCCTTGTTCCAAGACACTAGTTTGTCTCATGAGACCTACCGATGCATCGATGAGCTATAGCGGGCTCCACCCGTCACTTATTAAGTCCAATGCATTCCCATATGAAAAGGTTTAAACATAACATAAACATTCGTATTAAAACTAGCATACGAAATGTCAATACTTTCACCATAAACTATGAATGGTATAAAATAGCACATCCACAGTCAAACATATCACAAAACCTTCAACACAATATAGAAGTTTTGTATCATAATAAATCAACTTCAAATAATCTTGAAATCCATCAAAGGATGTTGACATAGATGAAAACAAAATTCTTTTAAAAGAAATATCTCCTTTTATTTTGAAATCATTTAAGATCCATATAAAATAAAACAATTTCTTTGAAAATATTCTTATAAGCTTGTAAGGAAAGCTTTGAAGATTTTATAACGGCGTAAAATAACCGCACCTGCCGTATAAGTTAAAAAAAACATTCTTACCTCAATTCTGTCGAAAAGGTTAAAAAGGACCTTATTTTGAAAACGACGGAAATATTCCTTCATAAACCTCTTATAAAAAGTCAAACAAGGGTATAAATGACTTTAACCCATATTCTTGTAAATAGTAAAAATGTTTTGAAATACATTTTTAATAAACATGGATGTGGATGATAAAGATATCCCAGTAGATTATTACGTATAAACAACCTCGGATAATGAAGAGATTGTGAAATAACCCTTACCTTGTACTTTTCCTTGGTTGGGGTAGGTTAACCTCCTGTATAATGGTGAAATAGTTGTTATTAAATTATACAAGAATCATATATATTAATATGATATCATATATGATCTTTTAACATTGATTTGTTAATAATATCTTAGAATTATCGTCGTTTCGGGTGTTAAATTACTCATTTTCTTTATATGTTTTGTTACATAATCCATGGTTGTTGTATCTTATTCATATCCAGAATGATATCTAGTCCTTAAAAATCATTTTTAAATCATCAGATGATAATTATACTTGAATGGTTACGATGGAGAATGAATCTCATCGCGTTCGTGGAGACGGTAGTCCGTACGTACGCACGAGCGACAATATCATTCTTTTGATATTAAAATAATATATAAATGGATGGTATATCATATATACAGAATCATTAACATGTTATATTTATTATTTACATGAGTTACACATCATTATTATACCCATCCAAATAATATTATATTGAATAACAATTACACCACGACGTGGAGACGGTAAGCCGTACGTACGCACGTATGGTGACATGTTATTCAAAGGGTGGATAGAATAATGAATATGATTGTACCATATTTATAATAACATCACAGTATATGTGAGATACTGGAGTTATTATTTTAGAATGGTAAGAACAAAGGAAGAAGAAGGGGAAGAAGAAATGAACTTGGAGAAGGGTGGTGAAATCATTACCTCTTCTTCGGGTTCTTCCTTTTGATTTGATCAAAAGGGCTCCTTAGGTTGGCTTTCTGATCAAACTAAGGCCTCTAGGTTGTATTGAGGGCTGTTGGGAGAGTATTTGGGCAGAGTTTGGCCGAACCAAAAGGCTTTGAAGGTGTGAAGAAATGAGAAGAAGGAGTGCCCTTTTATAAGAGGGGTGAGGGGCACCTTTGGAAAAGCTAGAAATATTAATTTATAATAAATTCATATTCGGTTTCTAATGGCTCCAAAGTTTATTATTCAAAGGTTAAGGTGGGGATAGGTCTAAAACCACTCAACCAATAGAATTTAGACAGGTTTGGGTACTTATATTAACCTTATCTTTAAGTATTAACTCTAAGTTAATTAGTTTCACTTTTACAATGTCTCTTTGTATTTTTATATAATATGGTTAATAAACTTACTATATACATCCAAGAGACCCCCAAGTTTGTCATTAATGATGAACCTATCATGATATAAGTCTCTTGGCCGAACCTTAGATTTTTAGGAATTTAATATCAATTAATAATATAATATTTGTTTTAAGAACTCTTTTATGTCAATTTTGACACTATTCAATAGTTGATTTTTGTGAAACTCATAACAGATTTATTACTTCGAACAAAGTCAATTAAATCAATCATAATATATCATATTATCCTAGAAAATTATTTTAATTCATTAAAAGTTTCATATTATATTTATTTTGGTATTTATAATATCAATTATTTTAATTTTTCACTATTATAGTAATTACTGCATCATCATTGTGTCATAAATAAAATAAATTATTTAATCTATAAAAATTATAAATAAAATATCATTATGTAGGAAATCTTTTTATATTTATAATGAATATTTATAATCTAAAATCCAATATATATAAACTTATGTAACAATTGTTTTTCTAAAAGATATATGCTTGTGTCATTTTTGTATTCATTTTGACTTAATTAAAATAAAGTGTCATTATCACTTACAAGTGGATCCATGGGGTCCCAAAATCGACCCAAAGATTCCCATGGTCGACCATGTATCAACCAATAGGGTTAAGACACGTTTTAGGGTAATTTAGTATTATTATAATATTATTTTTTTAACCCTTATTTACCGGATTTACCCTTAACCATGGTAAATAAAATATTTACCGCAATAATTATTCAAAATGTCTAAAAATAAAAGTTACCTATTTACAAAATTTGAACATCCTGATTCTAAATATGGAATCCATTTTTCTAAATTCAAAACACAGAAGTGGCAGAAATTAATTTAAAATTAATTCCCGCTGTCAAAACAAAAAGCGTGTTTTTAAGAGATAATAACTATCAAAAGATTGACACTTGTTTATGTTCGGTTTAATTGTAAAATTATGTCTAATGACCAACATTATATTAAATTGTAAAAATATATTCTAAATATACTTTAAAACCACTCAAATTCATAATTTATCACTATTAATTATTTTGATTAAAAAAAGTTGTTTTTAATTAAAATTTAGTAATTTTCACTATTCATCAAAATATGAAAGTTGTCCGAAAAGTACCAAAATTTCACCTTAGGCTAAATTCGATATTCCGAATCCAAAAATGAAGTCCATTTTGAAATATAATATATATATATTTTCAAAAAGTAGGTATTACTATTTATAACGGCTAGTTTGATTGGTTATGGTGTGTTAGAACTCGGTGTTGCGTACAACACACGCTATCACATTATTCAAAGGGAAACGTACCATGGAAGCTTGGGGTGTTTCATTTTAAATTTTTGATGTCCCCATTTATTCAAAAAGTTTAAAATATTGTATTTAAAAAGGTTTCACTTTTAGAAGTTGATAAATGTGAAATACTGAAAATGAATCTGTTCTTGCATTATGACTAAGAAACTCATAATAGGGATTCTAAAATTATAAGGATTATATAAAGTTCAAAATGTAGTTAATACTATTCATGACCTCTTTTAATGGTGTGATTGAACTCGGTGTTGCGTGTAGTGCAAGTTATTGAATTATTTTTAAGAAATAACACACTCTGAAATCCTGGGGTGTTACATTCTCCCCTCCTTCAATAAATTGCGTCCTCGCAATTTGAAATTGTTTTTCGAAAATAAAAGGTTGAAAGTAGAAAATATATTTGTGGGAAAACCCACATTGGAAATTGGGTTACTAAAATTTAGTCTTAATATGAGGAAAAGAGAAATTAAAGGGTCACCACCAAATTATGATCTCGATTAGGAGAACATTGGTGGCAATTAGAGACATATAATTGGAGGAAAACGTAAATATTTATAGGTAGTGATTGAGGTCATCAATCACAAACAAGTATAAAATTGAGGTCCTTAAATTCATCAATCTATGATGAATTGAAATACCATCGGTTCAACAAAACATAGGGTATTAGGATAACACATTTTTGACATTTCAAAATATCCTAGTTGAAATCCCACATCGAAAAATGAATTAATGAGGCCTCTATTTAAAATAAAGAGTCGAAAGTATGAAGATTACCGAAAATAACACATACTAGGGTTCCATGTAGGAAAATATGGATATGGAAGAAAAATCTAACCATCAATTATCTGATGGAGAGTGGTAGAGAACATGGCTATAAAAAGGCCAACAATCCCAAAGCCATAAATTAGTGATGATTTAAGGTACCATCTAGGAAAACATTTTTGTTCAAAGTTGCTTTTATTAATATTGAGGAATTCATTTATGAGATTGGCTAAGATCATAAGGAGATATACTTACTTTATAATTAGAGTTTTATCCATTAATAAATTTCTACCACAAACTCATCTTTCACTCTAAAAGATAATAGAATGTAAAAAAAATTCTATTTACACTATTCGTATAGGGTTCCAAAATAAACGAATTTATAATTCATCTACATGATCTTTTAATAAAAACTACATTATTTAATCCAGGACATCTCATGGTCCAGTGGTAGGTGATACACCCTTGTCGCCCTTCGGTTGCGGGTTCAAGTCTCGCAGCCTTGCCGGACGCGACGGGTTGCCGCCCGACCTCCGGGTTGTCCTTTTATGGCAATCCAAAATAATCCAAACTAGAACTATCCAAAATAAATCTGTCCAAACTCACAGTCTAACATTTATAAGGAAGGTAAACATAATATAGATCCTTTTTACCCCGTAATAGCATATGAATACCTTCATCATGTATTACCATATTCCTTATTGATTACATTCATGCTCCCTTATTCCATATAGAATGCTGGATATACTTCATCAATCCAAAAATGTTTTAAACCCCAAAAAAAATGATGGAATATACAAATCATTAATCAGTTTCAAGGTAGTCAAGAATATCCAATATAATTTATCCAAAACAATCACATATTATTCCAAAATCACTACCTCAGTATCAGAACTATATTATGATTTATCATTCTCTCAACCATATATTTTCCAAAAATTTATCCTGCTATTGAGTCACTTTTCTTTGTTCCACATAATCTCAAGTCCTTAATGAAATAGTACTGCAGTACAATCCTTATATACTCCATAATTATTATAACAAGTACATTGTTGATACAACACTCAATTGACATAATCAACATAAGAACTCTAATAATTCCTCTTCATCTGTGGTAGTATCATAACTTGGTTATTATCCAATAACATCATTTGCGGCATAGTCTGATGACTGGGACATAGGTTCGCGTAGTGTCCAAACTCCTTGAAAATGAAGCATTGTACATTTAAAACCATTTTCTTACCCTTGCAGTCACGTACTTTGTGCCCTTTTCCTCCACACTTATAACAAACTCCCATTCCTTTCAGGCAAGTTCCAGGGTGTTTCTTTCCACAGTTTCCACATATGGGAAAATTCTTCTTTTCCCTCTTCCCTTTATCCATCTTTCTCTCTTCTATCCTTTTCTTCTCTTGCTTCCCTTCAAAGCCATAGGACTCAGTAAACTCTTTACTTATCTTATCAACACATGATATTATTTCTTCATATTATGATAATACATGGGAGACTATTTCTCTTATAAATTCTAGCTTAAGACCATGAAAGATATGATCCTTCCTTCTCTTTGGATCATGTGCATTTCTGGAGTTCTCATTCCTTCTACTGGGCGCCATTTCTATACCATGGAATAAACTAGATCAGTTTATGAATCAAAACACATAATCCCATACTTATAAAACACTTAACATAAATTGAACTATTTATGGATATAATCCATAATCATAAAAATGTTTTCTTTGAGGAAGTATATACTCATAAACACTTCATAATGATTTGTAAAGAAAATGAGAGTTATCCTAAGCATATCCCCCGGGAGTGTCGTAACCAAGAGTGCAGCAAGGCCCGTTGTCGTTCACCAGTTCCCGTTCGAGTCTAGCTCAAAGCGGTGTTTTTGGGTTTTACCCCTAGGTGCATCTGTGCCAGATCCGCCTCTACCTGCTCGTATCCAGACAGGGATTTATTGCTCGGAAAACTCACAAAATCTCTACAATACCAAAATTCTAGGAAGTTCTTCTATACTAATCCTCAAAGTTCATCTTAGGTCTACGTGCTCTAATCAGAGTTTATCTAAATCTAGCTTCCAAGGTTTGTACTAAACTTCCTCTGATACCAACTGTAACGCCCCGACCCCAGCTACCTAGAGTCGGTGCATTATTACATAACAATGGCATGATCACAAGAAAGATCAAATCTCGAAAGACCGATTGGTTTAGTAGCCTTGGAAACACTAGATATATTCATAGGTTTTACATTACATCATAAAATGAAAAACTACTACAACAACATAATGTTTCCACAATACACACTATTAACCCCTCATAAAATCCCTGCAGGTCATTCATAACTTACTTCTTCACATCCTGGAAAAAATAAAACATAGAAAAGGGGTGAGCTCAAATGCCCAGTAAGGATAACAATATAGCGGAAACTTTCATAAATAAGAATAAACATTTAAGGCAATGTATAACTAAAACAAAAGCCTTTTAAATATGAACTTTCAACATGGTATGGCATAAATGAAATGAAATAATTCCATTTACTTATTCACATGGATATTCTACTAATCGAATAATCACATGCAAAAATCAATAACCACTTTCATAATGTTGGAATGCATAATGCCAGACTATCATAACCACATAGCCAAGGCCTCGTGCCAAGACTACAAATAAGATTTTGTCAAGGCCTTGTGCCAAGACACTAGTTTGTCTCATGAGACCTACCGATGCATCGAGGAGCTATAGCGGGCTCCACCCGTCACTTATTAAGTCCAATGCATTCCCATATGAAAAGGTTTAAACATAACATAAACATTCGTATTAAAACTAGCATACGAAATGTCAATACTTTCACCATAAACTATGAATGGTATAAAATAGCACATCCACAGTCAAACATATCACAAAACCTTCAACACAATATAGAAGTTTTGTATCATAATAAATCAACTTTAAATAATCTTGAAATCCATCAAAGGATGTTGACATAGATGAAAACAAAATTCTTTTAAAAGAAATATCTCCTTTTATTTTGAAATCATTTAAGATCCATATAAAATAAAACAATTTCTTTGAAAATATTCTTATAAGCTTTTAAGGAAAGCTCTGAAGATTTTATAACGGCGTAAAATAACCGCACCCGCCGTATAAGTTAAAAAAAACATTCTTACCCCAATTCTGTCGAAAAGGTTAAAAAGGACCTTGTTTTGAAAACGACGGAAAGATTCCTTCATAAACCTCTTATAAAAAGTCAAACAAGGGTATAAATGACTTTAACCCATATTCTTGTAAATAGTAAAAATGTTTTGAAATACATTTTTAAGAAACATGGATGTGGATGATAAAGATATCCCAGTAGATTATTACGTATAAACAACCTCAGATAATGAAGAGATTGTGAAATAACCCTTAACTTGTACTTTTCCTTGGTTGGGGTAGGTTAACCTCCTGTATAATGGTGAAATAGTTGTTATTAAATTATACAAGAATCATATATATTAATATGATATCATATATGATCTTTTAACATTGATTTGTTAATAATATCTTAGAATTATCGTCGTTTCGGGTGTTAACTTACTCATTTTCTTTATATGTTTTGTTACATAATCCATGGTTGTTGTATCTTATTCATATCCAGAATGATATCTAGTCCTTAAAAATCATTTTTAAATCATCAAATGATAATTATACTTTAATGGTTACGATGGAGAATGAATCTCATCGCGTTCGTGGAGACGGTAGTCCGTACGTACGCACGAGCGACAATATCATTCTTTTGATATTAAAATAATATATAAATGGATGGTATATCATATATACAGAATCATTAACATTTTATATTTATTATTTACATGAGTTACACATCATTATTATGCCCATCCAAATAATATTATATTGAATAACAATTACACCACGACGTGGAGACGGTAAGCCGTACGTACGCACGTATGGTGACATGTTATTCAAAGGGTGGATAGAATACTGAATATGATTGTACCATATTTATAACAACATCACAGTATATGTGAGATACTGGAGTTATTATTTTAGAATGGTAAGAACAAAGGAAGAAGAAGTGGAAGAAGAAATGAACTTGGAGAAGGGTGGTGAAATCATTACCTCTTCTTCGGGTTCTTTCTTTTGATTTGATCAAAAGGGCTCCTTAGGTTGGCTTTCTGATCAAACTAAGGCCTCTAGGTTTTAGTGAGGGATGTTGGGAGAGTATTTGGGCAGAGTTTGGCCGAACCAAAAGGCTTTGAAGGTGTGAAGAAATGAGAAGGAGGAGTGCCCTTTTATAAGAGGGGTGAGGGGCACCTTTGGAAAAGCTAGAAATATTAATTTATAATAAATTCATATTCGGTTTCTAATGGCTCCAAAGTTGATTATTCAAAGGTTAAGGTGGGGATAGGTCGAAAACCACTCAACCAATAGAATTTAGACAGGTTTGGGTACTTATATTAACCTTATCTTTAAGTATTAACTCTAAGTTAATTAGTTTCACTTTTACAATGTCTCTTTGTATTTTTATATAATATGGTTAATAAACTTACTATATACATCCAAGATACCCCCAAGTGGTACATTAATGATGAACCTATCAGGATATAAGTCTCTTGGCCGAACCTTAGATTTTTAGGAATTTAAGATCAATTAATAATATAATATTTGTTTTAAGAACTCTTTTATGTCAATTTTGACACTATTCAATAGTTGATTTTTGTGAAACTCATAAAAGATTGATTACTTCGAAAAAAGTCAATTAAATAAATCCTAATATATCATATTATTCTAGAAAATTATTTTAATTCATTAAAAGTTTCATATTATATTTATTTGGGTATTTATAATATCAATTATTTTAATTTTTCACTATTATAGTAATTAATGCATCATCATTGTGTCATAAATAAAATAAATTATTTAATGTCTAAAAATTATAAATAAAATATCATTATGTAGGAAATATTTTTATCTTTATAATTAATATTTATAATTTAAAATCCAATATATATAACCCTATGTAACAATTGTTTTTCTAAAAGATATATGCTTGTGTAATTTTTGTATTCATTTTGACTTAATTAAAATAAAGTGTCATTATCACTTACAAGTGGATCCATGGGGTCCCAAAATCGACCCAAAGATTACCATGGTCGAACATGTATCAACCAATAGGGTTAAGACACGTTTTAGGGTAATTTAGTATTATTATAATATTATTTTTTTAACCCTTATTTACCGGATTTACCCTTAACCATGGTAAATAAAATATTTACCGCAGTAATTATTCAAAATGTCTAAAAATAAAAGTTACCTATTTACACAATTTGAACATCCTGATTCCAAATATGGAATCCATTTTTCTAAATTCAAAACACAGAAGTGGCAGAAATTAATTTAAAATTAATTCCCGCTGTTAAAACAAAAAGCGTGTTTTTAAGAGATAATAACTATCAAAAGATTGACACTTGTTTATGTTCGGTTTAATTGTAAAATTATGTCTAATGACCAAAATTATATTAAATTTTAAAAATATATTCTAAATATACTTTAAAACCACTCAAATTCATAATTTATCACTATTAATTATTTTGATTAAAAAAGTTGTTTTTAATTAAAATTTAGTAATTTTCACTATTCATCAAAATATGAAAGTTATCCGAAAAGTACCAAAATTTCACCTTAGGCTAAATTCGATATTACGAATCCAAAAATGAAGTCCATTTTGAAATATAATATATATATATTTTCAAAAAGAAGGTATTACTATTTATAACGGCTAGTTTGATTGGTTATGGTGTGTTAGAACTCGGTGTTGCGTACAACACACGCTATCACATTATTCAAAGGGAAACGTACCGTGGAAGCTTGGGGTGTTTCATTTTAAATTTTTGATGTCCCCATTTAGTCAAAAAGTTTAAAATATTGTATTTAAAAAGGTTTCACTATTAGAAGTTGATAAATGTGAAATACTGAAAATGAATCTGTTCTTGCATTATGACTAAGAAACTCATAATAGGGATTCTAAAATTATAAGGATTATATAAAGTTCAAAATGTAGTTAATACTATTCATGACCTCTTTTAATGGTGTGATTGAACTCGGTGTTGCGTGTAGTGCAAGTTATTGAATTATTTTTAAGAAATAACACACTCTGAAATCATGGGGTGTTACAAAAAGAATATACAATATATAAATACACTTCTTGATTATTTTAATAAATCTTAATTGCATAAACATTTTATCAACTCTTCTTCATCAAATACTCTCAATGATACAGAATAATTACTTGTAAAATAAATATAACACCCTTTTAATCTTAAAATTTTTTCCATTAATCATCCATGTTTTTAATAAATATTTACCTTAGTCTTCATGCTTGATGAAACATATATTATTACTTCAATTTACAACCATATTCACTCTTCAACTCATAAAATCTTCAAGATTTTAAAAATAAAAATTCCCAAACTTTTATAGATAATGTAGTTGATATTAATTTCTTAAGCAATTAGAAGTTTTTATTGATTTCACATATGTCCATCATGATAATTATCACATATGAAGGCTACTTCACAAAACTCCAAGCATCAGTTTCCACATCAATATTTATTGAAAACATGAATTGATCACCAACATATAGTGGAATAAAACAATGAATATAGTCTATAAGAACTATAAACAATATCTAACACCTTCAAGAACTTCATTATTTACCATCACTCATTACATATCAACTTTTATTATTATTAATAACAAATATAACACTTGTCAGTGCATTCATTGGGAACTTCAAGTAATAATAATTATAACAAAATAATTAATAATATATAAATATAATATTACAATTAATAACATATACTATTTTATAAAATATAATATAAACTAATATATATAAATTAAATCATTATAATTATATATATTTATAATAATAATAATAATAATACCAAATAACAATGATAATAACAATGATAATATTATACTAATTTTAATATAAATACACACGCATTTAAATAAATGTTAATCCTTCATATATATACTAATGTTATAATAATATTAATATACTAATATAAATAATAAGAGTAAAGAAAATACTAATGAAATGTTTGTTAATAATATATTAATGCAATATTTATATTCAATTGTTAATATAGTAATGTTAATAATAATTAATATTAATTTATTAATGGTAAGATAATATTAAATATTATATACAGACAATTATCTATACTTGTTAAAAACATATAAATATTAATAATTATAATGATAATCATATAATAATATTTATATCAGAAAAATATGTACTTAAATAATAATAAAAAAAATAATATAAAAATTCGATATATATTTTTATATAAAAAATGTATAAAATATTATAATAATGTTAAATTAATAAATATACTAATTTTAAAATTAACTAAAAATAAGTAAATATAAATTTAAATTGAAAAAATATACAATTACTAATAATAATTGTTAAAATAATATATAAATCATATAATAGTAAAAGTATTAATAATT
Source organism: Viscum album (assembly GCA_963277665.1). Classification (NCBI taxonomy): domain Eukaryota; kingdom Viridiplantae; phylum Streptophyta; class Magnoliopsida; order Santalales; family Viscaceae; genus Viscum; species Viscum album. The sequence goes on from OY728150.1 coordinate 1,843,661,034, forward strand.
ATAAAAATATATATACATACTTAGATACATAGATACCTTTATTCATACATACATACATACACATGTACACATGTACATACATACTCACATACATAAATACCTACATAGGTATTAAAATTAACCTAAATTAGAATTAAAATGATTTATTGTTTATGTACAGAAATTAAGGATCAAATACCCACATACTTGAGCATTTGTTTTGGCCACAAGCAAAAATATCTACAAAAAATCTCAAAGATAACTGATACTGGAAAGTGAAAATTTGTACTCAATCATGAAAATATACAATGATATATTACTAAATAGTTTCTAATATAAATATTTAAATTCTTTCAATTCACTAATCCTCAAGTAATCAAAATAATCTTGCTATGAGTTAAACTTCAATTTCACCCTTACTATGATTAAATATAATAAAAAGTTGAATTTTTTATTTTAAACTATATTTTTATAGTTTTCCATTCTCACTCATACTTAGGAACTTCACACACACTATCTTTATATTCTTATTTTTCACTATTTAATATAATTTTTCAATGAAATTCTTGTAAGGATTATATTTTAAACCCACAAATTTTAATTTTTTTAATCACCATCCAACATTAAGTGTAGTAGTTTAAACATTATTAATGATAAATGTGAATGATTATAAAAGAAATAAAAAACATTTTTAGGAATCAAACCAAATATAGAACCTTTATATCCATAATCAATTTTCACCTGACACTGATAGTGATAATTTAGAAAATAATATGGAAGGTTCATATAGACACAGGTCAATCTAAGGCAATTTCATTATTTTTAAACCCTATAATTTTTTTAAAAATTTTCACTATATATTTTTCTTTTCTAAACAATTTTTTAAACTAATTTAGAAGAGAATAAATAAAAAATCCAATCATTTAATCTATAACTTAAAACACTCCATGAAATTCATGCATATCATATTTTAAATTATAAACTAAATTTCAAATATTTTAATTACTAACACTAAATCAACCTAATCCTTGATTCAACAATAAAATAATTATATGTTTTTAAAAATAATAAAATTATATATCTCACATTATATCATACTTATGTTTATTAAATTTTTATATTAGATATAGAGACATTAATATTATTATTACTACTATATCAATGATTTACAGGAAAAAAATCAACTGGTTTTATAAACTCCCCCCCTACACGCTTAAAATAAAACATTTTACTAAATTTTTGAATCACCATGAGAGATAAAAAAATGTGATCATGAATTTTATTTGAATGAACAAAAAAATATTGATATATCATGGTGTTCTTTCTTTCTTTTACATTATTTTGTAAAAACAATTAGGTGATTTTTTTCATTTATTACATGTGTAAAAAAACTATACCCTGAACTTTTAAAAATAATGATGGATATTGACAAGTATAATAATAAAAAATTATTCAATGAATTTTAAAAATTTATCAACCATTTTCAATTCATTCAAGTTAATACTTTCTTAATTTTTAATTAATTTCAAAATTATTGTAATTAAAACTCAACATATGATAAATTATTTAACAATAGAAAAAATAAATGGGAGTTAAATGAAAGATTTAAAATCTAATACAATCACATAATTCTAGTAAAGTTGTATATTTTGTTCATCAAGGTTTCTTCTTTATATAGATCCACAAAAACAAAGTTGATAACTAATTTCATAAAACCCATTCCATTTAAACTCATAAAATAAGGGCGGTGAATTCAATATCCTAGTACAATCCTAAAAATATAAAATTATATTAAAAGTAGAAATATATTAGGTTTTTTGAATTATACTTGGGTTTCCTCCCCCCGAACACTAATTTTTAATCCTTTTACCTTGTATTAATATATTATTATCTCATGTGATTAAGTAATGGGAAAGTAACATTCTGATATCTTTGAGAAATTATAGATTATGTTAATTCTAGGATTATCAACTTCATCCCTCCTTTTTATTTTATCATTTTCTCTTTATTTTTGTCTTATTTTACTTAAGTAATTTATTTTGATTATTATAATTTAGGTTTAGTGTTGTTACGAAAAAATCTAGGGTGCCATCAGACCCAACACCCAACTCAATCCGTGACATGTCCCAAAGAGAATTCTTGGTCCCCACAGGATGGAAAATAGTTCTTGGGTACTGTCATTAAATTTATGGAATGATTTCACCAAAGAAAAAAAATTATAAACAAACCTCAATAATAAAACCCTACATGGAGATCAATATCCAAAACCAAAGAATTAAAATAATTCAAGTTAAACATTTTACAACTTTAACTAAAAACTGAAGTACCAAAATATGGAGGGGAACCAACAACACAACCCAAAATCTCCATTTAAAATAATTCCATCACCCTCAAACCACCTCCACTAACACTTGAAATAGAGGAATAATAGAAACCAGATCCACCACCACCACCACAAAACATCTTGGATTTACTTGGGTAAAACATAACAAGGTCTACATGCATCCAAGGTTGTATGTAGGGTGTTAGCCAAATCCCTATAGGATGCCACCCAAAAGAGATTCTGCGCCATAATATTATAAGAAAAATCACCATGCTAGTTTTATAAAAAAGGTTTGAATTAATTTTAGGAAAATAGTTTAAGGAATGTTTTTCAATAAAAGTATGATTTGAAGTTAAAAGGAAATCAAGGTCCACTATATACTGATGGTAATCACCACATCACAAGATAACCATGGGTAATACCTAAAGTTATTAGCTCTAGTGAGATTGTAGGAACCTCGTATCTAGGTGAAAATGGTATAGAAATCATGGCCTATAGAGTCCTCATGAATGATCCACTATAGAGAAATATATCCAATGTTTTATAGGTATCCAATCATCATCATATTTAGTTAGTGTTGTAGCATCAATCCATCTACAAAGAACTAGGCCTCGGCCCTGCCGATCCAACTATCATACTAGTCCTAGTCCTCCCACATTGATACCTAGGATTTCATTTGTGCTCAATTTTATTTCTCATGTCACATAAATAACTTCCCTCACTTGAAAATACCTTAAAAAATCAAAACACATTAGTAAAAACAACATTTTTAATAAGAAAAACCTGTTTCAAATCCACACACCCACTAAATCCATTGGAAACTCACTTTACACCACTACACAATTTATAGAACACATTTAAGAAGCACAACAAGGAATCACACATGAAAAAACCCAATTTCTTTTAAAAAAACATATTTCAACACATACACACCTCAAAACCATATGGAAATAAATTTCTCACCACGCAAATAATTTATAGAACACATTTAAGAAGCACATTAAGCATACTAAAATCAGCTATATTGCTTAAGAATAGAATCAATTACCTCAAGCTAGGAAACTTCCAGAATCCAATGGAAAACCATAACCACACCTCAAGAGGATCCAATAAATAATCAAACCATACAAACCAAGATTGAACCCAAATAACTATGGTTTGACCCATTTTAGGGAAACCAACCCACAAAATAGAGAGGAACCAAATAAAGGGGAAAAAATAACCCCAAAGGAATAAATAAATCAAGAATAAAGGGACTTACATGATTATTATTGTAGATACTACACCATAACCACCCCAAATTTTGAGGTCTAAGGGAGTAAGTAGAAGAGGGAGAGGTGTCTAGGGTAGGAAATACCGATTGGGGGAAGAAATGGGTATAATTGGGGTAAACATTGGAGAGGGAAAAGGGTAAATTCCACATTTTTAATGACATGGACATGCCTCACAATTAGACCCCAAGATTTTCCAAATTGTGTGGAAAATATGAGGTCTTCTATGTGAAAGAGGAAACTAGCTACACGATTTACCTAAGGATGGTACACACCCATGTGGAAATATGTACAACCTATATAGTTCCACTATCTAGGGTGAACGATATCTTTTAAGATGGAAAAAAGTTTCCCCTGACTGTGTGCTAACCGTGCACCACCTGTTTTTGGGTCCAAAACCCCAATTTTGACCAAAACTCATGGGAATTATAAGAAAACAAGATGTTACAAAAATAATCTAGAAAGATACCTCAAAATAAAATCATGAATGTGACAATTCTTCTCACCATGAGAAATATCCACCCTTGTAAATTTATCCCAGAGTCTGATCAGAGAAAAAATGGATACTACTCCTCCAACCAAGACTTCCATTACCACATCTCATTAAAATACTTACCATGATTCCAAATCACCAAAACCAATGGTTTGGACATCCCACAAATCACTTTCTATTAGGAATACACAATCTACACTAGCCACTCAAATTAGAAAAAATCAGGTTACAATTCCAACTCCTTCCATTTCAACACATGAGAAAGATTCAGATTATACTTTTTCATCTGCAATACTTGGAACATGTCATATATTTATGTCAATTGAGATAGAAAATATAATTGGTATCCCACCTTACCAATATGCTGGGTAATATCAACAGGTCTGACATACCTTAGTGTTAGCTTCCTTTATTTACCAAGACAACAGTGACCCATGTAAGGTGCCACTTTCAGAAACACTAGGTCACCCATAAGGAAATCCAAGGTTTGGAACCTATGATTAAAATAAGACTTATAAGGAATATGTGCCATCGACAACCATAACCCAATCAACATAACTTTATCAGATGTTTTGTACACCATGCTTGGTCCCAGTAATGAGGTTTTACTTATTTCATCCTAACACAAAGGAGACCGACATAACATACCATAGAGCTCTTTGAAGGGAGAAATTCAAATTAAGGATTGGTAACTATTATTATATGAAAACTTTACCAACCCAAAATGTATATCCCACGAGTCTATGAAATACAACACACATGCTCAGAGAATTTCTTCCAAGATATGGTATTCCCACTCCATTTGACCATCCGTTTAAGGATGGTATGCCATAATCAACATGACTTGAAACCCCATCACCTTATGAAGGTTTTTAAAAATCCTTAAGGTAAAACAGGGGTCCCAAAAAAAAATGACATCCGATAGCACACCATGAAGACTCACTATTTCCTAAACATACAACCATCACAATTCATCCACTTTGGATAAATATTTGATAAGAATGAAATGGGATGATTTGGTCATATGGTCAATCACTACCTAAATATAATTCTTTCCCTAGGGTGTGCGGGGTAAACCAATAATAAAATTCATGGAAACCTCATCCCACTTCCAGGTAAGAACGGGTAATGGCTAAAGAAAATAAGAGGGCCTCTATTGCTTTGGTTCAATTTTATGACATGTGTAATATATGGATATGAAGTCACCTATGTCCTATATCATACCTAGAAATCATAACCAATAATGTATATCATAAAAGTTTTTGGTGGTCTTGGGATGGATGTACCACTAATACTGGTGTCTATCATGCATCACCACCTTCCATATTGAAAAAAACACAAAAAAGTGAACCTTAAAACATAAAACTACCTCATTTGACAATTCCCATTCATAGAGAACCTCTACACCATTTAGGATCTGCATAGAGAACTTTAACATCTCATGACTTGAGTTCTCTTTCCAAATAAACTTCAGAAGAGAAGGTTTTAGCTAAACACCAGACAAGAATGCATCTCAACTATGCTTTTTTATTCTCCAGATTCAACTGGGCAAAAATCCCCATCAAAGTCCACTCATCACAGGACACTTTCAATGCTTTAATGAGAATGTTCCTACTCAAAGCATATTCTACCACATTAACATTTCCTAGGGTGTAGAAGATTTCAAAATCAAACAGTTGAAGGTACACAAACAAATAATGTAGCCTTATATTCAGATATTTTTGGGAGAATATGTAGGCAAAGATATTATAATCAGAATAGACCAAAAACATATCCCTAACAATACAATGATTCCACGTCTTCAAGGCATACATTACTTTCACTAACTCTAGGTCATGGGTTGGGTAATTATTTTCATGGGGTTAGAGTTGGTGAGATCCTTACACCACTACATGTTCATCCTACATTAGTAAACACCCAAGACCCAAACCTGAATCATAATAGTACACCATGTATCCCTTTCCGTATTTTGAAAATATCAAAATAGGGGCTATGTTAAACTGTTTCTTAAGCTCCTCAAAAGAAACATGTCACTATAAACACCATTTGAACTTTATCCATTTCTGGGTAAGTGCTATCATGCATGAAGTAAGTCGAGAAAAATCTTTAATGAACCTCTTGAAGTACCCCATAAGAACCATAAATATCTTGATTTTAAAAACTTTCTTTGGTTTCTCCCATGAAATCACTGCACTGATCTTCTCAGGGTCCTCTAAAACCCATCTTTGTAAGATCCCATGACCCAAAAAATTTATTTCCCTCATCTATAAAGTTCACATAGAGAACATATCTTAGAGATAATGATCCTAAAGAGTGCCCAACATGATCCTCAAATTCTGCTCATGTTCCTCCTCAGTCTGGGAGTAGACCAATATTTCATCCACAAACACTACGATGAATGCATCAAGGTACCGGTGGATCACCCGATTTATAAGTTCCATAAAGAATGATGGAGAATTTTTCAACATGAAAGGCATGAAAAAAATACTTAAAATGGATGTACCTACATCGGAAGGATGTTTTCAGTACATCTAACTCCCTATAATTTACTTGGTGTTACCCATAATGCGATTCGATCTTGGAGAGCTACCTCTATTTTTAAATCTTATCAAATAGGTCATCAATATGGGGTAAGGAATATTTATTCTTGATCGTTACCTTATTTATCTTCTATTAACCAATACATAACTAGAGATATATATCATCCTTCTTCACAAATATAACTAAGGTGGCCTAAGGTGAAACACTTAGGAGAATGGCTACTTTAGAGTCCAAATAATCCAACTATATATTTAATTCCTTCAACTCTTTAGGGTCCATATAGTATGATGGAAGAGACATCGAATGTGTTTCTAACGCCAAATCCATGGTGAATTCCACATTACTCTCTATAGGAAACCTTGAAAGGTCATATGGAAATTCCTCTAGGAACTCATCCACCACATGAGGTAAAACACATTCAAATCCTCTATCCTAACCCTCTAGCATAAGAAAAAAAGATATGAAAAGAAAGAGTACCAAACTATGGAAGTGGAGGTTCAACACATCCCGATTGAGAATCCCATTCACCTTGAAAAACCCAAGTACCCCCATTTGGTGACACAAAGCTCACTCGCAAACTGATAAAAATCGATGGGAACATGAAAAAAACCATCAAATCCATACCAAGGATTGTGTCAAATAGTTCCATCTCCAAAACTATTAAATCCCATTCTAGCTCGAATTAGGACGTAGTGAGTGGACAATACAGACACCTGAAACACTACACTCACTTCTTACCAAGTGGAGTCACCAAATCTATTACATACAACATATGATTAGTTATAAATTTTTACACATCCACAAGGAAGGAAGAGATAAAAGAAATAGAGGAACCCATACCAAACTGAACAGAAACCATGGATGATATAATAAGAATTGTATCTCAAACCATGGAAGGTCCTATATCTGATTTCACAAGTGCTTTGTCCATGAAATGAAGATGCCTCATCTTTTACTGAGCCTAAGAATGACCAATGGCCTAGGGATCTGCCTTGAACTAACTTAGACCAAAAAAAGATCTTGCACTACCGCCACGACCACCAAATTGAGAACCTATTGTCCAGGATGGATTTGACTGGGCTAACATCCCTCTAGAGGCCACACAACCTTCTCTACCATGTTATGTATGTGTAGAACTACAAAACCACTGAAAGTTCCCCATATCTCCACACTGATGAAAGGGTCTGGATGGAGTTGGACACTTAGACCATACATTCCCCTCATTCCCACATAAATGACCCAAGACTAATCAAGCATCTAAAGTCACTGACAAGGATAGTCAGGAAGGATGTCCTGAACTACCACCTACCTTATTCTCCTTCCTGTCCTGATTCTTCTTCTTCTTAGACGAATTTTCACTTCCCTATCCCACTATTAACACTAATCTAGAGAAACTAGAATTTACACTATGATTAATATCCACTACCAAACAATGATCAACACCCTCGGTGTATGTATTCAACATAAAAAAGAAGACTTGGGATCAGATATCTAACCAAAACTCCATTTCAATCCATCGATCCTTCAACTTCTCATTAGAAACTACTTCTGGTGAAAATTGAACCAACTCAGTAAAATGGCTGGTATTCCACCATTCCAACCATAACCCCATGCACTACGCATGCCATAAATCCAAACAACCAACCAATATCTCAACATTTTTGGTTTATAAGATAGAACACCTCAAAACAGTGATTTTTATTATGAAACATGTCATTGTTATAAAAAATCATTTTTTAAGTTTAATAAATTGTATTCTATCCCTAAGTCATAAGTCAAGACACTATAATTATGTTTTTTTAGAAAACAAGCATCACTAATTAGCATATAATTTAGAAGAACACCCAAAGGGATGGATCTACCAAATATAGAAAATATTTAAAAAGGTGTGGATATTAGGGCCCACCCTAAATGGGTGGCCTAGGTTATGGTTATAACCTTCAACCATACCAAGTAAGGTTCAAACACAACATAAGGTTGTCTAAGAGAAATATTTTAAACTGAGACACAAATTAGAAGTGACACCGGGTAAGTCCAACATAAAGCACATGACAAAATTTTATAAAGTGATTTAAACTTGAAGGAAAATATGTATACCACCTACCTTATATTAAGGAAGACTGCCACATTTGATATCATGGTTTGAGTCAGTCCGTTTCAAGAGAAATCAATGAAATAGACATCGGCCTTGAAAATAGTGAAAATGAGCTTGCGCCAAAATAGCGCAGGGAGAGGGATGATAAATGAAGAAAAAAATCAATAGGAATGAGAATCTTACTTAGATAAATCTATAAGGACCAACAATTCTTGAATGTGACAATAGATAGAGGAGGAAGCATGATCCCTAGGTTAGGTAGGAGTAACCCATGATGCTAAGAGGAGAGCCCCATGGAGTTAGTGGAGAAGTAAAGAAGAAAAGGGGTTTATAGTTTTATTAAGGGTAAAAGGGTAATTTCACCCTCAAAACTGAGTCGCATGGTTTGGCCAGACAGTTTTCCAAACTGTGCACCAACTATGAAGCTCACACTATATAGGAACCATTACCACGCATGGTTGTACTGCATGGTTTCCCCAACCATGTGCCAACCATGTGATGGATAGTGAAAAACAAACATTATAAGTGGAACTAAGAATGTAAGATAAGAAAACTATTTGGGAAATTTTTTACATCCCATGCACACCACAGCTGCCCACCTACATAAGTCACACATTTACTGCTAGAGGGTCACATGGTTTCAGAAAAACTATGTGCCCCTATCATTCTTCTCTGGTTTTGTTTTCCATGGTCCCACACTCCCAAAACCCATCAAAGCACCCGAGACACCACTTAGTCCTTTAAACAAGTCTTAAAACAACTCATTAAAGTGTTACAACTCACAGAATTCAAATCCTAAACTCAGTTCCCAAAATAGACCACCCACCAAATGATAAAAATTCAAAATCCTTTGGAGTTTCATCCATTCAAAAAACACGAGACACTACAATCTCCTCACCATAGAACTTTTCATCCCCGAGAAGCCTTGGGGAAATGAATAGAAAATTACTTGACCTACTCGGGCCATAAAGTCTTATTCAAACAGGCACATTGTGTTTCCAAACTCCCATCGCACCTCAAAGTGTCACATTAATAGACGTTACAAGATCCACATAAACTCAAGCTAATGATTTATTTTCTGAACTGAAACATTGAGACAAAGATTAATTAATCATTTCAAACTAGAGATATGATCTCCACAACTTCTATTTAACCACCCATCCTATGGTTATTCCACTAGAGGTTCTAGAATTTAAGGTCCAATTTTGAAACATAGTATCTCTATTATCATATTTTTTTCAAAACTTTCCCATTACATTCCACTGATGCTCATGACATGGGACATGATTCAATCGAAGGGTCAAATCCAAACCGAATTTTTTTAATGAATCCATAAGAAGATTGGTCAAGCCACTATCGACTGACCATTCTCAAAACACTATCCTTAGATGAGCTGTGTACAAAAAAAATAAACTTGAAGCATTTAAATGATGGTACCTTGGGATTTTCTTAGAGAACATTCACCCTAGTCTATAATCAGCTTCCAGTGATATCTCTTTCCAAAACTCCACTTTAAGTTGTCACGACATAGCATGAAAATCGATGTAATCTCGATCCATTACACATTAAATGTTACGAATCAACATCACATTCAAGCCCGATTGAAGTCCCAGGGTAACCTTAGAGTCAAAATGGGTGTTCAAGGAGATCATATAGGGAAATACACACCCCAAATCTTATAAGTGAGACACTATTTCCTGAGAAAATGTCCAAGTTTCATGGACACTGACTTACCCTAAAGTGGAATCCACATGGGAAATGAAGTCGAAAGAAATAGCTAGTGTTTGTGAGTCCTTCCAAGGTATTACTACTAGTGAACCCATTTATCACTCAGAAATAACCATGCCTCTAAGGAAAACCATGATTATAGAGTGCACTCTAATCAAAACCCCCCAAAAAAGACTAATGGATTTTAAAAATTTAGAGTGGCATTAGACCAACACTCTCTCAGTGCACCCAGATGATATGAGGATAGGGTAAATGAATGTCCATAATCCAGAAGTACACTAAGAGGATTTAAATTATTTTCAAAGAGGGTATGAGAGACTTTTTACATAAATAGGGAAAAGTGATTAGTACCTTTTAAAACCAAGATTTCCAACTGTAGAATAAAGAATAGTCAAACCATAATTTGATGAATTCTTTTAGTGAAATCTCAAATTCACCTTCCAACACATTTCCATTAACTTACCACCATGACTTTACCACATGAGGCATCTTATGGTAGGTTAAGAACCACCATTGAAGACCAACACCGACCAGTGGTGTCCATAAGGGATGCATACCCAACCGAACATTCATTATCGTGATCCACCGTAAGCACCGACATGGTTTGAAACTTACTGTCTCCAAGGGAATTTAGAAAAGACTAACCATATTGAAAAAGGTCTTCTAGGTTGTACTATTTCTACTTGTAAAGTCACTTTTAACTAGAGTTTATGTGATGCTCCCCACTTTAGGAGTGCCCTTATAATTGGATTTCTTGAGAAGGGAACTCATCCCTCGGTGCACACTCCATTGACCATTTACTGTGGGTGCCAAACGTGGATAACATGCCTTCAACAAGAATTAACCTTAAAATACAGAGATAACCATCCAATCAGGAGTTATAAACTAAATTAAAATATAGAAGTACATGTGAAACTCCTTTATATTGTTGCCCACACATGCTATAACATTAGGCATAAAGGCTGAAACAAAGCGATCTGCGTGTCAAGAGACCCGATCATGCTTAGATCATGACCCCGAGTATTGGGATGAGTTTGATTTCATTATAATATTAGGTTATCCTACTATTGAGTTTACCTGTGATTTAATCATGGGAGATCAAGATTAAATAGTTATCACTAAACAGAGAAGGTTTGTTATCCCATTTTTGAAACTCAATGGTTACTACATGTACCAATGCATACTACCTTGCGATTACCTAAGCCAATGAAACATCCACGATATCTTCCATAAGCTTAAATTCCATAGTCATCTGAGTATCGGTTGGCCTAAAAAATTTCTAAACAGAATCCATACTACCTCATATGACTAGTAACCTGCAAACCATTTTTTTTCATTTTCAAATAGCCGGTTTTTGGGTGTCTGGTTCCCATAACATCCAAAGTTCAAATTCAAAATTCAAATCCAAAATTCAAATCCCAACATCATCAAAACAAATCTCTAACAGACACTACACGCCATAAGCCACGCGACTCAGACGTACCGCCAACTCAATCCTTGTAACCCACTGGGACAGATCGCCGGTGAAGCACCACCGGGGAGCCCTACCCTAGAGTCTCTTGAACCCTACATCGACACCATCATGCCTTTGACAATCATCGCAGGTGATAACCCATCCAAAATCACACCGGAGAAACACAGTCGTCATCTTCACCGAAGCCCAGGCGACCACCACCATCATCACATCCACAGGAGAAACATCTACAGCCTGCCTTGAGACCACAGGAAAACTGCATCAACCAGAACGCGAATGAGAATCACCAACTTCTGTCATCACCACCATCAATGCTTCTAAACCAAAACAAACACCCCTCCATGGCCAAGAACAACCAGGCCGAAGACAAGAAAACCACCACCAGACCAAAGCAAACCAAAAAACAACATGTCCCAAACCAAAGAAATCAACTCAAAAATTAAACTGCAGCTCAGAAAATCAAAAGAAACCCTAATCAAAACAAGAAAGAGAAAAGAAAGAAGACAAAAACACCCATTGACTAGTAACCTAATTGTTGATGTACTGAGTCATCCATCATTGAAGAGACAGAAAAAGGGAGGGTTACATGACCAACATAAGAGGATGACCATGACCTGGGCATTTATATCTTTATAGAACTGACACTTCATTATTCTCACACTTGTAACAAGGTCAAAAAAAATATGACCACCCATCCAAACAAGGGTGTTGTTTTTGAATCTAAGATCCCTACATGAACAATAAGACATGAACAGTACCATAGGATAGAAAAAGGGAACAAGAAATAAGAAAAGGTCTTGAAGACATGAGTGATCTACCTACAATAGGCTATACATTATAGAATCAAGGAGTTTTGAACCTACTAAGGTATCACATTAGAAAGGGTAATTAGGCTAAAGGCCCTATCACTTTGGTTCGAGCTATAAGTGAAGATGCCTACATAAAATTTTTATGCTCTCATTCCAAGACACAACAAAGAATCATTTAAACTACCCTTACATGAGGGGTAAGATTCATAACACCTCTTAAGGTTTTATTTTAAGGAATTAGACCAAAATATAATTATTACTTTAAGCATTTAAAGGTTAAGTTTCATGGAAAAACTAATTCCATTCATTAAGAAAAATCAAAATATACAAGTTACATTAAATACTTTTTAAACATTATCATTTATGGGAATCCCATTATAATTATGCCATTTCATCACATAAAACCAATTTAAACATCATTCATTTATTTAAGGCCTCAAAAAAATAGTTAAATATGATTAAAAGGTCTTTTATTAATTAAGGGTGGGTACTAGTAAAAAAACAATTTACATTTACATTCCAAACTATATAGGAATCTACGAGAACTTAAAGAAAAATGAAGTTACTCAACACACTTAATAAGTACACCCCCATGTGGTTTAAGCTCTATGGAATACGAAAATAAAGGGTAACCTATGAGGGTACTGTTAAACCATTTTAGGCTCAATTAAAAGCAAGATAAATATTTAAAACATATAATATTTCTTTAAAAAATTACCCTTAACAGTTTCATTTCATAAGAAACATGCCTAAACTTACCTAATTGAGTCCAATTGTATATTTTAGAATCTAGCCATATCAGTCAATGAGCCCAAGAAGTAAAGGTATGAGTCTTAATAAAGGAATCCAAAACATTCAAGTCAAAAATCAAGAATACTTATATTGACAGTAGTTTCCTGATAGGAGGCTAATAACAAATGGTTCGATTTTATGGGTTACCACCCTCAATGCATAATGTGCCCACACACTTTACACGTTGTGGAAGATACCATCTAATCACAACCATTTTATCTAGGATTAAAATATAATTTAACCTCTTCAACATTTATATTAAATCCTTTGAATATATAAGGTGAATCTACAATGGTTTAATTATATGGGCCACCCTGTTCCAATTCATAACGCACACATACAGATTTTGAATTGAAAATATTTTTCCCCCAATTAACCAAAAAAAATTGTTTAGATTAATGCAAAATTAAATATATTTAACATTTATACAAGTCTTTAAGTATATAAATAGAATCAACAATGGTTTTATTATAGGGTTCACCCCGTTCCAATTCATAAAGAACTTATACACTTTACCAATTTGAATTTGGTTCCCATTTAAACATAAGCATAATGTTCCAGCCCAAGAAACTCATGTTTTATGGAGGAAACATTCCATAATTGATTAGTGATGTGTCTCCATAAATTTTAAATTTAACATTTTAAAATTTATAATTATGCATTCTAAATATAACAAATTCATATTTTTTAACATGGTAAAGAAACATGGAAGAAAAAACAACATGCTAATCATAATACTAAAATTATGGAATCCTGGAATAAACTTCAAGGAAATAAAAAAAAATTAAATACTTAAATATATTATACACAAGCATGGAATGAAATACCTAGGCATGTAAAAGCTATGTATGTTTCTAAAAACACCTAGCATGATTTATAAAAGGTATGAAAATGGCACACATGACACATCAATGATTTCAAAAAGCCTAATAATGAAATATACATGGAATTTCATACGAATGTGATAGAAATTATTACATGCCTATCATGATGCATGTGATGATATTTCCTTATTGTACCGGGCCAAGGGAAGATTCCATAAATCTCATAAATTAGTAAGTAGTGGAAAGTACTCTAATCACTCAAGGTGAAATAAAAATCAACTATAATATTGAAAAACATGAAAAACAATCCCTACCATGGCCACTTGGACTTATCCTCATACGTGGGATGATCACTTTCAGGAATGGATATTTAAAAATCACTGACACATTCCATGCCTCCAATCTTCCATCCCAGAATAATAAGATAAAAGAAAAGAAATATTTGATACTAATTTTTCACATCCCGACCCGATTGAACCACTAAACTGGTACATAGACCGTTCACCAAATAGATTCCAGTGAAACTCCCCATATGCTAGAGGCTACCAACTAGAAACAAGGGTATAATCAGGGCACAATGGGGGTGACTATACCCTCAAGATTAGATTAGTACATCAGTATATCAGGTTTAGATCAATAGAAAACAATAGAATCCAGAATAAAAGAGAAAGAACAGAGGAGGAATAAATAAAATAGTTGGATAAAATTTTCCAACTCCAATACAACTATGCATGAATGTCCATGTGATGATATGCGTAAAAGTATAAGGAATTAAAATAGGATGGTATAATACAATAAAAGAACAAAACCCAAAGGCTAGCTTCATGAGCATACCCTGTACCTGCCTAGTCCTGTTCTCCTAACTCCCAGGTATGAGCATGAAATCACAATTAGATAACCAAGGATCCTGATCCTATGACCTAGGAGGTTTGTTTGGGTACCTCAGTGCAATTTCATCCATAACATGGTGTGATATACACTTATTAGGCCACCACAAATAGTGTCTAAAAAATAATCTAGCTCATGCATATATAATAAAAAAATTTCATGTATTTACAAAATATATTAGCAATGTGGAATAAAAATAAATAACCAAGATGAACTCAGGTCCCATAAGGACACCTAACTAGACCATACCTACTTCGGCCTAATCCTGAAATGTCTGAACCATAGACAACCTATAAAACCGAGATAAGAAATAGGTGATAAGAAAAACAATATGGAATAGGTATCATAAGGTGTATCAAACTCAAGAACGTGATTGGTATTGGTGTATGTGTCCCAGGGAAATAAAATACAATCAATTGTCCTTTTCTATAAGTGTAACTAACAATTAAGTATTCCATATCCTGGGCCAATCCAAGGAGAACCCTAACAAGGAACCCATGTATCATACAAGGAGCATCGCAAGGATCACCGCTGTGAGAGTCTATCCAATGTAATATATGAAAGGCCTCATAAGTATCAATCCTATCCTAATGTGTGATAACAACCTATGATCCCATACTCAGAATCTCTCACAGGGGACCAAGTCTTACTCACATCCTGGTACAACCATCTCGCCAACAATCCCATCCAAGGTGTCTCCCCTAGGGGACTAGTATTGATCATAATGAGGTAGGTAGAATGCATGGTGAACCCATCCTGGTGTACCGTATTGGACCATTATATGAACAATTGATCAAAAAAGTTTAACACACACAAACATGTTGAAATCATCCTCATTGTTCCATGAAATGAAACTCGAGTATCACTCATGACATCTATAACTCATTAATCAATTAAATTTAATAATACATTATTCCTATTAAATTTAAATAACCAAAGAGTATAAGAATATAACCACAAACTATTATAACCAATGTTCATAATGAGAGGCTAAGAATATAAGAAAACCACTGATCACATGACATGAAAGCTGAAGGAGAGGTCCAAGCCCCTTGTTCATTTCAATTACAAAATAATAAGGCCAGCGTACTAGGCATGTCACCAATCCAAACAACCAACCAACATCTCATCATTTTTGGTTTAGAAGATAGCACACCTCAATATATAGGTTTTATTATTTAACATGTCATTATTATCAAATTAATAATTTTCTTAAGTTTAAGAAATCTGATTCTATCACAAGTTATAAGGCAATCCACCACAATAATGTTTTTTTGAAAAAAATCATCTCTAATTAATATATAATTTAAAATTACACCCAAAGGGGTGTCTCTACCATAAGAAAAAAATATTTAATAAGGGTAAACTAAAAAGACCCACACTAATGTTGTGTATTGGGTTAATTTCATAACCTTCAACCATACCATGGAAAGTTCAAAAACAACATAAGACGATCTAAGGGAAATATCTTAAGAAGAAACATAAATAAAAATGGACATTTAGTAAGTATGGAATGAGACACATGGATTTTTTTTATAAAGTAATGAATAATTGAGGGTTAAGCTATAGACCACTTACTTTATACTTATTACATATCACATGTCTGATATCAAGGTTTGATTCAGTCTAGTTTGAGATAAATTTAATAAACATGAATCATCCCTGAAAATAGGTCAAATGATATCATACCAAAATAGTGAAGTGAGAGGGTTGATAAAAAATAATTAAAGAAAGGGTAATGAGGATATTATCGATAGTAATCCTTAGGGATAGACAACACTCAAATCAGACAATGGATGAAGGAATAATCATGATCCATAGGTTAGGAAGGAGGAACCCATAACGCAAAGAGGAGAGCCCCACATGACTAGAAGAGAAGAAGAAAATAATAAAATGGGTTTAAAGATTCATTAATGAAAAAAAGTTAATTTCATCCTCCAAAACTAATTCACATAGTTTCTCAAACCATGTGCCAACAGTATGGATCCCACTACCTTGGAACCATTACCCCGCATGGTTGTACTGCACAGTTTCCCCAACTGGGTGACAAACATACAATTAATAGTACACAAACACACTACCTAAGTAGAACTAAGAATTAATTATTGGGTAATGGTTTGGGAAAAACATGTGTAACCCATGTTCAACACACCTTATCACTTTCATAAGTCACACAATTACTACTAGAGGGTTGCACAGTTTCAGAAAAATTATACACCCCTATCAGTCTTCTTCAATTTGATTTTCTAGGGTCTTATGCTCCTACAACTCACAAGAGAACCCAAGTCACAACTAAAGACTTTAAATGAGTCTGAAAAAACTCATTAAATCATTTAAACTCATGGAATTCAAATCCAAAACTCAGTTCACAAAATGGACCACCCACCAAACGATAAAAATTCCAAATCCTTTGGAATTTTGTCTGGTCATAAAACATAGGATGCTAAAAATTATAAGATTAGTCAGAATAGTAGATGAAGAGATAATAATGATCCTATAAGAGTTACTTTTGGATATTAATATATTAAATCACACATTTTCAGCTCCAAATTCCATATAAACTCTACCCACATAGACATTAATTATTTTCTTGGAAGTTTTACGAAAGCGTATACCAAGAATGATGGGATTCTTGGAACTTACATGATCTTCCTCTATATTCAAGAAATAGTAATCTTTTGGAAATACCATATCTCTCACTAAAATAAGGAAATCATGTACGTCTCCCATCAGGTATGTTGTGGTCTTATTTTCTAATGGCACCACCACCATTATCAACTTCAGTTCTTCAATCTACAAGGATGTGAAAATAGAGCGATGAATTAAATTAATGGAGGAACCCAAATCAAAAAAAGAATCATAAAAATAAAAATAGAATATGGTACATGGAATAGTTAAATTCCTAGGGTCATTGTACTTTTCTATTATCTTCAAGGATGGTGTGATGAGTGCAGATACATTCCTCCCAAGGTTGATATGCCCATTTCCCTTTATCCCTCTACTATTTGAGCACTATTTTTTCAAAAACAAGGAATACCTTAGAATTTTCTTTATTGAATAAATTAGAGGTACACTGATCTCAATGAGATTTAATGCATCCAAAACCTTGTTTTACATCACCTATTCATCCATAATCTTCTTTTATACAACTCTATTTAGTAATGGAATTGGTTTATATTGAACATCATCAATATTTTTCTTACCTTCATATTTATCCTTGAAATTATCATCATTTGATATTTAATGGGGATTATATAGGGTTGAGGTGAATTCAGTGGAATGATAGGTGTAACTGCCTTAGTTTTTTATTCCTAATTATCAATTTGATTAAAATTACATTCACTTTGAAATTTGGAGTAAGTTGGGAAGGAAGATTTTTTGAGTTCTGATTTACTAGTTCTTGAAGGGTGGTATAAATATGGATCATTTGTAAGGACCCGCCCCTAGTTTCTCGGAGACGGTGCCTTATTTGATTACGTTGGAACACATACAAGGAATACGAATCCTGAAGGACCAAGTAGTTTAGTATTATTGGAAACAAGTTACATACATAAGTTGATCATTACAACATAAAGGAAAAAACAACACTAATTTATTCCACTAGCAACATCATGTACCCTAGATTATGCTTGCATGTTATTCATAATTTACTTCTTCATATCCTGAGAAAAATGAAACATAAGAAAGGGTGATCTCAAAAGATCATTAAGAGTAAGCAATACAGCAGAAGATAATATAAAGATTAGACATGGTGAATAATTGAAAACACATACCTTTAATAATAAACATGAACACATTATGGCAGGAAAACAAGATGAGAAAATAATACCATAATAAAACATAATCAAGGGTATTATACTGGTCTAATAACCACATGAACTTTCATTTAATAGATTCATAATGAGGGAAGTGCATATTCCAGAAATTCTGAAACATTTTTTCATGGCCTCGGCCAATACGTCTAATGATTAAGGCCTCGGCCAAAATCCATATCACATTGGGAAAGGCCTTGGCCAATTCCATGTCTATTTGTCTCATGAGACCTACCGATGCATCAAGAGGCTATATCGGGCCCCACCCATCACATAATAAGTCCAATGCATTCCTCATATGAGCGGGGATAAACATAAACAACATATACATTCATATTGAAACTATCATATGAAATGTTACTATCTTTCCCCAATCATTAAACATAAAACACTAACCATTCAGAATAATATGGTGAATGGTTTTAGGATAGATTATCCATAATAGAGTTAGTCATAAACCATTAAATCAAATATGGTAGATGACTTCATAAATGATTAAACCCAATAATACCATGGAATCAACAAGAGTTTTTAATTATATGAAAACACTCTTATAAAATCATTAAGCAATTCCGGAGATAAATACTCTTTTATTTTGAAAAGAAGAATTATTTTGGAAAAATCTTTGTATAAAACCAGAAGTTAAGTAAGATAGTATTTTCATAGTAAAATTAGTTATTTGATAAATAAAATGGTTTCCAAAAAAAATATTATAGAGTTCTCTTATAAATAGGTAAGAATTTGAGAAACTCCCTTGAATTGGGCTTGTATTTTGGAAACAATTTTGAAAGTTCCGTTTAAAACGTGTAAATATCCATAAAATAAGGAATGATTATGGTTTTTAAACATATATATTATACTCACATAGAACATATGATGATTACATAACAATACATAAGAATTACATTGAGGTAATTAGACAATGAAAGTATCCCGAATGAAAATGGAAGTTCGGGTGAAAAAAAACCTTACCTTAACTCCAAACGTGTTCCTCTCTTGTAATTAATCTCTAGGAATATGAAATTATAATTTTTAATAACTTATTTCAGAGCCAATTATACTTGTATTTAGTTTACCATAATTCTGGTTAGTTCATTTGTGTCTGTATTGACAATTTATTGTATTGAATTCCATCGTTCTAGAGTGTTTGTTTCCTTTATTTTCATATTTGGTTCACTGTAATGAATTTCATGTGGAATGGTTATAAATCTCTAGGATTAAAATTTTATATTATTAAGGAACATGAATAATTTATAATTGTCATTTATATCATTTGGTTACATGTAATTAGGATGAATCATTAGATGAAAACCACTTCAATTATTCAGCGGTATTTGGAATATTATGAACTAGTTTGGTCATATAACTTAATTATATGTACATATTCTAGTTCATGAATATTAATTAGGTTATAACACATATATTATAGTCTCTTTCAACCATGAATATGGTTTCATTATCATTAATGAAGAATAAATTAAAGAATGAAACTTCTTCATCCACGAAGTTTATAAATTGGAACCTCATGGACATCGATTTCATTTATAAAATAAAAGGGAGGGAGTAAGAATATTTATGATGGTTCTTCCATTAAAATGATATAAATTAAGTATATATATGTTACTATAGTTATCATGATCATTTGGATAGATGAGGTGAGGAGAGGATAACAAAAGTAGATAAATTGAAATAAAACCAAATGAGAAAGAAGGATGCTTTACCTCTTGAAATAACCTCCTTGAGAAACTCTTTAAGGGAAGGGGTTTTGGTATTTTGGAAAGACTAAGAGCTTCCTGGTAGTGGGGAGTGACTAAGGAAGGGTAATTGGGCAGAAATTTGAGGAGCTTCAAGTCTTAGAGGTGTGAAGAGAAGAGGTAGTGGTGGGGGTTTTTATAGTGGAGGAGAGGCGTAATTTTTGAATATTTAATTAATTATTTTATTATTTCCCTCAAGACAACCAATAGTATTATTTCATGTGACCCATAAAAAGTAATAATGGAATGTGAGTTCAAACAAAGTGGGCTTAAATAATCCTTGCATCACCTATAATGCAGTAAGTCAAGTATTTAACATTATTATATTTTATCGTATTTTACTAGTCGTCAAAAATTCAATAATTTCAGAAAAATCCCAAAAATTCACCCCTACCATTTTTGGACATGTAGAATTCAAAAGTGAAGTCCATTTTTAAAAAATAATTTTCTAAATATTATTAATATAACTTTTAAATAAAAGAATACTTAATTCAAAAATTAACAGTTCTAATTCTACAACTACTTCTTTATCACAATGAAAAATTAACCAAGATGTTATTCTCTTCAAGCCTTAAGAAAATAAAATAATAATAAAATTTACTATTCATTAGGGTCATATTAATATTCATATTACTATTCATAAGGGTATGTTACTATTCACCAAAAATCAAGTTTGTTCTATCAGACTCCAAATGACTTACTGAACACAACTCTAGATGACCATTTCTTGAAATTAAAAACATAGAAGTGACAAAGTTATGTTTAATGGTTAGATTATAAAATTTCATTCTATATTTATTTTAAAAACCTTGGGGTGTTACATTCTCCCCTACTTATAAAAATTTCATCCTCGAAATTCACAAAAAATTACCTAAAAAGATCCAAGTATGTCTTTAACATAAGCTCCTCAGGCTCCCATGTTACTTCCTACATCTTATGGTTCCTCCGTAGAACATTCACTAGACGAGTCGTCCGATTTATCAATAATTGTTCTCTAGTATCAATAATCTTGATAGGTTCTTCACAGCAAGATAGATTGGGCTCAAGTTCCACTTATTCATAAGTGAGTACATGTGTTGGGTCTGGCATGTACTTTCTTAACATTGACACGTGGAATACTTTGTGAATCTTGGAGAGACTTGGTGGCATTTCCAAACGGTAAGCTGTGGCTCCAATTCGGTCTAGAATTTTAAAAGGTCCGATATAGCTGGGACTTAGCTTTCCCTTCTTACTGAATCGTATAATATCCTTCCATGGAGATACCTTTAAGAAAACGTGATCACCTTCTTGAAACTCCAAATCATTCCTTTGGTTATCTGTATAGATCTTTTGCCTACTTTGAACTATTTTGATATTGTTCTAGATAATATTTACCTTTTCCACTGTTTCTTCAACAAGTTCTGGGCCCAGGAGCTTTCTTTCACCAACACCATCCTAGTAAGTTGGTGTATGACATTGCCTCCCATATAATGCTTCATAGGGTGCCATCTGTATACTTTAATGGAAACTATTGTTGTGGGAAAATTTTACGAGAGGTAAATATTGATCCCACATTCCTTGAAAATCAATTGAACAAGACCTCAACATTTCTTCCAATGTTTGAATTGTCCGTTCTGATTGTCCATCAGTTTGTGGGTGGTAGGCAGTGCTCAAATGAAGATCAGTATCTAGGGTCTTATAAAGACTTTTCCAGAATCTTGATGTAAAACGTGGATCATGATAAAAAAAATCGATAGAGGTACTCCATGAATTATCACAAATTCATTAATATATAGTCTTGCAAGATATTCAAGTGGTAGATCTTCTCTTATAGAATGAAAATGTGTTGACTTGGTAAGTTGATCAACAATGACCCATATTGCATCATTCCTTCTAGGAGTCTTTGGTAGTCCCGTGACAAAGTACATTGTGATATTATCCCATTTCCACTCTGGTATGGGAAGAGGTTGCAATACTCCTCCAGGATTTTGCCTTCCAGCTTTCACTTGTTGACAAACCATACATCTTGACACAAAATCAGCAATCTCCCTCTTCATGTTGTCCCACCAGAAATGGTCCTTCAAATCTCAATACATCTTAGTGCAACCAGGGTGTATAGAGAAATTGGAACTATGAGCATCATCCAACAATTACCTTTTTAGATCAGGTATATCGGGAACACAAAGTCTCTTCCCAAATTTCAAAATTCCATCTTCATATACGAATTCGTTCAATCTCCCATCATTCACAGCTTTAATCTTCTTTTGAAACTCCTCATCATTATCCTGAGAACTTTTTATCCTTTCTAGTAAAGATGGTTTGGAAACAGTTTGAAAAATAATTGATGTTTCACCTTCAATGGTTATTCCCATATCCATCTTTACTAGACCCATGAAAATAGGATCCCTTTCAACTCTCATCTTGTTCAAAACTCCATGATCCTTTCTGCTCAAAGCATCTGCCACCTTATTTGCCTTCCCTGGGTGGTAGTGTATCGTGCAATCATAATACTTGAGTAGTTTAAGCCATCTCCTTTGCCTCATGTTGAGTTCTTTCTGTGAGAAAATATACTTAAAACTCTTTTGATTAGTATAAATCTAAAATTTATCACCATAGAGATAATGTCTCCATATCTTCAAAGCAAAGATTACAACAGCTAACTCAAGATCATGAGTAGGATATTTTGGAAGAATCACTATAAATAACAAACCCTTCATTCCCTGATGTTAGAGTCAATATAGGAGCATTGACAAATATTCTCTTCAGTTCTTCGAAACATTCTTCACAATCTTTTTTCCAAACAAATTTAACCCCTTTACATGTGAGCTTCGTTAACGGGATAGCCAGTCGGGCAAAATTCTGCACGAAACGCCGATAATAACATACTCAGCCAATAAAACTGCGTACCTTAGTTATGTTTGTTGGTGTGGGCCAATCTTGGATTTCCTTTGTCTTTGCAGGATCAATTAGGATTCCATACTTAGAGACAATATAGCCAAGAAAAGAAATCTCCTAAATCCAGAATTCACACTTGCTAAACTTCCCATATAATTAATGTCTTCTAAGAGTCTTCAGGATAACGCGCAAGTGATTTTCATGATCTTCGCAGCTTTTGGAGTATACCAAGATATCATCAATAAATACCACTACAAAATCATCAAGATATTCCTTGAAAACTCTGATCATTAGATCCATGAAGACATATGGTGCATTAGTAAATCCAAAAGGCATCATTGTAAACTCATAATGCCCGTACTTGGTTCGAAATGCTATTTTTGGAATGTATTCCTTCTTCACACACAACTGATGATATCCAGATCAAAGGTCAATCTTTGAAAAGTATTTATCTCCATGAAGTTGGTCAAATTAATCATCAATGAGAGGTAGGGGATACTTATTCTTTATTGTAATAGCATTTATTTCCCTGTAATCAATGCAAATCCTCATGGATCTATATTTATTCTTGAAAAAAAGGACAGAGGCTCCCCATGGAGAAACAATAGGGTGGGTAAATCTCTTATTACTCACTTCCTCTAGTTGTTTATTTAGTTCCACAAATTCCATAGTGGCCATTCTATAAGTTGTCTTCGAAATGGGCCTTGAACTAGGAATTAAATCAATGGAAAACTCAATTTCTCATTCTGGAGGATGTCCAGGTAAATCTTCTAAAAACACATAAACATATTATCTCACAATAGGTACATCCTATATTTGAACATTCCTTTCCTCACCCACAATTATTTCATTCTCTTCCTCCCCAATAATTGAATTTAGTTGAGCTACTGGGGGTGGATCTAGATAAGAATTAGGTGGTGGAAATTCTTCTCTAAAGATAAGGTGTTCTTTATCATCGTCATCAAAAATTGTAACCTCCTTATTCTTATAATAAATTATTTCCATCATGGTCCGAAAGCCAATCCCTACCGAGGATTATATCAAATTAAATCATGGGTATGATGATGAGATCTGTAGATAAAGAACATTTATATTCCTTAATGGGAACTAATTGACAGAACGTTGTAGCAATGATACTTCCCTTAGTAGTTTTGACTGACAACAACCTTGTTAAATCAAATTGGAAATATCTAATTTTCTTAGCAAACTGGGAAGATATGAAACAATGCGATGATACAGAATCAAATAAATCATTGGATAAACTTGAGGAAACAATTAAAGTACCTTCCACCACGTCATTAGGAACTTCAACCTCTGCAGTTGTGATTTTATAAGCTTGTCCCTGATCCCTTGGCCTTTTCTATTGCATATTTCTTTGATGTCTTGGATAATCATTAGCATAGTTTCCCATCTCCCAACAACTATAGCATTGAACATCGTTGTATTCCTTCTTCCCTTTGCAATCACCAGAAAGATGGCCTTTTGACCACATTTTTAGCATACTCCTTTTACTTTTAAGCATGCCCCATGGTGTTTCCTTCCACAATTGTCACATGGTCAAAATTTGACTCTTCCCTTCTTCCCCGTTTCTTTATTTCCTTTCCCAGGGTTTTCAACAACCCTCATCTTTTCATGCTTTCCCTTAAAGTCATAAGACTTAGAGAATTATTTTTATGTCTTGATGGCACATGAAACTATATCCTCATATGATGAAAAAATTTGGGAGAACAGTTCCTGTCGAAGGACTGGATTTAGGCCATCAAAGAATCAATCAATTTTTCTCCTTGTATTTCATATATAGTCCAAATAATGTCTTGATAACCTTGTGAATTTGGCTTCATACTTGGAAACATTTTCATCCTCCTTCTGCCTCAGATTCAAGAATTTTCTATCCATATCTGCTCACTGCTCACGAGGGAAATATTTTTCTAAGAAGATTCCCTTAAAATCCCTCCATTCCATCTCATCTATATCCTCCTCCTCCTTTGTGTTTTGGATTAATGACCACTACTGATCCGCATCTCTTGATAGATGATATAATGCCATGAAAACCATCTCTCTTTCATTACATCCCAAAGCGAGAAATATCTTCTCAAGGGAACATATCCACTGTACTACTACAAACGATTTTGTAGTCCCTTTGAAGGACGTGGGTTGTTGTCGCATAAAGAGATCTTGCATAGCTCCTCCAAGTGGTGGATCCAGATGCTTCATAAAGGTAAGTTTATTATTCATAACCTGAGTAAGTTGTCCCAGTATAGTTATGAGTTTCTCAACACCAGTCACAGCACCAGAGCCAACATCATTATATTGGATCGGAGGAAAATCCCTACAGGAACACGTGCATTCGTGCAATTTCCATTCTGTCCACAAGGTGCTATATCCAGATAATGGAAAAAAATATATTAGGTTATGAATCATAATGTATAATCTTAACTTAAAAATACTCAAAAAAAATTGAGATCCAAATCATGGATAATCCCATATTCACGAAAATGGTTTCTTTGAGGAATATTTAACATTTCAATCCTTCATAATGGATTGTAAAGAAAATGTGAATTATCCTAAGCATATCCCTCGGGAGTGTCATAAACAAGAGTGCAGAAAGTCCCATTGTCATGCACTAGTTCCCGTTCGAGTCTTGCTCTAAGAGGTGTTTTCCAGTTTTACCCCTAGATACATCTGTGTCAGAGCCGCCTCTACCTGCTCGTATCCAGATAGGGATGTATTGCTTGAAAGATCCACAAAATCTATTCCTTAGAAAAATACCTGGATGTTGTTGTATGTATAACCTCAAAGACTAACTTAGGAACTCTTCCCTAATTCTACATTTTCTAAATCTAGTTTCCAAGTATTCTACTAAACGTTCTCTGATACCAACTATAAGGACCCAACCCCAGCTGCCCGAAGCCGGTGACTTATTTGATTACGTTGGCATACATATAAGGAATATGAATCCCAAAGTACCGAGTAGTTTAGTATTATTGGAAACAAGTTACAAACATAAGTTGATTATTGCAATATGAAGGAAAAAACAACACTAATTTATTCCACTAGCAACATCATGTATCCTAGATTATGCTTGCGTGTCATTCATAATTTACTTCTTCATATCTTTAAAAAAATGAAACATAAGAAAGGGTGAGCTAAAACGCTCAGTAAGAGTAAGAAATACAACGAAAGATAAAATAAACATTATAAATGGTGAATAATTGAAAACACATTCCTTTAATATTAAACATGAACACATTATGGCAGGAAAATGAGCTGAGTAAATAATGCCATAATAAAACATAATCAAGGGTATTATACTAGTCGAATGACCACATGAACTTTCAATTAATAGCTTCATAATGAGGAAAGTTCATATACCGGACATTCTGAAGCATTTTGTCATGGCCTCGGCCAAGACGTCTAATGATTAAGGCCTCAGCCAAAATCCATATCACATTAGGAAAGTCCTCGGCCAATTCCACGTCTATTTGTCTCATGAGACCTACCGATGCATCGAGGGGCTATAGTAGGCCCCACCCATCACATAATAAGACCAATGAATTCTTCATATGAGCGGGGATAAACATAAACAACATATACATTAATATTGAAGCTATCATATGAAATGTAACTATCTTTCCCCAATCATTAAACATAAAACACTAACCATTCAGAATAATATGGTGAATGATTTTAGGATAGTTTATCCACAATAGAGTTAGTCATAAACCATTAAATCAAATATGGTAGACGAATTCATAAATTATTAAACCCAATAATACCCTAGAATCAACAAGAGTGTTGAATTAGATGAAAACACTCTTATAAAATTATTAAGCAATTCTGGAGATAAATACTCTTTTACTTTGAAAGGAAGAGTTCTTTTGGAAAAATATTTGTATAAAACCCAAAGTGAAGTAAGATAGTATTTTCATAATAAAATGAGTGATTTTATAAATAAAATTATTTCCAAAAACAGATTATATAGTGCTCTTGTAAATAGGTAAGAATTTGAGAAATTCCCTTGAATTGGGCTTGTATTTTTTAAACAATTTTGAAAGTTCCTTTTAAAACGTGTAACTATCCATAAAATAAGGAAGGATTATGGTTTTTAAACATATATATTATACTCACACAGAACATATGATGAGTACATAACAATATATAAGAATTACATTGAGGTAATTAGACAATGAAAGTATCCCGAATGAAAATGGAAGTTCGGGTGAAAAAACCCTTACCTTAACTCCAAACGTGTTACTATCTTGTACTTAAGCTCCTAGAATATGAAATTATACCTGTTAAAAACTTATTTAAGAACCTATTATACTTTTATTTAGTTTACCATAATTCTGGTTAGTTCATTTATGTCTTTATTGACAAGTTATTGTATTGAATTCCGTCATTCTGGAGTGTTCCTTTCCTTTTATTTTCATATTCGGTTCACTGTAATGAAGTTCATGTGGAATGGTTATAAATCACCAGGATTGGAATTATATATTATTAATGAACATAAATAATTTATAATGGTAATTTCTATCATTTTTTACATGGAATGAGGATGAATCATTAGATGACAACCACTTAGATTATTCAGTGGTATTTGGAATATTATGAATTAGTTTGGTCATATAACTTAATTATATGTAAATATTATGGTTCCTGAATATTAATTAGGTTATAAAACATATATTATAGTCTGGTTCAACCATGAGTATTGTTTCATGACTAGTAATAAAGAAGAAATTGAAGAACGAAACTTCGTCATCCACGAAGGTTATAAATCATAACCTCATGGACGTTGATTTCGTTTATAAAATAAAAGGGAGGGAGTAAGAATATTTATGATGGTTCTTCCATTAAAATGATATAAATCCAGTATATAGATGTTACAAGAGTTATCATGATCATTTGGACAGAGGAGGTGAGGAGAGGATAACAAATGTAGATAAATTGAAATAAAACCAAATGAGAAAGAAGGGTGCTTTACCTCTTGAAATTACCTCCTTGAGAAAATCTTTAAGGGAAGGGGTTTTGGTATTTTGGAAAGACTAAGAGCTTCCTGGTTTTAGGGAGTGACTAGGGAAGGGTAATTGGGTAGAACTTTGAGGAGCTTCAAGGCTTAGAGGTGTGAAGAGAAGAGGTAGTGGTGGGGGGTTTTTATAGTGGAGGAGAGGAGTAATTTTTGAGTATTTAATTCATTATTTTATTATTTCCCTCAAGACAACCAATAGTATTGTTTCATGTGACCCCTAATAGTAATAATGGCATGTGAGTTCAAACCAAGTGAGCTTATGTCATCCTTGCATCAACTATGATGCAGTAAATCAAGAATTTATCATTTATCGTATTTTATAGTATTTAACTATTCATCAAAAATTCAAGAATTTCAGAAAAATCCCAAAAATTTACCCATACCATTTTTTGA
The DNA here is from genome assembly GCA_963277665.1 of Viscum album. Taxonomy (NCBI): domain Eukaryota; kingdom Viridiplantae; phylum Streptophyta; class Magnoliopsida; order Santalales; family Viscaceae; genus Viscum; species Viscum album. The sequence goes on from OY728150.1 coordinate 1,843,690,113, forward strand.
CGTGTAGAATTAAAAAGTAAAGTCTATTTTTGAAAAATAATTTTCTAAATATTATTAATTTTACTTTTAAATAAAGGAATACTTAATTAAAAATTAACAGTTTTAATTCTACAACTACTTCATTATCACAATGAAAAATTAACCAAGATTTTATTATCTTATAGCCTTAATAAAATAAAATAATAATAAAATTTACTATTCATTATGGTCATATTACTATTCATAAGGGTATGTTTCTATTCACCAAAAATCAAGTTTGTTCTATCATACTCCAAATGACTTACTGAAGACAACTCTAGATGACCATTTCTTAAAATTCAAAACATAGAAGCGACAAAGTTGTTTTTAATGGTTAGATTATAAAATTGAATTCTATATTTATTTTAAAAACCTTAGGGTGTTACATCATTTGTGTCTTCAACTCCCTCAGCTCTAAACCTTGACTCTTTACCTCATTTTTTTTGTTTAAGAAAAATTTGTTTTAAAATTTCATCAATATTAGAATCTACCTTTTTTTAGAATTCCCTTTTTTTGTTGACATATTTGTGGTTGGGATTCAAATATATTTTATGGTTGTTGAAAACCCTATTGGTAGGTAAGATGATTCTATAATTTTTGTTGAAAATGGGTGTTTTTTTTGTTTTCTAGATCTATACATCATGTGTAAGTGATTTTTATACCCATGGTTGTATGTTGGTGTGAAGGAATCATACTTATTTTGGGGATGTGGTTATTGTTGCTGCTTATTGAAATAAATGATTTTCATAGTTAGAAACATAGTGTATTTTTTATTTTCTATAAATCCACATTGGGATGATCAGTAATTTTGAAAGGAAAGTTTTCTTAGGGGGATGGAGTCTTCAGTGTTGAAGGTAACTTCATTTCATAGTGTTTTCTAAATACTTAGAGCTCAAAATCTAGAGGAATGGGTAAAAATCATGAAGTATGGTTTTCTAAGACAATATATCTAAGAATATTTTAAATGAATGGATTTTATAAAGATTATAGATTCTTGAATATGTGTGAATTCACAATGGAACCTGGAATCTATTTTTGTGAAGGTTTAAAGGTTCATGAAGGAGATTTTGTGATGAATGGACGAGGTGTGATGAAAATATGGCAAGCTTTGTGATTATGAGAATCTTCACAAATGGGAAATTTTCAATAGAGATTCAAAAAGAAAATTAGCTTCGAAATCATATAATAAGATGTTTGAAAAATAAGTCAGAATGGGATTAGAATATTTTCCAAAGGTGATATTTATAAATAGGAGGCCACACGCCTTTAGAAGTAATTGAGAGAATTTGAAAAAGGGTAAAACACTATGATTTTATGAAGGAAATGCTTCATGAATAGACAATTATTTGTGATAAGAAGCTTTGTGTAAATTATAGTTATGAATTGATTGAACTTAAGGCATTTCAGAAAATGGGGTTTCATAAATACAAAGAGTTTCGTGATTTTTTAGTGTTATTTGAAGTCTAAGAGGTTGGAAAATGCTGGGATCTTCATGAAGGATATAATCTTTGTGAAAGAATGTGGGTTCTCAAATGATGATGTATATAAAAAATAATAATGGGACTTCACAAAGGATAGAAGCTTTACAAATAGTAGTGTTGAACATCTATTTTTTTGTGAACAATGATTTCAAGTGCATCAATTTATGATTATGGTGAAAGTATATCTCTTGATAATCCAAGAAAAATACTTCTATAACCAATCTATTATTTTGACCATTATGTTTTTAAAATGAGTAATACTTAACCCAAGGTAATGAGAAAGGAGGAGTCATTTGAAGTGATCTAAGGGAGGAAATGTGCTATCCCTAAAATTATTAAAAATGATGTTTACTTGGATCAGAGTTATCATGTCCGAACAATTATAATGAAAAAAACCTAGTGAAGCTTAGTGGTTTCTGGTATAATTGACACACTGTCAAGGTATTCTCCTTTGACTATCCCTTAGTGTTGAAAAAAGAAAAAACTTACATCTTGTGTTTTTATTTATGTATATGATAGTTTAATAATTTAATAATTACATCTATCAATTTTAACTGGTTCATATTATTGTGGGGAAAATATATATCTTATTTGAAGGAAAGGTTGACACCCTGATTCAACCCTCCCCTTTCAGAGTGTTCTAGGATCCTACAAGTGGTATTATAGGGTACAAGTTATTGGTGTTTAAAATATAGTTTTTTTCATGGATAATATAGTGAATGTTAGGGGAGTTACCCTCTTTGATAGAATTAACTTCTAGATTTTGAATAATAGAATGAGTTCCCATATGTGATCTCATGGGATGAAATTTCTCCCTACCAAAGAACAATGAAATTAAGAGAGTGATTTGATAGTTATTTTAAAGATTGAAAGTGATTGGAAAATGATTTATATAGATTCTGATGATCAAAATTCTCTAGATACATCTCAATCTAATGAAATATATTATAAGGTGACGAGTTTCACTTCAGCCATGACCATGTGGGGGAAACTGGAAAATATATTTGAAGTTGATAAAAAGTGAAAGAGGAAAAATTTTATGTTTTACACAATCAGTTCAATGGCCTAAAGATGCATCCATAAGAAAATATAGACAGTTTCTTTAATCACATTATTAATGTTTTTAGGGATATCTTATGACTTAGAATTGAAATAAAAATATTTAAATTATTAATAAAATAATGAGAAGGCTCCCACCTTTGTAAAATTTAAAAGTAAATGCCATGAGGAAAGGGATCTGTCTAAGATTTCACTTAATGATCTGATATGAAATATGGTAGCTTATAAAAAGATAAGTTAAACTAGAAGGTACAAATATTCAAGTATTTAAGGAAATAACATTCAAAGACATGTAAAAACATGACATTTACAAAGTTATTGATGATAGAGATGATATGGATGATGAAATTCTCTCTCTATTTTAAAAAAACATCAAGATATGAAAAGGGAGGTTTGAAGGAAAGCTTCATTTAGCTTATTTTTATTGTGGTAAAGTAGGGAATAATTTTTCTCAATGATAAAGGATATTTGATAATATAGAATGTGAAGCAGAAATCATAAAAATTCATTAAAAGAGGTTCCTGAAAAGGGTGAATTCATGTCAAGAAAGAAATTATAGAGAGAAATATTTCTCTGCAAAGAAGAACAAGATAACTATGGTTTTATGGAGGATGTAAAACCAGATTTTAAATATGATATTGAAAATTACATGATGTCTATAGTTAAAAATTTATAAACCTAAAAAAATGTTTACAATCAGTTGAATGGTGATATAGATCTCAAGGTGGAACTTGAGGGTTCTCTTAATGAGATTAAAATATAATGAAATAAAAACAAAAAGATGATAAATTTGTTGAAATATTCATTAGAGTATGTGGATCATCTTGAAGAAGTGATTGATTGATTGAATAGAGAGGTAGAAAATCATTTTTAAACTCTTAAAAGATCAAAAGGGATTATGGAGTTAAAAATCAGGAATGAGTATCAGTAAAAATTCATTAATTACCTTACATAGAGACTAGAGGAAATGGATAATACTATTAAGGAACCTAAATAAGAATTCATCTATTTAAGGAGTAAATTAAAAACTAAATCAAAATCAAGGGAAACAAATAAGAAAGTATAGTTTGGATTTTTTCAGATGAAAATCTTTTGGAAGGAGTTAAAATTGGTTTAAAAGGAGTAAAGAAATCCTTGAAAGATCAAAGATGTAAATTTATTAGAAAAGGTGGAATTGGTTGTGATACTAAAACATTAAAGGATGGAAAAGAGATAATCCAAAGAAATGCGAAATAGAAAGTTAGATATATGACAAATTCACCTAATGTCCTAAAAAAGACAACTTCGAACCAAATAGAAAAGAGAGTTGAAAATAATCCTCAATTATCCCAATAGGATTGTCGATCAAGTCCCTATATTAAAGAATGGGATATGTGGAGGAATTGATGTGAAAATATATTTCCTCTTATTAAATTTCAATTCTATGGATTTCTAGGATATACCATTTCTTACTATGAAGAGGAAAGTATCTATTTAGTCAGGGAAGCAACAATAATTCAAAAAAAGAGAATGAGGCCATATCCATCATCATATAGGAAAAATAATTTCTATAGATATTATTTTCACTATTCATGTTTTTTTCCTAAATCTATTCATTATAGGCAGAGGAAATATGGGAACAGTAACTATAGAACTCTGAGACAATTCAATACCAGTGAACCAAGAAGAATTAAACATAAAAATATGCACACTCCTCTAGAATAAGAATATGAGTACGATTAAACCATTCATATTTAATAGATATTTAAGAGGTCATATTTTTCCAATACTCAATTTGGTATCTCATGGAAGGAAAATGGAAGATTGCGAAAGCCCACCTGGAAGAAATCAATCTCAAAGCTATAAAGACCAGTAGCACCTTGATTTTTGAGAGTGAATGCTCATCCCACATGTTAGGGAATGATTTTTTGGAAAAATGTTAAGAAAAGGGTTGACATAAAAGTGATATATAGTAATGATGGTTCCTTAAATATCAAAGGCAGTGGATATACGGATTTAGAAAATGATTAGCTTGTGAGAAGAGAAGTTATCTATATGGATTGTATGTATCATAATATCTTAAGTGTGAGTCAACTCTGTGATATAGAAATGGTATTGACATTTAGTCATAAGGGGTGGAACATCAAAGGAAAGATAAGTAATTATATTTTGAAAGGATACAAGACTAGAGGTAATTTATACCAGGTATATAGTAAATAAAACACATAATTCCTAAAAAATGAAGAGGAAAATAGTTTGTGGAACTGGAGGTTGTGTCACATTAATAAAAAAATTAAGGAGAACAAATCTAGGATAAAAAATTTTGTAGAAATTTCCAATCGAAAATGTGATCGTTAAAAGACATGTGATGGTAGCATGTAAGGAAATATGATTCATAATTCTTATTGGTTAAAGAGAAAAAGGGTATCAAATTTTCTAGATCTAGTCCAAACAAATGTTTTTGGTCTAATGAATGTGGATGGAATATATGGGGAGTGGTACTTCATTATTTTTAATGATGATTATAGTATAATAGAATGTGTGATGTTCATGTAGTGTAAATGAGAAGTGATTAACTATATGAAGTGTTTTATATGAATATTTTAGAATGAAACTAGCTGTACAATAAAAAAATTATTATTTTAAAATGGAATAGAATAAGAATTCATTGAACTTGAAAATAAACTCAAAAAACAAGGGATCACGAATGAGGTCTCTTATATGAGGAAACCTCAACATAATGGGGGTTGTTCAAGATAGAAAGAGACTGGTGAATATTATGTCTAGAACTATTCTCATTGAGAGTTTTGTTTCTCATCATTATTGGAAAGAGGCTATTGAAGTTATGGTGTACACTCAAAATTGAACAAAGCTATTTATAGGATATTAAAGGACACCGTATTAGATATGGACTGGAAGGAATCCATCACTAATTTATTTTTATGTTTTTGGGGAAAAAATAATCCGTAACAAAAAATGAATTTAAGGAAAGTATAGTGATTCTGTAGATAAGGTAATTCCCCTTGGATACTCAATGAAGAGTAAAACCTATAGATTCTACAATAATCATCTTATAAATTTATTAGAGAGAAATTGTGTCAAAATATTTGAGGGTAAACTGTGAATAAATCAAGGAGCTCTTATGTTGCTATGATTGATGATGAAGAAGAAAGTGAAAAGGAGATAGATTTAAATACTGAAATTGTGGAAGTCTTTCCAAATATTTAGGTCTCTTCAAATGATGATGATTCAGAATTATAATCATAAATGGAAACCATTGATGAAGAAAATTTATTAGAACCTCACAAGATAAATAAAAGTGTAGAAGTTGATCAATCCAACATTATTAGGGACTAGACTGAACTTACATAGATAACGAGAATGATAAATGGAGCACATTCTTCCCAAATATAAATTATATAACCAACTGCTTTTGAAGAAGAAAAAAATGAAGAATCAGGGGCCTTTACCATATAGGAAGAAATGGATCATATTGATAAAAACCGGACATGGGATCTTATTAAGATATAAGAAAATAACAATGTTATTCGGACAAAGTGTATTTCAAAAAAAAATCTATGAGATAGGAAATGTGATTAGAAATAAGGATTACCTTATGTGTAAAATCTATAAATATATTTAATACATTGATTTTGATGAAAATTTTACTCTAGTAGCTCGACGGATGTCAGTTAGGCTACTCCAAGCCATAATAATTCAAATAGGGTAAAAATTTTATCAGATGCATGTTAAAATGGTATTCTTAAATTGTGTTATTGATAAATAAGTATACATCAAAAAACTACTAGTATTTATTATTGTTAATTATTAAACAAAGGTTTGTAGATTAAATAATGATCTTTATAGTATAAAGAAAGCATCAAGAGCCTGTTATTCTAGACTAGATGCTTATTTGAAGAAAATAAAATTTAAAAGAGGAGGTGTTGACCGTAATCTCTATGTAATGAATTCACAAGGAGATCAATTTATGGTGATACTATATGTGGATGATATTATATTTAGTAGAATTATGAATGAATTAGTGGTGGAATTTTCTAAAAACATGAAATTAGAATTTTAAATTTCCATGATTGGTGAAGTCATGTAATTTTTGGGGATATTGGTGATTCCAAATGAGGAATACACTTTAATTTCTTAGGAAAATAATACAAGAGAGATTCGATTAAAATTAAACATGAATATCTAAAAACTAATGTTGATTCCAATTGTGGTCAGAGAAAAACATGATAAGTATAAGGATGGGAAATCAATGGATCCCACATTGTACATGAGGATCATTGTAAGCTTATTATATTTGAAGAAAACATAGATACATATTATCTTTGTAACATTTTTAGTAGTTCTCTTCCAAAGTAATCTGAAGGAAGATAATTTTTCAATAGTTAAAATAATCACGAGATATATGCATGTTATTCACAAATTTGGATTATACTTCGAATCAGGAAGAGATAATGAATTATTAGAATTTATTTAAGCTAATTGGTCTAAAAATGTGGTGGATATAAAGTCCATAAGTTGGGGTTCATTTTTTATTAGACAAAATTGTGTTGGATGGTTGAGAAAGAAACTAGAAATCAATTTTCTTAATAAATATGAAGCATAGTGTATCTCTATGATAGAGGCATGCACTTAGCTATTGTGGATGAATTATAAACTTTATGATATTGGTAATGAGGAGAAATCTCTTATGGTGATACACTATGATAACCAGAGCATAATTGATCTTATAAAAAATCCAATTCAACACTCTCGTACCAAGCATATTGAGATCTTATATCACTTCTTGAAAAAAAATTGAACAAGGTGTGATTAAAATAGTGTATGTAAGAACAAATTATCAAGTGTATTAAATTTTAAATAATCCATTGGATGTATAAATATTCAAGAAACATCGATTGAGCATTGGTGTTCAGCCATCTCCCATTGCATGAGGAGGTTCTGGTTGGTGTTCTATACCCATGTGTGTTAAATATTTTAATCTATTTATTGATGTGATATAGGTATATTGGGGAGATATTATATAGGGTGATGTTTTTTTTGTTTATGGTTTCTTTGGATTTATTGACAAAGGTGGAGATAATTGAAACTCAATGAATTATATGTTTTCAAGAAAAATATAAGTTGATGGTCTCTCGAGGGATGTAATTTTATTATTTACACTCTTTTTGTTAACACTGACATCTACTCCAATAGTATTATATTGATTTATGAGTTATTTCATGTCCATTATGTCTTTGGTTAAAGATGGTTCTTTATTGATTTTATCATTAGAATTCCAACTAACCCAAAAGGGTAGATTGTTAGAACCAATACTTTTCATAGCTAGAAACAGAGTGTATTTTGTGTTTGTTTTCAATAATCAATGGTTTGATTAGGGAATTTTAAATGAAAGTGATATTGTGGTGTTTGAGGTTTTAGTGTTGAAGGTGTCATAATTTCTACATGTTCTCAAAAAAATTGGAGCTCAAAATCCAAAGGAAGGAGCAAGCATCGTGAAGTATGGTTTTCCAAGATTTTCTCTTCAAGAATATGGAAAAGGAATAGATTTCAGGTTTATTGGAGTTTTTTGAAGACGTGGAGATTCAAAAAGGAACCTTAAATCTATTATTATGAAGGTTTTAATGTTTATGAAGGAGGTTTCATGATGAATGGATAAGTCATGATGAAAAGATAACAAACTATAAAATTACAAGAAGCTTCCCAAATAGGAAATTTTCACTGGAGATTCCTGAAGAAAATGAGCTTCAAAAGTATGGAGAAATAGGTTCGTGAAAAGTTTGGTAAGGTATTGGAAGCTTTGGAAAAAGGTATGTCTATAAATATTCAGCCATACTTATTTAGAAGTAACAAATAGAATGTGAAAAATGGTGAAACATTTTGATTTCCTAAAGATACTCTAATAAAGGGAATTATTCATGAATAAGTAACTATTTATGAACAAAAGATTCATGAAATGTATATTTAATAATTTATTAGCCTTAAGTAATTTCAGAAAATGTGGTTTCAAAAATACTGGGAGCATCACAATTATTTGGAGTTATGTTAAGGATGGGAACTTTACAGTGGATGAGAGCTTCAAAAAGGATAGGATCTTAAATAAATCAAGATTTTTTATGAAGGATTAAGTATTATTTAAATAAAAAGGGGTTTCATGAAGTCTTTGAGCTTCATAAACAAAAATGTTGAACATATATTTTTTATTTACATTGACTTCAAGTGAATCAATTCATAACTACGAGGAAAGAAGAGTCTTGTTATAATTAGGGAAAAATATTTCTATACCCAATCTATTTATGTTACCTTCATGCTGATAAAATAAGAAATAATTCACCCAAGGAAGTGAGCAAGGGGAGTCACCGGAAGTGATTCAAGGGAGGTGGTGTGCTATCCCTAAAATTATTACAAAGGTAATGTGCCTGGAATAGAGTAACTGTGTATAAACAATTATAATCCATAAAACCTAGTTAATATTAGTGGATTCACATAAAACTAACAAACTATTAGTGTATACTCTTTGGACTGGCCCTTAGTGCTAAACTATGTAAAAAAATGATGTATTGTGTTTCTATTTATGAATATGGGCATTTGATAATTTCATAACTCCATCATACATGTTTAATAATTTCCTACCATTGTTGGTATAAGATCCAACTTATTTGAAGAAACATTTGACACCTTGATTCAGCCATCCCCTCTCTGGGTGTTCAAGGGTCCTACACCACTAATATGGTCTCCCAAGGAATATGACTACACAATCTTCAATATTATGAAATTGAGGGAAATAATCAGTAGGTTGGTATAGTTTAGTGAAAATTCTACATGGCCTCATAGGATTGGGTTGGGATGTCTTTTGAGATAATGAAATATATCTCAACATAGTGGTCAATTATTCCAACTTAGTATCAATTAATTCATTTTCAGGAGAAGAAGGACTTACCTGATGTACTATAAGAGGTTTTGTACCTCAATTTTCAAATTGTAGGGAGTTTTTTACCTATTATTATCAATGCATGTAAAGATATTGGTTCATTTTCAATTAATTCCCTCTCTCTATGACATCCACATACTTATCTCTATAGGTTTGAGTCTTTAATAGAAGCATTGGATGATGAGTTACTCACTTATTTTTTGATGTTGGAAAATTGCATTCAACTTATTGAATTGCTCCTAGTACTCATAAATTGACTTTCCTTACTCTTACTTGATCCTTTTGATCTCCATTTAAATGGAATTTTTCCTCAATGTTGGAAAAATCATATTAAAGAAAAGGCATTTCATATTAGTCCAATATGTTACGTCTTTAATTTGTAAATAATAAATCCAATCCTTCACAATTACATCAAGTGAAAATGGGAATGCTCTAAGTTTGATTTGATATTAAGAGACATTTCTTGGTTTTATTATTGAGAAAACCAAATTGAATGATTTAATTTGTTTTTTAGATCCTCAACAGATAATCCATGAAATTTTGGAAGAAGTTGAATGAACTCATATTTTAGTTCGAGTGTGATTCTAGAGTTGGATATGCAATGCATATAGGTTGATAATTAATATAAGGTGAAACCAACTCTTGAATGGTTATATCAAGTTCATTTTTATTATTTATAACCATTAGATCTAGTTTTTTATTTGTTTTAGACGTGATTATTATTAAAAAATTCACATAATAGTGGAAATCCCCAGGTGGGTAAATATTGATACTTCCCATAGATAGAGATTTTCTGATTCAATCCCTATGACTGTGTTCAATGTCAGGGTCTAGATCATAGAGATCCTCAAGATGGTATTATTTCATAAATTAGAGTAAACAAAGAATGTAATAATAATAAAACATAATATCATGAAATTAATTTTCAATTGATGGTCCAAAATAGAAGGAGAGAAAAAAAATTGATAAAGGGGGAATAAGAAAGAAGAAATAAGATATAATAAAGAATAAAGAAAAAATAACAAATGGGAAATAAATAAGAAGAATGAATAAAGAATAAATAATAAATAATAAAGAAGAAATAAGAAAGAAGAAAGATGAAAGAATAATGAAGAAATAAGAAAAAATAAAGAAGAAAAAATAAAGAAGAAAGAAGAAAGAAGAAAGAAGAAAGAAGATAGAAGAAATAATAAAGAAGAAAGAAGAAAGAAGAAAGAAGATATAAGATAGATGAAAGATGAAAGAAGAGAAAAAAATGGGATGAAATAAATTAAAAAATAACTTTAATTAGTTGAATAAAATACTATCCTCCCTATAAATAAAGCCAATTTGAAAGGCGGTGTCACATTCACTCTGAATGATGTGTGTTTTTTTGGGTGGTTTGGTATAATAGAGTGGCTGACCAAGGTCGTTCTCTAAGGAAAAAGTACATAAAACAACATTTTAATGGTATTTTTAAATTAAAATAAAAGAAACACACTACTTAAAAGATATGTATTTTTAATGCTTATAAAACTAGAATAAGTATGTTTTAAGAATATTGTATTTTTTTTATTTTGAAATTTAATTGATAAAACAAAAAAAAATATATTTTTTGAAAATATTTTTTAGAAGGCATATTCAATATAAGTCTACACACTCACTTAATTATTAATCATTATAATTTAAATCAAAATCCACTTAATTATGATCCCCTGCTTTTTTATCCTCCAAACCCTATAATAATTAACCTCAACCACAAAGACGAAATGAATTAAACCCTATGCTAGCTTCAGAACATCTGATCATAAAACCCTACTTTGATTATTGTTCAAAGGATAGATTATAGTTTTTGGTGAATTTGGTCTCATATAGATACTGAAATTGAGGATTAATTGAGTTTATGGATAATATTTTAACTCTAAAAATTAATCCTATTTTGATTTTATACCAATTAAGATCACACTCTCACAATTCACACATAACTCAACCACACATTTTTTTATGTTAATTGTCGAAATCCTTTATTAGTTTGATTTCTGTTAAAAAATAAATTCATATATCATATTATGTTAATTATAGGAGCTCATTTATTCAAAATAAATAAGTGAATAAGGTGAGAATTATATCGATTACTAAGAAAATACACTCTTCCATGGGTGGTGTAGTCATCATAGAAATGTTTTCCATGTGAAATAGATTAAAAAGTGTACAAACTAATCACATTTATACTCTAGATTTATAACCCAAAGAATTAAATTAAATAATAAGAAAAATGAAAATAATATAACAAATTTAACATAAATAAATATTTTATTACAAAAACACAAACATTACAATGTGAAGGAGGAGGAGGGGGGTTCAATGAGGGGATCCTTACTTCAACAGTTACCCCTCTTGAAATTCTTGGAGAATTGGAGTGAAACTACTTATCCTTATCCCTAAACATCTTAATTCATTTAAAATGATCTCTAAATGAGATAAAAATAAACATTTATATAGTTTAGGTGTGGATATGTTTTTAGGACTTTACAAGTGTGAATGGAAAATTCGGCCAAAATATTTTAATCCAAATTTTACTAACTTTGTGACCATAGAAACAAGTGAACCAACTATCATTATAGAATTATTATTTTTGAGGTATCGGGTCTTATATCTATATTATAAATTTGATCCCTATACATGATTTGATGTAGAAGATATGGACCAAATGGTGATGTGGTTTCCAGGCTGATGAGTCAAGTCCAACTTTGACTTCATGGCCCATTTACTCTAATAAAATGCAAGATAAAGCTGGGATGATCTCAATGAAAGTCATAACCCCCAAATTGAATATTTATACCACAAATTTTCAAGATCAAATAATTCAAATAAAAATATTTATTATTAAAATAATACATTTCACTTTAGAGGTTCAAAATTGGAATTTTCATCAAATTTGAAAATGAATAATATAATCCCAAATATTCTATAAATAAACATATTTAACATAATGTGAGGAAATTATTTCATTCATTATTAACAAAATATTCCATAAAAATGTTTTTTATCTGAGGTATCCACCCACCCCTATATACCTCTCTTAAGCTAGTGTGTATGTCGCAATAATATATAGATGGAGGAATAAAAATAAAAAATAATAAATATGCTCCATAAAACTTGTAAATATTAATATAATAAACTACATTTAACTCCTAATATATGAAGATCCATACCATTCATAGATTCCGGGATCTTATCACTCAGAATATGAGATGACTAGGGATAGGAAACCATGATGCCAATCATAGGGATACAAGTACAAGGAAGTTAGGGCTCGATACTCATCTTGGGGAAAGGGAATGGTGTATAATGGGTGAGGAAAATCTTATTTCCTATACCACAATGAAATGGGAAAGGGGTATAATGAGTCCAGGTATTGAGATTCCATATTGACCACCCACCTACTCATTAATAGAGATGGAACTTTCACATCATTCATATACTGATGGTATACCCCTTTATAATATGTTTTATAATAATATAGATTCAAAAAAATGAACAAAGTTTTTATTATAATGACATACTAGAGTAACACTGCTAAAATAAAAAATTAATAAATTTAAGGATAAATAGTATAAACAAAACATGAATATATATCCTAAAAATATTTCAGTCAATATGAAAAAATATAGAAAGGCTAAAAGACAATCAATTAGATATTGAATATGTATATAACAATCAAGGAATTCCAACCTAATGTGTATAAATCAATTAAAATAATATAATCCTTAATATCCATAAAGATATTTACAAAAAACTTATTAGATAAATATATATCATTTTAAAATATTTTCACTTGGACCAAAATTAATTCCACTTATACTCTTTTGTGTATAATTGGATGAATGGGTTTAGATGACCCATTGGAGTTGCATCAGACCAAATATCGATTGTGGACCACATGATATATGGAGTAGATGAATGAGATATTCCATGTGACTCTATAATTGTTAAATTAGGGTGAATTATTAAGTGAATCATGTTTTATAGGTTTAATTATGTGTTGAAAAGAAAATTATTCCCCAATATTTTAAAAAATCATCATTAACTTTACTAATTACCCAATCTAAGTATTCCAAGAACCCAATGAGTCTAAAAATGTCCCTATAGCCACTTGTTTTCCATAGGATACTTGGTTCTATCTGACTAGATACTCAATGCTTTCCCAACACTCGAGTGCCCCTTCCTCCTCCTTTTTTCCTACCCCACCATATTCCTCTTATTATTCCTAAAACTTAAAATATTTCTAAAAATTAATTAAGAGATTGGAATTAAGAGTACACACTTACCCAAAGGAACATGGCCTCTACATCTTCCCCACCATAGGTCTTCTCATCCCTGATAAACTTCAATCAACTTTTTAGGGGAATAATTATGACCATTTAATTTTTATTTTTGATTCCTTCTTACATATTTTATCTTGGAGAATTCCATGTTTATACCTAACCTGAAAAAGAGGTATCACCTTCTCCTATAACACGTTGCAAATCTTGTCGATGATATTGAAAATATTCTCTATATAAGATTCATATATTTCAATATTAACATCATAATATCAAATTAATTTTGTTGATTCTAGAACATACTTTTTCAATTGAGAAATATGAAAAGTGTTACATATGGAATTGAGTGTCAGAGGTAAATCCTGATGAAAATATATTTCTCTAAACATTTTAAAAATCATAAAAGTTCTGAAAAATTATATAGAAAGATTCCTTTTTTAACAATTCTTTAGTGGAATAATCTATGTGAATCCTAATGAAATTCATCATCACCAATTTTTAATTCAAAGGTTCACCTTCAACCATTGACAAAAGAAGTTTTCCATTTTAGAGTGGTTAAAAGAAACTTCAAAATTTACATCACTTAATCCATCATATTATAGATGATACTATGTCTTATCAAAGAGGATTTTTCTTTTTAATCCCATAAAGGATGATAGTGATAGGTAATTCTATAAAATACTTTGAATGTATCCATTTAAATTAATAATGGAAGCAGTTATTATAAAATAATTCCACCAGTGGTACGTGATCCTAAAAAGGCATATAAAAATAAAGTATACAGACCAAAATCATATCATCAAGTATAAAAATGGTTCTCATAGGTTTGATATCAATATAAGGATGAAAATAAGTAATCAGGTTTACTTGGGAAATCAAATCTCACTAAATCCCTTACCAAAACCAATAGGTGAACTATGGATCTTTGATAGAGATGATACTATATGGCACACCATAAATATTTATGATCTATATAAAACATAACTTTCCAATATCATCGATATAATATGCCTCTATGATAGGTATAAAATTATCTATATTGGACTGAGAGTCCAAAATTACCTAGAATACATATGTCTCCCCAGAAGATCATGGAAAAGTGATCATGAAATCCCTAGTGATATCATCCCATATCTAAACCAAAAGTGTAAGTGGATATAGTTAATATATAGGTTTCTTATGTTGTAAAATTTCTTATTTAAAATAGAACCATCTAAATATAAAACCTATGATATCATTATTTATGATAGACCAACAAAAATAGTGATGCACAACATGATAAATCTCTATGGTACTAGGATGTACAACACATTGAGAGGCTTGGTACTATTTTATTACTTTATCTGCCATATGAGTAGTGACTACTAACTTTTCACATATGTATGAGAAATAATAAAAGTCACAAAACCTACTATTTATGATCTCTTCAACATCTAGTGTATTTTAAATGATCATACTATCAAAATTAGATATATGGGAGTCTTTGACATGCTATAAGATAGATACCATGATATTAATATAGTGTAGATGTATCCCACTAAAATCCTTGATCACATATAAATAGAGTTTCACCATCTAGTAAAAAGTCCTATATTATTATTTTTCATTATGCTTCCATTGAGGTTGAACCATCCTATCAATAGATAAAATAACTATGTTACATTTACCATGAGTTGTTTGGATATTAAAATAAAAATATTAAAGATACTCCACCCACCAATATTGCCAAAAATTCAAGTCCCGTTGAGAAAAAAATTATTTAAGGGTTTTATGATTAGTATAGAATATGAAATGTTCTCCATGAAGATAGTGCCTCTAACACTTTATAAAATGAACAAAAATAAATAAATATAGATCATGGTTATGATAGTTCCACTCATGAGGATACAACTATGTAGAACCATACACCATTACCCACTGATCTTTTTAAATAATTTAGCTGTATCAAATAATGATGCTATTTCAAATGAATAAAAATTCAATACCCTATTTTATAATATCTGAGAATTTTATTTACAAATATTTGTACACTAATTCACATGTCATATATTACAATTAAAATCCATCGTAGTGTACAATGTGGTATAAAATATGTAATATTTCATGTTTTCTTTACTTTCACATCTTCTTATGGTTTATTTAGTCTTAAATCAATAAGATTACTCCATCAATGGATATCTAATTATTGGAAGTACTTAAAAACCACGTTCAATCAGTGACCATGCATTATGAGTAACAAACACTTGCTTCCATGAGATGGTAGCTGATACTATATCAACTTCATTCAATAAAGAGAATTAGAGAGATCAAATAAAAATAATGTGTTCTATTCCTTTATTAGAAATCAATATTTTTGTGCTCTAACTGAAGATCTTTCTAACCTAATGAACCATTAATCACTCAATGAAGGTGATAACACCCTTTTTGTGGTCTGAGTTTTTATCAATACTATCAAGGATATAAGCCCAATGTAATCCCCTTTATTATAGGAATATTTTCTTTACTAATATAGTGATCCCCATCCAATTTACTCTATCAAAGATTGAAGATGAAGGTTACAACTATTAAGGTATGAACCTATTTATGTTCTTCATGTTTTTATAACATGTTGAATTATTAAAGATAGATCTGGAAATTAAAAGGGTTTAAACTGCTGTCATTGTTTATATAGTGAACACTGAAAACCCATAAGTGGTATCAAATCCTTGTTCTATAATCGTCTAATGTGTTAATCTACCTTTTTTCAATGAAATTATCAATCTTAAGGTATTGGAGACACATTGTAAAACATGACATGATTAAAATCAAATGTTTTGGTAAATTTTTTCATATGAATAACTCATATTATAATGTATGATATGCTTAGAACTGATGGATTTGAAATGAGCCTTACGATGTGATATGAGATATCGTAAAATATTTCAAACTATCAAGTTTCAAAAAAACAAAGTATCATAGGAAAATTATGATATTAGTGAAATCAAAAAATATGTTTAGTGTCTTACAATATCACTATTTGTAAGTGGTGATATCAATCATAGATTATGATTAGTTTTATATAGGTAAATAAAATTGATTCGCATGGATACACTTCTTTGTCAATTGTAATTTGTGACTGATAATTCCTATTATCAATCAAAGAATTTGATATAATATAAAATATTAAAAAATTAATATTTTGGATATTATTTCTTATAGTTTGTAAAATATTTATAAATGCTATGAATTAGAGATTGAAAATAGAAATTTTTTATTTCCAAATTAAATATGTGAATTTGATATTTGTATCTCATGGTTTTTAAAATAAATAAAATTTTTATTCATTTTTTTATTCCATTAGAATATTATTTTTTATAAAATTTTTATAAGTTGAGAAATTTTTTTATGATAAATTTATGTGATAAATTTATTTTTATTAGATTTGTTCCATTCATTATATTTTTCATACACCCTCATAAGATGTAGTTTTCACCCCCCTTAACTTGAATTTGTAATTGAATTCAATAACATAAATGTAGTTGTTAGAAATAATTTTTTCTTATGAGGTTTTATAATTATATTGAATTGGATTCTTCCTTGAATAGATTATCCCCTATTATAGGGGATTTGGTTTGGAATTTACACTTTCCTAGAGGCCTATTCCATGTTCTAGAAAGGTGGGGTTAATCTATTTAGAGATCTGGGCTTACTCATGTAGATATTATTAATCTCATATAGTTTTAGTCCTCTACATGAAGAGTTTACATACCTTATGCATAAAATGAATTTGGATAAGAATTATTTTTTTTTGTAATATATATTTTAGTAAGTAAGAAAATCTATGATCCATGAAAATAGTTACAAATTAATATTGTGTGAACACAATAATATTATGGATTGAATAAAGATTACAAAACTAAATTAATAAAATAATTAATATATAAAGGAATGAAACATGATATATAATGATTTTATATGATGAATAGATATGAAGTTGATATGAATAAGATTTATTTTAAAATTGGGGAGACTTTAAAGAAAACTACCCAAATACTAAGTGTGATATTTTATCCAAAGTGGAACTTTTCAATACCTAAATCATCCAAGTGGGTATTTTCATGCCATAGTTGGGTGCCCCTTTGTTATCTTGTATAACATAGGAAAGAAATGTGGTTTCCATAATGATAAAGCCTTGTTCTTGGCATTTAATTTGGTTTAAACTTATATGGGAAATCCTATCTGTTAGGATACTAGAGGAATAGTGTTGAGTGAACCCATATGATGGATATAAATAAATATTTATCCACTATGTTATACAAGAATCACAAATTTTATGATTAGGATGATTCCCAAAATAAATAAATAACTAGGTGGACGGATGAATTCCCTAGAATACCCATTACTTCGTGAAATGTGGATCTTAGATCACTAAATAGATATGATGTATATGATCATATTTTTTAATGGAAGTAATTTTATTAAAATTCCATGATAAAAAATATATAAATGATGATACTCAAAAATATATATGTCATTGTTTTATATAATTGTATACTTCATGATAATGATATTGATAATTTTTTTTGTTATAACCTATTAAATATTCTGATATTTGTATCTGAGGCTGAGAAATTCACCACTAGAAATTGAACTTATTTAGATGGGCCACAGCCATAGAAATAGGCCCTTGGATAATGGCCATAGTGAGCTAAAACCATAGACATGACCATGAAAATAGATAGTATGAAAAAAACTAGCTTATGAGATTTGATCAATTGACCTCCTCTAATACAAGACCATGATTTTTCCACTAACCTATGAAAAAATATGTGTGTATGTATATATACATATATATATTTTTATATTAATTATTATTATTTTCAGAACCTATGGCCATGTTTCTATGGACGAACATGTACCTAGGTTTCTCGATAAAGGGGCAAGGTCATAGTCAATATGAGGCATTGATAGGGGCATTTCCATAATACCTACGGCTATGGTCGTATGTATGACTATGGTCGTAGGTGTCTCAGTAAAGGCATAGACCGGAATCCCCAATGGAAATGGTCATAGAAATTTCCTACACCATTAATTTGTAAATAATGTTTTCACAAGAGTGTGCGAGTAATGATATAACCATGGTTAATTTGGGCTATGTATATAACCACACATACAACAATAGTTATTTTTTAACCAAAGCTAAAGGCGGCCTATACCAATGGTCAATAATAAAATTGGATATATTCCTATGTTTGTATCAAATTTTCCCACTATTAGTGTTCTCATTATGAAGTATTCTGATCATATTAATATTAATGTTATATAAACAAATTTTTCTAATTTTGACTCCTGGGAATAAAATAATGGGTATGCATTATGTATTTGTCATGATAAATACACAGTCAAAGATAGGAAGGAATTAATGAAAAAAATAGTGGATCTTCATGTTAGGAATGGATCAAGAGTTACCAAGATAGAGGTTAGTACTTATTACCTAATTATACAAAGTATATTAGTCCTATAATTTGAAAATATTATTATGTCCCCACCTGAAGAAAATTTTTTATTTCTATATCTTGAATGGAAAAAATAAGTTCTTGATTTACTTTTAAGAATATGTGTTACTATATATATAAGAATGAAATTTTTTATAGCATCAAGAATATGGGAAATGGTTTATATATTATAGATATAGATAATAATTTTTTTTAATATTAAGAATATGAAGACCTTATTTGATTCTAATCCCACCAACTTTTTGAATTTTTACTAGTGATATATAAATGAGAAACACATCTAAAAATATTATATAAATGGATTGTTGAAACTATTCAATTATGAATCATTTGAAATATGTGTATGTATTTATTAAGAATTATGAACAATGAATATTTTTTGTGGAAAAGGTGAAATTATTTGTGGTTTGTTGGATCTCATAAGTAGCGATTTATGTGGACCAATGAGTACACAAGAAAGTGATTGTTTTAAGTACTTATTTACCTTTATTGATGAATTTATTCAGTAAGGGTATGTTTTTCTGATGAGATACAAATAAAAAACTTTTTAAAAGTTCCAAGTGTTTTAGAATAATAAGTATAATAAATTGGGAAAAAGTAATAAGATACTTTGATTAGATCAGGGTGGTGAATACTTGATCATAGAACAGTATAGTAGAATGGTTTGTTTTAGAGAAAGAATAATACCCTATCAGACATGGATTGATCAATTATAAGTTATTGGGATCTTACTATTTCATTCATGTCTTATGATCTAGAGACTACTGTATTCCTAAATAACCGTATTTTATCTAAATTAGTCATAAAGACACCATATTAGATATGGTAAAGGAAATGTCCTAGTTTTTATTAGGTCAAGATTTGGGGTTTTAAATCGCTCATACAGTGATGGGATTCAAATAATATTTATCCTGAGTCAGAAAAGTGATTATATTTATTTATATCAAGAAAATAAGGGGATACTATTTATATAATCATATAGAGAATAATGTGTTTGTGGATTGACATTCAGTTTTTCTGAAAAAGTAACAAATAAGATAAAGTGTTAGTGGGAGTAAAGATGAAAATGTAGATTTTCAAGACTAATAAATATGAATTGTTCTTAATATTAAAGATGATATAATTCCATAAAGACTTATGTATGAAGTAAAAACTCAAGTTATATAAGAAACGTGGAGGTCAGTTTGGGTTTTTTAGGAGCATGAGAGATATGGATTTCTTATGGAAAATTACGATTATGTAATGTTCAAATGGGATGAAACAATTACCTATCATGAGAATATTAAGAGTTATAAATCCGATAAATGGTTAAAAGATATGAAATATGACATAGACATCATGTACACTAAGTATATTCGACACTTAGAGGATAAACCTAAAGTGTTGAGACCCATAGGGTGAAAGTGGAGTTTTCATAAGAAAACTGAATTTTATGGTAGGATGTCCACCTATAAATCACACTTGGAAGTAATGGGTTATAATAAAATTAATGGTATTGGATATGATGATTTTTTTACCCATTTTGATGATAAATTATATTCATAAATTTCTGTCCATGATAACTCATTTTTATTATGAGATATAAGAAATGGATGACAAAACTAATTCCCCTAATACAGATTTATCCTAGGAAGTGAATAAGATATAGACCGAATGCTTTATAGTGATAAATGATTATAATAAGGTATGGAAGATTTAATAATCCATTTATGGATTGAAATATGCTTCTAAAAGTTAAAATATCTAGTTTTATGAGGTAATAAAAAAGTGTCGTTTCATAAAAAAGAATGATGATTCCTATGTATATTTATAACAACCGCACTCTTTATTACACAATAAACATGATTTATTACAAAAACATCAATTGATAAAACATATAAGATCAGGAGGTCTAGTGTATTTGGGGCTTAGTATCATTACATAATAGCTTAGAACATAAAACACATAAAATCTTTATTGAAAACTTCCTTTACATGACCACTACATTCCCTCGTACTTAGCATTGCATGGGATAACCTGAGGACATAAATAAGAAAAGGGTGAGATATAAAGCCCAGTAAGG
Organism: Viscum album; assembly: GCA_963277665.1. Lineage (NCBI taxonomy): Eukaryota > Viridiplantae > Streptophyta > Magnoliopsida > Santalales > Viscaceae > Viscum > Viscum album. Next base: position 1,843,711,460 of record OY728150.1, read on the forward strand.
GAATAAACATGGGATAACATGAGTAATACAATACATGTTAGACAATAGGAATATCAATGTGGAACAAGAGAAACATGAACATAAGGGAATGATAAATAATGATAATCATTACATGGAAATGTGGAAACAACACTTAACATGGAATTAGCAAGATCCAAGGCACATTGCACATAGAGCATGAGTAAACCCTCATTTTACATGAATCATGAGTAAAACCTCATTGCAATTGAATTATCATGAGTAAACACCCATTGAACATGAAGTATCATGATATTATACTTTACCCAATGCATTGGAGTGCTATTTGGACACACCCTTCTTAAACATTTCATTTCATGCATAAGTGTGCCACATAAATCATGGAATCAATCAAAATAATAAGTTATTGCACTATTAATTAATGTGTAATAAATAAATTAATGTACCATTCAATATGTATACTTTTATAAATGTTAATACCCTTGATAGAGACATGGGTATGATATTCACTACACAATGATATTGGCTTGAAAAAATACGGTGCAATTACTACAGCATAACATCGTGACATAAGGATTCATGAAAATGGTTGATGAGATATAAAAGGGTGTCTCATCATATATACATGAAATAAAAAGTAATGGGGCCATATAGATACATATACCAACAAATTTAAATATAATTTTGATGCATAATACAAAATAATTACTTGGATGTAAAAGAGGAGAGAGAAATCCCTCAAGGAATTTCGGCATGGTAAAAGGTGTACATGAAAGGAATTAATGAGAGATAAAGGGGCCCACCATAATCCAAAAATAAATATAATAGTACAGGGTAGGTGAGAAATCATAACCTTACATTTTTAATTGAAAAAAGGGCATAACAACTTAAAGAAAATTGGACAAAAATGAGAAAGGAATAAATCCCTTAATTGGAAGTGTTAACCCAAAGGCTTGGGAGAGGCTTGAGAGAGGCTTCTTGGGAGATTGGGGCACATTGGGAGGATTATAGAGAGAGGATGGAAGGGTTTGTTCAAACTTCAATGGATTTGAGTGAAGATTAAGGGGGAGCTTGATTGGGTTTATATAGGAAAGGAGAGGGAATTCATTATTATTTAGTATTGGGACACCTCACATTAAACTAATCAAAAAAACAAACCATCCCAAGGTTTTTGACCATGGTTTTTTTGAAATGGGAGTGAAAAATATATTTTATAAGTCAATTGGAATAACTTTTTAAAATAATAGGGTTGCTTATGTGGAGGTGAGTCACACTCTCAAGGAAAACTACTTAAAAAGAAAAAATGTTTTATAAGCCTTGAAGGGTCCACTAAAGCATTTTAAAATAAATCAAACAAACCCAAAATCAAATTATTTTAATTTTAAAACATATTTTGGCCGAAAATAATGTATATAGTATTTTATTACATCACTATTGGATCATTATGATGGTATAAAACACATTATATATTTAAACAATATTTAATTTTTACCCAAAAATTTGACTGTTTGAAAAAATTATGAAAAATTAACCGTTGGATAATTTCGACATCCTGATTCCAAAAATAATATTCATTTTATCTAAATAATTTTATAAATATGTGAATTTTTACTTTTAAAATAAATACCTACATTTACCGAAAATTCAAGGGTTTTGACAAAAAAACAACTTTCAAACATTAATAAAAATTACAATTGAATTCATAAAATTATATGATCATTAATATTTAATAAAAAGTAATTTAATTATTATAACATTTTATTAAAATATTATTTAATTTAAAAATCCATTAATTCATCAAAATATATTTTTTAGTTGAATATTAACTCAAAATACTATTTTTTTTAAAAACTATTTACAAAGTTACAATAATAAAATGAATGCACATTATTTATACAAAAATATTGTACATAGTTATAGTTCTAGGGTCTTTTTACATAAACCCTCACAAAACCCTCCTAAGATGGAAGGGTATGTTGTGCGATGGTGACATACTCTTAGGGTGACTCAGATAACATCGGTCGGGTGGTAATCTCTATAAACTTTCACTTCTCCCATAGTCGATTCCGCTCAAGATTAATATGTTCAAGATCGGCTTGGGATTGGTCAAGAGAGAAGACCAGTGACACCTCCTCCTTTCTGAGCTCCGACAAATGGGATTCATACGGGGCAAGTCTACTGGATGAGGCCATCACTTCCTTTTTCTGAGTAAATTGAATTTGTTAAAGCCTTATATGTATACTAATCATGTGATCAATGTTCAACAGCTATATTAGCAATGATCAAAATTCATAATGGTATTTTAAAATCACAAAACATAAAACCAATGAAGTTCACATTTTATATAACTATAATAAACATTTATTTAGATCAAGAGGAATTTCTATTAATGAATGTTTGGGTCGTTATAATCTTCCCCCCTTAAAAAATTTCACCCTCTAAATTTCCTTTTCCCACTCTAAAACAAATGCAGGTAACTCCGCTTCATCACTTCCTCTGATTACTACATCGCTTCTTCAAACTTGTGGTTTCTCCAAAACTACTTGATGAGGGGTATTGTTTTATTTTGTTGAACTTTTTCTCTATGATCTATGATATTCACTGGTATCTCCTCGTAAGAAATATCATCCTATAGTTGTATTACATCTGAAGATAGTACATGTGAAGGGTCTGATATGTACTTACTTAAGAGGGATACATGAAAGACATCATGTACATTGTCCAAGGTTGGTGTAAGTGCTAGTCAATAGGCCACAACCCCAAAAAAATAAAGAATCTCAAAGGGGCCGATGTACCTAGGACTTAACTTACCTTTCTTTCCAAACCTCATGACCTTCTTCCTTGTAGATATGAGTAGAAATAAAATTTATCCAACTTTAAACTCAATGTCTCATCGACTATTATCTACATAACTATTCTATTGACTCTAGGCTACCTTGATATGCTGTTGAGTTGTTTTAACCTTCTCCATCATTTATTCGACCATTTCTGGTCCTAGTAGCTTATGTTCATAGAATTCATCCCAACATACCAGTGTTCTACACCTCTTCCCATACAGGGATTTATATGGTTCCATTTGGATGCTTGATTTGAAATTGTTATTATAGGAGAATTCAACCAGATGAAGATGTTGATCCCATCCTCCTTTAAAGTCTATTGAGAATGATATCAACATGTACTCAAGTGTTTGGATAGTCTGCTCAGATTGGCCATCAGTTAGAGGATGATAAGCTGTACTGAAGTACAACTCAGTATCCAGATCATGTTGAAGACTCTTCCAAAACTTAGATGTGAATATCTGATCTCAATCAGATACAATATATATTGGTACTCCATGTATCCTTACCACTTCCTTGATATATATCCGTTATAGCTGATCTAATGAGAGATCCTCATGAATAGAAATAAAGTGCACAGACTTTGTAAGTCGATCCACAACAACCCAAATTTCAATATTGCCTTTGGATATCTTCAGAGGTCTGGTGACAAAGTCCATGGTGTTGTTCTCCCATTTCCATGCTGGTATGGGTAATGGTTGCATCATCCCCTTATACTTCTGTCTCTCAACCTTCACTTTCTGAAACACCAGTCACTTTGATGTAAACTCAACGATCTCCTTCTTCATATTATCCCACCAATAATGCTCTCAGAGATCTTGATACATCTTTTTTTCCTAGGTGAATAGAGAAATTTGAACTATGTACATCATCCAAAAGTTCCTTCTTGAGCTCTGGATTTGATGGAAGACATAGTATTTTCCCAAATCTCACAATTCCTTCATCATTAATATTGAACTCCAAGGATTTACTTTTTCTAATAGCTTCCACTTTCTTTAGAATCCCCACATCATCCTTTTGAGCATCCTTTAAACTTTCAAAAAGAGATAGTTGAGTAATAATCTGTGAAAGGATTGATGATGATCCCTTCTCTATGATTCCCATGTCCATCTTCATCAAGTCTAATAAGATTGGATCCTTCTCAATTATCATCAATGATAGAATCGTCACATCATAGTATTTGATCATCTCTAACCATCTTCGTTGGAGCATGTTCAACTCTTTCTGTGTGAATATATACTTTAGGCTTTTGTGGTTAGTATATATTTCACACTTCTCCCCAAAGAGATAATGTCACCAAATTTTTAAAGCGAAGATCACCACAACCAACTCAAAATCATGTGTTGGATAATTCTGACCATGAACTTTCAATTGACTTGAAGCATAGGAAATGACTTTGGCATTTTTCCTCAACACACATCTCAGGCCCTTCTTCGAAGCATCACTAAATACCACAAAAAGTTCTTCACTTGTGGGTAAAGTGAGCATGGGCACAGTGATAAGCCTCCTTTTCAACTCCTCAAAGCTTTCTTCGCATTCATCACTCCCTGAAAACTTTACTCCATTCCAATTTATCTTAGTAAGAGGGTTGGACAATCATGAGAAATTTCTCACAAATCATTGATAATATTCAGCTAACCCAAAAAATCTACAGATATCCATTACCAATGTTGGCCTCGAACACCCCTCTATTGCATATATCTTGGAGGTATCCATAGATATCCCATTTCTTGTGATGATATGACCCAAGAATTATACCTCCTTCAACTAGAACTCACACTTTCTATACTTTTCATAGAGATTCTCCTCTGACAAGGTCTCTAGTACAGTTCTTAGATTATCCTCATGATTCTCTTTGGTTTTGGAGTATATTATAATATCATCTATAAATACTACCACAAATTTGTCGAGGTAATCTTTAAAGACTCTATTCATAAATTCCATGAAGATTGCTGGAGCATTGTTGAGTCCGAAAGGCATTACTATGAATTCATAGTGCCCGTATCTTGTACGAAAAGCATTCTTGGAGATATCTTCCTTATTCACCCTTACTTGATAATATCCCAACCAAAAATCGACCTTGGAGAAGTTTTGTGCTTCAAAAAACTGATTTAACAAGTCATCGATTCGTGGGAGAGGATACTTGTTCTTTATCGTGATTTTTTTAAGCTCATGATAATCGATGTAAAGGTGCATTGACCCATCTTTCTTCTTGACAAAGAGGACTGGTGAACCCCATGGTGAAATACTTTTGCATATAAACCCTTTATCCAGACTCTCCTGTAGTTGTTTCTTCAGCTCCTCAAGCTCCACAACAACCATTCTATACAAAGTCTTGGATCTTGGTTACACCCCAAGTATAAGATCAATTGAGAATTAAACATCTCTTCTAGGAGAAAGACCGGGAAATTCCTTGGGAAACACTTCAGTGAATTCCCTCACAATAGGCATGTCTTCAAGGATGGTTGCCTCCTTAAATAATTTGATCTAGATATGTGTGATCATAGGTAAGTAATATCCATGCTTGAGATGATGGAGATAAAGAAGATTCATCTTCCTCCTTGCAATTTTATAGAATCGGGGGTCGATTCTCCACATGGAGAATGATTTCCCTCTCACGACAATTTATTTCGGATCTATATAAGGAAAGGAAATCCATGCCAAGAATTGCATAAAATTCCACCAAAGGGAGTATGAAGAGGTTCTTTAGGAAATTCAATCCAAAAATTATGAAAGGGGAGGAGTTATATTCATGGGATGCAATGATTGCCCCATTTATTGTACTCACCGAAATCTTTACTTCCATGATTTTTGGTGGTGCTGTGATTGTTCTACTAAACTTTTGGGATTTAAAAGAATGCGTAGAACATGAATAAAAAAGTACATTAAATATTCTTGAATGAATAACTTGTGTACCTGTCACTACTTTGTTGTTGGGGTTCACTTTGGTAGTAGTGATTGAAAAAGATCTCCCTTGCTACCTTGGAGGTTGTTGGTTGCCTCCAAAAACCCTTGGCTTAGGGCACTGATTTGCAAGATGCCCTAGTTCTTTACAGTTGTACCAATAAACAATGCATTGAGGTTTGAATAGAGTGTTCCTATCCTCTGTTGCAGCCATGAGTTTTTCTTGTCACCAGTTAATAGTTAGGTGCCCTTCTCTTCCACGCCTAAATCATTTCCTTGCCCACTTCAAGAAAATTTGGGTTTCTTCTTTCCGCACCTTTGGCGAGTGGTGTGTTGGATCTTCTTAGCACTTTTGGATTTATCCATCGAACTGCCATCATTGAAGTCCACCATATGCTTCTTATCCCCATGATACCTATGAGATTCTCCGATCTCTATTTCGACCTTGAGGGCATATCAGACAGTTTCCTCATAGCTGTCGATGTAAGGACCCAGCCCCAGTTGCCCGGAATCGGTGCCTTGTTTGATTACGTTGGCATACATACAAGGATTACGAATCTCGAAGGACTAAGTAGTTTAGTATTATTGGAAACAAGTTACATACCTAAGTTTATCATTACAATGTGAAGGGAAACAAAAACACTATTTTATTCCTCTAGAAACATCACGTCTCCTAGATTATGCTTGCAAGTCATTCATAAATCACATCTTCATATCCTGAGAAAATGAAACATAAGAAAGGGGTGAGCTCAAATTATTAGTAAGAGTAAGCAATATAGTGGAAGACAATATAAGCATTATACATGGTGAATAATTGAAAACACATGCCTTTAATAATAAATATGAACACATTATGGCAGGAAAATGAGCTGAGTAAATAATTCCATAATAAAACATAATCATCGATATTCTACTAGTTGAATAACGACATGAAATTTCAATTACTAGCTTCATAATGATTTAAGTGCATATGTTGGACATTCTGAATCATTTTGTCTTGGCGTCGACCAAGACATCTAGTGATTAAGGCCTCATCCAAAATCTGTTTCACATTGGTAAAGGCCTCGACCAATTCCAAGTATATTTGTCTCATGAGACCTACTGATGCATCAAGGGGCTATAGCGGGCCACAACCATCACATAATAAGTCCAATTCATTCCTCATATGAGCGGGGATAAATATAAAAAACATATACATTCACATTGAAACTATCATATGAAATGTAACTATCTTTCCCCAATCATTAAACATAAAACACTAACCATTCCGAGTAATATGGTGAATGGTTTTAGGATAGATCATCCAAAATAGAGTTAGTCATAAACCATTAAATCAAATATGGTATATGAATTCATACATATTTAAACCCAATAATTCCAGGGAATCAAAAATATCATTGAATCAAACGAAAATACTCTTATAAAATCATTAAGTAGTTTTGAGATAAATACTCTTTTATTTTGAAAAGAAGAGTTCTTTTGGAAAATATTTGTATAAAACCAGAAGTGAAGTAAGATAGTATTTTATTAACAAAATTAGAAATTTTATAATGATAATGTTTTCCAAAAATATATTATAGAGTGCCCTTGAAAATAGGAAAGAATTTGAGAAATTCCCTTGAATCGGGCTTGTATGTTGGAAACAATTTTAAAAGGTCCTTTTAAAATGTGTAACTATCCATAAAATAAGGAAGGGTTATTTTTTGTAAACATATATATGATACTCACACAGAATATATGATTATTACATAACAATACATAATAATTTCATCGAGGTAATTAGAAAATGAATGTATCCCGAATGAAAATGGAAGTTCAGATGGAAAAACCCTTACCTTAACTCCAAATGTCTTACATTCTTGTACTTAATCTTGTGGAATATGAAATTATACTTGTTAATAACTTATTTCAGAACCGATTATACATGTATTTTGTTTACCATAATTCTGGTTAGTTCATTTATGTCTTTATTAACAAGTTATTGTATTGAATTTCGTCGTTCTGGAGTGTTCGTTTCCTTTATTTTCATATTCAATTCACTTGTTTTTATATAATGAAGTTCATGTTGAATGGTTAAAAATATCCAGGATTGGAATTATATATTATTAATGAACATAAATAATTTGTAATGGTCATTTCTATCATTTTTTACATGGAATGAGGATGAATCATTAGATAACCACCACTTCAATTATTCTGCGGTATTTGTAATATTATGAACTAGTTTTTTCATATAACTTAATTATATGTAAATATTATGGTTACTGAATATTAATTAGGTTATAACACATATATTATAGTTTCTTTCAACCATTAATATTGTTTCATGACCAGTAATGATGAAGAAATTGAAGAACTAAACTTCGTTATCCACGAAGGTTATAAATCAGAACCTCATGGACGTCGATTTCGTTTATAAAATAAAAGGGAGGGAGTAAGAATATTTATGATGGTTCTTACATTCACATGATATAAATATATTAAATAAATGTTACTGGAGTTATCATAATCATTTGGACAGAGGAGGTGAGGAGAGGATAACAAAAGTAGATAAATTGAAATAAAACCAAATGAGAAAGAAGGGTGCTTTATCTCTTGAAATAACTTCCTTGAGAAACTCTTTAAGGGAAGGGGTTTTGGTCTTTTGGAAAGACTAAGAGCTTACTTGTCATGGGTAGTGACAAGGGAAGGGTAATTGGACAGAACTTTGAGGAACTTCAAGGCTTATAGTAGTGAAGAGAGGAGGGAGTGGTGAGGGGTTTTTATAGTGGAGGAGAGGGGTATATTTTGAACATTTAATTCATTTTTTTATTATTTACCTCAAGACAACCAATAGTATTGTTTAATGTGACCCCTAATAGTAAAAATGGCATGTGAGTTCGAAAAAAGTGGGCTTACATCATCCTTACATCACCTATGATGCAGTAAATCAAGTATTTAGCCTTTATCATATTTTATCATATTTTACTATTCATAAAAAATTCTAGAATTTCAGAAAAATACCAAAAAATTCACCCCTACCATTTTTAGACATGTATAATTCAAAAGTGGAGTCCATTTTTGAAAAATAATTTTCTAAATATTATTAATTTAACTTTTAAATAAAAGCACACTTAATTCAAAAATTAATAGTTCTAATTCTACAACTACTTCTTTATCAAAATGGAAAATTAACCAAGATGTTATTATCGTCTATCCTTAATAAAATAAAATAATAATAAAATTTACTATTCATTAGGGTCATATTACAACTCATATTACTATTCATAAGGGTATGTTACTATTCACCAAAAATTAAGTTTGTTCTATCAGACTCTAAATGAATTACTGAACACAACTCTAGATGACCATTTATTGAAATTCAAAACATTAAAGAGACAAAGCTGTGTTTTAATTCCTATATTATAAAATTTCATTCTATATTTATTTTCAAAACCTTGGGGTGTTACATTCTCCCCTCCTTATAAAAATTTCGTCCTCGAAATTCATAGAATATTACCTAAAAAGATTCGAGTATGTCTTTAACATAAGCTCCTCAGGATCCCATGTTGCTTCCTCCATCTTATGGTTCCTCCATAGAACCTTCACCAGACAAGTCGTACAATTTCTCAATACTTGTTCTCTAGTATCAAGAATCTTGATAGGCTCCTCACAGTAAGATAGATCAGGCTCAAGTTCTACTTAATCATAATTTAGTACATGTGTTGGGTCTGGCATGTACTTTCTTAACATTGACACATGGAACACATTGTGATCCTTGTAGAGACTTGGCGGCATTTCCAAACGGTAAGATACGGCTCCAATTCAGTCCATAATTTCAAAAGGTTTGATATACCTGGGACTTAACATTCCCTTCTTACCGAATCGTATAATACCCTACCATGGAGATACCTTTATGAAAATGTGATCACCTTCTTGAAACTCCAAATCCTTCCTTCGATTATCTGCATAGCTCATTTGCCTACATTGAGCTATTTTGATATGGTTCTTAATAATCTTCACCTTTTCCATGGTTTCTTCAACATGTTCTGGTCCCACGAGCTTTCTTTCACCAACATCATCCCAGCAAGTTGGTGTACGACATCGACTCCCATATAATGCTTCATCGGGTGCCATCTGTATACTTTAATGGAAGCTATTGTTGTAGGAAAATTCTATGAGAGGTAAATACTGATCCCACATGACTTGAAAATCAAGTGAACAATACCTCAACATGTCTTCCAATGTTTGAATTGTCCATTCTGATTGTTCATCAGTTTGTGGGTGGTAGGCAGTGCTCTAACGAAGATCAGTATCTAGGGCCTTCGGAAGACTTTTCCAGAATCTTGATGTAAAACATGGATCACGATCAGAAAAAATCTATAAGGTTATTCCATGAAGTCTCACAACTTAATTAATATATTTTCTTGCTAGATGTTCAAGTGGTAGATCTTGTCTTATAGCAAGAAAATGTGTTCACTTGGTAAGACGATCAACAATGACCCATATTGCATTGTTCCTTCTAGGAGTATCTGGTAGTCCCATGAAAAATTCCATAGTGATATTATCCCATTTCCACTCAGTTATGGGAAGAGGTTGAAATACTCTTCTAGGCTGTTCCCTTCCATCTTTCACTTGTTGACAAACCATACATCTTGAAACATAATCAATAATATCCATCTCCATGTTGTCCCACAAAAAATGTTCCTTCAAATATCTATACATCTTAGTGCTACCAGGGTGTGTAGAGAAATTGGAACTATGAGCATCATCCAACGATTCCAATTTTAGATCAGGTATTTCAAGAACACAAAGTCTCTTCCCAAATTTCAAAATTCCATCTTCATATACAAAGTCACTCAATCTCCCATCATTCACAGATTTAATCTTCTTTTGAAACTCCTCATCATCAGTCTGAGAACTTTTTATCCTTTCTAGTAAAGTTGGTTTGGCAACCATTTGAAAAAGCATTTATGTTTCACCTTCCATGGTTATTCCCATATCCATCTTTACTAGATCCATGAAAATAAGATCCCTTTCAACTCTCAACTTGTTCAAAACTCCATGATCCTTTGTACTCAATGCATCTTCCACCTTATTTTCCTTCCCCAGGTGGTAGTGTATCGGGCAATCATAATCTTTGAGTAGTTCAAGCCATCTCCTTTGCCTCATGTTGAGTTCTTTCTGTGAGAAAATATACTTCAAACTCTTGTGATCAATATAAATCTCACATTTTTCACCACAGAGATAATGTATCCATATCTTCAAGGAAAATATTATAGTAGCTAACTAAAGATCACGAGTAGGATAGTTTTTCTCATGAATTTTTAGCTGTTGTGATGCATAAGCAATAACCCAATCATTTTTCATAAGGACACAACCATGTCCTTTCTTTGAAGCATCACTATAAATAAGAAACCCATCATTACCCGATGGTAGAGTCAATATAAGAGCATTGACTAATATTCTCTTCAGTTCTTAGAAACATTCTTCATAATCTTTCATCTAAACAAATTTAACCCTTTACGTGTGATCTTGGTTATCGGGTTAGCCAGTCTAGAAAAATTCTGTACGAAATGCCGATAATAACCTGCTAAGCCAATAAAACTGCGTACCTTAGTTATGTTTGTTGGCGTGGGCCAATCTTGGATTGCCTTTGTCTTTGCAGGATCAACTAGGATTCCATCCTTAGTGACAATATGGACAAGAAAAGAAATCTCTTGAAGCCAAAATTCACACCTGCTAAACTTCCCATATAATTCTTGTCTTCTAAGAGTCTTTAGGATAATGTGCAAGTGATTTTCATGATCTTAATTGCTTTTGGAGTATACCAAGATATCATCAATAAATAACACTACAAAATCATCAATATATTCCTTGAAAACATTGTTCATTATATCCATGAAGACAAAGGGTGCATTAGTCAATCCAAAAGGCATGACTGTAAACTTGTAATGCTTGTACCTGGTTCGAAACACTATTTTTTGAATGTCTTTCTTCTTCAAACTCAACTGATAATATCCAGATCGAAGGTCAATCTTTGAAAAGTATTTTTCTCTACGCAGTAGGTCAAATAAATCATCAATGTGAGGTAGGGGATACTTGTTCCTTATTGTTATTGCATTGATCTCCCTCTAGTCGATACATAATCTCATAGATCCATATTTATTCTTAACAAAAAGGACAGGGGCTCCCCATAGAGAAACACTAGGGAGAATAAATCCCCAATTACTCAATTCATCTAGTTTTTTATTTAGTTCCACTAATTCCACAGTGTCCATTCTATATGGGGTCTTTGATATGGGCCTTGAACCAGGAATTAAATCAATGTTAAACTCAATTTCTAATTCTGGATGGTGTCCAGGTAAATCTTCTGGAAACACATCAACATATTCTCTCACAATAGGTACATACTCTATTTGAAAATTCCTTTCCTCACCCATAGTTATTTCATTCTCTTACTCCCCAATAATTGAATTTAGTTGAGCTACTGGGGGTGGATCTTGATAAGAATTAGGTGGTGATGATTCTGCTCTAAAGATAAGGTGTTCTTTATCATCGTCATAAAAAATATTAACCTCCTTCTTCTTACAATAAATTTTTTCATCATGATCCGAAAGCCAATCCATACAAAAAATTATATCAAAATCAATCATGGGTATGACAATGATATAAGCAGATAAAGAACATTTATATTCCTTAATTGGAACTTACTGACAGAACATTGTAGCAATGATACTTCCCTTAAGAGTTTTTACTGACAACTACCTTGTTAAATAAAATTGGAAATATCTAATTTTCTTAGAAAACTAGGAAGATATGAAACAATGAAATGATCCAAAATCAAATAAATAATTGGATAAACATGAGGAAATAATTAAAGTACATGCCACCACATCATTAGGAACTTAAACCTCTAAAGTTGTGATTGAATTAGCTTGTCCCTGATCCCTTGGCCTTTTCTATTGCATATTTCCTTGACATTTTGGACAATCATTAGCATAGTTTCCCATCTCCCAAAAACTATAGCATTGAACATCATTGGATTCCTTCTTCCCTTTGCAATCACCAGCAAGATGGCCTTTCTGACCACATTTGTAGCATAATCCATTTTCTTTTAAGTATGCACCAGGGTGTTTCCTTCCATAATTGTCACATGGTAGAAATTAGACTCTTCCCTTCTTCCCCATTTCTTAATTTCCTTTCCTAGGGTTTTTAGCAGCCCTATTCTTTTCTTGATATCCATTAAATTCATAATACTTAGAGAATTATTTTTCAGTCTTTATGGCACATGATACTATATCCTCATATGATGAAAAACTTTGGGAGACCAGTGCCCGTCGGAGGAATATATTTAGGCCAACAAAGAATCAATCAATTTTTCTCCTTGGACTTCATATGTAGTCTACAACATGTCTTGATAATCTTGTGAAGTTAGCCTCGTACCTTGAAACATTCTCATCTTCCTTCTGCCATAGATTCAATAATTGTCTCTCCATATCTGCTCGCTGCTCACGAGGGAAATATTTTTCTATGAAGATTTCCTTAAAACCCCTCTATTCCATCTCTTATATATCTTCCTCATCCTTTGTGTTTTGGATTAATGACCACCACTAATCCGCATCTCTTGATAGACGATATACTGCCATGACAACCTTCTCTCTTTCATTACGTCCAAAAGCAACTTCTCAAAGGAACATATCCACTGCTCTACTACAAAGGGGTTTGTAGTCCCGATGAATGATGAAGGCTGTTGTCGCATTAAGAGATCTAGCATGGCTCCTCCACATGGTGGATCTGGATGCTACATACAGGTAAGGTTATTATTCACAACCTGAGTAAGTTGTCCCAGTATAGTTATTAGTTACTCAGCACCTGTCATAGCACCAGAGCCAACATAATTGTCTTGCATAGAGGAAAATCACTACAGGGGACACGTGCATTCATGCAATTTCTGTTCCGTCCACTAGGCACCATATCTAGATAATGGAATACACTATATTTGGTTATGAATCATAATGCATAATCTTAACTTAAAAATACTCAAAAAAATTGAGATCCTATGCATGGCTAATCCCATATTCACAAAAATGATTTATTTAAGGAATATTCACATTAAACTCATTCATAATGGCTTGTAAAGTAAATGTGAATTATCCTAAGCATATCCCCCAGGAGTGTCGTAACCAAGAGTGAAGCAAGGCCCGTTTTCATGCACTAGTTCTCATTCGAGTCTAGCTCAAAACAGTGTTTTCAGGTTTTACCCCAAGATACATCTGTGCCAGAGCCACCTCTACCTACTCGTATCCAGACAGGGATATATTGCTTAAAAGATCCAAATAATATTGTAAAGGCCCATAAAATTCAAGGGAAATTTTTTCTTAATTTTCTTTGGGATTTTAGAACAACGCGGTTTCTGACGACACCTGATTCCGAGGCCCGGTGTCCCTGAAATAATTTTTCGAAGTTTGGCTTGGGTACGTTCAGTGAACGAACGAGCGGGTTTTTCTAAATTTTGAACCGGTGCTCGGAATCGAATTCCGAGGGCACCGATGGAATCGTAGCGCCAATTTTTTCTTAGAAACACCTTTTCTAGAGTTGCGTTTGCTCGGGTGTGGTTTTTAAATTTTCAAGTTAAGTAAATGAATAAAATAAAATGGTGCGACCAATTTATTTTATTTTAAGTTGTTTAACCTAAGATAAGAGGTTAAAGTGGGACCCACAATATCCTACACCACTAGGTAGGATATTTGTGGGGTGGGGCCCACACGAGCCCCACCTTTTTCAACCCCCTCCTTTAATTAAGTAATGCACCCACACCGCCCTTTTTAATGAAATCAACCCTTGCGTTTAATCTGGATAATAAATGCCTCATTAATTGGGCAGTTTAAAGTACTCATTTTATTCATTAATTTATTGTTTCAATTCTTTTTGAAATTCAAACGTTGGCTTGTGTGTTAATAAAATAAGACAATTCTTATTTTATTAGAGTTTGGTTGTGTGAGAGGGTTTAGGAGAAATCACTCATGCCGTGAAGCACTCCTTCCTTGACGAAAAATGCGAAGAACGCTGGATCCTCGGATATCGACGACGCGACGCCGACGAATCCTTTCACCGCAACATGATGATCCTCCTTTCGCGATGCTTCTTCCTTGACGTTCCTTCTCCAGTGACAATCTTCGAATCATCAACCGATTGAGGTAGGGGTTTTGGTTCAATTAAATCTATGTGATTTATATCCTCGGTATGTGTTTAAAATTTGTTGGAAGCCGTTTAAACCCCTAACGCGGTGGGTGCGGACCAACAAACAAGTCCGAACCCACCGTTTCTTCGTTCTTGGTGTGCGGATCGGCGGACGATGACGAAGTAGGCCAAAAGGGCATTTTTAGGTCTTCGCAGTGAAGAGCTGATCCCAAGAGGACCGCTGGCGAAGACGACAGGCAAAACAGACCACCGGAGCGCGTTCGGTGGTCTGCGGAAAACCCCGCTGGCAAGCCACTGGGAAGGGTCGTCGCAGCTGAAGCCACAGCGGCAGGCTGCTGATCTCGTGACCGCGCGGGATCGAGGAGGCAGGGACGCGGCACTAGGCTGCGTCCGTTGGCAAGGGGCGGCCGCCACGCGGGGGCCGCGGTTTCATTCAAGGGGGCGGTGCCTCCCTCTACGCGGCCGCTCGGCCAGCGCCGAGCCGCCCCGGGCCGGATTGGCCGCACCGGGCCGGGCCGCCCAGGTCGGGCTGGGCCGCGCCCTGCCAGGTCAGACCCGGACCCGGGTCGGGTCGACCCGGTTCGGGCCGGGTCGGACCAGGCCCAAACCCCCCATTTTCGGACTGTTTCGGTCTGTTTCCCATAACATGGTCTACAAACCTCCGATCGATGCACCGTCAGTTGCGTAGAGATTCTTGGATTGATACGGTCATTTCCATATATTACACTCAAGGTTTCGGAGTACTTTGGGTTCGGCCGGGTTGGTTCGTACATGAAACCAACTGGGCACTCGGAGCGGAAACACTTATAACTTGAGCTCCGGACGTTCGATTGATGTGCCGTTGACCTTTTTGGATTCCTCATAGTGAGACGGACCTTTTGGATTACTCCGCTCAAGGTTTGGATGCAGATGGAGTATGGTCGGGTTGGTTTTGACTTAAAAACCAACCGGGCCCCTGTGATGAAAAAGCCAATAACTCTCAAACCGGGCATCCGATTGACGCGCCGTCTGTGACGTTGAGTTCCTGTTGATGATATGGAACTTTTGGATACAAAAACTCCGGACTTTGTGTCAGTTGATTATTAGCCCCTCGGCTTCTAGAGCGGACCCTCCCGAACGATCTTGCTCTGTGCGGGAACCCTAGAGCTGGCTGCGACTGCGACAACGATGAAGATTGTACAGGAATCCTCCGTGGATCCGACGGCGACAACTTCAGCACTTAGAGAACCTACGTGGATCAGTGCTACCGATCCTGTGTGGGTTAGATCCTGTGTGGGTCAGCGCTTAGCGGTACTGTGTGGGCCAGCACCTACAGATCCTGTGTGGGTCTGATCCTGTGTGGGTCATTGCGGGGGTTAGTACCTATCGATCCATTGTGGGTTATTGCAGGGGTTAGTACCTATCTATCCTTTGTGGGTCATTGCGGGGGTTATTACATATTGATCCTTTGTGGGTCATTGTGGGGGTTAGTACCTATCGATCATGTGTGGGTCCGACGGCTTAGATGAATTAGTGGCTACATCTGATCATCTCTATCGTCATATGAAGAAGTATACATGTGTGAGCTGAATCTTGATTTTCTTTCCTATGTGGATTGTGTTGTGCTATCCTGTGTGGATGTGATCGAACTTGGGCTCAGATGTTGGAGCCGAACTGGAATTGATGACTTAGGTATATTTATGGGCATATACCTAAGTAGTGTTAGATGTTACTTCGTGATTGTATCTTTCTTTTATGGATTATCCTTTGTGGATTCTGGGAGACCTTCAGGGGTCTCGGGGTCCCTACTAAGTAGATTATACTCACCCCTGCATGGGATTTTCCCACACTACGTTGTGTTGGTTGCAGACGACGGACAACACTGATCGAGGTTAAGGCTTGTGGAGTAGGTCGGTACCTAGAGGTGGACCACTGGGCGGGATGTACTCAGAGCGGACGGCTGGACCCGAGGAGCTGTGGAGGCTATCTGTACCCACCCTTCAGTTGGGACTTCCAGTGGACGGTTCGAGGCTATGGATTTACTTTTTAGTTGATGTGCACCCTTTTTCAGTTGTACTTTACTTTCAGTTTGGGTTTGTATTCTGGCCCACTTACTTTTCCGCACTTACTATTGTACCCAGTTTTTACTTAGTGTTTATATCTGCTTACTTGCTCTATGGTGTTTTTTTACTTTAAAAAGGTAATGCCTTCCCTTTTTACCAAGAATTATGCCTTGATTCTAGTCTCCATCACCTGGCCTATGGAAGGCGGGCTTGGTGTAGTCACGGCATGGGCCCCGAGGACGGGTCGTGACAAATTGGTATCAGAGGGGTTCAGTTCTACCGCTGAACTTTGGACTCTGATCTCTCTTCTATGTGAAGCAATAGTGTTAAGGGTATTGGGTGTGGTTATCATTCCAGGGAGTCCAGTGTTGGTGCGGCGACCGACGTATCCGTACACCAGGACCCTGACTTCTGATTTCCGACTTAATGCACGAAAACATTGATTGTATGTGTGTTTCAAGTTTTCTTTGTGATTACTTTGTGTCAGCTCACTAGGTATACTATTCTGATCGTGGAACACCTGTATCTTTTCAGGATAGCCCAACGACGGAAGCTAGCTTGGTTTCCGAGCGTTGTGCGGGACGACATCCCACCGAGTGACGAGGCCTCGGTATATGGCCCTTTGACAACAGAGGCACCAGCGGTACCTCTACCCGCTGAGCCACCGATGCTATCATCCCTAGCCACTGATGATGCATGTCGCCTTAGTGCACTGCACAAGTTTCACCGTCAGTGACTGCCTAGGTTCTGTGGGGAGACGGACCCTCAGGCAGCCGAGGATTGGCTGGAGGCAGTTGTATGGGTTTTCAGGTTAGTGAGGACACCAGCAGACCTAATGGTGATCCTCGCAGCGAGCCTCCTACACTCGACAGCAGGTAGATGGTGGAGCTTGATACTCCAGGTGCACGGCGAGGAATCTCTCCTATGGACGGACTTTGAGAGCCTCTTCCACTCAGAGTTCATCCCAGCCACCCTCCGTGCGGTGCGCATCCATGAGCTTCTACAGCTGCAGCAGGGCAGCTTGACGGTCGCCCAGTACTCGACGAGATTTACCGATCTCTCGCGCTATTCGACGGACATGGTACGAGACCCATTCTTCTGGGCCCGGACTTTTGAGCAGGGATTGAGGCATGAGATCAGGGCATCGCTGATCTCCCTTAGCATTCTGACACAGGCAGGGGTACTGGAGCGAGCCCTTCTGATCGAGAGCTTCCTTGCTGAGCCTACATCAGCAGTGAGACCTACCGCAGGGCGGCATGTAGCAGAGTCTTCTACAGCAGGCAGTCGATGGATGACTCATGGGTCCAGGTAGACCAGACCCTCAGGAAGACGACCTCAGGACACTGGCTCAGAGGTGCGGGGCACATAGTGCAGAGCCAGTCTTTCGAGAGGCAGACAGTGCTACACTTGCGGTGGGCAGGGCCACATGGCTCATGACTGCCCGACCTACCATACCGAGGAGCAGCATACAGTTGAGGGACTACCCAGGTAGAGGCAGAGGGTCGACCGTGGAGGTCCGCCGGGAGCAGGTGGACGAGGAAGAGGAGTTGGCCGAGCAGCAGGTGGTGGGCGACGCTTTGAGGCTCTACCACCACCACCACCACCAGGAGGCCCACCCCGACCACAGCGAGTTGGCAGGCAGAGACAGGCACAGCTCCAGGCAATGGAGGCCTACGACCACGGTGCGCCCGAGATGATTTGAGGTACTATCTGTGTCTATTCCATGATTTCTACAGATCTTATAGACACAGGAGCGAGTCATTCTTTTATAGCCGTTGCCTTTGTTCGAAGCTCGGAGATTCTGATGGAGCCGTTGGCTTGATCCTTACGGCTAGAGACTCCTACGAGAGCAGACTCGATGATTATGCACTGGTGCCGGCATTGTGAGCTTACTCTAGGAGGTGAGATCTTTGGCTGGTATCTTCTTATAGTGGCGTCAAGGCCTTACAATGTCATCTTGGGCATAGATTGGTTATCTACAGTCCATGCTCAGATCAACTGTATTAGGCGCAAGGTGTGGTGTATACGCACCGACGGGAGCAGGTTCACCTTCACCGGTGAGAAGGGAGCCTTCACAACACATGATGGAATCTCACAGAGGAGAGGAAAGCCCATCAATCATCAATTGTCTAGCCTCATCCTAGGAGTAGTTGACGTGCGGAGTCCTGGTTTTCCTACAGTGGTGGATCAGTATGCAGACGTTTTTCCCGACGACGTTCCAGGACTACTTCCTCGCAGAGAGGTAGACTTTTATATTAACATGTACCCCGGGACAGCCCCGATATCCACTCCAGTATATCGGATGGCCCCCGCTGAGCTTCGAGAGCTGTGGGTACAGTTGGAGGACTTGCAGGGCAAGGGATTCATCCGACCCAGTATTTCACCCTGGGCTTCCCCGATATTGTCCACCAAGAAGGCGGACGGGAGTTTGTGACTTTGTGTCAACTATCGTTGCCTAAACCAGGTGAAAGTGAGGAACAAGTATCTGCTGTCAAGGAATGATGACCTCTTCGATCAGCTCAAAGGAGCACGATGGTTCTCAAAGATAGACCTCAGATCAGGCCATCATCAGCTGAGAGTACAGGACGAGGACGTGCAAAAGACGACCTTCAGATGTCGGTATGGCCACTATGAGTTTTTGGTTATTCCCTTAGGTGTGACCAATTCTCCAATAGTGTTCATGGGCCTCATGAACAGGATCTTTCAGCCATACCTCGAGCAATTTTTCGTGGTATTCATCGATGACATTTTGATATACTCGGCGACTGAGGAGGAGCACGCCTACCACTTGCGGGGTGTACTAGACACACTCCGAGAGCACCAACTTTATGGAAAAATATCAAAGTTTCAGTTATGGTTACGTGAGGTCCACTTCTTGGGACATGTGATCTCTGAGGCGGGAGTTGCGGTGGCTCCTACGAAGATCAAGGCAGTGCTATCTTGGAGCCACCCAGAAGCGTGACGGAGGTGCAGAGTTTCTTGAGACTAGCTGGATACTACCGGAGATTTGTGACAGACTTCCCCAGAGTTGCGGCGCCACTCTCAGATTTGATGAAAAAGGGGAAACCCTTTGTGTGGTCAGACATATGTCAGTAGAACTTCCAGGAGCTGAGACAGAGATTGACCAGCGCGCCTATCTTCAGGCTACTGGAGGAGAGAGTTGGGTACATAGTTTACTGCGATGCATCAAGGACCGGACTTGGAAGTGTCCTGATGCAGGAGCGGGACATGATCGCCTACGGATCATGTCAGTTGAGGCAGCATGAGTATAACTATTCTACCCATGACCTGGAGTTAGCAGCAGTGGTCTTCTCTCTGAAGATGTGGCGACACTATCTAATGGGCGAGCACTTTACAGTCTATTCTGACCATCAGAGTCTGAGGTACATCTTCTCCTAGAAGGACCTGAACCTCAGACAGCGACGATGACTCAATTTCCTCCAAGAATATGACTTTGAGATAGTCTATACTCCTGGAAAGGGGAACGTGGTAGTCGATGCTCTCAGTAGGAGGACGAGAATTCAGCTACTTGGGGAGGCGACAGAGCAGATAGCCGCTTTGTAGATATCCTTCGTGGATAGATATGGAGCATCCTTTCTTCAGTCACTCATAGTAACTCCTACACTACTGCAGTGGGTTAGAGAGGCACAGCGTGGGGACACCGACTGTGAGACGCTACATGCGTAGATATCCTCAGGACAGGTACCTGATGGTTTCTCTTTAGGGGGAGAGCACGACGCCCTTTTCAGAGGACGTACCTTGGTACCAGTTTCTTTATGGGAGGAGGTTATGAGAGAGTTTCACACTTCCCCTTTGGTGGTACATCCTGGAGTGGCGAAGATGTACCAGGATCTCAGACGACAGCACTGGTGGCCGGGCATGAAGAAGGCTATGGCAGAGTTCGTTTCTCGATGCCTCACCTGCCAACAGGTGAAGGCATAGCACCAGGTACCAGTAGGATTGGTACAACCCTTGGAGGTCCTGGAGTGGAAGTGGGATGGGATATCTATGGGCTTCATGACTGGACTTCCATGCACTTCTAGAGGTCACGACTCTATTTGGGTGATTGTCGACCGACTCACCAAGTCGGCCCACTTCTTACCCATCAGAGAGAAGGGCTCAGTGGAGAGCTTGGGATATCTCTACATTCAGGAGATTGTATGGATTCATGGTGTTCCATCATCTATCATCTCCGATCGAGATTCTTGCTTTACTTCTCGGCTTTTGAAGGGGTTTCAGGAGGAATTCGAAACGCAGCTATGTCTGAGAACCACCTTTCACCCCCAGACAGATGGTCAGATGGAGAGGACCATTCAGACTCTCGAGGACATGCTCCGTGCATGTGTCATCGACTTTGGTTGCAGCTGGGAGGACCACCTACCCTTGGTGGAGTTCGCGTACAACAACAGCTACCACTCCTCCATCGGGATGACACCATACGAGGTGTTGTACGACAGACCATGCAGATCACCGCTGTGCTAGACAGACCCTGGGGAGTCAGCACTTGTGGGACCAGAGATGGTCCAAGCCACGACAGAGAAGGTCCAGGTCATCCAGGAGAAGATGAGGACAGCTTAGAGTCGGCATAAGTCTTATGCTGACAGGAGGTGGAGGCCACTAGAGTTCGGGGATGGCGACCACGTCTTTTTGCAGGTCTCACCTCAACGTGGTTTACAGAGATTTGGCTAAGGCGGAAAGTTGTCTCTGTGCTTCATCAAACCATTACAGGTCCTCATTAGGATTGGTGAGGTGGCTTATCTCCTGGCTCTACCACCTCAGTTGCACCCAGTGCATGGCGTCTTCCACGTATCTCAGATGAGGAGATACATGCACGACCCGACACATATCATTGACCATGGGGAGATGGACTTTGGTGATGGGGCGACGTTTGTGGAGGTCCTGGTGGAGATCGAGGATTGACAGGAGCAGGTCCTACGTAGATGTTCAATTCCTCTAGTGTGCATTATATGACAGTACAAGAACCTCCAAGAGAGCACTTGGGAGCGGGAGGCTCAGATGCGTGCTCAGTACACACTTTTGTTTCCCTAGTTTATGATGTATCTTTACAGAGACGTAAAGCCCTGAGGTGGGAGTAATGTAAAGACTCGTCAAATTCAAGGTAAACATTTTCTTAATTTTGTTTGGGATTTTACAAGAACGCAGTTTCTGACGGCACCCGATTTCGAGTCCCGGTGTGCCCAGAATCATTTTTCGAAGTTTGGCTCGGGTATGTTCAGTGAACGAATGAGCAGGTTTTTCTAACTTTTGAACAGGTGCTCAGAATCGAATTCTGAGGGCACCGATGGAATCGCAGCGCCAGTTTTTGCTTACAAACACCTTTTCTGGAGTTGGGTTTTCTCGGGTGTGGTTTTTAAATTTTCGGGTTAAGTAAATGAATAAAATAAAATGGTGCAACCAATTTATTTTATTTTAAGTTGTTTAACCTAAGATAAGAGGTTAAAGTGGGACCCACAATATCCTACACCACTAGGTAGGATATTTGTGGGGTGGGGCCCACAGGAGACCCACCTTTTTCAACCCCCCTCCTTTAATTAAGTAATGCACCCACACCCCCCTTTTTAATGAAGTCAACCCTTGCATTTAATCTGGATAATAAACGCCTCATTAATTGGGCGGTTTAAACTCCTCAATTAATTCATTAATTGATTGTTTCAATTATTTTTGAAATTCAAACGTTGGATTGTGTGTTAATAAAATAAGACAATTCTTATTTTATTAGAGGTTGGTTGTGCGAGAGGGTTTGGGAGAAATCACTCAAGCCGTGAAGCACTCCTTCCTCGATGAAGAACGCGAAGAATGCAAAGAACGCAAAGAACGCGAAGAATGCCAGATCCTTGGAGATCGACGACGTGACGCCGGAGAATTCTTTCTCCGCGATGCGATGATCCTCCTTCCGCAATGCTTCTTCCATGACACTTTTTCCGTGACGTTCCTTCTCTCGCGACAATCTTCGAATCATCAACCGCTTGAGTTAGGGGTTTTGGTTCAATTAAATCTATGTGATTTATATCCTCGGCATGTGTTTAAAATTTGTCAGAAGCTGTTTAAACCGCTAACGCGGTGGGTGCAGACCACCGAACAAGTCCGAACCCACCATTTCTTCGTTCTTGGTGTGAGGATCTGTGGGCGACGACAAAGTAGGCCACAAGGGCATTTTGAGGTCTTTGTAGTGAAGATCTGGTCCTGGGAGGACCGCTGGCGAAGACGACAGGTAAAACGGACCATCAGAGCGCGTTCGGTGGTCCGCAAAAAACCCCACCGGCGTGCCGACGGGAAGGGCCGCTGCGGCTTCAGCCACGGTGATAGGCTGCTGATACCGCGACTGCGCGGGACCGAGGAGGTAGAGACGCGGCACTAGGCCGCGTCCATTGGCAAGGACCGGCCCCCACGCGGGGGCCGCGGTTTCATTCAAGGGTGCAGCGCCACCCTTTGCGTGGCTGCTCGGCCAGCGCCGAGCCGCCTTGGGCCGAACCGGCCGCACCGGGCCGGGCCGACCCAGGGGTGGCGGGGCCGGGTCGGACCGGGCAGAGACCCCCCATTTTCAGAATGTTTCGGTCTATTTCCCATAACATGGGCTACGGACCTCCGATCGACGTACCATCAGTTGCGTAGCGATCCTTGGATCCAAAAGGTCGTTTCGATATATTACACTCAAGGTTTCAGAGTACTTTGGGTTCGGCCGGGTTGGTTCGTACACGAAACCAACCGGGCCCTCGGAGCTGAAACGCTTACAACTTGAGCTCTGGACATTCAATTGACGTGCCGTTGACTTTGTTGGATTCCTATTAGTGAGACAGACCTTTTGACTTACTCCGCTCAATGTTTGGATGCAGTTAGAGTATAGTCGGGTTGGTTTTGACTTAAAAACCAACCGGGCCCCTGTGAAGAAAAAGCCAATAACTCTCAGACCGGGTGTCTAATTGACGCGCCGTCTGTGATGTTGAGTTTTTGTTGACGATACGAAACTTTTGGATACAAAAACTCTAGACTTCGTGTCAATTTATGTATCAGACCCTCAGCTCGTGGAGCGGACCCTCCCGAACGAGCTTGCTGTGTGCGGGAACCCTAGAGCTGGCTGCGACTGCGATGACGATGAAGACTGTACGGGAATCCTCCGTGGATTCGACGACGACGACTTCAGCACTCAGCGATCCTACGTGTATCAGTGCTACCAATCATGTGTGGGTCAGATACTGTGTGGGTCAGTGCTCAACGGTCCTGCATGGGCCAGCGCCTACAGATCCTGTGTGGGTCCGATCCTGTGTGGGTCATTGCGGGGGTTAGTACCTATCGATCCTTTGTGGGTCATTGCGGGGGTTAGTACCAATTGATCATGTGTGGGTCCGACGACTTAGATGAATCAGTGGCTACATCTGATAATCTCTATCATTATACGAATAATTATACCTCTGTGAGCTGAATCTTAATTTTCTTTCCTATGTGGATTGTGTTGTGCTATCCTGTGTGGATGTTATTGAACTTGGGCTCGGATGTTGGAGTCGAACTGGAATTGATGACTTAGGTATATGTATGGGAATATACCTAAGTAGTGTTGGATGTAACTTCGTTATTGTGTCTTTCCTTTGTGGATTATCCTTTGTGGATTCTGGGAGACCTTTGGGGGTCTTGGGGTCCCTAATGAGTATCTTATACTCACCCCTGCATGGGATATGCCTACACTATGTTGTGTTGGTTGTAGACGACGAACAACACTGATCGAGGTTGAGGCTTGCGGAGCAGGTTGGTACCTGGAGGTGGACCACTGGGCAGGACATACTCGGAGTGGATGGCTGGACCCGAGGAGCTGTGGAGGCTATCTGTACCCACCCTTCAGGTGGGACTTCCAGTAGACAGTTCGAGGCTGCAGCTTTACTTTTCAGTTTTTGTACACCCTTTTTCAGTTGTACTTTACTTTCAGTTTGGGTTTGTATTCTGGCCCACGTACTTTTCCGAACTTACTATTGTACCCAGGTTTTACTTATTGTTTACTTCTGCTTACTTGCTCTGTGGTGTTTTTTTACTTTACAAAGGCAATGCCTTCCCTTTTTACTGGGAATTACTTCTTGGTGCCAGTTGCCAGCCCCTGGCCTATGGAAGGCGGGCTTGGGGTAGTCACAGCACGGGCCCTGAGGATGGGTCGTGACAAATCTATTCCTTACCAAAATACCAGGACACTATTGTATTTATAACCTCAAAGACTAACTTAGGGACTCTTCCCTAATTCTACGTTTTCTAAATCTAGTTTCCATGTATTCTACTAAAATTCCTCTGATACCAACTGTAAGGACCCGACCACAGGTGCTCAGAATCGGTGCCTTATTTGATTACGTTGGAATACATACAAGGAATACGAATCCCAAAGGACTGAGTAGTTTAGTAATATTGGAAACAAGTTACATACATAAGTTTATCATTACAACATGAAGGGAAACAGAAACACTATTTTATTCCACTAGAAACATCACGTATCCTAGATAGTGCTTGCAAGTCATTCATAAATCACATCTTCATATCCTGAGAAAATGAAACATAAGAAAGGGGTGAGCTCAAATTCTCAGTAAGAGTAAGAAATACAACAGAAGATAATATAATCATTAGACATGGTGAATAATTGAAAACACATGCCTTTAATAATAAATATGAACACATTATAGCAGGAAAATGAGATGAGTAAATAATTCCATAATAAAACATAATCATGGGTATTCTACTAGTCGAATAACCACATGGAATTTCAATTACTAGTTTCATAATGAGGGAAGTGCATATTCCGGACATTCTGAATCATTTTTTCATGTCCTTGGCCAAGACATCTAGTGATTAAGGCCTCGGCCAAAATCCATATCACATTGGGAAAGACCTCGGCCAATTCCATGTCAATTTGTGTCATGAGACCTACCGATGAATCGAGGGGATATAACGGGCCCCACCCATCACATAATAAGTCCAATTCATTACTCATATGAGTGGGGATAAACATAAACAACATATACATTCATATTGAAACTATAATATGAAATGTAATTATCTTTCCCCAATCATTAAACATAAAATAGAAAACATTCAAAGTAATATGGTGAATGGTTTTAGGATAGATCATCCAAAATAGAGATAGTCATAAACCATTAAATCAAATATGGTAGACGAATTCATAAATGGTTAAACCTAATAATACCATGTAATCAACAAGATCATTGAATCAAACGAAAATACTCTTATAAAATCATTTAGCAGTTTTGAGATAAATACTCTTTTATTTTGAAAAGAAGAGTTCTTTTGGAAAATATTTATATAAAACCAGAAGTGAAGTAAGATAGTGTGTTCTTAACAAAATTAGTTATTTTATAATGATAATGGTTTCCAAAAATATATTATAGAGTTCCCTTGAAAATAGGAAAAAATTTGAGAAATCCCCTTGAATCGGGCTTGTATTTTGGAAACAATTTTGAAAGTTCCTTTTAAAACATGTAACTATCCATAAAATAAGGAAGGGTTCTAGTTTGTAAACATATATATGATACTCACACAGAATATATGATGAGTACATAACAATACATAATAATTTCCTCGAGGTAATTATAAAATTAAAGTATCCCGAATGAAAATGGATGTTTGGGTGGAAAAACCCTTACCTTAACTCCAAATGTGTTCCTCTCTTGTACTTAAGCTCATTGAATATGAAATTATACTTTTTAATAACTTATTTCAGAACATATTAGACATTTATTTAGTTTACCATAATTCTGGTTAGTTCATTTATGTCTTTATTAACAAGTTATTTTATTGAATTTTGTTGTTCTGCAGTGTTCATTTCCTTTATTTTCATATTTAGTTCAATTATTTTTATGTAATGATGTTCATGTGGAATGGTTAAAAATATCCAGGATTGGAATTATATATTATTAATGAACATAAATAATTGATAGTGGTCATTTCTATCATTTGGTTACATGGAATGAGGATGAATCATTAGATGACCACCACTTCGATTATTCGGCGGTATTTGCAGTATTGTGAACTAGTTTTGTCATATAACTTAATTATATGTACATATTCTGGTTCCTGAATATTAATTAGGTTATAAAACATATATTATAGTCAGTTTCAACCTTGAATATGGTTTCATGACTAGTAATGAAGAATAAATTTAAGAATTAAACTTCGTCGTCCACGAAGGTTATAAATCGGAACCTCATGGATGTCGATTTCGTTTATAAAATAAAAGGTAGGGAGTAATAATATTTATGATGGTTCTTACATTAACATGATATAAATACCATATATAGATGTTACTGGAGTTATCATGATCATTTGGACAGAGGAGGTGAGGAGAGGATAATAAAAGTAGATAAATTCAAATAAAACCAAATGAGAAAGAAGGGTGCTTTACCTCTTGAAATAACTTCCTTGAGAAACACCTTAAGGGAAGGGGTTTTGGTCTTTTGGAAAGACTAATAGATTTATGGTCGTAGGGAGTGACTAGGGAAGGGTAATTGGGCAGAACTTTGAGGAGCTTCGAGGCTTAAAGTAGGAAGAGAGGAGGGAGTGGTGAGGGGTTTTTATAGTGGAGGAGAGGGGTATATTTTGAATATTTAATTCATTATTTTATTCTTTCCCTCAATACAACCAATAGTATTTTTTCATGTGACCCCTAATAGTAAAAATGGAATGTGAATTCGAACCATGTGGGCTTATATCATCCTTGCATCACCTATGATGTAGTAAATAAAGTATTTAGCATTTATTATATTTTATCGTATTTTACTATTCATCAAAAATTCTAGAATTAAATTCACCCCTACCATTTTTCGACATGTATAATTCAAAAGTGAAGTCCATTTTTGAAAAATAATTTTCTAAATATTATTAATTTTACTTTTAAATAAAAGCATACTTAATTTAAAAATCAACAGTTCTAATTCTACAACTACCGCTTTATCACACTGAAATATTAACCAAGTTGTTATTATCTTCTATCCATAAGAAAATAAAATAATAATAAAATTTACTATTCATTAGGGTCATATTACTATTCATATTACTATTCATAAGGGTATGTTACTATTCACCAAAAATCAAGTTTATTCTACCAGACTCTAAATGACTTAATGAACACAACTCTAGATGACCATTTCTTGAAATTCAAAACATAGAAGAGACAAAGTTGTGTTTTAATGGCTATATTATAAAATTTCATTCTATATTTATTTTCAAAACCTTGGGGTGTTACAGTCGAAGTCACGGATCACCAGCACTTTCGGTAGGCTAGGTTTCAGCCCACTAAAGAAGCAGTCAACCTTTCATTTGGGTTTAACGACAAAGCTGGAGGAATATCATGCAAGACTTGTGATGTTTCCCTTGTACGCTTCGTCAGATTCATGGTCTTTTTTCTTGAGGGAATGGAAGTCCCTTACCAACTTAATTCGGAGGGTGCATGGAAAATATTTATCAAAAAACATCTTCTGGAAATCCTTCCATCCTCAGGCTTTGTATTTTTGATCAATGTCCACCATTGATCAGCTTCACACTACATATGATAAGCAGCCATGAGAACCTTCTCTTGTTGAGAACATTGAAGGATGGAGAAGATATTTTCAATGGAGTTGATCCATTGTTTGAAAATTGAGGGGTCAGATGATCCATTAAAAGTAGGAGGCCTTTGTCTCATGAAGCTCTCGATAGCGACTTGTTCTTTCTTGGGGGGGGGGGTGGGGGTTGAACGTTCCTATTGACCCATGTTTCTATTCAAATTTTGAGTTAAATGAGAGAGAAGCATAAAAAAGTTCTTGATCGCCACTCTCATTGGATTGGGCATCTCATTAGCATAGTCATTACATTGATCTTCACATCAGTTTTTATCCCAAGTCCTATTGTTACTGTCCATTGGATGGAGTAAAAGGAAAGATAGGGGTAACACATAAAGGGTAATCCAAGGACAAAACTGATGACTTATAAATAAATTTTATTTCCTTAACTTATGAATCCATAGGACTCAAGCTATGATATTCATGATCTACTTTCTATCATATATTATTAGGGGAATTTTTTAATTCCCTTAATAAGGGTTCATACTAAGCTTGTGGATTTACCAAAGCATACCCCCAGGAGTGTTGTAATAAAGAGTGCAGCAAGACCCATGGTCATACACTAGTTCTCATTCGAGTCTAGCTCAAAGCGGTGTTTTTATATTTTACCCCTAGGATACATCTGTGCCAGAGATTCCTCTACCTACTCGTATCCAGACATGGATGTATTTTTTTAATAAACCACTCAATCAATACTCACCAAAACTTATGGATGTTTTTATTAACTTATTCTTGTCTCTAAGTCTCCACTAGAGTTTTTTTAATCCTAATCCCAAAAATAACTAAACCTATCCTCTGATACCAACTATGATAACCCTTCTCTTTATTACACACTAAAACATGATTTATTACCTAAAATTCACTTGATACAACATAAAATATAAATAAGTCTAGTGTCTTTGTGTCTTAGGATCATTACATAACATCTTATAAAATAAAACACATAACATCTTTATTGAAAACTTCCTTTACATGACCACTACATTTTCTCATACTTAGCATTACATGGGATAACCGGAGGACATGCATAAGAAAAGGGTGAGCTATAAAGCCTAGTAGGGGAATAAACATAGAATAAAATGATAAATAAAATACATGTTAGACAATAGAAATATCAATGTTCTCGGGAAAAAATCCCTCAAGGTAACATTGCAACATTTTGTGGGTTGATTGTGTTTCTTGACAAAGCAGGTTTTCATGGAGAATTGTCAAGTTCCAGAGAATTTTTTGACAATCCATGTTGACAAAGAACCATGACAAAAGAATGGATGATCTAGAGGTGGTACAAAAGAGTAGTACAAAGTGGAGCCTTTTTCCAGTGTTTGCCAAATTTTTGGGGTCCAAAATTTGGAGTTTGGTGAGCATCGCAAAACTAGGATTTTCATGAAGATCATAATTAAATATGGCAATGACATGACTTTAGAGAATATAGGATGCATGGATTGGATTTTGCGAAGACCAGAAAAATGGAGGCGGTGATGCTTCACAATTACTACGAGCTTCACGAACGACATTGTTGAAAGGAAACGCGAGGGAGCATTGCGGCGGTGGCGCGAAGTAATTGATGGGATGCTCTGCGATTATGATGAGATCTGTGATCAGAAAATTATCGTGGTGCTTCGTGATTTTGACAGAATTCCGGCGGAAACTTCAGAGCTTCGCGATTTGAGATGTCGTGGCGTTGACTTCGCGTGAAAGGTTCAAGGTTCAAGGTTCGGTGGAATTACCTATAAATAGAGGCTGACCCCCTCGAGAGGAGAGATAATTTTCAGAGAAAATCATTTGTTCTCGGTTCGTGAAGGTAGTTCGCGTAGCCTCTGTGCTTTGCAAAAGAGAATCTTCATGGTGGCTATTATAGCTCCACGAAAGTTTCGAGCTCCGCGTTGGCTTAGTGAGCTTCGTGAGGGAAGTTGCTCTGTAATGACTAGAGCTTCGCGGTAGTGCTTCACGGTAGTGCTTCACGAGAGTGCTTCACGAAAAGGCAGGAGCTTCATGAAGGCTTATTTGAGCTTCGTGAAATTGGGAGCCTCGCGAAGTAGGGTACTCTGTGAAGGTGTTTCCAAAGGTAGTTGCCTAGTGTTTAGAGGCAAATGGGTATTCTTTAGTTGATGAAAGTTGGACTATAACAAAGAATCCATCAACATTTAAGGATGCATGTATTCATGAAAATGAAGAGACCTACAGGTCTATAAACTGTGAGTGGATCCCTTCCAAGTGCAGTGAGCATAGGAAGAGGAAAAAGGTGATCCTCTCCACCGGTAGTGAGCCAGAGAGAGAGAAATAGGGAGTGACCCTTAGAAAATTAGTGAGCTGACCCTAAAGATTGTAAAGGCAGTGAGCTTGGGACAGAGTAACTATGCCCGAACCTTATAATCCACATCTAGTGAAGAATAGTGGAATTTGGTACGATCGATAACTTGTCAGCGTATGCTCCTTGGATTTAGCCCTTAGCGGTGAACCAAGTAAAATTTTTTTGTGTCCTGTGCATGCTTTACCTTCTGTTTATATTGTGCAATAGGAAAGAGAGAGAAGAGTGTTTAGCTTAACAGCGAAACAAGATCAAAACGTGCTTTAATTTTGAATTAGTCATACCCTGATTCACCCCCCCTCTCAGGGTAGTCAGCCTAGTGGACCTAAAAAATGTAGCACAAGATAAACATGAACATAAAGGCATGATAAAGCATGATAATCATAAGAAGGAAATGTGGCAACAACACTTAACATGGAATTAGCAAGAGCCAAGGCTCATTGCACATGAAGCATGAGTAAACCCTCATTGCACATGAACCAAGAGTAAAAACTCATTTCACTTGAATTAGAATGATTCAAAACCCATTGCACATGATGTATCATGAAACAATACTTTACCCAATGCATTGGAGTGCTATCGGGGTGCACCCTTCTTAAACATTTCATTTCATGCGTAAGTGTGCCACACAGATCATGGAATCAATCAACATCATAAGTTATTCGACGATTAAGTAATGTGGAATACATACATGAAAGTACCATTCAATATGTATATGTCTATAAAGTTTAATACCCTTGATAGAGAAATGGGTATGGTATTCACTACACAATGATCTTGTCTTAGAAAAATATGGTGCAATTATGGCAGCATAACGACGTGACATAAGGATTAATGAAAATGGTTGATGAGAGAGAAAAGGGTGTCTCATCATATATACATGAATTGGACAGTAAGGGGGTCATATAGAAACATGTCCCAACAAACTTAAATGGAATTTAAATGCATAATAAAAAAGAATTACTTGGATGTAAAAGAGGAGAGAGAAATCCCCCAAGGAATTTCGACATGGTAACAGTTGTACATGGGAGGAATTAATGAGAGAGAAAGGGGTCTCCAATCATCAAAACATAAAGAGTAAATTATGGGTGAGGTGCTAAATCATACCCCTACATTTTTAATTGAAAAAAAGGGAATAATAACTTAATGAAAATTGGACAAAAATGTGAAAGGAAGAAATCCCTTACCTGGAAGTGTGATCCCAAAGGCTTGGGAGAGGCTTGAGAGAGGCTTCTTGGGAGCTTGGGGAACCTTGGTAGGATTCTATAGAAGGTATGGAAGGGGTTGGGAGAACTAAAAAGGCTTTTAGTGAATAGTAAGGGGGAGCTTTATTGGGTTTATATTGGAAAGGAGAGGGAATTCTTTATTATTTAGGTTTGGGACACCTCACAATAAACTAATCAAAACCACAAAACAACACAAGGTTTTTTCCCATGTTTTCTAAAACAGGTGAGAGGAAAACAATAATTTATAAGGCCATTGTCCAAACTTTTTAATATTATAGGGTTGCTTATGTGGAGGTGAGTCACACTCTCAAGGAAAACTATTTAAGAAGACCAAATGTTTTATAAGCCTTGAAGGGTCCACTAAAGCTTTGTAAAATAAATAAAACAAACCCAAAATCACCTTATTTAATTTATAAAACACATATTGTCCGAAAAAATGTTTATATTATTTTATTAAATCACTATTAGGCCATTATGATGTCATAAAACACATTATATATTTAGAGGATATTTAAATTTTACCCAAAATTTTGACTGTCTCAGAAAATTATGATAAATTCACCATTGGATAATTTAGACGTCCTGATTCCAAAAATAATATTCATTTTATCTAAATAATTTTATAAATATGTGAATTTTTACTTTTTAAATAAATTCTATCATTTTCTAAAAATTCACGGGTTTTTGACAAAAACATCTTTCAAACTTTAATAAAAATTACAATTGCATTCATAAAATTATATGATCATTAATATTTAATAAAAACTAATTTAATTATAATAATATTTTAATAAAATTTTATTTAATTAAAAAATCCATTAATTCATCAAAATAGATTTCTTATTTGAATATTTACTAAAAATACTATTTTTTATTTAAAAACTATTTACAAAGTAACAATAATAAAATAAATGCACATTATTTATACAAAAATAATATACACAGTCATAGTGCCTGGGTCTTGTTACATAACCCCTTATAACACCGACATAAGACCGAAGGGTAAGGTGTGCGATAGTGACCGACTCTTGGGGTGGCTCAGATAAAATCGCTCGAGTGGTAATCTCTATAAACTTTCACTTCTCCCGTAGTTGGTTCTGCTCAAGCTTAACACATTCAAGCTCGGCTTGGGATTGGTTAAGAGCGAAGCCCAATGACACCACCTCCTTTCCGCGATCCGAAAAATGGGCTTCATACATGGTAAGTCTAATGGATTAGTCCATTTCTTCCTTTTTTGAGTAAATTGGATTTGTTAAAGCCCTATATTTATACTAATCATGTGATCACTATTCAATGGATATATTAGCAACGGTCACAATTCATAATAGTATTTTAAAATCCAGAAACATAAAACCAATGAAGTTCACATTTTATATAACCATAATAAACATTTATTTAGATTAATAGGAATTTCCATTAATAAAAGTTTGGGTCATTACAATATAAGTAGATTAGTGGGAGTGTAGTGGTATTTAGATAATTCATGTTGATGGAATACTCCTTATTAGAAATTAAATCACAACTTTACACTAGGTAAATATGTGGTTGGATAAATTCTTCTCTATGAAAAACATGGGTGAAGTTTCCCAAATACTGGTCATGAAGATCCATAGAGATAGATCTAAGAGGCATTATAAACATAGTCATGACACATTTATTGGTATTGTTCTAAATCAATTTAGAGTGGATAACTACAAAAGGGGTCTTTAACATTATTTTGTGGAGTGACTCTTAAGAAGATTAAATATCCATAAAAATATTTATTAAGGATGGGTATTATTTCCTATATGAAAAATATAGGTTCAATCATGTAGTCTATGTAGTTTATCATGATCTGATGTCTCCTCTGCTCTTAAAATAACAAATAGATACCAATCGAATACTATTAATAGTCACTGGATTTCATTTAAGAACATCAAAAAAATACTTAATAAGAACTAAGGATATGTTCTCAGTATTTATAGGAGAGGATGATCTCTATATAAAGTGTTACATTAATGTTTGTTTCCAATATGATAGTGAAAACATGAGATAAAAATATAGTTTAATTTTTTTTGAATGGTGGAGTTATTAGTTAGAAGAGTTCCAAATAATCCACCATTGAGGACTCATAAATAGATAAAATGTATATTTTTGTATAATAAGGGTATTACTATGTATTCAAAAAGACCATATTAACTCTAAAGGCTATCTTTTGAATAACTTCTTTTTTGACCTGAAGTTTATGATAATACGAGCATAGTTCAATATTGAAAAACTAAATTTACACCTTCAATTGATTGAATATATCATTAATTATAGGTAGTGAGAAGTTATTATTAATCATACCATTGTTCAACTTAAGATTATATACAAAAAGATGTACATTTCCATTGGCTATTTAGAAAAGAGAACTAGAGAACCCGAAGAAGAATTGCATGACATGATAAATGCATTAACATGAAGATCTTACAAATGAATATCTAATTCCTGCAACCCATTTAGTGGAATATTATATGGAATAAATGATAATGGATCAGATATAAACAAAATATCAATTCTAAATTACATCTGTGACTAAGGAGGTATTCTTAAAAATATTCATGGAACACATCAGGATAAAACTCTACCACTTGTAGTAAACCCTTCCATTCCTTAGCATTAACCACTCCGAGAATGATTCTAGACATCACTATGGTGTTCACTTCCACTTTCCCATAGTTAAGACATTCTCAACTAACCTAAAACTCCAACTCTCCATGAAGAGTATTTTTAGAACCAACTAGAGAATATAAGGACACCCTACTATTATTGAAGTTGATACATGATTGATAATAGGATAACTAGTCAATACATAGAACAAAATAGAAGGATTATATAATAAAAACCATTATATATTAGAAATTACTATATGAATCCATGAACAAATTATGGGATAGATATTCTTTTCCAATTCAACCATTTTTATTAAGGAAGTAACAATACTCATATATATAAGTAATGCTTCAAATTTAATTTCAGGATGAAATGAAAATTGTTTAGAGATAAAAGAATGAAAAGCACATGTATCTAATAAATAAATTTCTAAAGTTTAGGATAGCAATATAGAACCTTTATTAGTAGAAGTCTCCATTAAAATGTCTGTGTAAGGTTACTCTACAATATATTTTCTTCTTGGAACCTCATATAGACCTTGATGTAAAAATTCCCACACTAATGATTATACAGTAGCTACACTATGCTGACTACCATCTTAATAAACCTAACTAGGTCTCTCAATGGGTGGTTATATACCACTAATAGACTGAGCTGTTGACTTAGCTTTTAATACGCGAGTTATCTAAAGTTACTACCTGAAAATTTCAGATACACTTCTTTGTTATAATTTCTATTGATTTCTATACTAACCATAGGTGTAGCACTTATTCACGTCAAAGGTATAGTTTATCTCAGTATATTCGTGGTGACCACACTAACAACACTAAATACGAGATCATATCAAGCTAGGATTTGGTGATACACAACTACCTTGATTAGTATGGTGAGATATATTAGTGATAAGTCTGATTAAAATTATGTTTGTTATTGTTTGGGGAGTCTGTTATTTTTTGAATATTATAAATACCTCACATTTCATATTGTTTAGAAATACATCAGATGATTAAACTAGATAATTATAATTTTTCATAGATTTGATAAATCACATTATTCATATTCTTCATGCATTTAGTATTTATAATTCTATTTATATTGTTTTATAATCGATTTTATAATAACTATATTTTAGTTTTTTATTTTTTAGTGTTTTGTTTTGAAATTAGTAAAAGCCAAATGAAATAGGTTTTTAATTCATATAAAAATTTTCAATGTCATATTAAATTATTTTTCAAGTCATATTAATGTTTTTAAATTCATATGAAATTTGTTTTAAATTCATATGAAACTATTGAAGTCCTAAAAATATTATTTGAATCCATATGAAATCTATTTTAATGTCATATGAAAATATAAAATTCATAAAAATATTGTTTTGAATCGATATAAAAATCCTAGATTCATACAATATGAGTTTCAATGGCATATAAGATGTTTAATGTTGAATTCTTATATTGGTCTTCCCAATTGAAAAGTACCCTTTCTCAACTACCCAACACACACAAAATTCAACATTAAGTGAAAATATTAATTGCAACATCTAATTTCAAAATAAAATTTCAAATTAAATAATATCACAGGAATTTGATATTATAAATGGGAATGTGGAATAATTAAATAATTACTTCCTTGAACTGAAAATTTAATTATTGATGAACCAATACTGAAAAATAACAAAATGAAATTATTAAAAAAATGTAAAAATAAAATCAAGAAAAATTAATCAATAAAACACAGAACATTGATTTTAAAAAGATTTTCAAATAATAATATATTTATTAAAAAATTTCGAAAAATTCATTAATTATCTAATAAAATCTCATTTGGGCATTCAAAACAAAAAAAAATTCACAATTTTAATTTAACAAAATGAAAACAAGGAATACCACATCAAATTCTCCCATACATTTAAAATTGATGGTCCTCAATAAATCCATTTATAAAATTTTTCAGATGAAAATAAAATTTTAACCACTTCTAATTATTTTATTTAAATAGAATTAGAAAAAATCCATGCATTTAATATTTAAAAAAATGTATCATTTCCTAAATCAGATCAAAATTTAGAATACTAAAACATTGATTTATAGCTAACGAGATTTTGATATGGGAAAAAAACTTCAAATAATTTTCACATCATGGCCTACCATGGATTGAATACAAATACTAGAAATGAATAAAGAAAGATAATATACATCATTGAAAATTACATGCCTCTTACTTGAATATTACTCACTGCCTTAATTTAATCTAAGTTCAAGTTCCAATTACAAGGGTGGAGATAGATTTGATTTAGGTGGATTTAAAAATTTATAAAAAAAACCTTTAATTATCACTATACACTAGGTTCCACAAACAAAAGATCCATTTTACACTTCCTTGATTTAACTCAAAAGTTTTTATTATACAACAATTTACCCTTCCTTATTTGGGTTCAATATTCCTCTCACCCTAATGAATTAATTTTTTATAATTGGGAAGTTATTTTGAAATATTTCTAGCCATGGATGTGAAAAGATCTTAATAGATTTACATTAGGTTTTTTTTAATTTCACACCCAATGCCTTAAGTATCAGAGATTGAATGTGGAATAAAAATTTTCCATTTGTCTCTAGTTTCAAAGTAATTATATGATTATCGTTTGAGTTGGTTTCCAAAGGTATTCTGTTTCACAGAGTCTAAGTTACCTCAGTTCAATTTGAAAGATTCATTTTCCTTATATTATAATTCAAATTCCACAAAGATCTTACCTATCAAAATTAATTTCCATGTTTCTAGATAAAATTTACCTAAAAACATTGGTAATGATCACTAAAAGATCCTACACATCACAAAATTTCATACATAATGACAACTTATATTACTTGTATGTAACTATCCACTAATCAGGACAATATCTAAGTGAATTTTGAAACTAAAATTACCTCAAATTATTGAAAACTATAAAAATTATAAGTTATTTTTTACACAACCCCTCCCCCCAAAGGTACCCCTCTTAGGATAAAAATAGAGAAATAGAGATAATAACACCCAAATCCACCCTCCAATCAGCCTTGGGTTAGAGACTAGAATCTAGGGTCTATAATCACACAAATGGAAGGCATTACCCTCAAAATGATTTTAGAAGTAAGTTCTAAGATGAGAAAAACCACCATACAACTAATTCTCATAGTAAACAAATACACAATCACGATACATGAAGTGATGTCCTATATAACCAGATATAAATAAAATTAAAATGTAGAAGGGATAAATCCTTGGTAGTGACCATGAAGCTGAAACAGCTCCTGAACAACTCCTCAAACTTATAATTTTGAGATCAATCACTAACCAAATCCTGTTAACCTAAAAATCAGTTTTTATATATATAGGTTGTTTATAACATGTATAATTAGTAGGATCCTCCCTAAAAACTCTTGTCCAAAATTTTAAATAAGCATACTAAATCATAGATAATACCTTAATGAATCCAATTCATCACCTAAATAAGTATACTATTACTTTACCATCCTCACCATTACTCTCTCACAAAATAAAACAAAGAAGTATACCAATAATATTGAGAAAATTTATATAAAAAAATGGGTACCTCCCAAACACTTTCCCAACAGTTTTCCACTACTACGCCTTAACATCCCATGCCATGAGCTCCATTCCCTTCCACAGTAATCATCCCTGATGTGAGTTAGGACATAGACCTACCTATATCAATCTCATATAGGGCCCAATATCCCATGTTTTCATTAGTACACATATCTCTCTCATCCTTATATCCAAGTGTATGTCTAAAAGTAACTACAACCCATGTAAATAGATTATACCACAAGCAATAATAGCCCATGAAAATACACTCATGGGAAGTTGGAGCCACAATGACCAGATTGAAGTGTGTACTATAACATCAATCCATCATATTATGAAACAAATTTCTATGGAAAATCACTCTAGTGTATACCTACACATAATACTTTAGAAAAAGGGAGAATGGGGGTTGTTAGCCATCTCTATCCTAACCATCCTTGATGTTGTGAAAAACACCCCTAGATTATATGGTTTTTATTTTCCCTTCCAACATCGATTAGGTACATGTGAAATAAAAAAATATAAAATATATAAAGCTCACAACTATACTAAACGAAACTACCTAGAATTTGAATCATCTCCTACTATAGTAACACGAGACAATTAGATGACACCATTAAGTTATAGATATCAAATAATACACATGCATCAAGTTCAATATTAATTAATTCAATTTACATTAATTAAACTTACTCCATTTTCATTCCAATATTATCATTTTAGTCATTTAATAAAAGTTCTAATGGTATTATTAATTATTTTATTATATTCTCAAGTATGTCATTATCATAAGTAAAGGGAAATAATCACATTATTTAATCAATTAATTTATCGTTTCAATAACAAATATATACTATAGTGCTTTGCCTAAGATAAATTAAATTATCCACTCATATCACATATAATCAAACTATATATCATAGTTGGAAACAATTCTTTTAAATAATCTTTAAACATCAAACATCAATTAATCATAAATATTTAAATAAGTAATGATGAAAAGTCATAATCTAAACTCATCCTGACCACCCCGGTGTTGCGCACCATTGCACATAAAATCAAAATTTACATCCCATTCCAAAATCATCACCATAATTAGCCCCCATGCCATGACCACCATCATAACTGCCCCATGTGCCACCACCATCATCATAACTATCACCATGTGACACCATTATCATCATAACTATCACCTCATTCCACCATCATCACACCAACTATATTAGGTTACCAATCAATCGCATTAAGGATCTAAATCCATAGAGAATAACTATATATCAAATACATTATTCCATACATAAGTTTAATGAAAGCAATGACCAAAGCATAAATGCATTCAAGCCTCTAGAAACCAAGATTGGGCTTGATCATCTGAAATCAATTCATATTTTAAAACAACAATTTTAATTCAATCTTGAATTAACTGGTTTATTGTTCATATATTTTATGTATTAAGTAACCTATATTAGTAACTAAACGTATCAAAATTAAATATAATATTCTTTATGAATTATTTAAATGATTAAATAATACTAAGAGGAGTCATAATTACTCTGATCCTACCTATTTAATTTAATAATAAAATATAGATGTACATTATTTATATTTGTTTTTTAGGAATTTGACCATGATAAAATCAAAAGCAACTAAAAATAGAAGAGTAGATAACACATTATCAAGTAAGTATCAAGATGAAACATAAAACCTATTTGATCATAAATTACATTTGATCACACATTCATTCATTCAATTAATTATAGCACAATGAAACATAAATTATCCTTATAATTTTCCATTCCTCATTTAAATTATAGTCATTGGTGAATTATATAAATAATTATCATTATAAATATTGAGCAGTTTATCATTGACACATAAAATTATTCATTTATCTCTCATTAATAATTTTTAAAATAATTATCCTTATTCAACAACATGTTATAATCTCAAAAAATGAAAATTAACAACACAAAACATCTATATTTACAAAAATATAAACAATATGGACTGTATTCATGTGATTATCACTTTATATTTCAAGGATTATCTTCTGATTATAAAAATTAACTCAATGTGAAATATAAAGAATAATAATTCTCTATGCATGTGATAAAAATTTCATATAATGAATAATATTTTTTTGAAATAAGGGATTATTATTTTTTCTCCCCTGGATAGTTTCTAGAATTAATTAATTTTAATTATTTATTCTATAATAAACAACTTTCACAGTTGAAATAAAATTAATTCATTGCATGTCTTTATTTTAAATGAAGAATAACATCCACGACATGGGAATGTTCTAAGAAATAAATGTTTATAATCATTAATCATTAAAATATTATCATAATAAATAAATTATCATTTGATAATAAATAAATTAAAGAGTAAAAATATTTAAGGAATTCACTTCATTTAATTTAATCTTTATCTTATTTCCCTAAAATTTTTTAACTTCTTTAATAAATATTCTTCATGTGATTTACATTTTAGTATCTAATTAAGGATAATCACACAAATTTTGGTAAAGGAAACTAAATTATGGTCCAATAACACTTTTATGGAAATTGAGAAGAAGTAATAGATCCCATACATAGAATTTTGTATGGCACACTGTAGAAAAATAAATAAGAGAGATGGGTTTATTCAACTTGGAAATCACTAGTCTAGAGCATGAGGAGGAAACCTGAATGAATTATAGATGGATTACAAGAATAAAATATAATACATTAGGACCAAAATGAATCAAGAAATGAAGAAATAATCAAACATGAAAAATTTGGTATTTTGAAACACACATATATAGGCTTTATGAGTATATTAAACCCCCATTAAATTCATATCAAAATAATTTCTATTTTAATTACCCCATTAAATATTTTAATAATTTTAAATTTGAGGGAGGTCAATAATTATGTTTAAAACCCTTAAAAATTTCAAAAAATTATAATTTAAACAATTGATTCTCTATTTGATGTTAAAAGTATATTACAGGCTGAACTGGGAAGGATTTATAGAATCTCTAAGAAAATATCACTACCACTATATTAGACATATCCATTTCATAAGGGTAACATGGTGTTACCCTTACACCTATGATTACCTTGATGCATTTTTAGAAAATATTGGATTCCATAATGCTTAGAGTATGTGATGCATAAGGGTAATGTGATTTTACTATTACGTATCTAGTTACCCTTACATGGTATTTGAAAATAAGAAGGTCCTTTATTAATCGATCTAACAACCCTCAAAAATATAGTAGTAAAACAAGATTACCGATATGAATGATTTAGACTACATTTACACAAGGATAATAAATCTGACACTAACTTTACAAGAGCTTGAAAAGATCCTTAATAGTTAAGGAAAGTCATGGAATACCAGTACACATGAAGAAACAACCATGATTAGAGAAGATAAAATTAAGATATACATTCATATAGTAGAGGAATAAATTTATAGATGAAGGAGAAAAAGGAGATTACCCTAATGTAACTCATAAAACCTCCATATACCTTTATGTAGACTCCAAAATTAACCCTTGTGTAAAATTAAATAGATTTACCTTTATAGAAAGAGTGATTCCTATGTAAGAAAAAGTAATAATTTGAAAATACTAAATTTTTAATCAACCTAATTTATTAATAATTAAGATAAGTCATTATTTTCATTTACAAAATCCCAAAAATGATTCTAAAATATTATAATCACTTTAAAAACATAAAAATTTATTTCTTATGAACTTTTAAACATTTAAATGAAATTCATAATTTGAAAAACTATTTTAAAAACACCTATTAAAATATAATTTTTCTTATAAACTACTATACAACCAGTAGTGATAAAGAAATTCTCATTAATATTCCAAACAATCACATTATATTACTATCAAACAATTGTTATCACTGAAAATTAAAAAAAAATTAAGAAGGTGAGGGAATAGATAGGGAAAAATTTAACCATTCAATAAGACACCTCTGAAGGATCTCACTATATTTG
This sequence comes from Viscum album, assembly GCA_963277665.1. Classification (NCBI taxonomy): domain Eukaryota; kingdom Viridiplantae; phylum Streptophyta; class Magnoliopsida; order Santalales; family Viscaceae; genus Viscum; species Viscum album. The sequence continues at coordinate 1,843,753,763 of OY728150.1, forward strand.
ATACACAACTGACACACTATAGAAACAAAGAACTTAACCATGCAACGTATTTGAAATACTCTCCAAACATTATAATAGGGGATATAACACCTAAATAAGAACAAGATCATCAATTAAATATTACATCAAGTAGGAGAATCAATCTCTTATATCAACATGATATAAAATAATTCATCCCATAAAAATAAATCAATAAACAATTTGGGATATTGATCACACATCTGTGACTCCTTCCCTAATTAAGGTTACATAATCACAAAAAGAACAACACCAAAAACCATAATGAACCTAGTATGTAATGAATACCAATAAAAAACTATTACAATAAAGAAATGCTATATAAGTAAACACCTCACGAAATAATCACAACACATTTATTTTAATAGAAAGTATATAAACTCATTTAAGATAAATCATTATTATATATAGCACATCGACAATTTCACATAGGCATTCCGTCAAATGAAAATATATACACGATTTATTTTCATTTATCATGCTAGAAAATTTAAAATCATAACATTCATAATTTATCGAGCTTAACATGTCATGAACAAAGTATATTGGAATGATTTCATATTAATTTATTAATAATATTAGATATGATATTCCCAAAAATTTATCAATTAGTGCTTGTTAGAGAGTTTAAAATATTTTCATGCTTTCTAAGTGATTTATTACTTTTTAGACATGTAACAAAACCTGAAAAATTCAAAATCATGATGATAAAAACTTTTCAATAAGTAATTTTAATTAAAAATCTAATATATTAGAAAACCTTTAAATGAAATTATTTTTAATTGTTTCTTCATAATAAATTTATCAAAATCTTGTATTAAAAAAACCAATAATGATTTTAGTTTATTAAAATTATGAGAAAGAATCATGGAAGAACTAAATTTTTTTATTTAAGAAAACATGTCACCATAAAAATCAATTTTTTATAAGTTTTTTATATTACTAATCAATCAAATATACTGACTAATAAATTAACCAACTTAATTCTTTTTTAGATCACAAAATGTATTTTATCCAAAAATGATATGATTTAAACCTTTAATTTGTATCATATTAATCATTTATTTGTAATTATAAGAATATTAAATAATTCTTAGAATGATATCTAATATTTCAAATTTAACACGATTTCTCTGTTAACTGCCATATTTAAGCAAGTTACATTATTTCATGAAATTATTTTTATTCGAAAGACATAGTTCGACAATGATATTCTCCATGATAAAATAAATAATTATATATTCAAAATTGGAAAACCTAATTTAAAATATGACATACATCGTAACCAAAACATGAGGTTAGAGGAATCCACATTATCATGTTGTATATTTTTTTCTAGGTTATTTAACCAAACTCTATTTATCAGGGACACACTCATGAAAAAACTAAAGTGTATTTATATCCCAATTACCATTTAATATAGATGATTGTAATTATATTCAAGGATTTTAAATTAACACAACATATCATTCCTCAACCAATACAAGATCCTAGATCAACATAAATATAGATTCTGAAAGACTATAAATCAAAGAATCCCCCCCAATTCCCCATGGTATTGTTGTCTTTGCATGAAACTGACATACTTGTAGGGTTTTAAAATTATTTATGAAAAATAACACATCATAATGTGTTAAGTGTCCCTTCTCTTCATATGCATGTTTTCATAACACATATTACCAGTACAAGTGAAATACCTTCTAAGGATTTAAGTATAGAAGGACACAACCACATCATAAACAAGTCCCCATACAAAACCCACAATATAAAAAAATTTAATTCACTAAATAGTAAAAAATAAATCTAATACTAGGGAAAAAATAAATTATAGAAAAAATATACAATATTATTTTCCCCAATCCAATGACCATATCACCAGAACTGAGTGACGTGTATATTATTTAAAACAATGTATGATATACAAGAACCTATTCCCCCAAACCAAACCACTACTATCCGAGCCCGAGAGAAGAGTATCATAAAATTTGTAAATAAATGATAACCACTCCCTAAGATAAATCATCTTTATAAAGTCTGAGATGATAAAAAAATTAAATCACATCCCACTAGACTAAATAAGGGATCGAGGATAGAGACTAAGCTTACCATCTTTAAATAAAACTAGGTGTTGGTTAGAAAACTAATGGTTGAAAGGGATACAAAAAATCATGAATTAAGTATTTATTATGCTGGTTTAAATTAGGAAAATTTGGAGGTTACCATATACTTATTATAAAGGTATGAAAACCAAATAATGATGATAATATCAGTCATTTACTTAAAGGGGATAATAATCAAAGGGTTTTAGGCTTATCAGGGAAACTCAATTATCTTTCTGCTTATCTAGGTAAAATATTAGAAACTCCAAACGGAAGGGAAAACATCGTCGACCAAAATTTTTCCTTTGAAATCAAAGAAGGAAAGTCAACCTAAAATATTATCTTGGAACGTCCCCAAAAAATAGTCATATCCTCACAAACCATGATGAATAAGAACAACCAATTTGAATGTGTCATATGCAACATTATCATAGTCAATGAAACCCAATGTTTCCTATAATAATGTTTCAAATCAAAAGATATCACCGCCTCCTATATCAAAAAATCTATCCCATGATCTCAAACATATCCTTTACAATTCTGTAGGATTTGGAATTATAACTCTCAGAGAGTCCTCGTTTTATAATTTACATCATTATCCTAATATTTTCAATAGTTTATATACACATTTTTTTGAATGTCATTGGCATGAAATTTATAGGTAAATTGATCTGGAGCCACTCCCATAAAAGAGAAAATTCTTGGAATTGCTCACATAGGACACATAATATTTAAGGTTAATTAAATAAATTTTTTAACCTATTTCCCATTTTATACCTTTTTCAAACATAGGAACATACAAGTATGATGCATGATCCTTTCCTAGGTCTCTTCCCCACAAGTAGCATCAATTATCTTAACATTCCAAGTGAATTTAACCTCCATTGTGTTTGACCATAGGTGAGCTTAAATTACCACATCCAATATAGTTTCCTTTTTTACATCACAAACAAATCCCAACAAGTACTGTTAGTATACTAACCCATGAATCCTCAAAAAAACCTAACTACAAACACATTCATATATCTCAACCATAATATCCACTATGTCCAACCCCCTACCAACAATAGTACCCATCCTATGATGACAATGGAGAAAGATAGAGAGAGAGAGAGATAATGATACCCCAATCCCACCTCCAATTGTCTATAGTTTGGTGACAAGTATATAAGGTATATAATCAAAAATATGGGAGGAATTAGCCTTATAAAGATATGACAAGTAAGAGATAATATGAGAACAAACACTAAAAACTAATTCTCATAATAAATAAATAATAAATCCTAATACATGATATGTTGTCATATATAATAGGATACAAATAAAATAAAGATAAAAAAGGTAAATCCTTAGTAGAGACCATGAAACTAAAACAACTCCTTAAAAAACTCCTAAAACATGTAATGTACATCTCAATCACATATCATACCTTGTTGACTTGAAAAATAGATTATATATATCTTCTAATATTGACATGTATACTTAGTAGGATCCCCTAGAAACCTCTCATTAAAAATTTGAGAAAACAATTCTGAAGCCTAGTTAGTAAATAAATGAAACTAACTTATCACAAAAATAGGTATACTATTATTATCCCATCCTTATCATGGATCACCCACCAAATAATTTACAAATGTATAACCAAAATATTTAAGACATGTATATATAGTAATGGGTACCTGATAGACACTTTTTGATTGGTTTTCTTCTCTCACACCGTAGTACCACACGTCATGAGCTCCCATCCTTTCTATAATAATCATCCATGATGTGATTATCTACATTGGAATACCTACCTCAATCCCATGAAGGTCCGTAGTTCTCATGTTAAAATAATTTCAAATATCCATCTCATTATCATTACCAATTTTATGTCTAGAGGCCACTACATCCCACATAAATTCATTATAACTAAATCCATCACACCCCATGCACATACACCCATGGGAAGCAAAAGTAGGTATGATTGGATACATCTATAGGTATAACCTCAAACCATCATATCATAAAACAAAAATTTATGTTAAATCACCCTCATGCATACCTTATTTTAATACTAATTGTTAAGGGAGAGTGGGGGAGAGGGGGTAGTCATCCCTCTATATCCTCACCAATCTTTATGTTGGGGAAAACACCCCCTGAACCTTGGGTTGTTAGTTTCCCTTCCAACTTGGGTGTAGGGCATATGAAATAAAAAGACATATAGAATAGATATAGTTTATAAACACATTTATTGAAACTAACTAGACTTAGAAACATCTATCGATATCATCACATATGAAACCCAACTACAACTGCTAAGATTTGGATATCAAATTTCATACAAGTATCAAGTTCAATATTAATTAATTTATTAGCTATTAATTAATATTACTCTATTTTTCTTCTAATATTAAAATTTTAATATTATTTCATGTTTTGATGATACTATTAATTTTTAACTTTTATTCTCAAATATTTCATAATCATTAGTAAGTATGAAGAACTAACCAAGTTCTTTCATCAATTTATCTATATTTTCATAATCTTTTTAGAACTCTATGAATCAGATTTAGACACCTTTAAAGATTCAATCATAGTGCATTGCATAAAATTATATCTCAATTTTGAAATTTGGTCATATAAATAAAATCTAACCATTGACCATAAAGTAATAATCAAGATTTAAATAAAAAATGACAAGCATGAACCACTCAAAACTCATTCCGACCACCTCGGTGTCCCAAAACATTATGTACAAAATCATATCCAGTATCTCATTCCTACATCATGATCCTAAAAAATACCGATGCCACCACCATCATCATAAAAGACACCCCATTCCACCACCATCATCATAATTGGAACCTCATGCCACCATCGTCATCATAACCAACACCCAATGCCATTAACATCATCATAAAAAAAACCTATGTCTTTATAATCACACATATAATATTAGGCTAAAAATAAATCATATCACAGATATAAATACATATAACATAAATAAATATTAAAAGTATTTTTCCACACATAATTGTAATGGAAACTAATACTATAGTATCAAGGCATCCAAGCCTCCAACAATCCAGATCAAGTTTTTTCATCCCCAATCAATTCAATTTTAACAATATCCATTTTCAGTATATATCAAAATAAAAAAATTATAATATATAGTATTTCCATGTTATGTAACCAATATTAGTATCTACAAGTAGCTATATTCAATAAAACATGGTTTAAGAATTATTTTAATCATTAAGAATAATTCCAAGATGATTAGAAATTTTTCAGTTCATGCCTCGTTAATTTAATAATAAAATCTATATTTACATTGTCTATCCATTTCAATCATTTAACCATTAAAAAAACAACTAAAAATATCCAATTACATAACAAACTATCTAGTAAGTATCAAGAGGTAACATAAAGAATATTACATCTTAAATAATATATAATCTCACATTTAACCATTCAATTAATTCCCACATCATGAAACAGTAATTATACATATTTTGTTCCGATACCCATTTCAATTATAATCTTTCCATATTTATATAAATAATTATTTTTATAAATATTAATCAGATTATCATCGTATCATAAAATTATTATATTCACTATAATGAATAATTTTTAGAATAATTACCATTATTCTACTACATGTGAAAATCTAAAAAAATGAAAAATAAAAACATATAAATTTCATATTGTTTTAAAATATAATCTTTTTATTATGTTCATGTGATGATCAAATTCTCTTTCTGTGATAATCTTTATATTATGTAAATTAACAAAACATGAGATATGGAGTATAATAATTCTCCATAGATGTGATAATAATTTATAATGAAGAAAAATATTTTCAGTGACATGAGATTATTCTTTTCTATCTCTTCGATAATTTACAGAATATTTGAAGATTAATTATTTGTGCCATGGTAAGAGATTTTTTCATTTGAAATAAAATAAATTCAAAAAATGTGTCTATTTTCAAGGAATAATAATATCTAAAACATGAGAATATTCTTATAATAAATAATTATAATAACGAATAAATTAACCAAATATCACCATTATTTAATTAAAACATGTTAATTTTTATATTCTTGAATAATAATTTCTACAATATTTAATTCATGAAATTAAATATTTATATTCTTCCCCTAAAATTTATAGTTATTTCAATAACCATTCTTCACGTGATTTCCAGATTATTATCTAATTAAGTATAATCACACTAATTTAGGAAATTTTTGCTAAAGTATGGTCGGATCACACTTACACAAAAATTATGGAGAAGTAATAGATCTCATACATGGAATTTTGTATGTAGTGTTGCAGAAAAATAGAGGAGAGAGAGATATTTCATTATCATGGAAATCGCAGGTATGACGCATGTTGAAGAAATCCATATCAATTCTAAATGGATTTCAAGATCAAATAGAATGATTTAAGATCACCTAGACTAAAGAAATGAATAAAGAATCACATAAGGTTAAAATTATATTTTAAAATACCCAGATACAGGTTCCACATAGATATTAAATCCCCATTAAATTCATATTAAAACTATTTTAATTTTGATTCTCCCTATGCTTGTTTTAATATTTATAAGTTTAAGGGAGTTTAATGATTACATTTAAAACCCTTATCAATTTTGAAACCATATGGTTTACATATTTAATTCTCTATTTTATGTTAAAATTACATTACATGTTTAACTGATAAGAAATTATGGAATTTATAATAAAATTTTACTACCCATATATGATACATATGTACTATGTAAGGGTAATAATTTTTTACCCTTATATGGTTGATTACAATGATGAATCATTTATAAAATTTAATATACCATTATGTTTTGATTATGAATTGCATAAGGGTAACATGAATTTACCCTTAAATGAATTTTTAACATTATGTAGTTATTGTAAAACTAAAAAAACCTTTAAACAATGTTCTAAAACCCTTACATAGCCAGTAGTGAAATCTCTTTACCCTTACATGATATTTTGACTAACTTTAAAATATATAACATTTTCCAATAGGGATATATGTTTTGGTAAATATATATTTTTTGTTGGTAAGACATTTTTCTAAATGATATGTCATTGTTATTAAATTTTTGGTAAAAAATATTATTATAAATGTTATTGTGAAAGATAAAATAATTCTTTTGTAATTATAATAATTCCAACCTATAATGTCTAAAATATTCAAAATGTTCAACAACATATTTATATGACATATTTATCTATTTATAATATTAGTATCAAATTTTATAATCAATACTGATGATCAATATCTATTTATAAATTATATTTTAAATTGAATATTATTTATGGAAATTCCAATATTTTTGCACAAAATTTATAATAAATTTATTTTTCAAATTATATAAAATATTAAATAATATTTATTATTTAATAATTATAAAATTAACATATATGAAACAATAAAAAATTAAGGATTTAATTGAAAAATCAGGTTGAAACATAATTTAAAAACATGTTCATACTCCAAGAAAATACATTAATATCTAAGAAATATTTTACAAATATGTTTAAAAATGTTCAAACTCTAAGAAAATTTACATTAAACTCTATTAACCATTATTCACAATATGTTTCTCTCATACTAGACATCATTATCATGGTTTAAGATTCATTTCATTAACCAAAGGATCCCTAAAATAGAAGTTAATTTCAATTGAAAACATCTTCAACAAGAAATAGAGGCTTTAAGATAATCTATTTAACCACTTGATTTGGAAATGTAGATCTTTTCACATCATGAAAAAAAAATATCATAACATTGACACCCACGTGGCATTACAATCCTAATAGAAGTTATGTTGGCATTCTATAACAATTTTGTTTCCAAAAATTCTCTATGAAAATTGAAATAAACTAATTTAATATTGATATCAATGAATTAACATAATTCTAAAATAAATATACAATGAAATTTATTATTGTAAATCACAATTTTATAGCTTATAGAAAGGATATAATAAATATTTTTGAATATTTTTTTAAAATAAAAATGACTCAAAATTTATCAACAATCAATGATACATCTCAAATAAAATAATGATTGTGCCACATATTCCTTCTATGATTAATTAATAACCATTTAAGATAACATGCTCCCTGATATATAGAGAAACTATGTAACCAAACTTAATGAAAACATAATTATAATGATTCCTAAATGGAAATCATCCCTTTGTTTAATATTCCAGAATAAATAAATAATGCCCCTACCATATAATAATAATATAATTCAAGCATTAAAATATCATATTTGATGGAAAATACGGTTAATACACTTTTTACCTCATTCAAACCTTAGTTTGTAAGACACTTTGATTAAAAAAATGTACCACATTCCCAAAAAAAAATCATTAAAAAAACAATTTTTTAAATACACATTTGATTCATAAAACAAGAAAAAAATTATTTCTAATCTTGATTATGCATTAAAAAATTATTATTCAGAATGCATATAACAACTAATCGTAAATTAAAATCATTATAAATATAAAAATAAAATCAATAAACCTATCATTTTTCAGATGTAATCAATGGGACTTTTAGTTTCATCCAACATTAATAAATTATATCAGAGCGAATTACTTCAAAAATTTAAAATAAATCTAAGAAAATAAATATTATAATAAAATTTTTTAAGAGATCATACTTGAGAACGTTTCCATAAATGTTAACAGGAATGATGTCTAAATCAATGAAAATCACATTGGTAGTGGATTGAAAATACTGTAAAATTAAATATTTTTTAATAAATATTGCAGAGAGAAAAAATATTGATAAGTAGAAAAGAATGAAAAATAAAATAAATATTATATTTGATATATTTATTAAATATATGAAGGAAAATTAATCATGGAGGGTAGATCAAATAACATAAATTGATGTATAACTTCTTTAGAAAATTAAAATATGAAAATGAATAAGGAAAACATATAAAAAAAATTGAATGATGTTTTATAACATTAATCATATGTAATCTAGGGTGAATTCTAAAATTATAAAAACGAAATCATTTATATCATTGTTGTTTTAAAAAAATCAAGAAAATATGAATAGTGAAATGAAACTTATATTATGAAAAGAGCATAAGTGGTATTTTCATCAGTCTATTTTTCTTTTTTTCCCTTAATGATGAAATGTTATGACAATGAGGTTGAGTACTGAATATCTACTAGAGTGTCCAAATTGAAATCAGTAATAATTATCTCTTAATATGGAGAAGGTTCTTCCATAATTTCCAATAATAAAATCCTCTGAAAAGTATAACATTATATTATAATAACCATTACTAAGTTAACATATGATAACACATTATTGGTGAAAAAACTATATAGAGTGTTGTATGAATATTAGTGTGTAGATGTATACTATAGTCAATACAGTTATACATCTATTTTTTTATTGATAAATTTATAATCAATAACGTGAAATACATGTATAAAGAATGAAATTTTTTATGATAAATAATTTTTCATTATCTAGAATAACTTTTATTCTTTTCCCTATACTTACCCAAGGTTAAATTTGATGATATTTATGTAATTGGAAAACAAAATCTTCAAAAATGGTTAAGGATTAATTGAATGAAAATATATATAAAAAATATTTATTTTAATATGAGGAAAATAAGTGATTTTCTATAACTTAATTAAGTGATTTTCTCTAGAATTTAAGTAATTTCATAAAAAATAAAAACAACTCTACAAAGGTTTTAACTTTCTAATTACAAGTGGCAGTTACTCTAAGTATCCCATGTCATCTAGAAATCACGAGGCTTCATGCATAATGATCATCCATTTTTGGAAAACTAGAAACATGTTGATGTGACTTGAATAGAGTAATTTTATATGTACAAGCTTTAAGATGGCTTGTACAATAACACGTTTTATAGAAACATGCCTCCCATCAATAGAGAAATCCATATACTCAAACAATATTTATTATTGAATGATAAATGAAGGTTATTTTCCCATAAACCCTAAAAAGATTTTGGCTTCTATATGGGGCACGATAAATGAGTTGTAGGTCCACCAATGGGTGGTTTATCACTGCTACTGCCGAGCAAGCTACATATTGACTCACTAATAAATTTTCCATATCTAGTGTGTTGATTTTGACTAATTACTATTGTTTGATCTGGACTATATTGAAGTGCATAGATATTTCCATTGATGTAAAATTAATATAGTAATTCTAATATTTTATCACTCCATTGTCTAAGTCATTTATTGTGCATCACATTAGATTTGGAAAGATCGACTTCTACCACTATTGGTCTAGTGGTCCAATAAGGAGTCGAGTGGGGTTTGACATTGAATCATTGATGTTGAAAAAATAATGATAACTTTTAATATTCAACACTACACAATAGATGGAGCTTGGTTTTCCAAACCAATGTGGGAGGCTATGAGACGAGATCATTTTTTGGAATATGATTCTAAATGAAAGGTCGGTTTGATTAATATTTTTTTGAGATGAGTGGGTGAGAAATTATAGGACCATTGATACCCATCGCTACTTGAGTTACTACTCCACTATAGAATAAAAAAAGTCAAACGTGTTCCATTATTAGATCTAGGTTGGTCTGTAACACCCCAATATTTTTTTTTAAAATAAAACTATGTTTGATAGTATATAGGACAAAAAAACAAACCTAAACAAGACAGGAAATGTTATTATTTAAATATGAATGAAAAACCAAGCCATTATTTTAGTGTATACGAATAAAATTAAGTTCTTTATAAAATATATAAAAATATTCTATTAAATATAAATTTATTAATAAATTCTTATGAAATAATCACACAATTTTGAAATAAGATATTTTATTCTCCAAAAAAATATTTTTCTTCAAAAATATTTTATATATTTATGTGATAAAAGATTATAATAGATTTATATAACCTTAAAAAATTTAATTTCTTAAATTTAAAATCAATTTTTAAATCATCGTATCAAAATTAACTTTGGATTAAATTTTGTTATTTTTCAGAAATGATTGATTTTTTAGTGAATAGTTAAAATTAATGATTTTTCAAATACTATCAGTTCTTTTCATTGAATAAAGTAATTTAAAAGTACCATTATATTTTGTATTTGTTCTTAAACTGAAATATTTTACCTTTTATTAAGAATAATATAATTAGTTTCATTTTAATAAAAAATTTCTTGATTTTAGAAAAAGTTTATTTTTAGGTTTAAAAATGTTGGTCTTTGAAAAATGTTTTTAAGTGCATAAAGTTTACCCATTTTAGTTTATTATTATATCCCCTAATAAAGAAATATATAAAATAAATTTATATATTAAACATGTATTTATAATAATTTAAATTCATATAATGATTATTTCAAGTCATAAAGTTAATATAAGATCATCTATTACTTGAAAAACACATTTCCCTGAAAAACCTCTTTTCATCACACATTATGGGATTATTATAAAATGAATATATAAAAATTATATAGATTTAATTTATTAAAATAGATTGCATATTTATAATACAAACAATATTTATTATTTAATAATTTCATCATAATTTTTGGTCATAATGATTTGTAAAAACAGTAAAAAAAATTCACCAGAGTAAAAGGGTAAATCGGGATAACCTTGGTTATATCTAAGTGATAAGGATAAAATTTTTCATCTTTAATCTTATAGGATTAATTTATTTCAATACTTATCACATTACTATTCATATTTTTTTATTGGATACTTTTCTATGAAATTGAACTATATAATATTTTAATCAAAGAAAAAGAAATAATGTCACTCTCTATCATTTAAATTTATCTTATATGACCACATAGTGATAAAAATGAGTTTTGAATTAATATTAAAGGTTATTTTAAGAATAATTAATCTATCTTCATTATGCTAATTTATTTACAATTTTTAGTGATTTTATAATTACCTTAAATTCTTATGTAACATCTACACAATATTAATTTAATTAATTGAAAAACAAAATAAATGATTTTATTTTTTTAAAATTAATATAATTAGAATTAATTATTATGTTAAATGAAATTTTAGATAAATATAACTTGTTAGATATACTTTAATGGCATAAATTATAGTTATTTTGTTGTCTTCTTGTTTTCCAAGTAAAATAAATGAATAGATCCAAAAATGACATTAATTTTATTATATAATCACAATTATTTTATTAAATGATTTAAAATTAATAAAAATACTATCTTTAGCCAATTGCTGTTTATATGTTTAAAAATATAAACTATGGTGTATCAGGTACCAATTAACCTTTTATAGTTAAATATATTTACCCCAAAAGTGTCAGACACTTCTTTATCGTGGTAATTTTTAAAAAGGGTTACCACAGGTTAAACCAAAAATGTAAGGGTGAAAACTTCACCTAAACATGTAAAAATTTTATTTATGAGAAAATTTTAACCCATAGTCGCATTATATTCAAATTATATCAGTTTGGATCCATTTTCCATAAAAATTAATTTATATTAATTTAATACTTTAATTAATACTAAGAGTGCCCCTCCTTTCACTTATAAAAGGGAACCACCTATCCTCTTTTATTGACAATTTAAAAACATTTTAGTTCAGAAAATACCTAAAAAAATACAAAATTTAATTAACTTAACTATTTGTTGAGTACTATTTTGATTATATAAAACTCATAGGATGCCTTGGGGTCAAACCCTAAAGAGGTTGTGTGAAGAAGATGTATCATTTTTAACAGATCATTTTTGTTATATTTATTGTTAAACCACATTAAAATATTATTCAACCATTATGATATAATAACATAAATATCTCCAATACACTGATATTTTGTTATGTTAATGGAATAACTGAAATCTATATTCTCTTCCATCAAATTGGAAATGGATTCATCGTTTATGTGTACGACAGACTACTGCCTCACGAACTAATGTAATGTTTTTCCGTAATTGCCTCTCATAGATGTTTATGATGATAGATTTAATAAATAATTTATATTAATCAATTATTTATAATTAGTTAAAATTAATATATCATATATTTTCTTACCTTTTCAATTCATTAAAAAATTATAAAGTCATTCATGCGTACGTCTGGACTACCATCTCCACAAAACGGTGTGATTCATTTTTCATCACTTAATCACATGGATGGTATATATAAGTGCATTTAAATAAATAATGTAATATTTATGATATAATTATAATTTTGGAGAGTTAAAATAATACTTACCTTCTTTCTAGTATAATCATTGAAAGTATAAACATTACTCTTGCACAAGTACGACTTACCGTATCCATTATTATAACATAGTTCATTTTTCGTAACAATATTTCCCTGTTAGTTTTAAAATTATAATTGATGAATATAAATGATAATTATAAAATTATAATTATTATAAATATTATTTAATAATAAACTCATTGACCATAGTCAACCTTCTGAAATAATTTAGGACTTAGGAGCTGAATATCATCAAAACATATGATGTGAACTTAATAGGTTAAGTGATTGAATATAACATGGTTTTAAATAAAATAAAATAAATTATAACCATGAAAAAGGTTCTAAATAAATTAAATAATTAATATATATTTTTTATTCTATAATATAAATAATATATGTGATGATTCATATTTGAGTTAAGGGACTTTCATTTTAGAAATCCTCTTTTAAAGTTTCCCTTTTCTAAATTTTTCTTTTCTATGTCCATATTCTTAAAATTATTTTAATAATGTATCTATGTGGAGATAATTTAATTATAAAGAAAATTTTATGTCACTTTTTACTTTATTTTAAATGTTTTAAAAAGGAATATTTTTACATATTTTATATGTAATGTTTTAACTTTCTTTATAAAAGACAAGTTGGATGTTTTATTTTAATGTAAATGGCATCAACAGATTTTATTCCTTCCTTAAAAATTCTTTGATATTTTGATTTTTTTAATCTTAATTATTTTATTAATTTAAAAACCCTATTTCCATTTACTCTGATTATTTATAATTTTTTTTAAATGGAATGTATATTTTTAATATTTAGAAATGTTTTGCATATGGATGTAAGAGATCTATTTAAACCAACATTTTATTTCAGTTATCAAAATTCTCTATATAAATCAATTTATATATCTATTTATATTTATGGAATGTTTTTAAATTCTTAATATATTTCTCTCACATATATTCCAAGCTTATTCTCCCTTCCTTTGATGGGGTAATTCATGCCCTATAATCATTTCTCAAATGTCTTATTTATGAAATCTCTTGTGATTTTGATATGTGGTAATATTATGAATACCATATTATTTCAATGAGGAATTTTTATATTTATTCCTTACGATTGATTTCATTTTTTGGAATGAATAATTATTAACATGTTACGATGGCTGTGCCCAGATAGTTCTCTAATTCATTGGGTAAATATTTTATCTCATGAGAAATTGTGTATGGGTGTTAGGACTAAACCTAATCCACAATGAGACTCTATCTATTGTGTGATGTATTCTGAGAAGTTATTATTTAATTTTGGGGTTTCATGTTTTTTGTTTTTCCACATTTTCTATGTGTCCATGAACTTATGATACCATGTTCTTTAGGTTATACTAATTTGTTATTATTCATGAGATTATGTTTATAGGAATATATATAATATTTTTCAAGTGTGAAATGTATAACTATTTTTTTCAAAAAGTTTTCATAAGTTTAACATGATTCTAAGGGAACCATTATTCGTTATATTTTTTTCATTAAGATTTATTATAAAATGTTTTATGAAAATATGTTGATAGAAATGTTGATTTCTTGGTTTATAAAATTTTTATTAAGAGCCCAGTGTTTAATTTTGAAAAAGAAAAATCATGCATTAGTATTCATTATCTAACAGGTTCATTTACTTCTTTTTTTTTATATTTTTATAATTGAGATTTTTTTCTTATCCCATATTTGAAAAGGTTTTTTATAGGTTTTAACGATAATTTGGGGAAATTATGAGGCCAAGATGAAAATTGTGAAGATATGTCAGGAAAATTAAACTAGTTATATCATAAAAGATTTGTTTTATGGAAAAAATAGATACCCAGTAAAAGTACCCAAATTGTTTTGTAATATTTATTTATGTAAGGGTGTTGGATTAATTCTAAAAAAATATAAGATGCAAATATCCTCAAATTGAATAAAATGAAATATTGAATTTAAACTCAATATTATGTAATTTTTAAGGTTGGTCCCTTAAAGTTGATATTAGAGGATAGGTCTACATAACTTTGGAGATTATGATGCTTTCATGTGAGGTTAATTTAAGAGTTATGGATGCCATCATGGGTTTGTGAGTTTAATTTTGATCATATGTTAAAATTATTAGGCACAACTTTTTTTAATTTATGTGATGGTATTTTACAATTATTAATGACATTTTGGGAGACTTTTTTGGGGCTGAGGTATATAAAACCCTTAGGTTCAACATTAACTATTATTTTAGGAAAAATTCTCTTTTTATAAGTTTAAAGGAAATGATAACCTTCTGGGTTTATATTATAATTAATGATTAAGGTTATTTTTAATGATGTTAATCATATTTTTGAGGACATTATAATAATTATATTAATATATTTTTAGTAAATATGACAACATGACACATCTTTTAAGGCTGTGAGGCTTGAACCCATAACTAAAGGGAAACACGGGTGAAATTTATACCACTAGATGATGTGATCTATTGATCAGTGTGGTATTTATTTTTTACATGATGTGATAGATTAATATTATATTGATTTTTGGAATATCTATTTTTTCATATTGTTAACCATGAGATTGAAAAATGATTTGGTGGTTGATTAATTAATAATATTTTATAAGAAGTTCACTATTTTGGGAAATATATATGATTAAGGTAAACTGAATATTATGATATTATATTTTAAGAATAAAGCTTGAGTTATATTTTATATGTATAGATGATTTTTCTAGGGCTTTATGTTTTTTTATTTATAGAAATGATTGTTATATCTTGCAGATTATCTGATTAGGGCATATACATTTTTGTGTGAGACTTTAAGAGTGGTTTATTTTATTTGGAGATAAATGATAAATTTATCTTGGATGAATATGTGATCAATAATTAAAATATTTTTGTTTTAACATTTATCAGGAATATTTTGAATACTCTTAAAGTTACTAATCTATCAAATGATCTAAGTTCAACTTTGAGTATTATT
This sequence comes from Viscum album, assembly GCA_963277665.1. Taxonomy (NCBI): domain Eukaryota; kingdom Viridiplantae; phylum Streptophyta; class Magnoliopsida; order Santalales; family Viscaceae; genus Viscum; species Viscum album. The sequence goes on from OY728150.1 coordinate 1,843,770,110, forward strand.
GTTGGGGCTTGGTGATTAATGTTTTATTTCTCCATGTGATGATCTATTCATTTTGAGAATTATATTTTACTAACCATTTTGGTTTCGGTTAATGTATAAATATAGAAGGAATATCTTGTTATCCTTTTTTATTTTTTGATCCACTATAAGTTCATTTTAGTGTTCCTGGCCTAAAAAATTCATCTTCAATACTGGTTATTTGGGGTAAAAAATGAGATTGTGGTGAAAATTGATTAAAGGATGAAATTATACTTATCAATTAAGTATATTTCTATGTTTTATTCATCTATATGGTAGATTATTTACCCAAATCTTATAAAGAGATATTGAAAAAAACAACTTTTATCCTATTACCTTTTTTTTATTGAACTGATGGCCTTTTTTATAACTCTTTAGTTTATAGTTTTGTGGTCGTTAACTTTCTTAGGATCATTTAATTTATTATGATGAATGATCTCTATCCCTATCCATAATTATTTGAACATTATATTTTTCACCATGTTAGTATTCTCACTTCCCAAAAATTTTATCTTATTTGAAACCCTATTTATGTGATGACCTTCGAATTTAATTTTCCCTCTTTAGAAGAGTAACTTTCGTTTACCCTTTTTAGGAAGTGGAATTATTAAAACCCATATCTTTATTACCTATTAATTCATGATTTATTACATAAAAATTTTCTTAATAAAATCCATAATATTGATAGGCCTAGTGTATTTGTGATATTAGGTACAAAACATAAAATCATAAATATAAGATGTAATGACTTTATTGAAAAATTCCTTAACATTCACTTAAATCTTCACCTCTCTTCTAAAACTGCACGTGATAACCTGAGGAAATATATAAGAATGAGGTGATATATAATGCCTAATAAGGGAATAAATGAATCATGAAATGATGAATGGATTACATATTATTTCATAAGAATTTAAATGGTATATAAAAGGGGTTATAATAATAATTTTAAACAATGATTCATGATACAACATGATAGCATAAAGTTAAAATGGGAATGTGGAAACAATATTAAAAATATCATCATGATAATAAGTCATGGTCAACCACCAAGTCATTATAAAAAATGTTCTTATGATAACCTTCCATGAAATGTACATTGGATCTCAATGGACTAAAACATTAATGAATACATTGGAGCACTATTTGGGTGCACACATCATAATCATATCATTTACATGTATAAGTGTGCCACATAGACCATTCCTCATTGGATCATATTTCACCATATTTAATCCAATTATTAAGGAGTGTGGAATATATACATGGAATTACCCAATAAAATAATGATAGTTATTTATAGGTGAATACAATTGAGTGTAAATGGAGATGGTATTCACAATTCAAAGGTTTGTCATGGAAAAAATAACCGGAAAATTTTGGCGGCATAATATTGGTTTATAATGAATCATGGGTGGGATTAATCAGAGTGATAGGTGAATATAATAATTTTAATATCATAAGTTAAGTAAAATGGTTCTGTAAGAATGTATTTCGACATCAAAAATTGAAAATTAAAAGGCATAAGACAAAAAGGGTTATTGAATAAAATATTGTCATGAAAAAATCATAGGATAATTTTGGTAGCATAATGTGGGTACATAATGAATCATGGGAGAGCTCAATGAGATTGAAAGGTGTATCCAGTCACATTTAAATAATAATGGTAGTAATCCATACTTTTGAGAACATAACCTGAACTATAAAATAGAAAAAAGGCATATCACAAAGGTGGTTCTGGAATAAAGAGGAGAATGAGAGGATCCCATACCATGAAATAGTGTATCAAAAAGTATTTGAGGGGATTCATGAGAGATTGGAGACTCTTTGAGAGAACTATAGAGATATAAGAAAAGATTAAGGATATTATAAATGGTTTTTCTGGGAAGTTAAATTGGATATTTGGTGGTTTTATATGGGGAAAGATAGAGGTAAATTCTTTATTATTTCCCAAACATAGGTTTTGAAATATGTTCAATAATGTAATCAAAACATAAAACCTTAACTTTTTTTGTCAAAATTTTTCTACCAAAATTTATAGGTTTTCATTATTTTATATGTAAATTAACTGATAACATTAAAATAATACCCCTGGTGATGTGGAAGTGAGTCATTTTTATAAATAAGTGATTTTAAAACATTAAATTATAATATATATTATATAGGATTCATAAAGGGTTTATAAAATTAATCAAATAACCTCAAAAAAACATAATTTTAATATTAAAACATATATTTGGTTTTAATACATTTTATTTCACATATTAAATCATCTTTTTTTCATTATGATTTCGTAATACACATTGTATATTTATACTGTATTTTTTTACCCGAAAAATTTGACTATCTCAGAAAAGTATGAAAAATTAACCATCAGATAATTTTAATGTGATGATTCCTAAAACTATATTTTTTATCAATATAATTCTACAAAAATCTAAATATAAACATTTAAATTATAACCCCTATTTATTGTAAATTACTGTTTTTTACAATAACAGTTTTTTTGACCCTTATAAAAATTACATTTTCACTTCATAAAATTATATTATCATTTATATTTAATATATATAATTTAATAATAAAATGTTGTTAATATATAATTTATTTAAAAAATTCTTTAATTAATAAAAATTAATGTCTTAATTGAATTTTCATATTACCCAAAATACAATTTGTGTTTAATCATATCAAAATATATTTTTTATCAAAATAATTTATTAATTATTTATGAATTAAAAACATTATGGAATAATTATAATAATTATTTTATTGAAAAAATAATCATGCTATTATGGTTGAGATACATATCCATTTATTACACCAATAAACACCCTAATAGTAAGGTGTCCCATAATGAGATTTTCTTGGGGTGGTTTGCTGAACATGGTTTCGATTGTAACCTCGATGAGCTTGAACTTCTATTGTAAATTATTTTTTTGTTCTTTTGTTGTTGAATATTGGCATGTGATTGGTCAAGGTAAAATTCTAGAGATTCTATCTCCCATTGAATCTCTATGAAATCAGATTTATAGGTTATAAGACTATTGGGTGAGGACATTGCTTATTTTATATTTATAAGTTAAAGTTATCAAAAATAATAATGTATAATAATAATAAGATCACTATTCAAAAAATAAATTATCAATGGTTATGATTATTAATGTTATTTTTAAGTCTAATAGGATATAACCAAATATTTGCATGTTTTCTCTATAACCATATTACATAATAGCGAATTTATTAATTTAAATTGGGGATTTTGTTTACTAAAGTTTGGGTCATTAAATTATTCACTAATTTATAAATTTTACCCATGAAATTTCATTTCATACAATAAAATAGATGTGAATATTTCCATTTTTTCACCTCCTCTAGTTCACATGTCACTTCCTCAAACTTGTGGTTCCTCTTTATCACTTTTACTAGGGCCATTATCTTATATTGTATATTTGTTTCTCTACTATCCATGATCTTCACTAGATGTTGCACATATGAAAGACCATTTTCCAATTTTACTATCTCATAATTTATTATGTGTGAGAGAATTGATTTTTTATTTCCTTAGGAGGGATACATTGAATAAATCTTTCACTTGAGATAGAGTTTTTGGGTGTGATAGCTGATAATCCATGACTTTGATGTAGTTGATAACCTTAAAGTGGCCAATGCACCTAGAACATAACTTACCCTTCTTCCTAAATCACATTTCTTTCTTCTATGGATATATATAGAGGAATACCTAATCTATAACCTTAAACTCTAGGTCTCATTGATTATTTTCTGCATAGATATCTTTTCCACTTTGAGTATCCTTATTGTAAAGAAAAACTTTCTTGAAAATTTCCACCATTTCCTCAACCATTTCAGGACCCAATAGTTTGCATTCAAAAATTCATCCCAGCATACATGTGTTCTTCATCCATTACCATATAGGGATTAATAGGGAGATATTTTGATGATTTATGAGAATCTATTATTTCATGATAAATAAAATAGAGGAAGAATTTGATCCTATCCACCTTTAAAGTTCATTAATCATTCTCTCAACACATCTTCTGGTGTTTTGATAGTCCACTCGGATTAGACATTAGTTTGGGAGCAATAATCCATAATAAATTTCAACTAAGTATTTAGAGCATATTGGAGACTCTTCTAAAACTTGGAGGTAAATATTGGATCTTGGTAAGATACAGTTGATAGTGGTGTTCCATAAAGCCTCACCACTTCTTTGATATGTATCCTTGAAAGTTGATTATGTTACAAGTCCTATCAAATTGCAATGAAGTGAGTAGTCATTATAATAGAATCAACCATAACTCTTATAGAATTATTACCTATCTTTGTCTTCATATGAAAAGTTACAAATTCCATGGTTATATTTTCCCATTTCCTTGTAGTTATGGGTAATGGTTGCATCATCCCCTTAGAACTTTTCCTTTCAGAATTTAGTTGATGACATATAAGACACTATGACATATATTTCATGATATCCTTATTTATATTGTCCTACCAATAATTATCTATGATAAATTTATACATTTTAATGCTTCCTAGATGAATGGAGATGGTTGAGCTATGTGCATAATCCAACAGATCTTTCTATAACTCAAAATTTTATTGTACAAATAGTCATGTCCCAAATCATACAAATCCTTTATTAATTTTGAACTCCATGTATTTCCATTTTCTTATATCTTAAAACTTATTTTGAATTTCCATATCATATATCTAGTCATAATTTATCTTATCTAAAAGGAATGGCTGAGAAATAATTTTTGAATATATTGATTATGTTCCATCTTTTATCGTTCACATGTCCATTCTCTTCATGTTTAATGAGATCAGATATTTCTCAATTCTGATTAATGATAAGTTGTAGGGTCCTTTATACCAAGAGTGTTTTCCACTATATTTTTTCCCAGGATAGTAGTGGATTGAGTAGTAATAGTCCTTAATCATCATTAACCATCTTCACTGGAATATATCCAAATATATTTGTGCAAATAGATACTTGAGTCCCTTATGATCCATATATATTTCACACTTCTCCCCTAGAGATAATGCTACCAGATTTTTAATGTGAAGATCATTATATCCAACTCCAGATAATGTGTTGGATAATTATCTTCATGAAATTTCAACTCCCTTTATGGATATAGTATTAATTTGTTATACTACATCTTTACACATACTAAGGAATTTATAGATTCATCATTGTATATCAAAAATCCTTACCCACTAGTGGGTAATGTGATCAAAGGTGTAATGATTAGCCTGTTTTTTACCTCTTTAAAAATTTTCTCACATTAATCAATACCTAAAAAATGACTCATTTTCAAGTTATATTTGTTATGGGGATTAAAAATCATGTGAAGTTTCTCAAAAATAGATGATAATACCCTTTTAATTTAAGGAAACTACAAATTTTTGTCATAGAGGTTGATCTTGACCACACTTCAACTGTGTTTATTTTAAATGGATCCATAGATTTCCCTTTTTTAGTGAAGATATGCCACATGAATGTTACTAGATCTAACAAAAACTCAAATTTAATATAATTTTCATACTTGTTTTATTTTTTCAAGGTCCTCAGTATGATAGTCAAATACACCTCTTATTACTACTTGTTTTTGGAGTAGATAAGAAGATCATTAAAAAATACTACCATAAATTTATCAAGGTAATACATGAAGACTCTATTCATAAAATATAACAAGATTGATGTAGTATTAGTGATTCCAAATAGACTTACTATGAGCTCATAGTGTTCATACCTTATACGAAAGGTAGTCTTTGGGATATCATCCCTTTTCACCTTTACTTGATAATATCCTGACCAAAGATTTATCTTAGAGAAATAATATGCTCCATGTATATGATAAAACAAGTCATTAATTCATGGTAGAGGATATTTTTTATTTAGTTTTTGTGAGCTTTTTTATCTCATGATAATTTAGGTAAAGGTGCATTGAACCACTATTCTTCTTAATGAAGAGGACTGGTGTGCCCCATAGTGAAACAATTTAGTGTATAAAATTTTTATGTAGATTCTCTTATAGTTGTTTCTCCAACTCTTTGAGTTCAGAAATGGACATTCTATATATAGTGTTAGATATTATAAAATCTCCAAGTATAGATCTATTGAAAATTCAAAATCCTATCTAGAAGGAAGACTAGGAATATATTCCTGAAACACATCAGCAAATTTTCTCACAATGGGCATGTATTCAAGGAATATCTTCTCCTTGGTCTCAATAATTTTATAAATATATTCTTTCTCATTAAGAAATAATATATATTCTTGAGATGTTGGTACTAAAGAATATTAACCCTCCTCCTTCCACTTATATATAATTATAGGGCAATTCATGATATAGAGGGTGATTTCATTCCTTTGAAAATTTAAGATGGATCTATATAAGGAAAGATAATAAATACCCATAATTGAATTAAATTACACCAAAGGGAGTATCACAATGTTCTATGAGATATTCATCCCAAAAATTTTGATAGGGGAGGAGTTATATACTTGGTATTCAATAATTTCCCAATTTTCTATTTTCATCGATAGCTCTACTTTAATGTTTTATGGTGGTGTTGGATTAATTATACTAAACATGCATGATATGAAATAATACATATAAACTAAATAAAAAATTAAGTTTTCTATTATTGAATGAATAATAAGTGTAATAATCACCACATTATTTTTGGAATCCAACTCAGTGACTGTGATGGAATATGATCTCTATTACTACCTTAGAGGTTATTGGAATTGATTTTCTCTAAAAACTCTTGGCTTAGGGTAGTAATTTCTATAGTTTCCTTCTTCCTTACAATTGCAAATATGAAAATAGGATGATATTTGAATGGATCATTCCTATATTACATCACATTGGGGGTTTCTCCCATCAACACCCACTAGTTTGGTGCCCTTCCTTTCTGAACCTAAAGCATTTCATCATGCCCCTTAAATAATTTATACGATGATTCTTTCCATACTTTTTCAAATTGGGATGTAATAATTTATTTCCACTATCATATTTGGCCATTTTAACACCCAAAATCAACTCAACATTCTAATTATTATCTCCATGTGGACCTTGAGATTCTATGAACACCATTTCATCTTTAAGGGCACATCAAGTAATTTTATCATTTCATTGAAACTCTTGAATTGACTAGGATTTTCATATACTTGGATTTATCCCACTAAGAAAGTGGTCAAATTTTTATTTAGGGGTAATGAAAACGTTGGAGGCATATCATGAATGTCTTGTGAATTTTTTATCATACTATCAAATGGATTCATCATCTTTCTACTTAATTGAAGGAAAATCCCACTCCATTTTAATTTAGTGTTTGAGGAAAATATTTTTCAATTTTTTCCATAATTCCTTCCATCCAATCATTTTGATCTCTTACTTATGATTCTCATTCTTGATCAATATACACCACTAATCTAATTATACGTCCATATGATAAACAACCAATTCAACCTTCTCTTTCTCGTATCATTGAATGATAGAGAAGATATTTTAAATGGAGTTGATACATTATTCTATGATTAAGTGATGATATAATGTACTAAAAATTGAAGGTATTTATTATATAAAGGAATAAATTAAAACTTGTTCATTCTTAGGGGGATTTTGGTGTTTATCCTAATTGTGGTTTATATTCAGAACTCAAGTCAATTGAGAAATTTTCAACATGATGTTCGTAATTCCATCTCCCATTGGGTTGGGTATATAATTTGGGAATTCATTTCATTACCCCTCACATTTGTTTCTCATCTGTTTTCTCCTATTTCCATCATTTATCTAGAATAAAGCTAAAATTGTGGATGATTACTTTTAAACAGTTGAACACATAATTTTTAAACCATTAAAATTAAATGAATAACTCATAAATGATAAATATTCATTAAATTATGAACTTATAGACTTCAATATAAATTATCCATGATCAATTACATAACATGGACTCTTATGGGAATTTTTGGTTCCTTTAATAATGGTTCATAATGAGATTTTGTATTTACAAAATAATATCCCATTAGGAATTACAAACTAGGTGTGAAACAAGGCACATTTTAGTGAACTCGTTCCTAGATGAGTCTTGCTCAATATAGTGTTCTTGGTATTGTAACCCCTAGGAATATCACTTAAGGGGCCACGTCAAATTTTGGTATCCAACGAGGGATATACTTTCCTAGAAACCAATTAATATATACATTTACAAAACTTATATATGTTTTTATATGTTTAGTATTGTACCCAAGTCTTTCTCTAGAGTTTTCAAATCCTATTCCAAAAAATATATAGTCTTTCCTTTGATGCCAATAAGAACAAACCATATCTTTATTATAGATAAATTCAGGATTTATTATATAAAGTTTCACATAATACTACCCAAAATATTAAAAATACTATAGTATTTAGGATATTAGGTTCATAACATAACATCATAAAACTAGGATACAATGTGTTTATTGAAAACATCCTTAACATGGTCTTAAATTTTCACCACTATTCTAAAGCATCATGGGACAACCTATGGAAATATATAAGAATGAGATGAGATATAAATACCAATAATGGAATAAATGAAGAATAACATGATGAAATAAAGAAATGTTAATAAATATTAATTTCAATGGGACATAAAATGGGTGAGAATCATAATTTTGAATAATGTGGAATGATACAACATGATAACATAAAGGCAACATGAGAATGTGGAAACAATGTTATACATGAAATTATAATAATAATTCAATGTTTTCAACCATGAAATCATAGAATAACGTGATTAATAAAACAAAACATTCACCATACATGACATCTGATGAGACTAAAACATTACCAATGTAATGGAATGTTATCTGGGCATACCCACCAAAATTATATCATGTACATGCATTAGTGTTCCACATAGATCATTAAAAGTAGGATTATATTTAAACAAATCTCATCACATGATAAAGTAGTGAAAAAATAAATAAATATAATTCCCAAATAATTTGGGGATATTTATTTCTAGGTGAATTCCATTTAATGAAAATGGTTATGGTTTTCAAAATAAAAATGTTTGACAGGGAAAAAATCGAAGGAAAATTTTGGCGGTATAACTGGGGTTCATAATGAATCCCGGGGTGGATTAATGAGAGTTAAAGGGATATATAATCAGTTTTAAATAATAAGGGAATTAATGTTTATATGTAATAATTTATTCCATAATTAATTAAAAAGTCGTAATTAAAATAAATTATTCAAAAATGCTGATTGAATAATATATCGGAATGGAAAAAAACAGGATAATTTTAGCAGCATAATGGAGGTACATAATGAATCATGGGAGGGATTAATGCGAGTGAAAGAGGTATCTCATAATTTTTTAACTACATGGTATATAGTAGGGATGTGTTAGAACTAACCCCAAAATGAAAAAATGGAAAACAAAAGGCATAACAAAAATGAGGTTCTTGAATAAAGAGGAGAAGGAGAGGATCCCTTACATTGAGAGAGAGTATCCAAAAGTTTTTCATGGACTTATTGAGATCCTAGAGGGACCTTGAGAAGTATATAGAGAGTTAAGTATATATTAATGACGTTATATGAGGTTTTTGGGTGAAGAAAAATGGAATCTTGGGTGGGTTCACATATGAAAAGAAATGGGAGTTCTTTATTATTTCACAACATTTGGTTTTGGACTCTATATAGTAATGTAATCAAAACCAATAGCCTTACCTTGGGGTTTCCCATGTTTTCTATAAAATAGTAGTGGTTTTAATTATTTTATATGTCCATGAAATTATAAAATTAAAATAATACCATTGGTGATGTGGAAGTGAGTCATGTTTACAAAGAATTGATTTTAAAACGTTAAAATATATAACATGTTTCAGAGGTTTCATAAAGGGTTTATAAAATAAATAAAATAACTTAAAATAAATATTATTTTAAAGAAGAAATATATATAGTCTTATATACGTTTTATGGAACATATTACATTAATTTTGGGTCACTATGATGTCATAATACAAACTGTATATTATTACCATATTCAATTTTTACCAGAAAATATGGCTGTCTCAAAAAATTATGAAAATTTAATATTGGATAATTTCATTATGATGATTTCAAAAATAATATTTATTTTATCCAAATAATTATCCAAATATCATAATTTACAATTTTAAATTTAAATACCCATTTATTAAAAAATACTTGTTTTTTGACAGTAAGAGTTTTCCAACACTTATAAAATTACATTTTCACTTCATAAAAGTATATTTTAAATTATATATTATATATAATATTTAATAATAATATTTTACTAAAATATAATTTGTTTCCAGAATTAAATAATTCATGAAAAATAATTTCTTAATTGAAATATCATTTTACCAAAAAATACAATTTGAGTTTTATCGAATCAAAATCTAATTTTTATCAAAATAATTTATTAATTATTTATAAATAAAACACAATAAGTAATAAATATAATTATTATTTTATGGAAAATAAAATATCCATGTTTATACTATTGGGGTTGATATACAAATCCCTTTATTACACCATAAAACACCCTAAGGGTATGGTGTGTGACAATGAGATTTTTTTGGAGTCGTTCAATGAACATGGTTTGGTACATGATCTCAATGAGCCTGAAATTATCCCATAAATGGTTTCACTCGTGATTCAGTCATTGAATCTCAGCTTGGGATTGGTCAAGGTAAAATCCCATTGATTCCATATCCTTTGTAATTTATGACAAATGGGCTTCATAGGGAATAATCTTACTTGTCAAGGGAACCACTTAGTTCGTTTGTATCAATAGAATTTATTGTAACCCTTGATATATAATAACAATAAGATCAATATTAAGTATTATATTATCAATTTTTATGATTATTAATGATCTTTTTAAATCTGAAATGATATAACCAAATAATTTCATGTGTTTTCTATAACCATATTAAATAATAGAGAATTTATTCATTCAAAAAGGGAAATTAATTTATAATGTCTTATATCATTACAAGAATTTCAAGAAGGGTATTTTAAAATTTCAAAACCTTGCTTACTAATCTTGATTTAAAATTTATAGGAAAAAATTTATTAAATTGGTGATGAATGACATACCGAGATATTTTTGAAAAATAAAACTATGTTTGATAGTGTATATGACATGCAACACCAAACCCAAACAAACTATGAAATTTTATTATTTAAATATGATCATTATAACTTAGCCATTAAATTTGTAGATATGTATAGTATTAATTTATTTTTAAAATATATATAAACATGCCACTCAATATGAATATATTGATGAATTCTCAAGATATAAGCACTCAATTTTTAATAAATATATTTCATTCTTCAAAAAAAAATTATTCATCAAAAATAATTTCTTATGAAAAAATATATATAATATATATAAAATTTATAAAATTAATTATATAAAATTAATTTCAATTTTTAAATCTTCATATAAAAATTAACTTAAGGTGAAATTTTGGGATATTTCAAAAATGATTCATTTTTCAGTGAATAATGAACATTAACGATTTTTTAAATATTATAATTTATTTTCATTAAATAAAGTAATTTAAATGTCCCATTATATTTTGTATTTTTTCATAATGTTATTTATGGAAAATTTTAGTAACAATAATATAATTATCTTCATTTTAATTAATTTTTTTAATTTTTTAATATGTTTATTTTATACTTAAACACATAGTTTTATAGAAATTGTTTTTAAGTGAATAAAGTTTATCCATTTTAATTAAAAAAAATCCTTAATAAGGAAAGATTAAAATGAAATTTATATTATATATATATATATATATATATTTATATGAGTTTAAATTTATATAATGTTAATTTTTATACATAGAGTTAATATATGATCATCTATTGCTTGAAAAATGCTTTTTATGAAAAAACCGCTTTTCATCACATTTTAAAAGTTTATTATAAAATGAATTTATATCAATTATATATATTGAATTTGATAAAATGGATTAAATATTTTTATAATAATAATTATTATTACTTAGTCATCTCATTATGATTTATGGTAATAATTAATAGTAGTAAAAATAAAAAAAAGTAACCATAGTAAAAGGATAAATCAGTTTAACCTAGGTTAAAACTAAGTTGTAAAGTCATGAAACATCCCAAAGGATCCCATTCCATGACTACCCCATGCCTTCCTCCAATAGTCCAGGGGATGGTGACTAGCACTGAGTAGCCATATCCCACAAATGGGAGGTATGTTCTTAAGTACCTATACACACACACACACATCTTCAAGTACAAGGATGCTAAAATGAAAAACACTAAGTAAAAAATGAAAGAATACATTAATATACCAACCAAAAAGTACTACATTAGAAAATTTGAAGGTAAACAAGGATGGAATACAATCCCAACCAAAAGTAATAAATTGGGTAAAGTGAATGTACATGTTCCTGAAACTCATCCACATAAAATCGTACCTAAAGGGTAGGTCTAGGACAATTGTTTGAAGCTATAAGAGCACACCTCATCTATCTAGAATCTATAAACACCACCTCGTCCTGGTCTACCTGTGATTCTGTTAAAGAATTGATTATCTACACAATAAAGTACATGTTACATTGAAAAACATGTAGAGGTGAGTAAAACAATACTCAGCAGGACACCCCAAAACTACAAAGAAATACCACTAAGAAATACATGAAGTACACTAAAAATAAATACATGAAGTATAATAAAGATTAAATACATGAAGTATACCACATTAAAATAAAATAAGTATACCAAAAAATAAATACATGAAGTTTTCCACAAGGAAATACACAAAGTATTCCACAAAGAAAATACATGATGTTTAGTCAGCTCACATACGAATAAGTTTATAGAATGAAATTATAGGATTATTTTATGTAATACACAAAACATATACTATCGATAAGACACGTTGTCCTAATGAGATACTCAATCCCGATGAGAAACATAGTCTTGGGGAGACACATAGTATCAGTAAGACATGTAGTGTCGGTAAGACACAAAATCTTAGCAAGACACATAGTCTTTGTGATACACATAGTCTCAAAAATTCACATAGTCTCAGGAAGTCCCGTAGCCTCTATGTTATAGCCAGAAATTATATTCTTCTCATAGTAGGCCTGTTTTTGGAGAACCTACAACTCAAGACATTATGGCATATGTAAACCTTCAAAAACACTCACTTAGTGTATTTTAAAAGGACCGTCATGTCGCGAGGGTCCCAATGATGCAAACCGATTGTCAAACAGACATAAGGTTTAAAAGTTGTGTCTATTTTTGTATAAAGGATTGACCTGGGTCTGGTCCTGGTCTGATACAACCCGTCAAACCCAGACCGATGCACCAGTCAACTCGACCTAGCTCGGTCGATAGAAACTGTCCTGGTTTTGCCCAGCCCGACCTGAAGTAGCCCGACACTTTGGGATATTGGAGCGGCCTAACTCCCCCTGGTCCGATCCACATTACTGGTCATGTTGCTCTGCCATACATGGTCCACCTCGATAGTGTTCTCCCTCGGTCAACCTAGTGCAAATATGTTCATCATGGTGCCTCTTCATTCAACACGATCATCCCACCGCATCCACCTACATTATGGCCTCACCACCTCCATGGGCTCCACACGACCTAACCACCTTGTATGTGGCCTCCTCACCATATCCCCCTCGCACATCGTGGAATCACTACCCCTGAAACCTCATACATGACTAAACTGACATCCGCACAATGCCGAAACACCGAGCAACTGTGCACCACCATGCGCCGCTGACTAGTGGCCTGCCTGCTCATGTGGATCTCTGGTTCTTCTCGGATGCTTCATTTTCTGAAACGGGATGAATTTCACAATCCTAGCACCATTATCTTCACTACCTTGGACTTGGATTTATCTTTACATCACTTTAGGGGTTCGATCACGTTCAGAGCCTCCCTAAAAGTCGAGCCGCAGCCACAAGGGTCCAACGGTGAAGAATTCAAAGAACAGAGGGAAGATGTACAAGAATTCTTGGTGGAATGATCCTCGACCTTTGTTCATTTAGGACTTGATCCATTCTCGTTAAAACAAATAATGACGAAATATAATCACAATGAAATTTCACCCATCTAACCCCACAACAAAATATCCATCCCTCAAGAATGATTGAACCGTGAATCATCCTATTTGTGGGTTGATCCTTGTTGATCATTGTATTTAAGAACGGGGAAGTAATCACAAAAAAAAACAATTCCCTATCTGGAGTTTCTATCCTTTGTTTATGAATAATTAAAGTCATTTCTTCATCAATTCTCAATTCTCCAGCGTTTGTTGGAGAGATATACTTCTCCACTTGTCAGTGGAATTATTGGGTTATTATGACAACCCTAAATTCTTTGACAAGGTTCATTTAAAACAAAACCATTGCAGCGTCTCAATTTAATGTTAAATAAAATAAACTTAATTTATTTTATTCATTTAAACTTCTAAAAAATAATTTCCACAATTGACCCATGCCAGATAATGATAAGCCTTTCCTAGGGTAAACTCACTACTCTGAACACAACGGTGCCCTCATATTTTTGATCTCATCACCCATTTATATATTATTAGATATTTAAATAAAAACCTCTTACATGATTTATTAAAAAATAATATTTTTTCAAAGAATTGTTCTGAGAACACTATGCCTTGGAATCACACATCATTTTAGCAACTAGTATCATAATTTTAATATTTAATTTATAAAAATAAAACTAAAAAAATTATAGTAATTAAATTCTCCCCATCTTAGGGATTTAAATCTCTAAAATCCAAAACAAGGCCTACTCAAACAAAAAGATGAGGGTACTGAGAAAAAATATGAGCCTCTCACTCCAAAGTTCTCTCTTGAAGATTCCCATGTTTTCAATGAATGTGTACTAGAGTAATTAACCACTCATGAAGGATCCTCCCATGTCGATCCTCGATCTCCACCGAGTACTCCGAAAAATTCACCCCATCATCAATGTCCAGCTCACCCTCATCGATGACTTGTGATAGATCTTGTATGTACCTCTGTATCTATGATATGTGGAAGACATCATATACCTGATGCAACTGTGGGGGTAGATCTAGGTGTTATGACACCTCACAAAATCTACATAGAATTTGAAAGTGCGGATGTACCTTATATATTACTTTCCACCCTAGCCATATCTCTATAACCCACATCGTGGCGAGACCTGAAGGAACACATGGTCTCCTTCATCAAACACAAAGGTCCTTTGTCTTCTTTCAGCATACAGCTTATGATGTCTCTATACAGTCTTCATTTTCTCCTCGATGACCTGAACCATCCATATAATCACCTTTACCAACTCCAGGACCATGAGTGTTGACTCTCCTAAGTCTATCCAGAAAAGTGGTGGCCTAAAGGCCCGCTCATGCAAGGTATCTTATGGTGCCATACAAATGGTGGAATGGTAGATATTGTTTTATGAAAATGACAATAGTGGTTGGTGATCTTCCTAGTTGTGGCCAAAATCTAGGATGAAAGAACGTATCATGTCCTCCAAAGCCTGAATGGTCCACTCAGTCAGGATGTCCCTCTATGGGTGAAAAATTATGATCAAGTGTAGTTGAGTCCCAAATTCCTCCTAAAATCCCTTCAACTACTGGGATGTAAAACAACCATCAAGATATGTGATAATCATTGATAGAAATCTATGGAGTTGAAATATCTCCTTTGCATAGAGGCATCCCAAACTCTCTACTGAACTCTTCTCATGGATTGGTAGGAAGTGGGCCAACTTGGTGAGTTGGTCAATGATCACCCAGATGGAGTTTTTTCCCTTTGATGAGCATGGTAAACCCATCATGAAGTCAATTTATATCCCTTCCCACATCCACTCTGGAACCTCAAGGGGTTGGGTCAATCCTGCTAGATCCTGGTTCTTAACCTTCACTTGCTGACAAGTGAGGCATCAAAAAATAAACTATACCACTTCCTTCTTCATCTCCAATCATAGAAACAGACATTGGAGGTCATAGTAAATATTCTTCACACATGGATGTACCTCTAAATTAGACATATGGAACTCCCTCAAGCCCTCCTACTGTAACACAATTAGTACCACTATGTATCCTCTTAAAATAATGATGTGCTCCCCACCGTTCAAATATCCTTCAAGAACATGACCTATAGACATATGAGCATTTAAGGTCTCATATACACCATCCCCAAGCTATGCCTCCCTGACTCACTATAAGTATAGAGGGGTGAAAACCATTGATTGGAGGTAAGATGATCTATAACTATCAAAAAATGATATATGTAAGGAGGCCAACTTCTCTGATGACGCATTCAGTAGCTGTGAACTTGATCTCCTACTGAGAGAATCTACCACTATGTTCCCCTTCCTAGGAGTATAGAAAATATCAAAATCATTGTCCTAGAGGAAGTTTAACCATGACCCTTATCTCAATTTCATATCCTTCTAATCGAAGATATACTTGATACTCTTATGATCAGAGTATACCATAAACCATTTGCCTATCAGGTAGTGTCGCCACATCTCAATGCGAAGAATACAACTGCTAGCTCAAAGTCATGGGTTGTGAATTTTTTCTCATTTTTTCTAAACTAGCACAAACCATAGGCAATCACTGCTTTCCCCCACATCAAGACACAATCAAGACTTTTCCTTGATTCATCAAAAAACACCACATAACTAACACAATCCTCTGTCAATCTCAAGATATTATTTCTCTTCAATCGATTCATTAGCTGCTGAAAACTCTCCTAGAACTTCCCCATCCTAAAGAAAGGATTCCCATTATATGTCAAAGTTTTTAAGGGTGATTCTACTATGGAAAAGTTGAGTACAAACCACTTGTAATATCCAGTTAGACCAAGGAAACTTCTCACCTTTTTAACACTCTTTGGTGGATCCCAAGAAATAACCGCCTCAATCTTTGTTGGATCTATAGTAACTCTAGCCTATGAAATGACATGCCTCATAAAATGGACCTATAAAATTCAGAACTGACACTTTGAGAGATTCTTGTAAATCTAGTACTCTCAAAGTGTGTCCAGGACCATCCTCAAGTGTATCACATGCTCCTCCTTGGACACATAGTACACTAGGATTTCATCAATGAAGATCACCACGAACCGGTCTAAATAAGGATGGAAGATCCTATTTTTGAATATCATGAACACTACTGGGGAGTTCATCACACCGAAAGGCATGAACAAGTAATCTTAGTGTCCATACTGACATCTAAATTTTCTCTTCAACACATCCTCATCCCATACCCGTAGTTCGTGATAGCCCGATCTAAGGTCGATCTTTGAGAACCACCTCGCTTCTTTCAATAGATCTAAGAGGTCATCAATCCTCAGTAGTAGATAATTGTTCTTCATAGTCTCCTAGTTCGAGAACCATAATTCTACATATAACCTCGAGCTCTTATCTACCTTCTTGGTAAATAAAACTGAGGCTACCTAGGGTGAAACACTAGGTCTCACAAAGCTCTTCCTCTGCAGGCCCTCCAACTACACCCTCAGCTCATGAAGCTCTGTAGGAGCCATCTGATATGTAAGTGGAGATATTAGTGTCATCCCAGTGTAAATATTAATGTATAATTCTACCTCCCTGTGGGGAGGTAATCTAGGAACACCATCAAGAATGATGTCCTCATACTGCACCACCACTGACAGAAACTAGGCACTCCTATCATCCACTCCACCTAGGGCGAGGATTTCTAGATGCACCCACCTATGAGTATGTCAATCATGCACTGCATGCATTTCCTTTTCACAAACATAGGAAAACCTGGTCCCATAACTGTGGACATAGTGCACTCCAAACCTAAAATAATCAACCTGAGCATGGACTGTGGATAACCAGTCCATACTAAGAATGACGTCCTAAGGAATCGATGCCACTACCAAGATATCCCAACCAAAAATCTAATCTCGAAGAGTAAGCTCACACTATCGACACCAGGGTTTGATCATAAAATCCTCTATAGTAGGAGACTTTAAGTGTAAGGGACAATTCAATGGTTCAACAACAATCTCTGAGCCCCAAACAAGTTCCATTACAAGAAAGGAATGACTGACACCTATATCTATCAATGTAATGACCCAAAATTTTATCAATGAAATTACATTATAAAAATTATGACTTACAGTATAATTAAATTAGGAAGAACAATGAAATATCATGATATTAAATACTATGTGATTATTAAATATAATTTTTCCACTTCTATGTTTTGAATTTCGAAAATATGTCTTCTACATTTGTGTTCAAAAAGTTATTTGGAGTCTGATGGAACCAACTTGTTTTTTTCATGAATAGTAACATACCCTTATGAATAGTAATATGAATAGTAAAATTACACTAATTAATAGTAAATTGTATTATTATTTTATTTTTTTAATTCTTTCAGATAATTCCATCTTGGTTAATTTTTCAATGTGATATAAAAGCAATTATAGAATTAAAATTGTTAACTTTGGAATCAAGTATGATTTCATCTAAAAATTAAATTAATAAAATTTAGAAATTTATTTTGCAAAAATGGATTTAATTTTTGAATTCAAAAAATAAAAAATGGTTACGGTGAATTTTTGGTATTTTTCTAAAATTCTTGAATTTTTGATGAATAGTGAAATACGGTAAAATACCGTATATTCAAATTATTAGTTAAATACACTATTTATGGTATCATAAGTGATGTAATACCACTAGGTTCGAACTAAAATTCCATTATTACTATTTGGGGTCACATAAATTAAGATTATTCATAGTCTTGAGCAAAAATATAATAATAATTATTTAAATAATGCAAAATACCTCCTCTCCTCCACTATAAATACCACCCTCATTCTGCTCTTCATCCCACACCTCTAAAGCCTCGATCCTTACCTATTCTATACCCAATACAACTCCCAAGGCTCTTCCCCACGTCCTAGACCTACTGGTCTCACCCAAAGAACAAAATCAAATGCCTTAAAGATGATCTCAAGGAGAAGACATCAAGACGTAAGAAATCCTCTTTCTTTTTCATGTGTTTTCCTTTCCTTTTCTTTTATCATAGTATCTTCCCTCATCTTATCCAAGTGGAATGAAATCTCCAAAAATCATTTATATTTTTTATTCTCTCACATTCATGGAAAATTCATCATCATTCTTCTTCTCCTATCCTACTTATTCAAGGAATAAAAACTTTCTTCGCGATGTGTCAAATTACCAACATCATGGACGATGTGATTTTAATTTGGTTTAATTCTTTCAGATATGGTCATGAAACCATTTTTATAGTTGAAAAAGATTATATTTTATGTTTTATATCCTATTTATTTTTCTCAAACTAACTTATGTACATATTACTAAATGATTAAACAATTTGTTGTGGTTGAAAAATCGCCCTAATTAACCCAAATGATCATCATTAAATTTTAGCTAATGAATCATCCATATGGATTATAAAATAATTCAATATAAGATCATTTAAACTTATTTAATATCATTAATAACATGTAATATCAATTCTGGATGTTTATCCATGTTCTACACGAACTTTCATTTATGAATACAAGTGAACCATTAAAGAAAACCATAAAAACGAACATTCCCAAACAATGGATTTAAACCCTATAACTCATCCGAAGGCCCATTAAATAACCTAATGACACCATATTTAACCATATTAATGTACACAAGGTTCTTTAATTGTAAATTAATGAATATATTGTTGTTATACAGGGATTTAAAGGGAAGAAATCATTCATATACTAGGTAAAGAGAAATTCTCGAACCCAACTTTCTCTCTTATAGTTATCTCTCTTTCACTCCATTTTTGGTGTGGTTACTCCATAAAAATCATTTTTCAATCTTTATATTACCTATTATCTGATATACATGTTCACCATTTGATTTTATTCCATGCACAATGTTTTTTAAAAGAACTCTTCTTTCAAGAACACACCTTTTACTTCTCACTCAAGGTTGATGGTACTTGTATTTAGTATATTAATCCCTCTATCTTTTGGGAACTGAAAGATTATGAATGTGTTCTTTTGAGTTCAAAAACATTTATTTTCATGGTGATTTATATTCATTTTTGATATGTGTTATATGTGGAATGTATGATATTGATAATTTTATGATGTGATGGGTGCACCCAGAATTATATAGCGCAAAATGAATGTTATGTTGCAGGTGTGATTGGAATTATACAGCACTCCAATGCATTTGGTAAAGTGATGAATCTCATGAGTTAAAGTGAAATTATGCATGAAAAATATTATTTCTTTTTTCACAACTATATGTGGTAGTTAACCACTAAGACATGATGTTTTATTTTTTATGCATTTCCACATTTCAAGTATTTTATTAATGATTCCTATCATGTTCATGATCCTTTTCCTTTGTTTTGATTATGATCAACAAATTTTATATTGTTCTTATATACCCTCTTCCTGGGATTTTATCTCACTACTTTTTGATTTATATTTTCAGGTGACTACATGTACTAAGGAGAGGTCAAGTTCTAATAAGAAGCCAGAGAAGAAGGAATTAAATTAATGTTTATGTTTGATGTTGTAAATTTTATGTATAGTACTAGTTTTCCCAAGACACTAAACCACTGAATCCTCATGGTGTAGTACTATTATACTGTTTATATTTATAATGATGTAATAGTAATGTATGAAAAGGCTGGGTCTCTATAGTAGGTATCAGAGGCAAGGTTTATTTAATTTTGGAATTAGGATTAGTGAACCCTAGATAAAAAGTGTAGTATGAGACTAAGTAAAAATATGAACAAAAGAAGATTTACATAGAGATCCCATAAGTTATGATTTTAGTGAAAATTGTACAAATAAATAATTTATTCATGATTTAACTCATGTTTTGTTCTAAACTTTTGTATTTTAGAAAATGGTGGGAACCGGGAGAAACCAAGACAACAACTCATGAAAGGCCCAATGCAAAAATTTACCAAACAACATCCCCAATGATTTTATAGGTGGAGTTCAAAACTTCACGGTGATGCTTATGAAAATATCTCAGGTTATGAACAATAAACAGAATAATGGGGAATATCTTCCTTAACCTAAGAGGGAGCAACTGGCTGTCGGGTGTTTCATACGGCAATAACCACCAACGTTTAGTTGGTCTTCTGATCCACTAGTTGCAGAACAGTGGATCAACTCCATGGAGAATATCTTTTCCATGATTGACTGTTCTGATATGGATAAGGTGACACTATCCATTTATATTATAGATAGAGAGTCTTATCAATTGTGGGATTTGATTAAGATCCCCAAGACAAAAGATAAAATTGAAGAGATGGAATGGGAAGACTTTAAGATCGTGTCTCTTAATAAGTATTTCACACAAACTCTTCATACAAATATGGAGAGAGAATTCATAAAGATCAAGAAAAAAGAAGGATAATATGTCACAACCTATGAAACAAATTTCACAAGGCTTGAAAGGTGTTTATAGGGTTTTGTTATCAACAATGATGACAAGGTTGATAGATTATTTAGTGGATTAAATCCACACTTTTGAAAGGCTATTTAAATTCATGACTTTGGGAGTTATGAAGAAGTTGTTCGGTGTTCCCTCAAAGTGGAGATGGAGTTTGGAGAATGGTTCCATGGCTATGGTGATAAGAAACAAAGGATGGATTTTCAAGCCTGAGGATCTAATGATAAAGGTGGGAAGAAAACTCAATGACCCAAATGCCAAAAATATAGGAAGTTTCATCATGGGAACTACCTAAAAAGAATGTGGAAAAGCTTTAAGTGTGGAAATGAAGGACACCATTCTCAAGAGTGTTGAAAAGACATGAAAAGGAAAGAGAATGTAGTGGAATAAAGGAGACAACCACTCATGGTTCAATGCTACAACTATATGGAGAAAGGGAACTATTCAAGCCTCTGCACTAAACCTTGAGTCCCCGAGGGTAATCAACGTCATCATCCACTAAATCCAAAGGAAAAAGGGAAGGCTTATTCCATCACTACTGCGGAAGTGGATAAAGATAATGAATTTTTACAAAGTATACATTTTATTCACTCAAGAATGTCAAAAGTATTATTTGATTTTGGTTCTACACATTTCTTTATATATTGAAAGTTTTCTAGAGATATAGAATCGAAGCGCCAAAACCTTGAAGTTGCGATATCTATAGAAACACCAAGTGGTGAAATCATTGCATCCCATGTGTTTGACTACTATCTTGTTGGTGTATGTGGGAAGATTCTTCCAGTGAATCTCATAATACTTCCCTTAGTGGAATTCGATGTTATAATGGGAATGGATTGGATCTCGTTATATAGAGAATGTATCAACTGTCGGGAAAAGGAAATATTTTTTCATATTTCAAACCATCCCATGATCCTCTAAAAATGCAAGGAAGATCATGAATCTCTTTGGAAATATCCTTCAATGGTGTGAGTGTTGATTCTCTATGAATTAGCATACCTTGCCCAAGTGATTGAGGCAAAGTAAAGTACCGACCTTGTGTAAATTCCCATTGTGAGGGAATACTGTGATGTATTTCTCGAAGAGTTACCTAGACTTCCCCAAAATCGTGAGGTAGAGTTCTCTATAGAAATCATACCCAAAGCTACTCCTATCTCAAACTATCCTTATTGGATGTCTTCTATAGAAATGGAGGAGTAAAAGAAGAAGTTTCAATAGAATTTGGACAAAGGGTTCATATACCCTAGTGCATCACCTTGTAGTGAGTCGGTGTTCTTTGTTAATAAGGATAGAATGATGTGTTTTTGTATTGATTATTAAGAACTAAAAAAGATCACTATAAAGAAAAAGTATTCTCTTCCAAGGATTGATGACTTTTTGACCAGTTAATAGAAGATAAATACTTCTCAAAGGTGGATCTTTTATATAGATATCATCAGATAAAG
Source organism: Viscum album (assembly GCA_963277665.1). Classification (NCBI taxonomy): domain Eukaryota; kingdom Viridiplantae; phylum Streptophyta; class Magnoliopsida; order Santalales; family Viscaceae; genus Viscum; species Viscum album. The sequence goes on from OY728150.1 coordinate 1,843,793,103, forward strand.
GTGATGAAAGAAGATATTTAAAAGACTACCTTCCGTACAAGGTATAGTCCCTATGAGTTTCTGGTGATTCCCTTCAGGCTTACTAATTCCCCTGAAATATTTATGTATTTGATTAATAGAGTCTTTAGACATTATCTTGAAAAAATTGTGGTGTTGTTTATTGATGATATTCTCATATACTCCAAGAGAAAGGAGGAACATGAAAAACATCTAAGAAATGTGTTGGGGAAAATGATAAAGGATAATATTTATGCCAAGTTCCTCAAGTATGAATTTTGGATGAAGAAAGTCATGTTCTTGGGACATGTGATCCCAAGTGATAGAATTTCTATGGACCCTTCAAAAACAAAGGTGATTGAGGAATGATCCAATCCCTTTAGTGTCACAGAAATCTGTAGTTTTCTTAGATTAGTAGGGTACTAGAAATGTTTTTTGAGAAATTTATCATGATTTTCAAGCCCGATAACTATGTTAACAAGTAAAGGGGTAAAGTTTTTCTAGACAAAAGAATGTGAGGGAATATTCAAGGAGCTAAAAAGAAGGCTGATCACTGCACCTATACTCACATTACCGAAGAGTGGTGAAACTTTTGTGACATACGATGATGCTTTAATGAAAGGATTGGGTTGTGTACTCATAAAAAATGATAATTTAATATCCTATGCCTCACGACAGTTGATGATCCATGATCAGAACTACCCAACGTTTGATCTAGAGATGAAAATTGTGATTTTTTCCTTGAAAATCTCGTAGAACTACTATTATGGCATGAAGTGTGACATATACACCGACCACAAGAGCCTAAAGTATATATTCAAAAAAAATAAGCTCAAAATGCATCAAAAGAGATGGTTATAGATAATCTAGGACTATGACTTCTCTATTCACTATCATCCTGGAAAGTTGAATAGGGTAGTTGATGCTCTAAACAGAAAAGAACCTGCTACTCTTTCCATGTTACAGATTTAGAAAGACCTTATCTTCATGGATATGCAGAGGAAGAATTTTTAAATCATAAGGGAAGGGGATACATCCTACCATGCCCAAATTATTGTGCAACCATCAATCCAAGAGATGATTAAGGAGGCATAAAGGGTTGATCTGGAGTTTCAAAAGAAGGTGAATCCAGTAATGGAAGGGAAGTTTCAAGAGTTTTATATCAACGATGAAGGTGTGATTTGGTTTAGAATGAAGAATTGTGTGCCTTAATCACCCAGGATAAAGAAAGAGCTGTTGGACAATGCACACATCTCAAAATTCTCTATCCATCTTAGTAGCACCAAGATGTACCGAGATCTTCCTGAACACTTCTTGTGGGAAAACATGAAAAAGAGACCACATAATATATCTCAAGTTGATTGGTATGTCAGCAAGTTAAATAAGAGAAAAAAATTCCAAAGGGATGATGCAACCATTTTCTATACCCATGTGGAAATGGGATAATGTCACAATGGACTTTGTCACGGGTCTCCCGAAGAAGTCGAATGGAAATAATGTGATATGGGTTGTGGTTGACCAGCTCACAAAGACTGCCAATTATTTAACTGTTTAGATGATATCTCGCTTGAAAAAATTGTAAGGATATATGTGAATGAAGGGGTGAGACTATATGGTGTTCCACTCTCGATTATCTCTGATCATGACCCAAGGTTCACATCTAAATTTTGGGGAAGTATTCAACATGACTTGAGTATTGAATTGAATTTAAGCACGACCTATCACCCCCAAACTGATGGCCAATCTGAGAATACTATTTAGAAAATGATTATATACTAAGAGCATGCTCTCTATAATTCAAAGGTGGATGGTATTAGGATCTTCCATTGGTTGAGTTCTTGAACAACAATATCTTCCACTAGAGTATTCAGATGGATCCATTTGAAACTCTGTATGGAAAGCAATGTAGAAATCCAACTTGTTGGGATGAAGTTAGAGAAACAATGCTACATGAACATGACCTTATGTAAGAGATGACAGAGAAGGTTCAAGTCATACAAAGAACACATCAAAATGTCTTAGAGTCTAAAAAAGAGATATGCTAACAACTATAGAAGGGACTTGGAGTTCAACATTGAAGATAAAATCTTCCTTTTAATATCACCATGGAAGAAAGTCATGCAGTTTGGAAAGAAAGGGAATCAAAGCCCAAGGTACATTGACCCCTTTGAGATCATTGACCGCTTAGAACCTATGAACTATCGGCTTGAACTTTGACCAAATATGGATCAGGTTCATGATGCCTTTCACTTATCACTCCTAAAGAAGTACATATCAGACCCCTAACATGTAATGAACTCAAAGGTGGTATAGTTAGAAGAAGATCTCTCTTATGAGGAGCACCCGGTGAAGATTCTGGACTAGAGAGATAAGGTTCTAGACAACAAGACAACCCACCTTTTCAAAGTGTTGTGTAGGAACCATAAGTTTGAAGAAGAAACTTGGGAACTGAAGCTGGTGATGGAAAAGAAGTACCCTTACCTGTTTGTGTAAAATAGAATTTTGAGGGTAAAATTTTATAAGGGGGGAGAATGTAACGACCCAAAGTATTATCAATGAAATTACCTTCTTAAAATTATGACTTATAGTATAATCCCATTGGGAAGCACGATGACATATCATGATACTAAATACTATGTGACCATTAAATATAATTTTTCCACTTCTATGTTTCTAATTTCAAAAAGCAGTTATCAAAATTTATAATCAGTAAGTTAATTAAGTCTGATGAAACTAACTTGTTTTTCTGTGAATAGTAACATACACTTATGAATAGTAATGTGAATAGTAACATAACACTAATGAATAGTAAATTTTATTATTATTTTATTTTCTTAAGGCTTTATGATAATTCTATCTTGGTTAATTTTTCAATGTGATATAAAATCATTTATAGAATTAAAATTGTTATTTTTTGAATTATGTATGATTTAATTTAAAAATTAAATTGACAATATTTAGAAAATTATTTTCCCAAAATGGAGCTCATTCTTGAAATCTACACATCAAAAATATGTTAGGTTGAATTTTTTGGATTTTTCTAAAATTCTTGAATTTTTGATGAATAGTGAAATACGATAAAATACCGTATATTCAAATTATCAGTTAAATTCACTAGTTATGACTACATAAGTGATGTAAGACCACTTGGTTAGAAATAAAATTCCATTATTAATATTTTGGGTCACATGAATTAGTATTATTCATAGTCTTGAGAAACAATATTATAATAATCATATAAATAATGTAAAATACCTCCTCTCCTCCACTATAGATACCTCCCTCATTTTCCTCTTCCTCCCAAATTACTAAATCCTTGAAACATACCTAATTTCTGCACAATACACCTCCCAAGGCTCTTCCCCACGTTCTATACCTTCTGGTATCACCGAAAATCCAAAATCAAAGGCCTGAAAGAGGATCTCAAGGAGAAGAGATCTAGAGGTAAGAAATCATCTTTCATGTGTTTTCCTTTCCTTTTCTTTTATTATAGTCTCTTCCCATACTATTATCCAATAAGCATGAAAGCCACATAAATCCTATATATTCTATATGTTCTGATGTTCATGGAATACTCATCATCATTCTTCTTCTCCTCTCCAACTTATTCAAGGAATAAAAATATTGTCTGTGATGTGTCGAATTACCGACATCGTGGACGATGTGATTTCAATTTTCTTTAATTCATCAGATCTGGACATGAAATAATTTTTATGGTTGAACCAGATTATATTATATGTTTTATATCATATTTAATGTTCTTGGACTAACTTATGTACATATTACTATTTGATTAAACAAAACAATTGTGTTGTGGTCGAAAAATCGCCCAAATTAACCCAAATGATCATCATTAAATTTTAACTAATGATTCATCCACATGGTATATAACATAATTAAATAAAAGATCATTTAAACTCCAGTAATATAATTAATAACATGTAATATCATTTCTTTATGTTTATCCATGTTCTACATGAACGTCCATTTATGAATACATGTGAACTATTCAAGAAAACCATAAAAATGAACATTCCCGAACAATGGATTTAAACCCTATAACTCATCCAAAGGCCAATAAAATAACCAAATGAAACCATAATGAACCATATTAATGTACAAAAAGTTTTTGAATTGATAATTAATGAATATAATATGTTTATACAAGACTTTAAAGTGACGAAAGTATTCAGATACAAGGTAAGGGGAAATTCTCGAACCCAACTTTCTCTCTTTGGGTTCTCCCTCTTTCACTCCATTTTTGGTATGGTTACTCCATAAAAATAATTTTTCCATAATTTTATTACCTATTATGGGATATAATTTTTCTCCACTAGATTTTATGTCAAACACAATGTTTTCTAAAAGAACTCTTTTTTTAAGAACTCACCTTTTACTTCTCACTCAAGGTTGATGTTTTTGGTATTGAGTATATTAATACCTCTTTCTTTTGGGAACCCAAGGATTATGAATGTGTTATTATGAGTTAAAAACCATTACTTTACATGGTTATTTATGTCCATTTTTGATATATGTTATATGTGTCATGTATGATAATGATAATGTAATGATGTGACGGGTGCACCCAGAACTATATAGCGCAAAATGAATGTTATGATGTGACTGGTGCACCTGGAATTATACAGAGCTCCAATGCATTGGGTAAAGTGATTAATCTCATTATTTAAAGTGAAATTATGTGTGAACAAGATTCTATATTTTTTCACAACTATGTGTGTTAGTTAACCACTAATACATGATGTTTCATTTTTTATGAATTGCCACATTTCTTGTTTTTTTAATGATTCCTCTCATGTTCATGATCCTTTTCCTATGTTATAATTATGCTCACCCATTGTTATATTGTTATTATCTAACCTATTACTGGAATTTTAACTCACCCATTTTTCATGTATATCCTCAGGTTACTACATTTACTAAGGAGAGGTCAAGTTCCAAAAAGAAGCTAGAGAAGAAGGAATTAAATAAATGTTTATGTTTGATGTTGTAAATGTTATGTATGCTCCTAGTTTTCCCAACACACTAAACATCTGGATCCTCTTGGTGTAGTACTATTATATTGTTTATCTTTATAATGATGTAATAGTGGTATATGAAATGTTTGGGTTGCTATAATAAAAATAGAAGCTATGGTAGAAAATGAAAAGATGGTACCACTAACAAGACCTCGAGTCTCAGGTTCAGAAGAATCCGTCACCTATAGATGTCCCCATCCCTAACCACCGACTCCTTAAGTCTTGTGTAGAGAACCTAGGGGTTGTGGTGGTAATAAGTCAAACCTCTACCCACCTCCTACTACCTTTCATGCTACTCTACCACATCCATCACCCTATGGACCACACTGATCAACCCTTCACTAATGCCTTGGAGGTCCCTCTAATGTCTCCTGATCGTCTTTACGATGAGTCGGGCAATCTCGAGCCATATGTCCCCAACCACCGCATGAGTAACAGAGCATTTCCTTTATCTAAATTTCTCTACCTTTGGATCCCTGAAACACTAATCCTTCATCCTAGGGTCATCCCCTAGAGTTACTAACTAGCTTTGGTCCATGTGGCTGCTTTTGACAACCTACTGTTGAAGACTAAGCTACCTGGTGCATACTGGTAGCTCCTACTCCCAACTTCTGCTCCGTAAAAAAGCTCACTACTATTATATATCCCTATAGTACCCTAGTATATGTAGGAATGATAAGGTATTTCATGGAAACCATGATATATTGTTATTACCCCTGCTCGAAGGTCCGATCCCTGAAGAATGGGTCTCGCACCATATCCGTGTAATATCAAGAAAGTTCTGTAAACCTCACTGAGTACTCTGCCAGAGTCTAACTATAGAATAATTACCCAACTATAGATATAGGATATCATGTATGCATACTTATCAAAACATATCTAGAAAGAACTCTTCTATGAAGATACACTTGAAGTCTACCCAAGAGAGAGTCCCCTCATCCTGTGTCTGGGTCACTAAGCTCCACCATCACCCCAATGAGCCCAAAAGAAGACTAATGACAAGGAATTCCATCCGATTGGAAGGAATACTCAAAAGGTGGAAGACACATGTAAATACCTAAAACCAATGATAAGATACTTGGGGGGTATGTCTCACATTGAAACCTAAGAGGTTGCCTTTGGAATTCATGAAACTCACTCAGCCTACATACGTCTTCAACTAGTAGCGCTTATAGTAACTGTAGCTTTATGGTTGGTGGAATCATTGGTAAACCACCTGAAGGGGCTATCTCTGGTACATGCCCCTATACTAAGGCCTTGTCTCTAGGCAGATCATTTTTGTGATCATGCAACGGAATCCTAGATCATTGTATGTGCAGAGGCATCATGAAATAGAACAAGATATAACAGAGTAAATAGAGTATACCTGGTGAGCTAACTCAAGAAGGAAATGATAACACACCCAAATCCTATATGATACATATACCAATTTTTTACCTACAATCAGGGTTTTCCAGTAATATGTATTAAAGAAGGTTCCTAGAGTCCTGATGTGTGGATACGTTAGCCTTCACACCAATACTGGATTCCCTAGCCTAAAAGAAAAACTCGAAACACTCAACACTATTACCCCAAACCAACCTCACAGACTCCATGTACATTAGTAGAACCAACCCCATCTAATACCACACTATTATGAACATTCCCATAGGGGCCCATTCTGTGACTAACATAAGCCCACCTCCAATAGGCCAGGGGCTAGTGACTATCATAAAGTTGGAATATCCCACAAATGGGAGGAATTTTCCTATGTACCTATACAGACACACACATCTCAATGTCTAAGAATACTAAAATGTAAAACACTAAGTTAAAAATGCTTTTATACACTAAGATACCAACCATTGTGTACAAAATTATAAATCTATAAGGTAAACAGGGGTGGAATACAAGCCCAAATAAAAGTAAGGAGTCTATTAAAGTGAAAGTACAAGTTCCTAAAACTCATCCACAGAAAACCCTACCTAAAGGGTAGGTGTAAGATAGCTATTTGAAGCCATAGGATCTCACCTCGTCTGTCTGGTCTCTCTAAGAACCACCTGGTCATGGTCCACCTAGGACTCCATCAAATCATCGATCATCTTCACAATACACAACACGTATTGGCGAATCCTGTTTAGGGGTGACTAAAACAATACTTAGTCAGACATCTTGAAACCACAAAGGAATACCACTATGAAATACATGAATTATACAACAAAGAAATTAACAAGGTATACTATAAAGTAAAAAACACAAAGTATAACACAAGGAAATACATGAAGTATTACGCAAAGTAAATATACAAAGTATACCACAAGGAAATACATTAAGTATACCACAATGGAAATACACAAAGTGCAGTCATCTCAAACAAGTATAAGTCCATAGAATGAAATTACAATATTATCATACATAATCCAAAAAACTGCCAGTATTAATAGGACATGTAGTCATTATGAGAAACATAGTCTTGGTAAGACACACAGTCTTAGCATGGCACATATTCTTGGTGAGACATATAATATTGATAAGTCATATAGTCTCTGGAAGTCACATAGTCTCAAAAAGTCACATAGTATCCAAGTCCTAGCTAGCCATTAGATTATTCTTGCAGCGTTCTTTTTTTTGGGAGAACCTATTACCAAATACCTTAGATCATATGCACACTATCACAAAAACTCACTTAGATCATATCATAAGGAACTCTATATCACAAGGGTCCCAATGTCACAAACGTCTTGTCAAACAGACACACCGTTTAAATTTTATTGTTGTTTTTGTAAAAAGGTTCGAAGCAGGTCTGGTACGGTTCCGATACAACCCGCCAAACCCAGCCCGATCTAGAAGTCGACCCGAACTAGCCCAAAATGGTTTGGTCGGGCCTGAACTAGTCCAGAATGCTAGGTCGCTGGGTCTATCCCTTTGGAGCAGACCGACTCCCCCTGGTCCAGCCCGTGTTATAGGCTGGCTTGCTCTGTCGCACACAGTCCACCCGAACGCGTTCTCCCACAGTCAATGTGGTGCCATGGTGTTCAATGTGGTTGGCCCACCATGTACTCCTACCCCACAACCTCACCGCCATTGTGGGCTCCACACATCCTCCCCACCATATATGCAACCTCCTCACCACGTCCCCCTCACCCCACGTGGCCTCGCAGTTGTCGCAGTCTCCTATGCGAACAAACTTCCATGCATGCAACACTGGCATGATGAGCCATTGTGCGTAGCTAGCCGCTGCTGCCTGTGTTGGCTACCGACTTTCCTACTTCAGTGGGCCACCAGTTCTTCTCCGATGATCTGTTTTTTCAAACGGGACCAGCTACACAATCCTCAGGTCACGATCTTCACTACCTTTGGATTGTATTCATTTTTCCATGACTATGGGGGTCCGATCATGTTTGGAGACTTTAAGAAAGTCAAGTCGGGACCATGAGGGTCTAATGGTGAAGAATTCCAAGAATGAGGGAGGGAAGAAGAACAAAAAATCCTGGAGGAACAAATCACATCCTTTGTTCGTGTTGACCTCGATCCGTTATCATTTGAATGAAGAACAACGAAAAATAATCACAAAGATATATCACCCAAAAAAACCCACAAAAAAATATCTATACTACAAGAGTGATTGAACCGTGGATCAACCTATTCGTGGGTTGGTCCGTGTTCATCATTGAATTTAAGAACAGGGAATGAATCATAAAGAAAAAACACCCTAATTGAATTTTGGACACTTTTTGGCGAAGAACAGAGGTCACGTCATTGTTTATTCTCAATCCACCATCATTTTTTGGAGATAGATCATTCTTTTCTTGTCATAGGAATTCGAGGGTTGTGATGATAACCCTGAATTCTCTTAAAAGGTTCATTTAAAAGAAACCCACTTTTGTGAAAACATATTAAATGTTATTTTGAGTATAATGAAATTATTTCCATTATAGTAATTTATTTATTATATTTATTTACTATATATTTTCCTTAAATTCTTATGCATTGTCGATACATTATTTATTCAATTAATATGAAAATATAATAAATGATTTTTAAAAATATTAAATATAATTTAATTGAAATGAAATATTATGTTCCATGAAATTTTTAAATACATAAAACATATTATAGAGGTGTATATATAATATATGTTAATTACTTTTCTACAATTTTTTTCAAAATCAAATAAAATGAATAGTTCAAAAAATGTCATTAGTGTTATTTTATAAAAAGTAATAATTCATTAAATGATTTAAAATTTAAAAAAATTACATATTCATCCAAGTGATTATTATATGTATAAATTATAAAATAAATTCCATTTATGGAAAAGATTTAGTTTTATAGTAACTATATTTACCACTAAAGAGTAAAAAGCTTTGCTATCTCGGTAATTTTCAAAAAGGGTTTACATGAGTTAAAACCAAAATATAAGGACAAAAACATCACATAAACTAATAAAAATTTTATTATATGAGATTATTTATAATAATAAACACCTTATATTAAAATCATATAAGTTTTTATATATTTTCCAATGAATATTATTTTATATTAATTTAACAAATTAATAAATTCTAAGAGTGAATCTCCTATAAATTATAAAAGGAAACCTCATGTTTTCTTTTTTTTCCACATAAAAATCATTTGGTTCCAACAATACCTACATAAATCCATTAATTACCACAATTACCATATCATGGAATACTTGTTTTTATTATAGAACCCTCATAGTAAGTGTTTTTGTTAATACATAAAGTGGTTATCTAAAGAAGTGGTATCGTTCTAAACTGAGAATTTTTGTTTTATTCCTTATTCCTGCTCCTTAAAATAATTTTCAACAATGATGATATAATAACATAAGTATATAAATATACTGATATTTTATTATGTTAATTACATAACCTACAATCATCTCTACTTCAATCAAATTATAAACAAAACCCCCATTTTTGTATACGGTGGACTACCACCTCGCGAACCATTGTAATTCCTTTTCCATTATCACCTATAAAATATATTTATAATAATGGATTTAATATATATCTATACATTATATTAACGAAAAATTAATAATTATTGAAAATTAATATATCATATATTTATTTCCTTTCCATTCCCTGAAAAATGATAATGTCTTTCGTGCATATATGGGGACTACAACCTCCACAAAGAGATGCAATTCATTTTTTAATCACCGCATCACATGGATTATATATATATATGTTTATAAATAATTATTATTATATTTATGATTTAATTGTCATTTCTTAAAGATAAAATAATTCTTACTTTCTTTCCATCATGATCATTGAAAAATGGAATGGTTAGTCATGCATACATACGAACTATCGTGTCCTTTATTGTAAAAAAGTTCATTTTTCAAAAACATTATTTATGGTTGGTTAAAAAAGTATAATTTAGGTATAAAAGTGATAAGTTTTTCATGGTTATTATTTTTTAGATAATGAAATAATGATCTCATTTACCCTAGCCAGCCAAAAAAAACCATTTATGACTTATGAGACAAATACCATCAAAAAGTCCAATATGAACTTAATTGATTATATAATTGAATATAACATGGTATTAAATAAAACAAAAAGAGTGATAAAACATAAAAATTTTCTTAATAAAGTAAAAAAATGAACATAATTTTATTATTTAGGAAGATAAACAATGTACTTGATGAGTCAGACTCAAGGTAAGAAAATTTCTTTTTTTAAAAAATACACTTTTAAATTTTCCATTTTCCAAAGATTTCCCTTCCATGTCCATATTCATAAAATTATTTTATTAATGTATTTAAATGGGAATGAATGAATTAAAAAATAAATTTTATGTCAATTTTTAATTTCTTTCAATTGTTTTCAAATGTAATCATTTTACGTAATTTATATTGAACATTTTAACATTCTTTATAAAATAAAAAATAATGTTTTATTTTAACATATAAAACAGAAATGACTATTACGTATCCACAAAAAATATTTGATATTTGTATTTCATTATAATATTACTTGTTTTATTCCATTAAAAACTCTCTTTCCATTTGTTCTAATTATTTTTAAAAAAGGTTTTAAATAGAATTGATATTTTGATATATAGAAATGTTTTGCTTATGGGTGTAAGGGATATCTCTAAACCACCATTTTCCTTGGGTTATGGACATCATATATCTATCTCACTATCTCTATTTTTAATGTTATGTAATGATTATAAATTCTATATATATTTCTATCACATATATACCTTTCTTATTATCCCTTCACTTGAAGGGTTAATACTTGCCTAAGGATCATTTCTATAATATATTATTTATGAAATCTATTTTGATTATAATATGAGGCAAGATTATGAAATCCATTTTATTTTCATGGGAAATTATTATTTTTATTTCTTTTAATTTATTTCTATTTTTTGGAACACATAATTGTGAAATTTTTATGACGGGTTCACCCAGATAGTGCTCCAATTCATTAGGCAAAGCTTCTGTCTCATGAGACATTATATATGGGATTAAAAAGTAAACATATTCCACTATAGGACTACATCCACCATCTGATGTTGTATTGGAAGTCAGACTTGACTCATGATTATGTCGTGTTGTTTATTTCTTCCATATTTTCTATTCTTCCACTATCTTATGATACCATGTTCCTTTTTTTATGATCCCATGTGATTACTCTTGAGCTTATGTTTAATGGAATGTATATGATAATTTTTAAGGGTGATATTTATAACATTTTTTTGAAAAAGTTTTCATAAGTTTTCCATGATTACAAAGGAATATTTATGAGTTATACATTTCCTTTAGAATCTCTTTTGAAGTGTTTTATAGAAATATTTGGATAAAAAGTTGATTTCTTGGGTAATAAAATGTCTATTTTAAGAAAAATGTTTAATTTTGAAAAAGGAAAATCTTGTATGAGTAATCATGAACTAACAACTTTATTTCATTATTTTTTTAAAAGCCCCTTACTGATATTTTGTGCTTATACTATGTTTTCAAATGTTTTTCATTGGATTTTTAGGATGATTAGGGAAAATTATTAGGTAAATATTAAAATTATATAGATATGTCATAAAAATAAAACTTGTTATATCATAAAATAATTACATTGTGGGAACAATGGATACTAAGTGAAAGTGTACACTTTTTGATGTATTAATTATTTATGTAAGGTTGATGGCCTAATTTTATAAAACATAAAACCATAAAGATCCTTAAATGTAAGAAAATGAAATCATGACTTAAAACTCAAGATTATATAATGTTTAAGGCTGGGAACTTATATGGACCTTTGATAATTGTTGGAATAATATGATTAGGATGGATCTGATCTAATCTAGAGATTAACTACCAAGCCCTGACATGCTGCATTATATCATAAATAGTGAAGTATGATATGACATATTATTACAAGTTTGTCGCACCTACTAAGGAAATATAAAGTGGTCACATGGAGGCCACCATTTAGACCCATTCCTCTCCTAAGAGGATATCACTACAATTCAAAATAGAATAATTCAAATTGTAGTATTACTGCAAAGAAAGGATGAAATTGAGAAAGAATTGGTGCTGCTAAATTATTACATATGCAATAAAGTGTATATTGAAGAAGGGATGGAGGAGGTTGAATAACTGTCTCTTGACTCAAAATTAATCCCAAGTGATTTGATATTTCAAGAAGAGTTATTTTTATTGTGAAAGATATAATTTCTTAATGATTAAATATAAGAAATAAGCATTGATGTAAAATTTGAGCATCATTTTCAACATGAAGAATCTGTAAAGAGAGTTTATGATAATTAAGTTAAATAAATTCGTTACATTATCCAAGATAAATTTGGAGTGATTATTTTTTACTCATAGTGTTCCTATAATATTTTGTTTTACATGGTGCTGGAAAGAAGATGATGTGGTGGATTTAACTTTTTAATCTAAATAGTCTTTTAGAATTTGGATGGAAAACTTAAACTATCCCAGAATGGATAGTTAATGAATCACCATTTTTTAGAGGGTTGAAGTATTATATCTATTATGCGTGTTCTTTGGGGACCATCACATTCTAGTGTATATCCTTGAAATAAATATAATTTTTTTTTAGTTTTATTTTATTTTTTTTAAATAAATAATGACATTTTATTTTTTTTCTATATAAGAAATTAAGATAAAAACATGTTATGAAAAATTAATAGATTATTTGAACAATATTAATAGGTTTTCCACTACTAGAATAAATTTTAGATGAAGAAAGAAGCTACTTCAAACCAGATGGACTTGAAAACAGGATATTATAACTACCAATTAAATAAAAATAGGTTTTATTTTTGACACCATATTCTATAATAATCCTAAAATATTTGACATGATAACCTAAAATTATTAATTTTGAAGGACCAATAAATTAATAGAATAATATATAGTTATTGTTATCAATAAAATAACAATCATAGATTCTTCACATTTTCTCTATGTATACTCTGATCTATGCATCAATTGAAGTAGAGGACTTGATGGGAATGCAAGGGGTTTCACAAATTTTAGTGAAATATTATTTCTTGGGAATAAGAGTATAATAAATTGATAGTTTTATAGTAATAAATTTTGTACTATATTAATGAAATCTTTGATTGAGAATGTTGCATAACTCAAAATCTAACAAAGAATTTGATATCAATAGATCTTTGGGAGTTCTAGATAGAGATGAGAATAAAATCATGAAGAACCATTTAATATTTTATGAATGTAACTAACAAATTATTTATAAATATGATTATTGCACTGCTACAAAACTGGCCTTTAACAACGCTAGATATGTCCTTTATCAGTGCTAGAAAAGTGTTGACTACTTGAGTGAGGTTAAAAGACCTAGTCTTTTATTAGCGCATTAATTTAGAACCGCTAAAGGAACCATTTATCAGAGCTTACAAAATCACTGATAAAATAGACCATTATCGGCACTTATATAAGTGTTGATAAAAGGTCCATACTATAGTGTCCTATAATAGCACACTACATCACCATGGTAGTGTGCTGTAACCACACACCACAGTACCAGAAACACACCAGATATCAAAAAATTCAAGTCCCAATACAGGATTTAAATGAAATGAAATTTAAAACACAAACACAAGAAAAACAAATCTATATTATTGACGTTTCAAATAGTTGTTCATAAAATTATATAAATACAAGTTATTACATACATTTAAAAACATCAATGTTCATTTATCTTTTAATCCTAATCCAACTCATTCTATTTCCAAACAAACCACCCCTAATTGAGTAAAATAACACACCTATACAAGAAAAAAATTCATATGTTAGTAATAATATAAATAGATAAATTAATAAAAAGTGTTAATTTTACTAAAATTGATGCCAATTTTAAATAAAAAATTCACTTAGAGTCATACCGGTCACACTATGAATCAAATTGGGTTGTGGATTATTCCCACAAAGCACAAATGACTCATGGATCATTGTATTAAATTATTTAAAAAAATTTAATGTGTTTTCTTGATTTTGATTAGGTCATTTTTACTTTTTACTAAAATTGATGTCAATTTTAAATAAAAACACGCACTTGAAGTCATATCAGTCACACAATACATCAAATTGAGGACCGGAAGATTCATGAACGTCTGAAATAGTATATAGACCATTTTTCTAAAGTATCAAAATAATATGAATGTTTTTGTTCAGTTTGAGTAGGTCAGTTTGTGTTTTTTCTAAAATTGATGTCAATTTTAAATAAAGATGCACTTAGAGTCATACAGGTCAAACCTTGCATCATATTGAGGTGTATATAATTCCTACATGTTTCAAATCATGTATGTATTTTTTTCCTATAGTATCAAAATAATATGATTTTGTTTTATTGGTTTTGAGTATGCCACTTATACTTTTTTCTAAAATATCATTTTTAAACTTGAAACATGCACATGGACTCATAAAGATCACATCGTGTATTTCTTTGATGTGAGAATGATTCCTGCATGTAAAAAATGATTTGTGAATTGATTCCCTAAATTATCAATAAAATAATTGTGTGTTTTCTCAGTTTTTAGTGAGTGAAACTTTTTAAAGTCAAATTTAAATTTTAAACTTTAAAAGGAATCATTGAGTTAGTTGTCTTTTTTATTAAAATTAATGTCAATTTAAAATATAAAGTACTTGGAGTCATAATAGTCGCATTGTGTGTTAGATTGAGGTGTGGTTGATACCTACACGTCCAAAAATCTCAAAACAATCCTAATTTCAATGTTACCATGGTTTGAATTGAATTTATTAGTTGAACTACGAAAAATGCATGAGTAGTATTGAACAACCCACATCAACTCAAAATAAATAACCCACCTATTTAAGAAACCATTTTTATGATTAATAATAAAAATAATTAAATTAAACATAAATATGAAATAATACATTAATTCTAGGGACAATGATTTCATTGTGCAAGTATCAATATTACCTTTGTAATTGATCAGTGGAGGGAACTTGAAGAAATGTGATAAATTTCAACACTATAGGGGTGAAAGGTTTTGAGGGAGAAGATTTTTTTGGACATTTTGGTGCGTAAAGAGATGAAATATGGACATAGCACTCTAACTTGTACAAAAAAAATCCACTGGTATAAAAACAATTATTATTTGGGTAATACTAAAAATAAATAAATTAAACATAAATATGAAATAATTCATTAATTCTATAGAAAATTATTTTACTATTAAAAACAAAAATATTACCACTATAATTGAGAACATGTAGTGTTGTTGCTCTTCATTTAATGTAAATAGTGGTAACTTGAAACAAAGTGATAAATGTACCACTACAAAGGTGAAATGGTTTTATGGGAGAAGAAGCATAAAAGTTGGACAAAACACTCCAAATCAAACAAAAGAATACACATGTATAAGAAAAAAATTATTATGTTAGTAATACTAAAAATAAATAAATTAAACACAAATATGAAAAAATAAATTAATTCTATAAACAATGATTTTACTATGAAAACATCAAGATTACCTATTTAATTAAGAATAAGAATCATCGTTTCTCTTTCAAAACAGGTAGGATAGGTTACTTGAAAGAAAGGGATAAATGAACCACTATAGGGGGTGATAAGGTTTTAAGGGAGAAGAAGAATGAAAGTTGGGAAGAGCACCCCAACCTGAAAAAGAGAATCCACCAATCTAAGAAAAAAATTATTATGTGAGTAACATTAAAAAGAAATAAATTAAACATAAATATGATACAATACATTAATTCTATAGATAATGATTTTACTATGAAAATCTCAAGATTACCTTTGTGATTGAGAAAAGAAAACACTATTTCTCTTCCTGTAAAGGCATGACACTTAGAAGGAAATATTCTAAAATAAACTATCTATACTAGGAATAATTAAAATTAAATCAACACTTTATTATATAATTTTTTGGTAAAATAGAGAAATTATATCATAACATTACCTTTAGATCATTTTAAAGGGTTTACTTCATTATAGTTATTTTTCCATCATGTGCATAAGACATTTTCTTTATTATTATTCAAAAATTTAATTATGATTATGTTTATGAATATAATAACTTAAGAATATTATGAGGAAAGACATAATATATTAAAATTAACTTTTACCTTCTTGTTGAACCCTATTTATTTTTTTAAAGGTTTCAAGGATTTGGTTCCTCTATTGAGAATCCAAATCCCCTATTTTTGGTCCCCTCGAACAAACAATACATTATCTATATTGGGACCGACATGAACTGATTGTGATGTCCCAATGAAAGGGTCATCCTAGATTGAATTTTCATCTGACAACGCATTTGTTTTAGTTGCTAGTTTGAAAATCAACCAATTCTTGTTTGTTGGATCAGAGATATAAAATAATTTCACTGCTTGTGATTCAATTATGAACGATTTGTCTTTTCCCCCTTTCATACTAAAATTCACTGTCACAAATCTCATTTCATCTGTTTTCACTCCATTGATATTGTCAACCCATTTCCAATAGAAATATGGCACTTGAAATATTGTATAATCCAACTTTTATATTTTTTATATAATGGAAAAGTATGACATATTTTCATAAATTGCATTTATGTACATGGAACCAGATATGTGCATTACTTTAGCCACAAGAATATCACCACTATTTTGCATCGTACTAAAGTCATCGTGTTCTTTTGTATAGAAAGTATGACCATTGATTACAAAACTAGTGTAATATATAACTTTTTCATTCGGTCCTATGACTATCTATTGAAGTAGTTTGACAATTGAATTGGTAATTTCATATAACTTCTTATAAATTAGATCTTGGAACCATCCAATAAACTATTGATTATGTGTATTTTATATCCATCCTTCAGCCCTTTATGGATTCCAATATCTAAGAATTTCTTTGTGGGATTCAATGTATGGATAAAAATCTTCACTATTATGTAATATATAAAGATGTGCTTGCTCCTGGTCTTTGAATGTAATTGGAACAACATATCTTCTAGAAATCCATTCACCCATAAGGTGTTCTCTATGAAGAGTCTTAGGGAGACCGATGCTTTTAACATATGATTGGTAATCAGTACAAAATTCAATAGATTCTTCGACAATATATCTTTTTGTAACACAACCTTCCATCCAACTTCAATTATTTACATTCCATTAGAAAATATTCATATATTATTCAACGAGATACATCCATCTATAATGGATAGAACCACATAGTTGAACCCCTCTGACCATGTGAACCACCAGGTGGACTATTATATCAAAGAATGATGGTGGGAAGAACATCTCTAATTCACATAATACAACTACAATATCCTTATTCATGATGGGAAACTTTTTTGGGTCTACAACTTTACTATATATGGATTTCAAAAAGAGGTAGAGTCTTGTTAATTTATGTCATAAAATTTGAGGTAGAATGTAATGGAAACGAACATGCATTAAATATTGCATCAAAACATGAATGTCGTGTGATTTTAGTACCTGTAACTTCAAATTAGTCATTGAAAATACATTATTGATATTTGGTTAATACCCTATGGAACTTTTACACTAGTAATGAAAAGGAAGAATTACAATTTTTTCTGTCTGGATACCATGTAAGCTAACAGAGGAAGAAAAGAAAACCATTTACCCTTCATCGGGGCCAACTCTTCCCTTATCCCCATTCCAATTAAGTCCAACCTATCCTTGATTCCATCTTTAATTTTTTCAGGAACATTTAGTAACATTCCAATAATACTATGAAATATATTTTTACACATGCTAGACATCAAGAAAATGTTTGACATACAAACAATTCCAATATGGAAATTCAACGAAAACTGATCTCTTCTTCACACATGATTTTAAGGTTTTTTCAAAATGGTCTACCAAAAATAGTCTCAATCTATTTTACTTTTTTGTACATTTGATCACCAGTTTCTAGAGATGGTGTTGTACCTTGTTTGATATTCCCATCAAATGATGTCATCAAGGATTGATATTTATGTCATCAAGGTAAAAAATTTTAGATGTCCTACAAACACAGTCTTTGAGGAATGTTTTAACCGAACTGAGTATGTGTTTTTTTCACAAATGGGACACAAAAACATTTTTTTAATGCTATATCCTTATAAATTTCAATAAGAAGGGAATTCATTAATCATTACATACAATATGGCCTTTAATGTGAATTATTCACTTCTTTGAGCATCATACATTTCAATATATGTATCCCACATCAATGTTGTGTATTTAGTACAACTGATATATAGAGGTTTCTTGGAACAAATATTCAACTTCTCAGACAACTTTTGACAATCATGAAGGTCGTCTCCAATTTCTATTGACATATCTTCCATGCGATCTCCATCATCTTTTACCAAGGTATTTATATCATACGATTCACAAACCGTAGTATCATCCCAATCGATTTCCACATTCATTTTTTCACCATTTTTAGTCCCACATTAATAGGTTTGATATATTCTATGAAAAATAAAATGATCTTAAAACTCTTACAGACTAGTTTTTCTTAAATAAAAACAATATAAACACGGATAGAGAATTTTAAAAGGATTGTCTACATGCTCTCTTGAAAACATGATGAACTATTTAACTCCATCTTCATATTAGTTTGTCAAATGATTAACATGCTTCTATTTTTGGTTTAGATCCATCCTATTGGGTTTATAAAATATTAATTTTATAAAATATATAAATAAATACAAATAAGATATTTATCATAAAAAGTGAAATTTATAGATAATTATAATAAGGGAAACTCAATATTTGATTATTTCAATTAATTTCTGTATGTTGAAGAAAATGGGAAATTGAATTGAAGAAAAGAATTAATCTACATCAAACCTTTCTTAAATTCCTTAAGCAAATGAAAATATAATATAAGAAATTAGGAGTAATAAGAATCTCAAATATGATAAACAAGAATAATAAACTCTCATTCAATCAACTATAAGATATAAAAATGTATTGGAAAAAGTGATGTAGAAACCTAATTAATTATTACATTTAAAATTAATGGTATATAAATATTTGAAAACATCTCAAGACTCTTGGGATTTTATATCACCATATAGACCCATCCCAAGGAAATTCAATGTACTCCAACTGGATGTAAAATTACCATTTACTAATGGATTTCATGAATTGGAAGTTTACATAAAAAATACAGTTTTATCATTATTTAATATGAGAATATTTTTTGTAAATTGGAAAAGGTAATGTATGAATTGAAACAAGAACTAAGAGATTTGTATTGAATGATAGACCAATTATTAAATAAACCTTAATTTAAAAAATGGGGAATTGATCATAATAATTTCATAAAAAATAATTTTATGGATAGATTGAAAGTGTTTATTAATGTTGATGACATAATATTTAGTTGTCCATGATATGAAAAGAGATAATCATTTTATATATTAACAATTACCAATGTTTAAATGTTAATGATTAGTGAGTTGACATTTTACTTAGTTTGTAGGAAACTCATATAATTCTTGGGATATTTATTTCCCTATCCATGTATGTGACGGATGTGTTTTATTGATTTAAAAAAGGAATATTTAGAACCTATGTTGAAACCCATTGAAATTTGAATAAAATTTTCAAATTTTGTGGATGGAATGTTAATCTATATCATGGAGTGTGGGAGATTCATTATATGCCAAAGTTGTTTATAGTAAAAAGGTTTTACATACTATTCTTATTCATTTAATATAGCTAGGTATCAAAGTGATTCCATGGAAATACACTTGTTATTAGTTAAATAAATACTAAAAAGGGGGGAAATTCTTGAAAATATACATTAAAAAGTAAGAAATTATAATGTCTTATAATGGTATATAGGTCTCAAAAAAGTGGTATAACTAGAAAGGGGTAATCTCAAAAGGATATATTTTTTAAATTATTGAGGAAGGGGGAGTATGATGATGATGAAAAATTCTAATATAATTGGAAAATAGTACATAACATCAAGGTATAATATTTAATATATTATTATTAAAAGGATTTATAAATAATGTTGGATTAATATAAAGAGGGAGAAAAATAAAATAGATTTTTTAAAAGTATTGATACATAGGTAGTTAGATTATTGAGAAATGGTAAAAAAATAACAATAGATATAGTTTCAAAAAAACCCAAGAAAACCATATATCAAACACCCAAGCTAGCACATGATAATGTCCACGAGACATTCTTGATCCCCCTTGGGTCGACAATAAGAAACAAGGCAGGAAAATCAACATAGTGGGAATGATTTGGCCCAAAAAATAAATAAACCTCATAGAAATAGAATTTAAATAAAAACTTCCATGATGAATCCATACATTGGATTCCTACACCAACACAGAGAAGTAGAAATAAGAAGATATTAATCAGTATAATATAAAATAAATCTCTTAACCTATATTCAAATCCCTCACACAAAAAACTACCAGTTTCAATTTCTAAAATTTTACATGTATGGAATATAATTGATAAAATAAATAATGAAAAATATGTATGATAGAATTGGGAAATAAATTTGGGAAATGTAAATAAAAAACAACCAACTAAACTCGATGTGTCTTCATCGAGTCCAAAAACAATAAACTCTTAATGAGTGATCAAGTGTTGAGTCCAAATTGGAAACTCAGAAAATTGGAAGTCCTAACTCACTAGTATACAATCACCAGACCATAAATAATGACATCATCAAAGAAAAAATCAAAAACAAAACCAAAAATAAAAAAAGAAAATCCGAAGGCCTAACTCACTAGGTTGACGAAAATCCAAAACCCACTTTGAAAACCATAACTTCAATCGAAAACTGTATGTTAGATGAGATGTTCGAGAGGTAGTAGAGTGGTGTGATTTTAGGATTGATTTACCGAGGAGGAGCGCCGACAATGTTTGGATTTTGAGGAAGGCCTCTAATATCATTACAGGTTAACAAATGGTAAGGTTTTTTTAATTAGACCAAGACACATTTATCAGTGCTTACAAATAAGCGTTGATAATGGT
The DNA here is from genome assembly GCA_963277665.1 of Viscum album. Lineage (NCBI taxonomy): Eukaryota > Viridiplantae > Streptophyta > Magnoliopsida > Santalales > Viscaceae > Viscum > Viscum album. The sequence goes on from OY728150.1 coordinate 1,843,814,634, forward strand.
ATGTCTTTGTCAGTGCTAAAAAAACACTCACAAAATCAATCTTTACCAGCACTAAAATTATAGTTCTAATAAATGTTAATTTTATCAGTTATTTTTTTAGCACTGATAAAGCCTCACCTTTATCAGTGCGAACAAATCAATAATAAAGAGGCTTTTATCAGCGCTTATTACTCAAGCAGTGATAAAGGATTTATAATTATAATTATAAATAATGTTTTTAAATATTTATATGTACTTAATGAATAAATATAAATATAAATATAAATATAGTAAATATATTCCCTTTAAAATATAATAATAATAATTTTATAATTATATATTTATAATTATTCATATATTTTTAAAAGAATAATATTTTTATCATTATATATATTTATTTAATTATACATATATATATATATTTAATAAATATATATAAATACATTAAATATATTAATTATTAAAGTAAATTTATTATAAATTTAATTAATATTTAAATATATATAATTAATTATTTATAATTATATAAATTATTATTTTTTAAATATTTATTTATTTTCAATAATAAATATATAATTGTATAAATATAGTAAATTTAAATTTATAAATATTATTAATTATAAATATTTTTTAAAAATATTTTTTTAACATTATTAATGAATATCTAATTTTATGTTCGTGCATATATGTTAACAATGAACGAAATTGAATAAATTAAGAATAAGTACACTTTAACGATATTGAAAAAATGGATAAGTTTTATGAGTGTGCATTGTTTATAAAAATGCATTAAAATTTATATGTGTAATTAATGTAACACATAATTGATCTATGTTAAATTGAAAAATCAAGAGACATTCAACTATATGTCGAGTACTATGTAATTAGTCAATATTTTTTATTCATATTAATTTTTAATTATAAACTATTATTCAAAAAATATATGACTACTTAAAATAAAGTCATATATATATTTTTACATATAAATCATATTTATATTCATTAATGTATATCTATATATTTAATATATATAATTTAATAATATTAATTATCATAATTATCTAGTTAATAAAATGTTTAATATTTAATAATGTATAATCTTTTTACTCATTTTTATCAATAATTATTTAATTAATAAAATTTGTAATATTTTTTTAATAAATTTATTTTTTTATTTTTCTATTTAATTATTTCATTTTATTTATTCAGAACATTATCATTGCAAAAAAAGTGCGGATAAAATAAATATTTATCAGCAATAAAAATAAAGCACTAATAAAATTTTAAATTTATCATCACTTTCATTAGGGTTGATAAATAATCCATTTATCAATGTTTTTTTCTAACAGTTATAAATACCAACACTATTAAATGCGGGTTCTGTAGTAGTGTTAGAAAATTTCAGATGTTGTTTTTGATTGACAGGAATCTAAGATAGTTGAAACTAGAAAACTAGATGTTATGGGGGAGCTTGGTTCCAATCCCATATCCAAAATATTGTATTCTAGATAGCCCAATGTCCAAATTTAAAAAATGATGCATAATTGTGGCACTATTAATTTTTTATAGGATGTAAATATTAATTCTAAACTAATAGATCATCACGTTTAAACTGGATAAAGAATTTTAGACTTTAGGGTTTTTCCAATTAATCCAAATTTGAAGGAAGTGAAGATGAATGGATCTTCAAATTCATATAGTTTGTGGCTTATCATCAACATACATTGTATTTAAACGAAAAGAGGTACTTTTATAAGTCCACTAATGCATGAAAGGGTTACAAAAATGCCAAAATTTTATTATTAAATGTAATTGGTTTGGTGATTAACCACTGTAAGAGGCTAATATTCGTTGCTAATATATGTAGTTTTCATGTTCCTTGCTATTCATAAATACCATTTTAGTGCATTTTACATTTTGAACACCCATTCTCATCATTTGTGCACTTCATGCCCAATGTGCACCAATTTAGGCCCAAAGTTTCATCTGATTTTAAAGAATGTAACTATCCATGTTTTAATTTGACATTTTTGGAAATGTATATTCACCTAATTATGAACATTTTTTATTCAGGAATCAATGGATTATTAATAAAGTATGATGGAGATATTTGGCAATTAAAGGAAACAATTCTGAAGAAGGCAGATTGGATATCATACCACTGATCGGACTATGGGGCCCACAATACAGGCCCAATGAAGCCCAAACTTTATCTAAGGATAGAAGACATATATGGGAAAAAATAATTCTTCTGGAGCCAGTGCTAATTCGTTCTCAATTGGGGTTATTAAGGCGGCCCAAGTTGAAGATTTAATTTTGGGCCAGAGTCTGTGGCCCAGAAAAACAGCCCACCATTTCAATCATATCTCCCGAACCACAAATTATTTTGGGCTGAAATTTTACAGGCTGTTAGGGGCAATCCGGGGATTCATTTAAGTCTTCTAGGGCCCACTCAAATTCGGCCTTCTAGAAGGTACTTTTGGCGAGGATTTCCGGTGGATGCAAGCTGGATGCAACTTCGGGGCAAGAAGTGGAAAAGTCTCTTATCATTAATGTTCCACCCACCTTTTCCCAACATAATTAATTCAAGGCACATGGGATGTTGGGGGGCTCGGCCAAGGCTTCATTTTTTCCTATTTAAGGCAGTAGTGGTGATGGATTTGTGGAGTTTGGGTGCTTTGTTTCATTATAATGTTATGCTGTCCATTTGATGTTGTAATCGTTCTTCATTCTCATGTATGTTGTTTGAATCACATTAGTTCTTAATAAAAGTTCTTCATTTCCTCTTTTTCTTTTCTTCTTATTATCACTTTGATACTGTTGCTTTAAGGTGTGAATTTATTCACACCAGCACTTGTGAATTTATTCACACAACAGTGGAGTGATCATTGTTGTTTTTGTTGTTTTTACTTCTTCAATTCCACCCTCATAAGTCTACTTCCCGCTTCCGTTGAGAACTTGTCATCAATGGAGGGCTAGCTCTTTTATGGGTTGATCCAAGGGAGTAGCAAGGGGCTGGATTGAATGTTATTTCTCATGCCCTAAATGTTATTAATTTCTTTTAATTGAGTTTCTTTCATTCAATGATTTTTATTCTTCCTCTTCCTTATTGAATTTATTCACCCCACTTTCATGTGGTAATTACATCCTTTACCTTGGAGTGCTCATGAAAATGATCCTACAAGTGTATAGGTGATTATCATATGTTTTGAAGGTGTTTAATCAGTAAGTGATGAGGTTAGTTTGAATTCATTTCATGACTCCTTCTCGATTTAATGAAATTAAAATCGTAAAAAAAGAAAGAATTCATTCAATCCACCCCGAGCCATAACCTAGGATCAACTCATTTTCTCATAATTTGAATTCACATAGATCTTTTAGTGCTATTTCAAAACGATCTAAAATCAACCCAAGTTGGCCACTTCACAGCCAAAAATCCATCTTTTTTTTTGAGTGTCTAAAGGTTCTTCTTAGGTCTCTGAGGATTCGACAACCCAAGCTACACTACAAGCGACCGCTTGACCCTTAAAACTTGGGTAAATTTGGGTGAGACCAAATTTTGGCGCCGTTGCCGGGGACCAAGTAAGTTCCTTATACAAAAACCTTCTTTCCTCACCCCCATTCTTCTACTCTCACCCAAGATCTCTTATCTTGTCCCTTTCTCGCTTTTTTTTTGGCGCATGTCCGCCTACACCCGCGATTTCTCAAACAGACTAGTTAGGGTGGATAGTCCTAGGATAGGAGAGTCAAGTGCACCTAGGGGATTGTTTAAATCAGATCCAAATATTCTTGAAACCCCAAAGTCATAACTTGAAACAAGTACAATGGAGGGTCATCCACAAAATCAAATTGCAAACCCTGGGGGGAATCAAATGGGAAACCAAAACCAAGAAGCTCCAAACTTAGGGAATGTAGTTGATCAAACCATGAACGACTACCTCACTCCTGCTTGGACCAATGCCCCCCCATGCATTAGACACAATTCTATAGGAGACACCAACTACATATTCAAACCCCATGTCCTAAACCACCTTCCAACCTTTCATGGGATGGAGTCAGAAATGCCATACCTTCATGTCAAAGAGTTCAATGACATTGTTGAAACCATTTGTCCCCCACATCAACTAGAATATGCTAAGATGAGGCTCTTTCCTTTTTCATTAAAGGATCGAGCTAAAAATTGGCTAAACAACTTGAGACCTGCATCAATCCACTCTTGTGACCAACTGAAAAGAGAATTCTATAAAAAATACTTCCCTCATCACAAAACAATTGCACTTAAAAAGAGCATCCAAAACTTTTTTGAAAAAGAGGGAGAGTCATTTTATGAAACATGGGAGAGGTTCAAAGACACCCTAAACATGGTCCCACACCATGGTTTTTCTATTCCTGAACAAGTAAGAATTTTCTATGAAGGTTTGGGCCCGGGGAACAAACAATTCATTGACATGATGTGTAATGGGACCTTTAAAAACAAATCCACAAATGATGCTTACGAGTATATAGAAATCCTTGCTGAACAAAACCAAACATGGGGAACATCACCTTATTCTGAAAAGCCTCAAAGAACTACTGGAATGCATACACTTAGGGAAGAGGAAAGCCTTAGGGCAAAACTTGCAGCACTCTCTAGGAAGGTTGAAGAGATAGACCATAGGAAAATCAATGAAATCCAAACTGTAGACCTTGTTTGCACAATCTGTGACAAACATGACCACAAAACAGACAATTGCCCAACCATTCCATCCATCAAGGATGTTCTTTTAGGAGGACCACCTGCTGAAGTCAATGCCCTAAACTTTCAAAAGCCTCAATACCCAAACACATTCAACCCAAGGTATAATGACCACCCAGGCTTCTAATGGAAAGATAACCAACAACCTAGCCAACCATAAGGACCAAACCCCTACCCTACACAAAATTTTCAAAACCATAACCAATTCCAACCACAACCAATCCAATACCAACATCCTCCATTCCAATACCAAAAACCCATCCAACAACCAAATTATCCACCTGGGATAACCCAACCAACACAAACCCCTTCCCAATCTGTCCCTCTCCCAATCCTTGAACAACTGTGCAAAAAAATGGAAAGGATGAACTCAGAAGTCTCGTCCCTTAAACAAGAACTTCAAACCATAAAAACTGGAAAGGCGCCCATGCCCACACAGGCCATTCCACAACAAACATCAAGGGGGGAGACAAGTTGCACTCAAACAACTCATGAACAACTAAAGGCTGTGACAGTTTTGAGAAGTGGAAAATCAATTGGGAAACCTGAACAAATAGTCCAAAACCCGCCTGAAGATTCAAACTCTAATGAAAATTCAAATGAAACACATGAACAAACTGATGATACTAATAAAAATGTGAAGGAAACAACTCTTTTAAAAACAACCCCACAACCTACCCCATTTCCTCAACGCATGAGGGGGAAAACCAAGCCTGAATTGAGTGAAACATTGAGGGAAATATTCTCACAAGTCAAGTTGAACATTCCACTCCTCGATTCCATTCAAACCATTCCTGCATACTCAAAATACCTTAAGGACCTCTGCACATTTAAACGGAAATTCTCACATAAGAACCAAGTCCTTCTGGCAGCAAATGTTAGCACAACAATCCAAGGAACCCTTCCTCCAAAGATGAAAGACCCGGGATGCCCTTGCATAAATGTTGAACTAGGTGAGAACAAAGTTATAAAAGCCTTGTGTGATCTAGGAGCCAGTGTGAACCTCATTCCTTATGCTATGTATTGTCAGTTAGGGCTTGAAGAACTCCAACCCACATCTGTCACTCTTCAACTTGCTGATCGTAGTATTCGAGTTCCAAAGGGGATCTTAAAGGATGTTTTGGTGAAATTTGAAAATTTCAGTTACCCAGCTGACTTCATTGTTCTTGACAATCACCCAAGATTAGGTCCTAGGGAGCAAACCCCAATCATCCTTGGTCGTCCCTTCCTTGCAACAATCAACTCTGTTATCCGAGTCCTAAATGGGAACATGACCATCACCTTTGGAAACATGAGTCTAGACTTGAACATCTACAATGAAAACTCTCAAATTGGGGATGATGAAGAGATCCATGAGGTTAATTAGATGGGTAGTGTTGATAGTGAACTCAAGGAACATCAAGTAATTACCGAAGGTTGTTTAAGTCAAGAAGAGATTGATTTTCTTTGTTCACATGAGGGAAATTTGTCTCCTTGGCTTGAATCTCTTTCAGATTTCTCTATTGGTGATTTTCTAGAATCACCAATCAATGATACCATGAGTGAAATCAATAACATCAAGTCCATATCCCTTCATGAAACTACTCTAGCTAATTTAGTGGATGAAAATTCTCTTCACAAGGAACCAATTTTGTCAAGAAATGTGACCAAAGAAACTGAGTTCAATGCAAAGTCTCATCCTTTCTTGGAAAGTGATAACCACTCTGATCTTGAATTTAAGGTTTTACCTTCATCACTCAAGTATGCGTTCTTAGGGGACAATCAATCCTTTCCTGTTGTCATTTCTTCCTCTCTTGAAGCCAATCATGAGAGGATGCTTCTAGATGTCCTTAGGAGACACAAGAAAGCCATTGGATGGACCCTATCAGATATTCCTGGGATTAGCCCACTTATCGGGACTCATATAATTGTTCTAGAATCTGATTCAAAGCCATGTCGTCAACCACAGCGACGACTCAATCCTAATCTCATGGAAGTAGTGAGAAAAGAACTTTTGAAACTGTTAAAAGCTGGTATCATCTATCCTATAGCTGAGAGTGGGTGGGTTAGCCCAATCCATGTGGTTCCAAAGAAGGCTGGAATCACAGTAATAACCAATAATGATGGAGAGATTCTTCCAACAAGGGTTAGTAGTGGATGGAGAGTCTGTATTGACTATAGGAAGCTCAACTCTTGTACCAAGAAAGACCATTTCCCCTTGCCCTTTATTGATCAAGTCCTCGAGCGAGTGGCAGGTCATCAATTCTACTGCTTCCTAGATGGATTCTCAGGGTATAATCAAATCGAAGTCTCTTTAGAGGATCAAGGAAAAACGTCCTTCACTTGTCCATTCGGCACTTTTTCCTTCAAGCGCATGCCCTTTGGGTTATGTAATTCCCCTGGTACCTTCCAGCGGTGCATGATGGGAATCTTCTCGGACATGGTGGGGGATTGTTTAGAGGTCTTCATGGATGATTTCTCCATCTTTGGGGATAATTTTTGAGGGATGCCTTCTAAATGTTGAAAAGGTTTTGTCAAGGTGTGAGGATAAGAATCTCATACTAAATTGGGAAAAATTCCATTTCATGGTAAGGGAAGGACATGTTCTAGGTCATCTGGTATCTGGTAGAGGGATTGAAGTTGATAAAGCTAAGGTTGACATCATTCGTCACCTTCCCTCTCCTAAAACTGTTAAGGAAGTGAGGTCCTTCTTAGGACATGCTGGTTTTTATAAAAGGTTCATTAGGAATTTCAGCTCTATTTCTCGACCACTTTGTGCTCTATTGGTAAAAGATGCTCCATTTTTATGGACAGAAAGCTGTGAGGAATCATTCTCTACACTCAAGTCAACTCTTATATCTCCACCTATCATGAAATCTCCAAATTGGAAACTTCCTTTCGAGCTCATGTGTGATGCAAGTGACTTCGCTGTAGGAGCAGTCTTAGGACAACGGTGTGAGAAAACTCTATGTGTCATTGCTTATGCAAGCAAATCTTTAAATGATGCACAAATAAACTACACCACTACTGAGAAAGAGCTACTTGCTGTTGTCTTTTCTTTAGAGAAATTCAGGTCTTATCTCTTAGGATCACCCATCATTGTCTTCACTGACCATTCAGCCCTAAAATACCTTTTCCAAAAACAAGATGCCAAGGCTAGATTGATTAGGTGGGTCCTTCTTCTTCAAGAGTTCGATTTAAAAATTAAGGATAAAAAGGGTGTTAAAAATGTTGTAGCTGATCACCTCTCTAGGATGGAATTCAAAGACAACTCACACCACCTCTCTGTGTCTGATTCATTTCCCGATGAGCACCTCTATTCAGTGAGTGATTGCCCTTGGTATGATGACATAGCAAACCATTTGGTGACGGGTGACATTCCAAAATTCCTGGGGACCCATGCTAAGAGGCAATTTCTTTCTGATGTCAAACACTACGCGTTTGATGATCCTTACCTCATCAAGTTTTGTCCTGATCAAATCATCAGGAGATGTGTTCCCGAGTCTGAGAAAGAGTCCATTCTAAAATTTTGTCATGGAGAGGCATGTGGAGGGCACTTTTCTACAAAGAAAACCACTGCAAAGGTCCTTCAAAGTGGTTTATACTGGCCGAACCTCACTAAGGATTCCTTCCAATACTGCAAAAGTTGTCCTCATTGTCAGCAATTAGGATCCATTTCCAAAAGAAATAAAATGCCCCTCACTCCCATTCTAGTCGTTGAAATCTTTGATTGTTGGGGAATTGATTTCATGGGACCCTTTCCAAACTCTAAGGGATACCTCTACATCCTCTTAACTGTTGATTACATCTCAAAATGGGTTGAGGCCATTCCCACCAAGACTAATGATCATCAAGTTGTGATCCGATTCCTAAAAGAGCATATCTTTTCTAGATTTGGAATTCCGAGGGCTATAATCAGTGATCGTGGAACCCATTTCTGTAATCGCCCATTCTCTTCACTCATGTCTAAGTATGGAATTTCTCATAAAGTTTCCACTGCATACCATCCTCAAACCAATGGTCAAGTTGAGTTAGCAAATAGGGAGATTAAGAAAATTCTTGAAAAAACTGTCAACCCCTCTAGGAAAGATTGGTCTGAGAAACTCTTGGATGCTCTTTGGGCATATCGTACAGCATTCAAAACCATCCTTGGAATGTCACCATATAGGTTGGTTTATGGAAAAGCATGCCATTTACCTGTTGAAATTGAGCATAAGGCATTTTGGGCAATCAAGAAAATGAATTTCGACATTTCTTTAGCCGAAGAAAAGAGGAAGTTAGATCTTAATGAACTTGAGGAACTTAGGATGGAGGCGTATGAAAATTCAAGGATAAATAAAGCTAGAGTTCAAGCATACCAATCTAGGAATATCAAAGTCAAACAATTTGAACTGGGAAAACCTGTGCTCTTGTATAGTTCAAAACTTCATTTACACCCGGGAAAGTTAAGGTCTAGATGGCCAGGTCCATTCATAGTGCATCATGTGTACCCTCATGGGGCTGTAGATATTCAGGATCCCACAAGTGGTAACATTTTTAAGGTCAATGGTCATAGGTTAAAACCATTCATTGAATCATTCAATAAACAGGAAATAGAGGTAGAGTTAACAGAGCCAACCTATGAACCAGGAAAAAATTGATAGATTTAGGATCCATGTCGGGCTAACGACGTTAAACAAAAGCGCTGCACGGGAGGCAACCCTTGGTCTTCATCTTTCTAATCTTTGTGACTCGTTTTTTTCCTTCTTCTGCATTTTGTTATTTAAAAAAAATATAGACTGTTGACCTGATCTTCTTTTATGAGTAAGGATGGGTATGAAAGGGGAGCACCGTATTCATCCGTGTCACGCGGTGTGATCCCTGAGTAATACCTTACCCAGAAAATATAAAGAAGACAATGTATCATCAGTCTATTTTATTTTATTTTATTATTATTATTTTTTTTTTGTAGGTATTTTTAAAAAAAATAGATTGTTGACCTGTTCTTCTTTTATGAGTAAGGATGGGTATGAAAGGGGAGCACCGTATTCATCCGTGTCACGCGGTGTGATCCTTGAGTAATACCTTACCCAGAAATTTAAGAGAAGACAATGTATCATCAATTTATGTTATTTATACCTTTTTTTAGGTAAAAAAAATAATATATATATATATATATTAAAAAAAATTAAGGCATGCCATAGGTCATTGGGAAAAGCTGGTCACAACCGTCCAAGCCATTGGGAGATAAACCAGAACTGAAGGGAAACTTGGGAATGCATTTTCAACATCAACCACCAGGTGACTTCATTCCATAATTTTCATTTTCAATGTCTTTGTTGAACTTCTATCCTGCCACTTCTATGTTTCAATTCATTAAATAATGGGGACAGTGTATTCCAAGTTGGGAGGGAGATGAAAATGTGTGGAAGGAAAAATTTCATTAACCTTGAACATGATAACACATATTCCAAACTCTGAAATTGGATATCAAATAATTTTGCATGCCTTGATTCTGATTTTAATGCAAGTTTATGTTCATGTGCATAGTTATTGGAAAGTGAGGTTGTCCGATGTGATTTTTCACTGTTATATTTTCATCCATTTAAAAAAAACAACACAATGCACATCCTCTAGATTGTGGGGTTTTAGTTTGAGTTCTTGGGGACCCATAATAAATAGCATAGGATTGGCGATCATTTTAATTTTAACATGAGTATTCAAAAAAAAAATTGCACGTAGAGCAATGAATTGACCTAATGTGTGGCTTTCGGCACTTGGGGATCGCGACTCCATAGTTTTCTGGCCCAGAGTTGGGCATTTTATCTCTATTTGTGGTAATTTGAATTTGTTTTTGATTGAGTTAACTCGAGATGATGCCTGAGTATGTGAGCTTCACTTGGTGCCCTAAGGTCTTTGAGCCTGGGAGTCATCGGCAAAGTCTTGCTACATGGGTTGACTCGATTGAGTTCAATTTCAATTACCATGGAAAAATTGCAAAAAAAATAAAAATAAAAAAAATAAAAAAATAAAAAAATGAGTACTCATCTTATTATTAAAATTTGATTGCTCCTAGCGCTTCCATCTTTTATCCCTTGAATGAAAATGAACCCCCATGTCTATTGTGACACACAACACTTCATCATGCTTAATTGAATTTGGATGAAATATGGAAATGAATTTGAACAAAGGAATGGGCTTGGGATTCGGATATGCTTATGGAAATAAGCTTGTTCTAAATTATTTTTATGGGTTTCATAATTGTTTGGTACGTGATCTTTGGGTGTGAAATGTGTATTAAAATGTTTTTGGAAAATGGCATTCAAATTTCATTCTTGTGAGATATATTTTGCTCGGGACTAGCAAAACTCAAGTTGGGGGGTGTGATTAGCCACTGTAAGAGGCTAATATTCATTGATAATATATGTAGTTTTCATGTTCCTTGCTATTCATAAATACCATTTTAGTGCATTTTACATTTTGAACACCCATTCTCATCATTTGTGCACTTCATGCCCAATGTGCACCAATTTAGGCCCAAAGTTTCATCTGATTTTAAAGAATGTAACTATCCATGTTTTAATTTGACATTTTCGGAAATGTATATTCACCTAATTATGAACATTTTTTATTCAGGAATCAATGGATTATTAATAAAGTATGATGGAGATATTTGGCAATTAAAGGAAACAATTCTGAAGAAGGCAGATTGGATATCATACCACTGATCAGACTATGGGGCCCACAATACAGGCCCAATGAAGCCCAAACATTATGGAAGGATAGAAGGAATATATGGGAACAAATAATTCTTCTGAAGATAGTGCTAATTCGTTCTCAATGGGGGTGATTAAGGCGTCCCAAGTTGAAGATTTAATTTTGGGCCAGAGTCTGCGGCCCAGAAAAACAGCCCACCATTTCAATACTATCTCCCGAACCACAAATTATTTTGGGCTAAAATTTTACAGGCTGTTAGGGGACATCCGGGGATTCATTTAAGTCTTCTAGGTCCCACTCCAATTCGGCCTTATAGAAGGTACTTTTGGAGAGTCTTTCCGGTGGATGCAAGCTGGATGCAACTTCGGGGCAAGAAGTGGAAAAGTCTCTTATCATTAATGTTCCACCCACCTTTTCCCAACATAATTAATTCAAGGCACATGGGATGTTGGGGGGCTCGGCCAAGGATTCATTTTTTCCTCTTTAAGGCAGTAGTGGTGATGGATTTGGGGATGTTGGGTGCTTTGTTTCATTATAATGTTATGCTGTCCATTTGATGTTGTAATCGTTCTTCATTCTCATGTAAGTTGTTTGAATCACATTAGTTCTTAATAAAAGTTCTTTATTTCCTCGTTTTCTTTTATTCTTCTTATCACTTTGATACTTTTGCTTTAAGGTGTGAATTTATTCACACCAGCACTTGTGAATTTATTCACACAACGGTGGAGTGATCGTTGTTGTTTTTGTTGTTTTTACTTCTTCAATTCCACCCTCATATGTCTACTTTCCGCTTCCGTTGAGAACTTGTCATCAATGGAGGGCTAGCTCTTTTATGGGTTGATCCAAGGGAGTAGAAAGGGGCTGGATTGAATGTTATTTCTCATGCCCTAAATGTTATTAATTTCTTTTAATTGAGTTTCTTTCATTCAATGATTTTTATTCTTCCTCTTCCTTATTGAAATTATTCACCCCACTTTCATGTGCTAATTACATCCTTTACCTTGGAGTGCTCATGAAAATGATCCTACAAGTGTATAGGTGATTATCATATGTTTTGAAGGTGTTTAATCAGTAAGTGATGAGGTTAGTTTGAATTCATTGCATGACTCCTTCTCGATTTAATGAAATTAAAATCGTAAAAAAAGAAAGAATTCATTCAATCCACCCTGAGCCATAACCTAGGATCAACTCATTTTCTCATAATTTGAATTCACATAGATCTTTTAGTGCTCTTTCAAAATGATCTAAAATCAACCCAAGTTGGCCACTTCATAGCCAAAAATCCATCTTTTTTTTGAGTGTCTAAAGGTTCTTCTTAGGTCTCTGAGGATTCGACAACCCAAGCTACACTACAAGCGACCGCTTGACCCTTAAAACTTGGGTAAATTTGGGCGAGACCAAGTTTGGTGTTCTTGGTAAATTATTTTACACTCCACAGAATAAAATCTACCAAAATGCATATTCACATTTCACATTCAAACGTGTTTGTGATAATGATTTTTGTTCAAGTGATAGTGGATATTTTATTTAATTTCCAAATCCAAGTGTAAATAAATGTTATTATTTAAATAAATGTTGTTATTTAATATAAAAAATAATATCTATTGTAATTGTTCATTTTTACCAATATATAAATTGTTTTTCATTGAATCTCTATTGGAAGAAGTCATTTTTTAGTTTACATAAGGTTAATAAAAAGTTGAAGAACATTATATGAGCTTGGAAAGATACTTAAATAGGTAAAAATGAAGTGAATTACCAATATTGTGGAATAAACTAACATAATTTGAGAATAATAAATTTTGAGCAACATTTATATAATATATGATTACCTTTATGCATGAAAGAAAAACCCATACACAACTCATAAACCACTATCTAACTTTATGTATACTCCAAAATTAGACCCTATTTAAAGGTAAATAGATTTACCATTATGCAAGGAGGGTTTTTGGAATAAGGGTAAGTAAATTTTAGAAAACACTAAATTTCTATTAACTAAAAGTAACAAATTGATATTTTGAAAGAACATTATGTTTGATACCATATATGACAAGTAACACTAAGCCTAATGAACCACAAAATATTGTTATACACACATTATAACCTAGCCATTGATTTAGAGGTCATGAATAGTATTTACCAAATTTTTAGTTATATATAAATTACCTAATCAAAACATATTCATTGATTTCTTTTTAGGAAATAAATAATCAATTTTCATTAAAGTTATTTTATACTTCATAAATACATTTTATTTATAAATATTTTTACTGATTTTTGTGAGAAAATATTATAATTAATTTCTAAAAATAATAAAAATTATATTAAATAAATTTATTATAATTTTTAAATCCAAATATTAAAATTAAATTAGGGTTAATTTTTTTATGAAAATATTGTTTTTTCATTTAATAGTGAAAATAACAATTTGTATGGAAAATTTTAATTTTGTTTTAAGAATTTAAAAAATCAAATTTTGTTTTAAAAATATTTAAAAAAAATTGAATATTTTATATTAATAATAACTCGATTAAGTTCATTGGAATCAATTTTATTATTGAATTTGGTATAAAAATATTTTTATATATAAAGGCATTTTTCTAAAAATCTGCTTCTAGTTGCACTTTACTTTTTGATTTTAAATTAATTACATAAAATTATTGAAATTGAATCCTAAAAAATGGATTCCATATTTGGAATCATGAGGTCCAATTTTTTTAAATTAGTTCCTTTAATTTTTTGTCATAATGAATAGTCACCATAAGGAATAATTATCAACTCACAAAAGGGTATATCAGGTTAATATTTGTTAAAAGTAAGTGACAAGATAATAATATTTGATATTAATTATTATTTTTTGAATTAAATTAAACCCTAATCACCTTATTATATAATTTTAATTATTTAAGGGACAATTATCCATTAAAATTACATATATAGTATTTAAAGAAAAGTAAAATACCAAACAGATGTTTCTTACTTTTAGATATAAATTATGTGCGCATATAGGGAAGAAAGAAAGTTATTAATTAATATAAATATATATTTCAAGATTAGTTAAGTTATTTTCATGATGTAAATTTATTTATATTTTTTAGTGATTATATAGTTAGCTTAAATTCTTATGAAACACTAACACAATATTTCATCAATTAACATAAAAATAAAATAAATGATTATAAAATTATTAAAAGTAGTATAATTTGAATGGTTTATAGTGTTACCATAAATTTACTGAAGAATATGACATATTAGTGTTATGTCAAATGAATATATTTGAATTAAAACATTGAATTTTTATATTTTAATAGAAATTAAATGAATAGTTTCAACATTGATATTAACGATAGTTTATAAAAAATAAGTTTTTATTAAATAATTTAAAATCATAAAATATTTAAAGTGGACAATTCTTATAATACATGGCCTAAAATATACCCCCTCCTCCATTTATTAGCTATTTTGTCCATATATATAAAATTATAACCCTTTGAAATTGAAAAATATATTACTATAGTAAATGATAAATAGGATAACTAACGGGTTAAAGAAAAGGATATAGTTTAAAACACTACATAGACTGGTAAGATTTTTGTTGGTTAATGATATTTCAGCCCCATAATATATTATCTTTTAATAACATGAATTTTTTTGGCATTTGGGCTAGATAATGACTTTATTATATTTTAATATTTTTTGAAATTCCAAGAGTGACCCTCCCCTCACTTATAAATGGGAACCTCTCCTTTCTCTTATTCAAAACACATTGATACCTCTATCTTGAAGAACCCTAGAAAAAGTTTCTTCCCAAACCCCCAAAACACATTCTAGAGGTGTCGTTCTTAACAAAACACCAACCCTTGGGTCCTTAAAAAGAGTTATAAAGGAGTTAATGCAAATAATTTGTAATTACCTTAATCAGTCACTTTCTTTTTTAATACTTCTCCACATCCTCTAAATATATATTATTAATCATAAATTAATAAATTAGGTATCATAAATAAAGTAAATTTTATTATAATTATGAAACCACCAATTTTCATCATTTTTTCCAATAAAATAGAAATTGAATGTATCCCTCGTGTGTAGGAAGGACTAACCATATCCACATAAAGATATAATTCATATTTACGAAATAATTATTATTATAGAGTGATAATATCATATCCACCCTTTTACCATCCAATCCAATTAAAAATGATAACATTGTTCGTGCATACATGTAGACTACCACCTCTCTGAAGCGATGTGATTTTTTTCATTTCAATTTTAATTGGGTGGTAATGAGGTTATATTTAGTGAATATACATGATAAATATGATATAATAATGTTTCTATAAAGGTTAATTTTATTTACTGTCATTTTATTCCATCTATCAAAAAATGAAAACAACGTTCATATATACGTATGACCTACTATCTCCCTGAACATTGTAATTCATTTTTTCTACCTATAACTTTTATAGATAACTATAAATATGTTTATAATAAATATATATAATGTTAATATAATGGATAAAATTATATAAATAATTAAAATGTGATCAAATCACAAGGATCAAAACCAAAAAACAAAAGCATACATGAAAAATTAGGTGATCATCACCAAGAATATTTATTTAATAAAGAATTATTAATAAATCGGTTATTAAAAGTTATAAGTAAATAATAAATGGTATGATATATATGATTATCATTTTAGAATATATTTATAACAAATCTATATTTATTATATATGAGTTTTAGATACTTACGAAGGAAATCAAACCCGGGGTAAGGGTTTATTTCCAAATCTCATAATTATTCAGGGTTATTTATGTTAAAGTGTCCCTTGTGGAATTGGTTGACATTTCTATATTAAACAAAATATATTATCTTATAATACATTTATTCCTTAAATTTTTAGTTAATAGTTCCATTTTACTCTCTTTGATACTCAAACTGATCAATAAAATTCTTTTAAGAAAATATTACATTATTTCTCTCATTTGTGAAAAACATTTTTCTTCCCTATCCATGTTTTATAAGAAAAATTTTCAAGAATATTTTCAAAATCCTTCAAATAATTTATTAGATAAATTTTTTATCTATGTTTAAATTAAAAAAAATATTTTTAATAGAACATTTTTTTCATTTTCCAAATGAATTAATTTTTTTCCTTTTTAAAATATGGGGAAAGGAATGTTTTATAACTTATAAAACATGTATGAAATTACCCATCATCATGAACAATAATTGTATTAATGATTCCATTACAAGTTTACATGATTATTTCTAATGAAATTTATTCCCTAATATTTTGGAAAATTTTAGTTTTTAAAAGATATATTAAAAGGGAAGTGCATTTTCCACTGGACTTTTAATTACATTTTAAGGTATTTCTATTCATTAATGAAAACAATCATTATTTTAATTATACTTCATCGAGGATATTTTTTATTAATAACATAATTTTTATTTATCTCGATGTCTTATGATTATGTTTATTGATTAGGGAAGGTATTAACATTTATTATGTTAGTTTTTTCATATGAATTTTTATGTTGATTATGTTTCACCCCGTTCATATGAGAATTAAATTGGACTTAGTAAGTGATGGGAAATCCATGCCATAACGCCCTGATGCATTGGTAGATCTCATGAGACAAACTAACTTGTGTATTTGGTCGTGGCCTTACCCATTAATGTAAGACGTCTTGGCATGTGGACTTGATGGTATGTTTACGATGTACAACATTATGAATTCCCTTATTATGATACTAGTTATTGAGGTAAATGTGATTATTTTATTAGTTATGATATCCATGGATAAATTTCAAGATCATGTGATTATTTACATGGAATTATTTTATCATCATTTATTTTTTCCATATTATTCTTCATACTCATGATATTTATTAGATCAAATGCGTTTTTAGTTATCTACCAGGATGTATTGAATATGAATTATTTAATAATGATAGATTCTATTTTAATCATACCCTTACTGAGCATTTGATATCACCCCTTATTTATGTTTCCTTTTCCCATGCTTTTAGGAAGTGTATTATGATTATACGCAGGTATATGCTAAAGAGAATAATGGTTTTGTCTAATAAAATTATATTTTTTATTTTAAATTTTCAATTATAATGTGATATTCAAGTATGTATCTAGTTTTTCAAGACTACCAAACTATTCAGTCCTTTAGTACAACATTCCTTATATCCAGTGTAATGTAATAAAGTAAATACTGACTCTAGGATAATATGGTTGGGGTCCTTATAGTTGGTATCAAAGGATGTTTAGTAGAAGCAATGAGAACAAGATTTCTAAAAACACAGATTAGGAAAAATAACCCACTGAATGAATTTGGGGATAAGTTTAACAATAGAACAACATCCTAATATTTTGAAAAGTAATAGATTATAAGGTTTTACTAATAATACATCTCTCTTTTTGGGTATTATAAGTATATGTGGTTTTGTCACAATTGTGTCTAGGGGTAATAACCTCAAAAATAGTTGGTTGGGTATATCTCGACCATCATTCTAGTGCATGGGGAGTGTCCCCTTACTTTGCACCTAGTTTGATTCTCTCGAGGTATATTCATAGGATAAATCACATTTTCATCAGAAATTATTATAAATGATTTTAATTAATAATAACCAAGGATAAACTTGGTAAACCTAAGGAGTCATAGTGTAAAAAGTAGGTGTCATGATTTAGAAACCCTATGCATTGTTTTTTAATGATTTACCACTTTGATTACTATTTCTCATACTATTTTTTGTTTTCATTCAGTGGATGTTCCTCAATGGAAGATTTTTTACATTGAATATGATGGGGAATGTGGTGATTATGAGCAACCTAATGGGATGAATACTAGAGTGAAATATATTTTGATTATGCCTAATTAGTTAATATGATATATGATTAACCACATCCATATTAACCAACTCTCAAACTCACCAAAGAAGAAAATGATAGAGTTAATTGAGACAATGAGTAGTAGAGACCATGGAGGAAAAAGGAAAATTAATTTAATGTTATAACTATGGAAAGATACACCTTGTAGAATGAATCAAAGGAGTATGAAAATGTTTTATGTGTAGAAAAAAGTGAATAAATCAATGAATTATCGAGGAAAAATGAATAGTATGATGGAAGGGAGTAAATTACATCCTATGAAACCATTATTAGTCTAATGTATTATGTGTGGAGAATATGGGAATTATCTAAGTCAATAACCTAATCCATGAGTCAACTCCTAGACCAAGGAAGGATCTATGGTATAGAAATCATCAAAGAGTAAGGATTTAAGTTTTTATGTATTATTATTTAAGAATTATTTTTTAGAAGTATCATATCAATGATATTATGGATATAAAAATTTGGAAAATTCTATGTATTATTTTATAGTACTTTTTCTTTTTGAATTTGAAAACTAATGTTGATTGTTACTGATAACCAAGAAACGTTATTTGGTGATAATATGGTATTTTTTGGAAAACTCATGATTGAGAGACTGATAAACCTTAATATTTGTTTTATATAAGGATAAACATAAAGTGTATTGGGATGATAAGTATAAGGTTGATCATAATTTTAAATCCTTATATACCCCTTTTGATGTTTTATGTGATAAGATTTTAACATGATTAATGATAATTTTGGATACATTTATTTGAATACAATATATTCTACTGAAAAGGTAATTTGGGGAGTTATTATTTTATATTTTTTTCACATAAGTTAAATGATATTGATAACTATTAGGGTTAATGTGATTTCCAAGACCGAGTAATTTATGGTTTATTAAAATAAAAATGTTATTACAGTTTTGGAATATATCATATAGAAAACTAAAGAGATTAAAAAAAGTGATTTGATGTGTACTGTTATTTTTGAAGATGTTGATTATATTATTGTGAATTATATAGTTTAATAAAAAGGATAACCCGTAGTCTAAGAGACAACCTATCTCATTTGGACAGACCGTTGGGCTTGAACCCACAAACAAAGGGTTGTATGGATTTAGAACCGACCCTTAGCCTAACTGATGTCTTTTTTAGTATGATATTGTTTCTATATAAATTATTTTATGAATAGATATTAATTTTATATTTGTAATCATATTATATGATCATTTTTTTTGAAAATTTGGGATTTTGAGGTGATTAACGAAATTTTAGGAGGTATTTTAATGGGTTAATATATATATATATATAATTTATGTTTAAGAAAATGGATTATTTGAGAATAATGATATTATATTTTTAGAGGTGTAAGAGTAAGAGTATGAGATAACCACTAATATTAAAAATTTCTTTAATTTTGAGGTTATTGTGGTTATTTGGGTTATAGGGTTAATTATAAAATGATCTAAGTGGACCATTTTCTATAATTTTTGATATTTCAGAGTTAAATTGGAATCTTTATACACTTTGTATATTATCATACCTTTTTCAAACCATTTATATTTGGTTAATATTTAAATATAGGATAAATTTATGAACATTCTTTGGTGGATTATGGAGTTTATTTTTGTGATATAGGCATAGATAAATCATCTTAAATACTCATCATTTGGAGAAAAATATGATTTTATGGTTTAAATTGATTGAATGATGAAAATATACTAACCAATTTAGTATATTTATTTATGTTATCAGTGTTGATGGTGAATTAATTCCTAAAATCTTGGGAAAAGGATCTTTATTTTTTTTCCTATTACATTAAATTATAATGAATTTATACACTTTCCACCCATTATAGATTTATGGTTTTGTGGTTGTTAAATTTATTATAATTGTGTTATCTATCAACCTATATTAGTACTTGGGTGTTAGTTTTCTCTTACATGTTATTATTTTCACTTTCTACTAATGTTTTCCTTTTTGGAAACCAAGTTTTGTGTTATTATATATTTTCTTCAAACTTACGTTTATATTTTATCATGAGGAAGTTTTATTAAACTTTTTTATGATGTGGGATTTCAAAAATAGTATCCTCAACGGTCAAACCCTTGATTACTAATTTTTTTTTCAAATTGTGAGGATGAAATTTATTGAAGGGGGATGTAACACCCATGTATTATAAAATAACACTATATTTGATAGTGTATACGACATGGAATAACAAACCTAAACGAACCAAAAAATATTATTATATGAAATTTATAACCTAAAAATTTAATTATTAGGTATGAATAGTATTAAAAAAATTATTAAATATATATAATGGTCCATCTAAATAAAATGAATTGATTAATTCTTAGGAAATAAACACTCCATTTTCAAAAAAAATATTTTATGATTCAGAAATACATTTTCATAAAAAATGTTTTTAATTATTTTTATAAGAAAATATTATATTTCATTTATAAAAATTAAATAAATTATATTCTTTTAAAATTTTATATTTTTGAAATCAACATATTAAAAATATCTTATGGTTAAATTTTCAGATTTTTCTAAAAGGGCTGATTTTTCTAGGAATAATAAAAAATACCAATATTATTGTAAACTGTGTTTTTATTTCTATAATTTAAGAAATTTTATTTTGTGTTAATATTATTTAAAAATAAAATTAATTCTATTATATTATGAGTAATTTAATTAAGTAAATTTTAATTATTTTTATGAATGAATTTGTATAAAGAAAATTTATACATAAAATTCATTTTTCTGAAAAACTGAACCTCATTGTTTTTCTATGTTTTAAGTTTAAATTAATGAATAATAATTAAATAAATTTAATTATGAAATATATATTCCATATTTATAATAATTATTTGTAAATTAGAAAAATATACCCCTTTTATTTTTCCTCAAAATGAATAGTAATCAAGGTAAAATTTATCACCATAATAAAGGGTAAATAAGGTTAATTTAGGTTAAAACTAAGTGATAGGATCATTTTATTTATTATTAATTATTATTGGATAAATTAATTTCTAACCTTATCACCTTTTTCTCAAAATTTAATTTTTTAATGGATGTTTATCCTGGAAAGTGACCTATATAATATTTAAGGCAAAGAGAAATAAAAAATGTCACTCTGTTTTAAATATCAATCATGTGTCCACATAAATAAAAATGTTATAAATGAATATAAATATATATTTTAATATTAATGAAATTATTTTTTATAATGAAAATTTATTTATAGTTTTTTTTAATTATATAATTACCTTAAATGTTTATGCAACACCCATGCAACATGTCTTCAATTAATAGAAATATAGAATTAATGATCTTAAAATGATTAAACGTAACATAATTTTTTAAGAGTTATATTTTTATAGTAATTTAATATATTAATATGAAATATTAGTCTTTTTTAAAATTAATAATTTGAATGAAAATTTTTATTTATGTCTTTTAAGTAAAATTAAATGAATAGTGTCAAAATTGTCATTAATGATATGTTATCAAAAAAAATATTTTTTAAATTATTTAAATTCATAAAATATTTAAAGAGGATAATGTGGATAATATATGGTCTAAAATTTAATCTCTTGGAAATTTAGGATCCAAGTTTCTCTTTATATGTAAAATTATAACCATTTAAGAGTGAAAAATAAGTTACTATGATTAATGTTAAAATAGGTTAACTAAGGTGTTAAAACCACAATATAAGGTTTAAACCAACACTTAAACCTATAAATTTTTTATTTTTGGATGCTATTTAAACCCCATACTATATTATATTTTAATACCTTTCATTTTTGAGGCATTTTTACTAGATTGAGACTTTATTATATTTTAATCTTTTAAGAAATTCCAAGAGGGCCCCTCCCCTCACTTATAAAAGGGAACCAATATCTATCTTCTTAACACAACATTATTCCATATATATTGACCAAAAAATACCAAATTATCTTTTCAATGTCCCTATACACATTTTTGAGGTGCTGGTCATCCCAAAATACCAACCCTATGGTCCTTAAAAGGAAATCTAAAGGTGTTCCTTCAAGGAAGAGTAATCACCTTAATTAATCACTTTATTTTTTACTTATTATTTTAGTTATTATAAATATTTTATATTAATAATAAGAAAACAAATTAATTACCCTAACTATAAATAAATGTTTTTATAATTATTAAACCACCATTGTGATTTTTCCCATCAAATAGAAAGTGGAAGTATCGCTCATGCGTACGTATGACTTATCGTATCCTTGTATGGATACAATTTAGTTTTCATCAATCTATTTTATGGATATATATTATGATAAATTTAATATTTATATATTTTAATTTTAAAATATTTTTTTTAATGATAATATCATATCCACCATCTTACATTAAAATCCTTTAGAAAACAATAACATCGCTTGTGTGTACATGTGGACTACCACCTCCCCTGTGGGATGTTATTTTTTTTCTTTTTAATTTTACTTAGATGGTAATAAATAAATATTTAATTAATATATATGATATATATTAAATAATAATGATTTTTCAAAGGTGAATTATTCATTACCAATCTTTTGTTCCATTTTTCAAAAAAATGAAAACAATGTTTATGCACACGTATGACATACCATCTCAATGAATGATATAATTCATTTTTATTTATATAACCTTTATGGATAAATTTTAATATGTATATAATGAATAAATAGTATTTTTATATCATGATAAACATTATGGATATGAATAAAACATGATCAAAGTACAAGGACCGAAACCATCTAACCAAAAAATACATGAAAATAAAGTAGTTATCACATGGTGTAGTGATTTAATAAAGAATTATTAACAAAAATGGGATAAAATGTTATAATTAATTCATTTATGGTGTGATATATATGATTATATATTTAAAATATATTTAGAATAAATATATATTTATTATATAAGAGGTTCAGAAATGTACAAAATAAATCAGACTTGAGGTAAGGGTTTATTTCACAATCTCATCATTATTTGAGATTATTTATGATTAAGTATTACCTATAGTAATTGGTTAATATCTCTATGTTAAAACAAATTTATTTTCTTATACTCCAGTTAATCCTAAAATTTTCAAGTAATACTACTATTTTCCACTCTTTGGTACTTAAAATGATTGTGATTTTTTAAGAAAAATTGAATTTATTTCTCTCTTTAGTCAGAAATACATTTTATCCAATATCAATGTGTTTTAAAAAATATTTTTAAGAATATTTTAAAAATGTAACCAATAATTTATTTAATAAAGTTTTATTCATTTTTGAATTTTTGTTAAAATTATTTGAAAGGAATATTCTTGTCTTGTTCAGAATGATGTAATTTTTGACATTTTTATAGTAGTGGGAATGTAATTTTTTTTAAATTATATGGATTGTGTGGAATTACCACCATTTTCACCACTCATTGATTTAAATATTACATTACATTTTCCATGATTTTTTCAATGACTTTTTCTTCATAATATTCAAGAAATTTTTACTTTTCAGAATTGATTTTCAAAGTGAAAAGATTTTTTTCATCAATAATGTTTTAATGTCATTTTTATGGAAATTCTATTCATCAATGGAAAAATTATTATTTTACTTATGATACACTAGGGGGATTTTATAATGATGACATCCTTATCATTTATCTAGATATTTTATGATTATGTTTATTTATTAGTGAAATTATTAACATTTAGTATGGTAGTTTTTAAATATGAATGGTTATGTTGATTAAGTTTCAAACCATTTATATAAGTAATGAATTAGGTTTAGTAAGTGATGATTGGGTCCTGTTATCTTCCTTTGATGAATTTATAGGTCTCTTGAAAAAAATTGATTAGCTATTTGGATTAAGCCTTACCCATATATATAATATGTCTTGGCATGAGGCCTTGATGATATGTTTATGGTGTCCAAAATTTTACATCCCTCATTATGATCCTAGTTATTTATTTCCATGTAATAATTTTATTAGTTATGATATCCACATATAAATTTCTAGCTCATTTCCTTAATTATATGAAAATATTTGACCATCATTTATTCCTATCATATTATTCATCATGATAATGTTATTGATTAAATGGAATGTTTTTTTAGATATTTACCTTGATATATTATTTATTTATTATTAATTCATGATATCTTCCATTGTATTCATAACATTAATAAGTATTTAATCTCACCCATTTCATATGTTTCCATTACCTAGGACACCAGGAAGTGTATTATGATTAATATTCAGGAATATGGAAAAGGGAATAATGGTGTTCTAAACTAAAATACCATGTTCTATTTTAAGTTTTAATTTGTAATGTGAGATTCAAGTATTTATCTAGTTTTCAAATACTACTAAACTATTCTATTGTTTGGGATATTATTCCTTGTATCTTGTTCCAATGTTATAAAGTAATTACTAACTATGGGAATCTGGGGTTGAGGTCTTTAAAGTTGGTATCATATTTAGTTAATTAGAAACCTTGGGAACTATATTTTGGAAAACATAGATTATGAAACATGAAACTTTTATTGAAATTTAGGATATGTCTAAGTATAAGTTAATATCATAACATTATGTTAAAGTATATATTATGTGTTTTTTCTAGAAATATACCCCTGTTGGATACTAAAAGTGGATGAGGTTTTCATAAATGCATCTTGGGCTAATAACATTTGAGCTCGTACCCGAGTGGTAATGGTTTCTTCTTGGCATCGAAGAGACCCAGGTTCGAAACCGAGTAGAAGAGAATTTACAGGGTACTATAGAATTATAGTTGATGTAATTTACTGGGTACTATAGCGGGTACTTTTTCATACTGTAGCAACCAAAACTATTCCAGCATCTAGTTATAATAACTCTTAAAGGGTCAGTTTAGTATATCCCAACCACATTCTAGTTCATGATGAGTGTTAACTTATTATTCAAATGTTTTGACAATCCCAAGGTATATTCTTGGGTTAACTCAAATTTTAATCATAAACCATTATAAAGTATTTAAATTGAAAATAAATAAGGATGACCTAGGTTAAACCACATGTGTCCTAGAGAAAAATTTATGTGTCATGATTTAGACAACCTATAAATGATATTTCTTGACTTACAACCATGATTATTTTTTCGCCAACTATTATTTTTGGTATTAGTCAATGGATGGTTCAATAAGGGTCCTTTTTAATGTTGATTGTGATGAAAAATATATTTATTGTCTAAAAATTGATGGGATGATTACTTGAGTGAAATATATTATAATTATGCATAATCAGTTATCATAATATATCATCATCAACATGAATCTTAACTAACTATTAGAATCACCAAAGAATATAGGGATATATTTCATTGAGAACATGAGTAGTGGAGACCATAAAAGAAAGAAGACACAATTTCCATCATGTCATAAATGTGGAAAGAGACACCTTGGATAATGTCTCAAAGGAGTGTGAAAAAGTTTTATATGTGAAAAAATCCATAAATCAATGAATTGGTGAGAAAAAATAAAGAGTAAAATATAAGGGAATAAATTATTTCCTACAACACTACTTTTAGTTCAATGTCTTATACGTGGTGAATATAGGCATTATCTAAGTTAATGCCCTAATATAAGGGTTCCTCTTTTCCATTGAAGGACCTATGCTATGTAAATAATTTAAGTGTAATAATTTAAGTGTAATAATTTAAGTGTATATGTATTAGTATTTGGGGAATTATATTATGGACGTGTTATATAAATGAAATTATAGATATAAAATCATGAAACATATAAATATTTTTCCAAAATTGTTTTTAATTTTATGATTTGAAAACATATTTTGAATGGTACTAGTAACCAAGAAAAGTGGTTTAGTGATAGGATGTCATTTTTGGAGAACACATGATTGAGGGGTTGATATCCCTTAATATTTATTCGTATAGGGATAAACCTACAGAATCTTAGGATGATAATTCAAAGGTTGATTATAATTTTAGTGGTAGATATACCCATTTTGAAGTTATATGTGATGAGAGTTTAATATGGTTAAAGATATTTTGGGATATATTTATTAGAATAAAATCATTGGCTTTAGTATATGTTTTACTAAAAATGTTATTTGTGGAATAATTATTTTATATTTTTTGGACATAATTATAATGTTATTGATATCCTTTAAGGTTAATTGGATTTTTGAGGCTGATTTATTTATAGTTTATTGGGATAAAAGAGTTAGTACATTTTGGTAATATATCAAATAGAAAACCTTAGTTGTCAAAAAATGTGATTTGATGAGTAATGTTATTTTCAAGAGCATTAATCATATACTTGAGAATGTTATAGTTTTAGAAAAAGAACAATCAGTAGTCCAAGTGACAACATGTCACATCTGAAAAGGCTACTGGTCTTGCACCCATAAATGAAGGGTGATAATGATGCATTTCATACCACTGCGATACCTGATTTCTTGGTTAGTATTACATTATTGATACATAAATTATTTTATGGATAAATATAAATTTGTTTTTGGGAATCATATTATCATATACAATCTCTTTTTTTTCAAATATTAATGAAATTTTGGATGACATTTTAATGCGATAACAGATATATAAACTTTATGTTTACCATAAAGGATTATTTGGGATTAATTATATTAAATTTTTGGATGTTTAAGGTAAAGGGTATGATATAAACATTGAGATTAAAACTTTATTTATTATTAAGGTCATTATGGTTATTTTTGTTATAGGGATAATTATAAAATTATCTAAGTTGAAATTTTGTTGTTATTGTGGAAATTTTGGAATTAAATAGATAGGTTTATACACTTTTTATGTTATCTTACCATGTGTTAACCATTACATTTTTGTTAATATTTAAATATATGAGGAATATATTAATATTCTTTTGAGTATTACAAATTTTATTTTAGTGCCTCATACGTAAACAATTCATCTTGAATACACATCATTTGGAGAAAAAGATAAATTTGTCATGGAAACCATTTAAAGGATGAAATTATACTTATAAAGTACATTTCCTTATGTTTTTAGTCAATATTGAGAATTAATTCATCAAATCTTGGAATGAAATCTTGAATTTTTTTTTCCAATTACCTTTATTTCTAATTAATCTATGTCCTTTCACACATCATAGATTTATTATTATGTGGTTGTTAAATATTTCCTAACCACATCCTCTATCACCTTATATCAGTCTCTGTGTATTATTTTTCTCTCCCATGTCCATATTTTCATTTCTCAATTTTTTCTTCATACATGGAAACATATTTATGTGTCATTCTAGATAGCAAGTGTACTTCCCATTCTCACTTTTCAAGAGATTGTTTTATTAACCCTTTATATGATGTGATATTTCAATAAAGGTATTTTAAAATGTCAAACCATTTATTACCAATAATAATAAAAAATTTTATGGTTAAAATTTATTTAAAGGGGGGAGAATTTAACACCATAATATTTTATAAGAACACTATGTTAGATAGAATATATAACATGCAACAACGAGCCTAAATAAACCCCCCAATATAATTATATAACTTCCAAAACAAAGTCATTGAATTAGAGGTCATGAATTGTATTAAAAAAATTATGAAATATATATTAAGGAACTAATCAATGACAATTCATTGATTAATTCTTAGGAAATAAATACTCATTTTTTAGTTAATTTATTTTATGCTTCAAAAATACATTTTCTGCAAAAATGTTTTTTTATTTCTATTTTTGAGAAAATGTTATAAATAATTCCTATAACTTATATAAATTAAATTTTATAAAAATAATTTCAATTTTTAAATCATCTTATAAATTTATCAGAGGTTTTAATTTTATGAAAAGATTGATTTTTCAGTGAATAATGAAAAAACTCGATTTTATTGAAAACTGCCATTTTGATTCAAGAATTTACAAAATTCCATTTCATTTTAAAATGAGTTAAAAAAATTAATTCTCATGTATTATAAATAATTCCATTAAGTTCATTGGAAGAAATTTTTTGATCTAATTTGGTATAAAAAACATTTTTATACATAAAAGGCATTTTTTTCAAAAACTACTTTTCCTTGAATTTTGCATTTTGATTATAAATGTATTAATAAAACTTACTGAAATTATATCTTGAATTTTTTCCATATATTTAATCTTGATTTAAAAATTTGGAAAATATTTCCCTTTTATTTGTTTCCAAATGAATGGTAACTGTGGAAAAATTTATCGCCTTGGTAAACAATAAATTAGGTTAATCGTGGTTAAAACTTAGTGACAAGGTAATAATAGTTCACCTTAATTCATTTTGGATGAATTTAATTTTAATATAATCACATTATTATCAAAATTTAATTCTTTTAGGGTTAATTTTCCTGGAAAGTGACCTATATAATATTTAAAGAAAATAAAAATACACAATGTCACTCTCTTACTTTTAAATATCAATTATCTTTCAACATATGGACAGAAAAAAGTTATGAAAAAATATAAACGTATATTTTTAGATTGATAAAATTATTTATGTAATATAATATTTGTTATCTTTTTTAGTAATTATTTATTTAACTTAAATTCTTACCCAACTCTGATGCAGTATTTCCTCAATTAATAGAAAAATAAAATAAATGATTTTCAAAATATTAAAAGTAATATAATTTGAATGAGTTATAGTGTTACATGATATTTATAGATGAATATTACATATTAGTGTGGTGTTAAAGGATTATATTGGGATTCAAAAAATTTATTTATATATTTTATTTCAAGTTAAACGAATAGCATCAAAATTAACATTAACAATATTTTATCAAAATAATATTTTATTAAACAATTTTAAAAGCATAAAAATATTTAAAGAGGAAAATATGGATAATATATGATCTGAAATTTCATTATTTGTAAATTTATGATCCAATTGTTACCTTATTTGTAAAATTATATCCCTTTATATTTGACAAATATGTTACATCAATTAATTTAAAAATAGGTTAACTACATGGTTAAACCAAAAGATAAGGCTTAATACACCACTTAAACCTATACAAATTTTATTATTTGGTGGTAGTTTTTCCCATCATATATTATATTCTAATCCCTAGACTTTTATATTCATTTCTTATAAATAACTACTTTATTAAATATTAATTTCGTAAAAAAATTCATCAGTTCCCCTTCCCTCACCTATAAACAGGCTTTTCTCCATTCTCTTATTCACACCTCATTTATCCATCTATCTAGAAAAAACCATTCTATATTTCGTTAAACAGTCCCCTATAAAAATTATTTAGGTTTTGGTTTTCCAAAAATACCAACCCTATGGTCTTTAGAAGAATATCTAAATGAGTCCTTTCAAAAAAGAGATAGTCACATTAATCGATCACCTTCTTTTTTAATTCTCATTTTACCTCAGATAATTCTATTATATTTATCGTAATATAGTAACTTAATTATCATAAATATAATTAAATATTATTATAATTATTAAATTATTATTATAAAACCATTTTTCCCATCAAATAGAAAGTTAAAGTCTCACTTGTGTATACATAAGGCTTACTATCTATACATAACAATGAAAATAATTTCTTACCACCGTATTTTGTGGATTGGTATTACGATTAGTATAATATTTATGTATGATTTTTATTATATAATTATTCTTATTTAATGATAATATTATATCTACCATCTTATCTTCAAATCCATTAGAAAACAATAGTATCAGTCATGCGTATATTTGAACTACCACCTCCACAAAATGGTGTGATTTATTTTTCATTTCCACTTTACTTGAGTGGTAATAAGAATAGATTTAATAAAAATATATGATATATATATATATATTATACAATAATAATTCTATACAGATTAATTATTATTTACTTTTCTTTATTTCTATCCATCAAAAAATGTAAACAATGTTCATGCATACGTATGACCTACCATTTATATGAATAGGGTATTTTATTTTTCTATATATAACATTTATGGATAACTATATATATATGATTAATATATATTATTTTTATATCATGATTAAATTTCTTTATATAAAGAAACCTTGATCAAATTACAAGGATTCAAACTATAAAACAAAAACATACATGAAAAATGAAGTAGATTTCACTTAAAATAGTGATTTAATTAAGAATTGTTACTAAAAGGGTGATAAAAGGTTAAAAGTAAATCATATATTGAATGATATATATTATTATGGTTCTAGATTATATTTATAATATATATATATATATATATATATTTATTATACATGAGCTTCAAACAAATACTAAAGAAATCAGACTTGAGCTAGAAGTTTTTTTAACAATATCATTATTATTAGGAATTGTTTATATTTAAACATCCCCTAGGGGAATTGGTTGAAATTTCGATCTTAAACCCAATAAATGTTATTCTCCACTATTTATTCCTAAAATTTTCATATAATAGTATTATTTTACTCTCTTTGGTAGTTAAAATCACTTAGAATGTTTTTTAATTAAAAATGAATTTATTTTTCTCTTTCAGGGAAAATATTTTTTTATCCATATTCATTTAAAAATAATAATTTTAATAATGTTTTAAATTTTTTAAAAACATTATTTTAAAGACATTTTACCCTAATTTTATGTTTTAAAAAATGGTTTGGAATAAATATTTTTTCCATTTTCTAAATGAGGTACTATTTGACCTTTTTATAATAGTTTGAAAGGAATGTTTTTGAATGAACTATTATATAACATTGGGGTATAATAGACAAGGAGAAAAGTTTCAAAATAAATCACCAGATTTTTCTAGAAGAAATTAGAAAAATAATTGTCAGATATAATGTACTTGAACTTTCCTCTGTTGAAGCTACAATTCAATAATTGGTATTGGGAACCATTTAATCCCTCTCAAGAATAAACCTCTGGTTTGACTCCTTGTATAAGTAGAGCTATATGGGTTCACTTGAACCGTATTACCGAATTATACCATTATAGAGATGGGAGAGGAATTAGATATATTCGGGTTAAGATTTCATAAAGGAGGTCGCGCCTCATTTCTCGAAATTGATTTCTGAGAGGTAGAACCACCACCCTGATCAAAAGGAGATTTAAATGTTTCCTCAACAGGAACCACTGAAGAGCGGTCAAACCGAGAGAGAAAACCCCATTTCTCTTGTTTTTTGATGTTTTCCTAGGTGAATCTATGATTCCAATAACTACACAACCTTTTCCACAGTTAGGATGACATGAGATTGGTCCTAATCCATCCTCAAAATGAATAATAGACTCAAAAGATTTTCTATCTTTTTCTGCCACCTTACCATTGAATCCACCTAATTGGATCTCATTTTATTTATCACCTTGAATAACTGACACTAAGTCTTGGGGATTTGACCTTTTATTTACAATTCATGGTGTATTAGAATAGTCCCTTCAGGGTTAATATTTCTTATCCTTAATAAATGTGAAGTCATCCACGTTATAAACATTATGTTGTCCTTTATCAGCTATAGATTGGACTCCTTTTGTATCAATAGTCTCATATGATTTCGAAATAGTTCGCACATAGGCATGAGTAAAATTTTCCCAACATGACATACAAGTTGATCCTTCATCAGGTCATCTATCACCTTGTTGGGAGTAGTTCTAATCACATTGCCTGAAATATTTTCATGTCCAACAACATCACTAAAATTTTGAACACCAGCAATTTGGATTAAAGAAATGCCTTTACCTTGCTTAGGTCCATAAAAACTCAAATCCATAGGAAGATTTAAAAAAGTCACACTAGTACGATCCTCCTTAATTACCACAATGTAATTTTCCTCACCATCTCCACTCCCTCTCAGATGTTGAACACCACTGGACTCCACATGAGAATTTGTGGCCCATGACATATGGGGAAGTCCGCAGTTAGAAGCCAGATGGACACAACGATAACAAAAAGAGCAATAAGCTGGGATATCTTTATAGAAAACATATTGAAAGAATATCTCTAACCTGTATATAATCAAAATACCTTTAAGTAGCTACCAATAATTTTCAACTTCTATACAAATGGGGAAAACAAGGGGACTAGAAAGATCCATAATAGTGGAGTCAAACATGATATGTTTTATAATAATCTTCACAATAACTGATAGGGAATCCTAACAAAACATATAAAGGGGTAATCCTATGATTCCGAACAAGACTTGAAGGACCATGGATTTAAATCCCCTAGGAATGAACATATACCACTTGGAGATAGCAATTTAGTTACCTCTTCATCTGAAAATGTGATTGTCGAAGGTCCATTGAAATGGAAGGGGGATTTTCAAGTAGCAAGGAAGAAGTTGTGTTTGGGATTTTGAGAGTGGGGGTCTCTCCTTAGAAACCCCTTTGTTGATTAGAACTAGCTTTTTTGGTGGGGTCATTGTGGAGGGGATCTGGTTGGGTGGCTTGCTATCAAGAGGGAGACAATCCATCTCAGGTAAAAGAGTTTCTCTCACCTTCTCCAATAAAATGTTTTCAAATTATATGAAATATATATAATTACCCACTTTCATGAATGCTCATTTCTTTAGATCTTCCTTTATAGGTTTCCATGATTATTTTTAAAGAACTTTTTTCCCAATATTATGGAAATATTTAGTTTCAAAAATTTATTTTTAAAGTAAAATTTTTATTTTATTAAATAATTTTTTTAATGATTTTTTAATGTATTTCTATTCTTCAATGACAAAAAAACATATTTTACTAATCCTCCCCTAAGGATATATTGTAATTATACTATCCTTATTATTTATTTAAAAGGTTTATGATTATGTTTATTGATTTGGGAAAGTATTAAAATTTAATTTACTATTTTTTCAATATAAATGTTTACATTGATTATGTTTCACCCATTTCAAATGTGGAATTCATTGGACTTTGTAAGTGACTATTGAATCCGACTATAACCCCTTTATGAATCAATTGATCGCATGAGAAAAAATATATTGGCTATTTTGTTGAGTCCTTATCCATTTATGTAATATTTCCTAGTACGAGGCCTTGAAGGTATATTTATAATGTCTAAAAATATTTATTTTCTCATTATGAGACTATTTATTAATTTACATGTGATTATTTTATTAGTTAGGATATCTGTGGATATGTTTCAAGATCATGTGATTATTGATATGGAATTATTTTATCATAATTTATTCCTTCCATATTACTCTTCATGCTCAACTTATTGACAAAATGACACATGTTCTCAGTTATTTACCTTTCCATATTGATTAGTAATTCTTTATTCATGATATATTCCACTATACATATAAACTTATTGAGTATCTGAACTCACTTATTTCTTATGTTTTCTTTCCCCTAGGATTCTAGGATGTGTGTTATAATTAGTAAATAGGGATATTCTAAATGGAATAATGGTTTTATCAAATAAAATAATATGTTATATTTTATGATTTCAATTATAATTTTATATTCAATTTTGTATCCAGTTTTCCAAGACTACTAAAATATTAGGTCCTTCAGGATGTGATTCCTTATATATAATGAAAATTTAATAATTTAACCATTGAGTTTAGTAAACTAGGTTATGTGGCTTTAAACATAACTTAAAAATAATTAATATAAGGATGTTTTATAATTTCAATGATCCTAAAAACACTTCTGAAATAAGAGAATCACTTCATAAAATTTTAAATTAATTTCAAAAAAAAAATTAAATTTTGTATTACTTTTATAATCTGATTTTTTTTGGAAATAACTTATTAAAACATGAGAATTTTTTTGAACTAATAGAAAAACCAAAATAATAATGGAAGGATAAAAACTATTTCATAACTTTTATATTTTTTTGTGTATAAACCTTTAATCACAACTTATTATAAATAAAAATCCAAGATCCCCTACAATTAATACCCAAAATGGTCACCAATGTTTAATCAAAAGTTGGGAGAACATTAATTTGTTTTTTCAAAACATATTTATTATTCAATAGTTCCATTATATTAGAAGGGTTATAAAAAAGTTTGTATAATGGCTTCCATAAAAATTAGAGAATATTTTCAAAATATCATTCATTTTTTCTTATAAATAGTAGAATGAATTTCTAATAAATTCATTAAATTATAATGGTAGTCAATTATTATACAAAAATAAGTATTTTGGATACAAAATAATTTTAAGGGAAATAAATATATTTTAAAATTCAATACAATATAATTTTTAGTACTTTAGATATGAGAAGTTAAAAAACCAATAAATAGACACATATTTGACCACTGTTAAAACACAGGCAGTGCAAGAACCCCCCCCCCCCCCACAAAAAGATCATCCCAATATACAATAAAAATAATCAAATGAATAGATTATAATAATAATCCCCTAAATGTGGAAGATTTCATCATTGGAGTTCAACCAATGGATCTCTCCCTTTTTCATCATTTGAAAGTCCACTTTGTTAACAAGTTGAAACTCTTAATATATTAGTAGATCAATATCACATTATAGATTTTTAATACTAAGAACAAAAATAACTAAAGTTATGATAAGGAAAATTTTATTCAAAAATATATAGCTATAATATCAACCCATGGATTTGAAAAACAAGAGGAATTATTCTTGAAATATCAGCTCTGAAACATATATCTCATATCCAATTGACAATATTAAGGATTGGACAAATCAAAATAAGAGGCAACTAATCGCGCCTGCTGTACCACAACACAAAGGAACCAGTCAACTATAAAAAGAAAATCCAACTGATTGGGTATTAATTAACCATGAAAAGATAATATGTGTGTGGTAAGTTAATTTACCACAAAAGGATATGGTCATTGACCATATGAAATCCATAAGACACATATAAAAAATATTAAAAGTGATAGATCCACCATAATAAGATCTAATTAACCACATTTTGAAAAACCATGTGACCATGCTAAGCGATGTGACCTACTGATCATACCTGAAAAAATAACTGATCATGAGTGTGTTACTGTAAGTTGATCAAATAAAAAGTGAAAAATTTATAAACTGCCACATTGACCATAAGAAATGTTGGGCCAACCTTAAGATGATGTAAGTAATCATGTATGATATTACCAGATAATAAACAAAAAATTTTACCATGTGTCGGACTGTTTGTTAGAATAAAAAAAGTTTAAAGGCAGAAACATGGAAAGATATTTCTCAAATAAATAATTGAAAATACAAGGAACTAGGGGTTAGATCCCATTAAGCACAATTTTTATAGTGTTTAGTTAGACTTACAGTTAATTTATTAGTTAAACAAAGAGATAGTAGCGGATACCTTTGATTTTCAATCAAAATAGTTATCATTTTCTTACCCATATACAAAAAAATAGTAGATTCCCTTATCTAAATAACACTTTATCCCCATTAAAATTCACTCTTCGAAATGTGAATGTTCTAAAATAATTATTCTTGAGTTTACCTAGAAAAATATTGATCCTAGAGATAAATAGAAAGAACCTTTAGCAAAGAATGAAGTCCTTATTTTGAATTATATAATTGTGAAAGGTTCTAATTCTCTCCTTATAAATATTTTATTTTTCTTAAGATTCCCTTTTAGTCGCATCCATATCATTGTACTCTAGGGACCTCATCTCACCAGTATATTTAAAATTTTAATTTATTTCCTTAATATATCAAAAAGACTTTTGATAAATCCATATAGGTAAATAACATGTTTTATTAAAGACATTCGTAAAAAAAGATATTCCTATTAGAGTCATATAAGTGGTCTTGTAAGTCCATATAATTTCATCCGACTTAAATAAATGGTATTTTCTAGAACTATAAAATGTATTCTCTAATTTTTTGAGTTCTTTTTTTAGACATTTTAGCTTTCCCATGAGACCATAGGTGATAGGACATACTAGTTCTATAAACACACCCATATTTCTATGTTAAATATTTTAACATATAGTTGTTAAAGTGAGTACTATTATATATGATGAATGCCTTTAGAAATCCAAATCCGAAAAAGATAACCTTTTTTAATGAATTTCAAAAAATTATAAGTTCAGTTATTTGGAAGTTACACTACTACAGTCCACTAGGGGCATAGTTTACAAGCATAAGAATATACTCATTCACATATAAGGATGAAAATAGTCCCATAACTTCCAAGCCCCATTCAAAAAAATATCAATTTCTATTTTTTTTTGTTTTAACACATATTTTGTACCAACATTTCCCAGACATTGACACTTTTCCCACAAAAATAAATTTTGTTTTTGTATATTTGTGTATATTAAGCTTATAAAAACTAGTCTATAAGAATTTATTGGTTTTCCTTTAAATCCCATGATGTCTACCCCATGACAAAGAGTGTAAAGAATTTACTTCTAATCCACACATATCCTTTGTATACCATCAGTATATCCCCTAAAGATAAAGGGATTATCCCAAAGTAGTATTTTAATTTATAAAAACATCTTTTTTTTATTTTTGTGTATGTTCCAAGAGAATAATTTTTATTGATCTAAAATTATCAATGTTAGAAAACTAAGAAGATTAAAAACATGAATTAACTAATATTTTTTAATTAAGTTAGGGTGAATTAATTACCTGGGTCCATACATTGATCATTGGGTAGCATATATAGGTGGCTTACCACAACATTATTAAAATAATGTTTGTCTCTAATTTCCATTTCAAATTCCCATAACAAAATTATCTATAAAACTAGTCTTTTTTGTGTTCCTTCTTTTCCATAAGATACATCCGAGCTAAAAGATTAGTGAAAATGATGATATTTGAAATAACTAAGTACTGCGTAATTTTTTCCAGATCAAACACAATAACTAACAAATCATTTTTTCCCATAATGTAATTATTCTATACATTATATAAAATATTACTAGAATAGTAAAGAACATGTAACTTCCTCTCCTTCTTTGTTCTTAAAACTTCCCCCATTTCCTCATCAATATAATAACACATTAATTTAAAAGGTATTTTCTAGTCTGGGGAAATAATAACTGTTGAAGTTGTAAGTTTCTCTTTAAGAATGTTGAATAACTCTAAGAACTTGTCTTCAAACACAAATAGTATCTCCTTGAATAGTAGTGAGCACAAAGGCATAGTGATTTAAAAAAAAGTATTTGATAAACCTATGGTAGAAACTAACATAAAATAGGAATATTTTTATTACTTTGAGTCTTTCTGGTGGTTGAAGTTTTTAGATCACTTCAATATCATCATTATAAAATTCAATACCCATATATTTGACTTTTAAACCCAATAATATTATTTTATTGACCATGAGGTGGATATTTTTCAATTTTAGGACAAGGTTTTTTTTGAAATATATCCAAATAAATTTCAATATTTTAATGATAGTTTTCAAATATGCTTCTAATAATTGAGAAATCAACCATGAAAACCTAAATAATCCTTTTAATAATATTAGGGAAAATGGTTATCATACACATTTGAATCTTTTTTATAAATCCAACCAAACTATAAAGGAATTCAATGGTGGGAAAATATATTGAACGTTCATGTGAATGCGGGGTTTCCTTTTCTTCAGGGGCTATGAGAATCTAGTTTTAACCATAGTAGACCTCAATAAAATAGAAAAAAACATTTTTGGCCAATATCTCAACCATTTGGTCCATAAATGGAATTGGAAAATGGTATTTCCTGGTGTAAAAACAATGTTTATTATAATATATATAGACTCTCCACTTATATAATTTCTATATTTGGATTTGATCAATCTTATAATTTGTAAAAACTGCCCCTCAACTCTTCTTAGGGACCTCCTGAGAAAGACTTAACCAAAGACTTTTGGAATTTTAAATAATTATTCCAACATTAAGTAGTCTTATAACATTGTCCCTAACTACTTCTTTTTTATGTTGATATTAGTTATTTTCTTTCCCTCAAGTCTAGGTTTATTGTAAATCTCTTTGGGGATTTTATACATACCTTATAAAGAAATTTTTCACTTTATATTATCTATAGTCTAACCAATAATATATTTAAATTTCCTCAAAACATTCAACAAACTCTACTATTGACTTACTTCTAGACTGGATGAGATAATGACAAGTAATGATGAGAACTCTCCCAAAAAAGATTATTTTAGATAAGTTAGGAGGAATTTTAGTTCCAAATTTGGTGATTTTGACAAAAAAAAGAAACTTAAGCCTAAGCGGTTGAAGGTCCTCAATATACCTCATAAAAAATTCACAAAAAATTATTCTTATCATATTTAGATTATATGAATTAGGTTGGATTGTTTTCTAAGTTAAACTCATCAAGATATTCTAGAGACTACCAAATGTTTATCTATATTTTCATCTTCCTTTCTTTTGTAGATTATCTTTCAAGTATGAGTTGGGATTGATTGGTAATTGATTTCATCTATCATTCTCAAAAACACTTACCCTCCCATAAACAAGATTTTTAATTTCAAGAATCTTACCTATCGAATATATTTGACTTTGTGTGGGTTATTTAGTTATTTTAAATACATTTAGTTCTTATTTCGGTTCTCCAAAGTTAAATATTATCATACCATTATAAAAATCAATTAAAAACTCCACATATGGATAGGAAAGGCCTACCAAGGTTCATAGGTACATAATTATCAAACACCATGTATAAGATAAGAAATTAAACAAGAAAAAAAAGATTCCCCAATCTAACTACATTGTCATTAATCCTCCTGAATGGGAAGGAAATAGATCATTCTACTAACTATAAGATAGTAGAGGTGGGTTGTGGAATTCCAAATTTTAAGTAATGAAATAATGAAAATGAAATTAGATTAATACATTCACCATGATCACACATATTTTCAAATAATCCACCACTATATTCAAATGTGTATGACATGAAACAAATTAATGTATATTGACATTTGAGATGAATTTTATTCCACAAGGAAACATAACACTCTTATGTGATATTTTATGCAACAAATTCATTTAATGTTCATTTGTTTAAAAAAAATCTTATGTAATTAAAAATAATTTGAGAGTTTTATTAAGTGTTAAAATAATTAAATATTGATTTTATGGTTCTTGATATGCTCTTGAATTTAGATAAGTTTTAGATCATGATTATTCTTTATAATTATTTTTGGAAAATTAATGGTCGGGGTAAAATTATAGATTAGGGTTTTAATCCCCTCCATATTTTCCCCAAGATTTTTCTTCCCTTTATCATATTTTATTTAAAAAAATTTCTCCTGTGTATTTTACTTGAAAAAACATAATTAAATGTGATTTAAATAATTCTATCCATATTTATAAATTTTAGGTTTTTAAGATTTTTGTTTTTATATTCATCTAGATTTTAATTTTGATTAGTTTTATGATATTTTTAAACTTTATGTTGATATTATAAACCAATCATAATTGTGAAAAAAACTATATTCTCCCAAGTATTATTTTTAATCATGCTTGGTTCCTTCTATTTTTCTCTTTCATTCGTTCCCCTGGGTTTTTGACCTATTTTAGACTCTAGATTTTTTATCCTAGATCCAATTGACCCTTATCCGAATCATACTTGTATTTTTTTTATAATTGTGATTTAATTTTTTCACAATGAGAGTCCATTATACTTAATATTTTATCCATAATTAAAAAAAAATTCCTCAAAATTCCATCAAGGATTAGAATATTTATCCATTTTTTGGTGTTGTAATGGTTTCCTAGGTTGTTGTTGAAAACCAAGGCTATCACCAGGTTTAATTACCCATTATCCTTTCTATGAACTATTGTGATGGATTTTATATCCCTAGTTATACCTATTTAAGAACAGATCAAACATAGGCTCCTTTCTAGGTCTATAACCATCAAAATTGGAATATTCAGGTGGTTGGGTAGGCATGTTAATGACTATATAAGAAGATTATGAATAACCATAAGTACCAATATGATGTAATTTAACTCGAAGATAGTTTTAATTATTTTCATTATAGAATTCAGAAACTTTTACCTCAGATTATTGGACACAGTTAACTTATTTGATAAAAAATAGTTCTTATTATTAATAATTTTTGTTGAGAATTTTGAGATTGTGTTTTGGAAATATGTTATAGTTTTTGTTGTTGTTTTTTTTCAATAAAATACCTCATGGAAGTATGATCAAAGAGTGTTTGGTGTCATGGGGTGAAATTGTTGTAGAAAATATCCATGAGAAATTGTTGAGTGCATTTGTAGTTGGTAATTTCCTAAGTAACTCCATAAATCTGTTAGAGGAATCAAGAGTATCTCACCTGCATCATGAATAAACCCAGTGATTTTATGCCTTATTTATGTTTTCATCCTTATTGGTTAAAATTGCATCAAAAACTCATTAAACAGTTAGTCGCATATATTTAAATCTCTTCATTCATTTTTAGAGCCATGTTTTGTTTTGTTTCCCTTCAAGTAAAATAGAAAAATATCAATTTTAATTCCTCCTTACTCGACCCCCAAATTGGTTTCTATTGCACCACACTATAATAGTCCCTACCAAATTAAAGAGAATATTCATTAGGTAATCCATTATAAGATGGAATCGTACATAAATAAGATTGTTTGACTTTATAGTTTTGAGAAATAGGGGATTTCATAATGCATGATGGATTACTCAAAAACATTGTCACTTAAACCCCATATGTTTGAATCTTTACACCTACTAATTCCTAGTGGGAGGAGGATTGTGGATTTCAATTTGACTATTGTTCACAACCTCTCTATTCTATTCCATTTTTATTTTATTTTTCTATTTTAGATAAATAAGATGATTTTAAATCACATGTATTAATGGATATAATTTTTCATTAGTTAAACTTGTGTTTATTAACCAATAGTCTTTAAATATTTTTGCACAACCCAAAAGACAACTGATTACTTTTTTTTTTTTTGGAAACTAATTTTAGGTTAGTTTGTTTTTAATGTTTTATTAATAAGTTTAATATCTTATATGGTAAAATGTGCATTTTAATTGGGAACAATACTAAATTTTAACATTATTTTTCATTATAATCAGTAAAATTTACTGTTTATAATCCTACTAAGAACTATTATAATTGAGTGTAGGTTCTATCCATAGCAAATTAATCCAAAATGATTATGTGTGACCCAAATAGAAAATAGTGACACACAATAAAATAAAATACAATATCAAAAAAAATAGTATCAATGGTATTAGTGAATGGAAGATGAATATAAAGATATTAAATAGTTTTATTGGGAGAATAATAAATCATAGAGAAAGTGGAAATAAATAATTGATTAGATAAAGGAATTTTATTAGCTTGTTTGAAATATGATTTCCTACATTAATACATAGAGAAAAATCACACTAATATTATGATGGTGGAGGTTAAATAATTTATTTTTTTGATAAACATATGATCAAATGGATCCCATAGTTCTCAAACTATAATACTCACTTAATAAAAAAAATAATGAAATCAGTTTTTCACTAGAATCAACTTTTTGTTTGACCTCACATTTCTATGATCAAGAGAATATCTATTAGTAAAATATTTTTAGATGATTAAGAAACAAAAAAATTCACATGGAAAAGATCATTTTCCAAAGATTATTAATGTTTTTGGAAAATTTAACTACCTATTAATAGAATATGTGAGTAATATCTAGGGAAATTGGCATGAATGAAGTAAAATTAGTTACCAAAAAAATCTAATTACCCAACCGAATTTTAGTCAATTATCATGTAAAGTAAAGGAAATAAATAATTATTTTCAACTATATCAATTAAAATCATCAGTATAAAAGTAGAGATAAGGTTAGAGGAATCTTTTCTATCGATAGGATCTAATTCCTACTTGAGCTACCATCCTATAACCTGGTTCTTACCTGATCACCCTTAATCTCTCTATCTATCTACCATTGATTTTCCTTTATTTCATTTTGTTTTATGTGTAAAAATTCTTTAATTAATAATAATTCACGATACAATAACATCCTTATAATCATAGTCAAAAACCTAAAATCAACTCCCTAGATACCACGTGGTACATTCACTATATATCATCTTCATCACATGTGACATTAGTTGGGCCCTCAAAATTAACGTGCTCTTCCACACATGGGATGATTTTTAGAATCTTCTCCACTTTATATACTTCCCATTCAATCACACATATTGTTTTTTAATTTCTAAATTTCTAAATTTTAGGAAACCCTTGAAATTTAAAATAGTATCTATACTTTTATATAACTTTAAATATATCTCCAGGACCATGACATAGCTTTAAGGGAATCCTTGACCTTTATATAGTTTAGAAAAGTACTAGATGACCTTTAAATATATTTGGATGATGAGGTTCCACCTTTATATATATTTATAGAAATAATATCAAACTAATGTGAGAGTAATTGCACATTTAAGTACCTCAAAATACTCAATAATTATATTTACGTAGCGTATAGAAAGCACGAGATACCCTTTCATAACTCTTGGAAGAAACATATGAGGACCTTTATATAGACTATGATATGAGTGGTCAACCTTTACATAGTTGTCTAAAATAAACCCATACCCCTATATGAGTTCAAAATCTCAATGACCTTTCAAAAAACAACCTCCACCAAATTGAATCCCTTATGTAGGTCTTCTAAATAGACATGTATCCTTATAATAAAATCCAACACACACTAAATTCAGCATTAAGTGAAAATATTAATTCCAATAAGATATTTAATTGTAAAATTCAAAATTAAATAATATTACAATAGCTTTATATTATAAATTAGAACATTGAAGAATGAAAGAGTCAATTTTGAGACTCAAAATCTGAATTTTGGATGAATGAATGCTCAAAAATTAGAAAATATTATTCTTAAAAAATGGAAAATAAATTCAAGAATAATTGAAAAATAAGACTAAAAAAACATTGATTTTAGAAATATATTCAAAGTATAATATATTAAATAATAGATTTCCCAAAATTAATTAATTCATCAATAAAATTTTATTTTGGCATTCCAAACATCAACCAATTCATAGATTAGATGTGGAAAAAATGTATCCGAATAAGGCCACATAACCAAACAACATGTGAAGGTGAATATAAAAAATTGAAACATAAATGGGATGATATGAAAACGTTATAAAAATTACATATAGTTCAACATAAAGGGTTTTATTGGGATATCAAAGGACCAAAACAAAGTGAAAGTACAACTCTAAAATGTCATTTCATCCAAAATCTTACCATGTATTTGCTATGAATAATAAAATT
Source organism: Viscum album (assembly GCA_963277665.1). Lineage (NCBI taxonomy): Eukaryota > Viridiplantae > Streptophyta > Magnoliopsida > Santalales > Viscaceae > Viscum > Viscum album. The sequence goes on from OY728150.1 coordinate 1,843,858,149, forward strand.
AAGAAAATACTATGTAACTTTGGCCTTCATGACCTATATTATACATGAATAAATTTTGATTTTGATTGAAATAATTAAGGTATAAAAAAAGGATTTCTCACTCTCAGGGTATCCACTGATTGGGAGAATATCCCAGAACTCCGTGATAACGCCTCTCAAGCTATATTTTTTCAGTTACTTGAATTTAACTATAGAATATAATCAATATTCAAGGATTTTCGTGTCATTATAATTCCACACAAATCATATACCCTAATATCCTTTATATAACTAGAATAAGAGACCTTTATTTTTTTAAAATGTTTGGAAATTACATAAAATGTTTCTAAAATGTTTCATAAGATACAACATTTTATAACTCACAATTCATCATTATGATTCATTTTTTAATTTTTAATTTTTTTGGGGATGTTTAGACACCTCTAGCTTATCATCACATGATAATAAATAGATCATGATATTTTGAAGTAAGAGAAGAAGTTCAAACCACAAATTATTTTATAGTAAATAAAACACTACACACAACACTATAGTGTGGTGAAACTAAACATGAAAAGGTTTATCTAAAGTAAGTCCATAACATGGTCTAAACTGTGATGATCCAAACCTGCACTCCCATATCTGATTCTATAAAATCATACATTAAATACATTTTTTGATACCAGCTATAAAATACAGGATATAACCATCCATAATTGAAAAATGAATAATGATTAATTTCATATCTTACATCTCATGGATATTTTCTACATAAGATATTTAGATAATTAATACATATCAAAAAATAATTAAGTCCATGTTTTTATATCAAGAAAACATTTTCTTCAACTATATGTGAAACTACTTAATCCCTAATGAGTCTTCAAAATATCCTATATATTATCCCATACATGATATCCTTCTAAAATTGTCATAGGTACTACATTCCTTCATAACCTTTGGAAAAGAAAATAGAAGAAGGTGTGAGCTCAAATGCTCTGCAAGGTAAAACATGAAATTGAAGCAAAAATAGAATAGTGATGACATAAATATTATTCTAGGAATAGGTAAACAACCAGAAGACATAATCAACATGAAACTGAGAGCATGATATATCCATTAAAATAAATAAAATCTTACAAATTAGTAATATTAATCTCATACTACTTGAATTCATAACCATGGACATCAAAAACATGTTTTCAAGGCATTGTTCCAATACACTATGCTATTATGGGGATAAGTATACACAAAAATAACAAGCTCTTTTATCTCATGAGATATTTCAATACCTTAATGTGATATATATTTTTAGGTCGCTCCCTTAACTTGATTAAGTCCACTGAATTCGCATAAGATCCAACAAGACAATTCATACCATTTCCTAAGGAACCACTTACTGAATTACAACATGGATGTCCATATAATGAAAGATACTAAATGTTAATACAAAATATTCATATGTTTGTAGTTAATAATCCTCAAGAGTTTCAATACATTTCCCAATGTAAATGAAATTGATAACATGATTATAATCCATCTAGATAAATAAGTTAGACGGTCAAAAAATATATATATAACTTTCTAATAACCATCCCTATTGGAATGATATTATATGGAACATGAAAACTTTTATCCATATTAATAAATGGGATAACATGATCATACCCCCTCTAAAGGAATAAGGTTGATGGTTAAAAAATACATTCAAAAATTGAAAATAAACATCTATATTAGTATAACAACATATTCAATTCTAATAATTTTCCCCATGTTAATAGAATATAATTATTTCCAGGTTATAATCGTCTAATTTGAATTATGTAAAATATGATGGTCACACTACATAGTGGAATGAGTATATGGATAAGTCAATACTAAAATAATCCTCATCATAATATATCCCCAGAAATAAGTTTTATGTTATGAAAATTACATAACCCCAATGAATCAAGGAAACATAGAAGGGTGTTGACATAAATTAAAAACACCCTCACAAAATAATCCTTCGAATAACATCACAAGAATCAATTTTTTTGATATCGTGGGTTCAACTGCCTAAATGAAAACATTTTTATATAAGAGGATAAAACTTGAAACATTAATTAATTAGAGTAAATCCTTTTAAAAATTATAAGGGAAATTGAAGTGAAAATTTAAAAGGGAATTTAGAAAACATTATCAACACTAACATAAAATATTGATTTTAAAGAAATATTTTTAAAAGGGGACAAAAAATACTTGGAATAAATATTTCTTTTAAAAAGAATCTCCATCAATAGAGCATTGAAAATACATAATGTTTATCTTTTATAAATGAGGAGATAAATTCAATACATGTGAAAGTGAAATTAAAAATCCTTTTGATTATTTTCAAAATACGTTTGTTTAAATATGAAATTGTATGGGGGGTAACAAAATATTCATTTGAATTAAAACTTAAAAATAGGATTATAATATACCATATAGTAAAATATTATGGTGGTATAAATCATGAATGGAATGTATTAGTTCATTATTAAACAATATAACTCAATTAAAATGTACTATAATTATCAATATCCATTATGGGAAACATACTCTGTGATGTATGAATGATTTAAAAAAGGGTTTATGTGGTAAAAATGTAAAACATGAGAGAATACCACATGATAAAATAAAAGGGAAGATTATACCAAACTTATATAAAATAATTTCAACCGAAAAATAATAACTCAATAAATAAATATTGAGTTACCAAAAAAACATATGATTGAGGTAACACTTTATTCCAAGTATATTTAAAGAGCAGAACATGATATTTATTGGTTTATCAAAATAATTACAAAAAATAAGGTATAGAAATTTAAGGGTATAATAAATCAATATAATAATATTCAAAGTAAACATGGTTTATAAAAGATAACAATAAATATTACAATATTTTAAAATATGACTATTTTTTATAGTATAAAGGATACACAACTCCAGGCTTAAAAAAACTATAAAATATTTTTATTAGAATATGGCCATTATAACCAAGTCATTTAATTGTAAGATATGAACAATATTAACCTCATTACGAAAAATATAGAAATGTACTACTAAATAAAAAGTTATTGATTAATTCTTATGAAATAAGAACTCAATTTTTTGTAAAGTCATTTTATTCTTCAAAAAATACATTTTCTTCAAAATGGGTTTCATTGATTTTCATAAGAGAATATTATAATTAATTTAAAGATCTTATTGAAGTTATATTTGATAAAAATGATACAATTTTTTAATTCATAATTTCAAAATTATCTTAGATTAAATTTTGGATAATTTTCTTAAGAGTTTGATTTTTCAATATATAGTGAAAAATACAGATTGTTATTGAAAAAAATATTTTTTGTTTCAAGATTTTAAAATTTTATTTCTTTAAAATATGTTTAAAAGTAACATTAGCTCAATTATATCTTGAGTAATCCAATTAATATCATTGGAATTAATTTTATATAGAAATTTTTATAAAAACATATTACACTAATGAGAACATTTTTTTCTAGAAAACTTTTTTTCATCACCTTTTGTTGGTTTATTTTAAAATGAATTTCTAATACTTATTGAAATTGAATATTGAAAAATAGATTAATTATTTTTTTCATGTGGTTCAAATTTTGTAAATATGTACATTTTATTTTTAGGCATTATTTATAATATCTACGGTAAAATTCATCTCCTTAGTAAAGGGTAAATGAGTTAATTAAGGTTAAATAAAATGTGATATGGACTAAAAATAATTCTAACGCATGAATTTATTTAATTTGATGATTTTATTTCTTTTATAAACATAATAAAATAATAAATATTTCCTTTTTTACCATTTGACATTGATTTTGACCATTTTTAATATTTAAATAATTGATAAAGTAAAAAATGTAACTTTGTTTTTGTTAATATCTATAATATTTTGTGATAGGGATTAAAACAAATAAAGATAATTTATAAATTATCATTTTTAAATTTGAATAATTTTTTATCATAGTTATTTTTTCTAAATTTTAGTGATAAAATAATTACATTAAATATATACTCAACACTGACATAAAGCCTGTGCAAGTAGTGGAATAATAAATTAAATGACATTAAAAACTCTAAAAGTAATATTTTTTTAGGGATTTAACGTGTCCAATTAATTAAAATGAAAAATGAAAAATATTATATATTTTTCAAATTTTAATATTATAATTCCATAACTTCAATTTTTTTCATAGTCAAATTATGTGAATAGCTCTTAAAATAGAATTAATATTATTTTATGTTAAATATTATTTTATTAAAATTATCAAAAAATCATAATTTCTTTAAATAATACAAATACGATTATAAATGGTTAAAAATATCATTAAATATCCATTTATGATCCAATTTTAACCTTATAAATAAAATTATATACCTTTAAAATTGAAAAACTCATTATTAAAGTTAAAGTTAAAATTGGTTAACGAAGGGTTTAAACCAAATTATAAGTTTTAAAATGATATCTAAACCTATCAAAATATTATTTAATGATTATTTGAAGACCATATATTCCATTTCATTTATAAATTTTCATTTTTTAACAATTTTACAAGATGTTGACATATATTATATTATAATATTTTATATATTTCAAAAAATGAGATTAATGATAATTTTCAAAGAACCTTTAGAGGAGGGAGGCTTTGTATGTACTCAATCTCCCATATCTACAGATATAGGAATTATCTCAACGACGATTTGGAGGGGGGAGGCCTGTGGGTTGCTTCCAACTTCATCTGCCCCTTCCATATTCATTCTTTCTTCCCCTCCTCACATCCCTTAGTCTCTTATTTCTCCCGATGCTCCTAGTGCTCCCTCCACCCCCTCTTCTTCCCATTCATCCTAGGTTTTTTCAGTTCATTTTGGTGGAGATGTCACTCATTTATTCTCTTTAGTTTTTTTTCTCTTCCCTTTCTCATTTTCTTTTCCCCTTTCTTTCCTAATACTTTTTACTGGTGGGATAACATACGCTTATCACCTTCTCTATTTTTGCATTACCCTATGCATTAGACCTCTATTATGAGTCTATATCTAGGTGCTTCAGATGTTTTAGGTTAGTGAATTTGGTGGCATTCAATGTGTTTCTACTCATATTCCATTGTTTTCAAACCATCAGTCTAGAATGCATCATGGTCAGACTCGATGTGGGTTTTGGGATATCTTGGGATGGTGTTGGAGGGGGATGGTAGTGATCTCAATGTTTCTTCTATACCAGAATTATTATATTCCTCCTCTTTTTGGTTTCTTTTCTTGTTTATCTTCTTAGTTTTTCTTTTTTGTAGTGTCTTCAAGTTTTCATTTGGTTTTGTTTTTTGTTATTTTGTGTTTTATTGATGGGTTTTTTGGTACATTGTTCGATTTTACTATAGTATGTTGTTTCTTTAAGGTTTATGACAGTGAATATTTTGATACGTCGTTTATTTGGTAAATGATGAAGAGAATGCAACTTCTTGTGAAGGATTTGCAGCATCCATCAATAATGGATCATGTTTGTTTCATTTTTGTGCATAGTGATTTTCTGGTATAATGTTGATTATGAAGGAAAGTAGTGGTTATGTTTAAGATTTTCTTCGAAGGTGAAATGAAAATGATGAGTTGGAAAGTTTCTTTTGTGATTTTGGGTTAAAGCTATCGAGGGATGATGGTCAGTGGGTTCTCACTAGTAGTGGATATGAAATATTTGTGATCAGCTGTCAGTGGGTGTGGCTCGAGGCATCTTTCCATTTGATATTTCATGTCGTGATGAGATTTGGTGGTGATAGTATAAATGTATAATTTCTTCAATTACAAATTTGGTATGGTTTTTTTTGTTTTCATATTTAATGTTCAAATTTGGGATATGTGGGGATTTTAGGTTGAGTCGGTTGAATGTGAGGTTACCACTAAAACATAAGTGGATTTTTAAAAATATCAAAAAATAGATTTAGAGTGATGTTAATTATATTTTATAGTAAAATATATTTTATTAAATGATTTTAAATTTATAAATAACTAATATTCATCCAAATAGGTTTTATATGGTTAAAAATAATAATACATGTTACATTTATGTGTTACTTGACCTTTTATAATAACTTTCTTGATACCTAAAGAGTAAAAATAATTATCATGATAATCATAAAAAGGGATAAATGGGGATTAAAACTATGAAATTAGGGTAAACCATGAAAAAGATTATAAAAATTTGATTGGATGAAATTATTTTGACTCAAAATCATCTCATATTAAAATTATGTAAATTTGGATCCATTTTCCCTAGAAAACTAATTTATATTAATTTAATACTTTATATAAGTCAAAGAGTGAGCCTCTACTCACTTATTAAAAGGAAACCACATATCCCTATTATTTAGCCTTATTGAGAAATATATCTCGTAAAAAACTACAATTTTTTATACATCTATATCCACTTACTAGAGGTTCTAGTTTTCTTAAAATACCGTTACAATCATCCTTAATAAGGTATCTAACGGAATTCTGACAAAGAAGATGTAATCATCTTTACAGACTCTTTGATATTTATTCTTCTTACAATTGCACTAAATTTATTGTACCAATTCTATATTACTGACCCCAGTATCTTAAATATTTTGATATTTTATTATGAATATGGGACAACCATTTTCCATCTCATTTACATCCCTCTAAAATAGAAAGCATCGGTCGTGCATACGTGAGACTTATCATCTCCAAGTACATGTTTAATTAGTATTTCATCACCACTTTATTTGTATGGTTATAAATATGAAAATAATGAATATATATGATATTTATTACATAAATAGACTTTTTTATAATATCATTTATTTCTTCTTACCTTCATGTCCATGGTAAAATTACAACGTCTCTCATGCGTACATATGGATTACCACCTCTACAATGTGATGTGATTTATTTTTAATTTCCAATTTAAAAAGATTGAAATAAGGATATATTTAAATAATATAAAATATAAATAATATATTTAAATTATCCTATAATTTTAATTAATATTTACCTTTCTTTTGTTCCATCAGTTGAAAAGTGAAAATAACGTTTATGTATATGTACATCTTACCATCTCCATGAGTGGTGTATTTCTTTTTTCTGTATCTATATTATATGGATGACTTTAAATATATATACATTGGATATATATGATGTTTATATCAAGAATAAAATTTTTGATATGATGTAAACATAATCATGATGCCAGGACCAAAACTAACGAATCAAAATATACATGAAAAATGAAGTAGTTAACACCTTAAATAATGTTAATATTAAAATATTGTTAACAAAAAGGTGATAAAATATTTTAAATGGAAAATATATGATATTATATATATGTACATATTTTTGGTATAAAAGTATAATAAATATAAATTTATTATGTTATATGTTAAAATCACTTATGTGGTAAGTCAAACTTTAGGTAAGGAATTTATTAACATAATTTTTATTCATTGGTTTATAATTATACTTCATTGACAATTTTATTCCATGATTATGGGTCAAATGGACTCTAATTATATTATATTTTATTTAAAATTGTTTTATGTGGATTTTTATTCTTAATATATAGTCATTTCATTGATTAATTCCCACTTCAATGATATGATATTTGTATTGGATTTCGTCTCAATTTCCTCTCTATAATGTGGTGTATATATTTCCCATTTTTTATATATCTTGAATATATATTTATTCATGATGTTTAATGTTTCAATTCAACTTTACACATTCAAGGGGTTGTAATTAAAAATATATCAAAGAGGTAATTATTTATTTTACAATATCATTTTTGGGATTTCTATTATTTTCATTGAGTAATATTATAATCAATCAAAAAATACATATATTTTCTTATCTTCTAGATATTATTTAGATTTACCATGTTTTTCCCATCTTTTACCTCTTTAGTGATTGAATAAATCAAAGAAACATTTAAAAGAAAAGCTAATATTATATCTCTTTTAGATGTGGTATATTTTTCTTCCATGATAATATTTTTCAAAATCGTTATGAAAAGGCCCTTTTTATTTTTTGAAATGATTTATAAATTTAATTTTATATAATATTTGAATTTTAACAAGGTTTTAAAGGAATATTTTTAATGTTTTATGATGGGATCATTTCAAAATTCATTAAAAAATGTAAAAAAGAATTTTTCTTTCTAACATATATAACACTGATATATTTTCCCATTACCATAACCATTTTAAACAATTTTGATTCTATAAGTATTCAAACCAGTTTTCTAGCCTAATTAAATGGGGTTTTTGGTGTATTCTAACCCACGGTTTATACTTTATTGGCACAAGGACAAAGAGGTAAATATATCATGATGTATGAGATCATTACATCCAAAATTATTAATTTCATTCTTTGAAAATTCAATTATTATTATCCATGATATTATTTTATGTGATATTATCAATTGATGCATTTCATGGTTAAGATACTGATTAAATGAAATGTGTTTCCCATTTTTTACCTTTCCATATTTATTATCCCTTATTAATTCATGAAATAATCCATTTTATGTAATCCTTACTAAGAATTTGACCTCACCCTTTATTTGTTCTCTTTTTCTAGGATATAAAGAAGGAATCTTTGAACGAGTTTGAGGTTGAAGAATATTTACTTTCACTATATTTTATTTTTTAGTAAAAAGTAAAATGGGATGAATTTTTGTATATTTTTTACCAGGATTACTAAACTATTTGATCCTATGGGATGTGGTCTCTTATATCTCGTGACGATTTAATAAAGAATACACCGACTAAGGGTTACTAAATTTGGGGTTTTTATTGTTAGTACTAGAGTAAGTTTAGTAGAAACCTTAAAGACTAGATATATTAGGGAATATAACCCTCTAACATAATTTGAGGATAAGTCTAAGTATATGGTGACATCCTAAAGTTTTGATATTATGTGGTTTTGTTAAAAATATATTCATGTATAGATACTATAAGTGGATGTGGTTCTTTTGTGGATGCATCAATGGGTAATAAATAGAAAAAGAGTTGCCTGAGTATATCTCTATCATCAATCAGGTTTACTGTGAATGATCCCTTACTATACACATGGTTTGAAACTCATGGGGTATATTCCTAGATTAATTCAAATTTAAATTATGAAATATTTTTAATGATTTGAATAAATGATGATCATGGATGACCAAGGTGAAACCCATGGATTCATATATTTAAAGGAATATGTCATGATTTTGAGTGATTTTTCTTGATTATATGATTACAAAATTTTTGTTCACACTATTATTTTTATTTGGTTTTTAAAGGATATAACCAAGAAAATCATGTTAATACTAAATGTGATGGGAAATGAAATGATTTTTCACTTGAGTAATTGAATGATATGGGAATTAGAATCTGAACCTTATTATTATGACCAATCATATATTCTGATATACAATTAATAACATAAAATTTTGTGAGTTTCCTAACATCTTATATAAGAGAAAAATGGACTTTTATGGATGTTTATAAAATAATTACCACCTTAAAAATAAAGTTAAATTTATTTTATGTCAATAATGTGGGAAGAAACATCCTTGAGAATGTTTGAAAGAAATCCCGAATGGCCTGAAGGCCTTCTTTTTTTCTTTTATTATCGATAATACCCCTTTTAAGGGTTAAAGGGGAACACATACATGACTCGTAGGCCCAAGGAACAAGGCCTGACAAACCTGCAATACATAACCCGAAGGCCCAGAGGCATACCATGCCAAATGCATGACCCGTAGGCCCAACCCACTTGAACAGCCCCTCCCCAGCTTTCTACGTCAATGATCACCTAGCTCCCACCTTACATTACTGATCAGCTAGCATTGCCCCGTACAAAGATGCACGGTGTCTGGTCCTGATGGTGGCTGCCATACCCTCTCATTCTTCCAATCCGGTTAGCTCTCTATCTGGTGGCTTCCACTCCTGTTGCTCTGATCCTCTTCTGGGTCCTGTTCTGTGTGAACTGGGCTACTCTATGGTCTACGTGACCCGAAGACCCTGTAGCCCGAAGACCTTTGATGACCTGAAGGTCCTGGAGACCCGTATGCCCAAACCGGTGGCCCGAAGGCCCAAAACGGGTGAATAGTTTTGGCTTCTATAGTACCAAATAGTAACTCCTACAGTACTGCTACAGTACTCAGAAATTCGCCTCCACCCGGTTCTGAACCCGAGTCTCTTGTATGCCAACCAGGAGCCCTTACCACTCGGGTACGGGCTTGTTGGATTGAAATAAAGCATAATAATGTTTCTATATGCAATTAAAGGTCATAGATCAAGTATTTTCCCAAGATAAAAAATAAATAGTTAAATGGAGGGATATGTAGTTCATCCTAAGGCATAATTTATAGTTTAATTTATTATATGTGGGGAACATGGGAATTATACGATTAAATTCTCCAATAAAAGGGTTAACTCATTGATCAAGTAATAACCTTTTCTATATCATTGAATTAAATTTATTGAATTGTTTTTGAATTGGGATATTAGAATTATATTATAGAAGTGTTATATGACAAATATTCTAGGTATAAGAATCATGAAACATGACATTTTTTTCATAATTTTTTTTATTTAAGGATTTGAATGAATATGTTGAATGGTACTGAAAACCATGAAAAATGACTTTTTGTTAAGGTGATATTTTTTGTGAAAACATGATTAAGGTAAATATAACTATAAATATATTCCTAATTTTGAGATAATAATGTATAGTTTTGATAAAGGAATAGTTCTCATTGATGAAGTAAATTGGATATTGTTGGTGACCTTGAAAAAAATAGTGATTTCTAATAAAGTATTTTATGATGGAGTTTACCATATTATCCTATTTCTCAAATATATTTTATAATATGTGATTTTACTTATATAACAAGGGTAGAGTTATTTTTTTAAATTAGTTGAGTTTTCATTGAGTTTTTATGGGGATTAAGGTTTTTAGTATGTTTTAAGGTATTTATATGTTTAGTATGTGACATTACAATCTAATTAATGGTTTTTGGAATATATGTTAAATATGATCAAGGAAAATAACAAGTGGTCAAATATTTTATATTTTAGGGTTATGAATTTGGTCATAAATATTTTAGAGGAGTCTTAAGGTTAACTATTTATGGAATAGATTAAGTTGAACTCTAGGTGTTATTATTGAGGTTTTACAGAATAATGTACTTATCAATATGTGAAAATTTTTTCTAACCATATTGGTTTGGGTAAATATTTAGGGATTAAAAGAATGAATTTTAATTCTTTTATAGATATTATAATCCTTTTAATTTAATTACAAAATTTTTTAAAAGCAAAATTATTCTTGAAAATTCATTTCATGGGGTAAGAGATGAAGTAGAAATTCCTCAAAACATATCTAGAGGATGAAATTTTGCTTATAAAATGGAAAAAAATTAAGTAATTACATTTTATCATGTTATTTATCTTGATTGTAAACTAATCCATAAAACTTTGGAAAATAATCTTGAAATAAAAATGTTTTTATATTAAATTCATGTTTAATGAATGGGTGATGTTTTCACCACTAAAAAATTAATGTTTTTTGTCGTTAAATTTACAATGACCATGTTCTCTATCATATTATATTATTTATTGGATGATATAATTCCATTTATGTATATATTTTAATTTATTACGAATATTCTCCTTTATTTAGAACCAAAATAAGTAATATTTCTGGTAACCTTTATGTTTTTCACTCTCTATCTTCAAAATAAGTTTTATTATCACTATGTATGATGTAGGTTTTTAATAAATATTGACCCTTTTGTGGCTGGGATAAAATTTTTAGGGAACTCTTTATTTTTGGGTTTAGAATATAAAATCATGAGATTTTAAAATAAGACCATGTTCAATAGAGTAAAGGATACACAACACCAAGATTAAACAGACCATAAAACATTATTACTAGAATACGACCATCATAACCTAGATATTGAATTGGAAGATATGAATTAGATTAACCACATTATGAAAAATATATATAGTTCCTAATCAATATTTTTTTTATTAATTCTTGGATTAAAATCACTCAATTTTTATAAAGTCATTTTATTCTTCAAAAATACATTTCCTTATAAAATGGTCTTTATTTTATTTTTAAAGAAGATATTATAGCTATTTTTTTGAATTTTTTGAAACTATATCTGTTAAAAATTTTATAATTTCTAAAATAATAATATCAATATTATATTATAGATAGTTTTTTGATCATTTTCTTAAATGATTGATTTTTCAATGAATAGTGAAAAATATAGTTTTTTAATGAAAATTTTATTTTTCTTTCAAGTATTTAAAAAGATTATTTTTAGATTTAAAATGGCATAAAAGTAAAATTAGTTCATTTATATTAATAATTATCTAATTAATTTCATTGTAATCAATTTTATAGGTGTTTTGGTATTCATACATTTTATACTTAAGAAAGCATTGATTTCATAAATAATATTTTTCATAACTTTTTGTAAGTTTATTTTAATTTTTTTTCATTTTATATATATTTAATATTTAATTATGGAATTTTTATTTTGAATAATGTTAATAAAATTTTTTAAATAGGTACCTTTTATATTTATGCTTTCTGTATAGTAACTGTTTTAAAATTTATCACCTCTATAAAGGGTAAATGTGTCAATTTGGGTTAAATATGATGTGATAAGGCTTAAAATTAATCCCAAATATTTAAATTATTTCATTTTATGAATATATTTCATCCATAAAAATCAAAAAATTTAAATTATGATCTTTTTTTCTTTTAACATTGGTTTTGACCTTTTAAAATCTAAGTAAAACATAAAGTTAAAAAAGATACCTTCTTAATCTTAAAATTTGTAAAATTTTATAACATGGATAAAAATAAATTATGTGTGGGTATAAATTTTTATTTTATGTGTGATTAAATTTTTTTATCTTGGTAATTATTTTTAATTTTTTGTGATGAAATAATTACTTTAAATGATTACGCAACGTTGACACAATGCATATGTATATAGTAGAACAATCATGTAAATGATTTTAAAACTCTTAAAGTAATTTTTTTGGGAGAGTTAATGTTTCCCACTACTTATATAGAGAAGTGTTATATATTTGTGATTTTAAAGGTTTATTTAGAATTACATTTCTATCATGTTGTTTTCAAAGTTAAATTATGTGAATAGTCCATGAAATGACATTTTTAGAATTTGATGTTAAATATATATGGTAAAATTATCTATGAATCAAAAAATATTGAGATATGAAAATTAATATGCTAAAGGGTCTAAAATTTCATCAATTTTTTATCTATGATCTAATTGTCACCTTATAAGTAAAATTATAAACCTTTAATATTTAAAAATTTATTACTACGGGTATGGTTAAAATTTCTTAACCAAGGGGTTAAAACAAATGATAAGGTTTAAAATGATATCTAAACCTATAATATTTTTATTTTATAATTATATGAATACCATATCGTCCATATATTTAAATATAGATCTATTTAGAACCACTTTATCATAGTTAGACACATATTATATGATAAATTTTTATATATTTCCAAAAAAGACACTAATGATATTTTATAATAAACCTCTTTTATTAAATGAATTAAAATTCATTTAAATACTATATTCATCCAAATGAGTGTTATATAGTTTAAAATATCAACCATTGTCTATTTATGTTTCACCTGTACTTTTATAGTAACTTTACTTACCCCAAAAGAGTAAACAAATTTGTTATCATTGTAATATTAAAAGGGGTAATAGGGTGGGGAGGTGGGCTAGGGTGGGGGTGAGGGTGGAGTGGTGGTGGGGGGGGGGTTAAAACTGTGATATTGGGGTACAAATATAACAAAAAATTATCTATATTTTATTTTATGATAGTATTTCAATTCTTAATTATATATATATATATATGAATTACATGAGCTCAAAGGAATTTTTCCCTAAAATTAATTTATATTAATTTAATAATTTAAGTATTTCCAAGAGTACCCTTCCCATTACTTATAAAAGGACACCACTTATATATTTTCATTACACATAATTAATAAACCTAGATTTAATAAACCCTAACCAATTCTCTTATAAAATTTCATAGCAAATAATTAGTGGTGATTTTATTCTTAAAAGACCATTCCAAGGGTTCTTATGAAGGGATCGAAAGGAATTCTACCAACGAAGAGGTAATCGGGATTAATGACTCTTTCAAGTTTATTTATTCTCACACTTCCTTAAAATTTATTTTACCTAAACGAAAATAATAAATCAAGTATCATAAATATAATGATATGTTATTATATATAATGGGAGAATATTTTACATCTCTTTTACATCATAAGAAAATTGAAAACATCTCTCATGCCTACTTATGACTTACCATCTTCACATAACATCATAATTAAATTTTCATCATCACATTACATGGATGGTTATATGAATGTAAATAGTGAATATATATGATATTTATAACAAAATTATGCATCTTTAATTTTAATATAACATCTACCTTCTTACCTTTAAATCCATTGAAAAATTTTAATGTCGCTCGTGTGTATGTCTGGACCACTACCCCTACGTTGTGATGTGATTAATTTTTCATTTAAAAATTTCATTATGGTAATAATGATATATTTAATGAATATATAATAGTTATATGATATAAAAATTATCATATAAGGTAAATTAATATTTAGCTTTCCTTTGTTCCATTCATGGAAAAGGGAAAACAACATTCATGCGTACATACAACCTACCGTCTAAAAAATGAAGTTGTTAACAACTAAAATAATGATAATAATAAAATAATCTTAACAATAGGTGATAAAATACTATAAATGGATAATATATGACATTATATATATGGTTATTTTATATATATATATATATATATTAAATCTTAATGTATTACATATTTTTCTAAAAACACTTATGATGCAAGTCAAAATTAAAGTAAAGTATTTCTTAACAAAATTTCCATTCTTTGGGTGATACATTTAATTTTTTGACTAGTTTATTTCATGATTATGTGTTAAATTTCCCCTAATATTATTATATTATATTTCCACTTTTTTTATTTACATTTTTTACACAGAATCACTTCACTGATAAATTCTCACTTCAATGATATTATCATTCTAAGGGATTTCATCACAATTTCAACTTTATGGAGTCATAATTGGTAGTATGAACCTATTTACATTTATGCGGTGTATATAATACCCAAATATTTTTTTTGTTATTTTCAAAATAACCACCTTGAGGAAAAAGTGGCAACTGCACAACTAAGAACACCATGGACCATAACAAAAATCCAAAACAGTCCATAGAATTAAAATTTGGAACTGATATTCAACACCACAGGAACCATCACATCAGCAAAAGATCCCAAAAATCTGGCAGCCACTGCATCAAGGAAAGAACGTTGAATTTTTTTTTGTTGTCATCATCTCCTGTTGTAATTATCAAGTTGTTGCTGACCATTCTGAACATCATCATTGTAACAATCACCGCTAGTGTCACCATACCGCCGGATGGAACATCCTATACTTCATCGTTGACCCTCACTGTCAGAGCCAAGAACCAAATAGAACCCTTCGAATGTCATCTCCATAACCATCCCCACTAGAGTCACCATTTTCCTAGATGGTACACCTCATATGTTATCGTTGACCATCATTTCTGGAGTTGATAACCAAACAAAACCTAAACATCCACCAATCACCATTGTTGTCTTCTTAACATCGTCATAAAAAACAAAAATCACTACCAAAATACCATCAAAATCGAACATAACAAACCTACAAACCTTATATGATGGTCCAATAACCCTTCCAGATGCCCTAAGCCACTTGAAATGCACCTCCCAAAACATCTATGATGACTTGCGCACTGGACCGATAGGGAAAGTAGCGTAGGAGTAGGACACCAGAGAAGGGTTGAGCATAGGAGACCATAGTGGGGGACCAAGATAGAAACCGCAACATCCCAACAAAACTGGGATCCAAAAATAGAAAAATATGAATGATCCTAAAACAACATCACCATACAATACCTTATTCCACATCCACAAAAGAAATAAGAATCCAAACAGAGTAATGATCCCAAGATGAGACCACTGTCATCCCTCCTCCAACACCATCCCAAGTAGGCCTGGATCCCAATTTGAGACTCACAAAAGTAGAGTCGAATGCGATGATGGTGGCAGGAAAGGGAAGAGGTGGATAAATCCACCAAATGATGCCACCAGTACCAACCTAGGCCATCTAATGAACCATCACACACATACCTAGAGTGGGGGTCTGATGACCAGGGATAGACCGAAAGAGGGGCAGTGAGGGACAGACGAAGACTGCAATAACAAACCGCAACATTCAATATGGGAGAAGAGGAAAGGAAATAAGGAGGAGGAAAGACCAGGGAAATATCACTATCATACGGCTAAAAGGCCATGGTTTTTATTATTGTTAGAAAAACATTGATAAAGGGTTTCTTTATAATTTCTATAAAAAGTGATAATAAAACACCCATTTATCAGTGCATTTTGAATCACTAATAAAAGTTACCATTTATCATCACAAATAAATGAAATGATGAAGGATCCCTTTACCGGCACTACTAAATTCACTGATAAAGGACACCTTTATCAACACATTTTGTAGTGCTCATAAAGGGAAATATAATAGTGTGATGTTACAACACACTACACAACCAAAAATAGTGAATACTACAGTGTGATTTAACAACACACTACAACACCATAAACAGATCCATAAATTAGTAAAATCAGATAAAAATACAAAATTTAAATAAAATAAAATGTCTAACAAAAATATAATGAAAAAAATATAATAGAGAAAAACAACACACATATATAAAATAAAAATACTCCCCTACTTGAGTAAAATAACACAACTATATAATAAAATACGTCTAATGTTAGTAATAATATTAAAAAATAAATTAAATATAAGGTGTTAATTTTAAACGAAAATTTGAGTCATGCCAAGAACACTGTTTATCAAATTGTATTACGATTGATTTTTTCACACCACAAGACATTTATTGTTCATGTTTAAGCATTATACCAATGAAAATTAAGTAAAAAAGTATAATATAAAAATTATAAGTAAATTAATTATGTAATTAAAGATAAAATGATAAGAATTCAAACTAGGCTTGTTTCCTTGATTTTGGTGATGTGATGCGTGTTTGAAATTAAAATGACACTTATAAATTGAAAAAATGCATTTGGAGTCATACCAGTCACATCATGAATTTGGTTAATGTGATAATTATTCCTACATGTCTCAAATGACTTATTGATCATTATCCTAATGTATCAAAACAATTTAAAAGTGTTTCCTAGTTTTTGAGAACACAACTTGTGTTTTTTTACTAAAATGTATTTTTAAACTGGAAACATGCACATTGAGTCATAATGGTCACATCAAGTGCGGGTTTGATGTGAGAATAATTCCTAAATTTCAAAATTACATGTGAATAATTTTATTAAATTATCCAGACAATTCTAGCATTTTTTCTCAGTTTTAGTGAGTGACACTTTTTTGTATCAAAATGTAAATTTAAATCTAATAACAGACATTTTGAGACATACGAGGCACATAAGGTATAAAATTTAGGTGAATTTGATTTCTAAATGTCAAAAATTTCATATGGATCATTTTCATAAGTTACCAGAAGAATTACAATGTGTTTTCTCAAATTTATGTATGTTAGTTTCCCTTTTTACTGTAATTAATGACATTTTTGAATAAAAAAATGCATTTAGAGTCATAGATGTCACAAAATGAATCATATTGTGGCGATGATGATTCCTAAACATCATAAATGACATATGGATCATTTTACTAATGTATAAAAACAATATGAATGTGTATCCTTGGTTTTAAGTATTCCACTTATGTTTTTTTACTAAAATGTCATTTTAAACCGGAAAGGCGCTCTTTGAGTCATAAATGTCGCATCATGTGTGAGTTTTATGTGGGAATGATTCCTACAAGTTAAAAATTAATTATGAATCATTTTCATAAATTATTAGTAAAATCTGAGTGTTTTTTCGTAGCTTTCAGTGAGTGAAACTTTTTGTATTGAAATACCAATTTTAAATTGATAATGGACACTTTGAGTCATACCGGGCACATTGTGTTTTTTATTGAGGTGCGTACCATTCCTACATGTCATAAATGTCTTATGGATAATTTAAGTAAAGTAATAAGACAATACAAATGTATTTTATTGGTTTTCAGTATGTTAGTTGTCTATTTTTACAAATATTAATGTCAATTTTGGAAAGAAAATATGCGCTTTGAGTCATACCGGTCACACCATGTGTCAAAGTGAGATTAGATTGATTCCTACATATCCCAAATGACTTATAAATATTTTTCCTAAATAATAAAAACAATACCAATGTGTTTAATTGATTTTGAGTATGCCACTTTTTTAATAAAATTTTATTTTAGACTAGAAACACACACTAAGAGTGATACAAGTCACATTGTGTATAGGTTTGACATGAGACTAATTCTGACATGTCACAAATTAATTATGAATATTTTTCATAAATTATAATGTCAATACAATAATTTTTTCATGGTTTTCATTGAGTGGCACTTTTTTGTATTGAAATATCAAATTCAAACAGATTACAGACTCTTTGAGTCAGACTAGGCACACAATGAATCAGATTGAGATGGAGTTGATTTCTATATGTCAAAAATGAATTATGGTTAATTTTACTAATGTACCAAAACAATACAATAATTTTTATTCATTTTGAGTAAGTAAATTTTCTTTTTTACTAAAATAAATATCAATTTTGAATTAAATGACACACATGGTGTTATATCGGTCACACTGTGTGTCAGATTGAGGTGATGCTAATTCTTATATGTTACAAATGACTTGTGGACTGTTTTAATAAAGAATCAAAAAAATTCAAATGAATTTCCTTGATTTTGACTATGAAACTAATGTTTTTTACTAAAATATCATTTTAAACTAGAAACATGAACCTTGAGTTGTATAGGTCGCATCATGTTTGGGTTGAACATGAGAGTAATTTCTAATTTTCATGAAATAATTATGAATAATTTTCCTAAATTATCAATAAAATATAACATGTTTGATTGGTTTTTAGTGACTGACACTTTTTTTACTCAAATGTTAATTTTAAATGGATAACAAACACTTTGAGTCATACTTGGAACATCATGTATCCAATTGAGGTGTGGCTAATTCTTAAACATAAAATATGACTTGTGGATCATTATCCAAAATTACCAAAACAATACCAATGCCTTTTCTTAGTTTTGAATAAGTCAATTTTATTGTTTACTAAAATTAATATCAATTTCAAAAAATCCGAATGCATTTTCTGGGTGATGGTTAGCCCTAAAATAACATCATAATTATTTGTTAATCAATATTAGAATATCACTATTCTTATTCTTTTTTATCGATAATGATGATGATTTTTTAATTAATGAGTTTCTGATCAAAGATCATTTTAAATAATAATGGAGCACATTCATATGGAATGTTACCTGTATGGATTTTACAAGAATTTTTGATGTTATATCATGCTTATAATTGATGATTGAGTAGCCTAAATAATTCCACAACTAGTTAAAGAGAAACCATTATATTTATTTTTTCTGAAAATTAATGACTCGATCAATGAACTATCAAATTTATTTATTTTTAGATTTTTTGGATCAATCTTCCATATTTTTTCAAAAGGGTTGTTTGTTTTTATTTTTGGTGCTTCATGATTTAATTTGATGTGGTTTTTTCATTTTTAGGTATTTCTTCATAAGGCAGTTTCTTTTAATTTGACTTCATGTTTCTTTAGACACTATCCCTCCATGATGACCGCGATCTATCAATTTTGGTTGTCCTATAATAGTTATATCATACACCTTCTAGATTCAGCGGTTGATTACATATATATTTACTCAAAAATTTATATTTAATTATATGCCTCTTTGATGTAGTGTCATTGTTGTTTTTTTCCTCAATATTTTATTGATACTTTAATAATTCTATTTGTTTCCTCATCAACAATATGTTTTCTTCAAGATTAGTAACATCATTACGTGCATAAGGATTGTTTTCCATGAGTAGTCAAAAAATTAAATTTTCTTTAATGATAACAACATAAACATGATGAAATGATTTGAGAAGGGTCTCATATATCTCTATTGTAAACATGATGAACTCTTTAACTCCATATTCATACTCTTTTCTCAAATTATTATAATTTATCCATTTAAAAGGGAATGGGTTTTTGAATGTATGAAAAGTAATTACCCCACTATGGTAGGAGTTATTCTATGAATTCATCCAATGGTGAAAGTTATAGACCACTGTCATCCTCATCTATTTTATCTCCCTAATAGTTATTATTGAATATTGTTTCTTAACACTCATCCCTCATCTCTTGTGTACATCCACTGATGTTTCTTGAACTACTATAACCATAATTCATCACATTCAAGGTACTTCAATTAATTTTGGATGACTACTAGTCATAATAGTTCAAACAATATAGGAGAGTTGGGGATGAGTAAAAAAATGAAATAAGAACTGTTCAAAAGATGAAGCTTGCAAAGATGAAATTTTTATCCTTAAAAAATTTTTAATTAACACATCTTATTTTAAAATTTTAAATATCATCTCAAAAGATAAAAGGTATCTGATAATTCCATAAAATCATCAACTCATCCTCACTGAGCTGCACTGTCTCTAATCTATGTTACTAGTCCTTTCCCTCTACTGTATCTCAAATATAAGAGCTCTATATCCACTGAGGTTCATGTGTATGGTGTGAGTATTAAAATAAACACATTACTACTAATATAGCCCCTAAAATATTCCATGAATATATTGGAGTATATTTTCAAAGTATTAATACTCAAAATACACATATAATTAAAGTCAATGTGTACTAACCAGGACAACATAATAATCAAATGTATCAACTTCATTACATACCAGTTTATTATACTAATCATATAATAATTATATACCATTGTTTTTCTCTGAAATTCAAATAATTTACATACTAATAGGTTAATATTTGAATCATAGGAGGAACACACATTATTTAACTCCCTCTAGAAATAACCACATCTTAGGTACCATGTGATTCAACATCAGACCCCTAGAATCCAAGACTATCCCTCAAGGATAACCATCACTTGTAATTATTGAATCCAAATCATGAAATGTGTATAACATATCAATTTTTCTTTAGAAGTGAATTTGAAATACGGGGAACTATTAACAAAATTTTATCCTTTAGTAAATAACCACACAATGGGCACCACAATACATTAGTTAAACCTAACTTATAAAAAGCCATAAATAAGAACAAAAAACAAAAAAATGTAACATAACCCTCACCCTATACCTTAACAAATCACTAACATGTCTATAGTAAATCACATTCTAACATACCATACCTATCCCTCAGAAAAAACCTAACACATATTTTTTTTTAAAATTATGTTTATCCCTTATATAAACTAAATTCACACATATTAAAAAATAATATAAATGCAATTTGAATTATGGATTCTAACATTTTACATTTGAAAAATGAAGGAATTAACATTCAAATATAAATTGAAAAAAATTATGATTCCTTTAATATATAAAATTGGCTATTCTATAATCCATTAATTTTTCCAAATCACTTTTTTTCTCCCCAAACATTGCCTAAGTTTTATATTCTATTAGCCTTTTTAACAACCCTGTTCACTAAAATTGGAATATTTGGAGAAAAATAAAGATAGTGAAAATGAATTCAGATTTATATTTCTCCAAAGATGCTAACTAGAATGAAAAATTTCTTTAAACATTTGGAAAATTCTACATGATACATTTTTTCTTATAAAATCTCTATTGATTGAAATCCTGGCCTGCTAAATTAATTCAAACATGTCATTTAAATATATAGTCATTATTCAAGGATTGGTAAATGTAATTTTATTTCCCTTATACCTTTTTCTTTTTTATATTACCCTTCAATATACTAATACCTCTACTCTATTTGATGTGTCTTTGGATCCATTTGGAAACATATATTCAAAATTGATTAAAGAAGATATGCTCTGTTTGGCAGTACTTACTGATACCTTCTTATAAAACCTATGACAAGTTCTTGTTTATATTTTTTGTTTATATTTATTATAGAAAAAGTCGTTTAAAGTCACATTATATCAATTTATATTATAAAAGGATTAGATTAGATACAAAATTGTGGAGTTATTGGTGTGAGTAAAATGTGAGAGCTTGAAAACCATCCATTTCTCCAAGCTTCTAAGAAAAAGTATGTTGAAGATTAATTCGAAGGAAGATCTAGAGAGATCTACTCAATGTGGGAGGAATACCTTTGAGAGTCAGATTAAAATCCTTTTAAATTGGTCAATGATGAAGGAGAATAGAATCAAAAGGTGTGTTTGAGATGTTTTTTTCACAAAAAATAATCAACCTGAGTATTTTAAGGAGGTCCCCCATAGAAGTAGTATTCATTTCTATGTATTCCTAACTAAAGATTTTTAATAGGATCCAATGTGAGTGCACCCAAATTATAATTAATTTTCATAAAATATGTTTTTAAATGTGGTCTTTTATTCATGAAATGTATTAAATTAAATATCTATCTTACCAAAATGAATCTTTATTTACACAACCATATTTGTGAAACCCATGGTCCTTTATAGAATAAAAAATGATTATGAATTCTTAATCCATAATCAAAATTAAAGAACAATATCAAACAACACATCATTGTTACTCAAGTTGGAAAGGATGTATGGCCTCCGTCAAAAATATAATTCAGCTTCCAACCCATCATACCACTACCCACAATATAATCCTATTAAACAATTTTTCATTTTACAGGCTTGAATTTATCAATTCCTTTATGGTAAATATTACCACAATCATAAATATAATATAATAGTGATAAGCATCACTAAATTTTCTAATATTTTACACAAGTTTAACTTAACACCTTTAATAATTCTTTCATACAGTATATCTTCATATCATTATTCAATCATATATTTAGCATGTAAAATTATATTCAAATTTATATTCAAATTGTGTATGAACAACAAATAATATTCAAATGAAAGAAAATATACTAGAACCACCATAAAATTTTATAATTTTATAACATAGGTACAAACATAATTTATTCACTCTATTAAATCACCTACATGATACTAATCATAAAATATTAAATAAAAAAATCTACGCCTTTCATTATTTGAAATTTTATGAAGATGATTTTCTCAATAGATACACATATATTGATAATACTTTTTATTTCTTTAAAAAAATTCATCTTCATGTGTATGATATACTATGGAAATAAGGTTAAAACAATGAAAATCTATACAATCTAAATGATAAAAAGAAATAATATAACAGATACATAAAAGAAAATCAATATTTGTCACAACAGTAGATAGAGATGCAGTTTGTAGTTGACTTGTATGAAGCTGGAATGAGTTTATATAGTTGGGGTAGAATTTTCTAGGTATAGGTAATTGAGAGAGAGTGAGAGATGAGATGTAGGGTTCTTTATGGTTAATAACATACCAAAAATTCAAAATGCGGAACCTAACAAGCGTAGATAAAGATCTCTTTTATCAACACTAAATTGATAAGCACTGATAAAAGGAATCTTTATCAGCACTTAACGAGTGATGATAAAATGAACCTTTATCATCACTAAAACTTTAGCACTGATAAAGGATTTATAATTATAATTATAAATAAAATATTTAGAAAAATATTTTTATAATTAAATATTTGTTTATTATAATTTTATAATTATTTAAATATATAATTATTTATTTATAATTACATCAATATTTTTTAAAAAAATTAAATATTTTTATTTATAATTATAAACATATAATAATATTAATATAATAAATATACAATCAAAAATATATTTATAATTATAAATATATTGTCATTATATATGTTTATATAATTATATATATATTTAGTAAATATATAAATATAAATATAGTAAATATATTCATTATTTAAATATATTTATTATAATTTTATAGTTATAAATATATTTATATCATTATATATATTTATATAATTATATACATATATATATATATATTAAATATATATAAATAAAATTATATTCATTATTTAAATATATTTATTGTAATTTTTATAATTATTTAAATATATAATATTTATATATAAATATATGAATAATACATTAATATATATATATATATATATTCCCAGGCTACAGCTCAGTGGTAGTTGCCCCTGTGGGTCTCGGTGAGGTCTCGAGTTTGAGTCTCAACGAGTACATCCTTACATTGTATGTTTCCTAATTTTCTTTGTAATGTATCTTCTTTACCCAAATAAATTGAGGCTTCGACCTCAATATATATATATATATATATATATATTTATTTATGATAAACATAAATATAGTATACTCATTATTAAAATATATTTAATTTAATTTTATAATTATTGAAATATATATAATTAATTATTTATAATTATATAAATAATTGTTTTTAAAAATATTTATTTATTTATAAAAATTATATATATATATATACAAATTTATATATATAGTAAAAATAAATTTATAAATATAGTTTTTTATAAATATTTATTTACAAATATATTGTTCATATTATTAATGAATATGTAATTTTAAATACATGAATTTTAAAAATTATTGTAATTGAATAATTAAATGAATCATGTTATAATGAAATTATAAAATATACTAAAATTTGAATAAATTTCAAAAATAGTAGGTGTATGTTTTTATATAAGATTTAATTAATTTCATAAATACTTGGGTGTGTGAGTTGTATATAACAATATAGTAATAAAATATAAGTGTGTGAAATCAATGTAAAACACATTTGAAATTTGTTAAATTGAAAAGTCAAACAACATTAAAAATGAATAAGACATTATTTTTTTTTATTATTACATTTTGTTCATTTTCTATATATTTATGTGTAATATATATTATATATTACTATTTATAATATATATATTATGCTTCTTTATTTTTATTAATAATTAGTTCATTAAGAAAGTTTTAAGTAATTTTGTAATTTATTTATTTTTATTATTCTTGTTTAATTATCAAAATTTATTCGTTTTAAATTATTTTCTTTAATATTTACAATTTATTAAATTATATATCTATATTTAATATATACTTTTTATTAATATTAATATATATATATATATATATTAATTTTGTTCATTTTTATCAATAATTATATAATTTATAAAATCTTTAATATTTTTCTTAAATTACTATTTTTAATTTTTTGTATTTCACTTTAATAATTTTATGTAACTACATATTTAAAGTATACTATTTATTAATATTTATAATTTATATATATTTACATTCAATTTATTCATTTCTATCAATAATTATATAATTAATAAAATTGTTAATATTTTTTTAAAATTTTTAATTGTTAAATTACATCACTTTATTTTGGACCTTTATCGGTGCTAAAAAAGTGAAGATAAATTCTATAATTTATCAGTGTTAAAAATAAAGCACTGATAAAGGGTTACTTTTATTAGGTATATATAAAAGCGCTGATAAAGGATACCCTTTATCAGTGCTTCTTTTAACAGTGATAGTGGTTACCATTATCAGTGCTTTTTTTAACACTCATAAAGGCCAGTACTATTAAAATTTTTTTATAACAGTACTTATTCGGGATGATTAACATTTCAATTAAAGTTGACACTTTTTAGGGTTTGTAATTTAAAAGTTGCCAAAGAGGTAATAATTTATTTCACAATCTCACTTTTGGGATTTATCAATTTTTTTCATTGAATGGATTTTATAATCTATCATAAAATCTATATATTTTCATATCCTTCATATATTTAATGATTTACCATGTTTTGTTCCAAAATTTCCTCTATTTAGAGCTTGAATCGAGAAAACTAAGATTTAAAATAAAATCCAATCTTATTTCTTTTTTTGATTCGGTATATTTTTCCCCCATGTCCATACTTTTGAAAATTGTATTAAAAAGTCTTTTTTATTTACTCAAATTATTTATCAATGAAATTTTATCTTATGATTGAATTTTTACATGGTTATAAATGACTATTTTTATTGTTTTATGAAATAATCATTTTCATCTTACTTTATAATAAGTCAAATGGAATGTTTCTTTTTAATGTATGTGGGGTAAATTTATTTTCCCACCTCTATAGCCATTTTATCCTATCTAGCTACTTCTAGAAGTCTAGAATGGTTACAAAATGGAAAATATTTAATAAAATATTATTTTTATAGTTTTATTCTATTTGATTTATTTAACTAAATGATATGATTTTATTAATAAATATATATTTAGGATGAATTGATAGTCATATTTTATCTCTTATTAATTTTTTGGTCATTAACATTCACTTGAAACATTAACTTTCTTGTGGTCACTGAACAATAAATTTCTCTTAAATATAAATATTCTTTAAATCATGGATATAATTATTTATTAAACCATTAACCATTTCTACATATGGGGAATTACATTGAATGTTATTTGATTGACTAGGGAAATATTGATATTCCATATTCTTTAGTCAATATAAATATTTTTTATAATTCATATTATTCATGAATTAAATTTGATCCTTGAATATATAAGGAATTAATTGGAAAGAGGGTGATGGGAGGGGTAAATAATTATATAACCACTCAGTGCATCAACTAGTCTCATGAGACAATCTAGTGGTCTAGCCTTATTGAATAAGTTTTTGGTGTATGCATTACCATATTTTAAATTGTTCTAGTGTAAGGACTTGGTGGTAAATATATCAAAATGTAACATATCCTAATGTATAAAATTATTAATTTTCTTTTTTGAGAATTTATTTATTATTATCCATGAGATTATTTCATTTGAAATTCTCCATGGATGCATTTCATGCTGAAGTTAGGGATTTAATGAAATGTATTTTTTTTTGTATTTTTACGTGTCTATATTGATTATACCTTATTTATTAACAATATCTTCTTCTATATGTAACCCTTATCGAGCTTCCAAGATCACCAATAATTTGTTTTCTTTCCCCTAGATATGAAGAAGGGATATTTTAAAGAGTTAAAAGGTGTAGAATATTTACATTCACTTGGTTATATATTTTATTTCTAATGTAAAATGAAAAGAATTTATGTAACAATTTTTCCAATACAAATAAACTATTTTGTCCTTTAGGATGTGATCAGCTATATCTAGTAACAATTTAATAAAGAAGACACTGGATGCAGGTTATTGGATTTGTGGTTATTATAGTTGGTATCCAAGGATGTTTTTTGAAAACCTTGGGAACTAGAAAGATTAAGGAACATAACCCTATGATTATCTTTAAGGATAGGTCGAAGTACAAGAAAACTTCCAAAAGTTTTATGAACATGTGGTTTTCCTAGTAATAAACCCCTATATGGATACTACAAGTGGACATGGATTTGAAATTGACACATACTGGGGTAATAACCCAAAAAGAGTTTTGTTTGAGTATACCTCATCCATAATTCTAGTGCACAGTGAATGAGCCCTTACTATTTACATGGTTTGAAACTCCTGAGGGATATTCCTAGATTAATTTTATATTTTATTTATAAACAATTATAAAGGATTTTTCTAAATTATGATCATGAATGAACTATGTTAAACCTAAGGTTTCACAGATTTAATATAATATGTCATGATTTTGAGTGATTTTTAATTATTATATGATAACACAATTCCTGCTCCCAATATTATTTTTATTCATTTTAATTAAATGGTAGAAACCAGGAGGAATCATGTTAATGGTGAATATGATGGATAATGAAATGATTTTTATCTCGAGAAAAAGAATGGTATGGGATCTAAAATGAAAAACACTATGATTATTTCTAATAATATATTGTGATATATGAATAACAACATAAATTTTTATGTGTTTCCTAACATATGAAATAATAAAATTATATAATTTTATGTATGTTCATATGGTAATTACTATAGAAAAAAGAAATTTCAATTTATTTAAAGTTAAGAATGTGGGAAGAAGAACCTAGGAGAATGTATCAAAGGAAGGTTTAGATATTTTATATGTATAAATGAAGGTCATGGAGTGTGTAGTTGATATGAAAAAATGAAGATTTTAATAGAGAGATATAAAGTTCATCCTAAGATACCATTTATAGATTAATGTCTTATGTGTGAGAAAATTTGACATTATATGAGTAAATCACTAAATCTAATGGTTATGTCCTATACTATGGAAGTACCTATGATATACTATTGAAGTGAATGGAATAAAGTGTTTCTATATTGGGATTTTAGAATTATATTGTATAATTGTTATATCAATGATATTTTAGTCCTAGGAATATTGAAACATATGATTATTGTTCCTTAATAGTTTTTATTTAATTATTTTAATTAATATGTTGAAGGATACTGATAAATAAGAAAAATGATTTTGTTGTAAGGTGATATTATTGTGGAAAACTTGATTAAGGTTAATACAACCCTTAATATATTTTTAATTTTCTGTTAATAATGTTTATTTATAATAAATAAATTTTCGACATTGATGATGTAATTGGATAGTATTTTTGAACGTGAAAAATATTATTGATTTGATGAAAAAGTAATTTATGATGGAGTTTACTACATTTTCATATTTGTTTAATATATTTGATAATATGTGATTTTATTTAAAGAACAAGGATAGAGTTAATTTTTGGAATAGTTTCTATTTTCATTAATATTTTATGGTGATTCAAGATATTAGTATGTTTAAAGGTATTCACTTGTTAAGTATGTTACATTATGAGCTCTTTCCTGTTGTCTCGGGAAAAAGTTTAAGTTGATCCAAGAAAAATATTGTGATCAAATATTTCCTATTTTTTGGTTTTGAATTTGGTCCGAATCATTTTGGAGGAATATTAGTGTTAAATATTTGTTAATATATTATGTTAAACTCTAGGTATTATTGTTGAGATGTTAGAGAATAATTTATTTATCCATATTGGATTAATTGTGTTAATTTTTTTCATTTTGGTAGATATTTATAGAAATAAATAAATAATTGTTATTATTAATAGATTTTACGATCTGTCAAATGCTAATTCTCATGCTTTCAGTATGGCAAAAATTATCTTGAATATTTGTTTTAGGGAGTAAGAAATGAAGTGGAAATTTTTAAAAGTACAAAAAATGGATGAAATGTGATTATGAAATCTTAATAAATCATGTATGAAAATTTTATCATGTTCTCTATCTTGATAGTAAAACAATCCCCATCTTTAGTAAACGAATATTGAAATAAAATTTTATCCCTTTACCTTCATTTCTGTGGAATGGATGTTCTTTTCACCCCTGACTCATTTATAGTTGTTAAATTTATCATGAACATGTTCGTTATCACTCTTTATTAGTCCTTGTATTTTATTTATTCCATAAAGGTCTATATTTTAACATCACACTAATTTTATCCTTATCTGAAAACTCAAACATGTGATATTTTAGGTAACCTTTATGATTTTCACTCTACCTTTTCAAAATAAGAATTATTGTCCCTCTCTACAATGTGGGTTTTCAACAAAGTTTGAACCTTTTATGACCATGATATATTTGTGCCAGATCTATTTCTTTAAGAGGACATAATTTAATGTCCTGATACTTGAAGATAAGACATTGTTAGATAGTGTTAAGTATACACAATAACAATCTTTAAGGAACTACAAAATATCATTATTATAACATGACCATGATAACGTAGAAATTGAATTGGAAGATATGAATAGGATTAAAAATTGTATAAAAAATATATAAAGGTAAAACTCATTGAAAATGTATTGAATACTTTTATGGAAATAAGAACTCAATTTTTAGTAAAGTCATATTTCTCTTCAAAAAATACATTTTCTTCAAAAATGGGTTTTATTTCTTATTATGAGAGAATATTATAATTAATTTTAGAAAAATTTATAAATTATAATAGTTAAAAATGATATAAATTTTTCAATTATCAAGTCAAAATTATCGTAAAGTTAATTTTTGTGATTTTTTGGAAAAGATTAAATTTTCAATGAATATTGAAAATACATATTTTTATTGAAAACCATATCTTTTTTCAAGCATTTAAAAATTTAAAATTTTGTATTAAAATGGTTTTAAAAGTTAAATTATATTGTTTATTTTTTTAATAATTTAATTATGTAATTGGAATTAATTTTAAGAATTTTGTATAAAAATAATTTATACTTAAGAAAAAATTTCTTTTCTAGAAAAAATTAATTCGTGATGTTTTGCGAGATTATTTTAAAAAATATTTATACCACTTATAGAGATTTAATCATTAAAATTGGATTCATTGTTTATAATCACGAGGTTCAAATTTTGTAAATATTTTCATTTTATTTTAAGCATTATGAATAGTAACTGTGGTAAAATTTATCACCTTAATAAAAGATAAATGAGATAATTAGTTTTAAATCTAATGTGATGTGGATTAAAATTAATTAAAACAATTACCTTTTTTTAATTTAATTAGTAAATTTCATCAACAATCTTATAATAAATAAAAAATATGACCTTTTGTTTCATTTTAGGTTTGATATTATTTTAACATCTTAGATTTTCCGAGTAATTTTTTTAATTATATGGAATTATTTCGAGACTGCTTGCTCTTACGACCCATGATTCTAAGGCACGGTGAGCTTGGAATGAAATTTTAAACTTTTTTCAAGGTAGGTTTAGTAAACATGTGAGCAACTTTTTTTAACTTTTGAACTGATGCTCAGATCAAAAATACGAGAGCACCGTTGAACTCAAAATACCAGGATTCTCTTAAAAAGGACTTAACTTCAGCCGACAAGGGCCGAACGTAAAAGTTAATTTTCAAACTATTCAAGATAATAATAAAATAACATAAAATGTAATTTTATTTCTTTTCTCACTGATGAGGGGTGAAATGGAAACGCTACAATGTAGAGATGAGGTAGCAGCGAGGGGAGTTAATGGATCTCATTAATGTCTTGTTAACACGCATTGTAACGAAACTTTAATGATGCATAATAGTGTAATGGAATGATGTCGCAGCATAATATAAATAATGAGACGTGTTTTATTTTTAATAGTTGATGTGTTGGTGGAACAATGAGAACTCTGTGGATTCTATGACAAACCTTCAACAGATTTCCTCCCCAATGAAGAATGATGAACGCCAGTGGGACTTCATCAACTTCGACATACCTCGAAGAATGATGAACGCCATCGACCTCATTGACCCTTAGGGACGAAGTTCTACAACAGCAATAGTCAATGAGGCATGGGTTGTGTTTAAGATTGATTTCTCCATTCTTATGCTAAACGATGAACATAGATTAACCCATGAACAGGTTAATCCACTGGTCTCCTATTCTTGTGGAAGGGTACACCTTACAGGATTAAAAATCAGGGATGAATTATTATTGATTGAACATCTTCCCCAAACCTCCCCTTTGTTTTGAAATCCTAACCTGGTGGGCATGACCTGACACGAACAAGGGCCGAGCCCCTCTGCCATGCGTGTTCTTCATAAACAAGAATCATAACTGATGAAAATGTGTGTTGATACCTTCGTAGTGAATAAGAAATTCCCCAGAGGCCGTAGGTGTATCTGACGTGATGAACGGACCACCGGAGCACATCCGGTGGTCTGCTGAAGATTCTTCCAGTGCACCTCAGTGGAGGAATCCACAGTTGACATAGGCCACATTAATGGAGACACACATTTCTAGACTGGCAGCATGTTGAGGGGTCAAACCTATGGATTGAGTCTGTTGGTGACGTGGAACGGGTGACTGTTTCCAGGCTACTCGAACAAGCTGGCAGTCGTGGTCGCTCGACCGCGGCAAAATGGAGTCCCCGTGGACAAACCACGGGGCAGGGGGGAGTCGGACGCGGCAGCTAGCCGTGTACCAGCCTGGCGCACACCCCCAATCTTCCCCTAGTGGATCAGGATCTATCTGGAAGGTCGTTCCCCAAGGCAACGGTCCGGTCTGGATGTTCGTTCAGTAGGCCAGACCCACGTCAGCAGAATGGGGTTGCACCCTTCGGGCCAGGCCAGACGAGACCGGGTCACCATGTGACCCTTCGGGTTGGACCCCATGCCAAACTATGTTGGGCCCATTGAGGACCAGTGGGCCTTGCCCACTGTCCATGCTAGAACAAACCTTCCCTGACCTGAACCAAGTCAAGTCAGGCTACTCGAATTAAAATGAGGTATGTGGGACCCATAATCTAGGTTGGTCGGATCGGTCCGACCATGTCGGACTGGGCCAAGATGTAAACATCCCATGGTTACTAAAAATATTATAACATGAAAAACATGCATCCAATTAGTGAGACGTTTGTGATTTTTGGACCCTCTCGAAGAGGTAGATATTTTGGTTTGATCTAAGGATACTTCCAAAGAAGTTGACTTTCAAAATGTGGCTTGTGGGGAGCAGTTCTCCCATGATCAAGTGCATAAACGAGAAGCAGTCATGTGGACCATAGTGGCCTGGTATACAAGTATACATGTGGAACAAAGTGGCCCAACATACCAGTAGACATGTAGACCTTAGTGGCCCATAAAAGCTGTGTGGACCTCAGTGGCTCGACAGACGAGTATCAGTCATGTGGACCTTAGTGGCCCGACAGACAAGTATCAGCCATGTGGACCTTAGCGGCCAGACAGACTTCAAAGATTCATCAGGGATGAGTTCCTCAACAATAAAAAACATTATTCACTATAACTAATTAACCTCTTCTAATCTAAAATATATATGATGTGATATGTCCTTGCTTTTTTGGTTGCTTTGTGGTGTTTCTCCTTAGTGGACTGGATTCCCTTATTGAGTAATGTGTTACTCACCCCTGTATGGGCTTTTCCCACAAATGTCGTGTATTGTGAAGATGATAGACATTTTGTCCAAGGAATTGGTGGCTTAGGAGAAGGTGGGTCCCAGTTGGATCAGGATGACATGATGTACTACTTCGACCTCTAGTAGCTACACTACTCTTATCATCACTTGGAGTTTTCGATAAATGGCTACCCGCATCCATTTGCACAGTGCTATTTTCAGTTATTTTGTTGGGTTTGTATTCTATCACACTTTTTGTCAGTTGTTCTTGTACTCAACACTTTTTTCAGTATACTTATTGTCCCCTTTCAGTTTGTGGGATGTGTTTGGGTGTGTGTGTGCGTATAAGTACATAGGAAAATGCCTCCTACTTACAGGTTGACACCTTCGACACTAGTCACCAGCCCCTAGACTTCAAGAGGCGGGCTAGGGGTATGTCACAACATGGGACCGAGGGGCCGGGTCGTGAAAAAGTGGAATCAGAGGTGGTCGGTTCTACCTTAGAGACAGAGAGTCTTTTGTTTTTGTTTTGGGGAAACAATGTTAAATGTTGCGAGTCTGACATTCTAATTTATGGAGTCCATTATTGGTGCGTCAGTTGAAGTATCCACACACTAGAACCTTGAATTCTTCTTTTCATCTCAATACATAAAAAAGACAGGTTCCAAGAGCGTATCCTTATGTTATTTCATAAAAGAGTAATCTCATCAGGTATAATCTATCAACAGTTGTCGATGATGATGTATTTTAAGATTCTTATACTGGGATGACCAGCCTGGATTCCAATATGTGGTCGGAAGGAAAACTTGCCTAGTGAGGAGGCATCTGTTTAGGGAAAAGTTCTCGATATGGCCCCACTGGGTAGTGGACCAGTGCTACCACCACTCATTGGACAACATATACTCCCAGCGGTACTATCTGAAGATGTGTGCAGACTTAGTGCCATGCACGAGTTTCAGAGATAGAGACCTCCTAGGTTTAGGGTAGAGACAGATTCACTGGACGTTGAGGATTGTCTAGAGGCAGTGATGTGGATCTTCCACTTAGTGAGGAAACTGCTTGACCAGATACTGATATTAGCTGCAATCCTTCTTTAAGGATCAACAGGGAGATGGTGGAGCCTGATGATCCGGACGCATGATGAGGAAAACCTCATCTAGATAGACTTAAGGCATATTTTTTGGGAGAATTTCTTCCCAAAACATTGCACTCGGTGTTCATTCAAGAGTTACTTCAACTTCAGTAGGAAAATGTGCCGGTAGATGAGTACCCGATGAGATTCAAGAAGATTTCACGCCACTCTACAAACATTGTGCATGACCCTTTATTCAAGGCTCGATCCTTTGAGAAGGGGATATGTTGGGATATTAGGGCATTCATGTTGTATATCTATATCCCCATATAGGCTGGAGTGCTGGAGTGAGCTTTACTAGTAGAGAGCTTCCTCTTAGAGCATGCACCGATAGTAGGTTCCACCACCGGGCGATAGGTAGCCGATCCATCCATGGAAGGAAGCCAATAGATGGAATAGTGGTCTAAATGGGCCAGATCATCTAGTAAATGACCCCATGACTTAGGATCATTGGTGTGAGGACTCTAGGACAGCAAGAGAAAATAGATAGGTAGGGTGTGCTACTCGTGCGGCGGATAGGGACACATGGCTCAAGGCTGCCTGATCTGCTATACAGAAGATCAGTAGATGGTCGAGGGACCGCTCAGACAAAGGAAGAGGTTCAAGTGAGGAGGGCCACTGAGAGGTGGATGTGGTGGGGGATCAGGCCGACTAGCAGGTGATGGATGATGGTATCAGGTACTATGACCACCAAATCTAAGTGGTCCACCCCAACCTCAGGGAGCAGGAGGAAAAGAGTGTGATCAGCTTCAGGAAGTGGAGGCTTATGAACAATGTGCTCTGGAGTTGATTCAAGGTACGATCTGTGTCTTCTCCACCCTAGTTGTAGCTATTATAGACACAGGTACCAGTCACTCTTTCCATGACACAACTCTTGTTCAGAGCTTAGATATTCTAGTGGATCCATTGGCTCGATGCTTACGGCTAAAGACTCCTATGGGAGGGGATTCTATGATTACACACTACTACCTACTGTGTGAAATTACTATAGGAGGTAACATCTTTGGCTAGGATCTCCTAGTAACAGCTTCATGGCCTTACAACGTCATCATGTGTATGGATTGGTTATCTATTGTCTGTGCTCATATCGACTATTTTAGGCACAATGTACAGTGTGTCTATAAATATAGGACCATCTTTTCCTTCACCCATGAGAAATAAACCCTTGTAGCATGAGATAGAATTTCTTGGAGGAGGGTGCAGATGATCACTCACTAGATGGTGAACCTCACCCTCAGTCCAGTGGATGAGAGGATTACAAGATTTCTTGTATTTTTGGATGAGTATGAGGTTGTTTTTCCTGAGAATGTTCAAAAACTATCTCCTCATATGGAAGTAGAATTTTGCATTGACTTGTACCCTGGGACGTCACAAAAATCCATAACAGCATATCAGAAGGCTCCTATAGAGCTTTCCGAGCTGAGGATGTATCTAGAGGACTTGTAAGAGAATGGGTTTTTATAGCCCAAAATTTCCCCATGGGAAACCCCAATATTGTTTTTCAAGAAGGCTGACAATATCTTGAGGCTATGTGTGGACTTCTGATGCCCGAACAAGGTGACCAAGAAGAAAATGTATCCACTACTGAGGATTGATGAGATCTTCGATCAGTTGAAGAGAGAAATATGGTTTTCTACATTTTAGCCACTATGAGTTCTTATTGATGCCTTTCGGTGTGACCAACTCCATAGAAGTATTCATGGGATTCATGAACAGGATCTTTCTACCTTACCTCGATTGCTTCATGGTAGTCTTTATTGATGACATCTTGGTGTACTTGGTGTTGAAGGGGGAGCACGTTCAACACCTACAGATAGTCCTAGATACAATCCAAGAGCACCAGATTTATGGTAATCTCTTGAATTTCTAGTTCTGGATTAGGGAGGTCCACTTTCTGGGAAACATCATATGAGAGGCTGGAGTTTTAGTGGATCCGGTGAAGATAGAGGTAGTGCTCTCTTGGGAGCCACCCAGGAGCCTGACTGAGGTGCAGAGCATCTTGGGGTTGGCTGGTTACTATCAGAGGTTCGTGTCCAACTTTTCAAGAGTGGAAGCACCCTTATCGGCTTTGACATGGAAGGGAAAACACTTCATGTGGATAGAGAAATTACAGAAAATTTTCCATGAGTTGAGGTAGATATTCATTAGTGCCCCCATCTCGAGACAACCAGATGCGGGTGTTGAGTACATAATTTTTTGCGATGCATCAGAAACCATTCTAGGTTGTTTCCTAATTTAGGAGAGAGTGGTGATCACCTACATCACATGGTAGTTTTTGAAGCATGAGTACAACTACGCGACCCATGACTTGGAGTTATCATCATTGGTCTTTGGCTTGAATATGTGGCAGCACTACTTGATTGGTGAATAGTTTACAGTTTATTCCAACCACAAGAGTCTCTGGTATATATACTCTTATAAGGACATGAACATGAGACAGTGTCGATGGCTAGAGTTACTCCCAAACTATGAATTTGTGATAGTCTATACTCTTGGGAAGATAAACATGGTAGAATATGCGCTTAGAAGGAGGAACAGTTTCCATCTTCTGAGTGAGGCGACAAAGTAGCTAGCCGCGATGCAAACATCCTTCATGGATGATCATGGAGAAATATACCTTTAGTCAATGACTATTACTCCCCCACTCTTACAATGATTCATAGGGGCATGACTGGTAGATTTTTACTGTGAATCCCGGTGTTCTCAATTATCCTAATGACATTCTATTGATGGATTTTTGATAGGTGGGGAAAAAATCATCCTTTTTAGAGGACGCACCGTAGTACTAGTGAAGTTTCCTGAGGATTTGTTTATGGAGTTCCATACATAACCTTTTGTGGTATATCCTAATATGGAAAAGATGTACCAGGACCTCTCTCATCAATACCGGTGTCCAGGGATGAAGAAAGTAGTGGCCAAGTTTGTCTCATGACACCTCACTTGTTAGAAAGTGATGGGTAGGCATCCGTTTCCAGTAAGCTTAGCTCAGCTTCTTGTGGTACCAAAGTGGAAATGGGATGGTATCTCTATGGACTTTGTGATGGGATGACCACATACATCTAGAGGCCATGATTCAATCTAGGTGATCCCTGACCTACTTACCAAGTCAGATCACTTCCTACCCATCCGTAAGCATGGACTGGTAGAAGGATTAGGAGGCCTCTAAGTCCAAACGATAGTGCGGCTTCATGGGGTTCCTACAATTATTTTCTTAGACCATAATGAAAACTTTACATCCCAGTTGTGGAAGGGATTTCAGGAGGAGTTTTGGACTCAATTGTGCTTGAGCACAGCTTTTTATCCCCAGACGGATGGTTAGACAAAGCGGAGCATACATACCTTGGAGTACATGCATCATTCTTGCATCCTAGATTTTGGTCATAGTTTGGAGGACCACCTACCATTGGTGTATTTTTCATACAACAACAGATATCACTCAACCATTTTCAGGGAACCATTTTAGGACTTGTACATGTGGCCTTGCAGATCACCTCTATGCTGGACATACATAGGGGAGTCAACACTCATGGGTCCAAAGTCGGTACGGGCTACCACTAAAAAGGTATAGGTCATCTAGGAGAAAATGAAGACTGCACATACAAGATATAAGTCTTATGCTGATTGAAGATAGTGACCCATGTATTCTGAGGAGGGAGACCATGTGTTCCTTTGGGTCTCACCCCGATGGGGATTGCAGAGATTTGGCCAGGGTGGAAAGTTATCTCATAAGTTCATTAGATATTTTCAGATCCAGAGTAGATTTGTAAGGGTGGAATACTTCCTTGATCTTCCTCCAAAATGCATCGCAAGCATAATTTTTTCCTTGTGTCACAGATGAGGATATATGTGCATGATCTATCACAAGTCATCGACTGCAGAGAGCTGGACATTGACAATGGGGTGACATATGCAGAGTTCCTAGCAAAGATAGAGGATCAACATGAGCGGGTTAGGTGTGGGCATCTAATACCACTAGTGCGCGTTCGGTGGAAGCACCCGAATTTATACAAGAGCACGTGGGATTGGTAAAATCAAATATGTTCTCGGTACCCCCCATTTTCCTGATTAGCTCTTATTTGGGATTTTGGGTACATAAAGCCTTATGGTGGGGAGAATGTAACATCTTATAATTTCTATGTAATTTTTTAATTATATGGAATTATTTCAAGACTACATGCTCTAAAGTCATGTGATTATGAGGCTCGATGAGTCCAAAATGGAATTTTGAAAATTTTTAAGGTACAATTAGTAAACATGAGAGAGAGTTCTTTTAATTTTTGAACCAATGATCAGATCAAAAATCTGAGGGCTTTATTGAACTCAAAATGATTGGATTTTCCTTGAAGGGTCTTTACTTAAGCTAGCAAGGACCGAATGGAAAAGTTAATTTTCATAGTTTTCAAGAAAAATAATCAAATAACTCGAAAAGTTGTTTTATTTATTTTCTCACCGACGAGAAGTGACACAGTAACACTGTTGTGCATCGATGAGGTAGTACTGCGGCACATCAATGGATCTCATTAATGTCTCGTTAACACGCATCATAACGATGCTTTAATGACATGTAACAAAGACGATATTTCATAAATGAAACAGCGTAGCAACACGATGTCACACCATAACAGAAACACTGCAACATGTTTTATTTTTAATATTTGATGCATTGGTGGAATGAGGAAAAATGTGAGGATTCACGAACAATCCTCTGATGGATTTCCTCCCCAACGAAGAACAACGAATTCTGGTGGGACGTCATCGACCTCTATGTATATCTATGAATGATGAATTACATCAACCCATTAGACCCTCAGGGTCAAAGTTTTACGAAAAAAACATAAAAAAGGTAGGGGTTGTGTTTGATTTGATTTCCACATTCTTATGCTAAATGACAAATACAAATTAACCCACAAACAGGTTAATCAGTGGGTCGATCATTCTGGATAGAGGGTACTCTTTTTGGGATTCAACATCAGGGATGAATTATCATAGAATGAACATCTTGTCAAAACCTACCCCATGTTTTGAAATCCTAAGGTGGAGGGCGCGGGCCGACATGAACCGGGCCCGATCCCCCCCGTAGTGTGTGTTCTTCTTGGGAAAGAATCTAAATCGACGACAAGGTAGGTTTGAGACATTCATAGTGAAGAGGACATTCCCGGAAGTATGTAGGAACTTGTGGCGTAAATAACAGACCACTGAAGGGCATTTGATGGTCCGTCGAAGATTCTACTAGTGCGACAGCGGCACACAGTAACACTAGCCACATCCCAAATGGTGGGATAGTAGGCCTCTCTCCAGGTGGAGAGGTGGACCCCGACGGTGTGCCGAGGTAGTGGAAGCCAAGACCGATGCAGACCGCGACCCTGGAGACCCACAACGCTAGCCTGGTGCTGCGTTCATGAGCTAAACTCGTGGGCTGAGTCCATGGGTGACGTGGAAAGGGAAGTCATGTGCATGATGCCCAAGTGATATAGCAGCCATGGTCGCTCGACCATGTTAGGAAAGAGTCCCCTAAAACGAACTGCAGGGCATGCGGGGAGCCGGACACGGCAACTGGCCGCATGCCAGCTTGGCGCACACCACCGATCCCCCTGGTATACTAACTCCAACTGGCGGGCCACACCCCCTGCCAGCGGTCCAAGCTATACTTGCACCAGTATGCTGGATCCACGATCAACTGGCTGAACCTAGGCCGGCAGATCAGACCCACGTACTTCAAGCTGGGATTAATGAGACTAGGTCACTGGGCTACCCGGTAGGTTGGACCCCTGACCAAACTCGGTCGGGCCTAGCGAGGCCCATTGGGCCTGACCCACTGGCCAGGTCGGACCGGACCTACCCTGACCTGACTCTGGTCTGGTCGGTCCAGTCAAATTAAACTGAGGTATGTGGGACCCCCGGGCGGGGTAAGTTAGGCTGGTCTGATCGAGTCGTACCAGGCCAAGATGCAACCAGCTCCTAGTTACTAAAACTCTAATAACTTGCAAACTGGGCGTCTGATCGATGATTCATTTATGGCGTTGGTACCCTCTCGACAAGGCAGATCTTTCGATATACTCTAAGGATACTTACAAGAAAGTTGACTTTCAATGTGTGTCTTGGGAGTACTGTTCTCCCAGGATCAATCGTGTAGACAAGAAGTATCCATGTGGACCTCTGTGGCCCAACAGACGAGCAACCATGTGGACCTTAGTGGCATGGAACACTATGAGTTGTATGGGCCAGAGTGTCCTGACAAATCCATGTGAACCTTAGTGGCCCAACAGATGAGAAACCACCGTGTGGACCTCAGTGGCCTGAAAAACGTCAGCGACTCATCAGCGATGAGTCCCTCAATAATACTGAATGTTATTCACTATAACTGATGAACCTTTCATACTCTAAAATATACTTGGTGTGAGATGTCCTTGCTTTGTGGATTTTATTGGTGATTATTTTGTTGTGTTTCTCCTTTGTGGATTGGTTTCCCCTACTGAGTATTATGTCACTCACCCCTGCACAGGCTTTTCCCGCATGTGTTGTGTCTTGTGCAGACAACAGTTGTTTCGATGGAGGACTTAGTGGCCTTGGGGCAGGGAGACCCAGTAGGATTCATTGGACATGGCGTATTACTTCAGCTTCCAGTAGCTACACTACTCTTACCATTAGGTGCAGTTTTCAATTGATGGCTACCTGAGTCCCTTTGTAGTTTGATGTTTTTAGTTTTTTTGTTGGTTTTGTATTCAGGTCCACTTATTTTCAGTTGTACTTATACTCAGCACTTGTTTCAGTATACTTTTTTTCTCTTTTCAGTTTGTGGGATGTGGTTGGGTGTGTGTGTGTGTACAGTTACCCAGTAAAATGCCTCCCACTTATAGGTTGACGCCTGCGGTTCTAGTTGCCAACCCCTGGCCTCCGAGATGTGGGCTTGGGTATGTCACGACACAAGCCTAGAGGGATAGGTTGTGAAATTTATCTTTTTAATATTTAAGTAAAATCTGCATTCAAAATGTCACTTTATTTCATTTAATATCTTTAATATTTTGAGGAAGGTTTAAAATTAAATTATTTTAGGTCATAAATTAATATTTTAAAAATGAATATTTTTTCTATCATGTTAATTTTTTTAAATTTTAGTGATGAAATAATTACCTTAAAATCTTGCAAAACATTGATAAAGTGCATGTTCAAGATGTTGAGCAATCACGTTAATGATAATAAAAACTATAAAAGTAATAATGTTTGGTTGAGTTAATTTTTCCCATGAATTTAAATTGTATATATAACATATTAGATATATTTTAAGGGTTTATATTTTAATTATATTTATGTCATGTTGTTTTCAAATTTAAATTATATTAATAGTTAATAAAATGTCATTAATGGTATTTTATGTTAAATATAGTTTCTTAAATTATTT
Source organism: Viscum album (assembly GCA_963277665.1). Lineage (NCBI taxonomy): Eukaryota > Viridiplantae > Streptophyta > Magnoliopsida > Santalales > Viscaceae > Viscum > Viscum album. The sequence goes on from OY728150.1 coordinate 1,843,899,670, forward strand.
AAAAATAATTAAAATATTGAACTATAAATATTAAGATGATAAATATTTTAAAATTTAATCTCTTATCCATTTATGATCCAATTTTAACCTTATAAGTAAAATTATAAACCTTTTATATTGTAAAATTCATTGCTATGGTTATGTTTCAAATTGGTTAACTAATGGGTTAAACCAAATGATATGGTTTAAAGAAATATATAAACCCACAAATATAATATCTTATAATTATAATAGGACCATATATTCCTTATATTATAAAAAAGTCATTTTGGAACCATTTTACAACATTTATACACAAATGGTATTATAATATATTGTGTGTTTCCAAAAATGATGTTAATGATATTTTATAATAAAAAATATTTTATTAAATGATTTGAAATTCATAAAATTATTATCATATTAAAAATGAACTTATATGGTTTAAAATATAATCTTTAGTCCATTTATGTGTCACTTGACCTTTTATAGTAAATTTTGTTGACTTCTAAAGACTAAAAAACATTGTTATTACGGTAATTACCAAAAGGGTTACCATGTGGTTAAAATGTAGAGATATGTTTATAATAATTACCAAAATGTGTCAAAATTTTATTTTATGAGATTATTTAGATTAATAGTGATATTATATATTAATTATATCAATATGGAGGTATTTTATTGATGATAGTTAATTTTTCTTAATTTAATACTTTAATTAATTCTAAGAGCGCCCCTCCCCTCACTTATAAAAGAACACCTCTCATCAATTTTCTTTACACCTTGTTGAGAAATATATATTGAAATAAACACAACTAAATTTCTTTTAAATTTACTTATAAATAAATTAAAAGTTTTAGACTTCTTAATAGACCATTTCAAAGGCCGTTAATATAGGATACAACAATAGTCTATCGAATTAGAGTTAATCATCTATACCGAATCTTTCAAGTTTATTTCCTTTTAAAATTAAAATATTATGTAACATTACTAAAATACTATCTAAATTATAATAAATACAATAATATATTATTATGATTACAGGAAAACTATTTTTTTCATCTTTTCTATCTAATTAAAAGAGTAAACATCACTTATGTGTTCGTATGATTTACCATCTTCGGGTAGTGGTGTAATTTGTTTTCCATCACCACATTACTTGAATGGTTGTAAATATCGAATTAATTAATATAATTATATTTATATCATAATTTTAATTTTTTAATTATAATATGTTATCTACATTTTTACCTTTCTATCTTTTGTAAAATGACAACGTCACTCGTATGTATGTGTGAGCTACCACCTCCATGAAGTAATGCGATTAGTTTATCATTTATTAACTTCATTTATGGTTATATGGATATATTTAAAGAACATATAATATATATATGATGTATAAATTATCTTTTATAGGTGAATTAATATTTAACTTTCTTTACTTCCATTTTCCAAAAAGTAAAAACAACAATCATGTCGATGTGCAGCTTACCGTCTCTATGAACAATGTAATTCCTCTTTCTAAATATATATTTTATGTATGAATATAAATATCTATATATTTTATATATATTATATCAATTTCAGGAATAAAATTCTGGATATGATGGAACCATGAGCATGATGCAAGGACCAAAACTAGTGAATCAAAACATATATGAAAAATGTATCTCTTAACACATGATATAATGATAATAATAAAACAGTGTTAAAAATTGGTGATAAAATGTTATAAATGGATAATATATGAAATTATAGATATGTTTATGGTTATATTATATAATTATAACAAATCTAAATTTATTATATAGGAGTTCAAAATCACATAAGAGGCAATTCAAACTTGAGGTAAAGAATTTCATAACTCAATTTCCATTCATTAGGTTATAATTCACCATCATTAACTATGTTATGAAATGATTATGTGTGAAATATAATTGGATTTTGTTTTTCCATATTTCCAATTTTTCATGTGGATTTAATTTTTTTACACATAATTACTTCATTGACTAATTCCCACTTCAATGATACGATCTTTGTAATGGATTCCATCTCAATTTTCACTCCATTGAAAAATATTTGATATTATGCACCTAGTTACTTTTTTATGGTGTATATACTTACCATTTGATGTATTTAACATGAATATATAATTATTCAGGATGATTAATTTTTCAATTAAACTTTACACATTCATGGGGTTGTAATTTAAATGTTTCCGAAGTGGTTGGAATTTGTTTTATAATCTTAGTTTTGGGGATTTCTCTTATTTTCATTGAAGGAATCACATATTTTTTTGTAAAATCCTTATCTTTTCTTATCCTCTAGATAATTAAGGATATATAATGTTTTATTCATATTTTTACCCTCTTTAGAACATTAATCATGAAAATAAAAATTTAAAATAAAAGATAATCTTATTTTTCATTTTGACCAAGTATATTTTTCTTTTATGCCTAAATTTTTCAAAATTGTTTTAAATATTACTTTATATTTACTCATATTATTTATCAAAGAAATTTTGTATTATATTATATTTTTTAAAAGTTTAAAAATGAATATTTCTAATGTTTTTTGGAAGGTTTATTTTCATATTTCTCTATAAAAGTCAAAAAGAATGTTTTTAACATATATGGTGTTAATGGATTTTCCCAGTGCCATAACCATTCTATACTATTTAACTGATTTTACAAGTTTTCAATTTTTTTAGAAAGAAAAAAATTTAATGAAATACCTTTTAATGGAATTATACTATTTTATTTATTTACCTAAATTATATTTTCTATTACACAACATATATTTTTGATGAATTAATAGTCATCCTTTATTTATTATTAATTTATGGTCTTTAAAATTTTCTTAAAACATTCAATTTCTTATGATCATTAGAAATTATATTTCTCTTAAACATCTATATTCATTTTATCATAGAAATTATATTTTCCAAATCCATATTCCATTTTAACATATGACATTTTACTTTGAATGTTATTTGATTGATAAAGGAATACTAATATTCTGTAATCTTTACTCAATATAAAATTTATTGATAAGGTATATTGTTAATGAATTAAATTGATCCTTTAATATATGAATAATACTTTGGAAATGTAGTGAGAGGTGGGGAATGAAATTTTATATCCCCTCGATGCATCAATGGCTTTCATGAGACAAGACAATTGGCTAGCCTTATTAAATTTGTTTTTGGTGTATCCTACCCATAGTTTAAACTATCATGGTGCAAGGAATTGGTGGTGAAAATATCATGACATATAAGATCATGATTTCCCAAATTATTTTTTTATTCATGGAGAATTAAGGTATTAGTATTCATGAGATTATTATAATTGATATTATCCATGGATGGATTTCATGCCCGAGTTATTGATTAAATTCCATGGGTTTTTCATTTTTTTACCCTTTGTAATTTGTTGTCCATTATTTAGTCATGATAGATTCCGTTATATGATACCCTTACTAACGAATTTTATCTCACCCTTTATTTATTTCTTTACCCATGGATATGAATCAATATTTTTTAAATGAGTTCAAGGATTTATAATATTTTTATTTCACTATGTTTTACATTTTATATTCAATATAAAATGGGATTAATTTATATATCTAGTTTACCAAGAATACAAAACTATTAAATCCATTAGGATTTTTCCTTATTTCTAGATACAATTTAATAAAGAAGACACAAGATCTGGGTTACTGTAGTTTGTTTTGTTAGATAACATGTCTCAATAAATTATAATTTAGACCAAGAAAACCCTTTCTGCTTGAGAAACAATTCAATAAAATCCCCTTAAAAGAGATGGATTTTAATTTAACATAAAATACTATTATTAAAATAAAATTTCTGATTTGACATATAAAATAGGAATCTTATAAACCACATAAATGAAAAAAGGTTCATAATACGAAACAAGTCTCAAAAAGAGGAATTTGAGATTAGAAACCTTACCTCGATTCTATTTCATTCTGCACTTGTAGCAAACATTCTGAATAACTAAATTAAGTTCATTGAATACATACCTAGGAAAATTATTCTTAACTGCAACAATTTATACTCATAATTTTAATTCATTATAAATATATATAAGTCACTTTTTACCTATTTTAAACACTAGGTGTAAGTAATATTTATCTGTAGTATCCCAGAACTTGTTCACTCATAAGTAATAGATTCTAGAAAACCAAATGAACTTAAATTCACCTCCTTGTATTCTAGATGCTACCAACTAGTAGTGGGAGTCTATGATTGTACGATGAGGAGACTATACCCCATTAATCAAAGTGTAGCACAATAGTATCTAATATTCATAAATGGTGGATACAATAGAAAATAACTAGTTGTGGAATAATAAATCACCCAAATATAATATGTAGGTTGTAGATGAATCAAAACAAATTCCACAATGATGCTCATGTAATGTGATATACAAAAAGGGGAATAGGATAACACACATATACATTATAATATACAAAAATGAAAAAGGAAAAAACCACCTCCTCTAGAATAATGAGAATAATCTTGTTCCTTTGCTCCCATACTGTATCCTAATACTATAATTCAGGTATCTAATGATGGATACTTCCATTTTTTCATACCAATATATATAAAGTCTTTTTGGGTATTGACAAGTGTCCTAAACATGGTGGGATATATACCCAGTTGGCCACTACCAACAGTGTGTATAACAATACAACCTATGCATATAATATGACAAGTGTATAGGTAACAACAAAAGAAAGACATTAACTAAATAAAAAACATCAAAATAGGTTCCTCTTGGTATTCCTAAATGACACTACCTACTTTTACCTAAGTTGAATTTTACTGAACAAATGTCACCATACATGTACAATTATATAAAAAAGGTATATATGTAAATATATGCCTCATATATATATAGAAATATACATGAATATATATATATATAAACACATTATAATAGTCATTACATGAGTCATAAGACCAAGGCATCTATACATATTTATAAGGATTCTCAAACTCTCATAACCTATGATTTTAAATGTATAACTGGGCCATCATATAGGTAAAATATAAGTAATTGACCAAACTTAAGATTGTGCTCTAGCATAGAGAATATGTTATTAATTTTTAATTAATTGGTAATCTAAGCCCATATAAAGTGTTCTGTGTTAGGAAATCATATATCCCTCTATGCATGTTCTATCAAAACCCAATTCCATTAGAGTCTATCCAAGGTGTCCATGTAGGAACCCAAGTGTCACTCATGACACTATACAAGGGATAACCCTCAATGTTTATCCAGGGTACACCACACCTGGAACCAGGCATCACTTATGAAATGGTACAATAATAGTTCATACAGAGCCTATATTAGGTAAACCTCTAGGGAACTTGGTACCACTCATGAGAAGCCTAATACCTACACTAAGGGATCCCATCCATGGAATTCTAAAAGAAATCAAGTATCCCTCCCTATGTACTATAATTTATTTATAGATTTGTAATTGTTATGTACAATGATCTTGTTTGAGGATTCCTTAATCATGGCCCTTGTGTTAACCTCAGTTTGGTTTAAGGGAATGGTAATATCTTTCTTTAAAATCCTACCATTCAAACAATACAATTTATTTAAATTGGAAAACTCATTAATGATGGTTTATTCAACTACAAGAAGATGTGTAATGGTCTATACACATGGACCACCCTTTCCCTTTGGTTAAATTTTAATATAGATCCCTTAAAAATGGGAAATTCATAACACCTATATCGGTTTTCTAAAAAAAATTTAATTCATGATGAACTTAGGACTTTAATGAAGCTAAACCCATTGGGGTGGCTCACCTTGAGGTGGTCAACCTCTGACATTGCTTAAAAGGTTTCTATGACTATACATAGTGTGAAATAAATAAATTTATTTAATTAACTAAACATTTAACATGAAATATTGGAAAGGTATGGCACCCAGAACAAAGGTTCAAAATATAAAGAATCATAAATTTTGGGAAAAATAACTTTAACAGCTACCTTAGGTTGGTATATGATCCTCACCCATTATCAGCTTCAGATTTAAAGTAAAATGAGATAAATTGTAAAAACCAAAAAAATACTTGAAAATAGGTCATATTTTTTTAAAATAAACCGAGATCCTGCTATGAAAAGAAAGACCCCTATATTAGTAGAAAGGAAAACTTACACAAGTCTAAAAGAAGAATATTTACAAAGATCCTTCCTATAGAGAGGAAGGAGATCATCTGGTACATGATCCATCCAAAGATAATCATTACCATTCACACCCTCATTAGCAAGCCCATCTTCCAACGCATTTTCCTCTCTGTAAACATGAGTAAAAAAGTGATCCTTTGAGTAAAAAGAATATAGGCATCTAATCCAACAATTAGTGAGCTTCTATGAAAGGTGAATAGACCCAGTTCGTAAAGAAAATACAATAGCCATAGAATCACACTCAATCCAAATCTTGTCCTAACCCTGTTCTTCCACTTGATCCACATCCACAATAACACCAAGCATCTCCGATTCAAGAGTGTAGGCAATACCACATGAGCCATGAATACATCCAAGAGCATTCCCTGATAATACCTAAAGACATCACCAAAACCAGAGGGTCCCAGATTTCCCCTTGAAGCACCATCAGAGTTAACTTTAATCCACCCAAAAAAAGGTACCTACCATATGACTTCCATTGTCCCAAGAGGTGGCTGAAAGTTACCTTTAATCTCGATCCGATTCAGAACAGATAAATCATTAATTGAATTATATCAAAACACACATTTAGGTGCTTCCACCTCACACACAACGGCAAGGATACCTGTAAGACCAGCAACAACTCGAAAAGGTTGTGACCCATGTCTGAATTTTTTCCTCAAAGACTAGATGAAATGAATAGTTTCATTCGTCGCGACTTGAAAAAAATTCCAGATTTGTAGCGACAGTTTCAAAAAATTATAGCTCTTAATGAATTCAAATATTGAGTTGGTTTGAGTCATAAAAACTTCAAAAATATCAACAACCGCCCTCCACATTGCCGAAGCTGCTGCACAACTGAGGAAGAGATGATCCACGTCTTCCCTATACTGAGAGAATAAAGCACAAGTAGAGCCAAGGGAGATTCCACAGACCTGCAAACAGTCATCAGTTGGTAAATTTTTATGAGCCAACCTCCATGTTAGAATGGATCTATATAGCCTTAAGAACTTATTGTGAAGATTTCAAATCCATTTCAATTTTGATGAACTACCAAAAGAGTGATTATAAAATCCTTTAGATGTGATAATACCATTGAAATCAGGTTCCCATACCCAAAAATCACCTCTAGAAGACCAAAAATAATTATCCACTAAAGAGGTGATGTGATCCGGAAGGTTCTCCATCCTCTCAAGCTAATTTTTAACTGGCAAGTCAAAATCCAAATTCAAATTCTCCTATAGAACCAATTCAATCAGATGATTCCTAGTCTAATTACACTTCCAAAATGTAAGAGATGAGTCCCTGGAAACCAACCACCGAGATCCAACATCAATTTTAGAGAAAATAACATTGAAGGCAGACCACACAGAGGAGTTGAAATAATTGAAGTTCTCTGTCATGATCCTGTGAGTAGATCTAGCTCGAAGAAAACTAAGAACCTCATATTGCATATTTATAAGCCTCCAAATAAATGCAGCCTGCAAAAAATCATTAAAGCCTCCAAGATTTTTGATGCCCATACCACCACCATCATAAGTCTTGCAAATAGAATTCCATGGGACCGTTTCCATCCACCTTTCCAAAATGCTACCACTCCAGATGAAATTTTTGATTGAATCGTTAATGCTATTGATCAAACCAATCATCCATTTATACACCATAAAAGAGTTCACAAATTTGGAAGTGATTATTGACTTCACTAAGGGTTCGACCCTGGGTGCATGGTTTTGGAAAACCGTGTAGCCCCTTACAGTCTATTGGAAAGTCTCACATGCACATGATCCCTAAGGTGAACAGTTATCACTAATCATGTGGATCTTGATAATTTTCTATAGAACCTACATAGTTTAGTAACATGGTTAGCACTAACCATGCCCTAACTATGGTTCTTAATTCTCATCTCTAATTTTTTTGAACTCCAGGTTTCGAACAAGTCCTAAACTCTCTCGAACCACTCCTTATCCATTTAATCATATTACTAGAATAAAACGAGAGGTGTTGAATAATATCTTATGTATCCATATATATTTGAAAATTTGTGGTGTTACAAACTCCCATATTTAAAATAAATCATCCTTTAGTTTCCCTTATCAGGGTGATAAAACATTGTCAAAGAAATCCTTCAGCCACTGAGCATGTATATTAGCCTCTTACTTCAAGGTATCATCCTATATATGGACTTGCTTCTATATGACATGTACCATAGAATCTGAACTACCTAAGAGATACTTTTTTCTTTGATAACCAATATGTATAAGATTTTCCTCAAATGAAATATCTACATCTAGCTCAATATCCTCAAGATCAAATGAATGAAATTGGATAGAATGATAATGGAAAAGATGTTATACATGGAATATGTCATTAATGGATTGGTACCTCTGAGGTATGGCTAAAAAACAGGCTACCAGCTTGAGTCTCTCTAAGGTATTGAAATGTTCTATGTAATGAGGTGATATATTTCCTTATCTTTGAATCTATATGTGAACCAATCTAGGAGAAACTCATAGAAAGGCCCGATGTCCCACCTTTAACTCTATAGGTTGGTTAAAATGATTGGTATAAGACTTCTTCCTAGACTAAGATATATCTTTATTCTTCTATATAATATTTACACGATAAAAATTCTTCTAAAAGATACATGTTACCATTTATATTACCTCACCTACATCTAAATACCATGAGGGTGAACGACATGGCCTACAATATAGGGCCTCATAAGTAGGCGTCTAAATAGTTTCCTAAAAAATATTATTTAGGGAAAGTTCCAAATATATAGGTGTTTTTCCCTAGAATCCATAAAATCAAGGATGAATTCTCATATCATGTCCTCTAACACCCGTATTATGTTCTTAGACTAGCTGTTGGTTTAATGTTGGTAAGATATACTAAGAAGAACCTATAAACCTAGTAAAAGTTTCAACCCCTTCCAGAACCATGATGAAAATTGAGTGTTTCTATATGATATGATTGAATTGGGAACACGTTGAATGTTTACGATGTCTCAAATGTGAACACTCCAATTTTCATAAACTAATAAGGTCTCTAAGATATCTAATAAGTGAGTAACCCTGGTCATGTTGTTGAGGATCACCTATACCTCATCACTAACCTAGAGTATCACAGTATGCCTATCCCAAAATCATGGATGATGTTTTCCAATTTCCATTAAGTAATGGACAGGGGAAATAAAAGTCAAGTAGCCATTGGTTCTCTTCCTTCACCTGGTGATAGGTTGATTACCATTCATAAATCCTACAAGATGCCACTACATACCTGTCCATGAAAACTGAAAATTCAAGTATTCATATATCTTGGTAAGTCTAGGGTGTACAACCAAAATAGTGGGATGATATTCCTACATCAATTTTTCCTATTTCTGTAGGAACCTAGACATGTCCTTTAAAGATCAAGATCGTTTCTTTCCCAATGACACATCTATGTGGTGGTCCCCCTCATGAGATATATTCTCTCAGGAATAATCCGATAGTTTCTAAAAATTTTCTCATCCTTACCCATCATAGAATGGAGTATTTCAATGCCAAAGATGCTAAAATAGGATTCCCATTATATTTCCAAATCTCTATATTCATCTTAGAAAATAAGCCCATCAACCTCCACTCACAACTGGCTTCTTGGATGTCATGAGTCTAAGTCATCCAGCTCAGGGTGTCAATTACATCATTTCCCATCCCAGTTTTATTATTGAGTTGAAAGTAGAATGATTTAAGGTACTCTAACTATATTCACTTCCTAATATTTATGTCATACTGTGTGGAAATGTATTTGAGTGTTTTTGTCTTCGGTAGATGATGAACCACTCCCCTAATAGATAATTAATCCAATAGTGGAAAGAATGAACCACAACTTCCATCTTGGGGCCACCGAAGAGTAATTATGCTCATGAGGTCTTAGATGGTGGGAACTATATGCTATAAACTGATATCACTATATTAGAATTAATCCAATTCCAATTACTGGCACAAAGTTATAAAATTTATAATTTTTTTCCAGCTCTGGATGAATTAGTATTTACACTGAAGTAATTCTTCCCACCAACTCTTGAAATGCTTCCCCGTTGGATTCAAATCATAAAATCACAATTTTATTTTTAGTAAATCTTTTGAGAGTTGTTGCTAGGAATGAGAAGTCCTGAAAAAATGTCTGTAATAGATTTTCAACCCCAAGAAATTGCATTTCTTGAAGACATTATTGGGAAAATCCAAGAAAACAATTGTTCTCACCTTCTATGGGTTGACAGATACTACTTCCTTTGAGATTATGAGACCCAAGAAGTGAACTTTATTGATCCAAAAATGGAATTTGGTAAGATTATCATACAACCAGTTCTCTATATGTGTATTTAGAATAATCTCAGGATTCATGGAATAGTCATGTCTAACACCAGAATACCCCAAGATTTCATCCATGAAGACTAACATAAAAGAATTTAGATATGGGTAAAAAATGTTCATTAAATCTATGAAAATTTCTGGTGCATTCGTGAGGCCAAACGACATAAACTGATTCATGTACAAGTCATTTATCCTCTGAAACACTGTATGTGGTAATTCTGATGGTCTCACATGCACCTGATGGTAGCCTTACCTCAAGTTGATCTTGGAGAAAACTGTCACTCCTCATATATGGTTAAATAGTTCACCTATAAAAGGTATTTGATACAAGTTCTTAACCATAGGCTTGTTCAATCAATGGTAATTCATAGAAAACATGAGGGAACTATCCATAATCTTAGAGAAAATGATAGTTGAACCCGATGGAGAAGTACTGAGTCATATAAATATCTTATCTTCCAATTCCTCTAATTGATTCCTGAGCTCCCTATATACACTTCCTGAATCATAGTAATTATTCTCATAACTGAGCATTAACACTCAGATTTTGAATATCATGAGTTGCCTTAGGTGGAACCACATGAGGCAATACTAGTGGATCAGGGCCCACCACCTTTGAATCATAGTCATCACTGCCTTCCCAATTCATGAATTGAGTATTTCATGGTGGAATATTTCAACAATCTCTAGATACACACAACAAATAAAATTTAACAACAGATAAGATTGAAGATAATAGAAATGAATAGATACATGAATTTTTAATAAAAGATCCATAACTCACAATTTTCTCTCTATGATAGGTCCAGGTGTCATGAAAGATCATATCATATCATAAGAGACACAAAATTCTACCCACCACTATGGTTGGGCTATGGTCAAGGTTTCACATTACATAAAAGAGGTCACAGTATATAGAGTCTCAATTATAAGGTATAGAGGAAAACACCCATTACTTTTCAATTGTAATCCCCATTTAACAATAAAAATTTCCATTTAATAATTTTAATTTATATTTATTTTTACTCATTTAAATTTATAAATATATATATATCAAAACCCAGTTATATGTGTCACCATTCACAAGTTATAAATTCATAATCTTTATAAATTTCAATTGACATGTCACGTAACTGTGACCTAACCTTTACGTATAATATACGAATATAATAGGTCATGAAAAATTAATTTATTAAATGAATTACCATTCCAAATTTATATAAGTACATTCATTATAACTAAAAATTAACATTCATGTAATAAAAATCATCTAAAATTTCATCTTATTGAACCTATGGTTCAATTATGAAACATGGAAGAATTGGATAATTAATGTTCCATCATCAATATATATGGAAAAAAATATTTATATTAATTAAAAACACATTTATTTATTTATTTATTTTATCCCTTCAATGAATTTTAGAACATTTCCATTTATAAAAATCAAAACACTTCTGAAAATCACATGCAATACAGACAATGAATGAGATACGATATAGTTATATGGAATGGAATAATGAAATACATATTAACTCTAAAGTGCCTGTAATGATGTATGATATGATACCTCCTTGCCATACTAGGAAAATGAAAAGGTGGTACACAATAAAAATATCAATAATAATAATTCCATAAAACATATATGTCACCCAATGGTGATATCAATAAAACTATAACACCAAAATACAAAGAACAACAACATCCTAACCTAGGTAATTTTTTCCCATGTACATGGGTTAGAAGATCTTTAAAATATGCCCATTACCAAATTCTGAAATGTTCCCAGTCTCTTGTATAATACTAAAACAATAAGAGAAAATAAAAATGGCAATCTGATACAATATTGTAGCATCCTAGACCCAATTCACTTATAAGTTACCAAACCTGATCAAATACATTACCCTAAGTGTACCTCCCTATATGCTAGAGACTACTAACATGATGTAAGGGTCTATGCTGGTATGGTGGGGAAACTATACCCTTTGTAATTAGAGTGAAACATTATAGTATATAATAATGGTTAAAAAAGAAAACAAAAATAAATAACTAGCAACAGAATAATAAATCACCCACATATAATAAGAATGAAGAAGATAAATTATAACATTTACCAAAATGATGCTCATGTCCCGTGATTTCCAAATAGGTCAATAGGGGAACATGAATATATATCAGGATATATAAAAATAAAAAAGGCCAAATATTTCCCCCACTAGAATCACATGCACAATCTTGGTCCTCTTCTCTTATAATCCATCCTAATATAGTAAGTCAGGCATCCAAAGCTGGATACTTACCTTTTTCCTCACATGAACCCATAAGGTCTGATTGGGTACCAATAGATGGCCTGAATATGGTGTGAGATATACTCAGTAGGCAATCACCAATAGTTTCTAGGATATTCAGCCTATACATATAAGATAAGCAGTGCATGTGTAATAATTAATGCAAGATAATAAATAAATAAATCACATCCTATTGAGTTCCTCACGGTATACACGAATGACACCACCTGCTTCGGCCTTAGCCGGGTGTCTCTGAATAGATGTCACCCTGCTTGTATAATTATATAAAAATGGAATGTATATATATGACTCAAATATATATATATATATATATGGACATATATCTTCAAATATATAGATACACAGTAATAGTCGAAAATTGAAGAGTAAGCACAAGGAATCCTTACATACTTATAAAGAGTTTTAGAATCTCATAGAATATTAGCTTGGAGGTATAATTAGGCCATTATAAGTGACAAGTATAAAACATGGATCAAACCAGAGATTGTGATTTAGCTTAGTTAATGTATTATTTATTTTTAACTAGTTGGAAACCTAATACCATCCAAGGAATTCTGTATTAGGAACCCATATATCTCTCAAGGTATGTTCAATAAAAACCCATCACTGTAGGAGTCTATCCAATGCTTCTGTGTAAGGAACAAATTTTCACTCATGAAATGGTATAAGGAAAAACCCTTTAAGTACATATATGGTATAACACATTGGGAACAAGTAATCACTCATGGTATGGTTTGATAATAATTTCTACCGATCCATCCACGATAATCCCCTAGGGATGCATGCCTCAATCATAGGATAATAAGGCATCCTCATGATGTGCCAATCTATAGAATTCTATAAGAACCCATGTATCACCCAGGACATGCTATAATTCATTTATGTGTTTCTAATTGCTAATACGGATGATCGTATTTAAGGTATCCTTAAATGGGAACCTTATTTCACCATTAGCTTGGTGTAAAGGAATAATCATTTATTGGTTTAAAATCATATCATTCAAATAACAAAAGTTAGTCATATTGGATAAATCATTACTTACGGTTAATTAAACTACCAAAAGGGAATTAATAATTTATACAAATACCTCACCATTTACCCTTGGTTAAATTCAAAAAAAATTATTCATAAGGGAAAATTAATCACACATTAATTGGGGTTCAAAATAATTCCACAACATTAGGTCCTTATGACTTTAAGTATGGAACACCCTTAGGGGTGTCTCCCCACTAGGTGGTGGACCTATAAAGTTATCTCATGGGTTTATAAGAATATAATAAGCATTTAAACATAAATTTAATTATTTAATAAAACATTTAATAGGTTCTACAAGAAATTTCTGGTGCATGGTAGAATCAAATACCCTTTAAAGAATCGAAACTTTTGTGAAAAGGAAATAGACCGCCTTTATTAGGTTGGTAGGCAACCAATCATCCTTTTTTAGCTTTAGATTCAAAGTATAGTGTGAGAAATAGGAAAAATAGACAAATGACTTAAAATAGGGCATAATAGATCACAACAATTTATTTATGAATATATAAAGGTAAACTAATAAATAAAGTAAGAATAGTATAGAGCTTATAGTTAACTATCTAATGTAACAAACAATGAAGTAATCATAGCTTAGAAAAAGAACCAAGATTAAAGCTAATGTTGGAACCAAGAGAGTAATGCCAAAAAAATTTAATGAAAATGGGAGAAGAAATGTGGGTAAAAAAATCAAATAATTTAGGTGGAAAATGGGTTTTTATATGTTTTAAAGTGGTGAAATGTTTGGCCACAAGGTTTTCCAAACTATGCACTGAAACCATGTGTAGTCACTATTTTTTTGGAAAAAGGGTGCGGCCTTGGGAGCATGGTTTGGGGAAATTGTGTGACCCTTTCCATCCCACTGGAAACCTCATATGGCTATGTATCTTGAGGTTTATAGTGATAACTAACCATGTGACCCATTGTATTTTTTTATATCACTCGCAGAGTTGAGTCACATGCTTCACACTTACCATGTGCTAACCAAGAAGCTCACTGTACCTCTCCATATATCTAGAGATGTAGGATCTAAATGAGATCTAGAATCTCCCAAACTTCTATTTATCCCCATTATCACATTACTATTATAAAACAAGAGGTTTTTCATAGTTTCTTTAGTGTCTGTACCTCTTTGAAAATCAGGGATGCTAAATTATCACATTGAAATAGTTTCATAAAAGTGGTTTTGGTAAATATTATTTTTACATGGAAAATGATTCTTAGAAGATATAAAGTACTATAATAGAGTTACATGATAATTTATAAATCCTTAATTTTATTCCATTGTATTTTTGTTACAAATCATGAAGATGAAATTAGTGATGATCATGTTTGAGTGATTCCTAACAAATGAAATATGTTTTCTTAACTAATGAGTTAAATGTTGGTATAATTTTACCATAAAAAATACTTAATTTAAATATTCATATAATTGTATACAAATAAATAATTTCTCATAGTAATTCATGACCTTAACTCAAATTATTGTTCAAGTAGGTGGTAAAACCGACCTAACTATAGACCTGCTATGATTAATGAATGAGTATGAAGAGGTAAAGTTGTAACATCATTATACCAGAAAAATAATGATATTAATAAGTGTCTATTAATGTGATACATCATAATTAAGAAGTATAATAAAGATAAGATTATTTATATGAAGACATTACCTATAAATAAGATATCATTATCCTCTTAGTCCTCTTGTTATAAAGATTGAATTTACAATAAAAGTATTATGAAAATATCATTAATAGTTTTAAAAAAATTATCTACCATAACCTTAATGATATCATAAAAATAAAATTTATCATTTAATCACATCCTCATCACCATCCATACAAGGAGGTGATCAAATTAGAAACATAAATCACTCGTTCCATGGGGGAGGTAGCCTGCATGTATAGGTGGATGATGATTTCATTTCCATAGAATAAGAGGAAAGAGTATTCTAACAAAAAATTAATCATACAAATTATATAAATATAAAATTTATTTTTTAAATTCACATTTTATACCTTCATTTTAATGTGGTTAAGGAAAACAAAACGTGTTGCATCATGGAGACATTAGTCCGCACAATACATGAATCAAAGCTTCATTTTTCTTAATAGAAAATGGAATATGAGTTTAATGATTATTCCCATTTAATAATACAATTTCATATTTCAATAATAATGATTATATGACATAGGTATTTGAAAATAATAATTAAAAAATAGAAATGAAATATATTAATAAAAAATAATTACTCACCTTGTGCATTTTGAGATTTCCTTGGAAGATCACTTGAAATTGGATGACATAGACTGAAATCTTGTTACCAGAAGCATAAGAGAGTGAAATATTATTTTAGGGTAAGTATAATTGGTAGGGTTTCTAATTGAAACAACAATTTTATATTTTCTACGAATGGGTGGGGAGTGGTCCCTTTTATAAGTGGTGATAATGACATTTTTTGTAAAAATTTCATCTTTATATAAAGAGAGAAAATGATAAACATGTGAAGTTTCTCCAAAATAGAGAAATAATTGAGCAGGGTATAGAAAAGTTTGATAAGAATCTCTAAATATTAATTATATACATGTTTTATCATGTTTTAATCCCTTTACCCCTTGAATTAATATTTTTACTATTTTAGTTTTTACTGTGGTAATAAGATTTTATCTAAGGTAACTTAATATTTAGGCCTAAAAACAAAGATATCCTTATTTGAAAATTTAGACCCAATGATTATAAATTTTAAATAATTATATTATTATTAAATTTTAAAAATTAATAAATATTAATTTTAAAATAAAAAATAATTAAGTAATAATTTTTTTGAGAAAGTACTACTTATGTTCTAAAATATAAAATACAATTCTTTAAGTTTAAAAAACATTTCAAAAATTATAAAATCACTTATAATATTTATATCTTTCCTTATAAAAAAGTTTCATTAATTTATAACTGATAATTATATAGTAATAATTTCATAAATTCCATGTTAATTTTTTAAATAGTGTTTTTACTATTCATAATTTTTTTTAGAAAAATACAAAAAATTCATCTTAATTTTTTAATATTATGATTAATATAACAATAATTTTCATATTTTTAAATAATTTTTTTAAAATTTGAGATTTTAATATTTAAATAAAATCTCAAAATAATTTAGAAAACAACTTTTTTAAAATGATAACTATTCTTTATTCTTATTTGTTATCAATTAATAATTAATTATTGGTAATATATTATTGAAATTATCAATATATTTTATTACTATCTAATAAAAATATAGTTATTTTTTTAAATAAGACTCAAATTTTAAAAAAGTATGTTTTTAATTATTAAATTATTTTCTTAGTTTTTTAGCTATACTAAATAAAATTTACTCATATTAAAAGTATCCATTATTTTATTTCTATAATTATTTCATAAATTGGTTACTCATATTCATTCCCACTAATTCAATGGCTAGGTATTAATGGTTATTCTTAATATTTATATTTTTTTATTAAAATATATCATGGTTTTGTTTCAGTGCGTTGTTATTCATGGAGAATTATTTCAAACACATGCATTATTTAAAGGAATTCATATGTTAAAATATTTAGGTGATACATTCTAACCCATTAAATTAATTACATCCTTGAAATTTTTAATTACTAATCACTGATGAAATTAGGTGAGGTTATTCTTAATATATACATAATTTGGGATATAACCTCTAATATGACATCCACCATACTTTATTAAGTTATATAAAGTAACTTATCTTTCCTTAAATAACATTTGTATTTCATATGAAGATATCCTCATGTATGTATATACCCTAATCCCATATTATTCATTACCTAACTTTCGAAAAACCATTTGAATATATAATAAATTAAACCATTTAAAAATCATATGTTCCTTTAAAATTTAACTCTTATCTTCAATAAATATTTTATAAATCCTCCCAACAATAGATATATATCACAATCCCAAATATGAGATAAATTTCACTAAAAATATGTTGGATTAAATATTAATTGAATCAATAATAATTTATAAGGCCATCAATACTATTTAACTCACTTTTATCAAAATCAATAAACCTTTTATCACCTCATCATTAAGAGTTTATTAAATCAAAAATTTGTTCAAAATTCAATCTAGTGTTTTTCAATAGTTACCCCAAAAAATATATACTTTCAAAAAAATAAAATTTCAGGGTTATTGATTCTATTTAATATATTTTTTGAAACCATTAAAGTAGAATTACTAAAGAAAAATCATTATATATTTCATATAACCCTCATAAATTATAGAATGTCACAAAATATCTTCAATAAATATCACTCAATAATAAAAATAGATAATAGTATTGATAATTAATTTCTATTATGACATGAACCTCACTACATTAGTTAAGACTTGGAAACTCACATTTTACATCATAACATGAATATAATAACATTCTAAATCATTTAATTATACTCCCTTATTTCTTTATTATACATTGTTGTTTCAAGAGATATACCTTTCTCAGCTTCATTTTTGTGATCCTATTTTAACCAAAAACCCATAATGGTTATCAATAAAATTAGAGTAAGTGATCATATGAATAATAAAAATCAATCCTAATATTTTTTCTCTAATTTCACCTTCATTTAATTTATTGACTCATATAGTTCAATTTATTTTTCTTTAAGTTAAGTTATCTTTTACTTTTTAACATAATCTCTTAAAGCAATTAAGATATAAATCATTAAAAATGGTTTATAAAGAGAAATTGTTAGACCAAATCATATCACCCATGAGTTTCTATCCAGTTGTGAAGTCTTATCTCTTTACATTGTGTGCTAGAGTGAAGATGGAGTCAATGCTCAATAATAATTCTTCAGGGTGAATACCCCTAGACGCATCTGTGGAATAATGACATCCACTTTCCAGTATTGTCATAAGGATGAAATTACATGGGGAAAAAATTACCGAAGTATTTTCCAAGAAATTAGGATTTCATACTATACATGTACTTATTCATAAGATTTTCACTATTGTTTTGTAATCTTAAAATCCAAATGACAGTGCATTATTACTTTATCATTAAATAATATAATTTACCAAAGGGTTATCTATTATGATCAAATTTAAGTTATCAACACATAAATTATCCTAAAAAACAAGTTAATATCCAATATTATCTCAATATTTCCTTTGATACCAATTATAATGTATAGAACCCACTCTCCTAAATCAAGTGCCATATGTCACGAACCATCCTCAGCGCTCGTGTCGTGACTACCCCAAGCCCGCCTTCCATAGGCCAGGGGCTGGTGACTAGCACCAAAGGCGTAAATCTCGATAACTGGGAAGGAATTGACTTTATAAAAGTAAACAAAACATCACAGAGTACAAGAGGAAGTAAACACTAAGTACAAAAGAAGTGCTGAAAAGGAAAAGGGCCAGAATACAAATCCAACTAAAAAGTACAGCTACAATTGAACGAAAGTACAATAGAAAAGACAACAGCTGGAAGATTAGAAACAGCTCTTGGGTCGTCCGCCTTGGATCATACCTGAAGGGTAGGTACAGATAGCGTAGCTCCTGGATCGTCCACCATGGATCCTACCTAAAAGGTAGGTACAGATAGCACAGCTCCTGGATCATCCACCACGGATCCTACCTGAATTGTAGGTATAGATAGCCTCCACAATGCTCTCACCCATCAACCTCCTACGAGTGTCGTCTCGTCATGAAGTCCCCCTCTGGATACTGACTCGTCGTGAGATCCACCTCCGGGTACCGTCCAGTCCTCAAACACTCGGCCTCTGTCAGCACGGCCCTTCATCTGCAACCAACACAACAAGGTGCAGACATAGCCCGTGCATGGGTGAGTACAAATATACTCAGTAGGGACCCCGAGACCCTCAAGGTCTCACTAAATCCAACAAGGATAACCACAAAGAAAGATCTCAACAGATAACCCCTACTTAGGTATATACCCATACATATACCTAATTTATCAAGTAACCCATCTCAATCATGAGGAATCAAAAAGATTATGAAATCAACGGATAACCACTACCCAGGTATACGCCCATACATATACCTAAGTTATCAAGTGACCCATCTCAATCATGAGGTAAACACAAGATCATATACTCAACTCAAACCAGGATTTTCATTATCGAAACTGTAACTAATGAAGTGCCCCATCTCTGGAGTGTACAGTAGTCCTGTCACGACTCTAAGGTACTTCTCAGTAACCTAAGACTGTTGAGGTACTCCTCCTGTCGAGTACCGCGGGTCAGCCACCCAAACACAGTAGTGCTTCCCGCCGGGGTATGCCACCCAAACACAGTAGTGCACACCCCCTAATAGCCTGCAGAGGTACTCTCCGGATGAGTACCACGGGTCTGCACTGTCACACAGTAGTGCTCTATCCGCCATGGGTCTGCACCCAAACAAAGTAGTTCTCTGTCCACTGGACTAGTCAACTCACTCCAAGTCGAGTCAGTCAAGTATTCGTCAGGTCTCAGCCGGCTACACGGTCTCCGTACTCCATACGCTCGTCTCCGGGAGGGTCCACTCCACGAGCTATTGGTTGATACTCCAATTATCTCAAAGTCCCATGAAGAAGTATCTCAAAGGACTGCCTCGTCATAGGGGTCTCAACGCAACATACGACGCGTCAATCAGACGCTTGGTCTGTGAGTTATTAGTCTTTTAGTCCCAGGGGCCCGGTTGGTTTTGTGTGCAAACCAACCCTGCCATATCTCAATTGTACCCCAAACTCTCATAGGGTATACTCATAGGGACCGTTTCTCAACGTCATCACCAACGCCGCTGACGGTTCGTCAAACGGACGTCCAGTCTAAAAGTTATCAGCTTTTCCGTTCCAGGGGCCTGGTTGGATTTCGGGTACAATCCAACCCGGACACTATCCAACTACAACCAAAACTCAGGCAAAGTATGCCAAAATTTCTTTCTCATCAAGAGGAATCCAACAAAGTCGACGACATGTCAATCGGACGTCCAGAGATCAAGATATAAGTGTTTCCACTCTAAGGGCCCGGTTGGTTTCGGGTTCGAACCAACCCGGCCATACTTCAAATGACACTGGTTAATTAAATTAGTCACACCATTGCGATCCATGCGGAAAAACACACAAGATGGACTACCCATTGGTCCAAAATGGATAGCCGGTGAAAAATTTGCATTTCACAACAACACGCGCGAACCGGGCCTCATGGGGCCCACACCTCAACCTCAACTTAAATATCAAAAATTTGTCTTGAAACATCCTTCTTAATTCCAGGGTCGCAATCTCGCAGACGGTTCGACATTCTGACACCGTATGAGAGAGATATGTCTGATACAAGATCCCGTAATAAAAATATTTTTATTATTCGATGTTTCATGGGCCTGTGCCATGAACCAGAATTTAGTATTCAACATTAGGCTTGAATCGACCGTACTGATGTCAAGATTACATCACCACTGATGGTAAGCCAATCGGACGTCGCACGCATGAGTTATGGAGGGTCGAAGATTTAATAATAATATTAATTCAATTATTTTTCGAGAACTATGGGTACCCAATCCAAAAACCCGAAAAAGATATCCAATATTGGACTCATATATTTTTTCTTGGGGTCAGGGTCACACTGCCGCTGACGGTTCATGAAACCGAGGTCGCACGAGGAATATACTATCAAAAAACAGTTTTCCCAACGAAAATAATAATAACATTATTATATTACTATTATTTTTAATTTAATTTAATTCCTTAAATTATCCCATCCTATATCCACACACCCACAATCCCCATGCGCCTCACTAATAGGCGTCACCCTTGCTTTTATAATTTTTATTATTATCTCTATCTCATTTTATTATTATTATTTCTATCTCCTTATCATTTCTCTCTCCAATTAACTCCTCCCTTCACGATTCTGTTCTCTAATTTAGCGCCCCAACTCCAGCCTTCATCCGCATGGCCAGAACCGCCACCGCCTTAGCCTGCCCGTCGCGCCGCCGCACCGCCCCCGTCTACCCACGCCGGCATGCCTCAAACCAGCCGCATCGCCTGGTCCCCCGTCCGCTCGTCCCGCCCCCTTCCGTTACCACGCACTCGACCCCATACCGCCACACATCAAGAAATAGTTGGCGGTGGGTCCAAACTTGTTCGTAGTCCATACCCACCACATTAGTAGTTCGAATAAACACCCAACAAAATATTCTTCCATGCTCAAGGGAAAGAATCACATAAAATTAAATAAACAAAAACCCCTACCTCGAAATTGATGTTGCATGTCGTCGAGTCCCGAAAGACAGACGTCACGGTAGTCGGGCGTCGCGGAAGAACGGTGTCGTCCCGTCAAAATTGGAGGAAGAGTTGTTGACGTAACTGACGCTTTCCCGCGGCGGTGTATCCTCTCTTAACGCAGAGGAAAAAGAAGTTTGGAGAAATAAATGCTTCCGGTTCTTCGAGTCATGGAGTGTTCTTCGCGTTCTTCGTGGATGAACTCTCCCTTTCAATATCTCCAATGCGCTCCCAACACCGCAAGTGCCAAAACTAAATAATAGCCTAAGCTATTATTTTATTCTCCCATGATATAACATTTCTATCAAATTCAAATTAATTCAAAAAGACTATTGAATGAATTATGGCATTTGAGTTGGCGGCTTTAATGGAAGGGAGATGAAAAGGCTCCACAAAATTAATGGGAGGTGTTGTCAAAATAAATAAAGGGAGTGTTAAAGGGGGGTTTAAGGGAGGTGAAGGGTTAGGCCTAGTGTGGGTCCCAACTCACAAATATCCTCCCATGGGAGGTTATGTGGGGTGTGGGCCCCACCCCTAACTATCTCTTTGAGGATATAACCACCCAAATAAATAAAATGGTGCACAACCATTTTATTTATTTATTTTTACAAATCCCCAACAATTAACATTCAACTCGCATAAAACGCAACTGCGGTAAAGGTCCCCTTAAGTGAATACCAGCGCTGCGAGTTCATCGGTGTCCTCAGATTTCAATTCCGAGCACCGGTTCAAAAGTTATAAAATTCTAAACGTATGTTTACTAAATATACCCGAAAAAAAGTTTGTAAAATTATTATCAGTCACCCTTGACCCACTACAGTCAAGTTTAGGCTCTGCCTAGGTGAAACACGCCCCAACGAACCCAACGGTACTCTCGGATTTTCAATCCGAGTTACCGTTTATAAGTTATGAATTTATAATAAAATAATTGTCATTTAATTATTTTATTTGCGGCCAAAAACTAACTTTTTCTGGTGGCTCGCGGTGGCCATAGTTAGTATCTACTTAAATAAATCATGCCCCTATGAGTTTAGTGGTGGTACCAGATTTTTAATCCGAGCTACCATTTGTGAGTTATAAGCATTTGAAAAATAACATAATTTATTTAATTATTTTATTTATGGTTAAGTCATTTTTGGGATTTCTCGTAGGAGGCCCGTGTCGACTAAACTTAAGTTGCGCCTAGGGTAATCTCGCTATCCTGAGCGCAACGGTGCCCTCGGATTTCTAATCCAAGAAACCGTTCAAGAGTTACTCCACTTTTTCCGAAAAACTGCTTACGCGCGTTAATTTAAGCTTAACAAAACTTCGGAAAATTATTCCGAGCACACCGGGCCTCAGAATCAGGTGTCGTCTGAAACCACGCACTCACAAACTTCCAAAGAAATTAAGAAAAAAAATTCCTTGAAATTTCCTGGTCTTTACATTAGTCCCACCTCAGGGCTTTACGTCCCCGTAATGTTTCAACACACACTAGGGGAAACAAAAAGTGGAACTGAGCACGCATCTGAGCTTCCACTCCCATGTGCTCTCCTGGAGGTTCCTATGCTTCCTGGGGTTTCCTTTTCACCGACCAAGGAAAACCCATACCATCGTTGTAAGTAAACCACAACCTTTTTTCCTAATACCGTCAATCCGTGTATGAACTATGATTTCCCATTCCATACCCAAACTAAGGTCGTAAGGCCTCGACGCTGTCACCAAGAGGTTCCAATCGAAAGTCTCACCTCAAGGGTCAGATCACACCTGTCGGCATAAGTGTGTTTATCAAGTCTCCTCTCAATGGTATCTCTAGATGTGAGGGTCAAGTCAACGGTTTAACCAAAAACTCTTGGTCTGGGAAAAGATTCGTGGAAGGAAGGAATGATTGGTACCTATGTCTATTGATATGGAATCTCTTAGTAGACACAAACTGTACCTCAAATCATTCATAGAGCCCTTGGGTCACACTCCGTGACCGCATGCAACTATTCTCTCCCCCTACCCTCTAGCTTCCTGACCCTGGCGGGGACTACAAGGGCGGGTGGTTGTAACATGTCAAAATGTACACCACCTCATGCTGCACTCTTAGCTCTACTTCCACATCTGCTACTCTGCAGATTCATCCGTCCTTAACACTTTCTATTCTTGAAACATTTTACACACCCAAGTCTCTGAGACTGGCGCTAATTCCATGCTCTTCTACTGCTAACATTCTCTAGCTGTATCTGTTCATCCAAGAACATTCAACCACAAAGGTCTTCTCTATCTCTGAGATCTGATCTCTAACGTGCTGATCTTATCGTAGTAATCAAGTACCAGGAACAATCGGTACGCCTCGATGAATACTCAACTATCGACATGTCATCCTGCCGAAGCTATATAAGATCTAGAAAACTCTCAGCCACCTCCTCAAGCCAGTCCTCAACCTCCTATGAGTTAGGTTTGCCTCGGAAGTTGACGGTATCTGATGTTAGAACACGTGTAAGGCAGTAAGATAACATGTGTCACCTACTGGTACCGCCGGTTGTAACTGCTGACCAACAGGTAGTGATGTATAGCTGACACACTACCTGAAGGCACTATCTCAGGCATCAGTCCATGTACTGAATCCTCATCACTATGCAGACCATCCTCATGTTCATTCACTGGAAAACACTAGTGGCCAAGTCCACCATCCACTCTACTGATGTCTCAGCTAGGCAGAAAACTCTAGCAATCGCCTCCAGCCAGTGCTCTGCGGTCTGGGAATATGTCTCGCCTCATAACCTAGGAGACCTCTGCTGCTGGAAATCATGCAACGCGCTCTGCCAGCGTGTACTGTCCACTTGTACGGCTGGTAGCATCTACTACCCAACAGGTGGTGGTGCTGCTGGTACACCACCCGAGGGTGCCAACATATTAAAAATGGCCCTACACCGGAGCCTCATCGCTCGGTGGGCTGTCATCGTGTACTATCTCAGAACTCCAACTGACTGTCTGCATGGAGACATCTTGAACCGATACGACACGGTCAAACGATTTATACCTGGTGAGCTGACCTGGTTTGAGCTGACTTTAAAACTATTGGAAACACACACGTAATCAGTTTTTTCGTGCACAAAGTCGGAAATCAGTAGTCGGGGTCCTGGTGTACGGATACGTCGGCCGCCGCACCAACACTGGACTCCCTAAACTAAAAACCACACTCGGTACCCTTAACACTATTGCTTCACAGAAAGGGAATATCAGAGCTATAAGTTCTGCGGTAGAACCGACTCCTCTGATACCAATTTGTCACGACCCGTCCTCAGGGCTTGTGCCATGACTACCCCAAGCTCACCTTCCATAGACCAGGGGATAGCGACTAGCACCAAAGGCGTAAATCACGATAACTGGGAAGGCATTGCCTTTATAAAAGTAAACAAAACACTACAGAGTACAAGAAGAAGTAAACAATAAGTACAAAAGAAGTGCTGAAAAAGAAAAGGGCCAGAATACAAACCCAACTGAAAAGTACATCTACAACTGAACGGAAGTACAACATAAAAGACAACAGCTGGAAGATTAGAAACATCTCCTGGGTCATCCACCACGGATCCTACCTGAAGGGTAGGTACAGATAGCGCAACTCCTGGATCGTCCACCACAGATCCTACATGAAGGGTGGGTAAAGATAGCGCAGCTCCTGGATCGTCCACCACAGATCCTACCAGAAGGGTAGGTACAGATATCACAGCTCCTGGATCATCCACCACAGATCCTACCTAAAGGGTAGTTACAGATAGCCTCCACAACGCTCTCACCCGTCAACCTCCTCCGAGTGTCATCTCTTCATGAAGTCCACCTCCGGATACTGACTCGTCATGAGATCCACCTCCGGGTACCATCCAGTCCTCAAACACTTGGCCTCTGTCAGCGCTGCCCATCGTCTGCAACCAACACAATGAGGTGCGGGCATAGCCCATGTAGGGGTGAGTATAACGATACTCAGTAGGGACCCTGAGACCCTCAAGGTCTCACTAAATCCAACAAGGATAACCACAAAGAAAGATCTCAACAGATAACCCCTACTTAGGTATATACCCATACATATACCTAAGTTATCAAGTAACCCATCTCAATAATGAGGAAACAAAAAGATTAAGAAATCAATGGATAACCACTACCCAGGTATATACCCATACATATACCTAAGTTATCAAGTGACCCATATCAATCATGAGGTAAGCACAAGATCATAGACTCAGCTCAAACCAGGATTTTCATTATCGAAACCGTAACTCCTGAAGAGCCCCGTCTCTGGAGTGTACAGTGAACCTGTCACGACTCCGAGGTACTACTCACTAAACTAAGACTGCTGAGGTACTCCTCCTGTCGAGTACCGTGGGTCAGCCACCCAAACACAGTAGTGCTTCCCGCCGGGGTATACCGCCCAAACACAGTAGTGCACACCCCCTAATAGCCTGCAGAGGTACTCTCCGGACGAGTACCGCGGGTATGCACTGTCACACAGTAGTGCTCCGTCCGCCATGGGTCTGCACCCAAACAAAGTAGTTCTCCATCCACTGGGCTAGTCGACTCACTCTAAGTCGAGTCGGTCAAGCAGTCGTTAGGTCTCAGCCGGCTACACGGTCTCCGTACTCCGTACGCTTGTCTCCGGGAGGGTCTGCTCCACAAGCTAAAAGTTGATACTCCAAGTATCTCAAATTCCCACGAAGAAGTATCTCAAAGGACTGTCTCGTCATAGGGGTCTCAATGAAACAGACGGCATCTCAAACGGATGCTCGGTCTGTGAGTTATTAGCCTTTTCGTCCCAGGGGCCCGATTGGTTTCGTGTGCAAACCAACCCGGCCGTATCTCAACTGTACCCCTAACTCTCATAGGGTATACTCATAGGGACCATTTCTCAACGTGATCACCAACGCCACTGACAGTTCGTCAAACAGATGTCCAGTCTGAAAGTCATCAGCTTTTTCGTTCCAGGGGCCCGGTTGGATTTTGGGTACAATCCAACCCGGCCACTATCCAACTGCAACCAAAACTCAGACAAAGTATTCCAAAAGTTCCGTCTCATCAAGAGGAATCCAACAAAGTCAATGTCACGTCAATCGGACGTCCAGAACTCAAGATATAAGCATTTCCGCTCCGAGGGCCCGGTTGGTTTCGGGTTCGAACCAACCCAGCCATACTTCAAATGACACTGGTTAATTAAACCGGTCACACCATTGCAATCCATACAGAAAAACACACAAGATAGACTACCCATTGGTCCAAAACGGATAGCCGGTGAAAAAGTTTCATTTCACCGCAACACGCACGAACCGGGCCTCGTGGGGCCCATGCCTCGACCTCGACATAAATATCCAAAATTGGTCTTGAAACATCCATCTTAATTCCAGCGTCGCAACCTCGCAGACGGCTCGCCATTCTGATACCGTATGAGAGAGATATGTCCGATACAAGATCCTGTAATAATAATATTATTATTATTCGGTGTTTCGTGGGCCCGAGCCATGAACCAGAATTTAGTATTCAACATTAGACTTGAATAAACCGTACTGATGTCAAGATTACATCGCCACTGATGGTAAGCCAATCGGACTTCGCACACATGAGTTATGGCGGGTCGAAGATTTAATAATAATATTAAATCTATTATTTTCTGAGCACTTCGGGTACCCGGTCCAAAAACCCGAAAAAGATATCCAATATTGGACTCATAAATTTTGTCTTGGGTTCAGGGTCACACTGCTGCTTATGGTTCATGAAACCGAGGTCGCACGAGGAAGATACTGTCAAAATACAGTTTTCCCAACGAAAATAATAATAACATTATTATTTTATTATTATTTTTAATTTAATTTAGTTCCTTAAATTATGCCATCCTATATCCACGCACCCACAATCCCCATACGCCTCACTAATAGGCATCACCCTTGCTTTTATAATTTTTATTATTATCTCTATCTCATTTTATTATAATTATTTCTATCTCCTTATCATTTCTCTCTCCAATTAACTCCTCCCTTCACGATTCTGTTCTCCAATTTAGCACCCCAACTCCAGCCTTCATCCGCACGGCCAGAACTGCCAACGCCTTAGCTTGCCCGCCGCGCCACCGCACCGCCCCCGGCTACCCACGCCGGCGCGCCTCAAACCAGTCGCATCGCCTGGCCCCCCGTTCGCTCGCCGCGCCACCTTCCGTTACCACGCACCAGACCCCATACCGCCGCACATCAAGAACTAGTTGGCGGTGGGTCCGGACATGTTCGTAGTCCGTACCCACCATGTTAGTAGTTCGAATAAACACCCACCAGAATATTCTTCCATTCTCAAGGGAAAGAATCACGTAAACTTAAATAAACAAAAACCCCCTACCTCGAAATTGACGCCGCACGTCGTCGAGTCCCAGAAGACGGACGTCACGGTATTCAGGCGTCATGGAAGAATGGCGTCATCCTTTCAACATTGTAGGAAGAGTTGTTGACGTAACCGACACTTTCTCACAACGATGTCTCCTCTCTTAATGCATAGGAAAAAGAAGGTTGGAGAAAGAAATGCTTCCGGTTCTTCGAGTCATGGAGTGTTCTTCGCGTTCTTCGTGGAAGAACTCTCCCTTTCAATATCTCCAACGTGATCCCAACACCGCAAGTGCCAAAACTAAATAATAGCCTAAGCTATTAGTTTATTCTCCCATGATATAACATTTCTATCAAATTCAAATTAATTCAAAAAGACTATTGAATGAATTATGGCATTTGAGTTGGCAGCTTTAATGGAAGGGAGATGAAAAGGCTCCACATAATTAATGGGCGGTGTTGTCAAAATAAATAAAGGGAGTGTTAAAGGGAGGTTTAAGGGAGGTGAAGGGTTAGGCCTTGTGTGGGTCTCAACTCAAAAATATCCTCCCATGGGAGGTTATGTGGGGTGTGGGCCCCACCCCTAACTTCCTCTTTGAGGATATAACCACCCAAATAAATAAAATGGTGCACAACCATTTTATTTATTTATTTTTACAAATCCCCAAAAATTAACATTCAACCCGCATAAAACGAAACTGCGGTAAAGGTCCCCTTAAGTGAATACTGGCGTTGCGAGTTCATCGGTGTCCTCAGATTTCAATTCCGAGCACCGGTTAAAAAGTTATAAAATTACGAACATACTTTTTATGAACGTAACCGAAAAAAAGTTTGGAAAATTAATATCAGTCACCCTTGACCCACTACGGTCAAGGTTAGGCTCTTCCTAGGTGAAACACGCCCCAAAGAACCCAACGGTACTCTCAGATTTTCAATCCGAGTTATCATTTATAAGTTATGATTTTTACAATAAAATAATTGTCATTTAATTATTTTATTTTTAGCCAAAAACTAACTTTTTCTGGTGGCTCACGGTGGCCATAGTTAGTATCTACTTAAATAAATCATGCCCTCACAAGTTCAGCGGTGGTCTCGTATTTTTAATCTGAGCTACCATTTTTGAGTTATAAGCATTTGAAAAATAAAATAATTTATTTAATTATTTTATTTACAGTTAAGTCATTTTTGGGATTTCTCATAGGAGGCTCGTGCCGACTAAACTTAAGTCGCGCCTAGGGTAATCCCGCTATCCTGAGCGCAACGGTGTCCTCAGATTTCTGATCTGAGCAACCGTTCAAGAGTTACTCCACTTTTTTAGGAAAACTTCTTACACGTGTTAATTTAAGCTTAACAAAACTTCAGAAAATTATTCCGGGAACACCGGGTCTCAGAATCAGGTGTCATCTGAAACCGTGCACTCACAAAATTCCAAATAAATTAGGGAAAAAAATTCCTTGAAAATTCCAGTTCTTTACACCATAAACACAAACTTTACACACTTCCTTTGATACCAACTGTAAAATTTCGATTATAACCATCCATAATTTCAAAATCAAATATGATTAATTTGAATTTATATATCTCAAGGATATTTTTATGTTTATATTTTTAAAGAAGGTGGTTGCATAATAAATTTATATACAACATGTTCTTTTCATCCATTGGATATTTTTTAATATATACAATTATATTTAATCCATAACGAGTCTTCAAAATCGCCAATAAATTCTCCCACACATTCTATTCTTATAAACATGTAACATGTAATAATTTTATTCATAAGTATAGTAAAATGAATAATAAAAATGGGTGATCTCAAATTACCAGTAAGGAAAAATATGAAACTAGAGAAATCATGGAATAAACATGGAATAATATTATGGTAGGAGTAACTAAAAATACAAGAAGACATAATCAACTTGAAAATGAGAGCATTCTATATCCTTGATAGTAAATGAAAACAAGGATATAAATAATACTGATATTATACTGATGGAATCCATAAATTTGGACATCAAAAACATACTATCAAGGCCTTGTGCTATGACACTATCCTGTTATGGAAAGAGGAACCTACCAAAACCCAACTTATTTTTAATCACGAGACCTGTCGATGCATCGATGGGATGTATAATTTTTGGACCCACCAATCACCCAATTAAGTCATATGAATTCATCAAAAGAGTCAACAATACTTTTTATACCATTACCTAGGGAACCACTTACTGAATAAATATATGTATATTCATATAAATAAGGGTGGAAAATGTGAATACATAATGAACCTTTGTTAGTAGTCAATAATAATAAATAATTTAAATAGTTTTTTCCATATCAATAAAAGTGATAACATGATCCTAACCCGTCCATATAAATAAGGTGGATAATCCAAAAATACAGTCTACTTTTCAATAGTCATTTTCATTTTAATGACAATATAATAAATTCAAATACTTATCCCAATGTAAATAAAAGAGATAACATGATCATAACCCATCCATAGGAACTAGGTGCATGGTTTAATAATATATAGTCAAATTGAAAAAAGAACATTTACATTGGACTAAAGACATACATAATGGTAATAAATTTTCACACATTAATAGAATCCCATTATTTCTAGGTGAACATCATGAAATTAGAATTATGTAAAATCTGATGTTCACACTATATAGAGTAATAAGTAAAAAAATACTTCAATACTAGAATAATCACGATCATAAGCCATCGAAATAAATAATTTATATGTTTTAAAAATAACATAACCCTAGCGAAATAACAAAACATATAAGGGTGTTAAACAAAATGAATAACACCCTAGAAAAATAATGCTTTTAATGGAATCAAAATAATTTAATTTTTTGATACCTCTAGTTCAATTCTCCAAATGAATATATATATATATATATATATATATATTATAGGATAAAAAAATAAACATAGGACCTATTAGGTTAAATCCTAATGAGAATGAAATGGTAAATAGAAGTAAAAACCTAAAAAAGTTTTTTGAAAACATATTTAATATTGAAAATAAATAAATGAATTTACATGTCCTTTAGAAGGTAACATTTGAAAAGATGACATAAAATACATTGAAAGAATTTTATATTCAAAATATATTTTATTAAAAATCACATTGTAAGAGGGGTAAAAACATTCATTTATATTAAAATTTAATTTCCAAAAAAGAGTATTATTAAATAAAATATTTTTTTGGGGGAACTAAATTATATAAAGATTAATTTCATGATGAAAAATATAACTCAAATAAAAAAGACTTGAGTTATCAATATCCTTCATGGGAAACATACTCCATAAAGCATGAATCATTTTAATAGATGTTTATGTGGTAAAAATGTAAAGTTTATGGAATATCAAAAAATACAATAAATGTAATAATTTATCCAACTTATATGAAATAACTTAAAGTTAACAATACCAACTCAATGAATAAAATACGAGCTACCAAAAATTCTTATTACTCGGGTGACACTTGATTCAAATACAATTGGAGAAAAGAAATTGTATTCTGTTATTTAATCCGATAAATTACTAAAAAAATAATTTATACAAAATTCTTGGGATATTTAATTAGTAGAAAACCATATAAAGGAAACGTGGTATATAAAATATTATATGTCTTAAAGAATCAGAATTGAGACCCTGGAAACCCTTGCGGCTCGAGTAAAACATTAATTAAACCAATTATATGGGATGGATTGTAATTTAATTTCAAATATCAGGATTAAATTAAAATTCTTGATTTTATATTCCATATTATAATTATATACAACATATAAATGAAAATAGAATCATAATTCAAAATATGTCTCAAAGAGGGGAATTTGAGAAAAAAACCGTTATTTTGGTTCTAAGTTGTTATGAACTTACAAAAAAATCCAGAATAATTATATTAATTTGATTAGATACATAAATAGGATCATTATTCATAACTATAACTATTTATAGTCCTCATTTATATTCATTTATACACAAATATTACTTAGTTTTTTCCTATTTTCAATACCGAGTGTAAGTAATATTTAGTGTTTTGAACTTGTTTTGGAAAAGTGGTGTTGGAATATATTATTTTTCCAAGGTCTATAATTATTATAACATATAAGGTATCATAATACAATTTACATGATTTTTTTATTAAGATATTGTTTCATTATTTTTTAGTTTTGGTTACAAACCATGAAGATGAATTCAACGATGATCATGTTTAAGTGATTCTTAACGAATAAAATGTGTTTCCTTTATTCATGAGATAAATTTTGATATAAACTTATGATAAAACTATCATTTCCTGATTTATATCATATTAAACCAATAAATATGTTATCATTGTAACCAATGATATAAATGCATAGTATTGATCAAGAAGGTGGTTAAACCGACCCAAAAAATGAACCCACCAGGATTAGTGGATGATTATGTGGTGGGTTAGTTATAATATAATTATAATAGAAGCATAATTATATTATTTATTTTTTATTAGTGTGTTATATTATAATTTTAAAGGATTATAAAGATAATATGATTTATATAAAGTCATTACTTAGATAGAAGTGGTCATTATCATCATAGTTTTCTCATTTTAGATGAATGAATTTAGATTAATTATTTATTGATCATGTCATTAAAATATAATAAACTTTTCTATAAATAATCATTAATGGTATCATAAAAATAATATCTTATTATTTAATACCATTCTCATAGCCATCCATGTAAGGTAGTGATGAAAATATAAACAAGAATCAATCGTTTTATAGAAGCATTAGTCTATGTGTTTTTAGGGATACTGATTTCATTTTCACAGAATTGGAGGAAGTAGTATTATGTTTTATTGTTTTGGAATTTTAGAATTGACATATGTATGATAATTATTTATTAAAACCCCTTTTACACCAGCCTTTTAAGTTGGTGAGGGATAACAGAAGACATTGCATTGTGGAGGTGGTAGTATACACAACACACAAATGGGGGTTTCGTTTATCTTAATAGAAAATGGAAATGGTGATTAATTAGTATTCAAATATAATAATAAAATTAAATATATAAAAAATACTTATGTAATTTTATAGTTATTTGAAAATTTTAACTAGAAAATAATAATATAATAGAAATGATTCAAGTAAAAATAATTAATCATGTTGAGAATTATGATATTTTCCTAGAATATCCCTTGAAAATGGATAATATAGTCTAATATATTGTGAAAATAATCTCAAGATAGTGAAATATTATTCTAGGGGAAGGAAAAAGGTCAAGTTTTTAAGAAGAAACTAAATTATTATCAGTTCCTTAAATTGGTGGTGAGAGAACCTTTTTATAAGTGGTGAGAATTACATTTTTGTAAATATTTCACCTTATAATAAAGGGAGAAAATGTAAAATATGTCAAGTGGATCTAAAATTGAGAAATAATTTTTTGGAGAAGATATATGGTAATGAAAAATATATTAAAATCAATTATATAAATGTTTTAACTTTTTTTCAATCCCTTTACCCTTGAATTATTACTTCTACACTTTTATGCTTTATTGTGTCAACTAGTATTTACTTAAGGTAAAATAATATTTATGCCTAAAAACAAAGTGATAATTATTATAAAATTTTGAGACTTTTATTCAAAATTATAAACCCAATTCTTTTGATTCAATTTATAAAAGTGATAAAAATTATTTTTAAAATAAAAATACATAATGTATTAAAAATAAATTTTTATAATGTAATACTTATATTCTGTAATATCAAATATGGGTTTTTAATTTAAAAAAATTAAAATAATAAAATCACACATAAAATACATATTTTTCTTAGATAATTTTTAATGAATTTAAAATTCGTACTTATATAGTAAAAATTTCATAAAATATATGTTATTTGAAAAAAACAATATTTTATACTATTCACCAAAAAATAATTTTTTGAGAAAAATGCCAAAAAAATATATTTATATTATATTATTATGATTTTTCAAAAAAAATATTTTCATTTAGTCAAATGAAATTTCAAAAATTTAAAAATTCAATATTAACATAAAATACCAAAATATATAAGAAAACAAATTAGTAAAATGTTAATCATGCTTGATAATTATATCATGTCAATTACTAATAATTTGATGAAAATGTATTAATAATATTATAAATATAGTTTATTAATTTATAATCATAATATAATTAGTTTCTTTGAATAAAACATAAATTTTTAAAAAGTTTATTTTTATGAAAAAAATGATTTTCTTAGTTGTTTTACTTATACCAATTGAATCTCATTCATATTAAATGTAGTCCTTATAATATTTAAATAAATATTTCATAAATTAGTTACTCCTATTAATTTATACTAATTCAATGCTAGTTTTGAAGGGTTAAACTTAATATTTATATTTTTATTATAATATATTGTGGTTTTAATTTAGTTTGGTGTTTCGTGTGGAGAAATCTATTGAAAACATTGAATAATTTAATGTAATACATATATAGGGGTGTTACAAACACCACCATTTCATGGTGGTGACTTTATTTCACATTTCCAATGTAAAATCCGATTTAATATTTATTTAAATCACTTTAATATATTCATTAGTTATATTTTCAAGAGTTATATTCATTATAGAAATATTTTATTTTTTTAGTCAAATGGAAAAATATTGATTTCTAACCAAATTGGATTTTTATATACTATTTGATTTTATTTAAACTATTTATTTACAAATAATATAATTTTCATTTGTAAAAATGAACATCATTTTTTAATTTAGCACAATTGTTTTTGTTAAGATATATCTTTGATAATTTTCTATAAGGTTTGATTATTCATTTAATACAGGAAAATAATTATTTTGAATTGAAAATAGTATTTTATATTAAAATAACTATTAAGTGAAAATGTATGGGCCTGGATCCGTGTGGATCGACCCGTTGCATGTTTTCAATGACTAAGGTGCTATGAGAAGGCTCAGAGGATGTTTGGAGGAGTTTGGTCATGAGAAGCTAGAAATAGGGGACAACATGATGTGACCAAGGGGTACACAACGTGTACCATTTTAGTTTCAATAAAACAAAACAATATATCGAGGCGATGCCTTTTTTGGAATAAGTTGCCTCGAGGTGGTGCATGAAATTACAGGGAGGTACACACCGAGTACTGCCCCTCTGGTGGGTGTTTTAAAGACACCCAGCTGCTTAGGTTGTTCAAACACTATGGCTTGAGCACATCCCCTCATGACTCAGATGACCTGAACCCATCCCTCTTCAACATCTGGGATTCCTTTGGTCTAGATCAGTTCCCTGATTCTTTCATCGATCTGTCTTCAATCTCAGGTAAGATGTACCTCTATTCTTTGGTTTTCTGTGATTTGTCTTCTATCGTTTCTCTTTTCCATTCTATGGAGTTTGGTCTCCTTGGTACTTATGTATTTTATTTTGGTTGTTGTTGATGCAGTTGTGTCATGACATCCTCGGGTGGATGCAGTTGTTATGGGAAAGTCAATCGTGATCTGTTGCATTGATCCATTCTCGAGCGAAAAACATTGGGAACCTTTTGAGGTATGGTATTCATTTATTCTCTAATTATTTACACATAATCTTAGAGTTATCATAATTTAGACATTTGGATCACAATTGAATTAACAAAATTAAATACTTGAACCGGATTAAAAGAGTTGGTTTGATCTCATGATATTTCTTTGAACCGTGATAATGGTTCACGTCTTGATTTTCAAGATAGTTTTATAATTGTTTTTTTCTTGTTAGAATGTTGTTCTTGATGAAATTAGTAAAGAACGTAAATCTGGACTTAATTGATAATTAATTGGCTAAAGATAAATAGGCATGTAAATCAATCCAGTTGTTTTTGTTTTAATTTGAGTTTAATTAAATTGTTGTTGATGTGGATGTTTAAAATAGTTATTTGTTGAAACTGAATCATGTTTTTGATTTATGATTAAATGCTTGTCAAATTAGTTGTTTAATTAATTTGTGGTAGTTATGATAGCATACCGTTTAACTTTCCCATAGTTGAACCTTCTAATAATGAATCAGTTAATTCAAGATGGATTAAAGAACTAGTTGTTTGATACAATATAATGCTAGGTAGGGTTCTAATTTTCCCTCTTGATTGTAAAGGTAAAGAGCATTATGCTTGTAGTAGTGAGAGATCATTACTTTTGAAGGAATAATTCCTTGTTTAGGGACAAGAGCCCAGTTTCCTTGTTGTTTTCTACTACTTATGATGTGTTATAAGCCTAGATGGATGTTGTGAGATGTGAGGGGAGAGAGTATAAGTGGTTGTGGTATAAATTGACTCCTATAGTGGTGAGATTCATCAGTTTATGTAGGTGGGTGACGGGGAGGACACCTGAGGTGATGAAATGGGTTGACGTCGGGCTTACTCGCTACTATGAATGTGGTTTCTTATTGAATCTCTTGTTTGTTTATCTTGTTTACTTTCCCCACTGCTTGAGGTATCTGGTCTTACATACCCTCTTTCCAAAAGAGGCAATGATTCACGGGGCATCCCACATGCTTTCAGTTTTTTACTTCTCAATGATGGGTGGATTATGCTCCTACTATAGGTGGAAAAGAATCAATGGGAAGTCCATCTACTAATCATATTGATCCCCTTTTTCTTTGTATCTTAGTTTTTCTTTTCTATAATGCCTTAAATTTTTAAAATTAATAATGCTGTTAATAAATGTTTGAATAGATTATTTTGAACCCACGGGGTTGGAGATTTCTAGGATGCAATTTTGAGGTTGTGCTTGGAGGAAACATGGACTCGGTTTTGGGTATTCCTAGAGGGAATGAAACTTTGTTGAGATGCTAATAAATGTAACATAAAAATGGAATTGGTTAATTAAAGGTTAAAGAATTAATTAACTTAAATTTAAATTGATAAAAATGGATAAGAACATTTAATAATTCTATTTAAATGGTGGTGTTCTTAAATGACACCTCATCTTAGTAGTGGTATCCGAAAGTCTAAGTGATGTTAGAAGCTGTTGTGTATGAGATTGGTCTTTCCCATAGTGTGGTTGGGAGCTATGTTATATCATGTACTTTTTGGGTTTCTATTCACTACCCCACCTTGTCAGTTAGGGCGACTGACACCCTAGGTATTCTGAGTCCTGGGGGGGGGGTGTGTGTTTTCCCCAACATCCCAATGGGAGGATGAATGGAAGACTTCCCCCTTTGGCCCCACTCTATTCTCTTGGTAGTTACTTGGGCTGGTATGACCGATGGTTAGTTTTCCCCATATATGTGTGTATAAGGATGTAATGGATTATGGTTATTTCACAGACAAATATTCTTGATATAGTTTTCTTTGTGCTAGTATAGGTATAACGTGTATAGGCTGTGGTGGATTGAGGATCCTTATATGGTGTATGAGATATAAGGGATTGAGGCATAATACCTGACATATGATACATGTTATGTGGGCTGTGGTGGATCCTTGAAACTACCAGGTTACTTTTGGTCATGTGGATAGTGTGGTGCTTCATCCAGGTGTCTTCAGGTAATATTTAAATTGCACGAGGTGCATGTGGTATTGCTCGTGTAGGTGTCTTCAGGACAAACTTTTTAGTGAGAGATGGCTTTGGACATGTAATTTTGGGGAAATTCAGAACAAAATGGGGTAGTGGTTGTGGGGTACCCCTGATATGATTTATTATATTACATAATCTTGTATGAAAAACATGGTGAGAGTAGCCATGGTGAGGCTGGGAACTTAGTATACCTGTTTCAGTGACGAGTTAGTTTCACTTGTTGTTCACTTTTCTTTATCATGATTTCTTTACTTTTACACAAGAGGCTCCAGGGAGGATCCTACTAAGTATATTTTTATACCCACTCTACATAAATATAAACTATTTTCAGGTCACACGAACTATGTTAGATATTATTCTAGTTACTACTAGCTTGGGGATGCAGGATCTGTTCGGGCTTTGTGTTCGATGTTGTTTTACTTTGTTTTTGTACTTAAAGTTATCCCTTTAAGTTTTAGTAGTTCTTAAATGCAATTATATATATGTACATGGGATTTATATTATTTTTTAGTCTGATTTGGAGTTAGTTGTTTTTTGTCTTATCTCTCTATTTCACATGTGTACTTTTAGAGGGTAATACCTCCCATCTGGGTGTTATTATACCCTTGGTGATAGTCACCAACCTGGGGCCTACTGGTGGCAGGACTCAGGGGTCACTATCTCCCTTCTCATATTTCTAGCCCAGGAGAGGTACACTTTGTGGGGATGGGGTCATGAAAGAGTGGTATCAGAGCTCTGGTTGACGGATATGATGGAGTTTGGAGTTAGGCATAAGTGAGGTTGCATGTGTTTGTAGGAAAACGACATCAACCAAGTTTAGAATGTGTTGTAAACACTAAAGATCTACTGAGATATAGGTATTTAGGGCCCCTATGGTATGATTCATAGAGCATTAATTTTATAGTGTCTACTAAATGAGACGATACTGGTTTTAGGGTAGAGACCAAGGAAAGGATCATGCATCATTCTTCTTTACGCCTGTATTTGAATTGGTAGACCTCGGGATCAGTTAACCTAAAATGAATAAAAGAAAACAATTAATTAATCAATGGTAAAGTCTTCAATATTTCAGTTTTAGGATCTCTAATTGTTTTTTCTTTTTCATGTATGGTTACAGGTTGACGTCGTCATCTGGTTCACGCAGAATATGTTCAGTAGGCTGTCCCATTAGATCACCATAGAGTAGAGGTCAACGACGATGACACTTGGAAGAGGACCCTCTGAGAGTTTCAATTCTAGAGTTTACAGAAGTATGAGGGATACTTTTCAAATTCATTCACCAAGAGATATTTAGAGGAGGTTGAGATAGCCTTCAATTCATTCTATGCTCGAAAGAAGCACTGGGTGTCGTTGGTTTTGAAGATGTTGTGTGGGGCAGTGAGGCCATGGTGGTTATTGTTCCCTAGGGATTACGATGAGTCAGAAATATCTTGGGAGAGGTACTGAGAGTAGTTCAGTGATGAGTTCCATTCTTCTAATGTCAAGGCAACCAATCTCCAGAAGTTTCTTACCCTTCAAAAGGGGAGCTCTAGTGTGTGATATTTTGGAATCTGTTTCAAGAAAAATTTACAATATGCTTCAGACCTGTTTCTAAATGAGGAGGCCAGTGTGAGGAATTTATAAGAGGATTTAAATCCAGAGATACAATGCCAGGTCACCTCATTAATGATGATGATATATCTCATGGTGCTGGCAAAGGCATAGGTCATTGAGAGAACATTAGCTAGAACCGGTTCATCAAAAGATTGGAGTCATCTAGATTCCTCACAAAGAAGAGCTGTGGTCTGGGGTTCCTTGTTTTCAGGGAAGAAGAGTTTATATTCAGCAAGCGGTAGGTCCCATCCCTTTGTATCTCTCTTCTCTTGGGGAACTGTCTCTCAGACCTATTCCAAGGTATTAGGTGCTTGTTTTTCTTTTGGAGGATGAGGTCATTAGTAGCGAGAGTTCCCAACCTTTCTAGGCAGTCAACGTGTGTTAGGTGTTTCACATCAAGTTCCTCTATTGAGGTAGTTTTAGTCAAGGCAACAATAGTAGGTTTCACCATCATTGGATCATCAGAGAGTAGATGGGTCAAGAAAAGGATAGACCCATTAAATTCCCCATCCTTAGAAATCAGAGCATGACTATGGCGATTGTCATCATCATGGTTAGAGAGGCCATAGAGCAGGTCACAGTTAGCTTCATGCTTAAGAGTTTCTAGTGCCATGAGAGTCAGACGTCATTCAATGTACCATTTTCTTGTTTTTTTCTTGAATATTTGTCTAATTTGACTCAAAAGTGACAAACTCTTTCATATCACCAGCCCTTTCCCATTACTTGGGACTTGAGGTAGATAGGCTTTCAATACCCTTGGCATTGACTACGCCAGTTGTAGGTTGATATGACATGTTTAATGTATGTAGAGACTTTGAGTTAGTGTTGGGGCAGCACCAATCTGGGTGATATTTCCTATGTTTACAGATACAACCATATGATTTCATCCTTTTCATGGATTGGTTGTATTCGGTATAGATTATTATGTATTTATTCAGGAGGTGGGTGGTGTTCTTCGATGCTAATGGAGATACAACATAGTTTTTTAGAAATCGAGACCCTCGGATGGGTCAGAGGAATGTTATGTCCTTGTTATCATTGATGGTTGAGATAATTCTGAGTTTGTCATTGTAAAGACCCGTAAAATTCAAGGGAAATTTTTTCTTAATTCTCTTTGGGATTTTACAAGAACGCAGTTTCTGACGGCACTTGATTCCGAGGCCCGGTGTGCCCGGAATCAATTTCTGAAGTTTAGCTCCGGTACGTTTAGTGAACGAACGAGCCAGTTTTCCTAACTTTTGAACCAGTTCTCGGAATTGAAATCTGAGGGCACCGATGAAACCGTAGTGCTGGTAATTTCTTAAGAAGACCCTTTCTGGAGTTGCGTTTTCTCAGGAGGAGTTGTTTAAAAAAAGTGAGGGATAAAAATATAATTGTTTTATAATTATATTTTCATTTCTTGTTAAGTGGATTATGTGTTGTGTCACAACACTTTATCCCTCTTTTATGTATTTATAACCTATGTAAGGGAGTTAGGGGTGGGACCCACTTGTAGTTAACTACCTATGAGAGGATTAAAGGTGAGGTGGAGCCCACACAAACTCCACCCCTTCACATTCCTTAAACCTCCTCTAACTCCCCCATTAAGTGGGTGATCTCTCATCTTCCATAACTCACTCCAACCCCCCTTGTGACACATCCTCTCATTAATGATGCCAACTCTACTTCATTTAATTTTGACATGCTCAAGATTAATTAAGTTAAGTTAATTCAACATTTTGAAATGTTTTGAAAATGTATGAGATGGGTAATAAAATAAGAAGAGTCTTATTTTATTAGGGGTTGGATGGTTGTGTGGGGAAGGGGAGGAGATAGAAGTTCATCTTCCACGTTGAAGAACGTGAAGAACGGTTCTTCACTGACGAATAACATCGACCCTTCGACTTAGAAGACTCAGTGACCCAGATTCTTCTGTCTTCATCTTCCTCCACGACAAGGGAGAAGTCACCGAGAGTGGTGATCATCGCCAATGACAACGTACCTTCCTTATTTATCATAGAAACAAGTGAGGAGACGTCATTTCCTCCTCGGACGCACCCCGACCTCCACAGAATCTACGTCTGACCCCGCGACACCTGACTTGCGACATCAAATATCCAATTAGGGGTTGGTTTAATTTAATTTATGTGGATTATATCCTCGGCCTTTGTTTATTTTTGTTGATAATTGTTTGAGACGCCAGTTATAGTAATAATGGGAGGAGGTCAGACCGCACGAAAACGGCCGACCCTCTTCCCCCTTTTGTTGGTTGTACTCGTTGCGGCATGAGCAAAGGCAGCGCGATGCAACGACACCACGTGGAAACAATGAAGAACAGGCGAAGAAGCGTCGCGCCGTCGTGTCGCACCGTTGTGGTGATTCGAAGGCTCTGCAGATTGTTTAATTGATGGTGGATCGACAGGCGTTGACGGAACGAGCTGCAGAGGCGGTTTGATGATTCCGCAGTAAAGTGCGAGACCCGAGGTGAACACCGGCACAGTCGGATTTGAAAACGGACCACCGGAGCAACTCTGGTGGCCCGTGGAATTCACTGGCGGCGCGGGACACCGGCGCGGTGGCGGTTCTGGCGGACTCACCCTGTGCGAATAAGCAGGTCGCTAGGGTTATAGGTTGGAGGCACTGCATGTGGTTGGAGTGTGAGAAGATTGAAGAAGAAATGGAAGATTGGAGAGGGAAAAGTCTAAAGAAAATAAATTAAAATTTAAAAGAAAAAAAGGAATCTGATGAATGGGTGATGCACAAAAAAAAATGAATATGGATTTATGCCTAGATTTTGGGTGTGATATGTTGAGGTATTAATTTAAATTAAAAATAATAATAATATAATAATGTTATCATTATCTTTTGTTGGGAAAACCGTATTTTGACGGTATCTTATTCGTGCGACCTCAGTTTCATGAACCGTTAGTGACAGTGCGACCCTAACTTCAAGACAAAATTTATGAGTCCAATATTGGATATCTTTTTCAGGTTTTTGGTTTGGGTACCCGAAACGCTCGTACTTAATAGATTTAATATTATTATTAAATCTTTGACCCACCATAACTCATGCCTGCGACATCTGATTGACTCGCCGTCAACGGCGATGTGACTATGTCTTTAAAACGGTCAATTCAAGTCTAATGTTGGATACTAAATTCTGGTTCATGTCTCGGGCCCACGAAACACCGAATAATAATATTATTATTATTATTATTATTACGGGATCTTGTATCTGACATATCTCTCTCATACGGTGTCGGAATGATGAACCGTCTGCGATGTTGCGACCCTGGAATTAAGACGAATGTTTCAAAAACAATTTTGGATATTTATGTCAAGGTCAAGGTGCGGGCCCCATGAGGCCCGGTTCGCGCATGATGTAGTGAAATGAAAATTTTTTACTGGCTATCCGTTTTGGACCAATGGTTAGTCCATCTCGTGTGTTATTCTTTAGGGATTTCAATGGTGTGACCGGTTTGGTTAACCGGTGCCTTTGGAAGTAAGACCGGGATGGATCGTACATGAAACCAACTGGGCCATAAGAGCGGAAACACTTATAACTTGAGCTCTGGACATCCGATTGATGTTCCGTTGACTTTTTTGGATTCCTCTTGATGAGACGGAACTTTTGGTATACTTCACCTGAGGTTTGGACGCTGTTGGAATATGGCCGGGTTGGATTGTACCCGAAATACAACAGGGCCCCTAGAACGGAAAAGCTGATAACTTTCAGACTGGACGTCTGTTTGACGAACCGTCAGCGGCGTTGGTGATATTGTTGAGAAACTGTCCCTTTGTGTATACCCTATGAGAGTTCGGGGTACAGTTGAGATATGGCCGGGTTGGTTCGCACACGAAACCAACCAGGCCCCTAGGACGAAAAGGCTAATAACTCACAGACCAGGCATCTGATTGATGCGTCGTCTGTTGCGTTGATACCCTTATGATGAGGCGGTCCTTTGAGATACTTATTCTTGGGACATTGAGATACTTGGAGTATCGACATGTAGCTCATGGAGTGGACCCTTCCTGAGACGAGCGTTCGGAGTATGGAGACCGTGTAGCCGGCTGAGACC
This sequence comes from Viscum album, assembly GCA_963277665.1. Classification (NCBI taxonomy): domain Eukaryota; kingdom Viridiplantae; phylum Streptophyta; class Magnoliopsida; order Santalales; family Viscaceae; genus Viscum; species Viscum album. The sequence goes on from OY728150.1 coordinate 1,843,943,384, forward strand.
TGACGACTTCTTGACCGACTCGACTTGGAGTGAGTCGACTAGCCCAGTGGACAGAGCACTACTTTGTTGGGTGCAGACCCATGGCAGACGGAGCACTACCTGTGTGACAGTGTAGACCCGCGGTACTCATCCGGAGATTACCTCTGCAGGCTATTAGGGGGTGTGCACTACTGTGTTTGGGTGGCTGGCCCGCGGTACTCGACAGGAGGAGTACCTCAACATTCTTAGGTTAGTGAGCAGTACCTCGGAGTCGTGACAGGACCACTGTACACTCCAGAGACGGGTCTCTTCAGCAGTTACAGTTTCGATAATGAAAATCCTGGTTTGAGCTGAGTCTATGACCTTGTGTTTACCTCATGATTGAGATGGGTCACTTAATAACTTAGGTATATGTATGGTCATATACCTGGGTAGTGGTTATCTGTTGATTTCATAATCTTTGTGTATCCTCATGATTGACATGGGTTACTTGATAACTTAGGTATATGTATGGGCATATACCTAAGTGGTGGTTATCTATTGAGATCTTTCTTTGTGGTTATCCTAGTTGGATTTAGTGAGACCTTGAGGGTCTCAGGGTCCCTACTGAGTATCGTTATACTCACCCCTGGACGGGCTATGGCCGCACCTCGTTGTGTTGGTTGCAGATGATGGGCAATGCTGACAGAGGTCGTGTGTTAGAGGAATGGACGGTACCCAGAGGTGGATCTCACAAAGAGTCAGTATCCGGAGGTGGACTTCACGAAGTGATAATAATCGTAGGAGGTTGATGGGCGAGAGCGTTGTGGAGGCTATCTGTACCTACCCTTTAGGTAGGACCCGTGGTGGATGATCCAGGAGTTGCGCTATCTGTACCTACCCTTCAGGTAGGATCCGAGGTGGACGACCTAGGAGCTTCTTATATTCTTCTAGATGTTTGTCTTTTCTATTGTATTTCCTTTCAGTTGTAGTTGTACTTTTCAGTTGGGTTTGTATTCTGTCCCTTTTTTACTTTTCATCACTTTCTTTTGTTCTTAGTGTTTTAATTTCTCTGGTAATTTGTGGTGTTTTTTTTACTTTTATAAAGGCAATGCCTTCCCAGTTAACGGTATTTACGCCTTTGGTGCTAGTCGCCAGCCCCTGACCTATGGAAGGTGGGCTTGGGGTAGTCACGGCATGGGCCCCGAGGTCAGGTCGTGACAAATTGGCATCAGAGGAGTCGGTTCTATCGCAGGACTTCTCACTCTTATATTTTCTTTTCTGTGAAGCAATAGTGTTAAGGGTAATGAGTGTGTTCTTCAGTTCAGGGAGTCCAGTGTTGGTACGGCGGCCGACGTATCCGTACACCAGGACCCTGACTACTGATTTCCGACTTTGTGCACGAAAACACTGATTGCGTGTGTGTTTCCAAAAGTTTTAAAGTCAGCACAAACCAGGTCAGCCCACTAGGTATAAGACGTTGACTGTGTCGCATCTGTTCAGGATGTCTCCACATAGACAGTCAGTTGGAGTTCTGAGAGAGTACTCGATGATGGCTCACCGAGCGACGAGGCTCTAGTGCATGGCCCTTTTTACTATGTTGTCACCCTCGGGTGGTGTACCAGCACCACCACCACCTGTTGGGTAGCAGATGCCAACAGCTATACTAGCGAACTGTGCACGCTAGCAGAGTGCGTTGCACGAGTTCCAGCAGTAGAGGCCTCCGAGGTTACGAGGCGAGGCAGATTCCCAGACAGCTGAGGACAGGCTGGAGGCGATTTCTAGAGTTTTCCACCTAGATGGGACATCAGGAGAGTGGATGGTGGACTTGGCCACTAGTGTTTTCCAGTGAATGACCATGAGGATGGTCCGTATAGTGATGAGGCTTCAGTACGTGGACCGATGCCTGAGATAGTGCCTTCGGGTAGTGTGTCAACTATACATCACTACCTGTTGGTCAGCAGTTACAACTGGCGGTACCGGTAGGTGACACATGTAAGCTTACTGCCTTACACGTGTTCTAACATCAGACACCCTCAAGTTCCAAGGCAAACCTGATTCACAGGTGGCTGAGGACTAGCTTGAGGAGGTGGCTGAGAGTTTGTTAGAGCTTATACAACATCGGCAGGACGACGTGTCGGTATCTGAGAATTCATCGAGGCGTACCGAACATTCTGGGTACTCGATGAATATGATTTGAGCCATCACATTTTCCTCTATGCATTCCTACTCACGTTAGGGTTCTAGAGAGAACCTCGAGGTTGAATGTTCTTTGGCTGAATGAATAGAGCTAGAGAATGTTAGAAGTTGGAACGCAGCGAGCTGGTGCCAGTCTCAGAGTCTTGGGCGTGCGAATGTTTCAAGAAGAGGAAATGTTAAGGATAGATAAATCTGCAGAGCATCAGACATGGAGGTAGATCTAGGAGAGAAGAATGAGGTGGTGTACATTTCAACATATTACAACCACTTGCCTTTGTTGTCCCCTCCAGGATCAGGGAGCTGGAGGGCAGGGGAAAAGAGTAGCTACATGCGGTCAAGGAGTGCGACCAAAATGGCTCTAAGGATGATTCGAAGTGCAGACATTGTCTTCTACTAGCTGCCGTAGCCACAGACATCGATATGAATCATCCCTTACTTCCATGAATCTATTCCCAGACCTAGAGTTTCCGGTTAAGCCGTTGAATTGACACTCACATCTGGAGATACCTTTGGGAGGAGAATCGATAGTCACACTTATGCCGACAGTGTGATCTGACCCTTGAGGCGAGAGTCTCAGTTGGGACCTCTTGGTGGTAGCGTCGAGGCCTTACGACGTTAGTTTGAGTATGGATTGGGCAATCACTGCTCATACTCAAATTGATGGTATTAGGCAATCATCGGGATGGGTTTTCCTTGGTCAGCAAAAAGGAAACCCCAGGCAGCACAAGATAAACTCGTGCATGGGAGGGTGTAGCTGATCATTCTTAGGTCGGCCAACCTTACCCTCGTGGCAGCAGGATTTTTGAGTTTCAGTTCTAATCAGGAATGGGAGACCTCTAGAGTTCGAGGATGGCGACCACGTTCTTATACGAGTCTCAGCTCGATGAGGTTTATGGAGATGTAGCCAAGGCGGCGAGATATCTCCGAGGTTCAACGGACCTTTCTAGGTCCCCAGCAGGGTACGTGAGGTGGTTTACCGCTTCACCTTTCCAACTCAGTTGCATCGGGTGCATGAAATCTTCCGCGTACCTTGGCTGAGGAGATACGTGAAAGATCCTTCACACATCATCGACCTCAGGGAGTTGGATGTCGATGACAGGGCAACATGCACGGAGGTTCCAGAGGAAATTGAGGATCGACAGGAGCGGGTTCTATGTGAAAGGTCGATTCCTTAGGTGCGTTCACTAGCAGCATGGGAACCTCCAGGAGAGCACATGGGAGCGGAAGGCACAAATGCGTGTTCAGTACAACTTTTGTTTCCCTAGTTTGTGTTATAACTTTACGGGGACGTAAAGCCATGAGGTGTGAGTAATGTAAAGACTCGTAAAATTCAAGGGAAATATTTTCTTAATTTTCTTTGGGATTTTACAAGAACGTAGTTTCTGACGACACTTGATTCTGAGGCCCGGTGTGCCCGGAATCAATTTCTGAAGTTTAGCTCAGGTAAGTTCAGTGAACGAACGAGCCAGTTTTCCTAACTTTTGAACCGGTGCTCGGAATTGAAATCCAAGGGCACCGATGAAACCGTAGCGCTGATAATTTCTTAATAAGACCCTTTCTGGAGTTGCGTTTTCTCAGGAGGAGTTGTTTAAAAAAAGTGAGGGATAAAAATATAATTGTTTTACAATTATATTTTAGTTTCTTCTTAAGTGGATTAAGTGTTGTGTCACAAACCTTTATCCCTCTCTTATGTAGTTATAACCTACGTAAGGGAGTTAGGGGTGGGACCCACTTGTAGTTAACTACCTATGAGAGGATTAAAGGTGAGGTGGAGCCCACACGAACCCCACCCCTTCACATTCCTTAAACCTCTTCTAACTCCCCCATTAAGTGGGTGATCTCTCATCTTCCATAACTTACTCCAACCCCCCTTGTGACACATCCTCTCATTAATGATGCCAACTCTACTTCATTTAATTTTGACAAGCTCAAGATTAATTAAGTTAAGTTAATTCAACATTTTGAAATGTTTTGAAAATGCATGAGAAGGGTAATAAAATAAGAAGAGTCTTATTTTATTAGGGGTTGGATGGTTGTGTGGGGAAGGGGAGGAGATAAAAGTTCATCTTCCCCGTTGAAGAACGTGAAGAACGGTTCTTCTCTGACAAAGAACATCGACCCTTAGACTTAGAAGACTCGGCGACCCGGATTCTTCCGTCTTCATCTTCCTCCACGATAAGGGAGAAGTCGCCGGCTGCGGTGATCATCGCCAACGACAATGTACCATCCTTCTTTATCATAGAAACAAGTGAGGAGATGTCATTTCATCCTCGGACACACCCCAACGTCCACAGAATCTATGTCCAACCCCGCGACGTTGTTCTCCGTGACACCCGACGTGCGACGTCAAATATCCAAGTAGGGGTTTGGTTTAATTTAATTTATGTGGATTATATCCTCAGCCTTTGTTTATTTTTGTTGATAATTGTTTGAGCCGCCTGTTATCGTAATAACGGGAGGAGGTTAGACAGCATGAACACGGCCGACCCTCCTCCCCCTTTTGTTGGTTGTACTCATTACAGCACGAGCAAAGGTGGCACGGTGCAACGACACCGCGTGGAAACAATGAAGAACGGGAGAAGAAGCGATGCACCGTCGCGTCGCACCGTTGCAGCGATTCGAAGGCTCCGCAGATTGTTTAATTGATGGAGGATCGATGGGCGTTGATGGAATGGGCTGCAGAGGCGGTTTGATGATTCCGCAGTAAAGTGCGAGACCCGAGGTGAACGCCGGCGTAGTCGGATTTGAAAACAGACCACCAGAGCAACTCCGGTGGCCTGCGGAATTCACCGGCGGCGCGGTAAGCCGGCGCGGCAGTGGTTCCGGCGGACTCACCCTGTGTGAATAAGCTGGTCGCTAGGGTTATAGGTTGGAGGCGCTGCATGTGGTTGGAGTGTGAGAAGATTGAAGAAGAAATGGAAGATTGGAGAGAGGAAAGTCTAAAGAAAATAAATTAAAATTTAAAGGAAAAAAAGGAATCTGATGAATGGGTGATGCGCATAAAAAATTGAATATGGATTTATGCGTGGATTTTGGGTGTGATATGTTGAGGGATTAATTTAGATTAAAAATAATAATAATATAATAATTTTATTATTATCTTTTGTTGGGAAAATCGTATTTTGACGGTATCTTCTTCATGCGACCTCGGTTTCACGAACCGTTAGTGGCAGTGCGACCCTGACTTCAAGACGGAATTTATGAGTACAATATTGGATATCTTTTTCAGGTTTTTGGTTCAGGTACCCGAAACGCTTGTACTTAATATATTTAATATTATTATTAAATCTTTGACCCGCCATAACTCATGTGTGCGGCGTCTGATTGATTCACCGTCAGCGGCGACGTGACTCTATCTTTAAAATAGTCAAATCAAGTCTAATGTTGGATACTAAATTCTGGTTCGTGTCTCGGGCCCACGAAACACTGAATATTATTATTATTATTATTATCACGAGATCTTTTATCTAACATATCTCTCTCATACGGTGTCGGAATGACGAACCGTCAGCAATGTTGCGACCCTAGAATTAAGACGGATGTTTTAAAACCAATTTTTGATATTTATGTCATGGTCTAGGCACGGGCCCCATGAGGCCCGGTTCGCGCATGATGTAGTGAAATGCAACTTTTTCACTGGCTATCCGTTTTGGACCAATGGGTAGTCCATCTTGTGTGTTATTTAGTATGGATCTCAATGGTGTGACCGGTTTGGTTAACCGGTGCCTTTTGAAGTAAGACCGGGATGGTTTGTACACGAAACCAACCGGGCCCTCGGAGCAGAAACACTTATAACTTGAGATCCGGACGTCCGATTGACGTGCCGTCAACTTTGTTGGATTCCTCTTGATGAGACAGAACTTTTGGTATACTTCACCTGAGGTTTGGATGCTGTTGGAATATGGCAGGGTTGGATTGTACCCGAAATCCAACCGGGCCCCTAGAACGGAAAAGTTGATAACGTTCAGACTGGACGTCCGTTTGACGAACTGTCAGCGGCGTTGGTGATCTTGTTGAGAAACGGTCCCTTTGAGTATACCCTATGAGAGTTCGGGGTACAGTTGAGATACATCCGGGTTGGTTCGCACACGAAACCAACCGGGCCCCTAGGACGAAAAGGCTAATAACTCATAGACCAGGAATCCGATTGACGCGTTGTCTGTTGCGTTGAGACCCCTATGACGAGGCGGTCCTTTGAGATACTTCTTCATGGGACATTGAGATACTTGGAGTATCGAACTGTAGCTCGTGGATCGAACCCTCCCGGAGACGAGCGTTCAGAGTACGGAGACCGTGTAGCTGGATGAGACCTGACGACTACTTGACCGACTCGACTTGGAGTGAGTCGACTAGCCCAGTGGACATAGCACTACTTTTTTGGGTTCAGACCCATGGTGGATGGAGTACTACCTGTGTGACAGTGCAGACCCGTGGTACTCGTCCAGAGAGTACCTCTGCAGGCTATTAGGGGGTGTGCACTACTGTGTTTGGGTGGCTGGCCCACGGTACTCGACAGGAGGAGTACCTTAGTAGTCTTAGGTTAGTGAGCAGTACCTCGGAGTTGTGACATGACCATTGTACACTCCAGAGATGGGCCTCTTCAGTAGTTACAGTTTCGATAATGAAAATCCTGGTTTAAGCTGAGTCTATGACATTGTGTTTACCTCATGATTGAGATGGGTCACTTAATAACTTAGGTATATGTATGGGCATATACCTGGGTAGTGGTTATCCATTGATTTCATAATCTTTGTGTATCCTCATGATTGAGATGGGTTACTTGATAACTTAGGTATATGTATGGGCATATACCTAAGTAGTGGTTATCTATTGAGATCATTCTTTGTAGTTATCCTTGTTGGATTTAGTGAGACCTTGAGGGTCTCGGGGTCCCTACTGAGTATCGTTATACTCACCCTTGCACGGGCTATGCCCGCACCTCGTTGTGTTGGTTGTAGACGACAAGAAACGCTGACAGAGGTCGTGTGTTCGAGGATTGGACGATACCCGGAGGTGGATCTCACGATGAGTCAGTATCCAGAGGTGTAATTCACGATGTGATGATACTTGGAGGAGGTTGACGGGTGAGAGAGTTGTGGAGGCTATCTGTACCTACCCTTCAATTAGGACCCATGGTGGACGATTCAGGAGATGCGCTATCTGTACCTACCCTTCAGGTAGGATCCGAGGAGGATGACCTAGGAGCTGCTTCTATTCTTCCAGCTGTTTGTCTTTTCTGTTTTATTTCCTTTCAGTTGTAGCTATAATTTTCAGTTGGGTTTGTATTCTGGCCCTTTTTTACTTTTCAGCACTTTCTTTTGTACTTAGTGTTTTACTTCCGCTTGTACTCTGTGGTGTTTTGTTTACTTTTATAAAGGCAATTCCTTCCCAGTTAACGGGATTTACGCCTTTGGTGCTAGTCTCCAGCCCCTGGCCTATGGAAGGCGGGCTTGGGGTAGTCACGACATGGGCCCCGAGGTCGGGTCGTGACAGTCGTAGGTTTAGAAGTTGGAGTTTCCTAGGGTCATAAAAGATCACCCTGATGTCTTTCCAAAAGTGGGTGTATCATTACTCTCTTGATAAGAGATCAATTCTGGGATCGAGCTATAGCTAGGAGAAACTCTTATCTCTATTTCCCCATATGGGATGATCCCTTATGAGTTATGGGAGCTGTATATATATATATATTGATGGTCTGTTAGAGTGCAGTTTTTTTCATCCAAGTGTGTCATTATGGGGCGCACTAGTTTTGCTCATATAAAAGGCTGATGGCAGTTTGTGGTTGTGTATTGATTATCATTTATTGAAAAAAGTGGCAGTGAAGAATCGCTATCCTCTTCCATGGATTGATGATTTATTCTATCAACTGAATAGAGTAAGTTTGTTATCAAAGATCGACATATGGTCAGAATATCATCAGATTCATGTGAAGGATAAGGATATCCAGAAGACTGCTTTCTATTTTCATCATGGGAATTACGAGTTTGTTGTAATGTTGTTAGGTGTGAAGAATGTTCTAGTTGTGTTAATGGGGTCAATGAACCTAGTGTTCTATGATTTTTTTGGATAATTTCCTTGTGGTTTTCATCGATGACATCCTTGAGTACTCCACATCTAAGGGGGATCATGAAGAGCATCTGCATGCTATTTTAAGAGTTCTTCGTAGAAAATAGTTGTCTGAGAAGTTATCGAAGTGTGAGTTTTGGGCTCAATAAGTCTATTTCTCAGAAAATTTTGTATCCTAGTAGATAATAGTTGTGGATCCGTAAAATATTTAAGTAGTTGTGTCTTAGGTTTCCCCCAAGACAGTGGTAGAGGTACAAATTTTTCATGGTCTCATAGTCTATTATAGAAGGTTCATTGCTGATTTCTCTTGGGTTTCCACCTCTCTGAAAGTGTTTATCAAGAAGGATCTGGCATTCATATGGACCAACTAGTGTTAGAAGTCTTTTGAGTATCTAAAAAAGAAGTTTCTCAATGCTCTGATTCTTTTTCTGCCAGCAGATAGAGTTTAGATTTTTTTCTTTCTATGATGCTTCACGTCTGGGTTTATAATGCATTCTGATGTAGAAGAGATTAGTAATTTCTTATTTGTCTCTCTAGTTGCATCCCATTAATGTAACTATTTCACCCATGATCTTTATTTGGTGTCAGTAGTGTTTCCATGGATGTTATAGGGACATTACCTCCATGGAATGAGCTTTGTGGTTTTCACCAATCATAAGATCCCGAGGTCTGTTTTCTCCCAACATGACTAGAACTAGCGTCAATGTCAGTGGATGGAGTTCTTACAGGATTACGACTTCGAAATTTCATATACACTTGTAAAGGGGAATTTCTTAGCCGATGCACTGAGCAAGAAGTCACGTTGTGATGCATTGCATGAATCAAGTTATTCCTAGAGGATGATGGAATAAATTTCAGAATTTCATCTGGATATAGGAGAAGTTTGGGGCATAGGATTTCTATTCTATATGAAGATGCAGTCATCTCCAGTGTAGTAGGTAGAAGAGTCCTAGTTGGGGGACCTTGAGGTGGAGGTATGGAGAGACTGAGTTGCTTTTGGTGAGGCCCTAAAGGTTGGTTTGAGGATGAACAACACTGAGTGTTGTTTCTGGTAAGGCTTTTCATTACATTTTTGATGCATGATATGGTTATTTTGGTGTTCCATAGTTCTCCCTTAGCAGTACATACTGAAATGAAAAATATGTACCATGCTTTGAGGAGTCAGTTTTGGTGGCCTAGGTTGAAGCGTACGGTTGTGGAGTTGGTGTATCAATATTTGGTCTAAAAGAAGATGAAGGCTGAGTATTGTGTTCCCAGTGGGTTGCTCCAGAAATTATATGTTCCTCAGTGGAAGTGGGAGGACTTCTTGATGGACTTTTTTTAAAAGTTTACCGCGAGGTAAAGGAGGCTATGACAATATATGGGCTGGAAGGGGTGGCCTATGATTCTATATGGGTGGTATTGGATTGTTTAATGAAATCATCCCACTTCATAATGATCGAGGAGTCGAGCTCAGTGGAGGTTTTGTCAAAGCAGTATCTGGAGGAGGCGGTGAGACTCTATGGATTCCCTAGGATGATAATTTCCGATAGATACCCATGTTTTACCTCTGGGGTGGGAAGAGGTCTCTAGCATGATTTGGTTCTCTGCTATGCCTTAGCACTACTTTTCATCCGCAGACGGATGGTCAGGTAGTGCAAACCCTCCAGTCTCTGGAAGGCATGTTGTGCTCTTATGTCTTAGATTTTGGAGGTTCATGGATGAGTCAATTACCCTTGGTTTAGTTTTCCTACAACAATAGTTTCTACTACACCATTGGTATGGAGCCATTTGAAGACTTGTATGGCCGACCTTTCCTTTCTCCGTTGTGTAGGACTTGGGTCAGAGAGTCAGCAAATCTTGGGCCAAAACTGGTACAAAAATGACATAGATGGTTCAGAGGACTCTTTAGAGGGTGAAGGCATCACATGATCATTATAAATCCTATACAAATCACTCGAGGAGACCTTTTGAGTTTGAAGTCGGGGATCATGTGTTTTGGAAGGTGATTCCTTGTCGTGGGTAGTGAAGGTTTGGTTATGGGAGTATGTTTTTTCTTTAGTTTGTTGGGCCTTTCGAGGTGTTGGCTCATGTCAGAGCCATGGAATATCAGGCAGCACATCCCCTATAGAGAGTTGAGTACATGAAGTTTTTCACATGTCATAGCTCAGTTGTTATCTTTATAATGATTTTCACATCATCAATTGGGGAGAGATCGATGTTAACGATGATGCAACCTTCAAGGAGCAGCCTATAGAGATCCATGAATGTAAGGAGAAGGTGTTACACATACATTCTATCCCTGTGGTTATTGTCTTGTGGAGGAACGGTGGTGTGGAGGAGAGTACCTAGGAAAGTGAGTCTCAGATATGTTCTTAGTATCCTTAGTTGTTTTATGTTTAACACTTTACTTTTAATGATGTTCATTTTTTGGATCTAGAACTTTCTTTTATAGGATACAGATTCCTCATTTTTTTTTGATTTCTATCTTTTGAGAGGTATCTTTCCTAGGAGAGTGTTTGGGAGATAGTTGTGGTGGTCGTTTGGTTTTCTTTTGTCCTTATCTAAAATGGTTGAGCTTCTGTTGTGGTGAGAGACTTGAAAGGTATCTCATAGGGTGGCTATTTGGGTGACCTCTTTCTTTCCTTTTTGGTTTTCTCCCAGGTTTCTTCTGGATTATCGAGGATGAGAATGTTTTGAGAGGTATCTGATATAAGGGCCCAAATCCAAATGGATCGACCCTTTGTGTGTTTTTGAAGACCGAGGTGCTTGGAGAAGTCTTAGAGGATGTCTGGAGGAGTTCAGCCATGAGAAGATGGAAACCGAGGGACTATACGATGTGACCAAGGGGTACATGATGTGTATTGTTCAGGTTTCAGAAAAATAAAACAAATCACCGAGGAGACATGTTTTTTGGCGTAAGTCACCTTGAGATGGTACACAACATGACGGGGAGGTACAAGTCGTGTATTTCCCCGTGGGTGTTTTAAAGACACCCAGCCACTTGGGTTTTTAAACCCTTATGTTTGAGTGTACCCCCTATTAACCCTAGACAACCTGGATGCCTCCCTCTTGAACTTTTGGTGATTACTTCATCCCAGATTACTTCCCTACTTCCTTCTTAGATCTGTCTTCAATCTGAGGTAAGATCTACCTCCGATATTTGGATTTCATCAATCTTTATTCTTCTATTTAACTTTTCCATGCTAGGGAGTATGATCTCCATATTTCTAATGGTGTTTATTTTGGTTATTGTTGATGAAGTTGTGCCATGACATCCTCAAGTCGATACAGTTGTTGAGAGGAAGGTGATCGTGATCCATTTCTTTGATCCATTCTCGATTGAAGAAAGCTGGAAAAATTTTGAGGTAGGGGATTCATTTCTCCTCTAATTATTTGCGTGCAATCGTATAGTTAGCATGATTTAGACCTTTGTACCACAATGGAATTGATCTAATTAAATACTTGAACTAGATTAAAAGAATTGGATTGATCGCATGTTGTTGCTTTCCACAGTGATAATGATTCGCTTATTGATTTTCTAGATAGTGTGATATCTATTCTTTTCTTATCAGTATTTTAATCTTGATGAAATTTGTGTAGAACGTAAATATGGAATTAGTTGAAAATTAATTGGATAAAGATAAAGAGTAATGTAAATGAATCCAGTTGTTTTTCTTATAATTGTATGTTAATCAAATTGATTCATATGTGCATGATTAATCTAGTTGGTTTTTAAACCAAAAGAATGTTAGTGATTTTTATTGAAAGGCATGACAAATTATTTGTTTAATTAATTTTTGGTAGCTATGATAGATTTCATTTTAGGTTTCCCATAGTTGGAACCTACTAATAAAGAATTAGTTAATTCAATATGGATTAAAGAACTATTTGTTTGATAAAAGATAATACCTTATAGGGCTTTGAGTTACCCTCTTACTTTTAAAGGAAAATATCCTTCTATTAGAGATCATTTCTTATGAAGGTAGAATGCATGTTTTAGGGCCAAGATCCCAATTGTCTTTTTGTTTCTTGCTGCTTGTGATGTTTTGTGATCATGGATGGCTGTTATGAGATGTGGGGGTAGAGAGGCCAAGTGATTGAGGAAACAGTTAATGCATAGAGTGGAGAGATGCATCGATTTATACATGTGGGTGTTCGAGAAGACACCAGAGGTGACAAAATAGGTTAAAGCTGGGCTTACCCACTGCTATGAATGTGGTTTCTGGTTGAATCTATTGTTTTTTTATCTGCCTTACTTTCCCCACTGCTTGAGGTAGCTGGTCTTTCATACCCTCCTTCCAAAAGAGGAAAAGATGTGTGAGGTGTGACACATGATTTCAATGTTTAACTTTCCAATGATGGATGGGTATATTCGCTTACTATAGGTGGAAAAGACTTGAGGGATAGTCCATATACTCACCATGTTGAGCTCCTTGTGTTTGGTATCATAGTTTCACTTATCTAGAATGATTGGAATTATAGAAAGTAATAATATTGTTAATAAATGTCTGACTAAATTATGTTGAATCCAAAGGGTTGTAGCATACTAGGCTGTGATGTTGAGGTTGTTCTTATAGGGTCTATGGACTCAGTTTTAGTTATTCCTGGAGGGCATGGAACTTTGGTGAGATGCTAATGAATGTAATGTGAAAATGGAATTGGTTAATTAATGGTCAAAGAATTAACAAGCGTAAAGTGAAACTAATTAAAAGGGATAAGATGATTTAATAATGATATTTAAATGGTTATCTGCTTATATAATACATAGTCTTAGTATTTGAAGCTGAGAGTATGAGAGACGTTAGTTACAGTTGAGTCTGAGACTAGGTTTCTCTTAAAGTGTGGTTGTGAGATATATTATATCATGTAATTTTATTGTTTCTATATGCTACCCCACCCTTTCGGTTAGGGAGACTGACACCCTAGAGATTCTGAGACCTGGGGGGGAGTCCCCATAATCCTGGGGGGAGGATGGATGGCTGACTTCCCCCTTTGGCATTGCTCTCTTCTCCTGGTAGTTAATTTTGATGGTATGCATGGTGGTTAATTTTACTCTTATATGTGTGTAGAGTAATATAATGGATTGTGGTTATTTCATGAACATATATTCTGGATATAGTTTTCTTTGTGATATTATAGGTATAATTTGTATAGGATGTGGTGGCTTGAGGATCCTTACTCATCGTATGGGATGTAATGGATTGAGGAATAATTAATACACATTATGCGTACTGTGGTGGCTCCCAAAAACTATCTGGTTACTTTTTTTTGTGTGGACGGTTTGGTGCTTCGCCTAGGTGTTTGTGGGAAAGAATTGTGTTGCAAGAGGTTCATGTGGTAGTTCTCACCTAGGTGCCTTTGGGAAAAACTTTTTGGAGAGAGATGGCTTAGGACATGCGACGTTGGGGAAAGAGGAAAACCAATGGCGAGGTGGTAGCGGGGTACCCTTGATATGATTTATTATATTACATACTATTATATGCAATACTTAGTGAGAGTATCCATGGAGAGGCAGGGAACTTAGTATACTAGTTCAGGTGATGAGTTAGTTTCACTTGTTGTTCACTGTACTTTAGCATGCTTTCTTTACTTTTTCACAAGATGCTCTGGGGAGGATCCTACTGAGTATACTATTATACTCACCCTATGTATATATAATCTATTTTTAGCTCACTTGGATCAGGTTAGATATTAGGATGATTAATATGAGCTTAGAGTTTTTTGATCTATTCAGGAATCGAGGTCGCTGCAATTTTACATGCTTTCGGTACAAACAGTTTTCCCTTTCAGTTGAAGTAGTTCTTGCATGACATTACATATGTAAAATTGGGATTTATTTTATATTGTGGTCTAAGTTTTAGTTTGTTTGTGTTTATATTATCTCTTAAATTCACAAGTGTAATCATAGAGGGTAATTCCTCTTATATGTGTGTTTTTATACCCTCAGTTCTAGTGGCCAACCTGGGGCCTACTAGAGGTGGGACACGAGGGTTATTATGTCCCTTCTCACATTACTGGCCATGGAGGGGTACCCTTTGTGGGGAGGGGATTATGGAAAAAAACTATTTTGAATTGGTTTAAAAAAATAATTTGATAATTTTTATTTAAAATGAACCCTTTTTGTTTATTGAAATGAATTTTATACTTATATTTATTATAAAAAATTGTATTTAAAAGAACATTTTTTGGAAAAAAATCGTTGTGTTTTTTCAGTTGAATTTTAAATTAAATTATAATACTTCTATATTTTTCATTTTTAGAAATAGATTCCATATTAGGAATTAGTGGGTTAAAAATTGGTAAATATGAGCCTTTTATTTTTTGGTCTATATGAATAGTAACTTAAGTAATTTTTATTACCATGGTAAAGGGTAAATCAGGTAATTAAAGGTAGAAATAAAATTATAAGGACTATAAAATGACCCTAAAACATAAATTATTATTTTTAGATGATTCGATGTAGTTTATACTCTTATAATATTCATTTATATGACTTTTTTTTAATTTGGATGTGATTATAACATTTATAATATTTTATTTAAAGAAAAGTAAAAAATTTCACACTCTTATTTTAAATAACTATAATATATTTAACATATGGATAACAAGAGGATATGTTCGAATATAATTTTTATTTTGAAATATAAAATAATTTCTGTTCATCCTAGTAATTTTTTTTAATTTTTATGGATGAAATAATTAACTTAAATATTCACACAACGTTGATGCAATATTTATTCAATTAGTGAAAAAATAAAATAAATGATATTAAAAATATTAAAAGTAATATAATTTGAAATAATTAATGTGATACAATAATTTTTTTATTAAATTCTAACATGTTATGGATATGTCAATTTATTATATTCAAATACATAGGTGATCTTGAGGTTATTAAAGATCAATGTAATTGAATAGTTATAAAATTTTCATTATTGATATTTTATGAAAATAATAAAATATTAATTTATATAAAATTTATAAATACCTTATATTAAGAAATCATAATTTAATATGGTTAATGAAAAAAATGTTCCATTTATAGGACATTTTTCATATTATTGTAATATTATTAACCCTTAAAGTGTCTAAAATTTAAATATTGTGGAAATTTTCAAAAGAGTTTATGAAGGGTTAAAACCAAAATATAAGGGTGAAAACATAGTCAATATATAAATAATTTTTATTAGAAGAGATAATTATGATCCATAATTATCGTATATTTTAAATATTTCAATTTAACGACATTTCTAATTAAAAATTAATATATATATATATATATATATATTGATTTTATATTTTCAGAAATTCCAAGACTGCCCCTCCCCTATCTTATAAAAGGGAATCAATTATTCCTTTAAGTTCACCCTTTAAATTTTTTTCCATCCAATAGCTGACCAAATCCCTTTATCAAATCCAAAAATTCATTCTATAAGTCTTGGTTTTGGAATAATACATACCTTATAGGTATTAAGGTGTTAACCAATGAATATTTTCCAAAGAAGGGGTATAGTTTTTAACAATATGATTTTTTTTATTTCTTCTTAAATATGATTAAAATATTCATTAAACAAGCTTATATTTTAAAATAGAATCTTATATATACTGAGGTTTTGTTATTTTAATGGAACAAACTATATACATCTCCTCTTCCAAAAAATGGTAAATGAAACCATCATTCATGTGTAGGGCAAACTACCACCCCATGAACTAATGTAATTCATTTTCTATCACCTATATCACGTCTAGTTTTTTTGATTCAATTATATATATATATATATATATTAAATTAATGAAATATTTATTATTCTATTAAGATAATATATCATTTAATTTCTTACCTTTCCATTCACTAACAAATGATAACGTCATTCGTGCATATATATGGACTACCACCTCTATGAAGTCAAGTGATTTTTTTTTCATCAGCACATAATATGGATGATATATATATATATGAATAATTAATTAATTAATTTGATATTTTTTATTTTTTGGTCATTATTGAAATATAAAATGATACTTAACTTCTTTCCATAATTATCATTGAAAAATGGTAACGTTACTCATGAGTACGTACAACTTATCGTCTCCTTGATTATAACATCGTTCATTTTACATAACCACATTTCATGATTCATTTAAAAAGTAGAAATTTGTATAAAAATAATAATCATCTAATTATTATTATTTTGGAAATGATGGAATGATATTCTCTTGGACCAGTCAACTTACCGTATCCATTTTGGAATTATGAAAGGAATGTAATCAAAATATATGATGTGAATTTGTTTAATTAAAAAATTAAATATAGCATATTAAGAGATAAAATAATGGGAATAATAAAGTTGAAAATGTTTCTTAATAATGTTAACAATTAACCTAATTTTATTATTTAGAAATATAAATAATGTAATTGATGATTTAGACTCAAGCTAGTGGAATTATTTTATAAAAATCCTCCATAAAAGCTTCCCTTTAAACTATATTTTTCTTGAAATTCCATATTTTTAAAATTATGGATGTATTTATATGGAAATAAGTTAATTATGAAGGGAAATTTATGTTTAGGTTTATTAAATTCATTTAAATGTTTTCTAAATTAATCTTTTAATGGAATTGTTTAATGTTCTTTTCAAAATGACAAAACAAATGTTCTATTTTAATTTAAACAATGACAAAGACCCTTCCCACCACCATAACCGTTATTTTATTTTTGGATTATATTAAAATATTTCATGTTTTTTTTAAATATAAACCCTATTTCCCTATTTTTTGTTATTTTCAAAAATTGTTTTAATGTGGAATGGATATATCAATATCTGAAATTTTTTCTTATGGGTGCAAAGAACATTTTAATGAAACAATATTTTATGTGTTATGAGTATGCTATAGTTATTAATATTTTTTTAGGAATATGGTTATATCTTTTATAAACCAAGGTTGGTTGATCCCATTATAGATCTCGAGTTTATTAGGTAAAGGGATAGAGTTAACCGATTTAGATTCTCCTAAGAGATTATAAGGATATATTGTTTTGGTTATTCCAAGTATAACAGTGAAGGTTAGTTCAAGTGTAATTGTGATGGTCACTCCTTTTATAACATTGATGGGTTTTCAATGTTTAATTAAGAGGGATATGAAAATTATTACCCAAGTTTCCTACATGATTTATTTATTCTTTTTATGGGGTTTTATGGAAATATCATTATTTTTCAAGGTAAATGAGATTATATGATACTTTGTAAGTTTAAATAGTATAACTTTTTGAAAAATGTTATTTTGTGTTTTTCATTATTTAAAAGAAACCTTGCGAGTTTTATTTTGAATATAATATTTATTATTAGATGTTTTAGAAAAATATTTTGGTAGATAAAGAAATTTTCTGGATAAGAAATTATTTATTTTGAGCCTAATGTTTATTTTGAGAAAGGAATCTGTTAAAGTATTCATGTAATAACATTTTCTTTCATTCATTATTTTTTTATCGCTTATGATGTTTTTTTTCTCATCCCACTTTTTTTATTCATAGGACTTAAGGATGAGTAATGTTAATGAAGAAGTTAAGTTGAAATTCATGAATATTTATCATGAAGATAAATCATGTTTTTATTTAAATGTTTTTATTGTGAAAAAATGGATATTGAGCAGAAGTGTCATCATTGTAATGTACGAGATTATTATGTAAGAGTTATGAACTAACTCTCTAATACCCTAAAACCAAATTATATTCAATATTTAATGAAAATTAAATATATTCTAATGAAACTAGCTTAAGTAATTTTCAAGACTGAGTCATTATTATTGATATATGGGAAATGTTTATATATCTTTATATTTTAGGATAATTTTAATTGAATAAACATACAGAATTATATATTTTTTTAAGTTGAAATGATATTTTATTTTTACATTACTATGTTTCTGGGTCTAAATTTTGTTGGTTAAGAATTATTTTCCAATAGATCATACATGGATGATTAATTAAGAAGGCACCAAGGGGACAATATCCTTCCAAATAAAAAAACTAGAATGGTTATAATTGTAACAGAAAAATTTATTACTTTTATGGATCATTTGATGTAGGCTATTAATGGTGGTGGTATCCATTATAGATATCATCCACATCTACCAGAAAGGAACATGTTGATAGTGTAACATTTTTTGAGTTAACACCCTTCTATATTTAGTGGATATTCAAACCCAATGGTAGCTCAAGGATTGATTAAAGCCCTAAAAATGATATTTAATATCATGGTATTTTTAGAAAAACAAATGGTAAGTTATTCTATTTACTATTTTGAAGGTTAAGTTGATCAATATTGGAAAATGTTTATTAATACTAAAGAGAGTGAAAATATTGATATATAGGAATTTGATGATTTTAAGAACATCGCCCATGAGAAATATTTTCCTAATGTTTTTCAACTAAGGATAGAAATGAAATTATGGGTATTTAAACTAAAGGATGAATTTTTTGTGGATAAATAAAAATTAAATGGCACCTTTATTATCAATCTATGCATTAAATTTTATCCATGATCTTGATAGTAATATTAATCCATTTTACTCAAGATTAAAGCCATGATATAGATGGGAAATGGATTCTTGTGATTTCAAAAGTTATGAGAAACTTGTGATATATACTGAGAAGGTGGAAAATGATTTTTTCTATAACCAGGCGTACATAAAAAACATTAATAAAATGATTTCCTAGTGGTAGGAAAAGTGGAAGAATGGATCCAAGAAATTTTATGGTAAGAAAATTAAATTTTTAGTTTGTGATTTTTGTATTAAAAAGAAAATTTTGGAATTATTTATAAAGTTTAATATGTACATCTAATGTGGTAATATGGGTTATTCAGATCCCAATTGAATTGAAAAATATCATGGTAGTGGTAAGACTCATTATGATAAATTTTAATTAACATTTTTTTAAATATAATGAGATGGTTCATTTTTCACATGAGTTTCTAAAAAAGAACAAAAATTATGGGAAGCAGCCAAAATATAAGTAGAAAAGTGTGGTGAAATTATTTTCTACCAATTGAGAAGATTTTGGTACATTAGCTATTTGGTAACATGTAAATTTCTAATTTATTTAGATTATAAAGATGTATTATTTAATTCAGGTCTACAAATTCTTTTATTTTTTAAAATATTTAGGGAAAATTGGAAATCCCACCACAAGAAATAAATCCAGAAATTTTGGTGAAAACAACCAAGAGAAGTATGAAGTGAAAACGAAATTATGAAGAATTTTACTATCATTTTATTTGTAAGAACATTAATTAAAACCCTATTTCATTACCCCTTGTAGAGTTTTATGTTATCTCGTATATAGATTTGATTTCCATTTACCATGCTAAAATAGATTTTAGGGCTAAATATATTTCTTAGATTAAATTATTATCTTTATATAATAATGAAACCATACCTTTTATAACATATGAAAAATGTGAGAAAATGTTATAATATAGAAATGAAAGTTTCATTGCACTTATTTATGAGAATAGGGGAACTATGAAGATTAATAATGCATTATTAGAAAAAGAAATCGTGGATAATTTCCATAATTAGTATCTTAGGGTTATACATGATCAATAATTTGAATTTACTTTTGAATTAATTCCTAATTCAAATCCAATTTTACAACCCATTTATTGAATGGCTCTAGTAAGACTTCTAGAATTGAAAAGGAAGTTGTATGAGTTTTTTTAAACGGGTTTTATTCATCAAATCACTTAACCATGGGGTGATATTTTCTTATTTTTTAAAATAAATATCCCTCCATAAAGATTTTATTTGATTATATATCTTTTAATAACATTACTTTTAATAATAAGTATCCATTTCCTCATATATATGATTTGATTGATCAATTTTTGGGAGATAAATATTTTTCAATGGTTTTTCTAGGGTCCGAGTACTACCAACTAATGTTAAAAAAGGGTGACATTATGAACATAATGTTTCAGACTATATATGAGCATTATGAGTTTGTGGTTATGAATATTGGGTTAACAAATTTCCCAAGTAGATTTATAGATCTTATAAATATAGTCCTATATAAATATTTGAATCTGTTTGTGGTTTATTTTATTGATGATATCATAATTTATTCAAATAGTAATGAGGATCATGAAAAATATCAAATGATTGTTCTAAAAACAAAGAAAGAAAATTTGATATGTGGAAAATTTTTCAGATGTTTTTTTTGTTACAATGGATTTCATTGCATAGACATATTTTAAATAATGGTGGAAAAACTATTGATCCTACTAAAGATAAAGTGGTGGATTAATAGAGAAGACCTAAAAATGTTACTAATATTCATATTTATATTAGGTTTGAAGGATATTTCTCTTAATGTTTTTGAAAAAAAATTCATTGTTAAATTTCACACAGATTAATTTAAATTGAAAATAAGTTAAATTATCTTGAAAATATATTGTGATGACTTTTTTTAATAAGTGAAAATAATATTGGTGAACACTCCAGTTTTGGACCTACCCTCTAGAAAAGATAATTTATTTATATTCAATGGTGCTTCATTAAAAGGTATTGGTTGTGACATGATTTATAATTATTATTTAATTATGTTTTCTTGACAATAACGAAAACATAAATAGTTAAATTATCATACACTAGATCCAAAGTTAACTATTATGGTTTGTTCCTTAAAAATTTTGAGAACTCATTTATATGGTGGAAAGTGTGAAATATATACCAATTATAAATGTTTGAAGTATACATTCCCTTAGAAAGAGTTTAAAATGGTACATATAAAATGATTGGAATTGATAAAGTGTTATTAGAGCATAATTCATTACAATCATCAAAAATAAATCAAAGTACTTAATGCTTTGAGTCAAAAAAATAATGCTTGATTAACCATGTTATGTTTATAATATGACTAATTGGTTAATGATTTGATGAATTTTGGCTTAGAAGTTATTGTACAGGAACTTCCTCTTTATTGTTTTAGGTTTCTGTACAATAGTCTCTGTTAGAAGAAATTAAAAAATCATATAATTAAGACTATGTGTTATAGGAAAAGTTCGATCTGGTTAATAAGGTTAATTTTCATAACTTTACAATTGCTAAATATTGTGTTTTGAGGTTTTGAAGAAGATTATGTGTGCATTGTTATTCTCATTTTAAGGTAGAATTGTTTAGTATAGTTCATAGTTCCCTATTTTCTGTTCATCCTAGTAGTACTATGATTTAAAAAGAACTTTGGGTGTATTATTGGTGTGATGAAATGAAAATAGATGTTCCTGGATTTATTATGAATTTTTTGATTTTCCAAAATGCTAAAGCTGTGTAATAATTACCAAAAAGGATGTTTCGTCATTTTCTAGTGGTAGAGTGGAAATGGGAAAATATAATTATAGATTTCATGGTGGGATTACCAAAAAATAATCAAGGTAATAATGTTATTTGGGATATATATGATCTATTAAATAAATATGTTCATTTCCTTCAAATTTGAGAAACATTGTCTTTAGATCAAACTTATCAACTGTGTATTAAAGATATAGTAATTTTACATGGAGTTCATATCTATATTATATCTAACCATGATCCTTGCTTCACCTAAATTTTTTAGAAAGGACTTCAAAAGTCTTTTGGGATTGAATTAAATTTAAGTACAGGTTTTCATCCTCAATCTGATGGAAAATTTGAGTAAACAATTCAAAACAGGGAAGACATGATTCATTATTTTTAAATAGATTATCAAGAAATTTAGTTTCAATATTTTTCATTAGTTGAGTTTTCTTATAATAATAGTTTTAATAAAGTATAAAGATGGATACATTTGATCAATTAAATAGAATGTGATACTGAACCCCAGTTTTTTGGGTTAAATTACGTGAAATAAAGATAATGAGATCGCAATTAGGAGAGGAAATGTTTAAGAAGTGAAGGTAATTAAGAAACATATGAGGGTATCTTAGAGTAGGTATAAAATTAATGTGCATAACGAGATAAAAAATCATTATTTTGAGATAGGTGATCATTTTTTCTTAAAGTATATCTATGGAAAAGTGTTATGTATTTTCGTAAAAGGGGGAAGTTATATCAATACTTTATTGTACTATATTAAATCCTAGATAAAGTTAGACCAGTTTTCTATTGAGAATTATTTCCTCTGATTTTATCCTAGTTACTCAACGTTTTTTAGGTTTTGATGTAAACAATGTATGTTTCAAATTCATTTCATTTTTTTAAACTTAAGGTAGTTCAGTTGGAAGAGAAATATTATTATGAGGAAATACATATTTAGATTATTTACCAAAAAGATATAGTATTTTAGAATGATGAATTCCCCAGGTTAGGGTATTATGGAAAACCCATATAGTTGATGAAGCAACATGGGAGTCTCTAAATCCTATGAGAGAAAGGTATCCAAATTATTTTTAATATGTTAATAAAACTCCAGGGTTATACTTTAAAAATGGTAGAATAATTTAAAATCCTGGTTAATTTTTATATAAAACATATTCATATATTCATTAATTATATTTTTATAGTTATATTCATTATAAAAATATTATAAATTTTTTAGATCATAAGGAAAAAACGTTATTTCTAACCAAATTATATTTTTATGTATTATAGGGTTTTATTTAAAATATTTATTTCAAAATTATATAATTTTAATTTTCAAAAATGAAATTGATTTCATAATTCATCATATCAAAATTATATTCTGTTTTTCTTGTGAAATTTCTGAAATTTTAATGAATAGTGAAAAATACTGATTTTTAATTGAAAATATTATTTTATTTTAAATTATTTATAATGAAAAATTATATTTAAGATTTTTTAAAGAATTTAATTTTTTAATTGTTATTTAAAATGATCCAATATTTTTATTGAAATTAATTTTATACTTTAATTCAGTATAAAAACATTTTATTTTAAAAAAGATAATTTTCTTTGAAAAAACATTTTTCATTGTGTATTTCTAGTTCAATTTTAAATTAACTAATTCCAATTATATGTTTTAAATTTTGAAAAATTGATCCTAAATTTTTTATATTTTTCGAAAAAATTTAGTAAATTGGTTTCTTTTATTTTTTGATCAATATAAATAGTAAACTTAGTAATTTTTGTTACCACGAAAAACGTTAAATCGGGTCATTAAAGTTAAAAATAAAATGATAAAAACTAAAACATGACACTGAATCATGAATTAATTTTATTTTATGTGTAAATTTCATTTATAATCATCTGGTATTATAATATATAGCCTTATTTCCATTTTTTTGTGATTATAACCTTTATAATATTTTAGTTAATGAAAAGTGAAAAATTTCTCACTCCCGTTTTTAATAAATATAATATTTTTAACATATTGATAACTAGAGGATATGTTTGGTTATAAATATTATTATTAAATATAAATTATTTATATTTACCATGATACTTTAATTTATATTTTTAGTGATGACATAATTACCTTAAATTCTTACATAATGGAGACCCAATAATTATTCAATTAATGGAAAAAAATAAATGTTAATAAAAATATTAAAAGAAATATAATTTGAAATAATTAATGTGATACATAAATTTTTTAGAAATTTATAAAACATTAATTATTTTTTAATTTATTGTATTATAATTATTTTGTTATTTTGATGTCATAAAAAATCAACCTAACTAAATAGTTCTAAAATTTACATTATTGATATTTTTAAGAAATAATATTTTTCTAAAATATTTAAAATTACTGTATATCTTAAATTCAGAAAAAATAATTTCATATGGTTAATTATATTATCCATTGTTCATTTATGGGTTTTTTCAATTTATAGTAACATTATTAACCCTTTAAATGTAGAACATTTTAATATTGTGGTAATTGTCAAAAGGGTTAACGAAGGGTTAAAACTAATAAATTAGGGTAAAAACAAAGTAAAAACCTTTACAATTTTTATTTTATGAAAGGATTAAGATCTATCATCACATTATATTCTAAATAAGTTAGTTTGGATTGATTTCAAAATGAAAATTAATTTATATCAATTATATATTTTGTGAAATTCCAAGAGTGCCCCTCCCCTCTCTTATAAAAGGGAATCACTCCTTCCCTTTACCTAACTCTTCAAAACCAATTTTATTTTTCCAATACCAACCAAAATTTCTTACTATAATCCATATCCTCATTATAGAGGTCTTGGTTTGGATAGAAAACCAACCATAGAGGGCTTAAGTTATTATGAAAAAATTATTTTCCAAAGAAGTGGTATAGTTTTTAATAGTTTGTTTTAGTTTTCTTTCTTATTACAAATACATAAAATATTCTATAAAAATTATTATATAATAAATTAAATATATTCCATATATATATATATATATTATATTAATGTCACAACCTATATACATCTCCTCTTTCATCAAATGGGAAATGAAACCAACATTCATGTGTACGATGGACAACTGCCTTGCGAACTGGTGTAATTAATTTTTCATCACTATATATCATTGCTAGTTATAGTGATGGAAGAAATATTTATATATTATAATCATGAAATATTTTTCATTCTTAAACGATAATATATTATTTACTTTTTTATCATCTCATTCACTAAAAATGATAGTGTTGTTCACACATATGTGTCGACTACCACATCCACATGGAGATATGACTTTTTTCATCACCACATCTCATGGATAATATATATTAGAATAATTCATTAAATAACATGAGATTTATTATATTATTATTATTCTATAAAAATAAAATGATACATATCTTCATTATATAAAGATCATTGAAAGATGGAAATGTTACTCTTGCGTACGTATGACCTACCATCTCAATGATTATAACATAGATCATTTTTCATGAAAATATTTCATGATTAGTTTTAAAAATATAATTGATGTATAAAAAAATTGTAATTTCATGATTATTATTATATAGGTGATGGAATAATGAAATTATTGACCACACTCGACTTACCAACTCTATCTTGGACTTATGAAATTAATATCATCAAAATGTATGATGTGAATCTAATTAATTAAAAAACTAAATATAGCATAGTAAGAGATAAAATAAATATAATAACTAACATTAAAAATTTTCTTATATAATTAAATAATTAACCTATGTTTATTTTTATGGAAGATAAATAATGTATGTTATGCATCAAACTTAAGTGATTGGATATTCTTTTTAAAAATCATCTTTTAATTTTTACATCAAAACTTTATTTTTCTTCCATATCCATATTTATAAAAATATGGATGTATTTATAAAAAATAAGTGAATTATAATGTAAAATTTATATTTCTTTTGACTTTATTTTAAACATTTTCAAATTGAATATTTTTATAGATGGTTTTGACTTTTTTTTAAAAAAAAATTGTTCTATTTTAATGTATATGTTGAAAACGACCTATCATGACACTTTGACCATTATTTTATTTATTATTTTTTTAAAATATTTCATGTTTTATTAAAATAAAATCTATCATTACCTTTTTTTCTATTATTTTCAAAATGGTTTTAAAATATAATAAAAATATCATTATCAGAAAATATTTTATTATGGATGGAATGAACATTTTTATGATGATAGATTTAATATTTTATGATTATATTATGATAATTATAAATTCTTATGAAGTAAATGATATATTGTTTTATGATATCTAGACCTGTTAGGTGGATGAGGTCATTTATTCTTGTTTGAACCCATCTTCCTCTTATATGTACTTTTTATTTTTTTCTTAATAAATGGTCAGAAGCTCTACTTTTAGCTAGAATTTTTTTAATAATTACATGAAAATATTTGCTCAGGTTTCCTACATGATATATTTATACATTATATGGTTTTTAATGGAAATATTATTATTTCACAAGGTAAAGGAAAGTATATTCTACTTTATAAGGATGGAATATATAACTTTTTGAAAAAGGTTCTTATGAGTTTTTCAAGATTTCATAGAAAAATTATGAGTTTTATTATTTAATTAATTTTTATTATGAAATGTGTAATGGATTTTTTTCAGTAGAGAAGGTGATTTCTTGGGTAATAAAATGTTTATTTTGAAAAAAAATTATAAGTATTCATGGACTCATAGTTTATTTATTTTTGTGTACCTTACTGAAGTCTTTGTGCTCATCCCACATTTTTAAATGATTTTCATAGGGATTATGTATGGGAAAGGGAAAGTAAGAAGTCATGTCCAATTTAGTGAATATTTTTCATCTATTGAAATCATGTTTTACTTAAAAAGTTTTATATTGTGAAAAATAGATATTAATCAGTTGTTTCAACATTCTAATGGATAAGATTATGAAGTAAGATTTATGACCTAACTCTCTAAAACTATAAACATAAAGGTTATTTATGAATGAAATAAAATGAAATCTAGTATAATGATAGTATATTAAGTAATGTTTAAGGTGGTGTCCTTATATCCAACAATCTCTGACATGCATTAAGACCTTATAGACCTAACAAATTTTCACCTTATGTCACATCATGTATCGAAAAATGTGAAATCTTATTGAAAAAATATTTTTGATATTTAAAAAATAATATTTTAAACAAATAATACCATCATTCCAATAAACATGGAGAACCTAAAAGTGAAAATATAAACTGACAATAAAATAGAAACTTGCACCAAAAATATATAGTAGGCGTGAGCACCAATATAAAGAACCAAGCTCTCTCCAAGAGCGATTTGGCCTATAGTTGAGATACAAGTAAATAAACATGAAACTAACAATAAAATAGAAACTAGCACCAAAAAGAGAAAACGAATAAAATGTACATACCTCCACGTGACCTACTAGGTCACCACCCAACTCAAAACCAAGCTCTCTCCAAGAGCGATGTGAAACATGGAGAACCTAAAAGTGAAAATATAGAGTAGGCGTGAGCACTGAGATGCTCAGAAGGAATGCCAAAATAAACTACGCCTGATTTCCCACTTCTAAAATGAAGTCCATTTTTACTAATTTGAAAATAGGATATATAAAAATATGGTTATTCATTCTTAAAAAAATAGGTAACAAATTTTTACTTTTAAGAACCCCCCCCCCCTTTTCCATTTAATTTTTCTCAATTAATTACCAAAATATATGTCATTTCATTGAATTCTTTTTGTAACTAACTAGTACCAAAACAAGTTCTATATTATAAAAAAACAAAGTAAAAGTGTCATGAGATCAAATAACCAAAAGTTCCATAAAATAAAGCAGGAAAATACAAGTATGAAACCATATGCATTTCCTAAACATCCTTAGAGTGATCCTTAGATGTACTCATTTCAAAACCATCTGTCGGTATTTGGTGAATCCCCTAAGTTAATAACCAAGTAGATTCTCTAACCCGACCTTACTAGTGGAACAACTCACCTGGCCTAACAAAAAATCTTGGAGGGATCAACCCATCTAATCAGGGTTGATCAACAACCACCACTCAGCCCTCTAAAAGATGCCCTAGAACCAATTGTGGTAATAATATTGTGTTAGTAGGAGGCCCTCACATGTGTGACTCATCTTACCTACCATCACTGCATTTTCCTACCCCAAACATAGAAACCCTATACGATAACCCATAAATGGATATCCCTCCTATAGAGGTTCCCACTATATATATATATATATATATTTGTGCACGTTGTATCAACCAAGGTGCCAACTAGGCTATCATTCCATACAAACTTTTAAACCATTTCACAAAGCACTTTAAGTTTCCAACAGGGCATTTACACTTTCAAAGTAACACCAGGTGCCAACCAGGCCTTTAATACCATTATTCCAATATACCATAAAAATATTCAAAACCAAATTCATTTTGAAAACCTATTTCCAATTACAGGTTAAAAACACCCAACGTACTTAAAAAGTGCCAAATGGGTCTTCATGTCATTGAATTATCAAACCATGCTTCAGGTTTCCAAACAAGCTATGTTTTAAACAACACATTTAACCATATAATTTTTATTTCACAAAATTCACTTTATAACTAGGGAACTTTTAGTAAAATATTTTAAAATACTAGGACACCTTCATAATTTAAATCAATTTGTAAACATACTGAGACACGTTATAAAAATTAATGGGAAACCAATCTCCAAGAGGTGAAATCCATTTCACCAAACACAAGTACATGTCCACATATTTAAATATCATATTAATATGTAAACATAATTTTTAAAAAATTATATGCAATCATGGAATTCAAATTAAAGTCACGGGCGTAGAGGACCTACCTCAAAATGGAAGCATATCAAACTGAGGTACTCCATCTCTTCATGATTTTGACAAAAACCACCAACACCATCACACACATAAATTATCATATATATATATTTACCCATAATCCAGTGTACATATTCCCTGATCCATGAGTGAATATGTGAAGGGAATATATATATATATATATATATAGACATGTACATATACGTACCTATGTATGTGTGTACGTGCACCTCCAATAAGCCACCAAATCTTTAATTAATTTACTTATAAAGACAAAAACCTTTTATAAAAAATGAACCATTCAAGAAACCAAGGTTTTAATAAAACACTATTTTGAAGGTTTCATTTTCATTTGAGGGAACATCCATGTGTTCACCTAGTGCACCTAAATATGTTCCAACATATAATGGAACATCCAACCACCAAAATGTCACCCAACACTATTTTCATAAAACTACCACTTGCTTTAAAACCACAAACAAATACTCACAAAATATAAAGAATTTAAAACAAGCACCATGAAACCATAAAACCCCTTTTCAAAACATTTTACACATTAAACAATTCATAGAATTACTAAAGCAGACACACCAAGACTTCCAAAAAACACACAAAACCCCGTTTTCAAATTCATTTACTATTAATTAATCAATTCATAAAACCCCTTTGTAAAAACCCACTATCAATGCATTCACATATCAAATGCCTTTGAAAACACATTTACCATATTTTTCATAATCCTAAAAACACTTCTAAGAAGTACCTTAATGAAGCACACATGAAAATATAACCATATCATTTAAAAAATCCTTTGACTATATACTCAAGTAAAAACACTTTTTAAATATATTTCTCATGACATAAATCATTTATTTTCACAATTTAAAACCAAAATGACGTTTAACAAAAAAAAATTAACACACGAACACATAGACATAATGAAATATTCACTTTGAAAGTTATTTTTTAACAAATTAAGTTAACATAAAAATACTACAATAGGGTAGCCCTAAGAATCCTCAAGTTGTAAACCATATACAAAAATTTATTAAGACTAAATTGGGCATTAAATCAAACACACTTAGCATTAACCAAGAATTATTTTACAAACCATTTTTAAAAAATTATAATAACATGAAAATACTAGAATTGAGATAACTATGATTATAAATAAGGTTCACAACACATTTATAAACTAATTGAAGACATATATGAATTGATGGTTTGCACCGAAAAGAAAAGGGACATAAACACAAACCTCAATGGAGTGTGTTTGAAATGACACTTCAAAGTAAGGGAAAACAAGGCCCCACATATAATCCGCAAACCCTAAGAACAAGGGAGATGCCAAAAACCAACTTACCCTAAACCCTAGGGTTCAGCCAGACCAAACAAGGTGACGCAGAGGGGGGGAAATGACGAAATGAGGAAGGGGGAAGAAGAAGATGGATTACCTCGATGATCCAACCGTAGAATTGGGGGGGGGGGATCCGGTGGTTTTTCTGGAGAAGATATGACCACGAGGGAGTGGGTAGGTCGGAGGAGGTGTCACAACTGAAGAGGAGGTTGGCCAGAGGACTACCGGGCGAGCCGAGGGCCGAGAGGGGGGTTGGAGGTTAGGCCCTCGGAGCTGGAGTAGTGAGAGGGAATGATGACTGCAAAGGGGGGAGCATAGCGAGGGGAGGGAGATGGGGAACAACCTGCGTGATGTGAAGAGAAGATGGAAGAATGGAAGAAGAATAAAAATAAAGAATTAAAACAGAAAAAAATAAAGAAAAAGGAAATATAAAAAACTAATACAAAACCCAATTAATAATAAACTCACTTGTAATAATAATAAAATTAATAATAAAATAATACTAATAATAATAATAAATGAAATGATTAAAATAATTGATTTCTACAGTCGGGTTGTGACAATTCTCCCCACCACAGACACTTTCTACCCCTAGAAAGTCACCAAGTCAGAAAGATAACCAATGCTTGAGTCCGTTCCCAAACAGAACCGAAAGAAAAATAAAGAACCTTGAGTTTACGATTCACTCAATAATTCAAACCCAAATCACAAAGAAACCATGAAATAAAACGAGGGGAGAACATGAGAGAGTTCTCCCCACTATAAGAACTTGACTAACACAAAAACTTCAAAACCCACACACACCAACTTGAGGATGGATAACATGGGAACTCCCTATCAAAACATACTGACTTCTCCACATGAGCTTAATAGGACTGCTAAGACTTAAATAGAAAACCACTACAAGGACACCCTGCTTATCTGTCACCAAAACGAGGAAATCCCTATAACAACACCATAGAATTAAGAATTCCCCACACCAATCTAAAACTACCCAACACATCACATCTCCAAATGATCACTAATAAAACTTGGACCAACCCACACAATTCTAAATATAATTTTATGAAAATAAAACAATTAAAGAGTCCACATTCAGAAGAACACAACAATAATGATCATGAAATAATATGTTAATCACACTATTACAAGAAAAGATGAACATAAAATAGCAGTAATACAAGAACAAGGAGACCCTGAATGTCTCTATTCCAAGAAAAAATATAAAGGACCAATTAATGGTTTCACATGACTCTGACACCCTGACTATAAGTGAACTTTTCCCTGAGATATAAGGTTGGGGCTCTAATGGATAAATCATCTTATGCCATACAATCAGACACTATAATCCCCAGATCAGAATTTTTTCCTCTAATGACACTTCTTACAGAACTCTCCCCAATGACCTGAATGGCCACAACACTAGAAAGACTTCGGAGGGATGCAATAAGGCGGCTTAGAATGCCCGAACTGGCCATACTGACGGTATAACTGAAAGTAGTCTGATGAATTAGAAGCTAACACCGACAAAAGGGGTTCTTTATAGATTGGTTTCTCTCGTACCCCCCACTTGAAAAATGGGAAACCCTTATGAATGATGAGAGGCTCTGGATTTTCCAAACACTTGCGCTCTAGATGCCGACTCCTTAAAGCAGCCAACACCTACCTTCACCACCCACTGGCCTCATTAATTGTGGATGGGATCTTACCTATTTTCACCTTCCCCTCCTATG
This sequence comes from Viscum album, assembly GCA_963277665.1. Classification (NCBI taxonomy): domain Eukaryota; kingdom Viridiplantae; phylum Streptophyta; class Magnoliopsida; order Santalales; family Viscaceae; genus Viscum; species Viscum album. Next base: position 1,843,974,918 of record OY728150.1, read on the forward strand.
GTATGATCCCTTGGATGAAGATGGACTTTAACACCTCCCACATCATCCCAACTTCAAGTATGATGAGACATCCACCTCCACTGATCCAAGGTTAGACCCTCTACTAAACCTAATATAATATGAACTCTAACAAATTAGTGAGTCCCCAACCACACCAAGACATGCTCTAATCTCTTCAAACCGCTTCACTACCCCTAAAGAATCCCAAATTCCTTTAAAGGCAAGAAACACTGGATTAAAAATAGAATTTGGAATGACTCATTAATAGCTTCTAAGGACATTTTTAGGTGTCATATTCAGAACAAGAAATAAATCAAAACCAGCATTAAGACAAAACTCAATCAAAACAAACACCTTTAATTGATACAACCAACACAAAATCCCGAACAAGATTAAACATTACCAAAAGCAACACCCAAAGACAAGGGTGACAGACACATGAGTTAAACACATACAAACAAATGAAAAATCCACTTTTCCAAATACCAAAACCCACTTTTAAAGAAAAACCAAGTCCTGAAATCACTTTTAATTTAAGTCCATTTTAGAAACAAAAAGCCAGGTCTTAAATTCCAAAACCCAACCCATGACATCCTATGAACTGCCTCATAAGCCTTCATCCCTTTCAACTCAAATCACTAACACATATGTGGACTATCCTATGTAATACCAAGGGTCACACATTCCACTACATTACCAAATCCAAACATAAGCCAAATTTTACAAATTGAAACATTTCCTCTTAAAAAAACCCACCTCACTGGTTTAAAAATAATTTGAAAGAGATATTATTTTTACCAGTTTTAAAACCATTCAAGAAAGAGCCCCTTTCATTTCAAAACCACCTTCATTTCTAAAAACAATCTAACAGTAGCCAAAATCGAGACAAAGAAGAACTAACAGTGAACAACCGGAATGATGAAATAGTGTTTATGCCCAACCCAACAACATGGTAGTGAGCCACACCCCAAGTAAAACATAACACTAGAGGACCTTGAATCGGGTACCTGGGCTCCACATGTGTCACTACTCCATGTGGGGTCATAGTGTGACACCGATTCACCTCTATTGTCATCCTTCAATCCAAAACAAAGACAAAATACTTAAAGCCCATACTACCCTTGGTAACTCAGGTCTCATCCCGAGCGGTGGTGACCAGACACCAACCCGTAACCTACCTCCTAAGTCCTGAAAATTCTAATATCCATCTACCTGACACCTCAAAAAATAGTGGCCTCCTCTGATACCATTTGTGTCCCAAACCCACCCAGGTTGACCCCGAACCAGTCACCTGAGCCAGTCTGCGGCATGGCCAGAAGGGCGTTCCTGATCCCCACAGGTTGGAACCCAATTACAGTCGTCAAAAATAACATGTGGGAAAGGTTTGGCCTATAGTTGAAACACAAGTAAATTTACAAGAAACTGACAATAAAATGGAAACTAGCAATGAAATGAAAAAGAATAAACTACACACACATCCATGTGACCGACTAGGTCACCACCCAACTCATAACCAAGCTCACTCCAAGAACAATGTGAAACATCGAGAACCTGAAACTAAAAAGATAGAGTAGGTGTGAGCCCTGCTATTCTCAGTAGGAATTCTAAAGTAAACCATGCCTGAGGGACCATCTCTAAAATGATGTCTATTCTTACTAATTTGAAAATAGGATATATAAAAATATGGTTTTCCATTCCTTTAACAAAATAGGTAACTAGATTTTAATTTTAAAAACCCCCCGCTTATTTCCATTACATTTTTTTAAATAATTACCAAAATGTATGTCATTGTAATGAATTCTTTCAGGAGCCGAATAGTACCCAAAACATGTTTTATATTATAAAAAAAGTAAAAATGTCATGATATCAAAAAACCAAAAGTGCCATACTAAAAAGAATGAACATACAAGTATGAAACCATAGGAATTTCCAAAACATCCCTAGAGCAATCCTTGGATGTACTTGGTTCGGAACCACCTATCAGCATATGGTGAAGCCCCTAAGTCAATAACCAACTAGCTGCCCTAACCTGGACTCAATAGTGGAATAACCCACCTGGACTAACAACAAATCCAAGGAGTATCAATCCGTCTAATCAGGGTTGATCAGAAACCATCACTCGGCCCTCTAAAATATGCATAGGAAACCATGGTGATAGTAATACTATGTAAGTAGGAGGCCCTCATAGGCGTGACTCATCTTACCTTCCGTCACCACACTTGCATACCCAAAACAAAGACACCCTATACAATAACCCTTTAAGTAATATCCATTATATTGAGGTGCCCACTATATATATATATATAAATATGTGTATGTCATATTAACCAAGGTTCCAAACGACCCGTCACGTCACAAGAACTTTTAATCCATTTCACAAAGCAGTTTAAGTATTTAACCGGGTGTTCACACTATCAAATTAACATATGGTACCAACCGGGCATTTAATAATATAATTCCAATATAAAATAATGATATTTCACACCAAATTCATTTCATAAAGATGTTTCCAATTTCAGCTAAAAACACACAACATACATAAAAAGTGCCAAACGGGCCTTCATGTCATTAAATTATTAAACCCCGCTTCAAGCTGCCAAACACATCTGGTTTTAAAAAACTCATATAACCATATCCTTTTAGTTTCAAAAGATACACTTCAGTACTGGGGAAATTTTAGTAAACTATTTTAAAATACTCAGACACCTTCATAATTTAAAGAAATTTGTAAACAAGCTTAGATATGTTATAAAAATTAATGGGAACCAATCTCCAAGGGGTGAAATCCATGTCACCAAACAGTTTTACATATCTAAATATATAAATATCCCATGAATATATAAACACACTTTTTAAAAAATGATAAGCAGTCATGGAATTCAAATTAAAGGCATGGTCATTAAGGATCTACCTCAAAAAGGAAGCAGATCAAGTTGAGTCACTTCAGCTCTTCAAGATTTTGAGAAAAACCACCCACACGAGAACACACATACATTCTCATACATACATACATACATACATACATATATATATATATATATACCCTTAAACGAAGGTACATATTCCCCATTCCATGAGGGAATATGTGCAAGTAAGATATATATACATGTATACATACGTACCTAACTATGCGTGTGCGCTCACCACCAAGGATCCACCAATGCATTAATTAATTAACCTATAAGGACCAAAAACTTTTACAAACAATGGACCATTCAAGAAACCAAGGTTTTAAGAAAAAACTATTATAAAAGTGTCCTTTTTATTTGAGGGAACATCCGTTTGGGCACCGAGTGCACTCACAGATGTGCCAATTTCCAATGGAACACCTAATAACTAAAAGGACACCCAATATTATTTTCCACAAAACCACCACTTGCTTTAAAACCAATTCTAACTACTCAAAAAGTTTAAAAAACATAAAACAATCCCCTTGAAACCATAGAACCCATTTCCAAAACATTTTACACATTAAACAAGTCATAGAATTACTAAACCAAACACACAAAACCTTACGAGAGATAAAATAAAACAATTTTTCAAATTCATTTACCATTAATTAATCAATTCAAGAAACCCATTGGTAAAAACCCAATATCAATGCATTCTCTCCCCAAGTACCTTTGAAAACACATTTCACACATTTTTCAAAATCCTAAAAAACATCCAAGAAGAACCCTAATGATGAACACATGAAAACATAACCATATCATTTAGAATATCCTCTTTAACCATATACTCATGTAACAACACTTTTGAAATATATTTTGCACCACATAAAAAATCTAATTTAACCATTTAAAGCCCAAATGACATTTAACCAAAAACATTTGACACATGCACACATAGATATAACTGAAGATTCACTTCGAGGGTTATTTTTTTAATGAATCATGTCAACATAAAAATACTATAATAGGGTAGCCCTATGCATGCTCAAGGTGAGAACCATATACAAAACTTTATTGAGACAAAACTGGGAATTAAATCAAACACATTTATCATAAACCAAGATACATTTAGAAACCCATTTTTAATAAATTATAATATCATGAAAATACCATAATATAGCTAACTATAAGTATAAACAAGGTTCACAACAAATTTATAAATTAATTGAAGACATCCCACAACAAAGGGTTTTCATCATAAAGAAAAGGGACAGAAACAGTTACCTCAATGGCATGTGTTTGCAACAGTGCTTCAACCGAAGGGAAAACAAGTCCCTATAGACAAACCGTACACCCTGAAAACAGGGGAGAAGTCAAAAATTGATTTACCAAAAACCCAAGGGTTCGGCCAGGCCAAACGGGGTGACACAGAGGAGGGAAAATGCTAAAATGAGGGAGGGGAAGAAGAAGAGGGATTACCTCAAAGAGCCGACTGAGAAACCAGGGAAGGGGGCTCTAGTGGTTTCTCAAGAGAAGAGAGGGTTATGAAGGCATGGGGAGATCAGATTAGGTTTCATGCCCGATGAGGAGGTCAGTCGGAGGTCTGCCACATGAGCAGAGGGCTGAGCAAGGGGCAGGGGCGGTCTAACCGCCGGAGCTGGAGCGACGAGAGGGGAATCTGACCATGAAAGGGGGAGCATAACAAGTGCAGGGGGAAGAGGCGCATCATGCACGACACGAATAGAATAGGGAAGAAATAATGAATGAAGAAAATGAAATAAAGAAAAGAGAATAAAAATAAAAAAATAAAAAGGAAAATGAAAAAAACAAAAAAAAACCTATTTAATAATAAACATAGTAATAATAATAATAATAATAAAATAATAATAAATAAAATGATTAAAATGGTTGATATCCATGGTCGGGGTGTGACAATATCTATGTGACTCTATGATAAATCCATACCACTAAGAACATTTAGTATCATCGATAAGTAACTCTAGTTTTAATAATGGTGAGACTTGTGAATAATAATCCTAATGTTAAACTTCTTAAACGTGGTATTAGAACTCATTAATATTATAACATCCAATATTATGATATTAATTAATTTTTTTCTTTTTTAAGAACTCTTTATAAGTTATTTATTTTCATCTTCAAAACATTTCCATTGAAAAATTTATTTGAGATCATTTTGGTAACTAAATATAACAATTAATATTATTATATCTTTACTAATACATCTTAAACTCCTTTATGATATAATGTAACATTTTACTTTGAAGTTTCCTAATTTTATCTTTTATTTGACACATTAAAACTTTTATAAGGACAAACATACTCCTAATAATCTCTTAGGAATAATAGTATATTAATAATATCATGCTAAGATACATGAACTTCTTTATGTTGGGAAAATATAGTTTTTTACCTCTTTTGGAATAATTGAAAAATGAACTATTTACACCCATATGTCTTATGGTATTCTGTATATTTGAATAAATAGTCTAAAAATTATATTTTTCTTTAAAATATTCCAATTTAGTTTGTGGGAAACTATTTCTTTAATATTTTATTGAATATTTAGGATGAAATTAGTAACCTATATAAAACTATTTTTAAACTTTTTTCTCTTTATCTTTTCTATAAATTTGAATCATTCATAATCATTTGTATAAAAATAATCTCATTTATGGACAAAACACTTTATTTACAATTATATATTTCATTAAATGAGTAAAAATCAACACACACAATATCTATTTTGATATAAATTGGATTTAAAGTGATGAACCACATTTTACTCCTTGATATAGAAACCCCATTATGTATCATGGAAAAAAAATTATTTTATCTCAAAACATATGTACTCCTTCAACTTTGAACTCTTATAAATTTTTACAATAAATTTGTAATGAACAGTTGGTATCATAAAACATTTAGAACTAAATTACTGAATTATAAATCCTTAATACCCAAAGTGGACTCTCTTTAGAGTTTCTTATATCCCTTTAAGTATTTTGGAAAATTAATTCCATATTTAACAAGTTCACTATGATGGAATCACCTCCCTTCCTTAGAAAATCCTCTATTGTGTTTTGATTATGTTATGTACTCTCCATAAACTATCCTATTCTTCTACTCAGAATGGTTACCCATTACTTTTAATACCACCATCATCAAACATGAGTTTGGACCTCATATGTCTGGCTTTAAAATCCTCAACATGTTGAGGAGATTCGGTAATTTTTTTAAAACTCAATCATTTTATAATTGATGATTAACAATCCAAACTTTTCCATTAGTGATTAAAGAATGAATTTGTTATCTAGATCAAGCATGATTAGTGACCATAGTATCTCTGTGTCATTTATATACCCAATCATTTTGAGTATAAGATAATGGATGGAGCTAAACCCTTTCATCTTACACTGAAAGGGAGATTGAGAAACATTGATTTCATACTGTCTTGATAACTTTGTTTATATACTTTTCAAATAATTTAATCATTCCATATTTATCTAAATGGTTTAATTTTATTATAGATATTAGGTTCTATACAAACAATAATTAATGTAGATATGTCAAGAGAGTCTATTTTATATTTATAATAAACATTTTTAATTCTTGAATAGCTTCATTAGAAAGAGTTTCTTTATGATTTTTTTCCCAAAGACATAAAACATTCCTTCTTACTGGAGAAAAATTACTATGTTCCTATATTAGTCCAGAAAGTTACTTTCATTAAGGGATTCTTTCCATAAAATTATTCTCATGGAATGTTTTATGGTGATGATGCTTTTAATCTTGGGAAAATGTTTTTATAAAATGGGTATCACGTCTTACATTCATTTCATAATTAAGTTTATTGAGTACACTCACACTAAAATGATAATCCCTTCAAAATTACATCATACATATCAGTGGGACATGATATATATTTTACTAAGTTTCTTCTTTGGTGATCATCTCACACCTTTGTTATTTATGTATTTTATTATTCCAATCATATCATATATAAATATTAGATGGTCAAGTAGGAAACTCTTTTCTCAATCCATCATACCAATAAAATCAACCCCATTTATTTGGTATCCTTTATAAGGTTTTCCCATATATTTTTAACCCAAATAAAATTTTAAAAATGAAGCATCTTACTCTTCTGAATACATCATTACTTTATTTCCTTAAAAAATATAATCCAAAGGAACCCATCCTTAGCACCAAACTACCTATTTGGATGGTTGAGGTCCTAAAAATTGTTTTGTTTTGAAGGATTCTAACATTTAGTATTTTTAAATGGATTTAATCTCAAAAATCACATATTGTGTTATTAACTTTACATTTTTTCATTATTATAAATATTTAGTTTGGAATCCTTTTTCATTCCACTAAATTAATATTATTAATCTATATTGGTTCATACTTAAATACATGAATTAAAAATATGATAAAGTCATGGTAGAAGTAAACTAAAAATTTTATCATACCTAGAATGTAACTCCTCAAATTTAGGTATTAAAATTTAAGGAATCTGTATAACACCTTAATTTAAATCATACTTTTATTAATAATATAAAAAATTTATTCTTAATATAAAAATATATATTATAATACTAAAAAATGGAATAAAATAAAAAACGATAATTCATATATTCTATAATCTGAAATATATTTATGAATAATTAAAAAAGAAATTACAAACACAATATAATTTAATCATGATAAAACATAATCATTTTATTTAATAAGAAATTTTTATATTATCATTTACAAGGTTCTAGTCCCCTGGATGATGAGGTGTTGAATTTTTTGACATTAAGAAATATTGTCAATATGTTTTAAGATGAGATTATTAGACCAATATTGAAGTACCCAAGTAAGGATATCAATATGTTCTATGTAAAGATGAGTAATAAAGAAGAATATCATAATGAATGAGAATATTGAGGAACATACTATCTTGATATTGTTGAGATACAACTTAGAGTTCCTATGGATCATTTGTGTTGTTATTATCTACCATTGTATGTACTATGGGAGATCTATTAATATGTTGGAAAATAATTAGACAAGTGGACTAAGTTACAACCGTGAAGTATCTTGTTAAAGTATATGATAACCATTTCGTTTTGAATATTTTTATATTTTTATTCAAGGAATCAAGTAGAATATATTGATTGTGGAGCTAATCATATGTTGAATAAAAAATAATTGTAAGAACTATCAACTATAAGTTCTTAATGAGTTTGAGAGAAAGATGATTGAATAAAGAAAAGTCTCTATTAATTCACATGTGATGAATTTGAAATAATCAAATTCATTTATATATTAAATGAATATGGTGGAAAAAATATATTGGCACTTAGAGATGAAAAATCTGAGTGATTTTAATGGATTATTATTATTTTTGAATATCATGTCTCTATGAAGAAATATGTAAAGATGAGTTTAGGTGATATAGGTACTAAATTAATTTATGATTAAATAATAGCACATTACTTAGGATATTTTATGAATATAAAGTTGAAATAGTTATATAATGGATATTTATTGAGGTTCTCATTTTTTTTAATTAATTATGATAATAGATTTGGGAATAATTTTATTATGGTTTAAGATTATTTAAGGATTTCTTAATGAGATTTGAAAGCAATTTGAGTGGATTAAGATGGTTAGAGATGTTTTGAGTTTTTTAAGTTAATTTAGTGTTTGGTACAATAATTTAAAGTTGATTTTAGACTATATGTAATATCCATTAGTTTATAAAATATTTGAAAAGGAAACACATAAGGATAGTAAATGAAATTTTGAAATGATATACATAAGAAATTTTAGTGTAAGAATTTGAAAAGTATTGTGGAGTTAACACTATTATTTATAACATTCCAATTTTTCTATATAATATTAATCTCTTGATATTTAATATCTCGCAGAGTATACATTGGATACCATAGAAGTAGGATAAAAAAAGTACTAGGATGCACAATAATTATGCTAAGTCTACACAGAGGAATATAAAAGTAAATTAGATAAAACACGGAAGTAAACTTACAGTGTATAGAAGTAACTCCAATGTTTTAATGTACACATAAGATGATATTAGATTATACATATGAGAAATTCTGAGTTTATTTAGAATATGTAAGAAGAAATATGGATTATATAAGATAAAACCTGATGATACATAAGAGTAAACAAAGGATTTCAAAGGATATGTGTGATCCTTTAATTAGATATGTAAGACAAAATTTTCTCAAGTGATACACAATATTAAACCAAATGATGCTACTATTCTTATACGATTAAATATCTCAATTATTTATTCTTTAAATCATGATTTAAGTAAATATTGGTGATGATATTTGAAAAAAAATCACATTGAGATGAAACATTGCACCATAATATTATTTCATGTGAGTATGTATATAAGGGAAAAATAAGTGGGTTTTATGGAATCTTAAATGAAAGAGGAACCCAAAAAATGTGGAAAGTCAAATATGGATTTTTTTATTAAAGGTTGTCAAATTGATAAATTTTACAACTACATTTTTTTATATAAAGGGATATTTTTCAAGTAGGATATCATAGACAAATCTTGATAAACTACCCATGCATTTATTATTAGATAAGTAGGATTTGTGATTAAATGATTACTAGAGAGAATTTAATAATCATTAAATAGAGTTTGAATGTGAAGATGAAAATTCCAAAATTAATGGATATTTATATATTCAAATATATGGGACACATATATGTGATATTTAATGACTATATAAAAATTAAGACAAGTCATTGAATAATTGTAGAGGGAAGAATAAAACTGATAACGTAACATTACTGAATATCCATTAACATAGAAAAATAAAGAGATAAAGAGATAACTCATACAACTATGATAGAATATATTTATCATTAATGATGTAGAATAAGAATAATAGAAGAGATTTTGGATGACATGAATTATATCTAGTGAAGAAGTTAATGAATATTGAAGTTATTAAAGAATAAGAAGAAATAATAAAATTTCAAGAATATTTTTATAATTAAAGAATGAAGATATAATATATTTTTTCTAAAATATTAATTTTATTTCTATTTTTTATACTCTAAATAAAACTTACCAAATTTTTCAGCATGGAGAATGAATTTCATAGTACCACAATTTGTGAAGAACTATAACTGGGTACTTTCTGAAGTTAGTTGGTTCCATTTGTATGATCTGGCTAGTTCCATGTATAAGGGTTCAAGTACGACCTCTTTCCCTTAGGATTTTCTTGATAATAAGAGATCAACCAAGTGTGTGTGAGATAATAACCACCACAAACTAAAGCTAGATCACATATTGTGAGTGAACCTTAATATATCTATATATATATATATTAATTTGTAAACATTATTTATTGTTTCATGCATGATGTCTATGTTTGAGATTAGAGTGTGAGATCCATTAATTTTAATTAGTATAGTGGTAAAAACATGGTTTTCAACAGAATATGTCCACACTAATTCACCCCCTCTTAGTATGGTTAAACCAATGATTCAAGAAGAAAAACTGGATTTAATATGAACTCTTTTATATTTTGGAATTATGTGACATCTATGAGTACTTTTTATATAAAATAATAAAATATTAATAAATTATTCCAAAATTTATATAAATAATAAATTCCAAATAATGTTAAAAATATAAATATTTCATATTTAAATTTATGATATAATCATAAATAAATATAAACTCTTCTATTTTCACTATATTTTAACCATGAAAGTCCATTATAATCGATGATCACATCTACCAAAATGTTTTACGTATGGTTTAAACCCATAATGCTGGTAAATGTTTATAATAATTTAAAAAATATATTTTTTTTAAATTGTACCCACTATGACTTGGAACACTGAGTGGTCTAATTATTAAGTAAACTCATTCTATGGGAAGAAATATGATATTATTACAATAAATTTTATGCAGAAAACATTTTGGGTTGTCTACTTTGGACATTCCATTTCACTTGTTCATATAACTTTGGTTAATGTAGTATCAGCCCTAAAATATCCACTTATAACTTTCGATAGGGCTTCCTTATTGTTTATTATATTATTATTTTATATTATCTTAATTTCTTTTGAGTTTTGGTTATTTTTTGGCTATAATTTTTTTGCTTTGAGCTTTTATTGGGTTTTCACGGTTAGGAGAAACTATTCAACAACCATGTGGGGCATGCTGCCATAGAGGTAATGGGTTTCCAAATGGTATCGACATGGTTTTCCAAAAAATGTAGATCTTTCTAAGAAGTCATCTATGTGAAGGCCCAATATCTTGTGGGTGAGATATCGTGGTTACTATATTATATTAACACTAAATAAAAATCAATGAAAACCAAAAAAACAAATTTTTTAATAGTATTGGTAAAATAGACACATTTTTTAATCTCACATTACATTATCAAAAATAAAGTAAATAACCTAGATAAATTAAATATTAAACATCTATAAACTTATTCAATGATTACTTATTTATATCTTGCAGAATAGAAACTAAATAAGGATGATATGAGATGATCAATATGGGTTACACATAATATAATCTATCATGAGTAAATAATCCATAATAAATATTACAAGGTAATTAAATGAAAAAAATTATATTTAATCTTTAAATTGATTATAAAGAATAACATTTCCTTAATAGATGATGATAAAATAATTACATATAACTAATCACATGTGGTTGAAACATATCCTTGGATATCATAAATGTTCAAATAATCACATGTAAATCAATAACTAATCTTATATTGATGAAATGAGTAATGTAGGATATATTAAACATATTGTTGATGACTGTGCCAATAAATATTACATAAATGGGTATGTCCCCAGCCAAATACCCAAAAAAGTTTTTGTCATGAGACCTACTATTTCATCAACGGGCAAAATTGGACCCTTTCAGTCACTTATTATGTCTAATTCATTTATCATATAAACGGTGGTAATAACAAATTCATAATAAATATAAACATCAATATTACAAATCTAACACACTAATGTTAATATATCTAAGATTAAACTTATAATAAGCCCTCACATAAAATAATTAGGATGAATAATTATAATATGTCCCCAATATAGTATAATCAAAATAAAGGTTTTTCGACATTGATGAATAAAAATTACATAAAAATATAATTAAAACATCATTGAAAAAAATAACCTTCTTTCAAAATTGAAATTCAATTTTTAAAAATAAAAGTATCCAAAAAATAGGGAATTTGTTTTGTAAAAAATGATAAAATTTTTAAATAAAGAATAAAATCATTGAGTGATCATGATGGCAGGATTTTTCATTCATGCTTTATAATTTAAAATAAAACAATTCTTTTTCAATTTTATAAAAAATCAAAAAGCACCTCATTCATAAATTGATAAAAATATCCATTGTGAATAATTTTTTAAAAATTAAAAAATTGATAAAAATTACTTTAATAAGTCATTAAAAATGTAATCTAAAATATTTAATGGAAAATATGGGTATAGAAGAAAAATAATCCAGACCAAGTTGAAAAACAAGTATATTTTCCATAAAAATATGATTTCCTTATATTGAGTACTTAAAGAGTTTAAAATGAACAGAAAACATATATTTTCTATAAGTAACAATAGTATAAGAAAATAGTTTCCATTTAAGATATAAAGGTTAAATAATTCCCCAAGAAATACTTAAAACATATTCCTGAATAATGATGAGATTGTAAAATATGACCTTACCACTTTGGTAACATTTGAATCATAACCACAATAAAAGAATTAAATATAAATTAAAAATTAAATAATATGAATATAAATATATTCATGATATAACATATAAATATGGAATAAATTTCTCAACATAAAAATAAATAGGTGCATAATAAAAAAATATGTCTCAATGGAGGTTAAATTGAGACAAAATATCTTATAAAGATCATATCATTGATGTAATAATTAATAAATAGAGGGATTAATTATGGAAAACTAAAATCCACACATAACATGTGGAGAGAAAACATAATAAAATCCTAGGTAATTTCATAAAAAATCGATGGAATAACATCATCCATGAAATAGAAGTATAACCCCATGAATAAAAATTGAGTTTAGAAACCCCTTACCCTAGGCTTAACTTCCTTCGTATGTGTTCCAAACATTTTTATGAAAAATAATGAATTTTTATAAATATATTATAGAACCATAATGGTATATATAATAACATATATTATCTACTTATAACTTTTTCTGACCTATTTATTAACAATTGAATATTAAAATCACTATTTAGAGTGATAACTGCTTTATTTTTCAAATATGTTTTGGTTTGGAAGTTTAATCACTCATAATATGATCCTCATTTTATCATATAAATAATTTTTAAATGATAGAAATATAATATTTATTAATTTAATACCTATTTATATACATTATTTAATGTTATTGACAAAAAATGAATCACACCGTTCATGGAGATAGTAGGTCGTATGTACACATGAACACTAATTTTTTTGATGGATGGAATAAAATAAAAGTAAATAATAATTTACTGTTAAATAATAATTATTATATAATATATATCATATATATTAATTTAATCTATTCTTATTACCTTCCATGTTAATGAAAAATGAAAAAACCAATCACATCGCTTCGTGGAGGTGACATTCCACACATAGGCATAAGCGACGTTATCATTTTACAAAGGATTAGAAGGTAAAAAGGTAGATTTAATATTATAATTCATAATATATAATTATGTCATAAATATAATATATAAATATTAAACCCATAATTATATCCATCCATGAAATTTGGTGGTTTAAAATTAATTGTATCTAACTGTGGAGACGACAAGCTATACGTACGCATAAGCGATACTTTCACTTCCCATTTAATGGGAAAACAGTGAATAAGAGTGATTTCATAATCATAGTAAAATTTAGGATCATTTTTTATATTTAGATAATATTTTATGATAAATACTATAGAGTTATTGGAGGAAAATAATAAGTAAAAATAAGGTGATTGGTTGAGGTGATTACCTCTTTTTTAAAAGAACTCATTTAGATCTTCTCATAATGGTCCTTGGGCTAGTATTTTGGGAATACCAACACCTCTAAAATGAGTATAATGATGTTTATAATATATTTTGGTAGTTTATGGTTCAACTATATTTCTTAAAGTGTTGTAATGAATATAAGGAATGTGTTCCCTTTTATAAGTGAGGGGAGGAGTATTCTTGGAACTTTTTAATTTATTAAGTGAATATAATTTTTTTCATTTAAAATGTATCCAAGTTGATATAATTAAAATATAATAAGATTATGATTATAAATAATCTCATAAAATGAAATTTTAAAATGTTTTAGTTATGTTTTCATCTTTATCTTTTAGTTTTAAACCCCTATTAACTTTTTTGATAATTATCACAATATTAACATTTTCTATGTTTTATGGGTCAAAAATGTTATAATAAAAAAAGACCCATAATTGGAATATAATTGATTTTTTAAACAACATAAAATTTATTTGGATGAATTTTAGATTTTAATTTTCTTAATTAATTTAATGAAATTTTATTAATCATAAAACTTTATTAATGTTATTTTTTTTACTATTAAATTAATATGAAATTAAATACTTTTTGAAAATAAGCTAATTAAATTAAAATACAATAAAACTTCCCTAATATTTCATATAGATCTTAAAATTTTGTGTCACACATTAATTAATTCAAATTTTATCACTGTTAATATATTTAAAATCCCTTATTTTATTTTTCTATTATCTAAATAAATATTGTTTCACTATTACGTTAAAATATAAGGTAATTATTTCATCACTAAAAGTTAATAATATATTAAAATTATGAATAAATAATATATTTCTGAAAAAAATATTTATAACTGAGAAAAACCTATTTTTACCCTTATTTGAATATCTTAATGATAGTAAAATAGAGATAATATCATTTTTTACTTTTCTTCAAATAAAACAACATAAAGGTCAAAATCACATCCAAATGAAAAAAATAATATTTTAGAATATTTTATGAGTATAGGTGAAATATTTTCCTACCATGAAATTAAGGAATACATTAGTTTCATTATCTATCCCTTATCAAATTATTTTTAACATTAATTACGAGATTTACCCTTACCATGGTGACAGTTATTTACTATGGTTACTTTTAAAAATAACCAAAAATAAAAGAGACATATTTTGAATATTTGGACATCATTATTCCAAATATAGAATCATTATTAATGACTAATTATCTATAATTTGTTGTAATTTATTGAAAATCAAAATGAAAAATGCAAGGAAAAACATTTTTAAAAAAAATGCCTTTTTAGGTATATGCATGTTTTTATACAAAATTATAAAATAAAATTTATTTCCATTAAATTAAATAGATTATTAAATATATAGTAGAATTAATTGTACTTTTATATCATTTAAAAAAATATATCTTTTCAAAGTCTTTTAAAAAATCTAGTTTCTAATAAAAATCAGTATTTCTCACTATTCATTAGAAAATCAATCATTTTAGAAAAATATGAAAATTTATCCCAAAGATAAATCTATTATTATGATTTATAAAATTATATTATTTTTATAAAATATAATTTATATAAGTTCCAAAAAATAATTATAATATATTCTCCCAAAAATTAATAAAAATATTTTTTGAAGAAATTATATTTCCAAAGAAAAAATGACTTTATAGAAAGTTATTTACTAATTTACTAAGAATTAGACAATGAATTTGTATCTAGTTATTACTTTATATGTATTTAATAATTAAATTAATTCCATTCATACTCACAAATTCAATTGCTATGTTATAATACTAATATTTAAATAATAATGTTTTTTTCATTTAGGCTCGATGTCGCTTGTAGTATACACTATCAAACATAGTGTTATTTTTTATATCATGGGGAGTCACAATCTACCCCTTTAATAAATTATGTACTTATAATTTGAACTTATTCTTTGAAATCAAGGGGTTTCCATTTGAAATTTTTTTATGGAAAACCCACATCATTAAAAGGGTTAATAAAACTTCATCTTGAAAAGGGGTAAAGGGAAATAATATGGTCTTATGGAATAACACTTAACTTGGTTTACAAATAGGATAAAATTATTAGGTATTCAAAATATGGAAAATAAAGGAAAATGAAATATCCAAATAATTATGGAGACTGACAAAGATCATTGATCACATGAAAATTAATGACCATGATATTGTTAACGACCATAAATACATAAACCAAATATGTGTGAAAATAACATCGATTCATCATAAATGATAGCGAGATGATAAATTATTTCTTAGAAGATCAATTTCCAAGAGTTAATGGTTTTTTTATCTTGACTAATAAAATATTGAAAGGTACTTATTTGACAAGAATAATTTCATTCTTTAATCAATTTCTACCACAATATTATCTTTTTCTCCAAATGATTAGTATTCAAGATGAATTTGTTATGCCTAATACACTAAAATAAAATTCTAACAGATCACACATTCCATAGACAAAAAATATATATTCCACCAATCTTTAAACATTAACCAATATATAAATGGTTTTCAAAACGTAAGATAATACTCAAAATTTATATTCATTCATTTGAAGAGATAATTTATTTTACTTAAAAATTTCCACAGTAACATCAAGTGTTCAACTTAGATTATTTCAAAAATAAATAACCTACCTCAAAAATAAACTAAAGATCCTAAAAATTAAATACTTTTTTAACCTCAAATTTATCTCATAACCTTCACCTTACACATCCTAAAATGTAAAATAATTCTCCCCAAATATTTTTATATGTTAAACCATGAGGTTATATGTACCTTAAACCAATACATTGTGTCCAAAAATTTCTTTAATCCAATAAAAATCCCCAAAATTTAAAAAATATGTGTTCCTATAATATGATTCCTAAACTAAACATAACATATATCCATAAACTTATTTATGATAAAAAAAATGTCATACTAACCAGGTGATCACATTGGATAGTAGTTAGCATTAAAACATTATCTCCCTTTAGTTATGGATTCAAGAACTACGACCTTTCTAGATGTGACATGTTTTCTTCCAGGACACTAGTGTTCTTTTTTCTAAAAATATAAGATTTACAAAAATATGTTCAACATCCTAAGAAATAAAATTATTAATTAAATCAAATATTAACCACTTAGGTTTTCTATTTAACCTATTTTTTTTTCACAAAATCAAAAAATATTAATCGACAATTATTACCTTAAAATAAATGATTAGATTAACCCTAAATTTTATCCATAAAATTAAAATTATGTCCAAAAAATATAAATAAAATATTATTCAAATAATCCTCTTTCTAAAACAAAAAATTATCCACAAGGGTTACATGTACAATATATATAAATTAAAACTCAGTAAATTTCTTCAAGGTACTTCGATAACATAAATCCTCAAAAGGGGAATTTTTAAATTTATTCTTATGATCAACCTTATAATTATAACCTATGATGGATACTGGAAATAATAAAATATCCTTACATAAATCATAAACATATTGTCTTTGTGGAATAACATCCATGTCTATTATAGGATTATATTCCCAAATCTATGTTTTACTGAATCTAGTTCCCAAGGGTTCAACTAAACTTTCCCTGATACTGAAAATAAATAACATATCTCCAGTAGCCCACATAGGATGGTTACATTAATATATTTTCACTAGATATAGATAATCACATCCAAATATAATGAATAGTTTTTTACTCTTTGAAAAATAGTCATATACTTGAATCTCACATTACATTTGAAAATATAAAATACATAAAGTAGTGAAAATAAATATTCTTCATCCTTAAAATCATTCAAAGATTCATTATAAATATCTTGGGGAAATGAAAAAAATAATGGTGATCTCGTATGTTCATTAAGGGTCAAATATAGTGGAATCTATCATGATAAAATAAGGAATAATAAAAATATCAAGGTAAATAACTAAAAAATATCCATTTAATCACCAACATGACCACAAAGAATAACATGGAAAGAATTGATGATGATAAAATAATTCCATATAATTAATCACAAGATCTTGAAACATATCCATGTATGCCATAACTATTCAAATAATTACATGTAAATTAATAAAAAATCTCATTAGTGTGAAATGAATAATTTTATAGTTCTTAAACATATCATCGAAGCCTCATGCCACAAAATATTACATAAATGGGTAGGGCATTAGCTAAATAAAAAAAATTAGTTTGTCTCATGAGATCTACCAATCCCTCAAGAGGATATAGAGATCCCCTACCATCATATAATAATTCCAACACATTCATCATACGATAGGGGTGATTAAAATTTTAGTTTATAATCAATATAAATATTCATACTATAAAAATAACATTCAAATGTTAATATATCACCAACCAAACTTATGATAAATCGTCTAGTGAAATAACAAGTATGTTATTATTAGAATATATACTACATGGTGTATAAATAAAATAAAGGTTTTTTGTCATCAATGAATATAAATACCATAAACATATTATTAAAAACAATATTGAGTAAAATACCATTTTTAATTTTCAAATCACTTTTATAAAATAAAAATTTACAAAATATTAATAAAAAAATTATTTTAAATAATAATGTAAAATTATAAAGTATGCTTCAAATTATTTAGTGCCCATGATTTTAGGAAATTCTATTCATGCTATATAATTTAAAAGAAAACAATCCTTTTACACTTTTGTGAAAAGAGAAAAGGTGCATCATTTGAAAGAATAAAAAAAGGTTCCTTGTAAAACATTTTTTGAAAATTAAAAAATAGGTAAAAACGTCTTTAATAAGTTCATAAAAATATTCTTAAAAACATTTTATTGAAAATATGGATATGGAAGAAAAAGGTTCTTGATGATGTAGAAAAACAAGTGGGTTTTCCTTTAAAACAGTATTTCAATATCTCTAGTATTAGAAGAGTGAGAAATGAAAAGAAAATTTATAATTTTTGCGTAATTAAATATAGTAGAATTAAGAAAATTTTGGTTTAATATATATTGAACAAATAATTCCCCCATTCTAGATTTATAAGTAATCCTAAATAATGATGAGATTGTAAAATAAACCATTACCAGTTTTGTAACTTTTGAATCATGGCGCCCATGAAATATATTACTTAAAATTAAACATTAAATAACATGAATATAAATACATTCATGATATAAAATATTAAATAGGTAGTATATACACCTTTTAAAAATAAATAGGTTCATAATACCAAATATTTTTAAATAGAGTGAAAATTAAGATGAAATATCTTAGAAAGATCATATCGTTGTTGTAAAAATTAATGAAAAAAGTTTTTATTTGTGAAAAAAGTAAATGCACAAAAAGAAGTGGAAATAATAAATAATAAAATCACAGGTAATTTTACACAAAATCATGGAGTAACATTTTCAATGAAGTAAAGTATAATCCAATGAATAGAAATTAAGTTAAGAAACCCCTTACCTCAGGTCTGAATTTCTTCATACATGTTAAAACCTCCTTTATTATGAATATAGATTTGTTATAAATATATTATAGATGAATAATAATATATATCATACAATATTTAATTTAATAATAAAATTTTATCACCTATTTACTAATAATTCATTATTAAAATCACTAGTCTGATTGATAACTGATTCATTTTCATGTATGTTTTGGTTCGTTTGTTTTAGTCCTTAAAATTTGATCAAATTTTCAACATCTATATAATTTTAATCAGGATATAGTTATCAAATATTTTAGTTATTTACATTTTAATTATAATTCTTACAATTTATAGATAGAAAAATGTATTACACCATTTATAGAGATGACAGACCATATGTACGCATCAACGATGTTTTCATTTTTCGAATGGTGGAAATGGAAAAAGATAAATCATAAACCACATTTAAATAATAATAATTATATCAGATATATATTAATCATTATATATATATATATATCTTTATTACGATCCATGTGAATTAAAAATAAAAAAATGAATTACATCGCTTCGTGGAGGCAGTAATCCAAACGTACTGATGGGCGACATTATAATTTTCCAACAGATTGGATGGTAATAAAGTAGATTTAATATTATAATTAATGAATTATAATTATTTTAAAATTATCATATATGAATATTAAACCCATCAGAATTAACATTCATGAAATATGATGGGGGGAGATAAATTATATCACTATGTGGAGACAGTAAGTCGTACATACGGATGAGAAAACATTTCACATCCCATTTAATGGGAAATAGAGTGTGTAATAGAGATTTTATAATCAAAATACAATTTTATTATATTGAGGATAGTTGATTTATTTTTTCATGATATATATCTTTGATTTATAAGTGGTAAATAATAAGTAAAAAGAAATTGATCAGTGTATGTGATTACATCTTATTTGAATGAAATCCTTTAGATTTATTATTAAGAGTCCAATGGGTGATATTTTGTGAAGAATGTAACTTAAAAAGGTGATAAGGAATTTTAGAAGATATTTAATGAGAGTATGGTTAAGATAGTTGGCTCAAATTGTTGAACGGAATAGAGGGAATGAGTGTCATTTTATAAGTGAGGTGAGGAGTGTTGTTGGAAAATTTTAATGTATTAAATCAATATAATTTTTTTTCATGTAAAAATTGATCAAATTAGATATAATTTCAATATAATGTGAGTTAGATTCAAAATAATCTCATATAATAAAAGTTTAAAATTTTTTGGTTATGTTTTCACCCTTATCTTCTAGTTTTAATTCCCCTTTAACCCTTTTTACTATTACCACAATATTAAAATTGTGTACCCTTTAAGAGTCCAAAATGTTATAATAAATGAAAAAAAGACTCATAAATGGATAATGATTTATATTTGAAACCATATAGAATTTATTTGGTCAATATTTGGTATTTTAATGCATTTGAAATCATTTAATAAAAGATAATTTATTATACAATATTATTAATGTAATCTTTGACATTAATCATTTATTTTGACATTAATTACATCAAGAAACAGAGAGAATTAAAATATAATCATGGAAATCATCCCTAACATGTCATATATATCAATCAAAATCTTTTTACACATTAATTAATTCAAATTATATCACATTTTATATTTCATAATCATTTATTTTAATTTTTCTATTAGTTTAATGAATACCGTGTCAGTGTTGTATAAGAGTTTGGGTAATTATTTATTCATTTAAAACTAGACATAAATTTCAATGATGAAAATAAATTATTTATATTTAAAATAAAAATATAAAACCTAATTTAGCCTATGTTTATCATTATTTTAGTAATTTAATGATAATAAAACAAAAGACAATGATATTTATGTATTTTCTTTAAATAATATAATATAAATGTAAATATCATATCCAAAAGACAAAAAGATCATATATTATAAAAAAAATTTATTAGTGATTAAATATGTTTATCCAATGAAATTATGGAAAGTTTTAGGGTCATTCTATGGTCTTTATAATACTATTTTTAACCTTAATTTCCTGATTTAACTTTATCACGATGATAACTATTTACTATGGTTAGAATTCATAATGACCAAAAAAATAATAGGGTCATATTTACTAAATTTGGAAATAATAATTTTAAATATTTTAAATATTTTTATTTATTCAATTACTATAAGTGGTATAAATGAATTTAAATACAAAATTGAAAACAAAATGAAAAACAATTTTTTAGAAAAAAATCCTTTTATGTATAAAAATGTTTTTTTATGAAATTAAATAATAAAATTATTTCTAAGTAACTCAAATTTAATATTTAAAATATAAATAAAATAATTTCACTTTTAAATAATTTTTTAAAAAATGGAAGTTTAAAATTATTGAAAAAATATTCATTTTTCAATAAAAATTAGCATTTTCCACTATATATTGGAAAATACTTTTTTCTAAAAATTATGAAAATTTAACCCTAAAATCTTTTGTGATGATTTCAAAAATGGTATTATTTTTATTAAATAAATAAATATAATTTCAATAAAATAATCATAATATTTAATCATAAAAAGTAATAAAAATCATTTTTGAAGAAAACCTATTTCCGAAGCTTAAAATAACTTAATTGAAAACCGAGTACTTATATCCTATGAATTAATAATGGAATTGGTATCGAGTAATCCCTTAATATTTATTTCATAATTTATTTAATACCATTAATAACCTCTAATTAAATATCTAGTTTACAAAGATAATATTTAAATAATAAGATTTTGTTATTCATTTAGGCTCAGTGTTGCATGTCGTATATGCTATCAAACACAATGTTATTTTAAAATAATGGGGTTTTACATTCCCCACCTTTCAATAAATTCCATCACATTAATTTTAACTTATGCTCAATAATACATGGTTTTTCCATATAAAATTCCTTCATAGAAAAATAATATCATAAAAAGCTTTAATAAAACTTCCACTTGATATGAGGGAAAGGGAATGTGAATGTAATCTAGAATAACACATAACTAGGTGTCCAAATAGGAGAAAATTTACAGGATGTAAAAATATGGGCATATAAGAAAAGAATAATATCGAAATAATTATGAAGATTTATATAGATCATTGATAAAAAACCAAATGATCATGATAAAATTAACAATTAGAAAAACCGTAAACCAAATAGGTGTTAAAAAGACCATTGATTCATAAAAAATAAATATAATAGGATAAATTTTTTATTTCAGGATCCTTTTTCCTTGAATTAAGAAATTCATTTCTTATCTAGAATAGATCATAAGTAAATATATATACATGAAGATTATAATTTCATCCTTTAATAAATTTCCACCACAATATATTATTTTTTTCAAAATAATGAGTATTCCAGATAGAATTTTATGCCTAAAGAACAAAAATCAACTTCTAAAAAATCACTTAATCCATAAAAGGGAATAAATATATTCCTACTATCATTAAAAACTAACCAAAACATAAATGTTTATCATAGGTTAAAATAACAACTAAAATGTATAATTTTTTATATGAAGAGATAATACATTTTACTTCAAAATTTATATAGAAAAATGACGGATAAATTTTTTATTATTTAAAAAATAAATAACCATACTCGCAAAATAACCTCAATATTCTCCGCATTAATGAAATTTTTTACTCAACGATTATCTCATAACCTTATGCTTATACCTCCAAAAATGTAATATTATTCTTCTTAATAATACTTTATAATAAACCTAAAGGTTATATATACATTAACCCAATAAAATGTCTCCCAAAATTCAATTAATCCTATCCAAATATTAAAAATTCACAAATATTTTATCCTATAATATTCTTCCCGAAAGGAACTTAATATTTATCCATCAAATCGTTTATATAAAAAATTTCATACTGAACAGAAAATCAGATAGGCCTGTAGTAGGGGACTCACCCTTATTACACTTTGATTGTGGGTTCAATCTCATCATCCTTTTTATATGTGATAGGTTATCATCTAGATTGTGGGTTATCCATCCACTAAAGCTATAACATTCCCAAAAATAGGATTAACATCACCAAAAATAAAATTAGTAAACAAATCACTTTTTAATGTCTATGGTTTTCTATACAACCTATTTTCCAAAAATTCAAATTATATTAATTGAATATTATTACCCTCACATAAGTGATCATATTTACCCTATAGGTTATATATATCATTAAAACTCTATCCCCAAAAAACAAAGGCATTATTCATTAAATAACATTCTCACTAAAACCCAAAATTATACATTAGGGTCATATATACATTAAACATATATTAAAATTCAATAAAGTTCTATATGGTACTTCAATCACATTAATCGTTTGAGAAACATTAGACTTATTAACCCATGATGGTTCCTAAATAACTTAAATTTCCCTCATATGAATCATAATGTTAATGCCTTTGTGGAATATCCTCAATGTATATTATAGTTTTATGTTCCCTAATCTATGTTTCACTAACACTAGATCCCTAAGTTCCTACTATCTTTTTACATTAACCAAACTAGAAATAATTACCATAAGGTAATATAATACCAAATAGATATAATCCTTCATATAAAGAGATAATTCATTTTACTTAAAAATTTCTACAATAACATAAAGGTTTCAATTTAGATTATTTTAAAAATGAATAACACTACATCCTAAATAACCTCAGTATCCTAGACATGAAATAATTTTTTTATCCTTAATTTTTTTATCATAACATTCATCTTTTACCTCCATAAATTTAATTTCATTCTTCACAAATAATATATTTTGTTAAACCTAATGGTTATATATTCTTTAACATAATAAAAAATCCCCAAAAATTTAATTAATCTTCTAAAAATCTATAAAAATAAAAAATATTTGATATTATAATATGCTTACAGAAATCAACATAATAAATTTTTATCAAATCAATTATGTAAAAAAATTCCATACTAAACTGGACATCACATAGGCCAGAGGTTGGCGATGCACCCTTATCACACTTCAGTTGGGGGTTTAAGCCTAGAAAGCATTATAGATGCGAGAGTTTGTCACTAGGACTATGGGATATCATTTTTATAAAGCTATAACTTTCCAAAAAAATATGATGAATATCAAAAAAAAAATATTATCCATGAAAGTCACTTTTTAACCTATAGGGTTTTATATACAACCTATTTTTCCAAAAACTAAAATAGTAGTTATTGACTATTATTACGTTAACATCAATGATCATATATACCCTAAAGGTTATCTATAACTTTAAAATTACTCTCCTAAAATATAAATCCATTATTCCTTAAATAACCATCTCACTAAAACCCTAATTATATTAAAGGGTTATATATACCTCAAACAAATTTTAAATCCAATAAATGTATCTAAGGTACTTCAATAATGTAAAACCTCATAAGGGGTATTTATTTCTTTAAACATATGAGGAACCTTAGAGTTATTATCCAATTATGGTACCTAAAAATCATATCTTTATTCATATGAATCATAAAATTAGTGTCTCTAGGTAATATGCTCAAAGTTTGTCCTAGGGTTATGTTACTTAATATATGTTTTAATAAATCATGTTTCCAAGGATTCTACTAAAATTTCTCTAATTCTAAATCTAAATATCCCATTTACAATAGCCCATATCTAGTGGTTAATTTAAAAACTTTTAACTAGATATAGGAAACCATATCCCAATGAACTGAATAGTTTAGTAGACTTGGTAAACTAGATACATACATTAATCTAACTTTACATTTACAAATATAAAATACATAATATAGTGAAAGTAAAAATTCCACATCCTTGAACTCATTCAAAGATTACTTCTTCATATCATTAGGAATGAAAACAAAATTATAGTGAGATAAACATCACAGTAAGGGTTATGTATAATGGAAGCTATCATGAGTAAACAAGGTATAATCAATATAGAATGGTAAATAATTGAATATACATTCTATTTAATCAAAAACCTGATCAAAATGAATAAAATTGTAGGAATAGATAATGATCAAATAATTCCACACAAATAATAAAATAATATTTAAAATTATTCATGGATATAATAAATTTTCAAAGAATCAGATGGATATCAATAAACAATCTCATAATGATGAAATAAAAAATGTCCAACGTCCAAAACATACAATTGATGCCTCATGTAAAGACATCTTACATAAATGGGTAATGGATTGACCAAATTCTAAAACTCATTTTTATCATGAGACATACTGATTCATCAAGGGGATATTGTAATCCCCATCCATAACTTAATAAGTCCAATACATGCGTTATATTAAATGGGTGAATAACAATTCAATTCCTAATCAATATAAATATTAATACTGGAAAAATATCATAAAAATGCTAATATATACCAACTCTCTCATATAATAAACTATATAGATAAATAAAAATTATGGAATCATTATAACTTATCCATAGTGAAGTATAATTAAAATAAGTGGTTGTTGTCATTAATGAATATAAATACCCTAAAGATATCATTATTATTTTTTGAGGAAAATACCATTTTCACTTTGAAAATCACTTTTACAAAATAAAAAATTACCAAATATTAGGGAATTTTTTTATTTGAATAAAATAATTGAAAATTTTAAAATAAAATTAAAAAAAATAGAGTTCATGATGACAGGATATATTATTCATTTTGTATTAGTTAAAATAAAACATTCCTTCCTCACTTTTATAAAAATTGAAAAACTACCTCATTCATAAAATGAAAACAATATTCCTTCTAAACCATTTTTTAAAATTTAAACATTGGTGAAAATTAATTTAATAATTAATTAATAATAATATTTTAAATAATAATGGTAAAATATTGATATAGAAAAAAAAGATTCCCGACTGAGTAGAAAAAAGTTGGTTTTCTTCAAAAATATGGCTTCAGAATCATGAGAACTGAAAGAGTGGAAAATAAAATAAAAGATTATAATTTTATAAAATAAAAATATTAAAATAAAATATATTAGGTTTAATATATAAAGGATAAATAATTCCTTCATTAAAGTCTTAAACATAAATAAACTCGAATAATGATGATAATTTAAAATAAACCCTTACCACATTGGTATCTTCTGAATCATAACCCACATGAAATAAATATTTTCAAATGAAACATTAAATACCATAAATATAATGATATAAATGATATAAAATATAAATGGGGATGTATATACAACTCATAAAAATAAATATGTACTTGATACAAAATATGTCTTAATGGAGTGGAAATTGAGACAAAATATATAACAAAAATCATATATTTCTTGTAAGAATTTATGAATGAAGTGACTATTTTTGGAAAAGGTAAATAAAAAAATTAGAAAAATAAAAAATAAAATTATAGTTCATTTAATACAAAATAATGTAATAAAATTGTCAATGAAGTAGAAGTGTAAGTCAATGAATAGATATTCAGTTACAAACCCCTTACCCGTGGTACGACTGTGTTTGTACCTATTAGAACCTCCTATATAATATATATAAATTTATTATTCATATTTTAAGGAAACATAATCATATGTATCATACTTTATATTATTTACTTATAAACTTTTATCACTAGTTTATTAATTAATAAATATTAAAATCATTATTCGGGGTGATAACTACTTCAATTTTCATTTATATTTTTGTTATGTAGTTTTAGTCCTTGTACATTGACCATGGTTTCCACATATATACACTTTTAGTAATGATATAAAAACCATATATATTCTATATATAAATATTTATAGTCTTCCATAAATTCTATAGATATAAAAATGAATTACCATGTTCATGGAGACGGTTGGTCGTACATACGCATGAATGGTGTTTTTATTTTTCGATGAATGGAATGAAATAATGGTAAATAATAATTAAACATTACAGAATATTTATTATATGATATATAGATATATATAATATTTATTAAATATATCCTTATTATCATCCATGTAAATTTGACATTAAAAAATGGATCACATCGCTTAGTGGAGGAGGTAGTTTACATGTACACATGAGCAACATTGTAATTTTCTAATGGATTAGAAAGTAAAAAATGTAAATGTGATATTATAAATATAAGAGTATAATTATTATATAATTATCATATATAAATATTAATACCATAAAAATAACAATACATGAAATATGGTGGAGGAAAATGAATTGTATCTCTACGTGGACACAATAATTCGTTGATAAGTGTATTTAAGGCATATATTTTTGAGTATTTTATGTATTGAATTTTGTATTTAAATGAATAATATTTCTAATTTTGTAGAAAATTTAATTGTTTGATGTTTTATGGTATAGAAAGATGAATTTTTGAAAAATGAATAAAAAGGGGTGAAATTATGAGGGCACGACACCCGTTTTTCAAAGATGATGTGGAGCAAGAAACTGATGAAGAACTGTTACACATTGTGTAATACAATTACACATCGTGATATTTTTCAAAGTAATTTTACACTATGAAAAATTCACGACTTTGAATCATGATGTGAAAGATAGATACATTCCACGTAACTTCATTCCACAAAGTGAAATTTTTCAGGACAGATTTTTGGAGAAAATTTCACCGAGATTCACAACGACTGAAATTTAGGGGATTGCGCATCATGTAATCTAGTTTCATGTCATGAATTTTTTGATGTGATAAAAAAATGGGACAATGTGACTTATTTGATATAAAATTATATATATGTATTCCCCATCCACTCTTCCAAGAATGTTTGGGACCGGTGGAGGCCAAGCGACACTAAGGGACGACCGCTAGATGGCGGAGTGGCGATCTGGTGCCCAGCTTCACCACCATTCTTCACCACCTTTATTAAGGGACCAATTCTCCCCATTATAATCATGGATAGCATGAGCGGGTAATCTCTTTAGTGTCGAGTTATTTTCTTATAGGGGTATGTGTTGGTAAGAAATTAATTTCTATATTCTATTCAAGTTTTGGTTTGTTGCAAACTGTTCTTCAATTCCAAACATCTCTCTTTTCATATTGTATGACCATTAATATGACTTGTGTAACACCAAAATGATTTCAAAATAAATTTAATATCTATTTCATGAAACACTGAGTCTCTAAAAACAACACTTTGTAATAACCTATCCAATAAACACAATTTTTCCCCTTTTGTGATTTGAATTTCAATAAACAGACATATAGAGTTGCGTTCAGGGTGATATTTAGAGTATGATAGAATCAACATAAATTTTATTGAATAGTAACATAACCTTATGAATATTAATTTACCCTAATGAATATTTATTTTGACCTTTTGAATATTAACCTCACACACGAATTATAAATAAAATTTAGGTACCTTATAAGTAAAGTAGAATATTTTATAAATTATTAATTTAGAATTCGTATTTTTATGAGTGATAAATATATAATTAAAATATTAAATTAATAATTAAATTATTTTTCATAAATGGGTTCCAAAATAAAAAAATCCTATGATTTTAGAATAATTTAATAAGGCATTAGTTAATTTTTCAGGGTATTATAAAATCAGATTTGGTTTTAAAACTGTATTTTTCAAGTAAATAATGATTTTAAATAAAAATTAAAAATCTGATAATTAGAAAAATATTTTAAAAAAATGGAGTCCATTTTTGGATTCTACACATCAAAAAATGGATATTGTAATTTTTGAGATTTTTCTGACATATTTCATTTTTAGTGAATAGTGAAATATTGAAATTTACCGCATATAAACATTATAGGTTAAATACACTATTGCTTTAATCATGACTGATGTAAGAAACAATTAGTGAAAACTCACATGAACATATTACTATTCATGGTAATAATAATCATTATTATTTATTGACTTTATCAAAATAATAAAATAATGAATAAGATATTCAAAAATCACACCTCTCCTCCACTATAAAGCACCCCTCACTCCCTCTTATCTTCACTCCTCTCAATCCTTGTGCCTTGACTAAATTCTGAAAAAATATCCTCCCAATATCCTCCCACACTTCCATAAGACCTTGGTCTTATAAAATGTCTGAAATCTCTCCCCTAAAGAGGTTCTCAAGAATGATAACTTCAAGAGGTAAATTCCTCTATTCATTTGGTTTTTTTGAGTTCCTTTATTTTCATTTTCTTTCCTTAACCAATTTTATCCAAATTTTATGATAACTCTAGTAACTTATTTATATTTGAATTTATTTAATATAATAGAATAATTAATCATCATATATCATTTCCCCTTATTTTATACTAGAAATGAAAACACCATCCGAGATGTGTTAATTTATCACAATAAAGGATGACGAGTTTTAAATTTATATTGCCATCTTTAATTATGGTCATGAAACAATTTTAAGGGTAAAAAAACTATATATATATATTATACTTATTTATTATTTTTAATCTTTTTAATCATTATATTAATTTATATGATTTTGTTGTGATAAAAAACCACCAATTGACCCAAAACATTATCATTAAAGTTTTATATAATGATTCATCTTCATTCCCAATAACCAAATTAATTATATAACAATTTAATCTTATGAATGTTAACAAATAAAATAAATATTATATTCTAGAAAATCATTATAATCATACATGGCTATCCTTACATGTATATAAGTAAACCGTCCATGAATACCCAAGAAGGAAATGTTCCCAAACAATAAAACTGAACCTTTTAAACACATCAAGATGGACATGAATCAAATTAATAATTAAATACTAAATAAATTAAATAAATAAGAGGTTCTAGTAATATTAATTAATTAATTTAATTGGTTATCCAAGACACTAAGATAAAGTGAAGAACACCATCAGACTTAAGGTAAGGGTTTTCTACTCGAACATCCATTTTCATTTTGGTTACTATTATTCTCTACATACCTTAATTAAATTATTATTTATTCAGATTTACTCCTCATAAATTCTGTATGAATTTTTTATATTTGTGTAGCAACCATAATTCTACTTTAATTTATGGGGACTTATATTTTTTAAAAGAATATGTCCAAAATTCTTCCTGAAATACAAGCCCGATTCAAGGGAATTTCTCAAATTCTTACCTATTTTCAAGGGCACTCTATAATATAATTTTTAGCAACCATTGTCTTTCTAAAATCAATAATTTTATTTTGAAAATAATATTTTACTTGACTTCTAGTTTTATAAAAATGTTGTTCCAAAAGAACTCTTCTTTTCAAAGTAAAAGAATATTTTCTAAATAATTAATCGATGATTTTATAATATTATATTCATCTATTTCAACACTACTGTTGATTATTATTTAATATTTGGATTAATATTTTATGATATAATATAAAATATTTAATTTAATGGTTTATTATTAGTTTTACTACATATGTTCTATCTTAAAACCATTCACCAATTTACTCTGAATGGTTAGTGTTTATGATTAATGTTTAGGGAAAGTTATTTACATTTCATATGTTAATTTCAATATGAATGTATATGTTGTTAATGTTTATACCCATTCATTTGAGAAATAATTTGGAATTAGTAAGTGATGAGTGAGGCATGTTATATCCCCCCAGATGCATTAATAGGTCTAATGGGACAAACAATGGTCTTGGCATGAGGCCTTGACAAAATGGTTATTTATGGTCTCGAAACGAGGGCTTGATGGTATGATTATGATGTATGACATTATGAATTCCCTCATTATAAAACTAGTAATTTAATTTTCATGTGGTTATTCAACTTTTAGAATACCCATGATTTTTCTTTATTAGGGCATTATTTATTCATCTTTTATTCCCTCCATAATGTGTTCAAGATTATTTTTAAAGGAATGTCTTTTTATTTATTCACTATGAGTAATGTTTATATTTCTAATATCATTGATTGTATTTATTACCCTGAATGATCATTTGAGATCATGCCTTTCTTATGTATCATTTCATAGGACATGAAGAGGTATATTATGAATGACCTGGAGGGATAATCTAGGAGTTATGGATTTTTTCAAAGGAATTTCTATATTGTATTACCTTTCAAGTTGTAATGTTGAACTTATATATGTATGTAATTTTCCAAATTGACTAAACTATTCATTATATTGGGATAATACTTTCTTGTAATCATTCCAATGTAATTAAATAATGCACCAGCTCTAGGAAATCGGGGTTGGGGTCGTAATAGTTGGTATCAAAGGAAGTTTTGAGGAAAACATGGACACTAGATTTAGAAAATATATATTAAGAAAAAACCCTAAGATATACATTATTGATAAACATACGAGAACATACTAGAGTTTTGGTAAGGAATATATTATGTGGATAATTCGAGAAAATACATCATTGTATGGATAATACATATGGATGTGGTTCTGGCTTGGATGTACCTAGGAGTAACAAATCTAACAAGGATTTTTGGGCTTCACTCAGGGTATCCAGGTACACAAAAATGGGCCTTATTGTGCATCTAGTTTGAAAAACCTAGGGGATATGCTTAGGATAATTAACATTATATTTATAATCCATTATGATGGATTTAAATGTAATTGTTTCTACAAAGAAACCATGATTATGAATATGATATTACCCATGTATAGAATTTCAATTTAATCTTAGTATTTTTCTACATTGTGATTATAAATTATGATTCATAACATAATCTAGTGTATTTTATTATTTAGAAATGGTGACTAGTGGAAGGAATAGAAACCATATGAATCCACAGATCCCATGTTGGGATTTCCCTCTGATGCAAGATAATTATGTTGGATCTAGTTTTGTAACAGTTCCTAAGAAACATATAACTATACTAGGACAATTGATTCTAGTTATGAACAATAACCTTACCCATATAGGGCATTCAGATCCACAAAGTGGAGGAGCTATATTGGAATACTATATGAAAAACAACCTCTATCATTTAATGAGACTACAAACCCATTCATAAGGGATCAGTGGATAAGTTCATTAGGGAATATATTTCTAACATTGGGTTATAAAAAAATAGAGAAGTTTTTCATGGATGTTTATAGTCTATCAAGAGATGATGATCAGTGGTGGTATTTAATTCAAAACACAAAGGAGGATAAAGAAATAAACTAAATGGAATGAAGTGATATTAAGGAAATATTCTTATCAGAATATTTCCCTCGTTAACAACACAAAGATATTTAAAGGCAGTTTCTAAATCTAAGAAAAAAAGATGTTGATAATGTTGCAAACTATGAAGCTAACTTCACAACATTAGTAAGACTTGTCGCAGACTATATACATAACCCAAGGAAAAAAGATTGATCGATTCCTTGATGGTTTAAAACCATTACTCCGAAGGTCTATAGTCTCACAATGTTTCCCATAATATAAAGATATAGTCTCATGTTATATCAAGATGGAAAATGAATTCTATAAGTCTTATGATTTTAATGGAAAGAAGGAGAAGAATAGGGATACTGAAAACATAGGAAAGGGAAAGAAGGAAATGACGAAGATGGGAAGAGTATACCATACACCCTATGATAATTGTGGGAAGAGACACCCTCATACATTCCTGAAGGGTATGGGTGTTTGTTACATGCATAAAGAAAAAGGCCACATATCCCATGATTGTAAAGGGAAGAAAGAATACAACAATGTTCAATGTTACAATTTCAAGAAGAGTAAATATTATGATAATGATTGCACTAGTAATTATGGAAATGTTCCCTAATGAAGGCCATGATAGTAAGGCCAATCTTATGCGATCATAATTATTGATATTTAAGTTCCTAATGATGTGGTGGAAGGTGTTTAATTATTTTCTAAAACTTATCCAATAAGTTATTGGATTCTAGATCATTAAATTCTTTTATAACTTCCCAATTATCCAAGAAAATTATATATTTCCAATTTGATTTAATAAAGTATTTTTCAATTAAAACTCCCAATGGGATTATCATTTCAACAAAGATGTGTCAGGTAGTCCCCATTATATCATATAAACATGCTTTATCTGTTGATTTTCTTATCACACCCATGATTGGCATTAATATAAACATTAGTATGGATTGGATTTTGAATCATGATGTGAGAATATATTATAATAAGATAGAGGTTACAAGTTTTTAGAACTATGTATAATCCTTTATATTTAGAGTAGAAATGTCACCGTATGATTCTTATATAGATCCACCCCCAATAGCTTTACTAAATGTAATTATTGAGGAGGATGAGAAATAAATATATATGAGAGAGGAAAGGAATATTCAGATTGAGGATGCACATATTGTGAACTAATATATTGATGATTTTCTAGAGGATTTAGCATGACATCCTCCAAATCTAGAAGTTGAGTTCTCTATTTATTTAATTCATGGTCCAATGCCTATATCAAAGACTCCTTATAGGATGTCCACCATGGAATTAGTAGAACCAAAAAAACAACTAGAGGAATTGAGTGGTAAATGATTTATTCACCTTAGTGTCTCTCCATGGGAAGCCCCTATTCTTTTCATAAAGAATAAATATATATCTATGAGGTTGTTCATTGACTACAGGGAGATCAATACTATTACAATAATAAATAAGTATTCCTACCTCACATTGGTGATTTATTTGGACAACTTCATAGAGCCCAATATTTTTCTATGATTTAATTTTGATCTAGATATCATCAGTTGTGAGTGATGAAGGATGATATTCCAAATATAGAATTTTGAACTAGGTTTGGGCATTACGATTTTACAATAATGACTTTAGGACTGACTATTGCACCCTATGTTTTCATGTATCAAATGAATAGAGTTTTCAAGGAATATCATGATGAATTTGTGGTGGTATTTATTGATAATATATTGGTATATCGAAAAATCTATAAAGATCATGAAAAATACTTGCACACTATTCTGAAGAATCTTAGATGAAATGAATTATATGGCATGATTAGAAAGTTTGAATTTTGGCTTCAATTAGTTTCCTTTATTGGACACATTATCTCTAGAGATGGAATATCTATTAATCCTATGAAGAAAAATGATATTCAATAACGGCTATCTCTAATGAACATAACTGAGGTACATAGATTTATTGGTTCAATAAGTTATTATCATTGTTTTGTACAGAACTTCACCCGTTTAGGCAACCCAATGACCAATATTTGAAGTATAGGGGTGAAGTTCATATGGAAAAAAGAATTTGAGGAATGATTTTAAAAATTGTAGAGGATATTGTGGAATGATCCAATCATGAATCTACCATTAGGGAATGGTGGATTTTTTATCTATAGTGACGTATCAAAGAAAAGACTTGGTTTTGTCCCTATACCGAATGATATAGTTATGGTCTATACATAAAGGATGTTAAAAATTCCTGAACAGAACTATCCAACTCATGATCTTGATTTAACATATGTAATCTTTT
Source organism: Viscum album (assembly GCA_963277665.1). NCBI lineage: Eukaryota > Viridiplantae > Streptophyta > Magnoliopsida > Santalales > Viscaceae > Viscum > Viscum album. The sequence continues at coordinate 1,844,009,779 of OY728150.1, forward strand.
ATTTGAGGATATGGAGACACTATCTCAACATAGAAATTTTCGAGATATATACGGATCAAAAGAGTTTAAAATATATCTTCTCACAGAAGGAACTCAACCTGAGGCAAAGGATATGGATCGAACAACTCATTGATTTTGATTGTTCAATACACTACCACCCAGGGAAGGAAAATAAGGTGGTAGATGCATTAAGCAGGAAGGATCATGAAGCCCTAAACCAAATGAGGATTGAAAGGAATCCTATACTTTTGGATCAAGTAAAGATGGATGTGGAAATTATCAAAGAAGGTTACAAATCATTACTTTTTCAATTAGTAGACCAAACAGATTTAAGAGAAATTATTAAAAGATATCATACAAATGATGAGAACCTTCAAAAGAAAATTAATGCTATAAAAGATGGGAAGTTGGATGACTTCTTGTGTGAATATGGAATTATGAAATTTGGGAAGATGCTATGTGTTCCCTCTATAATCTAGTAGAAAAGGGAGTTACTGGATGAATCCCATAGCTTGAATTTTTCTATACACCCTAGTAGTACTAAAATGTATAGATATTTGATGGAACTTTTCGGGTGGGACAACATGATGTGGTAAATTGACGATTATGTATCAAGATGATTAGTCTGTCAATAGGTTAAGGCTGAAAGACAACATCCTAGAGGATTCATGGAACCTCTACCTATTACTCTATGGAAATATGATGAAATCACAATGGATTTTTTCACTGTATTACCCAAAACTCCAAGAAACAATGATGTAATATGGGTTATTGTGGATAGTCTTAACAATTATACACATTTAATCACTATAAGGGAGGATTTCCCACTAGAGAGCCTTACACGACTCTATATTAATAGATTTTTAAGACTTTATGGGTCACATATTTCAATAGTTTCTGATTACAGTCGCTGATTTACATAAAAATTATTGAAAAGTATTTAAAAATATTTGGATACTGAGCTTTATTCAAATGCTACTTATCACCATCAAACTGATGGGAAATGAAAAATGATGATCCAAACTCTATAAAACATGTTAAGATCATTATCACTTTATTTTAAAGGTAAATGGGATTAGTATTTACCATTTTTTGAGTTTTACCACAACAATAGTTTCCATTATAGCATTCAAATGGCACCGTATGAAGCATTTTATGGAAAGAGATGTCATACACCAACATGGTGAGATGAAGTCAGTGAAATGAATCCTATGGGCCTAGAATTTGTAAAGGAAACAACAGGAAAGGTAAATACTATTTCAAAACCATATCAAAGTAGCTCAAAGAAGGAAAATTAGCTATGCTAATTATCAAAGGAAGGATTCAGAATTTCTAGTAGGATGTCATATTTTCTTGAAGGTATCTCCATGGATGGGTTTTATAAGATTTAGGAATAAAGGGAAAATGATCCCTAGGTACATTGGACCTTTTTAAATACTAGAGATAATTGGAAATACTAAATATCATTTGGATATGATGAATAGCCTATCTAGAGTACACAGTGTGTTCCATGTCTCATTGTTGAGAAAGTAAATGTCAGACCCAACGCATGCCCTCACTTCCGAAGGTATTTAATTGGAACCTAACATATCTTACAATAATGAGCCTATTTTGATTCTAAGAACTAAAGAACAGGTCTTAAGGAATAGTATGAATCTTTTTGTAAATATACATTGGAAAAATCATAAAATCTAAGAGGTGACATAGGAGCTTGAGGAGATTATGATGAATACCTACCCCAAATATTTTTTTAGGCAACATTATATGAATTTCAATGATGAATTTTTTGTATAGATGGGAGAAAGTAACACACCGAGGATTTGAAAAAGAAACTTTAATACTGAAGGCATGACATATTGAGTCTCTACAAAACAACACATTGTAATAACCTAGCCAATAAACATAATTTGGCCACTTTTGTGATTTGAATTTCAAAAAACTGACATACACGGTTGCATTCATGGTGATATTTGGAGTCTAATAGAATAAACATAAATTTTGGATGATAGTAACATACCCTTATGAATAGTAATGTACCCTTATGAATAGTAATATGACCCCTATGAATATTAATCTTACTCATTAATGTATAAATAAAATTTAGGCACCTTATAAATGAAGTGGAATATTTTGTAAATTATTAATTAAGTATTCATAATTTTGTGAGTGATAAATATTTAATTTAAATTTTAAATTAATAATTGAATTAATTTTCATATATGGGTTCCTAAATAAATATTTTGTTTTCTTATGATTTTATAATAATTTAATAAGACCTTAGTTAATTTTTCAGGGTATTACAAAATTAGTTTTGGTTTTAAAACTGTATTTTTTGAGTAAATAACGATTTTAATAATAAATTAAATTTCTCATACTTATTAAATTATTTTGATAAAATGTAGTCCATTTTTTTATTTTATACGTTGAAAAATGGATATGGTAAATTTTTTGGGATTTTTCTTTAATATTTGAATTATTAGTGAATAGTGAAATACAATAATTTACCGTATATATACATTATAGGTTAAATACACTATTACATGCATCATGGATGATGTAAGAAACCATTAGTACAAACTCACATGCACATATTAATATTCTTTGTCACAAGAATCAATACTACAACTTTTCTTGAGCAAAATAACAAAATAATGAATAAGACATTCAAAAATTAACCCTCTCCTCCACTATAACCCCCCTATGTACCTCTTCTATTCAATCCTATAAAGCCTTGTTCCTTGTTTAAATTATAATAAAATATCCTATTAATATCTTCCCCCATTTCCAGTACCCCTTGGTCTTATAAAAAGACCAAAAACTCTCCCTTAAAGAGGCCCTCAAGGAAGAAAACTTCAAGAGGTAAATTCCTATTTTCATCTCTTTTATTTCGAGTTCCTTTATTTTATTTTTATTTCCACACCCACTTTTATCCAAATGTTATGATAACTCCAATAAATTACATATAATATGATTTTGTTATGATAATGGGATAAATAATCACCATCTCTCTTTTCCCCTTCATTTATACTAGAAATGAAAACACCATCTGAGATGTGTTAATTTATCACATTCAAGGACGATAGGTTATCAATTTTTATTAATGTCTTCATTTCTACTCATAGAACCATTTTGATGGTTTAAAAAGTATAATATATATATTAGAACTTATTTAATGTTCTGGAATATTTTTTTACACATGATATTAATTTATATGAGTTCGTTGTGATCACAAATCACTAATTAACACAAACAATTATCATTAATGTTTTATGAAATGATTCGTCCTCACTCCCAATAACCAAATGAATTTTATAACCATGTAATATTTTGAATGATAAAAAATAAAACACAAATTTTATTCTATAAAATCATTATCATCTTACATGTTTATCTTTACATGTATATAAGTAAAGCGGTAATGAATACCAAGGAAGAAAAAGCTCCCAAACAATAAAATTGAACCCCTTAAATCAATTAAGAAGGCCATGAATGAATTTAATAAGGCTATAATAAATAAATTATATAAATAGGAGGTTTTTGTCTAATTAATTAATGAATTTAATTCGATAATCCAAGACACTAAGATCAAGTGAAGAACATCGTCAGACTTAAGATTAGGGTTTTATACCTGAATCTCCATTTTCATTTGGGTTAAACTTATTCTCTAATGACCTCAATTAAAATATTATTTATACATTTTTACACCTAAAAAATTATATCAGAATGTTCTATATATGTGTACCAGCTATAATCCTACATTAATTTATGGGGTGTTATATTTTCTAAAAGGATCATTCAAAAATTCTTTCCAAAATACAAGCTCGATTCAAGGGAATTTCTCAAATTCTTACCTATTTTCATGGGCACTATATAATCATTTTTAGCAACCATTATCTTTATAAAATCAATAATTCTATTATTAAAATACTTTATTACTTAAAATCTGGTTTTATATAAATATTTTAACAAAATAACTCTTCTTTTTAAAGTAAAAGAGTATTAATTTCAAGAATTAGTCAATGATTTTTAATGAGTATCTTCATCTATTTAAACACTCTTGTGGACTCTTGTATATTATTGGGATTGATATTATATGATATCATCTACCATATTTAATTTAATGATTTATTCTTATTTTCAATTTAGATGTGCTATATTAAAACCATTCACCAATTTACTTCGAATGGTTAGTGTTTATGCTTTATGATTAGTGAATATTATTTACATTTCATATGTAAGTTTCAATAGGAATGTATATGTTATTTATGTTTATCCTCATTTATATGAGGAATTCATTAGACTTAGAAAGTGACAAGTTGGTCCCTCTATATCCCCTCGATGCATTTATAGCCTCATGAGACAAACTTCGGTCTGGGAACAAGGCTTTGACAAAATGGTTATTTATGGTCTCGGAACGAGGCCTTGATGGTATGATTATGATAGCTCACATTATGCATTCCCTAAATATAAAACTATTTCTTGAAAGTTCATGCGGTTATTTGGGTAATACCTCAAGGATTTATAAATAAATTAATGAAACACCAAGTCTTTAAAAAATACATCTTCGTAGTAACCTAGCCAGTAAAACATAAAATTTTCACCTCTGTAATTTGAATTTCAAAAAACTGACATACACGGTTGCATTCATTAATATATTTATAGTCTGGTAAGACAAAAATAATTTTTAGTGAATAGTAACATACCTTTATGAATTGTAATATGAATTATAATACGAACCTTAAGAATAATAAATCATATTATTATTATTTTTTCTTAAGGTTGTAAGATAATGAGATCTTGATTAATTTTTCAAAGTAATTTAAATCGAATTATAGTTTTAAAATAGTTATTTATTGAATATATTATGATTTTATTTAAAAATGGAATTAATAATATTTAGATAATTATTTTTAAAAAATGGATTTCATTTTTGAATTTTTCATGTCAAAATATGGAATGGGTGAATTTTTGGGATCTTTCTGAAATACTCAAATTTTTTATGAATCCTAAAATATGATAATTTACTGTATATATAAATTATCAGTTAAATTCACTATTCCTAGAATCATGTCTGATTTAAGAACACTTGGTTTGAACTCACATGAACTTATTACTATTATGTGTCACATGAATCAACACTATTGGTTGTATTGAGGGAAATAATGAAATAATGAATAAGATATCCACAAATCACCCCTATCCTCCACTATAAAAACTCCCCTCACTCCCTATTTTCATCAACCCTCTAAATCCTTGTGACATGTTTAAATTCTACTCAAATATCCTCCAAATCTTCTCCACCACGTCTATAATTCCTAGGTCTCAAAAAAATACCAAAACCTCTCTCCTAAAGAGTCTCTCAAGGAAGATTACTTTATGAAGTAAATTGCTCTTTACATTTCTTTTATTTCCTCCTCATTTATTTTCTTTTTATTTCCTCACCTCATTTCATTAAAATGTTATGATTAATCTCGTACCTTAAATTTACTTTAATTTTGTTTTTATAAAAGAATAATACTTTATCACCTCTCCTTTCCCATTATTTTATACTAGAAATGAAAACACCATCTGGGATGAGTTAATTTATCACATTCAAGGACGACGAGTTTTCAAATTCTATTACAGTATTTTATTATGGTCATGAAACCATATTTATGGTTTAACTAGACCATAATATATTTATTATAACTTATTTAATGTTCTAGAATCTTTTTATACACAACATATTAATTTGTAAATCAAAATGATTTCATTGCGATCAAAAACCGCCAATTAACCGAAACAATTGTTATTATTGTTTTATATAATTATTCATCATCACTACCTATTACAAAAAAAATTATAATTATTTAATTTAATTAATTTTAAATAATAAAATATAACTTCAATTCTGGACAACCTTTCTCAGTCTACTTGTTTATCCATACATGAATATAAGTAAGCCTATCAAGAAAACCTAGGAATAAAACGCTCCCAAACAATGAAATTGAATCTCTTAACCCATAAAAGGGATTAAATAAACCTAATAAGGTTGTACTAAATCAATTAAATTTAGATTATTTTCATCAATTATTAATTTATAAACCTAAATTTGATTATTCAGGTCATCAAGATCTAGTGAGGAATACCTTCAGACTTAAGGTAAGGTTTTTCCACCAGAACCTCCATTTTCATTTGAGAAACTTGTATTGTCTACTTAACTCAATAAAATTATTATGTATTATTATTTAATCCTCGAAAATTCTTTTTGAATGTTCTATATATGTTTTCCAACTAGAATCCTTCTTTATTTTTTTGGGGGGGTTAGAAATTTTAAATGTATATTTAAAAATTATTTTAGAAATATAATCCTGATTCAATGGAATTTTTCAAATTATTACCTATTTTCAAGGGCACTATATAATATTTTTTTCTTAACCATTATCTTTATAAAATCACTCATTTTATTATTAAAATAATTCATTACATCATTTGTGGTTTTATACAAATACTTTTCCCAAAGAACTCTTCTTTTCAAAGTAAAAGTGTGTTTATCTCAAGAATTACTCGATGATTTTATAAGAGTATCTTCATATGTTTAAAAAATCTTGTTGATTCTTATGTATTATTAGAATTAATCATTTTATGACACAATCTACCATATTTAATTTAATTTTTAGTTATTATTTTGATTGTGGATGTGATATCTTAGAAACATTCACCAATTTACTCTGAATGGTAAGTGTTTATGCTTAATGTTCGGGGAAATTTATTTACATTTCATATGTTTGATTCAATATGAATTTATATGTTGTTTATGTTTATCACCATTTATATGAGAAATGAATTGGAATTATAATGTGAGGGTTAGGGCCTTTTATAGACCCTTGATTTATCGGTTGGTCTCATGAGACAAATAGACATGGACTTGGCTGAGGCCTTGCCCATTTTTTTAGATATAATTTTAGATGAGGAATAAATAATTTTTTTATGTCTTGGATGTGGCCTTGATGGTATGTTTCAGAATGTCCGACATATGAATTTACCTCATTATAAACCTATAAATTCATATTTCATGTGGTTATTCTTGTATAATACCCATGGTTATGTTTTATTATGACAATGTTTACTCGACTCAAATTCCTGCCATAATGTGTTCATGTTTATTTTTTTAAAGTCTTGTAATTACAAATTATTCAGCACACCTAATGTTTATGTTTACAATATCTTCTACTATACTTCTTACCCTTACTGAGCATCCATGTTCATCCTTTCTTATGTTTCATTTTTCCTAGGACATGAAGGGTTGTATTATGATTGACTTATGGAGATAATCTTTGATTAGTGGATGTTTATAATGGAACTTATTTTTGGATTTTCATTTCTTGTTGTAATTTTGAAATTATGAATGTATTTGGATTTCCAAATCTACTAATATATTCATTCCTTGGAGATATTAATTTCTTCTAATCATGTTAATTTAATCTAATAAGGAACACACTCTAGGCAACTGGGGTCAGGTCTTTACAGTTGGTATCAGAGGAAGTTTAATAGAAAACATGGAAACTAGATTTTGAAAATGGAAATTAGGGAACAAACCCCTAAGATGTTCTTAGAGGGTAAGTATATAAGATGATACTATAATTTTGGTAATGAATATATTAGGTGGATCTTTCTAGAAAATACATCCCTATTTTGATACTACAAGTGGATGTGGTTCTCACAAATACGTACCTAAGAGTTAAAACTCTGCTAAAGAGTTTTAGTATTGACATAGAGTATCCTCATACATTACAACATGCCTTATTGTGCACCTGGTTTGATACTCTTGGCGGATATTCTTAGGATAATTCCCATTTTTCTTTACCAGACATTATGAAGAATTTAAATGTAAATTTTTCCTCAAAGAAACCATGTTTATGATTTTGGGATTATCCATGCATATGAGTCAAATTCATGCTAAATATTTTTCTAATTTGATATTATAAATTATGACTCATAACCTAATCTAGTGTATGAAATTATTTATAAATGGTGACTTGTGGAAGGAATGGAAACCTCATGAACATACATATCTCTTGTAGAGATCACCGTCTTATGCAAGATAATGATGTTGGATCTGATGTTGTGACTAGTGCTGAGAAACTTATAACTATACTAGGATACCTGACTTGGGTTATGAATAATAACCTTACCCTTATAGAGGATCTGGATCCACAACATGAGGGAGCTATGTTAGATAACTTTATGTGACAACAACCTCCATCATTTAATAGGATTACAAACCCATTCATAGAGGAAAAGTGGAAAAGTTTCTTAGAGAATATATTTATCACCTTAGGAAGTAACAAAAGGTAGAATGATGTAATGGTAGTTTATCGTCTGTCAGGAGATGCTGATCAATGGTGGTCAACAATTTAAAACACAAATGAGGAGGAAGAAATGGAAAACATGGAATGAAGAGAATTTAAATAACTTTTCTTTGATAAATACTTTCCTCATGAACAACGAGAAAATATGGAAATGCAGTTTCTGAATTTGTGGAAAAATAAAGATGAAAATATTGAAAAGTATGAAGTAACTTCACAAGGTTAGAAAGTCATGATAAGGACTATATACGTAATCTATGGAGCAATATTGATCGATTATTTGATGGCCAAAAGACATTCCTCTAATGGGTACTAGTCTTGTAATATTTCTCATGATATAAAGACATAGTATCATATCCTATAAAGACATAAAAAGTGCTCTCTAAGTCTTATGTATTTAAAGGAATGCAAGAGAAAAAGAGGGATAATGAATAATCAGAAAATTTAAGTAAGTAAATGGGGAATAAGGGGAGATTTTAATTTCCACTCTATGATAATTGTGGAAGCAAACACTCTGGTGCCCACTTAAAAGGAAAAGGTGTGTACTACAAGTATGGATAAAAAGCCATAAATATAGTGATGGAAAGGGGGAAAATGAGTCTATTAATGTTAGATTCTATAATTATATGTATATGAGACACTATGTTATTGACTATTCAAAGTTTCAAAGAAATATTCCATAGAAAATGCCAAGGGAGTAGAGAAAAGGTTATACGATCCCAACTACGGATACTGAAGTTTCTAATGACATGTTGGCTGGTAATTTTATAATTTACTAAAACTTAACCAAGGAATTATTTGATTATGGATCATCTCATTCATTCATATCTTCCAAGTTTTCTAAGAAAAATTGATATTTCTAATTTAATTTAATAAGGGAGTTGTCAGTCAAAAATCTTAAGGGGAGTAAAATTGCAACAACGATGTGTCGATCAATCCCCATCATGTCATATAAATGTGCTTTAGTTCCTAAACATATCATCAAACCCATGATTTAATTTGATATAATCCTTGGTATGAGTTGGATTTCTCATTATGATACGAAAATCTGTTGGAAGAAAAAGAAGGTTACAATTTTTGAGAAGGATGTAGAATCAATTATCTTTAGAGTAGAAAAATCATTATCTTACTCTTATCTAGATCCACCCCTTGTATCTCTAATTAATGAGACTCTTTTCCAGGATGAGAGTGTGGTATATATGGGTGATGAAAGAAGTATTCAAATTGTGGATTTACATATTTTGCGAGAATATATTGATGTTTTTTCGAAGGATTTACCTAGACATCCTCCTGAGAAGGATATTGAATTCATTTTGATTTAGTTCCTGGTTCGAGACCTATATCAAAGACTCTTTCTCAAATGGCCACTATAAAATTAGTATAACTGAAGAAAAAATAAGAGGAATTGAATGATAACGGATTTATTCACCCTAGTGTTTCTCTATGGGTAGAATATATTATTTTTGTTAGGAATAAAGATGTATATATGAGGTTGTGCATTGACTACTGGGGGATCTATGCTATAACAATAAATAACAAGTTTCCCCTATCACATATTAATGATTTATTTGATCAACTTCATGTAGCCCAATATTTTTCGAATATTAACCTTTGATCCAAATATCATAATTTGCGAGTGAGGAACAAAGTAATTTAAAAGAAAATGTTTCAAACCAGGTATTGGCATTAAGAGTTTATAGTAATTCCTTTTAGACTTACTAATTCACCCTATATCTTCATGGATCTAATGAATAGAGGTTTCTGTAAATAGCATGATAAAATTTTGGTGGTATTTATTAATTATATATTGGTATACTCCAAAATCTATGAAGATCATGAAAATCACTTGTGCACTATTATGAAGATTATTAAAAGAAATGAGTTATATGGGAAGTTTATAAAGTGTGAATTTTGGATTTAATCAGTTTCCTTTCTTGGATACATTGTCTCTAAGGATAGAATATCTGTTAATCCTATGATGACAAAGTATGTGTGAGAATGGCCTACTACAACAGAAATTACTAAAGTATGTATTTTTACTAGTTTAGAAAGTTATTATCAGGGTTTCATTTAGAACATCACCCATTTAGCCAACCCAATGAGCAAGCTTACACGTAAAGTGGTTAAGTTCGTATGGACAAAAGAATGTGAGGATTGTTTTGAAGAATTGAAGAGGATATTAGTGAATGATCTAATCCTAAATCTAACATCGGGGAATGATGGTTTTGTGATCTATAGTGATGCATCAATGAAAGTACGTGGTTTTTTCATTATGAAGAATGATAGAGTTATTTCATATGCATCAAGTAAGTTAAAAATTAATGATAAAATCTATCCTACTCTTGATCTTGTGGTAGATGATGTGATCTTTTATCTAAAAATATAGAGACACTATCTCTATGGTGAAAGATCTGAGATATATAGGGATCAAAAAAGTCTCACATATATACTCTCACAGAAAGAACTCACTATGAGGCAAAGGTGGTGGATCAAACAACTCAAGGATTATGATTATTCCATACACTACCACCCAAGAAAAGAAAATAAGGAAACTGATGAATTGAGAAGGAAGGGTCATGGATTCTTAAACAAAATGTGGATTGGAAGGGATTATGTATTCATGGATCTAATAAATATGGACATGGGAATTACCAAAAAAGGTGAAACATCATTACTTTTTCAAAAAAAAATAAACCCTCTATATTAGAAAGGATTAAATTCTCTTATCCTGATGATGAGAACCTTAAAAAGAAAACTAATGTTATGAAAGATGGGAAGTTGACTGACTTCGTATATGAAGATGGAATTATTAAAATTGGGAAGATGTTATGTGTTCTTTCTATACCTGAGCTGAAAAGGGAGTAATTGTATGATTCCCATAGCTCAAATTTCACTATACGCCCTGGTAGAACTAAAATGTATTATGATTTGAAGGAAAATTTCTCGTGGGACAACATGAAGTGGGAAATTAAATATTTTGTATCAAGATGTTTAGTTTATCAACAATCAATGGATGAAAAACAACATCATAGAGTATTCATGCAACCTATACCTGTTATTCCTTGAAACTGGGATGAAATCACCAAGGATTTTGTCACTAGATTACCCAACACTCCAAAAAATGATGTAATAGGGGTAATTGTTGATCGACTTACAAAATATACACATTTACTTGCTATAAGGGAGATTTCCCACTAGAGAAGCTTGCATGACTATATATCAATGAAGTTGTAAGACTTCATGGACCACTTATTTCAATTGTGTCTAATCTTGATCCATGATTTACATTAAAATTCTTGAAATTTTTTCAATATTTTTGGATATCAGCTTCGATTGAGTACTTCTTATCACCCTCAAACTGATAGGCAATCAAAGAGGATGATCCAAACCTTATAAGACATGTTGATATCATGTTAAATTGACTTTAAAGATATGTGGGATCAATATTTAACTTTAGTGGAGTTCCTATAATAATAGTTTCCATTAAAGTATTCAAAGAAGCTCAAATCAAACAAAATATCTATACTGATAATCTAAATAAGGATTTGGAATTTAAAGTGAGAGATCACATTTTCTTAAAAGTATTACCATGGAAGGGAGTTATAAGATTTGGGAAGAAAGGGAAACTGAGACCTAGATACATAGACCCTTTTGAAATTATGGAAAAAAATTAGAGTTGTTTCATATCATTTGGCTATGCCACTTGGCCTCTCTAAAGTACACAATGTGTTTTGTGACTCATTGTTAAGAAAGTACTTGCTAGACCAAACACATGTTCTCACTTCAGAAGGTATAGAATTGGAACCTGACTTATCATACTGTGAAGAGCCTATATGGATTTGAGACACTATGGAATATGTGTTGAGGAATCAGATGAAACAGTTGGTAAAGGTACTTTGGAAAAATCATAGAATTGAGGAAGAAACATGAGTGCCTGAGGGGATTTTGATGAATAACAACGCAAATGTTTTTATGAGGTAATATTATATGTACTTTTGATGATGATTTTTTTGTAAAGGGGGGATAATATAACACCCCAAGGATTTGTAAATAAATGCATGAAAGACTAAGTCTCCAAAAAACACCAATTTTGTGTAACCTAGCTAGTGAAACATAATTTTTTCACCTTTGTAACATGAATTTTGAAAAACTAACATACATAGTTGCGTTCAGTAAGATATTTAGAGTTTGATAAGACAATCATAACTTTTGATGAATAGTAATGACAAAGATAATGTTTTCTTAATTAATTATAGTTTTTTAAATGATTTAATCCCTTCCCATTAATCAATTTGAGTTTATTTGCATCATTTCATGATTTTTGGTGAGTTTTGAGCTTAAGTGTGAAAATTGGTTAATTATGGACATTTAACAGTTTTATGTTTCCTCTGTATTTCGAGCATAACTCCTACATTTTTAATCCAATTCATTTGATTCATTTTTTGTAGGATGTAATGATTCGTGGGATGCATATAGGTCTTCAGAAACAAAAGCCAATTCTAATTCCAACAAGCCAAAAGAATTTCATAATTGTGAACATTTATTCTAGACGGTAGAATAGACCATGACTTATTAAATGAATTATATCTTGGACCACCATCCTTCAAATGCAGTTGTTTCAGCTGGGTTAGATAGATTACTAGAAGGTTCAGAGGATTAGAAAATATCATAAATAAATTCATTCATTAAAGCCACCAATTCAATGGACAAAGAAGGGTTGGTGGAATAGTGTTTGGCGGCCTGGAAAAGTCTCTTCCATTTAGGCGGCCATAACGTCCTTTACACGGCTCCAATGTCTCTAATATTTTGAGGGTATATGTCCAACTTCATTCCAAAAATTATATAAGAAGGTACCTCTGCATCATTCTTCCATGATAGGGAAGAACCAAAGCTGACCTTCTGGAGAACTGAATCTGGAGGATAAAATTATGTTCTTTATTTTTACTTCTTTCTTACTCTTATTTTTTAATGCCTTCATATTCCTCATTATTCTAAATTACCCTTAACATGGTGGGGTAAACATATGAGGTGATTGATGTAGGGAAGGTTTTATATTTTTAATGTTTTGAGTTCTTACATTTGATTGAATAAAATATCTCTTTCTTCTGCGAAGTTGTTTTCAAATTCTAAAAACAGAATTTATTATCTTATGCGAACGTATTTGATTTTATATTCTATTGTTATTATTGCTTTGATAAATGATCATTTTTTTCTCTCCATTTGGTTCTGTTTTATATTCTATAGAATAAATATCAGGGCTTAGTGGTGAAGTACCTAGAAATCGCTAGTACGTGTGGGAGGGGTGGTGAATATTCAGGATTATTTAGGATAAACAATACTCGATTGGGAATTGCCTTATATAATTGAGGGTGTTCACTAAAAATATATCACACAATAGAATAAGTTTATACCAAAATATAATTGTTGTAAACCATTTAACCAAATAAGTGAGTTTAAGTAATTATAGAATCTCACTTAAATCAACTTAGCAGAAGAGGATTGAATTAAATGGAACTAGGATAGTATTGAAATTATAAAACCAACCCCGACTTGATCACCCTTCTCATAAAATAGTTTTTAAATCACTTGAATTCCATTTTTGTCTTAAATTACTTCCCTAATTTTTTATTTTGTTCTATTTCTCTCTCTGATTTCAAAACAAAACAATTTCAAAAACACATAACATTTTCTCTAATTAAAAAGTGACAAACTATTTTGTGTGCAATCCTCATCGGGAGACAACCTAGGTTAACCAATATACTATATTTTAACTTAGTAAATAAAAAAGTTTTTTCCATACCCCATGATAGATGTGCATCAAACTTGGCACCGTTTCTGGGTTGGAAGTGTCACAAAACATGAAAAAACTAAAAAAACTTTCTTGAATGACCCGTAGTTCAAATAACCCTTTAATTGAATTTGATTCTGAAATAGATCGTACAATAACCCAATTGAGAAAACAAAATTTTCAAAGAGAGTATGAAGAAATACACCTCACAGATTCAAGTGATACTTCTAGTGATCACTCTAAACCTACAATAATGGCTGATAATCCCAATCAAACTCTACGTGATCTTTGCACACCTCAATTTGCTAATCAAAATAACCAAATCACTATCCCTGACATAGAAAATGATTTTGAACTATGCATTAATATGATTCAAGTGCTTCCAAAATTTCATGGTCTTGTAGGTGAATACCCAAATCGACACATCCATGAGTTTACCTATGTCTGCTGCAGCTTCAAACCCCGAGGATTCGCAGAAGAGGAATTAAAGTGGAGGGAATTACCTTTATCACTTAAGGGAGCAACAAAAGAATGGTTTTATAATCTCCAACCAAGGGAGATAAACGATTGGGAATATCTCAAAATAAGTTTCTAGTAGAGATTATTCCCTACATCTAGGAGCACAACAATAAAAAAGGAGATTTATGTCATACATCAATCAACTGGAGAGACTCTCTACGAATACTGTGAATGTTTCAAGAAACTCTGTGCAGGCTGCCCACACCATGAAATGGAAGAGAACCAATTTCTTGTGTTCTTATTCCAAGTATTGCTCAACAATGATCGCAATTTACTAGACGCCACATCTAGAGGAGCCTTGATCGAAAAGTCACCAGCAGATGTCAGAGGCCTGATTGAGAAGATTGCGCAAAACTCAAAGCAATTCGGAACTAGAGGTACGAGCACTAGAGGCATCCATGAGGTAAGAACTTTGGATTAATCCTCACCCTTAATTGAAGAAACACTTAAGGAAATGAATAGTGTGATGAGACAACTTTCTGTGAACAAAGTGAAGGAACAACAAGGCCCGAATCAGGTATGTGGTTTATGCTCTTCAAGTTATCATTACACTGATCAATGTCTAGAAGTGCAGGGGACTGAAAATTGTACAGCTACCTATCAAGAAAGGAAAATACAGTAAAATCAACCATCTCAAACCCAACAAGGATATGGATTCCGATATAACCAGGATAGGCCTCCATTTCAAAATCAATACCAAAATCAATCTCCATTCCAGCAACAGCAATACCAGAATCCTCCACCATTCCAACAACCCTATAAACAATCATAGCAGCAAAAACCATATGAATAACCATCAAAAAGTACTCATAAGAACCACCAAGAAATAGATATTGAAGATCTAAAGAAGATAGTGAAAAATTTAGATCATAAATTTGACAACCTTATGGATATTCTAACCAAAAATCAAGGAAAACTCCCAGCACAAACAGTTCCAAATCCCAAAGAAAGTGTGAGCGTCATTACAACACGAAGTGTAAAAGAGCTAATGTCACCTGAACAAAGTGAGGATGATGATTCTAAGAAACCTAATAAAGAACAACACATCCATCCAAAAGAATTAGACCAGAACAACAAAGGAGAAAGAATTGGGTTTAGAAAGGAAAGGCCAGAAACACCATTACAAAAACAACAAAGCGAGAGAAAGGATATCCAAGCACCATTCTCATCTACTTTAGTTGAGTCAAAGAAGGTTGAAGAAGGTAGACTTAAAAATAAAATCCAGGAAACATTTCAAAAATTTGAGATCAATATCCCACTACTAGATGCAATCGAAAAAATCACTAAGTATGCAAACTTTTTGAAGGAGTTGTGCACAAAATGAAGGCGGTTGGATGAAAATGAGAGAATCATATTAGGAAGAAGTGTCTCAGAACTGATCAAACCAATGATAACAAAAAAATTTCAAGATATAGGGACATTATCTATTCCCAGCACTATTGGTTATTTAAATTTTACTGATGCATTATTTGATCTAGGATCTTTAATAAATGTTATGCCTCACTCTGTATTTTCATCCTTGCATATCGGAGAACTAAAACCAACTCGAGTGGTGGTCCAATTAGAAAACAGATCCACCGTTTTCCCAGCTGGAGTTATAGAATATTTACTCATCGGAGTAAGTGGATTGAACTTTCCAGTAGACTTTTATCTCCTTACCAAGGAAGAAGACAGAGCTTTAGGCCACTCAACCATTATCCCAGGGCGACCCTTCCTTAAAACAGAAAGGACTATCATCAATTTCCATTAAGGAACACTCAAAATGGAACTTGGATATAGTACAGTACACTTCAACATTATCTATGAAATGAATCATCCTTCCAGTAATCACTCACTTTATGCGATCTCCCATGATAAAGGTATAGAACCAATTGAAGTTTAATGCATGCTTCTTGACTTTTTATCATTAGGATGACATTCTTCATTTGGAAATTCCAATTCCCAAGAACCTAAAAATCCAAATCTCATGATAGAGGATGAGATAAAATCTGAATTTTTTGATTATTTTTTAAATGAAAATTAGATGATACCAGAGATTACATCCTTAGGAACATGAAACCTTAATTCAATGTCATCCCTTGAACAACCCCCATGTCTTGAACTTAAGCCACTATCAAGTGATTAGAAGTACGCTTACCAAATGGAAGGATAAAAATTTCCAGTAATAATTTCCAATAACCTATCCCATTCACAAGAGGAAACTCTAATTGACCTACTCCAAAGAAATGTCCAAGCTGTAGGATGTAGTTTATGTGATATACCCGGAATAAATTCCAAGGTCTTTTCTCATAGAATATTTTTAGAAAGTGATTCCTGACCACTTAGAAAACCTCAAAAAAGACTTAATCCCACAATCATGGAGGTTTTTAAGAAGAGATAGAGAAAATTCTAGCATCGGACATCATTTTCCCAATCTCCAATTCTCAATTGGTCAGCCCCATTCATGTAGTTCCAAAGAAAACTAGCATGAAAACTGTCAAAAATGAAAGAAATGAATTGATCCCCAAGTGAGTACAAAATATCTAGAGAGTGTGTATAGATTATAGGAAGTTAAATAAAGTTACCTGAAAAGACTACTTCCCCATTCCATTCATCGATCAAATGCTATAAAGGTTAGCTGGAAAAACTCGTTACTATTTTTTAGATGGATTCTCAGGATACTATCAGGTACCGATCGCACTAGAAGACTAAGAGAAGACAACCTTCACCTGTCCATTTGGTACATTATCCTACAAAATGATGCCTTTTGGGCTATGCAATTCCCCAGTTAAATTTCAATGATGTATGCTGAGTATTTTATCAGATCATATTGAGGACTTCTTGGAGGTATTCCTTGATGATTTCACAGTTTTTGGTAATTCATTTGACCATTACTTTGGAAATTTGGAATAAGTTTTGAAAAAATGAATTCAAATGAATCTTGTCTTAAATTTTGAAAAATTTCATTTCATGGTTGAAAGGGGAATAGTTTTGGGGAACATAATTTCACAAAAAGGGATAGAGGTTGATAAATCAAAAGATGAATTAATAAATTCCTTGCCATATACAACTTGTTTAAAACATGTTAGATCCTTTTTAGGAAATACTGGATTTTACAAGAGGTTCATCAAAGATTTTAGTAAGATTTATCTCCCTATATCAAGATTACTACTAAAAGAAGATGACTTTAATATTGATTATGCATGCAGAAATTAATTTGATGAACTAAAGAAAAGGTTGATCACACCTCTAATAATGCAACCACCCAACTGGGTTTACCATTTTGAGTTTATTTTTGATGCATCCAACCAAGCAGTGGGAGCTTCTCTATCACAAATAATTGAAAGAAGGCCTCAAGTAATATCATATGCATGAGGATTCCACAAAAATCAATTACACAACCACTGAGAAGGAGTTCCTTTCAGTTGTATTTGTACTCGATAAATTACGATCATATCTTCTTGGAACTAAAGTTGTTATTTTTTCTAATCATGCAACTCTTAGGTATTTAATGAAGAAGGTGGATGCAAATCCAAGGCTAGTAAGATGCATGATACTCTTACAAGAGTTCAATTTGGAAATTAAAGATATAAAGGGAAGTGAAAATCAGGCAGCTGGTTTTCTAAGTCGACTACCCCACACCGCTGAAGCAGAAATTCCAAACCAGAACCCACTTAATGATGAGCTTCCTAGAGAACAACTCTACATCATCAACAGTGAAGTTCCATGGTATGCCAATATGGTCAATTATCTGGTAACATCTCAAATCCCATCTCATTTAAATTCCCACCAAATTCAAAAGATGACATCTGAATCTAGATATTATATCTGGGATGATCCATTTCTTTGGAATACTTGTAATGACCAAGTAATAAGAAGATGTTTTTTTGAAAGTGAAATTAATTCTGTTTTTGAGTTTTGCCACACATTAGCTTGTTAAGGCCACTTTGGACCTCAAAGGATAGTAAGGAAGGTTTTAGAATCTGGACTTTATTGGCCCACCCTTTTTAAAGAAGCACATGAATTTTGTAAAAGGTGTGGAAAATGTCAGTTTTTTGGAAATATTTAAAAGAGAAGATAAATGCCCCAACAACCACTTAATTTTTGTGAAATATTTGAATTTTGGGGAATATATTTTATGGGGCCTTTCCTAATGTCATTTAGAAATTATTATATCTTGCTTTTTGTTGATTATATTTCCAAATGGGTGGAAGAAAAATCCACCAGGGCCGACGATGCTAAAGTGGTTTGTGATTTGGTCAGGACTAACATATTTTGTAGGTTTGGAGAGCCTAGAGAAATAATTAGTGATCAAGGGACTCACTTTTTCAATATGATAATGGAGGCTTTGCTGAAGAAATATGGGGTGCATCATAAAACATCAACTCTCTATCATCCACAGACAAATGGACAAGCTGAAGTGTCCAATAGGGAAATCAAAGGAATTTTGGAATACACTGTTAATCCAAATAGGAAGGATTGGTGCCAAAGGCTGGAAGACACATTATGGTCTGCCATGGTAGCTTAAAAACCCCCAATTGTAATGAGTCTATATAGGTTGATTTATGGGAATGTTTGTCACCTACCTGTGGAATTGGACCATAAGGCATACTGGGCTGTGAGGAAGATAAATTTGGATCTTGAAAACACTAGGAAGGAAAGAAGATTATAGTTGCAAGAGATGGAAGAGATTTTAAGGGAAGTTTTTGAATACTCCAGAATTTACAAAGAGAGAACAAGAGTGGCTCACGGAAAACTGATCCAACCGAAAAACTTCCATCCTAGAGACACAGTGCTATTATTCAACTCAAGACTCAAGCTGATGCCAGGTAAACTTTGTTCCAGATGTGAATGTCTATTTATAGTTACTCATGTATATCCTTTTGGTGATGTGAATATTATGAAGGATATAGAGAATAAGCCATTCACTTTTAATGGGCATTGGTTCAAGAAATTCCTTGGGACCATGCCATCAGATCCAGTTGAGGAGATAACACTCCTCTAACCCGTTTATCAATAAATCCATCAGGTTGTACCTCTTCTTAACACTTTCTTTATTACTGTGATTAAATTTAAAATCATATTACATGTTTAATCCAATTGAATTCATTGAGTACATTGCATCATTTATGTTTGGGGGAGGGAACCTTTGTAGTTAGGATTTTCATTGGTTGTCTGTTTTCTTATTTAAAAAAAACTTTTTCAGTCAATATGTGGGTTTCATGTTCAATTTTTTGTGTTTTTCTAAAACTATTGAGCTAAAATTATTCTCATTTCTATTTTTAAAACCCATTTCATTGAGTGAAACAATTTATCCCATGAAACTAAGCTTAAATGAATGCTGAAATTGACTTTGTTTCACGTTCAAATATTTGGAAATTTCATAAAAAGTACTCTGATTTTTGAATCTCATGCCACAATTCAATATATTTATATTTGAAATCACTTTCCTATGAGGATTCTAAACCTAATTTTCATATTCTTTTCTTTTAACTCACTTCTTGAGAGAACCATACCATGCTTGATTTAACCAGAATTTGATTAATTCCTGTCAAAACTTGAGGGTTTTAGGTACATGTTTTTTAAATTATTGAAAAATTTATTTTGTTTTAATGCCCCCTTTTTAAAATAATCGTTTTTATAATGGCCCGCCTTTTAAATTTAATCCTTGTATCCTATAGGATCCATGAACAGCCTATTAGGTTAGCCACATTACAAGCCAATTTTCCCTATCCAACCAGCTCTTGAAGTGAAATTACATAATCTAGTTGAACTTAAATGTTGGGGGAGGTTGACTTGGGTTGAGCTACCTCATTTGGAGATACTTTGGGTGGAAAATAAAAATTTGAAGAGATGGGCTTGTTTTTGAAAAAAATATCATTTTGTATGAGAAGTTGTGCCTATATGAAGCTTCCAATGAAAAAAAAGGTGTGCCTATCTGGAACTTTCAAGAAAAATATTGGTTGAGATGATTGAAACTTTTACTTATGAAATGATAAATGTTGTAAAATTTCATTGATTATTCATGCGGATGGAGATGATTTACTACTAATGGGATAGAGGAGGAGACTACACTTGAGTAAAAATTAGAGTACTGCAATTTTTCTTCAAAAAGATCCTAGCCCTCCTTATTCTGCCTCAGACATTTTTTCACATCAAAATCCTACCATCCGAAAGCCACAGAACAACCATATTAATTCCTCATGATAAACTTATGTCCTTGAATCACATCGGGTGGAGATTTAGAAATTTATCAAGCCTATGGTGACCCTTGTATGAGTATTGGATGAGAAATACATTGCTGAAAACTGATATTTGTGTGATGAGAGAAAATAAAAGTGGGGTAAGTGTTTTGTCTGCATTGGGGAATAAATTAAGAGGAAATATATTTAATGAACTGAATTTAGAACTTGAAAAAATTATTTTTTATGAGTCATGATATATTTTGTTTCCTGGTATTAAATTGTTAGATCTCATGATTATGTGTTTTAAATTTGCTTTGATTTAATATCGATGTTTACTTGTCCAGGAGTCCAAGTGAAAAGTGTGGGGGAATTGACAGAGATAATATTTTCATAATTAATTATATGTTTTTAAATGATTTAATCCTTTCCCATTAATAAATTTGAGCTTATTTTCATCATTTCATGATTTTTGGTGAGTTTTGAGCTTAAGTGTGAAAATTGATTAATTTTAGACATTTAACAGTTTTATGTTTCCTCTGTATTTCGAGCATAACTCCTAAATTTTTAATCCAATTCATCTAATTCCTTTTTTATAAAGTCATGATTTGTGGGATACATATAAGTCTTCAGAAAAAAATCCAATTCGAACTCCAACAAGCCAAAAGAATTCGGTCAATGTGAACATTTATTCTGGCTGGCAGAATAGACCATGACTTATTCAATGAATTATATCTTAGACCACCGGCCATCAAATGTAGTGGTTCTAGCTGGGTTCGATTGATTACTAGAAGGGTCATAGGATTAATAAATATCATAAATAAATTCATTCATTAAGTGCGCCAATTTAATGGTCAAAGAAGGGTTGGTGGAATAGTGTTTGGCATCCAGGAAAAGTCTCTTCCATTTAGGCGGCCATAACTTCCTTTAAATGGATCCAATGGCTCTGATATTTTTGGGGTAGATGGAAAACTCCATTACCAACATTATATAAGAATTAACCTCTGCCTCATTCTTCCAGGAGAGGGGAGAACCGAAGATTAACTTATGAAGAACTGAATTTGGAGGAGAAAATTATGTTCTTTATTTTCACTTTTTTCATCTTCTTATTTTTGTAATGCCTTCATCTTTTTCATTATTCTAAATTACCCTTACCATGGTGGGGTAAACATATGAGGTGATTGAGGGAGGGAAGTTTTTATATTTTTAATGTTTTGAGTTCTTACATTTGATTGAATAAAATCTCTCTCTCTTCTGAGAAGTTGTTTTCAAATTCTAAAAACAGAATTTATTATCTTATGCGAACGTATTCGATTTTCTATTCTGTTGTTATTATTGCTTTGATAAATGATAATTTTTCTCCCTCCATTAGGTTCTGGTCTATATTCGATAGAATAAATATCAGGGCTTAGTGGTGAAGTACCTAGCGATCGCTAGTACGTGTGGGAGGGGTGGGGAATATTCACGATTATTTAGGATAAACAATTCCCGATTGGGAATTGCCTTATATAATTAGGGGTGTTCACTACAACTCTATCACACAACAGAAAAAGTGTATACCAAAATAGAATTTTTTTAAACCATTTAACCAATGAAGTGAGTTGAAGTAATTATGGAATCTCACTTAAATAAACTTAGCAGAATAGGGTTAAATTAAATGGAACAAGGATAGTATTGCAATTATAAAACCAACCCTTACTTGATCACCCATCTCATAAAATAGTTTTTAAATCACTTGAATTCCATATTTGTCTTAAATCACTTCCCTAATTTCTTATTTTGTTCTATTTATCTCTCTGATTTCAAAACAAAACAATTTCCAAAACACATAACATATTCTCTAATTAAAAAGTGACAAACTATTTTGTGTGCACTCTTCATCGGGAGACAACCTAGGTTAACCACTATACTATATTTTAACTTAGTAAATAAATGTTTTTTCCACACCCCACGATAGGTGTGTGTTAAGTAACAAACCCTCAATAATAGTAATATGAACCTTCTGAATATTAAATCATATTATTATTTTTTTGTCTTATGGTTATATGATAATGAGATCTTTATAAAATTTTCACGGTGATATAAAATGAATTTTAGGTTTAAATTTTTTATTTTTTAGAGTAATTAGGATTTTATTTTAAAATTAAATTAATCATATATATAAAATTATTTTCTAAAATTGGAGTTCATTTTTGAATTGTACATGTCGAAAAATGGTTAGGGTGAATTTTTGGGATTTTTTTGAAAAATCTTGAATTTTTTATGAATAGTAAAATACAGTAATTTACTGTATAAATATATTATGAGTTAAATTAAATATTAATATAATCATGGATGATGTAAGTAAACTTTTTTGAAACTCACATGCACTTATTACTATAATCTGTCACATTAATCTATTATATTGGTTGTTTTGATGAAGGTGATAAAATAATGAATAAGATATTCACAAATCACCCCTCTCCTCCACTATAAAACCCCCCTCACTCACTCCTCTCATCACTCCTATCATGACTTGTGTCTTGTCTAAATTCTACTCAATTATCCTCCCAAGATCCCCCCCCCCATGTAAAGAAGACCTTGTCCTCATAAAAAATACCAAAACCTCTCCCCAAAAAATTCTATCAAGGAAGATTACTTCAAGTGGTAAAATCCTCTTTTCATTTCTTTTATTTTTATTTCCTCGCCTCATTTAATCCAAATGTGATGATGAATCCATTAAATTAATGTAATAGAATTTTATATGATAATTGAATAATTCTTCATCATATCTCCTTTCCCCTTCTTTTATACTAGAAATGAAATCACCATCCGAGATGTGTTAATTTATCACATTCAAGGACAACGAGATTTCAATTTATATTATTATCTTAAATACTGGCCGTGAAACCATTTTTATTATATAATCATATAATAATATATTAATTTTAAATTATTTATGTTTTTACAATCCTTTTTTACAAATGATATGAATTTATAAAATAAAATGAGTCTGTGGCGATAAGAAACCGATATTTAACCCAAACAATTGTCATTAATATTTTATATAATGATTCAAAATGTCTCCCAATAACCAAATGAATTTTATAAACATTTAATATTATTTATGTTCACTAATAACATATAACTTCAATTTTGGATAACCATTCTCATTATACATGTTTATTTGTACATAAATACAAGTAAACTGACCATGAAAACCATGGATGAAAACACTCCCAAACAATGAAATTGAATCTCTTATCCTATAAAAATAACATGAATAAACATAATAAGGTTATAATTAATCAATAACATGTATATGAGGTTCTATAATTATTAATTTATAAACATAAATTTTAGTATTCAGCTTATTAAGATCATGTGTGGAATACCTTCAGACTTAAGGTAAGGGTTTTCCACCCGAACCACCATTTTCATTCGGGTTACTTTTATTGGCTACTTATTTCAGTGAAATTATTATGTATGGTTATGTACTAGTCATAAATTCTATGTGAATTTTCTATATATATTTACAAAATAGAATTCTTATTTATTTTTTTGGGTAATTACAAATTTTAAATGGAATTTTCAAAATTCGTTCTAAAATACATGCCTGATTTAAGGAACTTTCTCAAATTCTTACTTATTTTCAAGGGAACTCGATAATCTATTCATAGAAAAAAATATCTTTCTAAAATCACTCATTTTATTATGAAAATACTTTATTACTTAATTTATATTTTATAAAAATAATTTTCCAAAAGAAATCTTCTTTTCAATGTAAAAGATTATTTATCTCAACAATTAATAGATGATTTTATAAGAGTATCTTTATTTTTTTCAACACTCTTATTGTTTCTTATGTATTATTAGAATTAATCATTTTATGATATCATCTACCATATTTAATTGAATGGTTTACTATTATTTTGACTATGGATGTTCTATCTTAGTACCATTCACCAATTTACTCCGAAGGGTTAGTGTTTATGCCTAATGTTCGGGGAAAGTTATTTAAATTTCATATGTTACTTTCAATATGAAGGTATATATTGTTGATGTTTGTTCCTATTCATATGATGAATTCTTTGTAATTATTATGTGAGGTGTGGGACTTGATATAGACCCTCTATGAATCGGTAGGTCTCATGAGACAAATAGATGTTGACTTGACGAGGCCTTGTCAATTTTTTTAGATATAGTTTTGGACAAGGCCTTAATCATTTTTAGATGTCTTGGTCGAGGCCTTAAATGTATGTTTCAAAATGTCCGGAATATGAATTTCAATCATTATGAAGCTATAAATTCATTTTTAATTTGGTTATTCTATTAGAATACCCATTATTATGTTTTATTATTGTGATGTTTACTCACCTCATATTACTACCATAATGTGTTCGGGTTTATTTTTTTAAAGGCATATTTTTCCAATTATTCACCATGCTTAATGATTATGTTTATGATAACTTCAACTATATTTTTTACCATTACTGAGCATATGATCTCACCCCTTTTTATGTTTCCTTTTTTCCCAGACATGAATAGGTATATTATGATTAACTTGCGTGGATAATCTTAGAGTTGTGGATGTTCTCAATGAAATGTATTTTCTATTTTCATTTCATGTTGTAATGTTGAACTTATGTATGTATTTGTATTTTCAAGTCTACTAAGCTATTAATTATTTCAGGATACAACTTTCTTGTAATCATGCCAATGTAATGTACAAAGGCATTGGCTTCGGGTAACTCGGGTCAGGTTTGTACAATTCAACTAGTATAATACCCATAATTATGTTTTATTATGGAATTATTTATTCAGATCTTATTCCTACCACAATGTGATCAAGTTTATTTTTAAAGGAATTTGTTTTTAGTTATTCACCATTCCCAATGTGTATGTTTATGATATCTTCCAGAACATTTCTTAGCCTTACTAAGAATTTCAGCTCACCCCTTTCTTATGTTTCATTTCCCAAGACCTGAAGTGGTGTATTATGAATGAGATGCCTGGAAAACTTAGGAGTTATGGATGTTGTAAAATGAATTTCTATCTTATATTTCCTTTCAAGTGGTAATTTTGAACTTATGTATGTATCTAGTTTTCCAAATCTACTAAAATATTTGTTCCTTTGGGATACCTCTTTCATGTAATCACACCAATGTAATGAAAAATGGCACCAACTCTGAGCAAATGGGGTCAGGGTCATTACATTCTAAGATTATTTATTTATTTATTGATCTATTTTGTGTATAAAAATTATACAATCTAGATTAGTTATGTTTAAATATAGTTGTGGGTCACCTCTTTCCAGGATTGAACATAGTTGATGAACCTTCCAAAGGTAAAAATTACAGGAATAGGGAAGGATACCAAGACCAAGGATCCTCACCAATACTATTCTAAAACCAACTATAAATGTATCTATTTTCAATTAAATCTTTAGAATACAGACCAAAAATTACTAAACCTATCACTTCTTTCCTTCTAATATTCAACCCAACAAATCCTACTATTTATTTCTTTCTCTAAACAACAGACAATTTAAATTTCGATTTTCATAATTAAATTAGATAACAAATATTGTCTATTTGGGTTTGACACTCAGGCTTATCAAATACTTACATTATTTATAGTGTGTTTGAGTTTAATAAATTACCAAATTTGCTTTGACCCATATGAATTAATGACGCCCACGGGCTAACATCCATACATACACATGAGTGATACTTTCACTTCCCATTTGATGAAAAATAGGGTGTATAATAGCTATTTAATAATCATATAACATTTTAGTATATTAAGGGGACTAAAGTAATTATTTTAGGATATATAAAATATATTTATATGAGAAAAAAATGTAAAATTAAAGTGATCGGTTGAGGTGATTTCATATTCTTTGAAACAACTCCTTTTGATTACCTCATGAGGGTCCCAAGGATGGTTTTTTGGGAAGATCAGAACTACTAAAATGGGTATAAGGATGTTTATAATAGATTTCGGTAGGGTATAATTGATATATATGTCTCAAAGTGTTGTAGGAAATAGATGTAGTGAATATACATTTATAAGTGAGGGGAGGGGTATTCTTTGATTTTTTGAACAATAAAATTAATATAAATGATTTTTCACATAAAAATATCTTAAAATGGATATAATTAAAATATAATATGTGGATTAGTAAAAATGATCTCATCCAATAAAATTTTAATAATTTTTTATTATGTTTAGTTTTAACCACCCAATAACCCTTTTTACATTTTCCACTATATTAAAAGTTTCTACCTTTTAATTGTCAATAAATGTTATAATAAAAGAAATAACGACCCATAAATAAGATACAGTTTATTTTTTCAACCTTATACCATTTATATGGATTAATTATATTTTTTTAGGAATTTAAAACCATATAATAATATATTATATGTTATAAAATGTTGTAATTTCATTTTTTAATTTATTCATTTAATATGACGTTAAATACATATAGATAAAGTGAGAATTAAAATATAATACTTTAAAAGCTCTATAAAATTTCATATTGAACTTATAAAATTTTGGGACACATTAATCCATTCATTATATCACTTTTAATTTTTTTTAAAGTTTTTAATTTTTTTTATCTATTAATTGTATATAAAAAATTGTGCGTTTCGTAAGAAATTAAGGTAATTATTACATAAAAAAATTATTAATAAATTTCAATTATAAAAAATATTTATATTTTATTTAAATATTTATAACCCAAAATAGCCTCTATTTATCCTTATCCCAATAATTGAAAGATAATAAAACAAATACAATGTCATTTTTGACTTTTCATTAAATAAAAAATAAAAAGATCCAATTCACATGAAAATGGAAAAAATTTCATTAATTAGAATATTGGATTATTATTAAGTAAATAGGGTCATAAAATGAAATTAAGGAAAGTTTAAGGGTCATTTTCCAATCTTTATCATTTTATTTTTAAGCTTAGTTACCTGATTTACACTTACCATGATGACAATTATTTACTATGGTTACAATTCATAGTGAAAAAAAATAAAAGGGATATATTTACCAAATTTGGAACCTATGATTCCAAATATGGAATCTATTTTTAATGATTTAATTTTTATAATTTTTAGTAATTAATTAAATATAAAATTCAAAATGAAACTAAAAATAATTTTTCAGAAAAAAGCCTTTTATGTATTAAAATCTTATATTAAGAATTCAGTCATAAAGTTGATTATAATTTAATTTATTGGATTTTTAAAAATATAAAATAAATAATTTTACTTTTAAATCATTTTAAAACAAAATTTAGCTTTTGAAATTCCTGAAATAAAAAGATATTTATTAATAAAATTATTTATTTCACTATTCACTTGAAAATCAGTCTTTTTAGAGAAATACAAATATTTCACCAAAAAGTAATGTCGATATGATGATTTTAGAAATGATATTTTTTTTTATAAAATTTAATTTATAGATTTTTTTAAAATTAATTAGGGTATTTTCTCACAAAAAGAAATAAAAATCATTTTTGCTAAAAACATATTTTCGAAGCATAAAATAACACCACTAAAAATTGAGTACTTATTTCTTAAAATGAATCAATACATGTGTATTAATTATAAACTTTATGTATATATATATGTAATTATTCATTTAATTCCATTAATACCCAAAATATTAACCAATCGGTTATAATAGTCATATTTAAATTATAATATTTTTTGGTTCCTTTAGACTCAATGTTGTGTGTCAAAAACACTATCGAACATAGTGTTATTTTAAATTCCCAGTGTTCTATATTATCTTCACCTTAAATAAATTTCATACATGTAATTTTAACTTTTTCACAATAATCATGTTGTTTTATTTCTAAAAATTTGTGTGGAAAACTAACATTGAAAAAAGTGTTATTAAAACATTGTATTTAAAAGAGGAAAAGGTAAATATGATGTTCATATGGAATAATAGATTATTAAGTTTCCAAATATGATGTTGTTATTAGGAAGTTAAAATATGGGAATGTAAGAAAAATGTAATTGACAAATAATAATAGAGATTTACATGGGTTATTGATCAAAATAATGTAAATGATCATTAGAAAGGTAATGATCAGAAAACCATACACCATATAGGTGTAAAAAAAGCCGTAGATTCATCAAAAATTAAAGTAATAAGAATAAATTTATGTTTCAAGATCCTTTCCATAGATTTAAATAAATAATTTACAATATAGACTAAAAAATATAGAAATTTACTTACTAGATAAGTATAACTTCTTCCTTTAATCAATTTCTACAATGATCTCATCTTTTTCACAAAATATAGAGTATTTAAGATGAATTTTTTTCCCAAAGAACTAAAATAAACTTCTACGGAAGGAAATAACCCATAAAGGGAAAATAAATATATTCCTCCTTCCTTAAAACATTAACCAAAATAAAAATGGTTCCCATGACGTAGGATATTACCCAAAATATATAATCATTTATATAAATACATAGTACATTTTAAATAAAAATTTCCACAATAACATCAATGGGGTACAACTTAGATTTGTTCTCAAATAAATAACCCTACATACCGAATAACCTTAATAACCTCAAAAATTAATGAATGTTTTAACATAAAATTTTTTCTCATACCCTTCATCTTAAACTTCCAAAAAGGTAATAATATTCTTCCCAAACAATCCTTTATGTTAAACTTATGGGTTATATATACCTGAACCCAATAACACATCTCTCAAAATTTCAATAATCAATAAAAATTACCAAAAATTTCAAAAAGGTTTGATCCTATAATATTATTTACAAAATAAACATAATATTTATCCATTATATGATTTATGTAAAAACAATTTCATACTAAAAAGGACATCGCATAGTCTAGTGGTAGGTGTTGCACCCTTATCCCCCTCCAATTGTGGGTTTAAGCTTCGCAACATTTTTAATTGTGGAAAGTTGTATTTATGACTATGGGTTGTCCTTTTTATATAATTATAATGTATGAAAGAATAAAATGTACATAATAAAAAATAACATTATTCATAAAATCGCTTTTTAACTGCTAAGGTTTTCTATGAAACCTATTTTTCTAAAAAATCAAATAACCTGAAATGACAATTATTAATTTAAGATTAATTGTATTATTAAACCTAAAGGATATTAATAGATTTAAACTTATGTCAAAAAATATAAAAGTATTATTCCTTAAATAAACTTCTCCCTAAAACGTAAATTATACATAAGGGTTACATATACCTCAAACATATATCAAAGCTCAATAAATATATACAAGGTACCTCAATCACATTAAACCTCATAAGGGGTATCTATTCCTTTAAAATTATGATAATCCTTAGACAAATAAACGTATGATATAACCTAAAAATATTAAAATATCCATATGTAAATCATAAATATAGTTTCTTTGGGGCGTATCCTCAAAGTATGTTATAGGGTTACATTCCCTAATCTATCATTCACTAAATATGTTTCCCAAGGTTTCTAATAAACTTTATTTGCTACCAGCTATACTGAACCCATATCCAGTATCCCATAGTTGGTGGTTACCTTAATATAATTTCACTAGATACAAGAAATTACATCCCAACAGACCTAATAGTTTAGTATTCTTGGTAAACTATATACATACTTGAATCTTACATTATATTTGAAAACATAAAATGCATAACATAGTGAATGTAAATATTTTCTATCCCTAAAATCATTCAAGGATTTTATCTTCATGTCCTAGATAAAGGAAACCAAATAAGGGTGAGATAATATTCTTAGAAAGGTTTACATACAATGGAAGTTATCAGGATTAAATAACTCATATTCAATCTGTCAAGGTAAGTGACTTAATACACATTCCATTTAATCAATCACTCGAGTTCAAGGAATAACATGGAAGTAATATATGATGATAATATAATTCCACACAACTAATCATATTAACTTTAAGTATATCCATGGATATCAAAACTATTAAAATAATCACATGGATACTAATAACTAATCTCGTAATGATGAAATGAAAAATCTTGAATGTCTTAAACATACTGTTGAGTCCTCGATCCAAGTAAACATACAATAATTGATAATTACTTAGAAAAATACCCAAAATAGTTTATCTCTTGATACTTACTGATGAATCATGGAGCTATATAAGTCTCCTCCCATTAATTTCTAAGTCCAATAAATTCATCATATCAAATAGGTGAATAAAAATTCATTTTATAATCAACATAAGAAATCATATTGGAAACCTAGTATGAGAATGTTAATATACCCCCAATAAAACATATCATAAACCATAGAGAGAAAGAATAAGGATTGTATCATTAGAGAATATCCCCAATGGAGTATATGTCAAATAATGTTTTGTTGTCACTGATGAATCGAAATACCAAAAAAATACCATTAAAAAAATCTTGAGGAAAATACCATTTTCACTTAGAAATTGACTTTTAATAATGAAAATTTTCCAAAATTTTAGGAATAAAATTATCTTTGAAAATAAAAATGGATAATTTTAACGAAATATTAAAATAATTGAGTGTTCATGATGGAGGTATATTTTTTCATGCCATATAATTTAAAATAAAACATTCCTTTCACACTTTTCAAAGAAGTTAAAAAGTACCTCAATCAAAAAATGACCAAAATAGTCCTTGTAAAACATTTTTTAAAAATTATAAAATGGTTAAAAATTTATCTATTCAGTTATTAAAAATATTATTCAAAAAATTATATAAAAAATATAGGTATATAAGAAAATGATTTTTGATTGTGAAGAAAAAAAGTCTGTTTTCCATAAAAATATATTTTCAATATCACGAGTACCTTAAGAGTGGAAAATGAATTGAAAAATTATAATTTATAGAAATAAAAATTTGATGATAAAATAGTTCGGGTTTAAGATGTAGATATTAAATAACTACCCCATCAAATACTTAAACATATATAATCCCGAATAATGATAAGATTGTGAAATAAACCCTTACCACTTTGGTATCATTTGAATAAAAACTACCATTAAATAAATAACATCAAATAAGAAATTAAATAAAATGAATATAAATATATCCATGATATTAAATATAAATGGTTTAGCAGATACACCTCATAAAAATAAATTGGTGCATGATACCCAATATGTCTCAATAGAGTGTAAATTGAGATAAAATATCTTACAGAGACTATATCATTGATGTAATAATTAATGAATGAAGTTATTATTTGTGAAAAAAGTAAATAAAAAAGTGTAAATAAAACATAATAAAATCATTGGTCATTTAACACATGATCTTGGAATACAATTTTCAATAAAGTAGAAGTATAACCTAATGAATTGAAATTGATTTAAGAAACCCCTTACCTCAGGTCTGATATCCTTTGTATGTGTTCAAACCTCATGTATAGTAAATATAGATTTATTATATATAAATATAAGAATAATAATTATATATATAATACCATATATAATTTACCTATACCATTTTATCACTAGTTGAATAATAATTCTTTATTAAAATAACTATTCGATGTGATAATTGTTTCAGTTTTTCATTTATGTTTGGATTAAGTAGTTTTGGTCCTTGTACATTGATCATGGGTTAATAATAATGAGAAATTTTAATCATGATATAAATACCAAATATATCCATTATATACATATTTAGATTCATTCATTAAATTTATAGATAAAAAATGGATGAGACAATTCATAGATATGGTAGGCCATACGTACGCATGAACATTGTTTTCATTTTTTGATAGATGAAATAGAATATAGGTAAATAATAATTCACCATTCTAGAATCATTATAATATAATATATATCATACATAATCTTTAAATATATCCTTATTACCATCCATCTTAATCAGAAATTAAAAAAATGAATCACATTGTCTTGTTGAGGTGGTAATCTAAACGTATGCATGAGCGACATTATCTTTTTCCCAGAAATTAGATGGTAATAAGGTAGATGTTATATTATAAATCAATATGTTTTATTATGTCATAGGTATAATATATAAAAATTCAACTTCTCATAATAACAATTTATGAAATATGGTGTTTGAAAATGGATTGTATTTCTACGTAGAGACGTTAATCCATACATACGCAAAAGAAATAATTTCACATCCACTTTGATTCGAAATAAGATGTATAATAATGATTTCATAATCCAAATAAAATTTAAGTATAGTTATTCTATTGAAGTTATCAGTTTATAATAAATAACATAGATTTAGAGGAGGAGTATAAGAAGTAAAAAAGAAAGTGATTAGTTGAGGTGATTACCTCTTATTTGAAAGAACTCCTTTAGATCTCCTCTTATAGATCCTAAGGTTGGTATTTTGGGTTGAAATTAACCTATAGAAAGTATCTATGGAATTTTTTAAGGTATTTTGGTAGTTTTTGTTTGAGGTATAAGGCTTAATGTTTTTTAAGGAATAGAGGGAATTGGTGTCCTTTTATTAGTGATGGGAGGGGTATTCTTGGAATATGATAAATTATTAAATTAATATAAATTATTTTTCATGTAAAATGAATAAAAATTATATAATTCAATTTAATATGAGGATTATTGTAAATACACTCATAGAATAAAATTTGAACAATTTTTTGTTATGTTTTAACCTTCATATGTCTGTTTTAACCCTCACAAACCCTTTTGAAAATTACCACAATATAAAAATTCCTAACCATGAAGGGTAAAAAATGTTATCATAAAATGAAAAAATACCCAAAAATGGAAGAAAATTTATTTTTTAAACCAAATACAATTCATTTTGTCGAATGCGATATTTTTCTGAATTTTAAATATTTTGATAAAATATTATTTATTATAAAAATTAATTAATGTCATTTTTCACCACTATTTATTTATTTTATCTTTAAATAAATTAATAAAAAGAGGAAATTTGAATATAATACTCTAAAAAATCCCTAATATGTCATATAGATCTATTAAATTCGTGGGACACATTAATTCATTCAAAGTATATCACTTTTTTTAAATAATTTTTTTATTTTTCTATTAATTGGATAAATATTTTTTTGTGTTGGGAAAGAATTTATGGTGATTATTTCATAACTAAAAATTAGGAATAAATTATTATGATAAAAAATATTTATATTTAAAATAACTATTTACAACTTAACATAGATTTTATTTACCTTTATTTTAAACATTTAAAGACAATAAAACAAAGAGGATAAAATTTATAAATATTGGACATCTTGATTCCAAATATGGAATTTTTTTCCAATCTTCAATCTCTATTAATGTCAATAATTAATTTAAAATTGAAATTTAAAACATAATGAAAAAACAATTTTCTAAAAAATGTTATATATATATATAATAATGTTTTTATTCTAAATTCCATCATAAAAGTGATTCTATTTAACTAAATTGGATTATTAATAATATAATAGAAGTAATTTTACTTTTAAATACTTTTGAAAAAATAAGAAACTTTTTAAATACATGAAATAAAAACAATGTTTTCACCAAAAACAATATTTTCCCCTATTCACTGTAAATTAGTCTTTTCAAAAAAATATGAGTATTTTACCCCAAGAGAATTTTTATATGATTATTTCAAAAATAATATTATTTTTATAAAGTAAAATTTATATAATTTTTAAAAAATTAATTATAACATTTTCTCAGAAAAATTAATAAAAATCCTTTTCGAAGAAAACATATTTATGAAGCACAAAATAACTTTACTGAAAAATGAGTACATATTTCCAAAAAAAATAATCAATAAATTTGTATTACATTGGTCATTCAGATATATATCTTATAATTCAGTTAACACCATATATACTTTCTAATTCAATAAAAGAGTTATAACAGTCGTATTTAGATAATTATATTTTATAGTTTGTTTAGGCTCAATGTTTCTTGTCGTATACACCATCGAACACATGGTTATTTTGAAATATTGGGGTGTCATAGTGAATTTAGGGTTTTTCCTTGGGGTTTACCTACATGGTTGATGCATTGTTTGGAAAATAATGTTTCCAAACCATGATGCTTACCGAGGTGTTAAAATTTTCAGGGTTTTCCATTTTACCCCCTTTGAATTAGGAGGGGTTTCTCCCCTTTCTTGTCCTATACAACTTTACCAATCCATGGGATCCAAAGAGGGTGTTCAATCTTCTCCTAGTTTGATTCTTGTATTATTCTGTGTGAAATTCACATGATTCCATGGTAAATATTCCATTTTTTCTCTTCTTTATTTCATTATCCCCTCTTTTCTCATGATTTGGGTCTCTCCTCAAACTATAGAAGAATTTTTGGCTAATTCTGGTTTTGTGGAAGAATTAATGTTGTATATTTAGGTGTCTAGGGTTTATAGACATTATATCATTACCTTTTCATGTCGTCGTCGATGAAGGTGAAATGTTTCAGCATTGTTTTTGTTTCATCCATGTATGTGTTTATATGAAATTATATGATTTAGAAATTCAGCGTGTTTTTTAATTTTATAAATCCATTTTCATTGAAATTATAGATATTTTTTATATCCATATTGTGTTTCTAAATAGTTTATATGATGTTTGAATATTCGTAAAGGTGTTTTTAATTTATATTTCTGGTTTTCATGTTTAAAATGTAATCTTTTTCATATACTAACCATATGGAAAATTCCCATGATGCTTTTTGAAATGGTTTGGATGATGTATATTGTATTTTGATCTGGTTTTGGTATTCAATGAGTGAAAAATATGTTTTAAGGAGAGTTTTTTATTGGGAGTTGTTGATCGTGAATGGTTTTATAAAGGGGTTATTTGATGAATTAAATTTTTTTATTTAAATGAGTCTTTTTTATTCCCCTAGTGAAAAATTTCTTTATGTATATTTAAAATTTGTTTGATGGAAATGGATGGCCTTTTCCTTGTTTTTTCTTTTAAAGGGGAAATCCCTTATTTCAGAGTGCGGATTTGAAATAAAAATTGTGAATATAGTTTTAATAGTTTTTTAAGGTTGTTTAAAGTGGGATTTTGTGAAATAGAAAGGGATTAAAATTTGGAGCAATTTTATATGATAAAGGCATAGTTGTAACTTTATAAAACCCGTTATTAAAATATTTTGAGACCCTATGAATTTTCCCTTATTGTTTGTTTCCCCTTATGTGGATTTATTATCACTATGAGATGGTTTTTTCTCCCATTTTATGGATTTTTTTTATGCTATTCATTTTTGAAGTATGAAAATTCTCTATATTATATATGGATGATAGAGGTAAAGGAGGGTTATTTATTATTCCTTCTGTGTTGATCTTGGATTTTATGGTCACTGGCCTAACTTTTCTATTTGTGATGGGAACCAATGTACTAAGTTGGTGGTATATTATTATGGCACACTCTATGGTTCACATGCTACATCTGTCCCTATAAAAAATCTTGGAACTATGAATAGGAGGGGGTTCCATTTGTAATGAGGATTTTCTTTTTTATTTAGATAGACCCAGGGATAGACTAATCATATGATTGTAGTTGGTCAACAGTAAATTAATAAAGTTATGTGTGTCTCATATTGATATCCAATAATAGAGACCATGAAACATATTTTTCATCAATGGTTTGTTATGTAGTGGTACACCCATGACACCCATATATTTTAAGAAATATTTTTTTTCAAATAAATTTATTTTTTTCAATATCTTGCATTACAAACCACACAATGTTAAAAAAAACCGCAATATACTATTAATATATAAAATTTACCATTATAACCTAACCATTAATTTTCATGGTATTAATAGTAATAAAAATATTTTTAAAATTAAGTATAATGGTTTTATATAAAAATATAATATTTATAAAAAAGTACTTAATTTTTAGTAATGTCTTTATATGAATCGAAAATACATTTTTCTCAAAAAACATTTCGATTATTTTTTTTGAAAAAATTGTAAAAGTAATTTTATAGAATATTATATAATATATTTTACAAAATAAAATCATTTTTGAAATCAAAATATCAAAATTATCCTATATTGAGTTTTTTAGAATTTTATGAAAAATAAATTTTTAAATATATAATTAAAAATATTGATTTTTATTAAAAAAATTATTTTTGTTAAAGAATAAAAAAGTTAAATTTTGTTTTAAGATAGTTTAAAATGTAATATTAATTAAATAATATCATAGTTAGTCTGTTTTAGGTTATGAGAATAAATTTTATATTCAATTATCAAATAAAAACATTGTACCCTTATAAAACAAATTTCATTAGAAAACTACTTTTTCATCGCATCTGCAGGTTTTATTTTAAATTAAATTCAACCTTTTCTTTAGAGTGAATTTCAAAAATTTATTACTTTTTTGTAATGATAATATTTAATATTATTTAATAATTTCAATATAATTTTTGGTCATAATGAATAGTAAAAATTAATTATTGTGGTCAAGGTCAATAGTAGTTTACTAGGGGGTTAAATTAAAAATATAATGTTTCAAATGACCTAAAAACATAACCAATTAGTACTATATGTCTATATTTTGAACTTATCTCATATAATTTTTGACAATGATCCATTTTGGATCCTTTTACTGTGTAAAATGAGATTATAACTTTTTCATTTTAAAAAATTACAAGAGTCTCCTCACCCCCACTTATAAAAGGTCACCAGCTCTTATCTCTTATTCACACTTCCAAATCCTTTTATTTAAGAAAATAACTACCCATATATATTTGTTGCATCCTTAAAAATATATTATAGACCTTATTTTTATTATAAAACCACCTAATAAGGATTTCGGTTCTAACCTAATGAGGTAGTCTGAAGAAGAGGTATCGTTCTTAACTAATATTTTTTATTTTATTTCTTATTCCACATCCTTAAAATATTATTCAACTATATAGATATAATAAAATCAATATATAAAATATTAAAAGATATTATTATTTTTGTGGCATAACTTGAATCCATATCTTCTTCCATCTAATAGGAAACGAAACAGTGGATTGTGTGTATCCAGACTACCTTCTCATGAACTGATGCAATTTATTTTCCATCACCACCTCTCAAAGATGTATATAATGATATATTTAAAATAATTTTATGATATTTTGGAAATATTTTTAATTATATAATTATAATATCTCATCTACATTCTTACATTGCAATTTCTTGGAAAATGATAACGTCGATCATGCGTATGTGTGGAATACTGCCTCTATAAAGCGATGCGATTCGTTTTTTTATATTATTTGAACATGGATGATAATAAGGAAAGAAATAATGAATATATATGATAAATATTAAATAAATATTATTATTTAAATTTGATATTTTATTTTACTTTCTTTCATTGCATCCATTGAGAAAATTGAAACAACATTCTTGTGTACGTATGACCAATCATGTACATCAATGATGTAATTCATTTGTCCCTCTCTAACATTTATAGATAAATATAAAAATCTATATAATTAATTTATATTATAGATATATCATTATTATAATTATGTAGGTTATGAAACCAATATAAACGTATATGGCCTAAACCTAACAAACCAAAACATACATGAAAGACGAAGTATATATCACCCGAACAATGTTTTTCATAAAAAATTATCAATATAACAATGATAAAAGGATATTATTAATTCATATATGGTAAGGTATATGTAATTATAGTTCTATAAAAGCTTATTAATATAATTATATTTCTTTTATGGTATTTTTAATGTGGTTTAATAAAGTATATTCTTGAGATAATGGATCTTCCTCTCAATTTTATTTCCTTTGGATAGATTTCATATTGACCATATGTTTCTTTTGTGTGTTTTATATAATATCCATGAATGTTTTTTTTGATTATTTATTAGTTTGAGATAGTTATGATGAATAAAAATACACAAGAGGGGTGGGGTGAATTTTTTATTTCGAAAACATTGATTGATTCAGAACACCTTTCTTATTTTGCATTGAACCATTCCTTTTCATTTAGAAATGAGTTTGGAGTGGAAATAAATAAAGGAAATGAACAAATATATATATAGTGGATTAGGTAAAAATGATCCCATAGTCCACTCTAATAAACTCTCAACTCCAAGAGCTTTTTGATTTTCACTATATGGTCCTCTAATCCAAATAACATAAAAAACAACTTAGTGCAGGTAGTTGACACGTTAGAAGGCTTTTATAGAGAATTCTAGTTCTTTTATAAGGAACCATATATCCATATATTAGTTAAAGATGATGAAACTTAACCACGAATGAGTCCAATCATTCAAATCTCCCCCAAATTAATATAGTTTGATTCATTTGAAAATATAGCTTAAACTTCACAGTTGCAGTAGCAACTGAAAGATGTAATTTATCTTCAATAACAAACAACAACAAATAGATCTTCATTGTTTTACAATGTTACTTCAAATATAGATAGAGAGAACACATGATATATGTATAAAATTTTATGTCTTCAAAGTGTATCTATGACCAATTATTCATCAATATTTTTGAAAAAGATGTAATAATAAAATGTTGTAGTAGTGATAGAAACATCAGTGAATCAATCAGATAGATTGAAACATGTATGTCTCCAAAGTTTATCTCTGAAGGTAATGATGCACTTGTTATATTTCAAACAAATATTTTATAGATATATATATATATATATCATCATCTTCTTTTTCTATGAATAACATTTCAAAATTTATACTATAGATCAATCAATTCATTTTCAAGCCTTCTCCACGAATATCTCACAACAAATCGGGAATATTTGAATTCAAAGACATTCAATAAATTCATAACTTCTCATAATAATAGTAACATTTTACTCCATTGAATACTATCCTTTAAAACAATAATAACGATATTTTAAATTGGTCAGAAAATATCTTTGAATAGATATTTATATCCGTTGAGACCAATGCAATAATCAAATATAATATATTTGATTTAAAAACTTTGTCATTGAATATTCAAAGATATGGTTCCTTTATGTGACTAAAAAAATTCAACATAGGGTTGAAAATGTAGGGTTGATCAAAAAAATAGGGTTTATGTACCATACATTTGTTTCCTCAATCATAGGGTTTCTTCTAAACCTAATATTTTTTATCTATACTTTTCAAATCAGAATAGGGCACATGATCGATATGCACTATTTAAACATAAGGTTTCTTCTTTACATTACACTTGAAAACATAGGGTGTGAAAAATATTTCTTGAATATGTTATAAAAACTTCAAAAATACTTCAACACATATTTACCACAGATTAATGATGTAAATATTTTAACAAAATAAATATTTTGGAAAATATTAATTTCTTGAATATCAAATAAAAATAAATTAATTTGTAACACAATCGTTGATGTTTGTGAGAATCAAAACCAAAATGAAAATAAAATATTTTTTGAATATACATATTCTCAATAATATCACCCTTTTTGATGATCACAAAACCCAAAAAAACAAAAAATAAAAAAATAAATTTTAGAAGAAGAAATATTTTTATAACATTACTATAAAATATTTCACAATTTTTAATTTTTTTCATTTTCTTTATAAATTTATCCTTATTTATCTATATAAATAAAAATAATCCCCAATTTTAAATATATAATATAAAGTTGATAATAAGATTGATAATGATCTTGTCCGACTACCCACATTATGATTGTCATGTGAAACTTAAACTGTAAACTACTCTCTGTTTGTGACATAAAAAAGATAAGAGTAATAGGTTGCTAAAGTAAACTCTCCCTAAATTCATTCTTCCTTAAAAGATATATATTTTTAAACAATTATTATATTAATTCACTAATTAATAAAATTATTATTTATATAAAAATCCCTTTAAGTCATAGGATATATGATATTCAAGGAATTAAGACATTTTAAAAGAAATAAAATATTTTAATATAATTTTTTCATAAGTGAAATAAAATTATTTACTTCTTTTAGTGATAGGTTAATCTTTATAATGATATAATCATAAATTATGTACATTTTTATGTACATTTTTATGTAAGATAACGAAAATAGTTTTAAAAAAATTACAAAACATCTAATATCATTCATTTTCACTAAATAGTATATATAAAATTGACAACTATTAAACAATAACAGATAAAATCAAAAGATTTTAAAAGGAGTAGATGGTTTTTTTGAAAATTTCATACTTTGAACTTTTTCAATTAAAGTAGCTAAAAATATTTACTGTGATTCTAATATATTTTAAACATATAATGTTATTTTATATGAATAAAATGAACACAATTCAACTAGTATTAGTTTCATCTTATCTGGATCCAACTTAGTAACTGCTTCTCTTCTGAGTAAATCCACATGAGTTATATTTTTTTGTTTAAAATCTTCCATGTATCATTTTTTGATCAAACTATATTTTTTATTATGATATTCCTTTTGTAATGAATCAAAAACTATTTTCAATATATATTGTTTCTATATTTCTTCATAAAACCTTCTAAACACATCCCAATCAGCATGCAAGTTCACCTTTTCTTCATTCACTGTGGTGACTTTGAACAAAATATCTTCATAATATATTCTATAAGAACATATTTTTAGTTCTTCATGACTATGGGAATCCATATTTCTTTTAGATGACTTTTCAAATGAAAATTCAGAATAAAAAATTGACTATTATTTTAAAAAATCAGAAAGACTACCATTTGTTCTTTCGTGATAATTATTTTCTTTTGAACATGGAGTACTTTACCACTTATTCTTGATTTGAATGGATTTAATAATCCATTGAACAAGATATTTCAATTAAGGAATTTAAAAACATTAAATTTTTTAAGATTAATTTTTAGGGTTTTAAAATGATAAGTTTTTTATTATGACATAATGAGGATGAAACTTATCATTAATGAGATTAAATGTACGGAATAATTAATACATATTTTTACATTAAAAGTCATGTTATATAAGAAAATTTTTCTTGATAAGTAATGAAATAAAATTTTAAGTACAAAAAGTTGAATTGGATTAACAATAGAAAATTTGAACTTTTACATAATTTAAACAAAAATACTGTATTTCATTTAATATTAAAACAATATTTAGAGATATTTGAAGTATCTATAAAATATATTATATAAAAATATATTATGTTTTTATTTAAAGAGTAATGAATAGTCTTTATCAAATTTTAAGAGATTAAATTTAATCCCTGTATAAAACAGTTTTTGTACTATAAGAATAAAACTGAAATACTTCAGATATTATTGAACTTATTACTAAGGGGGTTTGGACAACGATCTACTTTAGAGTTAACCAATTTATTAATATTGGGATTTAAACACACCAGGACATCTTAATATAACAATGTATGTCAGTTGTGTATTCCTACAAATCATTAAATACAAGTTATTTTTTGTGAGAATATGCATTTGGGTTTATCATTATTAGAAAAAATTTCATTAGCTAACCATAATTATTTATTTTGAGTAGATATTCTACTATCAAATCAAACAATTCTTTTTACAAATAAACACTTTCAACAACATAAATTTTTGGTTTTATAAACCAAAAGTTATTCACATAATTTCCATTGATATCGGTATAAAAATAATTAATAGTTGACATGTTTTTTCTATTTCAACTAGAAACAAAATTAGTTTTTTATAGTTATGGTCTTTCACCAATAGTTCATAGTTCATGTATTTATTTATGAAATTTACTTTTACCAATTATTTTATTTAAGTATGTTTCTCTTTTTATCCAAATAATTGATGCTTGTTTTATGTTATCAACTTCAAATAATAATTCTTTAATCTTGATGTCATGCAGTACACAAGAGACATTAGAAGAATAAATATTTAAATATATAATCTATTTTGAAAATTTTTCTTTATCCAATAAATCAATTACATAAGATTTTATAATTTCTATATGGTGTTTCTTTAGGGATTCATATTTATCTTATAGCATAAATAAATAACTATTTAATTCATCTTAAGAATGTTTTTCACAACTAGAGGTTTGAGAGTTAGAATATTGTACCTCATTACTCTAAGCCATTAGAGATACCATTTTCCTCTTATGTTAATTATAATAATTTATATAAGATTCATAATATGAACTAGAATAATTAATCCAGGTATCCTATATAATTTTATTTCCTTTTCTCTTATCATTGGATTTTATTTGAGATTAGATTAAAAGAAAACTATCCTTTTTATGACCTTGTTCCTTATGTTTATAATATCTATTTTCATTAGTCCCTATCTTCTAATTTCTTTATATTTTTTCAATTTTTCTTATAGGATATGATAATTATTTATCTAAATTGGGTTGATTTGAATTAGATGATCCATACATAATAGTTGTGGGAGAAACTTATTTATGTTTTATTTTATTTTCATCTTGATCCTGTATCTCAACTTCCAACATCATTAAAGTCCCAATCGATTCCATCATATATATTTTTTCACCAGTGTAGATTGAAGTATGGATGTAGATATTCCATTCTACTTATATGGTAGTACAATGAGAAATTTTAAAACTTGATCGGATTATAAAATTGAATCTCCCAAATTAGAAATGTTATTGAAAATTTCTATCAGTATTACATTCATTTGGGTGATAGTTTAATCCTCATACATTCTAAATATAGCATCCATTAGTTTCAAAGTAGTGTACCTTAATAGTATAATATTATTAGTTCCATCATAGGAAAAAAAATAATCTACCACATATCATATATATTATAACATTGATATACTCGTTAAATTAATTAGTTCTTAACCAAAACTAAATAACATTCATGATTTTGAATTGAGTACATATTATCTTTCGTGATCTCTATTCTAATATTTCGAACATTCATTAGGAATATGATAAATCTTATTAGGCTTTAAATAAAACCTTATTCCATGATTTATTTAATAAATAATCATACAGTATTTACATCACCCATAATTATCACCA
Source organism: Viscum album (assembly GCA_963277665.1). Taxonomy (NCBI): domain Eukaryota; kingdom Viridiplantae; phylum Streptophyta; class Magnoliopsida; order Santalales; family Viscaceae; genus Viscum; species Viscum album. The sequence goes on from OY728150.1 coordinate 1,844,053,530, forward strand.
TTAATGTAAGGAGTATAGATCATCAACATACCTCCTCTCAAATCAATCATTTTAAGATGTCTTCGTATGATCCTTTAACTCAGGATTGTTATAAACAGTAAATATCACTGATTATACATAAGAAACCAACTTTTTTTTATACTTATGATATCACTTGTTATAATTAGATAAATAAAAAATGAATTTATCAAAAAGAAAAATATATTAATAGATCCACTCCTCTGATACCAATTGTTAGTGAAACTTTCCTTATCTATCCAAAAATGAGTGAGAAAATGAAATAAATAATAGAAATGAGCAAAATGATGTGTAATGTTTTAGGGAAAAAATATCCCCTAGTCCATTCCACCAAACTCTAAACTCCACGATATTGGTAATTTTCACAATCATGTCCTCTTATCTGGAGAAAATTACAAAACAAAACTGAGTTCAGGGAGTTGACAAATTACAAGTCTTTTAAAAGGCCTTCTGGTTCTTTTATAAGGATCATTAAATCTAAAAATTAGTGAAAGAAGTTGAAACTTTGTCACATCCATATCCATATTTTAAGGTGATTTTTTGTCTTCTATTATAATCTTAACTTTCCCCTTAGGTTTCCCATATCCCCCTTGAATTTGGAAGAGTTTGGATTTGTTTTGAGTGCACATAACTGGGAACACAGTTTTTGTCCACAGTTTAATAAACCATATAGGAAAACCTCGCAAAACTATCCATATCATTAAAAATATTTTGTTTTTCTAATTTTTCCCTTATGGTCTTAACTATAGTGCACCCATTTCTTCCCCCTTTCATTTGTTACATCAGTGGAAGGATTCCATGGTCCCTCAAGCTCTCATGGATTCCATTTTTAAAGTGGTTTTATGTGGGGTAACTTCAAGATCATTAATGTAATTGATTCCCTATATTGTTTCATTAATTATCCTTAGGGATTCTTCCCTCTTTCTATAAGTTACAATTTTCCAATAGCTATTTATTCATACCTAGGGTTTTATATTTGGTTTCGGGTTCTGATATTGTGGATTTATGTTCTTTTTCACTCTCTTGTGGTGTGAAGGTGGTACAGTTGAAGTTTCACACAAGGATTTGAGGTTTTTTGGAATATAACATTGGTGATTCCATTTGTAGACATTCTTGGATGAATTTATATTACTTGTTTAACCTATTTAGCATGTTTTCTATCCTTTGTGTGTGGTTCTAAAGCCATTTTTGGTATCATTGATTGAAATTTTTTTAAAAGTTTTATTTTGACATGAAATTATTGTTTTTCATGTGTATTTAATGTTGTATCATTTGATGTTATTTGGTGATCAATGAAATTGTTTTATAAAATGTTGTTTGGTCATCCAAATCAGTTTGGGTATGGAATTGATGTACATTTTCCTTGAAATAGGGGTTTTAAATGAATTTGGTGGGTAAAACCATGTTTTACTACATGAAGTTGTTTTATGAAAATTTGGAATGGTTTATTGAGTTACACAAAGTGTGGAAAAGAATTTTGGGTAATTTCTGGTGTATGTTTGTTATAAAAATTGTGTTTTTAGTGAAAATAGTACTCTATAAAATTTAAAACTTGTTTGAGCACAAAGATGGAAACTTGTGTATCTATGTGGGAGGACTAGGACTAGTAAGCTAGTGATCCGGAGTGGAATCATCCTTATTTCACTTAAAATGTTTGAAGATGACATCACTTACTAAACTTTGATGATTTTTGGGACAACTAGGCCATTGGGGTTCCCTTCCTATTGTCTCATACATGATAAGTTTATTGATTATGTATGTTTTTATATTAAGATACGATGTACTTAGGAATCCATAACAAGCTAGTGCATAGGAGTGTTCTGGTGACTAGTTCTCTTTGGCTATTTTTTTCTTACCATCAGCATATGGTGTATTTAGGTGGTAAAATATGTAGAAATCATGGTTTCCTTACATGTGTTCATTCTTTAAATTCACCCTCTTGAAAATAGTATCAATTTTAAAGTTGTATCTTCTAGAAATTGTTACTAGCATTTCTTGTTCATCAAAATATGAAATAATTTTATCAAAAAATGTTAATCACATGGAATATTTTTGGGTGGAATCCTATTGAGCTTTGGCTCACACCATACATACATATTTGGGTGTAAGTAGACTTGGTTATGTTTTATTTAGGTGATGGAAAGTTCCTTGGAGATGGTGTTTTGGGTTGTTACCTTCTATCATTGATGCAGTGTTGTGGAGAAGGTTTGGGGAGGATGGACCCTTATCGTGTGGTGGTTCTAGAGTTGTAGTTGCTTCTAATTATGAGATGCAGCCCTCTTGGGATTTTTTTAAAACCATGTATTTCAGTTCTGAATTTTATTAAAGGCTTGTTTGGATTAATTTTTAGATTTAGTTTATTTAATGTTTTTGGTTGGTCAATGCTTCTAAACATGGGTAAATCATTCCAAAACACATATTCATGATACCTAGGAACTTGTGCCAGCCCATGGGGATAGGGACCACCCTTTTGGCCTTTCTATAGACCTGGTTAGGTGCTGGTTTTGATGGTGACTAGATCTGGTTCATGAGAAAATGCTATTAGGGTTAGGTTAAGCTCTTTGGTTCATATTATTTGGGACGAGACCAGTTAGATAAGGGATAGGACTATTGGGGCTCGGAGTTTTGGATGTGAGTAAGGTGTGTGGCCCACACCTCTCATTACTGACCTCGAGTCTCCATGGGATCTCGGGATTATTTTTTTTAATTCTATTCTAAGTGGGATGTGTGGGATAAAGAACACACATGGATATTGGGTGGGAATGAAGGATTAGTTTATTTCATTATTATGATGAGTTTGATATATATATATTTGATGTTATTGCTGAATTTTTTTTTGAAATTTTGTACTAATGTTTTCTTTTGTGACTGTTGCTTTTTGTAGAAACATGCCTCCACAAAGACCTCCTTTTCAACCACAGGAGGAACTTGAAGAGAGTTATCCTTCACCTCTTAATCAGAGGCTGGTAGAAGTTGTGGTCTAGGTTATCCAAGCTCTAGAAAAGGGATCAGTTCCTGCTCCTACTCTAGATAGAGAAGTTGAGTCTGGTCCTTGGAAGGATAAATCCTAGGAGAACCTAAAGACTAAATACCCTTAATTCCATGGTATCTCAGAACCTCAAGTGTTAGAGGAAGGGCTCTAAAATATAGAGAGTTTGTTAGAGATCCTAGAAAAACTTATGGTGTTCATGGTGAAATGTTACTTATTTTTATTGGAAGGGCCCAATCACAAGTGATGGAAATCAGTGCTTCAAGCTAGGAAGCATGAGAAGATGAGATGAAATTACTTCAAGGTTACCTTCAATGACCAGTAATATCCTAAAGTATTAGCTTATCCCAGATACCAGGAGGTTATATAAATCATCTAGGGAGATCTTTTAGGGATGGAGTATGCCAAACGCATCATCGATCTAGTCCTATATGCACATTAAATGGTCTCCAATGAGTATATGAAGTCCCAAAAGTTCGAGAGGGGTTTGGGGATAGAGATCTATTCTTAGTTATTTCTTTTCAATCTGAAGACCTATGCGGAGGTGGTTGATTAGTCTTGTATTATGGAGATTGATAGCAATGGTAGGTCATGGTTTTCGGGGGTGGTTTCTGGTACGAGTAGTGGTAGATCATCTGAGAATAAAAGAAAGAAACAAGGGTAGGAGAAGAAGGGAGGTGTGAGTTTAGGCCATCCTCCTAGATAGTTATCATCTATGGATTCTGATGTGAGTTCCATTATGTGTGACTTGTGTGAGAGGTTAGGTCACACCCAAATTGTATGTACATCTACTCTGAGGTCCTGTTATCAGTGAGGAGCTATGGGGCAGTTGTAGCACTTTTTCAAGGTGACCCGTCCACTAAAGAGTGGGGCAGGATCAGTGGATTCTAGGGGTGTGTCAGTTAATCCATTTCCATCTTAAATAATGGTATATCTGTTTGGTGGCTGTGGTGGTAGGGTCAGATCATCTTCTAGGAAGGGCCAGTTTAGGGTAGAGCCACATGTGAGCAGTCATTCTCAGGTACAAATGGGTCATCTCCATGCTGTAGATCAAGAACTTGTGGGATCATATGCATGGACTTTGATAGTTTGAGGTAATATTTTGATTGTATCTTCATTATATACTATTATCTTTAACACTAGTGCTTCTATTTCTCTTATCTCTGCCCGCATTGTGAACCTGCTAAATTTTCCAACTGATTTGGTGCCTTTTGCGATGGATTTGGTGATGCTGTTGGGTTAGAAAAATGATCATGGTCTCAGGTTCTCATCGTATGTGATTTCAATGTCAAGGGTTGAGATAGAGTGGGAACTCCTGGCCTAGTACATGGATCATTTCTATATAATCCTTAGTATGTAGTGGTTAGTGATATTTTTATCACATATCAATTGTTACAAGCGACATGTGAGTTTCATGGAACCTGATGGGAGTCCTCATGTTTTTCTTCGGCAGTGGGATCATCAGTAGGGTCATGCGGGACTTCCACACCTAGATTTGTGAAGTCTTGTCTTCCAGTTTTCATATCTCATGCTAAATTATGATGGTCATGCTATTAAGGGTGGATTTTCTCGTGTTGTAGATGAGTTTCCAGAGGTATTTCCAGATGATTTTTCAGTCTTTCCCCTAGAGTGGTATGTGGAGTTCTTGATTGTTTTGGAACTTGGAAAAAAATCAGTATCTCTTCCCTCGTATGATATGGCCCTCACCGAGTTGATGGAATTAAAGATACAACTGGATGATTTGAATTCCAAAGTGTTCATTTTCTCGAGCATCTCTCCTTCAGCCTCTCCTGTTTATTGTGCGACGAAGGCCAACAAGACCCTCTGGTTGTGCATTGAATTCCGGAAGCTAAATAAGGTAAAAATCAAGAACAAGTATCATTTTCCCCAAATTGAGGAATTGATTGACTAACTAAATGGGGAAAATTGGTTTTCCATGATAGAATTGTGATAGGGTTATCACTAAGTCAGGGTGAGAGAGGAAGATATCCTGAATACAACTTTTTAAAGTATGTATGCACACTTTTAGTATTTGTTCATGACTTTTTGATTGAAAAACCCTCTATCAGTCTTTATGGAACCGGTGAATAGGTTGTTCCAATAGCATATTGAATATTTCATCATTATATTCATGGATGAAATCTTGGTTTACCTTGGATCCAAGGAAGATAATAAGAATAACTTATGGATCTTGTTGGGAACTCTACGAGACCATCTCCTTTATGAAAAGTTTTCCAAGTGCACCATATAGAGCAAGGAAGTGAATTTTATAGGCCATGTGATCTCAAAGCATGGGGTTTTTCTGGACCCTATGAAGAATAGTGTAGTTATGTCATCAAAGAAGCCAAATAATTTGTTAGAGATTAAGAGTTTCCTCGGACAAGAAATTTATTATAGGTGATTTGTTTGGGATTTCTCTCACCTTGTTTCACCACTAATCGCGCTCACCTAGAAAGGGTGAAGTTTGAATGGGGACCAGAATATTTGGAATCCTTCGAGGATTTGAATTGGTGGTTGACTACTACCCCTGTGTTGATATTTCCATAATCTAGAAAGGTTTATGTGGTGTATTGTGACGCTTTAGGTATAGGTCTTAAGTGTGTTCTTATGAAGGGTGATCACACGGTAGTGTATGGATCTCTCCAACTTCAACCACAAGAAAAGGATTACCTGACCCATGACTTTGAGTTAGTAGTAGTGATGCATGCTTTGAAGACTTAGAGTCACTACCTTTTTTGGGAGAAGTTTCTGGTCTACTCTGATCATAAGAGTTTAGCCTACATTTTTTCAAAGAAAGATCTTAATCTGAGGTAGCACTATTGGATCAAATATCTACAGGGGTTCGAATTAGATATCATTTATACCCTAGGAAAGGGTAATGTGGTGAATTATTTCTTTAGTAGAAGAGTACTAGTGTACGGTTTGAGTAATTTTAGGGATGAGTGGACTCTGATGGGGCTCTTTGCTCAGATGCCCATGCAGACCAAGGATCACAATGGAGGTGTATTCTTGGAAAGTGTTCAATTAACTCTTCCTATTTTAGAGTTGATTCTACGATAGAAACTTGGTGATGAGATATGTTAGTGGTTGATTTCATCTCTTCTTGGTGGGGAGATTATTTGTGATTAGTCTTCATCTCCTAAGGGGAACTAGTGATTCAAAGGCCATTTAGTGGTATCCTTATCTCTGTGGAAGGTGGGGATGCTAGATAGCCACCGGTCTCAATGGTTTTTTCTTCTTGGAGCTACAAAAATGTATTCTGATGTTCTTCGGTAGTTCTGGTGTTTAGTTATGAAGCAATATATATCTAATTTTTATTGAGATGCTATACTTGTCAACAGGTGAAAGTAGAGAATTAAAGGCCCTCTAGTTTACATAAACCATTACTCATTACTACCTGGAAGTGTGATGAGGTGTCCATGGACTTTATTGTTGGCTTATAAAGCTCAGGGTAAGTACTCTATTTTGGTGGTTATTGATCGTCTGACCAAACCATCCAACTTCATTCCGATCTGAGATATATCCAAAGTAGATGAGTTGTGTCGATTGTATATTCAAGAGGTGGTAAGGCTTTATAGAGTTCTATCTAAAGTTGTGTTAGATAGAGAACCTCAATTCACTTATAGGTTTTGGGAAGTCCTTTAGAAGACTTTGGGGTCCCAAATTTATATGAGAACAACATACCATCCTCAAACAGATTTTTAGACAGAGCTGGAAAATCAGATTTGGGAAGACATGCTATGTGCATGTGCCATGGACTGTGGCGGTTTGTGTGATAAACATTTGGGATTAGTTGAGTTTTCTTATAATAATAGTAACTAATATTCGATTCGAATGGCCCCTTTTGATGTTCTCTACTGTTCGCCTTGTCAGTCCCCCCATTTGTTGGGATGAGGTAAGTGGGACCTCAATATTGGGGTCGATCCGTGAGAAAGAGACATATGAGAAGGTCAAGTTGATCAAGAAGGAGTTATTAATAGATCATATTAACCAATAATTCAATATTTTCAAGAGTATCCATGATCTATATTTTTTGTTAGGTGATTGGGTATTCTTGAAAGTGGCCCTTCGTCTAGGTCACCATCGTTTGGGATAGTAGGTAAAGCTAACACCAAGGTATGTCAGAACATGTTAGATCACTGAGTGAATTGAAATGGTTGAATAATAGTTATATTTTCCCTCTCATTTGACATATATTCATGATATATCCCATGTATCCCAATTTAATATGTTAAATCCAGATCTGTCCCATGTGTTGAATTGGGGAGAGTTGGAGATAATGCCAGATTTATCGGTGTTTGAGCAGCCAATGTGAATAGTGGATTGCTAATAGATGGTTCTTTGGGGGAATTATATTCCACTAGTTTGGGTCCATTGGAAGCATAGTAAAAATACTTGGTAGTAGAAGTAGTGGGTTAATAAAGAATACCATTCTTATTTTTCAATCAAGCTTCAGGTTGACTTTTCGAGGCATATTTTTTCATGGTGCAGAGAATTATCACATAAATATCATTTTTTTAAGTAAATTGTTTCAATTATATTATTGGCCTAAAATCACCCCTATGTTTCCCCTAATATCCCAATAATTTGGTAAAATTTGGAGTTGTTTTGAGTGGACAGAACTGGGTGTACAGTTTGTGTTCACGGTTTACTAAATTGTGTTGGAAAACTGGGCACAAATGACCAGCTCATTAAAAATATTTTTATTTTCCATTTGTTCCCTTCTATACATAACCCTAAACTCCCATTTATTCCTCATTTCATGAATTATATCCATGTAAGGCTTCCAAGCTCCCTCAAGCTCTCTTGGAATCCATTTTTAAGATGTTTTTGGTGGTGGAAATTTAAAATCTTTCAACTAAGTGATTACCTCTTTGGTTTCATTCATTCTCCTTAGGATTACTTCCATATTTCTTGAATTTACACTTTTATTACAACTAGGGAATCGTTTATATAGTTTTATTTTGGGTTTCTTGGTCTAATCTTGTGGATTTAGGTTTTTTTTCACTCCCTTATGTTGCGGTGGGGGTGTGGTTGACGTTTTACACAAGGATTTGAGGTTTTTGACATATAATGTTGGTGATTCCATGTGGATACATTCTTAGATGAATCTATATTTCTTTTTTAACCAATTTAGCATGTTCTCAATCCTTTTTGAGTGGTGAAAAATTCATTTTTTTTGTAGCATTTATTGAGTGTTTAATTTTAAAGTTTCATTTTGACTTGAAAATATGTTTTTTTTCATGCGTATTAAATGTTGTATCATTTGGGGTAATTTGGTGATCCATGAAATTGTTTTATTAAATGTTTTCTTGGGATGAAAAATATGGTTGGGTATGGTATTAGTGTACATTGTTTCTTAAAATAGGGGTTTTAAATGGATTTGGTGGGAAAAACCTTCTTTTACTACTTGAAGTTGTTTTATGAAAATTTGGAATGGGTTATTGAGTTACACAAAGGGTGAAAATGGATTTTGGGATCTTTTTGGTGTGTGTATGTTATAGAAATTGTGTATAAATATTCAAATGGTATTATTTAAATTGTGGAACTTTTTTGAGAACAAAGAGGGAAACCCTAGTATCTAGGTGGGCGGACTATGTCTAGTATGATAGTGATCTGGAGTGGTATCATCCCTATTTCACATAGAAAGTTTAATGATGAAAACACTAAATAAACATTGATGATGTTGGGGGCCACTAGGACATTGAGGTTTCCCCTTCTAGTGGCTCATTCCAAATAAGGTTATTTATTATGGATGCTTTTACACTGAGATGCGATGTACCTAGGGCCCCATAATGAGCTAGTGAATAGGGGTGTTCTTGTGAATAGTTCTATTTGGCTATTTTGCGACTACCATTAGAATAAAGTGTATTTAGTTGGTAAGTTTATCAGAAAACTTTTTTTCCTTAAATATGTTCACTCTTTAAAGTTACCCGCTTGAAATCTGTTTCCATTTTAACATTTTGTATTTTAGAAATTATAAATAACATTTATTGTTTATCAAATTATGCACACTTTTTTATCTTTAAACGTTTATCACATGAAATATTTTTTGGTGGAATCCTCTTGGGATTAGGCTCACACCTTACATACATATTTGGGTGTATGTAGACATGGTTACATTTGAAAAGGTAAGGGAAAATTCCTTGGTGATGGCGTTCATGTTGTTAGATTCCATCCTTGATACGGTATTGTGGAGAAGGGTTAGGGATAATGGACCCTTAACATGTGGTGGTTCTAGAGTCTTAGTTGCTGCTAATTATGAGTTGTTTCCCTCTTGTTCTTTGTCTAAAACCAAGTATTTTATTTCTAAATGTTATTAATGGTTTGTTAGGTATAAATTTTCAAATTCAATTTATTTATTATTTTTGGTTATTCAATGATTCTAAACTCAGGTCAATCATTCCTAAACCCTTATTAATGATACCCAAGCACTTGTGCTTGTCCATGGGGATAGGGAATTCTATTTGGACCTATCCATGAAATGGTTCGAGTGCTAATTTTGATAGCGACCAGAACTAGTTCATGACACACTTAACCATGACTACTTCTGAGTAACTGAAACTCCACAAAATCAAATGATTTTGATTCATTTGATAACACATGTTAAACTTCACAGTTACCGGATAAACTGATATATTTTATTGATCTTCAATAACACATATATAAAAATAGATCTTCAACACTGCATGACTTTTCTTCAAAAATTGACAGGGAGAACACAAGAAAAATTTATTAAATTTTATTTCTCCAAAGTGTTCCTATGAAAAATTCCTCACAATCTTGTAGAATAAGATGTCATAATAAAATATAGTAGTAGGGAAAAAAAGTGAGTTAGTTATATAGATCAAAAAAATGTATGTCTCTAATGTGTATCTCTGAGGGAAACTATCCACTTTTTATATTTAAAACATATATTTTTGTTATGTATATCTCACAATATTTTTTCTATGAAGAACATATCAATATTTATATGATAGATCGAGTAGAATTTTTCAAACCATCTCCACAAATATTGCAAAATAAATCATGAATGTTTTAATTATAAAACATTCAAGAGAGTTTTTTTCATCTCATGAGAATAGTATTGTTGTACTCAGTTGAATATAATATTTTAAAATAATCACAATGATCCTTTGAATTGGTTATAAAATATATTTTAATATATATTTACTTCCAGCATAACCATTTCAACAATCCTAGATAATATTGTATATTTAAAAACTCCATCATTTAATAGTCAAATGTAGGGTTCCTTTATGTGATGAGAAAAAATTCAACGTAGGGTTGACAATGTATGTTTGATCACAAAAGTAGGGATTCTGTACCATAAGTGTGTTTCCTCAAACATAAGTTTTCTTCTAAAAATAGTATTGTTTACACATACTTTTCCAATAAGTGTAGAGTTCATGAACCATGTTTTCTATTTAACCATAGGGTTTCAACTTTACCTTATTATTACAAATGTAGGGTATGAATAGTGTCTCAAAAATACATTCTAACCATGTCCATAATACTTTAACTCATATTTCTCGGTGATCAACAACTAGAAAATATTTCCAAAATAAAGTTTCAGTGATTATTAATTTCTTGAAATTCACTTAAAATTTAATTCATTAGTAACACCAATGTGGGTGTTTGTGAGCATAAAAACCAAAAATAAATTCACACAATTACTAAATCAAAACATGTTAAAAAATTATTCTAATAAAAATTATGGGATATAAATATCCTTATATGGTTATTTCTTTCATGGGGATAATGATTAAAATGTTACCACAATGATAAGGATTTTATGTTACATTATCATTGCTTATTGATATTGTTTATGATTAAGTTTCTGATGATGAAATCTAATAATATATATCTCATGAAACATTTTATTTTTTGTATCCTATGGTTGTTTCTAAATAATACATGTTTTCCATTCATTGTCCTATCTATAAAACTAAATTAAACAAATGAATGTTTTTAAGGAATATCATCTTTATTTATCTCTTTAGTCAAAAATAATTTCTCTTCCATATCCATGTTTCCAAAGCACTAGACCTAAATGATTCCAGTGTTTATCATTATGTAATGTAATGAATATTCATTTATTAAAAACTTTTTGGTTATAATTTCATTATTATACTCAATTATATCATCACCCAACTTGTATTTTTTTTATATTTGTCAAGTTTTTCTTCATTTCCTATATTTGGATGTATGGTTCCCTCTGTGTATACTAGACCCATTTAATTTGGTTGGTTTTCTTTTAAATAGTCTTAAATGATGTTTTGAAAAAGGAATTTTAATTTAACGACTCTTGGGATGGTTTTAAAACGGTTTCTGAAATGGTTGTTTGGGTTTGAAATGTCTTAGGTAAGTGATTTTTTTTAATTATGTGTTTTTGTCTTTAGAAAAAAATGGAACATTATGTAAGGATAGATTGGTTATGATTTTATTTTTTCACATGTTCATATTTCAATGTCCTACTTAATAGATTTTTTTAAACTAGAAATTATGAATTTCATTGTGAAATGAATTATACAGTCATAGTAAGCGTAGACCTACTTGGACATTTAGCTCACACCTAAATATTTTTTGTTCTAGGTAATTTAGTTAGAAATTGGGTTTTTCTTGAGGCTGGCATTGGTTGTGTTGAGAGGTTGTGAGGAGCCTGAGGTTCGGTTGAGGTGGTTTTGAGTTTGGATCTAGTTTATTAATTTTTTTCATCTTGTAACTTCTTGTAGTTATTTTTAATGTATCTGATTATACCATAATGTGTCATTTTTTTTAATTATGATTCTTTATATTTATTAAAATGGGTTAGATCATTATTTTTTTTCATAACCAATTTGATATTTTTTTAGTGTATTCCGGATGTTATGTTGATGTCTAATGTAAAGATGATTCATGCTGGACATTGGTAAATAACCGGGTGCCATTTTACTCTAATATAAAGATAAAATAATTACCTAAGGTGTTGTTTATGATACCCAATCACAAGTTAGAGGCCCTTAGGGATTGGGAATTCCCTTCGAGCCATGTGTCGAACTAGGTTGAGTGATGCATCCAGTGAGCCTGGGTTGGTTCATTACAAAATGGTAGCAGAACAGGTTCTTTAATGAGACACTTGGTTTCTTGGGTATCCCTATTTTTTGGGGGATTTCATAGTAGAAATGTGATTAAGTTTATCAATTATTGGGTGGTATTATAATGGATTGTACCTCTGTGGTCCATTACATTGTGAAAACCCAATGTTTGAAGTGTTCTAGGAGGTCAAGATGATTTATTTCAACACTTTGTATAATTTCCTATTTTTCCAGTTCTATAATGGTAGCTCATGATGGTGAATCACAATGGTAGGTCGTACCACTGACTCGTGATAGTATCTTACATTGGAAACTCACACCTATAGTTCATAATGGCAACTTGCAGCTGTAGATCGCGAGAATGACTCACAGTTGTAGCTCTTGACAGTGACTCACACTGGTGCCTCACACTAATGACTAATAATGGTAGCTCGCACCAGTGACTCGTACTAGTGATCAAGATGGTATATTTAACCTGTGACTTTAACCGCTTACTCGTATTAGAGACTCACATTGGTGAATCATTTAACAATGAGTCATTCTAATAGTTTCCTTTTTTCTAGATTTTTTAGTTGTCCAATTTTTCTCTTTTGATGACTTTCATTGAAGAAATATGTGTTCAAAACCATATTTAACTATTTTTGGAGCCGTTTTATGGGATATAAGTCTTATATTTAAATTCCCAAGAGTGTAGGGGCTTTTAATTAGTCAAATCATGCAATCTTTACTGGATTCGACTTTAATGGAATATTAAAAATGTAACTAAACTGAATCCTTATTTTTGATCATCCATGGGCTAAACAACCTTTATCCTTATTATTTACTTATTCTATCCCTTGTTACGAGGTTCCCAAAAACCTTCTACCAATAATATTGTTTTCACTGTTCTTCACAAGTTGGTTTGTGTTTTCCGTGGAGTTTCATGCAGAATGCACGCCCCTATCTTGGTGTAACCAAGAAGTGCCAATTGCATTTTTTCTTTTAGAGAGGATTACCTTCATATTTATTATTTTTATACCCAGTGGGGTGGGTATAAAAATTCTACATTTATGAAATCTTTTTTTCCTAATTAAATAAGGGTGATCTAAATGATTAAATTAACATATGAGGGGCTATGGAAAAGTGATGCATGTTCTGTTTGTTCATTGTTCCCTTTTGATATTTTGATATGTATAGGCTAACTACCCACTAGAAATCATGGCCATTTGGTATTCACAAAATTCATATTTTTTTTCCATGAACACATTTATATGGATAATTAGTAAATCACATACACTTGGCTAATAAATGGATTCCCCAGGATTACCCAGTTTTTATGATAACCACAAATTAACAAGTGGAACTAAAGAACCGATGACTAGTAAAATCTGAATATGTATTTTTCTCAGTTCGTGTGGTGACTAGTAGTATATATGGGTTTTATCTCAGTTGTGTTTTGCAACATTTTTGGGAACATTTTTACGTCGCGGAATGGTTCTTAAGGTGTGATGGAATCATAGGTTGAGAGATTGAATTATTATAGAATGGATGAGAAGTGTTGTACAACGGGAAGCAATTGGGTTGTTATTTAGTTTTTTTGTTGGATTTCATTGATATTTGGGGACTTTTAGTGGTAGGTATGGGTGTTTCACCCAGGTTTTCTCTATGATTATCATGAAAAAAGCTTCACCCTGTATCTCATGATCGGTATGTTTTGTCATGAGGGGGTGTTAAACAGAGAGGAAATGCGAAGTGGGTTACTTTACCATAGTTCTTTTTCCTGTGTGGCTATTTTTCCTGTTGTGTGTTATGATTAGTAGTTGCCTAAGTGGTGATGGGATGATTAAATGAATTGTTTATTAAATAATTTAATTGGTTAAATAATTTTTTTTTTGAGAATATGAAATGGGGTGTGTGGTTGTAGTTTTGTGTTGTGCATAAGAGGCAGTAACAAAGGTTATGTGTGGTTACTTAGTCATTTGATTGAAAACCCATAGGTTGGGATGAGTTCTTGGTACTGTATATGTATATATGTATAATTTACTTTTGATTTCTACATGCACCCCACTATAGTTGATCGCTCTATGTCAAACAACCCCATATTCATAGGGGATGGTGTCTTTTCCAACCATCATTATGGGAGGATGGATAGTTGGCCACCTATTGTTCCATGCTCCCTCTTCTAGGAGTTAGTATCCAAAGATTCTCCAGGCATGTTGTGGTATGTGGTGCCCACGTGTGTGTTGGAATGTTGTGTTTTACCAAGTGTCTCGGGATGAGATGAGTTGTGATTTACTAGGTGTTTTTTGGGATGTGATGTGTTTTACTTTCCCAAGTGTATTAGGGATGAGATGTTTGGTTATTTCCCAGGTTTTTGTGGGATGTGATGTGGTATGTGATGTGGTATGTGGTCCAAGTGTCTATAGTGAGATGTGATGTGTATCATGGCCCTGGTGATGGGATAAGGTGTGGTTGTGAGGTCCAAGTGTCTACGGGTGTGATGTGATGTGGCTCATAGCCCCAGTGATGGGTGTATGGTGGTGGTTGTGAGGACCAGGTGTCTGTGGGAAGGTTGTGACATAGTTTTTTTTTTTGGAAGAGGTGGGAGTGTGAGGGTGTTTTCTGTTAGGAAAGAGTGGATATAATTGTGGGAAGTGATTCTGGGTACCCAAATCATTGATGTGATTATAATATTACTTTACTTTATACTTATGTTACTTGGTGAGATTGCCTTGGTGTGGATGGAAATGGATAGTGTACCTTTTTAAGAGTCGTTTGGTTCATTTGTTTTCACATAGGGGAATTGGTATGCTTCCATCCACGTGTGCACGAGATACTTAGGTGTTTGATACTAAGTATACTGGTATGATCACCCTACATATATAAACCAGCTTTTAGGAATCAAGGAGGACTACATGGACCATGCTAGGTGTTACTAGCTTGGAATTTGGGATAGTTGTTGTGTCACTGCCTAGCCATACTTTAGGTACGTACTTTGGAGTTTTATGTCACGACCCGACCCTACCTAGGCTCGATCCACAACTACCCCAAGCCTACCTCCATAGGCCAGGGGCTGCCGAAAAGTTCCGAAGGCTAAAAAACTCAGGGAGGCCTTTGATTAAGTACCTGTACACATACACGCAGCCCACTCAATGCAGAATTGTGAGTAAAAGGAAAAGTAAAGTACTAACTGCTATAAACAACCAAAAAAGTGCATCGACCTCTAAACAGAACAAAGTAAATGCTGAAGGTAAACTGAAAAGATAAAGGGTAATACACGTGCCCAACCAGAAAAGTTCCACAACCCAGTAACAAGTAAACGAATGTAAAACAGCTGGTAGAGTCCCACATATGGAACCCGACTACGACCACCACATGTGGTCCAAGCACCCGAACTCCTAAGCTCCTCTGTAGTCACGAGCAACCTGTCTATCATCTATAAGGGCACACCAAGTGAGGGAAAATCCCAATAAGGGGTGAGTATAAAAATACTCAATAGGATACCCCAAAGGCTCGAGGGACCCACAAAGGAGGTACTGAAGAGTGAGCAGTAGATCGAACAGGGAATAGTAAAGGAGAACGACAGAGAGTGAAATGAAGAGTACAGTAGAGTAACAGCTCAAACCAACAAGATAAAGGAAGTAGACTCGCCCAAACACAAGGAGCTAGAAATGGTGGGAAGATGAAACTTCTCATCGAGTCTTCTCTACCTATAGTAGGAGAGTAGACTCATCCAACAATGAGAAGCTGGACATGGAATGCACGTGGCATACCCCGTGCGTCTTCGCCTCTCCTGGAAGGAGAGTAACAAAACCCAAGGAGTGAGTACCGGAACAAGGTATATAAATATCCATATGTTCAATCAAGAAACCCGAACAAGATCATAAGGATAGCCCCATACCGTAGCTGATCCCAATAAAGTGAGTAGCCAACAGTCCCAGAAGTAATCACCATCGATGCCCAGCATCCTGCACGTCTGCCCCAAACTGCAAGCCAATGGGATCAAATCAATGCACCCTGACACTATCTGCTTTGGGCAACAGTGACTCACCTGCACGGTTTTATGTCACATCACAAGGACGCATCTTGGTGGGGAAAGCGCCCCTCGTACTTGAGAGTTCTTGGGAAAGTCAAACCACACCTCTTCACTGTCAAATAGTAGAGAGGTCTTCCCAAAGTCAAAGTCGTCACATCCCTGACCCGTACAACCAAGGGTCCCGCTCTAGTAGTCACAGAGAAAAGCCACAGACTAGCCTAGTAAAAAGGACTGAGTCTGAAAGAAGTCATCGGGTAACCCACTTCCCAGCCCCGTTGGAGGGTATACCCTAAGAGGTCGTCGGGTAACCCACTGCCCAGTCTCTGCTGGAGGGTAAACCCTAAGAGGTCATCGAGTAACCCAATGCCCAGTATCTGCTAGAGGGTAAACCCTAATAGGTCATTAGGTAACCCACTACCCAGTCTCTTCTGGAGGGTAAAACCTAAGAGGTCGTTGGGTAACCCACTGCCTAGTCTCTGATGGAGGGTAAACCCAAAGAAGTCAATGAGCAACCCACTACCCTTCCCCGTTGGAGGGTAAACCCGAAGAAGTCGATGAGAAACCCACTGCCCAACCCCCTGGAGGGTAAACCCAGAACTTCTCTAGCTATCCCTACTGGATGGTTCAACACTGGCCAATAGAACATGGAGAAGTTATCACACAACCACCCAACTCTAGAACAATTCCACTAGTAGAGGTTCAACACCCGTGTAGTGTGGGTCACGCCGATACCTGGTGCCCTGCCTAGGGAAACATGTCATGGCAGATCGTGGAAGGTGGATATGATCTTTATACTCAGCTAGGGAGTCTGCACCTTGGGCTCATTGGGCTCTGCACCCTACTGGAAAATACCTCTTGGATAAAGGATCGGTGCCCGCGTAGAGTATTGGTCACACCAAATCCTCAAAGACTCAACCAGGGAACATGAAGGGATGTGATACTGAAATCCCACACGGCTAAAGGAAAAAGGGGAACCTAAACAACTTCGCCGATCACACCATCAAGAACAGAACCAGGGGAAACCACTCAACCCTGCTCTACTAAACCATCGTGAACAGAAGGACACTCTACATCGTGAGAGATCAAAGGAACGTAAATCAGAACACGGCGCGCATATGGGTCCCTCATGACGTGTGGCCCCAAATCATCTCCAAACCCAGCACAAATGTCCTTGGGTACAAACCACAACATGAACCTCCAGGCATTCCCATATACTCCCAGAGTATACCGCATTTCCAGCCCAAAGGCAATCGTGCACACAACACCCAACGTCAAAGCGATGGGTGTAAACGTAACTTCACCAAATTTCTTCCTCCACGGCCCTATAATGTCCAAACACTTACCTTTAAGAATTTACGTCACTCCCATAGGAGTGAACACAATCACACGCCAAGGGTTTCGTGCAAACTACAGGAAGAACTTCCACCGATACACCTTTCGTGCTTCCACATTTGATGAGATCTCGAATGATTATCCGCACAACCAAACAGATCATGTCATTATAATACTCACAGAAAAATACATGAGATAGACCACTTACTCTCCTCAGATGAACATCCGACAAAGAATTCATCCAACACCACTTTACGCCTGAACGACGTCTCGTGGTCCTGAGCCTCGGTCCCGAAAACAGTCGGGCGCATCGCACCACTGTGATGCCCTCGGGAAAACACATCAAATTGACTACTTACTTGCATGGAATAGATGTCTAGAGAAGAAGATTCATTTCACCGCAAAACACACAAGTGGTGCAATGTAAGACTTGCATCACGGTCCTGAAATGCAACAAATGGATCACACTGTTGCAATCCTCTCAGAAAAGTACACAAGATTGACTGCTCACTTGTCCAAAACAGACACCCGGTGATAAAGATAGAAATCACCGCCAACTCCCAAAATGGCTCGCATGGGGCCCACACCACCGTGCATAATTAAAGTGTTTGGATTGAGGCATTACAATTCCCTTAGAAAAACACCCAAAAAATGACTGCCCACACCCCCTGAACAGACATCCGATGAAAAGGCTGCAAATTGCTGCGTAGAGCTCGAAAGACGGGCCGTGGGGCCCGTGCCTCAAATCCAGTTTCAATGCCTGAAACCACCCTGGAAAACTCCTTCTCGACGCCAGGGTCCTAACGCCACTAACTATGCCCAAATCAGACTTCGGATGTTCCCGCATGGACCGAAATAAGAATCTCAGAAAGAAAATGGTAATCTACTTAACGGACGTGTCGCGCCAGCAAGCCCCCGTCTCAGGAATTAAAAATTCCCAAGACAATCTCAAAAGTTTATTCTTGATCCAAGGAATGCATCAACATAGACGGTAAATGAATCTGACAACCGGTTTAGGTGTTACGCCAATTTATACGTCATCGGATGCAAGTGGGGGTGGACCGGACCGGTCCAGCCGGTCCACACCCCCTGGACCGGCCCGGGCCGGCCGGCCCGCAGCTCAGCCGGCTGTGCCGCCATGGCCCGCGGGTTTCCCGTGCAAACCACGGTCCACCGATCTGGACTGGCCCGGAGGACTGTGTTTCTTCCATGGGGGGACCCGCAAAGGGCGGGTCCGCTGTCCGCCGGTCAGGGTTGCTGACCCCGGTCTTCCTCGCCGACCGGCCGACAACTGGACAATCTTCACGCTCACCCGCGGCCACCGCCCACCATCCACAGCCACGCCCCTGCAGCCGACCACTAGGCCCCTTCCCACTACTCCGAGCCGCCGTTCGCTGCCACGCCACTTGATCCGAGCCGCCGTCGGACCATCCAGAACCGCCAGAAAACCACCTAAAATCCCCCGTAACATTATCGGCCCACTACGGTTGCCTCGGGACTCAGATTTCAAATCCGAAAAATGCATCAAAAAGATTCAAAAAAATGATTTGCATATATGGGATTCTATAGAACATATAATGGAAATTCAACGCATATATATCAATTCAAATAAGGTGCTGAAGTTTAAAATGAAATACACACGCTCCTACCATGTTGGGCATAGCCCGTCGCTTCACGAGGGATCCATTGTCGTCGTAGCCGAGATCTCCTTGATTAGGGAGGGAGGATGAGGTGTTGAGCTTCCATTGAGAGGGTTTCTATAGAGGAAGTGAAATGGGGAATAATGGTGGAGTGGGTTATGGCTTAAGTAAGAAAATAAAATCAATGTTTATTAATTTTTTTAATACCCACAAAAAGTCTCATACCCGGACTGTTGGGGGGTCGAGGTTAAGCCTCCCCTAGGGTAAACACAACCTCCCGATCACAACATAGGTCTCAGAATATCAATCTAAGGCTCCATTCAAAAGTTATAAAACTTAACGTCTGAGGCTGCTAAATTATGAAAATTCCCCTGGTGGCATTTTTCACAGGAGGCCCGCACCCACGAAAATTACACCCCTCATAGGGTAAACGGAACGCTCCAGACTCAACGGTGCCCTCGTTCTTCCTGTCCGAGCTACTGTTTAGAAGTTATTTTTCTTAATTGGTGGGCCTAGTGTGAACGCACTGAAAATTTAATTCTAGCCACATCAGGGCTCGGAATTGCATGTCGTCTGAAGGCGCTGCTATGGAATAACATCATAAATATTCCAAAGTCTTTTTCAGCAAAAAAATGGGTTCTTACATCATTCCCTCCTTCAAGATTTTCATCCTCGAAAAGAAAAACTGGGGAAACAAATCAAGGTACTAAGCCCACACCTGGCACTCCCGTGCCCAGAAGAACTCTTGCATAGTTCTGCATCACCGCGCATGGAACACAGGATTTGGTCCATTCGTGTGGGGTCTTCTTTCTCCGATGACGTTCATAGGTGCACGCACACATCTCCTCATGTATTTCATGTCGGAGGCATCGTGCACCCACTCCAGACATTGGGGGTTAGGGAAAGGCGGTAGACAACCTCGCCATCCCTTCGCACGGTCTCAAATGGCTCGAAGGCCCTCAGGGGTAGCTCACCTCCCCAGACAACCCCCCCCCCCCCCAACCTCGCAAGTCACGACTGGAATAACCATTTGCACATGGGACAAATCCTGGTGATTCCCTCCTTCAGAATATCCATATGGTGAAATACCCAAGCATATCTGGTCACACAAGGTTTCATAGTCGATGTCCCATGACCAAGACTCTCTTACACACTCAGAAAGCGATGGAGTCGACACCATCTACTAATGAAAAATTTTCTACTCCTCCTAATCTACCAACACAGGGTTACACCCAATGCTATGTGTCACCCTGGTAACAACTCAAGCAAGGAGCAGGGAGAAAAATAATTTCACCCACAGAGTCCAACAATTCTATTGCAAAAAGTAGAAGAGCCGTAAAGCGTACCTCTTGTCACTTCATGCTCTGCAGGATCGTAACCATCCAAAGCTCACGGCTATCCCCAGTCCCAACTGTCATCTCCCAGGGCCTGACGTGGACCGCCTAGTTGTGGTGGGAAGACCTTGTATGGTCTTCCCTCACTTCCAGATCCTCCCGCTCCTCTGCTAGCACCACCTCTCTGGGGACTACTCCGATCACGATGCTACCTCCGTCGTGGTAGTTCACCCACTGCCTGCCCGATATTCTCAGTATGCCTAGTCGGGTCATCTCACGTAAGGTGACCTCACCCATTACAAGCATAGCACCGAAGCTCTCTGGGCTATCCTGGTGCCCTCCGGCGCCACTATGGTGTATGACCATGTCTCCAAAACCGGCGGTGGGAAGACCGCCTGCGTTGAGGTTCTGTCAGCCGACGCCCGCTAGCTGCGACAGACATCTCAGCTCCATCGTACCTACTGCCACCACCAACTATAGAGCGTGACAGGAAGCTCTCTATCACTAGCACCTGCTCTAGCACCTCGACATATGTGGGAATTTCCAAGGGTACTATGATAGCATGAATCTCTCTACGAAGACCTTGCTCGAACTTCCACGCTCGGAAGTTGCCATGATGGACCAAGTCTAGGTAAAAATGTGCACGGTCTACAAAACTAGTCGTGTACTCAGTCACTGTCATCCCTCCCTGCGGACACTGCAAGAGCTCCTTGATCTAAACGGAGCATAAGCAGGAGTGGTAAAACTCCCCCCAAAACATCAGTTGATAGTCACCCCATGAAAGTGACGACTCATCAAGAAACTGAGTCACCAGACTCCACCAACGCCCAGCTGCTCCGTGGAAAAGGCTAGCTGCCAAAGCCACCCTCTGATCTGCCAGTGTTTGTGCAAGCCTGAAGATGAAAACCACTATCTCGAGCTAAACCTCTACTTCCTAAGGTTCTAGCTCACCACTAAACCTCAACGGTCTCTGTAACACCCTGAGATTTTATGAGAAATTTTATTTTTAATTTCATTGATGTCTTGTGTTGTATGCTACACCAAGATTATCTTGTGTTATATGCAACACCGTATTAACTTGTAGTATACACAACACTATTCTTGGCTTGTGTTACATATAAGAGAAACCTTCTTCGATATCTTGTGTTATACGCAACACCGAGTTTCACTAAACAACGATATGTTATTAACATATCATATAAACTAGCCGTTTTGAATAGAAATACCCAATTTTTAAAATTTTATAAATTTTATCTTTCAAAATGGACTTCATTTTTGGATTTGGAATATCGATATTATCTTATGGTGAATTTTTGGTATTTTTATGAAAACTTTCAATTTTTGATTAATAGTGAAAAACACTGAGTTATTGTTTAAAACTGAATCTTTATTTAAAAAAATATTTATTTTATTTAAATTTATTTTATTTAAATTTATTTTAGCTAAAAACTGATACATAATACCTATATAAGTTTAATTTAATTCATTGGAGTCATTTTATAATAATTTTAGATATATAATAATTTTATTGAACTTTTCATCGTCTTTTACCCACCTCCTAGGAGAATTTTTAAAATTACATAAAACTTAATTTTACCGCTTCTGTGAGTGGAATTTAGAAATTCCAAGAGGCACAGTTAATATCAAGGAGTAAAATATGGTTCAATAAGATAAAAATAATTTTTGGTGAATAGTAACTTTTTATTTGTATTTACCTCTCTTAAAAGTTAATAGGGTAATTAAGGGTAAAACTGATATTATTATTATTACCATAAAACACGTCCTAATTCTATTGACTAAGTGTAATTCGACCAAAACAACCCTTAGGAATAAAATATTACCCTTTATATCCACTTGTATTAGATTAGGAAATTTATTATTATTTTATTTAAAGAAGAGTTAAAATAGTTAAAATAAAAGTTTAATAACTAAAACATTTTTAATATAGGGTTATACATAATATAAATTAGATTATAAAAATTCATTAGAAAGATAAAAATATTTCCTAAATAATGATATTTTATTTATTATTTTTAGACATTAAATAATATAATTTATTTATGACCTAATGGTGATGCAGTAATTACCTAATTAATGAAATATTAAAATAATTGATATTATAAATACCCAAATAAAAGTAATTTCAGACTTTTTATGAATTAAAATAATTTTATAGGATAATATTACATATTAGGGTTAGTTATATTATATTTTTTCTTAATAATAATGGTTTTATAAATTTGGAAAAAACAAAATAGCAAATAGTGTCAAAATTGACATAAAAGAGTTTTTAAAACAAATATTTTATTATTAATTGATATTCTATTCCTAAAATTATAAGGTTCATCAAAAAGATTTATATAATAATATATATTACATTAATGAACCAATTGGTGTTAGATTGGCAGTTTATAGTAAGTTTATTAACCATATAGTGTAAGAATACATGAATACATGGTAAAAGTTAAATTATTTAACTTAGAGTTAAATCTAAATGATAAGGTTAAAATGGTAACCTAAACTTGTCTAAAACGAATTTGTTGGGAGTATTTCTACCCATCCCCACCCTATCCTCTAAATAAGTCACTTTTGTGCCATTATAAATCAAATATTAATTTATTATAAAATAATATTTTAAATTTTTTCTAAGGTGCCCCTCACCCCTCTTATAAAAGGGCACCTCCTCCCTCTCCTCTTCACACAAATTTGAGCCTTAAAACTTGGTCAACCCCCACCCATTTACCTTCTAGACTTCCATAGAAACCTACTCTAGGTCCTGGTATTCTTCAAAGTCCAAATATAGTACCCTAAGAGGAGGTTAGGAGGAGGCACGTCAAAGAAGAGGTAATCTCTTCTACCGATTCTTTCATGTTTCACTATTCTTATACTTGCTCTTCTTTAGTTGTTTCATTATAAACTAATGACATAAGTATAACTAATATACTGTTATGTTATTATAAATATGAAACAAACCCATTTCACCTACTATCCATCCTATAGAAAACGAAATCACTGCGTCTGCGTACGTACGGAATACCGTCTCCACACTGGGGTGTAATCTGTTTTTCCACCACCACCTTACTTGGATGGGTATAATGGAGTAAAGAATAACTATATGTGGTTATTATAACATCATACTAATTCTGAGATATTATATCATCCACTTCAATTCCATTCAATAATTATGGGAACGATATAATCGCTCGTGCGGACATACGGATTACCGTCTCCACGACGCGATGAGATTCATTCTCCATATTTACCACTCAAGAGTGATTATAAAGTATATATAATCAATAAAAATGATATATAGGTCATACTAATGCTACTATATTAATGTTTATATATATATATACATCATCTACTTACTTCCATTAGAGTCAATAAGGAAAGGAAAACAGCGTTCATACGTACGTACGGCCTACCGTCTCCATAAACGGTGTGTTTCATTTCATTTATCTATCTATTATATATATATATATACTGAATATATATTATGTATAAATAATGTTTTAAATTATGGAAGTAAGTAAATCATGATATAAGAAATAATAATATCAAGAACAACAAGTCCAAACACGAATGATAAATGAAACGATTTTACCAAAAATGCTGCTTTAACAAGGAATTGATAAAAGAACGGGTAATATAAATTCATAAGTGAATCATATATGATATCATAAATATTATTATGGTTATTTTACAAGTTAATAATATGTTTAAACCCACTATACAAGAGTTTCATACACGTACGGAAGAAATTTGACCTAAGGTAAGGGATAATTTTTCAATCTCATTTTTATCTGAGATTGCTTATACGCAAGTATTTACTAGGGTTATATTTTTCATCCATGTCCATAAAAATGTTTTTCATAAAGTTTTTAATATTATTCCATGTATGTTTAAAGTAATTTTTACCCCTATATGAATTTTACTTTGTGTTATGGAAGGAATATTTCTTTTGTTTACCATACGTGGTACTTTTAGACTTTTCCGTTAAAAGTATGAAGAGAATATTTTTTTAACTTATACGGAATGAACAAGTTTTTACGGTTTTATAACACCTTATTTTAATGAAGCTTACTCTACAAGATTTTAAGACAATTTTCAAAAAAAACCTATTCTTTTAAAATTGCATGGTATTTTTTGAAAAGAAAATGATTTTGAAGAAGAAAGGATATTTTCCAAAAGAATTCATTTCAAGTGTTTTATCAAAACCATTTTCCATCTAAGATGAAATTATTTCATATGTGTATGTTTCAATTATAATGTCTCTATGATTTACATGGTTTAACTTTTCTTATGATTAAATGATATATTTTTGTTTTATATGGATTATGTTATGATGGGATGATGTTTATGAAACCAATTTTATTATTTGGGTTTTGATGAATGATTTTTGTTTATGTTGTGGCACACGTAAGAGTGATTTCATTGTGAGATGGGTGGGACCTATATATCCCTACAATGCATTGGTTAAAGATTTATATCTCATGAGATAGACATGGTTGGAACGAAAAGTTAATCTGGTTTAGTGATACAGTACTGCAATGAGGAGTGAACTCGATTCAGTAAGGGACTTTGTCCACTATGATGGTCTTAGTAGCAATGCCTTGGATACTATGGAAATCATAACATGTGCTTAATAGTTTCCATAATTACATGTTTTATTCCCATTCTATTTTATCATGGTTAATGTTCCTTTTTGATCTATTCTTTATGCACTGCCAAGATTTATGTCATTACTCATGATTTTGATGTTTTATGTTCATGTTCTTACGTTCAAATGTTTAGTGATTGTTTTATATTCTCCATGTTTACCCTTACTCATCATTTGAGATCACCCTTTTTATATTTTCTTTCCCCAGTATATAAAGAATGGTTTTAGGTACGAAATCCAAAGGGGAAGATTTTTATGGGAGATGTTGAAGATCTTTCACCATGATTAGAAGATTATGTTCCATGTTTCCAAAGACACTAAACTAATATGGTCATTGGGCGTCTGTTTTTGTAATGTATTAAGTATTCCACAAAAGTAATATAATGTCTATGTACGTCAAGTATGGGTCTCTATAGTTGGTATCATAGCGAAAGTTTAGTTAAGCTTTGGAAACTAGGATGCAAAAACATTAGTGAAATCTCTAGAGATATTTCTAAGGTATGTCTAGGGATGTCTCTACGGTTAGGTATACAAATATGTTATAGTCCTTGAATTAAGGTAATGATATTATAATTTAACCTAAGATGTTATATATTGAAGGTACTCCCCCTTTATTATGTTGTTTTCCTAGAATGATTTTTCCCCTCACACGGTTCTTTTTGGGTTTTAGAAAATGACTGGAAACAAGAAGATTCACGATAATGGGGGATATGATGGACAATGGAATGATATTCTTCATGAGCAACCAAATGAAACTGGATTTGGAAGTCCAAACATCGTTATTATGCCTAATTATCAATCACATAATATGATCAATAATCTCAACTTTGGTAAGTATCCCGACTCATATAATAAGATAAA
Organism: Viscum album; assembly: GCA_963277665.1. Classification (NCBI taxonomy): domain Eukaryota; kingdom Viridiplantae; phylum Streptophyta; class Magnoliopsida; order Santalales; family Viscaceae; genus Viscum; species Viscum album. The sequence goes on from OY728150.1 coordinate 1,844,079,456, forward strand.
GATGAAGTTTCTTGATGATCATAGAGGAAATAAAGTTCAATTCCCCTCAAGTAAATCTTGTGGGAGGAGGCATCAGGGAGAATGTTTCAAAGGAACTGAAAGATGCTTTGGGCGTGGAAAAGGACACAAAGCCAGTAATTGTAGAGGAAAAGGTTTAGTTAACACCATGGACAAGGATAATGGTATTTCTAAGACATCAAAAATGGTTAAATGTTTAAAATGTGGAATGTACGGGCATTATACAAACCGACTCCCTAAGGGAAAGTCTCATGAAGAGAATCATCATAGTCATATGGGTAGTATTTATATTGATGATGATGAAGAGACTAAAAATGATATGTGAGATGAAATAATTGTTGAAGCTCAGTCAATGGTTTAAGAAGGTAGTAGAATGATTTATTTTTATCAAGAGTTATGTTGTATAGGTAATGGTACTATGGAATAGAGACACATCTAAGGATTGTTACACTATTGTTTTTTCCTAAAGTATTTGAATGTATAAGTTGAATGGTACCAGTTACCATGAAAGGTTATTCAGATATTTTTGGAAAGTAGATAATATGTGCATAATGAAGTGATAAGGAGATAATGAGATGTTTGATAGTGTTAATGAGATCATGACTGATATAAGGACAATGTGATATCATGGTTTGAGTATATAGAAATTTTGGGATTTTGGTATGTGGAAAGAGTTAACTTTTGACAAAATTCATGTTTTCACTAAGGTTCTATGGTAATTTATGTTTCAAGAGAATATATGATTAAGGTATTGACATGTTTGGAATGCGATAAAAAAGCAATATCTTATGATATATGAGGGATAAATGGTGGTATTCACATGCTTGTTATGTGACCTTTTTAGTAATCGTTTTCATTATACTATGAGATTGGACAGATGCATTTTAGATAAGTCTAAATAATTGAATGGATTATGTCAGACATCAGATAGTATTGTTTAAGTCTAGAATTTGTTTTCGATATTATTTTTGTAATGGTATAATAGTGTAGTTTTAGAAAAAGGACAACTAGCAGGATGGGCGACAACCCATCACGTCAGACAAGGTTGCGGGAATCGAACCCACAACCGAAATGCTATAGGCCTTTATCTCCTACCACTGGCCTACAAGAAGTCCCTGGTTAGTAGAAACTGGTTTTATTTTATTAATCAGGATGATAGATAAAGTATAAGTCAATTTCTGGAACTATATACGATTAATCTCACCATAGATGGACTTATGTATATAAATTTTTCCAACCTTATGTTTGAGACAGATGGAATGACCTATCATTATATCGCATGATCTACTAACACTTCACGAATGACAAATTCAACTTAATTTCTTTCAGAGATGAAGTGGAAATTGTTCAAGGAATGACCAACAATGATATTTCACTAAAATCAATTATGTATTTCTTCTAATTCCATTTTTTTCAACTTTAGGGAAATGATCTTGAAAACCAAAAATGTTGTCCAAGATGGTACCTTAGATCATCGCTAATTTATAGCTTTGTGATTGTTGTATTTTTCATATCCATGTTCTCTAACACTATCCATCAGAACTTCATGGTTATATTTCTCTTCCATATCCATATTTTTACCTATGTTCTTCAATGTGGAAACCCAGTGATGAGTTAATTTGGGTAATCGTTACGTTTCATACATTAATTTTTAAAATTAAGTTTTAGTATTACTTTTTACAATGTTGGTTTCTATGAATAAAACTTTCAAGTAGTAAACCATTTATATATCCGATGAATTTTGAGGGTGAAATACATTTTAAAAGGGGTAGAATGTAACTCCCTAGGATTTTATGAGAAATATTATTTTTAATTTCTTTGATGTCTTGTGTTGTACGATACACCAAGATTATCTTGTGCTATACACAACACCATATTAGCTTGTAGTACACACAACTCTATTCTTGGCTTGTGTTACACGCAAGATCAACCTTCCTCGATAGCTTACGTTGTACGCAGCACTGAGTTTCACTAAACACCGATATGTTATAAAAATAATATATAAACTATCCGTTATGAATAGTAATACCCACATTTTGAAATTTTATAAATTTTATCTTTCAAAATGGACTTCATTTTTGGATTCTAAATATCGAAATTATCCTAGGGTGAAGTTTTGGTATTTTTCTGAAATCTTTCATTTTTTGATGAATAGTAAAAAACACTGAGTTATAGTTTAAAACCGAATTTTTATTTAAATAATTATTTATTTTATTTAAATTTATTTTAGGTCAAAATTGATACGTAATACCTATATAAGTTCAATGTAATTCATTGAAGTCATTTAATAATAATTTTAGATATATAAAAATTTTATTGAACTTTTCAGCATCTTTTACCCACCTCTTAAGAGAATTTGTAAAATTACATAAAACATAATTTTACCGCTTCTATGAGTGGAATTTTGAAAATATAAGAGACATAGTTAATATCAAGGAGTAAAATTTGGTTCAATAAGTTAAAAATATTTTTTTGGTGAATAGTAACTTTTTTACTTTTATTTACCACGATTAAAAGTAAATAGTGTAATTAAGGGTAAAAATGATATTATTATTATTACCTAACACATGTAATAATTCTATTGGATAAGTTTAATTTGACCAAAAACAACCTTAGGAATAAAATATTACCCTTTAGGTCCACTTGGATTAGATTAAGACATTTATTATTATTTAATTTAAAGAAGAGTTAAAATAGTTAAAATCAAAGTTTAATAACTAAAACATTTTTAATATTGGGTTATACATAAGATAAATTCGACTATAAATATTCATTAGAAATATAAAAATATTTAATAAATAATTGTATTTTATTTATAATTTTTCTATATTAAATAATTTAATTTATTTATTACACAATGGTGATGCAGTAATTACCTAATTAATGAAATACTAATATAATTGATATTATAAATACCCAAATAAATTTAGTTTGAGAATTTTTATGAATTAAATTAATATTATAGGTTAATATAACCCATTAGGGTTGGTTAGATGAATTTTGTTCGATGTAATAATGCTTTTACGAATTTAGAAAAAACAAAATACCAAATAGTGTCCAAATTGATATAAAAGATTTTTTAAAAAAAATATTATATTATTAATTGATATTATATTCCTAAAAATCTAAGGTTCGGCCACAAGAATTATATAATAATATATATGACATTAATTAACCAATTGGGGTTCGATTGATAGTTTATAGTATGTTTATTAACCATATAGTGTAAGAATACAAGAAGACATGGTAAAAGTTAAATTATTTAACTTAGAGTTAAATCTAAATTATAAGGTTAAAATGGTAACATAAACTTGTCTAAAACCAATTGGTTGAAAGGATTTAGACCCATACCCACCCTATAGTCGAAATAATTCACTTTGGAGCTATTATAAACCGAATATTAATTTATTATAAAAAAATATTTTAAGTTTTTTCCTAAGGTGCTCCTCACCCCTCTTATAAAAAGGAACCTCCTCCCTCTCCTATTTACACAAATTTGAGCCTTCAAGCATGGAAAACCCTTCCCATTTCAATTCTCCACTTCCATAGAATCCTACTAGAGGTCCTGGTCATCTTCAAAGACCATCTTTAGTGCCCTAAGAGGAGGTTAAGAGGAGGCGCGTCGAAGAAGAGGTAATCTCTTCTACCGATTCTTTCAAGTTTCGTTATTCTTCTAATTCCTATTCTTTATTTGTTTCATTATAAATTAATGAAATCATTATAAATAATATACTGATATGTTATTATAACTATGAGACAAACCCATTTCACTTTCAATCCATCATACGGAAAACAAAATCACCGTGCGTGCGTACGAACGGAATGCCGTCTCCACACCGTGGTGTAATCTATTTTTATACCACCACCTTACTTGTATGGGTATGATGGTGTAAAGAATAACTATATATGGTTATTATAACATCATACTGATTCTAAGATATTATATCATCCACTGAAATTCTATTCAATAATTATGGGAATGATATCATTGCTCGTGTGTACGTATGGATTACCGTCTCCACGACGAGATGATATTCATTCTTCATATTAACCATTCAAGAATGATTATAAAGTATATATAATGAATAATAATGATATATATGACATAATAATTCTACTGGATTTATGTATATATATATTTCATCTACTTACTTCCATTCAAGTCAATAAGGAAAGGAAAACAGCGTTCATTCGCACGTACGACCTACCGTCTCCATGAACGATTTGTTTCATTTCATTTATCTATATATTATATATATATATAAACTGAATATATATGATATATAAATCATGTTTTACATTCTGTAAGTAAGTAAATCATGATATAAGTAATAATAATATCAATACCAACAATTCCAAATACGTACGATAAATGAAATGATTTTACCCAAAATGCTACTTAACATGGAATTGACAAAAGAACGGGTAATATAAAGTCATAAGTAAATCATATATGATATCATAAATATTATGTTGGTTTGGTTACAAGTTAATAATATGTTTAAACCCACTATACACAAGTTTCGGACACGTATAGAATAAATTGGATCTAAGTTAAGGGATAATTTTTCAATCTCATTTATATCCGAGATTTCTTAAATGAAAGTATTTACCAGGGTTATATTTTTCATCCATGTACATAAAAATGTTTTTTATAAAGTGTTTAATATTCCTCCATGTATTTTTAAAGTCATGTTTACCCCTCTATGACTTTTACTTTGTGTTATGGAAGGAATCATTCTTTTGTTTACCATACGTGGTACTTTTTGAATTTTTTGTTAAAAGTACGAATGGAATGTTTTTAACATATATGACATGAATGGATTTTTACGGTTTTATAACACCTTATTTTCATGAAGCTTACTCTACAAGAATTCATGACTATTTTTTAAAAAATCATTTTCTTTTAAAATTTCATGGCATTTTTTGAAAAGAAAATGATTTTGAAGAAGAAAGGATATTTTCCTCAAGAATTCATTTCAAGTGTTTTATCAAAACCATTTTCCATCTAAGATGAAATTATTTCATATGTGTATGTTTCAAGTATAATGTCTCTATGATTTACATGGTTTCACTTTTCTTATGATGAAATGTTATCCATTTGTTTTATATGGATTATGTTATGATGGGATGATGTTTATGAAACCCATTTTATTCTTTGGGCTATGATGAATGATTTTTGTTTATGTTATGGCACACGTAAGAATGATTTAATTATGAGATTGGTGGGACCTATATCTCCCTCCAATGCATTGGTTAAGATTTATATCTCATTAGATAGACATGGCTGGAATGGAAAGTTAATATGGTTCAGTGATACAGGACTGGAATGAGGAGTGAACTCGATTCCGTAAGGGACTTTATCCACTATGATGGTATTGGAAGCAATGCCTTGGATACTATGGAAATAAAAACATGTGCTTAATGGTTTCCACAATTACATGTTTTATTACAATGCTATTTTATCATGGTTAGTGTTCCTTTTTGATCTATTCCTTATGCACTTCCAAGATTTATGCCATTACTCAAGATTTTGATGTTTTATGTTCATGTTCTTATGTTCAAATTTTTAGGGATTGTTTTATTTTCTCCATGTTTACCCTTACTGAGAATTTTAGCTCACCCTTTTTATGTTTTCTTTTCCCTAGGATATAAATAATGGTTTTAGGTAAGAAAACCAAAGGGTAATATCTTTATAGGAGATGTTGAAGGTCTTTCACCAAGGTTAAAAGATTATGTTCCAAGTTTCCAAAGACACTAAACTAATACGGTCTTTGGTCGTCTGTTTTTGTAATGTATTATGTATTCTGAAAAAGTAATGTAATGTCTATGTATGTCAAGTATGGGTCTCTACAGTCTCTTTCGCTAGAACTCACGGAGCATGCTCAGCCTGCGCTCAAGCTCCATCTGCTCTGCTGGAGCTGTCTACTGCTCACCAGGTGGGGGTGTTGCTATTGGCCCACCCGGAGAAAGGGACTCGCATGATGGGTCCTCGACTGAGGCCTCATTTCTCACATGGTCATCGTCATGAACCAAATTTGGTATCCTAACTGGATGTCTTCACGGAGACATCCTGAATATTATCAAGGAGTGTCATTGTTAGATGAGAATATATGTATATAACAATTACAACAATGGGGAGCTGACTCAAGAAGGACAGTCAAGACTCAATCCTATATGATACACAAGCCAATTTCCCTACAATAAGTGTCTCAGCATGCCGAGTCGACATGCGGGTTATCAGGGTCCTGGTGAATGGATATGTCAGCCACCACACTATCACTGGACTCCCTGGCCTGAGAGCCACTCTCGAGACACATCGACACTATTTCCCAAAATCCCTACCAATTCCTATTTAGGGACGTCTGCACAATATACCAAGGAACGAACAACCTTTGATACCACTATGTCATGACCCGACCCTACCCGGACTCGAGCCGCAACTACCCCAAGCCCGCCTACATAGGCTAGGGGTTGGCGACAAGCACCGAAGGCTAAACAAATTGGGGAGGCCTTTTCCTGAGTACCTGTACACACACACACACACACAGCCTAGTCAATGAAGAAGTGAACCGTAAAAGGAAAAGTAAATTAATAACAGTTATAAACAACCACAAAAGTGCATCGACCTCTAAACAGTACAAATTAAATGATGAAGGTAAATTGAAAAGAAATAGGGAAAAAACATGCGCCCAAACAGAAAAGTGCCACTACCTGAAAACAAGTAAACGAAAGTAAAACAGCTGGGAGAGTCCCACACCTGGAACCTGACTACAACCACCACACACAGTCCAAGATCCTGAACTCCTAAGCTCTTTTATAGTCATGAGAAACCTATCTGTCGTCTGCAAGGGCGCACTAAGTGCGGGCAAAGCCCAAGAAGGGGTGAGTATAAAAATACTCAGTAGGATACCCCGAAGTCTCGAGGGATCAAAAAAGGAGGTACCAAAGAGTGAGTAGTAGATCGAACAGGGAAAAGTAAAGGAGAACAACAGAGAGTGCAGTGAAGAGTATAGTAGAGTAACAACTCAACCCAAAAAGATAAAGAAAGTAGACTCGCCCAAACACAAGGAGCTAGAAATGGTGAGAAGATGAAACTTCTCATCGAGTCTTATCTACCTATAGTAGGAGAGTAGATTCATCCAACCACCAGAAGATAGACACAGAAAGCACGTGGCACACCCCACGCGTCTTCCCCTCTCTTGGAAGGAGAGTAACCAAACCCAATAAATGGGTACTAGAACAAGGTATATACATATCCATATGCTCAATCAAGAAACACGAACAAGATCATAAGGGGATCTCCATCCTGTAGCTCATCCCAAGAAAGTGAGTAGCTAACAGTCCCAGAAGTAACCACCATCGATGCCCAGCATCCTTCACGTCTGCCCCGAACTGCAAGCCAATGGGATCAAATCACCACACCCAAACACTATCCACTTTGGGAAGAACTGACTCGCCCGCACGATTTTAGGCCGCATCACAAAGACGCATCTTAGTGGGGAAAGCATCCCTCATACTTGAGAGTTCTGGGGAAATTCAAACCACACCTATTCACTATTACACAGTTGAGAGGTCTTCCCAAAGTCAAAGCTATCACATCACTGGCCCGTATAACCAAGTATCCCGATCCGATAGTCATTGAGAAAAGCCACAGACTAGCCTAGAAGAAAGGACTGAGTCTAAAGGAAGTCCTCTGGTAACCCACTACCCAGCCCCGATAGAGGGTAAATCCTAAGAGGTCATCGGGTAACCCACTTCCCAGTATCTGCTGAAGGGGAAACCCTAAGAGGTCCTCGGGTAACCCACTTCCCAGTCTCTGCTAGAGGGTAAACCCTAATAGATCATCGGGTAACCCACTGCCTAGTCCCTGGTGGAGGGTAAACCCTAAGAGGTGGTCGGGTAACCCACTATCCTGTCTCTGCTGGAGGGTAAACCCTAAGAAGTCAATGAGCAACCCATTGCCCAGCCCTGCTGGAGGGTAAACCCAAAGAAGTCAATGAGAATCCCACTACCCATCCCCACTGGAGGGTAAACCTGGAACTACTCTGGCCTTCCCTACTGGATGGTACAACACTGGCCAACAGAACACGGAGTGGGTATCACGCAACCCCCCAACTCCAGAACAATTCACCTAGTAGAGGTTTCGCGCCCGTGTAGTGTGGGTTACGCTGATACCTAGAGCTCTACCTAGGGAAACATGTCACGATAGAATGCAGAAGGAGGATATGATCTCGATACTCGGCTAGGGAGTCTGTGTCCAGGGCCCACTGCGCTCCGCACCCTACTACAAACAACCTTCTGGGTAGAGTATCAGTGCTCGTGTAGTGTATTGGTCACACTGAATCCTGAAAAAATCTACCAGGGAACACGAAGGGATGTGATACTGAAAGCCCAAATGACTAAAGGAAAATGGGGAACCCAAAAAACTCTTCTGATCACACCGTCAAGAATAGAACCAAGGGAAACCACTCAACTCTACTGGTCTAAACCATCAGGAATAGAGGGACCCTCTACGTTGCGAGAGATCAAAGGTACATAATGCATAACACGAAGCACATATGGGGCCCTCAGAAAGTGTGTCCCCAATTCATCTCCAAACCTAGAACAAATATCCTTGGGTAGAAACCACAAAATGCACCTCTAGGCATTCCCATATAATCCCAGATTATACCACATTTCCAGCCCAAAGGCTATCGTGCACACAACACCCAATGTCAACGCGAAGGGTGTAAACGTAACTTCTCCAACTTGATTCCTCTAAATCCCTAGCACAGCCAAACACTTCCCTTTAAGCATTTACTTTACTCCCAAAGGATTGAACGCGATCACACACCAAGCGTTTTCTAAAAACTGCAGGAAGAACCTCCACCGGCACACCTTTCATGCATCCACATTTGATGAGATCTCGAATGAGTCTCCGCACATCCAAACGGATTGTGCCATTGTAATCCTTGTGAAAAAACATGCGAGATAGACCACTTAATTGCCTCAAATGAAAATCCTATGAAAAATTCGTCCAACACTGTTTTACGCCCGAACGACGTCCCGTGGTCCCGAGCCTCGGTCCCGAAAACAGTCGGGCGCATTGTACCACTGCGATGCCCTTAGGAAAACACATCAAATTGACTGATTACTTGCATTGAATAGATGTCCAGAAAAGAAGATGAATTTCACCGAACTACACATGAGCGGTGCTACTTGGGACCCATATCACGATTCTGAAATTCACCAAACCGATTGCACCATTGCGATCCTCTTGGAAAAGTACACAAGATTGACTAATCACTTGTTCAAAACGGACACACGATGATAAAGATGGAAATCACCGCCAAATCCCAAAATGGCGGTCATGGGGCCCACACCATTATTCTAAATTAAATCGGGTGGATTGCGCCATTGCGATGCCCTCGGAAAAACACCCAAAAACAACCGCTCGCACGCCCCGAACGGACGTCTGATGAAAAAGCTAGAAATTGCTGCGTACAGCTCGAGAGATGGGACATGGGGCCCATGCCTCAACTCTAGTATCAATGTCTGAAACCACTATGGAGAACTCTATCTCGACACCAGGGTCCCAACACTGCTGACAATGCCCAAATCAGACTTTGGATGTGCCCGTGCCGACCGAAAGAAGAATCTCGGAAATAAAACCCTAATCTAATTAACTGATGTGTCGCACCACCGAGCCCCCATTTCAGGAATTAAAAATTCCCAAGACCATCTCAAAACATTCTTCTCGATCCAATGAATGCATCACCATAGACGGTACGTGAATCTGACACTCAGTTTAGGTGTTACGCCAGTTTAAACTTCATCGAATGCAGGTGGGGGTGGACCGGACCGGTCCGGCTGGTCCACACCCCCTGGACCGGTCCAAGATGATCGGCCCGCGGCTCAGCCGGCTGAGCGGCCGTGGCCCGTGGTTCTCCCGCGTGGACTGCGGTCCACTGATCTGGACTGGCTTGGGGGATGGTCTTCCTTCCATGCGGGGACCCACAAAGGGCGGGTCTGCTGTCCGCCAGCTGGGGTCGTTGACCCCTATCTTCCTCACCGACCGGTCGACAGTCGGTCGGTCTTCGCACTTTCCTGTGGCCACCACCTGTAATCCATAGCCATACCCCCACAAATAACTGCCCGGTCACCTCCCTCCACTCCAATCCGCCATCCGCTGCCGCTCCGCCTGAGCCGAGCCGCCGCCAGACGGTCCAAAACCGCCGGAAAACCACCTAAAAACCGCTGGAACTTCATCGGACAGCTGCGGTCACCTCGGGACTCAGATTTCAAATCCGAAAAATGCATTGGAATGATTAGAACAAATAATAAACATATATGGGATTCTATAGACAATATAATGGAAATGTTATGCATATATATGAATTCAAATAAGGTTCATAAGTTTAAAACAAAATACGCATGATCATACCTTGTTGGGCGTAGCCCGTCGCTTCACGAGGGATCCACTGTCATCGTAGCCAAAATCTCTTTGATTGAGAGGTAGGATGAGGTATTGAGCTTCCCTTTAGAGGGTTTTTCTAGATTAATTGAAATTGGGAAGAAGGGTGGAGTGGGTTATGGCTTAATTAAGGAAATAAAATCAACTTTTATTAAAAAAATTTAATACCCACTAAAAGTCTCATACCCGAACTCTTGGCGGGGTCAAGGTTAAGCCTCCCCTAGGATAAAAACCACCTCCCAAGCACAAAAGAAATATCATAATTTCAATCTGTGGCTTCGTTAGAAAGTTATAAAACTTAACGTCTGAGGCTTCTAAATTACAAAAACTCCCTTGGTGGTATTTTTCACAATAGGCTCGTTCCCGCAAAAATTACACCCCTCTTAGGGTAAACGGCATGCTCTGGACTCCACAGTGCCCTCAGTTTTCCATTCTGAGCTACCATTTAGGAGTTATTCTGCTTAATTGGTGTGCCCAGTTTGAACGCACTAAAAATTTAATTTCGGCCACACCAGTGCTCGGAATCGCACGCTATCTGAAGGTGCTGCTCTGGAATAACATCAAGAATATTCCAAAGTCTTTTATAGAAAAAACTGGGTTCTTACATTTTATTTCATTTGTAACAATTTTATTAAAACATACATGTGGTATGTATTTTTGATTTCATATATATATATATATATCTTGGAGTTGTTTTGGGTTGAAACATCTCATCTCTTGATATTGTTTCTTTAAAAAGGGAAATGCCCCCTATTTTGTGAGATTGTACACCCTTGGTGCTGGTCTCCACTCCATGGCATAAAAGAAGTGGGGCTCAGGAGTCATTATCTATCTTTATTCATTTTCATCTCAAGAGGGGCATCTTTAGAGGGAGGGTGTCATGATAGAATGGTATCTGAAGTTATTATTGAGAGATAGGGTGACATTTGGTATTTGGTAAAGTGAGGATTTCATGGTTTTGTGGGGAAATAGTTTTAGGTGACCTGAGTGCATGACATAGGCTAGGGAAGACTAGCTAGGACATGTGATTTTAGGGTCCCCATGACCCGATCCAAGGACTCCAAGACATCCTAATAACCAAGTGAGGCTACACCAATTATAGGGTAGAGACCCTTGGAAAGGTACATGCAACATAATAACATGTGTTCTTGTTTGAGTTGGGTTGTTTTTGGAAGTTCAATATGGATTGGATGAAAATAATGTATTAAAATTTTTTTAAATAAAATTACATACTACTGAGGCTTTGTAATTCCTTGTTTACCTATTATCTATGAAACTCGGTCATTGTATATGTGTGGATTGGGTGGTTATGGATTTGAAGGCTTGTCTGATTGATTGGTGTAGGGTTGATCTAGTACAAGAGGATGTTTAGTGGCATTGAATGTTACATGCTTTCCAACAGTAGAACTTTGGAATGTATGGGGGAAGTGTTTCAAACATGGATATGGACATCTGGTTTGAGGAGCTTGAGATCACCTTCTGTTTCATCTGGTCTCCAACTGATTACTGGTTTCCCTTGGAAGATATTCATATGTGGGGAGATGTGCATGAGTTTTGGATGCTTTATCAAGGGTAGAGGAAGGAGGCATATGTGTTGTGGGTTAACTTTATAAAGGATTTCTAGTTGGATATCCATTCATCCTCTATGAATAATGAGAAGATGAAGAAGCTACTATCCAATCTGTAGGTGAGTATGTAAATGCAGAAACATTGGATCAAGTTCAAGGATCTTCTTCACTTTTCCTGATATCTCTTTTTGGATGTGGAGTATCTTGTGATATATCTTGAGGAGGCCCTCCACCCTTTTATCCTATATGTTTCAACTCCTTGTACATTTCCAATGATTCTAGAGGTTTAAAAGAAGGTGGAGGTAATCTATAGGATGCAATCATGAGGAGTTCTACCATGAGGAGGGATTCACCAAAGTTCTTCACTAGGTAGGTTTGTCAGTGGAAAATTCCAAGCATTGGTACTTCAAGGTTTCAATAGGTAGGGAGTCGACCTCATTAGTTTCCCTTCTATAATTTTGATTTCAGTGGCTCCCCTACCCTTTATGTAGGCTTGGGAATGAGTCTTTTCTTATTTGGGGTCCATGATCATCTTTAGAGTCAGTTCTCAGTGGCTTCTTGATCTCAGTTTGGGGGAGGAGGACAGGTTCAACACCATCCTTAGTAGTAGTTTCCAGTCAGGTAGCTTCAGTAGGAGGGATAGTAGGAGTTTCTCCATCGAGGGGAGATGCAGTAGGTTGGGTCCAACCTCAGGGTGTTCCTTAGGGACCTTGACCCAAGCATGGTCATGGAGGTAATAACTAGAAGAGGGGAATAAGATCTAGGCATGGTTAGTTTCACATAGCAGAGGCAACAATTATAGCAGATCAAGAGATCGTTAGAGGTATGAGCATCTTATTTAGTACCCTTTATTGTGATTTGTTTAATTAATGAGATTCAAACTCATTTTTTTCACCATCTCAAACCCATTATTTGGGACTAGATGTATATATGAATGTTGTTCCCTTGGTGTTGAGTATGGAAGCTGGAGGTTGGTCCAGCTTATTAAAGTTTAACTAGGACGTTGAATGATGATGGGACTGCATCAATCCTGTGATAATCACTTCTTGATATAGATACAACCATTCAATGTCATTATCAACATCTATTGGTTTTATTCCATTCATGTTATTATAGAATAATTTATGAGAAGAGTTGTGTTTTTATATGTGGATGGTTGGTGTGTGGTTTTCATTGGTGAGAGGAGATTTCAGGTGGGTAGTCAGCCTATATAGCTTCCTCTTTCCTTTATAGATGAGCTGTTAGTAGGATCTATAAATGTTGGGATGGTGGAGGTTCCCTGAGTTATTGGGGAGTTCCTAGATGTTTTTCCTATGGAGTTTATGACTCTAACTCCTCGACATGATGTCGAGTTTGGGATATAATTTCAACCCAGTGCTTCTCCAATTTTGATGTATCTTTATTGGATGGAACATTATAAGTTGCAGGAGTTGAGGACTCAGATAGACGATTTGATGAAGAAGGGATTAATCCAGATCAATGTGTCTCTATGGGGTACTCCAGTGTTGTTCACAAAGGAGGAGGATGGTAGTATGAGGTTGTGTATAGACTACCAGATGTCTAATCAGGTGATGGTCAAGAACCGTTACCCTCTTATTAGGATAGATGATCATATTGACCAACTTATAGAGGAATTTTGTTTTTAAAAGATTGATCTATGATTTAGGTATCACCAGTTGATGGTGAAGCGGGTCGATATCCCAAAGAATGCTTTCAAATTTAGGTATAATAAATTTTAGTTTGTGGTCATGTCGTTTAGTGTTATGAATGCACCAACCATGTTTATGAGGATTATGGACTTTTTCAATCACTAGTTCTTGGGCTGGTTTATCTTCGTATTCATCAATGATATCCTAATATACTCGAAGTTAGAGGGGGAACATACCGAGCATCTCAAGAACATATTACATATTGTTCAATGCCACTAACTCTACGGAAAGTTATCCAATAAATCTTTTGAACACCTAAGGTGAATTTCCTTGAGCATGTGGTGTCCCAATCAAGTGTATCAATTAACCCTTAAAAGGTTAAAGTGACTATTTTTCGGGAATCACTTAAGAGTTTGGGAGAAGTTTATAGCTTCCTTGGTCTTCTGAAAAATTATCATAGGTTCATACCAGATTTATCTAACGTTTCAGAACTATTGACAACTCTGACTAGAAGGACCAATATTTTTTGTCAAGTGATCATTTCTAAATAGCATTCAGTTATCTGAAGGGGAAGCTGGTTAGTTCCCAGTTCCCCAGTTTCTAGAGGAAAGGGTGGTTTTTTAGATGTTTTGTGATGCTTCACATCTAGGGTTGTGATGTGTGTAGATGTAGTAGTGGGTAGTGATCTCTTATGGATGTTAGAAGTTATGACCCCATGAGTGTAACTATTCACACACAAATTGAAACTATCATTAGTCATATTTTCATAGAAGTTGAGGCAGCATTACCTCATTAGGGAGTGATTTCTGGTATTCATAGATTATATTATTTTGAGGTATATCATTTCCCAACATGATCTATTTCTATAGCAGTGGAGGTGGATGGAGTTTATTTTGTCCTATGATTTTGAGATATCCTACTCCTCAAGAAAGGGGAATTTTTGGATGATGATTTGAGTAAAAAGTCAAGGAAAGAGGTAATTTAAGAATCTGTAGATGCTTGGAAAGTGATGAAGAAGTTTGAAGCCTTACTCCTAGATGTAGGAATGGATATTGGTAGAAGATGATGGTTCTAGATGAAATTCCAGTATTCTCTGATGCAATAGGTGGAGGAGTCTCGGTGGGGAGAATTAAAGGTATAGGTGTTTTCCGATCATTTTGGCCATGATGAAGCTCCAAAGGGATGGTCGGAGGATGATCAAAATCAGATGTTGTTCCCTAAAAGGTTTTTTGTTCCGATAGTGATGCACAAGGGAGTCCTATGTGAGTTCCATAACTCACCCTTAGAGGTATAATCATAAAATTATAAGATTTACCATGGATTTAAGATGTTGTTTTTGTGGCCCGAGAAGAAGCGGACAGTAGTTGATTTTGTGGCAAGATGTTTGGTCTTCCAGTAGGTAAAGGTCGAGAACCATATTCCTGGTGGTTTTTTACAGCCCATGGATGTCCCCAAATTGAACTAGGATGAAATCCCTATGGATTTCATCATATGGTAACCTAGGGAATTGGAAGGCTATGGTGCTATCTGGGTGATAGTGGATGGATTTATATAGTCAGTCCTCTTCTTAGTGATTAAGGAGTCGAGCATAATGGATATTTTTACTAAGAGGTATGTGGATGATGTGGTGCGGTTTAATAGAGTTTGAGAACCATTATATTGTATTGGGATACATTTATTACCTCGCGATTATAGAGGGGATAGAAGTATGCTTTTGGAACCTAGTTATGCCTCAGCACTGCCATCCACACTCAGAAAGATGGGAAGATAGAAAGGACTATCCAGACATTGGAAGATATGTTGTGGGCATATGTCTTAGTCTTTTTAGGATCTTGGTTAAAACCCAAACCCTTCTTTGAGTTCCCTTATAATAATATCTATCACTCTTCCATTATAATGTCTTATTTTGAAGCATTTTATGGGAGACTATTTAGTTATATGTTGTGTTGGATGGAGGATGGGGAGATGGCTATTCATGGTCCTAAGGTAGTACAGAGCATGACATAGAAGGTTCAGCTCGTTTTTGAGAGGATAAAAATGGCACAGGACTGACATAAGTCTTATTCCAATTATAGGTGGAAGAACTTGGAGATCGAGGTTGGAGATCAGGTGTTTTTGAAGGTTTCCCCTTGACGTGGGAAGAAGAGGTTTGGAAGAGGGAGAAATATTTCTCCCAGGTTTGTTGGAACCTTTGAAGTTTTGGGACAAGTTAGTGAATTGGCATACCAATAGGCATTTCCACAATAGTTTGGGAGGATCCATGACGTCTTCCATGTCTCTCAACTTCATCAGTATCTTAACGATGAATCCCACCTCCTTGACTGGGGGGAGTTGATTATTGAGGATGATGCGATATATGTGGAATGATCGATAGATATCCAGGATTTTCAGGATAATGTGCAACGTAGATGTACAATTCCTTTATTTCTTATGTTTTTGAGGCATGATGGCATAGAGGATAATACTTTGGAGTAAGAAATGCAGATGCGTGCCCAGTACTCAGAGTTATTTTTTGTTTTTCCTTATTCTGTTTTGTTCTGTAATGTGGTGTTTGAAACATTTTTTTTATGAAATGAGTTGTTTTCCCTTGGGATGATATGTGTGTAGCATAATGTGTAATAATGTTCTGACAATTGAAAAAGGGGAAGATGAAACTCCAAATCAAGATGTATTAACATAGATGCAATTAAACTCATGCAGATGAGTCTATGCCACCCAAAACGTATAATATCTTGACATGGAGGATGGGATTCTCTGATTCATGTGTTTGAGATGAAATGGTCAGTGTGCTTTCATGGTGTGTTTTTTGATTTTTTAGGTTGGTGTGTTTAGTTGGTGGTAGTTCTTGAGGAGTGAAGAGAGTCTTGAGAGGTATCTCAAATGGTGGTTGTTCAGACTTCTTTTACCTTATTGGTTTGGTTTTAAATTCTTGAGGTCGAGAATAGTTTGAGAGGTACCTGATGTAATTTCATAGAACTCTCTATTCAATTACATTGTGAAAATACAGTGTTTGATGTGTTCTGGGAGGTCAATGTGACTTATTTCATCACTTCACAAAGTTTTATGGTTTTTAAATTTCTCCAATGGTAGCCCGAAATGGTGACTCGTGATGGTAGCTCACACTGGTGACATGATATGGTAGCTCACACCAGTGAAATGCACAGGTGACATGAGATGGTAGCTTTCACCAGTGACTCACATTAGTTAATCCTGAATGTAGCTCACATTGGTGACTTTCACTAGTAACTCATGACGGTCGCTCGCATAGGTGACTCACACTAGTAACTCAAGAGTGGGTGTTAAACATAGAGGAAATGTGAAGTGACTTATTTTACCATTATTCTACATTTCTATGTGACAGTGGATGTGTTTCCTATTTTGTGTTATGATTAGTAGTTACTAATATAGTGATGGGGTGACTAAGTGAATTTTTTATTAAAGAATATATTTGGTTAAATAAATTAGTTGAGAATTTCAAATGGGTTTTGTGGTTATAGTGTGTTTTCATGCATTAAATTTAGTCGAAAAGGTGACAGATCGTGACTTAGTAATTTTTTTGAAAACCTATTGGTATGGATGAGTTCTTGGTACCTATATGTATAGTTTTTATTTTATTATTATTTCTATACACACCCCACCCTAGTTGAGCACTATGTTCTCAGAACCCTCATCATCATGGGGGAGGGTTTATTTCCCAAACTTCTATGTGGGAGAATGGATGGAAGGTCACCCACTCTTCCCTTATCCCTATTTCAGAAGGCGGTAGGTTGAGCTTCTTCAGGCATGTTTTGGTTTGTGTTTCCCAGTTGTGTATATGAGAGTTGTTTTTTCCCATGCTTCTTCAGGATTATATGAGTTTTTCTTTCAAAGGTGTGTTTAGTATGTGACATTTTGTGCTTCCTAGGTCTCTTTAGGATGAGATGTGTTTTAATTTCCCAGGTATTTTTAGGATTTGATGTGGTATATGGCCCAGGTGTCTATAAGAGGGATGCGATGTGTCTTGTGTACTTAGTAATGGGAATAGGTGTGGTTGTGAGGCCCATGTGTCTAAGGGTACAATGTGATGTGGATCATGGCCCTGGTGATGGGGTGAGGTGTGGTTGTGAGGCCTATGTTTCTGTGAGAAGTTTGTGACATGGGTATTTTGGAAGAGGTGTGAGCACAAGGACATTTTCCCTTAGGAAAGAGAGGTTAAACTTGTGGGAAGTGGTGCGGGTGCCCAAATAATGGATCTTCTTTATATATTACTTTACATGACTTGTGTTACATGGTGATAATGCCTTGGTGAGGATGGGATCTCTAGTGTACCTTTTTAGGTTTTGTTTGATTCTGTAGTTTTCAAATAGGAGAATTCGTACGCTTCTATTCACATGTGCACGAGAGACATAGGTTTTTTCCTACTAAGTATACTTGTATGATAATACTTAGAATATAAAACTTCTTTAAGGTTTCTAGAAGGACTATTTGGACTGTGCTAGGAATTACTATCTCATACTTTGGGACAGTTGTTATGTCACTACTTAGCCTTACTTTTTCTACTTACATTGGAGTTTTGTTTCATTTTTAATAGTTTTATTTAAATATTCATGTGGGATGGATTTTGTATTTCTTATATATATATATATATATCTTGGAGTTGTTTTGGGGTGAAACATCTTATCTCCCGATCCTGCTTTTTTAAAGGGAAATGCCTCCAATTTTGTGAGATTGTATACCCTTAGTGTTGATCGCCACCCTGAGGCCGACTGGAGGTGAGACTTAGGGGTCATTATCTCTCTTTCTCCATTTCTAAATCGAGAGGGGAATCTTTTCAGGGAGGGGTCATGATAGGTATGGGTGGGGAGATTCTATATGGCCCATTCTCATCCTAATTTACATGCTACAAGGGTATCTTGTGTGTTTAATTGTTAATTAAAGTTTTTTAGATTTTTGATGTATTCTTAAGTTAAATGATGTTCTTTTGATCTCCTTTGAGTATGTAAGTGATTGTGGGGGTCAGTGATTGGTTGAAAAGAGAAACTATAGGAGAATAGGAGAATCATAGTTTTCTTTCATGGTATATCCAACCATGTGGATTGGTCTTATGTCTTTATAATTACCAAAAATTTCATGAATAAATTATCTTTAATGATTAAATTAAATACCTTACTATTTAATGTAGTTATAGAAAACACGTGTACTTTTTTTTATATTTTATAATATTACATCCTATAGGATTTTAAAATCATTAAGCATCATAACCATTGGTAATATATCAATTTAACAGTGATCATATCATTAGTATATATATGCGATAATGATAAATTCCAACTGATACAGTTGATATAATTAATGACCTCAACTAGTATGATTATACCATATTAATCCCATTTATCGGAGCTTCCAAGGGAGATAACATCACTGGGATTTACCTTCACAAATCCTAAACTAACATTCAGTAACTAAAGCTTGAGTGATTCCATTTATAGGATAATTTCAAGCTCATCAAGATCATGGTGAAAACCATGTACACTAAACCACCCCAATAAAATCTCACCATCACACACCTTAACCCTATAAAATTTGTTGGTGGAATAAAGGGATATGTATCTAGACCTTATTAATATGATTTAAAATCTTATTCTTTAATAAAACAATGATTATATTTATCCCTTTTTTAATATTACTTTTTTTAATGATTAGATAATGAGTTGATAAAAATTAGATTTTGATATGATGAAAACCAAATTATTATTTAGGAAATGTATAGTTTCAATGAAGATACTACATTTTAATGAATTCGAGAATTTTTAAAATAAATGAGACTTTTAAGAAATATTTTTTTTAAATAATTTTTATTAAATATAAATTATAGTGTAATTTTATGAATTCAAAATAATTTTTATAAGGGCCAGAAAAATGATATTGTCAAAAAACCAGTATTTTTAAATAAAAGGGTATTTTGATTTAAATGTTTATACTCTCACGTTTAAATATTTGTTTTGATAAAATAAATTTTATTTTTGAAATAAATACATCAAAATTATCTAATATTTATTTTTTCATAATTTTTTGAGATAATCAAATTTTTGAGAAAAATTTGAATATGGTATAAATATATTGTATGTATTATGGTATCATAAGGACCCAAAACTGATGTAATGTTTTTCATAAAATATTTCCATGAAAAATAAATTTTATTTCTGTATAATAATTTTTTATGTTATTTTATTAATCATATAACCCTTAATTATTCCTATAAATCTATCTTATATTTTAAGGTTTTAAAATAAATTATTTGTAAACATGACTCACTTCCACATTAGTAAATGTATTATTTTAATGATATAATTTCATAAAATTTTAAAATAATAAAAACCAATACTTTTTAGTAGAATCCATGGGTAAAACAAATGGTATGGTTTGTTGTTTTGATTACTTTATTATACAGAGTCGAAATCTAATGTTTGAAAAATAATAAAGTATTATCCTTTCTTTTTCTGTATAGTCACATACAAACTCTCATCAATATTCAATAAAATGAATTGGAGCATGAAATTAATATATAAATTCCTCTCTAGGTCACTATCAAAGTTACCCCAATATCATTATAAGTGCTTTTAGAAGTTCCATCGTAATGTAAATGATCCTCTCTTTCCTGTTTTAATTCAAGCACCTTATTTATCTTATGCATTTTTATTACCAATTTTTCTTGTTGGAATATATTCTTACAATTCCCTATTATTTCCCTTGTGATTCCCAAGTGATGAGTGAACCATTTCACTATCATTAATACCTACCATGAATATTTGAGTAACCCCATTATGATGCCCAATTTATCCTATGATTTTTTATACCAAAATTTTGTTTAGTGAATACTCATACCCATTTACTCTCAAGGGTATTCAAAAAGATGTACCATTAATTTATTTATATGGAATTTATATCTATGCATCCTACACTTCTTAATCATGGAATTAATTTTTTTGAAACATGAACCGATGTTGAATGATCTATGTGACACACTTGTGAATGTACATGATATGAATTTGATAGGTAGACCCATAATTATATTTCCCTCTAATGTATTTTTAAATATTTTAATTTCATTAGAGTCCTTGTAAGATGCATGAGAGGTTATCTTAAGAAATCTATATTATTCCTTTTGGTCTATTATCCTTGACACTTGTTTATGATACCATATTTTATGTTGTTTCCATAATACAAGCTTACCATTTTTATTATAATCATATATATTACTTCAATGTTCATGTTTTTGATTATCACCCCTTTTATGTCCCATTTAAATGACTATTGAATGACATATAATAAATTCTTCATGTTATTCTTGGTTTAATACCATACAGGGTTGTATCAATAACCCCTTTTAAATGAATATACCTGGGTAATCCTGTGCAGTTTTAGAAGAACAATAATTTTTTAGAAGCATGTTAAGGAAGTTTTTATTAATGTTGTGGCATCCATGTATCATGTTTATGTGCTATGTACCTAATATAAAAAAGAAATTTGGATTAATTATATTTTTTTATTGTTTTATGTGTTCCTTTATTTAATAAATCAGGAATTAAAGTGTATTAAAATATGGTTTGTCATAGTTCTTCATAGAGACCAAAACACCATTGTCCCATGGTTTCCCAACTCATGCATCATAACTATTAATTGACCTGTTTCTTCCCAAAATTGTATTATTTCGACTCCTCTAGGTTCTGAATTGATCATAAATTGACAGTCACTTATTTCAAGTGAATTAAAAGAATAATTTTATGTTATTTGGATGTGGTTCTTATAAAATCTATTTGATGGTTTTTTGGTTCTTAAATGACTCTTGTTTTTGTATCTTCATTTTCGTATGTTGGGTAATTGTATAAAAAGGTTTAAATAAAAAAAATTAATGGTTTTTTGAAATGAAGGAGAATCCCATTAGTTCCATGAAATGTTTTATAAAGTGGATGTTTCCATCATGGTGTTTGGAAAAATATTTACACAATAAAATTGAGATGTTTTAAATTTTTTATTTGGGGGTATTTCCAAAGGTGATCAATTTTGAAATTAAATTTTGATGTTTTTAGATTTTAAAAAGTTGTTTTCATTTAGAATTTTGGATCTTAGAAAATGGGAGTTTTTTATATTACTTTATTTGGTGATGTGTGATCCAGATTAGTTTTTATGTTTTCAGTAATGTTTTGGTTTTATTTTCAATTATTTTTCTTTGTGGAGTTTGTTTTAAAAATCCCTTGGGGAAAGTGTGTGATTTTTAAATATAAATTTATTTTCATTGTGGGGAGTTGATGTATTTTTTATAGAGACCTATTTTTTGTGTTGGATTACTAGATTATGATTGTTAATTTATGTTTTGAGGAATTAATTGATATTTTTCATGTATTGTTTTCTTTATAGAATGCCTCTTGGAATGATTGAAAGTAGATGTAATAGTATTGTCTTTAAGGATGATCATTTTTTGTGAATCCTCTTATATATTAAAAGGAGGTCCTTTAGTTATGAATTGAATATAGACTATGGGTAGAGTGGTGGAATTTTAACATTCTATGATCTCATATCCCATCATTTAATTCTTGAATCCATCTCATCATTCTTTTTTCAGTGATCAAGGTTTGATGGATGTGATGTTGTGGTTGGAAATGGTTGAGGGAATCCTCAGTTCTCTTGGGATACTAGGAGATTTAATTGTGTGAGCTATGATGATATATCTTGTTAGACCTAGTCAAAAATGTTGGGAGTCCATGGTTCCTCCTTAGTTGTGGGAAGGTATGTATTATGCATTTTTTAGGATGGTAATTATACCTTGTTTTTTCACTAATGTTTTGAGAGTTGAGAGAGACCTCGATGTTATGAGCCTTTATCAGGGTGAATGACTAGTGAAGGGGTGCAATGACCATTTATCAAACATTTATATCTTCTCTTTATTATTTGTGACCAATAATTTTGATAAAGTAAATTTATTTGAAGGTGGTATTTTCCAAAATTTTGGTTCAAATATGCTTCCATCCGATGGGACATCCTTTTAGGAGGTTTTTGAGGAAGTTATTCAGTTTGAAGATGTATTGTCTAGGTAAAAACATTTTGGTGAGGCCCTGGTTTTTTTTTGGATAGAAAAGTGTGTATCACAACATGAATTGAGAAAATGTGGGATAGTATAGTGTTGTGGATGTATATGGGTGAGGTTTTACATTCCCATAACTCTATCACTAATGAAATGAAGAATATGTCTATTATGTGCTTCTAGTGTGGGGATTTGGAGCACTATAAACCTTCTCATTTTAAATATAGATGGAATTTCTAGCATTGTGTCTATTTGAGCCATATATAGAAGTTTTTAATCTATTTTTTTAGGAAGTGATCACAATTTTTATCTCTTGTGGAAATTTTCTTGTTTCTATACCTTTTAATAGATGGTTTTAATTAGGTTGATAATTTGGTCTTCTATTATTGTGATTTTGGAATCTAAAGGATATATCTTTATGGAATATATCTTATGGATGGATTTTAATATTGTTTTTTTGGTATGGATTATAATTTTATGGATGGTTGTGAGAGATTTTGTTTTAATGTGCATAATCATTTTAGAGAATATATCCTTTTATAGTTGTGGTTTGTGCTGATAGGTTGTGTTCATCTTTTAAAATACTCACTAGTTGTACATGATAAAGGGACTTGGGTTGATGATTGGATAAATATGGTGGGTGTTTCATAATATTATATTATGCACTAAAATTTTTCTTTCGAGGGTTTATATAGATTCTCCATGTGAGGGTGATCATGAATAAGACCCTAAGTTATCCATGTGTGTTGTGGATCAAGGTTAGAGACCATATCATTTCTCCGAGACTGCTTTCGGTTGTTCTTTTCTTTTTGGTTTGGATGAACTTTTGGGTTTATAGAGACTTTCTCTTGTGTGTTTTAACTCCTATAATTATGTATATAATTTTAGTTTCCTTTGGGTTCACCATGTTATAGGAATTATAAATGGTGGGGAGACCATATTAGACCTCCCTTTATTTTTAAGACTTCTGGTTTGAGGTTTGTAATTCAGTTGTGTGTAGAGATGCCTAAGAATATTTATGGATGATTGATTCGATTATTTTTAAGGATCTTGGATTATTATTTATGATTTTATTATGTAAAAATCTTCTCATTATTTTGTTATTCTCTATATATTTCATTCTCTAAAACCTTCAATTTTTTACAATGGACTTTTTGTTGTCAGAATATAGAATGGTGGGGAGAATTGTGACACCCAAAAATCACTATAGTATTTAATTTGTATAATTTTATATTATACTATTTTTTTGAGTTCTAGTAATTTTTTGGATGGGTATTTTGGATGTTTTGAGAATTTATGTGTGTTTTATGGTTTTCTCACACAATTATGGGAACCCATGTGACTACCATGTGTGGCATGTTTGCATGGAGACAATGGGGTCTTCCATGATAATTTTATAATTTTTCAATTTATATAGAGAATTACAAGAGGTTGTGTATTAAGGGTTTTACCTTTAAGGGTGACCCACACAACTGACATATTGTTTGAAAAAACATAAGTCTCATCCAGGTGTTCAATTATTCAGGTTATCCCAATTTACCCTCTGAAAATTAAGAGGGTTATTAACCCTTTGATTCCCCATATGACTCAGTCAACCATTGGGAGACCAAATGGGAGTTCCATCATCCATATCCTTTGATTCTTGGACCATTATTGGAGGATTTATTATAATTTTTGGAAAAATACTTCCTTTTTATTATCGTTATTTTTTTATCCCCTTGGTCCTCATGATTTTAGTTCATATTATAAACCCAAGTGGTCTTATTGGATGATTTAATGTTTAGGGTAGATTAAATTTGAGGATTTTTGTGACTAGGGTTTAGAGACTCTAAGTCCTTACTATTTTGTGTGGTCTCTATTGAAGGGGGGACATTTTATCTTAGTTTCCATTTCATTATATTGGTTCCCTCTATGAAATTGTTTCATTTTGGAATTCAAAGTGTGCTTCAGTTTTCTAAATCCCTTTCCATTGAAAGTATAAATTTATGTGATATTGATGTTGTGTTTATAAAATTTTTCAATGAAGTTTTATCTTGGCATAAAGGGGGTTTCTCTTGAATTCCTTGTTCACTTATATAAAATGGAATGTTTTTCTATGGTAAGAATTTTTGAAATTTTCATAAAGCTCTTTGAAATTGTTTTGATTGTTTATGTAAGATTCTGATATTGTTTTGGGTTTTTATAGGGTGATAACTATGTTTTAATGAGATATTTTTTCAATAATGAAAAATTGACAATGAAATGATTTTAAAATCGGTTCTTTGATGAATTTAATTTTTTTTAAATTAATGAGTAGTTATGAACCTTTTGAGAAATTACTTTATAGACTTTAAAATGAATCTGATAGGAATAAACTATATTTGGCCTTATTTTAGATTTCAAATTGGAAAAACCATGTTCAATTTTTTTTTTCAAATGTAAATTTTGTATGTGGTGTTGAATTATTTTTTAAGGTTTTTAAAGTTTATTTTTGTGACATAGAAAGGGCTTGGAATTATGAGCCTATTTTTATGATAAAGGCTCAGCTGGAACATTATAAAACATTTTATTTAATTCTGGTGATACCCTATGGATTTCCCTTTAGTGTTTATTTCTCCTTGTATGGGTATTTATCAATATGTGACTCTTGTTTCTCACTTTTTAGCGATTGTGTTTTTTTATTCAATATTTATATGATGTATGAAAAAGGGTATGGTTTATATGAATGTGATGTTAGTGGGGTAGAGTTTTTTCTTATTGCTTACACCATGGTCTCTAAATTATTTGTTCATAGACAACACTTTTCTACTTGTTATGGGAACCCAAGTACTATGTGTGATGTCTATTATTTTGTTACACTAGTTATTTCACTCCTCAAAATCAATTTTTTATTATTTTTATAAAGGGAAAACAAACAAAAAAAGCTACAACAATGTCGGGGTGGCCTAAAGTAGTGCAAGCTGAGGGTATCCCCTATAATCACATTAACACCCTCTGGCCACAAGCGGATAGGGTTGAAAAGATAACTATGAATGGAGCTCTAATCCACCAAAGAGGTGAGATAGTCCTCAACTTGATTTCCTTCCCGCCACGTATGGATCACCTGGATGTTGTTGTAAAAGAGGGCTCAACATTACCTGACAGTGTAACAAATGGACCAAGGGGAGGAGACTTTACCGTGCAGGGCGTCATAAAGGATCAATGAGTTAGTCTCCGCTTGGGAGATGTCAACATTCTGCTGAATACAATGAGTAAGCCTGGAAATCATGGCTTTGGCTTCAACCAAAATAGAGCTTCCATTTCCATAGAACAAAGAGAATGCCAAGACCACATTCCCCTCGGCCCCATGAATAACATCCCCACCCCTCATATTTCCAAGAAAGTAGGAACCATCAATGTTTAATTTGTAACCCCTTTAAAGAGGCCGCCAGCATACCCATCTCCCCATTAGTCTGGAGAGGGGAGGATGAGTCGAAGTTTTATTAGCATGAAAAAAACCTAGAGATGGAGCATCTCTCCACTCCTGTATAAGCCAAACCAAATCCCCCAATAGGTGCTAGGTTAGAAAAATGATAGACCTCACTGAGGGTGGAGACCCATCGAACCTTGCCTGGTTTCTATCATTCCACAAGAACCTACATCCCGCGTTGAGAATCACGGACCTGTCCAACTTCTCAAGGCTGGAGTCCTGAGAACCGTGGAACCACCTCTCCAAGAAGGTTGCGTCCCACTACTCATGAGAAGGGAAAACAATGTATCCACCAAAGAATGACCACACCACAACAACCCATTTTCCTTTAAAGAACAAGTGACTGGTACTCTCCTACCACCTGGAAGTGCAACATTGGAACCTTGAGGAAAAACTGATACCCACTCATTTAACATTCTCATCTGTAGCGAGTGCTGGGTTCCTAATACGCCAGGAAATAAAATTATACTTAACAGGGATCCTTTTACACCACACCACGTCGTTCCAGTTTTCCTCATGATCTTGAGGCTAGAAAAGCTTGTGAAAATTCCTAATATTGAAAGTACCCAAGGAATACACCGTGAACACACACATTTCCGGCTCTGGGATGAACATAATTGACTCGATAAGTTCATGTTTATCCTTGTCCAGAACCACCTAAGTAAATGCGGGAAAACACGGAGCCTCCTTCAAAGAAATCAAAGCATTTGGACATCCAGGAAACTAGATCGGTGCTCCTCCCCTGTTCTGGTGCCAGAAATGGATGCTTCCTTCTTCAACAATCCAACGGGAGTTTGTTCTGAAGGGTTTGGAAGAGCGGTAAGAGCTTCAAACAAAGGGGGGAATCCCATCCATTCACAACCTCCTTCTTTTACCTAAAGACAAGAACATTGATTTCCCCCATAAGGTACATTCCCCAAAAACTTCCCAAGCGATCTTACCTCTCATGAAAAGAAGAGTGCTATGAAGACTCCCAACATTAATCCCTCCCTTGTGGACATGTCTCACCAGGCTCTCTGAAGAGACCCATCGTCATTTCCTCGCGGACCGGGCATCCCAGATGAAACCACTCAAGACCTTATCGATAGTGTTGTTGACACCTTGCGGGAAATTAGTGGAGGCCAATACGTGAATAGGTATAGCAGACAACACACTATTTACAAGTGCAATTAAACCCCCAAAGGATAGGTAGAATTTCATCTAGTTTAGTACACGACTTGTAATTCTATTAAAAATGTAGTAAAAATCACATAACTGATGCCTTCTCGATGAAATTGGTGTGCCCAGATACTCCATAGGAAAGGATCTGTGTTGCATGTCCAAGCACCTATAAAGAGAGGCTATATGACTGGGAGTACCTTTAGAATTGATGATGATATTTCATTTCAAGCCGCTGGTCACTTGCCCTCTCCACAAAAACTATTTATTGAGGATCCTCTTAAACCCCCGAACTGAACCCCTACCACCATTAATGAAAACAAGTGTATCATTCGCGAAGATCAGATATGAGATAGGGGGAAGATTCTTCTTCCTCCGGTATGAGATAACAACTCCAGAAGACAGCCCCTAGTTTGTAAGGACCCGACCCCAGTTGCCCATAGTCGGTGCCTTATTTGATTACATTGGAATACATACAAGGAATACGAATCCCTAAGGACCAAGTAGTTTAGTATTATTGGAAACAAGATACATACATAAGTTCAACATTACATAAGGAAAGGAAAAACACACTAATTTATTCCACTAGAGTCATCACATCTCCTAGATTATGCTTGCAAGTCATTCATAAAATACTTCTTCATGTCCTGAGAAAATGAAACATAAGAAAGGGGTGAGCTCAAATGCTTAGTAAGAGTAATAAATACAGAGGAAGATAATATAAAAATTATACATGGTGAATAATTGAAAACACATGCCTTTAATAATAAACATGAACACATTATGGAAGGAATATGAGTTGAGTAAATAATGCCATAATAAAACATAATCATGGGTATTCTCGTAGTCGAATAACCACATGAAATATCAATAGCTGAACACATAATGATGGAATTCATAATTATGAACATTCTGAAACATTTTTTCAAGGCCTCGGCCAAGACTTCTAATGATTAAGGCCTTAGCAAAAATCCATATCACATTGGGAAAGGCCTCGGCCAATTCCACGTCTATTTGTCTCATGAGACCTATCGATGCATCAAGGGGCTATAGAGGGCCCCATCCATCACATAATAAGTCCAATGCATTCCTTATATGAGTGGGGATAAACATAAACAACATATACATTCATAGTGAAACTGTCATATGAAATGGAACAAACCTTCCCCAATTATTGAACATAAACACTAACCATTCAGAATAATATGGTTAATGGTTTTAGGATAGAACATCCACAATAGAGTTAGTCATAAACCATTAACTAAAATATGGTAGATAAATTCATAAATTATTAAACCCAATAATACCATTGAATCAACAAGAGTGTTGAATTAGACGAAAACACACTTATAAAATCATTAAGCAATTCTTGAGATAAATAATCTTTTATTTTGAAAAGAAGAGTTATTTTGGGAAAATCATTATATAAAACCAGAATTGAGGTAAGATAGTATTTTCATAATAAAATGAGTGATTTTATAATGATAAAGGTTTCTAAAAATAGATCATAGAGTGCCCTTAAAAATAGGAATGAATTAGAGAAATTCCCATGGATCCGGCTTGTATTTTGGAAATAGTTTGAAAGTTTCTTTTAAAAACATGTCACAATTCATAACATAACGAATGGTTCTGGTTTTTAATCATATATATAATACTCACACATAATATATGAGGAGTACAAAACAATTCACAAGAATTTCATTGAGGTAATTATACAATGAAAGTGACCCGAATGAAAATGGAAGTTCGGGTGGAAAAACCCTTACCTTAACTCAGAACATGTTCTGCTCTTGTACTTATGCTCCTGGAATATGAAATTATACTTATTAATAACTTATTTCAGAACCTATTATAAATTTATTTAGATTATCATAAATTTGGTTAGTTCATTTATATTCTTATTGATATGTTATTGTATCGAATTTCATCGCTTCAGAGTGTTCATTTTCTTTATTTCCATCTACGGTTCACTAGTTTTTAAGTATGTGGAATGAATGTAAAACTCCAGAATTTAAATTATATATTATTTATGAACATAAAATGGTGTTATTGGTCATTTATATAACTTGGTTACATGGAATGAGGATGAATTATCATATAGAACTTTAATGATAATTGTTTCGGTTAATTTGTGGGTTTTGATTACAATGAACTCATTTTTATTTATAACCTAATACCATTTGAACAAAGGGATTACAGAATCTTAAATAAGTTTTATTATATATAATAATCTGGTTCAACAACAACAAGAATGGTTTCATGACCAGAATTTAGAATGATAATAGAAATTGAAAGTCCATCGTCCTTGAATGTGTAAAATTGACACATCTCGGATGGTGTTCTTGCTACTAGTATAAAAGAAGGTAAAAACGTGGAGATGATGATAAATTATTCCATTAGTATGAAACAATTCCAGTACATATAAGGTACTGGATTAATAACAAAATTTGGGTAAGGAGAGGTAACAAAAAAAGAAAATAAAATAACTTTAAATGAAAGACAAAGATTTGAAAAGAGGAATTTACCTCTCGAACCAAACTTCCTTGAGAACCTCCTTAAGGGATAGGTTTTGGTCTTTTAATGAGACCAAAGCTTGCTGGAAGTGGGAGAGGAGGTTGGGAGTGTATTTGGATAGAATTTGGAGAAGGCACAAGGCTTGAGAGGAGTGATTGGAAGAGGGGTGATAGGGGGTATTTATAGTGGAGGAGAGAGGGGATTTCTTAATATAAAACTCATTAATTTATTATTTCTTCACAAGACAAGTAATAGTAAGTATTCCATGACCAAGAATAGTAATTTTATCATGTGAATTTATATTAAGGGTGGTGACATCATCCATTATGATAGGAATAGTCTATTTAGCTTATAATGTATATATACGGTAAATTACCGTATTTTACTATTCATCAAAAAATCAAGTATTTCAGAAAAATCCCAAAAATTCACCCAAACCATTTTTCGAATTGTAGAATCAAAAAATGAAGTCCATTTTTCAAAAATATTTTTATAAATATTATTAATTTAATATTTAATTAAAATCATAATTTATTATCGAAACCAGTTTTAAAACATTCATTAAATTATTCTAAAATATAGGTATATCGTACTTTCAACTTGAATATTATTTATATATTATCACAGGTAAGGTTACTATTCATTAGGGTATATCACTATTCATAAGGGTATGTTACTATTCATAAGAGTAGGTTACTATTCACCAAACATTTTGTTTTTCTTATTGGACTCTAAATAACTTACTGATCGAGATTGTGTATGACAGATTTTTAAAATTCACATCACAGAAGTGAAAAAATTATGTTTTAAGGGTCCCATAGCACTTAGTAGTTAATGTGATTATGACATGTTTATAAGAAAATAACTTCCTTTAAAAAATTGGGTCGTTACAATCTCCCCTCCATACAAAAATTTCTTCCTCGAAATTTATAGAATATTACCCGAAAAGATTTGTGTTTTTCTTTAACATAGTCTCCTCAGGCTCCCATGTTTCTTCCTCCATCTTATGGTTCCTCCATAGAACCTCCACCAGACGAGTCGTCTGATTTCTCAATACTTGTTCTCTAGTATCAAGGATCTTGATAGGCTCTTCATAGTAAGATAGATCATGCTCAAGTTCCACTTCTTCATAAGTGAGTACATGTGTTGGTTCTAGCATGTACTTTCTTAACATTGACATGTGGAACACATTGTGAACCTTGGAGAGACGTGGTGGCATTGCCAAGCAGTAATCTATGGCTCTAATTCGTTCCAGAATTTCAAAAGGTCTGATATACCTGGGACTTAATTTTCCATTCTTACAGAATCGTATAATACCCTTCCGTGGAGATACCTTTAAGAAAACGTGATCACCTTCGTGAAATTCCAAATCCTTCCTTCGGTTATCAACATAGCTTTTTTGCCTACTTTGAGCTATTTTGATATGGTTCTAGATAATCTTCACCTTTTCGATTGTTTCTTCAACAAGTTCAGGGCCCACAAGCTTTCTTTCACCAACATCATCCCAGCAAGTTTGTGTACGACATCGCCTCCCATATAATGCTTCATAGGGTGCCATTTGTATACTTGAATGGAAGCTATTATTGTAGGAAAATTCTACGAGAGGGAAATAATGATCCCCCATTCCTTGAAAATCAAGTGAACAAGACCTCAACATATCTCCCAATGTTTGAATAGTCCATTTGGATTGTCCATTAGTTTGTGGGTGGTAGGCAGTGCTCAAATGAAGATTAGTATCGAGGGTCTTCTGAAGACTTTTCCAGAATCTTGATGTAAAACTTGGATCACGATCAGAAACAATCGATAGGGGTACTCCATGAAGTCTCACAACTTCATTAATATACAGTCTTTCTAGATGTTCAAGTGGTAGATCTTCTCTTATAGCAAGAAAATGAGATGACTTGGTAAGACGGACAACAATGACCCATATAGCATCGTTCCTTCTATGATTCTTTGGTAGTCCCATGACAATGTCCATCATGATATTATACCATTTCCACTCAGGTATGGGAAGAGGTTTCAATACTCTTCCAGGCTGTTGCCTTCCATCTTTCACTTGTTGACAAACCATACATCTTGACACAAAATCAGCAATCTCCCTCTTCATGTTGTCCCACCAAAAATGTTCCTTCAAATATCTATACATCTTAGTGCTACTAGGGTTTATAGAGAAATTGGAACTTTGAGCATCATACAAAAATTCCCTCTTTAGATCAGGTATATTGGGAACACAAAGTCTCTTCCCAAATTTCAAAATTCCATCTTCATATACGAAGTCACTCAATCTCCCATCATTCACAGATTTAATCTTCTTTTGAAACCCCTCATCATCAGCCTGAGAACATTTTATCCTTTCTATTAAAGATGGTTTGGAAACCATTTGAAAAAAAAAATTATGTTTCACCTTCCATGGTTATTCCCATATCCATCTTTACTAGATCCATGAAAATAGGATCCCTTTCAACTCTCATCTTGTTCAAAACTCCATGATCCTTTCTACTCAAGGAATCTTCCACCTTATTTTCCATCCTCGGGTGGTAGTGTATCGTGCAATCATAATCCTTGAGTAGTTCAAGCCATCTCTTTTTCCTCATGACGAGTTCTTTCTGTGAGAAGATATACTTAAAACTCTTGTGATCAGTATAAATCTCACATTTTTCACCATAGAGATAATGTCTCCATATCTTCAAAGCAAATATTACATCAGCTAACTCAAGATCATGAGTAGGATAGTTTTTATAATGAATTTTTAGTTTTCATGATGCATAAGTAATAACCCTATCATTTTTCATAAGGACACAACCAAGTCCTTTCTTTGAAGCATCACTATAAATAACAAACCTGTAATTCCCTGATGGTAGAGTAAATATAGGAGCATTGACTAATCTTATCTTTAGTTCTTCGAAAAATTCTTCATAATCTTTTGTCTAAACAAATTTAACCCCTTAACGTGTGATCTTCATTAGTGGGTTATCCAGTCAGGAAAAATTCTGCACAGAACGCCGATAATAACCTACTCGGACAATAAAACTGCATACCTCAGTTATGTTTGTTGGTGTGGGCCAATATTAGATTGCCTTTTTTTCATAGGATCAACTAAGATTCCATCCTTAGAGACAATTTGGCCAAGAAAAGAAATCTCTTGAATCCAGAATTCACACTTTCTAAACGTCCCATATAATTCATGTCTTCTAAGAGTCTTCTGGATAATGTACAAGTGATTTTCATGATCTTTGTTGCTTTTGGACTATACCAAGATATCATCAATAAATACCACTAAAAAATCATCGAGATATTCCTTGAAAACATTGTTCATTAGATCCATGAAGACAAAGGGTGCATTAGTCAATCCAAAAGGCATTACTGTAAACTCATAATGCCCAAACCTGGTCCGAAATGCTATCATTGGAATATCTTCATTCCTCACACGCAATAGATGATATCAGGATCGAAGATCAATCTTAAAAAAAGTATTGAGACCCATGAATTTGGTCAAATAAATCATCAATGCGAGGTAGAGGATACTTGTTCTTTATTGTTATAGCATTGATATCTCTGTAGTCGATACATAACCTCATAGATCCATCTTTATTCTTAACAAAAAGGATAGGGGCTCCCCATGGAGAAACAATAGGGTGAATAAATCCATTATTAATCAATTCCTCTAGTTGTTTATTTAGTTCCACTAATTCCACAATGGCTATTCTATAAGGGGTCTTCGATATGGGCTTTGAACCAGGAATTAAATCAATAGAAAACTCAATTTCTTGTTCTGGAGGATGTCCAGGTAAATCTTTGGGAAACACGTCAACATATTATCTCACAATAGGTACATCATCTATTTTAACATTCCTTTCCTCACCCACAGTTATTTCATTCTCTTCCCCCCCCAATTAATTGAATTTAGTTGAGCTACCAGGGGTGGATCTAGATAAGAATCAGGTGGTGATGATTCTTCTCTAAAGATAATGTGTTCTTTATCATCTTCATAAAAAATTGTAACCTCCTTCTTCTTACAATAAATTTTTGCATCATGGTCTGAAATCCAATCCACACTGAGGATTATAACAAATTAAATCATGGGTATGATCATAAGATCAGTAGATAAAGATCATTTAAATGCCTTAATGGGTATTGATTCACATAAATTTGTAGCAATGATACTTCCCTTAAGAATTTTAACTGAAAACTCCCATGTTAAATCAAATTGGAAATATCTAATTTTCTTATTAAACTGGGAAGATATAAAACAATGCGATGATCCAGATTCAAATAATGCATTGGATAAGCTGGAGGAAACGATCAAAGTACCTGCCACCACATCACGTGGAACTTCAACCTCTGCAGTTGTGATCGCATATGCTTGTCCTTGCTCCCTTGACCTCCTCTGTTGCATATTTCATTGATGTTTTGGACAATCATTAGCATAGTTCCCCATCTCCTGACAATTATAGCATCAGACATCATTGGATTCCTTCTTTCCATTGCAATCACCAGCAAGATGGCCTTTCTGACCACATTTATAGCATAATCTTTTTACTTTTAAGCATGCACCGGGGTGTTTCCTTCCACAATTGTCACATGGTGAAAATTAAACTCTTCCCAACTTCCCTGTTTCCTTATTTCCTTTCCCAGGGTTTTCAGCATCCCTTTTCTTTTCTTGATTTCCCTTAAAGTCATTAGACTTAGAGAATTCTTTTTTCTGTCTTGATAGAACATGAAACTATATCCTCATATGATGAAAAAATTTGGGAGACCAGTGCCCACCGGAGGAATGGCTTTAGGCCATCAAATAATTGATCGATTTGGATCCTTGTATTTCATATATAGTCCACAGCATGTCTTGCTAGCCTTGTAAAGTTGGCTTCATACTTGGAAACATTTTCATCCACCTTTTTCCTCAGGTTCAAGAATTGCCTCTCCATATCTGCTCTTTGTTCACGAGTGAAATATTTTTCTATGAAGATCTCCTTAAAATACCTCCATTCCGTCTCTTCTATTTCTTCCTCCTCCTTTGTGTTTTGGATTAATGACCACCATTGATACGCATCTCCCGATAGACGATATACTGCCATGACAACCTTCTCTCTTTCATTACATCCCAAAGCGATAAATATCTTCTCGAGGGAATATATCCACTGCTCTGCTACAAAAGGGTTTGTAGTCCCATTGAACGATGGAGGCTGTTGTCACATAAAGCGATCTAGCATGGATCCTCCACGTGGGGGATTTGGATGCTCCATACAGGTAAGGTTATTATTTATAACCTGAGTAAGTTGTCCCAGTATATTTATGAGTTGCTCAGAACCAGTCACTACACCAGATCCAACATCATTATCTTGCATCAGAGGAAAATCCCTACAAGGGACACATGTGTTCGTGCGGTTTCCATTCCTTCCACTTGGCGCCGTCTCTAGATAATGGGATACACTAGATTAGGTTATGAATCATAATGTATAATTTTAACATAACAGAATACTTAGAAAAAAATTGAGATCTTATGAATGGCTAATCCCATATTCACATATATGGTTTCTTTGAAGAATATTTTACATTTCAATACATCATAATGGCTTGTAAAGAAAATGTGAATTATACTAAGCATATCCCACAGGAGTGTCATAACCAAGAGGGAATCAAGGCCCGTTGTCGTGCACCAGTTTTCATTCAAGTCTAGCTCAAAGCGGTGTTTTCGGGTTTTACCCCTAGATACATCTGTACCAGAGCCGCCTCTACCTGCTCGTATCCAGACATGGATGTATTGTTTGAAAGATCCACATAATCTATTCCTTACCAAAATACCAGGACGTTCTTGTATGTTTATCCTCAAAGACTAACTTAGGAACTCTTCCCTAATTCTACATTTTCTAAATCTAGTTTTCAAGTATTCTACTAAATTTGTTCTGATACCAACTGTAAGGACCCGACCCAAGTTGCCCGGAGCCGGTGCCTTATTTGATTACGTTGGCATACATACAAGGAATACGAATCCCGAAGGACCAAGTAGTTTAGTATTATTGAAAACAAGATACATACATAATTTCAACTTTACATAAGGAAAGGAAAAAACAACACTAATTTATTCCACTAGAGTCCTCACATCTCCTAGATTATGCTTGCAAGTCATTCATAAAATACTTCTTCATGTCCTGAAAAAATGAAACATAAAAAGGGGTGAGTTAAAATTCTCATTAAGAGTAGGAAATAAAGCGGAAGATAATATAAACATTATACATGGTGAATAATTGAAAACACATGCCTTTAATAATAAACATGAACCCATTATGGAAGGAATATGAGCTGAGTAAATAATTCCATAATAAAACATAATCATGGGTATTCTACTAGTCGAATAACTACATGAAATATCAATATCTGAAATCATAATGATGGAATACATAATTCCAGACATTCTAAAACATTTTTTTAAGGCCTCGACCAAGACATCTAATGATTAAGGCCTCAGCCAAAATCCATCTCACATTGGGAAAGGCCTTGGACAATTCCATGTCTATTTGTCTCATGAGACCTACCAATGCATCAAGGGGAAATAGCGGGGCCCACCCGTCACATAATATTTCTAATGAATTTCTTATATGATCGGGGATAAACATAAACATCATATACATTCATATTGAAACTATCATATGAAATGTAACAAACTTTCCCCAATTATTGAACATAAACACTAACTATTCAGAATAATATGGTGAATGGTTTTAGGATAGAACATCCACAATAGAGTTAGTCATAAACCATTAAATAAAATATGGTAGATGACTTCATTAATTATTAAACCCAATAATACCATGGAATCAACAAGAGTGTTGAATTAGACAAAAACACTCTTATAAAATCTTTAAGCAATTCTTGAGATAAATACTCTTTTATTTTGAAAAGAAGAGTTCTTTTGGAAAAATAATTGTATAAAACCAGAAGTGACTTAAGATAGTATTTTCATAATAAAATGAGTGATTTTATAACGATAAAGGTTTCCAAAAAAAGATCATTGAGTAACCTTGAAAATAGGAAAAGATTTTGAGAAATTTCATTGGATCCGGCTGGTATTTTGGAAACCGTTTAAAAATTTCTTTTAAAAACATGTCACAATTCATAAAATAAAGAATGGTTATGATTTTTAATCATATATATAATACTCAAAAATAATATATGAGGAGTACATAACAATTCATAAGAATTTCATTGAGGTATGTAGACAATGAAAGTAACCCGAATCCCATCCAACGTTACGATTTTTATTAATGAAACAAAGGCAACAAAGAAAAGAAAAGAAGAAAGAGAAGAAAGGGGGGGCCGAGGGTCCACCTAGGGGGGGCGAAAGTAATGTAATCCAAGGGCATCGCCCCGTACAAGTTCCTCCCCCTCTGAATTATGGTTAGTTTATTTATGTTCTTATTGATATGTTATTGTATCGAATTCTGTCGCTTCAGAGTGTTCATTTTCTTTATTTCCATCTACGGTTCACTTGTTTTTAAGTATGTGGAATGAATGTAAAACAATATAATTGAAATTATATATTATTTATGAACATAAAATGGTTTTATTGTTCATTTATATAACTTGGTTACAAGGAACGAAGATGAATTATCATATAGAACTTTAATGATAATTGATTCGGTTAATTTGTGGGTTTTGATTACAACGAACTAATTTTTCTTTATAACCTAATACCATTTGAACAAAGGGATTACATAATCTTAAATAAGTTATATTATATATAATAATCTAGCTAAACCATAACAATAATGGTTTCATGACCAGAATTTAGAATGATAATAGAAATCGAAAGTCCATCGTCCTTGAATGTGTAAAATTGGCACATCTCGGATGGTGTTCTTGATACTAGTATAAAAGAAGGTAAAAATGGGGAGATGATGATAACTTATTCCACTATCATGAAAACATTCAAGTACATATAAGGTACTGGAGTCATCACTAAATTTGGGTAAGGAGAGGTAATAGAAAAAGAAAACAAAAGAACTTGAAAGGAAAGACAATGATTTGAAAAGAGGAATTTACCTCTTGAACCAAACTTCCTTGAGAACCTATTTAAGGGAGAGGTTTTGGTCTTTTAATGAGACCAAAGATTTCTGGACGTGGGAGAGGAGTTTCGGAGGGTATTTGGACAAAATTTGGAGAAGGCACAAGGCTTGAGAGGATTGATTGGAAGAGGGGGTGAGAGGGGGGGTTTATAGTGGAGGAGAGAGGGGATTTCTTAATATAAAACTTATTAATTTATTATTTCTTCACAAGACAAGTAATAGTAAGTGTTTCATGACCAAGAATAGTACATTTATCATATGAATTCGGATTAAGGGTTCTGAAATCATCCATGATGCTAGGAATAGTCTATTTATCTTATAATGTATATATACGGTAAATTACTGCCTTTTACTATTCATCTAAAAATCACGTATTTCAGAAAAATCCAAAAAATTAACCCAAACCATTTTTAGAAGTGTAGAATCCAAAAATGAAGTCCATTTTTCAAAAATTATTTTCTAAATATTATTAATTTAATATTAAATTAAAATCATAATTTATTATCAAAACCAGTTTTAAAACATTCATTAACTTATTGTAAAATATAGGTATATCGTACTTTCAACTTGAATATTATTTATATATAATCATAGGTAAGGTTACTATTCATTAGGGTATGCCACTATTCATAAGGGTATGTTACTATTCATAAAGGTAGGTTACTATTCACCAAAAATTAAGTTTTTCTTATTGGACTCTAAATAACTTACTGATCGCGACTGTGTATGTCAGATTTTTGAAATTCACATCATAGAAGTGACAACCTTATGTTTTAAGGGTCCCATAGCACTTAGTAGTTAATGTGATTGTGAAATATTTATAATAATGTAATTTACATTAAAAAATTGGGTCGTTACACGGTTGATGAGCCGGCTGAGGGCATCTTGCACTAGGATGAAAATAATCAGGGAAAGTGGATCCCCCTACTAGAGACCTCTCGTGGCCTTGAATAATCCATGAGACTTGCCCAGAAATGAAAGAGCCTGCCAAGACGAGCTGAAGCAACGGAAGAGAAGATCAACCGTCTTAGACGAGAGCCTCATTGAGGATAGAACTCTGTTAATAAATCTCCATTCAATCCAATCGTAGTCCTTGTTCATGTCATGTTTGATTGCAAGGTTGGAACTGTGGGTTTTGAAGTTGATGTCCTGGATCATCACATGTTCCAGAGAAATAGCTCCTTGAATGGAACGACCCCTAACAAAACCATACAGCTCAAGTGAGATCCACTGGGGTACACATCTAGACAACCTCAAATTAATTACAGTCGCCAGGATTTTATATGGAAAATTACACAAACTAACAGGACTGTAATGAAACAATGAAGAGGGATCCTTGACCTTCGGTATGAGAACAAGGGCGGTTGCACAAGCAACACGAGGGAGGCTCCCTCCGGGAAAAAAAGTCTTAGATAGTGCCAATGATTTCACCGTTAATGACATCCCATGCTCCCCTGTAAAATGATCTGGGGATGCTATCTAGGCCGAGAGTGCTCTCGGGGTTGAGATGCATCATTTCCATGTGAATCTCCTTGTCATTTGGGATCTCCTAAAGGACCTCATTATCCTAGGTAGACACCGAAATGGGAATCACCACCCATATTTCTATGTTTCCACTTGGGTACCCATTGAGCATCCTTTGATTAGGGTCGGCAAGAAGATCCTTGAAGAACACATGTTCCATGCTCCCCAAAGTGTTCCTGTAATTGGTGTAGGATCCATCTTCAAGTAAAATGTTGGGCTGAATCAACCGTTCTCTCTCTCTAATACAAGCGTGGAAGAATGCAGAGTTTCGGTCACCCTTCAACAATTTCACATGGGAGAGATCTCATGCCATTCTTTCCTGTTGCAGGAGCAGCTCGACCCAACTGTCCTTCTTGGTCCTCATTTGTTCAAACACCGTGTCGTCCCATCCCTCCTCCAGCTGGGATTCCAGGATGTTGATGGACTATTTCAGATCCTCAAGATCCTGGTCAAATGGAGGTTGTGAACTCACCCACACCTAAAGCCCCTGCTTTAACCTCCGAATATTATTGTGAAGATCCACCCAAGAGTGACCCTAGGACGGTCCCTCCCACAGACCACGAACCACACTCTAGTAGCCTGGAAGGTGAGCCCACTTTTGGAAGAACCTGAAATGATCTTGTGAGACTGGACAAGGAAACAAGGAAACAAGGAAACAAGCTATAGAGAATGATCAGAAAGAACACGAGTCAGATGTTTGACCATGGCATTTGGATACGAGTTTATTGCATTTCTATTATCCAGATAGCGATCAAGACGGGTCCAGCATCGCCGGCCTCCTCGCTGGTTGTTGCACCAAGTAATGTGGTCGCCCGAATACACCATATCAAGAAGCCCCTTACTCGCTGCGAACTGGACAAAATCCTTGCTAGCTTGATGCAGGAAAGATCCCCTTCCCTTCCTTTCATCAGGTACAAATATAGCATTAAAATCCCCTTCCACTAGCCACGAGATCTCCTCTATATTAAAGGAACCACGCTCCTTCCATAGACGCTTCCTGGCTTGAGCATCACAACTACCATACACAAAAGAGACCACAAAACTCTCTGAGCCTTTTGATACTTTCGTAGTAATAAACTAATCACCTACCTTAATTAGATCCACTGACACCTCCTTGTTCTAGAAAATCTAGATATGACTGTTCGTTAGGTCCACATGAAAGACAACATGTGCATCTTCACCCTACCACAAAAGATCTTCATTTTGTCCCGCTTCTGTTTGTGATCGAGGATAGCCAAAATAGGCATCATGTTTTTCATAACTTCTGAAGCAATGAAGTTGGACTTCACCTCCCGCTTCTGTTTGTGATCGAGGATAGCCAAAATAGGCATCATGTTTTTCATAACTTCTGAAGCAGTGAAGTTGGACTTCACCCGAGCCCCTAGACCATGGGAGTTCCTGATGAGCATTGTTAACATTAAACCAGACAAGGCCCAGTTTTCACCCCAGGAAACTCAATCTTTTTTTTCTTTGGGAAGAGAGACCCTCCCTAAGACGTCTCAAAATTGCACGTGTACGCACTCCAGAGCTCTGAATAAGAGAAATGATAGACAAGGGCGTCTGAGGAGAGGAGGGCTCAGCACCCACCCCTTTCATATCCTCTAAGTAGGTCTGATAAAGGGAATTCACAGCCTTCATATCAGAATGGGCAAAGCGGGAAATGCCATCCAGAGCTGAGCTAATGCTTTCCACCGAACCTTCAGCATTATTTCTGGGAGGAGATGACGCCCAAGCAGTCACCACCACCTCGTTATACACTGTAGGAGAGGACACAAAAGAGGGCATGAGGGGCACTCGGCTATCCTTGGAAGGGAGGAAGGAGGTCCGAAGACTACTCCACAACAACCTTGTTCAGAATAGCTGATGTGGCTTGAACAAGCCGGCCAAAAAACCAGAGGGCCTCGAATAGAGAGCCTCTGATCCGAAGGACCCCAATCTTGAACATTGGAATATATCCTGATCAAAAGGAGATAATTCTTGAGGTAAAGAATCAGAAGCCTCTGGAAGAAAGGCTACAACCTCAGCGCCCTCTGCCAGAGCAAGGTTGGGAATGAGACCACCCCGCGACATAGGGCCGATGACCTCAGACGAACGATCCCTTTGGACCCGTCTAGGGCCGCCATACCTTTGGATCCTACAAAACTTCCTTGAATGACCCTGGAGACAATAAGCAGTGCAAAACCTTGGGAGCACCGAGTAGGAGATTTCCTGCTCCAAATTCATCACATCCTGAACCCTCAACGAGATCTGCTCCGAAATCGATAGAAAAAGATCCATCTCTACACAAATCCTAGGAACCAGGATATCATCACATGACAGAGTGTGCTCATCCGAATAGAGGAAACCACCAAGAGAGTCTATAATGACCTTTAGGAAAGCACTGTTTTCAAAGGGAGGCCGACCCAAACTGCCGCACCGGAGCACTCCTTCCCTTTATGAGCCTCCATCGACCAGGGGGCTAGACTAAAACACCAACGACCCAAGGAGCAAGGAGCTTTGAACCAAGCTAAAATGAAATCCACCTACGATTCCGGCACCAGAAAGAAAGAGTTTCGATGGATCGAAGAAATCCGCACTGCACCAGATAAGCCGCAAGAATCCACGAACCGCCTGAAGACCGCCAGGGGTGGCTTCTCCACCCCAAAACGAGCCACGAGGGACTATCTAAGACTAGCCACCACCTCTGAGAATGCCGAAGAGGGAACTTCCAACTAAACGCGATATCCGTCTCGCGAAATCATTAGGGCAATCAGACCCACAGAAGGAAAGCAGATCTGAGGGGATCCGGTGGACGAGCCACACAAGGTATCTCGGAAGGATCACCCGGGGAAGCGAGGCTAGGGAGGAGGACCGAGGGGATCAAGAGACAGCTGCACCCCAACG
The DNA here is from genome assembly GCA_963277665.1 of Viscum album. Classification (NCBI taxonomy): domain Eukaryota; kingdom Viridiplantae; phylum Streptophyta; class Magnoliopsida; order Santalales; family Viscaceae; genus Viscum; species Viscum album. The sequence continues at coordinate 1,844,121,798 of OY728150.1, forward strand.
TTGTCAGGAACACCAGGGACGGAGAACGCCAGGGTTGGAACCGCCACCTAAGCTCGACCATCTGGTGGGACAACGGGTGGAAAAATTTAAAAATCACGGGATGTGTGGGGAGAATTATCTCCCATATCATTCCTTTTATTTTATTTTTTTATGATTATTACTAGTTATTTCACACATTTTTAGTTTCCCTTCGGTTGTGCTTGCCACTAGGGCTAAGAGGGGTTCCATTTTCAAAGGGGGTTTTGTAGACCATATGGACAGATCTTGGGTTATACATAGAATATACCAGTAGTTAGTCTATAGTAGGTTAATAATGTTAGAAATGTCTCAAATTAGCTTCTAAGTGTATGGCCCATGCCAGAGACATATTTTTATTACTGTTTTATATTGGGGGATTCCCATATTATGCTTGATTGTATGTTTCCCTTACATTTATTTTTGGGGAACCTCTATATTTTTATCTTTATTTCCTATATTTGTACTTATGGTTACATCTGTGCATGCTAGACCTGTTTCATTTGGGTTTTTTTCTTCTAAATGGTTTTAAAATGTGTCTAAAAAATCAATTTTGAATTTAAAGACTATTTTTTGGGTTTCTGAAGTGGTTTTCAAAATGGGAGTTTTGATTTGAAATGGATTATACAAGGGAAATATTTTTAAAGTGTGTGAGTTTTCATTTTAATAAAGTAATGTGTATTTTTTTCAAAAGACATTTTAGATTTTACTTTGGGGTTTCACATGTTCATATTTGAAAATCCAAATTTGTAGTTGTATTTTCAAACTAGTAGTGATGAATTTCCTTATGAAATGAATTGCATAGTCTCAAAAGGTGGCAGCCTACTAGGCTACTCAACTGACACATATATATTACAATTTTTTTTTGTTTTTTAGTTAAACTCAAGATTTTTTGTTAAGCCCAATATTGGGTGAGTTGGAAGGCAGTGATAAAATAGAGATTTCATGGAGGTTGTTTTGAGCTTGGATCAAGTTTTTTTTTAATTTTTTTTTTGTTTTTTTACTTTCCACGATATTATTATAGCTTATATTTTTTTATTCACCTAAGTATGCCATGTGGTGTCATTTTTTATAGATTTTCTTTTGTATTTATTTAAATTGGTTGGATTAGTGTTTTCAGTTATGACCTTTTTTGAATGTAACTTTTTCTCTTATATGCATGATGCTACCCAGATTTCCAATGTATGTATATTCCATTTCTGACCTTGTTAATTGATTTACTTTCATTATACTCTAATTTTATGGAGAAATCATTACCAAAGGTGTTTTATATGATGATTAGGCACAAGTTGATAGACTGCTGGGATTGGTAACACCATTTAGATCATCTATAAGACTAGGTAAAGTGACGTTTCAGGTTATCTTGAGCTGGTTCATTATAGGATATTCACTGTATCAAGGTAGGTCATTGTGGTTCCTGTAACCATGACAAAGTAATTTGTCAACCATGTGTTGTTATTTTTATTGTGATGATATATTTTTTTACAATTTTCTTATGATGCTTGAAAATATTGGACCATTTATATTTTTACATGGTTCGACTAAAACATTAATCATAATTCTCATTTTTAATAAATTTTACAATGTGGTATGAAATCACAAGAACACAAATAAGTATTTTAGATTTGTCTATACCGTTATACCTAAAGAAATCATTTTTTCAATTTCTTCATTAATTTAACAATCATATAAAACATTGATAGATAAGATCAAATACCACTAAAGGGGTTTTGAGGGATGTCTAACAGCCAAAACACAGTGGATGTAAAAATACAACACACCCTTAATCTCAAAATATAAATATATGTTTCGAATGAATTATAAAATTTATAATAAATAGTGTACCTTTTACCTTGATGATCTAACATATCCAAGCTTCAAATAGGCCATTTATTAGGATTACTGAGGAGAAAAAAAGGGTTCCTCCCTCATAAGGAATCTATAAATTTTAATAATCTCCTAACACATAGTAATGACTTCACTTAAGACATTGGTTCCCAAAGACATGATTTTAAATTCAAGAGAGAATCAAGAGCTAGAGTGTAATTTAACCACAAATTTTTATAATATTTCGATGACACACTGATCACATATTGTGATCTCCTTTATATATCCATCATAGAAGACCTCTCATATTCAAAAATATTTTTCCAATAAATTGAACGCTTCATACATTAAAAATCATTGAAAACTATAACTCATCATCATGATTAATTTGATTACTGTTTAAATAAATATTTAAGACATTCAAATCCACTATATTTTAATCAAATAATAGTCAACCAATCAAGATCTTTTTATGTGGGGTAAGAATGAACTTCCTTGAATTATTTTATAATGCATGAAACTACTATAGACCCATTAGATAATGACGCCACTCACCACACCACAGTGTGTCCCAAGGTATATAATGGAATGGTACACACACCAATGTTGTGATGGTTTCTTTAGTAATAAATTAATAAAAAAGTATATATAAAGTCTAAAAAATATGTGAGACTAGTAAAAACATGATATACATGTGTTATGAAGCCAAGTGTGGACTAAAGAACAAAAATAATATCCCATGTCAGAAAATTCCTTGGACAAAACACAATGTTCATACTATATATCCATTAATATCTGAAAAAGAAACCACCAAAACACCACACTCTTTGTGTGAGTAGCTCCCATTATCAAGTGCTTTACCATTACTTGGGTAACCTATAAAAGGATCAATGTGTTTCCCACAGGGTATAATTAGAGATGGTATCACGAGCCTATCCTAAACATTAAACAATTTATTACAAGGAATCCAACCTACACATGATTCATATAGAAATGGTAGACCATTTTTTAAAAATATTTACAATGATATAAATTCATAAGAAATTGAGAAAACATTTTTTAATAAAGTAATTATGTAGAAAATTATTAACATTTCAAATTCATCACCTTATGTATAAACTATAGTAATAAAAAAAGACAAGTGATCTTATAAATCAATCACTAAATACGAATAAGAAGTAGGAATTTTAAGAAAAAAATGGAAAAACATTAAATAATAACATAACAATCATGAAATTCCAATTTAATTATTATAAATTTACAAATATGAGAAAGTTATCAATATTTTGAAAGTGATTCATAAATATTTTATTAGATTTAAAAATATAATTTTAAATTAAGTTCACACATCGTTACACCATTTTCAGTCGATTATTGGGAGTATGGGAGGAAGGAGGGATTAACCAAACATGTTAATAGTGGAATATTCCTTTTAGGTTTGAGTGGAAGGATTTACCAAAAAAAATATTTGATATAATACTCATAATAATGAAAAAATTAGGTATATGTTTCCATCAACAATGATGAAGAAATCGAGAAAAAAAACTATTACCATACGATTGATTCACCAAGGCTAACCCCATAAATCCACTTGATTAGATGAACAAAATTAATTAATGATTTTTTCTAGGCCTAGGTTAGTAATAAATGTGAGTATATCCATGACTATGACTACAAGGTGAATAAAAAGAGTCTTTGAGGGAGAACCCATATATTCCTTGAAAATTGAAGTCTAATGTGACCAATTGGAAATATCACATAATAAAGAGTGATTTTGGAATACATGTGATAAGGGGGAGAATAAAGAGATCCCCCAAGGGAGTCCCTGATAATGATATGGGGTAATTTTGGAGTGAATTAATTTTTATGTGTTTAATTAAGAGGTAGAAATGCAATTATTCCCCTAAGTATGAAAAACAACCTGCAACTTTGCCACATACGTAGTCCATGTCCCCTAAGTACCCAATGCGACCGACCATGGTTCTATAGTGGTTGGGGTTGCACTAGATACTCAGTTTTTAACATCCCAATGTTTTGTGAAATATATTTAATCAAATAATTTAATTTTTTATGGATTTTATAACCCACATCACTAAATTTACAAACCATAATATACTATTAATATTATTATTTAAACACGACGATTATAATCAAGACGATAAACACGAGGGTACAAATAATAATTTTTTTAAATTTTTTTAACTCTAATTGTTTTATATAATGAAAATAAATTTTTAAAGAGTACTTAATTTTTAGTAAAATCATTATACGTATTGAAAATACTATTCTCTCAAAAAATGTTTTTTTATTTCTTTTTGTGAACAAATATTAATTTTTCTTCCACATTTAAATTTTTTTAAAAAGAAAATAAAATTTTTAAATTTATATGTCAAAATTTTATTTTAGTGAATTTTTTAGAATTTTCTAGAAAGATTTTTTTGATGAATAGTAAAAATACTGATATTTATTGGAAACTACCTTTTCATTTAAAGCATTCAGAAGATCCATATTTTTAAGATGGTTTTAAAAATAAATATTGTTAAATTATTTATTTATTAATCTAATTTATGCCATTATAATCAGTTTTATGTGGAATTTTTATGTTACTACTTTCTATACTTATGAAAATTGGTCACTTTGGAAATCCACATATTCATCATGTCTGTAGGTTTAATTTTAAATTAAAATTTTCCACTTATGTGAATGGAATTTGGAAAAGGTGATTCAATATTTTGTATAAGAATAATTAATTTCTATAATAAGGTCAAATAAGTTTTTTGTACAAATTAATGATAAAAATAGTAATAATTAACTACCACGGTTAAGGTTAAAATGGGTTTTACATGGGGTTAAACTAAAATGATAAGCTATAAAATGACCTTGAAACTTTTATAAATATAATTTTATGGACATATATATACCTTATATCACCTATGGTTATATAATATTTCATTTTTGATCCTCTTTTCATGTCTTAAATGTGGCTTCATGTTTTTCTTCTTGAACATTCCAAGTGTGTCCTCTCCCCCGCTTATAAAAGGGAATCCCCTATCCTATCTCTACACACGTCGAAAACCCATTGTTTCCCCAATGACAACCCAATATCTTACATAACTCTCTACACACATCATAAAGGCCTTATTTAGATTATGAAACACTCTTATTAAGTATTCAGGTATAAACCTAAAGAGGATCTTCAAAGAAGTGGACGTTCGAATGTTTATGAAGGAATCAAGAAATAAGGTAAGATATTTATAGTATCTATTTTATTTATGGGATTTATATTTCATATTCACAGCTTATTTATTTAGTTTTGTTTATATAATCCCCATTTGAGAAGTTATATCATGAATCTAATTCTTTTTTATGATATTTAATGTTTTTATTAATGTTATTATTTAATGTGGATTACGATTTTAAAGTTTCCAAAGTTATAAGGGATTTTCATCTCACATGTAATTATGTTGGACAAATGCCTTATAACTGATTTGTGTGTGTGTATATAATTCCCATAAATGTATTTTATTATTATTCTCATTAAATAATGGGATATACATTTACATATATTGTTCATTATTTTTTGGGGATTAGAATTCTAATCATATAAAAGCGATAAATGTTTCAAATTACTATCTCATTGTTTGTTAAGGTTGTTTATGATGGAGATATGATGATGAAATATCCTTAAATATTTATCAATAAACACATTAATTTTTTCTCCTCTAGTTATTTCTGAAAATAGATGTTTTCATTTAATTTTCATTTAATTATGTTTTTAAGAGTCTAAAAGAATTTTTTAAGAAAAAGTGGACATTATTAATCACTTCATTCAAAAATAATTTTCGTCCATATCCATGTTTTTAAAAAATATTATAATGAAAGATATTATAATTATCCAATGATTGTTTAAATTCATTTTTATAAATGTTTTAATTATTACATAGTGTTTTAAATGGAATATTCCCGTCATATTCTAAAGATGGATTTTTTGATTTTTTACAAAAAAACATGAAAGGAATAATTCTGTTAATGTTTATTAAATAAATAGTATATTACACGATCATGAAATGTAAATTATTTTGAGATTACATTGAAATTTTACAAGGATATATTCAAAAAAAATCTTTAAAATTTGGTAATCATTCAGATTTCGAATAAATTATAACAAGGTGAAAATTTTATCTTCTTCCAGAACTGTTTTGAGTGATCTTTAAAAATATTTTCCATATATGATCACATCCTTTGAGGTTATTTATTATTTACTAGGCCTATGATCCAATGATAACATAATTATTATTTATCTGGATAGTTTATTTTTATGATGAAAAGATGTTTATGAAACCCATTCATTTCCCACAATTTCTATTATGATGAGATTTTTAGGAAACCCGTTGTTATCCCATTGGTTATTTTATATTGAGATATTTATGAAATTGGTTTCTTTTACATGAGTTATGATATGATTAAATGTCTATGGAACCCATTTTATTTTTCATGGGTTATGAGGTTATGAATGTTTTATGATCACCTGGTAGACAAATGTATGCATTAAGTGATGGGCGTGACCAATATCTCCTTCCAATGTAATGGGTAATGATAAATGTTTTATGAGATCAAAGGGTACACAATAGGTTATCCCAAGTCCAAAACAGGTTACACATGAGGTTATCCCAAGCATTAAAGATAATATATGGGGGGTTATCCCATGGTAAAAAGGGTGTTGACAAGAGGTTATCCCAAGACCAAATAAGGTACAAGAGTTTTTATCCCAATATTAACATGTTATTAATATCTTGGTGGGTATCCATAAAATAATTTTTTTAATGCCTATGTGTATGACAAAAAAATATTAATTATTCAAATATTATTCTCTCATGGATCATGCACTTTTATTAAATTATATTTCATGTAATTTGAACTATAAATATTTATTTCACGGCTTATTTTTATGATCTATGATATGGAGGGTATGTTTTTAAAATGTTATTCCCATGTTTCCATAGCCTTATGCTAATTTTATATTGATATATCCCTTATTTTCACTTATTGAGAATATGAGATCACCCTTTCTTATTTTTTTATTCCATAGGTTATGACGAAAGTTTTAATGTATGATATAGATAATAAGAGTGTTAGTTATAAAGAACTTAGTGGGAGATGATGTAGTTAAAATATGAACCAACTGTATATGTATCAATGATTCCAAAGGCACTAGACCTTAATAATTATAGAATGGATCATTGTGTCATTTAATAAATTTACATCTATTAATATGTAATATTTATGTATAAAATTTTTCATTAACTATAGTCGACATCAGAGTATGGTTTTTTTAAGTCTCTGGAAACTAGGATGTGAAAAATTAAGTGAGAACTATAAGGAGAAGTCTATGTATAAAGGAATATCCTAGAATTTAGGTGATGGTTAGCAAGGGTGGTTTCCAAGAAATTAAATACCTTTATTTATACTAAATATTTACATGGATATGGTATGGTTGTACCTAGGGTTAATTACTATGAAAAGGGTGTGTTGATCTCAACTCGATCATCAACGGGTGAAAAATAACATGCCTTACTTCACACTTGGTTTGACACTCCTGGGGGATATGTTTTGGAAATTCACATACTCATTACGAACCATCATAAAGGATTATAATAATGACCTTAAATAACATACGTTATGTATATTTACCCAATAATTTTCATAGATAGATATTACATCTTAATTGAGGAATATTCATTTCAAAAAATTTCAATCCACCCTAGAATAATTTATGTGTAGTATCTTTGGAAACTATGAAACATAAACTAGTGCATAAATTATCTATATATTATCCCACTTAATTATTTATAACTATTATTCTTATTAGAAAAATCATCTATAATACCTTTCTCAATAACTTTGGGGAATGAAACATAATAAAGGGTGAGATTTGATGTTCAAAAAGGGTAAACAAGGAAGACATCAATGATGATACAAGAATAACATGGGGAAAAGGGCATGAGATCATGATCTTGACATTTAAAAACCATACCCTGAATATCATATATCATAATCATGAGTCATGGAATAATTAATGGTAGTTCATAAGTCATAAATCCTAAAGTAAACAAAGAGAATGAGTCCTGAGAGTATAACAATGGCATAAGAATTAGAATTGTAGCATAAACATAATAATAGAAAATTATTTCACTAGTAATCAATGAATTTTTCTCGGACTATCATAGTGGTGTTTATTTTCTACCCAAACCATAAGTTTAGTCATGGTTCACTCCCAAGACTATCATAGTGTAAAACTTCCCTTACTAAACTAGGTTTAATCCCCATTCCAGTCATGTTTATCTCATGAGATTTCAATCTTTACCCAATGCATCAGAGGGAGATATATGTATTACCCATATCATATTGGAAATCATACATATGTGTTCCACAATATCATAAAGAATTTACTATATCAAAAACCAAGAAAATAAATATGTTTCATAAACATTTCATCATAGCATAACTCATGGAAAATAAATGAGTTACATAAATTTTTTCTCATTTCATAAAAGCATAACACATTGAAAAGATACAGGTTTCATAAAAATTGCATCATCATATTGATAAACCATGAAAAGTAAGAATAAGGATGGTTTTTTTAGATAATATACCTAATAAGGATTAGCTAACATGAAAGTATGCCCTCTTATATGCAATATGAGTTTAGACGATCAATTGGGTAAGAAAATGACCTCTTATTTAAAAAAAATATTTGGATCTATAAAGGGTTCTAGGGTTTGAATTTTAGGAAAAAAATATATAGAATGTGTATAAGGAACTTGATAAGGTAAATTAATAGTGTTTTTTAAAGATATAAGTCTCAAAGTGGTGTTAATAAGTGATGGGGGATGTTGTATTTTATAATTGAGGTTAGGGGAAGGATTAAATTATAATAAAATCACTCTCAAAACGTATTCCTGTAATTAGAAATGTATTGGAATATAATGTATGATAAGGTTTTAATACCATCATACAATATAATTTAGACATTTTTTTGGGTGACTATAACCCTTAATATTTTTATTTACACTTAGTAAACTATTTTAAATTTTAATAATGGTAAAAATGTTTTCAATAATAAAGGGTAGTAATATTTACTTATCAGTTGTAAATAAGAACATAAATAGATAATTTATGAAATTTATGACCATATAATATACAACTTGTATTATTTCATGTTTTTTAATAATTTTGTAAAATATTATTTTGGATAAAATTTCTTTATTGTCAATTTTGACACTATTCATTTAATTTAACTTTAAGGACATAAAAAAGGGTTTATTCAAATATACTGATTCAAAATCTCCATAATATTTCCTATAGATATATAAAATACTTGGGTGACATTAAATCAACAAAATTATATATTTTTTTAAAATTATTACAATCAATTATTATATATTTTTATTAAAAGGAGAAATATTTCATCTGTGTTGTATAAGAAATTAAGATCATTATATAATTACTTAAAAAATAAAAATAAAAATAAAAATATATAATGAACATAATTTTTTTAATATAATTATAAACACTTATTTTTATTCATAACATACATTTTTCCTTATGTGGACACATAATACACATTAAAAATAGAGAATGTGACATTTTGTAAATTCCCTTGATTTAAATAATATATAAAATTGTTTAAAGGATATGTGTTTATCAAACTAAATAAATTCAATAATAAGGTAATAAGGTTATAATTACCTTTATCTAATAAAAAATAATAATTAAAAATTATTTCTTTATCACTTAATTATAATATATATTAACCTGATTTAATTTTTAATGAAGTGATAAATTTTACCATGGTTACTATTTATTTTGACTAATAATAAAAGGGGCCTATTTACCAAATTTGAACCTGATTATTGAAAATATTTCATTTATTTTTACTATTTAAATTCATATAAATAGTAAAAATTAATTTAAAATTAATTCTACAAAATCCGATAAAAAATGATTTTTCAGAAAAAATACATTTTAAGCATAAAATTGGATTTATTTTGTCCTATTCGTTGAAAATTATTTTATGATTGCTTAAAATAGTTTATCATGTAAATAATGTAATATTTCATTAAAACCATTCAATAATAGTGAGTAATTTAATTTATTAACAAAATACATTGGGCATATTTTTTTCTTGAAAAAAATTCCTTTTATTTTCTAATATTTTTTAATTATAATAATTTACTAACTAATGAATTAATTTTATAAATTTGTAGAGAATATATTTTTTAAAATTTAATTATTAATATCAATACTCTCCATTCCAATGACTAGGTGATAATGGACACATAATAGTTTAATAATGATATGTCGTTATTTTAAACTCCCTATTGCATGTAACACAATCCATCAAAGAAATAAAATTATTTGGAGATAAATATTTTATAATAATTTCACGGTGTTACTTTTTAAAATTCATAAAATGATTTTCCCCTCAAAATTATGCACCTGGATTCAAACATTGGAGGATATGTCTTCCTCATGAAATCATCAGGTTCCCATATAGCTTCCTCAAATTGGTGGTTTCCCCACAAAACTTTGACCAGGTGAGTGGTCTTATTTCATATAACTTTCTCTCTATGATCCATAATCATTACTAGTTTTTATTTATAAGAAATATATTTCATGAATGGTATAACCTATGAGTTTAGTACATATGAATGATCATTTATGTACTTCCTTCGAAGAGATTCATGGAACACATCATGAACTTGAGAGAGATTCGTTGGAAGCCCCCATTGATATGATACTAGCCCGATATGATCACGAATTTAAAATCTCACCACCCTATTCCTAGTAGATATTTAAAGGAATAATTATCTCCTACTACATACTCTATATATTTTCAATGATTTCCAACATCCTTTTTTTCAACTCCGAGCTGCTATTATGTGCTTTTGAATTGCTATAACATTATCTATCATTTCATTATCTAGATTAGGTCCCATTATTATTATTTGTTTTACTTAATTCTACCATGTTATAGTTATGTATTTCCTACCCTAGAGGGATTTATAAGGAGCTATTTAAATGATGTAGTAGAATCTATTATTGTAAAAAAATTCCCCCAAAGGAATAAGTTGGTCAAAACCACCTTTGAAATACATAGAGTAAGCTCTCAACATGTATTCTAGAGTTTGAATGGTCCTCTAAGTCTGAACTTATTTCCAAGGATAATAAGAATCTATGAAAGTTATCTATGTACCTAGATACTGCTAATGACTTTTATAGAACATTGAGGTAAACCTAGGATCTCGGCTAGATATAATTGATAGCGGTACACCATGAACTATTACAATTTCTTTATTATATAACTAAGTATCTTTACCAAGAGAGAAATCATCTATAATGGAAATGAAGTGTTTTGATTTCGTAAGGAGATCTACTATGACAAAAATGGAATTCTAACATTTTTATATTTTGGGGAGTATGATGTCAAAATTCATGGTGATGTTTCCCATTTTCATTCTGGTATGGGTAATGGTTGTAACATCTCCTTAGAATTCTGTCTCCCAACCTTCACTTTCTAACATAACAAGCATCGAGAAATGTACTCTACAATATCTATCTATATTGCATCCCACTATAAATATTCGGTTTAATCTTTATGCCTTTTCATACTTCTAAAATTAATAGAAAATGAATAACTATTCACTTCATCCATTAGTTCTTTATTCAAATATTGTACCAAAGGGACACATATTTTGTTCATGAACTTTATTATTTCATTATAATAATGGTTGAACATAGGAACATTTCACACCTTCTTTTACATCTCTGCATTTTTGTTGTTCCTATTTAATTGGATAAATGATTGACCACTTATTTTATAAATAGAAAATTTATACCCTTCCTTCGTGATCTCAAGGACAATACATTAAAATCACATAAATATTACATATTTTTTGATCCTCATCAAAGATAAGGCTTCACGCACCTTTTGACTCAAATAATATACCACCATTTCTCTTTTTCAGGGTGTTAATGTATTGAGAAGTCATAATATTTAATCATCTCAAACCATATTCTATAGCGCATACTCAACTCTTTTAGTGAGAATATATATTTGAATCTTTTGGAATAAATATATATTCCACACCTATCTCCATTGAGAGAATTCATCCATATCATTAATTAAAAATTAACATGGCTATATCCAAAGCACAATTTGGATAATTTTTCTCTTGGACATTAAATTATGACGATGTATACGGAATAACCATATCATTCCGAATGTAGACGCATATCAGTCCTTATTTTATGCATCAATATATATTACAAACCCTTACCCACAATAGGGTATTGTATGTATAGGTGCACTGACTAGCCTTATCTTCAGTTTCTTAAAGCATTCTCTACATCCATCCATCTAAATGAACTTAGCTCCTTTATGAGTTAACAATATGATTAGACTCAATATCTGTGATACATTCTCTACAAAGTGCTAATAGTATTCCGACAAACAAGGAAAACTAATGATATTATTCATAGTGGTTGGTATCATACAATTTTGTATAAATTATTTATTTGAAGGGTCCAATGATATACCCTCACATGAGTTTATATGACCCAAGGCAGAAAATTTCTAAAGAAAAAATTCACACTTGGTAATTTTTTCATAAAGCATCTCATTCCCTAGGGTCTTCAGAATAATTTTCAAATGTTCTATATAATATTCCTTGATATTGGAATAAATAATAATATAATCTATAATGATTATGAAAAATTGATCATGCAAATCCTTATAAACTCCATTAATCAAATCCATGAAGAAAATAATAGGGATTGGTAAGACCAAATGGAACCACTATAAATTCATAGTGTCCATAAATTTTATGGAATGCAAGTTTGAGTATATCATCTTTATTAACCCTCAATTGATGATATCCAGAATGAAGATCAAACATGGAAAAGTATTGATATCCATATAGTTCACCAAAAATGTCATCAATATGTGGTAGAGAATACTTGTTCTTGATGGTGATCTTGTAACACCTCGAGATTTTGTGACTTTTTTTCAAATTAATTTAATATTTTGATATTTTTACTTCATAAAAACCGAATATAGAATTTCTTATTATATAATAGCACTTGGTTTGGGATTATGTTTTACTCAACACCAAGAGAATCTTGTACTAAACGCAACACCGACTTGGCTTACGTTACACAAAAAATCTAGATTTTGTGAAACAACACTATACAATTACAATTATTTAAATATGATATTTATAAACAAGCTATTAAACTTGTGATATGAATAGTAATAATTACTTTTTAAATATTAGTTATAGTTGTTTTGATAATGAAAAATGTAATTTTTGTTAAAGTCTATATGTTTAAAACTTCTATTTTTTTAACAGAATTACATTTTATTTCTTTTTATGAAAAATAAAAAAATTGATTTCATACAATCATAGAAATTAAATTTCTTAAAATGGACATAATTTTTTAATTTATAATATCTAAATTACCCTAGGGTGATTTTTTTGGTATTTTTCAGATAAGTTTCAGTTTTTGATGAATAGTGAAACATACTGCATAGTAGTTCAAAAATGACCTTTTCATTTAAATAATTATATTTACATTAAATTGATTATAAAGTGAGAATTTATAAACAATAAATATATTAATCTAATTTAGTTCATTGGAATATTTTTTTATAGAACTAGATATTTACAAGTTATTGATGTTTTGAACGTCTCTTTTACCCTCCCTCAATCCACTTTTGCAGGATTACAATTAAGCGTAATTTCACCACTTATGTGAATGGAATTTAACAAAAATTATTATTTTTTAATAATAACATTTTGATTTTTATTTACCACAGTTTAAGGTAAATAAGATAATTAAAGAGAAAAATAATATTATAATAATAATAAATTACCATAACACTTGTACTAATTCCATTGGATAATAATATTTAGACTAAAATCAACCTTAGGCCGAAAATATGATCCATTTTAATCCATGTGTGTTAGATTTGGACATTTATTATATTTTTTTTAAAGAAGAGTTAAAAATTTCATCTTAAAACTTTAATAACTAAATAATTTTTAATATAGGGTTATACATAAGAAAAATTAAACTATAAATATTCAATATAAATATAAGAAATTTATCTTTAAAATTATAATTTATTTTTAATTTTTAGAAAATAAACAACATAATTAATCACCTGTACAATAATGATTTCGTAATTGTTTAGTTAATTGAGATATCAAATAAATGATTTTAAAAATATTAAAATTAATACAATATGACATATTTAATGACATAAAATTTTTTATAGATAGAATATACATGTTAGTGACATATTGAAAGTATTTTTTCAACGTTATCATGTTGGTATGATATTTTAAAAAATGGAAATATTAAATAGTATCAAAATTTACATAAATGATACTTTTCAATAAATAATATTTTATTAAATGTTAAAAAATTAATAAAAATATAAGGTTCTTACAAATAACTATGATAATGATAAAAATTTCATAAAAGATGCAATTTCGGTTGTTTTTTCACTTTATATTACCAATATTAACCCTATTGTGTAAAAAACAAGTAATCACTGTAGAAGTTAAATTATTTATGTAAGGGTCAAAGAAAAAAAGATGTGGTTAACTTTGTGATGTAAACATGTCTAAAAATAATTGTTTGGGTTCATTTAGACACGTACTTATATTATAGTCTAAATAAATCAGTTTGGAGATATTTCAAATCAAAAATCATTTTATAATAAATTAATATCTCTGGAGTTTCCAAAAGTTACCCTCCTTCCTCTTATAAACGGGAACCTCTCCTTATCTTTTAGTCACATCTCTAAATTATTTTTTTCTCAACAAACCCCTGAAAATTTATTCTCCCAAAATCCATCCCTTACTTCTATAATCCTTACCTTAGGTAAAAGGAAACTCAAGGAAGCCTTATGGCACAAACCAAAAGGATTTACCCAATTTAGAGGTAATGTCTTCTCTCAAGCCCCATTCTTTATTTTCCTACCCCACCCCCTAAAATATATTTATTACCTTATATTATGAAAAATACTATATAAAAAATCTAATAGTATTTTTTATTCTAATATTTATACCTCTATTTATACAAACCTCCATCTAATGGATATCAAACATACATTTTCTATGTACAACAAAATACTGCCTCACGAAATGATTTTTGTTCATTTGTCCATTACCACCAATCAAATTTAAAATTATGGTGTACTCACTATCTATAAATATTATATATAATATTTATTATGTAATTATGCTTCTTTATTCCTTTTTATAACACATTCCTTTTTTTACTTTCCATTTGGTGTTAATTGGATAATCTCGTTTGAGAAAGTGTGGTCTACTGCCCCTCAAAGTGATTTGATTCATTCACACACCACTTGGAATGTGTTAAATATAGGTTTAGTGAAATTATATTATATATATGAGATTATAATAATTATAATTGATTAATGATATATTTATATACATATATATATATATGTCATTTACATACATTCTTTCAATATGACAATTAAAACAGAAACAACATTCATGTGTACGTATGACTTGCCGTCTCCATAAATGGTGTATTTAATTTAATAAATCATTATGCTATAGATTATTGTAATATAAATATACTTGATATAAATATTATTTATATCATGAATTACATTATTCAATCAAGATATAAGTATATGGGCCAACGATATAACAAGTTAAGACACATGTGAAGAACAAAGTGAATATTACCCGAAGTGAAACCTTAACATAAGATCATTCACAAATAGTTATATAATGTGATAATAAAACCATATTTGGTATTAGATATAAGAATATTATTGTATAAAATATGATTAATAAAATTATATTTATAATACATGATTCTTGTTCGAGTACGAAGAGAGTCAAGACACATGGTAAGGTATTTTTTATCTCACCTTTAAAGTGAAATTAATTCAAATGACCACCATTGGATTAAATGCTAAAAATATATTCTAATTTCACTTTTAAACCAATTCAAAAGAAGATCTAATCATATAAATAAATTAGATTAAAAATAGGTTTTGAATAAAAAGACAACATTTTTCACTTATTCATTAAAAATGAACTTTATCAAAAAATAACAAAAACATACACAAAGTAAATTTTGACATCCAGATTATAAAGAAGGATTTTATTTCATCCAATATAACATATAAAATTTTCAACAAGCGGATTTAGAAAGGGTTCGCCATCAAAAGGCAGTTAATCGACCTTTTAAAGAATATTATAATATTTACGCTTAAAATTGGATTCATTCGCATTATAAGCCTCTAACATTTATTGGATAAAATTAAAAATATTTGAAAAACATATATAATCATTTGTAGTTAGTTCTGTTCATTCCCGCCATTACAACGGCTAGGCATTAACTACCATTTAAAATAATATTATTTTATTATTAGAGTGCAACGTAAGATTTCTAAGAAACGCGTTGTTGCGTATTGGGTACGCCATCGAGCATAGCGTTCCCTTTAAATTAATATTAACATTTTATTCACAAATATTGATAAACATGAAAATTTAATATTCTTTATTTACCTGTGATGTTACATAAAAAATCAGACAAGATGTTCTGAGCCTGACTTGGGGTATTATGGTAGATGAAAATGGGCCTTATACACACCTGGTTTGACACTCTTGGGAGATATGCTTTGGAAATTCACAAACTCTTTTAGAACCATCATGTAGGATTTAGATATAAGTTGTATATGAATAACCTTATATTTAATAAGGGTGTATTATATTAGGGAAGGTTTCATGATGTATAAATCCCAAAAGTAAATGTTACGATGATGATGTGGTTTTTATTATAACCAGTAACAATCACACTATGCTTATGGATTTATTCAATGGAAATAAAATGAAGGAACATGATTAATTATGAATGTTATGTATGATTTTATAATGAGTAGTCAAGTAGGAGGGCGATCAATGTCGTGAAGGATGTTGTGATCATGCCCAACTAGCTTTCAAGGAACATGATTAACAACTTGTATCATAACCAACTCTAAGACTCACCAAGGAAGAGAAAAAAGAAGATCCCTAAGAGTTCAGGTAATGAATACCATGGAAGAAAGAAGATTTAGTATCCTTTGTGTGAAGAGTACACAAAGAATCACCTATGTGAATGTCTTAGAGGAACAAGAATATGTCTTGACAGTGGAAAATTAGGACATAGGGAAAGTGACTGAAATGGAAAAATTAAGTTTTTTTAATATAATGTATTGGAATATTGGACTCAATTAGATATCATCAAAGGTTAAGGGTTTTTAATGAGGATTAAATAGTCATTATTCAACCCAATGTCACAATATGAAATCTCTTGATGGGATCCAGTAATGTGGTTCGAGTAGTGGTTACATTGCTGACAAGGAAGAGACTATAGATGAAATGTGAATAGAAAGATGTATTATGCAATAGGATGAGGTAGCCTTGTTAGAGGCTTAAGGATGATGTAATAAAAGTTTTTATGTATTTAAATTCAATAAAAATGTTATATAATTACTTTTATTGAATTAAGGAATAAAAAAACTTCTATGAATTGGTCCATGATAGTTTTTACTTAAGGATTTAAGAACATATGTTGAATGGTACTAGTAACCATGAAATTTGTTTGAGGTAATAAAGTGATATTTTTGGAATACAGTAGATTAAAGGAAGGATAAAACTTAATATGAGAATGATGTTGAGATAATGATAATTGGATAACAGAATTTGGGATATGAATAACCAAATTACACGATACTAGTTACCGTGGAACTGATTAAGTATTTTTTGACATGGGTTATGATATCATGGTTTAAGTGTACATATTTCTAGAAATAAGAATAAGGAAACATTCATGTTTTCAATAAGGATATATGGTAAATTGGGTTATAACCATGTTTCAAGAGAATACAGGATTAATGTATTCACATGTTTGGAATGTGGCGACTGAGAAAAACCTTTTGATATATGGGAGATAATTGTTAAACTGATTTAGTGGAATTACTTATAATATTTTGGATTTGTTTATTTCAGAATGATTTGGAGGCTTATCCATTTATGAAAATATTATGTTAAACCTTATATAAGTTTGTGATATTAATGTATTAGCTCTCTAGGGGTTGATTTATACATATTTTTTTAACTTATACTAGCTTTTTTATTGAAGATAGATAGAATGAACTATTATTCTTCTCATGATTTTGTAATAATACAGGAATGAAAAATTGATCTTCATTCCGTGGAATAATAGATGATGTGAAAATTGTTCCCGAAACAAAAAAGGTGATGTTATAGAGAAATCATGTAATTATAACTTCTATTAAAAATTCATCAACATTGGGAAAAAAGGATCATGATATAAAAGGGTATCCTATTATCATCATTTTTTATGATATGAATGTACTCTTTCAAATTTCATGAGTTTATGTTTTGTGATTATTAACTTTTTCTAGATCACCTATTTTGTTATGGTCAGTGATCTTTGTCAATCTCTACTATTATTTACGCTTTTCCACCATGCTCAAATCTTCACATATGTTCTCTAATGTAGATACCTAATCATTATTTACATTAGGAAACTTTTATTTTGCAATGATTTATTTTTGAAAGGAAGTTTTAGACTTCATTTTTATGATATGGGTTTTTATGAATGAAACTTTCATGTATTAATAATTTTATAACCTCAATGAATTTTGAGGGTGAAATTCATTTTAATGTGGGTAAAATGTAACACCCCTATATTTTTTAATTTTTTCAAATAAATTTAATCTTTTGATATTTTCAATTCATTAAATAATGAATATAGATTTTATTTATTATATAATAGCACTAAATTTTTATTATATTATACGTAACACCAAGGGAATCTTGCACTACACTCCATACCGACCTGGCTTGCATTTCACGCAAAACTAAGTTTCTGTGAAGAAATAGTATACTATTATAATTATTTACATAATATATTTAAAACCAATATGTTAAAATTGTGATGTGAATAGTAATAATTAATTTATAAATATTAGTTATAATGGGTTTGATTATGAAAAATGTAATTTTTGGTAAAGTCATTATATGTTTAAAACTAGTATTTTATTAAAAGAACAACTTTTCATGTCCTTTTGTGAGAAATAATAAAATTAATTTTATAGACTCAAAGAAAATGAATTTGGTTAAATAGACATAATTTTGGAATTCATAAAATAAAAATTAGCTTAGGGTGATTTTTTGGTATTTTCCTAAAAAAATTTATTTTTTAATTAATAGTGAAAAATACTGCATAGTAGTTAAGACCCAACATTTTCAGTTAAATAATTATTTTTAAATTGAATTTATTTTAAATTCACCATAGATAAAAATAAATATATTAATTCAATGTAGTTCATTTGAATCATTTTTATAATATAAATAGATATAAATAAATTATGGTACTTTTGAATGTCTCTTTTATCA
The DNA here is from genome assembly GCA_963277665.1 of Viscum album. Taxonomy (NCBI): domain Eukaryota; kingdom Viridiplantae; phylum Streptophyta; class Magnoliopsida; order Santalales; family Viscaceae; genus Viscum; species Viscum album. The sequence goes on from OY728150.1 coordinate 1,844,141,159, forward strand.
GCTTTCTAGCCACTTTTTCAAGATTACCATGAAACATAATTTTACCACTTATGTGAATTGAATTTTAAAAAACAGATATACATGGTGGTAAATACTATGAAAAATTTGGTCTAATGAGATCAATTTTTTTTTGTGAATATTATCTTTAGAATTTTATTTACCATGGTTAATGGTAAATAAGGTAATTATAGGTAAAAATAATATAATAATAATATAAATTTACCCTAACACTTCTCTTAATTCCATTGGATAATGTTTATTGGACCCAAATCAACCTTAGGAATAAAATATGATCCTTTTTTATCCAATTGTGTTAGATTGGGAAATTTATAATATTTTATTTAAAAAAGTATTTAAAAGTTATTATTCAAACTATAATAACTAAATAATTATTAATATAGGGTTATAAATAAGAAAAATTCAACTTTAAATGTTAATTATAAATATAATAAATTTTCCTTCCACATGATAATTTATTTTTAATTTCTAGAGAATAAATAACTTAATTAAATTCTTGTTTAACAATGATGCAGTAATTGTTTAGTTAATTGTTATATCAAATAAATGATAATAAAAATAATAAAATAAATATTATATGACATTTTTAATAACATCAAAAAATATTTAAGATAACTTAGACAATTTAGTGACATATTAAAATTATTGGTTCAAAGTTATCATATTGGTATGATATTTTTAGGAATCCAAATATTATATAGTATCAAAATTGACATAAATGATAATTTAAAATAACTAATATTTTATTAAATGTTATAAAATTCATAAAAATATATGGTTCGGAAAAATAACTAGGATGATGTTAAATATTTGATAAATGATACAATTGGGAGTTTTTTTGGTGATTTTATAGTAAATATATTAAACCTACAGCTTAAAAAAAACAAATTGTCTCATAAAAGATAAATTATTTAACTAAGGGTTAAATAAAAAATATAAGGTTAATTTTGTGACCTAAACATGCCTAAAATATATTGACTGAGGCAATTTAAACCAATAATAATTGTGTCCTAGAAATAAATCATTTTGGTTCTATTTAAAATCGTAAATCATTTTTAATAAATTAATAGTTTTGGAGTTTCCAAAAGTGTCCCTTTTTCATCTCATAAAAAGGGAACCTCTCCTTATCTTTTATTAACACCTCTAAAACCTTTTTATTGAAAAACCCAGATGCATTTCTTCTCCCAAAATCCCTAACTTACACCTAGAATCATTCCCTTGGGCATAATAAAACTCAAGTAAGCCTTTTGGTACAAACCAAAAGTAGGTACCTGATTTATAGGTAACCTCTTCTATCAAGCTCATTTCCTTTATTTTACTTCTCCACCCCCTACACTATCTTTATTACATTGTTTTATGAAAACACCAATATCATAAATATACTGGTATTTTGTTATAGAAATGGTTATACCTAAACATACACACACCTCTATCTAATAGATATCAAACATATTGCTTCTGTGTACGGTGAACAACTGCCTCACAAAATGATGATTGTTCAATTTCTATTTACCCCAAATAACGGTGGCCATTATGATGGAAAGTATATATATATATATGTTATATATAATATTTATTATTTTATTAAATATTTTTATTAATTTTTACAACACATACCTGTTTTACATTCCATTTGGTGTTAATATGATAATCTTGTTTGAGGAAGTGTGTACTACCGCCCCCTCATAGTGATGCGATTCGTTCACACACCACATGGAATGTATTAAGGATGGGTTTAGAGAACTTATATTATATATAAAACACAATAATTACAATGTAATAATGATATATTTATATACATACATATATATTTACATATTTCATTTACATAATTTCATTCAATATGACAATTAAAACGGAAACAACGTTCAAGCATACGTATAGATTAATGTCTCTATGAACGGTGTATCCCATTTAACAGATAATTATGCTATAGATTATTGTAATATAAAAATAATTGATATAAATTCTATTTATATCATTATTAACATTCTAGAATCATGATATAAGTATAAGTACCAATGATATCAGATGTTAAGACACATGCGAAGAACCAAGCAAATATTACCCGATGTGAAACCTCAATATAAAATTGATAAAAAGTGGGTAATATAGGGTCAAAATCAAAAAATATGTGGTATTATATATAATAATATGATTCTTTAAAATATTTATAATAAGATTATATTTATTATATAAGAATATTGTTCGAGTACGAAGAGAGTCAATACAAAAGGTAAGGGATTTTTCTTGTATCACCTTTATTTTTTCAAGACACATTCCTCATAAACTACTTGTTTCTTCTTCATGGAATATATATTCCTCAATTATTTTTTTATGAGTCTTATACACAAGATTATGATATTTTTATAATCTTATAACTTTTATTTTTACTAGGGGAAGATGATTCTATTGATTATTAAGTGATGAGTGTTTATTTCAAAATGTCTTCCATATTTGGGATTGTATATTTTTTTAGTCTTTGTTGGGTAATATTTATCTTCTATGTCCATTTTTTCTAAAAAATGTTTCCAAAAAATATTTTTTTATTCTCTTATTGATGTTTAAAGTAATTGTTTCCCATTTTTAACTTTTTACGACAAGGATTGAAAGGAATATTTCTTTCATTTATCAAATGATGTTCCTTTTCTCATTTCTAGGAATAACATGGGAATAATGTTTTTAAATTATATAAAAAGAATGAATTTTTATGATTTCATTGCACCTTATTACTTTTAAGATTCCCCTATAAGATTACAAGTTTATTCTCAAATAAAATATTTTCTTTTAAAATTTCATGACCTTTTATGAAAAGAAAACTATTTTAGCGAATAAATGATATTTTCCATAAAAACTATTTTTAATTATTTGAATAATACCTTTATATATTTTCTATGTGATTTAAAAGAAAAGGGTTTTGAAATTTTTTTATGTTTGAAAAAGTGATTTTTATTTTCCATATGATCTGACAAAATCCATACCCACCTATGATGGCATACTTTGTTATTGTTGAGAATACCATTCAAGTTATTTATCCAAATGGTTTATGCTTTCATATAATGATGTTTAAGAAACCCAATTCTTTTAATGGGTAATGATTTTGATGAAATGATTATGAAGCCTATATCTTTTCCATAGATTATGATATGACTACAAATTTATGATTCTAATTTTATTTCATTGGTTACGATACCACTGTTTATGATCTTGTGGCATATATATGTATGATTTGATTATATGATGGGTGGGACTGATATCTCCCTCCAATGAATTATGTAATGATGAAAAACTCATGAGGAATATAGGTTATTCCTAAACCTGATTTCATGTTCACAACTCAATGCATGGACTCAGTTTTCAAGTCAATAATTTTATATTTGGACCTAGTTTTTAATGTCTATATATTCATACAGGGGCTTGATTTAAAGTTCATAATGAGTGACCATGTTACTATTTATACATGTTAACAAAGTTATAAGTTGATGGGTATGCCAAAATTTTATGCCTTATGTCAATTTCATGATCGTATGGATTATGTTCATTGATTTACTTATGATATATATTAACCTTTGATATGTGCGGTACGATCTTGTAATGTTATGATCATGTTGTCATACCACTATCCTCATGTTATGTTTATTTATCTCTTTTGTTAAAACTTACTAATCATTTGAGATCACTCCATTCTTATGTATCCTTTCCCCAAGTTATAAGTAATGGTTTTAGGAAAAAGTACTAATTTTGGATATCTTTATGAGATATTTTGAAGATCATTTACCAAGATAGAATATTTTGTTTACACATTTCCAAAGACACTAAACTATTATTGTCCTCAGGCTTGTTTATTTTTAATGTATATAATATTCATATAAAATGATGTAATATCCATGTATGTCAAGCCTGGGTGGATTGGCCATTGGGATTGCTTCTATTGGACATGGAGTGGGTCAATAGACTGCTACAGGCCAAGCTGTAGAAGGTATCACAAGATAGCCCGAAGTGGAGGGAAAGATACAAGGTACTTTATTATTGAGTCTGGATTTTGTGGAAGGTTTAACCATTTATGGATTTGTTGTTGTATTAACACTATTATTTACGAATACCTACACCAAAAACACATAACATATGAAAAGGGTGCGAAAGGATGTTGTGCTCATCCAGATATACTATCATGAAGTTGAAAGTACCAGAGATTCCTAAAGGCATACCATCAGAAAAACATCCTTGACCAATTAGATAGATAAAAAAATGGCAATAACAGCTACTACTGGAGCTGAATATGCAACAACAATCCAAGGATGCATCATTATAGTTGGTATCAGAGGAATGTTTTAGTCATCCTTTGAAAACTAGGATGCAAAAACTTTAGTGAGATCCCAATGTGTGTTCTTAAGTATATGTGTATGGATATTTCTATGGATAAGTATAATAATGAGTCAATGTTTAAGAAAATGTCTTGGAATTTTGGAAAAGGGTAGAGTGAGTGGTATCCTTGAAATACATCCATGTTTGGATTCTACATGTGTATGTGGATCTGGAATAAATGTACCTAGTGGGTAAACAATCTGAAAATATTTATTGGGGATAACTCTAAGTAATCTGGTACCCAACACCGGGCCTTACTGCACACATGGTTTGAAACTCCCAGGGGATATGCTTCAGAGATTCACAAACTCTTCATGAATCAATATAAAGGATTTAGATATAAGTGGCTACAAATAACCTAGGATGAACCTAGGATGTTGTATATTAAGGATGGTTTCATGATTTAGAAATCCCAATAGTAAATAATTTCATTAATATGCATTTTTTATGATAAGTAATGATCATAACCTACTTTCAGTTTTAGTAAATGGTGGGAACATGAAGGAATTGTATTAATTATGAATATGATGGATGATTTTCTAATGAGTGTTCATGTGGGATGACTACTGGAGTGATGGATGTTGTGATCATTCCTAACTAGTTTTCTAGGAACATGATTAACAATGTGTACCTTAACAGACTCTCAAACTCACAATGGAAAAGAAAGAAGGATATCGCTGAGAGTTCAGGTAATATAGACCATGAAAGAAAGAAGATTCAGTTTTCTTTTGTATAAAGAATGTGGAAAGAATATCCTAACTGAGTGTCTTATAGAAACAAGAAGTTGTTTTGACTATAGAAAAAAAGGACACAGGGAAAGTGATCACTAGGTAGAAATGATGAGTTCGGTTAATAGAATGAGTGAGAATATTGGAATCCCTATGATATCATCAAATTTAATGTGTTTTAACTAGGGATTAAATAATCAATATGAAACCCAATTTCCCAAGATGAAATCTACTGATGTGAACTAATAATGTGGTGCGAGTTCTAGTTACATTACTGATGATCAAGAGACTATAAATGAAATGTGAAAAGAAAGAGGTATTATGTAATAGGATGAGGTATCATTGTTAAAGGCATAAGGATGAAGTAATTGAATTTTCTATGTATTGGAATTAAGGAAAAATGTTATAAAATTAATTTTATGGTATTAAGGAAAAATTTAACTTCTATGGATTGGTCCATAGTAGTTTTTACTTAAGGATTTAAGAGCATATATTGAATGGTACTTTGTAACCATGAAAATTGATTGAGGTAATAAGGTGATATTTTTGTAAAACACTTGATTAATGGAAGGATAATGCATAATATGAACATGATGTTTAGAAAATGATATTTGTATAAAGAAATAATGGATATCAATATGTAAATTAGATGATACTAGGTACCTTTGAACTGATTATGGATTTATAGACATGTGGGTTATGCTATCATGGATGAATTTTACAACTTTTTGGACATAAGAATAAGGAAACATGAATGTTTTCAATAAGGATGTTTGGTAAATCAGGTTATTACCATGTATCAAGAGATTACATGATTAAGGTATTTACGTTTTTAGAATGTGACAACCCCCAACTGTCTTTTGATATATGGGAGATAATTGTTAAGATGATTTATTTGACTTCATTCTAATGTTTTGGAGTTTTATCTTTCAGAAAGATTGTGAGGGTTATTAATTTATGGAATGTTTAAGTTAAAATTATAATATGGTTGGAGATTAATGTATTATCTTTCCATAGGTAGATTTATACATATTTTAAAACTCGTGCTAACATTTTTGTTGAAGATAGATAGAATAACCAATAGTTTTTTTCATTATTTTATGACACTTCTGGAAAAAAAATTCAACCTCATTTTCTTGGAATAAGAGATGAAGAGGTAATTGATCATGGAATAACAAAAGGTGAATTTATTCTAAAATCACATAAGTATGCCTTATTTTAAAAATTCTTCAATATTTGGAAACACTGATTGTGATTTAAAATGGTGTCATATTACCATCATTTTTAATGATATCAGTGTCCTCATTCACATTTCATTAGTTTGAGGTTTTATGATTATTAAAAATCTCTGTCTCACTAAATTTCTTGTGATCAGTGATCTTTATCTATCTCTATCATTATTTATTCTTTTCCACCATGGCCAAATCCTCACCTATGTTCTCCTATGTAGATACCTCGTAATGGTTTACTTTTGGAAATTGTTATTTTACACCTATTCCATTTTACAAGGAAGATTTAGAATTCATTTTTATGATGTGTGTTTTAATGAAAAAAACATTCAAGTATTAATAATTTTATAACCCAGACAAATTTCGAAGGAGAAATTCATTTTAAGAGGGGTATAATGTAACATGCCGAGATTTTCTAAATTTTTTTCGACATAATTTAATATTTTTATATATTTCCTCCACAAATCACATAGTATAGATATTGTTTATTATATAATTTCACTATTTTTCTCATTATGTTATACTCAACACCAAGGTAATCATTCACTACTGGAAACACCGACTTGGATTACATTACACACAAAACTGAGTTTCTTCAAACACTTTACTAATATAATTTTTTAAATGAGGTATTTATAACCTAGATATTAAACTTCATATATTAATAGTAAAAAATAATTTTAAAAAATTAGTTATAATGGTTTTGATAATGAAAAATTTAATTTTTGGTTAAGTATTTATATATTTAAAACTACTATTTTCTTAAAAGAAACAGTTTTTATGTCCTTTTGATAAAAATAATAAAATTAATTTAAAAAACTCACAAATATTGATTTTAGTAAAATAGACATCATTTTTCAATTGATAATATCAAAATAATCTTATTGTGAATTTTTGGTATTTTTCTAAAAAGTTTAAATTTTTTTTGAATAGTGAAAAATAATGCCTAGTAGTTAAAAACTGATATTTTCATTTAAATATTTTTTATACATTAAATTTATTTTAAAAATAAAATTATATAAATAATACATATATTAATCCAATATAGGTCATTGGAATCATTTTTATAATAGAAATTGATATTAAAAATTATTTAACTTTTAAACGTCTCTTTTACCAACCTTCAATCCACTTTTACAGGATTAGCATTAAAATTATTTTTACCGCTTCTATGAATTGAATTTAGAAAAAATGGAAATACATGGTTGTAATCAGTATGAAAATTTGGGTCTAAGGATCTAAATAATTTTTGTTGAATAGTAAATTTTGAATTTTATTTACCACTATTAAAGGTGAACAGGTTAATTCAAGTTAAAAATAATATTATAATCTTATAAAATTACCCTAAAGCTTGTCATAATTCCATTTAATAATAGTTTTTATACCAAAATCAACCATAGTTCAAAAATATGACCCTATTTAATCCACTTTTAGTAGAATAGAACATTTATTATATTTTATTTAATGAAAAGTTAAAAATGTCATATTCAAACATTAATAACTAAATAAGTTTTAATATAGGGTTATACATGAGATAAATTAAACTATAAATATTCATTATAAAGATAAGAAATTTATATTCAAAATTATAATTTATTTTTAATTTTTAGATAAAAAATCTTAATTAAAGGCTTGTATAATAATGATGTAGTAATTGTTTAGTTAATTCAGACATCAAATAAAAGATATTAAAATTAATAAAATAAATATAAAATGACTTTTTTAATGACACTAAAAAGATTTATAGATAATATATACATCTTATTAACATATTGGAATTATTTTTTAAATGTTATCATTTTGGAATGATAAATTTAAAAATGAAAATATTGAATAGTATCAAAATTGACATAAATGATGCTTTAACATAAATAATACTTTATTAAATGTTATAAAATTAAAAAAAAACACTAATTTCTGGCCTATAAACAAGGATATTATTAAATATGTCATAAATTATCCAATTGGTGTTCCTTTGTAATTTTATAGTTAAAATATTAACCCTATAGCGTGAAAAAGAATTTTGTCACGGTAAAATTTAATTTATTTAACTAAGGGTTAAAGACAAAAGATAAGGTAAATTTTAAGATCTAAATAAGTATAAAATTAATTAGTTTATGGATTTAAAACCATCCTTATCTTATATTCTAAATAAATCTCTATTGATATATTTTAAATCGAAAATAATTTTATAATAAATTAGTAGTTTTGGAGTTTTGAAAAGTGCACCTCCTCCCTCTTATAAAAGGGCACCTATCCTTATCTTTTTTTCACATCTCTAAAGCCTTTTGGCACTTTAAAACCATTACCATTTACTCTACCAACATTACTACCTTAATAATAGGTTCATTATATTTCTTAAAAGTAAAATCAAGGTAGCGTTTTGGCACAAATGAAAAATATTTACCCAATTTAGAGGCAACGTCTTCTCTCAAGCTCCTTTCCTTTATCTTCCTTCTCCACCCATACACTCCCATTGTTACATTATTTTATGAAAATACTAGTATCATCAATATACTAGGATGTTTCTATTCTAATTTTTATACCTACACTTACACACACCTCCATCCAATGGATATCAAACATACAAATTCTGTGTACGACGAACTACTACCTCACAAAATGATGATTGATCATTTTTCCATTACCACCAATCATGGTGGCCATTATGATATACACTATATATATATATTTTATACATAATATTTATTATTTAATTAATCTTATTTATTACTTTTAAAAAAACCTACATTTTTAATTTACATTTGGTTTTAATACGATAATCCTGTTTGAGGAAGTGGGGACTACTGTGCACTCAAAGAGATGTGATTCGTTCACTCATCACATAGATTGTATTAAGGATGGGTTTAGTGAACATATATGATATATATGAAAAAATACTCTACTGTAACAATTATATATCTATATAAATACATATATATAAATATTTAATATGCATAATTTCTTTCAATATGACAATTAAAACGAAAACAATGTTCATGCGAACATAAAACTTACCGTCTCCATGAACGGTGTATTCCATTTCATAAATATTTATACTATAGATTATTTTAATAAAAATATACTAGATATAAATTATATTTTTATCATTTTTTATATTTTGGAATCATGATATAAGTATAATGACCAATGATATAACATGTTAAGACACATGCTAAGAATAAAGAAAATATTACCCGAAGGGAAACCAAAACATAGGGTTGTTAACAAGCAGGTAATATAATGTCATAATAAAGCCATATGTGATATTATATTTAAGAATATTATTATGTAAAATATGTATAATAAACTTATATTCATTATATAGAAATATAATTTGAGTACTAATAGATTCAAGACACAAGGTAAGAGATTATTTTTGTCTCACCGTTATTTCTATAAAACATATGACTCATACACTACTTGTTTCTTCTACATGGTGTATATAATGACAATGAGTTTGTTTTATGAGAATTATACAGAATATTATGATATTTCCATATTTATATAATTTTCTTTTTTTACATTGGTCATGCGATTCTATTGATTATTATGTGATGATTGTTGATTTCACAATCTCTTCCATATTTGGGATTGTATCATTTTAAGTCTTCACTGGGTAATATTTAACCTCCATGTACATGCTTTCAAAAAAACATGTTTTCATAAAATATTTTATTATTCTCATATGGATTTTTAATGTCATTTTTTCAATTTTTGACTTTTTACTACACGATTTGAAAGGAGTCTTTCTTTCATTTTTCAAATGATGTACTTTTTGAAATTTACATAAAAAGTAAGGGGTGAATGTTTTTTTAATTTCTATACCATGAATGGATTTTTATACTTTCATAATGCCTTATTACCTTGAAACTTTCCCTACAAGCCTACAAGGTTATTTTCAAATAAACTATTTCTTTAATAATTTTGTGACATTTTATGAAAAGAAAAATATATTCAATGAAGAAATAATATTTTCCTTACTAACTATTTTTATTTATTTTCATGATACCTTTATATGATTTCAAATTGGTTTCAATGAAAAGGGTTTTGAAAATGTTTTATATCTTAAAAAGTTATTTTCATATTTGAATTGATCTTTTAAAATAATTCCCCACCTATGATGACAAAAATTTTTGTAGTTCAAGAATACCATTCATGTTATTTATCTGAAGGGTTTATAATTTTATGGAATCATGTTTAATAAAACCACTTATTTGTGTGGGTTATGATTTTGATTAAATAATAATGAAACCAGTATATTTTCCACAAATTGTGAAATGATTACATGTATATGCTTCCCAATTTATTTCATGGTTTATGATAATATTTTTATGATTTTATGGCATATATATGTATGATTTTATTATAATATGGGTGGGACCTATATCTCCCTCTAATTAATTGGGTAAATATGGAAAACTCATGAGGTATATAAGTTATGAGTGACCCTGATTTCATGTTCAGAATTCAATGAGTGGACCTGGTTTTCATGTCCATAATTTTATGCATGGACCTCATTTTCATGTCCATATGTTTATTCAAGGGCCAGATTTCATGTCCATAATGAGTGAACCTATTACTATTTATATATTTTAAAAAAATTATAAGTTGATGCATAAGACACAATTTCATGCCTTATGCCAATTTCATGATCTTATAGATTATATTCTTTGATTTAATTAGGATTCATGTTTACCTTTGATATGCAAGGCATGATATTCTAATGTTATGATAATGTTATCATACCCTTATGATCATGTTATGTTTAAGTACCTCTTTTGTATACCCTTAATGAGTATTTGAGATCATCTCTTTCTTATGTTTCTATTCCCTAGGTTATGAAGAAAGGTTTTAGGTAGAAGTGCTAAAGGTGTGGATATTTAAAGGACATGTTGATGATATTTCACCAGGATATAATATTTTTTTACAAGTTTCCAAAGACACTAAACTATTATGGTCATAGGGAATGCATTTTTTAATGAATAAAATATTCATCTAAAATGATGTAATATCCATGTATTTCAATCCTAGGTTGTTATATATCTTTTCAAGTTCTCAATAATGAATGCAGAGTCCCACTAATCCATATTTCTATATAACAAAAAATGGGGTCACCCTAAGGTAGTGAACATGGAATAACAAATCCCTTATCTAGATTCTCAAAGAGTGTCTTCTACAATTATTGCAACACAATTAATGCCATTATATATAGAGTCATAGAAATAAGTGTATCACCAGGTATGAGTTCTATTGAAAATTAAATATCAAGATTCGGTGGATGACCATGTAACGCTTCCATAACTACATCAATAAAACCATAAAAAATGGCATATCTTAAATGTAGAGTTTCTCCCTAATAGTATTAGACAAACTCCCCTTTTTAATAGGAATCATGATAAATTCGTTGGTTATAATTTTCATATAATGTTCATTATTATCAGTACACTAACAGGAAATCAAATATTAGTTCAGAATTTAATATGTACATCCCTTCATCCAAAATTTATTTGTTATTTATGTAAATAATGTTAATCTATTCCCAGAATAACATAAAATTAATCTAGGGGAAGAATAAAAAGTTTTATAGGATGAAAAAACCCACAAACATCAAGTAAAGATGATTCATAGACATGGGACATGATCATCATAAAATTAAGGGTTTTTTCCTTCTAACTCAATATAAAATTTTGGTTGTAGAACTATGATACCCTTAGAATCAAATTTAGAAATAAAAGTGTGGGTAGATACAGAATCAGATAATACATTAACAGTTCTACAGTTGATGGTAAGGGTGCCTTTCACCATTTTATTATCATACCCCTTAGTTTAAATATTGAGCACAATAGTGATCTATTTCTATATAGTGTTATGAGATTATTAATATTAATCGTTATGATTAACCTTCAAATTTGGTCACTTCTTAGAATAATTATCATAATCATTGAAATTAAAACACTGGAGTGTGGTCAGTGCATTCTATGGGGTTTTCTCTCTATTCACATCCTTATGTCACGCCCCGCCAACTGGAGAGGAGACCCAGTGGTGAGGTTCTCTAGAATCTTCTAGAGTTCTATACATCTCCACCAAGTTCCGGAATATTCCAGACTTCTCCGGAGTGTTGCGGAACACCCCTTGGGCCTTGAAAGGTCCGGAACATTCTAGGCCTCCATGGAAGGTTGTGGATCTCAACGGGTTCTAGAATGCTCCATGTATATTCTAGTAGAGGAGGATAGAATACTCTAGAATCATGTGGATGTGTACATATTCTAGAATGTTGTAGACTTTTCCACCAAGCCCTATATAAAGGGAGTGGCTCCTAATTTGTAAACACACAGAAGTTGAGAGCATTTGAAAGATTCTTTGCACTTGTGTCTTGTGAGCTTGTCAAGCACTTCCCTTACGATCCTTACTTCCATTGTGAGTGTAGAAAGGCTGAACTCATCTAGGCTTTGTGAAAGGGAAGCTAGCCGGGTGCCACATGAGATCTTGGGAGAAGGCCAAGTCCTGTGATAGTTGTTATCAGAGGTGTTCAAGGAAAGTGTTTGTGATGGCAGGCTCAAATGTGGAAGATCCTATTATGTCCGAGAAGGAGGCCATGCCGACCGTTCCTAAGAAGAAGGACAGGAAGTCTCGTGAGACGGTGGCGACTCTTGAGGAGCGTCTCCTAAGGGCGGAGGAGTGCCTTGCTGATGTGAAAGAAAGGCTCGAGTATGTCGAGGGAGACGATGAGGAAGGGGCACTAGGCGTCGTGGGCCTACGTGATGCGCTCTTCACTCTCCAAGACCGAGTGGCATCAGTTGAGAGGTACGCCAAGGAGAATGCTGCCGAGAAAGATGCCTTCATGGACTGGACAAAGGGGATCTTAGCACAGCATGGGGATGCGATGGCCAAGTACAACCAAACTCTTGATCAACTTAAGAGGGAGTGGTCAAATTATCATGGCGAGTTGGCTAGCGGGGTGCTTGTGCGGGAAACACCAAAGATTGATGTGCCTCGTCCAAAGCACTTCAATGGAAAGAGAGATGCCAAGGAGGTAGACAACTTCTTTTGGAAAGTGGAGCAGTACTTCTAAGCGATAGGCTTGATGGAAGACATGAGCCGTGTGAAGACCGCCGTTCTTTACTTTTGTTACGATGCATCTCTATGGTGGAGGATGAAGTACCAAGAGCTCAAGGATGGTGGGAAGGCACTTCCATCATGGGAAGAATTCAAGCAATGGGTCTATGCTCAGTTCTACCCCGAGGAAGCTGATTGGGAAGCAAGGGACAAGCTGCGAACTTTGAAGCATACGGGGACAATCCATGAGTATGTTCAGGAGTATGTCTCACTAAAGGTCCAGGTACGTGGAAAGCCCGATTATGATCATATGTATGATTTCATTAAAGGTCTTCAGCCATGGGCACAACAAGAGGTGCGGGGTCGATGGCCTAAGACCTTCACCGAAGCCGTGTCCATTGCTGAGTCTTTGGTGGAATACAAGAAGAAGGTTGAACCCCCTAAGCCCAAGAAGGAGTTTAAGGGTAAAGGTGGGGGAGACCAAGAGAGGAGGTGGAACCGAGATGCCCATGACAATGGGAAGTCTAAGGAGCACAACAAGGACTTCTCAAGGGAATTCAAGCCCCGAGGATGCTACTTTTGTGATGGGCCTCACACATGGAAGGAGTGTCCCAAGCGGAAGGCACTCAACTCCATGTTTGAAGAGAGGGATGAAGTTCCCAAGGAGCGGAAAATGGGGACTCTAATGCTCTTCAATGCGTTGGAGGTGAAGAACCCACCTAAGGTGCCACCTAAGGATGGGTTGATGTATGCAAAGGTGGAGTTTAATGGGAAGTCCACCTATGCGATGCTCGACACGGGAGCCACACACAACTTTGTGGCTGAAGATGAGGTAAGGAGACATGGGCTAGTTGTGGCCAAGACAACTAGTCTCATGAAAGCCATGAATGCCACACCTCAAACGGCGAGTGGCATTGTCCGTGGAGTGACCCTTTTCATTGGTGAATGGAGGGGTGCTATTGATCTCACGGTGGTTCCCATGGACGACTTCAAGCTAGTGTTGGGATGGAGTTCTTCAAGAAATCCAAGGCCATTCCAACACCTCATTTGGAGCAAATGGTGATCATGGAGGAGTGAAGCCCGTGCATGGTGACAACGAAGGTATGTGGCAATCATGACTTGTCTTTACTTTATGCCATGCAAGTGAAGAAGGGTTTCAAGAAGGGAGAGGAGACCTACTTGGTTTCCTTGAAAGATGATGGGCCGGTGGACGACAACCATGAGTTGCCGAAGGAGGTGATGGGTGTGCTAAGGGAGTTTAGCGACGTCATGACACCGGAGTTTCCCAAGAAGCTACCACCCAAGTGAGAGGTGGATCATGAAATTGAGTTGGTGCCAGGATCAAAGCCACCATCCATGGCACCCTATCATATGGCTCCACCCGAGTTGGAGGAGTTGAAGAGGCAGTTGGAAGAGATGTTGGATGCGGGACAAATCCAACCATCCAAGTCGCCGTATGGATCGCCCGTTATATTCCAAAAGAAGCATGATGGATCCTTGAGGATGTGCGTGGACTATCGGGCATTGAAAAAAGTCACAGTGAAGAACAAGTATCCTATCCCAGTGATAGCGGATCTCTTTGATCAATTGGGCAAGGCACGGGTGTTCACCAAGTTGGACTTGAGGTCGAAATACTATCAAGTTCGGATTTCCATGGAAGATGTGCCGAAGACCGCATGTGTGACAAGGTACGGATCCTATGAGTTCCGTGTTATGCCATTTGGTTTGACTAATGCCCCAATGACATTCTGCACCTTGATGAACAAAGTCTTCCACCAATACTTGGATAAGTTTGTGGTAGTATACTTGGATGACATTGTCATCTATAATGAGACAATGGCGGACCATGTGGAACACTTACAAACTGTGTTCAAGGTATTAAGGGAGAATGAGTTACATGTGAAGAAGGAGAAGTGTTCCTTTGCAAGGGATGAAGTTCTCTTCTTGGGGAACAAGATCAAAGGAGGCAAGCTCATGATGGATCATGAGAATATCCAGGCTATCGATGAATGGGAGAGGCCAACCAAGGTTCCCGAGTTGAGATCTTTCCTTGGGTTGGTGAATTATTATCGGCGATTCATCTGTGACTATTCAAAGAAGGCGGCTCCACTCACCGACTTGCTAAAGAAGAACAAGCCATGGGAGTGGGATGTCAAATGCGAGGAGGCATTTGAGGGCTTGAAGAAGATGGTCATGGAGGAACCGGTCTTAAGCTTGGCGGATCCGACCAAGCCTTATGAGGTACACACCGATGCTTCAGACTTTGCTATTGGGGGTGTGCTCATGCAGGAAAGACATCCCATAGCTTTTGAGAGCCGGAAGCTGAATGACACCGAGAGGAGGTACATGGTGCAAGAGAAAGAGATGACAGCCGTGGTACATTGTCTTCGGGCATGGAGACATTATCTCTTGGGGTCCAAGTTTGTGGTGAATACCGACAACGTTGCCACAAGCTACTTCCAAACCCAGAAGAAGCAGACTCCGAAGCAGGCAAGATGGCAGGAATTATTGGCCGAGTTTGATTATTATTTGGAGTACAAGCCAGGGACATCGAATGTGGTGGCCTATGCACTTAGAAGGAAGGTGGTGTTCAGCCACTTGTCATGTGTGGATAACGGGATCTTGGGTAGGATCAAGGAAGGCATGGCGCATGATCCTATAGAAAATAATGTCTTGGATCTTGCGGCGGAGGGCAAGACAAGGAGATTTTGGGAGGAGGATGGCACTCTTCTTACCACAAGGAGGAGGATATATGTCCCAAAGTGGGGGAACCTGCGGAGGGATCTCATCAAGGAGTGTCATGACTCGATATGGGAAGGACATCCAGGGCAACACCGCACCAAGGCCTTGCTAGAGGGAGCATATTATTTCCCGAGGATGGAGGATGATGTGGAGTCTTATGTGAAGACTTGTCCTGTGTGCCAACAAGACAAGGTGGACAATCAGTTGCCTGGAGGATTGTTGCAGCCATTGCCCATTGCAGAGAGGCCATGGGAGACAGTCACCATGGACTTCATCATTGCATTGCCAAAGTCCGAAGGGTATGGGAGCATCATCGTGGTGGTGGAAAAGTTCTCGAAGTATTCCAATTTTATCCCCGCTCCAGCAGATGTGACGGCAGAGCTCACCGCAAGACTACTCTTCAAGCATGTGGTGAAGTATTGGGGGATACCACGATACATCATCAGTGACCGGGATCCATGCTTCATGGGTAAGTTGTGGACTGAGCTCTTCGGATTGTTGGGATCAAAGATCCACTACTATATGAGATTTCACCCCCATATGGATGGGTAGACGGAGAGGGTGAATGCCTTATTGGAGCTCTACTTGAGGCACTTTGTGAGTGCCAACCAGCGAGATTGGGCCAAGTTGCTTGATGTGGCTCAATTCTCCTACAACTTGCAAAGGAGTGAGTCAATGGGGAAGAGTCCTTTTGAGGTGGTGACCGGACAACAACCCCTTACTCCTCACACAGCGGTACTTGGGGAGAAGTACCAAGGATGCATCCCAACTGCCTACACTATGGCCAAAGAGTGGCATGAGAAGGCCGACATGACAAGAACCCACTTGCACAAAGCTTCCAAGAGGATGAAGAAGTGGGCCGACAAAGGGCGAAGGGATGTGAGTTTCCATCCTGGGGACAAGGTGATGGTAAAACTCTTGCCTCAGCAACACAAAGCTTTCAGGAGGGTGCACAAGGGCCTGATTCGACGATATGAGGGACCATACGAGGTCGTGCACCGAGTTGGGGAGGTATCGTACCGCTTGGAGTTGCCTCTCAAGCTAAAGATCCATCCATTCTTCCATGTGAGTATGCTCAAGCCATATCATGAAGACGTGGAGGACCCGAGCAGAGGGGTGTCTACAAGGGCACCTACAGCGGTTGTCGAGTCATATGATAAGCAGGTGGATCTCATAATCGATGACCAGATAGTTCAGCGACGTGGAGTGCCACGAATCAAGGAGTACTTGATCAAGTGGAAGGGATTACCAGAGTGCAAGGCAACCTAGGAACCTGCAGACAACTTGTGGCAGTTCGCGCGGGCAATCGAGAAGTATCATCATGGACGCACCAAGGACGTCGCCAGAATAGGTGGGGGAGGATGTCATGCCCCGCCAACTGGAGAGGAGACCTGGTGGTGAGGTTCTCTAGAATCCCCTAGAGTTATCTACATCTCCACCAAGTTCCGGAATATTCGGGACTTCTCCGGAGTGTTGCGGAACACCCCTTGGGCCTTGAAAGGTCCGGAACATTCTAGGCCTCCATGGAAGGTTGTGGATCTCAACGGGTTCTAGAATGCTCCATGTATATTCTAGTAGAGTAGGCTAGAATACTCTAGAATCATGTGGATGAGTACATATTCTAGAATGTTATAGAATTTTCCACCAAGCCCTATATAAAAGGAGTGGCTCCTCATTTGTAAACACACAGAAGTTGAGAGCATTTGAGAGCTTCTTTGCACTTGTGTCTTGTGAGCTTGTCAAGCACTTCCCTTACGATCCTTACTTCCGTTGTGAGTGTCGAAAGGCTGAACTCATCTAGGCTTTGTGAAAGGGAAGCTAGCCGGGTGCCGCACGAGATCTTGGGAGAAGGCCAAGTCATGTGACACTTAGCTACCTTATTTCCATCAATTTAGAATTTTATTTCTCAATAAACTTTTTTTCCAAACACGAAACATTTTCCAATTATATTAAGTCATTTTCTCTCATGTTTTCATCCATAATTTGAGAATAAATGAAGGATCATATTCTTCTCTCTATGGTTTTTTTAATTTCCTTTTAATTATATTTTTATTTTCCTATAAAAACTATGATATTGATGGTTAACTCTAATATCTATCTCTATTTGGGGAGAACATTGAACAATTTCATCATAGTTACTAATGTCCCTTATGGATAAAACCTTTTAGAGACTTTGTTTTAAGAAAATATGGAATCAATCAATCTTAATTTCTGGTTGGATGATAACACTTGTAGTATACCTTTATAGTATTTTGAAAATTGTCATTTATGTACTAACAGATTTATCATCCGTCTGCTTTCACTCAAGTAATTTTTTTTCCATTTTTATATAAATAATATATGTAAAGTACTAGTTTAAAAATATGTCTTTAAATTCATCAAACTCTATAGATTCAGTTTCTTATTTATATATCATGTTCTTTATAAGAGTCCACCCCTAATCTACATCCCCTTCCAAAAATTAAAAAACTAGAATAACATTATCATGTTCCAGACCCTAAATAACCAAAAATATATTTTCAATAGTAATGATCAATTTTTCAACTAGTGGATCAATAGACCCACTAAAATATGATGTTCATTTTATCATAAAGGTCTCAATAGAACGTTGTTCTCTATTTTTCTCATTTTAATGCCCAATGTGATTCATATCATGAGAAATTTGTGTGAGCATATCCACAAAAGTTTTTATTCCATATCCCAAAACATTTATTTATTCAAGGTAAAATCATTATTTTTTCCATATAATTCATCATTCACATGATTCCTTATAGTTTTATGTATTTACAAATACAAAAAAAGAATAGAGTTATAAATAAAAATCATAGTGGGAAACCACATGATAAGGAAACATAATTTCTAGGATGTATAATCTATGACACCATTTTCTATGAGACCTTACCTTTAACCTAGCTCATTCATGATGATTAACAAAATCATTAGGATTTTATAATATGAAAAAATGTTCTATTTGAGAATCACATAAGAATTCCCTCTTCATATAAGGTATTTATGGAACACATAGTCTCTTTCCAAATTTTAGATCACCATCTTCATATAAAAAGTTTCCAAATTTTCTATCATTTATGAAATTAGTTTTCATTTGAAAATTCTCATCCTCAGAATGAGAATTTTTTATCTTTTCCCATGAATACGGTTTGGAATTTTTTTTAAAAAGGATTTATGTTTCCCCTTTCTTAATAATTCATATATCAATATTTACTAAATTCTGGCACACATGATCATTCTAAATTCCTATTTTGTCAAGAACTCCATGATAATGCCTACTCAATGCATCAGATAGGTTATTTTCTTTACCTATGTGATAGTGTATTGAAAAATATCAATCCTTGAGTATCTCAAGCCATATCCATTATATCATGTTAATATCTTTCCATGAGATGATATATTTTATACTCTTTTAATCTATGTATATCTATATTATTCCCTATTGATACATTATCTATTTATATGAAATGTAAAGATTAACTCTTATAACTTGTGATACTGAGTGGGATAGTTATGTTCATGATTCTTTAATTTTTTATGTTCATAGGAAATAACACCATCATTCTGTATAAGGATACTACCAAGTCCAATATTCGAGACATAACTATATATATTAAATCCACTATTTCTTGATGGTAGAGTTAGGATCATATAATTCACCAATATCTTCTTTAATTCATTAAAAAATTCTTCACATTACATTGTAAAAATAATATTTACCCCTTTATGAGAATGTTTGGTTAATAAGATAGCTAATTAAGAAAGGTTTTGAGAAAATCCCTGATAATAACCTACCAAACCAATGAAAATGCATACCTTAGTTATATTCATTAGTATATTATATTTTTTGAATTCACTTTTATTCATTGGATCAATATATACTCCATATTTAGAGACAATATAGAAAATTAATTAATCATTATAAATCTATAATTCACACAATCTAAATATCCCATAAAATTATTTTCTTCTAGGAGTCCCCAGAACATTTTTAACAGATTTTTATTGACCACGTAGCTCTTATATTTCTCCATGATATCATCAATAAACATCACAACAAAAACACCAAGATACTCTTTGAATACTATATTCATTAGGTCCATAAATATATAGGGTTAATTATTTAATCCAAATGGAATTATTATAATCTCAATATGTTTATTCCTCATTCTAAATATTGCCTCTGTAATATCCTCCTTCATTACTCATAATTGATGAAACCCAGAATAAAGATCAATCTATGAGAAATAATAATATTTATGAGGTTTATTTAATATTCCATAAATGTGAGGTAGAAGATACATGTTCTTTATCATAATAACATTGATTTCCCTATAATAAATACAAAAACATCATAGTTCTATATTTATTTTCAATAAAATGAATAGGGGATACCCAAGGTGAAAAACTTGGGCATATAAATCCCTTATTACAAAATTCATTTATTTATTTAGTCATTATTAAAATTCCACAATGGTAATTTTATGGGGAGACTTTTATATAGTTATCTCTCTAGATATTAGATCAATTGAATGCTCAACCTCTTGATCTAATTTATGTCTAATTAGTTCCTCTTTAAAGACAACATTTTATTATTTCACAATAGGTACATACTGTTGAGTCAGTAAGGTTTTCCTTATAATTATTCCATTCCTTCATGTTTGGGGAGATTGTTAAGTCAATAAGTTATCCTTACGACTTTACCATTTCTTCTTGTTTTGAAAATCAAAAACACCTTATCTTATGAAAAATTTCATTTTACCCGGTGTTTTACTTCTATAAGGAAAATTTTCCTTCCCCAAAGAAAATTTATCCTTACCATGTTTTTCATTGTTTATTATCCTATCTTAGTGAAAAATTCAGTTTCAAATATAAAACATCAGAATCATATAATACTTAGATTAAGAGCATTCTGTTTTCAGACTCCGAACTCTTCTGAGTTATGACTCCAAGTTCTCCAAATTCAGACTCTGAACTCTTCTCAGTTCTGACTTCGAGTTATCTTAATTCAAAATCTGAACTCTTATGAGCTCTAACTCCAAGTTCTCTGAGTTTAAACTCCAAAATCTTATGAGTTCTGACTCCTAATTCTGATGAATTTAGACTCCGAACATTGTATATTCTGACTTCGAATTCTCATCAACTCTGACTCCGAACTTTGTACGTTCAGGTTCTGAATTCTTGTGAATCCAAATTCCGAATTTACTGGAAATTTAAACTCTTGAATTCTACAGAGTTCAGGTTCTGAATTTCTTAGAAAACAGAATCTGAATATCCTTGTATTATATACACTAAATGTGTTTTTTGTTAGACTACTAACTTTTATTTTCTTACATTCCTAATATTTGATTTTGGTTATGTAACAATATTTTTTTCTTACAATTGTTTTTGTTATAAAATGATGTCGTGCATTTAGTTACTAACTAACCATTATTTGTGCAACACGTGTATAGGTCCCTCCTAAATTCAAGGAAAAATATGACTGTTGGAGGAGGGAGTCAACCGTTGGTGTTGTGCCTATAAATTTGAGCCCATTTAAAAGAGATCGATACTATTCTATGACTCTAGAGATTACATGCTATTGAAGTGATTTCTAGAGAGAGACTCTTATGCTTAGTGCATACTGAACTTATTGTTCAGATTTTCTTTGTGCAACTCTGATTGTTGCTATGTACAATCGAGGGATTATGGGGATAGGAAGACAGAGGAGCCAACTACCTTGAAGTTGAGGGCTTCCTTACTGAGGAAGATAGAGTTTCTGACTACCTTGAAGCTGAGGACTTGCGAGGATAGAAATATAGACTCTGATCTTCGTATCGAGGGCTTACCATGATGTGGGTAAGAATTTTTTTTTGAAAGTATAAATCAAGGGACCTTTATCTAAGGTTGTTGGATACCCTTCTCTTTGGGTTAAAATATTTACTACTTGTTACTTGTTTTGTTACAAGTTTTCCGCTGTATTTTGATTGTTGAGGAAAGTATAACTATATTATACTTCCTTATACTTGTATACTTTGATTTAGTAAGATTCTATAGGCTTTAAGGTAGAATCTTTATCTTTGTAAACTTGCATTAAGTTTCATTTTCAGGAACCATCTTTTCAGAATCACTTTCTCAAAATCATATTTCTAGAATCAAGAATGTGTGTAGAACTAGAGGTTTTGGGAATTACCTTTTTTAACCTTATTAAACATAACCGTATTTAAAAGTTCCAAAGGAATTTTTTTAAAGAGTACAATTCACCCCCTCTTGTATATTGAGCATCATTAGATACTACAATAAATATCTTTATTTATTATTTTGATCCTACAATTGGTATCAGAGGAGGTCTCTGAAAAAATTATAGTCACATATAAGTTTTCCTTTCTCAGTTTTCATTGTTCAATTTTTTTCCTTAGGAATATTTTCCATGAATCTGAACTTTTTCTATTAACATGTTTTTGTGGATCGATTTTTACTTAAGATGGCATGAATCATTTTTGGTTCTATAGAAAATCTAAATTGAACAAGACCACCTATTTTTGATGGAAATTATTGTGAATATTGGAGAGATCACATGAAGACTTTTATTATCAATACCGGAGTTGATAATTTTGTTATGCTTACTGGAGGATATTTAATTCCTAACAACGAAGTTAGTACCTTCACCAATCAAGAAAATCATGAATATCAACTGAATTATAAGGTACACAATACCTTTCTTTGTTCTATGACTAGAAATATATATTGCCAAATTTCATCTTGTGAAGAAGAAAATTGTATTTGGAAGAAACTTGAAGTTACTCACTTTGGAACTTCAAAAGTCATTGAAACAAGAATATCTATGCTCAGAACTGAATATCATGGTTTTTTCTTTCCTTATGGAGAACCCATATGTAAGGTACAAAAAATATTCATGACTATTATGAATAGTTTACAATCCATGGGTGAGAAAGGATTAGATGATGAAGCTCTTGTTGATAAGATCATAAACATTATGCCCAATGAATGGGAATCTAAGAGAATAACAATTGATGAGAACTGAAAGGTTACTCAAATTTCTCTTGATGAACATTTTGGAACTGTTCTTCAACATGAGAACAAAATGAATAAAGATGATGATAATGTAAAGAAGAAGAACGGGAATGGAATTGTTGCTTTTACTATAACTTCAAATCATATGAGAGAAAATACTCCCAAGAGTGTTAATAGATTAAAATATAAAAAGATTGTTATTCAATCCGTATCTATTGGAAGTGAATCTTCAGAAAATGAGTGAGAAAATCATGCTCGAAGGATAAACAAGATTGTTGGGCAGAAGAACATTCAATCTAGATATAAGAAGAAGGAAAGGAAAGATAAGAACGATTCAAAAGTTACATGTTATTAATGCAAGAGAGCTGGACATATAAGGCATGATTGTCCAATCCTTAAGAGAAAATAAAGAAAGGAAAATAATTTTGAGAGAAATAGAAAGAAGTACTATAAAGCTAAAGCTAAGAAAGTCTTTAAAGCTAATGAAACTTAGAGTGCCAGTGGTGGTGACTCTTCAGATAAATCATCAAATTACAAATCTTCTGGACAGAAGAATCTTGGTCTAATAGCCATACTACCTATTAACAATCATTGCTTAATGGCTAAGGTAAATAATCCGGAATCAATAACCAATGTTTCCTTAAATTAAAATTATAGTAATGATAAATATTATGAATCCTCGGATGAAGAATCTTCTTCTGATGAAGACAATACTTTACCTACCTATAAAGAAGTTTCAAGGTTTTCAATTCTCCTTGATATTGAGAATTCAAAACTCTTGAAAAATTTTTTTAAGGAAAATTCTAGGAATACTATTCTTACAAAAGAAATATCAGATCTTTCTAAATATCATGATAAGAAAATTGTTGATTTTGAAAATATTTCAAAAAATCTTGAGGATGTAAATTCTGAGAAGAATAAAGTATCTAAGGATCTATAAAACATTATTTCTAAGAATAATGTTTTCGAGCCAAACTCTAGTTCCAAATCAAATGTATTAGAAGACAAGAACTAGGTTATCAAACTAAAATCTAAAATTTTTTCCTTGAGGAATTGTTAGTAAAGCATTACCTTAGGTAAGGAAAAATTTGATAAGATGTATTCTCAAATCTGACCTCTAAGGAATAATTATGTATTTGGTTATATTAGTTCTAAACCAATTTTAGTAAAAATTATTTTGTTCCTCAAAGTGATCCTTTCTGAGCTAAGTGTCATTGTGGTGGGAACTGGGAAAAAATGTTCCCTAAACAAAACTCGGTCTTTAAGATTTCATAAATCCAATTTTTCTATGAAAATTTGGGTGCCTAAAATTTTTCTTTCTGAAATTTCTGGATCCAAGAATGTTTGGATTCCTAAAGTCTAACTCTTTTTTTTTTCAGAAAAATAGAGAAAGTACCAACATCAATACTTGGTACATGGATAGTGTATGTTCCTGACATATGATTGGTAACAAAAACTACTTTGAAAATATTATCAAGACGAAAGGAGGGAAAGTAAATTTCAGAGATATTGCTCAGAGAGAAATTATTGGTATAGGAAACATCGTTCTTATTAGAAAAAATTAATTTAAAATGTTTTATTTGTTAAGGGTCTAAGCACAACCTCATTAGCATAAGCCAATTATGTAATGATGGTTACCTTTTGAATTTTAGGAATGATAAGTGCTTAGTACACAATTCCAAGGAAGAGTTTATTCTTTCTTCTCATAGGTAAGAGAATGTATACACACTAAACTTAGAATACCTTAGGATCCAAGACTTACCTTGACTTAGTGCAATGAAAGACCATTCATGGTTTTTACATAGAAGTTTAGGTCACTATATCCTTAAGAACCTATGCAAACTTTCTAAGAAAATATTAGTTAAGGATCTACCAGAGGTTAGATTTGATTCTTCAAAAGTCTGTGATCCTTTTCAATATGGAAAGAAACATAAATATAGTTTTAAATCAATCGGTGAAGTCTCAACTACTAATTCATTACAGTTAGTGCAAATGGATCTTTTTGGCTCGACACTAACTGGAAGCATTAGTGGAAAATATTATGGATTTTTCTTAGTTGATGACTACACTAGATTTACATGGGTCTATTTTCTAGGAAATAAGTGTGAATCTTTTTCTTATTTCAATAGTTTTAGAGCCCAAGTTAAAAATTAGAAAAACCTTCCATTGAAAACTATTTATATTGATCACGATGGAGAATTTCAAAATTCTAATTTTGAAACTTTTTATAGTAGAAAAGGCATTACTCACAATTTCACAGAACCAAGAACTCCTCAACAGAATGGTGTTGTCGAAAGATGAAATAGAATTCTTAAAGAGATAAAAGGAACCATGCTGAGTGAGTATTCAGTATCCAAACATTTTTGGGGTGAAGGTGAAATACTGCTTTTTATACTATAAATTGTGTTTTAATTAGAACTTTTATTAATAAAACTCTTTATGAGTTATGGAACGGTAGAAAACCTATACTTTCCTACTTTGAAGTTTTTGGTTTCCAGGTATTCATCCTAAATACTAAAGATAATCTACATAAATTTTCACCAAAATCTGATGAAGGAATTTTCTTAGGCCACTCCACAACTTCTAAGGCTTATAGAGTTTTCAATAAAAACACATGTACTATTGAAGAAACAGTACATGCCAAATTTGATGAAACTGATCCTTTTGTTTTTAAACAACCCCAACCTACATCTTCATATGTGTTTTCAAAAACTGATTATCAACCCTTGATATAAGAACATTCTAATAAGGAAAATTTCCAAGAAAATGTTTCTGAAGAATTTACCCAGAAGATTTCTTACCCTATATTGATGAACATGTTTTACAAAACCCAAATCAGTTGTTTCTAAAGAATCATCCTAGTGATAATATCATTGGTGATGTGAATCAACATGCAAGGACTAGAATTTCCTTAATAAATGAAGTAGAACATCTATAATTACTTTCCCAATTAGAACAAAAAACACTGATGATGCTTTAGGTGATGATTATTGGATTAAAGCCATGCACAATGAACTAAAGGAATTTGAAAAGAATAAAGTCTGGGCCTTCATTGAAAGACCTAAGGAAACTTCTGTCATTGGTGTTAAATGGATTTTTAGAAATAAGTGTGATGAAAATGGAATCATAGTAAGAAATAAATCTATATTGGTTGCTAAAGGCTATAATCAAAAAGAAGGAATAGTCTATGAAGAAACCTATGCTCTAGTAGATAGACTTGAATCTATTCATATTTTACTTTCCTTTGCAAAATTCTTCAAATTAAAACTTTTTCAAATGGATATTAAATGTGATTTCCTTAATGGTTATGTTCAATAGGAAGTTTTTGTTGAACAACCTCCTGGTTTTGAAGATTCAAAACATCCTGATCACGTTTTTAGACTTATCAATGCTTTGTATGGACTTAAGCAAGCCCCTTGAGTCTGGTATGATAGACTTATAAGATTTCTTATTCAAAAATAACTATGTAAAGGAAAATGCAGATCCAAAACTTTTTATAAAGAAAGATAAAGAAAGTGTTTTGATTGTTCAAATTTATGTTGATGCCATTATATTTGGTTCAACTTAACAATATTTAACTGATTCCTTTACGGATCTAATGAAATCTAAGTTTGAAATGAGTCTGATGGGTGAGTTAACATTTTTCCTTGGTTTTCAAATTTCTCAAAAACCAGAAGGAATATATATATCCCTACATAGTTATATTAAATATCTTCTTAAAAATTATGGATATGACAACACTAAGAGTATTAGTACTCCCATTGGTACCTCAAACACACATGATCTTGATGAAGCTAGGAAACCAGTAGATCGAACATCTTTTAGAGGCATGATAGGATGTTTAATTTACTTGATATCCAGTCATCCAAAATTAATGTTTTCAGTTTTTTTATGTGCAAGATATCAATATAATCATAAGGAATCTCATTTAAAGGCAGTGAAAAGAATTTTTTTCTACTTAAAGGGAACCATGGATTTAGGACTCTTCTATACTTCTGGAAATGATTTTGTTTTGATTTTTTTTTCAGATGCTGACTTTGGTGGATGTAGAATGGATAGAAAAATTACATCTGGAACTTGTCATTTCTTAGGAGATTCATTAGTTTCTTGGTCATTCAAGAAGCAACACTCAGTAGCACTTTCCACTGCTGAAGCTGAATATGTAGCTGCTAGAAGTTGTTGTGCTCATGTGTTGTGTATGCTACACACACTCATAGACTATGGTATGAGTTTTACCAAAACAAAATTTTTTTGCGATAATACTAGTGCCATTGCTTTAAGAAAAAACCCTTCACATCACTCTCATACAAAACACATAGATATTAGGCATCACTTTATTATGGATCACACACAAAAAGGAGATATAATTCTTCAATTTATTGGAACTCAAGATCAACTTGGAGATATTTTTATTAAATATTTACCTTCCTATAGATTTGAATACATTAAATAGAAGTTAGTAATGATAACCGTATGGTAATATTCCTTGTCAACTTCCTTTTGAACCAATCTCCTTACAGTAATAAACTCATTTTCATCGGGGGAGTACATTTGTTTCTTAGTTATTGAATAATTTCATAATAAATATTTTCATACTTAAATTTTCATAATAAATATTTTCATTCTTGAAATTTTCATAATGAATATTTTCGTAATGACGATTTTCGTACTTGATACTTTTATAACGATGATTTTCCTACTTAAAATTTTCATAATGAATATTTTAGTAATGATTATTTTCATAATGAAGATTTTCATACGTGAAATTTTTGTAATGAAGAGTTTCATGCTCGAAATTTTCATTTTCAATTTTTTTTATTAATAAAATTTTTAGGAATCTAAAGTTCGTCAAGAATTTTTTTTTTGATACAAATAATCTTCCTGGAAATCGGAAAGGTACATTTCCTTTCTTAAATTTTCGTAATCATCATTTACTTGCTGGTATTTTCATTTTTTTAAACTTTTTTTCAGATTCTATTTTCCTTATATCTGAATGTTTTTCTTAGAAAAACCTCAAAAGATTAGATTCCATCAAGATTTCCTTGCAGATATCATAACAACAGTCAGATATGATCAGAAGGATTTTCAGCCATTGGATTGAGTTTGGAAGAGTAATCGTCGCTTCTAACACCTATATAAAGGACCCCCAAAGGGTTATCCCACATTGATATCATGCTCTTGTGTACTGAAGTTCTGACCTTCCACTTAATCCCATTCTGAACCTCTTAGAGTTTTCTCAATTCTGAATGTCCGCAGAAGAATCCTCTCATAAAGATATTTCTACTGTCATGCCAATTCCAGAATGGTAGGTATATAGAGAAAGGCTGGTGCATCCGAAATTCTTCAACAAGTATGATTCAATTATTTCAAAGAATATTAAGCTGAATGGATGGGAGAGTGTTTCTATATCAAACCCAGGTGCTTAAGATTTGTTGTATCCAGATCTGCTTATTGATTTTTTTGAATCAATCAGTTTTTAAGGAAGAAGGCAGAGGGAAGTTTTCATTCAAAATGTATGAAAAAACCTATGCTCTTTCTTATACAAAGGTATCTAGTTGGATTGGAGTTCTATTCGAAGTAGAAGCTGAGTTCTATTCCCATATGTTTCCAGATGTTCAAGGAAGTTTTCTCAAGGTGAATGTTATGGAGTGTCTTGGTATTTTAGATGTCAAGACTCTAAATATTTCTCACCTCTCTACAAATAACTGGATCCTTGAACTATTGGTTCAAGGTTTCATCATTCCGATAAAAGATGATAAGGACACCTTGAAGAAGAGTGACATGTACATCCTATATTTTCTGGTGAATCTGAGGAAGATCAATTTGGTTAAGCATATCTTCATAACGATAGAGAAAATAAAGAATGGAAACTTGAACGCTAAGATTATAATGTATCAGGATATTCATTCCAAGTTGATTGTTCAGTGTCTGGAGTCTTTCAAAATCTCTAGTAGTTCAAAGCCGAGGAATTGAAAAGTCATGCTAATCAGTGACGATTCTATCAAAAGGATGAAAGTTGATTATTTTAAGGAAACTAGAGAATTCTATGATCTACCAGTAGAAGAGGCTTAAGTTGTTACTGAAGAACAAGAAGTGGCTGAACCATCAAAAAAGTCTGGCAAGAATATAAAGTTGAAAGTAGTATAAGAGGAAGAGAAAACACCAAAAGCTAAGGAAGCTCAATCTAAACCTCCAAAACCTAAGATACAAAAATCCTATCCAGATGAGGTTGTAGCCAAGTGAAGGGAAGACAAGAAAAATAGTAAGTAAGTAGAACCACAATTTGTTCGTGGATCCTGCATAAGCTAAGGCTTTAAAACAGAAGATAGCTGATGAGCTTGAGGAGCAAGCTAAGGAAAAGAAGAAAAAGAGGAAGATGTCAGAGGCTATGATTGGTTAGTCCCTTTTGAGGGATACTGAGAAAGCATCTAAGAATATCCCTGTACCAAAATCCTTCTTGGTAAGGGCCTTACCTGAGACACTAGGGAAGAAATTTATCACTTTAGAAAAAGTTCAAGAAAAGATTGTTGAAGAAAAGGAAGTTGTGGAAGAAGTGCAAGAAGAGGAAAGCAGTGGTGAAACCAATGACCTCATAAAGAAAGTTTAAGACTTTCATGAGAAGGAAAGTGCATCTGGGAAATTATCAATATAGACCTCTCAAGACAGATCTTCAATGCTTTCTCCTCCTGGGTTAGATGAGAAAGATGAAGATGAAGTGAATAAGCTCTCTGAGGAAGAAATTTATAATCTGAATCTCATTCATCCTGAAGATGCTGAGGCAAGAGCTGAAAAGGTGAAGATAGATGAAGAGAATATTGTTCAGCTGTCTGACAGTGAACATGAATATTCGGATGAGGAAGCTATTCCGAGAACTGATAAGGGGAAACATGTGGTTTTGGATACACCTACTAAAGTTGTTTTAAATAAGAAGGAAGTCGATGGATATTCTAATAGAAAACATGCTGAGCTAGAGAAAGAGCCCTCACCAAGCAAATCCTAGGATTTGTAATCATCATACCTAGGACATGATTTCATCATTGAATAACAGAAAAATATTGTTGACACCATTCCGATCTTTGAAAGCATTGACTCGAGATGTCAGATGCTCTAAAAGAGCTTAAATAAAAAATAGGATTCAATATCCATGGTGATGGATAAGTGTAAAAATATTGAGGCTGATTTCAAGAACTTCTTTATTAACTACAATGCCCACAAAAAATCTTGAATGAATGTGATTAGCTGGTCAAAGAAGACAATTGAATATTTGAGAGAGCTTGATGAGTTTAAAGATGATGTTAAGGAAGCTTTTGATATTTAAGATGGTAGAATCAAGGATATCATGACTAGCTTTGAGGAAAAGCTAACCCTTGAGCATAATACTCAGATTCAAGAGGTAAAGGATCTGAATGGGAAGCTATATTCTGTTGCTCAAAGCTGGAAGAGAGAAATAGATCATTGGATTGAGATTGAAGAAAATCTTGTCAAGAAGGAAGAAATCCTAAAGGCTTAGACATAGGTTCTTATGGCTCAGGATGAAAGAATCAAGGCCTTAGAGAAGAAATCTAAGGATGAGGATCAGCTCATAAATCAAGTAGAGGAAGGCCATAAGGAACTCAAAAAGGTGAAAAACACAGTGAAGAAATTTATTCCCAAGGAGAAGGAAGGAAAATAGATCACATCCAATCTTTTTTTGTATTCTTTACTTGTAAAAATTCTTCCTATCTTAATGAAAATTTGGTTGCTCATTTTTGTTTCGATACTTTGTACTAATATTTCAGGTACTATAATTTCTTTTCCATTCCCTCAATTTCTTTTTGAAAATCATAAAGGGGGATAAAGGAACAAGAATACTAATAAAAGAAGAAATATCCCTAAGTAAGGGGGAGTTTATCTAAGGGGTAGTTTTCATTACAGATATTTCCTTAATCAAAATAATGAAAAAATCTCATTCCAGAAATCTAGAATATGATTCTTAGTGTACCAAAGCCTAAGGGGGAGTTATTCATATTCATCTTTTCCCATATGATAAGGGAGATAAGTTTTATTCTCAATGTCTAGAAAAATATTTTCTAAGTCCTTTTATTTTTTTTCTTAAGGATGTTTGTTCTTTCCAAAAAGGGGGAGATTGTTGAGTCAATAAGGTTTTCCTTATGACATTTCCATTCCTTCATGTTTTCGGATATTGTTAAGTCAATAAGTTATAATTATGACTTTACCATTACTTCTTGTTTTGAAAATCACAAACACATTATCATATGGAAAATTTCATTTTACCCTGTGTTTTACTTCTATAAAGAAAATTTTCCTTTACCAAGGAAATTTATACATGCCATGTTTTTCATTTTTCATTATCTTGTCTAAGTGTAAAATTCAGTTTCAAATCTAAAACCTCAGAATCATATAATAATTAGATAAAGAGAATTCTATTTTCAGACTCTTTACTCAGATGATTTTTGACTCCGAGTTCTCTGAATTTATACTGCGAACACTTCTGAGTTCTGACTTCGAGTTCTCTGAATTCAGACTCTGAACTCTTCTGAGTTCTTACTCTGAGTTCTTTGAATTTTTACTCCGAAATCTTATGAGTTCTAACTCTAAATTATGGTGAATCCAGACTCTGAACTTTGAATTTTCTGACTCTGAACTCTCATGAACTCTGACTCCAAAATTTAAAAGTTCAGGTTCCAAATTCTTGTGAATCCAGATTCTAAATTTCCTTGAAATTAAGACTCAGGAATTCTATGGAGTTCAGGTTCCTAATTCCATAGAAAATAGAATCCAAATATCCTTGTATTGTAGACACTGAATGTGTTTTTGATTAGACACCAAACTTTTATTTTCTTACATTCTAAATATTTGATTTTGGTTATGTAACCATATTTTTTCTTATACTTGTTTTTGTTATAAAATGATATCATGCATTCAGATACTAACTAACCATTGTTTGAGTCACACGTGTACAGGCCCCTCCGAAATTCAAGGAAAAATATAACAGTTTTTGGAGGGAGCCGACCATTGGTGTTGTGCCTATAAATAGGAGCTCATTTAAAAGAGCTCGATAC
Organism: Viscum album; assembly: GCA_963277665.1. Taxonomy (NCBI): domain Eukaryota; kingdom Viridiplantae; phylum Streptophyta; class Magnoliopsida; order Santalales; family Viscaceae; genus Viscum; species Viscum album. Next base: position 1,844,173,385 of record OY728150.1, read on the forward strand.
TGTTGTATGACTCTAGAGATTACATGATATTGAAGTGATTTATAGAGAGAGACTCCCAGGCTTAGTGCATACTGAACTTCTTGTTCAGATTTTCTTTGTGCGACTCTGATTGTTGCTGTGTATAATCAAGGGATTCTGGGGATAGAAAGACAGAGGTTACGACTAATTTGAAGTTGATGGCTTCCTTACTGAGGAAGACAGATGTACTGACTGTCTTGAAGTTGAGGGCTTGCGAGGATAGCAAGACAGACTCTGATCTTTGTATCGAGGGCTTACCCTGGTGTGGGTAAGACAGACATTTTTGAAAGTATAAATCAAGGTACCTTTATCCAATGTTGTTGGATACCATTCTCTTTGGGATAAAAGATTTACTACTTGTTACTTGTTTTGTTACCAGTTTTCCATTACATTTTGATTGTTGAGAAAAGTATAACTATCTTATAAATCCTTATACTTGTATACTCAAATTTAGAAAGATTCTATATGCTTTAAGGTGGAATCTTTATCTTTGTAAACTTTCATTAAGTTTCATTTTCCGGAACCATCATTTCGGAATCACATTCTCGGAATAATTTTTCCAGAATCAAGGAAGTGTATAGAACTAGAGGTTTTCTGAATTATATTGTTTAACCTTGTTAAACATAACCATCTTTAAAAGTTATAAAGAAATTTATTTTAAAGAGTACAATTCACCCCCCCTCTCTTGTATATTGAGCATCTTTAGATACTGCAATCAGTATCTTCATTTATTATTTCGATCCTACACATACACTATTTTAAAATTATATTTTCCATATGTAGGTTCTATCTTCTAAACTTCCAAAAGGATTTTATTTTAAAAAGATGTTGGGGTTGGATTTAAACATAAATAAAATGATAAAGTTACCACTCAAAAGGTAAGTAATTTTACATCTTTATCATGAATTGTAATTTCCTTCTCATTGCTAAAATGTTTTTCATAATTTTTTGAAATATAGTAAATACCATATATTTTATAAAAATAAACCATTGGTATGATTATAAATTAATAATATATGGAAATTTTTGCATTAGAATGGGAACTGACTGATGCATTGTTGTCACAATGGTACTTCCATTAGGATTCTTGACAAGTAACTCCTTTATCATGGTTCTAAAGAAATATATAATTTTATTTGAAAACATGTAATATGTATATATGTTGGATTCTTCAAAATAAACTAAATCATTATCTATTCTTGAGGATATGATTAAATCACCTTCCACTACCTCATTTGTAAATTCATCTCTAGTCGTTGTGATTATAAAGTCTTAGTATTTCTATCTTTTTCTTTTTTGGGGAAAATTCCCTTGATGCATATGACTTTCATTTTCATAGTGTCCCTTATCCATACAGTTAAATAATTGAACATTATTATTATTTTTATTTCCTTTAAAATCATGATGTTAATGTCCCTTTTATCCACACTATAAACAAACTTCTTTTTCTTTTAGGCATGTACTAGGGTTTTTCCTTCCACAAGGATCACATGTTGGAAAATTTCCATTTTCCATTTTCCCCTTATCAAAATTTTTCTGTTCCATCCACTTCTTCTATTGATCCCAATTAGTGTCTTAATACATGTAGAATTATTTACCTATCATTATAGAACATGAGACTATGTCCTAATTTAATTATATGTTTATATATAAATGTTCTCTTTGAAGGAATGGGTTAAACCCAAAAAAATAAATGGTCAATAATACTATTTGGATTGCTTACATAGTCTTCATGATTTCTTTATAACTTTGTAATGTTGGATTTTTAATTAGTAACAATTTCTTATTTATTTTGAATCAAACTCAATTATCATCTCTACTTATCCCCTTATTTTACTTGAGGAAAATCTTTTACCAATAAGAGTTCATTAAAATGCTTCCAATACATGTAATATATTTCCTCCTCAAACTTAGTGTTTTGAATCAATGACAACCATTTAACTTCATCAAATGAAATATTATAAAAGGCCCTTAAAAAATTCTCCCATTAATTTGATCCCAATGTGAGAAATATCTTCTATAAGGAACATATCTGTTTCTCAACTACAAATGTATTTTTAGTCCCATTGGTTGATGGAGTTCACTGAAACATGAAGCGGTCTAAAACTCTTACACTATGGTGAGGATTAGTAGGTTGAACCATATGGGAAAGAGTATTCTTCATAAACGAAGTCATCTTCCCTAATATACTTATAATTTGATTAGCTCCATCTAAAACTCCAACTCCAAATTCATTATTATGCATAGAAAGGGAATAATTACATGTATTACACATGTTGTTACAATTTACATTCTTTCCTATAGGTTCCATTTCTAAAAAAATTAGAATATAAAAATTGAGATCATAAAATTATGAAACATAATTTATAATTTCATAATGATTGAAACACATAACAGAAATCAAAAATTTATGTATATCTAATCTCAAAATCATAATCTTGGTTTAATTGGAATATTCTCAAAATCTTTTATAGGGTTATAATTCCCAAATCCAAGTTTTCCTAAATCTTGTTTCCCAAGGTTTCTACTAAACATGATCTAATACCAACTACATATACCCTGAATCTAGTAGCCTAGAATCGATGACTACATTATTATCTTGTCATAAGATGGAAGAAATCACATGCCAAAGAACCAAATAGTATAATAATATGGAAAAAATATATGCATACAGGAATTACAAATTACATTTGAAACCTTAAAATAAAACATATAATTTTCTTCTATAACAAAATTTCTCACATTAGAATATCCACTCATATCAATAATAAAACACTTTATAAAATCTTGGGGAAAAGAAACATAATAAAGGGGGGGGGGTCTCAGATTCATAGTAATGGTATGCTTATAGGATAAGCTAATAACAAATGAATAATATGTTAACAATTAGTAATGAACAAGTAATTATATATAAATAATCACATGATATATAAAATCATCCATGGATTTAAAATAAAATAAACACATGGACATCAATAAATAAATTCATAATGATGAAATGTATAATTTTAGACATATAAAATTTTCCATCAAGGCATTTTCCACAACATCTTTAAATATTTTCAAGGTCTTGTGCGATGAAATATAAATACATCATTATGATCTTAAAAAAACCCCAAGATAGTTTTTCTCTTGAGACATACAATTAAATCAATGGGATATAGAGGGCCCTTCCCTATACTTAATAATTCTAATTCATTGTTCATTTGACTATATTATATATTTAAATCAACATGACTTAATAATCAATAACTATCCTTATTGGAAAAAAATTCAAAGAGAAGTTAAATATTTTCTTCCAGAAAAATATTTCATAAACAATCACAATAAATAGGGTGAATAATTTATTATGTCTTATTCATATGTTATGATTTTAAGGCTTATGCTCTGGATTACCTTATGATTCATGTCATGTGAACTTCTAATATTTATTTCATGACCCATGTATTGGATATCTGATATATAGGGTATGATATTCAAATTTAGATCTCATGTTATCATACCCTTTTACTCATGTAATGATTACGTATCTCCCTTATATACCCTTCCTGGCCATCTGATCTCACCCTTTGTTACATTTTCCTTCCCCATGTTACGAAGAAATGTGTTAAGTAAGAGTATCATAGGGGAAGATATTTATGGACAATCTTGGAGATCTTTAAACAAATTAGAAGAATGTGTTCAATGTTTCCAATGAAAATAAACTATTATAGTCCCAAGGAATGTACATTTTCAATGTTCTGAACAATCATCTAAATTAATGTAATATCTATTTAAATTAATCTCGATCACTACACAATATCTTATTTTTTAATATTCAATTTCCTCTCTCCACACTTTTTAGACTCAATGAATTTTATAATAAAGATATATTGTGTTCCATGGGTTAAATGTACTTACCATTAAAGATTGTTTAGAATTAGAGTGACCAAATCTTTGTCAATTGGAAGCATTATTCAATTTTCTAGAATTTGGATAAATGAGACTATTAGTACCCTATTCCGATTGATTTTTTCTTGTAACATACTAACCCTAACATTTTTATTTGTATTGGATCATAATTACACTAGAGTTAGGTACATCCCCCTAGACACCAAATGTTGGAAATAGATTCCTACAGTTTAGAAATATCATTTCTGGATGATTTTCCATTATGTATGACACAAACTATAGTAGAAAAACCATATTATAAAAATAAATAAATGATGCATGTTAAATAACCACAGTATATAACATACCTATATCAGAGAAAAAATAATCAAAAATATCTAAAAATTATTCTACAGTACTAAAATTATCAAAACTAAAAGGAAAGGTGGAAGTCATTGAACTACCCTAAACTCTCCACCACAGTTATTTCTAATCCCCCAATAATATTTCTAATGACGAGAACATCAATGATACATACTAAAGATTAAGAGAACCTCCCCTAACTGACATCATGTAGTAAGACATATTTAGACACACCAATATGGATATGCACTAGGTGAGTATTTTAATGTCATTGAAACTACCAAAAATACATTCCACACACTATAGTTAAACAAGAAAAAATTGATCAAATTTTATATAAATAAGATAAAAGAATAATATAAATGAAAATAGTCAATATAAATGGTAAAAATAACTCACAACAAGAATCCAATTTTTATTTAACCGATTATTCCCACAAAGTAATAAATATTTGAAATCAAAAAACTATTACATGAGCACACGCACCTTGTAATACACCAATTAATACCCTATTTGTTTTATGCTACAAACCTAATGAAACCCTCTTAATAGTGGGAATAACTAGATAACCTAAAATCACAAGTGGAAAACTATGCACACTAAACCATGTTGTCACTTTATGGTACAATCAAATGTGTCCCAATTTTAGAACAGACATCCATGTCTAAACCAACAAGGACGAGTCTATATGCATCATAAAAGAAGACTGACTAACACCATATCCATGAAAACATTATTTTATACCAACATTTACAAATTAAAATTTGATCAATACCATGAGTGAACTTACACACTCCCACTACCAAAAGTATCCCAATTCTATCAATGACATCCATGTTCAAACCAACAAGGACCAGTCTATATGAATAATAAATGAAGACTGACTAAAACCAAAACCATGAGGCTATTAATTTATAATAACATCCAAAAAACATTTCATCAGTGTCATGACTAAAATTTCACACTCACACTATCACCACATCAAATTCATTTTTACCACATACAAAAATCCTAATTTTATGATAAAATCACCAAATATTATTTTTATCGGACACATTGTGGACATCACCCAAGAATCTAGTCTACCAAATGTTTAAAAAAAAATATATTTCCTTAAGAGTATTAAAAATATATTAGGATAATCAAGCTCAATATTTTCTCTTCAAAAACATTAAGACTCTATATTATTGAAAAAATATGAATCAAGAATATATGTCAACACTATTTTTTTTAAAGATGAAATCACACCATTATAAAATTTATTTGAGTATTTAAAAACATCCAACAATGGTAAATATAAAAAACAAAAAAATACTCTAAAAAATATTTCCTTTAATATAATCCCTAGATTGGGGTTTCTCTAAGTGGAAAATGAGATCATAATGGATGAGAATAAGATATAGAAGTCTTTCCTACTATCCCTCAGCTATACACACCAAAAAATAAAATACATAGAGCTCATAAAAAAATACTTTAACACAAAGATATTTTAAAATAAGATCATTTTTATTGTGTGTATAACATAGATCACCATGCTTAGGAAAAGCACAAAATCTATTTCATAAAATTTAATATATTTGATAGCTTGCGGAACACACAACCCCAAGTTTAAATTATAGTGATATAGAATACCATTATAAGATAGCCGTTAAATTTAAGGGTTTGAATATTAAAAACTAAATTATGAATATTATATTAATCCATTTATTATAAATAATATAAGAATCATTATAAGGAAAATGAAATGATTTCTGAGAAATCATATTTTTTCGAAAAGATGGATTTGTCGTGCTTTATGCACAAAATTTAAAATTAATTTTGTATAAATTTTTGAATATTTTATTTGGTAAAATTAACATAATTATTGAAATAATAATATTATAATTATATTAGGGTTATGTTTTTGTATTTTATTGAAAATTTTATTTTTTTATGAATAGTGAAAAATAAAAATCATTAATTGAAAAATGTCTTCTCATTTAAACTGTTAATAATTATAAAAAATTTTCCACAATTGATTTTAAATTAAAAATAGATCAATTATATATCAATTAATATAATTTATTTCATTCTAATAAGTATAATATTGTATTTTGTTTATAAAAAATTATAAATGTTTTATCATTTTCTATTTAAAAATCATCTTTCTCATCGCATCTGGGGGAGTAATTTTAAATTAACTACATACAATTTTTTGAATATAATTTGATAAAATAGATTAAATATTATTAATAATTTTTTTAATTTATAACAATGTAAACATAACTTCTGATGAAAATTAATATAGAAATCACAAAAAATTAATTACCGCAGTTAAGGTAAAACCGATTTTATGGGGGGTTAAATTATGAAGATATATGTTAAAAATGACTTAAGAACATTTTAAAAAACATTTTTATAAAAATATATTGACTTTAAACTGTATAGGTTTGATAATGTCTCATTTTGTAAGCTATTTTAATGATAAAAACCATGTTATGATTGAATCTCATAAAACATTATAGGTGTTCCACTCACCTCACTTATAAAAGGCATCCCCCTCACCACTCTAAATAAAACCTTAAAACCATTTTGTTTTAGACATTAACTTAAAAAATAACTTAAAAAAACCTTATCTCATCATATAAGCCTTATTTTTCTCATAAATCAATCCTTGTAAGCTATTTGGGGAAAATATATGGTGTATACCTGAAGAAGAGGTAACACTCTTAAATAAGAATTTTATTTCTTAGTTTTTCTGAATATCCTTCAATTACAATTGAAACATGGTGATTTAATAAAATAATTATATTAAATATAATTTTCTATCTTTATAAAATGGTAATGACCTACAAACACATCCACTTCTATAAAATGTGTTACGATATAATCATTCTAGTGTATGACAAACTACTACCTCATGAACTGTTGTCATTCGTTTTTTCCATTACCACCTTTCAAAGGTGGTTATTATGATGTATATAAAGTATATATATTATATTTATTACATAATTATACCTATATAGTTATTATATCATATATAAATTTTTTTACTTTCCATTCCATAGAGGATTTGATAACGCAACTCCTATGTATGGAGGACTAACGCCTTGAAAAATTATATTATTCCCTTTTAACTAATGTTTTACACTGAAGTTGAAAAGGATAAATTTAATTTTATATGTCATAAAAATTAAATAATAATTCTATTTATGGAAAATTAATAATTTTGAAAAGGTAATATATCATTTTTTTTACTTTGAAATATTGTAACTTCGCTCTAGTATGTGTGGACTACCGCATTCACAAAGCGATGTGACTCTTTTTTCATCACCAACCCACATGGATTATATATATATATATACATATATGTATATTTGAATAGAAAATATGAAATTTTTGATATTATTATCACTATTCAAATATAAAACATTACTTACCTTCTTTCTATAATGATCATTAAAAACTAGAAATGTTACTCATGCATACATATGACCTACTGTCTCAATGATCGTAATGTACATTACTTATCAAAACAATATTTCATGATTGATTTTAATGGTATAATTAATTAAAAAATATGATAATTAGTACATTCTTAGTATTATTGATATTAGAGAACTATATAATATATTCAATAACTAGATCTTTCACGATGAAACACGAAAGAGAAAATAAGGCAATTTACACCCAAAACTATGAAAATAATGAAACATTATTAATGGAAGGGTTATAATATGTTTTAAAAGTATAATAAATGATATTTTCAATTTTAATGTTGTTATTTAATAAGTTAATAAAATACTTAAAACAATTATAAATTAGGTTAAACCATGTTCAACCAAAAGGAAGCATGAGGTAAGGGGGTTTAGCTCAATTTCCTTTTATTGAGGCATATTATCATGTTACACATCTGATTTATTTTATATGGTGTATATAATATCCCATTTAAATTATGTATCATGAATAATTAATTCTTATTGGTATTTTATGTTTCAATATGAATTATTTCATCCATTGGTATTTGAATTGAAAATTACCAAGTGGTAAATAATTTCATAACTCGATTTCTTTTCATTGGGTTATATTACTTCTTTGATGCCATTGATATTATATAATTATGTTTATAAAGAATTTTGATTATATTATGTTGTATTTAAATTGTTTTTATATGAATTTGGATTTGATACACATAATTTATTCATTGATTAATTATCACATCAACATTATGATCATTATAAGAGTTTATTTCAAAATCTCATTCTAATAAAGATCATTTGTTATTAAATTTAAATTAAAGAAAATTATTTGTTAATTATCTAATAATCCAAATTAAATTTATTATTATTTGTTTATTCATGATATTTTCAAGTAATATTACCATTTTTTCACTCGTTAGTACTTAAAATTTAAAAAAAATGTTTTAAAGAAGATTCGACTTCATTTATCTCTTCTATCAGAATTGTTTTTTCATCCAAAACTAAAATTGATATAAATGTTTTCCAAAAAGTTTTTAACCTATAAAAAAATTTATTAAATAATAAAATTTTCATATTTTTATTTTTAAAAAATAAATCAAAGGAATATTTTTTTCATTTTCATGACCACAATATTTTCTAAATTTTTTACAGTACAAAATGAATATTATTTTTAACATGTCAATAATGTATGAAATTACTCATCGATATAACCGTAATTTATTTAAAATTCCCTATGAATGTTTTCAAGGTTATTTTTTTAAACAAATTCCTTAATATTATGGTAATTTATAGTTTTAATAGTTTTTTTAGAGATATGGATTTCTAAAATGTTTTAGAATGTTATTTTCAAGATGAAAAGGATATTTTATTCATGAATGATTTCAATGGTATTTTTATGTTACTTCTACTCATAAATGAAAAAATAATTAATTTAATATATTCTACAATAAGGATATATTCTATTGATACCATATTTATTCTTCCTCTGGATAGTTTATGATTAATCAAACTGAGGATAGTGTTAACATTCAATTCCTTGTAATATTTTTATAGTAAATAACATTAACTTGAAATGTTAACTTTCTTTTTATCAGTGGAAATTAAATTTACCCTAAATAAACATATTATTTATCATAGATATGTTAATTTTTTAAACTGTATATCATTTCTAAATGCAATTTTCTACATTTAAAGTAATTTCATTATTTGGGTAAATATTGATAAATCTGTATTCATTATTCAATACATATATTTTTTGGTATGGAACACTGTTTATGAATTTAGTCAATTATTATATATATGATAAATTTTTTTTACATGAATTTCATGGATGGGGCCTAGTTATAGTTATCCTCATGATGCATTGGTGGTCTCATGCAACAAATTGGTGAGCTCGAATAATTCAGTTGTCCAAGCCAATGACTTTATACGTAGTAGTTTAAACTACCTTCTGAAAGGTCTTGATAGTTGAGGTATCATGATTCTTAAGGTCATGGTATACAATAATTAAGAATATCCACCAATAATAATTCATTTATTATTATACATGAGACTTGAAAAATGATATTATCTCTGTATGCATTTCATTTTAAAATTATTGATTAAATGTCATGTATGTTTAAATTTTTACCATATAATATTGATTAATGCTTATCATGTTATTTAAATGGAATGTGTGTTCAGTTATTTTACTTTATATATTTATTATGATTATTTATTCATGATTTCTTCCACTATACATAACCATTTCTAAGCATTTTAGCTCACCTTTTTTCTATTCCCATGAATTGATGAAGTTTACTATGATTGATATGCAAGGATATTCACGGGATAATAATGTTATTTTTGAAAAAAAATCGTAATTTTTATATTCAAATATAATACCAGTCTCATTCATGTATATTGTTTACCAATACTACTAAATTATCTAGTCCTTTTGGATGCAATTCCTTGTATCTTATGCCAATGTAATAAAGTAGTCATTGGCTCCAAGCCCCTAGGATTGGGGTCACTACAGTTTGTATCGGAGGATTTTTTTTACAAACCTTGGGAAATTGATTTATGTAAACATAGATTAGAAAAAATAACCTTATTATTTACATTGAGGATAATCATCAATGAACATTCAAATGTTTTGATAAGGAATAAATTATGTTGTTTTTATTATAAATACATCAATTTATGGATAATACAAGTGGATGTGGTTCTAGAAATGATGTGTCCAGGTTTATTAAATCTAAAGAGGGTGCATTTTTCATTACCTGATCATCACCTAGGGTACAACAATAGGCCCTATTACACACCTAGTTTTTCAGACCTAAGGTAAATTGTTATGATAGTTCATATTTTCTATATAAACCATTTTAATGGATTTCAATAGATGATGAAAATTAATGACCAATGTTAAAATTAAGGAGTTTTATATTGAAAAGGATTTATATAAAGGTAATAGGAAAATATTTAATGTGAGAAAAATAAGGGCATAAATTAATGAATTTCTGAAGAAAAATTAAGAGTAAAGTGGAAGGAAATAAATCTTGTTTATGGGATCTGTGTAAAGTTATACTATTAAATGTGGATAACCTGAGAATTACCAAATTCAATTACCACTAATAGAGGATAAACCCAAGACCAATAAATGTCCTATGTGGAAATAAAACGGATGGTGTATTTATGTATTTGGGTTCAAGAATAAAATTGTAGTATTATTTTATGAGTGATATTTTGGTTATAATAATTATATAACATCTAAATACTAGGTTAAAATTTAGAAGCATATGTGTCTTCATTAACTTAAAGGTTATGAATACTATCACTGGTTTACGTGTTTAAGGATGATTATAATATCAATTTCCTAAACATCCCTTTGTAGGGTTTATCTAATGGGAGTCTACCAAGCTTAAAGATATTTTGGGAGAAATTTATGGAAATTATATGTCTTAGGGAATTTTTTTTTGGGTAATTACATTTTTAAATTTTATAGAAACATGTATAATGGTTTTGATAAACATTATAGATGATATAATCATTAATGAAATTAAAATAGTTATTAAATTAGATTATTTTAATTTGTGAATCTTTTAATGAGAACATATGTAAAAAGGTAATTAAACAATTAATTTTATTTCAAATATTTCCATAATTTTTTTTGAATGTAAAAGTAATGACATTATTATAGTTTAGAAAAATGAAATATGAATTATTGGGTGAAAATATATTACATCTAGAAAGTTTGCGGGACTTGAACCTCTGGCCAATGGAAGATAATCATTTATCACCTATGACTAGCCTACTAGATGTCTTAGTTAATATGTCATTACTTAAAAAATATTATTAAAAAACATTAATGATGAACTAGTGGTCTTACTTTGGATTTTTAGAGATTAATTTAGTATTTCGGATAACATATGCTAACTATATTGTTTTTGGAAAATATTTAGATATATATAGAATGAATTTTCAGTATTTTAGGGATTTTAATATCTATTAAAAGTAAATTTTAGTTGTTCAAGATTAAAAAAATTATTTTTGTATATTAATTTCTTAGAGAAAGTGATAAATTTTTAATTGAAAAAATCACAACCGAAGGATGAAATTGGGATTATGAAATAAAAATGTATCAAGTATGTATATTTCCTTAAAGTCTTATAGAGTAAAATAATATCTTAACTTTTGGAAAAGGAAATTGAAAAAAATTATTTAATTTCATTAATTTCAAATGAATTAAATGGCCTTTAAAATAATCACAACTTTATGGTTTTGAGGCCCTTAAAATTGCATTGATTATTCACTTTCTTATGATCAATGACCTCAGTCATTCAATAATTATTTACAATTTTCATCCATATTAATATATATAATATCCACCATTCTTCTCCAACTTAGAAATTTGGTTATGTGTTTTTCTCTTTGGAATTTCTACTTACATTTCTCTATTATTAAGAGGATATATTATAAACCCTTTTATGATGTGGGATTTTGGATGAAATAGTTTTCAAATGTTAAACCCTTGATCAATGAGATTAATATTAAATTATGGGTAAATAATTTGTATACTGTGGGGAGAATGTGACACCCTATGATTTAAAAATAATAATTTTTTTTATAGAGTATGATACATGGAATACTAAGCGAGAATAACCTAAACACATATATTTAATTAAAATTAATCTCTTTGATTGCTTGCATAACAGGAAACCCTAATTCCAAATGAACATTAATATATAATATCATTATAACCATATTTATACATTTATGGGTATGAATAGTACTATGTAAATTATAAAGATTATGGTTATCCAATGATTGTGTGGAAAAAAATTCATTTAAAAAAAAGAAATTTCATCTGAGAGGTTGTAATTTTTCAAAATGACAGATTATTCACACTTCACTCACATTATTAAAAATTAATTTTTACCAATTTTACAAAATTTATTTTCTAAAATTAAACTCAATTTTTAAATAATAATATCAAAATTATATTAGTGGTTTTTTTGGGATTTTTCTTAAAAGTTTAATTTTTGATGAATACTGAAAAGTACATATTTTTAATTAAAAATAGAATGCTAGTTTAAATTATTTATAATGTTGAATTATATTTTGAAGTGGTTTAAAAGTAAAATTATGTCAATTAGATTTTTATTAATAAAATTTAGTTTATAGGTAAAATTTTAATACAAAATTTGATATAAAAGCTATTCAAACTTTCGAACATTTTCTTTTTGTAAATCTATATTCTGATGGTGTCATCAAGATTAATTTTATAATAAAATTCTCCAATTTAATGAATTGAATTTTGAAAAATGTGAGTGTTTTTGGAAATATAATAATTAATAATGTCTTATAAGTTTAAATTAATTTTTGACCATAATTAATAGTGAAAACATTAAAAATTATTTACCATGGTTATTGTGAAAACTAATTTTCCAAGTGGTTAGAATAAGAGGATAAGGGTTAAAAATTACCTACTAACTTGACCAACACCCCTTGTATATCCATATATTGACCTTAAACCTTATATTTTTGATAATGGCCCACTTTAAATGCTTTTTTTGATAAAAATGTGGGTATGATTGAATATATTAAAAAAAATACTAGTAAGACACTCTTGTAACGCCGCGACCCTTGTTACCTAGAGTCGGTGCAGTATTTTAATACATTGCCATGATTACAAGAAATCAAGTCCTGAAGGACCGATCAGTTTTGTAACATCCCAAGTAAGTAATGAATAATAGATATTTTTATCTATGTCTATTAATGATTAAGATAGTGTTATAGAGGCTTAAAATGAAAATAAATACAATCTTATGCATGGAATACACTAATATTCTTAAAAGATTGTTTTAGTGCCTTTTGATGGCAAACCATTTTTGAATCTATATTTTGACAATTTTATAAACTATGTTTGTCAAAATAAACTTATCCTTTATGATTGGGACATCAAAATTTACCTTGTGTGAATTTTTGGTATTTTTCTGACAATGTTCATTTTTTAATGAATAGTGAAAAATACTGCATTTTACATCAAAACTGCTTTTTAATCTAATTTATTTATATGATTAGATTATGTTTTGAATTGGTTTTTAAGTGAAATTAGAATATATTTTTACCATTTTATCCAATGGTGGTCATTGGAATCAATTTCACTTTAAATTAGACTTAAACTGGTGTCAATCTTTTGATACTTATTGTTTTGTAAAAACACGCTATTTGCTCTGGCAGCGGGAATTAATTATTAAATTAATTAATGTGACTTATATGATTTGAATTTTGTAAAATAGACTTCATTTTTGAATTCGGAATATCAAATATAGCTTAGGGTGAATTTTTGGTAATTTTCTGAAAAACTTCAATTTTTGATGAATAGTGAAACCACTAAGTGGTAATCAAGCAAACTGATTTTTCAGTTAAATGAAAGTTTACCACTAATGTGTATTGAATTTTGAAAATCCGACATACATGGTTGTCATTAAGAAGTAAAATGTGGTTCAATGAGATTAAAATATTTTTTTGGTGAATAGTAACTTATTAAGTTCTTAATCGCGATTAGTGGTAATTAGGGTAGTTTAAGGTATAAATAATGCTTTAATAATAGGAAATGACCTAGACACATGTCCCAACCTTATTTGTTGTGTCATGGCCGACCAAGAAAAGCCATGGGTCAACTTGGGGACCCCATGGAGACACTTTGGTTTGGAAATGACATAAATAACTTTTTATTAAATGTTAAAGTAAAAATGACACAAACAAGAGATGTTTTACGAAAACAATTTTTACATGGGGTTATAAAGATTATATTTTTTATTATAAATAGTCATTGGAAAGCTAAAACGATTTCCTACATCATAGTATTTTTTTTATGATTTTTAGACATTAAATAAATTAAATTATTTATGACATAATAATGATGCAGCGATGACATCATTATTTGACGATTTAAATAAAATGTAAAGATAATATAAAATCTATGAACTACACATGTCCAAAACCAATTGGATGAGTGTATTTCGAACCCTTATCACCTTATCCACGAATTATATCAATGTGGGACCTTTTAAAACCGAAAAACATTTTCAAATAAAGTAATATTTATTTACTTTCCAAAAGTGCCCCTCCTCTCCTCTTATAAAAGGCCCCCACCTCTACCTCATTTCACACACTCCTCAAGCCTTTGGATCGGCCAAAACCTGCCCATTTACTCTCTCCACATCCCTCTCCTCATCCTAGAGGATTCCCTTTGGGCAGAATCCTTTCAAAGGAAGCCTTTAGGCTCAAATCAAAAAGAGTTACACTTTTAAAGGTAATTCATTCTCTCATGTTCATTTGTTTTATTTTGCTTCTACAACCCTCTAAACTCTTTTTATTTACTCCTTTTGTAACAACAACAGTATATTCAATATACTTGGATGTTGTTATAAGATTTATTTGATCTACACTCTCACAAAACTACATCAAATGGTTAAAGAACATACGGTTTCCGTGGATGGCGAAATTCTGCCTCCCGAAACGATGATTGTTCAATACTCATTTAACACCTTCAAAAGGGGCCATTATGATGTCACTATTTTTATATATGATATATAATATGTTTATGTTTTCCTTCAGCTTCTGTTTTTTTTCATTTTGGGCATACCTTTATGGTTTCCATTATGGGTAAACACGATATCTTCATTTTAGGAAGTGCGGACTACCGCCCCCTAAAAGTGATTTGATTCGTTAATACCATATGTGGGATGTGTAAAGGATAAAGTTAATGATGTTATATATGTTATTATACTAGAATTATAATATACTCTTATATCATTATGATTCCATTCCAGAAAATATGAAATAGAAATGGAAGTAGCGTTCATGCGTACGTACGGCTTACCGTCTCCATGAACAGTGCATTTCATTTCTTACCTCTAAATGTGATGTAATATTATAAATGCATGTATGTACTGGATATATATGACATATATGATATCTACATCATGAATACCATTCTGGATATAATGAACCTTTGACCAAATTAACAACATGTAAGTGTAAGAAGTCTATTTTTGACTTAAGAACCAAATACTGACAAAATGAACATTATTAAATTAACTGATTACATGATGTTCATAACATGGTATAAAAGGAATAATGAACTTGAAAAAGATTCATAAGAAAGTAGAGATTAACTCAAGTTTATTATTCAGGAGATTAAAGAACGGTCGGGTCAAGTCGGATACGAGGTATGGGACTTCGTCTCAATCTCCTTTCATTGAGGCATATTTTATTTTATACACAACTTTCTTTTATACGGTGTATAAACCCCTTTGAATTTTATGTTTATTCAAAAGGAATCTTTTTTATACGAATCGTTTACTAAACGACAAAAGGGAATGTTTTTTTCGTACGTATGCGGCGACAAGGACTTCTCTGCCGTCGTGACCGTTATTTGAGTTTCGGCTTCCTCTACAAGCCATACCTTCTTTTTAAAAGAAAAATAAATACCATGTTTTACTTTTATTTTATTTTAGTATTGAAAATGGTTTTCATAATGTTTTTATATCAATGTGTTGTATTGATATCTCGTGATTGAAATGTGGAAATTTTATGTTTCCTTTATGCATGTTTTATGTGATATGATTATGTTATGGTTCTTGGGCATTATTATGAAGACGGGTGGTTCCGTGATAAACTAAGGGCAGGTGAGCCCGTTATAGCTCTCCAATGCATTGGGTAACGCGAAGGAGTGAAACGTTAAGGTTTCTCTGAAGAGATTTTAGGGAATATACTGTGATGGGTATTCCAAACGTAACCAAGAGGGTTACTCCCTACGTAAGAATGTTATGAATACCTCAAGTTACCTTTATGTCTTATGATTTCTATGATTTATTCATGATTTTATGAGGTATGTTAAAGTGCCAATGTTTTATGGGTAAATTATGATTTCATTCTTATGTATATATGAACTCATGTTACCTTTCCATGTTTTTTTTATAACCCATACTGAGTTTTTATGCTCATCCCAAGTTTTTGAATTGTTTTTCACAGGTCAAGGGAAAGGTACATGATAATATGATAGAGTCAAGGATGTGTCAAGAATTAATCATTGTTTTATTTTAAATGTGTTTCCATTGATGGGAATGAAGAATACTATCTTTATGTAACCAATTTGTTTATATGTGGAATGTAATGCAAGTTTTATGATCTAATTCTCTAAAACTCTAAACCCGAAAAGATCCTCAATGTGTAATCTTGTAATAACTCAAGATTAAGTAAGGTTTAAGGCTGGGGCCTTATAAGTTTAACAGTCTTGGAAAATAGATTACATACATGAATGTTACATTACAATTTTTAACATAAACACAATATAAATAATCCATTGAGAATGCCATTATTTCCCTACCTTAACGTTGAATATCAAACATAATACACTTATTGTAATCTGGGGAAGAAAAAACATAATAATGGGGTGAGCTCAGATGCACAGTAAGGGTAAATAATTTAGCAGAAGCTATAAACTTTTAAGGAAAATGTATAATAAAAACATCAGTATTTTAAATATAAAACTTGAACATAATATGGAAGAAATAAATCAAACATCATAAAAAAACATGAACTTGGATATTCTACTAGTTTAATAATCACATGTAATAACTAATTTAATAATGAGGGAAAGCCTAATGCCGTACATCATTAACACATAGTCAATGCCTCATGCCAAGACTACAAATAAGTTTTTGTCAAGGCCTTGCGCCAAGACACTAGTTTGTCTCATGAGACCTACTGATACATCGAGGAGCTATAGTGGGATCCACCCGTCACTTACTAAGTCCAATGCATTCATAATTTAAAAATGGTTGAAAAATTGTATAAATATTCGTATTAAAGCTTGCATACAAAATGTTAATGCATTAACCATAAACCATGAATAATATAAAAATAACACATCAATAGTCATACAAATAATAAAACCTTCAATACAATTTGAATGATTTGTATCATAATAAATCAACTTCAAAAAAGTATAAAATCTATTAAAAGATGTTGACATAGATGAAATCAAAATTATTTGATAGGAATATCTCTTTCTATTTAGAAATCATTTAAGGATATGTAATTATAAAAGAAAACATTTATTTTGAAAATATTAATATAAGATTGTAAATGAATCTTGAATGGTGTTATAAAGGTAAAGAATAACCGCACCCTCTGTATATGTTAAAAAATAATCTTACCTTAATTTTTTGAAAAGATAATAATGTACCTTTTTTGGAAAATGACAGAATGATTCTATTCAAACCTTCAATAAATCAACTTCAAATAAACTTAAAATCAATCAAAGGATGTTAACGTAGATGAAATCAAAACCTTTTTTAGAGAAATATCTCTTTCTATTTTGAAATCATTTCAGAGCCACATAATTATAAATAAAACATTTATTTTTAAAATATTATTATAATAATTTAAGGGAAGCTTATACAATGTTATAATAGCTTAAAATAGCCACAACTGCTGTATAAGTTAAAAAAACATTCTTGCCATAATTTTGTCGAAAAGGACATAATGTACCTTATTTAGAAAACGACAGAAAGATTCCTTTCAAACCATTTTATAAAAAGTCAAAAGGGTATAAATGACTTTAACCCATAGTCTAGTAAATAGTAAATTTTTTTTGTAATACAATTTTAAGAAACATGGATGTGGATGATAAAGAGGTCCCTGTAGATACTTACGTAAAAACAACCTCGAATAACAAAGTGATTGTGAAATTAACCCTTAGCTTTCAATTTTCCTTGGTCAAGGGTACATTAACCTCCTGTATAATAGTTAAATAATTGTTTTAAAATTATACAATAACCGCATACATAAATATGATATCATATATGATCTTTTAATATTGCTTTGTTAATAATATTTCAGTGGTATCATTGTTTCAGGTGTTTACTAATTCGTTTTTTATATGTTTTGTTATATAAGCCATGATTGTTATGGATATGATGTATATGATTCATATACAGAATGATATTAAGTTATTAAAAATTATTTTTAATAATCAGATGAAAATTATTCTTGAATGGTTACGATGAGGAATGAATCTCATCGCGTTCGTGGAGACGGTAATCCATACGTACGCAAGAACGCTACTTCAAATTCATTTTTTTATTATAAAAGGAATGAAAAACAAACTATACATAGATATATTATTATTATATTATATTATAATATTTTATATATGTTACGTATGTTCATTAACACCATCCTTTATACGTTCCATGTATGGTATGAACGAGTCATACCACTTTAAGGGGTGGTAGTTCGCACTTCCTCAAATGAAATTATTGTATATATACAACATGAAAATAATAAAGGAATTATATAAAAGAGATTTAAAAAAAATTATATATAAAATAAATATCATAAATATCATTTATAATTACAGTTCCATCAAAATGTCCACCGTAAGAGGTTGTAGTAGAAGATTGAACAATCATCA
Organism: Viscum album; assembly: GCA_963277665.1. Lineage (NCBI taxonomy): Eukaryota > Viridiplantae > Streptophyta > Magnoliopsida > Santalales > Viscaceae > Viscum > Viscum album. Next base: position 1,844,192,564 of record OY728150.1, read on the forward strand.
TTTCATGAGGCAATAGTTCGTCATCCACAAAAACATTATGTTCTATACCTATTAGATTGAGGAGTGTATATGTATAGTTCAAATTCTTATTATAAAAGCAACCCAGTATATTAAGGATACTAGTGTTGTTATAAAATATAGGAATAAAGAGAGTTAAGGGGGTTGGAGAAGTAAAATAAAATAAAATAACTTTAGGGGATATGTTACTTTTAAATTGGGTAACTCCCTATGGTTTGAACCAAAAGAATTCATTGAAGTAACTTCTACCTAAGGTAAGGCTTAAAAGAGGAAGAGAGGGATGTAGAGAGATTAATTGGTCAGAGGTTGGATGATTCAAGGGTCTTGATAGGTGTGAGTAATGGGTTAGAGTTGATGGTTTTTTATAAGGGAGGGGAGCGGCTCTTTATGAAAGTTTGAAAATATTATTTTATTATATAATGATTTTCGGTTTATAATGGTCCAAAACTCATTAAAGACAACGATAATATGAATAATTTTCGAAATAAAATCATAAAATATGAATTCGAGAGGTTTTGGATATTGTTGAAATTTTTATAATCTCAATTATTTAAATCATTCATTAATGAGATAAAACTACATCATTATTGTGTCATAAATAATTTTATTTATATGATGTGTAAAAATTATAAAAAAATACCATGATGTATGAAATATTTTTTTCATTAAAATGAATATTTATAGTTGAAAATATAACTTATATTACCCTATGTAAATTTTTTTACTAAATGATATATGTTTATGTCATTTCTGTCTTTAATTTAAATTAATTAATATGAAGTGTCATTATCACTCTCAAGTGGCTCTATGGGGTCCCAAAATTGACCCAAGGATTCACATGGTTCGATATGTATCATCCAGTAGGAATAAATTACATATTAGGGTAATTTAATTTTATTATAATAATAATTTTTTACCCTTATTTACTAGATTTACCCATTAACCATGGTAAATAAAATATTTATTGAAGTAAAAATTCATAATGTCTAAAAATATAAGTTACCTATTTACATAGTTTAGACCTCTTGATTCCAAATAAGGAATCCAATTTTTTCAAATTCAAAACATAGATGTGGTAGAAATTAATTTAAAATTAATTTCCATTGTTAAAACAAAAAGACTATTTTTATGGAATAATAACTATCAAAATATTGACACTTTTTTATTTCTAGTTTATAGTGAAATTACATCCAAGGACCAAAATTATATTAAATAATAAAAATATAATCTAATTATACTTTAAATCCACTAAAAATTATAATTTAACACTATAAATTACTTCGATTAAAAAAGTTTTTTTTTCAATTAAAATTTAGTATTTTTCACTATTCATAAAAAATATGAAAGTTATCTGAAAAGTACCAAAAATTTATCCAAATTTTTTTTATGTCCCAATTCTATAGAATAATTTTATTTCATTATGTTGAATATATAAAAGTGTCAAATATTGTTTTTAAAAAAGGTTCTCCATTAAAAGGCGGTAAAATTGCATTTTTTGAAAAATACTTCTTTTATCTGAAAAAAATGAATTTGTTCTTATATAATGTCTAATAAACACATAATATGAATTATAAAATTATATGGAGAATATAAAATTAAAAATTCAGTTAATACTATTCATAACTGCTTTTTGAATGGCTAGTTTGGTAAGTCGTGGTGTGCTAAAACTCTGTGTTGCGTATAATGCAAGTTATTGAATTTCTTTGAATAGATAATGTAATATGAAATTTTAGAGTGTTACATTCTACCATACTTCAATAAATTTAAGCCTCATAATATTTATTTTTTCTTTGAAAATAAAAGTTTTAAAATAGAAAAACACTTTTGAGGAAAAACCAGATCAAAAAGTTGGTTAATGAGATTTAGTCTTAATAAAAGGGAAAGGGAAATGAAAAAGTCACCACAAAATTATTATCTTTATTAAGAGAAAATTGGTCACAATTAGAGACACATAATGGGAGGAAAAATTTAAATATTTATAGGGAGTGATTGAGGTCATCAATCATAAACAAATGTAAAATTGAGGGTCTCACAACCATCAATCTATGATGATTTAAAATATCATCGGTTCAATAAAACATATGGTATTAGGATAACACATTTTTGGATTTAATATCCCTTCTCTAATGTTTAAGAATTAATTTACTCATAGAATAAGAATTAAAAAATATACATGACAAGTAGTGTATCATCTGTCAACTAATTCCTACCACAGACTCATCTTTCACTCCAAAAGATAATAGAATTTAGAAATATTCTATTTCTCCTAATCGTATAGGGTTAAAAAAGTATTGAATTTAAAATTCATTTGTCATACTATTTAAAAAAATACAATATAAAAACTAGTATATCAGGTAGTCCAGTGGTAGGTGATGCACCCTTGACGCCCTTCAGTTGTGGGTTCAAGTCTCACGGCCTTGCCGGACGCGACGGGTTGTCACCCGAACTCCAAGTTTCATTTTTTATAACAATCTAAAAATAATTTTAATAAATTTATTAACCTTAAAAATAGTATAAAATTTCAAAAATAATCCATTATAACCGTTAGACTTATCCAAAATACTTTTGTCCAAACTCACAGTCCAGAATTTATAAAGATGTTAAACAGAATGAATATCTTTTTGCTCCCATAATAAAATGTGAATAACTTCATCGTGTATTGTTTTAAAACACGGTAACCCCTTAAATTACCATAAAACCTTATTGATTACATTCATGCTCTGTTATTCCTTATACAATACTAGATATATTTTTTATATCCAAAAATTTTGAATACTCCAACAATGATGGAATAAAGAAACCATTAATCAGTTCCAAGGTAGTCAGGAATATCAAATATAATTTATCCGAATCAGCCATCTCTTATTCCAATATCACTACCTCAGTATCTGGACCATATTTAGGTTTATCTTTCTTTTAACCATGTATTTTTAAAAAATATTAACTTGCTGTTGAGTCACTTTTCTTAGTACCATGTAATTTTAAATCCTTAATGAAATAGTACTACAGTACAATACATATTTATTTCCATAATTTATATAACCAGTACATCATTGATACAAAACTCAAATGACAAAATTATTTAATAAAAACATAAGAATACCAGTCATTCCTCCTCAACTGTGGTAGTATCATAACATAATTATAATTTAAAAACATCATTTATGTTATACTCTCATGATTGGGACATTGATTTGCGTCGTGTCCCAAATCCTTGCAGATGAAGTCTTCTACATTTGAAGCCTTTTTCTTACCCTTTCAATCATGTAATTGGTGTCATTTTTCTCCACACTTATAACAAACTCCCATTACCTTCAATCATTTACCAAGGTGTTTCTTTTAACAGTTATCACATATGGGAAAATCATTCTTTCCCTTATTCCCTTTATCCATCTTTCTCTCTACCATCCTTTTCTTATTTGGAATCCTTTCAAAGCCATAAGACTTTGATAATTCATTAAATATTTTATCAACACATGATACTATTTCTTCACATGATTATAATACATGGGATACTATTTTCTTTCTAAATGTTGGCTTAATACCATGAAAGATATGATTCTTCTTACTCTTTCGATCATGCGTATTGCTAGAGTTCTCATCCCATCTACTGGGCACCATTTTTAAACAATGACATACAATATGTTTGTTAATGAACCAAAATGCACAATTTTAAACTGGTAAAATACTGAACATAAATTGAAATGATTATGCATATAATAAAAAATGTTTTCTTTGAGGAAGTTTTTACTCCCAAATCCTTCATAATGGATTGTAAAGAAAATGTGAATTATCCTAAGCATATCCCCCGGGTGTGTCATAACCAATAGTGCAAAAAGGCCCATTGATGTGTACCAGGATACCTCGGGTCAAGACCGAAACTCCTTATCAGAGTTTTTACTCCTAAGTACATCTATTCCAGAGTCTCCACTACCTACTCATATCCAGATAGGGATGTATTCATGAAAAATTCACAAAATCTCTACATTACCTAAATTCCAGGATGTTCTTCTATACTAAACCTCAATGTATATCTTAGGGTAATGTTATCTAATCCCAGTTTTTCTAAATATAGTTTACAAGGTTATTACTAAACTTCATATGATACCAATTGTAATGTACCGACCCAAATTACCTAGATTCGGTGCATTATTTTAATACATTGGCATGATTACAAGGAATCAAGTCCCGAAGGATTGATCGGTTTAGCAGTCTTGGAAAATATATTACATACATGACTTTTACATTACACATTCTAACATAAAACACAACATAAATCATCCATTGAGAATTAAATTATTTCCTTAGAATAACCTTGCATTATACAATTCTTATAATCCTGGGAAAACAAAATATAAGAAAGGGGTGAGCTCAGATACTCAGTAAGGGTAAATAATTTAGCAGAAGCTATAAACTTTTAAGGAAAGATGTTTAATAAAAACATCAGTCTTTTAAAAATAAAACATATTATGGAAAAAATAAATCAAACATCACTATATAAACATGAACATGAATATTCTACGAGTCGAATAATCACATTTAATGACTAATTTCATAATGAGGGAATGCCTAATGTTGGACATCATTACCACATATTCAAGGCCTCATGCCAAGAATACAAATAAATTTATCATCAAGGCCTTGTGCCAAGGAAAAAGTTTGACTCATGAGACCTTCCAATGCATCGAGGAGCTATAGGGGGCTCCACTTGTCACTTACAAAGTCCAATACATTCCTCATATGAAAAGGTTGAAAAATAACAAAAAATTTTCTTATTTAAATCTAGCATACGAAATGTTAATACGTTAATCATAAACCATGAATGGTATAAAAATAACACATACACAGTCAAACATATAACAAAACCTTCAATACCACATGGATTATTTGTATTATAATAAATCAATGTCAAACAAGTATAACATGCATTAAAGATGTTGACATAGATAAAATCAAGATTATTTGAGAGGAATATCACTTTATATTTTGGAATCATTTAAAATTCATGTGATTATAAAATAAAACATTTATTTTCAAAATATTTTTATAATCTTGTAAGGGAATCATTGAAGTAGATATAAAGGCGGAGAATCACCGCACCCATCGTATACATTAAAAATGCATTCTTACATTAATTTGTTGAAAAGGTTACAAAGTACCATGTTTATAAAACGACAAAAATATTCTGTTAAATACATTTTATAAAAACTCAAAAAAGGGTATAAATTAATTTAACACATTGTATAGTAAATATTAAACATGTTTTGAAATACATTTTTAATAAACATGGATGTGGATGATAAAGAGGTCCCAGTAGATACTTACATAAAAACAACCTCAAATAATAAAGAGAATGGGAAATTAACCCAAACATTATACTTTTCCATGGTTGAGGGTACATTAACCTCCTATATAATAGTTAAATCATTGTTAATTTTTTTTACAAGAACTACATACATAAATATGATATCATATATTATCTTATAATATTCCTTTGTTAATAATATTTTAGTAGTATCATTATTTCGGGTGTTAACTGATTCGTTTTCCTTTATATGTTTTGTTACGTAAGCCATGTTGGTTATTAATAGGATGTATTTGATTCATATCAAGAATGATATTAAGTACTTAAACATTATTTTAACTAATAAAATGAAAATTATTCTTGAATGTTTATGATGTGGAATGACTCTCATCCTGTTCGTGGAGACGGTAATCCATACGTACACACAAACGCTACTTCCATTTCATTTTTCTTATTTTAAAAGGGAAGAAAACCAAGGTATACATAGTTTTATTATTATTCTAGTATGATATAATATTTTATATATGTTACATAATTTCATTAACACCATCCTTTATATGTTCCATGAATGGTATGGACGAGTCACATCACTTTGAGGGGGCGCTAGTCCACAGTTCCCCAAATGAAATTATCATATGTAAACAACATAAAAATAATAAAGGTATGCTATAAAAGAGAATTAAAGGATACTATAGATAAAATAAATATAATAAATATTGTATATAATTAATGTTCCATCATAATGGCCACTATAAGAGGTGGTAGTTGAAGATTGAACAATCATCATTTCATGAGGCAGTAGTTTGCCGTCCACCGAAACATTACGTTCTATACCCAATAGATGGTCGTGTGATTAAATATAATTCAAATAATTTTTATAACAACAAACTAGTATATTGAGGATCCTATTTTTTCTATAAAAGAAACAAATTAAGAGAGTTTAGGGGGGGTGGAGAAGTAAAATAAAATAAAATAACTTAAGAAGAGATGTTACCTTTAGATCGGGTAACTCCCTTTGGTTTAAACCAAAAGGCTTTGTTGAAGTTCTTTATGCCTAAGGTAAGGTTTGAAAGAGAAATATAGGGATGTAGGGATCTTAATTAGGTAGTGCTATGATGATCAAATGGGCTTGAGAGGTTTTATTAATGGGTTATTTATGATGGCTTTTCATAAGGGAGGGGGAGGGCTCTTTAGAAATGATTGAAAATATTATTTTATTATTTATTGACTTTCGGTTCATAAAGGTCCAAAACTCATTAAAGTAGAAGATAAGATGACTCATGTTTTAAATAAAATTATCCAATAAGAATATTAAAGGTTTGGATATTGTTTTAATTACTATAATCTCATTTATTTAAATCATTCATTAATGAGGTAAACACTGCATCATTATTGTGTCATAAATAATTTTATTTATTTGATGTCTAAAAATTATATGAAAAATGGTCGGAAATATTATTTTTACTTAAAATGAATATTTATAGTCTAAAATATAACTAATATAACTCCACGTAAGATGTTTTTAACTAAAAGATATATGTTTATGTCATTGTTGTCTTTACTCGAAATTAATTAATATAAAGTGTCATTATCAATATCAATTGGATCCATGGAGTCCCAGAATCGACCCAACGATGGAAATGGTATGAAATGTCTCATCCAATTGGAATAGGACACACATTAGGGTAATTTAACATAATTATAATAATATTTTTTTACCCTTTTTTATTAGATTTACCCTTTTACAATGGTAAATATAAAATTTACTGAAGTAAATATTCATGATGCCTAAAAATAAAATTTAACTATTTAAACAATTTGTACCACCTAATTCCAAATATTGGAATCCATTTTTCCAAATTCAAAACAAAAAAGTGCCCGAAATTATTTTGAAATTAATTACAGTTGTTTAAACAAAAAGCGTGTTTTTAAGAAATAATAAATACCAAAAGATTGACACTTATTTGTGTCCAGTTTAAATTTAAAATTACATCCAATGACCTAAATTATATTAAATGATAAAAATAAAATATAATTATAATTTAAAATCACTCAAATGTATAATTTAACACTATAAATTAATTTCATTAAAAAAGTTGTTTTAAAATAAAATTTATTATTTTTTACTATTCACCAAAATATGAAAGTTATTAAAAAGTACCAAAAATTTGTCCAAACTATATTTTTATGTCCCTATTCTAAATAATAAGTTAATTTCATTAAATTTAATAAATAAAGGTGTCAAATATTGGTTGAAAAAAAATTCATTTATTAAAAGGTGGTAAAAATGTATTTTTTGAAAAATACTTCTTTTATCTGAATGAAATGAATTTTTTCTCCTATTATGTCTTAAAAACACCTAATATGGACTCGAAAATTATATGGAGTATATAAAATAAAAAATTTAGTAAATACTATTCATAACCACTTTTTGAATGTCTAGTTTGGTAAGTTGTGGTGCGCTCGAACTTGGTGTTGCGTGTAGCCCAAGTTGTTGAATATTATTGAGGAGATAGCATACTATGAAATCATGGGGGGTTAAATTCTACACTCTTTCAATAAATTGCATCCTCACAATTTGAAATTTTTATTTGAAAATAAAATATTTAAAATAGAAAAATACCATTGTGGAAAACCCACATCAGAAATTGGGTTAATGAAATTTTGTCTTAATAGGAGGGAAAGAGAAATGAAAAAGTCACCAAAAATTATGATCTCGATTAAGAGAAAATTTGTGAAAATTATAGACATATAATTGGATAAAAAATGTAAATATTTATAGGGTGTGATTGAGGTCATCAATCACAAAAAGGTTTAAAATTGAGGGCCTCAAAGCCATCAATCTATGATGATTTAACATATCATCGGTTCAACAGAACATATGGTATTGGGATAACACATTTTTGGTTTTAAGATCCATTCCTGAAAGTTTAAGAATTAATTTATTCATAGAATAATAGTGAAATATATACTTGAAAAGTAGAGTATCAACCTTCAACTAATTCATACCACAAACTCATATTTCACTTCAAAAGAAAATAGAATTCAAAAATATTTATTTATCATAATCAAATAGGGTTCCAAAAACAGTCCATTTATAATTCATTTGTAAGAAAATTTAGAAAAACTTCATTATAAAAACCATGACATCATGTAGGCCAGTGGTAGGTGATTCACCCTTGTCGCCCTTCGGTTGTGAGTTCAAGTGTCACAGCCTTGCAGGATGCGATGGGTTGTTGCCCAACCTCTGGGTTGTACTTTTTATATCAATATGAAAATAATTCTAAGAAACATTTTAACCATAACAATAGTATCCAATATCAAACTTAATCCATTATAAATTTTAAAATTATCCAAAATACGTCTTTCCAAACTCACCATCCTAAATTTATAAGGAAGGTAAACACAATGAAGATCTTTTTTTCCATATAATAACATGTGAATACCTTCATCATGTATTCTTTTAAAACATGGTAACGCCCAAAATTACCATAAAAACTTATTGATTACATTCATGATCTCTTATTCCTTATAGAATACTAGATATATTCCTTATATCCCAAAATTTTTAATACTCCAACAATGATGGAATAAACAAACCATTAAATAGTTCTAAGGTAGTAAAGAATATCCAATATAATTTATCCAAATCAACCATATATTATTCCAAAATCACTACCTGTGTATCATGACCATATTTAGTTTTATCTTTCCTTCAACGATGTATTTTCCAAAATGCTTAAATTGCTGTTGAGTCACTTTTCTTAGTACCGTGTAATCTCAAATCCTCAATAAAATAGTAATAAAATATAATATTTATTCATTTCCATAATTCCTATAACCATTACATCATTGATACAATAATCAAATTACATAATTCATTAATAACAACATAAAAACACTAGCCATTCCTCTTCACTTGTAGTAGTATCATAACTTAATTATTATCCTACAGTATCCTTTGTGGTATACAATGATGATTGGGACATTGATTCGTGTAGTGTCCCAAATCCTTGCAGATGAAGCATTGTAAATTTGATACATTTTTTCTTACCCTTGTAATCACATACATGGTGTCCTTTTTCTCTACACTTATAACAAACTCCCATTCCATTCAAGCATTTACCAAGGTGATTCTTTTCACAATTATCACATATAGGAAAATCCTTCTTTCCCTTACTCCCTTTAACCATCTTTCTCTCTACCATCTTTTTCTTCTCTAGCTTCCCATCAACGCCATAGGACTCAGAGAATTCATTATATATCTTATTAACACATGATATTATTTCTTCATATGATTATAATATGTGGGAGACTCTTTTCTTTTCTAAATGTTTACTTAATACCATTAAAGATATGATCATTCTTACTCTTTGAATCATGCGTATTGCTGGATTTCTTATCCCATCTACTGGGCGCCATTTCTAAACAATGGCATACAATTGATTAGTTTATGAAACACAATTCATAGTTCTAAACTATTAAAATACCTAATGTAAATTGAAAAGATTATGCATATAATAAAAAATTTATTTGAGGAAGTATTAACTCAAAAATCCTTTATAATGGCTTGTAGATAAAATGTGAATTATCCTATGCATATCCCTTGAGAGTGTTGTAAACAAGAATGTAGAAAGGCCCATTGTCGTGTACCGATATATCTCAGGTAAATCCAAAAACTCATTGCTTTAGTTTTCACTCTTAGGTACTTCTATGCCAGAGCAGCCTCTACCTGTTCATTTCCTGAAAGGGATGTATTTCTAGGAAAATTCACAAAATCTATTCAATACCAAAATTCTTGGATGTTATTATATAGTGAACCTCAAAGTATATCTTATGGTAATGTTATCTAATTAGTGTTTTTCTAAATCCAGTTTCCAAGGTTATTTAATAAACTTTCACCAATACCAACTGTAATGACCTGCCCTTAGTTACCTAGAGTCGGTTCATTATTTTAATATATTTGCATGATTAGAAGGAATCAAGCCCCGAAGGACTGATCGGTTTAGCAGTCTTGTAAAATAGATTACATAAATGAATGTAACATTACACATTCTAATATAAAACACAATATAAATAATCTATTGGGAACTCCATTATTACCCTATCTTAACACTGCATATCAAACAAAATACACTTCTTGGAATCCTGGGAGAACAAAACATAATAAAGGGGTGAGCTCAAATGTCCAGTAAGGGTAAATAATTTACCAGAAGCTATAAACGTTTAAGGAAAGATATATAATAAAAACATCAGTCTTTTAAACAGAAAACTTGAACATAATATGGAAAAAATAAATCAAACATCACCATATAAACATGAACATGGATATTCTACTAGTCGAATAATCACATGTAATAACTAATTTCATAATGAGGGAATGCCTAACGCCGAACATCATTACCACAAAGTCAAGGCCTCGTGCCAAGACTACAAATAAAATTTTTGTAAAGGCCTTCTGTCAAGACACTAGTTTGTCTCATGAGACCTCCCGATGCATCGAGGAGATATAGCAGCTCCACCCGTCACTTACTACGTCCAATGCATTCCTCATATAAAAAAGTTGAAACATAACATAAAAATTCGTATTAAAAATATTATATGAAATGTTAATACGTTAACCATAAACCATGAATGGTATAAAAATAACACATCCACAGTCAAACATATAACCAAACCTTCAATAAAATATTGATGATTTGTATCATAATAAATCAAATTCAAACAAGTATAAAATCCATTAATGGATGTTGACATAGAAGAAATAAAAATTATTTGAGAGGAATATCTCTTTATATTTTGAAATCATTTAAAAGTCATGAAATTATAAAAGAAAAAAGTTATTTTGAAAATAATCTTATAATCTTGTAAGAGAATCTTCAAAGGTGTTATAAAGGCAGAGAATAACCACACCCACCATATAAGTTAAAAAAACATTCTTACTTTAATTTGTCGAAAAGGTCATAAAGTAACTTGTTTCGAAAATGATAGAAATATTCCTTTCAAAACATTTTATAAAATGTCAGAAAAGTGTGGGATGAATTTAACACATAGTCTAGTAAATAGTAAAAATGTTTTGAAAATAATTTTTATAAAACTCGGATGTGGATGACAATGAGGTCCCAATAGATACTTATGTAAAAACAATCTCGGATAATAAAGAGATTTGTGAAATTAACCCTTACCTTGTACTTTTCCTTGGTCGAGGGTATGTTAACCTATTGTATAATAATTAAATCATTTTTATGAAATTATAAATAACCATATACAAAAATATGATATCATATATGATCTTCTAATATTACTTAGTTAATAATATTTTAGTAGTATCATTTTTTCGGGTGTTAACTTATCCATTTTCCTTTATATGTTCTATTACATAAGCCATGTTTGTTATGGACATGATGTAGTTGATTCATATCTAGGCTGATATTAAGTTCTTAAAAATTATCTTTAATAACCAAATGAAAATTATTCTTGAATGGTTACGATAGGGAATGCATTTAATCGCGTTCATGGAGACTGTAATCCGTACGTACGCACAAACACTACTTTCATTTCATTTTTTATTATAAAAGGAAATAAAACCAAAAGATACATAGGTATATTTTTATTACAGTACAATATAATATTTTATATATGTTACGTATTTTCATTAACACCATACTTTATACATTACATGTATGGTATGAATGAGTCATATCACTTTGAAGGGGCGGTAGTCCGCACTTCCTCAAATTACTATTATCACATATATACAACATGAAAAGAATAAAGGTATGATATAAAAGAGAATTGCAGATGATTATAGATAAAATAAATATCATAAATATCATATATAATTACAATTTAATCATAATGGACACCAAAATAGATGGTAGTAGAAGATTGAACTATTGTTGTTTCGTGAGGCAGTAGTTTCTCGTTCACAGAAACATTAAGTTCTATATCCATTAAATAGAGGTCTGTGTAAGTGTAGTTAAAAAATTATTATAAAAACATCCTAGTACATTGATTATCCTAGTTATGTTATATAAGAAAGGAATAAAGAGAGTTTACGGGGTTGGAGACGTAAAATAAAAGAAAAGAACTTAAGAGGAGATGTTACCTTTAAACCGGGTAACTCCCTTTGGTTTAAACCAAAAGGCTTCTTTAAAGTGCCTTTTTGCCTATGGTAAGGATTTTAAGAGGAAGATAGGTATTTTGGGAGCTTAATTGGTCTGAGGTTGGATGAGACAATGGGATTGAGAGATGTGAATAATGGGTTAGAGGTGATGACTTTTTATAAGGGTGGGAAGGGGCTCTTTAGGAATGTTTGAAAATATTATTTTATTGGATAATGATTTTCGGTTTCTAAAGGCCCAAAACTAATTAAAGTCTAAGATAAGATAACTAATGCTCTAAATAAAGTCATCCAATAAGAATTGCAAAGGTTTGGGATATTTTTTTTTTAATTTTTATAATCTCATTTATTTAAATCATTCATTAATGAGGTAAACCCTACTTCATTATTGTGTCATAAATAATTTTATTTATTTGATGAATAAATATTATAAAAAAATAACATGATATAGGAAATAGTTTTTTAATTCAAATAAATATTTATATTTGAAATGATAACTTATATAACCCCATTAAAATTTTTTATACTAAAAGATATATGTTTATGTCATTTTTGTCTTTAATTTAAATTAATTAATATAAAGTGTCATTATCAATCTCAAGTTGGTTCATGGGGTCCCAAAATAGACCCAAGGATTCCCATGGTCGAAAATGTATCATATAATTGGAATAGGGCACATATTAGTGTTTTTTAATTTTATTATAAAAATATTTGTTAACCCTTATTTACTAGATTTTCCCTTTAACCAAGGTAAATAAAATATTTACTGAATTAAATATTCATAATGTATAAAAATAAATTTTCCCTATTTACACAATTTGGATACCTTGAATAAAAATATAGAATCCATTTCTCCAAATTCAAAACCAAAAAGTGGAAGAAATTAATTTAAAATTATATCTCGTTGTTAAAATAAAATGCGTGTTTTTAAGAAATAATAACTTTCAAAAGATTGACACTTCTTTATGTCAAATTTAAATGTGAAATTAAATACAATGACCTAAATTATATTAAATTATAAAAATATAATCTAATTATACATTAAAAACAATCAAATTTATAATTTAACAATATAAATTATTTTAATTAAAAAAAATAAATTAAAATTTAGTATTTTCAATGTTCATCAAAATATGAAATTTATCAGAAAATTACCAAATATTTATCAAAACTAAACTTTTATGTATCAATTATAAAGAATAATTTCATTTAAAAAAATTGAATATATAAACATTTCAAATATTACTTTTAAAAAATATTTTCCATTAAAAGGTGGTAAAATTAAATTTTTAAAAAATGCTTCTTTTTTTTCGGAAAAAATGCATTTGTTCTTATATTTTGTCTAAGAAACACATAATATAGATTATAAATTTATATGGAGTATATAAAATTCAAAATTCTATTAATACTATTCATAATTTCTTTTTAAATATCTAGTTTGGTAAGTCGTGTTGTGCTCTAAGCTGATGTTGCGTGTAGTGAAAGTTATTGAATTTCTTTGAAGAGATAATGTACTATGAAATAGTGGGGTGTTACAACTCTCCTCACTTATAAAAGTACACCCACTCTCCTCTCCTTCTCAAAAGATTAAACTTTTTTTAGATGTTACCAACACAAATTAGTTCTCAAATTCCCTCCTCAAATCCTAGAAGAATTATTTTTTCATAAGTCCATCCTTAGAAGTCCTTGGGCGAAATCCTAAGGAGGGTACCGAAAGAATAATTATTTTTCTTCAATGAGTGTTTTTATTTTATTTCAATATTCAAACCCTTAAATTATTATTAAACCATGATGATATGATAACATCATTATATTCCATATAAATGAATGTTTTTATAATAAATTAATGAACTAAAACCCCCTCCACTTCAATCACGTGTGTTATGAAATTATATTTTTTTTGTCTACAACAGACTACCACCTCGCTAACTGATGTCATTAATTTTTTTTAATTCTCATGATGTTTTTTTAAACACATTTTTGGTCAATGAAGTTATTTGGAATCAATATGTAACATTCCTCTTAAATCATTTAATAGATTCAAAATGTTTAATAAAATGATTCAGAGACTTATGTTTCATGAAATGAATTTATCAATGCCGTTTTTATGGGAATATAACTGTTAAGAAATCAATTTCTATTGTACTCAAGTGTTGGTATTAAATATAGTATAAATTAAATATATAATGTGTTTGATTAAATTTTTCGAAACTTATTTTAGATTTAATTAATTTAGAATTTAATTTTGAGACATGCATAGTAAATATATAGGAAATTTTTAAGGTTTTTTTTATTATTATATGGTTTATAATTCTTTTTATAACATGTTTGATATCAACGGTGTTTTCTTGATGGCTTATTTATTATTCACTATTATTGGTTTTTTGATTTAATTAACAGAATACAGGATGATGATCATTATTTTAGGTATTTTATAAGAGGGTATTTCAGTTGGATTGGATTAGATCACATGGGAACATTTGGTATTTATGTGGGAAAATAAAAATGAGTAGAGTTTTTTTAAATGTGTTTTATATTTTTTTTCAAATGTGTGATGGTTAATGTTTTTTATTAAATATACATGAAAGGAGGAATCTCATTATCTCATTTCATCTAGAATAAAATAATACCATTTTTTATTTTAAAATTTTAAAATTTTATTTTTATTCTGTTTTGTTTTGCTTATATATATGTATAATCATTTACGAGCATAATTTATCTTATATTTAATATCCAGATGTACTAACATTATAGCAGTATATATTCTAATAAACTTCCTCACCCAAGGTTCCCTTTTATAATATGGCTTACCCTAGAAATCATTATACATTTCTAATATGGGATTTAGGTTCTCTATTTCTTGTGTAGAACATTCTACATTTTAGAATTGGAATTCAGAAATGTTTCAAGTATGTGGATTTGAAGGAATATAAAATATAAAATATAATACCAATATAAATGAAACTTAAAACATGTATTAAAAAAATAAATAGTCAAAAATAAAAAAAATTGTAAAAAATGTTGATGAAAAATAATTAATAAGCATTCAAAACCACCAAACTGAAAAAAAATGTTTTAAGTATGTGAAATTGAAAGCTGATAAAATATTAACTATAACACCAATATAAATTAAAAATATTACATGTATTTAATATAAGTTAAAAATGTCATAAACCATGAAAATATATCATAGTAATGTGGTATAACATTGAAAGGAAACATAAACTTAAGCATAGATATCAAAAAATTGTGATAAAACCCAATACTTCCCACTCATTATTTTGTAAAATAACAAAATAATGTCCAAAAATTATTATTTTTGAAAATCCAATAATTCTCACACATTAACTTTTGAACAATACCAATCATGTCCACACATTATGATTTATTGAAACCCATTCATTCCCACACATTATGTTGTGAACAAATCCAATCGTGTTCATGCATAAACAATATATCTTGAGATATAAAACATTAACCACTTAATTTAAGGGAGATCTGACACCCCACCCATAACATAATTATATTCCATACCTATGTATTACATAAGAAAAAAACTCAATCATATTATCATAAAAACCCTATGAAAAGAAAAATAATTTTCACATCATTTCCAAGAAAAACCACATAGGGGGAAATCATGATTAGTTCAGTTTTCAAAATAATATTAATTTTATTAAATAATAATAAAATAATTTAATGTATGATCATGAACATTACTTACATTGAGATATGTATTTCTGAGGTATATAGGAAAATTCATGTAAAATCAAGAAATGGGTTTTCATTAATATTTTGAAATATAAATTTAAAAAGTAATATATATGTAATTTAATAAAAACAATTGAATAACCATAAAATCATGACATTGAAAAACTTACTAAAACAATAATTAAACTTTTATAAAACAGTAAAATACATGAATTTAATGAAAATAAAAACTGTCTTGAAGATAAAAATCACTCATTAAATGAAATTCCTTTATGAGTTAAAAATAACTTATTCAAAATATATATCATTAAAAAGTATAAAAACTATATTTGAAGAATTTATAGGGTAATAAAAATACCAAAAGATCTAAAATATATTTTTATTTAAAACAAATAATGAATGACATGGGTGGGATAAAAAATAGGGAAGAAATGTTCCATTAGGACAAGTATAGATTATTCTTTAAAATGTAACAACTTTAAAGAATGAGACTATTTAACTGAGGGAAATATATTCATGAGAAAAATAAAATTCTCCATATAAAAAAATATAATTTCATTTGAAATTGATAAATTTAATCATTAAAAAATATTTAACGAGTTTAGATAAGAAAGTTAGTTTGTGATTCAACATAAGAAAATTGAGATGATGAAACCCTTATGTTAAGCCCTGAATCCCCTTATATGTACATATACCATCATAAAAATCCAAATTATGTTCATTGAATACTTAATTAAAAACCTTTTTTTCATATATATTTCATTTTTAAGGACCATTTAGTTTTATATGATACTCATTTATATAGTTTTTTCTCCCCTTGACCTCTAAGGTGGTACTGTCAATTCTGCCAAAACTGCTTCAATACATTGGCCAGAGCCAATAGACATATAAAATAGTTTATTAATGTATATAATTTTAGATATATATGTTATTTTTTAATATATTGAAAAAATATATAGTTAAATGTGTTTTAATAAATAAATTTAAATAAAAAAAGTACCACAATGTTCTCATTTTAAGAGGTTAAATTCATAAGGACCATTAATTTCTATTACGACTAATAGATTGATGGTTTTATATTTATTGAATAATATTGGTATTATAAATAGTATACTTAATATATAAATTTATATATAAAACTTTCCATGTAAGGAGGTGATGAAAATTGATATGTGTCATTTATGGAGACGATATTCTGCATTTTCAATGGGGTGAAATTCTCATCATAGAATAGATGGAAGGGAAGGAAGATAATTAATTATTTATATTTATAGAATATTAATTATTTAATACCTATAATTTTTAATCATTAAATCTATCTTGATAACTATCATTTTAAGGTAGGGATGAAAAATGGAATACATTTCATCAAGGAGGTGATAATCCAGATGTACTCATGAGTGACCCTTTCATTTTCCATTAGATGAATGAGATGTATAAAATGGTAGGTAAATAAATATAACGAATTTTTAGTATACTAATTATATTTAATTCCTTATATTATAATGGTTATAGATGATTTAGAGGATGTGGAAGAAGAATGAAAAATTTGAAATCACTAGGTGAGATTATTATCTCTTCCTTCCATATCCTTCTTAATAACCCTCCTTAAGCTATATTGGGATTGTCTTTTCATGAGACTTGAATAAAGAAGACATGGATATGGATGTGGATATGTGATTTGGGTAGTTAATGGTAAATATATAGCGCACAAAGTTTGTGGTAAAGTGAGGGAGATTGTAACACTGGAATATTTTTATGATATATTTCTCATTAAATAATTTTAATTCATGAATAGATTGTGTTGAACATAACCATGAGTATAAAGTAACAATGAAATTCTATTAGTATAAAATTAAAATTATTACCTAGAAGTTAAATTGCTGTGAATAAGTAATAATAAATAATTTATGAAATATAATGCTCCAACTCAACGTGAATTTATTTATAAGTTCTTAGAAAATAATCACACAATATTTAGAGAAATATCATTATACATATTCTTCAAAAATGAGTTTTAATGTTATATAAAATTTATTTTAGAAAATAATGTAATTTGTTAGTAAAATTTTTAAAAATTATCTTAATTTTATATATTTATAAAAGCATTTATTTGTAAGGAATAGTGAAAATACATATTTTGGTAGAAAATTGTATTTTTAAAAATATTTACAAGTCAATATTATGTTTTGGATTATTTTTAAATTTTAATTATTTAATTTTTATCTAAAATAAAGTAATTATGTATTTTGAAATGGATTTTATATGTGAAATTTTATAAAAAAAATTATGATTCAAAAGGCCATTTTTCTGAAAAATGTTTTCAAGGAAATGTATCAGCTTTATATTAAATTAAATTCAGAAACACATGTATTTTGAGTTTTAAAAAATTTATGTTAAATATGGATTCATAAGGTCCAAATTTATTAATTAGTTCTCCTTTATTTTTTTCTCCAACATGAATAGTAAGCATGAAATTTTTTGTTACGATTGTAAAGGGTAAATTTGGTAATTTAGGTTAAAAATAAATTTATAAAACTATAAAATGACCTTAAACAGTGGAAAAAATTTTATTTGATGAATTAAATTACACCCTTAGTGTATAAAGATCAATATTAATACTTTTTTGTGGAAAATTCCTCTTGAAAATTAATTATATAATATTTAAAACAATGAGAGACACAAAATGTCATTTTCCTGGTCATTAGTATCTCTTATGTATCCACATGAGAAAAATGAATGTTATTAATGAATATAAATATCAATTTTTAACATAATTAGTATATTTTATTAATATAAATTTATTTTTGACATTTTGAGTGAGTTGAATGAAATTATGATATTTATAATATTTCATTTAATAAAAATTTAATTATTTAACATTCATTTTTTAATTAATATATCATTTTTTTATATAGAGATACACAAGAGGTATATTATACTATAAATATTATTATGAAATATAATAGAGATATATTCATCATAGTAATTTATATTTAATTTATTGTAAAAAAAATTATATTAAATAATTACATAACACCAATTTAGTAATTATATTATTAGAAGAAATATCAATCAAATATTAATAAAATTATAAAACTGAAAATAATTTTAAATATTTAATGTAGAAAGATATTCTTTTAGTTGAATTTGATATTTTTGGGATATTATAAAATATTTTATCTAAGTTAAATTGTTATCTTGATATTTTAAAAATCGATGAAATAAATTGTATCAAAATTCAAGCTATTGAAATTTTAGTAAAATAATTTTTTATTAAATTATTTAAAAATAATAAATTATATTTAAAAATAAAAATTAATTAAAATATGGTATAAAATGTTTTCAATTGTTGAATTATGGTCTACTTGAAATCACATAAGTAAAAATTTCAACATTTTAAAATTGATAATGTTGTTCCCTTAGTTAAAATTAAAATTGATTAAGTAAGGGTTAATCAAAATGATACGGTTTAAAACAATACCAAAACATTTTAGAAAAATATTTGAGAATATATTTAAAAAATTTATGATCTTATATTGGAATACTCGGCATCCTATAGGTATTTTTATTGAGATTAAATTTGTTATAAATTAATATTTCTGGAAATTCCAAAAGATCCCCTCACCTCAATTACAAAAGAGAACCTCCTCGCTCAATAACTCACATCACGATGAGCCTTCAAGATCGACCATACATTACCCATATACCTTATAAACTTTTCTAGTTAAATTATAAAAGTTATTGAATTCTCAAAATACCATGTCTACTATTACTAAAAAGAGATCTAGAGGGAGCTCGCCAAAGAAGGGGCAATCTTTTTTAAAAACTCTTTGATGATTATTTATTCTTATACTTTCACTTCATGTTTTTCTTACATTATAATGAAATAAATCTATTGTAAACTATATTATGAGATTTTATAATGATTATTTAACAACCATATTCCACCCTTTATCCATTATATGAAAAATGAAAGTACCACATGAGTGTACGTACAACTTATTGTTTCCATGTTGTGGTGTAATCTGTCTTTCATCACAACTTTATTTGGATGGTTATAATGATGGAAATACTATATATATATATATATATAATGATTATAACATCATATTTTTTTAGTAAAAATATATATACCATATACTTCCTTACCTTTTGTCTATTAATGGAATGATATCATCGCTCGTGTGTACGTACGACCTACTGTCCCCATGACGCGATGTGACTCATATTCTGTATTAACCATTAATGAATGAATATATAAATGTATATAATTTATAAATATGATATATTTATTACTTTAATATCATTTATTATTTTAGTTAACTATATCATAAGAACAAAAATTTATACTTATATGACAAAACATGAATACGAAAATGAAGTTGTTGACACCCGAAAGAAGATTAATATTTAAATATCATTAAAACATGGATGATAATATGATCATATATGATATCATAAAAATGAATATGGTTCTAGAATAAGTTAATAACCTTATTTAATCCATTATATGTGATTTTCATATATGTACCAAGGAAATTAAACTTGAGGTAAGGGTTAGTGTTACAATATCATTATTTCCTAATATTTTTTATATATAAGTATTTACTGTGGAAAATTTATCATCAATGTCCATTTTCTTTAAAACTATATTCCAATTATTTTACTATTAATCTATAATTTTTTAATATTTTTTTCACCCTTCTATGAATGTTTAATAAATTGCATGGAATTAAAACTTTTGTCATATTCTTAATGAGGTACTTTGGGTCATTTCTAGAAAAAAGTGCAAGGTAAATGTTTTATTTTAATTTATACTACATTGATAGATTTTAACACTTTCATGATGCCTTAATTACATTAAGCTTTCTTTATAATAATACAAGGATATTTTAAAATAAAATGTTTACTTTGAAAATATCAAGGCATTTTAAGAAAATAAAACCTTTTCAAAACAAAAAATATATTTTCTTTGAGAATTTATTTATATGTTATATCAAAATTATTTTCCATATATAATAACATTCATTGATGTTACATATACATTAATGGGGACCTTTTGGAATTATATTATCCCTATTATGCCTAGATTTTTTTATGATTATTATGGAATTGTATTTATGAAACCCATTTCTTTTTTATGGGATATGTTAGGATTGAATGAAGATTATGAAACCAATTTCATTCCATGGGTTCTGATATGATGAATGATTTATGTTTTTGTGGAACACATATTTATGGTTTGCATTATGGGAAAGGTGGGATATATATCTCTATCCAATGCATTGGGTAAGATTTTATATATCATGATATATACAAGACTGGAATAAAAAATGATATCAGTTTAGCAATACAGTGCTGCAAAGGAAAGAAAACCCATTCCAGTACCATAAGGTTTGAATGAGGAGTGAACAATGATTTAGTAAAGGACATTGTTCACTATGATTGTCTTGGAAATGAACCCTGATTAATATGGTAATGATTTTTTTATGCTTATGTGCATTCTGGAATTTTATGTCCTATGTTATGATCTCATGAAATATGTTCTTTATGAACCTATATGATTTTTTCTATGACATGACATCATGATCTTTGATATGAAGGATATAATTTTCAATTTTTTTGGTTACGTCGTTATGTCCCATGATTATGATATGATTGGCATCATCCTTATTTACCCTTAATCATCATCTTACCTCAACCTTTCTTATATATATTTTCCCCAAGACATGAAGAAGGTTATTAACTAAGATGTATGAAAAGGGGTTATAGAAATAAAGGAATAAATGGGTTACTTTGTGGATGTTTTGTGAACCAATTGTTTATTTTTTTTAGTTTCTGAAGACACTAAACTCATACAACTATAGAATGGTTTTGGTGTGTTATTTACTGAATATTGATTTTTTTGAATATAATATCTATAAATGAAAAGTATGGGATGTTATAGTTGTTATCATATATATGTTTAGTTAACCTTCAGAAACTAGGATGAGAACACATTAGTAAAGTCCCAAAGGATAAGTTTATGTATAGGTTACAGTACTATAGTTTCATTGAAAATAATACATAACCTAGGATAAAACATATGGTGTCCTGGATTGAAATTTTATAGTTAATCTACCTTAATTATATACATTCCCCATTAGGATGAGTGTTTCTCACACTGTGTTTGTTGGTTTTAAACAATTGAAGAAACCCAAAGGATCATTGTTAATAATAAATGCGATGGGAAATGTAATGATTATCCTCTTGATAAAACTAATGTTATGGGTTATGGAATGAAAAATATTATTTTTATTCTCAAAAAACATTGTTAAGTCATGAATCATGTAGGAATTCAAAATGAGACAACGAGGGACCACCATACTGTTGATTCCTATTTTAGGTTTCTTTGACCTTATTTCAATGGGTAATCTAATCCTCTAGTCAGTAAAAAATGGATCATTACCATGAAAAAGATATTATCAGTTCCCCAATGTTCATAACTTGAAAAATACATCTTAGTTGTCTGTCATATAGAATGTGAAGCAGATCAATGGTGGAATCTTATTAAGAATAGGCGTCAATGAGATGAATTTGACTATATGAAATGATAAAAGTTCAAAAACTTATTTTTCAATAAGTAATTTCATTGTATTCTTTATAAAAATATAGAGAGGGAGTTTCTTGATCTTAATACATAAGATGATGAATCTATTGTTACCTAGAATATAAATTTGGCATGACTTTTAAGGTATAGTTCTTGAATTATCAATCAACATGAGAGTAAGATTGGTCTATTTTTCAGCAGCTTAATACAATGTCTTCCAAGGGTATTTTCCATAAGGGACTTAAGTAGACATGAGTTAATTATTTTATATCATCCAATTTTTTATATAGAGATCAATGTCACCCATCAATCATATAGGTTTGATAAGAAAAGAAAAATGGATTTCAAGGGAAAATAAAAAATAGTAGTGAAAAGAAGATGAGATTTCCTTTATAATCAATGCGTGGAAAGAAACTTAGAGGAAACTATCATAAGACAAACATTAAATGTTTTGAGTGTGGGAAAAAAGGTCATTTGGAAATCTACTTCCGAAGTGGTGGAAAAAATATTA
Organism: Viscum album; assembly: GCA_963277665.1. Lineage (NCBI taxonomy): Eukaryota > Viridiplantae > Streptophyta > Magnoliopsida > Santalales > Viscaceae > Viscum > Viscum album. Next base: position 1,844,215,824 of record OY728150.1, read on the forward strand.
CTAATGATGTGAATAGAGAAAAGGATTCACAAAATTCACCTCCCACACTTCAATGCTACGTGTGAAAATAAAATTGGAATTATGCATACCAATTCCTTAATCCAAGGGTTATCAATGATGATTAACATTAGTAACCTCTAAAGGTCAATGAAAAAGGAAAATCACATGTGATCACTATTTGAGATGTGAAGTATAAAAATAAAGTGGAGAAAGGTACACTTACCATCCACTCTAATGTAGAAAGTTTTTTACTTGATTCTGCATCCCCCCACTATTTTATTTATAAATAGTTTTATAAGAGTATCATTGTATAACCTAAATAAATGGATGTTTAGTTAGATGTGAAATCTCATAACAGGATAATGGTCACCTCACAAGTTTATAAGTATACTCTAGTTGATTTTTTTGGGAAATTTCTTCATGAAAATATTGTGATCCTTCCATTAATTGAATTTTATGTGATTATTGGCATGGAATGGATTTCTCTATATTGATCTCATATCATTTTCCATGTAAGGGTAGTCACTTTTCATATTCCGAATGAGTCTATGATCATCCATCGATTCAAAGATTATTATGAAATTCTAGTGGATGTTTTATCCATATTATGGATCTTAATTCCTATGATGGAAGGTTATCTATCTCCTATAGTTGGGGAGAAACTCAGAAATAAAGATACACTTATTTTACGGGCGTATTTTTATGTTTTTTGAATGAATTTCTTGGTATTCCTCCTAATCATGATGTTAATTTTTTTAATATTTCTCATTATGGGTGTTATGCTTTTTTCAAAGAATCCATATAGAATGGCCCCATTTGAGTTACAGGAATTAAAGAAGAAACTCCACACGAATCCTTACACGGGATTTATATTCCCTACTGCATAACCTTATGGTGAACCTATTCTTTTGGTTAAGAATAAAGATAGATAAATGGGAAGATACATTGATTATAAAGAACATAACAAGATCACTATTAAGACCTTATATACTCCTCCCGGTACTGATGACTTATCTGACCAACGATGCAGAGCTCAATACTTTTCCAAGATTGATCTTTATTCTTGATATCATCAATTAAGGTTCAAGAAGGATGATCTAGACACAATGAATTTACAGTGATTCCATTTGGCCTTACTAATTCCCCTTCTATATTAATTGATTTATTGAATAGAGTCTTTATATACAATCTTGATCAGTTTCTGGTTGTCTTTATAGAAGCTATTATTATATATTAAAAGGGAAAGGAAGATCATGAATTTCACTTGAGGATTGAACTAAAGTCCCTGATAAAGGATATTATTTATGAAAAATTTACCAATTACTAATTTTGGTTTCAAAAAGTATCATTTTTGGGTCACATAAACTCAAGCGAGGGGATATCTATGGATACAGAAAAGGAATATGTTATTGAATATTGGACTTGACCAACAACAGTAACTGAAATCCAAAGTTTTCTTGGTTTGTATGTATATTATTGATGTTTTTTAGATAGTTCTCATGATTATCCAATAATCTCAACCAGTTGACTCAAAAAGGAGTTATGTTATTATGGACAAAATAATGTGAAGAAATTTTAAAGGAGTTGAAAAGAAGGATAGTCAATGAACCTATTCTCACACTACCCTATAATAGAGGATGGTTTTTGGTCCATGGTGATACATGCAAGAAAGGGATGGGACGTGTTCTCCTGAAAAATGATATGGTGGTATCTTATGCCTTGAAAAAATAAGCAATCCATGAGAAAAATAACCCAACTCATGATTTGGAGTAATCTTCGGTAAAATTTCCATTAAAGATATAGATACATTATATTTACAGATAAAGGTGTCATATATACACTAATAATAAAGTTTTCATGTATATTTTCACTCAAAAGGATCTTAATATGCACCAAACGAGATGGTTGGCGTTGATGAATGATTTTGACTCCTCAATACATTACCACCCTGGGAAAGTGAACAATGTGGAAGACACTTTGAGGCAAAAGGACCATGAAGTTGTATCTATGATGAGGATCACAAAAGATCCAATATTTATGGATTTCAAACAGGTGGATTTGGAAATAATAAAGGGGGAGAAATCAAATCTTTATAAAATTAATGTTAAATTATCTATACAAGTGATGATCTTGGAGGAACAACGTGAATACATAGAGATACAAAAGAAGTTGAGAAATAATCCTGAGGTCAACTATGATTGTCATGGAATAATGATGTTCATGAAATGTGTTTTCATTAATTCCATAAAAATTATAGGATTTGTAGGATGAGGCTCATGGTTTGTCATTATTTATTTATCTTGAAGTAAAAATGATGCATAAAGACCAAAAATCATATTTCTAATGGGAAGGAATAAAGAGAGATATTGAAGAATATGTCTCCCGATGCATGGTTTATCAGCATGTTATGGGTGAGAGACAAATGTCTAAGGGGAAATTCAACCATTACCAATACTAGAATGGAAATGGTAAAACATCAACATTGATTTTTTCATCGAACTTCCAAAAACAACTAAAGGATATAATTCTAAATGGTTTATGGTAGATCTCTTTAAAAAGTTGACACACTTTATTAATGATAGATAAAATTTATATATGGATCAACATTCCAGGATATATATAAATGAATTAGTAGGATTTCATGAAGTTCCACATTCTATTATAATTTATCGGGATCCAAGGTTCACCTCAAAGTTTTGGAGAAGTCTTCAATAAGCTATGGATATAGAGTTATGTTTCAGCACTACTTATCATCCTCATATAGATAGTCAGTGTTATAAGAAAATTCAAACTCCTGATGAAATTTTGATGGATTTCTCTCTAGATTTTAAAGGTTTTTGAGATTAACACCTACCTTTTTTTATAATTTTCTAACAATAGTAGCTTTCACCCTAGTATTTAAATGGATCCTTAAGAAGACCTATATGATAAGATGTACAGAAATCTAATATTCTAGGATGAATTTATGGAATGAAAGCTATTGGGACTTGATAATCTTGGGTAAATGGAAGAGAAGGTTAGATGAATTCAACAACATATAATAGTATCTTGTATTGGATAAAAATGTTGTACTGACAATTGATGAAAATTAATATAGTTTTTAGTGGGTGACATGGTATTTATATGAATATATCACTAGAAGAGATTGATGTGATTTGGAAATAAGGTAATTCTAATCCCTAGGTATGTTGGTCCATTTAAAATTATGGATCATGTTGGAAAAATATCTTATCGATTAGAGAAAATAATGAATCTATCTCATGTTCATGATGTGTTCCATGTGTCTATCTTGATAAAGTACATACCTTATTCTTCACATGTAAAAAACACGGAATTTTTATGGATGGAGGAATATCATTCTTATAACGAACAACCGATAAATATTCTAGATCTTAGAGAGAATGTTCTACAAAACAAGACCACTCACTTGGATAAAATTTAATGGGGGAACCAAAAAATGGAGGAAGCTACATGGGAACCTAAGGATGTGATGAGGTAGAAGTATCCTCAACTTTTTGTGTGCAAGTAATGATTTTCATCTTATAAATCCATTTTAAGGAGGTATAATTTAAAACGAGAATATTTTTATGAAATATTTCACTTTAAATAATTTTAAATCTTTAGTAGCTTGCGTTTCACACATTCAGGAGTTTAAACAAACCATGTGATGCTATAAGTAAAAAATTACCATTATAACCTATCCATTAAATTAGTAGGAATAAATAATAATAACTAACATAGGAAATATAATGATCCAACACAATATGAATTTATTTGTAAGTGCTAAAAATTTATCACACAATTTTTTTAAGATCATATTATACATATTCTTCTAAAATGAGTTTTTCTTGTTCTAGAAAATGGAAATAATAAAAGGAATTTAATTTTTGAATAAATCATTTCAAAAGTATATTAAAATTATTTCTTTATAAAACCACATATTTTTAAGGAATACTGAATATACTAGTTTTTATTGAAAACATTATTTTTTTAAAGTCATTACCATAGTCAATTTATGATTTGGATTAGATTTAATTTTTAATTAGTTAATTTTGATTTAAAATAATTTGATTATGTTTTTTGAAAAGTATTTTATTTCTGAACTTATTATAAAAACATTTTATGTTTTAAATTTTTTTTTCTTCAGAAAAATAGTTTATCATGGAAATATACTGGCATTATATTAAATTAAATTCTACAACTTATGTGTTTTGAATTTTTAAAAATTGACGTAAAATTTGGATTCGCGAGTTAAAATTTTATTAAGTAGGTCACGTTTATTTGTTTTTCTAATATGAATAGTAACCTCGGTAAATTTATTTACCATGGTAAAGGGTACATTAGGTTATTTAGGTTGAAAATAAAATTATAAAATCTATAAAACGACCCTTAAAAGGAAAAAATTTAATTGGATGAATGAAACTAAATCATTGAAACTTAAGTATATAAATCATGTCTTTTAATAGAATCGTTTCCATGAAAATTACTTATATAATAATTAAATCAAAGAATGACACAAAATTCCATTTTCTCTATCTTTAATATCTATCATGTTTCCCTATGGGGAAACATGATTGTCAAGAATGAATATAATTTTAAATTATTTATGTAATAAGTATATTTTCAATATATATATATATATATATTTGACATTTGTATCCACTTGGTTGAAATTATGATATTAATAATATTTTATTTGTAAATATTTTAAAGATGTCACATTCATGTTTTAAATAATATATAATTTTTAATACAGGGATACATAATTGATAATTTGGAAATAAATATAATTATAAAATATAATAGATATATATTATGCATAGTAACATATTTTTAATTTTTAGCGTACAAAAATTATATTAAATAATTACACGACGCTAATGTGGTAATTATTTTATTAATGGAAACATAAATTAAATATTATATAAAATAATAAAATAAATATAATTTGAGATAATTATTATTGAAAAAAAAATTAATAGATGTCCTTGACAATTTATGGATATAATAAAATATTTTCTTCGAAGTTAACTTTTAATATTAATATTTATAAAAATCTAAAAATTAAATTGAGTCAAAATTGATAGTATTGATATTTTATCAAAACAAAATTTTATTAAATTATTAAAAAATAATAAAAATTATTAAAAAATACCACATAGTTATAATATGGAAAAAATGATCTATATTAATCATTTATAGTGTAATTAACACCATGTCAGTAAAAATTACAACATTTTAATGTTGAATTGTTTGTGTTACCTTAGTCAAAATTAAAATAAGGTGAGTAAGGGTTAATCAAATTTATAAGTTTTAAAAAAATTCCAAAACATGTAAAAACAATATTTTTTATGAGATTAATACATTCTCTCATCTTAAATAAGAATACATGGCCATTTGGATGTATTTTTATTGATATTGAATTTATTATGAATTAATATTTTTTTGAAATTCCAAAAGTTCCCCTCATATTAATTATAAAAGGCCCCATACTCCCTCAATTATTCACATGAATTTGAGATTTTAATATAAAAACAACCCAGACATTTCCTTGATTAACTTCCCCATTAACATTCTACAGGTTCTATAATTCTAAAAATACCAGCTCTAGTATTCCAATGAGGAGATCTAGAGGGAGGTCACTGAAGAAGAGTTAATCTCATTTACTAACTCTTTCAAGATTAGTTATTCTTCTACATCCTATTCATATGTTAATTCCATTATACAGTAAAAAATATAGAATAAATAATATTCAGATATGTTATTATGATTATGGGACCACCATATTCCATCTTTTATTCATCTTATAAAAAAATAAAGTACCATGTATGTATACATATGACTTACCATCTCCACCATGTGGTGTAATCAAATTTTTATCACTACTTTATTTGGATGTGTATAATGATAGAAATAATATATATATATATGTAATTATTATAACATTATATTAATTCTATAAAAAAAATACACTATCAGTTTCCTTATATTTTTACTATTAAGGTAATGATACCATCGCTCTTGCGTACGTACAACCTATCCTCTCCACGATGCAATGCGATTCATTTTCCATATTTACCATTCAAGAATGATTATATAAATGTATATAATGAAAAATATGATATATATTACCTTAATATAATTTATGAAATTATGGAACTATATTATATGAATAAGAATAGAGACTTATAGGACAGAACATGCATAAGAAAAAGAAGCAATTAACGCCCAAATGAAGAGTAATAATGAAATATATTTTACAAATGGGTGATAATAGGATCAAATATGATATAATAAATACAAATATGGTTCTAGAATGAAATAATTAAATTATTTAATCCATTATATAGGTTTTTATATGTTAAAGTAAATAAAACATTAGGTAATGGTTAATTTCACATTCCCATTATTTTCCAGCATTGCTTAAATGTAGGTATTTACTTGGGAACATTTAACATCAATGACCATGTTTCCTAAATATGTTTTCAAAAATATTTTTATTATTCTTATACATATTTTGAAATTCATTTTTACCCATATATGAATTTTTACTAACTAGTATGAATGGAATAATTTTCTAATATTCCTAACGAGGTACATTGTTACTTTTTTTAAAAAAAAAGTACGATGAGAATGTTTTATTTTAACTTATATTGAATGAAAATGTTTTTATTATTTATTGACACCTTAATTATTTGAATATTCCTTTACATGCTTATATGGTTATCTTCAATGGTAATTTTTCATTTAAAATTGTGCAACATTTTATGAAAAGAATCTATTTTCAAATAGAAAGGATATTTTCTTGAAGAATTATTTTCAATTTTTCTACCAAAATTATTTTCCATATACAATAACATTATTTGGTATTAATTATACATTAATTGGGATATTTTTTCAAGGATATTATTGTAACACCCTAGGATAGTGAAAATAAATTTAATATTTAATGCATGAAAAACAATGTCTGTACAAAACACCACATTGTTATAACCTATCCAATAAATATAATTTTACCACCCATTTGATTTCAATTTTAGAAATATGACATACATGGTTGCGAACAATAATTTTTTTAGAGTCTGATATAACCAACTTATTTTTTTGGTGAATAGTAACATACCCTTATAAATAGTAATTTTACCCTTATTAATAGTGGTATACCCTTATTAATAGTAACTTAACCTATTATAGTATATATATAGGATTTAAGTGAAATTATGATGTACCTATATTTTGGAATAAGTAAATAAATGGTTAAAAACTGTATTTTTCAAGTAAATTATGATTTTAATTAAAATTTTAATTAATGATATTTAGAAAATTATTTTTGAAAAATAGGACATCATTTTTGGATTCTACATGTCGAAAAATGGATAGGGTCAATTTTTGAGATTTTTCTGAAATACATGATTTTTTGGTGAAAAGTAAAATTCGAAAATTTAAAATAAATGCTAAAAAATTGATTTATTTAGTCATTTATGAATTTTTTCAGATGTACGCACTAATTTTTCGAATTATAATACACCAATTACCATTTTTGGTCATTTAATCATCATTATTGGTTGTCTTATGCAAAAATAATAAACTAATGATTAAAATATTAAGATAACCCTCCTCCCCTCCACTATAAATACCACATATTCCACCTTCTTATATTCACTTCTCTCAAAACTTTTGAGTTCTCCATATTCAGACCAAATATCCTACCATTATCCTCTCCCACGAATAATAGCCCTTGGTTTTATAAAAGGACTAAATCTTCTTCCCTTAAGAGTCTCTCAAGGAACGTTAATTCAAGAGGTAAAATTCCTCTTTTTTCCTTCATTTTTGTGTTTCTTTGTTATCTTTTATTTCCTATCATCTCCTTAACCATATGGTATGAAAAATATATTAACATACATATATATAATTTTTTTATTCTAATGGGATAATTTGTATTCATATATCATTTTCCTCTCCTTGTTTATGCTAAAAATGTTACATCATCCAAGATGTGTTGATTTATCACGTTCTTGGATGATGATTCTTTTGATATTATTTTCCATACTAAAAAATAATCATGAAACCATTTTTATGGTTGAAAAAGACTATAATATATGAATTTTATCTTATCTAATGTTCTGGAATATTTATTCACTCACAATGTAAAATAATAATACCAAACAAGGTAATTATGAGTAAAATCGCCAAATTAATCCATGCGTTTATCATTAATGTTTTATATAATGAATCAACTTCAATAAAAATAACCAAATGAATTTTATAACAATTTATTCTTCTTAATGTTCATTAATAACATATGAAATAAATTATTGACTTCAACTTCCATTTACATGAACTACAAAACTCTTTTACAAGTGAGCATATCAATAATATTATGAAAACAAGAACTCACAAAAAATGAAATTAAATCCCTTAAACCATCTAGAAGGCCATTAATTAACCTAATAAAGTCATAATAAATCAAATAAATATATAAATGGTTCTTTAATTATAAATTAATGAACCTAATTTGGTTATTTATGTCAATAAGATCAAGAAAAGAACACCCTCAAAATTAAGGTAAGAGATCCTCTCTCTCACTTTTATTCTAGAACCCCCCTATGTTGTATCCTTTTATTTTAAATTCCTAATGATGGGGTACTTTTTTTCACCTCAACCATACTTAACTTATGATATATAAATTATGGGATACACCTTTATCTCTCATTAATCAATCACAACAACACATGTTTCCATGCTAAAATGTTTATAAGGGTATTCTACCTGAATCTCCATTTCCATTCTGGTTACTCTTATTCTCTATGTACCTCAATAAAATTATAAATTATTATTATGAACTCATCATGAATTCTGTTTTAATTTTCTATATAATTGTTTTAACCATAATCATTCCTTATTTTATGTGGAGTTACATGTTTTAAAATAATCTTTCATAAAATAGTTCCGAAATGCATGCCCAATTCATGAAACTTCTCGAATTATTACCTATTTCTAGTTTCAGTCAATAAACAATTTAAACCATATTTATCTTTCTGAAATCACTCATTTAAACATGAGAAAAATATTTTGGTTTATTCTTGGTTTTATGAAAGAAAAAAAATTCTTTTTCACATTAAAATCCTTTAATATTTTCCTTAAATCACACTAAAATGTTTTATTTCTAAAGCTTCTTTAAAAACTCCTTTTAAATGATTTAACCTGAATAAGACTTTATTTAAGCCCCAAATATAATATCAATGGTGTAAAATTTTATTTTCTATTATACACAAGTTTACAATATTATATCCTGACAAATACAAATGATTTTTCAAAAGAACACTTCTTTCCAAAGTAAAAAAAGGATTTTCCCATATCACTATAGCTTTTATGCGATATATGCCTTGTTACAAAAATAATTCATTATTGTGGTGTATGTACTATCCTTTGGTATATCATATTAATAATATACTTATTCTCATGACATTCTAATGGATTATGATTTGAAAGTGTCAAGGTGGTATGAGACACTTTGGAATGATTAAGGATTATTTCCTCTATAATTTTTTAATGGTCTCATTTAAATGTATATTTATTTATGTCAACATCCATTGATGAATATTTTATTTCATAGGATTTATCTCCTATGATATAATATTAAATTATTATGTTTAATGGTTTATGATTAGTTTGAATGTGGACGTTCTATCTTGAAACAATTAACTATATTAATCTGAATGGTTAGTGTTTATGTTTAATGACTTAGGAAAGTTATTTACATTCCATATTTTTTTTCAATATGAATGTATATGTTTTTTATATTTATCCCCATTCATAATAGGAATAAATTTGACTTCTTATGTGATAGGTGGGTCCATATATAGCCCCCAGATGCATCAGTAGGTCTCATTAGACAAACTATGATCTTGGCACAAGGCCTTGTTATTATAGATATTTATGGTCTTGGAACGAGGCCTTAACGTTATGGTTATGATGTATGACATATTCATTTCCCTCATTGTTAAACTAGTAATTTGAAGTTTATTTGGTTATTTGACTAGTAGAATGCCCATGATTATGCTTTATTATGGCATTATTTATTCATCTCTTATTCCTACAATAATGTGGTCTTGTTTATTTTTAAAGGCATGTGTTTTAGTTATTCACAATGACTAATGTTTATGTTTATGATATCTTCTTCTATGTTACTTACCCTTACTGGGAATTTGAGATCACCCATTTCATTTGTTTTACATACCTAGGTGATGAAGAAGAGATCATTTACTGAGTTTTCAAGGATGAAGTTTATTAGTTTTTGTTATGTATCTTTTTTTCCTTTCCAAATGTAAAATGGGTTCCATGTATGAATCTTTTTTCTTTAAGACTACTAAACTGATCGGTATTTCTAGATATTATTCCCTATAATCAAGAGCATTTAATAAAGTAATAAAACAACTCTGGGATTTTAGGTTTGAGGCATTACAATTAGTATCAATGGATGTTAATAGAAAACTTGGAAACTAGATAATGAAAAAGTAGATTAGAAAACAAAACCCTAAGATAATCATTAGGGATAATAATAAAAGGATATCCTATAATTTTGGTAAGGAATAGATTATATGGTTTATTACGAAAATACTCCCATGTGTGGATATGAACAAGTAGAGGTGGATCTGGAACAAATTCATATATGGGTAAAACAAAAAAACACTAATTTGAGATAGAATCAAACAGGAACTGGTGCATGACAAGGGGACTTGCTATACTCTTGGTTATACACCCCTAGGGGATATTATTTGGTAAATTCATACGCTTACTACAAACTATTATTAAGGATTTACGCCCCCAAAGTATCCAAATTATACAGTTATAGGATTTATGATGCATAAATGTATCTTATGTGTTATACCATTTTTAGAGATATAGAGTGTTCACAATTTTATAAGATTATATATTATATGGAATTGATTATAAATAGAGCCTAGAAGAAGTAATTATAACTTCACCAATGCACATTATGAAAATAGTAAGAAATATCATATCTCTAATGGTCCTAAGACATCATTTCAAAGAAATATAGTCTCCCAAGTATCCTCATTATATGATGGAATAGTATCATGTGCTAACAAGGTATCTAAATAATTCTATGAATCCTATAGATTTTAAGGGATGAAAATGAAGAAGAGGTTGGTAGAGGAAAACATAGATAAAGGGAATTAGGGAAATAAGGGTTTCCCAACATGTGATAATTATGGAAAGAATAACACTGGTAAATTCATGAAAGGAATAAGAGTTTTTTATAAGTGGGAAGAAAAAGGACACCGAGTTCGTGATTGCAATGGTAAGAAAATGGTTTCCAATGTACAATTCTATAACTGCACGGACATGGGTCACTGTGGGAATCAATGTTCCAAACATTAATTGAATATACCCCAAATGATGTTAATAGATAAATATCAAGTTATGATACTTCAGCATATGAATTAGAATGATTAATATGACTAGTCCCAAAACATATCTTTTGAATATTTTGTCTATAATTCCCTAGTCATATGAATTATGGAATATATGAATATTATACTACATTACTTTTTCTGGAAGGATTTGTGGTTGTATGATTAATGGTTCTAAAAAAATGAATTCAGATGTAGGTCAGACATTTTTAAAATATATGGTCGAGCGATAAACAAACCTTATTATGTTCATAATGTTGAGATTTCAATTTCAGAATAAATAGATGATTTTTATGGAAAATGTAAATTTGGTAGTACTAACTATTGTGTAAATGAATCTAAATTATTTGATCTTAATATTTTGGAATGTTAAAACATTTATAAAATGGTTTAAATTGATCATTTTATGAGGGTTTAGAGGTTAATGACACCAAATGATGAAACTTATGCTATGAGATGAAATATTGGTAGTTCAAGGAATAATAAAAGCATAAGACCATGTTTAGAAACCTATATTTATACACATATAGAGTTGAATAATCCCTTGACTCTACGAAAAAATTCTTAAATGTTGTTCTATTATCATAATCATTGATAACATCGAGGAAATGTTTTATTACTATAGTATATGGTTTTGTGGTAATCTACTTTCATATAAACCTATTTTCTATCACTAGAAATTTATAGTTTGGTTTTTATTCTATGCTTGGGTTTTCAATTCCAATCAATATCACTCTATTAGAAATGATAATTTATTCATTTTTTATTAACCTCTTTTCCCTTAACCTTTTTAAGGAGGATATTCTATTAACCCTTATTTCTGATACGAGTTTTTTCATAAGGACATTCTCAAGTAACAACCAATATCTTTCAATGAGAAATATCAAATTTTGTGGATGACATTTTATATATGGAGGGGATAATTTAAAACCCCATGATTTTGAAAATAACTTTATTATTGAATGCATGAATCACTAATTCTCTATAAAACACTACTTTTTTATAATCGAGCTAGTAATCATAACTTTACCACCCCTATGATTTGAATTTCAAAAATATGACATACACGGTTGCGATCAGTATGTTATTTAGACTTAGATATAAAAAATTTAATTTTTAGTGAATAATATCATACTCTTATGGATAATAATGTTACCCTTAGGAATAGTGGAATACCCTTATGAATAGTAACCACACTTATGATAGTATATATATTGGATTTATGTGAAAATATGATGTACCTATGTTTTGGAATAAGTAAATAAATGTTTTAAAAATGGTATTTTTCAGGTAAATTATGATTTTAATTAAAAATATAATTAATCATATTTAGAAAATTATTTTTGAAAAATGGACTTTATTTTTGGATTATACACGTTGAAAAAGTTTTAGGGTGAATTTTTGGGATTTTTCTGAAATACTTGAATTTTTTAGGAATAGTAAATTACAATAATTTAAAATAAATTATAGAAATTGTTTTATTGAGCCATTAATGATGTTATGATGATGTAAGAACCAATGGTTTGAAATCACATTCACATACTACTATTTATCATCATGGAATCATCACTATTGGCTGTCTTATTGAAAAATAATAAACTAATGATTAAAATATCTAGAGAACCCCCATCCCCTATTCTATAAGTACCACCTCTTCCACCCTCTTCTATTTACTGCTATGAAGCCTTGATCCTTCTCCAAAATCTACCAAAATCTTCTCCCAAGATCCCCCCCCCATGACCAGCTACCTTTGGTCTCATAAAAAGACAAAATACTCTTCCCTTAAGAGGCTCTCAAGGAAGGTTAATTCGAGAGGTAAAATTCCTCTTTTCTTTTAATTTATTTTCATGTTCCTATGTTATCTTTTTTTTCCAAACCTATCCTCATCCAAATAGTTTTAAAAATATAGTACCATAAATATACTAGAATATTGTTATGCCAATGTGATAATTCATCTTCATCTATCCTTTCCCCCCACATTTATGCTAAAAATGAAACATCTTCTGAGATGTGTTGATTTATCACATTCATGGACGACGGTGTTTATATATTATTTAACTTCATAATATCTAGTCATGAAACCATTTTTATTGTTGAACCAAACTATTATATATTTATTATACCATAATTAATGTTTTTGAATCCTTATGCACTCATAATGTAAAATAATAATAAAAAACAGGACAACTGTGAGAAAAATCACCAAATTAATCCATGCGTTTATCATTAATGTTTTATATAATGATTCAACTTCACTCCAAATAAGCAAATGAATTTTATAAGAATGTAATATTATGAATTATAATTAATAATATATAAAATAAATTTTGGAATTCATCTCCCATCTTACATGAACTACCATACTGTTTTATAATTGAGTCGATCATGAATATTATGAAGAGGAGCACTCATGAACAATGAAATTGAATCCCTTCAACCATCTAAAAGGACATTAAGGAACTTTATAAAGTCATAATAAACCAAATAAATATACAAACGGTTATACAATTTATAATTAATTAACTTAATCTATTTATTCAGGTTACTAAGATCAAGCGAAGAACACCATCAAATTATGGGTAAGGGATCCTCTCTCTCACTTTTATTCAAGAATATCCCCTATGTTGTGTCTTTTTATTTTTAATTTCAAATGATGGGTTATGTTTCATAACCTCCCCTATACTTCCCATATAATATATAAATGAATAGATACCCCTTTATGTCTCACTAATCCCTCACAAGAACACCCATTACCATGTCGAAATGTTTGTAAGGGTATTCTACCAGAATCTCTATTTCCTTTCGTCTTACTCTTATTCTATACACAACTTAATAAAATTATTAATTAATATTATTAACTCATAATAAATTATGTTTTAATGGTCTATATAATATTACCAACCATAATCCTTCCTTATTTTATGGGGAGTTACATGTCTTAAAAGAGAATTTTAAAAAAATAGTTCGAAATGCAATCTCAATTCAAGGATCTTCACGAAATCTTTCATATTTTGAAGTTCACTAAATAATATTTTTTAAGATAAATTTATCTTTCTAAAATCAAATTTTTTAATATGAAAATCAATTTTGTTTCATTCCTTGTTTTATGAAATTAAACACACCTTTGTGTTTTAAAATCCTTTAATATTTTCCGTAAACCACACTAAAATGATTTATTTCTAAAGCTTCTTTAAAAACTCATTTTAAATGATTTAACCTCAATAAGACATTATTTAATCCTCAAATATAATTTCAATGACATTTAATTTTTATTTTTTGGGATACAGATGTTTAATATACGATTTCTTGAAAAATAAAAATTATTTTCGAATACTACTTTTCTTTTCAAAGTAAAAAGGATTTTTCTCACCACATATTCACTTTTATGAGATATATGCCATATTCATCACTTATTTAATTATTGTGTAGTATGTAATGACCTTTGGTATATCATATAAATATTTTGATTATTCTCATGATATTCTAAGGGATTATGGTTTGAATGTTTCATGGTGGTATGAGACACTTTGGAATGTTTAAGGAGTATTTCCTCAAGAGTTTTTCAATGGTATCATTTAAAATTATCTTTATTTATGTAAAAATCCTATGATGAATCTTGTATTTCATTAAGATTTATCTCTTATGATATGATCTACACAATTTTATGTCAAAGGGTTTCTTATTAGTTTGAATGTGGTTGTTCTATCTTGATAACAATCACCATATTACTCTGAATGGTTAGTGTTAATGTTTAATAACTAGGGAAAGTTATTTAAATTTCATATCTTAGTTTTAATATGAATATATATGTTTTTTATGCTTATCACCATTCATAAGTGGAATTCATTAGACTTACTATGTGATGCGGGGCACTATAGCCCCTCTATGCATCGGTAGGTCTCATGAGACAAAATGTGGTCTTGGCACGGGGCCTTGAAAAAATGCATATTTATGGTCTTAGCATGAATAATTGATGGTATGGTTATGTTGTCAAACATATGAATTTATCTCATTTTGATGATATTAATTTAAATATCTTGTGGTTATACGACTAGTAGAATACCCATGATTATGATTTATTATGGAATTATTTATTCAGATCTTATTCCTACCATAATGTGTCCATGTTTATTTTTAAAGTCATGTTTTTTAGTTAGTCACCATGAATAATGTTTATGTTTATGATATATTCTGTTGTGTTGCTTACCCTTACGTAATATTTGATCTCACCCCTTTCATCGGTTTTCCTTCCCCAGGTGATGAAGAAGAGATCATTTATTGTGTTTTCAAGGATTCAGTTTATTATCTTCTATTATATATCTTTTTTTCCTCTCCCCACGTAAAATTGGTTCCATGTATGTATATAGTGTCTTCAAGACTGCTAAATTGATCAGTCCTTTGTTATTTGATTCCTATAATCATGTCAATGTAATAAAGTAATGCACCGGCTCCCAGATTTCAGGGTCGGGGCGTTATAATTATTCCTATTATATCTATGGTTTTATAATGTTTATGATGGAATAATATTTATGAATCCCATTTTTTTCCATGGCTTATGTTATGATTGAATGATGTTTATGAAACCCATTTCATTTAATGGGTTCTCATATGATTAATGATTTATGTACTTGTGCCATACATATGTATGGTTTCCATTATGTAATTGATGAGACCTTAATGTCACTCAAATGGATTTTTTAAAGCATTATATATAATAAGATAAACAAGACTAGAATGAGAAATTATCTCTGTTCAGTAATACAGGGCTAGAACAGGAAGAATACTGGGTTTAGTAACACATTGCTGGATTGAGGAGTGAACTTAGTTCATTAAAGGAAACTGTCCACTATGATGGTCTTTGAAATTAGCCTTTACTAATATGGAAACTATTTTTTATTGTTATGTGTATGCCACCATTTTATATCTTATGTTAAGATATCATGAAATATATTCTTTATGAACTTCAATGATTTGTCCCTTGGCATGAAATCATGATATTTAAGATGCAGAATATAATTTCCAAACATTTTTCTTAGGTTTTTATGTACCATGATTATGATATGATTTATATCTCCCTTTTGTTAATGTCATGACCCATCCCCCAACGCCATTGTAGTGAATACCCCAATCCCACATTCCATAGGCCATGGGCGGGAGACTAGCACCGAGTAGGCAAATCCCAAAAAAGGAAGGAATTTTCTTTTAATCATATACAATCACACAAAGCTCAAACTGTATAAAATAAACACAAAGTAGACAACAACTATCATTGATACAACTACTAAGAGTACAATACAATCTAAAAGTACAAATGGGACTGAATACAATCCCAAAATCACAAAGGAATGTACAATTACCACGATCCGTCCTGTCCAGACCCAACCTGAAGGGAAGGTGAAGGGTAGATACCTATTGCTGTAGAAGTATGCTAGTTCGTCCCATCTCACTAAGCACCACTGGGTCTCGGACCACCAATGCCTCTTTTAGATAGTCAATCAACTTAATGGGACACGACACATTCGGTTGAATCCCATGTAGGGGGTGAGTAACACAATAATCATTAGGGACCCCAAACCACAAAGGAAAGTCCAAAATGAAAGACTCCAAAGCAAAGACAGCTCACACCAGGTATAACTCAAAGTATAGAAAGTAAGATTATCAGTAATAGAGATGAATCATCTTGTACTACTGAGGGACTCATCCTTGATGAGTCACTAAGGTTCTCTTGGATACTAAACCACTCAATTCCGCTCCAATACCTGACCACTGAGATCTTCTTGTCTACTGGACCATAGAGGTCCACTCATCTGTTGGACCACTGAGGTCTGCTCATTTGCGGAACCACCGAGGTACGCTTGCTTGATGGACCACTGATCTACGCTCGTGTGCTAGACCAATAATCACCAATTATCTGATTTACCGATGAGGTACGTTCATCTGCTAGACCACCGAGGTCCGCTCGTCTTCTTCACCACTAACGTACGCTCATCTGCCGCACCACTGAGGTATGCTTATCTGCTGGGCCATTGAGGTCTGGTCATCTGCTGGAACACTGAGGTACACTCCACTATTGTACCACTGATATCCCCTCGTCTACTACACTACTGAGGTACTCTCCTATATTGGACTATTGAGGTTCTCTCCTCATATCCTTCATGTTACAGCCAGCTGTAGGATTCACATTCTCCAAGGAACTTGATTCCTGAAAAATCGACTTCTCAAGTCATAAGTGGTACATTGATTACCAAAAAAACACAATTAGAGTATCCCCAATGGAGCATCTCATCACAAGGGTCTCAATTCCACAGATGGAACGTCAATCGAACAATCATTCTGAAGGAAATTATCTTTTTAGTAAATAGAGGCTAGTTGTGTCTGTGCTCGGTCCGACTTGGTCAGACCGACCCGACCAACCTGGCCTGAGGGTCCTTTATGACCAGAACTATTTTGTCTGACCAGAAGCTTCACAGTTGGGTTTGGTCCGAACTTGTCCAGCCTGGCCTAGTGTCCAGGACTATTGGGCCATTCGGGATCCTGCCTGATTTGGATGTGGGTCCATCCCGCCGGGTCTCCCAACGACCCGGTCTACATCTGGTCCAGTCTGACATAGTCAGACTCATTCTAACCAGCATGGCCGCCCAACAGTCTAGTTTCCCATCTGGTTTGGTCTGCATTGGGGGTCCAATTTTCCTCCAGCCTGGGTCCCCCAGCGGCCCAATTCAACCCTTCTAGCCCAGCTCACATTGGCAGACCAACATTGCCCAACCAGGATACTATGTGGACCAGCCCTATCCTTAGCTTGGTTCATTGTCAGGCCGATACATCCTTTTTGGGATGTGATGCAACCACGTCCGTCCTCATGTCAAGCAGCTAGTTGAAAGTGGATGCCTCTCTTCCGCACACACGGGATGCCGCACTAGCCAATGCCAGTGCATCCCCGCGGTCAACCCACATTTGACCACTTGACGCGACACCCACTAGCGACACCTTCCACACCTCTATGGTCATCGCTGCTAGCGGCCTTCACCTCCATGGTGTGCCACCTCCTGCCTGCCGCCAGCCTTGGTGTTGGAAGCTCTTACTACCACCGCCACCTAGGTGCCACAACCTAGTGCCATCACCACAACTTGGTGTCACAGCCTTGTTCCACTACCATGGTCTCCTATTGCTGGCACTATATCCCACGACATCCTTCCATTGGACAATATGCCACTACTGTCCCATTAGGACCGCGAATACCATCACCACCAAATTCATTGTGTCACGAAGAATGGGTTGAATACAAGAAGATGATATAGGAAGGACTCACACATATGAACACCCAAAGAATGTTTTGGGTCTTTGTTCATTTAGAACCAGATACATTCTTGTAATCAAGATCATGAAGAACCATAAAGGGTGGAATAATCACAATAAAATAAATATACCCTTATAATCCTGCATTGTTAACCCTCCCATATGAATGACCGATCTGTGGGTTAACTTGTTCGTGAGTTAACCTGGGTTTTTAATTTAAAAGAAAGAATGGGGAAAACCAATTTACACATAAAATCATCAAAGCCCATCCTGAGAAATGAGATTTCTCAAGGATGATCATTCTTCATCATCTGTAAATCTTTGATACTGAATCTACCTTCCAACGGTATTTTGCCACATTATTATTCTCCAATGTTCATCATTGGAGTGTATTTTTTAGAGACTCAGAGGGATTTGAAAGATCCGAATCTGATCTCCAATTCCTGTTATCCAATTAAATGGGGAAAAATGTCGCAGTATTCCTGTTACACTGAGTCTCCACCGTTATGATGTTTCATTTATGAAATAGTGTTTTTATTACTTTGTGTTACAGTGTCATAACGTGGTTCCATTTATGGAATGAAATAGTCGACTTGTCGCTGCGTTGTAGGGAAACAATTTTTAATAAAATAATCTTTTTAAGGTAAATTTATTTTTCCTTAAAACATTCGAAAAATAACTTTTCCCTTGACCAGCACTGGTCAAGGTTATGTCCTCCTTAAGGAGAACATCTCATTATGAACTCAACCATTTTCAGTATTTTTAATCTGAGTTACCATTTGTGAGTTAGGAGAATTCAATAAATAAAACAAATTTTATTTTAATTTTTTCATTTATTGTTACATCCCAAAAACCAACATTCAAATTTAGCCCACACTAACCGATGTTTGGCCCCACCAAAGAGAAGTATATCCTCAAGAACTCTAAGGTACTCTCGAATTTTAAATCCGAGTGACCTTTTATGAGTTATAATGATTTGAAAATAAAATAA
Source organism: Viscum album (assembly GCA_963277665.1). NCBI lineage: Eukaryota > Viridiplantae > Streptophyta > Magnoliopsida > Santalales > Viscaceae > Viscum > Viscum album. Next base: position 1,844,235,546 of record OY728150.1, read on the forward strand.
CTCTATTCATTTATTTAATTTATAGCCAAAAACTACTTTCTACTTTTGAACTGTATCGACCAATGTTAGGCCCTCCTAAGGAAAAAATCCCATCATGAGCACAATGGAGGTCTCTTATTTTAAATCTGAGTCACTATTTTTAAGCTATAAGGATTTGAAAAAAATAAAATAAAATAAAATAATTAATTTATTTACTGTTATGTCATTTACTGGTTTTCTCACTACAGGCCCACGAAGACTAAAATTATGTTGTGCCTCGGTTAAAGCCACCATCCTGAAGGAAATGGTACCCTCCGATTTCTAATCCAGGAACCCATTTATGAGTTATTCCTCTTTTGTGGAAAACTGCTCATGCACACTATTTAAAAATTAAAAAATTTCGATGGATCATTTCGGGCTCTCCAGGTCACTCACTGGAATCTTGGCTAACTGGCTGCGTGGATTCATCTTGAAAGAGATCATGATTAATCACCATTAATATATTATACCTGGTGAAATGAATTTTACTCAGAAAGATCATGATAAATTATTCAAATACGCATGTAACCAGTGTTTTCATGTAACAAATTAGAAATAAATAATTTGGAACCTGGTGTATGGATACATCGGCTGCCACACCAACACTAGACTCTTTGGCCTAAACGATGAAAAAAATACATAACACTATTTCCCTATAAAATTTTACATAATCTTAGTTCTTCTGGTAGAACCGACCACCCTCTGATTCCACTTTGTCACGACCCGTCCCCCAGGGCCCATGCCATGACTACCCGAAGCCCACCTTCCATAGGCCAAGCAATGACAACTAGCATCGAGTATGCATATCCCAAAAAGGGAAGGCATTTTCCTTTAACCCTCTACACATAAATAAATCTCAAAATACAGAAATTAAATTTAAATTCAACCACAACTATCCCTGAGACAAGTGAAGAGAGTACAATACAATCTAAAAGTAAAAAGGGGCCAGAATAAAACCCCAAAACCTCAATGTAAATTACAAATACCACGGTCCATCCACTCATGACCCCACCATAAGGGTAGGTGAATGATAGATGCATGTACCTGTAGAAGTACGCCTGTCCATCTTGTATCACTGAGCACCACTAGGTCCCAGACCATCAAGGTCTCTGTCAAAGAGACAATCACCTACACGAGACACGACATGTTCAGGAACAGACTGTATATGGGTGAGTAACAAAATACTTAGTAGGGACCCCAAATCCCAAAGGAAAGAACAAAAAAAAGACATCTCACACTTGGAATAACTAAATGTACAGAATGTATGATTATCATTTTTAAAGTTGAATCATCCTGTACTACTGAGGGACTCATCCCTGATGAGGCGCTGAGGTTCTCTCAACTATTGGACCACTAAGGTCCATTCCCTTTATAGACCATAGAGGTCCTCTCATCTATTGGACCACTATGGTTTGCTCCTCTATTGGACAACTAAGTTCTACTCATCTGCTGGACCACTGAGGTCCACTCATTTGGTGGACCACTAAGGTATCCTATTTTTTTGGACAACTGAGGTATGGTCATATACTGAACCACTAAGGTATAATCATCTGCTGTACCACTGAGGTTCACTCGTCTCCTACACCACTGTGGTCCGCTCATCTATTTAACCAATGTTTTATGCTTGTCTGATGAACCATTGAGTTCCGCTCACCTGCTACACCGCTAAGGTCTGCGCATCTACTGGACCACTATGGTTCGCTTGTTTACTGAAACACTGAGGTATGCTCGTCTGCTATACCACTAAGTTCTTTTCATCATATCCTTCGTGTCACAGCCATCCGTAGGATTTCCCTTCTCTAGCGCTCTTAATTGTGGAAGAATCTACTCCTAAAGTTAATGGTCATACCTCGAACTCCACTGAAACTCACTTAGAGTGTAACCAAAGGACCATCTCTTCACAAGTGTCCAAACACCGCAAACTAAATGTCAATTGGATACCCATTCTAAAATATATTTGCATCCCGACAATCTGGGTATGTTTGCGTCTGGGCCCGGGCCGACTTGGTTGGGCCGACTAGAACCATCCGACCCAGGAGTCCCGTATGAAATGACCAATTTCATCTGACCCAAACTATCCTGGTTGGGTCTGGGATGACTCGGTCCGGCCTGGCTTAGTAGACAGGCCCATTGGGACTTACTGGACATGTCCCAGTTTTGCCGTGGGTCCAGCCAGCCGGGTCGCCCAGCGACCCAGTCTGCATCCGGTCTGATCCAACTAAGTTTGAACAGTTCTGACCAGCTAGGCGACTCAGCAGCCTGATTTTAAAATTCTGTCCTGGAACGTATTGGCGGGCCAACTTTTCCCAATATGGCCACTCAACGGCCCTGCCCGATCCTCGACCTGGTTCATTGATGGGCCGGTTCATCACCATTAGGGTGTGGTGAAATCGCGTCTAGCCTCACATAAAGTGGATAGGTGAAACTAGAAACCTCCCTTACTTTTAAATATGGTGTTGTACTGGACCCTTCTAGGGCATCCCTACGGTCAACCCGCAGTTGATCACCTGATGCAGTACCCGCCAGTGCCGCCTGTCCATAGCACCACCTCCGTCGCTGGTTGCGGCCTCATCTGCCTCAGCGCACTGTCGGGTCGTGCCACCTCCCACCGTCCACCAACCTTGGTGACGGTGGCTCCTTATACCACCGCGGCCTGGGTTCCACTACCTAGTTCCGCCCTTATAGCTGGGTGCTATAGCCTTGTGCCTCCTCCACAATCTCCTACAACTTATGCACTAAGTATCACAGTCTTCTACCTCCACCGAAGCTGGGTGCCACAGCCTAGTACCATCATCGCCAAATTCATTGCACCATGAATAATGGAGAGAATTCAAGAATATTATAGTTTAAGGAGTCACACATATGAACACCCAAAGAATGTTTTGGATATTTGTTCATTTAGACTCGGATACTTTCCTGTTAGTACGATTGCAAAGAACCGAAAATGGAAGAATAATCACAATAAAATAGATATATTCTTTTAATCCCACATTATTATCCCTACCATATGAATGAGTGTTCTGTGGGTTAACTTGTTCGTGAGTTAACTCTCATTAGTCGTTTAAAAGAAAGAACATGGAGAAAAATTCACACAGAAAAGCATCAAACCCCAACCTAGGAAAGAAGATTTCTCAAGGATGATCATTCATCATCATCCATTGTTCTTTGACCACAATTCCACTCTCCCAGGGTATCATTGCTTCCTTTTAATAAACCATCATTAGTCATTGGAGAGTTTTCCTATAGAGGTTCACAGGGATTTGAAAAATCCAAATTTGATCTCCAATTCCTGTTATCCAATTAAATGGAAAAAATGCATCACATCATTTCTATTACGTTGAGTTTCCACCGCTACACTATTTCATTTATGAAATAATGTTTCAATTAATTTGTTTTTTAGCATCATTACGCAGTTCCATTTTTGGAATGAAATATTCATCTTGTCACCGTGTTTCAGCATAACAATTTTGAATAAAATAAATTTTTTATGTTTATTTTATTCTTCCTTAAAACATTTGAAAAATAATTATTCCCTCAACCTATGCCAGTCAAGGTTAAGTCTTGCTTAAGGATAAAATCACATTACCAACTCATCCATGGTCACATATTTTTAATCCAGGTTATCGTTTTTAGTTATGAGGATTTGAAAATAAAATAACTTCTATTTAAATTAATTTATTTACGGTTACGTCCCAAAAACCAACATTCACAGCCGGCCCGCGCCAACAGATGTTAGGCTTATCATAATGGAAACATACCCTCACAAACTCAATGATACACTCATATTTCCAAGATGAGTTACCATTTATGAGTTATATGGATATGAAAATAAAATAAATTTATTCAATTTTTTTATTTATGACCAAAAACATCTTTCTATTGTTGACCCACACTGACCAATGTTAGGATCTACTCAAGGAATGCATACCCTCATGAGATCAACAATATTTTGATATTATAAATTCGAGACACCGTTCTTGAGTTATATGAATTTAAAAAAATAAAATAATTTTATTTAATTATTTTATTTACGGTTATGACATTTTCTGGTTTTCTCACTGGATGCCTGCACCGACTAAACATTAGACACACCAAGGGTAAAACCACCATCTTTAATGAAACAGTTCCCTCCTATTTATGATCCATGAACCTATTTAATATTTTTCTACTTTTTAGGAAATACACTCATACGTGCTATTTAAAACATTACATTTTTCAACAAATCAATACGGGCACTCTGGGCCCTAGAATAGAAATTCGTCTTAGCTCCTAGTCTCAAAATAATCCCCTTTAATATAAAAAACTTTATATGTAATTTTTTGGTATTACATTTACCCATACTGAGCATATGATACCGCCCTTTCTTAGGATTCTTTTCCCCGATATAGGAATAAGGGTATTAAGTGACATGTGTCAAAAAGGGGTTTTAGTTATGAATAAATAAGTGGGAGACAATGTAGATGGTTTATGAACTAGTTTTTTATGTTTCTCAGTTTTTGAAGTCACTAAACATATATGGTCCTGGCATGGTATTGTTATCTTATTTAATGAATACTCTTCTATTTGGAAGTAATATCTATGTTTGAAAAGTATGAAACATTATAGGGATGAAGAGATACTTTATTTTGTGAGTGGATTAGAACTCTTATAAATCAATATAACATTAAAATTAAATCATGTTTATTTCATAGGAAAGTGGAACAAAAAAACACAATTTTTAATATTATGTGTTGGGAATTCAAAATATATTTATCAAATCAAATTGGAAGATGATTCAGAGATAATTGTTGCTACATATCTTTGGTTAGCCCTCCATTTTAACCTTTACCATGATCATAATTTATTTATATGGGTAAAAATTAAGTTTAACATATCTTATAATACTTTTTATGGTAATTCACAATATTAAATCCCTTTCAATGAGTTCATTTTCGAAATTTCATAAAATTAAATTCAATGTATTAACGCATTACACAATAAAAATATTAGTTTTAGAATTCAAAAAAATATAGTATTTCAAAAAAATAAAAAAATTTACCCTGAAGACAATAGGGATATGATGAATCTAAAAAATAATCCCATTTTATAAAATATATACTTGGAAGGTGATAAAAATTTAATTTTTATATGAATTTTTGATGTGGAAAAAAAATTTGCTAAAGAAAATTTTTAGGAATATAATTAATCAATTAATTAATTATTTTAAAAATAAAATCCATAATGTTAACAATTAAATATTTATATCATCATAACTCATTATTTATAAAATAGTGAAGAACATCTCATAATATGTAAATGTAATATATGAAGTGGTGGAAATCAGGGGTGGTGGTTCAGTTAGCCTAGATCACAAAGTTTTTTCCATAAGCATTAACTACTCCCATAAACGATTTTTATCAAGACATACTTGTTGAAATTTATCTTAGTATTTGTCAAGGGAATCTTAGTAATGATTTCTCCTTTTGAAGCATAGGAATATGGGATTAATTAGGAATAATTATACTTATTTATGGTATTTATACTATTTTTTACAAAAAATCCATAATTTAGTAATCTATATTTATAACTACTAACTAATTTTTTTATAATAGTCATATTTAATAATTTTATTTCATTAATATGTGATTCTTAATTTTATATAATATTTGTTTTAAAAACAATCCAAATATAAAAAAATTATTTAAATAGATTAATTTATTGAAATTAAAGGATGTTATATTCTACCTACTTAAAATAATTTCACGCTAAAAAGTCCTTTACGTGGATGAGAATTGTTGAGGTAAATTCTTCTTATTACATAATTTGGTTCCTATATAGCTTCCTCAAACATATGACTTCACCATTGATATTTTATAGGTGATATTCCTTATTTATAAACATGTTTTATCTTTGATCATAATCTCCACTAGTTTCTACTCAAAAGAGAGATCGTGTACCTATTCTATAGCTTTCATGTTCTGTAAAAGTGATGTATTTAGTACATACTTCATCAAAACTGATACATAGAAGAGGTCATGCACCAAATATAAGAATTTAATATATGATATGTGATATGATATCATCCCATCCGGATCCAAAATATAAAATGAGATGATGTATGTAGGTCTCAGTTTCCCTTTATTCAAAAATATCATAACCCAGTTCCATGGAAATATCTGGAGGAATACTATATCACCAAGTTATAACTATAAATATATTTATGGTCGTCAACATAGATTTTCTATATGATTTTTTCATATTCCATATGTAACTGAATGGTATAGAACTTATCTATTATTTCAAGTATGATATTGGTTAATATTAGATTCCTCTCTCCAACATCATCATTTCTTATTAGATTCATACTCATTATGCCATTGAAATCATCATATGGTTCTATTTAAATACTAGGATGGAAAATATTTTTATATGATAACTATACCAGGGGTGGTTTTGATCACCAAATTTTTTTAAATACATCAAACATGATCTCTATATATCCTATGAGGATAGAAAAGTCTTTTCAAGCTAACCATATTTCTGAGGATAACAAAAACTGATGAAAATCATTTTTATCTCCATTGATTTTAAATAATTCTTAGAAAACCTAAGGTAAACCTCATATACTAAATAGATACATTAGTTCGCGGTACTACATGTAGCCTTATCCCATACCTCATATATGTCATGGAATGTTAGTTATATGTTAAATATTTATTAATGAAAAAAATTATCTTACTTTGTATGTCAATCAACTAAAAAATAGAAATTATTATTTTTAAAATTCATTTAATTTTTTTTGATGATATCCATGGTGATTTTTTCCACTTTAAAAATTTTATGGGTAATGTTCTCATCATCCTCTCAGATATCGATCATTCACCCATAGCTTTATTACAAAACCAGAACTTAGATGTGTACTCTATAATGTCAATCATGGTATTATTTTATCATATGATTGTCATTATATATTTATATATATTTGTGTTTGTTGATGGTCCATCCTGTCACAAAGTCTAATGACTCATAAATGTAATACCTTAGTCCAAAGTGATTCATCCTTTGAAGAAACATCAAAAATTGACAAAGGCATGAAAAAGGATTCCTTTAAGCAAGGGTTGTGCATGTTTCATCATGGTCGTGCAAGTATACTTGCACGCCAAATATTGGGCGCACAGGTGACTTACATTCCCTATTTGATTTTCTCCCAAGGTCTTCAGTAGCCTATAAATACTTCTTGTGGGCCCCCCATTTTAAAGAGGAAAATTTCCAGAAACTCAAATTTGAGCTCCCGATGCCCTAGTCTCTTCTCGAAGCTTACAAACACTTCTAAGGTAATTTCTTACCTAGAATGGAAGATCTAAAGAAGGGGAGTAAGTCCTAAGTGTTGAAACTCATCAACACTTGTGCGCCTAAGTGGAACACTTGGGCGCCGCCTTACCCCTTCAACAGAACTTGCGCGCCACTCTTCTAGAAGACTCTAGGGATAGTACTAAGGGATTGAACCAAGTCTCAACCAAGTATTACCCTAAGGGTTGACCATCGTGCAAGTACCCATGTGTCACACAAGTATATTTGTGTGACCAGAACTTGTGCGGCCACGTAGGACCTGCATGCCCACTTCTTTTGGGGTGCCCATCCTACCTATTTCACCTCTCTTATGCCTATCCACCTCTCCTATTCAAGATTTATCCTCCAAAAACCCTCTTCAAATCTATTTATGGCATGGTTCCTTTGTTGGATTTATTATCTGAAAGGAATTCTGTGGAACATCTCTAAAAAACCTTGTGATTTACTTATCTTTATGTCACTGAGGTTAGAGATTTCATTCATTCAACCTCATCCTTTAAGATGAGAGAATCCTTAACTTGGGCATCCTTTTCAAGAGTAATCCCCAGTCCACATTCTCTTAATTTGGGCATCCTCCTTAGGAGTAATCCCCAAGTCCCCTAACCTGGGCATCCTTCTTAGGAGTAAGCCTCATTCATAATTTCCCAAATCTAGGCATCCTCTTTAGGAGTAATCCCTACGTTCCCAGATTCTAAATTCCCTTAACCTGGGCCTCCTCCTTATGAGTAAGCCCCAGTTTTCAAATCCCTTTAACCTTGGCCTCCTACTTAGGAATAAGTCCCAGTCATAAATTCCTTTAAACTAGGCCTCCTTCTCAGGAATAATCCCCAGTCACAATTTCTCTTAACCAGTCTTAATTTACTTTTGATTTGGGATTCCTTCTATTGAGTAAAACCCAATTATAAGTCCCCTCTAATTTAGGCATCCTTCGTAGGAGTGAACCCTAAGTTAAGTATCCAAATCTCTATAAAGCACATATACCTTTATGGACCCTGTTATCGGACTTCTTATCTGAAATACATCCCGATCTCTATCTATTTGGTTAGTCATACATACATAATCCCCACATCATTTCTTATGATTGCATATTTCATGGCACAATTGTCTGGTTTTACCAATACCTCTTGTTTTTCACACCGAGCATTACTCACGTGAGCTTAGAGTGTAAAAGTAATTATGACATCTTTCTTTGAGCCATCAATCATGCATAAACCTCATACTTATTTAATCGAACTATGTGGGTTCTGATTCCTTTTTTAAACAAGGATATGTAGGTACCCCATCTGTGGGTATGATCCCAAATCTGAAATAATCCATGTCTTTCAGAATGACAATAAACTTCAAGTTCCCCACTGAGTGGCTTTAAAACCAGTATGCTCATCATAATGACCAATAGACTTTTATATAATGTATTTAAGGGTACCATTAACTAAAAATATCCAAAAAATACAGATGATTCTCTATCATAGAAGAACCTCAAATACATATAAAAGATTCTCTAAATTTCATACATATCAATCATTGATTTTCAGATCTAAAGGAAAGATCATTTTATACTTGTTAATTTAATAAGAATTCACGGACATAACTTATGTCAATAAATAGAGTCCCATAGTAGATAATAATTCCCCTCAAAAAGGTGTGATGAGTCTGGCCTACCATCCTCTCGACCAATGAAAATTCTTTAGTCTCATAGGTCCATAACTAATGAGCACCTACCTTTGGAATGTATGTCCAAATTGATATAGAATCATTGGATGTTTCTGGTTCTATGAACAAACCCATTAGAAACCACTTGGAATGTTTTAACCTTAAATCAATGATGTCATCCCCAATTACAGAGGAAACAAAAGATGTTGAACCTGACGTGAATCCTTAACCAAGTTAAAATGATATTTTACTTATTTGTTAGTCCCCTATTTAAAATCAATGAAAGGGCCACAAGACAATCACTAACATACATGCCTATCCAAAAGATGTAGTGGACAGACTTATCTTGATTAAATCTATTATATAAAATAGGAACTCTTTTACATGATTTTATGTATTACAGAAATGGCCTCCCTTATGTTGAAACCTGTGAATTCTTTTGCTGTGAATACTTCTGCTGCTACTCCTGCTAGATCGTCATCCGCTCTGAGGAAGACATCACCTACTCAATGTCTTCAATGTTGGGTATCAAATGCGCTGGTTACGGAGTACCATCAAAATGGTACTATTATGACTGTGGAGGCCACTCAACAAGCCCTCTGAGTCAATAATTCACCCTGGTCGTCCGGACAGTGATGACCAACGATCAAGAAGTAGGTGGTGCCAACCACCGTCTCTAATCGTTTCGGGTCGTTATCCCCGGAATGCAATCAATATTCTCTTCCATATTCTGGGGAGGTGAATGAGTAGGTCCCTCATGGCCTTAATTCAAGGAGACATGAGTCCTTCCTATGGGCTACCATAAATAATCACCACCAGACTCGTGCGGCAGTGCGCCCTCAACATGATGAGGGTATCATTTCCAGGCATTCGGACTAGGTTCCTCAAACCCAATAAAGCATGATGAACCGCCAGAGGTGAAATCTGGTCAACAATGAGTAGGTTCTCATCTCTTCCATCTCTAGAGAATTACACCTGCCTAATGTGGTGGAAAGGAACGAACGGGCACATACACCTGTCTGTTTTAATTCCGCCGCCCAGCAGACTCGTCTGGCAGCAGCACACCAATCCGGCTAGGCAATTCTAGTGGAGTACTATAGATAGGAACATACACCTGTTTATAAATCATCAGCTAGTAATCATGCGCGACTGACTACATACAATGAAGCCCACCAACCCAATGTGTTGAAAATTGGTAAATAGGCACATACACCCGCTTACACTTATCAATCCTGCCAGCAGCCTCGTCTGTCAGTATTGAAGGAAGATCGTCAACCATGTTCGGTAGAGTTAAATAAGCAGGAACATACACCTACAAGTATTGATCAAGACTACCAACAATATCATTTGGTAGCACTCGGATAAGTCAGTCAGAAAGCTCCGGTGACAAACAAGAGGCAGACTCAACTCTATGCCCCCACACAGGAGTACTGTCTGAATTCCCTGACAGGAAAAGGAGGACAGGAGCAAGAATACACACCAAATACAAGTACGTAATGGACGTATATCCCCATTCTAGCAGTTGAAGTCACCAACCACATTCTGTCAATGGTGAAAGAGCAAAAGAAAATCCCTACTCATATTCTGGATGCTTTCCAGGATATTATAACAGCTTCAGCAGCATCACAGGGAAAGACACACAAATCTATCTCTACCAGTGGAGTGACACATCAACATATTACTCCTTAATAGACACACACCTCTGTTCCAGTCCAAGAGTGTTGTGGGGAATACTCCCCCATATCATACAGACAACCAAGTCAGGAACATACACCTGATTTGAGTGGAGATCATCTGCCTAACCTGATCATTTCTACTGAGAAGGCACATACACCTACCCATAATGACCATTTTTGTCAACAAGTGGTTCCCAAATTGAGTAAGAAGGTGTCTAAGAAGAAGAACCGCCCAGCAGAGTCAAAAAATCAAGATCCAATCTGTAATAAGGCCTTGCTCGATGCTGAAGTTCTTGAATCCCATAGACAATTATCTGTTGGAATTCAAGATTCTACTATATCAGTTCCCGATAGTGGGAAAATTAATTCTGAATGTCTTCATCAGACATTTCCTCATGAAGTCTTGCTTCATGACATTTCGGTTGATCTCAAAGTTTCATCTTCAGATGAGAGCCACAAGAATCCTCTGTGTGGTCAGAAGACCAAGGAGAAAAATGTTTCATCTTTTGCTGTAACCCACCATGGTGGTCCTCCCCATGATGATTAATTTAGCTGTGAAAGTCCTCTCCACCGTTATAATGCACATTTCCTGGAAAATGATCCAATGGAAAATGTAGTGACGACAAAGCCCTATTATCTTGAAGCACTTGAAAATGTGAAGCCAGTCATGTCTGATTCTTTACCGCTGACAGGTGAAATACTTTCTTAATAAAAAGATAGCCTAGGGTGTAGGTCATTCTCCGAACCACCCCTAGGTCGTTCATCTTCAAGTTTGATAAGTGAATTCTCTACCGATCATGTTGAATCCGATGAAGAAACAAAGAAGCACCAACTCTGGTCTAATCAGGTAGAAGAATCTTCATCAAATGATAAAGAGGAAGTACTGAATATTAGAAAACAACTGGCGAAAGGTAAAGTGTCAGTCATGTTTTGGCCTCTGGCTGATTCTCATAATGGCATTCCAGAGATGTTGACGGAAGATGGAATTCATGATATTCATCTCAACATATGGAAAAATCTTTGTCAGTTGAAAAAGAAAATATTATCTTATGATGAATATGAAAATCATGTCAAGATAATATAAGGGTTACAATGCCAAATTGACTTGGAATCTCTCAGTTTCTCGATATCCGAAAGCTGAAAAGCAGTAGAGAGCCCTTCAGCGTTCATGCCTTGGCGCCCTAGGAAGATTGCACCAGTTAATTGTTAATGCCCCATCTGGTATTCATATAAGGGGATAAGGTATTCATGGAGCACTACATTTCACTGTGATCTCCAGTTAGCAAAGCCTGCCGAAAATGGTCTCATGCATTGTTTTTGCCCATGGTCGGCCATAGTCAATTGGCTTTGTTTGTAATCAAAGGCTTTCCCAAGAACATGTCTCAACTAGTTCTTCTCAAAATCAAGCATACAGAGAACAAGTTGTTGAATTACTCCCGCATCAAGCAAATGAGAATATTGAATAGGCCTCTCATTCGGATCAAGCACATCATCAAGTGACCTAAGTGTCAAAAATCATCCAATGGTATTTTGAGCCGGGTGATAAAATTGGATGCAGGTTGATGTATCCAGCCAATTTCCGGACTAAAATCCGCAAGATCAGGAAAGAATTCAGGAAAGTCTCAGATATAGCATGTCAAGAACCACCCCATCATGCCAGACTAGGTACTCTTTTAACCCAACCCTCGAAATCAACAAATAGGATTTGAGGAATTGAGCAGGAACAACCCCAGTCCACCGGACTGGGGACTTTTTCAAATCCTCAATCTCTTCCTCAGAAAAATTCAGTATTCTATCGATTAGGGAAGAACCCAAAGAGGAACGGAGATCCACATTATCAGGAGATTCCCTCCAAATTACGGTTCATCAAGAAGTTCCTGAGGGATCAAATCGACAAAAGGCAATGTCTCATAAGGTACATGGAAAAAGGAATTATCACAAAAATGCCAATAGAAGGGATGCAATGCATTATGCATCAATAAATGTCATTAATGCCATTATTGCTAATCCACCAGATGAGGCTCAGTCAAAGGAATCAGATAAAGAGATTCCTTCTCAAGAAGTTGTACGCACAGACACAAATAAAGGAGTTGTGCGCACACGAAATCAAAGGATTACCCAGAATCTGGGTGTTCCTTCAAATAACCCACTTCCCCCTCTCCAAAATGGATCCAACAAGGGGAAAGGAAAGAATCAGGTTACATACCCTTCCTTTGGAGAAGGCCAATCAGTCTCACTAGAGCAAATATTTACACAACAAGAGGAAGAAATGAAGGAATTGTGGAGGATGAATGTAGAACTACTTTAGGGTAGTCTTCCTTTTAGGTGTGCTGGAGTCAGTCACCCAAGGGAATTTATTTTGGCTACTGAGATGGATCAAGAATATCATCCTTTATCAGTACACCCTCATAGGTCTAATCCTATGGGTCAGGTGCAACAACAATCAGTGGTTCTACCATCAGTTGCAGTACCAGCCACCACATCTGTCCAAGCTCCAGTCATTGCACCTATTCCAATCAAAGCTCAACCGGATGTTTCTCAAAAGTTAATAACTACTATTGAGTCATTAACAGCTTGGTTGGGAGCTATGGAGGGAAAAAATTCTCAAATTCAACCAGAAAAGAGAGCTTACCATGAATGGGTTGATGTAATTATTCCCCCATCAAATATTTCAAGTACCACATTCCCAATATTTAATGGTTCGGGAGACCCAGAGCAACAATTAACACATTTTTTTTCTTGTTGAGATCCTATGATGCTAACCCCTCAGTAATAAGAAGCAGTTAAGCTCAAGTGTTTTGTACAGTCATTACAAGGGCCTGCCTTTGTTTGGTATACAAGATTGCAATCCCAGTCAATTACCAGGTGGGAGGATATCTGTCAACGATTACTTCTTCAATTAAGCTCAACTTTTCCAAAGAAAATCGTTTTTTATTTTAAAAATTGTAAGAAAAGGGGGAATGAAAGGGTTTCAAATTTCATTGCCCATTGGAAGGGATTAACATATTCCCTGAGCATAGCACTCCCTCAAGAGGAATTGCTGCCAATCTGTGTGGAAAATCTTCGTGATGAGTTACGCACACCATTGATCCCTGTGAAATATGCAAAATGGTTTAGAGACCTTACATAGATCACTCAATAGATTGAAGATTCTTATATGAAGACTAAGGATAAAACTGGTGTAATTCCATCAGCTAAAGGAAGGATAATGGGTAAAGTAGAGTATTCTATAGTTATTCTTAAACAAGCACCTGTACCTGCTTCTACGTCTAAACCTTCATCATATCGAAGGGATCCACCTCCTGTGCGTCAACAATAGAGGCCGTTTCGTCAAGATTATCAAAGAGATAAAATTTGAAAACAATTTGAGGATTTGAAAAGAAATGTTTACTCATTCTGAAATGAACAAGTTCTTGGCTACTTCATTTCGGCTTTGGAAAATAATTCAGTTCAATTGCCAAGGCCCAAGAGGATGAACAAGGAAAAAGATGAAGACCATCCCAATTACTGACCATTTCATCAGATGTTGGGGCATCCCATTCAGGAGTGTTTTGTCTTCAAGGACCTCCTGCAAAAAATGTTCAAATCGGGAAAAGTCAAATTGAAAGGTTCTTCAGCTCATGTAGCATGTGTTACTACTACAAATCCAGAGAAAGAAGGCAAGTGGCAAAAATTCAAAAGAAAAAATGCGTAGAAATATGATGATTGGATGGTCAGAAAAGAGATCAACTGAAATCATTCCATTTTATGAACGCAATTGATGAAACCAATTGTGTATTCTACTATGAATGCCACAGCAAAGCCCCCTTCATCCGAGGGAAAATACTCAAAGAAACAACATTATTCAAAGAAAGAGGAAAAATCAGAAGAATATGAGATCGTGTCAAAGCCCATGTTGTCTTTGACTTAGTCAGACTTTATGCCATCTAGTTCGAAGCAATGAGCATCACCCCACGAAATGGAATAGCCTAAATTGGCTAGTCAGGCAGAGTCTTCATCTGATGAAGAGTTAATCTTTGGTTCTGTTAATATGATTCACTTAACAGATCCTTATGCCAGTCACAGTTTCGATCTCAATGAACCTAGGTTCCCTGTATCCAATAGAGGAATCAGAGTAAGTTCCAGAGGCTCAGGGTATAGGGGAGGACGTGGATCTTTCAGAGGCCACAATTACAATTCTACCCCTGTGTGAACTGTATATGCAGCAGAAACCTTTGGTAGAGCCCTTTAACGGGCTCAACAAGAACAAGAAAATTCTTCCACCAATAGCAGACTCAGTCCTGGAACAATTATTCTGGAGGATCAGTTGGAGGTTACATTATCTTCCTCTCAGAAAGTAAATAGACCTAATCAGTCTAATCCTCCAAAGCTAGGAGTATTTCAAACCCCTACCCCGATACAAGAATTATCTACCTCCAAATCATCAACTTCTAAGGCACATACAAAACCACATGTTCCAGTTAGGAAACATAGACCTTTGGATCAAAAATATGATTTATTGAAACACCTGGACCAAGTACCAGCCAAGTTATCAATTCTGGATGCCTTGAATTTATCAAAGGATCTTCGGGAGGCACTTATCGAGGCTTTGTCAAGTCCTCAGGAGTTTGAAACTGAAATTGCTGTAGCTGAAGTCTACCATATAGAGAATAATACTATAGAATGCCATGTAGTGATATCCTTCACAGATGAAGATGAAGATAATGTCGTGCATGGACATATCAGACCTTTGTTTTTATCTGGAAAGGTCAATGGTGTAGACGTCCAAAGAGATTTCATTGATAATGGTTTAGGAGTCAACCTAATCCCCATTTGTACACTTCATCGATTGGTCCTCACAAAATCTGATTTATCTCCTTCTACTTTGATGTTTCAAGGGTATGATAAAAATGAACAAGAACCAATGGGTGAGATCACACTCAGAACTTAGTTTGGAGACCTTGTATCCAATTCATATTTCATGTTTTTTGATCATGATACAACCTTCAACATCTTGCTTGGAAGACCCTGGCTACATCAACATGCAGAAATCCCTTCATCATACCATCAATGTCTTAAATATTGTTTCGTTGGTCAAATTGGGACATTGTATGATGATAAGTCCCAGTCCAAGACATGTGAATCTCAATACATTGAGGCAGAATTCTATCACATGGAGGGAAAGGATAAATCCACTGCAAGGGAGGTTACCAAGGTTAATGCTCCATTTGGTTTGGAAAAGATTCCAGTAAATCCATTTACACATGGGAGTACAAATTATGTGTTTCCTATCAGTCAAATTGACAAGATAGACCCAAATCAAAATACTCTTATGGAAACCTCCATAATGTCAATTATGGAAATCAAGCCAGACATCATGGGAGAAATTAGTGACTCACCAAGCAGTGATGAAAGGTCAAGTGGGGATGTATTCATTTCATCCGCTAAAATCCATCAATTCTATACTTCTCCAACTAGGCCACAAGAAGTTATAGCAATGTCAGAGGTGACCGATGATGTCGATTCTCAATCCATCATCTCCTCTTTAATACCCAAGAAAGACCCTTCATCATCAATCAGGTCAGAAATGGAATCCTCTTCTTCAAGATGTTCAAATTTTATCATCTCTCCTGATCATGGAAATTCTAATTCATCATCTACTATGCCAATAGAAACAGAATAAATAACACATGTTGAAGAAGAAGAGGAAGATCTCAGGGATGCTCCTCCAGCATTTGAAGAGGGTATCTCTACCACTGTGGATGAACTCAGAGAAATAAATTTGGGTACAAAAGAAGATCCATGCCCCACTTTAATTAGTGTGGCCATGACTCTTGAAGATCAAGAAATGTATATTTCATTTTTGAAGCAAAATCGAGATATATTTTCTTGGAACTATATAGAGATATCAGGGCTTGATCCTAATGTTGCTACTCATCGTTTGGGTTTTCCAGAAGAACATTGAGGATTCAAGAAAGCCTCAAGAATAAAACACCCAACCTATGCTTCCAAAATTGAAGATGAAGTGGATAATCTTATTAAATCAAACATAATCAGATAAGTTCAATATCCCAAGTGGTTGGCTAATATTGTCCCTATGAAAAAGAAGAATGGACAAATTAGAGTTTGCATTGATTTCAGAGATCTTAATCGGAATTGTCCTAAGGATGATTTTCTAGTTCCGATTACAGAAATATTAATTGATGCAATAGCTGGATATGAAGCACATTCCTTCTTGGAAGGATATTCCGGGTATAATAAAATCCAAATGGCTCTAGAAGATGAGGAATCTACAGCCTGCAGAGCCCCTCAGGGTGTGTTTTTCTATCGAGTAATGCCCTTTGTCCGGAAGAATGCAGTTGAAACATATCAGCGTTCCATGTATCGTATCTTCAAACCCTTTTTAGGGAATTTTGTTGAATGTTATGTGGACGATTTGTTGGATAAATCCAGGAAACGTTCTAATAACTTGGCTGATTTGGAAGTCATATTACACAAACTTTGGTAACATAATTTGAAGATGAACCCCTTAAAATGTGCTTTTGGGGTAACCTCAGGAAAATTTCTCGACTTTGTTGTATGCCATCATGGTATCGAAGTCGATCCTAAGAAGACAAAGTCAATCCTTGGTATGTCACCTCCTCAAAATTTGAAAGAATTGAGAGGGATTCAAGGACACTTGGACTATATTCGGCGTTTCATCGCCAATTTGGCAGACACAAGTTTACCCTTCACCAAATTGATGAAGAAGGGAGTCACCTACCAGTGGACTAAAGAATGTCAAGAAGCATTCGATATTCTGAATAAATATCTTTTGAGTCCACCAGTATTAATGTCTGCTTTTGAAGGAAGGCCACTTATCCTTTATGTGACAGCTTTAGAGCGATCATTGGGTGTCTTTCTTGCTTAGAAGAATGATGATGGGAATGAAAACAACCTCTACTATCTCAGTTGGACTATGCTTGAAGCAGAAACCTGATATTCATGTATTGAGAAGTGCTACCTAGCATTAATCTTTGCAGTTCAGAAGTTGAGACACTACCTGCAACATCACGAGGTCCAATTGGTATCTCGTAATAACCCGCTCAAATTTATCCTTAGTTGTCCAATGATTATAGGATGTCTGGAAAGGTGGGAAGTTATTTAGCAGCAATTTTATATTCAATATGTGTCTCAAAAGGCAATTAAGGGCCAATCTCTAGCTGATTTCCTTGATGAACACCCTTCAGTAGAAGATAAATCTTCAGATACTGAAATCCCTGATGAGGAAGTCTTTTCTATTCAAGATAGTCTTCAAACATGGGAAATGTAATTTGATATTGCTTCCAGAATTCCAATAGGGAGGAAAATGGAAAATCATATATTCAACAAAGTTGGGTTATGAATTGTGCTCATTTCCCCGGAAAAGGCAGTGCTACCCTATTCCATCTCATTGTTGGGAGGCGGGACAAATAATGAAGCAGAATATAAAGCTCTTATTATAGGATTGGAGTTGGCACTTCAAGCACAGGTGAATCACTTAAAGGTGAAAGGCGATTCAGACCTGGTAATCAAACAAGTCAATGGGGATTATGCCATCAGAAAAGAAGAACTAATCACGTTGTATGATTATGTTAGAGAGTTAATGGAGGAATTTCCTATGGAACCGAAATTTTCTTATGTCCTGCGATCACAAAATGCCCAAGCTGATTCACTAGCTAATATAGACTCAGCTCTAGCAGATCCAAATCAGTATGAGACAACCATCAATATTACCCACCGTCATACAATTTCACCTTATGTTTAAACCAGAACAGAGGAAATCAATGAAATTAATCCCATCTCTAAACCTTATGGTTATTCTACAGGATATATGACACCTATCAGATAATACCTTCAAAATGGAACACTTCCACCTGATAGAGACACGAAAGAACAAGTTAGACGACATGTGGTTAATTTTACTCTTTATGACAGCCCAAATCACCTAGAGAAAATTCTCTACAAGAGTGGTTTTGATGGAGTTCTCTTCAGATGCATTGATGTTGAAGAGACAATGGCTGTCATGAAGGAAGTGAATGCAGGAGTCTGTGGTGCCCACAAGTATGGACATAGATTGTCTAATCAAATTCAAAGGCTTGGATACTTTTGGCCTTCAATGATACAAGATGGTGTTGATTTTACAAAGAAGTTTCATTCATGCCAAGGACATGCCAACTTCATTCATCATCCCCCATAGTTTCTTCATACAGCTAAATACTCGTGGCCATTTTCCACATGGAGAATGGATGTGGTGGCACCTTACCCTTCAACTACATCTAAGCAGTTTAAATATATTCTTACTGCTACTGGCTTCTTTTTCAAATGGAAAGAGGCAATACCTCTCAAAGAAGTTAGTTTTAAAAGCATAGTTAGATTCATCAAGTCTAACATCATTACCAGATTTGGTGTCCCACATACCATATTGACGGACAATGGCACCAACTTCTATTCATCTGAGGTGAGAAAGTTGTATCAAGAATCTAAAATCAAATCCAATCATTCATCTCGGTATCATGCAGCGGACAACGGCCAGATAGAATCCTTCAACAAGACTTTTTCAAACATACAGCAAAAGATGGTGGATAAAGATAAGAAGTCATGGCCTGAAAAACTCTTTCATGCTTTATGGGCTTATCGGACCACCACCCGCACTGCAATGTAGTAAACTCCATATTCATTAGTATATGGAACGGAAGCAGTTTTTCCCATTGAAGTTCAATTATCCTCGTCCAGAGTAGCCATTTGTGATCAGTCATCTACAGATGAACAATCTCAAAAGCGATTGGATGAATTGGAATGATTAGATGAGAAAATATTGTTCACCCTGCAACACTTGGAAGTATATAAGAATCAAATAGTAAGGTCTTTCAACAAAAAAGTTCTTCTTCGTTCATTCGTTCAGGGAGAATTGGTATTGGTTCTCAGAACTCCAATGATACGAGAAAAGAAACCTCCCAATCATGAACTAAAATGGGAAGGACCTTACTCAATACATAAGGTCTACTCCAATAGAGTATATTCTTTAATATCAATGGACGGAGAACTCATCACTACT
This sequence comes from Viscum album, assembly GCA_963277665.1. NCBI lineage: Eukaryota > Viridiplantae > Streptophyta > Magnoliopsida > Santalales > Viscaceae > Viscum > Viscum album. The sequence goes on from OY728150.1 coordinate 1,844,255,274, forward strand.
CCAACCAATTCCAGATTTCTGAATAAGTATTTTTTATAATTAGAAAATACATCATCCTTAGCCCATGCATATGACCTTAAACTATTTTTTTTCTCTTTTCCAACATGATGTTAAACTGCATTTACAATGGTCCATGCATATGACCTTAAAATATTTGCATCCCTAATATGTCCAACATGACGTCAAACTATATCATCTTTTGTCTTTACTGCATGAAAATAAACTGCACAGTCTCTCTTTTTTCCTACATGACATTAAACTGTATTTTGTCCCTACTACATGACATTAAACTATGCAGCACCAATAGTCCTCACTGCAAGACTTTAAACTGCATAGTCCCTTCATATGTCGTACATGACATTAAACTATGCATCGTTAGGGTTGTTTCTACCTCTTGTTTCTCACACCGAGTATGAATAATGTGAGCTTAGAGTAAACTTCAACCATAACACCCTCTCTAGGCCGCTAACCATGCATAGGTCCCAACACCATTTTTTAGGTCGTTGTCCCCACGAACAAATTGATCGCTAATTCATTATTTAATTGAACTACAAGGACTTTGATCCTTGCTTTCTTGGCTAGGTACGTAGGAAACCTCCCAAGGTTAAATCCCAAAACCAATATCTTCACATTGATTTACCTCTGTCTCATACGATTTATATTCATGAAGCCACCCCCAGAATCAATATCTTTACATTGGTTCACCTTTTTTCCATGCTATATGATATTAAACTGTACAACACTTTTGTCCTGTATGAAAATAACTACAACATTCTTTGATACCCTCACCTGAGAGGGAATCATTATTTACATTGATCTCTAATCATGTTATATTCTAAAGACTACATGAATACATGGAAATTCTCGAACCTTTTATCTTTGGTCAAACCATCATTGCACTAAATTCCCCTTTCACCCTTCACTTGTACGAACAAAATCTGTACAGAGGGTATTTCTAGAACTACGTGGGCTTGATTCCCATTCTTATGGGATACGTAGGAACATTCGAGTATCCCTCAAATACAGCCCCATGTCTTTTGCACCTAACCCCAAATTCCACTTTCAGTCCCCTGATTGAAAAGTTCATGTGAAAACACACACTGTGTATTCATTATTATGGCCCGAGCTCTATGACCCTAAACTAAGATCTCCCACACTATCATCCCACATGACGTTAAACTGTATTTCAAGAACTAAGTATGGCTTGATTCCCATCCTTATGAGATAGGTAGGGAAGTCCAACATTTCAATTCTAGAACCAGCCACAACATGATTATGGTTAGAATTGATCTGTGTATTTCTACATACATTGGATAATACCCATTTTTATGTTTCATAATCCTAAACTTAAATATTTTCAGATCTTCATAACCCTTTTCTTGAATTCTAGTCACAAAATGTCCAATTTCTAAGAGTTCTTTTGCCTGACTATGCAGCACATGCCCTTAGGCGGCCTTGCATAAGTAGTCTACATAACAGACCTGTCACCCAAAAGATGCTATTATTTGACTATGTAGCTAATGCCCTTTGGTGGCCCTGTATAATTCAACTCCCTAACGGGTTTGTTAAATAATGGTAACTTCATTCTTAGGAAGAAAACCTCATTTGTCTTTAGTTGTCTTAACGAAAATATGTAGGTATCCGCAAGGATATCCATCCATAACATATTTGTTCCATGTTCTTTTTCATGATTTGAATGTATTCAAGTCTATGGTTTATATTTCTCTTCCCTACACTTGGGTCAGACTTTCGTAGGAGTGACATTCATTCAGTTTTTAGACAATCCTGTTTGGAAATATCCTCTCCATATTCAAGTACCTCTCTCCATACATAAAACTCTATTCTTTGGAATATTTGAATCTCCATAAACTTTCACTGGCTTTTTAGCCATAGAAAAGTAATTTTCTGAGAGTTTTTTTGCCTGACTATGTAGCACGTGCCCTTAGGCGGCCTTGCATAAGTAGTCTACATAACGGACCTGTCAGCCAAAAGAAGTTATTACTTGACTATGCAGTCAATTCCCTTAGGTGGCCCTACACAATTCACCCCCTAATGGGTTTGTTAAATAATGGTAAATTCATTCTTGGGAAGTACTTCTTCTAATTCCTTTTATCCCTTTTTCATATCATCCCTCAAATTCAAAATTTCTCAAGTCATATTTTACATATATTCCTTCATACTTGAGGTTGGTAATATGTTTTCAGATAAATTTACAAGAAATTAAGTCAATTTTAATTCATTCAATTAAAGCTATTTCGACCTTAAACATTAGCCTTTTTATGTCCGACGTGCATGACTTCAAACTTCCCACAAAAAACAAGGGAATTCTGAACAAAAGCCAAGTACCAGCTCACTAAACATACATTTTCGTATGATTTAGGTAATATTGAGGAATTAAAATATTCAAAGTTTTTAGGGTTATTTATAATAATCCTAGAAAAAGTGAAACTACATTTACTATTCCCATTAGCTTAGGTAAAAATTTAAAACAGGTAGCAGGAAAATGCGTGCACAAATGATTGAAGATATAAGCGTTTTTCCATTTGATGCACAATAATTAGAAGGACATCCACATACTGGATTCTCTTCTCTTTTCCAAGAATTAAAAAAGGCTGTCAACATAAATCTTCACTTGATTTAATGCATCCTGAGCTTCATCAGCAGCCACTTGAAGCTCATGCACTCAACCAACTTCACTTTTTCAGCTTGATGGAGTGCTTTTTTGGCATCCGCAATGGCTTTCTTCGTTACCTCAGAGTCACATCCTCATTTCTTTCGGATCCAACTCTAAGGGGGGAATTTTGTTGACACTCCTTCCTGTCACAAAGTCTAATGACTAAAAAATAGAATACCTTAGGCTAAAGTAATTCATCCTTTGAAGAAACATCAAAAATTGACAAAGGCATGAACAAGGATTCCTTTAAGAAAGGGTTGTGAAAGTTTCATCATGGTTGCACATGTATACGTGTGTGCCACATATTAGGCGCGCAGGTGACTTGATCACCCTATTTGATTTTCTCCCAAGGTCTTCAGTAGCCTATAAATACCCATTGTGGGTCCCCCATTTGAAAGAGGAAAATTTCAAGAAACTCATATTTGAGATCCCGACACCCTAGTCTCTTCTCAAATCTTCCGAACACTTATAAGGTAATTTCTTACCTAGAACGGAAGATCTAAAGAGGGGGAGTAAGGCCTCAGTGTTGAAACTCATCAACACTTGCGCGCCAAAGTGGCCAGCCCTTAAAGGAAATGGCCACACTTGCGCACCGCCTTACCCCTTCAAAAGAACTTGCGCACCACTCTTTTGGACGCCTCTAGGGATATTACTAAGGGATTTAACTAAGTATCACCCAAGCATTACCCTAAGGGTTGACCGTCGCGGAAGTACCCATGCGTCACGCAAGTATAATTGCATGACGAGAACTTGCACGCCCACGTAGGACCTACATGCCCACTTATTTTGTGGTTCCCCTCCTACCTATTTCACCTCTCTTATGCCTATCCACCTCTCTTATTCAAGATTCAGCCTTCAAAACCCTATTCAAAGCCATTTATGGAATGGTTCCTTTGCTGGATTCCTTATCTGAAAGGAATTATGTGGAACATCTCTCAAAAACCTAGTTATTTACGTATCTTTTTGTCACTAAGGATAGAGATTTCATTCATTCAACCTCATCCTTTAAGATGAGAGAATCCTTAACATGGGCCTCCTTTTCAGGAGTAAGCCCCAGTCTAGGTTCTCTTAATTTGGGAATCCTCCTTAGGAGTAATCCAAAAGTCCCCTAACCTGGGAATCCTCCTTAGGAGTAAACCCCAGTCATAGTTTCCCAAATTTGGCCATCCTCCTTAGGAGTAAGCCCCAAGTTCCCAAATTCTAAATTCCCTTAACCCGGGCCTCCTCTTTAGGAGTAAGCCCCAGTTTTCAAATCCCTTTAACATGGGCCCCCTCTTCAGGAGTAAGTCCCAGTCATAAATTCCTTTAACCTGGGCCTCCTTTTCAGGAATAAGCCCAAGTCATAATTTCTCTTAACCAGTATTAATTTACTTTTTATTTGGGCTTCCTTCTCAGGAGTAAAACCCAATCATAAGTCCCCTATAATTTAGGAATCCTTCTCAGGAGTAAACCCTATGTTAAGTATCCAAATCTCCATAAAGCACATATACCTTTATGGACCTTATTCCCATACTTCTTCTCTGAAATAAGTCTCGATCTCTATCTATTTGGGCAGTCATACATACATAATCCCCACATCATTTCTTATGATAGCATCTTTCGTGGCACATTTGTCTGGTTTTACCAATACCTCTTGTCTCTCACACTGAGCATGACTCACATGAGCTTAGAGTGTAAAAGTAATTATGACACCTTTTTTTAAGCCATCAATCATGCATAAACCTCATACTTCTTTACTCAAACTACGTGGGTTCTGATTCCTTTTTTTAAACACAGATACGTAGGTAGCCCGTCTGCAGGTACAATCCAAACTTTGAAATAATCCATGTCCTTCTGAATGATAATAAACTTCAAGTGCCCCACTGAGTGGCTTTAAAACCACTATAGTCAACATAATGACCAAGAGACTTTTATATAATGTATTGAAGGGTCCATTGACTAATAATCTATAACATATACAGATGATTATATATCTATGAAGAACCACGAATACATATAAAAGATTCTCTAAATTTCCTACATATCAATCATTGATTGTCAGATCTAAAGGAAAGCTCATTTTATACTTGGTAATTTAATAAGGATTCACGAACATAACTTAAATATATAAAGAGAGTCCCAGAGTATATAATAATTCCCCTAAAAAAGGTGTGATGAGTCTAAACTCCCATCCTCTCGACCAATGAAAATTCTTAAGTCTCATCGGTCCATAACTAATGAGCACCTGCCTTTGGAAAGTAGGTCCAAATGGATATAGAATCATTGGATTTTTTTGGTTCTATGAACAAACCCTTTAGAAACCGCTTGGAATGTTTGAAACTTAAATAAACGAGGTCATCCCCAATTCCAGAGGAAATGGTGTTTTATGTATGAAATAAAAAAAAATTGAGCTATGAAAGTAATAAAAAATCCACTTTTTTTGGGGTTTATATGGGACACGTATCTGAATTAAAAACCTTATAAATCCATATTTAACAATGTTGAGTTCTAGAATAGTAATTTTATTTTCCTGTATATCTATATAATAATTAATTAAAATTATAAATTTTACTTATATATGGGGTTGAGTAGTAATTTAGTAATGAAATTATTTATCCCCATCAAAGTTTATTTTAATATTCATACTTTGAAAATATATGAGTATTGGATCTTTTTTAGTGAGCATCATAGGTAAAGTAAAATGATATTTCTAGTCCAAAGCTTTAGCAACCTTGTTTGACTTCCCAGAGTGGTAACATATTAAGTATTCATTGTTTTTGATAAATTTCATCCACCCCTTTAGCACAATTTTAGATCCTTATGTGTGAGTATATTTGTATATCTTTTTGATAAGTATATATATATCACTCTTTTCACTATAGATATAATTACACAAAACCATGAATTAAAAGATCATTACTAATAGCTCCAAATCACATGTCTATAAATTTTACCATTTGTTTTATATTTCCATGATTTATAAAAGAATACAATTTCATTCTATACAAGGATGCATTCCAATACCTTATTTGATGAATCACTATATATTAAAAACCCTCCCATACTATATGGTAATATAATTCAAGGTTCTATGATTAAAAATTCCATTAATTATTTGTAATTTTCTTAAAATTTATCTATCTAATGGAATTTCACTCCCTTCTAAGTTAAGTTGGTCATAAAATTTAATATACATGAGTACTTTTTCAAAAATCATTGATAATGTTTATTTAACCTAATTAAACTATGAGTTCAGTTAAATGGTTAGTTGGGACATTTATTGGTAGCTTCCATATTGATATTATTTACAAATTTTCCCTAATTATGTATACATAACTCAAGAAAGTCATCATATACAATTATAATTCAAGAAAAAAAAAATTGGAATATAGTTTCTCATTTCCCAGAGGTCTTCCATACAACCCCTAAATAACCATTATAATCCTCCTTAGTATAGGAATACAAGAGAATATAATTTATTAAGATCACCATAAATTGATCAAGGTATTATCTGGTGAATCATTTTATATGATACAATAAGGTTTTAGGGGAAGTTTTATGTTTTAATGGAATCAGTATAAACTAGAGTTTCTATACCTCATAGTAATTTATGAATTAGGAAAGACCACCAATGTTTTCCTTAATAGATGATATCTAGATTGATATAAAATCCTTATAATGTATTGGTAACCTTAGAGTTGATTGAATTAGAAATAGATACAAGTTAGAGGATCCATATTCATGGTTATGATTTTGTTATATTCATGAATTTCAATTCATATATTCATTAATCCATCATTATTCTTAAAAAATAGTACATGTGAACCCCATAGTGAATCACTACACTAATGGAAAAATAATATCAAACTAATGGTTTGGAACAATTTGAATAGGCCCCCAAAATGTTATTATAGTTTATACCAAGGGTTTAAATGGACTTTAGCTATTTTCCCCGGGGGAATGACCTGTACTAAATGTTTAGTAAATAAAAATAGGTTTTTGGAAGCCTGTTCTGACATAGTGGCTAGGTATTTGGGAAATCATGTAATATGTAGATACCTATTTCAATATGTATAAAATATAGATCAGGTGACCTTAAAAATTAAAATATTTCAACCTTAAGAAACTGTAGCTATTATTTTTTATAGGTATATTATTGTTCTCTCATTTAAGTGCTAATTATGATTTTCACAATGTTATGATAGTATTTATGAGGTATAAGGCTTATGTGTTCTCTAATTTTCTCCTAAACTAGTGTCCCATATAAATGGTTGAACTGAAGGTTGAGATATAACAATCAGATCCAATATTCATGTTTCTATATCATCAAATAGATTCCCCATATTTTATTTCCAATATCATCATTCATTATATCATTTAATCCTTATCAATTCAACACTAACAACCAGGAAATACTTGATCATAAAATCCAAATAAATAACAATAATCATGATAGTTAGGTCTTTGAATCCACTAAATAACCTGGTCTATAAGGAAAAAAATCAAATATCTAGATTAAATTTATCTTTTACTAATGATGATTGAATTTTTCATAGAAATAACTGAATCCCTTCTTTATCAAAAGTTATTTAGACCCAACATGCGATGTTCAAAAACAATGTTTAATCACATCATTACATCACACTAGAATTAATTGGATTTAGTTAATGTAGTAAATTGGTAAAATAATAAGTAATGCGTTATAATGTCACTAATATTTAACACCTTAGAGAAGTAATTAGTTAAATCCCATCCACATGATTAAATTTATGGAGTAAAAGTTAGAGTTTTATATTATTATTATGGATTAAACATAATTAATTTAATATGGATGAGTGAATCTCAACATGTAAAAGTATCATACGATTTTTATGATATCAATGAACATTTTCACACCTTCAGTTTATGGTTTTGTAGTCATTAACTTCCACTTGACCATGTTATATATCACTCTCCATTAGTATTTGGGTGTTATATTTCCATTCCATGTTTATGTTTTCATTTCCTACAAATTTTCTCTGAATTGTAAAACTATTTATATGATTTTTACATATGAATTTGATACTTATACTTATCTCTTATTAAGAGTATATTGTATTACACCTTTTACAATATGGTTTTTTCAACAATGGTATTTCTAAATGTCAAACCCTCAATTACCAAGAACAAGTTGAAATTATGAGTATTCAATTTAATTAATTTTGGGAGAATGTAACAACTTAATAATTTTAAATATAATAATTTTAGAATAAATTCAATTTCATCGATAGATTGTAATCCACAGTACATCTAGATTAAAGAAAATGTGGTTTAGCCATGATTTTCACACTTTATTTGGAATTATTATTTTTATCTAATTTTGAAAAATTTATTTCAAAAAATAAAAATCATTTTTGAAATAATCATATCAAAATTTTCATAGTGTTATTTTTTGGTTATTTTTTGATTTTTTCATGAATAGTCAAAATTACTGAATTTTACATGCAAATGACCTTTTCGTTTAAATTATTTATAAAAAAATTATATTTTGATTTTTTAATGTAAAATTACTTCAATTATATATAAATTAATAAGATTTATGTCTTTTTATTTATTTTCATATTGAATTTTGATATAAAAACATTGTAAACATTAAATCATTTTGTCTTTAAAAACATGCTTTCTAATGTTTTCTGTTGGATTAATTTTAAATAAATGTTATCAAATTCTATAAATTTAATTTGAAAAAATGGATTAATTATATTTAATAATAATATTTTATAATTTATAATAATTATAACTTATATTTTGTCAAAAATGAACAGTGAATGCAGTAAAAATTAATGTCCACGATTTTGGAAAAAATCGGTTTACTAAGGGGTTAAACTAAAAAGATGGGGATAAAAATGAACTATAAATTTATATAAAACATTTTTCTAGACAAATTTAGACCATGAAACCTCTATGATTATATATTGGTCCATTTTTGACCCTTATGTTATTTGAAAATTGTAGGAACACTCAATTCATTTCAGAAATATAAAGTGTGACCTCTCTATTACATATAAAAGGCCACCAACTATCCTCTCTTATTTACACCTTCACACCACATTGGTCAGGAAAAGACCGGTCCAAATCACTTCGTAAATTCCCTCCCAGCATCTAAGAAGCCTTATATTGGGCAGAAATCCAACCTAGAAAGAATTTAGTTCAAACCTAAGCAGGATACCTGAAGAAGAGGTAACACTCTTCAAAAGACATTTTTATTATACTTCTTCCTCCACCTCCTTCAATTATTATTAAACTATGGTGATATAATACCCTCATTATCATCCATATACTTATATATTTTTTATTTTAAGGGAATAACTTACAACCATCTCCATTTCTATAAAATGGGTTTTGAAATCATCGTTTGTGTGTACTGTAGAATACCGCCTCCTAAACGAATGTCCTTATTTTTTCTGTTACGACTTATCAAGGATGTGTAATGTGATAAATATAAAGAGTATATATTTATATAATATTTATAAATTAATTGTACCACAAGATTAATTATATCATATATATATTTTTTAATTTTTATTTTGTACAGGATACGATAATGTCACTCGTGTGTATAGCGGACTCCGCCTCACGAAGAAATGTGATACGTCTTCACTAAGGCTTTATAATGAATATAATATGGTTAATGTTAATGATAATATGTGATATAATTGAAATAATTATTATATTAAGGACATATTTATCATTCATTAAAGAAAATATATATTATTTTATTTCTTACCATTTTCATTCACTTAATAATGATTACATTGTTCGGGTAAGTGTGGACTACCCCAGTCTTGAAGCGATGTGGTACTCTTTTCATCACTATACCACTTGAATGATATATATAAAAAATTAAATTTAATGAAACAATATAGTATATATGATATTTTGATCATTATGGAATGATAAAATAGGACACTCCTTCATTCTATAATGATCATTGAAAAATCAAAACATTACTCATACATACGTATGACCTACCATATAAATGATCATAACACACTTAATATTTCCTAAAAATAATTGATGAATGGTTTTTAGAGTATAATTTTTGTTTATATTTGATAATTATTCAATTATTATTACTCCAGAGATGATATAGCTGTATAACAAGCAAAATAACCCAAACATTCATAGAAATGAATGAATGAGAAAACAAGGAAATTTACACACAAAATAATAACAATAATGAAATATTAGTATCAAATGGGTGGTAAAATTTCATAAAAAGATACTATATGATATTATAAATATGGGTATGGTTTGGGTATAAATTAATAACACACATAAAACCATTATACATGTAACTTCCATGATTTTCTCAAAGGTACAAACAATTTGTTGTTTTTATTTAAATTCCTTGAAACCACACTTATAATGATGCCTATGGAAGTCAAGGAGGTCTCAGGGGAGTCTGGGGATCATTCAAATCTTTTTTCACATAGAAATTGAAGAAAATATTGGGCTGAACATTTAGAATAAACCATGTAATTCATCCCGTATAGTTTCCCTAAATCGTGTTTTTGTAGAAATTGGGGTGTTGGGGGGCACACTGTTTGTCTACAATCGTGCGACCCATGGTGCATGAACAAGTGAGAATTTTAGGTCCTGAGGTAGTGTAATTTCACATGGTTATGCATGTTTAGTAAAATAGTACACCTAGCCTTGCGTGGTTACCCTTTTGGAAAAAACTTGTTTCATGGTTTGAACATGGTTTGACCAACCATTCTGCCAATTCGTACAACCCCTCATGTGTGGGTGAAATTACATATTTTCCATTAATGAAATTTTAATTAAATCCTATTCTTCTCCATATTTTACCCACTAGTGGACTCTTCATCCATTCACACATGTAACTCTATTTTCCTCCTTTCTTGGGATCAAGGCATCTCTTTCATTTATTCGCTAAATATCTCACCGTTAGAAGCAATGATAATCCCTCGTCAAGATCTTCGATCTCTTCCTTTCTATTTCACATTTATTATAATAAATGTTTCACTATTTTTTGTGTGAATGTATTTTCCATATTTTTAGGGTGTTTGGTGATTTCGATAATTTCGAATTTCTTATATCATTTTAATCTTCGATAATGGATGAGTGGAGTGATACTACATCGAGGTAAATGGTCTAGGTATTTTTTTTTCTCATTTTGATGATTTTTAACTAACATGTTATTTTACCACTCAATAGACCCTTCCTAGAATGATTTAAATATTCTAAAAAAATTAATTGAATGGGCCCCTCTTGGTGTATTTGACCATACCATATGGAGAAAACCAATCGAATGTTGTTCACCTTCTTATTGGTCATCAGATTATGTGTGACTAGTATAAATGGACCATTTTCCCCAGAAAAAAAAATATTTAACACATTGTGTTTTTTTTGTTTCCCATTAGTTAAATTCCAAAAATAACATTTTGAATGGAATTTAATTGTGATCCATATGCTAAGTCCCTCCTTAGATGTAAATTCTTATTATTTATTGTTTGGTCACACATTTTATGCCTTATTCCATTTCATACATTATACTAAAATGCTTATTCTTGGTGATTCACATTTGATTCCAAATGTCTTAAATTTCATTTCTTATGAAATTAAATTAAATAAAAAATCCATGTGTCTTACATTGCTTATGATTATTTCTTTTTTTCTTAGTGATCATACATTGTAGCCTAGATCTTAGGCCATGTTTTATGGATTCAATTTCATTATTTCGATAGATTTTTACCATGAGACATTTTCATTTGTTATTGAGAACATGTGAATTGTTTATTTTGTGCCTTGTGATATGTGAATTGGTTTCCATGATCACATTCTATAGACCGAGAGTGAACACTGGTTCCATTTTAAGGATGTTGTGGATGGACTCTCCATGATTATTTGAGTTCACTTGACACCCTAGGAATGATACATTGGTTTTCCATGTACTGGATCTTTTAGATGATTACACATACTCATAAGTGACACTAGTTCCCTAGGGGATCAACTAAGTATAGTCCCATTGGAAAGTTGGCCATGATATTCCATGAGTGATACCTGGTCCCATATGTGTGATACTTTCTATAGACTCGAAGTTCACCATGACATATGTGATTCAAGGGATAATGTATGGGTGGATGTGGAATGACTCAGTGTAATTGGTTTTATTAGATACTCATGTAGAGACCCATGAGATTCTATGTATATCTCCTTGGATGGGATTGGGTGTCCACAATTGGATCTTATGGATAGAGTTATTATTTGTTCTATATGTGTTTTTTTATTTTATATTATAATCCTTCTTGAAAGATGATATAAAAATTTTACCACCATACTAAACCACAATATTGGTGTCATCCTACCTTGGTTTATTTATTTTTCAATGGCATTGTATACATATTATCACTTGTACTGGTACATCATTTCAGACATCTATCTTAGGAAAACTAGGAGGTATTAATCTTGTCTCCATTAAGGAATAAAGGATGATATGTTTATATAATTATTTAGTCTTTTCAAAGCTTTTATTATTATAGAACACTATTCATTTTTTATTGGATGAAATGAATTGGCTTAGACATTGTGTGTAAAAGAATATTTAGATTTTATCTCACAACCCTCTTGGGATATCTTTGGTACCTAAGAAAATTTCACGATTTCAGGTATTGACAAAGGAAAGTGAATGACTTTCAATTATTGATAAATTTTCTGCATTAGGATGAAGTATGGGAGTAGGGGGCCGAGCCTATTCTCTAGATTATTATTGTAGTAGTTTTTAATATTTTTTATATTTTGTATAGAATTTTTTATATGCGTGCATCCCCAATTACCCATGTACCCTTTTTTGTAAAGTATCATGAAAATAATCATTATTTTATAACTATTATGGTTTATCCAGCTTCCTCAAGTTGTATACTTTTAATGTTTGAGTTTATTTCCAACTTTCCTTTGTTGCCTATTTATTATTTTTATACTTCCAATATATATCATTTATTATATTATTTGTGATAACTCTGATATATGAGGGCATTATATCCACAAAGATACAACCTAGGACCTCACTTCTATTCAGTAACCTCTTATACTCGGCGTGGTGCACTTGAGATCTTATATCCCATCGTCTTGGGGCACTTTTGAGTGGAAACCAATGTGGGATGATATAAAGTGATATTAGTGGTGCATTTCCTTTAGTATTACTATTTGAGTTTAGATAGGAGACTAGCACATTGTAATTTGGTAATGAAACTATGCTTGGGAGTATCTAACTGATATATAGGGGAGACCCAAATTTCTTTAGATGTGTAAATAATGTTACAGTAGCACTATTGTGGTGTCATGAATTTCTTCGTTGGATGACACACTTTATTTATTCCCTTATATTATTGACATAATTATTGACAATATGAGTTTTCTTTTACCATATCCCAATCATGAGAGGGATTATTAAATCATAAATCGTACTGGGAACCATAATATTTGAAATTACATATTTACTTTTATATGTGAATTTCTTGTTTGGCATGTGATTATTATTTGTTCCTTTGTTATTAAGCCTTGTAGTGCCTAATTTTTGGGTATTTATAGAAATGATCCCATTAGACTTGTAGTAATGTATTAGGGTTTTGATTAATTGGATTCCGAATTTCAATTTATATGGTGTGTGGGCCCTTAATAGTTGTAATGCTAATCCACCAAATTCATCCTTTTCAATGAAATTTACATACATAGAATAATAATAATTAAAAAAAACATTTAAAATGAAATGCTCACTTATATGTGAAATATGTGGCCTGGACCCTAAATTGACCTTAACAGTGGATAGTAGGCTGTGTATATTGTGATTCTTCTATGATATTTTCTTATCACCCACACCTAACTCTATGAGTAGGAATAAGGGTTTGTTTCTTTAGTAGAGACGCCTTTTACCCTCAGTTTTTTCATCATTTTCCTTATCTGCTTTCCCTATATTTTATAAATCTTGTATAAGGTGTGATCTTGGAAATTTTAGAGGTATTCCCCCATCATATCTTCATGATATATTCCAAGAGAGTGGTGATGAGCACACTCTAGAGGTGGTCAACCCTGAGCCACCTACAGTAGCTCATATAGTGGCACCTAAGGCACATCCTACAGATCATCCACTAGATATAGATGCTTAGTTCCATGAAATATTTCTTCTATACATGCAATTTATTCAATTTTCTCCTCAGACTTCCCCTACTAAGGAAAAGCCGACTCAATACTTCCAGAATCAGTATCCCTAATGCATCTCAAGGGATGTTGGAAATCACACTAATGACTCATGGATAGGGAAAATGGTATCTATATTTGACCACATCGAGATGCCTCCATAGTGGAGGGTTAATCATGCAACATTATTGTTTTGCGATTATTCAAAATGTTGGTGGGAAATCATATCTTAGGATCAGAATTATTGGGGTATGGTCTGAATAGACTTCTAGATGTATTCCTATGATTACTTCCTTCTATAGAATCTGAAGGAGGCCTATTATAGGGAGCTCATGTATCTTTAGAAGGGATCTATGAATGTGATTGAGTATTCTTATTTCTTCACCAAGCTTCATCTTTTTCCTCCATCTCAAACCGATGAAGAGTTCATGACTACAATAAATTTTGAGGATGGTCTGAGGTATGTTGTACGCTAACTGGTTAATGTCATCCAGTTGACTACCATAGCAGAAATTGTGAACCACTACCTAATTATAGAACAAAATATTATAGAATATGAGAGTGTGAACTAGGGAGGTTTAGTTTAGGGATAGGGTGAGGGTTCATCTGGTAGTAGGAAGCACTACTTCAATGGTGCACATGGGGATATGTCATCTGGGTGACACACACTAACAACTCTACAGAGTGTCACCAGTGTTGTACGCTAGGCCATAAGAAGCCTTAGTGCACAAGAAACCTGATCAAATGTAGATATTATGGTGTCATAGGTTACCATTAGTGATTCTACTTGTATTGTTTCCATCATATATTGACATGGGATCTGTACTGACATCTCTATCAGGTAAGGGATTCTTGACTCTACATCAAGCTGGGAGTTGGTTTTCTACCAGATGATTAGGAAAAGGTGGTAGTTTCCATGGCCAAGGAAGTCCAACCCTAAAGCATCATCATAAGAAGACTGGATCTTCTCAGGCTAGTTAGATAGTAACTCAAGGATGAATTTCAGGCCATATTTTTTTAAGGAAACTTCTTCTAGAGAGATAGAGTCTAGGGTTATCTAGGGTGAGATATTTTATTCTACCAACCTCTACTTTAGATTCATATTTATTTGATTTAGGTGCATCACTTGCTTTCATATTTAATGTTATTGTGGAGTGATTTGTCCTTGAAATTGATTTCTTATGTGGAGTATTTCTCTTGACCCAACCAAAGGGGTCAGATCATAGAGAACACACTAAGGACAAATGTTCCCCCTTGAAATAGGTGGGTTCCATTTCTTCTGGAGTTTCTTCATCCTTGAGATGACTGTCTTTGAAATCATTCTCAGTATGGACTGGCCCATTCATTATTGAACCCAAGTGGATTGTTACAACCACTGGGTGTTTTTCACATTACTCAATGGAAGAACATATATCCATAAGAGGGAATTGGATATCTGGGGAAGCTGTCTTGGACCCATGAATGTTTAGATAAGTGGAGTGGAACTCATTTGGTGAGTCTCTTTATGAGTGATGGAGGAATAAAGATAATATAATTCCATCCAATAGTGGATCATTTCAAGGAATTTTTCGTTGATGATATCTATTTATTACCTCATAAGGTAAGGTTGAGTTAACAATTGAGTTTGTTCTAGGAGTGGAACCAGTGTCAATTTCTTCCTATAGGATGACACATATTGAACTCCATCATCCCAATAATAAGATTGAATATCTCAAGGAAAATGGTTTCATATGACCTGTAACATCACCATAGGGTTCACCACTGCTTTTCTCCAAAAAGTTGGATGGTACCCTCATTTTGTGTGTGGATTACTACCAATTGAACTAGATCACCGTGAAGAATTGGTATCCTCATCATTGTATATATGAAATATTTGACTAGCTATGTGGTGAAACTGTTATCTTCGTGATTGATTTGAGGTCAAGCTACCACCAAAGGCATGTGAGACAATCAAACATACCATGTACGACATTTTAGAGTTGGAAAGACATGTATGAGTATCTAGTCATGTCATTTGGTCTGAAAAATGTGCTGATATTATTTATGGCTTAGGTACATTGGGTTTTCCACCCATAACTTGATTCATTTGTAGTAGTCTTCGTAGATAAAATCTTAGTTTATTCTAAATGTTGACACAAACATGCCAATAATCCTGAGATCATGATTAGTAAACTGAGGGTGAACAAGCTATACGAAACACTTAGTAAAGGAATATTTTTGATATATAAGGCTCACTTCTTGGGTCATATCATATTAGAGGTAGGTGTACTGTTGACCTAGATAGGTTTACCACCATGGTTTCCTTGGGGAATCTCAATAATGTTTTTGATATACAAATATTCTTAGGGCTAGTTGGGTATTATATGTGATTCATCTTGGACTTCTAAATACTAGAAGTGATGCTTATGATATTGACTAGGAATGGTGTGAAATTCGACAGGATTCAATCTTGTGAAAAATATTTTCAAGAGATAAAAGGAAGACTCACTTCATCATTGATCATGCTTCTTCTCGAGTGAGGAAGAGGATATATAGTCTTTTGTGATTCTTTACGAATTGGGATTGGTATAATTCTAATGCGTGGTGATCATGTTAGAGAGTATGGGTCCCACGAGGTGAGGCCTCATTAGCACAATTACTCTACACATGACATTGAGATATATTTAGTGGTTTATTCTCTATGTTGTTGGAGGTGCTACATATTGGAATAATTGTTAATTGTTTACATAGATAATAAAATTATCAAATACATCTCCACATAGTTAGACATGAATATGATGAAATGAAGGTGGGTGTAATACATGTTTTCATTCAATTTTTATTATATTATACACTCGATAAGGGTAATACTATAGCATAATCATTGATGCATAAGACATAGACGCAATCCATCAAAGAGGCCACTTGTGAGTGGAGTTTGATTGATTTTTTTTCTAAGATGCATCTAGAGGTTCCGGAACAACACATGATACCAGTCTAATCTTCCCTAGTAGTGACATCCTTCCATATGGAGTGGGAATAAGGGAATAAACTATCAGATTTTGCAGGCCTCATTTTGAAGGATATCATTATAGGAGAGAACCCTCAACTTGGTTGGGTTTTTGATGGAAATGAGACCCAACTCTGATATGGTTGTGTATGTGTGCCTATTGATATATGGGAAGATTTGACGAGGGATTATAATTCCTCATTATTTGTAGTTTATCTTAATATTAACAAGATGTATTGACATATACATCATTAGCATTAGTGTACTGGTATGAAGAATTAGATAACAGACTTCATCACTCAGTGCTCCACCTTTCAGCAGGTGAAGACTGAGAACCAGTGACCTGTTGGAATTATAAAACCTCTATCCATTTCTATGTGGAAATAGAATGAGGTCATCGTGGTTTTTGTGGTAGGATTTCCAAGATATCCTTGATGAATGATGCAGTATGGGTGATATTCGATAGGTTGACCAAGGTTTTACACTTTCTACTGATCTCGGAGACCTTATCTATTGATGATTTATGAAGGATTTACATCTGGGTGATAGTGTGACCTCATGGTCTTCCACATTCTATCTTTCCAAATAGAGATGACGACCCTACATCAAAATTATGGAATGGGTTTCAAAATGAAATGGGTGTATAGGTGTTCTTGAGTACAAAACATCACCCTAAGGTTGTTGTTTAGTCCGAACAGATGATAAAAGTGTTAGAGGATATTCTCGATGACTGAATTCTTGATTTTCAAAGTATATGATAGAAGCATATTCCTATAGTTGTGTTTTCCTATAAAAACAACTTTCAGTCTAAAATTAGGATGGATCTATATGAGGACCTCTATGTTAAAACATAATGTTTACCTCTATGCTGGTTATAGACACGTGAGGTATCTCTTTTGGCTCCATGTCTTGTTTAGTAGACTTCAGAGAAAGTTAAGATGATTCATATGTGTATCGATATCGCTCTATCCAAGAAGAATTTTTAAAATGATCATCATCATATACTTTCATAGTTCTAGATGGGACATTAGGTATTTTGGTCTGTATCACCAATATGGGATCAAAAATGATTTAGGAGACTGGGCATGTTATTGTATAGGTAAGTCATACTATTCAAGATTATAGAGAGAGTCAAGCTAGTATCTTATCAGCTGCAGCAACACCATAGGTACCATGTGATGCACATCATCATCCATGTGTCTTAAATTCAATGGTATCATGATGAATCATCTCATTACTTTGACCCTGAGGATATTACTATGGTAGAAGATACATCCTATAAGGAGCACTCAATACATATAATAAATTATAGCATGAATGTTATCTATGGAAAGTCAGTTCCTCTAGTCTGGGTGCTCTGACAACAAAGACATGTACATGATGATACCTAGGAATAAAAATTTGATGTATGTGCACAGTGGATTTATATTTTCTCAAATAATGTCATGCCATCCATGATAGAGAAACTTCAGGCTGTTTTTTCTAAAGGAGGGGGGTTTTAATGTCCCGACTTTTCTCACCTGTAAAATGATTATTAAGGGATTCAAGGATGTCACAGGGTCTTACATGACTTTTTGAGATTCTAAGACCCCAAAAAACGACGAAAGGAATAGAAAAAATGGTTAGTATAAACTGTGATTCCTAGCCCACATGGTATACATAAACTATTTGGTTATAGATTGTGGGGTGCTAGGAGACTCAATATTTTCATCAACCGTGCAACCCTAGGTGAATGAATTTGTCAGATTTTCAAGTCCATCAGATGTGTCATATCTCATGATCTAGGCATGGTTACACAAACTGTGCACAAAACCATGAAGGGTTCCCCTTTGAAGAAAAAATGATTGCATGGTTGGAACATGATTTGGCCAACTGTGTGGCCAAAATGTGGGAACCCTCCTATGTGGGTGAAATTATAAATTTTTCCTTAATGATTTTTTAATTAAACCCTATTATTCTCCCACTTTTTTCCCTTAGTGGACTCCTCCTCCCTCTGGGCATAGATCGCCCTTTTCCTCTTTTATATGGATCAAGATATCTCATTTATTTCTTCTCTGAATCTCTTTCCATTATATGAAACTAAAATCCCCTGATATTTTCTTTGATATCTTCCCTTGAATTTTATTTTTCTTCCACCCACAATTTCTCTATTTAGGTGTGACCGTTTTCCCTTATATTCAGGGTGTCTGGTGATTTAAAATATTTCTCCCATTTTAGATCATTTTATGATTATATAATGTATAATTGGAGTGATACTACATTAAGGTAGGTGGTCTGGGTCTTTCCAAATCATTTAGTTTCTTTTTAAATGACACACAATTGTTCCACTCACCAGACCCTTCCGCGATGCTTTAATTTTTATAAATATATTACATGAATGGGTTCTTCATGTTGTATGTAACCATATCGTACAATGAAAACCAACTAGAGTTTGTTCTCATTGTTATTGGTCACCTATTTTTGTGTGACCATCCTAAATGGCCTATTTTCCAATTCTTTGAATTTTTTTACCACCATGTGTGTGTGTGTGTTTCCCCTTGTTTAAATGCCTAAATTATAATTTTGAATTTTAATTAATCATGTGCCATGATATATTCCCCTCGTTAGATGTTAAGGCATATTTATTATTATTCAGTTTCATTCTTTATGCCTTATTCCATTTCATAAATTTAATGCCTCATACAGTATACTTAATTTCTTATGTTTGGTGCTTCACATTTTAGGTTGCATGTCTTATATTTAATTTCATAAGAGAGCCATTTAAATGAATATTTCTTATTCCTATTCTTGTATTCCATTTCTTATGCTTATTGTATGTTTCCTAATCATCACACAATATAGCTTTGACCTGAAGTCATGTTTTGTTGATTTTATTGCATTATTTGGGTAGATTGTTAGCATGATACATTGTCATGAATTATTTATGAAATTTTAATTGTATATGATGTGACTTGTGATATGTTTTGTGGTTTCCATGATAACCTACTATGGTCTAGGAGAGAACACTTGTCAAATTTTAAATTTTCCATGGATGGACTCAACATGCACAGTTGGATTCACTTGACATGCCAAAAGTGATCATTGTATTACCATGTATGAGCTCTCCTGGAGGATTAAACATAATCATGAGTGACACTGGTTCCCTAGGGGAGAAATTGAGTATTGACCTATTGGAAAGATAACTATACTATTTCATAGGTGATACATAGTCCCCTATGTGAGATACTTGATATGTAATCATAGTTTACTATGCCATGAGTGATACAAGAGATGTCGTATGGGTCTCCGGGGATGGAATATATGGAATTATTTATATTGAAGATTCTTTTAGAAACCCTAGGGATTCTGTATAGATCGCCTTCGATGAGATTGAGACCCTACCATAAGATTTTGATAGTTTGATTGATTTTTTTGTGCTTTATGTTATGTTTATATTTTTTATTATGATCATGAATTAACGATGAAATTAATATGTTACCTCCAAGACAAATAATAGGCTTGGGGTCATCCTACCATAGTTACATTGTATACAATGGACCTTGTATTCATATTATCACTTGTACTGGTACTATGTTTCAGATATTCGGCTTAGGCCAAATTAGGTGGTATCATTCAAGTGTCCATTTTGGAACTCGGACCGAGATGTTATATATTTATTTTCTTATTTCCCTACATTTATTAGTATGGCACATTTTTTATTTACTATTTTATGAAATGGATAGTCCTGGACACCATGGGTGGTAGTCTACTATAATTTATTCTCACATCCTTCATGGGATACCTTTGGTACCCAAGAAGATTCCATGATTTAGGTAATGAAAAATGGAACTATGTACCTTTCGATGATAGATTGATTTACTACATTAAGATGAAGCATGGGAGTTGAGGATTGAGCCGATGCCCAAGATACTTGTTATAGAAGTTTTTTTTATCTTTTTGGTATTTTTCAAATTGTGTGGTTTTTTCTTTTATCTCATGTTCCATAGGTTCTCTTTTTTTAAATAAACATGAACATAATCATTAGGTTTTAGCTATTATGGATTATCAAGCTTCCACCACTTGTTTAATTTTATTGATTCAGTTTTTTTCCATCTTTTCACTGTAGTATATTTCCTATATTCTACTTATAATATTTTATCATTTATTATCTACTGATGTTATCACTCTAATCTATGAGGGAAAAGTCTCCCCATGGACACAATATAGCCCCTCACTACTAGTTAACAACCTCTATCGTCTGGGGAGGCATGTCTGAGAGCTTGTGGGCCACCATCTGAGGGAAATGTTGAGTAAAAACTAAGGTGGTAAACTAAAATACACGAGTCTAAAAAATTTCAACTAACAAAAAGTGTGGGGTAAGGTATTTCATCACAATTTACATTTCATTAAGACTTATTTTTTATTATACACCAATTCACTTTTATATGGTTTATAAACTTCCCATTATTATATGTAAAATAATGATTGATTAATAAATCTTGGTATTTTATGTTTCTTATTTAATGATTCCATCCAAGGGGATTTGACAAAAAAATTACGAAGTCATAAATGTTATGATACAATCTTAATTTTTTATGATCTTTAACTTTCTTTTGAAACAATAATTTTCTTCTGATCATTTTTCATTAATCATTACATTTATCTTAAATATACATATTCATGTGTAATGGATATGATTATTGACTAAACCATATACCATTTTTAAATATGGTG
Source organism: Viscum album (assembly GCA_963277665.1). Classification (NCBI taxonomy): domain Eukaryota; kingdom Viridiplantae; phylum Streptophyta; class Magnoliopsida; order Santalales; family Viscaceae; genus Viscum; species Viscum album. Next base: position 1,844,276,828 of record OY728150.1, read on the forward strand.
TTAAATTTGATTGATTAACTTGTGAAAAATTGGTAAATCCATACCCTTCACTAAAAATAGAAATCAGATGATAAATAATATTAATTTATGAAATAAATAAATTATTCAATATATGATGAATGATTTAGACCTATATTGATGGGTGGGTCTTGGAATAATATAGCCCATTGAAGAATTATTAAGACTCATGAGACGAATTATGTTAGGAAAATTAAATGGGGATATACCTGTTTAATATAAATTATGTTGTGAAAGGCCTTGACATTAGAGGTATCATGTTGTATGGGAACATTATGTCCAATAATTATGGATTTCATTCATTAAAAATTAATATATTAATATCTATGATATTTTCACAATGATATTACATCCAGATTCATATCCTTCTTATATTATTGATTAAATGGATTGTGTTATCATTTATTTACCTTTCAATATTGATTATGACTTATCTATTTATGTAGAATTGTTATTTAAATTGGATTTGAGATGAATTATTTACCTTACCATATTGATTATTCATTTATTATTCCTGAAATATTCAACTATACTTAACCATTACTGAGTATTTGATCTCACCATAGTCTTTTTAACTTTCTCTAGGATAGGAAGGTGAATCCATTAAATGGGACTACAAGGATGCTGATAATTTTATTTTTTATGTACTTTGTTTTATATTCTTTTCCCAATATCAAGTGGGTATCATGTATGTATTTGGTTATCCAAAACTTCTAAAATGTTTGATCCTTTGGGATTTGATTCCTTTTATCAATGACAATGTAATAAAGTAGGAACAAGCTCCATGCTAATGGGGTTGGTATCATTAAATTTGGAATCAGAGGAAGTTTAGTTGAAATTATGGGAACTAGATTAAGGAAAACATCGATTAAGAAACATGAACCTATGACATATTTTTTGTATAATCATATAAGAACATGGTAACATTTGTTTAAAAAAGATACAATGTAGGTTTTACAGTAAATACATCTTTGTATAGATACTATAAGTGGACGTGGTTCTATCAAAGAGGTACCTAGTGGTAATAAATAAAAAACTCATGTGTTGGGAATGACTCAAGTGTTACTCGATACACAACAATTGGCCTTCCAGCACACCTGTTCTGACACACCTATGGGATATGCTTATGATAATTCAAATTTTCATTACAATTCATTATAATGGATTTGAAAATAAAGTTATCCAAAGAAAACCATGTTTATTTATTTTTTGATTTGAACAAATCAAAAAATTTAATTTATACTAAGTGTTACAACATATTTGTTAGTATATATTAAGATTTTAAAATTCATAATTTTATAATATAATCTAGTTTATGCCATTTTTATGAAATGGAACTTGTATGGAAGACGTGTATCAATAAATTGGACAATATAGAGATTTCACTTCTGAAAAATATAATACATCTTGTGTTGGAACTATGAAAAATATAACTATATTAGGTAAGCATAATTATGTTATGAAAAATAAGCTTTTCCAAATGGAGAAACCTATTACACAATGACATTATCCAATGTTGGATTGATTTATGCCACAGAAGCCCCCATCATTTGGGGGGACTACAGTTCCAACTATAGTTGATAAATGGGTCAATTAAATGGAGAAGATATTTAAGGCCATAAGATATAGTGAAAAGGAAAAGGGTAAACCTGTGGTTTACTATCTTAAAGGTGATACATATCAATGGTGGTGGTTGGTCCAAAATACTACAGATGAAGATGAAATATAACTCATTGAATGGAAATATTTTTAGGTGATATTCTTGAAAAATATTTCCCTCATGAGAAATAGACTTATATAAAGATAATTTTTCTTATTTTATAGTAAAAGGAAGAAGAATTTTTGTTGAATTATGATTCTACCTTTACAAGGATTTCTAGGTATTATATAGATTACATACACAACACAATGTTCAATATAAACAATTTATTTAAAGGGATTACACCAAATATCTGAAGGGTTATTGTCTTTAAAACCATTTTTTTAATATGATGAAATATTTTTACATCCAATCAAGATAGAGAAAGAATTATCAATGTCTTATGGATTCTAAGGGAAGAAATAGAAAAATCGGATGGTTGAGAGAAAATGAAAAATGGGAAGTTATGAAAGAATGATTATTACATATGTGATAATTATGGAAAAGGACACCCTTGAACATTCCTAATGGGAATGATAGTTTTCTATATGTGGGGTGAGAAATGACACAATTCTCCTGATTGCAAGATTAATAAAGAAATTTCCAAATTTCAATGCTTACACTATAAGGATATGGGTCAGTACACATGTGAATTCCCTAAGTGTTAATAGAAAATACCTCAAAAGAAGATAAGAGATAAAGATTAATATTAAAATATTGATACAAATGGAGAGAAATGATTAATGTGCTAGTGTATTTGGATTCAAGAAATATTTTCTAAATTTTTTTTGATGTTATTCTATAGATAAGAATTACAAATTGTATACGGATTGTACTAAAGTACTATTTATTTAAGGATATAAACGCATGTATTGAATGGTACCAAGAAAAGTGATTCTGTATCAAGTTTTACATATCAAAAAACACATGAACAAGGAAAAAATAACCCTTAATATATTCTTGATGTTGAGATAATGATGATGGGATGATGATAGTGTTTATATGGATAATTAAAATTGGATACAAATGACTACCTTGTTACTGATTAATGATTCGTTGACATAGCGTTTCATGCTCTCATTGATGAAGTTTAATTTGTTTTTTGGGATTTAAGAAATATTTCCAATAATATGTGTTTTTATTAAGGAATATGGATGCATTAAAGTTTTCAATATGTTTCTTCTTAATTCATAATATTACCATGTTTTAAGAAAATTCATGATGGAGGTATTCCCATGTTTGGTATGTAATGATTAAGAGAAACTTTATGTTGATCAGTTTATTAATGATATGTTCATTATAAATATTCAATGAACACCATTCTAATTGTATGGATCTTATAATTTTATAAGGGACACAAGATTAATCAGATATAAAATGGTTTATTTTTATCTTTGGATGAGGTTTTGGAGATTAATGTTTTTCTTCACCATATAAAGATTTATGCAAATCGGATAACCTTTTCTAACTATTTTTCTATAATGATAACTAAAGAATAAAGGAATGACTTATCATTCTATTATGGATATTATGAAACATTTAAAGAATTTTTTTGTGCTTTATGGACAAAAATCATTAATATTAATTTCTTATAGTAAGTTATGAATAGAAAATTGACCGAAGGACAATCAACAGATGTATTTTTTTCTTATAAAATAAAACAATTTCAAATAAAAATATTTTCTTATATTATTCAAGAGTGAAATAATTCTTAAAATCTAGGAATATAGTTTTTAATCAAATTTTTTTATACTACAATAATCAGTTTTAATGATACCAATGACTATTTGCACCCATCTGGTTTATATATTTGTAGTCATTTACTTCGTCAGGACCTTGATCTCTTTCACTCTCCATCAATATTTTAGTGTTAGTTTTCCAATTCATGTCCATGTTTTTTTATTTCAAACCAATTTTATGTTACGTAGAAACCAATTTTTGTTATTATTTCATATTACCTTCATATTACTCATTCTCTTTTATTAAGTGGATATTTTAGTAACCCTTTTTTATGATGTGGGTTCTTCCACAATTGTATTTTAAAATGCAGCACCATTGAATACTAAAATCAAATTTAAATTTCAAGGACACAATTTAATTACCTTTTTGTGGAATGTAACACCCCAATAATTTAAAATTTAATTTTTCTAGAATAAATTTAATTTTTATGAAAACATGTAATGCACACAACATAGGGTTTAACAAAATGTTGTTTAGTCACCCTTTGTGAACATAATTTAGAATTAACATTTAGAAAATTTAGAAAATTTATTTAATAAAAAATAATTTTTAAAATAAACATCTCAAAATTATCTTAGGGTGGTTTTTTTAATTTTCTAAATAATTTTTCTTTTTGGTTAATAATGAAAAATGATGAATTTTAACTCAAAATGGCCTCTTTGTTTAAATAATTTATAATTTTGAATTATATGTTGAATGGGTTTTAATTTTAAATTAGTTCAATTATATATCAATTAATTCAATTTATATCATTGGAATTATTTTTATTTAGGATTTTGATATTAAAATATCATAAATTTTTGAACATTTTTGTTTAAAAATCAACTTTCTCATAGCATCAACGAGATTACATTAAAATAAAATTTGTAAAATTTTGAGAAGTGAATTAACAAAATGGATTCAAAATTTGGAATAAGAATAAACTATTATTTATAAAAAGGTAAATGCAATTTTTTACAAAATTAAATAGTAAATGCAGTAAAATTTAATTATCACAATTAAGGTATAAATAGGTTTACTGGGGGTTAAAATAAAAATATAAAGGTAAATATGACATATATATTTTCCTAAAAACTATTTTATGGGTTTTTTTGACCATGAAACATATTATTTTAGATAATTTCCCATATGTTTCCCTTTCTACATATGGAAAACATGGGATCACTAAATTATTTTCAAAAAAATATCAAGTGTGTCCTCTCCCCCACTTATAAAAGGTCACCACTATCCTCTCTTATTAACAAGCTCAAACCTATTTGGATTATAAAAATAAGACATTAATTACTTCCCAACATCACTCCCATCATATTATAAGACTTATCTTAGGAATAAATCCATCCTAGATGGGATTTATTGAAAACATAAGGAGGATACCCAAAGAAGAGGTAATGTTATTCAACGAGCATTATTATATTATTTATTTATCCACATCCTAAAATTGTTATTATACCAGGATGATATAATATAAAATATATCTTATATATTAAATGATGTTAATTATTAAGGGAATGACCTACAACCATCTCCACTTTCATCAAATGAGTTACAAAATCGTCATTCGTGTGTACGTCAAAGTACAACCTCATGAACCGATGTCATTAATTGTTCCATTAAGACCTCCCAAAGTTAGGAATTACTATAGATATAAATTATATATATATATATATATGATATTTATAACAGAATTATTCCTTTTGATTAAATATAATATATATTATTATTTATTACTTTTCACTCCATTGGGGATTTAATAATGTCGCTCGTGTGTACGACGAACGACCGCGTCGTGAAGCAATGTGATTCGTCTTCCCTAAGGACTTACATGGAATAAAATAAGGATAATTTTAATGATTATATGTGATATAAATGAAATAATTATGATATAAATGAAATATTTATCATCATATAAGGATAATATATATCATTTTCTTCCTTACCTTTTCACTCACTTAACGGTGATAACATCGTTCTTATAGGTGTGGGTTATCACCTTCACGAAGCGATGCGTATATCCTTTATTCACCACAGTAAATAGATAATATATATAAGTTAATTTAAATAAATAATTTGATATATATGATATTATTATCAGTATAGAAATAATTTTTTTTAATTACCTCTCCATAATGATCATTGATGAAATGGAAATGTTACTCACCCATATGTATGAAATACCATCGCCATGATTGTAACATATATAATATTTCATAAAAATCATTCTTTATTGGTTTTAAAACTATATTTTACATATAAATATGATAATTATTTCTATATTATAAGTATAGAGGTTATAAAAATATATAATATTCATATAAACAATAGATTTCATAACAAAGAACAAATGAGAAAACAAGGCAACAGACACACAAAAGAATGAAAATAATGAAATATTATTATGAAATAGGTGATAAAATGTTATAATGGGATTATATATAATATTATTAACATGATTATGGTTTTATTATAATGTTATAACATTCTTAAAACCATCATTCACAAGTCAATTGCATGTTTATTTAAAGGAATGTGTGAGGTATGAGATTTCATCTCAGTTTAAATAACATTGAGGCTTATATGTTATTATAAACCAATTAAATTTTTGGTGGTGAATATATTTACCTTTTGAGATTTAAAATAATTATTTCTTCATAATTCAATGTGTTTTATGCTTTATCTTGAATCATTTATTCCAAAGTGATCTGACTTGAAAATTACTAAGTTGTAAATGTTATTGTACAATCTTTATTTTTTTGATTATTAGATTTCTCTTAAAACAATATCATTCATATGATAATATTTAATTAATCATTAAATTTCTATTAAATATCCACATTATTTTATAATGGTTATAGTAATTTCCTAAAATTTATACCATTCTTAAATATAGTGTATACATTGAAGGATTAACTAGGATATTTTGATAAATATGTATCCTTTACTCAATATGGGTATTTATTGATAAGGAATATTGATTAATGAATTAAATTAATTATTCAATATATGATGAATGAATTGGACCAATAGAAATGGCTGGTTCCTGGTATAATATAGACCATAGATGCATCAGTATTTCTCTTGAGACAAATCAAGTTGGCCAAATTAAATAATTTTTTTACCTGTAGTATTTAAACTATCTTGTGAAAGGAATTGATAGGATATGTATTATAATCTCTAAGATCGTAACATCCAAAAAATTAATAATTTTGTTTATTTAGAATTTAGTTATTATTAGCCATAATATTTTCATAGTGATATGATCTCGTAATGAATTTCATTATTAGATTATTTCTTATGTTGAATGTTTTTTTAGCAATTTTCTTTGCCATACTGATTATTCCTTATTTATTTATGTAGTCAAGTTTTGTAAATGGAATGTTTGTTCAATTATATACCTTTATGTATTGATTATTATTTACTAATTCATGAAATATTTTTATAAATATAACCCTTATCGAGCATTTTATATCACCCTTATCTTGCATTCTTTCCACAAGTTATGAAGAAAAATTCTTTGAACGAGTCTTCAAGGATGGTGACATTTTATTCTCTTATGAAATAAGTTTTAATTTTTATTATCAATAAAAATTTGTATTATATATGTATATGGTTCTCCAAAATTTATAAACTGATTGGTTCTTTAGGGTTTGATTATATATATATATTCCAATGTATTAAAGTAGGCACTGACTCTAGGATAATGGGGTTGGGGTCATTACAGTTGGTATCGAGAGTATGAATAATAGAAACATTTGGATCTTGATTAAATAAAACATAGATTTGGGAACATAAACCTATGATATGCTCTGAATATAAGCACATAAAAACATACTAATGTTTTTTAAGAAATATATTATCTGATATTTAGTAGAAAGACAACCCTATTTGGATATTATAAGGGGATGTGGTTCTAGAATGGAGGTAACAAGGGGAAAAAACTTCAAAAAGCCTATAGGTATTCACTCAATCATTATCTAGTATAAGAAAATAAACCTTACTGGGAACCTGTTTTGATACTCCCAAGGGATATACATAGGATAATTAACATTTTCCATAAAAAACCATTATGAGGGATTTGAAAATAAATATATCCCTAAAGAAAATAATTTTATGACTCTATGTAAAATAATGTATACATTTTAATTTTTTATAAATGTTTTTCTATATTTGGGACTATATATTATGATTTAAAATTCATAATTTTCTGATGTAATCTAGTATATTTATTTGTGTAAAAATAGAACCTAGAAGAAAGAAGGTTATTAATTATCAAGGAAAATGTAGATATATCCTAACTAAGGAATCAAATATAGTTGGTATTGGATCTAATAAAATTATGAGAATATTATTTTTTCTTAATTAGGTTATAAAAAATAACCATTCCCGGATGGAGAAACATATTATACAATGAGATTATTCTATGTTGTATTGATTTATATGACAAAATCCCAATCATTTGGTGGGACTACTAATCAAAATGTAGATGAATAATGGATTAATTCCTTGGAGAATATTTTTATGGTCTTGGGATTTAGTGAAATGGAAAATGTTACAATCACAGTGTATTATATCAAAAGAAACGATGATTGATAGTGGGATTTGGTCTTTTCACGACCTATCCCCCGAGACCTGTGCTGTGACATACCCCAAACCCCCCTCTCAAATGATAGGGGTTGGCGACTAGCACCAAAGGTGTCAACCTATAAATGGGAGGCATTTTCCTGAGTACCAATATTAAAGCACACAAAAAAATTCCCTAAATCTAGAAAAGTAAACATGCATGCCAATAAACAACCACTGATTAAAAGTACAAACTATTGGTCAAATGTGCCAGAATATAAACCCAACAAAGGAAAAACTAAAAATAATACTAAAAAATACTGATATTCATCCATCGGAAACCCCACAATATGGGTAAGTATAGTATAGCTGCTGGAAGCCGTAAAAGCATGTCCCGCCTGCCTAACCTCACTAGGCACTGCCTGGACCTGGGCCACCAAGTGCTCTGCCAAGTCATCAGTCTTCTGTACAAGACACAACATGTACGAGCGAAGCCTGTGCAGGGGTGAGTAACAAAATACTCAGTAGGGACCCCAAACCAACAAGGAAAGATGACAAAGCAATACACAGGAAAAACACAATGTATGATCATGATGTATGATCATAAAGCAATACAACTCACACCAGGTATAACATAAAGTGTTGATAGAAAAACCAACAGTTACAAACACTGAAAATCAATCACTGAAGCAGAAATCATCCTTGATGAGTTTTTTAGGATAGCTATGTTTCCCTGACCTATTCAGTAGCTAATTCAGAAATAATTTATGAATAGTTTACTCACAAATCCTCATTGATAGATGAGCCACAAAACCTCGCTTGGTAGATGAGCCACAAAGCCTCACTGGGTAGGTGAGTCATGAAGCCTCAATGATAGCTGGGTCACGAAGCCTCATTGGGTAGCTGAGTCATGAAGCCTCACTGGTAGATGATTAATGTGGCCTAATTGGATAACTGAGTCACAAAGCCTCACTGATTGCTAAGTCACATGAACTCATTAGGTAGCTATGTCAGGAAACCTCACTATTATCTGAGTCCCGAACCCTCGCTGGGTAGTTGAGTCACAGAGCATCACTGGGTAGATGAGTCATGAAGTATCACTAGGTCAACTTCTATGAAATATTACATATATTATTTCATAAGGACCACCTCGAATTGTGGGTCCCGGTGCCCCAGACAGTGCTTTAATCTGATGCACGGTCTGAGAGATACATCCATTTTTTGTAAACGATGTCCAGTTGCATCTGGGCCTGGTTTGACAGGTTCAGACCAAACCAACAAAACTGGATCGATGTCTCACATGAACTGGACATGTCTTTCTCACCCATTGGGACTCATTGGACCTGGGTGAGGTTGACTGTGGTTCTAGTCCTCCCAGTCTCCCGGCGAACTGATTTTATCCGGCCCAACCCACACTGGAGGGTTGGTTTTTTTTACCATCTCAGGCTGCCTGACGAACCCACTTAATCCTTTTGGCCTGGCCCGCTAAAGTGGGTCGCCTCAAAACATTAGCCTAGATTCCCTGGTGGCCTTGTTCACTAGCTTGCCTGGTCCGATTTAGCTCAAAACGGCTTGACTGGTCCAGTTGGGGTATGCACGACCTATCAGCCGACCACCCCCTGGTCAACAGACAACTCATAAGGAGTGGGTCACTCCTCCTATGCAGTGCCACATTGGCACTGTGTCTGGACATCTACAGTGGCTGATGGTTCACGACCCTCATCCACAATGTCAACTGCCGAGCATGCCACCTCTTCCATTGTGGCCAGTAAACGCCGATCACTTTGTCCCGCACAGGGTGCTTAGGTTGCACCGCAGATGCTGGCCGTTGTTGCCGGTCATCGGCACCATGCCGTCATCAACCTTTTCAGGCCACCGGGTCTAGTCTGGTGGTCCGATCTCAAATCCATCTACACTCTAAGGACACTCAGGTCTCTACCATCACTACCACGACCTTGAGACAACTTTTTTTTCAATTGCTCCATTTAGTGACAAAGAACACAAACACCCACTGCGGTGGGATATAGGCATTGTTTGTGTCATCTTGATCCTTACGCGTTATAATTTACAAAGAGATATGAATGGGGTTTCAGAATTCAAAAACATTTTTCAAATCCTGTAACTCCCCTTCAATATCATTTCTTATCCTCTATGAACGACCAAACCGAAGGTCAACCTGTTTGGGGGTTTCTCTACATTTGTCATTTGAAAAGAAGAACGAGAAGAAAAAATCATAAAGAAATCACATAACCCATACCTAGGTCGGATCATTCATTAGAATTGAATGGTGTCACTGAATTTGTCGTTATGTGATCCTTTTTATAGATTTTGGTCGATCATCGTTGGTGACGATCTGTTTGAAGGGGGTTGGCATTTTTTATTGTCACCCACCCGAGCTTCAGATAAAAACTGAGATTGTACCAATAATCATGCATTGTCTGTTTGTCCCTTAAATGACGAAACATGAACCAAAATTTCTGTTATGTTTCTATTATGAAGCCATTACACTATTTCATTTAATGAAACAATTTATTCATTTTATTTTGTTGGAAAACATTGAGCTACAATGATTTAAAAATTTAGAAAAAATAAATAAAGTCAGTTTGTTTTATTTTTAACTTTTCTTTTAAAAGTCCAAAAAATAAATTTTCCCTCGACCCATGCTAGTCGAGGTTAGGTCCATTATAGGAGAAACCCTTCATTATGATTTCAACGGTTCTCTCATAAATTGGATCCAAACAGTAGTTTAAAAGTTAGAAAAACTCTCTTGTATATTTATTTTAATGAACCCTAAAAAAGGGTTCTAAAATTAACATTCACCCTAGTCCCACACCGGTTGAGGTTAGGCTCTTCCTAAGGGTAACATACCCTCAGGAGCTCAATTGTACTATCAAATTTCTAATCTGAGTTATAGTTTAGGAGTTATAAGGATTAGACAAAAAAGTAGTTGTTACTTAATTATTTTATTTATGGCCAAAAACTAACTTCCACTGTTGGCTCGTGACATCCAATGTTTGGATCTACCAAAAGAAAGCATACCCTCAAGAGCACAATGGTGGTATCAAATTTTTAATCTGAGTAACCGTCGGTTATTTATAAGAATTTGAAAAATAAAATAATTTTATAAAATAATTTTATTTATGGTTATTCCATTTTTGTGTTTTCACACTAGAGGCCTGCACCGACTAAAATCAAGTCTTTCATAGGGTAAATAATCCATTCTAAATGCAACGGTTAACTAGGATTTATGATCTAGGAACTCGTTTCTGAGTTATACCACTTTTTTAGGAAAATCACTCACACGTGATACTTGAAGCTTAACATTTTTTATGGATCATCCCGAGAACTCTGGGCCTCAGAATCACTGATCGTCTCAGCATATGGTCTCTAAATAATTCTATATAATAAATAAATAAAATTACATTGAATTTCCAATACATTACATTAGTCACCCCTTTTTGGGATTCACGTCCTTGTAAGACAAAACAAGGCTAAAAAAACAAATGGGGGTACTGACCACAAATATATGCCTCCCGCTCCCATGTGTTATCCTATAGATTTTAATGCTGCCACAAAATGTGCACCAGAGGAATCATCCATTCATGAAGTAACTGCTCCTATCGATCCTCCATCTTTACTAGGAATTTCAAAAACGTCACCCCATCATCAGTATCCAGCTCACCCCAGTCGATGAAGAGTGATGGATCATGCATGTACCTCCTCAGATGTGACACAGGAAAAACATAATTCACCCGGTGCATCTGTGGGGGGAGTTCTAGGTGGTACGCCACATCACTAACTCTACTCAAAATCTGAAAAGGTCTGATGATCCTCTGAGATAACATGCCGCCCCGACTGAATCTCTGAAATCTCCATCAGGGCGAGACACTAAACAACCCATGGTTTCCATCCTTTAACTCAAAGGGTCTCCTTTTCCTTTCATCATTTTTTTCCTACTCTGTGCTGTCCTCATCTACTCTTCGATGATATGCACCTTCTTAGTGGTAGCCCATACTAACACTGGACCTGAGAGTGTGAAAACCCCTTCGTCTGTCCAGTATAGAGATTATCTACATGGCTACCTACACAAGGCCCCAAATGGTGCCATGAAAATGGTGGGGTGATTGCTGTTGTTGTATGAAAACTACATAAGTGGAAGGTGGCCCTCCCAACTGAGACCAAAATCGAGGATGCAAACACGAAAAATGTCCCCCAAGGTCAGTATGGTCTTCTCTGTCTGACTATTTGTCTGAGGGTGAAAAGATGTTATCAAGCGAAGTTGAGTCCCTAATGACTCCTGCAATCCCTTCCAAAATAGGGATGTAAAGTGTGCATCACAGTATGAGAAGATCGCCTAAGGCACCCAAGGAAACTACCCTATCTCTTGGACATAGAGGCATCTCATGCCATATACTAATCAATACTCTCGGATGGGTAGGAAGTGAGCCAAAATTCTGAGTCATTCAACGATCACCAAGATATAATCATGGCTCTTGTACATGCATGTTAATCCCATCACAAATTCCATCGAGATACCATCCCACTTCCAATTTAGTACCTCAAGTGGCAATGCCAATCCTACTAGAACCTGATGCTCATCCTCCACTTGTTGACAAGTGAGGAATTGTGAAATGAACTCTGTCACTACTTTCTTCATGCTTGGCCACCCATACTGATGTCCAAGGTCCTGGTACATCTTCGCCACACTAGGATGTACGACTAATTGGTATGTATGGAACTCCTTCAACACCTCCTCCCACAATGTCACAAGCACTATGTCGCATCCTCAGAAAAGGATGACGTTCTCCCCACCTATCCAAAATTCATCAGAAGACTGTCTTAAGGATAACTGAGAACGTTGGGCCTCGTAGTCAAAATACACATTATGGGCCTCCCTAACTCATTGTAAGAGTGGTGGAGTGATAGTTGTTGGCTGACGGTAAGCTCCTATGTCATCATCCATAAAGGATATCTTCATCGCGACTAACTACTCCATCACTTCATTCAACAACTGTAGGTCAAACCTCCTATTGAGCATGTCTACCACCACGTTCCACATCCTATGAGTATAGACTATCTCAAAGCCATAGTAATAGAGTAAATCCATCCATTGCTGCTATCTAAACTACATAAAATCCTACAAGCACCTTTCCATCCCCGCAAAAGGCTACCCCTTTGAAGTAATTGATGTGCCCATCGACCCTTTAGTAGTGGGTACTCATTCACCACGTCCACTTGGTTAGAGTTTCAGTAATACAAACATAACCTCAAACACTGGGTCTTACTAAGCCCTTCCTCTTAAATTCACCCCTACACCCCCTTCTCATGAAGCTCTACAGAATCCCTACGATATACTGATGCATATATCAGTTCCATCTTAGGGTGAAGAATTATGTAGAAGTCCCTCTGCCTATGGGGAGGTAATACTGGAAACATATTTTGAAAGGAAATTTATGCACTCCGCCACTACTGTACAATACTAAAAACTCAAAACATCCACTTCTATGAGGGTAAAGATGGTCGACTAATGAGTGATCAGCTACACCGTCCTATGCATGAGTCTATCCAGTGATACCTGGGTTTCATTTTTCGCTGACCAAGGAAATCCTCATTCCAATGCTTTGTATATAACACATAATTTTTCCTAAAACAATCAATATGAGTATGAACTGTGGATGACCAGTCCATAACCAAACTAACGTCAAAAGGCCTTGAAATTTCCACCTAGAGGTTCTAACTGAAACACTTATCTTAAGGGTTAGATCACACCATTGGCATAAGTGTGATTACCAAGTCTCCTCTCAAAGGTATCTCAAGATTTAAGGATCAAGTAAATGGTTTAACCAGAAAGCCTAGTTCTTGCACAAGATTTGTGATTTGAAGGAATTATTAGCACCAATTTCTATTAATATTGTAGTTAGTAGTAGATAAAGACTATACCTTGAATCATTCTTGTAGCCCTCGGGTTATACTCCTTAACCGTATGCAACTATTCACATACCATTTCCTCCAGCTCCCTGATCCTGGTGTGGACCATGTTGGGGTAGTGGTTGTAACATGTAGAAATGTATACCACTTCATGATACTCTCCTATCTCCTCTTCCCCGTCTAGCACCCTGCAGATTCATCTATTTTTATCACGTCCTCTTCCCTGATGGACCATCCACCATTTCACTATCAGCACGATGGGATAGAAATTCTCTATAAATATTTCCCTTACCATCTTTTGAAAAGAATTACCTCTTCTATACCGACTAGACTCACCCTATGAGCCCTGAGTTGTAGAACCCCTTCCTCGGGACCACTTCTCAGAATGTCTCACACATCAATGTATCTGAGACTGACATCAGTTTCTTGTTTTCCCACTACTGACATCCACTGGCCGTATCTACTCATCTAAAGGACTTCCAACTATAAAGGTTCCCTCTAGAACCCTAGAATAAGTTGTAATGAACATCGGAATAATGCTGGTTTAGATGTCCCTAAACACACCCTGCTAGGAGGTCCAAGCCCTGAAGCACTAGTCGTATAGTATTCATCGAGTACCTAGAAATTTCGACATGCCTCAATAAATAGTCAGATACCGACATATCGTCCTATTGAAGATATTGGTCATACATTCCCCTTATCTTTTATAGAAATATCCCTTTCTCTGAGAAAGGTTCTCCAGATTAATCCACGGAAAAGTCACCTCATCATAATATTGGGTTATCTAAACCCTAAAATCGCTATACTAAGCCACATAAAAGGCTCACTTCTAGGATCACCATATGATCTAATGGTTCCCTGACTAGATGGAAACTCAGTCACTACCTCAAGCTAGTCCTTATCCATATGTGATTTGGGCTCGCCTTAGAACCCGATGGGTCTCTGTCGCTTAAACTTTTGAATGGAACTAAGCCTACATTGGTCCTCCACTGGTAGCACCGATAGTAATGGCTGACCAATGGGTAGTGGTATTATTGGGAAACTGTAAGAAGGTACTATCTCATTGAATGATACATATATGAAAGCCTCATTACTCTTTGGAAAATACTCATAGTCACACATGGGAATATTGGGTGGCAGTCTGCGTAGAGGCATCTTGAATGAGAATCAAGATGAACCAAGATCAATTTATTATACATTGTGAGTTTAATCTGACTCAAAAAGATCATGGAAAACACTCAAAGATGGAATAAACTAGTTTTTTCATGTACTAGGTCAAAAAACATAATTCAGGGTCCTGGTGTATGGATATGTTGGCCGCTGCAATAACATAGGACTCCTTAGCCAGAAACCCAATCATGAAACACTTAGCACTGTTACCCTATCCAAATTTACAGACTCGTAGTTATTAATGTATAACTAACCACATATGATACTAATTTTTCGCACCTGTCCCCTGGGGCCCATGCCATGACATTCCCCAAGCCCGCTTATTGAAGTTCAGGGGTTGGGGACTAGCACCAAAGGTGTCAACCTGCAAATGGGAGGAATTTTTTTAAGTACCTGTACACACGCACACACAACAACTCCCCATAGATGAAAAAACATACATTGCACTAAACAACCATTGCGTAAAAGTATAAACTGTAGGTCAAATGGGCCAAAAAACAATCCCAACAAAGGAAGAACAGAAAATAAAAAAATACTAGGATACTCTGATAACTGTGTTATGGAAACCCCACCTAATGGAAAAAGTGTATAGTAGATACTGTACGCCTTAAAATCATGTCCTTCTTAACTGAACTAATTGGGAACCACCCGTTCCTAGGCCACCAATTCCTTCTCCAAGTCGTCAGTCGTCTTCACTATACACTAGATGTGTAGGCGAAGCTTGTGTAGGGGAGAGTAACGAAATACTCATTAGGGACCCCAATTATACAAGGAATGACCACAAAGCAAACGACAAGAAAAACGCGATGTATGATCACGATGCATGATCAAGAAGAATGATAGTTCATACCAAGTATAACATCATGTGTTGATACAAAAACCAAAGATTGAAAACACTAAACATCAATCACTGTAAAGGAACTCATCCCTATTAAGTTTTTTAGGCTAGATTGGTCACCTAGAGCTATTAAGTAGCAGAGTCATGAAGCCTCGTTGGGTAGATGAGTCATGAAGACTTGATTCAAGATGAGTAATGAAGCCTTGCTTGGTAGCTGAGTCCTGAATCCTTATTGGGTAGCTGAGTCACAAAGCCTCACTGATAGATAAATCATGGATCCCCACTAGGAAGCTGAGTGATGAAGACACACTAATAACTGAGTCCCGGAGCCTCACTAGGTAGCTGAGTCATGGAGCATCGCTGATAGCTTGGTCATGTAGCCTCATTGGGTAGCTGAGTCACACATAATTGCTGATAGCTGAGTCATGAAGCCTCACTAGTTTGCTAAGTCATGTAGCCTCACTAATAGCTGAGTCACGTAGCCTCACTGGGTAGTTGAGTTATGGAGCCTCGCTGATAGCTGAGTCATGGAACCTTGTTGGGTAGATGAGTCATGAAGCCTCATTTGGTCAATTTAAAAAAATTCTTACTCAGAGGATTTTATAATAACTGCCCCGTCAGGTGGGACCCAACGCCCTAGAAAATGCCTTAATTGGACACATGGTCTGAGTGATACATCTCTTTTCGTAAACAGGGGCCGGTTGCATTTGGGCCCAGTTCGACTAGTTCGTACCAATCTAACCAACCCATCCTAGGGTCCCACATAACCCAATTCTATCCTCTTGGCCCATTGGGCCTCACTGGAGTCAAATATGGTTGGACGTTGGTCCAGTCTTCCCAGTCACCCAGTGACCCGATTTTATCCGACCTGGCCGGCACCAGTGAACCAGTTTCCTTTCCCATCCTCAGTCACCATACTACACTACTTTATTCCATCACCATGGTCATCTAAAGGGGACTGATTCAAAAAAATTAGTTGGGTGGCTTGGGATGCCTGGTCCGCTGGACCGACCCGATCTGATTGGCATGCCATCTCGGTTAGTCCGGTTGGGGGGCCAGCGATACCTTCTATGGGCCAGTAGGTCAGTCATGGTGGTACGATGTCAAATCCACCTATTCCCTTGGGGCTCTCAGGTTTCCTCCATATCTAGCACGACCTTGGGGCCATTGGTTTGTTGATTCTTCCATATAGCCTTGTAGAAAAAAAACACCCATTGTAGAGGGATCCATGCCTTGTGCGTATCGGCCCGATCCCTCTATGTTAGAATTTATAAAAAGATATCAATTGGGTTTCAGAATTCTAACATGAATTTCTAATCCCCAAAATCCCTGAAAATTCATTTCCCAACCTTTAACAATGATCGAACCATGAGTCAACCTATCCATGAGTTGATCCACATTCATCATTTGAATAGTAGAATGGGAAGAAGAAATCAGAATAGAAAGCACCTAACCCATACCTGGTTTGGATTGTTCATTATAGATGAAAAATGTCTTCACATTCATCGTTTTTCAATCCTCTATTTATGGTCATTGGTTTTTCGTCGTTGGTGATGATCCGTTCAAGGGTGGGGGGGGGGGTGACGTTCGTCGTCGTCACCCACTAGTGCTTTGGAGCTGAACCGGGATTGTGCCAACAATCCCACATTGACTGCTTAGCCATTAAAGGTTGAAACACAAATCAACATTTCTGTTACATTTCTATTATGAAGTCGTTATTCTGTTTCATTTAATTAAATATTGTATTCAAATTCTCTTGTTTGGAAAACCATTTACCTACAACGATTTGAAAATTTTGAAAAATAAAAATAAAACATCTTTGTTTTATTTGAACATTTTTATTAAAATTACAAAAAATAACTTTTTCCCTCGATGGGTGGTAGGGACCATTATATGCAAATCCTATCATTTTGAGTTCAACAATGCCCTTTAATTTTTTATTTGAAAACCAATTTAAAAGATAGAAAAACTTGTTGCATGTTTATTATAATGAACCCTAAAAAAATAGTTCAAAAATTAAATTTCATCCTTGACCTGCACCGGTTGAGGTTAGGCTCCACCCAAAAAGAAACACACCCTCACGAGCTCAAAGGTACTCTCAGATTTCTAATATGAGTTACCATTTTGGAGTTATATAGATTTGATAATAAAATAACTGTTACTTAATTTTTTCATTTACAGCCAAAAACTAACATACACTATTGGCCCACAACGATAAATTATAGGATTTTCCTAAAGAAAGCATACCCTCAAAAGCTCAACTATGGTCTAGGATTTTCAATTTGTGTCAACATTCATGAGTTATAACCATTTGAAAAATAAAATAATTTTATTTAATAATTTTATTTACGGTTATGACATTCTTGGGTTTTCTCATTGGATGTCTGGGCCGACAAAACTTAAGTCATGCCAAGGGGAAAGCTACCATCCTGAATGCCATTGTTCCCTCAGATTTCTAATCAGGGAACCCCTTTAAGAGCTATTACATTTTTTCAATAAAACCATTCACACGTGCTATTTAAAACAAATCTTTTTTTGATGGATCATTATAGGAACTCCGGGACATGGGATCACTCACCATCTCAACAACTGGTCTTAAAATAATTCCATATAACAAAGAAAAAAATTAATTGGAATTTTCGAGACATTACAAGTCCAAAATACGAGAGTGGAATAGGAAATGGTAGTCATAGAATGTAATGATTTTAGAGAGACATTCCTCAAAAAACATATCCCTCATGAGAAACAAATTGAGGTGAATATAAAATTCCTTATCTTAAAGAAAAAAGGAAGAGTATTGTGTCATAGAGTATCAAGATTCTTTTAAAAGTATAGCTAGCTATGCGACAGATTACATATGAAATAAGTAGTGTAATATTTACCATTTATTTGAAAGGATTAAGACAAGTCTACATAGGGCACATATCTCTCAAACCTTTTCATGATAAGATGAAATATTTTTATGTGCTATAAATATGAAGAAATAATTTTACAAGACTTGTGGATTCGAAGGGAATAATGATAAGAATAAAATTATATAGAAAAAAATACAAAGTAATAAGGGAAAGAATTATTTTCACACATGTGATAATTGTGGAAGGAAACACCCTCGTACTTGCCTAAATGGAATTGGAGTTTGTTACATGTATAGAGAGAAAGGCAACAATGCATGTAATTTAAAGGGAATAAATGAAATTTATAATGTTCAGTGCTTCCAATATATGAATATGGGTAAATACAACAATTAATTCTCTAAGAATTAAGGGAATATACCTCCGAATAAGCTATGGGATCAAGATTAATCTTATTCTATTAATACAACTGAAGTCTAATGAATAATGTGATATTTTACCTAGTTCTAAGAAATAAGTTCTAAATATTTTTTTGATGATATTATGGTTATATGAATTATGAAATGGTTAATGATTCTACTATAATACTATTTGTTAAAGGATCTGAATGCATGTGTTGAATGGTACCAAGAAAATTGATTAAGTAACATGTTGATCTTCATGGAAAATAGAAGATTGAGGGAAATATAACATCTAATATGATCCTGATGTTGAGATAATTATAGCGGGATGAATAGAATATTGATATGGATAATGTAAATTGGATAAAACTGAAAACTATGGAACTGATTAATGATTTTTTGAAAAAGTTGTTTATTATTTCATTAATGAAGTTTAAAATAATTTGTAATTATAGAATATATAAAATAATTTGTGTTTTACATAAATAATAAGCAATAATTCATGTTTTCAATCTCGATTTATGGTAATTATGGTTATTACCACGTTTTAATAAAATACATGATAAAAACATTTACATGTTTAGTATATGGCGATTAAGAGCCACATCATGTTGTTTGAGGGATTAACGATAAGTTCATTTTAGAAATTCAGGGACCTATTTTCTAAATCCTTGAATCTTAATTAATCATAAGGGAAATAAGTTCAACCATTTATGTAATGGTTGATGTTGAAATTTGGACGTGGTTTTAGGTATTAATGTATTACATTACCATATAGAGATTTACGCATATTAAACAACCCATGGTGACAATATTTTATATAATGATCACTAGAGATCAAAGGAATGAATTATAAATCTATTATGCTTATTATATGTTGATAAAATCATATTTTATAGCTTCTAGAAAAGAAAATTATTTTTGGACATTAATTTCTTGGAGTGAGATATGAAGTTGAAATTGATTATAAAAAACAAATGGATGGATTTGTGCCTATGAAATAAAAATATATCAAATAATTATAATTCCATATATTACTATAGATTGAAATAATTAATGAACTATAGGAATAGGGTCTCAAATACAATTTTTTCATCCGGATATCATCGTCTTTTAATGTTATCAACTTCCTTTTTCACAACTCTAGTTTGTGGATTTGTGGTCACTAAATTATCATGAAAATGTTCTCTACCACAGTCTATTAGTATTTGGGTGTTTTTTTTCTCTCCAATGTAAAAGTATTAATTTCCCTCATATTTTATCACACTTGGGAACCAAATTACCTAATTATACCATATGACCTTCATACTTCTATTTCTCACTTATTAAGAGAAAATTTTATTAACAATTTTTATGATGTGAGATTTTTAAAAATAGTATTTAAACAAGTCAAAACATTTATTGCCGATATGAAATTTATATTTCCAGGAAATAATTTAATTTATGTAGGGATCATTTAAAATTCAAATAATATATAATATAATTATTTTATAATAAATTTAATATCACTGAGAACTTCTAATTCCCACAACACTGGGTTTAAGGAAAACGCAATCCAATCATGATTTTAGAACATAATTTACAATTAATTTTTAACTATTTTAGAAAAATTATTTGAAAACATATGATTTATTTTTTAAAAAATTATATAAAAAATATCCTTGGGTAAATCTTAGGGATTTTTTTGAAGAGTTTTGGGTTTTTGATGTATAGTGAAACATATTAAATTTTAACTGAAAATGTCATTTCGATGAAATAATTTATAATGTATAAATATATTTATAATTGGTTTTAAATTAAAATTATATCAATTAGATATCAATTAATCCAATTTAGTTCATTTTTATCATTTCCATTTAGAATTTTTATATAATAAAATTTGTAAATATTTGAACATTTTCACTTTAGAACACCCCTTTCTCATCATGTTTACGAGATTAATTTTAAATAAATTATATATGATATTCTGAATGGAATATAGAAATATTGATTCCATATTTTGAATCATCATGATTTATATTTATTAATTAGTTTAACTTAATATTTGACCAAAATGAATAGTGAAATTAGTAAAACTTTATTTCCATGGTTTCGATAAAAATTGGTTTTCTAGGGGTTTAAACTAAAATATATAAATGTAAAATTAAATATAAACTTGTATAAAAACTATTATTTGTACCTATATCTTCCCTTACACCTATATGGTTGTAAAATGGTCCATTGTGGACTGTTCTAACACATGAAAAACATGAGAGGACTCTATTCTTTTCAAAAAAACCAAGTGTGTCCTCTCACTATTTTTCATATGGTTTTCACATTGAAAGTTAGTTGATTATTTGGGAAAATATTGGTAAATTATTTTATCATATTAAATATAGATATTTTTTAAGGAATATTATTTATTTTTATTATCTGATATAAAGATTTTTTTGGAAAGGAACAACATGGGTTGGGGACCATTTAATGAAGTACCTATAGGTGGTTCACGGTTATAGATATCCCCTTGATGCATCATCAGTATCATAGGATGAATCGGTTTTCAAATAACCCCTCATGTTTGTTTCTAATAAAAATAGACATTTATGATATGGGTTGGGGACTAATTAATGAAAGCCCCTCGACGCATTGGTAGTCTCATAAGACGAATAAGTTTTCCAAGTCAGAGTAGTTTAAACAGTATTGAGAATAGATCTCGACAGAAAAGGTTCCATAAACAAGGGAAATATGGATTCTAAATATTATGCAATTTTCTAATTTAGTCTCAACTATTATCATCCATGAGATCATTCATCAAAAAAATATATGGACACATTTTATTTTTAGTTCATTGATTAAATGACATGTGTTTCAGTTTCTTACCATTCCATATTTATTTTTCCTTTTCTAGTTATTTTAATGAAATATATTTCTATTTATTACCATTATATATTAACTATTCTCATTGATTCATTATTACTTCTGTTGTATTTTTTCCTTACTATGAATTGGATCTCTCCCTTATCATGTTTCAATTCCCATGACTTCAACAAGTATACTCAGAATGTTATAGAAGGACATGATAAATGGAATAATGTTTTTATCCTCGAAGTAATTTTGTAATAAAATTAATTGTTAATTAGTTTATTCTCTTTTAATGTAAGAATCATGTATTTATATGGTTTACCAAGACTACTAAATTCTTCAGTCCTTTGGGAAACAGTTTACTTGTATCTTATGCCAATGTAATTGATAGCAAACACTAGCTCTAGGCTTGTAGGGTTGGGTTACTATAGTTAGTATCAGAGAATGTTTAGTAGCAACCTCAGGAACTATATTTAGAAAAAAAATATTATAGAACATAACCATAAGGTACAATTTATTCTAATATATCGAAGAACATCTAAAAGTTATGTTTATATAGAGATTATGTGTTTTTTGTAGAAATACATCACTGTCTAGACACTATAAGTAGACATAATTCTAAAACAGATGTACCTAAGATTAAAAAAATTGACAAGCTGTTTCAAGCCAAACTTTACATAACCGGAAACATGAAAATGTTTCTTACTAATCACATTGATTTAAACTCCTTTTGATATTATTTGGATAATTTACATTTTTAGTATAAACAATTACGACGTATTTTGACAATGAATAACCTAGGAGAAACCTAACCTATTTTTTATTGACTATATTCTGTCATGATTTAGAAACCCAATAAATTATATTTTGGATGTACCCAAAACCAATGAAGGACCAATGTGAAAAAAGATGGAAGATGTATTTATGTATTAGGGTTTTATTGAAAACTATAGGCTATTTAATGAATAAATTAATAAGATGTCCATCATATTTATTTTGTAAATTATTTGAACATGGTTTTCGAAATGTAAAAATAGTATGTAGGTGATAAATAATCATGTCTAGAAACTCTATGGGTCTTGAACCAAAAACCAAATGACGATAAAGATTTCATACCAACCACTAACCTATGAAATGTCCTGGCTGTAATGTCATTTTTAGTTGAAAATTTTTATTAATAATTATTAATGATGTACCTATAGGTTTTCTTTTTTTGTTAAGATATTAATGTATTAACTATATTGTATTTGGTGAATAGTTATAGACCTATTTTTATACATGTCATTCTTTTGTGGACCATAAGATCTATAAAAATTATATTTTAGTTCTTAATGGGTCAAATGAATTTTTGGATAAACTGGAAATTGATCAAAGAACAATGAAAGGATGAAATTTTTTCTACATAAATACATTAATTAGTATATTTACTAATATACATAGGCATTAAAATAATTACACAACATTAGAAAAATGATCAGAAACAAAAATTAATGTATCCTTGATCCATAATTTCTTAACCGATAGTCTTCTAAATCATCATAGATTTATGAATTTGAGACCCAAAACATTTCATTGTTCATTCAATTGTTTTTTATTGATGGCCACAATAACCCCCTAAAAATATTTATTCTTTTCTTCCAAGTATATATCTCTACTTTCCAATATTGTTCACCAACATAGTGACCTAGTTATATATTATTCCATGTGACCATTGTACATCTCATTCTCTATTTTATAAAGTATTTATTACTAACCCTTCTCATGATGTGGGATTTAAAATATATAAAATAATGAAAAATTCCACCACTAAGAATGATTTTAAATTGTGAGGACATAATTTAATTAAGGTGGAGAGAATGAAAGGCTTCAAAAATATAATGTAGGAAAATTTTATTCTGTAGCATGTATGACACACAACACCAATCATGTAAGATAATATTATAGCTTAAGAAGATATAATAAATATACAATTTTTAATAAATTAAATATATTTTATATCATGAAATTGATGCGACACTGCGTTAGAATATGTCACATGTATTAATGACTTTCTTTGATGGCTTTTGTTATTCGCAAAACTTTGTTTTACCAAAAAACAATATATTATTAATATATTATTTTAAATATAATTAGATATAACCTAGATTCAAAATTATCAGCTATGAATAATATTAGTTAACTTATGAAAATATATGTTTTATACAAATATGAAATGAATTCATTGGTTTCTAATTAATTATAATTTAATATAAGAATCAATTGAGTATAAAGGGATTATTTTTAAAGAAAACTATTTTTATGCTCACAAAGCTATATTATCCTAATATATTAAATTAATTACAATAAGTATGTGATTGTAATGTAATATATATATTATTCGATAATTTTTTTGATATTCATCTAATAGATTCGATAGAGATATGATAAGAACAATTTCAATTTTACGCATAAAATTATATATTTTTATTAAGGAACTTTTACCACCTTTTAACAGAGAACCTATTTTAAATTCAATGATTTACACTTATATAAATTTATATATCAAAATAAACTAAATCTTTGAATGATAAATGTAAAAATTATTTTAGGGTGGATTTTTGTTATTTTTCTGTGAAGCTTCAGTTTTTATTGAGTAATGGAAAATACTGAATTTGAATTCAAAATTAATATTCCACTAAATTTATTTATGAGGTCATGTTGTATTACTATTTTGGTCTAAAGATTAATTTAGTTAAAATTTTATCAATTACACCAATTTTTTTCATTGGAATAAATTTCACTTTGCAATTGGATATAAAAACGTAGAAAAATTTAGAACGTTTTTACTTTAAAATCCCACATTATTGTCCCATATGTGAGAATAATTTTAAATTAAATTCTATCATTTTTATGATTTTAATTTGGAAAAATGGATTCCATTTTTGGAATAATTATAATTTACAATTTATAATAAGGTAAAATTATTTTTTTGACAAAAATATTGGTAAATGTAATTAAAATTAATCACAATGGTGATGGTGAAATTAATCTTAAAAAGTTACTAAACCTTAATCATAGGGGCCCATATGACCTAGAAATTTTTACAAAAAGCCAATGGATGGAAATATTGAGAACCTATTGTACCTTGGACCTAATTTGGACCATTATTGAATGCACTTTCGAGGATAAAACTGTGGGTGGAGTTCCCTTTTCCAAAATTTACAAGAGTGCCACTCATCCTCCAATATAAAAAGGCCTTATCTCCTCTCACTTCCTCAAATATCTCAATAGACTTGGTTAGACAAATATATTCTCAAATAAATCCTCAAAATCCATCCCCTCAACATATAATCATCCCATTTGGAATAAATCCATCTGATTTATCCCTTTGGTGCAAACCAAAAGGAGTTACCCAAATAAGAGGTAACATCTTTTCTTAAGAACTTTAGTTTTATTTCCATTATACACCCCCTGAAAAATTATTATTCCACACATATATAAAAAAACCAGTCTAAAAAATATCCTAGGATTTTTTTATTTTAATATTTTGACCTACACTCACACACACATCCATATAACATGGTAAAAATATAATGATTATGTGTACGGTGAACTACCGCCTCATAAAATGATGATTGATACTTTTTACATTAACATCATTCATGGTATTGAATTATGATATAAACTATATATATATATATATTTAATATATGGTATTTATTATCTATTTATTCTTATTTAATTATATTATAACAAAAACCCTTATACTTTCTATTATTTGTAAACACGATAACAATGTTTGGGGAAGTGTGGACTACTGCCTCCTAAAAGCGATGTGATAATATCGCCCAATACATAGAATGTATATCAGACGATTTTAATTAAACATATGTGAAATACCAAACATATATATTATATTAATTACATAAATACCTTTATTTAAATATAATATATATCATTTTATTTATTACATTTTCTCACACTTAAAAAGTGATAACGTCATTCATGGACGTGTGGACTACCACCTCCTCAACACTATGTGATTATTTGTAAATCAAAAGAATTATATATATAAGTATATATGATTAAATAATATTTTATTTATGATATAATGATCTTTATTGAATGATATTGTTTTAATTACATTCTTTATATTTTTATCATTGAAAAATTAGAATTTTACTCTTGCGTACGAATGATCAATTATCTCCATGATTGTAACATTAGTTCATTTTTATAACCATATTTAATATTTTGTTTTAAAATTATACTTAATGTACAAATATAATAATTATTTCACTATTATTATTCTATAAATGTTATATAATTTCCCGTTTGACCGTAGTTGGTCTACAAAAGTTGTTTTCACCCATAAACCAAATTAGGTCAAAACGAATGTCGTAAACTCAATTTATTATGTAGTTTTATAAAAAAAGGTAATATGTGAAAGACAATTTTTGATAAACACGAAAAGTTTTATCAGTAAAGAAAATAATTAATATATTTTTGTTATTTAGGAATATAAAGACACATAAGACAAGTTGAATTCAAGGTATGTGATTTTCATCTCAATTTTTACATCTGTGCGATAAATAACATATTCAATACTTTATTATTTTGTGTGGTGTATCTACAACCCATTTTGATATATTATAACATTAATAAATTTATGTTCATAATATTTAAAACATTAATTTAATGTTATTTATTCTTGAGGCATACGATTTTAATTTTTTTAAAGTTTTATGGGACACATTGGAATGATTGAAGATTATTTTACTCAAGAATAATTATAATGACCGTTCATTACCTTTTGAGTAAAGAATATGAAACTTTTTCTATAACCCTTCTCATTTACCTATAATATAGTTATTCATGATTTATATTTAATTATTAGTACCATTTTGGTACTCAAAATATTTTAGGAATTTTTTTAAGATAACACGATTTCGTTTCTCTGTTTAGATGGAGAATTTGTTGTTTTCTAAAAGACCTATTTTATAAATAGTTTTTAAATTTTTTTAACCATTATAAAATTATTTATTAAAAAAATATTTACCCTTTTAGTATTTTAAGAATTTTTTCATTGGAATCTATATTTCATTTTCCAAACAATGCTTTTTAATCCTTTTTACTATGTGAAAAGAATGTTCTTTTACCTTGTACGACAAGTATAAATTACCCATTATCATTACTTTAAAGATAAATTTTTCATGTTTAAAAGGTTAATTTTTAAAGAAAGTGTTTTCCAAATTTATTTGGATAGAAAAGTTATTTCAAATGATTTTTCAAAATAAAAGGATATTTTCCTCATGAATGTTTTTAAAAGATCTTTTTATATTAATGTTATTCAACAATAACAACAACACTTTAATTCTACTAAAATTTTGATATGTTGTATTGATACCTTCATTAATATTTATTTTGATTTTCAATTATTGATTTATCTATGTATTTTATTCACATCCACTTCCTTGATTCTTTTGAGTCCCCTTGAAATATTCAATTTACTATGAGCATTTGAAATTGAATTTCACCTAAGTATCCACATCATTTTACTTGGTTATGATTATTTCTTAAAATGTGAACCATTTTTCATATTGTATTGTATTTGAATGTCATTTTATTATTTGGGAAATATTGATAAACCCATATACTCTATTCAGTACATATATTTTATAAGGAATATTTTTTATTTTGATAATTTGATATAAGGATTTCTTTAGATATATACAAAACAGATTGGGGACCATTTTAGGAAAGCCCTATGCATGGGGACCAGTTATATATTTCCCCTTGAAGCATCCATACTCCTATGGGTTGAATAATTTGGTAGAAATCCCTTGAAATTTTATTACAGGCAGAATGTACTAGTATGATACGGGTTGGGGAGTGGTTAATGAAAGCCCCTCGATGTATCAGTAGTCTATTGAGACACATCATCTTTCCAAATTAGAGTAGTTCAAACTTTCTTGAGAATATATTTTTACGATAAAGGTACCTTGTAACTAAAAAAAATGACATCTAATAATTAAGCATTTCTCTCAATTATTTTCCATTATTACTCATCCAAGAGATATTGTGTCGACATATATATGGATACATTTCATTTTCAGATCATTGATTAAATGACATGTGTTTTTGTTTATTACTTTTCTATTTATATTTTTCTATGTGTAGTTATTTTAATGGGAAATGTTTCACTTTATTACATTTCCATATTGACTATTCACATTGATTCATTATTTATTCTGCTATATTTTTCCCTTTCGGGGAATTTGAGCTCACCCTTATTATGTTTTCTTTTCCCGGTAATTCAAGAAGTATGATGAGAATTATATGAAAGGATACAATAGATGTAAAAAAGTTTTTATCCTCAATGGTTTTTAGAATAAAATTATGTTGTAATTCGTGTATTCAGTTTTAATGTAAGACTCATGTATGTACTTGGTTTTCCAAGACTACTAAACTATTTATTCCTTTAAGACATGATTTCCTTGAATATTATTCCATTTTAATTGATATAAAACACCACCAATGAGATTTATGGGTCATTTCACTACAATGTAATGTTTAGTGGATTGGTTTCACCATTATCTAATTCATTTATGCCAGTATTATGGTGAGTTCATGGGAAACAAATTTTCGGCCATACAAACATTAATGTTTTAGGCCATTATATTAGGGAAAT
This sequence comes from Viscum album, assembly GCA_963277665.1. NCBI lineage: Eukaryota > Viridiplantae > Streptophyta > Magnoliopsida > Santalales > Viscaceae > Viscum > Viscum album. Next base: position 1,844,305,482 of record OY728150.1, read on the forward strand.
CATTGCACTATCCTTTATTATTTGGTCACGTAGTAGAGAAATAATTCCCATGGGATAAAAGTCTTATAAACAACATATTTATAGTTTCTTTCATCATCTTTAGTAAATCATTTAAAACAAAATATTCTTTGATATATTGTCCCAAAATAAAATGCAAAGGTAAGTGATGAGGGATAATTTTCAATCACACATTATTAAGTCTTTTTATCTATATCAGTATGAGTAGTTATTTTCCCCATAATGGAAATAAAAAGTCTTAGGACATCCTCTATTAAAATAAATTGACTTATTTTTATGAAATTTTTTTAAAAAATTAAATTTGGATCCTTCTTAGTGTCATACGTCTTTTCATTGTGGGAACATGAATTTTAATTATTCTTCACCAAGTGGTGTTTCAAGATAGTTGGTTGGATAAGGGGCTATATATTGCACTAATTCTAACATTTGTGTGACAGTTTCAGTTTATTCATTGTTATATTTCTTTCTAAATTTTGGTTATTCGAGAAATTATTTAGTTTTAGAATGTCATATATCATCTTCCATCCATTATTCTAAAAATAAAAATACATTAAACCCACCAAGGTACTTCATATGAATGAGTAGTGATTTATGTATTTATAATAGAAAATGTATTCATATTTTATATATTTATTTTTCTAGAAGTTTCATATTCATTGAATAGTCCCACACATTTCACCTGATAATGAAATATTAATTCATGAAATTTTCACATTTTTTAAAGTATTATAGGTCATGTGTAATGTTCCTATTCATCATTGAGATAAATTTGAGGTGGAAAATTCATCATAGGTTTCCCCAATTGTCAATAGATATCATTGGAAGGGATATGTACTAGACAAACAAATATCCCTTTAATGTCAACACATCACAACTATGGTTATTCAACAATTTTTTGCTTCAAAATTCCCATAAAAGGGACTCATTTGGACATGATATATGTGATATGATGTTCTGGGTCTCCCCTTATATTGAACATAAAGAAGGTTTTATTATTAAAGGTTAGAGAATATGGAGTTAAACAAATCCATTTAGGATATGGTTTCAAATCTATTTACATAAGAACTCACCATCCCTCTATGTCCTCTATTAATGGAGAATGGGGCTTGATATAATAAATAAGATAAGGAAACATTGTCTCTTTATTGATATCTATGTAGTGGTATTTGGTAGGTTTTATTATGTGCATCCTTCAAAATACCATGTTTTATAACTATGATGATTTATTCATGGAAAAATCCCCTGAAATGGGGTATGTTTTTGTATTATTGGAGGAACACATGAAAATTACCCAATATAGTTCTCAATTAAAAAATATTCCTTAGACCAAGATTTATAAAATTTATAAATTATGCGTTTTCAAATCATGTATATTCCTCTTCCTAAAGGGGATCTATTGTGGGAGGTATAGAATATTAATTTTAAAGATTAACTGTACATGTATATTTATCTATGCAATTTGGAATTTATTTTCCTCAACATCCACAATTTGTTTTCATTCCAATAATAATTTCCTTATTGAAATTAGTTTTAACTTATTTTGGTGGTTATTGGGATATATATATAGTTTTTTTCATTTTTCATTAGTTGAATATCAATATATTGGAATCAATTTAATATTTAGAGGTGCTCTAATGTCTTAAGAATGAATTTATTTTCATGTGAGTAAGCTATTTTTAGAAATTTAAAAGATAATCACACTTCAAAAAAATTCCTCATCATTGTGTTATTCTTTATTAGAGTCATTATATACATATAATTTAAGGTGATCATCGAATAAATTTATTTATGTGATCATGGGGTATTATTCAGCTCCTTATTTTCTTTAGAGTATTAAGGAACTCAATCGGTGTGTGAGTATCATTCAAGGGGTAGATAACTATCTTCTTCAATATTTTCCATTATTGGGGACTATATTTTATCGTACCGATATTATTCTTTTCCAATTACTCTTGACACAACAGTGTTAAATTTTTTATGAATGGTAATCAATTGGGATTATTATATTTCTTATAATTAATGTGACTGAGATAAATGATATGAGGAAGAACAGATTAGTGCATAAACCAGGGGGATGATTCTTTTGAAGTTCCTCCTAATCTGGAAAATAATAAATTTATCAAAGGAGGAGAAAAAATTATGCCCATGCCTATGGGTTGGGGTGGATCCTACATAGTTACAATTATGAACATATATCACAATGATGTAAATATGTTTTTAGGTGGTAGGGGATGCATAAATTTCCCTAGACCTATTGGATGTGAGTATCTCAATCATATTTTTCATGATTTAATTATGTCTCTCTTCACTTTTTAGGATAACACACTTGTATAAAATCAATGTAATTTGTTCACCAAGGGAGATGTAATTACCACTAAGGATCATTAAGATTTAAATCAACATAATACCAATAAATTGGATAAATAATTCACTTTTCTAGAATCTTGATGATGGTTCCTATTAATAGCCTACTCCAGTCAATTTTTTTATTATAACATACTTACCACATCCCATTTATTTTGAATGGGTTAGAAAGATACTAGATTTAGGATCATCCCCTGGGACCGAAATATAGGAAATAAATTACAATGGATTCAAAGTGTAATTGTTGGATGATTTACCATTTATTATGAAACAACATGATGATGAAAAACTCTAATTTCAAAAAATATAGAATTGATTAATGATAAAAAGAACCTATATAAACAATCTATAATCTCTATAAATCAGTCTAAAAAACTAAAAGAATAAAAAATTAATGTCAAGGTGACACAAATGGATCTATGATAAGATATCCTCCATAATTAACTTAAATCCACCACTTAAATTTCTAATTACAAAAAACATAATGTTTCTACATTATAAAGTAAGGGATACTCCCATTAGTAGTATCATGTGGTAAAAATATTTATTCACAACATTATGAATATTCCTGAGGTGAGTATATAATCCTGGTTGGAAATTACATAAAGACTTCTTACAGACCCTAATTAAATTGGAAAAAATTAGTTCAAATATTATATTAAATAAGATAAATCAAAATCAAAATTAAAATTCCAATGTAAACTGAATAAATAAATCCCAAAAATAATCCAGAATTCTATTAACCCATTATTTCCTCAAAACAATCCATAACAAAATTTTCTAAACTATTTAATGAAAAGATAAACCAATGTAATGAAACAATTCATCTAATCTAGGTGAAATTCTAATAACCCAATGCAACCCTTATAAAATTGGGAAAAATTGGGGGACCTAAACTAATAAGTGGAAAATAGGGCACCCTTACCTAATTTTTCACTTTTTCATATAATCCATTGTGTTCAAATTTCAGAACTGGAATATATTTCCAAATTGAGAAGGTTTTGTCATTAGGCTTCGTAAATCAAGTTTTACTAGTGACCAATCCATGAAATGATTATTTATAACCAACATTCCCAAATTAATATTTCATAAACACCATGAGTGATATCAGACACATTGACACCACATAACTTATATGTTTATCACATACCTATATAATTATTTTTTATGAAAAAAAACATCATATAAGATATTTATCAAACATATTATGGAAAACACAAAAGACTATTATCTACCCCCATTTTACATAAATAGAATTAATCCCAAAGAGTTTTTAAAATATATTATCAAAATTAAAAACTATAATTTCTCTTTTAGAGGAGTAGGAATCCATGGAATTAACAGAAGATAAATAAAGGAAATTTATCCACCCACAAAAAAATTCAATAAGATTAAATCAAAAAAATTCCCAATATATTTGATTACTTAAAACCTTCTTGTAATGATAAATAATCGAACTCACACCAAAAAATAACCTAAAAATATTTCAATACATAAAATCCCTAGATTGAGGTTTCCCCAAATGTAAAATGAGAATAAAATAAAGGAGAGTGAGATATGGAAGTCTCACATTCAATCCCTTGACTTAATACACTAATAATAAAAATACATAGAGATCTTAATTTATAAAATCATTAAAAAAACCCGGTGATCAATAAATTTAATGATCTATATAATTAAGTAGTGAAGTGAGTGTTTTGAGGAGAAATGCCATGTTGAAATATACTTTTAATGGGTACATAAAAGCATGCATGTTTTGGAAAAAGAATCTCCTACCTTACAGGTTATACCATATAACCAAGGGATGTATTGGGCACATGGTTTGGTATACCATATTCCAACCATGTGAAACCCATTTTTAAAGAAATCCAGGACTAAATTTTTTACCATGTCCTTATTTATACCATGAACCTACTTAGAGACTCCGATATTTTACATGGATGGTTACCTAGAGACCATTAATTTCTTCTACCATCCATGTATTTTCATTACATTGGAAAATTCCAAATCCAACCCCAAAAACATCATTAATTACAAAAAATTACAAGAAATATAAATGACCCAAAATTGTCATGTTACATTTTCCTAAAAAACATGATTTCTAAAGATTGATGGATATAGATTTTTGGTGAATTGAAAAAGATTTTACAATACATGATCATCTATATTTTCCATTCCAATTTATTTTAATAGATATGAAAACAATGTTATAAGTCACATAATAAATTTTTTCATCCTTCTTACATGTCCTTGTCCTACCAATCCAAAATTTGTAAAATTGTCAGACAACATAGTGTGTCTAGATTGAGTGTAACTTGATCTAAACCAATTTCATGAGCATGGTTTCTCTTGTAATTATACTACACATATTTGTGAAAAATTTCATTAACTATACTAAATTGATGAGGTAACATTAACTAATAAGAAACCTCCTAGTGTGAAAGGTTTTATTGATGTTCCCAAAATAATAGGGAAATAAAAACCCTTTATTTACTTGGAAACATTTCCATAATTAAAAAATTTAAGAAATAATATAATATTTATCATATATAAATATTATGGGAAATAAAGATGATACAAAAAATATTTCAAATGAATCGAATCCACGATCATTGTCTTCCATATTAGTCCAATTTTATGAGTTTTTATCAACTAATATATGGTTAATGAAACAAAACTCATGAAACACCACTAAAAAATTGAATATCGATATAGAAATCCACACAATACTTTAAATAGGGTCATATGAATTATTCCTGGATAACTATCATTATTCAAAATCATTTTTAAAAGAAAATTTTCCTCACGAAAACTATCCATGTTTATCATATCTCCTTTAATCATCAACTATAATTATTATTAATTGACCACTCTTACATCCCATATATATATTGATGGTTTGTTATTCTCATGGAAAACTAGGTTCTAAAGGGTTATTGAAAATAATACTGAAACCATTATAGAAATATGGGGTCTTTTTCAATGATAATAAAAAATTATGGAACCATGTATCTTCAAAATATCATGATTTTACAATATTACTGATAATTTAATAAAATTTTTCTATCATATTTGAATGAAATGTTTTATCAAATATGAGTAAGTAAACTATCACATCAATGAAATCATGCTTCTGAATAATCATAGGCTCATTAGTGTTAATGCATGTTAAAATTCTCTCCCACTACACTATAGTAAATGTAATAGTAACAGAATACCTCATATACATTGGTGTTTGGATTTAATTTGTTAAAAAAAGGTAAATGAACCTATGATATTACAATTTATATATTATATACAACCCCCATTATTTTAATTCATTATCTTTTGTATTATTCCAATACCTAGATGGATAATACACATGAGTGATGATAGGACTAGTGTTAGTGGTCTCACACCAAGGGGGAATTTAATTATAACATAAAAATGAGAGATAGAGCTAACATCTTCTATCCATCAATCAATGACTCACCATAATCACGGTTTGAAATAATGTTAAGGTAACTAGGGTTTAACCATTGAGCTTCCTCAACTAATTCTATAATTTTGAAAATGAGTTATCACAAAATGGAATGATAACCTCATTCTACATAGTGTAATCCATATGCATGTTGATGATTCAACTATAGAATTATCATTGATCACAAACTTCATTGACCACTTAATCTAAAAACTTTTTATGAAATCATTCACCGCCCAATTGAACATCATGTGTCATTCGATTTTAAAGAATTCAGTAGTTATATTGTACATATGAAATCATGAGAAAGTATTTATATATATCCCACTAATAAATAAGGTAATGGTATTTAAGGTATTTTTGAATGATAACATTCATTATTTCTAGGAATATTAAACACACATTACTAAATTCAAATGGCATGGACATGTATTTAGAGTGGCCATAGAAGGTTATAAATTTCTTCTTTCTTAACCATTATATCAAACTGAAGTTAGGGGTATCCCAATCATTGGTCCACACATGTTATTATTGTACATTTTATCCTCACCCACACACATCAAATACATTATACGATACCTCCAATCATAAAACTACACCAGAACAAGCACACATAACTGTAGAGCTCTAATCCGGCTAGCTCTTAAAATTAAAGGTGTGCCTTGTTTTTTATCTCCTACATCTGATCCTTTAGTTTAAATAGTTCACTTGTTGACTATAATTTTATGGTTTTAAAAACATTTAATAGTATTATAAAACCTCCCAAATGTATTTTCTAGTCCCATTAATGAATATAAACATTTTTATCTAGAGATATGAATGTGACATATTGGGAATAACAACAAATATGACATCAGAATCCTACCAACAAATCCATCCCAAACAATACATCGAAGATATGAATCTCTGCCATCATAATCTCTAAAAGAACTAAATAATGTAAATTTTAATTAAACATGATTTCCTATTTAATCTATTCATATCCCATTTCATGATTGGTTTCTCAAATGTTATTACATGAGATACTATTTCCACACAAAAACATTATTTCTCCATGAAATATCAAGTCTACCATAAAACTACTATAACAATTTAATTAAGTAAATTAACTTGGAAACAATTTTACAAGGTAAACATAGTATAATAAATTCAAATATGTGTTTGTATATGTTTCACAATTTAATTCATAATGTTACAAAATTAACTAAGAATCATACTCAAGACATGAGAGTTTAAATTAGTTAATGGTGTATAATTAGTCATTTCACATCCTCCAATATCATTTAATGGAAAAAAATAAATATTTTCAAAAATACAATATTCACCAAATACTATAGTAATATATTCAAAAAACCCATTTTATAGGGCCTCTTTTAAAAAAATGAAACAATTAATATATTGAATATTTGTAGTAAAATACCTCCCTAATAATCATTAAAAAATATCCTTAACAAACTAATGAGGTAAACACCATTAATAAACACATCCACAATATTACAAAATTATATTATATTAATCAAATTAATAAATTTTTTTCATTAATATATGATTAATAAAAAATATTATAACAAAGTCTAGTGATATCATATTATAAAAATCATAAGCATATTAACATATTTTTAACTTGTATGAGAAAAAATCTATATCATATAAACTATATGACTTTATATCAATTCATTAATTTTAATAATTAATTATTTTACTAAGAAAATTACTAATGAAGCATTTTCAATTTATGAAAAACAAAAACAAAAAATATTAACATGTAATATATTTCAACCGGCTCTCAAAATGATTGAAATTATAGTCATATGGGTCCCAAAACACATTAAAAATTAACACACCTTATGAAATTTATGATAACCATATTTTTATTTTCTATGTTATTCCTTATAATAAAAATTATTAGCTAATTATGTCTATAATATTAATTAATTAATTATTATTCTTTTAATGAATCATAAATTTATGAAAAATAATGATAACTCAAAATTCTAGAATTATTTTTCCCAATTCATATTTACATGCAAAAACAATCAAATGGTGAAATATATGTTAACATTGGGAATTCCATTAAATTTAAAATATGAGGTTTTAACAATTAACATTGTCCAATTTAATGGTCATATAATTTCCAACATGTAATTGATCATTAATTAATGAATAGATAAGAATAATAAAATATATTTTTAAATTATCACATTGATATTTTTAACATGTTCCATAAAAAAATTATTCCAATTATCAATTAAACAATTAAATTTAATGAGATTAATTATTATTTTAAGATGAATTTCAATTCTAGTTTATTGTTACTTTATGAAATAAAGAAGGAAAAAATTTTAATAAATTATGAATATAAAAAGTTCAATGTAATTATAGTTATCATAATCATAAATCAATAAAATAATGATTTAACACACATAATAGAGGGAAACAATATTATATCATGTTTTATTAATTATTTTTTAGAATATCCAAATTTTATTCATAAGAAAAAGAAATAAATATATCAAAATGTTGTTAGGATAAAAACATTTAGAACATAACTAATTGAATATCATATAAATGATAGAATTCTAGTGATACGTGTCTTTATTAATTTAAGATGCCTAATAATTATAGGAAAAAACCATGATATGGTGCGAAGTCACCTCAAGAAGTGGATATGAACAATTTTCATTCCTGGACTTCCTAGTAACATTGTATTTTGTATAAGTGGTTAGATAAACAATTTTATACCTTAAATTTAATTTTTTTATTCATATTATCTAAACACATTTCATTTTAACTTACGGAACATGGTGAACCAATACCATTTTACCATCCCAACCCTAACCCATCACCTGAAACATGATCATAATTTCTCTATCCTTCTTTTTCCCCCAAAACACTAACTCTTTATGGTATATCCCTATGGTTTAGAAATATCATCGGGGGATGATTTACTATAATGTAAGAGACACCATATAGCAGAAAATCTACAATAGAAAAATATAAATACTATGCACAATAAAAACTGAAGAAAACAAAAATAAATATAATAAAAGTTTTAAGATATTTAGAAGAAAAATAAATTAAAAAAGTAAAAAAAAGTGTATCCAAAAGAAAAAATAGGGTGCCAAAAATGACACTACCCAAAATTCCCCACCATCACTATCTATAATCTATAACCTCCATCACCAATTACCCCCAACAACATGGTTCCCTTCCAAAAAAGTGACATTATATCTCTTTATATTAGTTATATCATATAATATTTGTATACACACCAATATGAATATGCAGTTAATGATTATATAAAAGTAGTAGTCAATCCCATAAATAATTCCCATACATTACACATAGTAAAGACCAAGTTTTAAATTAATTTTACAAATATTACATATTCATAATAAAAATAAACAAGACCAATGAAAAATATTAATAAATCACATTGAATAATCACTTTTAATTTAATCCATTATTTTTATAAATAAACCCACATAAAAACTTGCATATTCATAAAATGAAAAAAACCGATTTTATTCACCCAATCATCCTCTCTGGGATTTATTCTATAATCATAATAAAATCCCATTGAATGTGTGAGAAATATAATGGATGAAACCCATGAGTGAAAACTTTTCCCCAAACCCTTGTCGTCAAATGGTGGTATAATTTAATGCAATGTGATATCATCACTAAAAATGAGTTTAAACTAAGATAAACATATTAATATATAGTATAAATATAATCCAACACATTACAATTTAATAAACCATTATTTTTAAAAAAATCATTCCCAAATAATATTTTCACCAACCTGATGATAAAACTCACACACCCAAAAAATAAATTCATCAAATCCAATATTATCACATATAAAAATCAAAATATTTAGGAAAATTAATCAAATAACCATTTTATAAAAAAAAAATTGTGGCACTTCCTAAACAATTTTTATAACAAAAAATTTTATAAAGAAAATATTTAAACAATATATACCGAAACCTATTTTCTCTAATAAAAAAATCATTGACCATTTAAATCAAAAAACCACAATGTTATTGACATATTTGGAGTGAGAAAAATACATATACCTCAAACAAGATCATTAGTATGTGATAAAATCAGGAAATTATAGATCCATAATTATAAAACCATATCACAGTGTTTTAGATGAAAATATATATCCAAACATACACTAAAAACGTTATCTAGGTATGGAACTTATAAACTAGAATTTAACCAAAATTAAAACAATAAATGAAAATAAATAGGAATGAAATATAGGAGTATTACTTTAAATATGTTTACAAAAAACAATAAATTTTAATATTGGAATCATTATAATCAAGAGAATAATTAAAAGTTTCTAAGGAATACCTCATATTTGAAAGACCTATCAAAGAAGAGTGAAATTAGTGTTATATGAAGGAATTTTTGGTCAAAATATATTTTTTAGTAATCATTTAAACATTTTATTATTTGGATGGATGGTTTTATAAATCATACACCAACTGTGATGGTTCATCCTTAAATAACCAATGACAACATGGTGTCGCTGATGTTTTTGGTAAACCACTATCCAACTATGAAAGACCCACTAAATAAAAATATCCCCAGTAGAATTGTTTGGACCTAAGGCCTAATGAAACCTTTTTTAAACTATAATTCTATTAGGATAACAAAATTTTATATGAATGAATTTTTATGAATCATCAACGGTTTTCCCTAATCATGTGCCAACCATGAACCCAAAAAAAATCCTATAAAATTATAAAAACCCCAAATATCTTATTGAAACCAACTTAAATATATTCAATGATTGAAAAACATTATAAAAGTAGTGTAAAAATACAATAAATAATTTTATATTTCCCTTACATGGATTATGGATCATAATATTTCATTTCACTAATGAATTAGAATACATTAAATACAGGCACAATACTAGGAATAAGGTAGTCTTACTAGAAGACTTTTACTTGGATAAAATTTTTGTCATGCATGTTGAGAGAAGTATATATCTCTATATATTGAAATAATATCATCTATTAGTTGGAGGATCACATGTAAACTAATGAGTCAAATTAAATGAAGGGTCTCATACTAATATCCTAATTAAATATTTCGAACCACTAAGAGAACAATCATGTGAAAATTATGACAAATTACACCTATCTCATTTAGTTTATAAGGTAGATAATTATATTTACATTGATGTTAATTCCCTTACATGTTTCAATAGAGACGATCAAATATCAAATTTGAAAATCTCAAAAATATAATAGCAAGTAGTGGAAATTGGATAGAACAGAACTAGAATTATATATTCTACATAATATCTATTAATTATTGTAAATATCATTCATCATTTATAGGGAATGTTTTACCCAGTCAAACCATATAGTTTACATACCCATTTTTTTCTATATAAGTGAGGTTATATTATATATTTATAGTAACATTCATGGGATTGTGATCTTAGAGAGGTGTTGATAATTATTATTTCCAGATATATTCATTTGGGTAGGATAGGCTATCATTGATGATCATGGAAGTACCTGGGGTAGAAAGGAACATATTTTATAGTTCCTCTCTACATGAGTGAAACTTTGAAATTATGACAGTAATGGAAGGACATTCTAATGAAGAGTTGTGTCACTGTAAAGAGGGTCTTCATAATGAATGCCAAGGAGAGAAAGTTTGTGGTAATTGATATTAAATTGATTTTTTGTAGGACCTTAATACAAGTCATATTTTATTATAGAGGACCTATTTAATATATTCTCATTGGAGGACCTCTAATATGATGAACTATTACCTTATAGAGGGAATAAATGATTTTTAATTTACTTGTCCTCATCATGGGTGGGGAGGTTCTCTTTGATAACTATATTATATTCGACCACCAAGTGGGGAGAATAAATATTTTCTGGTAGTTAATGGGTTATAAAGGAGAGGAAATCTTTTTATGTGTTATAGGAAGGTCCTTTATAAAAAAAATCACAAGGGGGACCTCTATGATTGTTCTTCTTATCATTGTGGGGATGACATTAATAATGAGGTATTTTTAAAGGACCTCCAGTCCATCCTGATTTTATCTAACCATGTGAAGGTCCTCTATGGAATATTAATTAATTTTTATTACCATAAACAAAAAAATCTTGGTTGATTCTTCCAATGGAACTAAGAGGGCCTCAAAGGAGGATTTCCCATGGAGTACCTTAAGATTTATCTATTATGGTACCATAAGAAAGAACACTAAAGTTTCATTCATCTTTTATGTTTTGAAAGAGGTCAGCTAAAGAAATTGTGGGGACTTTTGGTTTATTGGTTTGGAGAATAAAGAATCATCCCCGCATGGCTATTATAATACACCATTAATAATAGATTCCAACAAGAGGGGAAGTGATGTAGATTTTATCTCGATCTTTTTATGATTGACCTATGTGGGAACTTCTTGGAATATATTTATTTTTTTGGGATATACTTATTCTCTTTTTGTTGGTAATTTTTATAGGATTATATAGAATTTTCTTATTTTCATCAATCTTCATTCTAGGGAGGTCCCTCCTCTAGGGTTCCCTAGCACGAATCCAAAACTTTATAAATTAAACATTTACTTCCCTAATATATTCAGGAATAGTTGATTCTATGTAATTTTTGTGACAATAGAGTCTAGAGGGAGACCTACCAGGTAAATCTTGAGTACCAGTAGGGATGTACTTTATATATTCCTAAAGATACTTTAGTTAGTGATGTTGGGTATTGATTTTATCTTATGTAATATTATTTATGTAATTTAAAACACCGATTGGATTAATTTACTCTCTATAATCAATTCATTAATTGAATGATCTATATTGTATTTTATCATTGAGGATTGTGAGAGCCACATGCGTAGTTTCAATAATGATTTTATAGTCATACTCTAAACCATTTCATTGACCAAAAAGGGAGAAACACACTGGGTGAGCAAGAAGGTTATTATGTGTTATCAGGTTATACCTTTTCTGGTGATTATTGTGTATATCTTATAAAGTAAATTGTAGTTTATGGTTTTTGATGTATTTATTGGTTTCTTGTAAGATAACCAGTAATTTTATATATGAATATGCATTTAGTGATTATAATTTGATCTGATGAGAGATCTTGTTGGGGAAAAATAAATAATGAATCAAAAAATATATAAACCCAAGTGAGAGTCCAAGGTCAATTAATATATTTATTTTCAAAAGGATATCATATATGGTTCACTATTTTTTTCACCCATTATGATTTCACATGAGGTTTTATTTTTAGATCCAAAACCATTTTTAAAGGGTAAGTAGTCATTATGATGAACTAACGAATAATAAAATTGAACATAGAGATTTTGATGATGGGAGCTCGACTCATCCCCTAAAGGATCATATTATCTAGGGGTTTAAGTCCAAAAACTACTAAAATTAGAATTTATTTCCATCCAAAGAAGTAGTAGATGTGGAGGAGATGAGATTTCTCTAATTAGGAGGGGTACCTTTTTATACTAGTAATGGGAATAAAATAACACTTTTTTTAGTGATTTATAAGTGGAATGTGATACCTTTTAAGGTATTGTGAAAAGAAAAATTATGGTTTCTAATATGTTAATGTATCAATGACTGATGTGGATCCTTTTAAGGTCACATATCATTGCCAAATGGGTTGAAATTTATGGTTATATAGCCAAGGATTACATTGTTAGTTCTAGGGAATCTGAAGCAAAATAGTAGTTCCTTATTATTTAAGGTCACAAGATAAAGATAAATCTTAGGTTTTTCAAAATTATGGGAAATAAAGAAAAAGGATAATGGGTTTAAAAAACTGTTTATATAGGGATTCTGAATGAGAATGATTTTTGGGCTAACAAATATCCAATGGTAGCTGGATAGATTAGATGACTAGCCACACTAGTGATATAATGCAGTAAACATGATATGAGACTACAAATAATTTGAAGAGAATTTATGTATTTGACTAAATGATTGGAAACAAGATAGGTTCATCTAAGGATTATTTAGCTTCATAGGGGACATGATGACAATATGAAAGGTATTTAGGAGAGGATTTCGACAAGCTAAACCAGTGATACAATTTTAAGGGCTTATTGATTAGAAAAATATAACTATCTTGTCTCTTATAGGATTTAGAGTTTGGAACACATCAGTTAAGATAATTTTACTGTGATATTTGGGGTTCCACTATATAACAAAAGGTAAAGATCATTAATATCAAGGGAATTCAAGATTTTATTTACTTTGAGAACCCTTTTCATAAGGTGTTGAAAATGATGGAAATTTACCACAACTTTTATGATACATGTTATCAAATTAATAAATAATAAAAGGGAAAAATGAATATGTATATTGACCCGATAATGTATGTCTGGTGGCATTGGATGAGGCTATGAAATGACAGGATTTTCATGAGTTTTACCTAGGTTAATGAAGCCCAATATGGTCATATAGGTAATAAATACAACACTTTCTAGTAAACTAGGAAATGTATGGGTCATTGAAAAGTACCATATATATTCAAAAAGTTCCTATCACATAGTGGCTAAACAAATTTAAAATCTTTCACAATCGAAGAAAATTAGAAAAAGAGGTCTAAATACTCATTAGTGGTATATATTTTACTTTAGATAAGGGTTCTATATGAGTGGAATGGTACCACCCATGGAATAATTAAATAATATATATCAATATATATGTTTTATATGATTGGTGCACTTTTATGAATAAATCATATGGGGGTCCTTCATAATTGAGTTTAAATAGCCAGTCTTGTGATGAATTTATGTGAAGGAGGCATCACCATGAGGAACATGCATTGTTAAATCCCCCCTCTACATGAAATTATTTAGAAATTTACATAAGGTAAATTCCAAAAAACATGGGAAATGGAATATTTTCAAAAGGATTGTATTCATTTTTGGTCTTCATACTGTAAAAATATACTGAACTAGGAAATGTGTGTGTGGGGGGGGGAGGGGGTCTTATTTGAAAACCATCTAACCAATATCCCTAGGATTTAAGAAACATACAACTTGAACGAATGTATTTATGGACAAATAAAAGAAAATTGGTGGAAATGGAATACTACCAGGATGATACAAATGATACAATGGAACATAAACTTCCTTAGGCCAATAATGTATTCCACTACTCTAGTTTGAAAAATGGTCGATCTATGATATATGGACTTCTCGTGGACTCAATGGACTTCTAAAACAATTTTATAAATTATTTTTATGCCATCTGACAATGGATTTAAAATAGCCGAATAAAAATAATCACCATATAGAATTTATCCATTATTATTATTACATCATGAAAAATTATTACAACATTCTGAAAATAATATATTTTCATAATTTTAATATAAATATTCGTGTAAAATTATTGACTATGTTTTTTCAGTTTCAATAAGTACTTGAATAATGAATATGGAAATTCATAACTATTATATGATATTATTCCTATACATAAAGATATATTTGATTATCTAAGTGGACCATTAGTTGTATAATTTTGGATTTTTTACTCACACCATATAGTTTCACACTAGGGTATAAGAAAACATAATGATTCTAGAAACAAGTAAAAGAATGTCTATAATGAATGAAATTTAAAATAGATTAACTTAACATGTGTTACGAGGTTTTTTCCGGTGATACCTTGGGTCCTTTGAAAACCCAATTTTATTCTTTACATTTTTTATATTATATTTATATGATCTTAGTATTAGGTGATACTTCTATTGATGCATCATTTGTATAAAATAAAAAAAATTATAATTATTGTATAGCTTGGTTATATGATTTATTATAGTTGGATTTGATTTTTGATTCCATTTGTTATTATAATATTATTATGTAATTGTAATTATATTTTTTATTATTTTTTTATAATTATTGGTATAGTCCCATAATGATATGGATTTAACCCTCATTACTAGTTGAAATATATTTTAATACAATACGGTGTGCTTAAAGTCATATAATAAGATTAATTTTGGTTGTTTCTGAGTAACCATGTTTATGAAATTAAATATTTTATATCTACAAAACACACTCCTGTATTATACATAGAAAGTGATATAAATAAATTAATTTCATGCTTTCACTCATCCTTGATATATCAATTAATTTGAAAAAATAAATTAAGTAAAAAATATAATATTCATTCTATAATACATTGTAATCTTTGTACATACTGTTAAAAAAGTTCACTAAGAATTGTAGGATGTTATAAATAGATTAAAACATATTTTAGAACTGGTTCAATAATCCTATATTATTTATCCTTCTTGAAATTTTATTTTAATGGAGTTGTCTATAGTAAATTTATTTGATAAAAAATCAACCATTCTCATCACACACATCTCATTTGAGTTGTTAAGGATTATAATTCAACTCCATAAAAAACTATTGTTGAATATCTCATTGATTACATAAGATTTAAGGTTAATTTATTTTAATTTTTAAAATAAAATAATTTCTTTTAATTTGTATTAATTAGAAAATGTGTAATTAGATTGGATAATTTAATTATTTATAAACTAATTGCAGATATCTAGTGTACCTGTTTTTTATGAAATTGTTCCACTATTATTTATTTTACAAATCTGAATTTTTCATTTTCATTTTTTATTTTGGAAAAATAATTTTAAATTAAAATTAAAATTTTAATTAATTTATCATTTTATATTTAGATTTATTTAATAATATATTGTATTTGATTCTTAATTTATCTTTCATTTTGACTCTAGTTGGAGGAATCCATTTGCCTGACAGTTCAAGTGATCATGTTATATATGATCCACTTCTTGTGGGAAACTAAGACCTTTTGTTAGGTAATCCCATTGCGATATAGTAAAAATAATCACAGTGATTTAAGAATGAAAGATCATTATGATGATCCAAGATTTTGTTCCCCATTAAATAAGATTCACGAGTTTTCCAACATACATAAGTACCAAATATAGAAAATTGATTGTAGATATATCATCCAAAGGATAGGTTTAAACTTATCAGTATCTATGTGATTCCAATATTGAATGAAAAAAATACTAGTTTAGTCTCATCTCAAATTATAACTTTAATATTTTTCAAACACACCGAGATAGACAACATGATTATAGAATTTATTAATTAGAAATAGTGCCAAGATAAATGGTTCCCAACACATAAAGTACCACTAATATAATATTTGGAACCTAATAAAATTTAATACCACCATCAATCTATTTTAACCAAATAATTAGTCATTCATATAACATATGGATCTAAATTCACAACATTCTAATCACTCATATTTTACCATTTTACTAACCAACAACCTTTGATAATATTTTGTTATACATTAACCTCATTTGACATTTCAAACTATAACATGTGGAAGTAGGAAGACTATAAAAACATAAAATCTATTTAAAATTAAAGAAGTTACAAAGTATCAAACATGTAGTGGACAATTTTTCCTTCTACTTATTCAAAGAAAAAACTAAAAACATAAAAAATAAAAAAAATAAAAAACCAACACAACAATCTACTAGTAAGTCAAAATAAAATATATACCATTTATTTCTTGTAATTGATTTATTGTAATACCAACAATCCCATACTATATTGTAGCACCCCATGTTTTCTATTTTTGGAATTTTTAGGCTAATAACTTTTTTGAATGAAAATATTAACAGTTTTATAATTTTTTAAAAAATTTTATGATTAATTTTTTATTAGTGGTTTGGGGTAGTAGTTCATAACAACCATGTACTTTAATGGATTTTGAGATAGAGAGTGAGTCACAGTTAGTGGATGAACAAGGAAACTATGAATAAAAACCATACACTCTTATATGTTGAACTAAAATATTATTTGTCATGTCTCAACATCTCATGAACCTTACTAATTTATTTTTGGAATATTAAAATAATTTTTTTAACATTTAATATGGGCATAAAACATTAGTAATGTGTTCAATTAAATTTAGTTAATATTATTAGATAAAAATATAAATTTACTTGTTGTGTTAAGTTAAATTTATATTATTATAAAGATTATAAGTTATTATAAAATTCTATTGTGTATTAGACGAAATTGATGGTTTATTATTATTATATTCCATGAAATATTGTTAATATTAGTTATAACATGAATCCATATTTGAAATTTTGTTAAAATGAATATTATTTTTATAACAGTGAAATTATTACATTTATTCTAAGATATATATCAAAAGGATGAATTCCAACAGTTATTATATATTATCTCGGTTTTAAACACAATGATGAGAGATCCCTCTCCAGTATGTTCCACCTATCCTCTATAATTTTCAAGAATTATTTTCAATGTATGAGGGATATTGTTATCATTTTTATACGTTATCATTCCCAAAATTAATTTGCCATTGTCTACATTATTTCTCTCCCATATAATTTTAAGTTCATGATTGATATGTTTTTTAAATAATACATAAAACCCCTTGATTTCTACTGTCCTTTTTTGACCATGTGTATAGAAATATCCTTGTTGACCCTAATTTATCATCATTTCAATATGGTGTTGGTGTTGTTTAGAATTATAGATAGGTGTCTCCATATAATCCTTTTTATATTTTAGTATATTGGTACATAATTTATTCAAATAGATTTTATGGCTTATGAAATACTTTAATAATGTATTTATAATGGTTTATTTAAATATTATAATTATTTTAATGAAATGAATGTTATACTAAGGGAATTTATTATGGTATCCATATATAATATTCATCTAAAATATTTTAATGCATTCAATATTTTTATTAAAATGATTTGGAAACTTATATTGTTTCAACTAAATTTATCATTGATGTTTTAATGGGAATATAATTTTTAGGAATTGAATTTTTATGGTACTTACATGATGGTTTTAAAAACAACAGACATTATATATAAAAGGTTCTTAATTAATTATTTTTTATTCTTATTTTTTTAGTTAATTTATATGTGTATTTTGAGACATTCATAGTACTAATAATATGTTTTTTGAGGTTTTATATTATGATATTGTTTATAATATCATTTAAATCCTATTTTTAATTTAATCTGTTATCTTGATGCTCTTTTCTTATTCATCATTATTCGGTTTTTTATATAATGATTATAATCAAGTATTTTTATCATTAATTTAGGGATCAGACAAAAGGGGATGTTAACTAGAATGGGTTACATTACATAGGAACCGGGGGTATTTATATTGGAAATTTAAAATGACTGTTACATTGGTTTGGATTATAACACTATATACTCTCTTCTAGTCTATTTCAAGCCTTTGATAGGGGTTAGAACCCATTGATTCTACTAATTGAAAAAAGGATCACTATCAGTAAATACACATCATTAAGAAACATATAGTAATTTAATAAAGGTTATAAGTTATCATAATAACATCAAGTTGGTTATACCATGTTTTAGATTACATTGTGATATTATTTACATTATTTATTTTTCTACCTTTTATTGTATATTATATTTTCACGATGGATCCTTAATCACATGAATTAGTATTATGTCTATCTATATTGAAAAAATTATTTTGAAAAGATAATTTATCATGAGAGACATTTTAAAAAAAATTTAGATTGAGAAAAAAATGTATTTTATAATTGTGTTTGAAATTGAAACATTGATTTTTTTTTATAAATTTAATCTTATAAAATTATATTGGTATCCTACTTGGAATTATCACACACCCTACATACACATATTACTCTATATATTTCCCTTTATTCCATTTTTTTCAATAATGGTTTGAATGATGTTCGTAATCTATAAATGTTATCCATCATCATGGTTATAGAGTTATGGAGTTGGTGGAATAAAAATTTAATCATGTGATACATTGAGTTACACTTATATTAACTTATTTTAATTTTTATTACGTATATATACTGTGATGTCATTTTAATGTGTGCATTTTTCATTAGTATGGTTGAATATTAATCCTTATCTATGGATTATTGTCTTACCCCATTTATTATTAAACAAATATAAATAATAAATCATTCATATGGGTTCATGTATTATACCCTTAGAAATTATTACATAATAGGAAAATTTTTAAGAGAAATCTGGGTTTATTTATACCAATTTTGTTAAATTTTTTAGGAATTCAATCTAATATATAAAACAATGGTATCAAAGCATGCGAAAGTAGTTGGGTGGTCTAATAATGGAATAATCATTAGATCATTATATATAGTTTACAATGAAATATAATAAAATGATTTATAGTGGAATCATATGTCATCTGAAATGTCATAGATTGAGTGGATTATAAAAAAACATCCATGGATCTTAATTGACATGATGTTGTCCCAATAATATTTAGTTTTTCTTATAATTCATAGTAGGAAATTTATATTTTAGATTTTATAAATAAATATTTATTTTTATATTTATTGAATGCATGTTAGAAGCATCTATTATCTTTAAAAATGGTTACAATTGGTAATCTTCTCAATTAAAAAATATCAAGATATCAATTTTCATGTTTTTAATATTTATTTTATGGTTTTTTGATTGATCTTTATGTCTATTAAGTGATATATGTGGATTTATATATACAAATTAATTATATAATAAAATATCTTCTCTTATATATAATCTATATTTCTAAATATTTTAATTTATACAATTTTAACTAGGATGTGAGATTTAAAATTGTTGTTTTTGAAAAAAAATTGTATGTAAAATATGATTTCCCCTTTAATTTATTAGTTTTATAATAAAAAAATTATTTAGTTTTATTTAAAATAGAAATATTTAATGTTGTGGTATTTTCAAATGTGATAATATAAAAGAATCGATTTTTTTGGTGAAAGTGTTGTGTAAATAAAAACAAATTGGATTACTGTCTTATATTTCGATAATAAATGATTATTTCCAAATTTTTTACTTTAATAAGTTGTTTTTAATCATATTCTTATTATATGAATGTCTTTTTGGGTGTATAAATTAATGAATGTATATTTTGTGAAATATAATCATTTTAGTATGTTATTCTCTCATACAAGGAAGCATTAATATAGGATAGTGTATACAAAAATTAGAAACTCTCTAATTATGTTTCATAGAATACTATAAATGAATTATTTAAATGGATACCTGAATTGAAACTTTTTAAGAGTTCATTTTATGGTTTAATATACTTGCATAATATTTCTACGCAACTTGTTATATGTGTTTGTAATTAGAGATAATTATAATATTTATGAAATATTTTATTTCTAAAATTTTTAACTTATATGAATATAAACATGGTTATTTATTTATAATTATATAAATATTTATTCTTTACGATGTGATACTTATATCTATGGATTTATCATCTTTTTAAAATAATTGATAACATTTTTGGTTTTCAGTTGAATTGATTATGTATATTAAAATGAATAATATTATAATCTTATTTCTTGCAATGGTTATATGACTTTTAGGACGTTTTCAAGAGCGATAACTATATATTAGTCCTTGTTTATGAAAAATATTTATTTAAAATTCTGTGTAATATTTAAATTTATATTAAGGTTAATAAATTATATATATGCATTAGTGTCACTTGACAGGTTTTTCAAATATGGTTTATTTTATACGAGTAGCTATACAATTACTTGAGGTGATCCCATTAAAAAATATATAAATCTAACATTATTTTCATAGTTTAATAATTATACCTCAAAAGAAATCTAGGTATACTATAACCCAATGTTTTAGTGTCAATATAGATAGTTTAGAATCCACATATTAATACAAATTATTACTTGAACATTTCTCATCACCGACTCTTCAGAATACATCCTTATAAACTTATATTAGCTTATAAATCCATTATAAATGGAAAAATAATGGGTGATATCAAATCATCAATAAGGAAAACATATCAAAAAACGATAATAGCTTATATCAAAAAAATGTGAGAAAACCTGAAATGGTAGAGAAATATTTGACTAAAAATCATTTTAATCATAATAGATATTAAAAATTAATTAATTAAAATCATAGATCATTGGATGAGATAAGAAATATCACAAGACAATAAAATATAAACCATGATTTCTAGTAAGTGTAATCAATCAAAAACACTGAAAATATATCATAGTAATGTGGAATGACATAAAAAATTGGCATAGTCTTAAGCATAATAAATCATAAATTTGTGGGAAAAACCAATTATCATCACTAATTATGTTGTGAAAAAACCAAATCAAGTCTAAAAAATATTATTTTTGTAAACCCAGTCATGATTATACATTTAGTTGTGAACAAACCCAATCGTGTTTACACATTATGTTGTGAGAAAACCCAATTTTGATCACATATTTTGTTTTGAAAAAACCTAATAATGTTCACACATAATAGTTATCTATAAAGTTATAAAAGTTGGACAAATATATTTAAGGGAGATATTTGACCCTACCCATTACATAATTATATCCCATAACAATTCATTTCTCATTAAAAAAATCAATCATATTATCACAAAAATTCCATCAAAAGAAAAATGGGCTTCATGTCATTTCTTAACAATATCACAAAGCATGGCAGCATGGTTACATATGTTGTAAAAAAAAGAAATATTATAAAGGCTGTAAAAATTAATTTAATCTATGATCATCAAAATCAATTAATAATATATAAGTTATTCAAGGAAGAGATGAAAATGTAACTAAAATCAAGAAAAGGGGTTTGTTAAGTATTTTTCATCATAATTGTAAATATATATTTATAAGTCATTTCATTAAAACATTTTAATAAGGGTAAAAATATAACACTTAAAAACTCATTAATATAATAATTATAATTATTGAGTCTATGGAATGAATTGATATTAAATGTAAGAAACTTTGACTAGAAGATTACAATGCACCCACTAAAATTAAATTACATTAGGGTGTTAAAATACAATATTGAAAACCCAAATCTCTGAAAAGAATAAAAACATATATTTAATGAATTTAGAATGAAATATATAGATAAAATGAGCTAAAAGAAATATAATAACCAATTAATAATGGATTACATCGCCTAGATAAAAAATATAGAAGAAAAGTTCCATTTAAAAGGGTTAAAAATATTTGTAAAACTGCAGCATTTTATGGGATGATAGAAATAGAACAGAGGGAGTTATATAGATTAGAAAATATGAATTATCTAGATAAAAAATTAAACATCATATCTAATAGAGAAGTTTTTTATAATGGAAATATTAATGCTCAATGATAAGGAATGTAGTTAACAGCTCAATATACGAAAATTAAGTTGATGAAACCCTTACATCATGTCATGAATAACTTTTTGTGTGCATCTACCATGATGCTTTTTTTTATGTTTTGAAAACGAATACTTAAGAATTATATTGAAGTATATTAAATTTTAAGGATTATTTTATTGAATATGATACTCATTTATATTGTTTTTTTTCATGTCCATTGTGTTTGTATGAGTAATTCCTCAAAAATGGATTCAATGTGTTGATCATGGTCAAAAGTCTCAAATAATAAATTGATAAACACTATTATTTTTATATATATATCTTTTATTTATCAATACATTGGAGAAAAAAACTGTGCTGTTTGATATGTCGTAAAAAATAAATTCAAATAAAGAAAAGTCTCTTAGTGAGATTGTTTGAAGCAGTTAAATTCACAATGACCATTTATGATTATTTTAATCATATAATGATTGAAGTAACTTTATTTTATATTATTTTTAATATATATAGGATATTTACTCCTTAAATTTATTTATAGATTCATCAATGTAAGGAGGTGATGAAAAATGAAATGTGTCCTTAGTGGAGACGATAATCCACATGTACACACAAGTGAAATTATAAACTTTCTAAGGATTGAGGATAAGAAGGGTAAATAATTATTTATATTTATTGAATAATAAGTATTTCATACATATAATTTTTATTTTTTAAATCCATATTGAAAACTATGCATGTTAGAAAATGACGAAAAACAAAATCTATCGCTCAAAGGTGGTGATAGTCCACTTGTATGTACAAGTGATTATTTTAATTTCAATTTGATGGATGAGAAGTAATTTTTTTGTCCCATAAAAATAATAAAATTTTAATATAGTAATTATATTTATTTCCTAATATTAGGATATTTATATATGATATAGAGTAGGTGGAAGAATAATAAAAACCTGAATGCTCAAGTAAGAGGGGATTAATTTTTCCTTCAATAGTCTCATTCAGATCTATCCTAAATCAATCTAAGGATTGTATTTTGGTGACACCAAAACCCCTAAGACAAGGATATTGGTATTGTTATGTGATTTTTGTAGATATTCAGTTATATTTGGTTCACAATGTGTGTGGATAAGTGATGGGAATGAATGGAACATTCTATACATGAGGGGAGTGGTAGATATGTAAATTCTTATAACATTACCAAAAAATAATTTTTTTTCAAGGGAAATGGTAAAACAGTCCAAAATTTAAATATCATATTATTGATGGTCAAAATTCCCTCAAAAATCAAATTGAAAAATGTATTAGTGATATTTATGGTCCTATATCTTAGGTTACCCCCAAACATTTTACCTATAAAATGGGGAAAAACATTTACCATCATAACTTCTTTCAATGCCCAAAAATTATGTTGAAATTATTACATAATATTTTTTCTGATAATTATAAATATAAAATCAATTTTAATGAATTCCTTTTGTAATGATAATAAAAATTAACTTCAATATTTTCACTCATTATTTAATAAATATAATACATATACAACTGATTAAAAAAACTAAAAATATAAGAAAAATCCCACAAATTCCAACATTTTATAAAAATTATGTTATGAAAGAATTTTTTTATTATATGAAATTATAATGTCGAAAAAAATGAACATATTTCTCTACGTAATATGAATAAATTAAATGTTGTTAATTAAAATTAAGAAATTAGTATATTAATAATAAAATTTTCAAATAACATAAATTCTATACTAAAAATCCCCTTAAGGCCATAAGTTAGGATCTAATGGTAACATAAGTAGACATAGATGTCATGGGAAGTGTTTTAGTTAAAATAAATCTATTAGTGACTTCCATAAACTTGTACTACCCCCAAATATTATTTCTCTCAAGATGTACGCATTGAAGTTCATCTCAGTATAGGTCTAGTGAAAATTATTATGATTCAAAATCCTTTAATTGATTAGAAGAATGTTCTTCATAAGCAATAATATTATATATTTATGATATATCTTCTCCCTTATATTAATTTCACAATTCATTTATCTATATTTATACCTAAAAACTCAGAAACGATGTTTTAATGTTCATATATAATAATCTTATATTATTAATACATCATAGTTCATTTTAGTTCAGTAAGTTTTGAAAAAAATACTATGATCACAAAAAAATTATTTTAATATAATAATTTGCTTAAAATTTTAGATGTTGCATTCTATATGAATAAAATAATTTCATTGTAACGTCCTGGTTCTGAAATCCACCCAGAGATGCCTCGTACCCGGTTGGTC
The DNA here is from genome assembly GCA_963277665.1 of Viscum album. NCBI lineage: Eukaryota > Viridiplantae > Streptophyta > Magnoliopsida > Santalales > Viscaceae > Viscum > Viscum album. The sequence goes on from OY728150.1 coordinate 1,844,330,889, forward strand.
ACATGGCCTCAAGTGCATTTCCCCAAACGCCAGAGGCTACCGACTAGCAGTGAGGGCCTTGGGTGTGATCATGGGGAAAATATGCCCTCATTGGTAGAGTACACAGTGGAAGAAAAACATTTAGAAAACAACAGAAATAGTAACCATCCATACAAGAGTAAATGATAAACAGTGGAAGACTAACAGTAAACAACTGGAGCACACACACATGTATATGAAATGATGCATGATACATCTGTCTAGGAAAGCAGCCAAACAAGTCACAATGCTAAATACAATACTAAACCTAAGTGCAAAAGAAAATAGGTAAACTCCTCAGCATCGAAAGCCACATCTTGGTCCCATGCTCTCCAGCTCCACAGCAAGTCAAGTACCTAAGGTAGAAGGCACTTTCCCTTATCTATACCTGCAACAATATAATCTCTTTAGGCCCAAAAGAATGGCCCAAACAGGGTGTGAGACAATGTACCAGTAGGAAACCACCCAAAGATCTGTGCCTAACAGTTAGTGAGTACATGGCAGTAAAAATACACGAAGTAGTAAATAGGAAAACACACATTAGATACCATCCACAGAGTCTAGCATAAGAAATACACAAGTAACATCCAATCAATAAGAATAACAACAAGTAACCCCCTGGGTAGTTATCACTACCTAACCCTTATGTTTTAAACTACAAGTACTAGAAACCATCTAGGAGGCACACACAGTATCACCCCTCTGGTTCAGCTAAAGAATAGACTCTCTGAGGAAGCACTCACCGTCAATTCCCCCTATAGTCTCGTATCGTACTAAAGGCTCTCTAGGGAATCACTTAATGTCTCATTCCCCCTGTGTCCTGTGTCGAGGAACTACAGAATCTCTGAGAAAGCACTCAACGTTAATTCCCTATGTGGTCTCACATCGTAAATTAAAGCCACTTTGGAAAAGCACTTACGTCCATTCTCCCTATGGTCCACTACACTAGGTTCTCTCAGCCCTGTATAAGACAAACATGCATAGCATGCGTATCGCTTCAAGTATACCTCAAGAACTACTTGACTACCATTATAAGGCACAACAACATAATAGTACAACAGTTCCACTATCCTACAACTAGGCATGGAAACTGGGAAAACGCCTCACAAGAAAAACATGCATGGAAAAACATCCAGAGCATAGTAAAAGTTAACCTATTCACAAGCATTTACCTATACTCAAACAATCATGAAAATCTGGAAACAACATGGAAAAAATAGGAAACACACATAATACCCCGTTTAAGGGAATTGGTGGAATTGCACAAAATATTTATAGAATTCATACAAAAAGACACAAACCACCAACCTCGATGCTAGGAGATCAATATAATTGAACCACGTTGATTGATTATCCTTAGAACGTTGAAGATCTGAGAAAACATCCAAAACACTCAATCCACAATATCTTGAGAGAAAGGAGGAATTTGAAAACAAGGTTCTAGGAAAAGGAAGAACTCACCACTACGGTTTCAACACAATCAACGACGGCTGAAATGAAGATCAAACAGAGGTGTGGGGGCTCGGAGGAAGATCGTGGCCGTACGGGTTCTCTCAGTCGAACGAGACCTAGAAGAAGATGACTCTGGGGGTTAGACGCGACCACGGTCCGTTTAATGAAAAAAAAGAAAATACACGGCGTGTACTTCTAGGGTACACGACGTGTACTCTGTTTTTCCGTAATCTTCTTTAAGAGGCCTCCACTTCACCCCTACACACCGTGTGTGTGGCCCGGACACGACCGACACATGACCTCGAGTAGTAAAGGAGTACATGGCCTGTACTCAGAAAGTACACGGGGTATACTTCGAAAATTTACAAAAATTCATCTTTTCTCAAAAACTCCAAGAAAAATAAAGAAATACCTAAAAACGAAGATCCAGGTACTTATAAACATCCCCCCTTAAAATAAATTTGTCCCCGAATTTCCCTAGCGAGGCATAGAAGAAGAAACCCCGAACAGCACCAGCCACTACGATCGTACGTCGGCCTCCCTCTCCCAGGTCTCGTCTTGTACTCGCATGTGCTGCCATAGCACCCGTACCATAGGAATAGACCGCCCATGGAGAACCTTCATACTATGATCGACAATATGAATAGGATGCTCCTCAAATGATGCATCCACTTCAAGCTCAACCTTCTCGGGCTGAAAGACATGAGATGGGTCTAAAAATTAACGTTGGAGTTGAGAGACATGAAAGACGTCGTGCATGGCTCAGTACCTCTGAGGTTACTGCAATCGATAGGCAACCGGCCCAACTCTCTCCAATACCTCAAACGGCCCGACGTACCATGGTGAAAGCCTACCCTGTCTCCGAATACTCTTGTGTCCCAACCTCAGTGTAACATGTTGGAAAAACTGATCCATGACCTCGAACTCTAGAGGTCGTCTCTACTGATCAGCATAAGACTTCTGTCGAGACTGTGCTGTAGCCATCCTCTTTCGAATCAACTCTATCATCTCTGAGGTCTCCTGAACAAGACGAAGTCCTAGTAAAGTTGCCTCTCTTGCCTCCAGCAAGCATAAAAGTGATCAGTATAGCCTCCTGTACAAAGCCTCATAAGGTGCCATCTGAATAGTCGCATGAAAGATATTGTTGTAGGAGAACTCCACAAGAGGGATGTGCTTATCCCAAGAACCACCAAATTCTAGAATGCAAGCTCTGAGCATATCCTCAAGCACCTGGATCATACGCTCGGACTTTCCATCTGTCTGGGGATGGTATGTTGTACTCAAAAGTACCTGTATACCCAAATCCCTCTAAAGCCCCTGCCGGAACAGAGAAGTAAAGAGCACATCCCTGTTTGAAATAATGGGGTGTAGAACTCCTTGCAGACGTACAATCTCCCGGATGTATAGTCATCCCATATAATCAACACTGAAGGCTTTCTTGATCGGTAAGAAGTGAGAAACCTTCGTAATCCTATCAATGACAACCCAAACAACATTGTTCCCTTTAGGCGACCACATAAATCCGATCACAAAGTGCATCGCGTCATCGTTCCACGTCCACTCCGGAATGGGTAACTGCTGTAAAAGGCCTGCAGGTCGTTGATGCTCTGCCTTCACCTACTAACAAGTAGAACACCTCAAGACGAAACCAACAACATCTCTCTTCATACCTGGCCACCAGTACTGGTGATGAAGATCCCGATACATCTTGGTGACGCCAGGATAAACTGCCCAAACTAAGGAATGAAAATACCACATCAGCTCTTCGCGTATGCTTGCTGGAATCCATATACGTCCTTGGAAACGGAATATCTCATCCTCACCCACTATCCATCCAAGAAGAGGGTCCTCTCCTGACACACTCTCTCGTAGTACTAAGCCTTCTATGTCTGAAAGTTGCATCATACGTACCTGATCAAGAAGTGTAGAGGTAACAGCTACAGAAGATAGGTAAGTCTGTCCATGTCTGTCGTGCACATCCAGATGCATCTCAGAGAACAGAGACATAAGCTTCCACTCACTGCTGGCCTCCTGAACTGCCTGAATCTGTGTTCTCCTACTCAACGCATATGCCACTGCATTTCCCTTTCACGACGTATAGGAAAGCTCAAAATTAAAAGACTGAAGATACTCGACCCAGCTGCGCTATCTCAGATTCAGATCTTGCTGAGTGAAGAAGTACTTGAGACTCTTGTGGTCGGTGAAAACCATAAAGCGATCTCCCAAAAGGTAATGTCTCCAACAATGCAAGGCAAGAACTACAGCTTCCAACTCCAGATCGTGCGTCAGTTAGTTCCTCTCATGTGGCCTCAACTGCCGAGACTGATACGCAAAGACTCCATATCCCTACATAAGCACAACACATAGCCCGATATCTGAAGCATCATAATAAACAACATAGATCTTTCCTGGATCTGTCAAGACTAGTATCAGTGCTGACGTCAACCTTCCCTTCAGCTCATGAAAGTCTAACTCACAAGAATCTGACCATAAGAACTTCGCCCCCTTCTTGGTCAAACCTGTCAATGGTGTTGCTAGGCATGAAAATACCTCAATGAAGCGTCTGTAGTATCCAGCCAGCCCGAGGAAACTCTATACTTCAAAAGTGTTCTTCGGCTACTCCTAGGAAACTACAAATCTAACTTTCTCTGGGTCCACAGATTCTTCTTCCTTTGAGATGACATGACCCAAGAAGTGAATTTGGTCCATCCAAAAGTGGCACTTCGAGAGTTTAGCATAAATATGATGTTATCTCTATGTACTCAGAATGATCTCAAGATGAGTAGTATGGTCGTTTCGAGTGTGAGAGTACACCAAGATATCGTCCACGAAGACCATGACGAAGAAGTGCAAGTAAGGATGGAACACTCAGTTCATCAGTGCCATGAAAACTACTGGTGCGTTTTTGAGACCGAATGGAATGACCGTATACTCGTAGAGACCACACCTACTCCTAAAGGCTGTCAGAAGTATATCTGATGGTCTAACGCGCAACTGATGTTAACCGGACCTCAAATTGATCTTCAAGAACACCCGGCCTCCTCGAAGCTGATCAAAGAGGTCATCAATCCTCGAAAATGGATATCGGTTCTTAACCATCAATTGGTTTAGCTTCCGATTATCCACACAGAGCCTAAGGGTACTATCTGCCTTCTTCGCAAATAGGACGAGCGAACCCCAAGGAGAAGTACTGGGTCGGATGAAACCCTTTGCCTGCAACTCCTCCAACTGCTTCTTGAGCTCCTGCAACTCAGGTGTAGCCATATTATAAGGAGGAATGGACATCGGTGCCGCTCCTGGCACAAGCTCAATAGAAAAGTCTACCTCATTCTCCAGAGGAAAACCTGAAATGTCCTCTAGAAATACCTCCCGGAAACAATCCACTACTGGAGGAAAGTCTAGCTATGAAGTCCCCTGATAATACAGATAAAGAATAGAAATCTGGGCCGTAACCCTTCCTAGCCCATGATTCTTGAGTCCTTATTGACTCGCTTGGACATCCTACTCACCTCTATGAAGAAAAGGTTCACCCTCTGGTGAAATGAAACTCACCCTACGGTGATAACAGTCAACGACTACCAGGAAGGGAGCCAACCAGTCCATCCCGAGAATGAAATCATAGCCTGTCATCTCTAGGACATAGTGATCGCATAATAAACGTTACCCTTAAACCTGATGAGGGAACTCTCTACACTGACATACACTATATGTACTCATCCCCAAAGGTGTGTCTAGTGTCAACAAGTCGGCAGAAGAAAGGATACAGAGCCCAAGGGTCTCCACAACAGCAACAGAGATAAAGCTATGCATAGCACCAGTATCAAAAAGAGTTGAAGATAAAACTGAGGCTACTAAGATCATACCTCGAACGGTAGAAGGTCCGAGATCCTGCTCCTAATAGGTCTGCTCCACCCCAAAAAGTCTAGCCTTCCCTACGGCCCTGTGACCCTGCCTGACCACTCTGAGCTGATCCTCCCTACTGACTCTGAAATACTGGTGACTGACTACGATGACATCGACCTCCACCTCGGACCAAATGGTCGAAAGAACTCCAATTTTCTGACTGGTCAGAAACTGGTGGTGCTTCCCCTGAAAGAGAAGTCATGGAAGAACCCCCGTCACCAGTTACTAGTGAGAAAACCTAGAAGAAAAACAGGAGGTGACCCATCTTGCCACAAGATCGACACTCCACTAGGTTTCTCTGGCACTACGGCCTCATGTGCCCTGCCCTTCCACACTGGTAGCATATTATCTGGCTACCTGATGACAAATCTCGCCTCTTTAGATCACTGCGTGTAGACTCCCTATGGCGCTTCCTGCTGTCAAATGGAGGAACACTAGCTCTTGAAGTAGAACTGTCCTGGCACACAGCTCTGGAGTCTCTTATATTTCACTCCGCAATCAGTGCCTAGTTGATGATGGAAGTGATAGAAGTCAACTGGAAGAGATTCACCTATGAGCGGATCTCTCAGCTGAGACCATCCTCAAACTTCCTTGCCAAGAACATCCCATCTCCACCCCGGAGGGGTGTGAAACACTGTAGCTCGTTGAAACAATAGGAATACTCCATAACAGATAGAGTACCCTGCTCTAGACTCATAAACTCCCAGGATCGATCGGCCCTCAGGGTCTCTGGGTAGAAGTAGTCGTAAAACATGCACTGGAACGCCTCCCAAGCCATAACCTGCTGATGTCCCGCCTGTGAGATCACGTCCCACCACCTATTGGTGGAGTCTCGAAGCATGTAGTTAGTGATCTTGACCCACCTCTCTGGAGGTGTCTCTAGATGCTCAAAGATAGTCAGCATGGCTTCCAGCCATTACACTGCAGCCTGTGGTCCTCCTTCCCCTGAGAAAGAAGGAGGATGTTGCTACTGGAAAACCCGCGTCATGTATGCTATAGTCATGACAGGCAGTGGTGCTCCTTGAAAGGTCTCCATCATCTTCAAAAATCCTTACCTAAACTACGCATCAGCGCTTGCAATGGGTATAACTGCTGGTTCCAAGGCTGGCACAGCAGGAGGATCTGCAGGAGGTCCCTGATCAGCCATATCTGGTGTCTGATCACCGTCTGGAAACTGACGTACAACCAGAGGATGTCTCGGAGGCATAGCTCTGAAAGATCAAATGCACACCAAATATTAGGATTAACAAAGATTGAGAACTCAGGTGTACAAAATGGTAATAGGAGAGAAAAATTTTCAAGTTTACAAAACACGACTACATGGCATGTATAAAACTACACGGTGTGTCTTCCTAATCCACTTACTTGGGTGTGTAACCCTACCCTACTGGTCATGTAACACCCCAAACTACATGGTGTGTTGTCCCAACACACAACATGTAATTGAACTCTATTCCCCTGCCTGAGTCTCTTTACACTGCTATACCACACTGTCCATCATAACCGTAGACTACACGATGTGTTCCTTAGAGACACGGTGTGTACGAGACAAGGTTTGGGTGACCAGTGTTGTTAGTTACTCGGCCGTCTACACGGATGAACCTTACACAGTGTGTTCTGAACAAACACAGTGTGTATAAGAGAAGATAAAACTGACTCTTGTTGTTCGTGACACGGCCGCATACCTGGAACAAGACTACACGAGATGTTCTTACGAAACACGGCGTGTTCTACTCGAGCTTCCCCAACCCGTGTTGTTAGTGACACGGCCGGGTACACGACTCTAAACTACACAGCATCCACCTACCATACACGACATGTTCCTAAAGACATTTCTACAACACCGTGTTCTTGTACACACAGTTAGTGACACGGTCTGGAATTACACGACGTGTAGTCAAAAAGTACACGCCGTGTATTCTGGGTTTTTCCGGGCAGTAGCTCAAAAACTGCACCGAAGCCCAGAAAACACAGAAAACAAGGCAAGAAGGTTCCAAATTCTGATATGTGAGGGCCCATACTCCCCATGAATAAAAGCTTGGAATCCAATACAATCATATATAGGAAAAAACTGGGCAATGATTCAACAATTTCCGATTCAAGAGGGCCCATAACGCCTCAACAACCAAAATTTGGCGTTAATTTAAGTAAAGTACAATACAAACATTTTATATTATCAAAATAGCAGGGGTTCTATCAAAGAATCTATCACAACAACATGCATAATCTACACAAAGTCTATCACAACAACATGCAATCGCTGATGCACACTAGATGGCTTGGCAAGAATGCATGGAGTGTGATTTCTAAAAAGTGACTATATGATGCATGAGATGTCATTCCCTCATCTCATCGGGTTGCGACAGAAAATAGAACTGCAATAGAAACAACAATAACATCACAAGGCATGTGAATCACTCTAGGTGAAATCTTATCAACCGTAAATCTCAAAAACCAGAAAACTGCGATTATCAAGGTAGTATGGATTTTCCCTGTACACGGTTTAGCTACTCCTGAGCACAGCTTAATACCAAGTACCAAATCCATCCTATCCCTAGGTAAAGGCTCCAAATAGTAAATCAAGATAAAATAACTCCTCTAATACCACTTTGTAACGTCCCGGTTCTGGAAGCCACCCATAGGCGCCCCGTACCCGGTTGGTCACACGGCCTCAAGTACATTTCCCCAAACGCCAGAGGCTGCCGACTAGCAGCAAGGGCCTTGGGTTTGATTGTGGGGAAACTATGCCCTCATTGGCAGAGTACACAGTGGAATAAAAACATTTAGACAACAGTAGAAACCGTAACCATCCATACAAGAGTAAATGATAAACAGCGGAAGACTAACAGTAAAGAACTAGAGCACACACTCATGTATATAAAATGATGCATGATACATAGGTATAGAAAAGAATCCAAACAAGTCATAATTATAAATAAAATACTAAACCAAAGTTCAAAAGAAAACAGGTAAACTCCTCAGCATCGCAAGCCACAACTTACTCCTATTCTCTCTAGCTCCACAGCAAGTCAAGTACCTGAAGTAGAAGGTGCTTGCCCTTATCTATACCTAGAACAATATAATATGTTTGGGAACAAAAGAATGGCTCAAATAGGGTGTGAGACAAGGTCCTAGTAGGCAACCACTCAAAGATCTGTGTGTAACAGTTAGTGAATACATGGCAGTAAAAATACAGGAAGAAGAAAACAGGAAAACACACAACAGCTAAAATCCACAGAGTCTGGCATAAGAAGTACACAAGTAACATCCAATCAACAAGAAGAAAAATAGGTAACCCCATGGGTAGTTCTCATAGACTAACCCTTATGGTTCAACCTACTAGTACTAGCATCCCTCTATGAGCCACACACAGTCTCGCCCCTCTGGTTCAGCTAACGAATTGAATCTCTGAGGAAGCACTCACCGTAATTTCCCCCTATAGTCTCGTATCGTACTAAAGGATCTCTGGTGAAGTACTCAATGTCTCATTACCCCTGTGACCCTCGTCGTGGAACTACAGACTCTTTGAGGAAGCACACAATGTCAATTACCCTTGTGTTCTCCCATCGTAAATTAAAGAAAATCCGGAGAAGCCCTTGCGACCATTCTCTCTATGGTCTACTACACTAGGTTCTCTCAGCCCAGTGTAAAAAAACATGCATAGCGTGCTTATCACTCCGAGTAAACCTCAAGAACTACTTGGATACCATTCTAAGTCACATCAACATAACAGTACAACAGTTCCACTATCCTACAACTAGGCATGGGAACTGGCAAATCACCTAACAAGAAAAACATGAATGGAAAAACATTCACAGAACAGTAAAAATAACCCTTTTCATAAGCGTTTACCTCTACTCGAACAATCAAGCAAATTAGGAAGAAACAGGGCAAAAAATAGGAAACACGCACAATACCCTGTTTAAGGGAAATGGTGGAATTGCACAAAATATTTAATAAAATCCTACAGAAAGGCACACGACACTTACCTCGATTCTAGGAGATCAATATACATGAACCACGATGATTGATTCTCCTTAGAATGTTGAAGATCTGAGAAAATGTCCAAAACTCTCAATCCACAATAGCTTTAGAAAAATGAGATGTTGGAAAACAAGGTTCTGGGAGAAGTAAGATGTCACCGTTGTGGTTCCAACGCAATCGACGGTAGCTGAAATGGGGATCAAATAGAGGCATGGAGACTTGGAGAAATATCACGGCCATAAGGGTTCTCTCGGTCGAATGAGACCTAGAAGAAGTTGATTCTGGGGGTTAGACGTGACCCCGGTTCGTTTAATGAGAAAAAATACACAACGTGTACTTCTATGGTACACGACGTGTACTCTGTTTTTCTGAAATCCTCTTTAAGCAGCCTCTACATCACCCCTACACATTGTGTGTGTGGTCCGGACATGGCCAGCACATGGCCTCGAGCGGCAAAGGAGTACACAGAGTGTACTCAGAATGTACACGACGTGTACTTCAAAAATTTCTAGAAATTCCTCTTTTCTCAAAAACTCCAAGAAAAAGAAATACAAACCTGAAAACGAATATTCGGGTTCTTACATTCATCATCAAAATTAAATTACTTTGATGAAAATAGATAAAGGTAGAATTTTCATATTTCATCTTTCAGTTCCCCTATATATTTGTTACAAATATGATTTCACCATTCTTATTTGAACTAGTGAGTGTCCTTATTCTGAAATAATTTATATCTTCGATATAGGATCTCTACTAGTTTCTCCTCAAAAGAGATATCATGTCCCTATTGTATAGCTTTTACGTTTTATACAACTAAAGGATCTAGTATAGACTTCCTCCAAGTAGATACATTGAATTGGTCATTAAACTATGAGAAGCATGGAATATGTGCTAAGTGATATTATATAATCCCATAATGATCATGAAATGAAAAGACAAAGATATATATTGGGATTTGCTTCCCATTATTCACAAATTTCATAATATTATTCAAAGGAGATAACCAAAGGAATACATTATAACGTAGTTCATACTCTAAATCTCATTTATGGTAAAAAATAGATTTTATATCAAATTTTTAACTATTTCACATGAAATTGAATGATAAAAAATATATCTATCATTTAATGGATGATATTAGGTACTGTTGACATCCTTTTTCAAACCTCAGCAGTACAAGTTATATTTATATACAACTTCAAAACAAATCCTCATTAGTTTCATTTTAATAATAGAATGGCTATTATTTTAATATAAAAACTATAGTAGTGGATATTTTTATCCTAACATACCTGTAAATCCATTGAACATTATCTCTATATATCCTAGAATTATTGGAAGGTTCTTTATGACTAGCCATCTGTCTGAGTGTGAGATGTAGTCCAAAAACTCAAAAAAAATTAAATACATAACCAAAAATAGAATTTAAAACTCATATATTGACTTGATACATTAGTTTTCGGTACTCTATATATCCTTAACACATCCCTAGTATATATCATGTAAATCTATTTAAGTGGGAAGTATTCTTTAATTTAAATAAAATTCCCAGAATTCGTAAGGTGATCAACTACAACACAAAAATGAATTATTACATTTAAATGTCTAATGGATTCCTATGTTGATATCCATGGAGACATTTTCACATTTATAAATGAATATGGGTAATGGTCGCATCATCTTCACAATCATCAAGTATTCATCAGTAAATTTCTTACATATGATGTATTAATATATGTACTCTGAAATTTTCATCTTTATGTTACCCCTCTAAATGATTTAATTAGACATTTTTACATCTTCATGCATCGTGTTTGAATAGAAATATGATCTATGCACATAATCCATAATATAACACTTTAGAAATGATTTTTAAGGGGTATTTATCCAAATTCAAAACCTTATAAATCAATTATTAATTTTTTTATGTATAGAACACTCTATATCTTTTTCTATAACACAATAACATTATTTTGGGAAATTATAATCTTTACATGGATGGATTTTTTAGTAGTAATTTAGGTATAATATAATTTATCCGCTTAAAATATTAAATATACATTAATCATTTTAAAATCATTTATTATTGGTTCTTTTTATTCCACATCATGGATTAGATTACATGGCCTTCCAATCTTGGAGAATTTGCTACATTTTTTAACCTTTTTTGAGTGGTGATTAAATGAGTTGTCATTCTGTTTGATAAATTTTATCCCCCTTAGGTACATGTTAATATCCATTAGATTGAATAAATTTTTTGTGCTCTTATTGTTTGAATATATAAAATTTTTTACCATAGAGTCAATTACACCAAATCACCAAATCAAATATCACCATTACTAGCTCCAAACCACGCATCTAAAAATGTTTCTCATGATTTTTCAATTGGATTGAGGTATACACAACTACCTTTTCATTATACATAATTATGAATCACAATACTTTATTTGAATCATAACTATATATTAAAAACCCTTCCCCACTATAGGGTAATATAAATCCATGTTTGGTTACATATATTTACATTATTTCATTGAAACATTCCCTACAATCCTCTATCCAATGAATCTGGATTCCTTTTCATGTTAATGTTTTTAGTGGATTTTACACACATGATGAATTTATCACAATCCATTGATTGTTTTAGTTTAACCTATTTAAACTATCTAGATATGTTACAATGGTTTGTTTAAGAAATTATTCAATAGCTTATAGCTTTTTAGGATTTATTGATGTGCCCCACATATGATTACAAAACCCAAAAATGAAATATTGTGAAACCACAATTAAAACATACTGAATTTGGAATATTGTTTTTTATATCTTAGTGGTCTTAAACACAATCCTAAAATGACCATCACACTATTCCTCACTCTAATAATATATGAGAATATCATTTATTGATATTAACATAAATTGATCAATATTTTACGTAATGAATCTACTAATTGGATCAATGAATATTATACAATAATTAGTATTTATAAGTGGAATCATAATAAATTATAGTGACCAAACATCATATGAATTAATGACTTGTGTACGACCTCCCATTTTTTCCCTAATGGATGATTTCCATATTCATGGTCAATCTTTTGGAATTATTCAGAACCTATGACTGGATTTAAATTTACATCAATACGGGTAATATGATATATGTTATTGATGGTTATATTGTTATGTTAAATATTTTCAATGCGTATATGCATTGATCAACCATTCTTCGTAAAAAAATGTACATGTGAAAAACATACTCAATTACTACACTAATTTAAAAAATGAAATATCAATGGTTTGGAACCATCAGTATAGGCCCTAAAACCATTGTTATAGATTACAACAATAGTTTGAATGGTATTTATCTATTTTTCCACTGGAAAAAACATATGCCAATGGATTTGGGAAAACCATTATTATAGGAGGTCTAAAAAAATTATTTACAAAACATTAGTATATGTCCTATGTAATTACCATAACAACTATTTTTGGAAAACAAATTTATTGGTAATGCATATAAAAGATAAAATATTTTTTTTTATTTAAGAACAACCTAGTTATACTTTAATTACATAACCATTCAACTAAAAATACATAAAAAAATTAGGTATACATATATATATTTAAAATTAATTTTAAATTTTATTTATTTATTATTATTTGATATTGTAATTCCTAAAAATTTCTTGTACATATACCAATGGTTCTCAATAACCATTTTTATATTCCAATAACAATGGTTTTAGAGAAACTTTTATATTGGTAACCAAATTTTTTAGGGCCAATATGAATAGTTTATCCATCGATTTAGAATTCCTATATTGTTATTATACAAATGGTTCTCTAAAACCATTGATAATGATGATACCTATAACAATGGTCTTTGAACACTGATAGTAAAGGTACCCTATACCAGTGGTTTTCAAAACCTTTGGTATATATCAATGAATATAGATCAAATTTTTAGTTGTGTATGTTAAAATTAAATACTGATCAATAATTTAATAATTATTATATTTTAATTCATCAATTTTAATGGTGGAAACTCTATAAGGATGCTTTGATATAGGTGAAACATCCGACATCGGTTCAATTAAAAATTCAATATCGCGTTTTGGGGGAAGACGAGGAAGTTCTTTAGGAAATAATTCATTATACTCTTATACTATCCATATATATATAAATTTGATTTCCTACAAATCTTCTTGTGAAAAGATTCCATTTTATTGGATATCAATAATTTTAAAACCTAGTTAACCTTTAAATGTAGTTCATAATCATTCATTATGTGATTTATGATAACATGATGAATAATCATATAAAATGGGATTTTATTACACTATCTATTGATACGTCACTATATAGATAAATCCAATCCATGAAAAATTACATTTCAACTTGTACTAGGGGAAGAATATGTAGATATTTTGTAAGCGTATTCCCACAAGTATTTATAGGAGAAGAGTTGTATATGTGGGATGCAATCATGACATCACTAGGTGTTATCACATATATTTTAATATATAATGTCCAAGGTAGTGAATCAATATTCTTATAAAATATGCATAATATGATTGAATTCAAAGAACCATAATAGAATAATATATTTCAAAATCTATGTTGATTAATAATTTTACCTTTCACCACTTATTATTTTACTTTAACCTTAATAAATTCATTAGATCTTCCTTGTTCCATTTGTCTAAGAGGTTATAAGCAGAAATGTTCCCCATTTTCTCTTGGGTTAGGGAATTGATTTTAATAACAGCCAAAATCCTTTCACATGATGCATTAAGGTTTGGGTGTTTTATTTTTAGGGCCACTTTTTATCCATTTTTCTGATATTCCACTTTGAAAAACTCTAATAATTGTGTGCTTGGTGATCAACTTTACCACATGTAATGTATTTTTTATTCCCTTAATACAATTACCCAACTTCATCATATAATGTTTTTGGAATATAGGTAGTTGAAAATTATTTCCCTTATCATTTGAGATTACATAAAACTCAATTTTCCATTTATTATCCTCATAATAATGAGATCCCCCAATTCCATATCAACCATAAGAACACATTGAACAATTTACTCACAGCTTTCAATGTCTCATAGGGTTAATAAAATTCATAAACTATGTATTCGGTCAATAGAGAATCGATATATCATGAATCTATAAATTTACTAGTGGTATATCCTATAATTACCATGAATCTAGACTTATAAGTACCAAGTAATTAATTCTTCCATTATTTCGACTCAATGAATTCCCTTTCAGTTTTCATGTGAAACGTATGAGGAAAATATTTAGTGAATAATATTTTCATATAATGAATTAAAATAATTTTAGTAATATTTTTAATCAGGTTCCACTAATGGTCTACCTTGAAATAAAGTGATATACAACTATAATAAAATTCTCATCGTATTAACACTAGAAAATAAAAATAGTTTTCACTAATATACTAATACACAATTAAAGTGTTATATAACACATTAGGGGAGGTTAGAAATTTTCACATAAAAAAATTATTGTAATGATTCTCTTTCCATGATGTGTTTATATGATCATTATTCATTAAATTATTATTAATAACTTCAAAATTTTGTTTGAGAATTTCCTTGAGGTTTTTACACCAGCTCCCATACCATTTGGTTGCTCATTAAGAAAACCACCACATCATCCATCATAACTATTGTTAACCCAATTCCTCTTGGACATTTACATTTAAAAATTATTGTAAATTTTGGTACGATAATATTTATAAATGTAAAACCATAAACATAGATAATATAACTCATAAATAGAATGCACACTCTAACTCATGTGTCTTTATGTGTCAATTTAGGTTATCCGTGGTCATTTTCCAATGGGGTTATCTATGCTAATCAAATTTGATAATATATTTATATTATTAATGATATTTCTTGTGATCATGTGAATCAACCAATCATATACCCTAGATATTTTAAACTCGTTAATTTGTTTGTCACTCATTTTGTGCACCGTGTTCATACCCAATATATCTTTTTAAGAGTTATTACACCAAGGTTTATATAATGTTGAGTCTATATCCACTTATTTTCATACAAAAATAGATTATATGTATATAAAGACAATAACTCAATGATTTTATAATATTTTACATTATGTTCCTACATTATTTAATATCCCATAGGTTCTCAAAAATGTTTGTTAATCCTAATCCCAAAAAATAAATAATCTAATCCATAAAAATTACCTAATTTTAATCTGATACCAAAATAGATGTTATATCACAAATAATATAAATTTTACATTAATTTCAATATTTAATCATCACAATTAATAAAGAAATATCTCAATCAAATAACCCTAGTGTTTAGAGTTTTTTTAAATAAGATATAATCAATATCTTATTACACATTATAACTTCAGAATATAAGTCAATCGATACAATATAAAACATTATTTGACAGATAGTCTTGGAAAATGGGAAATAATGTGGTATAATAAGCTACCAAAAAAGGGAAACTTAAAAATTAACCATAGAGTCATAGATTAAAAAAATGTGAGAAAACATGAGTCTGGGGAAAAATAACTTACTAATAGACTTTAGATTCAAAATATATAATCCAATGTATTTATAGAACATCATAGATCATGGTATTATAGAAGTAATCATGGGATTATTAATACTATAATTTATCATGGAAATAGGTGGAAATAATCATACACCCCAAACACATATCCTAGGAATGTTCTATAACATATATAATTGTCAAGACCTTAAGCATAAGTAACCATTTTTCTATAAAACCTAATAATTCTCATGAATTGTGTTTTTAACATTTCAAATCATATCCACACATTAGGATATAAAAAATACCAATAATTATCACATATTTTTTTGATAAATCCCAATATTAGAAATTCACAATGATTTGATCTCACCCAATCATTCTCACACATGAAGATAAAAAATAACCCAATCATGATCACATACAACAATTGTATCATTGGATATACAACTCTTACCAATTCATTGGATAGAGATATATCACCAATCTATTATATAATAATATAACAATACTTATCTTTGTCATATGTCAATACTAGAACATATTATCATGAAAAACCCATGAAAACAAAAATGTGTTCCGTATCATTTCCATGTGGTATCAAATAACATGAAATAAAGATTAGATATATTGAAACTAAAAATTCAGAATTATTGAAGGTGTATAAAGTCTCATAAATTATTGTCATGAAAATTTAATCATATGTTATATATAGGTTAGTTTTAGTGGGGAAAATAGATATGAAATTAGGGAAATGATTTTTATAAGTGTTTTGCAACAATTTTATAAAAACTAATTTATAAGTTAATTTATAAAACACTTTTATGTGGGTCAAATGAAACCACCAAAAAAATTAATCATAAAATAATTCTAATTATATACATATTGAAATTAAATTAAAATTAATAAAAAACATTGATTGTATGATAACAATTCACACGTGAAAATGAAATTATATTATTATATCAAAATTATTTATTGAAAATCTACATTGTTAAATAGTCTGACAAAAACTATAATTAGAGAATGTAACATAAAGTATAATGATAATAGGAGATAATTTTGTTTACTTCTAATTATTAATTGGGGAAAATATTTATAATAAAAATATAAAAGAAAAGGTTTATGTGAATGTGTAAGAATTATTCCTAACATTGATGCATTTTTAAGTAGAAGTAAATTGATCAAAGATGATTTTTTTGATAAAATGAAAATTCAAACAAAAAAAAGATAAAAACTCATATTTAATTGTTAAATGGTAACATAATATAAGATTTTACAGGATTACTCTAGGAATGTAGTTTATGAGTCACTGAATAAAAATGGATTCGAAGAAACCATTACGTGAAGTCCTAAATCCTTTATTTAGTGCTTATAACAACATGAATTATAAAATTGGGTTAATTAAATACTTTATTTAGAAATTTTTTCATGTATATTTCATTTTTATGATATATTTATTATTATATGATATTTATTTATATTCCCTTTTTCCTCCTTAACCACAAGGGGTTGATCAGTCAATTATTCAAAAACTTTTTTTGTAATGATAATGGTAAGTCGAGTAATAGAATATATTTATAATATCTATAATTTGATAATATTTTTATCAATATATCGGGAAAAAATTTTATAGTGTAATAATTCGTTACAAATAAACTCTTATTATTAAAGTAGACACGATATGCTCATTTTTAGGCTGTTGAAATCATATATACCTTTTATTGTTTATATTATCAATAAAATGAACAAATAATATTTTCAAAATATTATTAATTTTATAAATATCATATTTACTGACTTAATTTATTTATATTAACACCAATATATGGATGTTCGGATAAATTATAATTGTAGTTCACAGAGGTGGTAGTTGGTGTGTACATACTGATGAAAGTCTCATCATTAAATAGATAGAATAAAAGGAAGGTAAATAGTTGTTTTCTTCATGAATCATAATTATGTTATAGTTATTCTATTTATTCATTAAAAACATCTTTATAACCATCCATGTGATGTAGTTATGAAATAATTAATATATCACTTCATGAAAAATGTTGTCTGCATGTACAAATGGGTGACATTTTCATTTTTAATTGGATGAATTTTATGTATAATAATGCACTAAATATAATGAAATTCCATTTTGATTTTAAAATATGTTATTAAAAATTCATATATGTATAATTCATAAAAACAATTTAATTAATTTGAAAGTAAATATAAATATAAAAAGTGATAAAATATATGTGGATTTCTAATTAGGAAAGGAGAACTTTTGTAGTATATGAAATATATACGAAAATCTATATTAGAAGCAATATAAATTATTGTTTAAAATTTAGAATTTTATAGGAAGGAGGAAATTGAATAGAGATGCATATATTTATATGAAAATTTAAATTCACTAGAGAAGAAAATATAACATCACATTCAATAGTGAAATTTTTGATTAACAATAACATAAAAGATCATATTCAATGAAATTCATCTATGACTCAATATAATAAAGCTGAGTAGATAAAACCATTACATAAAGTCTTCAATAACTTTTTGTGAAAATATAACACTAAAAAAATAAAATAAATTAATTTTATACAATAATTTATTATACAACATTTTAATGTATATTTCATTTTAATGTCCATTTAGTTTAATATGATACTCAATTATATTTTCCCCTTGGCCATTATAGTTGTACGGTCAATTCATCCAAAATAACATCAATGTATTGACAATTTCCAAGAGTCATATAATATACATTAATCAGCCAATTAATTCTAGAGAAATATTATTTTTATCAATATATAGGAGGAAATCTATATTGTTCAATAATTTGTAAAAAATAAATTCAAATATGGAAAATTCTCTTGATATCCTTGTTTGAAGTGGTTAAATTCACGAGGACCATTTATTTATATTATAAGTAATATAATGGTCAAAGTATCTTTATTTTATAATATTTTTATTTTAAATAAGATATTTACATAGTAAATTTATTTATAAAACCATCTATGCATGTAGGCGATGAAAAATCGTACGTGTCATTAGTGGAGATGATATTCCGCATGTACACATGGGTGAAATTATTATCTATAATGGGATTGAAGAGAATGAGGAAAAATTTTATTTTTTATTTACACAATAATAACTATTTTATAAATATAATTTCTGTTCCTAAAATATAAATTTATGACTATCCATGTTAGGTGGTGAAGAAAAATGAAATATATCACTTCAAGGTGGTGAAAGTCCACATATACAGACAAGTGACCTTTTCATTTTCCATTGGATGGATGGGAAGTAAAACATTTTTTATCAACAAAATAATTAAATTTTAGTGTATAATATATAATTATATCATGATATTTTTAAAATTATTGATGATATGGAGTTGATGGATGAAGAATGAAATCATGTAAGAACTAGGTTGAGATGATTACCTCTTCATTGGATATCCTCCTTCAGATGTATCCTAAATCCATCTAGGATTGTATTTTTGTGGGAGCAAAACCTATAGGTTAAGGATAATTTTGTTGTTATTTTATTTGGGTAGACATTTTTTGTTCTATGATTCTCTGTTACACCCCATGATTTTTATAATTGTTTGTTTTCGAATTAATTTAACTTTTAAATATTTTGTTTCTCACATGATGCTAGAGATAGTCATTTATATATATATATATATATATATTAAAACACTAAGTCAAATATTACATTCACCCAAAATACTAATTTTTCTTGCACTACATGCAATACCAACAAGGCTTGTACTATAAGCAACACCAACTAGGCATACGATGTATGCAACACTGAGTTGACGAATGAAATATGCAATAGTGAGTTTCTACAAAACATCCCTTTTTATTATTTTAAATATTTAAGAAAGATTATTATATAATATCCATTAAAAATATCTATATGAATATTAATATATACTTTCCAGAAAATTTATAATTATTTTATATAAATAAAACTTATTGATAATAAAAAGACATGATTATTAGTAATGTCATTCTATGTTTAAAAATATCATTTTCTCAAACAATATACTTTTATTAACCTTATTATGAAAGTAATTTTATAAACATTTATACATTTAACTTGATAAAATAAACATTATTTTTGAATTGATTATGTCAAAATTATCTTAGGTTTAATTTTTGGGATTTTTCGAAGAAATATTATTTTTTAATGAATAGTAAAAATACTACTTCGTAGTTAACAACAAACTTTTTGTTTAATTAAATATTTATGATAAATGATTTTATAAATATGTTATAAGGTCACATTATATGTATATTAAATCTAATAATATAATTAAATTCATTAAGATCAACTTCACTTTGAAACTGAATAAAAAATCTTATCAATCTTTTGATATTTTTCCTACTTTAAAACTCCATTGTTTCGTCCCGTCTGCAGGATTAACACTAATATTATTTTTTCCACTTCTATGATTGGAATTTTAAAAAACCTATTTGAAACATTTTATTCAGTCTAATATTTAGATTCTAATAATACCATCTTAATTTTTTGACCAAAATAATTAGTAAATGTGATTAAAATTAATCATAGCGGTTAAGGCCAAATTAAGAATAATTAGGGACTAAACCATAAAATTAAGGTACCTAATGACAGAATAACTTTTATAACACCCATTGGATGTCCATATATATGAAATAAACCACATGTTATTGATTTTGGATTGTTTGGTAAGGCTTTTGTAAGGTAGGAACATGTGAACACCTAATTTGTTTTAAAAAATTCCATGTGAGTCCTCTTCCTTCCCTATAAAAAGGCACCACCTCTACCTATTCCTCACACCTTAAATACTATTAAAATATTCCATTAGCTTTAATAATTTAATCCAAAAAATCCTACCTTTTAGCTTTAAGACTTAATATGTGAGGAAACCCACTGAATTAGTCCTTTTGGCTCAAACCAAAAGGAGTTACTCGATTAAGAGGTAACGTCTTCTCTCAAGCTGCTTTAATTTATTTTCTTTATCCACCCCTCCACTCTATTTATTCCATTATTGTGTAAAAAAACCTGTATTGGACATATAATTGGTTTTTCTTATGAAAATTTACATACCTACACTTACACGCACCTCCATCTAATGGATGTTGAACATACTGTTTCTGTATATGGAGAACTACTACCCCACGAAACGATAATTGTCCATTAATCCTTTACCACCAAACTTTGTGGTAATTATGATTGAAACTATATTTATATATGTAATATATTATATTTATTATGCGTTTAATCTTTAATATTTATTTTTTAAACATATTTTTTACCTTCCATTTGGTGTTAATATGATAATTTCGTTTGAGGGGGTGTGGACTACCATCCCCTCAAAGCGATGTGATTTGATCACACACAATATGAAATATACTATGTATGGGGTTAATGCCCTTATATGATATATATGATATATTAATTATAAATTAATAACTATATACATACATATATAAATATATATATATACGTATTTCATTTACATGAATTCATTCAATACGATAACAAAAATAGAAACAACGTTCATGCGTACGAACGACTTACCGTCTCCGTGAATAGTGTATTCCTTTTAATAATTCAATATGATATAAATTATTAT
Organism: Viscum album; assembly: GCA_963277665.1. Lineage (NCBI taxonomy): Eukaryota > Viridiplantae > Streptophyta > Magnoliopsida > Santalales > Viscaceae > Viscum > Viscum album. Next base: position 1,844,352,426 of record OY728150.1, read on the forward strand.
AATATGAATATAATTGATATACCTGATATTTCTATCATTATATACATTCTATAATCATGATATAATTATAAGGACCAATAATATAACAAATTAAGACATATGCGAGGAATAACCCAAATATTACCCAAAGTGAAACTTTAATACAAGATCATTAACAAGAGTATAATATAATGTAATAATAAAAAAATATATTTTAATAGATATAAGAATATTATTCCGTAAAATATTTATAATAAACTTATAATTATTATACATGAATCTTGTATGGGTATGGAGAGAGTCAAGACACATGGTAAGGGGATTTCATCTCACATTTATTTTATGTGAGATAGAAGCCATGTTCGGAACACTTTCCTTTTGTATGGAGTATGTAATTCCCATTATTAGATTTTATGTATATTGTAATTAAATTTATAGGTATTAAAATTATAATTTTATGATCCCTATTTCATGGAATTTACGTTTTAAAAGGTAACAAATTGTTAAATTGTTTTTCTCAATTATCTTTTTTTGAGACTCATGTTTTTTATGAACCTAAACTATTTTTCAGGGTGAATATACTTCTATTTTACATTATATTTCATGAATATTAAAATTTTAATGATATTATTTTCTTCTTGTAATTATATTTATTTACATGGAGAGCACGATCCCAAGATATCAAGAAATAAGATTTCATCGAGTCAATCTCACAGCTTTTCAAGATTGTTTATGTTTATGCTTCCTTTGATGAAATATTATTATCCATATCTCAATAATATTCATGATATTCCTTGTACAATGTTATTTCGTGATATAAACATGTAATTTTAACATTTTATACTCAATGGTACCTAATATATTTAAGAAAGTGTATTTAGGAAAGTCCGACTTTACCCTCTCTTTGGTCAGAAATCTATGTTTTCTTAATAGAGTTTCCAAGAATATTATACCACTCCCCTAAAATATCAATAAATAATTTTTATCATTTTAGTATTTTAACAATATCTTCAAGGTAATATTCTTGTCTCTTTCTAAACAAGGAACTTTTATATCATTTTTACCATGAAAATTGAATGTTCTTCTGACCTTGTATGACATGTACAGATTTACAGAATTCATTTCTCTAATGATCCCAATGATTTTTTTGAAGGGATAATATTTCAGAAATTGTTTTTTAAAAGTATTTTTCCATATAATTTGGTTTCAAAATGTATTAATACTTCTTTAACATGTTTTGAATAATTTTTTTTCAATATGTTTCCAAGCATTATTTAAAAGTTTTCAAAGAGTTTTCAAAGAAATGTTTTTTGAAATGTTTTTTTGTTTTCAAGGAAATTGATTGTCAAAATGTTTTAAAAATATTTTCATGGATCTTTTTTTCAAAAAAATTTTCAATCTTTCTTTAATATTTTTTAGGTTTTCTCAAAGAAATTTTTTTTAAAATGTTTTGAAGATTATTGTAAGTGTTTTCATGGAAAGATATTTTCAAATTTATTTCTTGTGTTCTTTATTTGTTTTAAAGGTATTTTAAAAGAAAATAATTTTCAATTGGTTTTATGAATTTTTCATATAGTAAATAATATTTTCTTCAAGAAACACTTTTAGAGTATATTTCAATATTATTATCCCTCTAAGATGACATTTATTGGGGTTACCCATTAATTTCAAACAAATAATCTAAAGGTTATATGTAGATCCTATTTATGAATGTATAATGCTTAATGCCATGTCCTTTATTAACCCTAATTATTCTTCATGGGTAATATTTTTATGAAACCCATTTCTCTTTCATGGGTTATATGCTTTTTAGACCTGATTCTTATCTACAATTATGTTTATGATGAAAAGATTAAGAAACCTATATATTTTCCAAGGTTATCATATGTTTACATGTTAATGACACCCATTTCAGTTCATGGGTTATGATATTTTTTATGATCTTGTGGCACGTGTATCCATGATTTTATTATGTGATGGGTGGGACATATATCTCCCTCCAATGCATTGGGTAATAATTTAAATCTCTTGAGATAAATAGGGCTAGAATGAGTGTTTAATCATTTCTGTAATACAAGTCTAGAAATAGGGTTTTTATGTTCATTTATATAGTAATGGAACTATGATTTACCCATTTCAACAATATTGGGTTTGAACAAGGGTTTACTCAGTTTCGTAATATAGGGATAGAATGATGGTTTACTTGGTTCAGTAATAGAGGGATAGAATGAGAGTTTACATAGTTCAGTAATGTAGTGTTGGAATAGGCTTCACCCAGTATAGTTAAAGTCTTTTCCCACTAATATGGTGTTGGAATTGACTCTATGGATATGATGGAAATTAATATATGATTATGTGTTTCCAAAATTCTATGTCTTACTCTTATATTGAAGTTTTATGTCTTATGTCCTTTAATTACTTTTGATTCATGTCTTATGAACTTCCAAGATTTATTCCATGATCCATGTAAATGTTCTTTGATATGCAGGGTGTGATCTTCTATTTTCATGATTGTGTACTCATACCCTTATGCACATGTTTATGCTTAAATGGATCCCTTTTTATTCTTAATGAGAATTTAATCTCACCACTTTTTATGTTTCCTTTCCCAGGTTATGAAGATATGTATTATGTTTGATGTGTCTAATAAGGGTTCAAGTCAAAAAGAACCTAGTGGTAGTCAATATATCTAACTTATGAACAAGTGTTTATGTTTCCATGTTTCCAAAGGCACTATACCAACTATGGTCATTGTGCATCTATTTGTATATTGTTGACAGATTCCATAAAACTTATTTAATGTTAAATTTTGTAAAGAGAGGGTTGATATAGTTGGTATTAGAGAAAAAGTATAGCTAACCATTGGAAACTAGGATGATAAAACCTTAGTGAGATGCTTCGGTATATTTCTATATATATTTCTAGGGATGTCTATAATGATAAGAATAAGGATAAGTTAATGTTTAGGAAAATGTCTTGGGATTTTTTTAAAGGACACAATGAGTGGTTTCTAAGCAATACATCCCGGTCTGGATACTATAAGTGGATGTGGCTCTGGCATAGATGTACCTAGGGGTAACAACTCTGACATGATATTCCTATCATGACTTACTATAATCTGGTACAATAAAACATGCCTTGATTCCAACCTAGTTTGACACTCACAGGGGATATGATTTTTGAATTAAAAAACTATTCATGAACCATAATAAAGGATTTAGATATAAGTAAACAATGAATAACCTAGGATAAACTGAAGGTGGTATAGATTCTATAAGGTGTTGTGATTTGACATCCTATAATTCATTCTTTTCATCACTATGTGGTTTTGTTTATGATTAGTAATCCTCACACTATTCTTTTGGTTTTAGTTAGTGGAGCAAACCAGAATGAACTGTATTAATATTGAATGTGATGGAATATTTTCTGATGAGAAATCATGTGGGATGATCACTGGAGTGAAAGATGTTGGGATCACGACTAATAAGTATTCACAGAACATGATTAATAATGTTTAACTTAACCAACTCACAAACACACCAAGGAAGACAAAGAAGGAGTTCACTGAGAGATGGTGTAATTAGGACCATGGAGGAGAGATGATTTTGTTTCCTCTATGTCATGAATGTGGAAAGAATCACCAAAGTTAATGTCTTAGAAGGAAAAGAAAGTGTTTTGACTATAGAAAAGAAGGGAACAATGAAAGTGACTCCACAGAAAAAAATGAATAGTTCGGCTAATGAAATGGATGAGAATTTTGGCCTCCCTAGGTCCTCATCAAAGGTTAAGTTTTTTAAGGGTGGAGAAACTGGTCATTATGCAACTCAATGTACCACGAGGAATGTTCCTAATGAAAATCAACAAGGTGGTGCAAGCCATGGTTACTTTTTTGATGATAAAGAGACTACGAATGAAATGTGAAGAAAAAAAGGAATTTTTCATAGAATGAGGTAGCATTGTTAATGGATTAAAGTTTAGGTATTCAATGTGTTTATGTATTGGGATTCAAATTTTATGAATGATGAAATATAAATGGGTTGTTCTACTTATGTTTTTCTCTAAATATTTTCTTATTTATGTAGCATGTTCCTTATAGACTGGTGAATCTATTTAATAAAAAGATTATATTTTGACTAAGGGAAGGAAACCCTCTACAAGTTTTTTATGATAAGATAATGTTATATGGATAATCATATGTTGGTCATGAATAAGTAAATCTGACAGTATTGATTACATTGGAATGAATTAAGGGCTTTTTTATGTGTTGTTTATGATACCACTAATGAAGTTCACATTATTTTTTTGACTAAAGGAGTAAATACAATATACTTTAGAATGAGGAAGAATTCATGTTTTCCAAAATTATTTATGGTAATTCAAGTTGTTACCATATGTCAAGAGAATATATGATGCGGTTATTCACAAGCTTGGAATGTAACAACCAAGAGATAATTTGTGTTATACAAGGGAGTCAATGTTAATATTATATCATGAAACTCTTTCTAATGTTCTGTATTTTCAACTTTGATAAGTTTTATAAGGTTAACTGTTCAGGAAAAGTTTAATTTAATCTCCATAGAAAGTATTTCCGCATCGAGTTTGTGTTGAAAATCTTGGTCAAAAGGATATGCACTGATTAACCTTATTTCAAGTATATCCATATTATATATTAAATTGGACCATTTATAAAAAGTACATCATGTATGTCAGGTGACAACCAATGATGTCCGACAAGGCTGTAGGTCTTTAACACATGACCAATGAACTATAAGGGTTTCACACCTACCATTGGACTATGTGATGTTTATCATAAGGCATATTTGTTTGTAATGAATAAATATTTGTGATAAACTATTAGTTTTACTTTTTTATAGATTAATTCATTTTGTTTTTTTACGAGTCAAATACTTAGACTTTTTATTATTTTATTGTCTATATTATATGTCAAAATAATATTTTAGTGCTTTATACATGAAAGATAATTTAGAGACACTCATTCCATGAGTTAATGGATGTATTAGAAATTTTTCAAAGAACAACCCTATAATGAAATTCTGTTTATATAAATTTATCAATAATTACTCAACTTTCAAAAAGTGATAATTTTCTTGTCCTAATACCTTAATTTCCATTGAGATGGTGACCTTTTAAATCACCACTGATTTATGACTTTGAGGAACTCAACATTCCATTGATCATTCAATTGTTTATGATTTATAACCTCAATCACTCCCAATAAATATTTAAATTTTTCCTCCCTCTCAAATTTTCACACCCAACCCACATTCTCTTATGTGGAAACCAAGTTATATGTTACCTGGGGTAACTGTTATGGTTCCAAATTTCTCTTTTTAAGAGAAAATTTAGTATTCATTATTAATATGTGTGTTTCTTTGAATGAAAATTTAAAGTACTAATCCTTTGATAAAATAGAATAATTTCGATGGTGAAATTCATTTTAAGGGGGGTATAATGTAACACCCCAAGATTCTGAGATTATTATTTTCAAATTAATTTATCTATTCAATGTATTTCATTTCAAATGACACTAGAAATATTTATATATATATATATATATATTAATACACTAAGTAAAACATTCATTTCACACACATTACCAACTTGTCTTATAATACACGAAATACCTACTTGGCATTCACTACAAGCAACACTGACTTGGCATATGATACACGCCACATGGAGTTGAGATAGGATATACCAAATATATAGTTTCAAAAAAACATCCCTTTTTAATATTTTCAATATTTAAATAATATTATTGAAGCCAATTCATTAAAACTAGATATATTAATAATAATAAATACTTTTAAAATATTTTTATAATTTTTTTATATAAATAAAACAAATTGATAAAAAAATATATACTTATAGGTAAAGTCCTTCTATGTTTATAAATAATGTATTCTCAAATAAACTCCGTTTAATTCCATTATAATGAAAGTAATTATAAAAACATTTAGAATTTTAATTTTAATAAATGAACATAATTTTTTATTTCATAATTTCTAAATTATGATAGGGTTAGTTTTTGATTTTTTCAGAGAATCATCATTTTTTGATGAATAGTAGAAATAATGGTTTGTAATTAAAAACCGCATTTTTCTAATTAATTATTAATGATAAATGATATTATTAATATATTTTAAGGTCAAATTACATGAATATTACATCTACTAAGAAATTTAAATTCTCTAGGATCAATATCACTTTGAATCTGAATAAAAAATTTCAACAAACTTTTGATCATTTTCCTACTTTAAAACATTGTTATTTCATAGCACTAATTTTAGTTTTTCCGATTATGTGATTGAAATTTCAAAACTAAAACATAAAACATATTATTAAATATAATATTTATAGTCTAATAATACCATGTTATTTTTTTAGCAAAATTATTAGTAAAAGTGTTATTAATTAATCACAGCTCTTAAAGCCAAATAACCTTAATTTAGGAACAAACCATACAATTAAGAGCCTAAATGTCCCATAAACTTGTATAAAACCCATTTTTTGTCCTTGTTTCTGCCATAAAACTTCAATTAATTAGTTTTTTGGGTTTTTAGGACTTTTTATAGGTAGGAACTTGTGCACACCTAATTGTTTTTTAAAAATTCTTTGTGAGTCCTTTTTCCATTCCTATAAAAGGCCACCACCTCTTCACAATCCTCACATCTATCAAGCCTATTATGTTTAGAAAAATCCAGAATTAATTTTCTCCCAACCCCCCCCCCCACCCCACCTTGAAGCTTCAATTTGGACAGAAACCCTCTTAATGAAGCCTTTAGGCACAACCCAAAAGGATTTTCCCTATTAAGATGAAACATCTCCTCCCAATCTATTTTCCATTATTTTTCCCCCACCCCCACTATATTTATTCCATTATTGTGTGACAAAACAAGTATCCACCATATTATAGGATGTTTTTATGCAATTTTACTGGCCTACACTTACACAAACCACTATATAATGGATGTTGAACATACTGTTTCTATGTACGACAAACTACCTCCTCAAGAATGGATTATTGTTCATTTCTGCTTTACCACCAATCATGGTGGACATTATGATGTAAAATATATTTATATATGTAATATATTTTATTTATTATTTAATTAAAATTATTTAGTCCCTTTTTGACACACATATTGTTACCTTCTATTTGGTGTTAATACAATAATCCCATTTGAGGAAGTGTGGACTGTTTCCCCCTCAAAGCGATGTGATTTGTTCACACACAACATGGAATGTATTAAAGACAGGTTTAATGAAGTTATATGATATATATGATATAGTAATTATAATTTAATATATATATATATATACATATATAAATACACACACACACACACATATATATACATATTTCATTTCAATACTTTCTTTCAATACGATAATAAAAACGGAAATAACGTTCATTGGTACGAACAACTTACCATCTCCATGAATGGTGTATTCAATTTTGTACTTTTATATGATATAAATTATTATAATATAAATAAAATGGTTATAAATGATATTTATATAATGATATGAATTCTAAAATCGTGATATAAGTATAAGGACCAATGATATAATAAATTAAGACACATGTGATGATCAAAGGGAATATTACCCGAAGTAAAACATTAATATAGGATTGTTAACATGAAAGTAGTAAATGGTTATAATAGAACCATATATGGTGATATATATAATAATAATATTATGTAAAATATGTATAATAAACTTATATTTATTATATATGAAGCTTGTATGAGTATGGAAAGAGTCAAGACACAAGTTAAAAGGATTTCATCTCACTTTTAATTTCTGTGAGATACAAGATATGTTCACCAATATTTTTTTGTGGTGTATATACATCCTGTGATTGTTTTATATAAATACTGTACTTATATTAATTAGAATTTACATTCCATATTTATTCTCTTTCATTCATGGGTTTTATGTTTGAAACGTTACCAAATTGGAAAAAATGTTATTGTCTCAATTTACCTTCTTTAAGACTACTGTTTTGTTATGAACCTAAACTATTTTTTGGGGGAGCATATACCTCCATTTTAAATTAAACATAATCAATATAAATATTTTCATGATATTAAATTCTTTATTTAGTTACATTTCATTATAATGATAGCATGATCCCAAGATACCAAGTTATAAGAGTTTATTGAGCTAATCTCATTGCTTCTTGAGATTGTTTGTATTTCTGATTCCTTCGATGAAATATTTTTATAAATATCTCAATAATATTAATGATCTTCCTTATCCTCTATTATTTAATGATACAATATTTTATTGGTACCATTTTCGACTCATTTTTACCAAAGATAGTTAAGAAACTGTTTTTAGGAAAGCCCGACTTTACCCTCTCTTCGGTTAGAAATTTATGTTTTCTAAAAAGAGTTTCTAATAATATTATACCATTCCCCTATAATATCTAAAAGAAATTATTACCAGTTAATTATTTTAAAAATATAGTGAAGGTAATTTTCTTTTCACTTCCTAAACAAGTCATTTTTATATCTATTTTACAGTGAAAAAGGAATGCTCTTCTGACCTCATACAACATGTACGGATTTACCCATGGTCATTTCTCTACAGCTCACTTTTCATTTTTAAAAAGGAAAATCATTATGATTTTTTAAATTATTTTTTAGTAATATTTTTTTAATTTTTTTTTCAAACTTAGATTACAATTTATTCATGGAAAAATGTTTTCAAAATGTTTTCATGCATTATATTAATGTTTTCAAAGTGTTTTCAATGAAATGGGTTTCAAAACATTTTTATGTTTTAAAGGGAAATTATTTTCAAAATGTTTTCACGATTTATTTATATGTTTTAAAAACAATTTTATTTATGTTATTTTGAATCCATTTTAATGATTTCATTCAATGTTTTCAAGTGTTTTCATAGAAAATGGGTTTTAAAATGTTTTGAAGCTCATTTTAAAAGTTTTCATGAAAAAATGTCCTAAAAATTATTTTATGTGTTCTTTATAAGTTTTCATGGTATTTTAGAAGAAAATGATTTTAAAATGGTTTTATAACTTTTTCAAACAAGGAATGTTATTTTCCTCTAGAAAAAATTTTAGAGTACATTTCAAAATTATTATCCATCTAAGCTGACATATATTTATGTTACTCATGCCATTCTAGGAAATGATCTAAATTTTCCATTCATATACTTTTTATTAATGATTTATGCTTAATAACATGGTATTTATGAAACCCAATTTTCCATCATCTGTAATATGATTATGAATCCCATTTCTATTTGATGGTTGATATGCTTTTGAAACCCGCTTCTATGAATGGGTTATGTTTATGGTGAAATGATTATGAAACCTTTCTATTTCCAAATGTTATGATATGTTTACATTTTTATGATACACATTTCATTTCATGGGGTGTTATATGATTATTTATGATATTGTGTCATATGTATGAATGATTTCATTATGTAACCGGTGGTACCCATATCTCCCTCCAATGCATTGGGTAATGATTTATATCTCATGAGATAGATAGGGCTGGAAAGAGGATTTAATCTGTTCAGTAATACAGAAATAGGAGGAGGGTTTACTCAGTTCAGTAATACTGGATTGGAATAGGGGTTCACCGGGTTCATTAAAGGACTTTTTCCACCAATATGGTGTTGGAATTGATTCCATGGATACTATGGAAATCAATATATGCTTATGTGTTTCCAAAATTCCATGTATTTATCCTATGTTATGCTTTTATGGATTATTCCCTTTACTCCCTTATGATTCATGTCTTATGAACTACCATGATTTATGAAATGATTCATGTATATGATATTTGATATACATGGTATGATCTTATATTTTCACGATCATGTTCTCATACCCTAATTCTCGTGTTTATGCTTACATGTCTCTCTTTTTTACCCTTATTGAGAATTTTATCTCACCACCTTTTATGTTTCCTTACATAGGTTATGAAGATATGTATTATGGTTGATGTGTCCAAGAAGGGTACTAAATGTGAAGAAACTAGTGGGAGATAATATATATCACTTAGGTACCAATGTTTATGTTTCCATGTTTCCAAAGGCACTAAACCAACTACGGTTTTTGGTCATCTGTTTGTATATTGTTTACGTATTATGAAAAATTTATGTAACGTTAATGTTCATAAAGTGAAGGTCGCTACATTATTAATGTTTGTGGACAAGTAAGGGTTATGGAGGTATCCTTATAAAAGTCAGGGGAGTAAAATTATTGTAAATTATTATAATATTATAATAAAATATAATCATTCTCAAGGGAATGGGGAATAAAATAAGCACATTTTTAAATCATAAGTGAGAAATGGTCAATATCCCATAATCTAATCAAATTGAGACATGTATTAACGATAATTTTGGTCATATCTCTTATGTTACCCCACCATTTTAAACATTACAGTGGATAAAATATTTTACCATCGTAACTTTTTTCTATGGTCTAAAATTATGTTTATCTTATTAAATAATATTTTTTTTGATAATTCATAATATTAAATTAATTTTAATGAATTAATTATCTAATTCTAATAATAATTAACATAAGTGTATGTAAAAATTACATAATAAAAGGATATTTTAAAATTTTGTAAAAAATATACAATTTTAAGTTAATTAATTGAAATTATGATTAAGATATTTTTCATATTAATCATAGAAAAATAAAAACATTTTATTAATTTTCTGCTCTGAAATTGATAAAAATATATTTTATTATATGAATTTATAATTTGTATAAACTATTTCATAGGGAATAGTTTTAAGAATAAAATGAATTAATGAATGGTTTATTATAAAATTAACAAATAATTATATTATTAATTAAATATTGATCTAATCCTAATTCTTTATCCAAAAACACCTTATAACCATTAGATAAGATCTATAGGTATGAAAAGAAATAGTGGTTATCAAGGGTGGTGGTTTAGTTATTGTGAATCTCATAGTGATTTCAATAATCTTGAACTAATCCCACATACAATTTCATTGAAGGCGTACATGTTGAAATTAATCTTAGTATTGGTCTAGGGAAAACCGTAATGATTATAAACCCATTAAAACTTAGAAAAATGGAATTTATAAGGAATAATAATAATTATTTGTGGTATTGAATCTCCATTTTATGTAAATTTTTTTATTCAGTTATCTATATTGATACCTATTAACTCAGTAACTATGTTATAATGTTTATATTTATTAATATTTTTATTAAAATATCATACCTCAATTTTTATCATGGTATAAAAAATAAGACTAAGCTTAGAAAAAAAAGTATATTAATATAATTGTTTACTAAAATTGTTGGTTGTTACATTATACCCACGTAAATTAAATCAACCCTAAAAATTCCATTACATAGATTAAAATAGGTTAGGGTATATTTGTCTTATTACACCCTTTTGTTTACCTAGGGCTTCTTGAAACATATTATTTCACTATAGACCATTGAACATGAAAGTGTCATTGTTTGGAAACACTTTTTCTATTTGATCAAAGATCCCCCACAGTTTCTCCTCAAAAGAGAGACCATGTTCCTATTATGTGTATTTTGAGTTAATTATATGTGAATGGTCTGGTATATACTTCCTTAAATGTGATAGATAGAATAGTTCATTTAGCTATGGGAGGTGTTTAATATGTTCTGAGTGATATGATATAATCCTATCATGATCCAGAATATCGAAGGGAATTTTTTATCAAGGGATAAAATTCCCCTTATTCACAAATATCATAAACCTCATCCAAGTATATATCTAGAGTAATACTTAACCACATAGTTCAAATGATAAATCTCATTAGTGGTTACCCTCATATATTTTATATCGAATTTGTGACTCTTTCCTTTGACACTGAATGTATAAAATCTTATCTATCATTTCATGGATGATATTAAGTACTATCATCTTCCTCTCTCTGTATTCATCCTTATCTGTTAGATTTATATACATCTTCCCATAAAAAGTATCATTGGTTCAATTTTAATACTATAATGGAAATTGATTTTGTATGAAAACTATACCAAGTTAAGGTTTACATCGTAACTTTATTGTAAATCCATTGAAAATGATCAGTGTATATCCTCAGAATATTGAATGATCATTTCAGATCGACCATTTGTCTAAGTGTGAGAAGGAATCATGACACAAAAATATTTTAAAATAATTCATAGAGACCTTAAGATACACCTCATATATTGATTAGATAGATTGGTTTGGGGTACTCTATATAGACATAAAACATACCTCATATATATCCTGGTGAGTTGGTCATGTTTGAAATCTTATTTAATGTAAATAAAATTAATTTACTTCATAGGGTGATCAACTACAACCCAAATGAAACTATTACCATTAAATGTATAGTGGAGTCCTGTGATGATATCGATTGTGATGTTTCCCAATTTAAAATCTATTGTGTGTAATGGTAACATCATCATCTTAGATATCTAACTTTCATCCATAAATTTATGACTTACCTAGCATTAAGATGTGTACTCTACAATGTCCAACTTCAGGTTATCCCACAAATTTTTTCATCAGATTTTTAGGCTTCATCATGCTTTGTATATGGAAAGAAAAAATGATTTATGAACATCATAAAAAATATCCTTATTATTATTTGGTTTTAATAGCACACATATCTTAATTCCAATCCATATAAATCCATCATTAAAAATATTGACCACTAGAATACTCACATTCTTTTTCTGCAACACTATATCAACATTCTAGTAAAACTTTATCATTACATATATATATGGTTGGGTATTCCTATAATAATGATATGATATATCAAATTTTTTAGTCCACATAAAATATATCATAACATTATATTTTAATCTCAGAGAATCGCCCACCCAATTTTCCTTTTCCCAGGTAGTAATGTGTGGAGTGGTCATTGTCTTTGATTGATTTCATCCATTCCCTATAGAGTATGTTCATATTCTTTTTTGTGAATGTATCTTTTAAATATTGTGATATGTTTATATATCACAATTTTAACCATAGATATTATTCCACCAAATCATCAATTTAATGATCACTACTACCCACTCCAAACCGTGTGTATGGAAATATTTCTCCTGAGTTTTCTATTAGCATGAGGTATACACAATTACCATATAATTCCATATAAGTATGAATACCAATAGAATTTTTGATGAATATATAAATATAAATAATGTAATAGCCCAAGATTTTATGAAAAATATTCTTTTTAATTTCACTAATGTCTTGTGTTGTATGCTACACCAAAAGGAGCTTGCACAACACGCATCCTTGACTTGCCTTGCATTACACGCAATCACGACCTTCCTTGATAGCGTGTGTAGTACGCAATAACGAGTTTCACTAAACAACAATATGCTATTAAAATATTATTAAAACTAGCCGTTATAAATAGTAATAACCACTTTTTGAAATTTTTTAAATTTTATTTTTCAAAATGGAATTCATTTTTGGATTCGTAATATCAAAATTAGCTTAGGGTGAAATTTTGGTACTTTTCGGATAACTTTCATTTTCTGATGAATAGTGAAAATTACTAAATTTTAATTAAAAACAACTTTTTTTAATCGAAATAATTAATAGTGATAAATTATTAATTTGAGTAGTTTTAAAGTATATTAAGAATATATTTTTACAATTCAATACAATGTTGGTCATTGGATGTAATTTCACATTTACACCAGACATAAACAAGTGTTAATCTTTTGATAGTTATTATCTCTTAAAAACACGCTATTTGTTGTGACAACGAAAATTAATTATAAAATTAATTAATGAAAATTATATGTTGGGAATTTTTTAAAATAGAAATCATTTTTTAATTCGGAATTTCAATTGTAGCTTAGGGTGAAATTTTGGCATTTTTCTGAAAAACTTCAATTTTTGATGAATAGTGAAACTACTAAGTGGTAGTTAAAAAAATTAATTTTTTTCATAAATCTTAATTTTCCCGCTTCTGTAAATGGAATTTCAAAAATCCGAGAGACACGGTTGATGTCAGTAAGTAAAATGTGGTTCAATGAGATGAAAATAATTTTTGGTGAATAGTAACTTTTTATATTTATTTACCACAGTTAAAAGTAAATAGGGTAATTAAGGGTAAGAATGATATTAATATTACCCTAACACATGTCCTAATTTTATTGTACAAGTGTATCTCGACCAAAAACAACCTTAAGTGTAAAATATTATCATTTAGGCCCACTTGGATTAGATTAGGACATTTATTATTATTTAATTCAAAGAAGAGTTAAAAGAGTTAAAATCAAAGTTTATTTACTAAAACATTTTTAATATAGGGTTATACATAATATAATTTCGACTATTAATATTCATTAGAAAGCTAAACATATTTCCTACATAATGGTATTTTATTTGTAATTTTTATACTTTAAATAAATTAATTTATTTATGACACAACGATGATGCAGTAATTACCTTTTTAAGAAAATATTGACATAATTGATGTTATAAACCCCAAAATAAATGTAATGTGAGACTTTTTATGAATCCCACTAATTTTCTAGGTTAATATGACATGTTATTATTTATTTAAGTAACTTGGTTTGAACTTATCATTCTGTTAAAAATTTCATAAAAATCATGTACCAAATAGTGTCAAAATTGACATAAATTAGTTTTTAAAACAAATATTATATTATTAATTGTTATTTAATTCTTAAAAATCTAAGGATCGGCCAAATGACTTAGATAAGGATAGATATATTAATAATAAACAACTTGGGGTTCGTTTGGCTTCATATAGTAAGTTTATTAACCATATAGTGTAAGAAAACAAAAAGACACGGTAAAAGTTAAATTATTTAACTTAGAGTTAAATCTAATTGATAAGGTTAAAATAATAACCTAAACTTGTCTAAATCCTTTTGGATGAGAGGATTTCGACCCATCCCCACTTTAGCTTCGAAATAAGACCATTTGGAACCATTATAAACCGAATTTGACCTTAATATAAAATAATATTTTGAGATTTTCCTAAGATGCCCCTCTCCTCCCTTATAAAAGGGCACCTCCTCCCTCTCTTCCTCACACAACTTTGAGCCTTCAAGCTCGTCCAACCCCTGAAAAAATATCTTCTCCACTTCCCTAGTATCATCCTAGAGGTCCTGGTCTTCTTAAAAGACCAATTGTAGTTCCCTAAAAGGAGGTCTCAAAGAAGCACTTCAAAGAAGAGGTAATATCCATTACCGATCCTTTCCAATTTCTTTCTTCTTCAACTTCTTCTTATTTAGTTGTTTCATTATGAAGTAATAACATCAGTATCACTCATATACTGATATGTTATTATAAGTATGAAACAACCCTATTTAAACATCTATCCAACCTATGGAAAATGAAATCACCGCGCGTGCGTACGTACGGAATACCGTCTCCACGCCGTGGTGTAATCTATTTTCCACCACCACCTTAATTGGATGGGTATAAAGGTGTAATGAGTAACTATATATGATTATTATAAAGTGATATTGATACTTAAATAGTATACATACACTTCAACACAATTCCACGACCATGGGAACGATATCATTGCTCGTGCGTACGTACGGACTACCGTCTCCATGACGCGATGAGATTTATTCTCAATGATTAACCATTCATGAATGATTATAAAGTATATATAATAAGTAATAATGAAATATATGACATAATAATGATACTGGATTTATGTATATTTATATGTATTTCATCTACTTAATTCCATTCAATTCAATAAGGAAACGAAAACAGCGTTCATGCGTACGTACAGACTACCGTCTCCATGAACGGTGTATTTAATTCCATTTATCAATATATTATATATATGTATATTCTGAATATATATTATATATAAATCATGTTTTACATTCTGGATATAATTAATCATGATCCAAGTAATCATATTAATAATTACAAGTTAAAAACACGAACGACAAATGAGACGATTTTACCCAAAACGCTACTTTAACATGAATTTACAAAAGAACGGGTAATATAAAGTCCTAAGTGGACCATATATGATATAATAACAATGAATATGATTCTGTAATAAGTCAATAACATGATTTAAATCATTATACAGGAGGTTCGGACACGTACAAATCAAGTTGGACCTAAGGTAAGGGAAATATCACAATCTCATTTTTATCCGAGATTGTTTATACTTTGGTATTTACTGGGGTGTATTTTATCATCCACATACATGTTTCCCCAATATGTAATATTTATATCCTTCTACAATAGTTTATATCCAATTTTACCCTTTGGTGAATTTTTAGTAAAAGATAAGAAAGGAATCTTTTGTCATTTTTCGTATGAGGTACTTTTTGACTTTTCCGACAAAAGTACGAAGAATGTTTTTTTTAACTTATACGGCATGAATGGATTTTTTTAAAACAAAATTTCCAAGAATATTCCTTGACAAGTTTTCAAGTTTATTTTTAATCAACTTCTTTTAGTTTAAAATTGAATGACATGTTAAGAAATTAAAAATGTTTTTGAAGTTGAAAGGATATTTTCCTCAAGAATGGAGTTCATGTGTTTTACCAAAATTATTTTCCATCTAAGATAATAAAGGCTTCTGTTTTTATCCCTATTATTACATTGATTTTATCATGTTGTGATGGAATTATTTTTATGAATTTCTTTATCTTATATGAATTGATTTATGATGTCATGATGTTTAAGATTCCCATTTTTATTACATGGGTTATGCAATGATGTATGATTTATGATTTTGTGGCACACATAAGAATGGTCTCATTATGAGATGGGTGGGACCTATATCTCCCTCAAATGCATTGGGTAAAGATTTTATATCTCATGATATAGACATGGCTGGAACGGTAGGTTATACCGGTTCAGTGAAACAGGACTGGAACGAGGGTGACTCGATTCAGAAAGGGACTTTGTCCACTAAGATAGTCTTGGCAATGAGTCTTGACTAACAAGAAATGATTCTCTATGATTATGTCTGTGTGCCACAAAGTTTCATGTTTTATGTTATGATTATTGTGATTACATTTCACTGCCATGATTTATCCCATGTTATGAAATTATGATCTCTTTTGCAGGTTAAGATTTCCAAAAGTTATGTGCTTGTGTATACGATGTGATTGATATTTCTTTTGTTTACCCTTACTGAGCATTTGAGCTCACCCTATTATGTTTTATTTTCCCCAGGATATAAAGAAAGGTTTTAGGTATAAAAAAAGGAAGATCTTTATGGGAGATGTTGAAGATCTTTCACCGGGATTAGAAGATTATATTCCGAGTTTCCAAAGACACTAAACTATTACGGTCCTTGTGTGTGTGTTTTGTTATGTACTAAGTATTCCTCAAAAGTAATGTAATGTCCATGTACGTCAAGATTCGGGTCTCTACAGTTGGTATCAGAGGAAAGGTTTAGTCATCCTTTGGAAACTAGGATGCGAAAACGTTAATGAGATCCCTAGAGATATTTCTAAGGTATGTCTAGGGATGTCCCTAAGGATAAGTATACGTATAGGTTATAGTACTAGAATTACGCTAAAGATCATAGAATTAAACCTAAGATGTTAGATATTGAAGGTACTCCCCCTTTATTATGTTGTTTTCCCCTAGCATGATTTTTGCCTCTCACACTATTATTTTTGGGTTTTAGAAAATGGCTGGATACAAGATGATTCACGATAATGGAGGATATGATGGACAATGGAATGATATTCTTCATGAGAAACCAAATGAAATAGGATTTGGAAGTCCAAACATCATTGTTATGCCGAATCAGAAATCTCATAATATGATCAATAAAGTAAAATTTGGTAAGTTTCCTGACTCGACTAATAAGAGAAAGATGGAGTTTCATAATGATCATAGAGGAAAGAAAGTTCAATTTCCCCTATGTAAATCATGTGGGAAGAGGCATCAAGGAGAATGTTTCAAAGGAACTAGAAGATGCTTTGGGTGTGGAAAAAAGGACACAAATCTAGTAAGTGCAAAGGAAAAGGTTCAGTTAACACCAGGGATGAGGATAATGGTATTGCTATGACATCAACAATGGTTAAATGTTTTAAATGTGGAATGTACGGGCATTATGAAAACCAATTCCATAAGGGAAAGTCTCATGAAGAGAATCAGTATGGCCATATGGGTAGTATTTATGTTGATGATGATGAAGAGACTAAAAATGATATGTGATATGAAAGAATTGTTGAAGCTCGGTCAATGGTTTAAGAAGGTAGTGGAATGATTACATGTTTATCAAGTGTAATGTTGTATAAAGAATATCATGGTACTATAGAATAAAGAGACATCTAAGGATTGTTACATTGTTGTCTTTCCTTGAGTTTTGAAAGTGAATGATTAATGTTACCAGTATCCATGAAAGTTTATTCAGATATTTTTGGAATTTAGATGATATGTGCATAATGAAGGGATAAAGAGAAAATTAAATGTTTGATAGTATTCATGAGCTCATGATTGATATAAGGACTAAGTGATATCATGGTTTGAGTATATAGAATTTTGAGGATTTTGGTATGTGGAAGGTGTTAACTTTTAACTGCATTCATGTTTTCACTAAGGTTCAATGGGTATTCATTCTTCAAGAGAATACATGATTAAGGTATTCACATGTTTGTAATTTGACCAACAAGATATATCTTATGATATATGGGGATCAATGATGGTATTAAATCTCTGAGAGTGGACGACAGTATTATGGATAAGCCTAAAGATTGGAATGGATTATGTTGGACATAAGTTAGTATTATTGATGGGATGTTATAGTAATATAGCTTTAGAAAAAGGACAACCTGCAGGACGGGCGACAGCCCATCGTGTCGGACAAGGCTGTAGGAATCGAACCCACAACCGAAGTGCAACTGGCCTTTATCGCCTACCACTGGCCTACAGGAAGTACCTGTTTAGTAGAAACTAGTTTTATTATATTAAGCAGTATGATATATGAAGTATATGTCCATTTTAGGAACTATATATGATTAATATCACTATAGAATGACTTATGTATATTTAATAACTTTTGCTAACCTTTTGTTTGAGACAGATGGAATGACCCATCATTCTATCACATGATCTGCTAACACATCATGAATGAAAAATTCAACTTCATTTCTTTAAGAGATGAAGTGGAAATTTTCCAAAGAATGACAAACGGTGAGACTATACCAAAATCACGAAAGTATTTCTTCCAATTCCAATTTCATCAACTTTAGGGAAACGATCTTGAAAACCAAAAATGTTGTCCTAGTGCTCTTATATCTGATTAATCAGATGGTACCTTATATCATCACAAATTTATGGATTTGTGATTGTTGTCTTTTCCATAGCCATGTTCTCTACCACTCTTCATCAAAACATGATGGTTAGATTTTTCTTCCATATCCATATTTTCACCTATGTGGAAACCCAGTGATTAGTTTATTTGGGTAACCGTTATGTTTCATACTTTCGTTTTTAAAGATTGGTTTTGGTATTCCTTTTTATGATGTGGGTTTCTATTAAAGAAACTTTTGAATAGTAAACCATTTATAACCCCGACGAATTTCGAGGGCGAAATTCATTTTAAGGGGGGTAGAATGTAACAGCCCAAGATTTTATGAAAAATATTCTTTTTAATTTCACTAATGTCTTGTGTTGTACGCTACACCAAAAGGATCTTGCACAACACGCATCCTTGACTTGCCTTGCATTACACGCAATCACAACCTTCCTCGATAGCGTGTGTAGTACGCAATAACGAGTTTCACTAAACAACAATATGCTATTAAAATATTATTAAAACTAGCCGTTATGAATAGTAATAACCACTTTTTGAAATTTTGTAAATTTTATTTTTCAAAATGGAATTCATTTTTGGATTCGTAATATCGAAATTATCTTAGGGTGAAATTTTGGTACTTTTCGGATAACTTTCATTTTCCGATGAATAGTGAAAATTACTAAATTTTAATTGAAAACAAATTTTTTTAATCGAAAAAATTAATAGTGATAAATTATTAATTTGAGTGGTTTTAAAGTATATTAAGAATATATTTTTACAATTCAATACAATGTTGGTCATTGGATGTAATTTCACATTTACACCAGACATAAACAAGTGTTAATCTTTTGATAGTTATTATCTCTTAAAAACACACTATTTGTTGTGACAGTGAAAATTAATTATAAAATTAATTAATGAAACTTAAATGTTGGGAATTTTGTAAAATAGAAATCATTTTTTAATTCGGAATATCAATTATATCTTAGGGTGAAATTTTGGCATTTTTATGAAAAACTTCAATTTTTGATGAATAGTGAAACTACTAAGTGGTAGTTAAAAAAATTAATTTTTTTCATAAATCTTAATTTTACCGCTTCTGTGAATGGAATTTCAAAAATCCGAGAGACACGGTTGATGTCAGTAAGTAAAATGTGGTTCAATGAGATGAAAATAATTTTTGGTGAATAGTAACTTTTTACATTTATTTACCACGGTTAAAAGTAAATAGGGTAATTAAGGGTAAGAATGATATTAATATTACCCTAACACATGTCCTAATTCTATTGGACAAGTGTATCTCGACCAAAAAAAACCTTAAGTGTAAAATATAATCATTTAGGCCCACTTGGATTAGATTAGGACATTTATTATTATTTAATTCAAAGAAGAGTTAAAAGAGTTAAAATCAAAGTTTATTTACTAAAACATTTTTAATATAGGGTTATACATAATATAATTTCGACTATAAATATTCATTAGAAAGCTAAAAATATTTCATACATAATGGTATTTTATTTGTAATTTTTATACTTTATATAATTTAATTTATTTATGACACAACGATGATGCAGTAATTACCTTTTTAAGAAAATATTAACATAATTGATGTTATAAACACCAAAATAAATGTAATGTGAGAATTTTTATGAATCCCACTAATTTTATAGATTAATATGACATGTTAGTATTGATTTAAGTAACTTGGTTCGAACTTATCATTCTGTTAAAAATTTCCTAAAAATCATGTACCAAATAGTGTCAAAATTGACATAAATTAGTTTTTAAAACAAACATTATATTATTAATTGTTATTTAATTCATAAAAATCTAAGATTCGGCCAAATGACTTAGATAAGGATATATATATTAATAATAAACAACTTGGGGTTCGTTTGGCTTCATATAGTAAGTTTATTAACCATATAGTGTAAGAAAACAAAAAGACACGGTAAAAGTTAAATTATTTAACTTAGAGTTAAATCTAATTGATAAGGTTAAAATAATAACCTAAACTTGTCTAAATCCTATTGGATGATAGGATTTCGACTCATCCCCACTTTATCTTCAAAATAAGACCATTTGGAACCATTATAAACCGAATTTGACCTTAATATAAAATAATATTTTGAGATTTTCCTAAGATGCCCCTCTCCTCCCTTATAAAAGGGCACCTCCTCCCTCTCTTCCTCACACAACATTGATCCTTCAAGCTCGGCCAAACCCTGCCAAAATCTTTTCTCCACTTCCCTAGTATCATCCTAGAGGTCCTGGTATTCTTAAAAGACCAATTGTAGTTCCCTAAAAGGAGGTCTCAAAGAAGCACTTCAAAGAAGAGGTAATATCCATTACCGATCCTTTCCAATTTCATTCTTCTTCAACTTCTTCTTATTTAGTTGTTTCATTATGAAGTAATAACATCAGTATCACTCATATACGGATATGTTATTATAAGTATGAAAAAACCCTATTTAACCATCTATCCATCCTATGGAAAATGAAATCACCGCGCGTGCGTACGTACGGAATACCGTCTCCATGCCGTGGTGTAATCTATTTCCCACCACCACCTTAATTGGATGGGTATAAAGGTATAATGAGTAACTATATATGATTATTATAAAGTGATATTGATACTGAAATAGTATACATACACTTCAACACAATTCCACGACCATGGGAGCGATATCATCGCTCGTGCGTACGTATGGACTACCGTCTCCACGACGCGATGAGATTTATTCTCAATGATTAACCATTCATGAATGATTATAAAGTATATATAATAAGTACTAATGAAATATATGACATAATAATGATACTGGATTTATGTATATTTATATGTATGTCATCTACTTAATTCCATTCAATTCAATAAGGAAACGAAAACAGCGTTCATGCGTACGTACGGACTACCGTCTCCATGAACGGTGTATTTCATTCCATTTATCAATATATTATATATATGTATATTCTGAATATATATTATATATAAATCATTTTTTACATTCTGGATATAAGTAATCATGATCCAAGATAATTACAAGTTAAAAACCCGAACGACAAATGAGACGATTTTACCCAAAACGCTACTTTAACATGAATTTACAAAAGAACGGGTAATATAAAGTCATAAGTGGACCATATATGATATAATAACAATGAATATGATTCTGGAAAAAGTCAATAACATGATTTAAATCATTATACAGGAGGTTCGGACACGTACAAATCAAGTCGGACCTAAGGTAAGGGAAATATCAAAATCTCATTTTTATCTGAGATTTTTTATACTTTGGTATTTACTGGGGTGTATTTTATCATCCACATCCATGTTTCCCCAATATGTAATATTTATATCCTTCTACAATAGTTTATATCCAATTTTACCCTTCGGTGAATTTTTAGTAAAAGATAAGAAAGGAATCTTTTGTCGTTTTTCGTACGAGGTACTTTTTGACTTTTCCGACAAAAGTACGAAGAATGTTTTTTAACTTATACGGCATGAATGGATTTTTTTAAAACAAAATTTCCAAGAATATTCCTTGACATGTTTTCAAGTTTATTTTTAATCAACTTCTTTTAGTTTAAAATTGAATGACATGTTAATAAAGGAAAAATGTTTTTGAAGTTGAAAGGATATTTTCCTCAAGAATGGAGTTCAAGTATTTTATCAAAATTATTTTCCATCTAAGATAATAAAGGCTTCTGTTTTTATCCCTATTATTACATTGATTTGATCATGTTTTGATGGAATTATTTTTATGAATTTCTTTATCTTATATGAATTGATTTATGATGTCATGATGTTTAAGATTCCCATTTTTATTACATGGGTTATGCAATGATGTATGATTTATGATTTTGTGGCACACATAAGAATGGTATCATTATGAGATGGGTGAGACCTATATCTCCCTCCAATGCATTGGGTAAAGATTTTATATCTCATGAGATAGACATGGCTGGAACGGTAGGTTATACCGGTTCAGTGAAACAGGACTGGAACGAGGGTGACTCGGTTCAGAAAGGGACTTTGTCCACTAAGATAGTCTTGGAAATGAGTCTTGACTAACAAGAAATGATTCTCTATGATTATGTGTGTGTGCCACAAAGTTTCATGTTTTAAGTTATGATTATTGTGATTACATTTCACTACCATGATTTATCCCATGTTATGAAATTATGATCTCTTTTGCAGGTTAAGATTTCCAAAAGTTATGTGCGTGTATACGATGTGATTGATATTTCTTTTGTTTACCCTTACTGAGCATTTGAGCTCACCCTGTTATGTTTTATTTTCCCCAGGATATAAAGAAAGGTTTTAGGTATAAAAAAAAGGAAGATCTTTATGGGAGATGTTGAAGATCTTTCACTAGGATTAGAAGATTATATTTCAAGTTTCCAAAGACACTAAACTATTACGGTCCTTATGTGTGTGTTTTGTTATGTACTAAGTATTCCGCAAAAGTAATGTAATTTCCATGTACGTCAAGATTCGGGTCTCTACAAATAACCCCTCCATCCTATAAGGTAATATATGTATATGTTTTTTGATTAATATTTTCATTATATAATCAAAATAATATGCACAATCCTCTAGAAAATGTAATATCAAGCCCATTGATTTTAATTTTGTTTGTAGATTTTATGGCCCAGAGAAAATGATCTCAAATCATTGATAGTATTCATTTATCCCATGTAAACAATGTTTCTAGGTTACAATGGTAGGAGTGGGCCATTATTCGATAGATTCTATCTGTGGGGGATTTATAGATATGTCACACTTATGATTAAATGATCCAATAATGAAACTTTGTGCTTATAGAATTCAGTCTTACTAAATATAGAATATAGTTTATAATTTCTCAAGGACATTAATAAAATCCTGAAATTATCATCATACTCTTCATTAATCTAGAAATACATCAGAATATCATCTATAGAGACTACAAAAAATATATCAATTTATTTCCAAGTTAATCTATTAATCATATACCTAAATATTAAAGTGAAATTATATTTTTCTAAAAGGAATTAGTAAAAATTATAATGTTCATCACTCATACTAAATACTATATTTTGTATGGCCTCCAAATTTTTTCATTAATGGATGATATCCAGATTAATGGTCTATATTTAGGAATTAATAGAAAACACTGTTTTTTATTTACCATGTCGTCAATACAGGTTAGAGGATATGAGTTCTTGGTTGTAATTTTGTTATATTCATGAAACTAAATAAATAAATGAATTGATTCGTCAATATATTTAATAAAGAGGACTTGTGAACCCCATACTGACACACTATATTACTATAAAAAAATCTAATTGCAATGGTTTGGAACCATTGGTACATGCCCTCAATCCTTTGGTATAACATATAATAATAGTTTTAATGGTCTATGTTTATTTTTCAATAGGTGTAGAACTATACCAATAGTTTTTTGGAATACCTTTGTTATATGTGGTTTATAAAAATGGTTCCCAAACCACTAGTATTTTTCATATGAAACACCTACACTAAAAATTTATAAATTTTTTTTATTTATAATATAAAAAAACACAACATGGGTTTTTATTAGAGAACCTCCCACATATACCTGAATGAATTAACCACTATAATAAAATTTCCTATACGAAAATAAGTAAGTAAAAATATAAATATAAAAAAATTTAAAATTAATTGAAATTTTGAAGAATTTAATGTTATTCGAGAAAATAATTCCAAAACATTTCACATACCTATAACAATGGTTCTCTAGAATCATTTTTATAGACTATTAGAACTAGTTTTAGAGAAAATTTTGTATTTGAAACTGAATTTTTTGTGGAACTATTCACTAGAACCATTTCTTAGGTTACCTATATGATACCTATACCAATGGTTCTCTAAAACCATTTGTAATTATAATAGACTGTCCCTGGTAAAAAACATCATACTCTTAAGTTGGTCATCGCATGGGGAGGTGAAACAAATATGAAATAAGAGGTATTGAAAATAGTAGAAACAAGACATACAACTAGAGTACAACATGGGAGAAAAATACACAACTAGGTCAATACAACTAATACAAAAATGATAAACCATAAAAGTAAAAATCAGAAAAGACCTACATGTATCTATTTGACCCACCATTACCTCCAACCCACACAAAACCAATGGTAATGACAAATTGAGAAGCCAAAATTCTACATGATGTTATTACCCTTACGAAAATCCCACAATTCAACACCTACAACCACCCAAATGAAAAATTAGGGCATTAGTAGAAAGCTCAGTAGGATACCAACACAAATTCAATAAAATGTATAACAATAAAAAATTCATTAGGTATATCTTTTTAAATAAAAATATTTATATAAATAATTTTCTTAAATTAAATCTATCTCATTGGTAAATCATATCCTATTGGGTTTTCATAATATCCTTTCACATTATCATGTCCCGAAAAACAACCCATATAATTGAAGAAACATGAAATCATATCAATAAAATAAAAGGTAATCTAGTAAACATATACCAATAAAGCACCATCATGTGAAGCCTTGTGATAGATCCTCAAAGAAAACTTATTAGGAACTATCCATGTAAAAAACAATCATGTGATAAGAATCCTTAAATGTCCAAAAAACTATAATTTAGGGTCTAACCTACTATAAAATACAATCTATATATTAAAAAAAGCTAAACTGGGCCAAATATTTGAAAGAGTTGATATCTTATCATGCCATAGTCTGTTGATATCAACAAAACAACCACAAGTGGTGCCACAAAAACTAATATTTCATATGTATATTTCCCAATGCACCCAACATTAAAAAATTTACATGATTTGAAAATTAATTTAAAAACCCTTCTTACCATTTATAAAATATTTTTAAAGCCATGTTAAACTGCTTTAGTGCTTGAAAACCCAAATTCTAAATGAACAAAATACATTTTTAATGAAAACCCCTTTTAGAAAATATTTGTTTCCAATAAATCCCTTGTAACAACATTTCACTTTAATTAAATTAAAAAAAATAGAATTTAACAATAATGATAATTAATTCAACAAATTAACCATTTTAATACAAACAACTACCTGAAAATTGTATACACATGGCTACCTTCAACCATGGTGATTAGGAACCAAGAAATTGGATATTGAAAGACAATGCATGTAATGAAACTATAATGGATTGATAGAAAACACTATTAAATACTGAATCTAATACATAAACATAGCCAAAGGAACTGCCATGACCAAAGGATATTAAAGAAAGAAGGAATTTCTACCCAGAAAGGCACACTCCAATGATCCAAATGACCGATCACTAAACAAGCGATCCAAAAGGAGAGGAGAACTTCGAAATTGATAAAAATATCATAGATAGTGATTGGGGTTATGAGAAGGAAGGTTTTAGGATTAATAAAAGTAGAATCATCCAAAAAGTGCACTAATAACAGAAACTAGGTGAATTACATGGGAAGTAGTCCCATGTTATATCATTTAATCCATGAAACACAAAAGCACTAAAAAACCCATTACCTTGGGTAAAAAATATCTATTTACCCAATATAAAAAATGGAAACTTTTAAAAGAGGGTAAATATTTCTGGTATTGAAATAGATTAAAAAATATACCCAAAACCATTACATGATATTTAATCCCATTACATGGACTGTAATCACTAAGCAGACAACTAACAACTCAGATTCATCAGAAAATTCCAAAACCACCTTTGGGATTCTCTAAACATTTGGAAAAGGTTATAAGGACATTTACCCATTTATACCCATAATCCATTAATTCAAAAAATCATACAACCCTAAAATATTTTTAAATCTCTAGGAAAAGGCTCTCCATCCTTGAGAAGACCACAAAACCCCTATATAGCTATGATGAAATAAAATATGGAAAAATGAGTACCTAGAATATGTAATGGAATGTTAAAATATCCCCACTATCCGAAAATTATATCCCCATAAATTCCTAAAGATCTTGGATAAAAAAAAGAGAAGGTCACTACCACCTCATCATTGATTCCAACTCCCACATCTCGTGTCTATCCCTTCTACACAGCCACGATACCCAGACTAGAGGAAAAATTTTCCCACAATGTACCTTATCATAGGGATCTATAATCTGAATTGGATTCTCCACCACTATGGTGTCAGGATCAAGATCAAAATCCTCTCATACAATCACATTAGAGGATCTGATATATACATCCCCAAATTAGAAACATGAAACAAATAATTTAAAAAATCTAAATGAGGTGATAGGTCCAATCGATGAGACACCTTCCCCATCCATGTAATGATCTAAAAGGGGCCTCAAACCAAGTTTCCAACTTACTCTGCTTACCCAATCGATGGTGTCCCAAGTGAGGTGGAATTATGAGAGGTACCCAGTCACAAAAATCAAACTCTTCCAGATGATGAAGATGGTATGCATAAGATTTATGATGACTCTGTGAGGTGACCAATATCTTTTGAACAAACTACATCATCTCCAACATCATCCTAAATGAATCATCCCAACTAAGTACCACTATCACAACTCATCCCTACAAAATGGAGATCCACATGGCCACCCATAAAAAACCTTAAAGGGAACCATCTTAATCGATTCCTAGTAACTATTGTTATCAGAAATCATGACCATAGTAAAATTATTTTCCAATGATTCATCAAAATCTAGCACCAAATCCTAGAGAATTTCCTCAAAACCAGGATATCCATCTCTATCTATCTATCCGTCTATGGATGATAAGCGTTGATTAGTTTCACCTGGGGAACCATCACCTTTTGTAATCCTTTCCATAATATGGATTTAAATATCAGGTCACTATTAAATTCAACAATATAGGGATCCTAAAAAATACTCATAATCTCTCAGACATAAAAGTCACCATGATTTTCCATAATTATCGTATTCTTTATTGGGAGGAAATGCTCTAATTTTATGATATGAACAATGATCACACAAACTATATCATTCTCACTAAGATTTAGTGTAAGACCAATTAAAATATCCATTGAAATATAATCCCACAACCATGATAGAGTTGGTAAGGGAGGAAAAAAACTATAAGGTCATTGGTGTTCTTCCTTAATTGTCAGACACATAAGACACCACAAGTCAAATTCAACAATAGACCACCTCATACTCGGACACCAATAATAAAATACCAAGTCATGATACATCATGGTATCACTAGGGTTCATGAACCAATAAGTATCATTTCCACTATCAATCAACCCCTACCTAATAGGAGATGGAACAACCTACATGCTACAAAATAATAAATATTCACTAGGAGACCAAGACCACTCACCCGAGGTATCCCCACCCTAAAAATAATTCCCAAATAATTGGTACTCAGTGTTTATCACCTTCTTGAGAAAAAATTTCTCATTGAAATATGATTAAGATTTAATTTAATCCTAGAACACCTTCCCACTAGTCTCTTCTATTCCCAATCTCATATTAACAAACAAACTCATCATAATCCACACCTCGATCGATTCCTTCATAGATTACATTTTAAATTTTCTACTAAAAAAATTTGAAACCATTTTCCATTTCTAAGAGTGTACTAGATATAAAAATAATATGTTGTAAGGTACTAAATTCAATTTCTCTATTGAATGTTCAGTTCCCTCTATGTAAAAACACATCTCATGATATTATTATCAGAATACACTGTAAACTAGTCCCCAAAAATATAGTGAATCTGAATTTTTATTCCTTAAATAAAACATACCTAATCATGATAAGGTGTAGGTTAGTTATTCTCATTATAGTTTAATTAGAGGGAGGCATAGGCCACCACATATTTCCCTTACATCAAGAAACATTCATAACCAATACCAGAAGCATCATAGAAAACATTATAGCCCAAACCTAGTTCCCGAAGAATAAAAAATTCTCATGATTTCAATATCACCTTTAGTTCCAAAAAATATATCTGAATATTTTAATTCAACTCAATGTTTACACCAATACAGGTTACATATGTATTTAATGATGATATATCAAAGATTTCCTCAACAAACTGACTATAATATCCAATTAACTACAAGAAGCATTAGATTGAAAAAAACATCTCAGAATCTTCAAGGAAATAATTACAGGAACCTTATTAGGATAAAAAAATACACCCATATAAAATATAAAATTACCTAGAAAAATTATATATTGAATCTCAAACATGAATTTGGAAATCTTACCACATAGTCAAAATTCCCTAAAGGTTCAACGAATAATATCCAAATGGTTCATGTGCTCCTCCTATGACTTGGAGTACACAAAATATCATCCATAGATACAAAAAAAAAGAGTACAAGAACTATTGAATTATTTATTTCATAAAATCCATTTACAATTAAGTACTGTTAGTCAAACTGAATAGAATAACCAAAAACATAAAATTCTCATATCGACTCCTAAACACTGCCTTATTTATATCCTCTTCTCAAACGCTCCTATAGTGGTACCCTGACTACAAGTAGAGATTTGAAAAATAACTACTCCCTCTAAGCTGATGAAAGAGGTCATCCATCCTGGGAAAGAGATATTTGTTCTTTACTGTCACTGGATAATACTTTTGATAGTAAAAAAAATCTTAATCAATTATATGAATTTTCATAAAAGTGGAAATTCAAGGCCCCTGGTGATATAATTGGGAAATTAAATCCGTTATCGTATATATCCTTAAGAAAGACATTTAGTTCCACCAACTAATATTATTCCATTCAGAAATATGTCATAGAAATTGGTATCATACAAGGGAGCAAGTCTATGGTAAACTCAACATCTCTCTAGGGTGGTAATCTAGAAAAATCACATGGAAGGACATCAGGGTACATAGAGACCACCATAGGTAGTTGGATTCCGAAGAAAGGTTCAACAACATTTATAAATATTATATACAACTAATAATAGATTACCCATGCATTATGAACAACATGCTTTCCCTTCCCAATCTAGGGTCTCACACTCCTGAAAACAATTAGCGAACCCATTAGAAGATAAGAACTATAACTGATGGTGATTATAGTCTATATGGGCCTTAACACTGATTATATAGCCCATGAAGATAATCACGTTGAAGATTTCATGATCAATCACTATGAATTCCCACTCATCCCCATGTTCAGTTATCATGACATGATATGTGGGACACTTCAATCCATGTTTGGATAGCTTTACCATAGAGTGGAAAGATCCAAAAATAATTTTGTAAGATTTAAACACAATGGAATCACATAATATATCATTGATGTTAAAATATAATGAAATTCACATGTATCAAACAAATCTAACACTATATAAGATGAAATAAACACCGTACCAATAATTATATCCTTCCCTACTTCTGATTCAATTATTGTATTCTCTAATTCATAAATTCATCAAATATTAGCTCCTCCCGAAGCTTTCATAAACACATGAACACCCCCCTTGACTTGAGGATTGGACCCACCATCCTTGTAAGACACTACATAAACCAAAGATCCCCTGGTGAATGTGGATCTTGCCTAACTGGCCTAGGATATCCATTCACAAAAAAACATTTTTGATGGATAGATTTTTTAAAATGATTAAAATTATTTGGAGTCATCACATTGTCCATATTGGTATGAAATAACCTTTTATACTACTAGTAGAGAACCTTTTTCTCCCATTATGAGTCCCTTGAAACTGATCCTTAGGATAATTGATGACGCCGCTATTTACTTTTTTTGGAAAAAGGATAAAACATATCAAACAACAACACCAACTAATTCTCCACCGAAATCTATCTTCCTAGATATGTATGTCTTATCCAATGTGTATATTTCATCCACTTCTAAAAATCTCAGTAGACACATGATAATAAACATCAATTGAATATTCAAACTCAATCCCATCTCGAAAATCGGATCCCTTAGGTACTCATTAGTGGAAACCTATGGTGATAGTTTCACTATCTCATTAAAATTGGTAGAATAATCTAGAATGGTATACTCCCCCATCTCCAAGGTTAAAAACTCTCAATTCTTCACTATTCTTAATGTCTCAGTAAAGAAATACTAATTGAAGGATTACATGAAGGATGTTCAAGTAAGATCATAATGAAACTTGTCTTGTAAAATAGTCTCCCACCATCTTATTCCCAATCCCTTGAGCATGTACATTGGGAAAGTGTCCTCAGAGTCTTTATAATATTTAATAAAGTTCAAGATTATATAAATATTATTAAGGCATTTCTCATATTTTTGGGGTCCCTTGTCTCTATAGATGATCAGTGGTTTCTACTTAGTTTATTCATAACTATGATCCACTACACATCCTGGATTTCTAAAGCCCACTTGACCTAGAGTTTGAATAGTATATATTAATAGTCAGACCAATGAAGGGTCCAGTGGAGGATTCGTCTATGGATCTTGTTGAAAAAATTCTTCTCCTTAATTTGGAGGATCTCTTCTTGGAGTAATTGTCTAATAAACACAAGAAAAAAACCAATTAGATCATGAGAACATTCCCAAATGTTAGGACCACATTCATAATTCAGAACAATGATTTGCAAAAACCAAATTTTATATGATTTATGAATTATACCAATGAATGAAATTAATTAAAAGGAAACAGGTCATTTTAAATAAACATCCCCTAGAGTTCATTCAAATTAAACAACTCTATGTCTCAAATGAGGTAAAACTCCCAAACAACCCAGGGTAAATCAGGTTCCATCATGGAATTGAGATGGCTTGGAAAATTATCCACACATAATATATGAATTTTGATAGACTAAACTCTTGTCTAATAAAGTTATGGAAAGAAACTCCGATAGCATTAAAACACTTAATGTTGAGCATCTCTCTGATTTAAAATTGTAACCGACCAATCTGGATAAAATATTCATACATCTGAGGAGGCTGTCACATGGTGTTGTGAAATAATGATAACAGAGAAAGATATAAATATAATTCAAACAATACATAAAACTATAGTGCAATGCAGGAAAATAAGATACAACCTGATCATTCAACCAAGAAAAATATGAAAAAATATTAAATTCAAAATTAGATAAGAACAAAAAGTCTCTATGTGACCAACCAACACCACCAACCCACCTCAAACCGAATTAAATAACTATAGGAATGACCAAAATTATACATGATTACCATATCTTTATCTGAATCCTACAATAAAACATCTGTAACCACCCCATGGATAAAGTTGGGTGTGAGAGAAAAATCCTATCAGGATAATCCCACAGAGTCTATAAAAATTCAAATAACAAGAATTAAATAGTTCAAGATTAAAGAAATAGTTTTATGAATAATTTTTATAAATCCAATTAATACCATGTGTAAATAAATTTCCATTAGTTTATCATAAAATGATTCCTTATTCTCAAAGTGAGAAATATGAAATGTAGAAGTTATAATTAAAGAAATAATATCCATACACCATGAGGTAAGCTATTTGACACATATTCATGATAAACCATCATGTAATTCCATGTGATACAACCTTAAAAAAAGAATATGAGAAAAATCTATGAAGAAAAACATCATGAAATAAAAATCCGTAAATGTAAAATTACCCTATAATTTGGGATCTAGCATATGGTAAAATAAATAATAGACTTAAAGAGATAAAAAATTGTCAAAATTTTCTATCTAACCGATATTGAGTCCTACTATAGTATATCAATGTGAAAAAAACAACGACTAGTGGTTCCACAGATAGTAAGGTTTCCAGTGTATATTATCTGATGCACCCAAGGTTTTGAATGTTCGAATCTTGTCAAATATATTTCAAAACTATGATAAAAATTTATAATTTTTTTTTCAAATCCAATAAAAACAACTATTATTTTTGAAAAACACATTTGTGAATCAAGAAAAATCTTTTTTTAAGTAAAATCTTCTTTAAAAATATATTTTTCTTTCCAAGAAACCCATTAAAACTACAAATAATTTCAATTTAATGACCAACCAAATTAATTTATCAAGAAAAATAATAAATTCATTGAATTAACCCGCTGTATAGAAAAAACTAAATCAAAATAATATAAACCTATGTACAATTGATAATGGGGATTGGAAACCCAGATATTGACCTTTGAAAGGCAAGGAATATTAAGAAACAACAAAGGATCATTGAAAAACAGTATACAATCATGAATCTAATGCATAAATATGACTAAAACTGATTTAATGTGAAATAAAAATGATATAAAGAAGGAACACATACATGGAGAGGCACACCTCAAAGACCCTGATGATTGATCACTGAACAAGTGATCTGAAAGTACAAGGGATCTGCAAAATTTCATAAAATCACCTAGGAGATATCTGGGTTGTTTTAGGGAAGTACACTGAGGGATTGAATGGAGAATCACCTATGAAGTTCCCCAACAACACAAACCATGGTAATTACAAGGGAAAAACTACCCTTTCATTCCATATTATTCAAGTAACAAAAAATGACTAAAACGTTTCTCCACAGTATAAAAATACATTTTTATTTATTGCAAAACATTAACTCTTCTCATGACATTTAAACATTTAAAGGCTTTAACAAGATTCATGATATCATCATAGTGATCATTACATGATGTGAAATCGAATTTCATGATGGGTAATCAACCAGTGGACTACTAATAATCAAGATTTTAAAAAAATACCAAAATAATTTTCAAAATTCTATAAATTCAGAGATAAAAATATATGTCCTGAGACACATTTATACCCAAAAACCATTACTTCAAAGAGACATATATCACAAAAAATATAAGACCATTTCCCAGAAAAGTATATCCATCCCCAAGGACCCTAAAAACACACCCATACAAAGGCGATGAATAAAAATAAGGATAATATAGTACTCTAAAGAAGTAATGGAATATCACAGTACTGGTGATACATATACCATTGGTTTTCCAAAACAGTTGTTATAGGTACCAGATAATAATGGTTTTCAAAAAAATTTGAATATTTCTATAGTATAAATATAATATAAAGTATCTCATATTCATATAAAACACTAATCAATTTTTTTTAGGATTTTTAATTTTTAAATCTTCCAATTTAATTGGGGATATTACACAATGACTCAATGATATTGGTGGAGATCCTGGAATGAGTTCTATTGAGAATTCAACATCATCTTTAGGGGGGGTGACCAAGAAGTTCATTAAAAAATTATTAATATACTTCTATAAAATCATAATATCTATAATTTTGTGTTCCTCCCAATCCAGTTGAGATAATAGTCCATTATTTTTGGAAATAAAGACACATAATATATAATTCACCTTTAAAGAGAGTTCATACTCATTCCATCAATGATATATTATAGAATGATAAATAAGGATAAAAAATTGTATGAATTTATACTCTCAATTGATATAAGATATATACAGAGAATTCTCATCCACAACCAATATCAAATAAAATTCTATTAATGGAAGAATAATTATATCATTTGGAATTTTCTACCCATAAATATTTATAAGATAAAATTTGTATATATTTGATGAAATCACAGTGCCACCAGGTGTTTTCATAGTTAGTTTAGTATGTAATGATAAAGTTATAGAATCAACATTCTTAAAATACATGCATGATAATATTTACTACAAATAACCATAATCAAATAATAAATTTTAAAATATATAATGATTAATAAGATTACCTTTGACCACTTCTTGTTTTACATCACCCTTATTGATTTCATTAGATATTCCTTATTCCATTTTCAAGGTGGTTAATAATATCAATGTTCTTAATTTTCACTTGGTCTAGGGAATTTATTTTCATAACACCAAAACAACTTTTACATGATTCATTAATGATTCTGTGATTTATTTTTAGGACATATTAACATCTATTATGCTCATTTTTTTCTTCGAAATACTATACTAATTTTGGGCTTGATGTCCTAATTTACCACATGTAATGAATCTTACAAATACCTTAAGATAATTAATCATATATATCCTCCAATATTTTTAGAATGTTGGTTTTTAACAATTAATTCCCTTATCATTTGAGTTTCTATGAAACTGAATTTTCCATTTGTTCTCCTTTGAAAAATGAGAGTATCCGGTTTCTATCTCCACCATAAGTGCATATTGAATAATTTTATCATATATTTAAAAGTATTTTTGGGATAATTACATTCAGAGACTATGTTTTAAGCCATTAATGAATCAATATATCATGAATACATAATAAAACTTGAGGTGTAGCCTATAATTCTCATGAAATGATCCTGAAAAAGTACAAACGAATTCACCTTCTGATTATTTCAACAATAAGAATTACTTTTCAATTTTCATGTTAAACATATGAGAAAAATATTTACTAAATAAGATTTTCTAGAACTCTTATTATCCCATTGACTGAATGAATTAATTTTTATTTATATTCTTTATGATATCCCACTAATGATCAATGTTGATGTCTAAATAATAGAAAACTGAAATAACATTATCATGGATTGATCACTATATAACCAAAATATTCTTCATCATTAATATATTAATCATCTTTAATTGTGTTAGAAAACTCACTAATTTAATTTATAGAAATTTTCTATTTCCTTGGTTTGTTGAAAAGATTATCATGGTTTAAATTATTATTCATAACATGAGAATGTTATGTGAGAATTTCCATGAGATTTTGTACACTAGCTCCCATCCCATTGGGTTTTTTTAGAGAACAATTGTATTATAATTAACAACCATTATTACCCAAATTTCTCTATTATATATATATTTACTAATATAAATCAAATATGGGAAATAGAATTCTTAAGAAAGTAAAACTATAAACATAGAATGAATTATTCATAAAATTAATCTATAATCTCACTTATGAGTCTCTAGGTATCATGTTATGTTATCCATGGTCATTTTACCAAGGGGTTATCTAACCTAATAAAATTTGAAAATATTTGTACATCAATCATAAAGATTAATTTGATCATTTTATTCAACTAAACACATACCGCATAAGATTCAATCTAGTTTTACAGTTTGACACTCATTTTGGGCATCATGTTCAATCACGATAAACCTTTTTAAGAGTTATTAACCCCAGATAGATATGTGGTAGACTATAAAATATCTGTTTTTTTTCAAAAATTGATGTTATTTATATGAAACCACAAACTCAATAATTTACAAATATTTTAGGATATTTTCTAAAATTTAGAAATATCTATAGGGATTTAACTAATGTATTGTAATCCTTATCACAAAAAATTACAAAAATAATCCCTAAAGATAAATACTTCTAGATCAGATAACAATTGAGATGATCCTCATAAAAACATATAAATTTTATATTTTTTTCATTTAATCGTTACACCTAAAAAGTTATCTCTAAATCAAAGAACATAAGGGTTTAATATTTTAAAAAAATAATAAATAAGAAATATCTTTTTACACATTAAAACTTAAATATATCTGATAATGAATTGAAACAATTCATCCTTTAACACATAGTCATACATCTAATTCCATGCGAAATGGAAAAAATGTGGTGAGATCAAATGATGATTAAGGGAAACTTAACAATGAACTATAATGGATTACATTATAAACATTTGAGAAAACAGGAATCATCAAATAAATAATTTATTAAAAGACATCAATTTCATAATAGATAATCACATATAATGATAAAACATCATAGATAAGGGAATGATAAAAAACATCATGTGATAATGAAAGGAAATCAGATTCAAAAGAGATAATCACAATAATGATAGACCATCAATGATCATGGCATGATAAAAAACTATTATAGGTAAATGAAATATATAACATGTCATGGAAACAAGTGGAAATAACAATAATCCCAAAAAAATATCATAGGAATGTGATATAAAATTAAAAAGTGTCAAAATATTGGGTATATGTAGTATGAAATATTTGATAAAACCAAATAATTCTTATCCATTATGTATTGAAAAAATCTATTAATGTCAAAATATTATGATGTTAGAAATGCTAATCATTGTCGTATATTATGTTTTGAACAAACCAACTCATACACATCCATTATGATGTGATCAAACCCAGTCATTTTCACCCATGGAGTTTTAAACAAAATAATCATGTTCAAACATAATAATTTTATCATTAGATGAAAAAATTCAACCAATTCTTTAAAGGTAGATATAATAAGCCACCGTGAATTAATGATATAACAATACTTATTTATTCCATATGAAAATAATCATCTTATCTTGAAACCCCCATGAAAATAAAAACGTGTTTCCTTTCATTTGCAAATGGTATCAAATAATATGGAATCAATATTAAAACTATTGTCACCATAAATTCACTATTACCAAGGGATAATAAAATAATTTAAAGGACATTCATGAAACATACGTCATAAGTTAATGATATTAAAGATGTAGAGTGAAAAATGAAATAGAAATCTAGATAAATATTTTCATAAGTCTTTTAAAATAATGTTATAAAATCTAATTTAAAATTAACCTATTAAAACCCTTTGAAGTGGGGTAAATGATTACATTAAAAAATTTAAAATTAAGATAATTTCATTTATA
Source organism: Viscum album (assembly GCA_963277665.1). Taxonomy (NCBI): domain Eukaryota; kingdom Viridiplantae; phylum Streptophyta; class Magnoliopsida; order Santalales; family Viscaceae; genus Viscum; species Viscum album. The sequence continues at coordinate 1,844,390,297 of OY728150.1, forward strand.
ATAATCTTGATATTAAATGAAACTAAAGAAAATTAATTTTTACTGTGAGATTAAAATTAATGCATGAAAGTGAAATTCATTTTAAAATTCTTTATTGAAAAGACACAATGTTAAAAATGATAAAAAAATATATTTAGAAAATATAAGGAAAATATAAAGATCATAGGTGATGAAACATATTATAACTTCTATTAATGGATGAATAAAAATACTGAGAATAAAAATATATAAGAAAAGTTCCATTAGAAATCATAATAATTATTCGTAACAACATATCATTATTATGAAGGAATAAAATGATCAAAGAGGAATATTTTGATGATAAAATGTAAATTCACACAATAAAAATATAAAAATTAATATAAAATAGTAAAAGAGTAACATTATATAAACATGAAATGGATTACTCTATGAATGTAGTTTATGACTCAATGAATGAAGATTGAGTAAAAAACCCTTACCTCAAGTATTGAATCACTTTATGAGAACAAGTAACTTCTTGAATTACCAAATTATGTTTATTAGATAAATTTTCTATATTTTTTTTAAATTATTTTTTATTTTTAATGTCTATTTAGTAATATATTTTACTCATTCATATAGTGTTTTCCACCTTGACTAAATGATGTTGTTTAGTCAATACCTCTAAAATAGACCCAGTGTAATAATAATGGTAAGATAAGTAATAGAATAGATCCATAATATCTATAATTGTATAGATATATGTTTTTTATAATTATATTGAATCAAAATTTATATAGTTTTACAAGTTGTTAAAAATTCAAATTAAGAAATGTGACTTGGTGTTCCAGTTTTTCGATTGTTAAAATCATATGGACCATTTATTACTAATATTTTCATTAAATAATACAAATAATATTTCAAAAATTATTATTCATTTTACAATTATTTTATTTACTCACTAAATTTATTTATATAACCTCATGTATATGGTTTTTTTGAGAAATTATTTGAATATTTTATAGAGGCGGTACTTCGCCATTGCACACTAATGATGCTCTCATTATTATACGGATAAAATAGAAGAAATATAAATAATTTTTTATTTTTAAATAATTATAATTGTTTAAAAATTATAATATTAATTTATAAAATAATTATTTAGTTCCATCTATTTGAGTTGGTTATGAAATAATAAATACTTCACTTTATATATAATGTTGTCTTTACATACACATGGGTAATAGTTTCAATTTTAATTGGTTGGATGTGAAGTATAAATTGGTTATACCAACCAAATAATGGATTTTAAAATTACTAATGATACTAGTTTTTTTATTAATTTTTTTATATTGAAAAATGATATATCCTAAAAGATTAAATAATACATGGAATCACTCAGTTGACAAGATTACGTCTTCCCAAGATATCCTTCTATAGATCTCCCCATGATCCTTTTTTTGTTAGTGTTTTTTGTTATAATAGAAACTTAAAGACATTTATAATGGTTTATGGGAGATATTTTTTAGATATTGGTAGATTTAATTCTATCAATTTGTGTGTACAAGTGATGTGGTTAAGAAATACATTTATATGTATGTATTGTGAAGCTATTGTAATTATTTATGAATTTGAAATAAAATTTTATCATTTTCAAGTGAATGGATCACCAAATAATCCATATTTCAAATATATTTTGATAAATGGTATAAATATACTCTTACAGTCAAATTTACACATGTCTTAGTGATAATTTTGTTTTTATCTCTTATACTACCCCCTCCCCCACTTTAAGTCTTTTAACCTTTATTGTGGTGAAAACAAATCTGGGGAAACTTATTTCATTTTGAAAACATTTAGTTCAAAATTTTAATTTTTGTTATGAAAATACATAATATTATATTTATTTTATTGAATTTAATTTTTAAATATGATAAAAATTAACATTCATGTAAGTGAACATTGTATAATAAAAAAACATTTTTACAATTCATTAAAAAACAACTTTTTCAGAATGTTCTCAAAAATTAACCTAATGTTAAATTTTTTATATATAATTTAAAAATGAAGAACAATTTATTAAATAAAGTCTCTGATGGAGATGAAAATTTTATTTATTATTATAATTTATAATGTGGAATATGTATTTCGATAAGAATATTTATAAGCATAATATGCATCAATGAATGCTTTATTCGAAAAATGTTTGTTTACTATATTTATAATTAAATATTTATATCATATAATATAATACATACAAACCAATTAAGATGTATATATAATATCTTATGCTAATATATGTCATGGTATTAGTCGTGGTTGGTGGTTTGATTGGCATAAATCTTATAGTGATATCAATGAGCTTAAACTTCTCCTGTGGATGATTTTGCTTGAACAAAATATATTGATGTCAAACATGGGATTAAATTATGGAAATTAAAAGAGATTATTACTCCATGAAAATCATGGAAACATATAATCATATGTAATAATTATACTTTTTGAAAACAAATCTTTTATTGTCTACATAAATTTCATAATTTGATTATCTATATTTATAATTAAATAGATGAATTTGTATGGCCATATTTAATAATTTTTTTTAAAATATATCATGGTTATTCTTTGTTCTAAAATATTTAAAAAACAAGAAATATTTTACAAAATATTTATTTATATTTATTTTTGGGTATTTCATTAGTCTACACTCATATAACACAAAATATTCTATTATTAGAATAATGAAAATATTCAAAGTTTTATTGATTATCTTTGGAATATTTACAAATGTATTTATGGTGATACATATTTTATACATATATAAATAAAAATTATATTATTTACATGAAATATAAATTTTAAAAATATATTTTGGGTACAAATATATTTTAAATAAACTTGTTAGATTATTTTAAATTTTTGGAAATTTTCTTTTAAAGTAAGGGTTGCAAATGATTATTTATGAAGTCATATAATGATAAAATTTCGATGTGTGAGAAAATATTATAATTTAATAGATAATGTATTTATTGAGTGCATAGGATTTATTTCATGTATTCATACCAATTTAAATTTTTTCTATTTAGTTAGTTAGATGACTTGTAATGATCACATCACAAATATCTAGACACTCAATTATTATAAAGGTAGGATCTAAATAGTTTTTTTTCTATTTTTTTAAATGTTCATAAAAAATTTTCATGATATGAGGTATTTTTATTAAATTAAAATAATTTTTCATCAAATGGTTTAGAGTATTTTTTATGATTTTCAAATTTTTTTTGAAAGTGTATATTTTTCATTCATAATTCATATGAGTCATGATATATTATTTTTTTGAGTTTATATTTTGAAAATAAAATTTTCTATTATCTTCATGTATAGTTTCTATATTATTTTGGAATTTAATTTTTAACCATTATTTTTTTAGATTTATGTTAATTTTTTTTGTTTTAGATAAAATTATTATATATGTTTTTCTTTAATGATACTATTTTGTATTTAATTTTTTTAGTGATCATTTGGTTATACAAAAAATGCTTCTGGTGACAAGATCATTTTTCTTTTTTAATATTTCATTTTATTTTAATGTTTTATGTGTGGACTGATTTATGGATTGTTTTTTATGTGGTTTGGTTGGATTTTAATAATGATTTTAAAATTTTAATTTTAATTTTGAAAATGTGTATTATTTCTAAATAAGAATAGTTAGATTTTTTTAAAATTTTCAAATATGAATTATGAATTTAATAAGTTTTGTGAAAGTTTTTCATTTTAATTTTTCATTATTATAATTCTTTATAAATAAAAAGATATAGAATAATTCTAACTCATTGGAACATGTTTTTAAAAGATAACATATCCATCAAATGTGTAGGATTTGGTGCTTATGATTTCTGGTGGATTTTCAAAAAAATAAAAAAAATACATGTTCCTAAAAAATAAATTGATGAGTTGCATTCATTTCTATTTAAAATTATCATTTTTCTAAAAATTCATTATTTTTAGGTAAAAACATTATTCTCTTACTAATATATATCATTATTTCTGTATTGTTCAGAAAACTATTCCAAATAATTGTTTAGAACCACTTTCATGGTTTTTTAATGGTTATATTGTCATTCATTATAATCATATATATAGTGAAAATTGTTTAAAGCCCTTGTTTTTATACCCCCTTTATCATTATAAACTCATTTATAGCATAGTCGTGGTCTTTATACCTTTCCAAGATCCAATTGAAAGTTGAACAAAAGAGTTCAACATGCATAGGATATGATTTTTCATTCATTTGAACTTTGTGAGTTATCATATTTAATATTATGAAGTGATTTATGATATTAAATACCTATGGAACCATTACATTAGTATTTTATAATCAAAATAATTCTAAAGTTTCTCTAAAACAATGATTTAATTTTTTACAATGTTTATCAGGTTTTTTTGGAAATTTTAAAATGAAACATCACATTTAATTTTCATTCTTAATTGGATTTTCATTGATACATGAATTTTTATGTTATCCTTTTAATTAGAGAATAAACAGATGTTTTCAAAATGTGATTTTATTTTATAATGAGGTGAATTTATCAAATTATATGTAGAAAATTTAATAATTGGGAAGAATAATTTGTTTTCATTTTAAGGTCACTGAGGAGAAACGAGAGCTAGATGATGGATCCAGTTAATGGAATAAACTGATTTATAAAAATTTCTATGAGAAAATATATAAATAAAAGATGGATTTTTTTTTAAAACATTTTTATTTTCATTAAATTCCAGATAATTTTTTTATCTTGTTAATTAAGTAAACACTAAAAGGTATTTTATAGGGGCATAAAGTGTTATAGTGTGGAGAATTTTAAAACTACACTTTTTTGGTAATTTCTATTATAATAATATTTTATAATGAACATGGAATAATTTTATTTATATATCATCTTTTTATAAGAAGAAAAATATGTACATGGTTTGGGGAAATCATATATAGTAATATTGTAGTGTATTTAAATATGAGATGGAGAGTGATACATGGATTGGGAATAATTTGGGAAACCATGAACAATAATTAATCACACCGATAAGTATACCCAAAACATTATTTATCATGTCTAAACTTCCTGATACCATTCATGATTTCTTTATATGTTATTATAATGATACTTTTGAACATTTACTATAGCTATAAAATTGGGTAAATGTGATTCCGAACAATTTCATCGATGTTTTCATAGAAATAAAAACATTTTTGTAATGTTATATATATGTTTTCAATTATTATTATTATTATAAGTTATAAATATAAATGATTTGGTAGTCCCTTATGATGGTTTATTAGTAATATGTTCATTGTCTTATTGCCTTATTATTATTTAATTAGTATACGATTCTTTAAAATAAATTTTGACAAAATAATGATAGTAATAATAACTGTTATTATAGTATTGTTGTTATTATATAGGATATACATAAATTAAAATATGGGTACTTCTATTATTTCATTCTATTTTAGCTTTCCACACACGATGGAAGAGTTATCCCTCTCCCTCACCAAACTCTTCTCACCAATATTCATGAAAATGTTCAAAAGGATGTGAGGTATGTTAATGTCACAACCACCTCCCCCCATATAGAACTACTCCTAAGCCATATGTAAGACAATGCAAATAGTGACTTCCTATTCCCACCTCCATTAGGCCCTAGGTTGGAGGTTATAGAAGATGGTATAATAATCATAAAATGAGACACACTATCCTCTATAAAATCACATGGAAGATTCAGATAAAATGGGTACACTAATAAAAGCTTGCTAAAGAATATATATATATATATTTATATATATATAAATCATATGTGTGACATGAAATTTCATTGAAGACTATAACAACTAAAAGGGTAACTACACATATAAAAAAGTAAATATGATATCAACCATGAAGCCCAAAAAACACTTTCAAAACTAAGAGTTAGTAAAATATATCATGATATCCTACCTTCTTTGGATGACCTTAATTTATTTTCTATAGATGAACTGTGATCATAACTGTGTACTCAGTTGGATCCTCCATTTAGTCTATCAAAAAAAGTTATAGAAAGCATTCTAATTAATAGGGAATAATAGTGAAACTAACTCATCACCTATATAGGTAAACCGAGTTCCCAACCTCTCCCTGGATAACTCTCATAATGTTTCACAAAAAATAGAGAATATAATATAATAATGAAACCTCAAAAATACCCCACTCTTGCTTCCCCACTAGTATTGTACAATACCACAACATAACATGTCCTGATCCATATCTCTCCAAAATAAGATAGCACATAGAAACCTTAACTATGTGTCATAATATGGAACTCACACATCACAGCATCAGATAATACCAAATAACAAATATATATAGTAAAAATTTAGTTTCTATGATCCAATGCAACAATTATGAAGTGTATCATACATCGAGTATACTAGCTCAACCCATTACTTCCCATAAACGAAGTAAGACACCTCAATCCATCACAACCTATACACATCATATCTATAATAATCATTTGGATACTATATGTGGGGAAACATGTGTGTAAATAATCACAATCCATCACATACCTCTACAATCATATATTATAAAACGAAACAACATTCATACCATGACATATAACTACCAAGAGAAGAGAATGGGGGTAGAGGGGGTAGTAATCCATCCATATATCCACTAGGATGATGGGGAAGACACCCTTTTAGATTCCACTGGGTTCCATTATCATTAATCTACATGGGTGGGGTACCATATGAAATCATAGAATATACATGATATAATATAGCTTACAACCACACTATGGTTATAATATACCCTTATGTGAAACTTCAGTTATCGTCACTCATACACCCAGCTGCAACTGCAAGGGTCTAGATATCCTGTAAGGGCACAAAAATTTAAAGAGATAAATTAATAAATTATTTTATTTTAATATATTACTTTAAATATATTAATTCATTATTTTTTAATTAAAAATAATAATTATTAAATATTACATTACTTTAAATCATCATAGTACAATACATAACATCTTGTAATATTCTAAACAGATTCCATGGTTTTTCGAGATTAGCATTGTGTAAGAATTTAAATTCCATCAACTCCAACCCAATGGGATAACAATTATTTATTCATTATTAGAATCATTCTATAATTTTGGTACTATTTTAAATCCATACTATGATACTATTAAGTTAAAATATGAAACAATGAACACATAGCATCCCCAAGAAGTAGGGAATTAAATGTAAATTAAATAAGCAAACCAGCTATAGAACAATAAAAAGATTCATTTTTAGTAAGAATATAGTTTTATCCCATCATGGGGTAAGATCAACATCAAACTATTCCATCATCACTAGTGTTAACCTGGGAACCCACAAGCATATCCCAATGATTCACACCATCACATGCTTTAACTATTGCCACATCATCCATACCTCCTCGCCACACTTCACATCATCCATCCCAATATCATATCACCTCACAAATTGAAGATCACATTCATAAGAAAATCAATAAACTAGTAAGAAAAAATTAATTATATACAAAAAGGAAATATAATACCTAAAAAAGGAATCCTATATTCACACATAAGCATTATCTCATGACTCCAATATCAAGGCACTCAACCTTCTCCAGCAGACATACAATTCAGACGCTATAAATTATCATTATTGAAAAAAATAGATCTTATTCCATAATGAAATAATCAATTCATGATTTACATATTAAACTACTGGAAACATAAGGCATCAACTATAATAATATATAACATGTAAAACATTCTCTTATAAACATCGTTTCCTTATGAATCCTAGAGAAGTATTGTTCTCATTTAACATGCCTTTTTATTTTTAATCAAAACACAATAACATGCTTCCAATTATTTATCATTTACATTAACAAATGGATGATCAACTTCAATTAAACATGCACAATGAATCAATTTGATTATCATCAAATTACAAGAAACACAAGATAAATTTATCATGCATCTTCTTTAATTATTATCAAACCAATTAGAGAATTATTTCTAGCATTACATTATTTAATATTTTCCATCAGGATCAACATGCTAATCTATAACATCATAATACATGATAACAAGACTAACATAGATAACACACCATCTGAAAAATAAATAGGCACATGGTTATCATGGTAAAAAATTACATGTGATGGCAATATGAAATTATTTTCTAATTTTGTTTAATAAATAATATGTTCTTTATATTTCCATCAAATTAGATGAACCATGTTAGATTTATGATTTCATGTGAATAAATAGAATAATTAACTAGTTTCATACTTTGAAGGAATGAAAATTCTTTGTGCGAGAATGCCCTAATGTCATAAATACCATTCACATCTCTCGGAAGAGATAACTCCATCCAAGTATTCCTTGCCACAGACACACCAATAATTAGATATGAAAAAAAAATTAGAACAATGGAGAGAAAACATCATCACATGGAAAGAAGACAACGAAGGATCAAAATAAAATAACAGAAAGAGATAAAAATATGATGTACCTTAAATAACTATGTATCAAACACTAGAATCCAAGAATTAATAATTATTGAAGGGATTTCAAAAAACATAAATAGAGAAACCTAACATGTTTTACTACACACAAACAGGTGGCTAATGCTTGATTAATCCACATAATAAAGAACTCAAGCCACCAAAATAAGGGAAAAATGACTCCAAAAAATGAAAATTATAACCTCTAGCCTCAAATGAAATCACATAATGGGGAATTAAGGAATTATATTTATTTTCTAGAAAACAAATACATGATGATCTAAATTTCATGTTGGAAAAGATTTAATTAACCAAATATTGCCGATATTTTTAAACTCCTTGAGTAAGGACTCATTTACCGCCTCTTTCATCACTTCAAACTATGGATATAATTTTATTTGATGAATATTCTTTGAATAACCTCGACCGAAACCACTAAAATACCTACATGGCCATTTTTATGTAGTTGGTGGAAAACACCACATCGTTGATTTCACAAAGTCAAAATCCGCCATGTATCCAAAAGATACATGTTACCATTTTCCCTTAGTAGACTCATCCATGTAGAATATTCATCTATGTAGTAAATTCATGTAGCTGATCTAGCTATGTAGTCAATTCATGTTGCTAATCTATCCGTGTATTCAATTCAAATTGCAGATCTAGCGACATAGCCAATTCAACAAATGGATCATCCATATAGTTAATTCATGATGTTGATCTAGCCAAATATTTACATAACCAATAATACCACATCATCGATTCATGTAACCAATCCTTCCACATATCCAATTTGACATTCCCTGAGAAGAATAAAGTGAATGCATGAAGAATAAAGTGACATTGACAACTGAAATCACAACCAAACAACCAACCACACGAATAAACATGGGGTTTTTCCAATTGAAAACAAAACCCACCAACCTAAGGCATGTATAAACATATAATCACAAGATGAAAATTATGATGAACTAGTAGAAAATAATCCTAACACCGTGCAATAAAAAAACGGCCGAGTAACAAGATGGGAATCCCCAATCCATTATATCAGAAACCTCTAAAATGATTCTCTTCCTCGAGAATGAAAACCAAAACCAAAAACAAAATGAAAATGGGTCTTCTTAATATACACACTACAGTATATATTCCATGGGTCTCCCCATCAAAAGAGATCAACCAAATTATTAGAGGAACATCATGAAACCTTGAAACAATAATTAGCCACTCCTAAACTCAACAATAAGAGTGATACCTCTCAGGTAATTGAAATTCTAATGATAAGAAACAAGGGGGATCTATCTCTTAAATTAGAATGGGGAACATCCACAACATGTATTAGAACAAGAGAATAATTAAGAATCAAATATCTTGAGGTAAAAATTGTGCAATTATGACTTGTGTTCCTAGTTAATATCCTTCGTCACACCATGCCAACACAAGTCACGATCCAAAGGAATAGAACAATAACACAAAACATTCTCCTAGTTTTCCAGGATCTCCACTGTCTATCCCTTGATAGTAACATTATAATCAATATCAATATCTCCCTAGTTGATAAAATGTGAGTTATCATGAAGATAAAAATGGAAATTTGACATATGAAAAACATCATGTATCCAGATCATATATGGGGTAAGTTCTATCTCATATGAAAAAAAATCCAATAAAATCCTACACCTTCAAAGTCTCAAGAAATTAGGGTTAATTATTTCTCTCATTATCAAACACAAATACACATTGAATTGTTAACCATAGTACCTTTTGATATCCAACATAGAAATATAGAGTTATCCTCCTATGATCGTTATAGGATTTATGATTATCTTGAACTACCTTCATTATATATGTAATTACCTTAACCATATCTATCATATTGTGTACTTGTTCTGGTATGATAATTTCAATATCTTTCATATTGGTATATAACTATAGATAAGAACATGGTTGGCCATTCAAATATTCAAAGGATTTCATTCCAATGGTGGAGTGGAAACTATATATTTTAGAAAATTTTACTAGGAGAAACTGCTTCATCTATGAACATCCCAAATCATAGACATAATAGACATCATGACTTTAAGAGTTTGGATGGTTTTCTCTGTCTATCTATCTCTCTATAGAAGAAAATTATTGTTAAGACATAACTGAGATGCAAAATAATTTTGGAGACCTCTCTCCACCCTGGATGTAAAATGAGGATATCAATTAGAGATGATAATCCACCAAACTCCATGGAGTTGTATCACATCGTCCAAATACATCCTCAAGAAACCATCCATTAGGAATGACCCCTAGAATTATATAAAGTTGTATGAATTCAAAAAATTATCCACTGTCACCCGTACAAAATCAAATATTTTTTGAGCTCTAGGTAAACTAGTAAAAAAATTTATCATGATATCCCCACACATCCACTAGCTAACATCTAATTATTGGAGAAAACCATGAGGAACATGATGGTTTACCTTATCCTTCAGGCATACCAAACATTGAGAAAAAACTCTATGACAACACACTTTAACTGAGGCCACCAAAATTAATCTATCAAAGCTCGATACATCTTTTTAATGTTGAGATGAACTTATAAGGGTAAGATATGTAATCCATGGAAAACCATATCACATATTTTAAAATGGAGAAAAATCCTTCCATTGAATAACACACAATGCTATCCATCCTCATCCAACCATCAGAGGCATCACCAAAAACAACTCGATATCTCCAGAATTTAACCTTTGAATATCACAACTGGGACTCCTCCACTTATTTCACCAAATATGACTACACTATCATATGGAGAAGAAAACTTCAACCTCCAACTAGTTAGATATCTAAACGTAGTGTTTACAGTTCTTCCATCACTCTCCTGGAATCCTGAGATTCATGCACAAAATCACTTTGTCACTTCCAAATCATCACATTGACTACATCATTTCCCTTACATGGAATATATGAAATCTCAAAGTATTAATACTGCAAGAATTAAATCCACTGACACTGGAATAAGTTCAAGTAATGTTTGGAGAAGACATAACTTAGACTTTTATGGTTAGTAAAATCAAAAAATGCTCGCTGATGAGGTAATGTCACCAAAACATCAAAGAATACAGAACTATTTCTTAATCAAGATCATGGGTGGCATAGTTATGATCAAGGTTATGTAAATACAGAGACCCATTAGAAAAAAACTGATCTATAATACATCAAAAACTATCTAATCCAATATTTTATGCATCATAGAAAACCTCAAGATGAAAATGCTTCATTCTAAAAAAAGGACTTGAGTGTTTACCAAATTATCCTTCAAGTACTATAATGCATCCTAACACTAGTCGATCAACAAGAATGCGTATTTCTTCCAGGCCATGGATATTAGAGGAGTTTTAAATTGATAGAAATTATCTAGACACCTCTTATAATATGCTTCAAAGGCATGGAAATTCGACAACCTTTTTATTTTCATGTGGTATTACTGGGAAAAAAATAATTATATCATTGAGGGATCAATATATACTCCCTTTTGGGACACGACAAAACCCATGAAATGGATATCACAATCCCATAAATCAGACATTGAAAACTTCCTGAACAACTTCCCATGAAAAAGAACTCCTAAAATGACATGAATATACTCTACATTCTCCTCCTCAGATTTATACTACACAAGAATTTCATTCATAAAAACCTCTACACGCATATCAATAAACTCTCTAAATGCTATGTTCATCAATCCTATATACATGGCTAGATAATTTTTCACACAACACGATAACACAAATAACACATAATCCCATGAATACATCAAAAATAAGTAATTTGAATATCCCCTTCCTTCACATGAATCTTATGATACCATTCCACAAATCAATTTTTGAGAACCTCCTTGATCCTTCCATTATATCAAATAAATCATCATTCAATGAAAGTGGAGATGATCACCACTGTCACTTGGTTTATGTGATTATAATCAATAGAAAGATAAAAAATACCAACATTTTTCTTCATGAACTAAACTGGTGCACCCCAAGGTGTCACACTCGGTAGAAAAATATATCAGTGTAATAAATAAATGATTCAACAATTTTCTCTCTCACAAATCAGAAGGCTCCATCACATATAGAGACATTGAAATATGATACATACTTGGTTATAGTTCAATCCTAAAATATATCCCCCATCAATGGGTTAATATTAAAATATCATCTAGATATACATTAGGGTAGTAATCTATGATCATAGGAAACACTGATTGCTAACATTTACATGAACTCAACATCAACTGAGTCATTAAATATGACAAGGATGAAACATTCCCTTGAATCACCCGAGGGTCTCACCCACCAACGAACACCAGAAGATATCTAATATCATCTGAAAAAAACATGCATCCTAGACAAATACATGATATCTTTCACTGAATACAACCAATACATGTGTAGGATGATGTCGAATGAAAGTATTTGTAAACATTAGAAATGTCCCCAAAATTAGTGTTTATCCAGCACTATCTCATAATCTTTACATTCTTCATAAAAGTAAACTTCATCTCTAATTGGTGTAGTAAATTCCAAGGGCACTAGAATCCTTTATACTTAATGTCCCAAATAATTGACGAGATTAGGTTATATAAAGGAGTGTGGTTCTCTTTAATAAAACAAATAATTCACCCATGTATAAAAAAATAAATGGGTACCTCAAACAATATTCAGATTTCCATTTCATGAAAGTATAAAGCATGAATCTGACCACAACCAACTACATGAACTCTTTAACCTAATTGAATATCTCCTCCACAATTAAACTATAATATTTTATTATTGGGATCATATCAGTGTTTTATTATGCCTTCCCTATCTCCTCTAGGTTAATCTCAGGCTATAAAAATGTACGGCTACTGCCCTGTATGAAACTGCCTCACCAAAGGTACCTAAAGTGGAACACCTACTTAATGTTGACTACATAGAAATGATGGTCACTCTAAGTACTTATGAACTCAAAACCAACAATAGAAAAACATGTATGATCCCTTAGTATAGGTATCAGAGACTCTACCCACAGATAAACGAGATGATGAGGTTTGTGACCAACTCATGGCTAACTAAAAACCATTATATCTTGGAAACTAGAATCCTTAGCAATAGATATACTTCATGAGGAATCCTGATGACTACCCCCTCATGATAATCTATTTCAAGATAGTGTCCTCTTAATAACCATTTCACTCACCAGTTCCTTGAGTTACATGTTCACAATTAGTGGGAGGAATTGATGCTCAATATCTAGATACAAAGACTCCTCAAAAAACATCACCCTAGCCTCCCTATAGGAAAATACATTAGAATCATATTGAAGAAGGGTCCTAAAATGGATCCCAAAATATCACATGTTGAAAATCCCATGTTCAAGGGTATGAAAATATAATCAGATAGTTATTTCATGCTCAAAGAAGGGAACACTGCTCAGAACAAGTCTGAAAACTTCTCCCATGAAACATTCATCTCATCAAAATCCTTGAGTAATAAGAACCCCCTCATTCTCAATGATTCATATCACATCATCACAACCAATTAAACCCACTTCTCCTTAAAAACATGCATCTAATAAAAATCTATCTCAACCTATTATAACCAGTCCTATATGATAGAATATGAGATGGATCCTTCGTAATTATTTATACTCTGGAACATAAATTCTTACAATGTCATCCATGTGTTGTCATCATCGAGATCCACTCTTTGGAGATCTTATGGAACATCCTTATAAAAATATTTAGCACAAACCTAATGTGGATTTCAACATGGATCAATTCCTTCAAGAATGTATAGACATTTAGATCTCCTTAATTTCGAATATGGAAAATTTAATATTAATTAATTAATTAATAGTTATTTTTTAATATTTTTTAACATTCCCATGGTTTACCCATTCCAAAAATAGGTTCAAAGAAGAATAAAGCATGATCCATTCCTAGGACTCTACCATGAAACCTATGTCACATAGTTTATTAAGCTCAGAAAAATTAAAAGTCTGTGCATCAGATCAAAGGTGGCCCAAAATACCAGGGTCTCATTTGGAATCTCATGTTAAAATCTCTGTCTAAACATAGATGAAACTATTTCCCTACCAACCTATAAAACCTCACCTATGGATAACTCCAAAATCCATCCAATACCTCAACCAAAACATATGATACCACTCTTCTATGAACCCGTTACCCCAAATCTTGTCACTCCAAGTCCTTGTCCCACCTCCTGTATACCTCTAGTTGGTGACTAGAACTAACTTTATAATAATCATACAATGTAAAGAATTTACCTCTATGAAAACAAGAGTAATATATTGTCACGACCCGACCTCGGGGCCCGTGCCGTGACTACCCCAAGCCCGCCTTCCATAGGCCAGGGGCTGGCGACTAGCACCAAGGCGTAAAATCCCGGTAAACAGGGAAGGCATTGCCTTTATAAGTAACAACCACCACAGAGTCAGCAAGCGGAAAGTAACTACAAAGTGCAGAAAAGTAAAGGGGGCCGGAATACAAGCCCAACTGAAAGTACAACTGAAAAGGAAAAGAACAGCAACTGAAGAAAAGAAGGCGGCCTCGTGTCGTCCACTGGCAATCCCACCTGAAGGGTGGGTACAGATAGCCTCCAGGCTCCTCGGGTCCCACGTCCGCTCCGAGCACGTCCCGCCCAGTGGTCCGCCTCCAGGTACCGTCCTGCTCCACGCCCCAACCGAGATCAGCACTGTCCGTCGTCTGCATCCAACACAACAAGGTGCGGGCATAGCCCGTGCAGGGGTGAGTATAAACTACTCAGTAAGGACCCCGAGACCCCCGAAGGTCTCCCGAAATCCACAAAGGATATAGCACAAAAGAAAGGGGCAACCACGAAGAAACAACTGACTCGACTTAGGTATATGCCCATACATATACCTAAGTCCCCATTTCTAGCTCTGCTCTCGAGCTCAAGGTCAACTCGATCCACACAGGAAAGCAAGACTCAAATCCACCAGGGAGAGTAAATAGTAAATAGTAAATCCACATAGGATAGTTCAACACAATCCACAAAGGAGAGTAACATAAGATTCAGCTCAACCAGGTATACTTTTTCAGATGACGTCAAAGATGATCACTGATCCATCTAAGTCGTCGGACCCATGAAGGATCGATAGGTACTAACCTCGGCAATGACCCACACAGGATCGGGCCCACACAGGACCTGTAGCAATGGCTCACCCAGAACCGTAAGAGATGACCCACACAGGATCGGGCCCACACAGGACCTGTAGCACTGATCCACGTAGGATCGCTGAGTGTAGTAGTCGACGCGGTCCACTGAGGATCTCTGCACAGTCGTCGCCGCAGTCCACGAAGGATCTCTGCTCTGTCGTCGTCGCAGTCCACGGAGGATCTCTGCTCTGTCGTCGAAGTCACAGCCAGCGCTAGGGTTCCCGCACACAGCGAGCTCGTTTATGAGGGTCCGCTCCACGAGCCGAGAGGCTGATACATCAACTGACACGTAGTCCGAAGTTGATGTATCCAAAAGTTTCGTATCGACAACAGGATCTCAACGCAACAGACGGCGTGTCAATCGGACGCCCGGTCTGAGAGTTATTGGCATTTTCGTCCCAGGGGCCCGGTTGGTTTTTAGGGCAAAACCAACCCGGCCGTACTCCGCCTGTGTCCGATCCTCGGGCGGAGTATGCCAAAAGTTCCATCTCACTTAGAGGAAACTACCACAGCTGACGGTACGTCGATCGGACGTCCGTAGCTCAAGTTATGAGCGTTTCCGCTCCGAGGGCCCGGTTGGTTTCGTGTACGAACCAACCCGGCCAAACCCAAAGTCTTCCGAAACCTTGAGTGTAATATACCGAAACGACCGTATCGATCCAAGGATCGCGTAGCCGTTGACGGTTCGTCAATCGGAGGTCCTAGGCCCAAGATATGGGCAAAAGACCGGAGAGGGCCCGAAAACGGGGGTTCTGGGCCCGGGGCGTCCCGGCCCGAACCCCCCCCCCCCCCCCCCCCGGGGGGTCGGCCGAACCGGGTTGACCCGAACCGGGTCGACCCGACCCGGCCTGGGCGCGGCCCGACCGACCGGACCGGCCGGCTCGACCTCGGCCGAGCGGCCAAGGGGCGCCGCGGGTTTGACCCGCGGCTTAGGTGGAACGCGGCCCACGCGGGCCGCGTGTTGGGTGGCCGGACCGCGGATGCGGTCCGGCGGTTCGCCGCTGCCGCGGCCGAGCCGCGGCGGATCCTCCGGCGGCGCGCCGGGCGCCGCAGCCCCCGATCGCCGGCGACCCGCGCCGCCGCCGCCTTCCGCGGGCCGCCGGAGTTGCTCCGGTGGCCCGATTCCTCTCCCGTCTGCGCCGTTGCTCCTCCCGGGGGCCGATCTTCACTGTGGGATCAACGGATCACCCTTGCCGCACGGTTCGTCGTCGCTTGCCAAAACCGCACACGAAAAGGATCGGCGGAGGGTTGTCGGGTCTTGTTCGTTAGACCTGCACCCTCCGCGTTAGTCATAAACAACGGGAGAAAGGGGCTACAACAATTTTTAATCAAGATAAAAATTGTTCACTTCCTTTTCTTTTAAACGGCAATTCAATTTTAATTAATTGAAAATATTCATGCCGGTTCTTTATTCAAAAAGAAATAGAAACACGGGAATGAATCATCAAGAATTAAATCCCTACCTTGTCGTCGTCGTCGGACGAGAGGTCGTCGCGGATTTGGTGATCGTCGCGGAAGAGACGCTCGTCGCACCGCGGGAAGGAGTCGCGCCGACGATCTCCGGATCAAGATCAAACAGATTTAATTAATTTAAATCCGTTGATATCGAATTATAAAAAGGGAGAATTTAGAAGATTCGATTCTCACCTTTAACCGCCGATCGTAGGTTTGCCGCGGAAGAAGAAGCGCTAAAGAAGAAGAAGAAGGTCGCGGAAAAAGTTTGTCGACGTCGCGGATCACGGTGTGCGTCGTCGAATTTTGGTTCCGGCGTTTTTCGCGTTCTTCGCGTTCTTCGCGTTCTTCGCGGGGAGGGTGGAGGCCCAGAGAATAAAGAGTAATCCTCCAAAATAGACACGTTGGTCTATTTTATTAAATCGCCAACGAACGCAAACGCGTAAGTAACGACCCATTAAATTCGTTGAATTAATTCAACGAATGAAACAACCCATTTAATTCACGAAATAAACCGCCCAATTAAATGGTCTGTTAAGAAATTAAAGAAAATGCACCGGTTGACTTTTCAGTTACTTTGACGGGTTTTCGCGGGTACGTTACTTAGCGAAAGAAACGGCGGGGCTCGTGCGGGCCCCACCTCACAAATATCCTACCAAGGGGTAGGGTATTTCCGGATAGCACCCTATCCGCTTTAACTCAGTTCAAGTGGCTTCCAAGCGACTTCCAAGCGGCTTAAGTGAAATAAAATAAAGTTGTCGCACAACCTTTATTTTATTTCCGACTTAAAGCCCAAAATTTTAAAAACCACGGTTGAGCAAACGCAACTCCGGAAGAGGCGTTTCTAAGCAAATACCGGCGCTGCGATTTCATCGGTGCCCTCAGAATTCGATTCCGGGCACCGGTTCAAAAGATAGAAAAACCCGCTTGTCCGTTCACTGAACGTACCCGAGCCAAACTTCGGAAATTGATTCCGGGCACACCGGGCCTCGGAATCAGGTGCCGTCTGAAGCTGCGCTCTTGCAAAATTCCAAAGAAAATTAAGAAAAAAATTTCCTTGAAATTTGCGGGTCTTTACATTACTCCCACCTCAGGGCTTTACGTCCCCGTAAAGATACATCAAAAACTAGGGGAACAAATGAGGGTACTGAGCACGCATCTGAGCCTCCCGCTCCCAAGTGCTCTCCTGGAGGTTCCCGTGCTGCCATCTGACGCGCACAAGAGGAATAGACCGCCCACGTAGGACCCGCTCCTATCGATCCTCGATCTCCACTGGGACCTCCGCAAAAGTCGCCCCATCGTCCACGTTCAGCTCCCCAAAGTCGATGATGTGCGTCGGGTCGTGCACGTATCTCCTCAGCTGAGACACGTGGAAGACGTCGTGCACCCGGTGCAACTGAGGTGGTAGAGCCAGGCGATAAGCCACCTCTCCTATCCTGCTGAGGACCTGGAAAGGCCCGATGAAGCGTGGAGACAACTTTCCGCCTCGGCAAAATCTCCGTAAACCACGCCGAGGTGAGACACGCAAAAAGACGTGGTCGCCATCCTCGAACTCTAGTGGCCTCCGCCTCCTGTCAGCATATGACTTCTGTCAGCTCTGAGCTGTCCTCATCCTCTCCTGGATGATCTGGACCTTCTCTGTCGTGGCTCGGACCATCTCTGGTCCCACGAGTGCTGACTCCCCAGGGTCTGTCCAGCACAACGGTGATCTGTAGGGTCTGCCGTACAGCGCCTCGTATTGTGCCATCCCGATGGTGGAGTGGTAGCTGTTGTTGTACGCGAACTCCACCAAGGGTAGGTGGTCCTCCCAGCTGCGACCAAAGTCGAGAACACATGCACGGAGCATGTCCTCGAGTGTCTGTATGGTCCTCTCAGTCTGACCATCCGTCTGAGGGTGGAAGGCTGTGCTCAGATGGAGCCGCGTCCCGAACGCCTCCTGCAACCCCTTCCAAAGCCGGGAAGTGAAACGAGCATCTCGATCGGAGACGATAGACGATGGCACACCGTGAAGCCGTACGATCTCCTGGACGTAAAGACGTCCCAAGCTCTCCACTGAGCCCTGATCTCTGATGGGTAAGAAGTGTGCCGACTTGGTGAGTCGGTCGACAATCACCCAAATGGAGTCGTGACCTCTGGAAGTGCATGGAAGTCCAGTCACGAAGTCCATAGATATGTCGTCCCACTTCCACTCCGGGACCTCCAAGGGTTGTACCAAGCCTGCTGGTACCTGATGCTCTGCCTTCACCTGCTGGCAGGTGAGGCATCGTGAAACGAACTCTGCCACAACTTTCTTCATGCCCGGCCACCAGTGCTGTCGTCTGAGATCCTGGTACATCTTCGCCACTCCGGGATGCACCGCCAAGGGAGAAGTGTGAAACTCTCTCAGCACCTCCTCTCGTAAAGCGACTGGTACGAAGGTACATCCTCTAAAAAGGATGTCGTGCTCTGCTCCAAGGGAGAAGCCATCGGGCGCCTGACCTGAGGATATCAGTGCACGCCGGGTCTCACAGTCAGCGTCCCCACGCTGAGCCTCTCTGACCCGCTGTAGAAGTGGAGGAGAGACTGTGAGAGACTGAAGAAAGGCTGCTCCGTCTCTATCCACGAAGGATATCTGTAAGGAGGCTAGCTGCTCTGTCGCCTCCTCAAGTAGCTGAATGCCCGTCCTCCTGCTGAGGGCATCAGATACCACGTTCCCCTTCCCAGGAGTATAGACTATCTCAAAGTCATAGTCCTGGAGGAACTCAAGCCATCTCCGCTGTCTCAGGTTCAGGTCCTTCTGAGAGAAGATATACCTGAGACTCTGGTGGTCAGAAAAGACTGTGAAGCGCTCGCCCATCAGATAGTGCCGCCAAGTCTTCAGAGCGAAGACCACTGCTGCTAACTCCAGGTCAGGAGTGGCGTAGTTCTGCTCATGCGGCCTCAACTGACGTGATCCGTAGGCGATCACAGCCCACTCCTGCATCAGGACGCACCCGAGTCCAGTCCCTGATGCATCGCAGTAAACTACGTATCCAACTCCCTCCTCAGGCAACCTCAAGATAGGTGCGCTGGTCAATCTCAGTCTCAGCTCCTAGAAGCTCTACTGACATCTGTCTGACCACACAAAGGGTTTCCCCTTCTTTGTCAAGGCTGAGAGTGGTGCCGCAACTCTGGAGAAGTCTGGCACAAATCTCCGGTAGTATCCGGCTAGGCCCAAGAAGCTCCGCACCTCCGTCACGCTCCTGGGTGGCTCCCAAGCTAGCACTGCCTCGATCTTCGCGGGATCCACTGCAACTCCCACCTCAGAGATGACGTGCCCCAAGAAATGGACCTCACGCAACCATAACTGGCACTTTGAGAGCTTGCCATAAAGCTGGTGCTCTCGGAGTGTGTCTAGCACAACTCGCAGGTGGTAGGCATGCTCCTCCTCAGTCGTCGAGTATACCAAAATGTCGTCAATGAAGACCACGACAAATCGGTCGAGGTATGGCTGGAAGATCCTGTTCATGAGGCTCATGAACACTGCTGGAGCATTGGTTACGCCGAACGGCATAACCAAGAACTCATAATGGCCATACCGACACCTGAAGGCCGTCTTCTGCACGTCCTCGTCTCGAACTCTGAGCTGATGATA
The DNA here is from genome assembly GCA_963277665.1 of Viscum album. Classification (NCBI taxonomy): domain Eukaryota; kingdom Viridiplantae; phylum Streptophyta; class Magnoliopsida; order Santalales; family Viscaceae; genus Viscum; species Viscum album. The sequence goes on from OY728150.1 coordinate 1,844,411,109, forward strand.
GCCTGACCGGAGGTCTATCTTTGAGAACCACCGCGCTCCCTTGAGCTGATCGAAGAGGTCATCAATCCGTGGCAGCGGATACTTGTTCCTCACTGTCACCTGGTTCAGGCGACGATAGTCGACACACAGTCGCAAGCTCCCGTCCGCCTTCTTGGCGAACAATATCGGGGAAGCCCAGGGTGAAACACTGGGTCGGATAAACCCCTTGCTCTGCAAGTCCTCCAACTGTACCCGCAGCTCTCGAAGCTCGGCGAGGGCCATCCGATATGCTGGAGTAGATATCGGGGCTGTCCCGGGGTACAAGTCGATGTAAAAGTCTACCTCTCTACGAGGAGGTAGCCCTGGAACGTCGTCGGGAAAGACGTCCACGTACTGGTCCACCACTGCAGGAAAAACTGGACTCCGCACGTCCACTGCTCCTAGGATGAGGCTAGCCAACTGATGAGAGATGGGCTGCACTCTCCTTCGCGGAAGTCCATCCTGTGCTGCAAAGGTTCCCTTCTCGCCGGTGAAGGTAAACCTGCTCCCGTCGGTGCGAACACATCGCACCTTGCGCCTAAAACAGTCGTTCTGGGCATGAACCGTGGATAGCCAATCCATGCCCAAGATGACGTCGTAAGGCCTCGACGCCACTACAAGGAGATCCCAGCCGAAGCTCTCGCCTCCTAGAGTAAGCTCACACTGCCGGCACCAGTGCGTAATCGTCGAGTCTGCTCCCGTAGGAGTCTCTAGCCGTAAGGATCGAGCCAACGGCTCAGTCAGAATCTCCGAGCTCCGAACAAGGGCAGAGGCTATGAAAGAGTGACTCGCTCCTGTGTCTATAAGTACTGCATCAAGGGTGGAATAGACACAGATCGTACCTCGAATCATCTCTGGCATGTCGGGGTCGTAGGCCTCCACTGCCTGGAGCTGGGCCTGTCCCTGCCCGCCAGCTCCCTGTGGTCGAGGTGGCCCTCCTGGTGGTGGTGGGGGTAGAGCCTGGAAGCGTCGCCCACCACCCGCTGCTCGGCCATCTCCTCTGCCCCGTCCGCCTCCTCCCTGCGGACCGCCACGGTCGACCCTCTGCCTCTGCCTGGGTGGCCCCTCCACCGTCTGCTGCTCCTCTGGTCGGCGAGTCGGGCAGTCACGAGCCATGTGACCCTGCCCGCCGCAGGAGTAGCACAGCCTGCCTCTCGGAAGGCTGGCACTCCGCTGTGTGCCCCGCACTGCTGAGCCGGTGTCCTGAGGCCGTCTGCGTGGGGGTATGGTCTGCCTGGACCCGAGAGTCATCCGTCGGCTACCTGCTGCCGAAGACTCAGCTACCTGCCGCCCTGCGCTAGGTCTCGCCGCTGAAGAAGGCTCTGCCAGGAAGCTCTCGATCAAGAGGTCTCGCTCCAGCACTCCCGCCTGGGTCGGAATGCTGAGGGAGATCAGCGACGCCCGAATCTCCTGCCGCAAGACCTGCTCGAAGGTCCGGGCCCGGAAGAAGGGGTCCCGTACCATGTCGGTCGAGTAGCGAGATGGGTCAGTGAACCTCGCCGCGTACTGAGCGACCGTCATGCTGCCCTGGCGCAGCTGGAGAAGCTCCTGGATGCGCACCGCTCGGAGGGTGGCCGGGACGAACTCAGAGCGGAAGAGGCTCTTGAAGTCCGTCCAGAGTAAGGATGCCTCATCGTGAACCTGGAGCATCAAGCTCCACCATCGTCCTGTCGCCGCCTGCAGGAGGCTCGCCGCGAGAATCACCATGAGATCCGCTGGTGTCCTCACTAGCCTAAAGATCCGTACCACCGCCTCTAGCCAGTCCTCGGCGGCCTGGGGGTCCGCCTCACCGTGAAACCTGGGCGGTCGCTGGCTCTGAAACTCATGCAGTGCCCTGAGGCGACGTGCATCGTCAGCGTCTGGTACTGGTAGCATCGGTGGCTCGGCGGGTAAAGCTACCGCCGATGCCACTGCTGGCAAAGGGCCCTGCACCGAGGCCTCGTCGCTCGGTGGGCTGCCGTCGCGCCCTACACTCGGAACCCTAGCTGGCTGTCGTCGCGGGGCCATCCTGAAAAGGAGAACAAGAGCACCACAGTCAGAACAGTATACCTGGTGAGCTGGCACAAGTAATCACAAGGAAAACTTGAGACTTTCATGAAGCAGATCAGTATACCCGGTGAGCTGACACAAGTAATCACAAGGAAAACTTGAAACACACACGCAATCAATGTTTTCATGCATTAAGTCGGAAATCAGGAGTCAGGGTCCTGGTGTACGGATACGTCGACCGCCGCACCAACACTGGGCTCCCTGAACTGATAACCACACTCAATACACTAAACACTATTGCTTCATATAGGAAGAAAAGACGATCAGAGTCTGCGGTAGAACCGACCGCTCTGATACCAATTTTTCACGACCCGACCTCGGGGCCCGTGCCATGACTACCCCAAGCCCACCTTCCATAGGCCAGGGGCTGGCGACTAGAACCAAGGCGTAAAATCCCGGTAAACAGGGAAGGCATTGCCTTTATAAGTAACAACCACCACAGAGTCAGCAAGCGGAAAGTAACTACAAAGTGCAGAAAGGTAAAGGGGGCCGGAATACAAGCCCAACTGAAAGTACAACTGAAAAGGAAAAGAACAGCAACTGAAGAAAAGACGGCGGCCTCGTGTCGTCCACTGGCAATCCCACCTGAAGGGTGGGTACAGATAGCCTCCAGGCTCCTCGGGTCCCACGTCCGCTCCGAGCACGTCCCGCCCAGTGGTCCGCCTCCAGGTACCGTCCTGCTCCACGCCCCAACCGAGATCAGCGCTGTCCGTCGTCTGCATCCAACACAACAAGGTGCGGGCATAGCCCGTGCAGGGGTGAGTATAAACTACTCAGTAAGGACCCCGAGACCCCCGAAGGTCTCCCGAAATCCACAAAGGATATAGCACAAAAGAAAGGGGCAACCACGAAGAAACAACTGACTCGACTTAGGTATATGCCCATACATATACCTAAGTCCCCATTTCTAGCTCTGCTCTCGAGCTCAAGGTCAAATCGATCCACACAGGAAAGCAAGACTCAAATCCACCAGGGAGAGTAAATAGTAAATAGTAAATCCACATAGGATAGTTCAACACAATCCACAAAGGAGAGTAACATAAGATTCAGCTCAACCAGGTATACTTTTTCAGATGACGTCAAAGATGATCACTGATCCATCTAAGTCATCGGACCCACGAAGGATCGATAGGTACTAGCCTCGGCAATGACCCACACAGGATCGGGCCCACACAGGACCTGTAGCAATGGCTCACCCAGAACCGTAAGAGATGACCCACACAGGATCGGGCCCACACAGGACCTGTAGCACTGATCCACGTAGGATCGCTGAGTGCAGTAGTCGACGCAGTCCACTGAGGATCTCTGCACAGTCGTCGCCGCAGTCCACGAAGGATCTCTGCTCTGTCGTCGTCGCAGTCCACGGAGGATCTCTGCTCTGTCGTCGAAGTCACAGCCAGCGCTAGGGTTCCCGCACACAGCGAGCTCGTTTAGGAGGGTCCGCTCCACGAGCCGAGAGGCTGATACATCAACTGACACATAGTCCGAAGTTGATGTATCCAAAAGTTCCGTATCGACAACAGGATCTCAACGCAACAGACGGCGCGTCAATCGGACGCCCGGTCTGAGAGTTATTGGCATTTTCGTCCCAGGGGCCCGGTTGGTTTTTAGGGCAAAACCAACCCAACCGTACTCCGCCTGTGTCCGATCCTCGGGCGGAGTATGCCAAAAGTTCCATCTCACTTAGAGGAAACTACCACAGCTGACGGTACGTCGATCGGACGTCCGTAGCTCAAGTTATGAGCGTTTCCGCTCCGAGGGCCCGGTTGGTTTCGTGTACGAACCAACCCGGCCGAACCCAAAGTCTTCCGAAACCTTTAGTGTAATATACCGAAACGACCGTATCGATCCAAGGATCGCGTAGCCACTGACGGTTCGTCAATCGGAGGTCCTAGGCCCAAGATATGGGCAAAAGACCGGAGAGGGCCCGAAAACGGGGGTTCTGGGCCCGGGGCGACCCGGCCCGAACCCCCCCCCCCCCCCCCCCGGGGGTCGGCCGAACCGGGTCGACCCGACCCGGCCCAGCCCGGCCGACCGGACCGGCCGGCTCGACCTCGGCCGAGTGGCCAAGGGGCGCCGCGGGTTTGACCCGCGGCTTAGGTGGAACGCGGCCCGCGCGGGCCGCGTGTTGGGTGGCCGGACCGCGGACGCGGTCCGGCGGTTCGCCGCTGCCGCGGCCGAGCCACGGCGGATCCTCCGGTGGCCCGATTCCTCTCCCGTCTGCGCCGTTGCTCCTCCCGGGGGCCGATCTTCACTGCGGGATCAACGGATCACCCTTGCCGCACGGTTCGTCGTCGCTTGCCAAAACCGCACACGAAAAGGATCAGCGGAGGGTTGTCGGGTCTTGTTCGTTAGACCCGCACCCTCCGCGTTAGTCATAAACAACGGGAGAAAGGGGCTACAACAATTTTTAATCAAGATAAAAATTGTTCACTTCCTTTTCTTTTAAACGGAAATTCAATTTTAATTAATTGAAAATATTCATGCCGGTTCTTTATTCAAAAAGAAATAGAAACACGGGAATGAATCATCAAGAATTAAATCCCTACCTTGTCGTCGTCGTCGGACGAGAGGTCGTCGCGGATTTGGTGATCGTCTCGGAAGAGACGCTCGTCGCACCGCGGGAAGGAGTCGCGCCGACGATCTCCGGATCAAGATCAAACGGATTTAATTAATTTAAATCCGTTGATATCGAATTATAAAAAGGGAGAATTTAGAAGATTCGATTCTCACCTTTAACCGCCGATCGTAGGTTTGCCGCGGAAGAAGAAGCGCCGAAGAAGAAGAAGAAGGTCGCGGAAAAAGTTTGTCGACGTCGCGGATCACGGTGTACGTCGTCGAATTTTGGTTCCGGCGTTCTTCGCGTTCTTCGCGTTCTTCGCGTTCTTCGCGGGGAGGGTGGAGGCCCAGAGAATAAAGAGTAATCCTCCAAAATAGACACGTTGGTCTATTTTATTAAATCGCCAACGAACGCAAACACGTAAGTAACGACCCATTAAATTCGTTGAATTAATTCAACGAATGAAACAGCCCATTTAATTCACGAAATAAACCGCCCAATTAAATGGTCTGTTAAGAAATTAAAGAAAACGCGCCGGTTGACTTTTCAGTTACTTTGACGGGTTTTCGCGGGTACGTTACTTAGCGAAAGAAACGGCGGGGCTCGTGCGGGCCCCACCTCACAAATATCCTACCAAGGGGTAGGGTATTTCCGGATAGCACCCTATCCGCTTTAACTCAGTTCAAGTGGCTTCCAAGCGACTTCCAAGCGGCTTAAGTGAAATAAATTAAAGTTGTCGCACAACCTTTATTTTATTTCCGACTTAAAGCCCAAAATTTTAAAAACCACGGTTGAGCAAACGCAACTCCGGAAGAGGAGTTTCTAAGCAAATACCGGCGCTGCGATTTCATCGGTGCCCTCAGAATTCGATTCTGGGCACCGGTTCAAAAGATAGAAATACCCGCTCGTCCGTTCACTGAACGTACCCGAGCCAAACTTCGGAAATTGATTCCGGGCACACCGGGCCTCGGAATCAGGTGCCGTCTGAAGCTGCGCTCTTGCAAAATTCCAAAGAAAATTAAGAAAAAAATTTCCTTGAAATTTGCGGGTCTTTACATATATAGATAAGATAGATACACATATATAAAAATCATCAAATGTATATATATATATATATTGAAATATTATATGGAAGCATGAAATTTTATATATTACTATCACAACTGAAAGGAAAGATATAGGTAATCAACAGAAAAGATAGTAGTGACCACAAATCCCAAAACAATTCTGCAAAACCATAAGATAATAATATATAGCATGATCTATAAAATTCTCTAGATGACTGAAAAAATAATTCATATTTACATTGGGTTAGAATTAGAGTACAGAACGTAGTATTCTCCATATACCCTCTCTTACAAAAGATAAGGAAATAATGATAAATCATAGTGAACAATAATGAAACCAACTCATCCCTAAATAGGTATACTATTTTCCAACCCTCACAATAGATTACCCTCAACATGTATCACATAAAATAGAGAATATAAAATAGTAACAAAATATCAAGAATACTAAGTTCTGGCTTCCCCACGGGTTTCCCACTCTTCCCCAATGTCACATGTCCTAATCCATCTCTTGCTAAAATAATCCTTCCCACAAATAGCTATGATATGTATGGAAACATGTAACGCACGCATAAAGTCCTCACATAATCACATATCAAATCCCCATATAGCTACATTGTAGTTTTTTGGGCCTCTATAGACTGTATGATGTGTATCATACATCGAGTTTTACACCTCAAGCAATCACATCCCATACACTGATTAAAGTACATCAAGCCATCACAACCTAAACACATCATACCTATAATAATCCATTAGAGACTATATATTGGGGTAAATATGTGTGAATAACTATACTCCATCACATACCTCTACACAGATATATGGGAAAACAAACCACCTTGTATACTATCACATATAACTACCTTGATAAGAGAATGAGGTCAGAGGGTGTCGTCATCCATCTTTCTCCCACTGATTTACTGTGGAAAACCCATCACATAGTCCACTAAGTGTCTGTCTCCCTAACCAAAATGTGTGTTTTGGAATATGAAATCACATAATATACTAGATTTAATATATATCACAAACACACAACACATATAACCTATCCTAATATCAACTTCATCAATCATTTCTTGGACACCCTATTTCCATTGTTAGGGCTATAAATCCTTTAAGAAGACAATAATTTAATGAGATACAATAATTACTTATTTTTTTTTATCATTTTGTTTAAATTATTTAATTCATTAGACAGTAACTAACAAACACCGTTATTCTTAATTAAATCACATTAAATCATCAATGTTAAGTCAATACCCTTAAGGAACATTGTAAACTGAGTCCACATTTTCTCAAGATTAATATTTGTTAATAACTTTCATTCCATAAACTCCAACCCTTTGGGCTATGAATTATATATTTGTTATCATAATAAATCCAAAATCTAGGTAATATAGGAAGACCATCATAAGCTACCACCAATAAGAATCATGCAACCAATCCAACCCAACTGCCTCCAGCTGTGGGGAACGGAATATAAATAAAAGAAGAAACCAGACCATTGCCTATTAAAAAACCATTTCAAGAAATAATCTTAATTTATAACATTAATAGGTAACACCAACTTAAATTTTTTTCAACTTATCTTGTTTTATCCCCAAAACCTACATGATTATCCAGTACATGTCACAATATAGACATCAACAACGTCCACATAATCTGGGCATCCTTATCCCACATCACATCAACTATCCAAGGATTATCCGTCTCATGTTCATATCCAGAATGAAGGAAAGATCAAATCTAAAGCACATAAAAAAATTATATGGAAATAAACAAGCATAGTCAATAAAGAAACCATTTACCTAAAACAAGGAATTTAACATTCACAAATAAATATGGTATCATTGATCAATTTCTAGGAACTCGACCTTCTAAAAAAATATGTAACTCAAGGCCTCGAAATTATCCTTATTGTAGAGACAGCTACTATACCATCATGATTTAACTAATTCATTATTAAAAGCTTCCAAATATGGGAAACCTAAGGAATCTGTTATAACAAGATATCAAAATATAATCATGATCTTATAATCAATTTAGGTTTCAAGAAACCTATAGAAGAACTTCTCTCATTAAACATGCCATTTTATTTTTAATAAACCACTATTATTATACTCCACATTTTATCTTCAATTCCATTAACACATTGAATATCCCCATTAATTTAACATTCACAATACATAAATTTTATTATCATCAACTTTTTGGACATAACATATACATTTAACATGCCACATTGTAAATTATTCTTAAGAAAAGTAATCAATAATTTCTGGATTTATGTTGGTCAATATATTCCACCATGATCAACATGTTAATCCATATAATCACATGACTTGATACAAATTATTACTTAAATATAAAACTATCTATAAAATCAAGAGGCAAATTTATATCATGCTAAAATGTAACAACATATGGTTACTTGAATCAATTATTTAGTAATATGGTTCAATAATTATAAAGTTAATTATAGTTCTTTTCAATGTTCTAAACCATCAGAAATTTGTTATTACATCTAAATAAATGAATGAATAAATGTTCCCCTATATTAAACAAATAAATTATTCACTTGAGAATTGGCCAACATGGTAGATGTTGACCCCCTTCCTATAAGTGCTACATCACTCTAAGGAGGCCATGACAAATCCACATGAACAACGAACCAAAAAAAACATTATTATAATGATGAAGAGAAACCCTCACCACATGGAATTATGAAAAGGGAGGATCCAAAATGAATAACCACGAATAAAAAAGGTATTATGTATCTTTTATTACCTTGGATTGAACATTGAAAGCCAAGTATCGATCCTCATTGAATGGATTCAATAATACCTAAAGAGAGAAGCTTTATGTGATACACAACTCCATAAAAATAGGTGCACACAATATAGATTCACATATGGTATAAAATCAAGAAACCAAAAGAATATCGAAATGACTAAATGGGAATAACCTTATAACCTCTGAACTTGAGGGGAGTAAAAAATGATAGAATGATGGAAGGATATTTATTATTGAGTTAGAAGATACAGGATAATCACAATTTAATGTCACAAAAATATAATTAACCATCTATAATGGATATAATTAAAATCCATGTAGAAGATGTCATTTATAGCATGAAACATCCTTGAAAATCATAGGTATAATTTTATTTAATTAAAAACCATTCAATTCCAATGATTGAGTGCTTGGAATTACCCCCACGATCATTTTTATGTAATTGGAGAAAAAATCCATGTGGACGATTCCACGTAGATGAATCCCCCAGGTAGCCGAAAGTTCCAGGAAACCATTTTCACAGAGAAGACTCAACCACATAAAAAATTCATCCACATTTTTGATTCACATATCTGATCTAGCCATGAAGCTGATTCACATATCCCATCCATCCACGTATTTTATTTACGTAGCCATTCTAGCCATGTAGTCAATTTTCATAGCTAATAATCCACATAACTGATTCACCTAATCAAGAAACATGGCCAATTTCGGTAATAGATCCTACCATGTGGTCAATTTATGTAAACGATCATTCTAGGTAGCTAATTCAACTATCCACGGGGAGAAATAAGTGAATATATGGACATACCAGTGACTGTGAGAACCAAAAGCATGATTGACCAAACTACCACACAAACTAATAGGCGACCATGAAAACCATTCTCATGACCAAAAAACCTAAAAACAAACAAATTGGTGACCACAATAAGGAAAATTATAATAAACAGGTGACAATAATCCTTACACCCTCTAACCACAAATTTTTTTGAGTAATGAGTCATGAAGAAACATATTGTTACAATTAATCATTTATCTCACATATCATTCATACCTTTGTATTATCCTTACATTCAGTCTATCTCTCAAATATCATATTTGGTTTATGATAAATTTTGTGGTTTCCCATTAAAATTCAATCCCTTGATTGTTAGGGGGATTTTGGTTAATGTGGATGATATAATCATTGTTAACACTAATTCATCATCACTTCATGATGGAATCATCATTGAAATAAATTATTGATTTGTGTCTCATTTTACTAGGATTAATTGGATGTGTTATTTATTCTTGGGATTTCTAAATGCAATCTCTTTCTTATCATAAACATCCAAAGTTTTATTAATGGTGTCACTAAATGTATTCAAGAGATGATTTCAAAAGTAATGTTATGTCAATGGTGGTCTTTAATAAATCCTTTCATAAAATTCGTCTAAAGTCATTTTACGCACCCTAAGTGTTTGATAAATATTTATACAGATTTAAATTGACTCACAAGAAATTATAAAACTTCTTTTTAGTGGATTTTTATTATTATAATGTTAATTTAAATGTTATACAAGTGTTTATTTTCATTAAGGTGTACATTAAAAAAATATGTGTTCTATAAAATATTTATGAGTCTGTTTTATGTTTAAATGAATTAATTAGTGGATTTTGAGACATTTTCGATTCTTATAAAAGGAATTACTATGTATTTACATTATGTTATTTTTTAACAAGTATTATTTTCAAAGAATGATATGAAAATTGTTTTTATGATCCTATCTTAATTATTACACTTTCATTGATTGCTAATAAACATTTTGGAAAAGATTATTTCAATCAATATTATATATATATATAAAATAAATTGTTCGATCACATATTTTTTATTAGATTAAATTGGAACCATGTTGTTCTAGGTTGGAAATCAATGAGGACATGTATACTAGTTTAGATTATTGTAATAGTTGGTGTACACATAGTTTAGTTCTTTCCTGAGCTTCATGATTGTTAATTGATGAGGATAATGGGGGGAAATGTGGGTTGTGTTAGTAATAACACACCATATAATGATAGATGGTTCTAATATACATGTCTCAATATATCCAAATAATATATCGGTGGTTATCAAATGTTGTAGTTTACTCTAGGATGTGATTTAAATTATATATTATTTTTTCCTTATATTGAATAATCTTTTGTTTTCCACATTTTTATTACACTTTCATCATGTTAATTGTAAATAACTTAACCATAGTAATATAGTGTAGGTGGTTACAATATTACATTGACAAAATTTACATAGAATCACATTTTAAAAGACTGAACAATTTATTAGTTCTGGAAAACTTGATATATACTTTAACCTTACATTACTAATGAAAATATAAAATTCAACATAAAAAATCCTTTGAGGACACAATTATTTGCTGAGATGAAACTTTCATATTAATCATAATAAAATTGATGACATCCTGGGGAAAATTAAACATAATAAAGTGGTGACCTCAGATTCTTGGTAAGTGTTAAATTCAACATAAGCCATCCTAAGTAAGAATAAACAATTATGTGAAAGAAAATAACTAAAACACATTCCATTAAAATGATAACATGAGAATAATATAGCCGTAATAAAGGAAAATAAAATGATTCCTTATAAATAAATACACTAGCTGGAAACATAACCGTGGATATTCTAATAATCAAATAATCATATGGAAATAAATAACAAATATCATAATGGTGTAATGCATAACGTGAGACATTAAAAACACACTATCGAGGAATTTCTTATGACATTTGAAATTAAATGGGAAATACCTTGGCCAAAACCCAATATGGTTTGTCTCATGAGACCTTATGATTAATAGAGCGTCTATAGTGGGACCTTCCTATCATTTTCTATTTCCAATGAGTCCATCTTGTGAAAGGGGCGAAACATAGTCAATATATATATATATATATATTTATTGAAACTATAATACAAAATGTAATTAAATTTCTTTCGTCGGTAAACACAATAAAAAACCATTCAAAGTAATATGGTGAATGGTACCTGTTTCTTTTGGAAATGGGGATGACCTTCTTTATTTAAGGTTCAAACTTTCCAATCAATTTCTAACGGGTTTATTTGTAGAACCGGAAACACCCAATGATTCTATATCCATTTAGACATACTTTCCAAAGGTAGGTGCTCATTAGTTGTGGACCGATCAGGCTTCAGAATTTTCATTGGTCGAGAGGATGAGAGCTCAGTCTCATCACACCTTTTTGGGGGGAATTATTACCTACTCTGGGACTCTATTATAGTTTTAAGTTATGTTCATGAATCCTTATTAATTCATCATGAATGAAAATAAGTTTACCTTTAGATTTGGCAATCAATGTTTGATATGTATGAGATTTAGAGAATATTTTATATGTATTTTATGTTTTTTATTGATAAAGAATTATCCGTATGTATTGGAGATTCTTAGTCAATGGTATCCTTCAATATATTATATAAAAATCTCCCAGCCATTATAATGACTATATTGGCTTTAAAGACACTTAGTGGGGCACTTGAAGTTTATTATCATTCAGAAAGACACGGATTATTTCAAAGTTGGGATCGTACGCGCATATGGGCTACCTACGTATCCTTGTTCAAAAGGAATCAGAACCCACATAGTTCGATAGGAAGGATATAGTTTAATGACATATGAGATGGAAAATGATTAATGAAAGACGGGATTTAACCTTATAAAGGATTCCTACGTACTCTACTTTAAAGGCAGAGATCAAAGTCCATGTAGTTTGGGTAAATAAAAAATGGGGTTTATGCATAGTTAATGGCCCAAAAGGAGATGTCATTACTAATCTTACACTCTAAGCCCATGTTAGTCATGCTCAATGTGAGAAAAAAGAGGTATCAGTAAATTTGACAATGGTAACACAAAAGATTCAGTCATGAGAAATGATGTGGGGCTGACGTATGTATGACGACCCTAGTAAATGAAGATCACGACTTAGTTCTGGAAAGAAGCCCTAGAGTAGGGTCCATAAAGGTATTTGTAGATTATGGAGATTTAGAATTTTAACTCAGGACTTACTCCTGAAAAAGAAAGCCCAAAGTTAAAGGAACATATGATTGGGGCTTAATCATGAGAAGGAGGCCCAAAGTTGAAGGAACTTATGATTGGGTTTTATTCCTGAGAAGGAAGCCCAAATCAAAAGAAAATAAGGTTCGGGCTTACTTGTAACACCCCAAGATTTTATGAGAAGTATTCTTTTTAATTCATTTGATGTCTTATGTTGTATGATACACCAAGATTATCTTTCTCTATACACAACACCGTATTAGCTTGCAATAAATGAAACACTATTCTTGGATCGTGTTACACAAAATTTCATGTCTGTTTAATAGAATTTATTCTACGCAAAACTGAGTATATATATATATATATTCAATGTATAAATGAAATATGGTTGGATTCTATTATACAAAACAACAATGGAATCTTGCACTACATGCAACCCTGACTTGGCTTGCTTTACACACAATCGTGACCTTCCACAATAGCGTGTGTTGTACGCAATACCGTGTTTCACTAAACAACGATATGTTATTAAAATATTATATAAACTATCTGTTATAAATATTAGTACCAAATTTTTGAAAATTTATAAATTTTATCTTTCAAAATGGACTTCATTTTTGGATTCTGAATATACAAATTAGCCTAGGGTAAAATTTTTGTATTTTTCTGAAAACTTTCAATTTTTGATGAATAGTGAAAACACTGAATAATTAGTTTAAAAATACTTTTTATTTAAATAACAATTTATTATATTTAAATTTATTTTAGGTCAAAATAGATAAATAATACATATATAAGTTCAATGTAATTCATTGGAGTCATTTTATAATAATTTTAGATATATACAAATTTTATTGAACATTTCACCGTCTTTTACCCACCACCTAGGAGAATTTGAAAATTTACATAAAACATAATTTTACCACTTCTGTGAGTGTAATTTCGAAATTCTGAGAGAAACGGTTAATATCAAGGAGTAAAACGTGGTTCAATATGATAAAAATAATTTTTTGGTGAATAGTAACTTTTTAGTTTTATTTACCAATATTAAAAGTAAATAGGGTAATTAAGGGTAAAAATGATATTATTATTACCCTAAAACATGTACTAATTCTATTGGATAACTGTAATTATACCAAAAACAACCTTAGGAATAAAATTTTACCCTTTAGGTCCACTTGGATTAGATTAAGACATTTAATATTATTTTATTTAAAGAAGAGTTAAAATAGTTAAAATCAAATATTAATAACTAAAACATTTTTAATATAGGGTTATACATAAGATAAATTAGACTATAAATATTAATTATAAAGCTAACAAGATTTACTACATAATGGTATTTTATTTATAATTTTTATAAATTAAATAATCTAATTTATTTATAACACAATAATGATGCAGTAATTACCTTATTAATGAAATAGTAACATAATTGATGTTATAAATACCCAAATAAATGTAATTTGATACTTTTTATAAATTAAACTAATTTTTTGGGTTAATATGACATGTTATTATTGATTCAATTAACATTTTTCTAACTAATCGTGCAGTTATTATTTTCACAAAAATTAATTACCAAATAAAGTCAAAATTGACATAAAATAATTTTTTTTAAAAAATATTATATTGTTAATTGTTATTCTATTCATAAAAATATAAAGTCCTGCTAAATGACTTAGATAAGGTTATATATATTAATAATTAACCACTTGGGGTTATTTTGGCTTGTTATAGTAAGTTTATTAACCATATAGTTTAAGAAAACGAGAAGACACGGTAAAAGTTATATTACTTAACTTAGAGTTAAATGTAAATGATAATGTTAAAATAGTAACCTAAACTTGTATAAAACCTATTGGATGATATTATTTATACCCATACCCACTTTACCTTTTAAATAAGTCACTTTGGAGCCATTATAAACCGAATATGACTTTATTATAAAATAATATTTTATGTTTTTTCCTAAGGTTCCCCTCTCCTCCCTTATAAAAGGGAACCTCCTCCCTCTTCTCTTTACACAATTTTGAGCTTTGAATCTCAGCCAAAACCTGACCATTATATTTCTCATCATCCATAGAAACATTATAGAGGTTTTGGTCTCCTCAAAAGACCAAATCTAGTGCCTTAAGAGAAATCATAATAGAGGTGCGTCGAAGAAGAGGTAATCTCTTCTACCGATTATTTCAAGTTTCTTTCTTCTTAAACTTATTCTTCTTTATTTTTTTCATTTTAAAGTAATAACATCATTATAAATAATATACTGATATGTTATTATAAATATTAAACAACCCCATCTATCCTTCGGAAAACAAAATCATCGCGCGTGCGTACGTACGGAATATCATCTCCATGACGTGGTGTAAGCTGTTTTTCCACCACCACCTTACTTGTATGGGTATAATGGTGTAAATAAATAACTATATATGACTATTTTAAAGTGATATTTATTCTAGAATATTATACATACACTTCAATACAATTCCATGATCTTGGAAATGATATCATCGCTGGTGCGTACGTACGGACTACCATCTCCACGAACGCGATGAGATTCATTTTCCATGATTAACCATTCAAGTATGATTATAAAGTATATATAATAAATAATCATGAAATATATTACACAATAATGATATTGAATTTATATACATATATGTTTCATTTACTTAATTCTATTTAATTCAATAAAGAAACAAAAACGGCGTTCATGCGTACGTACGACCTACCGTCTCCATGAGCGGTGTATTTCATTCCATTTATCAATCTATCATATATATTTATATGCTGAATATATATTATATATAAATCATGTTTTAAAATCTTTAATTAATTAAATCAGTATATAATTAATAATATCAAGAACAACATGTCGAAACAAGTACGATAAATGAAACGATTTTACCCAAAACACCGCTTTAACATGGAATTTACAAAAGAACTGGTAATATAAAGTCATAAGTGAACCATATATATCATAAAAATGAATATTATTATGTAATAAGTAAATTAAATTATTTAAATAATTATACAGGAGGTTCAGATACATACGAAGCATATCAGACATAAGGTAAGGGATAACTTTTCCAATCTCGTTTTTATCCTAGATTGTTTATTCGTAAGTATTTACAAGGGTTATATTTATCATCCATGTCCCTGTTTTATAAAAATGGTTTCTTGTACATTTAAAGTCATTTTTAATAATTTTTACTTTTACTACATGGTATGTAAGGAATATTTCTTTTGTTTACGTTACGAGGTACTTTTTTGACTTTTCTGGTAAAAGTATGAGAAGAATGTTTTTTAACTTATACGGCATGAACAGATTTTTACGGTTTCATAACACATTATTTTTATGAAGATTAATCTACAATATTTCATGAATATTTTCAAAAAAATCCTTTACTTTTAAAATTTCATGTCATTTTGTGAAAATAAAATTATTTTGAATAATAAAGGATATTTTCCTCAAGAATTCTTTTCAAGTGTTTTATCAAAACCATTTTCCATCTAAGATGAAATTATTTCATATGTGTATGTTTCAAGTATAATGTCTCTATTATTTAAATGTTATTATTTTTATTATGATGAAATGATATCCATTTATTTTATATGTATTATGTTATGATGGGATAATGTTTATGAAACTCATTTTATTTGTTGGGTTATTATGAATGATGTATGTTTATTTTGTGGCACAAGTAATAATGATTTAATTATGAGATGGGTGGGACCTATATCTCCCTACAATGCATTGGGTAAGATTTATATCTCATCAGATAGACATGGCTGGAATGGAAAGTAAATCTGGTTCAATAATACATAGCTGGAACGGAAAGTAAACCCGGTCCAGTAAGGGACTTTGTCCACTAAGATGGTCTTGGCAGCAATGCCTTGGATACTATATAAATAATATCATATGATTAATGTTTTTCCCCAATTAAAAGTTTTATTCCCATGCTATTTTATCATTATTAATGTTCTTTTATGTTCTATTCCTTATGTACTGCATTTTTTATATCATTGCTCAAGATTTTGATGTCTAGATTTTATGCTCATGTTTTTACATTCAAATGTCTATGGATTGTTTTATGTTCTCTATATTTACAATTACTGAGAATTTGAGCTCACACATTTTATGTTTTATTTTCCCTAGGATATAAAGAAAGATTTTAGGTAAGAAAACAAAAGGGGAAGACCTTTATGGGAGATGTTGAAGATCTTTCACCATGATTAGAAGATTATGTTTCGAGTTTCCAAAGACACTAAACTATTACGGTCCTTGTATGTTGGTTTTTGTTATTTATTAAGTATTTTGAAAAAGTTATGTAATGTCCATGTACGCTAAGATTTGAGTCCCTACAGTAGGTATCAGAGGAAATTTTTAGTTATCCTTTAGAAACTAGGATCTGAAAAACTTTAGTGAGATCCCTAGAGATATTTCTAAGGTATTTCTAGGGATATTTATAAGGTTACGTATAAGTATAGGTTATAGTCTTAAATTACGGTATCAATCTTATTATTTAACCTAAGATGATAAATATTGAAGGTACTACCCCTTGATTATGATTTTTTCCTCTCACACTATTCTTTTTTAATTTTAGAAAATGGCTGGAAACATGAAGATTCACGATAATGGAGGATATGATGTACAATGGAATGATATTTTTCATGAGAAACCAAATGAAATTGGATCTGGAAGTCCACATATCATTATTATTCCTAATCAGAAATCTCATAATATGATCAATAATCTCAACTTTGGTAAGTTTCTCGACTCATCTAATAAGAGAAAGATGGAGTTTCATGATGATCATAGAGGAAAGAATGTTCAATTTACCTCATATAAATCATGTTGGAAGAGGCATCAGGGAGAATGTTTCAAGGGAACTAGAAGATGCTTTTGGTGTGGAAAAGAAGGACACAATGCCAGTAATTGTAAAGGAAAAGGTTCAGTTAACACCATGGACAAGGATAATGGTATTTCTAAGACATCAACAGCTGTTAAATGTTTTAAATGTGGAATGTACATGCATTATGAAAATAAATTCCCTAAGGGAAAATCTCATGAAGAGAATCAGCATGGTCATATGGGTAGTATTTATGTGGATTATGATGAAGATACTACAAATGATATATGAGATTAAAGAAATGATGAAGCCTAGTCAGTCGTTTAAGAAGGTATTGGAATGATTGTATGTTTATCAAGAATAATGTATGGTACTATGGAATAAAGAAAAATCTAAGGATTTTTACACTGTTGTCTTTCCAGGAGTTTTTGAAAGTATATGATGAATGGTACCGGTAACCATGAAAGGTTTTTCAAATATTTTTTGAAGGTAGATGATATGTGCATAATGAAAGGATAAGGAGATAATGAGATGTTTGACAGTATTAATGAGCTCATGACCAGTATAAGGACAAAGTGATATCATGGTTTGAGTATATATAAATTTTGGGATTTTGGTATGTGGAAAGAGTTAACTTTTGACAGCACTCATGTTTTCACTAAGGTTCTACGGTAATTCATCTTTCAAAAGAATACATGATTAGGGTATTCAAATGTTTGGAATGTGACAAACAAGATATATCTTATGATATATGGGGGATAAATGATGGTATTCACGTGATTGTTATGTGACCTTTCAAGTAATTGTTTTCTTTATACTATGATATTGGACAAATGTATTTTGGGATAAGCCTAAAGATTGGAATGGATTATTTTGTACATCAAATAGTATTATTTATGGATAAAACTTGTTTCTCGATATCATTTCAAGAATGTTATAATAGTATAGTTTTAGAAAAAGGACGACCCATAGGATGAGCGACAACCCGTTGCTTCGGACAAGGCTGTGGGAATCGAACCCAAAACTGAAGTGTGACAGGTCTTTATCATGTAAAACTGGCCTATAGGAAGTCCTTGGTTAGTATAAATTAGTTTTAATTTATTAAGTGGTATGATATATGAAGTATAAGACCATTTTAGGAACCATATATGATTAATCTCACTATATATGTACTTATTCTAACCTTTTGTTTGCGATAGATGGAATGACCAATCATTCTATCTCATAATCTACTAACACTTCACAAATGACAAATTCATCTTTATTTCTTTAAGAGATGAAGTGGAAATTGTTCAAGGAACGAACAACATTGAGATTGTACCAAAATCAAGAAAGCATTTATTCTAATTTCATTTTTTCAACTTTAGGGAAATGATCCTGAAAATAATAAATGTTGTCCTATTGCCCTCATATCTGATAAATCAGATAGTACCCCAGATCATCACAAATTTATGGCTTTTTGATTGTTGGATTTTTCATAGCCATGTTCTCTACCACTTTCCATCAGAACTTGATGGTTATATTTCTCTTCCATATCCATATTTTCACCTATGTTCTCCTATGTGGAAAGCCAGTGATTAGATAATTTTGGTAACCGTTACGTTTCATAATTGATTTTTAAATGTTAAGTTTTTGTATTCCTTTTTACGATGTGGGTTTTTATTAAAGAAACTTTCAATTAGTAAACCATTTATAACCCCGACGAATTTCGAGGGAGAAATTCATTTTAAGGGGTGTAGAATGTAACACCCTAAGATTTTATGAGAAGTATACTTTTTAATTTATTTTATGTCTTGTGTTGTATGCTACACTATGATTATCCTGCTCTATATGCAACACCGTATTAGCTTGTGGTATATGCAACACTATTCTTGGATCATGTTACACAATACTTCAAATCCGTTTGATAGAAGTTATTCTACGCAACATTGAGTGTGTATATATATATATATATTCAATGTATAAATGAAATATGGTTGGATTATATTATACAAAACAACAAATGAATCTTGCACCACACACAACCCTGACATGGCATGCTTTACACGCAATCGTGACCTTCCACGATAGCGTGTGCTGTACGCAATAACGAGTTCCACTAAACAATGATATGTTATTAAAATATTATATAAACTAGCTGTTATGAATAGTAATACCCACTTTTTGAAAATTAATAAATTTTATATTTCAAAATGGACTTCATTTTTGGATTCTGAATATCAAAATTTGCCTAGGGTGAAATTTTGGTATTTTTCTGAACACATTCAATTTTTGATAAATTGTGAAAACACTGAATTATTGGTTTAAACTGACTTTTTATTTAAATAATAATATATTTTATTTAAATTTATTGTAGGTCAAAATAGATACATAATAGTTATATAAGTTCAATGTAATTCATTGGAGTCATTTTATAATAATTATATATATATATATAAATTTTATTGATCTTTTCACCGTCTTTTACCCACCTCCTATGAGAATTTGAAAATTTACATAACACCTAATTTTACCACTTCTGTGAGTGGAATTTCGAAAATCTGAGAGACACGGTTAATATCAAGGAGTAAAATGTTGTTCAATAAGATAAATTTTTTTTTGGTGAATAGTAACCTTTTACTTTTATTTACCACTGTTAAAACTAAATAGGGTAATTAAGGGTAAAAATGATATTATTATTACCCTAACACATGTACTAAATCTATTGGATAAGTTTAATTCTAACAAAAACAAACTTAGGAATAAAATGTTACCCTTTAGGTCCACTTGGATTAGATTAAGACATTTATTATTATTTTATTTAAAGAAGAGTTAAAATAGTTCAAATCAAGGTTTAATAACTAAAACATTTTAAATATAGGGTAATATATAAGATAAATTCGACTATAAATATTAAATATAAATATAAAAATATTTCCTACATAATGGTATTTTATCTATAATTTTTAGTCATTAAATAATTTAATTTATTTATGACACGATGATGATGCAATAATTACCTTATTAATGAAATATTAACTTAATTGATGTTATAAATACCCAAATAAATGTAATTTGAGACTTTTTATAAATTCCACTAATTTTTTAGGTTAATATGTCATGTTATTATTGATTAAATTAACATTTTTTGAACTAACCGTGCTGTTATTATTTTCACAAAAATCAATTACTAAATAGAGTCAAAATTGACATAAAATAGTTTTTAAAACAAATATTATATTATTAATTGTTATTCTATGCCTAAAAATCTGATGTTCGGCCAAATGAGTTAGATAAGGTTATATATGTTAATAATGAACCACTTGGGTTTCTTTTGGCTTGTTATAGTAAGTTTATTAACCATATACTGTAAAAAAACAAGAAGACACTGTAAAAGTTAAATTATTTAATATTGAGTTAAATCTAAATGATAAGGTTAAAATAGTATCCTAAACTTGTCTAAAACCTATTGGTTGAGAGGATTTAGACCCATCCCCCCTTTAGCTTCGAAATAAGTCACTTTTTAGCCATTATAAACTGAATATGACTTTATTATAAAATAATATTTTACATTTTTTCCTAAGGTGCCCCTCTCCTCCGTTATAAAAGGGCACCTCCTCCCTCTTTTCTTTAAACAATTTTGAGCTTTAAAGCTCAGCCAACCCCAGACCATTTACCTTCTCAGATTCCATAGAAACATTATAGAGGATCTGGTCTCCTCAAAAGACCAACTCTAGTGCCTTAAGAGGAAGCTTAATAGAGGTGCGTCGAAAAAGAGGTAATCTCTTCTACCGATTCGTTCATGTTTCTTTCTTCTTCAACTTATTCATATTTAGTTGTTTCATTATAAAGTAATAACATTGGTATTAATTATATACTGATATGTTATTATAAATATAAACAACCCCATCCATCCTATGGAAAACGAAATCACCGTGCGTGCGTACGGAATATCGTCTCCATGCCGTGGTGTAAAATCTTTTTCCACCACCACCTTACTTGGATGGGTAGAATGGTTTAAATAAATAACTATATATTATTATTGTAGGGTGATATTTTTTCTGAAATATTATACATACACTTCAAAATAGTTCCACGATCATGGAAATGATATCATCGCTCGTCCGTACATACGGACTACCGTCTCCACGAACGCAATGGGATTCATTTTCCATGATTAACCATTCAAGAATGATTATAAAGTATGTATAATAAATAATCATGAAATATATTACATAATAATTATATTGGATTTATGTACATATTTTTTTTCATTTACTTAATTCCATTTAATTCAATAAGGAAACGAAAACAGTGTTCATGCGTACGTACGTCCTACTGTCTTCATGAACGGTGTATTTCATTCGATTTATCAATCTATCATATATATTTATATGATGAATATATATTATATATAAATCATGTTTTACAATCTATAATTATGCAAAATCAATATATAAGTAATAATATCAAGAACAACATGTCGAAACACGTACGATAAATGAAACGATTTTACCCAAAACACTGCGTTAACAAGGAATTTACAAAAGAACTGGTAACATAAAGTCATAAGTGAAAAATATATATCATAAAAATGAATATGATTCTATAATAAGTCAATGAAATTATTTAAATAATTATACAGGTTTTTCGGATACATACGAAGCATATCAGACATAAGGTAAGGGATTACTTTTCCAATCTCATTTTTATCCGTGATTGTTTATTTGTAAGTATTTATTATGGTTATATTTATCACTCATGTCCCTATTTTCTAAAAATGGTTTCATGTTTGTTTAAAGTAATTTTTACCCATTTTTGAATTTTACAACATGGTATGTAAGGAATCTTTCTTTTGTTTATGTTACGAGGTATTTTTATGAATTTTCCGAAAAAAGTACGAGAAAAATGTTTTTTAACTTATATGGCATGAATTGATTTTTTACGGTTTTATAACACCTTATTTTCATGAAGATTACTCTAAAATATTTCATGAATATTTTCAACAAAATCCTTTTATTTTAAAATTTCCTGGCATTTTGTGAAAAGAAAATGATTTTGAATAATAAAGGATATTTTTCCTCAAGAATTATTTTCATGAGTTTTATCAAAACCATTTTTCATCTAAGATGTAATTATTTCATATGTGTATGTTTCAAGTATAATGTCTCTATTATTTACATGGTCTGATTTCTATTATGATGAAATGATTTTCATTTCTTTATATGGATTATGTTATGATGGGATGATGTCTATGAAACCCATTTTATTTTTTAGTTTATTATGAATGATGTATGTTTATTTTGTGGAACACGTAAGAATGATTTCATTATGATATGGGTGGGACCTATATCTCCCCCAAATGCATTGGGTAAAGATTTATATCTCATGAGATAGACTTGGATGGAACGACAAGTAAATATTGTTTAGTAATACAGGGCTGGAACGGCAAGTAAACCCGGTCCAGTAAGGGACTTTGTCTACTAAGATGGTCTTGGCAGTAATGTCTTGGCTACTATGGAAATCATATCATGTGATTAATGTTTCTCCCTAATTAAAAGTTTCATTCCCATGCTATTTTATCATGATTAATGATCTTTTATGATCTATGCCTTATGTACTGCAATCTTTTATGTCATTGCTCAGGATTTTGATGTTTAGATTTTATGCTCATGTTTTTACATTCAAATGTCCATGGATTGTTCTATGTTCTCTATGATTACCCTTACTGAGCATTTGAGCTCACCCTTTTTATGTTTTCTTTTCTCCAGGATATAAAGAAAGGTTTTAGGTAAGAAAACAAAAGGGGAATATATTTATGGGAGTTGTTGAATATCTTTAACCATGATTAAAAGATTATGTTCTGAGTTTCCAAAGACACTAAACTATTACGGTCCTTGTGTTTTTGTTGTTTTTATGTATTAAGTATTCCGCAAAAGTAATGTAATTTCCATGTACTCCAAGCTTTGTGTATCTACATTACTGCTAAGGATGATGCCCAATTAAAGTGATCTTATAACCTGAGGCTTAATCCTATGGAGGAGGACCAAGGTTAAAGGAAATTATGATTGGGGATTAATCCTGAGGAGGAGACCCAATGAATTCCTCTCATATATGTAAGAAAACAAAGGAACCATTCCATAAATGTCTTTGAAGAAGGATTTGAAGGCCATGCCTTAAAGAGGAAAGGTGAATTTGAGGAAAGGAGTTGATTAGGAATGAGGCGTGCAAGTATTGTTCTGGCGCGCAAGTCCTGGTCGTGAAAGTATACTTGCGCGACATGAGTCACCTTGTAAGATGAATAATCCATAGGGTAGTACTTGGGAGACATTGAACTCAATCCTTTATTATCATCTCTAGAGGCTTAAAAAAGGTTGGCGCGCAAGTTCCCTGGAGAGGGAAAGTCATCGTGAAAGTGTTAACATTTCCCTTAAGGGATGGACACTTAGGTGTGAAAGTATTGATGAGTTCTAACACTTAGGACTTATTCTTCCTCTTTAGAGCTTCCTTTGCAGGTAAAAAAATTACCTTATAAGTGTTCAGAAGACTTCAGACAGAGACTTGGGCGATCAGAGCTTAAATCTGTGTTTTGGAAAATTCATCCTGGAAATGGGGGGCCCACAAGGGCTATTTATAGGCCACTGGGTACCTTGGGTGAAAAAAGAATAGGGAGTTCAAGTGACTTACATGACCCATATGAGGTGCGCAAGTTACTTGCGCGACACACATGATACTTGCGTGATGCCCTCCAAATGAGTTCCTAGTTCATCCCTTTATCAATTTTTGATGTTCTTCAAAGGGTGACCCTCATTGGGCATAAGGTTTTCCCCTTTTCCATTCGTTGGATTCTGTGATGGAAATGAGTGTCAACAAAAGTCCCCCCCTCAGATTTGGATCCGAAAAGGGAAAGAGGATTTGAATATGAGGAAAACGAGAAACAAGGGTTCGGCAGCACGTAGATGTTGGCACATAGGTTCCAGCGCACAGTTTTGCGGGATCACCTATATACATGGGTGTCACTTAGTGCAAACCATCCTTCCTTCAAAGCATTTGAGCTCTCATCATTCATGTGTCTTCATTTCCTTGGTTGATTGCTTTTCTTTGTGTTGCACTTCTTCAGTAAGGATTCTGACTTGCGCGACAATACCTGCGAGACATTACTTACGTGACATGACTTTCCAGACTTAATGGCTTGGACATTTTTTTGTTTTCGTCACAAGTATTTCATAAAAATAAACTTTTTTAAAGGTTAACTGTTTAATCCTTTTGCAGATTCAATGGCTCCCAGAATAATTGGATCGGATGATGAGTTGTCTAGAAAGATAATAGATGATATGATGAACATCATTGGCCATGAATATTAAGATATTTGCAATAGAACTCTCCCTAATTTGGATAAGTATTTGAAGAAATATCATGTCAATTTCCCACAGAGCATCTACTTGCCTTTATATGGTTGTGGTCATCTACAAAGAGTCAATGTTCAAGAAGTGAAGAATTTTGTTCTTCATTCTTAGTTTCAGACTTACACTAATTTGTCTTCGGAAAATGTCTCAGTTGCAGGATCATATATCAATGGTGGAATAGTGGGGAAGGCATACATAATGAATCATAGCCCATGTGCTCTAGATCTGAAGCCTCACAAGCCTGAGCTTCAGCCACATTGCTATCCCTCTATTTTCCGAAATTCTTAGATGTATAATTTCTAAGGGATGGAAAAAGAGTTGGGATTTCCATCCTAGAGGAGGTGTGAAGCTAACATGGATATGGGTAAATTGGGTGTGACAAAATGGTGTAGAGTTTTTCAAGGATCTGAAGGGAGCTACAATATATGAAGTCGTCTGGGATGGGCAGACATATTTCTCTAGAAATGATAATTTTGTGCCTGAGCTAATTAGCCGTTGGAGCCCAAAAACCAATTCTTTCCATTTGACTCATGGAGAAGTAGGCATCAGCTTGTGGGATGTATATAAGATCTCGGGGGCTCTAATTTTAGGAGATATGTATGACGAATTCATCCCCCACAAGGTGAATTGGAATGATTCGGAGAAGACTCCAGCTTTGGCTCGAGAGTTATTGAAAATTTCCCACAAGATAAATAATTCAAAGTCCACCAAAACTCATTCTTGAAAGGATATCCATCCAGAGGAGTGGATGGATATGTTTATCATTAAGAGGAAGGAGAAGGAGCGCACCTGTACTCGTCCTACCGGCTGCCTCAGAACAGAGAAGAGGGGGGCTCTTGGCACATTTTGGACAACTCTGGAAGCGAGAGAGTTGGTAAAGTGGGGGTATGAAGTGGATCAAAGAATCCCAGAGAAGACCCATCTGGCATGATTTTTATCTTTTTTGATCAGTGTTTATCTTCTGCTAGTTAGGGATTCGAAGGGAGGTGTCAGGCTAGGGACCTTCGTTGTTGAATCCAAGTTGGCTGAGAGAAAAATGGTTAGGTTTACCACCCCGATTTTGGCAAAGATTCAAAGGATCTTACTCCATGTCTATGTGGGTAAGTATCCTTTGATAATAGTTGGTCCATTCCATGTTTTGTAGGGATGGATTGCCACTCACTTTTGGACATACGCTGTACAGAGCGGAGTATAGGTTCCCAGAAGTTCTTTTAGCCCATCAGTTTAGGCATTTTCTGGAATTTCTACATTGTCCCTCAATCCATATGATCTGAAGGTGAGGCTGATCATTTTCAAGGAATTTTATTTCTTTCCTTTTGGAAACCTGCCAACTGGGCGGTTTGTTGATGATGGAACAACTAGCCTAGAATTGAGGTCATATATGCTGGATTGCAGAGATGGTGTATTGGCCACCATAATTGACGAAGAGATTATATTCGGGGCCTATTCTCCATATAGATTTGCATGCCAATTTAATTGTCTTCAACAGATTGTTGTATCCCTTCTCGTGCACGTCAATTCAGAGCAGCATCCAATGGTTTCCCAACAACTGTGATTGCTGATAGCTATGGAGAAAACCAGGGCAGTTTTTGATCTACCATTTGCTTGACCGATGAATCAATTGACTACATGGTATGCCAAGAGCTGGGTAGCATCATACCCGAAAGGGGTACTGAATCATCCGGTCCCTCAGGTGGGGAAAAAAAGAGAACCGTCAAAAAAGAAACCCTTCATCTGGAAGTCGGTTCTTCCTCACCCGGAGCTGATTCACCGGGTTCCTCACCCAGATTTGATTCCCCGGATTCACAGTATGGGGATGATGAGGCACGACATGTGTAAAAAAGGCCTCGTTCCAGATATAATCGTTATGCCAGAGTGAAGATACCTACTACATCGACTCATAGTGAGTTATATCATTGAAGAAATTTAGTCACCATTATTTTATAGAACAACAAGTTTCATTTTCTTATCCTTTATCTGTGATTGCAGGAGTTGGTAAGAAGTTGATGTCCCAGATTGTAGGACCCTCCTCGCGGCATTCGAGTGCACATGCTGAATATTTACGACCAAAGGCTGTCAACACATGGCGATGTTTATATATGTGATGATGAAACCACCTAGATGGACTTATGTGAAGGGATATATATCCCTGGAGTGACGAATCTCCAGGATTCTGCTCATATCTGCCTCGAGGAAAACCCCGATGAAGTGCGGGCTTGCATCAGAGAGATGGAAATGATCATATATGCCACATATGATTCCATTCCTATTACCAAGCGTGTGAAGAAAATGATGAATCCTGGCACCACTAAGGGGATTGGTGCTTCAGTAGACAAGTAGTTTCATGATCACGTGGCTCCTGAAGATGTAAATTTCGTTCCTTATTTCCTTTGCAACCTAATTTTAGTCAAAGATTTATTACTCAATGAAATTACTTTCATTATCCGGGAGCTTGTTAAGAAAGGAACTACTGAGTTACCCTCACCATAGTACAACCCTGGTGGAACTGCTATTGAAGCCATTGAATCTCCTCGCAATTCGGGCGAGGTATCTCTAGGGCAGAAAGCCATGGACGAGGAGCTAGAAAGGGATTTTTACTCTCCAATACCTGTATTTGGTGGTGACGATGTCAACACACCCAAAAAGTCAAATAAGCAAAGGCATCGAAGGAAGAAGTCCATAGCTAGACACTTTATCAGTAGTGGTAAGTCTTTCAGATAGTATTGAATCTTAACTCATGAAAAGGATGCTCATACTTCTTGGGATTGCAGGGGATTATTCGATTTCCCCTTTGATGGAGAGGACTGACACTCCTCTGAGGAAGACGGAGGGTGGTGTGGAACAGTCGCAAATTCATGTTGACCTGGCTGTTCCTAATGAAACGAGGAGAGAAGAAGAGTCGGCTTATGTTCCCAGTACTGCTCCTGTTGCTACTGCAAGGAGAGAAGATCCTGCTTCTGGTAAATTAACAATACTTCATATAATGTTGAATGAAGACATCAACTGACATCCATTCTGTGATGTTTTAGGTTCAACACCTGCACCATAACATTTTGGAGACCACTGCAACTGACTCCGCAATTTTATTTGAAGAAGCTATTTAGAGTTGGAGGTCGCAAGAGGAGGGTCGCCATGAAGACACATCAAATTCTCCCACTGGGGAGACTAACCAAGAATATGAGATATCACTGGATGAAATGATGAAATGTGGCACGTATTTTGAAGAAATTTTAGATCTTGTTAAATTACCATGTGATTTAGAATATTTTTGGTGTGAGTGTTATACTTCGCCCTATTGAAATTGTTTATTACATCTCTGACCATGATTGGTTGAAATGTGCAGTTCTATCTGAGTAATCTGCTGATCTGCAGATGCCTGAAGGGGGTATAGACAACACTATCATTGCAGAGACAGAAGCTCAAGTGGATCTTAACCCAACAGAGCTTCCTGAAACCCGTCCTGAAAATCGTATTAAAGATAGGAAATATGGGGAGGAGCCTTCTCATGATACTGATCTACCATTGGGTAAAAGATGATAATATTTGTGGCTGTACTTAATTTTCAAGACAGCTAATAATCTTTTTCTATCCTTTGAAATTAACCAAAGCTTTCAGTTCACTATGCAGGGCCATCAATTTCAATGGCTAGATCCGGAGGTGAAGCCTCAGCATTATCCCCAACGGGAGTAGAATGTGAAGTACCAAGGGTTAGGGGGGAAGAATAAGAACATGGCACTTCTTTAAGTGCATCAATCTCAAACTCTATTCCCCCCTATGATAGTGATGCTGAATCAGACCCAGAGGTGTAAAAGGCGCTCCAATTCTCACATCGCAAGGCATGATAGAATATATGGAAGATCATATCTGAAGTGCCTCTTGAAGAGCTGTCTTCGACGATCCCGCGATTGTCATCCTTGTTCTTCATGCTGGGACTTGGTGGTTTTTGATATCAAGAGATCCATACCGTGGTGAAACAAGTCATCTTAAGGAGGGAGCAGTAGAAAATGGTCCATCGTGATCTGAACAGAGCGAGGCTATTGACCAATATCGGAGAATTTGAGGATGCGGTGTCCCGAGCTAAGGATGATCATGCTGCAAAGCTGAAGAAGCTGAAGCATAAGATCAAGGAGAAAGTTGTCCAGTAGATGCATCTTCAGCAATAATTAGATGTTGTTACTGGGGAACTTAACCAGCTAAACAATTCATTGGAAGGAGTCCAAACGAATGGAATGAAATCCATCGCCGCGGCCAAGAAGGCACTCCATCAAGATGAAAAGAGTGAAGCAGGTCAATTGAATGAACTTCAAGTGTCTTCAGATGAATCTCAGGATGTAGTAAATCAAATTAAAAGTTATGTTTAAAGCCTCTTCTAATTCTTGAAAAATAGATGATACTCCAATCTGTGGATGTTCTTCTAATCTTGTGCATCAATGAAAAAAAACATTTCATCTTCAATCATTTGTACTTGAATTCTCTTGCTAAATAGTTATATATTATTTTTTTACCTAAGCCAATGGTCCTAGTAAGCATAGTTTGATTTTTGTTATGATTATAAAACAACCCCACAAAATTTTCATCTTTGGTTGATCAATATTGCCTAAATCATACAATATGTATGTTTAGGGAGCTGAGACTTGACTTTTGTTCAGTGTTCTTTTTACAAGTTCCCAATTTAATGAGTACCCTATATTTTTTTGGCAGTTTAATGTCATGCATGTTAGACATAAAAAGGATAACAATTAAGGTCGAATAGCTTTGACCGAATGGAATAAAATTGACTCAATTCCATGATAATTTGTTTTAAAACACATTACCACATTCATGTGTGGGGGAAAACAAGTAAACTCTGACATAAGAAAATTTTAATCTAAGGGATAATATGAAAAAAGGGCTAAAAGGCATTAGAGGAAGTATTTTCTAAGAGTGAAGTTACCACTATTTGACAAACCCGTTAGGGGGTTGAATTATGCATGGACACTTAAGGGCATTGGCTATATAGTCATATAATAGCATCTTTTGGCTGACAGGTCCATTATGTAGACTACTTGTGCAAGGCCACCTACAGGCACATGCTGCATAGTCAGGAAAAAGAACTCTCAGAAATTTTACTTTTCTATTGCTAAAATCCAGTGGAATTTTATGGGGATTCAAAGTTTCCAAAGCACAGAGTCTGCTGTATGGAGAGAAGTACTTGAATATAGAGAGGATATTCCCATTCAAGATTGTCAAAAAATTGGATGAATTTCACTCCTGTGAAGGTCTGAACCAATCGTAGGGAAGGTAAATATAATCCATAGACTTAAATACTTTCAGATCATGAAAAAGAGTATGGGAAAAATATGTTAAAGATGGTTGTTTTTGCGGATCCCTACAAATCGTTGTTAAGACAAATAAGGAAAAAAGAGGTTTTCCCCCCAAGAATGAAGTTACCACTATTTGACAATCCCGTTAGGGGGTTTTAATTATGAAGGGCCACTTAAGAGAATTGGTTACATAGTCAAATAATAGCATCTTTTGGATAAAAGGTCTATTATATAGACTACTTATGCAAGGCCGCCTAAGGGCATGTGCTGTAAGGTCAGGAAAACGAATTCTCGTGTATCAGACATTTTGTGACTAGAAGTCAAGAAAAGGGTTATGAAGATTAGGAAGTATTTAAGGTTAGGAGTATGACACATAAAAATGGGTATTTTCCATTGCATTAAGGAGATACATAGACCAATGCTGACCATAATCATGTTGTGGCGGGGTCCTGAATTGAGATGCTGGACTTCACTACATATCTCATTAGGATGAGAATCAAGCCATACATAGTTCATGAAATATAGTTTAACATCTTGTGGGAAAAGAGTGTAGGAGATCTTAGATTAGGGTCGTAGAGTTTAGACCATAATAAGGGAGACACATTGTGTGTTTGTTATAAACCTGATGTGAATAAAGACCAGGGTTTTCATACCACATTCATGTGCTCACAGGGGGACTTTTCAGCAAAGGGGCTGATAGTGGAGTTTGGGGTTAGGCCCAATGACTTGGGGCTAGGTTCGAGGGGTGCTCGAACATTCCTACGTTTCCCATAAGGATGGGAATCAATCCATACATAGTTCATGAAATACCCTCTGTACAGATTTGGTTTGTACATGTGATGGGTGAAAGGGGACTTTAGTTCCATGATGGTTGGATCCAAGATTAAAGGTTCGAGCATTGAAATGTATGCACATAGTCCTTGGAATATAACATGATTGGAGATCAATGTCAATAATGATTCCCTCTCAGGTGAGGGTGTCAAAAACTGTTATAGTTTATTTTCATACATGAGAAAAGTGAGAATAGTTTAAGGTCATATGCCTGGACCGGTGTTGTATAGTTTAATGTCATATAGAAAAGATGATGATGAAACAATGTGAATATATTTGTTTGTGGGGGGGGGGTTCAAGGATCAACATCGTATGAGATGGATGTGAATCGATATGAAGATATTTGTTTTGGGCTTGAACCTCTGGAGGTTGCCTACGTACCCATCCTAAAAGGCAAGGATCAAAGTCTATGTGGTCTGATTGAGAATGAATTGGTGATCGAGTTGTACTTGAGGACAACTTGAAGATTGTGTTGGGACTTACGCGTAGTTAGCAGCCCATAAAGGGTGTTATGGTTGAAGATTACTCTAAGATCATGTGAGTCATGCTATGTGCGAGAAACAAGAGGTAACGACAACTCTAATGATGCATAGTTTAACATTATGTGGGACAAAAGGGTGATGTACGGTTTAGAATTATGTAGCTAGGATGTATTGTAGTTTAACGTCTTACAAGACATGTGCACAATTTAATATCAAGTAGGACGTATAAGGGACTGTTTCATAGTTTAAATGTCATGTGTCGCAGACATGTGGTGTTTGGAAGTTTAACGTCTTGTAGCTTGGACAAACAATTTAATGTCATGTTGGAAGATATAGGGGCTATATAATTTAATGTCTTGTAGAAAGGTCAAAAGGGACCATGCAGTTTAAAGTCTTACAGTAAGGACTAAAGGGTGAAATTGTGTTGCAAAAAATAATTCTTCAAGAATATTTCATTGGTTGGAGTTGTAATGAGTTCTCCATACATTGAGATTAAAGGATAATCTCCATTGGAGTAGACCTTATGTATTGAATAAGTTCATTCCCACTTTGGACCAAGATTTAGAGGTTTCTTTCCTGGTATCATTGGTGTTCTGAGGACCATTACCAATTCTACTTGAATGAATGAACGAAGAAAAACTTTTTTATTGAAATCTCGTGCTATTCGATTATAATAGACTTCCAAGTGGTGTAGGGTGCACAATAGTTTTTCATCTAATCGTTCCAATTCGTCAAATTGCTTCTAAGATTGTTCATCTATTAATAAATGATCACAAATGGATACTTTGAGCGAAGGTAATTGAACCTCAATGGGCAAGACTTCTTCTATTCTATTTACCAATTAATATGGATTTTGATCACGTAGCAGTGCGGGTGGTAGTACTATAAGCCCATAAAGCATGAAAAAGTTTATCATGCCATGATTTCTTATCTTTATCCACCATCTTTTGAAGTAGGTTTGAAAGAGTCTTATTGAAGACTTCTATTTGGCCAATGGTCGCTGCATGATACCGAGATGAATGGTTGGATTTGATGTTGTATTCTTGATACAACTTTCTCACCTCGGATGAACAGAGGTTGGTTCCATTATTCGTCAATATGGTATGAGGGACACCAAATCTGGTAATTATGTTAGACTTGGAAAATCTAAAAATGACTTTAGAACTAAGTTCTTTGAGAGGTATTGCCTATGTACATTTGGAAAAGAAGTTTGTAGCAGTAAGAAAATACTTAAACTGCTTGGATGTAGCTGGAGGATAAGGTCCTACTATATCCATTCCACATGTGGAAAATGGCCATGAGTATTTAGCTGTATGATGCAGCTCTGGGGGTTGATGAATTAATTCGGAACATATTTGGAAATAATGACACTTCTTAGTGGAATCAACACAATCTTGTATCATTGATGGCTAGAAGTATCCAAGCCTTCAGATTTGACTAGAAAGTCTATGTATAGACTAGTGGGCACCACAAAATTCTGCATGTACTTCATTCATGACATCCATTGTATCTTCACCATCAATACATCTGAAGAGAATTTCATCGAAACCACACTTGTAGAAGAATTTTTTGGTGATATGGGATATAAAAATTGACCACACACCGCTAGACTTGTTATTTCCTGGCTCTATTAGGTGGGAGTGTTCCATTTTTAAGGTATTCCCCCGATAGGTGTCATCCATCCTATAGTATGACCATATGGTTCAAAAATGGAACTAATTTCATTGATTTTATCTCTTCTGATTTGAAAAAAATGTCAAGCTACATGATGGTGGGGAATAATGATGATTGTTTCATCCCGATTGGGATCTGCCAGTGTTGTGGCTACATTATCCAGTGCATCAACTTAGGCATTTTGGGATCGCGAGACATAAGAAAATGTTGGTTCCAATGGAAATTCCTCCATTAACTCTCTGACATAATCACACCAAGGGATTAATTCTTGTTTTATGATGTAATAATCCCCATTGATTTGTTTGATTACCAAATCTGAATATCCTTTTACCCTAAAGTGATTCACCTATGCCTAAAGATCCAATTCCAAGCCTGCGATGAGAGCTTGATATTTTGCTTCATTATTTATACCACCTTCTAACTATAAGAAGGAATAGGGTAACACTTCCTTTTCTAGGTAAATAATCACGATTCCTAACCCAACTTTGTTGAACTTTGGATCTTCCATTTTCTTCCATGTTGGACTTCTGGAGGCACCATTAAAGTACATTCCCCATGTTTGACGATTATCTTGAATAGATAAGACTTCCTCACCAAGAAGTTCAATATTTAAAGATGTATCTTCACCAGATGGGTGTTCAGCAAGGAAATCGGCCAGAGCTTGGCCCTTTATTTCCTTTTGAGACACATACTCGATATCAAACTACTGCAAAATAACATCCCACCTGGCGAGACATCCTGTATGCATTGGATGACTAAGAATAAACTTGAGCGGGTTATTGAGAGATACCTATTGGACTTCATGATGTTGTAGGTAGTATCTCAATTTCTGAACTGCAAAGATTAATTCTAGGCAGCACTTTTCAGTACTTGAATATTGATTTTTTGCCTCAAGAATAGTCCGAATGAGATAATAAAGGTTGTTTTCATTCCCAACCTCATTATTTTGGGTAAGGAAGGCACCCAATGATTGCTATAAATCTATCACATAGAGAATCAGTGGTCTTACTTCAACAGGTGGCATTAATACTGGTGGACTCATGAGATATCTCTTGAGAATATTGAATGCTTCTTGACATTCTTCAGTCCCCTGGTAGGTGACTCCCTTCTTCATTAATTTGGCGAAGGGTAAACACTTTCCTGCCAAATTGGCAATGAAATGCCGAATATAGGCCAAGTGTCCATGAATTCCTCTTAATTATTTCAAATTTCTAGGAGGTGACATACAAAGGATTGATTTTTTCTTCTCAGGGTCAACATTGATACCATGATGGCATACAACAAAGCCGAGAAATTTTTCTGAGGTTACCCTAAATGCATATTTCAAGGGGTTTCTCTTCAAATTGTGTTGACGAAGTTTGTTGAATATGATTTCTAGATCGGCCATGTGATTAGAACATTTTCTGGATTTAACCACCAAAACATCCACATAACATTCAACAAAGTTCCCTAAAATAGGTTTGAAGATATGGTGCATGGCACGTTGATACGTTGCACCTGCATTTTTCAGGCCAAAGGGCATTACCCGATAGCAAAAAACACCTTGAGAAGCTCTGAAGGCTGTAAATTCTTCATCTTCTGGAGCTGTTCAGATTTGATTATACCCAAAATATCCATCCATGAAGGAAAGTGCTTCATAGGCAGGTGTTGTATCAATTAAGAGTTCTATGATCAGAACTGGAAAATCATCCTTGGGACAATGCCGATTAAGATCTCTGAAGACAATGAAAACTCTAATTTTTCCATTCGTCTTTTTCATAGGAACAATATTAGCCAACCATTTGGGATATTATACTTCTCTAATGAAGATATCCTTTATAATCATGTCAACTTATTCTTCAATTATGGAGGCATTAGTTGGGTGTGTTCTTCTTCCAGCTTGCTTGAATCCTCGATGTTCTTCTGGAAAACCCAAATGATGAGTGGAAACATCAGGATAAAGAACTGGAATTTTTGTATAATTCCAAGAAAATACATCTCGATTTTTATTTAAAAATGAAATATACATTCTTTACTCTTCAAGAGTCCTGGATGCACTAATTACAGTGGAGAATGGATCTTCTTTTGTACCCTGATGTATTTCCCTGAGTTCATCCATGGCGGTAGAGATACCCTCTTCACATGATGGAGGAGAATACCTAAGATCTTCCTCTTCATCTTCAATATGTTTTACTTCTTCTGCTTCTACTTTCATAGTATATGACAAAGTAGAATTTCCATGATCATGGGAGAAGATAAAATTTGAACATTTTTTAGAAGAGGCGGCCATTTCTGACCCTATTTATGATGAAGGGTCTTCCTATGTTGATAGAGAGAAGATGATGGATTGAGAATCGACATCATTATTTCCCTCTGGTATTGTTATAACTTCTTCTGGCCTGGTTTATGAAGTATAGAATTTCTGGATTTCAGCAGACAAAATGATGAAATCTCCATTTAAGCTTTCATCATTGCTTGGCGAATCAACAATTTCTCCCATGCTGTCTGGCTTGGTTTCCATAATTGACATTATGGATGTTTCCATAAGAGTGTTTGGATTTGGGTCTATCCCGTCAATTTGACTGATAGGTAACACATAATCTGTACTCACATGTAAAAATGGGTTTACTGGAATCTTTTCTAAACCATATAGAGCATTAATTTTAGTGACCTTCTTCACTGTGGATTTTTCCTTTCCTTCAATTTGATAAAACTCCACCTCAATGTATTGAGATTCACATGTTTTAAATGGATATTTTTCACCATACAATGTCCCAATTTTACCATTGAAACAATATTTGAGATATTGATGATATTACAAAGGCACAACCACATGTTGATGTAACCAAGGTCTTCCAAGAAAAATATTGTAAGCTGTTTCCTAACGAAAATCCATGAAATCTGAATTAGAAACAAGGTCTCCAAACTGAATTTTGAGTGTAATTTTTCCCAGACATTCTTGTTCATTCGTATCATATCCTTGAAATATCAAAGTATAAGGGATAAATCAAATTCAGTGAGGCCCAATCGACGGAGTGTATGAATATGAATGAGATTGAATCCTGAGCCATTATCAATGAAAGCTCATCGGATGTCTATATCATTGACTTTGCCTAATAGATACAAAGGTCTGATATGTCCATATACAACATCATCTTCATCTTCATCTATAAATGATATCCTTACATGGAATTCGGAAGTATCATTCTCTATATGGTAGAATTCAGTCGCAACAATTTCAGTTTTGAATTCTTGAGGACTTGACAAAGCCTCAATGAGCACCTCCCAAAGATCTTTTAATAGATTCAAGGCATCTAGAACAGACAACTTGGCCGGTACATGGGAAAAATGTTTCAAGACATCATACTTTTGGTCCAAAGGTCTGCATTTCCCATCATGAAAATGGGGGTTTGCAGGTGCCTTAGAAGTTGATGCTTTGGAAGTAGATGCATCTCGTATCAGGGTATGAGTTGGAAATACTCCTAGCTTCGGTAGATTAGACTGACTAGGTCTATTTATTTGCTGAGAGGAAGAAGGTGTAACCTCTAACCGATCCTCCAAAATAACTATGCCTGGACCAAATCTGCCATGTGTGGAAGAACTTTCTTCTTCCCGTTGAGCCCGCTGAATGGCTTTGCCACAAGTTTCTTCCACATATACATTTCTAGAAGGGGTTGGATTAAAATAGTGGCTTATGGAATATCCACGTCTTCCCTTGTGTCCTATAATTATGTCTCTTCCTCTAATTCCTCTGTTAGATACATGGAACTTAGGCTCATCATAATCGAAACTATCATTGGCATAAGGATATGTTAAATGAATCGTGTTAATAGAACTGAAGATTAATTCTTCATCTGATGAAGATTCTGCCTAATTAGCCAGTTCAGGATATGCCGTTTGGTGGGGTGGTGCCCATGATATTGAAGCATATGGCATAAAATATACCAGAGTCAAAGATAATTTAGGTTTTGACACGAACTCGTCTTATTCTGACTGCTCTTTTTTCTTCAAATTATGTCGATTCTTTGAGGATTTCCCTTCTGATGATGAGTGTTTTGCTGTGGCATTCATATAAGAAGGCATAATTGGAAGATTAAATTGTGTTCATAAAATGGAATGGGTTTAGTTGATCATTTCTCTGACCATCCAATCATCATATTTATGCGCATTTTTACTTTTGACTTCGATCGACTCGCCCTCTTTCTCTGGATCAATAGTCGTAACACATGCTACCTGGGCTGAAAAACCTTTTAGTTTTACTTATCTAGAATCCACCATCTTTTGTAGGAGGTTGTTGAAGACAAAAAACTCTTGAATGGGATGCCCCAACATCTGATGAAGTGGAAAATAATT
The DNA here is from genome assembly GCA_963277665.1 of Viscum album. NCBI lineage: Eukaryota > Viridiplantae > Streptophyta > Magnoliopsida > Santalales > Viscaceae > Viscum > Viscum album. The sequence goes on from OY728150.1 coordinate 1,844,448,526, forward strand.
GGGGAGATCTTTATCTCCTTCCTTGTTCGGCCTTTTTGGACATGGAAACTGAACCAGGTTGTTTTCTAGAGCCGAGATGAAGTAGCTCAGAACTTTTTCATTCCAGAAAGAATAAACATTGTTCTTCAAAACATAAAACTATTTCCTCCTTTGATCTTTTTTATCATATTGACTAGGCGACCGTTGTTGTTGATGCTCATGAAGTGGAGCCCTTCTATATGATGAATATCTTGATGTGGAAGAAGGTAGAAGTGCTTGTTTAAGTGTAACTATAGAAGTATATGATTTCCCTATTCTCTTTCCTAGAACTAAAGAAATTACACGAATTTTAGCCTTAGTATTTGTAAGAGAGTCTTCGATCTGCTGAGCGATTGAAGCAAGGTCTCAAAACCCTCCTGTGTATTTCATAGGGATCAATTGTGTGCATAATTCATCACGCAGATTTTCCACACTGATTGTCAACAATTCTTCTTGAGGGAGTGCTAAGCTTAAGGAATATGTTAATACCTTCTAGAGAGCAATGAAATATGAAACTATTTCATTCATCCTTTGCTTACAATTGGTAAGATCAAAAACCATCATCTTTGGGAATGTTGAGCTGAATTGAAGAAGGAACATTTGATATAGATCTTCCCACCTTGTAATTGACCGGGATTAAAATAATGTATACCAGACAAAAGCATGTCCTTGTAATGACTATGAAAAACACCTGAGCTTAAGTGCTTCTTGTTGTTGAGGATTTCCCATCATAGGATCAGAAGGAGAAACAGAATGTGTTAACTGTTGTTCTGGATCTCCCGAACCATTAAAAATTGGGAATTTGATAGTCATAAAATTTGATGGGGGAGGAATTGAATTCACCAATTCAGGGTAATATCTCTTTTATGGTTGAATTTGTGAACACTTTCCTTCTATAGATTCATACCAAGCTTTTAATGACTCAATGGTAGTAATTAATTTTTGAGAAACATCTGGTTGAGCTTGGACCTGGGAAGGTGCAATAAATGGAGTTTGGATGAGTGTGGCGACCGGAACTACCACTAATGGTAGTATTGCCAGTTGTTGCATATGACCCATAGGATTGGACCTGTGAGGGTGTACTTGTAAGGGAGGATACTATTGATCCATCCCATTAGCTGTAATAAATTCCCTAGATTGATTAACTCCAACATGCTTAGGAGGAACACTACCTTAAAGTAGTTCAACATTTAACCTCCTTAATTCCTTCATTTCTACTTCATGATATGCGAACCTTTCCTCTAATGAGAGTGATTGGCCTTCTCCAGGGGAAGGGTAGAATGTAACCTAACTTTTACCCTTCTCCTTGGTATATTCCTTTCTAGATTACGGAAGGGCATTACCCAAAGAAATGTCTTTCCCCCAGGCTACCCTCTGTCTTCTAGTACTTACACATCCTTCATTAGTTTCTATTTGCATAGCCTCTTGAACAAGAACTTCTTCATCTATTCCATTTGAGTGAGCCTCATGTTATGGGGGATCAATGACTACGACATTGTTGACATATATCGATGCATAACGCATTGCATCCCTTCTGTTAGCGCTTCTGAGATACTGTATTCCTCCATTTACTTTATGAGAAATTTCCTTTATTTTGGTTGATCCCTTAGGAACTTCTTGATGAACCATAATTTGGAGGGAATCTCCTGATCATTCGGATCTGTGTTCCTATTGTGGCTTCTTCCCTAATCGATAGAAGACTGAATTTCATTGAGGGAGAGATTGAGAATTTGAAAAGGTCCCCAGTCCGATGGAATGGGGTTGTTCCTTTTTTCCTTCTAAACTCCCTGAATCCAATCTGTTGATTCTGAGGGTTGGATTAAAAGAGTCCCCACCCTGGTAAGTTGAGGTGGCTCTTGAGCTGCTACCTATGAAGAGTTTCTAAAAGCCATTCTGATTTTGTGGGTTTTAGTCCAGAAATTGCTCAAATGCATCAACATACATCCACTCAAATCACCTAGATCAGATGAACATTGGATTATTTCTGACACTTCTGTCACCTAGTATTGTGCATGCTCTAAACGAGAATCCTATTCAATATTCTCATTTGCCTTATGCATGAGTAATTTTATAACTTATTCTTTATATGTCTGACTTTGGGAAGAACTAGTTGAGACCTGTTCTTGAGCAAGCCTTTGATTATGCACAGAACCACTCAGATGTGGCCAGCCATGGGCAATAACATTGCATAGGACCACTTTTGGAGGACTTTGCGGATTGGAGAGTAGAGTGAAATGCAATGCTCCATGAACACCCCATCCCCTGATATGAATACCAAATGGTTCATTGCAATTAAATGGCGCAACCTTTTCAACGTGCAAAGGAATGAACGCTGAAGGGCTCTCTGCTGCTTTTCAACATTGCGATGTCAGGAAAATGAGAGAGATGCAAAGTTAATTTGGTGTTGCAACCCTTTTATTATCCTGAAAAGATTTTGATATTCATCATAAGATAATATTTTCTCCTTTAAGTGACAAATAGTTTTCGATATGTTGATATGAATATTCTGCAGAAAATATTTTATCAATGTTTAGGGAATATCATATTGAGAGTACGCCAAAGGCCAAACATGACTAGTATTTCACCTTTCTCCAGTTGTTCTATCATATTCAACACTTCCACTTTGTCATTCGATGAAGATTCTTCTCCCTGATTGGACCAAAGCTGGTGCTTCTTTATTGCTTCATTAGATTCAACAAGATTGGTAGATAATTCATTTGTCAAATTAGAAGATGAATGACACAGGGGTGGTTCGTAAAATGACATACACTTTGGGCTATCTTATGATTGAGAATGGATTTCACCTTCTAGCGGTAAGGCATCATACATGACTGGATTTTCATTTGCAAGTGCCTCAAGATAAGAGAGCTTTCTCATTACTGCATTTTCCTTTGAAAAATTTTCCAGGCAATGCAAACTACTACTACGTAGATGAATTTCACAGCTAAATTCATCATCATGGGGAGGAACACCATGGTGGGTTACAGCAAAAGGTAAAACCTCTTGCTCCTTTTTCTTCTGGCCATGCAGATGGTTATTGTGGCTACTATTGGAAAATGATACTTCGAGATTGACCGAATTGTCATGAAGCAATATTTCATGAGGAAGTGTCTGATGAAGACCTTCAGAATTACAGTTGTTACTTCTGGAATCTGAAAATGAGTGAGTAGAATCTTGAGTTGCAACAGACAATTGTCTAAGGGCTTCAAGAACTCCAGCATTGAGCAAGGCCTTATTGCAAATTGGCTCATGATCTTTTAACTGTGCTGGATGGGTCTTTTTCTTGGATGCCTTTTTACTCACTTTGGAAACCACTTGTTGGAGAAAGTGGTTATAATGTATAGGTGTATGTGCCTTCCTTAGAGAAATGGTCAGGTTAGGCTGATTATCTCCATTTAAATTGGGTGTATGTGCCCGACTTGATTGTCTGTATGACATGGGGGAGTATACCCCAAGACCCTTCTGGACTGGAACAGAGGTGTGTATCTGCTCTAGAGTGACATGTTGATGAGTCACTCCACTTATAGAGATAGATTTATGTTTCTTTCCCTGTGATGTCATTGAAGTTTTTATAATATTCTGACAGGTATCCCGAATATGGGCAGGGATTTGCTTCTGCTCTTTCACCATTGTCAGAATGTGCTTGGTGACTTCAGCTACCGTAATGGGATTATACATACATTCCATGTCTGGAGTAGGTGTATGTGCCTGCTCATGTCCTCCTTTTCTAGTCAACGGATATTTACAGTACTTATGAATAAGAGAAGATAGTTGAGTCTGCTCCAGATTTGTCATAAGAGCTTTCCGACAGACTTCTCCGGGTGCTACCAAATGAGATTACTGGCAGGATTGATGAGCATTGGTAGGTGTATGTGCCTTCCATGTATTCTCCATCATGTATTATTTATGGGTTTCCTTCAATACTGGAAGATGAGACTGCTGACAGAATTGGTGATTGAAAACAGGTGTATCTTGCTTACCAGTTGCCACCATATTAGATTGGCGAGCTTCTTTGGATGCAGTCAGAAGAGCCTACTGACTGGCTGATGAATTATAAACAGGTGTATGTGCCTGCCTATAGTACTCCACTAGAATTGCCTGGTGGGATTTGTGTGTTACTGCCAGATGAGTCTGCAGAGCAGTGAAATTAGGACAAATGAGTGTATATTCCTGCTCGTTGTTTGTAATCAAGATAGATTGATGGACATCTCTAGAGGAGTCAGTGGTAAGAAACTGCTCCCTTTTGGCCGAATTTCTCCTTTGATAGTTTTTCTTACATGCTCGGGTCTGAGGGACCTGAGCCGAACCCCTAGAGGTGATACCCTCATCATGTTGAGGGTGCACCACTACACGAGTCTGGTGGTGATTGAGGTGGGAGTCCTTAGGAAGGATTCCTGCCTTCTTGAAACGAGGCTTTGAGTGACCTCTTCATTCACCTACCTATAATATTGGAAGGAATTTTTGTTGCATTCCGTGGATAACGAACCAAAATGGTAGGAAACGGTGGTTGGCACCACCTGCTTCTTGACCACTGGTTGTCGCTGTCCGGACAACCAGGGTGAGTTGTTAACATGAAGGGATTGCCAAGTGGCCTCCAGATTTGGGATGGTACCATGTTGATGGTATTACCTCAACAACTCACTCGAGACCCAGCGTTAAAGATGATGAGTAGGTGATATCATCCTCAGAGCGGACGAGGATCCCGCGGGGGTAGCATCCAAGGCATTCACAGTTGTGAACTTTAAAGATTCCATTTCTGTATTGAAGAGAGATCTTGGAAAAGAGTGCATGTTTGATATAACAGACATAATCAAGATAATCTTGGAAAGACTACATCTTTTTGATGGATACATATGTGATAGATTTATTTGTTGGCCCTCATATTGAATTTAATATGGGCCTAACAAATAAGTAAAACATCATTTTAACTTGGTTAAGGATTCACGTCATGTTCACAATTTCTTGTTTCTTCTGGAAATGGGGAAGACCTTGTTTGTTTGAGGATCAAACAATCCAATCGATTTCAAATGGTTTTATTCATAGAACCGGAAACACCCAATGATTCTATATCCATTTGGACCTACTTTCCAAAGGTCGGTGCTCATTAGTTGTGGACCGATGAGGCTTGAGAATTTGCATTGGTTGAGAGGATTGGAGGTCAGTCTCATCACACCTTTTTAGGGGAATTATTGCCTACTCTGGTACTATCTTATAGATTTATGTAATTTTCACGAATCCTTATTAATTAACCAAGCATGAAAATGAGTTTTCCTTTAGATTTGGAAATCAATGATTGATATGTATGTGATTTAGAGAATATTTTATATGTATTTGAGGTTCTTCATTGATAGAGAATCATCCGTATGTATTAGAGACTCTTAGTCAATGGTATCCTTCAATATATTATATAAAAATCTTCTGGTCATTATGGTGACCATACTGGTTTTAAAGCCACTTAGTGGGGCACTTGAAGATTATTGTCATTCAGGAAGACACGGATTATTTTAGAGTTGGTATCGTACCCACAGATGGGCTACCTATATATCCTTGTTCAAAAGGAATCAGAACCCACGTACTTCGATAGGAAGTGTATAGTTTAACGTCATATGATATGGAAAAGAATTAATGAAAGATGGGCTTGAAACTTATAAAGGCTTCCTACATACTCGACTTTTAAGATAGAGATCGAAGTCTACGTAGTTCGGGTAATGAAAAAATGGGGTTTATGCATGGTTAATGGCCCAAAAAGAGATGTCGTTATTACTTTTACACTCTAAGCCCATTTGAGTCATGCTCGGTGTGAGAAACAAGAGGTATCAGTAAATTTGACAATAGTTCCACGAAAGATGCAGTAATGAGAAATAATGTGGGGACGACGTATGTATGTCGGCCCATGTAAATGAAGATCAGGACTTAGTTCAGGAATGAATCCCAGGAGCAGGGTCCATAAAGGTATTTTTACTTTATTGAGATTTGAAATTTTAACTCGGGACTTACTACTGAAAAAGAAGCCCAAAGTTAAAGAAACTTATGATTGGGGCTTAATACTGAGGAGGAGGCCCAAAGTTAAAGGAACTTATGATTGGGATTTATTCCAGAGAAGGAATCCCAAATCAAAAGAAAATAAGGATGGGGCTTACTCCTAAAGAAGATACCCAATTAAAGGGAACATATAACCTGGGGATTAATCCTTTATAGGAGGCCCAAGGTTAAAGGAAATTATGATTGGGGATTAATCTTGAGGAGGAGGCCCAGTGAATTACTATCAGATAAAGAAGCCAACAAAAGAACTATTCCATAAATGGTTTTGAAAAAGGTTTTGAAGGCCATGTTGTGAAAAGGAAAGGAGGAATTTTAAAAAACTCAAATTTAAGCTCTAATCTCCCAAGTCCTTGTCTGAAGTCTTCCAAACACTTCTAAGGAAATTTTTTTCCTAGAATGGAAGCTCTAAATAGGATGAATAAGGCCTAATTTTTAGAACTCATCAATACTTGTGTACCTAAGTGTCCAGTCCTTAAGGGAAATGGAAACACTTGAGCACCGCCTTTCCCTCTCAAGGGAAATTGCACGTCAACCTTTTGGAAGCCTCTAGGGATGATAATAAGGGCTTCAGTTCAAAGTCTCCCAATTACTTCCCTATGGATTCTTCATTTCCCAAGGTGACTCATGTCGTGCATGTATAATTGCGCAACCAGGACTTGCACGCCAGAACAATACTTGCGCGCCTCCTTCCTAGTCACCTTCTTTCCTCAAATTCACCTTTCCTCTTCAAGACATGGCCTTCAAAACCTTCTTCCAATCCATTTATGAAATGGTTCCTTTGTTGGATTCCTTATCCAAGAGGAATTCATTGGGTCTCCTCCCCATGATTAATCCCCAATCATAATTTCCTTTAACCTTGGGCCTCCTCCTTAGGATTAAGCCCCAGGTTATAAGTTCCCTTTAATTGGGTGTCATCTTCAGGAGTAAGCCCCAACCTTATTTTCTTTTGATTTGGGCTTTCTTCTCACGAATACAACCTAATCATAAGTTCCTTTAACTTTGGGCCTCCTCCTTAGGATAAATACCCAACCATAAGTTCCTATAACTTTGGGCTTCCATTTTAGGAGTAAGTCCCGAGTTAAAATTCCAAATCTCCATAAAGTACAAATACCTTTATGGACCCTGCTCCTGGGGTTCTTTCCTGAACTACGTCCTGATCATCATTTACTTGGGCCATTATACATATATAAGCCCCACATCATTTCTCATGACTGCATGTTTCATGGAACCATTGTAAAATTTTCTAATACCTCTTGTTTCTCACACCGAGCCTGACTCATGTGGGCTTAGAGTGTAAAAGTAATAATGACATCTCTTTTTGGGCCATTAACCATGTATAAACCTCATTTTTTCTTTACTCGAACTATATAGACTTTGATCTCTACCTTAAAATTAGAGTACGTAGGAAGCCTTTATAAATTTCATTCCCATCATTCATTAATTATTTTCCATCTCATAAGACGTTAAACTTTACCCTTCCAATCGAACTACGTGGGTTTTGATTCCTTTGGAACAAGGATACCTAGGTAGTCCATATGTGGGTATGATCCCAACTCTAAAATAATCTGTGTCTTTCTGATTGAAAATGAACTTCTAGTTCCCCTCTAAGTGGCTTTAAAACTAGTAAGGTCATCATAATGACCAAGAGATTTTTATATAATAAATTGAAGGATACCATTGACTAAGAATCTCCTATACATACAGATGATTCTCTGTCAATGAATAACCTCAAATACATATAAAAGATTCCTTAAATCCCATACATATCAATCATTTATTGACAAATGTAATGGAAAAATCATCTTCATGCTTAGTGAATTAATAAGGATTCGTGAACATAACTTAAATTTATAAGAGAGTCCCGGAGTAGGCAATAATCCCCCCCCAAAAAGGTGTGGTGAGCCTGACCTCCCATCCTCTCGACCAATGCAAATTCTCAAGCCTCATCGGTCCACCCCTAATGACCACTTACCTTTGGAAGGTAGGTCCAAATGGACATAGAACCATTGGGTGTTTCCAGTTCTACGAATAAACCCATTAGAAATAGATTGGAATTTTTAAACCTTAAACAAAAAAGGTCATCTCTATTTCCAGAAGAAAGTGTACCAAAATAGTACATCACTTTTCAAACATATCTTAGGTCACTTAATGAAATATAGAGGGTGATATAATATTATATCAACTTCAATGAAGAATGAGATTCATAAATTATTGTTGACACAGATTAAAATACTTGAAAGGAGATCATCAAATAACTATTGATGAGAATAAAAACTTTCAACTTAAAAACACTTATTTTTAACAAGACACAATTATAAAGGGAAAAAATTTCCTTGAAAATAAAAATGTAATATTTTAAGGAAATATTCAAACCATTAATGCATCATTACATAAGGAAAATCCAGTCATGTGGTATATGTTAAAAAACATCCCTTTCCTATTTTTTTTGAAAAATTCTCAAAGAACCATGTTTATAAAACCAAAAAATATAAAGTTTAAAATGTTTTGTAAAAAAGTAATTAATGAGAAAAGAATAATATAAACAACCATAGTAAAATTTTAAAAACTTTTTTTTAAATCATTTTTGAACAAAAAGACATGGAAGAAAACGTATGTTTTAGGGGAAATAAAAAATTAATTTTTTAGAGAATGTCCCTCATAAAAATCATATCATTGAAGTGATAATTAATCAAACAAATTGATTATATGTATCCATTATGAAGAAACATAAAAAAATTGAAATAAAACATAAGATATTCAAATTTTATTTCACAAATAATATTAGTTTTACATAATCGAGAAGGTAGATGATTACCCCAACAAATGGAAATTTGGCGAAGAATTTCCTTACCACTTATAATCAGTTAAATCACATTTCACATAAATGTTATAATTATAAAATGAAACATTCAATACCATGAATATAATGATATTAATGATATGATATATAAAATGTTATTATATTCTCTATACAAAATATATATGTTTTTAATAAGAAATATATCTCATAGAATTGAATGTTTGATGGTAAAAACATACCTCATGTTTCCCTTTAGTTTTTAGTAGTTTATCCCCATATTTAATGTTTCAAAGAATTTTATTAATTACATAGCGAACAAAATTAATAGTATTATGTCCTTTTATGATACTTTTATAATATCTTATCACCCATTCATTAAAAGTTTATAATTATTTTCTTTGTTTAGGTTGAGTTTGTTTCATGGTTTCGTGATAGGTTCATTTGTGAATATTTATAGAATTTATTTTAAAATTTATATAAAACTAAAAATGAAAAATAAATGGTATTAATGAAATTATATAATTTTTGATGCTCACATATATCATATTTATTTCTTATATGAGGTTGATTCATTTGATAAAAACTTAATCAAGAATGTTTATTTTATATATGTGGTCCTTCCAACCAACGCAAACTAGTTTTCATATCTAATATTATGTATATATATTTGTTCAAGAACATAAAATTGGTTATAATATAACATTTAAAATATTATTTGACCATAATAATAATAATTTTATGACCTTTCTTGAAGTAGATTATGGAAATAAAAAAATCATTATTCACGGAGATGGTTGAACCCCACAATTTGGAAAATAGTTTCATTTCATTGTTTTAGAAGAGGTAAAAAAGGGTTGTACATAAGATAGTACATTTTAAATATACAATTAAATTATATGACTTATTTTTGAGTTATTATTCCTTGATGGATGAAGGAGTCTAGGAGAATTTATAAAAATAAATTAAAATAGGATAGGTTGTTTGGGAAAGTTACCACTTGAAAAGCACCTCTTAGAAAGAACCCTTAATGAACATGTAAATGGTCTTTGGGTGATACCAATAGAACATTGATATAAGGGAGTGTGGAGGAGAATTTTTTAAACATATTTTAGGAGAATCAATCCTAGTGAGTAGAAATTGGGTTGAGAGGGTTGGTATTTGTACATGATGAGGGGCAGTTTTAAGTTATTAAGTAAAGATTGTTTTATATTTTAAGCCAACCATATTTTGGTGGAATTAATTACAAATAATATTTTTGGCAATTAATATTTCAAATGAATTTATAGTTTAGATAACAACATCAACCAACCATTTAATTTTTTATTTTTAAGTTTTTTATTCTTTTACCTTTTAAATTTACATTGCTACATTATTTTACCAACACTATGATAATTGTTTAGACCATGGTAAATTTTTTATGCTGAAAAATAAAAATTACATTATTATCTAATTTAGACCTTTTTATTCCAATATGGAATAAATTTTACTTTTTTAAAATTTTTATAGTGATAAAAATCAATTCAAAATTTGTTACATGTATAACTCATGAAAATAATTTTCAAGAGGTTAAAATATTAGTTTTTCAAATTGCGAACAACGTGTTTCTAAATTTAAACCAATAATTATTTTTTCAGGATATAAATACATTTTCATCAATAATTAGTGTTTATAAATTTTAATCATCACCATATAATAATTATTTCATAATAATTATGGAATTTTATAAAAGAACATATTCACTTTTTATCCCAAAAATCAAATTTTTTAGAAGATTCACAAAAAATTACCCAAAGCTAATTTTGAAGTGATAAGTAAAAAATGGATGTTAATTTTGGAAATTAAATTTTATAAATTTTTCTAAAATTTATTATATTTATTTTCTCATATAAATCAATAAAATTTAACTTTTTAAAGAGAATATATATTTTAAATTAAATTGACTTTACTAAAAATTATGTGTTCATTTTCTAATCATAATTATATATGTATTGAATATGAATGTAATATTTTTTATTAATATAGTTAAACTTATTTGAACACTCTAAATTTAAGGTCTTGTATAAAATGGTCATGTGAAAATAATAATATTTTGGTGTTTGTTTAAGCATGGTGTTATATTAAATTTAAGCAATCAAACATAATGTTTTTTTAAAATCTTGGGATGCTACATTCTCCCCTCCTTAAATAAATTGTATCCTCACTTTTTGAGAATGTGATTGGTAATAATAGAGTTGATATTTTAAAATAACATTGTGTAATTGAAACATCATTAAAGTTATAACAAAATGTCTTCATAAAAATAGGGAAAGTGAAATAAGAAGGTCACCAAAAAACTAAGTTTCCGTATAGGTTAACATAGTGGGAAGTGTAAACATAGAAATGGATAAAGAAATATAACTTAAAAATTATGATGGATGGTGATATATAATATGGTTAAGATAAGGTTTATGGCCACAACATATAGACCAAATAGGTCTTAAGATGTTTATTGATATTATTAGAAAAGATGATAATAAGATAATAATTTATTTAAAAATATTTCAAGAAGATATATTTACATGATTTCATTTTGTAATTACAACATCAATATATGGTTGTGACATGATAAATTTCAACTTCATTTTGTACTCAATTAATCATGTGGAAATTTTAATACCTGAAGAACTAGTGGATCATAAGATCTACAATGGGATGAAAAGTCATTACTTCTGTATCAAGTTATCATCATAAAAAAGGGTTATAACATGTTATCTAATATAAATAAATCTTCATATAGATAAGTAATAAATTAATCTTCAAAACATTATACAAATATAAAAGTAAAAAATTGCATAAATGTTATTTCTTATGTACATTAAAAACAATTAAACTCCAAAACATTCGAAAGAAGGTCCCAAAATTTTCAATATCTACTTATCACTAATTACACATAAAAAAGAATTAGATATTAATCATCAAATATGAAAAATGATAATACCATGATCATTTATTATCTTGAAACATGGTAATAACATGAGTTAATAAAAACATATATATTAAAAAATGCATGATTCCTTATTCCGTATGAAAAAGACATCTTATTAAATATTTTACTTAAATCCAGATATATAGTAAACTATATAAAATATAACATAAACCAAAGAATCACTAACCAATTTAATTCTCACTAATGATATACCGTAATTATATCATTATTATTATATCAACATTAAGAAAATATTAAAAGTTATCCTCCCTCAAACTTGTGTTTTAAAAGATCAAATTTCTATTGAATTATTTTTGTTGGAATCATTTGACACTTGCTTTAAAATACATTATGAAATAGAACTATAAAATTATAATTAAAATTTTATATAATATCATCAATGTAATTTGTTTACTATATATTTCTAGGATCTAAATATATAATAATAATAGTCATTCAACTTTAGCTATATCAATTGAAAATGATTGAAATTAATCCCTTTTCGTTATTGGGGGTATATTCCCTTATAAATTGGGTTATTAATTTGTGTTGTTCCCAATATATTATAGTTGAAACATTAAAAAATTTATTACTTTCCCTTGAAATCATGTTCCTGGTGTCCATTCTCTACACACTAATAACAAAAAATCATTCTCTTCAAACATGTACCAATGTGTTTCCTTCGAAAATTATTATAGGTGGGAGAATAATTCTTTCATTTCTTCCCCATGTCAATTTTTTTATCTTATATTATATTATTCTCATTATTTACATATTAATAATAAGATATGGTTAATTTTTTCCCTATCATGATGAAAAAAGATATTATATCGTCATATGATGAAAATGAATTGGAGACCACTACCCTTTGATGGATTGGTTTAATCCCATCAATGAAATGATAAATATTACTCTTTGTATTAGGTAAATATTCCATGTAATTTATTTATAGCCTTGTAAATTTGGATTCGTACATAGAAACATTGTCTTCTTCCTTTTTTCTCGTACACAAGAATTGTCTCTCCATGTCGGCTTGCTGCTCGTGTGGAAAATATTTTTCCATGAAGAGTTCCCTAAAATAATTCCATTCCATGGTTTCTATTTCTTACAATTCCATATTATTTTTAATTAATTATCACTATTGATCCATATATACTGAGAGATGATAAATTTCTATGTCAACATTCTCACTTTAATTACTTCCCAATGTGAGACAAATATTTTCTAATGAGTATATAAATTACTTAACTACAAATGGATGTATAGTAATAGTGAATGATAAAGCTTTTTTCACATGAAGCGATCTCAGATTGTTATAACATGTGGTGGATTAAAAGGTACTTTAATATAGGTATCGATATTTCTAATAACATGAGTTATCAATACCATAATATTTATATGTTGTTAAGGTCGAGCAGAAGATCCATCTCTAGTGGAAAATCCAGCTTCATTAACATTCCCAGGAGGGAAATCCCTAAATGTATTATGTATATTGATATGATTACTATTAATTCTACATGGTTAAAATTCTAAATAATGTCATTTACTAAATTAGACCATAAAATTATGAATCATAATGTAGATTCTAAAAATTACTCAACATAAATTGAAATATTTTTTATAACTAGTCTCTAAATCATATGTTTTGATTCATTGGGGATATTCACAAATTATTTCATAGATTTTTCTACAATATATATTTTACTATATCTAGTTCCCAATATGTATTGGAAACTTCCACTGATACCAACTTTCATGACCCTGGCTCTAGTAGCTAGGATTCGGTGGTTACATTATTATATTTTCATAATATAAAAGTAATTTTATCCCGTAGGACTATAAATTTTAGTTGATTTGGAAAAATAGATACATATTATCACAATAAATTACATTTTGAAATATAAAATGTAAAATAGTGAATCCATTGGGGAATATATTATTCTCTTAGATTAAGAATTAATATCAACAATAATAATCTTCTCAACATCCTGGGTGAAAATACAACCTAAGGAAGGTGTGAGATCAGATTCTCAGTAAGGTTAAAGTAAAAATGAATATATCATAAATAATAATAAACAATTACGAAAATGTAAATAACTGAAATACATTCCATTTAACTAATAACCTGAGCATAATATAAGTGAAATAAAATATGATCAATGGATTTCATATAAATAATCACATTAGATAGATACTAAACCATATATATTATAAGATTAAAAAAATCACATATAAATCAAAAAATTATCTCATAATTATGTAATTCATAATACCGTACACTTAAAACATTCTATCAAGGCCTTGTAAAAGTAATTTTAAATTAAATGGGTAAGGCCTCAACCAAAAAAATCCAGTCTGTCTCATGTTACCTACGGATGGATCGAGGGGATATGGTGGTCCATGATCATCAGTTACTAATTCCAATTTATTCTTATTTTTAATGTAGAGAAACATAATAAATATAGACATTCTCGTTTATTCTAGAATAAAAATTATAAAAAAACATTCCTCAATCGGTAAACCCAATCTCAAACTATACAATGTAATAATATGGTGAATAATATCAAAATAATATATCCAATGTTAAAATTATCAAAAAAAATAAAATAAAATATGGAAGATTATATTATAAGATATTAAACTCAATTATTTATAATATTTCACAAAGGATATGGACACATATAAAATAACATTATAAGTGATCACTAAAAAATTCGTGAGGAAAATATCCCTTTTCACATTTAAAATCACTTTTATTTAAATTTTCATGAAATTATGAAAGAAAAAATTTTCATTGGAAACAACCATGTAAACATGTAAAGGGAAATTCCAATAATTAAGGTATCAAATAGTGATAAAATAATCTCATTACATATAAGTTAAAATACATTCAGTCCATATTTGTTTTAGAAAAAAGAATCAAATAATGATGTTTATAAAATGACAAAGTAGGCCCCAAAGAAATTTGTAAAAAGGAAAAAAATGAGTAAAAATAAGCAATAAAATTAATAGGATTATATTAAAAACTCTTTTTGAAAGATTTAAAAAATGTAAAATGAAGAAAAATAATGTTTTAAGGGAAACTTTTTAAATAATTATTTTTAAAAGAATGTCCCTCATAATCATCATATCATTGAAGTAGGAATTAAGAAAATGAATAAATTATATGTATCCACTATAAATACATATAAAAAAGTGAAAATGAAATATGTGATCCTAAAAATTAATTTCACAAATAATCCTAGTAATACCGAATCATGGATGTAGAGGATTAACCCAATGAATCAAAATTGGGTTAAGAATACCCTTACCACATGTAATCAGTCAAATCGTATGTCCCATAAAAATAATAATTATTAAATTATTCATTTAATACTATGAAGACAATCATATTAGTGATATTATAAATATAATTAATGTATAAACACCACAAAAATGAACTAAGTGGTGAATAACACATACTTTTCACAAAAGTAATAGTGAGATGATAAACCCTTACCTCATGCTTCACTTTAGTTTTTTATACTTCATACTATCATATAATGGTTTATATAATTATATTAATTAATTAGATCATAATATTTAAATTTATTATATATTTTGTGATACTTTCATAAAACCTTTCCCCCGTTCATTAATATTATTTCATTATATTCATTATTTTGATTTTATTTGTAACATGGTTTCATGATTGGTTCAATTGTGTATAATTATGGATTTTATTGTAAAATAGAAATAAAAATATAAAATTTAAATGAAATTTTATTGATGAAATTTAAAATTTTTAAATGTACCCATATATCATTTTCATCTCAAACTTTTGGATGATTAATTTGATAATATGTAAATGATAAATATTTAGTTAATTTTAGAGTTTTCGCCCTCCATCAAGAAATAGTTTTGTTTTATTTAATATTATATATATACAAATATTAGTTCCAAAAAATGAAATAGAATACAATATACCTTTTAAAATATTATTTAACCAGATTATTTATTTTAGGACAACCTTGAAGGTGGTAATGTAAAATCAAAAATCATTACTCACAGTGATGTTTAACAACAATAATTTGGAATGTAGTTTCATTTATCCGAATAAGAGAAGGAAATAAAGGAGATAAATATAAGATATTCCATTATCAACATAAAATTAGAGTATATAAATGATATTGGAGTTATTATTACTTTATGGATGAAAGAGTTTAGTATATGGTAGAAAAAATGGAAGAAATTAAGATAGGTAGTTTGAGAAAGTTATCTCTTGAATATCACCTCCTTGTAGACCCCTTAGGAAATGTGTAATTGGTATTAGGGTGTTACCAGTATAACATAGATGTGGGGAGAGTTGGGGAGGGTGAAGGTGGGGAAGATATTTGAGTATCCTCATAGATTTTGAGGATAAATAGGTTGGTTATGGGTTGTATTTATACTTGAGGAAGGGTGGTGTTAAGTGGTTAAATAATAAATATTTTATATTTAATGGGAGAAAAAATTGGAAGAGATTAATTCCCATGAATTTTGTTGAAAAATAATGTTTTAAAGAATGTATGTGGTCAATAAAAACCTCAAAAAACTATTTAATATTTAATTTTTATGTATATTAATAATTTAATATTTAAATTTCTTTCACTACATTATTCTACCAATATTATGGTAAATCATTGTTTTACTACGATAATTTTTTTTGCACAAAAATGAAAACAACCTTATTAAACAATTCATACCTTCGGATTCTAAATTTTAAAAACATTTCACATTATTTAATTTATAAAAGTGATAAAAATAAATTCTAATTATTTAAATGTAAAACTCATAGAAATTGTTTTTAATGAAGAAATTTTGATTTTCAAAATTCTTATGCTTGTGATTAAAAATGTAACACATTATGTATTATGTCATTCAATAAATAATTTCCATCTAGAATAAGTGTTAATAAATTTTAAATCATGATCATGTAATAATTATTTCATAATAATTATGGTATTTTGTAAAAATAATATTTTCACTTTTTAATCCAAAAAATATTTTTTGTAAAATTATCAAAAAAACTAGCATAAGATTATTTTGACATAATGAGTCCAAAAATAATTTTTAATTTTTAATATACATTATATTATGTTTTCAAAATTTAATTATATTTAATTTTTTCATAGAAATTGAAAAAAAATTATTTTTGATGAAGAAATATATTTGATGAATAAAATGACTTTACTAAAAATTATGTGTTAATTTCCCAAGAATAATTAATTATATATTGAATAAGAACCTCATATATTTTTTGACAATATAGTTTCTCATATTCACATATACCAATTTAATGGTTATTTTATTTTGGTCATAGTAAAATAATAATAATTTGGTGTTCATTTATGTTCATTGTTCATTGAAACATAAGGTATGAGACATTGTGTTCTTTTAAAATCTAGAGTTATTAAATTTCTTTTTTATAACAATAAAAAAATTGTTTTGAAAAAACAATATATAATGTTATTTTTTATAAAAATTTAAATTTAAAGAAAAATTTATTTTATAAATTTTTTTCAATTTGTCATGTTTAATGATTCTTATAAAATAAATTATATGGATTCTAGGTGGTATCCTACTAGGAATTAGCACATAACATATAAACAGACCTTGCTTTATATATCACTATATTCTACTAATATATCTTAAAGTAATATTTTATATTACATTTATTTATGAGGGAAAATTTAGCCTAACTATGGAAATATAGTGGTGGTGTAATATCAAATTAAACCTGTGATACATGGAGAAGAACCTATATTATATTTTTTTTATTTTATATTATTTTTATAGACATTGATCTAATTTTATTTTTCACATTGTAATTGGAGTAGTGTTATATTGTTCTTTATTTTGGGATTAGTATCTTGTCCCATTTAATATTTATTATCCATAAAGGGTAAATCATTAACATGTATTATCTTATAATACTCTTGGGACATTTGTGAGCATAGAGTGATTAGTAAAGAACATTAGGTTTTTGGAATGTCCCTTTTGGTATAGTGTCCAGTTATCTAGGATGATATGGTATACATTGTGCCCTTTCTCTATATAAAATAAAGATATACTAGATAACCTTAAAAATTCTTATATTTCATCCTCAATATACTGTAGCCACTATCTTGTTTAGGTTAGATTGTTGTTTTCTCATTTATTTCCCAACTACTATTTGTTCTCAATGTTATGGATTGATTTGTAAAGTCTAAGTCTTATGAGTCACTTCTTTGTTTCCCAGGCTAGTATTGCATCAAAATTGTTGGATTCAAGGTCACGATCACCCAATATTATCCATTATTTAGGTATTTATATCATCAAATTGACTTTCCTTATATTATCTTCAATATCTTCTTTCATTATAGCATCTATGAATTATCCATTCATAACTTGTATTCTTGAAATAACCAATTATTTAACCCAAATATATATCATTCTTTATGATAGTTACGTAAAATAATATACTACATAACCTAGTCGATAAGATAGATGTCGAAAATCTAGATTGAACTTCTCATCCTATTATGATGACTAAATTTTGTAAAAAAATAACTGAATCCCATCATTATAAAAAGATGATTAGACCAAACAAGTGATGTTCAAGACCAATATTTCTACCTGTTATGAAATCACACTAGAATAAAATGGCATAAATTAGTATATGAAATGGGTAAAATCATAAGTAATGGTATATAAATACACTGTTATTTTACACCATTATGATGTTGTGATATTGTGCTTAGCCACTTGATAATTTTAGAGGAATATAATTTATTATTTTTAGGATCATTATGCATTGAAATTATTTATTTAAGATGTAATAGTGAAACTTATCATAGATGAAGATAATGGGATTTTTATATAGTACATGAGATATTTCTTTCAATAATATCGAATATTTCCTTTTCAAGGGGTTTATGGTGTGTCTAAATATGGTATGTAGGCATGTTAATAGGGAGAATAATTCCTTCTCGATTAAAGGATACCCGATTTTTATCTTCTTTCTATTATATTATTCTTCTTCATACACAATTTTAATGTTTTTATTCTATAATCAATATTAGAAAATATTTTGTGATTTTTTATTTATTATTGACTAATATATTATCAATGGGATAGTAGGGTGATTATGATATTTACTATTATCTTATTCATTATTTGTTATATTATATATTTTCATGTGTTGTCTGGTATATTAAAACAAAATATGATAATGTATCATTGGAAAATACTTTTTAGTTTTTTACTTAAGATAACTATTTCTCTACTTTATTGTTATTAGTGAATAAAATAAGTAATTATATTCTCTAAAGTATAATACATTTAATTTTGTGATTACTATTATTTAATAAACAATTTTTTATCTTCCATTATTATAATTGATACCCACTAATGATTTATAGAGGCGATTGTGTGCAATAATTTCACATTACAATGTCCCCCCTTTTAATTATATATGAAAAAACTATTCACTTGTCCATTTAACGGGATGTACTATAGAAAATAATGAAAATACTGATTATTTAAATAGAAAATGTCTTCCAATGATGAAAATTATTAATTAGTAATTATGAAATTGAAATATATATATATATTTTTAATACTTATTAAATATTAAAGTGGTAATGATACCCAATTACTCATGATCATATTTTATCTAATCATTGAATTTGTTTATCTCATAATTTTTTTATTTTTCTATGCATAAATAAATTTTATCCATTGAATACAGATCCATTACTACTTATGTATAATATCATTTTACATATCTAGTTCATGTAACTAAATAATTCTTTTGTGATAATCCATGATAATGGGTGTGTCCATACACCTCACATCTGTCATTTTTTCAATTTATTATCTTAATTACTAAATTCTATTTTTTTGAGAAATAGTAACGCCACTATAAATCCAAAAATATTTTATGATTTTTTTCAAATAAATGTAAGTTTTTATATCTTTCATTACTCACAACACCAAGTTTTACTAAATTGCAATATATTGTTAATATTATTATTCAAACCTAGAATTTATATCTTTACCACTTAATTATATACTCTAAATAGGACTAATTAAATTATGAAAATATAAGGTTTAAACATAATAAAATAATTTTTTAATCAATTGATTATGAATGAATGTAATAATAATCATTTGTGTGTAAAATATTTTTTTGAAAAACTATTTTTTTCACACTAATTTTATATATCTAAATAAAATAAATTAGTCACTATTGGTTAATTATTTTAATGAAATTTATACATTAAATAATAAATAATTTTTTTTAACAATTTATAATTTTTTTTTCTATGCATGGTATAAGAAGTAATCATGTGTTATTTTTAAATATATATATATTTTTTAAAAAATGTTGTTTCCTCACGTTTGACACACTATTTTTTTCTAATTTAATGAAATTTATTTGAAAAAAGGAATTATATTTTTGGAATCTTAATTTAAAAATTAACTTATTGTGATTTTTTTAAACATTTAATATTTTTATTAACATTGAAACATCCATATTTTTATTGAAAATTGCATTTTCTACTATTTTATTCCTAAATTTAAATTATATTTTTAAATGGTTTATAAGTAAAAAAATTAAAATTAAAATATAATTATTCAAATTAATGACATTAGAAAAAATTTAATATTATTTTTATTGTTGATGTTTATTTAGTAGTGAAATGTTCACCTTAGTAAACAACTTTCTCATCACATCTCCGGGGGTTACATTAAATTATTTTCTTCCAGTTCTATTAATTAAATTTGATAAAAAGGATTCAATATCTGGAATAAAAATAATTTATATTATATAAAATGTTAAAATTAATTTTTTTTTTCAAAAATTTTATTGAAAATGATAAAAATTAATTACTACTGTTAATGTTATAATGAGGTTTTGCATGTTACAAGTGAATGTGTTAAAATTAATTTACAAAAACAATGGATAATTATTTAATAAATTATATGTTATATTTATAATCATTGAGTATATATTATATAATAATGATAATTTTAATTTTAGTATTAACGTTTAAATTACCTAGGTAAATCAAAAGTGACTAGTAATATTGGTGATAAGTAAAATGGAAAAAGTGAGTAAACATAAAGGATAGGGAACTAGATCTTTCAAAAAAAATTCTTTGTTGGAGGTGGTTCTAAACCATAAAATCCATCAAATATATATATATATATATTGGGGGCATATGTAACAATACTGACATCCAATTGTTGAATAATATTAGGTATTTCTAAAAATGCCACCCCACCTCAATTATAAAACGGGGCAACCTCCCCTCAGTTCTTCACACCGAATAAAAAATAATTGTTAACCAAAAAAACCAAAATATTTAAAAAAATCATTATCCATGTTATATATATATTTTCATCCTAAAATACCAATCCTATGCTTCTCAATTAGAGATTCTAATGAGGTTTTCAAAGCAACGATAATTTTCATCACCAAGGTCTTCCTTTATTTACTTCTTCTATTAGAACATTCATGCATGATTTAATAATTCAAATATAATAAAGAAGTATCTAAATTATAATGACAAGTTAATATGATAATATAATAATATACATTCTTTCCCTATTCTATTAAATGCGCAATAAAACCATTGATCGTGTGTGTGGAAGACTACCATCTCACGAACTGATGTAATTCATTTTCCATCATAGCTTATCAAAAAAGGTTATAATTATGGATTTAAATTTTTATATGATTTTAATAAAATAATTATTTTTATTTAATTATAATATCACATATACCTACCTACTTTATATTCCATGGGAATACAATGACATATCTTATGGGTATGGAAAACTAGTGCATCACAAAGCAATGTGATTCATTTTTCACATAAGATTTTAATGGAATGTAATATTGAAAAATTTACTGAATATATTTAATTTATATAACACAATAATTTCTCTATATAGGTAATATATTATTTACCTTCCTTTCATCCCATCTATCAATAAAATGGAAGAAATATTCATCCATACATACAACTTATATTTTTTCTGAGTTGGGTAATTATTTTTATATCTATAAATTAAATTTAATAATATAAATAAATATATAATAAAAAATTATTATATTTCTATAATTTTAAAAATTTATTTGACTTAAGAACCATTATAAAAGTAAAAGACCCATAAATTAATATCCAAAACACACAGAAAAACAGTTCATTTCTTAATCGAAACAATATTTTAACAACTAATTGTTAATAAATGAGTAATTAGAGGTTATAAGTAAATAATATTTAGTATTATATACATAATTATGGTTTTTAATATATTTTTAATAAACATATATTTAAAATACCTTACTTTTAATCTTGTTTGAATGAATTCAAGACTTATGTTAAGATATTTTTATATCACTTTAATTTCTGTAAGACACATGGAATATTCACCACTTATTTCCTCTACGTGGTGTGTATACTTACCATGAATTTATTTTATGATTATTATTATGAAATTTATGTTTATTTATATTTCTAAATAAGGTTATTTATTTCTATGGGATTATGATTCAAAATTTACCAAAGAGGAAAAATTTTATTTTTCAATCTCATTTTTATCGAGTTTGTTTATGATTATGTATCCTGTTATTAAATATTATTATATAAATTTCAAGAAGAATATTTATTTTATTCTAATATTATTTTTTCTGGAGAATACATTTTTTTAATGACCAGGAAATTTAAAGGAAATTTTTTTCTTAATTACTTTGGAATTTTACGAGTATGTGGCTTCTGATGGAACTTAATTCCGAGGCTCGGTGTGCCAGGAATAAGTTACCAAAGTTTAGCTCGGGTACGTTCAGTGAACGAACGAGCGGGTTTTTCTATGTTTTGAACCGCTGCTCAGAATGGAAATCTGAGGGCACCGATGAACTCGCAATGCCGATAATTGCTTAAGGGGACCTTTACCGCAGTTGCGTTTTAAGTGTGTTACGAATTAATAATTGGGGAATTTGTTTAAAATAAATAAAATTGATAAGAAAATTTTATTTTATAACATTGGAAGTTAATCCCTCCCATAGGAAGTTGTTGGTGGGGCCCACAACCATCAAAATTCCCATGTGTGGATATTTGAAATGTGGGGCCCACACGAGACGCAACCTTTCACCTTCCCATAAACTCCTTAAACCCCCCTTCATTTAATTCCTTGACACCCCCCTCTTTATTGCTTTGCTAGCACACTCTCCCTCTTTATTGTTTTGCCAACACAATTCAATTAATGAATTGAACCTCCTCAATTAATTAATTTAAGTGGTTTGAGTTTTGAATTTTGAGTCTTTGTTGTGTGAATAAAAAATAATAGCATGAGCTATTATTTTATTTTGGGATCTTTTGGTGTGTTGGGAAAACTTTGGGGAAGAGCTCTTGAGTTTTTGAAGAACACCAACTCTCCGACGAAGAACGACCTTCCGACATAGTGAAGAACGCTCCACACTTCTCCAATCTTTATCTTCCTCCACGTCAAGGGAGGAGACTCAACCGCGGGAAAACTCACCAATGACGACGGTTCATTCTCGGAATTGATGGAGCTCATCGCTCTCCATGTCTTCAACGAACGAACCATTTTCAAGTTAGGGGTTATGTTCAATTTTAATGGATTAAAATTTTGCCTCGATTAGTAGTTGTATATATTTGATCGTCTCATCCTATTGATATCGCTTAACGCGGAGGGCGTGGGCCGAATGAACATGGTCCGACGACCCTCCGCTGGAACTTGATCTTTTTGGAACTGATGATCGGAGGCGGAGTACGGAAGAGACCGGTGGTGCAAGGGCCATCGTCGCATAAGCTAGGAAAAGCCGCGGCCCAGCGGGCCGCGGTGGAGGATGCACGGTGTAGTTGCACCCTACAGGTGATGTGGAACCGCGGCCAGCGTAGGCCGCGACAGAGGAAGCTGGATCTATCGTGCAGGCTGTGCAGTGGGAACCGCAGCCCGCTTTGGAGGCCGCTTCGGCAGAAGGACTGGCTGTCCCGTCGGCCAGCCGGGCGAAGGGGAGCCACGACGCCAAGAGGGCATCGCGCTAGAAAACAGAGCGGCCTGTCAGCCGGCCGGGTGGGGAAAATCCGCGGCGCGAAGAGGGCGCCGTGCCAGAAGACCCGGCCCGCTTGCGACAGAAGGCCGGTCGACCTAGCCGGCCGGTTTGGGAAGGGCAGCGCCGCATGGCATCGCCGGTTCAGACGGCCGAGGGGCTGCGCCCCTCGGACTGCTCGGCCAGGTGGCCGGGCCAGCCAGGCCACACACCCAGCCGGGCCCCACCGGGCCGCGTGAGTCACCTGGCCTGTCCGATCCATTTGTCGGGTCAGACCTGCCAAAATTGAGTCGACCTGACCAGTCAGCACGTTGGGTCTAACGGACCGGACCCATTTTCACTTAAACGCAAATAACATGAAGACCGTGTGTTTGATCGACGCGCCGTCTACGGCACTAGGACCCTTGCGACAAGGAGGTCCTTTTGTGATACTATAAGTGAGTTTTAGATGACTTTGGAAAATTGTCGGGTTTGGAATGAACGTAATTTCAACCGGGACCTCGGAGTAGTAACACTTATAACTTAAGGACCGGACATCCGATTGACGTGTCGTCGACTATGTTGGATTCCTCTTGATGAGATGGTTCTTTTGGAATACTTCACCTGAGGTTTGTATGCATTTGGAGTATGGCCGGGATGCATTATACCCTAAAACCAACCGGGCCCCTGTAACATAAATGCTAATAACTCAATGACCGGGCGTCCGTTTGACGTGACATCTGTTGGGTTGTGACCCCTATAACGAGGCGGTCCTTTCCACCTGAAATTACGGGACACTTGGAATTATCAACCAGTTGCTCGTAGAGCGGATCCTCCTGGAGACGAGCATACGGAGTATGGAGACTTTGTAGCTGGCTGAGACCTGATGACTACTTGTCCGATTCAATTTAGAGTGACTTGAATTGCCCAGTGGGGAGCACTACTGTGTTGGGGTGGAAGACCCATTGTGGGGAGCACTACTGTATTGGGGTGGCAGACCAGCAGTACTCGACAGGAGGAGTACCTCTGTAGGCTATTAGGGGGAGCGCTACTATGTTGGGGCGGCTGAATCATGGAGGGGAGCACTACTGGGTTGAGGTGGAAGACCTGCAGTACTCGACAGAGGAGGAGTACCTCAGGAGTCTAAGGTTTGTGAGAAGCTCCTCAGAGTCGGGACAAGATCACTGTACTCGACAGAGGAGGATCTCTTCAGGAGTTGTGGTTTCGATATAATTAATGAAAATCCTAGTTTGAGCTGATTCAATGACCTTTGTGTTTACCTCATGATTTAGATGGGTTACTTGAAAACTTAGGTATATGTATGGGAATATACCTAAGTAAAGGTTAACTGTTGATATATTTCCTTGTGGTTTATCCTTGTTGGATTTAGTGAGACATTGAGGGTCTTGGGGTCCCTACTGAGTATCATTATACTCACCCCTACATGGGCTATGCCCGCACCTCATTGTGTTGGATACAGACGAAGGACAACGTTGACCGAGGCAGAGTGTACGAGGACTGGACGATATCCGGAGGAGGACAATCAGCGTGACAGCACACGGAGTGGGCGATAGATGCTGAGTGATGAGGAGGACATCTGTACCTACCCTTCAGGTAGGAACCCGTAGGACGATCCAAGAGTTGCTTCACCATTCAGCTATTTGTCTTTTTAGTTGTACTTTCATTCAATTGTAGTTGTACCTTTCTGTTGGGCTTGTATTCCAGCCCCTTTGTACTTTCAGCACACCTATTACTGCTTTACTTAGTGTTTGATTCTGGTTGTACACTGGTTGTGTGTGTGTTTACATTTTATAAAGGTAATTCCTTCCCAATTATAGGGATTTATGCCTTTAGTGCTAGTCTCCAGCCACTGGCCTATGGATGGAGGGCTTGGGGTAGTTTCGACACTGACCCCTGGGGACGGGTCGTGAAAAATTGGTATCAGAGGAGACATTTCTACCACAACACATAAGACTCTGATGTTTTCTTTCTGTGATGCAATAGTGTTAATGGTACTAAGTGTGGTTTTCAGTTCAGGGAGTGCAGTGTTGGTGCGGGCGACCGATGTATCCCTACACCCAGACCCATACTTCTGATTTCTGTCTCAGTGCACGAAAACACTGATTGCGTGTGTGTTTTCAAAAGTTTCTTTTATGTCAGCTCAAACTAGGTCAGCTCACCAGGTATAGTCTTTTGACCATTTTACATCAGTTTCATTCAGTATGTCTTCACTCAGTCAGTTAGTGTGGGTACCTAGTGCAGAGTGCGATGATAGCACACTAAGCAATGAGACCTCAGTACAAGGCTCTCTCCTAGTTGACATTCCAGCACAGAGTTAATGCCACTTCAGTACGTTGCACGAGTTACAGTGATAGGGGCCTCCGAGGTTTCGAGGCAAGTAGGAGTTTTAGACGGTTGGGCCCTGGATGGAGTTTTTAGCACGAGCATTCCACACAGCTGGGACACCCGCTGACTTGATGGTGTACCTATATGGTAGTATCTTCCAGGGAGAAAATGATATGTGGTGGAGTTAGATGATGCCGTTTTGTGATGAAATCACCTTCACCTGGGGATACTTCAAGACTTTCTTTAGGGTGGAGTTTATAACAGCGACTCTACACTCTGAGCATGCTTAAGAGCTGCTGCCCTTACCATAGGGTTTTCTGCCAGTATCCAAGTCATATGTAGGCATAATATAGATGATACAGAGGTCCAAGAGGACTAGGAAAATAGGTGGGCGATCTCGGGATATAGGTTCGGTTGTGCGAGGAAAACAAAACAGAGCTAGCCATACGAGGAGTAGGAAGTGCTATGCATGCGACAAGCATGCTCATTTGGTTCGAGACTGCCCGACCTATCTAGCAGATGAGCATCATGCAGTAGAGGAACCTACTAGAATGAGATAGAGGAGTTGGTCGTACAGCCGGTGGCATATGACGCTTTGATGTGTTTCCATGACCACCACCAGAAGGTCCACCCCAACCGTAGGAAACATGTGGATACGAGAGAGAACAACTTTAGGCACCTGAAGCTTATGACTATGGAGCTCTGGAAGTAGGTGGACAAGAGCAGGACTAGTACCAGGCATGGAAGACTTTTTTCTTGGTGCTTCTAGTTTCCAGGTTGTCGTTGTTGTGTTTTCTTTGTGTCTTTGTACATCGAGCTGTAGTAATAAAAGACAATTATCTTTGTGAAATTTACTTTACTTTACTTTTTGTATGGTTGATCCTAAGAGGTTCTGGTTAAAACTATTGACATGACCCTCACTTGCGAGATTACTACTAGAGGAGACCCAGTAACCACACACTGATGCTGACAGTGTGACTCAACCCTTGGAGGCAAGAGTAACGGTTGGATCTCTTGGTAGTAGCTTCGAGGCCTTACGACGTCGTCTATGGCATGAAATAGTACCATTCATGTAAGGATTGACTGTATTAGGCAAAAAACGTGGTTCATCCAGGGGATGGGACCATATTTCTCTTTTCGGCAGAGGATAAATCTTAGTAGCTCTTGTATAACGTAGACAAAGATGGGTGGAGACGAGTTCTTACAATTGGCTAGTCTCACCCATTGTTTGTTGAGCGAATAGTTTACATTTCTCTCCAACTCAATAGTCTGAGGTTTATTTTCTCTCAGAAAGACTTGAACCAGAGACATCAGTGATGGATTGAATTCCTCTAGGACTATGACTTCGAGATAGTTTATACTCCTAGGTAGGGGAATGTTGTAGTAGATACTCTTAGTAGGAGATCGGGCATTCATCTGTTAGGAGTGGAGAGATAGCAGCTGGACACGTTTCAGATATCCTTTGTGGATAGTGATGGAGTCAGCACGTGTAAAACCAGAGATGGTTCTGGCTACAACAGAGAAGGTGTAGATCATCCAGGAGCGGATGAAGACTGTACAGAGCAGACATAAGTCCTATGCTGATAGGAGATGATACCACTAGAGTTTGAGGGTGATGACCACGTCTTCTTACAGGTCTCACCTCGATGGGGTCTATGGAGTTTTGGCTGGGGAGGAAAGTTATCTCCATGATTCTTCGGACCATTCAAGGTCCCCAGAAGAGTAGGCAAGGTGTCTTACCGCCTGGCCTTTCAACCTCAGTTGCACCAGGTGCACGACGTCATCCACGTATCTCAACTGAGGAGATGTGTGCATGACCTAACCATCATCATCGACCACTGAGATCTTGACATCGATGATGATGATATTTTAACAGGGTTCTTATAGAGGTTGAGGATCGATAGGAGCAGGTCCTATGTGGACAGTCGATTCCTCTTGTGCGCTTTCGCTGGAAGCACGAGAAACCTTTAGGAGAGCACATGGGAGAGGGAGGCTCAAATGGATGATTGGTACCTTCTTTAGTTTCCCTAGTTTGTGTTATAGCTTTACGGGGACGTAAAGCCCTGAGGTGGGAGTAATGTAAAGACCTGGAAATGTCAAGGGAATTTTTTTCTTAATTACTTTGGAATTTTACGAGTCTGTGGCTTATGATGAAACTTGATTCTGAGGCCCGGTGTGCCCGTAATCAATTTCCGATGTTTATATCAGGTACGTTCAGTGAACGAATGAGTGGGATTTTCTATCTTTTGAACCGGTGCTCAGAATTGAAATCTGAGGGCACCAATTAACTAGCAGCGCTGGTAATTGTTTAAGGGGACCTTTACCATAGTTGCATTTTAAGCGTGTTCTGAATTAATAATTGGGGAATTAGTTTAAAATAAATAAAATTGTTATAACCATTTTATTTTATAACTTTGGAAGTTAATACCTCCATTGGAAGTTGTTGGTGGGGCCCACAACCATCTCACATCCCATGTGTGGATATTTGAAAGGTGGGGCCCACACGAGCCCCAACCTTTCACCTTCCCCTAAACTCCTTAAACCCTCCTTTATTTAATTCCTTGAGACCCCCCTCTTTAATTCTTTTCCAACACACTCTCTCTCTTTATTATTTTGACAACACACTTTAATTAATGAATTGAACCTCCTTAATTAATTAATTTTAGTGGTTTGAGTTTTGAATTTTGAGTCTTTTTTGTGTGAATAAAAAATAATACCATGAGCTATTATTTTATTTTGGGATCTTTTGGTGCGTGGGGAAAACTTTGGGGAAGAGCTCTTGAGTTTTTGAAGAACATCGACTCTCCGACGAAGAACGACCTTCCGACTTAGTGAAAATCACTCCACGCTTCTCTAATCCGTATCTTCCTCCATGTCAAGGGAGGATACTCAACTATGGGGAAACTCGCCAACGACGACAGTTATTTCCCGGTGTTGATGGAGAGACATCGCTTTCCGCATCTTTGATGAACGAACCATTTTCGAGGTAGGGGTTATGTTCAATCTTAATGGATTAAAATTGTGCCTCGATTCGTAGTTGTTTATCTTTGAATGTCTCAGCCTATTGATATCGCTTTACCCGGAGGGTGTGGGCTGAAAGAACACGGTCCGACAACCCTCTTCCAGAACCTGATATATTTGGAACCAACGATTAGAGGCAGAACACGGAAGAGACTTGCGGCACAAGGGCCGTCGTCGCATAATCTAGGAAAAGCCACGACAAAGCGTGTCGCGGTGGAGGAAGCACAGTTCCATCGTGCCTTGCTGAGGATGCGGAACTACGTCCAGCGTAGGCTGTGGCAGAAGAAACTGGCGCTGTCGCACCGGCTGTGCAGCGGGAACCGCGTCCCGCTTTGCGGGGCGCTTCAACGGAAGAACCGGCTGGCCGGGCGAAGGGGAACCGCGCCGCCTAGAGGGGGCCGCACTAGAAAACTGGCCGGCCCGTCGTCCGGTCGGGCAGAGCAGATCAGCGTCGCCATGAGGGCGTCGTGCTGGAAGACCTGCAGCCCGCTGTGTGGGCCGCTTGCGCCAGAACGCCGGCCGGCCTAGCCAACCGTTTTGGGAAGGGCGGCGTCGCCGGTTCAGACAGCTGAGGGCCTGCACCCCTCGGACCGCTCGGCTGGCTGGCCAAGCCAGCCAGGCTGTAACACCCCGAGCTTCTATGATACGCTTCTCATTCAATAATGCAATAGTTTGCATTGTACGCAACTTCGAGTTCTAACACACCGCAACTAATCAAAGTAGCCGTTATGAATAGTAATACCCACTTTTTAAAATTTTAGAAATTTTATATTTCAAAATGGACTTCATTTTTGGATTTGGAATATCTAAATTAGCCTATGTTGAATTTTTGGTATTTTTCTGAGAACTTCTAATTTTTTATGAATAGTGAAAAATACTTAAAAACAACTTTTTTAATCAAAATAATTTATAGTGATAAATTATACTATCTAGTGGTTTTGAAGTATAATTAGAATATATTTTTACCATTTTATCCAATGGTGGTCATTAGAATTAATTTAACAGTGAAATTGGACATAAACAACTGCCAATCTTTTGATATAAATTGTTTCTTAAAAACACGCTATTTGTTGTGACAGCGGGAATTAATTATAAAATTAATTAATGCAACTTATATGTTTGTAATTTTGTAAAATAGACATCATTTTTGAATTCGGAATATCAATTATATCTTAGGGTGAAATTTTGGCATTGTTCTGAAAAACTTCAATTTTTGATGAATAGTGAAACCACTAAGTGGTAGTTAACTAACTGATTTTTCGTTTAAATGAAATATTACCACTTCTGTGTTTTGATTTTCGAAAATCCGACATACATGGTTGTCATTAAGAATTAAAATGTGGTTCAATGAGATTAAAATAATTTTTGGTGAATAGTAACTTTTAAGTTCTTAATCGCGATTAGAGGTAATTAGTGTAGTTTAAGGTAAAAATAATGTTTTAATAATATGAGATGAGATTGACACATGTTCTATCCTCATTGGATGTGACATGGCCGACCAAGAAAATCCACGGGTCAACTTGGGGACCCCATGGAGCCACTTTAGTTGGAAAATGACATAAATACCTTTTATTTAATGTTAAAGTAAAAAATGACACAAACATGATATGTTTTACTAAAACAATTTTTACATGGGGTTATACAAGTCATATTTTTGACTATAAATAGTCATTGGAAAGATAAAAAGATTTCCTACATAATAGTAGTTTTTTTATAATTTTTAGACATTAAATAAATTAAATTATTTATGACATCATGATGATGCAGCGATGACCTCATTATTTAACGATTTAAATAAAATGAAAAGATAATGTAAAATCCAAGGCTTAAACTTGTCAAAAGACTATTGGATGGGTATATTTCGAACCCTTATCACCTTATCCTAGAATTATATAAGTATGGGACCTTTAGAATCCGAACAGTATTGTATAATAATGTAAAATTTCCTTACATTCCAAGAGTGCCCCTCCTCTCCTCTTATAAAAGGCCCCCACCTCTACCACATCATTAACACTTTCAAGCCATTTGGATTGGACAAACTCTGCCCAAATACTCTCCCAACTTCCCTACCTTACTCCTAGAATCCTCACTTTGGGTAGAATTCTTCCCAAGGAAGCCTTTGGCTCAAATCAAAAGAGTTACCCAATTTTAAGGTAATGTCTTCTCTAATGTTGTTTTGTTTTATTTTTCTTCTCCAACCCCCTAAAAACTTTTTATTCATTTCTTTTGTAACAAGAACAGTATCCTAAATATAATAGGATGTTTTTATAAGAAGGATTCGAGCTACACATACACAAACCTACATCTAATGGTTAAAGAACATACTGTTTCTGTGGATGGCGGATTTCTGCCTCACGAGACGATGATTGTTCAACACTCATATAACACCTTCAAAGGTGGCCATTAAGACGTCACTATATTTATATAAGATATATAATATGTTTATGTTTTCCTTATGCTTCTGTATTTCTCATTTATGGCATACTTTATGATTTCTTTTATGGGTAAACGCGATAATTTCATTTTAGGAAGTGCGGACTACCGCCCCCTCAAAGTGATGTGAATCGTTAATGCCATATGTGGGATGTATAAAGGATGGAGTAAATGATATTATATATAATATTATACTGGAAATATATTATACCATTATATAATTATTATTTCTTTCCATTAAATACGAAATAGAAATGAAAGTAGCGTTCATGCGTACGTACGGCTTACCGTCTCCATGAATGGTGCATTTCATTTCTTACCTCTAAATGTTATGTAATATTATGAATGAATGTATATACTAGATATATATTATATATATGATATCTACATCATGAATATAATTTTGGATATAATGGATATTTCACCACATGAACAACTTGTAATTATAAGAATTTATTGTTGACTCAAGTACCAAAGATCGACAAAACGACCGTTATTAACTTAAATAATTACATAATGTTCATAACATTGTAATAAGTGATATAAAAAGGATAATGAAATTGAAAATTGTTATTAATTAGGTAGATATTAACTCTAGTTTATTATTCAGGAGGTTAAAGAACGGTTGAGTCAAGTCGGACACGAGGTAAGGGAATTTCTTAACCCAACTTCCATTCTTTGGGTTAATCTCCTACTTTCAAATTATATCATGATATTATTATGTCCTATTTTGTATTTTTATGTTCTTTATGTGTACCTATAGCGAATACACATAATAGATCTATTTTATTTTAAAAATTATCTTTTTAAGGACTTCGTCTCAATCTCCTTTCATTGAGGCATATTTGGTTTTATACACAATTTTCTTTTATACGGTGTATAAACCCCTTTGACTTTTATGTTTATTCAAAAGGAATCTTTTTTATACAAAGCGTTTTACTAAACGACAAAAAGGGAATGTTTTTCTTTCCGTACATATGTGGCGACAATGAATTCTCCGCCGCCGTGACCATTATTTGAGTATCGGCTTCCTCTACAAGCCATCACTTTTTTTAATGAAAAATAAATACAAAGTTTTAACTTTCCTTTATTTTGGTATTGAAAATGGTTTTGAAAGCATTTTTATTATATCAATGTGTTTTATTGAAATCTTGTGATTGAAATGTGGAAATGTTATGTTTCCATTATGCATGTTTTATGTGATACGATTATGTTATGGTTTATGATATGTTTAAACCCATTCATATGAGGAATGCATTGGACTTAGTAAGTGAAAGGTGGAGCCCGCTATAGCTCCTCGCTGCATCGGCAGGTCTCATGAGACAAACTAGTGTCTTGGCACGAGGCCTTGACAAAATCGTATTTGTGGTCTTGGCACGAGGCCTTGGCTATGTGGTTATGATAGTCTGACATTATGCATACCATCATTATGAAAGTGGTTATTGATATTGCATGTGATTATTCGACTAGTAGAATATCCATGTGAAGAAGTGAATGACATTATCTCATTTTACTTTTTCCATATTATGTTGAAGTTCAAGTTTAAAAGGCTTTTTTTTAGTTATACATTGCCTTAAATGTTTATGTTTATTGATGAAAGCTTCCGCTATGTTGTTATCCTTACTGAGCATCTGAGATCACCCCTTTCAATGTTTTGATATTTTCCAGGATGTGAAGAAATATTTTAGGAATGACCTGTAGGGATAATCAGAAGAGGATATGAGTGTAGACTAAGAATACTTTGTTATTAGTTTTTTACTTTATGATCTAATGTAAGACTTATGAATGTATCTAGTGTTTCCAAGGCTACTAAAATAATTGGTCTTTGGAGACTTGATCTTTTGTGATCATGCCAATGTTACGAAGTAATGCACCGACTCTGGGTAGCTGGGGTCGGGGCATTACAGTTGGTATCAGAGGCAGTTTAGTACTAACCTTGGAAGCTAGATTTAGATAAACTCTGATTAGAGCACATAGCCCAAAGATATACTTTTAGGATTAGTATAGAAGAACTTCCTAGAATTTTGTTACTGTAGAGATTTTGTGAGTTTTCCGAGCAATACATCCCTGTCTGCATACGAGCAGGTAGAGGTGGCTTTGGCACAAATGTACCAAGGGGTAAAACCCGAAAACACCGCTTTGAGCTAGACTCGAACGGGAACTGGTGCACGACAACGGGCCTTGCTGCACTCTTGGTTACGACACTCCCGGGGGATATGCTTAGGATAATTCTCGTTTTCTTTACAAACCACTATGAACAGTTATGAGTATATACTTCCTCAAAGAAAACCTTTTTATGATTATGGATTATATCCATAAATAGTTCAATTTATGTTAAGTATTTTATAAGTATGGAATTATGTATTTTGATTCATAAACTAATCTAGTTTATTCCATTGTATAGAAATGGCGCTCAGTAGAAGGAATGTGAACTCCATCAATACGTATGATCCAAAGAGTAAGAAGGATCATATCTTTCATGGTATTAAGCCAACATTTAGAAGAGAAATATTCTCCCATGTGTTATCAACATATGAAGAAATAGTATCATGTGTTAATAAGATAAGTAGAGAATTATATGAGTCTTATGGATTTGAAGGGATGAAAGAGAAGAAAAGGATGGAAGAGAGAATGATGGATAAAGGGACGATGGAAAAGAAGAATTTTCCAATATGTGATAACCGTGGGAAGAAACACCTTGGAATTTTCCTGAAGGGAATGGGAGTTTGTTATAAGTGTGGAGAAAAAGGACACCAAGTGCGTGACTGCAAGGGTAATAAAAAGGTTTCAAATGTACAATGCTTCATCTGCAAGGAGTGGGGACACTACGAAAACCAATGTTCAAATCATCAGAGTATGCCCCAAATGATGTTATTGGATAATAATCAAGTTATGATACTACCACAGATGAGGAGGAATGATTAGAGTTCTTATGTTGTTATTAAAGAATTTTGTAATTTGAGTGTTGTATCAATGATGTACTGGTTATAATAATTATGGAGTATATAAGGATTGTACTGCAGTACTATTTCATCTAGGACTTGAGATTTTGTGGAACCAAGAAAAGTGACTCCACAGTAGTTTAAATTTTTGGGAAATATATGGTTGAGAGAAAGATAAACTGTAATATTGTTCTGATACCGAGATAGTGATTTTGGAATAAGACATGATTGATTCAGATAAATTATGTTGGATATTCTTAACATCCTTGAAACCGATTAATGATTTGTATAAATTTTTGGATAGAAGGAGTATATCTAGTTTTCTATAAGGAATAAGGGATCATGAATGTAATCAATAAGTATTTATGGTAATATAGTATGTTGCAGTGTTTTAAAAGAATACATGATGAAGGTGTTCACATGTTGTTACGCAGAAAAAAGGAGCTTCATTATGTTTACCTTCCTCATAAAATCTGGACTGTGAGTTGGACAGAAGTATTTTGGATAACTATAAAGGTTGGAATGGATTATATTTTACATTGGATACTATTGTTAAGGTTATTTTTGGATATTTATAAAAAGGACAACATGCAGACCGAGTGACAACCCATCGTGTCGGACAAAGCTGTGGGAATCGAACCCACAACCATAGTGCGATTAGGATTAATCGCCTACCACTGGACTACGTGAAGTCCCTGGTTATTACAAAATAGTTTTTCTAATCTAAATGGTATGTGTTAAAATTTGGAACCTTATACAATTAGGATAAATAGAATATTTTTGAGTTCTATAACCTTTTAGAGTGAAAGATGGATTTTTGGTAAAAATTTATTAAAGAATGAAAGTCTACATGACAAGTATGTATATTCCCTTATGTTCTTAGTAAATCTCCTAAATAAATTCTTTAACTTTATAAAAGGTAACTTAAAACAAAAACGTTGCCGATTAACTTTTCCAATTGGGGATTCAATGACCGTTTAACCAATCACAAGTTTGTGATTTTCTTATTGTTAACTTTCTCCTAATCTAGTTTTCTACAACTCTCCATCAGACCTTGATGGTTTGTTTTTCTCCCATATCCTTATTTTCATATAATCCTAGTATGGGCTATCTCGGGTGACCTTTGTAATTATCTTTCATTCTTTTAAAGTTATATTTTTATTAACCTTATTTCTGATGTCTGTTTTCTACAAAGGTATTTTCTATTTTCAACCTTTTATTTTCCAAGAAAAATTTCAAATTGCGAGGACGCAATTTATTGAAGGAGGGGAGAATGTAACACCCCGAGCTTCTATGACACGCTTCTCATTCAATAATGCAATAGCTTGCATTGTACGCAACTTCGAGTTCTAACACACCGTAACTAATCAAAGTAGCCGTTATGAATAGTAATACCCACTTTTTAAAATTTTAAAAATTTTCTATTTCAAAATGGACTTCATTTTTGGATTCGGAATATCGAAATTAGCCTATGTTGAATTTTTGGTATTTTTCTGAGAACTTCTAATTTTTTATGAACAGTGAAAAATACTTAAAAACAACTTTTTTAATCAAAATAATTTATAGTGATAAATTATACTATATAGTGGTTTTTAAGTATAGTTAGAATATATTTTTACCATTTTATCCAATGTTGGTCATTAGAATTAATTTAACATTGAAATTGGACATAAAAAATTGCCAATCTTTTGATATAAATTGTTTCTTAAAAACATGCTATTTGCTGTGACAGCGGGAATTAATTATAAAATTAATTAATGCAAATTATATGTTTGGAATTTTTTAAAATAGACATCATTTTTGAATTCGAAATATCAATTATATCTTAGGGTGAAATTTTGGCATTGTTCTGAAAAACTTCAATTTTTGATGAATAGTGAAACCACTAAGTGATAGTTAAATAACTGATTTTTCGTTTAAATGAAATATTACCACTTCTGTGTTTTGATTTTCAAAAATCCGACATACATGGTTGTCATTAAGAAGTAAAATGTGGTTCAATGAGATTAAAATAATTTTTGGTGAATAGTAACTTTTAAGTTCTTAATCGCTATTAGAGGTAATTAGTGTAGTTTAAGGTAAAAATAATGTTTTAATAATATGAGATGAGCTTGACACATGTCCTAACCTCATTGGATGTTCCATGGCCTACCAAGACAATCCATGGGTAAACTTGGGGACCCCATGGAGCCACTTTAGTTGGAAAATGACATAAATACCTTTTATTTAATGTTAAAGTAAAAAAATGACACAAACATGAAATGTTTTACTAAAACAATTTTTACATGGGGTTATACAAGTCATATTTTTGACTATAAATAGTCATTAAAAATATAAAAGTATTTACTACATCATTGTATTTTTTTTATAATTTTTAGAGATTAAATAAATTAAATTATTTATGACATCATGATGATGCAGCGATGACCTCATTATTTAACGATTTAAATAAAATAAAAAGATAATGTAAAATCCAAGGCTTAAACTTGTCCAAAGACTATTGGATGGGTAGAGTTCAAACCCTTATCACCTTAGCCTCAAATTATATAAGTTTGGGACCTTTAGAATCCGAAAATCATTGTATAATAATGTAAACTTTCCTTACTTTCCAAGAGTGCCCCTCCTCTCCTCTTATAAAAGGCCCCCACCTCTACCACCTCATTCACACTTTCAAGCCATTTGGATCGGCCAAACTCTGCCCAAATACTCTCCCAAATTCCCTCCCTTACTCCTAGAATCCTCACTTTGGGCAGAATTCTTCCCAAGGAAGCCTTTGGCTCAAATCAAAAGAGTTACCCAATTTTAAGGTAATGTCTTCTCCAATGTTGTTTTGTTTTATTTTTATTCTCCAACCCCCTAAACACATTTTATTCATTTATTTTGTAACAACAACAGTATCCTCAATATACTAGGATGTTGTTATAAGAAGGATTCGAGCTACACTTACACACACCTACATCTAATGGTTAAAGAACATACTGTTTCTGTGGATGGCGGATTTCTGTCTCACGAGATGATGATTGTTCAACACTCATATAACACCTTAAAAGGTGGCCATTAAGATGTCACTATATTTATATATGATATATAATATGTTTATGTTTTCCTTATGATTCTGTTTTTCTCATTTATGGCATACTTTATGATTTTCATTATGGGTAAACGCGATA
The DNA here is from genome assembly GCA_963277665.1 of Viscum album. Taxonomy (NCBI): domain Eukaryota; kingdom Viridiplantae; phylum Streptophyta; class Magnoliopsida; order Santalales; family Viscaceae; genus Viscum; species Viscum album. The sequence continues at coordinate 1,844,486,327 of OY728150.1, forward strand.
ATTTCATTTTAGGAAGTGCGGACTACCGCCCCCTCAAAGTGATGTGAATCGTTAATGCCATATGTGGGATGTATAAAGGATGGAGTAAATGATATTATATATAATATTATACTGGAAATATATTATACCTTTATATAATTATGATTTCTTTCCATTAAATATGAAATAGAAATGAAAGTAGCGTTCATGCGTACGTACGGCTTACCGTCTCCATGAACGGTGCATTTCATTTCTTACCTCTAAATGTTATGTAATATTATGAATGAATGTATATATTGGATATATATGATATATATGATATCTACATCATGAATATAATTCTGGATATAATGGATATTTCACCACATGAACAACTTGTAATTATAAGAAGTTTATTGTTGACTCAAGTACCAAAGATCGACAAAACGACCGTTATTAACTTAAATAATTACATAATGTTCATAACATTGTAATAAGTGATATAAAAAGGATAATGAAATTGAAAATGGTTCTTAATAAGGTAGATATTAACTCTAGTTTATTATTCAGGAGGTTAAAGAATGGTTGAGTCAAGTCGGACACGAGGTAAGGGAATTTCTTAACCCAACTTCCATTCTTTGGGTTAATCTCCTACTTTCAAATTATGTCATGATATTATTATGTCCTATTTTGTATTTTTACGTTCATTATGTGTACCTATAGTGAATACACATAATATATCTATTTTATTTTAAAAATGATCTTTTTAAGGACTTCGTCTCAATCTCCTTTCATTAAGGCATATTTGGTTTTATACACAATTTTCTTTTATACGGTGTATAAACCCCTTTGACTTTTACGTTTATTCAAAAGGAATCTTTTTTATACGATGCGCTTTACTAAACGACAAAAAGGGAATTTTTTTCTTTCCGTACATATGCGGCGACAATGACTTCTCTACCGATGTGACCATTATTTGAGTTTCAGCTTCCTCTATAAGCAATCACTTTTTTTTAATGAAAAATAAATACAAAGTTTTAACTTTCTTTTATTTTGGTATTGAAAATGGTTTTGAAAGAGTTTTTATTATATCAATGGGTTGTATTGAAATTTTGTGATTGAAATGTGGAAATGTTATGTTTCCTTTATGCATGTTTTATGTGATACGATTATGTTATGGTTTATGATATGTTTAAACCCATTAATATGAGGAATGCATTGGACTTAGTAAGTGACGGGTGGAGCCCGCTATAGCTCCTCGATGCATCGACAGGTCTCATGAGACAAACTAGTGTCTTGGCACGAGGCCTTGACAAAATCTTATTTGTGGTCTTGGCATGAGGCCTTGGATACGTGGTTATGATAGTCTGGCATTATGCATTCCATCATTATGAAAGTGGTTATTGATATTGCATGTGATTATTCGACCAGTAGAATATCCATGTGAAGAAGTGAATGACATTATCTCATTTTACTTTTGCCATATTATGTTGAATTTCAAGTTTAAAAGGATTTTTTTAGTTATACATTGCCTTAAATGTTTATGTTTATTGATGAAAGCTTCCGCTATGTTGTTATCCTTACTGAGCATCTGAGGTCACCCCTTTCAATGTTTTAATATTTTCCAGGATGTGAAGAAATATTTTAGGAATGACCTGCAGGGATAGTCAGAAGAGGATATGAGTGTGGACTAAGAAGACTTTGTTATTAGTTTTTCACTTTATGATGTAATGTAAGACTTATGAATGTATCTAGTGTTTCCAAGGCTACTAAACTAATCGGTCTTTCGAGACTTGATCTTTTGTGATCATGCCAATGTTACGAAGTAATGCACCGACTCTGGGTAGCTAGGGTCGGGGCGTTACACAGGCTGCGCACCCCGCTGGTCGGTGTCAGGCCGGGCCAGGCCGGGCCATGCCCCACCGGGCCATACCGTGCCCCTCGGGCTAGGCCACGGGTCTCACCGGACAGGTCCAACCCCTTTGTCAGGTCGGACCTACCAAAACCGAGTCGACCCGACCCGTCAGCCCATTGGGTCTAACGAATCGGGACCATTTTCACTTAAACGTGAATAACATATTGACTATGTGTCCAATGGATGCACCATCTGAGGAACTGGGACCCTCATGATGAGGTGGTTCTTTTGCGATACTCTAAGTGAGTTTTGGACGACTTTGGAAAATAGCCGGGTTTGGAACGAACATAATTTCAATCGGTCCCTTGGAGAAGTAAGGCTTATAACTTAAGAACCAGACGTCTGATTGACGTGCCGTCGACTATGATGGATTCCTTTTAATAATATGGTTCTTTTGGATTAATTCACATGTGGTTTGGATACAGTTGGAGTATGGACGGGTTGGATTATACTTGAAAACCAACCGGGCCCCTGGAACAAAAATGCTAATAACTCACAGACCGAGCGTCCGTTTGACGAGCCGTCAGTTGCGTTGGGACCCCTATGATGAGGCGATTCTTTGAGATAATTCCATGTGAGATTATGTGACACTTGGAAGTATCTAACAGTATCTCGTGGAGTGGATCCTTAAGGAGACGAGCGTACGGAGTACGGAGACCTTGTAGCTGGTTGAGAACTGATGTCTGCTTGTCCGATTTGATTCGGAGTGACTTCAATAGCCTAGTGGGGAGCACTACTGTTTTGGGGTGGCAGACCCATGGTGGGGAGTACTACTATGCTGGGGTGGCAGACCCATAATACTCGACAGGAGGAGTACCTCTGTAGTCTATTAGGGGGAGCGCTACTATGTTGGGGTGACAGACCCATAGTAGGGAGCACTACTGGGTTGGGGTGGTAGACCCGCGGTACTCGACAAAGGAGGAGTACATCAACAGTATAAGGCTAGTGATCAGTGCCTTGGAGTTTCCACAGGATCACTATACTCGACAGAGGAGGATCTCTTCAGCAGTTTTGGTTTCGATATCATTAATGAAAATCCTGGTTTGAGATGAGTCAATAACCTTTGTGTTTACCTCATGATTGAGATGGGTTACCTGATAACTTAGGTATATGTATGGTCATATACCTAAGTAAAGGTTATCTGTTGAGATCTTTCTTTTTGGTTTATCCTTGTTGGATTTAGTGTGAACTTGAGGGTCTTGGGATCCCTATTGAGTATCGTTATACTCACCCCTACACGGGCTATGCCCGCACCTCATTGTGTTGGATGCAGACGTCGAACAACGCTGACCGAGACAGAGTGTACGTGGACTGGACGGTACCCGGAGGTGGACACTCGACGTGACACCACACAAAGCAGGCAATAGATGCGGAGTGCTGGGGAGGACATCTATACCTACTCTTTAGGTAGGAACTCGTAGGACGATCCAGGAGTTGCTTCACCATTCAGCCTTTTGTCTTTTTAGTTGTACTTTCTTTCCATTGTAGCTGTACCTTTCTATTGGGCTTGTATTCCATCCCCTTTGTACTTTCAGCACACCTGTTACTGCTTTACTTAGTTTTTTCTTCCGCTTGTAGTCTGGTTGTTTGTGTGTTTATGTTTTATAATGTCAATGCCTTCCCAGTTATAGGGATTTACGCCGTTGGTGCTAGTAGCCTGCCCCTGGCCTATAGAAGGCAGGCTTCGGGTAGTTACGACACGGGCCCCGGGGGACGGGTCGTGACAATTTTTCCTTTAATTTTCCCCTATTTATTTATTGAATATTACAAAATAATGTTTTTAAGGAAGAATTGAATTTATTTATCTCTTTAGTCAAAATTTTTTTTCTTCCAAGTCCATGTTTTCTAAAATTGTATTAAATAATTTTTTCACTATTATAATTTTTTTTTTCAATAAAATGTTATAAATTTTTTATTTTTTTATTAAATGGTTTAAATTAAATTTACCTATCATTTTCTAAGTAATATTATTTGAATTTTTGATGAAAATTTCTATGTAATATTTGTCTTAAACTTCATGGAATGAATTGTATTTTAAACCATCATAAACACTCAATGATTTAATTATTCCCTTTAAATTTTAAAATTTTATTTTTAATAAAAAAGTTTCCTTTAATATTTGGGAAATTTATATGTTGTAAATAATTTATTTCAAAGTTTAAAGGATATTTCCCATAAGAAATATTCCACGTGATATTTTAAAATCATTTTCCATCTAAGATAACATCCTTTTATGTCACTTAATCTTTGAATGGGATATAATATAAGGTTACAATCCTTTTTCTTTATCTATATTGTTACTTTTATGATGATATAATGTTCATGGAACCCATTGCTTTTCCATAGGCTATGCTAGGATGAAATGATGAAATGTTTATCACACCGAATTCTTTGCGATGGGTAATGATATGATGAAGATTTTATGATCTTATGGAGAAAAAATATATGGATTATGTGATGGGTGGTACCTATATCTCCCTTCAATTTATTTGGTAATGTTTTATATCTCATTACATAATGAATGGAAATAAGATGATGTGTATGATCTGTTATGGGAAATATGCTGATATCCTTGATCCACTATAAGAAAAAAATGATGATGCCTAATTCATTATAAAATTATAAATAGTTGATGATTCCTAATATGTTATAATTTTATTGTTTCAGATATTAACCATGACATGTAAATTGGATTTTGTACATATTATAGTTTCACACTTAAATGATATGATCTTTCTATTTATGATTGATTTAGGATGATTTATCACTCATATAATGCTAGTATCTGAAATGACAATTTTTTTATTCCATGACACATATTTATGATTGGAGTTTTACCATATATTATATTATCATGATCTCATACCAATTTATATATCCTGTTCTATATTAGTATCATCGATTTATTTCTCTCTTATTTACCTTTACTGAGCATCTTAGCTCACCCTTTTTTATGTTTCCATTCCCATGGTTATAAAGGAATGTTTATATAGGGAATTATTTTGAATTATACTAAAGAGGAATATCCTTATTTGATACATTGAATATCTTTTATGGAATAAGAATATTGTGTATCTAGAGTCCAAAGACACAAAAGCTTTGCTGTCATTGGGAGTGTACTTATTAAATATATTGTATATTAATAAAAAACAATGTAATTATTATGTATAAAAATCATGGGTCACCATAGTTGGTATCAGAAAAAGGATTATTCATTACCTTAAATCTAGGATTAGAAAAATTTGGTGAGATATCTAGGTTTATGTATTAGGATATGTCTAGTTATATGACTAAGAGTAAGTCCAATGATATGTTCTTGTATAGAAAAATTTCCTTGAATTTTTCTATAGGATATAGTGAGTAATATAAATGAAATTACATCCCTTTATGGATAATATATGTGGATGTGTCTTAGTATTGTTTTACCTTGGGATAACAACTATGAAAAACATGTATTGAGCTATGTTCAACCATCAACTAATGTTCAACAACATGCCTTTCTCCACAGATTGTTTGACACACCATGAGATATGTTTTGGAAATTCACAACCTCTTTCTGATCCACCATGAAGGATTATAGTATATGGTGAACATGAATGGTCTAGGATAAACATAATATATCTTATATTGAAAATATTGAATCTTTATTTATAAATACAATAAATTATTTCTAATGGTTATGTGATTTCACACTCTAAATATAGTTTCTCCCACTATGTTTTTTATGTTTAATTCAATGGAGAGAACTACACAGAAATGGTTTAATGTTGAATGTGATTGAAAATGTGTTAAAGGTAAAAACTGGTATGATGAATCGGGAGAAGGATATTATAAATATTCTTAATTTTTTAACAGGATATATGAATACTAACTCATCCCTTATCCATATTTTAGACTCCCCAAAGAAGAGAAGGATGGCATTTCTAGAGAGCTTAGGTAGTTGAGACCATAAAAGAAATGATGATTCTAATTATTAAATGTCATATATGTTGGTAGAATAACTTGAGATAATTTCAAAAAGAATGATAATATTTCTTATTGGTATAGAATAAGGGAATAAAGTAAGCGACTTTAGAGGAAAAATAAAAAATTCAGTTGACACGGTAGATGAGAATAATGGGTTCCCTAAGGCATCATCAACGGTTGAATGTTATAAATGTGGAATGTTTGATCACTATAAAAATACATTATCTAAGGGGAAATATCAAAAAGGGGATAATAAATGTAGTAATGTAATGGTTTTTTACTTATGATGAAGAGACTACAAGTGAAATAGCGTAGTTGAAATAAGGAATAAGATGTTATATCCAAGTAAGTAGTTTAATAATGATATTGGTTGATTGAAGTGTTTATTTATTGAAACTAAATAATTATAATGAATGAATCATGAAATATATAAGGATTTTTCTATATAAAATTTTCATTATATATTTACAATAATATTATAAAAGGTACCGATGACCTTTAAAAAATAATATAATGGTAAGGTGATATTTTATAGAAAACACAATATTAAGGGAAATATAACACTTAATATGTTTCTAATTTTGTGATAATAGTGTTTAGGTGGGATTATGAGATGAGTGATATGGTTTTAATTAAGTGGATAATATTTATGAACCCAGAACCAATTAATGATTTGATGAAAAATTGGTTTATTCTGTCATTGATATATTTTGGAGTATTGTTTTTGGATTTAAGGTTTATATTAAATAATATATGGATTTATTTAAGGAATTATGAAAAATTCATGTTTTTATTTTTTTATGTTAATTATGTTTATTACAATATTATAGGAGAATATATGACCATGTAATTAACATATTTGGTATGTCATAATTTAGAGATATTTTATGATATTTTCTTAATTAATGTTAAGTTGAATTTTTAAATCTAGGGACCTTCTTTATTAATTTTTGAATTTATGAAGGGTCTTAATGTTAACCTTTTTCAAAATGGTTTATGTTGAATCTTGGATGAGGGTTTCGAAATTAATGTATGATTTCAACATATGAATATTATATCCATATTAGATAACATGTTATAAACATTTTGGATTTGATAATACAAAGTGATAGAAGTAAGGAATTATAATAAATTTATGGACATTGTCAACCGTTTGTGCTCTAGGTTGGAGAAATTCATCATCTATAATCACCGTTTAAATGAAAGGATGTGATTACATAGGTAATTTATTAATGGATGAAATTCTACACATCAAGTATAGATTTACCCATATGTTTTTCGACTAGAAGGCAAAAGAATCCCATAAAATTAAGGAAAGGAGCTGAAGTGAAAGTGTTATTCATTTTCAAAAAATTTATAGTCAAACATCCCTTAAAGATATAAGAGAGTAACATTTTCTAGTAAATGGAACTACTATTAAAATAAATATTTTCACTTCCCAATAATATTCTACAATTTTGTAACATAATTTTGTGTAACATCAAGATATATTTAATATTTACCTTCCTCACCTTTCCAGTGAACATTTTATTTTCCATTTTAGATGAGGGTTTAAAACAAATGAATTTTTCAAAATACAAAAATAATTACAATAATGATAATTGTCAAATTATTAGGATAAAATTTATTTATGGGGGTACAATGTAACAACCTTATATTTTATGAAATATCATTCTCAAATAAATTTAAATTCTTTGATAGATTTTGTTACACATATCACTAAGTTTTAGTGATCCACAATATACTATTTTGGATATAATTTAAAGATTACCATTATAACCTAGTCATCAAATTGATTGATATGAATTTTACTAAATAAATTATTAAGTTTATATGGTTTAAATATTTAAAAAATAAATTATTTTGATATAATTTATTATAGATTAATGTAAAAAATCATTTGAAATAAAAAAATGTTTTTTTTTCTCACATAAATGTTTTTATGTGTAGGGTATTTCTATCTAAATAAATTAAACTAGTCAGAAAAAGTGAGTAATATGTATTTAATTTACATATTATATATTCAATTAAATTTTATATCACTCATGTAGTATTTTTTATAATCATTGGATTTGAATAAATCCAAATTTATGTTAACAGATTTTAATATTTTTTTTTCTAAAAATAGGTTTAATGACTTTAGGCACACTTATATTTATAATAATTTTATACAAATATAAAATTTTTAATGAAATAATTTTGTTTTTGAAATTATCATTTTGATATTATCTTAAATTGGGTCATTGAGAATTTTTGGAAAAGAGTATTTTTTTAATGAATAATAAAAAATATTGATTTTTATTGAAAACAACCTTTTCATTTAATGTATTTATAATGTAAAATTAAATTATATCTACTAAAATTTGAGTCATTAGTATCTAATTTAACCATGAAGAGATTCACCACCGAGAAGTGTGGTTGAGCCAGTGATATTTTTTACAATTTTATTTTCTTTTGAAATTACCCTATGTAGAACTATTAGAATTTAATACACTCTTACGATAACTCAGCCTCAATCAAATCCCATAGAAATAAATTTCATTATAACAAAAGTTTTTTATATTTTTCAGTACAAAAATGAGCATACTCCTTGTTGATATTTTTTAGACTCCCCAATCATAGATTCAGCACTATAAACACAATCAGTTACGACACAAATTTCATCACTAGAATATAGTCTCACTATTCTTCCCAATTCCCTATTAGAAAAATAGTTTCATACTTCATTGTTACAAAAAATGATTACACAACAACATAGTAAATAACAATTCTTAATGATGAATTCTTTAACAAATAAATGATCTTACTTTTACCCTTCATGATAAATAAAATTTCTTATGCTCACTAATCGAAGAACTCTAGAATACAAGTTCATCAAAAAAATTATTTCTCATTACATTATAAATATACGCTGTTCATATTGTATGACTAATTCTCTTTATGTGAATTAAATAATTATGGAATTGAATAAGTATCATTCATCAAACTATCTGTAAAAAAATATAGCTTCATGAAATAAAGTCTCCACTCACATAATGTGACGCATACATGCTGATAATAATTTTACTGCATCGTGAGCATTATCTCATTTTGTGAGAAACAAAATATTTTATCAAAGAACACACTATCTTAAAATTCAGCTTCACTGATCACTTCTATATTTCATTTCTATCCATGAAGCAACCCATAATTTTATAGTCATCCGTGTAACCGTTATCAATCAATTTATCACACAAGAATTTTGCAATAGTGAAAATAAGTTTTAACTAGGTTCATACTATGAGAAATATTCATTTTAATGGAATATCCACATAATACTCAAATATTATTTTATTGACATGTCATTTTTATCCACTAGGCTTGGACAAAGCTTCAATGGGTACTTCATCCATCAAACTTCACTTATCCATGCATGGAGATATTTTAATGGTTTCCAAATCAATAGTGTGCATTGAAAATATAATAGAAAACCGGTAGCATCCCACATAACATGAGGTATCATCTCTTGGAAAATAATTTTTTATACTAATATTTTCATCCTCTACAGCTTCACCAATAAAGAAGCATCTCCTCATCTGCAAAGATGTTTCATTCACAATGAAGTAGCAATACAAGTCCACAATCTCAATTCATGTCATTTACAGTTGATCATGGGATGAATTATCCAGAGTGAAGAAGTGTCCTTTTTGAAAAAATATTATTATTTAGTGAACTGTTATTATAATTCATATATAATCCTTCACATACCAGTCCCATCCTTTCAAATAATTTTTATTATTTCTATTAAACCATAAATAGAATCTTTTTGAACTCCTAACGTGATATGGAATATCCCACATAGTAGTCATGTGTTCTTTTGGTGATATGTCTACAATACCTTATTCGCAAGGGGTTTGACCAAAAAGCCTCATATAAGGGATTTTGATGATGATCTACCACATTAATCAAATGACAGACATTCAACCTCTTGATCAGATTGTGAGGCTCATTAAATTTATATATTTTTAATTGATGGGTTAATAGTACCAATGCCAGGTTGTCCTTGAGCGAACACAACATATGGTAGGGCCACAGAATAACAAAAATGTATGCTCCTTTGAGTGGTTAGAAATTCCCAAACTGCTACCATTGTGCCACCCTACACGGTCACACTGCCTCATCTCCCATGTGTTGTGGGAGTTAGGCCCAACCGATGTGAACATGTGGGAACGTGCTTTACGGGCCCTACAAATGCGCCTTCCCACTCCTTTGTCGGAACTCTTCCATAGAAGGGCTTAGCCAGGACTTCTACCTTAGGTATGATTCACCTAGAGTTACAACATGTTCCCTTGATTGAGATTCATAGGCCACCATGTGGATTGGTATAATTTTTTTATGAAAATCAACCATAAAATATACTTAGTGAAATTCTATGTAAAATGAAATAAAATTCCAATATTCATCAAAATGAAATACCAATCCAAAAACATCATATTTAAATCTTACTCAAGTATATAAATACTTTAATGGTGTTAATCTTGTTTAAAAAATGTAAAAACTTTTTATCACATGAAAATGAAAATTGAGATTAGTACAAAAAATTATAACATTTCATTACTAAGAGGAAATGTCCATGAAGGAAATCCAATTCCATATAAATTAGAATTATCCAGACATGAAATCCAATTATATTATATGAATCCATTAAAATTCTTCATACAACACCACACAATACAATTCCCTTGGAATTACAACTTCATCTATACTCACTAAACACATTTTTTCACACTGTGACAACAAATACAACACATAGGCTCTGATATCCCCATCTTTGTATTATGTAGTCAACATCCCTCACATATATACAATCACATTAATATCAATATTTTTGAATCATATTTACAACCACTTAATTAAAATCAAATTTTGAAGGAAGTGGAGTCTTTTAATCTCCTATGTATTTTCAAAAACCTCTTCTCTTATCTTTCTAAAATAAGTAATGAAATCACATTATACTAGGAAAAGAGATTTTGGTTAATCACCTATCATCCAACATGGGAATAATCAGTGTAAAAATAAAAAAATATATAACTAAGGGTATACAATCATTATTTCACAAAACATGGAATGTGAAATCTGGCTCAAGAAATATGAAAGGAAATATAATATTCTATGCACAACTTATCAAACACATCTGAAAGTTCACATGCATAGGAATAATTTCCCATTTTCTCAGAAATTCACCAATCAAGAATCTCCTTTAAATAAATGAAATTCAGATTTAAATAGTTGTAACATCTAATTACTATTTTCATGTATTACTAAACCAATATTTAGATCATTCCACTTTTGGGTTTTGGTTAAGGGTAAATTGTGTAAAATTTTAAGAAGATCTTGAATATTACGGGCTAGTGCATGGATGGCGCATGGTTTTCAAAAACCTTGTGCCCTCTTAGAGAAAATTTTTCAAACCTTTGTTGGGGATTTTTCATGGCTTGTACATGGTTTAAAAAACCATTCTCCCTATAAGGAGAAACCATACAACCCATTTAAAACTAGTGTATAGCTAGGTCACGTAGTTTCTTCTAACCATGTGGACCATGACCAGCTAACTATGCATATGATATTTTTAATCCAAAAATCTAATTTTGAAATACCCAAAACCCATAGTTTAGGCCATGACAGACCTATACAACCCTAATTTTTTTTTCTTCCCCAAGGAATTCAAATATTTGTTTTTGGCCCCTCAGAATCCTCAAGGAAGTGAATCAAAGCTAGGAGAATAGTGGTCTATCCTCTCTTGGAGAGTTTCCTCTTCCCGTTCTCTATCTCATACTCTCTCATATTCTCTCCCAAGGTTTTCATGGATCTCTTTCTAGATGGGAATATCTAATACCTTATATTTTGGGATTATAAACTTACATGTTTTTCCAAAATTCCTTTTTCATCATTCCTCATTGAAAAATCCAAATTTGAGTTTAAAGATTTGAGATATAGTGTTTCTGATATTGGTTTTTCTGTCATAATGGCCAATTTTTATTAACCATAAATCACATGATTTATATTTAATTGTATATTTAAATTCAATTACTATTATAAATGAATCTACCTCTAATTTTTTATTAAAAACACAATTCCATTAAATTATTATTTTAGGAAATTGGATTCTTGTAATGAAATTAGGACAAACCCCTAATCCATTAAATTGGGGTGTTATTGTGAAATTGATCAAAAAATGCAGAGGTTTAAATTGTTGAATGAAAATTTCAATTTGATAGAAATTACTTCAATTAATTTTTAGAATTTAATTGTGGGAATTTAATGGTGAAATTGAATTTGGGAATTGGTTTCAAATTGTTATTTTGAAAAAATAGATTAAAATGGTTTTGCTAAACACCTTTGGGTTTTATCTTCAAAAAATTACTTTTTTTATTAAAAAACAATTTTTATATTTAAATTTAAAATTGTAATTTTTGAAATGGTATAATTGAATTTAATTGAATTTTAATTTTTATTAGAATAAATTGACCATCATTGATTTGTACTAGGGAACATGAAAGCCTGTGTAGTTAGTGAGTTATTTGGGACAAGCACACGAGTATGGGAATTTCCTTGAACAAGATTGAAATTTTCCTAACTAACATGAAATTATTATAGCTTATATTATTCCATAGTTGGACAAAGATGATTTCAATATTTCTATTTTCAAGGGATGTGTTGACACATTGCTGTTATTATAATATGAGTATTTGAGGACCCCATAACCTGGAACTATCGTACCTCTTGTTTGTTGACAGTGTCTCACTTTTATTTATATACGAGAAATAGATGTATTCCAATGTTTGTAAAATGTTTTTCAATACTTATAATAAAAATAAACTGTTTTATACAAAATTTTATATTTAAGAAATTTGTTTAAAAGTATTTATATCATTTTAAATATAAATAACGATTTCTTTAAATAGTCCGTTGAAATTGAAAAACTATTTATTTAAAGTTGAAAACTATTTATTTGGTAAATTTAAAATTGTAATCTTTTATTGAATCCTTTGTGTGACCCTACTGGGATTTTAGCCCACACCCTACCTATACCGTTCAGTGTTTGTAGATGATCTTCATCGAGGTTTATGTAGGAGTAAAGAACCACATGGAGGGTGTTCTAGCTATTTACAAGTGGACATGGAGAGTTGTTCCAATTTTTACATGGGATATTCATCCAGTATTTTGGTAATTCACTATAGTACATTGGGTTATTTATGCAGGTTCAACTTTTGGTTCACTTCTACCTATGGTGTTACACTTTTATACATACTATCTTTTTCATATTTACTTCTATAATTATCCTAGAAAAATAATTCCCATATTCATTTTGTATGATTAAAAGTGCTAGTCACCAACCCATGGGGATCAAGAACACCCTTCGTGCCATTTAATTACCAAGTCAGTTATCGGGTCACTAGGGTACATGGCATGGTTTATGGCAATGTAGTATAAGATCTCTAGGTTGAGATTTTTTCATGAAGTCAGAATGAATTTGTGTATTCGTGTTAGCACATATGAGGTAGTTGCGATTGAGTGCCTGACAATCTATCACCGTAGAAAACCAGAAGTCAATAGGGGTGTTTTGGGGAATACAAATTGTGGATTATTGTTAGTCTTTTCATAGATTTTTATTTGGATAGATTGAAACCAAAATCATGTTTTAATATATTTTGGTATTGATATACCTTATTTATTTATTTGAGTGCTAATCTTATGTCTTTCTTGTTGTTTAATAACATTGTTTAGCCTCATGCCTCCATGGAGATGTACAAATCTAAAACAAGAGTAAGTACTGGTGAACCTCACTATGTGAATCCTCTTGTGGACCCATGTTTGGTTGGGGTGATCCTGCATATAATCCATGATCTTTGATAAGAACCACCACCAGAATATATCTAGGCATGATATTTGGATCCTTAGAGTGAAAGTTTCAAGATTAGTTCTCAACAATTACTTCTCCATAAGCCACCACTATTCATATGATCAAAAAATCTTCCTGATTCCATGAAATGGTAGCATGATGTAATATTTGTTTGGGTTCTGGTATACACCTAATGAAATCTAGTTAATATGTTCCACCTTCTTGATTGATGGGCTGAGTGAGAGATAGTGGGACACAATGGTAACAGTAAATAATCATGTGGGATTAGAGTGGAAAGAACTAAAGATTATTTTCACTGAATAGTTCCATCCAGAGTCGATGATGTTGGATAAGGCTAGATAGTTTTTCAAACATGAGATGGAAGATAAGACATTGACTGTGTATTAAACAAATTCATCTAAGCTCATGCATTTTACAACTGATATGGTATTGAATGAGAAGATAGAGGCTCAAAGGATCAACTTGTGACTATGATATGATATTTTTTCTTAGGTTTTCTTACTAAATATTCCATCTTATGCTGAATTACTAGATAGAGCGATGATGGTCGAAATAAACCTAGTTGGAAAGTCAAGGATATTGGGAGATTCTTTCTCTCCCAGTGGGAGCTTGAATTTCAGTAAGAGAAAGAATAATGGTGAAGATTCTCAAGGTGGAAATATAAATTAGGTTCATTATATATGTCCTTTAGTTCAAGGTAGAGTCGCGATGATTTCCTACTAGTGTGGAAAGTATACAAATTTGAAGAGTATTTTCCTCGACGCACCTATGATATATGGATCCTATGAATTCTCACGTCACCTAAAGAAATTCTTTCATATCTATCCAACTCCTCACAGTGGCATGAGATCATCAGATCCTTCCAACAATTTGGGGAAATCAGATGATTCATGTATAAAAGGGTTCTATAAAAGGCATCCATAATGAAGCTTCTTCACATAGTGGAGAGTCATTCGAGGGAGAAGATATGTGTCCAGCAATGGTGAGAGGTACCATTACAATAGAATCTTAATTAGTGAAAACTTTTTCAACTCATGTTTTTAATATGATAAATCTTTATACGTACCTTTTTTCTTTTGTGATGGGTTTTAATACACACCTTGGTTTGAAGAGAGATCATGGTCTCCATAGTTACACTTGTGTTTTATATAAATAGATGTTGAGATTTAATGGAGTTTTTTGTATCTCCACATGAAACCACTTTATGTGATTTTTAGAATATATTGGATCATCTCTAATAAATCTCAGATAGAATGTTATCTATAACAAGTCTCCTTTACTACACCCAATGGGGTTTCTGAATCATTTTAGGAGAATGGGAACTAAGGTTGAGTGGAGAAAGACCTTATTATCTATAGTTGATGAAAGTGATATTTGTGCCAGATTTTGATATGGAATGAGAATCTTTGAGTTGTGATAAACCTTCTTTCATTATTAATTTTCCCAAAATATTCCCTTCTGAATTATTTGGTTTCCCACTGGTAAGAGAGGAATATTTTTCTATTGACTTAGTGCCTAGTACTTAACCAGTTTCTATTCCCTCTTACCAAATGGTAGCTATTGAAATGATAGAGTTGAAGACTCAATATGATGATCTTCTAGATAAAGGATTTATATTCCCAAGTGTGTCACCTTGGTCAATGCTAATTCTTTTTTCCAGGAAGGTTGATATATCACTATGTCTCTGTGTAGATAACATAAAACTTGATCAAATTACAGTAATGAAAAAATAAACATTTCCATGGATTGATGATATGTTCGATCAGTTGAAAGGGGAAAAGTGGTTCTTGATAATTGATCTTTGGTCTGGCCACCATCTGGTGAGGGTAAATGAATATTACATTCATAAAACCACCTTTCCATGTAGGTGCAACCATTTTGAGTGCCTTTTAATATCCTTCAGTCTATCCAATGCTCCAACAATCTAAATGGATTTAGAAAATAATATTTTCTCCGAGAATCTTGATACCTTCGTGGTAGTCTTTTTGGACGAAACCCTCATTTAATCTTTGTTTGAGGATGATCATGTATGTCATTTGATGGAAATTTTGGAATTTTTTAGAAATTCCTGACATTATTACAAGCTTTTGAAATGTGATTTATAGATTTGGGAAGAGATGTTCTTGGGATAAGTGGTGTTGAAACATGGAAATTCAGTTGGATATAAAAAAGTGAAAGTTGGTAAGACATGGTATTAAACACAAAATGTATTTAAGATTCTGATCTTCTTGGGTTTAGAAGGTTATTATTGCCAGTTTATAATGGAATTCTCAAATTTGGCTTCTTTAATGACCTCTCTAACTTAGATGGGGGAAAAGTTTTCTTAGGATTCCAAATGTCAGACATTTTATTTGTAGTTGAAATTTATATCTATTATTACTCTAGTGTTAACTCTTTCAGGGGCTGAGAAGGGCTGTGTGTAATTGTATTATGAATAGGGTTTGTTTTGGGTTTCATTATTATGAAAGGTGACCATGTTGATGCTTACAACTATTGGTAGCTTAGTCCACATGAAAAGAATTACCTTACCCATCACCTTGAACTGGAAGATGTGATGTGTGTGATTAGAAGTTGGTGACCTTACTTATATGGTAAAAGCTCTACCATATTTTTAGATTACAAGAGCTTGAGTTATATCCTCTGTAAATAATATTTAGATCTCTTCCAAATGAATTGGTTAAAATACCCATAATATTTCAATTCTGACATCTCATATACCCCGGGGAAAGGAAATTTCATATCATATTCCATGAGAAAGAAAGTAATGACCGAGTCTATGAAAGAATCTTTGGAAGAGTGGAACTCGATGGATCTTTATGCATAGTTTCATATTGGTGTTTAGAAATTAGGGGCCATGGTTTCTTTGGCTAGTGTTTAGTTGACCTCAAATATTTTCAAAATGTTTATTGAAGGAAAACAACATGATGATGAGTTTATTAGTATTATAGTGTCTTTTTATAGTGGGGAGACTATTACTGAGTGGTATTTCTCCCAAGAGGGAATTATATGCTACCAGAATCACTTTTTTGTGTGGTTTATAGTAAAATAAGATGTGATGGGGGATTTATATAAATTACAGTATGCAGTGAACCCAGAAACCATGAATATTTTCTATGAAATGATGTGAAAATTTTGGTGTCTAGGAACGAGACAATGAATTTATGAAATTTTCTCTCATTATTACACTTTCCAATAGGTCAAGGCTAAGAACTATAAACCCACATGTTTGATTCATCCCATTCCAGTATCAATATGGATGTGGTATGAGATATTTATGTAATTTTTGGATGAGTTTCCAGATACTTATATAATGAAAAATGAGATATGTCTTCCGATATATCAGATGAATAATTTGGAAAAAAATTATACATTTTTTATAACAATTGTTAAGGAGTTGGGATGTCTTTATGTGAATGTGATTGTTCCTATGAATGTAGTTCATTCTACTATAGTATCTCATAGGTATCCTTAGTTAACCTCTCATTTTTGGAGGGGCCTTGATGAGTCACCAGGTTCTCAAGTCCATTTGAGTATAACATACCATCCGACGTCAGATGGACCAGCAGAAATAGATATACATATTATTTAGGATATGAATTTTGTTGAGTTCTCGACTTTGGTGCTGGTATGATCACTTTGGGGTGGTTGAGTTTTCTTATAACAACAACTATGAGTCCATGATTAGAAAGGTTACTTTCGAGTCCTTGTATAGCTGGCCTTGTATATTTTCATTGTGTTGGTTTGAGATTGGTGAGAATTTCTTCGTTGGACAAATTTTGGTAAAACATATGATATTAATGCTTAAATTGGTTCATTAGAGGATGTTGAAAAAAGAGATATGGTATTCGTCTTCTAATGATCATTATTACAAACTTTTGGGATTCTATATAGGATACTAGGTATTATTGAATGTTTACCCTATTTGGGTTATAGACGTCTTGGGAGGCTAGGGAAACTTACTCCTCATTTTTTGGCAACATTTGAGGTTATTCATTTTATGTGAAAGGTTTCTTATTATTTATCACATCCACCATAGCTAAAATTGATTGAAAATGTGTTTTCTATATCTCACCTACCGAAATATCTATCTGATCCATCTCATGTGTTGAGCTGGAGTGATCATGATGTTTAACCAAATTTATCTATCACTGAACAACTGGTCAGGACAATTGATTCTGAATCCAAGGTACATCATTCCTGGTTTATAGATCTTCATTTTGTAATGTTTCTTTAACAGTTCTAATTATCTTGATATGTGGGAGAGTGTGGCACTAGTGAGAGGGAGGTGGTCTCATCTTTTCAACAAGGAAGATTCTATGTAAGATTTATGGGGACATAATGTTTCTATGGTGGGGAGGTTGTATAATCCTATTACTAATATAATTTATACCTACACCCCAATTTTGATAATGTTTTGGTTGGGTTTCATTTAAGATGATTCGGGTGAAATTTATAAATATTTTTATAAATTTATGGCATAGTGCATTGTTAGCGCATGGTTTTCCAAAACCACGCACCCTCTTAGGGAAAACCTTGAAAAAATAGACCTTGGGTTCTTTCATAGCTTGTGAAAAGTTTGAAAAACCATGAACCGACATAGGATAAATCATGAAACCCTTTTAAATTAGGCACATATCTTGGGAGTATGGTTTGGTCTAACTATCAATCCCTATCCATATAACCATGTGTATGAGATTTTTAATATGAAATTAAAATTTTCAAATACCCCAAACCCTCATTTTTGGCCCTGACAAACCTGTATAACCCCAAATTAGTTTCTTCTTCCCCAATGGCTCCCAAGAGTAGTTTTTGACCCCTCATAACCCTCTTAGAAGTGAATCAAAGCTAAAAAATGGCGGTTGATCTTCTCCCAGTTAGTTTCTTCTACCTGTTCTATATATATTTTTCTCTCCCCTTTCCTCCCTAAGGTAGCATGGATATCTATGCTGACGGGAAGACCTAGTACCCTCTATTTTGGGATCATAAACATAGGTTTTATTCATGAATTTAATTTTCATCATTCTACATCTATAAATCACAATCCAGGTTTGGAATTTTGAGATCTATCATTTTTGAGGTAAGTGTTTCAATCATGATCCCAAATTTATATTAACCATGAATTATATTATTTAAATTAAATTGTTGATTTAAATTAAATTAATCCAATAAATGAAATTAATTCTGGTGGATTATTGAAAATAAAATTATAATAAATTGGGGTTCTTGAAAGTTGTATTATTTGCATTAAATTGGGATGACCCCCAATTACATTTAATTTCAGTGTTATTATGAAATAAATGGAATATTGTGGAGGTTTAAATTATAGAATTTCAATTATTAATTGATGGAAATTGGATTGATTATATTTTTTGAATTTAATTGTGGGAATTGAATTGTGAAATTGAATTTTATAATTTATTTCTAATTATTATTTGGGAAGAAGACTTAAATTGGTTTTGATAGAATCCTTTGGGGTTTTTCATATAAAAATGCTTGTTTTCATTAAAAAACTCTTTTGTTTCAAGTGAAAAATTATCATTTTTATAATGGGATAATGGTATTTAATTGTAGATTAAGGTATCTTGATATGATTTTCCCATAATTAATTTGTATAAGTCCACATGAAATCCAAGGTAGTTAGTGAGTTATTATGTATAATCACACTTTGATGGGAATTCCCTAGCACTAGATTGATGTTTTAAAATTATAACATAATTATTTTTTAGAATATATTATTCCCAAATAGGACATAGATGAGTCATCCTTTTCCAGTTCCAACGGACATGGGGGCATATCGTGGTTATTATCACATGAGTGTGTGAGGATCTAATAACATGGAATTATATTACCTCGTAGAAGATGACATTATTGCTGGATTATTTAAAGATGATATATATATGTATTCCAATATTTTTAAATTAGTTTACATAGATTGTTAATTATATAAACTATTATATATAAATGGGTTTATTTAATCGATTTGTTTAAAATTATTTACATCATTTGAAATTTAATGAATGATTTGTTTAAATATGATTTATAAACTCTAAAACAATTTATTTAAAACCAAAATCTCTTTATTTGGTTAATTAAATTTTTGAATCTTATCTGGAATCTTTGGTGAGACCCTATTGGGATTTTTTTCTCACATGATACTTATTTCTTTGTGTGTTTTTTGATTATTTCCTTCCAGGTTTGAGTAGGGGTAAAGAACAACTTGGTTGTGGTTCTAACTGTTGATATGTGGACTTGGAGAGTTTCTTCCAATGGTATATGGACTATTATTTATATTTTTTGGTACTTTGTTGTAGTATATTAGTTTTTATGACAGTTTGACTCATGGTACTATTCTCCCTATGGAGCTTTTTAAATATTCATACTGACTTGTTCATCTTCACTTCTGTAAATCTTGTGGAAAAATTATTCCCTCCCTCATTTTGAATGATTCCAAGCACTAGTCACTAGATTGTGGGGAATGTGAATTCCCTTTAGGCCATGTTAGTATCGACCGGTTTATTGGGTTACCAGGGTACCGAATATGGTTTTTGACAATATGAGTGTGACTAGATAACTCAAACCTCATGAAAGCTCTCCCTTAATATATGAGTTCACTTTAATCATCATGTAATTAAATGAAATCCATGTTGAACAACAAATCCCATTAAATTCCTTCATTTTTTTACACAATTCACCAAAATGTATAAGGAGTAAGAAGGCACCTCTTGACATTACTCATGTGAGAGGAGAAGACTGATCACGAAGTTTCATCCTTAACTCAAAAAAAACTTTTTTGGTATTGATTTTCTAAAAATATCTAAAAACTCAAATTTAGTAGAATAGTATTCTATCTTGACATCACCACCTTTGCAATGCCCCGGCCCCAGTTACCCAGAGCTGGTGCATTATTACAAAATATTGGCATGATATAAGGAATCATGTCCCGAATGACTGATCAGTTTAGTATCCTTAGAAGTAATAGATACATTCATAAGTTTTACATTACATCATGAAATAAAAACATCAACAACATTTTCCCCTTTTTAACACACTTATATCCTTAGACTATTCCTACAGGTCAACCATAAAATATTTCTTCACATCCTGGAGGAAATAAAACATAGAAAGTGGTGAGCTCAGATGCACAGTAAGGATAACAATATAGCATAAAATTTCATAAATAAGCATAAAAATTTAAGGAAATGTATAAGACTATAAAAATACTTTTAAACATAAACTTCTTCATAATATAAAAAATATAAATCAAAATAATTCCATTTACTTATTCACATTGATATTCTACTAGTCGAATAATCACATGAAATATCAATAGCCAATTTCATAATGATGGAATGAATAATTTCAAGCTCCATAACCACATTGTCACGGCCTTGTGTGAAGACTAAAAATAAGATACTAAAAAGGCCTTGTTCCAAGGCACTAGTTTTTCACATTATACATACAGATGCATCGAGGAGCTATAGAGGGATCCACCGTCACTTACTATGTCCAATGCATTCCTCATATGGAAGGGTTTAAACATAACATAAACATTCTTTTTAAAACTAGCATACAAAATGTAAATACATTATCGATAAATGACGAATGGTATAAGAATTACATATCTACATTAAAACATATCCAAAAACCTTAAATAAAATATGGATGATTTTTATAATAATAAATCAACTTAAAAAAGATTAATATCCATCAAAAGGCAATTAACATAGACGAAATCAAAACTTTTTTTAGAGAAATATCTCTTTCTATTTTGAAATCATTTAAAAGTGATAAAATTATAAAAGAAAAAATTTATTTTAAAAATATTGTTATAATATTTTATGGGATGATTCAACGATTTTATAATGGTATAAAATAGTCACATTCACCGTACAAATTAAAAAAACATTCTTACCTTAATTTCGTCGAAAAGGATATAAAATACCTTGTTTGGGAGAAGACGGAAAGATTATTTTGAAAATAAATAAGGTCAAATTAGGGTATAAATGACATTAACCCATTTTATAGTAAATCATAATATTTTTTGAAATACATTTTTTAGAAAACACGGATGTGGATGATAAAGTGGTCCCAGTAGATACATACGTAAAAACAACCTCGGATAATAAATAGATTGTGAAATTAACCCTTAACTTGTACTTTTCCTTGGTTGAGGGTACATTAAACTCTTTTATAATAGTTAAATCATTGTTATAAAATTATACAAGAACCATATACATAAAAATGATATCATATATGATCTTCTAATATTGCTTTGTTAATAATATTTTAGTATTATCATCGTTTTGGGTGATAACTGATTCGTTTTACTTTATATGTTTTGTTACATAAGAAATGTTTTTTACAGATAGTATGTATTGGATTCATATCCAAAATTATATTTAGTTCTTAAAATAAATTTATTAATCAAATGAAAATTATTCTTGAATGGTTACGATGGGGAAATGTATCTCATCATGTTCGTGGGGATCGTAATCCGTACGTACACACGAGCGATAATATCATTATTTTGATATTAAAATCGTATGTAAATAGATTTTATATCATATATACATAATAATTAACATGTTATATTTATAATTTACATTAATTATACATCATTATTATACCCATCCAAAAATAAAAATGTATTTAATAACAACTACACCACGACGTGGAGATGGTTAGCTGTACGTACGCATGTATGGTGACTTTGTCATTCATATGTTGGAAAGAATAATGAATATGGTTTTAAAATTTTTATAATAACATCACATTATATATATGATATATGAGTTATTATTTTATAATGGAAACAACAAAGAAAGAGGAAGTGGAAGAAGAAAAGAACTTGAAAGAGGTGATGGAATATTTACCTCTTTTTCAGGTTTTTTCTATTAGATTTGATAAAACGGGCTCCATAGAATGGCTTTATGACCAAAGTATGGACTCTATAATGAAAGGAGTATAGTTGAGAGGATATTTTAGTAGGGTTTTTCTGAGATAAAAGTCTTTGGAGGTGTGAAATTAAGAGAAGGGGAAGTGCCATTTTATAAGAGAGGTGAGGGTTACTTTAAGAAAAGTTTGAAATAGAATTTTATAATAAAATCATTTTCGGTTTATAATGGCATAAAAATGAATTATTTAGAGGATAAGGTGTGAATGGTTCTAAAATATCTAAAAAAAGGTTTTAGACTCGTTTAGGTCATCATATTAACATTATCATTTAAATTTAACACTTAGTTAAATAGTTTGACATTTACCATGTCTCTCTGTAATTTTATATTATGTGGTTAATAAACATAATATAAACTTTAAACAGGACCCCAAGTTGTTAATTAAGGATAAAAATATCATTATATAATTATTTTGGCAGAACCTTAGATTTTTATGAAAATTATATCAATTAATAATATAATATTTGTTTTTAAAACTCTTTTTATGTCAATTTTGGCACAGGTTGAACTTTGGTTTCTATTAAAGTCATAACAGTATGATTACTTCAAAAAAAATTCATTTAATCAACCCTAACATGTCACAGTCACCTATAAAATTCGTGGATGGAATCAAAACATTCAAATTATATTTATTTTAATATTTATATTATCATTTATTTGATTATTTCATTAATAAGGAAAATACTACATAATTATTGTGTCATATATAAATATATTTATTTTATGTATAAAAATTATAAATAAAATTACATGTTATAGGAAATATTTATAGTTTTCTAATGACTATTTATATTCTAATAGATCAATTATATTTCCTCATATAATTTTTATTACTAAAATATATTTGCCTTGGTTTTTTTTCTTTACTTTAGATTATTTAATATAAAATGTCATTATCACTCCCAAGTGGCTCCATGGGGTCCCCAAATTGACCCAAATATGACCATGGTTGGAAATGTATCTGAAAATAGTAATAGGACATAGGTTAGGGTAATTTGGTATTGTTACAATATTATTTTTTACCCTTATTTACCGGATTTACCCTATAACCATGGTAAATAAAATATTTACCGAAGTAATTATTCATAATGTCTAAAAATACAAGCAACCTATTTACACAATTTGGACCTCTTGATTCCAAATATGGAATCCATTATTCCAAATTCAAAATATATGAGTGGTAAAAATTAATTTAAAATTAATTCTTAATGTCAAAACAAAAAGCGTGTTTTTAAGAAATAATAACTATAAAAAGTTTCACACTTGTTTATGTGCAGTTAAATTATGAAATTTAATCCAATGAACTAAATTATATTAAATGATTAAAATTTAATATAATGGCTTATTAAAACCACTAAAATGTATAATTTGACACTATAAATTATTTATATTAAATAAAGTTGTTTTTAATTAAAATTTATTATTTTCACTATTCATCAAAATATGAAATTTATCAGAAAAATAAAAAAATTTATCCTAAGCAAATATTGATATTATGAATCGAAAAATAAGGTCGATTTTGAAAAATAAAATTTATATAATTTCTGAAAGTGGGTATTACAATTCATAACAGTTAGTTTGATTGGTTGTTGTGTGTTAAAACTCCAAGTTGCGTACAATGCAAGCTACAACATTATTCAAAGGGAAACGTACTGTAGAAGCTTGGGGTGTTAAATTATTCCATCCTTCAAATAATTTTGTACTTTAAATTTCTAGAAACACATTCAATAAAAGGACTCAGGTGGTTCTTCATCATAAGTTCCTCAGGTTCCCACATCGCCTCTTCTACCTTATGGTTTCTCTATAGAACTTCTACTAGACGAGTCATCCGGTTTCTGAACACTTGTTCTCTAGTATCATAAATATTGACAAGCTCTTCACAATAAGAAAAATCAGGTTCTAGTTCAATTTCCTCATATGTGAGTACATGTGTTGGGTTAGGCATGTATTTTCTCAAATGTGATACATGGAACACAACATGAACTTTAGAGAGACTTGGTGGCATTGACAAACGGTAAGTTACATCCCCAATTCGTTCTAGAATTTTAAAAGGTCTAATGTACTTAGGACATCATTTAACCTTTTTACTGAATCGTATAACTCCCTTCCATGGACATACCTTCAAGAAAACATGATCTCAAACCTGAAATTCCAAATCCTTCCTTCTGTTATCGGCATAGCTCTTCTACCTACATTGAGATACTTTGATGTCGGTTTGGATAACCTCAACCTTTTCCTTCGTTTCCTCAACAAGTTCTAGGCCTATGAGTTTTCTTTCACCAACATCATCCCAACAAGTTGGTCTGTGACATCTCTTTATAGATAAAGCTTCATATTGGGCCATCTGAATACTTGAATAGAAGATATTGTTATAGGAAAATTCTACTAGAGGTAAATATTGTTACAACATACCTTGAAAGTCATGTGAGAAATATGTATACATGTCTTATAAGTATTGAATAGTCTGTTATGATTTTCCATTAGTTTTAGGGTGGTAGGAAGTGCTCAAATGAATTTCAGTATCCAAGGATTTCTGAAGACTTTTTTAGAATCTTGATGTAAAATAGGGATCACGATCATAAAGAATCGATAGGGTTACTCCCCCATGTCACACAACATCATTAATATATAGTCTTGCTAAACGTTCAAGTGGAAAATCTTCTCTTATAGCATGAAAATTTGCTAACTTGGTAAGAAGTTCAAAAATGAACCATATTAAATCATTACTTGTTGGAGTATTTTGTTTCACCATGACAAGGTCCATCGTAATATAATTCCATTTCCACTCTGGTATGGGAAGAGGTTGCATGACACCTCTAGGATGATGTCTTCCAACTTTCACTTTTTGGAAAACCACACATCTTGACACAAAATCAGCAATCTCTATCTTCATGTTGTCCCACCAAAAATGTTATTTCAACTCTCTATATATCTTAGTGATACCTGGGTGTATATAGATGTTGGAGCTGTGAGAATCATCCAACAGTTCCCTTTTTAGATCAAGTATAATGGGAACACAATGTATCTTCCCAAATTTCATAATTCCATCTTTATATATGAAGTCACTCAATCTTCTATAATTTATAGCATTAATCAACTATTGAAACTCCTCATCATCATATTGATAACTCTTCATCATTTCTAGTAAAGTTGGTTTGACAACCATTTGAAAATGTATTGATATTTCACCTTCCATGGTTATTCCCATATCCATCTTTAGTAGATCCATAAAAATAGGATCCCTTTTAACTCTCATCTTGTTCAAAACTCCATGATCCTTTCTACTCAAAGCATCTTTGACCTTATTTACCTTTCTCGGCTGGTAGTGTATAGTGAAATAGTAATCCTTTAGTAGTTCAAGCCATATCCTTTTCCTCATGTTGAGTTCCATTTATGAGAAAATGTACTTTAAACTCTTGTGATCAGTATAAATCTCAAATTTTCACAATAGTGATAGTGTCTTAATATCATAAAAGAAATGATTACAACTTCTAACTGAAGATCATGAGTGGGATTGTTTTTCTCATGGATTTTTTACTGTCGTGATGCATAGTAAAAAACTATATCATTCTGCATAATGACACAACCAATTCCTTTCTCTGAAGCATCACTATAAATAACAAACCAATCGTTCCCCGATGGAAGAGTCAATATAAGAGGATTACCGAATACTCTATTCAGTTCTTCAAAACATTCTTCACACTCTTTTTTCCAAACAAATTTAACCCCTTTACGTGTGATCTTGGTTAATGGGTTAGCCAATCGGGAAAAATTCTGGACAAAACACCGATAATGACCTACTAAACAAATAAAACTGCATACCTCAGTTATACTCGTTGGTGTTGTAAATTCTTGGATTTCCTATTTCTTAGAAGGATCAATACAGATTCCATTCTTAGAGACAACATGGCCATGAAAATAAATCTCTTAAATCCAGAATTCACAGTTTCTAAACTTCCCATATAATTCATTTCTTCTAAGAGTCTTTAAGATAATGTGCAAGTGAGTTTCACAATCATTGTAGATTTTTTAGTATACCGTGATATCATCAAAAAATACCACTACAAAGTCATCAAGATATTCCTTGAAAAATCTGTTCATTAGATCCATGAACACATTGGGTGCATTAGTCAGCCCAAAAGGCATTACTGTAAACTTGTAACGCCCATACCTAGTTCGAAATGATTTTTTTAAGAATGCCTTCCTTCTTCACACGCAACTGATGATATTAAGATCGAAGGTCAATATTTGAGAAATATTGAGCTCCATGAAGTTGTTCGAATAAATCATCAATACAAGGTAGGAGATACTTGTTCTTTATTGTTATAGAATTGATCTCCCTATAGTCAATGAACAACCTCATAGATCTGTCTTTCTTAATAACAAAAAGCACTTGGGATCCACATGGAGAAACACTAGGGAGAATAAATCCCTTATTACTCAATTCCTCTAGTCGATTCTCTAGTCCCACTAATTCCAAAGTGGACATTCTATAAGGGGTATTTGATATGGGCATTGAACCACGAATTAGGTCAATGGAAATCTCAATTTATCATTCTGGAGGATGTCAAGGTAAATCCTCTGATAACAGATCAACATATTCTTGCAAAATAGGTAATTCCTATATTTGAAACTTCTTTTCCACACCCATAGTTATTTCATTCTATTATTCCCCAATAATTGAATTTAGTTGAGCTATTGGGGGTGGTTCTAGATAATAATGTGATGATCAAGGGTCAAATTAAGAATTGGATAAACATGAAGAAACCATTAAATTACTATCCACCACAACTTTTAGAGCATCAACCTTAGCAGTAGTGATCTCATAAGATTGGCCTTTCTCCCTTGTCCTTTTCTGAGGTTTGATCCCTTGGTGATTAAGACATTCATTTTCATAATTCCCCTTTTCTCTACAATTTTATAATTAAACATTGACAACCTATTTCTTCCCCTTACAATCACAAGCTTGATGGCCTTTTTCACCACACTTGTAACAAACTCACATTTCCTTCAAGGGAGTAAAGGGGTGCTTCTTCCGACATTTACCAGACGATGGATTTTCAAATTTTTCTTTCTTCCCCTTATTTCCATTTCTAGAGTGTTCAATAGATCTCTTCTTCTCCTACTTTTCATTAAGGTGGTAAGACTTAGAGAATCCTTTTTCTATCTTGATAGAATATTAGACATTATCTTCATATTATAAGAAGGATTGTGAGACTAATGCTCACAGGAGAAATGGTATTAATGCTTAAAATAATTGATCTATATTACTCCTTGTGTTACGTATATAATTTGCACCAGTCCTGGAAATCCTTGTATAGATAACCTTTTATTTTGTGACATTCTTATCCTCCTTTTTACTTAGACTCGAAAATTGCCTTTCCCTATCCGCTCGATGGTCATGAAGAAAGTATTTTTATAATAAAATATCTTTAAACTCCCTCCATTCCATATTTGATACTTCATCATATTCTTTTGTGTTTTGAATCAATTACCACCATTGATCTGCATCTCCCATGAGGCGATAAACTACCATGCCAACTTTTTCCCTTACACTACTCCTCAAAGCGTGACATATTTCCTCTATGTAATTTATCATTTTCATAGATAATAATAGATTTGTAGCCCTACTAAATGTTTGTGGTTGTTTCCAGATGAAGCGTTCTCACATTGATCCTCCGCATTGTGGATTATGGTGCTCCATACGGGTATGGTTACAATTCATAACCTGAGTGAGTTGTCCTTTTATAGTGATATGCTGATTAGCACTAGCTGCATCACCATCTCCACTATAATTATCTTGAGCAGGAGGGAAATATCGACATTGATCACATGAATTGATACGGTTTCTATTCCTTCCACTGGGAACCATTTCAAAATAATGGCATACACTAGATTAGTTTATGAATCACAACACATAATTCCAAACTTATAAAACACTTAACGTAAACTAAATAGTTTATGGATATATTCCATAATACTAAAAATGTTTTCTTTGAGGAATTATATAATCAAAAACCCTTTATAATTGTTTGTAAAGAAAATGAGAATTATCCTAATCATGTCCCCAGAGAGTGTCGTAACCAAGAGTGCAACAAAACCAATTGTTGTGAACCAGTTCACATTCGAGTCTAGCTCAAAGCAGTGTTTTCGATTTTTACCCCTAGGTAAATTGGTTCCAGAGCCACCTATACCTACTTGTAACCAGACATGGATGTATTTCTTGGAAAACTCACAAAATCTCTACATTACCTAAATTCTAGGAAACTCATCTATAATAATTCTTAAAGTCTATCATAGGGTAATGTTCTCTAATCAGAGTTTATCTAAATATTGTTTCCAAGGTTTGTACTAAACTTCTTCTAATACCAACTGTAACTCCCTGACCCCAGTTACCCAGAGTCGGTGCATTATTACATAACATTGTCATGATATAAGGAATCATTTCCCGAAAGACCAATTAGTTTAGTAGCCTTGGTATTACTAGATACATTCATAAGTTTTACATTACATCATGAAATAAAAAAAATCAACAACATTTTGTCCCCATTGGAATACACTTATATCCTCATCCTATTCATATAGGTAAACCATAAAATACATCTTCAAATAATGGAATAAAACATAGAAAGATGTGAGCTCAGATGCACAGTAAGGATAACAATATGTTAGAAACTTTCATAAATAAGAATACAAATTTAAGGTAATGTATATGACAAAAAGACTTTTAAACTTAAACAGCATCATAATTGAGAAAATATAAATCAAAATAATGCAATTTACTTATTCAAAGGGATATTCTACTAGTAGAATAATCAAATGAAAAATCAATAGCCAATTTCATAATGATGGAATACATAATTCCAGACTTCCTAACCACATATTCAAGGACTTGTTCCAAGACTATAAGTAAGATTCTGTCAAGGCCTTGTTCCAAGACACTAGTTTTTCTCATGAGACCTACAGATTCATCTAGGAGCTATAGTGGGCTCCAACCATCACTAACTAAGTCTGATGCATTACTCATATGAAAAGTTTTAAACATAACATAAACATTCGTATTAAAACTGGAATACAAAATGTCAATACTTTACACATAAACCATAATGGTATAAGAATAACACATCCATAGTAAAACATATCAACAAACCTTCAATACAATATGGAAGAATTGTATCATAATAAATCAACTTCCAACAAGCTTAGAATCCATCAAAAGGATGTTGACATAGATGAAATCAAAACAGTTTTTAGAAATATCTATTTATATTTTGAAATAATTTAATAGACATATAACTATAAAAGAAATAATTTATTTTGAAAATATTCTTATAAGCTTGTATGGGAATCTTCGACATTTTTATAATGAACGAAGATATCCACACTCGCCGTATAAGTTAAAAAAACATTCTTACCTTAATTTTGCCTAAAAGGTCATAATGTGACCGGTTTGAAAAATGACGAAAGGATTCCTTTCAAAACATGTATGATCAAATAATGGTGTAAATGAATTTAACCCATTGTTTAGTAAATAGTAATTTTTTAATATATATTTTTAAGAAAATAGGGATGTTGATGATAAAGAGGTCCCAGTAGATACTTATGTAAAAACTACCTCGGATAATAAAGAGATTATGGAATTAACCCTTACCTTGAAGTTTTCCTTGGTAAAGTTCACGTTAACCTCCTATATAATAGTTAAATAGTTCTTATTAAATTATAAAAGAACCATATACATAAATATGATATCATATATGATCTTCTAATATTGCTTTGTTAATAATATTTTAGTATTATCGTCGTTTTAGGTGTTAACTGATTCGTTTTCCTTTATATATTTTGTTACATAAGACGTGTTTATTATGGATAGGATGTATTTGATTCATATCCAGAATGATATTTAGTTCTTAAAAATTATATTTAATCATCAAATGAAAATTATTCTTGAATGGTTATGATGGGGAAATGAATCTCAGCGCGTTCATGGAGATAGTAATTCGTACGTACGCCGGAGAGACAATATCATTATTTTGATATTAAAATCATATGTAAATATATGATATATCATATATACAGAATAATTAACATGTTATATTTGTTATTTTCATCAATTATACATCATTATTAACCCCATTAAAGAAAAATAATGTTGTGAATAACAACTACACCATGATGTGGAGACGGTAAGTTATACGTACACACATATGGTGACTTTTCCATTCATATGATGGATAGAATAATGAATATAGTTGTACCATTTTTATAATAACATCAAATTATATAGAATACACTGGAGTTATTATTTTATAATAGAAACAACAAATAAATTGGAAGTGGATGAAGAAAATAACTTGAAAGAGGTGATTGAATATTTACCTCTTCTTTCGGTTCTTCCTTTTGGTTTGATCAAAATGGGTCTTTAAGATGGATTTCCGACCAAAGGAAGGACTCTAGGATTAAGGGAGGATAGTTGAGAGAATATTTGGGTAGGGGTTGGCCGATCCAAAAGGCTTTGGAGGTGTGAAATTAATATAAGTGGAAGTGACCTTTTATAACAGAGGTGAGAGTCACTTTAGGAAAGGCTTGAAATATTATTTTATAACAAAATAATTTTCACTTTTATAATGGCTCCAAAAAGAATTATTTAAAGGATAAGGTGGGGATAGGTCTAAAAACCCTCATACAATTGGTTTTTTACTGGTTTAGGTCACCATATTAACCATATCTTATAGATTTAACTCTTAGTTAAATAGTTTGACATTTACCATGTCTTTTAGTATTTTTCTATTATATGGTAAATAAACATAATATAAACTTCCATGAGAACCCCAAGTGGTTAATTAATGATACAACTATAATTATATAAGACTTTTGGAAGAACCGTAGTTATTTACGAATATTATATCAATTAATTATAGAATATTTGTTTTTAAAACATTTGTTTTGTCAATTTTGACAAAATTTGGTATTTTGTTTTTGTTAAAGACATACAACATGATTACTTCAAAAAAAATTCATTTAATTAACCATACAATTTCATATTCACCTATAAAATTCACGGATACCCAAAAAATGTTCAAATTTTATTTATTTTAATATTGATAATATCATTTATTTGATTCTTACATTAATAAATAAAATACTGCATAATTAATGTTTCATATATAAATATATTTATTTTATGTCAAAAAATTATAAATAAAATATCATGATGTAGGAAATAATTTTCGTATTCTAATAAATATTTATATTATAATAGATAAATTATATTACCTCATATAATTTTTTTACTAAATTATATTTTCTTTTGTGATTTTTGCCTTTACTTTAGATTATTTAATCTAAAATGTCATTATTACTCCCATGTGACTCCAGGGGGTACCAAAAATTCACCCTAAGATGAACATGGTTGGACATGATCAGATAATATGAATAAGACACATGTTAGGGTAATTTTGTATTATTATAATATTATTTTTACCATTATTTACTGGATTTACCCTTTAACCATGGTAAATAAAATATTTACCGAAGTAATTTTTCATAATGTATAAAAATCAAAGATACATATTTAAATAATTTGTACAACTTGATTTCAAATATGGAATCCATTTTTCCAAATTCAAAACATGGAAGTGGCAGAAATTAATTTAAAATTAATTCCCATGGTCCAAAAAGCGTGTATTTAAGAAACAATAACTATCAAAAGATTGACACTTGTTTATGTCCAGTTTAAATGTGTAATTACATCCAATGACCTAAATTATATTAAATTTTAAAATTATAATCTAATGACCTATTAAAACCACTCAAATTTATAATTTAACACTATAAATTAGTTCTATTAAAAAAATGTTGTCTTTAATTAAAATTTAGTATTTTTCACTATTCATCAAAATATGAAAGTTATCAGAAAAATACCAAAAATTTATCCAAATCTAATTTTGATATTCCGAATCAAAAAATGAGGTTCATTTTGAAAAATAAAATTTATATAATTTTAAAAGGTGGGTATTACAATTCATAACGACTAGTTTGATTGGTTATTGTGTGTTAAAACTCCAAGTTGCATGCAATGCAAGATACAACATTATTCAAAGGGAAAAGTAATGTAGAATATTGGGGTGTTACAATATCCACATTGTCATTGAGAACAGGGTACAAAATATCAATATACATGTATCTAGAATATTTTCTATATTTTTAGATAATCTAATAGAACCTTGATTCTCATATGAAATTTTTAGTGGTCCCTAAGTCTCAATTTTCATATCTACTAGTTGTTATTGACTACAGGTTATCTATATACTTGAATTTGTTGCTGTAATATATTAATAATAATATATGAAAAACGTTACAAAATTATAATTCTTGATATACCAACTAAAAAATACTTCTACAAGAAATATTGTTCCACCTGAAGTTGATGTCCTATCTGTATAACAACCTACCCAAACAATATCTATAATCCCCAATAGATTCAAAAATTGTTTTTTATAATATCCCATAGTTCAAAGTTACATTAAAATATATTATAAATATAATAGTACCAAAAGTGGGTATATTTTTAGTCAATATAAAATTTATCACATAGAGTCACTATATTTTTTATTTCATCTCTGATGTTGTTAGATAAATCAGACATCTAATGATTCTTTTGAATTCATTCTAGTTAAAACTGTTTCCAGCTTCATCCATGCATAATTTTTTTTCCAATTAAAGTGGGTGTTGAAACTTATTTTTTATTTCTGATCCAAAATATTTCATCAATATTTCATCATATTTTTCTTATGAATGAAATTGGGAATTCAGTTTCTTCTCTATTTGAAATTTTAGTAAATATGTCATCAAACCAAGAATGGAAATCTAGAAATTTCCTTTCCTTTTATGAATGATTTCATTACATAGACCATATTAGTCTCTAGAAAATATGTTGTCATCCAAATATTCAATGATAATGAGGGAACCTTTGAATATTTATCTCACACAAATTTTATCATTTACATTACCTTTTATAAAATTAATATCCCGTAGACAACCATAAAATTTGGAATATAAGAATACATGGTCTTGTTTCAAATCATAAGAATAATTCCTCAATCTATATACTATACTTCCATAATTTTATAATATAAAAGAATTGGGTTATTCAGTATAGAATTATTTTTCCAGATATCCATTTCTAAAATAATATTTCAAATCTATTAAAAAAAATTTATAAAGCTTGTGTGCATCAACATCCATAAACATTGTATCTTTTTATAGTCTTAATACAGGTGAAAAATGTTATTTAATGTAAATCCATTCATTTGATAATATCCATTCCACACTAGGGTATCTTTGTTTTTTGTTACTTGAATTTCTCATTTTTCTTATATAAAAAACCGACTTGGTGCCAATATTATTTTTATTTTAGGTGTTGATAAAAGATAGAAGCTATAGTTATTTTCTATTGGATGATGTTCCCCATTCATAAATTATATCCATTTCACATGATCAACTGCTTCTATCACTGAATGAGGTTCAATTAAATAAACAGGTTCTATTTGATACTCAATTCTATATCATCATCTAGTTCTAACTAGAGGTTTTTTATTTACAATGAATTTTTTAGGGTCAACATGTTTCTGAAAATTATTGTACCATTTTCACTTATTTTCATCCCCTTAATCTTCATCACTCGTATGTTGAGAATCAATATTAGAAATATTTGGAACATTCTCCGTAGCTTCATCTTTCCTCTATCCCATTTTCAAACTATTTTTATATGAATATTATAAAAATTCATCAACGGTGATACATAATTTGATCTGTTTTTCAACAATTTTGGCATCACTATAGTCATATATATTTTTAATTCATTTGTTCCAACATCTGTATCCTCTTCCATCAAATATTTACCCCATGAATATTTCTTATAATAATTTTTCTTTAAATTTTCCTAGATTTATGTTCTTGGTCATTTATAATGAAACTTCATTTTCGTACACTACTATAATTTCATTTTGAAGACAAAGAATGTATTATAGTTAAAAAACCATTATTTAAAGGTTTAGTGTCTTGGAAAATAAGGATCATACACATAATTTACATTATAAAACATTAGCATCAATTAATACCTTCTTATCTAGATTATTAGTGGCGCTTATTTACTATATATTATCAATAGTCACGCGAGAAAACACATCAAAGAAATAGGTGAGATAAAATCCCTATAAGAGGATATATGAAAACATGAATAAATATAACATGGGTGAGGATAATCATCATCATCGTAAAAATATCATGGAATAATCATAATAATTATGAGGGGAAGAACTAGATAAAGACATGGAATTTGGAAATTCAATAAAATGAAACATCTTGTCTAAGTGGTCAAATACCTTCCATATTTTTAAAAAACGATGGCATCATGTTCACATAACAAATATGTGCATAATTATAATATCATCACTATGAAAAAATATAGCATCATGTTCATTAATATTTAACTTTTTCTGACATGATATATCACATTACCCAGTACATTTGAGTGCTATATAATTTTAGACACACCTGTCACATCATAACATTTACATAATCATGCTTTCAATATAGAATTTATATTAATCATAGACATAAAATGACCCATGGAAAGGAAATGGGTTTCGTAATAAGTTTATAAATTATATATTTATGAATAAAACCTAAGGTTCCAAAGATAATAAACGAACAATGTACTTTATATAAGGATCCTTAATATTATGGTAAGGTGAAACAATATCAAGAGAAGTAAAACACATGTTTTTAGACAGAAGAGTTCTTTTGAAAATACTATTTCATTTTTCTTAAAATTAGATTAGAATCATGTATATACCAAAAAAAATTAAAAGGGATGGGAAAAAAATTATATTTGAGGAATTTTAAAATAACATACATACTAAAATTTGGCAGGAAAGAGTAAAAACCCAAAAATGGAAATTGGGTTTGAGAATCCCCTTACCACATGATTGAATTGTTCCTTCAATTTAATATAAAATATAATAAAATAAAATAAAATAATTTATAAATATATAACATTTTCTAAGTTTATTTTATTCATTATAATTTTTTATGCTATTTTATTGATGTTTTGTTGTGTTATAGAGTTCAATTTTATCATTCAAGAGTGTTCGTTTCCTTAATTTTCATTATTGGTTCAATTTTATACCTTTGTGGAAGATTATTTAAAGTGGGAATAGTTTTCTATAATTGAAATTATATGTCATTAATGAAAATAAATATGTATAAATGGTCTTATATTTTTTTCCACATATGAGGATGATTCTTTAGGGAACATGTTAATGATAATAATTTAGAATAATTTGGTTGCTTTTAGATCATCATGGAGTAGTTTTTTATTTAATATTTTGTATATATGTTAGTTATAGAATATAATAAATCATATATCATTCATTTTAAAATTTGATTCAACCATTATAAAGGTTTTATGAATAGCCTTATAGGATTAATAGAAAATGAAAACTTTTCATCCTTGAAAATTCCCCTTAATAATTTCATTTTACAAAAGAAGGTGAGGATATTTATCATTTATTAATTCATTCATTTCCCTTGTTATATATTCATTCATATGGTTCTACCATATTAATTTGACCATGTGAGTAGTATTGGTGTATATACTTTATCTCTATAGACCAAGATCATCATCGACTACTCCGCGTAGAAGAGATCATTTTCCAACTGTACCACCTATAAATTCAATACTTGTGAGGGATCTGGTATTTAATTCCCTAAGAGGGATACATATAAAAAATTTCATAACCGAGACATTGTATGAAAAACCTCTAGTTGATTGTCCAAAACATCAACCTGATAAAGAATTTCAAAGGGTCTGATGTACATTGGAATGAACATTCCTTTCCTCCCAAATTTCATAAACCTCTTCCATAGAGATTCAAGAAGGAATACCTTATCTCCAACCTCAAACTCTAGGTCCTATCAATAATTTTCTGCAAAGCACTTATATCGAACTTGTGATTCCTTGATGTTCTTCTGAATGGTTTTGAACTTTCCTACCATTTCTTCAACCATTTTAGGTTTTAGAAGCTTAACTTCACTAACTTCATCACATCATGCTGGTGTTTTGAATCATTTCTCATAAAATGCATCATTAAGATCCATTTTTATGCTTTAGTGGAAACTATTGTTGAATAAGAACTCAACCAGAGGGAAATTTCAGTCCCATCCTCCATTGGAGTCTATAAAAAGTTCTCTCAACATGTATTCCATTGGTTGAATAGTATATTCATATTGGTCATCATTTTGATGACTATAGGTCATGCTGATGCTCATCATTCTGTTAAGACAATGTTGAAGAATTTTCCAAAACATGGAGGTGAATCTAATATTTTTATTGGATACATTCGATAGTGGTACTCTATGCAGCCTTACTACTTATATAGTGTATATCCGTAAAAGTTTATATAGGGAGAAGTCATATTGAATTATGATAAAGTGATCAATATTTGTAATATGATCCCCAAAAACACTTTTATAATTGTGTCCTATAGATGTATTTCGATGTTCTGTGAAAAAATCCATAGCGATGTTCTTTTATTTTCATCTGGGTATGGGAATTTTTCTTTTTTTCCTTTCACTTAAAGATATACTGAAAACCATGATGTAAATTAAATGATCTATTTATTCATATTATCTCACCAATAGTTCTCTCTAAGAGATCAATACATCTTTTTGATACTTAGATGGATATAAGAGGTTGATTTATGAGAGTCATTTAGAATATATATCTTTATCTCTAGATTGGATAGTACACATTTTCATGACTAAATATCACGAATCCTTACTAATAACCATTATTCATTTTGGATTTCTCATATCTAATATATTCCATAATTTTTTGTATTTAAACATCATATCTTTGAGAATCCTTTGTTTTCTCCAAGAGGGATGGATGAAAAATCATTTGAGAAAGGATTGATTATGTTTCTTCATTAATTATTCACATGTCTATCCTTTTCAGGTATATGAATATTGGATTATTCTCAATTATCATTATTGATAAAGATATATGATCTTTTATTCTTAGTGCATTCACCACCATATTTTCATTACTAGGACGGTAGTGGATTGAGTAGTCATAATCCTGATGTACTCTAACTGTATTATCTAGGAAATTTCATGTTTTTCAGTTTGAATATATATCTGAGGCTCTTATGATTAGTATATATATCACAATTTTCCCCATAGAGATAAGGTCACCAGATTTTGAAAGCAAAGATCGTAGCCACCAACTCCAGATCATGCATAGGATTTTTTTCATGAATTTTTAATTTCTTTGAGGTGTAGGGTATCACATATTAAATTATTATCAGTACATAGCCTAATCCCTTGTAGGAAAACTAGTTTTATTCCATGAATAGTTCCCCATTTTTCAGAAGTGTGAGTACTTGGGTGGTGGGAAACTATTTTTTTATCTCTTTGAATTAGTCTTCACATTCACTGGTCTAGAAAAACATTTCTCTCTTCTGACTAATCTTGGTTTGTTAGTTTGAGAATTGTGATAAAATCTTCACAAATCACCAGTAATAATTATCTTTAACAAGGAAACTATTACAAATATTGGAATGGTCTATTCATTGATTTCCATTTTCATTAAAGGGTCAAAAAATATTCATTTTTTGGTGAGAACAAGTCCCATGAAAGATACTATCTTCATTAGGAACTCACATTTACTATACTTTTCATATAGTTTATCCCTTTTCAAATTATTAAACACAGTATTCAAATGCTGCTCATGTTCCTCCTTTCTCTTTCATTATGTTAGAATATCATATATAAATACTAAAAAAATGTTTTCAAGGTAATCTTTAAAGATTCTATTCATTTTGTCTCTAAATATTTCTGGTAAATTTGCGAGTCTGAAAGGCATCACTATGAAGTCATAGTGTCCATACCTCATTCGAAAGGTGGTCTTGGGAATAACATTCTTCCTCACATTTAATTGGTATTATCCCAACTGATGATCCAATTTATAGAAATACTTGTCTCCACAAAGATGATTAAACAAGTCATCTATTTCTAGAAGGGGATACTTGTTTATTATCATTAATTTTATGATCTCACAATAATCAATGCACAGGCGTATTGATCCATCATTATTCTTGATGAAGTGGAATGGTGAACCCAATGGTGAAGCACTCAAGCTTATAAAACACTTGTAAAGATTCTATATTAGGTAATTTTTTAGTTACTCTAACTATTTGTTGGAAATTATATCAGGGGTATTTTATATAGGAATATATCCAGGAATAAATTCAATTTAGAACTCTACCGATCATTTATGAGGAAGACTATGAAATTCATCAGGGAACACATCTGTGTATTCCATCACAATGTTCATGCATTTAATCATGATCCAATCCTTTTTCTTAGTAATTTATTATAGATATGATTACTCTTAAGATAATAATATATAAAAATAAGACAATGGATCTAAAGGATATTCATCTTCATCCTGAAACTTATATATAATTTGAGGATGCCTCATGATGTGAAACGTGATCTACATTTTCAGACATTTGATGTCGGATTTGAAAAAATATTGTCATTCCATGAACAATATACCATCAAACAACACCAGAGGAAGTAAGACAATATTTTATAGGAGGTTCGTTCCATAATCATTAACTGAGGGGGATTTATATTCCATGGATGAAATAATTTTCCCAATTTCCATTATCACAAATAAATCAACCTCTATATTTTGAGATGGCATTTGAATTGATCAACTAAACTAAAATGATATGAAAGAATGCATAGAAATATAATCATATAGTATGTTCATTACTCTTGAATGAATTACCGGAATACTTATCACTACATCTTTATTGGATTCCACCTCAATAGTAGTGATGGTATATGATTTCCCTCTCTCATTTAGCTTCGGTAGATGGTGATGTCGATTACCCTCAAGGACTCGAGATTTAGTGATTTGGATTTCCTAGTTCCCTTTCTCCCTATAGTTGATGAATTGAACCATAGGTGGTTCTCTCCTTTTCACCACCACATTTTATAGATTCCTCATATCTCTTCTACATTCATGGGCTTCGTGGCCTTCTCACCCACACATAAATAATTTACCAATCACTTTGAGGTAATTCACATGATTATTCTTCCCATATTTATGACATGTCAGTGGTTGAGTTTTATTTCCACCTTTTTCATTAGATAATCCAACTTGAAACTCTATATTTAATTTATTATCTTCATATCCATGGAAATATTCCCAAAACATCATCACCACATTGATTTAAAATAGAAAAACTTATTCATAACTCCTAATGTCTTGAATTACTAGAGTCTTTAAAAGGTCTTATTTTAAACCACTAAAGAAGATATCAATTTTTCTATCATTTGTGATAACAAAATCAAATGTGTACATTGGAATCCTTGTGAAATTTTCTTCATAAGTAGTGATAAATTCACCATCATTTTTCTCTCTCTATGGATTCCCTCTCCATATTCATATGAACATTTCAAAGTAAATACATGTTATAAAATGTTTTATTAATGTATTACCACTCTATATCCTCAATTTTAATCATTAAATTAGTGTTTTTACCAAAGGAAACCCTTTATCTGCCTCTCTATCAAAATGATAAATGTCCAGATTCACCTTCTCCATCTCAGAATAGTCAAGAATTGAAACGATCTTATCCTTTGAGTTGAACCATTTTTCGACAACTAGTGGATCAGAAGATCAAAAAAACATTGAAGGTCATTATAGCATGAAAGACTTGATTACAATTTTCTCTATCTTAAAAAGAAGGTGGATATTCCACATTTTACATTTTATTTTTCATAGACTTAGAAATCAAGGTAAGCATATCCATTAAATTTTGAACTCCACCTCTCAAGTAATTGGGGATGTCATTTGGGTAATCACTGCATTTTTCTTCGAAAAGGTTGTAGGATAGGTTTATCATAGTTCCCACCATTTTCTAAAATATAAAATGATTAAACAAAACATAATTCGACAAGTCTTGAGTAAATAAATTATTACTTTATGAAATTAACTCTATTGACATATCTTGTGGGATCCCTCTGTTTATAACTTTTTCTAAAAAAATTATTCATATGTACATACATGTACATAGTCTCATACTGAGGAATTTAACTAATTTCTTTTCATAATATTTCCCAAATTAAATAAATATTTCTCTAACACCAACTACAGGGCCCCAAATTTTTCGTACTTTAATATTATATTATTTTAAAGATAAAAAATATAATAGTATTAGAAAACTAGGATCCAATGGTTTACTATCTTGGGAAAATTAAGATTATACATAATATTTACTCAATAAATCATAAACACTATTTAATTATCTAATATTGAGCTTCTCAGTGGTCCTCATGCACTCCTTAGTGTATGTAGTCACCTAAGGAAGTACATCAATGAAAGGGGTGAGCTAAAATACATATAAGATTATAGATAAGAACATGAATCGATTTAAAATTGATGAGCATAATAATTATCATGATAAAAATAGAATGGAATAATCATAATAATCATGATAAGAAGAATTAGATAAAGGCACGTAATGTGGAAATATATAAAAATGAAACATCGTTTCTTAATGGTCAAATTCGACACATAGTTATAATGAAATTTACCATAATGATCACACATAACATATGTGAATAATCATAAAATAACTATTTTCTACAAAGATAGAATCATGTTCATGAATATTTTACCATATAACAGGAGATAATTTACATTACCCAATGAATTTGAGCACTATATAATTCCGGGTGTAGCTATCACATCATAATGATTACAGAATCAGGCTTTCCACATAGAAAATATATCGATATTAGACATAAAATTACCCATGGAATAAAAATGGGTTTCACGAGAAATTAATAAAGATTACACTGAAGAATAAACCATGTGGCTCAGAAAATAAAAAGGGAATAATATATTTGGTATAATAACCATCAATCTCGAGTAAAGGAGAAACAATCTCCATAGAAGTAGTACACACAATTGTTGAAAGAATATTTCTTTGGAAAAATAATTTCCTTTTTCATAAAATCAAATTTGAACATATATATAATAGAAATGAAAAGGGAAAGAATTTCAAGTTATATTTTATTACTTTGAAATGAACAGTCACAGTGAAATTTGGCATGAAAGAGTAATAACGAAAAGAAATAATATTGGGTTTGAGGATCCACTTATATTATGTTTGAATGATTTCATCAATTTAATATCATGGATAATAAAATTATATTAAAAAATAAATTAATAAATAAAATCTTTGAATTTTATTTTATTCATTATAATGTTATGTAGTCTGTTTATATCTATTTTTAAGAGTTTTGTAGTTTAATATCATCGTTTGATAGTGTTCATCTTCTTGGTTTTTATGATCGATTCATTTGTATATATGCATGGATGATCAT
This sequence comes from Viscum album, assembly GCA_963277665.1. Classification (NCBI taxonomy): domain Eukaryota; kingdom Viridiplantae; phylum Streptophyta; class Magnoliopsida; order Santalales; family Viscaceae; genus Viscum; species Viscum album. The sequence continues at coordinate 1,844,528,493 of OY728150.1, forward strand.
GTAAAGTGGGAATAATTATAAATAATTGAAATTATACATTATAAATTAAAATATATATATTTAAATGTCTTTATATATATTTTTTCAAATATGATGATAATTCATTATATATGATATTAATGATAATATTTTACATTAATTTTTCAGTTTTTCGATTATCTCGAACTAGTTTTGTTTTATTATTTGATGTTATGTATATGTGTTTGTTTCATAAAATGAAAAAATGTTGTAAAATTAATTTTAAAATATGTTTCACCCATTATAATGTTTATATGACTACACTTTAAGGTGATAAAAAAAAGTGAAAACTTGTCTTCGTTGAAGGTGATAAATTAACACCTCACAGATGATGCTTTCATTTTCAAAAAAGGGAGAAGAAGAGGATTGATTATTGATTATTACATTAAAATATTTACATTACAATATATGTATGATACATGAAATATCATTATTATTGCACAAGGGGAGGTTAGAATAGAATAATAAAAAAAAAGAAAAGAAAATGAAATTAAAAGAAAATAAAATAGGGTTTTACATAATCAATTCTCCTCTATGAGAACCTTTTTATTAAAATTGGTTTTGGTGTTTTTTGAGGACAAAGGATTATGAATGCAGGGAAGAGTCTTTGGAATATTATTAAGATGAAATTGTGCAATATTAAAGGATTTGGAGTTGTGGGGAGAAGAGGTGGCATGGGTGGTATTTATAGGGGAGGAGAGGGGTGCTTTTTGATTATGTTATTCATGAATTTGTTTTTTTGGATCAAGAATATGAATAGTTAGAACATAATGAGTAAATATATAATAATAATGAAGTAGTGTTTCATATTTTTGTGTTACAACATCCGTACATAATCTACAACTCATTAATTCATAAATTTGTTAAATACCATTAGTTACCATATTTCTCTATTCACAAAAAATTCAACTATTTTAGAAAAATCCAATAAATTCAGCCTAACCATTTTTAATCTGTATAATTAAAAAATAAATTCTATATTATGTAAATAATTTTATAAATATTATAAATTTAGTTTTTAATTAAAGTCGTAATTTATTCCAAAAATACTGATTTAAAAATTATAACTAATTCTATTATACTTTAAAAAATTAATTAAGGTATCATAAAATTTTATTATAATGATAAGACAAAAAAATTTAATTTATGAATCTATTTTAAGAAAATAAACATTCTTTTAAATATTTATATTAATTTTAAAATTGAAAATTAAATTTATTGTTTCATGAAAATGCCAACAATTAATTTATAATTTTTAAATCGATTATTTACTTTTTGATTTATATGATTATAACATATTATAAATTATAGAATAACTAAATTTTATTTATACTTTCATAGATGAGTTTACTAATTTTTAGCCTAATTATCAATCCAAATGGTCATTTTACTATTCTAAGGGTCCGATTATTATTCAATGAGGATAGGTTCCTTGATTTAATATTTATTTAATTTAAAATTTATAAGAACGATTTTTTATTGGTCTTTAAATGATATGTATGTTTTTTATACTATTCATCATAATTATAATTATGGAAAAAATTACATTGATTAATGTTTGGGTCATTAACTCTTTACAATGAAAGGGCTTCCAAAAAACTATGAAGTATTTAATAATTGGGTTTTTCATACACATGTCTTGTGTTGTCATTTGTTATTATAGTCTTAGTAGACATATTTTCTATTTATTTATGGAAATATATATATCTCTTATCTAGAAATACTATGAGATATTATGTTCAATGATTTTGTTCTATCTTTCAGATACCAAATTTTTAATGCAAATTATGGTGTTCTATACTGATTCTTGATTTGTGGTTTAGAAATATAGCTTTTAAAAGAAACAAAAGTAAAATGATTATCATTATTTGATATTTTTTTTAATATAAAAACCCATCATTTTATCTGACTGCCTTCTAAATTTTTTGTAACATTTTTGTTTCTTTTAACTTGTTTTTGATAAACATGGAATAAGATATCCATGTATAGTCATCAGTAAATTTAACAAAATACATAATACCTAGAGCATAATTTTGTCTCGTTGGGCCACATAAATTGGTATGAATTAGTTCAAGGTGTCAATGTGGTATAATATACTTCCTTTTTTGAACTTTTGGTCAATTTCCACTTTTGACATGTTTCAATAATTTCGTCCATTTCTATTTTTATATTGGGAAAATCTCTCAAAATACCATTATTGGAGATTTTACTTATACTACTTTGACCAAGATAGACAATCCTGTAATTCTCGAAATTTCTATTATCATTGGTACTCAGATGGCATGAATTTATCGAATCTCCAAAATGAAATAGATTACCATTAATTATTTTTTATTATTTGATAATTATTCCTCTGTTTGTGCTTTTTATGATAAATGAATCATTTTTTAATAACACTTCATTTACATCATCAATAAATTATTAGGAACTAAGAAAATTGTTCTTCATCCCTTCATCATATAACACTTTATATATATTCATATTTTGGGACCAAATCATTTCTTTTCCCACTCCCTTAATTTTTATTTAATAATCATTTAAAAAGGTCACTTCTCCTCCATCATGATTCTCAATGTTTCTCATAATTTTTGTGCCACTAGTCACATGTGATGAATAACCACTATAAATAATCCAGGACATGGTTTTACTAAGTAAAATGGAGGATACATCAGTGAAAGATGAATATATTGATTCATTTTTTAACACCGTTATATTACATAATATTGGATGTTTCTTCATGGAGAATACTCATACCATTTCAGAAACACGGACATCCATATCACATCTTATACAATCATCTTCTAAGTAGTTAAATATGTCTTGGGTTGGAATATAGGTTGAGCTCCTGACAACTTCTTACTTACATTGAACATTTTCCATCTTATTCCCAGAATAGATCCCCCTTGGATCATGTCTTATTTTGTAGGGACATGTTATAGTAACAGAAATAAAAATTTATGAAAAACACACCACAACACTAGAAGTGTCCATTAAATCTTGATCATCCTAGATGATTACAGTTATTTCATGAAGATTTTTGTCATTTTCTGTCTATATATAGAGGTTTTATGTGATCTAAAGAAAAATAATATTCTTGGAGAATTTAATTTATCCTGTGAATTAGATGATGATTATTGACATGTCTTCATGTTCCATACCAAACAACAATTTTTTTGGACCTCTAATGTTAGAGATAACATTTTTATTTTAAAAATTATAGATTTCTGATATAACCTTCTTCTTTGAACCTCTCTTTTCACTAGTTTTTGACGATTATAACTTGGCCTTGACACCCTTGTTGAAATATTCTCAAATATTTTTCAAGATATTATATATTTCAAAACATTTAAACTAACTCAATGATATCTCTTCTTCTTTTAGGTAATGTTTTTTTCCAAGGTCCTTTATGATATTTTAAATTTTAGCAACATTTAGATTGTGTCCTTTAATTTCTTCAATGTAAAGAATCCATTTTTTTAACATTCTACCTTTTCCTCTAATATAATTTCTTTTTTCATTCAATGCAAGACATGAAGTTAGTTTTAACTTCTAATTGGTTAATTTTGGAAGTGTCTGATTCATCTTTAATTCAACTAAACTACTTTTATTACATTTAAATAATTTCTACTTGCTTTATTAAAATTTGGTCATTCCTTTGGAGATCATCGTCTATTTTTTTAAGTTGGTTTTATAATCTATCTCATGTTTCCACAAACAGATTTTTAGGAAAATTTACAACAAAATGTACAATTTCATTACAATTATTTCACCAGGATGGTAATTTAATTTAACCCCAAAAATTTTATTTAATGAATCATTTCGATAAAAGAGAAATTCTTATGTTCCAATATTCATCTTTATTTTCATCATCATATTCACATGATTCTAACATTTCACTGTTTATGATTTTTATCTTTCTCATGTATTCAAAATCCATCGCATCATTGATATTCTTGATAAATATTATTACCATTCATATTCCATATGTAATGAGTATATTATTTATTTACTGAAGAGTAAGACCATCTCTATCTTGAAAATATAATACATTAGGAGATAAAATATTAAGAAAATATCTAATTAATTTTTTTGATAGTTTAATCATGAAGATTTTCACCAAAACAAAAAAATATTATTGATAACTTTATTGCCTCTTGTGAATTATTTATCAAAATTTTCTTTTTAACCCATCTTGATATGTTCAAATATCCTTATCCAAATTCTCAATATTTAATCCTTAACTTTAATGTTTTCTTTATAACTACTTTCCAAATTATCTAAAATTTCATTGACATTTTAAGTACTATAACCCGGGTGAAAGCATTTTATAAAAGATACATAAAACTAGAATTATGATCTTTTCCATCAATAAACATATTTATATTCTCTATAATATTAATAAGAGGTTCATCAGTAGTAGGTTCGAATCCAATAGAAACTACATTATTAACTTTAAGGCGATGAGATTAAATACAGGGAAACATCCTATTATTAGAAAAATGATAGTTCTTTCCATCGAAAGTAGGGACACCCATACTACGTATAGAATTTAGATTTCCCATCTCTAATTTTTAGTAGATCCTGATAGAGGTAACCTTCCTTCAATACCAACTGATGTTCTCAGGAGGTGTTTCACTACTGATAGGGGGTGTTGGTTGAATCCATGGTGATATTTACAATTTTTCATTAATTTGAAATGAGTCTCTGTTAACCTATTCAAATCCAATAAATTCTTATGATATAAAATTCACTACCAAATGATTTAAAAATAGAACAAGAAGACAATATTTCAACTAGGATTTGTATAAGAATAATCAAACATCTTGTTGTGATTGGTTAGAATCCCCAATCATAGATTCTAAATTATAATCACAATCGTTTACAAAATGCATTTCATCACAAGAATTGAGCCCCACTATTCTTTCCAAATTCACATTTGAAAGAACGTTTCACACAACCTTATTACAAAAAATAATTACACAATAATAAAATAAAGAATACTTATTAATATTTTCCACTTTTATAATAACTAATAATGATATTAATCTTGAGCCTTCAGAGAAATAAATTATCATATGATCACAAACAAAAAAACTCTAATGAACATATTCTTCCTAAAAATTATATATTTTAACATATCAATTATATGTTTCTCAAATTATATTCCAAATTACCATAATTTTCATTAAATAATATGGAATATAGTGTGTATCATTTAGTGAACTATCTTCAGAAAAATTTACTACTCGCAAACTGATGTCTTCACTAACATAGATTGTTGTATACTGGCTGTAGATAATTTTTTTTCTTTGTGAGAATGATCTCAACATGTGAGGGAAAAATGGTTTTTTAAGGAAATTCCATCCCTTTAACATAAGTTCCAAAAAAATTTAATATATATTTTTACACATGAGGAAAACAAAAATTTTAGAGTCACAAATGTAGTGGTTATTGAACCTGTAATCTCATGCAAATTATGAAATCATGAAAACTAGTTTTAAAAGGATTTACTACCAAAATAAGACATCATTCACAAGGAAACTCAACATAACACTCAATAATTATTTTATTAATATATAATTTTTATTCAGAATGCATACAATGATCTTCACCGGGTAGTGTATGCTCAAACCTTAGTTCTCGAAGAAAGGATATAAACTAAAATTTTATTAGACACCATCTCAACAATACACATTTCAAATCCATCATTAAAAGAGTAACATTCTAAATAGATTTCAGCCTCATATCTCCACAGACATTTTCTATAATAATATTTTCATCCACTTCATCTTCACCCATAGAGTAGCAAAACCTCATCCAAAAAAAAGTTTCATCCAAAAATGAAAGAGAACCAGATATCAACACTCTAAAATCATGTCATTTATGGTTGATCATGGGATAAGTTATCCATACTGAAGAAGAGTACCACATAGTACAATATTCTATTTCTATATACTATTTTAGAATTTTGAATAACATCATTTATATAGTATTATAAAGATTAGAATGAATTTTTATCTTTTGTGTTAATCCATAAAAAGAAGTATTTTAAACTCCAAAAGTGATATGAAAGATCATGTATGGAAGATCAGTGTTATATGGGTGATCATTATCCATACCCTCATTTATGAGGGGTTTGATCGCGAAGCCTCATATGTGGGAGGTTGAAGATGATATTTTTCCTAGAATTTGACGGCGGATGTTCAAACTCTCGATCATATTGGAAGGATTCAAAAAATTTCAAATTTCTAATTGATGGATGAATCATACCCACATAGAGTTTTCCCATTTGAAACTGGAATATGATAGTTTTTAGTATAAAAAAAGTTTCTCCTTTGAGATTCTAGATATCACAAACCCCCTACCGTCATGCCACCTCGCACAGTGGTGTCAGCTCATCTCCCATGCGCTGTGGGATTCTGGTGCACCCCATGAACACCAATGAATGCGTGATCTATGAGACCTATAACTAGTCCCACCCACTTATTTTATAATCTCTTTTATTCACAAGATTAGCCAGGCCATCTCCCTTGGGTGTGGTAGACGTTTGGGTTCCATATGTGACCTTAGTTGAGTGTCTTAGGCTTCCACATTGGTTGAGATATTTTTTTAAGTAAATACCCTATAAATTATACATATATAATTTCTAACAATAATAAAATAAAATTCCAAGCCTTCTTAAAATGAAATTCCAATCCCAAATCCTCATTATTAATTCAAACTCATGAATATAAACAATTCCAAGGTATTCTACTTGTTTATGCAATGTTAAAAAACCTTTGAACTTGACTTTGAAAATTAATCTCAACAAAAACAATCATCATATTCCAATATTAATAATAAATATCCAAGCATGATATTAAATTCTATATAATGATGAATTTTCCAAGCGTGAAATCTAATTATATTAGAAGAATCAATAAATTTTTTTCGAGAATCACCCCTTAATAAAATTATATAATAATTTCCAATCCATATATACAGATCAAATACATTTTGATACACGATGAGAACAAAATTCAATACTAAGATTCAACATAGTCAATTAAATATTGAATTTTTTTATGAGAAATTTTAATACTTAAGAAAATATTCTTTGTGGAAAACAACTTTTTCAATGTCTCTGTGGGATTCATTTTAAATTTAATTATTATAAATATGTGATTTTTAATTTGATAAAATTTATTTTATATTTTGAATAAAAATAATTTATATTATATAATAAGGTAAAAATAATTTTTTTACATAATTATTTGTAAAAAATAAAAATTAATTATAGATGTTAAGGTTAAAATAGGGTTTGGTGTATTACATAAACATGTGTTAAAATAAATTTTATATACACGTATGATCTTTATTTAATAAATTGAATTTAATATTTTGAATTAGTGAATTAAAATTATAAAATAAATATTATTATTTTTTATTCTTATAGGATAAATAACATGGGTAAATTAAAAGAGAATAGTTACCATGGTGAAAAATAAATTGGCTATAGTGAGTAAAATAAGTGGTTAAGGAGATAAATGTTTGAAAAATGAGTTTTGTGTGTTTTGGATGTTTCAATAGACCATATCATCGTTTAAATACTTTATTTATCAAATTTTTAGGAACATGTTATGGGAGTTAATTCACTATATTTTATTGTTTTGGGTATTTACTAAAATTCTACTCCACCTCAATTATAAAAGGTGGCCTCTTCCCCTCACCTATTCACACTTCATAAGCCTTTTGGCTCAACCAGAACCTTAAACAATATTTCAAAAAAATCATTATATACCTTATAGAGAATTTGGTATTCTGAAATTACAAATCCTAGGGTCCTCAATAAGATATCTAAATGAGGTTTTTCTAAGAAAAGATAATTGTTTTCACTGAGGTTTTTGTTTTTCCATATTTCCTTAATACCATCATTTAGGTCCTAATAATGCCAATGTAATAAAACCAATATATAACATATAATTATATTTTTAATTTGAATGTAACACCCTCTATCAATCTCACCTACTATCAAATGGGAAGTAAAACCTTTGATCGTGTGTACACCGAACTACCATCTCGTGAACCAATTTAATTCATTTCCCTTCAAAAACTATCATGAAATGATATAAAGTTGGATTTAAATTATATAAATTTTTTTATGACATAAATACGGTTATTTAATTATAATATTACATATAACTTCTTATTTATATTCCATGATAATATGAAAACATTGCATGTGTCTACGGAGGACTACCACCTCGTGAAGCGATGTGATTCATTTTTTACGAGAAAAAATTACATGGAAGGTAAAAATGATAAATTTAATTAATATATTTTATAAATATTACATTATAGAATATATAAATTATATAAATTATTTACATTTCTTTCATTACATCTTTTGAGTGAATGGAAACAATATTAATGCGTATATACAACCTACCGTCTCCATGAATGGTGTAATACATTTTTTATATCTAAAAATAATGGATTACTATAAGTACAATTATAATGAATATATAATATATTGATAACATTTGAAAAATTATATATATAACGGAACTATGATAAATGTAAATTGACTAAAAATATCTAACCAAAATGTACATGAAAAAGGAGCAGTTATTACCCAGAACATGATTTTAACAAGGGATTGTAAACTACGAGTTACAAAATGTATTATGTAAATAATTTATTTAAGGATATATATAATTATGGTTCACAAATAGATTTTTAAAAACCCTATAGTTATTATATTTGAGGTTATAATTTATACAAATTATGTTGAGACTAATGATAATGGATTCTCATCTCACTTTTATTTCTGTGATACACATGCCATATTCACTAGTTATTTCTATTATTTGTTGTATATACTAACCATAAACATAATTTTTGATGAATATTATTAAATTTATAATTATTTAATTCTCATCCATTGTTATTTTTTTAATGTAAGTAAGATTTAAAAGTGACCATTGTGGTAAAGGTTTTATGTTATAATCTCATTGTTAATTGGCATTGTTTGCGATTAAGTTTTCAATGATGAAATATAATGACCTACATATCAATAAAATCATGTATTTTCATATACTATTTTATTTTAATTAGATAAAAAAATTTCCTCTCATTTCTCCTTCTATATACTCAAGATTCCAAAATAATGTTTTAAGGAAAACTGAATTTATTTCTCTCTTTGGTCAAAAACACTTTTTCTTCCATGACATTGTTTTCACAAATTTTTTTAGAGAAGGATTTAAATTTTCATTAATAATTTTTTAAATACCTTTTTACTCATGATTAAATATTTATAAAATTTATAAGAAACATTTTTCTTATCATTTTATGAACATGGAACTTTTGAACTTTTATAGAAAATGTGAAAGGATTATTTATTTTAACATGTACAAACATAGTATTTATTTTACATCGCCATAAAAAATATTTATTTAAATATTCCATAAAATTATCATGAGGTTCTTTTCAAATAAGTTTTTTATTTACTATTTGAATTTTTTTTATTTAAAAGAATGTATTTCACTATGGGAATAATATTTCCCTAAATAAATGTTCTAATTGGTCTCTGTAGATATTTTTCCATATAAGTTAGCATCATTTAATTTTACTCAAGATTTTATAGGGATATTCTCCAAGGGTACCATCTTTATTCGTTCTATATATTACCAATTTTTACCATCAATATATTTTTAGGAAAACCATCCCTTTTCCACAAAACATACTAGGATAAAATGGTGAAATGTTTATGACACCATATAATTTTTTATAGATATAATAAGATATATGTTTTATGATCCGATGGAATGAAAATTTATGGACTATCAGATAGGTGGGACCTATATCTACTTGTAATTAATTGGGTAATGCTCTTTTTATAATGAGATAATTATGTAAAACTATTTGTTGTGCTTGATCATCTCTAGTAAATAAGAAGACTTGTATTATAAACTATGTGAAATAAGTGATGATTATTAATCTGTTATGAAATGGAAAATAGTTTTTTACTCATGATCTCTTATGATTTTGTGGTCTCATATGTTAACCACATCCTACAAAATTCTTTATATATATGGTAGTTCCACATTTATATGAAATTAATTTATGGTACATTAATTATTTTTGATGATTTCCTACCTTATAATGAATTCATTTTAAATGATAATATTTTATTCCATGACTCATGTTTATGATATTCAAAATATTATGTAGGAACCATGTAAGTCGTCTTCATGATCTCATACCTTTATTCTTATCTTATGGATTCTTATGATCATCGAATGATATCTCCAATGTTTTCCATTAATGATAATCTGAGGTCGCCTTTTCTAACATTTATATTCCATATGTTATAAATAAAGGATTATGTAGGGTATGACAATGATATATACTAAATTCAATGATAATTATGGGAGATGATGATGATGGGTCATGAAATAAGAATATTGTGTATGTATTATACAATGAAAATAAGTGTTTCTAGTCCTCATGATTGTATTTATGGAATGTATTGTATATTAATCTATAATGTGGTAATAAATATGTAGAAATAACTTAGTCGTTATAGTCACAATATCATTTGAATAATACTAAAAAATATTTTATAGAAATATCATATAAAAAGTCTCTATGCTATATCCTAATCTCTCAAATACTTCAATCATAACATGAACATAAAATCCAATATATTTCAGTATATTTATTTTTATATATATTTATAATTCCATATTGAATGTTTTAATAAACCACATGAAAACTCTATCTTTACAATAAAACTTATTTGAATACTATAAAACCAAAAAATATATTATTTTAACATTCAAAAAATAAATAATTAATGAATAAACCTAAAATTTATTAAAAACCCAATAATTTATGAACCTAAATAATTTATAGAAATTTTTTGAATTTTTTATTTTATAGATTTATAAATTAATTCATTTCCACTTATTTAGAAAAGATTACTCACATTTAATATTTTACTTTTACAAAATATTTTTTTTCTACTACAATTAAAAATAATTCCAATTATGAACAAGTTATTTTTAACACAAAATACTGAGATATTATTTTAATTTATATTACCCAGACCACTAAACATCAATAACATAGAACATAATATATCTACTAAGAATGTAATTCACTAAAAATACAATTAAAATATATTAGAAACACTAAAGTAAGTTTCATTGTGTATATCAAAATACATTATATACTTATGGTTTCTGTGATCATAGGATTATTGATTGAATTATTCATAAGTTCTTTCATTTAATATTTATATTTTGTTATCCAAAAAATTAATTACCATTCATGTTATCATTTCAAGTGAGATATATAATGAAACAAATTTTCTAATGTTTTTTTAATAAAAAACAACTTAAATAATTATAATATGGAACTTTATCTTTGTAGCTTATATTTTTCATTTTCTAATAACTTTTTTATATAAAGGGTCAATATAAATCACATTTATCATGAACGCATACCACAGAAATATAACATGCTTCATTAAAAAATAATTTTCTATATATTATTCATAATATATTGTTATTAAGAGTCATTAATTAAATGTGAATGTGTTTCCCATCCCTTTTTCATTTTCAAAACATTTGACAAAAAATAATTTATTAATACATCAATAAAATTATTCATATGAAATATAAAATATCAATTTATCATGTCCATAGTATTTTAAAAACATTTTGTAGTTCAATTGGGATAAGAATAAACTCATATTTTATTATGTGAATGTGTCATCGCATAGCCCAAATATAACCCTACCTGGTTGAGTAATGACATGGAGTGTGACACAAGTATATAGTAAAAAATATTAAATAGGTTTATGACTAGAATGAATGGTATAGTTTCCTAAATATATGACAGTATTAGTTTGTAAGATAAAATCCCCAAACACATGCACTATAAATATTTCATTAAATATTAGGGGAATTTATTTTTTTACAAATCATGTTACTTAGTGTTGGGAAGGAAAAGGCATGGAGTCTTATAGATAATATCATATAGGGAGAGAGAATATGTGGTAGATATTTCACAACGTATAAATTATTGTAATTATATTGAGGTTTAAAAATAATGTTTATCTATAATATATTATCACAATAATTTTGGATAAGTGTTATATTATTTTATAATTTATATCGACAAAAAAAGTTTTTATAAAAATATATCAAACATCATTTCTATTATATTAACTTAATTTTCATATTTTCATGATTTTTTATATAATTATAGAAATTTTGAAATTGTTTAAGAGGAACGTGAAGCTTCTAGATAGAGTAAAGAAAATATAAAAAAATTATGATCTATAAAATATTGAAATGAAATAAACCATATATAATAGGATAATATTATCAGTAGTTCAAAAAACAAATAAATTTATTTTCTTATGAATTAGAATAACTTTTATATTAAATATATTAATGTTTTCTGAAAAATATAATGAATTATACTTAATTAAATTAAATATTATGATGTAAAATGATTGTTAAAACTAATTAATACCAGTTAAATAGGAAACAATAAAGTATTAAATCAACACAGTGTGTCTCGTGTGTACATAAAATAATGTGAAATCAAATAAAGGAAACAATGCATTGAGAAAAAATAGAAGCTAGCATAAAAATGTAAATGTTTCATATTTTGACTCAACTTACTTGACATGTGATAATTCTAATAATTGAAATTATAATATTTTAAACACAAAATAACATATTGTATTGATAAAATATTTCCATATTTTTAAACTATTTTAAGATATTTAAATATTTTATGAAATTATTTTGAGGAGTTTAGAATGTTATTATTATTAATTATGTGGAATAATATAGTTTTGGAGGTGATTTATAAAGGTTATAATCGAGTTATAATTTATTTAAAATATAATAATTTTACAAATTCATTGACACAAGGTAATAAACTCTTCAAATATATGATTAATTTAAAAATTATAAAACTATATTATATTAAATCCCTTAATGTAAAGGATAATTAAAATTAAATAGAGAGGTATATGGGAAATAGAGAATTATTATTGAGTTATAGAGATTAAACCCATGGAATTTAAGCTATGTAAGAATATCCATGAACTCATAAATGCTTTATAATTATAATTCAAAAATGCTTATAAATTAATCATAGATAAACTACTTGTATTAGAATATATTGAAGTCTATTTAATAATAATTCGATTATATAGGCTTTCCAATAAAAAATTAGTTCCTAAACTAATTATATCATATTATTGAATAAAGTTATGATATATTCTACAAATTATCACATTATAGTAAAATATATTCCTAGGTAAATTTTATGCCACAAAATATATGATGTTAAAGTAATTACTTACGGATTAAAAATCACTATATTTCCTATGAAACATAATTTAAGATGAATTTGAAGATGTGATAATTTTACCACTTAGAGGATTATAATTCTTTAATTAATGTAGTTGATGAATAAGGATACTAAGATGGATGACACTTGTTTTGTTAAAATTTAAACATCTATATCTCAATGAAAAATGCACATCATAGTACGTGTTAAAAAAATTAGTTCAGGATTATGTCACACCATAGAGATCAATGGTGTGAATTTAATATGTCCCTATTTCCAAATAATAATAAACTCTTTATACAATAATAGTTTTATTTTTTGACCCAAAATAATATGGAGAAGTGTAAGATTTTAAAAATTCAATTAGATAATTATTTTGATAATATGGGATTCCAACATACAATCATCAATTCTAACATGAAAAACTATACATGATTTTTAGGTTATTAATAAATATTAAAATTAATTAGGATAAAAAAATATATGATAAAATCTCATCTTATGTTAAATAAAAAATTATTAATGGTCATGAATGAAAAATAATTACTAGGGATTATAAATGAGGAAATAAAAAAGGTGATGTTATATCCTTCCCATATTTGAAATATGTTTTGAATTTATGGATATATTAAATTAAGATGACCTATTGAATATTATATGATAGATTAATATGTGTTAATAAAAAGAATATAATTTATTGAGGATCATTGATTGATATTAAGAATTCATGTTTGAAAAGCTACTACCCAAATTTTTATATATCATGGATGTAATGATTTTTAGAAGAGTATTCATGAACTACTTCTAGATAATGAAAATCTTTAGAGAAGATGTGTCATATAGTGTTTTATGACATATATATTCTATATCAATATTTTTGTTTTCCCTTTAATATATATTTTAATACAGTTTTAACTATTGTTAATAAAATCTATGAGGATATTAGTTCTTATAGGACATGGAATTACACAGATCATGGATGATACCTTCCCTTGGGAACTAGTTGAACATAGTAGGATATAGTTACCCACCATAGGGGTGAACTTTTTAAAATTAAAATTTTATCTATTTTTCTTTTTTATATTCATAATAATGTTGAGTGATATTTTGATTCATTATATCATAATCTTAATCATTAATTTTAGTATTTTTTAATGGGATGGAAGTTATAAAATAATTTAACATGAATATAACCCCTCTTTAATTTTAAAAAATGATTACCTGAGTACATTGATTAAAATTATTCAATGTATAGGTTTCCTCTAAGTGATCCTTTTATTTCATATGTTAATTTAAAAAAATCTATATCTAGGGTAAACCTACATTGAAGTTAAATTATTTTCATGGTTGGAATAATTAGACGGTACCTTATAATTTTCTATAATACTTGATGTTATAGATACTATTAAAATGGAATTTAATATATTTAATGGATATTGTTGAATTAAATATCCTGATTAATGAAATTGGGAGGTTGATGGAAAAGTATATAATAATTTATAATTTCCAAATTTAGAAAATACTGTGTAAATATTATGGTATTGAAAACTATAAAATAGATGACATATAAGATTAAAAAAAATTAATGGGAATATCCAATGTGAATGAATCAAAAATATTGATATGAAGAGAAATTATTGATTATATAATAGTGGATGATGGTGATGTTTTTGATGATTATTTCTAAAGGGTGAATGGAATTTTCCAAAGCATCTGAAGGTTTGGAGACACTTTGGATGATACAATCATTAGAAATAATTTAGTGGTTATTTTACTAAACATATTTGTTATAATAGAATATACCATAGAAGATAGATATTATTTTTTTCATGATAATATATTAAATATTATATTTTCTTATCAAATTATATGGTAGTTTTTCTTGGAAAAATATAAAAGGGGATAATAAAATTTCTTTTGAATCCATTAAAGATCACAATCTCAAAGGGAAGAAGAAAAAATAATTCTCATTATTTAATTATAAAGATGACAACCATAAATAGAATGTGACAATCATATCAATTATTTATAAGAACATTAGAATATGAAGTTGAGAAATCATATATCTTATTTCTTTAAAATTATTTAATTATGGTGGAATATATCATTTTAAGATAATTTTCCAAATAATAATAAATTTGTTACCAATAATGATTAGAAAGAAGAAGTTGTTCAAAAAATAAATAGATAAAAATAATAAAGCTAATAGTATAAAAAAATTAAATTTATTTATGAGAAGAAATAATATGAGAAATTAAGAAAAAGATGACTACTATTGAAAATATAAAGAGTTATAATGAACTTATGTTGAATATTTAGCTTAATGATTATATAGATTAAAACAAAAATATCTCAAAAAAGGATTGGGTTCTTGATAAGAAGGATAAGAATGTAGAATATAGTGATGTTTAATTACTGATATTTATGATAGACTACCTAGAAAAAGTTAACAAAATCATGTTTAAAATAATAAAACATGAAAACATTTAAAAAGGTTTTCTAGTATAATCTTCTACAAAAGAATAAAATATTAGTAATCAATAATAAAAGTGTATTGAGACTAAACATGCCTTATATAAAATCAGTGAATATTTTCAAAAAATATATTTATATTCATTTCGATCCACCTAATAATATAGATAATGATAGACTAATAAATAAAATACAGAACACACTAATTTTTTCCAAGATTGCTATAATATGTTTCATCTAATAGTGGAGTCCCAAAATCCAAAACTAAGATTTAATATACTAAAAACCTAGAAAACACCACTCCTATATAAAGGTATGTTGGTGAAAAATCTAGAAGATATATTTTCACAAGATAAAATAGAAATTAATTTTGTTAATGCACTCAGGTGGTATTTATATTTTCATAAAAAAAACTTTTGAATATAACTAAGGTGTAGGTTTCAGTTAAAATAATATGTGTCATTAAGTTTATTATCATATTTATTTTTTAATAGCACCAAATTTTATTTAAATTGATTTCGAAAAGGAAATATTGGGCTTATGGATATCTATAGTATGTGGGAAATAATTTCGATTTTTTAAAAACATTTGAACAAAATTTAAACATATCTTTATATTAAAAATAGTTTTTATTTCTTAGATGAAATATGTTGAATATGTCCCAAAAAATTACATTTTTTATAAGAATAAATGAAAACCCATCTATGGAAGAAAATAATTGTTTTTTGATGAGAAAGTTCAAAATATAGAAGTGAATGATATATATATTCCAACATAAGTAATATGGACCTGACCTTAAATATTACATTATCTAGATATTTCAACTAAATTTCACTTATTTACATTCCCAAAGAATTTTTTGGTTTGGAGTTTTAGAAATAAAGGGCATAACTCAATCATATAAAACCACTAGTATACAATGTGGGTACCATTAAAACAGTATCGAATTCTTCCAAAACATAAATTTTTTAACACAAAACAAAAAACATGATTTCTTTAACAAATCATCACAATAATTAACTTGAATTCATTAGTTATCGTACACATACCTGTAACCAATGAAAAAAATTTAAAAACATGGTATGAGCATAAAAACCTTAGTAAGGGATATAAAATAAGTAAAGTAACCATTATTCCATGAATACTTATAAACATATGAAATCATTTTTCCAAATACATACTTCTCACCCATATGTATACTTACATTGTGAAACCTTAGATTTCCAAAATAAATAAGGAACATATATAAAACCATAAGTTTAACTTAGGAAATTAATTAATTATATTGTAACCCTCATGGAAACGTTATGGTTTGTAACCCTCACGACTACCTTACAATGTAACCCTCGCAGCTACCTTATGGTATAACCATCGTAGTCACACTTGGAGTAACCATACGTCTAACCTCTAACATACACATAACCAATGCATTAGAGGGTGAAATAGTTAATAACATTCATCATAAATAATTACCAATAACATGAACCTAATCAAAAAACATTAATAATTTCATAAAAACATTCCTTTTGAGTTTTGTAAAATAGATTTTTAAAAGTGGATTTTTTAAAGGAATATCCCTTACCAATATCAAATAATTGAAGTGAGAATTAATATAATTAAATGATTTTGTGTATACCCTATAAATATACATAAAAATAATAATATAAATGAAATTCATAACACAAATAATCTCATTATAACATTATTAATGAATTATAAGGTTAACAAAATAATTTAATTATGTTATGAATTACCATACCTTGGGTTCATCTTACATAATACATTTTACACCTTGTACATAATGTTAAAAAGGGCATTATTAATATTTTACAAAATAATAATCATATTTATATCACCTTATATGATCATTTTATTACATCATTTGACCCATTTATTAATACTATTTTGTTATTTCCATTGTTTAGGGATCTTGATTTACACGATATCAATGGTCAGTTCATAAAGGAATTTCATGTCGAATGGAAAAAAATACAAAAGTATAATTAAATGGTGTTAATGTGTCTCTATAATATTAAATTATTCCATAATTGATTTTGGTTATATGTTCTGAGGAATAATCATTTGTTATATCATTAGTGATATTCGTTTAGAACATTTTGGCGATTCTTTGATAATCATGATCTTTTCTCATTATATACCATTAATATTATACATAAAAATTAATTCCAGTACATAAGAGAGGTAATATCATAAAAATTACCTTATTTTCAACCATTAAAATGGTTTTACAACCAGGTTTGAAGTATGTAATGAAAATTGAAGACACATCATCCACGATGTCGACAAATCGACACATTATGAATGGTGTTTTTATTTGTAGAATAGGAGGAATATGAGAGGAATAATGTAAATGCATATTTACATAAAAATTATAAAAATAATGAATATTTATAATATTGGATCTTTCACACCTCTTGGATAGGTGTAGGTTAATATATTATAAGAGAAGAAAACAATTGAAAAGAAAACACTAGAAAATTAAGAGGATTTTTACCTTTTGATCACTTATTCTTGAGATCCTCTATAAAGACTTTGGATTTGGACTTTTTGTGAGACCAATAAGTCAGGGACGTGTGTAATAGCCTTAGGAAGGGTATTGGATATAATTTAGAAAATAAAAAAGCTTTAATTTGTCAGAGGAAGAGGGGGTGGGGGTGGTATTTATAGTGGAGGAGAGGAGGGGTTTTCAATTATTTTAATCGTTAGATTAATATGTTAGCACAAGACTATGAATAGTCTTGATTCAAGTGACCTAAAGTAGTAAACATAGCATGTGAGTTCAAACCAAGTTTTCTTACATCATCAATTATTCTAGGAATAGTGTATTTAACTGATGATGTATATATATTGTAAATTACCGCATTTTACTTTTCATAAAAAATTCACAAATTTTAGAAAAATCCAAAAAATTCAACATAACTATTTTTCGACGTGTATAATTTAAAAACGAAATAATTTTTTTAAAAAATAAGTTTCTAAATATTATAAATTTAATTTTTAAATAAAATCACAATTCATTTGAAAATAATAATTTTAAAACTATAATTCGTTTTATATCACCTTGAAAAAGTAATCAAGATCACATTATCATATAATCATAGGAAAATAAATAATAATACAATTTAATATTCCTAAGGTTCATATTACTATTCAGATTACACTTCATAAGGGTATGTTACTATTCACATAAAATCAAGTTGGTTATATCAGACTCCAAATAACTTACTGATCACAACCATATATGTCCATTTTTCAAAATTAAAATCATAGAATTAACAAAATTAAGTTTAATATTTAGTTTATAAAAATATTATTAAACAAGTTTCACTATTTATAGACATAGGGTTTTATTCATTTTAATTCAGTTTAAAAAACTTGGGGTGTTACATTCTCCCCACCTCCTAGAAATTGCATCCTCACAATTTTAATTACTTATTAAATTATCTAGGGTACCTTTCACTAATATAATTTTTCGATTCCCATGTTGCTTCTTCATCCATGTGGTTTCTTCCAAAGAACATTACCTGGTGGAATACCTTATTTTGTGATGCTTGTTGTCTTCGATCAATATTTTGAATATTTTTCTCTTCATAAGAAAAGTTCTCTTCTAGTTGAACTGCTTTGGGGCTCAAAGACAAGAGATGAATCTGGAACATTATTTCTCAACATTGAAACATGATGAATATTTTGTAACTGAGATAAACTCAAAGGAAAACCTACTCATTAGGTGACCAAACAAACATTCTCCAGGATTTCATAATATCAAATGAATTTTGTACTATTCTTCCATTTCTTACCAAAATGCATAAGAGTATTCTGTGGTGAGATTCAAAGAATAACAAGATCACCAACCTCAAAAGAAAAGTATTTCATCCTAATATCTACGTAACTTTTCTATATGTACTGAGTTTTCTTCTTGTATTTCAGAATCATCTTCACATTCTCAGCCACATCCTATACTAATTTTGGCCCATCAATATACTTTCTATGAATTCATCCTAAAAATCTGGAGATCGACACTACTTCCTATATAATACCTTAAAAGGATCCATCTGTATACTGGAATAAAAATTTTATTATATGAAAATTCAACTAAAAAAATATACTAACCCAAACATCCTTGGTCATCCATTGAATAAGCTTGATACAAATCCTATAATGTCTGAATCATCCATTCTGACTACCTATCTGATTGAGGATGAAAATCTGTACTAAAATGAAATTCTGCTCCTAATAACTTATAGAGGCCTTTAAAAAAGTTAGAATTGAATATGAGATCGTGGTCAAATAAAATGGAAAGAGAACCCCCATTATACTAAAAATCTCTTTTAGGTAGATCGATAAAGCTGATCCAAAGACATAATGTCTTGAATAGGAATAAAATGAGAAGATTTAGCCAGTTGATAAAAAATAACTCAAATTTCATTGTTAGTAGGATAAGTATTTTGTAGTCCCGAAACAAATTCCATGGATAAATTTTCTTATTTCCACTATGTAATTGGTAAAGTTTGAAGCATCCCATTCAGTAACTACTACTCTTCTTTAACCTTTTGAAATGTCCAATATTTCATGTTAAAATCTGCAATATCTATTTTCATTCAATCCCACCCATAATACTCCCAATGGTGTCATTACACCTTTATGCTATCTGGATGAACTGAAAATGGAGAACTATGAGTTTCACACAACAAATATTTCTTCATATATGAATCACATTAAACACATAATATTTTTCCAAATCTTATAACACAATCTTTATCAGCATTAAATTTGGACAACTTTCCCATTTTAACCAATTCTATATTTTTCTGTAACTCCCTATCTTTCTTCTTGTGCTTCTTAATTCTATCTGAAAAATATGAAAAAATAAAACATGATACAAGATAGATTAATTAACTGCACTGATAACTTCCATGCCAAAATTAATTAAATAATTAATCAAAGTTTCTTGTTCTAGCCATAAATTTTTTAGTGATGCGTGATGTTTTCTACTCAATGAATCTACCACTTTGTTTTCATTTATAGGATGGTAATTGATCATGAAATCATAAAATTTTATCAATTCAATCCATCTTCACTACCACATGTTTAATTCCTTTTGAGTGAATATATACTTATGACTTTTTTTGTTAGTGTATATTTCATATTTGGATTCTTATAAATGATGTCTCTAAATTTTAAAATAAAAAACCATAGATTATATTCCAAATCACATGTGGGTTAATTTAACTCATGAGGTTTCAGTTTTCTTGAAGCATACAAAATTACCTAATCATTTTGCATCAGAACACGACCAAGTCCCTTTAATGAAGCATCACTATAGATGAAAAAATCATCTTTTTTGGAAGGTAGCGCCAAAACTGGAGCATTCACTAATCTTTTTTTCAATTCATGAACACAATCATCACATTATATTTATATATGTATTTGACTCCTTTTTTAGTTAACATAATTAGTGGACTAGATAACTGTTTAATGGTTTAAAAAACATCCAGTAATAACATTAAAATCCAAGAAAACTAAAAATATCAGTTATATTTTTGGGTCTTTCCATTTATCAACAACATTATTCTTAGTAGGATCAATAGTTATTTCATATTTAGAAATAATGTGTCCATGGAATGAAATATTATGAAACCAAAATTCACACTTGCTGAATTTTCCACATAATTACTTTTCTTTTATTATTTTAAAAAAAACCCTTAGATGTCTTCATTATCCTCTTAACTTATTAAATATATCATAATGTCATCAATAAACACAACAAAAAACAAATACAAGAACTCAATAAAAATTATATTCATAACGTCCATGAATATAGTCGGTTCATTAGTTAACCCAAACATCATAACAACAAATTCATAATGACCATATCAAGTTCGAAAAGAAGATTTTGTAATGTCAACCTCCTTCACATTTTGATGATGGTGCCTAGATCCAAAGTCAATCTTGGAAAACTATTGACCTCCCTAGAGCTTATCAAAGATTTTATCTATGTGAGGCAATGGATACATACTCTTAACATTAATGTTACTCAATTCTCTATAATAAATGTAAATTATCATGGAATCATCATTTTTTTAATAGAAAAAAGGATCTCAACATTGTGAAGTGGTAGGAAGAATTAATCCTTTATCAAGAAACTCATGAAACTAATTTTTCATTTCTCAAAGTTCTATCTGAGCCATTCAATAATGGGGATTTTAAATTGGATTATCATCTAGAACTAAGTAAATTGGGAATTTGACTTCTCGATTAGGTATATCACTAAGTAACTCATCAAAAAATGCCATGTTATTAATTTACCACTATTACATCATTAATATGAACACTTCCCTTATTTTTAGCTATATAAGGAAGATAAATGTTGTTTCCATATTTTAAAAATTTACCAGTTTGCTAATATTTTATCAACATTATGGGTTTGTTCTTGTATAAAAACTGAAACTGTTACTAATATACAACTTAGTTAGCTCTATAATAAATCTTAGCAAGATAAACAGAAAACCAATCCATTCCTATAATCACATCTAACTATAATACGAGAAAAACAACAAGGTTCTTTCGTACTATATTTCCACAGATAATAATTGGAATATTCTTAAAATGTCTTATTGGCATAAAATTTCCCCTGGTATTTCAAAAATAAGTTATGGTCTCATTTTTAGAGATGATATTTCAAATTTACTGGAAAAATTCTCAGATTTAAAGGAATGTGTAGACCGTGTATCAAATAAGAAATTATAAAAATATGAGTAAATAATGAATGTAATAGATAAAACTTCATTGGATGGCCTGACTTCTACAGAAATAGTGGCAAAGGATCACACTAAACCTTTCATATTATATTATATCTTCTTTTCCATCACTCCGAGCATTATTTGGGAAGGTATTTTCCTAATGACCCATCTCACCAAATTTAAAACCCATTACATTTTTCATATAAGAATTGATATTTAGATCATTTTCATTATAATCTCGAACCATATGTACAAACATAACACATAAATAATGTTTCCCATTTTTCTAGGACATTTCCTATGGTGATTTTTACCACACTTTTCAGTAACTAGAACCTAGACATTCCTACCATCATATTTCTTTTGTTGATTCTTACCCATCTCTGTCTATCTGGACCTATTCATCTATTTTTTTCCGGCTTATAGGTGATCCTCATAAAACTACATTTCTACCCTCTCCAGACATTATAAAAGTTTATCATACCATATTAATTATCAAGTGGAAAATGACCTTTAGTATATGAGCTTCAATCCTATGTAAAAGCAATCGATTTTTCTATCATGATACCAAATATGATTTGGAGTGTACCATTCATGTCGGGTGAATTTTTCTTCATAACAGGCCACTAAATATTCATCCCTTTTCATCAATTCAAGGAATTGATTCTCAATCGTAATTTGAACAACCTTAG
Source organism: Viscum album (assembly GCA_963277665.1). NCBI lineage: Eukaryota > Viridiplantae > Streptophyta > Magnoliopsida > Santalales > Viscaceae > Viscum > Viscum album. Next base: position 1,844,551,792 of record OY728150.1, read on the forward strand.
AAAAATATTTTTCAAGGAAGAGATTTTTAAATTCATCCCACTCTAAGGATTAAATATCCTCTCAATCCATGGTATTATTGACAATTGACCACCAATGATAATCTTAAACATCAAAATGAAAAATGGAATGACAAAAATACTGATTTTTTTGAACATAATATAACATAAAATATCTTTTCATGGGATTTAATCCATCTTTTAGACTCTACTAGGTCAGAAGATCTACTTAAAGTAAGAGTGTGTTTCCTTATAGAATATTCCACTATCGTTAGGTTCCATTGTCGTATCACTATTTTTTCTCTTGCATGGATGAAAATACGATTTATTTACTGAATTATCCAATCCATTACTTTTATAATCATCTAAATTCAATGCACACCATTATAAGTTGCGGATTTGGAAAGATATCAACCTCTCAGTTTCTTCCAGCTTTACCTTCCTTATTTATTTAGTGAAAACCCATTATGAAAATAAATATCCTAGATTAATAAACAAGGTAATCCTTTAATGATATACTATTTTAATATAAATATATTTTAAAAATAATCTATGGTATTTTTTTAACAACATATAAACTCCTAAAGTTATCTAAATCATGCTTTGATACCTACTATAGGGACCTAACCTTAAACATTACATAATATACATATTTGAAATACATTTAACTTATTTACATTCTTGTAGATCATTTCAGTTTAGGGTTTTATAAATATAGGACATAACTAATTCATATCAACCAATAATAATAAAATGTGGGTTCTATTATAATAGTATTTATTTCTTCCAAAAATTTTTTTAACACAAAACAACAACATGATTTATTTGAAAAATCATCTTAACATTTAACCTAGATATATTTTTTCTCTAACACATACTTATAACCTATGAAAAACATTTAAAAACATTCTTTTAGATTAAAAATATTAGTAAGGGATATAAAATAAGGAAATAAACAATTAGTTCATGAATACTTATAGAGACAAAAGCATCTTTTTTTACAGACATACTTCTCACCCATATTTACTTACTTCTTGAAACATGAGATTTCCATAAAATATAAAGAAAATATATTAAAACAGTAATGGTATCTTGGGAAATTTTGTACTTATATTTTAACCATTGTGTCTACCTTATGATTTGTAACCCTCATGAATACCTTACACTTAACCTTTACAGTTTCCTCATGATGTATCCATCACATTCACACTTGGAGTAACCATACAGATGACCTAAAGCGTACATATACAAAATTAATTGAATGTTGATATAGGAGACACAATTCATGATAAAAAATTCCCATGAAATATTATATAATCATAAAATATATATAATTTCATAAAAACATTTGTTTTGAGTTTCATAAAATATAAATTTTAAAGATTATTTTTTAAAAGAAAGTCCTTTCTCAAATATAACATAATTGAAGTGAGAATTAATATAATTAAAGGATTATGTGTATAAACTATAAATTTACATAAAAAATCATAATATAAATAAAATTCAATACACAAATAATCTCTGTATAAAATAATAAATGATCTAGAAAGTCAACCCTAAGAATGGAAATTGGGTTAAGAATTCCCTTACCTCGGGTGGAAGATGGTCGTCGATGCCCTAGATCCTCCCCTCCTCCGATTACCTAGTTTGAATGCTGCTGGTCCTTGCTCCCCCATCCCGATCATAGGGGGGATATTTGCGCTGTCTCCCACAGATGAAGAGCCTCATAGAAGGTACTTTTTTGTCCTTCCCAAGAATTCACATCTCACCGAAGGTCCCCAATCTTTTCCGAGAGACTCCCCAACTCTTTTTTCTACCAAAGGAGATCAATGGAACCTCTGATATTTGCAAATTCACAATGGTGTCCCGTTTCCATCTTCAGCGACCCTGGGTTGAATCCTTCGATCTCTTTGTCTCTGAGACGTGGAAGCTAAAGGAGCGGTTGGTTATCGGTTTAGTTGATCGAAGACACTTCATGATTCATTTTGGATTGGAGGAAGATCTGATATACGCTTGGTCCAAGGCCCCTAGGAGATGCAATGGTGCAATGTTATATTTGTTACTCTAGAACTTTGATTTCCATATGTAGTGAGATCATTTGACGTTTGTGACCTGGGTTAGTCTACCGGGTCTTCCACTTTCTTTTCAGAACCCCTCTATTTTAGGTGCAATTGGTAACTTTATTGGAAGGTTTTTGTGCTCTAATTGGTGTAATGAGGTGGTTTATAACCCAATTTGTCCACGAATTTGTATTGAAGTTGATGCTGCAAGGCAGCCGGTCCAAAGCATATGGCTCACTAATGATAAAAAGTTTTGCTGGAAGCAGGAGGTAGTTTTCGAATCATGGATGCACTATTGCGTGTCTTGTAGCCGATGTGGTCACTTGGCATTGAATTGTCGCAGCAGGAGGATGAAGGGATGGTTACAAGAGAAGGTTTCAGATCACAGTGGAGGGGGTGATGCTGCAATTCTGGATAAGACCTTGCGAATGAGGCACACTCAAGATGGTTTGGCAGCGAGAACGGATGAGGAGGGAGGAAAGTTAGGCCGTGCAGAGGATGATGGGTGTGCTGGAGGTGGAGACATTACTGAGAACGACACTTGGGTGGGGGACCCCAGAAGCGGTGGTGCAGTTCTGAAAGAACCTGTGGCTTTTTTAGTTTATGCAGGAGAAGGGACATGATATAACTAGTAATGTTGTGGGGGGGGGGGATCACAACCTTAATCCTCTCTGCATGTGATCTCAAGGGATTGTGATGTTGTAGTCCCTGGTCTCTCCTCTGGTTTGATGGAGATGTTGGGCACTGAAGTTATGGCTGAGGAGTCGGGGCAATCTGCTTCTCGGTTATCAGTGCAAAGGATTCCTATGTAGAAAGTGGAAACCAAACCACATGATCTGATAGTTGAGCAAGTTTTTAACCATTTAATGTGTGATCTTGGAATTGGGAATGAATATATAATAGGTTCCTTGGAATGCAGTCCCTTGCTGTCAGAACATGTGGATGCCGATGTCCAGGAGCAGGATTAGAATGCTAAAGGCATGCTATTCTTAGTTTCCACTGTAAACAGGACTATGGAACTAGAAAAAGAAGAATTTTTACTTGAAGAGGCGAATGATTAAAGGCAGGATGGTGGTCTCTTGCATGTTGTTGATTCTCTGGTGGATGTTGCAACTAATGAGGATGAACAGAACTTGGTGGATCAACCTCAATGTCCCAACAAAGTTGACCCTTGTAATCAGTTTCAACAAGTTTGTGGTTTAGAGGGGGGTTATCGAGAGGAGAAAATCTTGGGAAAGGTGGGTGAACTCTCAGATAGTGGGAAGGGAAAAGATGGTGGTATGGCCTGAATTTCCTTTAGTGCTGTTGTTCAAGGTGACAGGATAAAGGTACATGGGGGTGAGGACAATAAGACTGGTCCACCATGTCAGTGACCGAAGAAGGATTATTCTTATCTTCCAAGGCTGATGTCTACCAGGGCTTCTATTGGGAAGGAGAACTGGGCTATTCAATCTTCTAAGGAGTTTTTATCTTTGGAGAAGTTGAATCTGATAAGAAAATATGCCAAGGTTCATAAGTACTATGAAAGCTCTGAATGGGAAACAGATAATGTAGAGGAAATATTCCATAATGGGGATGGTGATAGGTTTGGTTTCTATAATATGTAGTTGTTCTTCTGACCCGTTTTACCTGCTTTATACTTTTTCTTTTTTTAATAAATGGTTAGAGGCTTGCCTTTGACTGAGCATTTCTGGTAATTCCCTTACCTTAGGTTCATCTAAATTCAAACATGTATAAACATACAGTATAATGGTTAAAATGTTATTATTAATATTTTAATAAATCATAATCATATTTATATCACCTTATATGATAATTTTATAACATCATTCCACCCATTTATTAATAATATTTTTTTATTTCCATTGTTTTAGGTGCATGATTTACATGATTTCCACGGTCAGTTTGTAATGTATTTTATTGGAGAATGGAATTGAAAATCTAGAAGTGGAATGAAATTGTGTTTATATGTTTCCATTATATTAAATTATTTAATAAATCATTTTTTATATGGTATGTGTATAAATCATTAGATAAACCATTAGTGATATTCATTTAGATCATTTTGGCGGTTCTTTGATAATCACGAATTTGTTTCATCATATACCATTAATAATAAACATTTAAGTTACTTCAAAAAATTAAGATAGGTAATATCATAAAATATAATTTTATTAAATCCATTAAAATGGGTTTATAAACATATTTTATGTAATTAATTGAAATGGATGACACATCAACCATGATGTTATTAAATCAAACCATTAGAGTTAGTGCTTTTATTTTTAGAATAAGAAGAAGATGTGGGGAAGAATGAAGATGAATTTTTGCATAAAAATTAAAAAATTTAAAAAATCCTGAATATATATAATACATGATATTTCATCACTTTGGTATAAGGGGAGATGAAGAGAGTATAAAAATGAAAAATAATTGAAAATAAAGCACAAGAAAATAAAAGAGGTTTTTTACCTCTTGATCTCTTCTAATTGAGATCCCCATTAAGGCCTTTAGTTTTGACCCATTGGTGACACCAGAAGACTGTAGACGTGGGTAAGAGCCTTGGTAAAGAGATTGGGAATAATTTAGGAAATTCAAAAATCTTGAGAGGTGTGAGAGAAAGATGGGTATGAGGGTGGTATTTATAGTGGAGGAGAGGAGGGGTCTTCCATTATTTTAAGCATTAGTATAATATATTTTTTCAATTCTATGAATAGTCTAGATTCATGTCACCGAAAATAGTAAATAGAGGATGTGTGTTCTATCCAATGGTTTATAAATCATCCATGATTATAGGAATAGTGAATTTAACTTATAATTTATATATATGGTAAATTACTATATTTTACTATTCAAAATAATTGAAGAGTATCAGAAAAAACCCAAAAAATCTCCCCGACCATTTTCGACATGTATAATTCTGAAATGAAATCCATTTTTTTTAAAATATTTTCTCAAAAAGATTAATTTAATATTTAAATAAAACATAATTTATATAAGAAATATAAATTTTGAAACTATAACTCATTTCATATCACCTTGAAAAATTAATCTATATATAATTATCTCATAACCCTAGGAGAGTGAAATAATAATATGATTTACGATTCATAAGGGTCATATTACTATTCATAAGGGTATGTTAATATTCACCAAAAATCAATATGCTTCTATCAGACTCCAAATAACTTACTTATCGTAACTGTAGATGCCTTTTTCAAAATTCAAAACATAGAAGTAGAAAAATTAAGTTTAATGGAAATTTTTTAACAATATCATTAAAAAAGTGTCACTATGTAGAGACTTAGTGGTACATTCATTTCAATTTATTTATAAAGATTTAGGGTGTTACTTAATTGGATCTTAAATAAATAAAAATATGAAAGCCTTGCATACTTGGTACTAGTTATCTATATCACATGATATGACATGAAAAGATCCATATGGATGCAGAAGATAATAATGAAATTTCAGTTAATTTTTTAAATTAAGGATCATGTTAAATTAGAGGGGTTAGTAAAACTATGATTGAGGTATAGAAATTGAAATTAATGTTTGTTATATATATGGATGTGCTCAGACATAGTTTTCTAAGAATCATTCTAATCATATTGGGGAATACAGAAAATTTTAAAATTAAATCTTATATCATCAAGAGTGAAAAAAATTGGGGATTCATCAAAAAGGGAGATTGATTGACATGTAATCTATTTGAGATTATTGATTTATGTGATTAATATTATTTGACCAAAAAAGTTTCAAATAATATTGATCATAGAAAACTTTTAAATATTAGTCAAAAGTTTTTTATCAATATTTCACATGGAATATGTAAATATTATTTACCCATTCCAATGGGGAATGAGAATAAATTTTAGAAACACCTAGAAGTGAATATGATACATTGAATCCCTAAGAGACTAGAAAATTAGACAACTAGTCCACATTAATTAATTCATTCAAACAATTATGGGACAATGACACATTAATCATATAGTGGTTATCCTTATTTCATTACATTCAATTATTACTTTATAATTATTACTAATGTAATTTTTATTGATCAAAAACATAATGTGGTAGAGATGTTTATGATTTTTTGAAGATAAGTTGAGAATGAACTGGGGGTTGACATAAAACAACTATCAAGTTATAATGTTATGGATTTCACAAGAAATTAATTTTAATACATCCTCAATATGATTGTGACCGAGAATCAATGTAGACTTCTATATAAACCCCATAAAAATTTATTTTTATAGAGGAATAATAAAATATTTCTCGAAACGTGTGGAACCAAGAAATAAAAATTCAATCTCCAAATATTATTTAAGAGATAATATTTGTGTACTTGAATTCACATTCAAATTAATTTCTTAAAAAACAACAACAAAAGGCTACAAAAGTTGGTAGGCTAATATTTTGTGAAAATTTTGAAAATAAAACCCTATCATGGGGAGGTCAATGAAGCATATTTTAAAAATTTTATTAAATATAAATTATATAAATATGATAAATCAATAAAATAATAACAATAAAATGTATCAGGTATGTTTGATATTGATTTAGATAAAAAAACAATAATGAAGATAATATAAGGAATGTGAAGTAGATTTATCAGAATCCAAAATAACCTGTGGAACCTAAAAATATAATTGTAAATCAAAATACATTTTTCTTAATATAATAGGATCCTGGTTTATCAACTAAAGAGATATTATTTCATAAGTTGATCCATATATATTTTTGGTTTCTATTGATCATAAAAGATGGATAAAATCATTGAATATCGATATAAATTAAATAAAAAATAATTAATCATGGAAACATGTTCTATGAATAGATGGAAATAATTACATTATAAAAACATTATGTTCAAATATATGATCCATAGAAAATGTTAAGATTCAAAGAAACAAACAATATTTGTTTTTGAGTAAATTATCATGTTGGCGAGTTGAAATTTTGGGGGGGTTTTTTCTTAATACTACGTGAATGCCTATGATTATTCCTTACTATTATATATCATAAAAATTAAAATATAAATTGAATGGATATGAAGTTTTATATAATAAATAAACAAATAAAATAATAATATTATATTGAGAAAATTTATTACCTTTTTTGTCATAATAAAAACCATGATTTTGGGTGGAAGATTTTTCGATATGTGTTAAAATAGGTACTTTGATTAGCATATTTTATGTTTTATTTCTTCTTAGGAGAGATGATGTTCATAAAAGAGAAATTTAACTGTAATCATTATTCAAAGGAGATGATCAAATTTACACATATTTTAATTATCTATATTGATAAAATTCTTTTTATGTAGAAAGGATTAATCCTGAAAAGAATTTTAAACACAAAAGAAGGTGTATTTTGGATTTTAATTTCTAGATATATGAGTTTTCTCATAAAATTAAATGTAGTTCTCAAATGAGATATTATTTATCTATCTAATGTAAAATACATCATGGAATTGGTGAAGAATATTGGAATGTAAGATAATAATGTAATGAAAAAACATAATATTTAGTTTAAAACTCATCCATGATGATGTATGGATAAGTTAGATTCAAATATAATTTATAAAGTTCTTATGTGGAATTTTATTCTAAATATACATCAACTTAACTTTTTTAGAAAATAGTTTTTTTCTTTATTTATCAAATTGATCCATAAGAATATCACTTGAGGGAATCTATTATAGTTATCATATACACCAAAGGTATATTGAATTTTTTGTTGATATATAAAATATGTTTGAAACTAACCATTTTTTTATAATGATATCGATTTGGTTGAATATTGTGATAAAAAAACAAACATCTATTTGTAAATATATATTTTTGAATTTTGTGTGAGATGTCATTCCAAAATAAAAAATTAGTCAAATTGTTCACCACTAAATCTGATAATATGTATTTTACAAATACATGAATATATTTTTTTGAATAAAATAGATATTGGGAGACTTGAAGGTGATTATTATGAATACACTACAAATTTTATCAGATAAATAATGTGATATTGATTTATCAATCAATCTAGTGAAACACTATAGATCATAAACAATTAACATAATATATATTTTTATCAAAGGGAATGTTGTAAAAAGATATGTGAAGTCAAAATATATCAAGTAAAGTAATGAAATCCAGGGGTTGTTATAGAAATCCATATCAAGGGATACATTGGAATTCTTGTTGTTGCATATGAATGTTCATCCTTTACCTCTTACATAAGGATATCATAAATTTAAAACAAATAATTAGATTCTTCTTCTAAAAAGGAGAATGTCATAAGGATCATGGGAATTATTTTGAATCCAAATATAGTTTTATTGAAAAAAGTGTAGACATGAGAGAGTTGATTAAATGCTAAATCATCAAATTCATTTTATTGAAATTATTTTTCATCAAGGAATGTAATTATCTCCAAAAAATTCATTATTTGGAAAAGTACTTTCATGAAAAAAAATTAATGGATAGATTAAATTTACAACAGGATTGTTGATACTATGATTTTGTTATTATTAAATATGTTTAAATATCATCATAGGTTATTGATAATTTTATTGAGGCGTTTTGAATGATTTCGAGATGAATTATAGTGGATGATATTGATTAGAGGACAATCAAAAAGGTTGGAGTTGAGTTTATATTTCATGAAATATAAAAATTTTACAATGACATGGATATTATAGATCAATTATTTTATAATATTTAATTGAAAATTTTAAACATGTTTCAGATTATAGAATTGGAAGAAGAGTTTGTGTATGATTTTTTATGGTTCCCAACATAACTATATTAGCTTACTCTTAATCTATCAAACTTTAAATTTGAAATATTAGGAGGGAATTCACTAATGTTACATAGGACTAAATAAATTACATGTATGAATAACTGATGTAATCATTTATAGCATATGAAAAATTTTAACGATATAAAGAAACAAATCAATGGTCCATGGATCATTTATGAGTAGCAAGGTTGTTACAGAAGAATAATATGTGATTTACAATATGTTCAACAGATTCTTCTTAGTATCATGTAGGAATAAAATAAATTAACAAGTAAATCACAATCCAAAAATATATTTATTATTATAAATCAACTCAACATATATTTCAAAAAAATATCATTAATATTTGTTGTGTTTTATGTCGATTTTTAATATGTGGTAATTACATAGTGAAGATGATGATCATGACATAATTAAATTTTGGTTGATCAATGATATAATGACTAATATCACTCGTTCTATTAAAATTTACAGTACCATGTTTTAGTTAAAAATGTTCATTATATTATGTGTTATAGAGTATACATCATGTATATTTCATGATGCAGTGATCATTGGTAAGAATATAGAGTGGCTCTAGATTGAAATACATTTTAAACACACACAATATTATGAGTGTTATTAAAATTCCTTGAAAACCCTATTTAAAAGTAACAACTATTTTGTGTCATGAGAATATTATTTTCACCACAAGGTTTCTTATATATAAACATGCAAGCTAGTATGAAATAATATGGAGGTTTTATGGGAGATTTAAAAAATTTCAAGTAAATGAGATTGAAGTAGTATAAGATAATATATTTGTCACTGTTGAATGAGAAAAATTTCTATGACGATCTTCATTGAGAAATGAAGACTAGAATTATTTAAGGAGAAATATTCATGATAATATTATGTTATTTCATTATTTAATATTCATAAAAAATATATGTGATTGTCTAGCAATATAAAATGGAAATTAAGAGTTTAATATTTTAAAAGATAATGGTATATAGATTAATTAATTGAATATAATTATATGATAAAAATAAATAAAAATCAGAGTATATATATAAAAATATACTATAATTGTTTTTCATATTACATGGCCTATAGTTAATCTAATCCCATGAGGACCTTTTTTCTAAATAAAAATAGTCTCTTTAGGATTTAACAGTCATCATTCAACAGAACATTTTTAGAGGGTATGGGAGAATGGGTACATAAAATCCTTTTGGGGGAATTATTTATTACTATAGGACTGTCCAATTCATTTATGAAATATTAATGAATACTAAAAAATCATTGTATGGGACAGGTAACATCTTTCTGAGTGATTGGATAACAATATATTTTTTAATATATATATTTATATTTATATAATAATTTCTACATTTGTGGTACCATTTTTAAATATTATATGTTCACTAATTATGGGATCATTTTTATATATCATAGTTTATCCTTTTTCTATTATTCAATATGCTCTGGTTTAAGGAAACATTATTGGGACCATTAGATTTTATCACCATCTAGGTAGTTAGTTGGTGTTGTGGAGTTGGGATTAGGCATGTTTATACCCATGATGGGAATCATATCCCACATGGTCTAGTGACACTTAATGGGACATGTCATTCCATTTAATGTTGAGTGATAAGTACTAGTGGGAATCTTAGAAAATGGTCCCCAAGAATTCCTTGTGAAGGACATATTCATGGAATACCCTTTTTAACATGCCTTATTTATTAGTTGCGATATTTAAGATAGTATGATATACCCAAGTTGAATATAATCCCATTGTGAATATATTATATGTCACCCTATAGAATATGAACCGATGAAGAGAAATGATTTTCCATGTTATGAATATGGCCTAGTGAGTATGTAGTATCATATGGAAAATGGCCTAGTGAAATTTTGGATTTTGGGGTCATGTTTGAACAAAAAAGTGGAATATTGTGTATTCTATTTAATGGGAATCAATTTAGTTTTATTTTTAGTTTCACAATTTATGTTCATGTGACATGCCTATACATTGTAGTTTAACGTCATGGAAGAAATAATTTTTTTTTCATTTTTACATCATATGACTAAACTATTTGAGTTTTGAATGGGGTGAAAGATAAGGATTGAGTAGGGATTAATCATGGATAGCCTATATATATTCACATAATGTATTTTGATAACCAATAAAGGATCTAAAGTTGGTTCCGTCTGGGATATGGCTTGGTGAGGAAGGATTTAGGGTAACACCTAATAGGAGGAGGTGGGTATCCTTATAGAGGAACATGAAAGACATGTGTGGGTATTATTCATATTCTATGTATACATAGAATTATTATTCCTATTTTTAATTGATATTTGTTTAAGGATGAGTTGACTCATGGGTAATATTTATGAATAAGGATAGATTGATATTCCATTAATTGGGTTATATGTATCCTAACAAAGATTTAGGAATGATATGTGTGGGGAATTTTCATATTATTTCCATAAGTACTGATCTTGTTTGATGAAAGGAAAAAAATTATTGTTTAAGGAAATTTCAACTAGGTAATGTGTCAGGTCCTACCATGGGATCATAAAGAATATATGTGGATATTGTGAATAACATGCCCATATATTCTTACCTTTGTAGAGGGCTCATGTGAAGGATGGTTTTGGGACTTGTAAATAGTAAAAGGCCCTTATAAAAATATCTAGTTCAGAAAATAAACCAATGAAATTTTCAAATTAACAGATTTGAACCATGTTTAATAGCTTGTTCCATGGGATAATTTACCTATATAATCATGATAGAAACCCATTTTATCAACTGAATGGATGATCATTATTCCCATTACGTCTAATAGATCAATTATTAAAACCCTATAAAATAAATTTATCAAGAGAATATAAGATAAAAGGATGAAAAATGATATACAAATATAATCCATTTATCTCAAATGGATGTGGAAGAGTCCTTGAAGAGTCCCACATAGTTACTAGTTACCTTATGATATTGAATCTTTTTAAGTTGTTTGGTGTAACCATGTTAGCTCATTTTAGATACATGTGTGAATAAGGTTATGAAGATGGTGTAATATGGTAATTGAATATAATATAATAAATATAGATATCAAGTTAGGATACCAATGTGAATGGGTTACCTACTGAAGGGTTCAAGACATGTCAACCTAGAAAGAATCAAGGATGATGTGTCACCCTATTTTGATGTTATGGTGATTTTTTTCATTTTTATGAGGGTCAAGTGAAGTATTTCTCTAGTATGGGGGATAAGGTGAAGTTTCTATCTAATATGGGGATATTTAAATCTTTTTTCCTTGGTTTGGTGGCTCAAGAAAAGTGTTTCTGGAGTATATGGTAAGGGAGAAGTACTTATATACTTATAAGGTAAGGAAACATTTTACCTTCGTAAGGATATCTCGGTGAAGCATTATCATAGTAAATAAGTAGTGAAAACATAGTTCCTTATTATTTTTCATAGGAAATGGGTAGACCTAGAATAGGGGAATGGGAAAGGTCTCTCTCTATTATAAGGGAATTCATGAAGACTCTTCGTAGTATAGGATACTTGTAGAAGGCACTCATATGTACAAGGGCCTCTATGGATATTTGGGGTACATTAAACATTAGTTCAGTGGAGTCACCATATATTTATGATAAATATGAAAGTATATTGTTCCCATAGTGATATTTCCCTTTTCCTTTGTCCATTGGGATCATAGTGGAGGTGGTATATAATGACGTATTGTCTGATAGGTTCATTAGATTATGTAAATACACTTAATTTTACCACTATTTTCTATAAGTATTGACTTTATAAGTCACCTTAATAACATGTGATCACATTAATGCATGGATTTGTATGAATAGAGAATATGGAGATCATGTGATATTTTTTATAATTCCTAAATTCCATTGTTGTCTAAAATGTAGAACCTTTGGGTATATTTATTATTATATATGGGAACTCATTTACTTGAAACATTGGTTCTAAAGTTGATTCACACAAGTGAATTTTTGTAACTGAGGTGTGTAATGACGAAGGATATAATGGTGTATTTTAGAATGTTTCCTAAGGATTACTGATAGAACTAGATGAATCACCATGGGTAAATACCGCAGGACTAATGAAAAGTGACCTAGCCATGTAAATAGTGAATAGGGTAATGAGACTTTGGCATATGGGAATAGGGTGCACACATAGAGTTCACCTCTGTAATGCCCCTAACCCAGTTACCCAGAGTCAGTGTATTATTGCGTAACATTGGCATGATCACAAAAGACCAAGTCTCGAAAGACCGATTAGTTTAGTATCCTTGGAAACACTAGATACATTCATAAAATCTACATTACATCATAAAGTGAAAAACTATTATAGCATGGTCTCTATAGTCCACAATCATATCCCCTTCTGACTATCCCTGCAGGTTATTCATAAAATACTTCTTCACATCCTAGGAAAATATTAAAACATTGAAAGGGGTGATCTCAGATGCTCAGTAAGGATAACAATATAGCGGAAGCTTTCATAAATAAACAAAAACATTTAAGGCAATGTATAACAAAAACAAAAGCCTTTTAAACTTGAACTTCAGCACAATATGGCAAAAGTAAAATTAAATAATTCCATTTACTTATTCACATGGATATTCTACTGGTCGAATAATCACATGCAATATCAATAACCACTTTCATAATGATGGAATACATAATGCCAGACTATCATAACCACGTAGCCAAGGACAGGTTCCAATACTACAAATAAGATTTTGTCAAGGCCTTGTTCCAATACACTAGTTTGTCTCATGAGACCTTCCGATGCATCAAGGAGCTATAGCTGGCTCCACCCGTCACTTATTAAGTCCAATGCATTCCTTATATGAACAGGTTTAAACATATCGTAATCCATAACATAATCATATCTCATAAAACATGCATAAAGGAAACATAACATTTCCACATTTCAATCACAAGATATCAATAAAACACATTGATATAAAAAAACACTTTCAAAACCATTTTCAATACCAAAATAAAAGAAAATTAAAACTTTGTAATTATTTTTCATTTGAAAAATGTTACGGCTTGTAGAGGAAGCCGAAACTGAAATAATGGTCATGGTGGTAGAGAATTCGGTGTCACCGCATACGTACAACAAAAAAAACATTCCTTTTTTTAATTTAGTAAAATGATTCATATAAGATGATTATTTTTGAATAAACGTAAATGTCAAAGGGGTTTATACACCGTATAAAAGAAATTTGTGTATAAAACAAAATATGCCTCAATGAAAGGAGATTGAGACGAAGTCCCTTACGAAGAAATTTTTTTAAAATAAAATAGATCTATTATGTGTATTCACTATAGGTACACATAATGAAAGTACAAAAACCAGATAGACAAAATAATATCATGACATAATTTAAAAGTAGGAGATTAACCTAAATAATGGAAATTGGGTTAAGAAGTTCCCTTACCTCGTGTCTGAATTGACTCGACCGCTATTTAACCTCCTGAATAATAAACTAGAGTTAATCTCTACTTTCTTAAGAACCTTTATAAAGTTCATTATCCCTTTTATATCACTTATTACAATGTTACAAAAATTATGTAGTCATTTAAGTTAATAATGGTCGTTTTGTCGATCATTGGTACTTGAGTCAAAAATAAACTTCTTATAATTACAAGTTGTTTATGTGGTGGAATATACATTATCTCCAAAATTATATCCATGATTTAGATATCATATATATCATATATATCCAATATATACATTCATTAATAATATTACGTAACATTTAGAGGTATGAAATGAAATGCACCGTTCATGGAGACGGTAAGCCGTACGTACGCATGAATGCTACTTTCATTTCTATTTCATATTTAATGGAATGAAGTTATAATTATATAAAGGTATAATATAATTCCAGTATAATATAATGTATAATACCATTTATTCCATCCTTTATACATCCCACATATGGCATTAAAGATTCAAATCACTTTGAGGGGGCGGTAGTCCGCACTTCCTAAAATGAAATTATCGCGTTTACCCATAATGGAAATCGTAAAGGTATGACATAAATGAACAATAAAGAATCATAAATAAAACAAAAACATAATATATATCATATATAAAAATATTTTCATCATAATGGCCATGATGAGAGGTGTAATATGAGTGATGAACAATCATCGTTTCGTGAGGCAGAAATTCTTCATCCACAGAAAAAGTATGTTCTTTAACCATTAGATGTAGGTGTGTGTAATTGTAAATAAAATAATTCTAATAAAAACATCCTAGTATATTTAATATACTGGTGTTGTTACAAAAGAAAATAATAAAATGAGTTTAGAGGGTTGGAGAAGCAAAATAAAACAAAACAACATTAGAAAAGACATTACCATAAAATCGAGTAACTCTTTTTTATTTGAGCCAAAGGCTTACTTGAGAAGAATTATGACCAAAGTGAGGCTTCTAAGAGTAATATAGGAAAGTTGATAGAGTATTTGGTCATGGGATGGCCGAGCCAAATGGCTTGGAAGGTGTGAATAAGGTGGTAGAGGTGGGGGCATTTTATAAGAGGAGAGGAGGGGCACTCTTGGAAATTTATAAAAGGTTACTTTATTATAAAATGCTTTTCGGATTTAAAAGGTCCCAAAATTATATATTTATAGTATAAGGTGATAAGGGTTTGAAATCGACTCATCCAATAGGCTTTGGACAAGTTTAATTCTTAGATTTTACATTATCTTTTCATTTTATTTAAATCGTTAATTAATGAGGTAATTGCTGCATCATCATTGTGTCATAAAAAATTTAATTTATTTAATGTCTAAAAATTATAAAAACAAATCATGATGTAGGAAAGCTTTTTATATTTCCAATTAAAATTTATAGTAAAAAATGTGACTTGTATAACCCTATTTAAAAATTGTTTTAGTAAAACAACTCATGTTTGTGACATTTTTATTTTAACATTAAATAAAAAGTTTTTAATGCCATTTTCCTACCAAAGTGGATCCATGGGGTCCCCAAGTTGACCAATGGATTTTCTTGGTTGGACATGACTCTTCAAATAAGGGTAGGATAAGTGTAAAGGTATTTTCATATTTTTATGATATCATTTTTACCTTAAATTTCACTAATTACCTTTAATCGCGATTAATTAAACTGAAAAGTTAATATTCACCAAAAAATTATTTTAATCCCATTAAACCACATTTTACTTCCTAATGACAACCATGTATGTCGGATTTTCGAAAATCAAATCACAGAAGTGGTAATGTTTCATTTAAACGAAAAATCAGTTTTTTAACTACCACTTAGTGGTTTCACTATTCATCAAAATTGAAGTTTTTCATAACAATGCCAAAAATTCACCCTAAGCTATAATTGATATTCTGAATTCAAAAATGATGTATATTTTATGAAACTAAAAACATTTAAGTTGCATTAATTAATTTTATAATTAATTACCGCTGTCACAATATATAGCGTGTTTTTAAGAAACATTATATTTCAAAAGATTGACAATTATTTAAGTCCAATTTCATAGTAAATTAATAATAATGACCACCATTTGATAAAATGGTAAAAATATATTCTAATTATACTTTAAAACCACTAAATAGTATAATTTATCACTATAAATTATTTTGATTAAAATGCTGTTTTTAAGTATTTTTCACTATTCATAAAAATTTGGAAGTTCTCAGAAAAATAACAAAAATTCAACATAGGATAATTTTGATATTCCAAATCCAAAAATGAAGTCCATTTTGAAATAAAAATATATATAATTTCAAAAAGTTGGTTATTACTATTCATAATGGCTGTTTTGATTGGTCGCGGTGTGTTAGAATCTTGAACATGCGTACAACGCAAGCTATTTCATTATTGAAAGAGAAGCGTATCGTGAAAGCGTGGGGTGTTACATTCTCCCCACCTTCAATAAATTGTGTCCTCACAATTTGAAATTTTTATTTGAAAATAAAATGTTGAAAATAGAAAATACCTTTGTGGAAAACCCACCTCGGAAATAAGGTTAATAAAATTTAGCCTTAATAAGAGGGAAAGGGAAATGAAAAAGTCACCACCAAATTATGATCTCAATAAGGAGAAAATTGGTGACAATTAGAGACATATAATTGGAGGAAAAATGTAATTATTTGTAGGGAGTTATTGAGGTCATTAATCACAAAAAATTGTAAAATTGAGGGCCTCAAAGCCTTCAATCTATTTTGATTTAAAATATTATCAGTTCAACAAAGCATAAGGTATTAGTATAACACATTTTTTGTTTTAATATACCTTTAATAAAGATTAGGAAGTAATTGATTCATAGAATAAGAGATAGGTATATATATATTTATGCTTGACAAGTAGAGTTTCAACCATCAACTAATTTCTACCACAAACTAATCTTTCACTCAAAAAGATAATAGAACTCAAAAATATTATATTTATCCTAGTCATACAAGGTTCAAAATATTAACACATACCATTTAGATTAGGAAAACTATTTTGTAATAACCAGGGACTTCCTGTAGGCTAGTGGTAGTTAAGAAAGGAATGTCGCACTATGGTTGTGGGTTCGATTCCTACAGCTTTGTCCGACGCGACGGGTTATCCCCTAACCTACAGGTTGTCCTTTTCCTAAAACTATAGTATTATAATATTCCAAAAATAATATTCAGAATTGTTTTAAACTTAAACATTACTATCCAAGGTTCAACTTAATCCATTCCCACCTTTATAGTTATCCAAAATACTTCTGTCCAACTCACAGTCCAAATTTTTTAAGGAAGGTAAATATAATGAAGATCCCTTTTTTTCCGTGTAACAACATGTGAACACCTTCATCATGTATTCTTTTAAAACACTACAACATCCTGAATTACCATAAATCCTTATTGATTACATTCATGTTCCCTTATTCCTTATAGAATACTAGATATACTCCTTCTATCTAAAAATGTATACAAATTATTAATCAGTTTCAAAGAATATAAGAATATCCAATATAATTTATCCAAATCAATCATGTATTATTCCAAAATCACTATCTCAGTATCAGAACCATATTATGGTTTGCCTTTCTCTCAACCATATATTTTCCAAAAATTTAACCTGCTGTGGAGTCACTTTTCTTGGTTCCACACAATCTCAATTCCTTGATGAAATAGTACTGCAGTACAATCATTATATACTCCATAATTATTATAACCAGTACATAATTGATACAACACTCAAATGACAAAATTCTTTAACAACAACATAAGAACTCTAATCATTCCACCTCATCTGTGGTAGTATCATAACATGATTATTATCCAATAACATCATTTGGGGGATGCTCTGATGATTTGTACATTGGTTTGCGTAGTGTCCCCACTCCTTGCCGATGAAGCATTGTACATTTGAAACCTTTTTCGTACCCTTGCAGTCATGCACTTGGTGTCCTTTTTCTCCACACTTATAACAAACTCCCATTCCCTTCAGGCAGGTTCCAAGGTGTTTCTTCCCACAGTTATCACATATTGGAAAATTCTTCTTTTCCCTCGTCCCTTTATCCATCATTCTCTCTTCTATCCTTTTCTTCTCTTTCTTCCCTTCAAATCCATAAGACTCAGAGAATTATTTACTTATCTTATTAACACATGATACTATTTCTTCATATGTGGAGAACACATGGGATAATATTTCCCTTATAAATGTTGGCTTAATACTGGGAAAGATATCATCCTTATTACTCTTTGGATCATACATATTGATGGAGTTTATATTCCTTCTACTGGGCGCCATTTCTATACAATGGCGTAAACTAGGTTAGTTTATGAATTACAATGAATAATTCCAAACTTGTAAAATACTTAACGTAAATTGAATGGTTTATAGATGTAATCCATAATCATAAAAATGTTTTCATTGAGGAAGTATATACTCATAAACCTTCATAGTGGTTTGTAATGAAAATGATAATTATCCTAAGCATATCCCCCGGGAGTGTCTTAACCAAGAGTGAAGCAAGGCTCGTTGTCGTGCACTATTTCTCATTCGAGTCTATCTCAAAGTTGTGTTTTCGGGATTTACCCATAGGTACATCTGTGCCAGAGCCGCCTCTACCTGCTCGTATCCAGACATGGATGTATTTCTCG
The DNA here is from genome assembly GCA_963277665.1 of Viscum album. Lineage (NCBI taxonomy): Eukaryota > Viridiplantae > Streptophyta > Magnoliopsida > Santalales > Viscaceae > Viscum > Viscum album. The sequence goes on from OY728150.1 coordinate 1,844,570,802, forward strand.
GAAAACTCAAAAAATCTCTATAATACCAAAATTATAGGAAGTTATTCTATACTAATCCTCAATGTCTATCTTAGGGCTATGTGCTCTAATAAGAGTTTATCTAAATCTTGATTCCAAGGTTAGTACTAACCTCTATCTGATACCAACTGTTACGCCCCGAACCCAGTTACCCAGAGTCGGTGCATTATTTCATAATATTGGCATGATCACAAAAGATCAAGTCTCGAAAGACCGATTAGTTTAGTTGCATTGGAAACACTAGATACATTCATAAAAGTTAAATTACATCATAAAGTGAAAATCTATAATAACATGGTCTCTATAGTCCACACTCATATCCCCTTCTGACTATCCCTGCAGGTTATTCATAAAATACATCTTCACATCCTAGAAAATATTAAAATAGTGAAAGGGGTGAGCTCAGATGCTCAGTAAGGATAACAATATAGCAGAAGCTTTCATAAATAAACAAAAACATTTAAGGAAATGTATAACAAAAACAAAAGACTTTTAAACTTGAAAATAAACAAAATATGGAAAAAGTAAAATGAAATAATGTCATTTACTTATTCACATGGATATTCTACTGGTCGAATAATCACATGAAATATCAATAACCACTTTCATAATAATGGAATGCATAATGCCAGACTATCATAACCACGTAGCCAAGGCCTCGTGCCAAGAATACAAGTAAGATTTTGTCAAGGCCTCGTGGCAAGACACTAGTTTGTCTCATGAGACCTACTGATGCATTGAAGAGCTATAGCGGGCTCCACCCGTCACTTATTAAGTCCAATTCATTCCTCATATGAACAGGTTTAAACATATCATAATCCATAACATAATCGTATCACATAAAACATGAATAAAGGAAACAAAACATTTCCACATTTCAATCACAAGATATCAATACAACACATTGATATAAAAAAACTCTTTCAAAACCATTTTAAATACCAAAATAAAATTAAATTAAAACATTGTAATTATTTTTCATTTAAAAAAAGGTATGGCTTGTAGAGGAAGACGAAACTCAAATAATGGTCACGGCGGAAAGGAATTCGGTGTCGCCACATACGTACGACAAAAATAAACATTCCTTTTTTTCATTTAGTAAAATGCTTCGTATAAGAATATTCCTTTTGAAAAAACATAAAAGTCAAAGGGGTTTATACAGCGTATAAAAGAAATTTGTGTATAAAACAAAATATGCCTCAATGAAAGGAGATTGAGACGAAGTCCCTTACGAAGAAATTTTTTTAAAATAAAATAGATCTATTATGTGTATTCACTATAAGTACACATAAAGAAAGTACAAATACCAGATAGGACATAATAATATCATGACATAATTTGAATGTTAGAGATTAACCCAAAGAATAGAAACTGGGTTAAGAAGTTCCCTTACCTCGTGTCCGACTTGACTCGACCGCTCTTTAACCTCCTGAATAATAAACTAGAGTTAATCACTACTTTCTTAAGAACCTTTTTGAAGTTCATTGTCCCTTTTATATCACTTATTACAATGTTACGAAAATTATGTAGTCAATTAAGTTAATAACGGTCATTTTGTCGATCTTTGGTACTTGAGTCAACAATAAACTTCTTATAATTAAAAGTTGTTTATGCGGTAGAATATCCATTATCTCTGGAATTATATCTATGATGTAGATATCATATATATCATATATATCCAATATATACATTCATTCATAATATTACATAACATTTAGAGGTAAGAAATGAAATGCACCGTTCATGGTGACGGTAAGCCGTACGTACGCATGAATGCTACTTTCATTTCTATTTAATATTTAATGGAATGAAGTTATAATTATATAAAGTTATATTATAATTCCAGTATAATATAATGTAGTATACCATTTACTCCATCCTTTATACATCCCACATATGGAATTAACGATTCAAATCACTTTGAGGGGGTGATAGTACGCACTTCCTAAAATGAAATTATCGCGTTTACCCATAATTGAAATCGTAAAGGTATGCCATAAATGGAAAATATAGAATCATAAGGAAAACAAAAACATAATATATATCATATATAAAAATAGTTTCATCATGATGGACACCATGAGAGGTGTTATATGAGTTTTGAACAATCATCGTTTCGTGAGGCAGAAATTCGCCATCCACAGAAACAATATGTTCTTTAACCATTAGATGTAGGTGTGTGTAAGTGTAAATAAAATACTTCTCATAAAAAAATCCTAGTATATTGAAGATACTGGTGTTGTTACAAATGAAAATAATAAAAATAGTATAGGGGGTTGGAGAAGAAAAATAAAACAAAATAACATTAGAAAAGACATTACCTTAAAATCAGGTAACTCTTTTTGATTTGAGCCAAAGGCTTCCTTGGGAAGAATTATGAGCAAAGTGAGACTTATAGGAGTAATATAAGGATGTTTAGAGAGTATTTGGGCAGGGGTTGTCCGAGCCAAAGGGCTTGGAAGGTGTGAATAAGGTGGTAGAGGTGGGGGCCTTTTATAAGAGGAGAGGAGGGGCACTCTTTGAAAGTTATAAAAGGTTACTTTATTATGAAATTATTTCGGATTTAAAAGGACCCAAAATTATATATTTCTAGGATAAGGTGATAGGGGTTCGAAATATACTCATCCAATAGGCTTTAGACAACTGTAATTCTTAGATCTTACATTATCTTATCATCTTATTTAAATTGTGAATTAATGAGGTAATCGCTGCATCATCATTGTGTCATAAAAAATTTAATTTCTTGAATGTCTAAAAATTATAAAAAAAATATCATGATTTAGGAAAGATTTTTATATTGAAAATGAATATTTATAGTAAAAAAGACGACTTTTATAACCCCATTAATTTTTTTAGTAAAACAACTCATGTTTGTGACATTTTTATTTTAATATTAAATAAAAAGTTTTTAATGTCATTTTTCTACCAATGTGGCTCCATGGGGTCCCCAAGTTGACCCATGGATTGTCTTGGTCGGACATGTCTCATCAAATAAGGGTAGGACAAGTGTAAAGGTATTTTCATATTTCTATAATATCATTTTTACCTTAAATTTCACTAATTACCTTTAATCGCGATTAATTAAACTTAAAAGTTACTATTTACCGAAAAATTATTTTAATCCCATTGAACAACATTTTACTTCATAATGACAACCATGTATGTAGGATTTTATTAAATCAAATCACAGAAGTGGTAATGTTTCTTTTAAATGAAAAATCAGTTTTTTAACTACGACTTAGTGGTTTCACTATTCATAAAAAATTGAAGTTTTTCAGAACAATGCCAAAATTTCACCGTAAGCTATAATTGATATTCCAAATTCAAAAATGATTTGTATTTTATGAAATTACAAAAATATAAGTTGCATTAATTAATTTTATAATTAATTCCCGTTGTCACAACAAATAGCGTGTTTTTAAGAAACAATATATATCAAAAGATTGACAATTGTTTATGTCCAATTTCAAAGTGAAATCAATTCTACTGACCACAATTTGATAAAATGGTAAAAATATATTATAATTATACTTTAAAACCACTCAATAGTATAATTTATCACTATAAATTATTTTGATTAAAAAAGTTGTTTGTAAGTATTTTTCACTATTCATAAAAATTTGGAATTTCTCATAAAAATACCAAAAATTCAACATAGGATAATTTTGATATTATGAATCCAAAAATGAAGTCTATTTTGAAATATAAAATATATATAATTTAAAAAATTGGGTATTACTATTCATAATTTCTATTTTGATTGGTCGCGGTGTGTTAGAATCTCGAACTTGCGTACAATGCAAGATATTGCATTATTGAAAGAGAAGCGTATCGTGAAATCTTGGGGTGTTACAACCTCCACATGAATTTTACATTTTTAAAAACTACTTCCAATATTATATGAGTATAACTATTTACTCTCGTGATTTTTTTGTCTCCATTATAAAAAAATAAAACCTAGAAAATGAGATACATCCTAGGATTTTTGGTTTCCCAATATGAGGTACTTTTCAGGTAAAAAATTCCATTAAGTGCATATATAATTTGTTTTATAGTTCCAGAACCCTTTATTATCATAAATGGATGAAATACATGGACTACATAAATTAGGAGGTTATTTCAAACACATTACCAAATTATTAAATATTTTTTATAATTCTATATCCATAGGTGTGTTAGTGTCCATTTAGTTCATAGATATCTCATTTGTGACTTCTTTAGGTATAAAGATGCACATTTATACATGTTTTAATTATGTCATCTGGGTGAGGACCCTATAATCAATTATGTATAAAAGTTTATTTCACACATTTTTTAGTGCCAGCAGATTTCCCCATTAGAGATGAATTCATTATGATAAAAATATATTGATTATAAGGTATCATATAATTTTTTTCATTAATTTAACATCTACTTGAATTTTAGAGACAATTCACAAATTTTAGGTTTCTCTATTAGAGTAGGATTAGGAGTCATAATGTTTTTTTCACCTTAACGTATCAATTCATGAAAATCTATGAATTTTTTTTAGAATAAAATCGGGAATAATTTATTCAGAATGTGAATTTTATGGTAATGTATAGTGTCTATCATAATATCTATAATACATGAGTTAAGGATGATACATGAGGTCATCCCTTATAACAAAAACATGAACGCATGGATATATATAGGAAGGATGGATATATTGGAATTCATACAATCAATGATGGATTTGTTTCGCTCATTCATATATGAGTTATAGTTTTCTCCGTGATGTGTGATCCTGGACATGTATAGGCTAGCTGAATATAATTTCATATATACCATCACTATATAGTAGTGTTTTTTCCATTCCGATATAAGGAATGGTTTCCTCTATGACATTGTCTCTTGGATGGGTAAAATATTGTCAAATGTTTCCTCATTATAAAACCATACAAGGATTTAATCTATTTTGATATGAAATATTGCTAACTCAATATGATAAAGATCATGAAGAAGTATTTTGTAATGATAATTAAAATATTGAAAAGGGCTCAAGTATCATATGATTACACTTTCATGTACTCGGTATAAAATATTCAATCAAATGTTCTAGGAATGGGGTGTTTTGAAACAATTTTGTTGGACTCCTCATGTATTAATCATGTTTTAATGATCAAAAATCCTATTACTGTTAATTAATCTCAATCATAATTGAACATCTTGTTAATACTCTCCAATCTCAATAATAACTACACATCATGTTTTAATTATGTTTTAATGATATAAAATCTTATCGATGTTAATTACTCTCATTATTATATACAAATCTTTTTTATGATCTCAAATCTCACTTATATTATCCAATCTATATTTATTTTTCAAATTATCTTACTCTCTAATGATTAAGAATAATCCATATTATGCATATTACTGTTTAAGTCTAAATATAGATATATGTCCAACTATAGAGACACCGTGATGGCTGGCACAGTAAGACAGACTGTGGGCATGACACAGTCATAGTCAGACATACACCGTGAAGGACACACCGTGACCCAGACACCGTGAAGGACACACCGTGACCCAGACACCGTGAAGGAAACACCATGACCCAGACACCGTGAAGGACAAACCGTGATTTAGACCCTGTGAGCTAGAAACCGTGACATGAAGACACCGTGAAGCACATACCGTGAAGCACATACCGTGAACCACATACTGTGAAGCACATACCGTGAAGAAGACACAACATACATAATCACTATGACACCATTTATTAACTTTTTGTCAATATTATTTAAATAATTTTAAAGGTCATATTTGATGTTTTTATTGAAATTAATGATAATTAATGATAGTTGTTGGTATTTCAGGAAACTGTATCTCGTACCTATGAAAAGGGAATCATTCATACTGCCAAAATTTGCAGAATATAAGAAATATTGTGCTGCAGTACACGTGCGCAAGTGTGACGATACAACAAGAAGAACTTACATATGCATGAGTGCCCTGTGCTGAAAGAGAAGAACAATCTTGCAGAAGAAGGAGATTGAAAGACTTTCAAAGAACTCTCATGATTGCAATCCAACACCACGGAAGAACACACAATGAATCAAGAGATCATTCTCACTGGTGTAATACAAGCTGAACCACGACACACTCTTTTTCAACAGAAAAACCAAAGAAGGACTCATAAGCATTTCTGCTGAATCCAACAAGTCCAGAGCTGCATTGCTAATCACTAGAGCTTAATAAAATATTATTTGTTCTCTCTAAGTGATTTGTTTATTTAATTTCGAGAAGTGTGGTGTACACTATATATCTTACACACACACACAATGTCTCTTGCACTAAACTGAAGGATATCTAAATCCTCACTCAAAAACTCTTAACTCTTGTTTACCCACGACAACTGTGGAAGAGGACCTTGTGTGTCCTGGTAGTTGTTTTGTTTCCCACGAAGAAATGTGGTAGAGGTCCCTACGTGGCCTGGAAAGTTTTGTAAACTGTTGTTAATCCCGATCTAGGGTGTGGATCAAATTTACATAAATTTGAGTGGGCTATGTCTCGGCTTGAGTCTGAACGACTTGTTATATCTGTTGTGCATATTTTGTTTAAGTTTAAAGTATACTACATATATCTTTTATATTCTGCTGCTGTTACTTTGAAATAAAAAACCATTTTAATGTTACTTTGATAGTTAAATTAGAAAGTGTTTACACTTATTGTAAATGAGTAGGTTAGTTTAATCTTGTGGCTAAATAAACTGAGACCTAATCAATCTTTCAGAAGCTAAGTGAACATTTAAAATCTATATAAATTCACTACAGTTTAACTTGTTTTATAAATTGGGGGATTTTGATAGAAAATATTTTAACAGAAATTTTAATTGGAACTCAATTAACCCTCCCCCCTTTGAGTATCCACTCCGACCAACATTTGGTATTAGAGGTTGTTTTTGTTAAATTGTTTTTTTGAAATACTCTATTTCTCAACTGTGATTTTAGTTTCATCTTTAAAGATCTTAAATTTCTATTAGTTTTAAATTTTATCTCATTAAAAATATTTTCTAAAATCTAGTTATGGATAATAGATTAGAGGGTGCTGCTACCAACAGACCTCCTTTCTTCAATGGTACAAACTATGCCCAGTGGAAACTGAAAATGAAAATTCATTTAGAGAGTATGGGTTTTGATATTTGTACTGCTATAGAATATCAATATAAAATTCCATAAACTAAAAGAACAACTTCGGATAAACCTACTAAAGTATCTTACAATAATAATTATAAAGCTATGAATGCTTTGTATTGTGCATTAAGAGATTATGAATTTAACAGAATATCTTCTTGAAAAATTGCTTATGAAATTTGGGATACTTTGGGTGTTTCTCATGAGGGAACAACCAATGTTAAAGAAATGATATTGAATACATATACTATTAAATATAAAAATTTTAAAATAAAGACTAACGAAACTATTTATGATATGTATCTCAGGTTCAGTGAGATAGTCAATATAATGAGTTCACTCAGAAAGGCTGTTCCATCAAAAGAAAAAATTATGGGGATATTGAGGTGTCAACCAGACCGATGGAGAGGCACATCTATTTCAATCAGAGAGTCATGTGACATTGGAGCTCTACCTATCAAAGAGCTGATTGGTAATATTATTATGTATGAGTAAGAACTCAAGGTGAATAAAGAGGATGATGATGAACCAAAAAAGAAAATAAGTGGCTTTCAAGACTACTAATTCAAAGAACATGGACATAGAAAAAGCTCAAAAACAAACTGACAGTTCAACAAGTAAAAGTTCAGACTCTGATAGTGATGCTGAAATGGCTCAGATTTCTAGAATGTTTAAGAAATTTTATAGGAAGAAGAAATTCTTTAGAAAAAAAAATTACAAGGGAATGAATGACAATAAGGGACATTGGAAGAAGGACTGGAAAAAGGCAGATAAAAGTGATGAAGTTGTTTTCTACGAGTGCAAAAGAAAATGACACATTAAAGTAGACTTCCCAAATCTAAAATTCAAGAAGAAATATGATTACAATGATAGTAAGTACAAGAAAGCTATGAAGGCTTCCTTGAGTTCATCTGAAGACATCACAAGTGAATTTGAAATGATTGATTCTGAAAAGAATCGTACCAACATGTGTTTGATGACAAACAAATCTGAGGTAACTTAAGATACTCCATCTTTAAATTCCTATTATTCTGGAACTGAATCTGATTCAGATTCTAGAAACATGAATAGAGAGTAATTAATTGAATACTGTAATATGCTAGAAGATACATGAAATGAACTTAAGGGAAAATACAAATCATTGAAGAACAAGCATGCTCTCACTACAAGTGTTAAAACTGAACTTAATATTTAAAAAGAGAAAAATGCTCAACTGTTAAAGGAAAACACTAAACTAAAAATGTCAAATGAACAACATAGAAAGGACTTAGAGAAGTTCACCAATGGAAAGAACACTCTAACTCAAATTCTAGGAAAGCAAGTGACACCTAAATATACTACTGGAATAGGCTACAAAGCTGGACAGAGACAGATAACTAAGAATAGATTTATTTTTAAATCTGGACAGAATATTGCTAGTTCTAGTTCTGGACATTCATATGCTTCAACTATTTATTCAAATTATTATAAATTAAATAGAGTTTATCTCTAAAAATCTTTTGATTCTGTAAATTATATGAGACCCATAAGAAAAATTTGGGTACCAAAATCATTGATTGCTAACCTGTCTATACCCAAGAAGATCTGGGTACCAAAATCATATTCTATCTAAAACTATTTTGTAGGAAACCTTCTTGAAGAGTTCCCACAAGAAGACAATGTATTTGTACAATGGATGTTCAAGACATATGTCTGGGGATTACTCATGCTTCCAGAGTTTAATAAAGGTTGATGGAGGCTATGTCACCTTTGGTGATAATTCTAAAGGAAAGATCATCGGCCTAGGACAAATTGGAAACACTAATTCAGTTGTAATTTATTAAGTTTTATTTGTTGATGGACTTAAATATAATATGTTAAGTATTTCACAATTGTGTGATGATGGTTTTAATGTCAAGTTTGAAAATGATTCATGTAATGTTTTTAATTCTAAAAATGTTTTAGTATTTTTTTTATTTGAGAAATGAGAATATTTATGATGTTGATCTGAATTATTTAGCTAAACAAAATTTTACAATTTTGAATGATTTTCATAAAGATTATTTGTTATGGAATAGGAGATTAGGACACTACAATATACACTCACTTAGAAAACTGAATAGGAAGAACATAGTTAGAGAATTACCCAAACTTGAGTTTCCAAATGACAAAGTGTGTAATCCCTGTCAAAAGGGAAAGCAACAAAAAATCTCTTTCAAACCAAATAAAGAAGTTTCACCTTCTCAACCACTCAAGTTGGTTCACATGGATATGTTTGGACCATCTAGAGTTTCTAACTTAAATGGGAAGAACTATGTCTATGTCTTAGTAGATGAGTTTTCTAGATATACTTGGGTATACTTCTTAGCTCACAAAAGTGAAGCTTGTTCTTATTTTGTTAAATACTCCAAATCTGTAGAAAACCTTAGTGGACTAAAGATTAAAACTCTAAGAAGTGATCATGGTCTTGAGTTTGAAAATCAAGACTTTGAATCTTATTTCTCACACAATGGATATAGTCATAACTTTTCTGCTCCTAAGACACCTTAGAAGAATGGTGTAGTAGAAAGAAGAAATAGAACCCTGCAAGAAATTGCTAGAACTATGCTTAATAAATATGACCTGCCTATTTACTTTTGGGCTGAAGATGTGAATACAGCTTGTTATATCATTAATAGAGTCTTAGTCAGACCCGTTCTCAAAAAGACCCCTTATGAACTTTGGAACAATAGAAAACCTAAAGTTAGTTACCTTAGAGTCTTTGGGTGTAAAGTATTTATTCTCAATACAAATGATAATCTGGACAAGTTTTCTTCTAAGAGTTATGAAGGAATTTTTATTGGTTATTATATAACTTGAAAAGCCTATAGATTCTTTAATAAAAGAACCAAATGTGTGGAAGAATCTGTTCACATCAAATTTGATGAAACTGATCCACATGAGCCCAAGTCAACTCTTGAAAATCTTGAAAAAGATTTATCTGTTCGGAACCTTAATGATAAAATCAATGAACCTGCTGTAAAGATAACCAGTTCTAGACTTATTCCAGAATCTGCTCCCAATGAACCTGAACCTATAGATGAACCTAAAATTTCTAGTCGTACCTTTACTAGATCAACTGGAATTCTAAAGAATCATCCTTTAGATGCTGTTGTTGGTAATCTTGATATAGGGACACAGACTAGAGCTTCTCTTAGAAATCAGGTTGAACATCAAGCCTTCCGGTCATAGCTTGAACCTAAAAACATTGATGATGCTATTTATGATGAATTTTGGGTAATTTCTATGCATGAAGAACTCAATCAGTTTGAAAGAAATAAAGTTTGGAAACTAGTAAAAATACCTAAGGACACCTATACCATAGGCACTAAATGGTTGTTTAGAAATAAAGTTGATGAATTTGGAAATACAGTTAGAAACAAGGCTAGATTAGGTGCACAAGGCTATAGTCAAGAGGAAGGAATAGACTATGAGGATACTTTTGCTCCTGTAGCCAGATTAGAATCCATTAGGATTTTACTTGCTTATGCAGTACATCTAAATTTCAAACTATATCAAATGGATGTCAATAGTGCATTCTTAAATGGATATATTGCTGAGGATGTTTTTGTTGAACAACCACCTAGATTTTCAAACCCTCATTTTCCAAATCATATTTTCAAATTATAAAAAGCTTTATATGGTTTATAACATGCTCCCAGAGCTTGGTATGACAGATTAAGTACTTTTCTAATTTCTAAAGGTTTTACAAAAGGTATAGATGATTCTACTCTTTTTATAAAACGAATTTAAAAAGATGTTTTAGCTGTACAAATTTATGTAGATGATATTATTTTTGGATCTTCAAGAAATTCCCTATGTACTGAATTTTCTAAAATGATGTAAAATGAATTTGAAATGAGTTTACTGGGTGAAATAAAATTCTTTCTTGGATTTCAAATCTTTCAAAATGATGATGGAATTATTTTAACTCAAAGTAAATTTACTAGAGATCTTTTAAAATGTTTTGGATTGGATAGCACAAAAAGTAGTGACGCTCCCATGAGTTCCACCTGTAAGTTGGATCTTGATGAAGATGGTAAATCTGTTGATCAAACCACTTGTAGAGGAATGATTGGAAGCCTAATCTACTTGACTACTAGTTGTACTGATATTATGTTTAGTCTGTGTATGTGTGATCAGTTTCATGAAAACCCTAAGGATTCACATTTAAATGCTATAAAAATAATTTTCAAATACCTAAAACATACCTCTAATTTAAGACTATTCTATCCCAAAGGACAATCATTTGAACTAGTTAGTTATTTTGATGATGATGTTTCTGGATGTATGTTATATAGAAAAAGCACCTATAGAACATGTCACCATTTAGGCAAGTCACTAGTATCATGGTGTAGTAAGAAACCGAATTCTGTTGCATTATCTACTACAGATGTTGAATACATAGCTGCTGGAAATTGTTGTGCACAAATTTTGTGGATGAAACACACATTACTAGACTATGGATATCAATTCAGAAATGTCCCAATAAATTGTGACAACACAAGTGTTATTAACATTTCTAAAAATACTGTTTCACATTCTAGGACAAAACATATTGATGTAAGACATAACTTTTTGAGGGATCATTATCAAAAAGGTAATATCACTTTGGAATTCAATGGTACTGAATATCAACTTGCTGATATATTCACTAAACCATTAAATTCTGAAAGATTAGACTACATCATACATGATCTTGGTATGATTAATCATAAATAGATATCTTACTGATCTTAATGTTTAAATACTTTAATGTATTTTACATTACGGTTTCACGGTCACTGTTTCACAGTTACTATTTCATGCTTACGTTCTCACAGTTTAACACCTTGTACTCACGGTCTTTCACTTAATTGTCTCACCATGATAGAACAATTCACTCACTGTCTCACCGCGACTGCATAGAATGATCATTGTCTCACCGTGACGACCACCAAATGTCTCACCGTGATGAATGTTTTTCATCACACCATAATGCCTACTCAATGTATCACCATGAAGATTATTTATACTCTTATTTTAACCCAGATCGTGGTAATTTTTATTTCACCGCTATTTGATTTCCCGTGTCTTTTTATGACGTTTGACATTCCCAAATGATAAAACTTAAGGGTTTCATTCGATTCCTTACCTGAACTCTCTCAAGAATCTTCTCATTCTTGAAAACCTTCTCCTCTCTCGATTGAACCTTCAGTGGATGCCTAGGATGAAGAATCCGTCTTCACCCTCGTCTGAGAAGTGCCGCTCTAAGAAACAGAAGATGATACTGAGGATAACACCTGAAGGAACCCTAAACCCAAACCTTGTTAACTATACCGTAGTTCCTGAAAAAGTGGTTTTCCCAGAGTGGATGTTGTCTAGTAAGTCTTTAATCATGAAAATCATAAGAGAACAAGGATGGTTTGAATGGTTCTCTAGAAAAGATAGACCGATTTACCTGAGATTGGTATCTCAATTCTACCAATATGTGATTTTTTCCTTTGATTTTGGTGAATGATTTATGGTGACCAGCTGGATCAATGGTCAGAAGTGTTCTTTCTCTTCGAGGTTGTGGGTTGCATGGCTAAGGATTCCACATGAAGGAGTTTGTGAGGATTACTAGAGAGACCCTCCTTCGACAACTGACATATTTGACCTGGAGAATGCTTTGGAAATCTTGACAGGAAATATCACCAAGTGAAGGGCCATAGCTACTGAATTTTATGGGGAGACAAGAATACTATTCAAATTTGTTCAGAATTTTATTAGTCCAAGAAAATGGGATTTTGTTGTGATGAAGTATCAGGATGTGTTCTTGATTCACCTATTGAAGAATGGCCATAAGATCAACCTGTGCAAGTATGTTATTAACCATATCTGTGAGCTAATTAATGTCACTTCCAAATCCACCTCCTTGTTTTACTCAAGGTTGATTTCAGCAATGCTAGTTGCCAAAGGAATGGTTGAACCAAATGAAGAAAAGTTAGAGGACTTTGATTTCTGCATATCTAAGACTATCATCAGAAGGATGAAGATTAGTTGGAACCCCTGGAAGAAGAAGTGGGTTGAGGATAATGATCAGCTTTATAAAAAGTTTGAACCTGTTGATTATCCAAGAAGACCTAAGAACCTAGTTGATCCTGCTTTGGAACCAGATGAAGTGGCTGAATAATCAGATGCTGAAGAAGAAGAGGAAGTGGCAGCTGATGCACCACTTAGAGAAGAAGCTGAAATACCTCTAATATAAGTATGTCCTATTGAAAAAGAACAGACTGCTATCCCTGCTGATGTTCCTATTGAAATGCCTTCAAGAGAGGAAGTTGCTGTTGGTTTTAGAGAATAAGAAGCTCCTTCTTCTAGTGAGGATTTCAATACAGAAACTCATCCTACGGATGCAAGAAAATTAGTTTTTCCTGATTTAGAGCATTAAAAAATGGTGGAGACAGATCCTGTTGAAGAGGATCTCCCTGTTGAAAAAGATGCAAGTCTGGAAGCACATTGTAACACTCCAGGTAAATAAAGAATATGACATTTTCATATTTATCCATATTTGTGAATAAAATATTAATATTACTTTAAAGGGGACACTATGCTCGATGGCATACCCAATATGCAACAACGATTTTCATGGGAATCTTACGTTGCACTCTAATAACAAAATAATATTATTTTAAATGGTAGTTAACGCCTAGCTGTTGTAATGGAGGGAATGAACAAAACTAACTAAAAATGATTATATATGTTTGTAAAATATTTTTACTTTTTACAATAAATGTTAGAGGATTAAAAATGCAAATGAATCCAATTTTAAGCGTAAACATTCTAATATTATTTAAAAGGTCGATTAACCGCCTTTTGACGGGGAACCTCTTTTAAATCCACTTTTTGACAATTTTATGTGTTATATTTGACAAAATAAAATTCTTCTTTAGAATCAGGACATCAAAATTTACTTTGTGTAATTTTTTGGTATTTTTCCAATAAAGTTCATTTTTTAATGAATAGTGAAAAATGTGGTATTTTAATTCAAAAACTCTTTTTAATATATTTTATTTACATGATTAGATTATCTTTTGAATTGTTTTTAAAGTGAAATTAGAATATATTTTTACCATTTAATCCAATAGTGGTCATTGGAATTAATTTCACTTTGAAATTGGACTTAAACTAGTGGCAATCTTTTAATAGATATTGTTTCTTAAAAACACGCTATTTTTTTTGAAAGCGGGAATTAATTATTAAATTAATTAATGTAACTTATATGTTTTTAATTTTTTAAAATAGACATCATTTTTGAATTCATAATATCAAATATATCTTAGGGTGAAGTTTTGGTATTTTTATGAAAAACTTCAATTTTTGATGAATAGTGAAACCACAAAGTGTTACTTAAAAAAACTGATTTTTCATTTAAATGAAATTTTACCACCTCTGTGTTTTGAATTTCAAAAATAAAACATACATGGTTGTCATTAAGAATTAAAATATTGTTCAATGGGATTAAAATAATTTTTTTGGTGAATAGTAACTTTTAAGTTTTTAATCGCGATTAGAGGTAATTAGTGTAATTTAAGGTAAAAATAATCTTTTAATAATATGAAGTGACCTAGACACATGTCCTAACCTCATTGGATGTGTCATGGCTGATAAAAAAATACATGGGTCAACTTCGGGACCCCATAGAGCCACTTTGGTTGGAAAATGACATAAATAACTTTTTATTTAAAGTTAAAATAAAAATGCCACAAGCATGAGTTGTTTTACTAAAACAATATTTAAATGGTGTTATAAAAGTCATATTTTTTACTATAAATATTCATTAGAAAGATAAAAAGATTTCTTACATCATGATAGTTTTTTTATAATTTTTACACATTAAATAAATGAAATTATTTTTGACATCATGATGATGCAGCGATTACCTCATTAATAAAGTATTTAAATAAAATGAAAAGATATTGTTAAAACTATAACTTACACTTGTAAAATTCAAATTGGATGATTATATTTCGAACACTTACCACATTATCCCCGAAATAAATCAATTTGGGACCTTTAAAATCTGAAACTCATTTAAAAATAAAGTAACATTTTGTAACTTTCCAAGAGTGCCCCTCCTCTCCTCTTATAAAAGGACCCCACCTCTACCACCTTACCCACACTTCCAAAGCCTTTGGATAGGCCAAAAAATGCCCATTTTGTCTCTACACATCACTCTATAACTCTTATAAGCCTCACTTTGGGCAGAAGTATTCCCAATGAAGCCTTTGAGCTCAAGTCAAAAAGAGTTACCTGATTTAATGGTAGTGTCTTCTCTTGTGTTCTTATGTTTTTTTGCTTCTCCAACCCCCTAAACTCTTTTTATTCATTAATTTTATAACAAAAACAGTATCTTCCATATACTAGGATGTTGTTATAATAAGGATTCGAGCTATACTTACACACACCTACATCTAATGGTTAAAGAACATACTGCTTCTGTGGATAGAGAATTTCTGCCTCACGAAAGGATGATTGTTCAACACTCATATAACACCTTCAAAGGTGGCCATTAAGATGTCACTATATTTATATATGATATATAATATGTTAATTTTTTTACTTAAGCTTCTGTATTTTTCATTTATGGCATACCTTTATGGATTCCATTATGGGTATACGCGATATCTTCATTTTAGGAAGTGCAGACTACCGCCCCCTCAAAGTGATTTGATTCGTTAATACCATATGTGGTACGTATAAAGGATAGATTTAATGATATTATATATGATACCATAATGGAATTAAAATACTATTATGTATCATTATGTTTTAATTCCATTAAATATGAAATAGAAATGGAAGTAGCATTCATGTGTACGTACGGCTTACCGTCTCCATGAACGGTTCATTTCATTTCTTACCTCTAAATGTTATGTAATATTATAAATTCATGAATATACTGGATATATATAATATATATGATATATAAATCATGAATATAATTCTGGATATAATGGATATCTTACCACATGAACAACTTGTAATTATAAAGAGTTTATTTTTGACTCAAGTACCAATGATCGTTAAAACGACCGTTATTAACTTAAATAATAACATAGTGTTAATGACATGGTAATAAGTGATATAAAAGGAAAAATGAACTTGAAAAAGGTTCTTAAGCTATTATAAATTAACTCAAGTTTATTATTCAGGATATTAAAGAACGATCGAGTCAAGTCGGACCCGAGGTAAGGGATCCTACCTCTCTCTTTCTTTTTAAGTACTCTCTTTTATGTCATTTCTTTTAAGCTCATATTTATTATGTTTGGGGATGTTATTTTATATTCCTAATTATATAATTTTTATTTTCATATTATGAGAGACCCTATTTGATCTCATAAATCTATTTTTGGAAGTTTTAATTGGTGCCGTTAGGCTGCTGAAATTTCATAAGGTGCTTTTTATCTCACTTTTTGTTTTTGTGAGATTCATGCTACATTTTCCAATATTTAGTTTTGAGTGGTGTATTTACTGTCCATTATTCTACTCTTTGTGTAATATACTTTCGTTTATGAGTATTTACAACAATTGTGTATAGTTCTTCTTTCATGGGGTGTACGTTTCGAGAGTTACCCAAACCGGTAAGGGAACCTTTCACCCTCCTCTTTTTAAAAAGAATTCATTTGTTATATATTTTAATTTTCATCTTATTATGTGGGGATATGTTCTTATATATAATTATTGCCATAAATTTTATTTCCAAGTGATGATATACACTTTATTTCTCTCATCAACTCTTTTTCTAAAATATGATGTGACGCCGTTAGGCTATCACGGGAACTTCTTAACCCAATTTCAATTTCTTTGTGTTGAACATGTAGTTATTGAATATGTCATCCTATGAATATGTGTGAATGACCTTTGGTTATTTTACACTTAATATACACTTCTATTGGGTGTATTTATATTTGTCACACATAGTTATGAGATTGATTTATCCTTAATTTAAGGATACCTTCTTTATAATGGATTTCATCTCATTTTACATTTCTATTGAGACTTCACTGTTGTTATGCACCAGTTCACTCTTAAATGGTGTATATACTGTCCTTTGGAATATTATATCATGAATCCCTTTATTCTCATGATATTATAAAGTTTTGATTAAAGGTTATCCCTCAATTATTGTATTCAAGTGTCTCTCATTTTGTTAAAAACCCTTTAACTAAAATATCATTTTAAATGTTTTAAAGATTTATTCTTATAAATATTTCTCATTAATATCCATGTTTTTAAAATGGTTTTAATGATTTATTTATATGGATATTAATGGTTTAAAATGTTAAAAACTTCAAAGTGGTATGGGAAACTTTGATTCAAAAATCTATTTATTAAATGTTTTAAATGGTTTTGAAAATGGTTTTTAGAATAGATTCATTATCTTAAAATGTTATATTGTTATTGCAATGTGGGAATGTTATCTTTCATTTATGCTTAAGTTATGTGCTATGATTATGTTATGGTTCTTGGGCATTTTTTATGAATACGGGTGGTTTCGTGATAAACTAAGGGTAGGTGATCCCGATATAGCTCTCTAATGCATTGTGTAATGCGAAGGAGTTAAACATTAAGGTTTCTCCGAAGAGATTTAGGGAATATACTGTGATGGGTATTCCAGATGTAACCAAGAGGGTTACTCCCTACGTAAGAATGTTATGAATGCCTCAAGTTACCTTTATGACTTATGATTTCTATGATTTATTCATGACTTGATGAGGTATGTTAAAATTCTTATGTTTTATGAGTAAAGTATGATTTCATACATGGACAAATGTTTTCTTTTCGTAATATTATATCCCTTACTGAGCTTTTTATGCTCATCCCATGTTTTTGAAATGTTTTTCACAGGTCAAGGGAAAGGAGAATGTTATGATGATAGTGTCAAGGAAGTGTCAAGAAAGAATCCATGTTTTATTTTAAATATGTTTCCGTTGATGGGAAAAAATGAATATTATCTTTTATGTAACCACTTTGTTTAACTGTGGAATGTAATTCATGATTTATAATCTAATTCTCTAAAACACTAAACCTGAAAAGATCCTCAATGTTAATTATTCATTTAATTCAATATTAAGTAAGGTTTAATGCTGGGGCCTTATAGTTGGTATCAAAGGTCGGTTTAGATAACTTTAGAGGTTAGAGTGTTGTTTAAGAAAAAGTGGCAAGTTTTGTATAACCACAATGGTTAGTATATTAGATGGAATCATCGTTTTTTTGAAAGTTAGAATGAGTTTGAGATAACTTGGATAAGTATATCTTGGTTTTTATCTTCCCCTTTTTTATTTGATGATTTTACTGATATATTCATTCTGACCTTTTTGGTTTTAGTAAATGGATGGATCTAGTAGGAACCAAAGTAACAGTGGATTTGAGGAAAACTGTGGTGGTTTTATGAAAGAACAACTGAATGATATGGGAGCTACAATGAGAACTCTTGTGGTTATCCTCAACCAACTATCTGGAGTCATGATTGACCATCTGAACCTTAGTGATTTTTATAAGGCATCGTATATGCGAGAAACAAATACCTACGAAAGTTCAGGTAATAATCATAAAGGTAAGTATGTTCAAAAACCTATGTGTCAAATATGTGGAAATAATCACATAGGAAAATGTTTCAAAGGTACAGAAAGATGCTATTTATGTGGAAATGAAGGTCATAAAGCAAGAACCTGCCATGGAAAAAGGAAGCATCAAGTTGACTCTAGGAAAGGGAAAGAAGTTATTTCTGAATGATAAATTGAATGTTTTTAATGTGGTGTGCATGGTCATTATGCAAGCACGTGTTATACGAAGAGGTTTTGGGAATGGGGTCACCCAAATCGTACAAATATTCATTTACCAATACCTAATGCCATTCCGATTGAGGATGAAGAAACTGACAATGAAGAATGAATGGTATGGATTATTTCTTAAAATACGTTTTCCTATTATTGGAATCTTAGGATATGATTCATGATTTTGTTTGTAAGAAAGATGTATTTCAGAATAAGTTGAAAAGGAATGGATAATGGATCATGAAGAATTTTTAATGAGTAAGAAGTCATCATATAAGGGATTCAAGAGTTATGGTAGATTTTAGGATGGTGAAATTCTTAGATGTATTAAGTCTCTTTTGATGATGGGGTTACATTAGAAGACGTTTTATAGTAAACATGATGTTTGATATACGAAAATTTTATTCAAGGAATAATAATCCTTTCTTTTGTGGATATAGTTATAAAGAACCATTTGGGTTTATATGATCCTTGAATTTCAGGAAATTACTGGTTAATACATTTTGGGTTCCAAAATGGAAGTTATCAGATAACCTTTGTGGTTAAAATATGTTATGGTTATTTTTTATGAATTTATCTCTTTTTGAGGAATGTTGTAAAATTATATAGTTTTTGAAAAGGGACAACACGCAGACCATGTGACAACCCATCGCATCGGACGAAGCTGCGGGAATCGAACCCACAACCAAAGTGCAACTGGAATTTATCGCCTACCACTGGACTACATGAAGTCCCTGGTTATTTGGAATGATTATTTTTAGTTAGATGATTTTATAAATTAAGAGTAAGTATATTTTTCGTTATCAATGGAAATGATTAGCCTATCATGGAGGATATGTGAGTAGGTTAATTAATTTTCAGTATGAGACTGTAAGAGTAACTGATGTTATTTTGGAGAAAAATGTTAAAATTTATCTTAGGAGACTATGTGATTAAATCCTTCAGAGAATTGGGTTTCAATCATAGTTTGGTTTACTTTGAAGAATTTTATGGATAGATGTTTATTGAATGGTCTTTATTGAACTTTGGGTTTTGTTTGACAAATTTCTGAGATTAAGAATAGATTTTTTTATAAAGGATTATCCTTTTTGGGTATTATCTGATCTCATACTAACCTTTTTGGTTTTAGTTTTGGTTAAGGTCTAAAGACGTGGGAAGTATATAGTTCACTTAAATGGATTAGGTGATTCTCTAGAAGTTGATTATATCTCTCTTAATGTGAACAAGTCATCCCAAATACTCATCTTTTGGAGAAAATATGAGTTCTTATAAGAAATCTAGTAAAAGTTTAAAGTCATCATGACAATTAAATATGCTTCCTTATGTTTTAGTTAAGCACATAAATAAATTACTCAATGAAAAGTAACTTAAAACATAAATGTTGTCTATTAATTTTTCCTACTGGAGAATCAAATACCATTTAACCCATCACAAGTTTGTGATTTTCTTGTTGTTAACTTTCTCCTAGACATGTTTACTATCACTCTCCATCAGAACATGACCCTTTGTTTTTTCTTCCATATCCATATTTTCGTACTTGGAATCCTAGTATGGGTTAACTCGGGTGACATTTGTACTTCTCTCCCATTCTTTTAAAGTGATAGTTTTACTGACTCTTGTTCCGATGTAGGATTTTCAATGAAGCTTCCAAGCCCAATTTTAAAACTGAGAGGATGAAAATCCCAAAAGGGGGGAAGGATATAACACCCCAGGTAAATAAAGAATATGAAATTTTCATATTTATCCATATTTGTGAATATAATATTAATATTACTTTAAAGGGGACACTATGCTCGATGGAATACCCAATACGCAACAACGAGTTTCTTGGGAATCATACGTTGGCCTCTAATAACAAAATAATATTATTTTAAATGGTAGTTAACGCCTAGCCATTGTAATGGAGGAAATGAACCTAACTAACTAAAAATGATTATATATGTTTGTCAAATATTTTTACTTTTTACAATAAATGTTAGAGGATTAAAAATGCTAATGAATCCAATTTTAAGCGTAAACATTCTAATATTCTTTAAAAGGTCGATTAACCGCCTTTTGATGGAGAACCTCTTTTAAACCCACTTTTTGACCATTTTATGTGTTATATTTGACAAAATAAAATTCTTCTTTATAATCGGGACATCAAAATTTACTTTGTGTAAATTTTTGGTATTTTTCCGACAATGTTCATTTTTTAATGAATAGTGAAAAATGTTGTATTTTAATTCAAAAACTATTTTTAATCTATTTTATTTATATGATTAGATTATCTTTTGATTTTTTTTAAAGTGAAATTATAATATATTTTTACCATTTAATCCAATAGTGGTCATTGGAAATAATTTCACTTTGAAATTGGACTTAAACTAGTGTCAATCTTTTAATAGATATTGTTTCTTAAAAACACACTATTTGTTTTGACAGCGGGAATTAATTATTAAATTAATTAATGTAACTTATATGTTTTTAATTTTATAAAATAGACATCATTTTTGAATTCGGAATATCAAATATAGCTTACGGTGATGTTTTGGTATTTTTCTAAAAAACTTCAATTTTTGATGAATAGTGAAACCACTAAGTGGTACTTAAAAAAACTGATTTTTCATTTAAATGAATTTTTACTACCTCTGTGTTTTGAATTTAAAAAATAATACATACATGGTTGTCATTAAGAAGTAAAATTTGGTTCAATGAGATTAAAATAATTTTTTGTTGAATAGTAACTTTTAAGTTTTTAATCGCGATTAGAGGTAATTAGTGTAATATAAGGTAAAAATAATGTTTTAATAATATGAAATGACCTAGAAACATGTCATAACCTTATTGGATGTGTAATGGCCGACCAAGAAAATCCATGGGTCAACTTGGGGACCCCATGGAGCCACTTTGGTTGGAAAATGACATAAATAACTTTTTATTTAAAGTTAAAATAAAAATGTCACAAGCATGAGTTGTTTTACTAAAACAATTTTTAAATGGAATTATACAAGAGATATTTTTTACTATAAATATTAATTAGAAATATAAATATATTTCCTACATCATGATATTTTTGTTATAATTTTTAGACATTAAATAAATTAAATTATTTATGACATCATGATGATGCAACGATTACCTCATTAATAAAGGATTTAAATAAAATGAAATGATAATGTAAAAACTATAACTTATACATGTCAAATACCTATTGGATGAGTATATTTCTAACCCTTACCACCTTATCCTAGAAATAAATAAATTTGGGACCTTTAAAATCCGAAACTCATTTGAAAATAAAGTAACATTTTGTAACTTTCCAAGAGTGCCCCTCCTCTCCTCTTAGAAAAGGCCCCCACCTCTACCACCTTACCCACACATCCAAAGCCTTTGTCTCGCCAAACCCTACCCATTTTGTCTCTCCAAATCACTATTTAACTCTTATAAGCCTCACTTTGGGCAGAATTCTTTCCAAGGAAGCCTTTGAGCTCAAATCAAAAAGAGTTACCCGATTTAAATGTAGTGTCTTCTCTTGTCTTCTTATGTTTTATTTTGCTTCTACAACCCCATAAACTCTTTTTATTCATTTATTTTGTAACAAAACTAGTATCTTCCATATACTAGGATGTTTTTATAAGAATTATTGGAGCTACACTTACACACACCTACATCTAATGGTTAAAGAACATACTGCTTCTGTGGATGGCGAATTTCTGCCTCACAAAACGATGATTGTTCAACACTAATATAACACCTTCAAAGGTGGCCATTAAGATGTCACTATATTTATATATGATATATAATATGTTTAGGTTTTACTTAAGTTTCTGTATTTTTCATTTATGTAATACCTTTATGGCTTCCATTATGGGTATACGTGATATCTTCATTTTAGGAAGTGCGAACTACCGCCCCCTCAAAGTGATTTGATTCCTTATTACCATATGCGGTACATATAAAGGATAGATTTAATGATATTATATAGGATACCATACTGTAATTAAAATACTATTATGTATCATTATGTTTTAATTCCATTAAATATTAAATAGAAATGGAAGTAGCATTCATGTGTACGTACGGCTTACCGTCTCCATGAACGGTGCATTTCATTTCTTACCTCTAAATGTTATGTAATATTATAAATGCATTCATATACTGGATATATATAAAATATATGATATCTACATAATTAATATAATTCTGGATATAATGTATATCTTACCACATGAACAACTTGTAATTATAAAGAGTTTATTTTTTACTCAAGTACCAATGATTTTTAAAACGACCGTTATTAACTTAAATAATAACATAGTGTTCATGACATGGTAATAAGTGATATAAATGGAATAATGAACTTGAAAAAGGTTCTTAAGCAAGTAGAAATTAAGTCACGTTTATTATTTAGGAGATTAAAGAACGATCGAGTCAAGTCGGACCCGAGGTAAGGGATCCTACCTCTCTCTTTCTTTTTAAGTAATCTCTTTTATGTCATTTATTCTAAGCTCAGATTTCATATGTTTGGGGATGTTATTTTATACTACTCATTCTATAATTTTTATGTTCATTTTATGAGAGACCCTATTTGATCTCATAAATCAATTTTTGGATGTTTTAATTGGCGTCGTTAGGCTGCCGAAATTTCGTAAGGGGCTTTTTATCTCACTTTGTGTTTTTGTGAGATTCATGATACATTTGACAATATTTACTTTTTAGTGGTGTATGTACTGTCCATTATTCTAATATTTGTGTAAAATACTTTCATTTATGAGTATTTTCATCAATTGTGTATAGTCCTTCATTCATGGGGTGTACGTTTCGAAAGTTACCCAAATCGGTAAGGGAACCTTTCACCCTCCTCTTTTTAAAATGAATTCTTTTGTTATGTCTTTTAATTTTCATATTATTATGTGGGGATATGTTCTTATATATCTTTATTGCCATAAATTTTATGTCCAAGTGATGATATACCATTTATCTCTCTCATCAACTCTTTTTCTAAAATATGATGTTACACCGTTAGGTTATCAAGGGAACACTTAACCCAATTTCAATTTCTTTGGGCTCAACATGTAGTTATTGAATATGTCATCCTATGAATATGTGTGAATGAACTTTGAATATTTTACACTTAATATCCACTTATATTGGGTGTATTTATATTTTTCACAAATATTCATGAGATTGATTTATCCTTAAGGTAAGGATACCTTCTTTATAATGGATTTAATCTCATTTTACATTTCTATTGAGACTTCATTGTTGTTATGCACCAGTTCACTCTTATATGGTGTATATACTGTCCTTTGGAATATTATATCATGAATCCATTTATTTTCATGTTATTATAAAGTTTTTATTAAATGTTATTCCTCAATTATTGTATTCAAGTGTCTCTCATTTTGTTAAAAACCCTTTAACTAAAATATCGTTTTAAATGTTTTAATGATTTATTATTATAAATATCTCTCATTAATATACATGTTTTCAAAATGTTTTTAAGGATTTATTTATATGGATATTAATGGTTTAAAATTTTAAAAACTTCAAAGTGATATGGGAAACTTTGATTCAAGAATCTCATTATTAAATGTTTTAAATGGTTTTGAAAATGGTTTTTAGAATAGATTCATTATCTTAAAATGTTATATTGTTATTTTAATGTGGGAATGCTATCTTTCCTTTAAGCTTAAGGTATGTTCTATGATTTTGTTATAGTTCATGGGAATTGTTTATGAAGATGGGTGGTTCCATGATAAACTAAGGGCAGCTGAGCCCGATATAGCTCTCCAATGCATTGGGTAACGTGAAGGAGTTTAACGTTAAGGTTTCTCCGAAGAGATTTAGGGAATATACTGTGATGGGTATTCCAAACATAACCAAGAGGGTTACTCCCTAAGTAAGAATGTTATGAATGCCTCATGTTACCTTTATGCCTTATGATTTCTATGATTTATTCATGACTTGATGAGGTCTGTTATAATTCTTATGTTTTATGAGTAAAGTATGATTTCATACATGGACTAATGTTTTCTTTTCGTACTTTTATATCTTTTACTGAGCTTTTTATGCTCATCCCATGTTTTTTAAATGTTTTTCACAGGTCAAGGGAATGGTGCATGTTATGATGATAGTGTCAAGGAAGTGTCAAGAAAGAATCCATGTTTTCTTTAAAATATGTTTCCATTGATGGGGAAAAATGAATACTATCTTTTACATAACCACTTTGTTTAAATGTGGAATGTAATTCATGATTTATGATCTAATTATCTAAAACTCTAAACCTGAAAAGATCCTCAATGTGAATTATTCATTTAATTCAATATTAAGTAAGGTTTAATGTGGGGACCTTATACACATCCAGTGGAACAATCGATTCTTAAGTACATACCCTCTGTTGAAGAGAGGATTGAAATTACCTTTCATCTATCAAGGAAAGAATTTGCTGAATATATTAGAGATGATCACGTGGATCATGAAAAAATTCCCGAGCCTCAAGAATCTAAAATGGAAGCACATTTTGAGGAGGAGGAACCTAAAAACCTTGAGATTATAGAAGCTGGATATGCTGAAGCATCTCAACGTACTGTCACATATTCTGTATACACTCGGTATGAATTTCCATGTTTTTATGATGTGAGTGGTTAGACCTAGTGACTACAACTGGTATAAATCATTCTTCTTTGTTTCAATTGAATTATGTAGCTCATTCAGAACCAGAACTAGAACCAGAGCCTTAGCCTCAACATGAATCAGAATCTGTGTCTGAAGATGACTCTGAATCGTAATCAGAATCTGCACCAGAACCTATTCCACTACCTTTACCTGCACTCTTACCTGAGCAACACTATTTTGTAATTAAAAATGATTTGAAAGTCTTTGGAGAGACTATCCTGGCAGGTGTTGAGAATATTTTATCCACTCATCCTCGTCCTGTGACTTTGTTAAGTCAAGAAGATGCCTCAATTTTGTGGTAAAATATTATATTGCAAATTAAACAAAGGATTATCCGTGAGATTCAAGAAGTCAAGGTTGAAAATAGGTCGCTTAGTGTTGATGTTTCAAATTTGAAAGGTTTGGTGGAAAACCTGCAATCAGAACTATCTTTAAGATCAGTTCCTGCTCCTATTTCTGCTCCTGCACCTATTTTTGTTTCTCCTGAAATAACTTATTCCACCATTGCTAGAGATATTGTGTATCAAGTGCATCCATATCTACTATCTTTTGATGAGAATATTGGAACAAGACACACAAAAATTCTGGAATGTATGAGAGTGCTTGTAGAAAATCTGAATAAGCTCACAGATGAGTACACTGGATGTCTGTAGAAAGTGTTAAAACAGCTCAATGTTCTAATCGAAGTTGTCAAGGATTACTCTCCCTCTAGTCAGACCTCCACACCTTCTTTGGATGCTTCTATGTTTAGATGCATAATCAAGGATGAAATTCAGAATGTTTTCAATATTTTAGATTTGTCTCCTCTGGATGAAGTTATGAAGAACAGTGATAGAGCAATTGATCTTGTTTAGATCCATTCTATGATAGCTAATGATTTTCAATAGGAGATCACTAATAAAATAGATTTTTCTCTCATTCGGATTTTCTCCAAAAGTGTCATGACAAATCACTTTAATTATCTTGTGGAAAACCTGAAAATCCCTCCTGTAACTGAAGCTTTTAAAGCTCAAGTTCAGAAGCTTACAAAGTTCACTAGACTATTGGATAAATTCATGGAGAATAAGGACGATTTTGAAAAGGCTATGCAATATGGTGGAGAGATCATTACTGATTTCATCAATCTTTTGAATCTGTATCTTCATGTGTAGAGTACTACTGTTGTTGCTCGAGCTGTTGCACCCCTTAGACATGGTCTCCCTGTCCTCGCCTCAACTTCCATGTCAGTCATCCAAGCTCTTTCTTAGATCTGACCAGTCATTCATGACCAACCACAACCTAGATCTTCTACTGCTCCTACTTTGGATCCATCCATTTTTGAAGGTCTACCCTTACCCTCTCTGTCTACCAAATCTATGTTTTCTTCTACATCAGCCCCAACTCCTACTGCTGATAAAGGCAAGGAAAAGGTTGATCCCTGAAGAATCCAGGGGCTGTTTTCTTTTTGAAGGGATGTATTTTGTTGTTTCCTATTTCTATTTCCCCTATATGTTTTCTTCTGAACCTTATTACTGTCAAATGCAGTGTTTCACTCCATTTATCTCTACTTTTTTATAATCCAAAAAGGGGGAGACAAAGTCAAAGTATCAGTACTATAATGGGATATGTTATTATCGAATCTATTATTCTCTAATTTTGTTATTCTAATATGATAGTCTATTTAATGTTGCATTTCATTTATATTTTGACTATACATATTTTGTGATCATCAAAAAGGGAGAGATTGTTGGACTCGTTATGTATTAATCATGATTTAATGATCACAAATCCTATTACTGTTAATTAATCTCAATCTTTATTGAACATCTTGTTAATTCCCTCCAATCTCAATAATAACTAAACATCATGTCTTAATTATGTTTTAATGATAGAAAATCTTATTGATGTTAATTACTCTCATTATTATTTACAAATATTTTTCATGATCTCAAATCTCACTTATATTATCCAATCTATATTTATGTTTCAACTTCTCTTACTCTCTAATGATTAAGCTTAATCCGTGTTCTGCATATTACTGTTTATGTCTAAATACATATATTTGTCTATATATAGAGACATCGTGATGGTTGACACAGTAAGACAGACTGTGTGCAAGACACAGTCACAGTAAAATAGACACTGTGAAGGACACACCATGACCCAGACACCGTGAAGGACACACCGTGACCCAGGCACCGTGAAGGACACACCATGACCCAGACATCGTGAAGGAAAAACTGTGATTCAGACACCATGAGGTAGACATTGTGACGTGAAGACACCGTGAAGCACATACCGTGAAACACATACCATGAACCACATACTGTGAAGAACATACCGTGAAGAAGACACATCTTACATAATCACTGTGACACAATTTCTTAACTTTTTGTAAATATTATTTAAATAATTCTAATGGTCATATTTGATGTTTTTAATGCAATTAATGATAATTAATGATAGTTGTTGGTATTTCAGGAAACCGTATCTCGTACCTATGAAAAGGGAATCATTCCTACTGCTAGAATTCTTGGAATATAAGGAAGATTGAGTTGCAGTACACGTGTGCAAGTGTGACAACACAACAAGAATAACATATATGCACCAGAGTGCACCGTTCTAAACGAGAAGAAAAATCCGGAGCAAGAAGGAGATTTCAAGACTTTCAAAGAACTCTCATGAGTGCAATCCAACACCATTGAAGAACACATGACGAATCAAGAGATCATTCTCACTGGTGGAATAAAATCTGAACCACAACACTCTGTTTTTCAACAAAAAAACCAGAGAAGGACTTAGAAGCATTTCTGCTTTATCCAACGAGTCTAGTGCTGCATTGATAATCACTAGAGCTTATTAAACTCTTATATACTCTCTGTGTAAGTGATTTGTTTATTTTCTTTTAAGTAGTGTGGTGTTCTCTGTATATCTTACACACACACATTGTATCCTACACTGAACTGGAGGATATCAAAATCCTCACTCCAAAACTTTTAACTCTTATTTACCCATGACAACTATGGAAGAGGTCCTTGTGTGGCCAGGTTGTTGTTTTGTTTCCCACGAAGAATTGTGGTAGAGGTCCCTGTGTGGACTGGAAAGTTTTGTAAACTATTGTTAACCAGGATCCAGGGTGTGGATCAAATTTACATAAATTTGAGAGGACTAAGTCTCATCTTGAGACTGAACCTCTTGTTATATCTACTGTGCATCTTTTGTTTATGTTTAAAGTATACTACATATATCATTTATATTCCGCTGCTGTTACTTTGAAATACAAAACCATTTTAATGATACTTTGATAGTTAAATTAGCAAGTGTTTACACTTATTGTAAATTAGTAGGTTAGTTTCAAAAGTTAGTTTAATCTTGTGGTTAAATTAACTGAGACCTAATCAATCATTGAGAAGCTAAGTGAACATTTAGAATCTGTATAAATTCACTACAGTTTAACTTGTTTTATAAATTGTGGGATTTTAATAGACAATATTTTAACATAAATTTTAATTGGAACTCAATTCACCTTACCCCCCCCTTGAGTATCCACTCCGAGCAACAAATTTCAAAGGAAAAGGGCCTGGTTAATGTAGTGTTACTTTTACTATAGATAAATAATGAGATAGAAGGGGAATATTTATTTTTTATCATATACCCCTAACTTTTTATTATGCGTCAAAGAGTAATTTATAGAGGATTAGAACATAAAAATTACCATGGATCCCTTTTTTGAGTTTTAAACCCAATAGTTTTTATCCCATTTTCCTTATTTATGGGTTATATGTTTTTTTGAAATTAGGGGATGTGCATGCCCAATGAGAAGAAACTCTACTTTTTCATTAGTTTATAATATGTGGATTTTAAATGTATTGAACATAATTTCTCTTCATATAGATGTTTATGGGAATCTAATCCAGACCAATGTAGCTACTATGTATGGTCAAACAACACTGAACAAAAGGAAAAGTAATTCTAATAATAGAAATGAAAATTTAAATGGGATGTGATTAGTTACCCAATTACATAATCATGGAAAGCCTCATAGTAATGGGATTGGTAATTCTGAACTCAGTACATTTGATTCATTAAATGATGAGATATGACATGTGTGATGATGATAAACACTAATAAAATTTTAATGATAAATTCTAATCAAAATGTTTCATGTATTAAAATGATTTTAGGACCTTCTTCAAAGGGTGAAATATTCAAATCATCAATTGGAAAAAACACAATGTTGATAATATTATTTTGAAAAAGAGGTGTCCCTCAGTTCCAAATTCACTCAATACTAATATACACGACGGGTTTATAAAGATTCAAACACATCAAGAATAAATTATGTTTTTTATGAAAGAAAATGTATTAATGGATCAAGAACCATAAAGGTTATGCCACATTATATTAAACACATTATTCATGAGAATATATATAAAAAAAACTTGTTTATTCACATACAATGTAGGACCAAGTGATTTCATTGAATTTTTCTTATCCTATTTGGTCCAATGAGCATTCAGTGACCTTTTCTAGGTTTTTATAGCTGGAACTATTTTCATTAAGAGTTGCTAATTTTCATTATAAATATTGACTACATCATAAAAGGGGTTGACTTAGAAGGTGGAGACATAAATATTTACCTGGAATCTCTTTAAAAGATTGAAACACGAGTCTGTGTTTATTTTTCATCAATAGTTTGTTGGTCTCAAAATTCAAACTTTTTGGGACTAGTGTATAAGTATTTGACCTAAATATGAGTTATTATGTATAATAATAACGGTGTGGTAATCCTAACATGAATTATTTACTCAATACAATTATAGAAATCCTCAGAGGAGGTGTAAACAATTTATAGTCATTATAATTAGTCTGCATGTTGTTGAAATTTAACATTACATCGATTGAACCAAAAGGTTAGATTATACACCAAGAAATTGAATTGAAATACCTAATTTCAATTAAGATCATAATGATGGTATATACTATATCTTGGATAGGTGTACACAGTTTATCATCTTAGTAATTGGATTTATGAATGAGGTTATAACAAGAAAACATAGATTAGCCCCATGAAAATATATTTCCGAAAAACCTCTAAATAAGGAAGGGAAATGATATAATAATGAATTATTTTTAATAAATTTATAATAATATGAAGAATTTATTTTCTAGAAGACTAATAAACAAATACTATTGATTGGTTCTAAGGCAATGTTATCAAGTACGTGTAGGTATTAGAGGACCTTCTCCTTCAACTTAAAAAATTCTTTTGATTATTATGAAATGATACGATAGAAAAGAATATTATTACTATGAAAAGGTGTCATTTCGAGGAAAATAAATTTATTACAATGGATATAGATAACATATAATGATTACAAACTCTCTAGGCATGAAGTCCTATGTATGTGTAATGTATATTAAAAATGTGACAGTGGTATGCTATCCCTAAAAAAACATGGTTGGGTCATAATATTCCAAACAAAATGTTTTTAATTGGATACAGATTAATTTATTTTTCAATTTTTGGTTCGTACATCACTACATATTCTGAAATTATAGAAATTGTTCCACAAATATTTTCTATGAAATATATATTTTTCGAGTGTAAAATTTGATGTAGAATAACCAAATGTTAATAAATATATCATACATTAGGATACTTTCGATATAGATAGGATTTTTAGATGATCCCGTCATAAATTTTGTTGGTTTCCTTTTGTAACTCATTTTATAAAAATAATATACTCATAGATCACATAAAATGTAATAAATACATATATCCTTTCACATGTGTAGGATAATGGAATTTCATAACACCATGGAATTGGGAACAAAAGAAAAAACATTAATTGTTCCCCTATAAACATTATAATGAATAAATTATCTAGGAAACATTAAATTAATAAGGATATAAATCAACAGGTCATAATCAATGAGATATATGGTCAATTTTTTCAACTATAAGGTTATGGATAAACGACATATTCCCAGAACCATTATGTGAATCTAAATATCTTATAGCGATGTTGGGGTCCTTTGTGAAGGAACAAATATAATCTAGTTAATTGTTATGAAAGAAAGAAATAGGTTTCATGTAGTTTAAGGTCATATGATGAGGAAATACATATATGATATTCCACATAAATCTAGTACATATGAAAAGTGGAATAACAAAAACCTTGTGGGGAACCTATAAAGGAAAACCCAATATGATTGAACCAGATTGATATTGGGATAAATCCCAAAAACGAAGTGTAAATTTCATCTTGGAATATTTTCATGGATAATTAAATATATAATGGGGATCTTATATAAATAAATCTCATGCATAGAGGAGATAAAACTCATTGATTGGAAAACTGTAGGATATTTAGGGACATACAATATAAACCATATGTCATATCGTTTGTCATCATACTATAAGGATGAAAGTGTTTTATAGTTTATGGGTATATGAAGAGGACATATATATATATATATATATATGTGTGTGTGTGTGTGTGTGTGTGTTTTAATTGGATAAAGACATATAAAAACTAAAACTACCCATATCTTTCTACTGAGTAAGGAAAGAACATCGACATGAATTAATGATGGCTTTGACACTATAACAAGGTAGGGTTTGATTGAAATCTATAACTTGGCCTTGGATAGGTTATCCAAGAATTAGTAAATATTCCTATTCATAGGTATCAAGCCATAAATAGTTTTTTTTAAAAAGTTACAAGTAATTATTCTCGATATGGAGCCTTATATATAAATACATGACACTAATTAGGACATAATACACTGATAGGGAGTTGAATATTTTCTGAATATTCAGTAGATTCTAAGATTAATGATCTTAGAATCAATATATATCACATGATATAGGAATTAAAAAAACACACATTTTGTATTAAAAAATGAATAAGTACAGTCATTGAGTATGTGAATTATGACATTAGGGTTGGCTAGTATTGATATTAATATCAAATCCTCAAGGAATAAAAGAATCTTATATCAATCACGATCTTAAAGAAGTGAGTAATTTAGTAAAATCAGTATATGTCCAGAGTTAAGTATCTCTAAACTAAGTACTCTTATATAAATATGGATTGTATATAAGGTATTTTGTTTCCTATGAAATGTGTTTCTCTATATAAATTTATGGTCATGTAGGATGGACCAATTAGAATAATATTATATGATGGGATTTGGACATTATTTTATGTAGTTTATTTTCTTGAGATAGGTTTTCATTAATTATTTGGTTTATGGTTTTACAAAGAGGACATCTATATAGGGTACATTACCTAAATCTATCATATCCACAAAAATGTATTGGATTCACTCATGTAATGACTTTGTCGAAGGAATATGATATCAATTGTGAACACTCATGCACCAGGAAGAAGAAACATTTGACGACATGAAACCTGAGGAAATATATGATATATGATGTCTAAATGTCAATAAAAATTACTATATAACGAAACCAATTCCACTAAATGTTCTTATGAAATCCTTTTATAGTTTTCATTTGAGAGAGAAAAACATGATTGGAAAATTCCCTCACCGGAAAGAAGATGAAGTTGATTGAATTTACAATTGGTCGTAGGACTGGAGATTTATGAATTGCAATATATCATTAATTTTTAAAATTAATGACACTTGTTTTTTATTGAAAAATAATTTATCAGTAAAAATCTACCTCATATATAAGATAGTATTAGTTTAATATATGATTTATCAGTGAGAAAATGATGTAAGAAATACTTGAATACTTTAAGGTCCCATCACTAGAGATACACCCAAAATGGAGATGAGTGCTTCAGCTCGGCCTTGGATAGAGGATCCATGTGTAAAAATGTATCATGAAAAAATAGGACTAAATACACATTTAGTTTTTATATAATGTGATAATATATTTTCTCAGTTAAAATTTATGAATTTAGATGAATTATAATTTATAACATCAATATTGTTTCTACAAATAATCTAAATAAATCAAGTCTAAAAAATATTTTATCACATAAATTTTACGATTTATTTTTTAAGACCATATTTCATGTCATTTTATCTCAATAATCTAGGAAATTATGATTTAGATTTTAATACCATTCATCTAGGAAATTATTATTTATAATTTAATTCCATTTAGTAATGAAATTTATGACTAAATTCGTGGCATGTGAAAAAAATGTTATGCTTTCTAGTATAATGTCATACAACTAATAATTTCATCCATCCATATTAAATCCTTGTTTCTAAGATAATATCAGATAGTTTTATATCATGTGACTAATATTTCATGAACCCATCATGAAATTATTTAATTTACTTTTTTAGGAACCTCAAATTATTGTCTATAAAGATACACTATTTACCCATACCTTTCTAGAAGATAGATTTACTATAATAGGAATTGTTTATAGCATAAATCATACCATTTTGGATCAATTGTTGGATGATTCTTCTTTCGTATTAGGGGTTCCATTAGGGAGAATAATAATTATACTTATAGAAATGAGTTTCTCAGAAACATCTTATTGAATGACCATGAGGCTGAATTCTAATCACCCTCTAGGTTTTGTAGAGAGTATAACATTTTCTCATCATGTCAAATGAGATCATATAAATGGATATAATACTTCTCATTACTAGATATCTAATTATAAAGGTAAATATAATGATATGGTATTCATACATCTATAGCTTTGACTACCACTATCCCATATACAATAGAATATATGGTCCCTAATGCAGTAGTTAGTGATGTTTTGTTGTAAAACCAATGTGTATATAGATGTTTCTTAATACAAAGAATCATTTCCATGTCCTTAATATTCTAAATAATATTAAATAATTTCATTTAAAACTATCTTCCTTCATTACCCAATGAATGGTAGTGGGATGAGTGGAAATACATGAAATTATAATCTTGATAGAGCCCCTTCAGTTTAAAAAAGTAGATGATTTTGTCATTGAATGTCAATATTATTTCAAAGATACCGTATCTAGTGATAATGTTATTCTAAATTAAAATTTTAAAACCATTATTACAATATCCTTATAAGATATATGTTATAACCACGTTTAGAATATGTCAGTGAATTAAATTATATACCTGAACTATTAGGTTATAGTTTGGGTATATTTCCTCGTTACATATATTTAATAGATGGGAAAAATATATGAGTACTCAGAGATATAAAATAACTATAGAGGATGATGGATAAAATCGATATGTATTTGGATGGAATGGAACTCCTTGGTGAAATCTATGTATTCTCTCATCCATGATGGACAAATTTATCAATGTATCTTGATTTGATTATATAGAATAACACTTGACGGATGGGATTCGTAGCTACCAACACAGACATCTTTGTAATAGTAAGGGTTTTCTCTTAATCACTATCTTTGAAGTAGAATAATAAAAATACCAAATTCATATATTTGGTTCATAATAATTATATAAATTAAATATGTGAAAGAATCCATTAGTTGATGAACCTTAACTACATGTCATCATTTCCTCTTCACCCAGAATTTTAAGTTATTAAAACATCTAGAAAAAATTTTATACACAGTAAAACTCGGATTCCATGGGGTTTCATCTATGGTTCAAGTATATAAACTCAAATGTATTATTTCTCATGTATAATCTTTGGAATTAGTATTCCATACTAACATGATTGATTAAAGTACATGTATCCACCTTGAAAAAATTTTTATAAGTTGTGAGATTAAAAATATTAAATCTATCTAATATATATTCTTAAAATGTTGCTGGAAAAGATACATCTAGAAATCAATATTCTGTCTCTAAGGATAAAGTGAACATTATGATTCTGTGGATACATTCCTCTAAAAATCTTCATTGTTCATAGAGGTGTTTACTTTTACCCCTAGTTTAAGTTAATTAGTTATTTGGAAGGATTTTGGGTGATTTGGGAGACCCTCAATATAGTCCATCATTAAGGATTAACCAAAATATAGATTATGTAAAATCAATATTTCATTCCCTTATTTTTTATCTCTATTTTATATGTAATTAAGTAATCCATCCTTATTTTTCAATGAATCAAATTATTTGTTTAGTGAATATTGGGGAGTTAATTTCCATTGGTGGGTAATGCTATTTAGTCTGATAGGAAACACCATGGGGACTAAACAAAACAAATATTGTTCTTGTATTCACATTATCATTCATGATGGTGGAGTTATTAGGAAATATAGGGTCTTGGTTATCATGGATTTCAAGTGCATAAACAAGTATGGTAGTTCTATTCAATATATAATCGAGGAAATTATTACTAGAATCTAACCTTGTGTAAAAAATAATTTCCAACACTAAACGGTTTAATAATATTTATATAAGGTGTTCAATTATTTATTGTATAAGAATATTATACATTATACTATCACCTATATTATAAGATAATATAGAAACATGATTTATCATAATGAGGAGATTGTGGAAACTTGGTGTGAGGGTAATATAATGGTCAATATTTCGGCTTCTAATGTAATGCATGGCTATGGCTTTGTTTCTAGCTATATGTTCTTCGGTTTTATGTTAATGTGATATGTGATAACATGTTAGTTTATAGGAGATTCAATCATAAAAACTCATATATAATAAACAATGGTAACCAATTATTCATTTTTAATGACATATTCATAGTTAATATACATGATATTCAATTTTGAGTCACTGTTTATGTTTATAAAAACCACCATTATATCTAAGTCATGATCAAATCCTTTGATAAGGTTTTTATATCTCACTTTGAAATTAGTGTAACATATCAAAATCATAAATTAATTGGGTAGGACAACCATCCTTTGATAAATTAAAACTATTCCCTAGCTAACTATTTAAAAATATGGGTTCATTATTGTTCATTCTATCAAGATATTGCATGCACCATCAATATAAATCATTGAAATTTGGGAAGTTTTTTGGACAGATAAAAAAGATTTATTGGGTTATTCTATATTCGAAATCTTTTTTTGGATATGGGGTGTACCGTGAGGAAATATTATAGTCTTTTCCCATGGACCACATTTTTGGGAGTGACCTTGATAAAAAATTAGAGTAGTTCAAATTCCCAATGTACATGATTACCTTCCAACATCAGACAACATGGATATACTTGTATAGGGAAGCATAAGTGATGAGGTTGACCTTATGGTTTGATTGAAAATTCCATGGATTATATAGTATAGACACTAGTATAAGGTTTTTCTAGTTTATATCTAAGTGTCATGTTTTTTATTCATACCATATTATATTGAGATTCTATAGGTTATTTTCCTTCCATACATCATTATTATAAGATAGGAGGGTGTTGAATGATTATTCCTTGATCACCACCCAAATAATGAGTGGCTTCCTTTATACTAGTTATATTATGATTAGATACTAAGAAGGTATTTTTATATTACCAAAATCCTCAAGAAAATATTCATCCAACCAAATGTTAGACCTCTTCATCATCAAAATTTTCTTGGGAAGTGAAATTGTCAATGATATTCCTAATAATGGCGAGTTGACCCTTGAATCCCATCAACATCTTAATGTTTTGAGGAAGTGGAATGTGAAGGGTGAGTTTTTTCTTTTTTGGGTTGATATAATTATTACTATTGCATTCAACATAGATTAGTAATTTCCACCATGAAATCATATTTTAGTGGGTTCATCCTCAAACTATGATTTGACTATTTGTTGAAAATAATTTTATCGCTGGAATGAATATCAAAACATTGTTGATACTTGAACACCATATCATCTTTATATAAATCTAAATTATTTTATAAGAGGGTATTAATACTAGAATTTTTGTAACATTAATGTTTGGTATCCACATTCTTCAACACAAAGGGAATTTAATGATAGTAATATACCCCTATAATGTTACCTGAATACAGTGTACAAGTCATCAATAGAGGCCATATATATCTAATTTCATCTTGAGTACCCATATAAGAAGGTAAGTCCATAGTAACTAGTTCTTTCACCAATTAGTATATTTATGGATATGACCAAAAAATCATCCTTTCAAAAATACCATTCTCAAAAAATGATGTTGATACACAATATGATCTACATGTTTTATTTAATGGAAGGGATGATATTGTTTATCATTATCATGTGTTGGGAATCCCAAAGAAACATCTCTTTAATAATTCTAAAATATTTAACATCTAAAATTGTAGTATATATTTTCTTATATACATACTTATATATTGGATGATAATATGGAAATCCAATGAGATGGGTAGTAAAATTTGTATCTTTTACATGAATTTTTATATAGTTATAAGAGAAGATACCCTGATTTTATTTTAATAAGGCAATGTACATGACCTGTTTCTCAGGTCCCAAAATGACACTAATCAATTTAGTTCATAGATTATCCTCTTAAACCTATATTAACTTTCTTAAGTTCATCAATGGTGGTGAGAACATCATCCTTCAATTCTAGATGGAAATCTCTAGGGCCTTCCTCTACTCGTTCAATCTTTAAAATATCTGTAGTGAAAGATTGAAGTGAAATTTGGGATACAATATGAACTTATATCATTAGATTCGAGATATTATATGTAGATATAATCATTGTGGGAATTTTTTTCTTTTTATAGACATATCCATCATCTATATGGTTATATCTAGCTAATGTTATCGATATCCTTAGGATGGGATATATGTTCATAGGCCCTATCATTGACTCATTCTATTATGATTGATTACCATTTCATTGAGTAGTTTTCCCAATGTGGGTAGAATATTTATATGAATGACCCATGAATAGAGGCTCTCATGGGAATTATTAGTCATTATGGATAGAGTGCTAGAATTTTGCTCTATTGGAAGCTTCTACTCAGTAAGGGAATATGGCTAACCATAATATGAAAAAAAAGTTTTTGATGAATTGAACTATATTTTATAACATGAATGAAAAAACTAAAAACCTTGATCATGGGATTTTCCCCTAATTCTATTGATGGGATACACTTAGTGGTCCCAAAATTTGTTCGAGGAAATAATAGGGTGAACCTCTATATCATTAAAAATGTTTATTTTAGTTAATTATATAACATTGGTTGAATTCCACCCGTTTTGTAGAGATATGTATATATATATATATATTAGGACTCACATGACTCATAGGGGGAAGTATCACAATATAGTACCCCAACATTTCCACTGATGGAGTATTTGGATCAATGATTATAAGACAAGGGAACAAAGAATTTTTAATTGATCTATATCCATACTCATAGAGCATTGAATTTTATGGAATTGTGATCAATCATAAAGTCAATATTTGAGGTAAGATTTCAAAACTAGGTTTTGAGAATAATTCTAGCATGTGGAATCTATTTATCAACTTTATAACCGTATATTTTTAGGATGGTAGGGGAAAATGTAGCATCACAATAGCCTAAGAGTTGAATTGTTCATATTAATATGGGTTTGATCATGGAGGTATAGTAAATTATAGCAAATCAAATATCAATGAAATAAATCTTACATAATATATATATATCAGTCTGTTATTCCAATGAATGTAAACTTCATTACCATTCTCTACGAAGGATATGATTTTGTGACACATGAAAATACTCATCTTCGTAAAATAAATATTAGTCACCACAAATTCATCCCCAAAATAATTTAGTATTAAAAGGAACATAATGAGTTCCTCCTCGTGTTTTATAGAAATATTAGTGGAATCCATGATTGAATTTTTATCCATGAAAATAACAAAAAATAAATTAGTTCCATACTTATAGATCAGGAGAATGGGCATCTTATTATGATGATAATCTGTAGAATATAACATAGAGGAGGAAGGTCCATGTTCTAAAATCTCAATTCCCAAACTAGAATTTGGTGTTTTTTTTCAAGAAAAACAAGTTGAGATAGTCTTACCACATATGAGTTTATCCTAATAAATACACAATCCCTTCCTAGTTATCAAATATTTATTGAAAAAAATTATAGAAAAGTCAAGAAAAGACAGATACACATTTATTGGCTGGATAATGTTTATATCTTCAACATTCCATATCTTATATGGGCTTAATAGAAATAGTTCCTAAGAATCATTGTATATTTTGAAATTTTCTTCCACAACATCTATGGCCTCTTCCATAAATACTGGTGGGGAACTCATGTTCATATGTGTCTAATTTATTAGATAACTAGTCTATCAATTGATTGACAATAAAATAACTATATTGTAAAATTTTATTTAATAGGTATCCCATTTGGTTCGATGGTGAAACCTATCTTAATTTGAGGGATAGGTCACATATTACCAAGAATAGAGGAAATACTTTTAAGAGGTTTTGGACCAATTTTGTTTCTATTAGGAGTTTTTTTGACTATTTTTAATTTTTACATTTATGATTGAATTATATCGTTGAATACTATAATGATGAAGTAAAAATATATGATATTTTGAATGGTAAGTAGGTCAAAACATACCATTTCATTTATTCCCTAGCTATGGTGTGTTCTGTAATGATGAATTTTCTAGAAACCAAATCTTAAAATTTCTACGTGCACCTATCAAGGGTAGTTATCCATTCTCCTTCTTTAAAAGAATTAGTGGAGACACAAGTGTATATGAATTACCCAATTCCACATGTATAGAGTCAAAAATATTTTTATGTATTTTTTAAAGATGAAATAATATAGAATTTTATAACCCAATATCTAGTGGTTGGTGGAATAATGTATGTCTTCATTGACATATACATCCTTTGGTATCCTAGACTACAGAAAATTGATCTTTTTATTTTCCATTAAATCAATGAAATTCCCTAGTTCCATATCCCTTTCAAAAGAATATATATTATTATTTTGGTGTTCATATCTAATGAAATTATTCACCTTCAATTATTCTTGAGGAGGTAGTTCTTACTAAAATAGTCTTTTTTGTGGATATATCTTGCGATATTGTATAGTGTTGGGTATAACCCATGGTTTCTCTATTAATTTTATTTCATCAAGGTTATATTCTCCACATGACTAGTTTCCATCTCAATAGTGGATGGTGTTGGATAAGATGTTGCCTTATACAATTTTATTGTATCCTCCATTCAGTATATGACATTACCAAATACACAAAATCTTCTATATCACAAACGAACCTCAATTTGTCTTTTATTTTAATCTCCTGTTGAATTTGGATTGTTTGGTTGAGGTTTAGGTCAAGTCTCCTGTGAGATTTTTTGTGTTTCAGAGCATTCAAGTGGAGTTTTTCCCTATGCCTGGTTTGAGCATTGTTTGAACCAAATATTGTGAGGATTATGACAAACCATGCGACACATGGGTGGTTTCTATCATAAGGTTCACGAACTATACATGATTAAATGTAATCATATGGAAAACATGTATAGAGGATCTTCAATTTGATAGATCCATTTTGCATGGTCGGTGCACTATTTCCCAAACTATGTAGCTAGACCATACTAGTGTATTCCTTCATCAGTGGGGTCCACATGGTTAGTGCATGGTTTGGAAAACCATGTTGAAAATCCTAAAAGTTTCCCATGTGTTCTAAAAAAATTATATTCCCCTTTTCCCTCCCACTTTTTAACCAATTTCTGGTCCCCCCCATTTCTTGATATAATATCAATAGAGGGATTCCAAAGATCCTTTTCATTGGATATCCTCCTACCATGGATGTATCTTAATGATTATAAGGTGAGTTATTCTTTTATTGTGGAAACTTTTATCCTCTTATTATCCTCACTTCTTGGTTCTTTGTTTTTTCTTGGTTGGGTTTTCTCATGGACAAAATCTAGAGTATAAGAGTAATGTTTGGATTGTGTTCCTTTGAGGTTAGTGTGTGCAGATCCTTATGTGGGCTTAGTTCTTCCCTCATGAATGTTTTTGTTGTGCGTATGTCATTTAGGACGGTGTTTCCATAAATTTCATTTCTAAATCATGTTGATAGTTTTTTCCTTTCCAAAATGTTTTTTAATGTGATTATTATTATTGTGTTGTGTTATAATAAATAATTTTGCTGTTTTCACTATAGAAATCTGAGGACAATGGGGTTTCAAAGGGTTTGTACAATTATGCCAATATATATGTGCATGTGAAGTGTTTTATAAAATTCCAATTGGAATTTCGAAATTAAATTGGATACTTATTTTGATTGGTTGAAGTTATGTTTTCGTAATTTTGTTCTCATTGTGAATTAATCATTTTGTGTGGTTATAGTGCCTCATTGTGTTCTGGTGATTATGTATGGGTTAGTGGGTTTAGAGGAAATATGAATGTTGACTATTTAAATTGGTTTATGGGTATTTTTATGGTTTTTCATTATTGTTCCATTGGATATGAGAATTTACACATGTGAATTGAGCACATATATAGACAGGCACAAAAGTGACAATGGATTCCCATATAAATTTTCCCTCTTGAACTTGGTTTTTTACGAAACTTTTCTCTTAAATATATTCTCATCCTCATCCATATTATTTAAAATAATTACTATAAAACAATAATGCTT
The DNA here is from genome assembly GCA_963277665.1 of Viscum album. Lineage (NCBI taxonomy): Eukaryota > Viridiplantae > Streptophyta > Magnoliopsida > Santalales > Viscaceae > Viscum > Viscum album. Next base: position 1,844,612,961 of record OY728150.1, read on the forward strand.
CCTAAATTGCTCGTTGGTTTCTAAATTTAAAATGAGGTTTTATATATTTTTCTTAATTCTAGGTACATTTTTGATCTTGAGGTGTGGTTTGATTTGAGAAGGAAATAATGTTCTGTTGGGAAAGTTCCAATCATTAAGGGTGTTTTATTTTGGAATTGGAAATGATTTTTGGTTTGGGAAATGTAATCCCCCATTTATTATTTTACATTGATTGGAAAATAAATTTGAAACTCATGTGATTTGAAGTAAAGGATGGAACTTATGTATGTTTGGATGTGTATCTATAACATCTATAGTGGAACCTATTAAGAGAGGTTCATCACATCGGTCATGTCAATGATTGGTCAAGGATATCATGGTGGGATCTATGGATTGTAGGTTAATGTCATTCATGGGAGGACCTCTTCATTTTCCATATACTAGTATCATGGGATTCCTAGGCATCATCTACAGGGTGGAGTGAAATTTTATTTCTAATACTGATTAGTAGGATTGGTATCCCCATGATTTTTTAAGAGTCCAAAGGGTAATTTCCTCTTATGAGGCTAGTTTAGATTGGTTAGTTGGTTACTGACTATGGAGATACCCCATTTTGTGAAAGATGAGATTGAATCAAGTAACTCCAGGTATTTAATATGGAGATTTTGAGAAAATTACACTGATTAAAACATGTATACTCCTTCTTTATTTCATCACACTTAGTTTATTATTTTATTAGTACCTATTTTCTTTCACCTATGAAATTTCCCTTATACTTGGTTTCTTTTGTTATCCCCTTTCATTAATTTTATCCAAGAATTATATCTTTTTTAAGTTTGATTATTCTTATTTGTGTTTTGGTTTTGTGAACTAGGTTCTAAAATTTAAAAACTGTTTTAAAAAAGGAAATTAGTGTGTGATTATTTAAAAATAAAAATAAACTTTGTTTAAAAAATGTATTTAAAAATTTTTTATGGAATTTTTTTGAATGTAAATTCATGTATTTTATGGTGCTTACCTACTAAATTGTTTTCCCTTAAACACCACATGAGCCACTCAGTGTTGATAAACCTGATCTATTTTGCTGGTTTAGGTTCTATTCATGTTTTCCTATAGTGTGGGATATTTTTGTGGATGGTGGTATCCAATAGGTTATATGAAGATTGAGTTGGTTCCAATTTAGTTTTAGTTTCATTTTTTGTTTTTATTTTGTTCAGTAGTCACTGTATTTAGATACTATTTATCTATTTTTTTATTGATTCTCAGTTAATTTTAGAAGATGTTGTATGATCTATTTTAGTTATTTGATCCGGGTTGATTTTGGATAAATCATTACCATTGTGATAACTTTAATGTATATCACTACTCTCTATCCCAAGAGGATTGTGAATGCCTACTGGGCCTTATCTCATACCAAGTCGAGTGTTAGGATGGATAAAAGACTATATTGGTTCATGAAAACATATTATCAAAGTATCTCTAGTTGTTTGGGGTGTTTGGTAGTTTATAGATTAGGACCTTTGGGACTCAATAAGTAGGTATGGGAAAGACCTCATGATCCATTTCTTGTTCTGAGCCTTATTTTTTCCATGGGATTTCTAAGATTAGTTTTTCCTTGGCCTTCAAGTTAATTTTCTAGATGAAAATGGAGTGATATGGTGCTACATGGTGAGTTTACATGAACAATAGACCGATGTTGACCCTCAATGCACTATTAAAATGCTCATAGTGGTTGGAGCCTCTTCATGGAATGGTATGATAAACCATGTCTCCAATTTATGCATGACCACTATGTCCCCATTCCAAGAATTTGGTGTGAGTCAAGTTTTTTTCACGATTCTCATCATCATGATTTTTTTTTCAAAAATAGGTTCTCAAAAAAAAAAAAAATTCGGGATGGTTTTTGTTCTAAAATTTTGATTTTGTGTTTAATATTGAACATAAAAAGAATGTTCGGTAACTTGAGGTGTGGATTTTAAATGATAGTAGTGATTTTGAGTGGTTATTTCGACTATGTTTTATGGTGTGTGATTTGTTAGAATGGTGTTATTTTTTGATATGTTCATTTGGAGGAATTTTTGGATTTGGGTTGATATTGGTTTTTTTCATGTACTACTCAGGGTATATCACCTAGAAAGATACCAAAGGTTTATAATGCATCTTTTATTGTTTTTGACAGTTCTCAGACTCCTAGGTGGGTACAAGAGTCAAGTTCTTCACTGATATTTCTAGTTTTCCAAGGTGATCAAGGTCTATTTAAGGCTGTGGAGCGGATTGAGAAAGTATAATGTGTTTTTAAGTCATTGGGAACTCCCAATGCTATGAGGGTGAAACCTATTATAGGTTAAATTGATGGTTACATATTGGATATATGTAAGGTGATCTCCCCATCATCATTTCATTTTGGAATTCACTAGAAATTGTATAAAGCCACTTTTATCCAATGTTATATGCCTTAGGAGGTGAAGGAGATGAAAGCGGAAAAGCTGTAGGAGTTAAGTAAGGTAAATGGATGTTGAAGGCCTATGTTGATAATTTCAAATAACTAATTTCCTTTTCTAGATATAGCGACACAGGTTAATATGTATGTTACTCAATATATTGGGATCTTCATCTAGATATTGAGGAGTGAGTTATTTAATCTTGTGAATTTCCATTCAAAACGTTATTAGATGATGATTTTCGAGATGATTTGGTTCCGAGAGTGTATTCAGTGGTTGTTGATGAACTGATTTCAAATAGTAGTCATAAAAGTTCCTCATATAACAAGAGTGTGTGCTAGAGGAACCTATTCCAAAAGAGACTCTTCATACATTTCTAGAAACATGTTTTTTAGACCATTTCATCATGTGCTTCCATAGAGGTTGGTTTGGGCATGAGAAGCTATATTGACATATTCACTAGAATAAATGTTGCCGATGTGATTTTTTGGGCCATCTAGAGATGTTTTTCAATCAATACTACCAAAAAAGGAAATCCCAGGTGGAGGCCATCAGCTTCTGACTATAGGGGAACATATATTTCTAGAAATCAAGGATCTTGTCATAGGCTCCATAGTGAATCTTATCATGTAGTCAGAAATATCTGTGAGTGTGGGGAATCATGCTCTAACTTATATCCCCATGATCAGATTAGATTCGGTTTATGTTCACTTATTGTATTCTTCAATGCGATTGTATGTTTTCCTTTGTTATAAACGGATTAGTGGCCTCGTTTATCTGTCATTTTAGTGTTTTTATTCTTATGGTGAATCCTGTGTAGTTATCCTTTATAGTTAACATTCATTTATGGTTTTAGGTTTTTCCCATATTGGATTTGATCTTGTCTTAAGTATATAAAGAATCAAGGTTTATTTCATTGTTTGATTTGATTTATTTCAATTTTTGTCCCCATGTGTTTGGGGGTTTTGGTTTTGGTTGGTAGTTAATTTTGGTTCCCCAAATCAGTTTCATTGAGTGGGTTTTTTTTATGTGAAAAAAACCCTATCTTCTTCTCCCTAAGGTTTCCTTGATGTGTTTTCCCCGAGATCCGTTCATATGTGACTTGTGGAGTGAAAGCATAAACCAAGCCTTGTAGTTCAGTTTGTACTCATTCATTTATGATCTTGAGTTTTTTATCATTTGACAGGGTTAATTTATGAGGTTATAATGTTCTTCTGGTGGGGATAATTGTCACAACCCAACCTTTATTTTTCTTTTATTTTATTTGGATCATTTGGTTGAGGTTTAGTTCGATTTAAGAGTGAGAAGTTTTGAGTTTCATAGATTTTAGGTGTAGTTTATCTCAATGCATAGTATAAGCATGGATTGAGCCAAAATATGCGAGGACCTTGAAAACTGTGTGGCTTGTATGTGGTGTCTGGGAATGTTCCCACAGTATGCACATGATTAGAGGAAATCATGTAGTAAGGATGCATGGTGGATCTAAAATTTTGATAGATTCATTTTGCATGGTAGGGACATAGTTTCTGAAACTATATAGCCAGCCCATGCCAATGTCCTCCAAGTCTAGTGGGGTGCACACAGTTTGTGCATCGTTTGGAAAACCATATATTCAAACTGAGTGAGTTTCCTAGTTGTTTTAAGATGTTTATTTCCCCTTTTCATCTACATCTATTAACCCATTTTTGGTTTTCCTCTCCTTTTCAAAACCTAGGCACAAAAGAGGGCTTCCCAATCCACTCTCCTTTGGTTCTCCTCACTCCCACGATATCTCGGAATTCTTCTATGGTGAGTTCATCATGGATTTATGAAAATTTTCTCTTTTTATTCTCCTCTATTCTTTATTCATTATTATTTTCTTGGTTGGGTTTTATCTTGGATAAATTCCAGCGTAAAGGGGTGAGGATTGGCTTGTGTTACATTTATGTTAGGGTGTGTCTATCGTCCTTTGGTCTTAGTTCATAGTTCCCATGAGGGGTATGATGCGTGAACAAGTCATTAATGTAGGTTTTTAATCAATTTTCTTTTCTCAATCATGTTGATAGGTGATTATTCTTTCCTATATATCTTATAATTGTGATTATAATGCTTAATGTGTTTTAGAATAATTTTTTTTTTGTGTTTCCATAATGATAATTTGGAAAAAATGGATTTTTAAGGGTATATACAGTTATAACTATATATATGTTTGTGAAGTGTTTTATGAAATCCAAATTTCCATTTTTAAATTAAATTAGATATTGAAGATTTCTTTCGGACTTAGTTATGATTTGGTAATTTGGTTCCCATTGGGAATTGATCATTGTGTGTGGTTCTAACACCTCTTTGTGTTATAATGCTTATGTGTGTGTTAATGTGTTTTATGGAAATGATAATGGTGACAATTTAAATTGATATGTAGTTATTTTTATATCTTACTATTTTTTTATCTTTGGATATTGGAATATCAATGTGTCCAAATAGAGAACACATGGATAAGAACACAAATGATAACTGGTTCACATATAAATTTTCCCTCTAGAACATGGTATTTACAAAATTATTCTCTTCTATTTCTTCTCTTTCTTAGACCTATTCTTTTAAATCATTTCCCGAAAACCACAATTTTCATTAAATAAATCCATGTTTCCCACATTTAAAATGAGGTTTAAAATGTGTTTCTAAAATTTTGTATTGTTTGGCATCTTGAGGCATTGTTTGATTTCTAAATATCATAAAGGCCCTTTTGTATCTTCTTAGCTTTAATAGTGTTTAATCATGGAAATGGAAATATTTTTTTGGATATTTTTTTTGTTTTTGGAAATGTACATTCCTAGTTTGTATTTTACTGCTAATTGGAATATTTTTTTGAAACTCATGTGATGTGAAGGCCCAGTTGGAACTTGTGTTCGATTTGATGTGTAGAAGGAACATATACGGAATTCCCTCCAATAAGAGGGTTATCACATAGGTGGTTTAAGAGTTTTTTCAAGGAAATAATGCTGGAATATATGTTTTTTAGAGTACTTAATGCATGGGAGAAACTCCTCATTCTCCATGTACTACTATCATGTGATTCTTTGGTGTCATCTAGAGGTCATGTAACTGTTTCATTCTAATCCCAATTAAACTGATCGGTGCCCCAATTTTTTTTGAGAAGCCAGAGGTTTGTTACCACTAGTGTGGATATTTTATAGAGTCTAATTTGTTATTGACTATAGATTTGAACAAAATTACAATATGTGGCGCCAAAATGGTCTATCTTTAGAAAAAACCTTTGATTACAACTTGTATGTTCCGGGATTATTTCTCCACACATGGTTTCTTATTTTACTAGTACCTATAATATCTCTCTTATATTGTTTTCACTTATTTGTGGTTTCTTTTTATATCCAATATTTTTCCTTTTTCCCTAGATTAGTTTTTTAATTTTTTGTTTGGATTTTCTAATTTTGGTTTTGGTTGAGTGATATGTGTATTGGAATTATAAAACTATTTTTAAAAGGAAAGTATTGTTTTTTAATATAAAAATAAAATATTACTTATTTTTTAATTGTATTTCAAACTAGTGTTTATGGATTAATTTGAGAAATGTAATGCATAGATTCTATTGTGGTTACCTAATAAGATATTTTTTCACACCCCACTTATGCCACTAGGTTTTGATACACCTGAGCTATTTTGCATGTTTAGGATCTATTTGATTTTTCCTATGGTGTGTGATTGTTTTCTGGATGGTGGTGACTAATAGGTCATGTAGAGATTGAGTTGGTTTTATTTTGGTTTTAGATCCATTTTTGGTTTATGGTTTTGTTAATTCATCATTGCATGTGAATATTTTTTTTGTTTTGAGTGATACTCAGTTTTTATTGGAATATGTTGCATCCCCTATTTTAGTTATTTAATACTGGATATTTTAGGACAAATCATCACCATTATGATGAAATTATTGTATGACCAAAGTCTCAAGCTTGGGATGATCAACAATGCATGTCGAACCATGTCACATAGTAGGTCGGGTGTCGGGTTGGATGGTCACTGACCTGGGTCTTTATACGCTAAGATACCTCAATGATATAATGGTTTTCTAAAAATCATTGTATAAAATTTTGAAATTGATATCTAATAGCCATACATGAGGATTCCACATTTTCAATGAGCAATTTAACCATTTCAACCTAGCTATGATGTCTCTGACTCTCTCATTTTCATGTATTTTATAGTTTTGTAGGTTGATGATAGCTATATTTTATAGTGATTAGTAGACTTATAGGGATATTTTCAATCAATAACTTTATCACCAGTAATAGATGACAATGGTAGGTCGGTATATTAGTAAAATGATAGAACTTTTGGTTGTTCGATTTAATATATGTTATTAACTACATAACTATTTTCTAGTGATTTTGTAGAGGTAAAAATGAATAATTGAAGTGCCTGAGATGTTGATTCGGGTCCCCTATAATATTAATGATTATGAAATTGGGTTTCGCAAAATTCAGTGGAGGAGGAGTCGTTTCCTCTTAATCTGTATATGGTTTCCAATCCAGATTCACTGGCATATGTCTCCCATTAATTGTATCCATTAAATTACTGTATAACCTTATATAATTACATATATTCATTGGAAACATTGGAATAGATGATTTATAGTTAGGTAGTGGGTAGAGATAAACAAGTCACCTTTCCCATATCTACAATTGATATCTATTTGGAACCAACATGGGGTAACTCACTTTAAATTTCTATATTTATTTCCCCAAAATAAGAAAACCAAGAAACTATTCTACCACCTGATCTAAAAGTCCATTAATTTAGATCTAGATACATTTAAATGGATTAACTAATATAATAGAGTTATTCATTGTTAATTTAGATTTTCTAGTGGAGGGATATTCACCTCATTATATAAATTATACATATTAATAATATTTACTCCAATAAATTCAGTTTTGAGTATCCTAAACCATTCTAGCTTAATTTACTAATAAGATAACATTTCATTTGTTGAGAGATGCTTAGATTCCACATATATCACATGGGATGGATAAGTGACCACGCTCTTTAAATTTTCATCGGAAGATACTCACTAATTTGGTGTTATTTATGTATTTTAGGTAACTCCTACGTTTTTTTATTTTCCACTATTTTTTGTTATTCACACCTTTTTCATGTATTTTAATGTTGTTCACAATCAAACAATGTTATAATCAACATGTTTTTTATTATTGGAATCACCCTCCACATTATCTATGTAAATGATGAAAATAACATTTAATAATTTTTAATTCATAGTCGGGATCATCTCCTCCTTAAATTAATTATCCAATTAATATTTTTATAAAATTTAGTAAGGAATAGTTTATATAAGTTCATTATATTTAGCTTCTTGTTAGGCAATTTTTTATTATAGATTTTATGAGAATTCATCAATAGTATATAATTGATGGGGTCCTTGATCTAATTTCACGTCGATTAATCTGAGACTGATCATAATGATGAGGATATATTGTGAATGGGTTGGAACCATGATGGTTTTTGTTGAGTATATCCCCTTACCATAGCAAAGATCAATTTTTTATTGGTGTAGGAGGTAATATAAATTTCCCTAGGCCTGTGGGATTAGGGTGAATTGGATCCACCACCATCTTATCGTATATGAGTGGTGGCATTAACTATCAATGGGTTGGTAGTTGTGGTAAAAAGGACCTCATCCCAATGGGTTAGATCATCCCACCAAATGTTGTAGAGGCATAACCTATCATGGTTTTTTGACGTTCCAAGACTCTATCCATGAATGACATAGGGTAAACACCTATTTATGGAAATATATTCTCATTATCATAGATATCTATGTATAAGCTCTGTATTTTTGAATTAAATTAGATACCTATTTGAACATATTATTAGCTTGATATAGAATTTTTTGATATCTCACTTATGTATATGACAACATTAAATGGATTTTAGAGTGGCATGGTTTTGTTTAAAAAATTGATGATGTATTTAGATTCCATAAATTAATAATGGATTGAATCAATTTCATTATATGATTCATTCCATGGAGGTATCTTTTATACATTAAACTGAGTGAAGTTAAACACACTATATTCATCGTATCCACTAGATAAATTTCTATTGGGGAATCTATGGTTAATCAAATATACAATTTCATTAAATTGTTGAAATCCTATTATATTCAACCATACTACATAAAAATCTTGGAACATCATGCAAGGAACAAATTTGAAAAATCAACTTGACACCAAACCTCTTTGATCGCCTTGATGAGGTTTAAATGATCTCTATAAGACATTATTTTTCCTTGCAATGGAAGAGATTTATCCATCAATTATGGTATATAGAATGTATTCATTCTTGATTTAATCTCTATGAAATTTCTTAATGGGGAGTTTTTATGAGCTATAACATGATCAATATTTCATAGTGGGATAGTTATATCCACTTGACCTTGAAAATATACTCTTTTTTTTAAAAAAAATTTATTCTTGATTTGATCATTATTGTAATTTACTTAATGATTTATCAAATATATTTGTATTTTTTATAATCCCCATGATTATGTTAGATAGTAAACAATCCCATGGATACATGGATTAAGAACATCAACCTATAAAATCACTCAAATGGGATGATATGTCATCAAACAGTGATACTTCCCCTGTCGTATTCATCCTTTCACCAATAAGTGGATCCTAATTAATGGGAGGTTTAAGAGAAAGTTTTATACAAGTAGGTGATTTTTGTTAAGAATTTACATCATTATGAAGATGGCATTTTTAATCTATAAAATTGGGAGGATCTCTGTGGTATTAATATTTACAACCATATAGAGGATCTCTAATTATAGAAACAATTTTTTAGTTGGAAAGGGGAGTAACATCTTATATGTTGATCATCATTCTAGAAGGAATACCTCTACAGTTTGGACCATAGGAAGGACCTCTATATCTCTATACATGGAGGGGAAATCTATGTTTGATATTTATGTTTACATGTGGAGGAAATAAGTGGAAAATAATACGTTGAGGACCTCAATAGCTATAGTTTTTGTATAGTGGAGTGTTTCTCCCAGGAAATCACTAATTTATTTTAATGATGTGTTGTCATAAAATTCATTAGACATGTTTGAGATGTTTTTTGGGCCTCATGATTATCTAAACTAATTTAGGTGGGACTATAATCATAGTACATAATGATATGATTTACTATAAATGGACTTGGTTTTTAATAGAAGGGTGGATAGGGTAGGAACCATGATAATAAAAGTATTTACATAGTGTTTTAAAAAACTAATATTTTTAAGGGATCACATAGGTGACCTCTTACAAATTGTTATAATATACAGGTAATCCTAGTAAGGACAAGGTAGTTTGTGAATTTTAGTCCACCATACATCCTCATCCATTTTCAGAATAGTCTAGAAGGTTTCATCAGTGAGGAAGTGAGTATGAGCCTGCTCTTGAATGACTACACCTAAAATATATAGGTACGATTCAAATGAATGGTAAGGGATACCATCATAACCTTATTTTATAATGATATGTTATAAAACTCTTATAGTAGTTTAAATAATATATTTATTCTACAGTATGATTATTAGAATATAAAGATGAGATATTATGGTTGTGGAAGGGATAAAATCTTTCAGTGGAGTGATTCCTCAAATATTTTAAGAATATTCTATTTTAGTGGTAGGAATAAAATCATTTTATAGAGAAATAGTTGAAATATGGTGATATGATTTGGGATATTGGATGTAATGGGATCCTATTAAAGAGAGATTACAGGGATATGGTGATGAAATCTAGGGACAATGATAGGGATATGGTTATACTTTAATGTAGTTATTGGGACAATCCAGTAAAAACCAGTATTAGTAGAAAGGAATGAGCGTGTCATGGAGAAATTTTGATAATTATATAAAGAAATGTAGGGAAATTATAGATAAAATCATTCCTAAAATTATCACTCATCATTGGGATATGTCAATGATTCACTATAATAGTAAAGGGAATATGATTCCACTATTGAGAAGCTTATAGGATATTCCGATGATTTCCCTTGATATTAGTAGGGATATGATTACTTCACTATATCCATTTAGCTAATAAAATATGTCAACAATTGGATTTTTTTCACTTCAATTATATGCTGGAATGTCTAAGATGTTTGAGAATATATATTATACTACTCTTGATATTAGGTTATCTATATTTATTGATGAAGCCACTCCAATATTCTATTGTCTAGGTTACTAGGGGAAAAAATTATGGTCAACTTTATCAATTTATTAATAAGGACATAGGGAAATTTGACATTATTGGTGTCAACGGATTGTAGGATCCCTACCAGGATTATCCTAGTTAGTGGTGGGGATTTTGATGATATTATCATGTTCTACTACCCAATGGTTATGCAATATTATTATTTTTATTCTCTATGTATTCTCATATAAAGTGGTTTTTCACCGTAGTATGGGCCATATGATTACCAATGGCCCATTGTTGATTGGATTTTTAGTGGGGTGTTTCCCATATATGGTCATTTGACTTTCCTAAAAAAATTTAATATAATCATTGAGGTGGAACTCATAGATATACATGTTCTTCAATTGATGTTGGTGGTGTTGAGTTGATCAAAATTTCGTCGCAGGTGGTGATGATATAACATTCATTGTAGCTATGGAAAATATCTGGTCCCTTGACTGGATAATATAATATGACAATCAATCATCACAATGGATCCTGGTCTATACTAGGGAACTGACCTGAGATGATTCATAGATTGATACACCCATTTCGAATAATTTGAACTATATCTGGATTACTTAATGTCATGAAGATCATAAAGGTCAATAATACTGATGAATTGATGATCCCAAACATGAAATATCTAAGGAAACATAAAAAATATATAAATTTTGATTAATCAATTTTACTAGTAAGGGATTTACATTTGGTTTATTATTATTTTATGCCACACCTCACAACTGACACACATTTTGAGTTATATAAGACCTTCTTTCAAAAGACAACTGGTAATTGAAGATTTTACCTATGACACATAGGTTTAACATTAATTGAGAGGATGTGAGTTTTTTCTCATCTCAAGCTTCCATGGGGAGGATTATTTTACATTATGGGAATCTCCAAATTATTGAATACATCTTGAGGAATCTATTCAAAATCACAAAACTAAACCAGTTACAGGAATGTAATGATTTGATTAAAAAAATGTATTTTTGTGGACATATGATTTTTAATAAATATTACAAATGGATGCGAATATATACAATTAAAGGGTTCACCATCGATCATGTTATATATATATATATACATATAAATATATCATAGGTTACCTATATTGTTTTCATTGTGATTACATATGTTTAAAATATGTACAGATGGGTGCTTTTGAATTTATCCCCATCTTGGGAGGAGGTTGGTGTTATGGAGTAAGAATTGGGCCTATGTGGAAATAATCTTACAAATCCCATATAAGGGAATAAAAACACATATAATTAGAATATAGTTATTTTGAAAAATCATTCCTTTTTAGGCTCCTCCAATAAATACAAAATAGAAACTAAGAGAGTGGTTCCATGTAACAGATAGTGCCAGAATGACACAAGAGAAAACATTTCATTCATTTGTTTTCTATTTTTAATGGGACCTGATAAATCATGATTGAATCATGGAAAATATTACACTTTATTAAAGGATTTAATGGATTGTAATGTAATATTACCCATTGAGTAGAAATTTTCTGTCTAATATGGAATATTTTTTGGTGATGATATAACATTAAAGGGAATATTTCAAAGTGACAATGTAGTTTTGTGGGTTGAGTTCGATCCTAAATTAGTAAAATTACACATCCTGATGAAGAATATTCAAACAATTTTTTTTGAATTTCATAGTTTATGGTCATGTGTAAGGACAACACACATAACATCAATTCCAAGTGGTATGGATGTTTTTGTGATGTTTTTTGTTACATGAATCAGAAATTGGAGTCATAAAGGGGGTTAATAATGTATTATGTGGGGATTATTCATCAATTGACCATATATGGTTGTTCCCTTTTTATCTAATAATAAATAGGAATGCTATATATACTCATCTCATTGGGGATATGGATTATAGAGGAATTATTTGGTGCATTCACCTAACTATAGGACACAAATTCCATTCTAGGGGAGTATGAAGGAACATTGTAGGAATTGTGAATATGATTCATATATTTGAAGTTCAACATCCTATTTTTTGATTTCTAAATGAGGAATGATGATTTGACTCAAATAGAATGTGGATCAATAATTATAAACACGTGGGTTTACCCTTGGTACAAGGATCGAGTCTTACCAAGGGAGAACAGATGATATGTGTGGGTCTTATGTATATGATACATTTAGCTTCCTTATTATGTAAATTAACCATGTTATGGTTTTTCCATGATTTTTAATTAATTGGAGGCCCATGTGATTATAATGTATCATGAGGTGTATGTGCGGGACTTACACGTATGGTTCTGATATATTCTAACCACGGTCATTATCTCAACTGACTACATGATTTCATGAAGTACACCTAATATATAGATCATTCATATATTTTGACTCATCAAATTGACCATCAGACTAAAAAAATTGAATCTTGATTTTCATGGTATGCATCATGAACAAGAAGAGGCTTTACGAGTATCCTCATGATATAGAAACTCATTATAAATGCTACACATGACTATTATTACATTAAGGGTTATATCGAACTATGGGGAATAATAATTGGAGAAATTTTATCAAGTAAATTTATTATACAATGGGTGTATCATGATTTCCATAGCTCGACCCTTCATATCTTGAGGTAGTGGAGGAGGCCTAAAGGAGTTCCCCCTAATAGTGATTTGACCTATGACAATGAATTTTTTAAGGTCATTAGGTAATCCATGTTCATCCATTTAATGGAATCGAGTGAATGATGTGTCAATGAGGGTTTCTTATAGGACTGGTTTCAAAAAAAAGATATAATGGAGACATAATGATGATACAGTGTAAAACGGTTTTCTTAGTGTTGGGTTGGGACAATTAACTCCCTATTATGAAGTTATGGAGAAGTGTATCCCATGTATGTGGATATTGAAAAGCATCACCCTATTATGAGGTTATGGAGATGTTTAACTCTAATATGGTGACTAAGTGGAATTATTTCATTAATATGGGGGATAACGAAAAGTATCTCCTTAATATGGGGCCCATTGTTAATGGTCACCCTAGTGAGAGTCTATGTAAAAGTGTCTCCCTAGTATTAGGTTTCGGTAATCTACCTTCCTAGTATGAGGTGAGTTAAATGTATCATCCTTCATGTAAGGTACTGTGGCCTTTTTCTCATGTATGTATATTTCAATGAAGGGTTACCCTAAACATGTTGTATATTAGAGATAACTTCCTTGTGGTAGGCCTAGCCAAAGGCTCATCCTAAAATATGGTATTGGGAAAAGGATATCCACAATAAGTGGGTCAGATAAAAGGATCAAAAAAGTTCATAGGTTATCATTAAGGCTCTATATAGTATAGGGGACTCTCAAAACGACTTGGGAATGTGGGGAACATGTGAAATTGAGTCGTTAGAGCAGACCTTGGAAGTTGGAGCTCTATAGAATCATCTTGGAAGGGCCCTCTGACACTAGTCCATAATGTTCATAGGCTATATGGTCTCCCATGAATGTTTGTATACAAAATTCTTTAGAAAATTTAATTACCCTTAATGTCACCATTATTTTTCATAGGATATTAGATAATTAGATATCATTATGGGATGATAGAACTACGAAATGTCAATACAGAGCACCTTGGGGCAGAAATATTAATAAACAAAACTTATCCTCCAAGAATTATAAAGCAATAAATAATAGAGACCCATGTGGTCTATTTATAGATAAATATCGTAAATAAGTCACTTTAATATTGGGCATGATAGGTGGACTGTATATGTTCATTAATGCAATAGATCAACATAATAGAGGTAGGGTAAATGGTGTATTCAGAAAATTAGACTAAGGTACATTGGGAGATCTAGAATAATTAACCTTGGAGTATACAAAAATACATGGTTGAATTGGACAAAAACTGTATTTTGAGGCTATTTAAAATCAACTTGGTAACATGATAATGGTGTTAATATGTATAGTTTAACTCATTATAAAACCATGATTTTAAAAAACTCCATCAAAAATTAAATATCAATAACTTTTGACTATAGGGAATTTTTTTTATTCCCATTTAGTAAAATTATACTCTAATAATGAAATATTCAGATAAATTATGGTTTTCCACATAGAAAGTGTATGAAAATTCCAATATTTTTCTAAAACAACCTCAAAATGCATTATTAGTTTTGAGAACCCTCTTCATAAACATGAAATGAAATGCATGTCCAAATACAAGTGGCAGATTTCCACCACCACATAAAAAACAAAGAAAAGTTTTTTATGAATACCAATCAATTAGGGTGATGGTATTCATGAGACACTTGGATATCCGATTTTTTCTTACTCATACACATATATACTCATATTTTAACACTCTGAGGTTTAGTGAAATTATTATTTTTTGAATTAATTTAATATTTTTGATATTTTTCACTTAATGAATAATTGAATATAATTTTTTAATATTATTTAAAGTCAATATTTTTGGATTTCATTAAATGTAACTCCATGATAAGATTTCACTACACGTAACACCAACTTTATCTGCATTACACACATCATTGAGTTTCTGCAAAACAACACATTTCTATTATAATTATTTAAAAGAGATAGTTATAACCTATCCATTAAACATAGTAATATGAATAATTATAACAAATTTTTGTATGTTTTCACATAAATAAAACATATATGTAATGAAATTTATATTTCTTGGTAATGTATTTAGCTATTTAAAAGTACTATTTTTTTAAATAAATTCCTTTTTATGTCTTTTTTGAAGAATAATATAACTATTTTTAGACACTATTATAAATTTAATTTGATAAAATAAACATAAATTCTGAATTTTAAATGTCAAAATTAACATATAGTGAATTTCTGTTATCTTTTTGAGAAGCTTCATTTTTCGTTTAATTGTGAAATATATTACATTGTATTTAAAAATAACATTTATAATTTTAAAAAATATAACACATTATATCAATTTTTAAAGTACAAATAAGTCAATTATAAAAATATTAATATTACATAAGACATTGGAATGTTTTTTATATTGATATTAGATTCTATAAACTTATTGAAATTTTGAGTGTTCTTTTTACCGGACTACTCGCCGTGTCAGTAGGATTAGCATTAAACATAATTTAACTGCTTCAATGAATTTTATTTTGAAAAAAAAGACATAAACTATGGTGCCAATATGATATGTAGTTTTTAATTGGATCAACTTAATATTTTTTATATTATTAATAGTATCTTTAGTAAATTTTTATTTACCACGATTAAGGGTAAATTGGATAATTAAAGGTAAAAATAATATTCTAATATTATAAAATTACCCTAAAACATTTTATAATTTCATTGGATATGTGTGATATTGATAACATAAATCTTAAAAAGAAATTATAACCTTTTTATTTCACTTGGGTTAGAATATGACTGTTATTATATTTTCATTCTAGATAAGTTAAAAGTATTATAATCATATTTTTAATAACTATAAAAATTTTAATGTATTGTTATATAGATGATAAATTAAAAGATAAATAGTCATATAAAGTATCGAAATTTTTATATAAATAATGATAATTTATTTATCCTTTTTAGTGATGAAAAAGAGAAAATGGTCACAAAATGTTGATTTAGTACTTTTTTAATTAATAAAAGGATCAAATGAATAATATTAAAAATGTTAAAATATATATAATTTTAATTAATTAAGATTATAAATTAATTGTATATGTTAATATTTCATGTTAGGAGTGTCTTGAATGGTTTGGGTTCAAATTATCTCACTGATTGGAAATAAGTTAGTGAAAAAGTTTTGAAAAGTGTCAAAATTGACACTAATGATATTTTATAAAAATAATATGTTAGTAAATTAAGTAAAAACATAATAACATTTTAAAAATATAAACATATTATGATAAATATATAAAGTCATAAAGATTAAATTAATAAAAAATTCACCCCATATAAGTAATAATTTATAACCTCTTTAAAGTGTAAATAGATTAATAATTTACCCCATATTATGGGGTAATAATTTACCCCATATTTAAAGTGTTGTTACCACATTTTAAAATTAAATAGATTAATTAAGGTTAAATCAAAATGATATGATTTAAAATAAAACAAAAACATATTAAAAAAATTATTCGATGAATAGGATTAAATATATTTCACCTTAATATATAATTGGAATTTTTAATGGACATTATTAAAAAATAATAACTTATGTTTTATTTATAGTCAAGGATAGATGAAAAATATCACTCTATTTTATTTAGTATATTACATTTTCCACATATGTATAAAATCAAGAAATGAATGAATATAAATGTCTATTTTTATCATAATAATATAAATGTAAATATATAAATTTATTTATAATTCTTAAAAGTTATATAATTATATTATATTATTATTCAATGTTAAAATGATATTTATTTAATTAACATAAAAATAAAATAATTGATTTTAGTAATATTAATTTAATTATATTTGGGATAAATTTAAATATATAATGAATTTCGGAGACCTATAATATATATTTGAGATGTTTCAACCTATTATATTGTAATTCCTAAGGTTCATTGATGTATTGAAATTCAAATTAAATAAATAGTATCAAATTTGAAAATAAGGACATTTTAGTATATAAATATATTATTAAATTAATTAAAAATCTAAAAATAATATATAATATCAAAAGTAATTGTATAAGGTCTATAATTTCAAAATACATTAATTTATATCTGATTTGGATAATTGTCTCTCCATAAGTTCCCTATTATATTTTAATATTTTGAATATTTCTAAAAGTACATCTCACCTCAATTATAAAAGGCCACCTCCTACATCCCATACTCACACCACATTGAGATTTCAAGCTTGAACATACCATTAAAATTTTCTTTATAAACTTTCCTTGAAAGATTATATAGGTTTTTTTCTTTGAAAAATACCATCTAGAGTGTCCCTAAAAGAAGATATAGGGGGAGATTGTCAAATAAGATGTAATCTCTTTACCAGATCATTCATAATTGTTTCTTATTATACTTCCACTTGAGTTGTTGATTCCATTATAAAGTAATAATTAATGTATCACATATATTCTATGATGTAATAATTATTATGTAACATCCATATTACATCTTTTATTCATCCTAAAAGAAATGAAAGTACCACACATGTGTATGTATGGCTTATCGTCTCGAGGTCATGGTGAAATATGTTTTTCCCAACTACTTTATTTTTATGCGTTTAATGATGGATATAATGGTTATAAATAATAAACATTACATGATATTGATTTTTTATAATTATTATACCATATAATTCTTCACCCTTTAACCATTAATAGAATTATATCATCGCTTGTACATATGTATGACCTACCTCCTCCATGATGCGATGAGATTGACCTTTCATGTTAACAATTTAATGAATGATTATAAAAATGAAAAAAATGAATAAATATGAAATATATGACATAATAATTCTAATTTAATAGTATATATATATATATATATATAAGTCATTTACCTTCTTCCATTCAGTATGATAACAAAATGGAAACAACTTTTTTGCATACGTACAACTTACCATCTCTACAAACGCTGTATTTTATTTCATATATCTATTATATATATATATACTAAATATATCTAATATGTAAACCATTTTTTAAACTGTTTATGTAATTAAATCATTATATAAGTAATAGGATCAAGAATAAAAATCAAAACACAAAAAATAAACAAAGCATTTATTACCTAAATCGATTCTTTAGAATGGAATGGTTAATAAAAAGGTAATATGATGTAATAAATTAATCATATATGATACTATAAATGTTATTATGATTCTATTATAAGTCAATAATATGTTCAAAACCACTATATGTGAGTTTTGGACAAGTATATAGGGATTCATACATAATGTTAGGGTTAATTTCACAGTCTCAATATTAACTGAGATTATTAATACATAACTCTCTCTTGTGTTATATTTAACTTTGAAATCAATGATTATTAAAAGTGTTTTCCAAAATATTTTTACTAATTTTACACAATCTTTAATTTCATTTTATCAATTAGTATATTATTACTAAATGGTTTGAAGGGAATTTTTTTCATTTTCTTAACGACGTACATTTTGACATTTTCGAAAATAGTTTGAGATAGATTTTTATTTTACTTATACAAGATGAATATATTTTTAATATATCATCAATACTTATCAAATTGAAGTTTCCATTAAAATTTTACAATGTTATTTTCAAATAAAATGTCTTCTTTTAAAATTTTGTGTCATTTCCCATAAATAAAATGATTTCAAATTACAAAGGGTATTTTTCTAAACAATTGTTGTCAAGTAATATCAAAAAATTATTTTCCACCGAATATAACATTATTTGTTGTTATTTATTATTTATTGTGGATAATATTCAATGTTAATATTCTAATTCTTATGTGAATGGTTTATTTTCATGATGTGTTGATGTTCATGAATTCTATTTATTTTCTACGAGTTCTGTTTTGAGAAATTCTTTATGAAACTCATTTATTTTTATGGGGTTTGATATGATATATGTTCTTGTGGAACACATATGTATGGTATTCATTATGGGATAGGTGGGTCCTATATCTCCCTCAAATTCATTGGGTATGGATTTATATTTCAGGAGATAGACATAATGGACATTTTCCGATAAGATGGTCTTGGGAGTGAACCTTGACTACTAAGACGATAATGGGAGTGAACCATATCTTCCAAGATGGTGATGGGATTTAACCACGAGTACCAATATGGTTATGGGAGTGAACCATGAATACCAATATGGTATGTAGAGTGAACTCATACTGTTAATATGGAATTGACAGTGATGCCTTGACTACTATGAAAATAATTTTATATACCTATGTTTCTAACACAAATTTCATTCCTTATTGTTATATTATGATTTAATAGATTCTGTTCATTAATTTTTTTATGATTCATTTCTTATGAACTCCCAATATTTAATCCAGGATTCCCATTTATTATCCTTGATATGTAGGGTATGATCTTCAATTTTTGTGATCATTTTCTCATACCGTTATGCTCATTATTAGGGTTACATGTGTCCCTTGTTTATTGTTAATGATAATATAAGCTCACCCATATTTATGTTTCCTTCAACCCAGGTTAAGATGATATTTTTTATGTTTTATGTGTTTAGGGATAGTTCCCATAGAGATGAACCTAGTGGGAGATAATATCGATCACTTATGTACTAGTGTTTATGTTTTCGTGTTTCAATAGGCACTAAACTATTATGGTCTTTTGGAATATGATTGTATAATTTTTTATGTATTCCACTATAGTAATGTAATGAATATGTACATAAATTTGGGTATGTTCTAGTTTTTATCAGAGTTAATGTTTAGTTAACCGTTGGAAACTAAGATGAGAAAATAGAGTAACATCCCTAGTGATATTTTTAAGGATATTTATAGGGATTTCTCAATGGATAAGGCTAATGTGTCATTAATTTAAACACAGTAATAATGATGTAGACATCCTATAAGTGATTTCCCATAATTATGTGGTTTGCCATTATGATAAATGTTGTTAAACTATGAATCCTGGTTATATTCAATGGTTGGAAGACAAAAGAACCTGTTTAATCATGTATTCGATGGGCAATGCGATTATTGTTCTTCTAAGAAACCAAATGTTTTGGGGGATGGAATGTGGCCTCATGTTTCTATGGCCAAAAATCCATATAAATCCATGAATCCTTTTAATCTTCCAAATGGAAAAAGTAGGGAACAAAATTCTTTTGAATCATTCTTAATGAATCGTACAACTTCTTTCTATGGAAAGATCGATCTACTAGTTTCTAAGAGATGGATATGTACCATTAGAATAATTTTTCATTCTATAATATTAATAATGGGAAAAATTAATGAAGGGAAGTTATCACATGTAAGGTAAACTGAATCTATGGTATAAAATTATCAAAAAAAATGATGAAACAATATAATACTGACTCCACGGTTTTGGATGATTAAAAGAACATATTTTTTAGGATTTACCTTCCTAGTATTAATCATAAAAAAGAGAGATATTATAGCTACCCATAAATCGAAGGGTTATGATAAACAAACAAGAATAGAGTTTAAAGGATACTCTAAAATCTATGGAGAAAATATGATTAGATCATATTTATGCTCCATGTGTGGATATATACATGAATTAAATTGTCTTAAGGGACTGATAAATTTTTTTACGTATGGGAATGAATGTTATAATGAATATTAATACCGAATTAATGGAAATAAAAAAGAAATAATTAAATATTGAACCTCTATAAAACCAGTGCTTTATGGGTTAACAACGGTGATCAACATTAGAATCCTCTTTATGAATAAGGCAAAGGAAGGTCACATGCAATAACTTTTGGTGATGTGGTGTATAACAACAAAGTGGTGAAATTAATGAGTATTTATGTATTGGAATTCATGAATAATGTTATAGAAGAACTTTAACATTATTAATGAATTAGGAAAAATTGATGGATTGTATCACTGTAGTTTTTTCATAAGGATTTGAGGGCATATGAAAAATGTTAATGGTAAACATGAAAAGTGATTGAGGTAGTTTGGTGATATTTTTGGGAAAAAATTATTATGGAAAGGATAACCCTTAATATATGCATGATGTTAGGGTAATTTGACAAAGAGATGTTTCATAATAAACGGGAAAGTACTTGTGACCTTGGGAATGATAAGATGAAAATATGTTTTATGATATCCTGGATATAGTTTATAGAATTATTCAATTTATGGTATGAGTAAGTAATTAATTTTATAAAGAATTAATGTTTCACTAAGGTTTAACAGTAATTTTGGTTATTACCTTGTTTTAAGATAATTCATGATAATAGTTATCACATGTTTTGTGTGTGATAAATAAGAGTTATGTCAAGTGGTTTTGAGGATTAATGATTTGTTGATTTTTTAAATTTAGTGTCCATCTTCGAATGTTATGGTTTTTAGTATTCTCAAGGATCAGGGAGTTAAAAATTTAAGAAATTATTTACATTTAATTTTTTATTCTATTTTAGAGATTGATATATTATCCCTCCATATGAATATTAATGTATATTTGATAATATGTGTTAACATTCTTGTTTTGATGTTAAGATAGAAGGAATGAACTATAATTCTATTTAGGGATTTAACGATCTGCTAATGATTTATGAGTGATAAATTAAACTTGTTTTCTTGGAATAAAAAATGTAGTGGAAATTGGTCAAGATAGAAAAAATAATGAGATTGTGCTAAAATCAAGAAGTTATTTCTTCTTTTAAAAATGATTAACATTATGAAAAGGATCATGACGTTATTTTATTCCTATTATCATCATTTTGAGGATATCAATGACCCTTTAACATTTTTTTTAATTTTTGAGATTTTTAACTTTCTCTAGATCACTTTTATTCTTATGATCTGTTATCTGTATCAATATCTATGATTATTTATGCTTTTCCTCTATGACTGAATCCTGACATATGTTCTCCTTTAGGAAACATAGTTATGTGTTACTTGAGATAACCATTATGTTTCTAACTTTAATTTCAAAAAAGAGTTTTTTGTATTCATTTTTACGATGTGTGTTTCTAGGAAAGGAACATTAGATTATTAATCCATCGATAAACCTGATGAATGTTTAGGAAAAAATTATTTTTTGGGGGCTAGAATATAACACCCTATAATTTTGGGTATTTCATTAATTAATTTAATCCTTTTAATATTTTTTTCAGTTTATGAAACACTGAATATAGATTTGTATTATATAAAACACTATATTTGGATTGTTATATATGAAACCCCATGTTATCCAATCTATCTATGCAACATTGGCATGGCATGAATTACACATAACACTAAGTCTCTACGAAACAAAACATTACTATTATAATTATTAAAATGAGATATTTATAATATCTCCATAAAATATAGCAATATTATATGTGAAGGACAATTTCTAATTTAGTTCACATAAATAATTCATATTTATAATAAAATGTTCAATTTTTTGTAGTTTCATCCTATGTTTACAAATACTATTTTCTTAAAAGAACTGCATTTTATATCCTTCTGTGAAAAAATAATGAAATTATTTTTAGATGCTGTTATACATTAAATTTGTTAAAATAAACATCATTTTTTAATTTTGAATTTCAAATTAACATAGGGGAAATTTAAGTATTTTTTGAGAAATTTCATTTCTCGATAAATATTAAAAAATACAACATTATAGTTAAATACTAAAATTTTATTTTAAATAATTATTATACATTATTTTTATTTTTACATAAAAATAGATAAATTAAAAATATATTAATCCAATTTAGTTCATTTGAATCATTTTTATATTGAAATTAGTTATGAATAATCTTATTCAACTGTTGAATGTTCTTTTTTACTCACCTTCTAACTATGTCTATATGATTAGTGTTAAAATTAATTTTTGCACTTCTATAAATTGAATTTAGAAAAATTAAATTACATGGTTTTAATAATTAATATATTTATTAATAAATATGATTAACTTAATATTTTAGATATTTTTAATAGTAACTCTATTAAAATTATTTTTACCTTGGTTTAGGGTTAATTTGATATTTAAAGGTAATAGTAATATAATAATATAATAATATTACCCTAAAATTTCTCATAATTTCTTGGATAAGTGGTATTATACTCAAATCAACCTTAGGATAAAATTATATCATTTTTAAGCCACTTGGGTACTGATATGAGATTAATTGTATTTTATTTCATGATATGTTAAAAATTTCATACTCATATTTTAAATATGTATAACATTTTTAATATATTTTTATACTGAATATAAATTTGACTATAAAAGGTCATTTGAAAGGTAAAATTTTTAGCTTAATTTTGATAACTTATTTATATATTTTACTGATAAATTATTTAACTTCAATAAAGACACAATGATGATACAATAATTGATTAATTATGTAACGCCCCGACCACAGTTACCCAGAGTCTATGCATTATTAAATATCATTGGAATGATCACAAAAGATCAGGTCTTGAAAGACTGATTAGTTTAGTAGCATTGGAATCACTAGATACATTCATAAAGTTTACATTACGTCATAAAATTTAAACTACAACAACATCTTGTCTCCACACTCATATCCCCTTATACAATCCCTACAGGTCATTCATAAAATACTTGTTCACATCCTAGAAAAAATAAAACACAGAAAGGGGTGAGATCAAATGCCCAGTAAGGATAAAAATATAGCGGAAAATTTCATAAATAAGCACAAACATTTAAGGAAATGTATAACTAAAACAAAAGCCTTTTAAACTTGTACATCAGCATAATATGGAAAAGATAAAATGAAATAATTACATTTACTTATTCACATGGATATTCTACCAGTCAAATAATCACATGCAATATCAATAACCACTTTCATAATGATGGAATGCATAATTCCAGACTATCATAACCACATAGTCAAGGCCTCGTTCCATGACTACAAATAATATTTTGTCAAGGCCTTGTGCCAAGACACTAGTTTTTCTCATGATTCCTACCGATTCATCGAGGAGCTATAGCGGGCTCCACCCTCCACTTACTAAGTCCAGTGCATTCCTCATATGAACAGGTTTAAACATAACATTAACAATCGTATTAAAACTAGCATACAAAATGTCAATACTTTCTCCACAACCCATTATTGGTATAAAAATAACACATCCACAGTCAAAAATATCACAAAACCTTCATTACAATATGGAAGTTTTGTATCATAATAAATAAACTTCAAATAATCTTAAAATCCATCAAAGGATATTGACATAGATGAAATCAAAACTATTTGAGAGAAAAATCTCATTTTTTAAAATCATTTCAAAGTAACATAATTATAAAAGAAAACATTTACTTTGAAAATATTATTAAAAGGCTTGTAATGGAGGCTTCGAAGATTTTATAATGGCGGAAAAAAGCTGCACCCTCCGTATAAGTTAAAAAAAGACATTCTTACATTAATTCTTTCAAAATGGTTAAAAGGACCTTGTTTGGAAAATGACAGAAAGATTCCTTTATAAACTTATTATAAAAATTTAAAAAAGGTTATAAATGAATTTAACCCAAATTCTGTAAAATTGTAAGAATGTTTTGAAATAAATCTTTAAGAAACATGGATGTGGATGACAAAGAGGTCCTAGTAGATAATTATGTATAAACAACATCGGATAATGAAGAGATTGTGAAATAAACCCTTACCTTGTTCTTTTCCTTGGTTGAGGGTAGTGTAACCTCATTTATAATGGTGAAATAATTGTTATTAAATTATACAAGAATTATATTCCTTAATATGATATCATATATGATCTTTTAACATTCCTTTGTTAATAATATCTTATTATTATCGTCGTTTTGAGTGTTAAGTTACTCGTTTTCTTTTATATGTTTTGTTACATAAGCCATGATTGTTATGGATAGGTTGTATCTTATTCATATACAGAATTATATAATGTCCTTAAAAATTATTTTTAATCATAAAATGAGATTTAGTCATGAATGGATATGATAGGGAATGAATCTCATCGCGTTCGTGGAGACGGTAGTCCGTACGTACGCACGAACGAACGACAAAATCATTCTTTTGATATTAAAAATACATGTAATTGGATGGTATATCATATATAAAGAATTATTATTATGTTATATTTATTATTTACATCAATTAGACATCATTATGATACCCATCCAAATAATAATGTATTGAATATCAATTACACCACGACGTGGAGACGGTAAGTCGTACGTACGCACGTATGGTGACATGTCATTCAAGGGATGGATAGAATAATTAATATGGTTGTACCATATTTATAATAACATCAAATTATATAGGAGGTACTAGATTTATTATTTTATAATTGAAATAACAACAAAATAAGAAGTTGATGAAGAAATGAATTTGAAAGAGTGTGGTGAAAATATTACCTTTTCTCCAAGTTTTTCCTTTTGATTTGATCAAAAGTGCTCCTTAGGTTGACTTTCTGACCAAAATAATGCCTCTTGGTTTAAGTGAGGGAAGTTGATAGAATATTTGGCCAGGGGTTGGCAGAACCAAAAGGCTTTCATGGTGTGAATAATTGGTTAGAAGTGGTGTCCTTTTATAAGGGGGAGGAGGGGCTCATTAGGAAAAACATAACGTATTATTTTATAATAAATTCATATTCGGTTTATAATTGCTCAAAAGTGTATTTTTCAAATTATAAGGTGGGTACAGGTCGAAAAAAACTCAACCAATAGGTTTTAGATAGGTTTGGGGCACTTTATTAACCTTATCTTTTAATTTTAACTCTTAGTTAATTAGTTTGACACTTACCATGTCACTTTATTTTTATATTATATAGTTAATAAACATTATATAAACTTCTAAGAGACCCCCCAAGTGGTCCATTAATGATAAAACTATCATGATATAAGTACTTTGGTCAAGACTTATTTTTTTAGGAATAAAATATCAATTAATAATTTAATATTTGTTTTAAAAACTCTTTTATGTCATTTTCAACACTATTTGGTATTTGAATTTTGTGAAAATCATAACAGAATGATTACTTATAAAAAAACATAATTAAATAAATACTAACATGTAATATTAACCTATAAAATAAGTGTAATTCATAAAATTTATCAAATTACATTTATATCCATATTTATAATATCAATTATTTTATTATTTCATTAATTAGGTTATTACTGCATCACCATTGTGTCATAAACAAATTAAATTATATAATGTCTAGAAATAATAAAAAAATACCATCAAGTAGGAAATATATTTATATTTCTAATGAATATTTATAATCGAATTTATCTTATTTATAACCCTATATTAAAAATATTTTTGTAATTAAACATTGATTTTAACTCTTTTAAATCTTTTTCGAATTAAATAATAATAAATGTCCTAATCTTATCCAAGTGGAATTAAATGATAATATTTTATTCCTAAGGTTGTTTTTTGGTCGAGATACATTTGTTAAATATAATTAGGACATTTGTTAGGGTAATATTAATATCATTTTTACCCTTAATTACCATATTTACTTTTAACCGTTGTAAATAAAAGCAAAAAGTTACGATTCACCAAAAATTATTTTCATCAAATTTAACCAAATTTTACTCCTTGATATTAATCATGTCTCTCGGAGTTTCGAAATTCCACTCACAAAAGCGGTAAAATTATGTTTTATGTGAATTTCCAAATTCTCCTAAGAGGTGGATAAAAGACGGTGAACGTTCAATAAAATTTTTATATATCTAAAATTATTCTAAAATAACACCAATGAATTACATTGAAATTATATATGTATTTATCTATTTTGACCATAATTTAATTTAAATAAAATAAATAATTATTTAAATAAAAATTCAGTTTTAAACTATAACTCAGTGTTTTTCACTATTCATAAAAAATTGAAAGTTTTCAGAAAGATACCAAAATTTCACCCTAGGCTAATTTTGATATTCTGAATCCAAAAATGAAGCCTTTTTTGAAATATAAAATGTATAAAATTTCAAAAAGTGGGTGTTACTATTCATAACGGCTAGTTTGATTGGTTGTGGTGTGTGTTAGAACTCAAAGTTACGTACAACACACACTACTGTATTATTCAACGAGAAGCGTACCATGGAAGCTTGGGGTGTTACATTCTCCCCTCCTTCAAATAATTTCATCCTTGAAATTTCTAGAATTATACCTCACGAAAATACTCTAGTGATTATTCATCATATGTTCCTCGGGTTCCCACATTGCCTCTTCCATTTTATGGTTTCTCCCTAGAACATTTACCAGACGAGTCGTTCGATTTATCAGCACTTGTTCTCTTGTATCAGGAATCCTGATGGGATCTTCACAATAAGACAGATCAGGTTCCAGTTATAATTTCTCATAAGTGGGTACATGCTTTGGGTCAGGCATATATTTTCTTAACAATGATATGTGGAAGACATCGTGATCTTTGGAGAGACTTGGTGGCATTTCCAAACAGTAAATTACAGCCCCAATTCGTTCTAGAATTTCAAAAGGCCCTATGTACCTGGGACTCAATTTACCTTTCTTTCCGAAACGTATAACTCCCTTCCATGGAGATACCTTCAAGAAAACATGATCTACCTGATATTCCAAATCCTTCCTTTAGTTGTCATTATAGCTCTTCTTACTACTTGAGCTGCTTTGATGTGGTTTTGGATTACCTTCACCTTTTCCATCGTTTCCTCCACTAGTTCTGGGTCTATAAGTTTTCTTTCACCAACGTCATCCCAACAGGTTGGTGTGCGGCATCTCTTTTCGTATAATGCTTCATATGGTGCCATCTGAATACTTGAATGGAAGCTATTGTTATTGGAAAATTCTACCAGATGTAAATATTGATCCCACACAAACCCTAAAAGTCAAGTGAGAAGGACCTCAACATGAAATCTAAGGTTTTAATAGTCCGTTCTGATTATCCATCTATTTGAGGGTGGTAGGCAGTGCTCAAACGAAGTTTTGTATCCATGGCCTTCTGAAGACTTTTCCAGAATCTTGATGTAAAACGTTGATCACGATCAGAAAAAATCGATTGGGGTACTCCATGAAGTCTTACAACATCATTAATATATAGTATTTCTATATGTACAAGAGTTATATCTTCCCTTATACCAAGAAAATGTGCTAACGTGGTAAGACGATCAAAAATGACCCATATTGCATCATTATTTCTAGAAGTCTTTTGTAGTCCCATGAAAAAGTCCATTATGATATTATCCCATTTACACTCAGGTATGGGAAGAGGTTTCATAACTCCTCCAGGTTGTTGCCTTCCATCTTTCACTTGTTGACAAACCATACACCTTGACACAAAATCAGCAATCTGCCTCTTCATGTTGTCCCACCAAAAATGTTCCTTCAAATCCCTATACAATTTGGTGCTCTGAGGGTGTACAGAGAAAGTGGAACTATGAGCATCATCCAATAATTCCCTTTTTAGATCAGGTATATCGAAAAACACAAAGTCTCCTCCCCAATTTCAAAATTCCATCATCATAAAAAAAGTCACTCAACCTCCCATCATTCACAGCTTTAATCTTCTTTTGAAATTATTCATCATCGGTCTGAGAACTCTTTATCCTTTCTAGTAAAGATGGTTTGGAAACCATTTGAAAAATCATTGATGTTTCACCTTCCATGGTTATTCCCATATCAAACATTACTAGATCCATGAAAATAGGATCCCTCTCAACTCTCATCTTGTTCAAAAATCCATGATCTTTTCTACTCAAAGCATCTACCACCTTATTTGCCTTCCCTAGGTGGTAGTGTATCATGCAATCATAATCCTTGACTAGTTCAATCCATCTCCATTGCCTCTTGTTGAGTTCTTTCTGTGTGAAAATATACTTCAAACTCTTGAGATCGGTATAAATATCACACTTTTCACCATAGAGATAGTGTCTCCATATCTTCAAATCAAAGATAATAGCATCTAACTCAAGATCATGAGTAGGATAGTTTTACTAATGAATTTCCAGCTGTTGTAATGCATAGGCAATAACTCTATCATTCTACATAAGGACACAACCATGTCCTTTCTTCGATGCATCACTATAAATAACGAACCCATCATTCCCTGATGGTCGAGTCAATGTAGGAGAATTGACTAATCTTCTCTTCAGTTATTCAAAACATTCTTCACACTCTTTTGTCCAAATAGATTTAACCCCTTTACGTGTGAGCTTTGTTAATGGGTTATCCAATCGGGAAAAATTCGGGATGAAACATCGATAATAACCTGCTAACCAATAAAACTGCGTAGCTCAGTTATACTCATCGGGGCTGGCCATTCTTGGATTACTATTGTCTTATAAGGATCAACAAAGATTCCATCCTTAGAGATAATATGTCCAAGAAAAGAAATCTCCTGATTCTAGAATTCACACTTGATAAACTTCCCATAAAATTCATGTCTTCTCAGAGTCTTCAATATAATGCGCAAGTGATTTTCATGATCTTTTTAGATTTTGGAGTATTCCATGATATCATTAATAAATTCCACTAAAAATTCATCAATATATTCCTTGAAAACTCTATTCATTAGATCCATTAAAATAGATGGTGCATTAGTCAGCCCTAAGGAATTACTGTAAACTCGTAATGCTCATACCTGGTTCGAAATGTTGTCTTCGGAATGTCTTCCTTCTTCACAATCAACTGATGGTATCCAGATTGAATGTCAATCTTTGAAAAGTATTGATCTCCATGCAGTTGGTCAAACAAATCATCAATGCGAGGTAGTGGATACTTGTTCTTTATTGTTATAGCATTGATCTCCCTGTAGTGAATTAACAACCTCATAGATCCATCTTTCTTCTTAACAAAAAATACAGGGGCTCCCCATGGAGAAACAATAGGGAGAATAGATCCCTTATTACCCAATTCCTCTAGTTGTTTCTTTAGTTCAACTAACTCCACAGTGGCCATTCTATAAGGGGTCTTCAATATGGGCCTTGAAACATGAATTAATTCAATGGAAAACTCAATTTCTCATTCTAGAGGATGTCCAATTAAATCATCCGGAAACACAACTACATATTCTTTCACAATCGGTAAAACCTCTATTTGAAAATTTCTTTCCTCACCCATAGTCATTTCATTCTCTTCCTCCCCAATAATTGAATTTGGTTGAGCTACTGGGGGTGGATCGAGATAAGAATTAGGTGGCGACGATTCTGCTCTAAAGATAAGGTGTTCCTTATCATCATCATCAAAAATTGTAACCTCCTTCTTCTTGAAATAAATTTTCGCATCATGGTCCGAAATCCAATCCATATCAAGGATTATATCAAATTCAATCATGGGTATGATGATGAGATCAGCAGATAAAGAAAATTTCTGTGCTCTAATGGGAACTGATTCACAGAACTATCTAGTAGTGATACTTCCCTTATGAGTTTTGACTGACAACACCCTTATTAAATGAGATTGGAAATATCTAATTTTCATAGAAAACAGGGAATATATAATACAATATGATGATCTAGAATCAAATAATGAATTTTCTAAACTTGAGGAAACCATTAAATTACCTACCACCATGTCTTTCGGAGCTTCAACCTCAGCAGTAGTGATAGCATAAGCTTTTCCTTGATCCCTTGGCCTTTTCTGAGGTACGTTTATCCTGACGCTTAGGATATTCATTTTCATAATGTGCCCTCTCCCTGCAATTGTAGCATTGAACATCAATAGCTTCCTTCTTCCCCTTGCAATCACGAGCATGGTGTCCTTTTTCTCCACACTTATAACAGACTCCCATTCCTTTTAAGAAAGTACCAAGGTGTTTCTTCCCACATTTACTGCATGATGGATATTCAACTTTTCCCTTCTTCCCCTTATTTCCATTTCTAGATTGATCTACAAATATCTTCTTCTCTTTCTTTGCTTTAAAGTCATAAGACTTAGAGAATTACTTTTCTATATTGATGGCACATGAGACAATGTCTTCGTACGACAAGAAGTATTGTGAGACTAATGCTTAATGAAGAAATGGTTTTAACCCATCAAATAAATGATCAATCTTACTTCTTGTTTTATTTATATAATCTCCAGCATACCTTGCTAACCTTGTAAATTTAGCCTCATACTTTGCGACATTCTCATCCTCCTTTTGTCTCAGACTCAGAAATTGTCTTTCCATATCTGCTCGATGGTCAAGAGGAAAGTATTTTTCTATGAAAATCTCCTTGAACTCCCTCCATTCCATATTTGAGACTTCATCATCTTCCTTTGTGTTTTGAATCAATGACCACCATTGATCAGCATATCCAGTGAGGCAGTAATCTGCCATGATAACTTTTTCCCTTTCACTACTCCCCAAGACATGAAATATTTTCTCTAAGGAATTTATCCATTGCTCAGCTAATAATGGATTTGTACTCCCATTGAATGTCGATGGTTGTTGCCTCATGAAGCGATCTAACATTGATCATCCACACTACGGATCAGGTGTTCCATACAGGTAAGGTTATTATTAATAACCTGAGTGAGTTGTCCAAGAATGGTGATTAGCTAATCAGTACTAGTTGCATCACCAGCTCCACTATAATTATCTTGAGCAGGAGGGAAATCCCTACATGCAGTGCGTTCATTGATAAAGTTTCCATTTCTTCCACTAAGTTCCATTTTTAAAAAATTGTATAAAATAGATCAGTTTATGAATCAAAATACATAATTCCATACTTGTAAAACACTTAACATAAATTGAAATATTTATGGATATAATCCATAATAATAAAAAAAATGTTTTCTTTGAGGAATTATATACTCATAAACCATTCATAATGGTTTGTAAAGAAAATGAGAATTATCCTAAGCATATCCCCTTGGAGTGTCGTAACCAAGAGTGCAGCAAGGCCCGTTGTCGTGCACCAGTTCCCATTTGAGTCTAGATCAATGCGGTGATTTCGGGTTTTATCCCTAGGTACATCTGTGCCAGAGCCGCCTCTACCTGTTCATATCCAGATATGGATGTATTGCTCGTAAAACTCACAAAATCTCTACAATACCAAATTTCTAGGAAGTTCTTCTATACTAATCCTCAAAGTCCATCATAGCTCTATGTGCTATAATCAGATTTTATTTAAATATTGCTTCCAAGGTTTGTACTATACCTCCTCTGATACCAACTGTAACCCCCCAACCCCAGTTACATAGAGTCGGTGCATTATTATATAACATTGTCATGATCACAAAAGATCAAGTGTCGAATGAATGATTAGTTTATTAGCCTTGGAATCAATATATACATTCATAAAGTTTACATTAAATCATAAAATGAAAACTAAGACAACATCTGGTCTCCACACTCATATCCCCTTATACTATCCTTGTAGGTCATTCATAAAATACTTCTTCACATCCTTGGAAAAATAAAACATAGATAGGGGTGAGCTCAAATGCCCAGTAAGGATAACAATATTGAGGAAAATTTCATAAATAAGTATAAACATTTAAGGCAATGTATTACTAAAACAAAAGCCTTTTAAACTTGTACTTAAACATAATATGGCAAAGATAAAACGAAATAATTACATTTACTTATTAACATGGATATTCTACTAGTCGAATAATCACATGCAATATCAATAACCACTTTCATAATGATGGAATGCATAATGCCAGACTATCATAACCACATAGTCAAGGCCTCGTGCCCAGACTAAAAATAAGATTTTTCTAGGCCTTGTTCCAAGACACTAGTTTGTCTCATGAGACATACCGATGCATCGAGTAGATATAGCGGACTCCACCCATCACTTATTAAATCCAATTCATTCATCATATGAACAAGTTTAAACATAACATAAACATTCGTATTAAAACTATCATACGAAATGTCAATACTTTCTCCATAAACCATGAATGGTATAAAAATAACACATCCATATTCAAACATATCACAAAACCTTCAATACAGTATGGATGTTTTTTATCATAATAAATAAACCTCAAATAAGCTTAAAATCCATCAAAGGATGTTGACATAGATGAAATCAAAACTATTTGAGAGAAATATCTCTTTTTTTGAAATCATTTAAAAGTCACATAATTATAAAATAGAACATTTACTTTGAAAATATTATTATAAGCTTTTAAGGGATGAATCGAAGATTTTATAATGGTTGAAAATAGTTGCACCCTCCGTATATGTTAAAAAAAGACATTCTTACCTTAATTCTATCGAAAAGGTTAAAACGGACCTTGTTTGGAAAACAACAGAAAGATTCCTTTATAAACATCTTATAAAAAGTCAAAAAATGGTATAAATGACTTTAACCCATATTCAGGAAAATAGTAAGAATGTTTTTAAGTACATCTTTATGAAACATGGATGTGGATGATAAAGAGGTCCCAGTAGATAATTACGTATAAAAAACCTCGGATAATGAAGAGATTGTGAAATAAACCCATACCTTTTACTTTTCCTTGGTTGAGGGTAGGGTAACCTCTTGTATAATGGTGAAATAATTATTATTAAATTAATCAAGAATTATATACATTAATATGATGTCATATATGATCTTTTAATATTACTTTGTTAATAATATCTTATTATTACCGTCTTTTTGGGTGTTAACTTACTCGTTTTATTTTATATGTTTTGTTACATATGCCATGAATGTTATGGATATGTTGTATCTTATTCATATACAGAATTATATGAGTTCCTTAAAAATTATTATTAATCATTAAATAAGATTTATTCTTGAATGGATACGATGGGGAATGAATCTCATTGCGTTCGTGGAGACGGTAGTCCGTACGTACGCACGAGTGAAAATATCATTATTTTGATATTAAAATAATATATAATTGGATGTTATATGATAAATACAGAATCATTATCATGTTATATTTATTATTTACATCAATTACACATCATTATTATACCCATCCAAATAATAATGTATTGGATAGCAATTACACCATGACGTGGAGACGGTAAGTCGTACGTACGTACGTACGGTGACTTGTCATTCAAGGGATGGATAGAATACTGAATATGGTTGTAACATATTTATAATAACATCATATTATATAGAAGATACTGGAGATATTATTTTAGAATTGAAATAACAATTAAAGAATATGTTGAAGAAGAAAGGAACTTGAAACAGGGTGGTGAAAATATTACTCTTCTTCGGGTTCTTCGTTTTGATTTGATCAAAAGAGATCCTTAGGTTGGATTTATGATCAAACTAAGGCCTCTAGGTTGAAGCGAGGGATGTTTAGAGAATATTTGGGAAGGGTTTATCCGAACCAAACGGCTTTGAAGGTGTAAAAAATTTGTTAGAAGTGGTGTCCTTTTATAAGGGGGAGGTGGGGCTCTTTAGAAAAAATGTAAAGTATTATTTTATAATAAATTCATATTCGGTTTCTAATGGCTCAAAAGTGGATTATTAAAATTATAAAGTGGGTATAGGATAAAATCAACTCAACCAATATGTTTTAGACAGGTTTGGGTCACTTCATTAACCTTATCTTTTAGTTTTAACTCTTAGTCAATTAGTTTGACACTTACCATGTCACTTTATTTTTATATTATATAGTTAATAAACCTACTATAAAATTCCAAAAGACCCCCAAGTGGTACATTAATGATACACCTATCGTGATATGAGTACTTTGTCTGATCCTTAGATATTTAGGAATAGAATATCAATTAATAATTTAATATTTGTTTTAAAAAAACTTTTATGTTAATTTTGACACTATTTGGTATTTGATTTTTGTGAAAATCATAATAGACTGATTAATTCGAAAACACTTATATAAATAAATAATAACATGTCATATTAACCTATAAAATTAGTGGAATTCATAAAAAGTCTCAAATGACATTTATTTGGATATTTATAATATCAATTATTTTATTATTTCATTAATTAGGTAATTACTGTATCACCATTGTGTCATAAATAAACTAAATTATTTAATGTATGAAAATTATAAATAAAATACCATCATGTAGGAATTTTTTTTATTTTTCTAATGAATATTTATACTTAAATTTATCTTATGTATAACCCTATATCAAAAATGTTTTATTAATTAAACATTGATTTTAACTCTTTTAACTCTTATTTGAATTAAATAATAATAAATGTCCTAATCTAATCCAAGTGGACCTAAATGGTAATATTTTATTCCTAAGGTTGTTTTTGGTCGTGATACACTTGTCCAATAGAATTAGGACATGTGTTAGTGTAATATTAATATCTTTTTTACCCTTAATTACCCTATTTACTTTTAACCGTGGTAAATAAAAGTAAAAAGGTACTATTCAAAAAAAATTATTTTCATCTTATTGAACCATATTTTACTCATTAATATTAACTGTGTCACTTGGATTTTCGAAATTACACTCACAGAAGCGGTAAAATTATGTTTTATGTGAATTTAAAAATCCTCTTAGGAGGTGGGTAAAAGACAGTGAAAGTTCAATAAACTTTTTATATATCTAAAATTATTCTAATCTAACTCCAATGAATTAAAGTGAACTTATTTAGGTATTATGTATATATTTTGACCTTAATTTAATTTAAATAGAATAAATATTTAATTAAATAAAAATTCGGTTTTAAACTATAACTCATTGGTTTTCACTATTAATCAAAAACTAAAAGTTTTCAGAAAGATGAAAAAATTTCACCCTATGCTAATTTCGATATTCCAAATCCAAAAAAGAAGTCCTTTTTGAAAGATAAAATGCATAAAATTTCATAAAGAGGGTAGTACTATTTATAACGGCTTGTTTGATTAGTTGTGGTGTGTGTTAGAACTCGAAGTTGCATACAACACATGATACTATATTATTCAAAGAGAAGCGTACTGTGGAAGCTTGGGGTGTTAAAATTTAATAAAAGGATCAAAAAAATTATTTAGAAACAGTAAAAATAATATAATTTGAATTATTTAAGATTCTTACATAATTTTAATGGTGACTATGTCCTATTAGGAGTGTCACAAATCATTTTTTCCAGAATTATATTTCTCTTAGGATATCATTTGAAGACAAAGTGTTGAATAGTGTAAAAATTGACACTATTGATATTTTATAGAATAAGATATCATTTAATTAAATAAAAAACCTAAAAATATCATTGAAAATTAAAAAGAGACTATAATTAGGTCAAAAGTGTCACATAGTTTCCATCTATGGTCAAATTATCCGTTATAATAAATAATTTATAGCCTCCTAATATTTAAAATGTGGTTACCACAATTAAAATTACAATAGATTAATTAAGGGTAAATCAAAATGAAAATTAAAAAAACCATAAATTGTAAAAAAATCATTGTATGGAGAGGATTTAACCCTTATCCTCTTAATATTGAATTGGAGTTGTTTAATGGACAATATATCATTAAAATAACTTAAATATTATTTAATGTAATTGATAGATAAAAATGTCACTCTCTTGTATTTAATATCTTTTATATGTCCACATATGGACAAAATCAAGAAATGAATGAATATAAATATGTAAATTCATAATAATGAAATTAATTATAGTTTAAAATTTTATTTTCAATTTGGATTAATTAATTAACTACATTATATGATTATTCAATTAATAATTAGTATTTATTTAATTAATAGAGAAGTTAAATAATTGATTTTAATACTAAAATTTTTGGCATATTTTGGATGAATTATGTTTCTAGTGCATTATATAGTTACATATGATATATTGTAGATGTTTGAAACCAATATATTATAATTCCCACTTTTTCTGGATGTATTTAAAGCCAAATTAAATAAATATTATCATATTTGAAAATAATGATATTTTATTGAATTAATATATTATTAAATAATTTAAAAATCACAAAAATGAAAAATAATTACAATTTTGAGAGTATGTTGTCCAAAATGGAATACCTCATTCATTTATACCTCATTTGTATTTTTCCTACTATAATAGCCAAATTATATTTTATTATTTTGAGGATTTCCAAAAGAGCCCTCACCTTAATTATAAAAGTCCACCTCCTCCCTAACTTTTTCACACAAATTTGACCTATAAATATCTACTATCCAATACCAATTTCACATATGAACTTTAATAGTAACATTATAGATGTTTTCTTCTTCTCAAAATACAAACACTATTGTCCCTAAGAGGATTTCTAAAGGGAGATGATTAAAGAATACATAATCTCTTTACTAAATCTTTTAAATTTGATTCTTATTCCACTTCCTCTCCCTTTGATGATTCCATTATAATTAAATAAATATATTATCACCAATATAATGAGTTGTTATACATATTATGGGATAAAAATACTCCATCTTCTAATTAACCCATGAAAAACAAAAGTACAACACGTGTGTATGTATGGATTACTGTCACCACGTCGTGGTGTAATATGTTATTCATCACTAATTTATATAGTTGGGTTTAATTAAAGATATATATAATAAATATGACTTAATATTTATTTTTTATAATTAATATACCATTTAATTATTCAGTATTTTACACTTATGATAATGATATTGTTGCTCGTATGTACGTACGATCTACCGTTTCCCAACGCGATGAGATTTTTCTTTGATAGTACCCATTTCAAGAATGACTATAAAAATAGATATAATGAATAAATATGAAATATATACAATAATAATTCCTTTTAAATAATTTATATATATTTCATTTACCATATTCCATTCAGTACGAGAGGAAAACTGAACCAACATTAATGTATATGTATGACTTACCATCACCATTAACGATGTATTTCATTTTATATATCTATATATTATATATATTTATATAAAAATTATATATGTTATATAAATAATTTTTACGTATTTATATATTTATATCATGATCTATGTAATAGTATAGTGAATAACATGTCAAAACACAGATGATAAACAAAGATGTTATTTCCCAAAACATTACTTTAACATGGAATTATATAAACAACGTGTAATATAAATTCATAAATGAATCATGTATGATATAATAAATATTATTATTATTATTTATTAAGTTCATAATATATTTGAATCAACTATACAGGTTTAGACATGTGCGGAGGGGAATCATACATAATTAACTAGTTAATTTCACTATCTCATTATTATATATAATTGATTAAACATAAATATTAATTGGGGAATATTTATATTCCAAAAACATGTTTCTTAAAAAAATTCCCAAATATTTTTGTGATTATTATACAATTTTTGAAATCATATTTACCCATGTCTAGATTTTTACTAAATGTTTTTAATGGAATCTTTTCTTTGTTTTCATAAGAAGGAACTGTTTGAATTTTATGAAAAAATATTAGAACAATAATTTTTTAACTTATAATACATGAAAATATTTTTACTCATTCAGGTAGACATAATAACATTAAACTGAACATACATTTAAAAAAGGTTAATTTCAATGAAAACTATTTCTTATAAACTTCAGTGGCATTTCATATAAATGAAAATATTCTCAAACCAGAAAGGATATTTTTCTCAATAATTATTTTCACGTAGACTCCCAAATTTATTTTCCATATAAGATAAAATTATTTTATTTTACATATGATTTATTGAATATATTCATAAATTTTACCATTTTTTTATTTATTTGAATGATTTATTTTCATGATGTGCTTATATTTAAGAATTATACTTATATTTCATGGATTATGTTATGATTAAAGGTTAATGAAACCAAATTTTTTATGGGTTATGATATGATTTTATTATTTGGAAAACATATGTATGGTTTTCATTATGTGATGGGTGGGACCCATATATACCTCCATCACATTAGGTAATAATTTATATCTCATGAGATAGACTTAAATACCTTTTTTTCTGTGATGGTCTAAAGAGTGAACCTTGACTAATATGATGGTCATGGGAGTGAACCATTACTAACAAGAAGGTTATGACAGTGATCCATGGCTACCAATATGGTTATGGGAGTCATCCATGAATACCAAGAAGGTTTTGTGAGTGATATCATACTAAATATATGACCTTGGAAGAGATGAAATGACTAATATGGAAATCATATTATAGGATTATAGGTCTACCACCAATTCCATGTCTTATTCCAATGTTATTATTGTAAGGATTTCCCCCTATTTCTATATGATTATTGTATTATGAACTGCCAATATTTATGAAATTATTCTGATTTAGGATCATTGATTTGTAGGGTGTGATTTTTTATTTTCATGACCATGTTATCATACTGTTATGATCATGATTATGTTTACATGTCTCCCCTGTTTACCTTTACTAAGAATATGAGCTCACCCATTTTTATCTTTCCTTTCACTCATGTTGTGAAGATTTTTATTATGTTTGATCTTTCTGAGAAGGGATCTGGTTGGGAAAAACATAATGGGAGATAATATAGATGACTTATGTTCTGGTGTTTATGTTTCCATGTTTTCAATGGCACTAAACTATTACAGTATTTGGGCTTCTATTTTTATAATGTTTTAAAAATTCTATACTAGTAAGTAATGCCAATTTACATGATGTTTTCTTCATTTTAAATATTTCCTAATGTGACTTGTGTCATCTTAGTTAAGACCATATCATTCCATCTATGATAATGTTTTTGGAACACATTTCAGGATTATAACTACTACATCCACTATACATTATGGATGCAAATATTTTTATAAGTGTAATCATGAATTTATATTTGATATTTATAAGTCTTATAAAAACATTAGCATGAAGTGTAGAATATTTTCTTGGTTTTCAATAAATTATCATTTTTATATTGTGTTTCTATATTAAAAATGTGTGACCTAGTATAAAAAAATCAAGATAAAACTATTATTAAGAGGTGAATTTACAAGGGTTAAGGATGTTTCCATCTCTTTTCATGTATCCACACTTAATATTAGTGATTAAATTTATGTTATGGAATCATGAAGAAAATAGTAATGATTTTTTCCCCAAACATGTGGTAATACCTTGCAAAAATAAAATGTTCTATGTTTTTCAATCATACACTCGATATATGAGTGAGTACTCTTTCGTCTCAGTGGATCTTAAGCACAACTAAACATAGTGGATGATTTTTAATAAGATAGAAATTATCAAACTAACAAATCAAAGAATCCACTAACCCCTCCTCCCTACACAATGTTACATAGTTAATTATCTAAAATTTTAAATCTCAATGAAATTTATGAGAAGAACATGATGTTAATAGATAAATCAATAAAATAAATATTTCAATGAATAAAAATTTAATTTAAAATATGAAAAACATCAAATTAAAAAATTCCATTTATTTCTAATCAATTATTAGCATTACATTTCTTATATATTTAGGGATATTATCCAGTTTATATAATTGAATATAATCATGAGAATAGGAAGAGATCTGAGACAAATAAAATATTAATTAAAACATTAAGAAATCTAGAAAAATAAATCAACTATTGGATTTGGTAATTTATATCTGAAACATATTATTTTAAGAAAATAAAAAAGAGGAACCATATTTAACTGAATGAATAAGAAGAGATCATTAATATAATTATTTAATAATGTTATTATATATTATTTGATGTTAATTTTCTAAGATACAAAATGGAAATTATATCCACTATTTTGTGTGAAAAATTAAAATATTTAAAAATATTATAATGTCTAAAGAGTATAATGAAAAAATGAACCAAAAATGGGTATTAAAACTATCACAGTATTTAAGAGTGAAATAATGATGTCACATTTCCATTATACAATCAATAATTTCTTGACTGATTTTTTTATATAATATAAAATAAATTTATCATATTTAAATATATCTGAAATATTTTTCATAATTATTTTTATATCTATCATGATGATACTTTTATTATTTTGATTAGATTATTTGTATCAACCATGAACTAAATTTTTCTTTAGATATATTTATTTGTTTTTTTATTAAACATTCAATTGGGATGATCATTTATTTTTTTATCACAATGTATGTAAAATGAAATAGTTTACATTTTTAAATTCATACACATATGCATATGTGGGTGTCGAATTATAGAATTAGAAATTAATAGTTAAATAAAATTGTTATGAAACGATGAAATAAAAAATATATTTATATTTTATTAACCTAATAAGGATTTCGACATATGATTTTCTTATTTTCTATTCTTAATAATTTTTATAAACATTATTGGTATAGAATCATCAGTCTATTTATCACTATATATTTAGTTTATTATTTAAGAAGTATATTGACATCCCCATCCATGAAAGGATTTATCACAAATGATAATCATATATGAGAATAATGAAATTCATCAATGAATAAATTATTTATAACAATATCCTGTGGGTTTTTTCAACTTCCTAAAATATTATTTACATAACCTCTTTATTAAAACTACTATTTATAATGAATAATATATAAGAACATGATTAAGAGAAAATAAGTACACTATGCCAAACACCCCCTTTTAAAAAAGTGATAACCATTAAATAATATAATATCATCGTTGGATCCCCATTAAAATTTATAATATCGTATTCATATATAATTAAAAAAATTCATCGCCTTTTCTTTTTCATTTCTATTCTACTATTCTAAAAAATAGAATTAGTAAAATAGATATAAATATTATAAAAAACCGTGAAGATTTCTAATATAAATTAAATATTATTTATTTTAATCCATATTTGTTTCTCTAAGAACCCTTGAAATTCAAATTTATTTAGGAACATAAGATTTTATGCAGTGATTAATAATTTTATACACACCCATTGTTTTATAAGTAATTTTTTCTTTATTACAAAGTGACTTCATATTCTTCAAAAAAAATTAAATTATATATTATATGATAATTTAATTGGGTCTTTGTGGAAATAATTGCAGCTTCTATGTTTACAATTAAGATGTTCTATTTTGGACTATCATTGGTTTCTTCTGTCCACGAGATCTATGGAATTTTTTCAATGAAATCATTCAAATTTATTTTGAATATATATATATTGTAATTGAAATATATTTACCACATGAGGAATTCATATAGATCATTTAATAAGAATGTCTACAACAATTCCAAATATAATCATCTATAAGTTGTAATTCCAAATTTAAATTCATTAATTTCGAAAACAAATTAATATTTATTTGAATATTTTTTATCCATATTACATAAATATATATTCATTCATTTTTATATTAAAATAAAATTATTTTCAAGAGACATTAGTATTTTCAATTTTTTAACCATTCATTATTATAAATAATTGCCAATAGTTTTGAAATTTTATTTGTTTTAGCAAATAATTATAGTGTCAATAATTTTGAACAATGTAATTCTGAAAAAATATGCTTAGTTAACCTAACATACTCATTTTAATTTTACAATGAAAAAACAAAAACAATTTTATTTTTCAATAGTATCTTATTATATTCTTCTACCTCTTCCACATCTAAGGAAATTTTAACCATTTATAGGGTGATTTAAATTTTAAAAAAAAGTTGTTATTAATTTTCAAAATATTCCAATCTACTTATAGCGATGATCATTTTTATTATTTTTAACTATTTAGTAATATTCCACCCTCACTTCTGACATACTTCATTTTCATGAGTTGTTTTTTCTCATAATTATTTATTTATTTATAAATGAAATTTTTTTTAGATAAAAATTATTATATGACCTTTTTAATTTATGTATCATTTTATTTAACTCACAATTTTTGAAAATAAATTATAATAATAATTTTTTTTATTTTTTATCTACAATAGTCAAAATACTATATAATATAAATCAAAGAGTATGAATTTCAATAATTTTAACATCTAGAAAAATATTTTTTATTTATTGTGACATATTTTTTG
Source organism: Viscum album (assembly GCA_963277665.1). NCBI lineage: Eukaryota > Viridiplantae > Streptophyta > Magnoliopsida > Santalales > Viscaceae > Viscum > Viscum album. Next base: position 1,844,656,094 of record OY728150.1, read on the forward strand.
TTTTAATATTTTATATCCTTTTTGTTTTTCTAAAATGTACAACATTATTAATCTAAGATATATTCCTAAATTATGTCACACAATAATTTATTTTCATATTTTAACTTTTTAATATATATAATATTGTATTATTATCTTGGAAACCTATATTAATATCTAATCAATAAATTACAAAACAAACATTACCCAATTTAGGGGATGATATCAAGATAAATAAATTAGATATATGATCATTAAAAAAAATTGACATGATGTCAAAATGAATAAATTAATAAATAAATTCCATATGTATTTATTTCTCACATTCATAATTGTATCGATTATTTTTATTCCACTCATAATATGTAATTTTATGGTCAAATAAATTATGAGATATATGTCGACCATAATATTCATATTATGATAATTTCTTCATTTATTTGAATGGTCATATGTAAACACAGAAACTTTTAAAAATGGTGTTTATTAATATGAGAAGGCATAATAACATCTCATCAAGAATACATTTTTCTCAATGGTCTGTAGGGCATACAATCTCATGGGGAAACATAAATTAATTATTAATTTTTTTATATTATAATGCATTTTTATTTCCCATTTAATTGAATTATATTTCCGATAAAAAGTGGTGAGTTTTCATGATGGTTGAAGATGATGTCAATAGTTGTTGACGAATATTGGAGAGCTAATGGAGGTGTTAATATGGTAGATGGAGAATAATTTTAGAGGATGAAACATAATATCTTATATGGAGTTAATTAAGATAATGAAATATTTATTATGGATGATTAGGCTGTGGTCCCTTATATGAATAAAAGTATTGTGTTGATAAATATAGATTCAATATCAATACATTTGGCTAGATTCATTATAATTTGAGGATAATTTATATCATTACAATTTCATATGACTTTGTTGGGTTATATGACATTGAGATGAATTAAAAAAAGAAAACTCATTATGGAGTATTAATTTCATTGGCCACATAAAATATTAAAAATGATTGTATGAAATTGATAGTGTTTTTCATGATATTAAGGAATAACCTTGAATAATGTTTTATAAGAATATTACATTGAGGTAATTGTGGATATCACATTGAGGTCATATGAATTTTTGTGTGTATAAAATTAATTTGGTATGCCATGAGAATTTTAATGTCTTATGAGGTGTGAAGAATATATTGATAAATTTATAAATTAGGATGTAATGAGTCTGAAATTTCAAAGAAAATATTTTCATCTTAGATTCTTTGGGATTTTATGAGTATGCAGTTTCTGATGGAACCTGATTCCGAGGCCCAGTGTGGCCAGAATCAATTTCTGAAGTTTAGCTCAGGTACGTTCTATGAACGAACAAGCTGTTTTTTCAATCTTTTGAACCGGTACTCAGAATTGAAATCTGAGGGCACTGATGAAACTGCAGTGTCCGTAATTTCTTAAGAGGACTTTTACCGAAGATTCGTTTGCTTTAGGAAGTTGTTAAGAATGTGGATTAAATAAAAATGGTGAATAAAATTTGTACCATTTTTATTTAATCCACATTTTTAACAACTTCCCAAAGAAAACGCGTCTTCGGTAAAAGTCCTCTTAAGCAATTACCGACGCTACGGTTTCATCGGTACCCTCAGATTTCAATTCCAAGTAGCGGTTCAAAATATAGAAAAACCCGCTCATTCGTTCACTGAACGTACCCGAGCTAATCTTCGGAAATTTATTTCGGGCACACTGGGCCTCGGAATCAGGTGCCGTCAGAAACTGTGTACTCGTAAAATCCCCAAAAATCTAAGAAAAAAAATCCCTGGAAATTTTCGGGTCTTTACATTACTCCCACCTCAGGGATGTACGTCCCCGTAAAGCATCAACACACACTAGGGAAAACGAAGTGGTACTGAGCAAGAATCTGAGCCTGCCACTCCAATGTGCTCTCCTGGAGGTTATCATACTGCCAATTAATGTGCACCAGAGGAATTGACAGTCTAGGTAAGACCCACTCTTGTCGATCCTCAATATCCACTAGAACCTCTGTGAATGCCTCCCCATCATCAATGTCATACTCCCTGTGGTCGATGATGTGTGAAGGGTCGTGCACGTATCTCCTCAGCTGATATACGTGGATGAAATCATACACCTAATGCAACTGAGGTGAAAAGGGTCGAGCGCTATACCACCCCGCTTAACCTACTGAGGACCTAGAATGGTTCGTTGAACCCCGGAGATAACTTGCCTCCTTGGCCACATTTCCGTAAGCCTCATTTAGGTGAGACCTGTAAAAGATGTTGTTATCACCCTTGAACTCCAGTGGTCTTGTCTCCTATCAGCATAGGACTTCTATCTGATCTATGCAGTCTCAATTTCCATGAACCATCTCTGGTTCTACACGTGATGACTCCATTACTATCCACAAAGGATATCTAAAATGCGGCCAGCTGCTATCTCACCACCCCTAAGAGATGAATATCAGTCCCCATACTGAGCGCTTCTGCGACAACGTTCCCCTTCCTTGGAGTATAGACTATCTCGAAGACGTAGTCCTGGAGGAACTGAAAACTGAAAACTCATGCTGTCATGAGGGTAAGGTTGGCCGACTCAAGAGTTATCAGCCGCATCCTCCTAAGAATGAGTTTATCATGTGCTACCTGGGTTTCCCTTTTCACTAACTAGGGAAAACCCCATCCCAACATTGTAGATAAACCACAACCTTTTTTCCTAATACCGTCAATTTTTGTATGAACTGTGGTTGCCCAGTCCATACTCAAACTAACGATGTAAGGCCTCTACGCTTCCACCATGAGGTTCCAACTGAAACTCTTGCCTCTAGGGTCAGATCACATCGTCGATGAATGTGTGATTATCGAGTCTCCTTCCAAAGGTATCTCCAGATGTGAGGATCAAGTCAATGGCTTAACCCAAAACTCTAGGTCTGGGACAAGATTCGTGGAAGCAAGGAATGATAGATATCTATGTCTATTGATACGAAAAGTTATAGTAGACACAGACTGTACCTTGAATCATTCCTAGAGCCCCTGGGTCACACTCCTTGACCGCATGTAACTACTGTCTTTCCCAGCCCTCTTGCTCCCTAAGCCTGGCAGGGACTACAGAGGTGGGTGGTTGTATCATGTCGAAATGTTCACCAACACATTCTTCTCTCCTATCTCTGCTTCCACATCTGCTGCTCTACAGATTCATCTAACCTTAACAGCTCTTCTTGAAACATTATACATGCCCAAGTCTCTAAGACTGTAACCAATTCGTACCTTTCAACTGCAAACATTCACTGGCTATAACTGATTAGCCATAGAATATCCAAGCACAAAGGTTCTCTCTAGAACTCTAACATAAGTAGGAATGCATAGAGGAAAAGTGATGGATCAGATGTCATTTAGAAACACCTCTCTTGGAAGTTCGAGCCCTGAAGCACTGATCGCATCGTATCAATCGAGTACCAGGAATGGTTTGGTACGCCCGATGAGTACTCATCTACCGTCATGTCATCCTACTGAAGTTGTGTAAGCTCTAGAAAACTCTCATCCACCTCCCCAAGCCAGTTCTCAGATAACAATGAGTCGGGCTCACCTCGGAACTTGAGGGATATCTGGTGCTGAAACATATGTAAGGCACTAAGCCTACTAGTATCCTTTACCAGTACTGCCGGTAGTGTCTGCTGGCCAATAGGCAGTGATATAGCTGACACACAACCCAAAGGTACTATCTCAGGCATCGGTCCACATACTGAAGCCTCATCACTATACGGACCAACCTCATGGTCACTCACTGGAAAAAACTAGCAGCTATGATCACCATCCAATATACAGGTGTCTCGACTAGGCGGAAAACTCTAGCAATCGGCTCATCCAGTCCTCTGCGGCCTGGGAATCTGTCTCGCCTCATAACCTCGGAGGCCCCTGCTATTGGAACTCATGCGACGCGCTCTGTCAGCGTGCACCATCAACTAGTATGGCTGGTGGCATCTACTGCCTAATGGGTGGTGGTGTTGCTGGTACACCACCCGAAGGTGCCAACATAGCAAGAGGGCCCTGCACCAGAGCCTCATCGCTCTGTGGACCGTGATCATGTACTCTCCCTTGGGAACCCTAGCTGGCTATCTTCACAGCAGCATCCTGATAAGGAATAGGTGCGCCATGGTCAAATAGTATACCTGGTGAGCTGACTCAAAGAGACCACAAAGGAAACTCTTGAAACACACACGGAATTAGTGTTTCCGTGCACTGGGTCGGAATTCAGAGGTCAAGGTCCTGGTGTATGGATACGTCAGCCGCCGCACCAACACTAGACTCCCTGGACTAAAAACCACACTCAATACTCTTAACACTATTTCTTCATAGTAAGATAGATTATAGTCATAAGTTCTGTGGTAGAAACGACTCCTCTGATACCAATTTGTCACGACCCGTCCTCGGGACCCGTGCCGTGACTACCCCTAGCCCGCCTTCTAAAGGCCAGGGGCTGGAGACTAGCACAAAATGCATAAATCCCGATAAAAGGGAAGGCATTTCCTTTATATAAGAAAAAAAAACATATAATACGCAAGCTGAAGTAAATAGTTGAAGTAAAGAAAAGTAAACTGAGTATAAAAGTAAGTGTTAGAAAGTAAATGGGACAGTATACAAACTCAACTGAAAGTACAGTACAACTGAGAAAAGTAAAGTACAACAGCTGAAAAGTAAAGCAGCAACCACTGAGACATCCTCCAGAAACCCCACCTGAATGGTGGGTACAGATGGTCTCCTCATCTCCTCAAATCCGTCCGTCCACTCTGTGTACGTCTTGTCTGATAGTCCACCTCCGGATTTCGTCCCGCTCCACAAGCCTAAACCACGATCAGCATTGTCCGTCTTCTGCAACCATCAAAACATAGTGCGGGAATATCCCGTGCAGGGGTGAGTATACGATACTCTGTAGGGACACCGAGACCCTCGAAGTCCTCCCAGTATCCAAAAAGGGTAAACCACAAAGTAAGGATATAATCACGAAGAATCAAACGACTCTACTTATGTATATTCCCATACATATCCCTAAGTCATAAATTCCAGTTTGGCTCTAACTCACGAGCCCAAGTACAACCCAGTACAGACAGGATAGCACAACCCAGTCCACAGAGTAAATCACAACCCTGTCCACATAGGAAATGACAACCCAATGCACACAGGAAATCAAGTCAATCATATTTATGATAAAGATTGAATGTCAAGACTCAGCTCACACAGGTATACTACTCCCGAAGTGGGGTGGAGATGATTAGCTATAGCCTCAGAATCATCTCCTCTACCGAACCCACAGAGGATCCAAGTACAGTCATCCCCGTTGCCGAACCCACGTAGGATCCAAGTACAGTCATCCTTGATGCCGAACCCACGTAGGATCCAAGTACAGTCGTCATCATCGTCGCAGTCAGAGCCAGCTCTATGGTTGCCGCACACAGCATGCTCAATTCCGGGAGGGTCCTCTCCACGAGAAAAGGGGTCGATAAACCAACTACCACAAATTCCCATGAAGAAGTATCTTAAAGGACCGCCTCGTAAAAGGGGTCTCAACGCAACAGACGGTGCGTTAATTGGACGCCCGGTCTGTTAGTTATTAGCAATTTAGTCTCGGGGGCCCGGTTGGTTTCATGTACGAACCAACCTGACCATATCTCAACTGTACCCTGAACTCTCATAGGTTATACTCAAAGGGACCACTTCTCAACAAGATTACCGATGTCGTTGATGGTTTGTCAAATGGTCTTCTGGTATGAATGTTATCGGCTTTTCCTTTCCAGAGGCCCGATTGGATTTCGGTTACAATCCAACCCATCTATACTTAAACTGTGTCCAAACCTCAGGTGAAGTATACCAAAAGTTCTGTCTCATTAAAAGGAACCCAACAAGGTCGACAACACATCAATCAGACTTCTGGAGATCAAGTTATAACTGTTTCCGCTCCGAGGGCTCGGTTGGTTTCGGCTTCGGACCAACACGACCATATGAAAAATTTACTTAAATTTTGATTTTAATATACCAAAACTACCCTTTCGATCCAAGGATCCCTACGCAACTGACGCTGCATCGATCGGAGGTCTGTAACCCAAGATATGGGCGTTTGAACGAACCTGGTCCGAAAATAGGGGGTTCGGGCCCAGTCCAACCCGGCCCGATACCCCCTGGGTCAGCCCGAAAAGGGTTGACCCGACCCGGTTCCATGTCCGGCCTGATTGGGCATGTCCCAGCACGGCCTGACGCAGGCGCAGCCCTGCCCGACGCAGGCGCGGCCCGGCCCGGCCGGCCCCCGCGGTTGGCCGCGTGGCTGGCCGACCAGCGGAGTGGCGGTGCCCTTTGTTTCGGAAACGGCGGCCCCCACTTGGTGGGGTCTGCTGTAGGAAAGTCTGGGGGGTTACACCCCTCAGTTTCTTCGAAACGTATGGCCATAATGGCCGGCCGGTGTGAGCTGTAGCAGGACCCGCCGGGATCCCGCCTCTTGGAGCGCCGGCGGTCAGCCGAGCCCGGCCGCCCCTGCTGGGGACCGCCGGGGCCTTAGACCGCGCCTCCCATTTGACCGGTGCAGTGCAACGACGCCGCGCCCCTCCACCGTGGCCCCCTTGAAGTTCCGGCAAGGAACCACGACGCCGCGCCCCTTCACCGCTGTGCACTCTTGGCCACGACCTCCTTCGATCTCACCGACGCGGCGCGACGGCGCCGCGCACGACCGCCACGGCCCGCTCCAGCCACGGTCCTCTTTGTTCCTATGTGGTGCAATGGAACCTCGCCACCTTCACCGCAAAGATCAACGAGGATCAACAAAAGAATGGGAGGAGGATCGGTCGTGTTTGTGCAGTCCGATCTCCTCCCGTTATGTCTATTACAAGAGGCCAAAATAATCAACGAAGAACGTTAAATTAAACTTGAATGAAGATAAACCTACCTTAGAAAACATTGAAGAACGTCGGTGTCTCCTCCCTTGTTGCAGAGGAAGAAGAGGATGGAGAATACCAGAACCGCCGTGTCAATGTTCTTCGTCAGAGAATTGGAAATCTTCGTTGAAGAGTGACGTTCTTCGCGGAAGGATGAAGTTCTTCGCGGGAGGATGAAGTTCTTCGTGGGGGGATGAACTTCTTCCAAAGAGAAAAGGGCTCTCTCCCAAGTTTAATTAGACAAATCAATTATAATTAATGAAGTGATATTGTTTTTAAATTCATGTTTTTGAAATGCATGGAAAAATAATAAAATAAAGGAGGGCCTTATTTTATTTGGTTAGTTTTGTTGTGTGAGGAAATTTGGGAGAGAGCCCTTTTCTCTTTGGAAGAACTTCATCTTCCCACGAAGAACTTCATCCTCCCATGAAGAAAATCTTCCTTCCGCGAGGAACATCATTCTTCAACGAAGAATTCAAATTCTCCGATGAAGAAGGTTGAATCAGAGGTTTTGGTATTCTCCATCCTCTTTTTCCTCCACGACAAGGGAGGAGACACCGACGTTCATCAACATTTGCTGAGGTAGGGGTTATCTTCGTTCAAGTTTAATTTAATGTTCTTCGTTGATTATTTTGGACCCTTGTAATCGACATAACAATAGGAGATTGGACCGCACGAACACGGCCGATCCTCCTACCCTTTTTTTGTTGTTGATCCTCGTTGATCTTTGCGGTGAAGGAGGTGTGGTGCCTTTGCACAGCGTGGGAACAAACAGGACCGCGGCCGGAGCAGGCCACAGTGGGGGTGCGTGGCGCCGTCGCGCCACGCCAGAACATCAAGGGGGATGCTTCCGGGGTGGGCAACGACGGAGGGGCGTAGTGCCGTCGTGCAGTGCTGGTCGGACGGGAGCGGCAGCCTAAGGCCGCGGCGGTCACCAGCAGGGGCGGCCGGGCTCGGCTGGCCGCCGGCGCTCCAGGAAGAGGCACCCCCGTGGGTCCCGTGTCAGGTCAAACCAGCCGGACATTATGGCCAGCCGTTTATGAAGAAACTGGTGGGCTTAACCCCTCAGACTTACCTAGGGCGGACCCCACCGGGAGGTGGCCACCTTTTTCGAAACAAAGGCCGCTGCCACTCCGCTGGTCGGCCAGCCACACGGCCAACCGTATGGGCCGGCCGAGCCGGACCGCGCCGTCTGGGCTGGGCCGCTCCAGCCAGTCCGGGCTGTGCCCCATCGGGCCATACCCGGACTTGGGTCGGGTCGACCCGATTCGGGCCGACCCAGGGGGTATCGGGCCGAGTCGGAACGGGCCCGAACCCCTATTTTCGGACCAGGTTCGTTCTAATGCCCATATCATGGGCTACAGACCTCTGATCGACAAACCGTCAGTTGCGTAGAGATCCTTGGATTGAGGCGGTATTTTTGGTATATTAAATTCAAGCTTTAAATAATGTTTGGGTATGTCCATGTTGGTTTGAACCCAAAACCAACCGGGCCCTTGGAGCGAAAATAGTTAAAACTTGAGCTCCATACGTCTGATTAACATGTCGTCAACTTTGTTGGAATTATTTTAGTGAGATGGATCTTTTGGTATACTTCACCTGAGGTTTGGACGCTGTTGGAGTTTGGCCGGGTTGGATTGTACCCAAAATCCAACCGGGCCCCTGTAACATAAAAGCCGATAACTTTCAGATCGGACGACCGTTTGATGAACAGTCAGCGACGTTGGTAATCTGGTTGAGAAATGGTCCCTTTAAGTATACCCTATGAGAGTTCGGGGTATAGTTGAGATACAGTCGGGTTGGTTCATACACGAATCCAACCCGGCCCCCGGGACTGAAAGGTTAATGACTAACAGACCGGGTGTCCAATTGACGCGCCGTGTGTTGTGTTGAGACCCCTTTGACAAGGCGGTCCTTTGAGATACTTCTTCATTGGACTTCGTGGAAGTTGGTGTATCGGCCCATTGGCTTGTGGAGAGGACCCTCCTGGAATTGAGCGTGCTGTGTGCGGGAACCCTAGAGCTTGCTGCGACTGCGACGACGATGACGACTGTAATTGGATCCTATGTGGGTTAGGCCACGAGGATGACTGTACTTGGATCCTACATGGGTTCAGCAGTAATGGTTACTGTACTAGGATCCTACGTGGGTTTGGCAATGATGACTTTTGTACTTGGATCCTATATGGGTTCGGTAGAGGAGATGATTCTGAGGGTACATCTAATCATCTCTACCCCTCTTCGTGAGTAGTATACCTATGTGAGTTGAGTCTTGACCCTCAATCTTTATCATCGATGTGATTCACTTGATTTCTTATGTGGATTGGGTTGTGATTTCCTGTGTGGACTAGGTTGTGATTTCCTGTGTGGACCGGGTTGTGATTTCCTGTGTGGACTCAGTTGTGATTTCCTGTGTGGACTGGGTTGTGATTTCCTGTGTGGACTCGGTTGTGATTTCATGTGTGAACTGGGTTGTGATTTTCTATGAGGACTGGGTTGTGATTTCCTGTGTGGACTGGGTTGTGCTATCCTCTTTGGAATGGGTCGTACTTGGGCTATTGAATTGGAGTTGAACTAGAATTGATGACTTAGGTATATGTATGGGAATATACCTAAGTAGAGTCACTTGATTCTTCATGAGTGTATCCTTACTTTGTGGTTTAACCATAATGGATACTGGGAGGCCTTCGGGGTCCCTACTGAGTATTGTATACTCACCCCTGCATGGGCAATGCCCGCACTACGTAGTGTTGGTTGCAGACGAGGGACAATGCTGATCGTGGTTGAGGCTTGTAGAGCGGGACAGAATCTAGAGGAGGACTATCAGGAGGGACGTACACTGAGCGGACAGATGGGTTTGAGGAGATGAGGATACCATCTTTACCCACCCTTCAGGTCGGGTTTCCATAGGACATCTCAGTGGTTGCTACTTTACTATTTAGCTATTTTACTTTATTTTTCTCAGTTGTACTCTACCTTCATTTGGGTTTTTATACTGGCCCATTTACATTCCATCACTTAATTTTGAACTTAGTTTACTTAGTTTTTACTTCAGCTTGCGTACTCTGTGGTGTTTGTTTTCTTATATAAAGGCAATGCCTTCCATTTTATCGGGATTTACGCCTTTGTTTCTAGTCGCCAGCCCCTGGCCTATAGAAGGCGGGCTTGGGGTAGTCATGGAACGGGCCTCGAGGACGGGTCGTGACATAGAACATCATTGATTATATAAAACATTGATGTAGTTATTCTTGATGAGATAAAAGGAAATCCACAACATAGTTTAGTATAGAATTAAGATGTTGAAATGGGATAATGAGAAATTTCATGTTGTAGTTTACATCGTGGTCTCTTTAAAATCCAGCTGACCAGACCGTTGGGAATCCTAAATAACTATTTTGGTAATCATTAAGGATTGAATAATGAAATAGACTACTGAAATGATATTTTAGATTTTTTAAATAGCATTGATAAAATAGTAGTTTAAAATAAGTATTAAAGTTACCCTACATTAATATGGTGGGTATTTCTCAGAATATGTCAACATATGAAAATTGAGGAGCAGAAATATTTCATGAATATGGTCATACTAAATCACATGTGTATTGATGTTCAGAGATAGAAACTACTAGGAACCTACCATGGTTAATTCATGGTCCGTTGATGCTATATGTGTCTTGAGGCTCGACATGCAGGGTTTGATATTGTAAGACATGTTATGGTTCAACATGAATAACTTGGAATTTTAAAAAATTCAAATTAAATTCACATCAATGAGAATATAAAAACCCAGTAATTAAAATAAAACATACATGTCCATCTCCATGTATTAAATAAATTTTAAAGAGGTATCTATCTATTATTTTTATTATATTTTATATCAAGACAGTAAAAATATTTATAATTCCAAAAACCATGATTGACTTCACGTTGCATATGAGACTAAAATGGGGACAATTTAGGGAACGGAATTGGTGGTATACGAATATGATAGACTAATAATATATAGTAACATGAAAAGGGATAAATAAAATCCTGGATCCATTAAAAATAAATGGAACATTTTTGGAGTATTCAAACTTCTTTTTAAATAATGTTCATTTGATGGAATGGAATAAAATTAATCCTGATTAATATCTTTTAAAAAGATTTATTTGTACCATCATTAATTTTCAATTAGTAGAACATATTTATTTAGTTTTTAATCAGGGAATATGAACATAATGTGGCATAGAAAGGTCCTAGAGTATAAGGATATCAGTCAATATTTTATTTCATATTTTTAGTGGGATATGTGAAGATGTAATATCTCATTTGTGTCTCATGATTAACAGCATATTATAACTCTACGATGATTAGGCTGTGGGGGTTAATGGTGAAACTAATTCTTTATTTTGTGGAGATTTTTTTATTAGAGTTACTTACCAATCAATTTAAGGAGTTTTATTTTACATAAAACAATATATTTCCTTTTTATAGTTTATTATTTAGATTATAGTTTATATAAGGCAAGAGTTAGAGAATATATTGAGTATGTTAGAACATAAATTTATTTAGAAGATTTATACCATAAGAATAATTCTAGAAACAAGTCATTAATACCCCCCATCAGTTCTCCACTAATCATGGGAACTAAAAAGTGTTTTTGAGAAAATTTATATTCCCCATGAAGATCCAATGTATTTATAAAAATTTCAAGATTAATTATTTAAAAAACAGGGCAGCCCAAAATTTTAATGGTAATAAATATCACACCTACAATAGTAGAATTCATTCGTACCACTTTTCACTTGGATTATATGTTATAATTCAAAAAACTTGAGGTTTCCACCCATTGAAAAAGGAGAACCTTTTTCCTCCCCTATTAATAAAAATATATAGGTGGAAGGAAGGGCTTGAAATTCTTTAAATATTTCCTCCTTTAAGAAGTTATAAAAAAGGTAATGGAACTTCATACTACTAATGATAGTTGGGATAAATTTAAAAGTAATTATAATGTAATTTTATTGTTAGGGAAGTCAAACACAATCTTCATTTGATAATATTTGATGATAATAAAATGTATGATGATAAAATAATTTATGACTATTTCAAAATAGTTAATAAACCATTATTCAATATTTTATTCATTTGTTTGAATTAGGAATATTACACCATTTTTTAAAAAAATATTAGAAAACTACCAACTCATTTGGATAAAAACGTATCATACTTTGATGATTGATAATATTTTCTAGTAGATGATATATGCAATATTATCATTGCTTATGAGACCATATAATATTATTCTATTATAAATAAATAAATTGAGGAGATAAATTTTTAGAAAGTTAGAAAAGAAAAAGTCAAAAAGGATGAACATGTTATAGAATCAAGTGATTCATAAATTGATGAATAAAACATATACATCATCAAAAAAATTCACTTCATTCAACGATAATCCAAAATTTAAGTTGTAATGGAAAAGGAAAGTGACCACCAAAGTAAAAATATTTTAATGATATTTGAAAATTTTATAAAAAGTACCCAGGAAATAATTATATTTATTATAAATTAGAGAAGGAGGAATATAAATTTTTAAAAAAATTATGAAAATAGTGATACATTTTAATTGAAATAAAATATTTTTAATGATAATAAATGAAAAACATTTCTCATTTTTTTTCCAATAATTTTATGAAGAAAATTATCTTATTCATGTTATGAATAGATTTTAATCCTCTAAAAATGTTGTTGAGTACGAAATGAATGGTCTGAAGTGTCATCTAAATGGTGAGTTTGAATCTTATATTGATGAGATCACATTACTCATGAAAAAAAGAAAACTTTTATTAAATATAATAATAAGACTATTAAATTATATGAATAAGTTTTTTGAATGGAAAAAACCAAAATTAATGAAATAATGATAATAAAATTATTGATTTTTGAGAAAGATAAGATGTTTTGTGATCATATCCAGAAGATGACTGGAAAATATGAAAAGTTGGTAAAGACCCAATATATTTATAATGGTGCTAAAAATGATCTGTGGAGGATTGTATATGAATTATAATGGATTCTTAATTTAATGTAGAATCTTATTATTTTGGTGAAAGGAGGTGTTCCCAATGGTTATTAATTTCACAACCTATTCATTCTTAAAATTAAATTTGTATTTCAATATATATAGGTTATAAAAGTATGATTTAACCATTTTGTACCATGAATTAAAATAGAACGATCTCTTTTAATTTTGAGGGATAGATTAATATTTAAATGAGACCACTACACATTCTGTAAACGAATGCTTAGTATAATGAAATATAATATCCAAAAAATTTATTAAAAAGTCATACTCAGAGTGAGAGATCTTATTTCACTATTTTTTTTCTAGTGTTATGTAACTTATGGAAAAATAATAATATTTCATGAAAAATATGAAATTTGTAAGTAGTATTCATGAACGGGGGGGGGTGATATGATTGTGATAGCTTCATAAGTAATATAACAAATAAATATGACTATATCAAACATGTCCACCTAAAAACATATTTTTTGGAAGAAATATGTGGTACATAGGTATATTATAGGAAAATTGATGAGTCATGTATGACTTGGACACTTGTTTAAGTACTATATAATTATAATGTGAAGGAATTTCATATAAAATAAGGGTAAAGTTATTTTTCAATGATACAAGAGAAATTTTATGTGAAAAATAGAATGAAGTTATGATTATTGAGAATGAATTATTGATAGCTTATATGGATTAATTGGGTGTCACTAACATAATCTATATTAGACAAGTGAAATTTCATACAAAAGAAAATAAGGTTGTTTCACATAAATAGGATGGAATTCATGAGATTTTCTTTAGAAGTGGTGATCTAAAAACAAATGGTAAAATTTGAAAAAGTCTTGGAAATAATGGAAATTACAAAAAACTAAATGAAATTCCTACCAAACCAATAAGAGCAGATACAGAATCAAATACCGGCATCATCAAAAAAATTACATTATTTATTAGTTTGAGAAAACAACTTCAATGAATTAATAGTATTAAGAGAATATAATTGGTCACAATCCTGATAAGTATTGTAAATGAAAATTAAGTATGAGGAATCCTTCTAATTCATTGTATATATGATTTGAGATGTCTTGGTTGAGATAAATTTCTCGAATTCACTATTAATATTCATCACAAAAAACATCCCTATATGTTATAATTATTTTTATTTTTACTAATATGAAAGTAATTTAGGGATATTTTTGAGGCTATCACTGTTGGAATATCTAAATATGTTACACATTATAGAGTTTTATTAGTACCCTACTAAATTATTGGGTGCAACCATCATCATAGAGAAAACATGTATTGAATCTATACTAAATAAATTGTTCAATAATTTTTTTAAAGTTTTAGAAAACACATATGAAATATAGAAAATGAGGTATGTTAACTCCAACCTATATTTGGAATTATATAGTTTTCAAAATCATGTTGGAGAAATTTTTGCTTTAAAAGGGGGATTTACATATCTTTCAATTAAATTTTTTGATATATTTGTGGGGTTGAGAATACGATACATCCTTTTTTTGTATAAATATATTTGAAATATACCCTAAAATTATTTTTTATGAATATATTCATATGTATGGTGGTTTATGGAGTTTATTTTAATCCTTTTTTATTAATTATCTGTCTTCTAAAAAGTGATAGACCTTGTCGACATATAATTTTCTAACAAAATTATCATTTCTAAAAAAATAGTGTGATATCGTCCTTTACTAAAGAGGAATATTTAATAATTCATATATAAAATATGGTGAAGAAAATGCTTCCCAAAGAATCCAAGATGAGATCAAAATCACCCTTGTTTCCTAAGTTTTCTTAACAATATGTGGAGAAGGATAAGAGAACATATTTACATAATAAATGTGTGGTGATATTAATAAATATAACAAATGGGGAGATTATTATTCACATTAGATTGAAATATATTTATTTTCAATAACATTAAATTTCATTATTGATAAATATGGTGTCAATATTTTTCCATATACTTTGGAGAGTGGAGGGTGGTGCATTCTGCAAAATGGGAAAATAGTTGAGAGGTTGTGTATTGATAACTTTTTAAAACATATTCATTTAAAATGAACTTTTTTTGATATGATTAGAGTGATTTTATTTATTAGAATCAATTTTAGGTTTTTATTAATGCATATAAACCATTAAAAATAATTTATATGTGTTTTTGATTCATTGAGAAAATGTTGGGAAAAGACAATGAGGTAATGTATTTAGTTTAGTGATGTTAAAAAATAATGTATAGTGTTTATTAATTGGGGGTGAATATGTATGAAATAGCGTTTCTCATATGACGTGAATTCCATGTATGAATTTTCAATATCACATGACCTTGATCTAGGTTAATAAAATAGGAAATTACCTGATTAATATGTAATTCATAGTCTATATATGAAATTTAAAGTATGTGTATTACATTGAAAATTCCTGTGTCTGAACTCGAAGAACATATCCTAAGACATTTATCTAGGTATATGAATTTGAATATAAGGGACACATGAAATTCAGGCCGTATAACATTTTTCAGCTATGACTTCAATGAAAGATTATGTAGGACTTTTGAATGCTTATAATAATGGAATAATAGTTTTAGATGATACATAAACCCAAAAACATGGAATAAAAATCACAATTTAGGATGTGATTCAAATTTATATCAAAGGAGATCTACTCCACGTCAATGTGTAGACCGGGAGATGCTAATATGGAATTAAAAGATAAGTCACAATATTATGATGTTCATGATTATAATAAAATGAAAACTACAACACCATGGTGAATGATCATCAATTTTTTTATACATCATTAAGGATTGGAAAAAAAACAGAGTGCTAATATTTAATTCAATCCATTTATCTTAGTTTTGTGTGGTCCATTATATAGAAATGATGAAGAAATGTACACCACATTATAGGGGTGGGTGTTTTAGACATTATTTCCACTATTGTGAAATTATGTGTTGGGAAATTCTATGGAGGCCATCATGGTGAATGTAATAAGAATCGAAGGATAGATATATAAATTACATGTATCATGTTTTGGTGTTTTTTGGTAATTATTTTTATAAAACTTTGATGTTGGAAGTTCTCTTAGACATATCATGTGGAGTTCTATGTTATAGGAAAATAAATTCTGGTATAAGATTCATAAAGATGTGGAACAAGCTCAAAGGTTTCATAATTCCTAGAAAGATAATGCCATAAAAATTCAAAAATTGAGTTTTTTTATTAATACGATCATATAATTATTTTAAATGGGAATTTATATATCATTTAAATAACATTTAAAAATATGACTCTTAGAGAATTTTTATTACCAAAATTCACATAAATGACAAAACATGTCACATGAGACTAAATGGATAAGAATCCAAATAATATAATTGATGTTAAAAGAAGATATAAACCTAATACTCTATAGTATTGTAAAGAAGACGATATAAAAGTAATTATACATTCATGAATATGGAGGCTTACTATTCCCTATGTATTACAAGTGATACAAGGATTCAGTTCATGTGATGAACTAGAATGTGAGAAAACTAGATGAATATGTTATGATAAATAATTAGACATAAAAATAGGATTTTTACATGAGTAGACCTAATTGATTTAGTATTTTTGAGGAGTAATATCTTCATTATGGGGTGAATTTGGAGCCTACAATAGAAGGGGGTCGTTCTATAGTTTGGATCATATTTGTAGTGGGTAGTGTATTGATGCAGTATATCGTCTTTGAATAGCGATACAGATCTTATCAATACAATATATTGACTAGAATGTGATGGTATATGGTGCTTCCACTTATTTAAATAGAAAATAATTCCATATTATAAAAATCAACCAATCAGGAACTGGAGTAGTTTTTTTATTCAAACCATGGAAATACATGTTCTTTCTCATTCATTTAAATTATTCAATATATGAGGTGATATTAGGAGAATATATTTATTGGATTGAAACATTAATACGGATAAGAGGATGATTTAAAAAATATGAATTTTTGATAGAAGACCTTTAATTCATTCACCCAATGGTCAACTAAGTTCGGTCACCACAAATCATATTATTAACTACCAATTACAAAAAAAGATCTGTTAAAAAATATATAGAAAAAGTAAAAGTTTAAGTCTTCAATATTTATAATATAAATTAAATCATTATGAATAATTATGACTCCAAAAAATTAAATTTAATAAATTACTCATTAAAATTTATAAAATATTTAATAATACATTTTAAAAAATATGAATTGAGAAATATAATATACTATGAATGTATGTGAGAAAATAAATTCATAAATAAAATATATTTTTTAGTATATTTTTAAAAAACATTTTAAAACCGTTATCAAAATTAATGAATAATCAAGGAATGATATCCACCTTATTTTTAGTTAAAAAATTTCTATACAATATGTAAATATCATAGACTATGTGTATTTAAAAATATTTTTTAAGAAAATAATATATAACACTATTCAAACAAATACTGTGAGTTTTGAAATCAAAATGTGGAAAAATTCATTTTTTTCACTAATAAATTAAAATAACAATATAAAATTTTAGAGACTTATAATCAATAAAATGAAATCTATAATTTCATAAAGGATAACTCAAAAAAATAAAAAATATGAATAATTAATACTAAAATTAAATGTATGAAAACTTAAAATATATATATATAAATTTAATATTACTATTTTAATCAATAATATGTTCAAAATAGAAAATAATATTCAAGAGAGGACTTATAATCATAAAAATATAACTAATAATTCAATCCTCGTTAACCAAGTATATATCATGTTGATAAAATTTTACGAAATTAATAAATTATTGGAGAGTTATTTTTGGTTTTGATTTTAGTGATTTCACCTCATGGATCATTTTAAATTATTTTTTAAAAGATAAAGGTAAAAAAATTACATGGGATCTTTATACTTTTTATTACATCTTGATTAGCTATATATTTAATCAATGTGACAATATTTTGAACTATAAGTATTCGGTTCATAAGAAAAAAAATTGTATTAAATTTTGACAAATAGATTTATATTGTTTTCAAAAAATATATATTAATATTTCATAGAAATGTCAACACACTACTCAATTATATTTTTTCACCATTGAAAAAATTTTCATTAAAACAAAAATCATTATGTGTCTTATTTTTTCTATATAACAGACCTTGAATCATGTTTTGGGCTGTATCCACTCTAGTTAAATGTAAAAACCTTTATTAAAATAATTTTATTATATATATATATAAATATATCCCCTTATATAAACATTTTTCTGTGATTGTTTTTTTGTATTTATTCAATTTTTATTGTCATTATAAGTAATCAGTGACATACATGATTTTCGTTGGTGTTTCTGTTGATATTTGGTCATTGTTTAACTATTACCATGTAAATATGATTATGGTATCATCTGATAGGTAATGAATAACCATGAAAGGAGGTTGTATTTAAATTCAGCATGAACTACGTCATTTGGAAGATAAAATGAGTTATTTGGGAAATTCTTAATAATTTATTTTATTATCTAATTCATCCAAAAACCATGAAAAGTGTCCTTAGAACCACGGTGAACATAATTTAGCATCCAAATAAAAATGAATGGTTAGGTTAAAAATCTCTATGACCATGAATCCTAACTACAAAGTGTATAAAATAATCTATAGGTAAAATCATGGTTAGATGAAATGTTTCCTAGCAGGTGAATTCTATCCTTGAAAATACTGAAATATTACCTAATCACTACATGACCTCTCCTTTCACCCAGAAAAACTAATATTGATGGCCAATTAAGCCCAAGGTCACCTATTTAATGGGGTATAAAGTTTTGTAATAATGATACTCCAAATAAGTATTTAAGTAGAAATTGTTTCATTTATGTAGAATAGATTTTTTTCATTCTATTATTATTTTTTGACAATTCTATGCTATTGATAATGGTTTTTTACAATATAACCATCCAGCTTATCAGATGTAAAATAATAAATATTTCTCAGGTGTTATGAATAGATAAGTGGATTCTTCTAGAATAATTAAACATTGTAGTCCTCTGTAACATGAAATTCAATTTATTATATATTAATAAATATAATACAATTTTTAAAATACTTAAAAATTTATACCATAAGAAAATATTTTTTTGGATATCTATGAAATTTTAATTAGAAAATACATGACCATAGGATCCACTCTTGTTGACCATTGAATGTTTCATTTTTAAAAAAATTTAATTTTGAATAAATTTAATTTAATTTTAATTAACATAGTCACCAATCCAATGAGAATGATTCATTGAAACTATGAAGTATGAATGATAAATTAAATTATAACATTCATAATTATATTTGATGAAAAATGTTTTTAATAATCATTTTCATAATTCAAACCCATAGTGAATTTTTTCACAGAAGTAAACAGAAATATTTTTAATAATCTAGTTCAAACTTACAAAATTTTGTTTTTTAATGGAACATTTAGAAGCCTCTTAAAATATTAACCAAATAAAATCATTATTCATATAATCATAGAGAATATAATGTTAAAAAATTAAAGTTATATATCATGGTATCTACCCCATTAATTTTTCTATAAGAGATAAATTATTTTAGAAAATAATTTAATTTGGGACCTATGAAAAAAAGTTAATGTGTAAAAAATTAAAATCGTAGAACTATTGTATGTGATTTAAAATGGATTAATTTTAATAAATCCTAAACTACATAATTTTAACATAGAAATAAAAAATTTATATAAATTATTCCTATAATATGAATTATTTGATGTATTTAATACAATTCAACGTAATTCATTGTATTTTTATTTTTGTACTATTAATCTTAGTTTTATATATCACTACAAATTCCCTAATGTTGTTGAACTAGTGGTGGAATTAATATTTATCGAATTATTGAATTAAATTATGGGAATGATTTCATTATATAATTGGAGAGAAAATTCTAAAAATCATAATGCATGTTGTGTAAAACAAAATGACCAATTCTATTAAAATGTTAATATAATTGTGGTTCACATATTACAGATGAAAAAATCAATATATGAGAAAAAATGTATTATTTAGATATTATAAAGTAATACTTAATCCATTCCAGACATCACATATGGAATAAATAATAAACATATATTTTTTTAAATTAAAGGGATCCCTCAATTCCTGGAGCCTTGTCAAAAATTTTCCAACCGCCAGTTAAACAGAAAAAAATTTAAAACCAAACAAGTGTTTATACTGCTTATAAAAATAATAGATTAATTTTAGGGATTATCTAATGAATACCATATTCCTCCAATATTCCTAATTTTTTACAATTTTTTGAAATGATTTTTATTGTTGAGAGGGAACCAGAAGTGGAAAAATAAATAAAATATATAACTAAAAACCCAATAAGTAAAACAAAAACACAAAACAATATCTATCTAAAGAAGCCACTACTTATTATATATTAATATTCATATAGATTTTTAATGAATTATTATACAATAGAACTTCAAATAATGTGTTACATTTTTTGTTACATACAATATCCTTGAGAAAAATGGTTAAAGAATATATTAATTGAATTTTATAATGATTTATCACTACTTGGTAGGTGATGGTGAAATACTTCACAGTGGTGAATTTTCTATCATTCTGAATAGTAATGATATGAAATAAATTTTTTATTTTTTATAGATTTTGAGGTTATTCACTTCACAAAAATATTAATGATTATAGGATTTGTTATGGTTGTATCCACACAAAATATAAACCATTTGGATAAAAAAAATAAACAATATATAGCTTTTTATAATATATAAGTATAAACATAATAAACCTAGTTTTGGGTGTTTTATTAATTAGGAATACACCTGATAAGGTGATTGAGTTATTCAAGGCCATGTCAACAAATAATTCCATAGGTAGTTCATGCAATGGAAATAAAAAGGGTGTATGTCATCATTTATATATCATCCATTATATTGGTACAATTGGAAACATTTTCCATAATCATATATTCCTTAAAACATATTATATCAGTACTTGTTAAATCTATATATAATTCGGTACAAAATATGTGTGAGACTATGCGTGCTCTAATAGAGTGACCATAGACCAATTTAAGTCCATCCATGAGTGTGTTGAATTATTTTGAATAGAAATTCAAATTAAATGACTCCCTAACCAATCATTACCTAATATAGGTTGAAATTACTTACTCTATATAGGGAGGGAAAATTAACAAAGAAATAAACCCTTACCATAAATAACTCTATGCTATAATAAAAACAATATGAAAACCCATTTCCCTATCATTAGTAGTGAAACTGAATCACGTAAAGTAAATAAAAAAATAGAGATACTAAAACCATTATCTAACTTATACATAACAATGAAAATGATAGGATCCTAAGTCATTATGGTAATAAATTTTTTTTATGTTAAATTTTACCCCCAAAACGTGGTTCAATAACATAGATGAGCTATTATAGACTGAAAACAAAAAATTTTGACTTAGAAATTCAAATACTATTGTGAAAAAGCTGCCCTATCCCTTGAAATATATTTCAAGAGAATATTTAATTTCATATTTATAAACATATTTTATATCCCAAGGAATAAAATAAAATGAAAATATCATGTTATATATCAGGGTTCATAATCACGATTCCTTTAAAAATTTACCGGTTACTATATTTATGTTTATTTTTTGATATTTTGAAACCATGGTAAATTTATATTTTTTTATTTCATAAAACAAAGATAAAAGAAATTAGAAATTTAAATTTCATAATGGTTTAATAATATTTTTTGGAATATTTTCATATTTAATTCCTTCAATTTTCTATCTAAGAAGTTGTTGAAATTCAATAATCACTCATTTTCTCAACATATTATCTTTTATAAATTCACATCTAACAATTAATTAAATGAATCTTTCATAATATACCAATCACTATTAAACATTCCATTCTATCCTCTTGTGTGAACTGGCAGGAATCACTCAAATACAACTTTCGTATTTTGTTCCGGCATAGATATTAGTATCTTGGAAAAACCTCAATCAATAGAAGAATCCATTAATCAATATAAACCCATGTATTATACACTAGAACTTTTAGTAGTTATTGGGTACTTTTAATGACCTATCCCATCTGGGCCCTCTTAGCCAACGATAAGCTTTGTGTGGTACCCTAACCCCACCTATAACTGGCCTGGGGAAAGAAACAAGTGATATTAGGTATATATATAGAATGTGAGGCCTTAAACTATGTATGTGTTTAACCACACTCATATCTATACTCCCATAAATATAATAAAATTTTAAAAACATACTAATATCCAAATGCATTCACAACATAAATCCCTCATAAATGTATGAAAACATTATTAGAAAGCATAAAGGGTCAAAATACAATCCCACCCAAAAACATGAAAAATGAATCCTTCCAATAAAAAGCTGGGGGTTGTTTTATAGTTCAACTCCTAGCATGAACCATATACTACAAAGATTAATCTTCTCTTTCTATACCAGTCCTCCATAGAATCCTCCAAAAGGCATGTTTTATGCATAAGACATGACACGTGTGGGAAAATCCCTTGTTTAGGTGAGTTAAAAATACCTCGTAAGACACCATAAAATCATTAAACATAGTGCATCAAGAGATTACTCAGCTTATCAGCATGTGGTCGTGTTAATAATAAGTTGGGAAATATTAATAATAACACCCATATATACTCATAACAAACACTGTGTCTCAATAAGTCTAACCTATAATTATAAAAAATGGATTTTTCTTAAGGGTTCTAGGTAATTCTCATCTAGGATAACTAAAATATGATCTATGAAATCACTAATGGTGCTCATTTGTGAAGTCATGATCATTGAGAATTTCCAAATAAATACTCACTGGAACACATAATATCTTGACACATAGATAGTGGATCTCACCCAGGACCCCTGATGTATACCAAACCCTACATAGAATAACCCTCAATGTTAGGTATTACATCCGTTCATATAATTATGATGATGATTCAACAAAACCCACCCAGTGAAGGGACTAAAATATAGTGTATCGCACCCTTAGTTTTACAATGGGATTACCAAACTTGATCCAAGACTATCCACATGGAGTGGATCACATCCAATTCATAGGATGTAATTCCTAAATGTACCATCATGGGAGTGATCCAAGGGAACTCACCCAACTTTACATAGTCCACACTATATATTAAGATTTCCTAAACCTACCATAGAAAAATTACGCACTCTTTACTAAAAGTATAATACATTTCTTTCCTTCCCCTGGTCTACATGTGCCTCACCATATCAAATGGAATTTCGGTCACCATCTACATGGCATGCCTATTACAAAAACATGATGTGTAGAGGATGGTCCATAACATGCAATGCCTTCTAAATAAGTCCATGTACTCTAGACATTTCCCAGATACTTCAGTCCAAGCTCATGAAATCTTATGATTCTTATGTTCCTGGATATGTAGAAGTACTAGGTTCTATCATGTTCTTGGGTCATGCATACGTGTATTGCTATTTCCATGAAAAACTACCCATATATAACACACAGATTTTCCATCCACATTTCACATTATATATGGTTGTACCACATAGATTCTGATCATTTTTTCATGCATAAACCCTAGGGTCATAGGAGGGAACTACATGATTTGTATTCTTAAAACAACATGCCATGTTGTCAGTATTATTTATGATTGTCCATACTATTCTATGTTTCTTTCATATGTCGATTCCCCTATTGACTAAGCCCCTAAATCATCCAATATGAAATGATATAGGATCCTTCATTCTAGGTAATTAATATTGACTAGATTTCAACCATAAAATCTGATTCAGGATCGACTCCCACCACAATATTCCACCACCGTATGCCAAACCTTGAAATAGGGAAAGACCGTTCGGATCCCTATCCACCTATGATCATCCACATTCATCATTTCACCTCGAATACCCTATCAATCATCATCTTGAACCTATATTCAAGATCGTTTTCACCAAATATTGATCACATAATGATTATCCAATTGGAATTAGTCAAACTTTTATCCCAATGGAATATTGGCGATGGATGAGAGAAGAATATTTGACGGAATTCTGAAAAATAATAAAAGAGTAACGAACCACATATGTTTTTCAAGTTGGAATTAATATATATCCCATTATAATGTGTAATGAAGAACTAAATCAAATTATTTCAATTCTCAAACACCCAGGAAGATAAATGTAGTCCTAAAAAACATGATTGACCAATGAATAAATATGTTACTTGTGTTGATTTGTGTTTTTCATGGGAAACTAAAATAGGGAATGGAAAAAACACCCAACCTCATGTTTGGATCAATCGGTGATATATAATATTTCTCCCACATTCTCATTATAGTGATCAATGTATACTATCTGTGTAGACAATTCTAGTGGTATATATCTTTTGGAATAAAATCAATTGACGCGACATTGAACTCCTCAACTGGAACTCTCAAATCCCAAGGGGAAAGTGTCTAACCCTAAGATTTTCCCATATAATTTTAAATAGGTGGAGTCTCTCTTAGGAAAAATAAATAAATGAATTTTAAAAAACATCACATGGTATTTTTTTTACTAAACACTTGATGCCTAAAATGATATCTCATTCCTAGGGTAAAACTCACATTCTAGATTCAATGAATATCTTGTTTTAACATTATGAGACACTATTTTTGAGTTACTAAATTATTTCATAATAACACACATGCATGATATTATATTTTTATTTTTTATTATATCAATTCATATCCTCCCCAGTCCTTAGTATCCTATAATAACTCATAACCTTGCTCTAAAAAATTACATAATGAATATAAAATCTTTATCAAGAAAAAATTGATTTATTAACTTCTTCCCATTTATGAATTTTTTTCATAAAAATAAAAAACACAATCATAAAGATGAGGGAAATTATCAAAAATTTGATTCTCCTCATCCAAGCTGATCTATGGAAGATTCTAGTGTTTCCATTGATCACACACCAAGGTAATCACTCACCTATAGAGGATATACTCCTACTGATCATTTATCACTATCATCTACTCTATAATGTTTGATCCATACTTGATTTCCATCTCTCCCAAGTTGATGACATGTGATGGGTAAGGCATAAACTTCCTCAACTACAACATGTGGAAGACTTCATATCCCAAGTCTAACTGTGGTGGTAGAGTCAAGCGGAATTCCACCTTACCAACCATATGTTGTATCTAGAAAGGGATAATGAATCTCAAATATATCATTACATACTAGAAAAATATCTACAATCTACACTGAGGGGACCACTTTAGGAACCCTCAAACTCCCTTTTAAAACTCTAATGGAATAAGTAATTAGACTTCATAATACTTTTCATGGCCATAGGAATTCCTCATCCACTCTAGTATGATGTTCACCTTCATTATTGTTCCTCACAAAATCTCTAGGACCATAAGTTATAAATCACACAGATCATTCCTCTATAATGGTGACCTATATGGTTTCCTATAAAAGGTCTAGAATGGTGTTATAAAAATTGTGAAATGTTATATATTTTTGTATGAAGAATCCTATAAGCATAGGGGATCCTCCAAACTATCTCCAAATTCCAACATGAAATTCCACCACATTTCCGTGAGAACCGAAATGGTCTTCCCAATATAGTCAGCAGTCAAGGGGTGATACACAATGAACAAATTAAATGTAATCCCCATATACAACTAAAATACTCTCTATAACCATGAGTTGAAGCAAGCATCATATTCCAAAACTATCATCAAAGGAGCTATATGAATCTAAGATACCTTCTAAAACTAAAGGCATCTCATTCACTAAACTGAACTCTTCTATAAAAAAAATATGATGTTGGATAAATTGGTGAGTTGGTATATGATCATCCATATGGAATCACAAACTCTATAATTATTTTTTATTCCCATTAAAATTCCAATGATATACCATCCCAATTCTACTCTAGAAATTTGAGGAGTTGAGAGGAACCGATAAGAACCTTGTGCTCATACATCACTTTCTGATAAGGGAGGCATCGGGAGGCAAACTATTCTATACACTTCTTATTTCCAAAACCCCATAATTGACACCAAATTTCCTATTATATTTTAACCACTTATGGATTTAACACCACTATAAATGTATAAAAATCTCTTAGAACCTCCTCATGAAATGTCACTGGCTCCATCACCCATCCTATACAAATGATGACATTCAACCCACCATCAGAGAATATATCATGATATTTTCCAATAGAAATCTCAACACCTGAGGTCTCATAATCAGTATCCCCAAGATGAACCTCCCAAAACTTATTTTGAGTTATGGGGTAACAACCACCAACTGGAGTTATGTTTCATCAATCTTTTTCCACTATGAATAAAATGTAAGATGAATAAATGATATGATGCCTCAATCAGATACTAGGAACAAGATCTCATATTTATATAATCGTCCACAATATTTCTCAAAAGATGAGGATAGACTATCTTGAATTAAAATTAAATGAATAACTCTAGCCATCAGCTCTCCCTCATGTTATGATCTTGTTGTGAGATGATATATTTGAGACACTTATTTTTTGAATAAATGAAAAACCCAAAAAAACCTTAGATTATGTGAAATATATTTATTAAAATAAATTTAATCTTCTTTTTATTTTACATCACATGAATTAATAAGTTTATCTTATTTTAAATGAAACACTTTGTTTAAATGAAACATGAAATATAATTAAAATATCATTATTTAAAACCATAAGTATATCCTAGTAGTTGAAATGGAGGGTATGAATAAGAATAACTAAATTATTAAAATGTAAGTTTTAAAAATTAATATAAAATTAATTCTATAGTAACTAATTATTTACAAATTAAAGTAAAAAGTATTTGAAAATAAATGATGTCATTTTTTGGAAATCTATTTTTATGTAAAAACCCCTTTACCTTAATAAACGTAAAAACAAATTTTGTTGAATGATAAAATAAAATGTATATATATTATATTCAATAAACTATTTAACATTAAACATATGTGTTTTATGTTTAATAGATAAAACTAAATACAAATGTATTAGTACAACTATAGTTTTATAAAAAGTTGTTTTATAACCTTTTTGGTAACAAATTTTAAATATAATTTTCGGAACATTCCTAAAATTTATTTGATCAAATAATGATAATTTTTGAAATAATAATGTAAAATTATCATAATGTGAATTTTTATAAATTTAATGAAATGATTAATTCTTTTATTTATTATGAAAAAAATGAATTTTAATTGTAAAATGTAGTTTTAATTTAAATTGTTTAAAACGTTCAATTATATTTTAAATTAGTTTTAAATAGATATTAGTTTTAAATTTAAATTAGTTTAATTATATATCTATTAATACAATTAAGTCTATTATTATCATATTATTGTTGAAATTTTATATAATAACATTGTAGTATTTTGAACATTTTCTCGCGGAAAACATACTTTCTCATTGCATCTATAGAATTTATTGGAATTCATATTTTGAAACTTCAATGAATGGAATTTAAGAAAATAGATTATTTTTTTAATAATAATAATTTTTGAAATTAGGTTAACATAATTATTCACCATAATTAATACTGAATACAGTAAAAATTACTAACCACAGTTAAGGTAAAAATGGGTTAACTGAGGGTTAAACCAAAATGATAAGGGTAAAATTTAATAAAAAATGTATATTAAACATATTTGATGGAAATAATTTGAAAATATAATTTCATTATCTCAGTGATAATAAATATTGTTTCCTTTTTTAAAGAAAATTACATAAGTATATAATTTTTATTTTAAATAAATACAAGCTTGCCACTCACCATGCTTATAAAAGGCCACCCACTCTCCTCTCCTATTCACAAATTAAAACCCTTTGGGATCAAAAATTAAAAACAAAATTAACTTCATAACTATTGACCTCCCATCCTAAAATCCCTATCTTATATATAAAGGCATCCATAGAAGGAATTTGTTTGAAACATATAGATCTTACTCGCATAAGCTGTAATGTTATTGAATGAGTGTTATTATTTTATTTCTTCCTCAAATTCATTATATTTTTATTACAACATGATGATATAATAAAACTCATATATTTAATATATTTATTTGTTTTCATGTAAATTTAATTACCTAAAAATATCTTGGTATCCATTAAATGGGTTATAAAATCATAAGTTCTGTGTATGGAGGACTACATTATCTCGAACCGGGGTCTTTCATTTTTTCCATTACCACCTTTCAAGGAATGGTGTAATTAGTGATTAAGGAATATATATATATATATATATATGATATTTATAAGATAAATATAACATTGTAATCCTTATATCAAATATTAGTTTTAAAATACCATTTCATAGATGGCACGATAATGTCACTTGGGTGTACGACAGACTACTTCCTCATAAAGCAATGAGATTAATTTTTTCCACAAATTATTTACATAGAAGATAATTAGGATAAATATAATGAATATATGTGATTTAAAAAAATGTTTTTATATTAATTAAAAAAATATAGCAGTTTACTTTTTACCATTTCAATCACCGAAGGATGATAACGTCATTCATGTTCGTGTGGACTGCAGCCTTCACAAAGCGATGTGACTCTCTATTTTCTCCAAAAAACTACATGGATAATATATATAAATATATATAAATAAATAATATATTGTTATGATATTATGATCATTCTATAAATATAAAATATTAATTACCACATTTCCATAATGGTCACTAAATAAAGGAAATGTTACTCATGCCTACATATGACATACCATCTCTATGATCATAACATACTTCATTTCTCAAAATAATATTTCATGATTAGTCATAAAATTATAGTTTATGAATAAATATGATAATAATTTAATTCTTATTATTCTATATATTTTGTAACCATGATCAATGTAAAATGCCCAGAAAATAACAAAACAAAACATATTCAAAAAAGTAACTAGTTGGTACACAAAACATGATTTTAACAGAAAATTATTAATAAATAGTTCATTAATTTTTATAAGTATATAATATATTAATAAATATATATATTGGTGGTTATATAATATTTTAATAATAAAATTTTATTCATTTTACTAGTGTTCATATATGTACGATGGATGTCGAGACATAAAAAAGAGAGATTTCTTTCTCGATGTTTACTTCCATAAGACACATGCCATATGCAAAACCAATTACTAAAATGTTATGTATATAATACCCATGACATTATTTTATGAATATTATCCTAAAAATTATGTGGATTACATATCTATTTGAGTATCTCCCTTTAATTGATATTTTTTCTAATTTTACCGAAGTGGTAATTGTATTATGTTACAATCTTATCATTTATCAGGATTGGTTATAATTTAGTCTACAATGATTAAATATGAGGATACAAATCTCTAAAATACTAAATAATTTAATTATACTTTTTTATTGTTGATATTTTCGAATAATAGCAACAGTTTCCTGCTCCATTGTTCATAAAATAACTGATAAAATGTTTTTTTAAATTGTCTTTATTTCTCTAATCTGTCAAAAATAGGTTCTATTCCAAAACCATGTTTTCTAATATAAAAAAAATATTTTTTATATTTATTGAAATTATTTATTAAGGAAAATATAACTCATATTTTTTACTTTTACAAAAAAATCAAAAGGAGTGTTCATGTCGTTTCCCAAAATTTCTTGTTTGTATTTTACCAAAAATGTGAAAGGAATATTTGTTTTAACATGTATGACATGAATGGATTTTTCTTCTATCATGGCCATTATTTTCCATGAATATTCCGTTATATGTTTCCAATTATTCTAAGAATATAATTTTAAGAATTATATAGGAATTTTTAGTTTTAAAACATGATTATCAACGAATACTAATTTTCTTCAAGAAATTTTCCCAGTGATATTTCAAAAATCATTTTATATCTAAGATTTCATCATTTTATGTACATATGATTTAATGGGTATATGAATGAAGGATATTAATATTATATCTTCTTCGAATTCTTTATCATGATATTATTTTTATCAAACCTCTTTCTCTTCCATGGATTATACCATGATAATATTTTTATAAAACATAATTTTTTTTCTATGGGTTATGCTATGATGAAATGATTAGTTGATTATGAAACCTATATCCTTACCAAAAGTAATGATATAATGAAATTTTTATGAATCCCTACTAAATTCATGGGTTATGATATGATGAATGTTTTATGATCTTCTAGCACACATATGTATAATTTTCATTATGTGATAGGTGGGACCTATATCTCCATCCAATGCATTTAAAAATAATGGAAAACTCATGCATAAATATTTCCTGGGATTACCTGATTACATGTTCACATTGTCATGTAGGAACCCGATTACATGTTTCTAATGTAATGATTTTACATAATTACATGTTCATAGTGTGACGCATGGACCTGATTTTTATATCCGTAATATTCCATGTTGAGCTAGTTGTATATTGATATGTTTATGAGAGGGATAGATTTTATGTCATTAATTAAATGAGTGAACTTATCTATTTTTATACATGTTCCCAATGTTATAATTTGATGTGTATGCAAAAAATGATATGTATTATTCCAATTTTTTGTTTTCAAGGATCATGTTATTTGATTATGTTATGATTCATATCTTATGAACTACTTTTATTTATTCTATGAATCATGTTTATGATCTATGATAATCCCAGTTCACTACAGTTGGTATTAGAGGAAGATTTCGGATATCCATTGAAAACATGGAGTGAAAAAACTCAGTTAGATCCCTAGGGATATATATAAGGATATAAACATGGAAGTTTCTAAGGATATGATTAAGGACAACTCAATGTATAGGAAAATGTCATGAAATTTTGGTAATGGATATTAAAAGTGTTTTTAGGAAATTACATCAAGTCATAGATACTATTTTTTTGTAGCTCTAGCATAGAAGGTCCTAGGGGTAACAACATCGAAAATGGTGTATTGAGAGAGAAATTATCATCCCCTTATACACAAAAATATTCCTTACTTCACACCTATTTTGACCCTCCCAGGTATATTCTTCAAAAGTCCCCAAACTAATTATGAACAATGATGAATGATTTAAATTTATGTTGAAACTGAATAACCAAAGATAAATCTAAGGAGACATAGATTTAAAAGAATGTGGCATGATTTCGAAATCATTTAAGTTACTTTTTTCATTAATATGTGGTTCCTTGGTGTTCTTATCATTGATAAAACTATTCTTTTTGGTTTTAGTAAATGGAAGGAACTATAATGAAATGAGATGACTTGGAATATGATAGAAAATTTTTGAATGATAATCCTAATCAGATGATGAATAAAATGAAGGATATTAATATTATTCCTAGTAAATTACCATTGAACATGACTAAAAACATGCACCTTAACAAAATCTCAGACTCACCAATGAAGATAATGATAGAGTTATCTGAGAGTATGGGTTGTGGAAATAATAGAGAAAATAAGATTCAATTTTTTATATGTCATTAATGTGGGAAGAATTACTAAATGTAATATCTTATATGTATGATAATATATTTTGGTGAATAAAATAAGGGAAATATTAAGTAATTTCTGAGGAAAAATGAAAAGTTCAGTAACTACATAAGAAAAAACAACATCCCTTAGGTATTATAAAAGGATGAATGTGTAAATTGTGGAAATAATTAGAATAATGGGAATTTATGTCCTAGGGTAAAATCCATGTAGAGAATATAAAATTTATCACATGTAATGGTTATATTATTTATAGTTAAGTGACCATGAATTCCAAGTGAATATTACGTGCTATTCTAACAGTACTGATTATGTTATTCATATTAATCATGAATCAATTTATGTTAAGGAATATTAAGACATGATCCTTATTTCATATTATAGGAATGAGGTATTAAAGAATTAGATGATAAATCATATTTAATTGTTTAATAATGAAGTGGAATGATTGATTTGTTTATTAATTTGAATTCCGGAATTATGTTATTATAATAAATAAATATATAAACATTTTTTAGTAGAATATTTGGATTAATGATAACAAATAATATGATTAATGGTACTAATGGCCATGAAAATTAATTTAATGGAACAATGGTATTCTATGAGAAAGAATATGATTTGGGGAAGTTAAACCTTAATATATTAATGATGTGGAGATAATGATGTTGGGATTTAAATATCATGGATATTAATAAAGTAAATTTTATAGTACATATGGACATTTATATAATTAATTATTAGTGTAAAAAGTGGGTTATGTTATCATTGATGGAGTTTGCATCAGTTTTCAGTTTAGGGAATATGCAAAATAATATTTTTTTATTTAATAAATAATAAATACTGTATGTTTTCAATAAATTTTTATGTTAATTTTTGCCATTAACTTTTTTTAAGAGAATACATGATGATGGTTTTCACATGTTTTGTATGTGAATGTCAAGATATAATTTATGTTATATATGGGGATTAAGGTTATGTCTATTTTTGAGAAATTCAGTGATCTTATTTAAATTTTTTTAATTATGTAAGGGTTATAAGGTTAACCATTTGTGGAATGGTTTCTGTTGAAATTTTTATGAGGGTTGGGATATTAACATATTTATTCCCCATATAATGATTTATCCATATTATATAAATAATGGTAAACTATTTTGAACTAGAGATGGAAGGAATGAATGATCATTCTATTATCGATATTTTGATCTATTAGTGCTTTAGGAAAAAAAATTAACTTTGTTTCGTAGAGTAATATATAGAGTGTAAATTGATTGAAGCCCAGCAAAAGGATGAAATTATTCTTTTTATATAATGAAAATATAATCCTGAGGTATATCTGTCAATTTTAATTTCTTAATCATTTTAGTAGGGTAGAATATCAATTAGTGCTTCAATTGAACCTCTCCCAAGTTCAAGATGGTTGTACATATCTATTTATAGGATGGAAAAACCTAATCCTTCACAGGTAAGGAACATATAGGTATCAGTAATGGAATGTGATATTCCTTATGAAGAATAACTACTAGTGTTTCTTGATTAAATATAAATGGTTCTATGAAATAATACAACTTTCATGGTTAATGTTTTGTAGAGAAACAACCAACTTGAGACGCTACATGGGATCCTGTGGATGTAATGAGGTAGAAGTATCTTTAGTTTTTTGTACCGATGTGATGAATTTTGAGGAGAAAATAATTGTAATGATGGTAGAATATAACAACAGAATATTTTTGGAAAAAAACTACTCTAAATTAAATTAATTATGTTAATATTTTTCATTACTCACAATTCTGATTTTATCTTACATTACACACAACACCGAGTTTAAACGAAAAGTGACATAACATAAAAATATTATTATTTGAAATGATAGTTATATACTATCTTTTGGAATAGTTATTATGAATAATATTAATTGAATTATGAAAATATATTGTTTATACATGTATATAAAATTAATCCTTAGGTTTCCAATTAATTAAAAATGAAAATAAAAACAATTTTAAGGGAAAATATTTTCTTGTAAAACTATTTTTATGAATAGAAGCTCATTTTCCAATAAGAAATTAAAAAAAACACATTTGTTTTAATATTTTAATGAAATATATTTAGTATAAATTCATTAAACTATTTAACATTATTCTTATTTGTTTTCATTATTTGAGATAATAATAAATAAAATTTTACGATTAAGCAGTACTTTTCTAAATAATAGCTCTATTTCTTATTTGCGCACTAATTTGAAAATTAATTTATTAAACATTTATAAAATATATTTGGAAAAATAATGTTTATTTATGAAATCATGCTATCAAATTTATCTTAGGTTGTTTTTTGGGAATTTTCTGGAAAGATTAATTATTTGATGAGCAGTGAAGAATACTGAACGTTAAAGGAAATATGTCTTTTCATTTAAAATATTTATAAAGTTAAATTTGATATAAAAATTATTTTTAATTAAAATTAGATCAATTATATATCTATAAAACCAATTTATGCCATATTAATCATTTTTATATTGAATTGTGATATAAAAACTTCTAGATATTTTATCATTTTCATTTTGAAAACAGATTTCTCATCACATCTTAGAGATTAATTTTAAAATAAAATTTTATGATTATGAAAAATTATTTGTTAAAATGGATTAAATATTTGGATTCATAATAATTTATATTATCTAATTAGTTCTACTTAATTTGTTACCATAATTAATAGTAAAACAGAAATATTATTAATGGCGATTAAGGTAAAAAGGGATTTTTCAGGGGTAAAACTAAATGAATGTGGGTTAAATGACAAAAAAAATTTAAAAGAAAATTTAAGTCAATATTTTGAAATAATTTTTTCTAAATCTCTATAATAGTCCATTTTTATACCTTTTCAGATAAGAAAAATATGTTTATTTGTTCTGCTGTTCAAATAATTCTAAGTGTCTCACTCATCTCACATATAAAAGGAAACCCCATATCCTCTTCTATTCAAACCTAAAAACTAATTTCTATTAGTCTAGAACTACCTAAATAAAATTCCAACTTCCAAAAAATAATCATTTAATACTTATTATTCTTCAAAAACCTAACTTAAGAAGGAATTTTTTGCAAAACATTAGTGGATTCCTCTAGAAGAAGAAGAAATGTTCTCTAATGAGCATTTTCTCTTACTTCTTCATCCACTACCATTAATTTTTATGAAACCATTATGATATAATAAATAATAAATAATAAATATAAAATATATTTTATTTTTTTAATTAAATGATCTATAACCACCTCCACCCCTATTAAATGGGTTACAAAATCGTCTTTCATGTGAACAATGTACTAACATGTCATGAACCAAGGTCATTCGTTTTTCCATTACCACCTCTCATAGTTTGATAAGATGATGTATATAAATAATATATATGATATTTATGAAATAATTATTCATAATTATTAATTATATTGATGATAAATTTTAAAAAACTATGTTATATAGGATATGATAATGTCGCTCGTGTGTACGGTGGGCAACCACCACACGAAGCGATGTGATTTGTTTTTTCACTAACAGTTTACATGAAAGACAATAAAGATATAAATAATCACTATATTTTATATATGTGAAATAATTTTGATATTAATTACATATTTTTCATTCTTAAAATAAAATATATATTTTTATCTCTTATCGTTTCACTCACTGAAGGATGATAACATCGTTTGAGTACATGTGGACTGCTGCCATCATGAAGCGATGTGACTCTATCTTTTCATCCCCACACTGCAAGGATGATATTTATAAGTTTATATAAATAAATAAATTATTATTTATTATATTAGTATCATTTTATAAATATAATATATTATATACAACCCTTCCATAAAGATAATTGAAAAATATAAACGCTACTCATACCTATATACAAACTACTGTCTCCATGGTCGTAACATACTTTATTTCTCAAACCCATATTCCAGGATTAGTATTAAATCTATAATTGATAAATAATTATGATAAATATTTCTAGATTATTATTATATATATAATTTAACCATGAAAAATTTTATAGGACTAAAAAAATCCAAAAATATATGAAATACATAACTATTATTGCATAAAAAATGATTTTAAAAAAAGAATTTGTAATAAACTAGTAATAAATGGCCATAAGTAAATCATATATCATATTATATAATTTTTTTTAATAAACTTATAATTATTATATAGGATATTCGAATGTAAATAAAGGATGTCAAAACCTATGATAAGGGAATTCTGGCTCACTATTTACTTCTGTGAGACAAATCTTTACTAACCACCTATTTTTTTATGTGGTGTATATAATTTATATGAATTTATTTCTGATTCTTATACTGAAATTTATGTTTATTACATAAATATATTAATATCTATCTTCCATGTGGATTATGTTTCAAATTTTACCAAATAGAAAGATTTTTATGTAACATTCTCATCATTTATCGAGATTATTTACAATTAATTATCTAATGTTGAAATATTATGAAATAAATTTCAATAATTCTGATGAAAATTATTATAATATATGTATTAATTATATATTAAATTTATGTTATCATTTTACAATAATTATTTATTCCAAATTCTTGAGAAATTTTTTTTAAGAAAAATCATAATTTTTCTCTCTTTGGACAAAAACATGTCTTCAAAGAAAACCATATTTTCAAAAAATGTTTCAAAAAAATTTATTAACATTATTAAAATGATTTATTAATGATATTTTAACCCATTTTTATCTTTTTATAAAATATTTCTAATTTTAATTTCATGTAATTCCCCAAACTTATAACATTTGGATTTTACTAAAAATGAGAAGGGATTTTTTTATGCATAAAAGATGAAAAAAAATTATTCCACATTCATGAAAATTATTTTTATTAAAGAATCCTTTATAATTTTCCAAGTGTATTTTTGATGAAAATTATTTTCAATTTTTGAATGAATATTTAGTTTTAAAAACTTATTTTCAATAAAAAGTTATTTTCCATAGGAAATGTTCCAAATGATCTTTTAGAATCATTCTCTATATTAGATGACATAATTTAAAGTTACTTATGTTTTCAAGTGGATATGAACTAATTATACCATTATTATTCATTCTATAAATGTTTTATCATTAAAACATGATTATGAAACATTTTTCTCTTCCATGGGTTGTACCCTGATAAAATAATTTTGAAACACATTTTCTATTCGATGGGTCATGATATGAGGAAATATAGAAAAAATTATGAATCTAGTATATTTTCAATTAGTTATGATATGATGAATGTTTTATGAAACCCATTTGATTTCATGGGTTTTGATATCATTAATATTTTATGATCTTGTGGTACACATACATCTTATTTTCATTAACTGGTTGGTGGGACCTATATCCTCCTCCAATCCATTGGGTAACTATAGATAACTAATGTGTAAATATATTATGAATGAACCTGGTTACATATTCATAATAATATTCGATAAATGAATTAAATGTTCCTAATGTTATCGGTGAACATGATTTCATGTTCACAATGCAATACATGAACTAGAATACATGTTCATATTGTTATGCGTAAACCTATGTTTCAACTCCATAATGCTTTGTGTGGAGTTAGTTTAATGTATATAAGTTTTTATGAGGGATTGATTTCATGTCTGTAACTAAATGAGTGAACATGTTTCTATTTATACGTGGTCAAAATGTTATAAAATGATGTGTATGCCTGAAACCCATGTCATATGCCAATTCTATGTTCTGAAGTCTCTTATTCTATTATTCCAGGATTATTCATGTCTTATAAACTACCATGATATATTCCATAACCCAAGATTATGATATATGATGTAAATAGAATGGTTTTATAATGTTATTTTCATGTAATCATACCAATATTCTAATATAATATGGATATACCATTATTTACCCTTAATAAGAATCTGAGTTCACCCATTCCTTTATTTCTTCTCCATAGTTTATGAAGAATAGATTTATTTACAGTATGTCTTTGAAGAGTAATAAATGTGTAGATCTTTGTTTGATACATTGGATTTTTTAAAAGGTCCTTTGACCAAAATGGAAAGGATATTATTCAGAAGAGAAAAAATATTACAAGAGACGAAAATATGGGGACTTATTACCATCAGCCTCATAAGGAGGGAACATGACCACATGAAGCGAATCTAACCATTTAATAGGCTTACCAACTCCCATATTAGCGAGTCCATCTACAACCATATACGCCTCTAGATAAATGTGAGTGATAATGTAGTTAAGACTCATAAGATTCTTCATACATCCCATCCACTTTGTAGAAAGCCTCCAAGAGATATGAAGCTCACTATTTTTGATGGCCTGCTCAAGAGTGCTAAAGTCACGTTACAACCATATATTAATCCAACCTTTCATTTTAGAAAATGCGACAGTATGAATTATTCCAAGCATCTCTGCCTCAAGTGAGCTAGTTACACCACAATTTCCCTAAAACATCTCTTAACAGAGTCATCATGCATCCTGAAAATTGCACCACACCCTGATGGTCCCGAATTTCCCTTTGTTGCACTATCTATATTCACCTTAATCCAATGCAGAACTGGAGGTAACCAAAACACTTAAAAAGTCCCCAAATAAGGTCGAAAATTATCTTGAACACCCTGGTTCTTCATCACATTAAAATCGAGAATACTATTATCGAAATACCCGATGCCAGTGCTGCACATATCTCTTATAGCAGAAAAAATATGCTTCATGACCAGCTTCACATAGTAGCCTTTTCCTAAAAACATTGTTGTCTTTCGCTGCCCCCATATTGCATGCAAACATTCAGCTACAACCACACAAATAAGAGCGCATACCTAGGGTGATAACTGGATTAAAGAGTAGAACCGAAGGAGAGCTTGTAGGCCTGAAAATCGAAGTCCAACCAGCTCAAAAGCCTCCAGGACTTCCTTCCAAATGGTTGAGGCTGTTGCATAGCTGAGAAAGAGATGCTCTGTATCCTCCTAATCATGGTGACATATAGCACACCTGGATTAAAGGTGAATACCAAACATTTGAATTACATCATAATATGGTAACATATTGTAAGCGAGCCTCCAAACAAGAGTAAGGCATGACGGCCTGACCCATTTTTTGTTGAATGTAGACAACCAATTGAAGTCATCATGATGGGCCTTGGTGACATGTTGATAGAAAAGTTTTCTCATAAGAAGTCCATTCCTATCAGGTCCCCATACCAAAATATCAGGGCCACAAATAAAGTCAAAATGAGCATCCAAATCCAAAATCTCATCCTAGAGCAGTGAGAGAGGAGTATCAATGAACACCATAATATTGAACTGCTCATTATAATCAAGGACATCCAGCAAGAAATTATCATAGAGAGTGGCACCAGTCCAATTATCAACCCGAAATTTGATTGTCGAGTTCCTATTCAAAATCCATCATGAGAAATACATAATATCCTGAAAAATAAGCTTTAATTGATGTCTATAATGAATAATCAATGTAATCATTTTTGTTCTGCCTCAATTTACCAGAAAAGTGAGCATTGAGAAAACCCATTGATTCAGAATTGCTGTGGAGAATCTTCCAAACAAGACAGGCTTGAAGGGAATTATTGAAAAGAGAAATATTTTGTATTCCCTTGCCACCATTATACAAAGGGAGAAAAAAAGACTTCCATGTAATTGTGACCATTTTTTTCTCATGGATATTTCAACTCCACATAATGTTCCTAATAGAGATATTAAGATGCTTTAGAAGTCCTCCTGGCCACTTATAGACCATGAAGGAGTACACCAATTTAAAAACAATAAAAGACTTCACCAAACATAAACTCTCAACCATAGATCGGATGTTCCCCTTTCTAGGTTGAGAGTTTTCCATTAGACCTATCAACAATTTGAGAAAATATTGATGCTATAGGATGCCCCCAAAACAATGGTACACAGAGATAGTGAAAAGGCATGACCCCTTCTCTGATTCCTAAATCTGTAGTAATCCAATGCTCCCTAGAGATAGAAAACTCCTTCCCAATGTGTATGGAGGATTAATCCAAACTTATACATTTTCTCGAAGCACCCTCATAATGATTTAGAACTTTCTTTATGACACAAATATTCTTTTTTCTACCTTGTAGGAAGATGATAATATCATTAGCATATAAAATATGAGTTGGAGTGAGAAGAGACCAGGAAGACTGTTTCGGCTTGAGTTAACCTTGTGAGACCATGTGCAAGATGATCCTTATAATATAATCTTCAGAAACAGAAGAAAGTAGGGCTGATAGAGGATATCCCTGACGAACACCACTAGGGAAAACAAAGTACCCTTTCGAGGAACCATTAACCAAAACAGAGACATGAGAATATCCAAAAAGAGTAGCAATCCATCCAATAAATATATCGTTGAAACCAAAACATTCATGAACCTTATAAATAAATCCCCAATCCATACTATCAAATGCCTTTTTGATGTTGATCTTGATAGAAATTCTGCCCTCCCTTACAGGTTTACTAAGCATATTCAGGCATTCTAAAGCTGAGTGAATACAATTCTGAATACTTCTTCCATTAATAAATCCAAATTAATTCCATGAAACAATCTTTGATGCAATTATTGAGAGCATGTTATCAATAATCTTACTTTTTATCTTGTAACTAGTGTTGACCAAGGAAATGGGTCGAAAAAGGTGAATGTCACAAGCATGTTCAACTTTAGGAATTAAGGAGAAAAACTTAGCATTGATACCCTATAGAAGAGTACCTGAGGCAAAGAAAGAGAAGACTGAATTACAAACATAACCTTTTATAATTCCCCAATACTTCTGATAAAAGAAGTTGTTGAAACCATATGGACCCGGAGAGCGGGAAGAATTAAGGCTAAAAACAGCATCTTTAATCTCAAATTCTGAAGGGGTACTAGTGAGAAGGCAATTATCAACAGCAGCGACCAAAGAATGGATGATACCGTCCATCAAGGATCACCCCAAAGCGGGCCCATTGAATAGATCAGTGAAATAATAAACAATATAATCAGCAATGATATCCTTGTTATCTAATATTTTATCACCAAACATAAGATAGGATAAGGGACGACTGGAATTACTAATTCTTTAGAGAGAGTTAAAAAATTTAGTGTTTTGATCCCATTATTGAAGCCATTTTATTTTGAAGGTTTCCATAAGAGTATTATCTTTCATTGCAAGGACAGAGCTCAATTTAGAGGCCAGAATAGCTTCCCTAGAAAAATCTATAATGAAGTCTACTCTCGAGGATTCATCTTGAAGATGCTTGAGAGAGGATTCAAGACATAAGATTTCCATGTCCAGCTCAATATAAGTCTCCCTACTCCATGTTTTGAAAGAACACTTGATCATCATCAATTTTAAGAGAAAATATGCACCTTGCATACTATTCCATGAATTTTTAATCATCCTACCACAATCATCTTGAAGAGCCCAAGCATTGTTGAAACTAAAAGGAAGAGGCATGTGGTATTCCCTACCCTTAAAACTAAATAGAATCAGATGATGGTTAGAGGCAGTTTTAGGCAGTGTGATACTAGAAATGGAATCCCATTTTTCCTGGGAAATAATATTCACAAGATTAAAATATTGTGTAACTAGTCTCCATAGAAACAAAAAAATTTCATTCCTCAAGAAGACATTTGTGTAGTGTAATTAATAATTGTATAAAACATTTAATATCTATGTATGGGATGACTCAGTCTCTACTAAATCACTCACCTATAATTTTGTGTTTCCGCATTATAAGGGAGAAATCTACCACTACTCTCTCAAAATCATGTGATATATATTTCTTATCATGTGTTATTAGCTATTGAGAGCCATAAACTATCAAATAGTATCTCTGCATTAGGACACATCCAACCCCGGTCTTGGTATTAATGTAGAACACAATCTACTCAACACCCTCCTATGGATGTCTGAAAATGGGGGTTATAGTCAACCTATGCTGAAACATTAAAAAATCGTATTTGAACCTCTCAATTTTCATGAATGGATTCCCATATCCGTTTAATTTTGTGAAGGGTACCAATATCCTGGTGAAATCATAAATACATATTTTTTAGTATCCAACCAACACATGGAATCGATGCACCTCCCTCACACTCTTGGGTGGTTTCCAAGCTAACACTACCTCAACCATTGTTGAGCCTAATCATGTACCCTATAATGAGATTATATGTCATATAATGTTAAAATTATAAATCCATAATTGGTATATATAGAGCTCCTCATAAATATAGATCTTTTAGATTTTGTGTAGGATAATACTCAATTTTTATATATGGTTCTCCTTGGATGCTTAGTACACTAAAATTTCATGGATGAATAATAACCCAAATTAGTATTTGAGAGGATAAAATATCAATTTCATGAGTTGCATAAACAAAGTCGGGGAATTGGTTACACCAAAATTAATTAGCAATTACTCATAATGAATATAGAGAAATCAAATTTAATTATTCCTTATATCCATGCATCATACACTGAGAAGGTTATAACCTGATATGTGTTCAATCTTCATGAACCATCATTACCTACTCAGTTTGTCGAAGAGTTTGTTGATCCTATGTATTTGATACTTACATTTTATGGTCACCTGATTTTGGTGTAGGTAATATATAAACATACATAGTCTCCCATTAGCTTTCTTGGTGAAAAATACTAACAGCAACCATGGGGAATAACTATGTCCAACAAAACCCATCCCCTATATGTCCACTAACTTCACATTTGTATCACAAAGAACTACGAGAAACAGTTTATTTTCTATATCATATACAACTGTAGTACATGGGAGAATTTTTATTTAGAAGCCTATCTCTTAGGGAGGAGGTTATCTCAACACATCTTTAGGAATGACTTCCTTATAACCCATCACTAATGTAGGATGTTTAAAACCCATAGAATACAATTATCCTAAAGTGACACTAGAAATTTGTTTTGTAATAGGATGTTTTAACCATTGTATGAGATCATACTTCTTTATATGGGTTTCCATATCACAGATAAAGGGAAGCCTTATTCCATCACTATAGACATACCACATCCCCCACCTAAAATAGTCAATTTGGGAATGAACTATAAATATTAATTTTATACATAGTATTATTTCTAAGGGCCTCATTAATGACAAAAAGAGATCCCATAAAATCTCTATACTCCATGAATTATATCGAACCATCTGAAAAATAATGTTTATATTGAATCCCCTTTGGTAGGAGTCTGCAAGCACAAGGTTGAAGCCAAGAGATCAACCTGAATATCTAACTGGCAGATAATATATATAGAATGAAAAGGTTTTCTTACACCTGTACCTATTAGAGCTGTAGATAAAGTTAAAAATAAATAAGTCATACATATAATCATACTTGGGATTCTCTATATTAGAGGTCACCCTA
This sequence comes from Viscum album, assembly GCA_963277665.1. Lineage (NCBI taxonomy): Eukaryota > Viridiplantae > Streptophyta > Magnoliopsida > Santalales > Viscaceae > Viscum > Viscum album. The sequence goes on from OY728150.1 coordinate 1,844,699,142, forward strand.
GAGAAATTATTTTATTTTCTCTTATTACTATCTCCTTGAGCTTAGAGTGGATCACTAGGGGTGGTGGAGGAATTTGTTCAAAAACATTTTCCATGTCCAATTACTCTCCCTACTCCTTTCCAATGTTCTCCACACAATAGACCTACTTGTTCCTTCTGCTGCACCTATCAAGGATATCGACATACCATCTCTTTATCAGCTACATGGTGGGTTGAACAACCCCTCATGAGATTTCTTTGACAATTGCAGGAGAAACACTTGCTACTCTCTAGGATGATAAGAATCATTCTAGGAGGCTTGAAATGGTGACCTTCTATCATGAAATTATCTCCTGAAGCACCTATTAAAATCGAATCAATGTTTCATTCATTAGATAATAGTTTTCTAGGTATCAACTCATGTGTTCCCACAACTAGAACCAACTATCAACACATTATTTTCTAAAAATATCGTTACTACCAATTATCTCTCATGCATTCCAGCATAGGAAAAAATTAAAATAGATATCACCCAAGTATTTATATATCTTCATATTCAATTATCAATGGTATGTGATTTGATGAATGGATCATAAGACATATACCAAGAGTTATGTGAGATATTGGAGAGGCTCAACCCATAATCTTCGATATTCATTATAACTTACTACATGTGTAGAATCTCTTAGATGTGTACCACTTGCAACATGGATGGATAAAAATACTCCCTATGGAGATTCTCAAACTCTATTAAAGACTGATATTCCTCATCATGTGTCTAATTTCTATGACTCCACCATCACCTTATGGATCTCAAAAAAAATACTCACCGCTAGGACAACCATCATTTCAAGAGATTTATTCACAATGTATAAAACATGGATAAATACCTCTATCCAATCCTCGACTACCTAGGGGTATGGATCATCCTAAAACCTTGGAGGCCACTACCATGAAAACTCATTGAGGTTTCTTAGTCAATACACATCCTTGACCAGTAAATTCCATGAAAATTGATTATCAAAAGGCAGATGAAATATTAGAAAACCAGATTGTGGTACCACCTTATAAAAATGAAATTTTACCAAATCCTCATTAATATGTGGATCATCGTCATGAACCTTTTATGGAATCCTGATTGGTATTATTCATAGAGGAATCCTTATATATTTTAGATGTATGTCATTCATATAGTATAAATGGAGGTCCAACTTAAGAAGAATAAGGAGACAAAAACATAATCTGATATGATGAATGAACCAATATTTTACATACAAAAATTTCCAACACAATGTGAGTCAACAAGAAATTTATCGTAGTCATGGTGAATTGATACATTAGTTGACACAACAATTATAGATTCTCGATCCTATGATCTGAAATAAAAAAAATAAACATTTTTCCCAGTTCCCAAACCAAACTCATGGATAGAAAATCACCAACCCTATCCTAAAGATAAAAAAAATCATTAATAAAGAACAATTAAAACACATACCATTAAGGTCCATTTGGATGGTGGTAAGCTATGTTTGAACACCCTAGCTCATATTCAATTTTCCAATTACTAGAAAAAATAGCCGATTTGGAACATCTCACACATTGCATGCCATATCCTAAGTAACTAAACAGACAGAAACTTGTCTCTATACACCTATACATTGATGAAAGGTAGCACAAGACCGATACCACAATTAATTCATAACATCTATCCCACAATTTAGTATGAAAAAATTAATGAAAATCATTAAGGGATAAAATACATGCCCACTACAAAAAACTGAAAAAGGGTTCAACCATCTACAAAGGAGGTAACTGATTTCTAATGAACCACCTATCATGAAAAATAGTCTTTCTAACCTAATGTGATCTACCTAATTCATGCTTATCTTGGACACCATAAAAAGGCCCATCATATTTATATGACCCAAAATTTGCAGCCATATCTCATGTAGGGGTGAGTATATCAATACCCATTAAGAAACCCCAAAATCAACTTACATATACAAAAATATTGTAGTCAACACGTCATCATGAATCCATGTCAATTAGAATATTGATAATATAAATAAGAAAACCATGAAATACTCATAATGATATCCATTTCTCGTGAGGCATCAACCAGAATTCCACCCTTATGATTCTTGATGAGGTTTCAAGATAAAACTTGTTTAGGAGTACTCACTCCACAAGACGTGTTATCATTGATGGAGATCATCTAAGAGGTTGTTCTTATTAGGTTCCACCAAATATGTATCTGATATAACTCCAAAGATCTCTATTCCCAAATAGGGGATCTCAACAAGGGCCGTTAGGGTATACATGACCCTACTTGGAATAACCCACTATGTAAGAGATTGTACGTCCTTGTAAGTTGGTCATGATAATACCTGAATCCCCACCTAGAGAAGGAAATGAAATGATAGAGTACACACATTGGTTCACATTGGTTTATTACCAAATTTTATACCAGGATAATCCCATGAAAGGGATAAAATTTTATTCCTATGATGTAATGTCTCGCAGTACCACCATGGGGATAAACCAAGGGACGAAGAACAACTAAAACTAGTCCACACAAAATAGTCAAAGGTCCTCCACCTTCTTTTGGATAATGTTAATATTGTGTAATGAGATTTTACAATGTGTATTTTCATCCCTGGGTAAGCACATACATCAAATTCTCCCACATCATGATGTTATCTATATACATAGTGTTCCCTTTTGGGATACAAGACTTGTAGTGTTCGGACATGACCTCGATGTACCACCTACCATAGTCTGCATACATTGTATCATACCCATGATAATATGTTCATGACCATGTACTCTATATGTTCCATTGTACCTCGCTATGTTTGAGTACAATGTTATTCCAGTGTATCTGGGTTATACCTATGTTCCTGGATGTGTCTATGCCCATGAACCCCAAGGGTACATGTTGTGTTTCCAGCCACAGGTTACAGGGATTGTGGTTGGACTACATGGCATTGATATATTTCTCTAAAAGTAAACCATAGTTTGATAGGAGAGTAATGTATGTCATGTTCTATTTGGAAAATAATATATATATTTAGGATTTATCTAAAAAAATATAAATGTTCTATACATCTATCCCATTCCATTATTACCAATGATTTCACTACACGACTCCATAAAAAATGTAGATCTATGATTCAAAAAGCATAGAGAAATCTAGTGACCAGATTTTGGCTATAAAATATGAACCAGAATCTAATCCTATAAAACCACTCTATCTATGCACTCTAAACCATGAAATGGGGGAACTATATTTTGATACTGTTCCACCCCAAATTGTATTCCATCATCATCAAACCTCATACAATCCATCAATAATGAATCCAAATCGACAGTGATGATCTACTTCACAGAATAAAAATCTCATAAAGATCCTCCAATGGTTATTGGTTTAACTGACGACTATAATGAATTTGGATCATGGTCATGTGAATAATTAGTGAATGAAGTCACAAAACACAATAAGTGGACTGATCCATGATTTTTTTATGTTTCATTCCATTCATTTCAATTAAAACAACTAATGAAGAACCAAAATCAAATAATATCAATTTCCATAAACTTGGGAAGATAAATAAAAACAAAAAAAGAATGATTAGTTATAGAATTAATATTGTGCAGTATTTGAACTGCTTTAATGATGGGATAATAAAATGGGGAATGAACTAATTAAATGATTTCTCTACATTAGGTATGGATAAATCACAAATAGGGAACTATTATTCTTTATTGTAGTTGGTGAGAGTCATGAAATATGTTGGCATAGATAATTCAATAAGTATTGGTGCATGGGACCACAATCAATAAATTCCATAATGTACTGATCCAATACACCTCCCAAATACAGATGGTTATGTGGATACCTATAGGATTTTCCAATAACTAGGATTAAGTAAGAGTCTAGGTCAGGAATAATAAATAAATAAATAATATAAATAATTATACTAATTCACTAATTACCACTTTTTAACCAAACACTTGATGCTAAGATAGGTCATATCTGACCTTATGTAAAAACCACATACTATGCTGAACAATGGAATTAATATTCCAATTAGGAACTCCGTTTAAAATTTATTGCATTATTTCAAAAACAATAATCTGTTCATGATGTAAAACCTTTAATGTTTTTATTATTTGAATATTGAGCATCCTTGGGCCCTATAATACTACTCTAACTTAGTCCCTAAATATGAAAATATTTCTTGAAATATTCCTAAACATTAGAAGGTAAAAACATTATTATTACAGTAACATTTATCCGTTGTATCACTTAACTAAATCGTATAAAGAATAATCAATGTGATGGGAAATGTTGAAGTAAATTCACTTAAAAGATAATGATATCATTCCATATGAATGCAAGACTGAAAAGAAACCAATAGAAAATTCAAAAAACATGGTTGGTAGTCTCATATAAAAAAATAAGATGTATTAGAAAAATAATAAGAACCTGAGTAAAAATAGTTCATCCCATTTGAATTTACCACTAATGGTCGGAAGATCCATAAAAATGGATTTAAAATATATAGTTCAAGAAATAATTATTATGGGGAATTTAGAAAAAACCTATATAATAGAACAGAAAATTACTATGATCTGGGATAAGAATACCTTCTCCTTTCATTTTGTCCCATTTTATAGAAAGTACCATATATAATTAAGTTACATACATCAATTGGATCAGTCCATATTAATTATAGTAATTTTTTATCCCTATTGTTTGGTGATGTTTTAAGATTTCACATCATACTTAGAGTCTGATAACTGTAGAATAAAATATTTATCCCTTCCATGAAGAAAAGTGTCTAATTTATTTAGAAATTATCATGTTCTAGTAAACAACCATTCAAGGAATATGATATTATCCTTCAAAATATATATTAAAATCATGTTTCATTTCAATCTCATTCATGTCTCAGACTACATAATCATCAAGGGACTCCCTGAATAATACCTTTTTTATCTATTACATAGGATTAGCATGTGATTTGATTTAAATAAACTACGTGAGATATTTTAAAAACTCATAATATATTTAGAGATATTTTTATTACATAATTGGCCTTGTTTTTATATCATCCCTACAGAGTCAGCTAAATGGTTTTGTTCTAAAAATCTATAATTCATGGTCAAGTCACATCCTATTCATGATAAAATATAAACCAAGAATTTTTATTATTTATAAAAATCCATAATAAATAATATGAGTGACCATGGAATAATGATTTATTGAATTATATTTCCTCTTTTAATTTTATTATAAACATTAAAAAACCCAATTAAGAGTAAATAATATCAATAAAATAATTAAATGGATTTATTAATTATTCCAAATTGGGAAAAATTTATGTAAATGTTATAAATTATTTATTTACGTTAATATTGTGAAAATAATAGATAATAAATTTTATCTTAAATTGAGCACAATACCTACTCTACTAATTCCCCAAATCCTAGCAATTTTACCCATGTGAAAATGTCATGCATGAATTTAATTTAAAAAAAAATCCCTATAATGATAAAATAATTAACTCACGGTGAAAGAACTATAAAAAAAAATAATTAAAAAATATAAATATTCCAAAAATAATATACAAATCTAGAATATTCATCCATTTTATTCACTTATTTTTGGTTTCTATTAATATTAATGATCAATATGGCCCTCATTCATGAAATTAACCCCCCCCCCCCCCACTCATGGATAATTTTTTAAATGTTATTCCAATTATTTAGTATATATAGTAGATGTGTAGTCTTTCTATATATCTATGTTATATACTATTGGATAAAATTATTACAATAATCATTTCTACTTTTTTATGGTTTGTTCATTGGTTATGGGTAAATTGGTAATTTCATAGAAATTTAAAATGACCAATGATGAAGCTAGATCATCACTTTGATGAATGATTTTAAACTAAAATCTGCTAAAATATTTTCACACATTCCTCAAATATAATTTCCACTAGATAATTCCCATTATCATTTCTCATGATGTATCACAAGTCAAAACTATTAATTTAATGAATGGTTCATCGTATATTCTATAATTTGTCAAGACATTTTTTGGGAAATAAAATTGCATGAATATAAAATTTTCTTCAATTATATAATTAGAGGTATGATTAAATTTTAATGGATTTTTATATGTCAACGCATTCATCCCATATCCAATAAAGACTCCTCAAACTCATTGAGCATATATGTATATATTCCAAATTAAAACTCACGAATGCCTATATAAACACAAAAATAAAGTATAATAGTTATGTTAATTTTGATATAATAAAATAATAATGTTTAACCATGTGATACTGATTATATATAATGATATCAATAGATTTTAATGGACTATAGGGAGTGTATGAATAGAAAGGTGGTACCAATGGTTTACATGGGACATGAAATTAAACAACACTATAAGTCATATTAATTAAACTCAACTAATCTTTTTTAGAAAGAAACATAGAATAATATATTAGAAGAAACCCCAAATATCATAGGAAGTAGTTCATTAATAATATATATAATGTTTTTATAATATAACTTAGGAATGAATGTAACATCTACAATAACCACTCATTGAATTAATAAAAATTTGGTGTTGTTTTGAATGGGTTTTAAAGAATTAAAATAATAATATTTGTATATATATCATCATCTAAAAGAAATCAGGACTTCAAAATTAGAAATTTATTCTTTAAATATATTTTATATGACCTTAGTAAGGACCATTTATGATTACTTTTTAAATTATTCAAATTTTATATAAATTTTATATAATTGAAAAAATTAAAATATCTTTTCAAATGTATTGATTTACACAACAAAAAAAATTAATTATCATTATTTAAATCCATCATCATCATATAAATTATAAGTAATCTAAAATTATGATAATAATTAATAAAATGGGAAGGAAAAATATAACCTAAGGATATTTAGTGTAAACGTATGATAATAAACTTTTATCATTTTGGGAATCGAATATGAATATAACTATATTAGCTAATTTATTTAAAAACATTATAATGAATATAAACTATACAAAAATAAAAATGAAACATAGGATTTTTATAGAAATATTTTTAATTTATACTTTGTAAAAGTAAATTTATTCTAATAATATCCTTGGTTAGAGGGGAATAGAGATTCCCTAAGGTGAATAACCACATATTCACTTTACTATTCATTCTTCATATTTTCTTAATTTTAAGGTCATCGGGTCTATGAATGTTTATGAACATGTCCCACATCAAAATAATATTATATTATTTATGTGGAGGGATAATACATATGTCATCATTATTTTCCTCTTTAAAATAAAGGTAATGTTCAAATAATTGTGTGTTGGTAGTAAAACCATATGATTGAATTTTTTTAATTAAATGTGCATAGATTATTCTTCGAGTTGAGGCATATTAATACCATTTCCCTCAGCTTACATAGTGAGTAGAATAATTGGTTCCTCTATACTCTCTCCTAGAAAAAATTATTCTTCTTCATCATCATTATATTCCATGGTATGTAAAACATGAGATAACTTTTTGATATAAAAAAAGAACAATTCGTTTTTAATCCATCTTATTAAATATTTAACCCGTCTGTATTTAGATATGGGTTATGTCCTTCAAATTTCACACTTTGCACCTACTATGTCTCTTTTAGTTATGCTTGGATATATATAGTTAGAGGACTAGGAATTATATAGCAAATATTTAAATCATTCCATGAAAGAGTCAGTGATTTTTGTATCAAACCCTTATTTATTTTGAATATCATGGTAATGTAGAAAATATGATAGGTCATTAATATCAATGTTTGGGGATGTATTTTTACATCATCCGGTAGAAATTCATTATATATGAATCCAAAATCGATTAATTTCCCTTAAATTGATGACCTATAAAAATATCTCCCATAAAAAATACATTTATATGGTATCTTTTTTTAATATCACAAAGTGAATTATTTGATAAATTTTCATCAACCTCTACAGTTTCACTATCAAAATTTATAGTGATTTTCTATTATAAACATTCTAATTTTTATTACTCCTCTACCAATTTTTATGAACTTTTAGGAAAGAAGTTTTATTTGTTTCCTCTGATTCTAGATTATTCGTTTGAGTTATGTAGTTTCCCATTTCATCATAATGGTACATTAAATGATACATTAAATCTTCACAAATTATTGAATATTTGTTGTACTGGTATTCAAGAGGATTATATATATGTGTGCATCTTGATATATTCTCATATCCAGGTTTATACACTTTATATTATCATTTATATAGAGATTGATGCATTTTTATCACACTAATAGGGGTAAATTATTGTGAACTATTTTTTACTAAAATATTTTCAAATTCAATTACATCCCTTAATATTGAAACCTCCAAACTTATTTGTTTAAATATATCATCTAATGAATTCAAAACATAAGACACCACATATAATGAAGCAAATAGATGGTAATAATCACACATAGAATTTTTAGAACCTTCCCCTTTCATATTGGGTACTACATATTTACTATGATTTTTTTTTGATTCAGAGAAATTAATATCTATGAATAAAATATTGTGAATATCTGTGGTAAAGATATTATCATTAACCCTGAAGGATAAATCCAAAAAAATTAATATTATCTCTCAGTAGGTCCATTATACTATCTCTTTCCAGTTTATAATGGTTCCTACAAAAAACGCTTATAAACAAGATCTTATGATCTAATCCAGCATATCACTACATATACTAAAAAGATATTATTCATTAATACTGGAATTCAACAACCAATATTCATTCTAATATAGTAAAATGAATGTTTAACTTGTATTATTAACTTATTCTTTATAACGATATACACATATTAGTAGTTGGTTCATCTATATTTTCATTTCCCCCATTCACACAAACTACTAATTGAGGAGAATATAATCAAAATAGTTGTAGCATATTGGTGTTTAAAACACTTACCACAAGAAATTAAAAATATTGTTAATATTTTTCAGGATGAAACATAGTGGATGGATAGGGTTATCTCTCTTAGGGATATTATATAGTAATTATCAAAAAATTATTTAAAAATTATTTTTTTTGTATTTTTATAATTTGTTAAAATATTAAAAAAAATTAGTGTTTGAATATAGATTGGAGAAAAAGATACACACAGATGAAATATGTATACTAAATGAAAGTGAATATTATGAATGAGTTTGGTACTAGGGAAAGATACCAATTTTATATCATTATCTATTTTTATATTAAAAATTATATTTTACATATTATCCCATTATGGATGACCAATTATCTATTACATTTGGTTTCAAACATATCAGGACTATGAGATGTATTTGTAACACATAATTTCCACTCATATAATATCAATGGATGAAGAACAAGACTAAATTTATATTGTTACATAATCTATCACCTTGCATCATTTAATCTCATTTCATCCCCAAAACACACTCAACTCTATCATAAGAAGGGAATGACTGAGATAATCAGTGGATTTTTTTGGATGAAAATATAATAATAAAATTAATAAAATATTATAAAGAAGTATAATCAATGCATCTATTCCTAATAAAAAATCATTATTATTGAAAAATATAAATAAGCATAATTAATTAAAAGTAAATAAATTTTTAACACAATTAAAACTGCATTAATTTCCAACAATCGAGTTAGTAAATGACCATAGAGATTTTGAGAGGACACATTAAAGTGAATATTGTGATGAGATCAATAGATAGAGAGTTATATTTAATATAATAAATAGTTTTTATGAAAATAAGTAGTGTGGGAATTATGTTTCCATATAAAAATGATAAAATGTGGTAGAGACTAATAACTAATTCTCTAAAAAATTCTCTAATTCATGAGAATGTATGTATAATGGTAAAAAAGACCTATTTTTAGAGTTATTTATAGACATGGGTTATAAAAATATAAAATTGGAATGTTTTAATTGCAATGAATGAAAATCCAAATTTTAGTTCATCATGGATGAACCTCAAAATAGCCAAACTAGATGTGGAATTAGATGAATGAAAAATTATACATTGTGTTATAAATCCTTTGTCAAAAAAAATTCCCAACCTTATCACATGTGTAATTGTTATGGGTAAAACATTTATGGGATATGAAGATTAATGTATCCATCCTAGCGTTAAATTTTGGTCCCATAATATTATAGAAAAATTATGATTCATCTTATGATCTTCCAAGAACATAAGTTTTCTAACATGTGTAAAAATATATAAAAATATTTAAAATATGAATTTGATAAAAATAATATAATGATAAAATAATTAAGAGAACTTGAATGAAAAATTCATAAATATCAATATAGTTTCCTAGTTCATACTCAAATTAAACTATATATTTAAATCACCCCATAAAAACATGACATTATAAATTAATATCAAGGATCAATATAAAACCTATAAATTAAAAATTATATTACAATAAAAGATAAATAATTAATATTCCATTGATCGAAATATGTGACAAGTAAAACTAAATGTATTTTTTTGTTATTTAAAATATAATAATTAAATGATAAATATATGAAAATATAGACCATATCAATTCTCTAAAATTTATACTCTATATTTGTAGGATTTTCAGATAATTTTACTAATAAATAGATTTTTCATATATATTTTAAAAAATATAGACCTAGAAAAAATTGATTCATTTGTAATGGAAAATAAATTTTCTCTTTAATAAGTTACATCTAATATTACACTTTAGTTTAATCTAATTATGAATTTCATGGTTTGTGAATAGAGTTTAATTTAGTGGAATTAATTTCTTTAATCATTTTCCACTATTATAAATTCCATGTTACCATGTTTATTATACAAATTTCACATTTCCCAATTTCTTTATAAATCCAAAAGGACATTACAATATGTTAATTTACTAATTCTTTATTGGTTTTTCTATATTCCACTTACATTAATCTATTCAATTAGACAATTAGTAGCTACATTTATTCCATTCATATATATATATATATATATTCATTTTTCACTTTTCTTTATTTTGTTCAATGATTACAAATCTCAAAACATTGAAGAAGATGCATTTTTTTAAATGATGTTCAATAGAAATAATGAATTTCTTTTGAGTCTCCTCCAGTAACGACACATCATTTTTCCTAGATATAAATCTTTTTTTTCAGTTTAAATCTTATGTACAAATTTGGTAAAAGTTACATACCACTAAATGAATGTTTTGAGGGAGTTTGAGGCTTGTTGGATACTAGGATCCAAGAAATTGTAAAAAATGTGGGCCACATAGTTACCACACAGTCAATACTTACTATGTGGGGAAATCGGTGGCTAGCCTATGTCTACCTAGTTAGATGAAATCATGCAACCTCATGTGAACACCCATGTGAAGAGATGGAATCCTTTCTCATATCCAAATAACATGGTTTAATAAATCATTCACACAAATTATGTGAGTCCCTCCTTATATTGTGATGTGCACACAGTTGGTACAGAGTATGGGCAACTGTGAAGCCAAAAAGTGTGACCCTATCAACGTGGATGAAATTTCAATTTTTCCCTTTATGATGTTTAAAACCAAATTTCTACATTACTCATCCCTATTCTAGTGGTTGTCTCTCATCTTCTTCTCTAATTGGTTTCTCAATAATATATTATAGGCTTCTTGATATCAATTATAATGGAACGCTTAATCAAGATATTTCAGAAGTGTTGGATAGCTTGAGGCATGATCTTGATTGGTTATTCATTCATTGTTCATTATTCATCACATCATTTTTGTTGATTAGGTGAAATATCATTTCATTAATTTTCATGGTGTTTATCCTTTTTCAATTTTCATCTAATATACTTAAAATATAAAACTGATATTAGATGATGATTTTTCTATGATACTAATGTTGGTGGTCTATATTTTATTCCAATTTTTTGTGTTTTCATAGACAACTTGTTTTTTCAAAATCCGAACATTTTTCTGGATTTTCTGAAATTGAGTTCTTTGATTCTAAATTGATATACACATTCAGTTATACTCTTGAGATCATTATTAGGTATCTAGAGGATTACAACCTCAATAATGGCCACCCCTTGATTGTTCCAACTTAATTTCCCACTTTAATACAAATGATTTAATTTCTAGAACTCCAACTATATTTTTGGCTTGGCTACTAAATTTATATTCCCACTATCTTATATCATTACATAGATTCTAAATCCCATAATTATAGAATGGCCTATATAATATAAAATTTCCATTCCTTGATTAATTAATTGTGTGTTTTATATAGTCCGACATCGTATCAATATTGTTTTATTCACTTAAATAAATTAAATGGATTATTTATAATAAATTTAAATGAGTATCGGGGACATACACAATTATGAATTATTTATTATTTTATTATTATGAACTATGTTACCTTGGATATATAGGATTTGATTAATCAAATTCCTGTGAGGTGATTCTTTTTTTTTTATTATTAATATGATCATTCTATTGGTATCGGTCATGGAATGATGTCTAACGACTCTATTCTACATGATGTTTCATTGTCCATTACATCGTGGGTTGAGCAAGATATATCTCGCCATTATGCTTGTATCTGGATGATGGTAATGACATTCCACACTCCTTAATTTGGTTTTTGGTTGTGAAATATCACCCCACCTATCGTGAATGTTAGGAAGGATGAATAATTGTAACTATGAGTTTCAAGGCATGTACTATCTACTTGAGCCTACCAGCTCATTAGATAGGTTAGGGATGCTTGTGTTACACACCAAGTCTATCTAGAACCTAGGATCTAGGTATATGGATACATAAGTCATCACGAAATTAGTGTGTATATGTGCATATAGTACATAACTATTATATATATATATATACTATATTTATATATGGATATCGATCTAACTCTTTCAGAACCATTATGAAGTAGGTGAAGTCTTCCAGGTGTCTTATAGAAACCTGATGGGGTTTTTATTTGTTAATTTATAGCATTTTTTATTATTTAGTTATACCTACACACTTCTTAACTATGTACATTGCTTGAATTGTTACTAGACATTGTTGGTTGTGGCTTATTAATATTTTATCTCAAAAACTACTTGGGCCGCCTTTGGGACCCGAGTAGATTACACGTCTATAGGCTTGGATAAGAGAAAGACCCGTGCAATATATGTTTTATTTTTATATCTTATAGATTGATCATGGTAGTAGAGGATTGAACATATATTCGAGATACTAGTGGATTGGTATTTTGGTTTTTTTTTATTTTTGTATAACATGTTGTATATGCTTGTCCCCTGTTTCCCTTTATTGTATATCATTATATTATGAAATCATGTATATGAAACATCCTCTTATATTTTGATTATTATTACACTTATTGGTGATTTATTCTTCCATGGTTTTTTAACATTTTTGTTATTTTATACTTCTGTTATGGTGGATTACTGGTCGGGTAATTATTCTGTTTGTATATATATGATTCCTCTAATATCTATTTTTTATTGTAATCCACTATGCCACTATGATATGAGGCTATAGTATCCCCATAGTACAACTATAGACCCTCATTTCTAGTCAACAGTCTCTGGCATACAGGGAGGCAACCATGAGTCCATGTGAATCATCTTCTTGGGGATCCAGTTAGGTAGATGATGGGTTGTGAATTTACAGAGTGGTATCCAAGATTATATTTCATTTTTTCTCACTGTTTGGGTATTATACATGAGTCTGTGTGCTAATCATATTTTTTAATTAGTCTATTCCATTGTGTAGTTGACCCTTGTATAGGTGAAACATAAATTACCTAGGATGGGTCACTCTAGTTATGGTTTTTCACCTATTATGGTTGATAAGACTTCACCATTGGGTGATTTACATGTTTTTTTGATGTTATTAAAAAAATTATCATTTTGATGAGATTTATTTTAATTTAGCATGATTAAATGAGGGTGTTGTATTACATGCATCATTATAGGCACAATATGACTAATATTCCATGAATTTTTGCATGTCGCAAATTTTTTCATGATCCATTTTCTAGTCACATCTTATCAGTGCCTTGATTATTTTTCTATAAATGAGCTAAGATATATTGCAGGACTGAGAAAACATAAATGACCCTTAATGTGTTTTCCTTACCTAATAGTGCTTCCCTGCATATGTTAAAACTGACACCATGAGTAGTTAGTTATGGCCTGTTTTTCCATGGACCATTAGTTGCAAGGGAAGGAATGTGTAATAATATGGGACTAAGTGAACACACCATTTCAATTTATAAGAAGTTCGGGTCATTATAAATTATAATGGTGGACCAAAAAATTCAACCATTTGATGAGATTTAAGTATCTAAATGTGAAAACATTTAAAATTAATATATCTTTTAAATGAAATTGGAATATTATATAAGGGATATGAGACCTAGACCCATACCTGATCATAATAGTGGGTAGATGTATATTTCTCTTAAATTCTTATGGACTAATATAGTATTTTCAACAACATTTAAATGTGTAATGGAATAGGTAGGGAGGTGTGATTTTTTTCATTGGAATGTTATGTACATAACATAATTATCTATCATCATTATTTAAAAATGTTAAATTTTATTTTGAGGCACACATGTGGAATTGTAGAATTGCGATTCCATGAAATCCTCTTGTCACATTCCTTGAAGGCAATGATGACCATACACTAGAGGTAGTGGGCCTTCAGCTGCTTGTGATCCCTCCAGAAGTTCCACTAGTGGAAACTTTTCTTATTCAGGATATGGGAAGTAACATCTAGTTTTCTGAGGGATTTTTACAAATGTTCAAAAAATATACAAGGTTTTTCTTGACCTACCTCAACTATGGAAAATTTGACTTAGGTGTTCCCAGAGCAGCATCCTATTACCTTTTTAGGGGATGGAAGACTTCATGATTTTCATTCTTGGCTCAAAGCTATTTATTCTATATTTGAGCATCTCAAGATTCCTTTAGAATGGAAGGTCAAAATATTTGTGTATATTCTATTGAATTCTGCAAAGAGAGGGTGAGATGTTATTACCCAGGATAACCAATATCGCAATATGGTATTTGCAGAATTCTAAATGATATTATATGATTATTTCTTTGACAAACACTGAAGGCTGAATAAGAAAGTGAATTTATGAACCTACAATAGGGATCCATGTATGGCATGAAATATTCTTTTCATTTTTCTAAGATACATCGGTTTACACTGACTCTATATGGTGATGATCATATAACTGTTATGAGATTCAAGAATTGGATGGTTCATTCCATCCATTTATATGTCAATGTATTTAAATTGACTACAATTTTAGAGATATTTAATCAATCCCCTACTATGAAGAGGAATATGATGAATTTTGATGATGCAAGTCCAATAAATTTGCTGGCTAGACCTTAGAGTTATTTTTCTAGTTTAAGTAAGAGTCACATCAAGGATACTCATGTAGGAAGTAGTACTCAACCATATTATGAAGACAACCTTCCTAACTGTCACTAGTGTAGGAATATGAGACAAATAAAACACATGTGTATGAGGATTCTAGTATAATACCGATGTTGTGGTAGTATGGGACATATCCATTACATCTCCAAACCTTTCCATCATTTCCTAGTGAGTGGGGATCTACACCAACACCATGTTTTGGATTTTATCTAGTAGTATCGTTTTAGGTATGTATCTAGAATAACATAGGCCACTCAGGATATGATAGTGGTCGAAGAATAGGTAACCAAACACATGATTTTCAATGCTAACCAAGCAGGCCTGCATAGGGAAGACATGCTATGAATCAGGGAATTGGTACATTTTAGTTAAATTTAGTGAAACCTCTGTTATAGATGAAGAGTTCCAAAAATTCTACAGTCTAAGGAACTATTATAGTATCATACAAATCAAGTACTTCTTTATTTGAAACTAGTGAATAACACTATTTTATATCTGAGGTGGTTATAGAGAAGTTTGGCCTTATGATAGAACACATTTGTGGTGTGATGACACTTGATACCCCACTAGGTATCTAATATGATAGCAAAAGATGTTGTAATGATTGTCCCCTTGAGATAGGAAGACACTCTTTATATGGATTCTCTTCATCCTTGACAAGATGGGGTTCGATTTAATCATAAATATGGACTAGTTAGTTTCATATCATTCCCATGTTGACCGCAATCCTCAGTGGGTGAGTTTGAAAACACCAATGGGAGGTATGAACATGTAGAATGGAGAATAGAAATTTCACGCATCTTAATATGGGTCTGAGAAGCAAAGGATGGGAGGTGTAATGGATCAAATCACTATACTTTTCTTGGGTGATTAGGTGTTATGACACCGTATTTTTCCTCTTCTAGTGGATCATTTTCAGTTTATATTCAGTAATGAATTATATGGAATACCTATAATTCAAGAGGTAGAATTTACTATTGAGATAGTGATAGGGGAATTACCAATGCACATTTATCCTTATAGGATAACACATATGGAGATTCTAGAGCTAAGAAAACTATACGACCTTAAGTATAATGAGTTTATATGCCCCAAAACTTATCTGTGGGGTTCACCTATCTTTTTGCCAAGAAGATAGATAATACTCTCAGAATTTTCATGTATTACATTCGATTGAATCATCATACAATAATGAACATGTTTCCACTTCATATTATAGATGACATATTCAATAATATATAATGAGATAGGGTTCTTTTAGAGATTTATTTCATGTTGGTCTATCATCAGGTGCATATCATGTCTTTATACATACCTTACATAGAATTACAGAGCTGGTATTGTCTGAATGAGTGCCTGGTCGGATAGTTGTGTCATATGAATGAACATTCTTTTCTTATTGATCTAATCAACCAGGTATTCCAAATGTATCTAGATTGATTCATTATAGTCTTTTTTATTAAATCTTGGAGTCTTCACATTCTCTACATGACCATTCCAATCATCTTTAGATTGTATTGAATAAATTATGAGATCTCTAATAAATGTTAAGCTAAGTAAATACCACTTTTGGAATAAAATCTTTGACTCCCTAGGTCATATAATTTTGATGTTATGAGTACTAGTAGACCAAGAGAAAGTGAGATCTATAGTATCTTGTGAGAATACCATCCCATATTTGACATAAAAAGTTTCTTAGGTCTAAATGAATATTACAAATGCTTCATTGATGATTTCTAAATCCTTAAATCACCTATGAAGGGTATAAATAAAATGGATATGAATTTCATATTATCATATTCATGTGAAGAATCCTTTTATTACTTGAATGGAAGATAGAAATTAGCACAAGTATTGATTCTCCCAAAGACACGAAGGATGTTTATGTTTAACTATGACAGATCATGAATAGTTCTTGGATTTTTTCTTACGTGTGACGGGTTATTCGTCTAATACATGTCTCATTAGTTGAGGCATCATGAGTGGAATTAACTAATGCACTACATCGAGCTATCTATTGTAATTTATGCTCTATATAGCTGGAGATACTATTTACATTGAAAGGATTTATATTATTCATTGATCAAAAAATCCACAAGTGAATCTTTACATAGTGAGATATTAATCTCATATATTGTAGCTTGGTTGGGTACTTGTAATTTTTTTATTATGATATTGATTTTACACCAGGGAATGTAAAATCAGTATTCGATGCTCAGATCTATGAGATTCAACCACAAACAGTTCAGGAGGCTAGTGGAGTGTAGTATAGCATGTCTTTATTTCCTGAGATGCATGTTGAGGACCAGAAGGATCCTTGTAAGGATATCCACTTAGCCTTACTAGTGACCTCTATGCTTCTAGAGTAGGTAAGAATGATTAATCTATCTGATCATTAGGGCTTAGTACAATGGTAAATCATCTTATATGATGATTCGAATTTTAATGGTTCCATGAATGGAGATGATTTTTTATGCTTTCATAGCATGTTTGGGTTCTATCAGACAACAGATAGTTGATGATATGGGAGTTTCGTGCCTCAGATTGGGTATTGAATTCTAATGTCACAAAGATGTATCGAGACATTGATTTCTTGTATTGGTGTCCTGGTATGAAGTGTGGGATTTATGGTATTATTACTCTGTGTTCCACCTTTCAGTATGTGAAGGAGGAACATCTGCTACTAGTGGGAATTCTACATCCATGGTCCATTATTGAGTGGAAATGGGATAATGTTTACAATGATTTAATGACTATTTTACCTAGATAGAATTCGGGAAACATTATATTTTGGGTATTCATTGATATTTTGACATAGGTCTCACACTTCATACACATGTAAGAGGCCTTCTTGTTAGATGAGATAGAGAAGATATATGTTTGGGAGTTCATACATCTTCATGGTGCTCGGTGATTTATAATATCTTATAGGGATTATGTCTTCATATCTCAGTTCTCATAGGGGTTATATAAGGCCTTGGGTATATAGATGATTTTAAGAATGTTCTATTACCCTCATACTGATTCATTTATAGTGAATATGAGTTATGTATTAGAAAAAATGCATCCTGAATTTTTCCCCGACATCAGGTGTTCTTTGGATAATGAAATACACCTTTTGAGTTATCTTACAATAAGAGATTTTTGGATGCCATTCATATGGATCCTTATGAATCCATATATATAGAGCCATTCCGATCACCTATTTGTTGGTTAGAGGAAGGGGAGGCATATTTACATGGACCAAGTCTAATTTATAAGACTATAGAGTAGGTCTAGTATATAAGAAAGTACATGATGACAACTCAAACTAGGCAACAGTAATATGCCTACCGATGCTGAGGAACTCTTGAGTTTGATGTTGTAGATTGTTTTTTCTTATCATTCATTCCCAAGATGGTCCAATAATGTATTTAATGTATATTGAGATTTAAAATAGACTCATTAGACCCTTTGAGGTTCAGAAAATGATTTGAACAATGGATTACCAGATAGAACTCCGTTAGAGGTACCAGCCAACACATGATGTCTTCCATATATATCAACTTTTATGGAATTATCCATAACAATCCCTTGTTTTAACATATAATGAGGTCAATTTGGATTAAAATTGTTATTTTTTGGAATATATTGAGTGTATTGTTGATTTGAGAATTAAGAAACTCTAGACTGTTTAGTTCATTCAGTATATGTTATATGGTAGAACATCCAAGTACAAGACATGAACTGGGAGTGAGAATATGATATATGAGACTAGAGGCCACATATATTCTCTAGAAACACCTATTTAACATTTCAAGGCCAATTTAGTGATGATTTTTTTTGGAGTGGATGTTATAATGTCTTCTCTATTTTTACTGAGTTAGGGATTTTTTGTTATAATTATTTTTTCCAACTTGGTAAAATTTACCAATTACCTAAGCATGTTTTTGGGAGCATCCATGGCTTTTTCCAGGAAAGGAGCTTCAAGAAATGGGAAAAAAGTCGGGCCACATGGTTATCTCATGGTTAGTAATAACCCTATAGGGTAGCCATACGGGGCACTAAGTGGCATATAAGAGGCTTCACAGTTTTATAAAATTTTAAAACCTCATGGGCACACCAATTTGAGGTACCTACAATTTTTTGAACATCCAAATCACATGTTATGAAAATAGTTTAGTAAACTGTGCATGAAAATAATTTGGGGTCACTCCTTAGCTAGTTAGGAGAGTTTGGTTGGGCCACAGTTTGTCCAATAATGTGGCCAAATAGTGCGATGTTTTATATGAGGAATAAATTATAGGTTTTCCATTAATTTAGTTTAAATAGCATTTTATTAATTCTTCCTTACCAATCTCGTAGATTGTTCTCTTCTTCACCCCTGCTGTAGATTTCTCCAAATAATATTATAGGATTCTTGATATATCTTATATTCTGAAACTGAAGGAAGATCCATTAAAATAATTGGAGAGTTTGACTTATTTACTCAATTCCACTTTCTACTATTATTTGTTCTTCTACACATCTTTCTCACTATAATGGTGCAACCTCCTTTTTGATAATTTCTGGGATTGGATCTTTTATTCCTAATTCATCCAATATAATTCAAATATGAAGCTGATATTGGATGATGAGTCTCATATAGAACTATGCTTGGTGGTCTAGATTTTATTCCCAAACATTTTGTTCTTTTCATAGTTTTCCATTATGCTGCATACTGACCATTTTCATGCATTACCTTAAATTGATTTCATTTATTTTAAATCAATTTATGCATGTTGTTATACTCCTGAGGATCATTTTTATGTATCTATTGGATTCCAACCTTGATAATACCCACCCCCTGGGTGTGCTATCCTAATTTATGACTTTGATTTAATTTATTTAACGACCAAAACATCACCGAAGTGTTCATCTTGCATTATAAATGGATTTTCCCACTAATTTACTTGATTTTATTACTTTACAAAACACATTCAAATTTAATAGGAACTATGAAATGGAATTTATATGACATGATTAATTAATGGGATTCTTTATAAAGTATGTATTACCAAGTAGATGGTTTTTTACAAAATAAATGGATTAATTATAATAAATGTAAATGTTTGGAAATTCCACACGCAATGATGCATGTTTGATAATAATATTATTATTAATTATGATTCCATTGTTATATTAGATTTGATGATTGAAATTTTTATGAGGTGATTCCTTAGTTATTATTATTAAAATGATCATTCAATTGATATTGTCTATGGAATGATAGTTAAGGGTTCTCGTGAACAAGATGTTTCATGCCCTCATACATCGAGTGCTGATCATAATGTCTCTCACCATTATAATACTGTTTGGATGATGGGAATGACATTATAAGTTCCATTGTTTTGGGTGTTTTGAATGATTTATAATCCCACCATTCTCAAATAATTAGGATTAAAACTCACATTCACTATGAGATTCAAGGCATGCACCCTTTTCTTGAGCATACTGGCTCATTATACTAGTTATTGAGGCTTGTGTTATGCCTTGGGTCTAGTAAACACCAAGTATCCATGTGTATGGCTACTTAATTCCTCATGTACATAGTCCATATAGGTTGATACAATATATAACTGTGTAATATATATTGTTATTATGTATACATATGGTTATCGATCAGACTCATTCTGGGACATGTTGAAGCATGTAAAGTCTTCCAAGTGACCTATAGGAACATGAGCTAGATATTATTTGTTTATTTGTTTCATTAATTAGTATTTAAATATATCTAGACACATCTTATCAATGTAAACTTCTTGGATAATTACTATACACCATTGTTGGTGGCCTACTAGGATTTTAAATCACACCCTACTCAGGCCACCTCTGGTAACTGAGTTGATTGATTTTCTAAATGTATTCATAATGGAAATATCCTTGATAAAATTTTTGATTAACATATCTTGTAGTTGGATCTTGGGATATATGGACCACGAATATGCTCAATATGATTGTATAGAAGTCTTTTGGAATTTTTTATTTGTGTATAGAATATTGTATATTCCGGACTCCTATTTCCCCTTTCTGAATATCAGTATTCCATGAAATAATATAAAGGAAACATCTTATTAGATTATTATTATTATTAATTTTTTTATTTATGCCTTCACATTTTTTATCATTTCAGTTATATTCTTCTTCTGCTACATCAGGTTACTGGTTAAGTTATTACACTTATGTTTATATATTCATGCACTACTATTTTTAGTATATAACTATCCATTTTTTTACTATTATATGAGGGTATATTCTCCCCACTATACCACCCAATATCCACGCTTTTAGTTGGTATCCTCTATAATATGAGGAGGGGCACTTGAGTCCATGTGATCCACTGGCTCGAGGCTGCATTTAATTAGACACAAGGTTGGGATGTTACAACTCCCTAAGTTGTTATTTTTTGTAATTGAAGAGGATCATATGTTAGAGTTTAATATTTTACATTCTTCATGTAATTATTATAAATACTCTAAATTTTCATCAATTTATAATCTTTTTCTTAGTTATAAAACAAAAATTCCATTAATATAGTTGAAGAACACAATAAAAAATCCTATAAATTAAACAACATTAGTATCTTTGAAATACAGTAAAATATATTGGTATAATTCCACATGAATGAAAGAATATATGTATCAAGATCATAATATAAGAAGTCTCTATAAATTGAATGTAAAAAAATAGAAAATCCACAAAACATTAGTAAAAATCCCAACACATAAATTATGACTAACACATTCTTTGATAAATAACTATATAAACCTCTTTTTATATAGTATTAAATTTAATGGAAAAACCGGTAGAAACATCAGTAAAACCACACTTATTTAAAGTTCAATCCTTGTGTCATTATTACCACTAATACCTCCAAACTTCTAAAAAAAGAAGAAAAAATAAAATGTTTATTAAATTTAAAATAACTAAAAATAACTAGAAATATAAAATGGAATAAATCATGTTTTAACCTCTAAACGGGATTCAAATTTTTTTCATCCCCCATAAATGAATTACCAATAGTTAACCCCATAAATAACAATACTTTATTTTTCTCAAGACTAGAAAATTCCTCCTCATGGATTCCTCTAAAATGTTTCCAAATTTCAACCCAATGTTGGATAATATTTAAATGTTATGGGAGTAATATTTAAATGAAATCCATTTTTATAAATATATTCAAAAAATGAATTTATGTCCCTTTATCACCATAAAAAATTATGATCAAGCATGTGTTCTTTAAATTGAATATAAACTCTAAATTGTATAAAATTCTGAAAAAGGTTCTCCAATTTAGATTCCAAACAATAAATATATATAGAAATTAAACTATAGTGAACTTCAAAGGTGAAAAATATAATGTCTATTTAATTTCCAAAATCATACTCAAATTATATATTCTAATTACATTAACCCTTAAAAAATAATAATTTATAAACTAATCAAAATGACGAATAAATTATCAATGAAATAAAAAATTATTCCATTTTTGAAATTCGATATAAATTATTCTTCTAATATGAATATGTTTTAAATAACATAAAATTAAAAATTAAGTGGGATTAAAATCATTAAAAATAAACAATAAATATACAAAAATATTGTCTTGGTCAGTCCTACCAAAATAATCTTTTTATTATTATAAAAGAGAATCGATAAATATATGATGAAAAATTTATTGCACTTACATATATCAATAATTATATTTTTTGTATTATTATTTTGTATTTACAATATAAGTAACTCATATATCCTTTTATTTCTTTTTCCACTCCTTCAACAATAATAGCTTATATAGGATAATATTTTAATTGTCCTCTATCCATCATTCACTTTGATTTGTATTCTTTAATAAACTGTTTTTAATAATCATGGTGATTGAATTCCCATATTAAAAACATTTACATCTTAATGCTATTATTCAATGTTATATATTAATTTTAATGTAATAAATTTTTCATTAATATGTTATCTAAAGATGATAAAAATGATTTTTTAAAAATAGTATTTGAAATTATAGAATAATACTGTAAATATAATTTTATAATTATCATTCATATTTTCCCAATATTATTTAATTCTTCCTCAAAACTGAATTTATATCTCATTAAATATTTCTCCATTATTTTAATCCACTATCTCTTATATCATTTTTCTTCTATAAAATCATCATATTAATTATCTCACATATATATACACATATAGACAATCATTTCCATTCAAAATTGTAATCAGGGACCAATTCTGTTATCCATATTCCATATCAATAGTGATGGATCATTATAAAATGATAAATTTTTTAACAGAATAATGGATCAACATTATGACATTGATTTGCAAAATTACAAAAAATAGAATAGTTTTATGAAAACATAAATAAATATTTCTTAGGTAAATATTTAACATGGTTTTTTTGGATCGCAAAAAAATATCCTATTTATGCTCATACAGAGACACCGTATTCAAAAAAAATTTAGAGAAAATGTCTTTTTACCATTTATAATATATTTCTAAACTATTTATAAGTCATATTTAAATTTTGATTTATATTTAAAATTATTTTTTGGTCCTGAATTATCTATATTAATGAATAATTTTAAATATTTTTATGTATACATAGGAATATTTTAAATATCAATAATATTAACTTATATACTACCTGTAATATGATAAAAATAATATTATAATTAACATATTTACTTATTCATCCTCCCAAAAATATTATTTATAATAGTGAGATCTATAAATTCAAAAATATTATTGGGATCATTAATTTTTATTTCTCATTTATTCCACTCCAACTCATAATTTTGAAACAATTAAATATCAAATTCAAACATCTTCAATCATTCTCCATGAATTTATAATCACTCCACCTTATCTAAAAAACCAAAATGAATTCATAAATTTTCAAAATTTTAGAGGTATATTAAACACAATTCTCAAAGAATTTTTTAAATATGTAATGAATTTTAATTATTATTTAAATAAATTTACACTCAATTAGGACATCATGAATTCTAATATTAAAATAAACTCATTGCTAATTCTCAATTTTTACCTATAAATATAGAACTTTTGTTATATTTTCTTGACTTTGCATCAACCTACTTAAATTCCCATGTGTTGAAGAATATTCAATCATGATAATAAAATAATGATTCCTAATTGTAGTTCATAACCATATTGATTCTTTTAGTTAGTAGTTCGATTTTCATATTTTCTTTCAAATACTAGCATCTTGATCGTATATTAGCTTGTTCATACAAAACAAGCAAATCATTATTTATCTACCATTATTTATACTAATAATTGATTTTGATTTTTTATATCTTAAAAAATAATAATATATAATTTATTCTTCATTTAAATAATTATTTCTGAATACATCAAGAATTAAAATAATCATTTTCATCAATAGTTTATTAACAGAAACCTCTCATTCACCTACTATAACATTTGAATGGGTATTTACTAATATAAATATTCAAGTACATTACCACCAATTTTCATACATGTTTTGTTCTCAATTATCATGAAACCAATATATAAATATCCAACTTCACAAGATAATAATATATTATTGATAAAAATAAAATACTCACAATTCATTTGAAACAATATTTTATATAAGTAGTGAGATGTAACATAACTCTCATTTTCGAATACTATTAAAAAAATAATTTTTAGGGAATTTATAATATTTAATATCTGTAAACATGGATGAATGAAGATATAATATCATTTTTTTAAAATTATTTTTGATAGAAATATTACACGATTGTGGATTATAAATAAATTATAAATGTAAAAAATAAAAATTAAAAACATGATAAATAATATTAAAAAATAAATAGTAGTTGTGTAATTAGTGTTTCCTCCACAAAAAATGATACTAAATGGGTGGGACATCAATTATGATTCCTTGAAATAATAATATTTTAAATCTTAAGGAATTAAATGACATAAGAACCCCAAGATATCTACAAATGATTTAGGGAGATACTTAGTAAACATTTTATCACTTATTGTATTTTTTGTATTTTTTATTATTTTGGATGAAATGGAAAAGTTAATCCAGTTTTTATTTTCATAAAAAATGATAAAATAAAATTGAAAAGAAAATATTTTGGGGAATTAATGGTTATAAATTATGTATTTCTATGGTTCATTCATTTTTTACACTACTTA
Source organism: Viscum album (assembly GCA_963277665.1). NCBI lineage: Eukaryota > Viridiplantae > Streptophyta > Magnoliopsida > Santalales > Viscaceae > Viscum > Viscum album. The sequence continues at coordinate 1,844,724,862 of OY728150.1, forward strand.
TGGCCTTAATATAATTCTATTATAGTTCAAAAAATTAACTCAATATAAATCATAATTTCTCATCTCAAATTCATTGAAATTTAATTATCATAAGCCTATTATCAATACTAATATAATTATCATTCCCTTTTAGGTGAATTTGGATATATCACTAAGTGATTGTTGAGTGAGTCTACAATAACATCGATAATAGTTTCTTAAAATAGAATTTATTGAGTATTCTATCCATCAAGATGTAGAAAACCATGTATTATTACCCAAAACATGTGATTATGTTCATGTAACACTAATAATTGTTCAATGTAAAATACATCATATGATGAATATATAATTTGAAGGGAGCCATTAATGTAAATAAATCATAATAAATAAGACAATTCACAATATTATGAGAAGAGTGTTTATCCCTAACATTATATCCCAAAAATATATACTAGAATATTGTAATGCTATGAAAATATATGAATAAGTATAATTATAATATTAGAAACTCAATAAATTTTTTATTCCCACATAAATCGACCATTAATGGTCATTGATATATAGGAAGATATTTACTAAATACAATGGAATAAACATGGTAAAATGATAATTTTTTTTAAAAAATAGTATAAAAGAAAGTAAATATACCACTCTATAATTGAACTAGAACTTATTCTATTTAGGATTGACTCATATTTAGAACCCAGCCTTTATTTTCATGTTTCTTATTTTAAACCTGATGGGTTATAAACCGCTTTTCTAAAACAAACAAAAATTAAGTTTGATAAATATTTTTGAGACATAACCTTTGTAAGACCTAGAGGCCTAGAGGTACTATGACCATGAAACATGACCCAAATGACCAATGGTACAATGGAAAAATTACATCCCAAAGGCTTATACTAATAATTAACCATCATTTCATGTAAATCCAAAAATATTTTATTCTGTTTTCTTCTGCTAGATAAATTTTCTATAATCATAAATATACTATTATACTAATTTTTTTTTTTCATGATGGATTATTTGAAAAATAGTGTATCATATAGCTTGGATAGAGTTATGATGGACATTGAATATGTAAGATCCCAACCTTTACTAGAGTTGAATCAGGCTTGAATTCATGTACTGTTTTTCCTTTGTTGATTACATTTCAATTGGGCTTTACCTTAGGTTGTGGATTGGTTTTTTTGAGAAAAATTAAAGGAAGTAGGATTATTCATTATTGGTGTATTGTTAGAGAAAACTGTGTGCCCTGTCCCAGAATATCATGCAACCCTAGATAATAAATGTTTTCACGAATGGAACATTATTTTTTAAACTGTGTTCCCTGAAAGGAGAAACCATGAAACCCTAAAACAGTAGGCTCACAATTGGGGAAAACTGTGTGCCCCTACCCTGAAAACTGGGAAAGATTTTAATGTGGCCTAAAATTTTATTTTTAATTCCCTTATACCTCTATAACCCACCTATTTCAACCCAAATTTAGACCCTTATAATTTTTGATGATTTTAATTCATTTTGAAGGTATTATAATGCCTTCTGAACTCCTTTATTCAGGATTCAATTCCTGGATCGAAGATCTTCTCCTTGCCCAAGTTTTAGTTTCATATCTTGGTCTACATTATTGTGCAACTCAATTTTCAGGATTTCCATTGGGTGGTTGTTTGTCAATGAACCAAGTTAGGTGGTCTTATATTTAAATCCCATAGTCTAAATTGTGATTTTTTATGAAATTTTATAATTTATAGGGTTTTTTAGAAATTTGAAATTTTAAAATAGAATTAATTAATTAGGCCAGTGACATAATTGAGGAATTATGGATTTGATTATATAATTGAATTGTGTAATTTGGATAATTAACTGAGTCATTATTTATCAAATTATTCAATTGTGAAATTGTGATTGGTAATTGATATATTAGTTATCAGAGCATTGAATTATCAAATTAAATATAATTCATTATTTAGTTAATTATCAAAATGTTAAATTGTGAATTTGGGCATAAAAAATTTTAGAAATAATACTTGGATTTGAGATGTGAACTTATTAATTAGTTTTGGATTTAATTATTTAAATTTGTATGGATAATATTTAAAAAAAATAACAGAAGAGATGTCATTAATTAATGTGACAAACATGATTAATTAATTGTTGAATTAATTAATGGACTTGGACTAATTAATTTATGAATTAATTAATTATTCATTGTGATAATATGATTAATTTTTATTAATCATGACTGATTTGATATAGTGATTTTTTATATACTTGATAAACACATGTGATACATGGAATGATGCTTCCAATGGACATACTGATAAATTGTTTGATATATATGTATGGGGAATTATTTGCTACATCGAATGCCCACCTGTGAGGGGCATGGTTTTCTGTATTAGAAACTAAATGTTATAAATATGTTTTGGACATTTTTTTGATGCTTCTGAATCCCGTAGTTAAAAATCTGATTGGGACATGGTCTGATGATTCCCGAGCCCACGGGGTTCAAGGCATGATGACAGAGACCCAAATTGTTGGCATTGGACTATGTTTCCAATTAGATTTTTATAATTTTAAATGAGATTTATCATGAAATACCACTTTTAAATGAATTTTGAATTGATAATGTGGAATGGTTCCGTCTCTAGAATGGGCCGATGTAGTTATTGAAGTTTGGGTGCCCTCATAAACATGTGGGGATGATGTGGTTAATTAAACTATAATTGATACTGTGATAACTATTTACTTAATCGTTATAATTATTTTTTATACAACTTAATACAATTTTATTGACTATATATTGTTTTAGCCACCATTGGTGGTGGCCTGTATAGATGTACTCACACCTTACTCAGGACACCTGATTGGTACCCGAATCGACTTTATTGTTGCAGGACATGTTGAAGGAAAATGCCATGTGTTAGAGGGATGAGTAGGGATGGAGCTTAGATAAGGGAACCATACATGGATCAGGACCCAATTGGGAGTCTTCAGTGTATTTAAATTCTATTTTAATTTTATAAACATAAATGCTACATTAGAATATCATGTTTTTTACCTTAGTTTGTTATTGAATTTTTCACATTTATTATCTTGAGATATTGTTATTTCTGATGTTTATATATGCTTCCATTATTTTTTTATTATTTCCATTGCTATATCACTTTTATCAACAAGGGTGTAGTATCCCCATGATCAAAATATCATACCCTCATGTCTATTTGGTACCCTATGTCATATGATGAGGCATGATTGTGCTTATTTAGTGGTTCGACTCGAGGAATTAGTGCATGGAGCCCGGGGAGGGATGTTACTAAATGATATCACATGAAATTTTATTTTCATTTTATTTTATCTTATTAGCTGGAAAATGTATACATGATAATATTAAGGATTGATCCTTTATTATTAGCTCATTTATGGGATTTTCTAACCCACGTATGAGGGAAAACATATGTACCCAGGTTGGTTTTTTTGTTTTTTTGTTTTCTGATACAATTGAAAATTATTTCAACTTGGGTGACACAATTTTTGTGTTATGTAATTATTATTTCAGAAAATTATTGATAATTGACTTGTAGAGTTGTATGACATGAGAGTTGAGTTTCATGGATCATTTTAAGAACTCATAATTACAATGGGACCAACATCATTTCAAGAATTCATGGGAAAATGAGTTTTGGGAAGCAGTTCAGCTTCAAGTATTTTTACGTGGTTGTGAAATTGAAATTAGAAATGGTAAAATAATGTAAAATTTGAATAAATGGGTGTCTAATGTAATGTGATTAATGAGAATGTGTTTAACCTTGTTAATTATGACCTAGGTGTATGTGGGTTAAGGGTAATAATAGAACCACAATTTTAACCACATGGTGATGTTTGGGGAAAATAATTTTTGTGACATTAATCATTAACAAATGTGATAATGTTGTGTTACGAGTCCTTACACATGTGTATTGGATTATAGAGATATCCCTCCATGATGATGCTTATTGAGAGGATGACATGAGGTTATGGTTGGAGATGCAACACCCATAGTGAAACCCAAGGCGCCAGTAGTGTTGGTTGAGGTAGTAGGTGAGAAGTTCCAATATAACATCCCACTCTTCATTCAATTCATGGAAAGAGACATTAGGTGAGTTAGTAAATTCTAGTATTTTTTGATAAGGGTGTTCCAGTTATAGTACCCTCTATCTTTTTCTAGAGTGGACTATTGGGAGATGAGTTCTAGTTTGAGTCTATCCAGACCATACCTGACCACTTGGAGACTCCAATTGAGAGGAGATTCATATTATTTTCCTATTTGTAATGAAGTTAAAAGATGTTTTGGTGGGGAATCCATACCCTTAATAGACTCATGGAAGCTAAGGAATGGAAGAAAATTCAAGATATTTTTTTTAAACACTTCTTTCTAAACACATTTAGATATGGGATAGAATCTAAATTCTTGAAGTTGGATTAGGGGATCATTTTTGAAGTGGACCATGCTTTATGCTTTTAAAATTTCTGGCACATTTCTACAACGTTGGAAAGAGATGAGGATACCATGGAAAAGATGTTTCATGATGTCTTTAAGTGTGAAATTAAGTCTCAGTTGAATATCTTCAGTCTCAAGATGTTGCTGGAATTGGTTTATTAGGCTCTTATAGATGAGGGGAACCTAAAGGAGGTATCAAATGGTGAACAATCGGTTTCTTCTACATGTTCAGGAGGTACCACAAAAGAAATCTGGAAATTTCATCGCGAGAATTTCTCCTAGAGCAGAACCAAGAAGAGTTGCCAAGGTAAAGTGCCGGTTACACCAGACCTTACCCATGTGATTTTACACAAGTGTGGTGTCATGGCTACAGAAATATGGGAAATATATAGAAGTTCTTCAATAACCCATAGAATATGGTAAGTGATGGGGGAGCTAGAAAAAAATGAAGTATGGGATGGTGGTCTTCTGCTATAAATCGACATGACATTTGGAGTTCTACTAGCCAAAGTGGTAGAGTTAGTGGACATGGTTTTTATGCGAAGAAGCACCAATATTAGTAGAGTTGTGAATCATAGGGGAGATAAACTGTATCATATGTAATAGGGGTCGAAAAAATAAAAGTAGTGAAACCGACACATGTGGAGAGTGAGGCCATAACTTCAAAACAAAGAGGTACTATTATTGTATCTTATACATTAGCTAGTACCTTATTTTATAATGGTTCCTAATGTTCTTTTATATCTTCAGTACTTTTTAATGTTATGAACCTGGCATTAGAGTTTGTGAGTGGGGTAATGACAATAAATATATCATTGGGAGGACAGTCTAGAGACAACTATTTTTGGAAATGGATGTTTTCTCAAGATCATGGACTATCTCTTTCTTTGGGATATCTATATCATAGACATGTTAGGATTCAACCTATTTATGTGTATGGGATTGCTAGTCACACACTGATCCCACATTGAATGATACCATAATAGAGTGACCAATATGTATCCAAATGGTTATAACTATATTCATTGTGGAGAGAGGTATATCAAGGCGGTCCGAGTAGGGATAATTACACAATAACTAGGAGAGATCACAGCCCAGGTTGCAAGTTTATTACTAGATGACTGAGGTTAAGAGCATGATTTATTTTCACTTGTGGTGGAATAGTTTCAAGATATTTTTTCTAAAGACATATCTGGGCTGCCACCTGAGAGTGATTTGGAATTCACTATTGAACTCATGTCGGGAGAGGATGTGGTTTCTATTCGAACATAAATAATGGAACCAAAATACCTTTATGATATCAAGACTCATCTGGAGGAGTGGAAGGATAATGGATTTATCCTTCCAAGTATATCGATTTGGAGATCACCTATATTGTCTAAAAATAAGGCTGAAAATTCTCTATTCCTATGCATTGATAATCAGAATTTGAACTGGATGACTATGAAGGACTGATATCCTCTTCCCCATATCAATGATCTATTTGACCATTTGAGATGAGCTTGTGTGTTCTCGATGATTGACTTGATATTGGGGTATCACCAGCTAAGAGATCATACTTTTGATATACGAAGGACTGCTTCAGAAGTAGGTGTGGCCTATATTAGTTATTCATTGTGATGTTCTGGTTGTAAACTGTTGCATTATATTTATCACCTTGAGGAATATAACCTTCCATCCGTAACTGGATTAGTTTTTGGTAGTGTTCGTAGATGAAATCTTGGTGTACTTTAACATTATGTCATACTCCAAGACTCATGATGATCATTCCTAGAATCCTGACACAATCTTGAATACATTGAGAGATAATGGGATATTAACCATGATATCAAAATGTTGGGTTTTGATTGATGAGGTACACATCCTGGGAAACATCTTCGTAGACGAAGGTGTGTTAGTTGACCCATAAAAAGTTGAGGAAGTGCTTTCATGGATGAAACCAAAGAACATTTTTTATATTCACAATTTGCATGGGTTATTTGTATATTATAAGATATTCATCTAGGGATTTTCCCATTTGGTATAACTACTTTCATGATTAACCAAAAATGGGATAAATTTTGATTGATCGGAAGCATGTGATAATGCCTTCATGAGTGTTTGACATCAACACTGATATTGATCATAGCCAAGACAGGTGAGGAGTACACAGTATATTGTGATGCTTATGGTATAATATGTAGAGATGTTTTGATGCACGAAGATCGATTTTTGGCATATGTTTCTTGACAAATGAGGCAACATGAATGAAACTACCCATTGCATGACCCATAGTTAGCTACAATGGTGTATTCTTTGAATTGCTCGAGGAATTATCTGTTGGTAAAAAGATTACTATGTATATGGATCACTAGTTATTGTAGAACATCTTTTCATAAAGATAGAGAAATATCTAGTAGGGGAGATGGGTTGAGTATATGCATTATGTAGATTTTGAGATAGAATATACACCTAAATAGGGAAATAGTGTGGATGATGCTTTAAGCAGAAAAACTCATAATCAGATAGTTCAAGAGTCTAGTGCTGAGTAGAAGATGATGACTCTGCTACCATAGATTAATGTGGTGGTCTGAGAGAGTTAAGAGCAGATTACACTCATATCCATTTTATAGGACTCTAATCAATTGAGCAAGATTTGAGAAAGGTAGTATGAGGATTCATAATGTTTAACCGTGATGGAAAGCCTCAATGGTGGGGATTCACAATCAAATTGGATAGTAGTGTAATATGGGATCATTTATGTGAGGAATCATGGTTTTTTACAATGAGTATTAAAGAAGCGTCCATGATATAATTTCTTGCCTCGATGTGGGTAGTATATACAGGTGTATACTAAATGTACTATAATGTATAACGAGAGTTTGGTGGATAGGTATAAAAATGACGTTACAAGGGTTTGTGACACAATGTTGCATCTGTTTTCAGGTGAAATAATAACATTAATGACCTAGAGGTTTTCTGTTGTAATTATACCTTCCTTGAATGGAAGTGGGATGATGTGACAATGTATTTAGTGGTGGTTATTCCAATGATTCTAAGTATGTATGATTATATCTTGGTTATTGTGGATGGAATTATAAAAGTAGTTTATTTCTTATTTATATGAGAGATTTACTCTGTCGTGTAGTTGGGTGACTTGTATGTTTGAGAGATATTCCATCTTCATAAACTGCTAAAAAATATTATTTCAGACCGAGGAACCCTTTTCACTTCATGCTTTTGGTTGGGCCTATAAAAGGCACTCAGTACATATGTATTATTGAGTATGGGATTCCACTCAGAGATATAGGCGGAATTTAGACCATACTATATAGGTGCATGAGGATATACTATGTTCTTGTGTTCATGACATTGGTGGTTCAAAGGGAAAATCACTTGTATTTAGAGGATTTTTCCTATAAAAAATGTTAACATGGAACTGTATAGATAGAACCATATGAGGATCTTTATAGTAGGGAATGCAGATCAGCACTATATTGGATCGAGTTAGTTGATTCAGAAATGTTGAGACTAATTATAATGCAGTTGATGTCATAATAAGTGCAGCTAATTCAGAAATGTATCACTACATCTCAAAATATATAGAAGTCATATGATGATATACTTTGATGACCCCTATAGTTTAAAAGTGGTCATTTTTTAATATTTTTGGTGTCTCCTGGGCTTATTTATCACTCGATATAGAGATAGTGAATATTAGCACCCAATTTTGTTAGTCCATTTGATGTTGTGGAGGGAATAGGGAATGTCGAGTACCTATTGGATCTTCCAAAAACATAAATTGTTATCCTTGATATTTTCCATGTGTTAAAACTTCGAAAGTATCACCCTGACACTTCGCATGTGATCAATGTGTATGACATTGGGAATGAGAAAGATGTGTCATTTGAGGACAATCTGATACCTGTGTTAGATCATAGTGAGAATGTGTTGTGGGGATGGACTGTGCCAATAGTTTTGGTGTTGTGAGAAAATGGTCATGTATAAGAAGAGACATGATAAAGGGAAACAGATATACAACCTTAGTAGCCCAATCCTTTTTTCTCAAGATCAAAAGGATGCTTGGGAGTGAATCTCGATCATGAGATATTGAATGGTGGCGAGATTTTATGATCCCAATCAATTCTGAAGATGACTGGGGTTTGAGTTCATATAAACATTTATCCCTTAGTTATATTTTGAAATATGGTTTTATTGTTGGGTGTGTTTGGATAATTTTTTTAAAAAAAATTAAGTAATGAGGGTTGTGCACGATTGGCCCATGGTCAGAGAAAACTTTGCGCCCCATCCCAGAAAACCGTTCTACCCTAGATAGTAGGAGTTTGCACAGCTGGAACATGGTTTTTCTAACCGTTCACCCAAAAAAATAGAAACTCTACTCCCCTAAATAAATAGGTGCATAGTTAAGGTGAATAGGTAAGAAAATCCATACAATTCTTCCCCACATACCTATGAACGATTTTTAATGTGGCCTGAAATTAATTTTCAGTTCCCCCAAAACTCACCTATTTCAACCCAATCTTTGAACCTTCTTATTTTTATCAATTTAGATCATTATCAAGGGATTATTATAATGACCAAAATCCATTATTTGAAATTTGAATCCAAGATCTACGATATTCAATTATTGTGTGTTTTAGATCTAGATCCCGATCTATGTCATAGTGCTTCCCAATATCTCAGATATCCATTAGGCGACCATTTATCAACAAATTGAGTTTGGTGGCCTAATATTATAATCCAATAATAGTGTTTTTTATTTCGTGTGTTAAATTTTATAAAATCATGGGTTTTTATAGAAATTGGAAATTCATAAATTGAATTAATTAATGTGATAAATTTTTTATTTGATCAATTTGGGTTTCGATTGAATAAATGAATTTGGGAATTAATATAATTAATTGGTGAATTAATTATCAATGTATTGAATTGTGAAATTGGGTTACATAATTTATAGAATAATTATCATATAATTGAATTGTGGGAAAAAAGAAAATTAATTGTTGAGTTATTTATCATAATGTTAAATTGTAAATTTAGGGATAATTAATTTTTCAATTAATTATTGGATATTGAGATGTGAAGTGAATAATCAATTTTAAAATTAATAAATGAATATTAAATGTTTAATTACTTTTTAAAATAATTAATAGTATAGATGTGATTAATCAATTGGATAATTAATTAATGTGATATTTATGACTAAATAATTTATTAATTAATTAAAAGAAATTATTATCATTAATTAATTGTTGAATTAATTGTTGGAAATGAATTAATTAATTTATGAATTAGTTAATTTTTGATTCTTATAGGATGATTATTTATGATTAACCATGATTGATGTGATATAGTGATATAGTGATACATGTGATAAATGTGTCCAGGGCATGGTCTACTTATTCTATAGCCCGTAGTGGTAAATTGTTTGGTACGATGCTTCTAAATCCTACTTATGTAGGACAAGCTCTACTGATTTCGAAGTAGTTGGTAATAAATATTTGTAGGGAATGGTCTACTACTTTTGAAGAACACAGTGACAAATATGCGTGGGACAATTTTGTCATTAATTATTTTATGAATTAATTAAATGGCATAGATTAATTAAATTATGAATTACTTAATGGTCGACGATGATAATATTATTAATGTTGATTAATAATTATAAAATAGATAAAATGATATACTGATATATGTGATAAATGTGTTCGGGGCATGGACTATTACTTATAAAGCCCATAGTGATAAATTGTTTGGTCTACTGGTTCCAAAGCCCGTGTGTGTGGGACATGGTATACTACTTCCAAAGCATGTCTTAATAATTATGTGTAGGGCATGGTCTACTAGTTATGAAGACTATAGTGACACTACGGGAAATTAAGCCTTTACTAATGGTTTGGAAAATCGTTGGAATGTAAGGCGTGGAAGTATCCCATTACCAACGGTTTTTGTATAACCATTGGGGAAGGTAGTGAAATTGGAGGATGCCCAACGGTTTTACAAACCGTTGGCAATACTGGATTGTAATTGTTTTCTACAAATGGTTTCCAAAAAGCATTGGTACATTGTATACTAAACACTATACCAATGGTTTAGAACCGTTGGAATAGTTTTAAAATTTCTATTTCTAGAACTGTTATACCAACGGTTTAAAATCATTGGTAATGAGTTTTTTCAGATCAATTATACCAACGGTTTAAAACTGTAGGTAAAGTGTTTTCCCAGAACTGTTATACCAACAGTTTAAAATTGTTGGTAATGTGTTTTTCCAAAACTGTTGCATAGCAGCCCTCCAGTTTCCCCTCCAGTATACACCTACATAAAAAATATCACAAAAACCACATACAGATATAAAACAGCATAAAAACACCTAAAATAACACAAAAAACACATAAAACCATCAAACTCTTCTAACCATATCATGTACTACAATTCCCTATTTCAATCTTCATATGACAACAATCATCCATTAGACATAATAATAGTATCAATAACACAAACATTATTTACACCCATTTCTATCTTCAAATGACAACCACTCTTCCAGTGGTAATTCACCTCACCCATGCACAACACACCCACGTCCCCATAAATTCTAATAGGTAGAATAGTTTGATAAATACTTATTAGAGTTGAATAAGAGTTTGAAATTGGATCAAATCACAATTTTTGTTTCTAATCGTAGCTTTGGGTATGTAATGATTTGTGATGCATTTTTCATTGAACTTGTATTTTTTATAATATATGGTGAAAAGGTATTTTCATAGGAGTCTCGTCACTTATGACCCCATTAGTGAAACTATCCAACTCACGAAAAAGAGTTTGTGACTATTGTTGATGAGTGTAAATTTCAGTTGTTGTATTCACTTAAAATGATTCCCTTTTGAAACAAAATAGAGACAGTTTGAGTGGTTCCAGCCACACTGCACCTCAGATTGAGGTGGAGTTGACTCGTACACGTCGAAAATGACGCATGGATCGTTTTCCTAAAGTATAAACACAATCCGAATGTGTTTGTTCGGCTTTCCGTATGCCGATTTTTTTACTTAAAAGCGTGTCCATTTTAAACAAAAGAAAGACACTTTGAGAGGTACCGGCCACACCGTGCCTTGGATTGAGGTGGGGTTGACTCGTACACATCACAAATGACCCATGGATTGTTGTCCTAATGTATCAACTGAATTCAAATGTTTTTGGTCTGTTTTCTGTATGTCAGTTGTTGTTTTCACTTAAAATGTTGTCCATTTCAATGAAACGTGAGACAATTTGAGTGGTGCCAGCCACACTGCCCCTCAGATTGAGACGAAGTCGACTTTTACACTTCAAAAATAACCCATGGATTGTTTTCCTAAAGTTTCAACAGAATCCGAATGCATTTGGTTAGTTTTCCATATGTTAGTTGTTGTTTTCACATAAAATCATGTCCATTTTAAACAAAAGAGAGACATTTTGAGTGGTGATGGCCACACCGCCCCTCGGATTGAGGAGGGTTTGACTTCTACATGTCAAAAATGACCCACTGAACGTTTTCCTAAAATATCAACACAATATGAATGTGTTTGGTCTATTTTAAATATGCCAATTGTTCTTTTCACATAAAATATTGTCGATTTAAAACAAAAGAGAAACACTTTGAGTGGTGACAGCCACACATGCCCAAGTATTGAGGCGGGGTTGAATCGTACATGTCAAATATGACCCACATATAATTTTACCAAAGTTTCAATAGAATCCAAATTCATTTAGTTGGTTTTCCGTATGTCAGTTGTTGTATTCACTAAAAATGATGTCCTTTTGAAACAAAAGAGAGACACTTTGAGTGGTTTCATCCACACAACACCTAGGATTGAGGCGAGGTTGACTCGTACATATCACAATTGACCCATGGATCATTTTCTTAAAGTATCAACACAATCTGAATGCATTCGGCCAGTTTTGACCACCCCACGTACGCTTTTCAAGTGCGCCAAACTCCTAAAAAAACATATTCAGTCGTGCCGCGCAAACCACACATCTGAATGATGTGTCATCTCCTCGTACACCTCACGAATAAAAATTAGGGTGTTTTCGTGTCATTTAAAGTCATTCCGATGTCGTTCGGCATGCATTTGACCGTTAAACGCATGTTTTGGCCATTTACGACATGCAGAGTGCGTTTTCGGCCAGCGCGGTCACACGACACCTCCGATTGACGTGTCGTCTAGCCGACCTTTTCGAAATTCACCCACCCTTTTTTGTTGTTCAATTTCAGGGCATTCCGAGGTAGTTTGGCCGGTTTCGACCACCCCACGTGCGCTTTTCAAGCAAACAGAACACCTAAAAAACACATATTCAGCTGTTTTGTGAAAAATGTGTGTCCAAATATTTTGTCATCTCCTCGTACACCTCAAAAATAATAATTATGGTGTTTTTTTGTGATTTTAAGTCATTCTGATGTCGTTCGGCGTGCATTTGACTGTTAAACACGTGTTTTGGCCATTTACGACATGTGGAGTGTTTTTTCGGCCAGCGCGGTCACACAACACCTCTGATTGACATGTCTTCTAGACGAGAATTTCAAAATTCACCCACCCTTTGTTGTCGTCCGATTTCATGGAATTCCGAGGTCATTCAGCTGGTTTCGACTACCCCACATGCACTTTTCAAGCGCGCTGAGGACCTAAAAAACACATATTCAGCCATGCCGTGCAAACTGCACATCCGAATGATGTGTTGTCTCCTCATACACCTAAAAAATAATAGTTAGGGTTTTGTCTTGTGATTTCAAGTCATTTTGATGTCGTTCGGCATGCATTTGACCGTTAAACGCATGTTTTGGCCATTTACAACATACAGAGTGTGTTTTCGGCCAGTGCGGTCACACGACACCTCCAATTGATGTGCCGTCTAGACGACCATTTTAAAATTCACCCACCCTTTATTATCTTCCTATTTCACGGCATTCTGAGGTCGTTCGGTCGGTTTTGACCACCCCACACGCGCTTTTCAAGTGCACCGAGCACCTTAAAAACACATATGCAGCCGTGCTGCGCAAACTGTGCTTCCGAATGACGTGTAGTCTCCTCGTACACCTCACGAATAATAATTAGGGTGTTTTTCATGATTTCAATTTATTCCGATTTCGTTTGGCATGCATTTGACCGTTAAATGCATGTTTTGGCCATTTATGATACGCGAAGTGCGTTTTCGGCTAGTGCGGTCACACGACACTTCTGATTGACGTGCCTTCTGGCCAAACATTTCACAATTCACCCACCCTTTGTATTAGTCTAATTTCATTGCATTTCGAGGTCGTTCGGCCGGTTTTGACCACCCCACGCGTGCTTTTCAAGCACGCCGAGCACCTAAAAACACATATTCAGTCATTTTGCGCAAACCGCACGTCCGAATGACATGTTGTCTCCTCATACACCTCAAAAATAATAATTAGGGTGTTTTCGTGTGATTTTAAGTCATTTCAATGTCATTCGGCATACATTGGACTGGTAAATGCATGTTTTGGCCATTTATGACATGCGGAGTGCTTTTCTGGCCATCACGGTCACACGACACCTTCGATTGATGTATCGTCTAGCCGACCATTTCAAAATTCACCCACCCTTTGTTTTTGACCGATTTCAAGGCATTCTGAGGTCGTTCGGCCAATTTCGACAACCCCACGTGCGCTTTTTAAGCGCATCGAGCACCTAAAAAACACATATTCAGCCGTTCTGTGCAAACCGTGTGTCCGAATGATGTGTTATCTCCTCGTATACCTCATTAATAATAATTAGGGTGTTTTCGTGTGATTTCAAGTCATTTCCATGTCATTCGGCATGCATTTGACCGTTAAACACATGTTTTGGCCATTTACGACACGCAGAGTGCGTTTTCGGCCAGCGCGGTCACACGACACCTCTAATTGATGTTCCGTCTAGATGACCATTTCGAAATTTACCCACCTTTTGTTGTCGTTCGATTTCATGGCATTCTGAGGTCGTTCGGCCAGTTTCGACCACCCCACGTGCGCTTTTCAAGGCGCCGATCACCTATAAAACACAAATTCGACCGTTCTGTGCAAACCACTCGTCCGAAGGACGTGGAATATCCTCTTACACCCCAAGAATAATAATTAGGTTGTTTTAATGTGATTTCAAGTCATTATGATGTCGTTCGGAAAGCATTTGACCGTTAAACGCATGTTTTGGCCATTTACGACACATGAAGTGCATTTTCGGCCAGCGCGGTCACACGACACCTTCGATTGATGTGGCGTCTGACCTACCATTTAATAATTCACCCACACTTTGTTTTTGTCTAATTTCTGGGAATTTAGAGGTCATTTGGCCGGTTTCGACCACCCCACGCACGCTTTTCAAGCGCGCCGAGCACCTAAAAAACACATATGCAGTCGTTCCGCACAAACCTCACATCCAAATGACCTTCTGTCTCTGTGTAAACCTCAAGAATAATAATTAGGGTGTTTTCGTGTGATTTCAAGTCATTCCGATGTCGTTCGTCATGCATTTGACCATTAAACCCATGTTTTGGCCATTTACGACATGCAGAGTGCGTTTTCGGCCAGTGCGGTCACACGACACCTCCAATTGACGTGCCGTCTGACCGACCATTTCACAATTCACCCACCCTTTGTAGTCATCCAATTTTATGGCATTACAAGGTCTTTCGGACGGTTTCAACCACCCCACGCACGCTTTTCAAGGGCGTCGAGCACCTAAAAACACATATTGATCCGTGTCGAACAAACCGCGCGTCCGAATGACGTGCCATCTCCTCGTACTCCTTACGAATAATAATTATGGTGTTTTCATGTGTTTTCAAGTCATTCTAATGTCGTTCGGCATGCATTCGACCGTTAAACACATGTTTTGGCCATTTACGACACGATGAGTTTTTTTCCAGCTAGCGCGGTCACACTACACCTCTGATTGACGTGCCGTCTTGCCAAACATTTCACAATTAACCCACCCTTTATTGTCGTCCGATTTCAGGGCATTTCGAGGTCGTTAGGCCAGTTTTGACCTCCCCACGCGTGCTTCTCAAGCGCGTCGAGCACCTAAAAAACACATAGTCCGTCGTGCCGCACAAACCACACATACATATGACATGTAGTCTCCTCTTACACCTCAATAATAATAATTAGGATGTTTTCGGGTGATTTAAAGTCATTAAGATGTCGTTCGGCATGCATTTGGCTGTTAAACGCATGTTTTGGCCATTTACGACACGCAGATTGCGTTTTCGGCCTGCGTGGTCACATGACACCTCCGATTGATGTGTTGTCTGGCTGACCATTTCACAATTCACCCACCCTTTGTTGTCATCTGATTTCATGGAATTCCGAGGTCTTTCAGCCGGTTTCGACCACCCCACGCGTGCTTTTCAAGCACGCCGAGCACCTAAAAAAACATATTTAGTCGTGCTACAAAAATTGCACGTCCGAATGATGTGTCATCTCTTCGTACACCTCCAAAATAATAATTGAGTTCTTTTCGTGTGTTTTCAAGTCATTTTGATGTCGTTCAACATGCCTTTGACTGTTAAACGCATGTTTTGTCCATTTACGACAGATAGAGTGCGTTTTCGGCCAGTGTGGTCATACGACACCTCTTATTGACATGCTGTCTAGCCGACCATTTCACAATTCACCCAACCTTTGTTGTCAACCAATTTCATGGAATTCCATGGTCTTTCATCCTGTTTCGACCACCCCACATGTGTGGCATGGCCGCGGCGTGACCGAGGCGTGACCGCGGCGTGACCGCGGCATGATCGCGACATAACCTCGGCGTGACCGCGGCTTTACCGCGGTGTGAACTCTTTGTGGCCGCGGCCTGACCACGGCGTGACCGCGTCATGACCGCGGTGTGTAGGCCCGACCCACCAACATCCGCAGGGCAGCATCTTCCAGCCATGATTCCAAATAAAACCTATGTAGATGTCCTTCACATTATAGAAACTGATCTTATTTTATAAAAAACAGAATCTTGATTTGGGATTGTGGTATGATAAATATAATATTTTATATTCATTGTTTTTAAAAGTGGTTCTAGGTAGTTGAAACTACTGATTGAGTGTCAAATTATCACACCCAAAACTATCACTGTGAGTTTTCATAGACAACGCACCTCCGTTGGAGGAGTTTTATTATAAAAACATGACTTTATTTATCAAATTAAACAATTATATTAATTAAAACATATTCAACATATGAAATTCAATATAATTAATAAGAATTAAGAAATAATCTGAATTCAAAAATATCTATACCAGAGTGGAAAACCAGATTCAAAAATAAAGAGTTACACAGAATTCAAAAATTTAATGGATCAATATGCCCCTGATCACCATCACCATAACCACTGTCATCATCGTCCTCATCCTCACCACCATCTCTATCCTCATCATCATCCCCATGCTCATCGTCGTCACCACCCTTGTCCTCGACCACATCCATGCCCTCGACCACATCCTCGCCCTCGTCCTCACCCTCATCCTTGCCCCCGTTCTCTTCAGCATCATCGTCATCAACAGGAACTTCATCATCTTGACCGCCACTTGAACTGCCACCTGGTGCATGGGATAATGAACCCATCGATGACATAAATGTCTAACAAGTCACGCTGGCCTCTGGTGGAAGTGATTAAGATAAAGCTTTCATCAGTTTCATAAATTCTTTGTCCCTCGTTTGAACTTGTACTGCCAACTCTGTGACCCATTTATCAGACTGTATTGCAAGATACTTGACCTGTTCCAACTCAGTGTTACTATAATGGATACCTAGAGAGGACCAATACCTCGTCGGGACTATATTCTTACCAGGTCGGCAGCGTACTCGACCAGAGTGCTCCTCTCCAAAAACCTGATATAAATGATTGTGTGGCCCAAAATTGTCAGCCTCTTGGGTATCAAGAGCCTCTAATTCAGCCTGTTAAAAATATTAATAGATTATTAAATTTAAAAATATATATTAAACTTTGAAATATACAAATTAAAACTTACAATCTTTTCATGGGTCGGTTCATTAACCGCAGTTCTATCTTTTTTTCGTCTACTTGAGAAAAATAATTTTGCTCACGGATACGTCCTTCAATATTCAATTTGTGCTTCTGTAATGAAATTGAAACAATATAAAGTGCAAGTATAATCATATATTCAATATTCAATAAATCACATAATTTATGTAGGAAACAATAAAAAGGGAAAGTCCTAAAGAAAAATTATAAACAACTATATCATACCAGCTACCTCTCATGATCTGACATAGTTGTGCGCCCCAAAGTGTGGAGGTCTTGCTTTGAATCAATGTTTTTTTTTGTTTTTTTCAGAATATTCCTAAATAATTTTTAATAATAAATAATAAAATATTAATTCAAAATATGAAAACTATAATTTAAATACCTCAAATGGGATTAAAACCTTTAATTTGGTAGTCGCCCAATGGGTAATCATTTGGAAATATTGCTCTATCGGGCAATCATCCACGATAGGTAATGTCTCGAACTCTATGCCCACTATATCACACCGGCCAACATACAGATCATGCTTATAAGCTCTCCAAAGCTCTCCTAGATCCTTTAAACGCACTGGTCGTGCACCTTCGCCATCAGGGAAGTTAAATTGAATTTTACACCCAATAGATTTGTTCATATAAGTACAAAAAAATACTACATTAAATCCAATATATTTTTACCCATATTTGTGCCCACACGTTATGCTTGACTTTGTGTGGTAGATGTCACCAAGAGAGAGGGTTGGCTGGAATGATGTCGGATTATTTGGCTAGCGTCGCCAAAAAACCGTAACATTCCTGCCCAGATTTCTCAATCATATATCCATCATCATTGTATTCAACCATCAAGTGTGTATAGAGGTTCCATACCACACGCAAGCGAGTACGCCCCATCCCCCACCTCCTATCAGTAGATTAATCTGTTATTAATAAAAAAAATATCAGTAAAATTTATAATAAAAATAAATTTTGGTATAAAAATTTGATAGAGTTAAATAAATATACCTGTGGTATTCAGATCAATGGGCATCACTGGATGTGCAGAAGCTGAAGGAATATCCTGTATAGGTGGATTGTCCCTCTGTGTATGCTCCTCAGCCACATACTGTGTCAGAGAAAGAGTCGAAGAAGGTGGAATATAATAGCTCAGATATAATGATCCAGAAGAAAAAGATGATGGCACAGACATCTGGCCAACTGGTAGTGTAAATATCAGAGGACTAAATATCACATGTTTCCCTGAAGACACAACATCCCTCATACCACTGGACCTCGTACCACTGGCCTCAGTACCGGGACCACGAGATGTTCGTCCAACTCTGACACCACCTCCCCTCCTACCACTATCCTCTCTACTTGGAGCAATATCAGGCTCCTCGTCAGATATCTCTCGTCTAGGGGGTGGATCCTAAAAAAATACTAACACAAAAGTAAACAAATGATATTATAAGTTATAGAAATATTTATATTTGAAATAAAATACTGACAATAGGGATGAGTGGAGAAATGCCCATCTGTATCATGTAGAGATTATTTTCTGTCATCTTTTTCTGTCGCCTCTCTTCAATGGGTGTCATTTCCTACAATGAAAAAAAATATGGCTTTTAAAAAAACCCAACTGTAGAATTTGATACCCTCTACGATAAAAACAAAATTCAATACATATGTTTAAAATTATATCCATATTCACCACACACATATATGGGATCATATAATCATGAAGGTTATCAACATGGTTTACAAGAATGTAAAAATTAATTGACTATTCTAGGAATACATTACATTATTTATGCAAGGAAAAACATTCATGTTGCTATTTGATTTCTAAGACATCCTTGGAATACATTAATGAAGGAAGAAGTGAACTCATTAAAAAATATAATGAGATGTACACAATATACAAATTGTATTAAGCTATGGGATATTAGTGGAAATGCTCAAACATGGATCCAAACTTATAAAGGATTCACTAAGTATAAATATGTTTAATTATATTTTAGAATACAATAAAAATGGGATCTGTCTTTGTACAGTTCCAAATAAAACACTTAGAACACATTTTACCTATTTTATAAACATATATTTAAAAACCGCTCATTTATATCATTAAAATATAAATAAGTTTCATTATTTAAAAAATCGAATGTTGGCATGATAAAAACCTAACCAAATAGTCACCCAGTGAGTCGACACCATCTACAAACAAATTAGGCACACTTTATGAATACAATGATCTCTAAAAATAACTTAAGAATAACTCACCTGAAATTCATGACCGAAGGAACCCAATACATAATAACTATAAATCCATAAGAAAATAAAATACATTAAAAACCAACACTACAAACTCAATAGAAAAAAAGAAGAGGAAGCCCCATGATCCTAGGAAAATTCCACCAGTCTTAGGTGGAATCACCATATTAGTGGTAGTTTGTCGTATGTTTAGTTTCAAATGATATATGAAACCAATGTCAATCTTAGTCATAGACATCTACCAATCATGTATTAGTCATTGATTCAATATCAAATAGTGTGAATCATAAAATTTTAAAAAATCCCTAAAATAGGAAAAAATGACGTGATCTTTCAAGATGTTAAAATAAATGTGGAAATCGGGGGAAGAGGGATTGTATTTGGGAAGAGGTTTAAAGATTATACCCGGGATAGTGTATTTTTAGTGGATCAGATGGAAGAAGTCGGGTTAGGGTTCACCTGGGTGCCATGGCTTCTAGAAATTGGGGGAAAGAGCTTTTGTGATGTGCTGTGGGGGCCTCTGGAGGCCGATGTATTTGCGGGGACCTTTCCCAATGGTTTGTAAAAACCATTGGATAACAGGACTTTTCCCAACGGTTTGTAAAAACCATTGGGAACAAATAGTCTTTACCGACGGTTTTCTACAAACCATTGGTAATGGATGGAAAAAATTTGGCTTTCCCAACGGTTTGAATAAACCGTTGGGGAAGCATTTACATAGCCAATATTTACCAATGGTTTGAAAAAAACATTGGTAAAAAACACTTATACTAATGGTTCTGGAGAACCGTTGGTATAACAGTGTTGGGAAAAGTCTACATTCCAGTAGTGTGATAAAATAAGTGTGGGACATGGTCTACATCTTCCCATGCTCATAGGGTCATAGGCATGATGAACTAAACCCAAATATTTTGAATGAGAATATGGTTCCAATTATATTTTAACAAATTTAATGTAATAGATAATGAAATCCCATTTTTTATATTAATCATGAATTGATAATGTAATATGGTTCATACTCTATCAAGGTCCAAATAAGTTATTCAGGTTCGGGTGTCCTCAAGAACCCAGGGGTCTATGTGGTTAATTAAAGAGTAATTGATAATGTAAAAACTATTTACTTATTCATTTAACTCGCTTTTTTTTATAAAACATCATACATGGTTATTGAATTAATATTTTTTGGACCCCATTGGTGGTGTCCAACTGAGTTGTACTCACACACTACTCAGGTTGTCTAATTAGTACCCAAATAGAATTTATTATTACAGCACATGTTTAGTGAAAATTCTATTTCTTATAGGGTTGAGATCAGATGGATCTTGGATGAGGGAACCATACATGGTTGGGATTCACTTGGGATTCATTTGTGTCTTTACATAGAGTTTACATTTTAGACACTTCATACGTGCAATTTCATGGCATGTTTTCTGATGTAATTTGATATTTTATTTTTCTCCCTTTGATTATATTGATATATTAGAATTTCTTTTATATATATACATTCGATATTGTTTGTTATTTATTATAGTTTATTACTCAAAAAATTGGAAATAGACTCCCCATAATCGACTAATCATACCCTTACTACTATTCAATAGCCTTCGGCATGCAGGGAGGCACGATTGAGGTCATGTGGTAGTTTGGCTTAGGGAACTAGTGCATGGAACCAAGGATGGGGTGTTAAAGAATACATGAATTGAGGATTCATTTGAATATTTGAACTACATGATGACCTGGTAATGAGGGGTTCACATAAAAAAATAGGGTTGGATTATGGATTTGAATATAATATCAAGAGAGGTTGGGGAGACTAAAAATGTGATCTAAAATAAGAAAAATAAGGTTGAATTTTCTTAGAGAGTCAAACATGATAGAAATGTTTTTTGTTTTGTTGATTACGAATATAATATAATAAATCCATTTTTGAATTGTACATATATGGGGAATGTACTGTAATATAATGTTTCAATAGAAAATAGTTCAAATCATGGACTAAATATGTTGAAAAAATAACACCATACTGTTGTGATGTCCCAAATTAATAATTGTAGAAGGAGAAACATTATTGTGAATGGGAAAATTTCTTTCCAAAAATATTGGTTGTGAATGATCATAATATAAACACTTTAGTGTCACATGATACCATGACTAAGTAATAATCTCATAATTTTATGATCTATAATAATTTTGGTGATCACATAAGGTGGATCACATATAGGATAAAAAGATGGTTCTAATAGTGGTTCATTAGATGTATGATGAATTTTAAGCATATATACCCTTATAGATCATGCAATTATGATAATTAAAATGGATCATGTGATCAAACAAGCTTGAATAGAATATGTGATGAGGTCATGTGACATTGACATATGTGGTGATGGAAAACCATCTACGTGAGGAAAATTTTATAGAATAAAAATGGTTCAGGGAATCCTATTTCATTTTAATGTGAATCATGTGTATGCTGATACTGTACAAATGATAGAGGTCTTTTGGGATAAAGGATTATGTGATTCATCTTGATGAATCTTGTGCTAAAGGTAAGCAGTTAAAGTGATAATCAAAGAATATTATGAAATAGATATAGAACATCTGATTCAAATTTTCATTATCTATTGGACATTATGAAAGGAGTCATGTACCTAAATAGTTTAAGTGATTCATGCGATCTATGGTAATTTTTCAGGAAGTTGAACCGAAGTTATAATGGGTTGTGGAATGGGTATATGGACATATTTTTTCAATATTTATTCATTGTAAACCCTATATAAATATTCATTTCTTCATGTTAATAAGATATATTAATAGTTCTTAATATAAATAATTTATAACAGCTATTTGTGGATAAATAAGATTGGTAACATCATATGAGTTTTATGCTAGTAAAATCTTTCAATGTAATATATAAAGATCATGAATGTAGAATAACAAATGGGTAGTTCATAAGTAACTAATTATCTAGATCTTAGAAATAAAAACCCAAAATTAGATATTTGTAATCATAATATGAATGTAGAGTCACTTTCTTAGGTATCTCATGATGTAGGTTAATCACATAATTTTACACGATAAGGGTTTACATGCATGATGTAATTTATTTTGAGTTCATTCAAGGGGATACGTGACCAATAGTTACATACGAACAGTCTCATGCATGGAGTTAAGTTCAAAAGTTTTTAAAAATATTATAAAATTAAAAGAATATATAACCATGTGGTGTTCTATAGTGAACAATGATTTTATAGTGATTTAATTATATTGATTTATTTTTTTAAATCTATTCAGTAAATACAGTAAATATTAAAATTTATATATCCAGATTCATAAGAAGAAGAAGAAAGAGGATTTCACTAATATATCTATATTGTAGAATTATAAATCTAAGTGTTAATTATATGTTTGAGTCAACTTTATCTCGACATGAAGAGTGATAATATTGATATCAATATAAGAATACATGGACTTATCCACACACATAAAGATTCGCATATTTATAATTTAAAGAGGATAGCATATAACTAATATTTATTTGTATAGTCAGCCTCATTTAGAAGTGAATAAATTTCAGAAAAGTAAATAAGAACATAAAATAGAATATTCATTCATATATATATTGATGTAGTATCTCATGATGAACGAATACATACCATTCGGTTTCTTATCTATTAAATAGAATTAAAAGTTTATAATATGTTGATGATCCTACACAGAAGTTGTGTAAGGAAGTGAATAAGTGGTGGTGTTCCTCATGCAAGGAGTGAATAAACCCTCATCATTGTAAATGTAGTTTCCTTATCATTGATGGACTATCGATGAAACATAATATTCATTAAAATTATAAATATTATAGGATTCAATAACAATAACAAATCATTGTTGTGTGATCTGTTGATGTAGCCATTTTTAGAAAACTATGTAAAATCAGAGTGTTATATGCAAGTTTTAATTTCCTAAATATTATATTTTGTTTTAGGGGGTATTTTTATAAGATTTATATGTTGAACCCAGTTCAATCTAAGGGGGGGAAATATTATAAAAGGGAGTTAAACAGTTTAAATAATTTTTTTTAATTTTATCATCTTTCTAATTAACACCCCCAACAGATGGAGTCTCTAGTTGAGATGAGTGGTCTCTAATAATAATTCTTAAAACTGTTTAATAAACAAAAAATGAAGAGTTTGGATTTGTACACATTAATTCTATGATGAAGTGAAAATTAATTTATTGAAACATTTTTTGATGTTTGATAACAATAATAATTTTTTTCATACTATGACATGGAAAAGTGGTTGTGGTATATATTTATTACCATCCAAATCTAATAAATCATGGTGAATAATAATTTCTTGTAGTGGATCTTAAATTTTAAAAACATAATTTTTAGATGTGTTATTTCAGAAGAAAAAAAAATATTTTATAGCCATTGAAATATAGAAGCTCCTGGTAGATGTTTGGAAATTTATAGTTATTGGAAGCACGACCATTTAATGCAGGAAATAGAGTTTTGTTTCTATTTTATTGTAAATGAAAATTGGAATTTCAGAATGTTTTCTATGAAAGGGATCATCTAGTTCTAGTGGACAATAATATTGAAGGTGTCACCATTTCCTTTTGTTTCACAAATTTTGGGGCCTGAAAATCGAAAAATGTAGAAATGTGTGTGTGGAAAAGGAAGTTGTGTGAAAGATTGTAGGTGTTTTGGAAACATTTACACAAGTAATGTTTTTGGATCCGAACCTCAAAAAAGGAAAAGGCATGAGGTGTGTGAAAAATCTAGATATGTGCGTGGAAAATGGTTCCTGTGTGAAAGGAATTGCATGTAGAATGAGAGGTTTTTGGCAACACAGTGGGTTTGGAATGCGGTGGTTAGTGATGCCTATAAATAAGAGTTGAACCCTGTCATTTATTACAGATGATTACTTATAGAAGATCCAAGTTCTAATTCAAGAAAAAGTGGTGTGAAAAGGTATTTGCGCATTAATAATGAAGTTTCATGTAAAAGTGACAGCTACATGTAAAAGTTCAAGATGCACGCAAATGTTAAAGTTTCATGTAAAGGATGTAGTTGTGTGACTTATATTTCTTCATGAAAAAAAATCATGTGTGCAGAATTAAGGTAAAGCCTGAACATGGTAGGTGTTGGGCGCAATTGTTAGTATAGGTTGAATACATGTTCGGAATATCCGGTTCAGTTATTCTGTAATTTAAAGAGAATCAATTCGGGACATCAATGCAAGAAATGTCTCATCCTAATCACATAAAACAAATTCAATACAAATATACTGAAGAAACTTACAATTCGTTAAACTGATTTTGACTTCTCTTAAGGCAATGAGATAGGGGAAGTCGAGGGAAGTGATCTGATGGATGTAGTGAGATATCCATGAACCATTGCAAATGCAGAGTGCCTAGCTCAGAGTGACTGTGACCCAATATTTTAATCCGAAAACTAGTAAAGATTAGTTGATTTAGGTATTATTAACACACTATCAACATGTTCTCCTTGTACATAGCTATTTGCAGCAATCCATGTTAAAGTGTTGTGTCATCTACCTACTCAAATTTGTTTGATTGATTTTACATGTTCCTAACAATGTGGGAATAAGATCCTCAACATTAAGAAGAAAAATTTTCCATCCTTATTCACCCCTCCCCTCTGACGGAGTTCTGGGGTCCTTATGTAGTTTCAATAACATTTTTTAAAAAAGTACATGAAAAGATACTACTGAAAAAGGCTGGTGAATAATTTTTTTGAAGTAAAGGAAATTAGATAAATACAAAAAATTATTGGACCCTAGATATGGAGATACCCGATGAGGTCTTTAAGACTCATATCAATAATTAATATTCTACTAACATTACTTTCACTGAAAATTTCACATATAGAAATTAATAATTCTGTTTGGGCATTGAAATATGATATTATTTTGTGGAAGAAGTGGTGGTGTTCAAAATAATGATTTAAGAAAATAGAAATGTGATTGAATGTATAAATTCCACAGTTGAAGATTAAATATCAAAATATTTATAAACTATATTAAGAATCTATCATCTAAAATCAAATGAAATTCATGAATCCTTCCAATGATTACTCTGATGGAAGGATAATATTTGGATGATTCTATGGTAATATTAACCACTTTTGTATGATGAGAACCTTTATAAGGAAGAATTGGATAGGTAATATCGTAATCAATTCAATTATAGTGTGTGTTGATATCAAGAGTTGACCCAACATTTACAAGATAATTGGGGTTGGTGGGAGATCATATAAGTAGTTAGATTGTTATTGTTGAAGATATATGGATAAATAATAAGAGGCTGAATAATGAATAGGTGGCTTTGATTATAGACATTTTGATTAGGGTTATAAGATGAGTGGAAAAAGTGACTAACTTGATGAAATTTCAAAAAAGATTATAAAAAAGGAGGTAATGGAGATAGAAATAAAATAAATAATACACCCTCTCATTATATTTCTTAATGATGTAATACTTTCTGAAATGGAAACTCTCTAAAGGTATAAAAAATTATATCCAATTTGAAAAATATATATGAGAAGATCAAGGATTTTGAATCATATATCTGATCTATCAAGTGAAAATATAATCTAGATATTCTCAAAATAGCCTCAATAAGTAAAATATTTCATGTTCTAAATCATTAATTGCAGAAAAAATGGATGGAAATAAAAAATTAAAAATGTGATGAAATTATAGAGAATTTGGTAATAGGATTATATAATTTTAGAAATTTTAGACACATGATGAGTATGTTACAATAATCCCATGTATCAATGGTGAATAAATAACAATTGCATCAACATCTAAATTGACAAATAACTACCCAAAAAATGATATTTTCATATATTTTTTCAATAATGGTCATATGGATGGTAAAAGTAGCTTGAAGTATAAACATAAAGAAAAAGGATAAAAAAGTGGTCTCTACTTTGGAGGAATATAATAATAGTGACTATCCTTGAATGATAACTATTAGGCTATAAAATATTTTATCATCTCTAGAAGAAAAAGTAGTAACTCAGTGAAAGGTGTAACATTAACCTATTGTTTTTCCCTCATAATGGCCCCATGAATAACAATGTAACAAATTATGGACTTAGAATATAAAATCTACTATATTTTTTATTTAATAATCATAAAAATCCAAATAACAATACACCTCATGTTAAAAGGATAATAATTTTTCACATGAATATGAATGAAAAAAATATGAAGAATGACATGGTGGTTTAACAAGTCATTTTATGAGGTGCGAAGTGAAAGAAATAGATAGAGTCCTCTATTGGATGAAGAAGCACAACTAGAGGTGAATTGATGATTTATTGATAAAAAATTGTAAACATGGGTTTAAACACACAACTATGATGAGGAACACGTTTATAGAATCTAAATTTCAAAGGAAGACTATGTTGTGATAAAATAATGTCTTCTTATATTTCTAGTTCAATTTGAATTGGTAGAATATTAAAGAATGAAGTGGAAAAATAAAATTAATCTAATGTGAAAACCAAATGGTTGGCCCACCAATAGAAACCAAAATCCTCCATTTTTTAATTCTACCTGTATATATCTCCTTATGATTTTATATTTTTTGAATTTTTATCGAAATTAGTACATAATTTACGGGGAGATATTATTCGTGGGGTGATGTTGTGAAAATTTAACTTTGGATTATTTTGAATGATATTATATGTTTAATCTTCATATTTTCATGTGACCAGAAGAGTTATAAATATTTAAATTCCTAAATGCTATTAATTTCTGAACCTAAATTAAAAATAGGTGTCTAACAACTACATGGTTTTCGAATAAATATATATGGATATCATATGTCACCATGAGTTTCTATGAATTTTTTTTGAATAATTTAAATCTCATATATATTTTTTTAAACAAAAAATTTAGATACTATTTCATTACATTGAACACCTAGTTATGCTTATTCTATACACACGACAAGGTTTGATTGTGTAACACACAACACTAAGTTTTAACAAAACCATGATACATAATAAATATAGTTATTCAAACACGAACCCTATCACCAAGTTGTTATTTGGGATGAGGTGAATAGTAATAACTAATTTTAAAATTTTTTTATAATGTTTATATATAAAGGAAACACTTTGATAAAGAAGCTCTTAATTTTTGGTAAATTGATTATATGTTTTGAAAATATTATTTTCTCAAAAAATGTTTATTGTTTCTTTTTTTGGACAATAGTAAAATTAATTTTTTATAATTTTAGATAACAAATTTGACAGAAATAGGCTACATTTTTCAAATCACTATGTCAAAAATTGTTTAGGGTTAATGTTTAGTATTTCTGGTGAAAAGATTCATTTTTTGATGAATAGTAAAAAATACTAAATTTTAATCGAAAAAATGACTTTTCATTTAATTTATTTATATAGTTAAAGTAATTCTTTAATTTTTTTAATTATAGTTATTTGATTTACACTTCTATTAATCCAATTTAGGTTATTTTAATAAATATTAGATAGAATTTTGATATAAAAATTGAAAACATTTTAACATTTTCTATTTAAAAACCAGATTTCACATTAATTCTATGAGATTAATTTAAAATTAAAATTTTCGTATTATGTGAATGAAATACGTAAAAATGTAATACATATTTGAAATAATAAAAATAATTATTATATAATAATTTTATATTAATTATATACCAATATTAATAGTGAATGTAGTAAAAATAAATTATCACGGTTAAGGTAAAAATGGTTTTACAAAGGTTAAACTAAAATTCTAATTGTAAAATTGACCAATAAACTTGACTAAAAACTATTTTTAGACAAAATATTACCATTAAACCTATAAAGTTATATGATGTACCATTTTAGACCCTTGTAACATGTGAATAATGTTGGATCACGTAATTAATTTCAAAAAATAGCAGGTATGTCCTCTCACCCACTTATAAAAGGCCACCCCTCTTCAATTTGCATAACACCTTCATACACTTTTTCGCCAATAACTACCAAAATATATTCTCAAATACAATAATATCATCCTCAGAGCTTTTTTTATATGAATTCAACAAATTATTTATTTTGGTGAAAACCGAAGGAGGATACCCGAAGAAGAGGTAACATTCAACAACGAGCGAGTTTTGTTTTAATTATTATTACAAATCCTTCAATTTTTATTATAAAATTCTAATAAAATATCCTAATTATATTCCATTTATATATATATTTTTATGTTAAGTTAATCACCTATAACCATGTCCATTTCAATTAGATGCATTATAAAATGATATTCATGTGTGTGGTAGAAAACCGCCTCGTAAACTGATGTCATTCATTTTACCATTAAAACCTCTGAAGGATGGACATGTTGATTTATTTATTATTTATATATTATATTTATAATATTTTTATACATTTGGAATTATTACTTCACATATACCTTCATACTATCCATTTTTTGCGAAGACGATAATATCACTTGTATGTACATAAGACTACAGCCTCACAAAGTGATCTTGACCATTCAATCATTACATAAAAGTTAATAAATTTGGGAGAATTGATCATATGTTATATATAAGACAAAATAATTATTCCATAATGATAATATATCATTTACTATACCTTCCTTTAATTTGACAAGAAAATTGATATGGCGTTCTTGCTTACGTTCGAGCTACTGTATCCACGAAAGGTGCATTTTATTTTCTATCATCAAAGTTAATATATTAATATAAAAACATATAAAATGAATATATATTATTTTTATATCAAAGATAAAATTATTTTTAGATGAATTTTTTTTGATCCAAGTATGAGGATCAAAAATAAAAAAAGATAAAAACATATAAGAAAAACAAAGTTTTTTTACCCAAAACATAAAATTTACATAGAATATTTAATAAAAATTTAATAAAATGTCATTGAAAAATAATATATGAAATGATGTATTTATGAATTATTATAATATATATATATATGAAACTAATATTTATTTAATAATGTATTTAAACCTATACGAAAGAAGTCAATACTTAAGGTAATGGATTTTTATCCTCCCTTTAATTTCTGGGAGGCATATTCCATATTCACCACTTATATATTTTTTGTGGTGTATATACCACAAAAAAATGAATTTTATGATTATTATCCAGAAAAATATTTTGCTTTATATATAAATTTTAGGAAATAAATTTTCTGCAGTTTATGGATCAAAATTTAACAAATTTATAAGGTATTATTTTCTCAATTTCCTAATTTAAGACATATGTTTTGCTATGCACCGATATTCCTTCGTAAGGGGTATAAACAACCACATTGACATATAATATAATGAAATTATATGTACTCAACATATTTTAATATTATTTTATTTATTTTTCTTTCAGGGGAATTACATTTTAATGTTACAAAAATTGTAAATGTTTTATGCTGCAATCTCATTGTTTATCAAGAATGTTCATGAGTATATTTATGATGATATAATATTTTGATCCATATCTCAAGAAACTCTTGAGTTTATTTCTCATTTTTTATTATCATGTAAATCAAATTTTTACCTTATATTTTCTATCTTTATGTACGCATTAGTTCAAAAAATAATCATTTTTATAAAAAATCATTATTTCGGTAGTAAACACTTTTTCTTCCAAAAAATTGTTTTATAAAAATATTTTATAAATGATTTAGTTTTTAAAAAAAATTATAAAGGATATTTCCCATAATAAATTTTTAAAATGTTCAATCAAAATCATTTTACACCTAAGATGAAATCGGTTTATGTTACTAATACCTTTTTAGGGATATGATCCAAGGATAACATTCTTATTTTTTATCTAAATGATTTATATTTATGATGTTATTAGGGTTATGAAACAAATTTATCTATCATGGGTTATACCAAGATAAAATAATTATGAAATCCAATTCTTTTTCCATGGGTTATGTTTTTATAAAATTATTATGAAACTTATCTCTTTTCCATGGGTTATGATGAGATGAAATGTTTACGAAACACATTTAATTTCTTGGGTTATGATCTGATTAATATTTTATGATATTTCATAATACATATATATTATTT
Source organism: Viscum album (assembly GCA_963277665.1). Lineage (NCBI taxonomy): Eukaryota > Viridiplantae > Streptophyta > Magnoliopsida > Santalales > Viscaceae > Viscum > Viscum album. The sequence continues at coordinate 1,844,755,694 of OY728150.1, forward strand.
TATATATATAATGGTTAAGAAAACATATCCCCCTTAAATTAATTGTGAAATGATTCAAGTTATATAAAATCATAGGGTACATGGCTGGTTAGCCAAAGCCTGAAATGGAGGGTACAGTTTTGGTTAGCCCAAGCCTAAAAAATTGGGCACATAGGTGGTTATCCCAAGCTTGAAGTAGGTACATAGTTAGTATCCCCATGCCTAATATGTTATTAATTTCATGGTGGGTATCCTTAACATAATATTTTCTATGCTTCTGTTTAATCCCCAAATCTAGGTATTATTCTAATGTTATAGTCTCGTGGATCATACTCTCTGATTCCATTATCATTTTTGACTTATGAACAACCAATATGTATTAAAAGACACAATATTATGATCATAGATATACAATGTATGGTTTTAAAATGTTTTAATCATGTTCTCATTCCCTTAACTTCATGTTATACTAATATATCTTCCATTTTTACCCTAACTGATCATCTGAGATAACCCATAATTATGATCCCATACTTCAGGTTATGAAGAAATATATTACATAAATTATGTCTAAGAAGGGTGGATATTTTGAATATCATATTGTGATTTTATGTTGTTTAGTTATGGAACATATGTTGGTGTTACCAATTTTTCAAAGACACAAAACTGTTATGGTCCTCATTCCTTTTTTTGTGTAATGTAATCAATTTTCAGAAAAATAATGTAATATCAATGTATAATAATACCAAGTATTTATAGATGGTATATGAGGATAGGGTTTGTTAAACATTGGAAGTTATTATGAAAAAACCATAGTGATATCCCTAATGAAATTCCTAAGGATAACTCTAAGGATTATTTAATGGATAACAAAATGTCTAGGAATTTTGATAATTGATTGAATGATTAGTTTACATGAAATTACATCCATGTAAAGATACTAAAAGTGGATGTGGCTATAGTGTAGAGGTACAATGGGTTAATAAATAAAAAAATGTTTCTTTTAGTTGGACTTAACCATCACCAAGTGGATGAAAACATATCTTTATTCAAACGTAGTTTAACACTCTATGGGGATATGGTTTGGAAATTACCAAAATCATTATGAACCATTATAATGGAGTTAAATATATGATCTATAAGAATAGAATATGATAAACATAGAGTATAACATATTAATTTTTTTATGATTTAGAAATCATACATGTGATTTCCCCTAATAATGTGGTTATGCATCATGGTTAATGTTTCTTAAACTATGATGTTTCATTTTAGTCAATGGATAGAGATTGATGTAACTTTGTTAATTCTAAGTGTGATGGAAAATTCTATGAATATCATCATGAGTATAAAAATTTTATGGGAGAAGTGACCAAAAAAATTAATTTTCTATTCTCACAAAACATTCTAAATAAATGAATCATTATGGATCTCTGAATAAGAAAGGTAGGGAATAAAATTATCTTGAGTCCATCATGAGTAAATTCCACCATCTATTAGTGTATCTTATGATCATATACTATATTAACAATGTATTAACACAAATAAAATGATATTTTCCATTATCCAATGTTCAGATAATGAAAAATTCATTTTGGCTATCTAACATTTGGAAGGTGATGTGGAACAATGGTGTAATCTTATCAAGAGTATGAGGTATCATGATAAAATTGACTCCATGTATTGGGATGGGATCAAAAAATAAACTTTCAATAATTAAATTCCTATTATTTTTTATACAAATACGGGTATAGATTTCCTTTATATAAATAAGAACGATGATGAATTATCTAGTACGTATGTGGAAAATTTTATAACACTTGCGAGGTATTACTCTAGTATTATAATTTATATTGAAAGTAGGGTTGATTCCTCTGTGGCTTAAAACCATGTCTCTAAAGAGAGTTATCTATAAGAAACACTGGTATCCATGAATATATTTTTTAATGTTCTCTAAAGGTTGAAATGGTGTTTGGAGTTATGTATCATTCTCCAAGTTTTCATCAGAAGACAACAAATGGAATTCTATGGAAAATCGAAGATTGTAACAACCCTGACTAGAATAAACTAGATCTGTAGAATGCTTTATTACATTAGAATAAGATCAATGTAATTTAATTTGGAATTACTGAATAGTTTTTTAGTTATGGTAAACAAGATACATACTGAAACTTTCATTTTGTTTGAAAAAAATTACAACATAATTATTTTTCAAGAATATCATTTCATATCAATCATAGTAAAAAAATTTAGAATCGAAGGGAATGAAAAAAATAAGGGTGATATAAAATCCTCAATAATTTTTATTTATAATGTAATTTATAATTAATTAATAATTAAAATCAATATGGAATGATAAAAAACTGAAGAGACATGACATGTAATCAATAAACAGAGATGGAATTGCCTCCGAAGATAATATCAATCTGATTTTCTCATGGATAATAATCAATATGTAAAGGTAAAAAATTTGAAACTCATTTAATTTAATAGATAATCAGAATATCGTTAATAGATAAGTAATAATCAATATTTAATGGTAATTTATTGAGAATAATGTATATTTAAATAAATAGATAAGGAATAATCACTAAGTATCGGAAAATAAATGAAAATAAATTCCATTTAATGAATAAAATAAGACAGAAATTAATACATAGATAATACCATTATGAAAAAATTATGGATAATATTAACTGAATTCTAAATGAATGAAATTCTTAATTATTGGATGTCTTGAACAGAGGATCATGATGCATCTACTGTCAATACCATTCAAAAGGATTTTTGAAATGATGTGTGGAAACTTATTTAACTACGGCTAGCCAACAATTTTGTCAACTGAGATTACCAAAGCATCAAGGGTAAATATGTGACCATGCCTCACCCTTGTTGACGTGTCCAAATAATTCCATAAATATCAAATAATTGATTTAATTAATTAATAATGTTTTCTACCACCAAATATCTATTTTGAGTAATGGTTAAAAATTTATCAATATTTCTATAGTTAATATAGTAACATTTTTTTTGTAGAAGTGTTGAATGGGAGAATAAATAATATTATACATGCTAAATAATATGGAAAATTTGGAGGAATTTAATGTTCAATTATCCCAAGAAATTAAATATTTAAGGGGATGTTAATGACTACATAAATGAATCAATAATGTTAATGTAAATACTATCCTTAGTCAGAATAATACTAATCCATCCAGATGAATAATATGGATGTTATAAATAAAACATAACCCTGTTGGATTATATGTAAAATAATGGGGTTTTTTTTTATTAATAGAAATATTATAATAATATCTCCAAAACATTCTTGTTGAAAATATCCTTTTCATTTTGAAAATAATTTTTTAAAACATAATTTTTTTAAGGTCATTTTCTTTGAAAATAAATTTTAAACAACTATGAATATATTGATTATTAAGAATAAAACTTCTTTAAAAAATCAATGTAAATTTTACAAATAATATTTAATGAAATGATGATCATGATTGTGGGTAATCCCCACATGTTTTCCATGTTAAAAAGAACATTCCTTTGGTATTGTAACATAGTTATAAAATATAAATATGTGAAAAAAAAAGAATCGTTTTAGAAAAAAGTTGTCAACTATTTTTTTTAAATGATATATAATAAATAACATTTAATTTCACAATAACCTTATATATAATATTTCAATAAAAAATGATTTTTGAAGAGTATATTTTCCAGTGATAAAAATGAAGTTTCATTTTATTAAAAAAAAATTGTTTATAATTTGAGGTAACATAGAGTTGAAAAATGGTATTATTACTTAAAAAATCATGAATATCTAGAACATGCTAAAATTGAATGAGTTTAAAATAAATTTATCAAATAATTTTATTCAAATAAAATTCAATAATAAATCATCTCGATTAGAATGTAATTAAAAAAATAATCCCTTTCAAAGATAATATCATTGATGTGAGAATTAATCAATAAATATTTTATCTATTTAGACTGAAAATTAAAATAAATCATGTTATAATACAACATATGATAATAACATGTCATTATAAACAAAATCATTGAATATCACCAACAACTAGGAAATAGTATAACCCAATGAAAAAATTGAGTTGTGATATTATTTACCACTGGGCAATTTTCCATGAAAATTCCATTAGATTATAAATTTAAAATTAAAACATAAAATATCATGAAAAATTAATTATTTTTGATATTTCATGTCAATGTGGTAGTATAGACACCATATAATGAAATTAGGTGTATAACACTACATTGTTCCACAATGAAATCAAATTGATAAGAAATCCATTACATTACTCTTACATTTTGTTAAATGTGATTTATCTTCAGGTGTAGTGGTTTTAAACAAGTTTATAAATTATAATATAATCATATAAATATTTATAATATCATATATTAATTGTTTATTACATCATATTGATATTTATTTAATAATATTTCATTATTTTCATTGTTTCGGGTGTTAATTTCCTTATTTTCTAATGCAAGTTATATCATTACTGATTCATTTCTTCAATATATTTGATAGTTTCATCATATATAGAGTAATAATACTGAAATAATAATCTAATTTTTAAATAAATTTTATTTTTAAAACAAATCATAAATGAAGTTTACGAATAATGACGTATGTTATGATCATGGAGATGGTAGGCCATATGTACACATGAGCAACGTTTAAATTTTTCAATATAGATAATTAAAAGGGTATTAATAATATTTTATCATTATAGAATTATAATAATATCATAAATACCATATTATTTATTTAAAAAATTTGGTATATTTCATTAGTTTTGTGTGGTGATGAAAATAGAGTCACATCGTTTCGTGAAGGCAGTAGTCCAGACGTACACGAATGATATTAGCATATTTTATTTAGTGAAAAGGTAAAAACTAAAATGACATATACTATATTTTCATAATGATAAATAATTTTTTATTATATTAATTATTTCATTTAAATCACATATAATATTTAAAATTATCCTCATCACTTACAATGTGAAGTGTTAGTGAATGATTAATCGTATCGCTTCGCGAGGCAGATGTCTATCGTACATATGTGAGAAATTATTGTATCTACAAAAGAATGGAATTTAAAATATATATATATATATATATGATATAATTACTCTATAGGTATTAATATATCATATATATCATATATATAATTTATATTTGTCTTCATAGCCAACCATTAAACTAGGTAATGGAAAAATGAATGACATTTGTTTGCGAGGTGGTAGTCATACATACATATGAATGATGATTTCATAACCCATTTTATAGAAGTGAATATTGTTGTAGGTAATTACACTATAATAACAAAATATCATTACACTTAGTATATTGAGTTATTTATAAAAGTACTATTTAATAAAAATTTAAGGATGAGGAGAAAATACAAAAATAGATATGCTGATTGAAGAATGTTAACCCTTCTCTAGGTATCATCATTGGGACTTAACTGATGACTTACAATTTTAGATTTATACCTAATATAAGGATTATAGGATTATATTAGGGACTATTTCTATGTAATTTGGTGATTTTATGGTCGATCCAAGGTGGTTTGAAGGTGTTAAGAAGCGAGGAGTGGGGTGGCTTTTTTGGTTGTGTTGGGTGGCAATCTTGTAATATTTTGAAAAGATTCAATCATACCCATTTTTTATCTTTTGAAAACCCTCCAAATTAATCCATTAAAAAATAAAATATAAATGGTTGAAATATTTCATGAAAATGGGTGTTGGAGATATTGTTTGGTGATTTTTAACTATTATCTTCTAAGATTAACCCCATAGTAAATTAATTTTCATCTTAAACAATAAAATTAATTAAACTCAAAAATTAATATTAAATTATAGTAAATAATAAATTATTATGATTCCATACATTCATATGATTATTCAAAATTCAATTTATATATTTTGGAAATTTTAATTTATCATTAATCCCAAAGACGTGGCTCGAAAAATTGTTTTTAAAGTGAAAGTGTTGAAATGTTTATAATGTTTTTATATCTTATATGACTATAAAAATTATTCAAAAATGTAAATTTGATATATTTATATAAAAATGAACAAATTAAAATTTAAAACAAATTAAAAATATATTCTATCACTCTAAAATATACAAATAAAATGGAAGCTTTCAATTAAAAGTAAGTATTTTTCAATGTTGACCAAACAAATGATACTTTTCTGAAACAATACAAAATATTCGAGGTAAGATACTTTTTCTATTATGATTTAGCAATTGAAGTTTACATTTTACAAAAAAATTATAAATTTGAAAAAAATAATAATTTTAAAATATGTGTGTAATGCATGAAAAAACTACCTCAGAGACAAAATATAGTTTTTAGAAAAAATTTATTTTTATTTTCAATGATCCTTTATTTATAAATAGATATAATTTTAAGAATTTAGTTAGTAATACTCATTTTTGAAAATTTTAAAACTAGGTAACAACTATTATATTAAATATTAATATAATAATAATATTTCACACTTTATCTAATAATGGTATTACATGTAACACATGAAAAATAAATGTTTCGTTTGGGGAAAGCTATTGATTAGACTGAATTTATCTAAAAATAAATATATTATAATGTCTCAATATGTTATATATTTTATTATTTTTGGTATTAAGTGTCATACATGATATCAAATTTGATATTAATATTTTAACATTTTAGTGTTTTACATTCTTTCCACCAAAAATAAATTTCATCATCGCAATTTGAACATGATCTCAATAATCAATGGTTATATATTTGAATATAAGTTTATTAAAATACAAAATATTTAGAATGGATGATGAAAAACATATCTATAAGATATAACAAGAAGTAAAAAATGTCATATAGAATAATATTTAACTATGTTTCCCTGTAGGAGAACATAGGTGGGAAATGAAATCAGGGAAATTAAAGAAATGTTAAATAAAGTGTTACTAAGGTCAATGAACCCATGAACGTGAATGGTCAATGAAATATTAAGGGAATTGAAACCATAAATCCTCGATGATTTAGATGACCATATGATTCATTGAATATGAATGTAATATGTTAAAATTTTTGTTTTAATATTCTTCTCCTAACGTTAATGAATAAATTTAATCTCTATTAAAATAAGTTAATAAACCTATTTGATACATTTCTATTTTATTATCATAATTTCATCGATTTTTTTCATTGATCAATTTCCAATTAATCACATACTTTGTGAAAATAATATAAAAATTTTAATTTTTTTCTAGATTCACTAAAAATAACTTTTAACAGGACGTATGATTTATTAAAGATTTAAAATCCTTTCTAATTTTCTCTAAATATTTTTCAAATAAAATATTATTAGAGAAATGCATCTAATATACAACATTATTTTCAAATACATAATGTAATACAAAATTTTCAACATTAATATTTATTTTTAAGGTAATTCAACTAAAAACATTGTCATATTACCAAGACATCAACAAGGCTAGTGGTAAGTTCTATACCATAATCATCCTTCAGACATGGGTGCAAGCCCTGTGTCTTTCCGGATGAGATATATTGTCACTCAGTATGTAGGTTTTCATTTTTCTAAATTTTTAATGGAATTTATATAACATTCTCAAGAAAATGATAGACATCAATGAAATAAAATTAATCATTTTAAAAAACTCACTTAGTTTTCAATACAACCCTTATTCAAAAATTATTATAATACTTTTTTACTATAATTAATATGTCATTAATGATCATATCAACTGTAAATGATATCAATATCATTAAATAGTTTCTCAAGACATTGAACATATTATCAATCATAAAATCAAAAACAATGAAGGTATCTAAAAAAATTATGTTAATGAATAAATATATGCTTCTAAAATTCATCACAACCCTTATATGATTAATGATAATTATAACCAAAATATGATTGGTAAAAAATATAATTCTACATTTTAATAATATAATACAAATACATAAATAATTTATCAATTTTATTTCAAAAAAGTAACTTCCTTGGTCTGCGAGTTATCCTTTGATAAGGTCATCAACTTGGATAATTCATAGGTTCTCCAAATTTGAGGTAATTAATTTTAAATTGATCTGTAGGATGGGTTTACTACATTCCATCATACTCTTCATTTTTTGTGGAAATTAATTTCATTATTCTCTTCCATTCCTCAATAAAAAAAATTTCCATTCCATTAAGACACCTTCTTTTCAATCTATGACACATTTGGTTTGACCTAGTTTATTAATTTATATTATATATTCAAATATATCATAATGGTTCTTAAATAAAATATAATTTTTATAATAATAATCAATGGGAGTGAATGACCAGGTGTGCAGTGAGGCATGTTTTTGTCCAGCAGGTGATCACCAAGTCAAGGTAATACTTTATTTTCACAGCTATTTCCCCTAGGTAAATCTGTTCCAAAACCACACACACCTTTAATGTCTAGAAATAGTATTACTTCTATTAAAAACACATAATATATTCCACATAAAAACATTAGGGTATTATTCTATACATATCATAAAATCCCATCACATTTTTATATTCCATAATATTTTTACCCTAAATATAGTTCCAATGGATTCTAATAAAATTCCTCTAATATCAACTATAGGGACCCTAACCCCAATATACTAGAGAGAGAGTACATCGTTTAGTACATTGGTGTCAGATACAAGGGATCATATATGAATGGACCTAATATCTTAGTAGTGTTAGTTAACATGAAACTTTCAAGAGCCTTGAATTACATTTGGAAACATGAGTTAGAAAATAAAATTTTTCAAAAATATAATTTTTCACTCTAGAATATCTTTTCATATTAATCATAGTACAATTCATTTAATCCTAGGGAAAGGAAAAAAAAATAAGTGTGAGATCAACTGATCATTTTGGGTTCGGTAAAATGGATGTTATTGTGAATCAATAAGAATAATCAATATGGAATAATAAATAACTAAACAAACATTACATGTAATCAATTAACAGGGAAGTCAGTGTATCCATATATAATATTAATGTGAAAATATCAAGGATAATAATCAATATAGACTTGTAAATAACTAAAAACATATTACATTTAATCGATAACATTATTATCATAATTAGATAATCCATAATCAATATGGAAATGTATATAAATGAACACACATTCCATTTAAAATATTATATAAGTAATAATCAATATGGAAAGGTAAATAACTGAAAAAACATTCCCTTTAATCAATAATATTATATTTAAATTTATGAAGAGATAATATCATTCTAATAATCTCATGGATAATAATTACTTAATTATTAATGATGAAAATGATTAATTATTGGATGTCTTGAACATATGATCATGATACCAATACTATCAAGACAATTCACATGAAAGTTTAAAACTTTGGGGTAGAAACCCATTTAACTAAGGATATAAATTTGGTTCATCTAATGATATTACTGATTCATCAATGAGATATCTATAATCAAGACCCACCCATGTCTTCATTTTTAAATCATTCCTCATATATCGATTCATTGATTTTATTAATGAACAATGTGACTTATCATCAAATATCAAAATAGATTAAAGGATGTAGATTTATCAACTTTTCCCAGTTAATCAAGTAACACCATATATAGAAATGAAATATAGTTTATGTAATAATAATTCCAATGATAAATGATATGGAAATTTTGGGTAAATTTAATGTCCAACGATCACAAAGAACTGAATATTTCAAGGGAAATTTAATTACTGTAGAAATAAATCAAGGAATTTAATGTCAACACTATCCTTGTTCAAAATAATCACAAACAATTTGGAGGTATAATAATGTTGTTATCAATACAACACATCCTCTGTGAAGTACATGTACAATAATGGCTTTTTGTTATTTTTTAATGGAAATTCTATAATAATCGACTTAAAAAAATATTGAGGAAAATATTCTTTTCATTTTCAAAATAACTATTAAAAAATATATCATTTCTGAATTCCTTTTAATTGATAATATAATTTTAACAATGATGATACAGAATATAATGAAAAAAATTATTTCAATTAAATCTTGTAAAATTGAAAAATAATTGTCAAATAAATAATGTATATGAAGGAGGGTAATTTGTACATATCGTACAAGTTAAAAAGTTCATTCCTTTTGAATTATAAAATTTTTATAAAAGATCCTTTTTGGGAAAATGAAAGAATATTCCTTTTTTTTACGAAAATCTAAAATGGGTAAAAAAATTAATAAATCATTTGAATTATTTTAAAAACATTTTTGAAATCAATTTTATAAAACATTTTTTTATCAAAATTTTGATTTTCGAACGAAGATATAAATTATGTCATATTTTTATAAAAATAATTTCTGGATAATATTAAATTACATATAGTGGTAAAGTGGAATTAATAAATGAAAATATCATGAAGAAACAAAGGAGGATAAAATTAAATGGCTTTATCAAAAAATTATCAAATAATTAATTGTAATTATAATTCATGTATAAACAATCTCGATTAGAATGAGATTGTCAAATAAACCCTCAAAATGTTAATAACAAGGATGTGATAATTAATAAATGAATTGATTATTTTTATAAAATTTAAATATTTATAAATAATATGGAAATAAAACATAAGATAATAACAATTCTTTATACACATGATCTTATATTATCAAAAACAATTAGGAAGTAATATACCCAAATGAAAAGAATTTGAGTTATTAATTTTTTACCGCATGGTTAATTCCATGTCAAATCCCCTTGGATAAAATAAATCAAATTAAAACCAAAAATACCATTAAGAATGAATTATTAAGTATATTACATCTCAATGGGGTAATATATATATATCATATAATGAAATTAGGTGTATAAAATTACAATGTGCCTTAGTGAAATGAAATTGAGGTGAAATCCATTAACTTACACTATCTTTTGGTTAATGATTATTTAACCTCAACTATAGTTGTTTTAAATATGTTATTAACTTTAAATATATGCATATTAATATTCTTAATATAATATATGATCCTTTTATAACATATTATCACATTTTTGTTAATAATCATTAATTATATTCATTATTTTACTGGTTAATTTCCATATTTTCTTATGCATGTTCTATCATTAATGATTTGGTTCTCACACATATGACATGAATTCAACATCTTCAGAAATATATTCATGAAATAATTATTTTACATTAAATTTTCTTTTAAATCCAATAATGAATGATTATAATGAAAAATGATGTGAAATACAATCATAGATATTGTAGGTCATACGTACATAAGAGTTATATTTTTATTTGTCTATGATCATTATAGAGATGTTGTGAGTAATATTTTATATATAAATAAAATACAAAATATCAAAAACTAAAAATTAATTTTAAATATAATTATATATATTATTCATGTGTTATGGTTATGAAAAGTGAGTCACATCGCTAAGTGAACATGATAGTACACACATACATGAACGACATTGTCACATTTCATTGAGTGAAAAGGTAAAAAAATAAAATGATATATATTATAATTTAAGAATGATAAATTTTTCCTGAATATCTTAATTATTCTATGTATATCTCATATAATCATAAACATTGTCTCTTTCACTATCCTTGGGAAGCATTAGTGATGGTTGAAACACATCACTTCATGAGGTGGTAGTCTATCACGCACACAAGTGACATTATCATATTTCTTAAGGAATATAAGATAAAATGATATATTTGATATAATGAGTCTATGGGTAAATTTTTAATTTATATCTTAAATATACATCATATATATCATCATATTTAACTGTGAGAGGTTGTAATCGATGAACTGATGACATCTTTGACCAGGCAGTGGTCTATTGTACCCACGAATGATTATTACATAACCCATTTCATGGAATTGTATATGGTTTTAGTTCATAAAATTGTTATGAAGATATTTAAATTATTAAAATGATACAAAGGTTCTAATATCGGTATGGTTTAATATGAATTGAAGGAGGGGAATAATGAAAATAATAATAATCCACCGATTGAAGAACAATACCTCATATTCATGTATCCTCTTTAGGATTTTAATAAATCCTTACTATGTTAAATTTCATCCCAATATATGTATTGAAGGACTAGAGGAGTAAATTTTGGAAATTTTTTGAAGTTATTTTCTGAAATAAAAAATTTCAAGGTGTGAAGAAGAGATGAGAGGGGGTCGCCTTTCAAGACAAAGGTTAGTGGCGCACATCTTATTTGTTTAGAAGATTTTATCGATACCAAGTTTTATCATTCCAAAATCCTTAATAATGGTAAATCAGAACCTATATAAGAAAAATTTCCAAAATGTCCATCTATTGGATTTCGGGAATGTTTTAAGGTCATTTTAAACCCTTATCTTCGTAGATTAATGCATCGGAAAATTAAATTTCACATCAATCATTGTAATTATGTTTTTATTTGTTCTCTAATAATTTTGGTAAAAAAATTAAGTTAACCGTATTGAAAATAATATATTATGAATATTTTATATATAGAATACATTTTTTCAAATTCAATTCACAAAAGTGAAAAAAACTAACTTAAAATTAATCCCACAGACACGTTGAGAATGTCTGGTTTTAAAGATAAAATTTTACAAATTTTACAAATTTTTTATATCTAAATTAAAAATGAAAATGAATGAAATGGAAAAAATTGGATTAATTTGTTTATTATTGAACTAATTTTATATTATAACTAATTCAAAATCTATATTATCATTAAATATTATTTATTAAAAAAATGACTTTTTTAATTGATATTCAATATTTGTAAATATTCATAAAATAAAAACCTCTCATAAAAATCAAAACTATTCACCCTAAGATAATTTTTTGTATTGTAATATATATTTTTCACAAGTTTTAAAAATTAATTTTAAATTTTGTGCACAAAATGTGACTAAACCTTTTTTTAGAAAAACATAATTTATCAAAAAAATAATTTTATTTTATTTTAAACGATCATTGTTTTACAGATTACTATAATTTTCAAAATTTATCTAATATTATTCCTACCCTATAATTTAATGACCTAGTTATAAATATTATATTAATTAATAAAATTTTAATATTATTTCACAATTATTTTATACTTTATATTGAATGTAACACAAGAAAAAATCAATGTTCTGTGTAACACAATCCATTGAAGAGACTAAATTTATAAAAACAATATATCATAATGTGTCAGTGTCATACATGGTACCTAATATGAATTTTGTAGATAATAATTTTGGGGTTTCACTGGGAACATTGAATGAAGAATATGAGATTTCATTTATTCTCAATGTGTGGGAAGAAGCATAGAAGAAATTTCCTTAAGGGGACTATTAAATGTTTTATATTTTGTAGAGAAGTTCATTGGGAAATTTATTGTTGATGTGATAAGAATAATGTAGCTGATGATGTGAAGAGAGTGAAAGTTTCACAAAAAGCACCACCCACACTATAGTGTTTCAAATGTAAAGAGTATGGGAACTGTACTAACCAATGACCAAATATGAAGGCTAATAATTATTTTTGACATCATTTACCATTTATGTTGATAAAAAAGGTATATCTTATAAAATTAGTATTTCCAATAAAGGTTGTGATACCGACTTGGTGAACGGTACACATATTATTTACTCTAGAACTACTAATTTCCTATTTGAGTCATTGAATACCCATTCATTGATATCTAAATAATATTATAATGGTACCATGATTCCAACCAAATGATTTTATTTGAAATATATAGTAGAACCCCAGAAGGGTCTTGTGATCAAATCTCCTGTCCATGATTCCTCTCCAGTTATCTAGGTCGGAATGTGCATCCTAAAGATCTAATCATTCATCATCTGGTTGAATTTTATGTCATCATGGGTATGGATTGGATTTTTCTACATGAATAACATATCAGTTTTTTAGGAAGGTAATTCGTGTTTAATATTCCAAAAAAACCTATGATCCACTATCCATGTAATGACAAGTAATAACATCTGATTGAGAACACATCTCTTTTATGTGTCTTAACACCCATTCTAAAGTGGTGTTTATCAAAAATGGTTGTAGAAAAAATTTACATATATGATATACCTATTGTTTAGGAATATGTTGATGTCCTCCCAAAATAGTTTCCTATAATTCCACTAAAACATGAAGTTGCGTTCACAATAGAACTCATACCTGGTGCAATAAAAATTTCAATGACTCCATATAGAATTTCATCTATTGAGTTACAAGAAATGAATAATAATCTATAGGAAAATAATTAATAGGGATTAATTTAGCCATATGTGTTACCTATGGTTTAACATATTGTTTTGGATAATAATATAGATGGATTCATGAGGCTCTAAATTTATTATCAGTATATGATCAATATCATAATTAAAAAAAGTATCATCTTCCCCATATTGATGACTTGTTTAATCAGCTACACTAAGCTGAATATTATTCCAAGACTAACCTTCATTCTAGATAGAACCAATTAATGATCAAGAAGGAAGATAAACCCAAAAAAATGTAATAAGTATGGACACTATGAATATATAGTGATTCTATTATATCTTAATAATTCTCATACTATCATCATAGATATAATGAATAGAGTCTTTTGAGATTACCTCGATCTATTTTTTCATTATTTAGGGAAGATATAATTATCAATTTAGTGGGAAAGGGAGAACATGAAGACCATTTATCAATTTAATTAAAGACCATAGGGAAGTATAAACAGTTTCAAATAATTTTAAAGTGTTAATTCATACTGTAAAAGGATGCATTTCCGGCTCATACAATCTAAAGATATGGTATATCAGTAGATCCCTCCATTTTAGATGCTATTGAATGTTGAAAAAATCCAAACATGGTGAAATATATCTATATTTCACTTGGTTTAACTAGATATTATTTATTTTTTTGTATAATTTATCACAGTTATGTGATCCCCTGACAATCAAAACTCACAAGGGGTCCATGTTCCTCTAGATAGTTAAATGCTAGTAAAATTTCATGAAAAAAAAATAAAATATTGGTCATCACACCTTTTATTACATTACCCTATAGTGGATATGGGTTTTTAATCTATAGTGATGAATAGAAAAAGTTATTGGGACATTATCTTATTCATAATGAAATTGTTATATCTCATGCTAAATAACAATTGAGCATTAATGAGAAAAATTACCCAACTCATGATTTGGAGTTAGTTGGGGTAATTTTGTCATTAAATATATAGAGGAATTTACTTTATTCAGAAAAGTGTGATATATATGGATCATAATGGTATACAGTGTATATTCACACATAAGGATTTGAATATTTTCCAAGGAATATGGTTAGAGTTATTTAAATATTACTACTATTCAATACATTAACAACATGGGAAAAAGAACAGGGCGACTGAATGCTTTGACTCGAAAGGAACACACTCACTAATAAATTATAGGGATTAAAAATGATCAAATATTTCTATATTTACGAAGGAT
Source organism: Viscum album (assembly GCA_963277665.1). Classification (NCBI taxonomy): domain Eukaryota; kingdom Viridiplantae; phylum Streptophyta; class Magnoliopsida; order Santalales; family Viscaceae; genus Viscum; species Viscum album. Next base: position 1,844,771,229 of record OY728150.1, read on the forward strand.
TCATGTAGAAATCCTTATGGGAGGTGAAAAATATTATCTTAATAAATTTCATTTTTAATCATCTATCGAATTGATTTTTAAGAAGGCACATAAGGAAGATGTGGATCTGAAACAGAATTTTATAAATGATTCTGAGTTTAATCATGATCATGATGGGATGATTAGGTGTATAAATTGTGTATAAATTTTATCCTTATAATATTTGAGTAATTATTTGTAAGAGGAAGATCATATTTCGTCATGTTATATTCATCTCGAAAGTATTAAAATGTATAGATATTGGAAAGAGTACTTGTAGTGGTATGTGATGAAGTGAAATATTATAGATTTTGTATCTCAGTGATTGGTATGTTAGTAATATTGGGAAAAAATACAAAATTCTAAGGGGGTGTTACATCCATCACACATACCTAAATTTTAATGGAAAATCACCACTATGGATTTCATCATTGGACACCCCAAAACATCTAATGGGAATAAATATATATTTGTTGTTATTGATATTCTTACTAAGTTATCACACATCATCACTTCTAGATAATAAATCTCTCAAGATAATATTTCTTTGATATACCTTAAGGGATTGGTATGGTTGCATGAAGCACCATATTACTTTATGTCAGATTGAGATATGAGGATTAACTCAATGTTCAGGAAAAGTATTCAACAATCTCTCAATATAGGGTGTATATTTATTCCATAGAAAGATATTCACTTTGAGTGAACTATTCAATTCCTAAAGGATATTTGGTTATATTTTTCATTGGTTTTAAAAAGTATTTTGGAGAAAAACCTTCATCAAGATGAGTTTTCTTAAAACAATATATTTCATTCAATTATATTGATTTCTCATTATGATTCCATATATGTAATAAAATTTATATATCCAATGTGATGGTATGAAGTGAACAAATAATTCTATAGAAACTAAAGATAGCTAAAAATAGGAGATAACGTTAAATTCATTCATTAAAAATCATCGTAGCTCAGAGTTGGAATAATGGTTATGCATCTAACCATTAGAATGATCTTTAATATGATGTTTGTGACTATGTGTTTCTAATAATTTGTCCATGGATGAAGGTTATGGGATTATAGAATAATGAGAAAATTAGATATAGGTACACCAGTCCCTTAGAAATACTTGATCATATTGGATGATATCCTATCATATAGAAATTTCAACAAAACACTCCCAATTCCATGATTTATTTAATGTATCCCTCAAGATGAAGTACATACTTAACCCTTCACATGTACTAAACTCATGGTTCATACCACTAGATTAATATCTTTATTATGAGGAAAAACCAGTGGAGAATATGTATCAAACTATGAATGTTTTAGGAAATAAAAATAGTCCCCTGGTCAAAGTATTATAGTTAAACTACCAATTTCTGGAATCTATATGGGAACATGTGGAAATTATGAGGAAAAAATATCCTTGTTTGTTTGTATTAGAGTGATGAATTTTGAGAGAGAAAATCATTTTAATGGTTGTAATAGGTAACAATTTGATTTATTTGTTCATTTTTTTCAAATAGATTATGTTATATTATATATTTGGTTACAAAAAACACAAAGTTAATCATTAATTACATAAAACACCAAGTTATACATGTAAAACACTGAACACTGGGTTATCTTGCATTCCACATGACAATAAGTTTTATCAAAACCTAGATACACTAACAATATAGATATTCAAACAAGTTCATTATAACATATCCATTATAAATAGTGGGATGAATATAAAAAACTATTTTCTAAATATCATTTTAAAGGGTGTTATATAATTAAAACACACAGATAAAAAAATAGTTAATTTTTGGTGAACTCATCATATGTTTTGAAAATTATATTTTATCAAAAGAATGATTTTCGTTTCGTTTTGTGAATATTTAAAAAATTAATTTTTGAAACCTTTATAAAATTAATTTGTTAAAATAAATATTATTTTTGAAATCATCGTGTTAAAATTAGCTTAGGGTTAGTATCGCATATTTTCTAAATAGTATAATGTTTTGATGAATAGTAAAAAATACTAAATTTCAATGGAAAAATTCATTTTAATTTAATATTATAATGAAGTTAAATTATATTTTTTATTTATTTTAAATTAAAACTATTTCGTTTATAAAAAATTTTATTTAATTTTTGTCATTTGAATCATTTTCATTTTGTTTTTTGTTATAAAATATTTGTAAACATTTGAACATTTTATCTTTGAAACCCCATTTTATCATTGTATTTACAGGATTGATTTTAAATTAAATATTTAAACATATTTTAATGAAATTTGAAATAATAGATTCAATATATTTAATAATAATAAATTATATGATCTAGTAATTTTAACTTAACTTTAGAACAATATTTATAATGAAAACAGTAAAATAATTTTTACCACAGTTAAGGTAAAAATGGGTTTACCAGGGGGGGGGGGGTAAATAGAAAATTTAAAGGTTAAAATTCACTATAAACTTTTCTAAAATTATTTCATTTAAATATTTATTCCCTTATACAACTATTTTTCTATAATTTCCCAATTTTAATTCTTATGACATGTGAAAAATATTGAAGGACATAATTATTTTCAAAAACACCCAGTGTGTCCTCCCCCTATAAATGGATAAAAACCTCTCCTCTCATCTTAACACCATAGAATACTTTTTTGGACAATCAATACCCAAATCAACTTACTAAATACTATCTTATAATCTTTATTTTTTATATAAATCTAACCAAGGAATTCTTTTGATGCCAACCTAAGGAGGATACATTAAGAAGAGACAACGTTCATCGACTGAAATTTTTTATTTTATTTATTCCTACAACTAATTAAATTATTATTAAACCATTTTGAAATAAAAACCATAGTAAAATATATATAATTAGATGTATTCTATTATGTTAATTACCTAATAACATCTACACTTCCATCAAACCTATTACGAGGTCATTGTTTGTGTTTGTGGTTAACTACCACCTCATGAACTGATGTCATTTTTTCACCTTACTACCTATAATGTATGGTCATACATATGGATTTATTATTTATATATGATATTATTATACTTATAGAATTATTATATCACACATACATTAATACTCTCCCGTTTTTTGGAATATAATGACATCTCTCATGTGCACGACAGACTACCGCCTCACAATGTGATGTAATTCATTCCAATTGTACATGTAAGGTAAAAAGGATGGGTTTAATGATAATATGTGATATATAAAACATATATTTTATTATTTAAGTACATTATTCAATTTCTTTTTATTTAATTCTATCTAAAAAAGAAATGGAAACAACATTCATGTGTTCGTTTGACCTATCATCTTGATGAATGCTTTATTTTATTTTATGTCACAAAATTTAATGTAATTATATAAATAAATATATTATAAATATATATGACATTTACATAATAGTTAAATTTCCAGATACTATGATATCATTATAAATTCAAGAGGAAAAAACAAAAAACAAAAATATATATGGAAAAAAGTGTTTATTACATGTAACATATCCCAAGAATAGAATTATTATTTAATCATGTAATAAAAGGTCCTAAGAAAATAATAAATGGAATGATATATACAATTATTTTCTATAATAGATTTATAATAAAAATAAATTTATAATATAAGAGGATTTAATGTGTGTAATATATGTTCAGACTTATGTTATTTAATTTGTAGCCAACCGTTAATTTCTCCGAGAAATATTCCATATTCACCATCCATATGTGTTGTATATATTAAAAATAAATTTATTTCATGATTCTTATCTTAAAATTAATTGGTGTTTAAATATCCATTTTAGTATTTATATTTTTTTGGTTTTATAGTTCAATATTTTAAAATATATATATATGGGATTTTTTCACAATTTTTCTTCTGGGAGATATATGTTGTGTTATGTGTGTATATTCCGTTACAAGGTATATATACAACCCATTTTAATTTTAATTTCATCAATTTATTTATCCTCATTATATTTTAAGTTTCATTTAGTGATGTTTTGTCATGGGTCTTATGTTCTAAAACTACCATGTTGGTAATTGTTTTATGTTATAATCTCATCTTATATCCATATTGTTCATGATTATGTTTCAAATGATAAAATATTACAATAAATCTCTCAATAAACTCATGAATTTACTTATCCTATATTTATTTCATGAAAATACATGTTTTTCATTCACTGTTATCTTCAAATTTACTCAAGAGTTTCGAAAATACTTTTTTTATGAAAAAAACCTTTTGTTGAGGACCTGTTTTCATAAAATATTTTGTTTTTAAATTTTTTTTAATAAATGTTTTAAAATTAAAAAATGGTTCCAATTTATAAATTATATTTTTCCAAAATAAATGTTTAAAATTATCTGTCAAAATCATTTTCCATCTAATATGAGAACTGTTTATTTTACATATGCCATTCTAGGTATATGATCCAAGGATACCAGTCTTATACTTTCTCTAAATGGTTAATATTTATTATAGTATAATGTGCATGGAACACTTTTTTCTTCTATAGGTTATAAAATGATAATATTATTATGAATTCCACTATTATTTCCATGGGTTACTCTATGATTAAATGATTATGAAATGTATATCTTTTCCATAGGTTATGATAAGATTAAATTTATATGAAAACCATTTCATTTCAAGGGTTATGGTATAATTAATGTTTTATGATCTTGTGGAACACGTGTGTATGATTTTTATTCTATGAAAGGTGAGATATATATATTTAGATAATTTATTTGTTAATTAAAAATGTTCTATGAGCTCAGAGGGTATACAGAAGGATAGTCCAGTCCCGAAAAAGAGGGTACATGGGTAGTTATCCCAAGCCTAAAAATAGGGTACAATGGTGGCTAGCCCGAACCTGAAGTTGGTACATAAGTGGTTATCCAAATACCACCCTAGTATGAAGTTATTGATCTATTTAATTTATATAATATTTTATATTCTCATATTTATTCCATAAATATATTTCATAGGATATTATTATGCTATCATGGATCATGATCATTGATTCCTTTGTTATTCTTGTCTTATGAACTACTAATATGTATTACATGACTCCATATTATGATCATTTATATGAAGCTTGTATTTTCAAATGTTATTCTTGTGTTCTCATAACCTTATGATCATGTTATACTTATGTACCTCCCTTTTTTACCGTCAATGAGAATCTATGATCTCCCATTAATTTTCCCCTTCCCCAAGTTATAATGAAATGTAATACATTTGATATATCTAAAAAGTGTGCTAGTTATAATGATCATCGTGTGGGATGATGTATTCAACCTATGGACTAGTTATTTTCATTTCCATGTGTATAAATTATATAAAATTTTACGGTACTTAGGTTTCTGTTTGTGTAATGTAATGGATAATCATTAAAAATGATTTAATATCTATTTATGAAAATCTTTGGTTGTTATATGTCGTATATTGTGGAAATGGAAGATCATATGATCAAGATACATACCAAACAAATTTTAGATATTAATTTCTGACAATTTATCTTAAACTTTGTGAAAATTGATATCATGCATGAATTCTTAAGGTATTGAAACACATAGTGGAGACATATTGGTGATGAAGTTAAAATGTTCATTTAATCAATGTCTATATTTTTTTATTGTATCAAAATTGTATTATAATACTATTTTTAGGATACAAATATCCTACATGAAGGACAATATAATTACTAATAAGTTGTCTCTTCATTCTGAAGAGTGATTGAACATCTTGATTCAAATCAATAATTGGTGTTAGTAATATATATCAGTGAAAATTTGGAGAATTTGAAGGAAAATTATTGATGAACACTCTATAATACATATCATATTATGATAAAAATGTCATATAAAGAAATTAATATCCTTAATTCCAATTATTACATTGAGTTTATCCAAAACAAGTGTGTTATTTTGGATTAACATGGTGTTTTTAACAGACACACCTATGCTTAATTTCATATTCGATGATTATTTGGTGTTAGTTTTTTTTGAGAACACCTGATAAGTTTTTAAATGGAAAGAATGTTATGTGGATAGTATTTATAGAATTATGTGAGTGGCATGGAAAAAATATATTTCTCTTAATGAAACAAAATTGATTTTTTATATGTGTTACTTTAGAATATTATATGGATTATTTTTAGAGTGAAGAAATATGATGACCTGAGATTAAAAGACCTATTCTTCTTGGAACTTATATTTGAAAATTATATCAAATATTAATATCACTGACACATAATTTTCCAAAAAAATGTGTAATAACACTTAAAAATAGTCTTAGATTTAAAATATGAGGCCATTGTTGAGTTCAAAGCATCAGTTCTACTATTGGAGTGAGATAATATTAGTCAACATTGGGCGTTTCAGTAACATTATATCACTGGTGAAAATAATTAAATAATTTAATTTAATTAATTAATTTTTTTGATTCGCTATAGTGACATAAAACACATTATTTAAACATGGTTATGTTTATCCCTATGGTTAGTTGCATAACCTAGTGATTGAGAGGTACAATTAGAGGATCATTTGTATAAAAAATTGATCGAGATCTGATCAAGGATCATAGATGAGTGGAGTTCATGGATATCACTGATGATGGAAATGAAAGATAGTACTTTGTCAGTTATTGATCTCAAATCCAAATAAGATGTATGATTTATGAAATTTTATGATTATAATTTATCCTATTTAAAATTTGGATCAAGTGAAAATGAGTAATTGATTCATTCATTGATGATTGATTTATTTATGGTTTATTTAAATTGTTTTATTTATTATTAATTTATTTCATCAAATTCATGGAAAAAGAATCGAGGCAGAAATGGAAAAAGGTTGATATTTTCTCCTCATGTTTTGGGTTTAAGAAGTTTTTGTAACACCCCAGGTAAATAAAGAATATGACAACTTTATATTTACCCATATTTGTGAATAAAACATTAATATTACTTTAAAGGGGATGCTATGCTCGATGGAGTACCCAATACGCAACAACGAGTTTCTTGGGAATCTTACGTTGCACTCTAATAATAAAATAATATTATTTTAAATGGTAGTTAACATGTAGCCATTGTAATGGCGGGAATGGATAGAAATAACTAAAATATGATTATATATGTTTTTTAAATATTTTTACATTTATCCAATAAAAGCTAAAGACTTAAAATACGGAAAGAATTCAATTTTAGGCGTATATGCCCTAGTTTTCACTAAAGGTTCACTTATCACCTTTTAATGGAGAACTGTCATTAAATATAGTTTTGTTCACTCTTAAAAATTCTTTTGGACCAAATAAAACTCTTATTAAGAACCGGGACATCAAATTTTACTTTGTGTAATTTTTTGGTATTTTTCCGATAAAGTTCATTTTTTAATGAATAGTGTAAAATGTTGTATTTTAATTCAAAACCTCTTTTTAATCTAATTTATTTATATGATTAGATTATATTTTGAATTGGTTTTAAAGTAAAATTAGAAAATATTTTTACCATTAAATCCAATAGTGGTCGTTGGAATTAATTTCACTGTGAAATCAGACTTAAACTAGTGTCAATCTTTTGATACTTATTGTTTTATAAAAACACGCTATTTGCTCTGACAGCGGGAATTAATTATTAAATTAATTAATGTGACTAATATGTTTTGAATTTTTTAAAACGGACTTCATTTTTGAATTCGGAATATCAAATATAGCTCAGGGTGAATTTTTGGGATTTTTCTGAAAAACTTCAATTTTTGATGAATAGTGAAACCACTAAGTGGTACTTATAAAAGCTGATTTTCCGTTTAAATGAAATTTTGCCATCATTGTGTTTTGAATTTCAAAAATCTGACATACATGGTTGTCATTAAGAAGTAAAATTTGGTTCAATGAGATTATAATAATTTTTTGGTGAATAGTAACTTATTATGTTCTTAATCGCGATTAGAGGTAATTAGTGTAATTTAAGGTAAAAATGATATTATAAGAATGTGAAAACACCATGACACTTGTCCTACACCTATTGGGTGAGTCATGTCCGACCAAGACAAGCCATGGGCCAACTTGGGGACCCCATGGAGACACTTTGGTTGGGAAATGACATAAATAACTTTTTATTTAATGTTAAAATTAAATTGACACAAACATGAGTTGTTTTACTAAAACAATTTTTAAGTAGGGTTACGAAGGTCCAAATTTTGATTATAAATAGTCATTGGAAAGATAAAAAGGTTTCCTACATCATATTAGTTTTTTTATAATTTTTAGACATTAAATAAATTAAATTATTTATGACATAATAATGCTGCGGCGATGACATCATTATTTGACGATTTAAATAAAAAGGAAAGATAATTTAAAATCTATGAACTAAACATGTCAAAAACCAATTGGATGAGTGGATTTCGAAGCCTTATCACCTTATCCACTAATTATATCAATGTGGGACCTTTTGAAACCGAAACAGATTTTCAAATAAAGTAATATTTCTTACTTTCCAAAAGTGCCCCTCCTCTCCTCTTATAAAAGGCCCCCACCTCTACCTCATTTCACACACTCCTCAAGCCTTTGGCTCGGCCAAACCCTGCCCATTTACTCTCTCCACATCCCTATCCTCATCCTAGAGTATTCCCTTTGGGCAGAATCCTTTCAAAGTAAGCCTTTAGGCTCAAATCAAAAGGAGTTACACTTTTAAAGGTAATTCATTCTCTCATGTTCATTTGTTTTATTTTGCTTCTCCAACCCCCTAAAATCTTTTTATTTATTTCTTTTGTAACAAAACCAGTATATTCAATATACTAGGATGTTTTTATAAGATTTATTCGAGCTACACTCTCACACAACTACATCAAATGGTTAAAGAACATACTGTTTCCGTGGATGGCGAAATTCTGCCTCCCGAAACGATGATTGTTCAATACTCATTTAACACCTTCAAAGGTGGCCATTATGATGCCACTATTTTTATATATGATATATAATATGTTTATGTTTTCCTTAAGCTTCTGTTTTTTTCATTTTGGGCATACCTTTATGGTTTCCATTATGGGTAAACGCGATATCTTCATTTAAGGAAGTGCGGACTACCGCCCCCTCAAAGTGATTTGATTCGTTAAATACCATATGTGGGACGTATAAAGGATGGAACTATGATATTATATATGATATTATACTGGAATTATAATATACCTTTATATCATTATTATTCCATTCTATAAAGTACGAAATAGAAATGAAAGTAGCGTTCATGCGTACGTACGACTTACCGTCTCCATGAACGGTGCATTTCATTTCTTACCTATAAATGATTATGTAATGTTATAAATGCATTAATGTACTGGATATATATGAAATATATGATATCTACATAATTAATACAATTCTGGATATAATAAACATTTGGCCACATGAACAACATGTAATTGTAAGAAGTCCACTTTCGACTTAAGAACCAAATATCGGCAAAACAAATATTATTAATTTAAATGATTACATAATGTTTATGACATGGTAATAAGTGATATAAAAGGAATAATGAACTTGAAAAAGGTTCTTAAGGAATTATAAATTAAATCAAGTTTATTATTCAGGAGATTAAAGAATGATCGAGTCAAGTCAGACCCGAGGTAAGGGATCCTACAACTCTCTTTCTTTATAAGTACACTCTTTTATGTCATTTATTTTAAGCTCATATTTCTTATGATTGGGATGTTCTTTTATATTATTCCTACTGTAATTTTTATGTTCATGTGATGAGAGACCCTATTATCTCTCATCAATCCATTTTGGAAGTTTTGAGTGGCGCCGTTAGGCTGCGGAATTTTCGTAAGAGATCTAACCTCTCTCTTTCTTTTTAAGTACTCTCCTTTGTGTCACTTCTTTTAAGATCCTCTTTGTAATGTTGGGGGATGTTCTTTTATATTACTCTTGCTTTACATTTTATTGTAATGTGATGATATACCCTATTTGATCTCATCAATCCATATTCTGATGTTTTATGTGGCGCCGTTAGGCTGCCGAGTTTTCGTAAGGGATTTTTCATCTCACTTTTATTCCCGTGAGATTTATGATACATTTGCCACAAATTCCATTGAGTGGTGTATGTACTGCCCATTATTCTACTCTTTGTGTAATATACTTTCTTTTATGAGTATTTACATCAATGATCTATTGTCTTTCTTTCATGGGGTGTATGTTTTGAAAGATACCCAAGTCGGTAAGGGAACCTTTCACCCTCCCCTTTTTTAAAAGACTTCTTTTGTTGGGTATTTTAATTTACATATTGTTATTTTGGGATATGTTCTCATATATCCTTATTGATGTAAATTTTATGTCCAAGTGATGATATACACTTTTTATCTCTCATCAACTCATTTTGATGTGATGCCGTTAGGCTGTCAAGGGAACTTTTTAACCCAATTTCGATTTCTTTGGGTTCAACATGTAGTCATTGAATATGTCATCCATTGAATATATGTGAATGTCCTTTTATTTTTTTACACTTAATATCCACTTATATTGGGTGTATTTATATTTTTCAAACATATTTTTGAGATTGATTTGTCCTTAATTTAAGGATACCTTCTTTATAAGGGATTTCGTCACATTTGACATTTCTATTGAGGGTTCATTGTTGTTATGCACCAATTCACTATTATATGATGTATATACTATCCTTTGGAGTATTATATCATGAATCCATTTATTCTCATGATATTATAAAGTTCTGACTAAATGTTATTCCTCAATTATTATATTCAAGTGTCTCTAATTTTGGTAAAACCTCTTTAACCAAAATATAGTTTTAAATGTTTTAATTATTTATTCTTATTAATATCCATGTTTTCAAAATGGTTTTAAGGATTTATTTATATGGATATTAATGGTTTAAAATTTTAATCTTCAAGGTGGTATGGGACACTTTTATTCAAAAATATCTTTATTAAATGTTTTAAATGGTTTTGGAAATGGTTTCTTTTTGAATGGATTCATTATTTCAATATACTAAAATGTTATATTGTGATTGAAATGTGGAAATGTTATGTTTCCTTTATTCATGTTTTATGTGACACATTTATGTTATGGTTCTTGGGCATTGTTATGAAAACTGGTGGTTCCGTGATAAACTAAGGGCGGGTGAGCCCTATATAGCTCTCCAATGCATTGGGTAACGCGAAGGAGTGAAACGTTAAGGTTTCTCCGAATAGATTTAGGGAATATACTGTGATGGGTATTCCAAACGTAACCAAGAGGGTTACTCCCTACATAAGAATGTTATGAATTCCTCAAGTTACCTTTATGTCTTATGTTTTCTATGATTTATTCATGATTTGATATGCCTATGTTTTATGGGTAAAGTGTGATTTCATTCTAATGTATATATGAACTCATGTTTCCTTTACATATTTTTATAACTCTTACTGAGCTTTTTATGCTCATCCCAAGTTTTTGAAATGTTTTTCACAGGTCAAGGGAAAGGTACATGATGTGATGATAGTGTCAAGGATGTGTCAAGAAATAATCTGTGTTATATTTTAAATGTGTTCCCGTTGATGGGAAGAATGAATACTGTCTTTTATGTAACCACTTTGTTTAAATGTGGAATGTAATGAAAGTTTCATGATCTAATTCTCTAAAACTCTAAAACTGAAAAGATCCTCAATGTGTAATCTTGTAATAACTCAAGATTAAGTAAGGTTTAAGGCTGGGGCCTTATAGTTGGTATCAAAGGTCGGTTTAGATAACTTTAGAGGTTAGGGTATTCTTTAAGCATAAGTGACATTACCATAATGGTTAGGATTTCAGAAAGAGTACTAGTTTTAGATAAAGTAAAAGAGTAAGTGTATCTTAGTGTTTACCTTCCTCATTAGTACATAATGGTTTTGTTGATATACTCACACTGACATTTCTGTTTTTGGTGAATGGATGGATCTAGCAGGCACCAAAGAGACAACAGGTTTGAAGGAAACTGTGGTGGTTCTCTGATTAAGAGACTAGATAAAATGGAGGATTCAAAGAGTAAACTCATGGTTGTTCTAAACCAAATATCAAGGAGTCATGATCAACCACTTGAACCTTCGTGAGTTCTCTAGTGCATCATGTACGAGATGGCCAACTCGATGTGGAAATTCAGGTAATAATTATTAAGGTAACCATTAGGGTTTATATGATCCTTAATTTTTAGGTAATTATGGGTTACTTTATGATATGATGGAAAATGAAAGGAATGAGATAAACTTGAGGTTAAAATATGTTATGATTATTCTGGAAGATTTTATCTCATTTTGGGGAATGTTTTAAGAATTATATAGTTTTGGAAAAAGGACAACACGCAGACTGTGTGACAACCCGTCGCGTCGGACAAAGCCGCAGGAATCAAACCCACAACCAAAGTGTGACTGGTATTATCGCCTACCACTGGACTACGTGAAGTCCCTGGTTAGTTTGACTGATTCTTTTTAGTTATATGATTTTATGAATTAAGAGTAAGTTGATTTTGGGTTATTTATGAAAATTATTAACCTATCATCGAGGATATGTGATTAGGTTAATTACTTTTCAATACGAGACTTTAGGAGCAACTGATGTTGTTTGGAGATAAATGTTATGATTTAACTTGGAAGACTATGTGACTAAATCCTTCAAATATTTGGGTTTCAATCTTAGTTTGGTTTACTTAGAAGAATTTTATGGACAAATTGTTTATCTAATGTTCTTCATTGAACTTTGGGTTTTTTTGGACAAATTTTGGAGATTAAGCATAGATTTTCTTTTTAAAGGGTTATCCTTTTCTGGATTATCTGATCTTGTAGCAACATTTTTGGTTTTAGTTTTGGTTAAGGTTTTAAGACATGGGAATTGTATAGTTTTCTCTTGTGGATTAGGTGATTCTATAGAAGTTGAGTATAGTACTCTTAATGCGAAAAAAGTCTCCCTAAATACTCGTCTTTTGGAAAAAAAATACGAGTTTGATTAAGGAATCTAGTAAAAGTTGAAAGTCAACATGATAAGTGATTATGTTTCCTTATGAATAAATTTCTCAACAAAAAGTATCTTAAAACAAAAACGTTTTCTATTAACTTTTCCTACTGGGGAATCGAATACCGTTTAACCCATCACAAGTTTGTGATTTTCTCATGGTTAACTTTCTCCTAAACATGTTTTCTATCACTCTCCATCAGAACATGACCCTTTGCTTTTTCTTCCATGTCCATGTTTTCCTACACGAAATCCTATTATGGGTTAACTCGGGTGACCTTTGTACTTATCTTTATTTATTTTAAAGTGATTGTTTTACCGACTCTTGTTCCGATGTGGGACTTTCAAGGATGTTTCCAAGCCCAATTTTGAAATTGCGAGGACGCAATTCCCAAAAGGGGGGAAGGATGTAACACCCCAGGTAAATAAAGAATATGACATCTTTATATTTACCCATATTTGTGAATCAAACATTAATATTACTTTAAATGGGATGCTATGCTCGATGGCGTACCCAATACGCAACAACGAGTTTCTTGGGAATCTTACGTTGCACTCTAATAATAAAATAATATTATTTTAAATGGTAGTTAACATGTAGCCGTTGTAATGGCGGGAATGGATAGAAATAACTAAAATATGATTATATATGTTTTTTAAATGTTTTTACATTTATCCAATAAAAGCTAAAGACTTAAAATACGGAAAGAATTCAATTTTAGGCGTATATGCCCTAGTTTTCACTAAAGGTTCACTTATCGCCTTTTAATGGAGAACTGTCATTAAATATAGTTTTGTTCACTCTTAAACATTCTTTTGGACCAAATAAAACTCTTATTAAGAATCAGGACATCAAATTTTACTTTGTGTAATTTTTTGGTATTTTTCCGATAAAGTTTATTTTTTAATGAATAGTGTAAAATGTTGTATTTTAATTCAAAACCTCTTTTTAATGTAATTTATTTATATGATTAGATTATATTTTTAATTGTTTTTAAAGTGAAATTAGAAAATATTTTTACCATTAAATCCAATAGTGGTCGTTGGAATTAATTTCACTTTGAAATCAGACTTAAACTAGTGTCAATCTTTTGATACTTATTGTTTTATAAAAACACGCTATTTGCTCTGACAGCGGGAATTAATTATTAAATTAATTAATGTGACTAATATGTTTTGAATTTTTTAAAACGGACTTCATTTTTTAATTCAGAATATCAAATATAGCTCAGGGTGAATTTTTGGGATTTTTCTGAAAAACTTCAATTTTTGATGAATAGTGAAACCACTAAGTGGTACTTATAAAAGCTGATTTTCCGTTTAAATGAAATTTTGCCATCATTGTGTTTTTAATTTCAAAAATCCGACATACATGGTTGTCATTAAGAAGTAAAATGTGGTTCAATGAGATTATAATAATTTTTTGGTGAATAGTAACTTATTAAGTTCTTAATCGCGATTAGAGGTAATTAGTGTAATTTAAGGTTAAAATGATATTATAAGAATGTGAAAACACCATGACACTTGTCCTACACCTATTGGGTGAGTCATGGCCGACCAAGACAAGCCATGATCCAACTTGGGGACCCCATGGAGACACTTTGGTTGGGAAATGACATGAATAACTTTTTATTTAATGTTAAAATTAAATTGACACAAACATGAGTTGTTTTACTAAAACAATTTTTAAGTAGGGTTACACAGGTCAAAATTTTGATTATAAATAGTCATTGGAAAGATAAAAAGATTTCCTACATCATATTATTTTTTTTTATAATTTTTAGACATTAAATAAATTAAATTATTTATGACATAATAATGCTGCAGCGATGACATCATTATTTGACGATTTAAATAAAATGGAAAGATAATGTAAAATCTATGAACTACACATGTCCAAAACAAATTTGATGAGTGGATTTCTAAGCCTTATCACCTTATCCACGAATTATATCAATGTGGGACCTTTTAAAACCGAAACACATTTTCAAATAAAGTAATATTTCTTACTTTCCAAAAGTGCCCCTCCTCTCCTCTTATAAAAGGCCCCCACCTCGACCTTATTTCACACACTCCTCAAGCCTTTGGCTCGGCCAAACTCTGCCCATTTACTCTCTCCACATCCCTCTCCTCATCCTAGAGTATTCCATTTGGGTAGAATCCTTTCAAAGTAAGCCTTTAGGCTCAAATCAAAAGAAGTTACACTTTTAAAGGTAATTCATTCTCTCATGTTCATTTTTTTTATTTTGCTTCTCCACCCCCCTAAACTCTATTTATTTATTTCATTTGTAACAAAACCAGTATCTTCAATATAATAGTATGTTGTTATAAGATTTATTCGAGATACACTCTCACACAACTACATCAAATGGTTAAAGAACATACGGTTTCCGTGGATGGCGAAATTCTGCCTCCCGAAACGATGATTGTTCAATACTCATTTAACACCTTCAAAGGTGGCCATTATGATGCCACTATTTTTATATATGATATATAATATGTTTATGTTTTCCTTAAGCTTCTGTTTTTTTCATTTTGGGTATACCTTTATGGTTTCCATTATGGGTAAACGCGATATCTTCATTTAAGGAAGTGAGGACTACCGCCCCCTCAAAGTGATTTGATTCATTAAATACCATATGTGGGACGTATAAAGGATGGAACTATGATATTATATATGATATTATACTGGAATTATAATATACATTTATATCATTATTATTCCATTCTATAAAGTACGAAATAGAAATGAAAGTAGCGTTCATGCGTACGTACGGCTTACTGTCTCCATGAACGGTGCATTTCATTTCTTACCTCTAAATGATTATGTAATGTTATAAATGAATTAATGTACTGGATATATATGACATATATGATATCTAAATCATGAATACAATTCTGGATATTATAAAAATTTGTCCACACGAACAACATGTAATTGTAAGAAGTCCACTTTCGACTTAAGAACCAAATATCGGCAAAACAAATATTATTAACTTAAATGATTACATAATGTTTTTGACATGGTAATAAGTGATATAAAAGGAATAATGAACTTGAAAAAGGTTATTAAGGAAGTATAAATTAACTCAAGTTTATTATTCAGGAGATTAAAGAACGATCGAGTCACGTTAGACCCGAGGTAAGGGATCCTACAACTCTCTTTCTTTATAAGTACACTCTTTTATGTCATTTCTTTTAAGCTCATATTTATTATGATTGGGATGTTATTTTATATTACTCATACTTTAATTTTTATGTTCATGTGATGAGAGACCCTATTATCTCTCATCAATCCATTTTGGAAGTTTTGAGTGGCACCGTTAGGCTGCCGAATTTTCGTAAGAGATCTAACCTCTCTCTTTCTTTTTAAGTACTCTCCTTTGTGTCACTTCTTTTAAGCTCCTCTTTGTAATGTTGGGGGATGTTCTTTTATATTCCTCTTGCTGTAAATTTTATTTTAATGTGATGAGATGCCCTATTTGATCTCATCAATCCATATTCGGAAGTTTTATGTGGCGCCGTTAGGCTGCCGAGTTTTCGTAAGGGATTTTTCATCTCACTTTTATTCCCGTGAGATTTATGCTACATTTGCCACAAATTCCATTGAGTGGTGTATGTACTGCCCATTATTCTACTCTTTGTGTAATATAATTTCTTTTATGAGTATTTACATCAATGATCTATTGTCCTTCTTTCATGGGGTGTAAGTTTTGAAAGATACCCAAGTCCGTAAGGGAACCTTTCACCCTCCTCTTTTTTAAAAGACTTCTTTTGTTGGGTCTTTTAATTTACATATTGTTATGTTGGGATATGTTCTCATATATCCTTATTGATGTAAATAATATGTCCAAGTGATGAGATACACTTTTTATCTCTCATCAACTCATTTTGATGTGATGCCGTTAGGCTGTCAAGGGAACTTTTTAACCCAATTTCGATTTCTTTGGGTTCAACATGTAGTCATTGAATATGTCATCCATTGAATATATGTGAATGTCCTTTTATTGTTTTACACTTAATATCCACTTATATTGGGTGTATTTATATTTTTCACACATATTTTTGAGATTGATTTGTCCTTAATTTAAGGATACCTTCTTTATAAGGGATTTCGTCACATTTGACATTTCTACTGAGGGTTCATTGTTGTTATACACCAATTCACTCTTATATGGTGTATATACTGTCCTTTGGAGTATTATATCATGAATCCATTTATTCTCATGATATTATAAAGTTCTGACTAAATGTTATTCCTCAATTATTGTATTCAAGTGTCTCTAATTTTGGTAAAACCCCTTTAACCAAAATATCGTTTTAAATGTTTTAATTATTTGTTCTTATTAATATCCATGTTTTCAAAATGGTTTTAAGGATTTATTTATATGGATATTAATGGTTTAAAATTTTAAGCTTCAAGGTGGTATGGGACACTTTGATTAAAAATCTCTTTATTAAATGTTTTAAATGGTTTTGGAAATGGTTTCTTTTTGAATGGATTCATTATTTCAATATACTAAAATGTTATATTGTGATTGAAATGTGGAAATGTTATGTTTCCTTTATTCATGTTTTATGTGACACATTTATGTTATGGTTCTTGGGAATTGTTATGAAAACGGGTGGTTCCGTGATAAACTAAGGGTGGGTGAGCCCGATATAGCTCTCCAATGCATTGGGTAACGCGAAGGAGTGAAACGTTAAGGTTTCTCCGAAGAGATTTAGGGAATATACTGTGATGGGTATTCCAAACGTAACCAAGAGGGTTACTCGCTACATAAGAATGTTATGAATGCCTCAAGTTACCTTTATGTCTTATGTTTTCTACGATTTATTCATGATTTGATATGCCTATGTTTTATGGGTAAAGTTTGATTTCATTCTAATGTATATATGAACTCATGTTTCCTTTCCATATTTTTATAACTCTTACTGAGCTTTTTATGCTCATCCCAAGTTTTTGAAATGTTTTTCACAGGTCAAGGGAAAGGTACATGATGTGATGATAGTGTCAAGGATGTGTCAAGAAAGAATCTATGTTATATTTTAAATGTGTTCCCGTTGATGGGAAGAATGAATACTGTCTTTTATGTAACCACTTTGTTTAAATGTGGAATGTAATGCAAGTTTCATGATCTAATTCTCTAAAACTCTAAACCTGAAAAGATCCTCAATGTGTAATCTTGTAATAACTCAAGATTAAGTAAGTTTTAAGGCTGGGGCCTTATAGTTTTCCCTCATTTCATTACATGTTCATCATTAGGAATTTTTTAGCCCATGGTTCAAGGAATACCCAATATTTGACCCTTGTGTGACTGTTCATTGGCATATTGAAATGATATTGTGGGTAAAAAATGTGATCGAGGTCGGGATCATGGTTTGTAGATCACATAGGATGATCATAGGTATATTAGACCATTTTGGAGGTTATTCATTCCTTATATTAGAACATGGGGATGGAACGAGTGATGAAGGTGTCCTCTCGATCATGTTTGAAATCCAAATTCTAGCTCACAACACTGGATAAGTTTGTAATACCTTACTTTGTAATTCCTAATGAGAATCATGGTGGGTGCTATGAGGATGGATGACAAGGAGAATAAACTAAGGGTTTTAGAAATTTATGTGGTATATGTCATGTAATATAAAAACATTTTTCCTATTTGTACCTAGATATGGTGTTACAGTTTTCATAGTGAAGATAAAGATCACACACCATATGGTTCCTACCACATTCCATGTGACGGTCCCCTAGAATCTTGACATGTAACTTTCGGGTTCAAAGTTGGCTATATGTCTAGGCACATGAGATAGTACATAATCAGGCAAAGAGTGTATGAGAATATACATACGGTGTGTGTAGGGTGTTGGAAAACCCCTACAAATCATGTACCATTTATCCCATGTTCTGTATGTGGATATATATATACCATGTTAGATAAAAGCACATAGGTAGACTATGGATCGGCTAGAAAATCCATGTATCCTAAGTAAAAATGGTGTACTCCCTCTTAGAGTGTTTGGATCCCTTCTTTCCATTAATCAGGATCAGTATTATTTGAGTGAGTCCCTATTGTAACATCCCCTTTAGGGATTATTTGTGAATTTCGCCCACAACTCTAGATTGTGGTCCCCACTAGATGATGAGTCTAAGAATGAGTTTTTGGCGTCCCTTTATATGATTGGGGTGTGATCCTCATTCATTCATTCTTATATCGTATGTGGGGTTCATGGAATAGGAATTACCTCCATCCATGGGGTTTTTGTACTCTATCTAGTAGGATATTTTTGTAGGGTTTCTGGTATCATCAGAAGTTTATCTCCTACATAAATGGATGATCTAGACAATGTTTTTAGTATCCCATAGTGTTCTTGGGTGTGAACTTCTAACCATGAATAGATAACTTTCGAGAATAGTGAGTTTTTATAGACGAGGCATAATGATCGTGAACTCTTAGTTGAGTGTCTCTAGGGATATCATGTCTTGTACAGTGGGCTCTCCATGAAAAAGAATTTCCTAGATGTTTTTTGAAGAATCACGTGGGTGGTAGTGCGGTTGTGACCACTTAGAGGTGTGATGTTGTTCATGAGTATATATTGGTTTTTAATTAATTACAACATTATCATATAGAGATGAATACACTTGATTCATTATGTTTTGTGTTTTTTGGTGTCTTACTAGGTATTCTTTTAAATAATTTTATATCATATCTACCAACTTGTGTCACATCTTATGAAAATGAAAACCCTTTTGATGGTGTCATGGGAGGAGTGGTATAAGGAAGAGTATATTATGGGCTAGACATAACTAGGTGTTTTATGGGTGGCTTGATTTTATAGAAGTCCCCTCAAACCTAGTAGGTTGTACATGTTTTCAGTATAATTTTTGTGGGAATGTATTTGAACAATTTATGTTTTTAGTACATTTTCTATACTCCAACTTTATAATCATAGATATTTAAATGAATTATTACTAGTTTCATTACATTTCAACCTTCAATGATATTAGATATCTGTGTCTGTACATGTACAATAGGATAATGCATTCCATGTGTGTGATATGTCTCTACAAAATGGCTCTATATCCATAATCATATTGTAGTCGGACATGGGTAGTCGTAGCATGGGACCCATTGATCTGGGTCAAGATAGAGTGGTATCAGAGGATGTTGGTTCTAACATACTTCCAGAGTTTATGATACTGGATTTGGATTTAGTGAAAAAGTTGAGAGTGTTTTAGGTTTTATTTTAGGCTATGGACCCCGATTTTGTTACCGTATTAGATGTATCATTTCACCGAGAATATGAAAACCTTGTTGTTGAATAAGTGAATAATGTCACTAGTTGTATGGAAATTTTCTTTTACATGAATCATTTAGAAATGGGTTCTAGTTTCAATGTATTTCATTGGTAATCTCCCTATATATACTATTTGACCATGGTACACCATGTATATTTCTGGATTCCTCTATGAGGATATCCATCCAAGATATCATAACATGTTCATGTGGTTGATTCTCCTTGTGTTGAGGCTTTTATACTATGGCCTATACAAGATATATTACGTCTCAGGTGTTTAGCTATTGTACCCCACATATTGAGAATCAGTTAGCACATATTGTACCAGATGAGGATGAACATAGGTCGAGTCTCTCTTGAGTTATTGAGGTAGTGATATCATGGGTTTATAGGCTATACAAACACCCTGGGAGTTGACGTCTTGTTAGAGGTAGTCACATGCGTTTTTCTCTTTGTGAGGATGATTTCAAATCATATAGATGTCCTCCTAGAGAGTCTTATTTTTCAATCTAGTGGGAAATTATTGAATTTGGTGACTCCATCAGATAATAAGACACATATCCCCATTTCATACATCAATTTCCTCTTCAGAGAGATATTTTTATCTCTCCAAATTTCAGTCAGTGTGCATACTTGAGATTATAGATCTATAGTAGGGAAATATTACTACAATGAAGAATTCGATGAGATTTAAAAATATCAGATGATAATCTATGGATATAGTGTGATATAAGATCATTAGATCAAGGAAAATTTATTGGGGAATACAATAGAATATTGAGTAATCGAGGAAATTTCTTTTCATTTACCATTATTTTGGAGTGATTGAGTGGGATTTATTAGTGGGGAGATTCCAGGAAGAGTGGACGCCAACATGGGTGCAAGTAGTTAGACCATTGGTGGTTAGGGCTCAGATGCTGGGATATATCGATAGTAATATAGATCCAAGAATGTTACATTCTTCTGGAGACAATCATAGGATAGCAGATCAGTGGTTTAGGGCTCTCAAGATGGCAAAAATCAGCAGAGGGAGAGGTGGTGTTTCCCCTGCAATGGCCAAGAACATATTGTATGGGGTTTCTTGACCCAACAAATATCTAATAAAAAAATATTCAAGGGACTCCCCATGAAAATATAGTGTTATAAGAAATGAGGTCCACTAGGTAATAGACATGGAAGAATGGTATGGTGTGAAGTATGAGGTTTTAGGAGGTTTGACCTATTATGACGACCACCCCTATGTTGGCTACACTAGGTTCATGGAGCTGGTGCTGAAGGATGAGGACAACTGCAGAATATGGATTATGATGACCTCAAGTATCCATGCATGAAATGAGGCATGATCTATGTATTTTATAATTTAGATATAGTACTAATAAACATAGGTAAGACTCATTCCCATAATTCAACTTTTCTTTTTCAAAACGTAGACATTTTGGTTGTTCCTTGGACATGAATAATGCACCTGGAGACTCCAAATATTGGTGAATCAGTGATTACAAACTTCTACTAGTAGTATGATATAATTGTAGGAGTTGGGTACTTCATATGTTATCTCATTGTAACAGTGATAAGGCCTCGTTATTTCATCTTAGGTATGGGATGACTATCCATAATTCACACCCAGATTGATTGTTTTAGGTATTGGATGTGGTAAGTGCATAATGATAGAATGAGGTTATCCTTTATGATGGAAAGGAAACACAATAGGGAAATGATGAGCTCATTCATAGTAGAGTGAATCCAATAGTACATTAGTTATCTAGCATCACTCTTAGAGTAGTTAATTCCACGGTCTTCCAGTTCCCTAGGTTGGTGACAGAGTATGAGGACATATTTTCAGAAGACATTCCAATATTACCTCCCCATCAATATGTAAAAATATGCATTTAATTAATCCTTAAGGTGGCCTCAATATTTACTCTAACTAATCAGATGGATATCATAGATCTTTATGAGTCGAGGGTGTAGTTGGAGTACTTGTTGTCAGACCCAATTTCATTTTCCAAGAAAGATGATGAGAGATTTAGAATAATTGTGGTTAATCAGTGCATGAACCACATGATTAAGAAGATAAGTATCAATTAACAAGGATTTAAGAACTATTAAATAATTAGAGTGTGGCACCATGGTTCTCAATGAGTGATTTTAGATCATATCACCAGATGCTGGTACAAGATGAGGATACATTGAAGACAACATTATTATGTTTCAATGATCATTATGATTACATGATGACTCTTTTTGGAATGAAGAACACCCCAACAATGTTTATGATACTGATGAGTTGATATATCATGGTTTTATAGAATTTTTTGGTACTCTTGAACAGTGATATCCTAGTTTACTTGATTTACATGGAGGATCATGTGATACACTTGTTGATTGGCCTAGATATACTTTGAGAGAAACAATTTAATTTTATTCTCTTAATGTTTTAGTTTTTTATTTGAGTGTTAATGTTTCAAGGACACATCATCTCAAAGGTAGGAGTGGCAGTTGATCTAGTGAAGGATGATGCAATTCTATCTTGGGAGGCACCCATGAGATTTACTGATGTGTTGTGTTTCCTAGGGTTGGAAGTGTACCAGAAAAGTTTTAACCTAAATTATCCAGAGAGTTTGAACCTTTCATAGAGTTTACCTGAAATGGAAATCCTTTCATGTAGAAAAAAAAGTCTGTGCTCTATTTTTTGGATTAGAGGTCATGGTTGAAAAAACCATCGTATTGAGATTTCTGGAGGAGGGTGATGATTACATAGTGTTCTATGATATGTAAGGGACCAGACATGTTTTTTTTGGATTTAGAGTTAGGTAGTGGTTGCCTATGGGTCCAAAGAGTAATTATATCATGAGAGGAACTGTTTGACCGCAACACTTGATCGAGTAGTGGTAGTATTTTCGTTGAATATTTGGAAGCACTACCATTTTGTTGAGTGGTATACCATCTACACTAACAATAAGGATATAATGTATATCATCCCTCGAAAGAATAATTGTTTGAGAGAAATTCAATGGTTATAGTCCCAATAAGACTATGGCTTCTAGATAGTCCATAATCCTAGTATGAACGTATGGTTACAAACACTCTCAGTTGGATACATTGTTTACAGTAGCTGATTAAGGAATCAGAGTAGTTAGCATCATTGAAATTGTTATTTTTTGATGAGGATGGATAATATTACATCCAATTTATGGGTTTTAATCCCAATCATAAAATGAATCAGGGAACCTCAACATGTGTATACCTACTGTGAGACCTTATATACTTGATAATCCACCGGATGTTCTATTGATGGATTTTATGTGCATCGAGAGAACATTATCCTTTTAATAGAATGTGTTATGGTACCAGTGATGTTTTGGGAGGAGGTTGTGATAGAGTTTCAAACATACCCTTTAGTTGTACATCCTATTTTTTTTTGAAAATGTACTGAGACTTCCAACATCCAGGAAGAAAGATTTATGTTATAGAGTTTGTATCTCAATGCCTCACTTGTTTGTAGGTGAACGATGAGCATGGGGTTCCTTCAATTTTATAAAAACACCTTGAGGTACCAAAGTGGATGTGGGAGAGAAAATCTATTGATTTAGTTATGGGGTTTCCACATAGGTCCAAATGAAACGATACCATTAGGGAGATCATAGAAAGAATAAATATGTCATCCCACATCCTAGATATTTGAGAGAAGAGTTCAGTATAAAGACTGATATTCTTGTATGTGAAGGAGATAGTCCATCCCCATGGATTTATAATAATTATCATTTCATAAAATGATGATAACTTTACTTCAATGTTATATAGTGGATTATAGGAGTACCATTGGAATCAAACTTGTTTGAGCATTGTGTTTCACCCCCATACGGGGCAGACCATTCATACCTTAGATGACATTTTTAGTCCTTTATGTTGTATTTTCATTGTAGTTGTGACTATCACCTACCCTTGGTGGAGTTTGCATAAAAAAATAAAAAATTCCACCATTGGTATGGCTCCATTCAGTGCCTTGTATTGGTGACCTTTTAGGTCACCAATTTATTGGACTGATCATGGTGAGTCAGTACTCGATTGAATATATTTGGATCAAGATATGATAGAGATGGTTTTGGTCATGTAGGAGTAAATGATTACCGAACATAGATGTCAAAAGTCCCATGTAAAATGATGATAGGGGACTTTGTAGTTTGAGGAGGGAGACCATGTGTTCGTCAAGGTCTCACCTCAATGTCAATTATAGGGATTTGGTTGTGGTTATAAGATATATTCAATATTCATTGACCCTTTATGGATACTTTATATAGTTGGAGAGAGGTGGAATAATACATAGACCTATCGCTATAGTTATACTTGGTACAAGACATCATCCATGTGTTTTAGTTGAGGAGGTATGTGAATGAGCTACCATATGTTATTGACTGAGATGAGATAGAAAATGATGATTGGGATATTTTTTCATAGTACTTATTGGAGATCATTGATCAGAAGGAGAGTATCCTTAGTGGGTGATCGATTCCTTATGTTCTTGTCTAGTGTTAGAACAAGAATCTTCAGAAGTGAAGTTGGGAGCAAGAGAAAAAGATGTGAGAGAAATAACTTTATTTCATTGAGTGGGTAATTCTCTTTTCAAGATAATTCTTACTAAGGTGGGGAGAATGTAACAACATGTATTTTTTCTATGTATTACCACATAATATTATATGGGTGATATTCACAGACACACTTTGAGACGATGTGGGATTCTGAGGTGCGTTGACCCTAGATTTGATAATTAAAAAAATTAAAAAATCAATATCATGCATGTGTAGTTTACTATAAAATTTGAAACAACTCTTTAATGGAGATTCAATTTATAAATATGAGACTAACATTGATTTTATAGCATCCATTTTATACTAGGAATGACATCATCTTCATCGGTGTCATGTGTTTCAATAATGTGTTGTTGTATGAACATATAATAAAATAAAAAACTTATTTGATTTATTTTTATTGGTTTTGAAATTGAAACCTAAAATATTATATATTGAAAAATATATCAAAAATATATAGGGTTATTCATATGACATAGGGATTGATATGTGCCATTGGTGTGGAGCAATTGTAGGATCATTGGCAGACAATATCAGATTGATATCAGATTGAGGATCATGCACCAACAGAATTTGTGGATCTCACCAATGATGATAATGTATGATATTTTTTTCCATGATAAATCTAAACTCTTGGTATGATGCCTGTTTTATTTCGTTTCACCCCATTTCTATATCCCATGTCCAAAAAATTACAATTCTATAAAAAATAATTGATTCGTGCATCGATGGTTGATTAATTAATGGAATATTTATTTTTTGTATCGATTACTCCCTCTAAATTCATTAAATTCTTTAATAGTGTATTTGGATAAAATGAAAAAGTATGAGGTTCCTTCATCATGTTTGTGTTTTTTGTATTTATCCCCCCATTTCTCCACACATTCTTCAAGTGTGATTTCATTGATAGCGGTTTGATGAACCCTTGGTATTCTATCATTGTATGGCCATTCTTTAGAACAATGGACCGATACCATAGTTATGACTTGCAATTGAGGATGGGATCAAAGATAATCAATAGAAAAGGATGAATTGAGGTAGATTGGAACATATTACAGGTTCCTCATTTTTTTTATAGGTTTTCATTGATGACATAAGTGATATAGGTGTTTTCCCTACTCGATTTGGTGGATAGATTTTAAATGTTGGTGGTGTATACGCTCATATGACCAAAGATCCCTAACTCCCATCTAGAATCTTGTGATAAGAAGAATGGAAAAAAATAATAAGGACATGATGGTTCAACAAATTTTTATGTGTGAGAACATGTAATCAAAAACTAAATGTCTTATGGTTCCATAGTTGTGACAATAGTGTTTCAATGTTGAAGATACAGATCACATTCCATCTAGTCACTACCATACACCCTGTGACACTCCCCTAGTGTCTTTTCATGTAACCATATAGGGTAGAGGCAGTTACTGTAACATCCTGGTTCTGGGTGCCACTCAACGGGTGCCCTGAACCCGGTTGGTCACATGACCTCAACCGTATTTACCAAAACGCCAGAGGCAGCTGACTAGCAGCAAGGGCCCAGGTCTGATAGTGGGAAAACTATTCCCTCATTTGTCAAAGTGTAGCATAGTGGAATAAAATAAATAGCATAAAACAAAAACAGAAGAAATAAACTATACGCATTTAAAATAAACAACTCTAGTAAAAGATAACCAATAGTTATATAGATAATGATGCAACATGTCTCATGTTCTAAGAAAACAACTAGAACATGTTACACAACAATACAGAACAATACAATACAGAGTATAGAGAAACAAAACAAAACAGCCAATAGAATAACGAGGATAAGCCTAGTCCCTTGCTCCCCTACTCTACAACAATAAAGTACATGTATAAGGACCCTTTACCTTATCTACAACTGCAGAAATGTAATCTGTTTGGGCCAAAGTCATGACCCAAATAGGGTGTGAGTAATAAAACCCAGTAGGCACCCACCAAAGGTCCGTGATCAACTGTGTGTAAACATGCAACAACAATGTGCAAAATTAAATGAAATAAACTAATAAGTACTCAAAATTAACCTGATTTACTAGTTATATTTCCATTCCTAATATTCATTTAATCATTCATTATAAGGAAACCACCATAGTGAATTTCTATGTAAACAGTCAGTGTCCTCAGACATGCAAACCCTTACCCTCAGGTAACCAGAAACGTAACCCGCAGGTATTTTCCCACAGGAATAATAGATATTTCCCTCAGGAATACAAAGTGTCGCCCACAGGCATAGAGTCTATTGCCCATAGGCACGGAAGAAGTTTCCCTCAGGCTAAAAGATGCACTACCCTCAGGCAAAGTAAAACACTACCCTCGGGCTAAATAAGTAACCAGGCAATTACCAACATGTAAACAAGCAATACACATGCAATTCCTCTCATGGAAATTCTAGAATCATTATTATAAAGGCATACCCTCGGGTATCTTGGCCAAATGGCTAAACAGAGGAACGAACTATCCCAGGGTGGTTCTGTATCCATGCAGCGATCCCAAAAAACATTTTATTATCACGTTTAATTACCTTTACAATTCTAGGTATTTAAAACAGCCAAGGCCTCATCCACACGACATCCCAACATGGGTTCGTGGCACAATGATACACACAAACACATAATAGTTAGAAATTAAACACAAAGCCACCTACATTAAACGCCCCTGATCGATATACATGAACGACGATACTAGAATCTTCCAAGAACGACATAGATCTGAGGTAAAAGAAAACCTCACTCAAACTCAAATAACTTCCCTTAGATGAAGCATTGGAAAGAATGACCTAAGGATTGTGGACGAATTACCTGTGCGGTTCCAACAAGATCGTCAGAGGTGAAAATGGATTCCCAATGCTCGATCTGGAGATCCTCAAAGGTCTGGACTCTTATCCCAACTCATTCCTCTAGTTCTAAGCCAATCCTATGAACAGGGTTGGCTACTGCCCATTTTATGTGAAAAAAGCATACTACACGGCGTGTACTACTGGGTACAAAGCGTGTAGTTTTCATTTTTTTAACTGTTCTTTCGGCAGCTTCTCACCAGCGTGGCACTGTTCATCTGTTGACATGAGTACAAAATGTGTAACACTTTAGTAAATGGCATGTACTGTCACTCAGCTGGCGGCTTCTTCCACCACCTTACTATTTTCCTTCCGACTGACTACACGGCGTATAAATACCCACTACATGGTGTGTAGTTGGTTTTTACACCCCTTCTCGTCGACATGGCTACACCCCCTATGTACTCATCCTACGCGGCCAAAGTACATGGCATGCAAAAAATTACATGGCGTATAGTCACAAAATTTAGGATTTTTCCCCATTGTACTTATTTTCTCAAAAACACTAATAGAAAATAGAAAAGTAAAAAATCGTACCTCAAAAATAAGAATTGGGTTCTTACAAACTTCCCCCCTTAAAGAAATTCGTCCCCAAATTCCCCTTCCAAGGGTGGAAAAGATACAGATACGAACAACTCTGGCCACTGAGCACGTAGGTCAATCTTCTGCTCCCAGGTTTCGTCATGCACTCAGCCATGCTGCCATAGCACCCATACGAGAGGAACATACCAGGCTTGGAGAACCTTCTTGCTTCTATCAATGATATGAATCGAATGCTCCTCAAAGGATGCATCAATCTGAAGCTCAACCTCCTCGGGCTGAAAAATGTGAGACGGGTCAGAATTATAGTGATGAAACTGAGATACATGGAAGACGTAGTGCATGGCTCGGTACCTCTGTGGTAACTGAAACTGATAGACAACTATCCCGACTCTCTCCAGAATCTCAAATGGCCCCACATACCTCGGTGAATGTTTACCCTATATCCTAATCCTTCTATGTCCCAACCTCGATGAAACACGCAGGAAGGCATGATCCCTGACCACGAACACTGAGGGTCGTCTACGGCGATCAACATAAGATTTCTGATGAGACTGTGCTGTAGCCATTCGCTACTGAATCAAATTGACCTAATTAGAAGTCTCCTGCATGAGACGTGGTCCCAATAAAGCCGCCTCACCTGCCTCTAACTAACACAAGGGTGATTGGAATGACCTACCATATGAAGCCTTGTAAGGTGCTATCTCAATAGTCACCTGAAAACATTTATTATAGGAAAGTTGACTAGGGGTATGTGTTTCCCTCAAGAGCCCCCAAAGTCTAGGATGTATGCGCGAAGCATGTCCTCAAGCACCTGTATCGTACGCTCTGACTGGACATCAGTCTGAGGGTGGTAAGCTGTTCTCAGAAGAACATGTGTACCCAGTTCCCTCTAAAAACTCTACCAGAAATGAGACATAAAACGGGAATCCCTATTAGAAATGGTAGAACGAGGGACCCAATGAAGACATAAGACCTCTAGGATATTCAAATTTCTAAGCTCGTCAACACCGATGGTCTCCTTGATCAGAAAATGGTGAGATACCTTCGTGATTATGTCCACAAAAACCCAGACGACATCATTGCCTCAAGGCGACCTCGACAACCCAGTCACAAAATCCATCGCGACATCATCCCATTTCCACTCTGGAATGGGTAACTGTTGTAACAGTCCGGCTAGCCTCTGATGCTCTGCCTTTACCTACTGATAGGTGGAACACCTCACAACAAAACTACCTATATCTCTCTTCATACCTAGCCACCAGTACTGACGTCTCAATTCTCGGTACATCTTGGTAACCCTGAGATGAACTGCCCAATCTGAAACATGAAACTCCCACTTCAACTCCTCGTGTATATCCACTGGAACCCTCACTCGTCCATGGAAACGCAGAATTTCATCATCGCCTATCGTCCAACCAGGAGAAGGTTCCTGACTTGCCACCGACTCCCGTAGAACTAGGCCTTATGAAACAGATAGTTGTCTCATCCTCACTCTTTCAATGAGGGTAGAAGTAACAGCCAAAGAAGAAAGATAGTCCTGCCCCTGACTTTCATGCTCCTCCAAATGCATCTCAGAGAACAAAGCCATGAGCTGCCAATCACCACTGGCCTCCTACACAGCCTATATCTGAGTCCTCCTGCTCAGTGCATTAGCTACCACATTACCTTTACCAGGTGTATGGGTAAGCTCAAAGTCGAAGGACTAAAGGTATTCGACCCACCTTCTCTGTCTCAGGTTAAAGTCACACTAAGTAAAGATATACTTGAGAATTTTGTGGTCGGTGAAAACCACGAAATGCTCTCCCAAGAGATAATGTCTCCAACAACATAATGCATGAACAACTGTAGCCAACATGAGATCATGCTTCAGGTAGTTCCTCTCATGTGGCCTCAACTATCGATAACTGCATGCAACAGATTGATCACCCTGCATCAACACTGCTCCCAGTTCAATACCTGATGCATCATAGTAAACTATATAGATCTTCCCTTACTCTGGAAGTATCAGGACTAGTGCTGATATCAACCTTCCCTTCAGGTCCTGAAAGGCTTTCTCGCAATCTTCTAACCAAACGAAGTTCACACCCTTCTTAGTCAAACCCGTCAACGGTGCTGTTAAGCGGGAGAAGTTCTATATGAAGTGTCTCTAGTAACCAGCCAGTCTTAAGAAGCTCCGTATCTCAAACACCCTCTTAGGATTCCCCCAAAAAACTATGCTCTCAACTTTTCTGGGTCAACTGCAACTCATTCCTCTAAGATGATATGACCCAAGAATTGAATCCAGTCCATCCAAAAGTGGCACTTTGAGAGCATAGAAAATAGACAATGCTCCCTCAGTGTACTCAATACTGTCTCAATATGGGTGGCATGGTCATGTCAAGTGTGAGAGTACACTAAGATGTCATCCATGAATACTAACATTGAAGAATACAGATAAGGATGGAACACACAATTAATCAGAGCCATAAAAACTGCTGGTGTATTCGTGAGTCTGAACGACATAACCAAGTACTTGTACAGACCATATCTGCTCCGAAAGGCTGTAAGCGGTATATCTGATGGTCTAACGTGCAATTGATGATATCCAGATCTCAAGTAAATCTTCAAGAACACTCGTGCCCCAAAAAGTTGATCAAAAATATCATCAATACTCGACAAGGGATATCGATTCTTTATCTTCAACTGGTTCAGCTTCTGATAATCCAAACAGAGTCTGAGGGTATCAGCCTCCTTTTTCAAAAAAAGGACCGGATAACCCTGAGGAGAAGTACTGGGTCAGATGAAATGTTTTCCTGTAACTCCTCTAAGTGCCTGTTGAGCTCCTGCAGCTCAAGTGTATCCATCCTATTAGGAGGAATGGACAAAAGTGTCGCCCCCGAGAAAAGCTTAATAGAGAAATTCACCTCTAGCTCCAGATGTAGACCTGAAAAGTCATCCAGGAAGACATCACTGAAACGATCAACCACTGAAGGGAAATACATCTGACAAGTCCCCTGATCATCTAGATATAAAGTCACAATATGGGTAGTGACTCCACCTCTCCCACGATGCTCTGGTCCAGCTCGACTCGCCTGAACATCACATTCACCCTTGTATAAAAACTCTCCACCCTCTGGTGATGTGAAACTCACCCTGCGACGATAGCAATCTACAATGGCTCGGAGGGGAACCAACCATTCCATCCTGAGAATGACATAATAGCCCGTCATTTCCAAGATGTAGAGGTCCCATAGAAACTGACACCCACCAACCTCAAGGGGGAACTCCTTGCACTGACGCACAACAGCCGTTGTAGTCCCCAAAAGTGTGTCTAGCATCATAACAAGAGAACAAAAAGAAGAAACACAGAGCCCAAGGCTCTCCCCAACGGGAAAAAATATGAAACTATGTGTAGCACCTGTAGCAAAAAGTACATAAGATAAGACGGAAGCTACTTTAAGAGTACCTCTGACTGTAGAAGTTCTGAGATCCTACTCCTGCTGGGTCTGTTGCACTGCATATGCCTGCCTAGTGCCACGTCCCTATGACACAACATGGCTACCCTGAGTTGTCCCGCCCGGTTGCCTCTAAGATCCCGGTGTCTGGCTACCATGGCCACATCCAACATCTCTTTATGCATGCCCTAACGTATTCTAGTTTCATGACTAGTAATAAGCTGCTGGTCCTGCTCATGCACGCGAAGTCTGCACAGAACCCCTCTCACTAGACACTAGTGGAAACTCCCTAAAAAAGCGTTGCAGATGACCCATCTTTCAGTAAGCTCAGCACTCCACATGATCATGTGGACACTACGGTCTCTTGTTCCCCTCTTTACCACATTGATAGCACATGAACTGGCCACCCGAAACATTATTCTGGCTGGTACTTCCACCATGAGAGAAGTCCATCAGTCTCTTCCTATTTCCAGTAGAAATAGTACCAGGAACTGGTGCTGAACCGCCCTGGCCCACACCACTAGCTTCCTGCAAGTTCCTCTCTATAATCAGCGCCTGGTTCACAATATCCTTTACTGAAGGTAACCTGAAAACATTCACCAGTGCTCAGATATCATATCGAAATCCATCCTCAAAGGGGTTGTCCCTCAACGTCTCTTCACCCACCAGAACGGGTGAAAAACGATGAAGCTCGGTAAAACGAGAAGAATAATCCATCACAAACGTAGCGCCCTACTGTAGGTTCATGATCTCTCAAGCTTTATCTGCCCATAGCATCTCTGGGAAGAAGAAATCATAAGTGACTGCCTAACAATATTCCCATGCCATGTCTCTGTGATGCTCTGTCTAAGTGGTAACATGCCACCACCTCTTGGCAGAATCACGCAACATATAAATCGTGAGCTTGCCCCTCCGCCCTGGAGGTGTCTCAAGATGCTTGAAAATAGTTTGCATAGACCCCAGCCAAGTCTCCACAACCTGTGTTCCAGCATCCCTTGAGAACGTAGGCAGATGCTGCTACTGGAATATACGAGTCAGCTCAGCCGTAGATGTGGCAGCCATCAGTGCTCCCTGAAAGGTCTGCATGAACCGCATAAAGCATTCACAAAACTGCACCTCTGTGCCTGCATCTGGTGTAACAGCTGGCGCCGCATCTGGCTCTGCTGGAGGATCCACTAGTATCCCATGGCCCACCATCTCAAGAGTATAATCTTTGTCGTTCTCTTACGAACAATGCACGGTCATCTCAACGGCATGAATCTACAAGGTCAAACACACGCCTTAGATCAAGATTATCAAAGACTGAAAATGGAGGGACCAAAAAGGGAACAGGAGGAAGAAGGAATTTCATGATTTAAAAAACAAGACTACACAGTGTGTATACTGACTACACGACTTTTACCTAACTTCTCTTCCCCTACCCAGGTCCTTCAAAACGGCTAAGCTACACTACTACTGTTGAACAAAACTACACGGCGTGTATATAATCTACACGGTGTATATGGTGTAATTTTCCAACTGCCTGTGTCATTTGTGACACGACCGACTACTCGACTTGATACTACATGGTGTGTTACACCCACACATGGTGTGTACATAATCCCGTTTCCCCAGCCACACGGTCAGGTACACATGGTCTGCCACCGGTCAAGACTACACGGTGTGTCTTATAGGCACATGACGTGTACTAAATGAGCTTCGCCGACCCATGTTGTTAGTTACACGGCCGGATACATGGCTCACACTACACGGCGTGTTATATATAAACATGGAGTATACACGAAAGGATTACACCGACCCGTGTTTTATGTTACACGGCCGGGTCCCCAGGCCAGACTGCACAGCGTGTTCATCAATGACACGGCATGTACTAGAAAAGATTACACCAGCCCGTGTGGTTAGTTACAAGGCTGAACTCCGGGTCAAAACTACACGACATGTACATCCGGTACACGATGTGTTTTCCCCAAGCATTTCCCTTCTCCGTGTCCCTGCCCACACGGTCTATGACAAGGGATGAGACTACACGGTGTGTACTGAGGGTACACGGCGTGTACTCAAAAATATTACTTTTCTTCCCAAATAGAAGATCACATAGTGTATGTCTGTGGAACTACACGGCGTGTATCTTGGGTTTTCTAGACTTTAAGGCTCAAATACTATTCCAGAACCCAGAAAATAATGAAAACAACACCTAAGTTCCGAATTCCGATCCGTGAGGGCCCATACTCCCCGCAAATAAATGTTTGGCATCTTATCTGTGTTATACGAAGATAAAAAATCAATGATCCACCAAATTCCGGTCAATGAGGGCCCATACTCTCCAAAAACCAATTTTTGGAATCCATTATATTAACAGGCTCACACAAAATACTCTATCACGTAGCATGTATTTATCAAATCAGCTATAACAACATCATGCTTTTCTAGCATAACAACTATCACAACAACATGCAATTTTTAATGCACCTACATGTCATGGAACTATGCATGGCATGTGTTTTCTAGCATGTCCCTAAATGATGCATGAGATGGCATACCCTAATCTAATCAGGTTGCAACTAAATATAACCCATGGATAAAATATAAACAACACAATTACAAGAGCATCACCAAACGGTGAAAATCAAGTCAATTGTAAAATTTGAAAAATTAGAAGAATTGCAAAAATACGAGGTAGAGTGGCTTTTACCTTTACACGGGTTAGATACACCCAGGTACAACTTATTACCAACTACCATTTCCGTCCTATACCTGAATAAGGCTCTAAATAGTAAGTCAAAGAAAAGAACTCCTCTGATACCACTTTGTAATGTCCTGGTTCCGGGTGCCATTCAACGGGTGCCCCAAACCCGGTTGGTCATATGACCTCAAGGGCATTTACCCAAACACCAGAGGCTGCCAACTGGCAGCAAGGGCCCAGGTTTGATAATGTGAAAACCATTCCCTCATTTGTCAAAGTGTAGTGCTACAGGATAAAATAAAAAGCATACAACAACAGAATCAATAAACCATACGCATTTAAAATAAAAAACTGCTCTAAAATATAACCAAAAATGATATAGATAATGATGCAACATGTCTCAAGTTCTAAGAAAATATCCAGAACATGTTACACAACAATACAGTACAGTACAATACAGAGTACAACGAAAAAAATCAAAACATCCGGTAGAATCGTGAGCCTAAGCCAGGTCCCATGCTCCCCTACTCCTCAGCAGCAATCAAGTACCTGTATAAGGATCCTTTCCCTTATCCAAACCTGCAGAAATGTAAGTTGTTTTGGCCGAATACATGACCCAAACAGGGTGTGAGAAATAAATAAAAATAGGCACCCACCAAAGGCTCATTCTCAACTGTGTGTAAACATGCAACAACAATGAGAAAAGTAAATGCAATAAACTAATCAGTACTTAAAAGTAACCAACTTTACCAGTTATATTTCCATTCTTAATATTCATTTAATCATTCATTATAAGGAAACCACCTTAGTGAATTTCTAAGTAAATAGTAATTGTCCTCAGACACGCAAACCCTTACCCTCAGGTAATCAAAAATGTAACCCGCAGGTAATTTCCCACAGGCATAAGAGATATTCCCCTCAGGCGTACACAGTGTCGCACTCAGGCATAGAGTCTATTGCTCACTGGCATGGAAGAAGTTTCCCTCAGGCTATTAGATGCACTGCCCTCAGGCTATGTAAAACACTACCCTATGGCTAAACAAGTAACCGGGACATGCCCAACATGTAAACTAGAAATAAACATGAAATTCCTCTCATGTCAATTCTAGAATCATTATTATAAATACAAACCCTTGGGTATCCTGGAAAAACGGCTAAACAGAAGAACACACACTCCTGGGGCGGTTCTGGATCCAAGAAACAATCCCAAAAAACAGTTTATTATCACAATTAATTACCTTTACAGTTATAGGTATTTAAAAAATCCAAGGCCCCAACCACACGACACCCCAACATTTGTTCGTGGAAAAATGAAACACAAAAACGAACAACAATTTGAAATTAAACACCAATCTGCCTACCATAAACGCCCCTGATTGATATACGCGAACGATGATCCTCGAATCATCCAAGAATGATGTAGATACGAGGTGAATGAAAACGTCACTCAATCTCAAATAACATCTCATAGAGGAAGAATTGACAAGAATGGCTTAAGGAGAGTGGAGGGCTTACCCGTGCGGTTCCAACAAGATCGTCAGAGGTGAAAACTGATTCCCGACGCTCGATCTGGAGATCCTCGAAGGTCCGACCTCCTCTCCTAGATCCTTCCTCCGGTTCTAAGCCAATCCTGTAAATAGGGTTGGCTACATCCCATTTTATGCAAAACAAACAGACTATACGACGTGTACTATTGGGTACACGATGTGTAGTTTTCATTTTTTTAACTGTTCCTTAGGCAGCTTCTCGCCAGCGTGGCACTGTTCATCTGTCGACATGAGTACACGACATGTCGCACCTGAGTACACAGTGTGTACTGTCACTCAGCTAGTGGCTGCTTCCACCGCCTTACTATTTGCCTACCGACTGACTACACGGCGTTTAAATACCCACTACACAGCATGTAGTCAGTTTCTACACCCCTTCTCGTCGACATGGCTACACATCCTGTGTACTCATCCCACACGGCCAAAGTACTCGGTGTGTGGAAAAGTACATGGCGAGTAGTCACAAAATTTAGGATGTTCCCCATTTTCCTTATTTTCTCAAAAACACTTAAGGAAAAGAGAAAATAAGATGCATGTACCTCAAAAATAAGAACTGGGTTCTTACAGTTTCAAAACTTGGAACATGGTAGGGTACATGGTAGGATAGGAGTTCATGGGAAGGGGAAGACCTCAAGGAAAGTGTGATAAAACACCTCTACAAATCATTTAACATGGAATTCATAATATTTATATTGATATATACAAGCCATGATAGAAAAAAAAGGAAGACCAGGGATAGTGTATAAAGTTCATTTACCACTAGTACACATTGTGTACCCCCACTGAGAGTGCTTAGAGCCATTTTTTATTCAGTTTGGACAATTATTGGTTGAGTGAGTTCCCCAAGGTAAATCCACTCATGGGATATAGTTAGTAATTCCATCCACAATGATTGATTGTGATACTTTCCAGAGGATGAGTTATAGATTGGGTTTGTGGCTTCCCTATAAGAGACGGTGGTATGATCCTCTATCACTCATTCTTTTACCATAGGTGGGGTTCATGGAATCAGTGTGATCTCCACCCATAGGGAAATGATCCTCCCTATAGAAGTCATGTTTTGTTTGGTTACTGGTTCCATCATCATAAAATCACCAAAATAGTGGGTTTATCCAAATTCATATTGTGGTGTCCCTCATCTATCATAGGTGTTATCCCCTATCCATGCATTGAGATCCATCAACATTAGTCTGTTTTATTGGATGGGGCCCAATGATCATGACCACATGGTTGAGTGTCTCTTATGATATAATGACTCGTTGAGTGGTGTCTACGAGAATGAGAATTTCCTAGAAGCATCCAGTAAAATTCATTGGCTGATAATTTGGCTCAGACCACCTAGAGGTGTATTGTTATTCTTGAGTATATCTAGGATTTTCATTGATTTCCATATTCTGGTTATGAGTTGACTAGTCTTGATAATTTTTTATAGTTATTTTCGTGTCTTCAACTGGGTATTTTGAGACTCACATAGGAATGAGATCTGACACATATGATGTGTCTTATGCAGATGAAGACAATTTTGATGAAGTCATGGGTTGGGAAGGAGAAGGTGGGGCAGAGTTTGGTTGTGACAAACAGAGGTGTTTTCCGGGTGGTTTCATTTTATATCACTCCCCTACTACATATAAAATGATTTCTTTTTTAGTGGGATTATATTTTTCACCTTTATGATTTCTAGTACTTTTTATGTACTCTGATTTTGGGATTATAGATTTATACATGCATTATTATCATTTGTTTTACATTTCATCATTTTATATTCATGGAGATTTGTGGGTGTGTGAAGGTCTATTTGGCCAATGCCTCTCATGTGGGTGACATACCAACTCAATGCTATTCACTATACATTATTATATTAAAGGAAGGATCTGAACTATATAAATTGTTTATTTATTCATATTATGGTAGATATATTTGAGAATTATTTATTATATTTTTTTGGGAATATATTTATGAGAGTATTGATTTTTTGACCATTGGGATGAATCATTTTTTGGAATTAATAGTTCAAAAAAAATTACAAATGGGTGATTTTAGGTCAATAATTCATTTATTTATTTAATTCAATATAGCATAAATTTGATTTATTTGGTTAATTAGAGACAATTAATTATATTACATTGTTGAAATTTATGTTAGAAGGTTTTTTCAAGAGATGGTTGTTTATATTACTCTATCATATCATATTTATTTCTTATCATTTGTAATTGTAGTGTATTTAAGAAGAATAATAAATGTATTATGGTGACTTAAATGTAGTTGGATTATAGATATCATGACTAAATAATGGTATGACAATTATGATGTGATATAATGAGGTCTATATGTTGAAGTGATTAGTGGTTCCTAATATACAGTTTTTGAATTCGAATGAAAGAAAAATAAAAAATTATTAATGGGTACATAATTATACGTGGAAGGAATAAGTGAATTGTCAAATATATTATTATTTAATGAGGATAATGAAATGTAGGTGAATTTGATAATGGGATATTTATGATTAAATGAATTGAATAAATTGTTCTTTTAAAGTAGATGTGATATTTATTGTATAATGCATATGTTGATATGAAATTGGTACTATATTGGGATTATTATAGGTAAAATAACAAATTCCCCACATAATTTAAGAAATGTGAAAAATTATCCTGTGAGATTTGGGTACCATTTGAATATACAACACATATATTATTCTGAGAATACATTTATGTCAACACACAATACCCCTATTTATTGTCCAAATAGACCTGATTATGATTATATTATAAAAATTATAATGATGCATTATGAAATTTACCAATAATGATTTCTTATTTAGGTTTAGTATAAGGATTTGGTATAAATTTTTGGTATGGAGAAATTAGTATTGATGCAAACACAAACCCATATTTTATTGATGTGTAATGTTGAATTGATGAATGGGGAAGTAGGGTTGAGGTTCCAATCTTATTACATTTTCATTTTTCTTCTATATATATAGTGTATATCATTTTGAAGAGTGAGGTTAGGGTATGAGAAATTATAGATGACCAATGATGGTAAATGGATTTGTTCCACTATTTATTAATTGGGGATATAATATGGTTATTCTAGGTAGTACGAAATATTTCACTATGATTTCAACTGATAATTCTATTATGGTCGACCAGAGATCTATTTAATATTTATAAAAATATTAGGATATTAGATATTAGTGTGGGTATAACTAGACCTTGATGAATTTTATCATTCAACATTATAGGGCTATTAACCTCCAAGAATTTCATGATTCATATATTGACATTGGATTTATCACCTTCGTTATTCATTTATGACATTACATGGATTTTTATATTATTATTTGAAATTAGTATTATTTTAACTTTGGAGTTATTTCATTGATTTGTAGTTTTTTTATTCTCTTGTATTAAAGTGAGTAATGTATCCTATCATATAATTTTATATCCTTAGTTTTATAAGAAAAACTATTTTGTATTTGAGGTGGGATTCAATGGTTAATCCCACATTCACCATTTACCCTTGTTTCTAATGTATTAACACTATGAAAGAGTTATACTAGATCATGTTAATCAGTAGATATAATATTTAAAGAATATATTGATAGTATTTTATTGGTTTATAAGTGAAATAAAACCATTTAATTATTACATGTTATATAGGATAGAGAGACTCAATAAGATATATAAGAAAATTACATGCAATATCATAAGTGTATATCAATGACTATAATAGGTGGGGTGGACTTTATTTTAAAAAATAACGATGATAATTTTCACTATATTCCTTATGATTTATTATCTGATGATGAATCTATTGAATTTATTATTTTATGTTTATTTATAATGGAAAATATCAACGTTTCAGATCTTGAACAGTGGAAAAAAAGTTGGAAAATAGTTATAAAAACTTATAAAATGTACGTAACAAAACATACTATAAAATTTATAAGATTATATTAACTTTAATTAGATTTTTTGGGTAATATAATAACCTTGACATTTAATATCCATGGTTTTCCCCGAAACATAAAGGTCAATCGTTCTTAAAGAAATAAATCCATTAATTGAAATATTTATATAATTATATGTTTCCCTATCCATGGAATCCTTGGATCACACCAAATCTAAAAAATCCATATCTCTAAAAACCATAAGAGTCTTTGATAATGATTTATTAGACAAACAATTACAACCGAATAAATTATTAAGGCATTTATATAATATCCTAAATGTGGATGACTTTAGAAAAATAATCAAAAAAGAATTAAAATGATGTTCTCCCAAAGTTACAATATGTTAAAAAATGATTCATAGAAACATTTAGATCCATATGTTGAAAATCCACCCCTCCGAAAATGTTGTTTCAATTTATAACCATATCTCTAGAATTTTTATTACTTTTTGGGGAGGTGGTTGAATAAACATCCAATTAACTCTTCCTTCAATTGGAATATAGTACACAACTTCATCCTCTGATGTAAACATTAATATAGAACAATTATAATTATTTTTGAAAATTTATGATAGAATTAATTACCTTCACTCGGAAAATTGAAGTTTATTTATCCTTTAAATTTTAGAAATGTTCATTAGGAAAGATTGTCTTCCCCCTTCCGATGAATTTTGTCTGATGGTCTTCATATAAAATTATCCAATGTACATTATTATAATTTCATATATGTAAATTTATTAATCTACATTTTATGAAGTGTAATAATTTTTATGACGTACAATATACATTTTCATCAAATTAATTAAATGAATTGTGGTTGATAAATATTATTTCTCTATCTGGTAAAATAGTTATTCTATAAGAAATATACATATATTTTTTGAATTATAAAATTTTGTAAAATATAAAAAAACTAGGAAATTTTTTTCATTTAAAAACAATGGTTAGAATGTTTTTCATTTTATCTGTTTTTCAAGAAAATATACACCTTTTTGAAAAGAACAAAATAAAACATTAAAAGAGAAACCTAATGTTAAATGAAACATGGACCCCTATCTCATATAATATTTTCTTTTACCTATGTACTCTTATTTCTTTCCATTACTTTAGATTTCAATAAAATCCCTTCCAACCCTTTATTTAGAAAAAATTATACTTTCTTATTAAAATTTCTAAACCTTTATCCCCATTTGTGTCTTTTAAAAGAAGGATTTAGAAGAGTTAAAATGTGTACATGAAATGTATGGGAATGAAATTATATATGTAACAAATTATATAAAATCACAAAATGAAACATAAATAAATTCATTTATTAGTATATGAATGAAATTTAATAAATTAAAATAGAAACAATCATTACAAAAATATTAAAAATAATATCCATTAAAAATAATTGGGATTGGTTATTAAATACATATTCAATTGTCTATAGAAAAATATCAATATTTATTCGAATTATTTTGTTTCGAAATAAAAATTTTAATCATGTCATATTGATACTTCTATTAATTAGAAACCACTAAGTTTATATCAAAAAAATTCTTCTTATAAAGCATGAATTTTATTACATTCATTGTAGTTCTTTTTTTTAAATAGCAACCATTTTCATCAGGTTTATAACCTATTTCCCCAAAAAATGAATGTTTCTTATTCCATTTTGAAACATCATCATTCATCTATTAATTATTTATTCCTTTATTAAAAATACTATCTTGATTCATGAAAAGAAACCATAGACTATTTATAGTTATTGTGGTCTCACAAACTTCAAAATTAAATTTACTTGTAAATATTGATACTAAATTTTTTATTTCTGAATATCATGAACATAATAATCAAAAACCATCATAGATTATTATTTATACATTATATATCTAATAATAAATTTTAAATTTCATTATTTTTATTTTAATATTAGTTTAAAATCCTTGAATTAAGCCTCATGTTAATGTACGACATCCATAATTTTTTTCAATGAAATGGATTGATATGAAAAAAAATCTTTTAACATGAATGTACATACACATT
The DNA here is from genome assembly GCA_963277665.1 of Viscum album. Classification (NCBI taxonomy): domain Eukaryota; kingdom Viridiplantae; phylum Streptophyta; class Magnoliopsida; order Santalales; family Viscaceae; genus Viscum; species Viscum album. Next base: position 1,844,813,168 of record OY728150.1, read on the forward strand.
ATGTGTTTTTTAGAAAAAATATACAAAATTCCATCCATCCAATGAATTAATGCACAAAGGTAGATTATTTTTCATTCAATTCAATTGAATCTGTTGTTCATAGTACAATTTTTAGAATCTAAAAATGCACATGGTACCAAAGGACATAGTGGCCTTGAAGGACCTTATCCTTGTTTAACACCATCATTAGAAAATTCCCTAAAAAGTAAATCATAATCTCCATCATCATGTGTAGGTTTGTTCAATATAAGGGATTTTGGCTATTATTTAGTTTCTTTTGAGTATAAATTTTATTTCAGTTAATGAAAAAATCATCAAAGATTTAATAGATGATGGAGTTGATAATATTTTTAATATTTATTCATGATCCAAATGTTTTTGGGTTCTTAGAACTAATTAATTCTTCTTAATTATCTATTTATTTCCAAGAATAAGATTCAATTATTTCTAGAGATTAGAGGGACTAGTCCTTTCAATTCCTTTTTCAATAGGTTCCAAAACATCTACTTGAAAAAAATCAACCATGACATCCTTTTTTTCTATTATCAATTGATAATGGTTTAACTGAAATTGGAAACTAGTTTTATTTTGGTTTTTATATGATTGTTCCTCTAGTGAATAGGATATAGGAACATTCTTGTAATTTAGTACATTAACTTTTGGTCAAATTTATTCAACTCCATTATGAAATAATCTAGTTATATAGTTTATTTATCTTTTCCAGCTGACCTTTTATTCTTTTATTTTTCCCAATGATTCTTATATGTTTGTTCTTTAAAAGAATATTCCTCGTCAATATCCAACCAAAAATATTTCTTTGAAATTTTTTTTCTCATCATTATTTTTTATGAAGGAAGAAAATACTTCATCATATATTTTCATTGGCCTTTCCCTCAGCATTAGAAGAGTTTTGTCTACTTAATTTCTCTTATAAAATTTACATTGAGTTTCTTATTTTCAACTATATATGTAAATTTTTCTTATGTTTTTAATAAATTTATACTAATAATGATCATAAACCCAATTTATTTTTTTATCATTTCCTCACCAATAAAATAAACTCTTCATCATACAGTAGTCTGTTCGTTTTCTTCATTTAAATTTATATGAAATTGAGTGAAAACATGTTGATAAAAAAATTTACAAGTTTATTAAACCAAATAGAACAATATTTTACTATTTCAATAACATTGAACATGTACATTAATAAAATTAAGATAATAATATTCTAAAAAATACATAATATAAACATTTTTCACTTTTAGGAAATCTCTATCTTATATTTTAGTGGTAAGAATATTTCATACCGATATAACTACTATTCTATCATATGGTGAAATATGATTGCATTTTATTAAATTTTCATATTATGATAAAACAGAAGTTTCAGCCATAGATTTTTCATGATATCATAGTTTGTCTCTCATCTGGTATGTTGAAAATTATATTTTCCTTCTAATGAGATTTAAACGGAGTTATAATTTTTTTTGTAATTTTAGTTTATATGATTTTTGAAACAAAATAAATTTCACAACCTTTAAACAATCCTATTATCTAAACACATTTTAATTAAAAAACCCATTGGTAAATCAGGATAATGAAAATAAAGTTCATCTTTTTCTACATAGAAAAATTCCAATCCCTAAAATACAATCACTAATTTTAGTAGATAATCATAGTCTTCATACCATGATCCTTTTTTCACCATTTTATTAAATACAACTATATTTAAAAAATGATTGGAAGAAGACTTCTATTTTTTATTGGATGATATGAGTAAACTGAATGAATCATAAATGATCAGAAAGTAGAGAAATAGACTGTCTAGATTGTTGAGGCCCAGTTCTACCTTGTAATACATTAAAATATTTCTATATATATTTCCTTTTCTAGGCATTGAGATGACTTGTGATTCCACGGCCCAATGAGATTCAAATGAATTTTATGAAAATATTAAATATATTCTTTATTATACATGGATATTTAATTAAAGTTTATTAGATAACAATTAAATTGATGACAAATTATAAATTTTAGACCACAATTGGGTGTGGAATTGGATATTTATCCATGTCACAAAATAAAACGACTATGTGTGGGATGTTCGGACCCATCAATCATTAGCGGTATTTTACGTAGATTAAACTAATTGATTAATTTAATTAATTTATTTATCATACATAAATAGAAAAGTTATTAAAGAATCATCATGTAGAATAATTCCAAGGATAGATCATAATTTCTATAATCTTTCGAAGAGAGCTCCTCCCTCTTCCCTTTTAAATATATCGATGAATCTATAGATCAAGGTGAATCGAAGCATAACGAACACAACTTATTTTTTCAACTGATTTGTTGGTGCGTTTTCACCAAAAATTGATACAAAACAATGGTAGGAATTGTATTGTGCTATTTTACAAAATTATATTAAATTAATTTAGTATATTCATCTTTTTTCTTAGATTTTTTTGAATTGAAACCTTACATGCACCCAAGAACTAAAACATTAATTTATTTCTGAATTACTCATCTAACTCGAGTTCTTTATTCTTGTTTGTCAACTATGAAATCTTAGATGATGATTTATAAGATTTTTTAATTAATTATCTCCCATATTCATTGCGTTCTTCAATGATGGAATCCCATGGTTCCCAGTTTGACAGTTGCTGGGTGATCGGAGATCGATTAGTTACCTTGATTCTTAGCGGATTGAAAAACAGTGATGAATTTGAAAGTGAAGTGAAGATCTAGAATTACCATGGTTAATTTTTTCTCAATATATGAGTTCTAGATCATGAACAATATGGATCAATTTTTTGATGTGGGTATAAAATGAAAAAAAACATTCTTAAGGAATAATGCCAATTCACGATGAGAAATGGTCGAGATCTGGAACCCATGACTAGATCCTAGAGTTTTGAACCTATTCCAGGTGTAATCTAAGGAAATATTTATAGATTAGTCAATGAGATATGAAATATAATATTCATGAAAATTCATCACTACACGCCATGTTTAATAAATAATATAAGGCTTGTAGCCTTTTTTATTGGAAACGATGGGGTTTTTGAAGCCAATAAGGATGGTACAACGTGTACATCCCTTGACACAATGTGTTCCACATTTCAAATTGACTGAGTTGTGTGATTGACCACATGTACATGCATATGTAAAATACATAATACGTGGACATGGGTCGATCAGAAAGTTGTCATAGCGTGTGGACCAACAGGTCGTGTACCCGAGTACACAAACAGGGGGTCCAAGTACACATACACGACCATAGGAAACGGTCCAGGTCTCTGTTTGTCAGGACATGGCATGTATTCAACCTACACATTTTGTTTTACTACATGGTTTGGAGCCATGTGCAGGATGGTGACATGGCTATGCTATGGAGGGGGGACCACATAACTAGTGGGTCCCCTAACACGTCATGTTCCCATTGAGTTCTTCTGATAGAACATCAAAGACCATTATCTCCTTCTTTTGAACTCCTATTTTGGATTGTGAGTATCCTATCCTATGGGTTTTCTCATATAGAACGTAGTGAGGTCCTCAAAAGATTCTTTTTAGGTACATTGTGAAATTTTCTGGGTTTAGCGCACACTTAGGCTACACACGATGACACCAGTAATCATACAGAATCACTAGAGCATTCCGAGCATAACCCTTCAATAGGGATAGATTGTGGAGTTCCCTGAATACATTACTAGGATTATCCTCTAGTAGGATTGGATTGTGGAATTCCATGATGATCTTTTCTAGTTACCCGCTAGCAAAAAAGGCAGTGGAGTTCATCGGCGTTCTAAGCATACTATCTAGTAGGGCTGGGCAGTGGCGTTCCCCGATGGAATCTTCGAGGTGAATCCATCCAGTAGGGCTGGGAAGTGGAGTTCATGACGAATCACCTGTCTTACCCTCTAGTAGAACTAGGTAGTGGCATTCCCCAATGACATTCCCTAGCGTAACGCTCTAATTGGGTAGGGAAATTTAGTTCTACGGTGACTATCAAAGTTGGACACTCCAATCATACCAGGGCATGAGATCCTCACTTTGAATTTGTGGCCATTCGAATATGTTGAATAGTGACAAGATGTGTTTTCACATAACATTAAACTCATAAGGAAGATTTATTATTTCCACATCGAGACACATTCTTCTGATGTGACCTAAATCCATTCAAGTGAGTAAATGATGCCCAAATACGATTGTATCAAGGTGTAGTGATTGAGTCCCATAAATTTATGTGCTTGTAGAGGCTTGTGAGGTGATCCGCGTCATAGATGGACATACATTGGATCTATTGGATTCTATTTTTCAACCTTTTTGGGTTTTTCTTCTTGGTATGTATATACTCACCCTACATGGGCTTCACCCAACATGTGTCATTTCATTTATAGAATGCAGCTAGATAGATCAATAATTTAGAAGAGCTTAGGGATATAGGGTGCTTGGACCGCATATGGTTGTGTTAGTCTGAGATCTAGGAGCTGTGCTCTCTCAAATATTTTACTTTTATATTTTTCTATAAGGTTGGGACACATTTTTGGTTGGGTGTGTATTTTTTCCCTTTTATTTTTATTTTACACTACTGTACTTAATAATGTTAAGAGGTCCATGAATGTTTGGTTTATTTTTAACAGTGTGGCATCTTATATTTCTTAACCTATGTAATTATTAATTGGTATAGATATGTGTTTGTGTAATGGTACTTATGAAAATACCTCCCTATGTTTAGTTGTGCCTTTGGCCCTTTTCACCTCCCATGGCCTATAAAGGAAGGTTTTGTGTAGTTGCAGTTCATTCCCCAACATGGTTCAGGTTGTCAGAGATTGGTATCAAATCATGCTCATTACAAGGGATGTTATTTGTATATTTTCCTTTAAGAGGATTTTTAGGGTTCAAGGAAATAGTGCCATAGTGTCTTGAGTCTGTCTCTTAGACCATAGAATCTAGTGACGGTGAGATCAGCCGATATATAAATTCACCAAGGCCATAAACACTAACATGTTGACTCACAAAGCTGATATATTTTCTACAAGGATCAATAGTACATGAATCATATAGGAATTATTTTTTTGATAATTTTTCACGAGTCAGTTAATAATTTTATGAATATATATATATATATCTTTATATGACTGTGATACTCATTGATATCATTCTGAATTCCTCCATGATGACATCCAGAGAGGATAGTAGCAGCAGTTCATGATGAAGACCCGATGAGCGATGGGGATTTAGTTCTGGGTTTATCTCACAATTCCCTTCCTATAAGTGAAAATTTAGATTCCCTAGAATTTTATAAATTTATCATCCCATCAAAGAAAGATAAGGATGTGCACCAGATGATGGCACTACAGTAGTTCCATTGTTAGAGATAGATTTGATTTGTCTGTGATCCAGATTGCTATAAATTAGAAGATTGGATAGAGTTGGTTGTTCGTAACTTCTTGATTAATTAAACAATGATGGGACAGATGGAGGCTTTAAAAGCTATTATTTTCCACAAAATGGTTGGGCATTGTTGGAGCCTCGTAAAATAGATTCTTGATGAGTCAAAACTCTTATGGGATAACTTATAGCAAATTTTTCATGGGGTGTACTACAACTCCTTACATTTAGTTCTGATCTAGGATATTTTATAGATTCATTAGGGATTTATGATAGTGGATGATTACCTATTTTGGTTTCTATACCTTTTGGGGTAATCTCTAAACATGATCAGTGATGGCTACTTCTGAGCACAGAAGTTTGAGCTCAGAATTCACAGTGAGATCTGATTCAGCATAGTTCCCTTGTGGTACCCAACCTATGTCAGGGAGTTAGAGTGGGATCTATTTTGGAAGCAAGGTTATTATTTTCTATAAATGTGGTATGGTTTTTATTTTTTTTCAATCCTCACATAGATGATAAAGGAGTTTACATGTAATTGGTTCTTACAGTACAAGAAGGCAATAGTATTGAAGGTGGTGTCTTTTCCTAGTTACTTCTATATTTTTGAGTAAAAAAATTAGAAAATGGAGAAAAGTGTTTTTGGAAAAGGGCGTTTTATGCCAGATTAAAGGAGGTTTGGAAAATTACATGCAAGTATTTTTTTGGGATCATTCCATCAAAATATGGTTGAGGAAAAAATCCTGCAAAATATCTTAATGGGAGTGAAAATGCGGCTATGAGGAAGGGTCTTATGCACCCAATGCAATGTCAAAAGGGGTTGTGCATGCTCAAAAATAATCATAAATTCAATGAGTATGATGTTTTAGAAAATTTCATGTAGGGTCATTGAGGCCCATAAATAGGTGGAAAACCCCATGGATGACTTAAAAAAAATTCATTGAAGATCAGGAGGCTCTATCGGGTGAAAGGATTTCACATAGAAGAGAAGTAGAGAGATACTCTTGTGTAAAATGTTTCCATTTAGTCTTAAAAGGCCAAGGTCTTCTTATGGGTTTGATATGAAAATGAGAAGAGGAGTGTGAAAAAAATGATTGTGCAAAATCCATCTTGTGTGACAATCCCAAATCTTGTACGCAAGGGTAGGTGTTGCGCACAAGTGTTGGTGTTTGCTTCTTGTACAATTTGAACTTCCGATTTTTTTATTAGTGATTTCAAGTTGATCAATTCAGGACATTAATGAACATAGAGTCTCATGTTGGGTAAATAAAAATACTCAAATTCTAAATTTTTAAAGAGATATTCCTACAAATAAAACGCATAATACTTCACCCACATTTGTGAGAAAGGGGGAGTCAATGAAAGTGTTTCGATAGATGACATGTACAATCCCTAAAACATTATAATTCTAGTGTGACTAGAATAGAGTGACTGTGAACAAAAATTTATATTCTACAACATGTAAATATTAGTGGATTTTGGAACGTGCGACACACTATTAGTTTATGCTCTTTGGACTAGCCCTTATTGGAGAACCAAGTAAAATGGTTATTTAGTCTTTCTGCAAGTGAATGTCTGATTTATTCTTAAATCCATAATATAGGTTTAACGAGTTCCTACCAATATGGGAACAACAACATTCAATTAAAAAGAAAATTTTGACACCCTAATTTTCATTTAACCTCTCAGTGCGCCCTTGGGTACTACAAGTGGTATCAGAGAGATGGTTAAACTATTTTGGATTTTCTGCAGTATATTTTCTCTCATTTGAAAGATTTTATTTTCTTTCCCGATTCAACAATGAAGTTTAGTTTCGATGATGATTAGGAGTACAAGTCAATATCGAGCAAGACCATGATGAATAGGATAATTAAAGAGAAGATACAATTGATTAAATCTATCTAACCTAAAGAAAAGGTAGCATCTAGTTCTCCTTTCCTTTCTGACAATGATGAAATTTCAGTCCTAGAAAGTATAGAGTATATGTGTTGTGTTTCCACTAATGGTAAGGGGAAAATTTTTACATCATGTAAATAAATATATTCAATTTATCATGAGACATACATTATAACCTTTTAATGATGCCCCCAAAATAAGGATTCCAGCACAAGTTGTGATGAAAATCAATCTAAAAACTCACAAGAATTCTCATTTGATAAATTTATAATTTTTTTTCATGACATTCCCTAAGGGAGATCCTCCCATGTTTGTGGATTATTTCTATTTATGCAGGTAAAAATTAACCATTTGAGGAAATTAATAAAATTTAACTGAGGTGGGACTAAAAAAATATCTTGAATGTAATAAGATCTCCAAATAGGATGGAATATTTTTAGAAACCAATAAAGAGCATGAAATAAGATCCAAAAAATATATCAAATAAGATGAAGAGAAATAGTTGGTAAAAAATATTCGTGAAGAAAATATCCCTTATCATAATGAAAAATTGAAAAATTGAACTACAGAAAAGGGTTTCCAATAATGTGAAATATCCATGAAGATCAATGAACATGACTACTTGATTTAGAACAATGTTAATTTTCATAAAGAAGATGTTGTTTGAATGAAGAAAGCATGTGATGAAAAGTTGATTATGATTGAAGATCATAGAATCATACTCATATTAAATGTATAGATTTGGAAGCTTAATTTCCCAATCTTGAGAATAAATTTACTAAAAATTTACAAGAGAATATAGCAGTTTTTGATGCAACTCAATGTTCAATGGAGGATTATAAAGTTGAAAGGACTCCAAAATGTGATAAAAAGATCATGCATCATTTGAAGATATATATCAGGAATCTGAGAAGAAATATGTCCCATCCAATATATCTTTTTCTCATACCTCTAAACATATTATCATAAAGAGTGCAGGTTGGTTGAAAAATACTGTACTTGTGTGGATGATGAAATGAGAGAAGAAACCTACCAAAATGACTAAGGTGGATATGAAAATTTGCATGGATGACATTTTCCCAAAATTAGCTAGGAATGTTATGAAGAATATAGAAAAAAATATACGAGAGATATAAATAGAACTTGATTTTTAGGTCAATGTTGGTGATGAAATAGAATTGGGAATTTTCCATTGAACTATTGGTACAATCCTCAAAATGTAAAAGCACAAATGAAGCCTATCTCATGGGGGAAAATACCATAAAAGAGGAAACAACACCCACAGATCAAGAAGAATCTATTTACTAAAAAGATATTTTGAATTCTTGATAAAATATATGATATATTCAAGGGTAGTGGTTGCAAGGTTGGTGCATTCCTATATGAACATGAATTCATTATTGACATGAAATGAAAACCACAAATGAGGTCTAAGTATGAAGAAGATATCTTGGGAAGAAATCAAAAGAATGGTTTGAAAAAAAATTCTCCCAAGAAGGTATCAATGTAGTATTATGAGAAGACCCTGGATTCTAAATTCTGGATATTGAAGGGTAGTGCACCCAAGAGAACTACAAAGAATGATGACACTCAAATGAAGACATGTAGAAGATCCAAACTTACTGTAATAGTTCCTAATGACATGCTAGTTATTTTTCTAAAATATTTTGAAAGAATGAGGAAACTTGAATAAGAACTTTCCATGGATGGTGAAAAAGGAAAAGAAAATATTCCATGTGATGAAGACAAAATGGATGAGAGTTTTCAAAAAATATGCGGCTCATGTGTTATAGAATATCTATTATAGAGATGCATGAAATTTGGTAACATTGAAATTTTTTTTTTATCCTTAATTCTAGAGAAATAATAAATCTTTAATAGGAGTAATAATGTGTCACAAATGATGGATATTAATAAGAAACATTCTCTTCACACCACAAAAGAAAATGTGAAGAGATCCATTCTACGAAAACATAAATTAGAACATGTATTTTGATGTGAAAGCATATAGGTTGGATAAAATGGAGAAACATGATTGAGAAGATAATCTCAATGTTGAATTTCATATTTATAAATCAAGGAGGATCAACCTTACTCCCCTAATCTTTTATGTATTGTACTTGTGCTAATAATTCAAGGAATTGAAGGTGAATTGAGTTATCAAGGGGAGAGCCTGAGAAGTAGGGAGGTCTATCAATTCTTGATAGCCAAGATAATGAATTTAACATCTTTGAATGATTACTCAATTCAGTATTCAAATATATATATGATGAATGATCAATTTTTTTTGAAGATAATGTAGGTTCTATTATGGATTGATCTTATTTATGGCCTGCTAGAGAATAAATATTCAAAAAGATCAACATTGGTGATATTGTGAATGTTGTCCAATGTGGACAATCACAATTTAAAGACCCATTCTGGTGTATTCATCATACATTAATTTCTTGAAATTCATTCTTGATGAGGTCCACCATTATATGGATGCATAGATTCTTTTTTCTTACGGGGGATAAAAATTAATAATGATGAAGTTTATGTGAGGAACATTATTTCTATTGGTATATAACCTGATTAATTTGTAAATTTATTAAAGATCCTGTCATTGATAAAATTTGATTTAGTGGTTAAGAGATATATTCAGAAGTTGAAATAGTGGAAGGCTGGTAAAATAATCCAGGCTGACATAAAGAGTATGATTTAGAAGAAGAATTATAATAAGAATCAATGGTGGAAGAAACTTCTTCTAAACATATCAATAGAAACATATGAGTAGAAATTAATTAAACCAATATCGTAGGGGATTGGATAGATTCCACACAGAGAATTATAATATGGAATAGTTCACAATCTTCCACTATATCAGTTTTGGAACCATAATCATTTGAATAAGGTGTAAAGGATGAGTCATGGGTTAAAGCTATTAATGGGAGTGAGACCAGATCGAGAAGAACCAAACATGGGATCTTGTCAAGATATTTGAAAGTAACAATGTAGTTTGTATGAAGTGTATTTTTTAAGAACAAATATGATAATCATGGTAATGTGATAAAAAATAAGGCATGATTGGTGTATAAAGGATAATCATATATTGAATGTGTTGATGGAAAATATACATTTTATTTGGGGGCAAGAAGAGAATCAATTGATCTTTTTCTTATCAGGGAAATTCAACAAGTATACAATGTGTATCAAATGGATGTCAAAAAATCTTTACTATGGTGTTCTTGATGATGTTTACATAGAACAACCACTATTTTTTTTCTTTGTAATGATTAAATGAATGTTTACAGATTGAATAAGGGTCTCTATGTACTAAAGTAGGAACCAAGAGCATTTTATTCCTGACTGGATTATTTTATAAAGAATAAGGAGTTAAAAATTGGAGGAGTGGATCACAATCTCTAGGTAAAGAATTCTCAGAAAGACCAGTTTAGGGTACTAGTGTACATAAATGATATTATATTTGGTTGTAGAAGACAATGATTTGTGGATTAATTCTTTAATCACATGAAATTAGAATTTTAAAGGTCTATGATTTGGGAAATAACATTTTTCATTTGGATGCAAGTGATTCATTGGAAATACTACAATTTTATTTCCCATAAAATCTTTGCAATGAGATTTCTGATGAAATTCAATATGCATGAATCCAAACCAATGTATACTCTAATTTTGGTTTGGATAAATCTAATAAATACTGTGAACTTGACATCTATATATCCCATTATGTATGTGAGAATCATTAGAAGCATACTGAACTTGATAGCGACATGGTCACATATTATCTTCGCAACATGCTTAGAGGCCCAATTTCAAAGTAATGTGATGGAAGAACATATGGTAGTATTGAAAAGAATCATGATTTATATTTAAGTTACTCATAATTATGTATTATACTATACTGAAGAATGAGATAATGAACATTCATCATTTTCTAATACTGATTGGGATAGAGATGTGGTGCATAGGTAGTCCACAAGTGGTGGAACATTCTTTATTGGAAAATAATTTTTGATCTAGTTGAGTAATAAATAAGAAATTACTTCTCTGAGTAAATATGAAGTATAGTATATCTTAGCTACAATGGATTTTACAGAACTACTATAGATAAAGCCAAAACTAAACGATATTAGTGAGGAAGTGAAAAATTCAATGGTGATTCACTATAATAACAAGAAAAAATTGATATTATAGAGAATATTGTTTAGTATTCTTGTATGAAACATATTAAAATTAAATATCAATTCATCATGGTAAATATTGAACAAGGAACATTTAAAATAAATCATGTGTGAACTAACTAGCATGTGGATGATAATCTGACCAAGCCACTGGTAGAAGCTATTTTTTAGAAACATCAGTTGATCCTCATTGTTTAACCACCTCCTAGTTTATGAAGAGGTTATGAAGGTTCCCTTATCCATAATTTAATTAACAGCTTTAATCAGTTTTGGAAGTTATGTTGGTTTATGGGGGAGATACGATCTAGGGGGAATCTGTTTTGTGCTCTACAATATAAAAATTCTTGTCAATGATATTATTCCAATTGTGGGAGAAGGAATAAATTCAATGGTAAAAAATAAGAGGATGAAATGTTTTTTTAGAAACTGGATAATGTAGAATGGATAATAATGAGAATTTAGTGTTATTAGGAAATAGTTCATGACATGGTTTTCGTATGGTCAGGATGAGAATTCAGTGTTAGGCGGAAATCGTTCAGGACATGTAATGCTTTTGTGACGCGGTGAGAGAATATATTGGACATGTTTAAGATTTCCGAAACACTAGAACCCAATTAAATATTCCCCTATGGTTATATACACTAGGACTTGCTCACGTAGACATAGAGTGTTGGTTGAGTTGATTCTTGTGTATCGGGTTTGTATTTTGGCTAGTGCTCTATTAAATTTAATATAAATTTCAAACAAACCCAAAGGAAGAAATATTGGAACCTAGTATATTCTATAATGTAAATAGAGAATGGTTTGTATTTTTTTCAGTCCTTAAACTGAAAATTAGGCATTATGAAATGAAATAGTTCCTTTATTTCAAATAAGAAACAATATTGAAGGGGACATCATATCGTAGTGGATGCCAAATTTTTTAGTCCAAAAATTTGAAAATGCAGAAAATTGATTTTCAAAAAAGGAGTTTAATTAACGAATGAAGGAGGATTGGATTATTTCATGCAATTCTTGTTTTGGGATCATTGCATCAAAATATGGAAATGAAAAAAAGATGATGAAATATTCAATTGTGCATGAAATATGAGGATGTTTGGAAGAGTCTAACATGACCAATCCGATATCAAAATTGGTTTTGTGTGGTATGAAAAAATATTATGTGTACCAAAAATGACACATCAGAGACTATCATGAATGTCAATTGAGGAATAGAAAAAGGTGTATAGAGCTCTCAGTAAAGACACAAACTAGTTAGAAAAATCAAGACAATGTTGTTATGCTCGCATCAAAAACTTATGCCTATATTTTTGGGGAGAGAGGTTCATGTGGGACCTATTGGTCATAACAATGGAAACATATGATGTCATCTTGTTTATGTACTATATATTAATGGTCTGATCCAATATTTACAATCACCATATACTAGTTGTATTCCTACATGTTGATGGGATGGGATTCTCTATTTCTGGATAGGGAGATCTCATGCTAGGATAAGTGGATTCTGCGAGTAAAAGGTTTTAGCTTGTCAAAGATGTTTTGGAATGTGTACAAATTGGATCATTAGACTCTTCAGTCATTTGGTCTCCTCCAGTTGTGGAGGATTATTAGGATGTCTTCCATGAGGTCATTCTGAGACTACCTCTGAGGTGAGAAATAGAGTTTTTCATTAACATTCATCCAGGGATTATGCAGATATGTTATAATTATATTGGCTATAACCTACCATTCTTCGAGAGCTATGGTATCAGTTGGAGGAAATTTTAAAAAAAGGTTTAGTCAGGCCTAGTGTATCCCCCTAGGAATCCCTAATGTAGTCCATAAAAATGTGGATGAGAGAATAAGGATTTATGGGGATTATTAATTCCTAATCCCGACACTGATTAAGAAAAAATACAAATTTTTGGGATTGATAACATATTTTATTAGTTAAGAGGTGGAATATGTTTTCCTAAGATCGATCTTAGGTCTTTCTACCACCAGTTGTGGGTTCACTAGGATTATATTCCAAAGTTGTCATTATGAAGTCAGTATAGACGCTACGAGTACCTAGTGATGCCCTTTGGTGTGACAAATTATCCAACCGTCATTATGGATTTGATGAACTATATCTTATTTCCATACATAGACTAGTTTTTGTTTATGTAATCGATTAATTACTCGTCTACTATGAAATAGAAAAGGAGCATACAAATCACTTGAGGATGGTTTTTTATTCTCTTCGAGATAAAAATATTTATGAAAAATCTCAAAATTAAATTTCTATATACATGAGGTTCACTTTTTTGGAAATTTCAATTATAAAAATGTTGTATCCACAAATATAGTAAATAACAAGGTAGTGATTTCTTGAGATATTCCCAAAAAAGTGTCATATATGTTGATATTTATTACCATGGCAGGGTAATACTAAAGGTTCGTGGTAGAATTCTCTATAATTTCTGCCCCTTTGACCTCCCTATTGCAGAAGGGACAACTTTTTTAATTTGTCTATGTAGTGAAAGAGGAAATTTGAATAGTTGAGGAAGAGGGTGATGAGTGCTATGATATTGAGATTCCTAGAGGATGGTGTTGAGTTTTTAATATATTCTGATTTCTTAAGTGTTGTACATGGTTCCATGTTGATGCAATGTCAGGTAGTCATCGTATACGGTTTGAGGTAGTAGATGCCCTATGAGCAGAACTACACAACTCATGAACTAGAGCTATCAATTGTTGTATTCATCTTGAAGAAGTGGACACACAACCTTATTAGAGAGCGCTATGTGGTTTTCTCAGAGCAATAGAGTGTCTAAAATTTATTCACTCAGATAGACCTGAACATGAGACAAAGATGCAGGTGAGAGTTCCTTCAGGCCTACAACATTGAAATAGTCTATACTCCAAGGAAGTAAAACTTTTTAGTAGATGGACTTAGTAGGAAGTCCCATGGTCACCTAGTTCAGGATGCTTCGTAGTAGATAGCTTCTATGTAACTGTTCTTAGTGGATTTGGAGGGTACAACTCTTTATTAGTCGATTGTGTTGAATCCTTATCTCTATGAATATGTGAGAGAGTCCCATATAGGATAAATCAACTACATGATCCATCGTGATCACATATCCATAGAATTACAGTAGATGGATATAATGATGGAAGGAATCACAACATCATATTCCAGGGGAGAACAGTAGTTCTAGTCACAGTATTGGAAGATGTGATGTGGGAGTACCATGATTATCTAGTAGTTGTAAACCCCAGTGTGGGAATATGTATAGGGAACTATAGTGGTAGTTATTGGGGTCTATCATGAGATGTAGCATATTTTAGTTCATCTCTCAGTGCCTCACATGTTAGTAGGTGAAGGCTGAGCATCTTTTTCCGAAAGGATTGATGCAACCCCTTGAGATTCTAGATAAGAAATTGGATGAGATATCAATATACTTCATTACAGTGATCATTCATATAGTGAAGGTCCATGATTCTCTATGGGTGATAGTTGACTGACTCATGAATTAGGCGCCCATCCTTTCCATATGGGAGAAATGTTCAGCAGAGTGTTTTAGAGTAGATGTGAATGTGAGTGTTCATCCTATTTCATAACATTCCCTCAAAAATTTTGTTTCATCGTGAAACTTGGTTTATGTAATGATTGTGGAGAGGCCTGTAGGAGTCATTCAAACCCCAAATGCAGATGAGTACATCCTCTCACCCGCAAACCGATGGGAAACCCAAGATCAATATCCAGGTGATAGATGATATGAGGAGGGATTGCATGTTTGAATTCATCGAGATCTAGGAGGATGGCATAACATTTTTAGAGTTTTCATAAAACAATAGCTACCAGTTTACCATCCACATGGAACCATTTGATGCCCTATATGGGAGACCACTCATGTCACCCTTTTTATGGAAAGAGATTGGATATTCATCTCTTGTGGGCCCAAAGTTGGTGCATATATAAATAGAGAATGGATAGGTCATTAGTGAGAAGATGAGGATATCCTAGAGAATACATACATCCTACATAGGTCATCTTCATCAGCCCTTGGTGTTAGAGAAGGGATATAATGTTTTTTGATAGTATCCACATCATGAGGAATGTAGAGATTCTTGTGGGGAGGAATGATTTTGTTGAGGTTTATCGGGTCATTTGAGATTGTGCAGAGGGTTGGCGAGGTTGCATACCGCCTCTCTATAACCCACATTTGGATAGGGTTCACAATGTATTACATATTCTACAGCTAAGGAGAATTGTCCCTGATCCTAAAAACGTCATCAACTAGGGAGAGCTAGTTAAAAAGATAGAGCTACATTAGTAGGGATCCCAGTGGTGATCAAGGAATTATAGGAGAAGACCACGCATGTATGGAATATACCATTGGTTTGTGTATTGTGGTAGAACAAAAATGTGCAGGATAGTTCATGAGAATAGGAGATCCCGATGCAGAATTAGTATCCCAATTCTTTTTATTATTTTTACATTTTAGGGAAGAAAATACTGAAGGAGGTAATGATGTAGGGACCCTGTATTGCATTTTAAGAATTTTAAATATTCATAAATATATTTTTAGAGATAATAACTTTTATTACGTGCGATTTCGTGGATTATTGTGGCCATATTTAATTTTATAAAAATATTTTATATATTTTATATTACACACAAGATTAAATAATAAAAATGGTGTAATAGTCAATTAGTTTTTTAGATTAGAAATCTGAATCCCTAATAAGATTTGGAACATGGTCTTTAACCTAGGAGAAACATAAAATTAGTCAGTGTGGGATGTTCGTACCCCTCTATCATTGGTGGTATGTTATGTAGATTAAAATAATTTATTAATTTAATTAATTAATGTATTTTACTTAACTAAAAAAATAGAAAAATATCATCATGGGAAAAAATTTCATGTATATCCAATAATTTTTTTGTATCTACCCATGAGAGATCCTTCATCCTCTATTTGGGGAATGATAATGAATCTATGGATGAATTCAAATAGAATCACACTGATCGAATCAAATTCATTAAATCATTGTGTGTACATGTTAATCAATAATGATTGATCCAAAATAGAGTTAGTACTTGTATTTTGGTGTTGTACATCCATATATTAAAATAATTGAGTTCCTCTATCCTTTTTCTTGGATAATATCCAATTGAAACCTTTCTTGAACCCATGAAATAAAATGTTAATTTATTCTAAAATCATTCATCTAACCCCGGTTCCATGTTCTTGTTCATTAGAAAACAATATACTGGGTTAGTGATGTATAGACCTCTGTTTTGTTTATTTTCTCCCCATACATAATTTTATTCACTAATGGAATAATGTGGTTACTGGTATGATAGTTTTTGGGTGACCCGAGGTCAATCGGGTACCAGGTTTCGTGGCGGATCGATGGAAAAATGAAAAATTTTGTAGTGAAGAACAAATATGTAATTTTCGTGGTTCAAGGTTGCTAAATATATGTATTTTAGATCATGAACTCAAAGGTTGAATGAATTTCATTTGGAGGAACATGTAATTAAACCCTTCACAAGGAACAGAGCTGATTCGTGGTGAGAAACAATTCAGATGCTGAATCCATAGCCAGATCTGGGAGTTGCAGACTAATTCTAGGCATTATCTAATGTGGCATGGATAGATCCATCCATGATAGATCAAATCTAATGTTCTGGAATAAATGTTCACTACAGAACATGTGTAACGATGAACACACAGTGTGAAGCCTTTTTCTATAGAAGTGATAGGGTTTTTGAAACCCAAAAGGGTGGCATGATGTGTACTTCCCTTGACATGTCGTGTTCCACCCTTCAGTGTGAGTGATCCATGTGATGTATCACACGTCCCGACACCCATCATGTATTGAATACATGGACAAGCGTGGAAGACACAAGTGACATATTTGGAGTACTAACACATATTGTACCATAGTACACGGATATTAGGTCTGAGTACATAGACATGGTATCCTAACATAGCCTCTGTCTTGGTTAGTCAGGATATAGCATGTATTCCACATACTCAATGTGTTATACTACATTGGTTGGAACCATGTACTAGATAGGGACATGGATAGGATATAAAGCATAACCATGCCCCATTTGGGTCCTCTTCGCACACCATGTTCCCTTGAGCTCTTCTGAGATAATTTTGAATGATTGTATCTCCGTTGTTTGAACCTGGATTTTGGCCTTCAAGTGACCTATCCTGAGTGTTTTTCTACATAGAACATGAATTTTCCCTTAGAAGTTTTTTTGGATAATTTTTTTAAATTTTATGGGTTTTTTCATGCAATATTATGACATCTGATGATGAATGAAACAATAAATAATAACCAGAGAATCCAGGTCATAACCCTAGAGTAGGATTGGGTTGTGGAGTTTCCTGAAGTTAGTACCAGGATTACCCCCTAATAGTACATGGATTCTTTATTCCCTGATAGTATTTCTGAGTTACCCTCTAGTAGTACTAGGTAGTAAATATTCTCGATGTTTTGGGATTAACCTTTAGTAGGGCTAGGCAGTGGCATTCCCCAATGAATGTTTTGATCTTACCCTCCTACATGGCTAGTTAGTGGCGTTCCATGATTCTAGTTTTGAGATTACCCTTCTATCGTGCTAGAGAGTGGTGTTCATGGATGAAATCTTCCAGGTGAAACCCTATATCAGGGCTAGCTAGTGGATTTCTCTAATGACTCGGTGGGATTACCCTCCAGTAGTACTAGGTAGTGTCGTTCCTTGATGAAATTCCCAAACATACACCCCCCCCCACAACCGGGATGGGTAGAGGATTTTCTCAGTTACTATCAAAGATTGACCCAATTATCGTACCAGGGCATGGGATCCTCACCGAGAATTTTTTCCCCTCAACTATGTGGCACAGTGATGAGATGTGGTCTAATGTATCTTAGTACCCACAAGGAAGATGCATGCTTTGCCCACAATGAAAAATTCTTTTGATGTTGCCTAGGACCATATGGGTAAGTCATTGCTGCTTAATGCCGACAGTAGAAAGGTGAGGTGATTGAGTCACTTAGACATATGTGTTTGTGGAAAATCTATGAGGTTCTTGGGATCATAGATGGACATACATTGGATGTGCAATCTACTATTCTTCCTGGGATGAGTCATGATATGGAGATTCCCTTAATCTCTCATTTGGGATTCTCTGATTGAGAATATATATATATAGATAGATATATATATATATAACCTTTTTGGTTACCTAGTCCTTGGGTTATGGTGACTCTCCTTCCCAGAGAGATGAAGATGTATGGGGTATGCACATGATTTAATTGTCTACCTTGTTGTGGTTGGATGATTCTACTATCCTAAATTAGGTAGTGATGAATCAAAAGGATTTAAATATTCTAACTATTTCATTCTCATTGCTTTTGTATGATTTTATTTCAATCTTTGGGTGGGTTGAGTTGTTATCTATTACTTTACATTGTTCTATCTACTTCTTTCCTCTTTTGTTATATCTATTAATTCTCCACCTTAAACCTTTTCAGGGTTTTATACTGGGTATGTATAAAATGTCCCAAGTAAGGGCTTCTCCAAATACTAATTTCTTCTTTTCTCGATGAAGGACTGGTCGATCGTGACTTTAGTGTAGCCTCAGGATATTGGTACATGGACTATATATATTGGTCATACCTTAGGATCTGGGAGCAAGTCTCTCCCAATTATTTTACTTTTCTATTTTTTCTATTAGTCAGTTTGGGCATGTATTTTCCACTTTTATTTTCAGTTTACACTATCATTCTTCATACTATTTAGAGGTCCATGCATGTTCAGTTTATTTATAGTAATTTTTCTTATTTTATTTCTTTACCTCTAGTGTTTTTCATTGAGATGGTTGTCTTTGTGCATAATGGTACATACGAAATGGCCTCCCCGAATTTACTGGTTCCGTTGTCACTTATCACCACCCCTGGCCTATCCTGGGGGGCTCAGGGTAGTTGCGGCTCGATCCCCTTCTTGGGTTAGGTCGTGATAGAGATCACATCAAAATTTCATTCAGTGAAGAATGATAGGTGGTGAAATTCTCTTCGTATAAATATATGAAATTGAATCAATTATTTTCCAGAAATCTAACTGCGTAAATTGAAACCCTCGTTGAGATCAATGATTAAAAAATTTTGTTTGAATGGTTTAAAAAAAATTCTGAAATATAATTTTTTTATTAATTTTGATATAAGTTTTATATGAAAATGGTATTGATGAAACATTACACTTTTTTTAAATGTTTATAAAATGTATATAAAATTATAAAAATTATTATAATGAGCAGAGTAATGAAAGTAGTTTTAGAATATATGTCTCAGTGAATGAATTATAAACATGCTTTAAGGAATTTAGTTAGTAATTGATCTTCCACAGTTTGATGAAGAATTTATAGACATAAATAGTTTTAAAACTTTTTATAATGATTTTCAATGATAATTTGAAATTAAATAACATTTTCAATGATTTTATGAAATAATTTAATAAGTTTATATAAAACATTTATCATAATATTTAAAAAAAAAATCAATCCAAGTATTTTCAATAATCAATTTTTTGATGTTTTTCTAGAAACAATTTCAGAATATTTTTAATCCATAATGTTTATTTGATGATTTTATGTCAAAGAATTTTTTCAATGATTTTCATAGAAAAATATTTCCTAAATATTATTTTAAAATTATTTTTCCAAATTATTTTCTAACAAAAAATTTGAAAAAATTGGTTTTCAATAATATAATAAAACCTTTTATAGAAATATTTTTATAAAAAAAATTAAATTAAGTAAGTAAAAAAGAAATTTGGAAATCTTTATTTAAAACCCCTAGAAAATATTCACTCCCAATTTTTTATGGAGTTATTTTCTATAAGAAAATTAGTAAAAAATAAGTATATAGAATGGTCATTTTTTTCCATTCGAAGATATTTTTCATATATTAAAATCTATGTGACTTTAGTTGTTTTTTAATAATGTTATAACATCCGCTGTTTTTAAAAAGAAAACACAATTTTCGATATCCTATATGATACGCCACACCATGTTTAAATGAAAAACTAAATATTATTATTTTATATGGTATTTAACTCAAAGTCATTTTATAGGTGGGAAGGAATAGAAATAACTATTTTATTTTTATACATGTTTGTTAAATGTTTTTACATTAAAAAGCTAAAAATGAGAAAAAATTCTAGTTTTAAGCATAAAATATCCTAATATTTTCAAAAGTTAGTTTACCTCCTTTTGATAGAGGACCATTTTTAAATGTAGTTTTTTCTACTTTGGTATATTATATTTTTTGGAAGTGGGATGTGAAGGTTATTTTGGTTAAATTTTTGATAATTTTTTGACAAAAAACATTTTTTAATAAATAGTGAAAAATATTACATTTTAATTCAAAACTATATTTTCTTTTAATTTATTTATATAGTTAGGTTACAATTTTAATTAGATTAAAAGTTTAATTGAATTATTTTTTTATCATTTATTACACTTTTTTTCATTGGAAGTAATTTCTCATTGAAATTTTTTATAAACATCTATCAATCTTCTGGGGGGTTTTACTTTTAAAAAACCGGTTTTTTCATTTTGACAAAAGTAATTAATTTTAAATTAACTACTGTAAGTTCTGTATTTTCAAATTTGAAAAAAGGATTCAATATTTTGAATCATGAGGTCAATTTTTTTCCAATAGGTCACTTTTATTATTTGGACATTACGAATAACATGTTTAGTAATTATTTTTATTTATCAGGGCTAAATGGTAAATCAGGTAAATAAGGGTAAAAATAATATTATAATAATATAAAACTACCACAAAACGTTTCATAATCCTATTGAATGACATATGTAATATTGATACAACCCTTGGGACGAAAATTTGGCATTTGGAATCCACATGGGTGTGATTAAGACACTTAAAACTTTTAATTTAATGTAAAGGCAAATATATTATATACATGAATATTCTTACTAAAGTAATTTTAATATAGGTTTATATAAATGATCTCCAAGACTAAAAATAGTCGATATAAAGCTAAAAATATTTTATAAATCATATTATTTTATTTATAAATTTTAGATGTTAAATGAATAAATTTAATTAGGACACAATGGTGATGAAGTGATTACTTAATTAATAAAAGATTCAAATAAATTTTATTATAATTGTTAAAATAAATTTTTTTAAAATAGTTCATGACATAAATGAATTTAATGGATAAATAAGTAATTTTAAGATTAAATTAATGTATTTTTTTCAATGTAATAAATTTTTTATGAAATTTTGAAAAAGTTAATAATGAATGCTGTCAAAATTGTCATAATTCCGAGGAGAAAATATAAAATAGTTTATTAAATTATTTATAATTTATAAAAATATAAGATTCAAAAAAATGGTTAGGATAAGTCATAATATGTTCTAAATGGATGTTTTTTATTTTTAAATTTTATAGTAATTAAATTAACACAGAATGTGCAAATAAAAACTTATAATGGTAAGATTAAAAATGGTAAAATAAGGGTAAAACCAAAAATATAAGGATTAATAAAATATAAAAAACTTTTATAATTTTAATTTTATAATTCGGATACAAGAAAATCATCTACTATTTGAAATAATTGAGTTTAGGACCATTATAAACCAAAAATAAATTTATAATAAATTAATAATTCAGGAGTTTCATAAAGTGACCCTCATCTCTCCTATAAAGAAAAAGTGTCCTTCTCTTTTATTCACAATTACAATGAAATTTTATTTGGCCATGATCTGTCCAAACCAAATCATATAATAAATCCAAAAATTATTAAACCCTTTTTTTACGCAGAACACCTTCTTAGAGGTGTAATGGTCTTCTTTAATGGCGACCAATCGAAGAAGATGTATCATTTTCATTAGAGGTTTTTATTTTTATTTTTGCTTCCACTTA
Organism: Viscum album; assembly: GCA_963277665.1. Taxonomy (NCBI): domain Eukaryota; kingdom Viridiplantae; phylum Streptophyta; class Magnoliopsida; order Santalales; family Viscaceae; genus Viscum; species Viscum album. The sequence goes on from OY728150.1 coordinate 1,844,835,566, forward strand.
TTTAAAATATACTCTAAACATGATTAGATAATAAATAAAATATAATTAATATACTTATATGTTATTATGTTAATATAATAACTTTAATCTATATCCACTTCCATTAAATAGAAAAGGAAATAATCGTTCGTGCGTACGTGTGAACTATCACCTCCACAAACCGATCTAATTCATTTTTCATAACAATATATCAAGAATGGTTATAATAGTGGAATTAATGTTATTATATAATATTCATGAAAAATTAATCATTATAAAATAATAATATATGAATTATTTTCATACTTCTATGTGAATAGAAATTATAATGTCGTTCGTGTGTACGTTTGAACTATCCCCTCCATGAAGTGGTGTGAGTCATTTTGATTAATTATATAACTTGTATGATATATACATCAATAATTAAAATTATTTTAAAAATATCATGATCATTATGGAAAGATAAAATGATAATTACGTTACTTCCATAATGATCAATGAAAAATTTAAACGTTACACATGCGTATGGATGACTTACCATCTCAATAATGATAATGTTGAAAATTTTTCATTACCAAAATTAATAGATTTATTTAAAAAGTATGATTAATGTAAGAAATTGATGAATATTTAATGAATACTATTATGGAGATGTTGGACTTATGACCATATAGACTAGTGACAACAAAACTATGTTAATTTTCAACTGAAGTGTCGAATACCGACAAAACATCGGATATGAACTTAAATAAATATGTAATTTATTTAACATGGTAATAAGTGGTATAAAATAAAAAATAAACATTAAAAAGTTTATCACGAATGTATAAGTTAATATCAGTCTATTATTTAGGAACTTGAACAATTTTTGAGTCAATTCGGACACAAGGTAAGGGAAATCTTAACTCAATTTTCATTTGTAGAGTTAAATATCCATGTCATTGGTTTTGTTTTTCCAAAAAATATGTTTAAATGACATATGATTATTTTAAACTAAATATCCAATTATATTTTGTGTATTTATATTTTTCATACATAATTATTTCATTGATTTATCCGTAATCTAAGGATACAGTGTTTGTATGGGAATTAGTTTCAATCTCTATTTATTGAGCCTTAATTTTAAATTTTACACATCATTTGTTTACATGGTGTATAATAAACACCTTGGAATTTTAATTTGATTAACCAGTTTTCAAAAGGCATATTTTTCTATAAATCCTTTTACTAAACAATGAAATTAATTTTTTTAACTTACACAGCGACACCGACTTATTCTGCCGCCAAAACCAAAATTTGATTTCTGGATTACACTACAAGATATACTATTTTTAAAAGGAAAATAAATTCCATATAACCTTTTCAAGTATCTTTGTATTGAAAATGGTTTTGATAATGGATTGATTATGTCAATATCTTGAACTGATCTCTTATTATTTTACTGTGAAAATGTTATTTTCCCTTCATGCTTCTTTTATGTGTCATGATTATGTTACGGTTTTGGGAATTGTTTATATATATGGGTGCTTCGGTGTTAAAAGGTTGGAGTGTGAGCTTGTGATATTTCTCCAATGCATTGGGTAATGAGATAGAGGTACATTTTATGGTTCCTCTTAAGTGTTTTAAGGAATATACTGTGATGGGTATTCCAAATTCCACTATGAATGTTGCTCCCTATGTAGTCGTGAAAGCTATAATGTAAATATAATATGGTTGCCACCAGTTACCTACATGACTTATGACTTCAAAGAAGGTTTTCTGGAGTCTTATGATTTCACGAGGTATGATAAAAAAGGTTATGGTTAATGGGTGAAAATAAATATTTTATGAAACTGTTATCATGTTTTTATAAATATACAAGGACTAACCTTTTATTTGCATATTATATATTTATTTCTACTATTTTTGTGTTGATCCCAAGTTTTTTAAAATATTTTAAAAGGTTATAATGATGGGTAAGATAAATTAATATTTTTAAAATATTTTAATAGAGAAAAATAATTCATTTTTATTTTAAATGTTTTATATTGTGGAAAAAATGGATATTGTTATATTAGAATCCTAATTGTATAAATTTTGGTTATTATGTATTATTTATGTCCTCAATCTCTAAAACTCTAAACCTGAGAATATTCTCAATGTGAATTCTTAACTTAACTCAAATTATGTAATGTTTAAGGCTTGGGCCATACTGTTGGTATCAATGATCGATTTAGACAACATTAGGGATTAGGAGTTTTGGTTAAACAATTTGTAACATTATATGTATATTGTTTTGGTTAAATCCTTGTCCTATAAAATGTTCATATCAATGAACGTTGGTGGCACATAGAAGGAGGGGGATATCAAAACAAATTAATATCTCTTCCTGATGAGTTCCTTGCAACAATTATTTCAAAGTCATGTCTAGATTATTCTAAAAATATGTTAACACATACAACTCACTTGAAATAAGTTGTTTGAGATATCAAAAACCTCCACTATACATTGATAACTATTTATATTTTCTTTAAAATATATTATTTCAGAACGTACATATGTTATTTTAAAAGGACTAATAATTGATTGTTTCAACTCAAACTCAGTCAGATTTTTTTTATAAAAAGAGAGTCTTGCCTGATGTTTTTAAATTATATAAAATACATGATTGTATTCCAAAACTATTTTTATGTGAACACCTATACGAACCATATTGTACCAGGTGTATTTGGATATAGGAAGCAAGTGATATCAAATAATCTCTAAATCATTACTGTAATGCATGTACCTTCTATCTTTGTGAATAAAATGATTATGAAACCTAGTGGACACCATGATCAAGGTATAATGTTCTTTTATTTGGGAATTGTTTTATTAAATCATCTAGATGTGTGAAAATATGTTAATATATATAAGACTTCATGAATTAAGATATTGAGGTCATTGTGAGATGGGCTAAAAATGAGAGGTATAAGAAACTATTACGGTTAAAATATATTATGGTTACATTCAAGTACATTATTACATTTTGGTAATGTTATAATAACAATATAGTTTTAGAATATGGATATCCCATAGGATGGGTTACAACCCGTCACATCTGGATAGGTTGTAGGAATCGATCCCCAAACCAAAGGGTGACAAGGGTGTATCTCCTACCACTAGCCTACATGTAGTCCCTTGTTAGAATGTCATTATGTTTTTAGTTAAAAAGGTTGATTACATATGAATAAGTTGATTTGTTGAACTAATGTTTTATCAAATGAATAACCGTGGGAATGGAAAATGTTTTGGGGATTGAGTGATACATGTTATTTTGGAGGAAATTCACTATTTTATGAACCCTATATAACTAAGGTTAAGAGAATAGTATTGGATTTTATTTCAAGAGTAATGGTTGAATTTCATTTTCGAAGAATCTATGTTTTTTATAGCGTACTTATGGATATTTTTTATTTATGGAAATGATTAACCTATCTTGGAGAAAATGTTTTTTGTTTAATTATTTTTTGGTATCATACATTAACTATGAATGATGATATTTGGAGATAAATGTTACAATTTATCTTGGTAGACAATGTTATAAAATAATTATAATTTTGGGGTTGCAATCGTAGTTTTGATTATTTTTTCGTAATTTTGAGGAAAATTATTTATCAAACAGTCTTTGTTGAACCTTGGATACTACTGTTGAATTATAGAGATTTAAATTATTTTTTCTTTATAAAATGCATAATTATTTTGGTGGAATTATATGATTTTATATTATTTTTGTGTGTTTTGGTTAATATATCAATATAGGATGAATAAATAGTTAATATTTAGTGGATTATGTGATTCTATATAAGATGATTCTAGTGCATCAAGTGTGAGAAAGTCATCTATAATCATCACCATTTGGACAGAAGATGAGTTTTTGGTAAAGATTTGTTAATGGATGAAACTCTACATGAAAAGTATGTATTTTTTCAAATGTTTTTAGTAAGTCTCAAAAATAAGTTCCTAAACATTATGAAATAGATATTAAAGAATGATAAATTCCGTTTAATTTTCTTACTTTGAAATCAATGATCATTTAACCCATCACAAGTTTGTGGTTTTTTATTGGTAACTTTCTCTTCATCATGATTTATATCACTCTCCATCAAATAAATATAGTTAGTTTTCTTCCATATTCAGGTTATCCTTCATGGAATCATATTATTTGTTGTCTGAGGTGACGTTTGTACTTCTCTTTCTTTATTTTAAAATTTAATTTTATCAACCAATTTTCTCATGTGGGTTTTAAATAAAGGTATTTTGAAAATTCATACCCTAGTTGCCAACCCAAAATTAAAATTACAAGGACCCAATTAATAAAATATATTATTATATAACATCCTCAATTTTTAAAAATGAAACAGAATGTTCGATAGCGTACATGATACACCACACTCTGATTAAACGAACAACTAAATATTATTATTTAATATGGTAGTTAACAGCTAGATATTTTATTAGAAGTAAGGAACCAAACTAAATATATTATATTTACACAATTTTGTTAACTGTATTTGCTTTTATAGTCTTAAAAGGAGAAATGAATCAAGTTTTAAGCATAAAATACTCTAATATTTTTAAAAGACAGTTTTAGCGCCTTTTAATGACATAACATTATTAAATATAATATTGCCTCTTGTATCTGTTATATTTATCAAAATATACTAATTTTTTAGAATTGGGGCATAAATTTTTAATTTGGTTATGTTTTGGTATTTTTCTTATAAAATGCATTTTTAATGAATAGCGAAATATACTGCATTTTAATTCAAACCCGCCTTTTCATCCAATATATTTATATAGTTAGGTTTTCTTTTTCAATTGTTTTAAATTGTAATTGAATTATGTTTTTATCATTTAATCTAATTTTGGTCATTGTATGTTATTTCACATTTAAATTTGATATAGACACATGTTTATCATTTGATGGTTTTTACTTTAAAAAACACGCCTTTTCGTTTTGACAATTTGAATTAATTTTAAATTAATTACTGCATGTTCTCTGTTTTGAATTTGGAAAAATTGATAAAAAATTTGGAATCAAAAATTCCAAATTTCATAAATAGTTCCCTTTTATTTTTAGAAATAATGAATAGTAACTTTCGTAATTATTTTTATTTAACACGATTAAAGGGAAAATATGTTAAAAATGGGTAAAAATAATAATATAGTAATATAAAACAACCCTAAAATGTGTCATAATTTTATAGTATGACATATGGATGACCAAGATAACCCTTGGGAAGAAACCTTTACATTTGGAATCCACATGGGTGTGATTATGACACTTATAACATTTACTTTAATGTAAAAGAAAATATGTTACAAAGATAATTCTTCTTACTACAACAAGTTTAATATGGGATTCTATAAATGATATATTTGACTACAATAGTCATTCGAAAGATAAATATATTTAATAAATCATTGAATTTTATTTAAATTTTTTATAAATTAAATAATAAATTTTATTATGACTCAATGGTGATGCAATGATTACATCATTAATAAATTATACAAATAAATGATATTATAATTGTTAAAATAAATATTATTTAATTTTATTTGATTCCATCCCAGAATATTATGCATGGATATGACATGTGATGATTTAATTTATGTAATTTGTTTTCAAACAAATCATGTTATGAAAATTTGAAAAACTCAATATTCAATAGTGTCAAAATTGACATAATTCATAATAGAAAATATAATGTAGTTTATTAAATGTTATAAAATTCATAAAAATACAAGACTAAACCAAATGGTTAGGATAAGTCCTAATATTTCATAAATGACACTTTTTTGGCCTTTGGACATGTTATTCTAATTACATTAACACAAAAAGCGTAAATAACTAGTTATAATGCTAAGATTAACAAAGGTAAAATAAGTGTAAAACAAAAAAACAAGGAATAAAACATATTAAAAACATTTATAATTTTAATTAGATATTGGAGATACAACCCAACATCATATTATATTTGAATGAAATTTATTTTAGACCCTTATAAATCAAAAATAAATTTATAATAGGTTAATATTTCAAGACTTTCCTAAAGTGCCGCTTATCTCTCCTATAAAATGGAACATATACTAATCCTTTATTCACACTTCCAATGCATTTTGGTTCATCCAATATATATAAATAAACTTCCTAGAATACCTACTGGGATTCATGAATCCTTTTTTTAGTTAGAACACTCTTTTAGTTGTTTTAATGTTTTTTTCAATGGTGATCAACCGAAGAGGAGTTATCATTTTCATTATGTGTTTCTATTTTATTTCTTCATCCACTTCATTAAAATAAAATCTAACAATGATAAGATAATAACTAAAATATCATTAATATATTTTGATTTATTATTTTAATATCTTCATATAAATCATTATCTACTTCAATTAAATGGGAATGAAATTAATCAATTATGCGTACGTGTGTACGTTCAACCCATGAAACCTATCTAATTTGTTTTCTATAACTATATTGCATCACAAGATATATTAAAGTAATCAATGTTCATTTGATATATTCATGAAATAATAATTATTATAAAATAATAATATATCAATTACGTTCTTACTTTTATGTTCATAAAAATGATAATGTCGTTCATGCGTACATGTGAACTATCACCTCCACGAAGTGGTGTGACTCATTCTGATTCATTATATAACTTGTTTGATATATATAAGTGATTATTATGATATCAATAATATCATTTTTATTATGTCAAGATAAAATTATTATTATCTTATTTCTATAATGATTAATGAAAAATGTAAATGTTACTCATGCGTATGTATGACCTATAGTCTCCATGATTATTACGTTGTTAATTTTTCATAACCATAATTAACAGTTTGATTCAAAAATTATGATTAATGTATAAATATGATGACTATGTAAGGAATATTATTATGTACATGATGTAATTATGACCACATGGACTATTGACTTCATAACCATGTTCATTTTTGACTCTAGTACTGAATATCAAGAAAACATCCTATATTAACATAAATAATTATTTAATATCTATAACATGGTATCAAGTGATATATAAGAAACAAGAAACCTGAAAAAGGCACTCGAGAAATTATAAATTAATCTCATTTTATTGTTTAGTAATTTAAATAACATACATGTTAAGTCTAACTCGAGGAAATAGAAATCATATCTCAATCTAGATTCATTGAGTTAAATATCCATTTCATTGGTTTTGTTTTTCCAAGAATATGTGTGAATGAGCTTCGGTTGTTTGACACTAAATATCCACTTATATTGGCTGGACTTATATTTTTCACAGATAATTATTTTATTTATTTTTCCTTAATCTAATAATTCAATTTTGTATGGGCCTTCATCTCAATATCCTTTAATTGAGGAATATTTTGACATTATACTCCTATTTATTTTTTACGGTGTATAGTAAACCCCGTTGAGTTTTTTTTTCATTCAATAGCATTCAAAAGAAATTTTTTTTCTGTGAAACATTTTACTGAATGAAAAATGTAATGTTTTATAACTTATGTGGTGACAATGAATTTTTCCACCACTGTAACCATTATTTGATATTTGGCTTCCTCTAAAAAATGTAATGTTTTTAAAAATAATATAAATACCATATACCATTTTCCTGTATTTCAGTATTGAATTTTTTTTATAAAGTATTATTTATTCCAATACCTTGTAATGATTTCTTTTGATTTCAATGTGGAAATTTTTTTTCCTTTATTCTCATTTTATTTCTTTTGATTATGTTATTTTTTTGGGCATTGAATATATATTCGTGGTACCATGATAAAAGGAAGATATGTGAGCCCATGATAGCTCTCCAATGCAATGGTTAATGAGACGGAGGTAAACTATAAGGTTTCTCTTAAAAGATTTAGGTAATCTATTGCGATGTGTATTCCAAACATAACAATATAGGTTACTCTCTATGTAGTTATGGAAGATACAATGTAGAAATGATATGGATGGAACGAGTTACCTTTATGATTTATGATTTTTTATAAGTTTTTCTAGAATATTTTTATTTCATGAGGTATGATAAAAACTATATTTTTTATTGGTGAAAATTATGATTTTGTGAAAATGTTTTTATGGTTTTATAAATATTCAAGGATTAACGTTTTCTTTCATTATTTTATATCCCATTTGGTGCTTTTTGTGCTCATACCATGTTTTTAGAAAATGTTTTTTGGGTATAATTATGGGCATGTCAATGGAAGAAGTCAAGAATATTTTTATCATGAAAAATAAAGCATGTTTTCTTTTAAATGTTTTATACCATGGATGAAATGGATACTATTATAGTGGTATCCAATTTTTAGAAATTTGTGTTATTATGTATTAGAAATTTCATAATTATCTAAAAATCAATACCAAAAAAGATCCTCAGTGTGAATTATTGACTTAACTCAATATTAGGTAATGTTTAAGGCTAGGGCCTTGCAAAAGTAAACATGTTTTTCTTCTGTTCTGATAAACTATAAAATTATCTCTCTTTTTTGTGTGTGATACTTATGGAAATGGTGACTTATATCTACATTCCTAGATAATGAGTGATTTGATGGTTTTCTAAAAAATTTATGGAATTTTTTATCACATATAATTGGTTTTTCACTAAAACTCATGCCAAAGCTAATGAGTCTTTATTGTGTCCCCAACACTGGAGGAAATAAACAACCAACTAACATATATTTATCTTCATCAATGAAACATCTATAGATTATTGTTTCTTACAATACAATGAATCAAATTTCACTAATTTGAAATTATATGTTCTGTTTTAACTTTTTTTTGTCTATTTTAAATCCTCTAATGGGATCATCTGAAAAATAAATTAACTCAAAATCATTTCCATAATAGTCAAATAGTCCAAGATTTATATTTCCGTAACTGTAATAAAAAAATCATTTTTAATCATTAAAATGAGACACTTTCTTAATTTCTTATTATATCCCATATAATTATACTAAAACATTAAATATGGAAGAATAGTTGTATGTTATAGTAACCTACTGAAAATCCCTCTAAAATCCTTTCGATAAAAAATTTCCGAGATTCATTATGGTCAATATATTTTTATCTTCTGATAAGAGTAAAAATAAATTTATTATTTTCATATCCAAAATATTTTATCATATATTTTATATAATATTTTTTCAAATATAAAAGTCATTCTAGGTTTTTTAGAAAGTTTAAAACCAAGATAAATTCTTATTTCAACAATCATGCCCATTTCAAACTCATATTTGATTAGATCTACAATGGAATCAATAAGATATTATTGAGATGATCCAAGTATAATTTATCTTATATAAATTTTTACAATATTTTTATCTTTAACATATTTTTAAATACAGAGTCAGATAAAAATATCCCTTTACATTTTTTGTAGGAAAACCTATTTTAGTATATCATATTAGGATCTTGGAGATTTTTTATGTCTATAATGTGCCTTAGATTGTCTAAAAACAGTATATTGAGATTTTTGGATTTTGAAAATACATGGTTGTCCAAATAAACTTCTTTTTAAACACGTAGATTAGATAAATAGAACTTCTCATCCATTTTAAAATGGGTGAAATTTATTATTTCTTCATAAGATAGAAGAATAAGAATACATTTAAGGCATACTACTAGGTTATAGCATGCATCACATTCTATTCATAGTTATTGGTTATAAACCATTGAAAAAAGTCTTTTTTTACTCATAATAATTATTCCATTTTCTAAAAATTTATTATAAATAAGTATTTTAAACTAATTAAAATAGAATATTTATAGAATTAAACCAAAATTAATACTTATGTACTATAAAAATCATTGATTTTATCATATATTTATTCCATTTATCCATCGTAACCTAATTCCTCATTCGGAGTCTTAGGTTCAAATTGTGATAAAAATTCCCAATTCTCAAATTGGTTTCTTATTAATCTTCCAATTATGAATGGTTTCCCAAGTTCACCAATGATACTATTAGTTGAATTATGTTTATGATTTTTTGAATTATTGGTTGTATAAAACTGGCTTCTTCAATAGAATGTCATATTTATTATTTATGTACATATTCAGAAACTATTTCTTCATTTTTTCTTTAATATGAATAATTTTCAAACATGGATTAATTTTTATAGAAATAAAATCTAAAATGTTGTATTAGGTTGTATGAAAACAAAAAGACTAGTTTCATTAAATTTCACTACACTGTTCCATCAATAATAAATGTATTTTTATTAAATTTTCTATATTCCTTACTAGTTATGGAATAAGCTTGAAAAATTCCTTCATCGGGTATTAGAAATAATTATGTAAATTATATTTAGAATTCGTTATAAACACATTACATCAAAAAAAACTTAATAATGAATGTTTTACCTTTCTTATAATTTATAATATATAATTATTCTTATTTAGAAAGTTTCAAAGAAAATTTCAATTTCTAGTGTAGTAGGATGTACTAACTACTTCATCCTGGAAATTTTTATAAAGTTATTATTAAATTAACATAGTTCAATTAATATCCTGAATAAATATATTTGTTCATACAGAAACACCATTTTATGGTGTGTTTTATGATCTCAAAATTGATTTATTATATTGTCTTTAACAAAAACATTAAAAAAATGAATATATAAAATCATCACTATGATAAATATGAATAATTATCAATGTTAGAAATTAATCATTTTTAAAACATTCTAAAATTTTATAAAAAATAATTTCCATTCTATTTTTCTAGGAAATATACCCTTGTATATATATTGTTGTCATTAACTAAGACATATATAGAGTATTGGTGACTAGTACATCCAATTTTTGTAACCCCAAATAAACCCATGTGAATTAAATAAAATAAATAATAATTTGAAACACCAGTAGTAGTTTTACAACATGACGTATGTATCATTCCAAATTTACAATGATCACAAACATTAAAACAATTAATCTTAATCTCCGATAGATTTTTACTAAGTCCATAATTAGAATATCTGTCTAATGTTCAAACATTACAATGTCCTTGTATTTTATTTCTTAACAAGGATTGAACTTATATTAAAATTTGTAAAGGAAGATCATTGATTCTATGGTCTTTTATATTATGTGTATAAACATTTTAATTCCTACAGATAGAAAGAGTGAAATTAATTTTTTAATATTGAACTATATAATTATAATTCTTAAAGTTCATGAGATATCTTTCATCACATTATTTACATATTATAGTGTTGTTTTACATGAAACCTAAAACAAATAAAATATTTAAATTTAATAAATTTACAATAAGAATAATATCTTATATTCATTATCTCTCTCATTATGAATTATCACTAATATAATAAGTTCCACCTTTATTCATGATATTATTTTAAAAGAATTTTTTATTTCCAGTCATGTTCTATGGAAAAATACTGTCCAAGTTAAAATAATTATTGTTTTTTATCCTATAATAATTTCCCTAAAAATAAAATGTTATAATTTTGATATGCAACCCTTCATGGATCCATATTTTTTAGAAAATAATAATTGAATTTTCTATATATACATATATTTCCTATATTGTATAGCTTCCAATTCCTTATAAATAAGGTCCCTAATTAAACCAAATGACTTAATTTTATTCATTGCATAATATTTCTTTTAGTATCCACCACTTTGAAATTTTGTACAAAAGGGGAACATTTAGAAACAAATTAATTAATTAAAAAATTGGTTTATAATTTTGTAAATCCCATCGGGAAATCATTTCAGTGAGCTATCATATATATATATATGTACACAAAATTATTATTTTGAAATTAAATTTTGACGGATTTTTATTCTACTAAATATATTATTGTTAAATTTAATACATAATTTCTTATTTATATTTGGTGTGGTATAATTATATTTCATTTCCCTAAATCATTTTTCAGATAAGAAATATATTTAGAATGTTTTAAAATTCATAAATTTTAATTAATAATTTTATCATTTTATTTATCAATATATTTAGATAAATTATTATTTTACTTTTATATTAAATTTACATATCATGAATCTACCTCAAAACATTGTAAAGAATCATTATCATAAGAAGAATTTTCTTTCTCTTATTTCGAATATGTAGACCTATTTCAATCATCATAATTATGATATTTTATATATAAAGTAATAGTTTATAATGATTCAATAGATACTTTTCCAATGATGAAATTATTGTTCATATGAGTTTTTTCAAAAAACTCTATATTTTTATGATAAACACTGAAATTATTCTAGATTCATTTAAACTAAATAGCCACTTCACTTTCACTCCAGGTATGCGAACAATTTATTTTTTTTATTACATTGTTATTATATAACTCTCTTTAAATTCTATCATTATTATATATTTTATTCAATGTATTTATATCCTATATGATATGACCCAGTTTATTTCATTTATAACATATAAATTTAGAAGTGACTTTCATGTCACCTCATTCTTTATGGTTCTTATTTTATTTTAATGGGGATACTTTTTTCCAACAATTTTTTTCATCATTTTCCCAAAATTTTCATTTTCATTAACAAATATTTATATAAAATATTTTCTCTCTCAACTTTTAATTTATCCTGGTAATAATATTTAGATACTTTCACTGATGATTTTTCATTCTTAATGGATTAAAAAATTTGTAAAAAATATACACCATTATTTTTCTTTTCATTCTCAACACAAAAATTCGACCTACGCTCATACTAATTGATAGTTTCAATCATATCAAATAAATTCTAAATCATAATTTTTTAGTATCTTCAAGACTTGTTCTTTGAGATTCCTATTATTTGGGAATTATATATATTATATATTCAATAAAATTTACTTTAGATAAATCCTTATCATTATGATATAGTAAACATATAAACATTTTCATGAATATAGGGTTAATCTTGTCAACACATTCTCTATGATGAAAATAATATTTTTTATTATCTTCTCCTTGCACAACACTTCATATTTCAGTAGAAATGGTTGTCCCAAAGTCACTAATATCATTATTTTCATAATACAATTAGTGTTTTTGAATTATTATATTTTAGTGTAAATATTCATTTTCATAGAACCAAGGGAAGTATTTAAACTATTTAGGTTTGTAGAAAATTTGAATATTCAACTACAGTGACTTCCGAAATCTCTTTGCCTAGAATAACATAGTTTTCAATCAATATAATAGAGTTTAAAAATCAACATCCTCTCACAAAATACTTAATTCTATATCTCTAATAGTTATTGTTATCAAATTTATAAATCTATTTTATTTTGAGATACATATTTTATAATGTCCAAAATAAAAAATATTCAATCATATATAAAAAATAATATTTTAAAAAATAAAATATGGTGTAAAAATTTATAAAAATAAAATATATTTTTTGAAAAAAATTTAGAACTTTTTAAAAAATTTAATTTTGAAAATATAATAATATAATATTCTATAATACGAGATATATGAAAATAAGATTATATAGATTATTATAAGATGAGTGGTGAATTATATTTTCTAAAATAAATAAACTATTTCTTTAATTTCCACATTTTTATGTTTATAAGATGAATATTTTATCTTATTAAATGTTTTTTTAGAAGATTACAATCAACAATATAAAATTTTCCTACCATGCATAGTGGAAAAATATATTAAAAAAAATTATCTAAAATGAAAATAAAAATTTTATAAGAAAACATACTAAAAATTTTATAAGAATATATGAAGTTAAATCATTTGTGTGAAGGAATTAAATATCCAGTATTTTTGGTATCTATAGATTTCACCTAACCATATAGGTATTTCCTTATTATATCATGAAATACATTGACCAGAAGATCAATATAAGTCTCAATTCTCATATACCTAGGATCCCTCTATCAAAATATATTGGATAAACCACTATCTATGAAAATTGTGACATCCCTAAATCATGATTGATTGGACATGTAGTTAAAATCGTAAAAACTCATAATGAATTTATAGAATATCCTCATAGTATATGATTTAATAAAAATACACACTAAAAATATATAATCAAATTATCATAAAGTAACAGAATTTTAGAATAATCAACATAGAAGTTTCTATATTGTTAGTAATGGAATTGCTCCCTCCTCAAATACTACTTACATTTATAGGAATTTATCTTATGATCATATTCTAGGCTATTTGGAGGTGTTTCCAACAACATCCTACAAACTGTTATTTCACATTGAAGGTTCTACAGATATTCTCTATCGAATATATGTTTTTTATAAATTACTGTAATAATGGTTTAAAATTCAATTAGATATAATTAATTCCCATGTTCTATGAAATTATAGTTTCTTTATTGGTCTCACCCAATGTTACCCAAGTTCCAAGGGTTAAGTGGTCACTTGTAGTGTAGCTTGTCTGGTCGAATTCTCATACAACTAATAATATCCTATAGACACACAATATAAGTAGATGTATTTTTGGATATGAAGTGGACAACTTGGGTTGATTTTATATGGTTTTAAATGGGACTAAGAGATCTATGTGAATTAAAATTATGATAAAATGAGTTTATCGTAGGTTATTTCTCAGGGGGGGAATGGATGGATTCCCTTTTTACCGATTTCATTTTCACTAACTCAAGAAGGATTCATGCAATTAATTCAAACAAACCTCATAAAATACAAGTTTAAAACCTTTACAAACATAATCTAGTCACCTATACACTTGTAGGATCATTTTCATGATCACTCCAAGGAAAAGGATCTTATTATCACATAAAAGTGGGGTGAATAACTTCGATAAGGAAGAGGAAGAGATAAAATCATTGAATAAATGAAACTTAAATAAAATAAATTAATAAAAATTTTGAGAGGGAGAAATAAAATTCAATCTAGCCCTTTGATACTCACATGGATCGACCCGTAAAATAGTTATCCCTAAATTATTGACATTTCCTCAATAGAAGCAGGAATTAGACACTTTAGGGTGGAATTGAAGAAGCAAAAACGACAAAATAATGATCACTCCTCCGTTGTGTGAAGAATATCATAGGGTTTGGTGTGAATAAGATCACACCACGAGGCAACAATATCAACTTGATATAAAGAAGAACTGAATAATAGAAGAAGAATATGTTTTATTAAAAACTAAGGTGATATTAACAACTTAAATGAGAAAGAATAACATTACAATGAAAAATCTACATAATAAAATTACAATGAAAACAAAGCTCCAAGATCCCCAAATCCTCCACCCCTACTACCTTAAATAAGAATTTAGGAACCCTTGGATCAAGTGGTGCATATAAAGATAATATTTATCCCTGAATGTCCACTAATATCCTGTAATATTTGAGATTTTTTTTGGTTTTCGAGATACTATTTAAATGGTGGGATGTTTTTCTGGGCTGTAGAATCTTCCCCAAAAATTTATTCTTTGACATGGGTTGCCAGGAAGTCCATTAAAATGTATGAATTAGCTTGGGAAACGTTTAAATTAATTTTTCTCATGATATCCTTTATGTTTTGTTAATTTTTTATAATAATTGGGCTTGAATATTCTCCCCTACATCACTTTTACTGGTTTGATGTCTAGTTCACTTCGTTCTGAATGTTGTTTGTTCAAGGCCAACATTGATGGTCTACCAATTTCAATCTCCATGTTCTCCAAGAGCCTGAATCATTTCATATAGGATGGGAGACCTGAAAATAAATTCAATACCATTTTTCGTTTTAGGAGGTGTTTAAATATGGACCAAGAAATAGTGAACATTAATAATTAATTACAATCATAATGTGAAATAATGTTCAAATTATACAATTTACTAAAAATAGTGTTTATGAATAATGATGGACATGAATATTAAAATATAAACAATAAATATTATCCTCTTTTATTATCTAATCACACCACCAACATGATTTTTTCTACTCCCGAGAAATATATATCCCAAAAATATGAAATTCGAATTCCCTTTTGAAAAAACATTTTATTATTGATTACTCAACCAAAAATATCTTAATAAAAAATTACAAAACCCATCGAAATCATTTAAAACAAGCTACATCTAGAGAGATATCCCAAGCCCAAGACAATTATTTTGGTCAAATTCATTTAACTATTTCATCCAGCTACAATTAAGTGTGATGTAGTATTTTGTGTCACAATAGACATGGGGGTACATCTTCGTTCATGGGAGAAAAGATGGATGTGCTAGGAAGAATCAAATTTTAATATTAAGATGAGTATTGATTTTTTCTAATTTTTTTTTATTTTTATTTTTGTTTTTGTTTTTGTTTTATTTTTATTTTTATTTTTCAATTAATCCATTGTAATTGAATTTTAACTCAATCTAGTAAACCCATATAGAAAGAATTTTCCGATGAATCCCATTCTTAATAACCTTAGGGAAACAAGTGAAGCTCACATACCCAGGAATCATCTCAAGTTTACTCAATCAAAACCAAATTCACTCTCCCACAAATTGAGATAAAATTCTCATCTCCAGGCAATAAAACTCTGGGGTCATGACCGACAAGTGTCAAAATCCACACATTCAGGAAATCCAATGCTATACAAGCAATTTTTTTTTTAATTTTTTAATTATTATTATTTTCAGAAGACTCATGTTAAATTTAAAATGATCACCAAACATATTCCATTTATTATAGGACCCCAAAAAGTAAATCTAACACACCAAAATCCATAGGATGTTCGTGGTGTTTTTTTATTAAATGGATGAATATATAAACTGTGATAATCACATCGGAAAACCTCACTTTCACAATTAGATACACAACTTAAACATGCATTAAAATCAGAATCACGACATGGAAAAACATTTGATATCCAATTTAATAGTTTTCAAAGTGTATTATTATATTCAATGTTATAGATTTTTTTATTTCACAGAAAATTTTTAAGCACAAAAAAGTGATTTTTTTATTTCATCTCTCCTATCATAGAATTAAATTATCCCTACTGTTTTAAAAAAACATACAGGGGTATGGGAGAGGAGTTCACAGTGGACATTGAAAATGCGAATTATGGAATGAAGTCACCTGGTTGTTGAATTTGAATGTGTGTGCCCCATTCTCCCTTCAGTCCTTAGTTTGAGTCCCCACGTATTCACTGATTGTGACAGGCATGGACCATAACCTACGACATAAACTTTAATTTTTTTATAATTTTTATTTTGTATTTTTCTTTTAGCCAATAATAATTTAAAAATAATATAAAATAAATAGATGACACATTGTCTTCATTTTAAATTTCTGGGTAAGGTATTAGTCAGGGATCACACCATGTGACATGGATGAATATAGCTCTCCCCTTTCATATGCACCCTTACTCATAAAAGAAGAATAGGTCAACAGTCTAAGGTAATTGTTTTCTTTATGTATTTTTATTTTAACATAAAAGAATATAAAAATAAAATAAACTAATGATGAATTGTCTCATTTTAAATTTCTGGGTAATGTATTACACAGAGATCACACCATGTGACACAGATGAATATGGTTCTCCCATTTAATAACCATCCTTACTCATAAAATAATACCAGGTCAACAGTCTAATGTAATTTTTTTTAAACATCAAAATGAAAAATAAAGATGATTCACAATGATTGGAAACATGAAAAAAACGGGTTATCTCCTATATTGATCTTTTTTTAACGTCTTTAGCTCAACATAGACACATAAAATTTTAATTATTTTCCTCATATAAGGATTTTTCACTATTTTATTCATCAAATTTCTATTTATGGAATGGTTCAATGAATGGTTTGACTCATTGACCATTTACTTTAAAGGTTTGACCATTGGTGGGATATTTAATTTCTACAGCCCCATGGGGGTACACCTAATGATCTTTTATAGACGTGACAATCTAGACCTCATCATTCCCAAGTGTAAATGATATATAAATATATATATAAGAATATGTTTACCTGGTAAAATGTGTTTGGTTTTACGATTTTGGGATTGGTAGTCTTGTAATTTTGCTTTAGTGATCCTTGAATTATCATAAACTTCCATCCTAAGTTCCTCATGTTCATTGAGATCTAATTTTCTTTTTTGTTTTAGCCAATGAGAAGTCATAATTAATTTTTTTAATTTCCCAAAAGCCCTTATGATGAATATCCACTAGAAAATGGCATGCTTTACCATAATCAAACCTATATGGGGGAAATTCTTAAAATTGTTTTATGTGCGGTTTGATAGGCCCCAAGAGAATATAATAATTTACTCGACTAATCTTTCCCATATGGATTAACGATTTTCTCAAGAATTTGTTTGATTTATCAATGGGAAACCTCTGTTTTTCCATTGGTTTTTGGGTGGTAAGCATTGGATACTTTATCGGAAATTCTATATTTTTACATCATTGTTGATGATGGATTATTGAAAAAATGAGTTCCACGATAAAAAATGATATCCATAGGAATTCCAAATATAAAGAGGATGTTTTTCATGAGATATTTAATCATATTTTGATGATCATTAAATTTTTTAGGAATGGACTCAATTGATTCTAAGACATAATTGATAGTTAAAAGAATTTACAAATATTCCTTAGAATTTTGGTAGGGACCCATGAAATCGATTCCCCAACAGTCAAATCATTCAATCACTAAAATGTGAGGGAGTGGAATTTGATTCCTTTTTGTGATGGAACAAACATGTTGACACCTAGGTCATCATTGAAAAATATGTAGGAGTCTCTTGAGAGGGATGGATAGAAGATACCACACTAAAAAACCTTAACAGATTTCTTATTAGAAGAAAAGTGACCTCCACATGCTTCATTAAGACATAATTTAAGGATGAACACTTATTAGAATTCTAGGGCACACCTCTTAATGACTTGTTCAAGGAAGAAATAATAGAGTTATGGATCACCAAACACATAGTTCCTGATATTAAAAATTAATTTCCTTCTAAATTGAGTCCCTATGAATTTTGGAATTACTCCTGTAACTTAGAAGTTGGTTATGTTAGCATACCAAGGGAATTCAGTCATAGAGTTTTGGTGTTCATCGGGGAATAAATCAGATGCATAAAGGTGAGATAATTTCTCATTAAATTAAATCCAAGAGAGACTATCTACTATAACATTTTCAACAACCTTTTTCCCATGATTGTGAGGTCAAAATCTTGTAAGAGAGTGACCAACCTAATCATTCTAGACTTAACATCTTGTTTATCAAATATGTATTTGCGTAAAAAATGGTTAGTGAACATGGTGATGGGGGATCCTAATAGTTAGGACCAAACGGTTTCTAAGGAAAATACAATACTAAGTAACTTCTTCTTAGTTGTTGTGTAGTTTATATGGGCATCATTTGAGGATTTTCTTGCATAAGAAATTATGTAATGATTTTTATAACAATGTTGTCTTATCAAAGCTTCTAAATCAAAGTCTGTAGAATCAATCATTAGTTCAGAAATTAGTTTCCAATTTGGGGTTTTCATGATGGTTGGAGAGGTGAGAGATTATTTGAGGGTTGATAATGAACCCTCACAGCTTTCTATCGAAACCAATGGAGCATCCTTTACTAGAGGAACCCAAAGGGGGTGAGTGATTGAACTAATGTTCCTAATGAATCTTCTATAGAAACCATCATGTCCTTATAAATACATCACATAATATGTTTTGGTTATGGAAGGTGAAAAATGATGTCAAAATTCACTTTATCTACTTCAATCCCCATACTTGGTACTAGATGTTCAAGGACTCGTCCCCTTTAAAATATGAAATTTCATTTTTTCTAGTATTGTACTAGATTATTATCTTCACATCTTGAAAAAAATATCTCCACATTCCCCAGACAACCCTCAAATATATCCCCAAACACATAAAAGACATCCATGAAGACCTCTAGAAAATCCCCTACCATGTCCGAGAAGATTCCAATCATGCACCGCTGGAAGGTTCTAGGGGAATTTCATAACTCGAAAGGCATATATTTGAAGGAAAAGGTAACTAATAGACTTGTGGATGTTGTCCTCCATTGATCCTCGAGGGATACCTCAATTTGATTGTACCCTGAGTACCCATATAATAAACAGTAGAAGGCATGATATTTCACTCTCTCAAGGACTTGTTCAATGAATGGTAAGGGGAAATGGTCGTTCTTGGTAAATGAGTGTAACTTCCTATAGTCTATGTAGACCCTACAACCACTAATCACTCTATTTGGCAGAATATATCAATCTTTATTGGTTATCACTTTGATTAAGTGGGATAATCCCATGAATATCAGATAGGTTCCATCCAATAGATTTCTTGTGTATCCAAGGGATGTCAAGATGCATCCTCTAATGATATTATTGAAGATAAGAAGAAATGAAAGTAGGATGTTTTCCATTTTCTCCTAGGAAGGAATACAAAAGTGTATTAGTAATTTATTTCAATTAAATGTCATTTTGGTTTAAAATTTCAGTAGAATATTGGGACATTACATCAAGATCAAATTCTATTTTATACTTTCAGATAATTTTGATTCCCTAACTGTAATAAGTTTATGCTAATAGATTGTTTTTTTAGTGTTAAAGAAGGGAATTGGATTGGTCTCCATGAATTTTTCTTCCTGAAATTTTTCCCTAATTGTTGATATTACAATTTTATCATTGGATAAAAATGAAAGTGATTCTAGGCAAGAAGATAAAATTATTTCATATGAATAAAGGAAATTAATCTCATCCAGACATAAACATTACTAAAATATTCCTTGATGTCCTATGGATTCATTATCAATTCTTCCTATCATGTTTACTTCATAAATATCCTCCTCATCCCATATTTTTGAGCTTTCATTATAGATGTATGAGTCTATTGTCATGTTTCCAAAGGAGATGGTCAGGTTCCCATTTCAGAATCAGATAACATAGTTGATTTTTTCAAGGAATGGATGAACAAGGATGATTGGGGTTTCTTCTTTATTACCAATGTTTGGATTGTTTTTCAGGACAATGAAGTCATCCGGGTAGATGATGTTCTCTAATTTTTCCAAAATAATCTTTTAAGCCACCTTTGGAACAAAATGCTACAATCAATAAGTTGAAGTGTGATAGATGTGGCGTGTAGCTCTTTGAGGCCTAATATATAGTACAAAGCATAAATAATGATATTTAAACTGGAACCTAGGTCACACATGACTTTTACAACATTATTCTCTCCTAATTCAACATTGGTGTAAGGGAATCCTGGATCATTAATCATTGTTGGAAGGGTTCGTTGGGTTTTTGTGCTAACTTTTGATGCCACAAGTACTAGGTTATTATGTGAGGATTTCCTCTAAAATGTGCAGAGATCATTTATGTAATTTGATTATGTATGGATTGTTTGAATTGCATCAAGGAGTGTAATGTTCAACTAGAATTTTGATAATATTTCCTTCAACTTTTCACTCAATCCGGGCTTGGTTTTCCCCCTCATGCGTTGAAGAAATTGTTCAGGTTGTGGGGTTATTTGTTGAAGAGTAGTTTCTTTCACATTATTATTAGTTTTTTTTGTTTTATCATATGGGTCATTATAATTTTTATTAGAGTTTGAATCTTTATATTGTTTATGAATTATTTGTTCATTTATCACAATTGATTTATAACTTCTTAAATCTATCATAACCTTTGGTTTTTCACAAGTTGTTTGACTGCAAATTGAATCCACCCTTGATGTTTGTTGTGTAATGGCATGTATAGGCATTGGTGAATTTCTAGTTTTAATAGTTTGAAGTTCTTGTTTAAGGGATGATACTTCTCATTTAATTTTATCCATTTTTTTACACAACTATTCAAGGATTGGGAGAGGGACAGACCAAGTGGGGACTTATGTTGGTTGGTTTATCCCTTGAGGATACTTTGGTTGTTGGATGGGTTAGTGGACCAATTTTTTTATTGGATATAATTATTTTGGTATTAGACTATTTGTGGTTGTAATTGGTTATGGTTTTGAATATTTTGTTTGGGGTAGGGATTTTTTTCATTATGGTTGGATAGGTTCTTGCATATCATGCCAGAAAAATCATGTGTGGTCATTATAACATGGGTTGAATGTCTTTTGGTATTGGGGTTTTGAAAGTTTAGGGTATTTAAATTAGAAGGTGGTCCTCCCATAATAACATCTTTGATGGATGGAATGGTTGGTATGCTGTCTTTTTTGTGGTCATGATTGTCACAAATTGTGCAAACATGGTCTACAATTTGGATTTCATAGATTTTTCTAAGGTATATCTCTTCATCCTTCGTGGTGAGTGCTGCGAGTTTAGCCCTGAAGATATCCTATTCTCTAAGTGCATGAATTCCAGTAGTTCTATTTGGCTTTTCAGAATAAGGTGATGTTCCCTTATTTGGTTTTGTTTAACAAGGATTTATAGATACTCATAATCATCATTTGGGGATTTGTTTTTAAAGTTCCCTTTATACAACATGTAAATGGATTGTTTGTTCCCTGGTACCAACCCTTCAATAAAAATTCTAACTTTTTCTGGAATAGAAAAACCATGATGTGTGACCATGTTTAGGGTTTCTTTGAACCTCCCACACGTTTCATAGAATGACTCCCTATTTTTCAAAAACGTTTTGGATGAAATTTTTAAGTGAAATTTTTTTGTGGTGAGGAAGGTATTTTTTGTAGAATTCTTTATGTAATTGGTCCCAAGAGTTGATGGATAAAGGGTTCAATTTTTATCCAATTTTTAGCACAATCCTTTAATGAAAAATGATAGTGGCTCATCTTAGATGATTATAGATTATATGGTGGATGCATGGTTTATAAAATTTCATTGAACTCCTTAACATGCAGGTAGGGATACTTAGACTCCATTCCATGGAATGTTGCATGGTGGTTTAGGAAATGGGGTTTAATGGTGTAGTTAGAAACGCCTAGGTCATTGTGTCAAATGAATGAGGGGGGGGGGATTTGTCCATGCTTTAGTGGGGTAGTAATTCATGGTTTTATCGACTACATTCCCAATGATTGGAGCTTCTTTGTTTGAGTGTCCCATATGACTCCCATAGGGTTAACCATTTGATTTCGTGGATGAAGATCTATTGGACTTGTTCTAATCGGTGACTTTGGAGTTTTAATAATATTTTGATTAAATGTAAACAATAACTTAGGTGTACTTGTCTCCCCTATATTCAAACATTCCAACCTAACTAATATGTTTATGTTATCATAGGTGTTAGCGGACATGCGCCAAAAGAAACAACATGAAAAAGGGAAAAGATAAGAGAGTTTGGGTGAGAATAGATGAATGGGGTTGAGGAAATATGGTTTTTTGTCTAAATAAAAAAACGGTCCATGACAACAGTGCCAAAATTTGGTCTCACCCATATTTTCCAAAGTTCTAAGGGTTAAGCGGTCGCTAGCAGTGTCGCTTGAGTGGTCGAATCCTCGGAGACATATGAAGAACTTATAGATACACAATATACAGATTTGGATTTTTGGATATGATGTGGCCAACTTGGGTTGATTTTAGATGTCTTTGAATGATCAATAAAAAATCAATTTGAATTGATTTTTTTTGAAAATGAGTTGATTCAAGGTTACGGATATGGGTGGATTGAATGAATTCCTTTTTTTACAATTTCAATTTCATTAAATCGAGAAGGATTCATGAAATGAATTAAATATAACATTAATACATACTGGTTAAACCCCTTTTAAAAACACATTCTAATCACCAACACAATTTTAGGATCATTTTCATGAGAACTCTAAGTTAAATAGTCTTATTAGCATATAAAAGTTGGGCTAATAAATTCAATAAGGAACAAGAAGAGAGAAAATAATTGAATAAAAAAACACAAATAAAAGAAATTTAAAAAATTTAGATTATGAGAAATTACATTTAATACAACCACTTGATACTCCCTTGGATCAACCAAAAAAAATTTATCCCTCCATTTATTACATGTTCTCAACGAAAGTGGGAAGTAGACTCATAAGGGTGAAATTGATGAAGTAAAAACAAAAAAATAATGATCAATCCTCCATTGTGTGAATAATAACACAAGGTTTGGTGTGAATAAGTTGAGACTTAGAGGCAACAGTATCAACCTGATATAAAGAATAACTGAATAAGAGAAGGAGAAGAACTTTTAATAAAAACTAAGGTGATTCGAATAATATAATTGTGAAAGAATAACATTACAAAGACAAATCGGCATAATAACATTGTAATGAAAACAAAGCTCCAATATTCAAACCTCCATTACCACTACTGTCATAAATAAACATTTAGAAATCCTTGGTTTGACCCCCCTACTATCCATGTCTCTTTAATTAATTTTGGTGGGCCTCGATGGGTGGAAAATTAATGTAGATGAGACTTTTCCACTCTCTCCCCAAAGTGTCAGCCAGCATGCATCCACTGAAATGAGGCGCCTAAATGATCTACTAGATTGAAAATTTTGAGTGGGAAATAATAAGATAAAATAAATCCATGGATTTCCCCTAATCTCATATAAAATATCAGAAGAATATAATTTTTGGTTTGAAAGATATTATTTAACAGGTGGGCTATTTTTCAGGGCCATATAATCTGGATCAGAATTTCATCTTCTACCATTATAATGTATGTATTATCTCAGTACACTATGGAATTAAATGTTTCCCATGATGTTATCATTCTTTAGTTAAATTTTTATAATCATTGGCCTTGAATTTTTTCATCTATAGTACTTTTATTCAGCTGATGTTCAGTTCAATTCACCAAGAATGTAGTTGGTTCAACGCCCACTTTGGTGGTATTATAATTTGAATATCCAAGTGATCAAAAATAATTAATTATTTCTCATAGCATAGGAGACCAAAAAATAAAATTAATACCATTTATTATTTTATGAGGTGTTCAAATATGGACCATGTAATATTGCACTTTCACAAATAATTACAATTATAATGTGAACTAATGTTCAAATTGTAAAATACACTAAAAATTGTCTTTATGAATAATAAAATGCATGAATATAATAATATAACCAATTAATATTATACTCTTTCAATGGATAATCAAACCCCCAACCTGTGTTTTTCCATTCTTGAGGAAAATATTTTACAAAAATATGAAATTCTAATTCCCTTTTCCAAAAAAAATTTAATACACACTACTCATACAAATATCTCATTCCAAAAAATAATGAAACACATCAGAATCATTTAAAAAATTCATGTTCTATAGCCATATACAAATCCCAATCCCATTCAAATTTTCAAATTCAACTCCATTTTTCATCTAATATCAATTTATCATGATGAAATATTGTGTGTCATAATAGAAATGGGGGTCATCTTCATTCCTAGGAGAAAAGATAGAAGTGCTAGAAGGAATAAAATTTAAATATTAAGATGAGTATTAGTTTTTTATAATTTTTTTATTTTCATTTTAATATGTTTTTATTATTATTAATTTATTCAATTTTTTCATCATAATGGAAATTGAATTCAATCGAGCCTACCCATGTAGAAGTCTTTACCGATGACTCCCAGACTCAATGACCTTAGGGCACTAATTAAATCTCACATACATGGGTATCTTCTCAAGTATAATCCATCAAAAAAATCAAATTAATACAAATAAAGATAAAATGACCAACTCTAGGATAGAAAACACTAGAGTCAAGATCCCCATGTTCCGAAAGCCATAAATTTGGGAAATCCATTTCTCTACGCGCAATCAATTATTTTTTTAATTTTTTTAGAATACTCATGTAAAAACTAAAATTATCCCAAAACCTATTCCATTTATTATAAGACCCCAAAAACTCAATCTAATAACCCAGAATCCATAGTAAGTGCATTGTGTTTTTTTTATTAAATGGATGAAAATATACATTGTGAAAATCACATTGGACAACCACGCATTCGAATATTTGTCCACATGTTCTTAAAATCTCATTAAAAATAGAATCAAGGCATGAAAAATTATTTGATATCTAATTTAAGAGTATCCAATGTGTATTATCATATTCAAGTTTAATGAAATTTTGCCTTCCACTCATTTTTTATGCACACAAAATCAAATAAAATTATTTCACCTCCCCCCAACATAGAATAACATTGTCCCCAGTGTTTAAAAATACATAGAAGAGGTTATGAGATATGTTATCAAATATGACAATGAAAATTAGAATCTTGGAATGACGTCACCTGGTGGTTGAATTTGATAGTTCATGCCCTAGTCTCCCATTGGTCCTGGGTTTGAATCCCAAAGGATTTTCTAATTGTGATGGGAAACATGTCTTTTAATTTTTTAATTTTTTTATATTTTTCTTTTAACAATCAAAAACTTAAAAAACAAAATAAAATAAACTAATGATACATTGTCTTGATTTTAAATTTTTGGTTAAGGTATTACTCAGGGATCACACAACGTGACACAGATGAATATGGCGCTCCCCTTTTATACCCATCCTTACTCATAAAAAAAGAACAAGTCAAAAGTCTAAGGTAATTTATTTATTTTTTTATTTTTCTTTTAACCTAAAAAACATAAAAAATTAATGATGCATTGTATTCTTTTAAATTTCATGGTACGGTGTTACATAGGGATCCCAGCACATGACAAAGATGAATATGGAAATCCCCTTTCATACCCATCCTTACTCATAAAAGAAGAATAGTTCAATAGTCTAAGGTAAATTTTATCAAATATAAAAATAAAAATTAACGATTGTTTAAAATGATTGGAAACATGAAAACCAAGGGTTTCCTTCCATGCAGTGCATTTTTTAACGTCAGTAGCTCGACTTAGACGCTTAATTTTTAAGGTATTTCCCTACTTTAAGGTTTTTTCTGAAAAGTCAGAATCAACTTCCTATTTTTTGAATGGTTCAATGAATGGATTAAATATATGAGCATTAGATTTAAACGTTTGACCAATGGTTGGATAATGTATTTCTATAACCCCATGGGGGTACACCTAATACACTATGTATGGACCTGACCATCTAAACCTCAACCTTTCCTTGAGTAAATGAAGTTTATAGCTATACAAAATAATAGGTTTACGATGTAAAATGTGTTTGGATTTAAGATTACACGATTGGTTGGATTTTACATTATCTTTATTAATCATTTAATTTTCATAAGCATACATCCTAATTTCCTCATGTTCATTGATATCTAATTTTCTTTTTTGATTCATCCAATGAGAGGTAATAAGTCATTTTATTAATTACCCAAAATGCCTTTTTTCAATCTCCACTACCAAATGGCATGATTTACCATAATACAACCTATATGGGGACATTCCTAAAATGGTTTTATATGCAGTTCGATAGGCCCAAAGAGCATCTAAGAATATTCTTGACCAATATTTCCTTGATGGATTAATTGTTTTATCAAGAATTTGTTTGACTTCTCTATTGGCTAACTCAACTTGACCATTAGTATGTGGGTAGTATATGGTGGACACTTTGTGAGAAATTCAATAATTTTCCATGAGTGATGAGAATAGAGCATTGAAAAAATGTGTTCCATGATCACTAATGATAGTCCCAAGAATTCAAAATCTAGAGAGGATGTTTTCCATGAGAAATCTATTAATATTTTTATTATCATTGGATTTTATTAAGAATGTACTCAACCCATTTTGAGACATAATTGATAGATAAAATAATTTTCAAATATACCCAAGATTTTGGGAAGTGACCCATGAAATAGGTTCCCCATTAATCAATTATTTCAATAAAAAAGATGGGGGTGAGTGGTATTTTATTCCTTTTTGTGATGGACCCTAATTTTTGACACCCAGGAAATCATTGATAAAATGCGTATAAGTCCCTTGAAAGGGTGGTCCATAAGAGACCACACTAATGAATCATATCAGAAGCATTCTTATAAGAAAATTGACCTCCACATGCTTCATAATGATTGAATTTAAGGATTGAATCTTGTTTGGATTCTTGGACACACCTCCTAATGACATGGTCAGGGAAGAACATATAGAGGTATAGATCATCATAAAAATAATTTCTAATATAAAAAAGGAATTTTCATCTAGCTTTATCCCCAAATAATTTTGGAATTACTCCTGTATCTAAGAAGTTTTCTATGTCAACATACCAAGGGCAGTCACTCACAAAGTAAACTTGTTCATCATGGAATGAATCCGACACAAAAAGGTGAAATAATTTATTATTAAATTCTATCCTAGAGAGATAATTAGTTACAACATTTTCAACACCATTTTTCATTGATTTTGAGGTAAAACTCTTGTAAGATAATGACCCACCTAATTATTCAAGCCATGGAATCTTCTTTCTCGGAGAGGTATTTCAGTGAAAAATGGCCATTGAACATAGTGATGGGGGATCCTAATAGGTTGGACCTAAACATTTATAAGGTAAATAAAACTACAAGTAATTACTTCTCAGTTTTTGTGAGGTTTATTTGGTCATCATTTAAGGCTTTACATTCATAAGAAATTACATAATCAATTTTATTACAATGTTTTCCTAAAACAGATCCTAAAGAAAAGTCACTGGAATCACACATGAGTTTGAAAGGTAGGTCCCAATTTGGGTATTTCAGGATGAGTGGATAAACAAGAGATGATTTGAGGGTTTATAATGAACCCTCACAGCTATCAGTATAAACAAATTGAGCATTCTTTAATTGAAGACCACCAAGGGTTGATAGATTGAGATAAAGTTCCAACAGAATCTTCTACAGAATCATGAATGTCCTAAGAATGAATTTATTTCCTTAATAGTTTTGGGTGATGGAAAGTGAAAAATGATTTCAACCTTGGATTCATCTAATAAAATCCCCCTACCTAAGACTATATGGCCAAGGAATAGTCCCTCTTTAATCATGAAATTGAATTTTTCCCAGTTTAGGACCAAATTCATTTCTACACATATTGACAAAACTCTCTCCACATTCCTCAGAAATCTCTCAAATATATCCCCAAAAACAGATAATTAATCCATCAATACCTCCTAAAAATACACTACAATGTCATATAATATTCCTATAACTAACCACTGGATGGTTCTAGGGGAATTGTGTAACCACAAGAGCATGGGTTTGAAGGAAAATGGTCCAAATAGAAATGTGAATGCATTGCTCCCTTGATCTTCTAGGGAGACCTAAATATAAAGGTACCCTGAGTAACCATCTAAGAAATAGTAGAAGGCATGACCTAACACTCTCTCAAGGACTTGGTCAATGAATGGTAATGTTAAAATTTTCTTCTTGCTAAATGAGTTTTTATTTTTATAGTTGATGAAGACTCTATAGCCAGTACTCACCCTAGTAGGAAGAATCTCCCTACATCCTTATTTGGTTATCCTTGTGATACCATACTTCTTTGGAACCATGTCGATTAGGATGACCCACTGACTCTCAGCTATGTGATAGATTATACTAGCTTTTAGCAATTTTAGAAGATCTTTTCACACTACATTCATGATATTAGGGGTGAGTCACTACTGAGGTTGACGACATGGATTTGAAATAGATTTTAGAACAATCCTATGAGTATTGATAAGTTGGATAATCCATGGAATATCAGATTGGGTCCATCCAATGGCTTTCTTTTGTCTCCTATGGAAATATAAAAGCATCCTATCATAATCAGTTTTATTAGAATAAGAAATTAAAATAGGATGTATTATATTTTCTCCTATGAAGGCATACTTAACTGTAGTAGGAAGTCTATTCAATTCATGATCAGTATGGTTCTAAGATTTAGTATAATATTGGAACATTAGAACAACATTGATTTTGTTTTTTAGACTTTCAGAAAACTTTCATTAACCTTGTGTAGAATTTTCAGCTACTAGATTGGTATGATTAGTTTTTGGTAAGGGGGTTTGAGTGGCCTCTATGAATTTGGTTTTCTGAAAGATTTCACAGATTGGGGGTCTTACGATTTCATCAGAGAAGAAATATGAAAGTTAATATATCCAAGAAGATAAACATACTACAATTTAAAAAAGGAAATTAATCTCTCCCACATGTAAATATTCTTCAAATATTCCATGATGTTCTTTGGATCCATTATTAATGTTTATATCAGGTTTACTTCATGAATATCTTTGTCGTACCCTTTTTGCGAGCTTTTATTATATATGTTCTAGTCTAAACTCATGTTTCCAAAGGTGATGGTAATGTTCCCATTTCGGACTGAGATAATAGAGTTGATTGTTAAAAGGAGTGTAAGGACAAGGATAGTTGGGGTTTATTTCTTTTAACCTATGTTTGGATATTTGTGATGGAAAATGCAGTCAACAGGGTAGATGAAGTTTTCTACTTTTACCATAACAACCTTTCAAATCCCTTATAAAACCCTAATGTTATTATCAACAAGTTAAAGTGTGGAAAATGTGGGTAGGAACTCTACTAGGTCTAACTGGTAGTACACAACACATGGAATGAGATTGACACTTACCCCTAGGTTGCACAAGGCTTCTAAAACATTATTATCTCTAAGTTAAACATTAATGCAAGGGTATCCCAGGGATTTCATTTTTTTGTAAGGGTTCGTTGGATTGTTGTGCTAACACTTTCTACCGAAATGACTTCGTTCAAATGTGATAATTTCCTCTTAAATGCGAAAAGTTTTTTAATGTATTTTGGGTGTGTAGGAATAGTTTTAATAGCATTGATGAGTGGAATGCTCAACTTGACTTGTGAGAATATTTCTCTCAACATTGCATGCAATTCAGGCATCATTTTCCCTCAGATGCATTTAGGAAATGGTATAGGTTGTGGGATTATTTAATGAAAAGTTATTGCTTTCACATTGATATCATTTTTTTCAGTTTTATTATGTGATTCATTTGAATTTTCATTTGTGTTTGAATCTTTAGATGGTTATTTAATTATTTGTTCATTTTTCTAAACTGATTTCCCACTTCTTAAAACAGTCACACCCTTTAGTTATTCATGAGTTATTTGAGAGCAATGTGGCTCTCCCCGTGATGTTTGTTGTGGAATAGCCTGTGTAGGCATGGTTTTCTTTCTAGTTTTGGTGGTTTGAAGTTATTGTTTAAGGGAAAATACTTTGATGTATGTTTTCTCCATTTTTACCCAACTGTTCATGGATTGGGAGAGGGATAGATTGGTTAGGGGCGTGGGTTTTTTAGTTTATCCGTGGAGGATAATTTGTTTGTTGGATGGGTTGTTGGATGGGTTGTTGGATGTGTTGATGGTATTAGACTGGAGGATGTTGGTATTGGACTGGTTATGGTTAGAAATGGTTAAAGATTTAAAAATTATGTGTAGGGTAGGGTTTTGGTCCTTATGGTTGGATAAGTTCAGGTTTATAATTCAGACATATTATGAGGTGGTCATTATACCTTGCGTTGATTGAGTTATGGTATTGGATATTTTTAAAATTTAGGGAATTTAATTGAGCATGTGGTTCTCTTAGAAGAACATCCTTGATAGATGGAATGGTTGGGATGTTGTTTGTTTTGTGGTCATGTTTTTCACATATTGTGAAAACATGGTCTAGAGTGTAGATTTTATGGATGTTTCTAAGGTCTATCTCTTCAACCTTTATAGTTATTGCTAGTAGATTATCCCTGAGGCATTCCTCATCTTTATGTTTATGAATTTGTGTATTTTATTGAGGATTTTTAGAATAAGGTGACGTTGCACAAGTTTGGTTTTGTTCATCTTGTATTTCTAGATACTCGTAAGCATCATTTGGGGATTTTTTTAAATCTCCCATTACACATCATGTAAATGAATTTCTTTCTCCCCAGGCCCAATCCTTTATAGACATTTTTTACTTATTCAAGAATAAAAAAACCATAGAAAGGAACCATGTTTATGGTGTCTCTAAACCACTCCCATGTTTTATATGATGACTCTACCCCTTTTGAAAAAATGTTTTGGAATCTATTTTTAAGTGAATTTGTTTGTGAGGGAAAGTATTTTTGGTATAATTATCTTTGTAATTGGTCCCAAGAGTTGATGAATGAAGGTCAAAATTTTTTTATACAATTTTAATCACTATCCCTTAATGAAAAAGGTAATATCCTCATTTTAGCTAATTCTATTTGATGTGGGGGACACATGGTTTCTACAATGTCATTGAACTCCTTAACGTGAAGGTAGTGCATCACGTACTCCATTCCATGGAATGTAAGAAGGTGGTTTAGGACATGGGGTTTAAATATGTATTTGGAATCTTATAGGTAATTGTGTTTAATTCATGAGGGGGCATGGGTCCAAGCTATATTGAGGTAGTCATTCATGGTTTGATAGACTAAATTCCCTATGTTTAGAGCTTCCTGATTTGGGTGTGTAGAGACCCGAAGCTTGACGTACATTGAAATTACATTACATTTGCAGAATACTTAGTACATAACAAAAACACACACACAAGGATCATAATAGTTTAGTGTCTTTGGAAACTCGGTGTATAATCTTCTAATCCTGGTGAAAGATCTTCAACATCTCCCATAAAGATCTTCCCTTTTTTTTATACCTAAAACCTTTCTTTATATCTTGGGGAAAAGTAAACATAAAAGGGTGAGCTCAAATGCTCAGTAAGGGTAAACAAAATAAATATCAATCACATCATATTCCTAAGAACATAACATTTTGGAAATCTAAACCTGCAAAAGAGAGCATAATTTCATAAATGGGATAAATCATAGTAGTGAAATGAAATCTCAATAATCATAACTTAAAACATGAAACATTGTGGCATACACACATAATCATAGAGAATTATTTATTGTTAGTCAAGACTCATTTCCAAGACTATCTTAGTGGACAAAGTCCCTTTCTGAACCGAGTCACCCTCGTTTCAGTCCTGTTTCACTGAACCGATATTACCTACCATTTCAGCCATGTCTATCTCATGAGATATAAAATCTTTACCCAATGAATTGGAGGGAGATATAGGTCCCACCCATCTCATAATGATACCATTCTTATGTGTGCCACAAAATCATAAACCATACATCATAGCATAACCCATGTAGCAAAAATGGGAATCTTAAACATCGTGACATCATAAAACAATTCATATAAGATAAAGGGATTCATAAAAATATAATTCCATTACAACATAGTCAAATCAATGTAATAATAGGGATAGAAACAGAACCCTTTATTATCTTAGAAGGAAAATAATTTTGATAAAACATTTGAACTCCATTCTTGAGGAAAATATCCTTTCTGCTTCAAAAACACTTTTCCTTTCTTAACATGTCGTATAATTCTAAATTAAAAGAAGTTGATTAAAAATAAACATGAAAACTTTTAAAGGAATATTCTTGTAAATAATGTTTTAAAAATCCATTCATGCCGTAAAAGTTAAAAAAAAATTTCTTTGTACTTTTGTCGGAAAATTCAAAAAGTACCTCGTACGAAAAACGATAAAAGATTCCTTTCATATCCTTTACTAAAAACTCATCGAAGGGTAAAATTGGATTTAAACAATTGTAGGTGGATGGAAATAATATTACATATTGAGGAAACATGGATGTGGATGATAAAATACACCCCAGTAAATGCCAAAGTATAAAAAATCTCAGATAAAAATGAGATTGTGATATTTCCCTTACCTTAGGTCCGATTTGCTTCGTAAGTGTCCGAACCTCCACTTCTTTGAAGCGCCTCTTTGAGACCTCCTCTTAGGGCACTAAAATTGGTCTTTGAGGAAGACCAGAACCTCTAGGATGTTTCTAGGGAAGTGTAGAAGAGAATTTGGCAGGGGTTGGCCGAGCTTGAAGGCTCCAAGTTGTGTGAGGAAGAGAGGGAGGAGGTGCCCTTTTATAAGGGAGGAGAGGGGCACCTTAGGAATATCTCGAAATATTATTTTATATTAAAGTCAAAATCGGTTTATAATGGTTCTAAAGGGTCTTATTTCGACGGTAAAGTGGGGATGGGTCGAAATCCTATCAACCAATAGGATTTAGACAAGTTTAGGTTATTATTTTAACCTTATCAATTTGATTTAACTCTAAGTTAAAAAATTTAACTTTTACCGTGACTTTTTTTTTTCTTACACTATATGGTTAATACAGTTACTATAACATTCCAAACGAACCCCAAGTTGTTTATTATTAATATATATATCCTTATCTAAGTCATTTGGCCGAACCTTAGATTTTTAGGAATAAAATAACAATTAATAATATAATATTTTATTTAAAAACTATTTTGTGTTAATTTTGACACTATTTGATATATGATTTTTGTGAAAGTCATAACAGAATTATAAGTTCGAACCAAGTTGATTAAATCAATACTAATATATCATAGTAACCTAGAAAATTAGTGGAATTCATAAAAAGTCTCAAATTACATTTATTTGAGCATTTATAACATCAATTATGTTAACATTTCCTTAAAAGGGTAATTACTGCATCATCGTTGTGTCATAAATAAATTAATTTATTTAAAGTCTAAAAATTATAAATAAAATATCATTATGTGGGAAATATTTTTATATTTCTAATGAATATTTATAGTCGAATTTATCTTATGTATAACCCCATATTAAAAATGTTTTAGTTATTAAACATTGATATTAACTATTTTAACTATTCATTAAATAAAATAATATTAAATGTCATAATCTAATCCAAGTGGACCTAAATGGTCATATTATATTCATAAGGTTGTTTTTGGTCAAATTACACTTATCCAATAGAATTAGTACATGTGTTAGGGTAATAGTAATATCATATTTACCCTTAGTTACCCTATTTACTATTAACCGCGGTAAAAAAAAGTAAAAAGTTACTATTCACCAAAAAATTATTTTTATCTCATTAAACCACATTTTACTTACTGATATCAACTGTGTTTGTCGGATTTTCGAAATTCCATTCACAGAAGCGATAAAATTAAGTTTTATGCAAAATTCAGTTTTTAACCTACCACTTAGTGGTTTCACTATTCATCAAAAATTGAAAGTTTTCAGAAAAATATCAAAATTTCACCCTAGGCTAATTTCGGTATTCCGAATCCAAAAATGAGGTCCATTTTGAAAGATAAAATTTCAAAAAGTGGTTATTACTATTCATAACGGCTAGTTCATGACAATATTATAATAATATATCATTGTTTATTAAAACCCGGTATTGCGTACAACACACGCTATCGAGGAAGGTCGCGATTGGGTGTAATGCAAGCCAAGTCAGGGTTGCGTGTTGTGAAAGAATCCTTCGTTGTTTTGTATAACAAAATCCAACCATATTTCATTTATACATTGAATATATATATATATATATATATACTCAATGTTGCGTAGAATAACTATTATCAAAATTGTGTGTAACACGGTCCAAGAATAGTGTTGCGTATACTGCAAGCTAATACGGTGTTGCGTATAGTGCAAGGTAATCTTGGTGTAGAATACAACACAAGACATTAATGAAATTAAAATAATATTTTTCATAAAATCTCGAGGTGTTACATTCTACCCCCCTTAAAATGAATTTCGCCCTCGAAATTCGTCGGGGTTATAAATGGTTTACTACTTGAAAGTTTCTTTAATAGAAACCCACATCGTAAAAAGGAATACCAAAACCAGTCATTAAAAACAAAAGTATGAAACATAACGGTTACCCAAATAAACTAATCACTGGGTTTCTACATAGGTGAAAATATGGATATGGAAGAAAAATCTAACCATCATGTTCTGATGGAGAGTGGTAGAGAACATGGCTATGGAAAAGCCAACAATCACAAATCCATAAATTTGTGACGATCTAAGGTACCATCTGATTAATCAGATATAAGAGCACTAGGACAACATTTTTGGTTTTCATGATCGTTTCCCTAAAGATTAAGAATTTGAATTAGAATAAATACTTACTTTATTTTGGTACAAGATCACTGTTGTTCGTGCCTTGAACAATTTCTACTTCATCTCTTAAATAAATGAAGTTGAATTTGTTATTCGTGAAGTGTTAGCAGATCATGTGATAGAATGACGGGTCATTCCATCTGTCTCAAACAAAAGTTTAGCAAAAGTTATTAAATATACATAAGTCATTCTATAGTGAGATTAATCATATATGGTTCCTAAAATGGACTTATACTTAATATATCATACTTCTTAATATAATAAAACTAGTTTCTACTAAATAGGGACTTCCTGTAGGCCAGTGGTAGGCGATAAATGCCAGTCGCACTACGGTTGTGGGTTCGATTCCCACAGCCTTGTCCGACGTGATGGGATGTCGCCCGTCCTGCAGGTTGTCCTTTTTCTAAAGCTATATTACTATAACATCCCATCAATAATATCGAAAAACGTTTCATCCTAACATATGTCCAACATAATCCATTCTAATCTTTAGGCTTATCTAAAATACTTCGGCCCAAGCTCATAGTATAAAGAAAATGATTACTTGAAATGTCACAGAACAATCACGTGAATGCCATCATTTATCCCCCATATATCATAAGAAATATCTTGTTGGTCAAATTACAAACATGTGAATACCTTAATCATGTATTCTCTTGAAGAATGAATACCCATTGAACCTTAGTGAAAACATGAATGTAGTTAAAAGTTAACACTTTCCACATTCCAAAATCCTCAAAATTCTATATACTCAAACCATGATATCACTTAGTCCTTATATCAATCATGATCTCATTAATACTGTTAAACATTTCATTTTCTCTTTATCACTTCATTATGCGCATATCATCCACTTTCCAAAAAATATCTGAATAACCTTTCATTGTTACTCATACCATTCATCATAAACATTCAAAACTTAAGGAAAGACAATAGTGTAACAATCCTTAGATGTCTTTTTATTCTATAGTACAACATTACACATGATAAACATGTAATCATTCCACTACCTTCTTAAACCATTGACTGAGCTTTAACAATTCTTTCATCTCACATATCATTTGTATTCTCTTCATCATCATCAACAAAAATACTACCCATACGACCATACCGATTCTCTTCATAAGACATTCCCTTAGGGAATTGGTTTTCATAATGCCCATACTTTCCACATTTAAAACATTTAACCATTGTTGATGTCGTAGCAATACCATTAACCTCATCCATGGTGTTAACTGAAACATTTCCATTGCACTTACTGGATTTGTGTCCTTCTTTTCCACACCCAAAGCATCTTCCAGTTCCTTTGAAACATTCTCCTTGATGTCTCTTCCCACATGATTTACATAGGGGAAATTGAACTTTCTTTCCTCTATGATCATCATGAAACTCCATCTTTCTCTTGTTAGCCAAGTCAGGAAACTTACCAAATTTTACTTTATTGATCATATTATGAGATTGCTGATTCGGCATAATAATGATGTTTGGACTTCCAAATCCCATTTCATTTGATTGCTTATGAAGAATATCATTCCATTGTCCATCATATTCTCTATTATCGTGAATCAACTTGTTTCCAGCCATTTTCTAAAACCCAAAAAAAATAGTGTGAGATGCAAAAATCATAATAAAGGGGGAGTAACTTCAATATCTGACATCTTAGGTTAAATTCTAAGATCGTTACCGTAGTTCTAGGACTATATCCTATATTTATACCTATCCTTAGGGACATCCCTAGGCATACCTTAGAAATATCTCTAGGGATCTCACTAACGTTTTCGCGTCCTAGTTTCCAAAGGTTGACTAAACCTCCCTCTGATACAAACTGTAGAGACCCGAAGCTTAACTTACATTGAAATTACATTACATTTGCGGAATACTTAATACATAACAAAAACACACACACAAGGATCGTAATAGTTTAGTGTCTTTGGAAACTCGAAGTATAATCTTCTAATCCTGGTGAAAGATCTTCAACATCTCCCATAAAGATCTTCCCTTTTTTTATACCTAAAACCTTTCTTTATATCCTGGGGAAAAGTAAACATAAAAGGGTGAGCTCAAATGCTTAGTAAGGGTAAAAAAAAGAAATATCAATCACATCATATTCATAAGAACATAACATTTTGGAAATCTTAACCTGCAAAAGAGAGCATAATTTCATAACATGGGATAAATCATAGTAGTGAAATGAAATCTCGATAATCATAACTTAAAACATGAAACATTGTGGAATACACACATAATCATATAGAATTATTTCTTGTTAGTCAAGACTCATTGCCAAGACTATCTTAGTGGACAAAGTCCCTTTCTGAACCGAGTCACCCTCGTTTCAGTCCTGTTTCACTGAACCGGTATAACCTACCATTTCATCCATGTCTATCTCATGAGATATAAAATCTTTACCCAATGAATTGGAGGGAGATATAGGTCCCACCCATCTCATAATGATACCATTCTTATGTGTGCCACAAAATCATAAACCATACATCATAGCATAACCCATGTAACAAAAATGGGAATCTTAAACATCGTGACATCATAAAACGATTCATATAAGATAAAGGGATTCATAAAAATATAATTACATTAAAACATAGTCAAATCAATGTAATAATAGGGATAGAAACAGAACCCTTTATTATCTTAGATGGAAAATAATTTTGATAAAACATTTGAACTCCATTCTTGAGGAAAATATCCTTTCTTCTTCAAAAACACTTTTCCTTTCTTAACATGTCGTACAATTCTAAATTAAAAGAAGTTGATTAAAAATAAACTTGAAAACTTGTAAAGGAAGCTTCTTGGAAATAATGTTTTAAAAATCCATTCATTCCTTAAAAGTTAAAAAAACATTCTTTGTACTTTTGTCGGAAAAGTCAAAAAGTACCTCGTACGAAAAATGATAAAAGATTCCTTTCATATCTTTTACTAAAAACTCACTAAAGGGTAAAATTGGATTTAAACAATTATAGGTGGATGGAAATAATATTAAATATTGAGGAAACATGGATGTGGATGATAAAATACACCCCAGTAAATGCCAAAGTATAAACAATCTCGGATAAAAATGAGATTGTGATATTTCCCTTACCTTAGGTCTGATTTGCTTCGTAAGTGTCCGAACCTCCTCTTCTTTGAAGCGCCTCTTTGATACCTCCTCTTAGGGAACTCAAATTGGTCTTTGAGGAAGACCAGAACCTCTAGGATGTTTCTAGGGAAGTGGAGAAGAGAATTTGGCAGGGGTTGGCCGAGCTTAAAGGCTCAAAGTTATGTGAGGAAGAGAGGGAGGAGGTGCCCTTTTATAAGGGAGGAGAGGGGCACCTTAGGAATATCTCAAAATATTATTTTATATTAAAGTCAAAATCGGTTTATAATGGTTCCAAAGGGTCTTATTTCGAAGGTAAAGTGGGGATGGGTCCAAATCCTATCAACCAATAGGATTTAGAAAAGTTTAGGTTTGTATTTTAACCTTATCAATTAGATTTAACTCTAAGTTAAATAATTTAACTTTTACCGTGACTTTTTTGTTTTCTTACACTATATGGTTAATACACTTACTATAACATGCCAAAATAACCCCAAGTTGTTTATTATTAATATATATATCCTTATCTAATTCATTTGGCCTAACCTTATATTTTTAGGAATAAAATAACAATTAATAATATAATATTTTATTTAAAAACTATTTTGTGTCAATTTTGACACTATTTGATATATGATTTTTGTGAAAGTCATAACAGAATTATATGTTCGAAACAAGTTAATTAAATCAACACTAATATATCATAGTAACCTAGAAAATTAGTGTAATTCATAAAAAGTCTCAAATTACATTTATTTGAGCATTTATAACATCAATTATGTTAACATTTCCTTAAAAGGGTAATTACTGCATCATTGTTGTGTCATAAATAAATTAATTTATTTAATGTATAAAAATTATAAATAAAATATCATTATGTAGGAAATTTTTTTATCTTTCTAATGAATATTTATAGTCTAATTTATCTTATGTATAACCCCA
Source organism: Viscum album (assembly GCA_963277665.1). Classification (NCBI taxonomy): domain Eukaryota; kingdom Viridiplantae; phylum Streptophyta; class Magnoliopsida; order Santalales; family Viscaceae; genus Viscum; species Viscum album. The sequence goes on from OY728150.1 coordinate 1,844,875,399, forward strand.
TATTAAAAATGTTTTAGTTATTAAACTTTGATTTTAACTATTTTAACTATTCATTAAATAAAATAATATTAAATGTCATAATCTAATCCAAGTGGACCTAAATGGTCATATTGTATTCATAAGGTTGTTTTTGATCGAATTACACTTATCCAATAGAATTAGGACATGTGTTAGGGTAATAGTCATATCATATTTACCCTTAGTTACCCTATTTACTATTAACCGCGGTAAAAAAAGTAAAAAGTTACTATTCACCAAAAAATTATTTTTATCTCATTGAACCACATTTTACTTACTAATATCAACTGTGTCTGTCGGATTTTTAAAATTCCATTCATAGAAGTGGTAAAATTAAGTTTTATGCAAAATTCAGTTTTTAACCTACCACTTAGTGGTTTCACTATTCATCAAAATTTGAAAGTTTTCAGAAAAATACCAAAATTTTACCCTAGGATAATTTCGGTATTCTGAATCCAAAAATGAGGTCCATTTTGAAAGATAAAATTTAAAAAAGCGGTTATTACTATTCATAACGGCTAGTTCATGACAATATTATAATAATATATCATTGTTTATTAAAACCCGGTATTGCGTACAACACACGCTATCGAGGAAGGTCGCGATTACGTGTAATGCAAGCCAAGTCAGGGTTGCGTGTTGTGAAAGAATCCTTCGATGTTTCGTATAACAAAATCCAACCATATTTCATTTATACATTGAATATATATATATATATATATATATATACTCAATGTTGCGTAGAATAAATATTATCAAAATTGTGTGTAACACGGTCCAAGAATAGTGTTGCGTATACTGCAAGCTAATACGGTGTTGCGTATAGCGCAAGGTAATCTGGGTGTAGAATACAACACAAGACATTAATGAAATTAAAATAATATTTTTCATAAAATCTCGAGGTGTTACAGGGTGTCTCCATTGATACCTCACAGGGTTTACCATTTGATTTCATAGAAGAACCTCAATTGGACTGGTTTTAATTGGTGACTTTAGTGTTTCATGAATATTTTGATAAAATGTAAATAATACCTTAAGATCACTTGTCTCCCATTTCCTAGGACTTTTTACCATAACTAATCTTTTTGAGTTATCGCGGGTGTAGGCAGACAAGCTTCAAAAGGAAAAAAAGAGAGAAAGGGAAACGATAAGAGAATTTGGGTGAGAATATAATAATGGGGGTGATTAATGATGATTTTTGGTCAAAGAATCATAATCGGTCTATGGAAATGGTGCCGAAATTTGGTCTTGCCCAGATTTAACCATGTTATTTGGGTTAAGCAGTAGCTTGTAGTGTATCTGGTGTTGTCGAAATCCTCAGAGACCTAATAAGAACCTGAAGACACACAATATAGAGCGATTGATTTTTGGAAATGAAGTAGCCAAATGGGTTGATTTTAAATGGTTTTAGAAAATAACTAAGTGATATATGTGAATTAAAATTATGATAAAATGAGATAATAGGTTATTTCTCAGGGTGGATTGGATGAAATCATTTTTTAACAGTCTCAATTTCATTATCTTATGAAGGAGTCATACAATGAAATCAAACTGACCTCATTAATTACTAGTTACCAATTTTAAAAGAAAATTTATAATATTATATACACTTGTAGGATCATTTTCATTAGCACTCCATGGTAAAAGATCTTATAAGAACATAAAAATGAGAAGAATAAATTCCATAAGGAAGAGAAAGAGGGAAGATCATTGAATAAAAGAAACTCAAATAAAATAAATTAATAACATTTAGAGAGAAATAAATAAAATCCAATATAGACCTTTATTACTCCCGTGTATCAACCCATAAATGAGTTATACCTCCATTGATGACATGTTCTCACGGGAAGAGGGAAGTAGACTCATAAGGGTGTAATTGAAGAAGTAAAAACAACAAAACAACGATCACTCCTCTGTTATGTGAAGAATATAACAAAGTTTGGTTTGAATAAGTTAACATTGTAAGGAAAAAGTATCAAAATGATATAAAGATGAACTTAATGTGATAAGAAGATGAACTTTTATTAAAAACTAATGTGATTTGAACAAATTATATGAGAAATATGAATATTACAAATAAAAATCGGAATAATAACCTTATAATGAAAACAAATCTATAATATCCCAAAATACTAGACCGCTACATCCTTAAATAGGAATTATGGATGACTTGGGTCGAGCCCTCATCTTTCTATGTAACTTCAATTAATTTTTTTGGGCCTAGGTGGATGGAAAATTAATGTAGAGCGTACTTATCTACTATTTCCCTAAAGTGGATGCCAACATTAATACATTAAATATTAGTGCCACAATGACCTTATAAATAGATGAATCAGAGTGAGATATAGAAAGATAAAATATACCCGTGGATGTTGCCAAATATCCTATAAAATATTATCTGAAAATATATTGTGGTTTGGGAGATATGATTTAAATGGTGGGTTTTTTTCTGGGACACAAAATCTAGCCCAAATTTTATTCTTCAACTTGGCTGCCTCGAACTCTATTTAAAAGTTCAAATTATCCAGGGGTACTATTGAATGATATAATACTCATTATTTCTTATATATTTTGTTAATGTTTTAGAATAATTGGTCTTGAATATTTTCCTCTACAATTATTTTATTTGGCTGATGTCCAGTTCACTTCCCCCAAAATGTTGTTGGTACAAGGCCCACTTTAGTGGCCTTCCAATTTGAATCTACAAGTTCTCCAAAATCATGACTTGTTTCTTATAGCATGGGAGACCTAAAAATAAAATCAATTAGAATTTATATTTTATGCGGTATTCAAATATGGACCACGTATTATTGGACTTTAACAAAGAATTAGAATCATAATGTGAAATAATGTTCAAATTGTAAAATACACTAAATATGGTGTTTATGAATAATGAAACACATGAATATTATAATATAACCACAGAATATTATCTTATTTCTTGAGCTAATAACAACCCCAAATGGATTTTTCTAGTCTCATGAAAATTATATCTCCAAAATATGAAATTCGAATTCCCTTATCCAAATACATTATAATACACATTGCTCACCCAAAGATATCATACCTATAACATTTGAAGCCCATAAAAATAATTTAAAACAAGCTAGGATGAGAGGCATATCCCAATCCCAATATCATTACTTTACTCGAATTCATATACCTGTTTCATCCAATTTCAATTAAGTAGGATGAAGTGTGGTGTATCACAATAGACATGGGGGTTCATATTCATTAATGCGAGAGAATATGGAAGCACTATGAGGAATCAAATTTTATATAAGATGATTATTAATTTTTTTGTAATTTATTTTATTTTATTTTATTTTTTTAATATTTTTTCAATTTTTCCATTGTAATTGAAATTTAACTCAATTGGTTCAACCCATGTAGCAATACTTTTATGATGATTTCCAGACTCAATGACCATAGGGAACCAAGTAAAGCTCACATACTCAGGCATCGTCTCGAGTTTACTCAGTCTAAAAAAATTCAAATTACCAAAAATAGAGGTCAAATGATCAAATAAAATCTATACAACTCTTTAGTTTTGATCCCTAATTGCTAAAAGCTACACATTAGGGAAAAACATTGCTCTACGTGCAATTGATTTTTTTTACTTTTTTTAGAATACTCATGTTAAAATAAAAACGATCCCCAATCCTTTTCCATTTATTATGGGACTCTTTGAACTAAAACTAATACACCACAATCCATAAGATTTTCATTGTGTTTTGTTTTGTTATTAAATGGATGAAAATATATATGGTGAAAGTCACATCGAACAACCATACTTTCCAAAATCTATCCACATAGACATAAACGTGCATTAAAATTAGAATCAAGAAATGAAAATTTATTTGATATCCAATTTTAGAGTTTTCAAAGTGGATTATCATAATCAAGGTTATACAAATTTTTCATTCCCCACATTTTTCTGCAACAAATCAATTTTTTATTTTATCTCCCCCTGAAATAGAATAAAACTGTCCCCAGTGATTTTAAAAAACATATAAGGGGGTATGGTTGAGTAGTTAAATGATGAAATTTAGAATGATAATCATGGAATAAAGTCACATGGTGGTTGAATTTGAAAGTGTGTGCCACGGTCTCCCATTTGGTCTTGGGTTGGAGTCCCTGTGGCATTTCCAATTGTGATGAATATTTCCCATAACATACAATGTGTCCTTTAAAAAAATTATTATTATTATTTTTTTAACCAACACATAGATAAAAAATAAATTAAAATGAACTGATGATACATTTTCTTCATTTTAAATTTATGGGTAAGGTAGTACTCAAGTATCACACCACATGACACAGATGAATATGGCACTCCCCTTTCATACTTATCCAAACTCATAAAAGATGAAGAGGTTAATAGTCTGAGGTGATTTTTTTTCTTTTACTTTTCTTTAAACATTAAACCAAAGAAAAATAAAATAAATAGATGATATATTGTATTCCTCTAAATGTTTGGGTAGGGTATTACTCTGGTATCACACCATGTGACACAGATGAATATGGAACTCCCCTTTCATACCCATACATACTATTAAAAGAATAACTAGTCAACAGCCTAAGGTATATTTTTTTAAATATAAAAATCAAAAATAAAGACGATTTATAGTGATTGGAAACATGAAAACAAATGGTTTCCTCTAATGAAATTTTTTTTAACGTCACTAACTCAACTTTCACCCTTAATTTTTTATTTATTTCTCTTGTCGAAAGTTGGTTCACAGAATTATTTATTAACATCCTATTTTTGGAATGGTTCAATGAATGGTTTGACTCTATGACCATTAACTTTAATTGTTTGACCATTGGTGGGATCTTGAATTTCTACAGACCCATGGTGGTACACCTTATGCACTATGTATGGACACAACCATATGGACCTCAACTTTACCTAGTGTAAATTAAGTTTAGAGCTATATAAAAGAACAGTATTACCCAATTTAATTTGTTTGGTTTTCTGATTTTGAGATTTTTAGTCTTGTACTTTAGCTTCATTGATCCTTGAATTTTCATAAACCTCTATCCTAAGTTCCCCAAGTTCATTGAAATCTAATTTCCTTTTTGTCATCCAACGCTATGCCATAATGTATTTTCTTAATTTCCTTATAGGAATTATGTTAAACCTCAAATGGATAATGTCATGATTTACCATAAACCAACCTATATGGGGACATTTATAAAATGGGTTTATATGTAGTTCGATAGGCCAAAATGTAATCTAAAAGTTTTCTTGACCAATCTTTCCTAGATGGATTATCTTTTCCTCAAGAATTTGTTTGATTTCCTGATTGGCTAACTCATCTTGACCTTTGGTCTATGGGTGGTAATTAGTGGACCATTTGTCAGAAATTCCATATTTTTTCATGACAGCTGAGAATGGATGATTCCCAAAATGAGTTCCACGATCACTAATGATAGCCCCAGGAATTACAAATCTATAGAGGATATTTTCCTTGAGAAATATAATAATAGTTTGATGATCATGGGATTTTTTAAGAATGGACTTAACCCATTTTTAGAGATAATAGATAGATATAAGAATGTTAGACAATATACCATAGAGTTTGGGAAGGGACCATTGAAATTGATTCCCCTTCAGTCAAATATTTTAATCACTATGATGGGAGTGAGGGACATTTGATTCATTTTTGTGATGGACCCTACTTGTTGACACCTAGGAAAACATTGAAAAAATATGTTGGGTTCCCATTGGGAGGGTGCTCCAGAAGAGACCACACTGATGAACCATAGCAGATGTTTTCTTTGATGAAAAGTGACATCCACATGATCTATTATGAATGAATTTATAGATGGACTGTTGTTTGGATTCTGGGACACAACTCCGAATGAATTGGTCAGGGAAGAACTTATAGAGATATGGATAATCATACACATAGTTACTGACATCAGACAAGAATTTCCATCTTTCTTGAGCCCCTAATAATTTTGGAATTACTCCTATAACTAAGAAGTTTGTTATGTTTGCATACCAAGGGAAGTCACTCATAGAGTGTAGTTGTTCATCAGGGAATGAATCATACACCTAATTCTGAGATAATTTTTCAATAAATTCTACCCTAGATGGATTATTATAAATTACATTTTCAACACCCTTTTTCCTTGAATGTGAGGCCAAAATCGTTTTAGATAAGGACACACCTTATTGGTCTATCCTTAACATCTTGTTTCTCAAAGAGGTATTTTAGTTCGGAATTGTTAGAGAATATATTGATGTGATATTCTAATAGGTAGTACCAAAAATTTTCTATGGAAAATACAACAACAAGTAACTCATTATCGGTGGTTGTGTACTTCATTTGGCAATCATTTGTGGATTTACTTGCATAAGAAATTACATAAGGTGTTTTATCACATTGTTTTCCTAACAATGCTCATAAATAAATGTCACTGGCATCACACATGTGCTCGAAAGGAGGGTTCAAACATTGGAATTTCATGATGACAGGAGAGGTGAGAGATGATTTGAGGGTTGGGAATGAACCCTCACAACTTTCTGTCCAAACAAATAGAACATCCTTTATTAGAAGTTCACAATGAGGACACGCAATTTCACTTATGTTCTTAATGAATATTCTATAGAAACCATCATTTCTTAATAAATACCTCACCTCCTTTATAGTTTGGGTGATATAAGGTGAATAATAATGTCAAAATTGGCTTTATCGACTTCAACCCCCTACATGAGACTAGATGCCCAAGGAATAGTCTCTCTTTAACCATGAAATAGCATTTTACCCAATTTGAGACCAAATTATTTTATTAACATATTGAAAAATCTATCTCTACATTCCTCATTCATATCTCAAATGTATCCCCAAATACAGAGAATTAATCCAGGAAGACCTCTAGAAAATCCCCTACTATGTCTGAAAAGATTCCCATCGTACACCGCTGGAAGGTTTAAGGGGAATCACATAACCCAAAGGGAATGCCTTTGACGGAAAAGGTGCCAAATGGACATGTGAATTCAGTCTTCCCTTGATCCTTAAGGGATACCTCAATCTGATTGTACCCTGAGTACCCATCTAAGAAACAGTTGAAGGTATGACTTTCCACTCTCTCAAGGACATAGTAAATAAATGGTAAGGTGAAATGGTCCTTCTTTCTAAAAGTGTGTAACTTCACATAGACAATACAGACTCAATAGCCACTACTCACCCTATTTGGAAGAATCTCTTTACATCTGTATTGGATATCATTGTGATTCCATCCTTCTTGGGAACCACATGGATCGGCCTGACCCACTCACTCTTAAATATGCAATAGATGACACAAGATTATAACTATTTTAGAAGCTATTTTCCCACTACTTCCATGAGATTAGGATTGAGTCGCCATTGAGGTTGATGAAATGGATTTGAATCAGATTCTAGAATAATCCTACGAGTCCCGATAAGTGGGATAATCCTAGGAATATCACATTGTGTCCATCCTATGTCTTAATTGTGCCTCATAAGGACATCTAGAAGCATCCTCTAATGATCGGATTAAATTAAAGAATAAATGGAAACAATATGTGTTCCATTATCTCCTTGGAATTCATACTTAAGGTCAGTAGGATGTTCATTCAATTTGAGATCAGGTTTGTTCAAAATATTTGTAGAATTTTGGGAAATTGAATCAAGATCATTGACTTTTTTAGACATTCAGGTAATGTTGATTCTCCATGCATAGATGTTTCAGCTACTACATTTTTTTGATTTGTGTTAGGGAATGGAGTGGGAGTGGTCTCCATGAATTTGGTTTCCTGATAGATTTCACTGATTGATGGTCTTATGATTTCATCATAGGAGAAATATTAAAGTTATTCTAGCCCAGGAGATAATCTTACTCCAAATGAACAAAGGAAATTAATCTTGTCCTGACATAAACATTCCTCAAATATTCCTTAATGTTATATGGATTCATTTTAAATTCTTTCTATCAAGTTTACTTCATTAATATCCTTATCATCCACTATTTATGATAGTTCATTATAGATGTTCATGTCTAAAATCATGTTTCTAAAGTTGATGAGCATGTTCCCATTTCTAACTCAGATAATAGAGTTCATTTTTCATGAAAGGGATGATCAAATATTGTTGGATTTTTTTCTTTATTAACTATGTTTGGATTGTTGTCAAGGAAAATGATGTTAGTAGGGTAGATGATATTTTCTAATTTTACCAGAACATCCTTTAAAATTCTCTTTGGAACCCTAATTCTATGATCAGAAAGTTGAAGTGTGACAAATGTGTATTGGAACTCTTCTATGACTAACTTATAGTACACAACACAATGAATGATATTGACACCTGCATCTATGTCACACAAGGATTTTACAACATTATTTTTTCATATTTCAACATTTATGTAAGGGAATCCTGGGTCTTTTAGCTTAGTGGAAGGGTTCCTTGGATTGTTGTGCTAATATTTGCTGATTGAAGGATGTGGTTCTTATGTGAGAATTTCTTCTTAAACGTGCATATTTCTATTAGGTATTTTGATTATGTAGGAATAGTTTGAATAATAACGAGGTGTGGAATGTTCAACCATACTTTTGAGAATATTTCCCTCAATGTTTCACTCAATTAATATTTGTTTTCCCCCTCATGCATGGAGGAAATGGTGCAGATTATGGGATTGTTTTTTGAAGAGTTGTTTCTTTCACATTGTTATCAATTATTTCTTTTTGATCATGTAGTTAATTTTAATTTTTATTATATTTTAAATCTTCGTATAGTTTCTGAATTATTTTTCATTTCTCTCAATTGATTTCCCACTTCTTTAAATTGTCACAGCCTTCAGTTCTTCAAGAGTTGTTTGAGTGCAACATGACTACCCCATTGATGTTTTTTTGTGGAATGGAATATGTAGGCATGAGTGCCTTTCCAGTATTTGTGGATTGAATTTTTTGTTTATTTGGTGAGACTTATGAGTTTATTATCTCCCTTTTTTATGCAACTGTTCAAGGATTACGAGAGGGATAGATTGGGTGGGGGCTTGTGTTGGTTGGTTTATCCCAAGAGGATAATATAGTTGTTGAATGGGATTATGGATGGGTTATTGGTACTGGAAAAAAGAAAGTTGGTATTTGACTGTTTTATGATTTAAATTATTATGATTTTAAAAAAAAATTGTAGGGTATGGGATTGTCGTGTGTGGTTGTCTAGGTTCTTCATTATCTTTCCAGTAGAATATAGGGTGGTCATTATACCTTGGGTTGAATGTGTTTTGATATAGAAGATTTTGAATGTTTAGGGAATTTACTTTAGTAGGTGGTCTTGTAAGAAGAACATCCTTAATGAATGGAATGGTTGGAAGTTTTTTGTTTTGTGGTCATGTTTGTCATAAATTGTGAAAACATGGTCTATAGTTATGATTTCATGGACTTTCCAATTGTCTATATCTTCAACCATCCTAGTGAGTGCTGTGAGTTTAGCCCCGAGGCATTCCTCTGCTATAACTATATTAATTCTAATAGTTGTTTTTGGGTTTTTAGAATAAGGTGATGTTTCCAATGTTTGGCTTTTTTCAGCATTGATTTCTAGATACTCGTAAGCATAATTTGGGGATTTTTTAAAGGTCCCAATACACATCATGTCAAATATATTGTTTGTTCCCTGGGTCCAACCCTTCATTGAAAACTATCACTTGTTCAGGAATACAAAAATCATTGTCTGGAACCATGTTTAGGTTGTCTTTGAACCTCTACCAAGTTTCTTATAATGACTCTCCCTCTTTTTCCAAAAAGTTTGTGGATTCTCTTTTTAAGTGTAATCGATTTGTTTTGGGGAAAGTATTTTTTGTAGAATTCTATTTGTAATTGGTCCCAAGAGTTTATGGATAAAGGTTGCATATTTTTAAGACAATTTGTAACTCGATACTATAATGACAATGGAAATAGCCTCATCTTTGATTATTATAGTTGATGTTAGGGACACATGGTTTCTATAATTTCATTGAACATTCTAACCTAAAGGTAATCCATCTCGGACTCTATTTTATTGAATGTGGGAATGTTATTTTGGACATAGGGTTTAAATATGTAGTTGAAATGTCTTATGGAATTGTTTATGATGCATTAGGGGGCATGGGTCCAAGTTGGATTTAGGTAGTTATTCATGGTTTTATCGACTACATTCCTTATGTTTGGTTCTTCTTGGTTTGGGAGTCCAATTTGATACCCATTGTGTTTACCATTGGATTACATGGAAGACGCTCGATTGAACTTTTTTTAATTAGTGACTTTGTTGTATCAAGAATATTTGGATCAAATGTAAACAATACCTTAGGTGGACTTGTCTCCCCTATCCAAGGACATTCCACCATAACTAATCTATTGGAGTTATCACAGATGTAGGCGAAGATGCGCCAAAAGAAAAAAAGAGAGAAAGGGAAAAGATAAGATAATTTGGGTGAGAATATAATCATGGAGGTGAGAAATGTAGGTTTCTGGTATAGGAAATTAATTGGTCCCTGTAAGCAGCACTAAAATTTGGTCTCACCCAAATTTACCCAAGATCTAAGGGTTATGTAATCGCATTCAGTGTACCTTGATTTGTTGAATCCCTAGGGACCTAAGAAGAACCTACAGACACAAGATATAAAGTGATGGATTTTTGTCTATGAAGTGGCCAACATGGGTTTATTTAAGATGGTTGTATAAATGAACAAATAGATCTATGTGAATTCAAATTATGATAAAATGAGTAGATAAAAGGTTATTTCTTGTGGTGGATTGGATGAATTCCTTTTTTAATTATTTCTATTTCATTTACTCGAGATGGATTAAAGCATTGAATTCAAACTAACCACATAACTTACTGGTTAAAAAACTTTAAAAACACATTCCAATAACCTATAAAGTTGTCGGTTAATTTTCATGAGACCACAAGTTAATGGATCTTATTATCACATAAAATTGGTGTGAATAATTTCAATAAGGAAGAGGAAGAGAGAAAATCATTGAAAAAAATTAACACAAATAAATGAATTTAATAAAATTTATAGAGTGAGAAATAAAATCCAATCCATACCCTTGCTACCCCCATGGATCAACCCATAATAGATTTATCCCTCCATTGATGGCATGTTCTCAACCGAAGTGGGAAGTAGACTCATAAGTGTGGAATTGAAGAAGTAAAAACATAAAAATAACAACCACTCCTCCGTTTTGTGAAGAATATCACAAGGTTTGGTGTGAATAAGTTCACACGTTAAGGAAAATGTATCACTTTGATATAAAGAAGAGCTGAATAAGAGAATAATAAGAACATTTATTAAAAACTAAAGTGATTTGAACAACTTACATGGGAAAAGAAAATGTTACAATGACAAATCGGCATAAATACATTACAATGAAAAAAATCTCCACTATCCCAAAATCCTCCACCACCGCTGCCTTAAATAGAAATTGTGGAAGCCTTGGGTCGATCCCTTATCTTTACAAGTCACTTTAACTAATTTTTGTGTGCCTAGGTGGGTGGAAAATTTATGTAGAGCAGACTTTTCCACACTCCTCCCAAAGTGGAAGCCAGCTTGCATCCCCCACAAAGAGGCACCTAAATTACATTTAAATAGATGAATTAGAGTTGGTCGTATAAAGATAAAATGTATCCCGGGATGTTTTCTAATTACTAATAAAATAGTAGCCTAAAATATTGTTTAGTGTGGGAGATATAATTTAAGTGGATGGATGTTTTTCTAGGCCGTAGAATCTAGACCAGAATTTATTCTTCAAATTGGGCCTCCAAGAACGCCATTAAAACGTCTAAATTATCTTGTTCCATTGTTGAATTAAATGTTCCCCATGATGTCCTCTATCTAAAGATATATTTTAGGAATCATTGGGATTGCATCATTACCTCTACAATACTTTTATGGCGCTGATGTCCAGTTCACTTCCCCCAGGCTGTAGTTGGTTTAAGGTCCACATCGGTGGTCTTCCAATTCGAATCTCCAAGACCTCAAAATGTATAAATTGTTTCTTATATCATGGTATACCTATAAATAAAATTAATAATATTTTTTATTATAAAATGTGTTCAAATTGGGACGATGTAATAGTGTACGTTAATAATGAATTAAAATCATAATGTGAAATAATGTTAAAATTTTAAAATGCACTAAAAATGTTGTTTATGAATAATGAAACACATTAATATTATAATATAACTAATGAATAGTATTACCTTTCATTGGATAATCACACCTCAACTTGAGTTTTTCTAGTCCCGTGGATAATATATCTCCAAAATATAAAATTCAAATTTTTTTCAAATAACATGTTTATACACATTGCTCACCCAAATATCTCATACAAAAAGTTTATGAAACCCATCAAAATCCTTTAAAATAAGCTAGGTCTAGAGGCATATTAAAATAATAAGCCCATTATTTCATTAAAATTCATTACAATATTTCATCCAATTTAAATTAAGTATGATGATTTGTTTTGCGTCACAATAGACATCAGGGTTCATATTCATTCTGGGGAGAAAATATGAAAGTTATAGGAGGAATCAAATTTTAATATTATAATGAGTATTCATTTTTTTATATTTTTTATATTTTTATATTTTTTTGTATTTTTTTGTATTTTGTATTTTTTTTCAATTTTTCCATGTTAATTGACATTGAACTCAATCGAGTCAACCCATGTAGCACCACCTTGCTGATGACTCCCATACTCACTGTCCTTAGGTCACCAAGTGAAGCACACATAGTCAGGCATCATCTCGAGTTTATTAAAAAAATTCATATTACCACAAATAGAGATAAAATTCCCAACACCAGGCCAAAAAAAACTAGAGTCACGATCCCTAAGTGTCGACTTCCACCCATTAGTGTAGTCCATTACTCTACGCACAACTGATTTTTTTTGAATTATATTAGATTACTAATGTTAAAATTAAAATTATCACCCAACCTATGACATTTATTATGGGACACTAAGAACTCAGACTAATACCCCATAATACATAGGATGCATATTTTGTTCTTTTGTTATTAAATGGATGAAAATATTAATGGTGAAAATCACATCAGACAACCTCACTTTCCAAAATCTATGCACATAGAATTAAACATGAGTTAATATAATAATAAAGGCTTGAAAAAATATTTGATAACCAATTTAAGAGTTTTCAATATCTATTATCATATTCAGGGTTATTGAAATTTTTCCATCAATACTTTTTTTATCCACACAGAAGAATTTGTTTATTTCAACTCCCCCCAACATAGAAATCATTGTTCCAAGGGTTTTAAAAAAATAAAGAAGGGGGTATTAGAGAGGTGTTTGAAGAGAACATTGATAATGAGAATATTATAATGAAGTCACCTTGTGGTTTAATTTGAAAGTGTGTGCCTCAGTTTCCTTTCGGACTTGGGTTTATGTCCCCATGGCTACCCCGATTGTGACAGACATTTCCCATGACCTACGACATGTCCGTTAATTTTTTTTATATTTTTTTCGATATTTTTCTTTTAACAAACAAACACCTAAAAATAAAATAAAATATTCTAATGACACATTGTATTTGTTTTAAATTTTTGTGTGAGGTATTACTCAAGGATCACACCACGTGATTAAGATCAATATAGTGCTCCCATTTCATACCCATACTAACTCAAAAAAGAAGAACGTGTAAATAGTCTACATTTTTTTGTATTTTTCTTTTATCCTACAGAAACATAAAAATAAAATTAACTGTTGATACATAGTATTCTTTTAAATTTATGGGTAATTTATTACTTAGGGATCACACCACATGACATAGAGGAATATGTAACTCTCCTTTCATAACCATCCTTACTCATAAAAGATGAACATGTCAATAGTATAAAGTAATTTTTTTAAATATCAAAATTAAAAAAAGATGACTCAAAATTATTTGAATCATGAAAACCAAGGGGTTCCTCCCGTGAAGTGATTCTTTTTAACACCACTAGCTCGACTTAGACCCTTAATTTGTTTCTTCATCATAAAATGGTTTACACATGTCTTCATCAACATAATGTTTTTTGAATGGTTTAATGAATGTTTTAAATCTATGGACATTAAATTAAATGTTTTGACCATTGGTGGGATCTTGAATTTCTACATCCCCATGGGACTACGACTTATGTACTATGTATGGACCTGAACATCTGGACCTTAACTTTCTCGAGTGTAAATAAAATTAAGAGCTATACAAATGAATAGGTCTACCCGGTACAATGTGTTTGGTTTTATGATTTTTATATTGGTAGTCTTCTACAATAGATTTTTTGATCCTTGAATTTTCATAAGCTACGATCCTAAGTTCCTCAAATTCATTGAGATCAAATTTAATTTTTGTTGAAAGTGAATGAGAGGTCATAATTCATTTTTTAATTACCCAAAAGGCCTTTTCTTCAATCTCCAGTAGAAAATGGTGTGTTTTACCATAAACCAACATATTTAGGGATACTCCAAAATGGTTTTATATGTAGTTTTATATTCCCAAAGAGCATCTAAGAGTTTTTTATGCCAACGTTTCTTATATAGATTTGTTGTTTTCTTAAGATTTTGTTTGATTTATTGATTAGCTAACTCAACTTGACCATTGGAATGTGGGTGGTAAGTAGTGGACACAATGTGATAAACTCCATATTTTTCTATGAGTGCTGAGAATGGATGATTGAAAAAATGAGTTCCACGATAACTAATGATATCCCTATAAATTTCAAATCTAGGGGGTATTTTTTCCTTGAGATATCTAATCATAGTTTTATGATCATTAGATTTTGTAGAAATGTACTTAAACCATTTTGAGACATATCAATAGCTAAAAGAATGTACAAATATCCCCTAGTGTTCGGGAAGGGACCCAATAAATTGATTCCCGAGTAGTCAAATATTTCAATCAACAATATGAGAGTGAGTGGCATTTGATTCCTTTTTGTGATGGACTATACATGGTGACACCTAGGATAACATTAAAAAGATGTGTAGGAGTCCCTTGAGATGGAGGGCAATAAGATACTAGATAATGACTTTAGAAGAAGTATTCATTGAAGAAAAGTGACCTCAACATGCGTTACTATAAACGAATATAAGGATGGATTCTTGTTCAGATTCTGGGACACACATCCTAATGACTTGGTCAGGGAATAACTTATAGAGGAATGGATCATAAAACACATATTTCCAAACATTAAAATGTAATTTCATTCTATCTTGAGTGCTTATGAATTTTTTAATTACTCCTGTAACTAAGAACTTGGCTATGTCAGCATACCATGGGTAATCACTCACATATTATAGTTGTTCATCAGGGAATGAATCAGACACATAATTGTGAGATAATTTTTTATTAAATTAAAACCTAAAGAAATAATCAGA
This sequence comes from Viscum album, assembly GCA_963277665.1. NCBI lineage: Eukaryota > Viridiplantae > Streptophyta > Magnoliopsida > Santalales > Viscaceae > Viscum > Viscum album. The sequence continues at coordinate 1,844,890,808 of OY728150.1, forward strand.
TACAAAATTTTCAACACCCTTTTTTCCCTTGATATTGCGGTCAAACTCTTGTAATAGAAGTACCCACTGAATCAGTAAAGCCTTTGCATCAGGTTTCTTGAAGAGGTATTTGAGCGTAGAATGGTTAGTGAAAATAGTGACGAGGGATCCAAATAGGTTTAACATAATATTTTCTATAGAAAATACAATATCATATAACTCATTATCAATGGTTGTGTAGTTTATTTTAGAATCATTTAAGGATTTACTTGCATAACCAATTAGATAGGGAGTTTCACCACAACTTTGTCCTAATAAAGCTCATAAAAAAAGTCACTAGAATCAAAAATGATTATGAAAAAAAGGTTCCAAATTGGGGATTTCATAATGGAAGGAGAGGTGAGAGATTATTTTAGTGTTGAGAATTAACCCTCATAGATTTATGTCTAAACAAATGGAATATCATTTACTAGAAGACCACAATTAGGACGAGTTATTGAACTAATGTTCTTAATGAATCATCTATAGAAACCATAATTTTCTTATGAAATACATCACTTACTTAATTAATTTGGGTGATGGATGGTGATGATCTATGTCAACATAGGATTTATCAACTTCAATCCCCCTACCCGATACTAGATCGACAAGAACGTGTCCCTCTTTAACCATGAAATTGCATTTTTTCCAGTTTAGGACCAGATTATTTTCTTCAAATCTTGACAAAACTCTCTCCACACTCCTCATATATCCCTCATTTGTGTCCCCAAATATAGAGAATTCATCTATAAAGAGCTAAAGAAAATACCCTACCATGTCTGAGAAGGTTCCCATCATGCACCGATGGAAGGTTCCATGGGCATTGCATAATCCGAAGGGCATGAATTTGAAGGAAAAGGTTCAGACAGGATTGGTGAATGTAGTCTTCCCTCGATCCTCTAGGGAGACCTCAATCTAATTATACCCTGAGTACCCATTTATGAAACAGTAGAAGGAATGACCTTCCACTCTCTCAAGGACATGGTCAATGAATGGTATGGTGAAATGGTTCTTCTTGGTAAATGAGTTTAGCATCCTATAGTAGATGAATACCCTAGATACACTACTCACCCTAGTTGAGAGATTCTCTCCAACCTTATTGGTTATCACAGTGATTCCAACCGTCTTTGTAACCACATCGATTGGGCTGACCAACTCACTTATAGCTATGGGATATATGATACCAGCTTTTAACAATTTAATATGTTCTTTTCTCACAACATTCATAAGACTAGGATTGAGTGGCAACTGAGGTTGATGACATTTATTTGAATAAGATTCTAGAACAATGATACGAGTCCCAATAAGTGGGCTAATCCTAGTCATATCTGGTAGGACCCATATAAAGGCTTTCATGTGTATCATAAGAACATCTATAAGCATCATCTCCTGATCATCTTGAGGAGAATACGAAATTACAATTGGATGTGTTCCTTATTTTCCTTGGATGGCATACATAGGTGCAATAAGAATTTCTTTTAATTCTAGATCAGTTTGGATCACAATTTTAGTAGATGATTTAGACATCAGATCAAGACCAATTTCTTTTTTAAAAATTCATATAATTTTGATTCCCCATGTGTAGAAGTTTTAGATACTATATTGGTTTGATTAGTGGTAGGTAAGGGAGTTGGAGTGGTCTCCATGAATGTGGTTTCCTAAAATATTTCACTTATTTTTGGTCTTATGATTTTATTATAGGAGAAATATGAAAGTGATTTTAGAAAAGGAGAAAAACATCCTTCAAGTGAACAAAGGAAATTAATCTCATCCTGAATTAAAATTTCTCAAATATTCCAAGATATTCTATGGATTCATTATCAATGCTTCATATCTTGTTACATCATGAATATCCTCATCATCCCCAATTTTTGATCTTTTATTATAGATGTTCATGTCTAAACACATGGTTCCAAATGTGATGGTCATGTTCACTTTCCAGACTCGGATAATAGAGTTGATTTTTTCAAGGAATGGATTACTAAGTATGATTGTGGTTTGTTTTCTTTGTTACCTATGTTTGGATAGTTTTCAAGGAAAATGATGTTAGCAGGGTAGATAAAGTTTTCTACTTTTACCAGAACATCCTTTAAAAGACCCTATTGAACCCTAATGATATGATCATAAATTTGAAGTGTGATAGATGTGGGTAGGATCTATTTTAGGAATAACCAACAGTACATAGCTTAGGGAATTAGATTGACACTAGCACCCAGGTCACACAAGGCTTTTACAACATTTTTCTCTCCAATTTCAACATTGGTGTAAGGGCATCCTGGGACTTTCATATTTGGTGGAAGGGTTCCTGGGATTTGTGTTCTAACATTTCCCATAAGAAATACTTGGTTCTTATTTGATAATTTATTTTCAAATGTGGAGAGGTATTTTATGTATTTGAAGTATGTATAAATGATTTGAATATTATTATGTATTGTAATGTACAACATGAATTTTGAGAATATTTCTCGCAGCGTTCCACTCATATAAGGCTTGGTTTCCCCCCTCAAGATTTGAAGAAATGGTGTAGGTTGTGTGATTGTATGTTGAAGAGTTTTTTCTTTCTAATTGTTATTAGTTTTTTAGTTTTATCATGTGGTTCATTTGAATTTTCATTAGTGTAAGAATCTTCATATGTTCTCTGAATTATTTTTTCATTTTTCACAATTAATTTCCCACTTCTTAAATCTTTCATAACCTTTAGTTGTTCATAAGTTTTTTTAGTGAAACTTCACTCTCCAATGATGTTTTTTTGTGAAATGGAATGTGTAGGCATGGATCCCTTTTCATTTTTGATGGTTTGAATTTATTTTTTAGGGGAATAGACATATGAGTTCATTTTTTCCAGCTGTTTACACAACTGTTCAAGGATTGGGAGAGGGATAGATTTAGTAGGGGATTTTGAGGGATAGTTTACCCCAGGAGGATACTTTGGTATTCAGATGGGTTGCTATATTGGTTGTTGGTATTAGAGAGGAGGACATTGGTATTAGACTATTTGTGGTTGGATATTGTTATAGTTTAGAAAATTTTGTGTCGGGTAGGAGTTTGGTCCTTCTGGTTGGCTTGGTTGTTTATTAACATTCCAACAGAAGCCTGGGTGGTCATTATATCATTGGTTGAATGTGTTTTGGTATTGAGGATTTTGAAATTATAGGGAATTAGAATCAACTTGTGGTTCTCCAAGAAGAACATACTTGATGGATGTAATGGTTGGTTATTTTTCAGTTTTGTGGTCATGTTTGTCACAAATTGTGTAATTATGGTCTACAATTTAGATTTCATGGATTTTTTTAATGTCTATCTCTTCAACCATCCTAGTGAGTGCTACAAGTTTAGCCATCAGGCCTTCCTATTATCTATGTTTATTGATTCCATTAGTTCTGTGTGCGTTTTCCGAATAATGTGATGTTCCCCATGTTTGTTTTTGTTCAGAATTTATTCATAGATACTCATAAACATCATTTTTGGATTTGTTTTTATAGGACCCATTACACATTATGTCAATGAATTGTTTTTCCCCCGACCTAGCCCTTTATAGAAAATTATTACCTGGTTAGGAATATAAAAACCATCATGTAGAACCACGTTTAGTGTGTCTTTGAACCTCCTCTATGTTTCATGAAATAACTCTCCCATTTTTTCCAAAAAAAACATTGATTTTCTTTTTAAGTTCAATTGTTTTATATAGGGGAAAGTATTTTATGAATAATTCTTTTTGTAATTGGTCCAAATAGTTGATGGATGATGGTAAAAAACATTTGACCAATTTTTAGTTCGATCGTTTAATGGAAATATAAATATCCTCATCTTAGTTGATTATAGATTATGTTGGGAACACATGGTTTCTATAATGTCATCGAACTCCTTAGCCTGATGGTAGGTCATCTCGGACTCCATTCCCTGGAAAGGGGGAAGGTGGTTTAGGACATGGGGTTTAAAAATGTAGTTGGAATATCCTAGGGAATTTTATCTAATTCATGAGGGGGAATGGGCCCAAGCTGAAGTTAGGTAGTCATTCATGGTTTGATCGATTACATTCCCTATGTTTGGATTATCTAGGTTTAATTATCCCATTTGATCCACCACAAGGTTTACCATTTGATTAAATTAAAGACCCTCTACTAGACTTGTTTTAATTAGTGAATTTAGAGATAATGGAATATTTAGATCAACTGTAAAAAATCCCTTAGGTTCACTTGTATCCCCTGTCCTAAAACATTCCACCCTAACTAATCTTTTTGAGTTATCATGGGTGTAGGCAGACATGCGCCAAAAGAAAAAAAGTGATAAAGGGAAAAGATTAGAGAATTTGTGTGAGAATAGAATAATGGGGGTGAGGAATGAACATTTTTTTATAAGAAACTTATTTGGTCCCTGAAAACTGCACCAAAATTTGGTCTTACCACAATTTATCCAAGTTCTAAGGGTTTATAGGTCGCTTGTAGTGTGTTTTGGGTCATCGAACCCTCAAAGTCCTAAGAAGAATCTATAGACACACAATATAAAGAGATGGATTTTTGGAAATGAAGTGGCCATCATGGGTTGATTTTAGATTATTTTAACAGAGCAGTAAGAGATACATGTGAATTCAAATTATGAGAAAATGATTTGATCCAAGGTTATGTCTCAGGGTGGATTGGATGAATTCATTTTTTAACAATTTCAATTTCATTAACTCGAGAAGGATTCATACAATGAATTCAAACTAACCACATCACTTACTGGTTAATAACCTTTCCAAACACATGATAATAACCTATACTACTTTAAGATAATTTTCATGATCACTCCATGTTAAAGGATCTTATTAGCATATAAAACCAGGGAAAATAAATTATATAAGGAAGAATAAGAGAGAAAATATTTGAATAAAAGAGAACTCAAATAAATAAAATCAATAAAATTTTTAGAGAGAAATAACATAAAATCCTACCCCTTTCTACTCCCTTGAATCAACACATATAATATTTATCCCTCCGTTTATGATATGTTTTCAACTGAAGTAAGAAGTAGACCTTTAAGGGTGCAATTGAAGATGTAAAAACAAAAAAATAATGATCACTCCTCTGTTGTGTGATGAAGATCATAAGGCTTGGTGTGAATAATCACACACCATGAGGAAACAATATCAATGTGATATGAATAAGAACTAAATATGATAATAAAATGAACTTTTATTAAAAAATAAGGGGATTTGAATAAATTATTTGAGAAAGGATAAAGTCACAAAGACAAATCAGCATAATACCATTACAAGGAAACAAAGATCCAAGATCCCCAAATCCCCCACCACAACTACCTTAAAAAGGAATTTATGAAGCTTTAGGTATATCCCTAATCTGTACAAGTCTCTTTAATTAATTTTTTTTGTCCTGGGTGAGTGGAAAATTAATGTATAGGAGAGTTTTCCAAATCATTCCCCAAAGTGGCATCTAGCTTACATCTATCAAAAAGAGGCTCTGAAATTACCCTCTCTATGGATTTTTTAGAGTGGTCCATAGAAGGTTAAAATGTATCCCATAATGTCCCCCAATTTCTTATAAAATATCTAGTGAAAATATATTGTTTTTTACGTGATATGATTTAAGTGGTGTGCGTTATTCTAGGCCACAGAATTTGGCCCAAAATTTCTTCTTCAACTTGGGCCGCCCAGAACACCACTAAAATGACTGAATTTTCTTTGGAGAAATTTAATTGTTCCTCATGATATCCTCTATCTTCGGATAAATTTTTAGAATAATTGGGTTTTAATTGTATCTTATACAATACTTTTATTTGGCTGATGTCGAGTTCATTTCGCCCACAATGTTGTTGGTTGAAGGCCCCCTTTGGTCGTCTTCCAATTTGAATCTCCAAGTGCTGCAAAAGAATGAATTGTTTTTTTATAAAATAGGAGACCTGAAAATAAAATAAATATAATTTTTTATTTTAGAAGGTTTTTGAAATATGGACTATGTAATAGTTCACTTTAACAAAAAATTACAATCATAATGTGAAATAGTTTTCAAAATGTAAAATGAACTAAAAATAGTGTTTATTAATAATGAAACATATAAATACTTTAAAATAAACAATTAATATTATCCTATTTCATTGGATAATCATTTAAATTGTAAATTTTATACATGTTGACATGGAAAGTAGGTTTTCCTACATCAAATAAAGTATTTCTAAGGCTATTGACATTCCATCATCTTATTTATTTCATTATACTTTGACATCTAGAGTTTTATAAATAATCTTATGATAAAGTATGTTGTCATTTTTTTGATGTATAATATACATGTTCAAATAATTATTGAGAAAAGATTCATCCGATAAAAAGAATTTCTACACCTAGTAGGAAAACATCTCTATAAAAATATAATTTTAACATGGTTATTAAAATAGTTAGTAAAATGTACAAATTTTAAGGATATATATTGTGATTTTCTAAATAATGTTAGAATTTGTTGAATGTAATATTTCTTAATCAACATTATAATAACACCCAATGATTTTAAAAGTAGAACATCATTTTAGATAGCATATATGACACAAAAAAATTAAAATTAAAATAGAATATAACACATTGCTACATTATAATATTTATCAATTTATATACATTAAATATATTCATAGATTTCAATGTACGAAACACCGGGTTTGACGAAAAAGTGATGCCCAATTAGCGTATTTTTATTTAGACAATACCATTATAAACTAGTGGATTACATGGTGGATATGAATAGTAATAACTAAATGTTGAATGTTATATGGATTTAAATTACATAAAATAAATTCAATGGGTATTTTTTATTAGAAATTAAAAATAAATCATTTGAATGAAAAAGTAATGATTTCTGAAAGACAATAAATTTTTCAATGAAAATAGATTCATCCCTTCTTGTGGACATTTGATAAAATTAATTATGGGAATTTTTATAATTTTTATTTGATAAAATTAAATTCATTTTAGAAATCATAACATCTAAAATATTATATTAGGAATTTTGGTATTTTTGAAAAAACACTAACGTGTAATGAAAAATACCGATTTTTATTGAAAGCTACATTTTCAATTAAAACATTTATATAGATAAATTATATTTTAAATTATTTATAAAATATAATTATTTCAATTATATTTTAATATATTTAGTTTAGGGAAGTGTAATTAATTTAAAATCTAATATTGATATTGGAACCATATATTATTATGAGAATTATCTATTTAGAATCCAACTTATTCATGATGTCTGTGGGTATATATTTTTAATGAATTCATCAAATTATATGAATTATATAAAGAAAAATGAATTTGATATTTTTAATAAGAAAAATACATATTATCTAATAAGGTAAAAATAATTTCCAACAATTATTATAATTGACTACAATAAAAATTAATTACTGCAGTTAAGGTAAAATTGTCTTTACCTGGGGTTAAATGAAAAATATAAGGGTTAAAGTTGAAAAAAATACTTTTACAACACCAATTTTATATTATGTTTCTAGTCTATAATATTAACATTTCATGAATGAACCAGTTAAGATCCTTGTGGCATGATAAAATAATTAGTATCACTTTATCTATTAAAAAATTCCATATGAGTCCACTCCCCCACATATAAATGGCTACCCCTCTCTTTCCAACTTCAAACATCAAAAATAATTTTTTTCATCCAATACCTATCCAAATACAATAAATATTTAAATATTCACACTTTATAGGAATTATTTTTATTATTGATCCCTCCTTTTACAGCTTTACGTATAAACCTAAATAGCCTCTCCGAAGAAGAGGTAAAATTCTTAAATGTTCAATTTTATTTATTTCATAATAATCCACCTTAAACCCATATTAAAATATGCTAATATAATTAAAATGTATCAAATATATACTCATATTTTTAAATTTCAATATCATAATCTATATCCATCTCCATTTCCATCAAATGGTAAATGAAACCATTCATCCTATTTATAATAGACTATCACCACACGATCCAATGTAATTCCATTTCCATAAAAAAATATAAATACTAGATATAATTATGGATTTAAAGTATTTATGTGATATTTATAAAAACATATTAATTATTTAATTAATATATCATATATACCTTTCTTTTTTCCCATTTTTCATGGGATATGATATTGCAACTCATGTGTACGACAAACTACCACTTTACAAAGCGCTCTAATTCATTTTTTCATATTCAATGAAAGAATGGTATAGAGGTTAAAGTTAATTTATATATGTGATATTTATGATCTAACCATATTTTTTAAAATTTAATATCATTTTTAACTTATTTTTTTAAATCCTTTTGAAAATAAAAACGTCTCTTATGTGTTGGTGTGGACTACAACCTACATGTTGGGATATGAAATCATTTCATTTTATATTATCATGGATTGAAATATGTATCTATATGATTAATATAATCTCTATATATGAAATAATAATAATTATGTAATGATTAATTAATATTTACTTTCCTTTCATTCCATCCACTGATAAAATTGGAAACATCCTTCATGTATATGTACGGTCGGCCGTCTATATGAAAATTGTAAACAATTTTATATATCAACCATGAATAGGTTTCTACTAATAGATATATAATTAATATATATAATATTTATATCATTTTTAACATTATGTAAATCATGTGACCATGATGAAATTAAAAAGACCAAAACATCTGAACTAAAACATACATAATATATCAAGCAATTATCACCTGAAATAGATATTTTAACAAAGAATTATAATTAAATGGGTAATAAAACACCCTATATAAATCATATATGGTTTTAGATATATGGGTATGTTTATTTAGAAGATAAATAATAATACAATATTTATTAAATATGAGGTTCGGACCCATACTAAGGAAGTCGAACCTGATGTATGTTTTTTCTCATCGCACTTTTACTTCTATGATATATATACCATAATCCCAACCTATTACTTTGTGTGGTTTATATACTTCCCCATTTGATATGTTATATAATGAATAAATTTCTCATTATGGTATTAAAAATTTCACTGTAATATTATTTCATTCTTGGGACTTATGAATCCAATGTTATGAATGTTGTAAGGCTTTATTTCATAACTTCATCATTTTTAGTATTGTTTTTACTTTAGTCTCCCATATGTATTTTTTGATATTTTTATCTTAAATATAATACTTTTTTATAATCTATTTATTAGTTTTATTTTTAAAGAAATATTAACATTTTCAATTTCATTTTTACTTAAAATTATTTTTGAAATGCTTTTTTAAATAAGACTATTTCTCTCATTGGTTGGAAATCCATTTTCTTCCAAAACCATGTTTTCTAAAAATATATATATTTTTTGAAATTACCATACTTAATTTTCAAATAAATATTTAACCATGATTTAATTTTTATAATTTTTTTAAATAATTATTTATACCATTTTCCTGCAAAGGGTCATTTGAATTTTAGTTGAAATGTAAAATAAATATTTCTTTTAACATGTACATCATGAAAATAATTTTCCCCAATTATAGACACTAAATGGTTTAATGATTCTATTATATATATCAAAGGAAATTTTCAAGAAATGTATTTTTTTTTGAGAAATTTTACTTTTAAAAGGTTATTTTCAAAATGAATATTGTATTTTCATCATGAATAATTTAATGATCTATTCATTTTATTCCTATTAATCAACAACATCAACAATTTATTGTACATATAATTCCCTTTGGTATATGTTGTATTTATATAAAAATTATTTTTTATTTGTATGGTTTATTATCAGTTTGACTGAGGATGTACAAATTTATTACCTTTCAACATATTACTCTGGATGGTTTATGATTATGTTTATTTGATTTGAGTACATATTAATATTTCATCTGATAGTTTTTAAAAATGAATGTTTTTATTGATCATTTTATACAAAATTCATATAATTAATTCATTAGACATAGTATGTATTGGTTGGGGCATGGTAATATGTATTACCCTGAGGCATTGACAATTGTCCTGAGAAAAAATCATTTAAAGTAATTATATGGGTTTCTTCCCAAAAATTTAAACAGTCTTTTAAATGTTCTTGGACGTATGTTTTAGATGTCATGAATTATGAATTACCTCATTATGAAATCACTTATTGACAAAAATTTGATAATTTTACAATTTATAGTATCCTTGGATAGGTTTAAAGCTTGTGGGTTTACTTATTTGGTTTTATTTTACCACCATTTCATTATATTATATTATTCTTAGTTTAATGATTAAATGGAATGTATTTCCCATATTTAAATTTACATAATGATTTTTATAATTTAATTATGATATCTTTTTCTTTATACTTACCTTTATTGTGAATACAAGCTCACATCTTTCTCATGATTTATTTTAATACGCATACTAAGAATTGTTTCATAATTAATATAATGGGATACAAAATTAGGAATTGTACCATTCTCTACGAAAATTCATTTTGTGTTTTGTTTTTCAATAGTTATTTGAATTTCATGTTATTATATATTTTAACAATACAACTAATTTTTTTTTCGTTTATGATGCTAGTTTTTGTACCTTATGTGAATGTAATAATGTAACCACCATCTTTGGGTATCTAGAGTGGGGTCAATATAATTAGTATCAGAGAAAAGTTAATTGAAACAAAAAGAAAATAGATTTAGTAAAACATACATTGGGGGATATAACCTAATGAAAAACATTGAGGATATCTAAAGAAGAACATCCTAAAGTGTTGACGAGGTAGATATTATGTAAATTTTCCTTATAATTTATCCATGTATACATACTATAATTGGAATTGGTTCTAAAAAAATGTACTTATGGTAATAACTAGAAAAAGGAATACCGTGCTTGACTAGAACGTTACATGGTACATGATAATAAGCCTGATGACACAACAATTTTGATACTCATGGGGGGTATACTTATCCTAATTCACCATTTCATTAGAAACCATTATGATTAATTTTATATTATTTTTATTATTTGGAAACATTCACAAATAAAATGTGTTTATGATTATGTGATTAAAAAATCATAAATATTCCAATAATGTTTTGTGTTTCTATATTTTTGGGACTGAAAATTATGATACTTAATATTATAATAAAATCTAGCACATGAAGTTGTTTAGATATGGATCCTAGTAGAATTAATTAGAAAAATATTATATAATGAATTCTTATTACTAATAATAATCATTTCTTTATTGGGATTATGACAACATTTAAAATGAAAATACTCAAGAAACATTATCATCATATAAGATCATAATATCACATTCTATCAATATAGAGAAATAATTCAATAAGTATTACGAGATTTATGGAAAGAAAGATAATAAGAGGATGATATCGAAAAAATGGATAAGTGGAAGAAAGGAAAGAATCTTTTTCCCGCATGTGATAATTATGGAAATAAAGACCTACGTATTTTCTTGAAAGTAATGGGATCTTACATCAATTATGGATAGAAAGGGCTTTCAAAGTGTGAATTAAAGGGTTAGAAAAAATGATTTTTTGTATCTTTTTTCAAATATATGTAGGTGGGCCCCTATAAAAATGAATTCCCCTAGTGTGAATGATATATACCTCAAATTAAGCAAATGGATCAAGGTCATGTTTATAATATTACAAAAGATAAATATGAAAAATTGAACATATTAATTATTAGGATTAAAGATGTACGTTATATGAGTATTTTTTATCAATGATATTCAAGATATAATAATTATGAAATGTATAAGGATTGTTCTGCAGTATATTTTCATTAAGTATTTGAGAGAATATGTTGAATATTACCAGTGAATAATAAATGTGATTAAATTTGAAGTATAAACTCTAGTAACACAAATGATTGATGGAAGAAAAAAATTAATGTGTTCTATATATTGAGATAATGATGTTAATGATTTGTTTATAGGATATGATTGGTGACCTTGATCTTTGTTAGTTATTTAATGGGATTTTTCATCCTACTATAGTCTATTTCATTTTTTGATTTCAAGAATATATTTGAAAAATTTATTTTTTATTTTAGGAATCATGCATGCTTTCACAATGGTTTTATAGTGATCAATGTATTCTAAAATTATGTATGTTATATTTAGAGCTATATTATGTAGTTTGGGGAATCTAATGATAAGTTTAAACTTGTTTCCATCATTATAAATTTGTATAGATATATCTTGGATGATTCTTATAGTTATCAATTGATAGAATTGAACTAGTCAAACATCAGAGTTATTTTTCAAGTAATAGAGATTAATATATTATATTAAAAAACATGAGAAAACCATTTTTGTATTACTAACAAAATGTGTAATACCATGTTATTAGTTTTTAGATCTTATGATCTTTTAATGTATATTTAAATTATTCATGAATGAAAATTCACCTTCAATAATTATAGTTTCGATAAAAAGAAGATATTGTGGTGAAAATTTATTAAAGATTACATTTAATGTTATTCAATATTTATATGTCCCTAGTATTGATGGTAAACGAATTCCTCAACACCATGGAAAGGATGTTGAAAAAAAATCGTATCCCAATACCTTAAATTTTTTGTAATTGATGGTATTTTTCAAACAATATTAATTTATGGTTTTGATTCCATTAAAATTCTATTAACCATAATCTTTATTGTGATCAATGGTCTCTATCACTGTTAATTAATCATTTGTAATTAGTATTTTATTTAATGTACATGTTTTCATTTCCCAAATATTATCAAACTTGGAAACATGGAAATATGTTATTCCAGATCTCCATCATATATCCCTTTCTATATTTTCAAGGGAATGTTTTATTAACACTTTTTATAATTTTGGATTACAAGAAAGGGACATTAAATTTTCAAACACTTTATTTCTATGATCAATATTAAATTACGATGTCACAATTTATTTATGGGGGTGTAATTTAACATCCTAATATTTTAAAATATGAAAATTTTGTTTGATAACATGTATTTCACATAACCATAATTAGATAATATTAAATAAAACCCTCTTAATTTATCATATATCTATTTTAAAATAAAATCATTCTCTTTGATAGTTTAAAATGAATGTAGAAATTGATTATAATGAAGTAGGATACTGTATTAAAATATTATTATTTAAACATTACCGTTATAACCAAGCCATTTATATGGTGGTTATGAATAGTAACAACTAAATTGTGAAATATATATATTTTACACATATATAAAATAGTTTCAATGGTTATAAATTGTCCAAAATTATAATAAAAATCTTTTGATTTAAAATGAAATGTTTTATGAAAAAATATATTTTTAAAGAGAATAGTTTCATTGCTTCTAGAAAAATTATATTAAAATTTATTTTTGGAAATGTTTAGAAAATTTAATTGATTAAATAATCTTTATATTTTAAATCATTATATAAATTTTATCTTATTCGGTTTTTTTGATTTTTATGAAAATATTAAGGAATTCTGAAAAATACTTAATATTATTAAATTTTGCATTGAATTTAAATTATTTAAAATTTTAAATTATATATTAAATTTATTTTTAAAATAAAAATAGTTCAATTATATTATAATAAATATATGTAGGTCTGTGGAATGCATTTTGTGATGAATTTTTAAATTACAACCATATATACTTTTGATATTTTTTCTCGGGAAACCCGCCTATTCATCAAGCCTATGGGTTTAATTTAAATTTCAATTATACCAATTTTATTAATAAAATTTGACAAAATGGATTATTTATTAGAAATAATAATAATATAAATTATATAATAAGGTCAAAATAATTTTTTACTACGATGAATAGTGACAATTGTAAAAACAAATTATCAAGGTTAAGGTAAAATGGGTTAACTTTGGGATATACAAAGCAGGTAAGGGTTAAAAATGATATAAAACTTGTCCAAAACCCATTGGATGGACAAATTTAGACCCTATATTATCTAAGGTTCGTTATTGACCCATTTTGAGGATTTTTTTGTGGAGAAAAATATGGGCATCACTTTATTTATTCAAAAAATCTTAGTGTTTCATCTCCCCACTTTTAAAAGGCCACCCACTCTCTACCCCTTTTTATAATTACAACACAAATTGGAGTTGGTAAAACATAAAAAATTATACACCTTAACTACTTATACATTTCATAGATTCCTTTTGTTTATCAGCAACACACCCTATTAAGGCTTTAGTTGTAAACCTAAACAGGGTCTCTGAAAAAGATGTATAATTATTAAACATTCAAATTTGTTTTTCTTATTATTGAACTCCTAAAACCATTTAATGAAAAACAATAATATAAAAATACTATATTATATATAAATAAATTTTATAATGTTAATTACATGATTCATATCCATAACCACTTCCATAAAATTGGAAACAAAAGATTTAATTGTGTGTTCAGTGGTCTACCACCTCAAAAACCGATCTCATTTGTTTTCTTTGACAACCATTTAAAGATATATATATATATAATAATGTATTTAACATATTTACATGATATTTATTATATTATTATACTTATTGAATTAATGTGTAACATATACAATCTTAAATTCTATTTTGTGTTGGATATGAAAATGTTGCTTGTCTGTAGACCCGACAACAACATCAAGATGCACTGCAATTTATTTTTCGCTTATGATTTAACTAAAAGGTACCATGGGTAATTTTAATGAATATATGTGATATTTATGATCTTAATAAATTTTTTTAATTTAACAACACAAATTAATTCTCACCTTTCATTTTTTTGGAATAAAATAACGTCGCTCATGGGTGTGTGTAGACTATTTCCTCCAAATAATGATGTGAAATGTTTTTAATTTTATTTTTACATGGATGGTAAGAAAGATGTATTTGATTAATATGAATATTACATAGGAAATAATATTTATTCAGGAACTATGGAATCATATTTTCCCTTTTGGTTACTTTTTTCATGAAAAATAGAAAGAACATTACCGCGTACATATGACCTACCGTCTT
Organism: Viscum album; assembly: GCA_963277665.1. Taxonomy (NCBI): domain Eukaryota; kingdom Viridiplantae; phylum Streptophyta; class Magnoliopsida; order Santalales; family Viscaceae; genus Viscum; species Viscum album. The sequence goes on from OY728150.1 coordinate 1,844,905,828, forward strand.
GATGAACGATGTAATCCATTTTCTATATCTAAATTTAATAGATTTCTCTAAACATATATATAATTAATATTTAGTATTTTTATTTCACGGTTAAAATTTGAGAAATTATATAACTATGAACAAATTATAAGTACCAAAACTACCAAACTAAAGCATATATAAAAAACAAGGAAATTATTAATCGAAATAGTGACTTTAACAAATAATTGTTATTAAGTTGGTGACAAAAGACTATAAGTAAAACATATATTGTATGAGATATGTTAGTATGGTTCTATAATGTATTTATAATAATCCTATATATATATTACAAGAGGTACATACATAGATTAGGGAATTCAAACAAGAGGTAATTGTTTTCTCATCTAATTTTTACGTCTGTGAGACATACACCATATTCACAATTTGTTAAATTGTTTAGTGTATATAATACCCATAATTTTATGATATATCATTAATATATGTCTCATAATTGTAATTATATTTTAATTTTCCTTTACATATTTTATGTTTTTACGGTTTAGAAGTCACCAAAGAGGCAAGGGTTTATTTCACAATCTCATATTTATTTGGGATTTTTCTGTTTAAGTATTACTTGAGGGAATTTATCTATATTTCTATATAAAAATATATATTATTATCCTATTATTATTAATTATCTTTTTAATGTAATATTACTATTTTCCACTCTTTGGTACATAAAAATATTGAGAAAATGTTTTTATGAAAATATGATTTATTTCTCTATTTGGTAGAATATCATTTTTCATCCAAAACCGTGATTTATAAATATGATATCAAAAAAAATAACATTATACAAATTATTAATTAAATTCAATTTTACCAAATTTTTAATTTTTTAAAAATATTTTGAAAGAAATATTCATATAATTTTCAAAAAACAGAACATTTGGATTTTATTTTAAATCTAAGAAGAATTTTTTTTAATTTATACAACATTAATGGTATTTCCAACCATAATGACCACTCAATGTTTTAAATATTCCATTATAGGTTAAAAAAGTTGTTTTCAAAGAAATTAATTTCAAAAAATTTGTGAACATTTTGGTTTTTAATGATGATTTTGAAAATGAATCTTTTATTACCATAAAAAATATTTTTAAGCATCTTTTCAAGATATTAATATTAATTAAAAACATAAAACTGTTATTATAAATATAAATCACTGGGGATATGTTATACGGATATAATCCATCTAATTTATTTAGATGGTTTATTTTATATTTACTAAGGATATATAATTTTATTTCCAATCACCATATTACTTAGGATTATTTATGATTATGTTTATTTGATTGGGATAATTATTAAAAAAATTAGGTTAGTTTTCAATATGTATTTTTATGTTGCTTAGGTTTTGCAAAATTCATTTAATAAATGAATTTGAATTATTATTCTATGGGTATAACATAATTATAAATATCCCATCGATACATTAGAAGGTATAATGAGAAAAATCAGTTGGGAAAATTTGTTTGGTTTCTACCCACGTATTTAAACTATCTTTTGAATGGTCTTGATATTAGGTTTCAGATGTCCCGAATTATTAAATACCTTATTAGGAGATCAATTATTTATATACATGTGATTGTTCAATTATTTAGAATTCTCATTGATATGTTTTAATCACATGTGATTATTTATATGGATTTATTTTATCATCATTAATTTCATACATATTATGATTAGCTTAATGATTAAATTTCTTGTTTTTATGTTTTTTAAATTTCAATATGGATTATACTTATTTATTCTTGATTATTCTCACTTTATGATTTCCCTTACTAAGTGTTTGATCTCACCAATGTTTTATGTTTTACATTCACTCAGATATGAGGAAGTATTTTTTGATTGACATGTGGGGATATAGAAAGATTAATAATTGAGTCCTCAATGAAAAATATATTTATATTTTAAGTTTTCATTTTTACGGAGAATTTCACATATTTATCTAATTTAATAAGACTACGAACTCTATTCAGCCCTTTAGTATGGGATTCCTTGCGTCTTATTCTAATTTAATAATGTAACCAATAAATCTTTGTTTTTAGATTCGGGTTCTTTATAGTTGTGATCTATTACAAAAACAATATTATTATAAGTAGTATGATTATGATATGGTGTAATTTTTTTAACAATTATTAATACATTTAGATCATATATTATCTATGATTTTTTAGATATTAGAATTAGGAATTATTTAATGGAATTTAAAATAAATTATTTTATTTCAAAGTCATTATATTATTTAATTTTTATGTCCTAATATTTTTTTTAAAAAATAGATATATATAGTGGGCGATTCCTTGAATTACTTTGAAAATAGGGTAATAAGAGTATTTTATAGCTCATTATATATGTGTTGAACTTAGGGAGGATGTTTTATTAATTTTAAAGCAATTTTATTTTAAAAGGAATAAATTTAAAAATTATAAAAGATATTTTATTAATTAGGATAGGAATAAGTGTTCAAAGGATGTCAATATTGTATTGGGTTGATTCACATGAAGAAATATAATTGTATTCTAATTGAAGTATGAAACTTGAGAGGTATTTTATGATGGTGATAAACCTTATAATTTATTATTCGTGACTTATCAATGGTAACATTAGAAAATATTACATGTCAGTTTGGTATTGAGTTCTTATCATCGATGTTGAAAGATACATCATGATTTGAGGTTCACAACATCCCAAATTGGGGATTGAGTGTGAGGGAATTTGTAGTATATTTCATGAATCACTAATTTTATTTACATGAACTTTTTTGAGATGATGATGTGTGATCATATAATTTTGTAGTGAAATTATGTTTTTAATTTAGTGATAGGAATGTAATTTAACACTTAAATTTTTTTCTAATGTACTAATTATTTCTAAGGTACTTGAGAGAAACTTTTAACTAATGGAATCACAATAAATGAAATCTCAAAAAACCTTCTATAGAGTGTATAAGTATATATTTGTTATTATTTATCTCCATAGTAATGGTTTTCACATATACGAAGTCACACTCAAAACTATTTTTGTCAAAATTTTAAGGAATTGTATTCTAATCATTATACTAGAAACATTAAACTGTTGTTTTCTTAAAAAATGGATGCATGTGTCAATAATATATGTGCCTAACATTTTTTAGTGGTTAGTGAAGAACCAATGGTGTTTAGGTTGATGGAAACCAATAGATTCAATTAAAACCATAACAATAGCTACCTACACATCCTTATAAACAATAAAAAATAACAATAGAATTAGAACACTGATTTATGACTGACTGACATGATTAGAATTTGGAGACATTCCTAAAAAATGTGACCTGATTCTAAGTGTAGATGAGGTGGTTTTAATTATTTCAGGCAACACGAAGGAGGTGTATGATGTGAAAAATTTCATTGTATTGGTTTTTATCATTAGAATGACCATATATATTTTAGGGAAAAAATTTATTATAATCTATAAAAGATTACTCTTTGAAACACATAAGATATTCCCCATCTATTATTTCACCAACCAGAGTTAATGTCGATAAGATAATGATAGACTATACAACCACTATGAGGTTAAATAAATCAGTTGATGACATAAAATTCCAACTCAAAAAAAAGATGAATTCGCATTATAGTATAGTTAATATAGATGTCAATGGTTATGATGAAATGAGGAGATAAAGGGAGAAAAATAATACACCCAACACAAGGGTAAATACATGGTTCATCAAGTCATATTATTTAGTTTTCAATCCTTAATCTGAAATAGTTGTGATCTTGTAAACCTTGTGAATATATTTATATTTATAATATTGGGGAAAATTATGAAGAGATTCCCAAAAACTCCAAATACTTTATATAATTAAAATTTTTAACAAGTAGAACAATCTATCATTCAACAACAACATGTGCCTTTGGAATATTATATCACGTCTAACATCAATTTTTATCTCAATTTTTTTTCCAATCCTCTATTGTACATTCCTAAGAATGAATTTTAAGAAAAAATAGTATTTCTCCAAAATTCCCACAATTTAGTTTTGATGACATATCCTGTTTTTCCAAGGGAATAAAAGCATTATGTCATGACCTCCTTTCTGAAGGAATTATTTCTAGAAAAAAAATGTGATGTAAACTATATCCTAATAATCATTGGACATCATTTTTTCAAGATAACTTCTATTAAAGTGAATGGTCCATTTATTTTCATATCTATAAATATTTATAGTATAGATGTTGCAACATGTAAATTGTGTCTCTGGAATTAGTGTTCAGGTTTGTTATTCTTGGATGACATGGAAATATCATGTAATAACCACTATGATGTGATCTATCCCTTTATGGTATGTGTAATTATGGTAAAAGGCTTGACTATTTGGGTCCCAAATTGTTTAGACCCATATTTTTCATCAGTTATGATACAAAATATAGTTAAATCCCTATAACACCCAAGAGACACTATCTACAACATGATTTATAAGATCATGTCATGGATTATTCTATACCAACACAACCACCATGAAACTAATCTAGATGTAGTTTGATATTTTATATTATAATGAAACTCTATTAATTAACACTCTTATTAGTAAATAACCTCATCATTAAATAATATTAAGAACTTTTTTAAAGAAATAAATCATTTCTTTTCATTTTATTTTAATATTTATAGACTATCTAACTCACCCTTGAGTATGTTTTCAAGAAATAAAACATGAAAAACACTTCCAAATCCTATAAATAAATTATCTCAATAAAATATTCATATCATAAAAATATTTTTATAGTTATCTACACACCGAACTATATGAAAGAATAGTATTTTTTAGTGTACTCCAACTCCTGGTGTGAGATGCATGATTTATTGACCATTTCTCAATTAAAATCGACACCAAGATCCACCATTGAATATAAAGTACATGAAATACTGTCATAAATTCATCAGTTTCATTTAGTCAACCATAAAATCTCTATCTCCATTAAATTCATTAATTTTACACTTAAAATTTATTCAAAATATCAAATTCCTTGAAAAATATCTTATAAAGGCCTCATAGAATAAGCTACATACTCATCAAGTCCCCCATTGAAATTATCCTGAATCAAGAATCTACAATAATTTTCATATTTCATGATAAAATCTTTTTATATTTCCCACCTTTATCAACAAGTGAAATAGAAATGAAATAATTAATATTAGATAGAAACTACTAGATATTTTTGGTGAGAATGAATAACCTTAAAATCTCTCAACAACTAAAAGGGATCCATCATTATGGTCTTCATCGAGAAATCCCTAACATGGTCCTTGGTTAAAACATTTTAAAATAATATCTCATGACACTATAACTACTTATGAATAAAGGGTACTTTCATATCAATTTTATTTAACCTTTAATATTTTATCATATTCATTATAATATTTATTAAACCTCAATCCCCACTCCCAATCATCAATCGGTATAACACATTCACCCTCATGTTACTGAGCTATGAATTGATTGATAGTATTTGGGTCATGGAATTAGTTTCTAAAATATATTATTCATTTATTTTGAATAACATGATTGAATTTTTATTTGTAGTTCCACGAAAGAAATCTCCAATAATAAATTATGAAGGTCAAGAAGTGGACTTATGAGCTCGATATATATTTGGCTTAATATTCCTAGTAATAACCATTCTGTTGATATTCCATTTTATTTACATATGTGTATGATTATAGGATTATTAAATTTAGGTAAATAATGTGATTAATTATATATTACTAATACCAAAATATAAAAAAATTCACTACCTTGTTTACGAACATTTATCGAATAAATTGTTTTTCTGATATACATTATAAATTAGATTAATAAAGTCTCTTATAATATAGTATAAATCATATATAAAAGTCACATAGTAAATTCATTTTTTTTAGAAATAAGAGTAAATAACTATATGAAATATAATATTGAAGATAACATAACTTATAAAATATTTCCAAAGATCCATTTTCACTTTCAACCAATTTAATAAGAAATTTGGTGAATTAGAATAATAATATCCTTTATTATAAACATATAGAAAGGTTAATCAACCAAGACATTGAAACTCATGATCCACATGAACATCTATAGACCCAGTTCATTATCTTAGGGATCCCTCTATCATTATTATTAATGACTCTTTTGCCTCTCAATATCAAGGATCACTCAATTATATGATCATACAAAAAACATTTCAGTAGATAAACCTTAAATCATTTTTAATAATATACTAAAAAACATTGGATTTAAGGAATCAATCTAGATAGCACAATTAAACAAAAATCAGTAATATAATTTTACCAAGAATCAACTACAACATTTGATCAATGTTGGTCGTCATGATTCTTTTCATAGAGTTTGTGTTAATATTTATAGATGATCTTAAAACATTTGGATTCTATACTAATCATGATCAGTTGTAATAGTATCAAAAAAACATCTCTTTTCAATTTTTCCATTGTAACATAAATTTTTTAGATGTTTATTAAATGTAGTTCCATTACAATTATTATAATACTTTCATCTGACAGAAATAGTGAATCTCTATTTAGTATAGTTTCTACATATCCATATAGTCATATATGTAATCCATTATCTAGTAGGAATTTTATATAACATTTCAAAGAAATATGTCTGATAAACATCATAGGACATCATCTGATGGGATTCAAAAAACATAGCCGGATGGTCTTTTTATTCCTTCCTAATGATATAATGTTTATACATCCCTCTAATTTACTGTTAATATATAATGGCTATTAGTTATCATATATAGATATTAAATCATAATAAATGAATATTCATTTTTTTACAAATACAAGCTTGAGGATTGTAAGGATTTATTGTATTTAGAGACTATATGAAAATTCATATTATATCATGAAATATTTCCAAAATAACCCAAAAATACATTCCCATTTAATAATATTCTTAGATATTCTATGTAAACCCATCCTTTGTATCTTGGTGAAAAAATAGATAAGAAAGGGTGTGTTCAGATTCTTAGTTAGGGTTAACAATGGAGATATTAATAATCACATAAACATAATATGAGCATAAGGGTAAAAGAACATGATATTAACATTTTAAAACCATTCAAAACGTATCATGGATCATATTATTGAGTCATGGAGTAAATCATGATAGTTATGATGGCTTGTTTCATAAAAAAGATAATAGAAATGATCTATGAGAACATAACACCAACATAATAGATATGTCTGTGGAAAACACACTATGATGGAAAATCATTTCCTTAGTAGTCTCGGATGAATTCCCAAACTATCATAGTGGATTCCAATCACTCCCCAGTACAACATGAACATTGTCAAGGTTTACTCCCAAGAATATCATGGTGGATACAATCCCTTATTGAATGAGTTTTAATTTAAATTCTATTTTTATTATCTTAGTAGATATACATCATTATCCAACGCTTTTTATTGATAAATAAATCTGGCTCTACCATTCAAATAATGAAAATAATACATATTTTTTCCAAAATAACATAAAAATTTCATCATTAAATAACCATTGGAAATGAAATAGATTTCATTAAAATTTCATTATTTTGTCATAGATTAACTTATATTGAAGTTAATCTATTTATAATGGTTTCATCATAAAATAATTAACATGTGGGAAAGAAAAGGGCTTCATAGAGTCCTTATTATAATATAATTATCACCCATTATAAAATAAATGAAATTGTATGGTATCATTGGATCACATCTCTAGTAATGAATGAGTAACATAACGTTATGTTGTTATATAAGAAACTTTCATTTAAAATATCACATGAACAATTATTTTGGAAGGTAGCATTTTCAATTTGAAATCCCTGATTTAAAATATTAAAATTACTAAAATATTAATGAAAAAAATTATTTGAAGACATCCTTATATAACAATAATGGAGGATTCAAATCATTGAATGGCCATGAAAGTGGGAAATTTCATTCATGACAAGTACATTAAAACAATTTTTTATTTAACATATTTATTAAAAAGTATAACGTACCTTATTTCCAAGAAATAAGAAAATTCATTTTTAAATATTTTATAAAAAATCAATTACGGAGAAAAAAAAATATGAAAGAATTATAGAATATCAAAAAAATAAATAAAAAGTTTAAAAAATAGATAGATATGGAAGAGAAATTTTTTTAATTTAATAGATAAGTAAATTCAGTTTTCCATATAAAAATTATTGTCTCTTGAGTCATTAATATGGGGTTGATATTGTGGTTATATTCAGGAAAAACCTAATCAAGAAATTTACACACATAAGAAATCAAATACAGCAATCCTTGGATTGTATCGTGTGGAGGATCTAATCTGAGTTACAGAACTATCACATTTTCATTTTTTTCAGGAAGCAAAACCATTGGGATTTGATTAAAATTATTACTAATGAAAATAAATATAAACTAAATATCATTGAAATCCCAGAACAATATAGAAAATTGAAATTAAATTTAAGGGGATAGAAATAATAATTTAAAAAGTTTATGGGGGAAAGATTAAACCTCTTAGACACTCCCCTCTCCCTTTTTTAAAATTATTTGTCAATTTAATTTCTCAATTCCCACCCAAATTCCTCTAGATAAACACCCTATGTTGAAACAATATCATATCAATACCACAATATGTATTTTTACCTCTTATAGAAGTGATTATATTAAATGAATATCAACGAGAAATTAACACTAATTGAAATTACTATGCTCAATGACAAGACCTCACTAAATAAATTTACATAGTGAAGTCAACTATATTACACCATAGATTTAAAAATCATCCAAAAAAACTATTTAAAAATTTATTCAAGAAAGAAAAAACCCTTTTAATTGAAAAATATTATTTTAAGAAAAAATGTATAGAGAATAAACGAGAATATAACAACTGAAAACAGTGTGTCCATCGGTTGTCGTCATCCGCAACAACTTAGTGCTTAGCCTCGCATCACTTGAGCAACCCACCTCTTCGTCATTCTAGTATGGATGTGTAGAATCATTAGAAATATTTGATATCATATTTCATTTTTTATCTCAATACAATATGCCTTAAAAAGATGTAGAGATGGAAATATAAATATGAGGAGGGTTAAAGATTATTCTATCAGCTTTATGGCCTTGAGTTGGATCAATTTTCTCTTATTTCCTAAACAAATCACTTTAGGAGTTATTTTGGAATTTTTTTAATTCAATCCTCTATATTTAAGAATAATCTATAGTCACTTGGAAAATTATATGAAATTTTAAAGAGAATTTATTGATGTTTATTGTTTCTACTTGAAGAGACCTTTCAACTTCCTCCACTTTAGATCATTACCAAATAGAAATAATGAGTGAATTGTTCCTTAAAACTTAACATTCATTTTCAACATTAACTAATATTAGTTCTCTATCTAGAATCACCTCATTATGGATCGTACAGTTTCAGTTACACATCACTTAATTATGTGGGGTTAATTTTATTGTCCAATGAACTTTTCTATACAGACTAATTTATTTTGTCTTCAAGGTGATTTAATTAACACTTATCCTAGTTCAAAGAGTTTTAATAGACAGAAATAGGTAGCCTAAAAAAATAATTACTTAATTTGGATTTATATAGAAACCAATATTCTCAAAATACCCAAGTGATTAATAACAATTAATATCAAATAATTGAGAAATTTTAAATTTTAACTTCAAAATAACCAAAATCCTAAAAATGATTAAATTCATCTAAAAAATGTAATTTTTTGGGGTTTGAATCATTGAAATACAAATGAAGAAAAGTGTAAATATGAACTCTATAATTCATACACACATAAAACTTAAACTCCTTGACATGAGAATCAGAATCAAATCTAGGAAAATGAAAAACACACCCCCTTGATGGGAACCAATTTATCATCAATATATAAAATACATCATTCCATATAAAAAATATTTAATTTCTCCATTCATATCATTTAATCTCTTACCTCTTATACTCTCCTATAATTCATGCAACACAATTACGTCAAATTATGTTTCTCTCAATAAAAAATATAGATTTTCAACAAGTATTATCTCACCCATAACCATTCAAGAATATCAATAGGTTTGATAAATTCATATTTCTCCACTATATGTAACCCTAGAAAAATATGACTATCATGGAGAATTTTTAGGGATATTATGTTGATTTTGGTTGGTGGATTTTTTGTGTCAAAAATTGTGTGGAAGAATAAGGTGGTTATTTCTCTTTTTGAAGAAAAAATACATGAGTCTATTTTTAATGCAACTTTTGTGTCCTCGTCAATCTCCATCGAAGAAAATTAGCTCAAAGTATCTTTTAAATATCTTTATCATCCCAAAAATCAATATTTCAACATCAAAAAGGAAATTTTTCAGTACTTATTCTTTGGAAATAGCTTGATAGCCCTATATTTCTACCATTGAGAGATCCAAAGAAGCAAAAATCCCTTTTTCATTGAAATATCTAGAATCCCAAAACTTTCAGTAATATTTTTTTAACATAAAAAATATCACTTATTCATTTCAATTCCCACCCAAATCAAGATCCAAATTATGTATCACACTACAATTCGCCTCACCCCACACTTATGTTTATATAGATTGTGAATTTTCAATATCATAACAGGTTAGAAAAGGAAAAATGGCTTATAATGTTTATAACCTACCAGGATGTTCATGTATATCGAGGGATCAAAAAGGTAATTATATAAGGATTTATAAATTAAAAATTCTTCCCATGGAATTGGGGACTTCAAATCCAAATAAAATCCCCAATATTCTAAATAACAATTACCTTAAACAAAGAGTTTGGAAATAAATAAATCAATTTATGTTTAAATAAATAATGGATTAAATCATTTAACAAAGGAGGTGGATGTGACGAATATTTAAATAAGGGTTCAAAACCCTCAGCGTAATGGGATTTCAATGACAAATACAGTGATATGTGGCATGGAATTCCAAAAATAGAGGTCTTTTAAAGATATTTTTAATATTTTGAACTCAAAACCATGTAATTTTAAGTATTAATTTATTTTTTGTTTCCAGGGTAAATTGGATCATTCATTAACATAGGTTTTAAAAATGAAAATTATAACCATTTATACTCAAAAGATTAAAAATCACTATAATTGAAAAATAGGATTTTAAAGAAACATAAAAAATGGAAATAAAAACTAAATATTTTTTTTAAATATTACAATGAATCTTAATATAGCCAGAATTTTCCTACCCCCACATTTTGTTTCAATTTCATCATTGTACAATAGATTAATGTGAAACAATAACATAATTTAGAGTCATAAAAAATATGTGATAAGGGATGACACAAACTCTTTTCAATTTTATTCATCACCATGAAGATTTATATCTTTCCATAGAGACATTTCAGAATTCCCTCTAAACAACATCATACTATGGCCATTGACTATTAATAGTATCAAAATTTTTGGTTCTTTTAACTAGATTTCACCAAATGGTAAAAATTTATTAATAATGAAATGGTTAAACAATTTCTAATGAAATTTACATGGGAAAGGATTAATTATTGAATAGAGACACAACACTCTAACTCTATTCATGATGTTTTTGTTGAGAATAATACCATCATGAAAAACATTGGTTCCTTCCTTGTATATCCTAGAGCTCTCATATCCATCATTCCAGATGTCCTCTATCTCCTTCAAAAAAATTATTTCTTTTCGAGAAAAAATATATTCATGTTACATGTTTTGAAATCAAAATATGATTTGTCTTCTATCACCACAAGAAATTGAATGTACATTCAATAGAATAATTAGAATGGTCACATCACAATTTGGGTTTTAAATACACTTATATAGGCCCATAATTAATCATCAAATCTCAAACCCCAATCCTTTATATTTGGGTTCATAGTTTTTTCAATAATTTGTTTGACTGTTCTATCTAATACCTCCTCCATTCTATTTTCTTAATGATGACATGGCCTAAAGACTATATGATATAATATATATTTATTAAAAATAGACATCAATGTAATATTTGGAATGTGGGTTCCTTAATAAGTGATCAAATAATTTTTTTAATCAAAATCGAGACAATAATTTTCGTTTCAAAAACACGGTTATAGTTTTGGAATCATTAGTTCTTGTGAGATCACCACTACCAACATAGAGAAATAATCAACACAAAGAAATATTTAAATATAACCAAAATAATTTGGAAATTGAATGATGAAATCCATACCCCACACATTAAAAAAATATTTTTTTGATGTGGTGTTTCATTTCTTTTTGTAGTTATACCTTGAAATTGAAAATTATACTAGTTCTAAAAATTACAAACAGATATATAAAAAGGGTGGCCTAAAAACCCATAATTAATAATTATTCATTTAGATCTTTTTCTCTAAAATATTTATATATAGATCAGTGTGTGGAAAATATTTTAAGATGTATTGAAATTTATATTTTGGAAAGCATCTACAAATAATTTGACCACTTCAGGCATGCCATAAATAAGGATCATCCCAAATGTAATTCATCAAATAGCTAATAAGTTTAGTAATTTGTTTCTTGGAAAATAAATGAGGGAAATTCATTAGTATCCAAATAATTCAACAATCATCAACCCATTTACTTTCACTCTTACAAACATATAAATCCTCATCTAGAATGATTTTTTTAATTGGTGGATAGATTTTATTTTTTCTGTTCAAAATAGATATAATCCTACTAAAACGATAATCAATAAGGTTCTAAAATCAATTTGTATCATTCATTTCAATATCAAACTTCTGTAAAAAAAATAAATCATAAAAGGATTGGTATTCCATCATGTTCCTTCATCAAAAAAATACTATAAAATGGTCTGTGAAAACAATGACTTTGGATCCCATTATATAAAAGCTATGTTTTTCTAAAACAATGAAAAAATATTTCATTTAATTCTTAATTGTGGGGTATTTTTGTTGGGAATGACCTAAAGTTTTAGTGGAATAAGTAATTACATGATATTTCTTTTCCATCCTTTTCAATAAAAATATCCTCATAAGATACATGACATGTATTAGTCATGATTTCAATGGGAAAGCTTCATTTGGGTGGTTGGACAATGAGAGAGGCTACCATTTTTTGTTTTTGCTCCCTAATAACCTATTAAAAAGATTTATTAATGATATATTGGGTGTATTCTTAAAGCCATATAGCTAATGGACGAGAAACCATAAAAATATACTTCTTGAATATCCTAAAAAATCAACATGACCAACGAAGGATCTCACATGTCTCACATTTTTGGGTATTGAATTGATTAAATGGCCACAAATATGGATTTATTATCATGAATTCCATATAGAGACCCAACATAACCAAGAATGATCACTTTATATACCATAAAATAAAAAATTTCATAATTGAGGCCAATATTATTATCATTTCATGTCTCAAGAAAACAATCCATACATTTCCAAAAGCATTCAAATTATGAGCCATTAAAAGTTAAGTAATCGATAAAAACATTAATTTATGTTTCTAAAAATTCATAGAAAATTCATATTATAAACCTTTGAAATGTTTCCAGAGATTTTAAAAAATAGAAGGACATTATCTTATAAGAAATGGTTTTAAAGGGATATATTAATGTAGGTTTATCCTAATCCTCCAGAGAAATATTAATTTTGAAATAATAGTAGATTCCATTTTAAAAAGAATTGTTATTTTTTTCCAGTAGTATTTCAAAGAATTTATCAATAAATAGAAATAGGATGTGGTCTTTCCTTTTCACTAGATTTATTTTCCAATAATAAATGCACATTATCCATTTATTTGGATGCCTAACCAGGACAAGATCACCAAATTCATTCCATGAGATTGTAAAGAATCATTTTTTTGAAAAAACATGGATATGACTAACCCACTGAATAAAAAATAGTGGAAAAATAATATTTGTATCCAACAAGATAGAGACTTCATTTTTAGAAAACTCTATAATTTTTGGTGTCAATATACTTTGAAATTATCTCTCTAATAGAGATTTTTCCTCACAAAAACACAGTGACTGCACACTGAGGGACTGATCCCATCTAAATAAGGTAGAGTTCATTATAAGGATTTCTTATTGGTTTTAAAGACTCCTAATAGATTCTTATCTTGGTCCCTTGAGAGATATTTTTAAATAATGATAGAGAATTTTATATTCTCACCTAAGAAACCATATTGTAGGTTCTATGTATGTTTTATAAAATCTTACTTAGTTTGGTTATTTTTTTTGATCAAAGGAGGTTAGGGTGCCTCAATGAGAAAATTTTCATATCTAGACACATTCTCTAAACAAGTAGATTTCAAATTAGATTACAGATAACTATTTTTGACACTATAATTATCCAATGTGTGGATAATAGGTTAAATTGAAGATATAGAAGGACATTCATGTCCAAAATCAATTTGATCACTCTCTTGGTTGTTGTGATCTGTTTCACTTGAAATTATGTTGTTTAATATGTTGTAAATGTACTTTTTTAGATAAGATTCTATATTATAAAAAAATATTTTCAAATCAATTTCCTAATTTTAAAAAACTGGATAGTTCACAATCCTCAATTCCAAAAGAGCACAATCAATCATGTTCAAATGAGTAGATGAATATTCCTTAATTGGGTGTCTCATGTACTAAAAAATATTGAGGTAAACAACATCTCCAAAAAATTCAAGTGAAAGGGTTTCCTTGGGATCATTATTGGTTTATTTATCATTTTTAAAGAAGGACCTCCCTAGAATGAGAGGTTAATCTGTACTAAATCGATCACCTTCCAAATCCAAGACATTAAAATTTATAGGAATAATCATTTCTCTCACCTAAACAACAATATACTCAAAAACTCTAGAATCCTTGGTTGTACTTCTGTTGGAATGTTAAATTATAACTGTAGAGTGTTTTTGTACTCAAACATGAAAAGATGAGTAAATATAATGTGGAATAACATTGATAGAAGCTCTTAAATCGATCATGATATCCATGAATTCACATTTCACAATTGTGTGGGGAAAGGTGAAGGTTTATAAGTCTTTAGATTTAAATGGAAAAGCATGTTGAATTATTGTTGAAACCTTCCTCCCAAAGTTGAATTGTTTCCCTCCTTTCAGTTTTCTCATGTGGGTAATTTTTTTAAAAAAATATGGCATATCTTGGAATTTGTTTTATATCATAAAATTGTTATGTTTCCTTTAACTTTCATGAAATTTTCCTACAAATCATTATCTAATGATTTTTTTAGCACTTCACTTCATTAGTGATTTACTCCTTGGATAAGACAGTAGTGGCATGAATGTTTCCAAGCTATTTTGAGATCCACATTGAGAAACATACATACTATACATACTAATCAGATCCTTTAATGTTATTTCAAACAAAATTTCTTTTCATCACTTTTTTTACTTAATGAAAATTCAAAATTTCCCAAATTTTCATTAGTGGGGGGATTCTCATTAATTGTATCAACATAAGATATGAAATTCTTAGTTTTAGGGTAATTTAATCATGTACCAATCCTATTTTCAATAGTAATAAAATTCTCTTTCCCTTTATCCATTAGATTAACTAGGATATGTGAAGTTAAACTTCTACCCATTTGATTTCCCATGTTACTATTATTTGAGCCATGATGAACAATTTGGGTCGTCATGGTATTCATAATGATTTTTTATTGATTTGGATTTTTATTTCTAATTACAATTTTTTTTCTCTGATTTCATTTTTTGTTACCTCATTACTTCATTAAGGTTACTCTATAACTTTTCAGAGGGAGGGGAAGGCTATATATTTCTTTTAGAATGTGCATTGGTGTGATCATTGAAATATATCAGTTGATAATTGCATAATTTATCCTGGATAAAACTTTATTATTGTTTAGTATGTAGAAATCTTTCATTAGAGTTGTGGTTCCATCTATGATGGAAATTTTTGTTGGTCTAAAAATTCATTTTTTATAGAAAGGGTTTTTAAAAAAAACAACATTGTAATCCTCAAAATTCTCTATGATTTTTCAGCATTAGTCACTAAAATATTTATTATAAGAAAATATTATAAAGTAGAGTTTTATTTAAAAATATTCTTTAGGTTTGGGTGAGGATTTTGGGTTTTTGGACAACATCATCAACCTCACTGTGGAGTTCAAATAATAAATTTGACTCGTAATAATGTTATTTTCAAAAGTATCATTGTGGAATTATTTTGAATATTTTATTTGACGAGGGACTCTTATTTAAAAATGTTTATCATTTTAGGAAATGTTTTGAATTAAATTCATTAATATAGCTGGTGTTTTTTAAACTAGATCACATCTTTTAGTAGTATCGATCATTCTTATATTAATAATATAAAAACCTTCATAAATTGTTTTGAATTAATAGTTGTTCATAGATTGTTTTTTGGGGAAACTAAAATAGATCCTTTTAAATCATTCCCATTACTCATGTAATGTTTCTCCTTGAGTTTTCTTAATCCAAAAAATCTTTGTTTAGGTGGACGTTTTTCTAATAGAATGGTAAAAAATTAGGGAATGACTTTTAAATTAATTTGAATCTCAAATAAATCTTGAATGTCAATAGAAAAACTATTCCTTGTAAAAACCATATAACTAGAAATCAAATAACCTCAATTTCATTTTTTTTCATAAATAACTTATGAATTGATATTAACATAAAGATAAATGATTTCAGGAAGGCGTATATATGGATATTCATCTAGTAACCCCTTTATAAGATTCTGTATAGAACTATATTTAATTTTAATCATAGTGGGTGAGACAAGATATTCTCCATGGTTTTGTTTACTTTCATCATATGATGATGACAATTCTTTCAATGTTCTAATATCAACAATTTGAATTTTAGTTTTAAAAATAATCAGTATATATGTGGAAATGTATGTTTCACATGTAAGTATAGTTCTATTTATAATAGCTCCAACCCTAGAGTGATATTTTATATCAATTTCAAAATCTAATGGTAATAGTTTCGTGTAATTATTATTTTTCATTAACACCAATTTGAAAAATCAACTCAAGAATCATCCCCGATAAAAGTGCTAGTGGAGTATAGTTTTTGGTCATGAAAGCCTGTATTAAGTAATTAATCACCAATATAATTGAAATATTGAAGTCCCAGAATTTTATCACTATGAGGTTTCAGTTTGAGTTACAAAACCGTTAATTTTCATTTATTTCTTACAGGCCATTTATTTGGGTTTTGATTAAAATTTGTAGTTTAAAATAAGAATATATAATAATGTCTTAGAAAAAAAATATAATAAAATAAAATTAAAATTAAAATAAATTTTTTTGAAATAGGTGTTGAGAAATTAGTTTTATACAAGCTTAAGCCACTCGAACATTCTTCTATTCCTCGTTTAAAATGATTTCTCAATTTAGTTTCTCAATTCCTACCCAAATACATCATCATGATCACCTTGGTAGCATGGTTATCACATCAAGATATCAATATGATATTTTTCCTTTTATATAAGTGAATAAATTACATGAAGAACTCCAAAAATTAAGACTAATTGAAATTATTATTTTTAAGTACAAAACCACACTGAATAAATTTTTAGAGTTAAATAAATTTCTTTTCTCTATAGATTTGAAGAAAAAAACTAGCTAAAACATTATTCATGAAATAAAACAAAGTCATTAATTAAATAATTTATGTTTAAGATAAAATAAAAAAATTTACAAAGGAAGATCACAACTTAGGAGATAGTGTATGTCAGTTGTATTCATCCACAATAACTTGGCGCTTAACCTCACATCACATAAGAAACGCCTATCTTCCATATTCTATCATGAATGCATGAAATAATCATCAATATATCTATCCTAAATATCCCCTTTCCATATCAACCCAAACCTTTTGAAAATATATGGTTATAGAAATATAAAGATGATGATGTATTGAAAATCATCTAACTGGTTTCTATCAATCTGAAGTTGGCTCTATTTTACCCTTTTTTCCAAACATAAAAGCATATGGGTTAATTTTTAAATGTTATTAAAAATTTAATTCTATATCTTTATCAAAATATTATGTCTATGGAACATATTTTAAAAATTTTACCTTCAATTTAATGATGTTTAAATTTTCTTCCAAAATATAATTTTCAAATTCATCTAATTTAGATTATTAAAAAACTTACTCAATAAGTGAGTTTTCCCTTGAAATATAACATGAATGTGAACCATTTATTTCTCATTCCTATACAAATAAAAAAATACTCATTTAGAGTCATATATCTAGAGTTATTACTCATTTAATGATGTGGGTAAATTTTGATGAAAAAAAACATTTCACTATTGACTGATGTATTTTCGGCTCCAGAATATCGACACAACACCTGACCTAATTGAAAAATTAGTTTCCCATGAACATAGGAGGCCTTAAAAAATAAAATGACTCTATTTGTATTAATAGTGAAATATTTGTACAAAAAATTCAAAATCATTGAAAATAGTTACAATTACAGAACTACTAAATTAATAATATTAACATCAATACATCCATAAAATAAAAAAACAACACAATTTAGCTCAAATTGTTAAATTGGTGGTGTTTAATTAATAGAAATACACATGAAAAATTGTGAAAATATTTTATCTATTAATTGAAAAAAGGGGAAACATGTGATAGCTAGATATTAAAATATTAGAATAATATTCATTGAATTATTGAGAAATAGGTCATAAAATTTCATCACCATATACATAATCATAAACAATGTCGGTAAACAATGAGGTTGTAACATTAATCCCATACCTTAAGCTTCCCATGCATAAAAATTGACTTATCCTCATGTATATTGATTTTATATTTATTATACATCTATTATAGATTAATTTACATATAATTAAAATCAAATATGTAACACTTATAATATTTCAACATCCATTAATTTACTACTCCTTATGAAAATCATCATTTTTGAGTGTTAACTATTCTATTCATCATTAGAAAATCGATTTTGTAGTTTCTATACCTAAAATTTTCTATTTTTGACATCATATATAGAATTATTATGATTATATAAATATCATATATATTCATTTTATATATATTTATAATTATACATGTAGGTTGTATAATAAAAAAGGAAATACACAATTCATTCTGTTATACAAGCCATACACATGCATAATCACCATTTTCACTTTTTGAAGGTTGAATTGAAATAATTTCAAATAATAATCCACATTTCCAAAAACATTATAATAATATATATATATATATATAATATTATCAAATAATTTCTTATTATAATACATGAAAATTATAAAATAAAAATGAATCACATTGCTTCATGGTGCGAATAGTCTACCAGTATGCACTAACGAATTTGTCATTTTCTAATTGTAATGAAGGTATGAAGATAGAAATTATATTATAATGATAAAGGAATAATTATATAAAAAATATCATTTATATACTATAAAAACATCATAATAATCATCCATAGTATACGGTTATTGAAAATTAATTGTATCGCTATGTGGAGGTGACAGCCCACATATACCCTTGAGTGATAACTTCAAACAACATATGATTAAATGGAAGGAGAATTATGGTCGTTAAATAATAATAATTATAATTATGTATAATTAATATATATATATATATATATTGTTATTTTATAATGAATACCATATAATTAGAGGTGTTATGTGAATAAATTAATTGAATATGGTTGGGTAGGATGATTACCTCATCTCCAGTAGGTATCCTTTAGAATATTTCTTATAAACCATTAGAATGGTATTTTAAGAATAGCAAAACCTATATTATGTTTATAGGGATGTTTAAAAGTGAATTTTTATGGTATGGTCAGACTTGATTGTTTATATGTTAAAAATATGAGAAAGTAGTAGTGTCCTTTTATATTTTTGGGGGAGGACACACTTCGAATTTCTATAAATATTGAAATATAATAAAGTCAAAATCATGAATAAAGATAAAAAAATGTATAGATTCTCAAATATGGGATATTTTGAGGTCTACATATGAACCTTATGTAGAATTTTGACAAGTGTTAAGATAAAAATTTCCCTTATCTCTTGGATTGTTCCCCTTAGTAAACCTGTTTTAGCCTTAATCGTGAGGAATTTCTTTTTCTGTTTATACTATTCATTATGAAAAAAATAAAAGATTCATTTTTAAAAAAATTATACATTATTAAAAATAGGGAATTAACATTATCAAAATAAATTCATATAATAGGCATAAATAAATTTAAAATTAATCTCATGATATATGATTTAATGCAGTTTTCCCAAAAAAGTTTTATTATGTATAAAAAGTATTTATCATGAAAATAGTATAAAATTAAATTTAATGGAATTTATTATATTATTCATGTATTACCCTCGGTTTGAGGTTTGTGGCCTTTTTTATGCCTTTTTATGCATTTAATGTGATTAAGATGAGTTGGGAAGAGGTTGGGAGAGTTTGGATTTGTTTTGGATGTGTTTGGAGGCTTTTAAAGGGGTGCAAGGTTTGAGCACTGTTAGTGTAAACTGTGAAAATTCCCCAATAAACCATGCATGCCCTTGATCTTGAGACAGTAGAACTCGCACGGCCTACGCACGGTTTTCCAGACCGTGCGAGGAAACCGTGCGGGCCCTGGCTCTCGAGTTAGTGGCGTGCGGATGGTTAGCGCACGATTTTCTAAACCGTGCGGGCTAACCGTGCGGCCACTTAAAATTAGGGTTATAAAACCCAGGCTCACTCAAGATTGCCTCATTTCACTCCTCTCTTCCTCCCACTCATGGATCACTCGGGATTTTGGGTTCTCAGGGGTCTACGGTTCTCTCCCACTCGGTTTGGAAGGTTTTTGAAGTGGATTCAAGGTGGATTGAAGGTGATTACTCTGGGTAAGTCTCTCCTCTTGTTTGTTTTGTGTTCTCTTTTTCATCTACATCCATATAATTCTTGGTTTTCTAGATCAACACATGTGGTCTATAGATCTAGGTTTGGGGTTGCCTTGGATGATGATTTTAAGGCTTGCGAATGGTAGGGGAAGGGATCTAGAAAATTTTTGGTGGTGAGTTTTCCAAATTGGAGGTGTGGTGGGTTGTGAGTCAAGTCCTCCGAAACCCTAAAGGTAGGTGGCTTCTCTCTCAACTCCACTTGGTTATAATTAGTGGTTACATGTTAGAATTAATTTTTTGCGCTGAAAATTAATTTTTTTGGTTATGCGAAATTGGTTGGAAATCCATTTGGGGATTTTTGGGAAACAGGGGGTTCCATGGTGGGATGCTATTGTGGTGAATTTTAAAATGGGTATTTTAAAATGGAATGGTATGGTTGATTTGTGTAATGATTAATGGAAAATGGTTTTCAATAAAAAGGGTGATTTTATTGAAATGGGGTTTGGCATTTAAAATTGTTTTCAATAAATGGGGATTTATTGAGGTGGAAAAATATTAAATAGAATTTTGTTGATTGCATGATGTTGTATACTTGGTTATGATTGTTGGAATGTTGTGTGGAAGTGGGTTATAAGTACCAATATAATGAAGGGGGGTGGATAGTGGACGGACGGGCCACCATAAAAGTATAAGTGGATAGGAAGTGCCACAAATTGTGAATGGGTGAACGGGTTGGACGGAAGCGCCACAGTTTGGTTGTTTTGGTAGTTTTTGTGAATTGCTTTTCAAGATGGAATGGTTGTGCTAATGTATAAATGTTTTAATGGTTTGTGGCTTGTTTTTTTTCTTTCCCTTGGTGGTTTGGTTTGGGTGGAATGGCTTGGTAAGGGTTTGGTTGGCATATGGTAAAGGTTACACTTGAAAATATTTTATATAAATTGTTTTAAATAAATGTGCTAACGGTTTTATCCTAGTGGCGTGTGTAGGGAAGTCATTTGGGTAAAACCTACTGATTTTTTATACTCACCCCCTGCTTTGGCATGTTGGTGTCTTTGCAGATGTCATGTACCGTGATGTGGGAAAAGGTAAGGCATTGACCTTCTTTGGTGGAGCTTTGTGATTCTTTGTTAGATCTTGGAGCATGGAGCTAGGTGTGGAGCTATGGTGGTGTCATGGATCGTGGTGTCACCTGTTGAGTCTTCGGAATTGTACTCCAATGTTGTATTGGGTTGTGTTGGAAGGTATGATTATGGATTATCTAGTTTTCTTGGTAATGTATGAGTTTGGATTTGTTGAAATGCATCATATAGTGGTGGTTGTTTGGTTGGTTTTGTCTCAAGGGCAAATTGTTCCTTAATTGTTCTCAGAGCCCTCGGCATTTATTTCCAGCCTTTGGCGCCTTGGGAACTTTTTATAAGGCCAAGTAACCCTCACCACCTCCACAAGCCAATGATGTAGGGGTGGGGTGTTACAAGTGGTATCATCTTGTTCGGTCCTTGGGAGTTGATTCTCGGATTTACAGTTGACATTCGTTCTTGGTTATTCTTTGAGTTGGGATGGTAGCAAGGTGTAGGATTGTCGGAACTTGGAATGTATAATATAAAAGAACATAGCTAACCCTTTTATTCTGAAATTCAAGTTACCAGGGAGTTGGGTACATAAGTGTTTTGGAGACACTTATAGGCATTCAGTATCTCATTGTCGTGGGTGTAGCCAATGAGATGAGCATGACATGAATGGTAGAAATGGCTTCCCTCTAGGATTCATATTTCATTGAGGTATAATGATTTATGATGTGATATGAATATGTGAAATTGTAATGTGAATAACTTGGTATTTTGAAAATGGTTTGGTTTTCAAAATATTGAAACATGGCATAAGTGGAAAATGTGAACTCGTGGAAAGCCTTGTTGTAGTAGTGCGGCGTAATGTGATTTGAAATGGGATTTCGTGATGTCTACGGAAGTGATACTCATGGTTTTTTTGTTTTCCGTTTATAGAAATGGCACCGGGTAGGCATCATAGAGACTAACCGGACGAGGCTGCTGATAATGTGGTTGCACCTGAGCCTCAGGTGAACTAGCAGTTAGTGCAAAGAAAAGTGCAAGCTTTCCAAGCTGTGGGACGTGCAAATAAAGCGGATGAACCAAGGCATGTAGATCATGTGGTTCAATTTCAAAAGAAGAATCCGCTCATCTTTAGGGGTGATTCAGAACCAGAAAGGGCAAAATCATGGTTAAATAGATTCAATAAGATCTTAGAGTTCTTGGGTATGCCGGTAGAGTTGAAAGTGAAGTTGGCCACGTATATGTTGGAAGATCTTTCCCTTCAGTGGTGGGAGCTGGTAGTCCAAGCTGGGACAGACCAGGTTATGATGTGGGAAGGCTTTTAAGAATTGTTCAATAAACAATTCTACCCACATACATTCATAATTCAGCATATGACTGATTTCATTAGTTTGAAGAAAGAGCATATGTCAGTTAGGGAGTATGCAGCTATGTTTATGAACTTAGTGAGGTTTGCACTCGAGGTGGCGGGTAGCACATCATTAAATGCAAGAATCATTGAAGCGGGGTTAAGGAAAGAAATCTATTCAAAGATAGCGGTGTTGTGTATTGATGATTACACAGATATGGTGAATAGAGCCTTAGTGGCTGAGTAAGATTTGTTGGGCACTCCGAGCAGAGGAAGCATGCTGCCACCCATGGAAAATAGTGGGAACTCTAATGCTGGGTTCAAGAGGAAGAGGGACACTTATTCCAATAGTGGGAATATAGCACATAATCTGACGTTAGGATCGGGGAATCTTCCTCCGAATCCCTAGAGAAAACTGGGATGTTTTCAGTGTGGTTCTGCATGCCACATCAAGCAGGATTGTATGACACAACCTCAGGCATGTGATAATTCTAACCAGATGGGGCATCTGTAGGGTTATTGTCTAAATTCTCCAAGTTCAGGAGAGTGTGACACTCTTCAGGGATCGTAGTCGTCGTATGATTCGACGGGATGAGGGCAGTAGTATACCCCTCGGTAGCAGAGTAAAGTGGGTCATGGTGATTCTCGGAATACCCCGATGCCTCATCAGAGTAATAAAGAGCAGAGTGTGGAAAGAAATCATGTGTTCAGAGCTGATCATCCTGTGGTGGATAATCAGTCGGGACCATCCACGATGTGAGGTACTATTCTTTTAAATTTTTCCTCGATGTAAGTGTTGTTTGATATGGGTGCTTCACAGTCTTTTATTGCTGCACGTGTGGTTGATTCTCCATGGTTAAGGGTAGAAATGATGCCCTCAGTTCTGAAACATCAAACTCTTCTTCATTGAAGAGAGCGTCGATACTTCTTGTGTAGATAATTTCGAATCGTTGTGGGTGAGGTTGAGATAGTGTGGATTTTCTCAATGCTCGAGATTGATATGTATGATGTAATACTGGGAATAGATTGGCTGGTGGCCTTTAAGGCTCACATCGATTGTGATGTGCGAACAGTGGGTTTTAGGACAAACGATGGTGTTCGACATCTCTTTAGAGGATCGAGGCATGAAAGGCAGAGTGCAACAAGTTGGTTGGCACCGGCAGTGGGTGTGTTATCGTATCAGTTGGCGGTGTTATCATTGGAATCGGTAGAGGGTGTTGAGAAGAGTGTTCCTCCGGAAGTGGTGGATCAGTTCATGGATGTTTTTCCTGATGAATTCTATGGGTAACCTCCAGTAAGATAAGTGGAGTTTACGATTGATCTCCTTATGGGGACCTGTACTATCTCACTTACGTCTTATAGGAGGGCACCATCTGAATTGTGGGAATTTAAAATCCAGTTGGAGGATTTAGAAAACAAAGGTTTTATCTAGCCTAGCATGTCTCCATGGGCGACACCGATGCTATTTTCGAAAAAGGAGATGGAACTTTGAGGCTATGTGTTGATTATTGTAGACTTAACCAAGTGACGATAAAGAACAGATATCCACTTCTATGAATCGATGATTTGTTCGACCAGTTGAGGGGAGCCCAATGGTTCTCCATGATCGACCTGAGGTCAGGATATGATCAATTGCGAGTGAGGAAGGAGGATATTCCTAAAATAGATTTCATAAGTAGATATGGCCATTATGAATATGTGGTGATGCCCTTTGGTCAAACGAATGCACCAGCGATGTTTATGGAATTGATGAATCGGATATTTCAGAGATATCTGGATTCATTCATGGTGGTGTTTGTGGATGATATTCTGGTGTATTAGAAGACAAGGGAAGAGCATGAGCAGCACATGGTGATAGTTCTAGGGAACTTGCGAGATCATCGGTTGTATGCCAAGTTGTCAAAGTGTGCCTTTTGGATACAGGAAGTTCGTTTTCCGGGCCATGTCATTTCTAAAAGGGGTGCTTCCGTGGATCTAGAAAATATAGAGGTCGTTATCTCATGGAAACCGCCAAAGAACGTGTTTGAGATACGAAGTTTCCTCGGTTTAGATGGGTTTTATTGGAGTTTTGTTCATGATTTTTCACCTTTGGCTTCACCAATGACAACTTTGACAATGAAGAATGCTCCATTCCAGTGGAGTGAACAGTGTTAGCGGTGTTTCTAAGAGTTAAATGACTGCCTTACATCAGCACCAATCTTGGTTTTGACAGAACCAGGAATAGGGTACGTGGTGTATTGTGATGCATCGGGATCAGGGATGGGGTGTGATCTCATGCAAAGGGATCATGTGGTCGCATATGGCTCATGGCAGTTGAGGGTGCATGAGAAGAACTACCCAACTCATGATTTGGATTTGGCGGTAGTGGTCCATGCTTGGAAAATGTGGCGCCATTATCTCTTCAGTGAGAAATTCACGGTCTACACGTATCATAAGATTTTGAAGCACGTTTTCTCACAAAGGGATCTGAACATTAGGAAAAGGATATGGATGGAATATCTCTAGATGTTTTATTTTGACTTAATGTACACACCGGGTAAAGGAAATTTTGTGGCGGATGCATTAAGTAGGAAATCATATGCTCAGGATGTGAAGCAGGGATTGGACCCGTGGCAGTTGATGTCGGTTATAACTGATATGCGGTTGGAATGTAATGACCAGGGTGATAGGGTGCTCTTCATTCCAGTTACTTTTATTCCTGACTTGGTTACCCTGGCTAGTGGGGCACAGATATCTGATATTGAATGTGTGACCATGGGTTCGAGACTCAATGGTGGGGAGACCATTGATGGTTGGACACTGAATAAAGAATCAGTTTTTTCGCTTCAGGAATCGGATAGTTGTACTGTTGGCTTGTCAAGAGGATCTTCTCAAGACGTACCATCATTCCAGGTGGGTTGTTCACCCTGGAATTTAGAAGATGTATCAAGCTTTGAAAGCGCAGTTTTGGTGGGCTGGTATGAAAAGAAGTGTGGCTGAGTTTGTTTCTAGATGCTTAACATGTCAGCAGGTTAAGGCAGAGCATCATAGGCCAACAAGAATGTTGTAGTCTTTACCAATCCCTGTTTGGAAGTGGGAGCAGATAGTAATGGATTTTGTCACAGGTCTCCCAAAAACAGTCAGAAAACACGATTCCATTTGGGTGATAGTGGACCAGCTAACAAAGTCTACCCATTTCATCCAAATTTTTGAATATCATACAGTGGAGGATATGTCCAAAATCTATATCTGGGAGGTGGTAAAGAGTAATGGTGTTCCAACTTCGATTGTATCAGATAGAGATCCCAGGTGTACAGCTCGTTTCTGGAAATCTTTGCAGCAAACTCTTGGAACAATGTTGACCATGAGTACGAAATATCACCGTCAGATGGATGGCCAATCCGAGAGGAAGATACAAACCTTGGAAGATATGATGCAATCTGGTGTGATGGATTTTGGTGGCTCGTGGGAGGAGAACCTGTCCTTGGTTGAATTCTTGTATAATAATAGTTATCAAGCATCCATACAGATGGCTCCGTTTTAAGCATTGTATGGATGACCATCTCATTCTCTACTATGTTGGGGGGAAACGGGTGAGTCTTCGATGGTTGGACCAAGTATTGTCCATGAGACTACAGAAAAGATCAATTTGATTAGGTAGAGGATGGAGATGGCTCAGAGTCGTCAGAAATCTTATGCAGATCATAATAGATGACGATTGTCGTTCGAGGTGAGTGATCATGTTTTCTTGAGGATTTCTCCTCGGTTGGGACATCGTCGGTTTGGGAAACAAGGAAAGTTATCTCCAAGGTACATTGGACCTTCTGAGATTGCTGAGGGGGTTGGTGAGGTGGCTTATCAGTTGGATTTACCACCTAGTTTCAGTGTGGTACACAATGTATTTCATGTCTCGCAGCTAAAAAGTACCAGCCGGATCCGGGTCATGTTATTCGATGGGATCATGTTGAGCTAGAGTCGGATTCTTAGTTGGTGCACATGCCAGTGCAGGCTGTGGATAGGCAAGAGAATGTCTTGCATTGTAAAAGCATTAGTCTAGTTCGGGTTTTGTGGCAACATGGCCAGATCCAGGAAGAAACTTGTGAACGGGAGAAAGAAATGGCCGAACAGTGGCCCGAGCTCTTTCGACAAAGGGCGGATTCACTACATTCTGAGGATGGAAATGCCAATGGTAGGGAGAATGTAGTACCCCCGGTTTGAGGTATGTGGAATTTTTTATGCCTTTCTATGTGTTTAAAGGGCTTGAGATGAGTTGGGAAGAGGTTGGGAGAGTTTGGATTGGTTTTGTATGTGTTTGGAGGCTTTTAAAGGGGTGAATGGTTTTTGCACGGTTAGTGTAAACCATGCAGATTCCACAGGAAACCGTGCGGACCCCTGTTCTCGAGACAGTAGGCCTCGCACTTCCTGTGCACAGTTTTCCAGACCGTGCGAGGAAACCATGCGGACCCTGGCTCTCGAGGCAGTGGCGTGCGCACGGTTAGCGCACAGTTTGCTAAACCGTGAGGGCTAACCGTGCGACCACTTAAAATTAGGGTTATAAAACTCGGGCTCACTCGGGATTGACTCATTGCATTCTTCTCTTCCTCCCACTCAATCATCACTCAGGATTTTGGGTTCTCAGGGGTCTAGGATGCTCTCTCACTCGTTTTGGATGGTTTTTGAAGGGGATTCTTGGGGGTTTGAAGGTGATTTCTCCGGGTAAGTCTATCCTCTTGTTTCTTTTGCGTTCTCTTCTAGATCTACATCCCTATCTTTCTTGGTTTTCTAGATCTACAATTGTGGTTTGTAGATCTAGGGTTGCTTTTTCCTTGGATGATGATTTTAAGGCTTGTTAATGGTAGGGGAATGGATCTAGAGAAGTTTTGGTGGTGCATTCGCCGGATTGGAGGTGTGGTTGGTGGTGAGTCAAGTCTGCTAGAACCCTAAAGGTAGGTGGCTTCTCTCTCGACTCCACTTGGTTAGAATTAGTGGTTAGATGTTACAATTAATTTGTTGTGCTGAAAATTTATTGTTTTTTAAGTGAAATTGGTTGGGAATCCATTTGGGGATTTTTGGGAAAAAGGGAGGGGGGTTCCATGGTGGAATTCAATTGTGGTGAATTGTAAAATGGGGATTTTAAAATGGAATTCTATGGTTGAGTTGTTCAATGATTGATGGAAAAAAATTTCAATAAAAAGGGTGGTTTTATTGAAATGGGGTTTGGCATGGAAAATGGTTTTCAATAAATGGGGATTTATTGAGGTGGAAGAATATGCATTGGCATTTGGTTGATTGCGTGATGTTTTATGCTTGGTTGTGATTGTTGGAATGTTGTCTGAAAGTGGGCGGGAAGTACCACTATAATGAAGGGGGATGGATAGTGAACGAAATGGCCACCATCAAAGTATAAGTGGATGGAATGTGCCATAAATTGTGAATGGGTGAACGGGTTGGATGGAAGCACCAATGTTTGGTTGTTTTTGTTGTTTTTGTTCATTGCTTTTCAAGATGGAATGGTTGTGCTAACATATAAATGTTGGAATGGTTTGTGGCTTGTTGTTTGGATTTCCCTTGGCGGTTTGGTTTGGGTGGAATGGCTTGGTAATGGTGTGGTTGGCATATGGTAATGGTTTCACTTGAAATTATTTTATATAAATAGTTTTATATATATGTGCTAACGGTTTTATACTAGTGGTGTGTGTAGGGAAGTCATTTGGGGAAAACCTATTGTGTTTTAGAACTCACCCCCTACATTGGCATGTTGGGGTCTTTGCAGATGTCATGTACCGTGGTGTGGGAAAAGGTAAGGCATCGACCTCCTTTGGTGAAGCTTTGTGATTCCTTGTTAGATCTTGGATGGTGTGGAGCTTTGGTGGTGTCATGGCTTGTGGTGTCACTTGTTGAGTCTTTTTCACTGTACTCTGATGTTGTATTGGGTTGTGTTGGCGGGGATGATTATGGATTATCTGGTTGTGTTGGTAATGTATGAGTTTGGATTTGTTTACATGCATCATATAGTGGCGGTTGTTTGGTTGGTTTTGTCTCATGGGAAATTCGTTCCCCAATTGTTCTCGAAGCCCTCAGCATTTATTTCCAGCCTTTGGCGCCTTGAGAACGTCGCTTAAGGCCAAGTAACCCTCACCGCCTCCTCAAGCCAATGAGGTAGGGGCAGGGTGTTACAATTCATAATATAAAAAAACTAATGTATGTATTTAAATAATTTTATAATGAAATTTTACATTATAAATTATTTAAATGAAAAGATATTTTTTAACAAAAAAATCATATTTTGTCACTATTCTTCAAAAAATAAATCTTTTCAAGATATTATAATAACATAACTCTATGATAATTTTTACATGATTAATAAAAACATTAATTTAATTTTTTCAAATAAATTTTCTAAAAATAAATAACATTAAATATATTAGTTTCTCAAAAAAGAAAATAAAAACCATTTGTTAAGAAAAATGTATACTCTAGGCATATAGAGTCATTACAAAAAAATGAGTACTTATTTGTAAATATTATTTTTTATAAAAAAAACCATTATACATCATTATATAAATTTGGTTACACATATACACTCAACCAATTTTATTTTTCGGTTATAATGGTACACTATATTAATTTTTATTAGAGTTGGGTTTGTTAGTGCCTAAACTATCCAATAAAATAAACTTATTTGAAATGAAATGTATCATGTCATAATATAATATTAAATTATATCCTAATTAAAATGAATTTCACCCCCAAAATTTTGTTACTACGGTAAATAAATAATTAGGAAAACTCTATTTCATCACATCCTCATGTTCCCACATAGCTTCATTAAAATTTCGATTCCACCATGGAACACTAACCTAATGAGAGCACTTGTTCGATAGGATTTTTCTCAAAGAAATATGATTTATTCCTATCATTACCCATATAAATAATTATTCTCGAGTGGTATAACCTACGAGTTCAGTACATGTGAAGGATAATATATTTACATTATCAGGAGACATACTTTGAACAAATCTTGATTGCAAGATAGGTTTGGTGGAAACTCCAAAAAAATACCATTTCTACATGATAGTTAATCATAAATCATCCAATATACCTAGTTCTTAGTTTTCCATTATTTTAAAATCACATAAACTTATTCCATACATAAATTTATCAGAACACCTTCTAAACAACATCATATACTAAACAATACAAGTGATTATAAACATAACTATTCTATAGGCTCTGAGAAACCTCAATGGGATTATGAACGATACTACAATTATCGGCAATTTATTTGATTGGATCGGGTCACAAAAGAAGTTTTTCTACAACATCATTCCAACATGCTGAATTTATATATTTCCTTTAATAAAAGGATTCCTATGGATCCTTACGAATTAAATATTGAAAGTTATTGTTGAAATAAAACACCACTAGAGGAATTAGTTGATCCCAAACACCTTAATAATTTATATAATAAGATATCTGAATATATTCTAAGGTTTAAATGGTTCTTCTAGTCTGACATTACATTTGAAGATGATAAATAGTACTGAAATAGAACTCAAAATCCATATCAATATAAATACCCTTCCAATACAATATGGGAGACCACAAATTCCAATCAAATACAATAAAATGTGGTACTCTATGAAACCTTAACACTTCCTTAACAAATATTTTATAAATATAATCAAGGGATAAATATTTTTTTATAGAATTAACACATTTTTACATTGTAATGTGATCATTCACAACCAAAATGACATTTTATACTTCATGAATTTTTGGGAGTCGAATGAAAATATCAATGGTGGTGTTTTCCCATTTTATAGTAATGTATTGATAATGGTTTTAACATACCCATAAACTTCAATATTCATTCCTTAACTTGATGGCATACGCAGCACCGAGGTACATAATATACAACATCTCTCATCATGTTGTCCCACATAATATAATCTTTCATATCTATGTGAATCATCATAATTTAATGATATATAATGAATGATGAATTATGGGCATTATCCAATACCTCATTCTTCATGTCTGGTTGTGAGAGGACACATACACAGTTTCATTATCTTATCATTCCATTACAATCATGGTTGTGTGGGAACCAAGTCAATTCTCTACTGAAAAATGGAGTCCAGAATTTATTAATTTTAAATTCATACTAGGATGACTATGGAATTGAAAATCATGTGATCTTACCATAAAATGTGACTATAATATTGAAGGTGGTGTTATTTTCACGTGTCTTCCCACTTTTTGTTCTCAAAATCAGAAGGAAAGAGGAATGAATTGTGAAAGGTGATTATATGGCAATGAATATTCATAAATATGGAAATAGAATGGTTTTTTTAGAATGTAGTTTTCTCAAAGGATGAGATTCAGGAAGATTTTGAGCAAGGAGAACAAGGATCACCAATGGTGTGAAGGGTTGATGATAATCTCCATGACTATGAGAATCTTCCGGAGAAGGTTTAGTACCACTAGATATTTTGATCTGAATGAGAATTGGGAAATGTTTTTCTTGAGTTTCATGAAAAATAAAATGGGTTAATTGGAGCATCATGAGGTGTTTTTCCTATTAATATGAGGCTACCACCACTATATTAAACACAAAAAGTATTGGATGAATGGGTGAATCACTCAAAATTCATCAAGGCCAAGAGTTTTGTTAGTAAATTATTCATAGTGATATTATTAATCATGAAAATACTTCTCTAGTTTTGACCAATTTTTAGGTATCTATGAAAAAAATATTTTCGATATAATGGGATGACTCTGGGATCTTTAGAACGGATATTAGTTCCTTGGAGGTAGTTTTTGTCATTAACGTAACGATCTTCACGAAGGATATTAATGAATGGAAATGCATAACTATATGTTTAATTGAGTAGTTATTTTAATAGAATACTTTAAAGAAATCAATTCCAGAATATTCTCAAGATTTTTATGGATAGATAATTAAAATACAATCTATTGAAGATTCATTCACGTTATTAAAATGAGTAATACTTCACAAAAAATGTGATATTGGGGGATTTGACAGATGTTTTATAAGGGAGGTAGTGATCTGTCCCTAAAATATATTATGTGTGATGTTCCTGGCCTAGATTGACTATTTATGAACATCTTTATTCCACACGTAGTGAATATTAATGGATTTGTGCATAACAAACACATAATCATCATATGCTCCTTATAATATCCATTATAGGGGAAATAAGAAAAAATATTATGTTGTCTTTGTATATGTGAATGTTTAATTACTGCACGATTCCACAAGATAGGTTTAAAAAAGTTCCCACCATCATTGGAAAAAAGATCCATCACATTAAAATAAAAATTTGACATCCTGATTCACTCACCCCCTCTTAGGGTGTTATGGGGTTCTACAGGTTGAACTCAAGATTATTTTTAACATTTTCTTACAGCTTTATATCTTCCTTATATACCACTTCAATATCCAACTGAACAGACGAATGAAAAATTAATTTATAAATATTATATTTCTCCCTGCCATTCAATATTTCTGGATCTTTGATTCACAAATCAAAAAAATATTGATCCTTTGTGATCATCATCATAGATAATCTAGTATGATAATTTTCAATTAGAGGATGTATCACGTTTTTTCATTCCTAATGTGGTAATGAATTATACAGTCATATTCTTTAAATAACTACAAAAAATATTCCCTATCACATATCGAACTATCTGTGAGAATATATATATATATATAATTTTATAATCAATATGAGTTTTACAACATTATCCCTTTAGATATTTAATTAATAAATTTTATAAAAAATATCGCACAAATTACTCTAAATCATGATTTCATTAATTGCAATCACAAACCTACAATTTTGAGGAATCATAATCCATAACTGTATCATTATCCAAGAGGATTCACCCCAACCCCTTCTATTACGAATCACTATAGTTTAAAAACCCTTCTAAAATACAGTGTGGTGTATTCATCAATAAACTTACAAAACCTCTCATTTGTTCCTTGAAATTTACATCACATTCATATGTTAAATGGAACTTCAATCCCCTCTATGTTATCATGGTGAGTGAATTAAATATCTGTGGTAAATTCTCTTCAAAGGTTATATTATATACCTCTAAACCAATAAAACTAAGGATCTCTATCATATTGGTTTTTCTGGACCAATTTTAAATACATTATATCTTTTATGGATCCTTTAATATAACATCTCCTAAGATTATATATCCCATGAATGAAAATTCATGTAACATAATGCACATTTTTTAAATATATAATTCTAATTCTACTTACTTTGGAACTTTATATCATTCTTATAATGATCTTTATTCTCTTCATTTTTATATAAATATATAATTATATCATCTATAAATACCACCACAAATAGATCAATGTAAATTGTAATGAATCTATACATTTAATCCAGTTAGATAGTGGGGTTATTATGTTATCCAAATGGAATCAATATAAATTCATAGTGTTCATACCTTTTAGAAAGGTTGTCTTTAGTATGTCTTCCCTTTTAACCATCAATTAATAATATTAATATTAATGATAACTCATGGAAAAATATTTATCTCCTAGTAATTGATAGAAAAATCATCATTATAAGAAAAATGATACAACATGAAGATTGTGATCTTGTTCAATTATTGGTAATCAATTCAGTTTCACATTGATAAAAATTTATCCTTATTAAAAAATTATAGGTGAAACCAAAGGGTGATACACTTAAAAAAATGAACCCATTTTCAAGATTCCCCTAAAGTTACTTCTTCTATTCTTGGAACTCAAAAGAGTCCATTTTGTATGTAGTCATTGAAATTTGTGTATCATCAAGATTGAGTTATATTAAAAACTAAAATTAATAATATGGAGGAAGATAATGTTAAACATTTTGAAAAAAATAATAAATCTCACAAGTTTTTCATATATTCAGTGATATTTTTCACTAATAATTGGAGATAAATCACCCTTTTCAATAATAATCAAGACCCATAAAATAGATGAAATTTCCATTGAATTTTCATTTTTATCATCAAATTGATTAATGATTATATGTTTTCTGAGAATTCCAAACATGAATTCCCTTTATAATCAATCAATATAGGATTTATGTAGATAAAATTATTTCGTGCCAAAAATATCATGCAATTCAAGTAAATAATAAAAATTATGTTTTCAAAAAGCACATTTCCACTATGAACAATCAAAGAGAAATGATATAATTGATATTTGAACATCATACCATTATGATTTTTTACTAAAAATCAGACATCTAATAACTGAGAACTTATTTTAATAAACCTTGAAAAAACATTTCCTATAATATTATTAGTAGATCAAAAATCAAATAATACATTTTCAATTCTAGAGTGGATGATATTTGTACCATTCACCACATTGCTATCATGCTCCACATTAGCAATGGTGATTGAATGAGATTTAGTATTATCATTGGCCTTAATATGATTCTTACATTGATCATTATCCTCAACCTTCACATTTGACCACTAGTTAGTATGGTTTCTATACTACTTGCATTTGAATCCCAACAATGTGGGTGGTTGATTTTGATGTGTTTTTTCTCCATTATTAGATAACTTCTTCTTCCCAAATCTATATCATTCTATTTTCGGGTGAAAATATTTTCTATATACAATGAATTTACCAATCCCCTCATGATAATTTTCTCCATTACTTATTACATGAATCAATAAAAAAGGAAGGATCATCTTCTTCCATCAATGATTTTTATTGTTTGAATTTCCATTAATTTCAATATTTTATTACCTATAAAAATGAGATATATGGGAAAATAAAATATCTTTATACACCTTGATATCACATCACATGACTACTTTGTAGATACTAATTTCTCTTAAGGATAATTCCCTTCAGAGGCATGATTTTAATCCATTGAAAAATTGATCATTCATACATTTATGTGGGATTATATTACAAGTAGGTTACCTCAAAACTCTTATCAATTGTATTAATATGTAAAAATTGTTTTATCATCCTTATTCTTTAGATAAAATAATTATTTATCCATTTTATGAAAAATAATACTAGAAATGTACGTATTGAAAATAAATATCTTAAAATTATTACACTCCATGGATTCAATTTCATCATTTCACATGTTATTCTTGATAACGGTTTAGAATTTATATACTTATCCTTGTAAAAGTTAAATAATTAATACAACATTTTCATCATTTGAATATTGTATAAATGAAAATATATTTCATTGTCACCGATCCATTTCATAGCAAATAGTGTATCAGTGGACCCAAAAATATATGGAGGATGCTACCTCATAAGGGACAAATCGTATAATTTTTCCCTTCTGTTATCACCTGGAAGCTCATTTTGAATAATAGATGTAAAAGTTGTTTAAGGATAGGAAAAATATTTATCATTCAAGATACCATAACATTTTTGGATTAGGAGGAAAATCTGTTCATTATTTGTCACATTCAGTTTCAACATGGTTCCATTAAGTTGTATCCATTGACTACAACAAAAAAACCATTGTTTGAGAAACAATAACAATAGTGGTAAGCAAAAAATAATGAAAAATTAATTAGCATATATCTTAATCACTACAGCATCTTCTAAATCTATGAATGTTTAGGTTTAACGTATGTTCATGGAAATTCTATATTCAAATCCTTCATAATACTTCATTATGAAAATGTGAGTTAATCCAACCATATCTCCTGGGAGTGTCAAACCTGGTGTGTTGTATGGTCACACTCACTATGCACCAGAATAATGTTTTATATATAGTCGACCAATTATATTATGTATTATTACCCCTAGGTGAAATTAGACCAAAACCAAATCCACATATAGTATCACGATAGGTATGCATTACTATTAAAACCAAACATTATTTTCCATTCCCAAAATTTAGAATGGTATCAAATACTTATACTAATAGTTACTATTTCCCCAAAATTTATCCATAAATAATAACCAATAACTGAATAAACCAATCCTCTAATATAAAATATAGATATTCACAAATTTCATACATAGACAAGAAATCCTAAAAAATGAATTTTCATTACATTATAAAAATACATGCATGTAGACCATAATGGTTTAGTGCATTTGGATACTAGATTCCTTATATTATTATATCATGATATATCTCCAACACCTCCCATAAATATCATCACACATAGAACTCTTCTTATAAATACCCTAGTAATATCCTTTATTCATCACTTGGGGAATAGAAACATAAGAAATTGTAAGATAAAATGATAAATAAAGGTAATAAAAATATTTATTAATTACCACTTAAATATAATATGGTCATAATAGTTTGAGAACAAGACCTTAACATTTTAAAACTATTCCTGAAAAATAATAGATCAAAATATTGTGTAATGGAAAAATTATTTGTATTTCATAAGATAAAAATAAAAAAAATATTGATGAAAATGATCCATGTGATCATAAAATTTTCAATAGTCATAAGTTTGTGGCACACCCATAAGCATAAAAAATAATTTCAATATTGTTAAGGATCACTGAAAAGGATTGTATAGAGGATTTGGTTCACTGCCAAATCTATCATACCCATAGTCAAGGATTACTCACAAGACTATCATAATTAAAAATGTATCTTATTAAAATGGATTTGATACCTATTGCATTCTTTAAAATTTCTTGAGATATCCATCTTTAACCAATTCATTAGAGGAAAATATTATTTTCATTCCAACCATCACATAATGACAATATTACACATTTTCTCCAAAATATAATAATACATCCTTCATATCATAACACATTAAAGGAAAATATTTTTCATAAATTGTCCATTATTTCATCATATCATAACCCATAGAAAATAATCATGTTTCATAGAGGTTTCATAATTACATAATTAACCACTTAGAAATAAATTAAATCCATAGATTCATTATATTAATCAATATTATAAAACATAAAAAATAATGGATGTGGATGGAAACACTAGATAATATCACCAGTAAAGCATAAGTAACCTCAAATAATGTTATCATAATGAAATATGCCTTTAAAATTTCACTAGAACATTTAATGGGGAAAAAACCTTTTCACTTTTAAATAACTTTATTAAAATCTATAAATTTCCCAATATTAAAGAAAAAATTGTCTTTGAATAGAATATGGGAAACATGTAAT
Source organism: Viscum album (assembly GCA_963277665.1). Taxonomy (NCBI): domain Eukaryota; kingdom Viridiplantae; phylum Streptophyta; class Magnoliopsida; order Santalales; family Viscaceae; genus Viscum; species Viscum album. The sequence goes on from OY728150.1 coordinate 1,844,943,366, forward strand.
GTAACCTTCAAATCATTAAGCGTTCATGAAATCATGGACATGGATGAAAAGTGTAAATAATTTGTTAGGCTGGTCAATGAACACAAATAAGTGTTTGATCAAGGAAATGTTTAAGGTAATAAAAACTATAAATCCTTGATGATTTAGATAACCATATGATTCATTGTATATAAATGTAATAGGATATTGTTTTTGATTTAAGATCATTCTCTTAATGTTAACGAATAAATTTACTCTCTATGAAAATAAGTTATTATAACAATTTGATAAATTTCTATTTCAAAATCAAAATTTCATCCATTTTTTGTTCTTAGATCTATTTCAAACTCATCCCTTACTCTATGAAAATAATCTAGAAATATTAATTTTATTTTCATGATGCACTAAAGCTAACTTTTAATAGAACATAGGATCTATAAAATAGTGACAAGCTATTCTATTTTTATCTAAATATTTTCAAAAAATAATATTGTTTGATAAAGTTATCGATTATATTGCATCATTTTATAAACAATAAAGTAACACCATATGTTTAAAATTAATATTTATTTTTAAATCAATTTAACAAAAAACATTTTCATAATACCAAGACATCACCTAATCTAGTGGTAAATAATATACCCTAATCATCTATCATACATGGTTTCAAGCCCTATAGCTTGCTAGATGCGATGGATTTTCAACCAGTATAGAGGTTTTCCATTTTATAATTTTTTTAATACAATTCATATAACATTCCCAAAAATATGGTAGCCATTAATGAAATAAAATTAATCATAAAAAAAATTCTCGTTGTTTTTCAATAAAACCTTTATTCATAAATTATAAAAAAATTTCTAATATAATTACTATTCCATTAATGATCATATCAACCATAAATGTTATCAATAAAATTAAATAGTTTTTAAGACTTTGAACATATAGTCAATCAGAAAATTAGAAACCATGATGGTATCCACAACTCTTATTTTAATGAATAAATATATTCCTCTAAAATTCAACACATTCCTTATATTCTTAATGAAAATTATAACAAATATAGGAATGGTAAAAAATAAATCGATATTTAATTATAGAATAGAAATAAAAATATTATTTATCTATTTTATTTAAAAAAAGTTACGTCCTTGGTTTATGAGTTATCCATTGATAAGGTCATTGACTAGGATAATTCACAGGTTCTCCACATTTGATACAATGAATTGTTAATGGATATGTAGGATCATATTTATTACATTCCATCATACTATATAGTTTTCCTCGTTAATTAATTTCTCTATTCTCTTCCATTCCACACAAAAAAAAATTGACCATTCCATTAGGACACCTTATTTTTAATCTATGAAACATTGGGTTTCACCTATTTCATTCATTTCAATTAAATATTCAAATAAATTATATTGGTTATTAAATAAAATATGATTTTCATAAGAATGTACTATGGGAGTGTAAGACTATGTGTCTAGTGAGGCATGTTTTTTGTGCACCAGGTGATGATCAAGTCATGGATAATACTCCTTTTTCTGAGCTATTTCTCGTAGGTACATTTGTTCCAGAACCACATCAAACTGTAAATTCTAGAAAGGATTATATTTTTAAGAAATATCACATAATATTTACAATATTAAAAAATTACTGTATTATTGTATACATATTCAAAAATCATATCACAGTGTTATATTCATTAATATTTTTCCCCAAATCTCATTCCCAAGGAATCTACTAAAACACATATGATATCAACAATAGTGACCCTGACCGCAGTATCCTATAGAGATTATCTAGTTTATTACATTGGCATAAGATACAAGTGATCATCACACGAAGGACCAAATAATATAGTAGTGTTAGTGAACATGACACTTTCAAGAGCCTTGCATTACATTTTAAAACACAAATTATATGATAACATTTTTTGAGAATATAATTATTCCCTCTAGAATATTGTTTTATATCAATCATAGTACACTTCATTGAATCCCTAGGAAAGCAAAAAAATAACTGTGAGATCAAAATATCATCTATGGTTATGTACAATGGAATTTCTTGCGACTAAATATGCATAATCAATATGAAATGGTAAATAACTAAAAAAACATTCCATTTAATCAATTAATAGGAAACTCAGTGCATCCATATATAATATAAATTTGGAAATATCAATGATAACAATCAATATTAAAATTAAAATAATTAAAAACATTACATTTAATCAATTACATGATAACAATAATTGGATAATCCATAATCAATATGGAAATGAAAATAACTTAACATGCATTCCATTTAAATAATTATATAAGGAATAATCAATAAGCAAATGTAACTAAATAAAAAAGCATTCCCTTTTATCAGTAAAATTAGATTCAAATGTATCTAGAGATAACATCATTCAGATAATATCATTGATAATATTGACTTAATTATTAACGAAGAAAATGATTAATTATGGGACTTCCAAAACTTAGGATCATGATACCATTATTATTAATTCTATTCACATGACAGTTCAAAACTTATGGGTTGAAACCCATTTAACTAAGGCTAGAAATTTGGTGCATCTAATTATATTATTGATTCATTAATTAGATATCTTTAATCAAGACCCACCCATGTCTTCATGTTTAAATCATTCCTAATATTTCAATTCATTGATTTTATTAATGAAGAATGTGACTTATCATCAAATATCCACATTTATTAAAGGATATAGATTTATCAATTTTCCCATTTAATCATGTAACACTATATAAAGAAATGAAATATAATTTATGTTATAATAATAATAATGGTAGATTATATGGACAATTAGGGGAAATTTAATGTCTATTGATTACTAAGAACTGAATATTTCATGGGAATGTTAATGACTATAGAAATGAATGGAGAAATGGAATGTCAACAATATCTTAAGTCAAAATATTCATATAAAATCTTGAGAAAAAATAATGATGGTATCAATACAACATACCCCCTAGGGAATATATAAAAAATATAGGTTTTTTGGTCAATTTTAATTAATATTTAATAATAAGATATTTAAAAACAATCTTGAGGAAAATATTCTTTTCTTTTTGAAGATAATTAGTAAGAAATATATCATTTTTGAATTCCTTTTAATGGATAATAATATTTTAAAAATGATGATACAAAATAAGGTGAAAAAAATTATTTTTAATGAATCTTTTAAAATTGAGAAAAAATTGTCAAAAAAATTATGTACATGAAGGCAGCTAATCGATACATATCGTAAAAGTTAATAAGTACATTCCATTTGAATTATAAAAAGTTTATAAATGTTTCTTTATGAAAAAATGAAATAAGATTACTTTAAAACTATATTTAAAGTAAAAAATGGGTAAATTTGGTTTAATAAATCATCTAGTTTATGTTAAAAACATTTTTGAAGTTAATTTTATAAAACAAATTAGAAGAAAATTGATTTCTGACTGACATGATGAATGATGACATATTTTTATAAATAAAATTTCTTGATAATATTAAATTCCATATAGTTTTAAAATGGTAATATTACTTGAAAATATCATGAAAAAGGGAGGATAATATTAAATGTTTTTATTTCGCAGTTATCAAATAACTAACTTTAAATAATACTTCAGAGTAATCAATGTTGATTAGAACAAGATTTGGAGATAAACACATACAATGATAATAACATTGATGTGAGAATTAATAAATGAATTTATTATTTATATCAAATTTAAATATGTATAAAACATATGGAAATTAAAAAAAAGATAATAATAATTTGGTATACACATAATCTTATATTATTAAAAACAATTATGATGTAATATAAACCAATTTAAAAAATCAAGTTATGAATTTTTTTACCACTTGGTAATTTCTCTATCAAATACCCCTGGGTACAATAATACAAATTGAAACAAAAATACTATTAAGAATTAATTATTATGTATATTACATGTCAATGGGGTAATATATATGCTATATAATGAAATTAGGTGCATAACATTACAATGTGCGTTTGTGTAATGAAATTGAGATGAAATCCATTACCTTACACATCTATTTGGTTTAACATAAATTAACCTCATTTATAGTTGTTTTGAACTAGTTATTAACTTATAGTGGATGCATATTAATATTTTTAATGTCATATTTTATCATTTTATAACATAATATCGCATGTTTGTTAGCAATCATTCATTATTTTCATTATTTCAGGTGATAATTTCCTTATTTTCTTATGCATGTTTTATCATTCATGATATGGTTATCACACATATTAAATGAATTAAATATATTAAGAAAGATATTAATGAAATAATTATATCATGTTTATATAAAATTGACTTTTAAAACTAATCATGAATGATTATTTTGAAAAATGAAGTGCATTACAATCATGGATATGGTAGGTCATACGTACTCCAAAGTAACATTACCATTTTTCAATGATCATTATTGAAATTTTGTGAGTAACATTTTATCTACAAACAATGACCATGGTATAAAAAATTAAAGGTTAATTTTTTTAATATAATAATATATATTATTCATGTGTTTTGGTGATGAAAAGACAGTCACATTGCAATGTGAAGGTAGTAGTACAGACATACAAGATCGATATTGTCATCTATCATTGGGTGAAAAGATAAAAAAATAAAATGATATATATTAGATTTTCATAATGATAATTTTTTTCATGAATATAATAATTATTTCTTGTATATTTTTCATATACTTATTATCATTATCCCTTTTATCTTCCATGTAAAGAATTTGTGATAGACAAAACACATCACTTCATGAGGTGCTAGTCCATCATGCACAGGAGTGACATTATCACATATCCTAAGGAATGTATGATAAAACTAAATGTATAATACAATTATTCTAGTTGTAAATATTTAATATATATCTTAAATATACTTTATATATATCATCATAACCAACTGCGAGAGGTTTTAATTGAAGAACAGATGGCATTGATTCACTAGGCGGTGGTCTACAGTATACATGAATGATTATTATCTAACCCATTTGATAGAATTGTATATTGTTTTATTTCATAACATTATTACAAATATATTTGAATTTTTTATATGACACATAGGTTCTAATATCAGTATGTTTTCATATGAATTATAGTAGGTGAATAATGAAAATAATTAATTCACTCAGAGAAGAACATTACCTCATATTCAAGTATCCTCTTTAGGATTGCAGTAAATCCTTCGTTGGTTAAAATTCATACCAAAATATGGATTCTAGGATTATATGAGTAATTTTGGGAAGATATTAGGATTTTTATTATCTAAAACAAATTTTTTTAAGGTGTGAAGTAGAGATGAAAGGGGGTTGCCTTTTATAACTGAGGTGAGTGGCACACATCTAATTTTTTTTTCAAGATTTTATCATTACCATGTTATATCATTTTAAAAGCAACCCAAATGGGACACTAGAACCCAGATTATATATGTTTAAAATTTTTCTATCCGTTAGATGTTTGGAAAGTTTTAAGGTCATTTTAAACCCTTATCTTCGTTGTTTAATGCCTCAAAAAAATCCATTTTCACATAAATTGTGGTAATTAATTTTTTCTTTTTAACTATTCATTTTGTCCAAAAAATTATGCGGCCTTTATTAAAAATTTTAAATTATGAGTATTCTATATATAAAATTCATTTTCTCAAATTTAATTCACAAAAGTGAAAAAAAAATTACATAAAATTAATCCCACGGATGGGATGATAAGTTGTGGTTTTAAAGATAAAATTTTGAAATTTTTTAACATTTTCTATATCTAAATTCAATATGAAATTGATTATAACGACATAAATTGGATTAATTAGTTTACAATTGAACTAATGTTTCATTTAAACTAATTCAAAATATATCTTATCATTATAAATTAATTAATCAGAAATGAAGTTTTCATTTAAAATTCATTATTTTTAAATATTCATCCAAAAATGAACCCTTTCATAAAAATCAATAAAAAATAACCATAAGTTAATTTTTGTATAGTATAATATATTTTACATTTTTTTAAAAATTAATTTTAAATTAACTTCACAAAATGTGACTAAACAATCTTTTATAAAAACATTAATTTATAAAAAAAATCAATTCATTTTATTTTAAATGTTAATTATTTAATAGATTACTATAATTTTAATAATTTAGTTAGTATTATTACCCTCTAATTTAATGACCAGGATATACCTATTATATTAAATAATAATATTTTAAAATTATTTCACACTTCTTTTATACTCTATGTTGTATGTAACACAAGAAAAAATCAATGTTGTGTGTAACACAATCCATTGAAGGGACTAAATTTATAAAAAATAAATCCTAATTGGTCAATTTTATAAATGATATATAATATGATGTTAATATATAACAATTTTTTTGTTTCACTTGAAACATTGTGAGAAGAATATGAGATTTCCTTTATTCTCGATGACTAAGAAGAAGAAAAAATGCAATTTTTATAAGGGGACTAGAAAATGTTTTTAGTTTTGGAGAGAAGTTTATTTGGAAATTTATTACTGATGCGATGGGAAGAATTAAACCAATGATGTGAATAGAGAGGAAGTTGTACATAATAAACCACCCACACTCTAGTGTTTCAAATGTAAAGTGTATGGGAAGTATACTAACCAATGACAAAATATGAAGTTTAATAATGATGATTAACATAAGAAATCATTTTTGTTGATAGAAAAAATGTAAATATCATGCATCTAGTATTTCCAATAAGGATTATGATACCGAAGTGGTGAAGGGTACATTTATTATACACTCTAGAACTACTAATGTCTTATTTGAATATTCAAATACCCATTCAATCATATATAAATAATATTATAATGGTATCGTGATTCCACCCAAAAGATTGGATTTTAAGTTATTTATAGAACCCCGTAAGGGTATGGAGATCAAATCACCATTCCATGATTCCTATATAGTTGATTTTGTTCAGAATGTGCTTCCTGGTGATCTTATCATTTATCATCCTTTTGAATTTTCTGTCATCATGGGTATGTATTGGATTTCTCTACACGAATCCCACATCGATTTGGGAGGATGGTAATTCGGGTTTAATATTCCATACAAAACCATGATACACAATCAATATGATGATAAGTATTAACATTCTATTGAGATCACATACATTTTATGGGTCTTAACATCCATTTAGAAGGGGTGTTTATCACAAATGGTTGGGGAGAAAATTGAAATATAAAATATAACTATTTTCTAGGAATTTGATGACATCTTTCTGAAATAGTTTCCTAGAATTCCACTAAAACATGATGTTGAGTTCTCAATAGAACTAATACCATGTCCCATACCAATTTCAAAGAATCCATATAGAATTTCCCAATTGAGATACATGAATTGAATAATAAAATCTCAGAAAATCATGACAAGGGATACATTTGAACAAGTATGTTACCAAGGGGTTCACATGTTCCTTTCAATAAAAATATTGAAAGATTCATGAGACTCTACATTTATTATCTATAGATGAACAATATCATAATTACAAACTAGTATCCTTTTCCATAATTTGATGATTTTTTTGATCAACTACACTAAGCTGGATACTATTCTAAGGCTAACCTCATTTAAGGTTACACTGATTGATGATCAAGAAGGAGGATTTACCCAACAAAATTTACCAGGTATGGACACTGTGAGTATATAGTGGTTGAATTTTATCTTAATAATTTCCTTGTTATCTTCATAGATATAATGAATAGAGTCTTTAGATATTACCTCGATCAGTTTGTTTCATTCTTTATAGATGATATAATTATCAATTAAAATGGAAATAAAGAACATGAAGATCATTTGTGAATTTAATTAATGACCATGGGGATGGAGAAAAAATTTTAAATAGTTAAAAAGTAAAAATTTGGACGGTAAAAGGATGAATTTTGGCTCATAAAATCTAAAGAGGTGGTATATTAGTAGATCCCTTCATGTAGGATGCTATTGAATGTTGACCCAGACCAAACATGGGGAAAATTTTCTATAGTTTACTCAGTTTAAGTAGATATTATTGATGGTTTATGTATAATATATCATGAGAATCTGATCCTCTGACAATCATAACTCATAAAGGATCCATGTTCCTCTGGATAGTTGAATGTGGAAAAAATTTCAAGTAACTAAAGAGAATAGTATTCATCACTCCTTTTTTTAAATTACCATATAGTAGATATGGGTTTATAATGCATAGTGATGAATCAAATAAGGTATTGGGACAATATCTTTTGAATAAGTAAATGGTTATATCAAATTCCTGATGAAAATTGAACATTAATGAGAAAAATTACCCAACTCATGATTTGGAGTTAGTTGTGGAAATTTTTTCATTAAATATATAGAGGGATTAAAATTATGGAGAAAATTGTGATATATATATGGATCATAATAGTTTAATGTGTATATTGAAACATAAGTATTTTAATATATTCCAGAAATATGGTTTGAGTTATTTAAATTTTATTACTATTTAATATATTCCCAACATGGTAAAAAGAACATAGTGGTTTAATGCTTTGAGTCGAAAGGAACACTCTCACTTATAAATTATGGGGATTAAAAATGCTAAAATATTTCAATAATTACAAAGGATGCATCTATAAATTCTTATGTTAGTGGGAAATATTTTCTTACTCAATTTAATGTTCAATCATATTTCAAATAGATGATTAATCAGGCACATAAGGAAGATGTGGACTTGAAAAATATGGTTATAAATGCTCCGGAGTTAAATAATGACCATTATGGAATGATTAGGTTCATAAATCATGTAAACATTCTATCCATATCATATTTGAAAATTTATTAATTAGTAGAAGATAACAGTTCATCATTTTATATTCATATCATATGTATGATAATGTAAAGAGATTTTAAAGAGTATTTCTAGTCGGATGGAATCAAGTGAGATATCATAGAGTTTGTATATTGGTTATTAGTACGTCAGAAAGTTAAGGATAAAAGAAAAATTCTAAGGGTATGTTATATCCATTACACATACCTAAATTTTCTTGAGAAATCAACACCATGGATTTCTTAATTGGACTCACCGAAACATCTAAAGGGAATAAATCTAATTTTTTTAGTTGATATTATGACTAATTTAGAACACATCATCTATATTAAATAATAAATCTCTTAAGATAAGCTTTCTTCAATATACCATAGGGGATTTTTATGTTTTCATGGAGCACCATATTCCATTATGTCAGATTGATATCTGATGTTTACCGCAATGTTCAAGAAAAGTATTCAATAATCTCTTAATATAAGGTGGAGCGTTATTCCTTAGAATGATGGTCACTCTGAGTAAACTATTCAATTCCTAAAGGACATTTTGTAATTTTTTTTTTCAGTGGATATAACTAGTAGTTTAGAGAAAAACCTTCATCTAGGTGGGTTTTTATACAACAAATAATGTTATTCATGCATTTGGAGTTCTCATTATGAATCCATATATGGAATAAAATTTATACATCCAATGAGATGGAATTAAGTGTATAAACAAAGCTATTGGGACTGAAGATAACAAAAAATAGAAGAGAACATTAAATCTATTCGGAAAACAATCATGGTATCATTGAGTTTTCATAATAGTAATGATTATAACCACCAGTATGATCTTTAATATGCAGTTTGTGACTAGTAGTTTCTAATAATTTATCCATGGATAATGGTTTTGGGATTCAGGAAGAAAGAGAAAATGAGCCATATGTATATTAGTCCCTATGAAATATTTGATCGTATTGGAATGGTGTCCTATCATCTAGAACATGCACCAAAACACTCTCAAGTCCATGATGTATTTCATGTATCCCTAAACATGATAAATATACACGACTCTTCATATATACTAAACTCATGGTTTATACCACTAGAGTAAGATATTTATTATGAGGAAAAACTAATGGAGATTTTGGATCAAACTGAGAATGTTATAGGAAACAAGAACACTCGCCTGGTCAAAGTCTTATAGTTTAACCACCAATTTGAGGAATCTATATGGGAACGTGATAAAATTTTGAGGCAGAATTATCCTTGTTTTTTTATTAGAGTGACAAATTTTGAGAGAGAAAATAATTTTAATGGTTGTAGAAGGTAACCCCATTGGTTTTTTATGCACTTTTTTTCAAATATATTAAATTATACTATATATTTTATTACACACAACACCATGTTAATATTCATTACATGAAGCACCAATTTATACCTGTACTACACACAACACTTGGCTATCTTGATTTCTCCAAGAAGTTAAGTTAAAAAAAACTATGATATATTATTAATATTGTTATTCAAACCTATTCGTTATAATTTATCCATTAAAAATAGTGGGATTAATATCCAAAACAATTTTCTACATATCATGTTAAATGGTTTATATATTGTTAAAACTCACTGCTAAAAAGTACTTAATTTTTTGTAACATCATCATATATTATGAAAATGCTATTTTCTAAAAAGAGTGCATTTTATTTCTTTTTGTGAATACATAAAAAATTAAATTTTGAAACCATTATAAAATTAATTTTTTAAAATAAATTTCATTTTTAAAATCCGAATTTTAAAATTATAATAGGGTGAATATCATGTATTTTCTATGAAGTTTAATGTTTTGATGAATAGTGAAAAATACAAAAAATTTATTGACAAATTTCTTTTCATTTAATATTCTAATTAAGATAAATTATATTTTTTATTTATTTTAAATTTAAATTGTTTAATTTATCAATAATTTAATCCAATTTTGGTTATCTGAATCATTTTCATATTGACTTTTGATATTAAATATTTGTTATCTTTTGAACATTTTATCATTAAAACTCAGTTTCATCATTGTGTTTCCAGGAATAATTTTAAATTAAATTTTTATAGATATGTTAATTTAATTTGAAAAAAATGGATTCAATATTTTTTTAATAAAAAATTATGTGATATAAAAATGTTAAGATAATCTTGGAACAAAATTTATAGTAAAAATAGTAAAAACAATGTTTACTATAGTTAAGGTAAAAATGGGTTTACTAGGGGATAAAATAAATAGTTAAAAGTTAAAATTCCCTATTAACTTTTATAAAAACAATAAAATTGACATATTTATTCATTTAGTCAACTATGTTTCCATAATTTCCAATTTTGGATTCTTGTGATGTGAAAAATATGGGAGGGCATAATTCTTTTTGAAAATACAAAGTGTATCCTCCCCCTATAAAAGGAGACACCCCTTTCTTCTCATATTAACAACATAAACACTTTTTCTGTCCAATAAATAACTAAATTATCTTCCCAATTCCCATCATATATTATTTATTTTGGATATAAATCCAACCAAGTAATTCTTTTTGTGCAACCTAAGGAGGACAAATTAGGAAGAGATAACGTTCACCTACAAGATTTTTTCATTTATTTCTTCCCCCACCTATTTCAATAATTATTATACCATTAGGATAAAACAAATATAAGAATATTCAATATAATTATATGTTTTTTGTTATGTGAATTACATAATAACATCTACCCTTCCATCAAATTGATTACGAAGTCGTTGTTCATGTGTGCGGTGGACAACCACCTCATGAACCGATGTCATTATTTGTTACCTTACCACCTATAATGTATGGACATATAGATAGATTTACTATTTATATATGATATTATTATAATTTTAGAATTATTACATCACACATACATTCATACACACCCTTTTATGGAAATATAATAATTTCTCTCCTCTGTACAGTAGACTATCGCCTCATGATGTGATGTGATTCATTCAAATTTTACATGTAAGGTATGAAGGATGGTATTAATTATAATATGTGATATATAAAACATACCAATTATTATTTATGGATAATATATTATTTTATTTTATTTCAGTCAATCTGAAATGAAAAAGGAAACAACATTCATGTGTTCGTTCGACCTACCGTCTCGATAAATAATGTATTTTATTTTATGTCACTAAATTTAATGGATTACTGTGAATAAATATATAATGAATATAGATTAGATTTACATAATGGTTAAAATTTCTTATATGATGATTCCACGATCAATTCAAGAGGAAGAGAAATAAAATGTCAAAATATATATAGAAAACAAAGTGGGTATTATATGAAACATAAAACAACAACGGAATTATTATTTAATATCGTAATAAAAGGTCATAAAAAATAATAAATGGTCTGATATATATAATTATTTTAACATTATTTATTTATAAAAAAAATTTATTAATTATACATTAGGTTTTAATGTGTGAAATTTAAGTTAAAACTTATGGAATGGTATTTCTAGTGAACTATTAATTTCTCAGATAAATATTCCTTATTCAACACCGATTTATTTTTTGGTATGTATACATTAAAAATAAATTTAATTTATTATTCTTATCCTGAATGTAATTGGTGTTTAATTATACATTTTAGGATATATATTTTTTGTGTTTATAGTTCAATATTTAAAAAACTATATTGGATTTTGTCTTAATTTTTATTCTCTAAGATATATGTTGTGTCTTGCATGTATATTCCTTTACAACGGGTATAAAAAACACATTTGAATTTTAAAATCCTGAATTTATTTATCCTCATGATATTTTATGTTTCATTAAATGAATTTTTTTACTAGCTATTAGGTTTCAATGTTATTAAGCTGGTAAAGGTTTTATGTCATAATCTCATCAATTATCCAGATTGTTCATGATTATGATTCCAATGATATTATATTATGACCAATATCTCATTAAACTGATGAATTTACTTATCCTGTAGTTATTTCATGATCATAATTGTTTTCCATTCACTTTTCTCTACATATTTTTTCTAGAGTTCGAAAAATATTGCTTTTATGAAAAATCATCCTTTCGGTTGAGAACCTGTTTTCCTATAAAATTATGTTCTTAAAAGTGTTTTACAAATTTTTAAAAATTACTAATTCGTTTCAATTTATAAATGATATTTTAAAAAATAAATGTTTAAAATTATCTATCAAAATCATTTTCCATCCAAGATGACTACTGTTTATTTTACATATGCCAATCTTGGTATATGATCCAAGGATAACACTCTAATACTTTATCTAAATGGTTAATACTTATGACAGTATAATGTGTATGAAACCCATTTCTCTTCTATTGGTTATACCATGATAAAAATAATATGAATTCCACTATTCTTTACATGTTTTACTCTATGATTAAATTTTTATGAAATGTATATCTTTTCCATATGATATGACTAGATTATTGTATTATGAAACCCATTTAATTTCATGGGTTATGGTATCATTAATGTTTTAGGATCTTATAGACCACATGTATAGGATTTTCATTATGTTAATTATGGGACCTATATCTCTAAATAATTTATTGGTTAATGAAAACTGTTCTAGGAGCTCAGTGGGTACACGGAAGGATATCCTAGTCCTGAAAATGAGGGTACATTGGTGGTTACCTCGTTCTTGAAAATAGGGTATATAGGTGGCTAGCCCAAACCCGACACAGGTACATAGGTGGTTATCCCAAGCCTACCATGGTATGAATGTATTGGTTTATTTCATTGAAATAATATTTTATATTCTCATATGTATTCCATAAATATATGTCATATGATAATGTTATGCTATCAGGGCTCATGGTCACATATTCATTTGTAATTCATGTCTTATGAACTACCAATATATATTCCATGACTCCAGATTATGATCATTGATATGAAGGGTATGGTTATAAATGTTATTATTATGTTCTCATAGCCTTATGTTTATGTTATGCTTATGTAACTCTTTTTTACCCTCGTTGAGCATCTATGATCTCCCATTAAATTCTTCCCCTTCCCCAGGTTATAGTAAAATATAATACATATGATATTTATAAGAAGGTTTATAGTTATAATGACTATAGTGGGGGGATATGTAGTCAAACTATGGACCAATTATTTTCATTTCTATGTATATTAATTCACCAAACTGTTATGGTTCTTAAGTATGTGTTTGTTTAATGTAAAGGATTTTCATAAAAAATGACTTAATATTTATTTATGATAATATTCGGTTGTTATAATTCAGGTATTGTGGAAATATAAGATCATATTATGAAGATATATAACAAACACATTTCAGATATTAAATAGTGATAATTCATCTTATACTTTGTGAACATTGATATCATGCATGAATTCCTAAGGTATCAAAACACATGGAAGAGACATATTGGTGACGAAGTTGAAATGTTCATGTACTAAATGTCTCTTTTTTTATTGTAACAACATTGTATTAAATAAATATGGTTAGGATACTAAGAACCTACTAGAAGTACAATATAATTCCTAACATATATTCTCTTCATACTAAATAGTGACTGAACACCTATATTCATATACATAGTTGGTTTTAGTAATTTATATTAGTGAAAAGATGGAGATTTTCAAGGAATATTTTTGATGAACAATCTATAAAATTTATCCTATTCTGATAAAAAGGTCGTATAGAATTTTCATATCATTCATTCCAATTATTACATGGAGTTTATCCATACCAAGTGTTGTATTTTTGTTTAACAAGATGTTTTTCTCACACACCTACTCTTAATTTCATATTTGATTACTATTTGGTTTTAGTTAGATTGAGAACACCTGAAAAATATTCAAATGAAAATGTTGTCATGTGGATTGTGTTTAGAGAAGTGTGTGATCGACAATATTTATTTCTATTAATGTAACATAATATATTTTTTATATGTGTTACTTTAGAATATTATATGGATTATTTTTAGACAGACACGCTATGATGATGTGATATTCAAATTCCTAGTCTTCTTGGAATTTATTTTTGAAAATTATTTTAAATATTAGTATCACTCATAAACCATTATTGAAAAAAAAATGTGTAATAACTCTTAAAAATAGTATTAGAGTCAAATATGAGACCATAGTTGAGTTCAAATCTTGGGCTCTACTATTTGAGTGAGATAATATTTCTCAACATTGGGATGTTTAGTAAAGTTATAACATGGTTAAAAAAATTAATTTACATAATTTACTTAATTAACTTGTTTATTTTGAGGTAGTGACCTAGAATTCCCTATTTAAAATGGCTATGCCTAATCTATATGGTCAGTCTCAAAATCTAGTGATTAAGAGGAACAGTTAGAGGGTCGTTGGTAGAAAATTAAGATCGAGATGTGATCAGTGATCATAGATGAGTGGATTTCATGGATCTCACTAATGATAGAAATGAAAGACAATTCATTGTCAGTGATTGATCCCAAATGCATGTAAGATTTATGATTTATGTAAATCCATTATCTTTATTTATCATGTTTTAAATTTGGATCAATTGAAAAAAGAGGAATTGATTCATTCATTATTTGTTTATTTATTTTTGGATTATTTATTTGTAAATATTTATTATTCCCTTTATTCACAAAATAAATTGAAAATGGATCATGGATGAAATGGGAAAATGATGTTATTTTATCCCCATGTTTGGAGTTTATGAATTTCTCCCCCCATTTCATTTCATGTCCATCATTAGGAATTTTTAGCCCATGGTTCAAGGAACACCCAATATTTGATCATTGTGTGACTGTTCATTGGAGTATTGAACTAATATTGTGTGTACAAAATTTGATCGGGGCTGAGATCATAGTTTGTAGATCACAGAGGATGAATAGATGTATATAAGTCTAGTTTGGAGTTTCCTCATTACTTAGATTGGCACATAGTGATGGAATGGGAGATGAATGTGTCTTCTCATTCGTGTTTGAAATCCAAATTCTACCCCACGTCACTAGATACAATTTTTTGAACTCACATTTTTGATTCCCAATAAGAATCATGGTGGTAGCTATGAAGATGGATGACAAGGAGAAGAACTTGAGAGTTATAGACATTTATGTGGTACATTTCACGTAATCTAAAACGACATTTTGTATGGGGCCATAGATATGGTGTAATGGTTTTCATAGAAATTATAAGGATCACACACCATATGGTCCCTACCACATTCATGTGATAGTCCCATAGAACCTCAACATGTAACATTGGGGTGCATATCTAGCTATATGTCTAGACACACGAGATAGAACATAATCAGGCCATGAGTGATTGAGAATATACATACGGTGTGGGAAGGGTTTTGGAAAACCTCTACAAATCATATCCATTTATTATTTTTTGTATTTGTGGAGAAATACATTCAATGTTTGATAAAAGAACATAGGTAGACTAGGGGTTGGCTAGACACTCCATGTATTCCCAGAACAAATTGTGTACTCTCTATTAGAGTGTTTGGATCCCTTCTTTTCGTTAATTTGGACTAGTATTATTTGAGTGAGTCCCCATTGTAACATCTACTCTCAGGTTTATTGTGGAATTTCTCCAAAAAAATATGAATTGTGTTCTCTAATGGAGGATGAGTTTAAGAAGGAGTTTGTGGTTTCCCTTCATACGATTAGGGGGTGATCCTCATTCATTCTATATTATATGAGAGGCAGGGTTCATGAAATAGAAATGACATCAATCTATGGGGTTTTGATCCTCCATCTAGTAGGATATTTTAGTAGGGTTCCTGGTATCATCTGCATTTGATCTCTTTTAGAGAAGGATGATCTGGACTAGGTTTTTAGTACCACATTGTAGTTCTAGGTGGGAACCCCTATCCATGTATCTATAACTTTCAAGAATAGTGAGTTTTCATAGGTGAGGCCTACTGATCCTAGACTACTAGTTGTGTGTCTCCAGTGATATCAGTTCTTGTGTAGTGGTCTCTCCATGAACCATAATTTCTTTGATGTTTTGGGAAGAATAATGTGGGTGGTAGTGTCGTTATGACCACCTAGAGGTGATATGTCGTTCCTGAGTATATATTGGTATTTATTTTATTATGCCATCAGTGTACTGAGATGACTACACTTTGTTATTTATGTTTTTTGATTTTAGGTGACTTACTAGGTAAATTTATAATGTCATCTATATCATATCTACCCATATGTGTCACATATTAGGCGAACAGAATCCATTTTGATGGTGTCCTGGGAGGAGAGGGAGAAGGTGGGGCTTAGTATTGGAAGGATATAACGAGGTGTTTTATGGGTAGTTTTATTTGATAGAAGTACCCTCAATCATAGTAGGTTGTACCTATTTTCCGTATAATTTTTGTTGGAATATATTTTAACAAGTTATGTTTTCTAGTACAATTTCTATAATCCAATTGTATAATTATAGATATTTAAATGAATTATTATTATTTTTGTTACATTTCATCCATATATGGGAATATATGTATGTTTGTGTGTACATGTACATTATGATAATTCCTTCCATGTCTTAGATATATCTTTTAAAAATTGATTTAGAGCCCTATGAATATAGGAGTCAAGCATGGATTTTCATAGCTTGGCCCCTATTGGTATAGGTCATGAGAGAGTGGTATCAGAGGTAGTTGGTTCTACCTTAGTACCAGAGTTTATGATATTGTTTTGGGATTTAGTAAAAAATATTAAAGTTTTTCATGTTCAATTTTAAGATATGGACCCTATCTTTTTTGCGGTATCAGATTTATCCTTTCACTGAAAATATAAAAACCTTCTTGTTGAATCAGTAAATAAAGTCATTATTTGTGGGGAAAACTTTTTTACATGCATCTAATTGAAATGGGTTGTAGTTTCCATGTCCTTCAAGGTCATCTCTCAATATATAATCTTTTACCATGGTACACCATGTATATTTATGGATTCTTCTATGAGGATTGCCCTCTAGGATTCCATAACATGTTCATGGGGATGATTCTCCATGTCATGAGGCATATGTATAGTGGCTTATACATGAGATATTACCTCTCATTGGTTTAATTGTTATACCACCACCTATTAAGAATCAGTTAGTGCCCATTTCACCAAATGAGGATGAATATAGGTCGAGTGACTCATGAGTTATTGAGGTAGTGATCTCATGGGGTTATGGGAAATCCAAACCCTTGAGTAGATGAAAACTGGTTAGACGCAGTAACATGATTTTTCTACTTTCTGAGAATGATTTCAAATTGTATGGGCATCCTCACAGATAGTCTTTTGTATGGATCTAGTGGGAGATTATAGAATTTTGTGACTCCATCACATAACAAGACACATATCCCCAATTCATATAACAATTGTCTCTCTAGAAATATATTTTTATCTATCCATATTTTAATTTTTGGGCATCCTTAAGATTCTAGATCTATAGTAGGAAAATATTATTATGATAACTAATTTGAGGATATTTAAACTTATCCCAAGATACTTCATGGATATAGTGTGAGATCAGATCATTAGATCACAGGACATTGATTAGGGATTACAATTGAATATCAAGGAATCAATTAAATCTCTTTTCATTTACCCCTTTGTTGGAGTGATTGAGTGTGAATTACTAGCTGAGAGCATCAAGGAAGAGTGGATTCCAACAAGGGTTCTAGTAGTTTTCACTTTGGAGGTGAGGGCACATCTTTGGGTAGCTAATGTCAGTCATATAGATTTTGGAGTATTACATTATTCTGAAAAAAATCATAGGATATAGGATCAGTGGTTCAGGGCTCTCAAGATGGCTTATGTCAGCCGAGGGAGAGATGGTGGTTCTCCTACGATGGCCGATGAAATATTACAAGGGGTTTCTTTACCCATCATATATCGAATAAAAAAATAGTCATGGACTCCCCTATAAATTATAGAGTTAGGAGAAATGAAGTCCACTAGGAAATAGACACGGCGGAAGGGTTGGGAGTTCAGTATGAGGTTGTAGGAGGATCGACGTATTACGACTGCCACCCCCATGTTTGCTACAATGGGTTTATTTAAATGGTGGTAAAGGATGAGTACAAATGAATAATATTGAGTCCAATGACCTCAATTATCCACGCATGATATTATGCATGATCTATGTATTTTATACCTTACATACATTACTGATAAAAACCTGTGTGACTCAATTCTTTATTTTCTGCATCTTTTGGTCAAAACATTGACATTTTCATTGTTACCTTGACAACAATCATGCACTTGGAGACACCAACAAAATGTTACTCAGTTATTACACACTTTTACTAGTAGTATGATATAATTTTAATAGTTTATAACATCATAGGTGATCTCATTGTAACTGTGATAAATCTTTATTATTTCATCTTAGGTACGGACTGGTTATACATAGTTCATGCCTAAGTTGTTGGTTTTAGGTGGAGGATGTGGTATATTCATTGTGATGGGATTAATTTATACTTTATGTTGTAAAAAGTAACACAAGAGGGTCATGATCAGATCATTTATAAGAGAGTGAAGCCAATAATACAATAGCTACCTAGCATCACTCTTAGTGTATTTGTTTCCATGGTCTACCAGGTTCCTTGGGTGGTAGAAGAGTATGAGGAAATATTTTTGGAGGACCTGCCAAGATTACCACCCCATTAAAATATAGACATGTATATTATATTAAACCTCGAGGTGTCCTCAATATTTACTCTTACATATCATATGGATCCCATAGATCTTCATGTTTCGAGGGGGTAGTTAAAGGACTTATTTTGGAGACCCAATGTTGTTTTCCAACAAAGAAGATGGTATATTTAGTATAATTATGAATAATCGGTGCATTAACAACATTACTAGGAATAATAATTCTCTACTAAGAACGACTAAAGAACTCTAAAATAATTAGAGAGTGGAAATATGGTTCTCAATGAGTGATCTCAAATCATGTTATCACCTGCTGCATTCACGATATACAGATATATCGACGACAACATTCATATGTCTCTATGATCACTTTGAATATTCGGTGATTCCATTTATATTTAAGAACAACACAAAATTGTTTATGCGACTAATGAGTTGATTATCCCTTTGTTTCTTAGACTAGTTTTGGTAGTCTTGAACCATGATATCCTAGTATACTCGATTTACAAGGAGGATCATGTGATATAATTGAGGTTGATCCTAGATGTACTTTTAGATAATGATGTTTTATTTTTTTATTCTTGAGGTCAAGTTTCAAGGACACGTTATCTCATTGGTAAGAGTGGTAGTGGATCCAATGAAGGATGAGGCAGTTCTAGCATGAGAGGCACCCATGAGATTTACTAAGGTGTAGAGTATCTTAAGGTTGGAAGGGTACTAGGAAACGTTTCACCTAAATTATCTAGAGATTCATATACATTCATAGATTTTAACTGAAATGGGATTCCTTTTATGTAGAAAAAATGTTCCATCTGTGTTTTTAGGAATTGTGGTAGAGGTTGAAAATCCCTTCATATTGAGATTTCTGAAGAAGGGTGTTGATTATATAGTGTTATGTGATACGTCAAGGACTAGACAAAGTTTTTTTTTCTGATTCAGAGTTTGGTAGTGGTTTCCTATGTGTGCTGGGAGTTATGATATCATGAGTAGAACAATTCAACCCATGAACTTGATTGAGTGCTAGTAGTATTTTCCCGGAACACGTGGTAACACTACAGTATTGGTGAGTGGTTTACCATCTACTCTACTGATATAGACACAACGTATATCTTCTCTTCAAAGGATAATAGTTTGATATAAATTAAATTATTATTTTACTAATAATTTTATGGCTTTAAGATAGTCCATAATTTTGGGTAGGGGAATATGTGGCTGACACTCTGAGTAGGATATATTGTTCACATTTACTGAGTGAGGAATCATTGAAGTTAAGAGCATTTCAATTGACCTTTTTTTATAAGGATTCAAAATATTAAATCTATTTGATGGGTTTTAATCCCAATCATTAATTGATTTAAGGAAGTGAATTATATTGGTACCAACTGTGAGACCTTACATACATGGGAATATATTCGATGTTCTCTAAATGGATTTTATGTAGGTAGAGAGCACATTACCACTTTAATGGAATATGTGATGGTACCAATGATGTTGTGGGAGGAGGTTATGATATAGTTTCAAACATCCCCTTAAACAGTACATACTAGTGTGAAATATATGCACCGGGTCCTCCAACATCATATATGGTGTCTAAGTAGAAATATTTCTATTATAGAGTTTGTCTCACAAAGCCTTACTTGTAAGTAGGTGAAGGATGATCACCAGGTACTAGCGGTTTTAGCTTAATCCCTAGAGGTACCAAACTGTATGTGGGAGATAAAATCTATTGATTTGGTGATGGGGTTTCTACATAGGTTCAAAGGACATGATAACATCTAGGTAATCAAAGAGGGAATCACTATGTTATCCCACATCCTAGATATTCAAGAGAAGAGTTCAGTAGAGATCTTGGGTAACTTGTAAGTGAAAGAGATAGTCCACCCCCATGGATTTCCCATAACAATCATTTCATAACCTGATTCTATCTTAAATTTAATAATATGTATTGGTTATAGGATTCCATTAGGAATTTGATGTGTTTGAACGTGGAATTTTACCCCCAGACTGGGCGGGCCATTCAGGCCATGTAGGACCTTTTTATGTTCTTTATGTTGGATTTTCATTGTATTTGTGAGTATCACCTACCCTCAGTAGAGTTTTCATCAAACAAAATCTACCATTGCTCCATTTGTATGTATCCATTCGGGGCCTTGTATGTGTGACCTTGTAGGTCACGACTTTATTGGACTGATCATTTGAGTCAGTACTCATGGGACTAGATTTGGATCAATATATGAGAGAGAAGGTTTTGATCATGTTGGATTAAATGAGGATGGACCAGAGCTGTCAAAAGTCTTATGTGAACTTATGATATGGTCATTTATAGTTTGATGAGGGAGACCATGTGTTCCTCAAGGTATCAGCTCAGTGTGAATTATGGGAATTTGGTAGTGGCCACAAGATATATCCACGATTCATTGACCCTTTATGGATACTTATTATAGTTGGTTAGGTGGCATAATAATTAGCTCTATCACTACAGTTATACTTGGTAGAAGACATATTTCATGTGTTACAGCTGAGGAGGTATGTGCATGAGCTACCACATTATATTGACTGGGATGAGATAGAACATTATGATGGGGATAATTTTTAGAGTACCTATTAGAGATCATGGATCAAAAGGAGAGCATCCTTTATGGGTGATCGATTCCCCAAGTGATTGTCTAGTGTTATGGAAAGAATTTTCATAAGAGAACCTAGGAGTGGGAGAAAAATATGTGAGATCAATAACCTTATTTCAATGAGTGGGTTATTCTATTTTCAAGATGAATATAACTAAGGTGGGGAGAATTTAGGAACTTGTATTTTTTCATGTATGTCCACATAATATTATATGGATGATTTTCCGAGCCAAGTGTTGAGACGATGTGCGATTCTGAGGTAGAGTGACCCTAGATTTGGTAATAGAAAATTTTTTAAAATATCAATATCTTGAATGTGTATTTTCCAATAAAATGTTTAAAAACTCTCTATGGGAGTTTTAAGTCAGAAATATGAGAACAAAATTGAGTTCAGAGCATAAATTTTACACTATGAGTGACATCATCTTTTCTGGTGTTAGATGTTTCAGTAATGAGCTATTGTATGAAATTATAATAAAATAAAAAATTTATTTGATTTATTTTTTTGTTTTGAAATAGAAACCTAATATCCTCTACATAAAAAACTATAAAAATATCTAGGGATAATCATATAACATAGGTACTGGTATGTGCCATTGGTGGGGAACAATTGTAGTATCGTTGGAAGATGATATAAGATCAAGGATCAAGCACCAATATAGTTTGTGGATATCACCAATAATTAAAATGTATAATATTTTTTCAGAGATAAATCCAAATTTTGGTTATTATTCTTGATTTATTTAATTTTATTCCATTTCATTATCCCATGTTGAACACAAATCAATTCCGCAAAAATGAATTGATTCGTGCATCAATGATTGATTAATTAATGGCTGATCTGTTTGTTTGTATTGATTACTCCCTCTTAATTCCCCAAATTCTTCAATAGTGGATCATGGATGAAATGAAAAATGTAAGCGGTTTGTCCATCATGTTTGTGTTTTATGTAAATATCCCTCAGTTTCTTCACATGTTCATCAAGTGTGATTTCTTTGATAGTCATTTGATGAATACATGTTATTCTATCGTTGTGTGAATATTATTTAGCACAATGTATTGATACCATGGTTATGACTTGAAATTGAAAATGGGATAAAAGATAATAAATATTAAAGGATGAATAGCTGTAGATTGGACCAGTTTTTTGTTTCCCCATTCCTTTTTTTTGTGTGCATTGATGACATGAGTGAGAGAGGTGTTTTCCCAACTAGGTTTGGTGGAAAGATTTCAGCCAATGGTGGTGTATAAGATTATATGTCCTTAGATCCTTAATTCCAATCTAGAATCATGGGAGAAGTAGTACGGGAATACAAAACCTAAAATAACCTAATGGTTCTATAAATTTTCAAAAGGCACAACCTATAATAAAAAACTAATCGTCGTGTGGGGCCATAGTTGTGAAACTAGTGTTTCAATGTCCAAGATCCATATCACACACTATATGGTATCTACTATTCACATTGTGACCCTCTTCTAGTGTCTTGTCATTTAACTATAGGGTGAAGAGGTGGTCACACATCGGGGAACATAGTATGGTACATGGTAGGAAAATAGTGCATGGGAATGGGAAGACCTCAAGTGTTGTGTGCTGAAACACCTATACAAACCTTGTACGTTGTAATAAATACCATTTATAAATAAATATACATTCCTTGTTTGATGAACCTAAAATGTAAGATGACGTATTCTGTAGAATGTTCATTTACCATAAGTACACACTAGATACCCCCACTGAAGGTGTTTGGAGTCTTTTATTTATTCATTCTGGAAAATTATTAGTTGAGTGAGTAACCCTTGGTCCATCCCCTCATGAGTATTGTGCCTAAGTGTATATAAAATGCTTGATTATGACCCACTCCAGATGATGAGTTTTAGATAGGGGTTCTGGTGTCCCTCCATGAGACTGCGGTTTGATCTTCTACAGTTCCTTCTTTTACCATAGGCGGGGTTTATGAAATCAGTGGGACCTCAATAAATAGGGAGTTGATCCTCCATATAGAAGTCCATTTTCATATGGATCATGGTATCATTGTCATAAGATCCCCAATATAGTGGGATATTCCAAATTGGGTTTGTGGTGTCCCTCAATTATCTTAGGTGTTATCCCCTATCCATGAATGGAGATTTATTGACACAAGTGAGTTATCATTGATTGGGCCCAATGATCCTGGCCATAATGTTGAGTGTCTCTTATGATATAGTAACTTTTCGAGTGGTGTCTACCAGAATGTAAATTTCCTTGATTCTCCAAGAAAAATCCTTTGGCAAATAGTTTGGTTCAGACCACCTATAGGTGTAGTGTCCATCTTGATTATATTCATGGTTTTCATTGATTTTTATATTCTTGTTATGAGCTGACTAATCTTGATGTTTTTGGTGTCTTCAAATAGGTATTGTTATAATCATACGTTCATGAGATCTGACCACATATGATTTGTCTTGTGCAGACGAGGACCCTTTTGAAGGAGTCATGGGAGGATAGGGAGAATGTGGAGCATAGTTTGGTTTAGACAGACTAAGCTGTTTTCTAGGTGATTTTAATTGACAGCCCTCCCCTACTACATAACATATGTTTTTTTTGTGTGGGATTATATTAATCACCTTTATGATTTATAGTAATATTTATGTACCCTTATTTTTTTATTATAGATATATACATGCATTATTATCAGTTGTTTTACGTTTCTTCATTTTATATTATTGTAGATTTGTGGGTGTGTGAAAGTACATTTGGATAATGACACCCACATGGGTGACATAACAACTCAGTGCTGGTCTCCATCCAGTATCCTATTTAATGCAGGATTTGAACAATGGAAATAGTTTATTTATTCATATTATGGTAGATATATTTTAGATTTATTTATTATAGTTTTTCTGGGAATATATTGATGAGAATAATTAATTTTTGACCATTGGGATGAATCATTTTGTGGAATTAATAATTCAAAAAAATTCAAATAGTGGATTTTAGGTCAATATTTCATTCCTTTACTTAATTCAATATAGCATGAATTTTATTTATTTGAATAAGTAGAGAGAATTTATTATGTTACATTGTTGAAATTTATGTTACAAGGTTTTTTAAGAGATGATTGTCTATATTACTATATTATTTCATATTTATTTCATATCATATGTAATGTTAGTGTATTTTAGAAGAATTATAATTGTAATAAAGTTACTTAAATGTAGTTGGATTATAGATATCATGAATAAATATTGTTATGATAATGATGATGCTATATGAGTAGGTCGGTATGTTGAAGAGATTAGTGATTCCTGAGAAACAAATTTCAAATTTGAATGAAAGAACCATAAAAACATATAAATGATAAAGAATTATATGTGGAATGAATAAGGGAATTATAAAATATAATTTTATTTAATGAGCATAATGAAATGTGTGAGAAGTTTCTGATGGGATCATTATGTATAAATTAATTGAATAAATATTGTTTTTAATGTAGTTTTGAAATTTATTGTAAATTGCATATGTTAGTATGAAATTGGTCATATGTTGGGATTATTATAGGTACTATAACCAATTCTCCACATAATTTAGGTAATGTGATAAATTCCCATGTGAGATTTGGGTACCATTTGAACATACCACACCTATATTGTTATGGGAATGCATGGATGACTACACGAAATCCCCCTCTTTATCTTCATGAGAGACCTGGTTATGATTATATTATATCAATTATGATGATATAGTATGTAATTTAACTATAAAGATATCTTATGTACTTTTAGTATAATTTTTTGGTATAAATCTGTGTTACATAGACATGAATATTGATGAAAACACCAAAAAATATTTTTTTGATGTGTAAAGGAGACTTGATGAATGGGGAAGTGGGTGTGAGGTACCACTCTTATTATATATTCATTGTTCTTCTATATATATAGAGTATATAGTTTTAGAGAGCGAGGTTATGGTATGACCAATTATATATGACCACATATGGGAAATTTTTTTGTTCCAATAATTATTTATTGAGGATTTAATATGGTTATTCTAGATAGCACTAAATATATTACTATTGAACCGACTCATAATTCTAGTATCATCAATCAATGATCTCTACAATATTTTGAAAAATTTCTGAATATTTTTAGATATTATTGTGGGTATTACTAGACCTTGATGAATGTGATCCTTCAACATTGAGGGGTTTTTAATTTCTAATAATTTCATGATTCAGGTGTTGACATTTAAGTTATCACTTTGTTTATTAATTTATGACATAGCATTGATTTTTATATTATTTTATGAAATTAGTTTTATATTTACAATAGAGTTTTGAAATTTTTTTGTAGTTGTTTTCTTCTTAATTATTAATGTGAGTAATGTCTCCCCTATTATAATTATATATCCTCAGTGTTGGAATACAAATTGTTTCCTATTAAAGGAAGGATTGAAGGGTTAATCCCACATTCACCATTGACCCACGAATGTTTCTAATGTATTAACACAATGAAAGAGTTCTATTAGATCATGTTAATCCTTAGATATAAAATTTATAGAATATATCAACAACATTGTATTGGTTTATAAGATAAAGATAAAATGGCCTCGAGAAGGTGAAAAAACCCTGTGTTTTTTCACACTTGCATACAGAAGAAAAGGCAGCCTATCAAACCAAATATTTTTCTAAAGGATGGTACATACACTGATGATGGAGCTGTGGCTGGGGAGATGGTGCTCTTATTCTTTGAGGACTTATTGGCCTGCCCATGATGAACCATGACTAACGGCTACCCGGTTGGGGGTGGGGAGTTCTGGGGAGAGGTTCCTTCCCTCATCTTGGTTCATCAAAATGATTCTTTGGAAAAGATTCTAGGGGAGGAGGAGGTTTACTTTTCCACGATGAGGCTCAATCCCAATAGTGCTCCCAGCCCTAACATCTTCTCATTCTCATTCTTTAGGGGCTCCTAAGATGTTTTAAACATGATATCACCACTGCAATCCAAGATTCCTTCAGAAGAGGAAACTTACTATGGGTGGCCTATGCTACATACTTAGTTATCATCCGAAACATCAAGGACCCTTCCTCCCTTATCCATTAAATACTAGTAAGCATATGCAATTTTCCCTATAAGATCTTGGTGAGTATTCTCAATGCGAGGCTATCTGATCTGTTGTCCCGATGGATCTCTCTCGAACCACATGACTTTGTTAGAGGGAGATCAATACAGGGGGATATAGAGTTATTATAGTTGATGTTAAGGGACCTAAATACCAAATCTCATGGCTCCAATATAGCAATTAAACTTGACATGAATAAGGTGTTTGACCCAGTGGAATGGGGTTACATCAATAGAGTACTTCCCAGCATGGGGTTCTCAATTTGGTCCTGTGACATTCTATTTTGATGTTACAACTCCTCGTGGATGGTTTTCTCTATCCTAGGGAGAATACATGGTTTCATTAAGTCTTCGTGAGGCCTTCGGAAAGGGGAACCCATCTATCAAAGTATCTTCATCTTGGTCCAGAACACACTCAGTCGCATGTTAAATAAAGGTATATCCAATGGTCCCATTCTTCTTTATCGTAGGAAACTAAACCCCACAATAGCTTCCCATCTTATGTTTTCTAATAACAAAATAATATTTAGGAATTCTGGGAAGAGGCCTATATGGGAAATCAATAGGCTACCAGATGATTACGACCACTGGAGTGTCTAGGTTATCAATAAAGACCAAATTTGCTTCTATATCTCAAACATGAGTGATCTCAGAAGGGAGTCACACATGAAAAATATGCTTGGGATTAAATGAGGATCTTTCCCTATGGAATACCGTGGAACTCCTTTATCCCCTAGAAAGATAATAATGTGCGACATTGATTAGGTGGTGAGAAGGATTGCGGGACATGTGCTTAATTTGAAAAATCACTTTTTATCTTTTGGGGTACAAATTTCCTTGGTCAATAATGTCCTATCTATGATCCCAATTCATGCCTTTTCATCCACCAACATTTGAAAATGGGTCATTAAAACCATTGATAATGTGCTATCCAGTTTTATTTGGGATTCTTTTTTGGAGGGGAGAATGTGATGGGGTTCATGGGAGAAGATGAAAAGACGAATTTAGGATGGAAGGATCTATGTGAAAAGCTTAGAAACCACCATAAATTGCATGCATGAGAAATTAGCATTGGAAATGATGGAATAATTCAATTTGTTGGTGAATACCATGGCTCGTAGCCTAGGTGGGGATGAGCAACAGGTGTCCTTGCATGGATCTTCCCTCGGTTCCTCTAACTATGGTTTTCTTCCATTTATTCAAAAAATTTGAAATGGATAATATTAGTGGGGAACCTCTCATTCTGACATCATAACTAGGAGAGTGATGTTATCAGATACCCTGGATGCCCAGTACTAACAATTTCTTTCAAAGAGGATAGGCTTCATCCCGGTTTAATCAGGTTAGTTATGGACAAAAAATGAAAGAATATTTTTATCTCATTTCCACCAACATAGAGGAAAAATGATTTGTTTTCACTGCATCATCATCAGGGAGCATCAACTCTAGGGACTTCAGTCACATTTGTTTTTGCTCAGGTTTGACGAGATAGTTGGTCCAATGCCTTTTCACTACATCAAAAAGCATGCAATTCCTTCGGATTCCAACATAAAATCTTTGGGCATCCGTATGGTTTCATACTGCTAATGTTGCAGAAGAAAAAAAGGATAAGAGTATGCATTACATATTCTTCAATGGTGAATGATTTTGGGATGTGTGGAGATTATTCGATGAGATTACATCATACCTCTCATGGGACCTCCTTGATGCACCCTTTGTAGAATGATTGTTCGGAGGGACGAACAACATAGGTCCAGAATTAATGGCGAGATCAGTTATTTTACATGTATGGTGATGGGTGATTTGGCAAGACAGGAACTGGGAAAGGTGTGAGGGGATCCCTTCAACATTGAGATCCATCATTGCAAGAATTTTGAACCTCTTAGAAGATTGGTTGACCTTCCTCAATATCGGGGAAGATGAACCATCACTCTGGATGCTACATGTTACCTCCCTAGCATCCCATACACACTCATTGGATATGGGGAATTGGGTGCAATAGATACCTCTATCATATGGGATTAAGTTAAATATAGATGGATCATGCACTATACATTCCATCCTTGGAGGATGTCTGGGGAGGAAAATTTGAGGCAGTGTTGTCATAGAATTCATATCCCACTATGGCAATAAAAATCCTCTTCAGGAAGAGGCTAAGGCGATTCTGACCGGGATCGCCCTCTGCATGAAAAGGAATATTTTCCTATCCCAGGAGGAAACCGACTCTATGGTGGTATACGACTCCTTGAATTTGAATGGTCCCACTCCATGGTCGATTACCTACACCATCGATAAGTGAAAATCTATCCTAAATAGTAACACGAAGGTCACTCACACATGGCGGGATGGGAGCAAGGCTGTGGACCACCTTGCATCCCTGGTGGACCAAGATCTCAAAGTCACCTATCTTAATAACATCTCTTTCTTTAAACCTAAGGGGTAGAATCTAATTTGGGGGGATTCCCTTGGTCTTTAATACTACATGCCTCCTTAGGCACGAGAGCCTTCATGGCTTGTTATTCTCTATGGAATAAAAATATATCGATGATGATGATTATGGTCATAAGAGTATATAAATTACCATAATAGGTGGGGGTGGATTTTATTTTAAAAAATATAAACTATAATTTTCACTAATATCCTTATGATAGCTTATCTGATGATGAATCTATCCAATTCATTGTTTTAAAAATCATTACAGTGAAAAATATAAACATTCTAAATCATGCACGGTGGAAAAAAAAGTTGAAAACATTTATAAAAAATCATATAAAAATTACATAATAAAACATAGTAGAAAATTTTTAAGATGATCTTCACGTTAAATAGAAGCATTTATTAATATAATAACTGTGAATTTTACAATCCATGGTTTTCACCTAAACAAAAAGGTCTATTTTTCTTAAATATATAAATTAATTAATAGAAATATTGATATATGTATATGTTTCCCTATCCATGGGATCCTTTGATGAAATCAGATCTAATAAACCCATTTCTCTCAGAACCCCAAGAGTCCATGAAAATTATTTATCAGAAACAAATTACAACCAAATTAATTCTTAAAACATTTATAGAATATATTTAACGTATATTCCTTTACAAATGTAATCAATAAATAATTAAAATGATGTTCTCCCAAAGTTACACAATGTTCAAAAATTATTCAAAGAAACATTTAGATCCTTAATGATAAACCCCCCTCCCCCACCTCAAATGTTGTTTTCATTTATCACCATTTCTCTAACATTCATATTCTTGGTTTTGTGGAGGTGGTTGAAAAAATTCCAAATGAACTCTTCCTTTAATTAGGATGTAATTCACAACTTCATCCTCTAATGTAAACATTAATATAGAACCATTACAATTGTTTTATTATATCAATGAGAGAATTAATTTCCATCACTTAGAAAACTGATGTTTAATTATCCTATAAATTTTATAAATTTTTTTAATGAAATATTCTCTTCCCACATCTAATGATGTTTTCTAGTTGGTTTCTATATAACATTATCCAATGTACATTATTATAATTTCATATATATAATTTTATAAATATATTTTTTATGAAGTGTTTAATCATTTTTATGATGTAAAATATATATTTTCATCAAATTAATGAAATTAATTATGTTTGATGAATATTATTTCACTTTCTCATAATTTAATTATTCTAAAAATATATATATATATATACATAATATGGAAATTATAACTGTGTGTAAAATATAAGAAATTTACTAATTTATTTGTTATTTTAAAATTATGGTATAAATGATTTTAATTTTATCCTTTCTACTAGAAAACTTATACCTTTTTAAAAAGTATAAAATAAATCATTCAAGGAGAATCCTAATGTTAAAAGAAACATACACCCCTTATCTCATATAATATTTCCTTTTACCTATCACCTCTTTTTTTATATCTATTA
Source organism: Viscum album (assembly GCA_963277665.1). NCBI lineage: Eukaryota > Viridiplantae > Streptophyta > Magnoliopsida > Santalales > Viscaceae > Viscum > Viscum album. The sequence continues at coordinate 1,844,974,501 of OY728150.1, forward strand.
TTTTATATTTTAGAAAATTAATTCTAAACAATTTTTAAAGAATTATACATTATCTATAAATGTTCTAAACCATTCTCTCCATTTATGTTTTTTAAAAGATGGATTTATAAGAGTAAACAAGTGTACACGAATTGCATGGGAAAGAAATTATGTACAAAACAAAATATATAGAATCACAAAAAAGAATAATAAATACATTAATTTATGGGTATGAGAATGAAATTCAAAAAATGAAAATGGAAAAAATCATCTTATAAATATTTGAAAGAATATCCATTTAAAAATAATTGGAATTTATTAATAAATACTTATTCAATAGTCCACATAAAAATTTCAATATTTCATTGAATTATTTTTTTCATAATATTAATTTATATCATGTCATATTGATACCCTTATGAATTAGAAACTACTGAATTTATATCATAAAATTCTTCTTCTAAAGCATTAATTTTATTACATGGAATCTAGGTATCTTATATAATAGCCACCATTTTTAGGTTTATAACATATTTTCTAAGAAAATGAATGTTTCTTCGTCAATTTTGCAACTTCTTCATTCAGCTATTAATTATTTTTTACTTTATTCAAAATATCATCATCTTGATTTGGGATAAGAAACCAATGATTATCTTCAGATATTGTGTTCTCACAAACTTAAATATTAAATTTACATATAAATAATGAAACTGAATTTGTTTGGGTCTGAATATAATGAATATAATAACTATAAACCATCAGATATCATTAATTATAATTTATATATCTAATAATATATGTCAAATTTATTGATTTTTATTTTTAGCTTCATTTAAAATCATTGAATTAATCCTCATGATTATGTACTACATCCATAATTTTTTTCTAAGAAATGGATTTTTATGAAAAAAATATATCATAACACAAATGTACTTACACACTACATGATTTTTAAATAAATCATAGAAAATTACATCCATCCAATAAATTACCACACAAAGGTAGCTTATTTTCGTTTCCATTCAATTGAAAATATTGCTCATAGTTGAATTTTTGGAATCTAAAGACGCAAATGGTACTGAAGGCCATTTTGGCCTTTAAGGACCTTCTCCTTGATTGAAATCATCATTAAAAACTTCTCTAACATTAAAATAATCATCACCATCATCATTTGGAGGCTTTAATGATGTTAGAGATTTTGGATATTATTTATTTTCTTTGGAGTAGGCATTTTATTTCAGTTACTCAATGATAAACTCTTCAAAGATTTAATAGATAATGGTGTTGATTTTGTTTGTAATATTTATTCAAGATTACAATTTTATTTGGGTTTTTTAACTAATTCATTATTCATAATTATCCACTGATATCCAGGAATAATAGTCAATTATTTCTAGATATTAGATTGACTAGTCCCTTTATTCCTTTTTCAACTGGTTCAGAAACGTCAACTTGCGCAACATCAACCATGACATCCTTTTTGTATTTTATCAATTGATAATATTACAACTCGAAATTTTAAATAAATATTGTTTCATAATTTTGTGTGTTATTTTATTTTTTTTATACTCAACAAAACTGTTTCATTTGATAACATGAGTATAATTAAAATGAGAATGTTGGGTTTTGACTGTTATATGATCATTAGTCAATATGACCACTAGAAACTAAACATTTCAATTATTGTCTCTAAATATAAGTAATTGTGGTTAATTAATATAGAAATAAGATTTGATGGCCTCACCCAGTAGTATTGGACCGATTGAAGCCCATCTAACAGAACTTGGGAAGGAGGTAGCACCACTGGGCTTTGCTCGGGACCAAACCCAAGCCAAACTTCATCGTGTGAAGCTAGAACGGAATCGCCTTCGCGAGAAGTTCAAAATGATAGAAATTAATACTCATGCGATGTTGGCCGAGCCTCCCTCAGATTCTCTCACCTCAGCACACCTTACACTTAGGTCCTATGCTGGTGTGACAAGGGGCTATGTAAGGAGACCGTAACTGCCTTGTGTAATCCTTTATTTTAAATTAAAAATTTGATTTCTTCTTATGATGAAGTTTATGAATTTTCAAATGTCCGGATAAATATAGTATTCATATTTTAGGTGAATTTTAGAGAAAGGATATTTTTAAAAAAATGTTTATGTAAACCTTAAATAATTAAATATGTGTAATTATTTTCAAAAATGGTCTTCTGTAATTATGTTCAGTATGAAATTTAGAGTCTAATAAGATCAACATAATTTTTGATGAATAGTAAATTATGAATAGTGATTTTATGCTTAGGATTAGTAATGTGACCAAATGGATTAGTAATCTCACTTAAAGAAAGTATTACTATAATTTAGTCACCTTGATTTAGTAATGTGATTCAATAAAATGGTTAAATAACGGTTTCATAAATTATTAGTCATGTATTAGTTTTTTTGGGTGAATAGTGTTATAATTAAAAATTAAATTAAAAATATTTATAAAAATATTTTTTTAAAATGGATTTCATTTTTGAACTCAGAGCATCGATATTATGTTAAGGTAATTTTTGGGTATTTTCTGAAAAAATGAATTTTCGGTGAATAGTGCATTTATTTAAAAATTAAATTAAAAATATTTAGAAAATTATTTTTATAAAATGGAGTTCATTTTTTAACTCAGAGCATCAATATTATGTTAAGGTAATTTTTGGGGATTTTTTTGAAAAAAATGAATTTTTAGTGAATAGTGTATTTATTTAAAAATTAAAAAAAAAATTAGAAAATTATTTTTATAAAATGGAGTTGTTTTTTGAAATCATAGCATTGATATTTGGTTAAGGTGAAATTTTGGGATTTTTCTGAGAAAGTTGAATTTTCGATAATAGTGAAAATACAGTTTTTAAGTTATAGGTGTTTATTGACAACATTAAAAGATGTATTGAGTATGTAATCAATATAGTCGACTTATAAATAGTACGATAAGTTATGAGGTGTCCCAAGAGGCCAATACCATGGGAAAATACCATGGAAAAGCCCATGGTTTTTCCAAAACCACCAATGAGGTGTCCCTTGGCGATTAATGCCTTGTCCCCTCACTTTCCCTATAAACACCAAGTCATCCTCTCATCCATTCGACTCCCAACTCTCCCCAAAAAAAGCTATGGTCTCATTACCTCTCAAGGAGTCTTCCCAAGGTTCCCCAATCCCTCAAGGTCCCTCCCTTTGAGTTTTACGAGTTATGTTTTAAGGTAAGGGATCCAAACTCTCTCTTTCTTTTCAAATACTCTCTTTTAAGTCATTTCTTTTGTACTCCATGTTCTTATGTGGGAGGATATTTTTTATATTCCTCTTACTGCCCTTTTCATGTTCATATGATGAGAGATCCCATATTACTCTCATCATTTCGTTTTATGAATGTTTAAGTGGCGCCGTTAAGCTGCCGAAATTTTTGTAACGGATTCTTTCACCCTTCTCGTTTTCAAGATCTATTTTCAGGTCAAGTCTTTCAAGTTCCTTTTTATTATGTTGGGGTATGATCTCTATATTTATCATACTTATCTTTTATGTTCATATGTTTAAAGACCCAATTTTATCTCTTCAATTGATTTTTTTTTTGATTTTTAAGTGAGGGCGTTAGGCGGCCGAATTTTTAAGGGGTTCTTTCACCCTTCTCATTTTCAAGATCTATTTTCATGTCAATTCTTTCAAGTTCGTTTTTATTATGTTGGGTTATGATATCTATATCTATCATACTGATCTTTTATTTTCATATTATGAGAGACCCTATTTGATCTCATCAATTCATTTTTTTGAAGTTTAAGTGACGCTGTTAGGCTGCCAAATTTTTAAGGGATTCGTTCACCCTTCCCATTTTCAAGTTCTATTTTCTGGTCAAGTCTTTCAAGTTACTTTTTATTATGTTGGTGTATGATCTCTATATCTATCATACTGATCATTTATGTTAATATTATGAGAGGCCCTATTTTATCTCATCAATCCATTTTTGGAAGATTTAAGTGACGCCGTTAGGCTGCCGAATTCTCATAAGAGAAATCTTATTTTTTTTGTCTTCCTTTCAAGTTCTTCATTTCATATGGTATATCATTAAAATTTAATTACCATGTTCTTAAATCCTTTATATTTTGTTCCCCTACTGTTTTATGTATCATTTATGAGTGGGTGAACCATGTCCCCTCTCTTTTCAATGTTTTCTAAAACCATTTATCATTGCCGTTATGCTGCATAATTTTCATCTCAAAATGTCTTTCTATTTTTTCAAATTATTTTATTTTATTAATTGAATACTCAAAGACATTTCTTCTACAGGGTTATTCACATATATATCAAAATTTTCCATTTTAATTTTGGGATTTAAATACATGAGACCCACTTTCCTTTTTCTATGGGTTTAAAGTGACATAAGGATCACATCTTTAAAACAGTTTTTTTAAATGTGATGACTATGAAATGAAACCCATTTCTTCTATGCTATATGTGTTTTTATGAAAAGTTTGATGATGATATATGTGTCTCACAAGATAATAAAGACAAATTTATAGGTGCTCCCTGATAGCGCTCCAATTCATTGGGTAAAGACTTAATCTCTAGAGATGACCATTTTTAACGATGCCTTGGTGAATAACCTTGGAAATTTTTAAAGACACCTTTGAGATGGACCTTGGTGAAACAGAAATGATTGTCAATATTATATTTTGTAGCCACATATTCATGTTATGAAATACGTTCTTTTTATTATGATATGCCTCATGATTTCTTTCGCATGCCCTAAAGTTCTTTTTCATGACAGTATTGATGTATCTCAAGTTCACATGTTAAATGTTTCCTGTTGTTTCCCTTACTAGGCCTTCTACTCACCCTTTATTTTGATGTATGTCCCCAGGTTATGAGATGCAGTAATGAACCTAGGATGAACCTAAGGAGAACCCTTTCAAGTGTTTAATAAGAATGATTTATGTTTTCATGTTTTACGTTCCTGGTTTCCAAGACACTAAACCTTAAAGAGACTCGGTTTTGTAAAATGTAATGAAAGCCTATGTGATAAAAAGGCAGGATTCTATAGATAATGGATCAAATAAAATTGGAAATGGATTTTATTTAGGTTTTTTATTTGAATTTTCCTCTAGTGAATATTATGAAGGAACGTTCTTGTGATTTATATCATTAACTTCTGATCAAATTTCTTCAACTCCATTTGGAAAAAATCCACCAATATTATTTATTTATATTTCCCAGTAGGAATTTTCTTCTTTTATTTTACCAAAATATTCTAATATGCTTGTTCCATAAAAGACAAGGCATAACCCTTATTCAGAAAATGATGTATTAAAATGATTTATCTCATCCTTATTTTTTATAATGTGAGAAAAGACTTCATCATATATTTTCAATGTCATTTCCCGTAGCATTGGATGAGATTCATCTACTTTGTTTCTCTTTGAGTTCCTTATATTCAACAATAGATGAAGATTTTTATTAGTTTTTAATGAATTTATTCTAATAATGATCATAAACCAAAATGATTTTTATCATTTTATCACCAATAAAATGAACCTTTTATCTTATAGTAGTAGGTTTATTGTTTTTCTTTTTAATTACTCTGAAATTCAGGAAAAACATGATGATAAAAAATTAATGAAGTTTCTAAATCCTAATAGAACCTTATTTTACTGCTTCAATTACATTGAACATGTACATCACAAGACTAAATATAATAATATTTTAAAAAAAAATACATAATATATACTTTTTTATTTTTTGATAATCCCTATCTTATTTTCTAGTAATAAGAAAATTTTTCACCAATATCACTAATATTATAGCATGTGGAGAAAGATGGTTGAATTTTATTCAACTTTTAAATGATGTTAAAAGAGAAGTTTCTGCCATTGATTTTTCATAATATCATTGTTTTTCTCTTATCTGGTAAGTTAAAAATTATCTTCTCCTTCTAATATGATTTTATCTGAATTAATTTTTTTTTTGATATTTAGTTTAAATTAAGTTTCAAACAAACAAAACATCCCAACCTATAACCAATCCTATTAACTAAACACATTTTAATTTAACAACCAATTGTTAACTCAGGATAATGAAAATCAAATTCATTTTTTTCAAAGAGGGATTCCAATACCAAATATACAATAACTAATTTTAGTAGAGAATCCTATTCATCATACCATGATCCTTTTATCTACCATTTATTGAATACAATGCTATATGAAAAATTACTGGAAGAAGACTTCTATATTTGACTGGATGAACAAAGTAAGTTGAATGAATCATAAATAATCGAAAATTAGAGAAATATACTGTCTAGATTATAGTGACTCAGTTTTTACCTGTAATACATTGAATATTTTTATATATATTTCCTCTTCAATGGGTTGGGACGACATGCGATTTTGAGTTCCAGTGCACTTGGAATTAATTTTATAATAATATTTAATATATTATATATTACACAAGAACAGTTAATTAGTAAAAATTGGATAAATATTAAATGGATGACCGAATAGGATATTTGAGGCCATGGTTGGGTTTGAAATGTGATATTTATCCATGTTAAGAAATAAAATGAGTCTATGTGGGATGTTCAGACCCCTCGATCATTGGTGGTGTGTTATGTAGATTAAATTAATTGATTAATTTATTTAATTTATTTATCTGAGCAAACACAAAAAGTTATGAAAGCATTGTCATGGAGAATAATTCCAATGTTCGCTTATAATTTATGGAATCTGCCAAAGAGAGATCCTACCGCATTCCTTTTGAAAACATCGATGAATCTGTAGATCAAGGTGAAACGAAGCATGACGAACACATCTTATTATTTTAATCATTGTGCAGGTTATTTCGTCATCAATAATATATCTAAAATAATGGTATGAATCATATTATTGTATTTTACATCATTATATTAAATAAAGTCTTTATATTTATATTTTTATTTGGATTTGTGAAAATTGAAAACTATTAATCACCCAAGAACTAAAACATTAATTTATTTTGGAATTTCTAATCTACTGTCGGGGCCTTATTTTTTTCATCAACCATGACCTCATAACTGATGATGTATAAATCTCTATTATATTTATTTTCTCTTTTATTCATTGACTATTAACCGATAAAATCCCAAAGTTCTTAGTTTGACAGTTTTCGGGTGACCTAAGCTAAACCGGGTGCCTTAATTATTTACAGACAGAGAAAACAGTAAAGAATTTGAAATTGAAGTAGATATCTAGAATTATCATGCTTCATGGTTTCTTAATCTATTTTTTTTAGATCAGGTACATGATGAATGAATGTATGGAGGAGGGCAGAACATGCAAAAAAAACCCTTTTAGATGAATGAGGCCGATTCGCGTTGATCAATTGTCGAGATCTGGAATACATGGCTAGATTATAGAGTTTTTTTATGTATTCTTGGTATTATATATGGTGATATGGATAGATACATCAATGAGAGATGAGATCTACTATTTTGGGAAAATCATGACTACACGCGATGGTTAACAAAGAACACAAGTCTTGTAGACTTTTTTAATGTAAATGCTAGGGTTTTAGAAACTGATAAGGATGGTATAACTTGTACTTCCCAAGACACGTTGGGTACTAAATTTCTATGCGAGTGAGCTGTGTGATGGGTCACATGGCCAGTAACATGCCATGTACACAATACATGGACATGGGTCAATCGCATAGGTAGCATCTCATGTAAACCAACATGTCATGTGCCAGAGTACACAGATGAAGGGTTCTAGTACATTGTGAAATGTTTTGGGTTTAGCACCCACATAGGTGACACCCGATGGCACTAGAAATAATACAGACTCACCAAAGCATTTGAGCATAACCCTTTAGAGGGACATATAGTGTTATTCCCTGAATACATTACTAGGATTACCCTCCAGTAAAAATGGTCTATGTAATTCCATGAAGATAATTTCTAGTCCCCCTCTATAAGGACTGGGAAATGGTGTTCATCGCCATTATGAGATTACCCTCCAGTAGTGCTGGGTAGTGGCGTTCCCCGATGACATCTTCTAGGATAAAATATCCAATAAGGAAAGTATGTGGAGTTCCCTAATGAATAAATGGTCTTAACCTCTTATAGAATTGGGTGGTCTCATTCCCCAATGACATTCCGTAGCATGACCCTCCAACTGGGCTGGGAAATTGAGTTCCTTGGTGACTATCAGAGTAGGACACTCTTATCATACTATGGAATGAGATTTTCACCTTGAATTTGTGGAAATTAGAATATGTTGAATAGTGCCAAGATGCGGTTAGAAATAAAATTATACTCATAAGAAAGATATATTTTTTTCATACAGAGACACATTCTTCTAATGTGACCTAAATCTATGTGGGAAGTCAATTCTACCCAAAGCTGATTGCATCATGGTGCGGTGATTGAGTCCCATAAAATTATGTGTTCCAAGGGGCATGTGAGGTGATGCACATCGCATGTGGACTTACTTTAGATCTATTAGATTCTTTTTTTCTTAGTAATATTCATGATAAAGAGATCCTCTTAACCTCTCAATTAGGATTCTTTGACTCAGCATATATATATATATATATATCCTTCTTCAGTACACACTCTTGGGTTTTTGTTAAACTCGTTCTAGGAGATTCAATGAATAGTGGGGTATTCTATTTTCTATCATTTTCTATATTATCATGGATGTAAGATTCTACTCTCCTACTATAGATATATAAGACTCAATGATAATTTCATTTTCTCATCATTTTGAGCACACCATGTTTCAATTAGTTTACTTTCACTCTTTTTGTGGGTTAAGCTGTACTATTTTACTATTCTTTGTTGTATCTACTTCATATCTCTTTAGTTTTGTATCTTAATACTCCCCATTCACCTTTTTGGGTTTTTCTTATGTGTATCTATATACTCCTCTTACATGGTCATTTCCCAACATGTGTAATGTTTTTCATAGAAAGCATATAAGTTGATCAAGAATTTAAAGGAGCATAGTGATACGGGGTCATTAGACTACATATGGTGATTGTAGTTTGGGATCTATGAGCTGGGATCTCTCAGATATTTTAATTTTTCATTTTTCTATCAGGTTGGGACACATTTTGGGCTGGGTGTGATTTTTTCCCATTTTATTTTTAGTTTACACAACTGTACTTAATAATGTTAAGAGGTTTATGAATATTTGGTTTATTTTTAAATGTGTTACATCTTTTATATCTTTACCTCTGTAATTATACATTAATATTTCAATGTGTTTGTGTAAAGGTACATTGTAAAAGTCCTCTCTGTGTTTAGTTGTGCCTCAGGCCCTTGTTGCCACCCCTAGAATATAGAGGCTGGTTTTGTGTAGTTGTAGCTCAAGCCCCAACATGGTTCTTGTTGTGAGAAATTGGTATCAAATAATGTTTATTCCTTGGGATTTTATTTGGATATTTCCCATTAAGATGATTGGTTGGGTTTGGGAAAATAGTGTCATTGTGTCTTGAGTGTGGCACTCATACCATGGAGTCTAGTGGTGGTGTGGGTGGTTGACATATCCATTCACTATGACCCTAGCCACTAATTTGTCGACTCTAAAAGCCAAGATATTTTTTGAAGGGATCAATGGAACATGAATCATATAGGATTGATGATTTTATTTTCCTTCATGAGTCAATTACTCATTTTTATGAATATATATATATATAATTATATTTCTTTATCTTTCCATGATACTCATTGATAAGATTCTAAATTCATCCATGATGACATCTAGCTAGGATACTAGCAAAGGTTCGTGATGAAGACCTGATGAAGGATGAGGATTCATTTTAGGTTTTATGAATAAATTACCTTCCAAAAAGTGGAAAGGTAGAAGAAACACCTTTTTAGAAATAGGTCATCCCATGAGATAAGGATGAGGAAGTGAATTGATGAATGGAACTATGCATGTTCCAATGTTAGAGAGAGCTGAGGATCGGTGGTGAGCCATACCGATAGGAAGCAGTGGATTGGATAGAGTTGGGGGGTCCATTCATTCAGTCTTAATTGGACCATGATAGATAATATGGCATATTTGGAATCTAAGATTATCCACAAAATGGTTAGGTGATGTTGGATCCTTGTAACATAGATTCTTGATGAGTCAACACTATTATGGGATGACTTCCCGCAATTGTTTCATGAGGGGTACTACAACCCCTCACATTTATTTTGGATATAAGATCTTTTAAAGATTCATCAGGGTGGCATGATAGTGGCAGAGTACATATCTAGGTTCATAGAACATCCATGTTACTCCCCTGACATGATAAATGATGTATACTTTTGAGCACAGAAGAGTTTAGGAGGGACTTTATAGAGAGATCTAATCTGGTGTAGTGCCCTTGTTATTACCAAACAATGTTAGGGTAATGGAGTGGGAACTATGTTAGAAAAATGTTTCTTATTTACCTTAAATGTGGAAAGGATTTTGGTTTTTTTCCAATCATTACATGGAAGATAAAAGAGTTTTCAAGGAAAGGGTTGATAAAGTTCAAGAAGGTAATAGTAATGAAGGTGGTGTCTTTTCGTAGTGTTTGTAAAATTTTTAGCCAAATATTTTGAAAATGGAGAAAATTATTTTTTGAAAATGGAATTTCATGCGATATTGAAGGAGGTATCAAAAATTACATGCAAGGATTGTTTTGGGATCATTCCATAAAAATATGGAAAAATAGAATGTGTGCAAAAGATTCCAGTGTGAGAAAAATATGCAGTAATGGGGAAGAGTCTTATGCACCCAATGTGACATCAAAAGGGGTTTTCCATGCTCATAAATAATCTTACATTTACAAAAGAAGATGTTTTTTAAACATTCATGTAGGGTCTTTGAGGCTTATAAATAGGTGGAAACCCCGAGGGAAGACTTAAATGTTTTTCAGTGAAGATCAGGATCCTCTATCGTGTGAAAGACATGGGTGTAGAAGAGAAGTAGAGAGAGACTCCTGTGTGAAAAATGATCCTTTAGGATAAAAAGGCCAAGTTAATATTGTGGTATGGATATGAAAAATATAATGGGAGTGTGAAAAATAATGCTTGCGCAAAATCAATCTAGCATGACAATCCCAAATCTTGCATGAAAGGGCAGGTGTGGCATGTAAGTGTTGGTGTGTGCTTCTAGAATGTATTTAATATCCAACATTTTTATTGGTTCTTTAAAGGTCATCAATTAAGGACATTGATTTACATAGAGTATCGTGATGTGCAATTACAAACACATCAATGCCAATTTGTTTAAGATATCTTCATGTTGATAAACTCAGTAAGACTTCACCCACATTAGTGAGAAAGGGGGAGTTAATGGAAGTGTTTTGAGGGATGAAATGTGTTATCTATAAAAGAATATAAAGATAGTGTGACTAGAACAGAGTGATTGTGACCAAAAATATATACTCCACAACAAGTAAAGATTAGTGTATTTTGGAATGAGAAACACACTATCGAAGTAGTCTCCTTGGACTAGCTCGTAGTGGAGAACCATTTAAAACAGTTATTTTTCATTTCTGCAAGTTAATGTTTTATTACTTCTTAAATCCATCATACAAGATTTAGGAGTTCCTACCAACATTGGACCAAAATCCTTAATTTAAAAAAAATGATGACAAACTAATTTACCTTTTCCCTATGAGGGTGCCTCGACGTCCTCCATGTGGTATTAGAGGGAAGATTAAACTATTTTAGATTCTCTATAGTAAATTTGTTCTCATTTGAGGATTTTATTTTCTTTCTTGATTCAAAAATGATGTTTAGTTTTGATGAGGATTAGGAGTTGAAGTGAATATGAAAAAAGACCACGATGAATTGGAAAAAGAAATATAAGAGAGAATTGAAGAAATATTTATTATCTAATGATAAGGTAGCATCTGGCTATCTATTTCATTATAACCATGATGATATTTCAGGCCTAGAAAGTAAAGATCATATGTCTCATGTTTCCACTAATGGTAATGAATTTTTTTAGATCATGTACATAAATATATTCAAGTTATCATGAGGTATCTGTTTGAAGCATTGAGAGTTGTCCTCAGAATAAGGATTATATAAAAAGTTGTGATGAATATCAATCTACGACCTCACAAGATTTCTCAATGGATAGATTTATAATTTTTCTAAATGAAATTCCTAAATGGAGATCCTCCCATGATTGTGTAGTATTTCAATTTATTCAGGACAAAATTACCCAGATAAGGAAATAAATATTATTAAATGGAGGTGGGTTTGCAAATTAAAATTATAGAATGTTATAATATATCCAAACCTGACGAAATATTTAAAGAAACAAATAGGGAACATGAAATAAGATCCTCAAAATATAACAAAGAATTTGAAGTGAAATAGGTAGTCAAAAATATTCTTTAATAAAATATCCATTCTCCTAATGGGAAATTGAAAAATATAACTATTGAAAAGGGTTTCCAATTGTATGAAATATCCATGAATATCAAGGAACATGACTACTTGATTTTTTACAATGTTAATTTACGTGAAGAAGAAGTTGTTAGAATGAAGAAAGCTTGTGAAGAAAAGATGAATATGATTGAATATAAGAAAATATTGATCATATGAAATTTATTGATTTGGAAGATCAATTGTCCAATCTTGAGATTAAAATTATTAAAACATCACAAGTGAAGGTATTGGTTTTTGTTGCTACTCAATGTTCAATGGAGGATTCTAAAGCTGAACGGCCTCCAACAAGTGATTAGAAGTTCATGACATTTTTTGATGATCTATATCATGAATCAAAGAAGAAATATGTGCCATCCACTCCAACTTTTTCTCATACCTCTAAACCTATTACGATGAACTGTGCAGGTTGTAAGAAAAATAATATATTTTTGTGGTTGAAGAAATGAGAGAAGAAACATACCACCATGACTAGGGTGGATAAGAAAATTAGTATGGAATCCATTTTCCCACAATTATCTCAGAATGTAATGAAGAATAACAACAACCTTATACTAGATATATAAGGAGAACATGATTTTTTGGTCAGTGTTAGGTGATGAAATAGATTTGGGAATTATGCATTGAATTGTTCATGCAATCCTCAAAATGTGAAATCATAAAGGAATCCTATCTCAAAGTTGAAAATAATATAAAAGAGGAAACAACATCCACGGATCTAGAAGCATTTGTTTACTGCAAATAGATTTGGAATTCTTGATAAATTCTTTTTTTAATCTTGTATTGCGGTCAAATGGTATGTAATTTCTGATCTCAACATAAATTCATTATTGATATTATTAGAAAACTAAAAATAGTGGCTATGTATTAAGAATGTTTCTGGGAAAAAAATCGGAGGAATGGTTTGAAGAGAAATTATTTTAATAAGGTATCAATGATGTATTTTGAGAAGACCATGGATTCAAAATTCAGGAAGTTGAAGGGTAGTGTAACCAAGAGAACTACTAAGATGGATGGAATTCATTAGAAGACATGTTGAAGATCCAAACATGGTATAATAGTTTATAATGGCATGTAGTTATTTGTCTACAAGATTCTAAAGGAATTGGGAAACATGAATATGAACATCCCTAGGATGGTGAAAAAGGAAAAGACAATATTCTTCTAGATGAAGACAATGTGCATGAGAGTTTTCAAAGAAAAGGAGGCTTATGTGTTAATAATGTTCTATTTCAGAGATGCATGAAATCTTGTAACATTGAAAAAGGTTTTTTAACCATAATTCCGGAGAAAAAAGAAATCATTAAAATGAGTAGGAATGTATCATCCAAGATTGATATTAAGAGGAACAAATCTCCACACACCACATTAGAGAATGTAAAGAGATCTATGCCTCGACAACATAAATCAGAACATGTCTTCTGATGTGAAATAATAAATACAAGATAAAATGGAGAATCATTGTTGGGAAGATCATCTCAACTTTCAAGTTTATATTTATGAAGCAAGGAGGATCCACCGTACTCCCCTAATAATTTACGTATTGTATTTGTGCTTATAATGTAGGTAATTGAAGGTGAAGTGAGTTCTCTAGGGGAAACATGAGAAATATAGAGGTCTATCAATTGTTGATAGCCATGATAAAGAAGTCATCATATTTGAAAGATTCCTCAATTAAATATTCAAATATATATATGATGAAGGATAATTTTTGATGAAGATAAATAAGGTTCCATCATGGATTGATTATATTAATGTCCTCCCAGAGAACAAATATTCAAAAAAAAATCATTGGTGATGTTGTGAAATTTGTCCAATGTGGATAGTCACAATTTGAAGACCCATTCTGGGGTATTATCCATTCATAATTTTTTTAAAATTTATTCTTGGTGAGATCAACAAATATATAGATGCTTAGATGCTTTTTTTATTGGGGGGGAGAAAAATGAAGAACGATGAAGAAGATTTCAAAAACATTATTTCTATTGGTATTTACCTTGATTGATTTGTAAATTTTGTAAAGATAATGTCATTGTAAAAAAGATGTTTAGTGGATGAGAGATAGATTTAGGTGTTGAAATAAAGGAAGCCTTGTAAAATAATCCGGGATTGCATAATGAATGTGATTTATAAGAAGAATCAGCAAAAGAAATTATGGTTCAAGAACCTTCATTTGAACCTCGCAATAGAAACATAAGGGAATAAATTCATTAAATAAATATCATAGTGGATTTTATATCTTCCACATAGAGAAGTAAAATATGTAATAATGAAAAATATTCCACTCTATCAGTTGTGGAACCATCCTAATTTTAATAATCTATAAAAAATGAGTCATGGTTTAATTCTATTAATGATGATTTGGACCAGATCGACAGGAACCAAACGTGGGATACAATCAGGAGACAAGAAAGTCACGATGTAGTTGTAACAATGTTTATTTTTCTGAACAAATATGATGATCATGGTAATGTGATCCAAAATAATGCATAATTGGTGTTTAAAGGATAGTCATAGATTGATGGTGTTGATTATAAAGAAACATTTTCTCTAGTGGCCAGACTCAAATCAATCAGGATTTTTCTTTTCAAGGAAATTCAACAAGGATAAGAAGATTATCAAATCGATGTCAAAAAATATTTCATAAATGGTGTTCTTGATGAAGAAGTTAACATAGAACAACCAATGGCCATTCTACGTGGTAATGATGAAAGTAATGCATACATGTTGAAGAAGGCTATCCATGGCCTGAAGTAGGCACAACAATCCTTGTATTTCTGACTGGATTCTGGTCTAAAGAAGCTGGATTTTAAAATTGGAGACGTGGATCACAATCTCTAGGTGAAGAATTATCAAAAAGACTAGTTCATAGTACTAGTGTACATATATGACATTATATTTGGTGGTTGATGCCTTGGATCAATGGATCAATTCTCTAATCACATGAATTCATAATTTTATTGGTCTATGATTGGGGAACTAGCGTTTTTCATGGGGATGTAAGTGATTCCTAGAAAAGACTACACTTTTATTTCTCATGAAAATTATGCAAGGGTGTTGCTGAATAAATATAGTATTCATGACTCCAAACCAATTTCAAATCTGATTGTGGTAGGTACATAACAAATAAATCATGAGGATGTGACTGCTAAAGATCCCATGATGTATAGGAGAATAATTGGATGCTTATAATACCTAATAGTGACATGGTCACATATTGTCATTATAACATGCTTAGTGGTTCACATTCAAAGTAATTTGAAGGAATAACATACGGCGTTAGTGAAGAGAATCATGATTTATATTTAAGTTACTTACAATTTTGGATTATACTTTACTACAGGAAGAGATAATGAACTATCATCATTTTCTGATGTTGATTGTGATGAAGATGTGGTATTCGGGTAGTCCATGAGTGGTGGAGCATTCTTTATTGGGGAGAAATTTGTGGGATGGTTGAGTAAGAAATAGGAAATTAGTTCTCTTAGTAAAAATGAAGTATAATATATATCAACTACAAAGGCTTTAAAATAGCTACAATGGGTGAAGCAATAACCGATCGATATTAATGATGAAGTGAAATAGCCAATGGTGATTCACTATAATAACAAGAGTGCAATTGATATTACATAGAATCTTATTTTGTATTTTTGTAAGAAACATATTTAAATCAGATATCAATTCATCAATAAAAATATTTAACATGTCTTGGTTAAAATGGATCATGTGGGAACTAATGAAAATGTGCATGATATTCTTTAATGCCACAACCAGTATCTAATTTTGTGAAACATCAGTTGATCCTATGTGTTCAACGAACTCCCAAAGCATGGGTAGGTAATGAAAGTTCCCCTTTTCCCAATTTAATTGACTGTTTTAATATTTTTGTGGATGTGATGCATGTTTATGGGGGAGATACGATCTATGAGGAGTCTATTTTGAGCTATACAATGTACAAAAACTAGTATTTGGGATTATTCCCAATCAGGGTGAAGGAAACAATTCAATTATACAAAATAGGAGGATGATTTTTTTGGTAATAAGATCATGGATATTTATAATGATGAGAATTCTATGTTATAAGGAAACCTTTCATTATATTGTTTTCTTCTAGTCATGATGAGAATTCAGAGTTAGGAGGAAACTGTTCAAGGAATGTAATGCTTTTGTGATGCGATGATAGAATATCTTGGACATATTTAAGCATACCGAAACACTAAAACCCAATTCAATATTCCTCTATTGTTTTCTACACTAGGCATTTATCACGTAGACATAGAGTGTCGGCTGGGTTGTTTCTTGGGTATTCAGTTAGGATTGTGAGTGGTTCCCTATTGAATTTATCTATTGAATTCTAACAAACCCAAAGGACGAGATTATTCAAACCAAATATGCAAATTAATGTAAATGGAGAATGTAGTTTGTTTCTTGTAAATTCATACATAAATGATTAGGGTGTTTGAAATGAAAGAGTTCTTATAGTTCAAGCATGAAACAATACTGAAGGGGGAATCATACCCTAGTGGTTGCCAAATTTTGGAGTCCAAAAATTTGCAAATGGAGAAAAGTAATTTTTGAAAAGGGAGTTTCATGCAAGATTATAGGTGGTCTGGAATCTTGTCAGTCATTCTTATTTTTGGATCATTTCATCAAAATATGGAAAATAAAAAAAGTGCATGTAATATTCAAATGTGTGTGATATATGAGGATGTTTGGAAGAGTCTAACATTCTCAATGAGATGTCAAAATGGGTTTTGTGTGCTAGGAAATAATCTTACATGTACCAACAAATACGCATCAGAAACATTTACATAGGGTCATCAAGGCCTATAAATAAATGTCTAGAGATCTCAGTAGATACACAAACTAGTTTGGAACCTCAATAAAATGTTTTTTTTCTAGTGTCAGAAACATACACTTATATCTTGGGGGATAGGTTCATGCGGTACCTATTGGTCATACCAATGGAACCCTATGATGTCATATTTGTTATGTAATGTCTTTCGATGGACTGATCCCATATTAAAAATCACCACATACTAGTTGGAATCCTACATGCTGATGGAATGAGATTTTCCATTTCTGGAGAGAGAGATGTCATCCTTGGATAAGTGGATGCTATGATTAAGAGGTTTTATCTTATCAACCATAGTTTGTTAAATGTACTCCATAGTGCATCAAACCCTTCAATCATATCGGTTCCTTTAGTTTTGGAGGATTATTTGGATGTCTTCCATGAGGGTGTTTCAAGACTACCTTTGAGGTGAGAAAAGGAGTTTGGCATTAACATTCAAACAAGTATTGTATGAATATCATATACATATGATTGGAGGGAAGCTACCATGATTCAAGATCTATGGTAGTAGTTGGAGGAAATTTATAATAATGGTTTAATCAGGCCCAGTGTGTCCTCCTAGGTAGCACCATTATAGTTCATAAAAATTGTGGATGAATGAGTATGGCTTTATGTGGACTATTGCCTCATAAAACATGCCATGATTATGAAAAAATTCCAATTTCTGATAATTGATGCCCTAATTGATCTATTTAGAGGTGAGATATAGATCTCTAAGATCGATCATAGGTCAACTTACCCCTAGTTGGGGGTTCATGAGCATGATATTCTAATGTTGGAATTCTAAAGTTGCTATGGACACTACAAGTACCTAGTGATGCCCTTTGGTGTGAAAAATTATCCTACCATTATAATGTATTTGATGAACCAGGTGTTCATGCCATAGGTAGACCAGTTTTTGATTTTATCATTGATGAAATACTCATCTACTCTACAACAGAGGAGGAGCATGAAAAGCACTTGAGGGTGGTTCTTTATTTCTTTCAAGATAAACTAATTAATAAGAAGATCTCAAAATTCCATTTCTAGCTAAAATAAATTAAATTTTTAGGAAATTTCATTTATAAAAAACGGTTTATTTACAGATAAAGTAAAGATCGAAGAAGTGATCTCTTTAGGTCCTCCCAAAAATGTGTCAAAGGTGTGGAGATTTCATAACTTGGATGGGTAATATAGGATGTTCGTGGTAGAAATCACGTTAATTTGTGCCCGTTTGATGACCTTGTTGTGAAAGCGACAACTTTTTAACATTTTCTGAGTAGTACCAGGGGAAATTTGAGGAGTTGAGGAAGAGGGTGATGAGTTCTATGTTGATGATACTGTTAGATGAAAGCATATAATTTTTAATATATTATCATTCTTTAAGAGATGGAATTGGTTTCATGTAATTTGAACATCAGGTATTCATCACATATTGTTCAAGGTAGTGGAGACTCCATGTGAAGAACTACAAAACTCATGACATAAAGCTAGAAATGTTAGTCTTCAACTAGAAGAAGTAGAGAAACTACCATCTTAGAGAGCGCTATGTGGTTTTCTCGCACCATGAGAGTCTTAGGTATGTCCTCACTTAGAGATACCTGAACTTGAGACAACATATATAGTTAGAGTTCATTTAGGCCTACAACATTGTGATAGTATATAATCCACCGATGGAAAATGTTTTAGCAGATGTCTTAAGTAGGAAGTCTGAGGATCACCTAGTGCAGGAAGCTTCTGAGCAGTTAGCTTCCCTGCAACATTCCATGGTGGAGAACAAGGGTACTACTCTTATTCAATTAATATATCTGAATTCTTTGCTCCATGAACATGTGAGAGAGTCCCAACTAGGATAAATGAACTATATTATCTTTTGTGATCATATATCCATAAGTAATTCACCATATAGATATAATGAAAGAAGGAATCCTGACAACATGTTATTGGGGAGAACAGTGGTTCCATTTACATTATTGTAAGAAGAGATATGAGAGTTTCACACTTCTCCACTAGTTGTAAATCTTACTATGGGAATATGTACAGATACCTTTTATGGAATTTTTTGTGTTCTGGAATGAGATGTAGCATAGTTTATCTCATATCTCAGTGCATCACCTGTTAGTTGGTGAAGGCTGAGCACCATGTTCTGAAATGATTATTGAAACCCCTTGATATTCTAGAGTGTAAATGGGATAATATATCGATGGACTTCGTCAGGGTGATCCTACATATTTTGATGATCCACAATGAGATATAGGTGATATATGACCGACTCATCAATTCGGCAGACTTCCTTTCCATATAGTAGAAACATTTAGTAGATATTTCAGAGTAGTTATGCATGTGTGATATTTTTCTCCGTCACATCGTTCCCTCGATAACTTTATCTGATCTTCACAGACAGATTATGTCACCATTGTGGAGAGGCCTGTAGAAGTCATTCAAACCCCACATGTAGATGAGTACATTCTTTCACCCCCAATCCAATGGGAAAACCAAGTGCACTATCCAAGTGGTAGATATTATGAAGAGAGATTGAATGTTTGACTTCATCCATACCTTGGAGGATCACATACCATTGGTAAAGTTTTCATAGAACAATAACTACCAGTTTGCCATCATAATGGAACCTTTTGATTCACTATATGGGAGACCATTCATGTCACTTTTGTATTGGAAAGTGATTTAAGAGTCATCTCTTGTTGGCCCATATTTTGTGCTAGAACCAATGTAGAATGTATAGGTCATTCATGAGCTGATAAGGATAGCCCAGAGCAGACAGATATCCTATATAGATCATCTTCATCGAACATTGGAGTTCATGCATGGAGATAATTTTATTATAGTCTCAACATGATGAGGAATGTAGATATTATTCCAAAGATGTAAGATTTCACCGAGGTTCATCATGCCATTTGAGATTGTGCAGAGGGATGGCAAGGTTGGATTCTGCCTCTCCCTACCCCCACATTTGGAGACAATTCACAACATCTTCCATGTGCTATAGCTGAAGAGATGCATGCATGGAACTACACATATAATCGATTAGGGAGATCTAGTTAACAATGATAGAACAAGATTTTCGAAGAACCTGTTGGTGATCGAGGACTAACAGGAGCATACCATGAAGGTATGAAACATGCCATTGTTTTGCATATTGTGTTAGCATTGAAACGTGCAAGATAGTTTGTGGTAATAGGAGAGCCTCATGCGAGATTAGTATACCGATTTGTTTTTTTAGTTTTTCTTTTTGGGGACAAAAATATTTACGGAGGGAATTATGTAGGGACCATGTAATACCTTTTAAGAGTTCTAAAAAGTCTTAAATATACTTTTAAAGCTTGGAGCTTGGATGACGTGCGATTCTGTGGGTTGGTGATCCTATATTTAATTTTATATAAATATTTTATATATTTTATATTACTCACATGGTTAATTAATGAAAATTTTGTAACTGTTAAATGGTTGATATGACAAAAACTCTAAGACCATGTTCAGATCCGTAGAATGGTCTTTAACCATAAAGATATATAAAATTAGTCGGCGTGGGATGTTCGAGCCCCTCTCTCATTAGAGGTATGTTAAGTAGAATAAAATAATTGATTAATTTAATTAATTAATGTATTTGACCAAACAAGAAATATTATAAAAGTATCATTATGGGGAAATGTTTTTTGGTATACCCAATAATATTTTGAATATAACAGTGAGAGATCCTTCATACTCCCTTTGGAAAATGATGATGAATCTCATGATCAAGTCGAATAGAAGTAAACCAAATTAATCAAATTCATTTAATCTTTGTGACGATTTTTTCTTCAATAATGATCAATCCAAAATAATTGTAGGATGTGTGTTTTGTTGTTGTACACCATTATATTAAAATAATTTAGTAGATCAATCCGTTTCTCTTGTATATTCACCAATTGAAACCTTTCATGCACCCATGAACTAAAACATTAATTTATTTCAGAATTCTTCATATAACCCTGGTTCCATGCTCGTATTCATTGGAGAAGAATACTTGGTTGGAGATGTATAAAAATTTTATTTTTTAATTTCTCCCACATACATCATGTTAATCAGTAATGGAATCTTGTGGTTCTGGGTTCAAGAGTTTTCGGGTGACGCAAGGGAAATCGGCTACCCGGATTCATGGAGAATCGATGAAACAATGGATATTTTAGGAGTGAGGAGTGAATCTAGAATTATCATGGTACAAGGTTGATCAATATACAGGTTATAGATCAATAACATGAAGTTTTAATGAAGGTTAAAGTGTAGAACATGCAATATATCTCATCACGATGAATAGAGCTGATTCGTGGTGAGCAAGAATCGGGATCCAGAATCCAAAGTCAGATATAAGGATTTTTGGACCAATTCCCAGAATTATATAATGTGTCATGGATATATTCATCCATGGATGATTAGATCTGATGTTTTGAAAAAAAATTGACTACAAAATGTGTAAAACGATGAACACATAGTGTGTATCCTTTTTCTGTATAAGTGCTAGGGTTTTGGAAACCCATAAGGATGACATGATGTGTACTTCCCTTGACACATCATGTACCACCATTCAATGTGAGTGATCCATGTGATAGATCACACAACTAGGAACACTCCTTGTGAAAAATCGGTTGATGACATGTGCGACATCTTTTGAGGAACAACAAATTTTGTACAAGAGTACATGAACACTAGGTCCGAGTACATAGACATGGAAACCAGAGATAACCTCATTCTTGATTAGTTAGGACATGGCATATAGAACACCTACACGAACAAGTTCTATTACATGGGTTGGAACTGTGTACCGTCTATAGACATGGACAAGATCTAAAGTAGAACTATTCCCCATGTGGGTCCCCACACACGCAATGTTCCACTTTAGCTCTTTTGAGTGAATTTTGAAAGCCTGCATCTCTTATGTTGGAACATGGAGTTTGGCCTTTAGAAAGCTGATTCTAAGTGTTTTTTACATAGAATACGACGTTGACCTTGGATGTGTCTTTGGAGAATTTTTTATTAAATATTATGTGTTTTTATGCACTGAGGTGACACCCGATGATGAATGAAATTGTACAAGATCACCAAAGCATCTCGATCATAACCCTTATACAGGGTTGGGCAGTAGAGTTCCCTGAAGTTAGTACTTGGATTACCCCCGATTAGGACTTGGAAATTTCATTCCCCATTGATATTTCCGAGTTTCCCTCTAGTAGTACTAGGTAGTGAAGATCCTCGATGATTTAGGATTACCTCTCAGTAGGGTTGGGCAGTGTCTTTCCCTGATGAATGTTTCGATCTTACCCTCCATCATGGCTAGGCAGTGGAATTCCATGATTTTAGTTTTGATATTGCCCTCCAATAGAGGTTGGGAGTGGTGTTCCCTGATGAAATATTCTATGGGAAACCCTTTAATAGGTCTAGGTGGTATAGTTATCTAGAATCACTGGGATTACCCTCCAGTAGTACTAGGTAGTGGCTTTCCTCAATGACATTCTCAAACATAGCCCTCCAGCCAGGATGGGTAGAGGAGTTCCTTAGATACTATCAGCGTTGGACCAATTTATTGTACCATGGCATGGGATCCTCACCTAGAATGTTTTTCCTCATGACTGTGTGGCACAATGTTGAGATGTGATATGGTGTATCTTTGGACTCACAAAGAAGAAGTATGTTTTCCCCCACTAAGAAAAAATCTATTCAAATGGCCTAAAATCATATGGGTGATTCAGGGTTACGTAATGTAGATAGTATCAAGGTGAGGTGATTGAGTCTCTTATACTTATGTGTTCATGGAAAATGTATGAGGTTCTATAAATCATAGATGAAAATACAGTGGATGTGTTGTTTATTATTCTTCAAAGGATGAGTCATGAGATGGAGATCCCCTCACTCCCTCATTTGGGATTCTTTGATTGAGTATATATATATATATATCCATATTTTCTACCCAATATTTGGGTCATGGTTACTCTTTTTCTCAGAGATCTGATCAATTAAGTTGTATGCCACATGATTTTCATGTCTACCGTCTCATGGTTAGATTAGTCTTATAACCTACTATATGGAGTGAAGACTCGAAGAGATGTTAACATTCTAAATGTTTCATTATCTTTGATTTAGTAAGAGTTTACATTCAATCTCTTGATGGGTTGAGTAGTTATCACTTACTGTAACTTGTTCTATCTACTTCTTACCTATTCCGTTGTATCAATTAACTCTCCACCTTCACCCTTTTCAGGGTGTTCTACTATGTACGTATTTAATTTTCCATGCATTGGATTCTTCCAAAAAATATTTTTTCTTTTCCAGATGGCAGACTAGTCGATAGTGACATCAGAGGAGCCTCAGGATATGGGGTGCTTGGACCACATACGTAGGTATTACCTCAGGATCTAGGAGCTGGGGTCTCTCAATTATTTTACCTTTCCAATTTTCTATCAGTATGTTTGTGTATGTGTTTTCCTTTTATTTTTAGTTTACACTATCATTCATCATACTATTTTGAGGTCCATGCGTTTTGTGTTTATTTATAGTAGTCTTGGGCATTTAATTTCATTACCTCTGAACTTTTTTATTAATATTGTTGTCTTTGTTCATAATATTACATAGGAAATAGCCTCCCCATGTTTACTTGTGCCTCCACCTCTTTTCACCACCCATGTAAAATCAAAGTGGGATTAGATTAGTTGCGGCTCGAGCCCCATCTTGGGTCATGTCGTGATAGAGATCACTTCATAATTTCATTCAGTTAAGAATGATAGGTGTTTCACTACTCTTTATATAATTAGATGAAACAAAATCAATTAAATTTCCCAAAATCTAAAGCATAAATCGAAAGCCTTTTTGAGGTCAATGATTGAAATTTTTTGATTGAGTGGTTTAAAAAAATTATGTACACTAAATTTTTCTATTAAATTTGATATAATTTTTATCCAACAATGGCCTTGATGAAACATTATTTTTCTTAAAAGGTTTATAAAAAGTATAAAAAACATTATAAAAATCATAATAATTAGTAGAGTAATGATAATATTTTTAGAATTTAGGTCTTATTTAAAAAATTAAAAACACGCTTTAAGGAATTTGGTTATCAATTTATCTTCTCAAATTTTAAGAACTATTTATAAACGTAAATACTTTTAAAAAATTTCAAAAATATTCTAAAAGAAAATTAAAATAAAATAACTTTTCTAATGATTTTATGAAATAATTTAATAATTTGAAATTATCTATTTCTTGTAATATTTTAAAAAAAATCAATACAAATATTTTCAATCAACAATTATTTGATGGTTTTCTAGAAAAAATTTCAGATTCCTTTTAATCGATTTTTTTGATGATTTTATATTAGAATATTTTTCATTGATTTTTAATGAAAAACTCTTCTTAAATATTATCTAAAAAATATTTTTGCAAAATATTTTCTAACAAAAAATTTGAAAACCTTTGTTTTCAGTATTTTAATAAATATAATTTTATAATTTGTTTTGAAAAATAAATAAAATAAAGTTAGTAGTAAAAATTTATCTAAAACCCTCAGAAAACATCCCCCCACAATTTTTTATAGAGTTAATTTATATAAGTAAATTGATAAAAAAAGTAGATAGAATGACCATTTTTCATGGTCCATTCAAATATATTTTTTATATATTGAAATCTACCTAAATTTTGGTGCTTTGTAATAAAGTTGTGACATATCAAGTTTTTAAAAAGGAAACATAATGTTCGATAGCGTAAGCGATTTTCCAAACCGAGTAAAAATGAAAAACTAAAAATTATTATTTAATATGGTAGTTAACTCATATTTGTTTTAGTTTCGGGAAAGAATATAATATACAATATTATATTTATGCAATAATTTTTAAATGTTTTTTACTTTAATATGATTAAAATGAGAAATAAATCTAGTTCTAAGCATAAAATACCCTAATATTTTTAAAAGCTAATTTTAACTCTTTTTGATGGAGGGCCATTATTAAATATATTTTTTCTACTTTTATATGTCATATTTTCCAAAATAAACTTATTATTTGGAAGTGGGAAATAAAAAATAACTTTTGTTAAACTTTTGGTAATTTTCTGATAAAAATCATTTTTAATGAACTGTGAAAAGTATTTCATTTTAATTCAAAACTGGATTTTCGTATAATTTATTTAAATAGTTATGTTACCCTTTTTTTTGTTTTAATGTTTAATTGAAATAATTTTTTTATTATTTATTCCAATATTGGTCATTGGAAGATATTTCTCATTGAAATTTGGTATAAACTCCAGACAATATTTTAATGGGTTTTACTTTTAAAAAACCAATTTTTTAATTTTGAAAAAAATAATTAATTTTAAATTATGTTCTCCATTTTTTGAATTTTGAATTTTTGAAAATTGATTCCATATTTTGAATCATATTTTTTAATTTTTTCAGAAGGTCACTTCTATTTTTGGACATTATGAAAATAATGTTTAATAATTATTTTTATTTATCACAACTGAAGGATTAATCAGGTAAAAAAGGTAAAAATAATATTATAATAACATAAAACCACCAGAACAGATTTCATAATCCACTAAGATGAAATATATCTAACCGAGATAGCCCTTGGGATGAAAATTTGGAATTTGGAAACCACTTGGGTGTGATTATGAGAGTGAAAACATTTAATTTAATGTAAAGGAAAATATGTTATAAACATGAATATTCATACTAAAACCATTTTAAGAGGGGTTTATATAAATGATCATTTTGACAAAAAATAATCACTATAATTCTAGAATGGTTTTATCCATAATGTTATTTTATTTATAAATTTTAGACATTAAATAAATGAATTTAATTATCATATATTGTTGATGTAGTGATTACCTCAATAAAAGAAGATTCAACTAAATGATATTATAAATATTAAAAGATAAATTATTTAAAATTTCTGATTCCATCCATGAATTTTATAGAAGACTATGAAATGTTAGGAATGAGCTAATTTACTTTTTCAAATAAGTAAATTTGTCATGAAATTTTGAAAAGGTCATTTATGAATAGTTTCAAAATTTTCATAATTCAAAACAGAAAATATAAAATAGTTTATTAGAGGTTTTAAATTTTTTAATAATATAAGATTCAAAAAAATGGTTAGGATAAGTCATAATATTTCAGAAATTACACATTGTTCCTTTTTAAATTTTATGATAATTACATTAACACATAAAGTGTAAATAAAAACTTATCATGGAAAGATTAAATAAGGAACTATAATGGTTAAACAAAAAATTTAAGGATTAAAAAATTAATAAAAAATTGTCTAATATTATTTTTATAATGGGGATACGATGCAAACTAAACGTATATTTGAAAAAAAAATGATTATTAACCATTATAAACCGAAAATAAATTTATAATAAATTAATATTTCAAGAGTTTGCTAAAGTGCCCCTCGTCTCTCATATAAAAGAGAACATGTAAAACTCTTTTATTTGCAATTCCAAAGAATTTTGGATTTTCCAAGATCTATTAAAACATCTTCAAATAATTTTTCCCTACATTATTAAAGCCTTATTTTAGGTATAACACCCTTCTTGGTGGTTTTATGGTGTTCTTCAAAGGCAATCAACTGAAGAAGAGGTATCATTTTCTTTAAGTGTTTCTATTTAATTTTTTCTTCCACTTCCATAAAATATCCTCCATACATGATTAGATAATAAATAAAATATACATAATATAATGATATGTTATTATGTTTATATAATCACCTTAATCAATCTCCACCTCCATTAAATGGGAAAGGAATTAATTGTTCATGCATACATGTGAACTATCACCTCCACTAACCGATCTAAGTCTTTTTCTGTAACTGTCTCTCCTGATTGGTTATAATAATGAAATTAATGTTCATATATGATATTCATGAAAAATTAGTCATTATAAAATAATAATATATCAATTATTTTCTTACTTCAATGTGCATAAAAATGATAATATTGTTCATGTGTACGTGTGAACTATCACCCCTATGAAGTGATGTGACTCATTTTGATTCATTATATAACTTGTATGATATATATATATAAGTTGTTATTATAATGTTAATAATATCATGATCATAATGGAAATATAAATTATAAATAACTTATATCCATAATAATCAATGAAAAATATAAATGTTACTCATGTGTATATATGGCCTACTATCTCAATAATAATAATGTTGTTTATTTCTCAAAACCAAAATTAATGGTTTGATTTAAATTGGTATATTAATGTATTGAAGTAATTAATATGTAATAAATCCTATTTTTTAGATTATGGACTTTTGGCTATATGGACCAGTGGCATCAAAACTCTGTTAATTTTTGACTCAAGTACCAAATATCGAAAAAACATCCAATATTAACATAAATAATTAGAAAATTTATATAATATGGTAATACGTGATATAGAAAAAATAAAAAACTGGAAAAAGGTACTCAAGAAAGTATAAATTAATATCAATCTATTATTTAGGAATATAAATAACATATGAGATAATTTGGACTCAAAGTAAGGGAAATCATAACTCAATTTCAATTCATGGGGTTAAAAATCCATGTCATTTGTTTTTTTTAAAATATGTGTAAATGAACTATGATTTTTTTACACTTAATATCCACTTATATTTAGAGTATTTATATTTTTCATACATAATTATTTCACTGATTTATCCATTATACAGCTCTTTCTATTACACGTTGTGTAATAAAACCCTTTGAATTTTAATTTGTTTCACCAGTTTCCAAAATGAATATTTTTCTACAATGCGTTGTACTTAACAAAAAATGTAATTTTTTTAACGTAAAAGGCGACAACGACTTATTCCACCACCAAGAACTTAATTTTATATTTGGATACCTCTCCAAGCTGTAATTTTTTTAAAAGAAAAATAAATACCATATACCATTTTCATGTATCTTGGAATTAATAATTGTTCTATAAAAAGACTAATTATATCAATATCTTGAACAAATCTCTAGTTATTGCATTGTGAGAATGTTATTTTTCTTTATGATTGTTTTATGTGTTATGATTCTGTCATTGTTTTGGGAATTGTTTATGTATAAGGGTGGTTCCATAATAAAACAATAGTGGGTGAGCCCATTATAGCTCTCTAATGAATTTGGTAATGAGATAGAGGTAAACATTATGGTTTCCACTAATAGATTTAGGGAATATACTTTGATTGGTATTCTATAGGTAACTCATAAGATTACTCCCTATGTAGCTGTAAAAGCTATAATGTAAGTGTGATATGGATGTCACAAGTAACCTTTGTGATTTATGATTTCTAATATGTTTTTAAGGAATTTTATGATTTCATGAGGTATGATAAAATGTTTATGTTTTATGGGAGAAAATTAGGATTTAGTGAAAATGATTTCATGGTTTTATAAATATTCAAGGACTAACATTTTATTTCTTTAATTTATATTCATTGGTAATATTTTTGTCCTCATCCCATGATTTATTAAAATGTTTTCACAAGTTATAAGGATGGGATAGATAAAAGAAGAAGTTGAGAATATTTTTATCATGAAAAATATATCATGTTTACTTTTAAATGTTTTATATTGTGTAAAAAATGGAAACTGTTGTATTGGTATCCAATTTGTATCAATTTTTGTTATTATGTATTATAAAGGTCATAAATTTTGAAAAATAGAATCCTAAAAAGATCCTCATTGTGAATTCTTGACTTATCTCAAATTATGTAATGTTAAAGGTTGGGTCCTTACAATTGGTATCAAATGTTGATTGAGAAAACTATAAGGATTGAGAGTTCTGTTTAACAATATGGTAACATTATATGCCTATTATTTTGGTTAAATCCTTGTCCTATAACTTTTTCAAATCAAGGAATGTCGGTTACACATGGAAGGGGTAGTATCTCAAACAACATTCATATCTTTTCCTAATGAATTTATTGTAATAATTATTGCAAAGTGATGTCTAGATGATTCTAAAACTTGTCTAAAAATAAAAATCACTTGAAATAAGTCATTTGAGATATCAAACACCTCCACTATACATCAATATCATTTTTGATCATAAGTCGTTTTTAATAAAAAAAATTCTCCATATTATCATATTTTCATAAAAAGGTAAATAATATCAAGGAATTTTTAAACATTTTACCTAATCATAAGATTATGAATCATATTATGATTTTGAAAAACATGCTGAAGAAGGAGACACTTGCACCACATATATTTTTTTAAATATAATCTTTCAGAACATAAATATGATATTTTTAATTTTTAATTTATTAAATATTTCAACTCATAATCTGGACAATATTTTTTATAAAAATAATGTATTACCAGATGCTTTGAAATTATATGTCATTTAAGATTATTTTCCAAAACTATTTCTCTGTGAACACCCATACAATCCATTTTATACAAGGTGTATTTGGATAAAGTAAACAAGTGGTTTTGAAGTATCTATAAATCATTATTTCAATACATGTACCTTCTATCTTTGTGTACAAAATGATGGTGAAGCCTGGTGGACACCATGATGATGCTATTATGTTCATTATTTTTAGAATTGTTTTATTAAATAATTTGGATGTGAAAAAAATATGTCAATATATATATATTACTTTCTGAATAGAGATGTTGAGGTCATTATGAGTTGGGATGAAAATGAGAGGTATAAGAAAAAATTTATGGTTAAAACATTTTGTGGTAACATTTAGTGACATTATATCAATTTGTTAATGTTATAATAATTATATAGTTTTAGAAAAAGGTCAAAACACAGGATGTGTTTCAACCCGTTGCATCTGGATAGGTCATGGGAATCGATCCTAAAACCAAAGGGTGATAAGGGTGCATCACTTACCACTATCCTACGTGAATTCCCTAGTTAGTATGACATTATATTATTAGTTAAATAGGTTAATGTAATAAGAATATGATGATTTTGGGAACTTATGTTTTACCAAATAGATAACCGTGTGATTGGAAAATGTTTTGGGGATTTAGTGATACAAGTTATTTTGGAAGACATTAACTATTTTAAGAGCCTTACATACCTTAGAAAAATAAAATACCTTGTGAATTTATTTTAGGGGCAATGGTAGAATTTTATTTTGTAATGATACTTGTTTTTTATAGCAGACATATTGTGATTTTTGTTATTTATGGAAGTGATTATTCTATCTTGGAGAAAATGTTAATAGTTTAATTATTTTTTTGTATGATACATAAGTAGTGTCTAATTTTATTTGGAGATAAAAGTTATTGATTATCTGGGAAGACTATGTTATCAAATAATTTTAATTTTGGGGTTTCAATCTAAGATTTGATTATTTTTTTGTAATTTTAAGGACCGTTATTTATCATATGGTCTTTGTTAAACATTGAATATTTCTGTTAAATTATAGAGATTTAAAAGTAGTTTTTCTTTATACAACGGTTCATTATTTTGGGGGAATTATCTGATTTTATCTATTTTTTTTGTTTTGGTTAATATTTAAAGACATTATTAATAGATATTTATTATTATTTGGAGTATGCGATTATCTAGAAGTATATTATTATGCTTCAAGTGTGACCAAGTCATCTTGAATCCACACTGTTTGGAGAAATGATGAGTTTGTGGTAGAAATTTATTGAAGAATGAAACTCTACTTGGAAACTAAGAATTTTTTCCTATGTTCGTAGTCAGGATCACAAATAAGATCCTTGACATTTTGAAATGAATATTAAAGCAAAAAAATTTCTGTTTACATTTCTTACTGTGAAATCAAAGAACATTTACCCCAATACAAGTTTCCGATTTTCTAATTATTAAAATTCTCTTGATCATGCTTTCTATCACACTACATCAGAATAATATAGTTATTTTTTCTTCCATTTCCTTATTTTCCTACATGTAATCATAGTATGTGTTGTCTTGGGTGACCTTTGTACTTCTCTTTTTTTTCTTTTAATGTTTTGGTTTTATTCATCCTTTTTGATGTGGGATTGTAATAAATGTTTTTATAAAATAAATACCATAGTTACCAACCCCAAATTGAAATTGTGAGGGCCTAATTTATTAAATGGGTGATCATGTAACATCTTTATTTTTTAATAGGAAACACAATATTCAATAGTGTACAGAATACAATACACTGAGCTTAAATGAACAACTAAATATTATTATTTAATATAGTATTTAACACCAAGTTGTTTTGTTGGAAGGAATGAAAAAAACTAACTACATCATGTTTACACATGTTTGTTAAATGTATTTACTTTCATAGGCTTAAAATGAGAAATCAATCCAATTTTAAGCATGAAATACTCAAATATTTTTAAAATTTAGTTTTACGACCTTTTGATGGAAGACCCTTTTTATAAAAAAAAATTCTCGTTGTATATGTTATATTTCTCAATATGTACTGATTTTTTTGAATTAGGACATAAAAATTAAATTTGGTTAATTTTTTTTATTTTTATGATAATATTAATTTTTAATGAATAGTTAAAAATACTTCATTTTAATTCAAATTTTCATTTTTGTACAATTTATTAACATAGTTTATCATTTTAATTTGTTTTAAAGTGTAATTGAATTATTTTTTTATAATTTAATATTATTCTGGTCATTGGATTTAATTTCACATTGAAATTGGATATAAATACGTGTCAATCTTTTGATGGTATTTACTTTTAAAAAACTCCTTTTTTTGTTTTGACAACGTGAATTGATTTTAAATTAATTACGGAATGTTATGTGTTATGAATTTGGAAAAATGGATTTTAAAATTGTAATCATAAATTACAATTTTTTAAATAATTCCCATTTATTTTGGAACATTATGAATAGTAACTTTAGAAATTTTTTTATTTACCACGATTAAATGGTAAATATGGTAAAAAGGGTAATATTAATATTATATTAAGATAAAACTACCATAACACGTGTAATAATCTTATTGGATGACATATGGACGACCAAGAGAACCCTTGGGAAGAAAATTATGAATTTTGGATCCAATTAGGTGTTATTATAACACTTATAACATTTATTTTATTTGTAAAGGAAAATATGTTATAGAAACGATTCTTCTTACTAAGATAATTTTAATATGGGTTTATATAAATGATATCTTCAACTATAAATATATATTATAAGGATAAAAATATTTCCTACATCATGCTACTTTATTTATACTTTTTATATATTAAATAAATAAATTTAATTATGACACAATGGTGATGCATTGATTACTTCATTAAAAAAGGTACAGATAAATGATATTATAATGGTTAAAATAAATATTATTTAAAATATTCGATTCCATACAATAATTTTATGGATGGCTATAAAATGTTTGGATCTATTTAATGTATTTTTTTTTAAGGAATCATATTATGAATTTTTGAAAAACTCAAGTATGAATTTTATCAAAATTGACATAATTCATAACTTAAAATATATAATTGTTTATTAAATAATATAAAATTCCTAAAAAAATAATATTTTAGAAAATAGATATTATAAGTCCTAATAAGTCATAAATGACACTTTTTGGCCTTTATACATGTTATGATAATTACGTTAACTCACAAAGAGTAAATAACCTGTTATCATGCTAAGATTAAAAGAAGGTAAAATAAGGGTTATTCAAAAAATATTAGGAATAAGAAATATTCCAAACTTTTTTATTTATAATTTAATAATGTGTATATAACCCAAAATAATATTATATTTGAAATAAATATATTTTAGACCATTATAAACTGAAAATGAATTTATAATAGGTTAATATTTCAAGACTTTCTTAAAGTGCCCCTAATCTCTCCTATAAAAGGGAACTTCTTATTATATTTAATTCGCACTTACAAAGTAATTGTGTTAAGTAAATATCTATACAAAATCTTCATATAATCCATAATCACATTATTAAATCCTTATTTTAGGTAGAACACCAGTCTTAGTGGATTTAAGGTGTTTTTCATAGGTGATCAACTGAAGATGAGGTATCATTTTCATTAAGTGTTTCTATTTTACTTATTATTATACTTAATTAAAATATCATTTAACCTTGATGTGGTAATAAATATAGTATCCTTAACATATTTTGATTTATTATGTTAATATCATTAGTTAAATATGTCTCGAAATCCATTAAATGGGAAAAGAATTAATCCTTTGTGCGTAAGTGTGAACTATCACCTCCACGAAATGATCTAATTTTTCTCCATAACTATATCACATTACTTTTTATAATAAAGGAATCATTGTTCAGATATGATATTCAGTACATATAAATAATTATAAAACAATAATATATTAATTATGTTCTTACTTCGATGTGCATAAAAATGATAACGTCGTTCGTACGTATGTGTGAACTGTCACATCCATGAAGCGGTGTGACTCATTTTGTTTCATTATAAAACTTGTATGATATATATAAGTGATTATAGTTATTTTAATAATATCATGATCATCTGTAAAGATAATATGAAAATTACCTTATTTCCATAATGATTAATGAAACATGTAATTGTTACTCATGCATACATATGACCTTCAGTCTCCATGATTATAAGATTTTTCATTTTAAATAACCATAATTAACAGTTTGATTTAAAAATAATGATTTATATATAAAAGTGATGAATATGTCAGGAATATTATTATAGAGGTAATGAAATTATGACCACATGGACTAGTGACATCAAAACCTTATTCATTTTCGACTCAAGTACCAAATATCGATAAAACATCGGATACGAACAAAAATATTTATGTAATTTTTATAACAAGGAAATAAGTTATATAAGAGAAGTAAGAAACCTAAAAAAGCTACTCAAGAATGTAAAAAATAATATAATGTTTTTATTCACGAATATAAATAATGTACGAGATAAGTTGAAATCAAGGTAATAGAAATCATAACTCAATCTCCATTCATTGAGTTAAATATCCATGTCACTAGTTTTGGTTTTCTAAGTATATTTGTGAATGAACTCTATTTGTTTTACACTGAATATCCACTTTTATTGGGTGTATTTATATTTTTTCCACATAATTAAGTCATTGATTTTTCCTTAATATAATGATACGAATTTGTATGGGACTTCATCTCAATCTCCTTTCATTGAGGCATTATTTGACATTATACATCTATTTCTTTGATATGGTGTATAATAAACCCCATTGGATTTTTATTTCTTTCAACATTTTTCAAAAGGAATCTTTTTCTATGAATCATTTTACTAAATGAAAAAAGGAATGTTTTTTTAATGTGTGTGGTGAAAATGAATTTTTCCACCACTGTAACCATTATTTGATATTTGGCTTCCTCTACAATACATAATGTTTTTAAGAGAAAAATAAATACCATAAACCATTTTAATGTACGTTAGTATTGAAACTGGTTTTTATAAAGGATTTATTATTCCAATACCTTGAAATCATATATTTTGATTGAAATATAGAAATGTTATTTCCATTATTCTCATCTTATTTGTAATGATTATGTTATAGTTCATGGGCATTAATTATGTGTATGAGTGGTTCTGTGATAAATAGATAATGGGTAATCCCTTGATATAACTCTAATGCATTGGGTAATGAAACATAGGTAAGCTATAAGGTTTCTCTTAAGATAATTAGGAAATATACTATGATGGGTATTCCAATCATAATAATGAAGGTTCCTCCTTATATAGTTTTGAAAGATACAATTTAAGTGTGATTTGGAAGGAACAAGTAACCTTTATGATTTATAATTTCATACTCATTTTTATCTAATCTTATGATTTCAAGAGGTATGATAACAAATTTATGTTTTATGGGTGGAAAATATGATAATGTGAAAAAAAATTCAAGGTTTCATAAATATTCAAAGAGTAACATTTTATTTCAGCAATTTATATCCCTTAATGAGAATTTTATGCTCATAAAAAGTATTATTAAAATGTTTTGGTAGGGTATATGTATGGGTATGATAAAGGTAGAATTTAATAAGATATTTAAAATGAAAAAAAACACGTTTACTTTTAAAATTTTTTATTGTGGAACAAATGTATACGATTGTAGTTATATCCACATTATATAATTTTGAGTAATTATGTATTAGAAATCTCATAATTCTATAAAATTATAAACCTGAAAAGACCCTCAATGTAAATGCTTGAATTCACTCAAGATTATGTAATGTTTGTGGTTGTGGCCTTAAAAAATTAAACAAGTTTTTCTTATGTTTCGATAAACTATAAAATTATATCTCATTTTTTGAGTGATACTGATGGAAATGGTGACTAATATTGATGTTCCTAGATCATGAGTGAATTGAAATGTTTTTAAAGAAAATTATGGTATTTTTTATAACCTATAATTCTATTTTCACTAAACCTCATACCAAAGACAATGAGTCTTTATTGTGTCCCTAAAACTTGAGGATTGAAACAACCAACTTCAACATATTTTTCTTCAGCAATGAAAACATCTATTGAGTATTGTTTCTTAGAGTACCACGAAACCAATTCCACTCCTATGAAAAATATAAGTTCCATTTTAACTTTTTCATATCTATTTTAAATCCTCCAATGGCAGAATCGGAAAAATAAATTAACTAAAAATTGTTTTCATTACAATAATATAGTCCAAGATCCATCATTCCCTTATGGTAAAGAAAAAAACTAAATTTTCATCATTAAAATGAGGCACTTCTGTAATTTCTTATTATATCACATTTAATTATACATAAAAATTAAATATAAAATACTTGTTGTAAGTTATAGTAAACTACCAAAAACCCCTATAAAAGACTTTTGAAAAAAAAATCTATATTCATTAAGGTATATAATTATTTATCTTTTGATAGAAGTAAAGATAATTTTATTATTTCCATATCAAAAATATTTTAGTAAATATTTTATATACATTTTTTAAAATATAAATGTCCCTCCAGGTTTTTGAGAAATTTTAAAACGAAGATAAATTTCTAGTTCATCAATCATTCCCATATCAAACAAAAATTTTCTAATATCTGAATAGGAATCAATAAGATATTATTTAGTTGAAACAAATATAATTTCTATTATATAAATTTGAAAAATTAGGTTACTTTTAAAATATTTTTTTTATAAAAAGAGTTATGTCAAAATCTCCATTAACATTTTTTGTAATAAAATCCCTTTTAGTTCATTATTCTAGACTCTTGGTGCTTTTTAAGTCCATAAAGTGATATAGTTTGTCTAAAAACATGATATGGAATTTTGTTTTCAAAAAATATGTGTTTAATCTAACAAAATTCATCTTATACATATAGATT
Source organism: Viscum album (assembly GCA_963277665.1). Classification (NCBI taxonomy): domain Eukaryota; kingdom Viridiplantae; phylum Streptophyta; class Magnoliopsida; order Santalales; family Viscaceae; genus Viscum; species Viscum album. Next base: position 1,845,011,062 of record OY728150.1, read on the forward strand.
AATTAAATAGATAATCTCATCCATTTTAAAATTGTGATAAAAATTCCCAAATTTCAAACTTTTTTATGAAACATCTAGTTATGACTGGTTTCCCATGTTCACTAATTATATTATTACTGGGATTATTTTTTAATATTTTCAAAATTATTGGTTGCGTAAAATTATCTTCATCAATAAGAGGTCGTATTTTTTCTTAAGGAACATCTTCAGAAAATAATTCTTCAGTTTTCACTAATAGGAATAAGTTTTAAACAATGGTTGAACTTTTTTTAGAAATAATATCCAAAATGTGGTCTTAGGTTGTTTTAAAAAAATAATATCAATTTCCTTAAATTTGACAACACTGTTCTATCAATTATACATGTAATTTTTATTTAAATTTCTATAGTCATTACTAGTTGTTGAATAACCCTGAAAAATTCCTTCATCGGGTTTTAGAAATAATTATGTAAATAATTTTTAGATTTCATTATGATTACATTACATTCAAAGAAACATAAGTATGAATGTTTTTTCTTTCTTTTTATATATAATATATAATTATTTTCATTTAGAAATGGAAAATGTAAAAGACAATTTATAGTGTAGTAGGATGTACACACTAATTCATCCTAGAAATTTTTAGAATGTTAGAATTCAATTAAGATAGTTCAAGTAATATCCTGAATAAATATATTTTTTCATTCAAAAACACCATTTTAATGTGGTGTTTTATAATCTAAAAAGAAATGTATTATATAGTTTAACAACAAAAACATCAAAACCCAAATACAAGAAAATCATCATGATGACCAATGTGAATAATTATCAATTTTGGAAATTTATCATTTTTAAAAATTGATAAATTTTTTTAAAAAATATATTTCTTAGGATATTTCTATAAAATAGACCCATGTATATATATTGTAGTCATTAAATAAAAAATATATAGAGTATTGGTGACTAGTAAATCCAATTTATGTTACACCAAATAAACAATTGTTAATTAAAATGTAATGAATCAAAAGTTGAAACATCATTAGAAATTTTACAACATGAGTAATGTATCTTTCTAAATTGAAAATGATCACAAACTTTAGAAGAATTAATCCTATGCTCTGGTATATATCTAATAAGTCCATTCATATAATTTTTGTCTAATGTTCAAACATTAATGTGTCCTAATATTATATTTCTTAACCAGGAATGATCCTATATTACAATATGTAAAGGAAGATCCTATAGTTTATGGTCTTCTATGTTATGTGTACAAACATGTTAATGACTACTGGTAGAAGGAGTAAATTTAAATTTTTATCTTTAAACTATTAAATTATCATTCCTAATGTTCATGAGTTATCCTTCATAACATTATTTAAACGTGATAGTGTGGTTTTTCATGAGACCAAACTAAATTCAAAATTAATGAATTTCCAATAAGAATAATATCATTTATTCCTTATATCTCTCCTTAAGCATTGTCACTAATACGGAATTTTCCAACTTTCTTCTTAATATTATTTTAAAATTATTATTTATTTCCAGTCATGTTTTAGGGACACCCACTATCCATGTTCAAATTTTTATTATTGTTCATCCTCTTATTATTTTTGTAAAAAATTGTTAGAATTTTGATACGTAAATATTTATATATCCAACATTATTAGAAAATTATAATTCAATTATCTATATATACATAAATTTCCTATATTTTATAGCTACCAATTCCTTGTAAATAAGGGCTTTATTAAAACCATATGAATTAATTTTATTCAAAAACATTATTTTTTTTAGTTTTAACCACTTTGAATTTTTTTAACAAAAGGAGATCATTTAGAAACAAATTAATTAATTATAAAACTGGTTTTTAATCATATAAATTCCATTTTAAAATATTTCTAGTGAGGGATCGTATATTTTTATATACACAGGTGATACAAATTATAATTTTTATAAGTCATTTTTTATATAATTTAATTCTACTAAATAATTAATAATTATATTTTATAAATAAGTTGTTTTTTGTATTTGGTGAGGTTGGATTGTGTTTCTTTTCCCTAATTCATATGATAGATAATAAATATAATGATAATGTTTTAAAAAATCCTTAATTATAATTAGTATGATTATCCTTTTATTTTTCAATGTATTTATAAAAATTATTATTTTAATTTTATAATAATGTTACATATAATGAATCTACCTCAAAACATTGTAAAGAATCATCATCATCAAAAGAAGTTTCTTATTCTTATTTAAAATATGTAGAATGATTTCAATTATTAGAATTATGATAATTAACATTTAAATTAATATCAGATATGGATTCAATTGATACTTTTCTAATGATGAAATTAGTAGTCATAGGAATATTTTTCATAAAATTTAGTATTTTTCTGATCATCACTAAAATTCGTAGAAAAATTTTTAAACTAAATATCCCATACACTTACACTCTAGGTATCAGAACCATTTAAGTTTTTCATTAAATTTTTATTATATAACTCTCTTTACCTTAAATCGTTCTTATCTTTTTTTCAATATAGGGATATTCTGTCTAATATGAGCCTATTTTTTTCATTCATAACATATCTATTAAGAAGTGTCCTTCAAGCCACCTCTTTCTTTATGGTTCTTATATAATTTTAATAGGGATCCTTTTTTCCATCAATTTTGTTCATACTTTTTCCATGAGATTCATATTTATTAATAATTTTTTTATATAAAATATTTTCTCTCTCAACATTAACTTTATCCTTGAATGAATATTTAGATACATTCGCTAATGATTTTTTAATGGATTTAGGAATAGGGAAACAATATAAACCATTAATTTTTTTCTTTCTCAACACCAACATTTGAACTACCCTCATACCAATTGAGATTCTCAATCAAATAATTTATGTGGAAAATAATAATTTTTTTGTATCTTTAATCATTGTTATCTGATATACCTATTATTTTGGAATTATGTATAATATATATTAAACAAAATTTTCATCAGCTAAATCATTGTCTTTATGATATTGTAAACTAATATCAATTCTCATGAATATATGTTGAATCTTCTTAACACATTATATAGGTAAAAAAATATTTTTTATTGTAATCTTCTAGAACAACACTTATTATTTCAGTAAATTTGGTTGTCCCAATGTCACTAATCTCATTATTTTCAAAATAATATTATCTTATTTGAAAGAAGACATTTTAATATAAATATTCCCTTTCATAAAACATATTAAAGTATTTAAACTATTTAGTTTAGATGATAATTTGATGATTCAACTATAGTGAATTCAAGAAATCTCTTTGTCCATAATAATATAGTTTCCGATCAATATAATAGAGTTATCAACTGCACTTCCACTTACAAAATTCATCAGTATATATCTATATTATTCATAGTTATAAAATTTGTAAATATATTTTCTTTTGAGATTCATATCATCTTACATTCAAATAGAAAAACATTCAATCATAGATAACAAGTACTATTTTCAAAAATTAAATCTTGTATAAAATTAAATAAAAAATACCATTTTAAAAAAACAATATAGAAATTTATAAAAAATATAATTTTAAAAATTGAATAATATAATCTTCTATAATACAAGATACATGATCATAAGATTATATAGATGATTATAAGATGGTGGGTGAATTCTAGTTTCCAAAATAAAAAATAGTATTTTCACTTACCAAATTATGTGGGTTTATTAGATGAAGATTCTATCATATTCAATGTTTTTTGAAATATAATAATCAACAATATAAACTTCTTCTATCATGCAAAGGATAAAAATATATTAAAAATCAATTAAAAAATGTTAATTAAAAGAAACTTAAAAAACATACTAAAACATTTATAAGAAGATCTGATGTTTAACCGTAAGTGTCAAGGAATTCAATAACCATGATTTTTTGTGTCTATAGATTTCACCAAACAATAATGGTATTTCTTTAATATATCATGCAATACCTCAACAAGAAGATAAATATAATTCTCGATTCTCTTATCCCTAGGATCCCTCTATCACATGATATTGGATAAACTTCTATCTATGAACATTATGAGATCCATCGATCAATATTGATTGGATATATAATTACAACTGCAGAAAATATTAATGAATTTGTAGAATATCCTCACAGTTGATGATTTATAAAAAAGACACACTAAAAATATATAATCAAATGCTCTTAAAGTAACATGATTTTTTAAAAATTAACATAGAATATTCTATATTTTTGTAATGGAAGAGAACCCTCCTCCTCAAATACAACTTGTATTTATTTGATTTTCTGCAATGGTTATATTCTACATTATATAGAGGTGTTTCCGACAACATCAAACAAAATCTTCCTTCACATTGAAGGATCTATAGATATTCCCATTATAGTGGAAACTTTTCTAAATTACCTTAAACATGGTTTCAGATTCAATTAAATAGAATGAATTCCCTCATTCTAGATAATTATAGTTTCTTTATTGGTCTTTCCCAAATCTACTCACGTTTTAAGGGTGTATCGGTCGCTTGCAGTGTATCTCGGGTGGTAGAATCCTCAAAGACATAAGAAGAACCTCTAAACACACAATATAAAGATATATTTTTTTTTTCTATAAAGTGGAAAACATGGTTTGATTTTATATGGGTATAATAGAAAACAAAAAGATATTTTGGAATTAAAATTAAGGTAAAATGATTTGATCCTAGGTTATTGCTCGGGTCAAATGGATGAATTATTTTTTTACCCATTTAAATTTCATTAACTTGAGAAACTTCATGCAAATAATTCAAACTAAAATCCTAAAATTCTGGTTAAACACCTTTCTAAACACATTCTAATCTCTAATAAACTTTTAGGATCATTTTCATGAGCACACCAAGGTAATGGATCTTATTATCACATAAAAGTGGGGAAAATAAACTCAATAAGGAAGAGGAAGAGAAAAAATCACGGAATAAAAGAAACTCAAATAAAAGAAATTAATAACATTTATACAGTGAGAAATAAAATCCAGTCCATCCCATTGATACTCCCTTTGATCAACCCATAAAATAATTATCCCTCTATTGATGACATGTTCTCAATAGAAGCGGGAAGTATACTCATAAGGGTGGAATTGAAGAAGTAAAAACAACAAAATAACATTCACTCTTACATTGTGTGAAGTATTTCACAAGTTTTTGTGTGAATAAGTTCACACCATGAAGAAAAGATATCAACATGATATGAATAATAGCTGAATAAAAGAATAATAATAACTATTCTAAACCACCATCGTAATTCAAATAGGTAACATGATATAGAAGAACGTTACAAAGATAAATATGCATAATAAACATACAATGAAAACAATGCTCCAAGATCCCAAAATACTCCACCAATACTAACTTATATAAGAATTTAAGAAGCCTTGGGTATGGCCCCCATTTCTCCAAGACACTTTAATTAATTGTGGTGGGCCTAGTTGAGTGGAATATTAATATAGATGTGAGGTTTCCACTCCTTCCCCAAAGTAGCATCCAACTTGCATCCACTGAAAAGAGGCATTGACAAGGACTTCTAGATGTACTTATTAGAGTAGGCCATATAGGGATAAAATATATCCCTGGATGTACCCTAATCTTCAATAAAATGTACTTAGAAAATAATTTTTTGTTTTTGAGAAAAGATTTAAATGGTGGGATATTTTTATGGGCCGTAGAATGTATCCCAGAATTTCAACATCATCTAAGGCTGCCTATAAATCCATTAAAATGCCCAAATTATCTTGGGAAATTTTTGAATTTAAGGTGACTCATTATATCCACTTTCATTAATTAAATATTTAGAATCATTGGGCTGAATTATTTCCTGGCTGATGTCCAGTTCACTTCACCCAGAAGGTTATTTGTTCAAGGTGAACTTTTGTGCTCTTCCAATTTGAATCTCTGAGTTATCCAAAAGCATGAATGAGTTATTATAGCATGGGAGTACTTAAAATAAAATCAACACCAGTTTTTATTTTAGCATGTATTCAAATATGTACCAAGTAATAGTGAACTTTAATAAATAATTACAATCATAATGTGAAATAATGGTAAAATGAAAAAATGGACTAAAAATTGTGTTTATGAATAATGAAACATGTGAATAGTATAATATAGGAAATTAATATTATCTCCATTCATTGGATCATCACAACCAATCTTGATTTTTTCTATTCTAGAGAAAAATATATCTCAATAATATGAAATTCGAATTCCCTTTTCAAAAACATTTTAATACACATTTCTCACCCAATGATCTCATGCCAAAAAAGTATGAAACCCATCAAAATCATTTAAAATTGGCTTGGTCACAAGGGATATCCCAAGACCAATCCCTTTCCTTTGTTAAAATACATCACAATATCTCAATCAATTTCAATTAAGATTAATGAATTGATGTGCGCTAGAATAGACATGGGGGTTTATCTTCATTCAAAGGAGTAAAGATGGAAGCGCTAGAAGAAATAAAATATTAATATTAAGATGAGTATTCATTTTTTCTATTTTTTTTGTTTTTATTTTTTTACTTTTATTTAATTTTTTCCATTGTAAATGAAATTGATCTTAATCGAGTCAACCTATGTAGCAAGACATTCCCGATGACTCCCAGGCTCAATGAACATAGGGATCCAATGGAAGGTCACATACTCGGGAATCATCTATAGTTTACACAATCAGAAACAAATTAAAATTTCCACTAATAGAGGTAAAATAAAAAATCCATTATAGAAAACTATGGAGTCATGACCCCCAAGTGCCGAAATCCACACATTTGTTAAATACATTTCTCTACGCGCAATTGATTTTTTTTCATATTATTAAAATACTAATGTTTAAATTAAAATGATTACCAAATATATTCCATTTATTATGGGACCCTAAGAACTCAAATTAATACCCCACAATCCATATTATGTGTCCTTTGTTTTTTTATTAAATGGATGAAAATATAAATAGTCAAAAATTACATCAGACAACCACACTTTCCAAAATCTATTCACATGGACATAAACATTAATTAAATTCAGAATCAGGGCATGAAAAATTAGATGATATCCAATTTCAATGTTTTAATTATGTATTATCATATTCAAGGTTATATAAATTTTTTCTCAAACAAATTTTTTAGGCACATAAAATAAAAAACATTATTTCACCTCCCCATCATAGAATAACATTGTCCCCAGTGTTTTAAAAAATCATAGAATGGGTTATTGGAAAGGTGTTCAAAGAGGACATTGAAAATGATAATCATGGAATGAAGTCACCAAGTGGTTTAATTTGGAAGTCTCTGACATAGTCTCCCTTCGGTCTTGTGTTCGAGTCTATGCGGGTTCGCCGATTTTGATGGGCATTTCCCAGGATCTAAAATGAGCAATTTAATTTTTTTATATTTTCTTTGGTATTATTCTTTTCACCAAAAAACACATAAAAATAAAATAAAATAGGCTTATGATACATTTTCTTCATTTTAAATTTCTTTTTAAGGTATTACTCAGGGATCACACCACAAGACACATAAGAATATGGTGCTCCCCTATCATACCCATCCTTACTCATAAAAGACGAACTGGTCAACAATCTATGGTAATTTTTCTTTATTTATGTATTTTAATTTTAACTTGAAAACCCATAAAAATAAAATAAATGGATTATATATTGCCTTCTTATAAATTTCTGGGTAAGATATTACTCATGGATCACACCACATGACACAGATGAATATGGATCCCTACTTTCATACCCACACTTACTCATAAAATATGAACATGTAAATATTCAAAGGTATTTTTTTATATATCAGAATAAAATCTAATGATGATTCACAATTATTGGAAACATGAAAATGACCAGTTTCCACCCATGCAGCTCTTTTATTTAACTTCCCTAGCTTGACATAGACCCTTAATTCATTAAGAATATTATTCATCGAATTATTGTTTACACAAGTGTTCATAAACATCCTATTTTTGGAATTTTTCAATGAATGGTTTTACTCTATGATCATTAACATTAAAGGTTTGATCAATGGTGGGATCTTGAATTTCTACAGCCCCATGGGGATACACCTTTTGCACTATGTATGGACCCGACCTTCTAGAACTCATCTTTTCCAGGTGTAAATGATGATTAGAGAAATATAAAAGAATAGGTTTACATGGTACAATGTGTGTGGTTTAATGATTTCGAGATTCGTATGATATTAATTTATCTTTATTGATCCTTGAATTTTTATATGTAATTATCTTATGTTCCTCATGTTCATTGAGATCTAATTTTCTTTTTTGGTTCAGCCAATGACAGGTCATAATTCATTTTCATAATTTCCCACAAGGCCTTATGTTCAATCTCTAATAGAAAATAATAAACTTCACCAAAAACCAACCAATATAGGGACATTTTTAAAATGGTTTTATATGTAGTTCGATAAGCCTAAAGAGCATATAAGAGTTTTATTGACGAATCATTCCAAGATGGAATAACTATTTTCTCGTAAGTTTTTTGATTTCTCGATTGGCTAACTCAGCTTGAAAATTGATCTGTGGGTGGTAAGAAGTGTAATATTTGTGAGAAATTACATATTTTTCCATGAGTGATGAGAATGGATGATTGAAAAAATGATTTCCGTGATCACGAATGATAGCACTAGAAATTCTAAATCTATAGATGATATTTTCTTTGAGAAATCTAATAATAGTTTGACAATCATTGTATTTTTATAGGAATGGGATCAAACCATTTTGAGACATAATCGAAACCTAAAAGAATGTACAAATATCCCCGAGAGTTTGAGAAGGGACCGATGAAATTTATTCCCTAACAGTCAAATAATTCAATCATTATGATGGGAGTGAGTGTTATTTGATTCATTTTTTGTGATGCACCATACTTGTTGACACCTATGACAGCTTTGAAAAAATGTGTAGGTGTCCATTGAGAGGGTGGTCTGGAAGATACCACAATGAAGAACCTTCTAAGAAACTTTCATAGAAGAATAATTACATCTAAATGCTTAACTATGACAGAATTTAAGGATGCGATCTTTTTTTGTTTTGAGGAGTCCCCTCCTTATGACTTGGTGAGGGAAGAAGTTATAGTGGTATGGATCAAAAATCACATAGTGCATGACATCAGAAAGGAATTTCCTTCTAACATGAGTCCCTAAGAATTTTGGGATTACTCATATAATTATGATGTTGGCTATGTCAGCATACCAAGGCCAGTCACTCATAGAGTATTGGTGGTCATCAGAAAATGAATCAGAGACAAAAAGGTGAGATAATTTTTCATTAAATTCTATCCTAGAGATGTGATCAGCTACTACATATTCAGCACCATTTTTTCCTTGATTATGAGGTCAAAATTTTGTAAGACAAGGACCCACCTAATCATTCTAGCCTAAACATCATATTTATCAAAGATGTATTTCAGTGCAGAATGGTCAGTGAAGACAGCAATGGGGGATTGTAATAGGTAGGACCTAAACATATCTATGTAAAATAAAACGAAAGGTAACTCTATTTGAGTGGTTGTGTAGTTTATTAAGGCATCATTTAAGGATTTTCTTGCGTAACACATTACATAAGGAGAATAAAACATCAAAATTGTTTGATAGAGAGTAGGAAAAGGTGCTCTCTGCACTCTCTGTGGAGGGAGATCTATGCAATTTTCTCTTCCATTCTTATCGGGTTTCAGTTTTCACCCACGACATCTCCCCTTCGCTCTCAGCTTTGTCTTCTCTTGGTCTTCCCTCTCCTTGGGTGCTGGACATTGAGGTATTTCTTCATAGTTCTCTTGTTTCTTCGGTCGAAGGTATGTGTTTTGGATTCCCTCTATTACCTTAACAAGCACTAACCTTATGATCCATCACACCTCTCTCGGTCAGTGATTGTGTGGATTTATCCTTTGTTTTTGGGATTGTGGTTTGGTGGAGATTGGGTTTCTAGATGCTTCCCGAGTCAGTCTTCTCCTAATCCCCCCAAACCAGCTCGGGACCTAGGGTTCCACCGCTTCTCTCAATGTCAGATTTGGAGGGATTGGTTTAAAGGGTTTTCATCATACGTTTTTCTTCTGTTGAGGATCCTTTTTGTGGGTTTCTTCCCTGGGTTTCTTTATGGTTCATTCCCACTCTTTTCAGGGTTTTTAATGATTTCTTGGTGGTGTTCTTTCTCATTGTTATTTTTTCTTTTCATTAGCGGTCTCCGTTTATGGGACTAGTTTTTTGTGGCGAGGCGTCTTGTTTATGGTATCTATTGATTTTGTTATTCTGGTGGGTTATGTGTCAGACTCGGATGACGTTTTGTGTTGTGGTGGATGTCATTGATGACAACCAGTTGGTGATCTCTTCGAAGGTCCAGTCGACGTTGGGTTAAGACGGTCGACATAGGAGTAGAGTCTGTCGGTGTCGAGGCGTGGAGAAATAAAACCTTGGTAATATGTTGATGTGAAATGGTGAATGGTTATGTTGTTTGGTGGGGATTCTATTTCAGTTTGCAAAAATTGTTATCCACCACATAGGTTATGGTTATTGGATTTCTTTGCTCCTCTGATGGGTCATTTTTCCATAGGAAGCGACATGGGGTGGATGAGTTTGAGGCAGGGGATAGCGAAGGGATAGGGATTCTTGGTTCGAGCTCCGGGATGACGATGATGGTTTTTGGCGTTGATGTGACTGATCCAACAATGTGATGATGGGGTTGATCTGTTCAAGTGATTGGTTTCTCAAGCGGCACAATGACACGTGGTTCTTTTGATAGCCTTTTAAATTTGAATTTGAATTTTAGAAATCATGGACGTGGTTTTTGAATGTAGTTTTGGCAGTGAGGTTTTATATTGTGGATGGGTAGAATCTGGTGGGAATATGTTTTGATCAAACATACCCTAAAAATTTCATTAGAAAATACAAAGAAAAATATGGATTGAAATTCCATAATGAGTTTTATCACAATGTTATCCTAACACAACTCCTACATCCAAGTGAATGGAATCACACATGAGTTTGAATGAAAGCTTCCAATTTTATGATTTCATGATGGGAGGATATGGGAGAGATGATTTTAGGGTTTTTGAATGAACCCTCATAGAATTTTTTCCAAACAAATAGATAATCCTTTATTAGAAGACCAGAAAGGGGACAATCGATTGAACTAATGTTCCTAATGAATCTTCTATAGAAACCAGAATTTCCAATGAATGACCTCACTTAATTGATATTTTTGGGTGCTGGATGGTGAATAAAGATGTCATCCTTGGAATTATCGACTTCATTCTACCTACCTAAGACTATATGGCCAAGGACAAGTCCCTATTTATCCATGAAAGGGAAATTTTCCTTGTTTAGGTCTGGATTCTTTTCTTCACATCCTAACAAAACTATCTCCATATTCCCCAAACATCCCTCAAATGTTTCCTCAAATAGAGATAATTCATTCAAGAAGACCTCCAGAAAATCACCTACTATATCTGAGAAGACTCCCATCATTCACTACTAGAGGGTTTCAGGGGCATTGCATAATCTGAAGGGAATGTGTTTGAAGGAAAAGGTGACGAATGCACAAGTTGATGTTGTCTTCCCTTGATCCACTAGGGAGACATCAATATGATGGTACCCTTAGTACCCATCTAAGAAATAGTAGAACGAATGACTTGCCACTCTCTTAAGGACTTGGTCAAAGAATGGTATGGGGAAATAGTCTTTCATGGTAAATGAGTTTTGCTTCCTATAGTCAATGCAGAATTTAATTCCCATACTCTCCCTAGTTGGAAGAATCTCTCCATCCTTATTAGATATCATTGTGATTCCAGCCTTCTTTGGAACCACATGGATTGGGCTGACCCACTCACTATTATCTGTTGGATAAATGATACCATCATTTAACAAAGTCATAATTTATTTTCGAACTACATCCATGATATTAGGATTGTTTCACCACTATGGTTGATAAAATGGCTTTGAATAGGATTCTATAATAATCTTATGAGTCCCGGTAAGTGGGATAATCCCAGGAATATCAAATAGGGTCTATCAAATGGCTTTCTCCTGTCTCCTAAGGACATCTAGAAGCATCCTATCATGATCATCTTGAAAAGAAGAACAAATGACAATAAGATGTTTTTCATTTTCTTAAGGTAAGGAATAATTAGGTGCAGTAAGAAGCTCTTTCAATTCAAGATATGGTTAGATCAAAATTTTAGTAGAATATTGGGACATTGGATCCAGATAAATTTCATTTTTAGACTATCAGATAATGTTGATTCACCTTGTGTATATGTTTCGGCTACTAGATTATATTGATTAGTGTTAGGGATGGGATTTGGAGTGGTCTCCATGAATGTTGATTCCTAAAATATTTAACTGATTGTTGGTCTTATGAATTCATCATAGGATAAATATGAAAGTGATTCAAGACAATGAGATAAATCACATCATGTGAAAAAAGCTATTTAATCTTGTCATGACATAAAAATTCTGGAAATAATCCTTGATGTTCTATGGATTCATTATCATTGATTTTTATCATGTTTACTTCAAGAATATTACCATCATCTGATATTTTTTAGCTTGAATTATAGTCGTTCAAGTCTAAACTCATGTTTTCCAAAAATGATGGTTATGTTACCATTTCAGACTCAGATAATAGTGTTGATTGTTACAAGGAAGGTACAGTGATGAATGATTAGGGTTTGTTCCTTATTACCTAATTTAGGATTTTTTACAAGTAAAATTAAGTCATCATGGTAGATTAAATGTTCAACTTTTACCATAGCATCCTTTCAAATCCCCTTTGGAACCCTAATTATACGATCAGCAAGTTGAAGTGTGATAGTTGTGGGTTTGAGCTTTCTAGGCCTAACTGGTAGTACACAACATAGGGAATGATATTAAAACTAGATACTAGGACACAGAAGGTTTGAAAACTTTATTCCCTCTATGTTCACCATTTATGTGAGGGCATCCTAGGTATTTCATCTTTGGTGGAAGGATTCCTTGGATTATTGTGGTATCATTTGCTATCAGAAGGACTTGGTTCTTATATGATAATTTCATCTTAATTGTGTAGAGTTCCTTTAGGTATTTTGAGTATGTAGTAATGGTTTAAATAACATAGAGGATTTAAATGTTCAAGATGACTTCTAAGAATATTTCCCTCAACGTTTCACATAATCCAAGCTTGGTGTTCCCCCTCATGCGTTGAAGAAAGTATGCAGGTAGTGGGAATGTTTGATAAAAAGTTGTTTCTATCACATTTTTATCAGTTATTTAAGGTTGATAATGTAGTTCATTTAAATTTTCAATTGAGTTTGAATCTTCATATGGGTTCTTAATTATTTGTTCATTTTTCTCAATTAATTTTCCACTTCATATAACTGTCACAGACCTTTGTTGTTCATGAGTTTTTTGAGTGTAACTTGACTCTCCATTTAATGTTTGTTATGGAATGTTTTGTATAATCATGGGTGCCTTTCCCGTTTTGATGGATTGAAGTTCATGATTAAGGGAAGTGACTTAGGAGTTCATTTTCTCCATTTTCATATACAACTGTTCAAGGATTGGAAGAGGGACAAATTGGGTCGGGTCTTATGTTGGATGGTTTATCCGAGGATGGTACATTGTTTGTTGGATGGTTTTATGGATGGTTGGTTGGTATTAGACATGAGTATTTGGTATTGGATAGGAGGATGGGGTAATTGGACTAGTTGTGGTTGGAATTGGTAATGGTTTTGAAACTTTTCTATAGGGTAGGGGTTTGGTCCTTGTGGTTTTCTAGTTTGCTTGTTATCCTTACAGTGGAATCCTAGGTGGTCATTATACCCTCGGATGAAGGTGTTTTGTTATAGAGGATTTTTAAGTTATAGGGCATTGAATTTATCTGGTGGTCCTCCGAGAAGAACAACCTCGATGGATGGAATGGTTGGGCAGTTTTCTATTTTGTGGTCTTGTTTGACACAAATTTTGCAAACATGGTCTACAATTTAGATATCATGGATTTTTGTAAGGGCTATCTCTTCAACCTTCCTAGTGAGTGTTGTGATTTTATCCTTAAGGCATTCCTATTCTCTATTTTTAGGCATTCAAATAGATTTTTTTTATATTTTTAGAAAAAGGTGATGTTCACCATGTTTGGTTTTGTTCAAAAATGATTTCTAGATACTCATAAGCATCATTTGGTGGTTAGTATTTAAATTTCCTATTAAAAATAATGTCAATTAATTGTTTGTTCCCCATAACCAACCATTCATATAAAGTTATTACTTGTTTATGAATAGAAAAACCATAGTGTGGAACCATGTTTAAGGTGTCTTTGATCCACTCCCATGTTTCATTGAAGGAATCTCCCTATTTTTCAAAAAACTTTTTGGATATTCTTTTAATGTAAAGTTTTTTTGGTGGGGAAATCATTTTTGTAGAATTATATTTATAATTGGTTTGATGAGTTGATGGATGAAGGTTGAATTTTTTTGACCAATTTTTAGCTCGATCCTTCAATGAAAAAAAGAAAGATCCTTATCTTAGTTGATTCTAGTTGATGGGGGGAACACATGGTTTCAATAGTGTCATTGAACTCTATAACAGGAAGGTAGGGCATCTTGAACTCTATTACATGGAATGTGGTTAGGTGGTTTACGACATGGTGATTACGGATGTAGTTGGAATCTACTAGGGAATTGTGTCCAATGCATAAGCGTGCATTGGTCCAAGCTAGAGTGAGGTAATCATTCATGGTTTGATAAACTAAATTCCTGATATTTGGAGCTTCTTGGTATCGGTGTCCCATTGGATCCCCCATAGGGTTTTCCATTTGGTTTCATGGAAAAACCGCCATCGGAATTGTTTTAATTGATGACTTCAATGTTTTAATAATATTTGGATAAAATGTAAACAATCCCTTAGGATCACTTGTCTCCCCTGTCCTAGGTCTTTCCCAAATAACTAATTAGATTCAATTAATGAGGGTGTAGGTAGATCATTGCCAAAAAAATAAAAAGAGAGGAAGGGAAACAGTAAGAGAATTTGGGTGAGAATAGAAGAATGGGGGGGGGGTAGGAATGAAGTTTTTTTTGTGTATGGAAGTCACTTGGTCCCTAGAAACGGCGAAAAAATTTGGTTTTTCCCAAATCTACCCGTGCTCTATGGGTTAGGCATTCTCATGCAGTGTAGCTTAGGTTGTCAAATCCTCATACACCTAAGAATCACCAATAGACATACAATATAAATAGATGGATTTTTGGATATGTAGTGTGCAACATGGGTTGATTTTAGATGGTTTCAAAAGAGCACTAAGAGATCAATGTGAATTGATATTATTAGAAAATGAGTTTACACTTTGTTATTGCTTGGGGAGGAGTGGATGGATTCATTTTTTAATGATTTCAATTTGAGTAATTCGAGACGGATTCATGCATTGAATTAGAACTAACCTCATAAATTACTATTTAAACAACTTTACAAACACATTATAATCATATATACACTTTTATGATCATTTTCATCAGTAATATATGTTAAAGGATCATTTTAGCACATAAAATTGGGGTGACTAAATTCAATAAGGAAAAGAATGAGATAAAATCATTGAATTAAAGAAACTAAAATAAAAGAAATTAATAACATTTTGAGTGTGAGAAATAACATGAAATACAGTCCATTGATACTCTTATGGATCAACCTCTAAAAGATATATCTCTCCATTGATGACTTTTTCTCAACTGAATAGGGGAGTAGATTCATATGGGTAGAATTGAAAAAGTAAAAACAAAAAAATAACAATCACTCATCCATTGTGTGAAGAAAATAATAAGGTTTGATGTGAATAAGTTCACACCTTGAAGAAATAGTATCAACATGATATGAAGAATAACTCAATATGAGTGTAAGAATAACTTTTATTAAATACTAAGGCTATTCAAACAACTTACTTGAGAATGAAGAATGATACGAAGACAAATAAACATAGTAACATTAAAATTAAAACAATGTTCCAAGATCCAAAAATCCCAAAATACTCCACCACTACTACCAAAAATAGGAATTTAGGAATCCCTGGGTCAGTAACCCATCTTTCCATGTATCTTTAATCAATTTTTGTGGGACTAGGTGGGTGGAAAATTAATGTAGAGGAGACTTTTCCACTCTTTCCCCAAAGAGGCAGCCTACTTTCATCCACTGAAAAGAGGCACCAAAATGTCCTTCTAGATGGAAAATTTCTAGTGGGACATAGAAGGATAAAATGTAGACCCAGAGGTCCCCCATTCTTCTATACATGTTCAGATGAAAATATATTGTTTTTTGTAGGATATGATATAAATGGTGGAGTTTTTTCTGGGCCATAGAATCAGGCCCAAAATTTCTTTTTCAACTTCAGCTACCTGGAACTCCATTAAATCATCCATATTATCTGGAGCAACTATTAATGAAATTTTCCTCTATATGTCCTATATCATAAGGTAAAATTTTTATAAGCAATGGGATTTAATATTGTCGTCTACATTACTTTGATTGGGCTGATGTCCAGTTTACTTCGCCCCAAATGTTGTTTGTTCAAGGCCCACTTCTGTGGTCTTCCAATTTTAATCTCCAGATACACCAAAAAAACATGAAGTTTAATGTTTATGTGTGGGTATACAATATTATGGATCATGTGTATGGTGGAATACCTCTTTACAAGTTGATGTGATTCATTTTTTTCAAAATCATTAAAATAATGGTATGAAGGTTAATGTTAATTTAAATATGTGATATTTTCAATCGAACCCTATTTTTTTAAAATTTAATATCATTTATAGCTTCTTTCATCTCAATACTTTTGAAGATAATAATGTCTTTCATGAGTAGTTGTGGAATACAACCGACATGTAGTGAAATATTTTTTTTTCATTTTATATTATCATGTATTGCAATATGGATTTATATGATTAATACATATTCTACATACGAAATAAGAATTATTAATTATTAATTAATAAATTTTTTTCAACAAATAAATCGATAAAATTTGAAACCTCATTCATGTAAACGTACAGTCGACCGTTTACATGAACAGTGTAATCCATTTTATATCTCAAACATTAATCGGCTACTACAAATAGATATATAATTAATATATATATTATTTATATCATTTTAAATATTATGGAAATCAAGTGACCATGATTAAATTTAAAAGGCCAAAATTACTACAGAAATCAAAATAAAAATATGAAGCAATTATCACTAGAAACATATATTTTAACAATGAATTATATTTAAATCTATAATAAAAGACTCTATATAAATCATATACGTTTCAAGATATATGGGTATGGTTATTTAATAGATATATAATAACACTATATTTTTTATCAATGCATTCTGTACCCATAAGAAGGATGTTGAATCTAAAGTATGTTTTTTCTCGTCCCATTTTTACTTCAGTGATACATATTCTATATTCATAAACTATTCCTTTGTGTGGTGTCTATAGTTCCCATTTTGATATGTTATATCATGAATAAATTTATCATAATGGTATTAAAAATTTAAATTAATAATATTTCTTTCATGGGTCTTATGAATCCAAACTTATGAAAGAGGCAAGGGTTTATTTCAAGATATATTCATTTTTAATATTGTTTTTATTTTAGTCTCCCTTGGTGAGTTGATTGATATTTCTATCTTAAATAAAATATATTTTATTGTAATATGGTTATTAGATTTATTTTTAATGAAATAGTATCTTTTTCCTATTCATTGTTACATAAAATTATTTGGGAAATGTTTTTAAAAAATAAGATTATTTCCCTTATTTGTTGAAAATCCCTTTTCTTCCAAAACCATATTTTCTAAATTTTTTTAAATTATCAAAATTAATTTTGAAATAAATTTTTAACCATGTTATAATTTTTACAATGTTTTGTAAATGAACATTGATATCTTTTTTGAGATAAGTCTCATTTATATTTCATCGAAAATGTGAAACGGTAATTTATTTTTAAATGTGAATCATGGAAATAATTTTCCACCATTATTACCAATAAATGGTTTAATGATTCCCTTATAAGATTCAGAGGATATTTTCTATGAATGTATTTTTATTTTTTTGAGAAATTATACGTTTATAATGTGATATTCAAAATAAAATTATACGTTCCACAAAAATATTTTAAGGATATATTTATAGTAATACTACTCATAAACAACATCAAGAATTTATTGAACTTATAATCTGTAAGGGATTTGTTGTATTTATATAAACCTTATTTTTTCTTTGTATGTTATATTATCAGTTTGGCTATGGATATACAAATTTATGACCTTTCAACATATTAATCTGGATGGTTTATGATTATGTTTATTTTATTTTGGAATGACTTAACATTTCATTTAATAGTTTATCAAAATTAATATATATATTAATAATGTTACAACCCATTCATATAAGTAATTCACTATACGTAGTATTTATAGGTTGGGTCATGGTTATATAAATTACCTTGATGCATTAACAAGTCTAATGAGAGAAATAATTTAAATAAATTATATGGGTTTCTACATAAAAATTTTAAACAGACTTTTGAATTTTCATGAATGTATGTTTTAGATGTATTTAATTGTGAATTAAATCATTATGATATCATCTATTGATGACAAGATGTTAATTATATAATTTAGAGTATCTTTGGATAGGTTTCGGCTTATGTGTTTATTTATTTGATTTTATTTTACCACCACTTATTTCTAACATATTATTCTTAGTTTAATGATTAAATGGAATGTCTTTCACTTATTTAAATTTACATATTGATTTTTCTAATTTAGTTATGATATATTTTTCTGTATACTTACCCTTATTGATAATCTAAGTTGATCCTTTTATGTTGATTTATTTTACCAAGGATTCCTAGAATAGTTTCATACATTATATGAAGGGATACACAATGAGGAATTGTAAAATTTTCAAAGAAAATACATTTTTTGTTTTTTTCAGTTTCAATTTGAATTGAATTTATATATATATATATATATCTATGTATTAACAATAAATCGAAAATATTATGTTTCTTATGATTATACTCTATGAACATTATGTGATTGTAATAAAGTAACCACCATCTCTGAGAATCTAAAGTGGGGGTAATTATAGTTGGTATTAGAGAAAGTTTAATAGATACATAATGAAATAGATTTAGGAAAACAAGATTAGGGGATATAACCCTATGAAAAGAATTTAGGATATATAAATAAGAACATCATAATGTGGCAACGATGTAGGGATTATGTGTATTTTTCTAATAATTCATCCATGTCTACAAACTATAAGTTGATGTGGTTCTCACATGAATGTACTTAGGGGTAATAACTGTAAAGAAAGCACGTCCGGCTTGAAATGAATATTACATGGTACATAACAATAGGCCCTAAGAGACAAGAATTTTGACACTCATGGGGGACATGATTAACCAAATTCACCTTTTCATTACAATCCATTATGATATATTTTAAATTATTTTTATTATTTGGAAACTTTACCAAAAAAAAGATTTTAAAATTATGATATTAACTATTCATAAATATTCAACTAATTTTATGTGTTTATATATTTTTGGTAATTAAAATTAGGATACTTAATATTATGATCAAGTCTAGCACATGAAATTGTTGAAATATAAAACATAGTAGAAATAATTAGAACTATATTTATGCATGCAATCTTAAAACTAATAATAATAATTTCTTTATCAGGATTATGCCAAAATTTGAAAGTAAACTATTCTAAAAAACATTCTCATCATATAAGGTCATTGTATCTTGTTCTACCAAGATAGATATGTAATTCAATAAGTATTACGAGATATATGAAAGAAATAGATGATTTGGATGATTGAGAAAAAACTGATAAGGGAGTGAAATGAAATATGTTTTTTTACAACATGTGATAATTATAGAAATAAAGACCAGAGTATTTAATTGACTAGAATGGGATCTTACTTAAATTGTGGATTGAAAGGCCATTAGAAGTGTGAATTCAAGGGTTATAAAGAATTATTTTCTGTTTATTGTTTCAAATACAAGGAGACGGGGCCCTGTACATGTGAATTTCCCAAGTGTCAATAAAATATTCCTCAAATGAAGAAAATGAATCAAGTTCTAGTTTATGATATTACAATGGCTAAATATGAGTGATTAAAGATATTATATAGTTGATTTCATGAAATAAGTTTTATATGTATTTTTATCCCTGATATTCTAGCTATAAGAATTATGAAATGTATATAGATTATTATGTAGTATATTTTTATTAAGTGTTTGAGAGAATATGTTGAATTTTAAAAAGGAATAAGAATTGTGATTCAATTGAAAGTATAAAATCATAGAACACACATGATTGTAGGAAGATAAACATTAATATGTTCTCTATGTTGAGATAATAATGATAATGTTTTTTACGAGATATTTTTGGTCACCTTATAATTGGTTAGTGATTTAATGGTTTTTTACATCCTTATATAATATATTTCATTTTTGATTTATGATGTATATTTGAAAAAATGATATTTTATTTTTGAAAGAATGCATGTTCCTCAAAGGTTTTATTGTAATCATGGTACTATACAATTTGGTACATGACATTTAGAGATATATTATGTTTTCTGGGGAGTCTAATGCTAAGTTGAAACTTGTTTCAATCCTTATAAACTTGGATAACCCATATGGTGGATGATTTGTAAGGTTAAATATTTATAGAATTAATCTAGTTAAAAAGTGGATTTATTTTTCAAGTAATAGAATTTAATGTAGTATATGAAAAACATGGAATAGCAATTCCAATTTTACTAAAAAAATGAGTAATATCATGTTATTATTTTATATATCTAATGATTTTCAATGTTTATTTCAATTATTTAGGAATGAAAATTCATCCTCAATGCTCATCATTTGGATCAAAATAAGATACTATGGTGAAAATGTATTAAATATTACATCTAATGTAAGTAAATATGCTTATGATCCTAGTATAGATGGTAAATGAATTATTCAACACCATTGAAAGTATCAAGAAAAAAATAATATCCTAGTACCATCAATTTTTTTCACCTTGATTGTCTTTTAAAAAAATATTAATATGGTTTTGATTTCATTAACATTCAATTAATCATAATATTTCATGTGATCAATGGTCTCTATCATCCTCAATTAATATTTGGGAATTAGTATTCTATTCAATTTCTATTTTTTCAATACCCTAATTTTCTCATACTTGAAATCATTGAAATGGTTTATTCTAGATGTCCTTTATACACCCCTTTCTCTCTATTGAAGGGAATGTTTAATTGACATTTTTTTCAACATTGGATTCTAATAAAAGGACATTAAAATTTCAAACACTATATTTATGAGATCAAGATTAAATTCTCATGTGATAATTTATTTATGGGGGCGTAATTTAACATCCTAATATTTTAAAAGATGAACATTTTGTTCGATAACATGTATTTCACATAACCATAATTATATAAGATAATATAAAACCCTGTTACATTATCATATATCTATTTTAAATTAAAATAAATCACTTAGATAGTTTAAAATGAATGTTGTAATGGATTTCAATGAAGCCTGATACTCTATTAAAATTTTATTCTTTTAACATTTCTATTATAACAAAGACATTAATATGGTGGTTATGAATAATAAAAACCAAATTGTGGAATATATGTGTTTTAAACTTGTATAAAATAATTTTAATTGTTATATATTGTTTAGAATTATATTAAAAATCATTTGAACGAAAAAGAAATATTTTCTGATGAATTATATTTTTTAAAGAAAATAGTTTCATTGCTTCTAGAAATGTTATATTGAAAATTATTATTGAATCTTTTTGAAAATATAATTGATAAAATAATATAAATTTTTTAAATCTTAATATAAATTTTATCTTATGGTGATTTTTTTATTTATGAAAATATCAATGAATTCTTAAAAATACTTATTATTATTAAAAATTGATTTGAATTTGAATTATTATAAAATGTAAATTATAATGTAAATTATTTTAAAAATAAAAATAGTTATATTATATTATAATAAATTTTATTTAGGTTAGTGGAATCTATTTCCTGATGAATTTTTAAATTCAAAAAAGCATTACTTATGAGATTTTTTCTCTGGAAACCCACTTATTCATCATTCCTATGTGTTTAATTTCAAAATAAATTACACCACTTATCATAATTTAAAATGGTAAAATGGGATCCATATTTTAAAAAATAATAATATAAATTATATAATAAGGGAACAATAAATTTTGACCATAATGAATTGAGAGAGTCATAAAAATTAATTATCATGGTTAAGGTAAAACATGTTAATTGAGGGATAAACAGAGAAAGAAATGGTTAAAAATAATCTAATACTTATCCAAAACCCATTGGATGGACATATTTAGACCCAATAAAATCTATGGTTCATTATTGACCAATTTTGAGGATTTTTTCTATATTAAAACATGGGAATCACTTTATGGTTTCCAAAATTGTCGGTGTGTCCTCTCCACACTTCTGAAAGGCCACCTACTCTCTACCCCTTTTCAGACATACAAAAAACTATAGTATTAGATAATCCTAAAAAATTACACTCCATAATTACCTATAAATTTTAAATATTCCTTTTTTTTATCAGCAATACACCCTATTAAGGCTTTAGTTTGAAACCTAAAGAGAGTCTCTGAAAAAGAGGTAACATTATTAAACATTCAAATTTATTTTTCATCATCTTGAAATCCTCAAACCATATTAAAAAAAATACATAATAAAAATTGTATATTATACATAATTATAGGTTATTATGTAAAATACATATTTCATATTCGTCTCTACTTCTATAAAATAATAAATAAAACATTCAATTGTGTGTATAGTGGACTACTGCCTCACAAACTGATCTCGTTCATTTTCTATCACTGCCATTAAAGTATATATATAATAATGTATTTAACATATTTACTAGATAGTTATGATATTATTATACTAATGGAATTGTTATAAAACATATACCATCTTAAATTCCATTATTTGGGGGATACGAAAATGTTTCTCGTTTGTAGAGCCAACTACCACCTCAAAAACAGATGTGATTTATTTTTCACATATGCTTTAACTGAAAATTACTAAGGGTAATTTTAATGAATATATGTAATATTTATGATCCAAATATAATTATTTTTATTTAATAACACATATATATTCTTTTCTTTCATTATTTTGGTAAAAGAATAACATCGCTCGTGGGTGACTGTAAACTACTTCCTCCACATAATGATGTGAAATGTTTTTCATTTTATTTTTAAATGGCTGGTAAGAAGGATGTATTTTATTAATATGAATATTATATATGAAATAATAATTATTCAGTAAATGTGACCTAATATTTATTTTCCTTTAGTTCCATATTTTATGAAAAATGGAAACAACATTCATGCGTACATATGGCCTACCATCTCCATGGACGATGTAATACATTTTCTCTAACTAAATTTAATAGATTATGCTAAAAATAAAAAATATATATATTATATAAATATATATCATGGTTAAAATTATATAAATTATATAACCATGAACAAATTATATAGACCAAAATTACCAAACTAAAACATATATAAAAAACAAGGAAATTTTCAATCAAAACAGTGACTCTAACAAAAAAAAATCTAATTAAGTTGGTGATAAAAGACTATAAGTAAAACATATATGTTATGAGATACATGATTATTGTTCTATAAATATTTAATATAAGCCTATATATATTATACATGAGTTACAGACACAGATGTGGTAATTCTACATCAAAGGTAAGTGTTTTCTCAGCTCATTTTTACTTCCATGAGAAATACAGGATATTCACCAGTTGTTCCTATGTTTTGTGTATATAATACTCAGAGTTTTATGATATATCATTAATATATTTCTCATAATTTTATTTAAATTTTCATTGGATGTTATATATTCTATGGTGTTTATGGTTTAGAAGTCACCAATGAAGCAAGGGTTTATTTCACAATCTGATAATTATTTAGGAATTTTTTGTTTAAGTATTTCATGGGGGAATTATTTTATATTTCAATATATAAATATATATTATTATCCTATTTTTATTCAATAAATTGTTATTGTAATATTCCCATTTTCCTTTACTAGGTACATAGAAAAATTCAAAAAATGTTTTTATGAAAATATGACTTTATTTCTCTCTTATGTAGAATATCATTTTTATTCGAAAACCAAGTTCTATAAAATTTATATAAATAAGATTAAAAAATTTCCAAATTATTTAATTATGTCAATTTTACCCATTTTTTAATTTTTTAAATAATTTTTTGAATGTAATATTCATATAATTTTCCAAAAACAGAACATCTAGATTTTAGTTAAAATGTGAAAAGTATATTTATTTTAATTTATACAACATTAATGGTATTTCCTACCATCATGACCTCCCAATTTTTAAAATATTCCATTATAGGAATTAAAGGTTATTTTAAATGAAATTAATTTCGAATAATTTGTGAATTTTTTTTATAAAGATGAATTAAAAAAACCTTTCTTTACCTCAATAATATTTTTTAAGAATATTTTCATGATATTTATATTCATTGAAAAAAATAAACATATTATTATAAATATAATTCATTGTAGATATGTTATATTAATATAATACATATTATTTATTTGGAAGGTTTATTATCAACTTTACTAAGGATATATAATTTTATTACATTTCACCATATTACTCTGGATGGTTTATTATTATGTTTATTTTATTAGGATAATTATTAACCTTTTTATGTTAGTTTTCAGTATGAATTTTTATGTTGATTAGGTTTCAAATATTTCAAACGATAATTGAATTGGAATAAGTATTTGATGGGCAGGGCATAATAATAAATATCACCGCGAAACATCAGAAGGCCCTATGAGAAAAAACAGTTAGGAAAATTTGATTGGTTTCTACCCACGTATTTAATATATGTTGTAACAGGTCTTGATATTATGAATTAGATGCACCACATTATGAAATACCACATCATGAGATCAATTATTGATATCAATGTGATATTTTAATTAGTTAAAATATCCATTGACATGTTTTAATCATATGGGATTATTAATCAGTATTTATTTCTTCAACATTAATTTCATCCATATTATGATTAGTTTAATGATTAAATTTAACATGTTTGTGTTATTTAACTTTCCATATGGATTATACATATTTATTCTTGATGGTTCTCACTTTATAATTTCACTTAAAGTGTTTTTGAGATCACCAACTTTTTATGTATTACATTCTCCAAGATACCAAGATGTATTTATTGATTGATATGTAGGGATAAACAATGATGAACAATGGAGTCCTCAATGATTTTTTTTATATTTTACATTTTTAAATTTAATTTGAATATCAGATAAGTATCTAGTTTACTAAGACTACTAAACTTTTCATCCCTTCAGGATGGTATTCCTTATGTCTTGTTCTATTTTAATAATGTAATAAATGAATCTATGTTTTTAGATTTGGGGTCATTACACTTATGATCTAGTATAAAAACACTATTATTATAAAAATTATGATTAAGATATGGTGTAATGTTTTTGATATAGATTCTTATGTTTGGTTAATTGATTATCTATGATTGTTTAAATTTTGGAATTAGGAATGATTTAATAGAATTTTTTTGAAATTAGTTTTTTTAAATGACATTAAATTACTCAAATTTTATGTCTTAATAATTTTTTTAAATTTTAATATATGTATAGTGTATGATTTTTCGAATTAGTTAGATAGTAGGGTTATTATAAGATGTTATAGATAATTATACTTGTATTGAACCTAGGGATGCAGTTTTATGGTTTATAAAGATATTTGATTTTAAAATGAATTATTTTATAAAGTATAAAGGATATTTTTTTATTTCAGATAAAAATAAGTTTTTAGTGGAGGATAATATTGTCTTTGGTTGCTTCACATGAGGAAATATTATTATATTTTTATAAAAGTATGAATCTTGAGAGGTGTTGTATGATAGTGATAGAACTTATAATTTATTAATTGTGACTTCTCGATGTTTACTTTGGAAAATATTACATGTCAGTTTTGGACTGAGTTATTATCATTAATGATGAAATAAACATGGTGGTAAGAGGATCACAACATCCCAAATTTGGAATTGAGTTTGAGAGAATTTTGAATGGATTTCATGAATCACCAATTGTATTTACCTAAACTTTTATGATATGATTATAGCATATAATATAATTTTGTAGTGGACTTATATTTTTAATTTAGTGGTAGGATTGTAATTGAACACTACTGATTTATTCTAACGTACTCATGATTGCTGAGGTAATAGAGAATAACTTTTCACAAATCGAATCACATTAATAGAAAGCACATAAAAACCTTATACAGAGTGTATTAGTATATTTGTGTTTTTATTTATCTAGATAGTCATGGTTTTCACATATTAGAAGTCACACTAAAACCAATTTTTTTCAAATTTTTAAGGAAATATCTTATAATCATTCTACTATAAACATTTAATATTTTTTTTCTTCAAAAATGGATGTATGTGTCAACAATATATGTTCGTAACATTTTGTAGTGGTTAGTGAACATCAAATGGTGTTATGGTGGATAGACACCAATAGTTTCAAATGAACCCATAACAACAGCCACCTATGCGACCGTATTAACAACAACCAAATAATTATAGAATTAGGAAAGTGATTTATGGTTGACTAAGATGATTAAAATTTTCATACATCAAAAAACATAAGTGAACCCGTGATATGTTTCGATTATGTGGTTACCATCATTTTAGGGGACATGGAGAAGGTTTAAGACGTGGAAAATTAAGTTCTATTGGTTTTTATCATTATAAAAACCTTATATTTTTAGGATTTGTTTATATTCTATAAAGGATTACTCTTTAATTGACATATGATATTCATCCTATATTATTTCACCAACCAGAGAAAATTTCAATAATTTAATGATAATTTATTCCACCACTATGAGGTTAAAAGAATCAGTTGATGATAAAAAATTTCAACTCAAGAAAGATCATTTCCCAATATAGTATAGTTAATATGGATCTCAATGGTTATGATTCAATGAGGATAGAAATATATAATAATAATACACCCAACAAAATGGTGAATACAAGGTTCACGGAGTCATATTATTTAGTTTTCAATCCTTAATGTGAAATATTTTTGATCACTTAAACTAGGTGAATATTTTTATAACACTAATATCAGGAAAAATTGTAGAGAGATAACCCAAAACTCAAAATAATTTATATAATTAAAACTGTTAACAAGTTAAACAATCTCTACCTCAACAACAACATGTTCGATTGGAAATATGATCTCATGTCAAACCTCAATTTTCATCTCAAATTTTTTACCAAACCTCCATTGAATACACCTAAGAATGAATGTCTGGAAAACACATTTTTTCTCCAAAATTCCCACCATTTAGTTTCAATGAGACATCCTTCTTTTCCTGGGGATGGAATGCATTATGTCATGACCTCTTTCCTCACATAATTATTGCTAGATATAAATTCAATGGAAACTATATCATGATAATACTTGGACATAATTTTTACAAGGTCACTTGTATTAAAGGGAATGAACCATTTATTATAATAAATATAATTATTTACTATGTAGATGTAGCAGCATGTAAATAGTATCTATGGAATTAGTGTCCGCACTTCTTATTCATGGAGGATATTGAAATATCATCTAATAACCACTATAATGTGATATAACCCTTTATAAATATGTCATTATGGTAAAACACATGACCACTTGTGTCGCAAATTAATTAAACCCATATTTTTTCTTGGACAATGATACTCAATGTAGTTAAGCCCATATAAATCCTTAGGGACATCATCTACAACATGATTTATCTGATCATGTCAAGGATCATTCTATCCCAACACATTCACCATTAAACTATTCTAGATGATGTTTTTTAGTTTATATCATTTTGAAACTCTCATAATTAACACTCCTACAAGGAAATAACCCCATAATTCAATATAATAAGAACTTTTATGAAGAATAACATAATTTTTTAATTCTATTTTAATCTGTAAAGAGTCACTAACTCATCCCTCAGTATGTTTTCAAGAAATAAAACATAAAAAACACTTCCAAAACCTATAAATAATTTATCTTAATAAAATAGTCATATCATACCATTATTTTTAACATTATCTACACACCTAAATTTATGGAAAAAGGGTATTTTTGACTGTACTCCCACTCTTGGTGTGAGATGCATGATTTATTGACCATGTATCAATTGATATCAACCACAAGATCCACCATTGAAGATTATTTTCATGAAAAACTATCCAAAACTCACCAACTTAATTTAGTCAATAAAAAAACATCTGTCCCCATTAAAACCATCAATTTTCCCCTTAAAATTTATTCAAAATGTTAAATTCCATGGAAAATATCTTATAAAAGACTCTTAGAATTAGCTACCTACTCATCATGTCTCCCCCATTGAAAATATCCTGAAAAAATAAACTACCATCATTGTCACATTTCATGATACAATATTTTTATGTTCCCCACATTTATCAACAAGTGAAATAGAGATGAAATAATAAAAGTAAAAGAGAAACCCAACATGAATTTGGTGAGAGAATGTGTCACACCCTTACCATGGACGCCCATATTTTTATTTTTATTTTTTTATTTTTATTTTTATTTTTTTCTCTCTATCTCGCGACTCTGGGTAGAGTCGGGTTTAGGCTCAGGTTTGAATTTTTGAAGCATTGATGTTTTCGGTGGGTCTCGAGCTAGTGCGGAGTCACCGCACTGCCAGCGGTCACCACACATTCGGTCCGAAAAGGTGCATGGTCACTGCACATTCAGTCTGATCGTGTGTTCGGACCTGGTGAGTGTGCAGTTGTGCACCTGTTTAGATAATTAATAAAATTAAAATAACAAATTAAATTGAAACGAATTTTATAAATTTTTTAATGATAATATTAACAATAATTTATAATATTGTTATTATTATTATTATTAGTCAGTTTTTTTATAAATATTTCCTATTATTTATTTACTCCTTTTTTTATTTTATTTTACCTTTTTATCTTTCCTTCTTCTTTATTTCTTTTTATTTCGACGCGGATGTCCCCCCTACCTCTTATTTCTCCCACGTGACCCGCTCCCTACTGAACTTCTCCCCAGCTATCCCTCCTGCTTCTTTTACAAAACAACTCCCAACAGCCGGACACATCAGCCTTGTCCGGTGCCTCTTGCTGCCGACTCCCCCGGTCCATTGAGCCCTGTGCTCCTGTATCCCCAGCCACACCACCCTACTGTAGCTGCCCTGCCTACCTTCCAGTGCCCCAGCCGGCCTCAACCAAGGCATATTCCAGCCCCCTTCCTCATATAGCCAACGTGATGCCCCACTCCGGCACTCTCCCTACTGAGACCGCGCCTCAGCTGCCTACACCCCCACCCGGTTCTCCTTCTCCAGCAGCCGACTCCCCTGCCTCTCTTCTTCTTCTTTTTTTTCCTTATCTTTGGCACGCTGCTGCACCTAGATAGTAACCAGCCATCCCTCCTACTCATGTCCTGCCAACCTCGCCCCAGCCGTGTGCTAGTTTCCCGACAGCCCTCCGCAAGCTTTGGCTCGCCCTCGACGGCGCTTCCGGCTCCCGACCTCCTGCCTTGTCCGGCCGCCCTGTCCATATCTGGTCGCCCCTCTATTCGCCCAAAAAGTCGCCATCCCTCATGCAGCTCGCCTCCTGCTCGCTGCACCCTCCTGTAGCCCGGTCTCAGTTGAGCTTCCCAATTCTTCTGGCGGGATATAAACGATTCTGCATGCCCAGCCTGCCAGCTCGGTCCGTCACCCTCCTGCCCGCATCAACATCGCCCGATCAAGCCGCCTCCCATGCCTGCTTGCTCTCCCCACTGTCTGGAGCACACCACCCCTTGAACTCGAGCATGTTGTTCGGAGGATCTTACCTCCACTACCCTATCCAGTCTTTGTGCCGCCCTCCAACAGGTCTGTGCCCGTTGTGCTTGCGCCGTCTCCTGCGCTCCCTCTGCCTGCCTGTGCTCCTCACCATAGGCCACTTCATCAAAAACGCACTCGAGGCAGGACAACCTGCTGCTCGGGCCCATCTCCTTCCATCATCATGATGCCACCAGATCCGGACTCACCATGTCATCTAGGCTCATCAGTCTTCCCTCAGACCTCCACGCTATGCCGGAGCCACGGGATGCTGCCATTGCTTCTTGGTTGGTCATGCCACATTGGAGTTTCACCACAAGGCCACGACTTTTGGGGTTTGGAGTGCGCAGTTTTGGTTCCCAGAACCCTAGTAGGCTTACCAGTGTTGGACCTCCTATTTCCTACATGTACCACCATGGGGTGACGTTGTGCCGACTACATAAACCGCGGTCACGCCCAGATCATCCCAACTCTATTAAAACACCCTGTTGTAGCTCAAAGTCTAGCCGAACTCCTCCGACCAGTCGTGCACCCCTCCCGGCCGCGCGCCCCTGCTACCAGCGACTTTTTTGGCACCCCCACAGCCCCTCAATGACCATCTAGGATGGAACAACTATCTCCATCAACTCCCACGTCACCAACCGCACGCCTGGTTCGTAATTGGGCGCACGACAAGCACCGCCACCGAAGGCGAGCAGTTTGAGCTCACCCTGTTGTGCATGCTCTATTGTTGAGGTGAGTGTTTATGCTATTTATTAATTTTTATCTTTTGAAATATGTGATTATGGGGTTTTATTGTTTTATGATTGCTACGACATGTTGGTAAGGAAATTCAGCGATAGCACGGTTAATCGGTTGCACGTGCTTGTGAGCCTGTGCGAGGCGTGCCGCATCATCATACCCGAGTTGCAAGACGAGGTAGGTCCCCCACTACACTCACCTTTAAATTTTGAATTTATTAATTGCTTTCTATTTTAATAATTTTAATGAATGAGAAAATAATATAAGATAATTAATTTTTAATTGATTATTTTGTTTGAAAATAACCATATATTTTATACCGAACACTTAAAACATTTTCGTGATGATTAGACACCAGGTATTGAAATAATGTCAGTTTGGACTTTAAAAATAATTCACGGAATTTCAAATGTCCTTATAGTTTTAAAGATAAATGATTTCTTCTGAAGAAGTGTTTTGGGTTTGCTCGAGAAATGAGGTTTTGCTTTAAAATTGGTGAAGGCCCATTTGGCACTTTAATAAAATAAATTATTTTTGAATACCCATTCAGGGGTGATATTTGGTGTGAGTTTATTGCATGAGCTATATGTGATGTTTTTGCATCGTGAATGATTGATTTACACTGTGGATGCACCCCTTTATATTTCTTATGTTGACATGGG
Organism: Viscum album; assembly: GCA_963277665.1. NCBI lineage: Eukaryota > Viridiplantae > Streptophyta > Magnoliopsida > Santalales > Viscaceae > Viscum > Viscum album. The sequence goes on from OY728150.1 coordinate 1,845,042,519, forward strand.
AACCTGGCATAGTGAGTGAATCTTCTAAGAAAGATTATTGCACTAGTTTAGATTACGCACTGGCTAGTGGTCCCATAGTTGGGGACTGATGAGTTATTACTGATATAGGGATTGAGCCCCTCGGTTAGGTCATGTAGGCCAATGCCGAGCGTTAGGGCGTTATGTCGTCAGCGAGTTAGGGCATGCCTTCAGGATGAGTCACACGCATAGTACATTATGGATTGTTCACGATCTCCAAGGTTCGACCCCTATTTCATATAGTGTTTACTTTTATGTGGCGGACGATTAAGAGGTTTAGTTTGGTTATTGACCCATGTTTTCCACTTTTTTATTGCCCTTAGTGTGTGTTGCGTGTTGTGTGGTTTTCCTTTTTGGCTAATAACTGAAGTTTGGATTTCTAAATGGTTCGAAGAAAATGTTTTAAAAAGAAATGTACATATTCCTTTCAAATATTAAACTTGTTTTCTTAAATTAAAAAGGGAAATGGGCTGATACTTGTCTTAGAAATGAAAGTGTGTGGGGAAACTAATATTTTATATAATTTAGTTCAAATATAAAATTAGTAAGTTCTTTATTTAATGTTAGTGCATTGAAAATAGTTTGTTGGGCATGCCTACTATGTTTTAATACTCATGCCTATAGTTTTTTCCTATTTTTAGTTTTGGTGCAGGTTGGCTCGAGCTTGCTCGTCGTGTGCGAGAGTTGGTTGTGGTCTGGTGTGCGACTCTCGGAGCCGCAAGGAGTTTTTGGTCGAGACCAGGTTAGTGTGTTTTGTTGGCCGCTATTTTTTTTTCAGTTTCATATATTTACTTTTTGTTTCATTTCTTTCAACTACACTATTTATTTTCATTGGGTGAAATCAATCCCACTTTCTCTCTGTTGATGCCCTGGTGCTTGTTGCTAGCCCGGGAGGATCGGGAGCACCTCTTGGGTCATGTCATGGACTGGCTCGTGTAACCAGTTCAGGGTTGACCCGGGTTGGTTCGTGACAAAATGGTATCATAGGAGGTCAGCCCTTAGTGGACCTCGCTTTTTAGAGCGCCCTTTGTTATTTGGGATGTCTAGTAGATGGAGATTAGGACTGTTGGGGCTCAGGAGGTAGGTTACGGTTCAGTTCCTAATCACCACCGCTGGTGACGAGACATGAGTTACCAGGGTTAGTCCAGGATTTGATTCACTTGTCCTTGGAAGTTTTGGTTTGAGGGATGATAATGGAGGTGAATCGTTTAAATTTGCGGCCTCACATGGGGTGGTCACCCATGTGGAGTCCAAGTGTCCAGTTTAAGGTCCTCTTAGTGTTATGATTTACATGGGGCATGGATCACCACCATGTTGCTGGGTCAGACATATGCAGTAGTTTCTCATTCTAGTGGGTTATTACTGCTGGTGTTTTGTTTTTATCTCAGTTGATTTGAGTGCATTAAAAGTAAAATAGTTTTTGAAATGGAAAAGTGTTTATTCCAAATCATTTTTGAAATTACTAAAGTTGGTTTTTATATAGGTGTATCGGTTTGGAAAAAAACATGGTATGTGTTTGGATTTGGTAAGGAAAAGAAGTGTTTTAACATTGGCACTCCTTATGGAGGGTCACACGTGTGTGGGGGCACATGTTCGTAGAAGATGTAAGCGGTATTGAATGAATGCATGTGTGATGGTTTATAATGAACCATAGGTGAGTTTTGAAAATTTTAATGAAATAATGGTTTTGGAAAAGTTATTTCTTATTGTGTTGTATATGTTATGATTATTTTCATATTTCCCATAGTTTTTGTTTTTACTTTGATTGAGTTTTACCTTGATGCCGGTTTTGATGGTGTATTTAATATTGTTAAGAGTTTTCCACCCAAAAATCCTCCCAATGTTGTCAATGAGTTATGCTTAGTTTTTAGTTCCTTTTGCGTGTTTCTTGCTTATCGAGGTAGTCGAAGTCTGTTAGAGGTAGTTGTATTATTCTGAAAGATAGTGTGTCTTCGGATCATTGGGAACTCCCATGGTAGTTATGGTTCGTACCACCCGAGAGTTATTTGAGGGTTCAGTTCTGGGTTAGTAAAGATAAAATATCTCATCATCGTTAGAGTTTTGGATGTGATTAATGGTGGTTGACTTCTGTGAAGGTTCCCCATCAGGCAAGGACTGTGGGCCGTTGGAACCTGTCTCCATGAAACTATCCTCATCGTTTCTGGATCCTAGTTTGTCAGACCACCCTATTGTGCACCACCAGTATGGCATGTCCAGATATTCTAAGTCATCATGTTGCATCCCTTTGAAAATTTATGACCATCATGGTTTTTCTAATCATCGAATGGAAGAAGGAGTTAGAGACCAGAAGATGAAAATTCATGACTGTGAGGTAGGAGATGCTTCAGCTATTAGGGCCCCAGCCACAGGTCTCGGGGTGAAGCTCGCGCACAGTCAGGAGTTGCCGAGGTTGTGTGGAACCTCAGTCTATATAATTTCTTCAGCTTTGGAATGAAAATATCAAAAATTTACCTTGTTCTATTCTCATCGCTATCATAAGCTCATCCTTGTTGTGGTGGCGTGGTGAGCTTGTTCCCCCACAGTCCAAGCGGTCTTATGTGCTCTAACTGTGGTTCTTAAGTTGTTTGGTCTCTTTGAATGGTGTGGGCCCATGAATAAATTGACCTGTTATGTCTTTGAGTTGGTCCTAGCTCTGTTTGATAAGTTAATGATCATTTCGTGAAGTTTATGGGAGGTGTTGAGTTAATTTCTCATCCAAAAGTTGTTGGATTGTTCTATAACAATGTTTTCATCAAGTCTCATGTGTGTTGTTCGGTACATGTGTGGAAAATGAATGAGTTTTGTTTGGGAGTTCCCGTGTTCCCCCCCCAAGGGGGTGGTTTGTTCGGGTTTCAAGGGTTTTTGTATTAGTAAAATATTATGGTGGGGAGAACCCTCTCATGTTCTCCCCTCAATCGCGGGTAGTGGTTTTTATTAGATTGGTCGGGTGTGATGTTTTTTGGGAATGGTTACCCCGAAGCTCTTGGTTCTCTATGACTTTGTCCGGGAATGAACTCAAGTTGTGTCAACTATTGGCTTGGTGACTTTCTGGGGGCCGAAAGTATCTGTGTTGGGGAGAATTATCACTCCCCGATCATGGGTGCCCATGTTTTTTTTAATTTTTTTTCTCTCGGTCTCGCGACTCTGGGTAGGGTCGGGTTTGGCATCTGGTCTGAATTTTTGAAGCTTTGATGTTTTCGGTGGGTCTCGAGCCAGTGTGCAGTCAATGCACTGCCAGCGGTCAGTGCGCATTCAGTCCGAGTAGGAGCATGGTCACCGCGCATTCGGTCCAATCAAGCGTTCGAACCTGGAGAGTGCGTGGTTGCGCACCTATTTAGATAACTAATGAAATTAAAATAATAAACTAAATTGAATAGAATTTTATAAAATGTTTAATAATAATAATAATAATAATTTATAATAATAATAATATTATTATTATTATTATTAGTAAGATTTTTATTATTATTTCCTATTATTTATTTACTCTTCTATTTATTTTATTTTATCTTTTTATCTTTCCTTCTTCTTCATTTATTTTCTTTTTTTTCCATGCAGATGTTCCCCCTACCTCTTCTTTCTCCCATGTGACCCACTCCCTGCTGCACTTTTCCCCAGCTATCCCTCCTACATCTTTCATAAAGCAGCTCCCAACAGCCGGACACAGTAGCCTTGTCCGGCGCCTCCTGCTTGTGACTCCCCCTATCGGTTGAGACCTGCGCTCCTGTAGCGCCGGCCACGCCACCCTACTGCAACAACCCTCTCGGCCTTCCATCGCACCAGCCAGCCTCAACCAAGGCATCTGCCAGCCCCCTTCACCATCTAGCCGGCGCGATTCTCCGCTTTGGCGCTCTTCGTACTGAGACAACACCTCAGCTACCTGCACCCCCTGACGGTTCTCCTTCCCCAGCAGCCGACTCCCCTGCTTCTCTTTTTCTTCTTTTTTTCCTTCTCTTTTGCACGCCGCTGCACCTAGCTAGCATCCCGCCATCCCTCCTTATCCCAGCCTGCCATCCTTGCCCCATCCATATGCTAGTCACCCGAAATCCCTCCACCAGCTTTGGCTTTCCCTCGACGGCGCTTCCGGCTCCCGACCTCCTGCCCTGTCCGGACTCCTTGTCCGGCTCCCGTCACCCCTCTGTTTGCCCCAACAGCCGCCATCCCTCATGCAACCCGCCTCCTACTCGCTGCACCCTCCTGCCACCCAGCCTCGGTTGAGCTTCCCTGTTCTACTGCTGGGGCAGAAATTATTATGCACGCCCAGCCTGCCAGCTTGGTTCGACACCCTTCTTCCCGTAACAGCATCACCCGAGCAAGCCGCCTCCCATGCCTGCTCACTCGCCCCGCTGTCCGGAGCGCACCGCCCGCTCCATCCCAAGCATTCCGTTCATAGGATCTTACCACCACCACCATATCAAAGCTACGTGCCACCCTCCAACCTGCTCGTGCCCCCCTACTTGCACCAATGTCCACGCTCCCTCTGCCTGCATGTGGTCCCCACCACATTCCACTTCACCAGAAATGCACCCGAGGCCGACCGACCTGCTGCTCGGGCCCATTGCCTTCCATATACACGTTGCCACCAGATCTGGACTCACCATGTCATCTGGGCTCATCGGTCCGCCCTCGGTCCTCCACGCTTCACCGGAGCCCCGGGATGTGGCCATCGCTTCTTGGTTGGCCGCGCCACGCTAGATTTACACCATAAAGCCACCGCTTTTGGAGTTTTCAATGCCCGATTTTGGTTCCGAGAATCTAAGTATGCTTACCAGTGTTGGACCTCCTTTTTCCTGCATGTACCCCCACTGAGTGACGCTGTGCTGGCTGCCGACACCGTGGTCATTCCCAGAGCATCCCAACTCTGTTGAAACACCCCGTTGTAGATCGAATTCCAGCCGAACTCCTCTGACCATCCACACACCCCTCCCGATCGCGCCCCCTACCAGCGTCTTTTTTGGCATCCCCGCAGCCCCTTTCTGACCTTCCAGTGTGGAACTACCATCTCAATCAACTACCATGTCACCAACCATGCGCCTGTTTGTAATTGGGCACGCGATGAGCGTCACCACCGAAGGCGAGCAGTTTGAGCTCACCCCATTGTGCCTGCTCCATTTTTTAGGAGAGTTTTTATGATATTTGTTAATTTGTATCTTTTGATGTCCGTGCTTATGGGTTTTTATTGTTTTATTATTGCTATGACATGTTGGAAGAGAAATTCAGCGATACCACAGTTAACCGGTTATGCGTGCTTGTGCGCTTTTGTGAGGCGTGCGATGTCGTCGTACCCGAGCTGCAAGTCGAGGTAGGTCCCCCACTGCAGTCACCTTTAAATTTAGAATTTATTAATTCCTTGCTTTTTTATTAATTTTAATGAATGAGAAATAATATAATATAATTAATTTTTAATTGATTATTTGGTCTGAAAAGAGCCGTTTATTTTATACTAAACACTTGAAACATTTTCATGATGAGCAGACACTCAGTATTGAAGGAATTCATGTTTGGCCGTTAAACATAATTCACGGAATTTCAAATGTACTTCTTGTTTTAAAGATAAATTATTTCTTCTAAACAAGTATTTTTGGTTTTCTCGAGAAATGAGGTTTTGCTTTAAAATTAGTGAAGGCTCGTTTGGTACTTTAATAAAATAAATTATTTTGGAAAACCCATTCAGGGTTGATATATGGTGTCCGTTGATTGCGTGAGATGTATGTGATGTTTGTGCATCATGAATGATTGATTTACATTGTGGACGCAACCCTTTATATTTCTTGTGTTGATATGGAAACCTGGCATAGTGAGTGACTCTTCTAAGAATGATTGTCGTACTAGTTTAGATTACGCACTGGCTAGTGGCCCCATATCATGGGAATACTAAGTTATTACTGCTATGGGGATTGGGCCCCTCGGTTAGGCCATGTAAGGCTATGCCAAGAGTTAGGGAGTTATGACGTCATCGAGTTAGGGCATGCCTTCAGGATGAGTCACGTGTATAGTATGTTCTGTATTGTTCATGATCTTCTAGGTTTGACCCATTTTCCATTAGTGTTTATTTTTATGTGGTGGACGATTTAGAGGTCTAGTTTGGTTACTGGCCCATGTGTGCCACTTTTTCCATTTCCCTCATTGTGTGTTGCATGTTGTGTGGTTTTCCTTTTTGGCTAAAAACTGATGTTGGATTTCTAAATGGTTAGGAGAAATTGTTTTAAAAAGAAATGTACCTATTCCTTTCAAATATTAAACTTGTTTTTTTAAATTAAAAAGGTAAATGGGCTGATACTTGTTTTAGAAATGAAAGTGTGTGTGGAAACAAATATTTTATATAATTTAGTTCAAACCGGGAATTAGTATGTTTTTTATTTAAAGGTAGTGCATTGGGAATAGTTTGTTGGGAACTCCTATTGTGTTTTTATACTCACACCTATAGTGTTTTTCTATTTTTAGTTTTTTTGCAGGTTGGCTCCACCATTCTCGCTATGGGCAAGAGTTGGTTGTGGTCTGGTGAGCGACTCTCGGGGTCGCGAGGAGTTTTTGGTCGAGACCAGGTTAGTGTGTTTTGTTGGGCGCTCTTTCTTTTCAGTGTCATTTATTTTCATTGTGTTTTGTTTCTTTCAGCTTCTATATTTATTTTCATTGGGTGAAATAGTTCCCACTTTATCCCTTTGGATGCCCTGGTGCTTGTCTCCTGCCCGGGAGGATCGAGAACGCCTCTCGGGTCATGTCACGGACTGGCTCGTGTGACCAATTCAGGGTCCACCTGGGTTGGTTCGTGATAGAATGAAAAACCAAAAATCTCTCAATTACTAAAAGGGATCCTTCAATAAGGTCATCATCGAGATATCCCAAACTTGATCCTTGGTTAATACATATTATAATAATATCTCACGTTAATTTATTGACTTATGAATAAAGTAGGACTTCATATCAATTTTATTTAACCATTAATATTGTATTTTATTCATTGGAATATTTATTAAAACTCAATCCCCACTCTTAATCATCAATCGGTTTGACACATTCACCCTTATGTTACTATGCTATGACATGATTAACAATATTTGTTTCATGGAATTATTTTCAACAATATATTCATCATTTATTTTGCATAATGTGATATAAATTTTTTCCTTATAGTTCTATGAAAGAAATATTACATCAATAAAGTTTTAAAATCAATAAGTGGATTTATGATCTCCATATATATTTAGATTTGTTTTCCTAGTAATAACAATACAGTTGAAATTCCATTTTATTTTCATATGTGTATGATTATAAGATTATTCAATTTAGTAAAATAGGGGGATTAATTATAGTGTGTAAATACTAAAATATAAAAACATTCAATACCTTATTTAAAAACATTTATTGAATAATGTGTTATTCTAATATAAATTTTAAATAAGAGTAATAACATCTAATACTATATAGTATAAACCTTATATAAAAGTCACATCCTCAATTCAGAATTTTGAGAAATAAGAATAAATAATTATAAAAAATTTTATATTGAAGGTAACATAACATATAAAATCTATTCAAAGAACAGTTTTCACTTTCACCCAATGTAATAAGAATGTTAGTGAACTAGAATAATCATATCCTTGATTATAAACATATAGAAGGGTCAGTCGTGCAAGACATAGAAATAATTGATCCACATGAACATCCATAGATCTTTCTCATTATCTCATGGATCCCTTGACCAATATGATTAAAAACTCTTTTTTCTAAAAATATCTAGGATCCCGAAATAATATGACCATATAAACCAAGAATACTATGGATAAACCTTAAATCAATTAGAATAATATTCACAAAAACATATAATTTAAGAAAGATATCTCAAGATCACAATTAATGAATATTCATCAATAAGATGTTACAAAGCATCAACTACAACTTTTGATCATTAATATTCATCAGGATTCTTCTTCAAGAGGATGAGTTCATATTTATAGAGATCCTAACACATAGCTATTATATACTTATTGGGATTAGTTGCAACAATATTTGACAAAAAACATCTCTTTTCAATTTTTCCATTGTAACATCACTTTGTTAGATGTTCATTGAATATAGTACCATTACAATTATTGTAATACATTTATTTGATAGAAATAGTTAATCTCTATATAGTATTACTTCAACATCTCCATATAATCATATAATTAAAATTTTATATCGTAGGAATTTTATAAATCCTTTCAATAAAATATGCTTAATGAACATTATAGGACATCATCTGATGGAATTCATAGATCTTTGTCTGATGGAATTTTTATGCCTTTCTAATGATAGAATGTTTATACATAACTATAATGTACTAGTAGTATATATTGATCTATATTTTCCTAATATAAATATTACCTTATAATAAATCAATATTTATTATATTTTAAAAATACATGCTTAAGAACTGTTATGGTTTAGTGTATTTGGAGAATATATACAAAATCATCAAATATCATGAAATATTTCCAAAATATCCCATTAATACCTTCCTATATAATAATATTCATAGATACGCTACTTAAAACCATTCTTCATAACCTGGTAAAAAAATACATAAAAAATGGTGTGTTCAAGTTCTTAGTTAGGGAGAACAGTGGAAATATTAATGATCAATTGAACATAACATTCTCATAAGTGTAAAGGAACATGATATTAACATTTTAAAACCATTTACAACATATCGGGGATCATACTATTGAGTCATGGAGTAAATTTTGGTAGTTTTGAAGGATTGTTTCATAATAGAGTTAATAGACACTATATAAGAAAATATAACACCAGCATAATAGATATGTTTGTGGAATACACATTAGGATGGGAAATAATTTCCATAGTAGTCTAGGATGTCTTAAAAAACTATCATAGTGATTTTTGATCACTCCCTGGTCCATATTATACATATTCAAGGTTTACTCCCAAGACAATCTGGAGGATATAGTCCCTTGTTGAACATGGGTCAGTTCGTATTCTAGTTTTATTGTCCTAGTAGATATTCATCTTTACCAAATGGAATTGATGGATATATATAATTCTAATTATACAATTCAAATAATGAAAATAATACATATTTGTACCAAAATAAAATAAAAATATCATCATTAAATATCCCATAGAAATGAAATAGATTTCATGAAAATGTCATTATATAGTCTTAGAGAAACCTACATCAAAGTTAATCTATTTATAATGGTTTCATCAAAAAATAATTAACTTTTGGGAGTGGAAATAGATTCATAGAGTCCTTATCATATTTTTATTATCACCAGTTATAAAATTAATGAAATGGGAAGGTATCATTAGATATCATCACTAGTAAAGCCTGAGTAACATAAAAGGATGTTATTATAGAAGTAATTGCATTTAAAATATCACTACAATAGTTCTTTTTGAAGGTACCCATTTTTCAATTCTAATCCCCTGATTTAAAATAAAAAAATTTCAATAATATTGAAGAAAAAATATTATTTCAAAAGAACCTTGGATAAAAATATGTGAATATTCAAATAATTGATTGGTCATGACAGTAGGAAATTTCATTCATGGTGTATACATTAAAAAAATATTCATTTCGCATTTTTATTAAAAAGTATAATGTACCATATTCAAAAAATTACAATGTTTCTTTTTGAACTATTTTTTAAAAAATCTATTAAGTAGAAAAATAAAATTATGAAATCAATAGATAATATCAAAACTATTTTAAAAATATTTTTAAAATACATGGATATGGAAGAATAATTACTTTTGATTGAATGCAGAGGTAAATTCAGTTTCCCATAAAAAAATATAACGATCTCTTAAGTAATTAATATGGGGTTGATTTGGTTGTTTTATTCTAGAAAGACCTTAATAAATAATCTTATCCACATAGGCAATTCATTATAGTAGTCCCTGGATTGTTACCTGTGGAGGATACAATTATAGTTAGAATACTATAATATTTTCATCATTTGTTTTCGCAAGAAGAAAAATCATTGGTAATTGATTAAAATTATTAATAAAGAAAATAAAAATTAAGTAAATTTAATTTAAAATGCATGAAAAATATTGAAAATTGACATCAAAATAAAGGGTATTTAAATAAGAATTTAAAAATTAATTGTGAACAAGATTAAACCTCTCAGATACGCTCCACTCCTTGGATTAAAATCATTTGTCAATTTAATTTATCAATTCCCAACCAAATACCTCTAGATAAAACCTTAGGTGTAAAAGTTATCAAATCAAGACCAAAATATGTTTTTACCTCTTATAGAGGTGATTGAATTACATTAGAAACTCCAAAAAATTAAATCTAATTGAATTTACTATGCTTAATGACAACACCTTGCGGAATAAATTTACATTGTGAATTCAACTATTTTACTGTATAGATTTGAAAATCATCCAAAAAAGTGTAGTTGAAATTTTATTCATGAATGAAAAAACCCTTTTAATTAAAATATTTCAGTTCAAGATAAAATCAAAAGTGATTACAAAAGAAGATCTCAACTCAAAAGAGAGTGTCCATCAGTTGTTGTTGTCAACAACAACATGGTGATTATCCTCTCCTTACTTGAGCAACCCACATCTTCATTGTTCTAGTATGAATGTCTAACATCATAACTACACTATTGATATTATCCTTCTCCTTTTTATATCAATAAAATACCCTTAAAATTATTTAGAGATGGAAATATAAATCTGTGGAGGGGTGGATAATCTTCTATCTAGTTTATTTACTTATAGAGTTGGATCAACTTTCTCCGATTTCCCAAATGAATCACCTAAGGAGTTATTCTCGAAATTGAAATCTATATCATTATGAAAATTTTATCCTTTAGGGAAATTAAATTAAAATTTAATGTGAATTTATTGAAGTGTGTTTTTTCTACCCGAAGAGACCTTTTAACTTCCTCCACTTTGGCTCATTCATAAAAAAAACTAATGACTGAATTGTTCCTTGAAAACTTACATTAACACACACAATTAATTAAAATTTATTATCTATCTATAATAACCTCATTTGGGATCATACAGTTGTAGTTATGCATCACTTAATTATATGGGGTCAATTTTTCTATACAATAAACTTTTCCATTTGGACTGAATTATTTTGGCCTCATGATGTTTTAATAAACAATTTTCTTAGTAGAATAAGTTGATGAACAAGAACATAGGTAGCCAAAAAAATAATTACATAATTCTAATTTATATGGAAATCATTATTCTAAAAAAACATAAGTGATTATAAATTGTTAAAATTTGATAATGAAGAGATTTTAAATTATAACTTTCAAACAGCCCTAAAATCCAAAAAATGATTAAAGTATTCTAAAAATGTTATGTTTTTGGGTATTAAATAATTGAAATAAAAATGGAAAATATTGTATATATTATCTATATAATTCCCCCACACATAAAACATAGACTCCTTTACATGAGAATTAAAATAAAATCTAGGAAATTTCAAAACAAAAACCATTGATGGGCACCCATTTATCATTATTAAATAAAATACATCATTCCTTATAAAAAAATATTTCACTTTCTTCATTAATATAATTCAATCCATTATCTCTTCTATTATAATTCACTGCACAAAAAAAATTAACTCTGATTATATTTCTCTTAATACAAAAATATGGATTTCCCACAAGTATTTTCTCACCCAAAATTCAGCTTGAATTAATTGAGGTTTGATAAATTTACGAATCTCCAATACAAGTGACCAAAGAAAATTTTATTATCATGGTTAATTTTTTGGTAAATTATGTTTATTTAGTTTGGTGGGTTTTGAGTTTAAAAACTTTTGATGCTGAATAATGTGGTTATTTCTCTTTTGGAAGAAAAATTGCATGATTCGAACTTTTACACAGGTTTGGTGTCCTCCTCAATCTCTTTAGTAGATAATTCGCTCCATGCATCTTTTAAATATCTTTTCCATACAACACCATAAATATTTCAACATCAAAAACGAAAGTTTTCATTACATTTTGTTTCAAAAGATCTTGATAGGCATAGATTTCTACCATTTTAAGCCCCAGATAGGCACACTTATCTTTTTCCTTGAGTGCTCCAGAATCCCAAAACATTCTGTAATATTTCTTTCAATAGAAAAAATATCACTTAATAATTTTAATTTCCACCCAAATCAATTACCAAATTATGTATCACAATACAATTCATCTCCCCCCACTCATATGTTTATGTGGATCAGGAATTTTAACTTTTATAACACATTTGAAAGGGAAAACTGGCTTGTAATGTGTATAAACTACTAGGATGTTCATGTATACCGAGGGATAAAAATGTAAAGTGTATAAGTATTTCAAAATTAAAAATTATTCACTTGGAAATGGAGATTTCAAATCCAAATAAAATCTTTAATAATCTAAATAAAATTTACATTAACCATAGAGTTTGAAAACAAATAAATCAAGTTATGTTTAAAAAAAGAATGGATTGGTTTATTTGTTAAATGAGGTTTATATGATTATTATTTAAATAAGGGTTCATAAAATATAGATTAATTGGATTTCAAAGTTGAAGACTTTGATATGATTCATGAAATTCAAAAATTAGAAGTCTTTTCCAATTTTTTTTGATTATTTTTAACTCAAAACCCAATAATTTTTTGTATTATTTTATGGTTGTTTTCTAAGGTGAAACTAGATAAATCATTAAAATTAGTTTCAAAAATTAAAATTCTTACCATTTACACTAAAAAGAAAAAAACACAATAATTGAATAAAGGAAAGTACAAAAACTTAGAAAAAAATGATAGAAAAACTAAATTTTTTTCCAAAAAAATAACACAAAATCCAAATATACCTAGAATCTTTCTACCCCTATAATTATTATGTAATTTTACCATTTTAAAATAGATTCATGTTAGAAAAATAAATTACATAAATTAAATGAAAAATAAAAAATGTGAGAAGGGAAGACACAAACGGTTTTTAATTTTATTCAACATCATGAATATGGATCTCCTTCCCCAGAGAATTTTCAAAATTCCCCCTAAAAAATATGAACCTGTGTCCATTGAATATGAATATTGTCAAATTTTTGGTTTCATTTAACCAGATTTCACCAAAAGGTAAAAAATGATTAATAATGAAATTTCCAAACCTTTTGGAAATTATTTTACCCAAGAACAGATTAATTCATGAATAAAAAAACTACACTCTAACTCTTTTAAGGATGTTTTTTGATAATAATACCATCATTAAAAGAATTGGTTCTTTCCTTGTATAGTATAGATATCTCATATCCATTATTCTTGATATCATCCATCTCCTTCAAAAGAATTCATTCTTTTCCAGTAAAAAATATATTCACATTACATTTTTTTAAATAGAATTATGAATTGTGTTCTATCACAATAAACAAGTGAAAGTACGTATAATAGAGTAATCTCAATGGTCTCATCCCAATTGGGGTTTTAAATACAGTCTTATAGGCCCATAATGCATCATCTATTCTCAAACCCTAATCCATTCTATTTGGTTTCATAGTTTATTAAAGAATTGTTTTGTTTTTTCTATATGAAAATGAATACATTCCATTTTATTGATGGTGATAGGGAATAAAGACCCTATGATGAAATATATATATATTCAAAAGGGATTCTAATTTCATATTAGGAATGTGGGTTCCTTAATTAGTGAACAAAACATTATTAGTCAATATCTAAAAAATAATCATCCTTTCACAAAATTTGATACAGTTTTGGAATCATTAGATCTTATAGGATTACCTCTACCCACAAGGACACATAATAAACCAAAATAAATAATTAAATATAACCAAAAAAATTGGTAAAAGCTAACCCGAAATCGATACCCTACAAATCAAATAAAAAAGTGGTAGTTGTGGAGTTTCATTTCCATGTGCACTACTACCTTGATATTGTAAATTTAAACTCACTCTAAAAAATCAAAAATAATCCATAAAAATGGTGGCTTAATAAAAACCTGAATCAATCACTATTACTTTAGTTCATTGTTTCCCAAATATTCCTATATAGCCAAATGTGTGGAAAAAGAAGGATGTAATGAAATTTATAATTTGTAAAGCATCTACAAATAATTTTATTGTTACTATCATGCCATAGATATGGATAATCAAATATGTAATTTAGAAAATCACTTATAAGTTTATCAATTTGATTCTTGGAAAATATGTGGAGAAATTCATTATTATCCAAATAATTTAACAATAATAAATCCATTTTATTGCACTCTTATATACATATTACTCCTCATCTACAATGATTTATTTAATAGGTGGATTGACTTGATGGTTTCTATTCATAATATATTGAACCCTGCTCAAATGATTATTAATAAGGTTCTCAATTCCTTTCGTATCATTTATATCGATATCAAAATCATGTAACAAAAAGATACATCTTAAAAGGATGGGTTTTTCATCATAAAAAATATACTATAGAATGTTTTATGAAAACTACGACTTTGGATGCCAGTATATAACACCTATGTTATTCGAAGCCTTTGAAAACATCATTTATTTCATTCTCGGTTTTTGTTAAGTTTAATTGGGCATGATATAATGTTATAGTGGAAAAAGTAATTACATGAAATTTTTTCTATCTTATTTAATAAACATGTCCCCATGATATACATGACATATATCATTCATGATTTGAAAGGGAAAGTCAAATTTTGGTGGTTGAACAATGTGAGGGGATATTAGTTTTTTTTACACCCTATTTTATAATTTAAAAGAGTCATCCATGGAATATGCTGTTTATTTTTAGATAAATATTCACAATAGAAGAGAAACCATACAAATATACTTCATGAATATCCTAAAAAATCAATATTACCAATAAAGGATCTTACAAGTATCACTTTATTGGGTATATAATTGATGAAATGGCCATAATATGGATTGATCAACATGAATTCAATATAGAGACACAACATAACCAATAAAGATCCCCTTATCTACTATAGAATATAATTTTTCATAATTGAAGACATTATTATTATCATTTTGTGTTTCAATAAAATGATCTGTACATCTCAAAACGTATTCAAATGATGAGCCATAAATAGTGAAGTCATCCATAAAAATATAAATGTATGTTTATAATAATTCCTTGAAAATTTACATCATAAACCTTTGAAATGATTCAAAATAATTTCATAAATCTAAGTACATTATCCTAATAAACAAGGTTTTAGAGGGGCATGTGAAATTATGTTCATTCTAGATCTCCTGTTAAATATGAATTTTGAAATAACATTAGATTCCATTATAAGAATAATAGTCTATTTTTTTAACTATTATAATATGGAATTTATCAATAAATGGAAATGGGATGTGGTATTTTCTGATCATAAGATTGTGTTTCCTATAATCAATTCATATTATCCATTTATTTTGAATCCAAACTTAGGCAATGTAACCAAATTCATTCCTTATGATTGTAATGAAACCTTTTTTATAACAACATGGATATGACTAACATATTGAATATCAAAGAGTGGAGAAATAATTTCTATATCCAACATGTTGGGGACATCAATTTTAGAAAAATATATAAGTGTTGGTGTCAATCTATAATTAAATTATATCATTGATAGAGAATTTTCCTCATAAAAACACAATGCATGCACACTGAGGGACATATCCTATCTAAATCAGGTAGAGTTCATCCGATGGAATTATTATTGGTTTTTAGGACTCTTAATAGATGCTTATATTGGTCCCTTGAGTGATATTTTGAAATTATGATATGGAATTGTATATTCTCACTTAAGAAACCACATTTTAGGTTCTCATTAAGTGGGTTAAACTCTAACTCATTTGGGGTATTTTCATGGATCAATTGAGGTTATGCTGCCTAAAAGAGAACAATTTCATCTAAAAACTGATTATCTAAAAACGTAGATTTTATATTAGATTAAGGATCACCTTTATTTTCCATATATTTGTCCTATGTGTTGATAATCAGTGAAATTAATGAATTTGAACGACATTTAAGTCCTAAATAAAATTGGTCAATCTCTGGGTTCTTATGATCTATTTCACAAGAGTTTTTTTTATTTTCTATGTTGTAAATGGTATTTTTTTAGATAATATTATAGATTATAAAAAAATATTTTAAAATCAGTTTCCCAATTTCCAAAACCAGATAGTTCACACTCCTCAATTCAAAAATATTATAATCAATTATGATCACATGAGGGGATTAATATTCCTCAATTGGGTGTTTCATGCCCTAAAAAATATTGAGGCTAACAACATCTCCTAAAAATTCATGTGAAAGGGTGTCATTGTGATCCTTAGTGGTTTATTTATAATTTTTCAAGAAGGCCCTCGCTAGAATGAGAGGTGAATCAGTACTAAATTTATCACCTTCCAAATCTATGAAATAAAAAACCATATGAAAAATTATTCCTCTCACCTGAACATGATAATCTTCTATAGGTCCAACAAGCTTGGTGGTACTACAGTTTTTATATTGAATGATAACTATAATGTATTTTTTGTTCCCTAACATGAATATTTGAGTAAATAGAATGTTACATAACACCGATGGAAGCTCATAAATCAAGCATGAAATCCATGAAATCACATTTAACACTAGTGTGTGGAAAGGTAAAGGTTCATGAGTCATTATATTTAGTAGGAAAATCATGTTGAATTATGGTTGAAACCTTCTTCCTAAAGTTGAATTTTTTACCTACATTGAATTTCTTTGTGTGGGGTAAAAAAACTTCTCAAATACATTACATATCCTGGAATTTGTTTTATATCATAAAAAAGGTCTGTTGCATTGAATTTTCATAAAAGTGTCCAAAATATCATTGTCCAAATATTGTTTTTCAGCACTTTACTTCATCAATAGTTCACTCCTTGGATTAGACAGTAGTGGTTAGAAAATTTATGAACTATTTTGAGAACTACTTTATAAAACAATAGTATTGTACATACCAGTCATATCTTTCAATGTTCATTCAAACAAAAATTCTTCTCTTCATGTTTTTTTATTTAATGAAAGTTCAGTACTTTCCAAATTTTTATCAGTGCTAGGATTCTCATTAAATTTATAAACATCAAATGTGAGATTAATATATTTATGGTAGTTTAATATTGTACTAGTTCTATTTTCATAAATATGAAAATTCTATTTCCATTTATCTCTCATATTCACAAGGTTTTGTGAAGTAAAATATCTACACATTTGATTTCTCATAATAACATTATTTGCGCCAAGTTAAAAAAATTGGGTCGGTAAGGTAATGAAAATGTGTTTTTATTAATTTTTTTCTTATTATTGTTGTCTCATTACACTTTTTGTTTCTCTAATTTCATCTTTTTATTACCCCATTGCCTCTAGAAGGTTACTCTATAACGTTTTAGTGGGAGTGGATGGCTACATGTTTCTTTTAGAATGGGCATTGGGTTGATCATTAAAATATCTTAGTTTATAATTATATAATAGATCTTCGAAGAAAATTCATCATTTTTAGGATACATAAATCTTTCATTAGAGTTTTAGTTTTATCCCAAAGTATAATTTTTGTGGGTTTGAAAATGTGTTTGTTGGTTTTATAGGAAGGGTTTTCAAGGAAAAATAACATTGAAATTATCAAAATTCTCTTTCATTTGTGGTCATTGGTCCCTGAAATATTTATTAGTAGAAATGATCCTATAATGGACTTTCATTTGACACTATTATTTAGGTTTGGGCGAGGATTTTGGGTTTTTTGACAACATAATCAACCTCACCATGGTGGTAAGATCACAAATTTGACTCTTATTAATGTTATTTTTAGAACTAGAATTGTGGAATTTTTGATAATTTTTTATATGAAGAAGAAATCTTATTTAACTGTTTTTATCATTTTGAGAAATGTTTTGAATTAAATTCATTTAAATAATTTATATTCTTTCAACTAAAGCACATCCTTTAGCAGTATCAATCATGATCCTATTTATTAGATAAAATCATTCATAAAAATTTTGAATCACGATTTGGTCAATGATTTTATGGTGGAGAAACTAAAATAGATCCTTTTAAATCATTCCCATTACTCATATAATGTTTTTATTTGTGTTTTCATAATACCAAAAAGATTCATTCAGGTTGATGTAGTTCTGGAAGGAAGGAAAAAAATATACTAATTTTTTTTTAATTTCTGTAAAATATATAATAAAAGTTGAATGTTTATATAAAAACTATTCCTTGAAAAGTACTTATAATGAGAAATCAAATAACCTAAATTTCAATTAGTTTTCTCCAACACCATATAAATTCAAATTAATAAAAAGATAAATGGATTATTGAAGGTTTTTATTTGAATATTCACCTAGATATCCATTAAATTTTAGTAGTTAGTTAATAGAACCAGATTTAATTTCAATCCTAGTGGGTGCATCGGAATATTCCACAGTGTTTTGTTGAATTCTGTCATATGACGATGACAATTATTTCAATGATCTAATGTCAAAAATTTGAATTTCATGTTTAAAACTATTCCTTCTGTATGTGAAAATGTAAGATTCAAAATTTTGTATATTGATATTTCATAAATCTCTAACCCAAGAGTGATATATTATATCAATTTTGGAATCCAATGGAAATAGCTTTGGGTCATAATTTTTTATTATTAAACACCAATTTGAAAAATCAACTCAGTAATATGCCCCAATAACAGTGCTGGTTGAGAGGTTTTTTGGGTCATGAATGCCCCAATCATATAAATTATCCCTATGAGAATTTCAAAATAGCAGTTAATCCTTGGATTTTTTCTCTAAGAGGTTTCAATTTGAGTTATAAAACTGTTACTTTATTTTTTTTATTTTTTTAAGACAGAAATTTTATAGGGATTTGATTAAAATTTATAAAAAAAATATAAAAATATAATAAAGTGTTTGAAAAAAAATATAATAAAATAATATTGAAATGAAAATAAATGGGCATGAAATCTATGTTAAAATATTAGTTTTGTACAATCTTATGTCACTCGAACATTCCCTTATTCATTGTTTAAAATGAGTTTTCAATTTAATTTCTCAATTTCTACCAAAATACCTCATGATGAACATCCTAGGTAGAAAGGATATCATATAATGATCTAAATAAAAATTTTAACCCTTTTATAAAAGTGAAAAAATTAATATAATAACTCTAAGAAATTAAGAATAATTGAAAACATTATTCTAATGGACAAAAACAGACTAAGAAAATTTATAGAGTGAAATAAATTATTTTTCTCAATATGTTAGATGAAATAACCAATCTAAAATTTTATTCAATAAATAAAAAAATTATTTTGATAAAAAACTTATTTTAACGAGAACATAAAAAAATAACACAAGAATATCACAACATAGGAGACAGTGTCAGTCAGTTGTCTCAAAAAACAATAACTTGGTGCTCATCCTCACATCAATTAAAAAACACATATCTTCCCCATTATATCATGAATGCATAAAATCGTCATCAATATATCTATCCCAATTATCCCCGTTATATCTCAACTCAACCCCCTTGAAAAGATATGGAGATTGAAATATAAATATGAAGAGGTGTTGAAAATAATATATCTAGATTCTATCAATCTGAAGTTGGCTATATTTTACCCTCTTTCCTGATAGAAAATCCTATGGGTTTCTTCAGAAATGTTAAAAAAAAGTTATTTCTATATCTTCCTCAAAATTTGAAAACTTTTGGAAATATTTCAGGAAATTTACATTCAATTAATTGAGGTATAATTTTTATTCCAAAAGATACCTTTCAAATTCTTCTAATTTATCTCATTAAAAAACTAACTTAATTAGTGAATTTTTCCATGAAACATTACATGATTGTAAACCATTGATTCTGATTTCCTCTCCAACAAGAAACAACTCATTTAGAGTCCTATATCGGGGTTTAAGACACATTTAATGAGGCTGGTCAATTTTTTTGGCCATTAAAACATTTTCCAATTGATCTATTTATTTTCAACTCATCAATATCAACACAACACCTGACCCAATTGAAAAATTTATTTCCCATGATCATAGGGGGCCTTCAAAACATGAATGGCTAAGTTTGGATAAATATTGAAATATTTATCCTAAAATTCATAAATGTTTCAAAATAGTAAAAATTTCATAACTGATCAATTATTAATATTAACATCAATACATCCATAGAAAAAAAATGCAATTTATCTCAAATTGATAAATTGGTGGAGTTTAATTAATTGAAACACATATAAAGACTAGTGAAAATATTTTTTCAATTATTTTAAAATAACATAGAAAATTTTGATAGCTCTAAATAATAATATTAGACGAATATTCATGGAATAATTGGGAAATAGATCATAAAATTTCATCACTAGAAATATAATCATAAATAATGCTTGTAAATAATGAGATTGTAACACAAATACCGTACCTCAAGTTTCCCATGCAAATAAATTTACTTAACTTCATGTATAAGGATTTTATATTTATTATAATTATATTAAAGATTAATTTAAATATATGTAAAGTCAAATATGACACACTTATAATATTTCTACAACCATTTATTTACAACTCCTTATTAAAATAATCATTTTTGAGTGAAAACTGTTTCATTTTTCATGAGAATTTCGATTCGGTAGTTACTATACCTGAACATTGATCAATTTTATATAATATATTGAATAATTATAATGATATAAATGTAAAATATATTAATTTTATATATATTTATATTCATCAATGTTTTAGGGAAAATGGAAAAGGAATTACACAATTCATTGTGATGATATGCCACACACATGCATTATCATCGTTTTTACTTTTTGAAGGATGAAATGAAAGAATGTTAAATAATAATTCACATTTCCCAAATTTTTATAATATCATATATATATATATAAATATATAATATTATTACATAATTACTTATTATCATCAATGTAAAGTATAAATTAAAAATTAATCACATTGCTTCATAGTGTGAATAGTCAACAAGTATGCACTAACAACATTGTAACTTTCCATTTTATACAAATGTATGAAAATAAAAATTATAATATAGTTATAGAGGAATAATTATATTCAAAATATCATTTATTTAATATATAAACGTCATCATAACTATCCATATTATATGGTTATTGAAAATTAATTGTGTCCCCATGTGGTGGTGATAGTCCACACGTATCCTTGAGGGATAACATTGCAACCCATTTGATTAAAAGGATGGATAATTAAGGTGGTTACATAATCATAATTACATATATTTCAATTTAATATACACAATTTATTATTATATAATAAATACTATCTAATTATAGATATTATATTAATAAATTAATTAAATGTGGTCGGGAAGGATGATTACCTCATCTTTGTATGCCTCTTTTATATCGTTTCGTATAAACCATTAGAATGGTATTTTAAGAATACCAAAGCCTATAATATGTTTATATGGAAGTTTATAACTGAATTAGTTATGGATTGGTCATTCTAGATTGTTTAATATGTTTTTAAATAAGATAATATAGCAGTTTCTTTTTATATTTTATGGGGAGGGCACACTTAGAATTTCTGTTAATATTGAAATAAAATAAAGTGAAAATGAAGAATAAATATAACAAATGGACAGATTCTCAAATGTGGTATTGTTTATGGTCTGCATATGGACATTATATAGAAATTTGACATGTTTGAATGGAAAATTACCCTTATATCTTAGATTGATCTCCCCTAGTAAACTAGTTTTAGCCTTAATCGTGTGGACTTTTTTTACTATATATAATATTCATTATGAAAAAAATAAATATGTCTTTTTTTCCAAAATCATACATTATTATTCATAATATAGAATCCATTTTATCCAAATAAATTCATATACGAGGAATAATTAAATATAATATTAATCCCACGATACATGATTGATAGAGCTAATATTTCCATTATTTTTAATTTCTATTTAAATTATTTAAAACTCACAAATTTAACAATTTGATATTATTTATAACAATTTCGGATTCAGAGTGTGTTTTGGGATAAAAAGTTTAAATTGCATAATTCTGGATTTTTAACAGATTTTTATCACAGCGGTATTTTGGTCATTTATCACAAAATATATTTCCAAATTTTTTTATTCGAATTTTTTTGGAATCCTTATTATATTTTCATCATCTTTGTCTTCAGGCCTAGGAAATTATTAATGCATCTTGATGCCCAAAAAAATCAATGAAGTTGACCAATGTTCCGGGCGGACTGCATGGACTCCATCATAGTAATGGAATCACATTTCGTCCTAAACACCTAAAAATGATGAGATTTCACCTGTATATGACAGAGGACTTCAAGAAACGTCTCCAAATGAATTCCAAGCCGTTTGGAATCATTTATGATGGTCGTTGATTGATATAATTTTGAAGGAAACTTCTAGGAAGCTTCATCCAGAGAAAAAGATGTTCAATAGAAAAATCATAACTCATTAAAGACGCGTCCAATTAATCTTAAATTTGGAGGGTGGACGGACAACTAATTTATGAACAATATTTAGGAATATTTCCACACGTTAATTGGCCAATAAATGGGCTTAAAGTGCGACAACATTCTGATGATGAAATCTGCCTATAAAAGGAGAGGGGCTCCTACCTCTCAAAATATTCCATTCTTCACCACACCATCCGTCACAAAGGGAGATGGATTAAGAGAGAGAAAGGGAAGGAGGAGATTTTTATCCTTAAGAATATTAAATCCTTTGAATATTCAATAGAGAAGATGAAGGCTTCTCAAGTGATGGAAGGCTAAGCGGCAAGTGGTTGCGGACGGTGACACCCGACGGACACTCTCTTCCGAGTTTGGATTTTAATGTGTAATCTCCTTTTGAATTTCTCTTGAACCTATATTTTTGAATGAATCTGGTTGTATTATTTCTAAAATATATTTTCAACACATTTGTTTTGATCGTTGTTCCATCTATAAAGTAGAATAATTGACTTCGCTATTTAAAATTCTTTGGCGAGGCTTTGCCACTAAGCATAGAGAATTCAATTAGGTTCAATTACATGGAGGTATTTAAGTAATTTAATCACTTCTATAGGTGGTACAACAATAATATTGACGTCTTAAATATGGTGTCTTTTAAAATTTGAGTGTAAACCTATGGGTCCTTAGGGGTACATTTAGGAATTTAAAATAAGAGATATTTTTTTGTATACAAGGAAGAGGGGAGTGTCCGAGAGGGTGAAGCTTATCTACGACTGCTATTTTTATTCTTGATTTCAAACCCAAATTAGCTTTCCTTCAAAATTATTTCAGTTTAGTATTTAATTAAAATTTTATTTTCAAATTTTTAATCAAATTCCCATTTTCATTTCTTCAAAAAACAAAAAAAAATTAACAAAAGGGACAATTTTTTTACAACTCGAACTGCAACTTCCTCGAGAGACAACCCTGTGATCACCACTGTGCTACATAAAAAGAGAAAATATTGATTGAGGGTTTTAAAACACGACAAACGCTCACATAAAATGGCACCTTTGTCGGGGAGGTTTCTAGAGTTGATTTTATTTTTGTTATTTATTTTTCTCTTGCATGACCCGAACTTCTGAATCAAACTTGTTACCTTTAGATTCAGAAATTGATAGAACATTTCACACTAGGGTTAGAGGTAATAATCCACAAGTTTCAAGTTGTGAATATTCCACCAATACACCAAGGAGGGACTTAGTTGAAACTGAAATCCAAATGGCTGAAAATAGAACATTGGAAGAACTGGCTTCATCCTATGACAAAAATCACGAGAATCATGTAGAGTACCCTGATTCCCCTGCTGGATTTGAAATAAAGTCCGGTTTCATCCACCAGCTTCCCAAATTCAATGGGTTTCCTGGTGAAGACCCACACAAACACCTCCAAGAATTTAGTTACCTGTGTGTCAACATGAAACCTCATGGAGTTGATGCTGATCAAATGAAGCTTAGGTCATTTCCTTTTTCTCTATATGGAGTTGATAAGGAATGGTTTTTCTATTCTCACTCAACCTTGATTAGAAATTGGAATTAATTAAAAAATATTTTCATTGAAAAATATTTCCCTTCGTCTAGAATTTCCTCCATTTGAAAGGATATTTGTGGAATTAGGCAGACATAAGGAGAAACACTTCACGAATACTGGGAAAGGTTCAAACGTCTTTGTTTTCGTTGCCCCCATCATCAAATCAGTGAGCAGATTCTCATTCAATACTTTTATAAAGGATTGTGTCTCACAGATAGAAGTATGATCAATGCTGCTACAGGAGGAGCTTTAGTTGATAAGACACCCACTGCTGCTAGGATTTGAATTGCAAAAATGGCCCAGAATGCCCAGAAATTTGGAACCAGAGGCCTTCTTCATGTAAAAGTTGCACAAGAATTCCCTACCACTAGTCCCAAAAACAACACAATTTCAAGTAAACTATCTAATCTTACCACCATGGTAAGGTCAATAATGTTTTCTAACACCCCACCAACCCAACCCAAACCTGAAGCAGCTTTCCAACTACATGTCCACTGTGGGATTTTTTCTTCGAATGAACATTTTAGTGAAAAATTCCTGAAAATGCAAGATTCTCCAGAGAACTGCAATGCAGTTTTTCTTGGAAGACCATTTCAACAAAACCAGCAAAGACCATTTCAAAACAAAAAAAAATTCAATCACGGATGGAACAACAACTCAAATGAATGATTTCGTCAACCTGAACAACCAAGAGGATTTTTCCAAGGACAATCAAGTAATTCTCAACCAAGATATTTCAATGAGCAACCAATGCTCATTCTGGAAGCAATTTTCACCCTACCCCTCCCACTAAAAACTCTGATAGGAACCTTGATGAAGCAATGAGGAAACAACAAGAGGAAATGAGGGAACTAAAAGAATACACAAAACAACAAGATAACAAAATGAATACCTTGATGAATCAAATGGGCCAACTTGCCTCTGGTATTAATTTCATAACAAATCAAATGAGTGGTGGTTTACCCTCACAACCACAAGTAAATACGAGGAATAATGGGAAGGAAAATGTGAGTTCAATTGAACTTAAGAGTGGAAAAAAATTGAAAAACCCTCAGATTGAGAACATCAAGCCTTTTGCTGATACTGTTGATGAAAATACTACCCTTGATAAATATGTTGAAAAATCTGAAGTTGATAAAAAATCAAATTTAAGAGAGGAAATCTTGTTTGAAATAACAAACAATGATTGAAAGAGGATTTCTTATCCTTATGTTCCTCCAAAACATACTCAGAATAGCCCAGAAACATTCAAACCTCAAATACCTTATCCAAGGTGTGAACCACCACCAAGTCAACTGCTGAAAAAGAGTTGGATAAGGAGGTTTTGGAAACATTCAAGAAATTCCAAGTCAATATTCCAATGCTCGATGTTGTGTAACAAATTATGAGGTATGCTATGTTTCTGAAAGACATGTGTACCAACAAGAGAAAGTTCAAAGGGGGTGAAAAAGTAAACTTAGGAAGGAATGTTTCATCGATGATTCAATATTCACTTCCTGTCAAGTGTAAAGAACCTGGGACATTTACCATTCCGTGTACCATTGAGAAATGTGAATTCAAAGATGTGATGCTTGATCTAGGGGCCTCCATCAATGTCATGCCACATTCTATCTACTCATCTCTTCAGGTTGGAGACTTGAAACCCTATGGAATTATCATTCAACTTGAAAACCGAATTACCACCAAACCTGCTAGAGTTATAGAGGATGTTCTCGTTCAAGTGAGAGACATTCTTTTTTCTGTTGACTTCAATGTTTTGGATATGGAAGATGATCAGTTCATCACACATGCTCCCCTCATCCTAGGGAGTCCATTTCGAAAAACAGCAAAAGAAATCATCAATGTTCACAAGGGAACACTTTCACTAGAATTTGGTGGAGATGTTGTTCATTTCAACATTTTTCATTCAATGAAACACCCAGTTGAGGATCATTGAACTCCCCATGTAAACATTATTGATTGGTTTTCATCTGGCATGTTACCTGATTTTTTTCTATGATGAAATACCATCTGATGTGGAAAAATATGGAAATTTTTATGATAGTGAATCAGATCAAAAAAAGGATGAAACTGGAGACTGTTAATAGTCTTGGGATGTTGAGACCGAATATTTGAGTAATGATGAAGATGAATTTCTAGAAACCACTGAATCTGTTAGGGGTATTCTAGGAGAGTTTTCCAATTTTTCACATGAAACAAGTATTGAGATCATATAAAGAGACCACCATGATGAACATGGAGCTTCACTAAACAACCTAACTTCTAAAGAGTTCCCTGTTATCAATGAAACCAACCCACCTATTGTAGAATTGAAACCCCTTCCAGAATACCTCAAGTATGCCTTCTTAGGTCATAATGAACAATTCCCTGTAATCATCTCAAAAGATTTGTCAAAAGTCCAGGAAAACCAATTGTTGGAAGTTCTCAAGTCCCACAAAGAAGCCATAGGATGGACTCTCTCTAATCTAATAGGAATCAGCCACTCGGTGTGCATGCATAGAATTTTACTAGAGGGGAATGCTAGACCTTTAGACAATTTCAAAGAAGACTGAACCCAACAATTTTGGAGGTTGTGAAGAAAGAAGTCACCACCTTGTTGGCTGCTGGAATTATTTTTCCCATATCTGATAGTCAATGGGTAAGTCCAGTCCATGTTGTTCCTAAAAAAATTGGATTTAAAATCTCAAGGAATGAATTTGGTAATATTATCCCCATAAATCATCCAAATAAATGGAGAATGTGCATTGATTACAGGAAACTAAATTTGGTTACAAGGAAAAACAACTTCTCGTTACCATTCCTTGATCAATTCCTTGAAAGACTAGTTGGAAAAACCGACTATTGTTTTCTGGATGGATTCTCTGGATATTTTCAGATTCACATTTTACCTAAGGATCATGAGAAAACCACCTTCACATGCCCATTTGGAACTTTTTCATACAGAAGGATACCCTTCGGTTTATGTAATGCCCCGAGAATATTTCAAAGGTGTATGATAAGCATCTTCTCTGAATGTTTGGAAACTTGCATGGAAGTTTTTATGGATAACTTCACTATGTATGGATCATCTTTTGAAAGTTGTTTGAAAAGCGTGGAACATGTCCTTAAAATGTGCATTGAAAAGAACCTTGTTCCAAATTATGAAAAATTACATTTTATGGTTGCTAAAGGGATCGTTCTTGGACATGTTGTGTCCCGTGATGGAATTAAAGTTGATAAATCCAAAGTTGAGGTCATTTCTTCATTACCATACCCAAAAACTATGAGAGATGTGAGATCCTTCCTTGGGAATACTGGATTTTACAAGAGATTCATTAAAGATTTTAGTACGATTGGTCTTCCATTGTCTAGATTACTCTAAAAAGATGTTCCATTTGTCTTTGATGAGAATTGCAAAAATTCGTTTCATGAGCTGAAAAAAAAGTTTGGTAACCCCTCATGTTGTTCAACCTCCTAAATGGGGCATTCCCTTTGAAATAATGACCGATGCATCTGACTTTTCTCTTGGGGCAGTATTGAGTCAAAGGACAGAAAAGAAATCTCATGTGATTGCCTATGCCTCCCGAACTCTTGATCAAGCCCAATCAAACTACACAACAAATGAGAAAGAACCGATGGCTATTGTCTTTGATCAAGACAAATTTAGAAGTTATCTGCTGAGCTCCAAGGTGATTGTTTTTACTGATCATTCTGCAATCAGATTCTTGATGATGAAACATGATGCAAAACCAAGACTTATGAGATGGATTCTACTTTTATAAGAGTTTGATGTTGAAGTAAAAGATAAGAAAGGATGTGAGAACCTTGTTGCTGATCCTTTGAGCAGGATACCATCTACTGGGAATAGAAAATTTCTGTTGTGTTCCCCAATTAAGGAAACCATTCCAGATGAGGATTTATTTGCTGCTCAAATTGAAATACCATGGTTATCTAATCTTGTAAACTATTTGGATTCTGATGAACACCCCCACTGGTTTTACAAAAATCAAATTGATAAACATGTGAGTTATTCAAAGAAATACATTTGGGATGATCCTTATTTATGGCACATTGGTAGTGATCAAATGATACAATGATGCATTCCTAACTCTGAATTTCAATCCATCCTATATTACTTCCACACATTAAACTGTGGAGGACACTTTGGACCACAGAGAACAGTAAGAAAAGTTATTTATTCTGGATTGTATTGGCCCACCATTTTTAGAGATGCTTTCAAATTATGCAAAACCTGTAAAAATTGTCAATTCCAAGGAAACATTTCCAAGAGGAATGAGATGTCACAAAACCCACTTTTGATTTGTGATGTTTTTGATGTATGGGGAATGGATTTCATGGTGCCTTTTCCTAATTCATTTGGATATCTCTACATCTTTTTGGCTGTTGATTATGTGTCCAAGTGGGTAGAGGCTACCCCCACCCGAACTGAAGATGCAAAGATTGTGTCTAAATATTTGAAAGGAAATTTGTTTTCATGGTTTGGATTTCCAAAGTATTTAATTACAGATCAAGATACCCATTTTTTGTAATAGGACATTGGAATCACTTTTGAAGAAATACAGTGTTAATCATAGGGTCTCTACGCCCTATCATCCTCAAACAAATAGTATGTCTGAGTTGTCTAATAGGGAGATCAAACAAATCCTAGAAAAACATTGAACCCAAATAGAAAGTATTGGATTTTGAGACTTTATGGTGCTCTTTGGTCCCATAGAACTACTTTCAAAACTCCCATTGGAATGTCACCATTTAGATTGGTCTATGGAAAGGCTTGTCATCTACCAGTTGAGTTAGAACACAAATCATTTTGGGCTGAAAAAACATGTAACATGAACCTATATTCAGCTGGGAAAGAAAGATAATATTGTTTACAGGAGTTGGAGGAGATCAGAAATAATTCATACAAAAGCTCCAGGTTATACAAAGAGTGAAGCAAAGCCTTTCATTATGGGAGGATTCTCAACAAAAACTTCAAGGAGGGAGAAAAAGTTCAGCTATTTGATGCCATATTGAAACTCTTCCTAGGTAAATTTCGTTCCAAATAGTCTGGCCCATTCATTGTTACTCATGTTTTTCCTTTTGGTGCAATACAAATTAAAGATCCAGATAAAGAGACATCATTCACTGTCAATGGGAATCAATTGAAGCTATTGCGAGAAAATTTTCAAGATCCTCTAGGGGAGGAGATTCAACTTCATGATACAGAATATAATTGATGCCAGGTTGTGTCTTTCCATATCATTTATTTTTTCTTTTTCTTTAATTTCCTCAATTTCATACTAAAAAAACTACAAAATGAGGACATTTCATAGAATAAGTGTGGGGGACACAATGCTGGGTAGAGTAGATTTTTACGAACGTTTTTTTGAAATTTTTTGTTGTCAGAATTTCATTCCATTTTTTTTCTTTCTTCATGTTTGTTTTTCAAAAAAAGGTTTTGGAATTTCATGAATTTAATTTGAAACTCATGCCAAGTAGTGAACCAACTGATCCTTTGAAACTGAACATAAATGGATGTTGAAAATGATTTCATGTTCAAAAATTTGGAAAATTCTTGAAATGACCACTAATTTTTAAATCTAATGGAACATATCACTGGCATTGTGATTGAAAGTCTCATTCTTGTGAGGCCTCTATACCCATGTTTACATCTTCTTCACATTTACCTCTTTCTTGAGAGAACCAATTCGTGTTTGTTTAAACTAGAACTTGATTTATTTCTCTCAAAACATGAGGGATAAGATACTTGTGATTAAAATTATTGAGGCATTTGACTAAATATTGGAGCCTCCTTCTTATGATTATCCTTTTTAATTCGGCCTTCCTTGAGCATTTTATCCTTCTTGATCCCTTAGTATCCATGTATAGCCTGTTAGTTTAGCCACATTACAAGCCAAATTTCCCTTTCCAACATGCTCTGTAAGTATAAATGCATGATCTAGTTGAACTTAAGTGTGGGGGGGGGGGGAAGATGACTCATGATGTGCTACCTCATTTGGTGTTGCTTTGGGAGAACATTTAAACATTTAAGGCGTATTTGTGATGCTGGAATATATTTTTCTGAGAGCTGTGCCTATCTGGAGCTCTCAAATTAAATGGAGCTGTGCATATCTAGAGCTCGCAATGGAAATAAGGTGTGCCCAATCTGAAGCATTCAAAAAAAGTCATATTTACTACTGAAATATTAATAGAATGGGGTGGAAAATAGAAGATCAGAGCTGATTATTTTAGTAGAATATAGAGGAGACTATACTTGAGTAAAAATTAGAATCATGCATTTCTGCTTCAAAAAGAGCCAAACCCTACTTATTCAGCCACAAAATTTATCACATTTGAAAACTACCAACCCCAAGACACAGAAAAAACCTGTAATGTCCTCATGATAATCACATGTTCTTGGTTCACATCGGGTGGAGATGTATAAATTTATCAAGCCCATGGTAATTCTTGCATGAGTTGGATGAGAAAAGCCTTGTTGCAAATCTATATTGTGTGTTGAGAGAAATTGAATGCGAGTAAGTGTGTTGTGTCCATGAGAAGGAAATATAAGTGGAAATGGATTGAATGATTTGAATTTAGAATTTTAAATATTTGTCTTTAATGAGGCTTGATATCTTTTTAATTCATTGTGGTAAATTGGTAAACTCCATTGATATGTGTTTTGTTTTTATTGATACCGTGCTCACTTGTCCAGGAGTCCGAGAGCCAAGTGTGGGGGAATTGATAGAGCTAATATTTCCAATATTTTTAAAGTCTATTTAAATGATTTTAACCTCACAAATTTAACAAATATGATCTTATTTGTTATAATTTTGGATTTAGAGTGTGTTTTGGGATAAAGAGTTTAAATTGCATAATTCTGGATTTTTAACAGATTTTTATCACAGGGGTATTTTGGTCATTTATCATAAAATATATTTCAAAATTTTTTTATTCGATTTTTTTTGGAATCCTTATTTTATTTTAATCATCTTTGTCTTCAGGACCAGGAAATGATTCATGCATCTTGATGCCCAAAAAAATCAATGAAGTTGACAATTGTTCCGGGCGGACTGCATGGACTCCACCATAGTAATGGAAGCACATTTCGGCCTAAACACCTCCAAATGATGCGATTGCACCTGGATATGACAGAGGACTCCAAAACGCGTCTCCAAAATGAATTTCAAGCCATTTTTAATCCTTTATGATGGTCGTGGAGTGATAGAATTTTGAAGGAAACTTCCAGGAAGCTTCATCCAGAGAAAGAAGTGTTCAATAGAAAACTCATAAATCCTTCAATACGCGTCCAATTAATCTGAAATTTGGAGGGTGGACAGAAAACTAATTTATAAACAATATATATGAATAGGGTAATGCATGAATCAGCTAGGTAATTGGTCTAAAACGCGACAACTTTCTGATGATGAAATCTTCCTATAAAAGGAGAGGGGCACCTACCTCTCAAAATATTCCATTCTTCACCACACCATCTGTCACAAAGGGAGTTGGTTTGAGAGAGCAAAGGAGAAGGTGGATATTTTTATCCTTAAGAATATGAAATCCTTTGAAGATTCAATAGAGAAGATTAAGGCTTCTCAAGTGATGGAAGGCTAAGCGGCAAGTGGTTGCGGACGTCGACACCCAACAGACACTCTCTTCTGAGTTTGGATTTTAATGTGTAATCTCTTTTTGAATTTCCCTTCAACCTATATTTTTGAATGAATCTGGTTTTTTTCTTTCATAAATATATTTTCAACACATTTGTTTTGATCATTGTTTCATCTATAAAGTAGAACAATTGACTTCTCTATTTAAAATTTTTTGTTGAGGTTTTTCCACTGAGCATAGCGAATTCAATTAGGATCAATTACTTGGAGGTATTTAAGTAATTGAATCACTTCTATAGGTGGGAAAAAATCATATTGAAGTCTTAAATATGGTGTATTTTCAAATTTTAGTGTAAACCTGGGGGTCCTTGGGGGTACATTTAGGAATTTAAAATAAGAGATATTTTTTTATATACAAAGAAGAGGGGAGTGTCCGAGAGGGTGAAGCCTGTCTGCAACTGCTGTTTTTATTCTTGATTTCAAACACACATTATCTTTCCTTTAAAATTATT
Source organism: Viscum album (assembly GCA_963277665.1). NCBI lineage: Eukaryota > Viridiplantae > Streptophyta > Magnoliopsida > Santalales > Viscaceae > Viscum > Viscum album. The sequence goes on from OY728150.1 coordinate 1,845,074,674, forward strand.
TCAGTTTAGTATTTAATTAAACTTTTATTTTCAAATTTTTAATCAATTTACCATTTTCATATCTTCAAAAAACAAAAAAAAATAACAAAAGTGACAGTTTTTTACATCTCGAACTGCAACTTCCTCGAGAGACAACCCTATGGTCACCACTATGCTACATAAAAAGGGAAAATATTGATTGAGGGTTTTACGACACGACAAATGCTCACATCAATGATATAATGTAGTTTTCCCAAAAAAATGTTTTCATATGTATAAAATGTTCTTATAATGAAAAACAATATAAAATTAAATTTATTGTACTTTTTTATATTATTCATCATATGAAAAAGTAATATATTTATTTAAATACTTTTATAATGAAATTTAACATTTTAAATTATTTAAAAGAATGTATATTTTTCAATAGAAAATCATATTCATTCATTATTCTTCCAAAAATCAACCATTTCAAGAAATTCTAAAAGATTCACTCTATGCTAATTTTTTCAGGATGATTTAAAAACTGAATTTAATTTTTCCAATAAATTTTATAAAATTAAATAATATTTAATATATTATTGTCTCCAAAAAGATAATAAAAACAATTTTTCAAGAAGAATGTATAATTGAGGCATATAGAGTCTTTAACAAAATAATTGAGTACTTATATACGAATATAAATTCTAATATAAAACCATTATACATAATTCTATAAATTTAGTTACATGTATTCACTATATGAATTTAATTAGTAGGTTATAATATTACATGATATTACTTTTCATTTAGAATCAGGATTGTTAGTGTCGTAAGCTATCAAATAAATTAAATTTATTAGAAGTGAAATGTATCATCAAATTTCATAATATTACATTATATCAGGATTAAAATAAATTTCACCCCCAAAATTCAGTCATTATGATACAAAATAATGTGGATATCTCTTTTTCATCACATCCTTCTGTCCCCACGTATCATCTTTAAAATTTCGACTCCACCAAGGAACACTAACCAGGTGAGTACTCTTATTCCATAGGATTATTTTCAATGGTCTATGATTTTCTCCAATAATTACTCACAGAAATGATTATGATCTAGTTATATAACCTATGAGTTCAGTACCTGTTAAGGATCATGTATTTACTTTCTCGAGATACATACTTTAGATTCATTTGGATCTTATGATAGGTTCATTAGAAGCTCCAAACAAAAAAATACCCTTTCTACTCGATCATCAGTCATGAAAAATCCAATATACCATGTTCTTAATATTCCATTATTTTAAAATCACATGAACTTATTCTATATATAAATTTATAATAACACCTTCTAAACAATATCAAATTCTAAAAATCAGCATTAATTATTAATGTAATGATTCTATAGACTCTGAGAAATTCTGATGGGATGCTCAAAGGGTCTAATATTCTGGGCAATTTCAATGACTAGATCAAGTCGCAAAAGATGTATTTATATAACATCATTCCAAAATGTTGTATTTAAACATTTACTTCCACATAGGGATACCTATGGATCCATATGAAACCTATAATGAAAGCTATTTTTGAAATAAAACTCCACTATAGAAAGGTTTGATCCCTAACACCTTTATAATTTATTGAATAAGAACTAAAAATATATTCCTTGTTTTGAAAGGTTATTATAGTCTGACGATCCATTTGAGGATGATAATTAGTACTGAAATTGAACTCCAAATCCATATATATATAAATACCTTTTCCAAAAAATTATGGTAAACTGCAAATCCCAATCAGATATAATAAAATTTTTAACTCCATGCAACATTACGACATCCTTAACAAATATTTTAAAAATCCTATCGCGAGATAAATATTTTTTGATAGATGTAAAACGTTTTAACATTTTAATGTGATCATTTATGTCAAAAATAAATTTTTTTCCTTCATGAATTTTTGGGAGTCTAATGAAAGTATCAGTGGTGGTGCTTTCCCATTTTACAATCTTGTATTGATAATGGTTGTTACATCCCCAAAAATGTCTGTATTCCTTATTTAACTTGATGACATACCAAGAACCTAGGTACATAATCTACAATATCTCTCATCATGTTTTCCCATATAAATTTCACTTTCATATATTTATGAATCTTCATAATTTCTAGATAAATAATTAATGATGAACAATGGGTAAATCTAATATCTCATTCATCATGTCTGATTGTGGGAGGACACATACAAGGTTTCAGAATCTTATCATACCATTATAATCATGGTTGTGTTGGAACCAAGGCAATTCTCTACTAAAAATGGGGTCCAGTTTGTGTTTAATGTCAATCCATACTAGGATGACTATGGAATTGAAAATCATGTGATACTACAATAGATGTGACAAATATATTGAAGGTGGTGTCATTTTCTAGTGTTCAACAACTTTTTGAGATCAAAATCAGGAGGAAAGAGGAATGAATTATGAGTGGTGGTTTTTTGAGATTTAATATTCATTAATAGGAAACTGAAATGGGTTTAGTGAAGAATAGGATTCTCATATGATGAAATTATTAAAAATGTAGAGAAAGGTGAACAAGGATCGTGAAAGGTGTGAAGGGTTAATAGTAATCTCCACGATAATCAGAATATGTATGAAAAGGTTAAATTCCACTGGATCATTTCATGTGAGAGAGAATTGTGAAATGTTTTTTTTGGAGTTTTATGAAAAATAAAATGGATGCATTGAAGCATCATGAGGTTCTGTGCATATAAATATAGGGCTACCACCACTACTTCACACATAAAAAGCATTGGAGAAAAGGGTGAATCACTTAGAATATTTCAAGGCCAAGAGTTTTGTCAATCATGTATTTAAAGTGATATTTAGAATCCTGAAAAGACATCTCTAGTCTTTACTAATTATTAGGTATCTATTAAAAATGAGTTTCGAGATGATGATATGACACAATGATCTTCATAAAGGTAGTTTTTTCCTTAAAGGTAGTTTTCTTCATGAAGGTTGTGATCTTAACGATGAAAATTCATGAATAGATGTACTTAACGTCAAATTTAATTGAACATTGGTCTCAAGTTAATCCATTCAGGACATACATGAAAGAATATTTTCATGATAGTTTTTTAAAAAATACTTAAACTCTATTCTATTGAAGAGTCCTTCCCGTCGTCAAAATGAGTAATACTTCACAGAAAAAAATGAGGAGCTAGGGGGGGTAGATAGAACTGTTCTAAGGGAGGCAGTGCTCTATCCCTAAAATATTGTAAGGGTGATGTTCCTATCCTAGATTGACCATTTATGAACTTATGAATTCTACAACTAGTGAATATTATTGGATTTATGTATGAAAGACATATAATCGTCATATTCTACATAGACTAGCTGTTAGTGGTGAACCAAGAAAAAATATTGTGTTGTCTCCGTAGATGTGAATGTTTGATTACTAAACTATTCCAAAAGGCAAGTCTAACAAGTTCCCACCAACATCGGAAAAAGATCCATCACTTTTAAAGAAAAATTCGACACCTTGAATGACCAATCCCCTCTGAGGGTGTTCTGGGGACCTTCTTGTTGAACTAGGGAATATTTTTAACATTTTCTTGTATCTTTATTTCTTCATAATGTTGCACATTAATATCCAATTGAATAGATGAATGAATAATTAATTGTTAAAGGTAATATTTCTCCAAATAATTAAATATTTCAATATATATGATTCATAAATCCAAAATATTGAATTCTTTGTGATCATCATCATAGGTAACCCAGTATGATAATTTTGAATCATAGGATCTGCCACATTTTGTTCATTCCCAATATGGTATTGTATTGAGTAGTCATAATATTTAATAAAATAAAACCATATTCTCTATAACATATTGAAATATTTTTGAGATACTATATACATTAATTTTTTTAATAACTATGAATTTCATAGCATTTTTCATAGAGATATTACATTGATAAATTTAATGGAAAAATTTCCACATATTGCTCAAAATCATGATTTGTGTGATTTTAATCATGAACCAACAATTTTGAGGAATCATAATCCATAAATATTTCATTATACAAGAGGATTCTCCATAAACTCTTCTTTGATGCATCACTATAGATAAAAACCCCATCTAAAATATTATTTTATGTATTCATCAACTAACTCACAAAACATCTCATTAGTTCTTTGAAATTTACATCACATTCATATTTTAATAGGAAGTAGACTACCCTCTATGTCATATTGGTGAGTGGATTAAATATCCAAGGTAAATTCTTCAAAAATGATATATTATATACCTATAAACCAATAAAACTAAGGATCTCAGACATTGTGGTAGTTCAGGTCCAATTTTCAATACATTCTATCTTTTATAGATCCTCTAATATAACATCTCATGAGATTTTAGGGCCCATCAATGAAAATTCATATAGAAAAAATCACATTTGGTAATTTTATAAATCTTATTCATAATACTCAAGGACTTTATATAATTTATAATGTTATAATGAGTCTATTATTTTTTATTTAAATATATAAAAATATCATCTATAATGTCTACCACAAATAGATCAATGTAAACTGTAAAGACTCTATTAATTTAATCCAGTTTGATAGTGGGTTTATTTGGAAGTCCAAATTGAATCACTATAAATTCATAGTGTTTAGACCTCATATAAAAGGTTGTCTTCAATATATATTCCCCTCTAACCATGAATTTATAATATCAATATCAAAGGTAAATCATCGAAAAATATTGTGTCCCATGTAATTGATCAAACAAATCATCAATACATGGTAAATGATACATAATATTAATTTTTATCATTTTAAATTATTGGTAATCAGTTCAGAGTCACTTTGATAGATATTTATCTTTATATAAAATAATAGGTGCACCGAAAGGTGATGCACATGAAAAAATTAGCACATTTTCATGATTACCCAAGACTTACTTCTCCAATTCTTGGAACTCAATAGGGTCGATTTTATATGTAGTCATTGAAATTTGCGTGTCACATAAAATGTGTTATATTGATAACTCAAATTTATAATAAGTATGGAGATAAGATAAAACCTTTATAAAAAATTAATAAATCTCAAAAAAATACTCATATATTCAATGTTGAGTTTCCCCAATAATCAGAGATAAATAAACCTTTTCAATTGGAATCAAGATTCGTACAATAGTGGAAATTCCAACCAAATGTGCATATTTATCATCACATTTATTGATGATCATATAATTTTTTGGAATGTCAAACATTGATTCCCTTTCTTAATCAATGTATGATTTGTGTAGATAAAATTAATTCGGCCAAAAATATCATTCAATTTAAATAAATGACAAAAAATTATGTTTTTGTGAAGAACATTTACACTATTTATAATCATAGAGAAATTTTATACATGATATTCAATCATCATACCATTAATAGATGTTATTATGAATCCAACATCTAATAATTGATGTTGTATTTCAATAAACATTAAAGAAAAGTACCTATAATAATGTTAGTAGATCAAAAATCAAAAAGGTCATTTTGAATTATAGAGAGGATGATATTTGTACCTTTCATGACATTGTTATCATACTACACATGAATAATGTTGATTGAATGATATTTAACATTGTCATGTCCCTTAATAGGTTTCTTACCTTGATCATTATCCTCAATATTCATATTTGAGAACCAGTTTTCATAATTTCCATACTCCATACATTTGAATCACAATAGTTTGGGTGGTTCATTTTGATGTGATTTATCTCCATTATTATCTAACTTCTTATTCCCATATCAATCTCATTTGATTTCCTGGTGAGAATATTTTCTATACATAAATCATTTACCAATACCCTCAGGATAATTTTCTCTATATCTTATTCCGTACCTCATGAATAATAGAATGGTCATCTTTTTCCTTTGATGATTTTTATTATTTAAAATTATATTGATTTCAATATTTTATTACCTATCAGAAAAATGAGATATACGGGTAAATACACTCTCTTTATCCACCTTGATAGCACATCGCATGATTAATTCATAAATTCTAATTTATATTATGGATGACTACCTTCAAAATCATAGTTCTAATCCATTGATGAAATTATCAATCTTAAATTCAGGTGGGATTATATTACTAGTAAGTTACCTCACAAATCTTATAAATCATATAAATATGTTAAATGGTTTTATCATCCATTAGATTTTTCTGAAGGAACAATTTATCCATTTTCATAAAAATAATATAAGAAAAGTACATCTTGAAAAATAATATCTTAAACTTATCCCACTCCATGGATTCAATTTAAGCATTTCACCTGATGTTCCTAATGAGTTTATACAATTTATATACTAATTCTAATAAAAGGTATATACATACAACAACAATTTAATCATTTTAATACTGTAGATATGAAAATAAATTTCATTATCACCGATCCATTTCAATGAAAATATTAGATTAGTGGACCCACTAAAAGATAGAGGATTCAACCTCATAAGGGACACATCATATCATTATTACCTTATTTTATCACATGGAAACACATTATGAATAATATCATGTAAAAGTTATGTAAGGATATGAAAAATATTTTTCATTTAAGCTACCATAATAATTTTTTGTTTGGGTGGACAATAATTTCATTATCTAACACATTCAACATCAATATGGTTTCATTATGTTCTATCCATTGACTACAACCTCAAAAAGTATTGTGTGACAAAAAATTACTATAGTGGGAAACAAAAAATAATGAAAAAATCAACAGATGATATCTAAATCATGAAAAAAGCTTTTAAATATATTAATGATTTTGATTAACATTGGTTCAGTTAAATTTAATATTCAAATCCTTCATAATGCTTCATTATAAAAAATTGCGTTAATCTAAGCATATCCCACAGGAGTGTAAAACTTGATGTGTAGTAAGGTTACACTCACCATGCACCAAAATAATATTCATTATATACTCGACCAATTTCATTTTGAGTTATTTACCCTATATAAATTTAGACCAAAACAAAATTCACTTATCATATCACAATGAGTATGATTTTCTAGTAAAACCACATAGCCATTTCCATACCCAAAATTTAGAACGGTATCCTATGCATATTTCTATACCTAAAGATTCCACCAAATTTATCTAAAACATATAACCAATGACTGAATAAACCTAATCTCTAATATAAAATATAGATATGCATAAATTTCATACATAGAAAGGAATCCTAAAAAATTAATTTTCATTACACTTTACAAATACATGCATGTGGAACATAATGTTTTAGTAAATATGGATACTAGATTAATAATATTACTATATCATGAAATATCTCCAATTTCTTCCATTAATATCATCACACATATTACTCATCTATGTTGTACCCTAGTGAAATCCTTTAATCATCACTTGGGGAATTGAAAAATAATAAAGGGTGAAATAAAATTCTAAATAATGGTATGAAAGGGATGTATTGATGAACACATAAACATAATTTGGTCATAATAGTTGGATAACATGACCATAACATTTGAAAACTGTACCTGAAAAATCATATATCATAATCCTGAGTAATATAAAAATAATGTTTATTTCATAAGATAATAACGAACAAATTTATCGAAGAACATGATCCATGAGAGCATAATATTTCTAATAGTCAGATGTTTTTGGCACACAATTGTCATATAAAATCATTTCTTTAGTAGTGAAGGATCACTAAAAAACTATTATCATGGATTGGGTTCACTACCAAATCTATCATAACCCAAGATAATATTTACTCACAAGACAATCATAATTAAAAATCTCCCTAATTAAAATGGGTTTGATACCTATTTTAGTACTTGTTATCTCATGAGATATCCATCTCTACCCAATTAATTGGAGGTAAATATACTTCTGAGGGAAACAATCACAGAATGAAAAAATTGAATATATGTTTGTAAATATCATAAACCATCCATAATATCTTAACATATTAAAGGATAATAGTTTTCATAAATTCTTAATTATTTTATCATATCAAAACCCATAGAAAAGAATCATGTTTCATAGAGTTTTCATCATTACATAATTAACATGTTATAAATAAATTAAATTCATATAATCATTATATAATAATAAATATTATAAGACATAAAGAAGAATGGATGTGTATGGAAACACTGGATAATATCAATAGTAATGAACAGGTAACCTCAAATATAGTTTAGATAATTAAATATTCCTTTAAAATTTCACTGGAACATTTCATGAAGAAAATTTCCTTTTATCTTTTAAATCACTTATTTAATGATTAAAAATATAGCAAGATGAAAGATAAAATTTTCATTGAAAATAATATGGGAACATGTAAGTTGAACTTTAAATCATTTAGCAGTATGATGGTGAGGAATTTAGTTCATTACATGTGAGTTAAGAAAATGATTCCTTTCACATTTTATGTAAAAAGTCAGAAGTAACTCATTCGAAAAATAACAAGAATATTATTTTCATACCATTTAAAAGAAAGTGAACAGTTTTAAAAAATGACATCAAATAATAATTATATAATATTAAAAAACTGAATACATTTTTAGAAATCATTGTTGTCGATGAAAAAGGAATTTCAATTTTAAAGATATATTAAGCCACATTTCCTTGAAAACAAATTTTACCTATAGAGTTATTAATATGAGGGATATAAAATAAAAACATGTTATATAATGAAAAAAATATTACAAAAATAAAATTAATGATATTCATGAGATATATGTATAATATATCATAATAAAATTATAATGAGAATAGATACCAATAAATCATAATTTTTTAACATAATCCCATTACCGAAAGTTTGAATTTCGTAAAAATAACTTTAAACTCTGTTATAAAAAATTTAAATATTTTATAATTTTAAAATAGAAACATGTACATAGTTTAAAAATCACATATGATCAACTTATCACATAACGTCACCTATTTTTTTAATAATTATTTATTAAGTTTTTTCCTTGGTGTTAAATCTTTAAAATTTCATGAGATTTTTTGTCTTTTAGTTAATATCCGGGTACATTGATAATGGTTCCATTATATACACAATTTTAGTCACGATATAAATGTCATATATATTTGTAAAAATTATATTTAGATTTATCCATTATGAATAGATTGAGAAATATAAATTACACCAATCATTAAAAAGTTAGCTAGTATGTATACAAGAATGATATTTTAACTTTAAAAAAAATGGAATATTAGAAATATAAATAATAATTATAATGAAAAAACCTATGATACCCTCCAAAATGGTACCCAAACTAATACTCTATATAATTTAATTGAAATATCAATCCTGAACAGCTAGTGACTAACACCTGGGAATTATACAACAACCAGAGGGAATGATTTTTCCCATGAAAATGAAATATACATAGAACATATATATACACAGCGAAATGAAATATAGGATTGAATAAAAATAATTATATATTCCATAATAATTATATAAAACAGTAGTGATACAACATGACATTAGAAATAATAAAATACAAGGTATATGTACAAATACCAAAATGGAAAAATAAAATAGGAACCACTTACTCTATCTGGCATTTGGCTAATGAACTACCATCTCACCTCCAGAAACCCATACCCATATAACAAAAACCAGAACCAATCAATATATAACCTTTGATTTTTAGTATCATAATAAAATACATGGTCTATACATTCCCAATGTAATATATGAGGAGTGAGATAAAAATGATCTGTAAGATCCCACTTTGGAGTTCCATATCATGTTCTTATTGAAGAATCGTAATATGGTCATTTTTAATAATAAAAAGGTATGATAAGTAGATTATTTTTTTATCAAAATACTGGTAATCATTTCCCCTTTCACAAGTGTTATGCAATAATCCAGGTAAAACAGTTTCAAATCATAATTCAAATAAAACAATTATGATTTATAAAGAATGTATATTAATGGAAAACCTTCCCAGATAGTGAAAAATGAAATATATGACTATGATCAGAAACATTAGGCTATACAGTTAACTTATACCATAATAGTCAATAATGAATAGTGTGAACATGAGACCTTAGGACCAAGGGCCTATGGAAATGAAAAATAATACATGACTAAACCTCGTATAATCTCAATATCATGTCCTTAGTACACATAACCAAGGGAAAAGAGGAATACTCGATGAGTAAACCCCCTATGGATGAAACAAACATGGCCCAATACTCAACCCACCACTTTGGTTCCCAAGGCTTCCATGTACTGAATTTATTAAGTCATTTGAAATGGAATTTAACATTTCATAATCAGTACTATAAAAAACTATTCATAAAAATAAGACTAGAAATTCAATATAAAAATCCACTTTACAATGCTATTCAGAACACATTTCCCTGATCAAAATTATGGGGAAAAAATATTTTGTCAAAGAAACTAATACACAACAAAATTAATTATACATTATATTTTTTTAAATATTTTATCGATAATAAGAAATTACAGTTCTCCTAACATATGATATAGACAAAACCACCTACCCGAGACTCTGATCGCACAACCCTTGCAACAAGATCCATACACCAACTACGAAAGGAAACCTAAAAGAAATTAAAGATTCCCTAACCATGATTCGTGTATCTTATAATTGGTCTCCCTAGATTAAATGGTCATAAAGAGGTTATATTAACACATAATTCGAGCCTCTCACATGACGCACCGAAAAACAACACAAAAAATAGCTCCTAAACAAAAATAACAAAAAGTAAACTATAAGGGATTAAGGAAGTATTATTTCATGATAATAAAAACAATAAACCCATCACAAAAACCAACTCTAATTCTCATAAAAATGAATATAATGAAGAACATAAAAATATATGAGCTACTAACCAAGATAAATAAAAAAAGAGTTAAATAGAGTGATCCAAAAAGAATGAAACCACCCCAATGGACATGTTTCATTTCGAGGGTTTTAGAGTGGGGAATCATACAAAATAAGGGGGGATTTAAGAATTCAAAATAGGAAAACAAATAGGATAAAAACATGAAAAATAATGTATCTGAAATAGGTATCTCATTCTTTTTAAAAGAAAGTGGGATGAATTCATGATATTAATTCCTTTCAAAAGATGAAAATTTTTCCTACCATAAAAAAATCACCGATTCTCCATAAAAAAATTTCATAAATCATATTCCTGGTGTGAATTGGTTCTTTAGAATGTTTCCTTCCCAACCCCTGTAAAAACTCCTTGTGCTCCTCAGATCACCTCTCCCACCCTCTAAACTGAAGAAAACACACTCAAAAGAATTAAAATAGAGTGTACCATTATTCAGGATGTTATAATAAATCACCATTACCAAAAAATATTTTATCATATATATAATAATATATATTAAATTAATATATCCCAATTAACGCCCTTCAAAATCATAAATGAAAAATGAATCACATCACTTCTTGAAGGTAATAGCCAACACGTACAACATAGTGACATTATTATTTTCAAATTGATTGAAAATAAGAAAGTAGATATTATACTTTAATTCTAGATGAATAATTATATCTTAAATATCATAGATAAACAATATAAACAAAATAATTACCATCCATGACAGATAGTGATTGAAAGTGAATTAAATCACTATATGGTGGTGGTATTCAAAACATACTCACAAGTGATAAATTATAATTTAATTTGAAAGAATATAACATGAATAATGGTGTTTAAATAATAATAATAATAATTTTTTATAATTACTAGTAAAAATATATTATTTTATGATGAATAAAAAATAATAATTTGAGGTAAATAAAGAAATGTATTGAAAAAAAATTGGTTGGATGATAACCTCTTCTCTTGTAGGCCTCCTTTATATCCCTTTATAAAGACCCTTGTAATGGAATTTTAAATATAAATGTATGTATAAATCATGAATATAGATGTTTATAAGAGATTTTTATTGGTTTTAGTCCACTTATTTGGACTATAGTGTTTAAATAATATAAAGGATGGGTATTCTTTTATCAGGGGAGGAGATTAAAGAAAATGAATTTCGTAAAAGTTAAAAATACTACACTATCATTATCAATAAAAATTATTAAAAATGAATATAAGTTGAAAGGTAGGATATAATGAGGATTATTTATTTATATTCAATAAAATATTGACATTTTTAATTGGAAATATTACCCATATCAATTTTTATAACCCATGGTATATCTGTTTTAACGTTAACAAATAGATTTTTCTTTTTTACAATTTTCTAATATTCAATATGAAAAAAATTGAGTTATATATAACTAAAAAAATGAAATTTTTGTTCAAAATGTGGAATATATTTTATCAAATTCATATATGAGAAGTGTTAGACTTTAATGTAAAATTAACCATAAAATATGCATTTAAAAAGATATTTTCCAGAAAAATGGTTTCCCACACTAAATATTCAATTATTTTATTTTCAAATGAGTGGATTTGAGGGTAAGAGGTTACCACATAAGTCATGAAAGATTATGAAGTATATTATTTGGACAAAATTAGAAATTAAAAAAGGATAACCCAACCAGAGGAGCCCCCAAGCCACATGCCATCTGCGACAGCTGATGTCCTATCGCATGCATCAGCCACCGTCAGCCTATTGAACCACTATCATTGTAAATATCACCCATTTCCACTAGATACATTGACTATAGATAATTTTTTCGGATATCCTTTCAATCCTAATTAAAAAAATAAAAAAATACCACTAATATCAGCACCGTCCATTGACAACATTGTCACCGCCATCCAAAAACCAATCGATAGAGGCCATCATAGTACATAAAAGGAATAAAAATGAATATAACCCAAAAATAAATGGAACCAGCACTGAAAAAGTATCAAAACAACCAATGATGAAAATAGTCCTGAAAAAAAATCATGATCCAAATTTGACACTTCAATCCCTGGTGATAAATTCTACAGACTGCCACACTATAACAATTCACATCGAAGATCAATGATGGCCACCATATATATGATAACGGCCTGGAATCACATCCCGGAACACCCTAACCGAACAAGATTACATTCGAGAGCCTCATTGAGACTATCATAGTAGTTTAACATGGAGGGTGACGAAGGAATAGGGGGCCAGAGCAAAGATTAATCAAATATGGATTCGATAGAGAAGCATCCTTGCTAGGACATCCAACTCAAACCCTCGAAGCCACTACCAGTTAAAAAGCTCACCAGAAACAACATCGAAGATTCAAAAACCACTAATATATGGAGCACTAAGAAATATGACATTGGATGGATTCCACGAATGTGGAAAACCCAGGAGACGTTGACTCGCACATCTCATACCTTCCTGAGAAGAACCGGCTCAATAGGCTTGAGTGCAGTCAGAAACACGTCCAATGAGGAGGGGAGAGTTGGGGAAGATAAAATTAGGGATCCACTAGGGCCCAGGGCCTCCAAAAAGATCATATGGGATTGAAGAAGAGGGTAAACATGAAAAATGATGGAATGTTGGGAGAAAGAAGGGATGGGAGAAATGGTATGGAAGAAAGAAGAAGAGGGAAACTTGGGAGACGATGTTAGAGATAGTGCATATAGCCCCCCCTTGAAATTGACTGATAGAACCTTATTTGGAGTTTGATGAGAAAAATCTTCTAATAGTATCTAAAAACATTCCTAATCTGTTCATTTTAAATTTCCTCTGGAATTTGAAAAAATGGTTTCTTAAATATTAGTTTTTTTATACCAAAATTGAACCTAAAATTATTCTATTAAACATAATTTGAATATTAATTATATAAATTAAAAACAGTACTTTTAAAAAATTATATATATATTGAATCATTTTGAATTCTATAAATGAAAATACTATTTTCAATAAAAAATTAATTTTTTTATTATTCATTTAAAAATTAATCCTTTAAAAAACATTATAAAAAATCACTTTGATATAATTTTGGAATTATTATTTAAAAAATGATTTAAATTCTTTCGAATACACTTTTTGAAAATATAAAAAATAAATTATATAATTTCTCACAAAATGAAACAAAACCCAAATTTGAGTAAAATGTTTTATTTGATTATATAGATATTAAAAAAATTGACCACTTATTTTTGAATATATATTATTTTTATAAAACACTTCAAAATAATTTTTCAAAATGTGGTTCTTCTTATTAACTCTTAGAATTTAATGGTTATTTTACAAAATTATAATATATTGTGGTTTATTTAGAGAGTGGTTTGTTATTATCCCAAGGTATCAAATAAATTGTGGTAATTTCAAAAAAAATCATATTTTTTGGTGTTGTTGTAAAATATGATATATTTTACATGGTAAATGTCCATTCGATATTATTTGTAAAATTTCCTGAAATAGTATTTGATAAATCTATAGGGTAAGTCTGATTATGTTCCCAAATAATATTATAACATTCCAAAAGATATAGATTATAAATATAGAAACATTATAAAGAGTGATCTTTGATTTTAAAAAAGGACATTAGAAACTGGTCCATAAACTTAATAATCTAAGCCTTTTAAGAGAAATATAAATTATATATAAGTGAAAAAACATTTAAAAATTAACTCCCCATAACGTAAATAAATTTTATGTTGTTTATTCCTCCCAAATTGTGATTTTCGAAAAGAATTTTAAAGGATATAGTTATATAGAACCATTTCCCCAAATTGATAGGGAGAAATCTATAAAAAAAATTATTATCTAAACATGTATTTATGAAATGCTAGCATTCATTAAAAGAGATATATTAATGTAAAAATATTCAACCAAAATATTAGATATTTTTTCATTATAATATTTCAAGGATTCCATTTAAAATATTTTATTCGTAGACAATTGTTTCTGGTTGATCTTCATCTTATTAATTTCATTCCTTATTTTCAATAAGTAATATTTATTTGACTAAATATTTTACATCATATTTAATGAAATGGGAAATTAGTTCAACTAAATCCCTTAAAAACATAAAACACTAGATTTGATGTCATCCACAATCATTTTAAACTGACAATAATTTCTTCTTAGTCCTTTCAATATACTTATCAAGGATCAAAATATCATTTTTAGTGTGGTTTATAAACTATACAATCCTATTTATCTTTTTTAGAATCAACCAAATATCCCCCTTTATGAGTTTTAAACTATTATTCATTATGGAAAACTGTTTTACAGATTTTTTAAGAGAGATTGAGCCCTCAATAATAACCATTTTTTCTTGGATGTAAAAACATCTTGCTTGATTATCCAAAATTATCTCCCTAATACCGTGAAGATTTTTTATTACTAAATTAGATTAATTAACCTTTATTTATATCCATTCAGACATTGAATTATATCATAGTTCTTGAAATCATCAAATACTATTTGAAAGGGAGATTCTCTTACTATTAATTGTGAAAATAACTATTCATTATCAAAATAATTTGATAGAGTAACTTCTTCAATCACTATAACCACATTGAACTTATGACAATCTCATGGCATGGAAATTTATTCTTTATTTTCACTCTCTGAATTCTCATCATTTTGTTTAGCCATGTGATGTTTATACCAATTATGATTGGGTGGTTAAAGATATAGATATATGATCTGAACAATATTAAACATCTAATAAAATTATAAGATATTTGTCAAACTTTGTCTAATTATATTAAATACATCATCTTTCACAGTACTCTAGATTCCTCTTTGGGATAATTATATTTTCCTAAAATTTTATATTTATTTTTTGAAAAAACAATTACGAACAACTTGATGAAAAAATCACTAACATATTTGATGAAATTTTTCTCTTTTCCTCGAATAATGGATATAAGGAAAACATTAGTATTATATAATAGATAATTATCCTAGGAAATTGATAAAGGAACTTAATAATTCTTCTATATAGAAATAGAAAAAATAACAAATTCTTGTTGTTTCTTAACATCAAAACGTTATTATTTTATTTTTATTAAGAAATCATGACCCACCATTTCCTTATCTACTTTTACTAATTCATTAATTATATTTTCCAATTTTTCATCGTATCAAAAATTTATTCCTTCACTGAATTATATTCTACATTATAATGCCCAAAAAATAGATATCCTTTGTTTTTTATCCTGCTTGTTTTTCATAATATTTATTAAGGGTTCAGTAGAAATCAATTTAATTTAAAATTAGGGTATCTTAGGGGAGTTTCACATGGATTTAATAGTTATCCTCTTCTCATGATATTTCTTCATAATAAATTCACATTCATTTAATGAAAAATATTTTTCAAAATTTTGATGAACATCCATTTTGAATGAAAATAAATGTATATCATATTAGTAGTAGTTTAATCTCCAAAAGGAGATTCCTTATCATTTTTGGTAGAAGATTAATTCTTGAAATTATGAATATCAATTTATATTAAAAATTTTGTTAATAAATGTTTTGTACAAAAATAAATAAAGCTAAAAATATATTATATTGACAACAATAATATAGTTCCACATGTACAAACCAATTTGATTTTTTGATGTTGTAAAGAAACAATTAATCATATTGATCAAACATCTTGAGGGAATCATTATCGCAACTCCTCAGTAGAAATTCATTTTGATTCAAAATCATTGTAGTCATTATTTCTAGTGAATGATGAAAAATCTTCCAAACATTACCATTTAAAAAAAAATTCACAATAATAAGTCTATCAAATGAGAAAAATATTTCTTGTATATTAAGAATTACATAGGAATATTCTCTATTGAATTGGATTATATCAAGCTCAAAAAATTATTTTAATACTGAAATTGTCAAAATTTCCAAATTGTTTGAACGAAACTTTACTCAGACCATTAACCTCATTAAACCTTGATATAATGTAAAATTCATGCAGTATAATCAGATTTTTATTTTTAAAAATGTTCTTGGTTATGAAAATTGATTCCAAACCTTTAAACATAATTATTGATTTCGAAAGTGAATCATACCATTTATACAATCATTGATCGATCAATAATTCCTTAATTACATTCGTAGTATTAAAATCATCAATATATTCAATTTAAAATGAATGAATGTAATTGAATTATCTTTATGATCTAATGTAAAACCCGCGTGAAATATTTGATAAGGAAGAATCAAAGAAGATACATCTATTCTCAAAATCTGTTTAGGAGTAAAATGAATTGACTCACTATGACAAAATATAGAGACGAGGATCAATATTTAAAAATCTAACGGATCTAATGTTTATGATTATATCATGGAAGATAATGATGTTTAGATTTTATGAATTTTTATGTTTTGAACAATTTAATTTTATTAAAATGTATTCAAATTTTTTTATTTTTGTCATAGATATATCATTTTGATAGGATGTTAATGATTATGATAAAACTTTAATAATGGTTCCTATTAAAAATTAAATATAAAATAGATAGAGGTACATTTATAGAGTTAATATATTATTATACGTAAGAATTTTGTTCAGATGATATGGTGAATTAGATACATAGAAAGATTCATATGAACAGAGTTGGTTCTATAGAAACCTTCAACACCATAATTCTAAATATACATAAATATTTCTTAAAAAATATCAATCTGGGGATACAAGTAAAAAATAATATACGGAAACAAGGAAAAAGCTTTCCACCTTTATTAATGTGTTTTTTCATTATAAGAAGATATGTACAACCCAATCTGAAATTTCGACTAGTTTATAATGATCATTCAAACTCACTATTTAATATATATAAATCTTTTACAATGTATAGGATTTGAAAATATTTTATCATGTTGATCTTGAGTTCAGTTAAATTATAAAGTAATTTCTCCATTATTTTGTGATCACGATGAAAATGGTTTATCAAAATTTTTTTCATTGATCATGGGTTATGTGATGGTTTCTTAGAAAATTCTATGTCACATATGTTATCTCACAAAATTTAAGGTTTACAAAGAACTCAAGGAAAAATTAATTAGTGTCTATTAAATCCACAAAAAATTAGCCGAACAACAAACATTTACTACATATTTAGCATTAGGTTTGTAAGGATCTATATAATGTTTCCTCATTCATTATATTTATACAATAGCCTCTCACAAGGAATTAAAATTTCTATATATACCTTTTTAGAATTTTTTTTATCCATAAAATTCGTCATTTTTAAAAAAATTGTTCAAAATCAATTCTAGAGAAATTAAATATTCCAAGATCAAATATACCTTTATGTTAACAAAATATTCATTTAATATCGTTAAGTTGGTTTTATTTTTGATTGTATTAAAATAATAATTACATTATTATAGAAATAATTAATTATGGTCTACTATCAGTACGATATAATAAACAACCAATTATTTGTCTAATTGTTTTTTTCAACTTTCTTCTTAGAATCATCAAGATGTAGTGTTTTTAGGTTCTTAGTGGAGTAATTATAATTTATTAACTATCTAAGCCAAATATATTATATTAATCTTTGGTGCACCTTTTTTGATAACAGAATGTTCATTCTAGTTAATGGGAAATCTGAAAGTAGTGAAAAAAATAAGTTTAACCATTATGATAATATCAAAATACAATTTCAATTTTCTGGTAAAGAAAATTGAAAGTGTTTTCGATTTGAGTGAAATATAATTTAACAATAATAATTCAGTACAATGATGTTATATTTAATAAAATTTAGTTGAAAATGATACGCACCACCATCTACCTTAATTTTTTTTTGAATTAGAAAATCCAGTAAGTCTATCATACCTGACCATTGAATCATATTTACCTTCATAATGTTCCTCAGTCATTTTCAATAAATGATCTAGAGAATTTATATTTTCATAAACATGTGTTTACTCTAGATAAACATCCTCATATATAAAATCTGTTAAGAAAATAACACATTAAATAAATTTTATATAGATTAAAATTGAAATATTTTTAAAATTATATATGTATATTAATTAATTTAATTGTTTCTACAGGTAATGTTTATATATATTATTCCTTATTTTTGAATATTTATCAATAAAAATTACTTTAAATTTATCTTACTATAATTTATTTTTCAAATTTTATGTTTCATAAAAACAATTTTTTTCTAATAAAAAATTATATTTCTATCATCATACATTAGATCAAACATTTACCTTTCAAATTCATTCATTTCATCACTTTTAGTTATCCAATATTCATCACATAGAGCCTCATAATGTGTATTATGTTTGAAATAATTAACAAATGACCAATATTTACTTTTATTTCTTAACAAACTATTAGTTTTGGCCGGTTGATATACATATCAAAATATACTATCAATTGGTTAAATCCATAAGGTCAACTGATTTTGTGGATTATTAAATCATTATTATTTAACCATAGGATGAAATTATTATAATGATATATCTTTTGAGATTATTTGATGATGTTTTCATAAATCTGATCAAAATTAACAAACTTTGAAAAAAAGTTTTGAAAACATCACCCGAATATATAGATTTTGGACTTTTGAATACAATATGATCTATTTATTCAAAATTATAATAACTTTTTCATTACCTTTTTATGTACATTTGGTAATTACATGAAAAGAATTACTAGTTATATTATATCCAAAAAAATCTCTGAACATCTTTTGGATCAAAATTATCAAAATTATCATTATTTTTCAGAATGAATGCTATACATCCACAACTGTAAAGTAAAATATGTTAGGATTTCATCCTTCCTACAATTAAAAGGTATTTTTATTAAAAAAGGAAGATATAAATGGTTCCTTATTGTATATAAATAAGTAAAAAGTGATTCATCACAAATATTTTTAGTAGTTCAGTATTCAGGCAATATGGTTCAATTTGTTTCAATAATTAAATTTCTTTATTCAACCACACAATTGGACTAAGGACTTCTTGGATCTGAAAAGATGCATGAAATTTAATTCATTCAATAATATGTATAAAAATTAACTTTTATTAATTATCCACCCTGATAACTATAAATTATTTCAGATGATAAGGCTTTCAAGTTATTAACAGAGGCTACAAAATAATAAAAATAAAAAATGGATTTGATTATTTAGTTCAAAAATATTCAATGTATATCTAGTGTTGTCATTAACCAGGATAGATACAAAGTTTTTGTTATCCAAAACATATAGTCTATTTAGTAATAAATAAATTCATGTTCAGTAACTATAAACTATCAGAAGTTAATACTTCAATAATATATTTAAATAAATAATTATTTTTCTCTCTACATTGAAAAGGGATATATACTTTTGAAAAATTAAAATCACTCTCTACTATATCTCTTAAATGTCCTATTGTAAAAATATTTCATAAATATCAAATAATAATGTATCAAAACATTATATGATATAACCATGAATTTTATTCCATTTCCCTAATATATGGTAGATATTGTCTTATATTATGATGTATGTCTAATGTGTAAACATTATCATGCCTATAAAAAAATAATAACTTCTCCTTTTAGATTTTGAATATTACATCAATAATTGATAAATATCCAAATACAACCATCATCATATAATTGAAATATTTTTATGAAATTTTTATTATGTTCTACAATATTTAAAAATTTAGAAATTAAATCCTTACCAAGGAATTAAATATAACTAAATCATTAGATTTCCCGTTGAGCATTGTCAGAAAAAGTCACTTTCACACATTTCATATGAATAATATTATAAAGGAAATGTTTGATGTTGGTTATATGTTTAGAGTAACTATATCCATGGGAAATATGTTACGGCTGTTGGAACTCATCCTTCCACCCTCAAAAAAAAATTTATGTTTTTGGAACTAATAAATTCTTGGGTCTAAAATTGTCAAAAATTTACACATAAAAAATAAATATCTATATAAAATTATTTTTCATTAAAGTTATAAATTGTTTTGAAATATAATAATTTTAAATAAATTACGACTAATAATTATTTAATGAACACTTTTTATTTTCCACCTATTTATAATTTCATAAAAAAGGGTGCATTTTTTGAAAAAAATAGTTAAATTTAAAATGAGGGTTGTTAAGTAAAACAAATTCAATTGTTATTTATATGAAAAATCAACAACCTACATAGATAATAAAAATTTTCATTCCCAAATGTCAATCTTGATGTCTGATTTCACAATATATCAATCTCATAATCTATTTGAAAAATTAATTATACTAATTATATTATATTTATTTATATCATTTATCTGATATAATATTTTGTTTATAAATTTTAGAAGTATGATTATAAATTCATGTATTGAATTTACCTGATTATTCTTTGGAATAATTATATTTTTTTCATAAAGGATGCATTAATTTTCACCAGTAATGTAACATATCTTGTAATTTATTCAAAACATGAAATGTTAACCTCATAATCTGATGTTAAAACCTTCATTCATCTGATGAAGAAAAAAAATTCATCATCTGAATAAGAGTAATATGAATATAATGTTATGTTTGTAAGATTTTTTAGAGACACCATGACCATGTATTGTTGTTTATTATTTGGAATTCAAAACTCAAATCCCCTAACCACTTTATTGTAAATCATAACATCTAAAAAAATGGACACTAATATCTATAAGAATAACTCCATATATATTATTATTTACTTATTTTCATTCTTATTCCTTTATAAAATTCATTTAAAACTTTTTAAATATATTTTTAACATTGGTTAGTCTTTCATAATATTCCATATATTGTTATATTTATAAAAAAATATACTATGAAGTATCATTATAATTTATTTTTTATAAATTGAATGAATATTTATTATAAAAAATCATATTAATACTGTTAGCTAGATGAACA
Organism: Viscum album; assembly: GCA_963277665.1. NCBI lineage: Eukaryota > Viridiplantae > Streptophyta > Magnoliopsida > Santalales > Viscaceae > Viscum > Viscum album. Next base: position 1,845,096,494 of record OY728150.1, read on the forward strand.
CGATCATTTTCACTTTACATTATCGAAAAGGAAACTAACACCACATTCACATTCTCCATCGATTTTGAGGACCATGAAATTTTTCACTAGAAGTTAAATCAATATATATATATATATATATATATATACAGAAGGAAAAGAGTCAACATTATTTTTCTTTTCTAACATAATATCTCTTTTAAACATAGTCTCATACTGTACGAGATTAACAATCAAATCATCCAAACATTGCATTGTATAGTTATTAGTGTTATCTATTTTTTTCCTCTTAGATTCCAACTCCTTCTAAATTATTTTAGTAATCATTTTTAAAATATAATTATATATCAATTATTTATTTAAAATAGAATTAAATTCCATCACGATAGATAAAAATGTTGATTAATTTTAGTAACTGAATCACATACTAAGAATTCAAATTCATGATTTTCAGGAAAAATCATAAATATTATTTTTTCCAAAACCATATAATTGAAAAATGAATAACTTATATATTTTTCCAAATATTACTAGTAGTATCAGAAGAAGATATAATACAATATAAATTCATTATTATATATGGTAATAATGTCTTTCTTAATATATAGTTAAACAATTTTTTTATTCTCTATAAATAATAATTATTATATATTATGAATATTATAATTTTCTGTCATCATGATAAAATTATAAAACCTTATGTGTATAATAATTTTATTTATCCAATGTCAAATGTATTATACTCATTATTTTAAATATTGAGGGTCTTCTAGGATGTTGAATTTATAAAGAACCTAATAACAAGCCCTCCATCATTAAAAATATATTATTTTCCACAGTCACTATTACATTTATCATGATAAATGTAGAGATATAATATTATAACAAATGTAAGAAAATAATATTATCTAAACTACATAAAGCATGTGGTGAATTTTAGTTTATAAAATTTAGACATACAATTGTTCCAACACATTGTTTCATAAATTTTGTTTGAAAAAATGTTTTTATATACCTTATCAAATCATATTAATAATTTAAAACATTACCGAGTATAAAATTTATATAAAAGGAAAAATGGAAATAATAAATCTGGATAAATAAGTATAACAAAGTATAAGAATCTTTTATAATGAAAAAAAATAATTTACAAAACAATTCATAGGAATGTTCTTCATATTCACCCAATATGATATAGAATTAAGTGAACCTGATATAAGGTCTCTTATATTATAATCATTTCTTATGGTCATTATTCCATGCCTTGGAAACCATATATCTGCATGATCTGAAAGAACTATGTCCACCTTTCCCTATGAGTACTCAATCTACCATATCAGGAAAACAATGATTACTCTATCCCTAATATCTCTTGGTAACATGATGAGAAATATATAATTAATGTTTTAAAAATTAATTATTTATACTGATATTCTGTTAGACTATGCTTTATGGAAAATATATAAATATTATAGTTGAATAGTACTATGAAAAATTTTGTTTTAAGAAATAGACATCAAATTCAGATCATATATTGTACTCAAGATTCTTAATATCCATGTTTTTGGTCATATTTATTGATGATCTTATAGTTGTCCGATTTATCACTTATCAAGATTAGTTGCAATGAAATTAGAAGATACTATTCTCTTTTTGACATGTACAGAATAGTAACACTCTATCTTATGTTTATTAGTTATTGAACTGTTACAATGATTAGAATAATTCTTTATAGTAGAAATATAAAATATTAATCTTTAGTTCTAACTACATCTCCATTTGAACATCTTAGAAAACCTTCATCTGATTAGTTTTATATGTCGACATTAGATATAATATGTCTAATAAGAATCACAAAAATATAATCTGATAGAATTTATGAAACTCCTTCTGATGTGATTTTAATATCATACAACAAATTTGAGTTTTATACATCTATCTGATATAAATATTACATGTTTTATTAATGTACATAGTAAATGATCATCAGTATACTTATCATAAGTCCTTCCGATATTACTAGTATTCAATATATAGTAAAAAATAATTCAATCATACAAAACATCAAATATTTGGAAAACAAAATGATTAAAAGTATATAACCAATTTAAAGAGATAATTTTTATTTTCTGAATTAATTCCATAAAGAGTTATTTCGACTCAGCAATATATCATAATATAATTTAGAGTCCCTTTTAAGTTTTTAATAATTCATTTAACTTATATAAGATCTACCCCTTGGGGTTTCATTTCATCCATGCACAATAACAAAACAAAAAAATTAGGTACGTTCTTATTTCTACTAAATAAAGTGGGATACAACTATGAATTTAAAACACTATTTGATAAATACATGTTAATTTTTCATCAATTGAAAGATATTTCTAGTGTCCAATAGGATTAGATACCTCTCTTCATTTATTTATATAAATACTATTTTAATTCATTTTAAAACTTCTATTTTGAGATAAATATAAATACTATTGTTTTTATACAATATAAAACCCAGTATTATTGAATCTCACTAATTACTATCATATAAAAATTCATCTTCATTAGAGTTGTAATTCCCCCAAAAATATCTTTGTTTCTTACTAGAAAAAATTGTGTCAATGTATAAAATATCACATTGAGTAAATTTGGGTAATCTCATTTGAAATATATATTAGAATCAACATTATATTTATTAAATTACATGAACATTAAACTATAGTGTATCATAGGATACCATTATCAATGTTATTCATTGATCTTATATAATACCATCTTCAATTTAAAAACATGTAAAATATCACCATCATGGATAACCTATTTTATTTGTTCAATATTGTTCTCTTCCTCACATTTTCAATTAATTTTTCTTACATAACCTCTCACTATAAATAATTATAATTTCATTGAGAATGTGTCAAATAAATTATTCAAACGAATAAATTCCCTCTAGCTAGAAAAAATTCCCATTAAAAATCAATACCCGAAATCTAAGAGTACCCTCTAAAAATAATGTAATATTGGTATTATTATAGTTCTCATTTCACACTAAGATTATTCTCAAAATTGAACTTTTCCATTATCACATTCATCTAATTTAGAAATATCCTAATGTTTTGTTATTCTCAAATTAATTCACCTCTTATATTATTAATTTTATCTAATACTCATGTTGTGTGATTTATTCAATAATTTATTATTCAACTAATAAAATAAAATGATCATATTATAATCTATCAAACATATTTTGGTTATTGAACCATTTTTTACTCCAATAATATTGTTTATATCAACAAACATCCATAGTATTGAGAACTACTTTCACCTTTCACTAAAAAAAATATTTAACATCTTCTAGTAAGTAAGGATCCTACGTTAAACACCATATATTCTTATGTCATTAGAAAATACTTTACATTATTTTACCAAATATATTTTAGGTTTATAGTTTTATAGAATCATGTCATAACTCATAAATGAAAACCCCATATACTCGAACTAGATTGTTCTACCCATTTTCCATTTTTCACTAACTAAAACTTATTATATAAAATATCAGTTATTTTTTAGAAAAATATTTTTTAATTTCAACTAGATCTCTTCTATGTTATTCTCCATCCTTAATACTCTATGAAAATAATTTTAAAAGTCTCGAATGAGCACAACACTCTCATAATGTGACATAAAATGAAGAAATACATTATCCTAGTGAAAAACAAAAAACCAATGAAATTTTTATTTTTATCAAAATTTCATTTTAGATAATGAAATAAAACTGTTACAAATGAAAAAAAATGCACTTTTTTCTCAAAAAAATAATAAAACCCAGTATAAAGTAAATAAAAACCCATTTAGAAACATATATAATCACATTCATAACCAATTTTATTCCCATGTCAGAAATAATGGGAGCATTATTAAATCCATAGGAGAACCCCTTAGGTAAATACCTCAATCAGGAATAAAAATACAAGGTAAATTACCCAGATCATTGGATCACTATCTTTGAAAACCTATCGTATGAGCTATATGAGGACAAACTAGTTCTATCTAGGAACAACCAATATATATGATCTGTCAGGTTCACCCATGAGCTATAGTGGAGATCAACCCTTCTTGAATGTTTAATCAAACTCACAGAAGATCTATAATATACCCAAACTATTGGTATAGTTATATTGGGTGCACCCATTTCATACATGTTACTCAAGTATGATATAAAAAAATTATTCTTAAGAGTTTTAATCATAAAACCTACATAAATATAATTTCAATCCATATATAAAATAAATTTGAAAATTAAAATATAATTTCTACCAGAAAAATCATTTCTAATAACAATATTACCCCAATTGGGGTAATAGGGGATTTCTTATAAATCATAAAATATTATAAAAGAAGACCAGGGAAAAATAATAGTTACAATAATTAGACATTTTATTTTCACTGTATAAGTTAGAGTATATATTTACTTGTTGTTTTATGAAAATAAATTCAGACACTATATTAAAAAATACATTTTTGATCACCTTTGAAAGAATGAAAAATAAAACCATTTATCAAAATTAATAAACTACGTACATAAAAAATAAATAATTTTCTCTCAAAAGAACCATGGAAAATTCTAATTGAAATGTCAAATCATTGATGCATATTGATGGGGGGATATTCTATTCCCTTTATTTATTTTAAAAATATGTTCCATTTTATCTTTGTGAAAATAGTTGAAGGGGAACATTAACAATGGATTTCTTAAAAGAAAGACTCTTACTATTAGTCCGAGTCAACTTATATTCCCTTTATCTTACTTAATAATAAAGTAATTTAATTTTCATACATTATAAAAAACCATTATAAAATACATTATTTATTTATTTAGTTTATTTCCATGTTATATATAATCACATAATCAATTTAATTTACATTAGGCATTTTGACGATATTCATCCCACATGTTAGAAATGAATTTGGTTGGTTGAATATTGTTAAAAAGCTCATTATTACATCATCTCTAGAATAATAATAATAGAATTTTTTTCATAATTATATATAAATCATAGTTTTAAATCCAACTATTAAATATTGTTATGAAAAATGAACTATGTTACAATTTGAGAGACAATATATCGTTCATACACATGAGTGACACTTCCATTTTTCACCGGTCATTATGAAATGAAGGAAAAAATAATTTTATTTAGTCATGATGATCACAACATGATAACTATCATATTCATAATTTAAATATAATTATATATATTATACATGAGATTTGGTGATGAAAAACAAATCACATCGCTTCGTAGAGGTGGTAGTCCACAAATACACTATTACGATGTTATTATTTTTTAGTGAATGGAATTGGAAATAGGTAAATGACATATTACAACTTAATAATGGTAAATATTTCAAGAATATAACATATAATAATAAATTCAATTTTTATAATCCATAAAATAGAGGTAGGGAGAGAAAATGAATTATACCAATTGATGAGTTAGTAGTTTGTTGTGCATAAAAATGATGGTTTTGTTTCACGTGTAATGAAATTAAATATAGATATACGATATTAAATTAGAATAAAAATATCCTAATTTAAAAAAATATGTAATTATATAATAAATCACTTTCATTTATACTAATAATTTTTTATTTATTTTAAAATATATCATGGAATTTTAATATCAAAATGGATATAGTTTTAAATGACACGTTATTATAATGTTTATTTAAAATTTTAATTTATAAATTTTATAATTTTAATTATAAAAAATTAATTCCATATTTTAAATCAAAATTTAAATATATTTATTGGGTGAAAACAATTTACATTTTTTAAAATATGGATTTTTATGTAAATAGTGAAAATACTGATATTTGTAAAAAAAGTATTTTCTTTTAAATAAATTTTTTTACTCAAAAGTCCCTGTATTGTTTGAAAATGACATAATGTAATATAATTATTATTATTTATATTTTATCCACTTAATTACTTTTAAATCAAAATTTAGTTTTATTTTACTAAAAAAATTGGTTTTAAAAAAGGGTTTCTCTGTGAACCATTTTGAAGTGCATAATATTTCATCATGTTAATTAATAAACATAATAAATAATGTGAAATGATTTAAATAAACTTTTCAAATTATATATCAATAAATATTAATTTATATCTATAAAATTATTGTTATTATTTATATAGTAAATATAAAATAATCTTTTTCTTAAAAAATGAACTTCTGTAAAACCAAATTTTTCATAACAATTATTGGTTTTGTTTTAAATTAAAATTATAAAATTATGTGAATTTAATTAGTAAACTGTATTCCATTTTTGTAATAAAAATATTTCTTAATTTCTAATACATAATATCTTTAAAATAACAATTAATTATAATTGTAATAGTTAATTACCACAGTTCAGGTAAAAATCTATATATTGGGGGTTAAAATAAAAATATAACAGTTTATATGACATAAATACTTGACTAAAATCTATTTTTGGGCATATTTCTTCCTAATTATGACTAAAGGATTAGAATACATGATTTTCTCCACTTTTATCATATGAATAACATGGTTACACAAATTTATTTTCAAAAATTACATGTGTACCAAACACCTAAAATAAAAATGTTCACCCACTCTCATATCTTCTTCACACTGTCAAACATGTTTGGCTTTTCTAGACCCTACCCAAATCACATCCCAACTTCCATCCCCTATATAATCATTGGTTTGGTCATAAATATAATATAGTAATACCATAATTATAATCCAAAGAGGCAATTTAAGAGGAGATATATAATTCACACACGTGATGAATCAAATATGAGGTAAGGGACTTTGTCTCAATTTCCATTTATTTAAAAAAGATTCATGTTATGAACCACTATACATTTATGTCATGTATATATATATATCCTCTTACATTTCATAACATTTATATATACATTTTCCCTTTATTTAATTTTTTTGATAACTTTATAATTTCAAGGGGGTTTATGACTAAAATGTTTTTAAAGTGGTAAAGGAAATTATTTAAATAAAGTCATATTTTTTTGTTTTTTTCAACTCATTATCTTATATTGCATAGTTTTTAAAATGATTTTATTTTAATTTTTATATGGACCTAACATATTAATATATTTTATGTAATTTATCATTTTAAATTAATCCAATGGTTTTCAAAAAGAATATGTTGACATGTTTTATACATGAAATTTTGAGATACGATAAAATAAAGGTCTTAATTTTAACAAATATAATGGTAGTGAATTTTCATATTACCAAGATAATTATTTTATTTCTAGATTTCTTTTAAATATTTCATGTGTTCTTAAACAAAAAAACATCTTTCCTTCTTTCTAGGTATATTTGAATCGAAAATGGGTTTTTAAAAGAAAATATTATTTTGATATCCAAATATATTATTCATATGCGTTAAGAAGTGTTTTTCAGAGGGTTTTAATGATGAAAATATTCATGTTTAAAATTTTTTATTCATCATATAGTATTTCTACATTGTTTATGATGGATTTTACCAAATATCATTGCATTATCCTGTTATAACTTTTATGATGGGTATACCTAGATAGCTACAATGCTTTGGGTAATTATTATGTTCTCTAGAGATTTATAATAGAATTATTTCTTATAGTTATTTCAATTCATAAAGGATTTTATGGGGTTTTAAGTGAATTATAAGATGATTTCCCCAATAACCTACACTTCCTTTCTATGCTTCTTAATGAGTTTTCATGAAAATCATTTTTTTGAAAGGGAAATATAAATGATAATTTAAAATAATGGTAATTCGATTTATTGGTAAAATGTTATGTTTTATTAGAAAATTATGTCTTAGGATTTTATGTTTTCCACTAGACTAATTATTTTATTATTTATTATATACCTTAATTTACTGGTTATGATCATCCCACATTTAAAAAAAATTAATGGATTTAATTATTTTTATGGGAATGGAAGAAGTAATGTTGAATGTCATGATGTTTTTCCTAAAAATAATTTGTTTTATATTTTTTATAAGGTGTTTAAAATGGATACTGATCATAAGTTTCAACCATATGGTTTTATTATGTATGTGTTATGACCTAACTCTATAAAATTCTAAACCTGAAAAAATTAAAATTATAAGAGAATGAATTTGTGACCTAAAACTCAAGATTGTATAGATTTTAATGTCGGATCCTAAAAGTTTTTATTAGAGATAATTTTAGATAAATTTAGTGTGTAGAATAATGATAATATAATTCCCATTAATGATTTTACCTTACAGTTAAGTTGAAATAACATAGAATTTTAAGATTAACATGTTGCTTTATCTAGACTATGTCTATTCAAAATGGGTTTCCACAAAGGAAATAGTGATATTACTGTGTGAATCCATCATGTAAAAATATCATCCAAGATTAGTATCCCAATATGATAGGAATTATAAAATATCATGTTTTTCTAGTTTTGGATTAGTTGAAGTATGTTATAAATGGTTGTGGTATCCTTTCTTGAGATGAACCCATTATACCTTGAAGCAACATATCGATAGTAAATAATTTATTAATGAAACATCCCTAATAATTCTTTGGATCATATAACCATGTGGTATCAAAATAATTGATAAATATTCTGTAGAATGTATTTTATGCCATGGGATGTTTAGAACATCAAAAGCTAATATATACTGAATATCATTTTGATGATGAAATTGATCAATAGTTGTCATTTGTTAAGAACAAAATAGACTATGATGATATTGTTTCCATGTATTGGGAAATGTTCAAGGATATTTTCATTTTGAAATATTTCCCTATGGTTGTTCTTCTCTAAATGGGAAAAGAATTCCATTAATTGAGGAAAAAGATAAAGATTTTGTTTCCACTGACAAACCAAATTTTAGATGACTGGACATGTAAATTCCATATATTGTTCAGAAATTAGATACTAAAATTAATATATTTTACTCAATATTAAAAGCATATATCTGATGATATTTGGCCACATGATTACTTTAGTGATATGATAATTATTTTTGTTGTGCGTAAAAATATTAGATGGATTTTTATAACACTTATGTTCTCCTTGAGGAATAAATTAAGTAGTTTTCATGATGGAAAGAAATTGGGACACATACAAAAATAAATTAATCTGTATGTATGAATATGAATTTTCCATGTTAGGATATGTGTGGTTAAAAGCACCCAATAGAATGTATTATAAAATCATAGCAGTTGTATTGATTTAGAATGTTAGTCCATATATATCGTGATTAAAGGAAAAGAGTCCAAAATAATAAATTAACTGGCTCACAGATATCCACATATAGGTGAAGTGTTTTATTTGAAATGAGTTGAATATTATTGAAAATGTGTGTATAATTGCAATAACTTAGGTATGAAATTTTCAAGATCGGAAGGAAATGGGTGTAAAAAAATCTTTTTCTACTAATACATTTGAGTTTGGGCCATAAAATAAAGCGGTGATAGGTATAATACATGTTTATTCAAAAATAATAATATATTGTTCGACTCTATATCCTCTCATTAATTATTTCTTATAAATTATCATGTTTATTGGAAATATCACCTCATGAATTTAATATATTAATTTTATTGAAAACTCCATGGGAATGTGTTAAAGAAACCAATATTTATATGAATCAACCTTTTGTTATCAGTGAAGTGGTCATTTTAACAAATCTTATTTACCAAAACATAGTATATTTTTTTATCATTATGTTCATGGACTGGGTTTTAGTTTATCACACTTAGATATATTAAAAATTCTAGAAATATATATTCAATGATTTTATATATTTGATAACGTACAAAGAATTTGGTAACATAATTACATATGGCCGTGAATGTTACCTAGAATATATTTTTTAAATAAAGTAAATGTTTAAATTAGGGATATAGCTGTTCTAAATGAATACATGGATGTTCTCGAGATTATTTTCCTAATTATAATCATAATTGAATTGTTGAGTTTATTATCGTCCTATAACTTGATGTTAATCCTATTTCTATAACCACTTATAGAATAACTATGGTTGATCATTTATAACTGAAATATAAATTTTAAGAGTTTTTATATAAAGGATTTATTCACCCTTGGACTTGACTATGGCCTTCACATATTTTTTTGTTAAAAATAGGCATAGTTCAATTTGAAATTTCATTTAATATATAGCCTTGATTAACATCCCTATCAAGAACAAGTATCATTTACCTCATATAAATGATTTATTTGATCATCTCGATAAAGAATAATATTTTTTTGTGTTGAACTGAGGTTTTCATACCATCAATTAAAGGTGATGGATGTTGAAATTCCAAAAACAGCAAATTAGAAAAGACCTGAGCATCATTTGTTTTTAGTTATACCCTTGGAGTTGTAAAATTATCTTATTGTATTTAAAGACCATAAGAATAGTGTTTTTTATAGAGTTCATGGACATGATTGTGGTTTTTTTTATTGATAAAATTTTTATATATTATATAATTAAATATGAACATGAAAGTCACCAAAGGATTATATTTTTAAACTATAATAGAAAATAAACTATATGGGAAATTTAGTAAGTTAACATTTTAGTTGCAACAAATTTTATTCCTCAGACACATTGGTGATAATGATTTCATAATTATTGAAATTTATAAATAATGTTTTTTAAATGGATAAGTACCATAAATATAACATAGAATCGTTGTTTTCATGGATTAGTAGGTTATTACAGATAGTTTGTTGAGAAAAATTGCATGTTTTTATAGATCACTAAAAAGGTTAACTAGAAAAGGGGTTAAATTTCACTAGAAAAATAATGTTAGATTATTTTCTATAACTAATAGATGATTTCTAAGTGATCTATTTTTGAAACTGTATTATAGAAATAGAGAATTTTACGTCTATAATGGTGATTTTTTTAATGTACTTGGTTGGTTACTAATGAAAAATGATTTTCTAATTGCTAATGATTCGCATCAATTGAAACCCCAAGAGTTAAATTAAATTACACTTGATCGAGAATTAGCTGATGTAGTTTCCCATTAAAAATATATTGGAATAATTTTTATGGAGTAAAGTATGAAATATATACTGATCACAAATTTTTAAATATATATTTCTACAGAAAAATTTGAAAATAAATTCGAAATGATGGCAGGATCTGATCAAGGATTATGATTAAATGATTAAATATAGTTTAAATAGAAAAAATCATGTTTTTAATGTTTTTTATTTGATAAATAATGGAACATTAACCATGATACATTTGGAATATGACACTTTGGGTAATTATTTTATGAATTTTCCATAATATGTTTTGGATGCATGGACATCCTCTATATTATTCTTATTTTTGAGTAATAAATATTGTTAGAATGAATTATGAATTCTTAGAAGGGGGATCTTGATTTTCGAGGAAATATAGAATCTATTAAAAAGATTAGGTTTGATGATATTAATATAGATGTATAATGAGTTTTAAAATTTGGGAAAGGATTGTTTCTTCATTATGATTCTGAATTGATGAAGTAGTAATTGAGTTAAGCTCATAGTTCTCTATTTTATATTTATCCAGGAAACACTAAAATGTATAGAGACATTTAAGAGTATTTCTAGGTGATGGAATGAAAAGAGATATTGTTTTATTTACCAATAAGTGTTTTACTAGTTTGCACAATAATGAATAATGATGGTTACCAAAGAGAATTCTGAAACATTTTTTAGTGATAAAGTTGAAATGGAAAAGTATATCGATGTATTTTATAGGGGGGAGGAGGTTACCAAAGGATTTTTTGGGTACAAATAATATATGTGAAATAATTGATCGAACAAATAGATCTATGTATTAGCTTTCAATTCAAGACACTATGGGTTTGGATCAGTTTTCATGAATGTATTTAAAGGGGATGGTCATGCTATATAGATTTCTTCTCTCCCATGTATCAGACTTTGATCCCATGATCACATATAATTTTTTGAAAGGACATGAAAAATCATTAGGTTGTTAATTAAATTTCAATACAACTTTTCATCCCCAATATAATGGAATGTCTAAGTGAACATGTTTGAATATGGAATATATGATCTTTATTTTCCAATGAATTACAAGGTAGATTAGGATCATCTTATTTATTTGGTTATTTTTTCTTATAGTAGTAGTTTTCATTATAGAAAATAGTTGGAACCATTTGAGGCATTGTATATAATGTTTTCTCAAACACATGATTTTGGGGATGAAGTTGGATAAATGATATTTATAGTATCATAATTAGTAGATAAAATAAAAGATAATGTGTAGTCGATTCAACGAAATATGAGGAAGGCTTAGAGAAGGATGAAAATTCATGAATACAACCGGATGAAAAATAATGTTTTTGAGGTGGATTATCATTTCCTTCTCAACATTTATCCATGGAAGTGTTTTATGTTTTTTGGGAATAAAATCTATGTAAAAAATATTAATAGGTTGTATAAAATCTTATAGAATGTGGGATCGGTTTCCAATCGAGTTTTTTTCCTTCAAGTTTATCATAAGTGCACTACATATTTCTTGTTTCGATATCAAAGAAAATATGTTACTAATTCATCTCATAGTTTTTTTCCCAGAAGTTATTTTATTGGAAGATTATACTTTATATGAGGAATTTCAAGTTCAAATTCATGACCATGTAAAGAAGGATTTTTTCTATAATTTGATTCACCTGGTTATGTTTTTATGGAAAAACCATATAGTTGAAGGGGTAACATGGGAATCTAAAAAGGTTATGGGGGAATGAAATCCCCACATGTTTAATAAGTGAATAAAATTTTAAGGTCACAATTTCCCAAAGTGGGAAGAATGTTACAACCCGTGTAACAAAATAACAAATCACTTTCATGTTTATAATTATAGTTAAATTCCATAAAACCATATTATAAAATCTTTAAATCAAATAGGAAATGGTTTCAATTAATCAAATTTATTAATAGTTTTATTTGAAATTTTAAATAATAAATTTAATAATTTGAATAGGTATAAACTAATTTTATTTTTTAAATTATCCTATAAAATTTTAATTTGGGTGAATTACTAAGAAAATATTGATTTTTCAATTAATATTAAAAATAATTATTTTTATAATAATTATTTTTATTTATTAAATTAAGTAATTTAAAATTATCAATATATTAAGATTATGATTTAATGTAACAGAAGTATTATTTTGTTATATTAAATCCACTTAAATTTTTTTAATCATCATTATATTTATTTTAGTATAAGTATGTTTTTTGGGTTTCAAAAATGGTTTTTCTAAAAACTATTTAAAAGTGAATGATTTTTATTAATTATTTAAGTTAAAACCTAATGATAATTTTTTAAATATAATTTATATATTATATGTCAATAAATATTAACAAATAATTATAGAATGATTGTTACTAGTTATTTATTTAATATAAAATTATCTTTTTTTACATATAAATTTCTTGAAAACTCATTTTTCCTCATTTTTGTATGATTAATTTTAATTAATTTTATATACTTCTATTAATTAGATCTAAAATAAATAAATTCCATAATCAGAAGCATCATATTTTATATTTTTAACAATAGTTTTATTAATGTTTTTATATAATGAATAGTGAAAGAATGAAAACAAATTATTAACCTGGATAAGTCAAAAATGGGTTTTTGGGGATAACCTAATATAATATGGGTGAAAATGACCTAAAAACTTTTATAAAATATATTTTATAGCCATATTTTGTTCATATAATTTATAACGACCATCCATACTTCATTTTTAATCTTCCGAGCATGTAAAAAATATAGGTACACATTTTTATTTTCATAAATTACAACTGTCCACTCACCTCACAAATAAAAGGCCACACCTCTTTTATATTATCTACACTAAAAACCCATTTTGGTTCAACCAATTCATAAAATAACCACTTTCAACTTTGAAACCTCATACTATAATCGATTATTCGGTTAGAAATCAATTCTAGTAATACCTTTGGTATAATCTTAAATAATAAGTCTAAGAAGAGGAATATGAAGACCGTACGCGACGAATAAAAAAGGAGACAATTGAATTCATATCAATTTCCTTTCATTGAAGAATATTTTGATGTTATATGTCTCTATTGTTTTATAGGTGTATATAAAAACCCATTGAAGTTTCATATTTTGAATTTAACTATTCTCATTGTATTTAAATTTTTATTTAATTTTATCATTTAATGGGACTTAAAATTGAAATACTATTAATTTGGTAAAGGTATATTATTAAAATAAATCCACTTTTAATATTATTATTCCATATAATTCTACTCTATGTCCATTTTTTAAAAATTATTTTATGAATTCATTTTTATGGGCCTAAAATATTTATAAATAACATTTTATATTTCATTTTCATTTATTTTATAAGATTTCAAACTAAATTTTTTACATGTTTCATATGAATCATTTTGAGAAAAAAAAAACTCTAATTTTTAATGTAAAGGATGACCATGATTTTTCTTATTGCAATGACTGTTAATTTATTTCTATATTCTATTTAATTAATTCATGTTTTATTAATTAAAAAACACCCTTTCCCAATTTCTATGTATTTTCATACTGAAAATTGGTTTTTAAAAGAAAACAGTATTCTGACATCCAGAAGGTATTTCATATAGGTTAAAATGTGTTTCTTAATGGGTTTTATAATGAAATGGCTCGATTAAAAAAATATTTATACATTTAGTTATCCTAGGAAATTGTTTAGGATGGGATCACATAGACATCATTAGGTGATCCCATTATAAATTATATGATGAGCTCTCCTAGATAACACCCCAATGCATTGTGTAATGCGTATGATATCTCAAAAATAATATTGGAAGTTTGTAGTATTGTTATTTGAAGATTTAAAGGTTCTATAAGGGTTCTGTAAGATTTCTTTATGTTGATGTCAAATGAAAACTAAATTACTTTTCTATTATTTATAATTATATAAATGGTAATATTTTATTTCAAAAAGTTATTATATAGAATCTTTCCATTTTAATGATAATTACATTATTTGGTATAATGTTATTTTTTAAGAAGAATGTTTTCATGGGTTTTCATTTTTTCACTGGAAAAATTGTGTTTGTTATTTTTATGTCAGATACTGATTTTTTTGTTCTAATCCAACTATTTTTTAGAATCATAAAAGGATTTAAGTTTTGGAAATGGATAGAACAGGGTCATGTTCAATTTCATGAAGATTTTTTCATGAATTAAAATCACGATTTTTAAAATAATTATATGGTGGGAAATGGATATTGATCGGAATTATCCCATTGTATTATATGTTTTTATTATGTAATAGTTGTGACAAAATTATCTAAAAATTTATAACTAAAAAGATCCACAAATGTATGATAATTAATTCATGACAAAAAAACATGATTATTAAATGTTTATGGTTGAGTAATTATAATAAGAATCTATATAATTATGGTGATATTATATTGGAATTGTTAAATAATATTTTAAGGTGGTGTTGGAGGAAATAAAATTGAATCACTTAGTTAAAACTACACCTCCACTTTGAAATGTCTCCTTTTATTAATGTCTTATGTCCTCTAAGGTGGGTATTCTACTGAAACAATGAGTGCTTGAAAGAGAGGATATATTCTCAAATTTTATTCGGTCTAGGATTAGATAAACTAATCATTTTTAATCTTTTTATAATGAAAGGAATATATTCCCTTCTAAAATATAGGGGAGGGACACAATAGTAATTTCTGAAAATAATAAATGAATATAAATTAATTAATAATTTTAAATGATCCAAACTGATAAATTTTTTAATATTGGATGAAGCGGGTTAAACTAATATCATAGAATAATTTTGGGAAATATTGACATCACATTGATACAATTAACATTTTTATTTAACCCCTTGTTTCCTCTACAAAAACATACCGTACAAATGAGAATTTTTACACTTTAATGGTAAATATGGTAATAATAAATGGACAAAGTTCTATAAATGGATAAAGTATGATATTAACTACCATATAGTACTCAAATGAATGATTATAATTATTTTAATAATTTTATAATATTTACTAAAAAAAATATATTATAAAATATCATTAATGTAAATTATTGGGACTATTCATTACTTTGATTTTAAAAACATCAATAAAATAGGTAATTTTTTATAAAAAAATTTATTATATCACTAACACCTCATATTATTACATAAAATTAATGGATCCAAATAATTATCTCATATTATATTAATATTAATATTATTAATTTCATCTATTGATGTTTTCCTTTAATTGAATAATTACTACTTTAGTGTTATGTAAATATTTAATGTAATCATATCTTTAATAAAATTTAAAAATAAATAATCATTATAATTAATTATATTTAATCTTTAAAAATACAAAATATAATAAAACATAACCACTATTTATCCTCACATTATATATTTCATTATCATTAAAATCAATAGTGTGATATTATTTACTTTTCAATATATAAAATATTATAATAGCCAAAAAGTCATTAAAATGGCCAAAAAAATCCATATAACCAAATATTGGATGGTTATGGAAGAATGGATTCATAAAATAAAATTAGTGCTATTTTAATGTCATTATACAGTCCTTATAATTTTATTTATATCTTTATTAACTTGATTTAGCCTTTACCATTGTAAGAAAAATCATTATGGTTGATATTCAAATTGACTTGTAATAAAAGGAACTTAATTACGAAATATGGACCCATTGATTCCAAATATGAAATCTATTATTTGAAAATTACAAATATAGAAGTGGTAGAAAGTTATTTAATATTTAACCATAAAAACATATTGAAATTTTTTTCACAAAAAATGAGAATTTTAAATATAAATAGTATTTAGGATCAAATCAAGTATAAAATTCATTTAAAATTCATAATTGGAGAAGTTTAAAAATATTACAACAAAATAAAATTTTAGAACTATACCAAAATATTATTTTACATTATAAATACATTAAAAGTGAATATAAAATTCAATTAAAATTAAGGATTTTTCAGTAAACATTGAATAAAAAATATTTTCAAAAACATTTCTACCAATCATTGGAAGATAATTTTGAGTTAATGATTTCAAATATTTAATCCATTTATTCAAAGAAATATTATATAATTTTAAAAAACAAAATATAATATTCATTCATAAATTGAAATAAAACCCATTTTTGAATAAAACATATTTTTGAAAAATTATATGAATTTAATAAAAAATGTGGTCCAATTTACATTTAATTAATTAATAAATTAAAATTGAGTTGAAATATTTTATATTTTATAATTTTGATAACGCGTTAATTTCATCCAATTTAACATCTTGGTTGTAATAGTCACAATTAAATAATAATAATTCATTGATCATTTAAGATATGTGTTGAATATCTTGTATGCTATTGAAAAAGTGTTTATTTTTATAAATCTAGAGAAATTACATTCTCCCCCAACCTAGGAAATTTCATCCTCACAAGATAATGTTGGGATCAAAATCTATGGTTTGGAATTTATAAAATACATTTTTTAAAATCGCACGTAATAAACATTATTAATAAAACATCCACATGAAAAGAGGGAAAATGCTTTTATATAGTTTCTCATGAATAATTAATAACGAAGATTCGATATTCGAAAACATTAATGGTAATTGAAAACATGGTTATTAGAAAAAACCACACTTATAATAACTAATAGAGAGTTATAGAGAACATGTGTCACGACCCGTCCTCGGGGCCCATGCCATGACTACCCCAAGCCCGCCTTCCATAGGCCAGGGGCTAGCGACTAGCACCAAGGCATAAATCCCAGTAAAAAGGGAAGGTATTGCCTTTGTAAAGTAAATAAACACCACAGAGTAAGCAACAGAAGAAGTAAACACTAAGTAAAACTGAGTACAACAGTAAGTGCGGAAAAGTAAGTGGGCCAGTATACAAACCCAAACTGAAAGTAATGTACAACTGGAAAGGGAAAACAACAACTGAAAAGTAAAGCCACAATGCCGATCTGTCCACTAGAAATACCACCTGAAGGGTGGGTACGGATAGCTCCACTACTCCTCGGGTCCCGTCGTCCGCTCCGAGTACGTCCCGCCCAGTGGTCCACCTCCAGGTACCGTCCTACTCTGCAAGCCTCAACCACGATCAATGCTATCTATCGTCTACAACCAACACAACGTAGTGCGAGCATAG
Source organism: Viscum album (assembly GCA_963277665.1). NCBI lineage: Eukaryota > Viridiplantae > Streptophyta > Magnoliopsida > Santalales > Viscaceae > Viscum > Viscum album. Next base: position 1,845,114,718 of record OY728150.1, read on the forward strand.
ACCATGCAGGGGTGAGTATAAGCTACTCAGTAGGGACCCCGAGACCACCAAAGGTTTCCCAGTATCCAAAAAGGATAAACCACAAAGGAAAGTTAAATCATGAAGTAACATCTGACACTGCTTAGGTATATGCCCATACAAATACCTAAGTCATCAATTCTCGTTCGGCTCCAACATCCGAGCCCAAGTAAAACCTAGTCGACACAGGAAAGCAAAACGTAAATCCACACAGGATAGCACAACACAATCCACATAGGAAAGTAAAACATGATTCAACTCACACAGGTATACTTCTTTGTAAGTCGATAGAGATGATCAGATATATCCACGGATTCATCAATGTCGTCGGACCCACATAGGATCGATAGGTACTAACCCCCACAATGACCCAAGAAGGGTCTGACCCACACAGGATTGATAGGTAACTAACCCCCGCAATGACCCAGGAAGGGTCTGACCCACACAGGATCGATAGGTAATTAACCCCCGCAAAGACCCACACTGGATCGGACCCACAGAGGATCTGTAGGCACTGGCTCACACAGAACCGCTGAGCGCTGACCCATACAGGATCGGACCCACACAGGATCGGTAGCACTGATCCATATAGGATCGCTGAGTGCTGTAGTCGTCACCGTCGAATCCACTGAGGATCTCTGTACAGTCATCATCGTCGTCATAGTCGCAAACGCAGCCAGCTCTAGGGTTCCTGCACACATCAAGCTCTTTCGGGAGGGTCCGCTCCACGAGCTAAGAGGCTGATACATCAACTGACACATAGTCCAGAGTTGATGTATCCAAAAGTTCCGTATCGTCAACAGGAACTCAACGTCAAAGACGGCGCGTCAATCGGACGCCCGGTCTGAGAGATATTGCCTTTTTTGTCCCAGGGGCCCGGTTGGTTTTTAAGGCAAAACCAACCCGACCATACTTCACCTGCGTCCAAACCTCGGGCAGAGTAATCCAAAAGATCCGTCTCAGTCAGAGGAATCCAAAAAAGTCGATGGCACGTCAATCAGACGTCCGGAGCTTAAGTTATGAGTGTTTATGTTACGAGGGCCCAGTAGGTTTCGTGTACGAACCAACTCGGCCGAACACAATGTAATCCGAAACCTTGAGTGCGATATACCGAAACGACCTTCTGGATCCAAGGATCCCATCGCAACTGATAGTGCGTCGATCGAAGGCCCGTAGCACAAGTTATGGGCGTCTGACCGGAAAAGGTTCGGTATTAAGGGGTTCGGGCCCGGTCCGACCCAGCCCGATACCCCCCCCCCCCCGGGTCGACCCGAACCAGGTCTGGGTCCGGCCCTCTTGGGCGCGGCCCAGCCAGGCCTTAGCACAGCGCGCCCAGCGCGCTGGCCCGGCGCTCGTCCAAACGGTCGAGTCGTTTGGTGTGGGGGGCGCCTGCCCCCTGGTTGTAACCGTGACCCCCCTTTAATGGGGGCCGTTTTGCTGGCCTTCCCGGGGTTTGAACCCCCAGCTGTCCTCCTGTCCGGCCGGCCCACCCTAGTCGGCCGGTTTCTGCAACCACGGGATAGGCGACGGCCGGTCCCCCTGCTTCGACACCAGTGGCCCAGAACCAACAGTCGGTCTCCTTGCTCCGTCGCGGCCCGGAATCGGCCGCGGCCTTGATTTGTCCGGTGCGGTGCGACGGTGCCGCACCTCTCCACCGCGGCCCTGCTCTAGCCGTGGTGTTTTTACAGTTCTTCGGTGCGGCGTGATGGCGTCGCGACGTGGTTCAATTTCACGGCGCGGTGCGATGGCACCACACATTCCTTGTCGCATGATCCCGCGTGGTGTGAAGGCACCACGCCATTTCATTCCAATCCGTAATAAAAACATCATCAATAAAGGAGGAGGGTCGGCCGTGTTTGTGCGGTCCGGCCCCCTCTCGTTAGTCGATAGCAAAAGGTCGTATTTCATGAATAACGACAAGGTAGGATTCATGACCAAAATAATTAATTAACCCCTACCTCGTGCGAGCTTGAACGGAGGTTCGTCGAACGAGGATTCGTAGCGGGTAGAGGCGTCGCGGAAGGAGATATTGCAGAAGAAGATGTTGCGGAAGAACCGTCGCGGTATACGACATCGCGTAGTCGGTCTCCGAGGACTCGACGTTCTTCATCGGTGATCGATGTGTTCTTCGCGTTCTTCGTCGAATATCGAAGAAGATCTTCAAGTCCTTAGCCTTATCTCCCAAAACTCTCCACAAGGTTGCAACCCCAAATAAAATAAGCTCACCTCTTATTTTATTAACATAACATAACTTTTTAATTTCAAGAGTTTTAAATTCAAACATCCACACTTAACTCACTTATTTAATAACATAAGGTATTAATATTTAAGTTATCAAAAGTTAATGGTCAGTTGAGGGGGGTTGAAGAATATGAAGGGGTGGGGTTCTTGTGGGCCCCACCACTCTCATAACCTCTCTTGGGAAGTTGGGTAGTTACCAAACTTCCACCCAAAGCCTTAAACCACTTAAAGAAAAATAAAAATTGTAGTTAAATTATAAATTAAACTTCCACTATTTTTATCATCTTCTCTCGTGAAAACGCAACCCCGAAACATGTGTTCCTAAGCAAAAACCGGTGCTGCGGTTCCATCGGTGCACTCAGAATTTGATTCCGAGAACCGGTTCAAAAGATAGGAATTCCCGCTCATTCGTTCACTGAACGTACCCGAGCTAAACTTCGGATAGAAATTCCGGGCACACTGGTCCTCGGAATCATGTGCCGTCAGAAACTGCATTCTTGTAAAATCTCAAAGAAAATTAAGAAAAAATATTCCATGAATTTTACGGGTCTTTAAATTACTCCCACCTCAGGGATTTACATCCCCGTAAAGATAAAACACAAGCTAGGGAAACAAATGTGGGTACTGAGCATGCATCTGAGCCCCCCGCTCCCAAGTGCTCTCCTGGAGGTTCCCGTGCTGCCATCTGATGTGCACTAGAGGAATCGACCATCCACATAGGACCCGCTCCTGTCGATCCTTGATCTCCACTGGGACCTCTGCAAAAGTTTCCCCATCATCAACATCTTGCTCCCCATGGTCAAAGATGTGCGTCGGGTCGTGCACGTATCTCCTCAGCTGAGATACGTGGAAGACATCGTGCACTCGGTGCAACTGAGGTGGTAGAGCCAGGGGATTAGCTACCTCGCTAATCCTGCTGAGGACCTGGAATGGTCCGATGAGGCATGGAGACAACTTTCCGCCTCAGCCAAATCTTTGTAATCCATGTCGAGGTGAGAAACGCAAGAAGACGTGGTCGCCATCCTCGAACTCTAGTGGCCTCCGCCTCCTCTCAGCATATGACTTTTTCCAGCTCTGAGCTATCCTCATCTGCTCTTGGATGACCTGGACCTTCTCTGTCATGGCCTGGACCATCTCCAGTCCCACAAGTGCTGACTCCCCTGGGTCTGTCCAGCACAAAGGAGATCTTAATGGTCGGCCGTACAACGCCTCATTTGGTGCCATCCCGATGGTGGAGTGGTAACTGTTGTTGTACACAAACTCCACTAAGGGTAGGTGGTCCTCCCAATTGCGACCAAAGTCGAGGACACATGCACGGAGCATGTACTCAAGAGTTTGAATGGTCCTCTCCATCTGACCATCCGTCTGAGGGTGAAAGGTGGTGCTCAGACGTAGTTGCGTCCCGGACGCCTCCTGCAACCCCTTCCAAATCCAGGAAGTAAAGCGAGCATCTCGATCGGAGATGATAGATGATGGCACACTGTGAAGCCATACAATATCCTGAATGTAGAGATGTCCCAAGCTCTCCACTGAGCCCTTCTCTCTGATGGGTAAGAAGTGAGCTGACTTGGTGAGTCGGTCGACAATCACCCAGATGGAGTCGTGACCTCTGGAAGTGCGTGGAAGTCCATTCACGAAGTCCATATATATCTCATCCCACTTCCACTTCGGGATCTCCAAGGGTTGTACCAAGCCTACTGGTACCTGATGCTCTGCCTTCACCTGCTGGCAGGTGAGGCATCGAGAAACGAACTCTGCCACAGCCTTCTTCATGCCCGGCCACCAGTGTTGTCATCTGAGATCCTGGTACATCTTCGCCACTCCGGGATGTACCACCACGGGAGAAGTGTGAAATTCTCTCAGCACCTCCACTCATAAAGCGACTGGTACCAAGGTACATCCTCTGAAAAGGACGTTGTGCTCTCCTACAAAGGAGAAACCATCAGGTGCCTATCCTGAGGATATCTATACACGCTGCGTCTCATAGTCAGCGTCCCCACGCTGTGCCTCTCTGACCCGCTGTAGTAGTAGAGGGGTGACTGTGAGAGACTGGAGGAAGGCTACTCCATCTCTATCCATGAAGGATATCTGCAAAGAGGCTAGCTGCTCTGTCTCCTCCTCAAGTAGCTGAACTCCCATCATCCTCCTGAGAGCATTGGCTACCACGTTCCCCCTCCCAGGAGTATATACTATCTCAAAGTCATAGTCCTAGAGGAACTCGAGCCATCGCCGCTGTCTCTGATTCATGTCTTTTTGAGAAAAGATGTACCTGAGACTCTGATGGTTATAAAAGACTGTAAAGCGCTCGCCCATCAGATAATGTCGCCATGTCTTCAGAGCGAAGACCACTGCTGCTAACTCCAGTTCATGGGTAGCGTAGTTCTGCTCATGTGGACTCAACTGACGTGATCCATAGGCGATCACTGCATGCTCTTGCATCAGGACAAATCCGAGCTCGGTCCCTGATGCATCGCATAAGACTATGTACCCTACTCCCTCCTCAGGCAACCTCAAGATAGGGGCGACGGTCAATCTCTATCTCAGCATCTGGAAGATCTTCTGACATCTGTCTGACCACACGAAGGGTTTACCCTTCCTCCTTAACGTTCTAAAAAGCTACAAAGATTTCTCCTTTTCCAAAAAGGGAAATCTAGTCTCATCCCCTGGATGAACCACGTTCCTTGCCTAATACAGTCAATCCCGTCATGATTAGTTAATTCATGGCATGGATGACGTCGTAAGGCCATGACGCTGCTACCAAGAGATCCAACTGTTACTATCGCCTCCAAGGGTTGAGTCATACTGTCGGCATCAGTGTGTGGTCACTGGGTCTCCTCCAGTAATAATCTCGCAAGTGAGGGTCAAGTCAACAATTTTTAACCGGCACCTCTTAGTAATAACAAACAAAAGTCAAGAATGAAAATGTCACCAATGCAAGTGTCTTTTACTACTTCAACTCAAAGTACAAGGACACAAGGCAAAACAAACTACGAAGCTAGAGGCATTATGGGCAAAGGCCTCTATGCCTGGAGATAGTCCCACACTAGTCCACCCGCTTCCGAAGCTCCATGATCGTAAGCTTCAGTTGCCTGAAGATGTGCTCTCCCCTGAGGTCGGGGTGGACCTCCTGGTGGTGGTGGTGGTAGAGCCTCAAAACGTCATCCACCACCTGCTACTCGTCCAGCTCCTCTGCCTCGTCCGCCTGCTCCCTGCGGACTGACATGGTCGAATCTCTGCCTCTACCTAGGTGGTTCCTCAACCGTCTTCTTCTCCTCTGCATGGCGGGTCGGGCAGGCACAAGCCATGTGGCCCTATCCGCCGCATGAGTAGCACTGCCTGCCTCTAGAAAGACTAGCTCCGTGATGTGTGCCCCGCACTGCTAAGCCAGTGTCCTGAGGTTGTCTGCCTGAGGTTCTGGTCTGCCTGGACCCATGAGTCATCCATCGACTGCCTGTTGCAGAAGACTCTGCTACCTACCTCCCTGGGGTAGGTCTCGCTGCTGAAGAAGTCTCAGCAAAGAAGCTCTCGATGAGAAGAGCTCGCTCTAGTACTCCTGTCTGAGTCGGAATGCTGAGAGAGATCAGTGATGCCCTGATATCATTTCTCAATCCCTGCTCAAAGGTCCGATCCTGGAATAATGGGTCCTATACCATGTCCGTCTAGTAGCACGAGAGATCGATAAATCTCGCCGAGTACTGGGCGACTGTCAAGCTTCCCTGCCGCAACTGAAGAAGCTCCTGGATTTGCACCGCACTGAGGGTGGCTGGGACGAACTCCGAGCGGAAGAGGCTCTCAAAGTCCTTCCAGAGAAGAGATGCCTCAACGTAAACCTGGAGCATCAAGCTCCACCATCGGCCCGTTGCTGCGTGCAGTAGGCTCGCTGCGAGGATCACCATGAGGTCTGATGGTGTCCTCAGTAACCTGAAAACTCTCACCACTGCCTCCCGCCAGTCTTCGGCTGCCTGGGGGTCCGTCTCCCCGCAGAATCTGGGCAGTCGCTGATGTTGAAACTCATGCAGTGCACTAAGGCGACGTGTATCGTCAGTGGCTGGGGCTGGAAGCATCGGTGGCTCGGTGGGTAAAGGTACCACCGGTGCCTCAGCTGTCAAAGGGCCCTGCACCGAGGCCTCGTCGCTCGGTGGGTTGTCGTCACGCTCAACTCTCGGAACCCTAGATGGCTGCCATCTTGGGGCCTTCCTGAAAAGGAAAAAGGTGTGCCACGGTCGGAACAGTATACCTGGTGAGCTGACACAAATAATGACAAAGAAAATTTGAAACACACATGCAATCAATGTTTTCGTGCATTAAGTTAGAAATCAGAAGTCAGGGTCCTGGTGTATGGATATGTCGGCCGCCGCACCAACATTGGACTCCCTGGACTGATAACCACACCCAATACGCTAAACACTATTTCTTCACATAGAAAAGATCAGAGTCCCAAGTTCTACGGTAGAACCAAAATCCTCTGATACCAATTTGTCATGACCTGTCCTCGGGGCCCGTGCCTTGACTACCCCAAGCCCGCCTTGCATAGGCCAGGGGCTGGCGACTAGCACCAAGGCATAAATCCCAGTAAAAAGGGAAGACACAGCCTTTGTAAAGTAAATAAAAACCACAGAGTTAGCAACAGAAGAAGTAAACACTAAGTAAAACTGATTACAACAGAAAGTGCGGAAAAGTAAGTGGGCCAGTATACAAACCCAAACTGAAAGTAAAGTACAACTGGAAAGGGAAAATAGCAACTGAAAAGTAAATACACAATGCCGAGATGTCCACTAGAAATCCCACCTGAAGGGTGGGTACAGATAGCCCCACTGCTCCTCGGGTCCCGTCGTCCTCTCCGAGAATTTCCCGCCCTATAGTCCACCTCCAGGTACTGTCCTACTATTCAAGCCTCAACCACGATCAATTTTGTCTGTCGTCTGTAACCAACACAACGTAGTGCAGGCATAGCCCGTGCAGGGGTGAGTATAATCTACTCAGTAGGGACCCCGAGATCCCCAAAGGACTCCTAGTATCCACAAAGGATAAACCACAAAGGAAAGGTAAATCACGAAGTAACATCCGACACTGCTTAGATATATGCCCATACATATACCTAAGTCATCAATTCTCGTTCGGCTCCACCATCCGAGCCCAAGTACAACCCATTCCACACAGGAAAGAAAAATGTAAATCCACATAGGATAGCACAACACAATCCACATAGGAAAGTAAAACATGATTCAGCTCACACAGGTATACTTCTTCGTAAGACGATAGAGATGATCAGATAAATCCACTGATTCATCTAAGTCGTCGGACCCACATATGATCGATAGGTACTAACCCCCGCAATGACCCAGGAAGGGTCTGACCCACACAGGATCAATAGGTAACTAACCCCCGCAATGACCCAGGAAGGTTCTGACCCACACAGGATCGATAGGTAACTAACCCCCACAAAGACCCACACAGGATCGGACCCACACAGGATCTGTAGGCGCGGGCTAACACAGAACCGCTGAGTGCTGACCCACACAGGATCAGACCCATACAGGATCAGTAGCACTGATCCATATAGGATCGCTAAGTGCTGTAGTCGTCTCTGTTGAATCCACTGAGGATCTCTGTACAGTCGTCGTCGTCGTCACAGTCGAAAACGCAGACAACTCTAGGGTTCCCGCACACAGCAAACTCGTTCGGGAGGGTCCGCTCCACGTGCTGAGAGGCTGATACATCAAATGACACATCAACTGACACATATTCCAGAGTTGATGTATCCAAAAGTTTTGTATCGTCAATAGGAACTCAACATCGTAGACGGCGTGTGAATCAGACGCCCGGTCTAAGAGTTATTGGCATTTTCGTCCCACGGGCCCGGTTGGTTTTTAAGGAAAAACCAACCCGACCATACTCCACCTACGTCCAAACCTCGGGTGGAGTAAGGCAAAAGATCCTTCTCACTTAGAGGAATCCAACAAAGTCGATGGCATGTCAATGACACGTCCGGAGCTTAAGTTATGAGTGTTTCCACTCCGAAGGCCCGGTTTGTTTCATGTACGAACCATCTCGGCCGAACACAATGTAATACGAAACCTTGAGTGCGAAATACCAAAATGACCTTCTCGATCCAAGGATCCCATCGCAACTGACAGTGCATCGATTGGAGGCTCGTAGCACAAGTTATGGGCGTCCGACCGGAAAAGGTTCGGTATTAAGGGGTTCGGGCCCGGTCCGACCCGGCCCGATACCCCCCCCCCCCGGGTCGACCCAAACCGGGCAGACCCGAACTGGGTCCGGGTCCGGACCGCTTGGGTGAGGCCTGGCCTGAGCACAACGCGCCTAGAGCGCTGTCCCAACGCTCGTCCAAACGGCCGAGCCGTTTTGTGTGGGGGGCACCTTCCCCCTGGTTGTAACTTCGGCCCCCCTTTAATGGGGGCCGTTTTGCTGGCCGACCGGGGGTTTGAACCCCCGTCTATCCTCCTATCCGGCCGGCCCGCCCCGGCCGGCCGGTTTCTGCAACTACGGGACCGGTGATGGCCGGTCCCCCTGCTTCGACGCCGGCGGCCCAGAACCGGCCGCGACCTTGATTCATCCGGTGCGCTGCGACGGCGCCGCACCTCTCCGCTGCGGCCCTGCTTCGGCCGCGATGTTTTTACAGTTCTCCGATGCGGCATGATGGCACCGAGACTTGGTTCAATTTCATGGCACGGTGCGATGACGCCGCACATTCTTTGTCGCACGATCCCGCGTGGTGCGACGACACCACGCCATTTCGTTCCAATCCGCAATAAAAACATCATCAATAAAAGAGGAGGGTCGGCCTTGTTTGTGCGGTTCGGCCCCCTCTCGTTAGTCGATAAAAAAAGGTCGTATTTTATGAAGAATTACAAGGTAGGATTCACGACCAAAATAATTAATTAACCCCTACCTCGTGCGAGCTTGAACGGAGGTTCGCCGAACGAGGATTCGTCGCGGGTAGAGAAGTCGCGGAAGGAGATATTGCAGAAGAACCGTTGCGGTATACGTCGTCGCGTAGTCAGTCTCCAAGGACTCAGCGTTCTTCGTCGGAGATCAATGTGTTCTTCGCGTTCTTCATCGAAGATCGAAGAAGATCTTCAAGTCCTTAGCCTTATCTCCCAAAACTCTCCACAAGGTTGCAACCCCAAATAAAATAAGCTCACCTCTTATTTTATTAACATAACATAACTTTTGAATTTCAAGAGTTTGAAATTCAAACACCCACACTTAACTCACTTAATTAATAACATAATTTATTAATATTTAAGTTATCAAAAGTTAATGGTGAGTTGAGGGGGGTTGAAGAATATGAAGGGGTGGGGTTCTTGTGGGCCCCACCACTCTCATAACCTCTCTTGGGAAGTTGGGTAGTTACCCAAATTCCACCCAAAGCCTTAAACCACTTAATGAAAAATAAAAATTGTAGTTAAATTATAAATTAATCTTCCACAATTTTTTTCATCTTCTCTCATGAAAACGCAACCCCGAAACATGTGTTCCTAAGAAAAAACTGGTGCTGCGGTTCCATCGGTGCACTCATAATTTGATTCCGAGCACCGGTTCAAAATATAAGAATTCCCGCTCATCCGTTCACTGAATGTACCCGAGCTAAACTTCGGATAGAAATTCCGGGCACACCGGTCCTCGGAATCATGTGCCGTCAGAAACTGCGTTCTTGTAAAATCTCAAAGAAAATTAAGAAAAAAGTTTCCTTGAATTTTACAGGTCTTTAAAACATGGTCCTATGAAACTTTTTAGTCATAAAAATGTAATTTTATGCTAGGTTAAAATAAAATTTATTTCTATATAAGAAAAGTAAACAAAAAATATTTTAATTTCAAGATATTTTTTATAGTGTAAGGGAATTGCATGATCATCCATAAAAAACTATAACAAATTTCCTTACATGTGAGGATTAATTTAATCCCTTAATCAATTTCTATCACCATCTCTTCTCTTCATATAAATGGTGATTGTTCAAGATTAAATTTTCATGCCTGAAACACTTAAATAATCATATAGTGGTTCACATTATTCCATATATGATTAGAAGTTATTCATCGCAATTTTTAAAATTAACAAAAAAATGTTCTGGACACGATAAGATAATTCAAAAAATGAATAAATCTCATATAAATAAAAACTACTTTAGTATCAAATATTCAAGCATTATAGATAATGTTCAACTTGGGTAATTCAAAAAATTGTTATCCTAAAAAATCATTAATATATTCTAAACTATTATTGAATACTAAAATTCATAGTTATTTGATCACATTGTCTCTCAAAATAACTTTTCTATTTATCTTTAATTATCATAAATAACTATTATAGTATCCTTCAAAAATGTATATTCTTTAATCACATAATTACTATGATATGATAATAATTTCCATAAATAAACCAAATAACCCTAAAGGCATATTAAATTATATATTTTCCAAATGTAAATTCATCGATTATTACTCAAATAAAATACTATAATATTATAATTTCCTTTATCATATAAGGTTTAAAAAATTTGCAACTATTTCTAAAATAAGATAATTAATAGAAGCACTAAATAAACTTTCAATATCATGGTAGTATATACAATAAAACATTTTTTCCCTAAAATGAACATAACATTTATATTTCATTTCATTAATATTATTAAAAACAATTTCATACTAACTAGGATATCACATAGGCTTATCAAATGCAATGAACCCATGTTTCCATTCCGTTTTTGGGTCATTCCTAATGCCCTTTCCAGATAAGACGTGTTATCACAAAAAAATGTGAGTTTTCATTTTTATAAAACAATATATAATCCTCATAAAATTCCCCCAATTGTGAAAGAAGATCCTAAAAATGACGATAATATATTAAATATTAATGAAATGATTTAATATCAAATTTTCTGTCATACCATTCATTTTCCATCCATAAAATTATTATATCCCCTTATTACCATAAAATCAAAGATCATATACACTCTAAATTTTATCTGCACCTTTACAATTATTTCCAAAACATGAAAATAAAATTATTACATTAATAAAATTCTATCTGAACAAATTAATTTTTTACTTATACCTCAAAAATCATTCAAAAATAAATTAATGTATCCCAAGGTACTCCCATCATAAAATGTTTAATAATTTTTAAAAACATATAATCATCATTAGATATACCATAACTCTTGAATCCATTACATTTTCATTTATTAATAATGTTGTGTTCTTTATAATCCATTAACCATGATTTTTAATCTTACTATGTAGTACACCTTTAATACAAAAAATTTATATATCATGTCCCACGAAAAAATAATGTCTACACATAAGATAATAAATAATCTATACCTTTCAAATACCATTTTTTGTTTCATTATGTTCAACTATAATGGTATTATATAAATATGATGATATATTTGTATACTCTTGCTAATTCCATTGATTAGTCCCCCCCTAAGACATTGATTTTCATAATAACCATTCCCCCCACATTTAAAAATTAAATTGATACCATATGAAGAACTCATTTCACCTTCATGGATTTGACATAATGATTCCTTTTTTAATAGGATGATTATTTCATTATGACCACCTTTATGCCATATTAAACATCATTCAAATATTTTAAGACATTTTATATGTTGTTTCTTTTTGTATTATTGACAAATGTTTTAGGAATATATTTACCTAAATGATCCCTATTACATGAAATTTTACATGGAATCATTTATCTTTTATTTGATGTATTAATTAACTAACCAAGGTTCTTATTGTAAATCCTTATTCTAGTATTTGGAGAATAATAACAACAAGATTTATCATTGTAGCTCCCATTATGTTCAGTTTCTAATTTATAAAACAATAACATTTCCCATCCCTTACAATGTTACATTGGATCCTACTCGGTCTATCCATTTCATAATCCAAAATTGTTCATTTAGAATATAAATAAAATAATAATATTAAAACTTATGTGGATAATAAATTATAAGATATCCTTAATTATCTTATCGAAACCAATTTTGATTTATCCAAAATAATATTGATTCTCCCTAACATATTTTACATAGTGAATTTAGAGGATCAATAACATTTTCTCTAACGACATCCTATCCTCTAAAGTTGTGAAATACCAACTGTTATACCATCTATAAAGACTCATCTTTAAGCATTACATATTTTAGTGACTTTATAAAATAATTCGGTTTATTTTTCCCATTGATATATTAGGATTATATTTTTATAGAATTAGGTTAAAACACATATATATATATAACCCGTGCATTAGAGGTGGAAATTTATAATCTGTATCTTTTCTATAACATAAAACATTTAGAATATGTATGAATTGTTTTCACAAACAATCGTCATCATATTTGGCCTGATATATCCACTGACCCTAACCATCATTAAATCAATGTAAAAACATTTTTAATTTGTGGTATGAGTATAAAAATCTCAGTAAGAGTCACACAAAATAAGAAATCTTCCACCCTAGTAGAAAACATGAAAACCCATGAAATTTTTATCGTTGAATTAATGTTCATTGAGGGAAAGAAATTATTCATTTCCACATGAAAAAATAAGTTCAAATATTTTCTCACATAAAATCATTAAAACCCATATAATGAAATTAAAAATCCTTCAGGAAACATAGAGAATGGCATTCATATACTATTTTATACTAGTGTTAGCTGTAACTAAAGCCTAGTTAAAAATATAGGTAAAACCATTTAGTAATTCCATTATTCACTTAAAATTTAAGGTGCATTACCCAATGAATTAGAGTGATATCTAGGTGAAACATTTATATGGGCTATAATGGGCTCACATGGTGATATTTGGTTATACCGAAAAAATAATTTTTATTGTGATCACCCATGAGCTATAAAGGGGACCAACCCATTGTATAAGCTATATCTGCCTCAATCGTGTGCTATAATGTGTCTCAACCCTTCCTAAATGTTGTACCAAGCATACTCATTTCAAATATAATTATAATGTATAATATAAAATACATTATGTTTACACATATTAATCATAAAACATTTGAAAAACTCTTTTAAACCCATAAGAAAATATGTTTGTATATCTTAATTCCCTTTTTATTTAATAACACATTTTCAATAAAAATTAACTAGAAAAACTCAGTGAATGTTTTTCTTTGTAGAAAACATGAAATTTGGAAAAAGAAGAAATCTACCAAATAATTATTTTGATAGTAAGTAAACTCATTTTATCTGTATATGAAAAACTAAAACATTACATTGGAATTTTTTAATTAAATTAAAACATTTTTTATAAATTTCCATTTTTAAAACCATTAATACAAATTAGAATTAAATTTTTTATTGAAATCTAAAAATATGCACATACAAAATAAATGAATTTGATTGAAATTTTCAATGGAAAACTATAATGGAAACTTCAAATTATTGAAGAATCTTGATGATGGGAAATTTTGTTCATGTTTTTTATCATAAAAATACATTTCTTTATTGTTTTTATATAATGTTTTGAAAGGGAGAATTTAAAATAGAATTTCTAAATGAAATTCTCTTATCTTAATCATGAATCATCCCACATGTTATTTATCTTCCTTAATAATAAAACAATATAAATTTACACATTTCTCAAGAACATTTTCAGGCTAAATATTTATTTATTTCATTTAATACCATGATATATATAATTACTTAATCAAATAAATTTATGTCGGGTGTTTTGATGATATTCATCACAAATTTATAAAATTAATTACGTGTCATGACTATGGTAGATGATGTCGTTATTATATTTCATATAGAATAATAATAATAATGTTTTTATGGTTATTATATATCAACTATAAATTAAAATTTGGCCATTAAATATGGATATGAAAAATGAACCATGTTATAATCATTAAGAAGGTAGGTCTTACATACAGGTGAGTAACATTTCCATTCCTCAATGAAAATTATAAAATGATGGAAATTATTATATTAAATTTACATAAATATCATAATATCATAAATATCATAATAATTCATTTTATATACATATATATTTTATCTATATGATATGGTGTGTAAGAATGAATCGCATCATTTCATGGAGGTGGTAATAAAAACATATACATGATGGATGTTTTCAATTTTCTGCGAATGGAATGGTATGAAGGTACATGATATATTCTACATAAATATAATTAATATTTCATTAATTTAATATATAGATACAAATTCAATAATTATAATACATTCATGAGAGCTTTATATAGAAAAAAATGACATGGGTTCGCATGGTTGTAGTCCACCATACATGTGAATGATTGTTTCGTTTCCCTTATGATGGAACAAGTGACAAATATAGGTATTACCATTAACATAACAACATCCAAAGATTATGGATGCTACTTTTTTATTTATATAGTCACGGTTAAGAAATATTTTAAGGAGGTGGAAGAAGAAATGAAACCAAAACAGGTGTTTAAATATATACATTCTATTTGGAAAGTCCCATTTGATTAACACCTCAATCTTTCAAGGTATTTAATTCTACCAATAACAAGAGTTAAATAGTTAGTATAGGGATTATAGTAAGGAATTTGTTCAGGTATTTTCTATAAAATGGATCTTTAATTGTGAAATTAAGATAATCAAATATTCCCTTTTAAAATACATGGGAGGGCCACTCTAGATGTTTCTCATGGTATTATATTAATATAAATTATTTTTTTATTTAACAACATATTGAAACAAATTTATATAGAATAAATGATATGTATGGGTCAAAATAATTTCATAAAATAATTATTGGGCAAGTTTAGGTCACATTATTTCATTTATAATTTTCCTTTAACCCCCTATTAAAACTTTTAAAACATACAAGATGACATCGATTTTTTACTCCGTAAGGGTCAATATTGTAACTCTATATATAAAAATGGATAATGAAAGTAACGTGGTTGATATTACAAACCATTTCCTGATTTTTTTTGAAATATATAATATTTATACGAATTTTATATCATTTATTGAATTATGAATTATTATAAAATATAATTAATCTCAATTTTGGGAATTATTCATTACATTTATTTTAAGAACACCAATAAAACAAGTAAAATAATAAAAACTTACTAAATCTTTAAAATATAATGGTAATATTAAAATCTTTATGATCACATTAATTTTATTGAATTATATTATTTTTATTTTTTAATCTCATTTATTTGATTTTTCCATTAACTGAAAAATTATTACATCAATATTGCGTAAATATTTATAGTAATTATTTATTCACTAAAAATTACAAATATATTTCCATGGAAAATATATATATTTTTTATATTTCATATTAATATTTATAATTGAACTTATCCATTGGTTATACCCATGATAAAAATATTATTGTTATTAAAAACAAGTGTGTGACATTTTTTACCATTCATTAAATAAAATAATATAAAAGTAATAATCTCATCCAAATGAATGAAAAATTATTTATAATCAAATATTATATGAGTATGTTTTAAATATAATCATCTAATAAAATTAAAAATATTTTTAGGGTTAGTTTTTTATTTATAATTTTATATTTTATTTTAATTACATGATTTATCTTTTGTCGTGGTATCAAAATTTACTAAGGTTACTATTAATATACCCAAAAAATATGATGGAACTATTTAATTTTTTTGACCCATTAGTTCCAAATATTGAATACATTTTTCAATATTCTGAACACATAAGTGTAATTATTTAATTTAAAATTTAACCAGAAAAATGCGACTGAAAAAGTTTTTTTTAAATGTCATTTTTAAATCTAAAATGTTTTAATACGAAATTCAAGTGTGAAATTCATTTTAAAGACCATAATTTCATCATGTGATAAAATTTATATAATTTAAATTTAATAGTAATCAAAAATTTAATTTGACTTTATAAAAACTGTGAATGTAATTTCAACGTCCAATTAAAAATATATATTTTTCACATTTCATTGAAAAACTATCTTTCCAAGAAATTACCCAAAAAATCAACCAAAGATAATTTTGTGATTCATATTTTGAAAAGTAAATTCAAATTTTCAGATATTGTTTCTTAAATTACCCAAAAACAATTATAATATTCACTCATAAATTTTATATAATATATTTTTGAGGAAATATCATTTTTGAAGAATAATAATATTTTAGAAAAAGATGAGTTTTTTTGTAAAATTAATGAAATAATAAATTTTAAATGACTATGAAAATTAAATAATGTATTATATAATTAATATTGTACATTCCCATCAATTTAACATCGAGGTAGTAATGGTCACATTTAAATAATAATAAATATAATAACAACTCATTAAAAGTTTAAGTTGGTTGTTTTATATCTTGAATGACATCGAACATAGTCTTTGTATTTATAAAATTTCAGGATATTCCACAAAATTAGTATATCTATTTGTAAAATTACATTTTTTAGTAATGTGTTTTACAAAAAAATATGACCATATAACCTTACAATCGATAAAAAATCAATCGCTAAATGTTATTATGATAGATAATTCAGTTATATTAAAATAATAATAATAATAATAATAAATATATTTATTGGTAATAATGTTTATGAATAGATTCATAACATACACTTATCATATGAAAATAATATTATCACCTTCAAAAAAAATACTAACAAAAATAATGTCCTTTTTTAAAATATATTTCAAATAATATTCTTCGAGATACTATATAAATATTTTCTAAAAAAATTATATTTATTTATTGAAATATTAATATTATATTTAATATATTTTATAGATAATAATTATAAAATAATCTTATATGAAGCTCTAATAAAAAAATATGAATATTAAAAAATATGATTAAACTTAATTAAAAACATTTTTAGACTCTATTAAAGGAAATGAATTTCAAGGAAACATATTAATAAATGATGATTAATGTTCATACTGTGTGAGGATATATATATATATATATATCCACTATAATTCATCCATAATTTATCATTCATTCATTAGATGTCATTTACATGGTTCACACAAGTTATAGTGTAAGATCCCGGTTTTTGAAAAGGTATGTTTTCATTATGTTTTGGTTGAATCCCTTGTTTCGGGATTCAAGGGATGTCTTTTGAAACTATGAGAGGTCTTGGGGGTGTTTCGGGGGTTCGGGGCACCAAAGAAAGGAAAACATGGCAAGACCAGCAAGGGCGCACAGCCTGCGCACGGCCAAGGAAAACCGTATGGCCTGCCTAGGTAAATTGTGCAACCCTCCTCCTTCGGACAGTGGCATACGCACGGTTTGCGCACGGTTTGCCTAACCGTGCGGAAAAACCATGCGGCCACTTAATGTTGGAAAAAATTACATGTTTTCAACTCCGTGATTTTAAACCCCAACTCGGGATTTCCTCTCCATTCCTCTTTCTTCACCCTAGGGACGAACCAAATATCCCAAGAGCTCAAAGAGGTCGATCTCCATCATTTCTAAGGTGTGCTTGGTGTCATTGGATGTGAATCGAAGCTCTGGGTAAGGCTAATCCCATCCATGCTTATCTTTTTTGTTTAGGGTTTGTATCTTCTCTCTCTCTTGTTCCGAAGCTCTAAAAATATATCTTTTGGGAGAGTTTGAGGTTGATGCTCCAAAGTATGGTCAGATCGATGTCTAAGGACTCGATTGATAGTGCGTTCAACTGTGGTTTCGAGGTAGGTGGCCTAAAAGTTATATCCCATGATTATTTGGGTATTTTTGTATGTTTAGCTGTGTTATTTTTTTCCCTTAGTTATGTTTTGAATAACCTTGGCATGTTTCGTAATAATGGTGCTTGAAATAGAAAATGGGAACACTCATGATCCCCGCGTGATGTGTTGGGATTGAATTGACTTAATTAGGTCCACCCATGGGTTGTTCCGGCTTTTCTCGGGCATAGGGTTTGTTATTAAACAAGTGACCTTATTGTAAATAATGATATATCTCTTGGAGAATATGTTGGCATGATTGGTTGAACTTGAAATTGATGTTAGTTGATGCACATAGACTTAGCAATAATCTAAATGCAAATTGGAATGGGTTGAATGGATGATTCATGGGAATGATGAACGGGTTAAATGGGTTAATGCATAAACTGATTAAAGACCATAATGGGATGAATTATGGGTCTAGTGTTAAATGATTAGTGAGACAGGCATAAGACATGGGAATTGGGTTAATGGTTAAATGATGTGAAATGGTAATGTGTTAATGGGTTAAGGAATTATGTGAATTTCTACGAGGTTTGTTGTGAATGGTTTGTCCAAGGGTAAATGGTATGGATGGTTTATGGTTACTTATATATAATCATGTTCACATGGCATTGTAGAGTGGGGTACGACTTGAGGATCTACGCCCACGGGTCGAGTGAAGACTGATGTTCTAAACTCTACCCTAAATGCACGGGTTAGGAAAGGAGATTGAGGATCTATTCTCGTAACGGTTTCATCCACCTAGACTAAGGCTTCGAGTTTAGGATATGGTTTCTATGAGGGAGTTAGTCCTAGTGAGATAGGATAACAATGTTTTTACCCTCTTTCATGTGATTTTAGGCCTTAGACCCATGTAACATAATGTATGTGATTAACCCATAGAAATATGATGAAATGGTAGGTGATGACAATTGGTAATAATAAAATGGTAATGGAATGGCAATGGATTTAGCTATGAACTTGTTAATGGAACCATAATTAATTACCTGGGAATTATCATTGATATTCCTTTGCATGCACTACCTATTTTCATTGGATTTTTTGTAGACACCATTGGTGGTGGCCTACTGAGTTGTACTCACACCCTGCTCGGGCCACCATTGGGTACCCGAGAAGACTTCATGTTTTCATGTCCGGAGAAGGGAAAGGGTCCTTGATAGATAGTTGAGTGGACATGGGTAGCACTTGGTGGGAGATCCTGACTTGGAGTCGGGACCATTTGGGAGATTTGGCAGTTGTCTTTTTTTTTTTGGGTTTTGTCCACTCTTTCACTTGTATTATGACATGGCATATTTATTATTGGAAATGATTATTATACATGTTCCTTGTTTATTGGTTATTGTTTCCTCTATTTGTTTTATTTATGTTGTGTCTTACTCTGATAAAAAGGGGGGGTATAGTCTCCCAACTTCACTCCATAGACCCCCACTGCTAGTCGGCAACCTTTGGCGTTTAGGGAGGCGTGCTTAAGGTCAAGTAACCACTCGTCTTGGAGCACTAGTTTAGTTGCTTCTGGGTCGAAGACCTTACAAAGTGGTATCAGAGGGGGTCTTTATTCTCCTTCTCTAAGGTCTTGTTATTTAGGATTGGTATCCAAGGGTTAAGACGTGTCGGGCCTTGGTAATGAGCTCATTCTTGGAAGTAGTAAACCCAGGTATGGGGGAAACCCAAGTCACCCTGGGTGGGAATTGTTGTTCTTGGTTGTGTGTGGTTGCAGTTGATGATATTTAAACATTGTGTGATACACATGTGGTTTTATGTGACTGTTTTATGACATTTGGCTCGTGGCCTTAACGACATGATGAATTGCATTTATTCATCATTGTACGCACCTATGTAGATATGTGGCATGAATCGTGTAAGGCACTTGCACGGGATGGCTGTGTGAGGAAGGAAAGTAGGGTGCATCATGAATTTCATGAAACTAAGAAATGATGAGAAGGATGAAATAAAAACATGTGGGTAAATAATGTTTTATGTAATACTAGTGTTTGAAATGTAGTTGGAATTTTTTTTTGTAAAGTTTTGTGTGATTTTGGTGGTAGTGCATTGTTGTTTACCCCATGTAGACCATGGCCTGCCGTAGGAATGGTCAGGACGGTAAATATGAGGTGCTAATGTTGTTGAATTAGCATATGAAAATGGGTTGTTGTAGCTAGTAAAGAGATTTTAGATTAAGTATTGAATGTTTTATGGTATGAGTGTTAAATATCGTGCTTGGAAATATAGAGAGCTGCCACTATGACGTCGATTTCTGGTTGGGAAACAAGAGGATGTTGTTGAGAACACTCCTCTGGTAGAAGAGCACGAAAATGTGGTGATTAATGAAAGTAGAGAAGACTAGTTCTAGGCGAAATTGGATCGCCTTATGCAAATGATGTATCGAGACCTAGGGCGGGTTTCACCGAGTATGTTTGAGCTAACTAGGGAATTCCAGTTGCAGAAACCTCCAACCATTACCAGAGAGGGTGGGCCAGAGGCAGTGTAGTTCTGGTTAGAGTCTGTCCAGAAGATACTGGATCATCTGAAGAACCCTGTTGAAAAGTGAGTAAATCTATCCGTTTACATGTTACAGGGCTAGGCAAGGCATTGGTGGGACATTCTGGCTTAGACCGAGCAAGCTGAGGGGATGCCATGGAAGGTTTTACAGAAGAAGTTTCTGGAGCATTTCTACCCAATGACATTGAGACAGGAGTGGGCTACATAGTTTATGATCCCGACTCATGGATCACTATCAGTGATGGACTATCCTAGTCGCTTAACTGATTTGAGATGCTTTGTACCAGTGTTAGTAGGGAATGAGGGAGTGGTAGCAGAGTGTTTCCAGGATGGGATGAGACATGAGATCAGGTCTAAAGTAAATATCTTCTACTTGAAGATGTTTGTAGAGGTGATGCATCAGGAACACATCTCTGAAGGGAACCTGAAGGGAGCTTCGGGTGGTGGGCTTGTCGTGCTAGCTGGGCAGACAAGTGGTACGTCTTCTAAGGCCGGAAGCACCGTTTGGAAAGTTTCCAGCAAGGTGGTCAGAAGAGAGGTTCATCCTCTCAGAGTGGGAACCAGGTGTTCTATTATCAGTGCGATAGGCCGGGGAATATGTGTGGTCAGTGTCCTCAACCTCCAATTGAGTGTTTTTCATGCGGCAGGATGGGGAATGTGCAGAGGTTATGGAGTAATCCTCGGCAGGCGGGTGAGAATAAGGAGGAAAAGCAGATACCAGATACGGGAAGGGGATTAGTTCCCTGTATCAAGCAGGCAGTTGGAGGTCCACGGTCCATACCGATAGGGGCGGTGGTCGTGGAACTCCAGGGAAAGATCACTCACTCCAACAGGGTAGTGAAATGTTGGGTTTTCAGGCTGGATCCTAGGGTAGATGGGCAAGTCAGCTACAGGTAGTCTAGTTTTCTGCTGGTGATGGTGAGGCCGGACCATCAACTTTTTGAGGTACGATCCTTGTAACTTCTACGTTTGCTATTGCATTTTTTGACACATGTTCCACACACTCTTTTGTTTCTGCTCAACATGTGGTAGTTCTGGGATTACCTATGGAGGGGGTGTGTGGAGTTATGTCAATTGGCACCCCGTTGGGAGTGTGGGTTAAAAATATCAATAAGTGCAAGGTATGTGCCTCGAACGTTGGTGGGTATCATTTATTATGGGACTTGTTCATTCTTGAGATGTTAGGTTTTGACCTAATCTTGGGAATGGATTAGTTGGGGTTATATCTGGCACACATTGATTGTTACCATCGCAGAGTATCATTCAGGTCGCTTGAGGGTGGCGCTTATGTCCACGGTGGTGAATGGGATGTTCGAGCAAGGCGTGCAGGGCTGTTTTTCCAATAGATTAGTGGACTCACAGCTCGAGTGTCATGTTTTATGGTTGATGATAATGAAAGAGGGGAACCGTCTTTTTTCCCTCCTGTGGTGGAATGGTTCCAGGACGTGTTTCCTGACGATTTCTCGGGGTTACCACCTGAGAGGGATGTCATGCTTACGATCGAGTTACTGCCGGGAGGGGAGCCGATTTCTGTTCCATCATATCGAATGGTACCGAATGAACTCCATGAACTGGAGGCTCAAATTGGGGAATTATGGCGTATGGGGTTTATCCGTCCTAGTACGTCTCCTTGGGGATCTCCCGTTATTTTTGCAACGAAGGCCGATGGACCATTAAGGCTGTGTGTTGACTATCGAAAGTCGAATAAGATGACGGTGAAAAATCGGTACCCTCTTCCTAGAATTGATGACCTGTTTGATCAGTTGAGGGGTGCATCGGTGTTTTCGAACATTGATCTAAGGTCAGTTTTTCACCTGTTTAGGGTGAAGTCTTATGACGTTCCATGGGCAGATTTCCAGAGTCGGTATGGGTTGTTTGATTTTTTAGTAATTCCTTTCAGATTGACCAATTCACCAGTGTTGTTTATGGATTTGATTAACCTAATATTTCACCCCTATCTAGATCATTTTGTGATTGTCTTTCATGACGATATCATAGTGTACTCGAAAACTCATGATGACCATGCACAACATCTTAACATTGTCTTGGGTACGCTAAGAGGGAATTGACGATACAAAAATCTATCAAAGTGTCAATTCTGGATAGGTGAGGTGTATTTTTTGGGTCACATAATCTCGAAGGTTGGTCTGACAGTGGATCTAAATAAAGTGCAGGCAGTTGTATCTTGGGAGCATCCCAAGAGTGTTTATGATAGTCGGAATTATCTGGGTTTGGCTGTGTATTACCGAAGGTTTATTTAGGATTTCTCTCACATGGCAGCACCACTCTCGGGCTTGACCAATAAAGGAATTAGGTTCGAGTGGTCTAAGGCTTGTGATAATTCCTTCCAAGAGATGAAGAAGCAGTTAACGACCACACCTATCGTAATATTACCTGAGCCTGGTAAGAATACATTGTGTTTTGTGATGCGTCCGGAATCGGACTTGGGGCTGTGCTAATGCAGGATGAGTGGGTTGTGGCTTATGGGTCGAGGAAGTTGAGACCCCAGGAGCAGAACTATCCCACTCATGACCTTTATTTGGTTGCAGTAGTGTACGCCTTGAAGTGCTTGAGGCACTATCTATTATGAGAATGTTTTACCGTGTTTACCGACCATAAAAGCCTAAAGTACATCTTCTCACAGTGGGATCTGAATCTTAAGCAGTGATGATGGGTTGAATATCCATAGTCTTTTGACTTTGATTTGGTGTACACACTAGGAAAGGGAAATAGTGTTGCTGATGCTCCGAGTAGGAAGGTTCAGAATCAGGTGGTTTAGGAGTCCAGCACTGAGTAGAAGGTGATGGCTTTGTTTGCAGAGATGCACCTAGAGGTGCAATAGGAGAGTGGTCAGGTCACTCTTTCTTCCATAACGATGGATTCGACACTTTTGAGTCGAGTTAATGAAGGTCATATTGATGTTGTGGAGTGTTTTACCATGAAGGAAAAATTTAAAGGTGGGGAGCTACCTTCTAGTTGGGCCATCAACGCAGAAGGTGTTGTTCATCTTTGTGATCATGTGTTTATGTCAAAGTGTGAGCGGGAAGAGTTGATGCGTGAGTTCCATGCATCAAATTGGGCAATGAAACCTGGTATGACCAAGATGTACTGTGATCTCCAAAGGCGGTTTTGGTGGCCTGGAATGAAGAAGGAAGTTGTGGGATTTGTGGAACGATGCCTTACCTGTCAGCAGGTGAAGGCTAAGCATCAACACCCATGTAGTTTTTTGCATCCATTTCCCATTATGGAATGGAAGTGGGATGATGTAACAATGGATTTTGTTGTGGGTCTTCTGATGACACCGCATAAGAATGATGCAATCTGGGTGGTTGTTGATCAGTTAACGAAAGTGGCTCATTTCTTACCGATTCAGGAGACATTTGCAGTCGACTAGTTGGATGAGATGTATGTTCGGGAGATAGTGTGGTTGGATGGTGTTCCACAAACCATAGTTTTGGACCGAGATCCACGTTTCACAACGCGTTTCTGGAAATGGATACAGAAGTCTCTTGGTACACAAGTGTTTTTTATTACAACTTTCCACCGGCAGACGGACGGGTAGTCGGAGCATAAGATCCAAGTGTTGGAAGACATGTTAAGAGCTTCTCTCTTGGACTTTGGTGGATCTTGGGAGAGGCATCAATCGTTAGTTGAGTTTTCCTACGACAACATTTTTTAGGCTACGATTCAGATGACACTATTCCATCAACATTATGGGAGGCCATGTAGATATCTGTTGTGTTGGCTAGAGGCCAATGGATTTGAGTTGTTGGGGCCAAGTCTCGTGTAGGAGACTTCAGATAGAGTTATGTTGATCAGAAAGTGGATGGCTACGGCTCATAGTAGACAATATTCGTATACGGATTAGAGGCGTAGACCTATTGGGTTTGTGGTGGGTGATAAAGTGTTCCTTCGGGTGTCTCCAAGGTTGTGTAACCGTTGGATTCGAAAGTAGGGTAAGTTAGCACCCAGGTATGTATGACATTTTGAGATTATGGAGAGGATCAGACATGTGGCTTACAAATTGGCTCTTCCACAGTGGTATGGTGGGATGCGTGATGTGTTTTATGTATTGCAGCTTTGACTCTATCACCCTGACCCTTCTCACGTGGTTGATGTTGAGGATGTGGAGCTTGAGGCTGATGCGTCCTTTGAGGAGCATCTAGTTCGTGTGGTGGATCGTAGTGAAAAGATCTTGCGAGGAAAGGTTGTGCCATTAGTGCGAGTACTATGGCAGCATGGGAACTTTCTGGAAGAAACTTGGGAGTGGGAATCAGATATGCGGGATCAGTGGCCCGAACTCTTCTCTTCGATAGAGCAATGAGTTTTGGGAACTCAGCTCAAGGAAGAGCCGGTATAAGTTGGGGAGGTTATAAGATCCTGGTTTTTGGAAATGTATGTTTTCATTATGTTTTGGTTAAATCCCTTTTTTCTGGATTCAAGCGATGTCTTCTGAATGTATGAGTGGTCTTGGGGGTGTCTCAGGCATTCGGATCATGAAAGAAAGGAAAACTCGGCAAGACCAACCAGGGCGCACGACCTGCACACGGCTCAGGAAAACTGTGCGGCTGGCCCAGGTAAACCGTGCAACCCTCCTCCTCCGGACAGTGGCATGTGCACAATTTTCACATTGTTTTCTAAACCATGCGGACAATCCATGTGGCCACTTAAAGTTGGAAAAATTAAAAAATTTCCACTTCGGGCTTTTAAACCCCAACTCGGGATTTCTTCTCCATTCCTCCTTCTTCACCCTAGGGATGAACCAAATCGCCCAAGAGCTTGAAGAGTTCGATCCACCTTGTTTCTAAGGCATTATTGGTGCCGTTGGATGCGGATCGAAGCTCTGGGTAAGGCTAATCCCATCCTTGCTTCTCTTTTTGGTTTAGGGTTTGTATCTTATCTCTCTTGTTCTGAAGATCTAAAACCCTATCTTTTGGGTGAGTTTTAGGTTGAATATCTAATGGTTGGTTGGATCAAGGTCTAAGGACACGATTGAGAGTGCGTTCAATCACGGTTTTGAGGTAGGTGGTTTACAAGTTATATCCCATGTTTATTTGGGTATTTGTGCATGTTTAGTTGTGTTCTTGTTTTCACTTGGTTATGTTTTTAATAACCCTGGAATGTTTGGTAATAATGGTGTTTGAAATGGAAAATGGGAACCCTCGTGATCCCCGTGGGATGTGTTGGGATTGACTTGACCTAATTAGGGACACCCATGGGGTGTGCCGGCTTTTCCTGGGATTAGGGTTTGTTATTAAACAAGTGACCTTATTTTAATGAATGATAGATCCCTTGATGAATATGTTTACATGATTGGTTCAACTTGAAATAGAATTTAGGTTATTCTCATAGACTTGGAAATAACCTAAAGGATAATTGGGATGGGTTGAATGGATTATTCATGGGAATGATGAACGTGTTAAATGGGTTAATGCATAAACTGATTAATGACCATAGTGGGATGAATTATGGGTCTAGTTCTGAATGATTAGTGTGTTAGGTATATCACATGTGAATTGGGTGAATGGTTAAATGATCTGAAATGGTAATGTGTTAATGGGTTAAGGAATTATGTGAATTCTTGTGTGATTTGTTGTGAATGGATTGTCCAAGGAGAAATGGTATGGATGGTTGGTGGTTACTTATATATATAAGCATGTTCACATGGATTTGTAGAGTGTGGTATGACATGAGGATCTACGCCCATGGGTTGACTAAAGACTGATGTTCTAAACTCCACCCTAAATGCATGGGTTATGAAAGGGGACTCAGGATCTATTCTCCTAAAGGTTGCATCCACCCGGACTGAGGCTTCGAGGTGACGATATGGTTACTATGAGGGAGTTAGTCCAAGTAAGATAGGATAACAATGTGTTTACCCTCTTGCATGAGATTGTAGGCCTTAAACCCATGTAACATAATGTATGTGATTATCCCATAGAAATGTGATGAAATGGTAATTTACGATAATTGGTAACAAATGAATGGTAATGGAATGGCAATGGCTTTGGCTCGGAACTTGTTAATGGAACCTTAATTAATTACATGGAAATTATAATTTATATTCCTTTTCAAGCACTACCTGTTTACACTAGATATTTTATAGACACTGTTGGTGGTGGCCTACTGATTTTTACTCACACCCTGCTCAGGTCGCCATTGGGTACCCGAGCAGACTTCTTGTTTGAAGGTCAGGAGAAGGGTAACGGTCCTTGCTAGATAGTTGAGTGGACATGGGTATCACTTGGTTGAGGATCCTGAAATGGAGTCACGACTATTTTGGGGATTTGTCTGTTGTCATTATTTTGGGTTTTGTTCACTCGTTCACTTGTAGTATGACATGGCATATTTATTGTTGGAAATGATTGTTATACATGTTCCTTGTTTATTGGTTATTTTTTCCGCTATTTGGTTTATTTCTGTTGTGGATTACTCTAATAAAAAGGGGGTATAGTCTCCCAACATGACTCCATAGACCCCCACTGCTAGTCGGATGCCTTTTCCATACAGGGAGGCGCGCTTAAGGTCATGTAACCACCCAGCTCAGAGCACCGATTTAGTGGCTTCGGGTCGGGGACGTTACATATGGGGTCCACATATGTAGTTCACCCACTCAGTCACAACACGATTACAATGGGGGTGAGAGATGATATTAGGTTCACATTAGCAGAATGAAGTAGATCATCCCCAATCATAAACCTAAGTGTCTAGAATTGGATGACCATCCCGACATATAATCCCCTTTGTTTCAATTGTGGAAGGAATCAGTTCATACATATTCACGTACTTTTATTAAGAATAAGATGCATATAAATAACAATACAGTCTATGTAATTGCAGTAAAGTCACGCAAAGTCGGTAGTATGGTAATAATATTACAGTCTATATGTGAGTTAATAATTATATAACATATATTATTATGTGTTTAATAGAATCAATTTTTTTAATTTGCCTCTGTTTGACTTAGGCCAAGTGTAGTTAAATGCTACCACTATGCATAGCCTGGGACACCACGCATATAACACATCATGTTATTATGTAATATTATTTTTAAAAAAATTCAAAATATTTGATGTCTTCTATTTCAAACTGCACAAAATTATTCTTTTTCTATAGAAAATTATGAGTTCATCTTGCGGTAAACACAATATTACACCCCTTTGATAGCTTGTATTACACGCAAGGCCTTGTTTTACAAAATCACAAAATACTATTAATAATATTTTTAAAATATTATTATAGTTATCTCCAAGTCATTGAAATGGTTGTAATTAAATGTATTACCTAAATTATAAATATATCATTTATTCATGTTGATAAAATTAATTATTTGGAAGCCAATTAATTATAGATGAAAGTAATATCTTTTTGAAAATAATTAAATTCTCTTTCAGAAATACTATTTACCGATATAAAAACATTTTTTATATAATGAAATTAATCATTAACATTATATATTATATATTTAGTAAACCATTAAACATATATCTTAGGTTTTTTCTAGATAGGATATAAGAATAAATCCAATTTTAGGCATAACATGATGTTTTTTTCTAAAAGGCGGTTTTACTTTCTTTTAATGGCCCCCATACATTAAAAATTAATATTAATAATTTAATAAATTTTATTTTTGAAAATAAAAATCATTTTGTGTTATCTAATTTCCAATTTATCTTAGGTTAATTTTTGGGTATTCTTCTCAGACGTTTTATTTTTGATAAATATTGAAAATAGTAGTTTTTTATTAAAAACTGACATTTTAGATATTATATATATAGTAAAATTGTATTGAAATTGTTTTTTATATTGTAATTATTTAATTCATACATATATAAGTCCAATTATGAAATTTTAGTCAATTTTACATTGAAATTGTATATAAAATCATTTCAATATTTTGAATATTTTAATTTTAAAAACCTGTAGTTTCATCCCTTCTGTGAAATTAATTTTAAATTAAAATATTCAACTACTATGATTCTAATTTTTAAAAATAGATTCCATATTTTTAAGAATCTTAATTTATAATTTATAATTAGGTGAACTATATTTCTGACCAATATTATTAGTGAAAGTAGTTAAAATTAATTACAGTGATTAAGAGATAAATGAGTTTACCCAGTGACTAAACATTATCATAATAGAAAAAATGACTAATAAATAGGTAAAAAATTTATTATATGGAAATATTTAGATCATATACCTTATTTTATAGAACATGTTTCATTATTTGTGGAACATGATTTAATAGAGACCTTTTCATTATGTTTACTATTTATTATTTACAATAAGGACGTGCCTCCTCCACTATAAAAGGGAAATAAAACCCTCATTTATTCACATTTATAAATTAATTTTTCTATTCCAATACCTACCTAAATAAACAACTGATATCCATAAAATCATCCTAGAAGACACTCTATATAGATAAATCTAACCAAGAAAATCATTAAGTGCCAACTACAAGATGTTACCAGAAAAAGAGGTAACGTTCATCAAGAAACGTCATTGTTTTATTTAATCATTAAACCCATTGATTTCATTTTTTATCATGATTATATATAACATATTTATCATAATTATACTAATAAAATTTTTAGTTAAGGGTATGGTAAAACTATATAGACACTTTTATGAAATTGGATTCACAATCAGCATTCGGGTGTATGTTAGACTCTAACCTCTTGAACAAATGTAGTCTATTGTTCCATTACCACCTTTCATGGTTGGAAATAAAGATTGATTTATAGTTTAAATATGATATTTATTATGTTTATTATTTTATTTTGAATCTATAATTTTAATATAAAACATAAATTTATGCTCTTCGTTTTGTAGGAAAATGAAAATGTCGTCTGTGTGTGTGTGGTTGGCTACCACCTCGCAATGTGATGTAATTCATTCACGCTGTTCATGGAAGGTATTAGTGATGGGGTTACCAGAAATATTTGATATATTAATGAGAAAATAATTTTAGTGGAATTATAATATGTATATATGTATATATATATATATCATTTACTTTTCATTCTTTTGATATGAAAAAGAAATGGAAACAACATTCATGTATACGTACAAACAATAGTCTCAATGAAAGGTGTAATTAATTTTATATTTATAATTTATATATATTAAAATAATTACAGATACACTTATTACTTATTATAATTATATAAAGTTTTATCTTATAGAAACGAGGAAATCATGATCAATGTAAAAAATAAAAAAAATAACATGTTAGAATATATATGAAATACAAAGTATTTATTACTCATAATGCAACTTTAACATGGAATTTTTTATAAGAAATTTCTATAATTTAATAATAAATTAATACAGGGAATTATATATATGAGTATGGTTATGTGGAATTTTTATAATTCCCATATTTCTATTATATAGGTTTTTTAATGGGTATGAATTATGTGAATACAAAACGTAATGATGTTTACATTTTCTCTTTTATTTATACGAGACTTATGTCATATTCACCAATAATTTTTTATGTGGTGTATATACTGATGTATAAAATTATATATATGGAATTTAAATTATTTAATGAAATTAAAACATTCAATTCATCTTATTCTTTCACATATAGCAAGAAAAAAAATCAACTCAAGTAGTAAGGGATGTCCGCTACACTTTTATTCTTCAAGAGACACAAGACATTTTCACAACATATTTCTGGAATGTGGTGTGTATATTGAACCTGGATGTATATTAAAATTATTATTATAATAATTATTTATATTTAAATATCCATTTGAGAATATTTTTCTAATTGGGTTCACAATTAAAATGTTTCTAAATAAGTAAGGATATTCTGTTGCAATATTCCTTCTTTTAGACACATTATGCACCTATATTATTTTTCGAGATTTCTATACTACCACATTAACATGTTATATCATGATTCTCATTATATTAATGATATTTTTTGGATAAATTTAATTTTATTATCTGATTATGATTATGATTCAATGTTTCAATGTTGGTAAGAGTTTATTCCTATAATGTAATCATTAATAGAGCTTGTTTACTATTATACTTCCATTGATGAAATATTATGATACATCACTAAATAAAGGTAATTAATATTTATATCCATTTTTTATTAATGATATATTCATATAACTATACCATTTTTCCACTCTTTGGTACTTTACATAATTAAAAAAAATTGTTATAAAAATCCCACTTTATTTCCCTCTTTTGTTGGAAATTGTTTTCATAAAAGAACCATTTTTTCTAAACTTGTCTTCAAATATTTTTTGAAATGATATTTTAGGATAATTTAAAACAAAAAGTTTTTTTTTTAAATTTAAAATGATATAAAAAGTGTTTTAAATAATTTTCCAAGACTCTTTATAACTTTTCAAGGTAATGTTTAAAGAAAATGGTTTTCAATATTTTTTGTGTTTTAAATAGAAATTTTAATGCATAAAGGATATTTTCCACAAGAAATAATTTAAATCTATTTTTTAAACATCCATTAAGAGTTTTATAGGAAATTTTCAATTAAATGGATTCTCTAAATTTATTGATGTTTTAAATGTTATTTTCTAAAAAAAAGATATTTTCCTCATAAAATGTCCAAAGTATCCTTTAATATTTATTTTCCATATCGGTTGATGTCTTTTAATATAGTTTATTATTTTTTAGGTATATGATCAAAGGAAACCATTATTATTCTTTCATTAAATTTTTTATGTTAAATATCGAATGTCATTTATGAATCCTTTTTCACTTCCATGATATATAAAATGATATATGACTTATGAATCCTACTTCCTTCAATATGTTATTCTTAGATTAAATGATTATGAAACATGTCTATTTTTGATAGGTTATGATATGATGAATATTTTTTTATATCCATTCCATTTCATCGGCACTTATATGATGTTTATGAAACCAATATTTTTTTTGAGTAATGATATAATGAATGTTTTATTATATTGTTGTACAAGAGTTTATAATTTCATTATACGAGAGGTGGGACCTATATCCTTGTACAATAAAATTGGTAAATATTTATATGTCATGAGATAAAAATATAAGGAATTGGAAATGAACCTAGTTCTGTAATAGAAATTATCTTTTAAGATGGTATTGGGAGTGAAGCACAACTATTTAGATCTTCTTAAGAATGAACCTTGAATAATAGGATTATACTGGGAGTGAAACATTACTATTCATATGGTTTTAGGAGTGAAATCATTCGGCTAACATATCCTTGGAATTTATCCTTGACAACTATGATGTTATGTGTGAACCTGATAACATGTTAAAAATGTTACATGTGAACTTTATTACATATTCGCAACGTTATACATGGGCCTGGTTAAATGTCAAAAATATTATAAGAATAACTTTTCTTATATCCCTAAATTGATGGGTGAACTTGATTTTATTTATATATGTTGACAACCTTATATGATGATGTATATGCCAAAAATTCCACATCTTATTTCTATTTTATTCTCTCAGGGAACAAGTTATTTTTTATCTTATGATCCTTGTATTAATCCATTTTTATATGATAATGACTCATGGAAATTGATTATCTTTTTATTCATTTCTTATGAACTTCCAATCATTATTCTATGATTCATGATTATGATATTTAATATGAAAGGTATGATCTTAAACCATTATGATAATGTTCTCTTACACTTATATTCATTTAATGCTTACATATCTATTTTATTTACCCTTAATGACCATCTTTGATCACCCATTATTATATTTCCTTTCACCAGGTTATGAATAAATGTTTTATGTATGCGTTATTAATGAGAAGATATTTTGGGGAAACATTAATGATATTTGATAATGTTAAAATATTGTGTTCCATGTTTCCAAATACGCTAAAATATTACTATTCTTGGGAATTTACTTTTGTAATTTTATGAATATTCATCCAAAATTATTTAATATCCATTTTTTTAACCCAGAGTAGCTATAGTGGGTTTCAAAGGAAATATTAGTTCATCAATTGTAAACTAGGGTATGAAAAAATTAATAAGATCCATAAGGATATTTCTAAATACATTTCTAGTCTTTCTTATAAGGATAACTCTAAGGATGACTCAATATTTAGGAAAATGTTATTCAATTTTTTTAAAGGATTGAGAGAGTGTTTTCTAAGAAATTTCATCCCTCTATAGATTCTACATGTAAATGTGGCTCATGAATTGATTTACTTAGGGGTGATATCCCAAAAAACACTATAGTGAGTTGGACTCAATCGAGAACTAGTGCAAGTAAATAGGCCTTATTTCACACATATTTTTTCATTCTATGGGGATATGCCTTGGAAATTCAAAAACATGTTGTGAACCATCATGAAGGGTCAAAATAGATTATTACTATTAAAAATTTAGAATTATCCTAAGGTGGCATAAATTAATGGAGATGGTGTCATTATTAATATGTCATATAAGTGATTTTGTTATATTTATGTAGTTTCCAATATGATCAGGGTTGCTCAAACTATGATTTTGGTTTTATTCGATGGATGGAACTAGATTGAATCATGTTAATATAGAATATGATTGAAAATTTAGGGATAAAATCAATCAAATTGGATGTGATTCGAGAGAGATAAGTTTGATTATACCTAATCAGCTATCCTGACATATTGTTAATATTGTTAAATTTAGTGAGATTCCCGACACATCGAATAAAGGGAATATGGAATTTTATGAAAATTAATTTTATACTTAATATGGAGGTATGAAGACTCCACTTTAATCAAATCAAGTTGGTTGGAATAAATTTTTAGGGAATTTATCTAATGTAGGGGAAGATGTTATATATATTAGAAATGGTACATAGAGGACAAGTTGATGAAGAATTAAATGTATTATCTATAATGAAATTTGGAATTAACCAACTAAATTTCTTAACCAAATAATTTACTTGTAGACAATGAAAGGAAATATTCTATTCCAATAACTGAAGAAGAACATGTGATTTATTTTATATATATGGATTAAACAATTTTTTATAAATAAATATACAAGTATTGTTCAATATAAATTTTCTATCAGGGATTTAAAAGAATATGATGACCTAGAAAAGTGATTTAATTATGGTGTTATATTTTATGATTATATAAAGATAACCCTTAACATATTTTTGAGTAATAGAAAATGATATTTAATATGGATAAAGATATTATGATATTGATAATTTAAACTTCGTAGTATTTCTGTCTTCATATTTGATAAAGTATTTTTTTTTGAAAAAGTGGTTTATTCTATCATTTATGATCATTACATCATTTTTTATTTATGTAATATATCCCATAATATTTGTAATAAATAAGAATGCATGTTTTTTATATGTATTTATTGAAATTTGGATTAGTAAAATGTTTTATGAGATTACATGATAAAGTTATTCACATGTTTGGTATGTTATAAACATGAGTTACATTATGATATATGGGTGATCAATGTTTAGCTAATTTTGAGAAATTTATTGACCTTCCTTATAATGTTTTGGATTTTAAAATTTATGAAGGATTACAAAGAAAACCAATGATGGAGTGGTTTATGTAAAGAATTAGATGATGTTTTAGAGATTAAATTATTACATAACTGTTTGAGGATTTATGCATATGCATATTGGATAACCGGACACAACCATTTTGTTGTAAAAATAAAAAATTACCGATGGAATTGATTATCATTCTATTTTTGGATCTCATGATCTATTAGTGCTTCAAGAATGAAACGTTTATTATTCATTTCCTATAGTAAAAGATGATCTTTTAATTGATCAAGGAACAAAAAAATATTGATATTTTTAATAAGGAATAAAATGAAATCAGGTAAGAATATATTCATTTTAAAATTCTTCCACTTTTAGAAAATGATAATGAAATAAAATTTTTTCATATTATCATCTTATTTGATTATAAAAATGGCATTTTTCATTCCTCTATGTTTCATGATTTTTTGTTTGATATCCTTCCCTAGATCACCCACTTCAACTTATCATTGTTCTTTATCACTTTCCATCATTATTTGGGTGTTAGTTTTCTCTTACTTATTTATGTTTTCATTTTTCACCTTTGTTCTCCTATGAAGAATCCTAGTTATGTGTATCTTTGGGTAACTATTATGTTTCCAACCTTCCAATTTAAAATTATTTTTTAATCATCTTTACGATCTGGGTTTCAAATAATGTAATTTTCAATTATTAATACGTTGATGACCCAAAAACGTATCAAGGAAGAAATTAATTTTAAGTGGGTAGAATGTAACATGAGAAGTTTTGATAAATTATTTTTTAGAATAAATTAATGTTATTTGATGGAATTATTTAAATGATATAAACAGTAAGTCTTGCCATATAGACACCACCGTGTTTATCTTACAATTCATAAAATAATGAGCCCCTTCGACTATTTGCGTTACACACCAAAGCTTGTTATACCAAGATTAAAAATATTATTAATATTTTAATTTAAATATTATTAATAATAATATAAAAATATTATTATAGTTATCACCTAGACATTAAAATTCTAGGTATGAAATAGTTTTATCAAATTATGAAAATATTGTTTATGCATTATTATAAAATTAAATATTTCAAAACCAATTAAATTTAAATGAAATAAATAACTATTTTAAAAGAATGAAATTCCTTTTCGAGAAACTATTTTTATATACAAAAATAAACTCAATATCAATTAATAATTAACCCACTTTTTATTAAATATTTTAATGAAAATTATATGTAAGATATTTAATAAATATTTTACAATCTTCAAATTCATTTTCTAGACATGATATATGAATAAATTCAATTTTAGGCATAAAAATATGAATTTTTCTAAATGGTGGTTTTACCATATTTAAATGTAGTGCTTGTTTTAAAACGAAATTTTGACTATTTTCAAAATTATATTTTAAAAAATATATACTTTTTAAAATACGAATGTAAAAATTATCATATGATGAGTTTTGGGTATTTTTCTGAGATGTTTTAATTTTTTATGAATAATGAATAATATTGAATTTTAATTGAAAAATATATTTTCAACAAATTTATTTATATATTGAAATTATATTTTAATTTGGTTTAAAATTATAATTTTTTCAATTATACATAAAAAATATAATTTAGGTCATTGGAAATAACTTCACATTGAAATTAGATATAAAAATCATTCAATCATTATAACATTTTTTACTTTAAAAACATGTTCTTTCATTCAATGTACAGAGTCAATTTTAAAATACATTCTACCAATTATGTGATTTAAATTTGGAAAAATGAATTTTATATTTTTCATTATATTGATTTATAATTTCTAATAAGTTCAAATTTATTTTTTTACCAAGATTATAGTAAAGACGGTCGAAAATATTTACCAATATTATAAGAAAAAAGAGTTTAACAAAGGGACTAAAATATAACATAATGGAAGAGATAACCTATAAAAATGTCTAAAACAAATTTTATGGAATTATTCTGACCATAGAACATATTTTATTAAAAATGGTTCGTTATTTGTGGCACATGATGGTTGAGAGACCTCAAAATTTTATAGGCCTTTTTGTATTTATAATAATTCTACTCATCCCCAACTATAATAGGGAATTGAACCCCTCACATATTCACACTTATCAAAAAAAATTATAAACCCAAAAATGGCCAAATAAACTCCAAAAATCCCTTCCATAATTATAAAAATCTCTCTTGGAAAAATCAAATCAAGGATGTCGTTTGGTTTGAACTAAAAGGAGTTAACTAAAGAATAATTAACAGTCATCAAAAAGTGTAATAGTTTTATATCATTAATAAACCCATTAATTTATTATTATATCATTATTATATAATTAACATAGTATTTTGAATATACTATTGTTTTTTATGTTATGTATAATACCTACTACTTCAGACACCCCCATGAAATGGAATACACAATCATCATTCTTGTGTACAACAGACAATTGACTCGTGAACCGATGTCATTAATTATTCCATTAGTAAATTTCAGGGTTAGAAATAATGATTTATTTATATATTATGTGAGATATATATTTTTTCTATAATTAATTATTATGTTATAGTTTTTACATAACAGATACCTTCATTCATTCCATTCTGTGGGAATATTATAATGTTGTTATTATGTATGGTTGACTACTTCCTCACACAAAGATGAGATTCGTTTACTCATTAAAAAGAATTTATTAAGGATGGGATTACTAGAAATAGGTTATAAATAATAAACAATAATTAATTTTAGTTATAATATATATATATCATTTACCTTTATTTATTTTGATATGACTAGAAAATTGAAACATCATTTATGCATATGTACGGCCTAAAGTCTTCATCAATGATGTATTTCATTTACTATTTCATTAATTTATATATTATTATAAAGAATTATATAATGAATATACATATGATTGTTATATCATGGTTTACATTCTAGAAATGAGGAAATAACTATCTATATAAAAGGACCATAAATAACCAGTCCGAACGTATATGAAAAAGAAAGTAGTTATTACCCAAAACGTAGCATTAACATGGAATTGATAATAAATAGGTAATACAGAGTCATAATAAAATCATATATGGTATTATGTATATAAATATAGTTCTATGGCATATTTATAATAAATTTATATTTATGATACTATATTTTGTAATGTGTATGAAGGAAGTCTGCACTTAATGTACATGGATTTCTAGTCTCGCATTTATTTCCATAAGACATAAGCGAAATTCAGAATTTGTATTTGTGTGGTGTATATACTAAAATATGACATGGTATATTTTGAATTAATTTCTTTTCATTATATAAAAATTTTCAATTTATTTTATTCTTTCATTAATCTAAGGATTCAAAAGTTACGCAAGTAGTAATGGATTTTGTACTAACATTTATTTTTCTTGAGAAAAAAGTCATGTTAACTCCCCATTTATTGTATGTGGTTTGTATAATTCCCATGGATGTATTTTAGGATTATTTTTCTATTAATTATTTTGTTTTTAATAACTTTTTTTTGATAAATCATTAACGGGGTTTACGAATAAAATGATTCCAAAGCAATAAGTGAATTTTGTCTAAATTTTTTTCTTTGAGAAACATGTTATGTTATGAAACAATATTCTTTTACAAGGAGTATAAACTACCACTGTGACGCCCCAGGTTTTATAAACTGGTCCAAGTGAGCAATGTTGTGATTTTTTAATGATGTCTCTTGTTTCTTCTATTTTTATGCTTTGTGTGCTGATAAAGAATTCGAGTGGAAATCAAACATGAAGAATACGATAAACTGTTATATATTTAAAAGATACATTACAACAAGATCCATCTAATTTAAAGTACCCTGCACAGGACCTAACACGGCCACATCAAGACTACAAAGAACCACAACACGGGCAATCGGATAGTCGTCGTCTTCAGGGTCCATCAGTGTGAAAAGTATAACCGCCAGAATCACCACACACGCACTCAGCACTAGAGGTATGAGGAGAGCGATCCGCCAAGGGTCCGGTGTTTTGAAAATATAAAACATCCTACCCCTTGATTTTATAATGGACCTCTAAAAGGAATATGACCGTTTTTTCTGACCGTTGGGTTCCAATGGATAAAGTGCATCATTTTATAAAACTTTTTTCTTTATAACGCTTTTATAATATTATAGTATTTTAATAAATACAAAGTATTAGAATTATAACTTCAAGTATTAAAATAAAATATTATTCTTTCAAATGAATCTATTTTGATCTTGATATGGTGGAAAACGTGGTATTTTAAAATCTGTCGAACGGGGTATCAGCAATAATAGAAAAATGTATCTTTTCGAATATCTAAAACTATGTGTTTTAAATTAGAGAAAAACTACGGGTCTTTTAAACATAATTTTATAAATCAAAAAGTGAAGTAAGTTATAAATTGGATTTTAATGGTTATAAGATCCTAGTACTTATAAAAGTGTGGTATTAAAATATATCTTAAAAAAAACTAATATCAAATAGTATCATTTGTCTACCTAAACTAAAATGGGATTTATTTTTATGAGTTAAAAAGTAATTATTAAATTTTATGAAAATTCCAATTATAATTTACCGGTTATATATACATATATATTTCTAAGTAGTATAATTTAAACGTTTATTAAAACTGTTTTTTTTAAACATGCAACCTAGGCCATCCCGACCCCGCATGGATCTTCTCCATCCGTTTTTGCCTCGACCGTTCGATCTTGCCACGGTCAATCCCGGCCATTGATATGTTTTAAAACACTCTTTTATTTTCATCCATCCAATCATGCCAAGGCCGAATCTCCTTCGTTTTTTCCCTCCGCGTCTTCTTCTACCTCGCGCCAGGGACCCGCGAACCAGACTTGGTTTGCCCGAGACACCTCCTCTCCACTGCTCATGTTGACCTTGCGCACCCACCTCCGTAGGCTCGGCCAAACCTTCCCCGGATCATCTCCCTTTAAGAACCGAGAAACCCCAGTGAAAACGGGGACCTCCGGAGCCAACCCGCGCCACCGCGACACCAGCCTCGCCGCCGCCTCGCCGTCGCCTCGCCACCACGAACCACCTCTAGTTTCGCACCTCACCCCCGTGCACGACCACACTAGTTCCGGCGCTACACTGCAGGACACCAGGTCATCGCCTCGCAGCGTCTCCAAGTGTCCGCGACCTCACCGGACCACCACCAGCCACCAAAGCTCCTCCCGGTTCTCTGGCCACCCAGCAAGCCTCCCTCCGGCGAGCTCCTCCCTTGAGCGGTAAGGGTGCCACGTTTGCGTGTTTTTTTTCCACCCATGGTTCTCGGTTCAAGTTTGTATATACATGAGTATATATATATATACACCTATTAGTTAAAGGTATATATATAACTTTATATATATATATTCAATGAAAACCATACAAAATTATGTTTCTAATATTTCCTTATAATTCAGTATTTTATGTTAAGAATTATACCCTTGAAAGGGGATATTTTAAAACAAGTCATAACGTGTACAATCTTTATGTAATCCTTATATATATAATTATATAATTTTATTAGTTATGTATTTCAATGAAAATCAGTTTTTGATTCTTACTTTGTCTATAAATGATATTGGATGCGAACCGGGTCTTTGTTTTAAGTGCAAACATGTAATAGTTGTAGTTGAAGTTTTATATATTTACAGTTTCTTGAACACTTAAAACCCATAAGGTTTTGTTCTTTTTTTAAAAAAAACTGAATAAATGATAGATTGTTAGAGGTTTCATATTTCAAGTGAACCATGTTTAATTTATGAGAAACCCTATTTACATACGTTGTGTATATACATCCCTATGAATGTATGTGTTTTTAAGATTAATATCTGAAAACCCTAGTTTCAAGAAATGGTTATTAATATTTTTATGCATGTAGGATTTTAGCGCTTGCCTATGCTATTTTATAATTTTGTGTCTAAGGGTACAATAATGAACTTGTCTAAGGTTGCCCCTGAAATGATTTATGTTTTTGTAAGGATATTCTTATACCTATTTTAAACTCATTTTAAAAGAATAGGGGTTTAAGGGTCATGCTAATATGTAGAAATCCTCTATTATTTTTATACCAAACTCGCTGCAATTATTTTTAGTGATCAGAGTGTAACTTCAAATTCTATGACCAATGAAGAATAATAATTAATGACATGTATTATTTTTAAAGTGGTTTATTTTCCAAGTGTCGGAATTTTAAATATTGCAAGTGTTTATTATTTTTATACCAAGAATGTCGTAGTAATTATTAGTGAATAGAGATTTGTTGCATTTACTGTGACCTGTGAAGAACAATAGTTAATGCCAAGTAGTTCATTTACATGTACTGGAAATTTAGAAAATCATAATTTAATAACCCTTGGGAGTGAGTCTCACACATTCATCATTTTATGTGCTTAAATAATTGTTCTACGCACATAGTATGCTTGCTTAACCGTGCCTTCTTTTATTCCATGTTTTCAAGTTTATCTGTCATATCATGTATTTGTAAACCATTTATGTAATTGTTACCTTTTACATATTATTCATGTATATGACTCAACATGAATAAGAACTAAAAACTAATTACCCAAAGTGGTATGGGACACCTTGGGTAATGGGAAATGAAAATGGTATTACCCAAAGTGGTATGGGACACCTTGGGTAATATGAAATGAAAATTAAATATTCAAAGTGGTATGGACACCTTGAATATCTGACCTTATCAACATGTGAGAAATGTATGGGACTACCCGGAATGGGGTCCAGCAAGAAGAATACCCTCCAGGTTGGGGACTGGTTAAAGTAAGCCCTCCGGGTTGGAGACCGGTAAACGTAAGCTCCTCGATGCATCGATAGTTCTCGAGACAGTCAGATTGGGTTTTTACCCTTAGGTCATGGCACAAGGCCTTGACACAGAGACCATGAGTCCTTCAGCATACATTTCTTTGTTTATGACCAACCTAGTGATTATTCCGATTAGAGGAATAACCTTGGTTATAGAACCTTACCTATGAGTATCAGATAAAAAAACACAAGACATATGATATGGCAATGTTGATGCATGACAAATTTCTTTTCCAGAACTTCATTCCAAATGTTGTATTTCAATTTTCATGTCATGATGTGCATTTTTTGTGTAGATGATGCACTTTTGTGCGACTCTGATGACATTTTCATCTTGTTGTTCATACACACCTTTCTTGTTTATGGACACTTTACTTCGTGCAACCCAAGCCTTATTATTATTATGCTTATCTTGTTTACTAAATGAGTTACCGCTAAGTGTTCTAGTGCAGAAGTATGAAGTACTTTAACTCTGATGTATCAACCTCTGTTTAGTCTTGATGTTTTTCTTTTAAGAAAACTTTCTAAGTATGGAAAAGTATTTTTCAACGTAGTTTTCAAAAGCTGTATTTAAGTATTTTCAAAAACCCCTTACTGAGTATTTCAATGCTCACCCTATGTTTTATGTTAAATTTTTACAGCTTGATAGAGCCTTTCCAAGACATGGATGTTTGTTCTTAGCTCAGAAAATAAAGAAGCAAAGATGTTGTCTCTGATTCTCCAGGATCTAAACCAGAAAGTTCCTCCTGATGGGTTATGATGTGTGACATATTTGTCTCATTTGTGCGAAATAAATTGCACACCATAACCATAGCACCGGCTCTGGGCTACTGGGGTCGGGGCGTCATAGTTGGTATCAGAGGAATGGTTTAGGAAACCTTGGAAAATTAGGACAACACAAAAACATTAATAATGTTTTACTAAGTAGGGTTTGTTCTTAAACTTCTCAGATGGCAAGACAGCGAACCACGCCTAGACTCTTGACTCTCCCTACAGAAATCATAGAGACTATTGTAGCAAAATTCTGCTCAACAAGTTATCAACCTTTGGTTAACTTACGACTCACGTGCAAAACCCTCTATGAAATATCGAAAAGCTCGAATGTCCTTCGAATCTTCCGAGGGTCAGAAGTTGTGTATAACCTAATGTCTAGTGCGTTGTTTGAGAATTATAAAAAGAAAGGGAAGTACTATGAGGGACTCTTCCTGTGTTTCACCATGAACAATAAATGGTTGGCCTTCCTGGAATTTGGAGAAGCTGCAAAGCAGTTGGACTTCCGCGCAGTCTTTATGTACCAAATCATGTGCTTCAGAATGATTGGAGAGCTCTGCGATTTTGGATCTTTCATCGAATCCTTCAATTATGAAGTGGTTCGAGAGATATTTAGGAACCAAATCTAAGCGGATGTTGCGAAGCTTGATGTCACTCGTTCCCATCTCTGGAAAACCACCTGTATTAAACGGGAGCTTGGCTTCAACCACGATCCACTTTGCCAAAAATTTATTTGGGAAAAGGAGACCCACAAGCTTTGTTCTGCCCTGGGGATTGAGTTGAATAGTAACTTCTTCCATGGGCCGTGGAGGTAAAGGGACATCACCAAGGGTGTCAGAGAAGCGGTGTGAAGAAGTCAGAGTATGTACACTGATTGAATTGCGGGGACGCAATTCTATTAAGAGGGGGATAATGTGACACCCCAGGTTTTATAAACTGGTCCAAGTGAGAAATGTTGTGCTTTTTAATGATGTCTCTTCTTTATTCTATTTTTATTCTTTGTGTGCTGATAAAGAATTTTACTGGAAATCAAACATGAAGAATACGATAAACTGTTATATATTTAAAAGATACATTACAACAAGACCCATCTATTTGAAAGTACCCTGCACAAGACCTAACACGGCCACATCAAGACTACAAAGAACCACAACACGGGCAATCGGATAGTCGTCGTCTTCAGGGTCCATCAGTGTGAAACGTATAACCGCCAGAATCACCGCACACGCACTCAGCACCAGAGGTATGAGGAGAGCGATCCGCCAAGGGTCCGATGTTTTGAAAATATAAAACATCCTACCCCTTGCTTTTATAATGGACCTCTAAAAGGAATATGACCGTTTTTTTGACTGTTGGGTTCCAATGGATAAAGTGCATCATTTTATAACACTTTTTTCATTATAACGCTTTTATAATATTATAGTATTTTAATAAATACAAAGTATCAGAATTATAACTTCAAGTAATAAAATAAAATATTATTCTTGGAAATGAATCTATTTTGATCTTGATATGGTGGAAAACGTGGTATATTAAAATGTGTCGAACGGGGTATCAGCAATAATTGAAAAATG
Source organism: Viscum album (assembly GCA_963277665.1). Taxonomy (NCBI): domain Eukaryota; kingdom Viridiplantae; phylum Streptophyta; class Magnoliopsida; order Santalales; family Viscaceae; genus Viscum; species Viscum album. The sequence continues at coordinate 1,845,157,928 of OY728150.1, forward strand.
TATCTTTTCGAATATCTAAAACTATGTGTTTTAAATTAGAGAAAAACTACGGGTCTTTTAAACATAATTTTATAAATAAAAAAGTGAAGTAAGTTATGAATTGTATTTTAATGGTTATAAGATCATAGTAGTTATAAAAGTGTGGTATTAAAATATATCTTAAAAAAAACTAATATCAAATAGTATCATTTGTCTACCTAAACTAAAATGTGATTTATTTTTATGAGTTAAAAAGTAATTATTAAATTTTATGAAAATTCAAATTATAATGTAACGGTTATATATACATATATATTGCGAAGTAGTATAATTTAAACGTTTATTAAAACTGTTCTGTTTTTAAAAAAACATGCAACCCAGGCCATCCCGACCCCGCATGGATCTTATCCATCCGTTTTTGCCTCGACCGTTCGATCTCGCCACCGTCAATCCCGACCATTGATATGTTTTAAAACACTCTTTTATTTTCATCCATCCGATCATACCAAGGACGAATCTCCTTTGTTTTTTTCCTCCACGTCTTCTTCTACCTCGCGCCAGGGACCCGCGAACCAGACTTGGTTTGCCCGAGACGCCTCCTCTCCACTGCTCACGTTGACCTCGCGCACCCACCTCCGTAGGCTCAGCCTTACCTTCCCTGGATCGTCTCCGTTTAATATTAGAGAAACCCCAGTGAAAACGGGGACCTCCGGAGCCAACCCGTGCCACCGCGACACCAGCCTCGCCGCAGCCTCGCCGTCGTCTCGCCACCACGAACCACCTCCAGTTTCGCACCTCACCCCCGTGCACGACCACACTAGTTCCGGCACTACACTGCTGGACACCAGGTCATCGCCTCATAGCGTCTCCAAGTGGTCGCGACCTCACCGGACCACCACCAGCCACCAAAGATCCTCCCGGTTCTCCGGCCACCCAGCAAGCCTCCCTCCGGCGAGCTCCTCCCTTGAGCGGTAAGGGTGCCACGTTTGCGTGTTTTTTTCCACCCATGGTTCTCGGTTCAAGTTTGTATATACATGAGTATATATATATCTACACCTATTAGTTAAAGGTATATATATAACTTTATATATATATTCCATGCAAACCATACAAAATTATGTTTCTAAGATTTCCTTATAATTCAGTATTTTATGTAAAAAATTATACCCTTGAAAGGGGTTATTTTAAAACAAGTCCTAACGTGTACAATCTTTATGTAAGCCTTATATATATAATTATATAATTTTATTAGTTATGTATTTCAATGCAAATCAGTTTTTGATTCTTACTTTGTCTATGAATGATATTGGATGCGAACCAGGTCTTTGTTTTAAGTGCAAACATGTAATAGTTGTAGTTGAAGTTTTATATATTTACAGTTTCTTAAACACTTAAAACCCATAAGGTTTTGTTCTTTTTTAAAAAAAAAACTGAATAAATGATAGATTGTTAGAGGTTTGAGATTTCAAGTGAACCATGCTTAATTTATGAGAAACCCTATTTACATACGTTGTGTATATATATCCCTATGAATGTATGTGTTTTTAAGATTAATATCTGAAAACCCTAGTTTCAAGAAATGGTTATTAATATTTTTATGCATGTAGGATTTTAGCGCTTGCCTATGCTGTTTTATAATTTTGTGTCTAAGGGTACAACAATGAACTTGTCTAAGGTTTCCCCTGAAATGATTTATGTTTTTTTAGGATATGCTTATACCTGTTTTAAACTCATTTTAAAAGGATAGGGGTTTAAGGGTTATGTCAATATGTAAAAATACTCTATTATTTTTATACCAAACTCGCTGCAATGATTTTTAGTGAGCAGAGTGTAACTGCAAATTCTATGACCAGTGAAGAATAATAGTTAATGACAGGTATTATTTTTAAAGTGGTTTATTTTTCAAGTGTCGGAATTTTAAAGATTGCAAGTGTTTATTATTTTTATACCAAGAATGCCGCAGTAATTATTAGTGAATGGAGATTTGTTGAAAGTAATGTGACCTATGAAGAACAATAGTTAATGCCAAGTAGTTCATTTCCATGTACTGGAATTTTAGAAACTCATCATTTAATAACCCTTGGGAGAAAGTCTCACACATTCATCATTTTATGTGCTTAAATAATTGTTCTACGCACATAGTATGCTTGCTTAACCATGCCTTCTTTTATTCCATATTTTCAAGTTTATCTGTCATATCATGTATTTGTAAACCATTTATGTAATTGTTACCTTATACATATTATTCATGCATATGACTCAACATGAAGAAGAACTAAAAACTAATTACCCAAAGTGGTATGGGACACCTTGGGTAATGGGAAATGAAAATGGTATTACCCAAAGTGGTATGGGACACCTTGGGTAATAAGAAATGAAAATTAAATATTCAAAGTGGTATGGGACACCTTGAATATCTGACCTTATCAACATGTGAGAAATGTATGGGACTACCCAGAATGGGGTCCGGCAAGAAGAAAACCCTCCAGGTTGGGGACTGGTTAAAGTAAGCCCTCCAGGTTGGAGACCGGATAAAAGTAAGCTCCTTGATGCATCGATAGTTCTCGAGACAGTCAGATTGGGTTTTTACCCTTAGGTCATGGCACAAGGCCTTGACACAGAGACCATGAGTCCTTTAGCATACATTTCTTTGTTTATGACCAACCTAGTGATTATTCCTATTAGAGGAATAACCTTGGTTATAGAACCTTACCTATGAGTATCAGATAAAAAAAACACAAGACATGTGATATGTCAATGTTGATGCATGACAAATTTCTTTTCCAAAACTTCATTCCAAATGTTGTATTTCAATTTTCATGTCATGATGTGCATTTTTTTGTGTAGATGATGCGCTTGTGCGCAACTCTGATGACATTTTCATCTTGTTGTTCATACACACCTTTCTTGTTTATGGACACTTTACTTCGTGTAAACCATGCCTTTTTATTATTATGCTTATCTTGTTTACTAAGTGAGTTACCGCTAAGTGTTCTAGTGCATAAGTATGAAGTACTTTAACTTTGATGTATCAACCTTTGTTTAGTCTTGAAGTTTTTCTTTTAAGAAAACTTTCTAAGTATGGAAAAGTATTTTTCAACATAGTTTTCAAAAGTTGTATTTACGTATTTTCAAAAACCCCTTACTGAGTATTTCAATTCTCACCCTATGTTTTATGTTAAATTTTTATAGGTTTATAGAGCCTTTCCGAGACTTGGATGTTTGTTCTTAGCTCAGAAAATAAAGAAGCAAAGCTGTTGTCTCTGATTCTCCAGGATCTAAACCAGAAAGTTCCTCCTGATGGGTTATGATGTGTGACTTATTTGTTTCATTTGTGCCAAATAAATTGCACACCATAACCATAGCACCGGCTCTGGGCTACCGGGGTCGGGGCGTCATAACCACATTGACATGTTATATCATGAATATCATTCTTTTACATATATTTTAGTATTCATGTAATTTTATTCTCTAATGTGGATAATGATTCAATTTTACCAATGTTGTAAAACATTATTTCTATCATCTAATCGTTTATTTGAATTTTTATAGATATGTTTACATTGATGGAATATTATGATCTATATATAAAGAAATATCTTGAATTTTTCTCTATTTTTTTATTCATGATACATATGATTAAATTAAACATTTTGGAACCCAATTTTATTTAATATAATTTAGTTTGTTTTAATGAAAATATGACTATATTTCTCTCATCGTTCAGAAAACACCTTCATCTCAAAACAATGTTTTGTAATAATGTTTTTTTTCTAATAATATTTTAATATAATTTTCATAGAAAATTATTTTTAAAGTATTAATCCTTTAAAAATTATTTTAAATGGTTTTTAAATTCTATTTATATGTTCTCAGGTTTATTTTAAAAGATTAATGTTTTCCATATATTTTATATTCAACAAATTTATTTTCAAAGAGGAAAGGATATTATCCTAAATAATTGTTTTATATGATTTATTTAAATATTCATTTCTATGTTTTAGAATAAATTTTTAATTAAATGCATTTTCAAAATATATTTTTGTTGTAAAAATTATTTTTCCAAAAAAAACTAGATTCTTCAATAAATATCCCATATAGTCATTCAAAATTATTATCTATCTATGAAGAAATTATTTTATATATTTTATGATTTAATGGGTTTTGATGAATGAAATCCGCTATTAATCTTTATTTTAATGGTTCATTATTTAGATGACAATTTGTTTATGGAAAATATTTCTCTTCCATGGGTAATATAATGATAAAACACAACTGAAACCTTCTTCCTTTCATAGTTTATTCTATAATGAAATGATTATGAAACCACTATCTTTTCAATATAAAATAATATAATGAAATGTTGATGTTACTCATTATATTTCATTGGTTATGATAATATTTTTATAGTAAACATCTAGTTTAATGGGTAATGATATGATAAATGTTTTAATTTCTTGTGACACATGTAAATATGATTTCTTTATGTGATAGTTGAGAATTATATCTACATCCCATGAAAAGGGTAATGATTTATATCTCATGATATAGACATGGATAGAATGGGGAATTGACCTTATAAAGTGAAAGAATTTTTCCACTTATACGGTCTTGGGAGTGAAACTTGATTGCAAAGATAATTTGGTTTATGAACACATACCCCTATGACAGCTTTGGCGATGACCTTTGACTATATGATGTTATTCATGAACCATGATAAATATTAACAATGTTTTTAATGAACCTAATTACAAGGTCCAAAATTTATGTGTATACTTGTTTTCTTGTCCATATGTTTATGTGAGGACCTTATTTCATCTCTTTAAAAAAATGGGAGAACATATTTCTATTTATACAAGTTCACAATGTTAGGAGCAAATATATTTTCCACATATTCCATGTAATGTTCAAATTTTATTTTATAATAGAGAAAGTTCAATATTTAACTTATGATTCATAACATATTCCATTGATATACTCTCATGGATCATTTTATGATATTATATAACGATTCATTTATTATAAACATGAATTATTTGTTCCTTGATTCATGATTATGATCTTTAATATGTCGGGTATAGTCATCCATTTTCATTTTCAGGTTCTCATACCCTTATATTAAGGTTATTATTATTTATCTTCTTTATTTACCATTATGGATCATATGAGCTCCCCCTTTATTTTGTTTTCAATTCTTAGATTATGAATAATGTTTTCACTAGGAGTGATAAATAGGAAACTATTTTTTGGAAACATTAAAGGTCTTTAACCAAGTTAGAATATTGACTTCCATGTTTCCAAATACACAAAACAATTATTTACCTCAGAAATTTACTTTTTTAATGTGATTAATTTTTATCCAAAATTATTTAATATCCATATATGTTAAGTCCTGGTATTTATATGGTATATTATCATCAACCAGCCATAGATCCTACACAAGCACACCAATAGAATAATTTTTATATGTATATATATATATATAATAAATTAAATATGAAAAATTTCACCTTATAAATATATAGGTGTTAACTAATGAAGAAAGTAGCCACACAATACAAATCATTATGTGGGTGTAAAATATATGAAGTACATAACTAAATTCACAAAGCATTGCATGATCGACTATTAACTATATAACTAACCTTTCCCTATTTGAAAAGGTCACCATGCACTTCTGAAAATATAGGATGTTCATAAAATACACAATACTTTCAGATAACATGTCACTCCACACATTTACATTCATGATAATTATAAGATCCAAAACTATCATATGTGATTTTTTTTATTTTTTAAAATTAAAAAGTTAAGTAATTGAACCTTGTAGTTTTGATTCATATTCTATCATATAGTGACATGTAGATTTGGAATGGATATATTAAATAGTATGTCACTGAGATTCAAAAGGGAAAAAAATATTTTACCTGTGTAGTAGGTTTTTTTTCAAAGAATATTTTCTAATATGAAAAATATTATCTTCTACTAGAATATAAACCGAAACATTAATGAAAATATGAATAAAAAGGTTATATAATTAGTTCATTTTAACTACATATGTGTGTTCATTATTTATATATAGAAAATGTTTTTCATAATTTAAATTATCTAATTAAAAACACAAATTTTATCTTCTGAATTTGTTTCGATATTTCTTTTTATCAACCTCATAAACAATAAAACACAAAACACTAAAAACATGACCATATGAAAAATTACCGTCTATAAATGAAAACATTTAATAAAAATACAAAATCACTCAAGGAAGGTCATACAAAAGTATAGTAAATAAAATATGGGTTTTAATGGTAGAAAAACACATCATCATTAATATTTAAAGGATTAAGGGAGGTAGAGTCAAGCCTAATTAATAATTTATAGAAATTAAACTACTACTCTAGATATCCTCTTATAATCAATATAAATGTTCACAAGACAATATCATCTCATCTAAAGACAAAGGATATAAAAAACTAGTTTAATCAAAATAGAAACCATAGATTTCACAACATATATATTCAACAAAATCAATATTCAATGCAATGTTTTCATTTCATTAAATTCACTAATTTATACATCTTAACACCATACATTATGAATATTAAATAGAGAGAAACTGAAATCCAATTTCACTACATAGGATACCATATAAAGCCAAGTATTACATTTTAGTAAGAACCACCCTAGTAAAAGGTATAAGTTATGGATTACTCATTCCAAATCATTTTGAAATTGTAAGAGATCCATACATATCATTAATTTGATAATTTTTTCATGAAATGAATAGTGAATTATTAATAACATTCTATTGAATATCAATAGGGGAAGATGTTCCCATCCTTTTTCCAATCAATAAAGGTAGTACCAATAAAATAAGGGAACTAACATTCAATGATATTATTTTATTTATAAAAATTACATACTTGGAATTTGATTAGAATAAAAACATTAAGAAGTTACCCGTGAGATTATATTCTTCAAGTCAGTGTGAAAAATTTTATCAATAATGCTATTTAGATAAAAATTTGGAAGAAAATGAAACCAAAGTTTTACCCATATGATTTGGTATTCAAATGGAAATCCCATATACACTATGGAGAACAATATCCATATCCCCCCATAAATATTTTAGAAAAATTAGTCTTATCACTAGTTTGAATATGTTTGGAATCCTTAAAATCAATTATATTTTAAGTTCATCACACATTAATGATATTAATATATTAAACTATTGGTATATTACTTGTGAGTAAAATAGATTTAGAAAAATTTAAAGAGTATTTCTATGAAACATGGCTTAGGGATGAATTTTTAACAATCTTGAACACATGTCCTCTATAGGCCATGATGTACAATAATGTGTAGAATTGTAAAAAATTGAATATAATTGTATATATCATGTGTTCAATCCATGCGTACATGATGAAATGACTAGTAAATAATTTAAAATAAGTCCATGAGTAATGTTCCTTGATGTACAAGCCTGTATAGGCCTATTGACTGGCTATGATATATCATAGATTTTGGGGATTTCCTTTTCTTATAAGTAATATACATTGCAGTATAGGTATGTATAGGCCTTGTATTCAACATTAGGATTTAAACACATGGATTGTAAATAGATGTGGATGATTTATTCTTAGGATTGTCTATACAATTAATACATCCCACATACATACAATATCATAATTTATATACTATATATAAAAAATATGAAAATATACATGAAAAATGCTACTTGTCAATTTTATTTACAAAACTACATATACTCTAAATATGTTCTTGAAATACTATGATAAAAAAATGTATAATTATAGATTTTTTTATTTATTATGTTAATGAAACTCATTTTTTTATCCTAGATATCAAATAAAAATCCACATGATCAAAGAAAGAAACTCAAATAACATGAATCATATAAAAACAGTCAATGAATAGGTTGAGAAAATTCCAAATACTAAGATATAGTTATCTTGGGTAATTTATATATATCAATTACACCCGTAATAGAATAATAACACCCAAATGTGGACACAATTAAATGAAATTTCAAATCTATGTATTAGTACTTTTAAGAGATAGATGTAAATTAATGTAGGATATAATACCATAATTTCAAACACATTGAAATCTAAATTTTCATTATATTTCATTTGTAAATTTCTATGGAATATCATCTGTTATTCCTTGAATGAAATCCAACCAAGTATCTCCATCAATGAGAACTGATCTTCCAAGGGTGTATGGTAAAAATAAAAGATATATTCATCTACGAAAAAAGTGATGTATAAAACTTGTTTTAAAAATTACATTAAAAAAAATGATAAAATAGATATTCATATTAATAGTTTTTATACAGAAGTGACCACATACTTATCATGAGCATGGTTAAAGATACATTTATAGTACCCTAGAAATAGAATAGTGGTTGACCATAATGTCTCTCTCAATGAAGTAATGCTGAGAGCCCTTGTTGTATTTCAGAAAAAAACAATTTTTTTATAATTTAAAAATTAAAAACCAAAATAGTAAAACAAATATAAAAAACATAGTGAAATAGAGGATTAAATATTGATGAAAAATAAACATAATAAACTAATAAAACAAATAATATGAAAAGAGAGATGTAAAAGAGGAATGTTCCGTGAGAACAAGGTCTAGATCCAGGTCGATCCACCCTCAAATCATTTTCATTGATCCTAAAAGGATTGAATCAAAAACCATCAACACACACGGTCTATGGTTGATCAATTGATGAGAACACCTTTCTCACCTAGAATAGTGAGTCCTCGCTCGCATAATCTCTTCAAGAACACAAGAACTCTCCCAAAAGTAATGAACTTGCCTAAGAAGATCACTCTAGGCAAGAATTCATCCCTGACTGAAGTGATCATCAAAGGATCAAAAGTCACACAATCCTCAATTAATTTCATGATTGAATTAGTCAAAGTATATTTTGAAAAAGATCAAGATAAATTTATAAGTGAACAAATTTTTGGAAATAAGGCACTATCTCACACTCCAAATGAACATTATTATCCTCTTAGAATTAAAAAGGAAAAAATATGATCATTGAGAAGCATGGATCTCTAAGATAGGTTGGTATTAACTTTTTGAATTAGGACATGTAAAGTATCTCATATTTCATTTAATTCTATATTACAACATACAATATCTACGAGTGAACAAAACATCAAAACTTAAATTAACATTATAATTAAATAAAAATCATTGTTGAATTCACTAAACATGTAGAAAGATGATATTTACATATAATAAATGAAAAAAATCAAAATAAGTATGTATAATATTAGGAATATTTTGAAGGGTCCCTATCTACAATCTCAAAAAAGGACCACATGCCTGGGGATGTGTTTTAAAAAACAATACAAAATTAGTCACTCCTTTTATTCAGAAAATGAAAAAAACACAAAATAGAATATTTAGTTAAATTATATCAATATGATTTAGTTAAATATATGTGGAATTCCATCACTTGTATTTAAATGGGTTTCGATAAAATCCCACCAAACACAATCAACATCTTGCAAAATACAATGTATCCCCTCACAATTTCCCATAAAAGAAATTGAATTCGCACCCCAATCATGTAAAGGTCCGGAAATCTGGTGGAAATATTTTTCATAAATAAATGGTAATTTTATGAGTTCGCGGTTTCTGACGGTGCCTGATTCTGAGGCTCGGTGTGCCCGGAATCAATTTTTGAAGTTTTGTTCCTGTACGTTCTGTAAATGTACATGTAGGTTTTCTATCTTTTGAACTGATGCTCGGAATTTAAATATGAGGACACCGATGAACTCGAAATGCTAATTTTTACTTAAGGAGACCTTTACTGCAGTTGCGTTTGGTCGAGAGCGGAAGTTAATTTTGGGGATTCTTAATAAATTAAATAAAATTTATGTGTTACATAAACTTTATTTAGGTGGTGGTTATTTTTCTCCAAACGGTAGTTGGGGGAGGGGCCCACACCCCAAATAACTTCCCATGGGAGGATATTGTGTGGTGGGGCCCACATGAACATCAATATTCTTCAACTCCCCATGTAACTCTCTTTTAATTAAAGAATCCTCTTAAACTTCTATCTCTCCCTTTTTAATTTTTAAAACACTCCCCCTCCCACCTCCTCTCATTAATGTGCCAACACCATTAATTAATTAATTGAGCTTCCACAATTTATTAATTAATTTGTAGTGTTTTGAATTATTTTGAATTCTTTTGAAATGCATGGAAATATTAAAATGATATGGAGGATTTTGTTTTATTTTGGTTGGGAATTTATTCTCTGGAGAGCTTGGGAGAACCTTTGTAAGAAGAACCAGTTCCAACGAAGAACGCTCCTCGTCTTCGAAGAACGACAATGCGAATTCTTTCTTTCCAACCAAGCCACGAAAAGGAAGACGCCGCCCGCAAAGAACGATGCAAAAGACAACGTCATTCCATCCGATGTTGACGAAACGATGTCCGTATTCCGCGACTTCGACAACGTACCATGAGTCGAGTTAGGGGTTACTTTAATGTTTGATTGTACCCTCTGTTCTACATCGTTAAATTGGAGGAATGATGTGCCGATTGATATAATATGACGAGGTGGTTCGTGCCACACGAACAAGGCCCGACCCTCACCGTTGTTTCTTTCATTTGATGACGATGGAGGAAGAGCCGAAACGGCGCGGTTCCATCGCACTATGCCAGATAATAACCGTGGACCAGAGGACCGCGGCGGACGGAAGAGGAACCGCGTTCGGGAGGTCCGCGGCGGATGTAGAGGCACGACGTCGTTGTGTCGCATTGTGGAGCCAAAATCCTCGGCCAAGCTGGGCCGTGGTGGTGGAGGACCGGCGCCATTGCACTGGCCATGTGGAGGTGGAGGATGCGGCCCGCGTCCTTGGGCCACTCGGCTAACCGAACCGGCCAACTTCCTACTGGCTGGGCTGAAGAAACACGGCGCCCGAAGGCGCCCCGTGGAGGAAGACCACGGGCCTCTATGCCGGGTGAACCAGTCTGTCGCCTACCATCCGGGCTGGTGGACTGTGGTGACCACTAGCGCCACGAGAAAGAGAACCACGACCCACTGTGCGGGCCCCATGCACCAGGCAGAACTGACCTCCTACAACCGGCCGAGCAGGGAGAGGCGGCACCGCCGGGCGAACCGAACCAGTCTGCTCCGTGGTCTGGGTCCATAGGTGGGTCATGCCCGACAGGGCCGGGCCGACCCCCCAGCTAGGTTAGACCCAACGAGTCAGGCCGGGCCGACCCTTAGCAAGGTCGGACCTGCCGAGACGGGTCGGGCCGACCCGCCAGCCCCCTGGGCTTGATGGGTCGGGCCCGACTCCGCTTAAATCCGAATATCTTTTAGACCGCTCGTCCGATCGATGCGCCGTCGGTGGAACTGGGACCCTTGGGACGAGGTGGTCCATTTTCGATAATTTTATTGAGTTTTGGAAAAATTTTAAAAGTGGTCACGTTTGGATCGAGCGTAAATCCACCCAGGCGTCTGGAACAAAAATTCCAATAACTCTCAGACCGGGCGTCCGATTCACGCGCCGTCTATCGCGTTGGGTTCCTTTTGATGATACATAACTTTGGGATACATTAACTAAAGACTACGTGATAGTTGTTGTATCTACACTTGACTCGAGGAGCGGACTCTCCTGGAATCGAGCGTGCTGTGTGCGGGAACCCTAGAGGTTGGTGCAACGACTGAGATGACGGAATCATCCGTGGGTTCAACAGTGAAGACTACAGTATCAGAATCCTCCCTAGGTTATACTATGATGAATGCTATACTGGAATCCTCCGTGGTTCTGACAGAATAGCTGGTCTTATATCATGTGTGGGTCGGACAGCTTAGCCGGTCCTGTGTCCTGTGTGGGTCGGACAGATTAGCTGGTCCTGTATCCTGTGTGGGTCTGATAGCTTAGATAAATCAGGGACTACATCTGATCATCTCTAACACTTTACATAAGATGTATACCTATGTAAGCTGAGTCATGTATTTCAACCATTACCATCATGATTTTTTACTTTACTTCCTGTGTGGACTGGGTTGTGCTTGGGCTCGAGAGTTGGAGCTGGACTGTGACTGGTAACATAGGAATATGTATGGGCATATACATAAGTAGAGTTGGTTGATACTTTGTGATTGTATCTTTCTACTGTGGTTTATCCTTTTTGGATTCTGGGAGACCTTGGGGGGTCTCGGGGTCCCCTACTGATTATTGTTATAGTCACCCCTACACTGGATTCACCCACACCTTGTTGAGTTCTGTGCAGATGACGGACAACAGTGATCGAGGTTGAGGGTGACGAACGAGAGACTGGTCAGAGTTGGACTAGATGGGATGTACCATTGGGACAAGTTGTTTGAGTTCTGTTCCTACCCTTCAGGTAGGATTTCCGGGTGGACGATCCAGGAGCTATTTTCCCATTTACATGTACTTGTACATATTGTTTAGTTGGTTTTTTATACTGAACCATTTTCTTACAGCACATCTTACTGTTCTATTTTTAGTACTTGTTTCCTCTACTGCTTGTGTTCAGACCGTGTGTGTCTTTGTTACATGTTAAAAAGGCAATGCCTTCCCTTTTATCGGGATTACACCTTTGGTGCTAGTCGCCAGCCCCTAGCCTATGGAAGGGTGGAATGAGGTAGTCCGGGCACGGGAACCGAGGACGGGCCGCGAAAAATTAGTATAAGAGGAGTCGGTTCTACCAACGAACATGGGCTCTGATTCTTTAACCACAATAGTGTTAAGTGTTTTGAGTGTGGTTATCAGTTTAGGGAAACCGGTGTCGGTGCGGTGGATGATGTATCTATAAACTAGAACTCTAACTTCTGATATCCCACTCAGTGTATGAAAACAATTATAGCGTATGTGTTTCCTTTGAAAAGTTTTCTTCGTGATTACTTTGTGTCATCTCACCAGGTATACTGTTTTAACCATGGAACATCTTTTTATTTTCAAGATAGCCCCACGAAGGCTCCCACATAGGGTTCTGAGCTTCATCAAAAAAAGGTATCCCATCGAGCGATGAGGCCTCGGTGTAGGGCCCCATCAAAAGCGGAGGTACCAGCGGTACCACTACCCGCTGGGCCACCGATAACACCAGATCCAGCAGCATAGAGTGCACGCCACCTGAGTGCATCACACGAGTTCGAGCACTAGAGACCGCTCAGGTTCTGGGGGGAGACGGACCCAGAGGCAGCCGAGGATTGGTTGGAGGCTATCGTGAGAGATTTCAGATTGGTAGGATCCCCAGCCGACCTCATGGTGATCCTTGCTGTGAGTCTCCTACATGCAGTAGAAGGTAGATGGTGGATCCTAGTTCTCCAGGTGCATGATGAGGCATCATTACTCTAGAAAGACATTGAGAGTCTCTTCCTCTCATAGTTTGTTCGAGCTACCCTTCGTACGGTGTAGATTCAAGAGTTACTTCTTCTACTACAGGGCAACATGACAGTATCTTAGTACTCAGCGAGGCTCACTGACCTCCCGCGCTACTCCACAGATATGGTACATGACATGTTCATCAGGGCCCAGACCTTCGAATAGTGACTCAGGCATGAGATCTGGGCCTCGACGATTCCCCTCAGAATTCTGACGTAGGCTAGGGTGTCGGAGAAATCCCATCTAATGGAGAGTTTTCTCGCTTAACAATCACTGGTGGAAAGACCCACCACATGGTGACACATATCCGAGTCTTCTACTGTCGGCAGTGGACAGATTACGCAGAGGTCCAACCGGACCATGCCATTAGGTGGGAGACCCCAGGATACAGGTTTGGTTGTGTAGGGTATACGAGATAGAGGTATCTATACGAGGAGCAAGCAATGCTATGCATGTGGTGGGTAGAGACAACGTAGCTAGTGACTGCCCGACCCACCATGCAGATGAGAAATAGAGAATAGAGTGACCTCCCAGGTAGAGGCAGTGGTTCAACTGTGGTGGTCTTCCAGAAGCAGGAAAAGGTGGCAGAGGAGGTGGCCGAGCAGCAGGGGGTGGAAGACGTTTCGAGGCTCTACCACCACCACCACTAGGAGGTCCTCCCCGACCACAGGGAGATGGAAGACAGAGGTGGGCTCAGCTCCAGGTAGTCGAGGCCAACAAACACGGCGCACCTGAGACGATTCGAGGTACTATAGGTGTCTAATCCACCCTTGTTTCAGTACTTATAGGCAGAGGTGTGAGTCATTCTCTTATTTCCACTGCCCTCGTTCGGAGCTCGGAGATTCCGATGGAGCTGTTGGCTCGATCTTTATGGCTAGATCCTCCTACGGGTGTATAATCGATGATTCAGCACTGTTGCTCGCAGTGTGAGATTACCCTAGGAGGTGAGGTCTTCGGCTAAGATCTTCATGTAGCGGCGTCTAGGCCTTATGACGTCATCTTGGGTATGGACTGGTTATCCAAGTTCATGCTCAAATTGAATGTAATAGGTGCAAATTGTGGTGTATCTACATGGATTGGACTAGGTTCACCTTCATCAGTGAGATCGAAGCCTTTGAAGTAGAGGATGGACTTATGCAGAGGAGGGGGAATCTGATCACACATCAGTTGGCTAGTCTCATCTTCGGAGCAGTTGATGTACAGAGTCCATGTTTTCCTATTGTGGTGGATCGATACGTAGATGTTTTCCCTAATGACGCTCCAGGACTACCTCCTCGCAAAGGGGTAGACTTATTCATTGACCTATACCCCGGGATAGCACTGATATCTACTCCAGCATATCAGATGACCCCCACCGAGCTTCGTGAGCTGCAGGTACAACTGGAGGGCTTGTATGGGAATGGATTTATCCAACCTAGTGTTTCACCTGGGGCATCTCCGATTTTGTTCACCAAGAAGGAGGTTGGGTGCTTGTGACTTTGTGTTGACTACCGTTGCATGAATCTGGTGACCATGAAGAACACGTACCTACACCCAAGGATTGGCGACCTCTTTGATCAGCTCAAGGGAGCATGATGGTTCTCGAAGATAGACCTCAGATCAGGATATCACCAGCTTAGAGTTCGAGATGAGGATGTGAATAAGGTGACCTTTAGGTTTCGGTATGGCCCCTACGAGTTCTTGTTTATGAATTTTGGCATAACCAATGCTCCAGAAGTGTTCATGAGTCTCATGAACATGATCTTCTAGCCTTAACTCGATCGCTTTGATGTAGTCTTCATCGATGAAATACTGAATTAATATACTACTCAGGAGGAGTACGCCTACCATTTGCGGGTAGTACTGGACACACTCCGAGAGCACAAGCTTTATAGTAATCTCTTGAAGTTCTAGTTCTAGATTCGAGAGGTTCACATCATGGGACACATCCTCTCGGAGGCTGGAGATGTTGTGGATCTAGTGAAGATCGAGGTAATACTTTCTCGGGAGACACCCAAGAGTGTGACGAAGGTGCAGAGTTTTCTGGGACTGACTGGGTACTATCGAAGATTTGTGCCAAACTTCTCCAAAGTTACAGCACTGCTTTCAACATTGATGAAGAAGGGGAAACCCTTTGTGTGGTCAGATAGAAGGTAGTAGAGCTTTCAGGAGCTAAGGAAGAGATTGACCAGTGCACCTATCCTGAGGCTACCAGAGGAGGGTATAGGGTATGTGGTCTACTGCAATGAAACATGAACTGGACTTAGGTGTGACCTGATTCAGGAGTGAGCAGTGATTGTGTATGGTTCATGGTAGTTAAGACAACATGATTAGAACTATGCTACCCATTAAATGTAGTTATCAGTAATGGTCTTCAACTTGAAGATGTGGCGGCACTATCTGATGGGAGATCATTTTACAGTCTACTCTGACCACCAGAGTCTCAGGTATATCTTCTCTCATAAGGACCTAAACCTGAGATAGTGGTGATGGCTTGAGTTCCTCCAGGACTATGACTTCGAGATAGTCTATACTCTTGGGAATGGGAACATTGTAGCAGATGCTCTCAGCAGGAGATCAGGCATTTAGCTGCTAGAAGAGGTGACAGAACAGCTGGTCGCGTTGCAGATATCCTTTGTGGATAGAGATGGAGCAACCTTTCTACATCCCCTCATAGTCACTTATCCACTTCTTCAGCGAGTTAGAGAGGCACAACGTGGGGATGTTGACTGTGAGATGCGAGGTGCTCAGATATCCTAAGGGAAGGCACCAGATGAGTCTTTTGAAGGTGGGGAGCATGTCATCCTCTTCAGAGGATGTACCATGGTAACAATTGCACTACAAGAGGAGGTTTTGAAGGAGTTCCACACTTCCACTCAAGCGGTACATCCAAGAGTGGCGAAGATGTATCAGGACCTCAGATGACAGCACTGGTGGCCAGGTATGAAGAAGGTGGTAGCAGAGTATGTCTCTAGATGCCTCACTTGTCATCAAGTGAAGGCATAGAACTAGGTTCTAGTAGTCTTGGATCATCCCTTATAGGTCCAACAGTTGAAATGGGCTGGGATATCCATGTATTTCGTTATGGGACTTCCATGTACATCTAGAGGACACAACTCTCTCTGGGGGATTGTCGTCCGACTCACAAAGTCATCCCACTACCTACCGATCAGAGAGAAGGGCTCAGTAGAGATCACGGGAAGCCTCTATATACAAGAGATCATATAGATTAATAGTGTTCCATTGACTATTGTCTCTGATCGAGATGCACCTTTCACTTCCCGGTTATGGAAGAGGTTGTAGGAGGCTTTCAGGAAGCAGTTTCACTTGAGCACTGCCTTCCATCCTCATACAGATGGCCAGATTGGGAAGACCATTCAGACTCTTGAGTACATGTTCTATGCATGTGTCCTTGACTTTGTCGTAGCTGGGAGGATCACTTACCCTTGGTGGAGTTTGCGTACAAAAACAGCTACCACTCTATAATTGGGATGGCACCTTACGAGGAACTTTACAATTGAACTTGTAGACTGCCTATGTGGTGGATTGGCCCAGGGGATTCAGCACAAGTAGGAACAAATATTGTGCATGCTATGACAGAGAAGGTGCAGATCATCCAGGAGCCGATGAAGACTATATAGGGAAAGTAGAAGTCTTATGCTGATCGGTGATGGAGACTAGTGGAGTTCGAGGATGGTGACCACGTCTTTCTACAGGTCTCACCCCGAAGTGGTCTACGGAGAATTGGCCATGGAGGAAATTTATCTCCACGAATCATCGGACCTTTTTAGGTCCTCAGCAGGGTAGGCGAGGTGGCTTACCGCTTGGCTCTTCCACCTTAGTTGCACCGGGTGCATGATGTCTTCCACGTATCTCAGTTGAGGAGATAGGTGCATGACCCTTCTCACATCATCGACCATGGGGATATGGACATCGATGATAGGGTCAAATTCACAGAGGTTCCAGTGCAGATAAAGGATTGACAAGAGCGGTTCCTACGTGGATGGTCGATTCCTCTAGTGCACATTCGCTGGCAGCATGGGAACCTCCTGGAGATCCCATGGGAGCGAGAGGCTCAGATGCATGCTCAATACCCCCATTTATTCCCTTAATGTGTGTTGTAGCTTTTGGGGATGTAAAGCCATAAGGTGGGGAGAATGTAAAGACCTGGAAATCCTGGGGAATTTTTTTTCTTAAATATGTTGGAATTTTACGAGTTCACGGTTTCTGATGGCGCCGGATTCTGAGGCCCGGTGTGCCTGGAATCAATTTCTGATGTTTTGTTCAGGTACGTTCAGTAAACATACGTGCGGGTTTTCTATCTTTTGAAATGATGCTCAAAATCTAATTCTGAGGACACTGATGAACTCACAGCGCCGATTTTCACTTAAGGAGACCTTTACGGTAGTTGCTTTTAGTCAAGAGTGGAAGGTAATTTTTTGGTTCATAATAAATTAAATAAAATTTATGTGTTACATAAATTTTATTTAGGTAGTGGTTATTTTTCTCCAAAGGGATGTTGGAGGTGGGGCCCACACCCCACATAACTTCCCATGAAATGATATTGTGTGGTGGGGCCCATACGAACATCAATCTTCTCAACTCCCCATGTAACTCTCTTTTTATTAAGGGAGACTCTTAAACTTCCAAATCTCCTTTTTTAATTTTTAAAGCTCTCCACCTTCCACCTCCTCTCATTAATGTGCCAAAACCATTAATTATTTAATTGATCTTCCACAATTAATTAATTAATTTGTACTATTGTGAATTCTATTGAATTCATTTGAAATGCATTTCAATTTTAAAATGATAGGGATCTTTTTGTTTTATTTTGGTGTGGCGTTTATTCACTGGAGAGCTTGGGAGAACTCTTGGAAGGAAAACATGTTCCAACGAAGAACACTCCTCATCTCCGAAGAACAATGATTCGACTTATTTCTTTCTAACCGAGGAAAGAAAAGGAAGACATTGCCTGCAAAGAATGCCACCAATGACAACGTCATTCCCTCCGATGTTGACTGAATGACGTCTATCTTCCATGAATCCATCTTCCACGACATAGAAAATGTACTTTGAATCAAGGTAGGGGTTACATTAATGTTTGATTCTACCATCCGTTCTACATCATTAAATTGGTGGAATGATGTGCTGATTGATATCATAGGACGAGGTGGGTTCGGGCCACACGAACACGGCCCGACCCTCCCCTTTGATTCTTCCATTTGATGATAATGTAGGCGGAACTAAAAGGGAAAGGTGTATTCACACCACGTCAGAGAATAACCGCAGCCAAGAGGACCATGGTGGATAGAAGAAGAACCACGGCCAGGAGGGCCGCGACGGATGAAGAGGCGCAGTGCCGTCGCACCGCGCTGTGGAGCCGATGGCCGTGGCTAGGCCGGGACGCGGTGGTGGAAGACCGGCACTGCCACACTGGCCGCGTGGAGATAGAGGACGCGGCCCACTTTTGTGGGCTGTTCGGTCGAACCGAATCTGTCGGCGTCCTGCCGGCTAGGCTGAAGAA
This sequence comes from Viscum album, assembly GCA_963277665.1. NCBI lineage: Eukaryota > Viridiplantae > Streptophyta > Magnoliopsida > Santalales > Viscaceae > Viscum > Viscum album. Next base: position 1,845,176,819 of record OY728150.1, read on the forward strand.
CAACGACGCTTGAAGTAGCTGCGTGGAGGAAAACAGCGGGCCGCTCTACCAGGCGAATCGGCCGGCTGCCTTCCGGGCGGGCTGGTGGAACACGGAACCTGTTGGTGCCGCCTGGAAGAGAACCATGGCCCACTATGCGGGTCGCGTGCACTGGGCAGAACCGGCAGGCTACGGCCGACCGGGTAGGGAGAGGCTGTGTGGTTTGGTGGCGTCGGGCGAACCGAAGTGGCCGCTCTGCGGGTCGGGTCCTCAGGTGGGTCATGACCCACCAGGACGGGCCAACACCCCAGCTGGGTTGGACCTGATGAGCCGGTCCAGGCCAACCCCTAGTCGGGTCGGACCTGCCGAGCCGGGTTGAGCTGACCCGCCTGCCCACTGGGCTTGATGGGCTGGGCCCGACTCTGCTTAAATCCGAATATCTCCATGACTGTGTGTTCGATCGACGCACCTTCTGTGGCACTGGGAGCCTCATGAAGAGGTGTTCATTTTGAGATACTCTAATTATGTTTTGGATAAATTTGGAAAACGGCCGGGTTTGGATCGAGAGTAAATCAAATAGGGCCCCTAAAACAGAAATGCCAATATCTCTCAGACTGGGCGTGCGATTGACGCATCATCTGTCACGTTGGGTTTCATTTAATGAGATGGAATTTTGGGATACATCAACTCAAGAATTCGTGATGATTGATATATCGACACTTGAATCGAGGAGTAGACCCTCCCAGAATCGAACGTGCTGTGTGCGGGAACCCTAGAGCTGGCTGTGATGATTGAGATGAAGGAATCCTCCGTGGGTTCAATAGTGAAGACTACTATACCGAAATCTGCCATGGGTTCGACTACGATAACTATTGTACCAGAATACTCCATGGGTCCGATAGAATAGCTGATCCAGTATCCTATGTGGGTCCGACAGATTAGCTGGTCCTGTATCCCGTGTGGGTCTGACAGCTTAGATGAGGAATAGCTAGTCTTGTATCATGTGTGGGTCCGGCAGCTTAGCTGGTCTTGTATCCTATGTGTGTCTGACAACATAGATAAATTAGTGACTACATCTGATCATCTCTAACACTCTACGAAATATGTATACCTGTGTGAGCTGAGTCATGTCATTCAACCATTATCATCGTGGTGTTTGGCTTTACTACCTGTATGGATTGGGTTGTGCTTAGGCTGGAGAGTCGGAACCATACTATGATTGGTAACATAGGTATATGTATGGGAATATACCTAAGTACAATTGGTTAATACTTTTTTATTGTATCTTTCTACTGTGGTTTATCCTTTGTTGATTTTGGGAGGCCATCGGGGGTCTCGGGGTCCCTTATTGAGTATTGTTATACTCACCCCTACACGGGCTTCACCCGCACCTTGTTGTGTTCTTTACAGACGACAGATAGTAGTGATCGAGGCTGAGGGTGATGAACGGAAGACTGGTCGGAGTTGGACTAGACGGGACGTACCACAGGTATGAGTTGTTCGAGTTCTGTTACTACCATTTAGGTAGGATTTCCGGGCAGACGATTGAGGTGCTGTTTTTCATTTTACTTATACTGTTACTTGTTGTTCAGTTGTGTTTGTATACTGGCCCATTTACTTTAGGCACATCATACTTTTCAATTTTTTGTACTTGTTGCCTCTACTGCTTGTGTTCAGACTGTGTGTGTGTTAGAGGTTAAAAATATAATGCCTTCCCTTTTATCAGCATTACGCCTTTGGTGTTAGTTTCCAGCCCATGACCTATGGAAGGCGGGCTAGGGGTAGTCACGACACGGGCTCCAAGGACGGTTCGTGACAGATCACCTCCCCCTATGTCAAAAAATTGAAAAACAAAGAAATAATAAATTTTGAAAATAGAGAAACTAAAATTGTTATTAATATATGCTCACTAATAGAAATAAAAACAAAATATAACAAACAATAATAATATAATAATATTTACCTAAAAAGATTATTTAATTTATATGAATATATAAATATAAATATATTTCTTATAATATTTTTTCTTTATACTGAATATTAAATATAAATATATTACATGGTCTCAATTTTTAATTAAAATAATATTGAATAGTTAAAATTAATTGAATGTATGTATGTATATTAAATATATATATTCTTATTAAAATTATTTAGAGAAATATTATTATTACATTTATTATATTTTATTATGTATTATTATTATTAATAATATTTTTTAATTAAATATTACTATTGTTATTATTATTTTATCTAATACATTATAGATTAAAATTCGGTTATAATATGAAAAGGAAAGAATAAAATGACGTGGGGGGGAGACTTACATATGAAATGGAGAGGAGGGAAAAGATAGCTCATGCAACTCAGGTGGCTTAGGGAAAGAAAATAGAAAATAGGAGGCACCATTAATAGAGGGGTATTGTAGGGTGACATGAGTGGTTGTTAGAGGCTTCTACAGGTTCAAATGGAAGGTGAGGCATTCAGTAGTCCTATATTCAGGAAGCTTTGAATCCAACAGCGGCATCAGCAACTAATCTCTAGTGGTTGTTATATTCAGCTTTGGTTCTTGTTTGGCCAGTGGTGGTTCAATGTTCTCCAGATCTAGTGGCTTCGGGTTGAGGTGTGACTAGGATTATGTGTGTACTCTTTGGGAGATCTGTTTTTTTTTCAATGAATTATTCACAATTGAGATTGATTCTGTTACTATGGTGGTTGTTGGATATATTAACTTTTTGGTACTTCATTGCAAGATTTAGTCTGGGGTTTGAAAAATGATGTCATTGTATTTTGTTGATGTTGATTAATTTTTTTATGGTGGAATGGGGGAGAGTGATAGGGAGTACTGACTCTAGTGTAAAGGGTTCTGAAAAGGAATTGTAGAGAAGAAAAGTTGAGATGACTTTTAGGACTCACCATTGGAATATTTCTAATGGTGAGTATAAAAATATTGAATGTTGAGTGTGGAGAGTGTGGGTTGGTGGTGAATCATTTTACTAGCCAATGAAGGATGTGTGGTGGGGATTCTTTATATGTGCCTACTAGTGAGTAAAGGTGGGGGGGGGGGTTGAGGTGTGGCAGTGATGCAAAGGTGGATGATAAATATAGAGCTGATTGCTGGACTCACCACAATAGAAACTAACAAAGAGATAACAAGGAATGGGCTAGAAGGGACTCATTGAGTCACTATTGGAGGATGTGGAGGTTAATTAAAAGGGATACCAGTGGGAATTTCCATTTAAAAGGGATAGAGGTGTGTCAGGGAAGTGAAACTACTAAAGATAACAATATAATTTACTTAAATTACACTGAAGAGAGATAAATTAATTTATGTAAAAAATAAGAACAAAATAAAATTATAAAAGAAATAAATATTAGACATTAAATTTCAAAATATATTTGATTAGATACCTTATATAAATATTTAAAGAATAAAATTAAAAAAAAATTCTTAATTTTATTATTTATTGAACCAACAACTTAAAGAGATATTTCTTTATTTACAAATTGAAATGAACAAATAAGTAAAATGAAAAATAATCTAAAAAGAGGAAAAAATTAATTAAACAAAAAAAGATAGTTAATAAAACATTTGAATAAAAATACTAATAACATAAAATGAAGCATTGTTAATTTAAAAAAAATAAATGAATAACAAAAAAATAGAAAATTTGAAAGTATTAAATTGACTAAACTAAATAGTTAGCTTGGAAAAAAATAAAATGAAATAAAGAAATATTTAAAATAATGAATATTTTAATTTTTAAAAAATAATAAAAATGATGGTTAAAATAGAATTAATTAATTAATTTAAAATTTATTCAAACTGAAAATAATAATCAAAAATATGATTAATTTTCACAAAAATTGATTATTTTAACAGTTATGAACATAATTGAAAACAGTTGGTAATTATTTTAAAAAATAAACAATTTTGAAATAAAATGAAAAATAATATACCAAAATTTAAGTTAAAAAAAATTGAAAAACAACCACATCACACTCCCATACACATTTAGATGTTTGGTTGTCTTAAAACAAATTCATGCTTTTGACTTTGTAAAACAGAAGGAGATGATTTTTCAAATTTAGTAAAAAAATGAGTTTTTCAAGACTTTATAAGTAGTGGAGGAAAACCATGTAATGATTTTCAATGAACATGTTCGCCAAAATGATTCTCTGTAACATAAAACACCCTCTATAAATCAAAGTAAACACAGAATATTCTCTATTTATGTTTTTGTGCCTGCAATGTGAAATCAACTAATGTTCTACTTCAATTTCAGTTCATGTTTCTATTTAACGAGTGATGACAGGTTAGATAAAATGGAATTAAAAACCTATTAAAAGTTGCCTTAAAATTTTAATTTCTCTTAGATTACAAAAATTATAGTTTTTTAGATTCACATTATTGATACAAATCAAATGATTTTCTTATATGTTAACTAACCCCTTCTTCATTAGGGTTAAAAATTCTGAAAACCTTAATTAAATAATTTTTGACTAATGGGCACTTTTTTAATTCTTTTATCTACTTTTTTTAAATTGTACCCAATAATGTATGTGGAAATCAATATTAACAGACAATTATATAATAGGTACAGAGTAATAACATACACATGGAGTACCTAATGTCTTATATGTTCACTACTGGATCCCATTTACCCATTTTACTCTAGTTTCAAAAGAATTCTAAGATTACCATTGCAGCTGACTCCCTAAAGTGATTAATATTTTTTTCATAAAAATATGATACCCATATATTTGTGTTTAAATATATAGTTTCTAAAATTAATTATCACAATTTGACAAAACTATTCTTTCTCTCTCTCTTTCACTATTTCTAAATAGAAAATCCATAAATATTGTGTGTTACTCGACTCCTCAATCATAACCCCCAATAGTTTCAGACTCAATCAATAAAAAGACAATAATAAGTAATTATCCACTAGACATGACTCCATTGATATGAAAATTGAAGACAAAAGACCCTAGTTTTATCAATGAAGTTGATAATTTTTTAAAAAATTCTATTTTTTAAAACATTTGATCATTTTTTTAAAAATATTAACAGGTAATTTAATGTGTCAAGAAAGTCCCCTCCCCCACACATAAAACTCAACATTGTCCCCAATTTTTACTCTCTATATGCGAGAAATATTTGTTTAATATATATGTAAAGTCATTTTCTAATTGTTTTTCGAAGGGGTTATATGAATTTTAAGAAACTAACATTTACACATAAAAAAGTAAAGATAACAAAACAATCGAATAAACCCCATTTCCACCACTTAAAAATTTGTGAAATTAATGTTTTTTAGAAATTTAAGGCTTTGAATATTTATAAATAGACAAATGATATGTCTTATGTATTTCAAATAGATACATTATTATTAAAGTTTCAATGAATAAGTTCAAAGAAAATGAAAATAGTGGGTGAAATACGGTTTTACAATGAAACTCAAAAATCATTTTCAACTAAATTAATTCTTGTATATAACACCCTGGAAGGAATTAGATACATATGTTTCACAATATTAAGGGGTATTATTCCATGCTTAATCCTGAGTGGAATTTAGTTTGAATGAAATTTTTTAGATGAAAAATTTTCAGCATTAATATAGTACTTCCCTAAATGTGCAACTTTTTATTTACAAGTTCACCATAAATGAAGCCTCTCATTATTATCATTGAATGGATTCTTGGAAACTAGTCCTAGTCTTTATATATGTAAATAGAGTAACAACAGTCCTCAATAATTAAACATCAAAATCGAATTAAACCTGGTTGACTTAGGGAGTGAAATCCATAGATCTCAAGTTTACTATTCCTCTAAGACTTGACCGACTACTATGTGGAGTTTACATCAAATTTATTACCTAATGGAAAAAAGATAAATGTAATACTAGCCTACAAAAATAATGAAGTAAATTAAAATGATAATAACGAAATTACCCCCATGGGGTGCTATTTTTTTGAAATTCCACATTTAGACAGTTAGTGGATCAACTCCAATCTGATTGGGGATAAGGCTTCTAACATCATAACCACCATATTTGGCTTTTCTTGTCATGAGTTATTTATAGATTTTGTAGTGCCCCTAAGACATCAACATTAATATACCTCTCTTATATAGTGGAGTACCTCATATGGATAATTGGATGGTGAAACAAACTGAAGGGGTACTTTCCTTCTTTTGTATCGTGAGGTTGATTGTGCCAAGCCTGTATGAATGTATAACATGTGTGATACTTCTCTTCCTATTTATTCCAATTAAATTATTTTCTCTTGGGTAACAAAATTTTTTTCATCATCCACTTCTGATCCATTGCACAGATCAAGCAACTCATATTTAATTGCAATTCCAAGATTTGCATTTTCTTCGAGAATTTGGATTTCGATTAATTATTAAGTAGGTTTACCTTCAAAATCATTTTTAATCTTTACGAAATCAAAATATTTTTATTAATTACCAATAAAATCAATGGGTATAACACAATTATGTTCATATTCTATATAAGGTAATTCAAACAAAAATAAAACATATTCTATCAAATTATCTAACCCTTTGGACAGTGAAATTTTTTTCCTGGTTGAATAGTGATACTTAGAGTATATCTATAGAAGGTGGGAGGAAATCAACCTCTTCAAGAATATATTAAATGAAATTTACCTCTAATTTTGTGGCTTCTAAGGAAAGGAAAGTATATCATTTGATTTCTCATACTTTTGAAACATAAAAGAATAATTAGACAATTCAGAACAGATATTATCATCAGATGATATGCTGGATATAAATTGATCTTCCAAACTATTCCCAGATTCTTTAATGAATTCTTATCTTACCTCCTGCCATATCATTTAGTAGGATTCAGGATATAAATTCAGAAACTCAATGGCATATGAGAGGGTACATTAGACTCAAAAAAGGTAGTTTCACTTTCTTGTCTCTCTTTCTATTTATTTTTCACTTTCTTCAAATACTTTTTCCAGATGGAGAAACATCAATGTGTTATTGGAGTATTGAAGCACCCCCAGGTTGAGGTTTCTAACCTTTTTGTGACTATTAATGTGTTTAATTTTCTTATGATGAGTTGGGAAGAGGTTATGAGAGTTTAGAATGGTTTTGAATATGTTTGGAGGACTTTTGAGGTTATAGGGTTTGAGAATAGTTAGGGAAAACCATGTGAGATGAACCATGCAGGCTATGGGATTCACACGGTTTGCACAAGGTTTGCCAAACCATGAGGGGTTTTCCATGCGATGTATCAATTCGAGGCAGTAGAAGGTTCATGGTTATCATATGGTCTGTATTACCATGTTAACTAACTATTCAACACAATAAAATAGAATTTTAAAATACAAGATTAGTCAGGATTGCCCTAAAACACCTAAACTCTCTCCCACTCAATCCTTACTCGAGATTTTAGCTTCTAGAGGGTTTGAGGGTCTCTCCCACTCATTTTTATGCTATTTAAAGGGTTTTGAAGTTGTTTTGAAGTCAGTTTCTCTGAGGAAGTCTCTTATCTTGGTTTATTTTTGGTATTCTCTGTATCTACTCTTCCCTCTACATGAATTTTCTAGATCTACATATGTGTTATATAGATATAGGGTTGTTTTATCCTAAAGTGAAGTGATTAAGTATTTTTGATTTCGGGGAAGAGAATCTAGGGGGAATTTCTATGGTGTTGTCTCTAGTTTTTTTGTGCTGTTGCTTGTGTGTCATTTCTGTAGGAACCCTAAAGGTAGGTGGCTTCTCTCTTGACTCTACACAATTAGAACCAGTGACTTTTGTTGAAATTAAACATTTTTTTTTTAAATTAATTGTTTATATGATGTGTAATACTTAGAAGAAACTCATTTTGAGATGATTTAGGGATTTTTGGTGAAATGATTTAATATTGTGAAAAGTGGTTTTGGTGTCAGATTTTAAAATGTTAATTTAAATATCAGCAGCATGATTGATTTATGGAAAAGGGTTTATAAAATATTGTTTTTTATAAATGTTTTGTTTTATTGAAATGTGGATTGACATGGAAAATGGTTTGAAGGTGTATCCAATAAATGTGTGATTTATTTAGCCAACATGTCATGTTATGTTGGAATGTTGTTTAGAATAATTGGTTTATTTGGTATTGGAAAATTATTGTGTAGTTTATTTTGGTAATTGTGTATGGAATTGTTGTGGAGATTATGGTAAATATTGATTTTCATGGGTAGGATGGATGGTGGTCGAGAATGTATCACCATCAAGGTGATGGTTGTGAATGTACCATCATAAAAAAGTGGGTGATGGGTGTGAAGTCCACACCAGGGATGGGTGCAAAGTCTCACACCACGAAGGAGATGGGTTTTTCATGAAGGTTCCACTGTTATTGTTGCACAATGATTGAGTGAATGGAATTGGTTGTGTAACATAATTGTGTCCATGATTGAGATATGTATACAGACTTGAAAAATTGAATGGTTAATGACATTTTAGTGCATTTTCCTTGGATGTGCATTGAACTGGGTAAACTGATTCGATTAATGATGTATTTGGATTGTTGTTAATTATTTAGTTAGTTCATGGAATTCATATACATTTTTTTATACAATGTTCTAATTGTTTTATCCTGGTGGTGTGTGTAGGGAATTAATTTGGGGAAATCCTATTGTGTTTTAGTACTCACCCCCTACTTTGGCATTTTGGTGCTTTTGCAGATGTTGTGTTCTAGGAAATAGGTAAGGGAAATGTATCTCTTTTTTCCAGCTGTTCGACATGAATCTTGGGTGATGTTGTCATGCAAGGAGTATGGGTCATGGTGTGATGATATGGATGGTGTGATAGTTCTTTGCAGTCTTATAGTGCATTTTTCTTCCTGGTACTCTGAAAATTTTCATGCATGTATTAGAATTTGGGAATTGTTATGGAATAGCTTGGTTTTCTTTTGGTAATGTATGGGTTATGTTTCTTTGTTGACATGAATCATGTAGTTTGGTTAGTAATGTCTTGTTTAGTTGGTTTTTTAATCACAAGGGAAATCCGTTCACCAATTTATTCTTGAAGCCCTAGAAATTTATTTCTTTCCCTTGGAACCTTGTGAATATCACTTAAGGCCATGTAGCATTCCTCTACCATCTCAATCCACTGTGATGGGGAAGGATGTTATATCTTGTATCAGTTTGTTCAGTCCATGGATTTCAAGTGAGAGTAGTTGTTCGATCCTTTGGAATTGTCAGTTGGCCTTGTTGTTGACATTGATTATTGGTATATTCCTTGAGTCGGGATGGTATCAATGGGTAGGCTTGTCAGAAGAAGAAATTTATAGAATAAAAGGATTTACCAAACCATTTTATGCTGCACATCAAGTTACCAGGGATTTTGGTACATAAGTGTTTTAGAGACACTTATAGGCATTATATATCTCATTTTTCGTGGGTGTAGCTAATGATATGATAATGAAATGAATTTTAGAAATGACCTACCACTAGGATTCATGTTACATTTTGGTATAATGATTTTTGTTGTGATATAAATATATGTATTCTGAAAAATATGAAATGGGTTTCAAAATAGAAGTATTTGAAACATAGAAATTTATTGTATTTTAAAAATGGGTTGATTTTCAAAACATGGTTGACCTTTTAGAATAGTGAAACATGGGAAATCTGAACTTATGGAAGGCCTGGTTGTGATAGTTACAATGTATTAAATTTGAGAATTTAATTCCTAATCTGAAAAGGGTGGGGGACTTAGGGTTATTTTCATATTAATAGAAATGGCACCAGGTAGGCATCATAGAGACCAATTGGAGTAACCTGCTAAAAATGTGGTTGCAACTGAGCCTCAGGTGAACCAAAACCTAGCTCATAGTATACATAAATATTTCAAATCTATGGAAAGTGGAATAAAGGGGGATAATATAGAGAATTTAGATCATGTGGCTCAGTTTCAAAGGAAGAATCCATCCATGTTTTGGGGTGATTCGTAATCGGAAAGGGCTGAAGCATGGATGAACATATTTATTAGGATATTTGGCATCATGGAAACACCTACAGAGTTGAAAGTGAAACTATCCACATATATATTGGATGATATTACCCTTCAGTGGTGGGAGCTGGCACTCCAAGATGGGTGGGACCAAAGGGTGACCTGGGAGGTTTTTAGGAGACATTTAATAAAAAAATTCTACCCTCATACGTTCATAATTTAGCACACAATGGATTTATATAGTTTGAAGGAATAAAATTTAGCTGTAACATAATATGCATGTTTATGAACATAATGTAATTTACACCCAAGGTGGTGGGTAGTTCATCATTGAAGGAAAAATTTTTTGAAGCTGGGTTGAAATCTAATTTTTTTCCCAAGAGAGGAGTGATGTTTATAAATGATTACATTGAAATCGTGAAAAGGGCTACAGTGGATGAGTATGATCTTTTGGTGGATAAATGTAGGGAAAGTATGTTTTTACCCATGGGGAGTTTTGGGAACTTGAATTTTAGGTTCAAGAATAAGAGGGACACTTATTTAATGGGTGGGTGTATGGCTCATAATCTGACGGAAGGATCAGTGAATCATCCTCTGAACCCTCAATATATGATAGGATGTTTTTAGTGTCACTCTACGGGGCACATCAAGTGGGATTGTAAGTAAAAAACTCGACCAAGTCATAATTATATGAAGATGGATAATCACTAGCATTATTTTATGAATGCTCCATGTTTGGGTGTTTGTGACACTCCTCAGGGGTCACATGGTTCTTAGGCATCAATGGGATGGCAGGCAGTGGCGTACCCCTCGTCAGAAGAGCAAAGTGGGTTGTGGGGATTCTTGGAATACCATGACGCTTCAGCAGGGAAATAAAGTGTAGGGAATGGAAAGAAAGTAGTTGTTTGGATCCGAGAACGTTGTGGTCGATGATAATTCAAGATTATCCATGGTGTGAGGTTCATTTTTTTAAATTCCATGTTGAAGCAAGGTTTATTTGATACAAGTTCATTGTATTCTTTTATTTCTTCTCACAGTGTTTATTTGTAGGTCTTACATGTAGAAATTATTCCTTCTTTTTTGAATGTACAAACTCCTTTGGGTCAATGTGTGAGACGACCATATCTATATAGAGTGTGTTGTTTACATATAGATGGAATTTATTAGATGTAGGATTTATCAAGACTTGAGATAGATTCTTTTGATATTATCCTTGTAATTGATTGGTTTGTGATGTTTAAGGAACACATCAATTTATAGTTGATAACGGTTAGTTTTACTATGGGGGATGTCTTTGAAAATCTATTTAAATGGAGAAGAATGAAGAACTAGGTGCAATGGATATTTTGGCACCAGATGTTAGCATGATCTCATATTAGTTAGCAGCTTTTGTGTTGCCATCATGGGTAGGTATTCAGCATAGTTTTCTTCCGGTAGTTGTGGATTAGTTAATGGATTTATTTCCCAATGAATTATAATGGGTTCCACCTATGAGAGAAGTAGATTTTAGGAATGATATCCTTCTAGGGAAAAGTCTTATCTCACATCTTTCTTACAAAATAGAACCAGAAAAATTTCAACAATTAATGGTGCAGTTGGTAGAGTTAGAAAACAAGGGGTACATCTAGCCTAGAACATCTCTCTAGGAAGCACCAGTTTTATTTGTTAAAAAGGAATATGGAATAATGTGTCTTTCTATTGATTATAATATACTTAATCAACTTTTGTTAAAGAAATGATATCCACTTCCTTGAATTGATGATTTGTTTGACCAGTTGAGGGGAGCCCTGTGGTTCCACTAGATTGACTTGAGATCATGATATAATCAATTGTTGTTGAAGAAGAGGGTATTACTAAAACATCTTCAAAAAGTAGAAATGGACATTACAAGTACGTTGTTATGCCATTTGGTTGAAATAATGCACCATCAGTGTTCATGGAATAGAGAAATAAGATATTTCAGAGACATCTAGATTCTATTGTGGTGGTATTTTTTGATCATCTGTTTGTGTATTCATTGGAAATGGTGAGGCATGAGAAGCACTTAATGATGATGTTGGGGACCTTCATGGATCATCAGTCATATTTCAAATTGACAAAGTGTAACTTTTGGAAATAGGAGGTTCGTTTCCTTGCCCCTGTTATTTTAGAGAGAGGTTTTTTAGTTTATTCCAAATTGACAGAGCATATTATCTCATGGAAACCTACACATAATAATTTGGAGATACAAAAAATCATTGGTATAGCTAGTTATTATCGATATTTTGTTCATGATTTCTCATGAATGGCCTCACCATTTTCAGATTTGACAAGGAATAATATCATATTTCAATGGGATGAACGATTTCAGAAATGTTTTGAGGAGTTAAAGGGTCACCTTACATCAACACCAATCTTGGTTTTTACAGAATCCGGGAAAGGGTATGTGGTGTATTCTGATGCATCAAGATCATGGTTTAGTTGTGTTATCTTGAAGGGGGGGAGGGTCATGTAGTTTAATATTGATCATTCCAATTGAGGATTCATTAGAAGAACTACACAAAACATGAATTGGAGTTGGTGATAGTGGTTCATGAATTGAAAATGTGGTATCATTATCTCTTCGGTGGGAAATTTCTAGGGTTTTTCTATAATAAGAGATTAAATAATATTTTCTCACAGAGAGATTTGAATTTTAGGCAAATGATATGAACAAAATTTCTAGAGATGTTTGATTTTGACATAATGTATGCATCGGGTAAGGGAAATTTAGTGGCAGATGCATTAAGTATAAAATCATATGTTCAGGTGGTGAAAAAGACATTAGATCAGTGGCAGTTCAGGTCAGTAATAACCAACATACAGTTGGAATGTGACAATCGGGGTGATAGAGAGGTCTTGTTTCCAGTATCATTGCTTCCTAACATGGTTCGTTTTCTCAAAGAGGCACATGCATCTGATTCAGAATGAATGGTGATGAGGTCGAAACTCAATGGTGGGAAGACCATTGATAGTTAGGAACTGAATGAGAATTCAGTCTTCTATTTTCTGAATCGGATGGTGGTACAAGTGGCTTTTCAAGAAGAATTTATCAGGTTTTATCATTATTCTAGGTGGTCTGCCCATCTTGGAATTCAGAAAATGAATATGGTTATGAAAGTGCGGTTTTTGAGAGATTTTATGAAAAGTGATTAGAATAAGATTATTTTGAGATGCTTGACTTTTCATCATGTTATGGTAGAGTATCATTGGCCAATAGGCATATTGCGGTATTTACCTAACCCAGTGTGGATATGAGTTCATATAGAAATGGTTTTTTAATGGTATTCCAAGAATGGTCTGGAAATATAATTCTATGTGGGTGATTGTGGATCAACTTAAAAAGTTGGCTCTTTTCATTTTGATTCATTAATACCATTCGGTAGAATATCTCTCAAAATTCAATATCTAGTAACTAGTAAATAGGATTTATGTTCTAGTTTTAATTGTATCAGATAGAGATTCGACGTTCACATCTCATTTTTTGAAATCAATACAATAACCCGTTGGGACATAGTTGATGATGGGCATGGAGTATCATCCTTAAATGGATGTCCAATCTGAGAGGATGATACAAACTTTATGGGATATGATAAGGGCTTGTGTGATGTATTTTTTTAGTTCATGGAAGGAGAACATACCATTGGTGGAGTTATCCTATAATAATAGTTATCGGGATTCAATATATATGGTTCTGTTTGTGGCATTGTATGTTTTTTCTTGTCATCCTCGGCTATGTTCGATGAGAACAGGTGAGACTTCGATGATTGGAATGAAACCTTTCCAGTAGATTATAGAGAAGAACAAGATGATCTATAATAACATAAAGACATATCAAAGTCATTAGAAATTGTATGTGGACAATCGTTCTTGACTATTTTTAGTCAAGGTGGTTGATCATGTGTTTTAAGAATATATCTTAGGTTAGGACATCATCAGTTTAAAAATTAGGGTATGTTATCTCCAAGGTATATTGGGACTTTTGAGATACTTGAGAGGATTAGAGAGGTGGAATATCAGTTGGATTTTCCACCATGGTTTAGTGTGGGGCACAATGTGTTTCATGAATCTCAGTTGAAGAAGAAACAGTCAGATTGTCAAAATGTGATTCGTTGGGATCATTTTGAGCTAGAACTAGATGATTCTTTTGTGCACGTGCCAGTGTGGATTGTGGATTGGAAAGAGAAAGTTTTTCATCATAAAAAAAAATCAGTTTTTTAGGGTTTTTTTGGAAGCATGGTCATATTAATGAGGAGACTTGGGAGCCGAAGAACGAGATGGCTGAGCAATTGCACTATCTCTTTTGACAATGAGATTTTTTTTCTACTTTTGGACGATGGAAAGTAAAATTTCAGGGAGAATGTAACAATTTATTTTTTATGTAGTTACCCTTTATTTATACCTTTTTATTTTTTAAAGAGTTTGTGTTGAGTTGGGTATAGGTTGGGAGAGATTGGAATGGTTTTGAACAAGTTTGGAGGCATTTATAAGGCTACAAGGTTTGAGAACGGCTAGGGGAAAACATGCATGATGAACCGTGTGGGATGTGGGGTACACATGGTTTTCACACCTTTTTCCTATCCATTAGTGGTGGTAAAAGTGTGGTTCCCCTTCTTGGTACCCATAGGCACACGGTTAACGCACGATTTCTCAAAATGTCTTAGCTAACCATGCGTCCCATTAAAATAAGGTTTTAAAATCCAAGATTAGTCGGGATTTCCCTAAAACACATAAAATCTCTCCCACTCGATCCTCCATTGGTATTTTCGTTTCTCAAGGGTTTGGTGGGCTCTCCCACTCATTTTGGAAGGGCTTTGTAGGGTTTTCAAGGGGGTGGACGGTGGTTTCTCCTAGGTAAGTCTATTTTCTTGGTTTCTCTTTTGTTTTCTCTATATCGACTCTTCCGTCTCTCAGTTTTATAGACCTACAACTGTTATGTGTTGATCAATGGTTGTTGTATCATAAAGGGATGAGATTAATGCTTTTTTATGTTATTAAATTGAATCTAGAGTGGTTTCATTGGTGTGTTGTCCAGATGTGGGGTGTGGTTTCTTGTGGGATGATTTCACAGGATACCTAACGATATACTGCTTCTCTCTCGAATTCACATTGTTAGAACTTTGGTAGAAATAAATTTGTTTTTCTTGAAATCAATTGTGAATATGATGTGTGATTCTTAGCAGAAACCCATTTAGTGATGATTTATGGATTTTGGTGGAAATGAGTTAATATTGTGAAATGGGGTTTTGTTGTCATATTTTAAAATGTAAATTTTAAAATCGATAGCTAGTTTGATTTATAGAAAATTGTATATAAAAGATGGGTTTCAAATTTTATTTTATTGAAATGTGGTTTGATATGGATAATGGTTCAAGGGTGTATTCAATAAATTTCTGATTAATTGAGGTAACTTGAAAATTCATTATGGAATTTTGTTTGGAATAATTGATTAATTCCGTATTGGAAAATTGTAGGGTGGAATGATTTTGGTATTTATGGATTGAAATGTTTTTGGGATTTTGTTAAATATCAATTTTATGAGTTGGATGGATGGAGGTCGGGAATTTATCACCATCAAGGTGATATTATTTAATGTACCACCATCAAAATGGATTATGATGGGCAAGAAGTCCCACACCAAGGATGTGTGTGATGTCCCACAGCATGGAGGAGATGATTTGGTCATGAAGGTACCACTGTTAATGTAGAACTATGATTGAGGGAATGTTATTGGTTGTGTGATATAATTACATGTATGATTGAGATATATATGCGGCCATCCAGAATAGAATGGGTAATTACATGTTGGTTTATTTTTCTGCGTTTTATATTAAACTGGGTTAATTACTATGTGTAAAGATGTGGTTGGATTGTTTTTAATTATTTAGTTAGTTCATGGACTTTATATAAAATTTTTATATAATTTTTCTAATGATTTTTTCATAGTGGAATGTGTAGGGAATTCATTTAGGGAAATCCTACTCAGTATTAGTACTCACCCCATGCTTTGGAACTTTGGTTCTATTGTAGATGTTGTATTAAAAAACACAGGAAATGGAAACTCATCTCTTTTTTTCTAGTGGTTCGACATGATGGTTTGGTAACGTTTTGGTTCTTAGATCGAGGTGATTTGTGTAAAGCTATAGATGATTTCCTAGTTCTTTGGTGTCTTATTATGTAGTCTTCTGATTGGTTCTCTGAAAATTTGCTTGGTTGTATTAGAATTAGGGAATTGTTATGGAATAATTTGGATTCTTTTTGGTAATTTATGGGTTGAGTAGCTTTATGGACATTGATCATGTTGATTTTTTGTTAATGTATTATTTAGTTTGTTGGTTTATCATAAAGGAAAACAGTTCCTTAATTTATTCTTGAAGCCATTAGCATTTATTGTCTGCCTTTGGCACCTTGGGAACATCGCTTAAGGCAAAGAAATAGTTCCCCTCTATCATAAGCCAACGGGTTGGGGCGGGATGTTATAATTACTAAATTTCTCTGTTGATAAACTTGAGCTAGGTATGTAGGCCTAGGGATGTTTATTATTGTCTTAGTATCCAGTATATCTTTCTGGTATGCTCCTAAACCTCTTGATTTTTTTATTTGATTAAATCTCTATATATAAATCTATTTAGTTTGATGAGTCACAACCTTTATAGAATCATAGATCCCTCCCACTAGTCGAGTTTGTAACAAAAATAGAAATAGATCTATATCTTTATGTATTTCTTTCACATTAGAAAAATCAATAATTTCATTCA
Organism: Viscum album; assembly: GCA_963277665.1. Lineage (NCBI taxonomy): Eukaryota > Viridiplantae > Streptophyta > Magnoliopsida > Santalales > Viscaceae > Viscum > Viscum album. The sequence continues at coordinate 1,845,193,547 of OY728150.1, forward strand.
AAAAATATTTCCGAATATCTATTTTAGTTCTTTTTATTGTTAATTTTATTATATTTCTATTGAAAAATAGAAAAATTGGAAAAAACAATTAGGAAACCATAGCTTCCCCAGAAATGACACCAAAATCATACCACATTATTTTCACGAGGGCAGTCAATGATACATTTATAGAAACCATGATATAGATCAGTGGATAGCCATGAGGTATCACTCAAGGAAGTAGTGTCAAGAGGCCATCTAGTATTTTTGAAAATATTTTTGTGTTTTTATATTATTGAAAAAATAAAATAAAATAATAAAATATTGATACAAATCACAACGACAGAGATGGTGAAACAGTGTTGAAAATGACCCAATATATATTGAACAAAATGAAGAAAATGAAATGACAAAATAAAAATAAGGATGTTCAATGAAAACAAAGTCTTGACATAAGTCAATCCACACTTAACTCCATACCAATATATATAAAGGGTTCAATCAGAAACTCTAAAATAACTTATTTAATGGTTGATGACATTATAAAAACATGTCTATCACCCAAAAAATGATCACATGTCTGTAGAATCTATCCAATACAAAAGCACTCTCCCAGAAGTGATGAAATCACCCAACTATATCACTCCATCCAAGAATTTCAACCTAATTGAAGTGATCATATAAGGGGAAACAGTACCACAAACTTCGCATATCTTTTCAATTAATTGATTCAAAATAATAAGGAGAAAAGTATAATGATAAATTGAGAGGTGAAAAAAATCCATTGCATGATTTCATAATTTCACTCTGCAAATCTCCTTCACGATCAACTTATAATAAATTAGAGAATATGATGATCACGTGGAAACTCAAATCATAGGGTTTTGATGAGATTCATATCTAGAATTTGGACTCCCAAAATAGCTCCCTATTTTTGGGGATTCCTGATCACAACACTAAGTGACTAAGAATAGAAAAACATCACAATTTAAAAAAACAAAATTAAATCCAAAACAAATTTGAAATCAAAAAACATGAAGAATGGTTATATTTAAGAGATGAAAAGAAAAAAAAATTAATTAGAAGATAAGGAAAAAGGATCTGGGTCCCCTTTTATAATGTCAAAGAAGGTTCCAGTGTCTCGTGGGTGAGTTAGAAAAAACAAGAGAGGAATAGTCACTCATCTTATTAAGAAAACAAAAAATGAAAAAAGAGATATAGTGAAGTTATATCAATAGGAATCAAATACATCTACCTAGAATGCCTTTATATGCACGTCACTAGACTTTGATGAAATCCCAATGAATATATTCCACCTCATGCAATGACCTGAGTATAACTTCACACTTTCTAATGAACAAATTCACTGTCGATTCATGATCACCTCCCCTTGTGCCGAACAACCTAAAAAACAAAGAGGTCATAAATTTCAAAATGAAAGAAACTATAATTATTATTAATAAATTCAGATTAATAGAAATAAATATAAAATACCACAAAAATATAAATATAAAAATATTTATCTATAAATATTAAAAAATATATATAGGAATATATAAATATAAATATATTTGTAATAATTTCTTTTCATTAAATTGAATGTTATTTATAAATATATTACGTGATCTTAATTATAACATAATATAATATGAACACATTAATATTAATTTTTAGTATTTAAGTACACTAAATATATATATAATATTCTTAAAATTATATTGATAGATATTATTATTATATTTATTATATTATATTATGTATTATTATTATTACATTTATATTAATTATATTAATTATTATTATGAATGTTTTATTGTTACAAATATATTATATTATATATTATATTTTGTTTAGAAAAATAAAAAAGTAGAAGCAATGAATGGGGATGGAAAACAAGTACAAGAAATGGATTGAGGGGAATAGAGAGATCACACATCTCATGTTTTTTGGTTATAGAAAATAGAAAGGGTGTAGGAGAAAAAATATAGGGGTTTTGAAGGGTAATATTAGTGGTTTCAGTAGAATATCTAGGTTCTAAAGAGTTGCACAACCTTCCACGGTACTAGCTTCAAGAGTATTCAAATCCAATAACAGTAGTGGTGGTGGTTCTCCTGTGGTGGTTAGATTCATCTTTTGTTCTGGTTCCGCTTGCGGGGGTTCAATGTTCTTTAATTATGGTGGAATCAATTTTTTGTTCGACAATGATACTGTGTCTATTATTTGGTGGATCTTGTATTTGTATTTTTTTTGTTCTTCAAATACTTAATATATATTTTGATTGATTCAATTATTGTTGTTCCAGTTTGATTTTTTGGTTTTTTGGTTCTCCATTGCTCATTTGAGGATTGTGTCTGAATAATGTTTTTATTGTATTTTATTTATTTAAATAGCTTCTGTTGCTTTTGTGGAATGGGGGTGAATGAAAAATTGTAGTGACTCTAGTGGAAGAGGTGATGACAGTGACTTTTTGGGAATAAAATCAACAATGATGGTTGGGACTCACCATCGGAACATTTCCAATTGTGAATGGAAGAAGATAGAATGGTGAGTGGGGAGAGTGTGGGATGGTGGGGACTCATTTGAGTTACCACTTAAGGATGTGTGTGGGTTACTCCTTAGATGGTTCTAAAGGTGAGAGGAGGGGGTGGAAGTGTGAAATTGGAGAAACTATAGGGACCTAGCCTTAAACATTACATAATCTTGAAGAAATTTAATAATACACATTGAGGTTCTTTTCATGTTTAGAGATTTAGAGAATTTGGTCATAACATATAGATAATAACATGAATATTATAATTATAATCTTCTACTCATTATCCATTGTTTTCATAAAACGAAAACTCATAAAAAACATGTTAATTCCTTATTTTAGACACCATGTCTTTTCAATGATCCCATCCATGACCGTATTCATATTTAATTCCTATTAAAAAAAATTCAAATCATTGGATGAGCATAAAAATCTCGATAATGGATTCATAAAGTAGGAAAACTGTTAGTTTTTCAAAACAACATGCAAACCCTGAATACATTATCCTAAAGTAATACTTTTCACCTTAAAGAAGTAGAAAAAATACTTCACAAAATATAAGCTCATTACATACAATTGTTTTACAAATTATTACCATATATCCTATAAAATGGATCAAATAGCTTATAAAAGGAACATGATACATAAACATACTTAAATGGAATAATCGTATGGTCTACTTCCACACATATCACTAAATGGAAATATCCATACAGCCGACTTCCATACCAAATGTATTGGGGGTTATAACATAACCACCAGTCATTGGTTTATCATAGAACCACTCGTCATTTGGTTTATCACATAACCACCAATAATTGGTTTTTCACATAACCACCAGTCAAATATCCAAGTGCAATTATATAATCATAACACAAAAAGTATTAAATATATCAACATTTCACTAATGACAGTTCATTTTCTATCACAAGAAATCATTCCAAGATATTGAAATAATCTAGCCATTTTATAAACCATTTTCAATACCCAAAAAACCAAAAATATAATAATGGATTTCTTTTCCTTTTGAAAACATTAAGAATTATAGAGGAATACAAATAAAAATTTTGGCCACGGAGAGGTCATTGCTCCATATACATTAAAAACATTCCATTTTTTATTTACAAAAATTCTTCATAGATAAAAGATTCCCTTTGAATGAATGTAAATGTCAAAGGGGTTTATTATACACCATGTAAAAAAGAGTTGTATATTATCAAAACATGCCTCAATGAAAGGAGACTCAAATTGAGTCCCTTACAATGAGTGTATCATTTTATTAAAGATAATTATATGAAAAAATTTTGTGTGAAAAATATAAATAAGCCCAATATTAGTTGATATTAAGGGTAAAAACATCACAGGTCATTCCCACATATTCATGGAGTAATATAATCAATGACCTATGCGTAAAATCCAATAAGGGGAAAGTGAGATTCAAAATTCCCTTATGAAAATCCAGCAGCCTAACATCATCACCTAAAAATGTTGAAATTGATTCGATGAGAGAGAAAGGGGTATCTCATCACATGGACATAAAATTGATTGAAATAATGATATATAAGAACATACCCTAACATAATAAAATGTAAATTTAATGTCATAAAATAAAATAAGTCTTTGACTAAAAGTGGAGGGTGAAAATTTCCCTGACCTTGAGTCTGATTCATCACATATGTTCCTTATTCTTCTAGAAAAATAATCATATGTTAATTTATATTTCATACTAAATTTTTTCATGTTTATTATTCCTTTTATATCACTTATTATCACATTATTAAAATTACATAATTATTTATCTTTATATCAGTGGTTTTGTCGATATTCGGTACTTGAGTTGAAAATGAACTTCTTATAATTAAAAATAGAATATGTGATAAAATTTCACAATCTCCATAATAGTATTCATGATATAAATATCATATATATCCACTATATTTGTATTTATAATAGTCTAATCCATTTGGAGATACGAAATGATATGCACCATTCATGGAGACGGTAAGTTGTACATACACATGAGCACTACTTACATTTATTTGTCATTGTAAAGAAATGAAAACTAAATATTCATAGTTATATTATAATTATAGTATATTATATTATGTTATATATATTTCATATGTTCAGTAATTCAATCCTTTATACATTCCATGTATGGAATGAATGAGTCATATCACTTTGAGGGGGCGGTAGTCCGCACTACCAAAAATAAAATTATCTTGTTTACAAATCATAGAATGAAAAAAATATACATTTTAAATGAAATTTACCGAATATATATAGAATATATATCATATATAAATATAGTTTCATCATAATGGCCGACATGAGAGGTGGTTCGGGAAAATCAAGGAATCATCGTTTTGTGAGGCAGAAATTCTCTGAACACAGAAACAGTATGTTCATATCCATTAGATATAAGTGTGTGTAAGTGTAGTTCTAATAATTATAATAATAAAATCATCGTAAATTTATGATACTGGTGTTTTTATGTAATAAATTAATAATAATAGAATATATAGTGAAGAAGTAAAATATATGAAAGGAACTTTAGAGAAGAAGATACCTCTTAAAACGGTTAACTTTTTTGATTTGAGCGAAGATGGTTTCTTGAATTTCCTTGTGTTTAAGGTAAAGATTATAAAAAGGATAGAGAGATGTTGGGAGATTATTATAGAAGAGTTTTTATGAGCCATGGGGATTGATATGTGTGAGAAATGGGTTAGATTTGATGCCCTTTTATAAGAGCGAGGAGTGGTATTTTAGGAATTCCTTTAAATATTATTTTATTATAAACTAATTTTTTGATTTAAAATGGTCCATAAGTTATTTAATTCGAATATAAGATGAGTATTCAGAGAAATACTCTAAACCAATATGTTTTTTACTAGGTTTGGGTTCATAACTAACCCTTTCATTTAGCTTTAACTTTTAGATAACCACTTTAACTATTACCATGTCTTCTTGTATATTCCTAATACATGGTTAATATAGTCAAAATAAAATTTCAATAGAACCTCATGTGGATCATTAGTGACATTTTAAACATTATCTAAGTCATTTGGCAGAATCTTAAATTTTTAGCACTATTATATCGTTTAATAAACTAGTATTTTTTTTATAAACTCATTTATATCAATTTTTATACTATTCATATCATGAGTTTTAAAAAATATATAAAAACATTATTATTTATAAGAAAACTCATTAATATAATGATAAAAATTCATAATCATCCCTTAAATTTTTGTATTGCATTAAAAGTTTCAATTTGTTTTGTATTTATTTATAATCTCATTTATTTAAATCATTTATTAATAAGGTATTCACTACATCATCATTGTGCCATAAATGTATTAATTTATATGGTTTTTAAAAATTATAAATAAAATACCATGATGTAGGATTTTTCTTTAGATTTATAACTACTATTTATAGTCCAATATATCACTTATATAACCCCATATAAAAATTGTTTTACTAAATGATATATGTTTAGGTTACATTTTTCTATACATTATATTAATTCATATAAAATGTCATTTTCACATCAAAGTAGATAAATGGGGAAAAAATAGACCCAAGGATTCCATTGGTCAGGAAATATATCAATAAAGAGGAGTAGGACATGTTTTATGTTAGTTTTATATTTTTATAACATTATTTGTTACCCTTATTTAACAGATTTACCATTTAACCATGGTAAATAAAATAATTAATGATGTTACTATTCATAATGTCTAAACATGAATGGTATATATTTACACTATCCAGACCTCCTGATTCAAAATATGGAATCCATTTTTTACAAATTCAAAACATTGAAGTGGCAGAAATTAATTTAAATTTAATTCTCATGTTCCAAACTAAAAAGAAGGTTTTTAATAAGTAATAACTATCAAAAGATTTAAATATTTTTTATGTCTAATTACAAACTAGAATTACTTTCAATGATAAAATTGGATTAAATGATAAATAATAATCTAATTACACTTTCAAACCAATTAAAAATATAATCTATCCATATAAAGAAATCAGAAGGAAAGACAGTTTTGACTTAATATGCAGTATTTTTCACTATTTATTAAAAATTGAACATTATCAAAAAAATACAAAATATTTACCCAAAGTAAATATTGAGGTCCTGATTCAAAATATGAATTTTATTTTTTCGAATTAAGTATATAAAAGTTACAAAAAATATATATTTAAAAAGGGTTTTCCATCAAAAGGCATAAAATTGCATTTTGTGAAAAATACTTGTTTAATCCGAAAAATCAAATTTGTTACTTATATCATATCTTGAAAAAATATAATATGAATTTAATATTTTAAATTGAATATATAACATGTATTATTAATTAAATAAAAATACAATATGAGTTTTATGATTTTATAAACACAATTATTCTCTTTAAAATAGGTTTTCATAAAAACACATCATTTATATCTAATTTGTTTTTATTTCCCTTTAAATAATGTTGGTCACCAATGAATAATTAATCATATTTGTGAAAACCATATTTCAAAATTCAGTTGAAAACATTAATTCCTTCCATTCCGAATTCTAGGTGTTAACTACCATTTAAAATAATAATAATATTATTGTATTATATTCCATTGTAATTGAATGTTGTGTGCAATGTAAGATTTTGGAGAAACCCATTATTGTTTGTTGTGCATGGTATCTGAAGAATCATTCCCTTAAACATAAAATTAATATTTTGTTCATAGATATTAATATAAATTAAAATGTATTATTCTATAAATACCTTGGCTGTTACATGCTTTATCACTTTTTGAAATTGCATCCCTGCAATTTTAATATTGAGATCAGAAACTTCACAGGAAGTGCCACATCAGAAAAAGAGTCAACAGAACTATAACTTATAAAAGATAAGTACATGGGCATCCTGAGATCACACATACAAGGATTCCTTGTATAAAAACATGTATATTTTAGAGAAACTAAGTGTCATCTTCTGATGGAGAGTGATTGAAAACATGATCTTGGGAAAGTTATCACCAGAAAACCACAATCATGTGACGGGTGAAACATTCATTGATTTTATAAGAGGAAAAGTATACAATTTTTTTAATATTCTATTCAAAATGATGAGTAATTTATATATGAGATTGACTAAGAACATATGGAAATATACTTACATTTCATATAGAGTTTCATCCTTTAATAAATTTCTTCTACAAAATCATATTTTCTCTAAATGATGAGTATTCAAAATGAATTGGTCACATTTTAAGTGCTAGAATAAACATATAGAGAATCACATAATCCAAAAAAGATTAACTATATAATTCCTTTATCTTTAAACAATATCCAAAAACAAAATGGTTAGTAAAAGATTAGATAATTCCCAAAAAAATATAATCTTTTATAAAAAGATATACAATTCTTAGTCACCAAAATTTAACAACACATACCCAAAGTTAAACAAATACCATTCAATACACAAAATTCCTTAAAATTTGTCGATATAATCCATTCTAAGATTGAAACCCAAATTTCAGAAGAATTTTATCTCTTAATCATACATTAAAAATCATAACATTTATCACCAAATAACATCGACTACTTTTAAAGTACCACTCTAAATAGTAATTATAATAATCATATATTATCCAAGATAGGTCAATAATTTCTAAAAAATAACCTAATTCCCTATAAATACACAGTAAAAACATATATTCTTCCAAAATAAAATTCCACCATTACTCATAAAATAAAATCCCATAGTATTGTATTTTCCTTAACCATATAATGTTACAAAAGGGAGAACGTCTTCCAAAATAATATTTATCACTTATCCACAAGATCATTTTTCTATACTAATGATATCCATTTTGATAAAAATAAATCCAAAATCAACATATTATTGATCTATTAAACCAATTAACTAAAAATTATAAGTCATACTAACCAGGGACTTCACGTAGGTTAGTTGTAGGCAATGCACCCTCGTTTCCCTTCGGTTGTGTGTTCGATTCCCATAGCCTTGCCAGATGTGATGGGTTGTCACCCATTTTATGGGTTATCCTTTTTATAAAACCATATAATTAATGTAAGCTTCCCAAAAAATGAGATACATTCTTCAAAAATAACCGTAACATATTTTAATCTTAAAGGTTATCTCGTACCTTTCATTTTTCATCTCCAAAAGTATTAACTAGTAATTGCCTTGAATTCAAGGATCATATAAACCGAAATGGTTATTTATAACTACATCCACAAAATAAAAGATAATTCTACCTCAATTAACATATTTATATAAAAAATTATGGGTTATAAATACTTAAACTCTTAAAAAGTAATCCAATCATTTAAACATATCATCATTAATAGATCCAACATAACTCTTCAATTCCTAAAATGTAGAAATCATAATCATCAAACATTATTCATTATCATTTATCCATGTTTTTCTATCTTATTCAATTATACACATTTCTTAAAAAAATCAGTAATATTGTCAAAGGATTTCAAAAATGTCAAAACATTAGCTCTGAAATAAACCATTCTTTTAATGTGTCATTTTCAGTTTCCTCATCCTCAATTGGAATGGTATCAGGAATTGGTAAGAATATACTTGTATGGTCTTACTGATCCCATTACTTAACACTCTTCACAGGACATCTATTTTTAAAATGACCATGCACACCATAATTAAAACATTTAATTGATCCCTGAGAAAAAACTTCTTTCCCTTTCTTAGAGTCAACTGAACCCTTCCGTTTTCCATTATAGTTTATTGCATTCTATCCTTCATTACCACATCTATAACATCTTCCCATCCCTTTAAAGCATTTACTTGGTGTTTATTTCCACATCATTGATATATATGTTTTTTTAATATAATTACCTCTATGGTTATTAACTGAACTATTGTAGGGATTCATTACATGCATATATGTTGACTTAGAATAATCACCAAAGTTTATGTTTTCAATCATGACTCCATATAGTTGGCTGAGAATAACCATGATAGTTCTCATTGTAGTTCCAATTTCATTCAGTTTCTTATTCATAAAACCACCATAGTTTCCTTGACATCCATTTTTACATTGGTGCCTATTAGATACATATATTTACTAAATCCAAAAGGTCATTTTTGAGTATAACAGTATAATCAACATATAATAAATTGTGAGGAGGGTATACACTAAGATATACTTATTCATGTTATCTAAAACTCATTAAATTTATCAGAAAATAAATATGACTCTTTATAACATGATAACCATTATGGTTATGTCACTTATTCTTAAATAACACCCTAACCTCTAAATTTATCAAAACCATCCTCAGATACAGACTGTAAGGCCCCAGCCTTAAACATTACATAATCTTGAATAAAGATAATTTTTCACATTTATGATCATTTCATGTTTATATTTTTATATAATTAGTTCATAACTTATATATATAAACTTTAATATTATAACTATTCTTCTACTCTCTATCCATATTTTTAATAAAACAAAAACTCTTAAAAAATACATGTTTAGTTCCATGTTTTATATATCATGACTTTTCCTTCATCACATCCTTGACCTTATTCATCTTTATGTCATGTGAAAAACATTTCAAAACTTGGGATTAGCATAAGAAGATCAAAAAGGGATTCAAAAAGAAGTAAAATAGTTTGTTTATCAAAACAACATGTAAACAAGGAATAATTTATCATAAGGAAATACTTTTCAACTTAAAGAAGTAGCAAAAACACATAACTAAATATAAACTCATGGATTACCCTATTTGTAACCAAAATATTACCATATAGCCCATATAAAGCAATATATATCATATAAAGGTAACTTGGGACAAAAACATACTTAAATGTGATAACCATACGGTCTACTTCCACTCATACCACTAAATGGAAATATCCATATGGTCGACGTCCATACCTAATGCGTTTGAGGTTAAAAAGTAAACACTCGTACATGGTTTATAATGGAACCACCAGTTATTTGGTTTATTAGGTAACCACTAATCTTTGGTTTATCATGTAACCACTCCCGAAATGTCTATGTACAATAATATAACTATAAAACATAAAATATTGAAAATATGAACATTTCACTAATAAAATTTCATTTTCAATCACAATAAATCATTTCAAGATATTTAAATTATCAATAAATTTAAAAAAATCAATACTAAAACACCCAAAAAGGGAATAAGGTATTTATCTTCCTTTTAAAAACACTAAGGCATATACAGGATGCCAATTAACAATTAGGGCTATGGAGAAGTCATTGTTGCTGTATACGTTAAAAACAATCCATTTTTATTTAGTAGAATGATTCATTGGAAAAGATCCCCCTATTAATGAATGTTAAAGTAAAAGGTTTTTATTATAATCCGTTTAAAAGGAGGAGGTGTATATTATAAAAACACACCTCAATAAAAGGATATTGAGACAAATTTCCTTACCAAGATCATATAATTATATTAAGGATAAGTCAATGACATAATTATTTATGAAAAATATAAATACACACAATATAAGTGTATATCATGTGTCAATAAATAAAATTCCATTCTAACATATTCTTCTCATATTGTAATCAAATAATTATGTGTAAAACACAATGAGAGGAACTTGAACTTAGAAATTCCCTTTCCAAAATCTAGCAGCCTAATGACGTCACTTTAAAATTTAGAAAATGAGTTGATGAGAGAGAAAATTGTCTCTCATCACATGGACATTTTTTTTATCACATGTACATTGTATGGATAAAAATAATGATATATAATAACATTCCACAATATAAGAATGTGGAAATTTGAAGACATAACATAAATGAATTCATTGACTAAAAGAGGAGGGTGTAAGGTTACCTTACATTTATTTTGATTCATCGCGTATGTTATTTGTTATTCCTGAATAATAAACATACGATAATTTATAATTGATTAATAAACATTTTAAAATTAATATTTCTTTTTTTTTCTCACTTTTTTACCACATTATAAAAATTCAATAATTATTTAAGTGAATATCAGTCATTTTGTCGATATCCGGTACTTGAGTCGAAAAAGAACATGTTATAATTACAAATTGTCAATGTGGTCAAAATTACATTATCTCCAGAATAGTATTCATGATTTAAATTTCATATACATCAGGTATATATGTATTTATAGCAGTCTAATATATTTGGAGATAAGAAATGAATTGCATTGTTCAGGGAGATGGTAAGCCGTATGTACGCACAAACACTACATTAATTTATTTTTCATATTAAAAAATTACAACTAAATGATATATAGGTATATTATTATTCCATAATAATATCAAATGATACATACGTTACAAAATTTCAAGAATTCCATCATTTATACCTTCATTGTATGGAATGAAAAATTCATATCATTTTGAGTGGGCAGTATTCCTCACTTCCTCAAATTAATTTATCATGTTTACACATCATGAAAATCCTAAAGGTATGTTTTAAATAAAAATTTCCGAATATAAACCTAATATATATCATATATAAATACAATTCCATTATAATGGCCACCATGAGAGGTGGTAGGGAAAATTAAGCAGTCATCGTTTTGTGAGGTAGAAGTTCTCCGTACACAGAAAAAGTATGTTGGTATCCATTAGATGGAGGTGTGTGTAAGTGTAGTTAGAATACTTATCATAAAACATACTAGTATATTTATGATAATGTTGTTGTTATGTAATCAATGAATAAGAATATAATACAGAGTGAAAAATTAAAATATTTCAAAGGAACTTTAGTGAATACATTCCCTCTTAAAGCGGGTAACTCACTTTAATTTGAGCCAAAAGGAATTATTGAATTTCTTTATGCCCAAGGTATGGATTATAGGAAAAATATAGGGATGTTTGGAACTTATTAGAGTAGATTTTGGACAAGCCCTATGGCTTGAGAGGTGTTAGTAAGGGTTTAAAGGCAATGCCCTTTTATAATAGGGAGGAGGGGTACTATAGTAATGTCTTGAAAGAATATTTTATTATAAACTGAATTTCGATTTCAAATGGTCCAAAACTAATTTAATTCAAATATAAAAAGAGTATTTTTCTAAAACTCTAAAATAATTGTATTTAGACAATTTTTTGTTTCAAAATTAACCTCATCATTTAGCTTTATCCCTTAGTTAAAAAATTTAACTCTTACCATGTCTTCTTTTATATTTATACTATATAGTTAATATAGTTACTATACAACACCAATAGAACCTAAAGTGGTTCATTAATGAAATTTTCAACATTAAAACTCATTTTTGAAAATATTATATTTTAAGACTATTATATTCATTAATAAAATAATTTTTTAATTAAAAACTCATTTATGTCAATTTTATACTATTCATATTATGACTTTTTAAAAATCAATAAAATCATAATTATATCAAAAAAACCTCATTAATTCAAAGATAAAATTCTTAATCATCCCAAAATTTTTTGGATGGAATAAAAAGTTTCCAAATTAATTTATTTTAATATTTATTATCTCATTTATTTAAATCATTCATTAATAATGTAATCACTACATCATCATGGGGTCATATATATATATATTTGACGTATAAAAATATTAAATAAAATATGATGATATAGGTAATATTTTTGAATTTCCAATGACTATTTATAGTCGAAACGTTCACTTTATTATCCCTATATAAATTTTGTTTTACGAAAAGATACATTTTTTTTGTAACATGTTTCTTTACATTAAATTAATTCTGATAAAATGTCATTTTCAAATACAAGAGGCCCCATGGGGTCCAAAAATCGACCCCAGGATGAAAATGGTAATAAATATATCATCCAATGAGATTACGACATGTTTCAGAGTATTTTTATATAATTATAATATTATTTCTTACCCTTATTTACTAGATTTACCCTTTAAACATGGTAAATAAAATAATTACAGATGTTACTATTCATAATGTCTAAAGATAATGGTGTATTTTTACACAACTTGGGCCTCCTGATTCCAAATATTGAATCTCATTTTCTAAATTAAAAACATAGAAGTCCCAGAATATAATTTCAAATTAATTTATGGTGTTAAAACAAAAAAACGAGTTTTTAAGATGTAATAACTATCAAATGATTGACATGTGTTTACATCAAATTAAAAACTGAAATTACATCCAACAAAAAAAATTGGATTAAATTATAAAAACATAATCTAATGAAAATTTAAAACCAATTAATAATATAATATAATCATATAAGTATGTTATATGAAAAGACGGTTTTGACTTAAAATGCAATATTTTTTACTATTCATTAAAAATAATATTTTTCAGAAAAATACCAAACAATTACACCAGGTAAATTTTTCTGTCTGGATTCTAAAGAAGAATTTTATTTTTTAAAATAGAACATATAAAAGTAAAAAATGATTTAATAATGGTTCACCATAAAAATTTGGTAAAAATATATTCTTTGAAAAATACTTCTTTTATCCGAAATATTGAATTTGTTCTTTATATCATATCTACAAAACAAATAAGATGATTTTAAAAAGTTATGTTTAATATATAACATATATTTTTTATTATATAAAAATCCATAATGATTTTTATGATTTTATAAGTCCAATTATTCTCTTTTAAATATGTTTTCATAAAAACAAATCTTTTATAACAAATTGGTTTTTTATTTCCATCTAAAAAATTTGGTAACCAATGAATCATTATCTAAATGCATGTAAACCATATTTATAAATTAATTTGATACAATTAATTCCTACCATTCCAATGGCTATTAATTAACTATAATTTTAGATGATGATATTATTATTAAATTATTTTCTTGTATGACTCAATGTTGTGTGCAACGTATGATTTAGAAGAAACCCATTATTTCATGTCAATTACACTATTGGAAGAAGTGTCAAATTTAACATAATATTAATATCTTATTACTAATTATTAATTGAAATAAAAATTAATTATTTTATAAATACCTGGGTCATTACAGAAATGGTGGTTGAGAAATCAGGCGGTGACTTCTAGACTCACATCCAGAGAATCTGGTAGTGAGATAATCAGGAAGGGACTCGTGGAAACTCTTTAAGTACCCAATTCATGTTATGGTAGTAACACAATAGGGTCCCCTCTGGGATTTTCCATTTGTGAGGGTCTTCAGTGTGTTTGGGAAGTGATGAACATAAAAAACCAAAAAATAATAACAATTAATGGTCATAAAATAATTTATGTAACAATATTAAAATTAACTAACATTAAAAAATAAGGAATAATTAAAAATTAAAATTCACATTATAAAATATTAAATACCTGTTTAAAATTTATAAAGATAGAAATTAATTTCATTAAATATATTTAATTTTTTAAATAACCAACAACAAAAAAGAGAAATATTGATTAACGAGGATGAATGTAAAATTAATTAAAAGGATGAATTAATCTTAAATGAGGAAAATATAATTAATTACACACACAATAATAATTAATAAGAAATTTAAATAAAAAATTTCATAAAAAATAAATAGTATTAATCTAAAATCTAATTGAATAGTTGTAATATTAAAAAAGTGAGTGAATTAAAAATAATAAATAAAATCATTATTTCGGAAAATATAAAAAAATGAAGAAATGAAATTATTAAGAGAATGAATAATTATAATTTAAATGAAAGAAAAAGATGAAAAAATGTATGTAAAAAATAGAATTTATTAAGGAATTAAAAAATTGTCCCAAAAGAAAAATTTTCCAATAAAATATATATTTTCAAAAAAAAATATTTTAAGATTGATGTACAAAATTGATAACATATTTTAATTATATTAAAAAGTATTCTATTTTGAGAAAAAAATAAATACAAAAATTGTTCTAACAAATAACATTGAAAAATAGGTCCATCAACATGTTAAGTTGGTGATGAGGGGTCCTCATATATTAATTAGATCCTTTTAGTGTCTATTCATTTATATTGAAATTTAGTATAACCACAGAATAAATTTGTACATTCTAAACATTAGAGATGAATTAATATGCTATTATGTGATTTCACAAATAGTGGAAGATGTTTTCTATCATTCTTGTCCAATAATTTTTCAATCACACATGACCAAGGGAGAATGAAGTTGTATTGTATTCCTATGTGAATAGTTAAATGATTCTGTTTTAATGTGAATGGAATATTTATTATCAAAAATAAAAATAGTTTTCTTATATGTCTTAAAAAATAAAGATGAAATAACATATATTATTTGATAGAATATTCCATGTGGTGTTTTATAATGGATAACATATTATAAAAATTAGGAAAATAAACATAAACACATCTTTTAGAGAAAAATATAAGATGAACATTATAGTATTGAAAGACATAAAAAATAAGGAATTTTTTCTCAATGATAAAATTATTATATTAATGGGTTGGATGAAATCATGATCTATGAATTAGTGATCTCATTGGATAAATGTATATTAACACTTATAACTTGTAGGGTATCATCATCAATGAGGGTGTTATATAAAATTATATTTCTTGATGACTTATGTTACTTCAGTATATTCTGTATTCTAACAAACTATTACAATTACAGTTTTACCAAGGTTTTATATTAAGAAATAATTAATGGGTTATAATAAAACTATGAAGCCTTATTTTGTGAATGAATTACCAATGAATAATTATAAACATTAGAAATATGTTGGTTTTTTTGTGTTCTAGTCACTTATGTATCAGATGTCATGTTTTATATCATTACTATATTTGTTTCGGGGGTATAAATTATTTTCTTATCATTTAGATGGGTAAAACTATATACATTCTAAATAATGAAAATCATTATATAAAATGATTTTTATATGCTTATAAGATCACATAGTAAATAAAGATACTACATTTTTAGACGAATATTGTATGATGAAGTAAATTATATAAATCAATGTATTCATAATGGGGTCTATATTATAAAAGGGAAATTCTACATGACATAATGGAGGGATGTTGTAGGTTTTGTATTTGAAAATAAAATATTCAACCATCTATGATATTCAATAGTTTCAAGTTTTGATGGAAAAATAATGTTCTAGTTTTCCATGATGTTTGGTTTTATTCACTAAAACATATATATGTTATCTTGAATTCATTGTGGAGAATAATTGCTTCTATAAATAAAAGTATTCTACATGGGAATCATTTTTATATTTAAGAAATTATGATGCATTCTAATAAATTGTTTCCACTCCAAACACGAGAAATATGAATACAATATATGTCATATATTATGCTATGTATTCCATATGTTATGCTAAAATCACATTTTTTTGGACCTCAACATGGATATCCATATCATATCAAAGAGTGTCTGGATTTTTATTAGATGACCCATGAATTATTTTTTATTTTTTATTTTAAACCTAATAATTTCTAAAAACATCCAAATGCCAATTTACTATTATAGAAAATCAAATCATTAATCATTGGTCTGTGTAGAATTGTTTTTTGAACGAGTAAATTAAAATATTATTTTTAACACTTATATGAACTATTTAATAAATAATATAAGTACAATTATAATCCAAGGAATGCAATAGACTAATTTTTTAGCACTTACCACAAGTGAATAATAATATTATCACTTTTCCATAAGAACCAAACCCAAAAAAAATACATTATATTTTATGATATATATAAAATATTATAATTATAATTATTTTACACATTTCTTAATCATCATAACATTAAATAAAACAACAATTATTCAAATATTAGTTAACCCAATTAATGGTGTTGGGATTATTTTTTCTCATAGAAATATATTATTTTAATAGTATGATGTTTAATTCAGTTGTGTATTTTACAAAAGATAATGATTATAAAAAAATTCAAAATAATGTACAAAAAATAAAAATAAAAGGAGGTCTCGGAAAACAAGGATGTTATGTAAACATGGGTTTGAAAACTCTTACCTTTGGACATCCCCACCCCCTGTCATTTTTTTAAAATCATTCATTGACTTCCATTATTTATTCCAAATTTGAGTTGATATGATATAGTTATTACCTGAAAGGATAAATTCAGGATCTAATGTAATTTATCATAGAATGTGCATATTGACTTAGAAATATGTATTAGGAATTATAATTTTATGTGTTCTGTTTACACTGATAATATTTAATATTGATGTTACAAAAATATATACAGTGATGAGGATATGAGTCCAACATTTAACCATATAGAAATAAAGATGATTTTACCATGACATAAAGGAAATTGAAAAGTTTTATTACTTGTGAATTTACATGTATATAATAATTCAAATATCCCTTGTATTAGTGTGAAAAACGAACTAATTATTTTAATAACATCGATTCCACTACACCATGATTATGTGAAACTGATAGACTTGTTGGCCCAGATAAAAGATAAACATCAAATCACAATTTTATGTAGTGAAACCATATAAAACATAAGATATTAAAAATTAAACCTTATGTGTATCCCTATGGTACTATACTATATATATTATTTTATTAAAATTAAGAATAATGTAATTCATTTGTTCTGGAAGATAAGGGGAAAATTTATATATTTTTATAAAATTAGTCTATCAAATGGTTTTCAAAAACAATTGTTAAACAATAACTTATTCATGGGAGGTTGTAAATTTCAACCATGTTAAGGATTATCCCTTCAAAAAATGTACCTATTACTAAAACCTCATTTTTCAATGAAATGTATATAAGTGACATATACAAATATTTCTCCAATTATTCACGTATTTCAAATAAATTGGAATCCATAATAGAAAATAGTTTCAGACCAACAAGTATATCATGGTATATACAAATAACTATTATGTTTCTTTCTTTGCATTCATTGTAAATATTCATGGAGTTAAATTTTTCTATGAATTCACATAATACTTTTTATATATAAAAGTTGGAAATTCTGAATCAATAATTTCAAAAAATATTCAATATATAAATGAATATAGAGATAAAGGGAAAACAAACATAAATTATATTAAAACACATTTTTTATATTCATGGGGTGATCACATTTGAAACTAAACATGATACTATCTAAATATTGACCCTGAGGAGAATGAAAAAACGTTCAATAGAGATTTATAATCCCACCAATTAGTGGTAAATTATATCAATTCGAAGAGTTCGGTTAGAGATTATAACAAACCGAGATTTTATGAGAATTATTATTTTTAATTTTTTGATGTATTCTGTTTTACGCTACACCAAGATTATCTTACACTATATGAAACACCGTATTAGCTTGTAGTATCTGCAAACACTATTCTTGGCTTCTATTGCACGCAAGAGCAACCTTCCTCGATAGCGTGTGTTGTACGAAATACCGAGTTTCACTAAACCATGTTATATTATTATAATATTATGAACTAGATGTTATGAATATTTTTAACATAATTTTTAATTTTATAATATTATAAATCTCTTTACACATTTTCTAGAATGATATATGAAAACAAAATCAATTTATCGATAAAAGAAGTATTTTTCAAAAAATGCAATTTTACCGCCTTTTGATGGCGCACCCATTTTAAATATAATTTTTTACAAGCTTATAAGTTCAATTTTACAAAATAAACTTCTTATTTTTAATCAGGATATAAAAATTTACATGGGAAAATTTTTTATACTTTTCTAATAACTTTAATATTTTGATGAATAGTAAAAATATGCTAAATTTTAATTAAAAACAAAATTTTTCATCATGATAATGTATATGGTTAAATTATAATAGTATATTGTTTTAAAGTATAAATAGAATATATTTTTTCCATTTAATATAATGTATTTCCTTAGTATTAATTTTACAAATTTTTTCATCATGATAATGTATATGGTTATATTTTTTCAATCTTTGAAAATGTTTAAACTTTTAAATCCCATTTTCTTAACAACTGGATTAATTTTCATTTAATTACTAGAACTTCTGTTTTTCAAATTTTAAAAAATAGATTCCATATTTGGATGCATTGGGTCAAACTTATTTTAATAGGTTACTTTTATTTTTTTGATATTATGAATAGTAACTATGGTAATTTTTATTTAATATAGTTAATGGTAAATCGGGTAATTAAGGGTAAAAATAAGATGATAAAATTACCCTAAGACCGGCCGAAATTCTATTTGAAGAATAAATGTAGACCCATATCACATAATCGTCATAATAGATTCATTTCATGAACTTTTTATCATAAAAATGTTATAATTATTATTAAAACCAAAGAATGTGACAACATGTCACTCTCTTATATCTTATAAGTGTAATAATTTTAATATAGTGATAAAATTCATAAAACATCAAAAATAAATAGTCCCCAGAAGTCAAATAAAATTATCTACATCATGTAATTTTATTTAGAATTTCTAGGGATTAAATAATTCTCATTAATGGTGACACAATAGTGATGTAGAAAATGATTATCAAGTAAAAAAATCTATAATACTGTTTTTATTAAACTAATAGTGACCATAAAAGGAAAAAAAACCTGAAAAAAACTTATTTTTCGTGTACATGGAAACCATAATCATCCAATGGTCGAACATATGACCATTCAGAGCCTTATAAAAGTGATTATGACACTTATATTATTTTATTTTAAATGATTTCAAAGTTGTCACCTTTATTATTTAATAAATATAACAATTTAAATGTTGAGATTTTAAGATGATAAATTCTATTAGAAGTATTATTATGAAATAGATTAGATTTATATGTATCACAATATTTTATTTTAAATTTTTATGCAAAACATAAGTATATTAAATAATTATAAATAAATGTTGTAGTAATTATTTTATTAAGGGTAAAATCAAATAAATTCTTTTAAAAATATTAAAATAAATGTTATATGAACAAATTAATGTTATGCATGAATTTTTTAGATGAATATGACAAGTTAAAAATCTATTAAATATTTTTGTTCGAATATATCTTCTATCTAGATTTTATTTAAATGCAGGTAAATGAATAGTGTCAAAATTGACACTATTGTTATTTTGTAAAAATAACATATTATTAAATTGTTTAAAAATCCCAAAAATATTTAAAAATTATAAAATGAAATTTAAATATTCTAAAATTTCATAAAGTATCCAATTATGGACAAATCACAATAAATAAGTTAATATTTATAACAATTTCAAATTTAGAATATTATTACCACAAATAAAATTAAATATATTAAATATGGATAAATCAGGTTGATAAGGTTAAAAATAAATTCCCAACATGTAAAATTTTATTGGATGAAGAGATTACAACCCTATCTCATCTCATATTATTCTTTGAGTTATTTTAGGAAGTTTTTAAGTGGGGTTTGAGTTTATTGTAAATTAATATTTTAGAGGTTTCCAAAAGTTCCCCCATCTTCCCTTGTAAAAGGTAACCTCCTCCGTCTAGTATTCACCGCACTTTGAGCCTTCAAGCTCAGAAAAAACGTACATTTTTCTCTTCTCCACTTCCCTAGATACATACTAGAGGTCCTTTTATTCTTCAAACTCCAACTTCATTTCCCTAAGAGGAGGTTTAGAAGAGCCGCGTCGAAGAAGAGGTAATATTCTTTACTGATTCATTGAAGTTCATTTCTTCTTCTACTTCATCATATTTTTTTTGTTTCATAATAATGTATTAATATAAGTATTACTCATATACTTATATGTTATTATAAAAATGAAACAACCATGTTTCAACTTCTATCCATCCTATGGAAAACGAAATCACTGCGCGTGCGTACGTACGCAATACCGTCTCCATGCCGTGGTGTAATCTGTTTCCCACAACCTTACATGGATGGGTATAATGGTGTAATGAGTAAATAGATATGATTATTATAAAATGATACTTATTCTGAGATAGTATATCATCCTCACCCACACCATTCAATAATTACGAGAACAATGTCATCGCTCATGTGTACGTAAGGATTACCATCTCCACGATGCGATGAGATTAATTATCTATGTTAACCATTAAAGAATGATTATAAAGTATATATATAATAAATATTCATTAAATATATGACATAATAATTATACTGGATTTATTTATATATATATATATATTTCATCTACTTACTTCCATTCAATTCAATAAGGAAATGAAAACAGCATTAATGCGTACGTACAGTCTACTGTCTCCATGAATGGTGTATTTCATTTCATTTATCTATCTATTATACATATATATACTGAATATATATGATATATAAATCATTTGTTTACATTATGGAAGTATGTAAATCATGAAATAAGTAATAAAAATATCAATAACAACAAGTCTAAATACGTATGTTAAATGAAACAATTTTAACCAAAACGTGGCTTTAATAAGAAATTGACAAATCAATGGGTAATATAAAGTCATAAGTGAATCATATATTATATCCTAAATATTATTATGTTTATTTTACAAATTAATAATATGTTTAAACCCAATATACAAGAGTATCTGACACACATTGAGGAAATTGGACATAAGGTAAGGGATAATTTTTCAATCTCAATTTTATCTGGGATTTCTTATACATAATTATTTACTGGGGTTATATTTTTCATCCATTTCCATAAAAATGTTTTCATAAAGTGTTTAATATTATTCCATGTATGTTTAAATTCATGTTTACCCCTTTTGACTTTTATTTTCTGTTATGGAAAGAAACTTTCTTTTGATTACCATACGTTATACTTTTTGACTTTTCCGTTGAATGTACGAGGAGAATGATTTTTTAACTTATACGGAATGAATGGATTTTTAATGTTTCATAACACCTTTTTTATATAAATCTTCCTATAAAATATTTCATGGTTATTTTCAAAAATAATTATTTTCCTTTTAAATTGAATGAAATATTGTGAAATGAAAATGATTTTAAAGAAGAAAGGATATTTTCCTCAAATATTCATTTCAAGTGCTTTATTAAATCTATTTTAAATATAATATGAAATTATTTAGTATTTTTATGTTTCATGTATAATGTCTCTATTATTTACATGGTTTGATTTTTCTTATGATTAAATGTTATCCATTTTTTTTTATATGGATCATGTCTTGATGGAATGAAGCTTATGAAACCCATTTTATTATTTTGGTTATGATGAATTTTTTATGATTTTTTTGTGGCACATGTAAGAATGATTTAAATATGATATGGGTGGGACCTATATATCTCGTCAATGAATTGGATAAATATTTATATCTCATGTGATAGACATGGTTGTAACAAAATGTAAAATACGGTTCCGTAATACAGGGCTGGAACAACATGTAAGCCCGGTTCAGTAACGGAGTTGGGCCACTATGATGGTCTTGGAAGAAATGGCGTGGCTACTATGGAAATATTAACATGTTCTTAATGGTTTTCCACAACTACATGTTTTATTCCCATGCAATTTTATCATGATTAATGTTCATTTATGATCTATGCCTTATGTATTGCCAACATTTATGTGATTGCTCAAGATTTTGATGTTTTATGTTCATGTTTTTATGTTCAAATGTTTATGGATTGTTATTATGTCCTCCATGTATAACATTACTGAGAATTTGATCTCACCATTTTTATATTTTCTTTTCCCTAGGAAATAAAAATAATGGTTTTAGGTAAGAAAAAAAAGGGGAATATATTTATGGGAGACGTTGAAGATCTTTCACCATGATTAGAATATTATGTTCTGAGTTTCCAAATACACTAAAATAATATGGTCTTTGGGTGTCTATTTTTGTTATGTATTAAGTATTGTACAAAAGTAATGTAACGTCCATGTATTTCAAGCTTGGGTCTCTACAGTTGGTATCAGAGTGAAGGTTTAGTTAACCTTTGCAAACTAGGATGCGAAAACTATAGTAAAATCCAAAGAGATATTTCTAAGGTATGTCTAGGGATGTCTCTAAGTATAAGTATATGTATAGGTTATAGACATAGAATTACAGTAAATATCATAGAATTAAACCTACAATGTTAGAGATTGAATGTACTCCCCTTTATTATTTAGTTTTCCTAGCATTATTTTTTCATCTCACACTATTATTTTTGGGTTTTATAAAATGGATTGAAAGAGGAATATTCATTTTAATGGAGAATATGATGGACAATAGAATGATATTCTTCCTGAGAATCCAAATGAAATGGGATTTGGAAGTTGAAACATTGTTATTATTCCTAATCAGAAATTTCATAATATGATAAATAATATAAACATTGGTAAGTTTCCTGACTCAGCGAATAAGATAAATACGGAGTTTCATGATGATCATAGAGGAAAAAAGTTCAATTTCCCACAAGTAAATCATGTGGGAAGAGGAATCACGGAGAATGTTTCAAAAGAACTGGAATATGCTTTGGGTGTGGAAAAGAAGGACACAAATCCAGTAGTTGTAAAGGGAAAGGTTCAGTTAACACAATGGACAAGGATAATGGTATTGCTAAAACATAAACCAAGGATAAATATTTTAAATGTGGAATGTATGGGTGTTATGAAAACCAATTCCCTAATGTAAAATCTCATGAAGAGAATCAGCATGATCGTATGGGTAGTATTTATGTTAATCATGATGAAGAGACTACAAATGATATATGAGATGAAAGAAGTATTGAGGAATAAATTTAAGAATATCAGTAAATGGTTTAAGAATCTAGTGGAATGATTTCATTTTAGTCAAGAATAATGTATTGTACTATGGAATAATGAAAAATATAAGGATTGTTACACTATTTTTTTTCTTGTGTATTTGAAATTACATGTTGAATGGTACCGGTAACCATTAAAAGTGATTGAAATATTTTTGAAAAGCACCTAATATGCGAATAAAGAAGGGATATGGAGATAATGAAATGTTTGAAAGTATTAATGAGCTCATGATGGATATAAGGACAAAGTGATAATATGGTTTGAGTACATAAAAATTTTGGGATTTTGGTATGTGGAAAGAGTTGAAATTTGTCAACATTCATATTACTGTTTCAGGAGAATACATGATTAAGGTATTCACATTTTTGGAATGTGGCCAACAAGATATATCTTATTATATATGGGGGATAAATGATGTTATTCGCATGCTTGGTTGATGACATTTCTATTAATCGTTTTCCTTATAATATAAGCTTGGATTGAAGTATTTTGGATAATTCTAAAGATTTTAAATAGATTATGTTGGACATAAGATAATATTGTTTAATGATATAACCTTTTGTCAATATTATTTGTGGAATGTTATAATAGTGTAGTTTTAGAAAAATCACAACCTACAGGACAAGTGACAACCCATCGTGTCGAACAGGGTTGTAGGAATAGAACCCACAACCAAAGTCCGACAGGCATTTATCGCCTACCACTGGCCTACAAGAACTCCCCGGTTAGTATAAACTAGTTTTATTTTATTGTGCAGTATTGTAGATGAAGTATAAGTTCATTTTTGGAACCATATATGATTAATCTCTCCATAAGATGGACTTTTGTATATAACTTTTGCTAACTTTATGTTTGAGATAGATAGAATGACCTATCATTCTATTGCATGATCTGCTAACAGTTCACGGAAGAAAAATTCTACTTCATTTCATTAATATATGAAGTGGAAATTGTTCAAGGCACTAACAACAGTGAGATTGTACCAAAATCAAGTGAGTATTTATTTTAATTCTAAAATTCTTCAATATTAGGGAAATGATCTGGAAATTTTTTTTCCCAAGTGTCCTCATATCTAATGAATCATATGGTACCTTAGATCATCAAAAATTTATGGATTTGTGATTTTTGGATTTTTCATAGCCATGTTCTCTACCACACTTCATCCAAACATGATTGTTATATTTCTCTTCTATATCCATATTTTTACTTATATTCTCCTATGTGGAAACCCAGTGATGAGTTACTTTGGGTATCTGTTATGTTTCTAATGTTCCTTTTTAAAATGAATTTTTAGTATTCATTTTTATGATGTGGGTTTCTATGAGAGAAAATTTCAACTAGAAAACTATTTATAACCCCGACGAATTTCGATGGCGAAATTCATTTTAAGGGGGGTAGAATGTAATGCCCTGAGGTTTTATGAGAATTATAATTTTTAATTTTTTTTATGTCTTGTTTTTTACGCTACACCAAGATTAGCTTTCTCTATACACAACACCGTAGTATCTTGTAGTATATGCAAACATTATTCTTGGATTGTGTTGCACGCAAGAGCGACCTTCCTCGATAACGTTTGTTGTACGCAATACCGAGTTTCACTAAACCATGATATATTATTATAATATTATGAACTAGCCGTTATGAATTGTATTAACATAATTTTTCATTTTATAACATTTTAATTCATCTTAAACATTTTCTAGAATGAGATATGAAAACAAAATCAATTTTTTGATAAAAGAAGTATTTTTAAAAAAATTATGTTTTAACACCATTTGATGGAGAACCCATTTTAAATATAATTTTTGACAAGTTTATAAGTAAAATTTTACAAAAAAAACTTCTTATTTAGAATAAAGATCTTAAAATTTACATTGGATAAATTTTTGATACTTTTATGATAACATACATATTTTGATAAATAGTAAAAATATACTAAATTTTAATTAAAAACAACTTTTTTCATCAAGATAATGTATATGATTAAATTATAATAGTAAAATATTTGAATGTATAAAAAGAATATATTTTTATCATTTAATATAATGTGTTTTATTAGCATTAATTTGACATTGAATTCATAGGTTAAAACATTTCAATCTATGACAATGTTTTAACTTTTAAAACCCATTTTCTTAACAACGAGATTAATTTTAAATTAATTTCTGGAACATTTGTGTTATGAATTTTGAAAAATGGATTCCATATTTGGATTGAGGGGTCAAAATTATGTTAATAGGTTACTTTTATTTTTGCGATATTATGAATAGTAACTACGGTAACATTTTTTTGCTACAGTTAAAGGTAAATCGGGCAATTAATGGGAAAAATAAGATTATAAAATTATCCAAAGACCTGCCAAAATTCTATTGGATGAATTAAAGTTGAAAAATATCACTTAAGGGTCGGAATAGATTCATTTAATGGACTTTTGACCATGAAAATGATATAATTATTATTAAAATCAAAGAAAGTGACAACATACCACTCTCTTATATCTTAAAGGTGTAATATTATTAATTTAGTGGTAAAATTCATAAAACATAGAAAATAAATTGTACCCAGAAATATAATAAAATTATCTACATCATTTGAATTTATTTATAATTTTTAGGGATTAAATAATTATCATTAATGGTGACACAATAGTGATGCTCAAATTGTTTATTTAGTAAAAAAAATCAATAATACCGTTTTTGTTAAACTAATAGTGACCATAAAAGGCACAAAAACCCGACCCAAACTTATTTTTCTTGTACATATAATCCATAATCATTCAATGGTTGAATATTTGACCATCTGGAGAATTATAAAATCGATTATGACATTTATATTAATTTATTTTAAAGGATGTCAAAGTTGTCACCTTCATGATTTAATAAATATAAAAATTTAAATGTTATAATTTAATGATGATAAATTTGAGTAAAAGTATTATTATGAAAGATATTATATTTATCGGCATCAAAATAATTTATTTTTTTAATTTTTATGCAACAAATAAGTATATTAAAAAATTATACAATAATGTTGTAGTAATTATTTTTTAACGGAAATATGAAATAAATGGATTTAAAAATATTAAAATAAATATTATATGCACAATATAATGTGGTACATGAATTTTTTAGAAGCATATTTAAGGTTATAAATCTAGTAAATATTTTGGTTCGAATATATTCTCTGTGTGGATTTTATTTATATTAAAATAAACGAAGAGTGTCAAAATTGATACTATTGTTATTTTATAAAAATAACATATTATTAAATTGTTTAAATATCACAAAAATATTTAACAATTATAAATTTAAATTTATATGGTCTAAAATGTCATAAAGTATTCAATTATGGACAAATCAGAACACATAAGTAATTATTTATAACAATTTAAATTTTAGAATATTATTACCACAAATAAAATTAAATAGATTAAATAAGGATAAATCAAGTTGATAAGGTTTAAAATAAATTCCCAAAATGTCTAAATTTTATTTTTTGATGATTTTAAAACCTCATATAATATCATATTCGGATTTGAGTCATTGATGGAGGTTTTTATGTGGGGTTTGATTTTATTATAAATTAATATTTTAGAGGTTTCCAAAAGTGCCCTCTCTTCCACTATAAAAGGGAACCTCTTCCCTCTTCTCTTCACAACACTTCGAGAATTCAAGCTCGGCCAAATATAGCCCATTTATCTTCTCCAATTCCTTATAAACATACTATAGGTCCTGGTCTTCTTCAAAGACCCACATTAGTGCCCTAAGAGGAAGTTTAGAAGTGGCTCGTCGAAGAAGAGATAATATCCTTTCCGGATTCTTTAAAGTTCATTTCTTCTTCTACTAATTCTTCTTAAGTGGTTTCATAATAAAGTAATAACATTAGTATAACTAATATATTTATATTTAATTATAAATATGAAACAACCTTATTTCACCTTCTATCCATCTTTCTGAAAATGAAATCACCGCACGTGCGTACATACGGAATACCGTCTCCACGCCGTGGTGTAATCTGTTTTCCACCACCACCTTACTTGGATTGGTATAATGGTCTAAATAATAACTACATTAGATTATTATAACATGATATTAATTTTGAGATATTATATCATCATATCCAATACCATACAATAATTACGAGAACAATATCATCACTCATGCGTAGGTACGAATTACCGTCTCCACGATGTGATGAGATTAATTCTCCATGTTAACCATTGAAGAATTATTATAAAAAATATATATAATAAATAATAATGAAATATATGACATAATAATGCTACTATATATATATATATATATATTTCATCTACTTACTTCCATTTAATTCAATAAGGAAATGAAAACAACGTTTATGCGTACGTATGGTCTACCGTCTCCATGAATGGTGTATTTCATTTCATTTATCTATCTATTAGTAATATATGTACTTAATATATATGTTATATAAATCATTTTTCTAAAATTATAGAAGTAATTAAATCATGATATATGTAATAATAATATCAATAATAAAAATTCCAAACATGTACTATAAATGAAACGATTTTACCCAAAACACGATTTTAACATTAAATTGACAAATGAACGGGTAATATAAAGTCATAAGTGAATTATATATGATATCATAAAAATTATAGTGGTTCGGTTATAAGTTAATTATATGTTTAAACCCACTATACAGGAGTCTCAGACACAGACAGAAGAAATTGGACATAAGGGAAGGGATAATTTTGCAATCTCAATTTTATCTGGGATTGCTTATATGTAAGTATATACTGGGGTTATATTTTTTATCAAATTTCATAAAAAAGTTTTCCTAAAGTGGGTAATATTCTTCCATGTATGTTTTAATTCATTTTTACCCCTTTTTTGACTTTTAGTTTGTGTTATGGAAGGCATCTTTCTTTTGTTTACCATACGTTGTACTTTTAGAATTTTCCATTAAAAGTACGAATAAAATGTTTTTTTAACTTATACGGAATGAATGGATTTTTACAGTTTCATAATACCTTATTTCCATTAAGCTTCCCCTATAAGATTTGATGGTTATTTTCAAAAAAATTATTTTCCTTTTAAATAAAATGAAATTTTGTGAAATGAAAATTATTTTAAAGAAGAAAGGTTTTTTCCTCAAAAATTTATTTCATGTGTTTTATTAAAACTATTTTCAATCTAAGATGACATTATTTAGTATGTTTATGTTTCAAGTATAATGTCTCTATTATTTACATGGTTTGATTTTTCTTATGATGAAATGTTATTCATTTGTTTTATATGGATTATTTCATTATGGGATGATGCTTATGAATCCCATTTTATTCTTTGGGTTATGATGAATGATTTATGATTGTTTTG
The DNA here is from genome assembly GCA_963277665.1 of Viscum album. Taxonomy (NCBI): domain Eukaryota; kingdom Viridiplantae; phylum Streptophyta; class Magnoliopsida; order Santalales; family Viscaceae; genus Viscum; species Viscum album. The sequence goes on from OY728150.1 coordinate 1,845,223,080, forward strand.
TGGATCATGTAATAATGATTTCAATATGAGATTGGTGGGACCTATATCTCTCTCCAATGCATTGTGTAATGATTTATCTATCATCAGATAGAAATGGATATAATGAAAAGTAAAATCCAGTTCAGTAATACAGGGCTGGAATGACATGTAATCCTGGTTCAGTAATGGAATTTGTCCACTATGATGGTCTTGGCAGAAATGCCTTGGCTACTATTGTAATCATAACATGTTATTAATGGTTTTCTACAATTACATGAAATATTACCATGCTATTTTATCATGATTAATGTTCCTTTATAATCTATGCCTTATGTACTTCCTAGATTTATGTCATTACTCAAGATTTTGATGTTTTATGTTCATGTTTTTACGTTCAAATGTTTATAGATTGTTTTTATGTTCTCCATGTTTACCCTTACTGAGCATTTGAGCTCACCCCTTTTCTGCTTTCTTTTCCCCATGATATAAATAATGTATATAGGTATGAAAACAAAAGGGGAATATATTTATGGGAGATTTTTAAGATCATTCACCATGATTAGAAGATTATGTTCCAAGTTTCCAAAGACACTACACTAATATGGTCTTTAGGTGTATGTTTTTGTTATGTATTATGTATTTCGCAAAAGTAATGTAACGTCCATGTATGTCAAGCTTGGGTCTCAACAGAGACTCCTTAGCACGTGATGTATATAATGTGTAGGTGATTAAGAAGGTAGAGTATTCATTCACTGAGAAAATAATTGATGTCATCAAGGGTTGAAAATTGACTTCATAGGGCAAACATGATCTAAATATGATTTTATGAAAAAATAACACATTAATTACAATAGTGGAATTACAAATGTATAAAATTATAATATGAAAATAACAAGAAAACCAAACCTGAAAATGAATTAGATCTAAATTTCAGACAATCCTTGGAAAAAAATCAATTCAAACATTAGATTCCCATGATTTCATGTTCTTAAATCATGAATAGGATAAATAGTTAAATATAGGAAAAAATATTTATCAATTTAATGAGAAATTCTTTTGTATCCATAATCTTCCCAATAACTAAGATTTTTAGATAGAAGAGAAAAAAAATTATTAAATATTACTGACCAGAGTCGTATAAGAAGTGGTAGAGAATTGAGGGTGTGGGTGGACGTGGGAAAATGGTAAGGAACCAGAAAAGTGAGCATAGCCTTTGCTGGTGTAGGTGGATGGGGTGGAGACACAACATCTGAAGAAGTGGTTAGAGGGGATGTATAAAAATTTTGGGAGTTTTGGAATGGGGAGGGAATATGTTTTTAATTTTTTAAAGGATTTATAGTTGTATTTTTTTCATTTCAACATTTTTTGATGTCCTTTAAATATCACTATTGAAATATAAATAATCACAATAAATATATATGAATGATATAATTTTCATTTTGTTTCATATAGATTATATCATAAATGATATCTTCAAAATAATTCAAATGTCCACCCATATATTTTTATTAATTTATACATAATTTTTAGGGATTAAATTAACAAGAATCCATTTAGTCAATTTTTTTATTAATATTATCATGCTTATTTTGATTAACATCTAATGGATAAAAATAAAAAGATATAATTTATTTATTTTTAGATAATTAATAATAGTGGAATGTTTGTATATTAAAAAATTTATATTTAGTAATGTTTTTTAATAGTAAATTTATTATGTAGTAATTAAATTTTGATATTAATATGAAAGAGTGACATATTTAATTATTGGATAAATATTTGTTAGTGTTTGAAAATTAGTAAAATAAAATATATTTTTACATAAATGTAAATTTTCATAAAATAATTTAATATTAAAAAATATCAATTATAATTTTTCATTTTTCCTGTAGAAATAATATCATTTAATGAATTTTGGATGGTATTTGTACTATTTTAATATTGCGTGGTTATCCTTATCACCATACATTTTATAATTTCCACAAGAAAATTCAAAATATACTTAAACATTAAGAATAATGTTATGTTGATCAAATTTTTTTCATTAGATTGATTATATTTAATTATTAATTTGTAGAGATGTTTGTGAATCATTTTTAATTTTGCAAAAACATTAAATCGTATATATCTTCGAGTTTCCTCATATTCTTATTGTAGCACCAGTAAATATTTCTTATTTTCAAGTACCAATGGTTAATTACTTCATGTGATCATTAATCTAACATAGATATATATTTTTACATTGATAAGTATATGCCATGGGTTTAAAAAATCTATTTAGATTCTCAAAAAACATTTTTTTATAATTATTAGGTGTCTTGATTAAATATTTTAAAGTTGGAATCAACTAATAATATTGATAGCTAATGATGTGGTCTACCTATGTAATAATATTTTTATTACATGATTATATAACATGATTTAACATATATCAACTAGGATTCTATTATTTCATTCAGAAACCCCATATTTTGGGTGTGTATATGAAGCGCTATATTCAAGCATCGTTATATGATTTACACGATATGCATCAATGTATTAATTTTAGTAAAATAAATTTTAAGAATTAAATATTTTGATAACACATCCCATTTTCTTGTGACAAAATCTAATAAATTATTGGATATATCATGTTATCACTATTTACAAGGGATAAAAAAATTCACACAATTTAAATAATAAATTTATAAAAATAATTACTTAAATCCATTTGTTAACTTCAAGATTCTTCTTCCATATAAATCTAAGTGGGACAACTAAAAAACAAATTCATCATCATCTCTATGTAAAATTTTTATTTTTAATTATTTTACCTTTTTGAGAATGTTCATGTCACCCCAAGAGATTAATAATAAGTTGAATGAAATCTATATTTTATAACATTTGGGACATGGAACACCGAGCATAAAAAACAATGGAATATTATTATTTAAATATGACTATTATAACTAATAAACTATTTTGTAGGGTGTGAATATGATTAAATTATGTTTTAAATTAATTTAATAATCCTACTAAATATAAATGTATAGATAAATTATTATTAAATAATAACTCAATTTTAAGTAAAGTCATTTTATTCCTTAAAAAATATTTTTTCATCTCAAAGGAATTTTGATGCATTTCCTGAGAAAATATTATTTTTAATTTCATGAAATTGTAAAAACACTATTAATTAATAAGAATATAATTTTTTAATTTACAGTAGAAATATTTTGTAATTGTTAAATTCTATGATTTTTCTAAAAATATTTGATTTTTCAATGGATAAAGAATAAATAATTTTTTTATTGAAAAATATTATTTCATTTAATGTGTTTATGAATTTATATTTTTTACGGATATTTAATTAAAATTCAACTAGTTTCCTTTTTTCATTTTTAATCAATTTGTTGAACATTTAGTGAATTATATAGTTCAAATCGGTATGAAATTATTTTAATTCTTTAAAAAATTAAAAAAAACCTATTCTCATTATGCCTTTTAGGATTAATATTAAATTAAAATTTTCAACATATTTGAATTTAATATTGACATTTTTTTAAATATTCTGAATTATGATATCCAAATTTTGTAAATAGGACACTCTTTTTTTTATTCCTTATTAATTGTAACAATATTAAATTAGTATTAACACAGTATGGGTAAATCATGTAATTAAGGTTAAAAATAATATGATAAAGAATAAACAATTAACCCAAAAGATTAAATTTATTTTATAATATGAGTGGAGTTTACACATAAACAACCAAGAATAGAATATTTGGCCACTTAGATCCATATTTCTTTTAATTTTTCTATTATTAAAATAATGTAAAATATAATGATAAAATGTCACTTTTATTCTTTTAATATCTATAAAATTGTTTTCATGGAAACAAATACGATATATTCATATATAAATATTCCATTTTAAGATAAATTATAATTTTATAATTTTTATTTATTTGAAATGTTTTTTATTATATAATCTTCTTAAATGACAATATAACCCTAACATAGTATTTATTTAATCAATAGATAAAAAATAAACTATTTTAAAAAATTAAAATATATTGTAATTATAAATAATGACTATTAAAAAGAATTTTTAATAAAAAATTAAAATTTAATTGAGGTTTTAATGAAATATATTTCAATTACATAATGTTATATATTTCAAAAATTAAATTAAATGAATTGTTCAATAAATGACATTAATATTATTTTATAATAAATAAAATGTTATTAAATGATTTAAAATGCCAAAAAATAAACTATTCAACCAAGTTAGGGGAATATATTTATAAATATTAAATATTTTCCATTTATTAAAAATTCAACATTTTTCAGTTAATAAATTGACACCTGAATTGAAAAAACATTGTTCTTGCCGTAATTGTAAAAATGGTTTAATGCCTGATAAAACAACGAGACAAGGGTAGAAAAATTATATAAATGTGTAAATATATTATTTTATGATAAAATTTATACCCATACACATCCTTAATTAAAATTATATCAATCTAGTAACTTTTTAATATGAAATCAAATGTATGTAAATTTAATATTATATGAAATTCATAAAGTGACCCACCCCTCAATTATAAAATGACACCCCTTATCCTCTCTTACACATAGTTCAAGATCAATTTTGTTTTTTCAATTCATATCCAAGAACCTTACATACATCCATACTCATGAAATAGATTCCTTTTAATGATAATAAAATAATTTTAAGAAAGAAATATGTGTAATATTAAAGAGGTTTCCCAATGAATAGGCTTAATTATAGATCATGAATTTTTATTTTATTTCTACATAGACCTCCATTAAATTTTCTTAAACACTAATGAATTAATACCAAAATAATCTTTAATGTACTTATGTTTTATTATTATTGTGTAATAACTTATATTAATACATCTCTTATTCCATCAAATGGAAAATGAAATTGTCTATTATGTGTAAGGTGGACTACCGCCTCACAAACAAATGTAATTTGTTTTCCATTACAAGATCTAATAAATTGATATAGTAATAGATTTAATTTGAATATATATAATATATTTATAACACAAATATATTTCAAGAGTAATAATATCACATCTTCATTGTTATAGTGGGAAAACGATAATGTCTCTCAAGTGTATGTGTTGACTACCACCACCGTGAAGCGATTTGATTCCTTTTAAGCATTATTTTGATATGGAACTAAAAAGGTGTAGATTTATTAAATAAAAAATTATATTTTTTCATAAAAAATTTTTTACTTTGATTTTATATTTACCTTTCTTTCATTCTATCCATCAAAAAATTAAAACAACGTTCAGACATACGTAAAACATACCATCTCCATGAACGATGTAATTAATTATTCTCTCCATAATATTTATAGATGAATATCAATATTTTTATAATGAATATATATTATATTAATATAATTTTTGAAATTATAGAGTTCATGTTACCATGATCAATGTGAAAGACCAAAACTTCTGAACCTAAACGTACACAGAAAAAAAATCAGTTCTCACCTCGAATAGATATTTCAATAATGAATTGTTAATCAACGAGTTATAAAAGGATATAGGTAAATCATAATAGTTATTATATATATGAATATGTATCATGAATATAATATATATATATATATATATTATAGTTTTTCAGAACATGTATGAATGAAGCTGTGCCTATGGTAATATATCGTCATCTCAAATTGTACTCTTTGGGACATATGTTATGTTTCACACCGGTCACCTTTTATGAGGAGTATATACTACCACTTTTAAATTATATATAATTAATATTATTATTCTCATGATATTTAATCTTTACTTTAAGTTATTAAATTATGAGGCTTAGGATTCAAAATTTACAAATAAATAAATGGTTTATATTACAATCTCATTGTTTATCGGGATAGTTAATGATTTTGCTTACCATAATAAATTTTCAAGATCTACCACAAAATAAACTCATAATTTATTTTATCCAATATTTATTTATATATATTACATGCCTAAATTTCATTTTCCCCTCATTAAGATCTAATGAAATCAAATGATTGTTTATAATAAAAACTGACTTTATTTCTCTCTTCATTCAAAAATCGTTTTTATTCCTTATCTTTGTTTTATACACACCTTTTCAATAAATTCGTAAAAATTATTAAATTATTATTTAATTAATATTTTACCTATGATTAATATTTTAATAAAATTTTTATAATTAATCTACATGTTGTTTTCTAAATGAAATACTTTATTACATTTTTGTACAAAAGAGTAAAAGAAATGTTTTATTTTAACTTATACACCATGAACAGAACTTCTAGCTACTATCACCACAAAATTGATGGTATATTCAAGAAAAAGTTTTCTTTTTTTTAATCCTTAATATTTATTAAAATTTAACGATATTAATTATGTGATTTCTACGTGAAATGGTCATTTTCCTTAAGAAATGTTCAATGTGATATTTCAAAGGAATTATTTCATCTAATATGATATCCGTACATTTTACCTAATCATTAATGGGGATAATTTCAAATGATACCAATCTTATTCTTTTTATAAATATTTCATAATTATTATGATATGATACTTATGAAACCGATTCCTTTTCCCTGGTTTATGCAATGATGAATTAATAAAATGATTATAAAACCAATTCATTTTCCATGTGTTATACAATGATGAGTTTTTTTTATAAAACCCAATTCTTTTTCATAGGTTGTGATGTGATTAATTTTTTTAATTTTGTGGAATATATATGTATTATTTTATTTATGTTATAGGTGGGCCAAGAATTATATATCCCCCCAATGCATTGAGTAATGGAGGATATATTATGATATAAATTGGACTAGAATAGGCAGTGAACCATGTTCAGTAAGAGAATTTGTCCACTATAACAGTCTTGGGAGTAAAAATTGACATATATGATGGTATAGGGAGTGAACCCAATCAACTATGATAGTGTTTTTGGAAGTACATTACAACTAATGAACTGATTTTCTACTTTAATGACTATTCCAAAAACATCTTTCTTATGAAAATGTTTTTCTTCAATAATTTGAGTACTTTAATTCCATTATAATTAATGGCTTATGAGCATCCATTATATAGCACATGAATCAATATAATGATATATGATATTCAAACTATGTTTATGAAGTGTTATTCTCATTTTCACATACCCTTATACTCATGTTATGTTTGTGTTATCACTGATATATACCTTATTTACCATTTTTAATAATATAATCTCAACCATTCTTATATTTCTTTTCCCCGGATTATGAATAATGTTTTTATGAATGATTTTAGAGACCAAAATCTTGAAGTAAATGGAAATTACATTACTTTTGCGGAATACTTAGTACATAACAAAAACAGACACACAAGGACCGTTATAGTTTAGTGTCTTTGAAAACTCGGATTATAATCTTCTAATCGTGGTGAAAGATTTTCAACATCTCCCATAATGATCTTCCCCTTTTTTTCTTACCTAAAACCTTTCTTTTTATCCTGGGGAAAAGAAAACATAAAAGGGGTGAGCTCAAATTCCCAGTAAGGGTAAACATAGAGAACATTAAACAATCCATAAACATTTGAATGCAAAAACGTGAACAAAAAATCTAAACAACAAAATCTTGAGCAAAGACATGAATCTTGGAAGTACGTAAGGCATATATCATAAGGGAACATCAATAATGATAAAATTTCATGGGAATAAAACATCTAATTGTGGAAACCATTAAGCACATATCATGATTTCCATAGTAGCCAAGACATTGCTGCCAAGACCATCTTAGTTGACAAAGCCCCTTTCTGAATCGAATTCACTCTTCGTTTCTGTCCTGTAACACTGAACCAGATTGACTTACCGTTCCAGCCATGTCTATCTCATGAGATATAAATATTCAACCTATGCATTGGAGGGGGATATAGGTCCCACCAATCTCATAATAAAATCATTCTTACTTGTGACACAACATAAACATAAATCATTCATAATAACCCAAAGAATAAAATGGGTTTCATAAATATCATTCCATCATAACATAATCCAAATAAATGGATATTTCATCATAAGAAAGGTGAAACCAGTTAAATCATAGAGACAATATACTTGAAATGTACACATATGAAATAATTTCATCTTAGATGGAAAATAATTTTGATAAAACACTTGAAATGAATTCTTGAAGAACATATCCTTTCTTCTTCAAAATATTTTTATTTTCACAAAATGCCATGAAATTTTAAAGGAAAAGTATTTTGTTGAAAATATTCATAAAATATTTTGGAGGAATATTCATGAAAATAAGGTTTTTTAAAACTATAAAAATCTGTTCATTCCGTATAAGTTATGAAATAATATTCTTCTCGTACTTTTGTCGGAAAAGTCAAAAGGTACCTTGTATGGTAAACAAAAGAAAGATTTATTCCATATGATGTGGTAAAAGTAGAAAAGGTTAAAAATGAAATTAAACATATGTGGAGGAAAATTAAACATTTTATGAAAACATTTTGAGAACATATGGACATGGATAATAATTATAACCCCAGTAAATACTTACAAATAAACAATCTCAGATAAGAATGAGATTGGAATAATTACCCCTTACCTTATGTCCGATATGCTTCGTATGTATCCAAAACTCTAGTATAATGATTTAAATAATGTAATTGACTTATTAAAGAATCATATTTATTGTTATGATATCATATATGGTTCACTTATGACTTTATATTACCCGTTCTTTTGTAAATTCCATGTTAAAGAGCATTTGGGGTAAAATCGTTTCATTTATCGTATGTGTTTCGACTTGTCGTTCTTGATATTATTACGTATATCCTGATTTACATGATTACATAATTTAAAACATGATTTATATATAATATATATTCATCATATACATATATATTATATATCGATAAAAGCAATGAAATACACCGTTCATGGAGACGGTAGGCCGTACGTACGCATGAACGCTGTTTTCGTTTCCTTATTGAATTGAATGAAATTTAGTAGATGACATAAATATATATACACATAAATCCAGTATCATTATTATTTAATATATTCCATGATTATTTATTGTATATACTTTATAATCATTCATGAATGGTTAACATGGAAAATGAATCTCATCACGTCGTGGACACGGTAGTCCGTATGTACGCACGAGCAATGATATCATTCCCATGATCATGGAATTGCATTGAAGTGTATGTATAATATTTCAGAATCAATATCATTTTTAAATAATCATATATAGTTATTTATTTACACCATTATACCCATCCAAGTAAGGTGGTGGTTGAAAACAGATTACACCACGGCGTGGAGACGGTATTCCATACGTACGCACGCGCGGTGATTTCATTTTCCGTAGGATGGATAAATGGTGAAATAGGGTTGTTTCATACTTATAATAACTTATCAGTATATTAGTTATACTGATGTTATTACTTCGTAATTAAACAACTAACGATGAAGAAGTAGAAAAGGAAGTAAAATTGAAAGAATAGGTAACATATATTACCTCTTCTTTCGACACGCCTTTTTGAAACAGCTTCTTAGGTCACTAAGATTGGTATTTGAAGAAGACCAAAACCTATAAGATGTTTCTAGGGAAGTTGAGAAGATAATTTTATTGGGTTTAGCCGAGATTTGAGGCTCAAAGTTGTGTGAGGAAGAGAGGTAGGAGGTGCACTTTTATAAGGGAGGAGAGGGGCACCTTTGGAATAACTAAAAATATTATTTTATTATAAATTCATATTCGGTTTTTAATTTCTCTAAATTGATTTATTTAAAATATAAGGTGGGGATGGGTCGAAAGCCTCTCATCTAATAGAATTTATACAAGTTTAGGTTTACATTTTAAACATATCATTTAGATTTAACTTTATGTAAAATAATTTTTCTTTTACCGTGTCTTCTTGTTTGCTTACACTATAAGGTTAATAATCTTACTAAAACAAGCCAAAAGAACCCCAAGTTGTTTATTATTAATATATATAACCTTACCTATTTCATTTGGCCTAACCTTAGATTTTTAGGAATAAAAAAACAATTAATAATATAATATTTGTTTTAAAAACAATTTTGTGTCAATTTTGACACTATTTGGTAATTGATTTTTGTGAAAATCATAACAGAATGATTAGTTCAAAAAAAGTAAAAATATTCAATATTAACATGTCATATTAACCTAGAAAATTAGTTTAATTCATAAAACGTCTCAAATTACATTTATTTGGGTATTTATAACATCAATTATGTCAATATTTCATTAATAAGATAATTATTGCATCATCATTGTGTCATAAATAAATTAAATTATTTAATGTCTAAAAATTATAAATAAGACACCATTATGTAGTAAATATTTTTATCTTTATAATTAATATTTATAGTCTAATTTATCTTATGTATAACCCTATATTAAAAATGATTTAGTTATTAAACATTGATTTTAACTATTTTAACCCTTCTTTAAATAAATTAATAATAAATGTCCTAATCTAATCCAAGTTGGCCTAAATGGTAATATTTTATTCCTAAGGTTGTTTTTGGTCGAATTACACTTATCCAATAGAATAAGGACATGTGTTAGGGTAATAATAATATCATTTTTACCCTAAATTACACTATTTAATTTTAACCGTGGTAAAAAAAAGTAAAAAGTTTCTATTCACCAAAAATTATTTTCATCTCATTGAACCAAATTTTAGTCCTTGATATTAACCCTGTTTCTCAGATTTTCAAAATTCCACTCACAGAAGTGGTAAAATTAAGTTTTATGTGAATTTGCAAATTCTTCTAGGAGGTGGGTAAAAGACGGTGAAAAGTTTAATAAAATATTTATATATCCAAAGTTATTATAAAATGACTCCAATGACATAAATTGAACTTATATTGTTATTATGTATCAATTTTGACATAAAATAAATTTAAATAACATAAATAATTATTTAAATGAAAATTCGGTTTTTGAATAGTAACCTAGTGTTTTCACTATTCATCAAAAATTGAATGTTTTCAAAAAATACCAAAAATTCACCCTTGGATAATTTCGATATTTTGAATCCAAAAATGAAGTCAATTTTGAATGATAAAATTTAAAAAAATTTGAAAAGTGGGTATTACTATTCATAATGGCTATTTTATATAACATATTGTTGTTTAGCGAAACACGGTATTGCGTAAAACACACGCTATCGTGGAATGCCACGCTTACGTGTAATGTAAGACAAGTCAGGGACGCGTGTTGTGAAACCTCCTTTTGGTGTAGCGTACAACACAAGAAATTAATGAAATTAAAAAGAATATTTTTCATAAAATCTTGGGGTGTTACATTCTACCACCCTTAAAATGAATTTCGCCCTCAAAATTCATCGAGGTTATAAATGGTTTATTACTCTAAAGTTTCTTTAATAGAAACCCACATCGTAAAAAGGAATACCAAAACATTGCTTTAAAAACTAAAGTATGAAACGTAACGGTTACCCAAATAAAATAATCACTGGGTTTCCACATAGGAGAACATAGGTGAAAATATGGATATCGAAGAGAAATCTAACCATCATGTTCTGATAGAGAGTGGTAGAGAACATGGCTATGAAAAAGCCAATAATCACAAAGCCATATATTTTCGATGATCTAAGGTACAATCTGATTCATCAGATATAAGAGCACCAGGACAACATTTTTGGTTTTCAATATCATTTCCCTAAAGTTGAAAATTTTGAATTAAAAGAAATACTTGCTTGATTTTGGTACAATCTCAATGTTGTTCGTGCTTTGAACAATTTCCACTTCATCTCTTAAATAAATGAAGTTGAATATGTTATTCGTGAAGTGCTAACAGATCATGTGAAAGAATGATGAGTCATTCCATCTATTTCGTACAAAAGGTTAGAAAAAGTTATCAAATATACATAAGTCCATCTATGCTGTGGTTAATCATATACGATTCCAAAAATGAACATATACTTCATATATCATACCGATTAATAAAATAAAACTAGTTTCTACTAACCAGGGACTTCTTGTAGGCCAGTGGAAGGCGATAAAGGCCAGTCATACTTCGGTTGTGGGTTTGATTCCCACAGCCTTGTCCGACGCGACGGGTTGTTGCTCGTTCTGCAGGTTGTCCTTTTTTTCTAAAAATACAATACTAACTTATTTCCAACATAATCCATTCCAATATTTAGTCTTATCCATAATATTGCAGTCCATTCTCATATTATCGTGAAAACAATTACCAGAGATTTTATATAACAAGAATGTTAATACCATCGTTGATCCCCATATATCAAAAGATATGTCTTGTTGGTCACATTCCAAACATTTGAAGGCCTTAATCATGTATTCTCTTGAAAAATGAATACCCATTGAATCTTAGTGAAAACATGAGTGCTGTCAAAAGTCAACTCTTTCCAAATACCAAAACCCCAAAATTTTATATACTCAAACCATATTATAACTATTTCCTTATATCAGTCATGATCTCATGAATACTAGAAAACATTTCATTTTCTCCTTATCCCTTCATTATGCGCATATCATCTTCTTTCCAAAAATATCTCAATCACTTTCCATGGTTACCGGTACTATAAAATTATTGAAAACCACAATAGACCAATACATAAATATTCCAATATTCTATGATACTATATACAACATTATTTTGGAAACCCATTACATAAACACATAATCATTCCACCACATCATTGTCATATTCAACATCACCAATAGTGATCGCATGTGACTTCCCTTTTTTCCTTTTCCTTAAGTGGTTGCTCATGTCGATCATCATTAAACCTTGTATTAGGGTATTGATTAGCATAATTCCCAATTTCATTTCACATGAAACATTGAAGTGTTGGTGGTGCTTTCTTTGCAGTCTTTTCTTTATTCCGATCATTAGAAACCCTTTTTCCATTACTTAGACACTCAGCTGCTCGATGACCTAAATTTCCACACTTAAAACATTTTATAGTCCCTTTAAGACAATCTCCACCATGCTTATTTCCACACTTTGAGCATAAGGAAACATTCATCTTATTTTCACCATTATTCTAAGATTTCTCCTTGAAATGCATCTTTTGTTTCTTGTCAAAACCATGAGATGGATATGTAACACCAACTTCCATTTCTACCTTGATAGAACAACACACAATTTTTCATAGATACTGAAGTCTCTTATAGCTAATGCCCTTCGAATATTTGGTTTTAAGACAACTGAAGAATCGATCAACTTTACTTCCAGGTTGGATGATAAAGCAAGATGCATACCTTGAAAGCCTTGTAAAATTCTCTTCGTATATACCAAAAGATTCTTCATCCTTTTGCTTTATTTCAAGAAACTCCTTCTCCATATTTGTTCTAAGAATACGAGGGAAGTACTTATTGAAAAATAAGTTCTTGAACTTATCCCATTCCATGGACTCAATTTCATCTCTTGGCCTCATATTCTTGATAAGATTCCACCGTTGATCAGCTTCACCTTCCAAAGATATACTGCTAAGATGACCTTATCATGTTTAGAACATTGAAGAACTGAATATATCTTTTCAGTGGTACTGATCCATTGTTCTGCAACAAGTTGATCAGAAGACCCACTGAATGAAGGTGGACGTTTCCTCATGAAGGACTCAATAGAATATTGTTCCCTTCTCTACTCATTTGGAAGTACATAATGATTCATTGCTTGTTTAAGTATAAAAATAGTATTTTTCACTCCATCTCCCATAACATTTGTTTGTTCAGGAGGACAATCATTGCATTTTCCATTACATTGATCAATATGGTTCCTTCGGGTTCCAGACATCGGCTAAAACCCAAAAAGAATAGTATGAGAGGCAAATATCATTCTAGGAAAAACAACATAATAAAGGCAGAGTACCTTCAATATCTAAAATCTTAGGTTTAATTCTATGATCGTTACCGTAATTCTAGGACTATAACCTATACTTATACTTATCCTTAGGTACATCCTTAGACATACCTTAGAAATATCTCAAGGGATCTCACTTAAGTTTTCATATCCAAGTTCCAATGGTTGACTAAATCTTTCCTCTGATACCAAATGTAGAGGCCCAAATCTTGACGTACATGTACATTACATTACTTTTTCAGAATACTTAGTACATAACAAAAACAGACACACAAGGACTGTAATAGTTTAGTGTCTTTGGAAACTCGGAATATAATCTTCTAATCATGGTGAAAGATCTTCAACATCTCCCATAAAGATCTTCCCCTTTTTTTATTACCTAAAACCTTAATTTATATCATGGGGAAAAGAAAAAATAAAAGGGGTGAGCTCAAATTCCCAGTAAGGGTAAACATAGAGAACATAAAAAAATGCATAAACATTTGAATGCAAAAACTTGAACATAAAATCTAAAAATCAAAATCTTGAGCAAAGACATGAATCGTGGAAGTACGTAAGGCATATATCATAAGGGAACATCAATCATGATAAAATAGAATGGGAATAAAACATGTAATTGTGTAAACCTTTAAGCACATGTCATGATTTCTATAGTAGCCAAGGCATTGCTTCTAAGACCATCTTAGTGGACAAAGTCCCTTTCTGAATCGAGTTCACTCCTCATTTCAATCCTGTAACACTGAACCAGATAAAATTACCGTTCAAGAAATGTCTATATCATGAGATATAAATCTTTACCCAATGAATTGGAGGGAGATATAGGTCCACCCGTCTCATAATGAAAGCATTCTTACTTGTTCCACAACATAAACAAAAATCATTCATAATAACCCAAAGAGTAAAATGGGTTCCATAAACATCATTCCATCATAACATAATCCAAATAAATGTATATTTCATAATAAGAAAGGTGAAACCATATAAATCATAGAGACAATATACTTGAAACATACACATATGAAATATGTCATCGTATATGGAAAATGGTTTTGATAAAACACTTGAAATGAATTTTTGAGGAAAATATCCTTTCTTCTTCAAAATAATTTTCTTTTCAAAAAATTCCATGAAATTTTAAAAAAAAGTATTTTGTTTAAAATAATCATAAAATATTTTGGAGTAATATTCATGAAAACAAGGATTTATAAAACTGTAAAAGTCTGTTCACACCGTATAAGTAAAAAATGACATTCTTCTCGTACTTTTGTCGGAAAAGTAAAAAAGTACATCATATGGTAAACAAAAGAATGATTCCTTCCATATGATGTGGTATAAGTAGAAAAGGGTATAAATGACTTTAAACATACATGGAAGAAAATTAAACATTTTATGAAAACATTTTGAGAACATATCGACATGGATAATAATCATTACCCCAGTAAATACTTACAAATAAACAATCTCAGATAAGAATAAGATTGGAAAAATTATCCCTTACCTTATGTATGATATGCTTCATATGTATATGAACCTCCTGTATAATGAGTTAAATAAGGTCATTGACTTATTACATAATCATATTCATTGTTATGATATCATATACTGTTCACTTATGACTTTATATTACCCGTTCTTTTGTAAATTCCATGTTAAAGAGCGTTTTGGGTAAAATCATTTCATTTATCATATGTGTTTCGACTTTTCGTTCTTGATATTATTACTTATATCCTGATTTATATAATTCCATAATGTAAAACATGATTTATATATAATATATATTCATCATATACATATATATTGTAGATTGATAAAAGGAATGAAATACACCGTTCTTGGAGACGGTAGGCCGTACGTACGCACGAGCGATGATATCATTCCCATAATTATTGAATAGAATTGGAGTGTATATATAATATTATTGAATCAATATCACTTTAAAATAACCATATATATTTATTTATTTACACCATTATACGCATCCAAGTAAGGTGGTGGTTGAAAACCGATTAAACCACGGTGTGAAGACGGTATTCCGTACGTACGCACGCATGGTGATTTTGTTTTTCATAGGATGGATAGATGGTGAAATAGGGTTGTTTCATACTTATAATAACATTTAAGTATATGAGGGATACTGATGTTATTAATTCATAATGAAACAACTAAAGAAGAAAAAATAAAGTTGAATGAATCGGTAACAGATATTACCTCTTCTTTCGACACGCCTTTTTGAAACCTCCTCTTAGGGCACTAAGATTAGTCTTTGAAGAAGACCAGAAACTCTAGGATGTTTCTAGGGAAGTGGAGAAGAGAAATATTCAGGGGTTGGCTGAGATTAAAGGCTCAAAGTAGTGTGAGGAAGAGAGGGGGGAGGTGCCCTTTTATAAGGGAGGAGAGGGTCACCTTTGGAATAGCTAAAAATATTGTTTTATTATAAAGTCATATTCGGTTTTTAATAGCTTTAAATTGAGTTATTTCGAAGCTAAGGTGGGGATGGGTCGAAATAATCTCATCCAATAGAATTTAGACAATTTTAGGTTTCTATTTTAACCTTATCATTTAGATTTAACTTTAAGTTAAATAATATTTCTTTTACCATGAATTCTTGTTTTCTTACTCTATAAGGTTAATAAACGTTCTATAACAAGCCAAACAAACCCCAAGATGTTTATTATTAATATATGTAACCATATTTAAGTCATTTGGCCGAACCTTATAGTTTTAGGAATAAAATAACAATTAATAATATAATATTTCTTTTAAAAACTATTTTATGTCAATTCTGACACTATTTGTAATTGATTTTTTTTGAAAATCATGACAGATTGATTAGTTAGAAAAAATTTAACTTAATCAATACTAACATGTCATATTAACCTAGAAAATTATTTTAATTCATAAAAAGTCTCAAATTACATTTATTTGGGTATTTATAACATCAATTATGTCAATATTTAATTAATAAGATAATTACTGCATCATCATTGTGTCATAAATAAATTAAAATATTTAATGTCTAAAAATTATAAATAAAATACCATTATGTAGGAAATCATTTTAGATTTCTAATGAATATGTATAGTTGAATTTATCTTATGTATATCCCTATATTAAAAATGATTTAGTTTTTAAACTTTGATTTTAACTATTTTAACCCTTCTTTAAATAAATTAATAATAAATGTCCTAATTTAATCCATGTAGGCCTAAATGGTCATAATTTATTCATATGGTTGTTTTTTGGTCGAGTTACACTTATCCAATAGAATTAGGACGTGTTTCAGGGTAATAATATTATTATTTTTACCCTTAATTACCCTATTTACTTTTTACAGTGGTAAAAAAAGTAAAAAGTTACTATTCACCAAAAAAAATCATCTCATTGAACCGAAATTTAGTCCTTGATATTAACCGTGTCTCTCGGATTTTCGAAATTCCACTCACAGAAGCGGTAAAATTATGTTTAATGTGAATTTGCAAATTCTCCTAGGAGGTGGGTAAAAGACGGTGAAAAGTTCTATAAGATTTTTATATATCTAAAATTATTATAAAATGACTCCAATGTCTTAAATTGAACTTATATAGGTATTATGTATCAATTTTTACCGAAAATAAATTTAAATAACATAAATAATTATTTAAATAAAAAGTCGGTTTTTGAATAGTAACCCAGTGTTTTCACTATTCATCAAAAATTGAAAGTTTCCAGAAAAATACCAAAAATTTTCTCGAGGCTAATTTCGATATTCTGAATCCAAAAATGAAGTCCATTTTGAAAGATAAAATTTATAAAATTTCAAAAAGTGGGTATTACTATTCATAACGGCTAGTTTATATAACATATCATTGTTTAGCGAAATTCGGTATTGCGTACAACACACGCTATCGTGGAAGGTCACGCTTGCTTGTAATGAAAGCCAAGTCAGGGATGAATGTTGTGCAAGCTCCTTTTGGTGTAGAGTACAACACAAGACATTAATGAAATTAAAAACAATATTTTTCATAAAATCTTGGGGTGTTACAATGATATTTCCAACATGGGTTCTAGTAATGAAGAACATATTGTATGATGATGTATTCTACTTATGAACTAGTGTTTTATGTATCCATGTTTCCAATGACACATGAACTTTAATATTATCACATGAATCATGATATTTTGTAGTAAATATTAAAATAATAAGTTCTAATATCTATATATTAAAATTATTGGTCTCTAGAGTATGTATTAGAGAAATGTTATGGATAAATATATAGTTTATAATGTTTTTAGGTGATTTGAAATTAAGAGTTACAGATTCCATTATGAGTTTTTGAGTCTAAAGTTGACCAAATTTCAAAGGCATAGACACAAATTTTGTGGTTTTATATAATATTATTTTATGTAGATTAATGATATTATTGAGGATGATCATAATATTATTGGAAACATATTCTTTATGATATATAAATGCATGGAATTGAAAAATGATTAGTCGATTTGGTGTATAGTGTTGTTTCTGATGAAGATCAATATTTATGGAATCTTATATGACTAATCCAAAGAGACATTATGGGATTTTTTTGATAAATAATTTATTATTTTATTTTTTAATATTATATGAATTTAATTTTTTCAAAATAAGTATTTTTATATATATTGAAGTTGTATGATTTTCATAGATATTATATGACTTGGGAATACATTTTTGGGTTTGAGATATTAAGACTAATTGATGTTATTTGGAGATAACGGATAAAATTATCATTGATGAATATGTGATCAAATAAATCTAATCCTTAGATTTAGATCTTAGTATTGAATATTGTGGATAATTTTAATTTTAGTTATATATCAATTTATCTACATTATAAATTGTGTATTATTACTGAGTTTTTAGAGATTAATGGTGTGTTTCTTTATACGATTCTTTATTAATTTTTAGAATTACATTGTTCTAAATATTTTGGTTTTGGTTAGTTTATATATACAATTGGAAGGGTGTATTAAATATTTTTTGGACTACGTGGTCATTTAGATGATTATTTTAGTACGTTATCCATGAGAAATTATTCTTCATTACTCATCGTAGGTATAAAAATATGCGATTATGGAGGAAATTTATTAAAGGATTAAATTCAAATCTTAAAATATATATAATTAGTTTTTTTCGTCATCAATATGGTAGAATAATTCGTAATCTCTAGGAAAAGGATCTTTACACCAAAAAGGTATCTTATTACCTTCATTTTTGAATAACTAGTGGTATTTTTTACACATTATATGTTTATGGTTTTCTGGTCATTTACTATCTCTTGATCATTAATTTTATTGTTATCAATTATTCCTACCACTCTCCATCATTATAAAAAAATTCATTTTTTCACAATTTTAATATTTTTACAAAACACTAATATTATCTTATATTGATACCTAATTATGTAATGTACTTCATATTTTCTTCTCCAAATTTTAAATGAATGTTTTATTATTCCTATATTATGAAGTGGGATTTTAAAAAATGTGTAAAATCCTGATCTTTTATGGATATGTCTCAAGCTTGTTTTAGAAATAAACTTTTCCTTTATTTTTATTATATATTGTTTGGTCATTTCATTAGGGTGTGTTCAGTTGAAATTTAAGAATTTTGGAATGAAGAGGTGCAGTGCATGGTTAGTGCATGGATTCCCAAAACCGTGTATGGTTAGTGAACAGTTTTCCAAAACCATGCACACAACCCCATAAGGGTGTGATCACAAACAGAGGGGATTTGTACAGATTCTATAATATTTAACAAACAGTTACCCTTCTTTGTAGTATCCATATGAAAGAGGCGCCCAGTTAGGGCCCATTATTATGGGAAACCATGAACCACATACATTAAATCATATGCACTAAATTTTAAACCCACAAAATTTAGACTACAAATTACCCAACCCAGTGTACATCACCGAAAGACATCCAATCTCGACCCTAAATGATATATCTCAATTCTAGAGGTTCCTGGACAACTTCCAAGGAATTACAACATCATTTACTGAAAAATTGGAGCACGAATTGACGATATTAACCTCTCCCGCTGACATATTATCATCCAATATAGATTCCTACCTCTTATACATCTTTCTCTCATCATTTGAAGGGTTTTCTTTCTCTATTGGAAGTGGATCTAGATCTATGTTTTTATAGATATAATCCATTTGATATTGTATGTAGGTTTTTTATATTGATCATTTACTTTTTGGGGTTATTGGTCATTCTGATTTAATTGGGGATTAATTTTGATGAGTGTTTATAATCAATTTTGTGGTGGGTGGACTATATACCATTCCCATAGTCTCGAATCAAAATTGCATGGAATGTGTTGTGACATTTCAATTAGAACATTTCTCAATTGAATAGTGAATTGAATAGATTAACTGATTAAATAATTTGTGGTATCAATGAAATTGATTAAATGAAGTTCTATGTGAAAATTGAAAGGGTTAATTTTCGGGTAATTGGAATTGGTTGATTTGGATTAATTAATTTCTTAATTAATTAATGAATATTTTTTATTGAGTAATTTATGGGAAATTGTAATTTTTTAATGGGTTTAATAATGTGATAATGAATTAATTGAAAATGGGAATTGTGATATAGTTTAGTAAACCTTAATTGGATAATGATTTATAGGATTTAATTAATATAAAATGGGTTAATAGTGAATTGTTCATTTACATCCATGTGATTAAATTGAAGAACCAAAATTTTTTGTGATAAATTGTAATGGTAAACCATTATGTGAAATGTTGAAAAGAAAAGATTTATGTTTATTAATTGTAATTATGTGATTTGTGATATATATGTGATTTTTGGATAAACGAGTTAGGCACACATACTAATGCTCCAAATACCCATATGTGAATAACAGATATATGAGTGTGAGAAAAGGACCAATTCTCCAAATACCTATAGTTGAGTGAATGATAAATGAGGAGTAAGACAAGGACTGATGCTCTAAATACTGATGGGGTATTAGACATGGTTTTATAGGCCCAAAATGTTTGCATTGTACAATGGTTTCATTTATGTGTGTTATGAATTGAAATTGAATAGAAAAAAGACCATGATTATAATGAACATTCATATTTCTTATCTGATAAGGTTTAGATTCCGACACAGAAGAAACTAGTTATTGAGGGTTTGGTAGTCCTTAGGAACTTGGGGGGTTTTGTAGTTAGATAAATAATAATTTAATATATGTTGAAAAACTTCTTTATTACTTGTATTCAATTCATTATATGACAACATACCAAATTATTAACTGGATATTGTTTTAGATTCCATTTGTATTTTCTTAGAAAGTTTCATTCACAACCTACTCAGGCATCCTCATCAGCACCCAAACAGACTTAATGATTGTATGACATGATAAGGGAAAAAGACCCATGTCAAATTTCATAGTCAGTATGAAGCATGGATGAGGGAACCAAACATGGTATCACGGACCTCTTGGGAGTGTCAGTGAATCATTATTATTTATTTTATATTTTCACATAACACATATTTGGCATAGAACATATATTTTTCAATTTTGGATATTGTATTTTGATGTTCATCATCATTTGATACTAGTTTATTTGAGATATTTGATTTATCTATTGGATATTGTTTATTTATTTGATTTTTTTTACTTCTTGATAAAGATGGTATAGTCTCCCTATAATCTATATTGGAATCTCTCCACTAGTATGCAGCCTCTGGTATATGTGGAGGCACATAAGGGTCATGTGACCAGCTAGATCGGGTAACTTGTGTGTGGAACATGGGTCGAGACATTACAATTTTTTATGAATAGATGTTATCATATATTCTCTTTTGGATTAGTATTTGGGAAAGGTATATAGGATAATAAGATGTGTTGGGACTAGGTTAATATCTCATAGATTGGGGTAGCTAACCCATGTATTAGGGTAAAATCCAAGTACCAGAGGAGGGATTTCTATTACTAATTTTATTTTGTTATATTTGGATTCAATTTTAACTCCAGCGATGCACTCTTAGTGTGATGTGATTATTATTTTATATTTTTCCTAAGATTTTACTCATAGCCCTGTATGTAATGAGGGTTGAGTACATATGAATCATTATAGGAACCCATGATTATTATTATTTAAATTATTTTTTTATGAATACATGGGAAAATGGGTTTTTGGTATTTGTTTGAAATTGAAATATTTTACATTATTTGGTAATTCAAATTAAAAAATTTCTCACTGTCAACATTAATGTGGTTAAATGATGAATGAAGTGAATAAATGGATTTCTAATGTGACTTGAACAATGATAATATGTTTACCATTTTTTATCCAAGATTTGGGTGAGGGATCATTAACAGTAGTGACAACGCCTATATTTTGACAGTGTCGTAGGTTTTGGGGTAATGACTTGTTGTGGATTCTTTTGAATCCCTATAACAGAATTGTTTCAAATTTATGTTTTGTTTTCTAAGATGTCTGTTTAGAATAGTAGATACATTCCTCCATGGTGACACTTTTATAGAGGAAGATAGGAGGACAAGTCTAGAAATGGCCACCTAATAGTGGAAAATGAGGCACAAAAGTTTTGGGTGAGGTTGTTAGGGAGTGGTTATGAGAGTGAAATTATCACCTCACGTAGTTTATGGAGAAATAACCTGGGTAGATTTTGAAAATAATCACTGATCTAACAAGATATTTTTAGTGTCACAACCCTCTATATTTTACCAGAAAGTGGGGCATGAGGTAGTAGTGTTTTGGATTGAGTCCATCAAGACAATACATGAAGAATTAAAGACTCTTAAAAAGAAAAGAGTCATTAGGGAATATTATATGTTACTTGTTTAGGATATGTGTTTTATGGACATACAGACTTATGATGGAAGGCTATAGAATATGGAGTGGAAGTACATTAAAGAGACTATATTTTAGCACTTTTACACTAAGAATATCTCAAAGGAAAGACCAATAGAGTTTGTGAGATTGAATTTGTGGAGTATGAGCATTGTAGACTATTTTTGTCACCTTAATGACTTATGGTACTTTTTTATATCATTGGAATGAGTTGATGAGACTGTGTTAATGTGGTTTCATGATGTCCCTAAATGTAAAATTAAGTCCCTTTTCAATATCTCAGGGTAGAAAAGTAGTTATAGGTGGTGAATTAACTTCTATTTATGAGGGGAACATATTGGAATATAATAGTGTCCGACGAATGGTTTTAGTTGCACGATCATGAGGTACATCATTTTGGTATAGGAAGCGTCATTATGGGTTATTTGGCTAGATATTCTTGAAATAAGAGTGGACAGGGTATGGATCAATTACTAAGGATCTTACCCAATTGGTTTTACACCAGTGTGGTCAGTCATGCCACTTTCATTTCCATTGTTCCCAACCATTGGTAGAGTTGTGAGATTCTAAAATTATGTTACATCTACATTGGTTTTATAGGAACCCACAATAGATGAGTAGTGATGGATCATCTTGGAAAAATCAATGTGTATGAAGGTTATCTTTTACACCTTATCAGAATGAGTGATTGAGTTCCATTGAATATAGTGGTTGAGTTAGTGAATATGGTACATATAAGAAAGAGTGATCAAACAATAAATGGTTTACAGACCCGCGGACTCATATTGAGTTACAGGGTTGAGGGGTTGGATAGTTTCAGGTAGTTTAAACTACACTTGGTTATATCAAGGCTGGTACATTGAAAGTTAGAGTTTCTATTAATATCACTTATATACTAGATACTACCTTATTTGATATTGTAGCCCCTAATTCATTTATATATAAAATTTTATTGAATGGGTTGTGTCTCTTAGTGGAGTCAGTGAGATGGGTTATGATGAGAGATAAACCATAGGGAGTAAGGATGATAGACATCTGTTTATGAAAGGGGTGTTCTCTAGAGGTTGGGGAGTACCATTTTTATTGGGACATTTACATCCTTGGCATGTCCAAATTTTATCTAATCATGTGTATGCACTAGTTGGTGGCATTCCAATAACACATTGATTATTTTCATTGGAAACTAATGTTTACATCTCCAGAGGATGAAAATTATGTTCATCGAGGAGAGTGTGATATATTTCCTGTCTGTGTAGAGCTAGTTCTTATTCAACTGGGGGATCTAACCACCTAGGTTTCTAGTTTATTTTTATATAATGGAGGTGTAAATCAAGATGAAATTACACCAATATTGGACAAGTTTAAGGACATTTTTCTTAAGGACATCTTAAGTATTCCACCTAAGAGATATGTGGAATTTAAATTTTAGTTCATGCTAGGGGAGGAACCAAATTCTAATCCACCATAGATAAAGGAACCTATAGTTCTTTAAGGTGAATATACTTAAATGGAATTGTTGATGAATTATAGGTTTATATGTCAAGTATGTAACCTTTGGGTTCTATAGTTTTTTTCTATGATAAATGAAGGGATATAATTCTAATTTTATCATTACTATATGTTAAACCAAATTAATGTGAAGAAACAATTTTATTTTCCATGCATCGATGTTATATAAGACTAGTTGAGGGGATCCATTCTTTTTTCTATCATTGACATGAAATCGGGGTATCATCATTTGAGAGTTTGGCCATTTAAAATACCATAGAAGCCATTCATAAGTAGGAATTTACATTATGATTTTGTTGTGATGTCATTTGGGTTGAATTATGCCCTGATAGTGTATATAGGATAGGTAAATAGAATAATCCATCCATACGTAGATCATTTTGTGTTAGTGTTTATGGACGAAATCCTGGTGCTCTCTGTTACTCATGATGATCATGTCCAATATCTCGATAAAACTTTGAGTACATTAAGATATAATTGTCTATAGGAAAAGATATATATTTGAAAATTATTGATTTCTTAGGTACACTTATTTGGTCATATGATATCAGAAAGAGTGTTAGTAGAACAAGATTATGTGCGATCAGTGGTTTCTTGGATGAATCCCAATAACCTTATTGATATGCATTATTTTCTTGGGTTATCAGGGTATTATCATAGAATCATCTTTGTTTTTCCCATTTGAAAGAACCACTTTCAATATTGATCAATATGGGGATAATGTTGTATTGGTTTTAATCATGTGACAATGCCTTCCTTGAGTTGAAGAAATAGTTGACTACATGACCAGTATTGATCTTACACAAGATAGATGAAGAGTATAATGTATTTTGTGTTGCTTATGAGATTGGACATAGCGAGGTGATGAAGTAGGGATTTAGAGTTGTAGAATATGGGTCTCAAAAGTTGACACCAAATGAACAGAACTACCTAATGCAGGACCTCAAGTTAGAAGCAGTTGTTTATGCATTGAATTGTTGGAAGAATTGTCTATTAGAAATGAAACATATGTTTTACACTAATCACATTATCCTAAAGTATGTATTTTCATTTAAATATTTGAAAATCATCCAGTGGAGATGGTTTGATTATATATAACAATCTGAATTTGATTTATCATATACGCTATGGAAGGGAAATAATGTTCTTGGTGTGTTAAGAAAGAAAAATCAGACTCAAGATCTTCAGTAGAATAGTGCTAAGTGGATGATGATTACATTATTGGTTAAGATGGATGTTATGGTTGTAGTGAGGCATGAGTAGATACTCTCATATTTTCTTCCACGGATTCTATAATGTTGGTCTGGATCATAGAGAGAATATATCAGAATCTTGAGTGTTTGGACTTAATTTAATTCAGTAAAATTGGGAGTCACTTAAGATTAGACCATAGATGATGATCCAAACATCTATGTCGGGAATCAAGTTGCTTTTTCCCTCAATATTTTCTGGAAAGATTATTTGTTAATTTCATGCCTCGATGTGGGAAGTGAATCTCGGTGTGGCCAAAATGTACTGTGACGTATGATGATAATATTGGTGGATATGCATGAAAAAGGATATAATAGATTTTGTTAGATGACACTACACATGCCAACAAGTGAAGGCTACACAACAATGACCGGGGGGTTTACTACGACTGTTTCAAATTTCTAAATGATAAAGGAACAACGTTACCATGGACTTTTTGATGGGTCTCCCGAGAAAACCCATGTAAATTGATGTTATTTGGGTGATTATGAAGAATTTGATGAATTTGTCACATTTTATTCCTATTTGGGTTACATTCTTAATTCATTAATTGGGATATTTTTATATTTGGGAGACATTCCATCTACAAATAGTTCCAAAGAGTATAGTTTTAGAACATGAATCTCATTGTACATCACTCTTCTAGAAGGTTTTACAAAAGTTTCTTAATAAGTAGGTTTAATTAGTAAAACATTCCACCCACAAATATATGGGTAGTTGGATTGTACTATATTGGTTCTTGAAGATAATCATCAATCATTTTTCCTAGAATTTGATGGATATCTGGAGAAGTACCTAGCATTGGTGTAGTTTTCCTATAACAACAATTAGTAAGAAACTATTCATGTGGAACCATACGAGGCTCTTATGGTAGGATATAAATATAACCTCTATATTGGATGGAGGTTGGTGAGATAGAGCTACTGGGATCAAGTCTCATTATTTAGATAACATAATAGGTTTAGCTATCTTGGAATCATATGGCTATAGTTTAGAGTAGATAGAAGTCATATGATGATATACGATTATGAACCCTTCAGTTTATAGTGGGTGATTGTGTATTCATTCGGGTTTTTACTATGTTGGGTCACTATAGTATATAAGAATCGGGAGATATATAACCAAGGTTTGTTGGATTTTTTGAGGTTTTAGAGATAATTGGGCTGATGTCATACTAATTGGTTCTTCTAAAATTTAGAGTTGTTAGAATACTATTTTTAATGTGTCATAACTTTATCAATAGAACCCTAGATCTTCTCAAATGATCGATGTCGATGATGTAGATATAAATACTAATGCGTCCTTTCAGTATCAAGTGATACGTGATGTGGATAGCAGTTTGAATGTGTTAAGGAGATGAACATGCCATTCGTTTGAGTATTGTGGCAATATGGTCATGTTCCGGAGGAAACAAGGGAGAGAGAAGCAGATATACAAGCTCTTTGGCCCAATATTATTATCTCATAGTATGAGATATTTTATGGTGTATGGATCTCGAATAATCATTTATATGGTAGGTATATTCTGTGATCAAAAATAATTTTGAAGTTGTATTGAGCTCAATTTTATGTGCACTTTTAATCAGTTTTGAGTATGGTTTTCCCAAACCGTGTTCCCAACACAACAAACTATGGAAACTCAAATAGCTTTGATTCACATGGATGGGGAACAATTTTTTAAACTATGTTCCCTATTATAAGTAACCTTGAGAAACCCATGGGTTAGGTTCGTATTTAGGGAGAATAGTTAGGGTAAATCATGTGCCTTGTATAGGAAACCATTCATGGAGTATATTAAATCCCAAAAAAAAAATTAAAAATTCCCAAACCCCTCCGACTTCAACCAATGATGACCCAACATGACCCTAAATTATTTATGTTGTTTTTGAACAATCATAGACAAGTTATAAGTCATTCGAACTTACCTCTTATGGTAAGAGATTCACATCCCTTACAGATTCCACAATATCTCCCATACTTATCTCAAACTTATAAGGGATATTTTCTCAAGTTAGAAGTTGGCCTAGATATATTATTTGATAGATCTAATCAATTTTATCTTGGATCTAGATTTTAGATCTAGATCTTGTTCTACAATGTGTTCTTGATCATTCCTCTTCAATTGGGGATTACTATCGGTGGGCATTTATCAATAATTTTGAGGTCAGTGGTCTAAATTAAGTTATTATATTCTTGAATCCAAATTAACTCAATGTGATGTGGAATTTCAATTGGCATGCTTAACAATTGAATATTGAATTGAATAAATTATTTTATTAATTAATTTATCTATTCTTGGAAATTAATTAATTGATTTTCCAAGTGATAATTAAATTTGAAATCTTTGGGTAAATTTACATTGGTTGTTTAGGATTAATTAATTAATTAAATCTTATGATTGTGGAATTAATGGGAAGTTATAATTGGGTAATGGGTTAATTAATGTGTTTATGATTTTTTTGCTTATGGTAATTATGAGATGGTTGACATAAGATTAATTGTTTAATGATTTATATGATTTGAATACAACATAATGGTTTAATGGTGAGTTTTTTTATATTATTCCATCTGATTCTATTTAAGAACCATGTTTGTTGTCATAAATAGATATTGTTTAACATGATATGAATTTTTTTTAAAAGTATCAATTTTGAATAGACATGATGTTTTTATATGTGATATATGTGTTATTGTTTTATGTACATGTGTGGGACATAAACTGATGCTCAAAATTCCAAAATGTGATTGACTGATATATGGTTCTGGGACCCATACTAATACTCCAAATACACTTAAGTGGATGACTGATAAACGATGTGTGCGAGATGGAATGATTCTCATGATACACACAAGGTGATGGATATGGCATTATAGGCCCAAAATTTGGCATTGGTCTTCGGTTCTAGTTATCCATGTTATGAATGGAAATGTAATGGATAATAAAATACCATGATTATAATGAATTGTGATATTCCCTATGTGGTATGGTTTAAAATTAAGCATGGGCCAAAGTAGGTATTGAGGGTTCTTATTTCCTCTGGAACCCAGTGGGTTATATTGTAATATAAATAATGGTTGAATATATATAAATTTTTTCCTTATTTGTTTTATTTTATTCTTTATACAAATATGTACACTGTTATTAACATGATTTTTTAGGCACCAATGGTGGTTTCCTACTGAGCTCTATTTGCACCCCACATAGGATTCCTGACTGGGACATAAATAAACATAATTATTATAAGACACGATGAGGGAAATAGCCCCATGTTCGATGAATGAGTCGATATTGAGAATTGATGAGGGAACCCGACATGTTGTTGGGACCCTCTTTGGAGTAAAAGTGTGTCTTTATAATTGTTTTTCATTTGAATCATGACACATATTTGGAATGACATATCTTTTGTATTATTTAAAATATGGTATGCTAGTTTTAGTCATTATGTGATTCTAGTTTGGTTTGGTTATTGGTCACATATATGTTTTCCATTATTTTATTTATTTATATAATTCTCTTATTTGATAAGGATGGTACAGTCTCCCCAAGATTGATATTTGACCTTTTATACTAGTTTGCATCCTCTAACATATGGAGGCAAAATTGAGGTCATGTGACCGACTAACATGGGACCCCAATGTGTGGAACCATGGTCAGGACCATTCTATATGTATTTTCAGATGTTAAAAACTTTTTTACGAATCCTAAAATAAAATTCATAGGACTCGTTTAATTAATGGGGAATAATGTAACACCTTTATATTTAATATTTTTTTACTATAATTGATTACATAAACATCAGGCAACATCGAGCCTAATTAAACCATGAAATGTTATTATTATTTTATTATTACAATTACTTCCTAGTCAATAAATTTTAGGGTTTGAGTAGGATTAACTTCATTATGATATATATATATATATTTCATAATCAATATAAATGTATTGTGAAATTCATAGATCACTCAATTTTTTGTAATGTTAATTGATTCATAATAAAAAATATTTTTAATTCAAAAAATGGGTTTTATTTTTATTAATAGAATAATATGACAATTAATTAAAGGTAATTTTTTAAATTTAATTTTTCTAAAATATAATTTTCTATAAATAATAATTTAAAAATTATCTTATGGGGAAATTCTGATATATTGTTCAAAAAGTTTTATTCTGTATGAATACTAAATAAATACTATGTTTTATGGAAAAATGTTTTTTCCTTTAATGTGTTTAAAAATTAATGTTATATTTTCAATTTGATTTAAATTTTCATTAGATTAGTTTTATTAGATATAACAAAAATAATATTCCTTAAAATAAATTTTATAATTGAAATTTTCATAAATACATATTTATACGTAAAATGCCCTTTTTTCTAAAAAACTATTTTCCATATAATATTTTGTGATTAATTTTAAATTAAATTATACCACTCCATTAAATGGAATCTTAAAAAATGAATTATATATTTTAAATTACTAGGTATAAATGTGTTAAATAATTTCATTTTAATTTTCATCATTATGATTTGTAACCATTGTATATAATTATCACCACATTAAGGATAAATTGTGTAACTAATGTTGTAAATAACATGATATGGACTAAAAATATTGACCATAACACCTAAATTTATTCTATTATATGAGTTTATTTCATCCATTTAGATCCCAAAATCCATTATATGGCCACATGGTTCCATATTCCATTGATTTGTTTCCTTTATAATAATTAATTTTATGATAAAGAGAAAAATGCCACCTTCGTACATTTTATATCTATATTATATTATGGATGGGTAAATTTTTTAAGATCAGTTAAAAATTATCATTTTAATGAAAAATTATTTTTTCATCCAAGAAATTTGTTTATAATTTTTTTAAAGGAATAATTTCCTAAAATTCTTCTGTAATGCCGACACAAAATTTATTTAATTTACAGAAAATGAAAAATTAATGAATTTATTAAATATGAATCGTAACATAATTGGAAATTATTACCTGTTTTAATGAATTATATATATAATTAAAACATTATATATTTGTCATTGTAATATATTTTAATTCCTCTAGTTTTAATTTCTTTTAATGTCAAATTAATTGGGTAGTTAAAATAATTACATTACTGTTATTTTCATTAATAAATAATATTTTATTAAAGGATTTTAAATTCATAAAAATCCATATCTTCACCAATTTATTTTCATAATTTATTTAAAATATCAAATATGGTTCATTTATGAACTAATTTTTCTTTTATAGTAAATATATTGTCATCTAATTAGTAAAAAAATCATTTATTACACCATCTGTAGTAAGGGGTTAACACATGTTAAAATAAAGAGATGACCATAAAAAATTATTTAATCATGTAAAATTTTTATTTTATGATATTATTTCACCCCATACATATTTTATCTTCTAATTGTAAAGTTTTTAACCTTTTTGACGAATGGAGTTGTATTTTATTTTAGTAATTCATAAAATTCCAAAATATCCAATACCGAAACTTATAAAAAGGATCTCCATATCCTCTCTTATACACACATAATGAGCTATCTATATCAGAAAATATCTATATAAATCTGTTACAGACACAGAAACTCAGTGCCATGATTTCCTTTTATGATAATAAAACCATTATAGGATGGCTTTAGGTGGAAACATTAAGAGATTGTCTAATAAGAGGAACTGTTTCTAACCAGGCATTTTCAGTTTCCTTATTACTATTCCACCATCAAATAATATGAATACATGAAAAAATAATAGAAAAAAGATTCTTCCATGTAAAATTATTTTTTTATGTTGATAACAAAACCTATATCCATCTCCTCCACATTAAATGGGAACCAAACTGTTGATCATGTGTACAACAGACATCTACCTCATGAATTGATGTAATTCATTTTCCATTATTATCTCAATATTATGAATATACTGAATAATTTAAGGTTTAAGTTGTATTTATTACAAAATTATTCTTGTATAATTAGAATATCACATATACATTCTTACTGATGGAAAATAATAACATCACTCGTATGTACATGTGATCTACAAGATCCACCAAGTGATGTGATTATTTTTTCATTTTTTCTAAAATGGATGTTAATAAGGATAGATTTAGTTAATATATATGTTTTATATATAATAAAAATAAATCGATATTGGTGACTCATATTTTACCATTATTTTTTCATCCCATCAAAAATATTAAATAACACTCAATCGTACATACAACCTATAATCTCTATGAAAAGGGAAAAATCCATTTTTATAAATAAAACATATATTGATGACTTATAATATACATATATTTAATATATATGATATTTATATCATTATTAAAATTATGGAGCTTATGGAACCATTGTAAATATATCAGGAGAAAAATTTCTAAACTAAAATGTTCTTGAAAAATGTAATA
Organism: Viscum album; assembly: GCA_963277665.1. Classification (NCBI taxonomy): domain Eukaryota; kingdom Viridiplantae; phylum Streptophyta; class Magnoliopsida; order Santalales; family Viscaceae; genus Viscum; species Viscum album. Next base: position 1,845,254,991 of record OY728150.1, read on the forward strand.
GTTATCACATCGAATAATGAATATAATAAAACAATTAATGTAGAACTAATAAAAAGATATAATTAAAAAATATATGGTATGATTTATATGAGTATTATTTTTTAATAGAGTCAAATTAAATAAATATTTATAATACAGGAGGTTATGATGCATACAAAGGATGTCATACTTGTGGTAAGGGTTCTTTATTTTAAATTGTGTTTATTGTGACAAATGTTATCTCATAAACATATCTTCTTTTATGAAATGTAACTCATTACCCTTTTAAATGTTATGTCATAAATTTTATTATGTTCTTGATATTTAATTTTTTAGATGATTTTATTCATTTATGGTCCTTATGATTCTGAATTTACTAAAGCGGTTAATGTATTATATTATGAGCTAATTACTTGTTGATATTGTTTAGTATTTTGTTTCTGATGATGATATTTCAATATACACCTCAAAATATACTAATTAATATTATTATAAAAATTATTTATGGATATTATATTTTTTCCTTTAATTCTACACATCGTAATTACATAATATAATAGAACAATTTATTTAAGGAAACCCAATAATATATATTTTTTTCTTGAAAATCCAATTTCATCCAAATCCATATTCTCTAAAAAAATATTTTTTTAAATTATAATATTGTTTTCGAATGAAAATTTTAGATATTAATGAAAATTTTAAAAAATGGTTTAAAAATAATCCTCATCCCTTTTTCCAAATGAGTTTAATTTATTCCATGATGAATTTTTTATGAGACACAATTCCTTTTCATGAATTATCATATGATGACAGTTTCATGATATTGTCACACATATATTTATCATTTCAAATATGTGATAGGTTTTACTAGAATTATATAGCCCTAAATTTTATTTGGTAAGTATGGATATCTCATTAAATAAAAAAGGACTAGAATGGGGAGTAAATGTTGTTCTATAAAAGAATATGTCCACTATGATTGTCTTGGGAGTAATATATCAGTACAAAAATTATTTGGGGGCTGAAACCAATCCACAAGAATATTCCTATAAGAAATAAATTAGTACTAAAGAAATAATTTTTGATTCTTATGTGTATTAAACAAACTTTTATCATATGATAATTTTATTCTCTCATGACACATGTTAATTGACTCCTTTATTATTCATGTCTTATGAAATGCCACTAATTATTATGTAACTAAAGATTATGATGAATGATATCCAATGTATGGGTTTCAAATGGAATTCTCATGGTCTCAAACAGTTTTTATCAGGTTATGTTTAATTTATCATTGATATATCACTTGTTTACCCTTACTGAGAATCTGAGCATTGCCTTTATAATGCTTCATTTTTAAATGTTATAAAGAAATATATTATGTAGGATATAGATATAAAGGGATATATTTATTACTAACTTTATGGGATACAATTTAGTTCACTTATTGACCAGTTTTTTGTATACATTTATACAACGACACTAGACTTATGAATTTCGTGGTTGGATCATTATGTTATGTAAGGAATACACATCTAATAAGTTGTAATACCTTTGTATGAAAATTAATTAATGATATATATCATATGTATTGCTCTATATATGATGTAGGATTGGTAGATAATTCATGGTAATATTTCAATTATCTTAAACACATTCTTTTTCACTAAATGGACATGTCTCATATGCCATCATTAATTTTACACTTTCATACTCAATAAAATGATCTTCAATCATTAATATTTTGTAAATTATGACCTCTTGTTCATAGTACATTTATAAATATTATGGAATACTTCAATTAATTATGTAGATTTTAAAATATTTCTTCATTCAAATTGTCTCAAAGTTGAGAGGTACTAAAGGGACTATGATTCTATAGAGAAAATGTAAATGTATTTATATGGAATAATTATTGGGAATCCAACTCCTTCGACATTGAAATATACATAATTTATGAAAATTTTATTCACTCCATCATACCTTTTTTATATGTGTAAATCTTAATTAAGATCATGTATGATGATAAACCACTATCATATATCCAAGGTTTCATTTTTATTCTCGATTCCTAATAAAAAACCGCTATAATTTTATTATATTATTTATTACTCCACTTTATATATTTTTTTAGTTGATGTAGTCCTATCGTAACATTATTATTAGAAGTGTATTAATATTGATCACACTTCCAATATGTTTTCCTAAGAAAATAATAAGATTTATAATTTCAACTCAACATTTAGATTTCATGTTTGTTATGCTCATGGAATTTCATGAAGACTCAATTAAAACACTCTCTTTTACTGAGTATGCGAGGCATTACCCATAACACATATGATTTTCCCCTATACTAAACATCACCAACATCATACATCAAAGTGAAATTTCTATAGGTAATAAATAAACTCATTAAAATATGATTAGTTTTTATGTGTTTGGATTTAAATATGTTACTTTTTTGAAATATTTTCATCCTTAGTATATTTATCTTCACTAGTGACTTTACATCAAGTCATAGTTGTAGTATTATTCTTCTCCCCTAACAATTTTTTTTAGATTTATCAAAACCATTACCTTTTTTATAAATGGGGTATTTTTCATCTATGGGGATGTAAAAACTATCTTCTTCACTTTGTTACTTATACCAATATTATTATTACAAGAAAGGGTGAATAAAAAATGTTTTACTGTATTATATGAAAGTATATGAGTTTATTTTTAGTATTAGAATCCTTTACCAATATAATAATGCTTAAAAAATTATTTACTCCATTTTGAGACATGTAGTGAGTTCTCTTATAAGAGTATTTAGAATATACCAACATTACCTCATGTGATATTACATATTAATTTAAATAAATTTAATTAAATGTTTAAATATAAGAATAATATACCTATATTAATGTATTATATTGTGATCAACCATCTATTTTATTAAAATTACACTTGAATATCGACAATTTAATTCACTTTTTCATCATAAATTGATTTTCCCAATGAATAATTCATATTTTTTCTATAATTATATTTATATATAAATTTTTCTAATTTAATTAAAACCATGTGATATCTCCAACCATAATTTATACTTTTAGTTGTTTCCTCACAACTGTTTACAACATATACACTACAACGTCATTACACTTTACTTGAGAGATATTTTGGTAGATTATATATGGGCATGAATGTTACCAGTACTTTATCTTATAAGGTTTATTTTTCATTTTCATTTTCATCATTATAAGACATGAAATCAGAATTTGATAATAAATTCTTCTCCCTTGATATATTGACCTTGAATTTTCCTTTTATTATTGTTAATACACTATGAATTCATTAAATTTTTTTCTTCTTGAGGTTTTTTATGATTTATCATCATATTCACCATTGTATACTAAATTTGTGTCAAATTCTAATAAGTATCCAATATTTATCTATAGCAGGAATATTAATTACATATTATACTTATATTTACCTTTTATTATAGTGAATTATTTTGAAAAATTAGGAAATGTTTCATTCAAATATGAAGAATCATTATTGTCATTTGATTCATAATCATGAGTATTATTTGGACCAAGATGTTTTATATATTTTAATGGTTTATTAATTTCTCCCCCTCAAATTTTAATTTTTTCCTTACGTCCTACCTCGTTCTAACTTCCTATGAAATAGGAAACTTGATAAGATGTTCAGGCCACCTATCAGAACTCTTGAGGTGTTATGGATGCCTCCCTTATATGGATGGATCAAAATAAATTCAGATGGAAATTTGAAAGGTAAATCCGGTTCTTCAGTATTCGGTGCAGTTTTTAGGAACCACATGGTGTGTGTTCTTGGATGACTATATGGTTCTGGTGGTTTTGCCTCCCTTCTTGAAGTAGAGATGCTTGGAGTGATTGAGGTGGATGAACAAGATGAAATTAGGGGATGGAACAAACTATGGATTGAATGTGATTCTATATATGTGGTTCTTGATTTATAGACATGATCTCTTCATCTTTCTTAGAAGATGAATAATTGACGGTCAAGGTGTTTCGATATACTTTTTTTCAAGGAGAATATTTTTACTCATGTCTATCAGGAGGAGAACACATTTGCGGATGGGTTTGCTAACAAAGGTGTGACTAGTATTGATTTCCATTGGGCGGATCAAATATAGGGTAATCTACTTCCTATTCATAGGAACGATCGATGTAAATATCTTACTTTCAGACTGCTGTAATTTTTATTTTTGATAATAAAGGATATTTATTATTCAATTCTCTTAGGAATTCATCTACAATTTTATCTTCTCTAATTTAGATATTATTCAAATTGAGTCCAAAATTATTGAAACCATTACTCTTTGGTATTTTTCTCCCTCATGTATATCTTCTATATTCCATTAAGTTTTGTCTTATTATATCACTTTAATTATTATCTATGTGGGATTTATATAAAAAATTACATTCTCTCCCATTAGATTTGGTATTCTTTATATCTAATATAGTATATGTTTTCACACCTTCAAGAGGATGTATACCATTCAAGGTGAGGTTAATAATATCATATATGAGTGATTAATTATTTGTAACAATCCCCTCCCTATGTGGATAATATCACCTACCATAAAATATAGAAAAAGATTTTTATCATGTTCATAAACTAAATAGATATTATTAATAAAATATATAAATAAAGAAAACAATCCTAGACCCGTGAGAAAAACACACATGTCTTACTTCTGATGATGTGGATAATATCACCTACCATAAAATATAGAAAAAGATTTTTATCATGTTCATAAACTACATATTTTATTACCAATGATATAGGTGAATAAGTGATTGAACTAAATAAAAAAATGAAAAATAATTATTTCACATCACTAAATTTTCCATATATATCTTACTTCTGATGATGTGATATTTAATGAATTAGTGGGAAATAACACACATGTCTTAATAATGAATATAATGTTCATAGAGTCTTGTTATAATGTGTATCATCAAAACAATTCAATAATTTTAATAACTATAGCCAGAATAATATTATATTTGACATAATAAAAAGGAATTGAGTATTGGAATATATCTGACAACCAGATATAGGATTGGATGGATTGTGTTAACAAGTTGAGCAATCATTATATGCCTGATTTTTTTCCAAAATTTGGATATCTTTTTCACCATTATTCTAATTGTAAATGCCCTACCTCAAGTTCTTAAAAACACTCCATTTAATGAATAGTTTTTAATTTAGGATTCATCACAATATTATTACCATTGGTTTGGATGAGACACCCTTTTTATATATAATTTTGTTTGTGGTGTGACCTTTGTCCTGATAGAGTGTTCACAAGATTCAAATGGTATGTAAATTGAATCTTAAATATCCATGATAGTTGTTACAGTGAGGAGAATTATATAATAACATAAGAACCATATCTTCACAAATATATCTATATCATGGGAATTAATATTATAGTGGTAAATTAGTTCCTACAACATGGGAATTTTTTATTATACATCAACGTGAAAATATCAATTCATTGAAATTTAGATAAACCCTATAATTTATGGATTGATTTGTTAAATTTTAGTAAAATATAATTTGGATCCAAATACTAAACTAATCCAGTCATAGTGGTCTAGGATTCATGGTTTATTTGGATATTGATAATTCCTTAGATACATCCATAAGAGCATGATGTTCCAAATTTTTGATTGGTTCACAAATATTCTTACTCTATTATAGTGAAACAAACCAGGATACCAAGTGAGAGTGACCATCAAAATGAAACTCTTTATCAAAAAAACTCTCATAAGTAATACCCATGTCCATCACACCATGATGTACATTAACTCATTTAGATACCATTCATTAGAATCTTCTTCCATTTATCAAAGGTCATCCAACACATTATTGTGCATGTTCTCAACAAGTAGAGAATGTAAAAAACTATAAAAATAACAAAATAATTACCTCAGGGAAATAATCAATTAAATACTCTAGTCTAATAGTTATATTCTACACACACCATAGGACAACATGGTACCTTTTATTGTACTCCAACTCTTAGTGTAAGATCAATGAGTTATTATCCTTGTCCCTATTGAACTCCACTTAAATCTCACATTCTCATAGTATATGTCATGAGTTGATAATAAAAACTCATAAAATTCTCATAACCATCTATTTATTTTAAAAATAAAATTGTACATTTAATATTTGTAACAACCCATGATTTTATAAGATATATTAATCTTAATTTCATTCATATCTTTTGTTGTATGCTACACCAAGATTATCTTGCGCTATACGCAACATCGTATTAGCTTGCAGTATACGCAACACTATTCTTGGATCGTGTTACACACAATTTCATATTTGTTTAATAGTAGTTATTCTATGAAACATTTAGTATATATATATATATATTCAATGTATTATTTTATACGCAACAACAAAGGAGTCTTGCACTACACGCAACCCTAACTTGGTTTGCATTACATGCAATTGCGACCTTCCTCGATAGCTTGTGTTGTATGCAATACAAGGTTTTACTAAACAACGATATATTATTATAATATTATTATGAACTAGCCGTTATTAATTTTATTAACAAAATATTGAATTTTATAACATTATTATTCATCTTACACATTTTCTAGAACATGGTATAAGAACAGAATAAATTTTTCGGGTAAAATAAGTATTTTTCAAAAAATGCAGTTTTGCTGCCTTTTGATGGAACACCCACTTTAAATATTGTTTTTGACATGTTTATATGTTCACTTTTACAAAATATACTTATTATTTGGAATCAGGATATATCATTTTACCTTGGATACATTTTTCATATTATTCTGATAACTTTCATATTTTAATGAATAGTAAAAACATGCTATATTTTAATTAAAAACAAATTTTTTCAACGTAATAACTTCTGTGGATAAATTATAATATTGAATGGTTTTAAATCATAAATAGAATATATATTTACCATTTAATATAATTTATGTAATTATCATTGATTTTACATTGAATTCGTAGGTTAAATCAATTCAATCTTTTGCAATGTTTTAAACAAAAAACCCGTTTTCATTCGACAATAGGATTGATTTTAATTTATTTTCTGCAACTTCTGTGTATTGAATTTTAAAAAATGGATTCCATATTTGGAATCAGTGGGTCCAAATTATGTTAATAGGTTACTTTTTATTTTTGGGAATTATGAATAGTAACTACGATAAATTTTATTTACCATAGTTAAAGGTAAATCGAGTAATTGAGGGTAAATATAATATTATAAAATTACCCTACCACATGAAAAAAATTCTATTTTATGGCTAAAAGTAGACCCATTTCACCTAAGGGTCAGATAAGATTCATTTTATGGACTTCTGACCATGAAAATAATTTAATTATTATTAAAACCAAAGAAAGAGACAACATCTCACTCTCTAAAATCTTATAAGTATAATAATTTTAATTTAGTGATAAACATTATAAAATTTCGAACATGAATAGTATCCAGTAATATAATAAATTTATCTACATCATGATAATTTATTTAGAATTTTTAGGGATTAAATAATTGTCATTAATGGTGATACATTAATGATGCAAAAATTATTTATTAAGTGAAAAATCAGTAATATAGTTTTTATTGAAATAATATTACCCATTAAAAGGCCCAAAAACCTGACCAAACCTTATTGGTAGTGTATATAGATACCATAATCATCCAATGACCTAATATATAACCGTTTGTAGTCTTATAAAAGTGATTATGACACTTATATTGTTTTATTTTAAATGATGCCAAAGTTGTCACCTTCATAATTTAATAAATATAACAATTTAAATATTGTGATTTTGAGATGAAATATTCGAGTACAAGTATTATTGTGAAAGTTAATAGATTTATCTTCATCATATAATTTTAGTTTTAATTTTTATGCAACAGATAAGTATATTAAATAATTATACAAAAATGTTGTAGTAATTATTTTATTAAGAGATAAACCAAATAAATGGTTTTAAAAATAATAAAATAAATATTATATGAACTATTTAATGTTCTCCACTAATTTTCTAGATACATATGAACTTTTATTAATCTATTAAATCTTTTATTTCGAACATATATTCTGTATATATTTTATTTAAATTCATATAAATGAATAGTGTCAAAATTGACACTATTGTTATTTTATAAAAATAACATATTATAAATATTGTTTAAAAATCACAAAAATATATATAAATTATAAATTTAAATTTATATGTTCTAAAATGTTATAAAGTATCCAATTATGGAAAATTCACAACAAATTAGTATTTTTTTTATAATTTATAATTTAGAATGTTATTACCACAAATAAAATTAAATTGATTAAGTAAGGATAAATCAAGTTGATAATGTTTAAAATAATTTCCTAACATGTCTAAATTTTATTGTTTGAATAGATTACAACCATATATCATCTAATATTCGAATATGAGTCATTTTTTTAGGTTTTTAAGTGGGGTTAGATTTATTATAAATTAATATTTTTAAGATTTCCAAAGGTGCCCCTCTCCTCCCTTATGAAAGGTCACCTTCCCCCCTCTCATCTTTAGACAACTTTGAGCCTTAAATCTCGGCCGAACCCTACCAAATTCTCTTATCCACTTCCCTAGAAACACCCTAGATGTCCAGGTCTTCTTCAAAGACCAATTTTAGTATCCTAAAAGGAGGTCTCAAAGAGGCACTTCAAAGAATAGGTAATGTCTGTTACTGATTCATTCAACTTTATTTCTTCTTCCACTTATTCTTATTTAGTTGTTTCATTATGAAGTAATAACATAAGTATAAATTATATACTTATATGTTATTATAAGTATGAAACAACCCTATTTCAACTTCTATCCATCCTATAGAAAATGAAATCACCGCGTGTGCGTACGTACGAAATAACGTCTCCACGCCATGGTGTAATATATTTTCCCACCACCACCTTACTTGGATGGGTATAATGGTGAAAATAAATAACTATATATGATTATTGTAATGTTTTATTGATTCTGAAATAGTATACATAAACTTCAATACAATTCCACGATCATGGAAATGATATCATCGCTTGTGCGTACGTATGGATTACCGCCTCCACGACGCGATGAGATTCATTCTCCATGTTAACCATTTAAGAATGATTAAAAAGTACATATAAGAAATAATAATGAAATATATGACATTATAAAGCTACTGGATTTATGTTTATATATATATGTATGTCATCTACTTAATTCCATTCAACTCAATAAGGAAACGAAAACAACATTCATGCGTACGTACGACCTACCGTCTCTATGAACGGTGTATTTCTTTCCATTTATCGATCTATTATATATATGTATATTCTGAATATATATTATATATAAATAATGTTATATAATCTGGAATTAAGTAATCACGATCTAATTAATCATATAAATAATTACAAGTCCAAACATGGACGACAAATGAAACTATTTTACCCAAAACGCTCTTTAACATGGAATTTACAAAAGAACAGGTAATATAAAGTCATAAGTGAACCATATATGATATCATAACAATGAATATGATTTTTTATTAAGTCAATGAAATTATTTAAATCATTATATAGGAGTTTCAGATACATATGAAGCATATCAGACATAAGGTAAGGGATAATTTTGCAAATCTGATTTTTTTATCTGAGATTGCTTATTCATAAGTATTTACTGGGGTTATTGATATCATCTATGTACATGTTTTATAAAAGTGTTTTCATGTATAATTAATGTCCTTTTTACCCATTTTTACTTTTACCCCATGGTATTAAAGGAATCTTTCTTTTATTTACCCTATAAGGTACTTTTTTGACTTTTCCGACAAAAGTACGAGAAGAATGTTTTTTTAACATATATGGAACGAAAGGATTTTTACGGTTTTATAAAGCCTTATTTTAATGAAGCTTACTCCAATATATTTCATGAATATTTTAAACAAAATATTTTTCTTTTAAAATTTCAAGACGTTTTTTGAAAAGAAATTGATTTTGAAGAAGAAAGGATATTTTCCTCAAAAATTCATTTGAAGTGTTTTATCAAAACCATTTTCCATCTAATATGACATTATTTCATGTCTGTATGTTTCAATTATAATGTCTCTATGATTTATATGGTTTCACTTTTATTATTACGAAAGGATATTCATTTCTTTTATTTGGATTATGTGATGATGGGATGATGTTTATGAAACCCATTTTATTCGTTGGGTTATTATGAATGATGTATGTTTATTTTGTGTCATAATTAAGATTGATTTCATTATGAGATGGGTGGGACCTATATCTCCCTCCAATGCATTGGGTAAAGATTTATATCTCATGAGATAGGCATGGCTGGAATGGTAAGTTAATCTGGTTCAGTGTTACAGGACTGAAACGAGGAGTGAACTCTATTCCGAAAGGTACTTTGTCCACTAAGATGGTCTTGGAAGCAATACCTTGGATACCACAGAAATAATATCATGTGATTAATGTTTTTCCACAATTGAAAGTAATATTTCTAAGCTATTTTATCATAATTGATATTCCATTATGATCCACGCCTTACGTACTACCATGTTTTATGTCATTGCCCAAGATTGTGATGTTTAAACATTATGTTCATGTTTTTATGTTCAAATGTATATGGTTTGTTTTATTTTATCCATGCTTACCCTTACTGAGCATTTGAGCGCACCCTTTATATGTTTTATTTTCCACAGGATATAGAGAATGGTTTTAGGTAAGAAAATGAAAAGGGAAGATCTTATGGGAGATGTTGAAGATATTTCACCACGATTAGAAGATTATTTTCTGAGTTTCGAAAGACACTAAACAATTACAGTCCTTTGGTGTCTGTTTTTGTTATGTATTAAGTATTCCGAAAATGTAATGTATTGTATATTTACGTCAAGATTCGGGTTTCTACAGTTGGTATCAGAGGAAATGTTTAGTCAACCTTTGGAAACTAGGATGCGAAAACGTTAGTGAGATCCCTAGAGATATTTCTAAGGTATGTCTATGGATGTCCCTAAGGATAAGTATACGTATAGGATATAGTCCTAGAACTGTGGTACCGATCTTAGAATTTAACCTAAGATGTTAAATATTGAGTGTACTCCCCCTTTACAATGTTTTTTTCCCTAGAATGATTTTTTCCTCTCACATTATTCTTTTTGGGTTTTAGAAAATGGCTGGAAACATGAAGATTCACGATAATGGAAGATATGGCGGACAATGGAATGATATTTTTCATGAGAAACCAAATGAAACGAGATTTTGAAGTCCAAACATCATTATTATGCCTAATCAGAAATCTCAAAATATGATCAATAATCTATACTTTGGTAAGTTTCCTGACTCAGATTATAAGAGAAAGATAGAGTGTCATGATGATCATAGAAGAAGGAAAGTTCCATTTCTCTCATGTAAATCATTTGGGAAGAGGCATCGGGGAGATTGTTTCAAAGGAACTGGAAGATGCTTTGGGTGTGGAAAAGAAGGACACACATCGAGTAAGTGCAAAGGAAAAGGTTCAATTAACACCATAGACAAGGATAATTATATTGCTACGACATCAACAATGATTAGATGTTTTAAATGTGGAATGTATGGGCATTATGAAAACCAATTCCCTAAGGGAAAATATCATGAAGAGAATCAGCATGGTCATATGAGTAGTATTTATGTGGATGATGATGAAGAGACTGCAAATGAAATATGAGACGAAAGAAATGATGAAGCTCAGTCAGTGGTTTAAGAAGTCAGTGGAATGATTGTATGTTTATAAAGAATAATGTATGGTTCTATAGAATAAAGAATCATCTAAGGATTGCTACACTATTGTTTTTCCTAAATTATTTGAATGTATATGTTGAATGGTACCGGTAACCATGAAAGGTTATTAAGATATTTTTGGAAAGTAGATGATATGCGCATAATGAAGGTATAAGAAGATAATGAGATGTTTGATTGCTTTCATGAGCTCATGACTGATATAAGGACTAAGTTATATCATGGTTTGATTATATTGATTTTTTGGGATTTTGGTATGTGGAAAGAGTTACCTTTTGACAGTATTCATGTTTTCACTAAGCATCTATGGTAATTTATGTTTCAAGAGAATATATGACTAAGGTATTCATGTGTTTGGAATGCAACCAACAAGATATATCTTATGATATATGTGGGATAAATCCTTGTATTCACATTCTTGGTAGATAACCTTTTCTAGTAATTGTTTTCTTTATAATATAAGCTTGAACCGAAGTATTTTAGATAAGCCTAAAGATTGGAATGGATTATGTTGGACATAAGTTAGTATTGTTTAAGGATATAACATTTTTCGATTTTATTGATGGGATGTTATAGTAATGTAGTTTTAGAAAAAGGACAACCTGTAGGACGGGTGACAACCCATCGCGTCAGACAAGGCTATGGAAATCGAACCCACAACCGAAGTGCAACTGGCCTTTATCGACTACCACTGGCCTGAAGGAAGTCCCTGGTTAGTAGAAACTAGTTTTATTTTATTAAGAGGTATGATATATGAAGTATAAGTCCATTTTTGGAATCATATATGATTAACCTCACGATAGATGGACTTATGTATATTTGATAACCTTTTATAACCTTTTATTTAAAATAGATGGAATGACCCATCATTCTGTCACATGATCTATTAACACTTCACGAATAACAAATTCAACTTCATTTCTTTAAGAGATTAAGTGGAGATTGTTCAAAGCATGAACAACAGTGAGACTGTACCAAAATAAAGTAAGAATTTATTCTAATACAAATTAATCAAATTTAGGGAAATGATCTTGAAAACCAAAAATTATGTCCTAGTGCCCTTATATCCGATGAATCAGATGGTACCCTAGATCATCACAAATTTATGACTTTGTGATTGTTGGATTTTTCATACCCATGTTCTCTACCACTCTCCCTCAGAACATGACGGTTAGATTTATCTTCCATATACATATTTTCACCTATGTTATCCTATTGGAAACCCAGTGATTAGTTAATTTGGGTAACCGTTACGTTTCATACTTTAGTTTTAAAGCCATGTTTTATCATTCCTTTTTACGATGTGGGTTTTTATGAATAGTAAACGATTTATAACTGTGATGAATTTTGAGGGAGAAATTCATTTTAAGGGGGGTAGAATGTAACAACCCGATATTTTATAAGATATATTCATTTTAATTTCATTCATATCTTTTGTTGTATGCTACACCAAGATTATATTTCACTATACACAACACCGTATTAGCTTGCAGTATACACAACACTATTCTTGGATCGTGTTACACACAATTACCTATTTTTTTGGTAGTAGTTATTCTACGAAACATTTAGTATATATATATATATATTCAATGTATTTTTTTATATGCAACAACAAAGGAGTCTTGCACTACACACAACCCTAACTTGGCTTGCATTACATGCAATTGTGACCTTCCTCGATAGCATGTGTTGTACGCAATACCAGGTTTTACTAAACAATGATATATTATTATAATGTTATTATAAACTAGCCGTTATGAATATTATTAAATAAAATTTTAATTTTATAACCTTATTATTCATCTTACACATTTTCTAGAACATGGTATAAGAACAAAATAAATTTTTCCGGTAAAATAAGTATTTTTCAAAAAATGCAATTTTGACGCCTTTTGATGGCACACCCACATTAAATATAGTTTTTGACATGTTTATAAGTTAAATTTTACAAAATAAAATTATTATTTGGAATCAAGATATAAAATTTTACCTTGGATAAATTTTTCATATTATTCTGATAACTTTCATATTTTAATGAATAGTAAAAACAAGCTATGTTTTAATTAAAAACAAATTTTTTCATCGTAATAACTTACGAGGTTAAATTATAATATTGAATGGTTTTAAAGTATAAATAGAATATATTTTTACCATTTGATATAATTTATGTAATTATCATTGATTTTACATTGAATTCGTAGGTTAAATCAACTCAATCTTTTGCAATGTTTTAAATAAAAAACCTGTTTTCATTCGACAACGGGATTAATTTTAATTTAATTTCTGAAAATTTTGTGTATTGATTTTTAAAAAATGGATTCCATATTTGGAATCAGTGGGTCCAAATTGTTTTAATAGGATACTTTATATTTTTGGGAATTATGAATAGTAACTACGGTAAATTTTATTTACCATAGTTAAAGGTAAATCGAGTAATTAAGGGTAAATATAATATTATAAAATTACCCTAACACATTCCAAAATTCTATTGGATGGCTAAAAGTAGACCCATATCACATAAGGGTCGCATTAGATTCATTTTAAGGAATTTTGACCATGAAAATAATTTAATAATTATTAAAACCAAAGAAAGTGACAACATGTCACACTCTTAGAACTTATAAGTATAATAATTTTAATTTAGTGATAAACATTATCAAACGTCGAACATGAATAGTATCCAGAAATCTAATGAAATTATCTACATCATGATAATTTATTTAGAATTTTTAGGGATTAAATAATTGTCATTAATGGTGATACATTAATGATGCAAAAATTATTTATTAAGTGAAAAATCAGTAATATAGTTTTTATTGAAATAATAATACCCATTAAAAGGCCCAAAAACCTGAAAAAAACTTATTGGTAGTGTATATATATACCATAATCATCCAATTACCTAATATATAACCGTTTTTAGTCTTATAAAATTGATTATGACACTTATATTATTTTATTTTAAATGATGCCAAAGTTGTTACCTTCATAATTTAATAAATATAAAAATTTAAATATTGTGATTTTAAGATGATCAATTCGAGTAAAAGTATTATTGTGAACATTAATAGATTTATATTAATTATAGGATTTTATTTTTAATTTTTATGCAACAAATAAGTATATTAAATAATTATACAAAAATGTTGTAATAATTATTTTATTAAGAGATAAACCAAATAAATGGTTTTAAAAATAATAAAATAAATATTATATGAACTATTTAATGTTCTCCACTAATTTTATAGATACATATGACCTTTTATGAATCTATTAAAGCTTTTATTTCGATCATATCTTCTGTATATATTTTATTTAAATTCATATAAATGAATAGTGTCAAAATTGACACTATTGTTATTTTATAAAAATACCATATTATAAAAATTGTTTAAAAATCACAAAAATATATAAAAACTATAAATTTAAATTTATATGTTCTAAAATGTTATAAAGTATAAAATTGTGGAAAATTCACAACCAATAAGTAATTTTTTGTTATAATTAAAAATTTAGAATGTTATTACCACAAATAAAATTAAATTGATTATGTAAGGATAAATCATGTTGATAATGTTTAAAATAATTTCCTAACATGTCAAAATTTTATTGGTTGATGCGATTACAACCCTATATCATCTAATATTCTAATATGAGTCATTTTTTTAGGTTTTTAAGTGGGGTTAGATTTATTATAAATTAATATTTTTAAGATTTCCAAAGGTTCCCCTCTCCTCCCTTATAATAGGGCACCTTCCCCCCTCTCATCTTTACACAACATTGAGCCTTAAATCTCAGCCAAACCCTGCCAAATTATCTTCTCCACTTCCCTATAAACAACCTATAGGTTCTATTATTCTTCAAAGACCAATTTTAGTATACTAAAAGGAGGTCTCAAAGAGGCGCTTCAAAGAAGAGGTAATGTCCGTTACCGATTCTTTCGACTTTATTTCTTCTTTCACTTATTCTTATTGGGTTTTTTCATCATGAAGTAATAACATGAGTATCACTTATATACTGAAATGTTATTATAATTATGAAACAACCCTATTTCATCATCTATCCATCCTACGTAAAATGAAATCACCGTGCGTGAGTACGTACAGAATATCGTCTCCACGCCGTGGTGTAATCTATTTTCCCACCACAACCTCACTTGGATGGGTATAATGGTGCAAATAAATAACAATATATGATTATTGTAAAGTGTTATTGATTCTTAAATAGTATACATACACTCCAATACAATTCCATGATCATGGAAACGATATCATCGCTCGTGCATACGTACGGACTACCGTCTCCACGACGCGATGAGATTCATTCTCCATGTTAACCATTTCATAATGATTATAATGTATATATAAGCATTAATAATGAAATATATGACATTATAAAGCAACTTGATTTATGTATATATATATATTTATGTCATCTACTTAATTGCATTCAACTCAATAAGGAAACGAAAACAACTTTCATGCATACGTACGACCTACCGTCTCCATGAACGGTGTATTTCATTCCATTTATTGATCTATTATATATATGTATATTCTGAATATATATTATATATAAATCATGTTTTATATTATTTAATTAATTATTCATGATCTAATTAATCATATTAATAATTACAAGTCAAAACATGGACAACAAATGAAATGATTTTACCCAAAACACTTTTTAACATGGAATATACAAAAGAACGGGTAATATAAAGAATAAGTGAACCATATATGATATCATAACAATGAATATGATTCTGTAATAAGTCAATGACATTATTTAAATCATTATACAGGAGGTTCGGATACATACGAAGCATATCAGACCTAAGGTAAGGGAAAAATTTTCAAATCTCATTTTTTTATCCGAGATTGCTTATTTGTAAGTATTTACTGGGGTTATTGCTATCATCCATGTACATGTTTTATAAAAGTGTTTTCATGTATATTTAAAGTCATTTTTACCCATTTTGACTTTTTCCCCATGGTATGTAAGGAATCATTCTTTTATTTACCCTACAAGTTACTTTTTTGACTTTTCTGACAAAAGTACGAGAAGAATTTTTTTCATCATATATGGAATGAATGGATTTTTACGGTTTTATAATGCCTTATTTTCATGAAGCTTACTCCAAAATATTTCATGAATATTTTAAACAAAATATTTTTCTTTTAAATTTTCATGACGTTTTGTGAAAAGAAATTGATTTTGAAGAAGAAAGGATATTTTCTTCAAGAATTCATTTCAAGTGTTTTATCAAAACCATTTTCTATCTAAGATGACATTATTTCATGTGTGTATGTTTAAAGTATAATGTATCTATAATTAATATGGTTTCACTTTTCTTATTATGAAATGATATCCATTTCTTTTATATAGATTATGTGATGATGGGATGATGTTTATGAAACCCATTTTATTCGTTGGGTTATTATGAATGATGTATGTTTATTTTGTGGCAAAAGTAAGAATGATTTCATTATGAGATGGGTGGGACCAATATCTCCCTCCAATGCATTGGGTAAGGATTTATATCTCCTGAGATAGACATGGCTGGAATGGTAAGTTAATCCGGTTCAGTGTTACAGGACTGCAACGAGGAGTGAACTCGATTCAGAAACGAACTTTGTCCACTAAGATTGTCTTGTCAGCAATGCCTTGGATACCACGGAAATCATATCATGTGATTACTGTTTTTCCACAATTACAAGTTTTATTTACAAGATATTTTATCATGATTGATGTTCCATTATGATCCACACCTTACGTACTGCCATGTTTTATGTCATTGCCCAAGATTGTGGTGTTTAAACATTATGTTCATATTTTTATGTTCAAATGTATATGGTTTGTTTTATTTTATCCATGCTTACCCTTACTGAGCATTTGAGCTCACCCTTTATATGTTATATTTTCCCCAGGATATAGAGAGAGTTTTTAGGTAATAAAACGAAAGGGGAAGATCTTATGGGAGATGTTGAAGATATTTCACCACGATTTGAAGATTATTTTCCATGTTTCCAAAGACACTAAACTATTACAGTCCTTTGGTGTCTGTATTTGTTATGTATTAAGTATTCCTCAAAAGTAATGTAATTTATATGTACGTCAAGCTTCGGGTTTCTACTATATTGTTTAGTATTAATTTTTATATAATTTATATGGATATCAGAGTGTTAGTATTCCTTAAAGAGTACTCTATATTTATGAAGGTAATCAGGGGTGTTTATTGATGTTAGGAAAATATTATTTGATTGGTGATTTATTATTGTCATAGTTATTACCATATGATGTAACATATATAATGGATTGATTATATTTTATGTAAACCATCATCGTTATAATTGAGTATGTGTGGGTTTTCTCAGACGTTTATAGTGATCATTTTATGCTCTTTAGAGAATAGGGTTTTCATAATGAATTAATATTTTCTATTCATTTTAATCAATATTAGTGAGATGATGTCAGGATTAGGTGAAATGTAGGTGTTGTTTTTTTATATTAGTGGCAAATTACTCAAATTTCTATCCTATATTGATTGTCATATTGAAATCTCAAAAAGATATTCGTGTTGGTGTAGATTTGCAACCTTATGTTTATAATATTTTTATATAGCATATTTGGATTTATCCATTAATGAAATGGGAGATTCAGAATCATATTGTGGATCAAATATCTGATCCATTGATCTAAAAACATATGTATCTTTTGGGTCACTTTATATTTTTTATATAGAAAGTGGACTGTTGCTTTTGTCTTTGAGCACACTATTGGTAATTGAATTAGGTGAAAATGAAGAATAAAAATCCATTCCCTATGAGTGATGATCATTATATTGATATTATGGGATAAATCTTGATTTATATGATGGAATATACATTTTATAGAAAAATACCCTTCTTAATATACATGCATATCATATTTACGTATAGCCTAGAAAATAAGTGAAATTTACAATATAATAAAACACAAAAAATCAATACCATAAATTCGAACACTTCATATTGAGAATAAATATAATACATAAAACTAATAGGATGAGAATGGGAGAAAATGTCAAAATAAATAGTATAAGTATAAATTTTTAATCCAATAGATCATGGTCACCCAAAAAATCCCACTTGCGAAAAAAAATATAAAATGAAAGAAAAAAATTATAAATATGAATACAATTTTACAAAATGTATACATAACAATGATAAAAAACCCAGTGAATTTTTTATTAAGGAGGTAAGAAGTATTTTTTACATGTAAAAAATATAATATATCCATTAATATAGTAAAAATAAGTGTTATAATAATAACATGACCACTATACTTGTAATTTGGCCATTTAAATAGTAATATAGCCATCAAAATCAGACAACTATCATTAGAAAACTAAAATGACATTTAAAAAAATTATTAATAATAATTTAATTGAATATAAAAATTATAAACAATAAGTTAAATATTCATATTTATGTAACATAAATATTTTAAGACTATAATTTTAATAAAGTGTATTTAATTAATTTTGATAAAAAATATAACTTTTATACCAATATTGAAATATTTAAATTAACTATACTAAAAAATTATTTTTGAAATTTTTTTTAATATTTTTTGTGATCATCAGGTAAAAAATATTTTGGGATTATTTTTTATTATTATTTTGAAATATTTTTTTGTAGATAGTAAAAATAATATTTTTCAAATAATAAATGTTTTATAAATTGATATTGTTTTAATATTGTTCTAATAAATTAATAAAACAAATTTTAACCAAAAAATATGTATAATAAGAATGATAATGAATGAATTTACATTAATCAACACATAATTACGAGTTTAATAATATTATTTAAATTTTTCTTACAATACCATTATATTTTAGGTTTATATTTTAATAAAATTAGAAAAAAAATTAATACATATAAAATCCATAAAAATCAAGATGTATACTTCCACATGATTAACATTTAAAAAAAATATGCTTAATTTTATCATTTATTTCATTGAAATCATGTTCTAAAATTTTATGTTGAATCCACATAAAGGAAATATATACCTTTCTCTAGTTTTTAATAATCATTAAGATCAATGAAAAAAAATTTGGGAACAAGGTATGACCACAAAAGGATCATTAATGGGTCTAAAGGCAAGGAAACATGTTAATCCAACAGGAAAATCCTGAGATCTCCTCGAAAATGATCCTTTATTAAAATTAAATTTTTCAAATGATGATTTTACTTACTCATGAAATCAAATTCAATTCTAAAATAATTTTTTAAAACATCTATTAATAAATCCTAAATGATAAATCAGAATCATGAGGGTCTCTTGTTAGACATCAGTACTCAGGATAACATTATCCTAAAAATTATACATCAAAAAAGTAAAATTGTATGAATATTTTATCAGATATAATCTCATTATAATACCTTAATAAATCGAGATAATATAATTAAAACTCTTTTTCAAGAATTAGAAATTCATGTAGTTACCTTGGGACGTTGTATCATCCCGTTACCTACATTCAAGTAATTCCATTATCTTTACTTTGTTTTTTACTTAATTGGGTGCATCTTGGGACTCCTAAGGATGGAGGGAATTTATTTTAGAAAATTTAATAATATATATGTATGGATTTTTAGTTTTAATTAATATAATACTAGAATGAATTTATTAATGGATTTGTGGGTTTGTTCCCATGTTCGGAGAACTCCCAATATGTTTTTTGTTTTTGTGTCCGAACCAAGAGTTTTTTTCTCTGTTCTAGGAAACTACACCACGTATTAGGGGTTAACAGATGTGTAATTGGTCTCCAAAAAAATCACAAACTATTTACATAACATGAAGTGATTACATGTTGTGTAATGATTGCATGATGTGTAATAAAAAATGATTTTTTTAATTAAAAAGAGATGAGTTTTTAGTATATCCATGTTTTGTGGATTACAGAACATATAAAGGGATTCCAAACCATTTTAATGTCATTGACATGTTTTTGGGGTTCCATATGGGTTATAAATTTATTTATTATGAAACAGCTCTCTTGGATCTCGATCTTGAGCCCTTCTCATGTGATTGTTGTAGTCTTCATTCAATCCAAATTTATTTTTTTAACGATTGATCAAAATTGATGTATTTTTTCAAATATCTTAGTGATTAATCCATTTTACATATTTATATCATTGATCACGGGAGAAGTTTTTCAATCAATTGTCATATCCATTAAACAGTGGTAATGGTTCTTCATGTTTCTTTCTTGATATGTGGTTAGATATTATTTTGAGGGTTGTTCCTCAATTGGTTGTGGTGTGACGAACCTGTATTCTTATGGTATGTGTATTATCCTCTACTATGGAAATCCATTTTTGTTAATTTAGATTAATTATATGATGTGTTGATTTATTCTAGTTCTTCTTTTTTCATTATTTTGTTCCTCTTATTGGTAGATCTCTTATGGGTTTGTGTGACCCAATGTTTTAATGTAGTTTGTTCGGTCTCCATCCCCAGTTGATGAATTCTATTTCACTTATTTTGATAAATATTTTTATTAAATGAAATATCATTATATATATAATTTATTGGATTTGTGTGTGTGGAGATGGGTTTTTATAAAAGATGGGTTCCCCTAGTTTTAGTAAAAGGAACTGGTTTTCACTGAATTTTGAAATTGATTTTTGAAATGATTTTCAAAGCTTGAAATTATCCAAATGTATTGATGTATTGATTGAAAAATAAAACACACAGAAATACTTGGATATTTTGGTGGGAGGTATAATAATAGGTCTTATCTATTTTTAGGGGTTTTTTCACATGGAATTTATCTATACTCTCTAGGTTCATTGTTCTAGTGACTTTTTGGACATGTTGGGGGGTTCACATTCTAGGGTGTTCCTATTCCCTCTAGACTCAATGCATTTGTCTAGTGGATTTATGAATTAAAAATTTTCTATATTTTTTTGCTATTTCTTAGCCATGCTAACCTAGTCTGATCCTTGTTGTGATGATACCTATGCGTCTTAGTGAAATTGGGCTACTCTTGGATTGCACTATTTTATTGTACTACCATGGATTTTTATATGAAATGTGATACATGATTCATTGACTATATATATTTGATTATATATTTGGAAAAGAAATTATTTGGAATTTATTAACGTTTTTTTGAAATGTGAAAAAGTGTAAATTAAATTGCTCTGCCAAGTTTTTCATTTAAATACTAGTAAACTATTATTATGACTTGTTTTCTATAAAAAATATAATTCTTGGATTTTTTGAAATGACTATATATGAAACACACGTGTTAGAACCTAATAATCTTGTTATCTCACACCATCCACACCTCTTCGATGATGTGCATACCTAGTAATATCATTCGATAATGGGAAAAAAAATGCACAGTAGTGTGGCGATGACGTTTTCTGTCAGCTGGGATGAGTAGAAAGTTGTGAGATCACCAGATTTTCCCCATTCTATCACTTTCAGAATTTGTTTTATCCTTTTTTGGGAATTTCTTTGTGGGTAGACTTGTAAATAGAGATTTTTTCAACTCTTGAGTGGTTAGTTTTTCTCTATTTGGTATAGTTATGGAATATACATATCATCCACTTTTTCTCTCTATTGTGTATATATATATGTATTCCATGTCATTGCTTTATGTTTGGAGAAATCAATCCCTTTATTTTCTGTTTGATTCCCAGGTGCTTGTCCACAGCCCGTGGGGATGGGGAACTATCTTTGGTTATTTGGAAAGTTGGGTAGGGTACAAACTTTATAGGTTTTTTATGTCATTTAAATATAGTTTTTTATCATATCCATTTGTTCTGGGGTTTTTTATTTTCTTGGGATTTTTGATATACTATAGATAGTATTTAGGAAACATGAGAGGTAGATTGGGGGATGTTTCTTGCTCGCTCTTTCCATGATGAAACCCATGCTACCATGGGATGTTGGGCTGTGTGTCTCATATTTTGAGTTCTTTTGGTAAATCTCTGTTTTTCATTATGATTTTCTAATTCAAGATGAGATTTATTTTTCTATTGTATGGTCATTTCATTTATATTGGTGTATAGTAGTATGCCTTTGAGACTTTTTATATGACTTATATAAGTGGATTCAGCTGATTCTCTTTAGGGGAATCATTTGAGGGATCATAACTTTATTGAGGCATTCATGGAATCATTTCTTACTATTGGCCAGAATGTTCCACAATCTCTTAACTCAATTTTTTAGGTACTGACAGGAGATGTAAACGATTGAGTTTGATCACAGTAGTTCTTAGGTGAGATTACACCATCCATTAAATATGCAATAGTACTTTATGAGGTGTAGAAATAGTTATATGAGATCGATCATATATAAGACATCTTGGACACAAATGAGATTATTGAGGTGAATTGTTTTTTGTTCATACATAAGGATCATAAAAAGAATTAGTGGGATTCTATTGTACACACAGATAGGAAAATAGTCTTAGATGACGAGTGTTTCAGGACTCCCATCTTCTAACAGTTTTTTCTAAATTCCCCGATGTTGGAAGAGTCTCTAGAGTTCCTCTGTTTATATTTGGGGGATCACTCAGATTTGGTGTACAGTAATTGGTTTGATGAGGTGGTTCTTTTTTACCAGTCGTTGTAAATAATGACCAGATGAATGCTCAAATGTACCTGTAGGGTTTTCAAGTAGATATTAGATATTAGGTTTTCATGCTAATTCTTTTGAACATTGTATAAACAGTGGACTGACATATGATGGTAGAAAATAATATTTAAGGAAAGGTGGAATATTTTTACCTTTACTTCCACATAGTTCCAACATTAGTGGAGAACTAGGGGAGAAGAGGATGTAGAAAGATCATCACAGGAGTGGTGGAGGTGGGTCTCAATAACATTTTACTTCATTACCTCTAGTTTCCACTAGTTGTCTGACACTGACTTTCTATAAGTGAGGAATTATCATACACCCACACACACAAACACATGTTGTTCATGTCCCTACCCTCCATGCCCGAAGGCCATGAAAATTATCATTATTTCCCCATATTTAATCTATGAGGAGGGGTAACCTATAATGTTTGGTAATCCCAGAGGCACCTTGGAATAACTAAATAATTTTAGGCCTAGACATGTGTATCCAATATCCTAAACATAAAATCCCCAAAAACATAAACCATTAGAATAAATCCAGTCATCATAAATTTGGATTCAATAACCTAATAACCCAACCATCCATTACTTCAAATCTAGCATAACCCCATGGAAAAATATACAATTCTCGATCCCAGTGGATGAATCTATAACACTCATTCATAAAATATGTTATCCTAGCATAGTTGGGTGTTATTTTCTAAAGCCCCATCAAGATCTTTATAGCATATGGAGGTACAAGAAAATCCACCATCATCTGAATAACATATCACTCACAAAAATACCCCAACTATCCACCATCTATGAATCACACCTCCACCTTTTAGTTGGTAGTTGTCATTGCTGCGATGGGCCACTTAGGGAATAATAACTATAACCACCAGAGAACACTCCTGATACCCCAATGACAGTGTCACATCCAATTTGTTGACTACATCATTGATGCATCCACCAATGACTACAATATTATTGTCAAATACCTCAGTAGTGAAGCACCATCAGGAAATATATGAGTTGTTAGGAAAGGTAGATGTGGGTCCAATGAAAGTGATACATGACATCTTTATTTAATCCTCAGTAGGGATTGAATTATTTTTTATTTTATCATCCCACTCATTTATATTTGGTTGTTTTTTGAATATTAATAACCTTCCAACACAACTAATGTCCTTTGATATTCTTCTAGAAAAACATCTTGCGAAGTGGAATGGGTAGGGGTTTTAGTTTCCCTAAATGTGTAGTATTGATAAATTAGATGGAGATAGTATGCGATTTTATTTCTCCCAATCTAGATTTTATAATGTAATCATATAGATATATTGACTTGTTTCACGTTGAGATGATATTTTTTTATCATTATAATCATTTATTTCTTCTAGTGATGTGATATCATAGATGATTCATGGAGAGTGGAATACGAGGTCCGATTATATAGGAATTTCATACCCTAGTCTCTGGATTTTGATTTCTTCTGTTGCAATTGAGCTTGATAGAGTTTCTTTTTTATCATCTCACTATTTTGGTTTTTTTATTATATTATCAGAGAATATTTAAAAAGTATTCTTACAAAGAGGTGGGAAGAGTTTAAAATTTATAAAGTTCTAGGGATGTAGCCAAAATCAATACCATCTTATCATATGGTGTGGATAGAGTTAAAGGAGCTCATTATTATGTTCGATAATCTGGTAGAGATGGGTTTTGTTTAGCAAATATTTTTGATTGAGGAGCCCCAGGGCTCTTTTCCAAGAATCCAGATGGTTCACTATTGTTGTATAAATACAATCAAATGTTAAAATTAGAAATTTATAATAACAAGTATACATTTCCTCATGTTGATTATTATTTTTTGAATTGTTAATGGGGGAAAAGTTGTTTTCAAAATTGATCATCATCTATGTTATTATCACCTCAGTATTTTAATGTGTGATATATAGAAAATATATTTTATTAGCAGTTATGGCCTTTTAAAATTTATGGTGATTCCATTTGTTTTATGTAGAAATCTTTCAATTTTTATGGATTTGATGAATTAGATATTCCGTCACTATATTGATTGTTTTTTATAGAGTTTATGGATGGTA
The DNA here is from genome assembly GCA_963277665.1 of Viscum album. Lineage (NCBI taxonomy): Eukaryota > Viridiplantae > Streptophyta > Magnoliopsida > Santalales > Viscaceae > Viscum > Viscum album. The sequence continues at coordinate 1,845,280,545 of OY728150.1, forward strand.
TTTTTCATTTTTTCAAGATCTGAGCACGATCATGAGCACCACATGAGTATGGTTTTCAAAATATAGAATATTTACCTTTTATATGGAATGATTTTAATGTTAATTTTCTGGATTCAAGAAGTGAAACTACTAGGGTTATTTTTTCTGATCATGGATTATCAGTTGATCCTGAGAATGTGTTAGATATTGTGTTATGGGAAGAGACCCAAAATGTTATTGAGCTATAGTTTTCTTAGACTTCATAGATATTATCATTGGGTTTTGAAGGATGTATATATGTTAGAATTTTTTTTTACTACTCTGAATAGAAAATGGGTGAAATTCATATGGGATGAAAAATGTCAGTCCTCTATCGACGAGCTTAAATGGAATCTATCAGTAGCTAATATTCTGTTCATTCTAGATCCCATTATAGGATATTTATATTTTTTTAATCCTTTTGGAACTATATTGGGTTGTGTACTCATGAAAAATGGTCATGTGATAGCTTACGACTCTCATCAAATTTTATCATATAAGATGAATTAGTCCAATCATGATTGAGAGATTGCTGTAATTTATCACTCACATAACTGTTAGTGTCACTATCTTTCATGGGAAAAGTACATAGTCTTTTCTGACCATAAAAGTTTGAGTTATATATTTTCTAATAATGAAATTAATATATAATATAGTTATAAGGTGGAATACCTTTATAAAATTGCATTCAATATTAAAAAAACTCTTGGGATTAGGGAATGTCATTGCAGAAAATGATAGCTGGAATGTTCCATCAGAATCATTCATTGAATCAATGGAATATTGGAACCTTATTGTGATTTTATTAACATTTATCTACTTTCTGATTAGGGTGTTTTGGGAATGGTTCTACGTAATTTTTAGTCATCATCATATCTCCTTGAGTCTATTTTGATGAATTAGTAGTACAATGAAGGATTTTGAGGAATTAGAGAACCCATATACGGTAGAGAAACCATATGTAGTTGATTTCTCTCATTAGATAGTAGTCTTATTTTTGGTAATAAAATTTTATTCCCAGCATCTATGATAAATTTAGTTTATCTAATTGTCATATTTATTCATTTTCCATTCATTAGTGTGATAATAATATGTAATATGACATGAAATGGATGTTCTGGTGGCTGATTATATAGCGTGAAATTGCTGATTTTGTATCCCACTTTTACACCATACAACATATCAAAGAGGATGATTTGAAACCTTTTTTTTCATCAGAATATTTTATTTCTGGATTGAAAATTGAACAAGGAATCCATGGACTTTTTTGTTGGATAGAGCTAAACTCCCTGATGGGGAAATGCTATTGGGGTGTTGATTGATCAGCTATAAAATCCAGGTCATTTAATTCCAAAAAATGTCCCTATAATAGTCAATTATCTAGATAAGATGTTTGTGTAGGAAGATATTAATTTACATGGGGTTACATAAACCAATATTTTATACGGTTATAATTTTTTCACTTGAAGGTTATGGAAAATTCCCCAATATTCGATGCAGACATAGGTCATATTGATAAGATATTAACATCTACAAAATGATGGTTAGTTAGAGTGTGATACTCAGGTTTTGGAGGGTATGCCTCATGCCTATGCCTTGGGATTTGGTAGATCTTGGGATAAGACTCTGGGATTGGTTGGTTTCTCTTTTAAAAAAATTATTTATTTATCAATTAGAATTGTTATTTTTTTAGGATTTGTATGGATTTCCTTGTTGATCACCCCTTTGTAGAGAATAGGTGGGTAAACAGTCTTTGGTGGGACCATGATTAGTTCAGGATAATTCTCTTATGATTCCTGATATACGTCGACATTTGGATGTAGTATAGAGTTGTGAGAAATCATTTTTGGATCATTTATTTCATCCTTAAGGGTTTTCTATAGGTTACTAAGATTTCATGAAATTTTATCCTTTGATGGGTCACTATAATCTTGAAAAATTTGTAAATTCTTCTCCAACATACATTGGACCATTTTAGATCATTGAGTGGCTTGGTAAGGTTTCTTATCTATTGTAATTTCAAGTTTAGTTGTTAGAAATTCATGATGTTTTCCATGTATTGAGCCTCTGGAAATATCATCTTGATACCATTAACGTTATGAGTTGGGAAAATATTGATATAGACATGTATTTTTATGTTGTTGATAAGTTAGATTACATCATTGAAACATAAATGAAATTCTTACATTAGAAGTTGATTCTAATGGTCCCATTGTTTTTCAAACATATATCAGATTCTAATAAGACTTTGGAGTTAGAGTCATTGATGAGGGGGAAGCGTCCTAACCACTTTACCAGACTTCATTGTTAAGCATGAGTTCATGGGTTTATAAATTTTTTTGGTGGGGATTTTATACCATCCTATTACCGTCTATCAAGTAATTACCTTCTATTTACCTAGTTTCCTCTATAATTTACATTGACTTCAGTGTCCCAAGTATGTAGTGACATTTACGGGGGAAAACATCCTAAATTTTGGGGATGGATGTTAGTTTTAAATAAAGCTATATGGATATGAATGTGCTAATTTAATTGGGGGGGGGGGGGTTCTTCCCATTTTTATAGAATACCTGAGGTTTTTTGATTTTCTATGTCTGAACCTATAATTTTCTTCATTGTGCTGGGAGATTACATACATTTTAAAGGGGTCACATGATGTGTACTTGGTTATCATGAACATATTGTTATATTTTATAAAGAATTAAAGAATTAAACTCCATTTAAGGGGTTCACGATGTGTAACAATAAATGTTCAATTTTTAATAAAAACACTTCTAGTTTTAGACTATCTTAGTATAGAAGATTTATCAATGTGAAAAGAGACTATACCCCTTGTAAATATCAAGAACTAGGATTTTATGGTTCCTTACAGGGGTTAATTTTATTGATTTTCATAAAACATTCTTTTATCTCAACCATGAGAACATATCTAGTGATTTAATCAGCCTCAATTTCATCTGGATTTATTCATTAATAGGCTGATTACCATTGAGGTTGTTTTTTGTTTCCATACAAAATTATTCCTTTTAACTTTTTCATTGATTTGATCATGGTTGAACTATTTTAGTGTGTTATCAGATCCATTGGCCTATGTTAATTTTTCATCTGGTTTCCTTCATGATATGTGTTGTGATCTTGATCTGTGGGTGGTTCATTTTTTGGTTATGCTACAACATGTGTGCATTATTGAGGTATATGTTGTTTCCCCTTCTCTGCAATTTTTTTCCAAATTGGTTCTTTTCTAAGATGTGTAGATAGAATCTTTAGCCTTAGTATATTCTATTTAATTCGTCTTATCTGTGGGTCTTTTGAGGTCATGTAAAACCCCATGTTTTGAGTTATGGTGGTTCTCTCTTTTGCATGTTTTGGATAATTTCATTTCACTTATTTTTATAAATATTATAATTGAAGGAAATTAAATGATATTGTTGATTTTATTTGGGTGTGGGGAACTGGGTTTTATAAAAAAGGTTTCACCAAGTTTTGGTAAATTTAAATGGTTTTCAAATCATTTTCAAATGGTTTTGTGAAATGGTTTTCAAATAATGAAATAATGAAAATGGATTGATGAATTGATTGGGAAAATATAGATAATGGTAAACCTTGGGTACATTGATTGATTGTATAGTAATAGTTTTCATCCTCTATTGGGGGATTGTCTCATCAGGTGTATCTATACTCCATAGGACCATTGATCTAATGAATTAATTGATTTGTTGGAGAGTTCAATTTTTGGGGAGTTCTTCTTCTCTATAAAACCAGTACATATGTCTGTTGTCTTGATGCATACATGATGTTCTATATTAGTTATGAGTTTCCTAGATATCCAGACATAGTGGGATACTTGGAGTGATGTAAAATACACTTCTTGGGTGATTTGGGATACAATTAGTTTGTAATTTTTTATTATATCATGTGTTTTGATATGATATTTGAATCATTCTTTTTTTTGAAATGATATTTCTTTTATTATGTCTTGATATAAAAATCCTTGAAACTGATTTACATGCTATATTTTGGAATATGGAAAAAGGGGAAATTTAACTATTTTTCCATCATTTTGATATAAAAATATTAAAATGTTATCATAAAATATTTCCATTAAAATTGAGAAATCATGTATTATTGTACGCATAATAGATACAGAACACAAGGGATAGAACTTGTTGAGCCTTTTATATTACACCCTACACACCTCTTTAGTGGTGTGTAGACGTGGTTATGTCTTTTAATGTAGGGAAGACAAGGCACCAAAGTAAGGTGGTGAGGTTTTCTATCATCTATTATTGGAATATGGTGGAGATACGGTGGGATTGTACCCATTCTATCACATTGATTAGTGGAGTTTTCCTTTTATTTGTAGTTCTTTTTGGTTAGGTATGTATATATATATTTTTCTACTATTGTGTTTTTTTGTTTTAAGATGATTGTTTTCTATTATATAATACATTTTTCTTATGCGTTTTTTCTCTATTGTTTATTAATATAAGATATATTTTATTATTATTGATGGATGATATCACTTTTAATGATTTTTTGATGCTTGGGTTCTAGTCATTAGTCTATGGGGACTGGGAATGACCTCCGGGTATGTGGTGGGACGGGTTAGGTACTAGTTTGAGAGGGTATTTGATTTGGTTGGTTACAAAAAAAATTACTTCCTATAACTCTTACAATCACTCTTATTGAAACATTTACAAATGAAACAACCCAAAAAATTAATTCCTTCATATATTTAGTTGAGATAAACTCACTACCCGACGCATGGAGAGCTATATCAGTCTCACCTATCATTAGGATCAATTTCCAATGAACAAAAAATATACAAAACAAATATAATCATTCACTTAAATCATAAAATATAATGAATTATTTATTTTAACACATGTATTAAATAACTTTATACGACACAAAATAATAAAGATAAAAATATTTTTTCCTTTGAAAAATCTTAAGTTGAAAAATTTCTATATGTATAAAAAGTTTGATATTTCTTGAAAACCTGGAATAAATGTAGTGGAATATTGATTAAAAATAATGTCAATATTGGATGATAAAATTATTAATGTTTTATATGGTAAAACACACTCGTTTGTTACTTTTGTAATATGTTAAAAATAAACCATACAAAAAATATTTACAATATTCCATTTTAAGAAACTTTTGAAATTTAATGGATTGGGGAATTTTTTTAACAATCATTGGAATATAGTGAATAATATTTCATAAGTTCTTTAAATAAAATTCTCATGGAAAATAGGAGTTGGATGGAATAATTTTTAAATACAATATTAAATGAATGTCCCTTGATTTGTGTCTAACTAACCACATACATATTATTCCATATTAATAGTAAACATATATTAATTATATACTTGTTTACGAAACATTTTAATGTTTACTCATTTATTAAAAATTATTTTATTTCATTTATCACCATATTATATATGTACGATATTTTATAGTTGTTTAGTTCAGTATCCCAAAACAACATATGATGACCATGGTAAATGTGAGTCATTTTTACATCATCTACAAACTATTAATAAATATAAAGTTATAATTTATATATATTGAAAATAATATAGAATCATATCATGGATTTATAAATGACAAATAAATCACATCACATCGTGGAAGTTGTAGACTACACATACATATGAACGACGTTATCATTTCCCAATGGTTGGAAGGGTAGGAAGGAATGTAATGTATGATCATTTAAAAAATAATAATTATGTCACAAATGTTAATAACATATTCATTATATAATTCATTGAAACTAGCTATGTGAGGTGTTAATGAAAAATGATGCACAACATTTTGTTGAAGTGGTGACCACACATACACATAGGGTATGTTTTAATTTCCAAAAGGTTGATTTATATAAAAAATGTTCTCTTTATTACACATTAATTAAAAATATATTACATAATATTAAAATTAATTAAACATATAATATCTAGAATTATATGATATTTTTGAATTATTTACATTACATGATAATTTAAAACATGGTAGAAACTTCTTTATTGAAAACGTCCTTAATATGATTGCACATTAAACTGCATGGGATAACCTAGGGACATAATTAAGAATGGGGTGAGATATAAATTGCAATAAGGGAAATTAATAGGGAATAATAATAAGAAAAAAATACATGTTAGATAAAAGTCTTTTCAATGAATAATATAAAGGCTGATAATCATAAACATGAACAATTGGACAATATATAACATGATAACATGTGAAATATGGAAATATCTTAAAACAATGCATCACAAACATAGGTCAATAATAACTGCTATGATATCATGATTAAAAAAATCACATAAATGAATTAGGTTCCCTCTCCGTACCAAGATAATGTATCATGAGACTGAACATTAACCAATGCGTTATAGCAATATATAATTTTGGGTACATCCATGTATTTCATTTCATTATCAAATTAATGTGCATCACATAGATCATGAAATATGGATTCATTAATTATTATAATTTATTCCGTGATAATGGATTATACAATACACACATGTAAGTCCCAAAAAATATTTATACATGCATAATGGTGAACACCATTGATAGCAAATGTGATGGGGTATTCACTACACAATTGTTTGGAATGGAAAATCGCTTTGAAATTTCGGTAGCATAACGATTTCACTAAAAAATCATAAAATGGGATTATGAGAGAGAAAGGGGTATATCATCATTTGGAAATCAATTGAATAGAAAGTAGGATATAGAATAACATATCCTATTATATTAAACTAAATTTAAAATACACAAGATTAAGAATATACTTCAATATAGGGGAGAAAGTGCAAGATATATTACTAACTTTCGGCATTGTAATGGGTGCACATAATGGTTCATTGGAATGATTTAATGAGAGAGAAAGGGGTAAATAATCATTTAGAAATAAATTGGCATTAAGGTGGATATGGAATAATATATCCCAATATGAACAAATGAAAATTGAAGATATAATATAAAAGATATTCTAGAATGTAATTGAGAAGAAATAAATCAATTACATGATTGTGTGAAACCAAATTCATAGGAAGAGCACTTTGAGAGATTGAGGGAACCTTGTGAAGAATCTATAGATTCTAGGAAAATTTTGAATGTAATCCAAGGATTGTTAGTTAAGATAAGTGGGATCATGGGTGGGTTTATATATTAAATGAGTGGGAATTTCTTTAATATTACAAAAACATAGGTTTTGGACTCTATATAATAAAATAACCAAATAAAAAAACCTTCCCATGTGGTATGAATATGGTTTCTACAAAATTGTATTTTCTAACATTATTTTATATATTTAAGGGACTAAATTAATAAAATAATACCCTTTATTATGTGGAGGTTAGTCATACTCTTAATGAAATGATTTTAAAACATTAAGAGATATTAATGGTTTTCTAGGATTCATAAAGTCATTATACAATTAATCATACAAATATAAAATAACAATACATTAAGTGGGAATAAAATAAAGAATTTAGGATACCATTTAAACTATTTATTACATCATTTTTGGGTCATTTTAATGTCATAATACACACTATATAGTTATACATTATTTAATTTTTACAAGAAAATTTGATGACATCATGAAATTTATGCAAATCCAACCATTATAAAATTTTGATATTATGATTCCAAAAATGATATTAAATTTATCCAAATAAATTTTTAAATATGTTCATTTTCACTTTTAAAATAATAGTTAACATTTTTTGAGAAATCCTGTAATTTTGACAATAACAGTATTCAAACCCTTATAAAAATTAAATTTGGCTTCATAGAAAATAATATGAGATTTTATATTTAAGAAAATTTATTCAATAATAAAATTTTATCAAAATAAAATATAATTCAAAATTACATTAATTCTTAGAAATAAAATATTTAATTTATTTTGAGTATACGCTAAAATGCAATTTCTGTTTTATTTTTTGTAATATTAAAATGGATTATATATTATTAATAATAAGTAAATATGGACATTATTATATATAAAATTGAATGTAAATATTCATATAATTAATTATGTGGTACATATCTCTTTAATAAACCAGAAAACTCCCTATGTGTAAGGTGAGTGACAATGATACGTACATAGGGTGGTTTGGTTTACATGATTTCGGTTGTGATCTTGATGATCTTGAACGTCTCTTATAAATGGTTTCTCTCATTCTTATATTGCTAGATATCATCTTCAGGTTGGTCAAAAATAGATCCTAGTGCAGCTATCTCCATTATAATATCTAGTAATTTCACTTTATAGGGTATGATCCCACTGGTTTAAGATATCACTTCCTTTGTCTATGTCAATTGAATTTGTTAAAACCATATATTTAAACTGAAAATATGATTATTGTTCAACCAATATATTATCAATACTAAAGATCCATAATAGTATTATAAATCCAATTGAATATAATAAAATCAAATTAGTTCATGCATGTTCTATATCCATATAACATAATAATACATTTAATTAAATCACGTGGTTAATTTTAATTATAACAGTTCGGGTGGTTACAATATTTCCCATTTAATAAATTTAATCACCCCGGTTTTCTTTTACCATACCAAAAAAGATGAGGGTAACTCTGTTTCTTCGCCTCCTCTGGTTTCCACATCACTTCTTGAAACATATAGTTTCTCCACAATGCTTTGACAAATATTATTTTCTTATTTTGTGCGACATTGTCTCTTTGATCTAATATCTTTACTAACATCACTTCATATGAAATGTCATTATCCCATTGGACCATCGATGCATTAAGTACATGTGATTGGTATGGTGTGTACGTCCCCAAGATGGATAAATTAAATAAATCATGTACTTGAGCTAGGTTAGGTGGTAGTTCTAGTTAGTATTCCACAGCTCTGATGCGATCAAAAATCTCGAAGGGTTCGATGTATCTTAGATTCATCTTTCCCTTCATCCAAAATATGATAAATTTTTTCAATGGTGATATGTGGAGAAATACTATGTGTCTAACATTAAACTCTATGTCTCATCGATGATTAGCAGCATAGCTCTTCTATCAACTTTTAAATTCCTTGATGTGACGATTAATGGTCATAACAATTTCCCCCACTTCCTCAACCATTTTAGGACCTAGTAGTTTTTGTTCCCCAAATTCATCCCAACATGCAGGTTTTCTATACCTATTCCCATAAAGAACCTCATAGGGAGAAACTTGGATTCTCTAGTAGAGACTATTTTACCATGAGAACTCAACCAGATGATGATATTTGTACCATCCTCTATTGATGTCCATTGACCATGCTCTAAACATTTCTTAAAGTGTCTGAATAGTCCTCTAATTTTTTCTATTTGTTTTAGTGTGATAAGTCATGCTGATGTTCAACTGGGTATTTAGAGAACGAAGCAGAATCATCTAGAAAATAGAAGTGAATCTAAAATCTCAATTGGAAATAGTCAATAGTGGTGTTCCATGGATCCTCACCAATTCTCTAATATATATCCTTACAAGTTGATCAAATGAAAAATCCTCTTGACTCACAATGATGTTCACAATATTCAACTTTTATAAGATGATACACCACAACCCATATCGCATTATTCCATATTTATATCAATAGAAGACCAAAGACAATGTCCATTGTGATGTTTTCCTATATCGATGTAAGTATGGTTAATTTTTTCACCATCCCATTTATTTTTATCTATTCTTCTTTCAATTGCTGACAAAAAGGACATCTTGATGTATATTCCTCAATCTCCTTCTTCATATTTTCCCTCCTATAGTTTTCTTGGAGATCTTGATACATCATTATACTTCCTGGGTGGGTGAAGACGGTTGATATTTGTGAGTAATCCACCATCTCCTTCTTTACCTTAGGATTTGATGGTATAAAAAATCTTGACAAAAATCACAAAACACCTTCTTCATTAATACATAACTATGTGGATTTCCATTTACTTATAGCTTTCACTTTTTTTATGAATTAAAAAACCATCTATTTTAGATTAATTTATATTCTATATAAGTTATGGTTGATCAATCATTTATGATATAATTTATTATTCAACTTCCTTTATGATTTCCAAGCCCATCCTATCAAAATTTAAGAAGATTGGATCCCTCTCAATTCTCACTAATGATAGAATTTTTGGATCCTTTCTATTAAGTGTATCTACTACATTATTCGTTTTACATTGATGGAAGTGGTTTTAATAGTCATAGTCCTTGATCACCTCAAACCATCTTCATGGGAAGAAATTTAGATCTTTTTTTGTGAATTTATATTTGAGATTTGGTGTGATACATATATATTTCACACTTCATTCCAAAGAGGCAATGAAAAAATATTTTCAAAGAGAAGATCACTACATCAAACTTAGGATCAGGCAATGGGTAGTTTTATTCATGATAATTCATCATAATTGAAGCATAGTATATGAAATTTTGGTTCTTCATTAACACACAATGTCATCCCTTATTTAATGAATTGTTGAATACCAAGAACCTTTATCCACTTGTCAATAGTGTGATTACTGGAGAATTGATAAGACTAATTTTATATTCCTTGAATCACTCTTCACACTCATCATTCCAAGAAAATTCTACTCCCTTATGTGTTAGCTTGTTTAGAGTGTATGAAAAATGTGGTAAATTTCTCACAATTCAATGATAATACCCATCTAATCTAAGAAAACTACAAATATCTATCATAGATGATGGTATCAACCATTCGACAATTTAATATTTCATGGAACGGTCTATAGGTATCTTATTTCATTTGATGATATGTCCCAATAATGAGACATCCTTTAACCAGAAGTCTCATTTTCTATAATTTCCAAAAATATTCTCTTTTTTAAAGGACTTTAGAATTGTACTTAGATGGTCTCATGCTCCTACTTTATTTTGGAGTATATTTTAATATATTCTATAAAGAATACAACAAATATATTGAGGTAATATCTAAATTCGATGTTTAGGATGTACATGAAGGTTACTAGAGGCTTATTGATCTTGAAATTCATCATTATGAACTCATAGTGACTATTCCTCATTTGAAATATAGTCTTTGTAATATTTGTCTTTTTTATGCTCACTTTGTAATATCATAATTGAACAAGACATAAATCTAAGGTAGTGGATACATGTTATTTACCATGAACTTTTTGAGCTCATGATAATCACTAAAAACGGTGCATTGTCCAATCATTTTTTCTTGAGGAGGAGGACTAGTACACCCTATGGTGAAGAACTCGAGCGTATAAACCCATTATCCAGATTCTCCCATAGTTTTTTCTTCATCTCCTCATGATCCACAAGAGCCATTCTATATTTATTATAATATATTCATAATTACTCATGTATAATATTTATTTAAAATTTAATCTCTCGTCAAGTATGTAGACTCGGAAATTTCTCAAAAAACATATCAACATAGTCCTTCACAATATGAATATCTTGGAGGATGATTATATCCTTTGATTCAATCACTTGAGCTGATATGATTTCATTTAAGTAAATTATATAAATTCTTTTTTATGTTGGTGTTAAATAATATTCATCCTCTCTTTGACTTGTTTAGAATCAGTGTATCGATGGGAAATACACAGAGTGATTTCCTTCTCGTGAAAATTAATATAGGATCTATATAGGTAATGTCAATCAATTCTCATAATTACATAAAATTCAATGAAAGTGGGTATAAAAATTTTATCTAGGATGTTTATCCCATAAATAATGATAGAGGAGGAGTTATGTACTCAGGATATAATAATTACCTCATTTTTCTTTTTCACCAATAACTCCATTTTTTGGGGAGTTTGAATAGTTAAACTGATTTTTCCTGATATAAATGATTTTGTAGTACCAGAATGAAAATTTTTATTCACTATAAAATAATGAATAACTATAGAATTTGTCGAAACTTTTTTTTGTGGGGATCCTCATAAATAGTTGTGATTGAAAAAAGATCTGCCTTACTACCTTGGAGGTTTTCGGTAGTGTCTGATAACCCTTGGCTTAGTACAATGATTTGAAAAGTGCCATAGTTCATTACTATTGTATAAATTAACATTTCATTAAGGTATGATTGGATAATTACTCTCCTCAATCTTATTATTGGGATTCTCATATCTGAAATATCTTGATAGGTTCCCCTCCTCCATGAACCTAAATAATTCCCTCACCCTCATTAGGAAATTTCTAGTGTTCTTATTTCTATACCTTTGATAAGTACGATGTTGAAATTTCATTGAATCGTTAGATTCCTCCATTAGATCTCTAAAATTAAAATCCACTTTCCACTATTAATCCCTGTGAAATATTTATGATTCGTCGATCTCTATTTTGAATTGGAGGGAACATCATCTAATTTCCTCATAGTAATCAAATTCACGGATCACTATATGTTTTTTGTAGACTACATTTTAGACAAACAAATAAGAAATCAACCATTAATATAGGGGTAAAAAAAATCTAGTAGTATATTTTGAAAGTCAGGTGATGTTTTTATTTGTACGCCCTGACAGATTCATCATCTTTTTTCATGAGGTAATTCAAATCCCTTTCAATTTTAATTTAGAGAATTCACAGAATATAATTATCCAAAAACACTTTGTAGTATTCCTTCCACCCAATCGCTTTGATCTCACCCGCATGATTCATATTGTTGATCAGTGTTCCCCACTATTCAGCTTCTCCCTCTATGTGATAGTCATCTAGTATAACCATATCTTGTTTGGAACATTGAATGATGAATAAGATATAATCAATGTCATAGATCTATTGATCGACTATCAAGGGAGTAGATAATCCATTGAATATCAGTGTCCTTTTTCGTAATGAAATCAATTGAAGATTGTTTTCTAATGGAAATTTTCTAACTTCATTTGATCATGGATTCTATTCAAATCATGAGTTAGTTGAGAGAGTATCATCACAATGTTTACAATTCGTAGTCATAGCAGGTTGAGTATCTCGTTGGGACAGTCATCACACTTACTATTACATTTATTATGTTGAAAATTTATGCTATTTTAAGATATCATCTTGAATAAATAACAAATTAAGGATGATTATTTTTAAACTATTAAATACATAAAAGTGAATCCAATGAAAATAAATTGATAACATATAAAATTACTATTACTTCATTGACTTATGAATTTCTAGGTTTCAATCTATGATATCTATTATATATTTCATCAAAAGTTTTCTTTGGGGTATTTTCCCCCTTAATATGGGTTTATAATAAACTTATAAATTTACTAAACCATATCCCATATCCATGAAAAAACAAGTTCTTGGAAAGCCCCATTATTGTGTACCTGTTTATGCAAAGTAAGACATGATGCACCTTCTCGAAGTGGTTAACCCTTGGTACATCTATTCTAGAACAATGTCTATATGTAGTATCTAGACATGGATGTATTTTCATAGTAGACCACTTACTCTATAAAAATATAAATTTAGGGATATTTTTTTACATTGTCTTGTCCCTAATGCTTTCTATAGTGTTTTTAAACCTTATCCAAAAAATAACTAAACTATTCCTTTGATTCAAACTATCAAAACCCTTATCTTTATTTAAAATTGATTAATGATTTATTATATAATATTATCGTTAATACAACCTAGAATATTGAGATGTCTAGTGTAATTATAAATTAGTTACATTAAATAGTAATTTATTAAAGGAAAAATGTCATATCTTTTGAATTGTAACACCCCAAGCTTCTACGGTACGTTTCCCTTCGAATAATGTGATAGCGTGTGTTGTACGCAACACCGAGTTCTAACACACCATAACTAATCAAACTAGCCGTTATGAATAGTAATACCTACTTTTTGAAATTATATATATTTTATATTTGAAAATGGACTTCATTTTTGGATTCGGAATATCGAATTTAGCCTAGGGTGAAATTTTGGTACATTTCGGATAACTTTCATATTTTGATGAATAGTGAAAATTACTAAATTTTAATTAAAAACAACTTTTTTAATCAAATTAATTACTTGTGATAAATTATGAATTTGAGTGGTTTTAAAGTATATTTAGAATATATTTTTACCATTTAATATAATTTTGGTCATTGGAAATAATTTTACAATTAAACCGAACATAAACAAGTGTCAATCTTTTGATAGTTATTATCTCTTAAAAACACGCTTTTTGTTTTAACAGCGGGAATTAATTTTAAATTAATTTCTGCCACTTCTGTGTTTTGAATTTAGGAAAATGGATTCCATATTTGGAATCAGGATGTTCAAATTGTGTAAATAGATAACTTTTATTTTTAGACATTTTGAATAGTTACTGTGGTAAATATTTTATTTACCATGGTTAAAGGGTAAATCCGGTAAATAAGGGTTAAAAAATAATATTATAATAATACAAAATTACCCTAAAACGTGTCCTAACCTTATTGGTGGACACATACCCGACCATGGGCATCCTTGGGTCAATTTGGGGACCCCTTGGAGCCACTTGTATGTGGTAGGGACACTTTATATTAATAAAGTTAAAATAAAAATAAAAATGGCATAAGCTTACATCTTTTAGAAGAACAATTTTTACATAGGGTTATACATGTTGGATTTTCGATTATAAATATTCATTAGAAAGCTAAAAAGATTTCCTACATAATGATATTTTACTTATAATTTTTAGACATTAAATAATTTATTTTATTTATGACACAATGATGATGCAGTAATTACTATAATAGTGAAAAATTAAAATAAGTGATATTATAAATACCCAAATAAATATAATATGAAACTTTTAATGAATTAAACTAATTTTCTAGGATAATATGATATATTAGGATTGATTTAATTGACTTTGTTCGAAGTAATAAATCTTTTATGAGTTTCACAAAAATCAACTAATGAATAGTGTCAAAATTGACATAAAAGAATTCTTAAAACAAATATTATATTATTAATTGATATTAAATTCCTAAAAATCTAAGGTTCGGCCATGAGACTTATATCATGATAGGTTAATCATTAATGGACCACTTGGGGGTCTCTTGGATGTATATAGTAAGTTTATTAACCATAATATATAAAATACAAAGAGACATTGTAAAAGTGAAACTAATTAACTTAGAGTTAATACTTAAAGATAAGGTTAATATAAGTACCCAAACCTGTCTAAATTCTATTGGATGAGTTTATTTCGACCTATCCCCACCTCATCATTTGAATAGTCAACTTTGGAGCCTTTAGAAACCGAATATGAATTTATTATAAATTAATATTTCTAGCTTTTCCAAAGGTGCCCCTCACCCCTCTTATAAAAGGGCACTCCTCCTTCTCATTTCTTCACACCTTCAAAGCCTTTTAGTTCGGCCAAACTCTGCCCAAATACTCTCCCAACATCCCTCAATACAACCTAGAGGCCTTAGTTGGATCAGAAAGACAACCTAAGGATCCCTTTTGATCAAATCAAAAGGAAGAACCCGAAGAAGAGGTAATGATTTCACCACCCTTTTCTAAGTTCATTTCTTCTTCCACTTCTTCTTCCTTTGTTCTTACCATTCTGAAATAATAACTCCAGTATCTCACATATACTGTGATGTTATTATAAATATGGTACAATCATATTCAGTATTCTATCCACCCTTTGAATAACATGTCACCATACGTGCGTACGTACGGCTTACCGTCTCCACGTCGTGGTGTAATTGTTATTCAATATAATATTATTTGGATGGGTATAATAATGATGTGTAACTCATGTAAATAATAAATATAACATGTTAATGATTCTGTATATATGATATACCATCCATTTATATATTATTTTAATATCAAAAGAATGATATTGTCGCTCGTGCGTACGTACGGACTACCGTCTCCACGAACGCGATGAGATTCATTCTCCATCGTAACCATTAAAGCGTAATTATCATTTTATGATTTAAAAATGATGTTTAAGGACTTGATATCATTATGGATATGAATAATATACAACCTATCCTTTACAAACATGTCTTACGTAACAAAACATATGAAAGAAAACAAGTAAGTTAACACCCGAAACAACGATAATACTAAGATATTATTATCAAATCAATATTAAAAGATCATATATGATATCATATTAATGTATATGATTCTTGTATAATTTAATAACAATTATTTCACCATTATACAGGAGGTTAACCTACCACAACCAAGGAAAAGTACAAGGTAAGGGTTATTTCACAATCTCTTCGTTATCTGAGGTTGTATTATACGTAATAATCTACTGGGATCTCTTTATCATCCACATCCATGTTTCTTCGAAATGTATTTCAAAACATTTTTACTATTTACAAGAATATGGGTTAAAGTCATTTATACCCTTGTTTGACTTTTTATAAGAGGTTTATAAAGGAATCATTCCGTCGTTTTCAAAACAAGGTCCTTTTTAACCTTTTCGACAGAATTGAGGTAAGAATGTTTTTTTTAACTTATACGGCGAGTGCGGTTATTTTACGCCGTTATAAAATCTTCAAAGCTTTCCTTACAAGCTTATAAGAATATTTTCAAAGAAAATGTTTTATTTTATATGGATCTTAAATGATTTCAAAATAAAAGGAGATATTTCTTTAAAAAGAATTTTGATTTCATCTATGTCAACATCCTTTGATGGATTTTAAGATTATTTGAAGTTGATTTATTATGATACAAAACTTCTATATTGTATTGAAGGTTTTGTGATATGTTTGACTGTGGATGTGCTATTTTTATACCATTCATAGTTTATTGTGAAAGTATTGACATTTCGTATGCTAGTTTTAATACGAATGTTTATGTTATGTTTAAACCTTTTCATATGGGAATGCATTGGACTTAATAAGTGACGGGTGGAGCCCGCTATAGCTCCTCGATGCATCAGTAGGTCTCATGAGACAAACTAGTGTCTTGGCACAAGGCCTTGACAAAATCTTATTTGTAGTCTTGGCACGAGGCCTTGGCTATGTGGTTATGATAGTCTGGCATTATGCATTCCAACATTATGAAAGTGGTTATTGATTTTTGCATGTGATTATTCGATTAGTAGAATATCCATGTGAATAAGTAAATGGCATTATTTCATTTTACTTTTGCCATACCATGTTGAAGTTCAAATTTAAAAGGCTTTTGTTTTAGTAATGCATTGCCTTAAATGTTTATTCTTATTTATGAAAGTTTCCGCTATATTGTTATCCTTACTGGGCATTTGAGCTCACCCCTTTTCTATGTTTTATTTTTTCCCAGGATGTGAAGAAGTAAATTATGAATGACCTGCAGGGATATTATGAGGGGATAGTAGTGTGGATTATGGAGACATTATGTTGTTGTAGTAGTTTTTCATTTTATGATGTAATGTAAAACTTATGAATATATCTAGTGTTTCCAAGGCTACTAAACCAATCGGTCTTTCGAGATTTGATCTTTCTTGTGATCATGCCAATGTTATGTAATAATGCACCGACTCTGGGTAACTGGGGTCGGGGCGTTACAGTTGGTATCAGAGGAGGTTTAGTACAAACCTTGGAAGCTAGATTTAGATAAACTCTGATTAGAGCACGTAGACCTAAGATGAACTTTGAGGATTAGTATAGAAGAACTTCCTAGAATTTTGGTATTGTAGAGATTTTGTGAGTTTTCCAAGCAATACATCCCTGTCTGGATACGAGCAGGTAGAGGCGGCTCTGGCACAGATGTACCTAGGGGTAAAACCCGAAAACACCGCTTTGAGCTAGACTCGAACGGGAACTGGTGCACGACAACGGGCCTTGCTGCACTCTTGGTTACGACACTCCCGGGGGATATGCTTAGGATAACTCTCACTATCTTTACAAATCATTATGAAGGGTTTATGAGTATATACTTCCTCAAAGAAAACATTATTATGATTATGGATTATATCCATAAATAGATCAATTTATGTTAAGTGTTTTATAAGTATGGGATTATGTATTTTGATTCATAAACTGATCTAGTTTATGCCATTGTTTAGAAATGGCGCCTAGTGGAAGAAATGGAAACCGTATCAATGCGCGCACTCCATGTAGGGATTGCCCTCCTGCTCAAGATAATTATAGTGGGGCTTGTGATGCAACTGGTGCCGATCAGCTAATCACCATACTGGGACAACTTACTCAGGTTATGAATAATAACCTTACCCGTATGGAGCACCCTGATCCGCAGCGTGGAGGATCAATGTTAGATCGATTCATGAGGCAACAACCACCAACGTTCAATGGGAATACAAATCCCTTAGTAGCTGAGCAATGGATATTTTCCTTAGAGAAAATATTTCAGGCTTTGGGGAGCAGTGAAAGGGAAAAAGTTATCATGGCAGTTTACCGCCTCACTGGAGATGCTGATCAATGGTGGTCATTGATTCAAAATACGAAGGAAGATGATGAAGTATCAAATATGGAATGGAGGGAATTCAAAGATCTGTTTTTAGAAAAATACTTCCCTCGCGACCATCGAGCGGATATGGAAAGACAATTTCTCAGTCTGAGACAAAAGGAGGATGAGAATGTCACAAAGTATGAGGCTAACTTTACAAGGTTAGCGAGGTGTGCTAGAGATTATATTCGCAACCCAAGAAGTAAGATTGATCGTTTCTTTGATGGGTTAAAACCATTTCTCCGTCGAGCATTAGTCTCACAATCCTTTTCATCGTACGAAGACATTGTCTCATGTGCTATAAAGACCGAAAAGGAATTCTCTAAGTCTTATGACTTTAAAGCAAAGCAAGAGAAGAAGAGACCTGCTGATCAATCGGGGAATGGAAGTAAGGGGAAGAAGGGAAAGGTTGAATATCCATCTTGTGGTAAATGCGGGAAGAAACATCCCGGTACTTGCTTGAAGGGAATGGGAGTCTGTTACAAGTGTGGTGAAAAAGGCCACCAAGCTCATGATTGCAAGGGGAAGAAGGAAGCTACCAACGTTCAGTGCTACAATTGCAGGGAGATGGGGCATTATGCAAATTCATGTCCTAAGCGTCAGGAGAACTTACCTCAGAAAAGGCCAAGGGATCAAGGCCAGGCTTATGCTATCACTACTGCTGAGGTAGAAGCTCCGAAAGACGTGGTGGCAGGTAATTTAATGGTTTCCTCAAGTTTAGCAAATGCATTATTTGATTCTGGATCATCGCATTGTTTCATATCTTCCCAGTTTGCTAAGAAAATTAGATATTTCCAATTTGATTTAATAAGGGAGTTGTCAGTTAAAACTCCTAAGGGAAGTATCGTTGCAACAAAGTTTTGTGAATCAGTCCCCATTAGAGCACATAAATTTTCTTTATCTGCTGATTTCATCGTCATACCTATGATTGAGTTTGATATAATCCTCGGTATGGACTGGCTTTCGGACTATGATGCGAAGATTTATTGTAAGAAGAAAGAGGTTACGATTCTTGATGATAATGATAAGGAGCACCTTATTTTTAGAGCAGAATCGTCACCACCTAATTCTTATTTAGATCCACCCCCAGTAGCTCAACTTAATTCAATTATTGGGGAGGAAGAGAATGAAATAACTGTCGGTGAGAAAAGGAATGTTCAAATAGAGGATGTACCTGTTGTGAAAGAATTTGTAGATGTATTTCCGGAAGATTTACCTGGACATCCTCCAGAACGAGAAGTTGAGTTTTCTATTGATTTGATTCCTGGATCAAGGCCTATATCGAAGACCCCTTATAGAATGGCCACTGTAGAGTTAGTCGAACTAAAGAAACAACTAGAGGAATTGAGTAATAAGGGATTTATTCACCCTAGTGTTTCTCCATGGGGAGCCCCTGTTCTTTTTGTTAAAAAGAAAGATGGATCTATGAGGTTATGTATTGACTACAGGGAGATCAATGCTATAACGATAAAGAACAAGTATCCCCTACCTCGTATTGATGATTTATTTGACCAACTGCATGGAGCTCAATACTTTTCAAAGATTGACCTTCGATCTGGATACCATCAGTTGTGTGTGAAGAAGGAAGACATTCCGAAAACAGCATTTCGAACCAGGTACGGGCATTACGAGTTTACTGTAATGCCGTTTGGATTGACCAATGCACCCTCTGTATTCATGGATCTGATGAATAGAGTTTTCAAGGAGTATCTCGATGAATTTGTGGTAGTATTTATTGATGATATATTGGTATACTCCAAAACCTATGAAGATCATGAAAATCACTTGCGCATTATCTTGAAGACTCTGAGGAGGCATGAATTATATGGAAAGTTTAGCAAGTGTGAATTCTGGCTTCAGGAGATTTCTTTTCTTGGACATATTGTCTCTAAAGATGGAATCTCTGTTGATCCTTCTAAGACCAAGGCAATCCAAGAATGGCCAGCACCTACGAGTATAACTGAGGTACGTAGTTTTATTGGTTTGGCAGGTTATTATCGACGTTTCGTCCAGAATTTTGCCCGATTGGCAAACCCATTAACGAAGCTCACACGTAAAGGGGTTAAATTTGTTTGGACAAAAGAGTGTGAAGAATGTTTCGAAGAACTGAAGAGAAGATTAGTCAATGCTCCTATATTGACTCTACCATCGGGGAATGATGGGTTCGTTATTTATAGTGATGCATCAAAGAAAGGACTTGGATGTGTCCTTATGCAGAATGATAGAGTTATTGCCTATGCATCACGACAGTTGAAAATTCATGAACAAAACTATCCTACTCATGATCTTGAGTTAGCAGCTGTGATCTTTGCTTTGAAGATATGGAGGCACTACCTCTATGGTGAAAAATGTGAGATTTATACTGATCACAAGAGTTTGAAGTATATTTTCTCACAAAAAGAACTCAACATGAGGCAAAGGAGATGGCTTGAATTACTCAAGGATTATGATTGTACGATACACTACCACCCGGGGAAGGCAAACAAGGTGGCAGATGCTTTGAGCAGAAAAGACCATGGAGTTTTGAACATGATGAGAATTGAAAGGGATCCAATTTTCATGGATCTAGTGAAGATGGACATGGGAATAACCAGGGAAGGTGAAAAATAAATGCTTTTTCAAATGGTTGCCAAACCATCTTTACTAGAAAGGATTAAGAGTTCTCAGACCGATGATGAAGAATTTCAGAAGAAGATTAAAGCTGTGAATGATGGGAGATTGAGAGACTTTGTGTATGAAGATGGAACTTTGAAATTTGGAAAGAGACTTTGTGTTCCCAATATACCTGATCTAAAAAGGGAATTGCTGGATGACGCTCATAGTTCCAATTTCTCTATACACCCTGGGAGCACCAAAATGTATAGAGATTTGAAGGAACATTTTTGGTGGGACAACATGAAGAGGGAGATTGCTGATTTTGTGTCAAGATGTATGATTTGTCAACAAGTCAAAGCTGGAAGGCAACAGCCTGGAGGAGTCATGCAACCTCTTCCCATACCGGAGTGGAAATGGGACAATATTACAATGGACTTTGTCATGGGGCTACCAAAGACTCCTAGAAGGAACGATGCAATATGGGTTATTGTTGATCGTCTTACCAAGTCAGCACATTTTCTTGCTATAAGAGAAGATCTACCCCTGGAACGTCTAGCAAGACTATACATTAATGAAGTTGTGAGACTTCACGGAGTACCCCTATCGATTGTTTCTGATCGTGATCCCCGTTTTACTTCAAGATTTTGGAAAAGCCTTCAGAAATCCCTGGATACTGAACTTCATTTGAGCACTGCTTACCACCCTCAGACAGATGGACAATCAGAACGGACTATTCAGACCTTAGAAGACATGTTGAGATCTTGCTCCCTTGACTTTCAGGGTATGTGGGATCAATATTTACCACTGGTAGAATTTTCCTATAACAATAGCTTCCATTCAAGTATTCAGATGGCACCATATGAAGCATTATACGGAAAGAGATTTCGTACACCAACCTGTTGGGATGACGTTGGTGAAAGAAAACTTGTAGGCCCAGAACTGGTGGAGGAAACGGTGGAAAAGGTGAAGGTAATCCAAAATCACATCAAAGCAGCTCAAAGTAGGCAGAAGAGCTATGCCGATAATCGAAGGAAGGATTTGGAATTTCAAGTCGGTGATCATGTTTTCCTGAAGGTATCTCCATGGAAGGGAGTCATACGTTTTGGTAAGAAAGGAAAATTGAGTCCCAGGTACATCGGACCTTTCGAAATTCTAGAACGAATTGGGGTTGTAGCTTACCGATTGGCAATGCCGCCAAGTCTCTCCAAAGTTCACGATGTGTTCCACGTATCTCTGTTGAGAAAATACATGCCTGACCCAACGCATGTACTCACCTATGAGGAATTAGAACTGGAACCGGATCTGTCTTATTGTGAAGAGCCCGTCAGGATTCTTGATACAAGAGAACAAGTACTGAGAAACCGGACGACGCGTCTGGTAAAAGTTTTGTGGAGAAATCATAAGATGGAAGAGGCAACGTGGGAACCCGAGGAACTTATGATGAAGAACCACCCGAATCTTTTTATGCAGTAATACCCTAGAAATTGCGAGGATGCAATTATTTGAAGGAGGGGAGAATGTAACACCCCAAGCTTCTACGGTACGTTTCCCTTCGAATAATGTGATAGCGTGTGTTGTACGCAACACCGAGTTCTAACACACCATAACTAATCAAACTAGCCGTTATGAATAGTAATACCTACTTTTTGAAATTATATATATTTTATATTTGAAAATGGACTTCATTTTTGGATTCGGAATATCGAATTTAGCCTAGGGTGAAATTTTGGTACATTTCGGATAACTTTCATATTTTGATGAATAGTGAAAATTACTAAATTTTAATTAAAAACAACTTTTTTAATCAAATTAATTACTAGTGATAAATTATGAATTTGAGTGGTTTTAAAGTATATTTAGAATATATTTTTACCATTTAATATAATTTTGGTCATTGGACATAATTTTACAATTAAACCGAACATAAACAAGTGTCAATCTTTTGATAGTTATTATCCCTTAAAAACACGCTTTTTGTTTTAACAGCGGGAATTAATTTTAAATTAATTTCTGCCACTTCTGTGTTTTGAATTTAGGAAAATGGATTCCATATTTGGAATCAGGATGTTCAAATTGTGTAAATAGATAACTTTTATTTTTAGACATTTTGAATAGTTACTGTGGTAAATATTTTATTTACCATGGTTAAAGGGTAAATCCGGTAAATAAGGGTTAAAAAATAATATTATAATAATACAAAATTACCCTAAAACGTGTCCTAACCTTATTGGTGGACACATACCCGACCATGGGCATCCTTGGGTCAATTTGGGGACCCCTTGGAGCCACTTGTATGTGGTAGGGACACTTTATATTAATAAAGTTAAAATAAAAATAAAAATGGCATAAGCTTACATCTTTTAGAAGAACAATTTTTACATAGGGTTATACATGTTGGATTTTCGATTATAAATATTCATTAGAAAGCTAAAAAGATTTCCTACATAATGATATTTTACTTATAATTTTTAGACATTAAATAATTTATTTTATTTATGACACAATGATGATGCAATAATTACTATAATAGTGAAAAATTAAAATAAGTGATATTATAAATACCCAAATAAATATAATATGAAACTTTTAATGAATTAAACTAATTTTCTAGGATAATATGATATATTAGGATTGATTTAATTGACTTTGTTCGAAGTAATAAATCTTTTATGAGTTTCACAAAAATCAACTAATGAATAGTGTCAAAATTGACATAAAAGAATTCTTAAAACAAATATTATATTATTAATTGATATTAAATTCCTAAAAATCTAAGGTTCGGCCAAGAGACTTATATCATGATAGTTTAATCATTAATGGACCACTTGGGGGTCTCTTGGATGTATATAGTAAGTTTATTAACCATAATATATAAAATTCAAAGAGACATTGTAAAAGTGAAACTAATTAACTTAGAGTTAATACTTATAAATAAGGTTAATATAAGTACCCAAACCTGTCTAAATTCTATTGGATGAGTTTCTTTCGACCTATCCCCACCTCATCATTTGAATAGTCAACTTTGTAGCCTTTAGAAACCGAATATGAATTTATTATAAATTAATATTTCTAGCTTTTCCAAAGGTGCCCCTCACCCCTCTTATAAAAGGGCACTCCTCCTTCTCATTTCTTCACACCTTCAAAGCCTTTTAGTTCGGCCAAACTCTGCCCAAATACTCTCCCAACATCCCTCAATACAACCTAGAGGCCTTAGTTCGATCATAAAGCCAACCTAAGGAGCCCTTTTGATCAAATCGAAAGGAAGAACCCGAAGAAGAGGTAATGATTTCACCACCCTTTTCTAAGTTCATTTCTTCTTCCACTTCTTCCTCCTTTGTTCTTACCATTCTGATATAATAACTCCAGTATCTCACATATACTGTGATGTTATTATAAATATGGTACAATCATATTCAGTATTCTATCCACCCTTTGAATAACATGTCACCATACGTGCGTACGTACGGCTTACCGTCTCCACGTCGTGGTGTAATTGTTATTCAATATAATATTATTTGGATGGGTATAATAATGATGTGTAACTCATGTAAATAATAAATATAACATGTTAATGATTCTGTATATATGATATACCATCCATTTATATATTATTTTAATATCAAAAGAATGATATTGTCGCTCGTGCGTACGTACGGACTACCGTCTCCACGAACGCGATGAGATTCATTCTCCATCGTAACCATTAAAGCGTAATTATCATTTTATGATTTAAAAATGATGTTTAAGGACTTGATATCATTATGGATATGAATAATATACAACCTATCCTTTACAAACATGTCTTACGTAACAAAACATATGAAAGAAAACAAGTAAGTTAACACCCGAAACAACGATAATACTAAGATATTATTATCAAATCAATATTAAAAGATCATATATGATATCATATTAATGTATATGATTATTGTATAATTTAATAACAATTATTTCACCATTATACAGGAGGTTAACCTACCATAACCAAGGAAAAGTACAAGGTAAGGGTTATTTCACAATCTCTTCATTATCTGAGGTTGTATTATACGTAATAATCTACTGGGATCTCTTTATCATCCACATCCATGTTTCTTCGAAATGTATTTCAAAACATTTTTACTATTTACAAGAATATGGGTTAAAGTCATTTATACCCTTGTTTGACTTTTTATAAGAGGTTTATAAAGGAATCATTCCGTCGTTTTCAAAACAAGGTCCTTTTTAACCTTTTCGACAGAATTGAGGTAAGAATGTTTTTTTTAACTTATACGGCGAGTGCGGTTATTTTACGCCGTTATAAAATCTTCAAAGCTTTCCTTACAAGCTTATAAGAATATTTTCAAAGAAAATGTTTTATTTTATATGGATCTTAAATGATTTCAAAATAAAAGGAGATATTTCTTTAAAAAGAATTTTTATTTCATCTATGTCAACATCCTTTGATGGATTTTAAGATTATTTGAAGTTGATTTATTATGATACAAAACTTCTATATTGTATTGAAGGTTTTGTGATATGTTTGACTGTGGATGTGCTATTTTTATACCATTCATAGTTTATTGTGAAAGTATTGACATTTCGTATGCTAGTTTTAATACGAATGTTTATGTTATGTTTAAACCTTTTCATATGGGAATGCATTGGACTTAATAAGTGACGGGTGGAGCCCGCTATAGCTCCTCGATGCATCGGTAGGTCTCATGAGACAAACTAGTGTCTTGGCACAAGGCCTTGACAAAATCTTATTTGTAGTCTTGGCACGAGGCCTTGGCTATGTGGTTATGATAGTCTGGCATTATGCATTCCAACATTATGAAAGTGGTTATTGATTTTTGCATGTGATTATTCGATTAGTAGAATATCCATGTGAATAAGTAAATGGCATTATTTCATTTTACTTTTTCCATACCATGTTGAAGTTCAAATTTAAAAGGCTTTTGTTTTAGTAATGCATTTCCTTAAATGTTTATTCTTATTTATGAAAGTTTCCGCTATATTGTTATCCTTACTGGGCATTTGAGCTCACCCCTTTTCTATGTTTTATTTTTTCCCAGGATGTGAAGAAGTAAATTATGAATGACCTGCAGGGATATTATGAGGGGATAGTAGTGTGTATTATGGAGACATTATGTTGTTGTAGTAGTTTTTCATTTTATGATGTAATGTAAAACTTATGAATATATCTAGTGTTTCCAAGGCTACTAAACCAATCGGTCTTTCGAGATTTGATCTTTCTTGTGATCATGCCAATGTTATGTAATAATGCACCGACTCTGGGTAACTGGGGTCGGGGCGTTACATGAATCCTTCTTTATCATGCTTGCACTTAAATCTATATGGGATAACCTGGGGACAAACATAATAAAGGGGTGATATACAAAGCCCAGTATGGGTAAAAAACATGGAATAATATGAATTAAAAATTACATGTTAGAAAATAGAAATTTAAATGGAGAATAAATGTTGTAAGAATCCTGAATAAGAAAAATTAGACATGATATTGCAGGAAAACAAGGGAAATGTGGAAACATCTTAAAACACTTCATCATAATCATTGGTTAATGCTATCTTCCAAGAAATAATTATGGAAAAAGTAACAAAAATGAATTAGGTTCACTCCCTATCCAATCATAGTGTCTCATGAGACTAAAAATTACCCAAATAATTGGAGTGCTATATAATTCTAGGTGAACCTATCACTTTTATTTCAATATCATTCTTAAGTTTGCCAAATAGATCAGACAACATTGGTTCATTCATATTAACAAATTATTTCATGAAAAAGTAGTGTGGAATAAATATTTTATTGTCCCAATAAATATGTATTCATGAAAAAATTTGAACACCATTGATATGAAAAGTTTATGAGTATTAAATACACAATTATTTGTAATTGTAAATAGCAAGAAAATTTTGACCGAAAAACAACATCACATGAAAATACAAAAAAGGGTTGAAGATAGAGAACGTTGTCTCTCATAATTTGAAAATATATTGTATAGTAAGATGGAATATGTAATAAAATTTCCTATAATGAGTAAATTATGATGAAATATAGAAGATAAATATGATATTTGAATAAAGATGATAAGAGAAATGATTCCTTACTAAATTTCAGCATGGTAGAGGTGTATATAATGTTTCATGCGTGGGATTTAATGAGATAGAAAGGTGTGTCTCATAATTTTTAAATAAAATGGAATATACATTTAATATGAAATAATATATCCCAACATTAACAAATAAAAATTGAGAGGCATAATTTAAACGATATTCCTAAAAGGAAATGAGAAGAGAGAAATATCTTAATAGAGTTTGTGACTCCAAATGAATTGGAGGAGCCTCTTGAGTGCTTGGGGAGCCTTAGGAGGACTCTATAAAGGGTAGGAAAGAGTAAGAACGTGTTCCATGTATTATGGGTGAATATAATTGGTATATTGAGTGGGTTTATATAGGAAATAAGTGTAGATTTTGTTAATATTTCCCAAACATAGGTTTTGGACTCTATATAATAAAATCACCTAAACCACAAACCTTTAAATAGTTTTCCTCCATGGTGTCTAAAAAATTTAAGTGTATTATGTTATTTTATATGTCCAATGAACTGACGTAATAAAATAATATCCTTTATTATTTGGAGGCGATTCATACTCTTAAATAAATGATTTTAAAACATTAAAAAAACTAATGGGTTTATAGGATTCCTAAAGGCTATATAATACTAATAAAATAAAAATAAATTCGAATTATTTTAATGTTAAAAAATATATTATGTTTGTTATTTTTTTATAAATTTTATTACATCATTTTGGGGTCATTATGATGTCATAATATACACTGTTTGTTTATAATGTATTTAATTTTTACAAGAAAACTCAACTGTCTTAAAAACTTATAAAAAATTCACTATTGGATAATTTTGATGTAATGATTAAAAAATAAATATTTGTTTTAATAAAAAAAAATTATAAATATTTTTTTTACACTTTTCAAATGATAGTCAACATTTACTGATAAATGGTGGGTTCTTTGAAAATACATTTTTTAAACCCTTACAAAAATTTCAATTGTCATCATAAAAATAATATGATAATTTATATTAAAAACAAATTTTATTAATTTTTTTATGAAAATAATTTTAATTTTTAAGATACATTAATTCATCAAAAAATTCTTTAATTGTATTTGAATATTATTGGAAAATATTTTTTTTTGTTTTTTTGTTTTAAAAATAAAAATTGTTTCTAAAGTAGTAATAAGACATAAATATAACAATTATTCAATTGAAAATATAATATATATATATATATATTAATATATGTAATTTATTAATTAATTTCCATTTAATACACTATAAAACACCCTTAGAGTAAGGTGTGTGATGGTGGGATTTTCATGTTGTGGTTTGACATACATGGTTTGGGTCATGTTCTTGACGATGTTGAACATATAATGTAAATGGTTTTTCTTATTCCTAAGTTGTCAGATATCATCCTGGTCTTGGTCAAAGAAAACCCCATGTGATGTTAATCCCCTCAGAATCTCTAATAAATGGGATTCATAAGGTACGATCATACAGGTTGGGGCCACCACTTCATGTGTCTATATCAATTGGATTTGTTAAAAGGATATATTTATACAAATCTTGTGATCACTATTCAATGTCCATATTTAAAATAGTAATTATTCATACCAAGATTTTAAATATGATATAATATAATAAAAAAATAGTTTAATGTGTTTTCTATGTCTATTTACATAATAATACATTTAATGAAGTCACAACTGAAATTTCATTTATAACAGTTCAGGTTGTTACAAACAAGGAGATGATAAATATTTTTACCATTAATATAAGGAAATTATATTATGTAATAGACACTCACTTCATTATATTAGTGTGGTTTTTATTATTTTAAATTTTTAGAGGTATAAATAAAAAATAAAGAACTAAATTAAGTATTATGATACTTATTTAAAAAACCACTATTAGATTACACCCTACAATTTTTTGGATGGTCTTATGGATAGACCAAAGCCTCTAGTGTGTAGGGAGGATAATTTGCAATGTATATAATGATATTCAGATATAATTGTTTTTGAATAATTGACTATAGAAGGTTCTATTTTATAAGTGATGAGAGTTGAACTATTGTAAATATTTTTTACATTTAAATATATTAAATGAGTTACTCAATTTGAAGTGGAATTTAATATATTATATTTCTAAGATTATGTTATAATTTTAAAACTCATGTCATCCAATACGAATTAATATGAGATTTTGTGACATTATAATATTGATTTAACCCAAATTAACAATTCTTACCCTTTATAGAGAGGATAAAACTATTGAAATGTTACCAAAAATTGATTTTTTTAGAAAAAAGGTACTTTATGTTAAAAATTGATTTCTTAATAAATTCAAGTATAATACTTATTCGTTTGGAACTAATTATATTATTTTTAATTTAATTTGAATAATTTTACACTAAAAAAATACAAACTATAATTATACATTATATATACATGAAAATGAATGATAATATATTATGAAAATATATTTTTTCTACCCTTCACCAAAAAATTAATATTTTTAGAAAAATAAAAATATTCACCATAAACAATAACCTATATGCTGATAAAAATAATATTCCAATTTTATAACATTAATTTTATAAATTTTATAAATTTTACATTTATATAAAGTAGTATAATACATTGAAAAAAATTATAATAAATATATTTATTTTCCTAAATGAAAAGACAAAAAATAAAATTATTAATTTTGATTCATAAAACTTAATAAAAATTATTAATAAGATGTGAAATTTATTTCTTATGAACAATACATTGTTTTTTAGGTAAATTAATCTTTTAAAAACAATTACCATTATTACCAAACCAAATATTTTTTTCTAAACTAAAAAAAGTTTTAATATTCCATTAAAATAAATTTGTTATCCTTTTATTCATTATCATTGAAAAAAATCATGAAAAGGGATTTTTTTGGTTTCATAATAAAAGAATATAATTTTAATTAATTACATCATATAATTTCAAAGAACAGAACAATTTATTTTTCTCCTTCTAGAATAATATTTTATTAATTAATTTTAGTCAAAATACACATATTCCTCCTGTATAAATACCCCTACTCACCCCATTTGAAAACCCACTTCTAAAATTAATTTATTTTCACAATCCATGGAAAAATACATTTTCCTAAGACTCTTAATATCTTATGAAACATTTGAGTATCACCCAAACAAAATATATCGATGTATTAATATTTTTTCAAAAATGGAAACATAAAAAGCAATGTAATTTTTCCAATTATATTCTTTTTAAATTTTATTTTTAATGCTTTATTCTTCCATCCATTCAAAAAAAATTCATAAAAATAATTAATTTTAACACTAATAAGATTAAAGTACCAATATTTTACTATAAAATAATGATAATCTATTAATAATATATATAGTATCTCTCCCACTTTTAATAGTTCCATGTTTATGGTTAATTTAATCACAAATATGATGTTTTCAATTTATTATGTTTCACTACTTCAATGGATGATTAATTTAGATATAATATATATATATATATATATATATATTAAAATAAAACTATATGGTTAACATAGTCTTTTAAAAATAATACTGATTAAATTTAATGTTTTAATTCATCTATACAAAGGGTGACTGTTGAGGTTGGATTAGTTAGAACCACTGTGAAGACATTCAAAACATTTTTAGATGTAATGTAACATTCTATATAGTATTCAAGATTTGGTTATGAATGATTTTATTATTAATTATTATATTAAAAAACATTAGATGACGTTCTTCTAGAATTTAATATGAGAGGGAAGCGAACATTTTCCCTTTTTTTATCTAGTGAATAAGCTATGAATTCTATGAATATAATATTTGTTTAGTAATTTTTAAGTTTTTATCAGTTGTAAAATATTATTTATAATTTGTGTATGTTATAGGGAGTAAAAATATATATTTTAGAGTTCCTTGAAAATTTTAAAGGGCATAGAGCTCATCGAGCTACCTAAATATAAGATCTTATGAAAATAGGTAGAATTAGAAAATTCCTAGAGGTGTCCTTTTATATGTAACTATCATTATAAAAAATTAAAAAAATATTGTTGAATTTATTCTATAAATTTATGAAAGGATCAACACCACTTGTATATCATAAGATAATTATTAAGTAATTTTCTTAAAAATAAGTCTTCACGATACATTAGCTTGATGATTTACAATACACTTCATTTTTACCATAATATTCATTATTGTAACATTAGTTATACTTTTCAAGATTTCTTAGTATTTTATTCTATAAAATAGTGAATTATATGATACCTTTAATTTCAAGATAATGATGAATCCAAACTGATTTCATATAACTAATTATATTTATATATATATATATATATATGATTTTGATGCAGTAATAACTTATCTTATTGATATCTATGAGGTTTGTTACAATGTTTCCTTAATATTAGAGATAACATATAGTAATTTAATATACTAGAAGTATTATGATAGATAACTTATAAATAATCTCATTTCATTTCCAAACATTAGTAGTGATCTAATCTCCCATCATGTGATGACTGGAAATAAAATATCATATAATTTTTTTTAGTAATTATTTTTTTAGATCAAATCTACTTATGATATTTTGTGTTTGGAATATTTATTCATCAGAAAATATAGCACCATAATGGCTAGGTAACTTGCACATACTATTGAATATACTAATAGAGAAGGATATCAAGCATAGAGCATTACACTATTGACAAAATATCAATAAATTTAACATGTATATTGTGATAGGTTCGGTCAAATAAGTTTCTTATATAGAACATTGATACCTTGGTATAAGCTATCAAAACCCTACCACATTTATGGAAAACATATTATTTATCTCGATAGTAAATTTCATGGTAATAATTATCCTTTATAATATTATTTTGATTATTATCCAACACTATTATTTAGATTTTTAATGTTTATTTTTATTGTATTTTTTTACCAGTAATGTAGTTTAACAATAGATAGTTTTATCTTTTTGTATTTGTTTATAAAGATAAAATAATATCTGGTTGGAAACAGTATCATTCAATTTAGTACACTCAATAGTGGTAAACAATTCTGGTTAATTTTTTGATTTCAGTTAACACCCTTTGGAAGATTTCATACATTCCTTTTCATAGAAAACATCTAGTAACATAGATAATGTTTATTTAATATGAAACACTTTATATAAAGGAATAAATTTATATTTTTATTATAATGCACCAGATATCAATATATAAAAGCTCTCACTTCATTTTTATTTTTAATCTATATATCTTTTCCTAACACCAATCATATAGAATAAAATGACTTATTTATGTTAATTTTAATAATAAGAACTATTTGAAATTTTAATATGATTTGGTCATATATTTTTAAGGTATATGACTATGTGAAACATAATAATCAGATTAAGAGTTTTTTTATAAATAAAAATGTTTATAATTTGTAGATAACATCTAGAAATTATGGGATTCCAATGAATTAAATGTATATCTCAAACCAAGAAGAATACTTCAAGTGTTATGAAAACATTAAGGACTGAAACACATCTTTTTTAATGATGAGTAATACATAATATTATATTTGTTTACATGAAACAAAAAATGATATTTATTTTAAGTTAAAATTGACCTTGTTGATATTGTATATAGTACTGTAGATGATAATAAAAATGCCAAAAAATATTATTAGGAATTTTACTTTATTTCAGCTGATCCAATTCCTCAGAAGAACCAATATGTTATGATATTTGTAAATGTGATATAATATCTTGAAGAAAAATCACTATCAAATTATAAATTTATTAATAATATTATAGAAATTATTTTAAAAGGTTGTAAATCCAATTGGATAGTGATAGATGGTGGTAAAAAACATTCCATGTTAATCTCGAATGATCTCATCAAAAAACCTATAAAATCTATTAAAATATTGAAAAATAATGATATGAAATTGAAGAGAAATGGTTTATTTTTGTTTACTTCAACTTCTAATCATTAAATTTTAGTAATTAAAACATTAAGGCTACAATTAGAAACAAAAATAAAATCTTCATTCAGATAAATGGTTATCACAATTTTGTGAATGAGAACATTATTAGCATGTAAGGCGAATTAATAGAACATATTGAATGAATGAAATTTTAAAATCTCATCATAAGGATATAAAATAAAATTATATTCATAATGGGTATTCATATTTTATATTTTAAAAGTTTAATAAGAATACACATTTTCGGATAGACGGTTTAAAATTTAAGAAGAAAAAAACATATTCTTAAATACTGAGAGAATGTGGATTTGGATTTGAAGGCTATAGACACAAAGAGAATTATATAATCCTCATTTTTTCATAGTTCATATTAAAATAGAAATAATGAAATTAGATTTTCTATATTTTTTGTTGAAGAACCACATAATGGAATAAGCTTTATGGTAAAAGTAACTTTAAATTCTTCTTTGACATTATAATTATATTTAACATTCCTATTTTCTTGGATTATGGTTAAGATAATTAAATATCATTTGAATAATTTTATATATATGAAGGTCCATATAAATTGAACTAAAAATTTAAAAAAGGATACTAATTCAACAGTAGTTTATATTTCTAATGTTGTGGAATATGTTTTTAAATATATTTCTAAGATAGCTACTAAATCAAAATCAATTTCAACAAATAGTTATGAAAACAAAAAAATGAAACTAAATTATTCTATTAATAGTTTAATAATCTTCTATCTAATTTTAATAGATGTACAAGGACTGTTGATAACCACATAAAATTATTCAAACCAAATAATATATATTTTAGAATTCAAATTACTTCTAAAAAGCCACATTTCAAGTATAATTATATTTTCTATGAAATACACCATTCAACACGAAATTTTATTAAAGAAATTATTATATAAAAAAAAATTCCATGATTATAATTTAATCCTTAAAATCATAAAGTATTACTTTTACTGTAAAATATTTATTGTTCAACATATTATCGTTAAAATAATATGGGATCATAATGTTTTATTTTTTAACTTGAATGAAACCAAGAATGTTTTGGTTAAAAGATTCTAAAAATATTATTTTCAAAATAAATACAGATTATTAGTTTCCAAAAAATTACAAGAATAATGATATTTTTTTGGAATATGTATAATATAAATTCATACTTCTATAGAATATAAAATGTAAAAGGTATATGTTTTAATTTTTTA
This sequence comes from Viscum album, assembly GCA_963277665.1. Lineage (NCBI taxonomy): Eukaryota > Viridiplantae > Streptophyta > Magnoliopsida > Santalales > Viscaceae > Viscum > Viscum album. Next base: position 1,845,314,885 of record OY728150.1, read on the forward strand.
TACAATGTGAAAGAAAAAATCATCAATATTAGAGATGTGTATTTTCGCAATAAGACTCTTATTTCTATTGTGATTTATGTTAAATGATATAATAAAAATTTAAATATCATAGGACAATTATATGATTAAGGATACTCTATGTTCTTTTAGAATCAAATATTTAACATCAATAGTTCAGAATGATATTATATTCAATATATGCATAGTTAAGATAATGTTTACAATAACAACCAATAATTTCTTTATTTTTAGAAGTAACCATTTCATTGAGTAGATAAGGGTTACTGTTGGATTTGGAGTTGGTGTACAAGGAACTATTCATATTTTTCGAAAATGAATAAATATTCAAGGAAACGGTTTTTAATTGATATTTAATAACATAACATCATTTATCCCTGATTCTTTGAACCATGCCAATTTGATAATATATGAAAATAAAAAAGTAAACATAATGGGCTAGTCTCAAATTATAAAACATTATAGTTACTGATCATTTGTCTCTTTAAATGCACAAAAAATTGGATTATAGAATGAAAATATTATGATTATGTCCAAGTTGAATATTATTCAAGAAATATTGGGGTTCATATAATTTCTATTATTTCATATGCACTCTGATTTATAAAAAGTTTTTATACTTAAATTTAATATCTTAAAAACCTACATTTTTCACTATTAAAAGCCATTAGAATCATTATTTTGTAAATTTCTATTTTTAAAAATTTTCTAGTGATAAAGTAATTACAAATGATATTTTGTCACCAATATCTCCACATAAAAATGGCATATATGAATTATAGAACAACATCCAGTAGGAAATTGGTAATAATTTTTTGGGTGAATTAGTTTCGATATATTTTCGATATATATCCCATAATACTTACAATTATACTAATAATAATAATTTACATCATTTATTTTATAAATTAAACACTATATGAATTATATAGTGGTCTGAATCAAAAACATTGACACATTATTTTTTGGTAATTTGATTATCATGAATACAAAAAAAAATCAGAAAATTGATCTAAATATTAATAATGTGTTTATATTTATTACTCTATCCCTCTTAAAATCTTCAAAATTTGAAAATATAAAATTTAAGAAATTATACTAAACATGTTTAATGTGGAAGAACCTTATATGATGTCAAAATTCAAAGAATATAAATGTAAAATAGATTTTGTTTTCGATATCCAATTTTTTGACATCTAAAATTTGAACCAAATTCAATAGAAATTTTTCAATTATAATTTAGTTTAAGGTATATAATGAAAATTTTAAATGAATAAGAACTTTTCTTTTTTACTAAGGAACTAGATTACTATACTAAATCATTAAATAGAAAATTTCATTGGTGTTGTTGATCAGTAATTAAGAACCCCAAACTAGTAAATAAATGAATTTCAAATATAAATCTGTTATCTTAATGAGACCCTAAAACAAAAAATTAACCTTTGGGTGAAGATATTTGAAATTTATTTATACAATAAGTGTTTAAAAATTCCAATAATGAAATTATTTATTTCTGAGTTAGGTTCCTAATGGATATTCTAATTATTGTATTAAAATGTTTTTTCAAGAATAATAATGATGAAAATGAAACTATTGTTCCTAATATGTTGAGACTAGTTATTATGTGTTATAATTAGTAAGAAATAATAAATTATTGAGAAAATATTTCTCCTTAACCTAGACATAAATCCATCTATATTCAATTATCTTTTTCAACTAATCCAATAATTAATATTTTTAATGTACATAATGAATGAAATAATTGAAGGATATGTTTCAGACAATGTTTTTACTAAAGAAAATATTGTTTTCCAATATATTAATTTTTATGAAAACATATTTATACATTCCATATCCCCCTATAAAAAATCAAATGCGCAATAGAAGGGCGTGATAGACTATCTTGATTTGTATTTAAAAAAATCCAAGGAATTTAAGAATCTAATCATTCAATAAAATATTTTTTTAATTAAACCATCCATGTAAAAATATTTTTTGATGATAATATTTTTTAATGATATGAAAAAAGATAGATTGTTTCTTAGAAAATATTCAATTTGAATTTAAGATTACTATAATGGGAGGAAATAATTACATTCATTGATATCAAATAACATAGATACTAGAATAAACTATCTCAACATAGTATAATTACATTAATAATATAGATATTCATTTTAATAATTAATAATTCTTCATGTATTATTACTCTAGTGTGTTCCACATGTAAACTAGATCAGGATGATTCTAAGAAATTAGTCTATCTAAAATAGAATAGAGGGATGATCAATAGTTTATGTATCATAATGGTTATTTGACAAGTAATTATGTACTCTGTATTTCTTTTTGTATAGTTCCAAGACAATATAAATGAATATTATCATAATAATATTAAATAGATCATAATTTATATTAAAATAACTTCATAACTAGGGTTTTTTATTCTTCTATATCAGATAATGATTTTAAGAGTTTCTCTAATGTATTATTTTATTGTTATATAATGGATAAAAATATAACTTCTATAACTTATCTTTTACTTAGTAAATAATTTTTCACGTGGTCTTTCATGAAAAAACATTGAGTTTCACTTTAAACTTTTATTGATGAAATTTTGAAATTTATAATTTTTTGTGATTAGTTGTTGTGGATTCTTAACACACTCCCTAGTTTTTTATGAGTTTTAATAAAAACTAATTCATTATTGTATCAAAAGTGTCATATAATTTTATATGAACCACAAGAATAACTCAAAATTGAAATATTAAGATATAATTCACTAATTTATATTGTAATATTCACTCAAATGAGATATTATTCTAAAGATTATCAGAAGTGATAATTCTCATAATAAAATTTTCAAACAAATTAAATTCTAATATATATGAACATATTTAGTCGATGTTGGGTATGATTATATTTATGTGATCATTTTGAATATATTATTTCACTATCTCCTATCATTGGAAACATACTTAAAAAAGATAAAAGGTAATTTATTTTAGAATTGGGACCTTTTTAATATAGATACTTTATATTAAAAAATTCATTTGAAATTAAATGTTTTACATTGAACATATTTTAAATCTATATCCTATATAAGATACAATGTTCATGGGGATTACATCTAATTAACATTTGAAGGGAAATTATAGTTCATAAAAATTTATATATTTTATATATACTCAACTTTATGATTTTTAGTTTAGTTTTACGTATTTCAGATTGTTACCTTATAAAGGATGCATTTACAATTTCATATGGACATCTCACTCTTATATATGAACAATATATATAAATTTATCAACCTATGTAGTAATTTCTAAATAATTAGTCCTTGAGTTAATTTTTTCCCTATTTCATTTTAGTTTCATTGGTTGGAATTATCCATGGAGAATGGGGGAGTGTTTTGCTAAATTTTTCAAGAAATACTCTATTTTCTAGTGAACATCATAGAATAGAATATATAATTGATTAGTGAAAAAATTTATCAAAACATACCTGATGAGTAGAACAGAGAAAACGTATTAAGGATGTCAAGAAGATATTTTTAATACATTATTTGGAACCATATTTATAGAAGAATATTGTCTATATATATGAAAAGATTAGACCTATATTTTTTACTGAACTCTTAATATTTCAATCGCTATATTCTTTTTCATCTTTTTTAAAGGGACCAAGGATATATTATTTATACTTTTAAAAATAATTATTTTATAAAGATTTTATAAATAGGATAACTGATATCACAAGGATAAGTGACTTTTCCAAGGAGGAAAATGTACAATACAATAGGGATTCATTAAATATATAATATCAAATGAATATAACTTATGATAACTATGCTGAACTTTATGGGGATTTTTATATATATAGTTATATGATAGTTTGTTATTGGTTATTAAATATCTATAAATCTTAGATTTTATGTTTTTTATAATGGGATATTTTTTTAAAATCCTAATTAGATAGAAAGGTATATATTTATTTTCAATTGATTGGAATAGATTTTGTTTATTTGAAGCTGCATAGAGAAGGAGTGTGATTCATTTGTTTCATAATGAATAATTTTTATAAAAGTATATTGTAAAATACTTTAGTGGATTTTGTATGAATGTTTTCATGGGGAAGTGTTTTGTAATTTATGTTGAATATCTCATCATTTGTAATTATTAAGGATTTTATACTAAATTTCATTTATTATTTTATTTTATTTCATATTTTCCCAACATATTGTGTTTTGTGACCATTGAAATGGGTTAGGCTAGTGATTCATTTTACGAAAATGATATATTATAAATCTGTTAGTCTTATTAACAAAAATAGTCGTGTTATTCACATTCTCACACATTGTATTATTTTTTATGTATTTCATTGTAATAGAACATCTATAATTATCATTTGGTGAGAATAATGATCCATATGATTTTTTTGAGAATTTTGAATCCACACAAAATTAAATCATTGAATTTTAGAGTTATATCTAATGCAATTATGAGAAGTCCCAATGATATTTGTGAGGATTGTAATAGTTTTTTTTCTATAAATTAGTCTGAGATTTGAGGAAAGTATAAAATTATATGGATTTCATTTTAGCTCATGGGAAGTATCATGTTTCTCTTTAAGGATTATGTTATAATCATTATTGAATTATTTTTCTATTTTTTTGTTTGTGTGAATACTCATGTAAAAATTTATTAGCCTTTTTATTTATAATTATGTAATCTCATCACAGTGATCATTGAGATTCTATGTGAGGAATCTAGTCTCTAGCCAATATTTATTTTATATAAGTACTTGTCAATTAGGATTACTTACAATATTATTTAATTAAGAGGTTCTTATGGGGAGAATTTCCCACTTTTGTAATTTTTTTGATTATTTTCATGGGGTGGAAGATATGCCTTAAAATTAGTATTGTTTACGAATTTTCATTAGTAAAATGTAGATACTATGTTTCAAATTAATAAACCTCTAACCATTTTGGATTTAAATTAAATAATTCCCACAATTAAAACTATTTTGGTAACAAATATCAATTATAATAGTGTTTTTATTGTTATCTAATACGTCATGTGTTTTTTCTTACATAAGTATTATTTCAGATTCATTTGGATTTATGAGTTAATTTTTTGAAATACTTATAGTATTATTTCAAGATATATGTTTACATTGAAAACTATAGTCTTTCTTGAAAATATATCATTCAATATATATAAACTCTTGAGAGCATGAAACTTTTTATTAATGTTTTTAAAAAATTCACCCTCTGAAAGGTAACATTTGGTCCATATCTATGTCAACTATAACTTCTACGGGAATAAGAAAATTTAGAAAATTGAAAAACACACATTGTATTATATAAAAGTACCACAACTAATATATAAAAGTTACACTGGTGGAGTAAATGGAAAAATTTCAAATTGTTAAAACACTATATGATACATAAGAGTCATCTAGTAAGTATTAAAAGGTTTTATTTTTGGAAATAGAATAAAAATTAGAAAAGTGCTGGATTTCACTAGAATAAATAAGATTAAATTTATAGACTTTGTAAGAGTAAGTATTTAAAACAATATTATATATAAGTGTTATTGTCAAAGATAAAATACAATTATTAAATAATCCTTTCATAGTTTTTGATACAAAATATATCATAATTAACATTTGATAGAGTGAAATTTTGTGAATATTTTCAGGTCGTGGATAATTTGGCCATGTCGTAAAGTGTTATAGAATTCTTTTTCTGGTTTATCCAATTTAGTGGTGTTCCTGTTAGGGAGAAATATCACACCAAATGATATTGTATTATTTTATAACATTTATTGGATCACAATGTGATGTTTGAGAGTGATAAATATAATATATTTAGTGAATTTCTAAGATATAGCATTAAAATATATAGAATTATGTAGATGGGATGTTTCATTTCTTATAGAAAAAATATATGGTTTCTGTTTTAAGAAATAACTGATCATCCCAACAGAATTATAAATCTCATGGAATGGAGATGATTATTAAATAGTTTTAAAAATTTATAATTTCATATATATCTATAGGGAAATAAATTAATTAAATGAATTTTTTTTGAATTGTTTGAAATAATAGTATTTGAAAAAATTTCCCATAATACACATAAAAATTAGATATCATTAAGAAAGAAAAATATAGTATTTTTAAGTGTATATAGACGGATGATCTATAATTTTATGGATATATAAATCTATAAATAATGGACTTTATATTGGGTAAATGTAAAGATATGTAATAATATGTGTTAAATGACCAGAAATATATGAAATCAATAAAAATTAATAGATAAGATAGATAAAATATTTTCCACTCCATAAATAATTTTTTAATAATAATGTTGTTATTTGAGGAAATCTCTTAAATGGTTAAGATTAATTCATGGTGATACATTAAAAAATTCTATAATAGAGAAAAATTATATAGATCATAGAAAAAAATATACATTTATTAACTCATAAAAATAGTTATGATTTTTTGAATTAACATTTGTTTTTAATGGTTTACTCAAAACTAGAGTAGTGATAAGAAATGAGGAGTGAAGAATGTAACCATTTGGCTTATTGAGTTTTCTCTAATCATTATAAGTATACTTTTACCAAAAATATATGTTCCCTCTCTTAAACCCATGCCCAAATAGTTTTATTAGTGGATTAGGTTATTCCCTTTAAAAATTTGGTTTGTACTCATTGGATTATCCCAATACAGGTAAAATGGTTAAAATACATATTTCCCATATGAATTAAATTATTTTTTGTTATAATACACAGACTCATGAGTTTGGGTTAGAGAATAAATAATCAATTATAACAAATCCATATATTTAGTTTTTTTAAACCATAGTTTTATGAGTAAATTGAGAACCCTATATTTCTAAATAACACCACATACTCAAAGTTTATTATGTATATATTAATGATATTCTAATTTAAATCAAAACATAAAATAAAATAAAATAACATAAAAAATTATTTTTACATTATCTCTAAAAATAAGAAACTCTTCATTGATCGTCTGTTGATATACTAGAACTATTTTATTCTATTATAGAAATGGAATAAAATGAAATAATTAATCTAATATTCTTTACTCAAATCTGTGTAATTTTGATTGACAAAATATTATCATTGATTGAAGAAATATAGTGAGACCTAAAATATAATGAGGAATTGATCTGTTAGTCTTGTGAGATGTTATGAATTCAGTTTCATAAATTTTAATGATATTTATAGCCTCATTCCACGTCCCCTATTTGGGTATTTAAAAAAATACCCATTTCAGTCTAAAAATTGGATTTAGAGATTATCTTCCATTTTATTGGATTTTTTTACTCTAAAATTACATTATTGGTTAATAGATTTATGTTTTTTCTGTCCCTAAAATATTTTGATGATAATTTTAAAAGGGGGATGACTCTTTTCTTCATTTAAAAATCCTTTTATAGGTGGTCAAAGGATATGTATTGATATTTTATGGTTATAGTGAAGAGATTTTACAATATATCAAAACAAATTCTGATAAAAAAATCTCACGGAAATATTTTTTGTTGCAGATTCATAGAATTCTATGAAAACATATATACATCTGATGTGGTATTATAAAAATATTTTATTTTTCTATTTATTTTTATATATTTGTTACATTATTAATTGAAAATTATAGAAAAATTAAAAAAAGATTATATAACCTAAATGATGAGAGAATTGAAAAGAAGTTCATGATATCAATCCACTATTTATATAAGGTGAGTAATGACTTATGGTAAGATGGAAAAAGATAATAAATTAGATGATATCTTCTAAGAAGATGAACTCTTTAATTAAGATTGATGTGGATGATGATTTAATGAATGAAGTGGAAATACTATCAATTTTTTTATTAATATAATTTTCTTCTAGTAATCATGTCAAGATTCAGTCAGTATATGTGATTGTATATGAATATGAAATCATTATTTAAGTTAACTATTAATTAAAAAAGTACATTCCAGGGGGATTATATGATTATGGTGATTAGAAGTTGAATTTAATTGAGATATTTTTAGAATGGGTGAAAAAATGATGGCCCCAAGTAATAAACATGAAGAACAAGTAAAAAGAGGTAGATGTATTTCATCTATGAATGAGTTCAAATAAATTGTTCCACCCTTAAAAACATAACATGAGAAGAGGATAAAATCATATAAGGAATTATATAAAATTATTAAGGATATGTATACCCAATTAGTTGAATAATATTATAAGATTAAAAACCATTAAGAGAGGTCAAGGCACTCTAATTGAAGGAAGAATATCTACACCATTTCAGGATTAACCAATGGGGTATATAATGCTGTAAATTTAGAATCAATGGGTATGTGGAAGATTATACATAAAATTAGAAAATAACCCTTTCAAGGAAAGTTTGTTATAAAAAATATACTAATATTTAATCACATGAAATACAATGATTTTGTTTATAGATTCAAAATTCCTAAATAGAGGAAATAAATTAGTTGAAACAATATCTCAAATAAAGAATAACTATATATGAAATTATTTTAATGGGATAAGTTTTATATTGTTCTAATAGTGTTAATTTTTATAAAAAATTGTTAATAAATTTTGATCCAAAATACTAATATCTGAGTAAAAATATTTACTATATTAGAGAGATGATATATTGTAGCTCATTGAAGAGTAAACTAAGATCCCAGAATGGCTTAATCATAGTATCAATTTTTTAGAGAGAGAAAATATGACATTAAAATAAGAAATACGCTCAAACTGTGAGAATGATGGGAAATCATTTAAATAATTATTAACCTATGGTGGAATAAATAGAGGTGTATCTCATGGATATCAAATAGTAGATGAAAGAAGTTTCCCTTCCATGTGTCATAAATATTAGTACATATCCAGATATTTTTATTATTTGAATATCCCACCTATGGTAAATAAATCATGATAAAGGATACATCATCCCAAAAAATGGAATAAATATTTTTATGTGGTATTTGTCTTACGAAGAAGGTCCAATCCATGCCAAGTGGGGTAATATGAAAGAAAAAAATTCAAAATGTTTTTAATAAGTTTTATCACACAAAGGAGAACCATTAGAAAATATTGTAAGAATCTTATTAGTAAATGTTTGGTTTTAATTTACCAACCACATTCTTCAAAATGAGGAAATAAAATATTACATCTACTTTAGCTATTAAATTATTAAAACTTCTATTTAAATGTGTTAGTTATTGGAGATGATATGATCACCCATGAGGTTATATTAAAAAAATAAAATTATATTGTGAAATGATCTAAATCTTATAATAATGATTTTAGTGGTGATTGTGATATCTTTTTCAATAAATTATTTTATTTTTATGATTGAAATACAAGTATCAAAAAAATCCAATGTGTTATTCCAAATAGTATCAAATTTTGGATGAATTTTTTTCACTATGAATTCTTATTAGAATCATACATGGATTCTAGAATAAGTGATATTTAAGGAGTATAATAATTAGTAGCATATTCAGTGACTTATTTTCTTGATCCAACTAGTTTTATTACATGTAATATATACATAAAATTACAATAATATTAAAATATTCTACAGGTGGAAGAATCTCATGTCAAATATTGAATTCTAAATATGGTTTTCTATTATATAAATTATGGGGGTTTTGATATGATGGTATGAAAGGTTGTAAGAGAAACAACCAAGGAATAGAACATGGTGTACTAAATAAGAAATAAATTTTAAAAAATGGTTCATGTTAGTGTTAAGAGATAATATTAAGGAATAAATCTGGTATAAAACAGACATAATGAAATACATAGTCTTTTAGACAATGGTTTTTTGAAATTTTGACTGATATTATATGATAATTTTCATTTTATAATCTTATTAATATGACTTATTACAAAATATTTATATAGTTGGGTATAATGGAATATATTTCTATTATTATTATCATCCCATGTTTAATAAATTTTTCTACAATGAAGTAGGGTTGTTGGTTTTTTTAATAGATCATTAATAATTTGTAAGATCACTCAATAAAAATAGTTGACAATAAATCCAATGTTTGAGGTGTTTAGAAAGCTCGAAATTCAAATATGTTAGAATGTTTAATATAAAAAAATTTATCTAGAAAATATACAAATATTGAAGTATACAAAAAATGGGGGAGACTATTCTCTATAACATAATGCTTTTACTATGTTGTAAATGTGGGAGATGCTCTAATGATGACGCCTCTATTATCATCCTAGATAAATGGGAAGAATAAAATATAAATAGTGGGACTTAATATCAAAAGATGAGTTTCTTTATGAAACCTAATAAGTTGTATCAAGTCTGTCCTTTAAGAACATTATAAGAGATATCAAATAAATAGAGCTTGTATTTTTTTATCATTAAGAAGACATGGTGAGTATGAAAACATGTATTATTTTTAATGATCCACAAGGAAATTTTGTTCTTATATTTGGTCATTTATAACATTTTGGTGGATGATATATTTTAATTTGATATCAAATTGGGAGAAAAATGTATCATTAATATAAAATCCACCTTAGTGGAAACAAAATGAATTTAAAGATTCAACACTATGTAGAAGAAGAAAGCATCATGGATCATTTGAAGAATATGTTTGCATCTTGATTATTTGGTGGTATTGTATTTATGGTAACGTTTCCAACAAATCCCTAGTGTTAGATTATTAACATTCAATAAAGGATTGTTTTTTGTGTTGTATTTAATGTCAAAAAATGTCAAATGTTTGGTTTGGAGTTACTGAAACCAATGTGAAGAAATTATGGATGTTTTTATAGGTATTATATTACTCTAAAATTATATTGGAATTAAAAATATTATTCTAGAAATTGTAATCCTAGAAATATTTTTGACTTTTCATATTTTCTAGGTCATCTTTATTTGGGTCTGCATGTTAGTACGGAAGGGCTACTCATGTTGCTAAAGAATACATCTTAAATAGGCACAATCTATGATATATAAATAGAAGTCCTATAATTATTGTATAACACTTACAAATTATAAAATATGATTGATAATGTTTCAAAAAATTCATGTATTATTGAGATATATTCTAGAGTTCCCAAGGAAATAGAAATTTCATAGAGTTCACAATGATTAGTAAAAGTAATATATTTTTAGGTGTGGAAGAATTGATAATGTTTAAGTGGAATCCTTTTATAGATAATGTTCACCATAATAAACCATAATAGTAACCAAGAATATATGTTAAGAATATAAAAAATTAGGACCACATGTTGTATATATAAGGATTTTCATAGGTGGACATATGAAAAGAGACGAAAGAAAGACACTCACTTCAATGCGTGATGGTGATGAAGGTGATACGTAAAAGTAACATTTTCATACTAACATAAAAAATGTAAATATATTGAAGACGACTATGATATATAAGAGTAATTTAGATGATATATAATAGTAGAATATTTTTACTAAGTAAAAATATTGAAAATTTCTCAATAAAACTAGAATAAATAAGTGTAAAGTTAGAGAATAAGTAAGAGTAACTATTCTAGAGTAGTATATATGTAAGGGTAATTATATATCCTTAAATATTATTGATAATGATTCCAACCAGGTTTCAAGATAACAACGTATCATAATAAATTACTGATAGTGTGGCTAGTTATGAATGTTTTCACAACATGGTAAGGATATCCCTATTGAGTATAGTTATAAGAAAATTTTTGTGGTTATTATGTTTTTTTAAGTGTCCATTCTATAGTGGAGGATAACAACAAAATATTTGTAAAGATAGAGTATATTTACATGTTCACATGATTATATGATAAGGATTTAATCCTATCATATTTTTTGGATTTTATTGATCAATATTGTTATTAAAATTAACCATAGACCAGAAGTGTTACAATATTAAGGTCGTTATGGAGGTAGAAGGTCATGTTCATGGTTTTAGAAGGCTCTAAGTATCAATCCAATATGATAGTTATTATTCCTCAAAGAAGACGAGTTTCCTGGTTTATATAATTTGAATCATTATTTTTCGAGATGAAAACTATGTGAATTAAATATATGATATTTGGATTGTTTTTAAAGGATATTATAGGATTTTTTTTCTGTTAAACTCATGAAAAAATGGAGTTCATAAATTAGAGAAACATGGAGAATTATTCTATGAGTATAGTAAATGATGTTATTGAACTATAGATATATATATGTTAACAAATAATTGAGTATTATAACATGAGATGGTATATTGATGGAAAAATTGAGCTGAATAACACATCATAGGTTAATTCTAGAAAGGAAAATAGAGAATATTAATGAAATCATAAGCACCCCTATATGGCCATTCCAAAGACAATGTAAAAAAATCAATGTAATCTATTTTGTTGTTAATTTGTCTTCATGGTTATATTCACTGAATTTTTATATAGGATTAGAAGTGAGGGGATCTAATGGGACAACGTTATATCCCATGGACTAACAACAACAACAACAATGCCAACAATAGTTATGTAGTATTGACATGGTGTGTGTCACCAAAACCATTTTTCAACATGGAGTTTCTATTAAAAGGTAGGAGTAAATGGATTGTAAATTGTTTGGAATTTATCCATTCCTAAAAATTATTGGGGGATTGAACCCCTGATAAAGAGTTCCCCAAAATAAACCCACAACTAAATAAAAAGTTTAATGCATTTTGGTATATCAGTTTCATCTCATTGTATGCACTATAGATTATAATAATGACATAGAAATGAGTAAAATTATTTGGTATAGAGAGAATTATATATTTATATTATATAAGAGATAACATAGAAGGTTTTTGTTCATAAATAAATGAACTATTCTCATTTAAATCTATAATAATGAAAATATCAATTAGATCATCATTGAATGAAGAACTACAATGATGCCCAACTTAATATGAGGTCATGATTATTTCGTGTTATGAGAGTTTTAGGGTTATGGGATTTACATTTTAATGAGCTTCATAACATGATTAACCCACCCCTACACCATTAATTAATCACTCGTAATATAACCTTATTTGATAGACATAATATATTTTTAATGTTTATATACTATCTCCCTCATCCACTTTTTTCATTGTCAGGTTAAGGATTAGTTTACCAATGATGGGGATTATGTCAATACTATAATTAATACAGAATTTCATGATGATTCATATTGATAATATATATTAAATTAACATATAATATATATTTTTTATTTTTTGGGAAATAAATTCATTAGTGGATAAAAAATATTGAATCAAAACAATTAAACTGAAACAAAAATGGTGAATTTCAAAAGATAATGTCATCAACCAGTTTTATTTTCAATGAAATGGGAATCAATAAATTACAATGATTAAAATTGATCAATAATAACATAAATTCACTTAACATAAATCTATATATTTTTATTAAGAATAAAAAATTGCCCAAAATATATTTGAAAGAATAATGAAACAAAATGAGTCCAAAGTTAAGTGATTCCCTCCCGATAATACTATTTGGGTTCTCCCAATTAGTTAAATATTATTTCAAAATGATTATTTTTATTTTCTACCCAAAATAACATATTCCTTTTTATTGATCATTTATATGTATTTATATGGATAATAATATAAATATAAAACAATTATACTCCTTTAAAATCATATAATGCCTGATAAGGGACTATCATCCCATCATCCTCTTCTGGATTTATCATCTTCATGTCACTCCCTTTAACTAATGAATCTTATAATTATCTATTAACTCCTTCTAAATGAATTTTTCAAAAAAATCTCATTTTCATATTCAAAGGATATATATATCATTAAATAATTGTGATTAATTATTAACCATCATCATAATTATTATTGAAAGAATTATACTGAATTTTATCCATAATTCATCCTATTTTTACTCCTCTCCTCTTCAAAATTTTTCATTTGAATTTCTTAATGGTACTCTTAAATGATAAAAATTATTTATTCCATTATTATTTTTGGAACCTCTATGTTTATCCATTGACATAAGTCTTATGAATACAATAAGAATCCCATTATTTTTCCATGTGGTAATTTCATATTAAATAGTTATGTGTTTTTCATTTATATCAGTAATGTATGATTATAAGAATATAATGATGTGATAAGTTGTCTTAATAAAGATATATGTCCCTCAAATTTATTTTAATTACATGATATACCTCCAGTGATTGTTATACATGAACATTGTTCAACCTTGGTTCACATAATGTAGTTATGGTTTCACACATATCATGTATGAAAATGATACAAATTGCTTTCATATTCTATGGATGGGAATAATAGAGTTAGTGTTTGACCCCAAAAGGGTCAATTATTATTTTTTTGAAATATTTTCATATTTATTTACAAGTGGATTAACAACAAGTAAGGGGGAATATTGGAGGACTAATGAAAATGAGATTGATTTTAAGCATACATTATTTGTTCTCAATTCATCATAATGGTTGTTGTATTGGATTAATTATCCACATAACATATAGAAGGATTTCTCGAAGAAATCCATAAGTGAAGTGAATTGAGGGGTGTCCCAAAAGTGTGAATAATGGTCCAGAAAACTATATAATGAAATATTATTGACCGTGATATAGATTTCAATGGAGATTTCCTAGAGACTCATATGGGAAACTATGAATGGATATTTCTATAGTGGTTCTCATGGTTAAAATCTAGATAACATATAAAAAGTTTCAATGATAGTATGGTTATAGTAAATTTTAGATTTATTGAAAATTCTAAAATGATATTACAACATGACTAAGTGATGATCATTGTGAAAATGGAGGAGTGCTTGTTCAAAAAGTAGAAGTCCAATTATGATTGTATCTGTGATCATAGTTGAAATAAAATTTTGTGCTTATTTACAATTGTTCATGAAATATGATATGGGATAGAACACATTATAATGAATAGTGTGGGTTCCTAGAGGATTCATTTAAAACACAGGTAAGCCCAATATGGTTGTGGTGGTTTCTAAGGGTGTCAAAGGTAGAACGATGGATCTATAAGCCAAAACATAAAATAGAATATAATAACATCATATTTATCAACATTTTGATTCGAAAAAAATATTGTTTGGTGAATATTGTGTTGACGAGTGATGCACCTATTTTTTGATAAATCACATTGATGATGATTGAATAGTTCACTAATTTTATAATAATTATGTGTATTTGTTTTATAAAATTATTTCATCATGGGGAAAATGAGTTTTAAATACTACGTAAATTAATTAAATAGATATGTAATTGATGCAACAAAGGAAGTAGAATTATTTCCATGAAGTAGTTATGATGGTATTTTTTATGTAACTCATAGAGCATGATTTCATATAGTTATGGGGGGTTTTGTTATCCCCTAATGATGTAGAAATGTGTCCAATAAATGGGTGCCTTCCCACCATATTTCAAGAATGGATTGATAAGAATAAGTAGGTATATTTTGATGAAAAGGGGACTACAATTTTTTGGGTGGGAACGAACGAGGAGTCAATATATATTCAAGACTATGATAAAGAGAATATGGGAGTAATATTAAAATAGAAAAGAGGAGAGGAACCCAAAATTCACTATGGAAGAATAAATACATATTGCATGTATATATTCATAGTTTGTGAATATGAAACACAACAGGATGTCAACAATGAAAACATTCTTACGTGTGGATTCATGCTCTGAAAAGGATATTGGAGAAGGGTCCTGGATGTATATAAGCCTTTTTGAGGTGATACTTTCTACTGGTAGTGATATTTCAAAGGTGTATTGAAGCGATTGGCCCATGGGAAGTAGTGAGCAGTCCCTAAAAAGTTATAAAGGGTAGTTACACTTATAATGAGTAGCATACATTCTTGTGATTTTGTTCCTGACACCTTGTCGATGCACACACCATAGAGTATCCCAATGATAGTGAAACATGTAAATTCTTGTGTACCTATTTACATTTTCATGCACACCAAAACTAATAAAGAAATCTAAATTATATTTGATAGATGTTATTTACAAGTGACTCTCATGTTTGAGTGGTCAAGATCCTTTTAGTTAAAGTGAAATCTAAAATGGTAAAAGTGTTTTAATTGGTAATTTATTGAATTACCAGCTCTCCCCATAATGTAATATCACTATATACCTCGATTATGGGAATAAAAAAATTCCATTGGATTCGGTTGTTTTTTATAACTTTTGGTTTCCAAATATCGATATAAAGTTATTAAGGAGAAATTTTATCATCATTAGAGACTCCAATGTTTAATAGAAGTTACTTCAATTATTTAAATGTATATTTTATTATATATATGAATGATTTATTTCAATTTACACAAGAATATAAAGAATAATGAATTATTTCATTAAGATAACTCAATTTTATATTTGTAACATATCAATGAAAAATAAAAAATTATTCCTTAAAGATATTCATTAAATAGATCTATTAAAAATTACATGTACAAGGAGGATTCTCATTGAAATTTATCGAAATATATTTGGATGAAAATGATCACATTCATGAAGGAATGAATGTGAGTGGTATCACACAAAGGACATCATTTAGAAAGAGGCTGAGTATGATTATTTCATAAGATGATGATGAAATTCCCTTCCCCAAATAAAAAAATTGAAATGGAAGGATGGAAGTAAAAGGATTGGCCTATATTTATATAATTTATTCCTCGATATGAGTTACATTAAGGATATAATATCTAAATTATCTTCATTTTTTGTAACAATTTTTGAAGCGGTTCATAATAAATTGGTAGATATAATTTATTGGGTGATTTAGTTAGAAAATGACATGTGATTGGATCTAAACCAATATCATATAGGTCTACTATAAGTAGTGAAAATAATTTGAACATTAAATATTTGGGTCAAATGTTAATTTATCTTTAAGGGTTGTGATAAAAATTAAAAGGCTTCTTAGCCTAATCACAAATTTCATATTCCATTTAAGTACAAAGTAATGATATGTTACCATTGGTATCAATGTTTATTTCATAATTTTTAATTTATTTATCAGATGACATGATCCTCATAGATGGGTTCTTTATTTCTTGTGTAATACTTATTTTTTGTAAGAAATCACTGGTTGTGTTATGAATAGGAAATGACTAATCTATTATATTTTTTCCATTTGTATTCCAGAGTGAAATAGAGATCTTTTTTTAATATAAAAACTTTTTATTCATACACTAATATTAGGATTAGTATTTTATATAATTTATTTAAATATAATGTTCCATGTGGTAAATTTAATCATTGTAATTCTAAAGAAAATGTATTAGGAATAGACACTGGATTTTCGGATTTTTATGTTGTTGATAACTATAATCAAGAAATTATTTCTATTTTCTATCATGGGATTTTTATAATCAATTATTTTTGAAATACAAGTTATGAAGATGTTTTTTAAATGGGAGAAGAATAAATTAGTTGAATAATTCCACCCCTTCTTCTTAGGGGTAGTTTAAACCATGAGGAAGCACTCATGGATGGTGAAGAAGATGGGGTATTTGAGATTTCATAGATTTTCTTCCAAACATTAAGGGGAGAAATGTTTAAATATGAAATGATATGGTTTTCATTATAAGGGGAGCATGAGCTGTAAAGGTTAACACCAATATAAAATTGAAAATAATATAACTTTTAATTTCATTTTAAATAATGCATAGTTGATGTGAATGTTAATCTCTTCAATAAAATCAAAAGTCACATTGTTTGACACTGATAGAGAATGTTTTAATTACTTTTAAATTGAAGGGTTTTATTTATTATAAGGTGTATTATTGATAAGAAAAGTTTATTTTAAGAGTATTATGAACAATTATTCTTATTATTTTATGATTGGATTTATTAAAAATGAATTTTAAAGTATGTTTTATTGGATACATTTTCCACACAAAGGAAGTATGGAATCCCTGAGTCAAACCATAAGTGAAGAGAATCAAATAGGGTTACATTAGAGCGAAAACTATCAAAAAAATTTATACCAACCCATTGTAGTATCTATGGAGTAGATTGTAAAGGATATTTTTATGTGTCCAAACCCCTAAAAAGGTTTTATATTGAAGGATGGTCCAAACATGTGAAACTAGAAAGGGATCATGTCACAGTTGTCACTGTAGATGAAGTTAATTAAACATATTCAAAAACAAAATTATTAGTATTTGAATATTTATTTTTATATTGATTGAAAAATTTCCAAATATCGAAAACAATATTGGAGTTATTTTCATGGATAAATGGATGAGTTCATATGAACCAAATTGTAGGAAAATGATGAATGTTATGGTGGTCACCATCAAAATGAAGTGTTTGGTTGAATGCATAAAATTTATTATATGGAACATCATATTGACAACATCATAGATAATGTATAATTGGTTTTCACTATTAAATGATGACGGGTGTGTGGATGGGTGACATGAAAATTCTAAAGAATGTTTCTTCGAGGATTCTTGGATAGCTTTTGAATTCATCGATAATCATGTATCACAGTTTTAGACCATGATTCAAGCCTGAGGCAATGTATTTTGTATTTTTACATATATGAATTAAATTTATATGTATTGAATCTTTAAAATAGATACAATCATCACCAAAAAGCAGTTATAGTTGACTACAGTTATTGAATTCATGGAGAATGATTGGGATGAATTTTCAGGGGATTTATTTTCCTATGAATATGTAGATATCTGTCTAATGAATTAGTCCTTGGACTCCTAATATTAATCACTAATCAACTTGAATCATTTGGGATATAGAATATTGACTCGATAACCTATTACATATTCAACTCTTAGATGAAGAGAGTGAATTCTAGAGAGGGTATCGATAGAAGAAGTAGAAATCCATTAATGACTCTACCAAATAAGAAGGTGATATTTTCTGCTAAAATTGAGAATAAAAGTTCCAAATTCCATCAATATGGAGTAGAAGTTATCTTTAGGCAATCTTCATAGTTTATGATTAAATATCACAAAATCACATCATCAGATAATCTATTCATACAATAAAAATCATGATAGGGAAATGATATTGAATAAGGGAACTTCATTTTTATAATTTATGTTCATGAAATCCATCCCTCTAATAGTGATCTTTCAAAAGAAAATGATTCAGAGAGACCCTTGTAAAATAGTTATCTATCCATAATTTATTGTAAAGGGGATTAATCCATGTAATGTTTAGTGTTCTGTATAGTGATTTAGTGGTTTGAACATTATTGATAAATTCTCCAAGGAGTACACTAGTGATGGTGAACGAAATTAATTCTTCGGCCCCAATTTATATAATGTATTTTCATAAAAAATCAATATATCTAACTTTCATCTATAAACATGTTCCCAAAAAGTGTATGTCTATGATGAATGTGGATGATCCTGCAAGGAAAATTGAGAAATTTAAAGAATAATGTGTTTTAACTAGAAATACAATACCTACCCTGATTCACCCACCCTTAATAGTTTAATTTAACAATATTCCTATAATGAGGGAGCAATAGTTTGATTTATCATTGTAATTTATGATTATTAATTTCAATTAATATTAACTATTATGAGCATTAATATTTTTTACTTTTATGGTTATTATCATATTTATGATAGTTTGAAGATGATTATGATGAACCACATACCCATATTCATTTATACCTCATATTCCTCATTGTTAATTCTCCCATTAAATATATATTAGGTCACCCTTTTTTTGATGGATGTACTAGGATATTAATGTTTAAAAAGTATCATGGAAGCTAATATGATACCCATGCTAATTGATTTTAATAAATTTTATAGATATATATATTTTTGTCTGTATAAACCTAATTTTCCCTAGATAGTAATCTTATCAATTTTTGGATTTGTAATATTTTTCTTGTTTATCATAGAAATGCAGAAATTACCATGTAAAAATGAAACAGGTTGTTGTCTTTATAATGGCAAATCTTTGGTTTTCCACTTTTATATTTCAACGAAGGAGGAAAATATTCAAAAGATAAGTTTTAGGATTTGGTTCAGGAAATTTTAGTTAAAGGTGAAAAATTCTAGAGTTTTGAATTCATAGATAATACTCTTAGGGTAGATAAACATAGTAATCTATGAGATATGGTATATATTCATTGTGTTTTCTATTAGAATATTAATTATATATTAAATGATAGAGAAATATCATTTGTGTCATTTGATGTATATCCTAAATACATTTTAATGACATCAACTGAATACAATATTTTAATTTTTTAGTTTTTTATTAAAGGGGTGATTTATATTAGGAATATAATGTCATGATATGGTATAACTATCAATTATTAAAATATTTTACATATGTTCTCTTAGAAAATTATTTCCCTTAATCGAATATAATATTTTAAAAAAAATACTGATTTTTATATATTTGTTACAGTTTCCTTTATTTTATTGATGAGTTTTGTAGAATTACAATAGATGGAGATTTGTGAGGAGATACTACTAAAAATTAGATCTGTATGCATTTTAAAATTATATAAATATATTCACACCATGACTGCTTAGAGACATAAAGAAGTAGATGTTGTAAGTAACCATTTAGGTAGTTATCTTCATTTCAAGACATGCCCCTCTAATGTGAGGAATATTTATGACATAAAGAAGAATTCATGATATTAAAAGAACAATAAATGTTTTCAAGTTGACCACATTGATTCACCCAGATTTTTTTTGGAAGAAATTCAATTTTTGAGTTAATATAAATTAGGATATTTCAATACCATGAATTTGGATTCATGTAGTGAATTCATTTTGATGATGTGATGTTTTATAATAGGCTTCCATTGGAATAAAATCATGATAGTTCATATTTGGAAGGATTATTTGAATCAGGGAAACCATTTTATAAACAATATTCAGGAATAAAGAACATTTGTTTGTGATGATAACTCTTCACCCTCATTTCAATGTTCGCGTTCCCCTTGTTATTCCTTCCAAGTATATAACTTTACAACATTCTTTTATGCTTCCAAATTGGTTTTATTTTATATTTATTCATCATTGAAGTATGATTAATCTAATTTAATGTATATTGTTTCAATTTTAATTTATTTTAATGAAGTTAATTCTAGTAAAGGGAAATTATTTATTTTTTTCATGAATTAATAAATCCCTCTCCACCTTGTATGTATAAATTTATAGGGATAAGGAATTGGGATTTATTAATATATAACTAATGAATCAATTGTCTAAATATTTTTAATTAAAATGGTATATAATTATGATATAAATCAATAAAACCATACCACTTGACATACAAATGATCTATGGAACCACATAAGTGGAACCTTAATCATGTTGAGATAGTTGAGTTCTGAATGATAGATTTGATTTGGATTCCACTATAATAGTCATTCTCCATGAATCTATTTTTTTTATTATTCTTAGTCTGTGTAATGGTTTTTTATTTGGGTAGAGTATTTTAATTTAACATGTATAATTTTTTTTAATGGAATATTTGAGGCCACCAAATTTTTATTATGATATTCTTATATTGATTAAATAATAAAAAAATATCCACATAAATTGATTTTGAATACATAGTTTATCTATTTATCCTTAGTAAAATAATTTTTTCTTCTATTCTAATTCCAAATCTAATTTTGGAGACATCTTTATGTGGCTTTATAAATTATTATTGATCATTTTTTATTCATTTTGAATCAACCTTTAACTTCTTCAATTATTTGAATCTTCATTGAAGTGTAAAATACTAATAATAATAAATTCCTAAATTTTTTATACCTTGAGGATGTAGTGACATAATGTTGGAATTTCCTATTTCATGAATCCTTTTCAGGGAGTGACATGGGAAAATTCATAATGAAATTCAAGACTACATCCCCTTCATCCATTCCAAATTTATTTATTTAATTTTTTCTTCGTGTATTCTTCTTCGGTTGTAAAGATCCACTAGTGCATGATTCTGGATCCCTTGACGTAATATAGGATCCTGGACTCTTGATAACCACATTAAATTGACCCTATAATTGTTATGTATATTTCTATATTATTTTTTCAGTTATGGTCAATCAAAAATCCCCACAACTCATAATTACATTAATACCCATTTCACACAATGACCAGGAGATATAGAATGGCTACGGTTATAGGATCCCACTATTATGAACTATGGATTACCATCCATCAATGTTGTTAATACATGAATCATTCTCACTATTATATCATTTAAAACATTAGAGATCAATGTATTCCTCATTTAGATGATCTGTTACACATGGAAACATAATGGTATTCAAAGTGCGCATCTTTATGGGATTTTATCTTACATCTCATAAGTTTGTGATACTTTTAAACAACATGGGCTATTTATAGATGTAATATGAACAAGGGTATCCCATTATCCTCATGAATCCAACCCATGGACTAGTTATAGTTCAATAAAAAGTAATATGTTATAAATTGTGGAGATCAATAAATGAAATTTCTAATCATGTACTTTCTAATAGTACAGATGTGGATTTAGTGAAGAAATATGAAAAACATTTCAAATGTGGAGGGTGAATCCTCCTGGTAATTGTGGGACTGATTAAGGGACTTTTTAAATATGTTCCCACACCAAAAAATTTATTTATTTCTTCAAATGAAAATAATCTTACTATGATCTTTCTCTTATTTATTAGTCTTGGGCAGAAGAGATTCTTAATTGAAGAATCGTTATAAAATAATCGGACATTTATAGGGTTGTTCTTAGTAAAATTTAATATAATGAAATACTTTGTTAATTTGACCAGTTTATCTGAGTAATAGAACATATCATGTAAAATAGATGGCCCACATTGGTTCCCTTGAAGAGTCTCTCACCAAGAAATTGGAGAGCATATAATTTCCATGCTTACAAGAACCTTCACTAACACCTGTTAAGGATGAAAAAGAATGTGTGATTACAAGAAGACCATATACCAGTTAGTAATGTCAATTTTGAAATAAAGAGAATAAACATTCATATTATAGTAATATTATTAATAATAATAAAAATCAATAGTATAATCCGACATAACATTAGTAAATATATTTTCATCCCTACAAAATACCCAACCAAGGGTGGAATTAGGAATAGAGATTCCAAATTTTACAATGAAATTAGAGAACACTTAGATACCCACCTCATGAAAATGATCCAATAAAATTCTAGAAATTTCAACCATGTATAGCATAAAAATACCAACTAATATATTATTAAAAGTTGAAACACCCATTGAGATAGTTAGAAAAATCCAATCCTCAATAATCAAATCATGAGAATGTTTTCTTTATATTTTTTCACCAGGAATATTAAGTGATGAATATTCAATTGAAAACGAAATTAAGAATTATATCCATAAATAAATTGAAAATTATCTATAATTTGTTTCAAACTCTTTCAGACTATTAACTGGTTGTATTTTGACACATATGGTTTCATATTAAAATATTTTTCATTTATTTTTTGTCATTGATTTTTGTTATGGATTACAAAGGCATTTAAAAAATATATATTTTTAGGGGATATATGGTTTCACATGATGGATTATTGGTTAAGTGAAACCTTGTAGAAAACTAGTGCCATCCATACCATCTATACAGTGGCACGGACTGGGCCACACAGCTGGGCACACAAGTATGTGACCTTCCCTTGATATCTGAGTAACCTAGGTGGTGTATCATTCCAAAAACCACGGATAGAAACAATATAGTGTTCCCCTATAGGTAAATCATTTATCCTACCCTTATTCTTGGAAATAGGTGACACATATATGGTACACATTCTGTAATACCATTGGACTAAACCATACAACCAACAAGAATCTTAATTTTTTTGAAATATTGATTTTACCTCTCCCTGGTATCAACAGTCCAACACTCAAATCTCACGCCGTTTTTCAAAAACATTCCCTAGGTCAAATTTTCTCCAATTAAACTACCACTAGGATTATGTTTTTGTTGTTTTTTGGATTCATTCTTCCATGATACTTGATGTAAGATCTTCTTCCTCCATATTTACTCCACGGGGTTTCATTTATCTCTGTTCATGTTTTATCTTTCCTATAGACTTTTTTTTACATAAAATGGGTTTAATATGATTTATTTTAGTTTAATATTTTTTTGGTGTTTTCCGACTCCATTACAGTCACCTCATATTGGGTTTGGTGACATCCATCTATATTTTTTAGATTTTAGGTGAAAGGTTGGTGGTTTGGTTCCATGCCACTACTTTTCTCTTTTATAGTTATTTAAATAGATTATTAATATGTTTTTAAATTATGTGTGTGGGAGAAAAATAAATTTTGGATGGTATTCATTGGGTGTTTAAGGATTATTTTTTTCCTTTTAAAACGAATAATTTGCACATGTGGGTAGTGTTTAAGTAAATTATGGTTGAACAAATGGATTTAGAATGATATGAGAATGGATAGGAGCACTTAAGAACCTAAGGGATATGGTTGGGTTACTATAGACTAGTATTTCTACTGAGTTATCTGGGAAATGACAAGGCACCCCTAGCTAGATTTCACTACCATAGTAAGTAAAATAATAATGAATATTTGGGGATATCTTGAACGTTAACTATGAATTATCTACTAGTTCATTTATGAGAACATAATCTATCAATTTATAGGTAATGTATGAGGATACTAGAGACCTGTTGAAAAAGCTACATAGGGGATTTCCCATGGTTTGTTCTCTAAATTTTTCCCATAATCTTTTATCATTACTTTGTTCATTTTTCTTGTCAAAATAAAACATAATTTTCTTTCAATTTTTTCAATTTATTTATTTTTAACACTAGCATGTTAAAATTTCATTTAATTTTATTACATGGAAACATCATGGTGGTATTCTTCATTGAAAATTAAACAGTAACCTACATTTATCTTTTAGTGTATATAGATCATGTTATGTCTTCCTCGGGTAATGAAAATGTCTAATATAAAGGTGATGATGATTTTTAATGCTTATAGTTTCTCTGTGGGTAGGTGTTGGAATGGTACAATGGGGATTCATGCCACATGATTTATTGAGTATTTATTATAGATAATCTCATCCCCTTTTTTATGGTAATTGTTAAAAACTAATCATATAGTTCTATCCTTACTCCCCCATTTTGTTTTTTTTTTGTCATGGATATTTTTTATTATATATGTAAACATTTTTACTATTTCTTAATCTTTTCAGGGTAAAAAAATTCATATAATAGTTTCAAAATTTACATGCACTAGTCCATAACCCATATGTATTATGCATGCCCAAAGAGGCATTTCAAGGGCCTAGTCAAGTGTATGTTTTTATCGATGATTTGGACTCTTTGTGAAAAAATTGTATCATAACTATGTTATTACTATCTTAATATTCATTCTTTTTACGAATTCCAAATAGATAATAGATATGACTATTGATAAATATGTTTATTTTCTTGATTCGGGTGTCTAAAAATCACACCTCATGATACGCCTTGAGTTTCATGGGGATATCATGATTTCTATGTATTCCTCCTTTAGGTGTAATTCATGGGCTCTATATTGGGAATAAAAAACTAAGCAAGGGTAGAGCAGATTAAAAGGGTAATTATGATTTTTGTGGTTTTTTTTCAAAATTATGTTGATAATTTAAATAATAATTTTATTTTATTTTTCATATCGTATTGATGTTTTTGGTGATTAATAATTCTTTTCGCATCATTCATCCCTAGATACCTCTAATAGAGATAGGATAAGAGGTTATAGAGAGATATCCCACGCTTATTTAATGAAGATTAGTTTAGGTTGTGGTTTAGGTTGATTGATCCCTGGATTAGGGAGTAGGATCTACTCCTGTTTAGGTCAAGGAGAGAAAATCATGGACGGAAAAGGGTTGGTCCCATGATATTCTCAAGAATAAATAATATTTTATATAGGGTATTTTGTAACCCTTGGAATCAAAAAATTAGGTTGAAAATATTGAGTGAATTTATATGTTCCTCATAACACCTAAATCCATTAATGATATGTGCAGTACTTTTTTTTGAAGGTTATATTTGCATGTGGTGGGAATCAATTGTTTGTGAAGGAATGAAACGGTACATGGGATTGAATGATTTCAATTTTTTCAATGAGAAATTCTATATGGATATGATGGCCTGCACCCTGACCAAAGAGTTTTGAGGCCTCCATCAAGGATAATGATATGTGTAGTAGTATGCCAACCGTTTTGCAGAGTTAGTCAATTTTTCAATTGAGGTAGACTCTAATGAATAGTTGAATGTTATGCTATTGGATATGGGGGTATCACCATATATTTGATCTATGTTCTTACTCTTTATTTTCAACACACATGCTGAAGTGGTTGTTTATTCCTTAATGGATGAAATTGATCTGATATGTAAATATAGTTTTTATGAAGCTGTTTTAGTTGTGGGTCATTGAGGTAATGACATGTATGATAAAAAGATTAAGTGTTATGATTAGCACAACAGTGATGACAACATCTCTAGTTATACTTCTTGAACACCTTCATCAGTATCTGCTGATTGTGGGTAAGTCATGTCACATTGGTGTGGAGCACCTGGACATGTACGGACTGCATTATTAGCTACACCTAGGTGATTAAACTGGTGTGGGATTATGGGTAACATGAAGTTTTGTAAGGAGATAGAATCCAATACCATATTTGTGTAGGCTCATTAGCCTTTTGGGGATTAATATCTCTATTAAGACCATCAATAGTTGTAGGTTCTATGTTTGGTGGTCAATGTGGCAGGTCCAAATATAAAACCTGGTAGATTTTTTATTTCAAATATTCACATGTTATTAGTCAACCTCAATATCTAACAGAGAAGTGGAACCAGCAGGATATGGACCAACATCTAGTGGAATCAAATAACAGATATAAAATTCTTGTAGGTTCTTTTTTTTATATCATCATGAATAATTGAATTATTTTTTGACGCTGGTGATTATAATTATTTTTCCTTTTCAATTTTTTTGGACTCACCTAAACATCAGGTTGAACATTTTACCTATTCCAGGGAGTGCGTTACACAAGGTGGAAAAAGTATGGAATTAGGATTCTGGTGTCTATCCTATGATCTCATTTTTTAAGAGGCCGAGTTAGAATGGTACATCCTCATTTTGTAAGTAGAGTCCATTGATGTGATCTTGGGAATGCATGGGATATTTAATTTAATGTCAAATATAGATTTTTATTGATATTTAGAAACATTAATGGCTCCGAATGGGAGTAGTTGAGTCTTATAAGGTGAATGAGATCCAAATTTAGGATGAATTGGGCCACCATTTTTTGTGTTTGGAAGACTTATTTTCCAAATATATTGTCTTATGTTGGAGGATAATCGAACGGATTTTGATAATTTCTATTTGGTAATATAAGCTATGTTTACATAGATTTTTCTTGAGGAATTTATAGGTTTACCTCTAGAATATTATGTGGAGTTCCCCATCGATTGCACACTGGGAACACAACTATTATATATTCACTCATATCATATAGACCCCACCGAGTTTATTGAATTATTGATAGATATAAACAATTTTGAATCCAAAGGATCAATTCACACAAACATTTAACTATAGTCCAAAAAAGTTCTATTTTCAAAAAATGATGATGGATTCCTCCAATTATGTATCTATTAACAGAAATTATATAGGTTCACTATTAAAAATAAATATCTTGTTCTGCATGATAATGGCCAATTTGATCATCTCAAGGGGAAATATGGTTTTCTAAGATCAATCTGTCATCCTAGTATCATCCAGTTTGGGTTTGGAAAATTAGAGTTCCCAATACATATTTCCGAAGAATGTATTTATAATTTGATTATCTATTCATTCCATTCGTATTGAGAGATAGATTAGTGGTTTTCAAATCTATATTGTACTGTATGTTTCATAAATACCTTGAATCTATTATCATACTAATTTTGGATGAAATATTTGTATACTCATGAACTACAGAGGATCAGGGTTAGAACATAATAATTTTTCTATGAACACTTTGAGATCAACAACAATTTGAAAATCTCTCCAAGTGAATTTTTTTGATCTGATAGGTTACTTTTCATTACACCATTATATCAAATTATAGAGTTTTAGTAGACCTAGAGATAATTAGATCAATGATTTCGTTGGAGAATCCAGTGAATATATTAGAGATCAATAGTTTCTTAGGCCTGTAAGAACATTATATGTGTGTTTCCAAGAATTTCCCTTGGCTTGTTCATTGATGACTACACCGACCTGAAAGGGGTAATGTTCAATTGGATCTCAGAATACATGAAGTATTTAGATTAGATCAAGTGTTTATTGAAAACATAACCTACTTTAATTTGACCTAATGTTAGAAAATGGTTCGTTGTCTATAGTAATGATTGAGGTATGGTTCATGGTTGGGTGCTAGTTCGGGGTTACCACATAGTAGAATAAGGATCATGAAAACATTGACAATAATAAAAGAACTACCCCATCCATGAACTCAAATTGGATGTTGTGAATCTCGACTAAAATTATATGAGACATTGTATTATCATGAATCATTAACTGTCTAATCATATTATAGGGGTTTGGTCATCATGTTCTCATAGAATGATCTAAATTTTATGTATAACCAATGAGATACTACCTTCTAGATATTGAGTTTTATATTTTCTATACCTCGGGTAACAGAAATGTAGTGGTGGATTACTTTAGAATAACATTATATATTAGAGATTTAACGGATTCTAGTGATGAGAAGAAACTAATGTGGCCTTTTTAAAGATTCATTTAGAATCCATGGAGCTTAGAAGAGGTGTTTTCTTTTAAAGAAATAATTTTATTCCCTCTATTCTAAGTCTAAATCAGAAATAAAAATATAATTATGAAATATGTCAGTGTTCTATGAATCTCATAAATTCTGGGGCGGTTCCTAATGAATTGTCATTGTCTCCCCAATAGATTTTTTAATTCAAATTATGCTTCACTGTACCATTGTCTTTATAGAAAGGGGTGATATAGGATAGCCCCATGTCTCAGTCTATCATCTATCATATGGCTAGAAATACATTTTATGACATGAATCACCATTTCACGTATCATGGTATGATGCATGATAAAGATGAATTAATATCCAAAATTTCTACTTCTCAGTAGGTTAATGAATAATATTATATGCCCTCATTTCAACATCATCGAATCCACATTCTTAACTTGTTGTGGGGTGAGGTGAACATGGATTTCATCATTTGGTTGTCTCATACCCCACTGGTAAAGAACCATTGGGGTTGTTATTAATAATCTTAGAAAATCAACTCATTTTATCAGAATATAGGGTTCAAATAAGGTGGATGAATTGGGAAGGCTATATGTTAAAGAGATCACTAGGCTCCATGGTGTTTAGTCAGTGATTATTTCAGAAAGGGATAATGATATTACCTCGTAATTTTGGGAAGTAATTAAAATTCAAATTGGGTCATAAGTTAATATCATTATGTTATTTCATCCTCAAATATATGGTTAGACTGAATGGGTGAACCATATTTTAGAATACATGCATTAGGCATTTTTGCTATATTATGGATGATAATGGGAAAATAGTCTTGGGTTGTATGTGTTTCTTTACAAAAATAGTTACCAATCATCAATCATAATAGATCCCATTCAATAACTTTATTGATGTATACATAATTTACCCCTATACTTAATAGAAGTGGGTGATTCTTCTCTACAGAGCACAAGCCCTGTGCATGATACGTCATATAATGTATTTGTGATTAGGTAGTAGTTTTTGATTTGACAGAGTGGCCAAGAGTATTATTCTGAATTGTAATACTGGGCCTACGAATTTGTATTGGGTGAACAAATTTTTTCTAAGTATGATACATTTCCTGGGTCACTGTTATATTTATAAGAAGGGGAAGGATACACTGAGGTATGCCAAAACATTTTATATTACCAAAGGATTGGAAAAGAGGTATATCTCTTGGATTTATATCACTAGTTGACATAAATTAATGAGGTGTTCAATTTCAAAAAATTAATGAACTATAACTCAAACCCATCATACATGCTGATTTTAGAGGAAATGGATCAAGAAATTGATTTTTAGGAGACAGATAAACTTGTGGTGATTGTGGATTCTTTTGTGAAAGTGATTCAGTGAAATTTCATACCATTAATTTAGGTCCATTGGAAGCATGCTAATGATGAGAATGAGACATGGTAGTGGATGTATTGTTGGAGGAGAAATATACTAAATTATTCTATAATCATGATAAATATTGAATTTCAGAGGGTAGAATATTTTCATAGTGGGGAGAATTTCCAGATATGTGGGGTACTTTTTTGGTATTTTTCATTTATTTTTTTCATCCATTTATTTTATGGATTACATGGGTGTTTTACAAGTAAAAAGATAGGGTTTTAGTGGAGAAAATGAGATTCTTTGTTGTATAATGGAAAGGAGAAAAAGTGGGCTAGCCTAGTGTAGAGCATGTAGCTGAAATAGTGGCACTATCTCGGATGCACGGCTAGGCACATAGGGGTGGGACCCTCCCAGGCTAACCATGTGACCTTGATGGTGGAATTTTCTAGATTTTATAGTTAAGCATGCATGAATGTACCCATACATATAAACCATGCATCATACCCCTCCTTTTAGACAGAGGTGACACATGGTTGGTGCATGGTATTGAGGAAAATGCATCCAAACAATGAATCCATCCATAAACCTAATATATTTTAAATAATGATTATACTCCTCCTAGATTTTATCTGTCTAACCCTCCTCTATCATCCTATTTGTCACCCAACATCCCTAGGGGAACATTTCCTCTCCCTATAATCCCGTTTAAAATTATATTTGGGTAATTTGGGAATGATTCCTCCCTGAAACTATATGTATGATCTCTCACCTTCTTCTTCTTCCATAATCAGGGTTTAACGTCTCTTACATCCTAGGTACACTTTCCTCCAGCAATTCAATTAACATCAAATGTGTTCAATCTAATCATTTCAATGGAATATTTTTTGTTCTCCCTTAGGGCATCCTTTTAATCTGTCATGTGGTTTCCAATTAGATTTGGGTGATTTCCAAGGAAATATAGGTGCTTATATGCCATTTCCATATTTTATTATTTTATTATTATTGATCGGGCTTCTAAATATATTTTAAATTTTTTTGTTGGTGAAAATAATGATTTCTATTGTAGATAGTGTGAGTTCATGTATATAAGTTCTTTTACCTTTATATATTACTGATTTTTATATGTTTTTTTGGTTAAGGAAATTATTATTTCTAAAATTATATTTAATTATATGAGAATGGAATTGAACACTTCAAAACCCTAGGTATCTAGATGGGTTTCTATAAAATAGTAAGTTGGCTAGGTTAGTAGGTAAATGACCCATGATCCCCTGAAAGTTCATTCTACCACACCAAATAAACAAATGGTGATGGTCTGCGGACTACTATAACTTTGGTTGTGACTTTTCTAGTTACTAATTCTTGAGAAAGTACTATATTTATTGATCACTAAGGAATGAGGATCCTAGGTCCCTAATGACCAAGATTATAAGGGGATTTCACAGAGTGAATTTTTTTGATTTTACCTACTATCTGTTACATATTATTTTTTTAGTAAAGATAACAATTATTTTCCTTTAAAATTTCTTAATTTAATTCTTTTGGAAATTAGAATGTTAATTTTTTTATTTAATTTTATTACATGGAAAATTCATTGTGGTGTTGTAATGACCCAATATTTTATTAATGTAGTTATTTACATTCTTATAACAATTTTTTATGGTATCAAACCCCAACATATCTTAAAGAACCCTATAAAATATTTACCCTAATGAATAAATATTGAAATAAGTGATACTTAAAGGAAATAAGGAACCAATATTGATTGAATAGTAACTTGAACCTTGGAATAGTAACATGAGAATTATGAATATTAATTTGGCCAATAGAATAGATTCATCAACTATTAAATTATAAATAATATTACGAATCTTAAAAATAAGAATATGATGTAATTATACAATAGAATAAGTAAATACCGTTTTCAAAATGATAAATTATGATTTGGTATTTTTGTTAAAAATAAATGTTTATTTAAAATATTATAAAAAATATAATAATATAAATGAAAATTCATTTTCATAAAATCACATAAATATATTTTTTCTTATGATGGTAAGAAAATTTTATAAGACCTTAACTAATTTTAAAAACTGTGATAAAATCTGTTATAAATTTAAAAATTGGTATTTTTCAATTAAATGATAATTTTGATTAAAAATTAAATTTCTCTTATATTGAAAATTATTTTCCTAAAATGGAGTTCATTTTTATATTCTTCATGTACTGAAATGGTAATGGTGATATTTTGGGATTTTTCTAAAATATCTGAATTTTTGGTGAATAGTAAAACAAGATAATTTGTGATAAAAGATAAATACATGAATTTTTAGTCATTATTGATGCAAGAAAGATATATTTCCAAAATATTGAAATAAATTTATTAGTATAATATATTTAGTGATAAGTTTCAAACTATACATAGTATTCATCTAAAATAAATACTAATGAATAAAATAATAAGAATACACACTTCTCATCCCCTATAAATACCACCCCTTAGAAACTCTTCTCCTAAGACCTTTGAATCATTGAATCATGTCAAACATCTACCCAATATTCTTATCAAGTCCCTCCCACAACTCCAGGAGCCCTTGTTCACATCACAATACAAAAACGTTATCCCTATAGAGGTTCTCAAGGAGGAGAGATTCTAGAAGTAAAAACCTCTTTACTTTCCTTTTAATTTCTTCTCAATTACATGTTTATTCTTATTCTATATTCACCTCCACTTATACATGTTTCATGATATCCACAGTATCAATAATATAATATAATTTAATTATGTTAATGGAAATATTCAACTTCATATCTCTACACATTACCATTTATTCTAAAAATTAAAATATCGTTTGTGGTGTGTCGATTTGCCACCAATGTGGATGACGCATATTCATTTCTCACTACCACATTCATGTCTAATCATAAAACCATTTTTATGGTTAAATAATATTTTATTGTGAATTTTATAAGTTATATAATTTTCTGGATCCTATATATATAAACATGACGATATAAAACCCCCAAAATAAATTAAATCATTTTCATTAACATTATATATAGAGAATCATCATCATATCACATATAAAAAAAATTTGTGAATAATTATCCCTATTTATTATAATTAATAACATATAAATTCAATTCTATAGAATGAATATCATTCTACAAGAACTTCCATACTTACAAACTACCGAAATGATCATGAAAACCATGAAAAAGAACACTTCTGGAATGAAGGAATAGAACTCTATAACTAAACATAATGACCATAAACAAACATAAATAATATAATTTATCAAAAAAATTAGAAACTTTACTAGATTTATTGATTATGTAATTTAATTTTATTATCCAGTATGTTAAAATGATGAAATCATTCAGACATAAGGTAAGGGTATTATGGAGCCCAACTCAATTTCCTTTGGTTTCCCTCATTCACTTCATTTTTGTTAAGGTTGCTCGTTTAATATTCATTAAATATAATTTCATTATACCTACCATATCATTTCTGGGATATACATGTTTCCAATCATATATTATAACAAATGTAATGATTTTTCCAAAATAACTTATCTTTCAAAAAATAAATCATTTACTTATTGTGAGATTGATTCTTCATCACTCAAAATTGATAATTCTTATACCAATTGTGTTATTCACTATTTATTTTTGGAACCCCAAAGTGTATTCATTAAATTATATTTTATGAAGTGAAACTCATTCCCTTCCATAGGTTATTTCATGTCCTGGATTGATATACATTTAATGTGGAATGCATGATTAAGTAAATGTTATGATGTGATGGGTGTACCATAAACTATATAGCACACCAATTCAATGAGTAATGTGATTTATCTCAAGATAAAAAATGAAATAAGAGCGATAGATTTCCATTAAGGCATGATGTTTAATTTTTATGCATTTACTAATTCCATTCCCTTTATCTAATGATTCTTCTCATGATTATGATGGTGATATCATGATGATGAATATCCTCACCCCATGTTATATTGATTCATGTTACTAACTCTCCTCTTTCTGAAATTTATGATCACACATGACTTTGATGAATATACACAGGTGATTACATGTACTAAAGAGAACATGATGCCTATTATTATGATAAAGAATAATTAATTAAATAAATATGTAGTTTTCATAATGTAAAAATTATGTATGGTCTTAATTTTATATGATACTAATCATTTAGATCCTAGTTTTTTAAAAATAATAGGTAGTTTATCATCAAAAGTTATGTAATAATAATTTAGTAAAATGTAGGGATTCTATTATAGGTATCAGAGCATGGTTTAGTAAATTTGGGGATTAGAATTAGTGAACCTTAGTGAAAACCCTTAGTATGAGACTATGTATAAGTAAGAATACAAGAATATTTGTTTTAGAAAATTAATAATCATAGGGATACAATAATATATGAATTTAGAGTTAATTGAAAAAATGAGAAAATTATTTATTCATCCATTATTTACAAATGTTTTCCTCAAGCCTTTTTAATTTCAGAAAAATGTGGTAACCTTGAGAAATCCAGTTAACAACCTATGTGAGGGATAATGTAGTGATTTATTAAATGAAGATCCATTTCCATGGAGGTGGAGTTCCCAGTTTCATGGTGATGATTACATAGCAATCTCAGGATATGAATAATAACTTGAACAATGTGTAATATTATCCTTCACCTAAGAGGGAGAAATTATGAATCGAGTCTATTATGTGGAAATAAACATAGATGATAAAAGGATATTTTGATCTACTTATCATAGAATAGTGGTTCAAATCAATTTGGATAACATTTTCTGGGCTTTTATGTTATTATTGTCAAGATGAATTGGTTGATAAGTGGTGTAACTTTATTATGAACACCAAGAAAAAAGATAAAATTGAAGAGATGGAGTGGGAAGAGTTTATGATATTTTTCATTAACAAGTATTTCCCTCAGACTCCTCATAGAGTAATAGAGAGATAATTCATAGAGATGAAGAAAATGGATGGTGAATCAGTTGGGACCTAGGAAGAAAATTTCAAAAGAATTGTAAGGTATGAATTTGGTATTTTTATCAATGATAATAGAAATATAGATATATTCTTTAGGGGTTTATAACTACAACTTCAAAAGGCTCAAGAAATTTGAGACTTTCGGGGTTATGAATAAGTTTTTCAATGTGATCTCAAAGAGGGTATGGATTTTGTAGAATTTTACCATGGATATGATGAAAAGAAACAAAAGGTAGAGTTTCAAGATGGTGGATCTAATAAATAGGTGGAAGGAAATCCTTACCACTCACTTTTAAAAAATGTGGGAAGAAAAATCATTGGAACAATATTTAAGGGAAATGGAAATTCTATAAGTGTGCGATACAAGTCCATTATTCTCATGAATCTTGTAGAGATAGTATGAAGCTAGAAAATAAGATTTATGAAAGTGAATCCCCATAAATGAATCAATTCTTTAACTATAGGGAGTAGGGGCACTACACAAGCCTTTTCACTAAACCTTAAGTCCTCGAGGGTAGTTAATGACATCAGCCACCAAAGCGAAAGTAGTAAGGGAAGGATAATTCTATCAAAACTAATGAATTTTATCAAGAAAATTATTTCACAAAATCTAACTTCTTATTAAATCATGAATGGAAATGGTATTATTTGATTATAGATCTACACATTCCGTTATATCTTGCTAGTTTTCTTGAACTGTTGAATAAAATTCATAAACCCATGATATAGAGATATATGTAAAAATATATTGTCAATGATTGCTAAACCCCATGTATTGGACTCTTTTTTTATTGGTGTATGTGAGATGATTCTTCAAGGGTACCTCGTGATTCTCCCCTTTCTGGATTTTGAAACTATAATTTGAATCGATTGGCTCTATTTATATAGATCACCAATCAAATTTCAAGAACATGAAATATATTTTAATATTCTAAACCATGACATATTCATCTAAAAATTAATGGAAGACCATGAATCTCCTTTTCAAAATTCTCCAATTGTGTGGGGGTTTATTCATTTTGAAGAATCATACCTTGCTCAAATGGTTGAGTCAAAAGAAGGTATCAACTTGGAGGAAATGCCGGTTTTGAGGTAGTAAGATGATTATTTTCCTAATGTGTTACCCGAAATTACCTCTATACTTTGAGGTAGATTTATCAATAGAACACATATCTATAGATAATCCTATATCAAAATGTCCCTATGGGATAACCGCTATTGAACTGGAGGAATTAAAGAAGAAGATACAAGAGTATTTGGACAAACAGTTAATGTGCTCTAGTGAATTTCCGTAGGGTTCACCAGTGCACCTTATGATGAAAATGGATGAGTTAATGTGGTTGTGAATCAATTATCGGTAACTCCATAAGATCACTATAATGAACTAGTAATTTCTTCCATGGATTGATGAATTATTCTATCATCTATGAGGATATCAAAACTTCTCAAAGGTGGATCATCTTTCCAGATATCATCTATTAAAAGTGAAGAAGTAAGATATTCATAAGATTGATTTCCATGCATGGTACGAGGACTATGAGTTTCTAGTGATGCCCTTTTCACTTACTGATTCCCCTGTAGTCGTCATGGATTTGATGAATAGAGTCTTTAGAAAATACACTGAAATTTTTTTGGTAGTGTTTATTTATAATATTCTCATCTACTATAAGAGAATGGAGGAACATTAAAATAGATAAGGATTGTACTAGATAAATTAAGGAATGGTAAATTTTACTATATGTTTAGAAATTTTTATTTTTTGATGCAACAATTCAAATTGTTTGGGCACATGATCAAAAGTGATGGAATTTCTATAGACCCTTAAAAAGGAAATTAAGGAATGGACCAGACAAACTAGTGTCGAAAAAATTAATGTTTTCTTTTAATAGTATGGTACTAATGATGCTTGGTGAGAAGTTTCTCAAAATAGTATAGCCAACTAATTATGTTAATAATAAAATGGTTTAATTATGTTTGGATAGAAGATTGTGAGGAATGATTCAATTATCTAAAGAAGAAGTTGATCCATGCACCTCTACTCACATTACTGACAAGTGGAGATTGTTTTTTGATATAAATGGATTATTCAAAAAATGTATTGGTGTTTCAATAATTCATAATGATAATGTGAAATCCCATGGCTCGCAAAAGTTGAAGATCCAGGTGAAAAACTACCCGAAACATGATCTATAGTTGGTAGCTGTGATTTTAGCCTTGAAAATAAGGCAGAACAACCTCTATGGTGAGAAGGGTTACATATACAACGATCAAAAGATTCAAAAGTATATATTGACATTGAAGGAACTCAATATTCTTAAAAGGATATGGTTATAGAAAATAACGAGCTATGATTACTCTATTCCTTATAATCTTTGGATGATAAACAAGGTGGTATATTTTCATAGCATAAAAGAATCGGTTACATTATCCATGATGTGAATTGTGAAAGACCCTCTCTTCATGGATATAAAAATTATATAATTTTAAATCATAACATCATTTAAGACATCATAAAATTACCAAATTTTTTCCCAACCACCTATCCAAAAGAAAATCATGGATGCACAAATGGATTATTTGGAGCTTCAAATGACGGTGAATGTAGTAATGGAAGGGAAGGTGTAAGAGTTCAATATCGATGATGATGGTGTGATACAATTTGTAAAAATGAATTTTTTACCTTCATAACCTAATATAAATAATGAGATATTATATAATAAATATAGAAAAAAAATTTATATCCACCTTATAAGTACCTAGATGTATTGACCTTTGAGAACAGTTATGGTAGTACAATTTAAAGAAAGATTTTGTAGAATTTATCTCAAGGTGTTTGATATGTCAGAAGGTTAAAAAGAGAGATAGAAGTATGGAGGGATGACACAAACCATGAAATTAACTGTATGAAATGGTATAATGTCACCATATACTTCATCAATTATCTCTCAAAGAATTCCTAAGGAAACAATGTGATATGGTTTGTGATGGACAAAATTACCAAGGCATCCAACTATATTATTTTTGGGGAAAATATCTCTCTTGAAAAACATTCCATGATATATGTGAAGTATTAGGTGATAAAACCTGGGGTTCCAATTTTAACCATCTCCCATTATTTTCTAATGTTCACATCTATGTTCTGGAAAACTCTACAACTCGATTTGAGTACTGAATTGCATTTTTTATTGGCCTATCACCCCAAAACTGATGAACTGTCTGAAAAGAATATTTAGAAACTCATTAACATTCTATGATCAGGCTCAATGGATGGTAAAGGTGGAAGGGGTCAGCAACACCCATTGGTTGAGTTCTAATACGAAAATTTCATTCACTCGTGTATTCATATGGATCCATATGAAAATATATATGGAAAGATATGTAGAACTAAAACATATTGGGATGATGTCGTTGAATGAAAAATAATTAGAACTAATCTATGTAAATTGATGATAGAGAAGGTTCAAGAAATCAAGCAACATACCATGCTACTTGGAGTCAGGATAAGGTCTCTGATAACAACTGTCGAATGTACTTTGAGTTCGATTTGTGGATAATTTCTTCACTCAAATATTACCATAGAAGAGAGTCATGCAGTTTGGAAAGAAATGGAATCTTATCCCAAGTTACTTTCCCCCCTTTGATATCCTTGATTGTATAAGTGCAGTGGGCAATTAGCCTGATGTTCTATGAATTATTGATAATATTCATGACGTGTTCCATGTATCAATCTTTAGGATATATATACTGGATCTCTCACATGTAATAAACATAGAGGCAGTACAGTTGAAAGATTATACCTGTTAGGAGGGGGAGCCATATTGATTCTGGATGGTAGAGATAAGCTCCATTCAAAATGAAATCCCACCCTGTTAATTTTATTTGGAAAGAACTATATGTATAAATGTTTGATTTGGGAATTATAGGGGGTCTTTTATGATAAGTACCATCACCTGTTTTTATAAAACCAAATTTCAAGGGAGAAATTTAATAATGGGGGGATGAATATAATGACCTAATAAATTATCAACGGAATTATTTTCTTTATTATAAATATCCTATATGGTATAAAACACACACATTTTACGGATCCACCAAAAAACATTACCCTTAGAAATATAGATTGAAAAAAGTGATACATATAGAAATCAAGGAACCAATATTGGTGGAATAGTAACATGACCATTGTTATTGTAATATCACCATTGGGAATATTAATTCATCCAACCACATAGTAACCTCACATTTGAATGTAAAAATATAATTTAGGCATCATATAAATTAAAATATGCTATAGTTATAACATATTATATGTAAATGAATGTTTTTGAAATGATAAATTATATTTTTGTTATTTTTATTAAACCTAAATGATTATTTGAAATTTATAATTAATAGTATTATTTAAAATGTAATTTACATTCATAAAGGAGACACATATATTAATATTTTATAATATTATGATTATATGATAATTTAATGATACCATGATTTATTTTTCAATGTTTAATGTAATCAGTTGTAATTTCAAAAAATTTGAATTTTTTGAATAAATTAAGATTTTAAAAAAATTTATTTCTCATATTAATAAAAAAATTTCATATAATTATATCATTCATTTTAATTGTATATGTTGAAAAATGGTTAGGATAACTTTTTTGGGATTTTTCTAAAATACATGATTTTTTGGTGAATTGTAAAGTATGAAAATTTACAACAAAAGCTAAATGCATAATTTTTTTAGTAATTATTGATGTAATAATGATATAAGGCCAAAATATAGAACTATAATTCATTAAATAAATATTTTTAGTAATTATGAAAATACTATTTATAGTCTTGAGCATAAATAATAAAATAATGAATGAATTAATAAGAAAGAACTCTTCTTCTACCGTATAAACACCACCTGCTCTCCTCAAAAAATCCAAGCCTTGAAATATATCCAATATCTACCCAATAATATTCTAAATACCCTCCCAAAATTAATTATACCTTTCAATAATAATAAAAATGAACCTTTTCCCCTAAGGATGTTCTAAAGGAGGATAAATTCAAGATTTAAAATCCTCTTTATTTTACTTTTATTTTCTTTTCAATTTCATTTATTTTATTATCTCATCCTCACCTCTACTAATAAAAGTGGCATGATAACTCCATTAATTTTTTCATACTGAAATTATATATTGATAATGTAATAATTCTTCTTCAAATCCCTTCCCTTTTAATTTTATTATAAAAATGAAAATAGCGTCTATTATGTGTGGATTTACCTCCACTCTGGACAATGTGTTCTCATTTTTCACTATCGCCTTCAAGGATAGACACCATACCATTATTACTATTAAATAAGGTTTTATTATACAAATTGTAGTTACATTATGGTCTAGATCCAATATATATATAAATATAATGATATAAACTCATAATTGTGGTAGAAACAGCCAAATTAAATTAAATCATTTCCATTAATATTCTATATTATAAATCATCCTCATACCACATAACCAAATGATATATAATACCAGTTTAACAAATTTATGTTAATTAATAAAATATAATTTCAATTCTGGATAATCAATATCATAGTAAAATAACTTTCACCCTTATAAACATGTGAACCGATCATGAAAACCCAAAAAATAAACACTCCCAGAATAATAGAATTTAAATCTAAAACTCATTATAGTGACCATAAAAAATCATAATAAAAATAAAATGAATAAAAAATTTTGAAATGGTTATTGATTAATTAATTAATTAATTTTATTTTATTATCAAGGTTATCAATATTAATAATGTATTCAGACATAATGTTAGGGGATTCTCAAACTCAACTCTACATCCTTGGGGTTTTCCCTCATTCTCATCATTTTCATCATGGATATTCATTTATAGATCCTTAAATATAAATTATTTAAAATTAATTTTTCTATTCTTGGATTAAAATGTTTCCAATCAGATTTTATGAATAATTAGAAAATTTTTCCAAGAGAAAAGTTCATTCCAAAAATAAATCATGTACTTCTTGTGAGATTGATTCTTCTCCACTCATGATTGATAAAAATTATCCAAAGTGTGTTATTCCATATTTATTTTGGGAATCCAAAATATTATTCCAAAATGTATATTTTCTGAAAGAAAACCCATTCCATTCCATGGATTATTTTAAATCCAATATTAATATACATTTCACGTGGAATGTATGATTATGTAAATGTTATGATGTGATAGGTGTGTGAAAATTTATATAGATCATGTAATTGTTTTGATATAGAGGATGCACAAAGAATTATATAACACTCTGATTAATGGGTTAATGTGACATATCAAATGAGATAATGTGAAATAATCATGGTAGTTTTCAACTAAGAAATTACGTTTATTTATTATACATATCAATATTCCACGTCATTATCTAATTATTCATTGCATGATTATTATAATGTTGGAATGATGATTATTATTCTCACATAATGTTATATTGATATGTGTTTTATTTATAATTCTACTTGGATTTTAACTCACACCATTCCTTGATCTATTTTTTTGGTTTATTACTTGAACTAAGGAGAACATGATGGACATTATGAAGTTAATGAATAATTAATTAAAAATATGTTTTTGTATTATTATATAAAAGATACTTATGGTCCTTATTTTCCCATGACATTAAACCATTAGATCCTGATTATGTAATGATTTTATTATTTTTCTTTTAAATGATATAATATTCATATATGAAAATTTAGGGTCACTATATATATCTTATTAGTAAAACTTTTTAATAAACAAAACACACACTCCGGTGTATATGGAATATGTTATGTCTAACTTAGTAAAGAAAAGGTGTTCCTTGGAGGTGATCATGGATTCCATGCTAGAAATATCTCCTTGGGTAGGTTTTGGTGGTGGTGGAATGGGTGTGTTGAACCACATAATGCATGAATGTTTGGTTTATCTAGTTTATCCCCTCCTGTTTTGCTCATTTTTTTAAATTGTTAAATTCCTATATTTTTATTTCATCGTTACTACCCCTTTTTTATGCCATTGATGTTGTTTATATTTTATGCAAATATTTTTTGATCCTGGTAAATATTTTAATGGGAGAAAACATTCCAAAATGAGTTCAATGATGCCCAATATATAGTTTCTACCTCATCTGGATTAGGAACACCATTTGGGCCATATAATGGTTCGGGATGGTTGTTGGGTTGGACGGATTTATGGGAAAGTTCATGAAAATATTTCCCCATAAAATAGAGACTCATACATTACATGAGGCTAATGATATCATATTGAATGTTCATGAGAGATAGAAATAGATAATCCCTATAGATGATAGATTAATTTTTTTTGATAAGTTAAAGATATAAAAAATAGTTGATCAAAACATAGATGAAAATTATGAACGTGGAAGAATTATAATAAATGTAGAGAATGATAAATATATTCTTAAACAAGAAACAGTTAAAGAGGAAAAATATACAGCATTCACACCCTATCAACCCCATTTTCTATTTTGAAGAGGTTGAGGTAATGAAATATAGATGAGTAACATAAGAAATTTCTCAACATGTTAAAATAATTCGAATCAATACTTTATTTATAGAACATGTTTCCCATAATCCTATGTATGCCTAATTCATGAAGATGATTCTCTCCTTACAAATAAATTTTAATATTTGGATGTTATCTCCCTTAAAGAGGATTGTATAGTTGTGGTTCAATGGAATCTTATTCCAAATATGATACATCCTAGTATCTTCCTCTATATATTGAACTATAGTAACCCATGATTAACATACATGGATATTACATCATTTTAGATGAATATTTATCACATTAGAAAAATAAATTCTCATTACCATAATAGTTTAGTGTCATTGGAAGCATAGAAATGTAATCATCTAACTTGGTGGTATATATTCATTATCTCCCTTAAATATATTACTAATTAGTAATCCTACATAAATCCTTCCTTAATAACCATGGGAATGGAAACATAATACTATGGTGATTTCAAATGATTAGTAAGGGTAATCAAGGGAGATATGTAAGCATAACATGATAATAAGGTAATTAGAACATGACCTTAAAATTAAAGGATTATTTTATGCATATTAAAGAACGAAAATAATTATCCATGCCATAAATATTGGTTATTCAAAGAAATGAATCATAAGAAAGGAATGTTAATAATCCATTATATCATAACATTAACAAAATTCATGTTATTATGGATGACACATAAACATATTACACATTTTCCATAATATTCAAAGCATCACTGCTAATGCCATATTATTTGTATTGGTTCACTAACCATACCATCTTGGTAGTAAATTTTCCATCCCATAACCATCATAGTGGAGAAAGAACTTTACTAAATGGGTTTCACTAATCATTCCAAACTTGTATTACATATTAGGGTTTACCTACTGTTCCATCCCTGTATTATAAAACCTTGATTAATCCTTGTTTCAACCATGTAATATAGAACCGAGTCCCATCCTCATTCTAGGCCCATATTACCGAATAGATTTCACTCCTCATTCAATCATGATATTACAAAACAAATTTCACTCCTCATTATAGACTTATATTACTTATCCAAGTTCACTACTCAATCTAGCCCTCTATTACTAAACTGATATCACTCCTCATTCCAGCCTAGTTTTTTTAACCAATTTCACTCCTTATTCCATCCCAGTATTTTTTTAACCAATTTCACACATCATTCATGTCATATTATACAGAAACAAGTTCAGTCCCCATTCCTGTCATTTCATACTCATGAGATATAAATCATTATGCTATGAATTTGAGAGAGATATAGGTCTCACTCGTCACATAATAAAATCATACATACATTTTCCATAAGAATATAAGAAATTCATCATTTCATGACCCATATAATGAAATGGGATTCATAAACATCATATCATAACCCATGAAACGAAATGGGTATCATTAACAAATGTCATCATATAATTACATATGGAAATGATATAGGTCTCATAATCATTTCATCAAATCATAACCCATGAAAAGAAGTGTGTTTCAAAATCATATGACTCATGGATGAGAAACAGGTCTCATAAACATCATTCCATCATAACATAAGACATTAAAGAAAAGAATATGAATAGAATTCTAGGATTATATCTTCCGTAATTCAGAGACTATAAAAAAATATGCCCTCAAAGTTGGAGAAGTATTTATAAATGTCGCATGGAACATATTTATTGTCAAATACCTTTCCTTTGAAATTTTAT
Source organism: Viscum album (assembly GCA_963277665.1). Classification (NCBI taxonomy): domain Eukaryota; kingdom Viridiplantae; phylum Streptophyta; class Magnoliopsida; order Santalales; family Viscaceae; genus Viscum; species Viscum album. The sequence continues at coordinate 1,845,359,403 of OY728150.1, forward strand.
TTCTTAAAAAATTTTAAAAATGATTTTCATGGAAATAAAGCTTTATAATTTGATTTAGAACATTTTTTTATAGAAAATATCTTTTCCCCTACGAGATAATATTTTTTGAGACACATTGAATTTTAAAACCTCTTTCTTTTAAAACATATTTGAAACTTATAATGGAATGTCTAAAATAATTTTTAAACCATTTTTTTATGAAAACACCTTCAAAGCACATGAAGAATGTATGAAAAACAATTTCAATAAAAATAATTTTTGATACCTTTTTCTATTAAAATAAATTTTAGGACTTATAAATAAATTTTTATATCATGGAAACCATTTTATTGGAATATAAATTTTCAGAACGTATAAAGGATTCTTTGGAAAATGTTTATAAAATATTTAAGCATTGAAAATTTTGGAAAACGTTTTTGCTTGGAAACACATTAAAATAAAAAATCTATAATATTAGGAAAATAATTTCTAAAAAAATAATCTAGTAAACATAAAAAGGAAGCTCTATTAAAATTAAAATCTTGAGGGTATGTATGTTCATTCTTTTAAAACTTTAATTTTTCATATAAAAAATATAGAAAAGTGCATTGATTAGAAAAAAACATGATGGTTCCTTTTAAAATTGTTTTATAAAATGTTAAAAAATTGGTAAAAATTTCATTTAGGTTTGACAGGGTAATATTAAATTGTTTTTGAAAACAATAATAGGACACTAGGTTTTGAATGAACTTATATTTCTGATCAAAAAGAGAAATAATGTCGTATTTTCATTAAATTTTTCTTAATTATCTTATGAAAAAAGGGTTGAAAAATTATACCATTACATTTAAATAACATGAATAACTAGAGGATATCAAAATACTATATATTTATTAAAATATGGATTATGATATTTCATCAATTGAAGCGTAATTGTAATTAATCCCAATAACCAATGAGATATTACCAATAAACTCTTACCCCTTTAATAATATTAAATAATAATTCCCATGATAGAATAACAGTACATGAGTCATTTAATACCATTAAAAGATGAATATTCATTATATAAAATGTAAAAGTTATTTATAAATACCCTTTAGATGTATAGGTGCATAATATGGCATGTATCTCAAAAAATAACAATTGATACAAAAACCACTTTACCAGATTAGTAAATTTTGAACCACAAACCCTAATAAACAGATATAATCAATATAATATCTAAATAAACATATATTTATGTTTTTTATCACATAATACATTCATGGGTAGTATACACACCACATAAAACAAATAAGTGGTGAATATGGCATGTATCTCACAGATATAAAAAGTGAGATTAGAAAACCCTTACTTTAAGCATTGAATTTCATTGTACACATTAAAAAATCCTATTTAATAAATACAAGTTTATTATAATTCTACCATAGAACCATATTCTTATATAAAATACCATATATTTATTTATATTACATTCTTATTAAAAATTCAATGTTAATGTTATGCTTTGTGTAATATCTGCATTATATCTCATACATGTTTTCTTTATTATTCTTGATCCTATTACATAGTTCATGTTTTAATTATTTAAATTACTTAAAACATAATATATATATTTATATTTATATATCATATATATATTTAGTACATAAATATTTTAAATAATCTATAAATGATAATAATTTGAACTAGAATACATTGTTTAGGGAGAAGGTAGGTCATATGTACTCCTGAACACTGTTTCCATTTTATTGTCAAATTAAAAGAATAAAAGTAAATTTAATATATATATAACATCATTAAAGTATAATTAGTATGCCATATATATCATATAATTTCACTCATACCATTTTTAATAAATTCTATATAATATTTGAACGAATCACAACAATTGAACAGGTTGTTGTCCACACGTGCACAAATGAAGTTATTATATTTAGATAAAATATAAATAATGACAATAAAATTTATATAATAATAAAATAATAATAAATACAGAATAATTATAATATATATCATATAAAAAATATAGATTTCTTCATAATCCCCTCTTAATGATAGGTGGTAACAGAAAAACGAACTGCATCATTTCACAAGCTGGCAGTTCGTCGTACACAAGAATGGTAACATTATTACCCATTAGATGGAAATGTGTGTAATTGTAAGTAAATTACATCGAATAAAATCACATAAGTATATTTAATATACTAATATTAGTATATAATGATTGAATATTAATAGGTGAGGAGGTGGAGAATGAATATAACACAAATGATATTGAGAAAGGATGGTACCTATTATTTTGGTAACTCTTACTGGTTTCTATCAAAGGGCTTATATGGTTGGATTTATTACAAAAGGGAGACTCGTAAGTCCAATTTTATTATTTAATTGGGTGATTTTTGTAGTTTTTACTATGACTATGTGACTTGACATGTGTGAGGAAGTGATGGGGTTGAGTTGCCTTTTATAGAGGATGGGGAGTGGAATTCCGACAAATATAAAAAGGAAAACAATATTGAGAGGTCTGCTTCACATGATGTTCCTAAAATAATTTTAAACAATATACCAAAGAGGGTACAAGGTCGTAATGTTTCTGAAAAAAATCTTCTAAACATGTGTCTTGGTAATTTGGTCCTCTAAAATTATGGTTTAGTCCTTTATGAAGCTAATTTTTCTCTTCATCTTTATAATTAATTATAATCACATTCACTAATATTTTTTTCAAATCTAAGTTGAAGATATTATAAATTATAAATTATTTGGATTCAGAATATGGTATCCATTTTTTAAAATTCTAATCAAATAAGTGAGAGTACATAATTTGAAATTAATCCTATAGACAAGATGACAAGGTGGTCACTGTAAATAAAAAAGTCCAAATGTTTTCTATGATTTTATATCTAAATTTTTTGTGAAACTGTTTCTAAATACATAAATTGTTTTAAATGACATAATGTTGATATAACTATTCATAATTAAAAATTTAATAAAATATTAAACTATAAAAATAAATTGTACCAAAATTCATTTTTGAAATAAAATTCAGTATTGTTTACTATTCATTAAAATATGCAAGATCTCAGAAAAATACAACCAATTCCCCCAAAGTAATTTTTTATATTTTAAATTAAAAATTAATTTTATTCTGTCTAAAAAAATTATAATAGTTTCAAAAATTATATTTTAAATGGGTTCTCTATTCAATGGATATAAAATTTCCATTTTGAAAAATATATATTTTTAATCATAAAATGGTATTTATTATTAAATGATGACTATAAAATCTATTGGATGAGTATAAAAAATATTTATTCAATACATAATATAAAATTTTATTGAAAACATAAATCAATATTTTTTAGCATAATTTGTTGAGAAAAAATATTTTTCATACACATAAAATTAGTTTTCATATAAATGTAATATTATTATTTTCAAATAGTTCATTCATTCACTCGTACTAATTAATAACCAAAATATTCAAGTGTAAATCATATTTTCACAATTTTTTATCTTATTTTAATAACCATTCCAATAGCTTGGTGGTAGCTATAATAGTATTTTTGTAATATTATAAATCATGTATTGTAGTTTGGTACAACTCATCCTTGTATATAAAGTAACCTATATAAGGGGTTAAATATTGTTTGTAACATAAACAAAACATAATGATTTATGTACCTCAAGAAAATCTAATTGTTTCTCCTAGTTATTTTAACATGGTATTATGTATAGCTCAATCCAAACATAGTGGTTAATATAAGAATAATAATATTCGTTGTTGTGTGAAATGGAAAAGAACAAAAGGTTAATATTAAGTCAAAATATTTACAAAATATCAGCGTGTTATATTGTACCCACTTAAAATGAATTTATCCTTCAATAAACATTTGTGTTACTAGTATTTAATACTTTATTGTTCCATTCAAAGAAACCGAAATTGTAAAAATGAATATTAAAACTTCATTTTAAAAAGGAATGCTGGAACCATAACAGTCTCCAAAATTAACTCATAACTATGTTTACAAATAAGAGAACATTAGTGGAGAGTGAAAATATGGACATAGAAGGGAAATCAGATTATCATCTTCTTATGGATAGTGATAGAGGACACGGTTAGAATAAAGTTAACAATCAATAATTCGTAATACAAAGTGGATTGAAAAAGGTCCTTGATATCATCCAAATTTAGGACAACCAAAAAAATTTATTTTAAGATTCTTTTTTGTAAATTTGATGAATTTACATAATAAGATATACTTACTTGATTCCCAATAATCCCGCCATTTTTTTACGACTTGATAAATTTCATCTTTATCACTTCCTCTATGAAATGAATGTAAATTAGTCATTCTTGATGCACTAATAGATCACGATATTGTCAAATAGGATGATACGTCATTTCATCTATCATTAGATATTATAACCACAAAATTATTTGAAATTTTATCCTGTATAAATAAATCCTCATATAGTGAGATAATACTTTATTCCTCAAAACCCCATCTGATGTTTTACTTAAACCATTTATTAAATGAAAAATCTTATAACTCTTGAAAATGATGAATATATAAAAAATTTGAAATATGGTTAATAAATATTCATAACAATGATCCCCCATATATCATAAAATAACCCTTCATTGGCACATTCCAACAATGTCAAAAACTAAATCTAATATTCTATTAAAACATGGTAATGGCCTAAATTAACATAAATATTTTTAGAAAGCATGATGTAATCATTATTATAATGATTACTAGATATTTCCTTTAACTATAATAAGTTTTAAACTTGATCCCTGATAATAGAAACCACTTTTTTAGAAAAATACTTAATTGTTTCTAAGGTCATTGATACTGTCCAATTTACAATATCTTAATACAGCATCTATTTATCCATGAAAAACAAAATTTTATCTATATATTGAACACATTAAAGGTTACCATACCATAATAAAAATACAACCTTTTTCTTAAATAAATATTCTATTTCATCAACATCACTTAATATATCATTTCAAATCCATAACAAAATATACTAAAAATACTTGTATATTTCATGATTCACGCAACACAATCACAGAATTATAAAACATAAGTACATTACTCATCCAACATTATTCTTAAATGATTACTCAATCATCATAATCTTATTCCATAATACATATTTCCTAGAATATGAAATTTTATTCATATATTAAGATTACTCAATCTTAATCAAATCATTCTTCTTAGGTTTAATATAAAAAATAGTAACAACATCCCATACCGTCCACATGTCATTCTTGGTCAATTTATATTTGGGAGTATAACCAATGAAAATACCATCTTTTTAATTCTTTTCACGAGACTTCCACTTCAAAAAACAATTTTTATAAATACCAAATATTCCAAATCTAAAACATTCAATAATAACAATGATCCTTCTAGTTCCCTCTATTAACTAAAACCATAAAATATAGAGTGAGATACATTTTTCGTAGAATAAAACCTCCCAATCATGAAAAAGTACATATAATAATCTTAAATAATGAAACATACTTATAAATCATTGAAACCATAGGATAATCATAGAAACATCCATAGTCATATCCTTAGAAATATCCTTAGAAATATCCTTATAAATATAAATTATGTTTTCTCATATTATTTTGAAAAGGATGGCTAAACCATTCTGTTGATAAAAACAATAGTGACCTATGCTTAACATACATGGATACAACATCATTGTATATTAATATTTAGTACAATACAAAAAATAATTTCTTGAGGCCCTTATTTTTTTAGTTTATTTGGAGTCTTGGAAACATAATCTCCCATATTAGTGAAATATCTTCAACAAATCCCTTGAAGATCTCCTACTTTAGTACTCATACATAAAATATTTCTTCAGAATATGTGAAAAGGAAACATAAGAATTGGTGAAATCAGAGGATCAGTAAGGGTGAGCAAGAAAGAAATGTAAGAATAACATCATCAAAAGGGTATGTGAAAATTATCTTAACATTACAATATCATACACCACATATTAAATACCATATCTAGATTCATGAAATAAATAGTGGTTGTTCATAAGACATGAATCATAAAGATGTTAAGAGAATAATCCTTGAGATTATAAGAAAATCATAATCAAAGTGATTGTGAAATAAATATAATCATATAAAATGATTTCCATTGGTGATAGTGAATCACTGACACAGAAATATTTCTATTATGGTTTCACTCCACATACCATATTGGTAGTCATGTTTCTATCCAATGACCATATTAGTTGAAAAAATATTTTACTAATCTGATTTCACTAAATTTTACAGCCTTGCATTTTAGTATTGGGTTTACCACCTGTTCAATAGTTATATTACAGAACTGAGCTCACTCATTGTTTCATTCTTGTAATACCAAACTAAGTTTAATCCTCATTATAGCCATGTATTACCATACCAAATTCACCCTCATTCCAGACCTATATTTTTTAGTTGTGTTCACTCCTCATTCTAGCCATGTATTACTGAACCGAGTTAACTTCTCAGTTGAAACAAGTATTATTGAACTGTGTTCACTCTTTATTCTAGTATTATATTACTAAAACGAGTTCACTCCCTATTCCAACCCTATGACACTAATCCAAGATCATTCCTTGATCCAACCCAGTCTTACTCATGAGATATAAATCTTTATCCAATGCATTGAAGTTACATATGGGTTCCTCCAATCACATTATAAATTCATACATACTTGTGTCACCGGATAGTAAAACATGCATCATATCATGACCCATACAAAGAGATGGTATTACTAATAATAATATCATAAACCATGAAATGAAATGTGTATCATAAAAATTTCATCATTTCATTACCTATGGAGAATAGATAGGTATCATAATCATTTCATTAAAGCATAACCTTTGAATATAATTGGGTTTTAAAAGCGTATGACTCATTGACGAGAGATGTGTGTCATAAAAATCATTCAATAAAAATATAAACCATTTTAGAAAAAATATGAATGGTATTATTGGATCGTATCCATAAAAATTAATATTCTATAAGAATATATTTCATTTTAGAAGGAGAAGGATGTTGAAAAATATCAAGGAACATTTCTTTAGGAAAAGATCCATTCATTGAAAATCCTTTTCATAAAATTACTTAAAAAATCCTTTTATTATAAATAAATCATTATAATTTCATTCAAAATAATTCTTTAAGAAAATATTTTATCCCCTATGAAAAAATTATTTTTAAAAAATAAATAATTTTTTAATGATTTTTATTTTAAATTAACATTTAAATATATAAAGGATGATATAAAATATTTTTAAAACCATTTTATTAAAAAATCCTATGAAGACTCATAATGTAAGCTTCAAAATTTTTAAAAACCATTTTCCTTGAAAAGACTTTAAAATCATAAAAAAGGATAGAAATAATTTTTGAAATCATTTTCATTGAAAATGGGTTTAAATATATATAAATAATTATTGAAATCATTGATATCGTTTTCATTGAAAAATTAAAAATTATTCTATGAAAATCATGAAAATTTCTTTAACTGTAACGAATTTCTGAACACCCTTTTCATTAAAAATAACTTATAAATAAAACAATTTCCATAATATTAGGAAAATATTTTATTTAAAAATATTCATAAAAACATTTAATGCAATCTTCATGGAAATGTCAGTCATGATAATAGATAATTCAGTACATGCCGAAAAATACTTTTTGCACCTAAAAAATATTAAAACATTAATTTGATTGGAAAATGACAAAAATGATCCTATATAAACTATATTCTAATGTAAAATAAGGGTAAAATTTTATTTTAAATATCGTAGGTTAATGTTAAAATGTTTTTGAAAAAATTTCTCTAAAACATTGTTTTGAAAGAATACAAATTTCTGACTGAAATTTTAAATAAAGTCGGATGTCAGAAAAAACATTTTCTAAATTATATTAAGTAAAAAAGGTGTTAAATATCACCATTACATGGATATAACCTGAATAACAATATGAGAAGAAATTACATGAGAGTTCTTGAAATATTTATTATGATAATTTAGAAATGGAAGTGTAATCTTATACAATCATTATAAATGATGAGATAGTAATAATAAACTCTTACACTATGGTAACATTAAATCATAATCCCTTAGAGAGAATAAAATTAAAATATGATTTAAATATCATGAAAATAACAATATTCATTATTTAACTTGTTAAATGGTATTATTTACACCTCATATAAAAATACATGTGCAAATTATGGCATGTATCTCGAAGAATGAAAATTGATTCAATTTTTTTCCCATTTAGTGAATTTTGAACCATAAAACCGAAAAAAGGTCATAATAAAATTGATATGTAATACCAATACATTTAATTATATTATCAAAGACTAAATTCACAGCCTATATATACACAACACAAATGATATGAATGGTGAACATGGCATGTATCTTACAGATATACAATGTGGGATGAGAAAACCCTTACCTTTAGTATTGACTTTCTTGGTAAGTGTACAAAATTACTGAGTAATAATCATATGTTAATTAAAAACCAACTAGAAAACCATATAATTATATATAATACCATATATGGATAAACGTTTACTTTTTATTAAATATTCCATGTTAATATTACAGTTTAGGTAATATCAAATTTTTTTATACAAACGATGACTTGTAATTATTGAACATATTAATGAGTTCGTTATTTAATTATTTACATAACGGAAAAAATTATATATATAAATATATGTGTGTGTATATATTATATAAATTCAGTATATAAATATTGATAATAATATATAAATGAAAAAAAATATGGAATGAAATACATTTTTCATGGAGACTATCGGTTGTACGTAAGTAGGAATGTTGTTTTCATATTAATATCATGTTTAAGGAATGTAATTAAATAACATATAAGTCTATATATATATAATCATTATTTTTGATTTATTATTTCATAAATATCAATTAATATCACTAAATCCATTTATAATGTGTTCTATGTAAACTATGAACAAATCATAATGCTTTGAGGAGGGGGTAGTCCACACATCCACAAATGAAGTTATTGTATTTAAAAAAATTGAAATCATGAAATAATGTTTTATATAACATTTAATGAAGCATAAAGTCATCATAAATAACATATAAATCATATAAAAATGATTTTCAGTCATAATTAACACCCATTAGAGGTGGTAATGGAATAACAAACAACATCATTTCATAAGGCAATAGTACATCGCGAACAAGAATGGAAAGTTCATTACCTATTAGATGAAAGTGTGTGTAAGTGTAGGTAAAAACCTCATAATTAAAAAACATTAGTATAATTAATATAAAAATGATATTATATAATAATTTAATAAGAAGAGATGAGGGGTGCATAATGAAAATAAATCAATGGATATTGTTAAAGAAAGTCCCCTCTTCTATGGATAACTAATATTGGTATGCACCAAAGGGATTCCGTGATTGGATTTATGCCCAAATTTAGGATTTTAGGTAGAATTTATGAATGATGGAAGTATATTTTGGAATTATTTGGCTGATAAAATTTTGATCATTAGGTGTGATGAAGTGAGGGGATGAGTTCCCTTTTATAGAGGAGAATAAAAGGAATTCTTTTAAATATAAAACAATAAACACTATTTAAGGTTATCCCTAATATAATGTGCATAAATTAAATGTTAAAATTAGACTAAAGAGGGTATTTGGTATAAATATATCAATAAAATATCTTTCATACATGTTTCTCATTATTTGGTTTCTTAAATTTAGGATTTAGTCACTTGTTAAGATAATTTTTTTGTTAATCGCTTTAATTATTTTGGATCACATAACTTGATTATTTTGGTAAAAAATAATTTTACAATATATAATTATGCGTAAAAATATGTAATAAATTTTTCAAAATTCTAATCACATACATTTCAGAAGTAAATGTAAAAATAATCTCTCAGACAAGACGACAAAACGGGTTGTAAAATAAAAAAATCAGAACATTGCTATGTTTTTATATATGAAGTTAATGGGAAACTATTTCCAATGACATAAATTAGTGTAAATGATATAAAATTTAACTAATTATACTTATAACCCAACTAATATCTTTATTTAACAAAATAAATAAGTTGGTTTAAAATGCAGTTTTTAACTAAAATTCATTATTATTCATTATTCATCAAAATATGAATGTTCTCAGAAAAATAGAAAATAATCACCAAAATTAAATTTTTATATTTATATTTTTGAAATGAATTTTATTTTTTCAAATAATAATTATAATAGTTTTAAAAATTATATTTAAAATGGATTCTCAATTAAAATTTGACAAACATACCTTTTATAAAAATACACCTTTTTATTCAAAAAAATGGATTTTTTATTATCTTATACATATAAAATATATTGGATGAGTATAAAAAATATTTACTTAATATATAATATATAAATTTAATTTAAATAATTAATAAAATGTTTATTTTAATATATTGAGTTAAAATTTTGTTTGTACATAGAAAACTATTCTGCTTATAAAAGTAATTTCTTAATTTTCAAATAGTTATTCCATTCAATTATAATAATTAATAACCAATAGATTCATCTGTAAATCATATTTTCACAATTTAGATAATCTTGTTATTTCCTTATATTCCAACAGTTATGTTCTCGCTATAATATTATTTTAATAATAATTGTATTAGTATATTTTTATTTGGAAAAAACCAGCATAGATTATAAAACAAGCTGTCGAAGGGGCTCTGTATTTTGTGTAATACAAGACAAACACAATATTTCATTTTAGGGACGATAATATATATGTTTCATGTCATGAAAGATTAGCTTGATTTTGAATATTATAAAAATCCAAAATTAGGTCTTTTGTATAAAACACTACATTAATTGTTCTCTGAAATGAAAAATATAGAAAAGATTAAATTAAGTTGAAACAAATATCATAAAATATGAAGGTGTTGCATGAACTATAGTAATGCTCATTTATAGTAGATATTTAGAAGAACTCTATTTGAGAATAATTATAATGGAAATTATAATCCTTTATTGATGGGGGATTGATTAAAAAATGTTGAATAGTGAAGCCTTCAATCTCAATAAATAACCATTGAAACTCCCTCAATGAATTTCTGAAGACATTCTTGTGAATATAGAGAAGTATACATTCCACACTTATTTTATCATTATTAATTATTAAGAAGAATTAATTGTATATATTATTTTATGATGTTCATTCCACAATACTATGAAATCACTAAATTATGGGGATTAAGGAATAATTTCCATTTGATATACTTTTCAAAGTGATTAGTTTAATTTAGTGAATGATTCTAAATAACGAGTGGACTCAATTGAATTATAAATTATTTTTTTGGAAAATGAAGATGTTCTGAATGAGATATCAATGAAAAAATTTGGATATGAATAGGGTAATATGATTTAAGTTATATATAAAATGGTGGAAAAATGGTGGAAATATTCAGGAGGAGGAAGACGACAATAGTAAATGTGAGATGGTTCGGTACATAAAACAATTTACAAGGGAATATAATCCAATTATTTCATCCTCAATTATCAATCCACCAATAATGGAAATAAATAACTTATTGTTTAAACTTAGTTTTTTTATTTTTGGAGATTAAATAAACACTTCTGGTCATTATTAATTCTAATCAAACAACAGAATTGGAATGATGATTTATTTTCATGTTGAAGGAAAAAATGAACACCATAGAACATAGTGTGGTTGATATCAAGGGTATGAATACCTAAATTTGTAACCATAAAATTTTATATGAAATTAGGTAAATCTATGACACTATCATCATATGAGATGCACAACACCCCTGAAATATATTTTGTAAAAATGTATAATAAAATTACATGATTTCCAGATAATTTTTTCCATACCTGATTATGAATAGGTGATCCCACTTCAATTGGTTTTGAAGATATGAGGTTTACCAATGGTGATAATAAATTATGTTGGGCTAATTATAATGAGAATTACTAACAGATGATTAGAGAATGATTATTATAGTAAAATAATAATTTCCTCTTTAAAGTATCACTTTTTATTACCATGTGTTGATCAAACGATGGAATGGATAGTGTGACATGAATTATACATCCTCTTATATGGTTATTATAGGTTTAATCAAAACCCCTTTGTTTGACCATAACACTAAATTATGTCATTCACAACTCCATATGGATCCTTCATCTTTTAAAATATATAAAATGGGATAATTAATGCATTGGATACATTCCAATGATGCAAGAAGTGAATTTTTTATGATATGGATGCGGAGTTTTTAGAAATGTTTTTAGATTATTTTTCCATTTATAGAAGATTTTTTAATATTTTTATATATAAATTTACCTACAAATATAATTATTTAATGAAATTTACTTTGTTTAATATTGGGTAAAAATCTATTTCATGGTAGAAGGAGTCTTCTCTCCCTAAATCAAAATAACCAATCATGTAAAAGAATTAAATCATATAATATTTGAGATTATAAAAGATCTTACATAACCCCCCTTGGTAATGTGGATCAAAATATTCCATTAATATATGTGGTTTTATATTCAGGGAACCATGTGTTTTTCCAAGGTATGTCATAAACATATTCTTCTCTTATAAAAATACAATCCCATCTAGTGTGATGATTATTACCAGTAATTCTACGCAACAAAAAAACTATTGGTGGCCCCAAATATTGTATCCCACATTGGGAAATAGGACATCAAATAGATGTGGGATGAAAGTGACTATGTTTTTGGAGTTATTTCAAAATATCAGGTTAATAAAATTTTATGCCCCTTATTTTAAAGTAGTCACATTCATAATGATGATTTGATTATACACAAAACTATAAAGAAGATTTTACTTATCATGTTTTTTGCATTTATCAAAATTATTCCATATCTCACTCCTTCTATTATTATTGCGTTCACTCTCTAGGATGAACTAAATTACATTATAACCGAGAAGTTTTTTAATCCTTGACATATTTGAACAATATAGTTATTATAAGAATTTCCTATCCTAATCATGGATATGAATGGTGCTGAAAATCTCTTAGATGATCATTTCTTAAGGATATAAATGTCAAATTCCAGGAAATATGATGATGAGTTGGATATTATTGATGAAATACATTATGAGAATCTATTTTTTATAGACCTACAACAAAAAACATAGTTTTCTGAAACAGGTAATTAATTTTCCTTGGGGAAATTGAGACATTATTTATCCTTCTATAAAAAATAGGATCATGGATGATATAAAAAATTACATATATAAAAACCCACTCTCTTCTCAAAAAATGTTCTTATGGACTAATTTATAGGTGTGTTTCCCAAAATATGATTTTAACTAACTAATAATTAAACCATTATTTACTTATTATGAGACATCTTTGACCCAATGGGATAGTGGGTAAAATTCAAAAAAATTGAATATTTAAGACTATTCTCAACAAATAATTTTTTTTATCATTACTCTAAATCTATGATCAATAGCAATGTGTTGGTATTACAATAAAATGGAATCAGATTTCCCAAAAAATGATGATAGAAGTAGATGTGGTTAATCCTTGGGAAATCAACTTTATGGGTCATGTTCAGAATTCTATCACCATGACTCGCATTATGGTATTCATGGATTTTGTATTGATATAGTTAAAATTATAGGCTATTAAATTTAACACTACTAATTTTATTATACATTTGTAAGGAAGATCATTTTTTTGAATTTGGAATCCCCAAATTATTAACCAATGATGGGATAACTCAATTCAATAACCATCTATAGAGGATTTTTCATAAAAATTATGGTTTTAAGTAAATTAAAAACAAACCAAATTACCCAAAAACTAATAGGATATTGTAATTTTCCATCATGAAAATGGAATAAATTATTTAAAAAAATGGTAAAGTGAAGGTGAAAATATTGGGGCTAAGAACTGGATGATTCACCGTGGGCATACCACATGACCTTTGAATCCATGATTATTATAACCCCATTCAATATTATTTCATTGAATCCTTCTCATTTATTGTCTATGTTAGAGCCCTAATTTTTATGAACCATTAACATGGTTAAAATGGATTCCGAATGCATGGGAGGGAAATTGATTATAATGCGTGATGAATTGGAAGGATTCAAAAATCATGCCTATGAAAATTATAAAATGTACTAGTAAATGAAAAACATTTGCACAATGAGTGAATTAGACATATAACATTGACACAAAGGGGTAAATTTCAATTTTTAAACTCCTAATTGAAATTTTTCCTGTAATAATATATTCATTTTGTTCGACTACAATTAAATTCATAAAATTCTCTTAGTATGGTGGTATCTAAATTTAATAGGTGATAAAATTCCCTTCTAATTCAATTGATAAAGACTAAAAAAACATTGAACCTTTTAAATGGGATATTTCCTCTCCAATAATTTCTGCATACCCATTAATTGAATGAATATATAATTTAAATAAATAATGAAATAATTGGTAGAGAACCCAATATCATTACCATAGGTTATATTATATGTTTATAGGAGTTAATATATTTGACATGAAACCGCATGAATGCTTCTCATCCATGGATGAAAACATGCATATCAGCTCAATTAAAGATGTGAATTACAAATTAAAATTGTGTACTTCTGTAGAAAATAATTTAAAAAATGAATATTTCATAACATCAATTTTTAATTCACATTATGAATGGCATGGCATAATAATTCTAGAGGATTCTAACACATGATTAATGTTACCCTTTTATAGAACCATGTAGCTTCTCCCCTACTACATCCTATTACACCACAACCTCCCTGCATCCTTCACTATCTTCTATAATATACCCATCACTGATTCATAACTGAGTAATAATATCAAAATTTCATGGCTCTTTTAAAGAACACCTCTGATAAGCCACCTCCAAATAACCCAAAAAATATCTAAACATAATATTCTAATTTGTAACACGCTCAGATACCCTCCAATATACCATACACCAATCCCACCCCCATCCAAAAACATTTTACTCATCCACTAACTCATTTAATACCTCCAAGTGTTTCCCTCTTCCACTGTATATTTACCCTTATCATTAGTTTTTAGACACATAGCATCATCTCTGGCATACACACATCAAGTATAATTCAATATGGACTAATAAAAAGATTGATATAGAGGTGGTATTGCGGATCTTGGTTGATGATGCATTTATAGAAGCATATTATTGGATTAATAAGTCATATATCATTGAGATTAGGGATAATAAATATATGGAGATCTTCTTTTATCTCTAGACAATGTTTGACTTATATGTGGTCCATGTTCCAATCCACTTTTTTTTGGAAAATAGTGTGACTTATCCTTAATGGTGTTCAATGTGGGAATCAAAATTTACTTTACTAATATCATATCTTGAGATTCATATGTCACACTATGTTTGGATCCCATCATTGATCACATACTATGAAATTTTGAAGATATTTTCTATTCCATGAAGTGTTTTCCTTATCCTAGAATGACCAAGAGCACCGAAATAATAATTTCATCACTGAGGATTATTCATCATGATTGTTACCATTATTGGTTACAATATGGATATTCAAATTATTTTACCATCCAATTAAATCTTTGTGTCTATTCCACAACCATGAAATCCACTAAATTCATCATTTTCCTGCAATATGGACATTATAAAGAGGAATGGGATTCTAAATTCTAGAAAACACTCATAGGTTTTAGTTTCATCACTAGTTTAGTGAAGCCCGTAGGTGTATTAGGTTCCTTGTTTCCAATGTCATCCTTCAGAAATCTATCGTTCATCATCTTCATTATATTTCATAATATGTTGTTTCTTGGGAGAGTTGGAAAAAAATTTATGTATGGGTCATAGATTTTTTCCATGTTTATTGATGAGGAGTAGATTCCATATGCCTCCAAGGCCTTGTATGTTCACATGAATTCATCCACACCCATGACTTTGGCCTCATACCCAACAGTATCATGTCATTGTTTCCCTCAGGAGTGGCTACACTGTTGTTGGGAGGCATTATATTGTTTTTTAGAGAACTTGAATGATACTTACTACTTCCAGTATCTCCCCTTCATCAAACATGTAAAAGGATAACCTTGTTCTAATAATGATGTCCCCAAAATTGTCTCCCCCTAGGGCCCATATCACATTACTGATCACCATAGACAATCGAAAATCATTGAGTTATCATAAAAATAGAATTCGAGAATTTTATTCCTCAAAATACTTATTAAAGAAAAAAAATTCAAATTAGAATAAAGAGAATATATCATATGATGAAAAATTCAAAAATGGGTCATATCCAACTTCTAAATAATAATGTCTCAAAGAATAGTGAAAATAATACCATAGAACATAAAATAACCCATGGGTACATTTCTACATATTAGGAATCCAACTCCATAACAACCCATTGGTTGAAAATAAAGGCATGGAAATCACCCAACAGCGTGATGCTCATCTCTTCACATGAATCATGCACAACCGATTTTATAAATCCCCAAGATCAAATGAAGGGTCCGAGAATAAATTAAATGTTTTATATGACCATAAATTCTATACAATGTCTATCAACATGTATAATTTAGCTATAGTATAAACTAAAATTAACAAAATTAAAATAAATTCATTTTTCATATAAAAATAATAATTTTTTTCCTTTTTAAAAATATATAATTCTTTTAAAATTCATTCGACATTCAATAAAATAGAGATATATGACATATTAGATTTACAATGAATTTAATAGATATATAAAAACATATTAGGAATCAAAACTTATAATATAAACAATTTTAACAATAAAGATATTGAATTATCACGAACATAATGTAATTCTAACAAAAGAAAATTACGCAATACATAACAAAAGGATGTTCACATCCAAACCACTGAGACACAAAAATTTAAACTAGAAGGATTACTTGTCTCCAAATGTCCAAGATTCCAAATCCCTTAAAACAATACCCCTAGAATTTGTGTCATCATGATCACCTCCCCAAGTAATAGATAACATCAATATGTTCCATCATTATAAATTATTACATATACCCCATGGTCTCAATAATGTGCACTTTATCATTAATTGTATTAATGAAACCAAATTTTTTATAATAAAACTATTTATAGGGAATAAGAAATTTTTAATTTAGTAAAACATTTTAATAAATCATTTTCCGTTGTAATCCACATTGATTTCCTTCTTAAAAACCCATTTTCAAATTTAATGTCATATTTCAAGAAAATTTACAAACATAGAATTTGTCTTAAATAGTTTCCATCAAAACCCGAGCTTTTGAAAAAAAAATCACTTCCCTTAAATAATATTCCATTTTACATAATTGATTTCATAATTAAAACCAAAGTAATAATAAATATGATCATTATGTATAATTAGGGTCATAGTAAATTATCAAGACACTAGGCTCATGATCGATGGAAAAATCACAATTACCCTTTACACATGTGATGGTAGAGGAAATGATCATATCCTAAAAAACCGTGATGTATGAAAAAAAGGTGTACTACCCTTTTCCATACTAGAACAAACATTTGAGTCTATATTGATAACAAAATATTTGACAATAATAGACTAAACATGAAGGGAAATTTCTAACTCACTAGATTATGATCAATAGATACCCAAGAATAAAAATTGAAATAATATTCAACACCATGGAGAAGTATATATCCAATAACATCACTTTGGATCCCCTAATATGTGACAAATAATTCCTGGTATATTAGGGAAAATTAGGTGGATTATGATTCTAATTTATCCTAAAAGAAAAAATTTGCCCTTACTAATCATTATTCCCAGAATCATCACTAATGTACATTTGGGAGTCAATTTTAGGTCACTCGCATCACACCATGAGTAAGATATGTGATGGTATAATTCCATAATTTATTGTAATTACACTGGTTAGCTAGACGAATCCCACTAAAAGGACAGTGTCACCTATAGGGGTAAGTAGTTCTTCCAATCAATTCTTGTAGGTCTATCCCCTCTACTAGATCATCATTAGATTACTGCTACTTCATACATGTAAAAAATCATATATCAAGTTAATAACTACCTCAAATGTGTAATGATAACTTGAAAAAAGAACTACGTACCTAGTTCCAAAAACCTCGGTCTGACAAATCGACTGGAGATACAATTTACTTCTCTACCCCCTTCCCAAATGCATGTGTGTACTAACAGTGTCACATACATGACTTATTTTAAAGTTAAATTCCATTTAATTTCCATTCATGATTTTTTTGAGGGTTTCCTAACCATTTATGGAGGAATGGGTGAGTTTTTATGAATTGGGCCAAACCGTGATGCCAATTCCAAATTTAAAAATAAATTTTGATTCCTTTATAAATCCTTCATTTTTCAAAAAACATTTATCCATTCCAATTCCTAATTTTCATCCCATGAACTATTAACACCATCATATTAATTTGGACTATTTAGAAATCCATAATCATAGTGGATATGGGTTTTTATTTAAGGGATTGGGCCTGCCCGAAAGCCCATTTTCTCCATTAAAAATAAATTTAAATCCTTTAATATATCCTTCACTATTTGCGTTATTTCGGTGATTCCAACTCTCACCTAAGCCCACTTACTTAAGGCGTGCCCCCCATTCCCTCCTCCGACAATTTGGAGCTCGATAGTATCGTGAAAGTTGTCGAAGCTTCCCTAGGTTTCAGAAATCGTCCTGATTTGGGGAGGTAAATTGATCCTTTCATAAATCCTTATTTTTTTACTCTTTCTCCCACATTCCAGTTCCTAAAATATCTCCTAATCTTTTTTGGAACCACCCATGAATGGTTGGATGTTTTCAAGTTCAGATGATTGTGGATTTTGGGTCGTTTTATTCAAGATTATTTTGGGTATGTGTTTGTCTCTTCAATTCCTTCCTTCTCTTTAGGGTTTCCTCCCACTTTCATAAATTTATAGAGTGTCCATAAGTTAGAGTTCATACCTAGGGTTTTATTTGGGGTATTTTTGGTGAAATATTATTGTTTAGGGTTTGTTTTCACATCCTTGTGGTACGGATGAGGTGCGGTTGAGGTTTCACACCAAGATTCAAGGGTTTTGACTCAAAAGGTAGGTGATTACATGTGTAAACATTTATATATGATTTAGTTTTCTTGAATTACTTATTATGAATGTCCCTAATATGTTGTGTGTGGTGCGTGAACTGTTTATGTTGAATTTGGTAAAGAATTTGTTATTATAGTTTCATTTTAGCTTAATATTCGATGTTTTTCATGTTCAACCCTTTGGGTATTGTTTGGGTGTGTTTTATAACATATCAAGTTGTTTTAATAAATCTTGTTTGGGATAGCAATTCTTATTTTGTAGTGTATTGGAGTTCCATTATATATTAAAGTGGGTTTTTAAGGGTTTAAGGTGTAAAACCTTATTGTACATCTTGAAAGTGATTTTGAAAACGTGTGCTTTTCATGTGGATATTTTGTGGTATTGTTTGAGGTGTTTGAATAACACTTGGGGGTAGTTTAATAAATGTTTTTGGGGCTGAAAATTCTGTTTTTAATTTGTATTGGTATGATTTTGACCTTGAAATATGGTTTTGAAATGGGTTTTATGTGAAAAGCTTTGGTACCCTATTTAGAATTGTTTTAAGAAAGTTTTGGGTGGTTTAATCATTTATGTAAGAGGTGAAACCATATTGGAAAACTGTATTGGATTGTTTATTCATTCAAATAAACCATTTTAAATGTAAATAGGTCTGTCATGTGATGTGTATCCTATTGGAAATGTTTTATAAAAATGTTTAATGGATTTACTGAAATGTGAAAGAGGTGTGAACGTGATGTGGGCTGTTTGTGTGAGTGCGATGTGAAAAATGGATTTTGTTTATAAAAAGGGTTTTATGAAACATGTTAGTGGGATGTTATGTGATGTTTATCATATTTTTAGGGACTTTATAAAATTGTTAAAGGATGTGTTGGATTGTGAAAGTTATGCAAAAAGTGGTGTGGGCTATTTTTGTGTGAGTTTGATTTCAAAATGCATTTGAATGAAAAGTGGAATTTGTGGCATGTGTGATGTACATGGGGATGTTTGGTTAACATGTGATGTGGAAGTGATATGTTCATGTGAAAAGTATATTTCTTGATTTGTTGAACTTGTTTGAGCACAAATGGAAACCCGGGTATCTAGGTGGGTGGACGTGTAATAGTATGCTAGTGAATCTGTGGGTTTTGGACTCCATTTCACTTAGAAATATTGACGCTTACAACTCTAACTAAAATATGATGATGATTATTGGGGACAACTAGGTTATGGGTATGTTCCCTAATAGTGTCTCGTGCATGAGAACAGATATTTGTGATGGTTACTATCACCGAGATATGAGGTACCCGGGACCCACAGCTAGCCAGTGCCTAGGGGTTATTTCCCATTTTTGTGCTCACTGCATATTTTGTTCTTACAGTTGGAATACGGTATATGAGGCTGGAAAATTCAGTAGCTATGGTATTTATTTTAAATGTTTTTATTCTTTAAATTATCCCACCTGAAAACTGTTTTATTTAATGTTGCATCTTTTAGAAATTTTAACTGGCATCTCATGTTTTTGAAAACATGCATGATTTTCGCCAATAATGTTTATCACATGGAATATATTAGTGGTAGTATCCTATTGGTCATTGGCTCACACCCTACTTGCACCCTTGGGTGTAATTATACCTGGTTATTTTTGTTATCGCAGGTTTGGGTATAAATTTTGTGCCAACAGTTTAGGTTTTCACTGGTCATTCATGATGCGGTGTTGTGGAGATGGCTTGAGGGAGATGACTCTTTCCATGTTGAGGTTATTGGGCTATTCATGTATGGTTTTTTTCCTTTTTTATAGTCTTGTTGAGTTGTTTTATAATATGTTATTTAGTTCTGAATTTTTGTAAAACATTATTTGGATTAAAAAATCCAAATTCATTTTATTGGATTCATTTTTTGTTTTATGTTTATAAACATGGGTTAATCATTCAGAAATTCTCATTTGATGATACCCAAGAACTTGTGCCAGCCCATGGGGATCAAGAACGCCCTTCAGGCCTTGTCACAGGCTGGGTTTGGTGTCAGATTTAGTGGCGACCAGATTCAGTTCGTGACAAAATGGTATCAAAGGATGTTCAGGTTAACTCTTTGAGTCATGTTATTTAGGGAGCAATTGGGATAGTCTAGAGTTAGGATTTTTTGGGACTTGGTAGTTCAGTTATTGGTAGTGTTCTTGATCACCACACCTCATGAAGGGATTTGAGTCGCTCGGGGAATCGGGATTTATCTAAGTCCTTTGGTTTTCTTGGTTTGATGATGATTAGGGGAAATGAAAAGAGAGTTGGTTTAATGGTCTTAGTGAGCACGCAGGGCCTGGAAAGCCATGTGGAGCCAATGATATTCCCTAGGACACTCTCTGTGATAGTGAATTGATTGTAGTATGGATTCAAACCATATGCCCAAATCACCCACTCAAACTATTTTCCTATCACATTTTTTGTTCTTAGGATTTGAAATCTTGGCACTTTGTTTTTAAGAAGTGTAATGTTTCTGTGAAATGATTTTCAAATACAGAGGGAATGTTTTGAATTATGAAATGGCGGAACTGAATTTTCATAATTTTATTGAAATGGAAAATGGTGTGCTTACACCTCTTTTGAAAGTAGGAACTATATTGAAGTTGGTTTTGAAAAGTGTTTCCAATAGAGTTTTCTAAACAATCAAAGTGTGTTTTAATAGGATGAGATGTTTTGAAATTTATGTGAATATATTGAAAGTTAGTTATTTTCTAAATGGTTGTGTCTGTCTGAAAAGTTTTGTAAGATGTGAGTTGGTATTTTGATCTTGTGGTTAGCGGTTTTGAGAAAAATGATTTGTTGTTTGACCATTTTGGTTTTGAAAAGTGGAAGGAATATTTGTTTTATCCTTTGGTATTTTCGTGAGCAACCACGTTCATGGGGTTATATGGGAAGATGGATGGTTGATGACATGACTGGATGAGTGTCAGGATGGATATGAGGAGGGTGCATGGTGTGGCACAGAAACATGCATGTGTAAAGTAGAGTTCCTAAATATACATAGTTTAAGATATGATATTAGTAGCCTCTACATTAGTTTCTATTTTAGTTGACGCATAAGCTTCCCACTCATTTATATATGTAGAAATTGTGACGATTATTAGTTTCTATTTTCATTATTTATGTGGGGTGATGAATCTTGAAACCCCATTAGGTGTCAAATAAAAAAGTGTATGTTAGTGAAATGAGGTTCCCCATAATGTAGGAGGTTATAATGCTTCATAGAAAATCTTCATCCTTTAGGTTAATGGTTTTGAAATCATTATTGGGATGGATTACATGCTTCATTACAATTCTTATATATATTTTCTTTAAATAGTATCTTTTAAATTCTTATTGGGAGACAAGTATATGGAAAATGGTGAATGTGATATATATGGGAGAGTGGATATATACCTTAGAATCAGGGAATGTTGGAATCAAAGACAACATTACTGATCTCTATATAGATAATTAGGAAACAAGATATAAATATTTTAATTATGTATTGGGTCATTTCAAATTTTTATTCCCAGATGATTTATATGGGATACCTTCTAAAAAATGGGGAATTTAGAATAGATCTAGTTTCATGAGAAACAATAATATTCAATCCTTCATAAATTATTTCTATTACTATGTTGCAGGAGAATAATAGGCTTCTAGAGGAAATATAAGCCATGTGTTTCATATGGCCTTGTATTTTACCATGTAGTTAACCCATTCATTTATGAAGGAATGTGAATGGGAACCTTAATATTTGCATAGATTACATCTGATTGAATCATATTATGATCAAGAACTAGTATCCAATGACTTGTATAGAAGAACTTATCGATCAACTCAATGGAGATCAGGTTTTTCCTGTGATTTATTTGAAGTCATGTTATCATCAAGTGTGTGCTATACTAAATGATAAACCAATTATGTTATTATATAGTTGATATGGATTGTAAAAAAATTTGTTAATATCATTAAGAATCATGAATGAATATGATGCCTTCATGGATCTGATGAATTGAGTTTTCCATAGGCTATTGGATTTATATTTTTATTCTTCATTGAAAACATATTTTTGTGTTATATCACCCGACTTGGCCATGAATAACATATTGATATCATACTGAATACACTTAGAGAGTACCAGTTGTATTCTATTGTAAAAAAATCAACTTATGGATTGATAATTTTCACATAATTGGTCACATTATCTCAAGATCAAGAGTATATATGGACCAAGGGATGGTGAGATTCATGGTTTCCTTGGAGCAGCCCAAGAATTTCATTAAAATACATAGTTTCTTTGGGATTGGTGGATATTATATGCACTTCATACAGTATTTATAACAAATTATAGAAAACATTAGAGGATTATATAAGATATAAATCATGTTTCTAAAGTCTGAATAAATTTTGAGGATCATTTTTGGTGTTTAATGTATGATATACATCAGTGATAGTCTTTATTCTACAAGATCTGAGAAGATTATATACAGTTTATAATGAATCCCCATGCATCGGCATGGGATATTTTATGTTTTATGAAGATCGAGTCATATCATATGGGTCACAAAATATGAGGCCTCATGTGAATAATTACCAAACACATGTTATTGAGTTAGGAATTTTGGACCTTGACTTGATTTTTTGGATACTTTACCTTCAAATATTAATGTTTTTGGTGTTCACAGACCAAAAAATCCTCAAATACATATTCTTACACCATGGGTTAAATATTACATAGTGAATATAGGTTGAATACCTATATTAATTTGAATTTGATATTTTGTATATGCCTTGGAAGATAAATTCTTTGGATGATGCTCTGAACCGGGAGACATAGAGACATGTTTTGTAAAATTATTGTAGTGAGTTTCTTTTATGAACATGTTTTATGGGATGAAATTAAAGGTACTAGAACATAAAATGTATCTTATAATTGAATTTTTATAAGTGTCCTCTACACTTATGGATGGATTAATGATGAGGCAGCTATTAGATCCCAAGGTCTTAGCCCTTAAGAAGTGTACAATAAGCGAGGACCCGTTACTTGGTTGGGTCGTTGATCAGGATGAGATCTTACACATTCATTCACATATCTGGGATTTTGTAGACATATAAGTGGAATTGATGAGAGAATATCATACATCCTGGTGGGATATACATCTTGGTCATACAAAGATGTATTTTGAATTACACTACCTATAATCATGGTAAGAGATGAAGAAGAAGATTGATGGATTTGTTGCTCAATGTTCAATATATCAGTAGATGAAGGTTGAACCCTAATAAAATGTAAGGTTCTTATTACAATTTACCATTCATAAATGGAAACATGATGATGAAACTATTAAATTGTTGATACTTTATTCTAGATCCTCTCAATTAAGTGATGTAGTATGGGTGATGATATAGTGGTTAACAACAGACACTCACATATTACTTATTATGGAGACCATTTCAGTTGTCATGCTATGAAGTATATATGTTATGGAGATCACACACCTTCATGTAGTTCCACATAATATCATATTAATTGAGTATGCTTAGTTCATGTTCCAGTTCTTTAAGGGGTTACTTAAATCATTGGTTTTATGGGTACTGTTGAGTATACCCTATTACCCGCATAATGATAGAAAAAATGAGCATACAATACGATAGTCAGATGAAAGGCTTTGAACATGCCTAATTTATTTCAGAGTTTCATAGGATAAACACCTTCATCTTTATGAATTTTCATACAATAATAAATTATTAGAGAAAATAAAATGGATCTTTATGATCCTCTATATGGTATGTCATTCTATTCACTCTAGTGATGGATGAAGGTAGTGGGAGTAGTGCTTCTAGGACCTCATCTCATTTAGGATACTTAGAAGAAGATATAGAATTTCCCGGGGAGAAAGGGTAAAACATAGTTTAGACATAATTTTTATAAGTATTGTGAAAAATGACTTCTAGAGGTTTATTTTGGGAATAGGGAATTCTTTTGTTTTTTTACAATAATGGGGAGTCCACAAATTCACAAATAAGGGAAGTCAATGCCTATAAGGGAAGTCAATGCTTATGTTTATTAGACCGTTTGAGACCATAGAGAGGTTTGTTTTAGTATCCAATATTTTATAGTAACCATAGAGGTACTGAAAAATTCCTGACATTTTCAATGATTCACATGTTAATTTTTACTATTTAGACCCATCTCATGTATTTCGTCCTAATGAGGTTGATTTTGAGGTGCATACTTATTTTATGGAGTACCTAGTGCATATTATTGATCTTAGTGTAAGGGATCTATACTGTAGGTTGGTTCCTCTCGTATAGAGGATATAGAAGAACAACCATGTACAAGATTAGACCCCAGAGTCAGAGGCTAGTGTGCATTCTTAGTGGATAAGATATTTTTGAGATGATGTCATACCTCCCTCAGATAGGAATATCGAATATGAGTTTTTTGAGTAGGGGAGGCTGAAACATTAATGAATTTATATGAGGTATGTATCTAAATTAATTTCTATTTAAAACTTCTTTTTTATAATTATTGAATATTTAAGAGATTAGAAATGGGTTTTTGAAGTTTCAAAAGATTTTTTGGACCCCGTAGCTTGTATTTTAGTGAAATAAGAAGAGGCTCGTAGATGGTGTATGGTACGTAGTAACCATTCTGCTCAGACGTGTAACCCTATAAAAAATAAAGATTTTACAAACTATTCAATAAAATCTACATGTCCAATTAAACTACTTTGGGTGGATTATAGAGGATATTTTCAAGGGTTGTTCATGAAATGAAAATGAGTGTGCAGAATATGCCTGGTTGGTGCCCCTTTTGTAGTGATTCCACATTGTTAGGAATAAAGGTTTGGAAACCATGTAGCCAAATCTTGTACAGTTATAAATGTTTGAAAAGTCCATTTCTTCCAAGACTCCATTTATGTTTCTTCCACCATTTTATATTCAAATTAACTTGAATCACCTTCCCCATCAACTTGATCATTCACTTCTCCATACAATCTAGAAATTCCACCTCCTCCCTCATATGATGTCATAATCTCTCACCATTCATCACATTGGAAGCATATCAATATTCTCTTATATCATATTCCTTAAACATAATTTTTTATCTAAATTAATGTAATTTTAAATAAATGCATGATAGTGTGAACTATTTTTAGGGTATTCATTTATTTCTCTATTTTCATTCATTCTACCCTGGGATAGATTCCGAAACTGGACAACAAGATGTATAATTTCCTATGGTATGTGGTATAGTATTTTTCATTTAAGATTATTTCATTTAAACCAGGAACCCTTATTTCATGTCCCATAATTTCAATGTGTTGCCTAAAAAATATGATTTATTAAATATAGATAAGAAATTCATTTTCAAAATTCCCCCATACACCATTTTCCTTATTGAAGGATATTCCATTCATGTAGAAATACATTATGAGGTGTTTTTATGTAATTCTCTTTCACATTATAAACATATGTGTGTCCCAAAATCCATCATGGTATTGTTTTCATGGATCCTAAATGAAAATACTAAATTGAACTAAATGGAATTAAATAGTATGAACATCTCACATGACCCCTAAAATCATTTTGGATTTTCCCTTGAGAAAATGATATATAAAATGGAAGGAACCATATCATTCATTATGAAAAGGTGTGACTATAATTTTTTTATATGTAATGCTTAGTAACTGAGTCCCTTATTATACATGGTCCTTAGGAAAGGGGTTCCTTATTGTACATGATCCACAGGGGAGAGATCCCATATTATAAAATATCCTTAGGATTCGAGCCCCTCATTATATATGATCCTCAAGAATGGAACCCCTCATTATATATGATCCTAGGACATGGTGTCCCTTATTATTCATGATCCTTAGGCATGGAATCCGATATTAATCTATGAGATAGATTGTCATGGTGAACCTTATTTAAAACATGATACTCTTATAATTAGTAATGGTTTCCATGGTTACACCTCAAGTCCTAGCTATTATTACATATATATATATATATATTCTTGTAAATAATATATATATATATACATAAATATATACACCGATTCACTTCTTTAGATATATCATGGTTTATGGTTAGACATGTGTAGTCAGAAGAGTGGCATATTGGAACACAAGATAACTTGTTAAAAACATACATTAATATTTGATTTTTTTTTATAAATACACACGAAACATTTTATATACACTAGATAGATTATACGATGAAAATTTTTTGATGGTCACTTGGATTTATCACACAACCTTTCAAGCTATTAATTATTACCCAATGAGACTTCATTGATGTTGGTAGGTAAAAAGGAAAGTTCCCAGCTATGGATTCCTTATCTTCTATTCTATGATGAAGTATTAGAGAAGATCACCAATATTATTCTTGAGATATAATTTGAGATAAATTTCGATCTTTTTTCTCTATATAGAAAGTCACATAACCTTGATTCCTTATTCCAAAAATTCCATATATAAACATAAAATGGTCATCATTTTATATATGATATTGGATATGGTATTTACATTGTTTATGTAATTATCTATTGAGTGGAAATTTATTCTTATCTTGATGTTTAATTCTATTTCTATGTTATTACTATTTATTCTATTTATTAATATGTTATACTATTGTGTCACTCTAGCACTAAGGGTATATTCAACCAAAAATACAATGTTAGAATGCCACTTCTAGTTGGTAGCCTTTAAAATACAATGTGGCATGATTGATGCCATGTGGATATTTATATCTATTACTGATATTTGAAATGGACCTAAGAAGCTAAATGTTATATCATGATCTTCATTTGGGTCAAGGAAAAAATTCTGAAAATCAAAGAAGCACAATTTTACTAATGGTCTAATGTTATTATTATAATAGATCAATACCTATAATCTATGGGAGTAAATACATTATTGTTATTTGGGGACATTTCCAAATACATATGGAGTTAAAATTCATCATTTTTGAGGATATTTATTTTCATATAGTTGGAAGTAGCATATAATATGAAGGGAGATAAAGTGTGGGGAAAAATTGATGTATAATAGTTGATACTAACCCAAAATGAAATATAAAATTAATTAATATTAGTGGGAAATATGTGGTCAAGCATATCCTTGTTATAGAAAGGATTACTGTACCACATTGGTGGAAGAATATTTTAGTGGATTGTAGTCAAACAAGTTACAATATTTTATTTCATTAGGGAAAAATTTTAAAAATATAACAATTAATTCTGACCCCCCCCCCCCCAATTGTATATTTTATTCCTAGGACATGTTACTATTTCTAATTTTTCTTATTTTTTGTATAGTAATCTCCATGAATGTGGTATTTATGGGAACCAAAACCCAATTTATTAACATGTTAACATTATATTATATACATATTTTTTATATAACTTTATACTTATATTATCCTTATAGTTTATATTGATCTGTAATTTTCAGTTTTTTAAATTGATGTATTAAAATAATCAACAGTTTGTTATGTGTTTCATAGGAGTTATTTATCATATACCTTTTTACAAGAATTTATGTTTTGTAAATATATATAAATTTTCATAAAGTTAGGAAAATAAAATATGGTAGAGTGATATATATATATATATATGAATAATGGTAAAATAATCAAAGACAAAATAATTCAATGCACTGTGTTTTTATAGATAAATGTTGAGGTTGGAAATATATAAATATATATATAATGTGAGATGTTACATTTTCCTCCCCTAAAAAATTATCATTTCAATTTTTACACATTTATGTACACATATTAATGTTACTATATATATATATATTCAATGAACACAACTATAACCCCATATTTTGTCTTAATAATCAATAAAATTAATTAAAACATGTTTGTAATATGAATTGATAAAAATAAAGATGAAATGCTTTCTCTATATGGTTATACTAGTTATACTAGAACCAATTCCATATAAATAATGATTATCTCTATAATTATATAATTAATAATATTTTTATATAACTAAATCCAAAAATAATATAAACATTCCTATGATTCCATGTTGGATGACCTATTGATACCCATATAGATCTCATACTATAAATACACACTTATCTTAAATGAAGTCAATATTTATTACAAGAATTTTTTTATAGAAATTTTCTTATTTTGGAACTATATATATAACAAAAGGTATAAAATTATGAAATTCATTCTTTATTATTCAACAATATGACTTTAGGAATTCCATGGGATCCTTATACACTATACACTTCATAATTACCACGTTTCCTAATGAATTTTATTATGAAGAAAATCTTGTGCCAAATTTCCAAGGTGATAATAAAAAAGGATAGATTATGTTAAAATTTATATAATTGTCATTATATTAATTAGTTTAACATTATATCATAACATATGATAACTTTATATCATTTATTAAGAGCATGGGATTTGAAATTAGAATACGTTAGATCATTTAGCCATCACAGGATTATAATAATAGAGAATAATGAATCATAACATTAAAATAATATTTTAGGAATGTATATTTTTTAGGACTCGGATCATTGATAAGTGAACTCCTCATCCCACCCTCTATGTGATATTGATCTATATTGAGAATCCATATATCATAAGAGGCATTTACTCTACCCAACATCTCACTATGTATCATATATAAAATAACCACTATACATTAATGAAATGTGAAATTTAATAGAATTATATATATATATCTATATATATCAATATATATATTATGAGATATAATGTTACCAGAAAAATATCTAACCATTGACACAACTAACATGTCCTGAATAGAAGAAATCATAATCCCGATGACATGAGAAATGTAATCATAAATATATCTCTATTACGAAAGCTATCTGAATCCACTGTCTATATCTGTGTACCATGATTTTCTATCCTATACATCATCTAATATACAAGAACATGAGCTGAAAAATTCAATACATAAATATATGGGTGAGTATAATAGTCCTTAATATAATCATTGATTGCAGATATCCCACCCAAAAAACATATAGTGTCTATATGAATCATTATACTATAAAATTTATACAATTTTACATAAATTAGTGTTATCAATATTCATAATAATGATCCATACTAATGGAACATTTAATAGAAAATTTCATTAATATCACTAATTAATGGTATGATCAAAAGTGTTAAAATAATAATGCCTCACTAATCATCATAAATTCAAATACCAATAATTTACACTAGATGTACAAATTACGAGATGACCTTAAAAATACACATATCTACTTATCTGAAAAGAATGAGGGGAAATATACATTTTGAAATATTGTGTTGTAAACATTTATAGATAAAAAAGGAAACATGATTCTCTATAGGTAAATTAATATATGTTTATAATGGAGGAAATATGCATCTACATGGTTGCAATTACATATATTTTCTGTCTAATCCTAGGAGATGTGAGAGGATAAATTGTATGTGAAACATAATTGTCCACCTCAATCCATACTTTAGGTGAAAATATGGGTTAATACCCTAGGGAATTTTTATCATATCATTTCCATACTATGGATGCTTGAGGAACAACACTTCTCCACCCATTTAGTCTACCATGTTTTCTATATTGGGGATATCAGAGGAATCATTCATCTCCATTTATTTCACACTAGAGATGTTAGATGAAATATGTATATTCAAATATATCCTAGAGATATAAAATTTATCTCACCATAGAGATGTGCGTGAGCTTATATTGGTATATTAATAAGTCAATTTTTATATCATTAAAGATCAATGGGTGATAAATATTTCAATCACACCCATCACACATCAATAATAAAAAAAGGTTGAGTGTGTGGGAAATACACCATTACCAAAAATCACCAATTATATTCATCATCAGTATGAAATATACCATTTTAGAGAATAATATTATATATAATATATATCTTTATAGTTAATTTAGATACACCCAATTTATCTCATTATACTTCTCATATATAAATTCAATGGTTTCACCCCGCCCAACGGATTTCCACATCCCAATTTCTTAAGGGACGAATAATAATCCCATAAAAAATGTTGTTATTGAGTTATCTAAATTTTTAAAACATGATATAATTTTTATGTAGTCATTTTATTCTCCTATAAATTCATATTTTCTTGGTGGTGATGTTTCCTCTACGTTTTTCGTCTCGATTTTCTAATGTAATGACAATTTCTCTATGATGCTCTCTCTTGGTTTTTTAACACAATCGCTTGAATCTCCCAGTTCTATGATGGAGCTCTAGTTTTCTTACCATCTTCCACTTTGTGATATGATATTTCATTCATTATATCCAATCCTGGTTGGATTGAAACCACAGGATATGCTGAGATTTTTGGATTTTGGTTTGGAAGATTATAGATATCTAGGAATTACCGGATTTAGCTCTTCTTTCTAGGGTTTCAATCCCATGTCATGTTCTAGTTTTGTACCTATTTATTTTCTTATATGTTCTGGGATTCTATGATTCGGGATATCCTTCTTTGTTTCCTTTATTTTTGGTTTCACCCTAGGGTTTCAATCCCAAATCCTTATTTAGGGTTTTACCTTCATTCTTCCTCATTTCATACTGTTTTCTTAATAATATTAGTTTTCATTGTTGTTTTCTTAGTGTTTTGTGGTGATAATTTCTCTATATATTTTTTGATGGTGTCGATGATGTATATGATGATGGTATTCTATGCCATGAAGGGGATGATAATATATTTTCTATGAATAATCAGATGGTTTCTCTCGATGGTGGAATTCTTCTCTATTCAACGGTGTCATCTGGAGTTTCAATGAGGTCAAGTTGATGGTGTTCATCGGGGTGACAAGGTCAGTAATGATGATTCTGGTAGACGTTATCATTTTACTGCAATAGGATTTTGAAAATAATTAGGTATATGTTTTGGGTTTTTTTGGGAAGCTCAAGTAATTGTTGAGAAGATCCTTAAATGGCCTGATTTACAGAGTTCTATTTGGTGTTTTTTTGGTGGTGACATTGATTTCCAGGGAGAAGCTTTGTCAGTGGGGATGGCTTCATGGTATTCTTTTATCATTGGTGTACTTTTGTGATGTTTGGACATCAATGATGATAGTGGGATGGTATACTGTGGATTATTGTAGTAGTATTTAATGAGGATTTGTAGGCGCTGCGTCGCCGACTGAGCGGGTGAATCCCTGATCATGATCTTCTCAGTTTTTGTTTTCAAAATGCTTCTTTCAAAATTTGGAATTTCAAATACTAATTTATCTATGTATCTATCCTAATGTATCCTGCTTGATGTTCTACTATTATGGATACAGCTCATCAATAAATCATGTTTTTTAGAGAATGAAATAAAAATTAATTTTTTGTCTGATATTGGAGTTATCAGACTCATAATAGAATACATGTTTATTTTATCATAATATAGACAATTTTAATATATTAATTCACACTTATTGATCAAAACCATATGAAATTTTTTCATTAAGATACCATCATAACTTTTTTCAAGGTCCACAACACAATTCCTCATTAACTTTCCATTGTTTTTATAAAAATAATAAATTACATATAATGTATTCCTAATAATTCATCTATAAATCCCCAAGGATTTACAAAACAATTTAATTTAGAATGTATTCCACACAGCATAGAGTCACTTCAAAAAAAATTATTATAATTATTTAAACAATAATGATATAACCTAGACATGAAAAATAATTTTTCCGCTTCTGTAATTGGAATGTCCCAAAACAGACATACAAAGTTGCGATTAGGAATATATTTATAGTCTGAGAGGATCAACATAATTTTTAGAATAGTAACATGACCCTTTTGAATCGTAATGTTACCATTATTAATAGTAATATGATTCTTATGAATATTAATCTTACCCATGATTGTATAAATTACATTTAGGAACCTTAAAAATCAATGTATTATATAATAATATAAGTGAAAATTTTAAAAATTAATAATAAAGTGTTGGAATTTTTGTGAGTAATAAATATGTAATTATAATTTCATAGTTAATAAATTCATTGACAGGAAAATTAATTTTCAAAAACATTATTCATAAATCAATATATTGTTGCCCAATTAATTTTGGATATTTTTATGAAACATTAGTTGATTTTTAAAAGTGCTACAATATCGGTTATAAATTTAAAATAGGTATGTTTTGAATAATTAATTATTTTAATTAAAATTTAAATATCTCAAATTTATTAAATTATTTTCATAAAATGGGGTCCATTTTTAAATTCTAGTCATCGAAAAATGGATGGGGTGAATTTTTGGGATTTTTCAGAAATACATGAATTTTTGGTGAATAGAGAAATATTGTAATTTATGGTATTTAAATTATAATCTAAATAAAAGAATTAAAAACATCATGCATGATGTAAGAACCCAGATCATCAAATAAAATGACCTATTTAATATAATTAGTCATATAAATCGAAACTATTCATTGTCTTTTTCCAAATTGTAATCAAATGAATAAATTATTCCAAAAGCACTCCTCTCCTCCACTATTAAAACGACCTCTCACCCCCTCGTCTCATCACATTTCTAATCCTTGAATAATGTCTACATTCTCCTAAAATACTTTCCCTAGTCTCTAACACATGTCTAAGACCTTTTGATCTTTCCAAAATAAAAAAACCCATTTTCCTAAGGAGGTTCTCAAGGACGATATTTCAATAGGTAAACCCACTTCCTTTACCTTTTAATTTAATTTTAATTTAATTTATTTTGTTATCCTCTACTAGAAACCTTTTTAGAAATGATCTTAATAACTCTAGTATCATAACTATACTATAATAATAACATGTTAATGTAATATACATAATAAATATCCTTATTCTCTCTCTATTTTATTTTAAAAATAAAATCATCATCTGAAATGTGCTGATTGAAAACTTTTTGGGGGCGATGAACATTTATTATTTAATTTATAATTAAAGGCATGGCATGAAACCATTTTTATATTTCAAATAGATTATAAAATATTTATTACAAATTATATAAGGTTCTAGAACCATTATATATATATGATATTAAATAATAAAACCAAACTAGTTCATTGTGATCGGAAAAACGCTAAACATAAGCTAAACAGTTATCATTAATGATTCACCCTCATATATTGGAACAAATACTACATAATACTAATTACAAATATTTTGGATCATTAGTATAATATAAATCCAATTCTTGATTATTATAGTGTTTCCATATGAACTAATAGACTCATATACATGTATACCAATCATGAAAACGAAGGAAATGAATGATCCTAAGTAATAAGATTATATCTTATAACTCATCAAAACAATCATAAATGAGAAAAATAAAATTATAATAAATATAATAAATTTTTATGTGGTTCTAATGTAATTAATTAATGGATTTAATTAGATTATTGATGATGTTATGGCCATTGTAGAACACATTCAGACATAAGGTAAGGTTTTTTTCTTGAACCTTAATTTCCATTCAGGTTCTGATTTATTCCACCATAAACAAATGTGATTCATAATTATTTTTATATACTTATTAAAATTATGTGTTTACATCCCTTCCTAATTTATCCATGTCATTTCATTTTCATTCATGATAATTACATTATTTTAAAAGGTTTCCCTTCTCAATTCATCTCAATGTGCAAGCCTGATTATGGGGAACCTCTCAATTTCTTACCAATTTTCAAGTACCCACCATAATTTTTTTATGGAACCATTTTTTTAAAAATAAACACTACATTTTTAATTAATTTTATGATTTTTCATAACTATTTTTATACAAATTTATTCTAAAAAATACAAATGAATTTTCCAAAAGAACACTTCTTTGCAATGTAAAAGGGTATTTCTCTTATGAATTCCTTGATGATTTTATTAGATTATTTTCTAATATTTCAACAATGATACTATATTAAATGTTTTATTGAGGTTTATAACTTCTATTTATCAACCACCATATTTTATTAATTTTTTTATGATCATTTTTGTTGTGGATGTGCTATCCTAATAGTATTCACCATATTACTCACAATGGTTAGTTTTTATGTTTACTAAATGGGAAATGTTATATTTATTTTATATGTTAGTTTCAATATGAATTTATATGTTTATTGTGTTTCCCCTCATTCACATTAGGAATGAATTTGACTTTGTAAGCGATGATTGGGGTCCGCTATAGCCCCTCGATTCATTAGTAGGGCTCATTAGAGAAACTAGCCTCCATTTTTACACATTATGTATAGTGTATTGGCAGAGACCATAACAGTATGATTATGATATATGGCATTATTAATTCCCCCAATACAAAACATGTAATTATTAGTCCAAATGATTATTGATCTAGTAGAATATCCAAGGTAATGTTTTTTTGAATTATTAAACTTTTATTCATGTCATGTTATAATAATGATTATGTTTTAATGGCATGTGTTGTTTAGTTATTTATCATGCCATATTATTTTTTCATCCACTATATTATATACCCTTACTGAGCATATATTCTCACACCATTCTTCTGTTTTTCCCCATGACGCCATGATGAATTTTGTGAATGATATGAAAAGATAATTTAGATGAATAATATTTTTCCAAAGTTGTTTCTATGATTTAATTTGTTTGATGTTTTAAAGTTGAAATTATGTAGGTATATAGTTTTCTAAAAGATAATAAAATATTTTGGCCTCTGGGATGCAACCTCCTAGTTTATATGCTAATATATTTAATTTATGCACTGACACTGAGCTTTAGGGGTCACAGAATTATATCCTCACTATATAAAAAAATATACATGATCTTTTTAATATATTTTTTATTTCTAAAAAAAATTTACAACATTTTTTCCATTATCACCATTTCTAGACGATTTTTTTTACACATGTATTATTCTATTATCTTTTTTTCACTATATTGATATAAATGACTTCATTCATATCATATAATAATCTCCACAAAGTTCCATTCTTAAGAAAATGTTTATTGAATCCTCAATATCTAATTATCTCTAATTATTAAATAAAATTTGTTAGACCCCGTTAATTATTATTTAATTTTAAAAAACTGTAATTTACATCCTTAATTTATTTCTATTGATTTATTCACACCCATCATAGACATATGTGATCAATCTCTTGAATTCATTTTTTCCAAATGAATTCACAATATCCTTAATTTATTTAATTATAATCCAAGAAGAACCATTGTATAATTAATGACCTTATTCACTTGTTAATATCATCCTATCAAAATAATTGAACCACCAAAATTGAAATATCACATTAACCTATGGTCCAATTACACGTCATATTGAGAAAACTATTTTACCCTCAAGGTATCAGAATTATATTTTCTAAATTTCTCTTATATATATAAATATATATGTTCTTGCATTTTTATTTAGTATTTAATTTAATATTAATTGAATAATATTTAGTTTCATGTAAAATATTTTGGTATTTTTTATTGTTATATAGGACCGTAATATGGGTAAATACCATGGAAAATAGGAAAATTATAGAATATAAGGGCACTTTGTGCCAATCCATGAAGCAGTTCGGCGTGGTAGTGGAAATATAAATAAGTTGATTTTTAAAATTGAAACTATAGAGTTCAATACATCCATTTTATATAGGTTTTAGAAGATGATAGGATGGTCACATAAGGTTCTGAAGGTTAAAAGCGGAAGAACCAAGGATGTTAAGAAAGAAGACTAACTATCAGAGTGATGATCTCATGCATCATGGGTTGAAACATATTTCTCGCATTGTGATTCATGTAAACATTTCCTAGAATTATTTATAAATCAACCATCATGCCGTAATGGTTTCAATGAACAATGAATACACACAGTGTAAATATTACATGATGTGAATGTGGTGGATAGAGTTGCAAAATGAGGATTCTCAGCATATCTTTAATGGGAATTATTTTATTGATGACCTGATCATAAATTAAAAAATATCATTGACATGTGGAATCCCATTAATGAAATCATGGATTTTAAATATGGGTTTCATCCAAGGTATTATTCATTCCATTACAATCTTGAGGAGACACAATCGATAGTTTTTCATTGGGTTCAAACCCACCATTCTTCATATATTGGTTTAGTTTATGTTTTTAATTTAATTATATAATGTAGTATTGAATGATTTATAGTTGAATTAAAATATCTCTATTTTAACCATTCTCCTCCTAATTCACTATCATTTATTCTCTTACTTATGGAATATGGTTGATTCCCAATTAGATTTCTAATTATCTAATTTTTATACAAATAATGCATATCTAATCCTCTTAGGGTTAGGGTTCAAGAGTTGGGGTTCACTTAATCATAATGAATATATAAATATAAACTTGGATAGAATGAGTCATGTAATTAGGTTAGACATTATATGTCTATCTCATTCCTTTGTGAAACATTGATCATATGAGGTGAAATTGGATGACCCTGACCTAGTTGGAGTTGAGCAGGTGAGGACCATTAAACTATGACTCGTTCTTCTATAGAATAAAATAAAAATGCATCTAGGATGTTATCTATATCGGAAGAATTAATAACAACAGCATATATATATATATATATCCAATTGGATGGACAAGAACCAGTTTTGGACTTTTGATATGCTTCCAAACTTATACATAGGACTATCCCGAGTAATATTTATTATGATAAAATTCCTATAAACTAAAATAGACCCTGGATACTCTATCTTCTTCATTTCATTTCAAAATTCATAGATTTTAATTATTGAATTTTTTGCATTAGTTGAATAAAATCAAACAAAAATTGGGATGACCTGTCTTTGGTGGACAGTTTGTTGCATCATTCAACACTCTATATAGTTTCAATGTCATACTACCAATTAACTTTACCTATGTAGTTATTTTGGTTTGGAATAATATAAATATATAATTTGATACATCCTTATATATTAATGATGTCCTCTTGATGCGTGAAATTTGAGCTCCATTATTGGGACCAGTAGAGTGTTGTAGATGACCCAAGACTGATTTCGTAGGTCAATGAAATTTGATATCATACACCTGTTTACTAATATTTGTTTTAGTATTTATTTTTTACCACAATTTATTTTTATTATTATTATAATTTTTAAATATTATGAAATATTTAGTTTTTGGTATCATTCATGGTATATTATTTGACAGATTGTTATCTTGACACACCAATACCCGAGAACATTGAATGTTATGAAGAGTCTACCACATGGGTAGTGCTGAAATTTTATGGGTGGTAATTGTGGAATGAAATCTATTACTAGACAGATGAAGGAGCTCGTGACTATCAAGGCTACCAAAGAGATTTCTGGGATGATAATTATATTCAGGAAGACTCCAATATTTTGAAAACTATTGAAAATCACCTAAAGTACATACTAATATGTTTTCTAATTAAATATATTTAAGTGGTAGAAAATAAACTATATTCTAATGAGGAACAAATCAGAGATAAGGGATAATTGACTACACGACTTTAATAAATAATTTCAAATTGAAATTCCCTTATTATTAGCAAGTCAATATTTTTTTAATGAATAAATAGGTCGGTATGATGATGAATAATATTGGGAAATAGAGGATGTCAAAATTTATAACACAAAGAAACCAATAGATATATGAATTCATTAGTCATCCCACATAATGGAACAAAAATTTTGGAAGAGGAGAAGCAAATGCGAAGCCCTTGGGGCTGCCTCACGAAGCTTGCCAGTAGTGCCCTGCAGCACAGCAGCGGGCGCGAAGCTCCCCATCTATGAATCCACTGAAAAATAATGAGGCAGGAGGCTCCATGAACCGAATTGAAATTTGTGAAGCCACTGAGGAGCAAGGTGGCTGAAGGCATTGCAATGTGATTGGAATTTTGTGAAGCCACCGCAGAGCGAGGAGGCAGGAGTCTTAGTAGTTGCGAAAACATGCCACGTGTCTTTATTCCAAGCGAGCACTACTTCACAATGCCTATTTTCTATAAATATATAGCTCCCCTCAATCCAAAATGAGGAATCCTCCAACCTTCATTGCTCTCAAATCATGAACCAATTTTTTCTCTGAAAACCATGATCTCTGCAATGTACTTTAGTATCACGAAGTGCCTTTCCCTTTTCTTGAATTCAACCCCTCTTCCAAGAGGGATGCCCTTCGCGGAGCCCAAGGGACTCCGAAAAGAAAGGGGATCCCCAAGGGGACTTGGGTCTTCATGGAGCACTTATTCTTTCCAAAATATCCTTCATTAACATGTGAACCACATTTCAAGGTAGGGCCACTTTTCTTTGCGAAGCATATTGCTTCATAATACTACGCTTCGCAGGGCACCCTTGCATCGCAAATCACTATTTTGTGAAGGCCTTTCCACTTCTCGAAGCACTTTCCATATGCACCTATTACATATGCCTAGGCTAGGACAATCCACTTCATGAATTATACCCCTTCACAAAGCCCCTCCAATACATGGAGCTCCAGAGCTTCCTAAGGCCTCTTCCGATGAACCCATTTTCTCCGCAATTCCTTTTCTCGTACGGACCTCTAGGCTAGTAAAAAGTGATATCAAAGTCCTTTGAGAGGTAGTTCCTATTGCGTTGCTTCACCTCAAGCTTCTTCGTAGAGGCATGATAACGTCTATATCGTTTTCCCATAGCCACACTAACATGGGCCTCATAATGGATCACTCCATGATACCCCCTCACCGCAGCATTGAAGATGCCTCCCCTTCCTTAAGGGCAGGTGAGTAACGGTTATGTAAGTCTTATGGGGTGCTGAGTGAACTCGACTCGTCTGCACTACAAGACATTAAACTTCCAACTACAATCATCCTCAACACATGATGTTAAACTGTGACCCCTCCCCATGAATCATACGCAGGGTGACCCGCCTCGGACATTCCCCATGCCCTCTCATCTCCACGGGAGTGAGATATTCCTCACCTGTAATGATATCACCTTTTCTAGAGTGGCGTCTGTCCATGGGGGAGGGGAAACCATCTTGTTGTAATAACCTAGCTTTTCAGGCAAGAGGAAGCATCCTTACTCCTCTTATCTTATTCCTAGCCAACGACCAGAGGGGGGTATGGGCACTAGAACCCTCTTATCATCCATGCTAATTCCCTCTTACACTAGTATTTGTCCCCACATGGGCCATCTTCTTGGAGTAAGTCCCAATCTCAATCTCCCTGGGTGGTGAACCACGTGTAATCCTCTGTTTCCTCTTTGGGACACTGACCACGTTTAGGCCCCACTCCACTTCCCATGGAAGTACCTTTCTTGATGTGATCATCAAGTCTTTGCCGCCTCTTGTTTCTCACACCAAGCATGAATCACATGGTCTTTGACTATTCATAAACCATGATGTCCTCTATGGCCATCCTAGTGTGTAATCCCCCAACACCATCCTGAAATATATGGAGTTTGATCCTTTCTAAGGCAAGATACTGAGGAATCCTCCCTAAGATTCAACCCCAACAACCATTGGTCCTAACCATTTCACATCGGTTCACCAAAAACATTTCCGAACAACGTGGAATTTGAACCTTGCCATAACAAGGTACGTATGAAGCCTACCTAAGGTTCAATCCCAACAACCATTGTTCCCATACCCCTTCACGTTGGTTCACCAAACACCATCCTAATCTATGTGGACTTTGATCCTTGGCCAGCCATGATACGTAGGAAGCCTCCCTGAGGTTCAAACCCAATAACCATTGGTCCTGACCACTTCACATAGCTTCACCAATAACCAACCCAAACTAAATGGACATTGATCCTTAACAAAGGTAAGGTATGTAGGAAGCCTCCCTGAGGTTCATTCTCAATAACCATTGGTCTCGACCCATTTCACATAGGTTCACCAAACACCATCCGGAACTACATGGACATTCTTCCTTGCCAAGAAAACAGACGTAGGAAGCCTCCTTGAGTTTCATTCCCAATAACTATTGGTCCCAACTTCCTTCATGTCGGTTCACCAAACTCCTTCCCGAAATACGTGAACTTTGATCCATTCCAAGGCATGGTACGTAGGAAACATCCCTGAGATTCATCCCCAAAAAACATTGGTCCCAACCAATTCTCATCTGTTCTCAAAACACCATCCCGAACTACGTGGACTTTAATCTTTTCCATTTCAAGGTACATAGGAAGCCTCTCTAAGGT
This sequence comes from Viscum album, assembly GCA_963277665.1. Classification (NCBI taxonomy): domain Eukaryota; kingdom Viridiplantae; phylum Streptophyta; class Magnoliopsida; order Santalales; family Viscaceae; genus Viscum; species Viscum album. The sequence continues at coordinate 1,845,400,764 of OY728150.1, forward strand.
TCATGCCCAACAACCATTGGTCTCGACCACATTACATTGATTCACCAAAAACCACCCCGAACTACATGGACTTTGATCCTTTCCATGTTAAGGTACATAGGAACCCCCCTTGAGGATCTAGGACATCCCCCAAGTCTAATCACAGACTCTCCCTTAAGCCTATGTGTTTTGGGAAATCATGCCCTAATCTGAAGTATCCACATCCTCCTAGTCCCCTTCAGACGGTTCGCCTCATTAGGTGTCTCGTCACCTCACCGAATGACACATACATTAATTCTCATCCAGAGGGATACATAAGAAGTATCTTAGAGGCTCAAGACAAATAATATTATAACTTTCAGGATGGTTTTGTCTCATTCCCCCACCACTTTATTCAACTCTCCATCATCCATCCTAATTTTTATTCAGGCCACCACATCCGAGTGAGATCACGCCAATTCACCTCTTCACTGCTCTTAGTGGCACCCATGTATCTAACTACATGTTATCCCTAGAATTTGAGATTCTTCTAGGGATTTCATGCTTGTGATCCACTCTAGTAAGTTTTCTGATCATTCGGATCTATCTCTACCAGATGTTAAATTAGAGAAATTATGTGCGTTAAACTTGGGAAGCTGAGGAAAACCTCAAAGACATACCTATGGCATATTATTCCTTGCACACAATGTGGGATTCCTTGAGCTCCCACTCCCTCAAGAAGACCAATTATAAGGGGAAGAAACCCATACCAACTAGAGTTCTAGTGTCCAGACATGCCAGTAATTCCCATCATCACTACTGCCCCGACCAAAGGTTGCTGCCCGGACCGGACCCCTTGGAATTTCCTAACAGAAGAAGTGTAATTAAGAAGAGTCCATGAAGACATGGCACCTGGAAGAGTTTGACGATCAACATAATAATCTATACGGGAGACATGGAATAAGTAACGAGCTCTGAGGTGGAATCCACAGAAAGAGAAACTGAAATCCCATCATCCCATTTCAATAAAGGAACAAACATTCCAGAATAAGTGACGGATGTCGCCTGCCTTTAGAAAGCAGGAATGTGAGCCAACAGTTAGCGTGTCCTCTTAGTCCTTGACAGATGGATTCATGCCCCTAAAAAAGTATCGAAAACAGAAATGGTGAACCTGACATAAGTTTCTTCTCGTCAATGTGGAGATTAATAGAATTTGAGACATAAGTGGACTAGCGTGTAACCATATCCAGTTATCCACAAGACATGAAACTCACCAGAAGATGGGGCAGTCAAAATGTTGTACATCTTGATCTATGACGTTGTCATCATGGATAAATCTTACGATCCATGGATGAAGGAATGGCGCTGGGGAATTGGGCTTCGATTTCAAAGTTTCAACCTGAATGGTTTAATCTTCCTGCCTACCAGGACCAAAGATGTCAAAACAAGAAACTAATTTCCACCTATCCACTGACATAGGGGTAGAGGAAATGTCACCGTAGAAGTCCCGCATGACCCCACCACTTCTGTGATGGTCTCCATGTCAACAACTACTGGGCACCCACACCCAATATTCCGATCTGAATTCGTTCAACGAAGGGTAATAAACAACCCTGTCTACAAATATGAGGTGGATGGGATTATCCTGAATTGGGATATGTCCCACCATGATTTAGAGGCATCTTCTCCTAATCACCACCATCTCCTCTAGGGGCCGCTTAGGGATCTTGTACTCCTCATTCCGACACAAAACCGTTTTGGGGACCCCTCCTCGGAATGATGCAATGACTCACTCCCCTACGCCGATGAGGTACGGGATGTCTGGGCCATCACAATAGGGATCTTCTTCCAAGGGCTTCCATGGAGGTCCCCTACTAGGCTGCGTTAGTACCACCTCCTGGCCCCATGATTCGAGGAGTAGGTAAGCTAGGATCTTGAACCATCCGCTCCAGTATGACAAACCTTACGCCAGTGTCGGGCATAGGCTGAGGAGGACACCATCCATGGGCACCAATGTTAGCAACTATCATGACTCCGGCCACCGCTGATGTATATCATCTACCCCCATGTCTTTAGAGTAGGGTCCCTCATACACCCAGCCTTGATCGAGTCCTCAACCACCCCATGGGCAGGTTGGGTCGACTCTCCTAGTCGTCGGTTCATGAAGTGCCTGCCGCAGACCGACTCGTGACAACAACACTCCGAACAGAGGTTCAACCTATTCCACCTTCAATACGAATAAGGGTCCTACCCACTATAGTGACACTCAATACGTAATCCTATACTATTCTCATAACATTGGGTATGGGGTCATTACTCCTCCCATAGGTTGCGAACATGGAGATGTTATACATCCGGTCAATCTCTAGTGTGGGGGCCTCCCCCATGTCCTTACTGCGGACAGAGAAGGTCTTTCTTGCCTCAGCAATCAGAGGAGTAAAGGTCTGCCTCATTTCATTGGCACCTGGCATGGAGGTCCAATCCATGTTTAGATTGATTAGTATGAGGACCCTCCTCTCGCTGATGCTATCAGGGGAAACAAGCATGGAGGTCCTACCCATGCTCCTACAAGCTTCAGTAGAGGTCCTACCCACCCTAGCACTTTCCACGAAGATTCTCTCCGCACATCTATCAGTGGACACGGAGGTCCTCCCCATGTTCCCTTTAATATCTATCCAGGTTTTAACACCCCAAACTTCCACGGTATTCTTCTCTATGAATAATACAGTAGCGTGTGTTGTACACAACTTTGAGTTCTAACACACACCACAACCAATCAAACTAGCCGTTATGAATACTAATAACTAATTTTTTCAATTTTACACATTTTATATTTAAAAATGGACTTCATTTTTGGATTCAGATTATCCAATTTATCTTAGGGTAAATTCTTGGTACATTTATGATAACTTTCATAATTTGATGAATAATGAACATTACAAAATTTTAATTAAAAACAACTTTTTAAATTAAAATAATTAATAGTGATAAATTTTGAATTTGAGTGGTTTTAAAGTACATTTAGAATATATTTTTACCATTTAATACAATGTTAGTAATTGGACCTAATTTCACATTTAAACCAGACATAAACAAGCGTCAATCTGTTCATGGTTATTATTTCATAAAAACTCGATTTTTGTTTTGATAGAGCGAATTAATTTTAAATTAATTTCTGCCACTTCTATGGTTTGAATTTAGGAAAATGGATTCCATATTTAGAATTAGAAGTTCCGAATTGTGTCAATAGGTAACATTTATTTTTAGAAATTTTGAATAATTACTTCGGTAAATATTTTATTTACCATGGTTAAAGGGTAAATCTGGTAAATAGGGGTAAACAAATAATATTATAATAATAATAAATTACCATAAAACACATCCTAACCCTATTGGTTGATACATTTCCAAACAGTGGTATCTTTGGTTCGATTTTGGGACCCCATGGATCTACTGGTAAGTGATAATGAAACTTTATATTAATTAACTTAAAGTAAATACATAAATGACATAAGCATATATCTTTTAGCAAAACAATTTTTACATAGATTTATATATGTTATATTTTCTATTATAAATATTAATTGAAAATATATAAATATTTCCTACATAATGGTATTTTATTTATAATTTTTATACATTGAATAATTAAATTTATTTATGACACAATAATGATGAATTATTTTCCTTATTAATGAAAAAATCAAATAATTGGTATTGTAAAAGTTAAAATAAATATAATTTGAAGGTTTTGATGACATACACGGATTTTATTGGTTAATATTGAATGTTATGATTTCTTAAATGAATGTTACTCGAAGTAATAAATTTGTTAATACTTTAACATAAATCAATTATTAAATAGTGTCAAAATTGACATAAATGAGCTTGTTTTTAAAAAACATTATATTATTAATTGATAATATATTCCTAAAAATACAAATTTCAGAAAGAAGAATAAAATAATGATATTTTTATTATTAATAAAAAACATGGGGGTCTCTTGGATGTTTATAGTACTTTTATTGACTATATAATATAAAAATTCAAAGAGACATGGTAAATGTCAAACTATTTAACTAAGAGTTAAATCAATAAGAAAAAGTTACTATAGTGACCCAAACCAGTCTAGAACCTATTGGTTGAGTTTTTTTAGACCTCTACCCACCTTAACATATAAATAATCCACTTTGGGTCCATTAGAAACCGAATATCAATTTATTATAATATAATATTTCTAGCTTTTCCTGAGGTGCCCCTCACCCCTCTTATAAAAGGGAACTACCCCTTCTCACTAATTCACACCATCAAAGACTTTTCGATCGGCCAAACCCTACCCAAATATTCTATAAACTTCCATAAATTCAACCTAGAAGCCTTAGTTTGATCAGAAAGACAACCTAAGGATCCCTTTTGATCAAATCAAAACGAAGAACCTGAAGAAGAATTATTGTTTTCCCCACCCTCTTTCAAGTTTCTCTTCTTCTTCCACTTCTTATTTCATTGTTATTTCCATAATAAAATAATAAATATATTATATTCAATATACTATTATGTTATTATAAATATGGTACAACCATATTCAGTATTTTATCCATCCGTTGAATAAAATGTCACCATAGGTGCGTACGTACGACTTACCGTCTCCACGTCGTGGTGTAATTGTTATTCATAACATTATTATTAGGATGGGTATGATAATGATGTGTAATTGAAGTAAATAATAAATATAAAATTATAATGATTCTGTATATATGTTATACCATCCAATTATATATTATTTCAATTTCAAATGAATGATATTGTCGCTCGTGCGTACGTATGGACTACTATCTCCGAGAATGCAATGAGATTCATTCCCCATCGTATCCATTCAGGGATAATTTTCATTTTATGATTAAAAATAATTTTTACTGACTTAATATCATTCTGGATATGAATAATATAGAACCTATCCAAAACAAACATGGTTTACATAACAAATCATATAAAGGGAAATGAATTCGATAACACCCGAAACGACGATAATACTATGATATTATTAACAAAAAAATGTTAAAAGATCATATATGATATCATATTAATGTATATGATTCATTTATAATTTAGTAACAATTATTTCACCATTATACAGAAGTTTAACCTGCCCTCGACCAAATAAAAGTACAAGGTAAGAGTTTATTTCACAGTCTCTTCATTACCTGAGGTTGTTTATACGTAATTATCTACTGGGACCTCTTTATCATCCACATCCATGTTTCTTAAAAATGTATTTCAAAACAATCATTATATCATATAGACTATGGGTTAAATTCATTTATACCCTTGTTTGACTTTTTATAAGATTTTTATAAAGTAATCTTTCCGTCGTTTTCCAAACAAGGTCCTTTTTAACCGTTTTGACAAACTTAAAGTAAGAATGTCTTTTTATAACTTATACGATGGGTGTGACTAATTTCCATTGTTATAAAATCATCGAAGATTCCCTTACAAAATTATAAGAATATTTTCAAAGTAAAGGTTTTATTTTATGATTATGTGACTTTTAAATGATTTAAAAAAAAGAGATATTTCTCTCAAATAATTTTGATTTCATCTATGTCAACATCCTTTGATGGATTTTAAGCTTATTTGAAGTTTATTTATTATGATACAAAAATTCCATATTGTATTGAAGGTTTTGTGATATTTTTGACCGTGGATGTGTTATTTTTATATAATTCATGGTTTATGGAGAAAGTATTGACATATTGTATGCTAGTTTTAATAAGAATGTTTATGTTATGTTTAAACCTGTTCATATGAGGAATGTATTTGACTTAATAAGTGATGGGTGGAGCCCGCTATAGCTCCTCGATGCATCAGTAGGTCTCATGAGACAAACTAGTGTCCTGGCACAAGGCCTTGACAAAATCTTATTTGTAGTCTTGGCACATGGCCTTGACTATGTGGTTATGATAGTCCGACATTATGCATTCCATCATTATGAATGTGGTTAGTGATATTTCATGTGATTATTCGACTAGTAGAATATCCATGTGAATAAATAAATGAAATTATTTCAGTTTATATTTTCAATATTATGCTGATTTTCATGTTTAAAAGACTTTTGTTTTAGTTATGCAATGCCTTAAATGTTTATGCTTATTTATGAAAATTTCTGATGTATTGCTTACCCTTACTGAGTGTTTGAGCTCACTCCTTTCTATGTTTTATTTTACCTAGGATTCCAAGAAGTATATTATTATTGATATGCAGGGTTAATCAAAGATAATAATGGCGTTCATAAGGGAATATTTATGTTGTTTTGAATGTCTTAAAATGTAATGTAACATTCATGTATGTAATGTATTGTCCAAGACTGCTAAACCGATCGGTCATTCAGGACTTGATTCCTTGTAATCATGCCAATGTATTAAAATAATCCACCGACTCTAGGTAACTGGGATCGGGGCGTTATAGTTGGTATCAGAGGAATTTTAGCAATAACCTTGGAAACAAGATTTAGATAAACTCTGATTAGAGCACATTACCCTAAGATAGGCTTTGAGGATTAGAATATAAGTACTTCCTAGAATTTTGGTAATGTTGAGATTTTGTGAGTTTTCCATGAAAATACATCCATGTTTGGATACGAGCAGGTAGAGGCAGCTCTAGCACTGATGTACCTAGGGGTAAAACCCTAAAACACCGTTTTGAGACTCGAACGGCAACTGGTGCACAACAATGGGCCTTGCTGCACTCTTGGTTATGACACTCCTGGGGGATATGCTTAGGATAATTCTAATTTTATTTACAAATCATTATGAAGGATCTACTAGTATATAACTCCTCAAAGAAATATTTTACGGATTATATCCAAAAACTGTTCAATTAATGTTTGGTATTTTACAAGTTTGGAATTATTCATTGCAATTCATAAACTGACCTAGTGTATTTCATTGTATATAAATGGCACACTATAGAAGGAATGTGAACTCTAGTAATATGTATGATTCAAAGATTAAAAAGGTTCATATCATTCATGGTATTAAGCCAACATTTATGAAGGAAATATTCCCCACGTATTATCATCATATTAATAAATAGTATCATAAGATCAGTAAACAATTCTTTGAATCACATGACATAAAAGGGAACCAAGAGAAGAAAAGGATGGTAGAAATAAAGATGGATAAAGGGAATAAGGGAAAGAATGATTTTCCAATATATGATAAATGTGGAATGAAACACCTTGGTAAATGCTTGAAGGGAATGGGAGTTGTTATAAGTGTGGAGAAAAAGGACACAAAGTAAATGATTGCAAGGGTAAGAAAATGTTTTCAAATGTAAAATGCTTCATCTACAAGGAGTTGATACACTATGCGAATCAATATCCAATTCATAAGTTTATACCTCAAATGATGTTATTAGATAATAATCATGTTATGATACTACCTCAGATGAAGAAGAAAGACTAGTTTTCTTTTGTTGTTATTATATAATTATTTCATTTGAGTGTTGTATCAACAATATACTGGTTACATGAATTATAGAGATAAATAAGGATTGTACTGCATTAATATTTTATTGGTGATTTGAGAGTATATGGTTTGAAGAAAAGTGAATTAATACTATGCTACACCTTTTGGATAATACATGGTTGAAGGAAAGGTAATCCTTAATATAGTCCTGATAATGAGGTAGTGTTTTTGGAATAAGAGATGTTTTATTTTGGTAATTTCGGATGTGAAGTAATATTTTATGAATGACCTGAAGGGAATGTACGAGGGGATATGAAGACAAGATGTTGTTGTAGTTTTTTTCACTTTATGATTTAATTTAAGACTTATGAATATATCTAGTGTTTCCAAGGCTACTAAACTAATCGGTCTTTTGAGACTTGATCTTTTGTGATCATGCCAATATTATGTAATAATGCACCGACTCTGGGTAACTTGGGTCAGGGAGTTACCCAGGTTCTCCTCAAACACCTTCTCACTCCGGTGGAAGTCCTATTTTCCCCAGCACTACTACAGCCGGGGGTCCTCCTCCTGCTATAAATATACTCTGTCCTGAAGAACCATCCTAGGGAAGGAGGGTAGGTCATCGCTACCAAAAAAAGTATACCGAGAAGATCAAGACCGAGATTAAACTCATCATATTCTTAGATTCTAGAGAGGAATATGATTCCGCATTTTACCCCTCACACTAATCCTTTTTATAGGGGGATGGGGTAGGAATGAGGTGCATCAGCCTCATCCTTCTAGGATGTGAAGTCCATCAGATTCCCAACTCTTTATATAGATACATCAAGGGGGATGAAACTTTGGTGTATTCCTATGGTCCAGCCCTGCAGTTCCCACCTTCATCACCAGAAGCACTCTCTACCTCAGACAGAGATCACAAAGAGTTATTCTGGGGAATAATGGTAGACGAGCAATAGTGGGGTCCATCGCCAGTATCTCTAGTCCCTACTCTAAAAATTTTATTCGCCAACCTGTCTTACTACGATGCGATGGGCATGTCACTGCACTCTTTGGAGGATAGACCGAGATGCAGTGGTTTTTCATCCCACTATCCATATTCTCCACCACTCAGCTTACCATATCATTGGTATTCTTCAGTACTGCTATAGGTTCTCTAGCCGCCTCTGGTTGATGAGTATGGAAATGTAGGGCCAGACCCCGAGTCTAGACCATGGATCTTGTGGGATATTCTCGCACTAGACCATTTCCCGGAGATGTTTTGGTTAGTTTCTGCACTAAATTTCAATGCGCTAGAAGCACTCACCCAGGATGAGGTTGGATTCTTTTATCAGACCTTCTAAGCTACTCATTTCCATCTTCATCATCAATGAGTGGCCTACACAAAGAGTCAAGAAAACATCGAAGACATCGGCCAACAAAATTGTCTTGTTGATTTGGTTACATTTCTCATTGCCTAGAACCCTGAGTCACCAGGCCGCCATAGGACCCTCCAACAAAGATATGTTTAAATATTTAATGATATCCACAAGTTAATCAAGGAGGATTCTTCCCACCTTCAAATCCATTGTTGGTGGTAGTAGGCGGCCATGCATTTCTATTCAATCCTACGCCAACCCTGTTTGTCGGGCGACATAGAATATATGCCTCCATGAAGGGTTTTAGTAGATATGGCCTACCTTCTGAGGGATGAGAATGATCTAGGGATTCTTGGATTGGACGAAACCCTATAGGGAGTATCACACTTATTATACCTGTTGGGAATGATTACTCATCCACAGAGAAATCTACTTGGTCTTCCCATGCCCACCGTGGCGTTGGACCTCAGGTGAAATCCACACAAGGGTAAGGAGCACCTCGGATCCATCAAACCATCCAACCCATCTGGCTCAGTGCAGATGGCAGAAGATGATCCCAAGGAAGTCGTGTTGCATTAGCCACTCACCGAACACAAAAAGATGGTTGAAAACCTCCTTGTTGAATGTGTTGTGGAGCGATGACCAAACTATAGTGATCCTCGTCCGGGGAAGTAAGGGCAGACACAACTTCCCCCCAACGAATTGCCTCCAGGTGACCCTAACTTTCTTACCCATGAAGATAGGTTTGAGGCTAGAACTTACAGAAAGAGGGTGTGGTATTTGTCTCTAAATCCACCTAAATGGCATGACAATCCTCGGCACCCAACCTCGGTTCCCCATGCTGCTCCAAGGGTCGTTCTAGAAGCCGATCCATGAGACAATGGGATGGATTACCATGTTGAAGAACATGTCAATTCCCTGGTGGTTAGGGATCCCCGTTAGGACCGAAACCCTTGACCTGATGATCTAATGGAGGAACTCTTTTCCACCTTAAAGATGCGACATGTGGCCATCCCTCCTAATGGAATTCCATATCTGTCTTGGGTGGATGATATTCCAGCACCCCCGAGTTTTGGAAATCCCACCTTCTCCACCATTTAATGTGATGTGTGATCTACTACTGCATCTGGACCAATTCATTTCACGGTGTGGACCAATACTATGTACAATAGTGTAGTAGAAGGACGCCAAACTCTAATGCTTCATGCAGACATTGGAAGGGCCTTTGTTCATCTGGTACAGCCAGCTACCCAACGGGTTAGTAACCAGCTAGGAAGATCTTTTTAGGAAATTTCATTACTAGTTCAGTTCCACGACTCAGAAGATTAGCATTGCAAACATCTTCTAGTGCAAGCAGAGGCCTGATGAGTACGTCGTGTACTTTTCGCCCGGTGGAAAGGGATCACTTAATACTTTGACATGACATTGATTTAGGAGACACTTCTAATGATTTTTTAGGGGAAATTCAAGGTAGAATCATTCCCTTCCATTATAACATGGAATTACCCTAGGGGATTCTGATGCTTCTCTGATAAGGCCCAATGCCTAGAAGAATCCTTTCAAAAGGACACCCAGGCATGTCAATTTTCTACCGCAATCCCCATATGAAGGGCCACCAGGGCCTAGCCCACCACAGTGGCTCAAATAGAGCCCCACAGGCAACTAGAGTTGTTACTTGTGGAGCCACCTCCATAGACTCACATGGGCCCTACACCTCAGGCAAAACCTCTGGCACAGCGGCACCCAATTCAAAATTGGCAGGCACCCCCACGCAATGCACTACCACCACCTGGGTAGGATAACTAAGATCCACCTCCTCAAAAGGGTCCTCTAGACCCTCTTCTAGGACATGCTCCCATGGAAACATTCCTAGTTAAGAGAAAATGGACATACTCATTCAACTAGGCCTAGGTCCCTGGTTATTTCCACAGTGCCCTAGAATAGGGGATTGTACTTTTCATGAATGCAGGAGGTCAGAAGGGGTGTGCCTCATTGATTTCCCTAATTATTTCCCCTATAACCAGATCCTAAGGGACAACCTCAAATAGTGTTATTTGTTTAAATACCGGCTTCAAGATAAGGTGGATAACAACATAGTCTGGTTAGGCCCTGCTCCGGCACAACTGGCATGTGTTTCTGCAAAACTAGACATTGACAACAATAATGAGGGTATGTGGCATCATGTTTCTAACCATGGGTTACCAAATTATGATGACTTGCTATCTCACAAGACTGTTTCCCATAATCATGGTAACATCCATGCATACCTTAATTGGACTGAGCCTGCAGAAACCAATGTGTTAGCTACTACTACATTTGCACTGTCGTCTCAGTCGTCCTCTTCCTAGAAGGTCAAGCACCGTCAACACAAGGTAAAAGAAAGTCCCCCACCAATACCATCATAATCTCATACTATCGGTGACTTCATTCCCCCAGAGATGTCGATTCCCCCCAGAGTCTATCATGTAGTGGATGATTCTTCAAGTGGTAGTCAAGGGTGTGCCTCTCTTAATACCATAGAGATGGTAAACCCATGCATTATTCATGATGATGAGATGCACCAGGGAGATCCTCTTAATTTCCCCAGTAGTCTCCAGCATCAACAGAGTCATGTAAATATGGTCCGTTAGAGTGTCTCAGTCAGTACTTCATTCCTAGCTATTCATGCTACTAAAACCAAACAACAAGCCCAGTGTAGAGCTCAACTATGTAGCCTTCTCATTTGGTGTCATTAGGTCTATCATCACTGTAGTTTGTGTTATTGGATCAGGAAGACTGACCGCAACCGCATCATGACCTACCACACTCTGCTATGGACCGGTCTTGGTCATCTGGCCATCATCCAGTAGTCACTCGACATGATTCTACTAGTGAGCAGCGGGATATTCCCAGCACTCGTCAGCCGTCGGTCCAGCCGATAGGGCTCGCCATACCTAATGTTCTAGAGAGACCTCTAGTAAGAAGAATATCATGCCTGGCCCGAAATTATGATGTCCTCATGCATATTTCCATCATTCTAGCAAGGCTTTCCGTACTTGAGGCCCTTCTCATGTTTGCAGATATGCATGAATCCCTCACTGAGTCTTTAAAAAACCCCATCCCATTTTGAACAGAGGTAGTAGTCGTAAAATCCTTTCATGCTGAGGTAGTCGAGCATAGTATATGCCAATCCATCATCTCATTCCTTGGAGAAGATGATGGATCTCCCATATATGGGAACATATTCCCACTTTACATCACCATCCATTTTAATGGTGTTGAGGTTCTTCATTGTCTTGTCGACACAAGATCCAGGATCAACCAAATTCCAAACTCGGGCACTACAAAAACTGGGGTTGTTCAATGAAGATATGGGTCCCTCTAACCAAAAAATCCAATGCTACGATAGGACATAACGGACACATTTCAGTAAGATCCTCTAAAAAACACAGTTTGGTAGTCTATTAGACACCACCAAATTCATTGTTGTCTCCGAGGACACAACCTATAATGCCTTGATGGGCAGTCCATGGATCCACCTTCATGTAGCAGTTCCTTTATCTGATCACCAATGACTCAAGTACTCCCTCAATGATCAAGTGGGAAAACTCCAAAGTGAAAAATCACACTTGGATTCAATTGAATCACGCTACCTATATGCCTATTATTATAAGATCAAGGAAAATCTGATTTCACCTAATGAGGTTGAGCATGCCCTGACTACGACCGACCCGTGGAAAGACCTAGATGATGCCTATAACTTTCTAATCCACCGATTAGAGGCTACAACCATGGACATGGGACAATGCTTCATTGTTTCAGGAATAAATGGGTAGAACATTCCTAGGTATAAGTGATGTTGGAAGATCTCCTCGTACAAATAAAAAAATTATGCTCAGGTGATCCCAGAGCCTCCTACTCCCATAAGTTATTAGGATGTCCACCCCGTGTAAACGTCAATACATCATACATTCTTGATTCTCCAGGTAGGGATAAATAAAATCTAGAGTACACGCCATTATTTCTTAGATATCATCAAGTGTGGCCCCTTGGGCTGAAGACCATATGGGATCAGATCAACATCCTTCATCGCTATGGTTTCAACAGCACAAGAGTCCCCTAATGAAGTGGCCACTGCTGCTCAGGCTAATACCAACATCCAATCGGGATATATCTACTCATAGGAAACTCTTCCTACCGAGGATCCCTCCTCCATAAGGGAAGAAGGTGATTTAAAGTATTCTCTCACTCCTTTGAAGAGGGTGTCCCTAACATAGTTGATGAATTGGTGTAAGTGAACCTCCATAGCAAGGTGGACCCGAAACACACATTGATTTGTGCCATTATGCCCCTCGAGGAGCAACAACAGTACGTGGACTTCTTAAAATACCACAGTGATGTATTATCCTGGAGATATGAAGAGAATCTAAGACTATATCTTCAGGTATCCATCCCCCACCTCGGTCTCCCGGCAATTCACCTTGGGTTTAAGAAGCCTACAAGAAAGATGCATCATTGTCATAGTGCTATGGTCGAGGGAGAAGTTGATAAGATCATCAGATCCAATTTATTTAAGGAGGCCTGGTACCCCAAATGGATAGCCAACATTGTTCTTGTCTGGAAGAATAACAGACAAATCAGAGTCTGTATCAACTTCTATGATATCAATCGTGAGTCTTTGAAGAATGATTTTCCCCTTCTTGTGATGGAATTGTTGATCGATGCTACAACTGGGTTCCAAACTCTCTTCTTCATGGATGGGTACTTCGGTTATAACTAGATCTGAATGGATCCCAAGTATGAGAAGTCTATAGTCTACAGGGAACCACGTGGTACTTTCTGTTACCATGTCATGCCCTTTGGTCTATAGAATGTAGGTGCCACCTACCAAAGGGCTACACATTGCATATTTAATCCAATCCTCGGGACATTGGTGTAATGCAATGTTGATGATCTGGTTGTAAAATCTCTCCAAGGTTAAGACCATCTCATAGACCTTGCGAAAGTGTTCGGATTCCACTGTTCCCATCTCCTAAAGATAAATCCATTGAAGTGTTTCTTTTGGGATACATCTAAAATGTTTCTTGGTTTTGTTGTTAGATACCGGGGCATTGAAATCTGCCCGGAGTATATCAAGGCCATTAGATATATGTCTCCCCCAAGTAACCTCTAGGAGCTACAAGGTGTCTATAGACACATATCCTACATATGTCTATTCATCACAAACTTGGTTGGCATGTGTAAGCCCTTTTCTTGGCTCATGAAGAAAGGAATTGTATCTTAGTTGGATGAAAAATGTCAAACTGTTTTTGAGGAAATCAATCAATACCTGTTCTAGCATCCGATCTTAATCTCGCCTATCTTTGGAAAGCCACTAGAACATTATGTTGCTGCCCTAGAATGATCTATAAACTCCATTATCCCTCACAAGAACAATGGAGGAATAGATAATATTCTCCACTACCTAAGCTGCATGCTCCTAGATGTGGAGACTCGATACTCCCCTACACGAAGACATGCCTTGAGCTGATATTCACAGTATTGAAATTGCAACATTACTTGCAGCACCACGAGATATAGCTGGTGTCCTGGAAAGAACCGTTTAAGTACATCCCAAACCGCCCCATGTGGACCGGATTTCTAGATCGGTGGGAAGTAATCCTTCAGGAGTTCAACATAATATTTTTCCCTCCGAAGGATATTAAGGGGAAAGCATTGGTAGACTCCTTTTCCAACCATCCAGCTCTTTCGAACCAGTCCCTAGATCTCGATTTCCTTGATGAAGCGATTATCTCAGTAGATCAAGCCTTTCCGTGTTGGAAAATTCACTTCGATTGTACTTCCTGGAGCCCCACCGGTAAAAGGCTCAATGACCGCCTACTCAACCGAGTAGAACTATGTATTGTATTCATTACCCCAGCACAATCCATTATTCCATATTCATTCCTATTTTCAGAAGATTGCACCAACAATGAGGCATAGAATAAGGCTATCATTTCTGGCCTTGATCTGGCCCCTGAGATTGGTGTTCCCCACTTGCTTTTGAAAAGGGACTCCAAACAAGTTATCAAGCAGATCAATGGTGACTATGTCATAAAAAATATAGATATCGTACTATTATTTGAACACACTCTCCAACAAATGGCCCAGTTCCCATCTCGGCCTGAAGATAATCATGTCCCTTGATCCCAAAATGGTTGAGCTGATGCCTTGGCCAGCATAGCTGCATCTATTATAGATCCCGAATCGAATGATTTAATTATTCACATGCCACACCAGAGATTCATCACTCCCATCACTCCAGATGGAGATGACATCTAGCAGGTGAGCCACCTTTCCACTGGCGCCCCCGTATCAGGACCTCTAGGTACCGTGGATGTGGTGGTTGAGGTGAATCCGAACTGGAGAATCACCATTTTCGAGTATCCCAAAAATTTTAATCTCCAAGCATATCAGGACGATCAAGAGAGAATCTGATGCCACGCGTTAAAGTTTACCCTCCTGGATGGTCCTGGTCATGAGCAGATCCTCTACAAGTGTGAGTTTGATGGGGTTCTCCTTCGCTGTATTCAAAGAGTAGAGATTTCTCAAGTCATGCAGGAGGTTCATGCCTGTTCCTACAATTCTCATCAGACTGGGCCAAAAATATCTTACCAGATCTGAAGACATGGGTATTTTTGGCCCTCCATGATCAATGACTGCATTTAGTTTTCCAAATGGTGTCATGCGTGCCAAATTCATGACAACTTTATGCATCAGCCCCAGAGCCTCTCCACAATACCAAGTACTCTTGGCCCTTTGTGGTTTGGGGACTCGATCTCATGGGACCATATCCACCAATGACAACATACCCGTGCAGGTTCATACTGACTGTTACAGATTTCTTATCCATGTGAGAAGAAACAGCCCTACTCAAGGAGGTCAAGGCTCATTCCATCATTGAATTAGTGAGATCTAACATCATCTACCTATTTGGATTCCCTCACACCGTCCTCACCGACAACTACATGAACTTATGGGTAGATGAGCTGAAGAAATTGTATGATAAGTACAACATCCATTTCAATCACACCTCTGGCTACCACACAGACAAAAATGGGCAGATCGAGGCATTCAATAAAACTCTCTCTAAAAATCGGCATAAAATGGTTGGTCAGAACTAGAATTGTTGGAAAATCAAGCTCCCCAAAACTTTCTGGGATTATTAGACGACAACTCGTAATTTCACACAAGTGACCCCATACTCGCTGGAGTATGGAATAGAGGTCGTCCTGTCCATCAATATTCAGTTGCCTTAATTACGCATAACATTTTATGATCATAAAGCACCATATATAGTAGTTCGAATCTATATACCTAAATTAAAATCACTAGACGAGAATAGGCTTTGTGCCTTTCACAATCTGTAAAGGAATCCGAACAAGATAGTTAGGTCTTTTAACAAGAACTTTCTCATCCGCTCCTTATTGTAAAGATACATTGTGTCAGTCGTGAGAACACCAAAGATACGTAAAATGAATCCACCAAAGTTGGAGCCCAAATGGGAAAGACCATACTTTATTCACAAGGATTACCATAATTGATCATACTCCCTGGTTACCATGGATGGTGAATGTATAACTCTTCTGACCAATGCCAAGTTCCTCAAGAAATACTTTTACTGAGTTTTATGGTCTCACATGACCTTAAACTATATGGTCCAGCTTGACCTTAAAGTGTATGGTCCCACACGACTGTAAACTACATTACAGTCCTACATGACCTTAAAATGTTTTGTCTTGCACAACCATGATCTATTATTTCCCACATGACAATAAATTGTATGTCATACCGCATGACGTTAAAATGTATTTCAAGATCTATATATGGATAGATCCCTATCATTATAGGATACATAGGAACACTGGAACTGTAAATACCTGAAAATTCCATGTAATTTTTTTTAATTATATCAGAATTTTACTGGTCTGCGATAATTGACAGCGAGTGATTCTGAGGATCGTTGGGCCCAAAATGAATTTCGGAACTTTTTTTAGTGACTTTAAGTGAATGTGCGAGTGGGTTTTAGTAACATTTGAACCAGTGCTTGGAAATGAAATTTAAGGACACTGTTCAACTCGCAGCGCCAATATTCGCTTATGGAGACCTTCAACTAGACCGCAGTAGGTCGAGGGCTGAAGTTAGTTTTTAACATTTTATTTGAAGGATAAAAATAAAATTTATTTAACATTTTTATTTATCTTTTGAAACCCCTCCTTTTGAGCTATGGAGCTGGGGACCACCCAAACTAGAAAACCCACAATTTGAATTCTAGTGGTGGGGACCACCTAAAACCCTCTTGATGGGGGGGGGGGAAACATCTCAACTCCCCAATTAATTAAATGTATCAATGTAAATTAATTATTATAGTTCTTAATTTATTTTATGTTGGCTCCTCACTTGATTTATGGGGAAATTGTTGCAAAGGGAGAGGATTTGTAGGGGAGAGATTATGGAGGATCATTCTCTCCAACGAAGAAAACCTACCAATGAAGATCATTCTCTTACAAAGAATGATCATCTCCAATGAAAATGCGCCATCTCCAATGAGGGATGTCTTCAATGATAGTGACCTCACATCTGTCCTTCCCTCCTCATCGACTTAAATAAACATTCGAGGTAGGGGTGTGATTTTGGTTTATTATAGTTAATTTTATATTATGTTAAATCTCTCCCCATGAGCAGCTTAATACCCCTCTAACGTGGAGGGTGTGGGCCAAAAAGACATGGCTCGACGTCTCTGTAACCCATTTGGTTTTTGATGCATTCTTAGTGTTGGAGGAAGATGACGACCAGTGCCGGTGATTGACACCGGTGGGACTCAGTAGCGGCGGCCAGCACCATGACAGGCCGCACAACCGTGCCGTCGGAGAAGGGACGTGGCCTATCATCCATAGTGGAGAAAGGGAGGTGGCTCGAGTCGGTCGACCATGAAAAGGGTACGATGGCGTGTGTCCACACCACCCGGCATGCAGGTGCTACAGCCTTGTGTCCCGGCGGCAATGGGAGGGCGGCTAGCCGAGCCAGCTGTCGGGGGAGGCATAGCAGGCGACCACGCCACGCGGAGGAGGCTAGCCATCTGTCCAGCTGCAAGCCAATGGGATGCCGCACTTTGGGCCTCCGCACTACCGGCGGCCACGCAGCGGGCCGCCTCACCACGGGCCGCCGCACTGCGGGCCATCTCAATGGGGGATGTGCTAGTGGGCTGGGCCAGACCTAGTGGGTCGGGCCAGACCCTGATCCGGACCCAGGGCCGGACCCGGGTCTGGCCGGGTCGACCTGAACTGCGTCGGGTCGGCCTAGGTTGGGTCGGACCTTAGGCTCACCAGTTTCAACCCTTTTCGCACATTCGACCATATCTTGAGCCTCGGGCGTCTGTTTGATGAACCGTATGTGGAACTGAAAACCTTTGATCGAGGATGACCTTTTGGTATACCCCAATTGAGTATTGGATAATTTAGGGGTATGACCGAGTTGGATGGAACACAAATCTAACCTTCTAATGGACTAAATGGCCAATAACTTATAGACCGGGCATCTGATTGACACACCGTCTATTGTGTTGAGACCCCTATAATGTGGCAATCCTTTTGGATACCTCTGAATGTGACATCATGGTAGTTGTAGTATCAACCTATGTCTGGAGGAGCGGACCCTCCCGGAATCAAGCGAGCTTAGCGCGAGAACCCTATAGTTGGCTGTTACTTGAGAAAAGGATCCTATGTGGGTCAATACATTGGGATGCTATGTGGTTATGTGCTTTGGGATCCTTCATGGGTCTATGTTCCAGAGTCTCACTTGGATATGCTCTAGGAATCCACGTGGGACTACTCTAGTATCTTATGTGGGTCTTCTGTACTAGGATCCATCATGGGTCTGATGATTTAGGATCCTTCATGGGTATGATGATTTAAGATCCTACATGGGTCTAACTTTTAATAGAGTAAGATGATTCAGTAGTAAAATCTAATCATCTTTACCACCGTACCTATGTTATACCTGGTGTGAGCTAATTCTTTTCTTTTTTGGTAATGTTTTGTGTAATGTACCATTGTGGTACTTCCCTTTGTGGTATTACCTATATGGTATTCTTCTTTGTGGCGTAACTTTGTGGTACATACCTTACTAGTGATACCTTTGTGGTTTTATTTTATGTGGCATACCTTAGTGATACTTTCCTTCATGGTGATACCTTTGTGGTATTCTTCTGGGTGGAGTTACGTTTGTGGTACTTACCTTTGTGGTGTAACCTTCGTGGTATTCCATCCTTTGTGGAATAGTTGATCTTAGAGGTTTTGATTTGGACCTTGTGTTTCCACATGAATGAGATTGGTATTCTTGATAACTTAGGTATTTTTATGGTTAAATATCTAAGTAGGGTTGTATGTTGATTCCATGCTTTGTGGTTTATCCATTGTAGATTTTTTGAGACCATCGAGGGTCTCGGGTTCCCTACAGGGTATCATTATACTCACCCCTACATGGGCTATTCCCACACCATGTTGTGTTTTGTGCAGACGATAGAAAAATATGACTGAGGATGAGGGTACCATGACAGGAGGTGGCTCGGAGGTGGACCATAGACGAGGTGTACTGCAGAGATGTCTATTAGAGAGTTGTACCTACACTTCAGGTAGAATCCTTAGCGGGTGTTCACAGGAGCTGTTTCAATTTACTTGTGTGTGTATCTTGATGTGTTCTTGGTCGTGTGTGTTTACAGGATATAAAGCCAATGCCTTCCCTGTTTTAGGGAATACGCTTTTCGGTGCTAGTCGCCAACCCCTGGCCTATGCATGGAGGGTTTGGGGTAGTCAAGGTACGGGCCCCAGGGGATGTGTCATGAAAAATTGGTATTAGAGGAGTTGGTTATACAATAGAGAATTATTCACTGATCTTTTTAACTAGAATAGTGTTAAGTGTAGTGAGTCTGGTTATTAGTTTAGGGAATTCAGTGTTGCTGCAGCGGCCGACGTATCTATACACTAAGACCCTAACTTCTGATTTCTAACTCAGTGCATGAAAAAACAGATTGTGTGTGGGTTTTGAAAAGTTTTCTTTGTGATCTATTTGAGTCATCTCATCATGTAAAACATATTGACCATGGAACACCTGTTTCTTTTCAGGATGCCTCCACGAAGACAGCCAGCTAGGGTTCCGGGTATAGTACACGATGATGGCCCACCGAGCAATGAGGCCTCGGTTCAGGGCCCTATATCAGTATAGGCACCATCGGAGGCCCTAGAAGTACCATTACCCATTGGGCCACCGATTTCTACTATCCCCAGCAGAATAGGGTGAATGCCACTCCAGCACGTTGCATGAGTTTCAGCACTAGAGGATACCGAGGTTCTAGGGTGAGATGGACCCACAGACAGCAAAGGATTGGTTGGGTGCCATTGTGAGAGTCTTCTGACTGGTAGGGACACTAGAAGATCTCATGGTGATCCTTGCCGTCAGTTTTCTATAGGCCGAAGCAGGAAGATGGTGGAACACGATGCTCCAGGTTCACGACGAGGTGAGACTTCTCTGGACATACTTTGAG
The DNA here is from genome assembly GCA_963277665.1 of Viscum album. NCBI lineage: Eukaryota > Viridiplantae > Streptophyta > Magnoliopsida > Santalales > Viscaceae > Viscum > Viscum album. The sequence continues at coordinate 1,845,421,106 of OY728150.1, forward strand.
ATCCTGTTTTGGGAAGAGTTTGTTCTAGCAACACTTCACGTAGTGTGCATACATGAGCTTCTTCACCTGCAGTAGGGCAGCATGATTTTGGCTCAGTACTCACCATGGTTCACCGACCTCTCACGCTTCTCCACTGATATGGTAGGAGACCCATTCTTCAGGGCCCAGTCTTTTGATTAGGGACTCTAGCGGGAGATCAGGGCTTCGATTATTTCTCTAAGCATCCCGATGTTGGAGGGGGTGTTAGAGCAAGCCCTTTTAGTGGAGAGTTTTCTTGATGATAAATTAGTAGCAGCGAGACCCACCATAAAACATCACATAGCGGAGTCTTCTATAGCTGGTATTAAACAGATGTCACATAGGTCCAAGAGGACCAGACCAACAAGTGGATGACAGAAGGATTCAGGGTCAGTTGTGTGGGGCACCGGAGACAGAGCCGGCCATTCGAGGAGTAGGTAGTGTTACACATGCGGCGGGTGGGGTCACATGGATAGTAACTGCCCGACCTATTGTATGGATGATCAGTAGAATGTCGAATGACTTCCCAGGCAGAGATATAGGTTCGACTGGGGAGGTCCACAGGGAGCAGGCAGACGTGGCATAGGAGCGAGTCGTGCAGCTGGCGGTGGGTGACGATTCGAGATGTTATTGCCACCACCACCAGGTGGTCCACCCCAACCACAGTGAGCAGGTGGACTGGGATGAGCTCACCTTCAGGTAGCTGAGGCCTAAAACCACGGTGCTCTGGAGATGATACGAGGTACGATCTGTGTCTACTACACCTTAGCTATAGTACTTATAAACACATGTGTCAGTCATTCTTTTATTTCAACTACCCTCGTTCAGATCTCGGATATTCTTCCGAAGCTGTTGGCTTGACCCTTATGGCTAGGGAATCCAATGGGAGAGGGTCCATGATTACGCACTAGTGCCGATAATGTGAGATTACTCTAGAAGGTGAGAGCATCGGCTAGGATCCCCTAGTAGTTGCATCGATGCCTAAATACATCATCTTGGTTATCGACTGTTTATCTATAGTCTATCATTAGATTGACTATATTAGGCACAAAGTGCAGTCTTTCTGCACTGATTGGATTAGGTATACCTTTACCGGTTTAAAGAGATCCTTTGCAGCACATGATGGACTTACCCGGAGGAAAGTGCAGCCGATCACTCATCAGTTGGCTAGCCTTACCCTCAAAATGATTGATGTGGAGAGTCCGAGTTATACTGTAGTGGTGGACCGGTACACGGATGTCTTCCCTAACGATGTTCCATCTCTACCACTTTATAGAGAGGTTATCTTTTATATTGACTTGTACCCCCGGATGACACCTATATCTACAACAGCATATCAGATGGCTCCCACGGAACTTCGTGAGCTGCTGGTACAGATAGGAGACTTATGGAGGAAAGGGTTCATCCGGCGCAGTGTTTTCCTTGGGTAACTCTGATTTTTGTTCTCAAGAATGTGGATGGGATCTTGAGACTTTGTGTTGGATATTGGCACCTGAATCAGGTGATAGTGAAGAATAATTACCCAATCCAGAGGATTAATGATCTCTTTGATCAAATTATGGGAGCTCAGTGGTTCTCAAATATAGACATATGATTAGGCTATCACCAGCTTAGAGTGCGAGAAGAGGATGTATAGAAGACATAATTTCTATGTCAGTATGGCTACTACGAGTTCTTGGTTATACCATTCAGTGTAACCAATGCTCCAGCAGTGTTCATGGGACTCATAAACATGATATTTTAGCCATACCTTGATTACCTTATTATAATATTCATCGTCGACATTTTGATGTACTCGGCTACTAAGGAGGAGCATGACTTTCATTTTTAGATAGTTCTAGACACACTCTGAGAGAACCAGCTTTATAGTACGCTCTTGAATGCCAGTTATGGATTCGAGAGGTTCACATTCTAGGACATGTCGTCTCGGAGATTGGAGTTGCAGTGGATCCAGCAAATATTGAGACGGTACTTGCTTGGGAGACACCCAAGAGTGTCGCAGAGGTACTATGTATCCAGGTTTTGGATGGATACTACTAGAGGTTTGTGATAGATTTATCCAAAGTTGCATCACCATTATCAGTTTCAAGGAATAAGGGTCAACCCCTCTTATGGTTGGAGAGATGCGAGTGGAGGTTTTATGTGATGAGGCAGAGGCTGATAGTCCCCCCATCTTGAGGCTTCCAAAGGAGGGTGTTGGGTATGTAGTCTACTGCGAAACATCAGGGACTGGGCTTGGATGTGTCTTGGTGTAGGAGATTGTAGTTATCAAGTATGGTTCTCACCAATTGAGACAGAATCAGCAGAACTATGCTACCCATGACCTGGAGTTAGTAGCAGTGGTCTACGCCTTAAAGATGTGGTGACATTACTTAATGGGAAAATGTTTTACTATCTACTCGGATCACAAGAATATCTGGTATATCGTCTTACAGAAGGACCTGAACCTTAGAGTAAATTGATGGCTTGATTTCCTCCTAGACTATGACTTCGAGATAGTCTATTCTCCTAGGAAGGGGAAAGTTGTAGTTAATGCACTCAACATGAGATCTGGTATACAACTGCTAGGTGAGGTGACCTAGCAGCTAGCTGCTTTGTAGATATATTTTGTGGATTGAGATGGAGCAACTTATCTTCAGTATCTTATATTCACTCTCCCACTTCTTCAATGAGTCAGGGCGGCGCAGCATTGGGATGCGGACTATGAGGCCCGATGTGTTCAGATATCCACAGGATATGCAGCAGATGAATTTTCTGAAGGTGGGGAGAAAGTAAAATTCTTCAGAGGACATAACTTGGTACCAGTGTCGCTTCAGGAGGAAGTGTTTAGGGAGTTACACATATCCCCTCTAGAGGTATATCCAAGAGTGGTGAACATGTACCATGACCTCCAATGACATCACTGGTGTATGGGAATGAAGAAAACAGTATCATAGTTTGTCTCTCGGGTTCTCACTTCTCTACAACTGATGGTGGAACATCAGGTACCAGCATGATTACTTCATCTTTTAGAGGTTCTATAGTTGAATTTGGATGGGATATCCATATACATCATGACAATACATCCACATACATCTAGGGGTCAGGATTCTATTTGGGTGAACATCGACCAACTCACCAAGTCTACCCATTTCTTACCGATCGGAGAATAGGATTCAGTAGAGAGAATGAGACACCTCTATTTGCAGAAGATTGTGCAGCTACATAAAATTTCTTCAATGAAGTTCTCTGATCGTGATGGATGTTTAACTTCCTGGCTATTGAAGGGGTTGCAAGAGGCTTTCAGAATGTAGCTTTGTTTGGGCACTGCCTTCCATCCTCAGACGGATGGCCAGACTGAGCGGACCATTTAGACCCTCGAGGACATGTTGTGTGCTTGCATCCTCGACTTTTTTCGTAGCTGAGAGGATCAAATTTTCTTGGTAGAGTTTCCATACAACAACAATTATCACTCCACCATTGGGATGACACCATACGAGGCTCTGTATGACTGACTTTACAGATCACCTTTTTGTTGGAACGACCCAGGGGAGTCAGCACTCATTGGACCAGATATGGTACGAGCTACCATGGAGAAGCACCAGATCATCCAGGAGCGGATGAAGACTCTATAGAGCAGGTAGATGTATTATGAGGATAGGGGATAGAGACGACTGGAGTTCGAGAATGGTGACCATGTATTTCTATGGGTCCCACATTGACAGGTTTTGAGGAGATTTGGATGAGGAGGCAAGTTATCTCCAAGGTTAATTGGACCCTTCTTGGTCCTTAGTAGAGTTGGAGAGGTGGCTTACTACTTAGCTCTTCCTCCACAATTGCACCAGGTTCATGATGTCTTCCATGTATCCCAGTTGAGGAGATACGTGCATGACCCTTCAAACATTATTGACCATGGCGAGCTGTACATTGACTATGGGACGACATTTACGAAGGTTCTAGTGGAGATTAAGGATCGAATGAGAGAGTCCTTCGTGGGTGATCGATACCTTGGTTGCGTGTACGTTGGTAGTGCGGGAACCTCCAAGAGAGCACATGGGAGAGGGGGGCTTAGATTCATGCTCAGTACCCCCACTTGTTTCCCCAGTTTTTGTAATGTGGATTTCAGGGAAACAAAGCCCTGATGTGGGGAGAAAGTAAAGACCTGAAAATTCTATGTAATTTTTTTTAATTATATGGAAATTTTATGAGTCTTTGAAAATTTACGGTTCATGATTCCAAGGCTCAGTGTGTCCGGAATGAATTTCTAAACATTTTTAGGTATGTTCCGTGAATGTGAATGTGGGTTTTTGTAACTTTTGAACTGGTGCTTGGAATTGAAATCCAAGGACACCATTGAACATGAAGTGCCGATATTATCTCAATGAGACCTTCACCTCGACCGTAGTAGGTCAAGGGTGAAAGTTAGTTTTTCACTTTTTCATGGGAGGAGAAAAATAAAATTTATTTAACATTTTTATTTTTCTTTTGTAACCCCTCCTTTTATGTTATGGGGGTGGGGAACACCCAGACTAGAAAACACCCAATTAGAATTCTAGTGGTGGGGACCACCTGAAACCCTCTTGATGTGGGGGGGGGGGGGACATCTCAACTCCCTAATTAATTAAATGTGCCAACTTATATTAATTTCTAGAGTTATTAATTTATTTTTATTTTTCTCATCACTTGATTGTTGGGGAGATCATTGGATAGGGAGAGGAGTTATAGGGGAGAGATTTTGGAGGATCATTCTATCCAACGAAGAACACCTCCTAATAAAGATAATTCTCTAATAAAGAATGTGCTTCCCCATCGAAAACACGCCATCTCCAATGTGGGATGTCTTCAACGACAATGAACCGACGTTCGTCCTTCCCTCCTCACTAACGTCAACAAACATTCGAGGTAGGGCTGTGATTTTGGTTTATCTTCGTTAATTTTGTTTTACATTAAATCTATAGCCAGGTTCTGCTTCCTACCACTCTAACACGGAGGGTACTGGCAAAATGAACATGGCTTGACCTCTCAGCAACCCTTTCGGGTTTTGGTGTGTTCTTGGCGATGGAGGAGGACAATGATAGGTATCGGAAATTGGCACCGTTGGGACTCGGGAGCAGCGGCTGGGACCACAGTCAGCCACGAAGATAGCGGAGGCGCAACCACACCTATGGAGAAGGGTCGTGGCCTTTCGGTCACATAGGAACAAGGGTGGCAGCCAACATTGGCCGACCACACGAATGGGATGGTGGTGCACGTCTGTGCTGCCCGGTGTGTAGGAGTTGTAGCCTTGTGTAGCGGCAATGAAGGGAGGGCGGTCAGCCTAGCCGGCTACTGGTGGAGGCGTGGCATGCGACTGAGCCATGTGGAGGAGGTGGGTTGTCCAGCCATCCGTGAGCCAGAGGGCTGCCACACCACGGGCCGCCTCTCCGCAGTTCGCCGCACCATGAGCCGTCTCATAGGGGGCCACCTCACTACGGGCCACCGCACCGTGGACCGCCTAACCACGGGCCTCTGTACCGTGGGCCACCTCACCGCAGGTCTTCACACCGCTAGCCACCTCACCGCGGGCCACTACACCACGGTCTGGTCCGGACCCAGGGCTGGACCTGGGTCGGTCCGACCGGGTCAGACCAGACCTAGAACAGTTTCGACCCTTTTTTCTCTTTCGTCCATATCTTGAGCCTCGGGAGACCGTTTGACAAACCATCTACTATTACAAAAACATGGATCGTGATGGACCTTTCATTACACCCCACTTGAGATTTTGATAATGCATGGGTATGTGTGGGTTGGATCGAACAAAAATACAACCGGAACCTCATGACTAACTGGCCAAGAACTTATAGACTGGGTCACCAATTGACGCACCATCTATTGTGTTGAGACCCCTATTACACGGCAGTACTTTGGGATTCTTTTTCATGGTACTTTGTAGAATTTGGAATATCGAACTATGGCCTGAGGAGCGGACCCTCCTGGAATCAAGCGAGCTTAGTGCGAGAACCCTTTAGTTGGCTGTAACCCAAGAAAGGGATCCTATTTGGGTATGTGCTTTGGGATCCTATGTCGTTCTGTGCTTTTGGATACTTTGTGGGTCTGTGTTCGAGAGTCTCACTTTGATCCACTCTAGGAATCCATCAGGGACTACTCTAGGATCCAATGTGGGTGTTCTGTACAAGGATCCTTCGTGTGTCTGATGATTTAGGATCTTTTGTGGGTCTGATGATTTAGGATCCTATGTGGTTCTGCCTCTTAACAATGTAAGATGATTGAGTAGATACATATAATCATCATTACCACCGAACCTATGTTATACATGGTGTGAGCTGAGTCTTTTCCTTTGAGTCAATAATCAGTGTGACGTACCTTTGTGGTACTTACCATCGCGGTGTTACCTTTGTGGTATTCTTTTGTGTGGCGTACCTTGGTTGTAGTTACCTTCATGGTAATGTCATTGTGTTATTCTTGTGTGTGGTGTAACTTGGTGGTACTTACCTTCTTGGTGATACCTTTGTGTTTTTCTTCTATGTGGCATAACCTTTGGGGTACTTACTTTTGTTGTGTTACCTTCGTGGCATTCCTTCATTTGTGGAATAGGTTAGCATTTCGATTTTGAGTTGGACCTTGTGTTTCCTCATGAATGATATGGGTATACTTGAAAACTTATGTATATGTGTGGGTATATACGTAAGTAGGGTATTTAGTTGTTTCCATGATTTGGGGTTTATCCTTTATTGATTTTGTGGTACCATTTAAGGTATTAGAGTCTCTACTGAGTGTAGTTATACTCACCCCTGCATGGTTTACGCCTGCACCTTGTTGTGTTTGGTGTAGATGATGGACAACGCTGACTGAGGACGAGGGTACCGGAAAAGCAGGTGGATCAAACGTGGATCATAGATGAGGTGTACCATAGAGATGTCTGTTTGATAGAAGTACTTACCCTTCAGGTAGGATCCTTGGCAGGTGTTCATAGGAGCTATTTCAGTTTACTTTTACCTTCCATTTTTATTATACATTCCAGTTCAGATTGTATTCGAGCCCCTTTTACATATAGTATACAGTCTTTTAATAATTAGTTCACTTGTGTTTGTATCTTTTTGTGTTCTTGGTCTTGTGTTTTTACAGGATATAAATGCAATACCTTCCCGGTTTTAGCGAATAATCCTTTCGGTGCTAGTCGCCAACCCCTGGCCTATGGAAGGCCGGCTTGGGGTAGTCACTTCACGAGTCCAAGGGGACGGGTCATGACACGGATACCTCATCCTGATTCCAGTCCCACACTCAACTACATTGACTACCCCTCTTGGATGTTGTTCCCTTGAAGGATCCCACGTGGAACAACCTATGTTTCTTTGGCCCCACTCGAAGAAAGATTATGAAGGTCACGCCATGCGCCCCTCCTCTTTCTTCTATCATCCCATGTACTCACAGCACGAATCTAAACCACATGGCCATCAGAACAACATATGGCTTAATTCCCATCCTTATGGGATACATAACAATGCTCTTACATTTCGTCCGTAGGCCCATCCCCAAACTTCTGGATCTCTCATTGGGTAAAAACACATGGTGTGGTGCGATATTTTTCCCTCATTCACGTCAAGTTCATCAGGGTCGTACCATGTATCCATCCCCTTATAGATCTCTACCTCTTCCACCATTATTATTGACGTTAAATTTCATGAGCACATTTATGCTTCACACACTCCCTGTACTTGGTACTCCGTTATCTTTCATATCCGAAGGGACCCCCAAATGGAATGGATGCTCAGCCTAAGGTCTCTCCTACCATTATAGGCACAACTCCTCGAATGTTTTGAAATAAAAATTGATATAACTACCACATTGCAAATATGGTCAGCCATCAACACCATTGTTTCCCCATTTTAGATCCCATGATATGGATTCTGTGTCCGAGTATGGAAAATAGCTACCCTTTGTCATCGTCATGATTCCCATGTGTCCCAAATAATGAGTGTAGTTGTTCATTCAGCCCCACTATCTCTTCAAGCTTCAGTCATCTTCAGACAGGACTGTGATTCTAGCTGTTAAACCCTTATATGATTGGGAGAGACTAGTATTACTTCTTATTTCACACACTGAGCATTGCTCATGTGGTATTTGGAGTTACGGTAAGGAAATGCTCATATGAGAGGTCATATGGCTATAGTTGGACGAGACTCACAACTTCAGGTCCCTTAGCCATTTTGCCCCCCTGGCCTAAGTTCATGTTTCGGATTGTGTGGTGTGAAATGGACTCACATCCTCATTCACATCAGAATATTTTACCTTGTGGCACATCTCCCCTTGGGACACCCCTCTTCCTACATTGTTTTCACTACAAGATGTTAAAATGAGAACTGATGGTGACATCCTGTTTCTGGTCCCTCAACGTTTTTCCCCCTTGTCCCTTGTGATATTTCAGGATTTTAAGATGTTGTATGAGCTTATTCCCTTATTTAATATAGGATAATCTCCATTCCATACACATCCCTAATTGGGGTTCCTTGACCCTATTTGTGTCTTTACTACATGATTTTAAACTGCACAACCTCTATCTCTAGAATGACATGTGGGTTGATTCCCATCATTATGAGATACGTATGACCACTCGAACGTCTAGTATTTGGGTCCAACCCCATCTCTTAGAAACCTATTTATCATTACAGCCTCTTCGTATGAGTTTTTACAGGGTAGGGGTACACAGTGTGGTATGGGATTCTGTCCCCATTTGTTTCGGGTTTGTAACAACCACGCCATGTACCTCTCTCTCCTAAGCGCCCTTCACTCCATTCTGGACCTAGTTCAGTACCGCCGACATGGTTAGCTTAATTGAAAATCTCCCTGCTGCATTCAGAATGGTCGTGCGAAAATTATATCCTAGAGGGAGATAGGGTTTTAAAACATATAAATATCCCTAACATGTGTTGTTATCCATCTGTACAGAAGGTGGAATGGCCTGCATATCCTTTGGTGTTCCTTACCCTCACTGATATTCCACAACATCATGTACAACTTGGCAAGAATAGGGATACCAAGGTTAACCTATCCTCCTATCACAAACATGGATGACATGATAAATGTTCTCGGTCGACCATCCATGTTCTTATCTCTCACCCATAGGATCCAACTATAGATGAGCACCGAAATGAATGTAGCCAACCTAACTACCAGTTGTTTCTCAGTGTTGAAAATGAATCCCCAGGTTTTCCACATACTATCCTCCAAGAGCTACCAGTACGAGTGCTCCTTGTCACTTTGAGCCCCCTTCGGTAAAGTCTAAGGCCTCACATGGAAGTACTTATTTTTCATGAAGTTCAAGAACTACTTGAACCACCATTTGAAATGGATGTCCCTCACCAACTACTTGTCACCACCCAGCACTAGGTCCATAAATACCATTTCCAGCAGTGGAATCTACTCTAGATGCTCCAAAGCACCTGTGATGGGGAAGAACTCATCATTCCTCACCCCCTATATTGGGACCCTCGTGATATGATGCAGGTCCCATAAACTGATGTAAACCTCTCCGTAGTGAAAATGGATGTCATTAGTCCTCAATGACCATCCTCTCAGAAACTTCGGCATCTTCTTCTTAGGCAGATAAATATGGAATTTGGAGGCCTAAGATGCCTCATACAGGCCCACTCTCCTTAGATTCCCCGAACACTTTGCTGAGTCACCTACCCAGTAAGCCCAGACCCAGCCATCTGCGAAGTTACTACCCTGGCGTAGATCGAACAAATTAGACCACCGCTTCTCTGAGTTCCACAAGGTTTCCTTCCAAATTGTATGGTACATTGGGGAAGATGTCTCTGGCTGTAGCTCCTTCCAGTCAATCTTGTTCACATGATTGTATAGACAATCAACAATGGTAGGCCTGAAGCCCTCCCAGTCGTGGTCGTCATCCTACCTGAACCAATGAAATTGGCATGATGTGCTCCTGAACCAATATGATGACCCATCACTTCTTGCTTGAGGGATAAAGATATCACCCTTTAGGCCAAATACTTATAGAGGCATCCTCATGCATAGTGGATGGTCTTTATGACTCTCTAACTGCAGTACTACCAGAGAATTATGGTCAAAATGGTTTCACATGAACTCACCCATAACCGAGCTATCTGTGATTTCCTCCCTTCAAGAATCATATTCAAGGACACCCCCCCACCCTAAAATCCCAATGTTGAGCCATTCATTTTCGGAAAATTTGATCCTTTTTGGTTCAGGTTCGCACTGCACCTTCGCGACTCCCATCTGCGATGCTCGTTCCTGGAGATCGTTTGTGGAGCTCGATTGAAAAAGAGAAATCGCGGGGTATGTGGAGCTTCGTGAATCGAGAGTGCTTAGTGAAAAAATGCAAATGATAGAAAGAAACAAAAGGTCAGCCTCCCATATTTAAAGGCAATAACCCATTGCGCTTCACGGCGCATCCGACAGTGGTGATATTTACTGCGCGCTCATCCTGCAGGTTGCCCCTATGCATCATGAACCTCCTTTACAAGTCATCATTGAGATTGACTATGGAATTTTAGATAATGACCCTCAGACTTCGACCACATTTTATACTCGGCTCCAAGTTAGAGGGGGGAATGTTTAGGCCCAAAAATTTGGGAAGAGCATAAGAAAACGCAAATCCCTTAGGGTTGACTCGTAAAGCTTGCCCATGGAGCCCCACAACACCGCGACCGGGGCGAATCTCCCCCTCCATGAAGCCACCACGGTGTAAGGAGTTGGGAGGCTCTGAAAACCAGATTAAAGTTTGTGAAGACACCGCGGAGCAAGGAGGATGGAGGATTCATGATGCGATATGATGTTTGCGAAACCGCCATGGAGTTATGAGGCAGGAGGCTCTGTGGTTATGACAAAAGTCTATGTGTCTTCACACCAGAAATCTGTACATCATGGAACCAATTTCCTATAAATACCGGTCTCCTGTCAAGCCCAAAAGATGGATCCTATGACCTTTCACCTTCTTATCTCTCAAATTGCAATGAAATTTTTTTAATGCGAACCATGAGCTCTTAATAGTACATTAGCATCGCGAAGTTCCTTTCCCTTTGCTTTAATTAAACCCCTCCTCAAAAAGGGATGCCCTTCACAGAGCCCACGGGCCTCCGTGAAGGTAGGGGATCTCCATGGGGACTCGGATCATCACGGAGAGCTTATACTTTGTGAAATACCCACCATGCACATGTTACTCACATGTGAAGGCAGGTTCACTATGCTATGTGAAGCACATTTCATCTCAATGCTACGCTTCATAGGGCACCATTACATCGCGATGCACTGCTTCGCGAAGGCCATTCCACTTCATGAAGCACCTTCCACATTCAACTATGCCCTATGCTTAGTCTAGGCCACTCTACATCGCAAAGCATACCCCTTCGCAAAGCCCCTCCAATACTTTGAGGACCAGAGATTCCCGAGGCCTCTTCCTGTGAACCCCTTTTCCCTGCAACTCATTTTCCCATATGGCACTCTAGGATAGTATGAAGTAATTTTAAAGTCCCTTGGGAGGTTCTTCTTGTTGTATTGCTTCACCTCATGCTTCTTCGCATAGGCACACTAACAGTTATTTCTTCTTCATATAGCCACGCTAACATGGGTCCCTCAATGGATCACTACACAACACCCCCTTACAATGACATTACTGATTACTTCCCTTCCTCAAAGGGCGGGAAAGAATCCGTTATGTAAGTCCTAGGGGGTGCTAATTGAACCTGCCTCATCCGAGCTATAAGACGTTAAACTGCCAAGTACCATCATCCTTAGCACATGACGTTAAACTGTGACTGTTCCCCATGCAACATACACTGGGCTCCTAGTCTCAGACATTCTTTACACTCTCTCATCTCCAAAAGAGGGAGATCTTCCTCATATTGAATGAAATATTCTTTACTGTAGCGGTGTCTGTCATTGAGGGAAGGACAACCATCTTGGTGCAAGCCCCAAGACCTTCTTGCGAGAGGCTGCATCCCTGCTCCACCTATCATCTTCCTGGCCAATGACCATAGGGGGGGGGAATGGGCACCGAAACCCTCCTCACTTATGTGACAAATACCGCTCCAATTGGTAATTTCTTTCCCTTGGGCCTTCATACTAGATTAAGTCCCAATCTCTATGTCCCTGGGTTGCAAACCATGTGCAAGCCCATGTTTCCTCTTTGAGAGGCTAACCACATGTAAGCCCCACTCCACATCCCATAGGCACATCATTCCCGACGTGATCGTCATGTTTTTTATGCTTCTTGTTTCTCAAACAGAGCATGACTCATGTGGGCTTATAGTAAGCATCTACCTAGACATCCTCTATGGAAAGCCTAGAGTGTATTCCCCAAAAAACATCGCGAACTATGTGTACATTGATTCTTTCCAAGGCAAGGTATGTTGGAACCCTCCCGGTGGTTCATGGCCAATAACTATTGGTCCTGACCACTTCATGTTGGTTCCTCGAACACCTTCCCGAACTACATAGTCTTTGATCCTTTCCAAGGAAAGGTTTGCAGGAAGCCTCATGGGGGTTCAATCCCAACAACCATTGGTCCCAACCCTCTTCACGTCGGTTTACCAAAGCACATCCCAAACTCTGTGAATATTGATCATTGCTATGGAAAGGTATGTAAGAAGCATCCCTGAGGTTCAATCCAAACAACCTTTGGTCCCAAACACTTCATGTTGTATCACCAAACACCATCCATATCTAAATGGACTTTGATCCTTGCCAAGCCAAGGTACGTAAGAAGCCTCCCCAAGGTTCAATCCCAACAACCATTGGTCCCAACCCTATTCACGTCTGTTCACCAAACACTATCCTGAACTACGTGTAATTTGATCTTTTCCAAGGAAAGGTACGTAGGATTCCTCCTAGAGGTTCAATTTGAACAACCATGGGTCCTGACCCCCTTCACGTTGGTTCACCAAACATCATTCTAAACTACGTGGACTTTGATCCTTTCCATGGAAAGGTACGTAGGAAGCCTTCCTAAGGTTCAATCCCAAAAACCACTAGTCCTGACGACTTCATGTCGGTTCACCAAACACCATACTAAGTTACGTGGACTTTGATCCTTGCCACGTAAAGGTAAATTGGAATCCTCCCTAAGGTTCATGCCCAACAACCATTGGCCCCGACCACTTCACATCGGTTCACCAAACCCCATTCTGAACTACATGGACTTTGATCTTTTCCAAGGAAAGGTTCACATAAATCATTATTGAGGCTCAATAACATCACCCATGTATCATCATGGTCTCTACCTTGAGACTTTTTGTTTTGGGAAGGTCATGACCTAACCCAGAGGTTCCACGTCCTCCTATTCCTCTTCTAACTGGTCAACTTTTTAGGTGTCCCATTGCCTCATCGAACTACGCGGACTTTGATTCCCTACCATGGGGATACATTGGAATCCAATTAGAGGCTCAACACCAAAACTATCATCAATTTCATGATAGTTCTCCCTCATTACCCCCCACTTCATTCAACTCTCCATTATCCATCCTACTTCTTACCGGGCCGCCACATCCTTGTGAGATCATTCTAATTCACCTCTTCACTGCTCTTAGTATCACCCAAGTAACTAACCACATGTTATGACTAAAATCATTGTTCCCTACAAGGGTTGAATACTACTGATCCATTCCAGTCAATATTTTAATCTGTCAGATCTGTATCCTTCATATGTAAAACTAATGACATACCTTGTCTTAAACATTGGAAGATGAAGAAACCCACAGAGGGATTCCTTTGGAATATAATTCCCCGCACTTGATGTGGGATTCCCCAGGCTTCCAATCTCTCGAGAATCCATACAATAATTAGAAAATGTCTATACAATTGAGTATACTAGCATCCAAACACACTGATGATGTCCAACGTGACTACTCCCCCGACCGAAGGTTGATTCCCTGACCAGACCCCTTGGAATATCCCGACATATGCAGGGTAATTAACCAGCATCCATGAAGACATGGAACTAGAAAGAGTTTCATGAACAACGTATTAGTCTTTAATGGAGACCCATACTAGGCAACTAGCTATGAGGAATAATCAACCGAAGGAGAAAACAACATCCCATCATCCTGTCTCAAACAAGGAGAAAACATCCCTGAATAAGTGACGGGTGCTGCCCACCTTTGGAAAGACAGAATGCGGGGAAATAATTAGAGCATCCTATTTGTCCTTGATAGAAGGATGCACGCCCCGAAAAAAGTGTTATAAACACAACATTCAACCAACTCATGAGAAAAAACAAGAATGCATGCATACCAGATTTTTGCAAATTTTAATTCTATTGTTTGATAAGTGGGTGGAAGACCAAAAGCCCCATCTCAAAAAACATGGAAAATTTATTCCTCACTATTATCAGGTTATTTCATATTTAAATTCCCTATAATGAGACATTATATTAAAATCTAATGCATTGATATTTTGGATTGAACATGAATATGATAATAAGGTGGAGGATGTATATACTGTGTAAATAAATGAATAATAAAATGAGGAGTTAGAAAATAATGAAAAATACCTAGAGTATATTGACAATACTATAAATGATGATCCATATGAATTAAATGAAGTATTTGATCCTAATGTACCACTTCTACACATAGAAAAAGTCTCCAAAGAAGAAGATAAAAATGAGAATCCAACATAATATATCATTTATTAATGTGAACCTACTGAAGAAATAGAATATGTTATGATGGAGAATAAAAACTACAAACTCTTTTGTGATTTCAATTTTTCTATATTTTCCTTAAGTTTATCCTCAATATACTGGCCTTTGCAGGTACCAGTTTGGATCGACCAATAGAGGAGGAATAGAAGGACTACTATTGACGCAAAAAATTGTCAAAAAGGGTTAAATTCAATATAGTTAGATATATATCATATTCCATTCTAGTATAAAATTTAAAAGGTCCAGCTACATACCATAAAGCACTACTACCTAGAGGAAAACTGAATTTCAAAATTGATTTTGGTACATAGATTTATATTTATCATTATTTCAATTTATCTTTATATGCTTGACCTCGTTATATTTTTGATCAACATATTTAAAATTTTAAAAATCTGTATACTTTGACTTTCAATTCTTAATTTTCAATCCCTAAAATAAATATGAGGAAGAACCTGATGTGTTGTAGACATGGATAATTCATTTCATGTTTCCAATTCACTTAATTAGATCACATTTCAAATCATGAACCTTTGTTAGAAAAAAAAGGAAAATTCATAAAAAGTCAAAGTAAGGGGATTAATTTTTTCTTGTATATATTTATGAACCAATATTTTTCCTTCCATATTATTTTAAAAAAAAATAATAACAAGAAAAGAAATAAAAATAATTAAAATTATTTCATTATAAAAATTGAAATAGATACACCCAAATATATTATTTCATTTTCTTCATGTAATCACTGATCTAGGATACATAAATACTTATGAGAAATGTGTTGATGTGTTGGAGAATATGAAATATAATTCTCATAAACGAGAAATATATAACTATATATTTTGAATGTAACTTTTATACCTCAATTTTGAGTTTTTGGAATACTATTGTTGATAAGAGTAATTTTCTTGGTTTTAATTACACAAATGATGCATTGAGTAAAATATCTGTGGATTTTTATTCCATGACATGATTGAATTTATTTTATTTCCATTGTTGAGTGGATAATAGACCAACTATTTTCTATTATTCTATGAGAATATTCCTTTAGTAAAAATTTGTGCATGTAATCCTACTAATACATTCAATGATATCTTATTGAAGCTATTACTAAAAATATTAACATTTAATTTGATTGAGAAATTTTACTGAGAAACCATTATATCCTAATACCTACCTATATAGTGATCCTTCATTATCTTATAGAATCCACTTATTCTGTTATTACGATTGAGCCCTGCTACAAGCTATTTTTCCTTTCCTACCCATCCATTTTTATTTTTCATGATATTCAATTCAATGTGTTTGGGTGAGGTGATATTCATAGAATTTATTGGATATCATATCTTGAGAGGATAATGTTTCTTATCAATGCGATTTATGGGGTAGGATTAAATTTTAATTCATATTAATTCGTTTCTTTTCCATATCATTTTTAAAAAAATGTTTTGTGACATGGTAGAATAAAAAATTAACATTACTATACTTGTGATGTTTATCATATTTGGTTATATGGTGGATGTGATGTTCATTTGAGTCATGGGTTTCAAAAAAATATTAATTTTAATAATAAAATTCGGTTATTCACTAGTAGGTTAAAAATGATCACTTCTATAACAATGATCTCAAAATAATATGTGGTTAATTGTTGTCTTTAAGGCTTATCCTGAATATATATTTCAAAATAGAAATAATATAAAAGAACAAGGGAGGAATATTTTGTATTATGATTTTTTTATCTATAATCCATCAATTTATGCTTTAGGGAGTGTGAGATAATATTATATTTTTGTTAGGATAATTCATTGTGATTTTATTAAAAAAATAATGTATTATTCTTTAGAATTTAGCCTCCTATTTGCTTCTTACAATATTTTCAATAATTATACCCACACACCCTCATCCTCAAACATACTTGATCCTAATTGTAAATCCATCCTGATTAATTGATAAATTTTCATTATGGGGTAGAGAAATTAGACTCAAGGAAAGCCTATAGTTAGTAAAAATAACATGAGGTATGAGAATGAATCCATTAATTTTTTTAACCTAGAGTGAAAAGGAAAAAATAAATAAATATTGAGGTAAATCACGAATGGAATGGGTGTTGGTGAAATGATGAAAAATGTAATTGAAAAGGGGAAAGGACTTTAATTGAAATTTATATATGAAGTATGATTTTTTGAAAAGTTATTTTTTTTGTTTGGTGATTTTAGATTCAATAATTCTAACTTTTTTATGAAAATAATAATATGTAAATTACCTTTTTATTTATGTACTCTTTTTTTTACTTCAATTTTGAGATTATCCTTGAGGATGAGAAATAATTTGAGTGTGGGGTTTTTTATTTCTCCCAATTATACATATATGTTGATGGGTTTTTATATGTGCATTTGTTGAATATCAATTGATTAATGTTGAGTTTTAGGGAAAATATTTTTGTATTGTTTATTTTTACACAAGACACTCATATGGAGTGATACTAAGGATAACATGGTATTTATGGAAAATAATGGAACATCGCGCATGGCTATTAAGTGGTTAAGAACGACAAAGAAAATATAGTGATGTTGAAAATGATGATTGAATCCAAATATAGTGATACATTGAAAAAATGTTTTCCATAAAGATTGGATGGTCATCAGAGGTTTTGGATTCAAACAATTGATGAACTAATGATGTGAATAAGAAAACTAGATACCACGGTAAAGATCACACATCACACAACGTGATGTATTTTTTCCACATCATGGTAAAAGTCAATTTTTACCTGTAATCGTTTCACAGAATGAATTATGCCATTAATTTATCAAGGTGATAATACTAGACATCTTTTATTCATTACAAGATTTGAAAGCATCAAACAAAGTAGAAAATAATGATTTTCACCGTATTTTTAACAGGAATATTTTGTTGATGATCTCAATGAACATTTAAAAATTTCACTTACCTGTGAAATCCCATTAATGAAAAAAGAGATTTTAAATATTTGATATGGAAAAGTGATTACTTATTCCATTATAATATTGAGGCATAACCACCAGGAGGTTATTATAGGGTTTGAAGACACCAATATTCATACACATATTTTCATTTACATTCTTATTTTCTTTATTTAATGTAGTGTTGAATGATTTATAAATTAATTCAAATATATTTATTTTATTGATAATCCTTATCATTCACCCTCATATATTCTCTTAACTATAAAATATGTTTTATTCATCATATGATTTTGAATCGTTTAATTGTTATGTCAAGCATTCCATTTGTTTCCTAACTTTAGTTCAATTTTATCATGTTCAACTAATCCACATAGGGATAAGGGTCATGTGTAGGGGTGTGCTTAATCATAATTTATCTATCAATTGGAACATGGTAACACTGAGGCTAGTAATTATTTTAAACAACATCTGTCTATTTATTTACATTATGCGACCCTGGCCATGGGGTGTGAAAATAATGGCCCCTAGCCTAGTTAGATTGGATTTTTTAATGTACATTACCCTATGATACCATCTTCTATATTATCTAAGAGTACTAAATATAGTTTTTAACTATTTATGTACAACATAGTATCTAAATATTGTGTAGAACTAATTTGTTTTACCAAAAAAAATTAGTTACTTTTTCACTACATCGCAGCTTAATCCATCAGTCCATCCCTTGTTAGATTAAGGACAATCCTTTGATTATTTGATAAAATTGTCCCTGAGATCCTTCTCTCTCACTTATTCCATTTATTTCAACCTAAATACATTTTAATTATTTCATTCATGTCATTATTTTGATAAAATAAAATGGAAATTTTGATTACATGAACTTCAGTATAATTGTTTCTACTATGTTCCCCAATATCTTCGGGTTCGACATCGTACTTTCACATTACAACACCTCTATAGTTCACATGGACTGGGAAAATATAAATTTATAATTTGATACTATCATAGAATATGACAATTCATTCCAAATGCATCATTTATAATATATAATTATTATTCACTAATAATAATATTTATATATTCATGAAATCAATTATTACACCCTAATCTAAAAATCCACATAACAGAGGGCTCTATTTACTTGTTTAATAAACCCTATGTGACTTGAAATGGTAATTTATGAAAATACATTTTTTTAACTAGTTTAAAATTTAAATTAAATATATATTATAATAATTTTCATAATTATTGATCCATATATATATATATATTAATTTCGCATAAAATGATCTCTAGACAACCTAAATATTGTAAAACAGGGTGTAAGGTAAAAATAGGAATAAAAAAAATGAGTTCTGAATTGGATCCACCACATGTTCCCACACATATCCCAATTACTCTACAAATCTAGGGGTTCCTATTTACACCCATATATACCTCTCTATTTCTAATACATCCTAGCATACCTGATGTAATCTTTATCATTAAATCATAACTTTTCTATACCACAACTGAAATTTGTTTATCCTTCGTAGCCATTATATTTTGAATTTTTTAGAAAAAAACACCTTCCACATGGATTATTATTTAGGAATTCATATTTTTATGAAAATTCATCTATATATTCATCCTTGGAATCATTATTTCCCCTTACACTAGATTTCACTTCAATAGTCCATTCTTTAGGATTATCAATTTGTTAACTTCAACTCTATGGTCTTTGATTTGGATCCTCTAAGACATATTCTCATATATTAACTTCATGGTTTCTTCTTATAGATTATAATCTACATGTTCTAATAACTATAATGCTTCCATTATTAGGATTCTTTAAATTTCCTCATTATTAGTTGATATATCACTTAGGATATCTTTCACCTAAGTTAATTATACAATAAAATTATAATGATAAATATATTATAAATTTAAATCATTAATATCACTATTTTGTAATGCTTTTGGAATCCCCTTTCTGAATAAAAAATATCATATAAACTATCCAATAATAATGAATTACCATGGAGTTCATACTTTTTCCTAAACACATGATTACACTTTATCATTGGTCATAATTTCTCTTACATCAATGATCTGATAATCAATTCTAGTAACACTTTTTGATACATGTAGATTACTTCCAATTGATAACTATAGGAACAAAAAATAAAATAAAAAGTACAAAATATCTTCATATAAATGATAGGAAAAAATGCTATTTAATTCTAATTAAATTTAATTTAGTTCTAAAGATAATGTTTTTATCATTAGAGTACATTTTAATGGTGATTAATATTTCATAAACATTATTACAAACTCTACTTTGTGACTTATTATGTGTTCTATGATATAACACTCTATTGTATCAACAATACTATGTAGGAACCAAATTGAGATTTTGTTGAGTTTAAAACATGAGTTAATATATAATAATCATGTAGTGTTATGATGTTTCATGATTTTCAATCCCAAGATAATTTTGAAGTTGAAATTTGTGATTTTCACATACTTATTCATCTAATAACCAATATATACATCTAATAATTTCCCATATTATCCACACTATATCACATATATTAATAAAAATATAATTTCCATATACCATCATCTCAACAAACAATCTGGTTAATAAAATGAAATAAAATTCATTTTATTATTTTTTTAATAAATATATACATATTAAAACACATAAAAACTACTTAATAAACATAATCTCAAAATATGATTATAAAAAATGAAATATCAAACTTTCAATGAAATGGAATTTTAATTGGAAAATTATTTTACCACTCCCAAAACAAAATTTTAAATAAAATATTACATGCAAAATTTATTTTATTAGAAAACGCTGGTTTAAAGATAAATTAAAATATAAATAATATTAAGAAATAAATAAGTATATTCATGGAAATTTTGAAAAATAAAATATCTGTTCAACCTCTACTATAGTTGAATGATATATTATTCCGTCATATATCAATATTAGTAACCATTTTAATATTAGGAAGATTATTTCACTCTAAATATTAAAAATAAATAGTTAGTGTTAACTTTATTCCATGTATATATTAATTTAAAAATATATTAAATTCAAATATATTAATCAAAATATAAAGAATATTTAAAAAAAGAATATAATAAATTAGTAAAATAATTAAATATTGTAATATTAATAAATATCATCATATTAAATGAAATAAACATCATCAATTCATACATATACATTGTTGAGTTTTTTTAAGTATTAAATCAAATATAAGAACGGGGTAAAGCCACTCAAAATCCTCCCAATTTTTGATAATTATAAATCCTTTTCAACTCTCCCCCTTTTATAGATAAAAAATATAATCCTTTTAAGGTACATATCATACTAGAAAAAATTTAATAGTGGATAAAATTTCAACCAATGTGGAAATTAAAATTACATCAATTAATATCTCCCCCTAAATATGTTTTTTTATAAATATTGAATACCATGAATTACAATAAAATAAAATGTTTTGATTGAAAGATATAATTCAGTTTATTCAATGATTTCTACCTAGGTATATATATGTCCCTAATAAATCTATGAGTAACTCCCCTTGTCGTATAAATTACTAAATTTATCATTGAAACGAATTAATGTTATCGAAATAATAAATAAAGTAGTCTCAATGAATTTAAAAATATAAATATAGCACAAGTCATGTTCATGCATGATATATATGGATATAAAACACATAAACATATGAATTTTGTAGATGTAAAACATGGAAACATTCCACAAGATTATTAAAATTAGGATTTTTTGTAGATGACAACTCAAAATAATTTACTCAGGCATGTAGATAAGCATAGGTTTATTTAGAGTTGTATAAAAACCTCAAGGAACCTAAAATACATATGGGTAAAGAAATTTAGTATTTAATGTATACTTATAGATATTATGTTCAACATGTGAATAAAATTTCCACAATGAACTATTGAATATATAATATCAAAACAAACCACACATAGAAAAATTAAAATTTAAAACACTTATATTTATACCTATAATAATGTATTACCAAAACAAGTCTGACTCTTTGATAATGCAACCAGTGAAATTTATCATCATTAATGTCTTTTTATTTAATTCACATTTTTATATATCTATATACATTGATATATTTAATATATTCCTTATTTTTAATTTTTATCCAAGTTTTAAACTTCTCATTTTCCTTATATATAACCTCCAAATCCTGAAAAAAAAACATCACACTTTTATCGGAAATAGAATTTGTTATCTTTTTATTCACATTATATAGACTTTTAAAACATTTATAAACACAATAATGAGTCATATTATTCATTAAATGTGAATGAAAAAATATTATTTACACTCTTAAATAATTCTTTGTACCACTCACACAATTCTTGATTTGAAAAACTACCAGCTTCATTAATGGTGAATTCAGTTGAAAGGAAAAAAGAATAGGGTAAATATGTTTCCATATCATGTTTTTGGGGTAATCATAGATTATAATTTAAATTCTTCCCTTTAGTCAATTCCATAAAATATTCATCTTATAATAATGTCTATGAAGTTACATTAGCTGTTTTCCATCAAGATGTTTATATTACCCGTATTCTTGTTTTGGAAGTTCATTCACATGGGCTTGGGCTTCTCATAAAAAAATAACATATGTTTCATGAATTCAATATACATACCAGATTATTATATGATATATTTATTTAATTTAAAATTTTAAAATATATCTATTTATATATAGATTGTTAAAAAGTTTCAAAACCTCTTGAGTAGTATATTATTTATGAATATGATAAAACATAATTCCAATAAATGTGATATATTATATATTTCGGTCATTAAAAATAGTCACTTATTTAAAAACATTTATTCTTTTCAAAATATCTAGAATTTTTTTTTGAAAATTATAAGACTTGAATATAATATCAAAATTTAAAAATCTAGATTTTTAATATAGTATTCCCTCGAAAATTTCACATGGAATACTGAGAGTTATTTTCGTATATAACTTGTTTTCATTTCCAATGTAATACTGACAGTCATTTACCTATGTATATTTAAATAATATGATAAAATATAAAAATAAAGAGATAAAAAACCAAAATTTACATAAGGATAGTAGAATGTTCCATAAAGTGTATGCTAAAATTAATTTCATAGGTCCGACAATGGTCAATGAATAGACATGATTGGAAGAATTTACAATAATGAAATTATCATCGAAATTAATTAATTAATTTAGAATGTAGTGGATATATATATAAATAAATTAAAGAACAAATAATTATAAATATGAAACAACTAAGGTTGAATTTATAACAAGATAATATAAATTGGATAGATAAACAAGGAATGTCAACAGGATTGTATAATAGTTTGGTTCAAAAAGTACTATATTTATTCATCACACACCCATCTTAAGAGTATAAATTTCTACTAGATATAAACTTATAACAATGATTATGACCAAAAAATGAAATTTAAATAGGATTATTTTTTACATAATCCATTATTTTGGAATAGGTCTAAAAAATATTTTTACATTATATATCCTAACATAATTATATTTACTTGGAAGGGGAATGATATTATGTATGGGATTTTTGGTTTGGTATGAATAACCATAAATTGTAATTTTAATGAAGGTTTAATAGTTGTGTGTGTTGGTTATACAAATCAAGTAAAAAAACTTATTTAGTAAGAAACATTTAACATTAATAAATAATACAATAATAAAAATTAGTATGTACACCTACTATATTTTTTCAAGTTGATTGTGTAACATAGACCATTCAATAGAAACTTGATCAATACATATTTGGGAAACTAGCATTATTTTTTCCGTTTTATAATAACATCATGTAAAAAAATGTATCTTGTTCACTTTAAATTACAAATTTCTATTTTATACCACAACCTTAATTTTTTTTAAAAAATTTCTGAATGTTATTTTATATATATATTGAATGTGTATTTTCAAGATCATTTTCTAGCTTCTAAAAATAAATTTTTAAATTTTATTGATACGGAATCAAATCATTTTTCATCCCATAGAAACATTAAATAATTGTATGATCATAAAATCAATAAAATGGTATAATTTCAATAGTTAAATTTATAAGGCTTTAGATGATATCATAGAATTAAAATATTTATACCATCTCTAATCTATAGCACACACATATATATAACCCCATTAATTATGTATAGTTTACAAATATAATATAATTTTCCAATTGATAGTTTCATTTAAATATTTTTCATGCCATGTCCTAAAAATATATTGATTATTCATTAAATCTTCTCTTGTAAATTTCGATTACATTGTAATCACAATTCTATTTGAATTATAACAAAAATATAGGAATTTTAGGTTATTCTCATGTCAAATTATATGAATATGTAATCTTTGTGACACAATGTAATGACCCATGATTTTTCTATGTAAGATTTTCTTTAAAAAACACTGTGTCGATATATTGTTTCTTACACAACCGTAAAAAAAAGGAACCTTGAAAAACTAGATGAATATTATTAAGAAAATTTTAAAAATAATAAAACCTATTGTTAATAAAATGATATTTCTCATATTAAATTACTTGCATTTAGAATATAAAAATTCAATCTGATTTATTATTAAGAAGAATTATTATTTCAAAAAAACTCCTCTTAATGTTTTATATATTTTATAGAAATAAATTATGCTGGAAAATTTAAATTTTTTATTATATATTAACAAATTTATTAAAACTCATTAAATTAGATATTTATTTGAAATTATATTAAGAATTCTATAAAAGGTAATTTTCTAAAAAAATAATTTTCATTAAACTATTTCATTAAAAATATATTAAATTTATAAAAATAAATTCTGTAAAACATAATTAATTTTTTAATTTATCATGATAAAATTATCATAGGTTGAATTTTCTATATTTTTATGATATAATACATTTTCGGTGAATAGTGAAAATAGTGAATTTGGCAATATTGCCACTATTATGACATACTCATGATATAATAATAAACTGTGTCTTCATGAAACATTTTTATATACAAAATATATATTAAATATATAAAAAAATGAATATAAAAAAATGTGACTAATTTATAAATCACATGCTAAACATTTTGAAATCTACGTAATCACTTATTATAATTTAAAACTCTTTTATGATTTTTTTATTATGTTTTAATAAGTCATAGTTGTGTTTTTTTATGTAAATTCAATATAAATATTATTTTTGAAATAATGAAATAATTAATATAATGGGAATCAACGACGTTCAGAATTTTATCTTAGAAAAATTAGCCTTAAAATTGTTTTTTTCACCCATATAAATTTTATTTGGAAATATGGATTTCATATTTGGAAATATCATGACCAGATCATTTAACAAGGAAAAGTTATAATTCAGTAAATTATATTATTTTTTATTTATTTGACACAGTTGCAAAACTGAAATAGAAAAAGTGAAAAATTAAAGTGTAATATAATTTAATACATAATAAAATCATGTTATTAAATGTATGTTTGAGGATTTCTCAATCTTACCCCGTCTAAAACCCAATTAGTTCCCATTAATAGATCCATTTTATCATTCAATTATGACATTACTTTTTATATTATAACAAAATCCCACTTCTCTCGCTTATAAAGGCATCCATTCACCATTCCATTATCCACTTACTTTGAAGCATTTCCTCCAGAAAAACTCATCCATATTCCCTTTAAAATATCTACACACATTCTAGAAGACTTAATATTTCCAAAATACTATTTTAATGATCCTTATGCCGTTCTACAGGGAAGACATACAAAGTGGGAGGTAATGTTCTCAACCCTATTCTCTTAATTATTATCTTCTTATACCCCATCAAACCAATTATATCCCTAAAATTTTGATAAAATTATTATTATTAATAATCATAAATGTTATTAAACCAATTTTATGATAATTATATACCTTCTCCCAAAACCATTAATAAATAAAGATGTTGTCATGTGTACATGAAGACTACTGCCTCCATTAATGGCGTATTGAATTTTTCATGATCTCGTTACATGGATGTTTATAAAATACTATATAAATGATTGGTATAGAATTTATGAATTTATGAATAATACTAAATTAAATACAATTCTTTATTTGCATCATCATCTATCGAATATGAACATGCCTCTCGTGAATATGTGTGCCTCTCTCCTATACGAAAGTGTTGTATATCAATATTTAAAATACTCTTTTATTATTTATAAAATACTCATATATGATCATTAACCACCTTAAAATCATATAAATAATATCATTATTCTTATGTAATAATGATTTTATGCCTATGAACTCCCCTTCTTAATCATACTCACCCGTATATTATAGCTTGTTCTTGTATGTGTTTGTTTAACAAAACACACGAAAATGATATAAATTACATTCATGAGTAACTGAGGGAACATAAAAACTAGGTATAGTGTAAAATATCATGTATAAATTGATTTAATTTATTATTTAATGGTTACAGTAATATCTAATCCATTATTAATATTCCATCCTTCTTTTTTCAAAATTTCAAAAACAAGATTGTCACCAACATTGTCATAAAGAATAATAAGAAATATACAAATAAATGAAATTATGAAATTATATATCATTATAAAACATATAATTTAATACCTTATTTATATCATAATACAATACATTTAATCATTAAATTATGATATTCCTCATCATTATGAAATTATTACTTAACAAATAATTGAAACGAATAACATCTAAAAATGAAAATATATTATAACTAAATTTTTTATTTTTATACATTTTTATTCATGGTGTTTATAATTGGTATTAGTGACAAATAATGTTCTATAATAGGATATTATTATATTTCCTTTTTATTTATTTGGATAAATCTTTTTTATAGAGTTCATGAATTAAGGTAATAGTTTTTTACATATCAATTCTGCTTCATTGAGATATGATGTGTATTCGCCCCTTGTTTCATTTTTTGTGGTGTATATTTTAGACAATGATTTATTTTAACATTATTTATAATAAACATAATGATTTTTAAAATATATCACATTTTATACCTTTCATATGTATTCAATTTGAAGGATAATTTTAATATATTAGTTTTTATTATACTCGATTTTTGTTCATTGAGTTATGATTATTTTGCTTCCATTTTTTTATTATCTATTATGTATTTTATTACCTATGATTTAATTATTTCAAACCTACTAATTATTTTTTATTTGATTACAATTAATTTAAGGAATCCCTCCATCCAATTCCTTTAGTTCAACTTTTACAAAATCTATAAGGGATTTTGTTAACTCAATCATTTTTTGAGTTATATCATTACTTATTGGACTTAATTCAAATAATCAACAAATAATTATATATTTACTATTTTCGTATTATATTATTATTTCTATCCCCGGATAAATTATATTTTTAATTTAAATCATATTCCATGATGAAATTAATTCTTATAAATGAATTACATTATAAAGAATGGTTCTCATCCTCTTCAAGTTGGATCATTTTCTTCGATGTTCCATTTTAACTTCCCACTAATTATTATCATAATATTTGTAAACAAATTTTTTTATTACCTCATGTGACATTGAATTATCCCTTTTCTATTATTAAAAATGATTTTTTATTATCTTTTTTCAAAGTGGGTTTGAAAAAAAATTATTTTTTAAATATTAAAAACAGTTTCCTTTCATATTCGATTGTCTTATCATGAACTTCACATTTCTTTGAGATAGTATTTTTTATATGGTTCCACAATATAATATTATTCACAAAAGTTATGGGTTTTAAAAAAAATCACTTCATATTTTTGAAAAGTCATTTTAAATATGACCTATGACTTTGTCTCTTTTGAGAATGTTGATAGTAATTTTAAATGTAATTTTTTGTTTTAAATTTAATTTTTCCTCTATATATTTAAAGTGTTTATTAACATATATATTATTTTTATTAAATGGGATATTAAATTAATTTTATAAATACTCTTTTAAGGTGACTGGAATTTAGGTATAAAATATTTCCATTTCTGTTCTTAATTATAGTGATACCATCTAGAAATATTACAAATCCCATAATCTTTCAATGGGTATAATGGATGGTTGATTTCAAAGGGAAAAGTAATGTTTGGATAAAGAATTTTTGTGGACCAATATAACCTACCAATGCATTGGTTAAACTTTTAAATCCCTTAAGAGATATATATGTGAGTATAATTAAGTTGTCTCACAATTGTGGGTGAAAGTGTGTGACTCGCAAAGGTGATGCATACACAAGTACAATTTTTTTGTATCCCAAGCATGAGTGTATGTGTGTGACTCGTGAAGATAAGTTCTAACTAACATAATTCATTGGAATATTTATATGGTTTCTTGTTGTCATGATCTCATGGTTCATGTTTATTGATTAATATTTACAAACACTTTTGATCTATCTCTTACATTATTCCAAGCCTTATTCCATGACAGATTATTATTGATCTATTATTTTTAGTGTATATTTAACAATTATTTTTCCACAAACCTTGGTTATATCAATATTCTAATCTAATTATAATTTTTGATATTTAATTATATTAAATTTTCTCTACCCTTTAATATTTTTTATGATCATACCTTTTCATATGTTTAAATTTCCCGAGGTTTTGATGATGAGTGTAAGACTAAAAGGGCATATAGTGTGGTTATATTATAGAGGAATGATCACAAGTATCGAAATATATATATATTTTATAAGTGAGAAATAAAGACACTAAACCTTTTTATTGGGATTGGTAAATTTTCTATGATATGATATTTTAAAATTATTGAAATGATTTATATAAATATATATGATTATAATTTTCCCTTCTTGGTATCAAATATTATGTTTACATATTGTATTTTTTTCACTGAACATGAGAGTGTAGGTCTTGGGCTAGCCAATAGATATTCAATAATGGAATATTTAATTTTTTTTTGATTACTTTTTTTATTTTTTACTATGATAGGATAAAAATAGTTAAAAACCTAAGGATACAACTATGTGGTGGATAACAACAAAAAATCGTGGTTATATTTTGAGTATTTTAGTTTTCCAAGGATTTAAATCTATGTGTAGATACTCAAATGGGGATGGGATTGTTTCACAAATGAACATGGGTGTTACACCCAAATAATGTTTATTAATTATCAACTCGATAATTACTCATTTCATGATGAGTAGGACAAATACTAGACATTGGGATAGACACTCTCTGGTTATATTCTTTGGGTAATTCACATTATCATTAAAAATCCTTACCAAGGGTTCAAACACATTTTTTGATATCAATAAATAACCTAATAAAAAAATTTTATAGGTAAATTATCATAAAATGATTGATTTCTAGTTTCATCTAACTATTCCATAGTTAAATTGATAGTTTTACATGATTAAATGTTCTTTTTGAAGGAAAATTTTTCATATGATTTAGCTTTCACATTCATATGATCATTTAATGTGATTTTAATAGATATAATGAAAATAATATTATTTGAATATTTTTATAGAAGAATGATCTTGAATATTATATTACAAAATTTACTTGTCTTTAAATCATAAAACATACATATATAGGTATACCTGAAAAAAATGGTTGTGAAACTTAATAAATTAATTCATCGTCATTCATATATTCCCACCACCACCTCTATCAACGACCTTCCCTATTTTCCATTATGACCATACATGGATACATTTGAATGCCAATTTAATGAATTAATATAATATTTATATAATTATTATTAATCTAGTGATATATAACATTCACTATTTTCCTTCTAATTTTTGGGGAATGATCATGTCATTCTAGCATAAGTGAGGACAACAACTTCCATTATTGTGATGTATTTCAATTTTCACATTAGTCTTTTCCTATTTATTCAAATCATTTATAAATGAAATTATAATGATCAAAAATCTAAATAATATTATTTTTATTATATATTAGTGATATTATTACAATTTCATCTATTCCGTAACCATAATCACCAATAATATAATGTTTGTTCTTGTTTGGGGGCGGTTTGACCTCCTACATTAACAATACTCTAAATATATATCTTGGGTAAAAAGGAAACATACATAATTATAATATAAAAAATAATAATTAAATAATTTTAATTTTTTCTTTTGTAGTTTAAATGGTATCATCTAACCTATTATTAAGATATCAACCCCCATTCAAGAAAGTTAGACAAATAAGGTCATCATCGATTTCAATATCATTAATCATAAATAAAATTATTTTGAAATGAAATTATTAAATTATAAGTAATTATAATACAATTATTATAGTACCTTTAATAGCCTCAAAATTATGATATTGAATTTTAAAATAATAATTTACACAACAATTTAATAACTAGTAATAAATAATCAATCGAAATTAATAACAACTTATGATTAAAATGAAATATAAATAATTAACATATTTGTAATAAATTTTTACAGATGAAGTATATAAATTTTTATATATATGAAAAATTCTTTGAAATATGTTATTATGATAGATATTTTCTATTTATAAGGATAAATAAAATTCATCAAATTTCAGAATTAAGGTAACCATTTTTACATGTCATGTTTACATCTTTGGGATGGGATATATATTAACCACTTGTTTCCTTTTTGTGGATTATATATTTAGAATAGATTTATTTTATCATAATTTAATAAATTATAATGGATGTATAAATCCATATCTTGGTATATATTTCTTATAATTTCAATCTGAATGATAATAATGATTTTAGGTTTTCCCCAAAGAACAATTTTCATTCATTGAGTTATAAATTATTGTAACACCCCAGAATGATAAAGGGTTAAATGACTAAATGATATGACCCATGTAAAAAAGGTGTTCCTTCCCCTTCAAGTGACCATCTAATTAGAACTCAATAGTTAAGCATGCTTGGTTTGGAGTAGTGATCAGGATGGGTGACCATCTGAGAAATTTCTCTAGGTGTGTGTGAGTGACGACAAAGCACAATGGAAAGGACATGTGTTGGAATTTGGGGACTATCATTAGTTATATAACCCATTCGGGCACGTGGGTGGGACCAAAGATGGGGACCTCATGTCTACGGGGCAACTGGTGGTACCTGATTGGCCCGGACCCGACAGACATGTCAAGGTGGGGTGTCTGTGTTGTCCTCGGGAGCCAGTTGTCACAATTTGTATCATAGGTGGTACTCGGCCTTAAGTGGGGTGCACTACCTAGGTTGATATGTAGGGCCCACAATAAACACGTTGGGCTTTGGGGGGGGGGTGGTAATGTAACACTCTAGAATGATAAAGGGTTAAATGAATAAATGATATAACTCATGTCAACAAGGTGAACCTTTCTTTTCATGAGCCCATTTGATTAGAACTCAATAGTTAAGCATTCTTGTCTTAGAGTAGTTATCAGGATAGGTGACCTTCTAGGATGTCTCTCAGGGTGTGTGTGTGTGTGATGATAAAGCACACTAGAAAAGAAAAGTGTTGTCTTGTGGGGACTATCATTAGTTAGATGACCCATTCATGCATGTGGGTGGGCCCCAAGGTGGGGACAACATGTCTTCGGGGAAATGGGTGATACCTGGTGGTCTAGGACCAGATGACCATGTTAAGGTGGGGTAACTGTGCTCTAATGAGGACCTAGTTGTAATAATTTTTGTCTGGAAATTTATTCATAGAAGTTAGGTGTGGTCAAATATATGATTTTCTGACCCTGATATTTATCTTTATTTTCATCGTATTTATATGTATCTCCATGAATATCTCCTTCCAATTTATTTGTATCAACTCTTACCAAATAATTAAGGGACTTCATCAACATAAACAATATTTATTTAGGTTATAAAGTTACTTCAAGAACATTATTATTATAATAAATCAAAATTATGATATCCCATCCAGCATAACGCATACATAACAAAAACTAGTTGGCCATATTCCTTCAAGAATTCCACCCCATATGCTAGAGGATACTAAATATGAATGATGGTATATGATGGTAGAGTAGGTAGACAATACCATTTTTACCAGAGTGCAATGTTACTATAAAAAATAATAAACTTGTAGAAATACTAACTGCGAAGCTCAAATATATCTTCCAAATTGTAATGGGAAAAAATAATAATATAAGGATCATATAATTATTATTACATGAGTATAAAGGGGAAAACATGAAGGCCTGGAAACAAGAATACAATATAGTATTAGAGGAACAATCATTTCATCAAGATCCATCGTGTTAAGATAAATAAAAAATAGATACACCTAAACAAACCCACAACCACTAACTCAACATCCTTGGGATTTAAAAGACGAAGTGAGTTGGAGTGAAAATGGTGGTGTTTATAAAAATAAAATAAATTGTGAGTTTCAATGTACTACTGAGGAACATCTTTGTAATATGAAACTGGAGAAAACCTCCCCATGATCATGAATGGTCTGATGAATCTAGGTGATAGAATAAATTTCCAAGTATTCCATAAATGAACTATTCTCGGTGATATTTTCTAAAATTCTTGGTCCCTAACCTAATTCTTCATAAGTCAGTGATGTTGATCAGTTTTTTAATTATTCCTATATTAACCAATTAACAACATTTCATGATCAATAGTACATGATATGATGTTTTTTAAATGAGAATAAAGCCATGTAACACTACCTCTCCTACCTTTAATTAGCATGTGGGATGAATGGAATGTCCAACCTTATAATCCCTCATAAGGTACCATATTAATAGTTTCTTAGGAACTTCTATTATAAGAAAACTCAAAAAAAGAAAACTATTTTTCCTAGAACCGTCTAAATAATTGCCTCGTAATTAAATCATGTCCTTGTGTACCTATATTATATAATCAGTTTAAAATATAATCTAATTGTGGTGTGTTGTACTCATAAGTTCTTGTGAATAAATTGACGTCTTGAACCCCTTCTAGAACCAAGAATTGAACAAATTATCCCTTCCTGATAATATTGTATGTAGAAAACCATTATGAAATTTGTTCTTGTTAACATAAATTTTTCTATGATCATCTACTGATAGGGTATCTTAGTTACTGAATAAGTGGGTGACCATAATCTTCATATCTATAATTACCAACATACTGTCACTTCCTTCAGGTTAATTCAGTAGCACCATCATGAAATCTAATCTGATATAATCCCATTTCAACTCTAGAATGGGTAACTACTTTAAAAGAACAACAGGTCCATAGTGTTACACATTGAAATTTTGATAGTTGGAAAACAATTTAACAAATCCTTAAAAATACGTTTTCATACCATGATACTAGTATGGGGTGGGAGTCATAGTCCACAATAAATTTTAGTTAGTTTTGTATGTAAAACCTATTTGAAAGATTGAAATTATTATATTAACTAATATCACCGATCAGCTCATACCCAGAAATGTAAATTGATATATATAATTTCATCCACATCTACTGCACAACCGGGTGGTTGTTCCTCTCATTATCAAATTCCATTAGGAATAATCCCTCCAAATATGAATTTTTCCTCCTCTTTATCTTCATTAGAAGTGATAAATTCCCCTATAAGGATATGAGAAATAGTTTTCTATGAAATAATTATCTTATATATTCATATTTGGTAGAAGATATATCTACCTCCACTAACTACAGCCATCTTGAAAAACACGTGTATGTGTCATTTGGATCAGAGTGTTCGCAACTGAACATCCCTTAACTAGAATAAAATTAATAAAAAAAGATAATGGATTGAAGGTATTCGACCTATCTTCATAGTCATGGGTTCATGTCTTTCTATGTGAATATATATATGAGGCATTTATGGTCCATGTTTTCTAAAAACTTTTCCCTAAGTGAATAATCTCACAAACCACACTCGGAATGAAAAACAATAGCTAAATCGAGGTTTTGAATCATATAATTATACTCATGCGGCCTCAACTGATGAGAATTGATTTCCCCAACTTGGTCCCCTTTCAATAAAATAACTCATAGTCTAGCACGTGATCCATTATTGTAATTTTTGAAGCCCCATCCAAGATAACGTAAAATCAGAATTGGTGTTGAGGTTAACATTTCATTCAACTCCTGAATGGCCTTATTATCATTTCATGTAAACATAACACCTTCCTATATGATGAAATTTAGTGGTGTAGTGAGGTAAGAAATTTTTTCAATGAAATAGTGATAGAAATTGGACATCCATAACAAACATCTTTATCACAAATATGTTCTTACACAACTTCCAAGAAACAACTACCATCACCTTTTTTGGATCTACAGATACACATGATCCTGATATTATGTGACCAAAGAAGTGAAAATTACCAATGAAAAATTATAATTTTTTAGTATTATCATATAACCATTTATCTATTAGTGTTATAAATAAAATTTCAGTGTCTTGGGCATGATCAAGTTGAATATCATAGTAGAATATCAACTCATCCATAAAAAAATCGCATGAATCCTTATATTGGTGGAAAACCAAATTAATAAAACTTATAATGAATGTGGGTGTGTTTGTTAGGACAAAGGACATAACCAAATACTCCAATATTCTATATATACTTTTGAATGTTGTATGTGGTATATCTGAGGGCTTGAATCCTACCTGGTGATGGCTCGATCACAAATCAATATTTAATAACACCATAGATCCACAAATCTAGTCGAATAGATCATATATTCATGGAAGTGGATAATAATTATTTATTTTATATAATTAAACCATTGATAATCCACACATAACATTTTTTTATCACCTTCATTCATGGTGAAAATGATAGGTGAACCAAAAATAGATGTACAAGGGAATATATACTATTTGGTTTCCATGTCCTCCAACTACCTCATGTGTTCCTTAATTTCATTTGGAACCATTCTATATAAATTATTTTATATTAGTTTTACTCATAAAACATTTTCAATGGTGAAAATTATATCTCTCTTATGTGTTATCACTAAAAAAGAAGTCCAGAATAATATATCGAAATCATTCTTCCATGGGAGAAATTATATCATATCATACTCTTCAATAATCATGAATGAGAATAGAAATCTGGACCCACACACTTATCATCCCTTGATTCTTGGCGAGTCGTTTCACCGAAGGTATATTTTCGGTGTCCCAAATTATATTTACCCTAACACGTATAACACTAGTATGGGGTTGATCCACAGGGAACTAAGAGGTTATTTTAACTATCATAACATAGATTGTATTTTTTTAAGTGATGTTTATAGAATTTTGAGTTGATTTATGTTGGTTTTTTGGGTACAGATAAAACAATTTGTTTTTTATCTTCTTTTATCAAATTAATTTTTGGAATGAAAGTGAATATGGGAAAATCTAATTTTGAATAAAATAAGGATAGAAATGCATTGGGGTTATGGGTTTGTGATAAATTTATTATTAAATCAAATTGTTTATGAGGTCGTGTTCTTCACAATAACCAAAATATCTATGTTTAATTTGTAATAAAGTTTCCTTGGTCAGGTTAACATTATATTTAGAGCTTAAGAAACTAACTCCTTGGTACAGAAGTTAGTGTTTAACAGACCTTTATTTGGCTTAGTCCATTTTAAGATGATGGATACTTCCAATGGTAATGGAGTTATTTGTCGTTATTCATCTTTAGAATCCTTGAAAAGTCGGACCTTGGTCCGATACAGAATTTCCAGTGATAATATGAAGTGATTTAAGAAGAATAATAAGAGATTATTAAAACAAACACATTTAGAGAAACTTAATTCGAATTATAAGCCATTTGTTTCCACAACCCCAACACACTGGGTGTTTAGTTACACATATTGAAAATGATTAACACTAAAGTATTGATACCTGATGAAATCATTCATGGATATTTGAAAAGGGAATGATTCATCAGTAGACAGAAGAACGGTTGTAGTGTGATGGCATAGCATCAATCATTCTGGCCTTCAACCATTCCTCTATAATTTCTCCCCAAACCACCCCTTTAGTCTATAGGCCAAGGCCACCTTTTATAGAAAAAATATTACATGAAGTGTAGAAAAAGTACACATCGTGTACTTTTGTAAATGCACTTTTTCCTCAGTTTGTTCCGCTGGTAGGAGGCGTAACACGCCATCTTTGACTTGGAACATGGCGTCGCCTGGTTGGTGAATGTACACGGCGTATAGAACTGCCATACACAGTGTGTAGTCTCAAAATTCGGCCACCAACCACTTCTAGAAATTCATAGACGGCATGTAGAAATGGAATATGTCATGTATCCTTCAGCCGAACACATGGGCGTGTAGACACTTGTCAGCTACCCACTACTTCAAGAATGTCTTACACGACGTGTATATTGTGTACATGGTGTGTACCCCCAACTAGTTACTTAGGCATGTATTTTTCTTGGTCAAACCATTTCTAAACATGAACATACATGGCGTGTATATAAATACATGCTATGTAGGTGGAAATTTTTTCTCGGTTCTCCTCCGTTTTGTGCATTTGGCCATAAATCTTCTAAAAATGAACAAGATCACCAAAATCAAAGTATTTTTCCACTAAACATTAAGTAATTGTATAAAACATGTTCTTATTTTTCAATAGATTATATGAAAATACATACACAAATCAGGTGCATTAAACTCCCCCATACATAGTCATTTTCATTCCCTCAAGAAAATATCTACATCTTATTAAAAGAGTATATAATATAAGGAAGGAATTCAGTTAATCATAAATAAAAAAAATAATTTATTAGAAAAAAATTTAAATAATAAAAAATAGTTTCAATTTAGTAAATATTCTAATCATTCCTCATTTATAATTCTATTAACTACTTTCATCCTCTTTTTACACATGTTTCAAACTTTCAAAAATAAGAAATCCACTTATTGATTTACCTCAACAATAAAATACTCAAAACTCAAGATAATTTTAGGTAAAGTTATGCTCATTAATTGATATATACACTATATCCATAGTTTTTCCAGAAATCTAGTTCTCCACTTTAGAAAATTCGATTTACAAAAATCATGGGGGATTTTCAATAAGGATCGGATATTTCTGTGGGAAAAGGTTGGTAGAAAAAGATGTGAAAATAACACTGAGACTTGAAAGATGAGGCTAAATTCTTGAAATAATAATGCATGATATTCAAAAATTATGCACATTGTAAAAACTTCATCCATAAGCTTTATCATAGAATCTCATCCACAATATTCCCTTAGTTGAGCATGTAGGGTTGACAAACCAACAAGTGATTATAGGTCCCCTTTATTTGTACATTTTTTTAAAAACAAAGGGGACCTTACATAATGTCCACGAATAGAGGTTTGGAACCCTTTTTCCCTAGATGATCAAGAGGCTCTCCCCTTACTTAATTTCTTGACAATTCATAAAATTATGCCATGTTTCACCAATCCCTTCTTTTGAGCTCAAATAAATAATCACGAAAAATCATAAAAGAATTAGGGTAGGAAGGGAAATATTTTTGTATTCTGGCTTCTTATAAAGTATTCATGGTCTCTATGGGATTATCAAAGATAAAATGTAGGGTGGGTCTCAAGATAAAGAGGTTTAAACAATCTAAAGCCTCAATCATTTTAATGTAACTAAATGTTTTTTCAAGTTTTGAAAAATAAACTTGAAAATTCTGGTGGTTATGTATATTCTAAGAATATCTCAAGAAAGATGGTATTAGAAAGAATATGAAAAAGTTTTTAGAATAATTCTCAGGAGTGGGAAAAACAAATAAATAGACAATCATGTCATGACTTGAAAAAAATTGATTAGTCCAATTGATGTATTTTTCCAAGGATTACAAGTTGTAATTATATTATATCAGCAATAATTTAAAAATACTTATGAACTAAAATAAGAATGCAATGTTTTTAAAAAATTTCCCACTTTCAGCCTATTATTTAAAAATATGATTAACAAAAATTTTACTCACATATTAAAATATATCTTATAATAATGATGTCTTCTAGAATCTGGAAAGGGAAAAGACTAAAGAGGACGAGAGATGCCCCCCATACTTAAAACTGCACGTGGTCCACCAAGTGCCCAAAAATAGGAACAAGGTACGGTGGGGACCCAATAGGTGACCAGGCCGAGGCGAAGTAAGGAAAGAATTAAACTAAGAAAGAAAAGTAAACAATGGGAAAAGAATACACCCCTCAAGTATAGGCATGGGAAAAAATAATGTGATGTAAAAGTGAAGCCCAAAAAGTTCCAGACTTCCTGTGAGGGGGGGGGGGGTGGAGAAAGAGAACACTTTAAGAATTAATAACAAACAAAGGCACAAGATATCACAAAAATATATATACAATGAAAATCATGTGTCCCAAAACCAGTCAGGGGCCTGCCTCAGAAGAGGCATCATTCAGTACAAAACCAATCAGGAGAGATGGCTTAGGAGTCGTGGAAACGGGAGGCTCAGACTCTACATCTGGAAGGGAAGCTGAAGAAGAAGGAGTAGTGGGTGCTGGACTCGGAATATGAGGCTCTGAAGCACTCCCTAGACTTAAAACAGTGGTGGTGACAAAAGTAGTAGCAGCTAGTCCTATAGTGGATAGTAGAGCGAAATCCATGGCTAGTGTAGTAAAGGGCGGTGGAGCTGCAGAAGAAGGCCCCGGAACCGAGGCAGAGGCAGGCAGTGGGGAAGGGGAATACCAAGATGATGTATAATAAGCCCCAACATTTACACCAAGGGGTCATGGCAGCTGCCGATACAAACTAACTACTTATCCATCGTATTGAGGTGGAGTGAAAGGGTGAGACCGACCGAGGGTATGGGGCAGGGTGTATACGTGGTGGTATAGAATAAGGAAGGCTATAAGAGGTGGGGTCAGTAGGAGGGGGTGTGGTGGGGAAGCTGGTGGGGGTGGGAAAGGAGGAGGTGGTGCATCCGCAGGTGGTGCAGGAGGGTCAGCAGGTGCGCGGGCTAGAGCCTGGGGAAGGACGTAGGCACACCCCTTCTTCCAGACCAATCCCATGTGAATAAGCATGAGATAGTCCATCCGCTAGGGAGAACCTAACAAGTCATGAGGTAGAGAAGGAACAAAGACTCTGAGATGGTGGGAAAGGCGAGTGGTGTAAAACCCACCGTTAAGGTTTCCCTAACGGCCAGTAAACATAGCATGGAAGTAGGAGGCGGCTAGGTAAGGGAGGTTCGGGCAGTCCTGCCAGATGACATAGGTAAGGAGATCCATGTAACGACTGGTCGTGACCCCTATATTCTTATGGTGGGAGAAAAATAATGGTTCTAATGCACCGGTGGGTGAAATTAATGATGGGGTTGGTGATGAGGGTACTCATCTGTGAGGAAGGGGTGTAGTGATGGTCAGGCCCAAAAATCTCCCTCCACATAGCCATGAGCTCAGAGAACTCAGGCCTAGTCAGGGATGAAACAGCGGATGCATGATTGAATTGGGGTAGAAACAGCACCATCGGCTGAACTCAGTCATGGTGAGAGAAAAGCGTTGTCCGCCCAGCCAGAATCGAACCACGGGTACCGCATCACTAGGCATCTCCCGGCACCCTGCTCCATCGTACTCGAACGAGGTAGTGAACTCCAAAAATAAATCGTGTAATATAAGAGTGTTGACCTCGAAAATAGTGAGAAATGGATTCTGTCCAAGGAGATCCTCTAACTCTCCCTGGATGACTAGCTTCTGAGGAACAATGTTGTTGAGGTAGTGGTCACTCAATAAAATCGGATGGCGAGTGAAGTTACAAACCCTATCATGTGCCATATTAGTGACTGAGAACACCATGCAGGGGTAGGGAACACCTGCAGGTCCCAACCCTTGTGGTGGTGCAACAACATGAGCTGGATCTTGGGGTGGATCCACTGAAGTAGAAGGAGGCCCGCTAGATGAATTAGTTGATGTGGGGCCAATATCTATCAAAGGGGGAAAAGGAAGTGTGGAAGCTGGTGGAGAAGAAACACCAGTTCTCAGAAGCATGGTACGGGGTGATGGAGTCAAATCACTACTAGAACCAGCCTCCACTGAGGCAGTGGGAGGTGGAAAGATGGCCAACTGAGGGAGCACATATACTGGAGTGGCTGGGTCTGGCTGCAATGTAGGCTAAATTCAAATCTGATGATAAATTGGCCTCTTGCCCTAAGTGGCAGAGGTGGGCCACTTCCCACAGGAAGGATCTCAGTCTGCCATAAGCTGAAAGAGAACGAAAAACTAAAGAATAGAAAAATAAAAGAAAAGAATACAAATACAATGTGTGAAAATTGAAAAATAAAAGTACACGGCGTGTACATCCAGAGTATACATCGTGTAGTGGAAGCTGGGTATCATCCCATTTTCTCTGGTTAAACACATCGAGGTAGCATAAGATAGACCATGTAAGGGTACACGTCGTGTACCGAGTATAAACGTCGTGTTCATGCAAAGTAGACATGGTCATGTATGAGTAAATACACGTCCATGTTTATTAACAATTCTAATCATACAGTACATGTCGTGTATGGTCCGACACGACATGTATATGTGCAGAGGAACAAAGTCTTGTGGAGGTCTAGACATGTGTTGGCCGATGAAAATGGTAGACACGACATGTACCAAAAACACATGCCGTGTTTATGAACACTGTATATGAGGCCGTGTTAAGTACTACACATGGAGGGGCCAAAAGAAATGACATACATGGAATGTACTGAACACACACGCCGTTAACGTGAAAATGGTGTGCGAGGCCATGTGCAAAGGGTACTCAGGCACGATGGGGGAAGGTAGATGGTGTGTACTGAACATACACACCGTGTATATTAAAATTGAAAATCATTTTGTACGTGGCTGTGTACAAAAGTATACGGTGTGTGTTATTCATTTCATGGCTTTGTATCATGGAAGCCGAACAGTCGGAAGATCCCAAAACACCCTAAATGCTTCTAATAACTTGAAATAGTGAGTGTATAAGGGCCTACCTTGACAAATGATCGCAATGCAAGAGAAATCAGATCCCGAAACTAACCAAATAAATGTGTTTGGAAGTGGGGAGGTCGGGTGGCGTTCGGGAGAAGAAACGGGAAGAGGGGAAGCGTCGCAAGACACGACATGAAGCCGGGTGGCCGCAGCTTATATAGATGAGGTATAGGGCATTTACATCTGGAATACATGCCGTGTATCTCGAATTTATTTTATTAAAACATATATATATATAATTATTATAGTAAACAATATAATAATTAATATTAATAAAATAATAATAATGGTTATATATATATATATAGAATTTAAAAATAAAACTATACACGTAATTTAGTGGGATAATACATGCTGTGTGTTTAAAAATTGTAAAAGGATAAGTACCAACTTTGGCCCGGTCCTTGGGGTGGGGTTCGAACCGGCGATCTTCTATTCCAAACAGAATCCCTCAACCACTAGATTGAAGGTTGTACTACATCCCATATTTTTCATTTATATAAATTTAATCTATACAGCCTATACACACAGGAAGAAATAAAATACATGGAGTTTGGTTTTTAATTATACAAGAAGGGGATGAAGTAGGGAGATTAGCCGAGTTCCAACCTGGGTCTTTTGGATCCAGGGCCAAGACTTTGCCAATATTCCAACTTCATCCGCATGAATTACATTATATAGAATTTTTT
The DNA here is from genome assembly GCA_963277665.1 of Viscum album. Classification (NCBI taxonomy): domain Eukaryota; kingdom Viridiplantae; phylum Streptophyta; class Magnoliopsida; order Santalales; family Viscaceae; genus Viscum; species Viscum album. The sequence continues at coordinate 1,845,462,393 of OY728150.1, forward strand.
TTAGTTTTAGAAAGAAAATAAGGCACATATGATGTATGTTGGAAGACACACCGTGTGGATTTATTAAAAGTGTAAATGATGAAAATGGTGCGGTTGTCTGGATTCGAACCCGGGTCTTTTGGAGCCGGGTTTCAATCCTGGCCAACCGACCCATCCATATCATGGGATTTCTTATAAGAAATTATATATATGAAATTTACTAAAAATTCCATGTTAGAAAATATAAAAAAGTGGAACCATGTGCCAAATGTAGGTCCGGAGGATTCGAACTGGGGTCGGCTTGCACAAACTCCAATGACATTACCATCAGCATCAGCATCATCCCTATTTATACATAGCTACTCTATTTATTTGTAATAGTTAGAAAACAAATGAAAATGAAATTTACATGCCGTGTATATATAAGGGACATAGTGTGTATTCTCTAGGTTACCTCCCAAGAAGGGCCTTTGTTTTAGGTCATTGGCACGACCTACTTGCCTTTGCTTACCTGAGCTATATGGTGGGAAATGCTCCCACCGTGTCGTCTATGTGATGGTAAGCCTTCAACCGTTGCCCATTCACTTTGAATGGTTGACCATACTCTCCAAATATTTCCACTGCTCCATGATGGAATATTCATATGACTTGTAATGGTCCCGACCATTGTTACTTTAACTCTCTTGGAAATAAGAGGAGACGAGAGTTAAAGAGAAGTACCTGATCACCGAGTTGGAAAGATTTTCATGAAATCATCCGATCATGAATAGCTCTAGTCTTCTCCTTTTAAAGCTTTCCATTTTCTTACACCTCTAATCTGATTTCATAACATTTTTATAGTTGGAACTTTCTCTTCTCTTCATCTCCCTTCAGATCAAAATTCAGGGCCTTGATAGCCCAGTAGGCCTTATGTTCCAATTCCACTGGAATATGGCATAACTTTCAATAGATTAGGCGGAATGGGGACATTCATAGTGGTGTTTTGAAAGTAGTCTGATATGCCCACAAATCATCATCTAACATCTTGGACCAGTCTTTTCTAAAAGTGTTTACTGTTTTCTCCAAGATCTTCTTGAGCTCACGATTGGAGAGCTCCACTTGTCCACTAGACTGGGGATGATAAGGTGCCCACATATGATGTTTCACTCCATACTTCGATAGTATGCCTCGCATTAGTGAGTTATCGATGTGGGTCCCTCTATAACTAATCTGTATTCATGGAACTCAAAACCTGCTAAAAATATTTTTCTTTAAAAATCTCATGACTACCTTGGCTGTGTTGTGTGATGTAGTGTGGCTTCCACCCACATGGAGACATAGTCGACTCAGACAAGGATGTAAGTGTTACCAAAATATGGGGGAAAGGAACCCATGAAATCTACGCCCCAGACGTCTAAAATCTCGACCATCAGGATTGGGTGCTGGGGAATCTTAGCTCTACGTCCCACATTACATGTCCCATGGCATCGATCGCTACAGGAAACAAAGGTCGGAGCATCTTTATGCATGGTGGGCCAGAAAAACCCACACTGCAGGATCTTTTCTATCATACGGTCAGACCCATGATGTCCCCCAACTGGTGGGGCATGACAGAACTCCGAGACGCCGTGAATTTCATTCTTAGAAATGAAACGACATATTAACTCATTGCCATAGGATCATAATATGAGAGGATCTTCATATAATTACCTCTTCTAATCCGAGAAAAATCTTTTCCTTTGCTGGAAGGAGAGGTCAGGGTGAACAACACTTGTTACCAGAAAATTAGCAATATCAGCATACTATGTTCTAGGTGTCTCGTTGACTGAAAATATGTGTTCATCAGGGAAATCCTCTCGGATATCTGGATCTTTCTCCTTTTCTAAATGAGGTAGCTCAAGTTGGGAGAGATGGGAAGCAACAATTTTCTCACTCCCTTTCTTATCTCGGATCTCCAGATCAAATTATTGTAAGAGGAGTACCTAGAGGATCTATCGGGGATTCACATCTTTCTTGTTTTGTAGGTACTTTAGTGCTTCATGGTAAGTATAAACAACAACTTTAGACATCACTATGTAAGAACAGAACATGTCAAATGTGAAAACCACTCCCAGAATCTCCTTTTATGTGGTGGTGTAGTAGATCCGAGCCTCATTGAGCATCCTTCTGGAATAATATATAGTTTGGAAAATCCAATCAAGCCGCTTTCCTAGGACTGTTTCCACTGCATAGTCACTGACATCGCACATCACCTCAAATTGTTCCTCCCAGTTGGGAGAAATCATCATCGAAGCTTCCACCAGACGCTGCTTCAGATGCTCAAAAGCTATGGAACATGTCTCATAGAACCCAAATATGGAATCCTGGGTTAGAAGATTGGTTAGTCGCTAGGCTATTTTGGAAAAGATAAGGAAAAACTGCCTGTAGAATCTAGCATGGCTCTGGAAGCTGCGTATGGATTTCACAGAAGTCAGAATAGTTAGTCGTGAAATGAATTCTATCTTTCCGAATCCCCCTCTATCCACTTTGGTGAGACTTTTTGGCCAAGGAGGATGCCACTTTGCACCATGAAATGAATCGTTTCCCAGTTCAAAACTAGGTTAGTGTTCTCACAACGTTCTGAAACTAGCTCCAAGTGCCGTAAACTCGTGGAAACTGATTTCTTATAAAGGGAAAAATCATCCATAATTACCTCCAAGATTTGTTCCTCCATATCATGGAAGGTAGCCAACATGAAGCACTGGAAGGTGGCAGGGGCCTTTCACATGCCAAAAGACATCCTCCGGTAAGAAAATGTACCATAGGGCCAAGTGAATGTGCTCTTCTCCCAATCCTTTGGAGAAATGGTAAACTGGTTGTAGCATGTAATACCGTCGAGGAAGCAATAGAAGTTATTCCCTACTAGTAACTCCATCATTTGATCCATGAATAGAAGGGGGAAATGATCCTTCCATGTAGCAGCATTTAGCATTCAGTAATCCATAGAGACTCTCTAGCCCTTGATAGTGCATGTAGGGATGAGCTCATTATTTTCATTAGAAATTATAGTGACACCCACCTTTTTGGGCACCACATGGAGGGGACTAACCCATGGACTATCCGATATGGGATAGTTGATGCATGTATCCAACAATTTGACCACCTCCTTTTTTCAACTTCCTTCATGGGGGGATTCAAGCGCTGTTGTGGTTGTCGAGATTATTTGTCACCTTCTTCAAGTATCACCTTATAGGTGAAAATGGTAGGGATGATGCCCTTAAAATCAGAGATTGTCCACCCAAAAGTGTGTGTCTATTGTTTCAAAACCTGTAGAAGTTTATCTTCTTACTCCTGTGATAGTTCTATATTATGTATGATAGGAAAAGTTTGATTGGGTCCCAAATAACCATACTTTAGAGAAGATGGAAGATGTTTTAGTTCGAGTTCAGGTGCCTTCAAAATCAAATGTACAAGTAGTTGCACCTTTTCCCATTCCAGACTATCAGAAATAACCACATGTTGCAAATAGTGGTTGCCCTGTCCTTCTAAGAATTTCAAGTCCTCTGGCGCTTCTTCATCTAGAATGTCTGAAAAAATAAAGGTATCTGAAAAAAAACATACTAGATCATTCCATTTTTCACTCAAAAGATCATCAATAGTGGTTATAGTGTAACAGTCCTCATGCTCAGGCAACAATGCATGTTTAACGTCATTGAGGACATTGTAGGAAACTCTCTCGTCTCCTAACCGAAAAATCAGTTCTCCTTGGTGCATGTCAATCATTACCTTTCCAGTGGCTAGGAAAGGAATTCCAAGTATTAGAGGTGCCTCCTGGTCATCCTCCATGTTGAGGATGATTAAATTAGCAGGAAGGATCAACCAACCCACCTTGATGAGCACATCATCCAGTAGTCCCTTTAGATGTTTGATGGATCGATCAACAAGTTGAATGGCTACTCGGGTAGGCTTCAAATCATGGAGCCAAAGATTCATGAAAACTAAAAGGTACAAGGGGTTAATGTTGGCTATTAAGTCAGAGAGAGCCTTCCCAAACATGAATGGTCTAATGGTATAGGGAATAGTGAAACTACCTGGATCCTGGAGTTTGGGAGGAGTTGAGAGTTAGAAGACTACATAACACTCCTTGGTTAAGGAAATGGTGCCCAGATCCTCCGTCTTTCTTCTATTGGAGATTATTTACTTCATTAAATTGGAATAAATAGTTATCTACATAAGTTCCTCTGAAAATGGGACATTTATGTGTAGCTTCTTGAACATGTCCATGAATTTTCCAAACTGGTGGTCCATCTTTCTCTGTTTTAATATCTCTGGGAATGGTAAGGCAGATACGAAAGGTTAGACAACCTTGTTCCCTTTATTCTGAAAAGCCTCCATCAGTGGGATTTTGGATGAGGTGGGAATGCTATTGGTATCTTTTTCAGGTGGTGTGGATATACCTTGTTATGCTGGTTGGTTCTGTTGGTGGTCTTTTACACTCTGGAGTATTACAGCATGGGGTTCCTCCCTCGGTTTCTTCTCTATATTTCCTCGCAGAGTACCGGGTAGCCTTCCTAAGAGTTGGTTCACCAATTGGCCAATTTAGTTCTCCAGACCTCGATTTGACACCTCCTGATTTTAGAACCTGGTCTCAGAAGTAGATATGAATTTGTTCATAAGATCATCTAACATTGAGGTGTTCTCCTGTTGAGGAGGTTGCTGAGCTGGTGGAGGTGGTGGCCGTTGTGGCTGCTTTGGGAAAGGGTTCTGATACCCTTGCTGTTGGTAAGGGCCCTATTGTGGATATTGCAACCTCTTGTACTGGTTTTGATAAAGAGGATGTTTTAAGTTGGGCGGTCGCTGGGGTGGAGGATTCTGTTGTTGTTGGCCCCAACTTGTGTTTTACTGATCACACCATGCCGGGCTCTGGTAGGGCTAGTACCAGTTGGGCCCTCAGTTTTGTGCAACATAAATTACATCTCTTGTTGATGGTCCTCCAGTAGAACCTGATCATTATACAATTATGTGGTTATCACCACATTCACCGCATGTCGGATGATTCACTACATGTACATGGGACGTGCACCTCAGATTGTGTGCGTCGATCTTCTTGGACATAGCATCCAACTGGGCAGCTAGCATGGTAGTTTCATCTATGTTATGCATACATTGTTTCTATGTGCCCCACTCAGAATGACACTGGAAGTTGTTGGTAGAAATATCTTTCAGTAGTTCGAATAGTTCTTTAGGGGAGTTCCTCATTACTGTACCTCCAGTAGAAGCATCCACCACAGACATGGTATTAGTTGTCAACCCTCCGTAGAAGGTTTGGACTTGCATCCAGAGTGGAAGTCCATGGTGTGGGAACTTGTGAAAAATCTCCATGAAGCGCTCCCCGGATTCATACAATGATCTAGCATCATGCTGCTGGAAATTGTGGATCTTGTTCCGTAGTCTCACCATCTTTGAGGTTGGGAAATATTTGGACAGGAACGCCTGGGCTAGCTCATCCCAAGTGATGATGGATCTTGTTGCAATCCTTTAATCCAATCTTTCACCTTAGCCATTAGATAGAAAGGGAAGAGGTGAAGATAAATTGCATCTGTGGACACACTGTGGTAATGAAACGTGTCACAGACCTCCATAAAATTTTAGAGATGAGCATTGGGATCCTCGCTGGGCAAGCTACCGAATTGAAAAGTGTTCAAGATTAGTTGCATGATAGCAGGCTCGATATCAAATTTTTAGGCTTGAACTGACGGTCGGACAATGCCTGTATCATCTCTATGGATTGATGGAAAACCATACTCCATGAGAGTATGGAATGGTGGTGGTCGTTGAGGAAGGGGCACTAGAATGAATTGTTGGTCTTGAGGAGGGTATTATGGCCCCTGACCTTGGTTGAAATATGGAATCCGCTCAGGTTGGAATTGTTGGAGCTGTTGCTGGCCATATCCTGGATTAAGTGGAGCTTTCTGGTTTTAGTTGTAATTTGGCCTTAACTATTGACCCGCTCCTTGGACAACAGTTGGATTTCCTTCCTCGTTCTGTGCCAGTGGGGTGGTTTGGATGTGTACAACCACGAGTGCTCATTGGCACCTCAAAAACGTCTGTTCGATCACCAAGTCAGTTGGAAAAACCCTGATGACTCGGTGTTCTTGGAACGCGTGAGGTGGCTGCTCATACACCTAAAGACCTGCACAAAACAAAACAAAACATCAATTTTAAATGAGAAAAAAGAAAGATAAAAGAAATATGATTAGAAAAGATATTTTTATGAATTTATGATATTTATTCACAAAAATGTAACACAAATTCAAATAAAACAAGAATAAAATTAACTTTTTTGCTCCCCGACAATGGTGCCAAAATTTGGAAAGTCATTTCACCAAAGGTATATTTTTGGTGTCCCAAATTATATTTAACCTAAAATTTATAGCACAAGAAAGGGTTCGATCCACAAGGAACTAAGAGGTTATTTTATCTTGCATAAATTATTTTATATTTTTTAAGTGAAGTATGTGGAATTTAGAGTCGAATTTTGTTTGTTGTTTGGGTTCAGAAAAAAGAAATGGTTTTTAAGCTTCTTTTAACAAATTAATTTCTAGAATGAAAGTGAAGATGGGAAAATTTGATTTTGAGGAAAATAAAGATAGAAATGTGTTGGGGTTTTGGGTTTGTGATAAGTTGATTATTAAATCAAATTGCTTATGAGGTTATGTTATCCATAATAACACAACTCTATAGGTTTAATTTGAAATAAATTTTCCTTGGCCCGGTAAACTTTATATGTAGAGCTGAAGAAAGTAACAACTTGGTCTGATAGTCAGGGTTTACCAGATCTTTATTTGGCTTAGTCCATTTTGAGCCGACAGATACTTCCAATGGTCATGGAGTTATTTTTCATTATTCTTTTTTTAAATCCATGAAAATTATGCCCTTGGTCTGGTATAGAATTTCCAGTGATAATATGAAGAGATTTAAGAATACATAAAAGATATTATTAAAACAAACACATTTAGAGAAACTTAATTCAAATTAAAACTCATCAGCTTCCTATACCCCAACACACTGGGTTTTTAGTTAAACATATTGAAAATGATAAACAAAAAACTATTGATACCTAATAAAATAATGCTTAGAGCTTTGAGAAAGGAATGATTCATTGGTAGATTGAAGAACGGTGGTTGTACGATGATAGAGCATCAATCCTTTAGGCCTTCAACCTTTCCTCTATAATTTCTCTCCACACCACCCCTTTAGTCTGGAGGCCAAGGCCTCCTTTTATAGAAAAAATAAGTACACAACTTGTGGAAAAATTACACATGGTGTACTTTTTTCAACGCGCTTTTTTCTCAGTTTTCTCCACTGGTAGGCAGAATAACACGCCATATTTGACTTCGAACACGGCGCCGCCTAGTAGGTGAATGTACACGGTGTGTAGTGCCACTATACACGGTGTGTAGTCTCAAAATTCGGCCACCAACCACTTCATGAAATTCATACACGACATGTATAAATGGAACACAACATGTCTCCTTCAGCTGGCCACATGGGCGTGTAGACTCTTCTCTACCACCAACTACTTCTAGAATGTCTTACATGACATGTATATTGTTTTCAAGGCATGTAACGCCTTCTGGTTACTTAGGCATGTATTTTTCCTGGTCAACCCATGTCAAAACTTTAATGTACACGACATGTATATATGTTAATGCCGTGTAGTTGGAAATTTTTGCTGGATTCTCCTCCATTTTTTTGTATTTGGCCATAAATCTTCTGAAAATGAATAAGTTCACCAAAATAAAATTATTTTTCTACTAAGTAGTAGTTAATTTCTGAAAACATCTTATTATTTTTCAATAGATTATATGAAAATGTATACACAAATCGGGTTTATCAATTCTCAAGCCCATATTGATTTTCTTATACATTACATTATCCATTATGAACATATATTCCACCTTGATTTGATGAAAAATTCACCCTCTAGTGATAATAATCAACCTTGGATTGAAAAAAAAACTAAACAGTTCCTCCCAATAATTATACTGATGTCTGGAATCTCTAAGATGAAATTTATTTGTAAGAAATAGTAGTCTCTTATCCCCAGTGGACACTCCTTTCATTAGAGAAAAAATTATATCATTATTCCCAATAATGATTCAAGATACATTACCACGATAAATTACTAAATACCTAGTACAATACTCTCTTTTAAAGTAAGAGATTATAAGGTGTATTAATTTTATATAAAGAAAATATAACATACTTAAATAAAGTATTATATGATTTATACTCATAGTATAGATGGAATGGTGCTCTGGTGGGTCTCTTTTACATTGAGGATTCATGGGACTCTGCCTACCACATGAATGGAATACAAAATATATGTCAGTTTCAATATTATGACTACAAATTCCCTCATTAGTAGTCTTAAAGAGATGCTTCCTACCACTGGGTAGTCAACTTCCTATCCTAGGTGTTGAACTACATTGCCACGTATCTTCACCTTACCTTATATTTCTCTCATAGATAATGATTTGGATCACTATTTTTGTTCGTTAAGATAGGCTAATGATTTTATCTTGTAAACAGAGGGAAATTCCTCTCCCATCCACATTGAATCCTTCCATGGATAGATCATTACCATCAATAGTGGGGATGAAGTAGAGGAGGTCAGTAATAGGGGTTTAATAGTCCCTGAAATATTTAAGAACCTTCTTCAGAAATATGAATTCCCTATCTTGATCATTTCTAAATGAATCTGGGAAAAATTAATCCCCAAAAATCTCCTAGAAATATGTCCGTACCATACACTGGAATTGATATTCTATGTTCGTAATGTCCCAAAATTAACATTTAGGTCTACAGGGAATATATGTTATGAGAATAACCAACCTTTATGGAGTCATCATCATATTCTATAGGAAGGAAAGAATAGGATCTAGACATGAATCAGAAACATGGGGACTCCCTTCCCCAGAAAATATAGGTGGTTGATTTTTTTAGAAACTCACATTTATCTATAACATATTTGTTTTAGGTTATAGAGCACCCTCGATATAATAAAATCTCAATATGAAACATTCATTCAGGTATGAATCACTACCCAGTCTTGGTACAACATGTTGTACAAAAAGAGGTGTCATGTGTAGAACAATTGGTCGATCAGTTTAAACCACCTCATTAGTATAGTCATTTCCATCCATGTGGAACTCGACCTATGGCCTTTATGGATGAATATATATACAATTTCAAACACACACATTAGATTAGATACATGGAGAAATAAGTAGTGATAAGAGACAAGAATATACCCAAGTCCCAACAACAAGGAGTAAAGAGGGGAACTATTCATTTTTAATGTTAGACTATAGGTTAAAATATCAGGTTTCAATCATATGGTTCAATTACAGGGGTTTTAAATTCCATTTTATAAATTAAAAATTACTTTAAGTTGTAATTGGAATTCACATTTAGTGGACACAATCTACCAAAAATTTATTTAAAAATCATTATATTAATTTTAGATGGTTCAATTTGAAAAATTTCTCATTCCCAAATTATAAATACCTATCATTTATATGTTATAAAAGGAATTTTAGGTAACTAAAACTGACCTATTACATTCAGTTTCAGTATGTATCAAATCAGTATATGATGGTGTGATTTTTTCGATCATCATTCTAAATTTTTAGAGGCATAGAATTTAAAAATTATAAAATCGATCCATTGAAAAGAAACCATCATAACAATTCAACCAATATAACTAGAGTTACATGGCTCAAATATGTTATTATTATTTTTCTAAGGTGAAACCATCAAAATATGTGGGAACAACACCCATTAGGTTGATGTAAACGGTTTATATAACATAACATTTCCACCTTTTTCTTGCATGAATGTTAAAAAATTAAAATTAAATAGATCAAAGAACATTTATCATTAAAAATGAAATCATGCAATGGAATATGAATTTCATGGAATTTTCACGGTATATAAGTCTCCATGTTTTTATAATGACTTGTGAGGAAATGGTCCCATGACATAGTATCCCAAGGGTGAAAATCCATAAGATAAAACATCATAATACATACAATTCAATAAATGGAAATGAATAGAGAATGTGTAACAAGGGAAATCCAAAAAGTCCATATAATCCCTTATAACATGTATTTTCCACAGAATAAGGGTCTTCCAATCCTAGGAACAACTTGTTACGATGTTCTGACATATACTATTTTCTTGTCTTCTGACCAAGATTTCAATACAAATGAAATGATATGTTTTATTCTACATTGTGACCTCCCATGTCTAGTTCACTCATAAGTAACTGAACCTATTTTTCTATGTGGCTTCAAACATATATCCCTATATACGAGAGGCTTTATAATAAAATTGAGGTTATATTGTGGTGATTGGGGATTCTGAAAACTATTTGACAGACTATATGACATTGGTAAATATTAATAATGTTGAATAAATACTAATATGATTGTAAAATATAAATTATTCATATAGTAATGAACAAAATTAATAATGGTAGGGTCATATTTAGATGATCTCATGAATAAAATAGTGAAAATAATAGAACATGGAAATTGACATGAAATTTAATACTAGTATATATAAAACATTAAAAATAACCAACACTATCTAACTCCATTATAATCTTGAGAAAATGTTCTTTCATCATCTCCCAAAGTCCCATCCCAAAAGAAATAAGGAATCTATTCTCAGGAAATACCCATTATCCTTACATTTACCTTGAATTTTGAATCGTAACAACAAGAAACCCTAAATATGGTGTGGGTAAAATACAGTTGGACACAACAAATGATATCTATTTAAAAAATAAAATATGAATATAAAATGTAGCAGTTTTCATATAAGGTTGGAGAAATGTATTATAGTAAATAATAGACATGTCATCTCATTCTCCTCATGGGATTCCTGGAATACTCGACCTACTTCGTGCTATGGTGGATGTATATAAAAATATAATATTTAATTTCATGAAGTCCCAAGGAAAATAATTAATTTTAAAAACTATTATAACCATAAGTGATTCATGAGAAACCACTATAATCCAGGACCATCAGAGGATGATCCCCCTCATAGTAATCAACTGAGATATGTGGTTATGGATATGGTTGTAATACATTAGATGAAACCTCTTAATTACACCATATTTGTTTCTAAATTATCCCAAGGAAAAGTAAATGCTTGTATCAAGATAGAATTGATTAGAGTCTAAGGAGATAAATCAAGGTTGAATGTTTCTGAGGATATCAAGATGAATCCAAATAAATGATTGAAGTAATTATTTTTTATGGAAAATGAAGTTGAATCATCAATGACAATATGATTTAATCACAATCTAGTGCATTGACTGGGCCATATTATGGTTTCTCAAAATGTGGTCACATCAATGAATTATCTTACATCTAATGATTTCACCTAAAAAACTTTGTGTCCTAAAACCAATTCATGCTTGAGGAAGGACATGCATTTAATAGGGATCCAAGTACAATTTGGAAGGAAAAAAGAGTATAACACGTGATCAATAGTCCATGAAATGTCAATAATATTTTTATCTATAAATTTATTTCATTTGTTTCATCTAATTTATATGACATCAGAAGGGAAAATTGAATTAATCATTCCATGTTACCATTAAATTGTCATTTTAGATAACAAATTACAGCCATTTACTATAGAATGGTCAATCCAAATATTCGTGAATGGTGTTTTGGATAAAAGTATTAAATGGTTGAGAAGGAAATGTAATTATCACACCATAAGAGGAATTTAAGGTTCCATTCGTCAATGTATAATGATGTTAAGGGTATCATAACACTTATAAAACTAGGTTTAGATAACAATTTTTCAAAATATTATTCTCCAAGGAGAAATAGTTAATACCTGATGTTTAGCAAAATGGACAATTTTTAAAATACTCTAGAAATTTAAGGAACATTAGTAAACCACCTTCCCTATAATTTAGGTAGAATATATATCTATTATTGGCAATATATTTGGTTTAGAATGCATTAAAACGAAAATCCATAAAAATAACCCAGAAATATGGTTTATAATATAAAATTCGTATTGCCCCAAATATAAGAATATAAAGTGAAAATTGAAACAACGATACTAGAATTACTGAGGGGATATAATGTGAAAAATGAAAATCGAATTGAAGCCCTGATAAGTGATATACCATAAATCCTTTAAGAAGGGGATATAGAGATCTCTCAAAGTGGTCCATTATAAAAATGAGCAGATGAAAGATTTGATATGATTTTTAATGTGTTGGAGTAAAAAACAGTCTTTTCTATATTTTTAACAGGATTCATTGTTTGAAAAAATGATTTGATAATTTTAGTTCCAACAATGCTCACATACAATCTAGGTAATCCCCCCTCACATGTTTCATGTAAATATAAAGACATGTTGTGTTCAAACAATGTGTTTGGAAATTACTCGAAGCCCACAACCAAATCAGTTTTATCCCTCAGTTTAAAAATTTTATGAGACAAAAATGTGTTATTATCCTATAATAAATTGCCAGTTTTTCATGTACATTCAACCCCTACCACATAGTTTGAAAAACCATACATCACCCACTTAATTTCATGATTTTTAGGTGAATAATTATTAAAAACAATGACCTAAATATAGGTCACGCCCTACCACTCCAAAAACCAAAACTCCAATCCCCGAACCAAGCTTGAACACTCATTAATCCTTCATAACCACAATGAACACTCCCATTTAGATAAAACCAAATGGATAGATTTAAATATAAGGATCCTTACCTCAATGGTAGTCAAGGATAATTCAAATATCCTATAATTTCATATTTCATATGATATTTCCACTTCTATCTCTAGTAAATAGGAAATTTTAAATTCATATCATCTTCCTTGATAAATAGTGTTCTTATAAAAGTATTATATTATTAAGATTAATTCACATGCTCTCTAAGTAATCTTTTTTCTTCAATGATTAGATTTTACCCACTCACCATTGTTCCCTATATATTTGGAAACTAGGATTTGTTTTTTACTTATGTGAAATTTTTCATTTCCCTTTTCTAAATTACAAATGGAATTTTTGTTGTCAATTTTATGATATGCCTTTCAATATTATTTTTGAAAATATGAAAATGTTTTCCATTTATGTTCTTTTGTTTATCATCCACTCAAAATTTCAAAGATATTTCGTATTTAGTTTTTAATCAAGGATCCTATATATAAGATTATTTTTAAATATCAATGTATTTAAAAAATTCACATAACCTCTTTTGAAACAAATTTCAAATATGATCCTTAACTTTGCCTTTTAACACACTATAAAATAATTGTTTGAAGAAAACATATTTTTTAGATTCCATTTTCTATTTTATCTATAAAATATAATTTCCCAAAAAATCACCTTCCAAATTTCTTTAAAAATATTCCACCTCGGTGTTTGATTTTTTTCTATCAACAATTTTCATTCTTGAGGTCAATTTTTGTGACACAATCAATAAATGTTATGAAACCCATTTTATTTCAATGGGATGTTTGTGATATAACTAATGATTGATTTAATGTAGATCACATAAGTTTGGATAAATAATAGTTAGTGTATTATATCATCATATAATGTATTAATTAAATGTTTAAATATCAAGAGATATGTATTCACTAGTACAATTAAGTTTTCATTCTATCATGTGGGAAATTGTAAGACTTGTGGAGGTGATTTATATGTTGGTTCATTTAATTTTTCTCCTAAACATGGTTTCATTTTTATGACTTAAATGGGTAAATATTCCAAAATATATTTCATATCTCACAAATATAAGGTATCATGATGCCTTTCCCTCATAGATCATATTTATTGACTAATGGTTGCACAATATTTTGATTCATGTCATATATTATACCAAGGATTATTCCTTGATTCTGGATTTCTCACCTATTATCTGTTGGGTATAAATAAATTTTATTATGCATAGGTACCGTGATTATAACCATATGCTCATTTTCTTATCATTTATGACATCTAATTATTATCTCTTCTATTTACCCATACTGAGCATTTAAGACCACTTATTTTCTTAGGTTTCCATTTCCCCAAATTATGAACACAATAGTAATTTAATAAGGTAATATAGTTTGATTCGATTTTAGAAAAAATTTCATCTATATGATAAATTATGTTTCGTATATACCTGATCTAAAAATACACTAAGCCATCTATTATCTGCATTTTGTGATTTCATTTGATATTTAATATTTATCTTATTTAAATTATTTAAAATAATGGTATATTTAACTTTTTTTTATCTTTTTGTATAAAGGATTTCCTATAATGAATACTTTACTGCACCAGACTAAAGAGTGTGAGTATGGTTTCCACAATTGGTATTAGATCCAGGTTTAGTTTTTTATGTTTAGTTTAGTAATTTTTTTAGTATTGGAAAATATTAGTGAACAACTTTCAGATAACTCTTAGTGATGGAAAAATAAAAAAACATTGGGAATGTATTGAGTATGTGATTTTCCAAACCATTATATATCCTTCTGGATACTAACAAGTAGATACTATAGTGGAACATATGAACATAAGGATAATATCCCAAAATAAGAATGGTTGAGTATCAAATTTATCATCACATGATACATAATGAGTAATACTAAAAACTATACACCTGTTTGGACACTCTTGAGGTATATAATTTGGTTTTTTCACATTCTATTTGGGTACCATTATGAATTATTTTAAATTATTTTTTATGTTGTTGTTGAACCTAATAAAAAACTCATCATTAAAAAATATTTCATACATAAGGAGTAATAGTTTGATCCAATTATTCTATATTTAAAATTACAATGTTATTGGTTGAATTGTTGGTTTCATGGCATAAGAAATTATATGAATATTCTCTCATATTTATATTCTCATTTACTCTAATTCTATTTTATATTATCATAATCATTTTGGTTTTCATATTTGTTTGGATACGTGATCATGAAATTAGTTTTGCGAAAGTACTAACTATAGATAGTCATATGAATTAGCTATAAAATCATCTAATGAATAAATAGTTTATAATATTAATATATTCCTATTACATGATAAATAGATAATGTACCTAGTCATACCTATGATAAAATCATTTTTTATCATTAAATGATATATCATGGGTCATGATTATGTTTTATATACCCCTAAATATTTTTAGTAAGTATACATTTAGTATTTTTATGATGATTTTTATTTATAGAGGATAATGTAAAGCCCTCATATTATACCATGTAATATTTTTCCTTTAAGAAAAATTATGTCAATACCTTGATTCAAATGCAACACTGAACTAAAATAATCCACAAAATATAAGATAAACATTACTTATAAAATTATTATAATAATAAAACATATTGTATATTAAATGTTATTATAACTCATAATTGTCTTACAATATGAGAATAAATAATTACTAATATTTTATTTCGAAAAACATTATTCAATCCGAAATATATATTTTTTAACTCGTTATATATTTTATCAAAATAAAATAAATTGAACACTTTTAGAACATTATTTTATATGAACAAATGTATTAAAACATATTTAAAAAAACCTATTTGAAATAATAAAAAGAACACTAAAAAACATCATTTGTGTCACCTCCTGAAACCACACTTCTAGATTCTATAATAAATACATGATGTGTATTTTTCTATTAAAAAATTTGTCTAAAAAATTAACTCGGCATTATACATACGAGGGTCCTCTCTAGTCTATATTCTAGAGAATTATGAAGATACCTTATATAATACGAGATTTTATAAAAATAATTACAAAGTATCTTGTAGACTTACCATTCACTAACTCCTTAAATGGATCCATCGAGCATAGAACTTCCAAAAGAGATGTGGAATGTATTTTAATAAACTGGGTGAGCATAAAATTTCTCATTAAGGGGTTTTAAAACAATTGAAAAATAAATTGTAATTATTTTGAAATAATTTCATATCAAATAAAACATATTTGATATCATATATATCTTTACAAAATAATAATAATGAATTTTTATAAAATTTCATAAGAAATACATTGCAAAACTTTAAAAAATACATATCAATTTGATAATAGTTTAAAAAATAATCATTGAAAATACTTATAATTCTCCATAAATCCCATTTAAAAATAATAACATTTTGATGGATTAAAATTATATTTGTTAAATATTAAGAAACACTATATGAACGATACTATTGTCGCTTGTGGGACACCATCCTACTAAGTTTATAGGTTCACTCCTCATACCTCATCATCATCTCACTTGATAACTGATAAATTAATTTTAAGAATTTAGTTTTTAATGATCTACCTTTCAAATTAATAACCCAGTAAAAACACATTTATATATTTCATATAATTTATTCATAGACGAATATAATTTAATAACTTATAACCATCGAAAAAAATCACTTTTTTAGTATAAATACATTTTCCCAAAAATAATTTCTTACATTGAAAATACATGAACATAAAAGATCTAAAATTAAAAAAATTATTCAATTAAAAGAGAACATATTTTATAAAAAAATATATAATATTTCCATATATACTAATATGCATGACATTGATGGACATAAATATCATTACATGTTTTGAGAATAATATTAGTAGTTATATAAAAAATATACTTTTGAAAATATAAAGCTTTGGAAATAATTATTTTGATTTCTAATTTTAAAATAAAACATTTCAAAATTATTTAATTCATATAAAAAAAAGAATAATCTGAAATAAGGTATTTTTTATATAATAATCTTTCCCTCACCTCAGGTCTAATTTTCCATGCTTTTCCTATATCTTAACCATCTATGGAAAATCCCTTTTCGTAACAACATAAGACCACTAAGGCTGGTGTTCAACCTAAATTAATACATCTAGATTTGGGTTATGTACTATATTAAAAGATTTTTTCTGGGATTAATCTATCAAAATAGGGTTTTAAGTGCAATTAAATGAGAAGAAGAGGTTACCCTTTATTAGAGAGGGGATGGGCACTTTTAAATTCCTCCCCAGAATAAATTGTAATAAAATAATTTTCCATCTTTATACCACCAATTGAATATGGCTTCGAATGTAAGATACGATAAGGATGTAATATCCTAAAATAATGTATTTTAGAAATGTTTTGATGTTATTATAGAAATTATCAATTGTATTAACCCTTAATTAACTTAGTTTAATTTTAATTACAATAATAAATTTTTATTATGTAATGATTGTAATATTTAATTATATGATGTCAATTAGACAATTAATGGTAATTTAGGAAATTTTATAATATATCACAGTCAAAAAAATTTATATGATTACTATTATTTTTAACATATTTAATGAAATATATATCCCATAAAATATAGTTATTACCAATTTTGATACTATTCACTAATTTGAATTTTAAAATATAAATAGAACATAAATTTAAACCAAATATATAATTATATCCCAACTATATAAGGTTAATCGATATTATTCATTTATCTGCTTAAATATCTAAAACTACATCACATTAAATAATTTTAATATCATTGATTTGATTTTCCTACAGATATAATAATTTCTTCATCAACTTTGTGTACGCATTTATGATAATTATTTAATTCTTACACTTTATAAATAAATTTCATTGATGATGATAAATATTAGATGTTTCCAAATAATATTTATAGGTAGACATATACTCTATATAACCACATATTGAAAATTTTATATTTATTAGAAACATGAATGTGACATCTTTGACTTCTATTTAAATAAAATATTTTAAAGATCATAGTCTTATCTAAGTGGATAGAAAATTGATAAATAAATTTAATAATGAAACTAAATTTATTAATTTCAATATTTACACTTAGATTCATTCATAACATACATTTTTTCCATGTTGACACATAAGAGGTATTTAAGTTAAAGAAATTGATATTTTTGAATTTATTTGATTTAAATAATTTGTAAATCAAATTTACTAACCAATTTCCATTAAATGAACAAAATTAAAACCTTATGTGTTATGTATAAACTAAAATTATGTTATACAATACAATACAAAAAAAATATATCCTCATCAGTTATTTTTTAATCCTTATTTTCTCGTATTACAATTTACCGTTGTAATAAATTTTACCATATTTACTATTCATATTAACTAAAAGTAAATGGAATCTATTTACTAAATTTGGAATCAATGATTCAAAACATTGAATCAATTTTTAAAAATTAAAAAAAAATGTTTCAGAATTTAATTTAAAATTGAATCGTCAAAACACAACATAGAATAGTTATTTGATAAAAATTACCTTCAGAATATAAAATGTTTTAATACAAAGTTTATGTATAAAATACACCTCAAATTACATAATTAGATTAATTTTAATCAAAATAAACTAATTAAAAATTTAAAAAATCGATAATATAATTGGGATTTGTAAAAAATTAATTAAAAATATACTTTTGAATTAAAAACGTTATTTTACCATATTCTTTATAAAATAAATGTTTGTAGAAAATTCATAAAAATTAATTTTAAGATGATTTGGAAATTATAAATTAAAAAATTAAATTAGTTTTTTCAAACACATTTTTTAATACCTTCAATAAATTAATATTCACTTATAAGAAGAAAAAAATACACATTTTTTATTAAAAATATTTTAGAAGAATAAAATGAATTTATTAAAAAATATGCTATTATTTTCTAATCATTTACCAATAAATTTATATTTATTATAACATACAATTTTTTTCATAAATTAGTTATTCTTATTTGTACCGACTAAATTAAGGGCTAGGTTATAATAGTCAGATTTAAAAAAAATTCGTTATTCGTTAAAGCTCAATGTTTCATATCTTTTACATTATATAATATATTGTTCCATTATAAATTAATGGTATGTTACATTATCGCCCCTTAAATGAATTATCCTGTTGAAATTAATTAATTTTAATTAATAAAATTCTGAATTTCCATCTTTATAATTAGAAAAAATATATTTTTTAAAGACATTTATTCTTAAGAGTACTTAATTACCTAAGAGTTAAAAATAATATTATATCTTCTTTATTTATCTAAAAATTAAAAATTATAATCTATAATGTTTTCAAGACCATTCCTCTAATACCGACAACCATAACCTGAACACTCGCTTCCAGGTTTGCTGTTAAAAATGAGATGTCTATTTTTTATTAAATTGTCACAAAAACAGAAAAATTCCATTTTACATATAAGGATTGTTCCGATCATGGTTATAGAGATTTTGGAAATAACAAATATTTTATCTGAGTTTAAAAAAAATCAAAAAATAACAAATTTAATTCACATGTGATAACACATTAAATGAATCCATCAATCCTATATCTTCTAAAAGACCAAAGATAAATATTATAAAAACATGGAGTGAGCATAAAATTTTCCAATAATGGGTTTTATAAAGAGTGAAAAATTATTTTAAATTTTTATGAAACAATTTTACATTAAATAAATTATATTTTTTAGTATATATGACATAAGAAATAATAAAATAGTGTTTTTAGAAAATTTCACATTAAAAAACATTTAATTTTTTAAAAAATACCCATCATTGAGAAATCAATATAGAAATACCCTTTAGAAAATTCATTCATTTCCTAATAGAATCCATTTTTAAATAACAAATTTTTATTTATTATAATTATAATTGGATAATAATAATAAAACATGTAGCCACTTATAGTGACACATGTAGGAAAACATCCCCATAAGGTCTTGGGTTCACTCCAAATACCACATCATCATTTCATTCAATATTCCAACACAGAATTGTATTAAAAATATTTTATAAGATCATTATTTCCCATTTATAACCTATTAAAAACTTTTAAAATTCATACATATATTATTACATATATTAAAATTATTTTAAAACTTATAATATTTTAAAAAATCTATTTTTTAGAAGAAATCCATTTTCAAAAAAATAATTACTTACATTTAAAAGACATGAACATAAACTAATTAAATTAAAAAAAATTATATTTTAAAAAAATAATTAAATTTAATAATAAAATATTGAATAAAGACATATCTTCTGATATCCATGAAATTCATGGAAAAAAATCATTTCATATTTTGATAACAATAAAAATATTATATTCAAAAAGATACTTTTCAAAGTATAAAAAATTATGAATAATTTTTTTCATTACTAATGTGAAAATAATACAATTATTAAGTTGAAAATATACGTGTCAAAATAAATTTTTTGAAAAAAGTTGTTTCTGAAAATAATAATTCTTCCCTTACCTCAAGTCTGGTCTATCGATCATTTCCTTTATCTTCCTCTTCTTCAGACAATTTGTTTTCAAAGCACCATAAGACAACTATGTTTTAACATATACCTAAATTTATACCTTTAGAATTAGTTTAGGTATTCTAGGAAGGTATTTTTTCACATATTGGTAGAACCAAATATGTTTTTAGGGGTGATGAAAAGAGAACAATAGGTTCCCTTTTATAAGAGAGGGGATGGGAACTTTTGAAATTTCTCAAAATATTAAATTTGAATAAATACATTATCAAAAAAATACAACCAAATGACATTGGATTCAAATATAATGTATGGTAAGGCATTAATGACATCAATATATATACTATAGACACATTTTAATGTCATTTGAAAGCCTATCATTTTTATTTACCCTTAGATAACTTATTTATTTTTAACTACAATAACAAATTGATTAATATTAAAAGGTTGTTCATTTTACCAATACGCTGTCAAATTGACCCTAAATGTCCAATTTATGAAACTTTTAACCATATAATAATCTATTTGTATTTTTGTGGATATTTTTATGATGTTTGGCTAAATTAATAACATATTCAACAAATATAATATCATAATTTTCAATTTTGAAACAATTCACTACGTTAAATTTTAAAATATAAGGAAAACTTGTTAAATTTGAATAACTTATTTTATTATATCCCTAAAATTTAAAATTCGTCTATATAATTCGCATATGAAATTAAATATCTCATTTTTTTTTAATTGTAATATCATTAATATCATTTATTTTATTTTTCTTTTAATTAAATAATTACTTTCTCAGCGTTGTGTAATCATTTAGGATACATATTTAATTCTAAAAAATTATAAATAAATTTCTATGATAAAGATAAATATTTTAGCATTGAAAATAGTATTTATATTCAGACAGATATTATATTTTACCCCATATTGGAATTTTTATAGTTATTAAAATCATTAATGTATCATATTTTCCTTTTGTAAGTAAAATAGTACAACTATCATAATTTTATCAAATTGGTCCAAAAATAATAAATAAATGTATATTAATAAAATATTTTAATTTAGTTAAACAGGGGAACAGATATTATTTTATAATAATAATTATTCCTTATTTGACTACATAAGATATATTTAAGAAAAAGTGAGTGACATTTTCTCACTTTCTCTTATTTAAATAATATATTAGTCATTTTCTGAAACAAGTTTCATTTAAAAATTCAATTTTTAACCATAGGGGTTAATGGTCAAGTTAATGTAATAAAATATGAAATATACTGACAAAATATAGCCTTATCACTTATTTTTAATCTATTTTATCTCGTTTTAATCATTTCCAAGGAAATCAATTTTAATATGACTACTATTCATATTAGCTAAATATAAAAGGGACCTATTTAGTAAATTTGGACCCACCGAATCCAGATGTTGAATTATTTTTTCAAAATTCAAGACACAAAAGTTTCAAATATTAGTTTAAAATAAAACTAGAAAAACAGAATGAAAAGAACTTATTTTTGAAATAAATTCCCTTTTAAAATTTAAAATGTATTATTATAAATTCATGTATAAAATTCAATTTAAAACCAATAATTATATTATTTTTAATTAAAATTAACTGATGAAAAAAATGAAAAATAAAAAATATTTTTACCTTATAAAACATTAAAATAAAATATCATTTTCCATAAAAATCATTATAATTTACTATTCCATGAAAAATAAATGTTTTCAAAAAATTATAATTTTATTTTATATTTTTTAGAAATAACTAATTGAAAAAAGAAATTAATTTATTCAAAAAATATATTTCAACTACAAACTACTATTGTAATATATAAAGAATAAATGAAATTTTTGGAGACAAAATATTTCAGAAGAAGAAAATAAATTTTCTAAAAATTATGTTATTACTTTATAAGGATTTACCATTTCATTTATATTGATTTGAACCAACATATTTATTCCACAAATCAGTTATTTCTACTCATACATACTAAATTAATGCCAAAGTTATAATTTTAACATTTAAATAATAATATTTTGTTGTTCATTTAAGCCTGGGGTGGCATATCTTGTATGATATCAAACATTCTGTTTACTTAAAAATACTTGAGATGTTATAATTTTCAAAATAAAGGCAGTTTTCATTATATTTTATTCATTTAAAAATATTTATAAATTTATAAATTTTGATTTTATAAAATAAGAATAAAATTTTAATTCTTAATTTTGAAATTATGTTGGGATGAGCTTTTTTATGTTTTATGAAATAATTGTTTATAGTTGTATAGTGAAAAATTCATATTTTTCTAATATTGTCACCATTATGAAAATATAATGATAAGATAAATACCCTAATGGTTATGAAACCATTTTATACCATATTATATATATAATCTGTATAAATAAATTTAAATATTGTATACTGAATTTAGAAACCCTTTTTTTGACATTTTCAAACATAAGAAATATTTTATTCAAATAAAAACATTATATTTGTATTTTTCATTTAATTATGTTTTCACAATAGAGAATTATTTTTGGATTTATTAAAAATACACATAAAAATATTTTATTTAATAATAATCCCATAAATTTTATGGGAATAAAAAACATTAATAATTTTATCTTAAACATTATATTTAGTCTTAAAAATAGATTTTTTCGAAACAATATTTATACGCATTTTGTGAACAAATTTTATAATTAATTCTTATCACCCAAAGAAATTTTATACTTAAAAATATAATTCATATTTCAAATAATTATGTTCAAATTAGGTCCTTAGGATCATTTAAAATTTAGTTTTTAAATGTAAATTACATAGCTAAAAAGTAGTTATTCTAATAAAAACAAAAAAAGGAAATAATAGAAAATCTAAGAGTAAAAGTTGTAAATAAATTTTTTAATAATTAATTAAAATATATTTTTTATTCATGATATATAGTAATTATTCCCCTAATCAATAAGTTTTATGAATGGATCCACTTAACCATGGAATAGTGAATTTTCTATTTATATTTTTTTTAAAAAAATCCAATTCTCTTGCTTGTAAATACTACCAATTTCCACACTATTTCTTATATAATTACAAGAAATTATCTTGAAAAAAACGTTTCTAGTGTAAAACCATTATATTTTATGAATTAATTCTATTTTAATGAGTTTTATTTATCTCATCGATATATTTACTCCCAAAACCTAGTATAAATGAACCACGACATACTACTGAATATTTATTATTAAAAGTGATTTTCATATCTTATTTAATACATTTTATTCTATGGATAATAAAAACAAAATTATGTAACATTTATTTTTTATGTTTTTTTAAATTAAATAAATAGCTAAAAAATGGTTGAAATTAAAATAAATTTATTTAATGTTAAAAAATATATGTTTATCTAAATAGATGTTTTTATAGCAATAATGTGTTTTATATTAATAAATTAATTGAAAACTATCAATGAATTATTTTTTAAAATTTGTAGATAATATATTCAATAAAATATTCTATCATTCATCCAATAGATTTTACACTACCTTAAATAAGAATAAATTTAATTTTACATGAAAAAAT
This sequence comes from Viscum album, assembly GCA_963277665.1. Lineage (NCBI taxonomy): Eukaryota > Viridiplantae > Streptophyta > Magnoliopsida > Santalales > Viscaceae > Viscum > Viscum album. The sequence continues at coordinate 1,845,486,276 of OY728150.1, forward strand.
AATTTTTTCTAAATACATGTTTTGTTGAATTTTGTAGTATAATTTTTAAATGAATATAATTAAAATATAAATAATTTAATCTAATAAAATTATATCAGTATCTAGAAACATCATGTCCATCTTTAGTCATGATTCCATCTTCATTTCACTACATTATGAATAAGTTACTATGGTGAAAGTTTATTACTGCGATAGTGTTTGAAAGGGATAATTTGGGGTTTTGAAAAAGAAATAAAGTTTAAAATATATTAAAAACTATTCTATATCTTTTTGGTTAAATGTATTTTTACACAGAAATATATTATATTCCAATTTGGGTTTCTTTGGAGCCACTCTCATATTAAAATAACTCTAGGATATTTCAATGTATTATGTACTTACAAGTTTTCGACTCTCATCACATAAAATAGGAAACCTCCCCTAATATATTCTTCCCAAAACATGATCCAATTTCCTTGAATAATTTGATGTCAAAAAAATTAGAAACATAAATATTACATTATTTGATATTAATATTTAATACATATCATATCAATATGCACCCCAGAACCATAAATGTTTAATGTCATTGGAGACTATATACATAATCAACGTATTTCATAAAAGATCATCATCATATCCCAATAAGGATATCCCCCAGAATAAATGTTTTATAAAATACCTAATTAAATCATTTCTTCATTACATTGGAAAAGGAAAAATAAGAAAGGGAGAGCTTAGAAGCAAAGTAAGGGTAGATATTGGAGATATCCACCAATGATCAAAAGTGAGTATAATATAAAAATAATGGAATGTTAAAATGATCATTAAATATTAATTTCACACCTAATCAATAAAATATTTTTAATCCTGAGTCATGGCATAGAAATTTTATAGAAAAATACACAAGCTATAAGAGTTTCGAATCAACACAAAATAAATCACTATCCATGAGAATATATAAAAAGCATAATAAATAAGTCTTTTTTCATACACGTAAAACTTTAAAATAAATTTCTTTATTTAGGTATCATTTATTAGACTATCATTATGGACTGGGTTCACTCCCCATTAAGTCATTTCCTTAGTTGTGTTTCACTATGGAGACTATCTTAATGGATATAGTCCCTTATTTAACTGGGTTCACTTACCATTCCAATCCATATTATCCCTTTATATATGAATATTTACCCAATGAATTTTAGTTATATATAATTATTATCACACCCACCACATTATTAAAAACATATATATGTGCGTCACATGATTAAAAAATGTACAACAATTAATTATATCATAACACATTGAAAGTCAATAGGTTTCATAAATATTCTCTCATTTAATAAAAGGATAACCTATGAAAAAGAAAGAGTTTCCATAAAGATTTAATTATAACATAATTAAATCATTATAAATATATGGTATTCCTAAAAATTACCTCATTTCATTATAGTATTGTCTATTAAAACATAATAATTACATTAAGATTTCATCATAATCTAATTATATCATGGAAATGAAATGAGTTTCATAGAATTGTCCAAAAATCATCATCATCATCATCATCCATTAAAATTATTATAGTGTATGGTATCATAAAATTATATTACCTATTTATAATAACAATCCTTAATAGTTTTTGAGATAGATAAAAACATTATGATGATTATTTTATCATTTCATTGAAAAGAGGGAATATACACTCTTCATTTAGTGTCATAAAAACTAAAAAATCCATGAATATTGATACATATTGTATTTTGACAATAACCATGAAAACCTATTAATTAATAATTACACCAAATAAATTACTTTATAGTGGGAAGATCCATTAGATAGGTAAACATTAAAATAACCATTCCGTTAACACTTTTGGTAAAAATTCCAAAACAATGTATTCAGAAAATGAAAACAATATTCATATTAAAAATTTAATGATAATTTCAAATATAATTGAAAATAAATTAATAATAATCATCTAATTATGTAAATGAAAATTCTTGATAACATTTTACTAAGAATTTGTATAGAATAAAACATTCTCCAACCAAATAAGAAATAAACTAACATTTTCATAAAACATTTCTCAATCATTTTATGCTCTAATGAGGGGGAAATGATTTTATTAATTGAAAATTTTATTAAATAATAGTCCTAAAGAAAATATATGGTGTTTAAATAGTAATGATGATTTATTTTCACCTGATATAACTTTAACTTATAAAATTATAAAAATAAATTTGATTGCAATATACACCCTAACCATATTGGTTACAATTGAATCATATCCACCATGAATGAAATAACATAAAATGAAAATTTTAATTCCATAGATATAAATATATTCATGATATTACTTATTAATGGGGTAGTATATACATAATATTGACACAATTATGTGCATTCGGTGGTTCCTGAGTCAGCATAACATTATTTAGATGAGGAATCCTTACAGTTTTGGAAATCTATAAATTTAAACTAGATGAAAGAGATAAAATATATAAATATTTGAAAATTACCAAAAATTACATTTAAATTATATAAAAATAAAATCTTCTAGTTAATCTATTCACCTAATTAAATTAATATGTTGTGAATATGGTATTTTTCTTACAAAAATAAAAGTGAGCTATAAAAGTCATACCTCATGTCCTAACATGATTCAGATGCATTCAAAACACGTGCATAATAAATACTAATTTATTATAAATATATTATAGAACCATATCCATACATATAATACTATTTATCATTCATTTATAGTAACAAATTATCAAATTATTTACAATTATTTATCAAAATGATCATTTAAGTGAAAATAATCAAGTTTTTCATGCTTCAACTTGTTCGATTGTTCTGCTCTGTAAAACTCTGTCATGGGTTCATCATCTTTCAAAACCCAATCATGTAATATATTTAATATTTATTAAATATATAATCATTTTTATTCATTTAGATAAATAATGGTTGAAAATTACATAGATCACTTCAACGGTGACAGTAGCCTATACGAACGCATGATTGGTGTTTAAACTTTTCACTAGATGGAACAAATGAATGGAAAATAAAAAATACCTTTTTTTAAAAATCATTTTTATAACAAAAATTTCAAATAAACTCTTAATATATATATTTATAAATATCTATGAAATTAGGAAATTAAAAACAAATCATATTACTTTTTAGAGGCGATGTTCCACATATATGCATGAGCGACGTTATCATTTTCCAACATATGTGAAGGATATATAAACTATCAATTAAATTAACATAAAAAATATATTTATGTTATATATAAATTTTTTATCCTGTAAAATATGACATAAAACATTTTTAGTAGAGGTAATAATAAAATAAAATTAAAAAGATAGGATAAAACAATGTCTGGGAAGTGTAATACAAAGGATGGCTCACCAAAATTGTCTATATTATGAAATAGATTGGTTAGATTAGGGTTTGTAGTGATTTCAAAGACCTTAATCGGTACTTCTATGACAACTCTGCTTTTATTACAAACTTAAATATTATTTATCACATAAACTATTCAATTGATACAACATGGATGATCGAGAGGTCTAGTGTCTTTGAGGATTAGGATCATTATATAACAGCTTAAAACATGAAATACAACATCTTTATTGAAAACTTCCTTTACATGACCACTACGTTCCCTCGTACTTAGCATTGCATGGGATAACCTGAGAACATGCATAAGAAAAGGGGTGAGATATAAAGCCCAGTAAGGGAATAAACATGGAATAAAAGAGGAGTAAAATACATGTTAGACAATATGCATATCAATAGAGCACAAGAGAAACATGAACCTAAAGGCACCATAAATCATGATAATCATAACATGGAAATGTGGCAACAACACTTAACATGGAATTAGCATGAGCCAAGGATCATTGCACATGGAGCGTGAGTAAATCCTCATTGGACATGAAGCACGAGTAAAACCTCATGGCACTTGAATTATCATGAGTCAACACTCATTGCAGATGATGTATCATGATACTATAATTTAACCAATGAATTGGGGTGCTATAACGGTGCACCCTTCTTAAACATTTCATTTCATGCAAAAGTGTGCCACATGGATCATAAAACATGGATTCATAAAACATAATAATTTATTCCACATAAAAGGAATGTGGAATGAAACTTTATCATCATTAAGTAAATGTTCATGAAGGTGAATACCTTTAATGGAGAAATGGGCATGGTATTCACTACACAATGGCATTGGCTTAGAAAATCGGTGCAATATCGGCAGCATAACGACATGATATAAGAATTCATAAAAAATGATTGATGAGAGATAAAGGGGTGTCTCATCATATCTACATGAAATGTACAGTAATGGGGGTCATATAGATGCATTTCCCAACAATTGTTATGGAATTTAGATTCATGATAAAAAAGTATTGCTTGAATGAAAATGAGGAGAGAGAAGTTCCTTTCGGAATTTCGGCATAGTAATGGGTGTAAATGGGAGGAATTTAATGAGAGAGAAAGGGGTATCCCATCATTCAAACAATAAGAAGGTAGTATGGGGTAGGTGTCAAACCAAACCTCAGTATTTATAATTGAAATTAAAAGGGAATAAAAATATTAAGAGAATTGGACAAAAAATGAAAGGAAGAATGACCGTTACTTGGAAGTGTGCTTCCAATGTCTTGAGGGAGGCTTGAGAGAGGCTTCTTGGGAGCTTGAGGAACCTTGGGAGGATTCTAGAGAGAGTATGGAAGAGTTTGGACTAACTCCAAAGTCTTTGTGTGAGGAGGAAGTGGGAGCTTGGGTTGGTTTATATAGGAAAGGTGAGTGAATTCTCTATTATTTAAGTTTGGGTCCCCTTACATTAAACTAATCCAAAACACAAATCATATCATGGTTTTTTCCCATGGTTTTTGTCAAATGGGGGAGGAAAACAATATTTTATATGTCCAATGTTCGTACATCTTAAAATAATGGGGCTGCTTATGTGGAGGTGAGTCGCATTCCCATAGAAAATAATTTAAAAAGACAAGATGTTTAATAAGCCTTGAGGGGTCCATTAATGCTTTGTAAAATAATTAAAAAAACCCAAAATCATATTATTTTAATTATAAAACATATATTGGCTAAATATAAAGCTTATAGTATTGTATTACATCACCATTGGGTCATTATGATGTCATAAAACACATTATATACTTAAACGGTATTTAAGTTTTACCCAAAAATTTGACTGTTTCAGAAAATTCTAAAAAATTCACCATTGAATAATTTCAATGTTCTGATTCCAGAAATAAAATTTATTTTATCAAAATAATTTTCTATGTTTGTTAATTTTCAATTTTAAAATAAAAACTGACATTTATCGAAAATTCACAGGTTTTGACAAAAATATCTTTCAATCATTTAATAAAAATTAAAATTTCATTTATAAAATTATAAGATCATTAATATTTAATAAAACTTAATTTAATAATAATATTATTATATTAAAATATTATTTAATTCAAAAAATCCATAAATTTAATAAAATAGAATTATTAATTAAATAATAACTAAAAACACTATTTGTACTTTAAAATCTATTTACAATGTATCAATAATGACAAAAAGTATATTCATTATTATATAAAAAAATAATATACATCAACATAGTACTAGGGATTTGTTACATAACCCCTTAAAACAGTCGCATAAGATCTAAGGGTAAGGTGTGCGATGGTGACAGACTCTTGGGGTGGCTCAAATAACATCGATCGAGTGGTAATCTCTATCAACGTCCACTTTTCCCGTAGACAGTCATGTTCGAGCTTGACATGATGAAGCTCAGCTCGGGATTGGTCAAGAGCGAAGCCTAAAGATGCCACCACTTTTCTGAGCCTCGACAAATGGGCTTCATATGGTGCAATTCTACTGGATGAGTCCATCGCTTCCTTTGTCTGAGTAAATTGGGTTTGTTAAAGCCTTATATTTATAATAATCATGTGATTACTGTTCAATGACTATAAAAGTAACGATCACAATTCATAACATAAAACCAAATAAGTAGACATTTTATATAAACATTTTACATAAAAAGACTTCTAATTAGATCAAAAGTTATTTCCATTAATGAAACATTGGGTAGTTACAATATTCCCCCCTTAAAAAATTTCGCCCTAGAAATTTATTTTTCCCACACTAAAACAGATGTGGGTAACTCAGCTTCATCATTTCCACCGATTCCCAAGTCGCTTCTCCAAACTTGTGGTTGCACCAAAACACCTTGATGGGGGCATTGTCTTATTTCATAGAACTTTTTCTCTATGATCTAAGATCTTGACTAGTTGCTCCTCATAAGAAATATCATCATCCAACTGTACCACCTCAGAAGAGAGTACATGTGAAGGGTCCAGTATGTACTTCCTTAAAGGAGATACATTAAAGACATCATGTACTTTGGCCATGGTAGTTGGAAGTGCTAGTCGATATGCTATAGCCCTGACATGATCAAGAATATCGAAGGGGCCGATGTACCTTGGCCTTAACTTCCCTTTCTTTCCCAACTTCATGACCTTCTTCCACGGAGATATGCATAGAAAAAACATGTCTCTAACTTTAAACTCAAGGTCTCATTGACGATTATCTGCATAACTCTTCTGTCGACTCTAGGATTCTTTGATATGCTACTGAATGGTTTTCACCTTCTCCACCATTTCCTCGACCATTTCTGGTCCAAGCAGATTACGTTCACTGACCTCATCCCAACATGTCGGTATTCTGCACCTTTTCCCATATAGGGATTCATATGGTGCCACTCAGATTCTCGAGTGGAAACTATTATTATATGAGAACTCAACCAGAGGAAGATGTTGATCCCATCCTCTTTTAAAGTCCATTGAGCACGCTCTCCACATGTCCTCAAGTGTTTGGATTGGCCATCAGTTTGAGGATGATAGGCCGTACTAAAGTTCAGTTCAGTATTCAGCGCATCTTGGATGCTCTTCCAAAACATAGAGGTGAATATTGGATATCGTTCAGACATAGTAGATAGTGGTACTCCATCCATCGTTACTACTTCCTTGATATATATCCATTCCAGTTTATCCAATGAGAAATCCTCCAGAATAGCAGTGAAGTGTACAGTATCTGTAAGACGATCCACAACAACCAAGATTTCATTGTTGCCTTTTGATGTCCTCGGAAGTCCAGTGACAATGTCCATGGTGATGTTCTCCCATTTCCATTCTAGTATGGTAAATGGTTGCATCATCCCCTTAGACTTCTGCCTCTCTGCCTTTACTTGCTGTCACACTAGGCACTTTGATGTATATTCAGCGATCTACTTCTTCATATTATCCTGCCAAAATTTTTCTCAGAGATCTCGGTACATCTTTATGCTCCCTGGGCGAATAGGGAAATTTGAACTATGTGAATCATCCAAAAGATCCTTCTTCAGCTCTGGACATGATGGAACATATAGTCTTTTCCCAAATCACACAATTAATTCATCATTAACATTAAACTCTAAGGATTTCCCTTTTTCGATAGCTTCCACTTTTTCTTGAATTCCCACATCATCCTTTTGAGCATCCTTTAACCTTTCAAAAAGAGATGGTTGAGCAATCATTTGTGAAAGGATTGATGATTTTCCCTTCTTTATGATTCCCATGTCCATCTTCATCAAGTCTAAGAATATTGGATCCTTATCAATTCTCATCATTTATAGAATCATTGGGTCCTTTCTAATTAGGGCATCTGCCACCTTATTCGCTTTCCCAGGGTGGTAATGTATTGAACAGTCACAATCCTTAATGAGATCTATCCATCTTCTATGATGCATATTAATCTCTTTCTGTGTGAATATATATTTAAAACTCTTGTTGTCAGTATATATCTCATATTTCTCCCCATAAAGATAATGTCGCCAGATTATCAAGGCAAAGATCACAGCCGCCAACTCAAGATCATGCATTGGATAGTTTCTCTCATGGATTTTCAACTGCCTTTAGGTATAGGATATCACTTTATCATTATGCATCAGCACACAGCCTAAGCCCTTTTTTGAAGAATCACTGAATACCACAAAAATTTCCTCCCTTGTGGGTAAAGTCAGCACAGGCACAGTGATAAGCCTCCTTTTCAACTCCTTGATTTTTTCTTCACATTTATCACTCCAAGAAAATATTAATCCCTTTCGAGTTAGATTTGTAAGAGGGTTGGACAATCGTGAGAAATTTCTCACAAATCATCGATAATATCCAGCTAACCCCAAGAAGCTAAAGATATCCATTACCGATGTTGGCCTCGGCCATCCCTCAATTGCATCTATTTTGGAGGGATCCACATATAACCCATTTCTTGTGATGATATGGCCTAAGAACGAGACTTACTTCATCCAGAAATCACACTTGCTGTACTTTTCATAGATATTCTCCTTGTGTAAAGTCTCCAGTACAGTTCTTAAATACTCTTCATCACCCTCCTTAGTTGTGGAGTATATTAGAATATCATCTATAAAGACTTCCAAAAATTTGTTTAGGTAATATCTAATGAATCTATTCATCTAGTCCATGAAGATTGTTGGAGCATTGGTGAGTCCAAAAGGCATTACATTGAATTCATAGTTCCTGTATCTTGTATGAAAAGCATTCTTGGGACATCTTCCTTCTTCACCCTTACTTGAAAATATCCCGACCGCAAATCTACCTTAGAGAAGTATTGTGCTCCACGCAGCTGATCGAACAAGTCATCAATCCATGGAGGAGGATACTTGTTCTTTATCATGATTTTGTTAAGTTCATGATAATCGATGCAAAGCTGCATTAACCCATCCTTCTTCTTGACGAAGAGGACTGGTGCACCCCATGGTGAAGCACTTGTGCGTATAAACCCTTTATCCAGATTCATATGTAGTTGTTTCCTCAGCTCTTCAAGCTCAACAACATCCATTCTATATGGAGTCTTGGATATTGGTAGTTCCCTAGGTATAAGTTCAATTGAGAAATCAAAGTCTCTTCTTGGAGGAAGACCATGTAGTTCTTCGGGAAACACTTTTGCGAATTCCCTCACAATAGGCATTTATTCAAGGATGGTTTCTTCCATCGACTCAATCATCTGAGGTAGATAATCGTGCTCCGAGGGCAGTAATATCCATGCTTGACATGATGGATCTAAAGGAGATAAATCTTCCTACTGACACTTGTAATTAATCGGGGGTCGATTCTCCATATGGAGTGTGATTTCCCTCTCCTGAAAATTTATGTTGGCTCTATATAAGGAAATTCAATCCACTCCATGAATTACATCAAATTATACTAGAGGTAGTATGATGAGGTACCCTGGGAAATTCAATCCACAAATTATGATAGGGGATGAGTTATATTCATGGGATGCAATGATTTCCCCATTTGTTGTACTCACCGACATATTCACTTCCATGATTTGTGGTGGTGCTGAGATTGTTCTACTAAACTTTCGAGATATAAAAGAATGCGTAGATCCTGAATCAAAAAGTATTTTGACTATTCTTGAATGAATAACTAGTGTACCTGTCACCACATCATTGTCGGGTTTCACTTCGGTAGAAGTGATGGAAGACGCTCTTCCTTGTTGCCTTGTATGTTGTTGTTTGCCTCCGAAAACCTTTGGATTAGGGCACAGATTTGCAAGATGCCACAGTTCATTGCAGTTGTAGCAAAAAACACGTTGTGGTATGAACAGAGCATTCCTCACCTCTGTCACAGCAAAGAGTCTTTCTTGACAATAGTTAACAGCTAGGTGCCCTTCTCTTCCATACCTAAAGCATTTCCTCATCCCCTTGAGGCAACTTCTAGGGTCCTTCTTTCCGCACTTTTGGCAAGTGGGTTGCTAGATCTTTTTTAGCACCATTAGATTTATCCATTGGACCTCCAGCATTGAAGTCCACCTAATGCTTCTTGTCCCCATGATACCCTTATGATTTCTTGATCTCCATTTTGACATTGAGGGAACATCGGACAATTTCCTCATAGCCGTCAAAGTCACGGATCGCTGATGCTTTCCACATGCAAGGCTTCAGCCCACCAAAGAAGCAGTCAACCTTGCATTTGGGGGTAACGACAAAGCTAGAAGCGTATCGTGCAAGCCTTGTGAAGTTTTCCTCGTACGCTCCAATAGATTCTTCTTATTTTTTCTTGAGGGAAAAATTCCCTTTCCATCTTAAGCCAGAGGGTGCGTGGAAAATATTTATCGAAAAACATCTTCCGGAAATCCTTTCATTCCAACGCCTCGATCTCCCCCTTAGGCTTCATATTTTTGATCAACATCCACCATTGATCAGCTCCACCCTCCATACGATAAGCCACTAAGAGAACCTTATCTCATTTAGAACATTGAAGGATGGAGAAGATCTTTTCAATGGAGTTGATCCATTGTTCAGCGATCGTGGGATCAGATGATCCACTAAAAGCAGGAGGTCTTTGTCTCATGAAGCTCTCGATAGTGACTTGTTCCTTCTTAGGGGGGTTTGGATGTCCCTCTTTACCTGTGTTTCTATTCAAAGCTTGAGTTAGCTGAGTTAGAAGCGTGAAAAAGTTTTTGATTCCCTCTCCCATTGGATTGGGCATCACATTAGTATAGTCATCACACTGATCATCACATCGGTTATTAGCAAGAGTCCTCATATTACTAGCCATTGGATGGAATAATGGAAATATAGGGGGTAACACATAAAATGTAATACAATGGAAAAAGTTGATGACTTATAAATAAACTTTTATTTATATAACTCATGATCTTATAGCCTTCAATCTAGGATTTTCATGATATACTTTCTAACATATATTCATAGGGGATTTTTTTATTCCCATAATAAGAGTTCATTCTTCGCTTGTGAATTTATCAAAACATATCCCCCGAGTGTGTCGTAACCAAGAGTGCAGCAAGGCCCGTTTTCATGCACTAGTTCCCGTTCGAGTCTATATCAAATTGGTGTTTTTTGGATTTACCCCTAGGACACATCTGTGCCAGAGCTGCCTCTACCTGATCGTATCCATACAAAGATGTATTTGTTTGATAAACCACTTAATCAGTACTTACCAAAACTTAGGGATGTTTTTATTATACTTAGTCCTGTCTCTAAGGATTTACTAGGGTTTTCTAATCCTAATCCCAAAAATAACTAAACCTATTCTTTGATACAAACCATGATAACCCTGATTTTATTACAAACATAAACATGATTTATTACATAAACTATTCACTTGATCCAACATGGATGATCGAGAGGTCTAGTGTCTTTGGGGCTTAGGATCATTACATAACAACTTAAAACATGAAATACAACATCTTTATTGAAAACATACTTTACATGACCACTACATTCCCTTGTACTTAGCATTTCATAGGATAACCTGAGGACATGCATAAGAAAAGGGGTGAACTATAAAGCCCATTAAGGGAATAAACATGGAATACATGAGGAGTAAAATGCATTTTATACAATAGGCATATCAATAGAGCATAATAGAAACATGAACATAAAGGCGTGATAAAGTATGATAATCATAACATGGAAATGTGGCAACAACACATAACATGGAATTAGCATGAGCCAAGGCTCATTACACATGGAGCATGAGTAAATCCTCATTTCACATGAAGCATGAGTAAACCCTCGTTTCACATGAATTATCATGAGTCAACACTCATTGCACATGATGTATCCTGATAATATACTTTACCCAATGCATTGGGGCGCTATAAGGGCGCACCCTTCTTAAACATTTCATTTCATGCATAAGTGTGCCACAGGGATCATAAAACATAGATTCATAAAACATAATAATTTATTACACGAAAAAGGAATGTGAAATGAATCTTTATAATCAATAAGTAAATGTTCATGAAGTTGAATACCCTTGATGGAGAAATTGGCATGGTATTCACTACCCAATTGCATTGTCTTAGAAAATCGGTGCAATTTCGGCAGTGTAACGGCATGATATAAGAATTCATAAAAACTATTTGATTAGAGAGAAAGGGGTGTCCCATAATATCTACATGAAATGGACAGTAATGGGGGTCAAATAGATACATGTCCCAACTATTGTAATGGAATTTTGATTCATGACACAAAATTATTGCTTGAATGTAAATGAGGAGAGAGAAGTTCCATTCGGAATTTCAGCATAGTAACAAGTGTACATGGGAGGAATTTATTGACTGAGGAAGGGGTCTCCCATCATTCAAACAATAAGAGGTTATTATGGGGAAGGTGAGAAACTATACCCCAGCATTTATAATTGAAATTAAAATGGAATAAAAATATTAAGAAAATTAGACAAAAAATGAATGGAAGACAAACCCTTACTTGGAAGTGTGCTTCCAAAGGTTTCACTTAGGATTGAGAGAGGCTTCTTGGGAGCTTGGGGAACCTTGGGAGAATTCTAGAGACAGTAGGGCGGAGGTTGGAAAAACTCCAATGGCATTGAGGGAGGATGAAGTGGGAGCATGGGTGGGTTTATATAGGAATGGTGAGTGAATTCTTTATTATTTAGGTTTGGGTACCCTTACATTAAACTAATCCAAACCAAAAATTAGCTCATCGTTTTTTCCCATGTATTTTGGAAAACGGGAGAAGAAAAAAATATTTTATAAGGCCAAAGTATGAACTTCTTAAAATAATGGGGTTTCTTATGTGGAGGTGAGTCACAGTCCCATGGAAAATAATTTAAAAAGAAAATATGTTTAATAAATCTTGAGGGGTCGATTAATACTTTGTAAAATAAGTCAAACAAACCCAAAATCACATTATTTTAATGGTAAAACATATATTGGAAGAAAATAAAGCTTATAGTATTTTATTACATCACTATTGGGTCATTATTATGTCATAAACACATTATATATTTAAACGGTATATAATTTTTACCCAAAAATTTGACTATTTCAGAAAATTATGAAAAAATCACCATTAGATAATTTCGACATCCTGATTCAAGAAATAACATTTATTTTATCTAAATAAGTTTCTAAATATTTTATTTTTCATTTTTAAAATAAAAACCAACATTTATCAAAAATTCACTGGTTTTGAAAAAAATGGCTTTGAAACCTTTAATAAAAATTACAATTGCATTAATAAAATTATAAGATCATATATATTTAATAAAAATTAATTTAATAATAATAATATTTTATTAAAATATTATTTAATTCAAAAAATATCTTAATTTAATAAAATAGAATTCTTAATTAAATAATAACTAAAACACTGTTGGTACTTTGAAAAATATTTACAATGTATCAATAATGACAAGAAATTATATTCATTATTATATAAAAAAATAATGTACATGAACATAGTACTAGAGATTTGTTACATAACCCCTTAAAATAGCCACATAAGACCTAAGGGTAAGGTGCGCGATGGAGACAAACTCTTGGGGTGGCTTAGATAACATCGCACGAGTGGTAATCTCTATCAACTCCCACTTTTCCCATGGACAGTCCCATTTGAGCTTGACATGATGATGCTCAGCTTGGTCTTGGTAAAGCATGAGTCCCAAAGACGCCACCTCTTTTTTTAGCTCCGACAAATGGGATTCGTATGGAGCAATTCTACTGGATGAGTACATCGATTACTTTGTCTGAGTAAATTGGGTTTGTTAAAGCCTTATATTTATACTAGTCATGTTATCACTGTTCAATGGATATGAAAGTAACTATCACAATTCTTAACATAAAACCAAATAAGTTGACATTTTATATAAACATTTTACATAAATACACATTTAATTAGAACAAGAGGGATTCCCATTAATGAAGCTTTGGGTCGTTACAACTTCCAAAAAGAAAATTTATAAATTGTTATTAATTTTTTTTATCAATGCAATATCAAGCTTCCAAACCATTTCCATCCTAGGAATGTATATATTATATAATCAGACAAAGATGGACCATGTGGATGATGAAACAATTTCATTCAGGGTGCCATAAGGGATTTTTTTTCTGGTCATGGACAATGACTTAAACACACTAGAACCACCGATTAACATGCCATGCATCATATATTTAATCAATTATTTGATAGAATATTTGAATGTTATGCCTATTCCCTAGTGGTCAAATCCAATAATTTATTTGATCACATAATAGATCTCTTGAAATCATCGAAAAGTTGTGGTAGCATAGTATAATGTTATATCCGTAGAAATTATCTTTTATGGTGACAACAAAGCTATTCCTTCGCTTTGTGGAATTCCACCACGACATTGTGGTTGACCCCAAAAATACAAGTTCTATTTTAGCAATTCAACCCCCCCATAAATCACAAATAATTTAAGGGGACTTAGGGGATCCTTGCATATATTCATCGTTTCATAGTTAGCCATACCAGAAAATCTCACCACTTGAATAGACTAATAAATAAGGGAATTTCCAATGAATGGAATGATGAATGCCACAAGGAATTTGAATGTCCCAAGTAGTTTCTACTAAAACAACTAGTTCGGTTTCCTCTAGTGGATGTGAGGTGCTCATATTATATGTGGAAATCAAGGAACAATCACTAGGACACTTCCTCACACATAAAAATGATATGTGGAGTGATAACAGTTTCTACTACCTCAGCCCAAAAATGATACTAATTGAAACCTGACACTCAGATGTTGGGAATAAATATCTTGCACTCATCATCATAGTGAAGAAGATGATTCATTACATGTAGCACCACAATTTCCATCTGGATTCTTGTATTGATCCAATCAAGTAGATTTTTGGCCTTCTAATGTTTAATGGGAACTTGTCCCGATGGGAGGTTATTCTACAACAATATGACATTCTGTTTGTATCACACAAATCGGCAAATGGGAAATCCCTAGATGGCTTCCTTGAATCACATAATTACCTATAGAATAAACAAGGGGACACCAAGCTTCGTGATGAGGAGTTATTATATGCCCATGACACTCCCCAATCATGGGATATTTATTTTGATCACACATTCTGATGTCCTATCACCAACTGGATGGAAAATGTAAGACTTTATTAGGATTACATATATATTGTGATTTTATCATGAGACAATGCATTGTTTCTATACTCTTTATCACAATGTTAAGGCTCCCAGAATAATGAAAAAATACTAATCCCATGTCACTAGGCTGGAAATATCCCTATAGCTTCAAATATACTACCATAATATCAAAGAGGAATCAGAACTATTTATAAAGAATATCAATAGAGAATATTCCATCAAAAAGTAAGAATTGGCCCATCTCACTGGCTATGTTAGAAGACTAAGGGTAAATTTTCCTGTTGATCCCACATTGTATCATGATCCCTAATCATAATATGCACCAACCAATGCATTGGAAAATGCATCCACAGATCTAGTTAGACCTGATTAGGAGGATGCAATCATTTGTATCATGCACTGAAGGATAGTACCATTGGACATCATATGTGATATGTATGAAATAAATTAGGTCAACACAACCCCATAGAATTTTGAATCAAAATCCTCCCCTGGATGTATGGATCACATAATTGGATACATCCAAAATGAGCACTCCTGATAGATTTATCTAGTAGGAAACCAATTCAAAATAGTGTACCGAACATTACCCTGTAGATTGGTCCAATGGAATACAGAGCCCTCTACAAGTATGTATTCGATGGAGTCCTCCATAGATACATATCATAAGGATATATTCTCTCTATCATTGAATAATTCCATGCATGCTCTTGTCGGGGTCATCAGTTTAGGACTAGGAACTCCCACAAAATAATAAGACTAGGTTACTTCTCGAAAACCATTATACAAGATTTTGTGGAATTCCCCAAAAAAATTCATTCATCTTATATCCATTAAAACATCACCCATCCACCCCCAAAATTTATACATAGAACAAAATATTAAAAACCATTTTCTATTTGGGTAATGGATGTTTTTGGACCATATCCCTCAACCACAGCTATGTAGTTCAAGTATATCCTTACTATTAGCAACTTCTTTTCTTAATGAAATAAGGGAATACCCCTCAAATATTTCGTGATTGAGAACATTCTAGACATCCTAAAGTATCATATAATCCCAAACATCATATTCTCTCACATAATATTGATAGAAAGTGGATCCAAATTGTATTATATTGAGTAAATGAAACTATACTCGGAGAATAATACCATGTCCAATCACTCATCTCATTAACAAGCAGTGGAAAATGTATAGATAGAGGCCCAAAAAAACTTTGTCAAATTTCTCCAAAGGATGGTGAACAATGGTGGACTTTCCTTTCTAGAAAATATCCTCCAAGGTTATGGTCCTATCATACCACCATGTATACTTCTATGCAATTAGTTCCATATTCATTGGTGTATAGGACTGAGATAGTGTTTCTCATAAAATTATAACTAACTTCACTCTGAATACCTATTTTTTAAAATCTCCTTGATGAAAATAAATCTCAAAATCAAATGGATAAATTAGACTGGCTTGAAGTGAACTGGTTTCATACATTTCACAACATTGAAGTCTATCAAAATCAGATTACATGATCCTTTAATAAGATGATTCACATGCATTAATTCCTCTATGGAGATTTACTATTGGATCTGAAGACCCCAATGATACTAGGTAAGAAACATCCAAATATGGTACCCAAAAATAAGGTCCTTAGATCATACATAAGTTCTATCATAATGGAGCATTCTCATTGGCCAAAATAGGTGGATAACGTGTCCCACCCCCCACTAATGTGTCATTTATAATGAAATTATTTTCTAATATGTCATCAAGAAGTCATCGTCTTGACCAAATGAAATTATAATATATGGAGTCATCCTATTTACATAATGGTAATCTATATAAGCTCATCCTAGTTTCATGATGGTAAACTTTTGAAGATCGTCCTTGAAGAAATATTTTAAACTAAGAAATGTCTCATGTCCTTGAAGGAATACCTTAAACTAAAAAATGTCTCTCATCATAACAACATGAAACTGAACTACATGTTGAAAGTCATCACCACATGTCATTAAATTACACAGGAAAAACCATCTCCCTGATGACTGACAATAGATGATCTAGATCTGTGTAATAAAGGCAAAATTACCCACATCCCCATGTGATAGTTAGCTTCACATAGGGAATCTCTTCATCCATGAACTATTTGTGGCATGATTGATTTCATCATAGGATACATAGTAACATCTAAAACTATTGTTTTAGGTATATCCACAACATTAGTTTTCTTTCACATTAGGTAATCCATTTTCTTACAACAAAACATTAAAATGCATGGTTGATGTCCTTGAAACATGAAATTAAACTCACAGGGTGTCTAGAACTATGTATGGATTCATTTTCATTTTTAATATGATACATAAGGATGACTCATTTCTTTATCTTGTTCCAGCAACCACATTATGAAAAATCCCTCTACTCTATCCTTAGTCTAATCTAAATGGTTTTAGTATATCTTTCCATTCCACATTTCTCACACTGAGTATAGCTCGCGTGATCTTGGGAATTTCAGTAAAGGACTATTTCTTCAAAAATTTATAAGAACTCATGATAGGTTCATCATGATCCTAAATAAAATACATTACAAGGAGTGTCATGAGTCCTCACTGAATGAAGTTAAACATCAAAATTGATTCATTTTATAAAATATAAAACTACACATCTCTTTAGATCTTACACTAGACGGAATATATTGTGCATGATTGGTCTCCTATTACACTATAATACTCAAGAACTATGTGTTTACTGATTCCTATCGTTATTGGATTCATAGTGATGCCCAGATATTCAATCTCTAGTCGAGTCAAAACAAATATAAAAATTACCTCTCTCTATGTGTAGGCCAAATATTCATGGGAATTTTCTTCCTTAAAAACTACATATAAATTGATTCCTATTACCATAGGATAGATAGTGACACCATCTTTTCGATCATCAATTCGAGCCTCCATACCCCTTTTTCATGTCGGTAATCCAATGTCCCTTCATCATGACATTAAACTGCATGGTTCCTCAAAAACTATATGTTGATTGATTCATGTTATCACGAAAAATATAGTGATTCCAATATCTCCAATAATGGTCCCAACTAAAACAATTAAAAAAACAATTACCACCTCTATGCTTGGGATAAAACATTTTAGTGTTTTTCACATTCTATATGACCATGTGGATTGTTTTCTATCTTCCCAAGATACATAGTGATGACCATATCGACAATATTTTTTCCCATCAACAATGACTGATAATATAAATTCCCCACAACTCCATATGGGATGATCCATATAGTTCCATTATCCCTATATAGGATTCAGATCTACATACTTCCTTCATGTGGGTGTAATATGTCTTGAAACAAATTCACCTCATTTCCCATGTGCTTACCTCATGATGCTTAACTGCAAGGAAAACATACTGGTCGTGTGACAAGAAAACTACACAACAAAAATGGAACTACCACATGAATTAAAACATCAAGGTAACATCCCAAACACATGTCGATAAACTTCATGGAAAACATCCTTACTACTTGAAATTAAACTACATGAAGACAAAAATGCCCCCAATACATGACAATAAACTATGAAAAACATCACCCAATTTCCATCCCATATTAATGGACTATGAGATCCATACCATTTTATGATATAGTATAGGGTTATTCCATTATCTTTTAACAACCACAATCCATAAATCTCAATTCATGTCTCAAGGGCATCAGGTTTTCAAAAACCATCCATGGACCACGAAAAGAATATCAGATATCAATGGACCCCTTTTGACTATGCATGTATTCATATGGTTCCTACGTATGTGCCTACGTAGGTCAACCAAATGTGTAACTCTCCAAAAAAGGTTTTTTGATCCTTATGTTCCCTGATATCACTAGGGAAGAACTCAACACCGAAGTGGGTTCTGAACTAATCTTGGTACAATTGTCCCATATCATTACTTGTGACCAGAGAAACTTGAACCATAATTTTCAGTATTTTAGCCACTCACTCAAAAGGATTATGGTGTACTCTTGAGCCTATGTATCAAAATTAATCAATTATATATCATCCTCCATATTAGGTCCATGTTCATTTAAAAAAATAAAATTCCTTCACTTTTGTCAAATTTTTATGACCTTAAACTCTAGCCTATAATGGAATTAATTGGAAGAAATTAAACTCCATGAAATAGAGACATAACATTTTAAGGTTGAAAATTGATAAATTAAGGCTTAAATAAAATTCATGTACTCTCTCTCAAAAGTCATCATCTACATATTTTAAGAAAACTATAGGGTGAAAATAAATAAGTTGTAATGCTGATGGGGCTTAATATGTATCCACAATAAAAGAAAATAAATGCTTACTAGACCCCCATGATGAAGGAAAAAGTTAGAGTAATTATTGGATACATCTTCTTGTTGTGATAATATGTTCCATAAGTAGTAGAGGACCATTTATTCTACTCCAACCCTTCAACAATATTACACATTCCACAAATCGCAGTACATTATTTGAGTACCTTATATCACCATAGCCTTCCAAGGACCATTGAAAAGGTAACATGACTTCAAGGGATCTTTTTTATGATAGGCATATAGGATTATATATCCTAGATATTCAACGCTATTCTTAAACCAAATTCACAACTCTATAAAAAGGGACTTCTAATCATTGTGAGCCCTGACATCCTGGCGACAGAACTCCACAACTCAGTGTGTTATGGTTCATTCCTAGAATGATTGTACCATACCATCCCAATGACACAAGCATTGTGTTCCCTAGTTTAAAATTCATATAGAAAACTAGTCAAGTGAATTCAACATCCACTATTTCACTTCATAGAGTTTTTTACACATTATCAAGTCCAGAATGCAACAATCTTTTTTTGAACCTTTGAAGGACACACCTTAGGATTTTAAACCATATGGAATGGGGATCATGTTTCCAAATTAATGATCTGATCTTACCTAGGGTTCCAGAACCTTCTTGGATAGCTTTATTGTAATACCCAACCCACCATTAGGACATTTGAGTGCTCAAAAATAATTTAGGGTCCTCAAAAAGGTGTTTTTATTATATTTCTGGACCATGGTACTGATGTATAAGGGACACTACCTACCAACTAAAAGAATATCTTCCTTACAAAAAGGATCATAAATCTATATGATCCATGTATTCACCATGATGGAACCTAGTAACTGAGGGTGTTCTGTATCATCCCTATTATGTCCACCCCATCATATTTTGATCAACTCAAACTGTTGGGTTATGAAATATATCGCCCATATTCCAACTATCCGGGACGACAACAAGTCCCTAGTATTTCTCCATCAACTGATATCACCCCATAAACCTTCCATGAACCTAGTAAAAGAGTGGACACACCTCGTATTATAAATTCGATAAATTCATAAGGGATCTTACCTAATAAAAATAGAATATCCTCTTGTAAGGAAATGAGATATGATCCTCATGAGACTTATTAAAACCATATAAGAACACAAATACCCTAGGGTTTTTTAGTTCATTCCTAGAATGTCTACACCATATTCCAGGATCATTGATCTGTTCTAAGATAAAAGAACCTAAAATACACTAATACAAGGTCCGTGCTAAATGACCTTAAACAATATAAATAAAACGTTCAAGCTAAATGACTATAAACAAATTAAATAGATGGTCCAATATTAAAGACCCTAAACTACATAAATAGATAGACCGAGCTAAAAGAACCTAAATATAGTGATATAATGTCTGAACAAAAAGCACTAAACAAAACTTATAGATTTTCTGAGGTAAAAGACCCTAACGTACAAAAATATAAAGTCTGATCTAAAATACCAAAATTTAAAATAATAGATTTTACAACCAAAAAGACCCAAAAATACAATGATATAATTTCTGAAAAAACATCCATATTCTATTGAAATAGATGCATTTAGCTAAATGACCATAAAATACAACACAACATTGATTTAGTATCCATGAATTTAAAATCATGTAAGGCAACCCATATGGCCTAAAAGAAATAAAGCCTCACTCGCCTAGACTATCAACTTTATAAACAGATAAAGAAATCTCCCTCAAGATCATGTATTCTACCCAAATTATCCTTTTGAAAATTAGGTGATCACAATAATTTTGGAGAAGATATATTAATAGGGAATCACATGGTGATGGGGATTCATGAGATCTTATTGAGATAAAATATATTATTATTTAAATATTTAGATGTTGGAATTTATGTTTACATGATAGTACATAATGGATTGGTATCATTGGCGGTTCATATAATATCAGATCATAAAAAATTCATGCACATCATGAATGAATGAAAAACTAGACAACAACATATAAAGATCATGGGATCTCTTCATTGATTGCTTAAAATAAACATAATAACTACATTTCAGAGTCTCTACAAGAATATTATAAAATATAGAGGGTGTATCTATAGTCGAACTAGAATTATATTCGACTGACTAAACTGGACAAGTAAGCCAGGGTCCTGAAAGAACCATTATTTGAACATTGATGTGTCTCTCATCCAGTGTCTTCTTCTTCTACCCTAGGATAGAGAGGCTCAACAAATGTGTTCATATCCTCCATTTTAATAATATATGTTTTCAATGATGATGATTATGTTGAATGGTTAGGAATTAAGTGGGATATGATTTCCTTGTATTTTCATATTTTCATTTCCTAGGAATCCATTAGGGATTGAAATTTTATATAAACTATAGACACTTCTCCAGTTATTCCAACACCTCTTTCATCATCTCAGCCATATGAGCCTCGTTTACAAAATCATGGAATCCCCTCTCATTAGAAGAAAACGATTTTTGAGTTAGGATAATTATTTTCATGATTTCATATAGAGGATTTTAGATAAAACCACCCACCCCACAACCTTAAATAAAAGGATAAGGTGTTCCCCTTGGTCATGGAATTTTAACAAATGAGTCTCAGTATTCAAGGAATGAATCTACTTTTAGAATATATTACATCATTTCCGAGCTTCTCAAAATAATGGGGAAAGTTCCCCAAAGGGTAAAAACTGGATGAGCTAGAAAGGAATTTTGAGATGGGTCTCCATGTATTATCCCCTCAACTAATGAATCCCCCATTTTTTCTATTAGAAGGACGATTTCCTTCATAGAATCAGACCCACTATAAATATGGTAATCTATATGATTAGGGAACTTCTTTGAATCCTCATTGAAGTCTTGAAACTACTCCATCATTTCTACAGATAGAGGGGTTGGTGAGGAAAACATATTTCTTATATGGAAAACAAGTCGGCCTTGCATAACACCCAAATAGGTTTCAACACAATAATGGTTATTCTAATGAGTAATAATTGTGGGTGCATCTATGAAAATAAAAATTATCTCGGCATCAGTTTCATAACATGTCAACATAAACCAAAATTAGAGGATAACCCTAGGGTGTTTCTCTCCTCACACTCCTTAGAATAATGAGAGAGACCATGTATATGCCGCCAAAATGATGATAAAATGATAAGGTGTATAAGGCTTATAGATAGTCAAATCACCCATAATTTCTTCAATAAACTTGTCTAAAATTAATACCATGTTTGAGCTTTAATCGATAAAGATGTTAGCATTGGTGATGATTGGGCTGGTCTGTGCAGGATACATGTTGAAATTAAAGATATCAAATTGACTAAACGCATATGTATACTCATAAATGATTAATGGAATGTCCCTGAACCCATATATGTTCTTCAACCTAGGACAATATAAGGAATCAGGGATCTTGGTGTCATTATAGTTTCTATAATAACGGATACACTCTCCTATCCATTGAAATAAATACTGTAAAGGTCCACTTATCCTATAGGGGTAGAAAAATCTTGAATGTGTCCAACAAATTGGTAAATTTTTGAATGGTTTAGTACCATTAGATTAATGAACCATCCATCCACTAGTCACATTTCCATTCCTAGTGTACTGACAAGAATCTATATACATTCATCCACATTAAGGAAATCCATTTGCTTAGAACATGTCTATAAATTCTAATGCCTAAAGCTAAGAGGGATCTCTAAATTAAAATAATATACCCCTGAAGTATAATCTGTATATTCAAAAATATACCTATATGATCCATCACTATCACAAAATTACTAAGAAGGGAACCAATGGGATATTATAGTAGTTGGCTCAACCACACTATGACAAAAGAAAATCTTGATCTAGTTTTTTAGGGGGATAAGTTAGAATGTAGTTGGATCCTTCTGGGGATCCTCCATAAAAATTATAATCATGTACCTCACCAATAATGGAGACTGAAAATGATTTTTCAATACATATACGTCAAGGAGTAACTCATCATAAATATCTAAAAGAGGGGGGGTTATCCCCTCTTGGTAGACCACCCATTGGGTGACACCCAGTGCGCTGTGAGATAGATGGAATGAACTAGTGGTAGGGAACCAATGGTTATCTAGTCATCAATAAATATAAGGATTTAGATAGTAAATAAATTGGGAAATACATAATTTTTCATAAATATGAAACCGATATAACTTGTCTATGAATTCTATGCATCTTTTCCTG
Source organism: Viscum album (assembly GCA_963277665.1). Classification (NCBI taxonomy): domain Eukaryota; kingdom Viridiplantae; phylum Streptophyta; class Magnoliopsida; order Santalales; family Viscaceae; genus Viscum; species Viscum album. The sequence goes on from OY728150.1 coordinate 1,845,509,819, forward strand.
ATCCAGAATGGCCATACACATTCTTCAAAAAAATACCGCTAGGATGAAGATACAATTTTGAGATTTATCAACTTCCATTATTTTTTATATAAATGCAGAATATAGAGATATAGCTCTGATTTATGGGATAATGAGTGAAGTTATATTCATCCAGAACCAAGGGAGAGTTACCCAAAAAATAAGAAAACCCCTAGGATTGATCAAACTCCAATTGACCATCGTCATCTATTTTCATCTGAATATAGTCTATAGAAGATGAAACACAACAAAATGGGAGATTGAAGTATGAAGGAGGAATGGAATCATAATCCAACAATATGAACCTCTATTTAGGAATCAATAGTGATAAAGGATAATTTTCAAGATTGAGAGGATGAATCCATTTTAGAATGTCAGTATCAAAATCCATGTGGTATCAGGAGACATAATTACAGTGTGAAGAAATCACATCCCTTTGCTTAGATACATCATAGTATCGTTGACAAGAGCTGGAATACATCTGAAAAAAAGTATGTGATGTATGTTAGATAGATTAAATGAAATCATGTTAAAGGAAATACATAAAAAACTAGGGTCACCATATGCATCATATGAATCAGTAATGCATTCATTATCAAATAAAAGACTCATGAATCTCCTGACACCTAAAGATCTCACATATCAAATAACCCATAGGGAATCATACAATACACATGTCCCATTCACTAATCATGATCATGTGACTTGGAATTGGTCATGTGAGCTACATAATTGTCAAAGGATCATGCAATAGAGCTAGTAGATACCACAAAACCCTCAAGAGATTTTTAAGCCCATAGAAAAAGTTCAAAAATGTATAAATTTTTTGTTCATGTTGGATGATGTATGCGACTGGTAAAAGGGAGTCTGGTAGATCTATTTTCCCGAAATGGGTTTATAGCCAGTTCTATAGATGGGTTCTTGCGAGAGGGTCATACTCTGAAGGCACATGAAAAAATTAGGGATTTCTCACTCTAGGGAATGGAGTCACTATTGAATGATCCCCTCTTTTCTCCCCTATTTATTGGGAACCCCATGGAATACCATACTTCATCAGGAAGGCCAAGAATTACCCATGATAATGATTAACGAAACTGAAAAACTCTGAGGAGGGATTTTACATTCCTTAAAACCAATACCTTTTCCATAACGACTTTTCTCCGGTGGGAGGAATTTTTTTATTGTCAAAAAATGATATTCGATCAAATAACTATTGATGAAATAACTGAATTACTATATTAAATTCCTTGAAAATAAAAGGAAGAGGAAGGTGTCCATGATCCTGAAGATCACATGAATCCTCCGATGGAACAGGATTGAATGAACATTGGAAGGTCGTGTAGACCATAAAATGAAGTGTATACACTATGGAAGATCCTACAATGCCTCTCTGAAAAAGTCCTTATCCACATGACAAGGTTCCCCAAACAATAACTGGACAAACAATGAAAACTTGGTGAGCTCCCTCAACTCATGAGACTTGACAACTAGTGGATGCCCAATGAACTACCCAAAAATCCGTGGGAAAAAGTCAAATATCATGTCCTAAAAATCATGGTATGCATCACTGTTGGATAGAATGATTTTCCTCGAAGACATTAAAGAAAACTCATGGAATCCTCCATCCATTGTAAAATACATAATTGAATAAAAATTGGTAAAGGTAAGAGACCCTTAGGGTTATAAAAATCATGTGATGCTCCCCTAGATATCTCCATGAAAGCCCAATCACCTAGCAACATGTATTCCACATTTCAGAAAAGAATTTTAGCATTTCATCCCCATCACGGGAAGGGACTCAAAAATGACCACGTGACCTCACACTCCCCATTTGGATCCATAAGTAAAAAGAGATAGAGATTTCCATGAAATGATCTTTTACCTCCAAAACCCTTTTTTTGATCACATGATGTATCACCAATAGATATAGTGATTTTCTTCAATAAAATTCATATAGTTTCATGAGATCCCCAAACCATTGTAAAATAAACAGAGGAAATAAAAAAGGGAGAAAGAGGGAGCCCCTTACGATCTTAGAAACTTTGTGACACGCCCCCTAGTGATATTTTTGACACTAAACACACCTTGATGCATGTCTACCTCATCTCACAAAAATTCCTTATAAATCCATCCTTGTCTTGAAAAAGTTCCCAGACAAGTCACATAAGATCATGTGAAGGTCGTTTGATTGGTGCCCCGATCTCACGAAGGGCCTTGGAATGGTCAAAGTTATAATTTAAAATTCCACTGGAATGTTCAAATGATTCAATGAGACCCAGTTAATTGGATATAATATGGTTAAAGTCGCAATGATGATATGGTCATGCAGACGTTAAAAATTATGCCACACCCCCTAGAGAGAACCACGACTGGACATCGTGAAGACACATGATGTCAAGTCCCGCCACTAACTCCATCCTTGATTCACATGATATGAACTGCACAAAGTGGAGAATATCGATGGTACAAGGACTATAAATTCCACACCCCATCCTAAAAATTTACCCTACTGAGAAAAATATTTTAGTTAATTGGAATTTTCCTTAGAACTTCACACTAAAAAAACCAAGAACCAGGGAAGATTTATTAGAGTGGATGATCTCATGACTAGAAAGTCTTCCCATAAGGTATGATCTAGGGAACAACTGAAGTGATCAAGAAACATGGATAAATAACTTCTTGTTATTATCCATAGATCACACACATGACTTATATCAGGAAATATGATTGGTGTCCCTCATATCTATTAGATCACTGAAGACATAAAACAGGATAATGCTAAAAAATTATATGTAATTTTTAATAAATAGATGAAACAAAGAATAAAATATTATACACTTATGAATATAACACATACACATATGCCCATACTCTTCGTGTGAACCACACAATCCATGCGACATCACTGGGAAACGTCACCTAAATATCACAATGCTACATTGGAACACTATTTTTATCTTGAAGAGTCTTCTAAACATGTCAATGCATGTAATATGGATCCCTCTGTCCATCCCACCAATGTCTCATGAGTCACTCTGGGCTCTCCATCCCAGAAATGTAGTGTCCTTCAGACATTTTTCCCAGATCATACGAAGACACCAACATATCTCGGCTGAGTCTTGTGATAGTACCTAGACTTGTCAACTGGTTCTCACAATGACTTCTGGGCATACCATCCTGATCTCACAAACACATATAGGCATAGCATCCATGTTCTTGCATCACCCTCATGATATGATGTATTGAATCTAAAAATTCCTTCTATGTATGAAATACTAATCTTTTGATGACACCAGGGTATTGTTGCCGAATCATCTTACCCCCTCTAATCATGTCTGTCAGGATCATGTGGTGGATTCTATGATTAGACATCTAGGTCTCATGATGTACACTAGAAAAGTCATCCTTGTTAATGCTATGACCCTGAAAAATGAAATCCATGTAATGAGAAATAACACGAACAATCCAAATGGGTCATGTGATTTCATTTGGACTTGTCTGAAAAGCCTCCTATGACATGTCAATAAGACAATCAAGGAATTTTGAACATACAATCAACACATGTTAGGGGAGAGTAGGTCATGTCAAATGAGAATATAAAGACTTGATATCTTTGTCGATCCTTAGTTTGTAAACCCCAATAAAAAAGTAAATCGTAGTGCGTAATCTCCTACCCACTACATAATATGATATGACCTACATATAAGGGAAAACTCATTTTGTAATCCTATATCAGTGACATAACAAGATATGTCCCGCATAAATGGAAATTGTCAGTGTATAGACATTAACTAATAAAATAGTAGTGAACCTAACTTCTGCTATAACAAAGACATGGAGGATTATATCCTATGGCCTAATATCTATATTAAGCATCCAATGGGATTTTACATCACATTAGTCCTTCATCAAAAGGAAATGAGATAGATTATTTTTCATCCCTTATTTCTCACACCGATCATTACTTACATGGGCTTAAGGAATTAAAATGTAGAAATTCTATATCAATATAAGAGAAATTTTTTGTGTAAGCCTCAACCAAATGAACTAAATTGAATATAATTTCTTCTATAATCAGGAGAAATATGACACTTTCCTGAAGAATTAACTTAATATAAAAACCACCCAACAGATTTCCAAGTACATAAGCACTTCATCCACATTCAGTGAGACTGAATACTTTTTATCCATTGTATCTCACATCGATCATGTATTCTGTTGTCTTAGGGAGTTACGAAGGTCACTTCATTCTCATAATCTATCTCCACTATCTAGGGTAATATCATCAGATAAACCCCAATGAGTGAAAGGATATAAATATCCCCTATATAAGAGAATCTATTTTTGGACGAGCATTGAGGGAACGATTGAACTATGATAACTTTGATTCCTTCTAGAACTAGGATACATATGAAATATCCTCAAGAATCAAGCTCAAACATCCAGTTCCTAAGTGCCATCATATATTTCCATTTTTTTCATGATGTTATAATGAAATTTTTTAATGAACTATATGGGTTGTGATTCCTAATATACTCAGGATACAGAGGAAACCTCATATTGGCTCAATCCCCACCTAGAAATATTAACTCCTTCACTACATGACAACAAATCTTAAAGAATCTAATTATATTGATTAAACATATTAGTATATATTAATTATTGAGGAATGGATGAAGAACCATAGAAAATTACTTATGGATTCACCAAAAGTACCCCCTTTCTTATCATAAAAATATACTTAACCTATATGATTTTTGTTTTCATAACCAATCCCATATCATGATTCAGAAGATATTCTAGAAAAAATATTAAATCTATAATAGAGTTCCAGAGTAGGCATCCCCCATCGTAAAGGGTGTGATGAGACAAAACTCACATCATATTGAACAATTCATGTCCCTAAGTATCATTAGTAATGAAACCCCAATTAAAAACCTACCTTTGGAATGAAAACATGTAACTATTTATAGATGAGGGAATTGTAGGGTGATTCTATTATGAATAAAAATGGTGACATGATGTTAATTATTGATTGACAAATAAACATCTAACAATAAACCATATTTGAAAAATAAACACCCATGATGATAATATCTTTTGTGTCAAAAAAACTACCATACTATAAAACAACTATCAATCCCACTTACTCGACTATTTGAAACATGTCATACAACTTTCATTCAAGACACATAGTATTTGCAATTTTAATTACTTGTTCCACCACTTTTATTAATTTATCCATTGAATCAAACCTTAAACAACTTGTTCTTTAATTTAATTCATTTAATCCATTTTAATACAAATACATTATTTTCCCATATTTCATATTTACCATCCTATTTTTTCATTTTTTTCATCATAAATATTTCATGTCTATCTAAGAAACTATCATAACCATGACACACAATAACCAACCCTTCTCACCCAATTGTAACCATACTATATTGCATCCACTATTATCGTTGCACCAAAAAAACCAAACCATATTACCCAAAAAGCACATGTCTCACATTTCAAAAACATCTCATAACACAACTTCAACACACAACCTCACATCACTAGATAATGTAACCACTACACCCCATCACCCTCATGCATTATAACCGTTGTGTATCATAAGAAATACAAATTAAAACCATTTCACACCACCACCACAATACACCATATCACAAAAATTATAATGTCAAATCCATGAACACCAACCACCACATCACATACCCACCCTTCACACAACCAACCTGTTCACATCCATCACTACAAAACATACGAAATAACCTAGAAAAAAAACAATAATGAAAAGCACACACAATATAATACATCCTTTCTTCCCCATTTATTAATAACATTTCATAATATTACTTATTTTATTTGAATGGGTATTTTCATTGAAAGAAAATTCCATGGGAATACAATTTCATATCTAAATATACATTCATTTTCATTTTATTTAGGTTGAGGTCACATAGAAACACAAAAAGGGCCTGAGAACACATCATCGACTCTGTGGAAAAAGGATCCCAATAGCCTTATTTTTAGCAAGGAAATAATAGTGAAAAATATTTTCAATAAAAATATCAACAAAGTCAAAACATGTGACATATCCACATACCCAACAATTCAATTAGGAAAATAAATTATCTTATTATCCCGACCCATACTATCCACATAATGTAAATAAAACCATGAAATTCCCACACATTGCACATAAAATATTGAGAAGAGGGATCCCCTAAGTCAATGAAATTTTTTGATCTTTCTATGCACCATATAGCTAAAAATTTATATACCTAAATCCACAACCATAATAGAACATGTCATATCTACATACATTTCATCAAAAGATTTTGAAAATGTATCCCAAATCACACCAAGACCAAAAAAAACACTATAGTGGATCCCTAGAAGAATAATGCATTGAAAACAATGGAGAATGAAGAAGAATAGAACACTTATGACCACAACTCGATCACTAAAACCCACAGATCAATGAAATAGAAAAAGGGGATGTCTGATCTTTAAAAATAAACTATGTTTTCATTGAATATGAGAGATAGAGAGATAGATGAGAACATGAATTATTCAAATATTGGCCGATTAAGGATTATAATTATTATCCAACATGCCCGATTTATATCATAAATTGAAGGTTTTCACTGTAAATTCCTCAATCCCACAAAGAATACAACATATAATCTCCCTATAGGATATAAAACAATCAAAACCTCATCCTCCCCTAAAAGTCAAGGATTACTGGGATTAATTAATGTACACTGAAAAGATTTATCTTATGACAAAATAACCTTTTTCATAACCAACCATCTACATCCTACATGTTGTAAACCACCAAACCCATATGGCTTAAAACCAATTCCTATACCATAAATCCTATTTTACGGAGTAAAAAAACCAATGATAGTTCTCTCCAAACCCCATTGAATGCCTTTGAGCCACATATGATTACCAATAAAATCTGAAACTGTAGAACTAATGGTTTTGAATGGTTCATACAATTGCATTAGATACGTCTCATTCATTTGTCATCCTAAAAAATCAAAAGCAAAACCAATGAAAAGAAATGGGTTCAAAAAACAAACACGTGAGATACCTCTTAATGATCTCAGTACTCCTCAAATTCTACCTCATACAAACATCATCGAACATAAACACCCAAAAAACGTTTATGTAGCCACATCACCAAAAAAACCCATTATATCCTCTAACATGGAACTACACAACGTCATCTGTTACTAGCCACAAGCTTCCATACTTCCATATAACCATACAAACCTCCATAAATTCTATACTTACCACCAAAAAACCAACTCATAACTCTATAATGATTACTTGAATCTTCAAATCCTATTCTCTATGTTAATATATTATCCACATTCAGTGAAACTGACTCACAAGCGTATTTGTAATCGCATCAATGTATAATAGACCCTTATTAAGATTCAATTATTTCTATCTTAATATGTAAAAATAATTATAACACATAACAAATCACTCGTTAAGAAAACAACACATCTCATAATACAAAAATATCCATACATCACACCATAAAAACAAATAAGGTAAAAGAAAAACTCAAATTCTCCTTGGGTTCTACGAATGCATCAATATCTCTCACTCCCATGTACACTCCCCCAAGCTCCAAGCCTCCAAAACACATGGACTCTATTAATGGTTCATCGACATAAAAACTATTCTCTATGATCCTATATCAATACAAGTCTCTCGATGTATATTATTCCATCCTCATTATCTAACACTGCCTTGTCAATGATATGGGAGTAATTGTGAAGATATCAAAAAAATGAAACATTTGAAAGATGTCGTGTGTTCCCTCTAATCAAAGTGGTAGATCCAACTGATAATAAACCAAACCAATATATCCCAACACCTAATGGGACCAACAATCCATGGGAAAAATCATTCAAGACCTTATATACCTTCATCTCCCACATCAAGGGGAGACACTCAAGAACATTTTTCTCAAAACTGAAAAACTAGAGGCCTCCACCAACGATCAATATAGTCCTTATAATAGTAATGTGCCTCCTTCATACTCTCTCAAAATAACTGGATATTCATGGTAATGAATTATACCACATCAACATAAATAAATTTTTTTCTCCCAATACTTTTTTATTGAAAAAGGATAATGGATTAGTCACCCATACTACACCTCAAATAATGACTCACCAATGGATGATTGATAGTTATTGTTGTATAAAAACTCATCAAACAGAATTTTTCATAGAAATAATCCACCAAAGTCCAAGTTCGAATAATGTAACATAACTGCTATAATATAAATGGTTTTCCATGTCTTCCCAAATGTATAAGGGTGGAAAGTAGGGCTAAGGTCTAACTAGGATCCAAAAGCATGGTTCAATCCCCTACAGACAAATGAGGTAAAATGTGTTTCCCAATCAATGATGATGTTCATTAGAACAAAATTATCCTAACATCATTCATCGACCTTCTTTTAAATACATCCATGGAACATGAATCATTGATTTCTAGAAAATGATTCAACATCATCAGTTTGTCCACTATCACCCAAACTGCCTCACAACCACCCTAAAAAGCGGTACACATAAGATTGCATCCAACGATATGTTCCTCAAATTTCCAATTAGGTATATAAAAGTACTACAACAATCCTACCAGAACTCTGTTCTCCTATTTCACCTGATAGAAAACAATCAAAATCACCACAGACTCTACCTCATACAATTTCATCGCTAGCCACCAATGATGTCCCTTAAGACCAGGATACATATTGTTCACACATGGATGCACCTCTCGATGTGAGCAATGAAAATCATGGAGAACTCCATTGTGAATCACCTATGGAATAAATAAAATCCCATGAAACAACACCCAATTCTGAGAATCCAGTATCCACACCTCATGAGAATCTCCATGGATGATATAAACACGAATCACCTCTTCCTTTGTGTCTCCCAACTTATACTTCTACCCTGTCAACATCATGGACAACTCAACAGACTTATAATAAAGTAATAATTGTCCACTTCTCTCTCATAATTCATGTTTCATTGGTGAAAACTCCCATATCCCTTTTAGAAACATCTCTAGACTCCCGAACCAAATTCCCTTGATTCTTCCAAATCAATATATCAGTAACCATTTTTTCCTTCCGTGAGGAGTAAGAGATCTCAGAATCATAATCTGGAATAAATTCTATCCACATCCATTTGAATATATTTAAATCCAACTAAGAGAAAACATATTTTAGGCTCTTTAGGTCCATAGACACTGTCAAGCGCTCACTGATAAGGTAATTTCACCACAACATTAGAAAGAAATGGTTGCCGCTAAATCTAGATCATGAGTAGAATAGTTATGATGATGGACTATTTTTTTTGTACCATGAGTCAAAAATCATTTGTACACACCAAACAATAAACCCTAAACACCAAATGGAATAGATAAAACTAGGGGAACTACAAGACTCTCTATGGTTAGTCCTAATGCAATAATAAAAGTGGTATAAGTGAAGGATTGTGAGGATCTAAAGTCAAACCAATCACACACATGAGTAGAAGAAATAAAAAGAGTACCATGAGAAACTCCTACCTGTTATAGAACAACTTCCTATAACATGTATACCTAATGACGCCAATCTCCTTAGCCTCTTTGCATGAAAAATCAATGACAACACTATTGACTAAGTCCCCAAAATTAGTGACAATAACAGGGTTTCCAACTTACAACTCCACCTACTCTCTACTGCGGTATAAATGACGGTGGTGTTTGCTGTTGAAATTTTCTCAAAGGAAAGTGTTGTTGTTTTTGAAAATGGTCACGACCAACCAATTGAAACTAACATCCTTGACTAGTTAGAAATTGATCCTAGTAGTGGCCCTATACCCCAAAATCAAATAATGATAGTTTAAATACCCCAAAATGTTCTAGAAATCAACAAATCCAAGAAAAAAAGTTAAATATATACTGTGATGAGCTATGTACTCGCCTTAAACGTAATATCCTTAACTCCCACATCCCACTTCCAAAATCCCCACTCCTCAAGATTTTATACTATCCACTTTATTAGGATCATCATAAAAATAAATCATCCTATCGATAACCATATCATCATTGTACACCTTATGATATGTTGTGGGTGTAAATAGAGTGATTGTAAACTTGATCCTAGTGTGAAAAGGCTCTTCCTGATACCATGCTCTAGACTTCTCATGTGGAAAAACCTATTTCGAAATGTGTAGGAGGTCCCTGAACCTAATATGAATCCCTTTCACACTCAAAATCTCATACTAAATGGAGAGTATCTCCATCATATTAGATTTCCATATAATTTATGACAATAAATATGCTCAAAACTCAATATGATATTCAGGCCACAACACATTTTCCTCCCTACATTCACTATGATATCGTTTCAACCACTGACACATAGGTCCAACATATGACTAAATACTAATAGAACCCCATAAGGATTATGTGTTAAGATCAAAATAATATTTGTCTCATCCTCCCCATGTTAATACTATTTCACCATATCAAATACGTTCACTTAATAGTTCTCTAGAATCAAGTGTTGAAAAAAAAATCATCCATCAAATCCTCATATTCCATTCTCAGTTCAATGCTCCAATGATCAACTGGATCATCAAACCAAACCAAAATTACCTAATCCACACACAGAGAAGGAACAAAAGTTACTCCTAAAAATAAAGTAGAACCCACTAATCATGGTACCAACATTTTTAAAATATGGTTTATTTAATTTATTAATTTTATTTACATATCAAAATACAATTCAAACATGAAAACAATTAATCATGGTTAATATACCTTGCCTTGGTATCTAACCAAAACATTGTCTACCAGACTAGGTAATTCAATATGCTTAGAGTCCATGCAATGGATCATGGAGGGGGGAGGGGGGTAAATAGTATGTCTTAGCCAATATCACTGGCCTATTGCACGCACCAAATACCATTTGGATCTAATTCCCAACCAAATCATATATTCCTCACCATTTTTGGATAAAAAATCCTTCCTATATCTCATTTATCCCCTACGATACCACTCTATCATGAACCCTCCCCACCCTCGATTTTGTAATGGAAGGAGAGAGATAATGACCCCCTGATTCACAGCTCTAGTATGGCTCAATTTGGAGAGTATAAACTTGGGTTTAACAATCACACATTATGGGAGGAATTACCCTCTACATAGAAAATAATATCAAGATATAGGATAAAAACCCACAAGAAAACTCCATTATATTATCTAAGAAATACCCTAAATCATACCAAATGTCAACAATAATGTAAGACATACACATAAATAGTATTCCAAAATATTATACCAAAATACAGGTCTATGTAAATGACACAACAATAGCTCCATCAAATCATGTAATGTCCTCGTCTTTCCACGATGTCCTCTTGGAAACCTAAAAATAGTTCATATAAATTGGGTGATCATAGTAGGTATACTAAATAGGGACATAACAATGGTCTCAAGTGAATATCTAAAAAGATAATGTTATTGTACCAGTGAGAAAAAAGTACATCCAACAATAACCTATGCTGGTCATCAAACCAAACCCATCCCTAGTATGCCTTACATACAATATCATACATCAAATATAATAATATAATTCACAGACAATAGAAATTAAAGATGAATTATTACTATTTCTTTACATATTTTTAGCTCTCATGCCCCATCATTGAATGACATGTGCTTCCATCCCTTTCCTACACAACACATCCCAACCACTTCTAATAACATCTACCCCAATGATACATGGGCCATCTATGATGTGGGTGGGGAATTATCCCTAGTGACCCCACCATCTCATGGTCTAACATCTAGTGCTAGAATCATGTAACATCACACCATGTCTCTCCCTAAGTCACTCAGGCCATTATATCTAGTCAACATTTCTAGTGAATTAGGGTATCATGAACGTGAAGGACATAAACCTCATGCCCTCCTCCTACAATGAAAGACCCCTACCACATATCCAAACACATCTATGACTCATCACATCATGTATATAACTCATAATATCACATATGAACCCAAAATTTCTGGTCCAACATCACTGGGTAATATTAAACACCAACCCGCATCATTACTACTGTTGAAGGACGAGTGGATAACTGGAGCTAGGTAACGATTTATGAGATCATTGTATTGGATTTAATGGAAACCACCCATAACCAAGAACCACTGAGTTTTGGTAATGTTATCCGATTATAGAGGGGTTCATATAGGAAGATCATAAACATACAATATATATAGAGTAAAAATTACTTAGCATATGGGTTCACAATAACTACACTATGAAACCCATTATCACCACTATTATAAAAAATAGAAAACCTCAAAAATTATGTGACCAATATATGAAACACATCATAAAACCACCACACAAACAACACAACATTTCCAATTTCAGTTACACGTTCCACAAATTTTACTCAAGTAACCATTCTATTCCACATTACAGAACCTATTATTTCATTTTATTCATGTATGTATTTTAACCCCATATTAATTTCCATACCATATAGCTTATTTAAAAGCCTATTTTGTTTTTATTTTTCATCACAAATTTCCATGGATTACAGGGAAACTATCAGAACCACACCACACAAAAACCAGTCCATCTCACACATCCATCACCAAAACACATCAAATATACCATTATCAACAAAAAACCAACCAAACCCTCTCTCCAAAATAACCTCATGTCTCACATCTCAACCAAATGTCACAAAAAAAACATCCACACAAAAAACCTGCACATCACCACCTCATATGACCACTAAAAATTATCACCACTGTGCATCACAACCCTACACACCATAACCAATGTGAAACAAATCACTCAATCTACCATATCACATCTATTGCAACCTACCACTGCATAAAATCCCATACGTCACACAGCCTAGTTGGACACCTCCATAACTTACAAATATCCCAAAATAGTTTGGGAAACACAATAATCACACGCATAAACAACATCATATATCCTCGATTCCACATTTATTCAAGGGTATTCCTAACATTACTTTTTTGTTAATGATATATATTATCAAAAAAATCAAATTCGAGGTGAATTTTTTTTAACAAAATATAAGTTTATTAGCCAGTATTTATTTTGAGAACACACAATAACATAGCATGGGTCTCAACAAATATCATCAACTGTGAAAAAATGGATCCAAATAGCCATTATTTTCAACAACACAATAGAATGGACTAATATTATTAATAATGGTATCAAAGTAGTAAAAACATATGATATCTCCCCATACCATCAATTTAATTAATCTATTTTTTTATCTAATAATTTCAACCATTAATATCCACCTAGAGGAATAAAAAATTGTGAAATTCCCAAACATTGTACAAAAAAATTGAGAACGAGGATCCCCTACCTCAAAGATGCTTTTGGGTCTCATTGAACACCATATGAAGAATATAAAATAGTACTCAACCAACAAATTCACTAGAAGAAGATGGATAAACCCAGGCCACTATAATGGATTTTAAAAATATTTCCCATCCCACCCCTGAACCAAAACTAGAACATAATATTTGATACCTAGAAGAAGTATAAAATGAAAAAAATGAAGAAATAAGAAGAATATTCCAGAAATCAATAGAAATCTTTTAGTAGAACCCACAGATTGATGTAGGGTGAAATTGTTGAGTCAATAAAGTTTTCCTTATGAATTTTCCATTTCTTCATACTTAGGGGAGATTGTTGAGTCAATAATGTTTCCTTATGACATTACCATTCCTTGTTATTTTGAAAATAACAAACACCTTATCTCATGGAAAATATCTTTTTACACTCTGTTTTACTTCTATAAGGAAAATTTTCATTCCCCAAGGAAATTTATCCTTACCATGTTTTTCATTATTCGTTATCTTGTCTAAGTGTAAAATTTGGTTTCATATCCAAAACCTCGGAATCATATAATACTTAAATATTGAGCATTCTATTTTCAGACATTTAATTCATACACCGATTTCTCTGAATTTAGAATCCAAACCCTTCAGAGTTGTGACTCTGAGTTCTCTGAATTCAGACTCCAAACTCTTCAGAGTTATGACCCCGATTTCTCTGAATTCTGACTCCGAACTCTTCTGAGTTATGACTCCATGTTCTATGAATTCATACTCCGAAATCTTCTGAGTTCTGACTCCGAGTTCTCTGAATTCAGACTCCAAACTCTTCTGAGTTCGGACTCCGAATTCTCATGAATGCTGACTCCAAACAATGTATGTTCAGGTTCTGAATTCTAGAGAGTCTAGATTCTGAATTTCCTTGAAATGCAGACTCCATAAGTCTATAGAGTTCAGGTTCTGAAATCTATATAAAACAGAATACGAATTTCCTTGTATTATAGACTCCGAATACATTTTTTATTAAACTCCAAACTTTTATTTTCTTACATTATGAATATTTGATTTGGGTTATGTAATCATATTTTTTCTTACACTTGTTTTCGTTAAATTACAATGTCGTTCATTCAGTTACTAATGAACCATTGTTTGAGTGACACATCTACAGGTCCCTCCTAAATCTAAGGAAAATATGACCGTTGGATGAGGGAGCCAGTAATTGGTGTTATTACTATACATAGGAGGTCATTTGAAAAGAGCTTAACACTATTCTATTACACTAGAGATTACATGTTGTTGATTTGATTTCTAGAGAGAAACTCCCATTGCTTTGTGTGTACTAATATTCTTGTTCCGATTTTCTTTGTGCAACTCTGATTATTGGTGTGTACAATCGATGGATTCTAGGGATAGGAAGATAGAGGTGTTGACTACCTTGAAGTTGAGGGAGTACTTGCTGACGAAGACAAAGGTACCGACTACCTAGAAGTTGAAGGCTTGCGAGGATAACAAGACAGACTCTGATCTTCATATCAAGGGCATATCCTGGTGTGGGTAAGATAGAAATTCATGAAAGTATAAATCAAGTGACCATTTTCCAAGGTTGTTGGATACCCTTCTCTTTGGGTTAAAAGATTTACTACTTGTTAATATTTTTGTTACAAGTTTTTATCCACATTTTATTTGTTGAGGAAAGTATAACTATATTTTAATTATTTATACTTGTACTCTAATTTAGTGAGATTATATATGCTTTAAGGTGGAATCTTTATATTTGTAAACTTTTGTTATGATTCATTTTCCAGAACCATCTTTCCGAATTCACATTCTCAGAATCATATTTCCAGAATCTATAAAGTGTATAGAACTAGAGGTTTCATAAATTATCTTGTTTAACCTTGTTAAACATAACCATCTTTAAATGTTCCAAAGGAATTTTTAAAAGTATAAAATTCACCCCCTCTTGTATTTTAAGCATCATTAGATACGTTATTTAGTATCTCCATTATTTCGATCATACATTTGGTATAATAGATTATATCATAATCACATACCATCTCAACAATTGGTATTAGAGGGTTGGTTTAATATGAGTTAATCTCATGATTACAATCAATGGAGATTTTGTCTCATCCTTTTCCTAAATCAGTTTTTCAGACTCATAATGTTCGGATTCATATGTTTCTTAGAAACACTCTAGTTTTATTTTCCATTATGAGGAATATTTTCCTTGTTTACGAAATTTTTCTATTAACAAATTTTTGTGGAAAGATTTTTCTTAAATATGGAAGGAATCAATGTTGGTTCCATAGAAAATCTCAATCCAAAAAGGCCACATATTTTCGATGGGAATGATTATGAATATTGGAGAGATCACATGAAGAGTTTTATTATCAATAATGGAGTTGATAATTTTTTTATACTTATTGGAGGATATAATACCCCTGGTAAAGAATTTAGTACCATCACCAATCAAGAAATGTATGAATATCAAATAAATTATAAGCTACGCAATACCTTGCTTTGTTCCATGACTTCAAATATATATATATATATATCCAAATTTCCTCTTGTGAAGAAGGAAATTTTATTTAGAAGAAACTTGATGTTACTCACTTTGGAACATCCAAATTCATTGAAACAAGAAGAGTCATGATCAGAGCTGAATATCATGGTTTTAACATTCCTTATAGAGAACCCATATGTAATGTGCAACAATGATTCATGATTATCGTGAATTGTTCACAATCCATGGGTGGGAAAGGATTAGATGATGAAGTTCTTGTTGAAAAGATCATAGACATCATGCCCAATGACTGGGAATCCAAGAGAACTGCTATTGATGGGAATAGTAAGGTTACTCATATTTCACTTGATGAACTATTTAGAACTCTTCTTCAACATGAGACCAGATTTAAGAGAGATGATGATAATGTATAGAAGAAGAATAATAGGAATGGAAATGTTTCTTTTACTACAACTTCAAATCATATAAGAGCTAAGACTCCTGATAGAGTTACCAGATCCAAATCTAAGATGGTTATTATTCAATCCGAATCCAATGGATGTGAATCTTCAGAAAATGAGTTAGAAAATCGTGCTCGATGGATGAACAAGATTGTTGGGAAGAAGAACTTTTAATCTAGATGTAAAAAGAAGGAAAGGAAAGATAAGAAAGATTCAGAAGTCACATGTTATGAATGCAGGAGAGCTGGACACATAAGGCTATATTGTTCTATGTTTAAGAGAAAAGAAATAAAGGAAAATCATTCTGAGAGATAGAAAAAGTACTACAAATCTAAGTCTAAGAAAGTCTTGAAAGCTAATGAAACGTGGAGTGCCAGTGGTGGTGACCCTTTAGATGAATCATCAGATTATGAATCTTCTGGATAGAATAATCTTGGTCTAATAGTAGAACTACCTATTTACAATCATTGCTTAGTGGCTAAGGTACACAATACTGAATCAATGACCAATTTTTCTTAAAATTAAATTATAGTGATGATAAATATTATGAATCTTTAGATGAATAATCTTCTTCTGATGAAGATAATACTTTACCTTCATATGAAGAAGTTTCAAGGTTTTCCAAACACCTTGAAATTGAGAATTCAAAACTTATAAAAAAGATTGATAAGAAAAATTATAGGAATACTATTATTATAAAGGAAATATCAAATATTTCTAAAGATATTGATAAAAAAATTATTGATTTTGAAAGTATTTCAAAAATATTGAGGAAGTAAATTCTGAGAAGAATAAACAATCTAAAGATCTAGAAAATGCAATTTCTAAGAAAAATATTTTCGATCCTAACTATAGTTCAAAATCAATTGTCTTAGAAGAAAAGAACTTTGTTATCAAACTGAAATCCGAAATTGTTTCCTTGAGGTAGTGTTTGTAAAAATTTACCTTAGGTAAGGAAAATTTTGATAAGAAGTCTTCTCAAATCCGACCTCTATGGAATAATTATAGTTTTGGTTATACTAGTTCTAAACTGATTTCTAGCAACAATTATTTAGTTACGCAAAGTGATCCTTTCTGCACTAAGTGTTAGTGTGGTGAACACTGGGCAAAAATGTGTTCCTTAAACCAATGTCAGTCTTTAGGATCTCAACAAACCTATTTTTCTATGAAAATTTGGGTACCTAAAATTTTTCTTTCTGAAATTTTTGAATCCAAGAATGTTTGGATTCTGAATATATAACTCTTTTTTCAGGAAAATAGAGAAATTACCAATAGAAATACTTGTTACATGGATAGTGGGTGTTACCAGCATATTACTGGTAACAAATACTACTTTCAAAAGATTATCAAGATGAAAGGAGGAAAAGTAACTTTCAGAGATAATGCTCAAGGAGAAATTATTGGTATATGTAACATCTTTCTTCTTGGAAAAAATTTGATTTCAAATGTTTTATTTGCTAATGGTCTTAAGGACAACCTCGTTAGAATATTTCAATTATGTGATGAAGGTTACCTTGTGAATTTTAGGAATGAAAAGTGCTTAGTACAAAATTCCAAGGAAGAGTTTATTCTTTCTTCCCATAGACAAGAGAATGTATACACAATAAACATAGAAGACCTTTGGAGCCAAGATATTCCTTTCCTTAGTGAAATGGAAGATCATTCTTGGTTTTGGCATAGAAGGTTAGGTCACTGTAACTTTAAGAACCTATTCAAACATTCTAAGAAAAGATTAGTTAAGGATCTACTAGGGCTAAGATTTGATTCTTCAAAAGTTTGTGATCCTTTTCAATATGACAAGAAACATAAATCAAGCTTTAAATTCATCAGTGTAGTCTCAACTACTGATACATTACAGTTAGTGCATATGGATCTTTTTGGTCCTACACAAACTAGAAGCATTAGACACAAGTATTATGTATTTTTTTAGTTGATGATTACATTATATTTGTGTGGGTCTATTTTCTTGAAATGAAGTCTGAAGCCTTATGGTATTTCAAAAGTTTTAGAGCCCGCCTTAAAAATGAGAATAACCTTCCATTGAAAACTATTAATAGTGATCATAGTGATGAAATTCAAATTCTGATTTTGAAGCTTTTTGTAGTAGAAAATGATTGAGTCATAACTTCTCAGCACTAAGAACTCGTCAATAGAATGGTGTTGTTGAAAGAAGAAATAGAATTATTCAAGAGATAACGGGAACCATGTTGAGTGAATATTCTATTGCAAGACATTTTTGGGCCAATGTTGTAAGTACTTCTTGTTATACTATAAATTGAGTTTTAATTAGACCTTTTCTTAATAAAACTCTTTATGAGTTATGGAATGGTAGAAAACATAGACTTTCCTACTTCATGGTTTTTGGTTGAAAAGTAATCATCCTGAATACTAAAGATAATCTTCATAAATTCACAGAAAAATCAGAAGAAAGAATTTTCTTAGGCAACTCCAAAACTTCTATGGCTTATAGAGTTTTCCATAAAAACACGTGTACTGTTGAAGAGACAGTACATGTGAAATTTGATGAAACTGATTCTTTTATTTTTAAACAATCCCAACCTATATATTTGGATATGTTTTCAAAAACTGAGTATCAACATTTCTTAGATGATCCTTCTGATAAGGAAAATGACCAATAAAATTTTTCTGAAGCATTTACCCCAGAAGATTTTCTTCCCTATGTTGATGAGCATGTTTTACATAACCCAAATCAGTTGTTTCTAAAGATTAATCCTAATGATAGTATCATTGGTGATGAGAATCAGCCTATATGGACTAGAAGTTCCATAAGAAATTAAGTAGAAAATCTAGAATTTATTTCCCAATTAGAACCAAAAAACAATAATGAAGATTTAGGTGATGATGATTGGATAAAATCTATGCAAGATGAACTAAATGAATTCAAAAGGAATAATTTCTGGACCTTGGTTGAAAGACCAAAGGATTCTTCTATTACTGGAGTAAAATGGGTGTTCAGAAATAAGTGTGATGAAAATGGAATCATAGTTAGAAATAAAGATACATTAGTTTCTAGAGGCAATAATCAACAAGAGGGAATAGACTATGAAAAAACCTATGCTCTAGTATGTAGACTTGAATATATTCGTATCATACTTGCCTTTGCAACATTCATCAATTTCAATCATTTTCAAATGGATGTGAAATGTGATTTCCTTAATGGTTATGTTCAAGAGGAAGTTTTTGTTGAACAACCTCTTTGTTTTGAAGATACAAAACATTTCAATCAGGTTTTTAGACATACCAAAGCTTTGTATGGACTTAAGAAAGCTCCTCGAGCCTGGTATGATCGACTTACAAGATTTTTGCTTCAAAATAATTATGTAAAGGTAAATAAAGATCCAACATTTTTTATAATGAAATATAAGAAAAATGTTTTGATTGTTAAAATTTATATTGATGACATTATATTTGGTTCAACTCAACAATCTTTAACGGATTCCTTTGAGGATATAATGAAATATGAGTTTGAAATGAGTATGATGGGTGAGTCAACATTTTTCCATGGTTATCAAATTTCTCAAAAACCTGAAGAAAACAATATATCCCAACATAAGTATATTAAATATCATCTTAAAAATTATGGATATTACAACACTCTATGTATATGTACTCCCATTGGTACCTAAAACAAACTTGATCTTGATGAAGCTGGGAAACCAGTAAATCAAACATCTTTTAGAGGTATTATAGGAAGTTTATTTTACATGATAGCTAGTCATCCAGACTAAATGTTTTCAGTATTCTTATGTGTAAGATATCAATACAATCCTATGGAATCTCATTTAATGGAAGTGAAAAGAATATTTATCTACTTAAAGGGAACCATGGATTTAGGACTCTTCTGTACTTCTGGAAATGATTTCGTTTTGAAAAGTTTTTCAGATGATGACTTTGGTGGATGTAGAATCGATAGAAATAGTAAATATGGAAGTTTTCATTTCTTAAGATATTCATTAGTTTCTTGGTAATGCTAGAAGCAACACTCAGTAGCACTTTACACTTCTGATGTTGAATATGATGCTGCTGGAAGTTTTTGTGCTCAAGTGTTGTGGATGCAACACACACTCACATACTATTGTATGAGTTTTAATAAAACACAATTTTTTTTGATAATACCAGTTTCATTTCCCTTAGTAAAAAAACTTCACATCACAATAGTTCAAAACACATAGATATTATGCATCACTTTCTTAGGGATCACACACAAAAATGAGATATCATTCATCAATTTATTAGAATGCAAGATCAACTTGCTGATATTTTCAAAAAATCATTACCCTATGATAGATTTGAATACATTAAATAGAAGTTATGAATGATAACCATAAGGTAATCTTCTATATTAACTTCCTATTGAACCAATATCATTACGGTGATAAACTCCATTTATAGGGGGATTACATTTTCTTGTTAGTTTTCAAAAAAATTCATAATGAAGTTTTTCATGTTTTTTCATAATGAATTTTTTTTCATGTTTTTTTCGTAATGAAGTTTTATTTAAATATTACTTAATGAAAATTTTCACAGTCCATTTTTTTCAAGATTTTCGTAATGGGAATTTTCGTAATAATGATTTTCGTACTTGAAATTTTCATAATGATGATTTTCGTATGAGAAATTTTCATAATGAATATTTTCATACTTGAATTTCTGTAATGATGATTTTTTTTCTCAAAATATTTCATAATGGAGTTTTTCATTTTCAATTTTTTATTAATCTAATGTTCTTTAAAAATAATATTACCTATTACTAATAATCTTCCTAGAAATCAAAAAGGTATGTTTCTTTCTTAAGTTTTCGTAATCACCTTTTAATTGTTGGTAGTTTCTTATGTTTCTTTTTCTCGGATTCTAGTTTCCTTAAATCCAAATGTATTCTTTTAAAAACTTCAAAAGATCGGATCCTACAAAATTTTCCTTGCGGCTATCATTTAAACCATTAGATCTGATTAGAAGATTTTTTAACCGTTGTATTGAGATGGGAAGATGAATTGTCACATCAAACGCCTATATAAAAGAACCCCGAAGGGTGATCCCACATCAGATTTTAAGCCTTTGTGTACGAAAGCTCTGCCCATTTCAAAAGATCGTCCTAATCCTCTCAAATATTTCTCGAATCTGAATGTCTGGTGAAGTTCTTTCTCAAGAGTTGTCAATTTTCAAGTTGATTTTGGAGTGGCAGATTTAGAGAGAAAGGTTGGTGCATCCAAATTTGATCAATTAATATGATTCTATAGTATCCAAGAACATCAAGCTTAATGGATGTGAATGTGTTTTTATATTGATTCTCGGGGCTCAAGACTTGGTGTATCCAGATCTACTTATTGAGTTTTATGAGTCAGTGAGCTCATTTAAGGAATAAGGTAGAGAGAAGTTTTCATTCAAAAGCTATGGAAAGACATATGTTTTATCTTATACAAAGGCAACTAGTTTGGTTAGTGTTCCATTTGAAGGGGAAGATGAATTTTGTTCTCATAAGTTACCAGATGTACAAGGATGTTTTTTCAAGGTGAAAGCTATGGAGTGTCTTTGACTTTCAAATGTCAAGATTTTGAAAGTTTTCTCACCTCTCAATAAATAATCAGATCCTTGAATTGCGGGTTCAAGGGTTTATCATTCCGAGAAAGGGTGACAAGGACACCTTAAAGAAGATTGATATGTACATCTTAGATTTTCTAGTGAATCTGAGGAAGATATATTTGATGAATCATATACTGATTATGATAGAGAATATCAAGAATGGAAATTTGAAAGAACATATTATAATATATCCAGCTATTCTATCCAGGTTTATTGTTCGTTATCTCGAGTCTTTCAAAATCTCGTGTAGTTCCAAGCCGAGGAATTGAAAAGTCATATTAGCATGTTATGATACTTTGAAGAGAATGAATGTTGGTTTCTGTAATGATTCCATAGAATTCTATGAGTTACTAGAGGAGGAAGAAAAAGTCGTTCTGAGGAATCAAGTGG
This sequence comes from Viscum album, assembly GCA_963277665.1. Taxonomy (NCBI): domain Eukaryota; kingdom Viridiplantae; phylum Streptophyta; class Magnoliopsida; order Santalales; family Viscaceae; genus Viscum; species Viscum album. The sequence goes on from OY728150.1 coordinate 1,845,532,229, forward strand.
TGGAAGAACCATCAATAAAGGTTGGAAAGAAGAGGAAATTTAAAGAAGTAGAAGAAGAAGAAAAAACCCCTAAAGCTAAGGAAGCTCAATCCGCACATCCAATGCCCAAGAAGAAGAAATCCTATCCAAATGAGGTTGTATCCAAGTGGAGGGAAGACAAAAGAATCAGAAGGAAGGAGAGGCATAGTTTGTCTTTGATCCTGCTGAGGCCAAGGATTTGAAAACGAATACAATAGATGAGCTTGAGAAGCAAGACAAGGAAAAGAAGCAAAATAAAAAGATGTCTGAGACTAAGATTGTGCAATCCCTTCCGAGGGATACTAAAATAGCATCCAAACAAATCCTAGTACCAAAATCCTTCCGGGTAGAACCCTTACCTTAGACTCTAGGGAAGAAGTACATGACTCCGGAAAATGCTCAAGAGAAGATTGTTGAAAAGAAAGAAGTTATCAACAGAGTATAAGAAGAAGTTGAAAAAAGTGCTGATATAGCTTATTTGATTAAGAAAGGTGAAGACTTTCATGATAAGGAAAGTGCTTCCAGGAATTTTTCAATCTGGGCTTCTCAAGTCGGATCTTTAAAGCTTGCTACTCTTGGGTTAGACGACAAGGTTGAAGATGATGTGAACAAGTTCTCTGAGGAAGTAAGTTATAATCATCATTTCATTCACCTTGAACATGATGAGGCAGGACCGTAGAATGGGATGATAGATGAAGATATAATTTCTCAGTTGTCTAACAACGAACATGAGTCTCCGAATGAATAAGTTGTTCTGAGAAACGATAAGGGGAAACAGGTGGTTGAGAATACCCCTACTAAAGTTGTTTTAAGGAAAAAAGAAGCTAGTGGATCTTCAAAGAGGAAGCTTGTCAAGCTTGAGAAAGTTTCCTCACTAAGAAAACTATCATATTCGGAGTCATCATCCCAAGGACATGATTTTGTCATTCAAACTTTGCTGAAGCTAGTTGACACTATTCCGATCCTTCCAAGCATTGACTCAGGATTTCAGATGCTCCAACACAGCATGAATCAAAAATCAGATTCTGTATCCATGGTAATAGGGAAGTGTGTAAAAATAGAGGCTGATTACAAGAACTTCATCATCAACTATGATGCCCACAAAAAACTTGTATGAATGTGGTTAGCTAGTCAAAGAAAATAGATGAAGACTTGAGAGATCTTGATGAGTTTCAACATGAAGTTAAAGAAGATTTTGATATTGAAGATAGGAAAATCAAGGATCTCACGACTAGCTTTAAATAAAAGCTTACCCTTGAGCAGAATACTCAAATTCTGGAGGTCAAGGATCTGAATAGGAAGTTGTATTATATTTCCCAGAGTTTGAAGAGGGAATGGGATCTTCAGATCGAGATTGAAGAGAAGCTAGTTAAGCAAGATGAGTTATTGAAGGCTCGCAGAGGTTTTGAAGACTCAGGAATAAAAGATCAAATCATTAGTGAAGAAAGCCGAGGATCTGGACTGGATCCTAATGCAAGCAGAGGAACACCACAAGGAACTCAAAAATCTAAAAACAATATTGAAGAAATTGATACCCAAGGAAAAGTAAGGAAAATAGATCTAGTCTGATCTTTTTTTGTAATGTTTCATCCTTGTACAACTTTTTTCCTATCTAAATGAAATTTTGGTTGCTCATTTTTGTTTGCATGATTTGTACTAATATTTCAGGTACAAAAATTTCTTTTCCATTCCCTCAAATTTTTTTTGAAAATCACAAATGGGGAGAAAGAAAAAAAATGCTATGAAAAGAAGAAATATCCCTAAGTATGTGAGAGTTTATCTAAGGGGGGTTTTCATTACTGATATTTCTATACTCAAGATAAAGAAAAATCTCATTTCTGAAATCTAGAATACGATCCTTAGTGTTCCAAATCCAAAGGTGGAGTTAGTCGTATTCATCATTTTCCATGTGTAAAGGGAGATAAGTTTTATTTCAAAGTATAGAAAAATATTTTCTATGTCCTTATATTCTTTTTCGTAAGTATGTTTTTTCTTTCCAAAAAGGGGGAGATTGTTGATTCAATAAGGTTTTCCTTATGAATTTTCTATTTCTTCATACATGGGGGAAATTGTTGAGTCAATAAGGTATCCTTATGACATTACCCTTTCTTTTTTTGAAAATCCCAAACACCTTTTCTCATGGAAAATCTCTTTTTACCCTATGTTTTTCTTCTATAAGGAAAATTTTTCTTTCCCCAAGGAAATTTATCCTTACCAAGTTTTTCATTGTTTGTTATCCTGGATAAGTTTAAATGTTTATTTCATATCTAAAAACTCAAAATCATGTAATACATAGATATAGAGCATTCTGTTTTCAGAATCCGGATTCAGTCTCTGAGTTCTCTGAATTCAGACTCTGAACTCTTCTGAGTTCTAACTCCAAGTTCCCTGAATTCAGACTCTGAACTATTCTGAGTTCTGATTCTAAGTTCTCTGATTTCAAACTCTGAAATATTCAGATTTCTAACTCCGAGTACTATGAATTGAGACTCCGAACTCTTCTGAGTTCTGACACCATGTTCTTTGAATTCAGACTCCGAAATCTTCTGAGTTCTGAATCTGAATTCTCATGCACTCTGACTCCGATCCTTGTAAGTTCAAGTTCCAAATTATTTAGAATCTAGATTCTGAATTTCCTTGAAATTCAGACTCTAGAATTATATAGATTTCATGTTCCAAATTCCTTATAAAACAGAATCCTAATATCCTTGTATTATATACTTCAAATTCGTTTTTTATTAGACTCGGAACTTTTATTTTCATACATTACGAATATTTGATTTTGGTTATGTAATAATGTTTTATCTTACACTTGTTTGTTTTAAAAAATGATGTCTTTCATTTAGTTACTAACCAACTGTTGTTTGAGTGACATGTGTACAGGTCCCTCTGAAATTCAACGAACAATGTGACTGTTGGAAGAGGGAGCTGACTGTTGGTGTTGTGCCTATTAATAGGAGATCATTTGAAAAGATATTAACACTATTCTATGACTCTAGAGATTAAATACTATTGAAGTGATTTCTACAGAGAGACTCCCATTTCTTTGTTCATATTGAACTTCATGTTCATATTTTCTTTTTGTGACTCTGATTGTTTCTATGTACAATCGAGGGCTTCCAAGAATAGGAAGACAGAGGTGCTGACTAACTTGAAGTTGAGGGCTTCCTTACTGAGGATTATAGAGGTGATGATTACCTTGATGTAGAGGGACTACAGGGATAGCAAGATTGACTCTGATATTCATATCGAGGGATCACCTTGGTGTGGGTGGGATATACTTTCTTGAAAGTATAAATCAAGGGACCTTTATCCAAAGTTGTTGGATACCCTTCTCTTTGGGTGAAAAGATTTACTACTTGATACTTGTTTTTTTACAAGTTTTACACTACATTTTATTTGTTGAGGAAAGTATAACTATCTTATACTTCCATATACTTGTACTCTGATTTAGTGAGATTTTATACGCTTTAAGGTAGAATCATTATCTTTGTAACATTTTGTTTAGTTTCATTTTCCAGAACCATCTTTCCAGATTCACATTCTCGGAATCATAATTTCAGAATCTATCAAGTGTATAGAACTAGAGGTTTTGTGAATTATCTTGTTTAACATTTTTAAACATAATCATAGCTAAAAGATCCAAAGGAATTTTTAAAATCATACAATTCACACCACTCTGGTATTTTAAGAATCATTAGATACATTATTCAATATCTCTATTATTTTGATCATACATTTGTTATTATAGATTATATCATACTCACATACAATCTCAATAGAAATATGATGGAATATCTATGATAATATTCTAGGGTTCACCCAAAATAAGAGAGAGGGAGATATTATTGGGTGAGTGAATGAAAAATAATCAAAAATTGGTTTATAAGAAACCATCACCTCACATTATTTATGAAGTAAATATAAAGTTTCATAGTAGGAAATAAAAAATGCGTTCTTACCCTAATGTAATCAAGTATACAAGTGTATTACATAAAAAAATGTGTAATAATGAAAAGTAACACACTATACAAAATTGTGTGTTTATGTGATAAACAATATTCAATAAACCCCCAGCAACACCTCCTTCGACTCTATGCTATTTGGATAATCAAGGTTTCAGAATAACCATGGTCTATCTAAGAGGCTTGAGAATCCTTATGCTCAACATTATTTGACTGTTAAAGTCAACAAACTCTACAAATAAGTGATATCATGTTATCATCATTCTCTAGAAATCTAGAGCTACACATGATTCAATAGGAATCAAGAACATACCCCTTCACATCAGCTAGGAATTGAGTGCAACACACAATATCCACAATTCCTAATTTTATTGCAACCCTATGAATAGATTCCTCATCATCGTCATCTCATAACATGTTCATTCCCCCTCCATAGAATAAGCATTTCAATAAGGTCCACCTACCTTGGATTCCATGAAAAGTAATAGAAAAGAAAACATGGCATTGTGGGACACTAGATAAATGAAAGAACATTATCATAATTTGTGTATCACAAAAATACATGTCATCAACATCGAACAAAAAATATGCTACAATGTACTCAAGGAAACATCCTATGGTTTTCGGGTCTATACTCACACATCCACATGTGATCATAATCTATCACGATGATCAAAAATCTTTATGAATATATCATATAACAGAACATGTTTATTGAAATCCTCTAAATTTTATGGAACATTTTACCTCATTGATGCCGATGTAAAAGGCATGCCTAAAAAATCCTATATGGTTTGATTACTATAAATCTAAGTAGTCAAGAACACATCTTTGAATCCTTTTTATCATAAATTTAGAAACATATAATCTTGAGGATAGTCAAGTGTTCCTATAACCAAAACCATCTATTTTATTTTAAAAATAAATAAAATATCACAAGAAATGATATTTTTTCTCTCTTGGATAATTTATGACTTATCATGACAGGCCAGTGCATGCACCCACAATATTCTCCAAAAGAATAAATATATCTTGATAATTTTTCATAAATTATTCTTTTATAAATATCTTATTGCAATTTCATACTAATTATCTTATTATAATTATCTTTTAATAAATTATGATAAAATTTCCTTTTATAATTATCTGTTGATAATTAATTATAAATTATATGTTTATAATTATCTATGATAATTTGTCTTCAATTTTCCTTTATAATTATTTTTTATTATTAATTTAAAAATATCCTTTATAATTATATTTTAATAATATATAACAGTTTAATAATTTTTATTCTTTGATTTATCCTTTGATAATCTAGTAAATATGAATTGAAATTTTTAAAATTATCCTTTATAATCAAGAAATTATTATTTGATAATTATAATTATTATTTTTGTTAATCACATAACTATTTCTTTATTATTTAAATAATTATACATTGATAATAAAGGAAATTTTCATATGATTATTTCTATAGACTATTTCACTTGATAATTACCTTATAACTATTCTGTTAAAATTTTTATAATTATATTCAAATAATTTTCCTTTCCAACTATCCTTTTTAATTAATATAATTATTCTTTAATAATTCATGATATATTTATTTGATTATTGGTGTAAATTTACTTTGAAAATTTATAATAATTATTTTTTTCAAATTTCAAAAAAAATCACTTGATACTTTCTTGTAATTATTATTGACAATTTCAAGAAATTATCTTTTCATAATTTTCACATTTATCTTTTTGATAATAAATAATACTTTGATAATTTTATTTTAAATTATTATCTAATAATATTGTAATTATTTTTGTTGAAATTATTCATAATTAACATTGTATAATTCCAAGAAATACATTTTTTTAATCGTTACTCTTCTTTCGAAATTTACTGCAATAATCATTAAGTGTTTTTTATTAAAAACATCCCTTCATAATTTATGTTTATCATTTCATTTAATTTAACTCCTATCAAAACTAAAATAACTATTATTCTGTAATTTTTAAGAAATTGATAATGAAAGATATTGTTAAAGGAAAAAGATAAGAACAAAAGAAAAAAAGAAATAAAAAATACCTTTCTTCCACCTCACACCAGGGACACCGGATAACGAAAATCAATCATTCTACCTAGACATGGAAAAATTGAAAAGATTTAGTCTTCACTAAGAAGACAAAGGATCATTTATTATTTCTCAAATTCAACAAAAAATTTGGGCTATTCCACCGATGATTAAAAAATACCCATCACACATCCCTTCCACAAATACATAACCAACCATTTAATGTACCGATTCAATGCATGTTTAAATTGAAAAATATTTGGTGTAAGGTTTAGTTTCACAAAATTAAGGTATTGAAATATTTATTGGGTCAATAAGAGTGAAAGATATAAATCAAGGTACCTTTATGGTGTTATAATGGAGGTCACACATGTTTATGGTAGAATATGTATAATAAAAATCATTTTTAGTAGTTAAATTAATAATCAAATTTTAAAATAACTTAATCTAACAAATGGAATCACCAAAACACCTAAATCAAATTAATTTAATTTCCCACCTAGGTTAAACAATGTGTCACATACCTAAAATTGGTCTCATATTTCTCATATGATGCTCCATTTAAAAGATATGAAATTACTTTTGAACAATAATTTAATAAAAATATTAAATAAATTATCCTCGCATGAGATATGACAAAATTTTGATTCGAACAAAATTGTTTGTTGTCTCTTAGGTAAACCCTATATCTTGGACCACACAATGATCACATATTTCTCAAAATTTTAGTATTTGATATATATTAAATTATTTGCAAAAATTAGTATAATAAAAATATTATGTAAGTTGTCCTCATGTGATATCTTACCGAATGATCGATGATCACAAATTTTAGGTTGTATCAAGGGTAATAATCTCATGTCGGACCAAACAGTGGTATTATAAATAGCATATAATTCCCTTTTTGAGAGATATTAATTTTTTTTAAAAAAATAATATAATAAAAATATTAAATAAGTTATCCTTATGTTAATTTATAAAAAATTCTTAATGAACACATCTTTTAGGTCATGCAGAGAGTAAACTCATTATCTTTGTCCAAATGGTGGTACTTGATATTTCATACAACCCCTCAATTGGGTGATATTCATTTATTTTGGATTAATCACTCACACATAAAATAATATATTTAATATTTTTATTACATCATTGTTGAGTCTCTAAAAATCTAATAATCTCACACTAACTCAGTACCAAACTCTAAAAACATTCAATAGAATATTTGTAGATGATAACTAATATTTTACCCATACACATTGACTTTAAAAAATTTCTTCAGTGATTTTTGATGAAAATTTGAATTCTCGAGTAAAATACTAATAAATAATTAAAAAAAATTCATTGTGTTAAAATTGACGATATTACAATTGTAATGGATTAATTATGTTAAATTTTCAAATATATTATGAAAGTATTATTTATGATAATTTATCAAAGGAAATTTTAAAAGGATAATTAATGAGAAATTATCAAAACATAATTATAAAAGGATAATTAATAAGAAATTATCTTAATATAAATATAAAAAGAAAAATTAGGGTAACAAATCAAACATTAATTATTCATATAGAAAATATTGTGACAACATGCGTTTTCCTAGAATGATAATTCATAAATTATCCGATATATATAATGTATTTTCATATGTGTTATTTTAAATTTTTTTGAAACAAAATAGTTGGTTATCTTTCTAGGAGACCATAATGAACCATTAGATTTGATGTTTCTATGTTTCTGATAATAAGGCCATGATTATGTGTTCTTTAATACTGATATTTGAAACTATTGAACCACATGGTATGGGCCATTGATATTGATGAGTTTGAGGTTGCATGTTCCTTACCTTTTTATTCTTATAATACAAATTTTTCTTTAATATGATTTATGCGTTCACACATTTGATGATCATACATGATTATGAATGCTTATGGATGTGTGAGTATGTGTGTGGACTGAGAACCTTATGTTGAATCCAAGAGTACAGTGTATCTTGTTATTCATGTTCAATGTTTATCACATATATTGGGGTGCTAGTTTACTTATGTTGATGTTCATGACTTACTATATATTCCACCATTAGAAGTTTTCTTTTGTGGTGTTATTCATGGAGCCTAGGGTTGGTGGATTTGTGTGATATGTTTATTCCCTATATGGGAGTGCACAATATTTTTTACGATGGTAATGAGGGACCTATTCATAGGTTAGGGGTATGAAGACTCTTTTTGGATGTTATGTGATGAAATCAGTTCCTAGATCATTCTAAATACTATATTTTAATTTCATAGTTAATTCTATGTAGCTCTTGATTCATAGTTAATGCTGAGGACATGAATTCCATGATGCCTGGTATACACACTCAATGACTTTTATATTCCAATTATCCTGTCATAGATTCTTAATGAATGCAAATTGGATCTTGAAGACTAGAGAATGTAAATAAAATGACTTATTTGTGTCATAGTGTATGCCAGTTATAGAATCTCATGATGCTGAGCAGTATGATTATTTATCATTATGGCTAGAACAAGGTTCTCCAAACACCTTTACTATCCTTATGGCATAGAACCGAAATAGGTATGATCTGAGGTTAGTGGAATCAAGGATAATGCATGACCACTGTGGTTTAGATAGTGTGTCACTATACTTGTTTTTTACTTATTATTATTATGGAATACACTTTTATACTTGATGAAATTTGGTTTAAGATCCATTGGTGGTGACCTCCCGAGTCATTTACTCACACCATACTCAATAATTTCAGTGCGCTTAATGATTTCAAGACTATATATCTAGTGAATCACAAGAATCCTATGGTGGATGATCGAGAATTGGAGTATGGAGATGGTGTGGAAGAGGGTAGAAAAATAGTACCTCACAAAAGTTGTTTATTTTCTAATCTTTTGCAGACTTCTTCTCAAACTCAAGTTATGCATTCCACTTTAAGAGATGCATTATATTTTTGACATTTATTCCATCGTTATTTTTCCACATGTTTACTCAAGTTATTTGAAATAACTTTTATTATTGATTATGGATCTTTTGGAATTATATTTAAGTTAATCTCTCCCCACCAATAGAATCATACCATCCTTATTAATTGAAAGCCTCTTTCATAGGAGGAGGCGCATATGAGGTCATGTAACTTCCAAACTCGGACTTAGGGGATCAGGTCAAGATGTTACAACTAGGGATTATTTGATTTATTTTCTAAATACATATCTTATGGTGTATTGAAATTTTTCATAGACACCCATATTCCATGTAAACATTATAAAACACCAACCATAATGAATATATAACACCATCCATAAACACCATCATACATCGTTAACCACTCATTCATGGTGTAAAAACCCCACTATAGTTATTTTGTAAATCCAACCACTACTGAACCTCCTCGAGCGACCACTCAACATCTATGACTGGTCAAACTAGAAAAGAAATGGGCCGAGAAGGAATATATAATTAAAAATATTTTATAATGTGATTTAATAATTTTACTTTCTATTTTTTAATGATTCTATAAAATTTATTTTCTACTACATTTAGATTTTATTTAATATTATAAAATTTAATCATTTCAATGTCTTCTAAATTGGTTTTTTTGGTTTCTTTACATAATTAAAATGGGAATGTTACTTTTATAATAAACAGTAAGAGTGGATTTTCACACCATCATAACCATTATTTTTATTGATTATTCAATTAAATTAATCTATTTTCATTTTCAAAAAAATGATTTTCCTAAAAATATATGGAAATTTATATTTTTAAGGATATATAATGAAATGGATATTTCTACGATTTTCAACGTAATTTATGCTCTTTCAAAGGTATTTTTTTCTATGTTAACATCCTTCTATAAATTTTAGGCTTAACATTGGATTTTTCCATATGATTTCATCCAATTTATTTGTCTAGAAAGATTATTCTGATGATGTTTTCAGAATAATTATATGAAACCCATTACATTCCCATGGGTTAATTAAGTGATGTAGAAGTAAGGAATATTTATATGATATCATCCACTATTTTTCAAGATAGTGATGATTCTGTATTGATTAATTTTTTATGAAACCACTATATTATCAATTTATTATACTATTATGAAATCATAAATTTTCAATTGATCTATTGGAAAATAATTGTCTGATTTTCATTATGTTATGGGTGGGTTATAATTATATACCCATTTAATGTATTAGCTAAATACGAATATCTCTGGATATAATATATAGTAATCTAGGACTGAAAATTGTCAAATAATAGACTTTACATACATTTATATTCTTGGAAGTAAACCTTAAATAAGAAATAATGAAATATAATGTGAACCCAAGCAAAAATGGAATTTTATCTACTATGATACTCATGGAATATATTGTTGACTAAGAAAATAATTTTCAAATTTTATTTGTTTTTGAAAACTTATGTACTATACATATCGTATGTTCTTAGGTATCATTATAGATTGTTGATTATTCTATACTTATATGTCATAATTATGTTTATGAAAATATCAATATTTAATGAATAATGATTAACGATCATTGATTTAGTTGTAATTAAATTATAATGTAATGATCATGTTATCATACCATTATGGTTATATTATGGTAACGTATGATAATCTATTGATACCCACTACACTTACTAATAGTAATCATATGAACACTCCCTTTCTCTGGTTTCTTTTCTGCAGGTTGTGATTGAAATTTTTTAAGTAGGGTATGTCTAATAAGCATACAATTTTTAAAAAATATTATGGGATATATTGACGAGCTTTCCTGAGATATGAAGATTATGAATCTATTATCCAAATAAACAAAACCATTATGCTTTTGGGGAGTGTATTCTTATTACACATATTTAATATTTATCCAAAATAATTTAATATTTATATAAGTAATACTTGGGTCCCGTCAATTGTAATAAGAGTAAAGTTTTTTTACTTTTAGAGACTATGGTTAGAGAAAATTAGTAAAATCCCTAGAGATACGTCTATATATATGATAAAATATTTATTTTTTGGTGAAGTATATATTTTGTGGTTTATTAGTAAAGAAATAATTGTCTAGATACTAGAAAGTAGATGATGTTGGGGAATTGATGAACCGAGAGGTAAACACCATGAAAAGTGTTGGATGAGTATCAACTACGTAATCACATGATACAAGATGAGGGGGGCTAAGACAATACACATATATAGACCCACTATAAGATATGTTTTAGTTAATTGACATGCTATTTATGATCTACTATGATAAATGTGAGCATATAATTTATAATAAAATTTGATAACTCATATTTATATGAGAAGACCATAATGTTTTGTGGGTTAAAATAAGGTGTCACAATTTAAGTCATATTTAGAATTATTTTCATGCTCAAATGATTTCTTACTCTGTTTTTTGATGTTTGATACTCATGATAATCATTTTTGTTTTAGTCAAAGGACTTATGTAGTATAAATTATGTGTATAACATGTGTGATGGATAATGCAATGACAATCCCCATAAGAAAAAAAATTAACTGGGATATAATTTTTTAAATCATAAATCTATGATAACCCAACTCTCTCAAGATATGAAATATATTGTGATGAATGATAATCATTCAAATATACATTGTTATAAACACATTACCATTGATTCTATCATTATGACAACATCCACTAACTATTACATTTTCCTCTTATCAAATTATTATCGAGAAATGTGTCAATACTATTGAAAAGATATTCTCTATTCCTTGATGCTTATTCCGTGAGTGTTCTGTATCTTCTGTGTATCATTGGTAAGGTGTAACTAATTAATAGTGTACTCTTTTTAAGAATATTTAGTAAGAGGTGGAAATTAAATCCATTAAATAAGAATATTTTATGAATATATTCTTTATAATCAATAGATTTCCTAAACTCTTCATTTGAAAATAGAAAGATATTTTCTGTCACTAAAGGAGAAGGATAATGAATCCATTAGTACCTATGAGGAAATTTTCCCTATAACTATAAGGCCTGGTTCTAGTTCCATCAATGACACTGCAATAGAAGATGACTAGTTATTAAGTGGGTAAGACCATGTCTCTAAATTATTAGGATATAAGAGTCATTGATAGATATTACAAAGTCATTTGATGTTCTCTCATATAAATATAGCAATTTTTTCTCTTATTGTTCTTTTGTTTTTTGTTTGAAAAAATAAATATATTTTTCATTTAAATTATAATAATAAAACCCATGGAGGAATGAATAGTGTCCATCACTCACTCAAAAAGCCTAGATTATATAATAGAGGACATTTCTATATGGGGTGTAGTAAATTATTTATATGTGAAATATAATATCATTAAGAAAAATAATGTTTACTTAATTTGAATAGTCTTGTTAATGAAATGAATTGAGAGAATTATTAAAAAATTTCCATCCACAATTCAATTCTATAATTTCAATGAGGATGAAATTTCTCTAATTAGTGCACAATTTTTAGTGTCATTGATGAAAAATATTTTCTGAAAACCTAATTATGAAATAGAAAAATGAAATGAACAAGCAATCCCAACTTCTGAAGTAGTTTATGCGAATGAAGGTGTAAAAGGTATACTTACCATCCAATCTCATACTAAACATATTTATTTTTATTCAATCTTTAAAAAATATTGTATATATGATTAATTTACTAAGGGTTTGACATCATCACCTTAACAATTTTATGATTAATTGTCAGTGGAAACTATTTGTGGCATGTTTATCAAATTTGAAGTATATCACTCCTCTCTATTATAGGTGTGAGGGAATATGGTTTCCCAAAATTAGATTATTATAACTATTGTTGAATTTGATGTTATCTTGAACTTGCATTGTCTCTATTTATATTGATCCCATATTAATATCCATGTATGGCTACCCAAATTTTATAACATCCATGAACCCACACTCTCTGATCTGATAAAAAACATAATCTATAAATTTTTTGTTGTGATATTAATAAACATGAACCAATTGTAGCAACTAAAAACATAAAACATAAAATAGATATATTAGATCACATGCATTCACGAATAACATTTAGGTATTTAGTTTTTCTATTTTGAAAAAAATTATTAAATAATAATACCCATTTCATTAATTGGTAATTTTTCCAACTATACTTAGATTTTATTTTTCATATTAAGAATTTATCATCTCACATATAAATTTTATTGTATATATATTTTAAATAACCAAGTTATTTAAAAAATTGGTAAAAAACATAAATATGGTGACATAAAATTCTCAGTAAGGGTGAACATAGGTATTAAAAATTGAATATTACTAGTGAGAACCAAATGAACATTATTGCATGAGAACATATTCAAGGTGCATGAGAATAAAATATGTGAATTCATAACTTTAAAAATAAATAACATAAGAAATGATCCAAAGAATAAATATTTTAAAAAAATGAGAGAAATATGATTCAACAATAATTGTACATATTAAAAAATCATTGATTAAATGAAATAATAGAACTTAATGAAAGCATAAATAAGTAACATGGTATAACAAAAATTCTTTATGAAATCACCAAAAATGATAATTCCAACATTCTATTATAATTAACTTATAATAATTAAGTCCATAATTTATTATGTGATACCAATAATTAGTAAACATCATTCCCCTTAGTAGTAACATTCAATTTTTAAGACTTTCTCATTACCCAAATCCTTGGAATTCTATATCAGACCAATCCATCCTTGATTTATAATTTAACCCCCAATCATCAGTTCATAACATGGCCACCCATAATATTTTATAGTTGAACCAGTCTTCCATTATCTATACATAGTTTAGCATACAATATAATTAAAATAATATTTAGAAGCTTTTATTTTTCAGAAGTATAACCTTTAAAATAAAAATTATTCTTTTTTAACATGACTAACATGTGGAAAATAAATAGTAGCCTTTATAATAAAAATAAAAAATAAAAACTGATCAAGATATATAATAAGAATATTAAATTATGAACATATCACCATTTAAATATAGAAAAAATAATATTATCCTAGATTAATAATATATTTAAAAGAACATTTATGACATTTCTTTGAAAATAGGGAAACTATATTTTTCTTTCGACAAAGTCATAAATAAATAATACATTAATGTTAAGACAACTATTTTGAATGAAACCATGAAAATTTTTAAACAAAATATCAAATAAAAACTATAACAGTAAGAAAATCCAACCATTTTTATGTATTAAAAAAAGACAACATTCCCACCATGGATAAAAAAGATCCCTATTTAGAGAAAAAAAAATAATACTTCTATAAATTAAATTAAATTTAAAAATGACTTTAAAAATTAATTTCATTATATAAAAATATCAATATTTTTTATTTTTTAAATATCATGGATATAGAGGATAAAATATTTACAATGAATAATGGAAATAAGTTTAATTGGTTCTTTAAAAATCATCATATATTCTTAAAAACAAATCATTGAAATGAATTGGAATCATGTAAACCATTTAAATTTCATTATTTGATTATTGGATGTTTTTTTAAGAAAATTAAAATTATATAATTTAACCTTATGAGTCCTTGAACATAAAAATTCACATTGAGAAATGAGATTACAGTATAAACCCCTTGCAGATTTGGTAACTTTTGAATAAAAATTCATTGAAAGAAGGAATATGATACAGATTTTAAAAATCAAGAATTAAATGAATAAATATGACATAATTCATTAATTGTGTAGAAATTAAACCACATAAATAAATCATGTTGAATGACATGAAACATGTCTCAAGAAAGTGAGATTGAGACAAAGAGAACACCTACAAATATCATAACATTTAATGTGATAATTAATCTAATTATTTATTATGTGAAAATATATAAATAAACACAAAAAAAGTGTAAACCTATCATAAAAAATATTATAGATAAATTCACACAAAATCAGTTCATATTAAATAAAATGAATAAGTTTTATAACCCAATGAAATGAAATCATATTTAGGAGCCCCTTACATCGAGTCTGAATTGTTATATATGTCCATTTACACTAATATAATGATACTAAATAATTTATTTAATATTTTTAGAACAGTATGATAATTTTCTAATTTACATTAATCGATTTTTTAAATAATTTTTATGAAATATTTATTTACATAATTACTTTATTCAATTATGGGTATTTTCATATCATTATCTTCATAATTTTAAAAAGAATTTGATATGTGGAATGTGGTTAAATTTGTTACCATTTCTTCATATTTAAAAAAATTATTGAAATATTTATAATTTCTATACATAAGATACAATTTCATTATAATTCATAAAAATATGAAACAAAAAATTGCATCAACTTTTGAGGTCATATTCTGAACATACACACAATTGATGGTTTTACAATTCTTTGGATTGAAAATAAAGAATGAAAATAAATAATTATAATTAAATAATCATTAAACTATCATATACATAAAATAAATTCTTTATGTACATCATCTTGACTAGACATAAGATGAATTTTTGAATAATGAAGTACATCATTACATGGTGATGGTAGTCGATATATTCACATGTGAGATGATTCTATTTTTAATTATTGGAATTGTATGAAAAAAGATGACATTTGACATCTCCAGAATGATAATTATTTCATTATCATCATATATATACATGAAATACATCATTATAACCATCCATTAATTTCATTTATGAGAAAATAATTTCTAGAGTTCGTTAGATGGTAGTCCGCACATACACAAAAATGAAGGATTTATTTTCCTTTTTTGGTAAAAGAGAAAAATAAGGTTATACCATTAACCCAATTATATATTAGTATGTGGGGGATACTTATTTCATTATATTATAATAATTATGATAAAATTCATGGTGGTTGAAGAAGATTAATATTTTGAACTGTCTCTTAAGAAGATAACTTCTTCTTTGAAGAACCTCTATTAAATCTCTCTTTAAAGACCCTAGGGATGGTCTTTTATGAATACCATAATATAAAGAATATATTTATAGAATTTATTAAGAGTATTTTCTCTAGATTTTTTGGGATAAGAGGACCATGTTGTTTAATGAAGATAGGATAGGTTGTGACCTTATATAATAGTGGATTTTGGTACACAAAAAGTTATTTAATGATTTAAATTAATATAAATTAATTTTCTATTTTATGTTAAAAAATAAAAATATTCCATTATTTTATATATTTAATTACAAATCCTCTAATAAAATACAATTAAGGTAATTTTAGGTGATATGTAGTTCATAACTATTAGTTTTTACCACCCATTAACCCTTTTAATGATTATCATGATTGTGATGTTTTTTTCACTTTAGGGTTCAAGACAGACAATATATAATGATAAATGACCCATTATTGGAATAATATTTGATATAATATACTATATTTAATAAAATATGCGAATAATAATATATTTATAAATTATAAATCGTTTATTAAAATATTATTTATGATAAAATACCATTAAAGGGTTTTCTGGGACTATTCACATAATTTGGATTTAAAATTATTGAGATAGTAATGAAATTTTCATATAATATATTAACACATAACATGTAAATTATATATATATATATAATTCATGTAACAACATAAATTATTCGATAATATTTCTTTTTTATGTTTTTAAAATAATTTACTTGGATTTTTTATTTATGGTAGAATCACTGTGACAGCATTGTGAATGAATTTCTGTTAATTAATTTTTCCATACAAATTTTAAAAAATTAACAATAGAAAATATATAAATTAACCTAAACATTAACCATTTATAGTTATTCCTAACTTTTTTATATATTAGTCACAATGTTTATATAATAATTGAAATACAAAATGATACGTTTGGGAATTTTATTTTGAATAAAATAATATAATAGTATTTATTAAAAAAACTGCACCAAAATGAAGTATTTTATAATATATAAAGGTTTTGGTCGAATTAAACTCATAAAATTAAATATATACATATTTATTGATTATTTGTAATCCTCTTTTAACAGTTTTAAACTTATTCTACTCATTTTACCATTATAGTGGTGACAAAATTTTTACCAATGTTAATATCCCTCAAGAAAAAATGAAGTTGATCTATTTTTTAAATTTTGAAATTATTATTAAATTTATAGAAACTATTTTATAAAATTAAATCCATTTAATTTTAATAAATTACTTTTAATATAAACCTATAAAACTCTATGAAAAATGGTGTTCATGATAAATGTAAATTTGAAGTAAAAAATTAATTTATACCAAAATTAATCATATTTTTTACTCCAAATAAACTAATTGTATTATGTTTAATAAAAAGTAAGTAATGAAAATTTAAAATAAATTTCAAAAAAAAATTATTTTAAAATACATGATTGGTGAAGGTATTTTTCTATAATATCTATACATTTTCATTATTCATATAAAAAATTAGTCATTTTATAAAAATCCCTTGATTTCACCCTAGTTACTATAGTTTCAAAAATTATATTATTTCTTTCATAACAAGTTTGAAAATTTTCAAAAAATTTAATTTTTTCCCAAAAAATATGAAACCCATTTTTGAATAATTTTCTTTTGAAACATAAAATAACTTTTCAAAAATATTGACTGCTTAATTCCTAAGCATTGATAAATAATTTTTTTAGTATGACCTTTATATATATATATATATTTGGAAAATCATATTTAAATCATACAATTCAATATTTAGGTTATAAATTCATATATAAATAAAAATATTTTGAGGTAATTAATGTTCAGAATTGCATGTGCATATATTCTATCAAATATAGTCTTCCATTAAAATATCTATGTATTATAGTTTCTTCTACTTAAATTAATATTTTTCCTTGAGATCAGATCTATATATTGGTATTTCAAGGGTTTAATACATGAACATTCTATTTTTAAAAATCTATATCATAATTTTTTTTAATAAAATAATATTTTGATTGCAGAGGAAGATAAATATGAAGGATATTTGAAATAACACAAAACTAGGTTTCCAATCATGAAAAAATTACTAGGAACTAGAAATATAGATATGGAGGAGAAAAGTTGTGTCTTAATAATAATGAATATTAATAGAGAATGTGATCACGAAAAAGGTGTTGACTATAAAATAATGTATTAATAAAAGTGAAACTAGAACATCAATTCATTAAAAATGATTATAAAATGGAATCAAATTAATTTTTGATGCCCTGTTTTATTATTAACAATAATAACATTGAAAAATATACTTAATGATTTGATTCACATTCATAAACCCAATTTTATCCTTATGATTCATTTTTTAGATGTTTTCCACCAGTATCACATCATATATTCCATGTGATGAGTATCCATGAAAAATATTTCATAATCCCAAAATAAATAACATTTAATGCATCATGATATATAGATATGGATAAAAAAATAAGACTCATGTATTTACTAAAAAATGGTATGAGCAAACCAAAAATGAAAAAATCATCATATGAGGAAACAATATATCTTAATAAAAACATTCCATTATATCACCAATAGTTGAATTTATATCATTCAATAAATAAATAGCCATATATCCTAGTAAACTCTAATAACCAAATCTATATAAACTCTTTTAATTTTAATCTTTATATAATACTTTTTATCATAAATCACAAAAAATGTAATTTAATTCTATTAATTTAATCCTTCACACTAAACCTAATAGTTTCAAGTACTATAATACAGTAAAAGGACTCCTAAAATATCACGAATCACCCAAAAACTCCATCAAATAAAACCAAAAAGGGTGTTTTTTCCTTTGAATATATAATTAACATTAATATTATAATCTCATAATGGTATCCATAACCCTTATATAAAACTCAAAATAATACATCATATTCCCAAAAGATATCAAAACCATTATCTAACACCAATTATAATAGCCCTAAACCAGTAATCCATGATATGAAGCTAAAAACATAATAAATAAATTTTTAGATTTTATACAAATAAACAAGGCCAAATTAAAGTATTGCAAAAAATAAATAATCAAACTGAAATATTAGATCACTTAAATAACTAATTACCTTTTATTTTTTGAGCTTTATAGGATTAAGAAAAACTCATATATAATAATACCCATTATATTACGTGAGGATTTATCCATTATATTGAGATTTTATTATTCCGTATGATGTATTTATTTTCTCCCACATGAATCCCTTGTAATCACATCTTGAATAACATATTTATTTATAAAATATGAATATAAAAAAAGAAAGATGAGCTCAAATTATCAATAACTGTAAATATACAAATTGAATATTGAATATCTTTTTTTAGAATAATATGAAAATCAAGATATGAGAACATATTCAATGTTCAGGAGGATAACATAAGAGAATTGATTCCCTTCCAAATCTAGAATATAAATAATTAGTCCATAAATAAAAATTTAACAAAATATGAGAGACATTTATGTCAAAAAACATGATCTATGCGAATATAATCCTTGAACAAAGAAATTAATATATCTTATGGAAATCATAAAGAAAATATTTTAGTAATATAAAATAAAATTCATTAATTACAGAATCACCTAAATAAGATAATTCCAACATTTTCTTAGAAATAACAAAAAATAGTTGTCTTCCTAATCACATAGGAGTTACACATATTTATTCAAAAAATTATATTATCATTAACCAAAAATATTTAACTCTATCAAATTAATAAATTGAGTGGGGGGATATTATAGACCCTATACCATTGGTTTAAACTTTTCATAAGTCCTAGGTTTATAACATAACGACCCATCTTTTCTTTATAGTTGAACATCCCATCAATAACTATACATATGTCCATGTACTAGTGAAAAACATATTTTCAAGATTTCACTTTACAACATATCACTCATGAAAACAAATATTCTTTATCTTTATCTTGGCCACCCCATGGAATAAAAATGGGTTCCCTGAAAATTTCATTAAAACAATTGTTAGTCATCTAGAGAATGAACAAGGATGGTAGAATTAAAAAAAATGTAAATTAGAAAAATAAAAAAAATGAAACTTATATATATGGAAAATAAATCTAAAATTACATAAAATAAATATCTAAGAAATCATGAATAATATCCTTTTATTTTGATAATTTTATTTTGAAAAAATTCCAAAAAAAATAGAGAAAAAATATTTTCTTTGAAAATTACTTCATAAAAGTGAAATGGATAATTCAAAGAAAGTTATATTTTTTAAGGTGTGATAAACCCTTCAGTTTGTAAATTTTAAAACAAAATGAATTTCACACTTCTGGAAAAAAACTAAAAGTACCCTACATGGAAAAAATATACATATTAAATATTTTAAAAAAATATATCTATATTAAAATATTAATTTAAAAATTCATCTCTTATTATTAAATAAAATTGTTGACTTTTTTTAAAATTTAATGGATATGGATGAAGGAATATTCTTGACCAAAAATAGAAATATGGTCATCTGTTTGATAAACATGTTATTTCATTCATCATAAAATGAAACGAAATAATTAAGACCTCAAAAAAACTATAGGACAAGAATTTATATATTTTTTTAAATAATAGCATATAATTACCCCCAAATGAACCTTGAACCTAAGAAATCTCAAAATGAAATAAGATTGAAACATAAATCCTTTACTACATTGGGAACAACCAAATCAATGTTCCATAAAAGAAATAATATGATATGGTTATATAAAAACCATGAAATACAATAATTATTATGTCAAAACTCATTAATATTTAAGTAATTATCTCATATAAATAAATCATGGTGCACAACATGAAAAATGTCTACATTAAATGATATTGAGTCATAAAAAACCCCAAAAATATCATAATATTTAAGTGAAAATTAATCCGTGAAGTTATTTTTTGAAAATAATTAAACCAAAATTAAACACGTATAAGTATATCATATATCATTTTAGAGATCAATTAGATGATAATCATGTAAAAACAATGTAATTCAAGAAGTGGTGTAACCTAATGGATGGAAATTGAATTATGAAACCACTATCATCATTTCTAGAATAGATATATATGTCCATTAACTCCATTATAAAGAAGATATATTATATATTTAATTATTTACGAAGACTTTCATGGAATATTAATATAATATTATATCATTTTTAATGATATATTTAATTACTTAATCACTTAAGTCCATATCACGTGTTTCAAGAACATTTAGTTAATAATTCCTACATGACATTCATTAGATAACCATGGAAAAATGGATCATTGTTCAATCATATATTGAATAATAATAACGAAATAATTATAAATATTATAAATGAAATAAAATTTCATAAAACTTAATAAAAATCAATTATAAAAAACAAAATACATTGGCCCATAAATCCATAGCCTGCATTCACACATAGGCAATGTAATTACCTTTCAATGGATGAAAATTATATAAATAAAATAAAATTTTAGATTTAAATAGTCATAATAATTTTAAAAAATAGAAATTAATTCAATAAATTAATCCTCATGACCATCCATTAGAGGTGTTTTTTGAAAAATGAGGTAAATCACTACGTGAAGAAAGTAGTCTATGTAACGCCCTGACCCTAGTTACCCAGATTCAGTGCATTATTTTATTACATTGGAATGATTACAAGGAATCAAGTCCAGACGGACCTATCAGTTTAGTAGTCTTGGAAAATAGATTACATGTATGAATGTTACATTACACTTTAAAACATACAAAACAACATAAAGAATCCTTTATGAAGGCCATTATTCCCTTGGTTTAACCCTTCATATCAATCACAATACACTTCTTGAAATCCTTGAAAAAATATAACATAGAAATGGGTGATCTCAAATGATCAGTAAGGGTAAGCAATATAGAGGAAACTTTCATAAATAAGTATAAACATTTAGGGAAATGTATAACTAAAAACATCCTTTTAAACTTGAACTTCAGCATAATATGGCCGAAATAAAATTAGATAATTCCATTTACTTATTCACATGGATATTCTACTAGTCGAATAATCACATGCAATATCACTGACCACTTTCATAATGATAGAATGCATAATTCTAGACTATCAAAAACCACATAGTCAAGGACTTATGCTATGAATAAAAATAAAATTTTTTCAAGGACTTGTGTCAAGACACTAGTTTGTCTCATTAGACCTACCAATGCATCGAGGAGTTATAGCAGGCTCCACCCTTCACTTACTATGTCCAACACATTCTTCATATGAATAGGTTTAAACATAACACAAACATTCGTATTAGAACTAGCATACGAAATGTCAATACATTCTCCATAAACCATGAATGGTATAAAAATAACACATCCATAGTCAATAATATCACAAAACCTTAAATACAATATGGAAGTTTTTTATCATAATAAATCAACTGCCAATAAGCTTAAAATCCATCAAAGGATATTGACATAGATGAAATCAAAACTATTTGAGACAAATATCTCTTTTTTTTAAATCATTTGAAAATAACATAATTATAAAATAAAACATTTACATTTAAAACATTCTTATAAGCTAGTAAGGTAATATTAGACGATTTTATAACGGCGGAAAATAGCTGCACATGCCGTATATGTTAAAAACATTCTTACCGTAATTCTGTCGAAAAGGTTAAAAAAGACTTTATTTGGAAAATGACATAAAGATTCCTTTATAAACTTCGTATAAAAAGTCAAAAAATCGTATAAAAGACATTAAACGATAGTCTATAAAATATTAAAAATGATTTGAAATACATTTTTATGAAACATGGATGTGGATGAAAAAGAGTTCCTAGAAGACAATTACGTATAAACAACCTCAGATAATGAAGTGATTGTGAAATAAACCCATACAAATTTAGTAACTTATGAAACATACACCCCATGAAAGTGGTATCATACAATGAATATGTAAATACAGATAAATTAAAGTGTATTACACAAATAATACAATTATGGGTAGTA
This sequence comes from Viscum album, assembly GCA_963277665.1. NCBI lineage: Eukaryota > Viridiplantae > Streptophyta > Magnoliopsida > Santalales > Viscaceae > Viscum > Viscum album. The sequence continues at coordinate 1,845,555,294 of OY728150.1, forward strand.
CATAAACCATAGAAAATCTTATAGTGGCAATATGGTACGAATCTCACAGGAATAAGGAGTGAGATGAAAACCCCTTACCTTGCACTTTCCTTTAGTCGAGGGTACGTTTAACCTCCTATATGAAGATCGTAGTATGTTATTAAATTATACCAGAACCATAATAATATTTATGATATCATACATGATTCCTTTGTTACTTTACACTACCCATTTAATAACAATTTACATGTTACATTATCATTTTGGGTAATAATCGCTTTCTTTATCGTACGTGTTTTAACTTGTTACACTTGATTGGATCACATAGATCAAGATTTAAGTACATAAATAATATAAAACATGATATATATATCATAAATATTTAGAATATAAATATTTATAATACACATATATATGAAATAAAAAACACTATTTATGGAGACAGTAGTCCGTACGTACGCATAAACGATGTTTCCATTTTCATATCGTATTGAACAGAACTAAGTGAATTAGATATATGTAAGTACATATATATATAAATATATATATCTCTAGTAGAATTATTATGTCATATATTAAATACTTATTAGTAATATATATTTTTATAATCGTCGATGAATGGTGAATGTGGAAATGAATCTTATCACATCGTGGAGACGGTGATCCGTACGTACGCATGAGTGAAAATATCATTTCTTTAAAGGTATAGAATTGGTAAGTATATTAATTTTACAGAGACATTAGGATTTTATTTTCATTATTTAGATACATATTACTCATCATTATATCCATCCAAATAAAAAAGTGTTGAATAACAAATTACACCATGACGTGGAGAAGGTAAGCCGTACGTACACACGCATGGTGACATTATCATTCATAAGATGGATACAATAATGAATATAGTTCTTCCATATTTATAATTACATCATAGTATATAGAATATATTAGAGTTATTATTTTAAAATTTAAGCAACAAATAAAGAGTAAGTGGAAGAATACGAGAACATGAAAGAGGGTGGTGAAATCATTACCTCTTCTTCAGGTTCTTGCTTTTGATTTGATAAAAATAGATCCTTAAGTAGGCTTTATGACCACAGGAGGGCCTCTAGGTCGATGTGAGGAAAGTTGAAAGGATATTTTGGCAGGGTTTGGCCGAGAAAAATGGCTTAGAAGGTGTGAAATAGAGTTAAGGGGGAGTGCCCTTTTATAAGAGGGGTGGGGGTACCTTAAGAAAAACTTAAAATATTATTTTATAATAAATTCATATTCGGTTTATAATAGCTCCAAATTGATTTATTTTGACGATAAGGTCGTTATGGGTATAAATCCAATCCACCAATATGTTTTAGACAGGTTTGGGTCAAATTATTATCCATATATTGTAGTTTTAACTCTTAGTTATTAAATTTTACATTTACCGTGTTTTTTTATTATTATATTATATGGTTAATAAACATACTATAAACTTCCAATATACCCCCAAGTGGTCCATTAATTATACACATATAATTATATAATTCCTTTTTCCAATCCTTTGATTTTTAATAATGGAATAACAATTAATAATATAATATTAGTTTTAAAAACGTTTTTATGTCAATTTTGACACAATTGGGTATTTTGTTTTTGATAAATTCATAACGGTAATATTACTTAGTAAAAAATTCATATAACCAATACTAATATGTCATATTATCATAGAAAATTATTTTAATTCATAAAATGTCTCAAATTTCATTTATTTAGATATTTATAATATCAATTATCTTAATCGTTCATTAATACAGTAATTATTGTATCATCATTGTGTCATAAATAAATTAAATTATATAATGTCTAAAAATTATATATAAAATACCATTATGTAGGAAATTTTTTTATCTTTATAATGAATATTTATAATCTAATTTATCTTATTTATAACCCAATATTAAAAAAACATTAGTTATTAATCTTTGATATTAACTCTTTTAACTCTTCTTTGAATAAAATAATAATAAATGTACTAATCTAATCCAAGTTGACCTAAATGATAATAGTTTTTCCAAAGGTTTTTATTGGTCAAGATACACTTGTCCAATAGAATTAAGTCATGTGTTAGGGTAATATTAATATAATTTTTACCCTTAATTACCCTATTTACTTTTAACCGTGATAAATAAAAGTAAAAAGTTACTATTCACCAAAAATTATTTTTATCTTATTGAACCACATTTTACTCCTAGATATTAATCGTGTCACTAAAATTTTATAAATTACACTCACATAAGTGGTAAAATTATGTTTTATTAAATATTTAGAATTTTTGAAATATAATATACAATTTTCTTTCTTATAATAAAATATTATAACATCACTCATGTAATTGTTGGCAACCACCTTCACGATGCGATCTGACACTATTTACATCACCACACCACAATGATGATATATATATATTATACTATTTTTCCTATTATTATCTTTCTATGAATATAAAATATTACTTAACTTCGTTCCATAATGATCGTTGAGAAATGGAAATGTTACTCATGCGTGTGTACGACCTACCATCTCCACGATCATGAAAAACTGCATTTCTCAAAACCATCATTCATGATTGGATTTAAAGGTATAATTGATGTGGAAATACGATAATTATTTCATGATTACTATTATTTGGAGATATAATAGTGTAATATTTTTAAGAACTAGATCATTTAAGACCAAACATGCATGAGAAGATAAGGAAGTCCTCATTAGAAACAATGAAAAAAATTAAATACTGTTATTGGAAATTGGACATGATGTTATAAAAGGATCTTATATAAAATTATAAATGTTTATATGGTTCTATAATAAGATAATAACTTGTTTAAAACCCCTATAGATGTGGATGAATTATGTTCAACTCAATTTAAATGTGGGATATTGGAAATCATTTAAATTTTCATGCATTGTGGCACATTGTAATGTTGTCATCTAATTTCATTTATATAGTGTATATAATTCACCACTAACGTGTAATATTCTAAATACATAATTATATATTCTATTTTTTATTTCAGTTACAATTTTTTCATCCAATGGTATTTGACATGAAAATTACCAAGTGGTAATGAATTTCATAACTCAATTTCTTTTTATGAGGTTATATTACATTTTCATTGTCGTTAATATTCAAAAGATTTTTTATAATTAATTTTTATTATATTATGTTATATTTTCAATTAATTTATTTATATTTATAGTTTATATAGATAATCTATTCATGTGTTAGTTTTCCCTTTAATGTTTTTTTTTTCATTTTAATTATTTATTTCAAGGTCTCATTATAATCAAGATTCTCTATTCTTGATTTTCAGTTGAACTGAATTATTTGATTATTTTATAATAATCCCATTTAATTTTCTTTTACTCAATTTATTTTTGAAATTTTCTATTAATCCTACCAATTTTTAACTCTTTGGTACTTTTAATGTTTTTGATGTTTTTTTAAGAATATTTTACTTTATTTTTATCTTATGTTTGAAATATATTCTCTTTAAAAACATTGTTTTCTAAAAATGACATCAATTTTTTACACTTTAAAAAATTATTCACTAAATAAATATTTTCCTTTTTATATTTAAATTTTTTATCAATGTCATTATCTTGTATTTTTTTAATAAGTATCTCATCAAACCTATTAGTAGTTAAAAAGGAATGTTCATTTTAACCTGTACGACTTGTACAGAATTACTCGCCGACATAACAATTTTTTTTATTAAAGATCACATTGAATGTTTACAATGTAATTTTTAAATCATGTTTTTTACTAATATTATTAAAATTATTAGCTCTTAAAAGTTTTAAAATAAAATGATATTGAAAAAAATCAATGTTATTTTCAATATGAAAAGTATATTTTCCTCAATAATGCATTTAATGTTCTCTTTATGGTATTTCTACTCATCAACAACAGAAAAACATAATTTTACATACAATCTACTATGTATATGTTGTACTTATACAATACTTAGTCATACTCTATATGGTTTATGATATTTTTGAGCAACGTTAGTGTTGATATTAACTTCCTTAATTTATTTTTATAGTAAAAATATTCCCTTGAAAGTTTCACTTTCCTTTGATCATTGAACATTAAATTTCCCCTAACTATTCATATTATTTATCATGTATATGTTCATTGTTTAAATCATATGTATGTTATAAATACATTTATCTACATCTAAATTCAATTGTTTACCAAGAAAAATATTGACAAATCTTTATTCTTTACTTAATAGAAATATTTGACGATATGGCACATTGTTTATGAATTAAAATTGATTTCCTAATATTTTAAGAATGCATTGGAAATTCAATACATAGTGGTGGCCCTATTATAGATATCCACTAGAAGAATAGGTAGTCTCACAAGGTGAATAAGAAAGCTAGTATTAATGTAGTTCTTCAAACCCAATGGGTTTGTACCCGGTTGTTTAAAATATCTTATGGAAGGTCCTTAAAGAAGAGGTACCATGATTCTTGATATCATGGAATCTAATAAATATGATCTTCATTCAATATGAATAATTTATAATTATCCAAAAAAATTCCCATTGATATTATATCATTTTTTTCATTATTAAATTATTTATTAAATGGAATTTCAGATCCATTATTTACCTTTCCATATTGATTATGCCTTATCCAGTTATTTCAATGGTATGTGTGTTCCTTTATTTACAATTCCATATTTGTTATTCTTAATTATTACTAATTTATTTCACTATAATTAACACTTTACGATCAATTGATCTCACATTTATTCGTTTTCCTTCCACATAAATTCAAGATGTTTACTATGATTGGTATTTAAAGATATACTAGATGGAATAATGTTATTCTTGAAAAAAACAATTTATAGTTTTTATATTAAAATGTAGTGAAAAAAATTATGTATCTATTTTACCAATTCTAATAAACTATTTGGTACATTGGTATGTGAGTTTTTGTATATTATGTTAATGGGATAAAGTAGACAACAACTCTAGGCTATTGGAGTCCGGGTCACTACATCTTTATTGTATAAGAATTTAAGACAATTATTTCATCACTAAAAATATAAATAGAATACAGTTAAAAATTATCTTTCATATAACCATTTTGAATTGAAAAATAATCTATTTTTAACCCTATCATAAAATTTTATGAAGATTAAAAGAAAATGGGGACATTTCATACATGATATTTATATAAAATAATAAAAAAAATGTTTTAATCAAGAGATAGTGTCATTAAATTTCAACATTTATGAATAATGGATGTTAAAGATAAATAAAAACCTATAAAATTAGATAAATATAATTATTATGGATATTTTTTTGGCATTATAACATTATTTTTATCATTAATTACCCGATTTACACTAACTAAGGTGAAAAATATTTAATAAAATTAGTATTCATAAATCCCTTAAATAAAAAGGTAATATATACCAAAATTGGAAATCTTAATTGAAAAAATGGACAAAATTATTCATTATTCAATTCCATGAATTTTATAAAATCAATTTTAATGTAAATTTTTAAGATTCTATAAAAATATTATTTTTAAAATGTGTTTTTAAGCCCAAAAATGAATCCAATTTCAAAATTAGGTACAATGATGATTCAAATGAAATTAAATATGTAATATATAATTATATAAGTCTCATGTTACATTGGTATTAAATTTTAATAAGAAAAGTACTTTTCAAATATAATGATTATTTAAAAAAATATCGGTATTCTATATTATTCATTGAAAAATCACTTTTCAGCAAAATCCCAAAAAATATTCCAAACTTATTTTTTATTTTCTAATTTAAAAATTGATAATTTATTTATGAAATTAAATTTTTTAAATGTTAAAAAATTTAATTACTATACACTCGCAAAAATCTATAAAAATCATTTTTAAATAAAACAAAACTTTGAAATATAAAATGACCTTACTAAAAAACGAGTGCCTATATCCTAAGAATTTATAAATACAATTTTTTTAATAATACACAGATATATACATATACATATATATATATATTATAATTTCATTATTCCTATTTATACCCTCCATTTTAATATCTAGGTTATATCTATAATATTAAGTAATAATATTTCATGGTTTGTTTATTCTTTGTAGAGCATGTTTTATATGCTATCCATGGTAGTGTTATATTAAAATAATGTGATATTACCTTCTATCATATTTAAATAAATTCTGTCCATGAATTTTGAATTTGATCTTCATAATCAAGTGTAAAATATAATAAAATACCATTTTTTTTAAACCCACATAGTAAAAAATGTTTAATAAAACATCCTCTTCAAAATAATGAAAGAGAAATGTGATGGTCATCTTGAATAATAAAAACTAGGTTCCTATATAGAATACAATCAGTTTTATGTGAATATATTGACATGGAAGAAAATTTAATGGCAATATAATGATGTAGAATGATAGTGAACATTTATCATAAGAGAGTGAATGTTCATGGGATAGCTAATGACTACAAAAATATATATTAATGAGATGTGAAAAAGTCCATCAATGCATCAAATATTAATAGAATATAATTTTTTTTTCAATATCATATTAATAGATTAATGGATACCTATTACAATATATACAAGAACATATGTAAATATACATTCATAAAGATTATAATTTAATTATTTAATCAATTTCCACAATAATATCACATTTGGATCCAAATGATGAGTATTCAATATAAATTTTTCAAACTTAGAGAAATAAAATAAAATTATAATAGATCAAATAATCTAAAAAGGGATAAGAATATATTCTACATTTCAATAGGAATTAGAAAAAACCAAAATGGTTAATACTTGATAAGATCATTCAAAAAATTAATAAACCTTTAAATGAATAAATTAAATTTTAGTATTTATAGCATCAACAATAACACGGAAATTTTAACTTAGATCATTTGTTAAATAACTAATATAAAATTTATTAAAAATGTTGTGGAATATTATAGAAACCTATATATTATAATTATTTGATAAAAAATTCTTCCAAGATACATTTAACAATTATATCAAAATAACATCAACTACTCTTAAATTATTGTAACAAAATATTTATTCCCTAGTCATATCATGTCAAGGAAAATGTAATCATTTCCGTAAACAACTTTAATTACCGTATATCCATAATAAAATAATTTATAATTCTAAAATATAATACAACTTTTTTCACTCTAAACATCCCATAATATTCTTTTTACCCTAATAATATAATTTTCCCAAAAATTATAATGACATTAGTCTGAAATAACAGTAATCACGTATTCCCTAAATCACATTTCAATCACATAATAATTTATACAATACAACATATGTTCCCAAAAATACATTTTTCATTATTTTATCAAAATTTTAACAAAAATATGTCATATTAACTAAGAAAATACATAGAAATGTGGTAGGTGTTGCACCCATGTCTCCCTATATTTGTGGGATCAAGACCCAAAGACTTTCCAGATACGATATATTTCCACGCAGTTTGTAGGAAGTAATTAGACTAAAACTATATTAATATAATTTATATAACATTCCAAAAAATATGGAGAACGTTATCAAAAATAACATTAATAACATCTATAATTTTTTTTAACCATATAGTTTATATCATACATTTTATCTTACATTACCAAAAATGGAATATAATTCTTCAAAAATAATACTTCATACTATACTTATAGGTAATATTTACCTCAAACTAATAAAACAGCTCCCAAAATATCATTAATAATATCAAAATGAAATCACATAATAACATAAAATGGGAGTCTGTGAATTTTAACATATGATCAACCTTAAACTTATGAATCCATGATGGGGTCCATAACACTTAAGATAATCTATTGTGAAAAAAATCATAATATCCAAATCTACATAACCCTTTATTATGAAAAAAATAAGGATTACATGGAACAAAATTCTCAAACCTAATTCTAATAATATAATTTCTATATTTCTATATATGATGCTGATAAGTATAACAAAATTTCAACCAAAAAATTTATCACATCCCAATGAAAATATTAGAACACTTACAAACCCATAGATCCATCCAATTTAGATCTTTGTATCATTTAAATACAAAGAGCAAATAAAAAATCATAAATAAATTTGGGCATTTATAAAGGGTATTTATTTTTACACAATATAAAATCTTTAAAATAATAATGTTTTCTTTTCATGAAATATCTTAATAACTTTCATTTTGACTTCTTCATTATTCGTAAAGACCCTTAATCTTTCGGAATATTATTTTAAAATGGGGGATTAACCAAAAAATATTAGTAAATGAAATCAATGTTTGAAATATATTACCCCAATGAAAAACATAGAACCCATAAAATGATTACCTTTATAATAGTATTCTTAGAGTCTATGAAATAAATCAAATCCATATGAAAAATAATCTTTTTACACAAATAAAACAATTCAAATACATAAAAATAAGATAAAAATTTATAGAAAAAAATATAGAATATGAATATTAAGGAATTAGATTGAAGTCCTATATTAAACTCATGAAATTAATAACTAGTCCCAGTTAAATCCATAGGTTAAACCACCCTGTTTAACTCCCTCTTTATTTTCTTTGAGAACAATAAACATTACACAATAAATTTTACAACTACAATATGGCTCACCCATTTTCTAATATTTTTAAGGTTTATCTATTCATTAACAATAATGATAAAGTACCATATCATGAAAAAAAAGATTTATTCTTGGAACTTTTCATCATAATACTAAGAAAAGAACCACCATTAATTTGTATCTTAGTTAACCTGTTAAAATGAAATGGGTTTTCATGATATCATTAATGTAGTCCATGTAAGCTATATAGATAATGAAATAAGGACGATATCAGACATTTAAATTCTCAGTGAAGTAAAGGATTCATTGAAGGATATATATATATATATATATATATATGTGAAAATACCATTAAAATAATATTTCAAAAATTTCATTGGCAATAGAAAAAGATACCCATTTTCTATCGACGCCATTAAAATCTAGAAACTAACAAATATTGAGAGAAAAATTTAATTGAAAAAAACCATGGAAAATTGAAAATAATCCTTACTAAAAATTTCATTCAATATGGTATAAAAATCAATTCAAATATTAAAAAATAAAAATTTATAATTTCTTTTCAAATATTTTTTTAGCATGGTCAAAATATTCCATTCTAGAAAAAATTAAGAAATGTATTTTTTTTATATCATTTTAAAATAAGGTAAAATATCATATAAAAAAAAGAAGATATAAAATCGTTATCACTTACAAGAAATATTATTATTGTTTCATTAATTAATAAGGCTGAGAAAAAAATTTAAAATTTTAGACAACAATAATAACACAAGTTTAAAAAATTATATGTGGTTCAAGTAATTAATAAAACATCATTTCCCCCATGATAACCTTGAATATAAAAAATCAATGAAAGAATCGATATTATAAGATAAAGCCTTTACTAATTTGAAAACATTAGAATAAAAATGAAATAAAAGTAATAATATGATATAGGTTTTTAAGTACCATAAATTTCATGAATTATTATTTGAAAATTAATTCATGAGTGAGTAATGACAACCTACAAATAAATCATGGTTCATGACCTAAAATATGTCTCAAGAAATTTAAAATGTGATAGAGAAAACCCTATCAAACATCACAACAATTGTAGGGATAATTAATCCTTGAAAAGATTATGTGAAAATTTTTATATCCACATAAAACAATTTGAAATAATAATAATAAATTTTGTGATATATTTATACATGATCATGTGATAACAAATTTAATGAAGTAGTAGTATAACTCAATGAATGTAAATTTATTTAACAACCTCTTACAACATGGGAGATTTCAATTAAAATCATGTTAGATAATTTTTTTATTAAAACATTAAATTTTTTGAAGTATTAAAAAATCTATGATATAAAGTGTAAATGTATTAGTATATACCCATAAAAAATTATGTTTATGACATTAAAGCATGCCTCAATAGAGGTAAATTTAGACATAATCACTTACCTCAAGTCTATAATTTCCATGTAAATACTTTAAATCCTATATAACAATATTATATCAATTATATTTTTTATTAATAACAATTTTCAACAATAATACCTTATAATTAATAAAAATTACTCAATTTTATTTTAATTATATAATTAAATATTTAATCAGTTAGGTCCAAGTCAGGGGTTTTGAGGATGTTCGGTTCACAATTTCGAAACATCTTTGGTCAGTTTACTATGGTCAATGGGATAATTGGTCCAACCTACCAAGAATAATAATAATAAAATAATTATTATTTTTATAAATCAATTATACTTTTAAAACCAATCATGAATTATGGTTTCAAAAAATGGATAACATTACAATCCTGGAGACGATAGTTCATACATGAACATGAGTAATATTTATATTTTTCAATAATCATGGTCGAAAAAATGTATGCATTGTTTCATATTTGAAAATTTATGTTCATTTCATAAATATCATATTTTATCTTCAAATTCATTATATTCACATCCCTGTGATGTGGTGATGGAAAATAAATCACATTGCTTCGTGCTGTTGTAATCTGCACTTACACATGAACAACATTATCATTTTTTAATAGATGGAAAGATAAGATAATAGATTATATATTATCTTTAATGAATGATAAAAATTTTACAAAAAAATAATAAATATATTAATTCCATCATTATAACCACCCATGAGTGGCAGTGATGAAAAACTAATTGCATTGGTTTGTATGGAAGCAATCCATCGTACACATGAATGATTGATTCATTTCTCATTTGATAGAATATGAGATGGATATATATTATTCCATTAAAATTATAAGATCATAATATATAGAATGTTGCAGTGTTATTATTTTACTATGGTTTAAAAATATATTAATTTGTTAGAATAGGATATATAAAAAATGCTCGGTTATGTAATACACATCTTCTTTGAAAATCTCTCATTACAACTTTAGACCATTAAGGATTATATTATTAAAAAATAAGACATATATAATGTGAATAGGGATGTTAATGAGTTATTATATAGATATTGGATAATCAAAATGTTTCTTAATGTGTAAAGAAAAGAGGAGGGGATGTTATATTTTAAAAGATGCGGGGGAATTTTTCAAATTTGTTAATATAATAAATGAATACAAAGTAATATAATTGAGATAATGGATCCAAAATGATATTATTAAAATATAGGATAAGGATGAGTATAAATACTCTCATAAAATAAAATTTTTACTACTTTAATTGATATTTTCTCCCTTATCTCGTTGTTTTTTCCCAAGTTAACCTATTTAACACTTACCAATGGGTCATAGTTTTTTATGAAAATGTAGTCGATAAAGTTAATATAAAAAAAAGAAACAAAAATGGACGTTTTTTATAATAAAAACAATCAAATTCACTAGTTTTAGGATAAAATTGTTATTAATTTTAAATCATTTAACAAAATATTGTTTATTATGAAATATGATTAATATATATTTTGGAAATATTTATTTATTTTTCATTGAAAATGACATAAAATTAAATGAATTAGAATATAATTCATTAAAAAATCCCTAATATTTTTTACATATCTATTAAAGTATTCATACATAATAATTCATTCGAATTTTATCTCAGTTAATATTTTAAATTTCATTTATTTTATTTTTCTATTAGTTGAATAAATACTACGTTGGTGTGGTGTAGGAATGTAATGTAATTAGTTTATGAATAAAAATAAATTAAAATTAACAAAATAAAGATCATTTATCACTGAAAATAAAATTTATAATAGAATACATTTTTTATCCATATCCAAATATTTTATAAATATTAAAAGAATGGGAGTTTCTTTTTTAAATTTATATTTTATTAAAATGATATAAATTTTATAATAATTGGAAAGTGAAATAAAATTTATTTTTTTAATTATGGATTTTAAATGTAGAAAAATATATCCAATAAAATAAATACATATGTTAGGGAGTGTTTTAGGAGTTTTCACATTATTATTTTTCCATAATTTCCTAATTTTACCTTTACTGAGGTGACATGTATTTACTATGGTTACAATTCATAATAAAAAAAATAAAAGGTTCATATTTTTCAAAACAATTACTTGGTAATTCAATATATATAATCCATTTTTAAAGATTCAATTCCTAGTGTTTTTGAAAATAAAATTTTATATAAATTCATTAATGGAAATTCAAAGACAATTTAGATAAAATACAAATCTAATCTCAAAAATGAACTTATTCTAAAATCTAGTATAATTAAGATTAAAATGTAATTAATTATATTATATATAATTAAATAGTAATTTTTATACATGGACATAAAATTAAATTAATAATGATACTTTTTAAAAAATGAGAATTTTTAGGAGAGGTATTTTCTGAAAAATAAATATTTTCATAAAAATACAAAAAATCACTCTTTGTTAATTTGTATATTATTATTTAAAAAATGAAATAATTTAAAAAAATTAAAATATATAATTGTTAAAAATGTATTATAATACTCAATCACAAAAATAAATAAAAATTAGTATTCTGTAAAATATATTTTTGAAGAAATAATGACTTGAGAAAAAACAAGTGATTATTTTCTATAAATTAATAAATAAAATTGTATTAAGTTGGACCATTATATATATATATATATCATAATGTATTTAATCCTATTCATACCCAATAATTTACTTATTTGGAAATATTTATTACATTTAAATAATTATATTTCATGATTCATTAAAGTAATGAGTTATGTCATACATATACTACCCAATATAGTATTATTTTCAAATATAGGGATAATAAAATAGATCAATTTCTTATAAGAAAAATTTATGAATTAAAAAATAAAATTTATTAAACTATTCATTTTTAGGATCTTTATTTCAGGACGAAAAAAATTGGAATAAATCTATATTTGATATTTATAATTTATTAAAACCGATTTGATTAGTAATTGATAAGGAATATGAATATTAATAAATAATATTTTAAGTTTTACTTTCTTATGAAAAATGATTTCATTGTATTTTTAGGTTTTTATTTAAAAGTTAAAATATCTATTTTTGAAATATTAATCAAACAATTTAACTTCATTTTTTTATTTACAATAAATATTAACTTATACCGATTTTTTTTGTATTTTTCTGAATTAGTTGGTCATTTAGTGAATATGGAAATGTTTGTTTTACTAAAATCATATTTTTATGAACATACCAATACATATGTATAACCTCAAAACATATAAATAATTTTTTAAATGAAAAAAATTTATATTTATTAATTAAAAGTAATCAATTTAAAAATACTATGTTAAATTAAAAAAACATATGATTAAAAGTTTATGTAAATATTTCATATTATCAAATAAAAGTTATTTTTTATCTTTTCTTCAAACTAAATAATATTTTTTGTAAAATTCTATTTCAAATTCCATTAAAGGAAACATAAAATTTGTTTTTTATAATAAAACAATTTATGTAATCAAAACCGATGCCTGTTATAAATTTATCGTATAAATTAATATTTTGGCTATGAATTCAATTTTCTAAAAACATGTTTTATGTGTTACTTTGGCTAATATTAAATTTAATTTTTCATACAAGAAAAAAAATTAAAATAAAATAGATTTAACATTTTGAAAATGTTGGTCTGAATTATGTTATCATGAATTTATTAGTTTTTAGCATAAAATTTATATTTCACAAGTAAAAAATAGTTATCATGGTAAAGAAAGAAAGAGTTAAATTGAAAATTCTAAGACTAAACTAGAAAAAACATCATTAAATTTTTTGTGAAAATAAATTATTGGTTTATTATCGACCCCATATCATCTCCAACTACATTTATGTAAGTTTTAGAGTTTTTTATACATTTTAAATAATTATTATCTTTATATTATATAGAAAAATTTATATAAATTTCATTCTCCCCACATAAGTAGTTTCCTCTCACCACCCCTTCATTGCCACTCCAAAAATATTGGTTTCCTCTTGAAAATCTCCCATTTTCCTCCATTTTTCCAAACATATTTTTCATTTTTGAATTCCACATCACATTTTTAAAATTATAATATAAAAAAATTATTTCATATATTTATACATATTTTAATTTCTCCATGTTAGTAAATATGAACTATTTTTACCTTTTCCATCGTGGAAAATGAAAAACGATATCTCTTCGTTTTGTGAATTACCACATCCATAAAGTGACATCTTCCATTTTTCCACTCTCTCTGTTGGATGATTATAAGGGTGTAATTAATAAATAAATATTACATATGTACTATAATTTTGATTATGAATTTATAAATTATAACCCAACTTCTTTTCATTTCATTCATTGAAATGTTAATCATTAACCGTGTCCTAGAAAGATAAAATCCTCCAAAAAATTGCATATCTTATTTTTATTATATTTCATTCTTATATATTAAACACAATCTAAACCAAATTCACTACCTTAAAAAACTAAATAATATCAGTATTCTACTTTAATAATAATATTATTCCAAAATAAAAACATTAATAATCATAATCAACAATTAATTGTTTTTAATTCATGTTTTGGTCTATTTTACCACCTACATGAAAAATTACATAAAATAATATAAGGGGTGACTATGAAAAATTATTTACTGGTAATATAGAATATAAATAATATATATATATATATGTATTTGGTTTTGTTTTTTAATATTAATATTATACTTATTATTTAGGATATCACTATTTGTTCTTTTAAATAATGAAACATGCTTATTTCTAATTTCTTCTCTAATAACCATACCAAAAAATACCATGGAAATAATTATGAAATTATAATTAATTATAGAGAATAAATTTATCTATCTTTTCTGATCTTCTAATAAATAACATTGGGAATATAATGAATAAAAAACACTAATATTTTGAAAATAGTTCAGAAATAACAAGACTACCAACACCTGATATTAAAAATAGATATAAATTATATAATATTCTTTTGAAAGTAATTGTAAATGAATCCTATAAAAGGATATATATATATACACACATATATAAAATTCCTTAAATGTTTATTAATATACTGACTTTTTTTATAGGATATTAATGTTCATTAGTAGGTGTTATGAATTAATGTTACAAGTTCTCTTTCACAAATTTATCTTCTTCTTATATATTTCATAATGTGCACTAATTATATACAATTTGGTTGGATTACTACCCATTGAATATATTTTACCATAGTCATGTAATTTATGTGGTTCAAATATACATATCATTTTATTTCTTTAAATTTATTTTTATTTAATAGAATCCAATGTTGACTGTGTTTTTGTGAAGTCAACTCCCTTAATTGAGTTATAATGAATCTGATTCAACTTCTTATTCCAAGATAGTTTCTTCCACCCAAAGACTTTATATTATAGTTCATTTTTGTCCAGTATAGTGTAAAATAGCCTTATAATTAATATATTTTACTTTCATTGAAAAATATTCAAAATTTATGACATTGTTGAGAATAATTACCACCCACTATAGCAATTATTTCCCACACCTTGTCCATATTATTCATTCCCTCTGATGTTGTACATAATGATTTGAAACCTAGTTAAGTATTAATACATATGGACACAATATTTTTTTATACTCAATTAAAATGGTGTCTTTTACTATTTTCCTTATATTAATTTTCAAAAATGATATTTCACAATGTTAAGAAGGTTCTCCATCATTTTAGAATGAAATTTTCTATTTTTGACTCCATATTTATTTTAATAACCATTTTTCCTTTTCATGGACATATTATTGATGTTTTTAATTTTTAAAATTAAATGTTTTCCAATGTTATCACTTCAATATTTTGAAATTTACTTTCCCAGGTGGCCTATCTGTTCATCTTTCATGAAAATGTTAAATTTATTTTCAAAAAACTCTATTTCGATTTCATTTATATTTTCCAACCCATATCAAAATTATAAATTTCCGTTGAAATTTCCTTTGTTGAATTACAATATATGATATTATTCTCTATTTTGAGATATTAAACTCATGAATATTCATTACTTTATTTTTCATTCAAAATTGCCCAATATTATAGTCATAGTTTTCCTATTATTGCCTTTTCAAAGTGAACACTCAATATTTAATTCTTTTGATTAATGGGTGTTCACCAAGATTAAATAATTTAAACTATTAGGTTAAATTATTTACATGATGATATGACCCTTTATGTATATGGTATTAGTGTTAGGGATTTATAAAAATAAAATTATGTTATTTATTAATTTGGGAAATATTAGAAATCGATATAGTTGTTATTCCGATATGGATGTTTATTATCTACCTAGGGATGTTTAATATGAATTGTTTAATTA
The DNA here is from genome assembly GCA_963277665.1 of Viscum album. Classification (NCBI taxonomy): domain Eukaryota; kingdom Viridiplantae; phylum Streptophyta; class Magnoliopsida; order Santalales; family Viscaceae; genus Viscum; species Viscum album. Next base: position 1,845,571,729 of record OY728150.1, read on the forward strand.
TCCTCATTCATTATATTGATGTTTTATGACCATTTTATCACTATTATTAAAATGTGGGAAATAGTTTGTATTCCATATATTTTTATTTAAATATGTATATTTATTTATTCCAAAGACAAGATGATTATGAATTTTATCGATATTCATAACATTCATATAGTTAATTCATTTCACGTAAGGAAGTAATAGGTTGGTAATCCCCTTGATACATTAGTAGGTCTCATGAGACAACTTTTTTTAATATTTGGTGTATGTCCACTACATTTTTTATTTCTTGTTTGTGAACATGACCATAATAATATTGTGTTTAATATGTCCATTATGGAAGGAATTATATCTTAGATGAGGCATTGACGGTAAATACCTTGATGTCAAAAATTATATATTACATCACTATAAATTAATTAATTTTTTTCAATGTATATATTTATATTTTTACGTTTGACTTTTTCATTTTCATTGATTAGTTATATGGAATTATTTGAATATTATTTCTTTATATTATATTATTCATTCTACGAATTTTATATATAAATTTCCCTTTCTAATCACTTGAGATAAAATTTGTTTTTTAAATTTCCATGAGTTATGAAGAAATTTATCCAAAATGGTATATCTAAAAGAACATAAAATATGTCAATAATTTTTTAGAGAGGTTGAAAACATATTATCTATTAGGTAGCACACTATTAGTAGAAGTCATGATGGTGTGTCATTAATATTTTGTAGATTCAACCATGATACTTGACCACAATTTCCTTAACTATGATACCTACCAAGGGGCATTTCTAGAGGCATCAAATGGGCTACATGGTTGGTGTAGGGTTTGGCGAACCATGCATCCAAATCATATGAGTCAGAATAAAATGTTTTATTATTAATGTTGTTATTTTATTATTATTATTATTATTATTATTATTATTATTATGTGTTTTATAATAAATATTATTTCCACTATTATTTTTTTTATTATTAGTATACCCTTCCCCCACCCAATCACGCCCCACCACCGATCAATGTTTCTCTCTATGCCATGCGACCCAACTCGGTCCTCTTCTAAGTTGCATGCCACCACCCCCTCCTACTCCCCTTGATAGTTGATTTCTCTATCGATTTCTAGTGTGATCAACCAGGGTGAGCTTATATTCATCTCTAAATCTTTCTTATTCCTCTATTGCATGGATTCATTTTCTCTTGGTTGGTGTGCATGACTTAGACCAAACCTATACCATTTTTTGTGTATTTCATTTTTTGGATTTTGGTTTTCTAAGATACATGGGGTTCTATTTAGGCTAGATCTAGAAATTACCACTGAAGACAAAAATTTAATATTGATTATTGTACGATTTTCTTATATTCTTCTCTTTTATCCTAATTTTATTTAGGGATTTTATTTTTTTTTTATATTTTTTATTTAGTGTATCTTACTACACATTAATGGTAAATTGCCTACATATTCGTAGGTATGAATAAATAAATATATATATATATCCTCCTTGTATATATTATCTATGGAAGGGGAATCATATACATTTTTTCAAAGGGTGAAAAAACATGTGTGAATGTTTTTAAGAAATTGATAATGAAGTGGTAGAAATCATTGTGATCATGTTCTCAGGTAGGTTCCATATGTCCATGTAATTAATTTTATTTCCTTAATTTCTTGTGTGATTTTAATGTGTGTTTTTTTTATTATATAGTATATAAATTCTATAAAACTTATTTTGAAGATTTGTGGAAATGTTTTCTCTTTTTTCTATATAAATTACCTATGATTTCACTATGGTAATTAAAATAAATAATTGTTCTCAAAATTATTATTTTTTAAATGTGAGGTATTTTTAGTAATCAATTAGTTTATTAAATAATGCTTCTTTAAAAATAAACGATCCAACTGGCACTTTGACTTGTTTTATAGAATAGAAAAAATCTCTTTAATGCATGGACCATGATTTTGTAATCAAGAGTGAGTGATATAAGTTTAATTAGGAAGATATGAGAATGGAATTGTCTTATACTTTATTTTTTTGACTCAAAATAGGATTTCCTTATGGAGTATAATTGATGGTGTAAAATATGATTTTTAGGATTTTGTTTAATAAAAATATACTTCCAAGATTAATAAAAATCCCCTCCATTCAGAAAAATCACATTGGAACACTAAGTACCTAAGAGGGTTTATAAGGGCTAATATGTTGGTTGAGTCGGTACGACACTGACCTAATATCCACATCAAGATTATTCTAAAACATTAAAGAATAATATGATGATGTTGATGTCAATTTCAAAATTTTCTTCGACCTTTCTAGTAGCTCGTGTATGAGAATGGATTATATGGTAAAATCACTAAGGTATGAGAATCCTATGACCATGTTGACCTGCCTTCATAGAGATTATCAAGGTTGTTTCTCTCTTTTGACCCTTATTTCTATGAGAATAATTTTAAATGCTCATTTTCAAGATTTATTTTCGAGCCTAAAATATTTTCAGAAATGGTTATATTTTATAAATTTATTTACTTAAAAATATTTCTTATTTTGGATAATTGTTTTTAATATATAATGGACAATAGTTTTCCATAAATAGATAGATTATTATTATTTTCATAAAATAACAGAAAACCCCTATTTATAATAGATAATGTTTAAATAAGGAAGATTTGATTTATTTTTCATGTAATAGAATAGAGTATTTATTTTCTTTTTTAATTCTTATTAGGTATTTTAAATTCATTCGCATGTACAATTCGTCATTTTTCAGTTCTAGGTATCACGTATCTGGGTCTCTCTTAGAGTGAATGTGGTTCTATGGTTGGTGGAAACTCATGAGGTCGCATAGTGTAATGTTTGGCTTTATTTACTTTACATTTTCGAATATTTTTAATTTTTTTTGTTTTTATTTAATTACAACTCAATTTTTCATTTGATAAATCATCCAAAAATTGAGTTATGATTACTTCTGAGAAATATTTTCCATCCATGGGTGATCACGAATGAATCTTAGATCTTGTTGTTATCTGTCTAATTTGATCATTTTGGGTTATCCCAGGTTGATATGTGAAAAACATGTATAAGATAATTTTTCCAATATTATTTTATATTTTCTAGTAGTTCAGATATAGGATTGTGAAAATTTAAGTGGTCACTTATGGGTAGATTCCTAATATCCACATATTTGAAAGTACACTTGAATTTCTAGGGTGGTTCAGGAAGCATGTTCCATAGAAATTGATATTGTATATGAATCATTTTTTAAGTTTTTGTTTTTTTATTGATTTTTTTATTATAATTGAGTTTTTTGTCATTTTATTTGAGAAACTCTAGATGATGGAGCAGATTTTTTTGATGAATTTTGAGGGTCCATAGTTACTCAAAATAGTCTAGAAAATTGTGTCTGTACCATATTTCTACCTATGTTTTCCTCTATTTTTCTAACACATTTGGCACATGGTAAACCAAATAGTGCAAGAAAACAATGTACATTAGCCCTTCCCTTAAAATTTTGAATACATGGTTCTTTTGGTGTTGTGTGTATTTTTCTTATTCTTGTTCTGGGTGTCAATTTATTTTGGGTGTTACCACTTGGATTAAAAAATGATGTATAGTTTAATAAAAAATTAATTTCTAAAACCAAATCATTGAGTTATTTAAAAATTAAATTGAAATGGTTTAATAATGGAATCAAAATTTCATAGGATTTTGAAATGTTTTTTGAAATTTGGGTTATGAAGTTATTTTTTAGACTTAAAAAGTGTTTTGTTTTGAATTAAATTACGATTATAAAATTTGTTGGGGTGTCTCAACGGGTAGTTTTGAAATTGATTGTACTAACTGTTTTTTTCAAACCGTGGTATTAATATGAATATTTATATAAACATGTATAGATTTATGTTTTTGGTATGTTTACATTTATTGGTACATACGGATGTGTTCTTGAGCTTGCATGATAATGTGTATGTGTGGAGATTCATTGAATACCATTTGTATTTTTTGATTTTTTTCAGTTTTTTTTTATAAAAATGATTTTAAAAATAGAATTTTTATGTTTTATATGTGAATGAGTTTGAATGATGGTATACAAAGAGTAATTTTTAATGGAATATTTATTTTCAAATTGTTATTAATTTTTATATAATATCAATTTTCAAATAGGTTTTGAATTCAGAATGAATGTGCTGGTTTCAAAAATGGTATTTTGATTCTATTTTGTAGTTCTAGTTTTATAAATTTGTTATTTTGGGTTGAAATGATATCTATATTGATTTTTGGTTGATATTTGGATTGATATTTATTTGGACGGGTATTTTTATATTTTTTATAGTATGATTCCAAAAATCTGACAATGTTTTGTAGGGAGTCTCTTCTGATTATTTGTTTTGTCAAGACTCTTAGTGGAGTAGTGTAGTAAAGTTCATTTCATATATTATGGATTTTCATGGTGGTTGAGTAACATTATAATTTGAAAGATAAAGATATTATGGATGTTCAACTAGGTCGATAGACCGTAAAGGGGTGTGTTGAAAATCATGAATAAAATAGTTTAATTTCCTCAGAGTTAGCATCGAATGATCTGTTGAAACTTCTTCTCTTCACGAGGGGCTACCTTCTTGTGATTAAAAAAATATTCCCTATTTTGTAATGTTCTATTTGTGATGTTGGTGGATAAGGATAAAAATATTATTTTTTTAAAAGGGATTTATGTAGAAGTTGGAACTCTAGAATCTTGCGGTTCTCTGGAAGGGATACCAATCTGGTGATGAGCGTTAACTAGAGGAAACGTTTCTTGATGTGTCACCTTCATCAAAACCTTCATCATTATTGTTGTATCATTCAGGTTTTCTTCCAATATTTTTGTTTTGTTCATTCTATGTTATTATTTCAGATCTCCCTAAAGGATTGGTGTCTGAGTGGCTACATATGACCCCAGAAGAGGAAGTTACAGTAAATTTTAATTAGTTTCTAACCATAGGTTTAATATGATTCCATAAATTAAGATCCAACCATATGTCTTGGTGTGAATAATTTCATAATGAAAAGGATATTTTAGTTGTGGATGTATATGAAACATGATTTCCCCAACACTAGAGAGGACGTTGTTTGAGTTTTCCCATCCCCTAGTTTTCTGTTATTAAGACCTTTTAGTTATGGTGGTCTATGGTTTTGTTTTTCGAGATTGTAAATTTTAAATGGTTGGAGTTACTTTGAAAAAGCATAGTTTTTCTGTGGTGTCTTTTTTAGATTATTTGATCTTATATAAATTGTGAATCTTGGTTTGGTCTAGTATTTAATTTTATCCTCTTTCATCAGGACCCCTTGTTTCGGGGGTTCTTCTTTTCTATATGGTTTTCAAATTATGGGGAGACACACCATATGTATTATCTTTATTAAATTATCTATATCTAGTTAGGTGGTACTTTTGAAGAAGAAACATCATAATTGGGTTGTCAACATTATTCATTTTATGGTTTTCTTTAGATTTTTCTTTTTGACGGAAGACTTCCACATTTTTAAGCATTTAATCTTGATAATATTCAATGTGTTGAAAGTGTGATATTGGGGATAATTACAACAGTGAAAATATGAACCATTAAATATTTTTAATCATTTAATTATATTTATCTTAATTTTCTAGTTCCATACTAGACTACGTATTAAATTTTTCTTTTGGGTTTTTTCTTCATAAGATCACAGTTAGTATAAATAGTGCACAAACCATGTGGGTGTGTTTACAATGTTTAACAGAGTATAGCGCATGGATTATTAATAGTCATATTAACCATGAACCATACCTATTTTTAGTATTTAAAGGCAGAAAATATGCCACATGGTTGAAAAACTGTTTGGAAAACCCTATGATTAAAAAAATTATTCATTACAATTATTATTGTTTTACAATTATTTTATTATAGTTACTATTATTATTTTATTATTTTTATTTTTTCTACTAATTTTTTTTTATATTTTTATAAACATCACAAACCTATCACACCCACCACCCTCCCCTTTCCTCTCTGTATGGTGTGACCCAACCCACTCCTTCTCCAAGATGCATTAAACTAACCCCTCCTACTCTATTCGGTAGTCGATTTCCCTACATATTTCTTGTGAAATCATATTATGTGATTTCCTCTTCATCTCGTTTTCCTTATTCATCACTTGGTTATAAGTTTCCTTTCCTCATGGTTGGTCTTTGAAAATTAGGCTGAACCCCATCCCCATTTGGGATATTTAATTTATTGGTTTTTGGTATCAAATTTTTGTGGGGCTCAAATAAGGACATCTCTATGCATGACAATTGAAGGGAGTGAGTTTTCCATCAACATTTGGCAGGTTTTCTGTCTTTATTCTCCTTCGGAAAAAAAATTTATTTTTGGATTTTCTATTTTCTATATTCCTCATCATTTTTAAGGATTCTTGCATCTCTTTTAAGGTGACTTCCAAGTATATAAAAAGGTAATAACTATAAAAAACACAGAGAAACACACACACACACACACACATATATCCTCTGTATATATATTCCCTTAAGGTGAGGGGAACATATAATTTGTGTCCAAGGAAATGTATGAATGTATATATATATATATATATATATATATTTGTATGTGTGGGTTGTTGTGAAGTTGTAAATGCGTGTAATTGAGAAGTGGATTTCGTTGAAGGAATCATGTTCTGAGGTAGGTTTCCTATGTAAAATTATTTAATTTAAATTCATTGATTTATAATGTGATTTAAAAATTGTGTTTTATTTTTTGTTTGGTATATGCATGATATTTAAATTTGTTTAGGTCCCTTGGAAATGGTTTTTCATTTATTTACATATTTATCTTAAACTTCCAATATGGCTTTTCATGATAAAAAATATTTTGAACATTTTTTTAAAAATGTAATGTATTTTTAATGTTCAATTGGTTTGGTAATTATTGTTTCATTAAAATTTCTAAGGCCTGATCGGTACTTTAACTTGTTTTATAAAAATTAATAACCCCTCTTAATGAATACCCCTTCATTTGGAAATAGATTATTTTAGATAAATGTGTAATTGTTATGATATTCTTAGTTAATACACATATTCTTCTATTATATAAATAAAAAATAGAAACACATAAAGATATTTATTTGAGGTCTGAATGTGGGTAATTGTTTCTGTGAAATTTTATGATATGTGAATACATTACTATTTTAAGAAACTCACCTTCATTTGTATAGAACATTTGGGAACCCTTGGTACCTAGGTAGGCTAGTGATTACAAATACACTGGTGATGTCAGTAAGGAATTGAACCAGTCACCCTAACATGATTACACTACAACACTAAGAAAAAATTATGACGATGCTTTTGGGAGTGTTAGAACTCAATATTAAACATCTCTAGTGGATCATTAATGATAACAGATTATATGGCTAGATCACTGAGTAATGTGGATCCTATGACCCCTTTGACATAGATATTTAAAGATTACCTTGGTGTTCTCAATATTTTACTCTTCATTTAAATAAATTTTTTTAAAAAAATTATATTTTTAAGTTATATTTTTCATGTTAATCATGTTTTTTCCACCAGTTATCTTTTATAAAGGAATTTAATGAAATATATTCCACTTTTCCAAAAACTTTATTTAATATTGGATAGAAATTATATTTTCTTAAAATAGAAATCTTGTTATTTTTTAGGTTAAAAGAGTGGGGAGACCTATTTTTATATGTATTATTTCAAACTAGCTTGATTGGATTTATTTTTAATGGTTAAGAATAAGAAATGTTTTCTATTTTGGAATTATTTACATTAATTATAAATCATTATGCATATACTCTTTATAATTTTTCAGTTCATTGTCTTCTAGCTTGTGTTTTTCATGGATTGATAGTGGTTCTATGGTTAGTGATGACCCATGAGGTCATATAGGGGGATATTTGGTGGTATTTCCTTTCCACTACTACTTTATTTTTATTTATTTTATTTTATTTATTAATTTATCTATTTTCCATGGGCCAAATACTTCCCAAATTGAGTTATTCTTGATTCTTGACACTAATTTCCATCCCGGGATGATCAAGAAACCCTCTCAATCCATGTTTTGTACTGAATCGGGTGAACGGTTTGGGGTTGACTTGGGTTGGTTCATGATAGAGAAATACTTTGTATTAGTTATTTTATGATTTATCCTAATTATTTGAAGATAGGAACCTAAAATGATATGGGAATGTACATAATAAAATTTTATCATTAAAATATATGATTGTGGGATAGTTATGTTTAGGATTCTATTATTTTATTAACATAATGTATATCAAATATATGTTATATTTATAGGATCCATAACAATTGGCCTAGGGTTTTATAGTTGGATTAATATCATGGTTTAGATAACTTTGGATATTATAATACATGTTGTTGAGAATGTAATGATCATTAATTAGTGAGAAGTATATTTTTATCATAATTTCTATTGTGTAGAGAACTATTTAGTTTTTCCGAGGTAATATTGGATATTTAATTGAATAGGATAAGAGAAATTTTGTGAAATTTTGTGGGTTATTTTTAAGGGATATTTTTATGTATATGAAAATAATAATATGTTTTAGTAAATTATAGATTGTGTGGAAGTCTAATAAATTAAAACCACATCTTGGTACTTTAAGTGGATGCAGTTATGGCATAGGTATACATAGAGGTAATCGCCTAGAAAAGGAAAGTAGAGTATCAATTCGATTTTCACTATTGTGTACGATGGGTAACACACAAATATTTTAAATGAGGAAAATCTTGTTTAATAGAGTATATAAAATTAAACACTCTTATTATAAGAGAATGAAACACCCCAATAGTTTATAAATTATTGCTTTTTAAATAAATTCAATCTTGTTGATATCATGCAATTCACACAATGTCTGGATTAAATGAAATGTGATACACTACTATAATTTTACTATTTAATAATGATCATTAAAACATATCCCTTGTGTTAAAGGGTATGAATAAGAATAACTAAATATTAAAGTTATATAGCATGGACATATATAAATTAAATCCAATGGTTACAAATTCATTTAAACAATCAAATATCATTTCAAAGAAAATGAAATGCTTTTTGAAAATAATATTTTTCTAAAAAAAGGTTTAGTCACGCTTTTCTCACATAATAATAAACTATTTTCTTTAAGAAGTTTATTTTTTTGTTGATGAAATAAACATAATTTGTGAAATATAAATGTAAAATATATATTATGGATAATTTTTGTAAATTTTGTTAATATATTAATTTTTTTATGATTAATGAATAAATCATATTTTTATTGAAAAAATCATTTTGTGAAAATTATTTATATAGTTAAATTATATTATAAATCAAATTTAAAGTAAAACTAGTTCAATATTATTAAAATTTAATAATTTATGTAATTTTATTAAATATCAATATAAATTATGATATAACAACATTATATTCTTTTGAAAGTTTTCCTTTGGAAATCCCATTTTTTCGACACTCCTATAGGAATATATTTATATTGATTTATTCATATTCTATTAATTTAGTATGGAAAAATCTATTCAAAATTTTAAATAATAATAAATTATATTATTTAACAAGAACAAATTCATTTTTCCCCAAAATGAATATTGAAAATAGTACAAATTATTTATTGTGGTTAAGGTAAAACATTTGTTTATCAGGGTGTTAAACTTAGAAGATAACGATTAAATATTACTTAAATAATTTCGAAAATCAATTTTATATACCTATTTAGACCTTATAGAATCTATAGGTATATAATTTCTAATTATTTTTTGTATTTTTCTTGTTAAAAATGCTTGTATCACTTTATCTTTTAAAAAAATTCATGTGTGTCCCCTCTCCCACTTATAAATGGACACCTCATATCCTTCCTATTCACATTTACAAAACCCTTTTTTTATTATAATACCTATAAAAATTCCTTAATTAAATCCATAAATATATCCTATAAACATTATTTTTATAATTATTCCCACATATAATGTCTTTATATATATATCTAAAGAAGCTCTCCGAAGAAGATATAAAATTCCTAAACTCATATGTTTTTGTATTTGTTATTCCACCTCATTAATAGCATATTAAACAATGATAATATAAAAAAACAATTGTCTCATATATAATTATTTGTTACTATGATAATGGAATATCATGTATACATCTCCACTTCCAAAAATATTTAAAGGAACCCATCGATTTTGTGTACGGTAGACTACTACCTCACATACCAATGTAATTATCTTTCTATAACCACCATTCAAGGTAGTATATAATTATATATTTAACTATTTATATATTATATTTATGAAATTTTTATACTTACGTAAATATTATAATACGTATACCTTTTTTACATTCCATTTCATGGGTGATACGATAATGTCGCGTGTGTGTGTGGAAGACCACCACCTCTTTAAAAGATATGATTACTTATTCTTTTAAGACTTACATGAAAGGTATTAGGGTTAAAATTAATGAATATATGTGACACTTATTAACTAATTATAATTATTGAAATATAATATCCCAAATATCGTCTTACAATTTAATTGCATTGGGAAAGAGTAATGTCCCTCATGTGTATGTGTGGACTACCGCCTCTATATAATAATAAAAAATGTTTTACATTTAATCATTACATGGATTTTAATAAGTATGAGTTTAAATAATATAAAATCTATATATAACTAATTAATGATATTTGAAATTTGATTTAATATTTTTTTGTTATATCCGTTGTGAAAAATGAATACAATGTTCATGCGTACGCTCAACCTACCATCTCCATGAATGTTGTAATCTATTTTAAATCTATAATATGTATATATTAATCTATATTAATATATAATAAATATATATATGATATTTAAACAAATATTTTAAAAAAAAATTAAAATATTTAACCACAATTGAAGAAAAATTCGATAATCACCAAACCAAAACATACATGAAAAATAAAACAATTATAAACCAAAATATTTATTTTCAGAAAATAAAAAATAAATAAACCGATCATAAAATACTATAAGTATATAATATATGCTATTAAATATATGATTCTGGTTCTTTAATATATTTATAATAATCCTTTATTTATTTTATATAATTTTTGGAACCATAAATGTAAATCAGACATGAGGTAAGCGTTTCCCAGCACACTTTTACATTTGTTAGACTAATGACATATTTACCAATTATTACTTTTTGTGGTGTATGTACTACCCCATTAATATCCAATATCATGAATCTATTTATCTTAATTTTATTTAATGGTTCATTTTTATTTATTCCCTTTATGATTATGATTATCCAATAGTTACCAAAATGGTAAGGGTTTATGTCACATTCACATCATTATTGGGGATTGTTTCTGTTTAAGGCTTCCTTGGAGGAATTTTTTGATATTTATATAACACATTCTATTTTATTATACAATGTTTACTCATTATATTTTACTTTTTGTAGTATATTTTTTCATTTACTTATTACTAAAAATGATTGAAGAAATGTTTTAAATAAAATATGGCATTAATTCTATCTTTGGTCGAAAGTCCTTTTTTCCAAAATGATGATTTCAAAAAATATTTACCAAAATTATTTTAACATTATCTAAATGATTTATTAAGATAATATTTTGACACATTTTATTCTTTTTACAAAAAATTAAAAGAATCTTCATCTCATTTTCTAAACAATTCCAGTATGGATTTTAACAAAAATGTGAAAGGAATATATGTTTTAGCTTTTACAATATGTACAAAATTTCCACGGTTATAAACACTAAATATTTTAAAGACTGTTTTATATGATTCAGAGATTATTTTAAATGAATATAATTATCAAAATATTTATTGAACATGTGTATTTAAGATATTCCATTCAATTTGAAAATTATATTTCCCCCAAGAATGTTTCTAAGGGAATTTTTATGAAATTTCTTTTCATCAATAAGGAAACTCCTCATTTTACATTATGATTAATTGGGAATATTTTGTAATTATAACACACTTATAATTTACCTGGATATTTCATGATTAGTTGATTGGTATGTACTGTATTGATAACAATCTCTATATTACTCATAATAGTTTATGATTATGTTCATTGATCAGGGAATTTATTAGTATTTTATATACTAGTTTTTACTATATGATTGTTTATATTGAATAGGTTTCATTAATATCATAAGAGGAATTAATTATACTTAGTTAGTGATGTTCAAGGCCCGTTATGGGACCTCGATGCATCAGTAGGCCTCACATGAAAAACATTGTCTAGTTTTTGTAAAATGCCTTTCCGGTTTATATATGATGTATTGGAATAAGGCCATGAAGGTAAGGTTATGATATATGGAATTATGAATTAACTCATTATGATATTATTTATTTATTTTCCATATTATTATGCGATTAGTTAGAAAACCCTTAGTTATATTTCAAGATCCCATGATTATTTATCAAACATTATTTGATCATCATTTATTCCCTTCATAATATTCTCAATTAATTTATTAAATGGAATTTATATTAGTTATTTATTTTTTTATATTTTTTATACTTATTTATTCATGATAGCTTCTTCATTATTCATATCATTGCTGATAATTTTACATCACATCTTTCTTAAGTTTCTTTACCTATGACTATAAGATGTGTATTATGATTGATATAAAGGATTATGCTATAGGGAATAATGATGTACTAAAAAAATACTATGTTTTATTTTATGTTTTCAATTTAAAAATGAGATTCAAGTATGTATATTTTTTTCCAAGACTAATATACTATTTTTTCCCTCCCAGATGTGATTACATGTAGTTTATTCCAATCTAATAATGTACCAACTGACTCTAGGATAATATGGATGTGGTTTTTAAAGTTGGTATCATAGTAAGATTAATAGAAATCATAGGAAAATATTAAGGGAAAGATATATTATAGAAAATAATCATATCATTGACATTTAAGATATACATAGAAGATCATCATAAATACTTGTTGAGAAAGAGTTTATGCGGATTTCCTAGCAATACATCATTGTATGGATACTAAAAGTCGACATGGTTCTCGAGCAGATGTACCTCGGGTAATAACTCTGAAAATTTATGTAGGGATATATTAGATAAATACTTGGTATATCAAATATGGCCTTACTGTGCCCCTAGATTGACTCTCCTAGAGTTATATTATTTATAAAATTAAGATTTTAATTAAAACCATTCTAAATGATTTGAAAATATATTTTTGGTTTGAAAACATTTCAAATGAGAACATGTTTATTACTATTGGATTATCCAAGCATTAAATATTTATTTTTGTGATGTTTTTTGTTAGTTTTTTGGATTCTATATTATCATTCATAATTTTTTTACCAAATACATAGTATTCCACTATTTAGATATATATCCTTGTAAAAGGGATAGAAACCATACCAATTTATGTACCCAATGTAGTGATTTACGTCCTTGGAAGGATATCAACGTTGCAGTTGGATCAACAACAAGAACTGAAAAAATTACATCCATATTGGGAAATGTGACTTAGGTTATTTTTAATAAACCAACCCATATAAATAATCCTACTGATCCACCACATGATGTGTACTATTTTATACTTATTTTAGTCAATCATATACCCTTATTTTATTTGATAAACCTTGTATGGATGCATTTGTGATCTTATCTGGAATAGATATCCTTTTTTGGGAGAAATGGAGTAAAGTTTAGTTATGTATGTTTTTTTGATTCTATGGATTCAAGATATTAATTTTTCAAAGTCCTTATAGGGTTCTCCTCGAGTAAGAAGAATTCCAAAAGAGGTTTTTAGATTTTTTACAGAAATTGAGTCACTAGTAGTCTTTTAGGTGATTACATGCCATATAATGGGATTAAATGAAATCAAGTGGTCCCTAGGAAAATTCAATGAATATATTCTAGGGGGGATTTACACTCCATGAGAAATATCAAATTAAATAATTTCAACATCATGGTTTTTACACCTAAGGTGACATGTTTTTCAAGGAATTCGGATTACATGGATAACAGGACATGTAATGGGATTACATTCCATGTAAAAATAGTAATTTTTTGTTTTTATGTTGTCTTAAAAGTTAATTTAAAAACATTCAAACATTAAACCTCCCACAATCAATCCAAATATCTTCATAGGTGATTATCAAGATCTCTCTCCTTCCAGATCACTCGTTCGATAATTAAACATATGGTTTGTTACATTGTTCCTATATAGGTAATTGTTTCTTATTTATTTAATTGTTATTTGATGCAAAGGAATATTTTTCCATGGTTATGCTTCAAATTCATCATTGAATACTATTTTTCATCGATCCTTTTCTGTTTCTTGACATGAATTTTTTTTTTAAGTATGGAATCTTGGTTTCAAATCACATTTATCGAAGGAGGATAGGTATATAGAATTTTGAGGCATGTTTTTATAAAAAATGGGTTCAATTGATGAATTAATTATCCTTCATGATAATTTAATTTCCGTTGTTGATTTAATTGATGTGATTTTTGGTTTCAAGGAATTTTGTTGAAAGATAAATGATTATAATGGGGTTTTCTTTTAAATCAAATTATTTTGATTTTGAAATGGGTTATTAAAACACCAATGTAGTTTGGATTTTATTTGATATTTTATTAAACTTTGAAAATTATTTTGAAATATATTTTGAAGATAATAGTACTTAGTGAACCTTGATTTTATTGGGAGGTAGACAAATCAAACCATAGTGTGTCTAGAACCACTATTGATTATTTTATTGATATCAAAACACTATGGTAGGACTCGATATATGTTGGATCCATCATTTGGACCATTTAGAAACATTTTTATGTCTAGTATTTATTACCACATAAGACTGATAAGAAATGATATTTTTCTTTTTCATTAATTTATTATTATCACAAGATGGTTTTTTTCATGTATAGTTTATCACATGTTTTATATGAGGTTGTAACACATGTATTCTCATGATGTTATTTCATGGATATGTGTTTACTATATTACCAATTTTTTATGGATATGGTTTTTTATTTTAGCCATTCTAATTTTCATATTTCATTTATCGATAATCTGAATGGGACTTAAGAAAAAATCACAGGAGTTTTATTTTCAAATGTTATTGATTGGATTTATAAAAAATATTTGTAAAAAGAATTTTTTTTTAGAAGATATAACTGTTATATTATAGTTATTATTTATTTTATTTAAACTATGGTGGTGTCCTCTAGGTCTTTGTTCTCGAATGATAATTTTTTCTTTCAGGGGTTTTACATTTTCTATTATAGGATTCAGGTAAAGTGGAGGGCATCTTGAAGCATGAAAAATTTTATTATTGTCACAACATTGGGTTCAGGGTGGTATATAATTGAATATTAGTTACATGGGGGTGTATTGTTCTTACATTATTTATAATTTCATTAGTTGATTTGGATTAGATTGTATAGATCTGGATACATCTCTTTCTTCATCTTTGTACTCAAGTTGTATGTCTTGATTTGGTTTATACAAGACTCGTTTCCATTATATTAGTTTTTTCCTTACCATGTGATAGAAATCTTGTGTGTATGGTTTAGTTGACTTGGGTTGGTCTGTTACAATTTGGTATCATAGAGATGATCATCCTAATGATTATTAGACATGCCTGAGTTTGGTTCTACATCTTTGGTACACTAGAGTTATAAACATCATAATTCTGAAAGTATGTTTGAAAAATGGGCCTAATGATCTCAATTTCATGACAGAACCCGAGTTACCATGGGTGATTTTGGAATTTTACTCAGTTTGATATTTGGATTTTGAAGTCATTTGAATGAATTGTATGATATGTTTATTTAATGGACATATTTTTTTAGGTAATGTCTCTCATTGGTAGAATTAATATTTTCATTTAAATATTTCTATTTTAAATCATTGGATTTATTTTTTAATGTGACCTAATGATTTTAGAATTTGATCATGATAAATTTTTTTATTGTCTTGTTATTAGTAGACAATGCCTCAATGAAGAGATTTAATAAATATTAGAGAAGAATCTATGAGACAGGTTCCATTGGTGAATCCTCTAGTAGACCCATCCCTGGTTGAAGCAGTAATCTGTTCAATTCAAACTATGGGTCAGCTGGGGTTCAAATAAATAGAATATTTGGTGGGTAATCGATATAAGTTTAATAAGAAGAATCCACCCATCATTAGTTGTGATATAGTAACATTGGAATATGAAGAGTTCTATTATATTATTGTGAGGATCTAAAACTTCTGGATGACTTCTGAAGACTCATATGTGTGTTTCTCTACATTCATGCTCGATGGTTAGCGAATTATATTTTTGGAATTGATTGTGCACACTATAATTCATGAGGATCGAGCATAAATATATTTTTCAGGAAATTAAAGATCTTCAATTTTCCCTAGATAATTTCTGTTTGCCATGGGCCTAATATTTTTTGTCCTTGTAGCAGTGGCATATTATTTTTAATTATTCTACCAATTTATTTGACTTGAGAATATGGTACCATAGATTTCCACTAATTTGTAACAAATGGATCTATGGATTGAGATGGTATTGATCCAGGATATCTGAACAATTTTGATTCTATGATCTTTCAAAACATTGTGAAAGTAATTGACAAAGCTGTTTGGCTAAGGCTGAGGTGGTCAAGTTAACTGGGGAAGTTGAATTTTTTTTTAATTAATTATGTATATGATAAAATTTCAATGAGTTTGATGTTTTATGATTGTAGAGATAGTCTTTCAGTTCGAAACATGTTTCATTGTTTGGATTGTGTTGACACGTTGTTTATAAAAATGAATCACCGTGGGAGAATAATTAATAAAGTGTGGTTCGTATGCAGGTGCATGGGGTGAGCCTATGCAAGGAGTACTCATCGGAGCACCACCATGTAGGGTAGAACAAAGGTGAAGGAGGGTGTAAGAGAACCTCCATTGAGAAATAGTATATAGTGGTACTTAAGAGGGATAAGTTAAATTATTTAATAGAGGGTGAAGCACAAAGTATTATAATGTAGGTGAGAACTTGATCACATTTCAATGTGGGGTCTTGTTTATTTGAGCTGACTAAATCATACCCATTGGATATATTTGTTGAAATATCATGGTTTTTGATCATCTTTTCATTCTTATAACTATGAGATCAATTAGGTCATTTTATCTTGACATTCAATCACTTTTAAAAAAAGTTGAGGCTTATGACTATCTGATATGCTCATCCAATGTTAAGAGTTTTCAAATCTTCTTCTAGTGTGGTCCTCTACCTTATTTCATCGGGAAAGCTCAGTTCTTTAGGCACCCATCATGTCAAGTCCTCTACAGCTCGACTGATGGGCTGTATTGATTGTAGAAGGATCTTAGGTGTTTTTTGAGGCCAGTAAATATCAAATACCAGGCTCATTTGATGTGGGAGTTTATCTCACATCTGAGGGATGGTTTTTAATAGATAAAGATTTTTGTGAACTATTTAGTTCACTATGGATCTCATTCAGTTTTGTTTGCACAAATATATTTTAAAGTGATCCCACCAAATATGATTTGTGCTTTTCACAGTCATAGAGTGGCATGATGAACTAGTTCCACAAATCCCTTTAGGAAGCCTGATATCCTTACATGCATTTCCTCGGATTTTTAAGTAGCATCAAGAAACCATGCATTTTAAAAAAACTGTAGTATCCTCACTATTTAGGGAAGGATTCAAGGATTGACTTTACAGTGTATACTTACACAACATTTCATAATGAAGTCATTGGAAATTTAACACCCTACACTGATTTGGTTTTCCATGAATGAAGTTCCCATGAAGGTGAGGGCACAATAAAGCATTCTGTAAAATGGACACATCTGGTTTATTCCCCTATCATTGTGAATATACTATCCTTGTATTTTTCCATTGTTATTCTAGGATAGGCCACCTCTAATTGTATTTATTACAATTTTCTAGTTGTTTATAACAGAAGTATATGAAGTGTATATTTGAGTTAGAAGGAAATTCAAAAGTGCATTATATGGAAACATCTATCTATACCTCTAATGTTAGAAGTACGAATTTTTAGACTAATTATTTAGAAATAGTCATGAATTATTGGAAATGATGTAGAGTCGGAATTCAAATTTGAATGAAAATAAAATAGTATATAATTGAAATCAGAGCGTAAATTGCTCAGTTAAATCAGTTGATGAGTCAAGTTCAACATGTGATGATGATATGTTCAATTATGTATTTTTAAATAATTTAAAAAAACTTTCCAAAGAAGTGGTCGTATGTATGACCAATGTTTACAAGGAAATTCGGGATGAAAAATTACATCTATAAGAAGAGGAAGAAGTTATGGAAGAGGTATTGACTAAAAATGATGGATTTTCCTACACTCTCACATGACTTATGAAATCAAAGTAAGAGACACTATATCATTGAAAAGAAAGAAAAACTGAATCTATAGATGAATTGGAAATTAATATTTGTGAGAGGGAAATTTTTAGAATTGTTTTTCATAATGTTTTTCATGCACTTGAAAAGATTTTAGTATATCTATTAATGTCAAAGATCCTCATCATAATGATAAAACAGAAATAGTCAAGGATCATGAAAAAATTTTATCAAAGGAAAATATGATGCATTAAAATGATATTCAAAAGATATAGATTTAGTGGTAAGAAGGAATGAAATCAGTTTTACATTGGAAAAATTCTATCAAATTAATGTTTGTTGAATTATATATAACATTGAGAAATATCAAGGTGACATAAGGTGATACATCCATAGTTTCAATGAAAATAAGTATTTCCAAGTATTCATTTGGTAATAGTCCTAAAATAATCAAACTAGTGGAAACAGATGATTGAGATTATTCATAGATAAATATATTATTATCTCATTGAAGAATGTTACGCTTTATCCAAATAAATATGTGTTTAGTAATATAGTTTTGATGACTACTGTAGATTCAACATTTAAATCTAAAAAAACATGGGAGAAGAAAAATCCACAACATCTTCAAAGATGGAAGTGTATAAATGTGGCAATTCTTATTCCCCAAAGAAAAAACAAAAGAAGAAATGTTCTACCAAGAAGTAGTAAAATGTAGAAAATAGTTAGTATGTGTTACCGAAGAAGAAATCAGGGGTTTTTGTGAACTTTTGGTGTTGTTAGATTCTTGGGAATCTATAAATTAAGTGTTGGAACAATATTTCACTATATAAAATTATAGAATGCATACATTTTCAGGGAGAATTGGAAAATACAATTTGAAACCTACAAAATAGAAGCAGAATTCATAGAAAGAGAATATGTTTATCAAGAACAAATATGATTAAATTAATTTTTTTTGTGAATACTGCTATATTTAAGTCCCTTTTATGATGAGTGATATTATGTATCCATCATTCAGAAATAATTTTTTGATCAGAATAAAAGATTATAATATTAATTGAATTTGGTAAGAGATGAATAGGACAGTTCAACCTTGGGCTGTGAACATAATAAGAAATTATTTAAACAAAAAACTCCCTAGAAGCATGTGAAGAATGATGTGAAGAGTGTCTCAAAAATCCAAATATGTTTCAATTCTTTAAATAAAGGCCTCATCATTGACCATTTTAAATTTTCCATGAACATTCTACTAAAGGACGAATGATGGAATCAAATAATGAATCGGTCTATATGATAAATAATAGGTTTGATTTGTTGAATATCATTATGTATGATGAATATGAAATGTTTCCTAATAGTAGTAACTTTTTGAATTATAATGTTGTCTGTGAAAGGTGAAACATGTCTGGAAATTCATGTAAAATTTTATTGACATTGTTATCTAGTCAAGAAGAATTATAGAAGATGAATGGGAAATCATTTGTGACATTAAATTTGGGAATAAGAATTCTACACACAATGTAAAGAATGATCTTGTTCCTAAAGAGTGTTTGATCATATGGCCATAATAATTGGAAGAGGAAAGAGATGTGGAGAATGTAAAGGGAAATGAAATTTTATTTCTATAAAATATGAAGATTCTTTTTCATCTATGAAGATTGTTTGGTTGAGAAGCAACACTCATCCTTGTTTCTCCAACTAAGCAGCAATGAAGAACCACCTTATCCCCATATGTATTTTTTTCAGGTAGGGAATTGAAGGAGGTGTATATATTCAGGGCGAGACCTGAATTTAAAAAAGATGTGAATATCTTAGATCTATAAATATGTCCACCATAAAATGATATTAGAATCATGTTTTCAATTTGAAACATCTCAAATAATCACATAAATCATTTGTAATTTATTATTAATGAAATTCAATCATGACATAGAAATAATTAAATGCATCCCTTCAGGTAGAGCAAATATTCCTATCTTAGATAACATCATATGAATATCAAAAGTTCTTGAGAGGTGTGAATATGATAATTCAGAAAAATCCTGAAATTGAAGCTTCTCATCATTGATTTATGATGGTTACAAAATCTTATTATCATTATATAAAATTCGTCAATTATTAAAAGGGAGTAATATATTAATTGATGAAAAAATAGAAATAAATTATTTCTCTTGAATGTTTATAATAAATTTTTAGTGACATATACAAGAGTATTACTAAATCTTTTAAAAACCATAAAATTATGGTTCAGTGATTGGAACCACATACTAGAAGTTTAAAGAAATCATTGATGTAAAATTTTATAACCCTTGTTTTCTTCACAGAGCATTTCTCAAATAAATTTAGAGATGATTAATTTTATCTCTTTTCTAATATAGTATTGATTTTATCCATCTCATAAGAAAATCAGATAATATGTTCCAGAATATAAGAGTATATTCATATAATTTTAATTCTACAAATTTGAATTCCTTCCCATGATTATAAATGTGGATTTATTTCCAATAAGTTGGAGAAGATGTTATTATCTTTTATAAATTATTTGGGTATTAAAAATAAATCCAAAGGGGAGATTGAAGTGTTAAAGTGATTTGGTGAAGATAAAATTGTTATCAATTTGTTAAGAAGATTAGGAAATGTTAATGAGTTTTCAATCAGATGATTGCATAGATACACTTTCAATTTAGAAAAAATTGTATCATTTGTTGAATTGGGTTGACACATTGTTTATAACAATGATTCAAAAAATTAATTAAATATTCAAAGAAAAAATGATCTATTTTGCATGAAGAGGTTTAGAAATTGGTTTTGGTCTTTATTTTAAGAGGAATTTATATTTTGTAAGTTACTTTGAATTTATATAAGTACGTGGTCCTTTAAAAAATTTACCCAAAATTCTAGACAACCAATGAGAGAAGAAAACACCATTATGTGGGTAGCTGAGCTCAAACCCAACCATCCATAATGAGGCATGGTTCGTAGATATGTGCATGGGGTGCACCTACACAATCCACAAGTGGAGGAGCACCACCATGCGGGTTGGAACGTCGACAGAGGTGGGAAAAAGAGCACTCCCTTAGAGAACATGCCCATGGAAGTACTAAAGAGAGAGCGGTGAAATTATTTAATGGAGGATGAAGCATTGAGTATTATTAATGAGGTGAGAACTAAAGTTAATGTTGATGTGGTATCATGTATTTTAGAATCAAGTGAATCTTAGATGTTAGATCAATTTGGTGAAATATTACAGCCATTCGATCATCTAACTGTGGTTATAACCATGACATCAACTCGATCATTTTATCTAGAGAATTGTTTTGTTCTAAAATACCAAGAGATAACTACCACCATCCAATATAGTCATCTTATATTTAGATTCCTCTGATCATTATGAAACGTCATCCCCTACCTTAAGCCTTCAGGGATGCTCAGTTCACCAGAGAAGCTTCATGCCCCATCATCTAAAGCTAGTTCGATGGGTCATCATGATTATAGAAGAATATGAGTATTTCATTGAGGATTATAAATACTGCATGCTTAGCACATTTTCTATGGTTATTTATCTCAAATTTTAATGCTGTTTTTTGAGATAGAAAGATTTCTATGAGCAGTCTTGTCCACAAAGAACCATGTATAGTTCTGTTTTCATGAATATGTTTTGAAGTGATCCCACGGGCATATGATGTGTGATTTTCACACTCATAGAGCTACGCAATGTAATAGTTATGAAAAATAAATTTGGGAAGCATAATATCTTTACATGAATTTCTTTTAGATTGAACAAAGCCTCAAGAACTCATGCATATTAAAAAATAGAAGTATCTCCAATATTTCATGAAGGATTTATGGAATCACTTGACAATGCATACATACACTGCAATTCAAAAAGAATACTTTCATGCTTTAACAACCTACACCCAATGGAGTTTTCATTCATGAGGTTTTGTAAATGTCAGTACACAATAGAGAATACAGTAAACTGGACAGTGGGTTTTCTCAAAATAATAAAGATTTGTATTCACAATATATGTGTGAAAAATAAGAGTTAGGATATTTTTTATGTTGATGAGATTTTTTCATAATACCAGTGGTGAATACATCAAATCAGGGACAATGTGTTATTCTCCAAAAGTGTATACAATGTGTATGAAAAGAAGACAATGTGTATATGCATTGGAAGTATACAATTAATCATGTTGTGAAGAAGGATTTTTGAGGTTATACACGCATGTACGCATATGTATGCTCATTCAACTATGATTATATAATAACATGGAGAAATAATAAGGAAGTGTTTATTTTCATAGGAAATATAGATTTTTTATAAAGGAATTGTAATTCACATGAATTAATGTCAGAAAAATTATTTTAAAAATCATGAAATGATTATATAAGCATAATGGATGAAAAGTGTAAATGGAATATTTTATTTTTAATCATTGTGTAGAGTTTTGAGACTGATATCAGGGTAGTTATTGAATCATTGCTCAAATTATTTTTTTGTTTCATATTTCAGTGTTACGTGAGGCTGGATATTCTATAGAAGAACAAATTCTTGTCCCAACATCATTGAAATGAGACTACATATCATATTCAATCATCAAAAATATTTGAGCAAGTCTAGAATCATTGAAATGGAACTTGAATTTTATACGAGCCTCCAATAAGTTCATGAAGTTATATCATGTGATCACCCTTTTAGTGGATCAAAAATTCTATGATGTTGGATCTTGTGAATGGAGGGTCAAACCAGGTACTGAACTTTCTCGAGAGAGATTGGGGGATCTATGTAGTTTAACGGTTGTGGGGTCTAACCAACTGAAGTAGAAGAGTTTCATTTCTAGGGGGTATAACAAAAATCAACTAGGGGATATATTACTAGGGTGTATAACTAATTTCTACCTAAACCATTGTAATTGATGAAAAGATTATAGAGGATAATCCATGTTGGTTTGTCTAACCAACATGGTGAGAATGTAGGTCTTAGTACCGAACCTTGTAAAAATATTGTGTGTTGTGCTTCATTTATATTTTACACATCTTGAATGATCTAATAATATTAACAGGTGATAAAGGATTGAATTAAAAGGTGAAAAATAAATTACTAAAAATAGGTCATGCCAACATCACCCCCCTTTTAGTGTGACTGCGTGATCTATGGACACTTCAGAGACCTACATAGCTATGA
The DNA here is from genome assembly GCA_963277665.1 of Viscum album. Taxonomy (NCBI): domain Eukaryota; kingdom Viridiplantae; phylum Streptophyta; class Magnoliopsida; order Santalales; family Viscaceae; genus Viscum; species Viscum album. Next base: position 1,845,595,335 of record OY728150.1, read on the forward strand.
AGACATATTTGGGTGGAGCATTAGTTGGGGATTTAATTATCCTTGGTATATCTTCTTGAAAGAAAACAAAACAAAAAGAGTATTCATTTTCATTCAATATGATTTCCACAGTATTCATCATGGCGGAATCATGCAATATTCTACTAGTCTGTAAGGTGAAGTTAGAAAAAACATAAATTTACAAATAATCCTAATAATTATTATCATTTTGGATGATTCTTTCATTTGAATAGTTTTTTTGATAGGATATACCATGGAATTAAGGTAGTATCCACAATCACTAAGGGATCATAGGTTTGTAAATATGTTTCCATGGGTGGTGGGTTCAGTCCTCAGGCTACGGTAGATTCTCATTGAAGGTTCCGGGCACAGTGGAAGCGTAGTTGGGACGACACCCAACAATGATTTTTACCATGATCAATGATTATTTTGGGATCAATATGACAATGAATTCCATTCTCTATAGAATATAATCAACGATTTATATAAACAAGAAAGAGGACCGAAACTGTATAGAGGATCATGCACATCATGTTTATAATTAATTTAATTAATTTTATAAAGAAAAATAACACCTGTATATTTGGAATTTTTCTTTTATGATGAAGTTTATTGTCTGGAATGACCCTTACGAATTATCTCATTGTGCTAGTAAGTATCCAAACTAGAATCCCTTTGGCAGTGATCCACTCGTGCATTGATTGCCTTCGATCGATACTGCTCGTTCCCCGGGTGCAAGCGTGGTAAAGCGAGTATCGTATGTCCGTCTTTCTTGATTTCCTGTTCATCATCCTTGAGGAATGTCTCTTGTTCTTGAGTGGTGAGAGAAGTGGATTCGAGAAAGAAATTTTTTTCCTCAATAATTATCAATTCACCAGGTGTCTGGTGTGGTGTATGACACAATAAGGGTACTTGCCAGTTTATATACATGTAATTTCAGTATCGATATTCAATTTCATATCAACAATTAAATACATTCCTGAACATAGATAAAGCCCATGAATTTAATAATAATACCATGCCATTATTTATAGTGGGCCAATTTGCGCAAAAAATAAATAAAAATAAAAATCTAAGTTAAAAGAATAATCGCAGAGTTATTTTATCTTTTTCCAACTTGTTATATAATTATTTACCGTCTTGAAAATAATTATTTTTCTACCAGACTGACCATGGTCTTCTCGAAATACACATCCATTTATTGAACTCCCAAATAAATAAATAAATAATTTATTCTATAAATAATATTCTATTTACAAACTAATAAATAAATATTTATTAAATCTTCAATAAAATAATTAAATAAATTTTATTTAATTTATGCGATCATTATAAATTGAATAAAAATTTTCCACAGTCTTGACATTAATATTTATTACATTAATTAAATTAAATTATATTTTAACCGAGATCACCAAAAACACTTAGTGTGTGACCCTCTTAGATTCATTCTCATTGGCATTAGGCGGGTTTGCCCAAATTCCAAGAGTAATATCTAGAAACGGGTCCAGGAACACAAGATAAAGAACCTAAAGTCTCAACAATGACATCCACATATGAATGCTCATTGTGTAATATAATCCCTTTTTCACAATATCTCATCAATCAGGTTTCATGATTGTGTTATCAGCATTTACGCTCTATATATTGTTCATTGACTACCTGAAATAAACTCGTTATTAAAAAATGGAAAGGGAATTTCGTGTGATGGTTATATTTAAATCAAACGGCTAATATATCGACTTCCATAAATGTATGAGCCAAATCCTTCATCGACTTATCCATTATTAACATGCCACTCGTGATGCACATAACATACCCTACTTCCCACCAACTGTCTGTGTGATGGTTTTTGTCAGTAAATCAAAGATCATAAATCATGATACGTATTAATGATATTCATAAAGACTAAGGATCATTACAGACACTTGAAGATAGAAATATTTGTTGACACCAAAACATGCGAAATTTCTTCTAATGGGTCTCTTATCATAATCTTTTATCTAGGATATTACCAAGTGCAAACTTCATGAGTTGAAGTATCATCTGCTTATGAGTACTCGCACCTAATGGTCTGTATGCTATGTGTCCCATCATATCATGTCATCAAACCATAGAACTATATTTCAGATTATTTTTATAGAATTTCATGTTTCTCATCATAGCGGGGAACTTTCATGACCTTATCAATGCAACAAATACTCTAGGACATTATTACATCATAGTCATGCAGAACAATGAAAAATATTTTATAAGACATTAAATATCCATGTAATAAATGTAAAACCATTTGGTTCTAGGATGCCAACTCTTAAAAAATCCCACTTGGACTAGAGCCAAGTGCTTACAACTTTCAGTTCGCTAGACCTCACATGATGATCAGGTTTCTTCTATGTCAAGGATTTAGTCAAGGGGTATGAAGAATTGTCTTCCATGGAAATATTTCTCACTACAACTTCACCTCTCTGAGAAAAATCCCTCCATAGATGATACTTTCAAAGTATGTGCTTCGTCCGCTGATGTGACCTTGGATCTTTTGCGAGAGCCACCACTTTATTATTATCACAGTATAGTGGGATGGTATATTTACTATTAGGTATCACATCTATCTCCTAGATGAAGCTTTGCGTTCAAAATTATTCTTTATCTACCTTAGATGTTGTGATATACTCAGACTCTGCTATATAATCTATGACAATACTTTGAAATGAGCTCTTCCAGCTCACAACACCTCCATTAAATGTGATGATGTATCCTGTTTGCAATTTCATTTTATCTTTATTAGTCTAGAAACTAGAATCGGCATATCCTCTAATGACTAGTTCTTCATATCCTCCATAAACCAATAACATATCCTTAGTAATCCTCAGATACATTAGGTGAGTTTTGACTGCCATCCAATGGTGGTCACGTGGGTCAGCTTGATATCTTCCTACAACACTCAATGTGTAGCTGAAATCTAGTCTAGTAAATAGCATGGCATACACGACTGACCCAATCACTATTGTGTATGGAGTCCTTGCCATTATCATTCTTTCTAAATGTGTTTTAGGACACATTTTCTTTGAAAGATTATTGCCATGTGATGCTGGAAACAATCCCTTCTTGGATTGTTCCACATTGATTCTCTTTAGCATCTTATCAATTTATGTACATTGACATAGGCCCAACAATCTCTTTTATCTATCATGATGTATCTTGATCCCAAGAATATATGCTGCCTCGCACAAGACTTTCATAGAGAATCATTGATTCAAACATGCCTTAATAGACTGTATGACTGGTATCTCGTCTGCAATGAGTAATATGTCATCTACATATACTATTTCGAAAATAACTACTATCCTACTAAACTGTTTGTAGATAGAAGGCTCACATTCATTTTTGACAAAACCAAATTCCTTTATGGATTCATAAAAATGATTGTTCCATGACCTGGATGCTTTCTTTAATCCATAAATGGGTTTCTTTAACTTATATACCTTTTTGGAATCCATTGTAGTAATGAACACTTCACGTTGTGTCATATAGACATCTTCATGAAGGTTCCCATTAAGGAATTCTGTTTTGACATCCATTTTCCAAATATCATAGTCATGGTAAGCCAAAATTGGAAGTAGAATTCTGATGCATTTCAGCATTGCAATTGGTGATAAGGTTTCATCGTAGTCAATTCCATGAAGTTGTTGAAAACCTTTTGCTACCAGTCGTGCCTTATAGGTACTGAATTGTCCTTCCATGTCCAATTTGATCTTGAATACCCAGTTCCAACCAACATTCTTTAAATCAGCTAAAGGATTTACCATAATCCATACCTGGTTTTGGTACATGGAATCTATTTCATTATTCATGGCTTCTTGCCACATGGCAACGTCTGTGCCACTAATTGCTTTCTTGTAGGTTTGAGGAACATTATTATCTACTAATAAGAAGACATCAACCTCGATAACTAGAAAACTGTACTATTCTATTTCTCTAACCTCTCTTGTACTCCAATGCATTACTTGTGTCTCTAGAATTGATTCTTCTTCCACAGGTCTTTGTGGAATCCGTTCATGTACCAACTCTTGTGTACCTTGAGCCTCGACTTCATTGAAGACTATCTTTCTCCCACTATCTCTTTTGTATATATGCTCCCTCTCAAAGAATATGGCATGTCTGCCCACTATAACCTTTTTTCTATGGGGTTGTATATGTAATATCCCCTTATTTCCATGGGGTATCCTATAAAGGTACACTTTGTGCCTTGAAGTGTGATTTTGTTACCTGAAGAGGCCTTAACAAACTCTTCGCTACCCCAGACTTGTAAATTCGATAACATGGATTTTCTTCAACTCTAGAACTCGTATGGAATACCATTTATTTATTTAGTTGGTACTTGGTATAGTATGTGTGTCTCTGTTTTTACTCATATCCCCAAAAGGATAATGGAAGAATCTCATGACTCGTCATTGATCTCACCTTGTCCAACAGGATGCAGGTTCTCCTTTCACTCACACCATTCAACTAGGGCATGTTTGGAGGAGTAAGTTGGGATAGGATTGCAAACTCCTGTAAGTAATCAGTGAAGTCTTGATTATGATATTCGTCACCTTGGTCTGAGCATATTTTCTTAAGCTTCAAACCAAGATGGTTCTCAACTTAATTCTTGTATTCTTTGACCTTATCAAAAGAATCTGACTTCTAACTCATTAAGCAGATATATCTATATCTACTAAAATCATCATCAAAAGTTATGAAGTATGGGTACTCTCCCATTTCTTCAACTGGAAATGGTCCATACACATCAGTATGAACTAATTCAAGAAGTTCTTCATCCCTTTCAACTTTCCAACTTAATTGGTATTTGGTCATTTTTCCTTATAAACAGGAATGACTTACACCAAGTGTTTTTAGTTCGAAAGAAACAAAATACCCATCTTTATATATCTTTTTCGTGCATTTATCATTTACCTGACCTAACCGGTGATGCCAAAGTTGGGTTTGGTATGAGTCATGTGAAGTATCTTTGTTATCGATTTCCATTACATGGTTTTTGTACTACAACATGTAAAGTTCGTTGTATAAATGTTCCCTACCATAACAAATGTTATATTTGTAAAGGAAGAAACATTCATTTCCCAACATAAAAACAAATCCATATGTATCTAATCTGGATACAAAAATAATGTTTTTAGTAACATAAGTTGTATAATAACAACCCTTTAACAAAAAGATCATCCTGGTTGGCAACGTGAGGTGGTGGTCCCCGACATCTATAACAGCGAGTTTGTCTCCATTGGCTGCTCGTAGATATACCTCCCATTGATTAAACTTCTTGAATGAACTTGGTTTCAATATTTGGATACATATGTGATCACCAAAAGTTTTATGCAATACCCAATTTTTATAAATAGATAGATCACATTCGATGGCCAATACACGTGAATCTTCCCCTTGCTTCTTAGACTAGGTTCAGTTCTTTTCGCAGTGTCCCTTCTTACCACGTGCGAAATAAACAACCTCATGTTCCCTTGCGTCCCCTTTGATCTTCCTTTTCATGGAAGGTTGTGAAGAAGCTTTGTGCTTAATTCTCTTCTCCTTCCCTTTCCTCTTATTCACGATAATAATAGAAGGATTTTCGTGTTTTATATATTTTTCAACTTCGAAAATGAGGATAAGAAGATCAGATAGATACTTCTCAATGTTCTTCATATTTTAATTGAAAACAAAGTTAGAGATGCTCTAAGGGAGTGATGCGATAATGAGATCGGTGCCTGGTTCATCGGGTAGTTTAAACCCTAGAACCTCCAGTCACTCAATGTAGCCAATGAGCTTGACTACATGAGCCCCAGCTAGGGAACCTTCTCCAAGCTTACTCTGAATGAGTGCCTTAATGATATCAAACCATTCATGTCTTGCTATCTCCTAGTAAAGACCATGGAGGTGCTCCAGCATTCTACATGCATCCTTGTTTTCACGAGACTTCATGAGCTCACTAGACATTGATGATAGCATCAAACATTGAACGTCTACTATGTCATTCATATGTTTCTCATAGTTTTATATATTTTCATTACGCGACACTTTGGTAGGAAGATTAGGTAATGCTGACTCTTGCACATAAGGCTTCCATTTCGGGCGTAAGATAACCCAAAGGCGTCTAAACCATTCCTATAAGTTACTGCTGGTGAGGATGTTGTATTTATCTGGAATTGATCATTGGGATATTGTGGCTGATGAGTTTTTTATTTTTATTATTCAATTAAAAGAACATATCATTAGTTCTTTCTTGATTACATTTTATAATAAATAATAAATTTTATTATGTCTCCCACTATTTTATCAAGTCCCAATAGCCCTCACCATTGATCTCAGAATGTCCAGTTTCCATGACATTCTTGTGGGGAGGATCCATATTCCCCTTTGCATAACCTCAATAGGGGTTGGTCAAGATATTTGAAGGTATTTAGGTATGCAAGTATCTTCCCACTGTGGGCTTTCAGCTCCTTGATTTGTTGAGTGGACTCTCAAATCCTGAAATCATGATTTTGGATTTCCTCAACTCTTGCTTCCAATATTACACGATGTCTCGAAAGGGCTACTCCCCTTGATGTAATATGGTTAATTCAACCCGAAACCTTTCATAAGGGATTATTGTATAAAAGTAAGTGTCCCAACAAGGTTTAGTCAAACACATTGTTACTTTGAGTTTTTCCCTTAATCAAGTAATAAAAGGCTTGTTTAGACTCAATATTTTTTTTGAGGGATTATTTTTATCTTATGCAAGAATTGATTATTATCATTATCACATGTTTGTTAATATTAAGTGGAACTTACTTAAGTGATTAACCACAACTTAATAATATATAAACATAAGTCTAGTTTATTTTGGTACCATCTTGTATGCTAATTTAATTCATTAATTATGTGATCATGAAAACACATCCATAATGATAAACCATGCAACTGAGAGAAATAAAATAACGTAAATGGAATGATCATGAGATTTTTTAATTGTTAGTTTATCTAGCGATTGATAAACTAACTCTGACTTAGGGGAGAAACACCTTGAACCTCTTGCGTTTGTGTTTACAGCTTCCACCTATCCACCTCTATATCTCATAGGATTGGTTTTTCCTTGGCACCAGCTTGAACCACCTCTACTAGCTTGAGAGTTCCATCCATTACATATGCCTTTTTTTAACTCACATTTATGTGAGGGATAAAATGGGGTTTTACATAATAGAAACATTAGGCACGCTGTCCCTACATATTAATGAGGAGAAGGCTCTCAGTCTACCTAATTAAATTCAAATAAATAAATTAAAAAAAATCCACATACAAAGGTATTGGTCAAGACAATGATCATCCATACATGAAATGATATTTACGCATAAATAAAACTCAAAATAAATTATTTAATCGTTCTTGTTTCAGAAAAAATCACACTGTAATCAAATAATTATCATCTTTAATTAATCAATCCTTTTATCTTAATCCATTTTCTGAATTTCCTTGAGATTCTCATCCAACATAATTTTATGAAAATAAATTCATTTAAAATTATCTTTGTACGTTACTTTTACCTTGGCAACACGGTGAATTCCTATACATAACTACCCAATGAGTGGAAATGAACATTAGGCAGATCTTAAATTAAACCCATATATATGAAACACCTATCACGTGTTGTGCCTTATCATTACACCCGCACAATGGTACATGTCTCAAGGGATTGTATAATATAATAAAAAAATTTAATAAATCTGCATAATTTGGATGTGTACACGATGTGTAGTTCCTACTAAACGACATGTACAATTTTACACCATCTATCTGAAGTACACACCTAGGGAAAAGACGTGTGAGTATACTTCAGAAATCTTTGGATACACAGCATGTCCAATGGGCCACATGCCATGTAGTTCCTTGTTACATGATCTCTAGTCAGGAAATCCATGTACGAGGTACATGGTCTAACTATAACCCAAAGGGACTACATGTCGTGTCCATTGGGCCACATAGTGTGTAATACAAACACTATGTGCCACCTATTTCTTCATTGATGATGTTTATCGTCCGGAATTTCCCTTCTGGATTATCTTCTTTCGCTTGTAAGGATCCAAACTAGAATTCCTCTAGAAGTGATCAACACGTGCTCCAATGGCCTCCATTCAACACCGCTCGTTTTTTGGGTGCTAGTGTAGCGAAGAGAGTGTATCCTTTCGATTGTTCTTGATTGCTTGTTCTTCAGCCTTGAATAATGTCTCTTGTTCTGATGAGGGGAGAGAAGAGGATACGAGTTAAAATGCTATAAAAATTACACTCAAATGTAATACCCATATGGGTAAGAATATTTTTATAGAATTTCTAGGACACCAACTCTTACACTCATGTTTGTATAAAATCCATGTGAGGAGTTGAGACAAGACATCTTTATGTACTGGAGTAAGAACCAGAGGAATCTGAAGTAGGGAAAGCTATTGTCGAATGTACATTTTATATATCATATTTGATGATGCTATCATTATATAATATTGTTTCCACTCATTATTTAATATCATCAATGTAAATTGACATTGTAAGATTATGATAGGAACTTATTTCATACTTTTTGTATCTTCCATAACATTGGGAATGTGATCCGAACAAGGTTTTAAGCGACCAACATATTGAATGATGATAGTCAACTAATATATGGAATTAGAATTTCTAGTTCTTGATATTGACATATTCAACATGATTATTATAATGGATTGGATGTTAAATGTTATGGACCAGATAGATTGTTCTCACTATGAAGTTCATTTCTTATCATCTAATGGGGTCACTCGGTTATTTAAGGATTAGAGGGGCTCTATTTCGGGAAGGGAAGAGCTTGTTATTCCTTATGCTAGGATGATATCATGCTTCTAATCAAATATTTATCTTGATTTATTTGACCCTTTATTTGGATGTTAGAGACATTTAGTGGTGTTCATATACCTTTTTTATTTCTGGAATTTTTTTCTAGGTTACCACTCCATAGAGAAGACAAATTAACTATAGACCACCTCCTTGTTATGATGTCCATGTCTATTCAATCAAACAGAATAGTGCTTACCAAGTTGGGGGAACTTAAGGACCATATTAAGGAATTATAGGCTAATATATTTTTATTTCTAAAATTTCACTATTTAATTATCCAATACTCTTTGATAATAATTCGTAGGGTTTTTTAGTTATTACTATCAGTTTGTTCGAAACATCTCCATGTTTTCATCCGAAATTAAGGATTTTACCCATATGGGTATAACATTTGAGTGTAATTACATGTATCAAATATTTGTTTAGGAACTATGTGTTATATTGGCTTCAGTCCTATCTCTGATTCTTCTTAGAATTAGGTTCTAATGGTGATGTTTGGTTTGAATATTCTTTTATGGGATTGGGATGTGACTTTATGTAGGAGAAACATGTGTTTCCCTATGAATCATTCAAGTTATTCCTTCCTGATATGAACTATCCAACCCATGATCGTGAGTTTTCATAGTTTATGAATGAAGGAAAATTGTGGAAACACTATCTATTTAAGGAACATTTAACTATGTATTTTCAACCTAAGAGAATGAATTATATATATTTTCCCAAAGGTAAGTGAACTTTATAAAATGACTCTAGTTGGAGTCCCTTCATTGATTTTATTTTTATTTAATATACTATCTCAAAAAATGGAATGTGTTTTCAAATATTTTCAGTTGAAAATTTCTGACACAATCCATGAGGAAATAGGTGGAATAGTGGTCTATGATGAGTAATCTTACTATGATGAGCTTAGGAATGGAAGAGTTTTTGGGAAGGTGTTCATTGATTTTATAAATGATTACTCATTTGTTGATGAGAAAAATCAACTCAATAAGGTTACAAAAATAAATTGACAATTGTTTTGTAAAGCCTTTAATTGTGGGGAGACCTTCGGTGAGTTTTATCTATCACCTAGTAGTGTTTTGAACTATTATTTCTTGTTGGTTATTCCACTTTTCTAGGGGTAAGAGTGATTTGACAGTGAAGACTAGTATTGTTGGTACATACACCCATAGGCGAAAGAGATGTTTAAAAACATGTGATGTCAGTATAGGTGGTTGGGAATGAGATGGTTGATTATTGATACATTTACATGGTGTCTTAAATGTGATTTAATAAATGAATAACCCACTAGATCTATGGATTTATTTTCACCCTGACCCATTTCAGTTTATATGTGGGATGACATTTCTATGAATTTCAACATTGTATTTCCATACTCTACTAGTGGGAATGATTTGATTTTGCTGATCATTTATTGACTCATAAAGTTGGTAAATTTAATCCCTATCCAAGAGATGACAAATTAGGAATAGCATGGAGGCATGTATGTCTAAATTTGTATGATACTTCATGGGTTTCCAACTATAGTATTACCTGATAGGGACCTGAGTTTCACATACATGTTGAAAAAAGTTTTTCATGGGGCAGTGGGATCCCAGATAAAATTTAGCATGGATTATCATCCTCATAATGATTGAAAAATAAAGAGTTTTATCTTGGTTCTTGACAATATTATTTGTGAATGTCTTCTTCATTTCAATGGATATTTGGAAAATAATTTTCCATTGGTTGAGTTTACCTATGAAAACATTTATCATATATCGTTTAAGATGGATCCCATTCATAATTTGTATTGGTTTCCATGTAGATAATAATTATTCTAGGAACATTTGGATGAGTAGTCTTTTGTAGGGCTGAGTCTTGTTTAGAATATTAAAAAAATGGTAAAATGGATCTGTAAGATATTTTTCATGGAATTAAGTCTTCAAAAACACTATAAATTCAATCATTGCTCACTACTGTATTTTTATGTTGTTGATCATTTCATTCATTGAGTTTCAACATTCTTGGGGCATCATTAGTTGGGTAAGCATGGTAAGATGGAATATAGACATTTTGGACCCTTTGAAATTTTTGGACGAATGGGGATGTTTTGATATTGGTTAGACTTTCCATATCAGTTGAATTCTATATACCATGTTTTTTATGTCTTCCATTTGTGGAGGTAAATACTAGATGATTCCCATATGATCATATGGGAGAATGTTGATCATTATCTTGACACCGATATAGTTTAGCAACCAGTTCAGATTTTGGATCATCAGGATATGGTACATCATAGTAAAATGATTCCTCTGGTCATGGAAGTATGGTAGTTTGATGATGTTACACATAAGATATGGGAGTGAGAATCATTGATGAGTAAGTAGTGTATTTCTATTTTTTATCTCTGGGATCAAAGAGACTTTCTACAGATAGGAATCTTGTATGGTGGGGATATTGTAACCTTAAAATACTTTTTTTAGATACTCCTTTTTCCATGTTTTATTTCATCATCCTTGTATGGAATCATTTATATGATTATCATAAATGGAGATCATTTGCTGGATAAAATAAACCATATTTCAGGGATGTATGTTTTTTTAATTAATGTACTCTGTGTATAAATGTGTGAAAGTCTTAATCGGTTCTCCCTAGTGTTAGATAATACTGAAATTGAGTTGGGGATTTTATGAAGAACATGGGTTGTTAGCAGTCTAATGAGTGACTATACATTTTGTAATAGGATATCATGCTATTTAATGAGCACTTGGAATAATTCATAAATATAGTTTAAGGTATGTAAGGAATACATTCCATGAAAATATTTCACATCTTTTAATGGTAAAATTGGGATATTATATTCCACTTTTATGGGTTTTTCTGAAGAAAAAAAATATTCTTTTCATAACCTGATATTTAATGTGGTTACAAAATATATAAATATCATATGATGTGGTTTCTCAGGTGACATATGAGTAAATTTCCTTAAATTAAACTATACATTCTCCCTCTCTCAATAAAAATCTATCACTAGCTGATTGTGAAGATCCCAAAAAACTCATTCATCAATCAATCATTGGGGTTATTTCATTGTGCCTCTTGAGGTAGTAATTCTTTATTTATTTCACTTCCATTGGTGAAAAAATTACTTTTTGGTAGTGGTTATGTTTTATATTTTATATCATATAGTTTCTTTTATCAATTGATTATAGTTTCATGAAATGAAATGAATTTTGAAGGATGATCTATATGGTTCAAATCACCACTGCTGATGGTGGCTCTATTTATACCATTTTGATGTAGTTTTTTCCATAAAATGGGTTTATTTGATGAATTACTCAATGATCATGATAAATTAAACCAATTTTCCTTTTAATTGAATTTATTTGTAGTTCCATGTGATTTCATGGAATGTTAAATTTTTAATAGGGGTTTTATTAAAAAATGTATTTTTTCTATTTGTAAGTTGGTTTTCCAAATGCCAAAGCTGTTTGAGTTAGTTTTGAAAAATGTTTTTTAAATTGTGAACATGGTTTTGAAATATATTTTTATAATATTAGAAACTTGGGAACCTCGGGGGAATCGATAAATTGACATAGGAAACCTTACAATTTGTGGCACTATTAGTCATTGTTTTATTGATATCGATAGGAAGAAGGAAACAATACTGATTGGATCAAACCATTTTCCTTCTTTAGGCCAATTTTTAGGTATAGTACATATTTTCCCATTGGCTCGATCCTAAATTATTGTTTTATTTTTCATTTATTTATATTTATCAAATGATGGTTTTGGTCATGTTTAGGTCCTCATATGTTTTATATGAGTTTATATCATATGGATTGACATGATGTCACTTCATCCACATGATCATACAGTCTTACCTCTTGGGGTATGTATATACTTTTTTATTACTGATACCATACGTATTTCTAGTTTTAAAAATTTTGAATACTTTTATGAAAGAAAAAAGGAAAAAATATTTTCAAATAGAAATGATAGAATTTCAAAAATTATTTCATAAAAAAGGTTTTTAAAGATGGAACTATTGGATTATTATTATTAGACATTATATAGAATCTATGGTGGTATCCTACTTAGCTTTGTTCTCACACCATACATTTTTCTTTAGGCCTTTTTAGATGTTGTATTTTAGGATTCATATTAAGGGAAGAGAATTTAGTAACACAATGGCTCCCCTTGTTGTTATTTCTTTCTATTTATGGTGGTTTGGAGATGAATATTGGTCACATAGAGACTTTATGGTAATTATTTATTTGTACATTCTGTTTTGACCAGTTTTGAATTGATTGTATAGATCCGGTTTTTTCTCCTTATTTTTATTTTCACCTAGGTTTTATGTTTTTTTATAGTATGAGACTACATTCCATTATCTTTGGTGTACCTCACCTTGTGATGGCCAGCTCAGGTGTATAGTTTGGTTGACCTGATGTGGTCTATTACATGTTGTAATAATATTATAATGATTAATATATAATCCACATCCATCATTAAATCAATATAAAAATCCATTTATGTTTGAGTGAGGGATATGTTCCTTATAGAATTTATTTCTTAATCTGGAGGTAATAAAAGGTAAACAAATTTCATGTAATTTTATCATCTTTGAGGAGATATAGTTCAATGGTTTTCATTGATTTAAGAAACTAAGGAAACATATGATATATCAAAAATTGAATGGAATGACTTTATTGAATGCTTTATGGAAATGTATTTTTCTTGCAATCAACGAGTGGATATTGGAGATAATTCTTATGTATATGAAAAAATGAATATTTTTTTTTGAGTTTGAAACCAACACTACAAGGTTATTAAGAAATTATATCTACTAAATACATAATTCAAAGATCTATATTTTCTATTTTATGGAAGGTATTAATCAAATTTTTACAAATGAACTATTCACCACAACATTGTTATAATATGATGACATAATATCATGTGGTATAAAGGTAGAGAAAGAATTCTCCAAGTATAATTTAGTTAAAGGGAAGAAAGAGAAGAAGAATATGTAATTGAAAAATATTGATATAGGGAAGAATGGAAGGATGTATTTTCCCTCATGTGATAATTTTGAAATGAATCACTTTGGAATTTTCTTGAAGGGAATGTGATTTTTCTACAAATGTGAAGGTAAATCCCACCATTCTCAAGATTGTAATAAAAAAAGGTATCAACCAATGTTAAAAGTATAAACTATAAGAATATGGGGTACTATAAAAATTAAGTATTCATGAGTCAATGGAATATATATCAAAATAAGATAAGGGATCATGGTTGATATTATTCTATAAATACAGAAGAATTGGAATGATTAATGTGGGAAATAATTATGTTATTATAGTATTTTATCAATGATATTCCGTTTATATGAATTATTATATGTGTAAGGATTGTACTGTAGTAATTTTCATTCAATTATTTTAATTCTTATGTTCAAAAGTGTCTTTGAATTAGAAAAGTGTCTTAGTGGAAACATTAACTTATTTGAAAACATATGATTAGGGGAGGAGAAGACTTAATTTTTTTCCAAATGTTGACATAATAATTATAATGTTTTCCTTAAGATGGTATTGTAAACCAATAAGGTTTATCAAAACATTGATTTTGAGGAAGTTATTGGTTATTAAAATTAGGTAACAATATAGGAATTATATTAATTATTTATTTCAAAAAGGATAACCTACATGTCAGGTAACTAACAATCACATCCAGTAAGTCCATGGATCTTGAACCCACAACCATAGGGTGATAATCTTGCAACACATACGACAATCATATATTATATTTTGGAACATATGTAATTATTTTTACATGAATGATTGGATGGATAAATATTAACATTAATATATCGGTGTTACTGTTGAGGTTTATAAATTAATTTATTATATAACTTGTTATAAACATAATAGTTTTAGAAGATATTTAGAGATAGGGGAAATAATTTTCACTCTTTTATGGATCTTATGTATCATTAAAAGTTAATTTTAGTGCTTCAAGAATAAAACAATTCATTTTTGGAAATTTATTTCTTCGATTAAGAGATGAAGTGTAAATTGATTTAATAAAAAAATAAAGAAATTATTCTTTTGAAATAATAATTTAATAATAAATATATTTTCTTACAATCATAGATAGTAAAATAATTCCTTGACATTTAGGAATGGATCTTGAAAGAAATATTATATCATATTTCTATCATATCGAAATGATTACATGGTATTTAAAATCAACAAAAATTTATGGTTTTTTTCTTAAATTTCCATTTTTCATTAACATTTCTGAGGAAAATGATTTATATCAATCCCTATAATTATTAACGAATTTTCTTCATATCCATTTCAACACTACTCACCAATGTTATCCTACTTGGAAACCATGTTTTGTGTTATTCTAGATGACCATCATACATCCCTTTATATTTTATAAATATTTTTTATTGACCATTTTTATGATGTGGGTTTCCAATAATGTTTTTTTAATTTTTCAATTATTAATTTTTGAGATAAAAAATAAATTGAGAGGACACAAATTTTTTAGAGGTTTTATGATGAAACAAGTTGATGATTTAATAGAGGAACATTTCGTTCGATAATGTATATGATATGAAACAAAAATATTTTAAGAGAATGAAAAACCCAATTACATTTTTATATATTACATTTTAAATAATTTTAATCTCATTTGTATCTTTTGATGCATGTAATGTCGTGTTTAAATAAAACATGGTACTCTATTAAAATATTATTTTTTTATACAAGAACAATATAACCTTTCCGTTAACATAGAGAGTATGAATAGGACTGAACAATTACTGAAATTATATGGTTTAAACAAGTTTGAAATAAAATCAATGTTCATCTATTTATTTTAATTAAAATAAAAAACATTTAAAATAAAAATTATTATTTTATATAAAACTAATTTTTTCTAAAAGTAATTGTAGTCGAAAATTTTGCACATAATTTAGAAATATTTTTTACACTTTTATAAATTTTTTTAGTAAAATGAACTTAATCTTTGAAATATACATTTAAATATTATCATTGGTTGATTGTTGGATAATTTTTTTAAAAGTTACTTTTTTTATAAATAGTTAAAACTACTAAATTTTTAAATACATTATTTTCATTTTACTTATTTAAATAGCTAAACTATATTTTAAATTTTTTCTTAAAGATGTCAATAAAATTATATTAAAATTTATCTAATTTAGTTCATTATAATAAATTTCATATTAAATTAAAACATAAAAATATTTTAATCTTTTTGGTGTTTTTATTAGAAAAACTTTTTTTTTCGACACGCCTATATGATTATTTTTATATTTAATTAATAAAATTATTGGAATTTGATTGATAAAAGATAATTTCATTTTGGGAATAAAAAAAATTATTTGATACAACATGGTAAACTAAATTTTGTACCATAAATAATAATGAAAACAACAAAAGTAATTACCCTGGTAAAGGTAAAAATTAGTTTACCAGGGGTTAAAGACGGATGATAAGGGTTAAAAATGACCTAATACTTTCCAAAAAACCATCTTATACACATATTTATACCAAATATCCTGTAAAGGTCTATAATGACCCATTTTAAAGGATTTTTTCCCATGAAAAACATTTGTAATACTGTAAGTTTTTAAAATTTTCATGTGTGTCCTCTTGCCCACTTTTAAAAGGGATCCTCCTCTCCTCCTATATTAACTATCCCAAAACCCATTGAATAAGATAATAACTATCCAAAATAATTATATTATTCAATCCTCATATCCTGGAGGTCTTATTTTTATTATTAATTCTTCTTAAGAATTATTTAATTATAAAGCTAAATAAACACTCTAAAGAAGTGGTAAAATTCTTAAATGTGAATATTTGTTTTATTTTTCCATCCACCTATTTATAATAGTATTAATTTGTGGAAATATTATTAAATAAATATATACTTTATACTTATATTAATTAATTTTATTTTCATAACATATATCTATCTCCAAATCTATCAAATGTGTAATAAAACTGTTGATCGTGTGTATGGAAGACTACCGCCTCACAAATAAATATAATTTGATTTCGATCACAACCATTAAAAATTGGCTATAAATATTAATTTAAATTTTTTCTATTATATTTATGTATCAGATTTAATCCATTAATTATGATATCACATACACCATCTTACTTTTCATTTCATAAAAGAAATGATAACTCTACTCGTGTTTATGGTGGAGAACATCATCGCGAAGAAAAGTGATTATGTTTTATTCTTCTAATTTAAATAAAATTAATTGAGTTTAAAATTAATGAATATATTTACAATTTATGACATAATAATAATTTTTGATATATAATATAACATATAACTTCTTACCTTTCATATCCATTATAAAACAATAATATCGCTCGTTCGTATGTGTGGACTAGTGCCTCCACATAGTGATATAAAATTTTTACATTCTATTTTTACATAGATGGAAATAAGGATAGATTTAATAAATATAAATTATATATTTAACATAATAATTATTGTTTTAATTTTAATTAATATTTATTTTCCTTTCGTTCGATCCATCAAGGAAAATCAATATAATATTCAAGCGTATGTTTGGCCTACCATCTCACGGAATAGTGCAATCCACATTCTTTCTATAACATTAATATATTAATCTAAATACATATATAATGAATATATATGGTATTTATATCATGGATAAAATTATCGAGATAATGTAACATTTTGTTTAAAAGATGGATTCATTAACGTTGGAGATCAGAAAACGTACAATCGCAAATCCATGAAGGGAAATGGTCCAGCCAGAGCTGGTTAACATCATAGGGGCCTGAGGCCGCCAACTGATGGGAAGCATTGATTCCTTCCCCTTTATTAAAGGAGAAAGTGTATATTGAGAATCCTTGAAGGATTGAAAGGATTTTCCTGATGAGGGATCCAAAAGAATGGAGGCTGCCATCGTTGAAAATTATAGCATTTATAATGGTGAGATAGTCTGACTCGAGTTTTATTTTATCCCATCTGCGATCCTTGGCGAGCATTATACCAGAAAGAATCGCAGTAGCCTCAGCCACCATAGGTTACCAAAAGGCGGAGTGTGCTTTATGTTTGGACGCATTGATTTTCCCCTGATGATTCCAGGCCAAGATGTCAAGGGACACAGGCCCATCCTTTGGGAGAGACGCATCCACATTAATCTTAATAATTCCCTCACTTGTCGAATACTAGTGGGAGGGAAAAGAAGGGGTTACAAAGGGATTATGTTGAACATTGTGGTTCTTCCATCACTCAATCCATGAAGAGGACCATTCAATCTAGAATCTGGGGGTTCTATGAACATGGTTAAAAATTGCCTTGTTGCGATGGACCCAGATGATCCAGGCTAGGGTGTAAAGTGAGCCTGCATTAGTCGACGATAAGGAGGAACACCATTTCATTAGGAAGGATGGGAGGTCAGAGGTCATGGCTGGTGTAGTGGCTGAGATGGAGCCCCATTTTTACCAAATTTCCATAGATCCTGGGCATTGGATGAGGGCGTGAAAGGGGGATTCTGGGACGTTTGGGAAGAAAGGGAAAGAATCATCACTGGATATGTGTCGGAAGGCGAGAAGGCTCATGGTAGGAAGGGTGCCTGTGCACACCTGCCACCAGAAGTGGAGGATTTTTTTGGGGAATGTTGAGTTTCCAAATTGACTTCCAGGGCCCCACATCCCAATCAACTGAATGGTTTCCAATGGCGAGCCGATATCTGAATATCACTTTGTAGGCTCCCGACAGGTCATTGATCTAGAAGAGATGGTCGGGGTATGCGTATGGGACCCAAGGGGAACTCAGGATAATTATTTTGTTTATATCATTGAACCAAGCATGAATATTCTCCAGACACCATCCAGGACCCTTATCGGAAAAAAGGAACCTGAAAGTTGAATCTTCGAAACCTGGTTGGACAGGGTATGAGGCCCGTACACCTTTCTCATCAATCAGCCAAGGGTCGGTCCAAATTTTAATAGTTTTTCCATTTCCAATACTCCAGTCCATCCCTTTATCCTCGAGACTATGGGCCCCCCAAATGATTTTCCAGAGGATGCTTGGATGGTGGCCAAGAGAGGAGATGTGGAATTCCTTGTGGGGAAAGTATTTAGCTCGAAGAACGCACACACAGAGAGATGAAGGATGGTTAATTAGGTGCCATCCTTTCTTATCCAGTAGTGAATCGTTGATGTGAATGAGATTCTGGAATCCCATACCTCCCTCAAACTTGGGTTTGAATAGTTTCTCTGAGGAAATATAGTGGTTTATATTCCTTCCATCATTCTTCCCCCACCAGAGGTTGGCTGTTCATGTGTCGATCATGTTGACAATGGCCGATAAAAGCTTAAACATGGACACAAAATAGCTGGGGATAGACTGGAAGATATATTTAATGAGGATCTCTTTGCTGGATTTGGAATTTTTTTTGGGGTCCAGCCTTGGATTTTCTTCCCAATCTTGTCCATCAAGGATGCAAATATTTATTTTTTGGAGTGTCCAAAACCCATGGGGAGCCCGAGGTACTTCTGGTGTTTCTCTACCAATTGGATTCCTGTAAATTCACAGATTTCTTCTTTCTTGGAAGGAGGTACCCCTGCGCTGAAAGAGATTTCTGATTTTCCATGATTTATTGACTAACCAGACGACATCTCATACTGTTGGATCACATGGATGACTACCCAGCATTCATTAGTGATTGCTCTGGAGAAAAGATGGCAGTCGTCGGTGAAGAAAAGATGTGAAACCGGTGGACTAACACGGCACACCTTTTCCCTATGTATGGAGTTTGAGGATATAGCCCTATAAATAAGGTTAGAAAAAACATCAGCCACCAAGATAAAGAAAAACGAGGAGAGAGTATCTCCCAGTCGAAGGCCCCTGGATGGGGAGAAACCATGGGTGATCTCCCCATTGACCTTGATTGGGAAAGAGATGGTCGATACACAGTGCATTACCATATCTCTCCATTTGGAACAGAAACCCATTTTTAGCATTACGGCTCTGAGGAAGTGCCATTCCACTTTATCATAGGCCTTAGTCATATCCAGTTTCCAAGCTATAGTTCCTTTTTTCACAGTGGAGCATGTTTTCATGGTGTGTAACACTTCATGGGCCATAATTTCATTATCAGTGATCAGTCTCTTGGCCACAAAAGCACTCTTGTTTTCCAAGATTATGTTAGGTAACCAAGGACACATACAATTAACCATGATCTTTGAGAAAATTTTGTAAGATACGTTTCACAGGCTGATGGGTCTGAAGTCAGGTACCGCTATAGGTTTCTTTATTTTAGGAATGATGATAATGATAGTTTCATTGATGGTGGAAATACTTGTTTTCCCAGCCTAAATATTCCTCATCAAATTGCAGATATCATGAGTTATAATGTGATAGTATTGTTTGAAGAAGTGGGCATGGAAACTATCCGGGATCAGGGCCTTAGTGGGGTGTATATGTTTCAGAGCTAGATGTACCTCCTCATTCATCACATATTTTGTGAGTTGCTGATTGATCTCAACGGTGATCACATGTTTAATGCAGTTCTCCACTTCAGCAGAAATGAGAGGAGTTCCTGTAGAGAAGAGGTCTTGGAAGTAGCAGGTCAAAGCATCGTGGATTCCATCGATGTCAGAGACTTTGCTACCATCTTGTTCAGAGATGAAAGTGATAGAATTCTTGTGGTGCCTGGTTGAAGCTTTATGGTGAAATTATTGTGTATTGGCATCCCCTTCGGTAATGTGGGTGTCCCGCGCCCGCATATCCCAGAAGCATTCCTTGATGCGCAGGGCCGCGTCCAAATCATTATGAGTTGCAATGATATAAGAGAGATTGCAGTTAGATGGGGTTTGCTTGAGAAAGTAACGCAGTTTATTTTCAAGGAGATTGAAATGCCTATCGGGATGGCGTAATTTCTTGTGGATCCAAGACCTTAGGTTGGAAGCGACCATTTGGAGATTTAGTCCAACTTTTGTGTGATTACTCCTCCATCTTGATCGGATACCATCTTCGCATTCCTGCTATTTTTTCCAGAAGCTTTTAAATCTGAAGGTTCTACTGGTTTTCCTGTTCTGATCGACTTTACTGTAGTCATTGAATATAGGGAAGTGGTCTGAATAGTTGAGAGTTAAGTGGCCGATGTGGAACATACTGAAGAGATTTGTCCAATCTGTTGATCCCAAAAATCGTTCAAGTCACTCAGCGATGTGGGTGCCATATGTAGAACCCCGGAACATTGTGAAGGGATTTCTCGTGTAGCCCAGATCGACCAGGTCCACCCTGGAAACCGCCTCCTTAAAATTTGACAACGATGAAGATGATCGGAAGGTTCCGACTCTTTTTTCCTTATGAAACATAATCTCATTGATGTCCCCTTCAAAGAGAATAGGGCCCAAAGGATTGTGACACAGCATACATAAAAGATCCCATGATTTCCAATTCTCGCAATGGGATGACCAACCATCGAGTCCCATGAAAGTCCATGGTGGGGTGTGGTCCACCTGAATAGTCGTAGCCACATGGTGCGAGGAGTAGGACAAGATCTTGATGTCGACATAATCCTTCTAGAGGAGGCAAATTCTTTCTGAGTGGTCTTGTTGGGAGACCGGGATACAGACTTAGAAGTAGAATTTCTGAGTGATGTTTGTGGTGTCCTTGTTTTCTAGTATGGTTTCTGACAGGAATACCATATCGTGGTGACTTTGGGTGCAATTGCGCTAGAGCATGTGAATCGTTCGTGGGTTTCCAAGCCCACGATAGTTCACGCATAAGAAGATCATTGGTCTAGGTGGGGCTGGGTCTTACCCGCCTCCGCCATTGAGTCATCTGAACATGTTTCCCCACCTATAATTTTCCATCCTTTAGGGGGTCCCCTGCAGACAGTATTGTTTCAATTCATCTTTTCAGTTCCACGGGTTTAGGGTCTTCCAGTTTACCGTCACTTTCTTCTCATTGCACCCTTTTCCAAGTTCGACGGGTGATTGGGCCTGATGGTGAAGTTCCTATAGTTCCATCTTTATCTTGTGTTTGGATGTCTACCATGGTCATTTCTGGGTTAAGGTCTGGATTTGGTGGTTTAGTGTGCATCTGCTTTGGTCTTGAGCTTTGTTCTGCAAGATCTTTTGGTGTCTTCACTAGCTCTGTAGGTGTTGAGGTGGAGTCCTTCAGGGGGTAGGGATAAAATGATAATTTTCCTCTGAGTGGTTGATCTCTCTTTAGGGATCTCTAGAGGTCCAAGCATGATGATCTTTCCCTGTTCAGTTTTTGCCTGTCTTGTGTGGGCCACCGTGTGTCGTTCGCGATCCTTTTGTTTTTCTGACTCAGGGATGAAGGCATATCTAGTAATTTTGGCCCGGAGCCATGAACCATATTGTCGAATGATATTACCTAATCCATTCTCTTGCTTTGAGACACACAATCTTTCCAGATTGTCGATACGTCCATAAAAGAAGCAGAAAATTCGGAGTTTCTCGAATTCGAATGAGATCCAGTTGTTTGCATCATCAATTTTCAGAAACATGCCCCTCATCAGTGGCTCTGCCACTTCAATTCTAGCTCTAATTTGAGCCTCGGGTCCCCATTGGATAGGGTCTGAGCAGTCCCATTCAATGAATTGGAGAATTTTGTCCCCAATCTCTCTCATAACATGTTATGTTCGTGCGTGAAGAGTAATTCCTTTGATGCGTATCCAGAAATGGGATCGGGTTAACTTAATGTTCTGGATATCATTCCCCTCTCTCAATTCTTCCATGAGGAGGACTTGATTATCAAAGGACCAAGGCCTGCCTCTGAGGATTTTATCTCTATCTCTTTAGTTGAAGAACTCGAAGACAATGTGATTATTCCCCACTTTGCGTATGGCCACTCCAGCCTCCAATTTCCAAAGATTTTGGACGGTGATTTTAAGGGCCCCTTGGTTGACTGAAATATTATCCACAAACATCCTTATAACTAGCAGGGACATGCGTTTTTCTAGGAGTGTATCTTCATTTATTCGATCCTTGATAGTTTATTTCTCTTTATCTGTCAAGGACTTACTCTTCCAAAGGTTCACAATATCTGCCTCCATTGTTCAGTGCACGTGGGGTGGGGAGGAACTCCAAACAATGCCCAGTGATCCACACTCCTTGGGTCCACACGTGGTAGTCAATTAACCCAACCGACCAAGCCTGGCACCCCACTCCACGACCTCCTTTTGTGAAGTGGTCATGTGGGTAGAGCCTTGGTGTAAGGGTCCTCCGCAAAGAGGCTCCACGGTAAAGGCTCTGTTAACCCCTCACTCACGGCATGAGCACTCCGCGAAGCAAGACAGCCTGTGCAGGATGGAAAACCGTGGCAGAATCTCACGAGCTCGCTTCACGAAACAATCTCGATCCTTTCCAAAGGAAATTACTTTGTTCCCAGGGCCACTATGACCCCAGTTACCTTCACACCACTCACCACAAAGCACTTCGGCCACTGTGGATTTTCCCATCCAGTGGAATCTTTGAAGCCTCCCTTCGTAGCTGGGGCTTCACAAGTTGGTCACCATGCTCGCCGAGGGAATCGAATCACCTTCGATCCCAGGATCTCCATGAACCAGAAAATTCACACTGATTCCTTCTCATAGATTCAACCTATGTTCTTCGTGAAGTAGAAAAGAAATTGCAGTTAGAGCCTTCGAGATCCTGGGGTCCAAGTGATTGATCAAATCCAGAACAGTAGGTAGGAATGAGAACATGTTTCACCCCCACAAAACCAGATCTGGATTCGGAGAAGGAACACGGAAACAGACAGGTCTTCACGACGAAGAGCGAGAGCTGATGGTGTTGGATATAAAATCCAGAAATAACGGTCCTGATTCCTCTGGAGAACCCCTATCCCATGAGGAAGGAAGAGCCCACCTGCAAAGATAAAGGGTTCAGGTGTCCCCTCGCCACTATGAGAGATCAAGAAGGAGGAGACTCTACCCTAGGAAAACCCTTGTATGAAACACTCTCAAGCAGAGAGAATTTAATATTCCTATACCTTTAGAGATGATGTAAAATTGATCAATGTAAGTGAAATGAAATTACCGCACCAAAACATACATGAATAAGGAAGCGATTTTCACCCGAAATAGTGATGTTTTCGAAGTTTTTTAATAAATGGTTCCTAAAAGACTATAAATAATTAATAAATGGAATTATATAACTATTTATAGTTATTTAATATATTTTAAAAAATAAATATTAATTATAATAGAGTTTTTGGTGCATATAAAGTAAATCAAACCTCATCTAAGTTTTTCTTGTCCCATTTCATCTTTCATGGAAATTATCTCATATTCACCACATATTTCTTTTTTTTTGTTTAAATAATTCCCAATTTTATATGTTATATAATGAATCTATTTCTCTTCATGGTAATTAGTTTTTCATTTGAATTTATTACATTCATGTGTCTTGTGACTCAAACATTACCAAAATGGTGAGGTTGTATTTCAGAATCTCATCCTTATTAGGAATAGTTTATGCTTAAGTTTCCCATGGGGGAATTAATTAAAATTTCATAAAGTTATTATATTTTCTTATCCACTATTTATCATCTATATTTTTAAATTACTTACACATTTGGTTTTTTTATTACATAAAATTATTAAAAATGTTTTTATAAAATCTGACATTATTCATCTCTTTAGTTGAAAATCATTTTACTTCATAAACCACTTGTTATAAAAGTTATTTCAAATTTATTTAACATTATAAAATGGATTTAAAAAATATGTTTTAGGCCATTTATTACTTTTTATGAAACATGTAAGAAATAATCATATTATTTTCCAAACAAGTATTTTTTTCTTTTACTAAAAATGTGAAAGGTATCTTCATTTTAATGATTATGTCCTATAATGAATTTCCAAAATCATGATAAATAAATGTTTTAAACATTAAATACTATGTTTTAAATTTTAGTTTCAAATAAAATTATTCTCAATAAATTTTTTGAACTTTTAGTTTTAAAAAGATGTTTTCAAAGTGAAAATAATATTATTCTTATTAATGTTTTTAAATAAATTTTTATAGTGTTACATTTATTAATGGAAGAAACCCTTATTTTACATTATCCCTTATTGGGGAATATATTATAGTTATAGTATTATTATTATTTCCCTAGATAGTTTATGATCAATTTATTGATTTTTCCTATTTTTATTCCATCCTCCCAAATACTCTGAATTATTTATGATTTTATTATAGTTTGGAGAAAATATTATCTTTAGGTATACTAGTTATTCCAAAACATATGCATTAACTGATTACGTTTCACCCATTTCATATTAGTAATCCATTTTACTTAGTAAGTGAATTTTGGGTCCCACTATATCCCCTCAATGCAGTAGTAGGTTTTATAAGGTAATGTTTCTTGGGTTTTTCGCTGAGGCTATACCCATTTATGTAATATATCATAGAACAAGGCCTAAAAGTTATTGTAAGGATCTCTAGAATGATGAATTACCTCATTATTATATTAGTAATTTATACTCCATTTTATTATTTAATTATATAGAATATCCGTTTTTATATTTAAATATCTTTTGAATATTTATATGCCAATATTTGATCATCATTTATTAAAACCACATTATGCTCATGTAATTGATTGAATGGTTTCTATTCTTGTTATTTAAATTTCCTTTTTTATTTCTCTTATATATTCATGAAATGTTCTATTATAAACTTACCCATAATATGAATTTGATCTCACCCCTATCATGTAGTTCATTCCCCATAATGCCAAGATGTTTTTTGTGGATGACAATCAAGGTTATGCTTGACGAAAAAATGATACAGATGATGAAAATACAATGTTGTTATTTATTTTTTCAATTGTAAAACTAGATACATGTATATATCTATGTTACCATGAATATTAATCTGCAATGTAAATTAGGATCTGATTACTTTTATCTTATCAAAATGTAATAAAGTAACCTCTAACTCTAGGCTACTATTATCAAGGTATTTATAAGATTAGATGGTTTAAGGTTCACACCTAGGTAGAAAATCCGAGTAGATATAATTTGGTCAATCAAAATTTTATTTACCATTCATTATAATGAATTTTATATGATTGGTATTTAGGATAAGGAATATGATAGAACATAACATAAGAAAACTATATGTTACCAAAATTAATTTAGGTTAATCTAATTTTTAATGTGATAACTTCAAATTGTAATTCTTATTGAGGTTATGTTTGTTAATTAATTATATTTCAATTATCCTTTGTGGTTTTAAATATTCTTCGCTCATGATTAACATATTATGGTTTTATTAATGGTCCATTCTTTAAGGATCAATGTTAATAATTTATTTTATGGAAAATATAGAGATTTTCCAAATGAGGACCCTAATGGGATAAGGGATCGAGTGAGAAATATGGTGATTATTCCAACCCAACTATCAAGAATAACGATTAACAATGGAAAATTTTTTAAAATATCAAACAAGCAAAAGAGTATAAATTTCTGGATTCATTGAATTTTTTCTGAAAAAGATGATAAAGTAAATAATATTTTGTTTTAATAACAATCAAAAAAATTTTAAAAAGCCGATGAGGGAATTTAGAAAAGTAACTAGAATATGATTTATTTATTGAAAATGACACCATAAAGAATAAATTTTTGGAGTAAAAAAGTGTCAATTAGTTATCATGGTGTTGATAAAAGATTTCATTCCTAGTCATACATAAGATATTAAGGTAGAAATCATCATTAAAAATATATATACATAGTTTTGTTTATATTTTAAAAACCATTGATTAATTTTATCAACGTGTGAAAATTAAAATTATGGAGAAATATTGTATTTAAGGTTGATAATGTAATACCTCTAGAATTCTCATTATATATTTTATTATAAAACCTTATCTTCTCAATAGCATGTATCATATGTTACACTAAACAAAAATAAACTATGAAATATTGTATAACTGTTAAAGTTTATAAATAAAATCGGTCAGTAAAAATTGATATAACCCAATTATTAGGGATATGTATAAATAAAAATAAAGGTGTTTATTAATACTATATAATTAATGAAAATTCAATTAGAGTATCTAAATAACTGATAAGATTCATTTAGGATTTAAAATGATTCATTTCAAAAAAAAATTATGTGCTTTATTTTAGGGAACAAAATATATTATGTATTAAATATATTTTTTATGTTCATAACATATTACAACAATTCTTTTAATAATTTACAATAAATAAAAAGAGTAACATTTAATATTTAAAAGTTTTATTTTCTAATGAAAATTATTTTTATTGTGTATTTATGTTTCGAATTTGATGTTAAATTATCAAATTTATAATTTAAATTTAATAAAATTGAATTTTTATTTTGATATAGAATAAAAAACTTAACATAGGTAATTTTTATATTTGTTTGAATTTTTT
Organism: Viscum album; assembly: GCA_963277665.1. Classification (NCBI taxonomy): domain Eukaryota; kingdom Viridiplantae; phylum Streptophyta; class Magnoliopsida; order Santalales; family Viscaceae; genus Viscum; species Viscum album. The sequence continues at coordinate 1,845,622,687 of OY728150.1, forward strand.
TAAGTGAATATCAAAAAAATATAGACTGTACCTAAATTAATATGTTTATGGATATATCAAGAATTAATTAAAGATGAAAAAATCTTAATTATTTTTTTATGATCAAATATGTATTTATTAATTATAAAGTTTTATTTAAAAATTAATATGTATAGTCTAGAAAAACTATTATTAACATTTCAAGGATTTATGTAATATTTTTCCATAAAAATATATTAATTTTTTCATTAATTAAATTCTATTTTGGAAAAATTTTGTTTTCTCATGATTTTTAAGAAAAATAAAATTTATTTATTTTATAATAAATAAATTATATTATAAAAAATTTAATTTCTTACTCTACACATTAATTTTATGTTTCAATTTTATTTTTCTAAAAACCGGTTTTATACTTGTTACATGGGCTAATGTTAAATTTAAATTTTATTATATATAGAAATATTATCTAATTAAATTATTTACTTATTTATAATAATTGTCTCTCAGTTATTGTATATGGTACATTTTTTTTTACAATTATATATAAATTAGATAGGTATAATATTTTTACTATAACAAAATGAAAAATGTTAAAATTGAAAATGTTAAGAATAAATGAATGAACAACAAGTCTAAAACATGTGTGAAAATGAATGGTGGATATTTTATAAACATGATTTAATTACAAAATCCATTATTATTAATTTTTTATTCTTATCTACTTGTAAATATTTTGATATCACTGTTTTATTTTGAAATATTTATAAATATTCAATTATCACTACTATTAAAAGTGGCCTATCACAACCCCTTTAAGAACACTTACAAAATAATGTTTCCTATAAAAACATCCATTTTTCTCCCACAATAATAATACTCCTTTTCCTAGAACTTCAGGTTATAATAAATTTTTCTAAGACCATTATTTCCATTGAGGAAATCTCAAATATTACAATGTCATGGCCTTTTTTCAAACTTCATTCATTTTCATTCTTACATTCACAAATAACATTTTATACTTAATGTATAATAAAATAATTTTTATTATAATGAGTTATATTTTTCTTAGGTAATAAATTTCAATCCATGTTACCCTTCCTTTTAAGAAAAATGAAAAAATAACATCGATGCATTTTGTATTCTGTAACCTCAACAATGAAATGTCTTCCATTTTTAACCACCACCTCTCTTTGAATTATTTAATGGATAAATTAAAAAATAAATTTGAAATAATACTACTATTATTATTATTATATATTCTTTAACCCAAATAATTTCAATCTTATTCTCTTATAAATGAATATGTTATTCATGCATTGTGAGAACTATGGTCCCATAAGGTAATGTATATCATTTTTTATCTATTTTCAAAAATATTTTTTAAAATATCTTAAAATATTATTATCTAACATAAATTACCAAAATAATAATTTTATTCTAATATAATAATATTATTATTCCAAGAAAACCCACTTTCATAATCATAAGCATCTTTTAGTCCCAGCTTGTTCATGTTTGGGTTTGTTTAACAACCTACATGAACAGTTGTGTAAAAAATATCATGTATGGAAATGAGAAAATAATTAATAATAATATAAGGTGTAAATATGTAAAAATATTGTTTTGTTCTTATATACTACTATAAATAATAATATCATCCATTAAGATACTACTCCTCATTTGATAAAAAATAATGACACATGTGTGTCTTTAATGTTGTCTACAGGAACCATAACTAAACATCCATTGAATGAAATTATATCATTTTAAATATTTATATAACATAAATTTCATTATATTTTATGATCTAATAATTACTATGTTAAGTAGAATAATGACTAACAACATAAATATTACAAAACTAGTTCAAAATGATTAAGACTACTCAAACTTGGTATTCCAAATAAATAGTAACTAATAAATATACATGAAGTGAATATTTATTATTTATTTTAATAATAGTTTATAGATATGAATAATGTTCTGAAATATTTGATTAATACCATTATTTTTTATACAAGATATTAGAATGCATTAGTGGAATTTTTTTAATTAAATTAAGAGGTTTCTTGTCCCAAATTTAACATCTTCGTACATATTTCCTATTATGTAACATTAAATTTATAATATATTCAAATTACGTCCTAATGAGTGAATTTAATAGTATTCATGTAATTTATGAGGATTTAATATCCATAACATATTAATTTTTTAAATGGATTTTTATTCAAAAGAAATAAATGTTGAAAGTGTTTTTATTAAACCAATCCCCATTATTATGTTATATTGCCTCTTCTTGAACTTCATCTTAAAAAATAGGTTTCATCCAATGTATTATATAATTTTATGGAAAATTATATTACAATTAATTTTAATATTACCATTAAATTCAAATTTTAATCCCTAATTATTTTCATTCTCAATAATTACAAAAATTTTGAGAATAATTTACATCCTCATTAATGGATATTTAAACTCCTTTTCCATATTTTAAATTAAAAATAATTCTCTCTTATATTATTAGAAACATGATTTTGTGTTATCAAATATGACATATATTTTTTTTTCTCTTATTTAAAAAATTATTTTTTTTACACTTCTTTTGATGTGGGATTTTGATAAATATATTTCAAAATTTTATAATTATTTAGATCCTTTCAAAATCATACGTCTAATATTCCACCAAACATTTATTTTGATAACAATTATATTTGTTGATGAATATATTATTAAATTTTACAAATTTTAAAATAAAATGATTTTTTATTTTTTTCTCACGTGACCATTTTGAAAATTTCCTTTTAATGTGACCCCTATCTTATTCTTTTATAGTAATTTTAAAATATTATAAAGACTATATTATGGTTTCACATAAAATTTCCGAACCTACTAATTTTTTTATTTCTTTAAATATTTCCTTTTATGAATTACTCTCTAAATTCTGTAGTATAATTTTATCAGATTGAACTCCTGGATATCATTCACTTCCTTTTTGTTCCAAATGAACCACTATTATAAAAATGATATTTATTTAATGCTTATACTCTTTGAACACTAATTATATTTCTCTGTTTATTGAAATTTGTTGACCTGGTTTCTATATGTTGATTCATTGTGGAAATTATTGTCCTACCCATTTATCCTTTACTCAATACCATATTAGTTTGATGAATTCTTTTAGAAAAATATAGTTTTTATTTATTTGGAAAATATTAGAAATCCATATATTATTTATTCCGATACATATTTTTATTGATTACTCATGGAAGTGGATAAAATTTTGATTAATAGTCCACCTTATTCTTTTAGATGGGTTATGAACATTTGATCCCTTTTTTAAATATAATTAAATAATTAACAATTAATTTGTTTGTACCTAAATACAAAATTTTTTTTCCTAAGTCAATATTATTATGAGTTTTAATAATATTCATATCATTCATATAGTTGATGCATCAGACACAAAGAAGTTATGGATTGGTCGATTTATTACACATCAGATCAATGCATTGGTTGGTCTCATGAGACAAAAGGATCAGGTATTTTTGTAAATATATCCAATGTAATCATGATGTATAAATTTTTTACATTGACCTCTCGAATGATATCTTGGATGTATCCTTGAAGGAAGGATATATTTCTTGGATGATGCATTGAGGTTAAAGATCAAGATATCTAATATTATGCATTCCATCACCATGAATTTAGTTATTTTCATTTGTTTGTTTTTATTTTTATCCATGTATTATTTCATTTTCAAATGTTCATTTATATAGTTTTAATAACTCATGTTTATTTGATACATATTATTTGTTCTATATAATTAATTTATATATGTTTCCCTTTTTGAACATTTGAGATCACCCTTATTATGTTTACATTTCTCTATATTATGAAGAAACATATTAAAAATAACATTTTTAGAATAAAATAACATCCATGAATAATTTTAGGGATACTGTGAAGACTTATTATAGAATAAGTAGTTTCGTATATAGTGGAAAAAATATACTCTAGTTCATAAAGACATGGACTTTATTATTTTATAATTTATCCTAATTTCAAAAACATCAGAAAACTAAAATGTTATGGTAATGAAGGTAAATAAATGTATTTATAAAATAATGTTATTATAGGTTAATCTTATTATAGAATCTACATTTTTTATTGAAAGTTGATATGTAAAATACTGGTTTTCTTCACTAGATCAGGGAGTGCAGGTATGGGCCACTACATAATCATAGCATGTGGGGATAAATATGAAAATTAAATTAATGTTACTTCCATTTTATTTTTATTTATACCTATTTTTGAGAGATATTTTTCTAAAAATTGTGGGGGATAAACTCAACATTTAAGATATTCCTATTTCTCAGAAATTATATAATGTATTTCCAAAAGACTTTCATATTATTCCCCTACATTTTGATATTAGTTTTTAATATAAATCCTAAATAGTGAAACAATTAATATCAAATAATACCTAGAGGATATCATTGATTGCATTCCATTAATTGAAGAACAAACTCGAAGATAATTTAGAAAATGGATTCTTGCACCCTAGTGCATCACCATCGAGAGCACCAATTATTTTTTGTGAGGAATTATGGGTCAATGAATACATTCACCAATTATCTAGAAACTAAAAATTCCAAAATTAAAAAAATGTATCTAATATTCCATACTAATGAAATTATTGATCAATTGTGTATAGCTTAATTGTTTTCCAAAAGTGGCATTTATTATATATTTGACCAATTTGCAGTAAATAAAAATTATATAGATAAGAAAACATTGTGGATGTGGCATAACGATTATGAATTTATAATTATTTAACATTGAATTATCAATTCTATTGGTATCTTCATAGACATAATTAATATAGTCCTTGTATACCACCATAATTATTATTTGGTTGAAATTGAAGATGATATTATTATATATTCCAAGTTCAATGAAGAGCATGAGGAACATTTTATAATTTTATTGATGACCTTGAGGAAGATGTAACTGAATTCAATATTTATGATATGTGAGTTATGGAAACATATTTTTTCAATTCGGTTACAAATAATCACCAGCTAGGATATATCAATGGATCCCTTAGGGATATTAGTTTGTGAGATATCGATAAAACAACCATTGTGATAGAGATTTACATTTTTCTTGTGTTATCTCAATACTATTGTTTATTTACAAGAAATATCTCAAGGATATAAATTCTAAAAACAAATTTGAACTAGTCCAGACCGTAGTTTCATTAAAAAAATTGTGAGGAATGTTTCAATGAGCTGACAAGAAGGCTGTCTAGGGCACCTATCCCCACACAACCTGGATGCATCGAAGGGTTTGTAGTCTATAATTAATCATAAAAATTTTAATTGAATCCATCCTCATATAGAATGATATGAGGAAATCTTGTGAATTGGTCTTATTAACAATTTATTAGAAAATTTACCTTATGATTTGGATCTAGAAGATTTACTTTTTTTCATTGTAAATATGTATGAATTATCATTATTGTGAAATTTTTTATATATATACTAGTCATAAAATCCTAAATTATATATTAATATAGTGAGAGCTGAATATGTTCCTAAGGAAGTGGTTGGGGTTGATTAATGGTTATGAAATGTCAATATACTACCACCTTATGATGGAGAATAAGATTTATAGTTCATTGAGTTATATGGAATATGCCAATTTTTCGATGATGAGAATTGGAAGATATCATATTTTTTTCAGATGGATCTTGAAATCCAGAGAAAATTGGATACCATATTTTTTATATATGATTGATGGTTAATCTATCCATATAATTATTAAATAAGTTAATAAGAAATATGTGTAATTATAGTGGAACAAAGAAATATTCTTAAGTTCAACCATGATTATAACATATTAATATAGTTAAGAAACCAAGTCTGTGTCCCCTTAATTCCATAATTTATTAAGGATTTGTTGGATAAATCTCAAATATCATAATTATATATTTATCTTTGATAAAAGTGTATACATAGATACCAGATAGAGTATTTATAGTGAGAAACCGTGAAAAGGGATATTGTAGATTATGTATCTCTTTTCATGGTATTCCTGTAAGTCATACATATATAAAATAAGTGTGAAAGGATGTTACAAAAATTATCCATACCAAAATTCATGTGAGAAAAAACACTAGGTATTTCATTATCAGACTCTGTAAAATATTAAAATTCTAAAATTTTATTTGGATTATATACAATGGCCATAAAATGTTGGCAAATTTTGCTACTATTAAATAATATTTCTCTCTTTATCATCCTTCCAAGAAAAAATTAAAGGAAAGTGTAATGTTGAAAAGAGTACCATGTTCTGTTGTATCCAATCAGAATTTTAGGCTTACCTCTAAGATCTAGAGATGTATTTCTAATCTTTTAATATTTAGTTTAACTTTACTAAAATATATCATTCATAAATGGACGATCATTCTAATGGGACAATTAAAACCCAAGAATAAATGTTTAAATATTATTCTATATTCCATAAATGTTTTTGAAATAAAAACAATTATCTGGTTGTGTTTTCTTACAACAAAATCATTCAATCGGGCATCAATAATTCTCTATATGAATCCATATATTGTAGGAGGGAAATAACTTTAGTACGATAGGATGATATTGTAGAATAAAAAATATTAGTTCTTGATCTAAGTGAGGAAATGGAATATAGTGTTATTGTCAATCAGCATCACCTTATAGAAGCTATAATTCAATAGAAATTTTAAAATGATAATCATCGATGAGAACTAGTGTTCAATGTTTTTGATAATGTATTCCTATGAATAAATATTTTTAATGTGGTTATTATATTTTTAAATGACATGTTGATCCAAACATATAATTGTACAACTAATATTTATGATTATATCCAGAAAATATATTATCTCTTGAATCGTTCCCCCGATCATTCTTGATTTCAAAAACATCTTAATGTATATATTCTATGGAAGTACAAACCTATCCCTCAACATGTAATGAAAATTGAGTATTTACAACTACATTATAGTCTCCCTTATGAGAAATAATTGGTGGAGATTATATATTTAAGAGAGAATGTTCTATGGAAAAAGACCACTAATCTTGTCATATTTTAGTGGAAAAACCACGAAATTGATGAAGATACATGGGATGATGAGAATGTGATGAGGCATAATTATCCTCAATTATTTGTATCTATGTGAGAAATTTATAGATCCAAATTTATATAAGGTGTTACAATGTAAATCCTTGATATCATTGGATATATTTATCATTAATAATGATTGATTTGTATGATATATTATTTTACACAGGTAACTATGTTTACTTGATCCATGTTATAATATTGAAATATTATAATTAAATATGGATTTTATCACTTATCTATTGAATTATAGGGTTTTAATAAGACTAAATAAATTATTAAAAAAAATTACATAATTTATAAGATCCTGAACATTTGATGAGGTGATTCAATTTCAATATTTGGTTAAACTCTTTTTGAATGGTTAATGGAATGTCTACCGGGAGTAAGAAATGTCTCGAAAGTGTCTAAATGGTTTAAGACATGAAAAAAAGAAAATGGGGGATATTCAAGGCATGTTTCTTGGTTCACACATAGTTAGTACTAACCACTCCCATATGATCATGGGACATGTAAAATGGGGAGTGCAGTTTGTAAACCATGAAAGGGTTGGCTAGAAAACTATGAGAGGATAAAAAAAGTAATTTTTATGGATTCTACATTGTTTTTAATTACATGAATATTCCCTAGAAAACTATGAAACTAGATATCATCCTTGATAGAGGAGTCTTCATGGTTTGTGTATGGTTTGGAAAATTGGGTGTGTAACATCCCAGGTGGATAAAGAATTTTACTTTTTCATATTTATTCATATTTTTGAATAAAATGTTAATATTAATTTAAAGGGAACGCTATTCTTGATGGCGTACCCAATAAGCAACAATGAGTTTCATTGAGATCTTAAGTTTCACTCTAATAATAAAATAATAATATTTTAAATGGTAGTTAACGCCTAACCGTTGTAATAGCGGGAATGAACAGAACTAACTACAAAATTATTATATATTTTTCTCAAATATTTTTACTTTTTTCCAATAAATGTCAGAGGCTTAAAATGCGAATGAATCCAATTTTAAGCATAAATCATTTAATATTTTTTAAAAGGTCGATTAACCGCCCTTTCATGGAGAACCCTTTTTAAATATACTTTTGAATATTTTATATGTTATATTTGACAAAATAAAATCCTTCTTTAGAATCTGGACATCAAAATTTACTTTGTGTAATTTTTTCTTATTTTTCCGATAAAGATCAGTTTTAGTGAAAATGTTGTATTTTAATTCAAAACCTCTTTTTAATCTAATTTATTTATATTATAATATAATTTTTTGAATTGTTTTTAATGTTAAATTAGAATATATTTTTACCATTTAATCCAATTGTGTTCATTGGAATTAATTTCACATTGAAATTGGACTTAAACTAGTGTCAATCTTTCAATAGATATTGATTCTTAAAAACACGCTATTTGTTTTGACAGCAAGAATTAATTATTCAATTAATTAATGAAACTTTTATGTTTTGAATTTTTTAAAATATACTTCATTTTTGAATTCGTAATATCAAATATAGCTGTGGGTGAAGTTTTGTTTTTTTCTGAAAAACATCAATTTGTGATGAATAGTGAAACCACTAAGTTGTAGTTAAAAAACTGATTTTTTGTTTAAATAAAACTTTACCACTTCTTTGATTTGAATTTAAAAATCCAACATAAATTTTTTTTATTATGATGTAAAATTTGGTTCAATGGGAGTAAAATAATTTTTTGTTGAATAGTAACTTTTAAGTTTTATTAATCGTGATTAAAGGTAATTAGTGTAATTTAAGGTAAAGATAATGTTATAATAATATGAAATGACCTTGACACATGTCCTACCCTTATTGGATGATTCATGGCTGACCAAGAAAATCCATGGGTCAACATGGGGACCCCATGGAACCACTGTGGTAGAAAAATGACATTAATAACTTTTTATTTAAAGTTAAAATAAAAATGTCACAAACATGTATTTTTTTACTAAAACAATTCTTACATGAGGTAATACAAGTCATATTTTTGACTATAAATATCCATTAGAAAGATAAAATGATTTCCTACATCATAGTAATTGTTTTATAATTTTTAGACCTTAAATAAATTAATTTATTTATGACACCATAATGATTCAATGATTACCTCATTAATAAATGTTTTAAATAAAATTATAAGATAAGGTAAAATATAAGACATACACTTGTCAAAAACCTATTGGATGGGTGGATTTCGAACCCTTATCACCTTATCCTAGAAATATATAATTATGGGACCTTTAATATCCGAAAATCATTTTATAATAAAGTAACTATTCAAGACATTCCAAGAGTGCCCCTCCTCCCTCTTATAAAAGGCCCCCACCTCTACCACCTTACCCACACATATCAAGCCTTTGGCTCGACCAATATCTTATCATTTTATCTATCCACGTCCCTCTCTTCGTCGTAGGAGCCTTACCTTTGGCAGAACACTCTTCAAGAAACCCATTTGGTTCAAACCAAGAGGAGTTACCCATTTTAAAGATAATGTCTTCACTTGTGTTCTTCTGTTTTATTTCACTTCTCCAACCCCCTAAACTCTTTTTATTCCTTTATATTGTAACAAAAACAGTACATTCAATATACTAGGATGTTTTTATGTGAAGGATTCATTCTACACTTACACACATTTCCGTCTAATTGTTAAAAAACATAATGTTTCTGTGGATGGTGAATTACTCCCTCACGAAACGATGATTGTTCAATCTTATCTTAACACCTTTCGTGGTGGCCATTATGATGTCACTGTATTTTATATATTATATATATGGTATTTATGTTTTCTATATGCTTCTGTATTTTATATTTAAAACATACCTTTATGCTTTGCATGTTGTGAAAATGCGATAATTTCATTCCTGGAAGTGTGGACTACTGCCCCCTCAAGTGATGTGACTCGTTCATGCAATACATGGAATGTATAAAGAATGAAATTAATGAACATATGTGACCTATATAACATATATATTATACTGGAATTAAAAAATATATATCTCTCTCATCTATTTTTAATTCCATTAATGTGCCAATGCAATGAAAGTAGCGTTCATGCGCACGTACGGCCTACCGTCTCCATGAACGGTGCATTTCATTTCTATTTATCTCCAAATATTATGGAATAAGTATAAAACGAATATATATTGGATATATATGATTTTTAAATTATTAATACTATTCTGGATATGATGTACATACAACTACATTGACAATGGTTTTCAAACATGATCACTTTTGACTCATGTACCGAACATCGACAAAACGTATGATATGAACTCACATATTTAACTTATTATTATAACATGATAATATATGATATTAATTTAATAATAAACATTAAATTATTTCCTTAATAAATTATAAATTGACAAAAGTTTATTATTCAGGAATATAAAGAAATGAACAAGACAAGTCGGACTTGAGGTAAGGGATCCTACCTCTCTCTTTCTTTTTAAGTACTCTCTTTTATGTCGTTTCTTTTAAGCTCCTATTTCATAGTTGGGGGATGTTATATTATATTCCTATTACTTTAATTTATATGTTCATATGATGAGATACCCTATTTTATTTCATCAATCCATTTTTTGATGTTTTAAGTGGTGTCGTTAGGCTGCCGAGTTTTCGTAAGGGGTTTTTCATCCCACTTTTATTCCCGTTAGATTTATGCTACATTTTCCACCATTTTCTTTGAGTGGTATATGTACTGCCCATTATTCTACTCTTCTTTTAATATAATTTTGTTTATGATTATTTACATCAATGTTGTATAGTCCTTCTTTCATGGGGTGTACGTTTGGAATGTTACCCAAATCGGTAAGGGAACCTTTCACCCTACTCTTTTTAAAAGACTTATTTTGTTATGTTTTTTAATTTATATCTTTTTATGATGGGATATGTTCATCTATATCCTTATTGATGTAAATTTTATGTCCAACTGAATGAGATACCATTTTCTCTCTCATCAACTAATTTTCGGAATACTAAAGTGACGTCGTTAGGCTATAGAATTTCTGTAAGGGAACTTCTTAACCCAATTTCAATTCTTTGGGTTAAACCTCTACTTCTTGATTATGTAATGATATGAATATGTGTGGATTTCATATGCTTCTTTTACACTGAATATCCACTTATATTTAGTGTATTTATATTTTTCACACATAATTATGTCATTTCTTTGTCTTTGCTCTAATGGCATGATCCTTGATTGGGATTACAACTCAATTTCTTCTCAGTGAGAAATTTCTTAATGATATGCACTTTTATTCTTTTATAAAGTGTATATATAGCCCCTTTGACTTCCCATATACATATTATTTCTAAACTAAAGTAATTTAAATTTTTTAAAAATGGTCTACTTTCATGTGGCATATAATTTAAATGTTAAAAATGGAAGAGGACTCTTTTATTAAATCATTGTTTTAAATGGTTTTAAAGATTTATTCTTTTAAAAAATTATCATCCATGTACATGTTTTAAAAATTGTTTTAAGGATTTATTTATATGGTCATGAATGTTTTAAAACCCATTGAAAGGTTTCGAAGTGGTATGGGACACTTGGATTCTAAATTCCCTTTTAAATGTCTTCTTTTAATATTTTCAATTTATAACGGGATATTTCTCTCATAGAGTTTAAATGATTTTATTAGATGTTTTTATTTATTTAAATATCATCATGTGATATCTTCTAATTTAAATGTGGAAATTTTAGGTTTCTTTTATGCATGTTTTAAGTGTTATGATTATGTTATTGTTCTTGGGAAATGTTTATGAAATCGGGTGGTTCTGTGATAAACTAAGGGCGGTTGAGCCCAAGATAGCTCTCTAATGCATTGGGTAATGCGAAGAAGTTAAATTCCAAGGTTTTTCTGAAGAGATTTAGGGAATATACTACGATGGGTATTCCAAACGTAACCATGAGGGTTACTCCCTACGTAAGAATGTTATGAATGCCTCAAGTTACCTCTATGTCTCATGGTTTCTATGATTTATTCCTGATTTGATGAGGTATGTTAAAATACTTATGTTCTATGAGTAAAGTATGATTTCATACATGGACTAATGTTTTCATTTCGTACTTTTATATCCCTTACTAAGCTTTTTATTCTCATCCCAAATTTTTGAAATTTTTTTTACAAGGCAAGGGAAAGGTACATGATGTGATGATAGTGTCAAGGAAGTGTCAATAAAGAATCCATTTTTTATTTTAAATATGTTTCCGTTAATGGGAAAAATGAGTACTGTCTTTTATGTATCCACTTTGTTTAAATGTGGAATGTAATGCATGATTTATGATCTAATTCTCTAAAACTATAAACCTGAAAAGATCGTCAACGTGTATTCTTGAAATAACTCAAGATTAAGTAATGTTTAAGGTTGGGGCCTTATAGTTGGTATCAGAGAGTGGTTTAGATAACTTTAGAGGTTAGAGTGTTGTTTAAAAAAAGTGAAAAGTTGTGTATAACCACAATGGTTAGTATATTAGATGGAGTCATTGTTTTTTTGAAAGTTAGAATGAGTTTGAGATAACTTGGAGAAGTATATATTGGTTTTTATCTTCCTCATTATTATATGATGATTTTACTGATATACTCACACTGACCGTTTTCGTTTTAGTAAATGGCTAGATCTAGAAGGCCCCAAAGTAACCATGGATTTGAAGAAAACAGTGACAGTTTTGTGAAAGAACAACTGAATGATATGGGAGCTGTAATGAGAACTCTTGTGGTTATCCTCAACCAACTCTCTGGAGTCATGATTAACCACCTGAACCATAGTAATTTTTATAAGGCATCGTATATGGGAGAAAAAAATCCTTACATAAGTTCAAGTAATAATCATAAAGGTAAGTATGTTAAAAAACGTATGTGTCAATGATGTGGAAAGAAACCCATAGGAAAATGTTTCAATGGGACAGAAAGATGTTATAGATGTGGAAATGAAGGTCATAAAGCAAGAACCTTCCATGGAAAAAGGAAGCATCTAGTTGAATCTAGGAAAGGGAAATAAGTTCTTTCTGAACGATCAATTGAATGTTTTAAATGTGGTGTGCATGGTCATTATGCAAACACTTGTCCTACGAAAAAGATTCAGGAATGGGGTCACCAACATCATACAAATATTCATTTACCAATACCTAATTCAATTCCAATTGAGGATGAATAAACGTACAAAGACCAATGAAAGGTATGGATTATTTCTTAACATATGTTTTCCTATTATTGGAATCATAAGATATTATTCATGATTTTGTTTATAAGAATGAAGTATTTCAGAATAAGCTGAAAAGTAATGGTTAATGGATCATGAAGAATGTTTAATGAGTAAGAAGTCAACATATAAGGGATTCAAGAGTTATGGTAGATTTTAGGATGGTGAAACTCTTAAATATATTAAGTCTCTTTTGATGATGGGGATACATTAGAAGACTTTTTATAGTATATGTAACCCCGATGTCTGATATATGAAAATTTTATTCAAGGAATAGTTTTCCTTTCTTTTGTGTATATAGTTATAAAGAACTATTTGGGTTTATATGATCCTTGAATTTGAGGCAATTACTGGTTAATACATTTTGGGTTGCAAAATGAAAGATATTAGATAACCTTTGTGGTTAAAATATTTAATGATTATTTTTGAAGATTTTATCTCGTTTTGGTGATTTTTTAAGAATTATATAGTTTTGGAAAAAAGACAACACACAGACCGTGTGACAACCCATCGCTTCGGACAACGCTGCGAGAATCGAACCCACAACCAAAATGCGACTGGTATTTATCGCCTACCACTGGACTACGTGAGGTCACATGTTATTTTGACCAATTATTTATAGTTAGATGCTTTTATGAATCAATATTAAGTTGATTTTGGGTTATGTATTGAAATTATTAACCAATCATAGAGGATATGTGATTAGGTTAATTACTTTTCAATATGAGACTTTAAGAGCAAATGATGTTATTTGGAGATAAATGTTAATTTGTACCTTGGAAGACTATGTGATTAAATCGTCCAAATATTTGGGATTCAACCTTAGTTTGGTTTACATTGAAGAGTATTATGGACAAATTTTTTTATTGAATGGTCTTTGTTGAACTTTGGGTTTTGTTGGACAAATTTTGGAGGTTAAGAATAGATTTCCTTTTTTATAAAGGATTACCCATTTGTGGATTATCTGATATTGTTCTAACAATTTTGGTTTTTGTTAAGATCTAAAGACATGGGAAAAATATAGTTCTCTTTTTTAGATTAGGTTATTCTATTGAAGTTGATTTTAGCTCTCTTTATGTGAGAAAGTCATCCTAAATACTCATCTTTTGAAGAAAATACGAGTTTGTGTAAGAAATCTAGTAGGAGATGAGAGTCTACACGACAAGTAAGTATGTTTCCTTATGATTTAGTTAGGCTCATAAATAAATTCTTTAATGAAAAGTAACTTAAAAACAAATATGGTGTCTGTTAATTTTTCCTACTGGGGAATCAAATACTGTTTAACCCATCACCAGTTTGTGATTTTCTGGTGGTTAACTTTCTCCTAAATATGTTTTCTATCACTCTCCCTCAGAACAGGACCCTTTTTTTCTTCCATATCCATGTTTTCTTACATGGAATCCTAGTATGGGTTAAATTGGGCGACCTTTTTAATTCCCTTTCTTTCTTATAAACTGATAGTTTAATTTAATCCTTTTCTGATGTGGGGCTTTCAATGACTTTTCCAAGCCCAATTTTAAAAATTGTGAGGACGCAATTCTCAAAAGGGGGGAAGGATGTAATAACCAAGGTAAATAAAGAATATTACATTTTCATATTTATCTATATTTTTGAATAAAATGTTAATGTTAATTTAAAGGGAATGTTATGCTCGATGGCGTACCCAATACACAACAATGAGTTTTTTTGAAATCTTACGTTGCACTCTAATAATAAAATAATATTATTTTAAATAGTAGTTAACACCTAGCTGTTTTAATATAAAGAATGAATATAACTAACTAAAAAATGATTATATATGTTTGTCAAACATTTTTTCTTTTTTTCCCATAAATGTTAGAGGCTTAATATGCGAATTAATCCAATTTTAAGCATAAATCTTCTAATATTCTTTAAAAGGTCGATTAACCGCCTTTTGATGGTAAACCATTTTTAAATATACTTTTGAATATTTTATATATTATATTTGACAAAATATATTCCTTCTTTAGAATCTGGACATAAAAATTTACTTTGTGTAAATTTTTGTTATTTTTTCGATAAAGATCAGTTTTAGTGAAAAAAGTTGTATTTTAATTCAAAACCTCTTTTTAATAAAATTTATTTATATGATTAGATCATCTTTTGAATTGGTTTTAAAGTAAAATTATAATATAATTTTACCATTTAATCCAATGGTGGTCATTAGAATTAATTTCACTTTGAAATTGGACTTAACCTAGTATCAATCTTTTAATAGATATTGTTTCTTAAAAACACGCTATTTGTTTTGACAAAGGGAATTAATTATTAAATTAATTAATGAAAATTTTATGTTTTGAATTTTTTAAAATAGACATACTTTTTGAATTCGGAATATCAAATATAGCATAGGGTGAATTTTTTGGTATTTTTCTGAAAAACTTCAATTTTTGATGAATAATGAAACCACCAAGTGGTAGTTAAAAAACTGATTTTTCGTTTAAATAAAACTTTACCACTTCTGTGATTTGAATTTCAAAAATCTGACATACATGGTTTTAATTAGGATTTAAAATGTGGTTCAATGGGATTAAAAAAACTTTTTGGTGAATAGTAACTTTTAAGTTTTATTAATCGTGATTAAAGGTAATTAGTGTAATTTAAGGTAAAGATAATGTTATAATAATATGAAATGACCTTGACACATGTCCTGCCCCTATTGGATGAGTCATGGACAACACATAAAATCCATGGGTCAACTTGAGGACCCCATAGAGCCAATTTGGTAGGAAAATGACATTAATAACTTTTTATTTAAAGTTAAAATAAAAATGTTACAAACATGTATTGTTTTATTAAAACAATTTTTACATGGGGTCATACAAGTCATATTTTTGACTATAAATATCCATTAGAAAGATAAAAATATTTCCTACTTCATAGTAATTTTTATTATAATTTTTAAACATTAAATAAATTAATTTATTTATAACACCAGGATGATGCAACGATTACCTCATTAATAAATGATTTAACTAAAAGGAGAAGATAAGGTAAAATATAAGCCTTATACTTGTCAAAAACCTATTGGATGTGTGGATTACGAACCCTTATCACCTTATCCTCTAAATATATAATTGTGTGACCTTTACTATCTGAAAATCATTTTATAATAAAGTAACTTTTCAAGACATTCCAAGAGTTACCCTCCTCCATCTTATAAAAGGCCCCCAACTCTAACCACTTAACCACACATCTCAAGCCTTTGGATCAACCGAACTCTGCTCATTTTATCTCTCCACATCCCTCTATTCATTCTAGGAGCCTTACCTTTGGTAGAAATCTCTTCATGAAACCCTTTTGGTTCAAACCAAGAGGAGTTACCCGATTTAAAGGTAATGTCTTCACTTGGGTTCTTTTGTTTTATTTTGCTTCTCCACCCCCCTAAACTCTTTTTATTCCATTATTTAGTTAGAAAAACATTATATTCAATATACTAGGATGTTTTTATGTGAAGTATTAGTTCTAAACTTATACACACCTCTGTATAATGGTTAAATAACATACTGTTTCTGTGGATGGTGAATTACTACCTCATGAAACGATGACTGTTCAATATTATCTTAACACCCTTCATGGTGGTCATTATGATGTAACTGTATTTTATATATTATATATATGGTATTTATGTTTTCTATATGATTCTTTATTTTATATTTGAAACAAACCTTTATGCTTTTCATGTTGTGCAAATGCGATAATTTCATACGAGGAAGTGTGGACTACCGCCCCCTCAAGTGATGTGACTCGTTCATGCAATACATGGAATGTATAAAGAATGAAATTAATGAACATATGTGACCTATATAACATATATATTATACTGGAATTATAATATATATCTCTCTCATCTAGTTTTAATTCCATTAATGTGCCAAAGCAATGAAAGTAGCGTTCATGTGTACGTACGACCTATCGTCTCCATGAACGGTGCATTTCATTTCTTTTTATCTCCAAATATTATGGAATAAATATAAAAATAATATATACTGAATATATATGATATTTAAATCAATAATTCTATTTGGTATATGATGTACATACAACTACATTGACAATTTTTTTCAAACAAGATCATTTTTTATTCATGTACCGAACATCGAGAAAACGTATGATATGAAATCACATAATTAACTAATTATTATAACATGATAATATATGATATTAATTGAATAATAAACTTTAAAGTTTGTCCTTATGAAATTATAAATTGACAAAAAAATTTATTCAGGAATATAATGAAACGAACAAGACAAGTCGGGCATGAGGTAAGGGACCCTACCTCTCTCTTTCTTTTTAAGTACTCTCTTTTATGTCGTTTCTTTTAATCTCCTCTTTCATAGTTGGGGGATGTTATTTTATATTCATATTACTTTAATTTATTTTTTCATATGATGAGATACCCTATTTGATTTCATCAATCCATTTTTTGGAATTTTTAAGTGGTGTCGTTAGGCTACCGAGTTTTCGTAAGGGTTTTTTCATATCACTTTTATTCCGGTGAGATTTATGCTACATTTGCCACCATTTCATTTGAGTGGTATATGTACTTCCCATTATTCTACTCTTCGTGTAATATAATTTTGTTTATGAGTAGTTACAGCAATGTTGTATAGTCCTTCTTTCATGGGGTGTACGTTTCGAATGTTACCCAAATCAGTAAGGCAACCTTTCACCCTCCTCTTTTTAAAAGACTTATTTTTTTATGTCCTTTAATTTACATGTTTTTATGTTGGGATATGTTCTTATATATCCTTATTGATGTAAATTTTATGTCCAAGTGATGAGATACCATTTTCTCTCTCATCAACTAATTTTCTGAATTCTAAAGTGACGTCGTTAGGCTGTCGATTTTCTGTAAGGGAACTTCTTAACCCAATTTCAATTATTTGGGTTAAACCTCTACTTCTTGATTATATCGTGCTATTAATATGTGTGGATGAAATATTATTGTTTTAAACTGAATATCCACTTATATTTAGTGTATTTATATTTTTCACACATAATTTTGTCATTTCTTTATCCTTGCTCTAATGGCATGATCCTTGATTGGGATTACATCTCAATTTCTTCTCATTGAGACATTTCTTAATGATATGCACATTTATTCTTTTATAAAGTGTATATACAGACCCTTTGACTTTCCATATACATATTATGTCTATATTTAAGTAATTTAAATGTTATTAAAATGTCCTACTTTCATGTGGCATATAATTTAAATGTTCAAAATGGAAAATGACTCTTTTATTGAAACATTGTTTTAAATGGTTTTAAAGATTTATTCTTTTAAACATTTTTCATCTATGTACATGTTTTAAAAATGGTTTTAAGTATTTATTTATATGGACATGAATTTTTTAAAACCCTTTCAAAAGTTTCAAAGTGGTATGGGACCCTTTGATTCTAAAATCTCTTTTAAATGTCTTTTTTTAATATTTTCAAAGTATAAAGGGGTATTTCTCTCATATAGTTTAAATGACTTTATTAGATGTTTTTATTTATGTTAATATCATCATGTGATCTCTTGTGATTGAAATGTTAAAATTTAATGTTTCTTTTATACATGTTTTAAGTGTTATGATTTTGTTGTGGTTCTTGGGAAATGTTTATGATAACCGGTGGTTCTGTGATAAACTAAGGTAGGGTGAGCCCGAGATAGCTCTCCAATGCATTGGGTAACGCAAAGGAGTTAAACGCTAAGGTTTCTCAGAAGAGATTTAAGGAATATATTGTGATAGGTATTCCAAATGTAACCATGAGGGTTACTCCCTACATAAGAATGTTATGAATGCCTCAAGTTACCTTTATGTCTTATGATTTCTATGATTTATTCATGATTTGATGGGTTATGTTAAAATTCTTATGTTCTATGAGTAAAGTATGATTTAATACATGGACTAATGTTTTCACTTCATACTTTTATATCCCCTACTAAGCTTTTTATTCTCATCCTATGTTTTTGAAATTTTTTTCACAGGTCAAGAGAAAGGTACATGATGTGATGATAGTGTCAAGGAAGTTTCAAGAAAGAATCCATGTTTTATTTTAAATATGTTTCTATTAATGGGGAAAATGAGTACTATATTTTATGTAACCACTTTGTTTAAATGTGGAATGTAATGCATGATTTATTATTTAATTCTCTAAAACTCTAAACCTGAAAATATCCTCAACGTGTATTCTTGAAATAAAACAAGATTAAATAATTTTTAAGGCTGGGGCCTTATAGGGTGACTCATTAAACTGATAAATTTTACACTTTTCCTTCTTCAAATTTATAGTATTTATACCTAATTTCCACTTTATTTCTCTTACATTAGCCTATGATGTAGATCAATACCTCCTAACTCTTCCAAAGATCATTCTCATTTAATTATAGGGCTTTTGATAGGTTCTTTATTATAATTTTAATCCATGGGTAGGTCGCCAATTCCATTACATTATATTTTCTATATGACTAAAAAGATTGTTATTTATCTTCCCCCAAGGTTCACAAGCCCTAATTCCATAGTGTTATTTACCTTTATTTTTTCAACTATTTTAGTTTTAATTATGAGATGAGGTTTGAAAAGTGTTTATTTTTTACCATAAGGTTGGTGTCTAACACGATTTCTCCAATATTCTTGATGTTATTCTTGTTTATATGGTTGTTATATTGTGTTTCCATATAGAGAATTTCTATACTTAACTAAAAAATGTAAATCAGACCTAAAATTATTTTGTGATACCCTTCACAGTACCTATAAGGTCTGTTGATTAATATCATATGTGATTAAGGCCACCAAAGTGGTGATTCGATCACTTTAAAATGGTTAAATGGGGTTAAAATGATGAAATAAAAGAATAAGGTGATTAAAATAGTTTAACATATTGATTGACATGTTATCATGTTTTAAGGGGTTGTTTGGATTAACCTGAATTTAATGGTCAATAACGTGATAAGGGAAGAATGGTTCATATGATTAAAATGATATTTTCACATTGATAAATGCTTTTAAAGAACGTGAATGGTTGATTCATGTGAAAAAATGGTTAATTTTTTTTATTAATGAATGGGGGAAAATATAATGAGTGAAACCAAAGATGAGAATACAAATAGATTAAAGAGGTTCACCAATTATGTATTGAAATGACAAGATGTTCTTGTATGTTGGAAATTAGAAATTATGGATTAATGATATTGATATAAATTATGGACATGATGATTTACACCCATTGGTAATGACGTGTAACATGAGGATCCTTATCTTAATTTATGATGGTTAGAATTGATACTCAACATCTTTCAATTGAAATGGTTGAAATGGTATTCCTTATTATTTGATATGTTTTCAACATGGTGTTCAAGATTCTAATGGTAACTAACATGGTATAGAAAATTAAACAAAGGAACCTCAGTATATATAATTGAAATGAATAATAATTCCACCATTTTTAGTATGAATTTTTTACCTCTAAAATTTATGGTTCCAAATTTTGGCTTGGATGGAACATTGTTTTTCTATAGATGTCACGATGAAACACGGGTTTCAAATTTTCTAAAATATTAATGATAAATGATAAAAAAATAAATATATTTAACCTATTTTTACCTTTTTCTTATAAATACACTATTATTATAGACTATATTTCTTTGGACATCATTGGTGGTAGCCAACATTGTCGAAATAACAACATGTTTGATTTTACATTTCTACCTGAGTTTATTTAATGGGTGTAGGTCAGGATAAGTAAAGGGGACCAATTATAGATTTTTGAGTAAATATTTTTGGATGGAGAAGTTATGAGGGGGGAATACCTAATGACAAAATCAGATTTGGTGTTTTTTCTACGTGTATTTATTTTTAGTTTTCCCCCAACACATAAAAATAATTTGACATGGCATATTTGATGTATTGGTTTTTTGGTAGATACCTAGTATTGAGATTTGGTTATATGATGAATGGATATTTTTTATTATCATTATACTTATATCTATTTATTTCTGATGTTTGCCTACAAAAATAATTGAGGTACAATCTCCTAAAAATCCTTATTAAATTTCCACAACTTGCTGGCATCCCCTAGAATATGGGGTGGAATAGAAGAAGTCATATAATGAATCGGGATTTCTAATATTTTAATTGAGTCTTGGGGTGTTAAAAGGTTTTATTAGATTATACTCTAGTCTTTCAATATAATTTTGTAAACTTTGACATGATACTATGATATGTTGGGAATTTGTAATGACTTTATCCATTAGATTGAATGCCCGCAAGGGGGGGGGGACATAAGTTTCTATTATTGAATTATTATTTTTGATGTTTTCATATTATAGTTGTATGATATTTAAACTTGGTTGTATCAATTATTATGTAATGTTAGTATTTATTTGAGATTTTAGTCATGGGTCAATATGGAATGGGAATTGTGTATGCATTTATTTCATGAAATTAGGGATTTGATTCACATACATCACATTTTCACAAATTATTAATATGTTTATGGATGGGTTTTTGGAAATGAAAAAGATTTTCTATTTATCTAGTGTTTTAAGGAAACAGATCCTTTTGATGACATTTCAACTGTATAACATGAAATATGTTAAATCAAATTGTTAAAATGGTGTCAAATGGGACGTTTGGAAGTCGGAATCTTGGTTTTCCTATTATTATTCATGGTTATGGATAAATATTGTTAATTATAGTGAATTTTATGATGTTATGACTCTATGGATTGTTAGGTGGATTGTTCTTTTTATAGACAGTTATGACCCCTCTTTATTAAAATTGTATTAATGATTTTTTATGTTCCTGGAATGTTTATATGGGATTATTGAGTAAGGCGTCCATTAACACACTTACCAAATGGGTGACTAGAGGGAATTGTTGAGAATTTACCCAGGGTCATTGGGTTAGATCCCCCGTGGGTTATCATTGATATAGAAAAATAATAATGTAGCAAGAACATTAATTGATTTACGAAATTGTTATAGAGAGACCTAGGGTGGGATATATCATGTGTTATTGATCTGATAATATATTTCTAGCTACAACATCATACATTGTTTTCCTAATAGTGGGTAGATTAGCTATGTTTTAGTTTGAGTTTATCCAGATGATTCTAGATAGCATCGATACTAATCTAGATTAGAAGATTATGTTTGATGCATACATGTTGTGAAGAACTACAGAGCATTGGTTGGATATTTAGGTCCAATATGAATAGTTATATGGTGTATATTGGAATGAATTACATGAAAATTTCCTAGATAATTTCTACTTAGAGACTCTGAGGTTTGAGAGAGATGGAGACATTATGTTTTATACCAATGGGAATATAGCTGAGATGGAAAATGACGGATTGATCACTGAAATGAAAACACTTTTTACAACATTGGTAGGGTATGATTCATTTCTGATGAAGCATTTTCATGACGGGATTAGATTTGTGATCATGTCCTTGGTGAATAAATTCTATATGAATTAGTTTGCTGAGGTGGTAAATGAGGGTCTCAATTCTAAGGGGAACCTAAAAGATCATTCTATTTATGGGAAGGTGAGATCAATTATGTGATATCTTGGTAAGTCCGGGAAGTGTAGGAAGATATGTTATGAGATCCATCACCAAGGTGTTGGCAGGAAGATTTTCTAGTGGAAGAATAGCCTCTCGGGGAAGTGGCCAGGTGGTCTATTATCTATGTTGAATGATTGGTCACATTAATGCAAAGTTTCTTCAAACAATATTGGAGTTCTGATATTGAGGTTGGATAGGACACATATAGATGTGTTTCAAAAAACCTTTTTCCAATGGTATTGGATACAGGATCTCGGATGATGTAGGTAAATAGTAGGGGATATGCTAATTCATATCCATTTGGATATTGGAGTTCTACGAGATGTACTGGATACAGTGGAGGATGGGAGATCTAATATTGGTGAGGATAAATCAATATATTAGTAAAACACATGGGACTCATACAAAATTATATGTTAGAGGGATAGGTCAGCTTCATGCAGTTCATCATTCACCTAGTGGTAGAGAGGATGGTCCACCAACTTTATAAGATGATACACTTGTTGAATATATTCTATTATTTCTTTATTTGTAACTACATCATTCCATTATGTTATGTATTTATATTTGGTAAATGTTTTTGGCATGATATTGGAATTCTTGTGTAGAGTTATATCAATTGATGCACTGCTTAGGATGCTATCGGTGGGTTTCTATCATTGTAAGGAGTGTTTCTTTGAGGATGGTGGGTACCATTTTTATTTTAAAATTTTCATTATTGATGTTTTAGTGTTTAAATTTATTTTTGAAATGGAATTTATAGTTCTATAAAAATAACATATTGATTTTTAATGTCAGAGGGTAATGTTCACATCTCTTGAGGATAACATTAATATTCACATTAGAGAATAAGATATCATGGAATTCCATGATAGTCCTATTCATCATTATTTAGATGATATTGAAGAACATTTATTGATTCTTTTTGTTGATGGTAGTGGAGTAAATCCTAATTTCCTTACTCTTATAGTGGATAAATTTCAAGACATGTTTCTTAAGGGGTTCCCAGGGCTTTATCCTGATTTAAAAAGGCTGAGTTCTCTATTAAGCAAATTTCAATAGATTAACCAGTTTGAATTCTTCATTATATAATTTCATCAGAAAATATTCAATAGATTAAGACATAGATAAGGATTTTAAGGATAAATGGTTCATCCATCCATGTATATCAACATGGGAATCTCTAGTTTTGTTTTCCAAATAGTTTTATAGACTATCATGTTTTTGTTTCTATTAATACAATAAGAACATGATGATGATTATGAACTTGTATCCACTTTTTGATATTGAAAATATTTTTGACTAGTTTGGGGTGATTTTTAATTCAAAATGGTTTATTTGTGATCAAGGTATCATCAACTAAGAGTGAGAAATTCTAGTATACCATGGACTATTTTTAAAACTAGTTATGGATTGTATGGGTTCTTCATGATACTGTTTGAATTGATAAATTCTCATATGGTATTTTTGTCCTTTATGAACTAATTCATTCATCTATACTTGGAAATGTTTGTGATTAGCATTATTAGTTCCACAATAGCATATTAGTATACACATGATGACTATATTAATCATATTTACATAATCATGAGTACACTAAGAGAGAATTGGCGATATTTCAGGCTATCTAAGTGTACAATTTTGATAGAAAAGTTATAAATCTTGGGGAAAATCATCTTATAGGTAGGTTTCAAGTGTACCCTTATAAGGTCCAAACATTTTATATTAGGAAAAGACTAATTTCATTAATATCTGATTATTTTTTATATTTTTTTAGCTACTATCAATGGTAAATATAATACAATTCTCACTATAAAGTGGAATTATCATGTTTTACCAAGAAAGGTGTAAAATTTGAGTGTTATATGACATGTGATAATTCTTATTAAGATATAAAGATGGAATTTAACACTACAATTACTCTAATCTAACCCTAACAATGTATGGAGTATACATTGTATTTTGATGTTTTGGTGATCATGCTTGAGGTAGTTTTAATACAGGGAGATCAAGTTGTGGTGTTTAAATCATAAAACTTGAGGCCACATAAATGAGACTATCATATTAAAAATCATCCTTTGAAAATATTATTCTTTTCTTTATAATATTTGAAGCATTATCATCATTCTAAGAGTTTTGTACTATTTACTATTCACTAGAGACAAAAAAAATTCTTTTATTAATCGGATCTAAATCTCTAATTGTAGAGGTGGTTTGGGAAAAAATATTTTAACTTAAAACTAGATAATATACTGGGAAAGGTTAATTTTTTTCTAATGATTTGAGATAAAGGACAAGAATTTTTTTGACCCATATATTATGTTCTAATTATAAGATGATGGTATTGATCATTTATATTCATTTAGGTATTGAGGAGTAGTGGGATTAGATTATACTCATGACTTTATACAATAATCCCAATGATATGGGCTAGATCATGGGAAGGTAATATGAGAATCTGAGGAGTCTTTTATTTAAAGATAGCGTTGATGGTGGGGATATACCACCAACTTGGACTACCAATTGTGATGATATTATTAATTTTAATGGATTATTTATTGTTACTACTTATATACAAGAGGGTGTGAAGCTTGAGTTTCATTATTTGAAGTGGGAATTGAACCATAGTTTGAAAAAAAACATATCATGATCTTTATATATAGCAACGGTGTCTAGGAATAAAGAAGGGTATCATTGGTTTTATGATGAAATGTTACTCCTATCATATACTAAAGGATTCGATCCAGAGAACATCTAGTCATATATAGTCGTTACCCATTCTAAAATTTAAGTGGGATGATTATACCATGGATTTCATACTGGGTTCATTATAGACACCTCATAATAGTGATGTGATATGAGTGATTATATACCGGATAAAAAAGGTGAAAATTTTCTTAATAATTTATGATACAATAAATTTCAATAATTTGGGTGACTTATATGTTTGAGAGATATTACATTTTAAAGTATTGAATTAGAGTATAGTCCAAGATATTGACCCTTGTTTTAAATCATTATTCATTAATGGTTTAAAAAATGTCCTTGGTACCTAGGTTTTTTTAGCACAACCTTCCACCCAAAGATGCATGGGAAATCATAATGTGATGTCCAGGTGATAGAGGGAATGATAAGAGAATGTGTCACCAAATTTTGGTGGAACATTGGAGAAATATATATCCCTTGTTGAGTTTGTCTATAAAATATTTTTTAGGAGACTATTTATGTAAAACCAAACTAGGAGATATATAGTAGGCCATTCAGATCAAATTTGTGTTGGATAAAAGTAGGAGGGTCAGATTTTTTATGGTTGAGTATAATGTATGAGATGTCAGAGTGTATCCAATTATTGCATAATAGTATAGCTATTACCTAGTATATAATGATGTCAAATGACTATTTATGGTATCAATCAATTTTGATTATAAGGGGTGATCATTTAAGTCTTCTATTGTTGCCATTATCTAGTTTCTATGAAATTCAAAGAGTGGATATTTCGACACCTAATTATGTTGGGTTAATCAAGGTTATGGAGATTATATATATATAATTGTGTATCTATAATATCTTCAATACTGGTGTAGTGACATGTACAATATCTCTCATATACTAGAACATCAGTAATATTTACCAAACCATTATAATGTGACTGATTCTGATAATCTCAAGCTTGAAGATGATATTCTATTTTAGGAGAATTTGATTCATATTGTGGACCACAATGAGAAATTTCTTTTGGGAAAGATCATTCCTTCCATCCTACTAAGGTGGAAGAATAGTTGTTTTAAGTGGAAAATTGGGAGATGGTAGTGGATATATGGTCCAAATGGCCAACCATGTTACTATGGGAGCATTGGAATGCGAAACTCAAATAATGGTCACGGCGGCGGAAAATTCGTTGTCACCGCATACGTACGACAAAAACATTCCCTTTTGTCGTTTATTA
This sequence comes from Viscum album, assembly GCA_963277665.1. NCBI lineage: Eukaryota > Viridiplantae > Streptophyta > Magnoliopsida > Santalales > Viscaceae > Viscum > Viscum album. The sequence goes on from OY728150.1 coordinate 1,845,649,571, forward strand.
AAAAAATTCATATAAAAAAGATTCCTTTTGGATAAATGTAAAAGTCAGAGGGGTTTATACACTGTATAAAAGAAGGTTGTGTATAAAATAAAATACGCCTCAATGAAAGGAGATTGAGACGGAGTCCCATACCTTGGGTCCGACTTGACTCGGTCGTTCTTTAATCTCCTGAATAATACAATTGAGTTAATTTATACTTTTTAAGAACATTTTTCAAGTTCATTATTCCTTTTATATCACTTATTCCCATGTCATGAACACTAAGTAATTATTTAAGTTAATAACGGTGGTTTTAACGATCATTGGTACTTGAGTAAAAAATAAGCCCTTTATAATTACCAGTTGTTCATGTATCCATTATATCCAGAATGGTATTCATGATGTAGATATCATATGTTTCATATATATCCAGTACATGCATGTATTTCTAATATTACATAATCATTTATAGGTAAGAAATGAAATGCACCGTTCATGGAGACTGTAAGTCGTACGTACGCATGAACGCTACTTTCATTTCTATTTCGTATTTTATAGAATGGAATCATAATGATATAAAGGTATATTATAATTCCAGTGTAATATCATATATAATATCATAACTCCATCCTTTATACGTCCCACATATGGTATTTAACGAATCAAATCACTTTGAGGGGGCGGTAGTCCGCACTTCTTTAAATGAAGATATCGCGTTTACCCATAATGGAAACCATAAAGGTATGCCCAAAATGAAAAATTCAGAAGCTTAAGGATAACATAAACGTATTATATATCATTATTAAATATAGTTTCATCTTAATGGCCGCCTTTGAAAGTGTTAAAATAATGTTGAACAATCATCATTTCAGGAGGCTGAAATTCGCCATCCACAGAAACAGTATGTTATTTAACCATTAGATGAAGGTGTGTGTAAGTGTAGCTCGAATCCTTCTTATAACAACATCCTAGTATATTTAAGATACTGGATTTTTTACAAAAGAAATGAATAAAAAGTGTTTAGGGGGTTGGAGAAGCAAAATAAAACAAAAGGACTCAAGTGAAGACATTACCTTAAAATCGGGTAACTCCCTTTGCTTTGAGCACAAAAGCCTCCTTGGGAAAACTTCTGCCCAAAGTGAGGCTTCAAGGAGTAATAGAGGGAAGTGGAGAGACAAAATGAGCATGGTTTGGTCGATCCAATGGCTTTGGAAGTGTGGGTAAGGAGGTAGAGGTGGGGGCCTTTTATAAGAGGAGAGGTGGGCACTCTTGGAAAGTAAATAAATTTTACTTTATTTGAAAATGATTTTCAGATTCAAAAGGTCCCACATTGATATAATTAGAGTGTAAGGTGATAAGGGTTAGAAATCCACCCATAAAATATGTTTTGGACATGTGTAGGTCATATATTTTACATTATCATTTCATTTTATTTAAATCCTTTTTTAATGAGGTAATCGCTGCATCATCATGATGTCATAAATAATTTAATTTATATAATGTCTAAAAATTATAAAAAAAACTATGATGTAGAAAATATTTTTATATTTCCAATTACTATTTATAGTCCAAAATATTATTTATGTAGACAAAATTAAAAATATTTTACTTAGGTGATACATTCTTTGTTACATTTAACATTCTTTAAAAAATAAAAAGATAAAAAGTCACTTTCTCACAAAAGTGATTTCATGGGGCCCCCAAATTTGGCACAAGGCATCCCATGGTCGTCCATGAGACAACCAGTAGCCTTAGGACACATTTTTGTGTCATTTTTTATTATTATGATATTATTTTATTATCCTTAACTACCCAATTACTCATTAATCAAGATAATTAAAAATAATTACCGTCGTTACTATTCATAATGTCCAAAAACAAAAGAGTCTTGATTACATAATATGGACCTTATGATTCCAAATATGAAATCCATTTTACCAAATTCCAAACACATAAATTGTAATAATTCATTTAAAAATAATTCCCATTGTCAAAACAAATAGCTGGTTTTTTTGAAACAATATCTATGAAAAGATTTGCATTAGTTTATGCCCAATTCCAAAGTGAAATTAATCCTAATGACCACCATTGGATTAAATGTTAAAACTATATTATAATTTAACTTTAAAACCAATTCAAAAGATAATCTAATCATATAAATAAATTATATTAAAAAGTAGTTTTGATGTAAAATGCAGTATTTTTCACTATTCATTAAAAAATGAACATTATCAGAAAAATACCAAAAATTCACACAAAGTAAATTTTGATGTCCCAATCATAAAGAATAAGTTTATTTTGACAAAAACAGCTTATAAAATTTTCAAAATATAGATTTAAAAATGCTTTTCCATCAAAAGGCAGAAAAAAATATTTTAAAAAAGATTAGTGTATTCATGCTTAAGATTGGATTTATTTTCATTTTAAGCCTCTAAAACACTATATAATTCATTAATAGACATAGATAAAAATATCTATTATTCATTACTTACTTGGGATGTTACATCCTTCCCCCCTTTATAAAATTTCGTCCCCACAATTTATTTACTTATCAAATAAATGGGGGTACTTATCCCTCATTTCATTTTCAGATTCCCATGTTGCCTCTTCAATCATGTGGTTTTTCCACAAAACCTTTACCTGATTAATCTCATTAATCCGTAACACTTACTCCCTATGGTCAAGAATCTGGACCGGTTGTTCCTCATAAGATATGTTCTCTTCCAGCTGAACTACCTCTGGACTCAAAACATGAGATGGATCTGGCATGTATTTTCTCAGTATCAAAACATGAAAAAAATTGTGTACCTGTGATAAAATCGGAGGTAAAGCCACTCGGTATGCAACTGATCCAACTCTCTCTAGAATTTCAAATGGTCCAATGAACCTTAGACTAAGCTTTCCTTTCTTACCAAATCGCATTACACTTTTCAATGGTGATACTTTGAGAAAAACATGATCGCCTACCACAAAAGAGAGATCCTTCCTCCTGTTGTCCGCATAACTCTTCTGCCTATTCTGAGTTATTCTCATGTGTTTCTGTATCAGCTGAACTTTTTCTGCCAACTCTTCTACCAATTCTGGTCCCATCAACTTCCTTTCACCCACTTCATCCCAGAAAGCTGGAGTTCGACACCACTTCCCATATAATGCGTGAAATGGTGCCATCTGTATACTAGAATGAAAACGGTTATTATATGAAAATTCAACCAAAGAAAGATGTTGGTCCCAACTTCCGTGATAATCCATCGAACAAGCTCGTATCATATCCTCCATGGTCTAAATTGTTCGTTCAGACTGCCCATCTGATTAAGGATGTAAAGTTGTACTAAAATTTAATTCAGTACCCAATGACTTTTGAAGGCCTTTCCAAAAGTTAGAAGTGAACCTTGGATCACGGTTAGATACAATGGAGAGAGGAACTCCATGTAACCTGACTATCTCTTTAAGATACAAATGGGAAAGTTGATCTCGGGAAAAAGTGTCTCGTATAGCAAGGAAATGAGCAGATTTGGTCAAGCAATCAACAATAACCCAGATTGCATTATTATCTCGGGATGTCTTAGGTAATCCCACAACAAAGTCCATGGATATATTCTCCCATTTCCACTCTGGCACTGCTAAAGGCTGAAGCATCCTTTTCGATAACTGCCGCTCTGCTTTAACCTGCTGACAAGTCAAACACTTCACAGTAAAATCAGCAATATCTCTTTTCATTCTATCCCACTAGTAATACTCCCGCAGATCTCTGTACATCTTAGTACTTCCAGGATGAACTGAAAACGGAGAACTATGATCTTCACATAACAACTCTCTCTTCAACTGTGAATCACAAGTCACACACAATCTCTTCCAAAATCTCAAAACGCAATCATTATCAATGTTGAATTCAGGCAACTTACCTTTCTGAAACAGCTCTACCTTTTTCTGTAACTCACTGTCTTGCTTCTGTGCATTCTGGATTCTGTCTAATAGAGAATATTTCACTGATACCTGAAACAAAACAGACGAACTTCCTGCACCAACAACTTCTATTCCAAAGTTCATCAAATCCTTAACCAAAGGATCACGTTCCAAACGCAACATTTCTAATGAAGCATTACTTTTTCAACTCAAAGCATCAACCACTTTATTTTCTTTTACTGGATGGTAATGAATTGTACAATCATAATCCTTGACTAATTCAAGCCATCTCCTTTGTCTCATGTTCAATTCTTTCTGAGTGAATATATACTTTAAACTTTGGTGATCAGTTTTTATTTCACACTTTACTCCATACAAATGATGCCTCCAAATTTTTAAAGCAAAAACAACAGCATCTAATTCCAAATCATGTGTAGGGTAATTTACCTCATGAGTTTTCAGATGTCGTGAAGCATAATCAATTACCTGATCATTCTGCATTAGGACACAACCAAGTCCTTTCAAAGAAGCATCACTGTATATAACAAAATCACCATTCCTGGAAGGTAGTTCCAAAACTGGAGCATTCACCAATCTTCTTTTCAGTTCCTGAAAACAATCATCACATTCTTTTTTCCAGATAAACTTAACACCCTTCCGAGTTAGCTTAGTCATTGGACTAGATAACCATGAAAAATTTCTGACAAACCTTCGGTAATAGCCTGCCAAACCAAGGAAACTACGAATCTCTGTTACATTAGTGGGTCTTGGCCATTATTCAACAACCTTTGTTTTGGCAGGATCAATGGTTATCCCATCTTTAGAAACAATGTAACCAAGGAAAGAAATTTGTTGCAACCAAAACTCACACTTGCTGAATTTTCCATACAGTTTCTTTTCTTTTAAGGTTTGCAAGATTACCCTTAAATTTATTTCATGCTCCCATTTACTTTTAGAAAACACCAAAATATCATCAATGAAAACCACCACAAACTTATCCAAGAACTCATGGAAAATTCTATTCATTAAGTCGATGAATACAACAAGTGCATTGGTTAGACCAAAAGGCATTACTACAAATTCATAATGGCCATATCTTGTACGAAACACAGTCTTTGGAACATCTACTTCCTTTACCTTCAGCTGATGGTACCCTGATCTCAGGTCAATCTTTGAAAAATACTGATTCCCTGGACCTGATCAAACAAATCATCGATATGAGGCAAAGGATATTTTTTCTTAACAGTGATATTATTCAAGACCCTATAATCAATGCAAAGTCTCATTGAACCATCTTTCTTTTTAACAAATAAACTAGGATCACCCCATGGTGATGTGCTTGTTCGAATGAAACCTTTCTCTAATAAATCTTGCAATTGCTCCTTCAACTCTAAAAGTTCAATTTGAGCCATTCGATAAAGGGGTTTTGAAATTGGATTAGCATCAGGAACTAAGTCAACAGTAAACTCAACTTCCCGATCTGGTATTATTCTAGGAAACTCATCAGAAAAAACATCAGGATACTCATTTACCACTGGCACATCATTAATCTGAATAGTTCCCTTGTTTTCAACAATGTGTGCAAGGTAACATTCATTTCCATCTTTCACAAGTTTCTTGGCCTCTTGATAAGTTATCAACAGTAAGGTTTCATTCTTGTACACAAACTAAATGTATTTCTAAAAATAAACTTTTTTAGCTCTATAATCAATATTAACATAGTAAATAGAGAGCCAATCCATACCCAGGATAACATCAAACTCTACTAGAGGTAGAACAATAAGGTTTGCAAGTAGGTTCTTTCCACAGATAAGGATAGGCAGATTATTATAAATTCTTTTTGCCTCAACATTTCCCCCAGGTGTTTTTACCACAAGTTCAGGAGTCATTTCATGAGATGGTATTCCCATTTTACTAGAAAAGGTTTCAGAGATGAAAGAATGTGTAGACCCCGAATTAAACAACACATTGGAATAATCTGAAAAAACGAACAAAGTACCTGATACAACTGCATTTGTTGGCCCGACATCTGCTGAAGTAGTTGCAAAGGATTTCACCACCCCTTTCTTCTTGTAGTATAACTGCTTCCCATCACTCAATCTCTTTGTCAGACACTCGTTTGCATAGTGACCCATCTCATTGCACTTAAAACATTTCACTAACTGTAAATCAAATTTGGTCTTACCTTCACCTTGATATTTTTCAGTGCAATCACAGGCCTTATGTCCCATATTACCACATCGGTAGCACTTTCTAGAATTCAGAAGACATTCCCCAGCAAGCCTTTTGCCACATTTATCACAAACTGGAAACATAGATTTATTACCATCATACTTTTTTGAAGAATTCTTCCCTTTCTCCTGCCACCTTGGTCTCTTCTTCTACTGGTTGTTATTGAACACTTGATCATCGGCAAACTCCATTTCCACCTTCTTAGCACATCGAACAATCTTTTCATAACTTTTAAACTCACAAGAAGCTAATGCCCTTCGATATTTTGGCTTTAACCGTGAGTAAAAACGGTTTATTTTACTATCAAGATCTCGTATGAAGTTTGGAGCATACCTTGCCAAATGAGTGAAAATTGCTTCATAAGAAGCCACTGAATCATCCTCCTGCCTCAATTATAGGAATTGTTTTTCCATCCTAAGTCGAACAGCCATAGGAAAATACTTTTCAAGAATCATACCTTTGAATTCATCCCAGTCGGGAGAATCAATCTCATCGGCGACCCTGATATTTTTAACTATAGACCACCACTGATCTGCTTCACCCTCCAAACGGTAAATAGCAAGACTAACATTTTGATTGTCTGAACACCCCATGACATCGAAAATCTTCTCCAGTGCTTTAATCCACCCTTCAGCTAGCACAAGGTCAGATGATCCTCTGAATGATGGGGGATGTTGCCTCATGAAATGTTCCACCACAGAAATTTTCCTCTACGGTTGATCTGGCTGATCTCGTGTATGGATACCACCGCCATTTATCGCTTGAGTCAACTGCTCCATTACTGAAAAAATCTATTCAGTTCCAATTCCAACCATATCGGGATGCTGATTTGGAAGGTTATTTCCTTCTGTATGCCTTCCTAGCACTCCTTCCCTATTTCCTCTGCGGAAAACCATTCTGAACAAACATGTCTTAGATGAAGCAACATGGTAATCTTCAAATACTATATCATTTAAAAAAAATATTTTTGGATAATCATTTAGTATAATTCTAACTCCTACATTTATCTAAACCGACCTCTAATACCAACTATAAGGCCCCGACCTTAAACCTTAATTAATCATGAGTTATTATAAGATTACACATTGAGGATATTTTCAGGTTTAGAGTTTTAGAGAATTAGTTCGTAAAACTTGCATTACATTCCACATTTAAACAAAATGGTTATATAATGATAGTATTCATTTTTTTCCCATAAATGGAACATATTTAAAATAAAACATGGATTCTTTCTTGACACTTCCTTGACACTATCATCATATCATGTAACATTCCCTTGACCTGTGAAAAACATTTCAAAAAAGACTTGGGATGAGCATAAAAAGCTCAGTATGGGTTATATAAAAAAAATATGGAAAGGAAACATGAGTTCATATATACATAAGAATGAAATCATACTTTACCCATAAAACATAATCACTTTAACATACCTAATCAAATCATGAATAAATCATATAAATCATAAGACATAAAGGTAACTTGAGGCATTCATAACATTCTTACGTAGGGAGTAACCCTCTTGGTTACATTTGGAATACCCATCAGGGTATATTCCCTAAATATCTTCAGAGAAACCTTAACGTTTCACTCCTTCGCGTTACCCAATGCATTGGAGAGCTATATCGGGCTCACCCGCCCTAAGTTTATCACAGAACCACCCTTCTTCATAATAATTCCTAAGAACCTCATCAGAATCGTATCACATAAAACAAGAATAAATGAAACCTAACATTCCCACCTTTCAATCATAAGATATCAACACAACACATTGATATAAAAACATTATGAAAACCATTTTCAATACCAAAATAAAAGAAAAGTAAAACATGGAATTTATTTATCTTTTAAAAAGAAGGTATGGCTTGTAGAGGAAGCCGAATCTCAAATAATGGTCACGGCGGCGGAGAAGTCGTTGTCGCCGCATACGTACGACAAAAACATTCCCTTTTGTCATTTAGTAAAACAGTTCGTATAAAAAAGATTCTTTATGGATAAACGTAAAAGTTAAAGGGGTTTATACACCATATAAAAGAAGGTTGTGTATAAAATAAAATATGCCTTAATGAAAGGAGATTGAGACGAAGTCCCATACCTCGGGTCCGACTTGACTCGGTCGTTCTTTAATCTCCTGAATAATAAACGTGAGTTAATTTATACTTGTTTAAGAACCTTTTTCAAGTTCATTATTTATTTTATATCACTTATTTCCATTTCATGAACACCATGTAATTATTTAAGTTAATAAGGGTCCTTTTAATGATCATTGGTACTTGAGTCAAAAATAAGCCTTTTATAATTACAAGTTGTTCATGTATCCTTTATATCCAAAATGGTATTCATGATGTAGATATCATATATGTCATATATATCCAGTACATGCATGCATTTATAATATTACATAATCATTTATAGGTAAGAAATGAAATGCACTGTTCATGGAGACGGTAAGCCGTACGTACGCATGAACGCTACTTTCATTTTTTTTCATATTTTATAGAATGGAATTATATTGATATAAAGTTATATTATAATTCCAATGTAATATCATATATAATATCATAACTCCATCCTTTATACGTCCCACATATGGTATTTAATGAATCAAATCACTTTGAGGGGGCGGTAGTCCGCACTTCCTTAGATGAAGATATCACGTTTACCCATAATGGAAACCATAAAGGTATGCCAAAAATGAAATATACATAAGATTAAGGAAAACATAAACATATTATATATCATATATAAATATAGTGTCATCTTAATGGCCACCTTTGAAGGTGTTAAAAGAATGTTGAACAATCATCGTTTCGGGAGGCCGAAATTCGCCATCCACGGAAACAGTATGTTCTTTAACCATTAGATGTAGGTGTGTGTAAGTGTAGCTCGAATCATTCATATAAAAACATCCTATAATATTGAAGATACTGGATTTGTTACAAAAGAAATGAATAAAATGTGTTTATGGGGTTGGAGAAGCAAAATAAAACAAAAGGACTCAAGTGAAGACATTACCTTAAAATCGGGTAACTCCCTTTGGTTTGAGCTCAAAGGCTTCCTTGGGAAGACTTCTGACCAAAGTGAGGCTTCAAGGAGTAAGATAGGGAAGTGGAGAGACAAAATGAGCAGGGTTTGGTCGATCCAAAGGCTTTGGAAGTGTGGGTAAGGAGGCAGAGGTGGGGGCCTTTTATAAGAGGAGAGGAGGGGCACTCTTGGAAAGTAAAGAAATGTTACTTTATTTGAAAATGATTTTCGGATTCAAAAGGTCCCACATTGATATAATTCAAGTGTAAGGTGATAAGGGTTCGAAATCCACCCATCCAATAGGTTTTGGACATGTGTAGGTCATAGATTTTACATTATCATTTCATTTTATTTAAATCCTTTATTAATGAGGTAATCGCTGCATCATCATGATGTCATAAATAATTTAATTTATTTAATGTCTAAAAATTTAAAAAAAATACTATGATGTAGAAAATATTTTTAGCTTTCCAATTAATATTTTTAGTCCAAACTATCATTTATGTAGACAAAATTAAAAATATTTTACTTAGGTGATACATTCTTTGTTACATTTAACATTCTTTAAAAAATAAAAAGATAAAAGGTCACTTTCTCACAAAAGTGATTTCATGGGGCCCCCAAGTTTGGCACAAGGCATCCCATGGTCGGACATGAGACAACCAGTAGACTTAGGACACTTTTTGGTGTCATTTTTTATTATTATGATATTATATTGTTATCCTTAACTACCCGATTACTCATTAATCAAGATAATTAAAGATAATTACCGTTGTTACTATTCATAATGTCCAAAAACAAAAGAGTCTTGATTACATAATTTGGACCTTCTGATTCCAAATATGTAATCCATTTTACCAAATTCCAAACACAGAAATTGAAATAATTTATTTAAAAATAATTCCCGCTGTCAAAACAAATAGCGGGTTTTTTTGAAACAATATCTATGAAAAGTTTGGCATTAGTTTGTGCCCTATTCCAAAGTGAAATTAATCCTAATGACCACCATTGGATTAAATGGTAAAAATATATTCTAATTTAACTTTAAAACCAGTTCAAAAGATAATCTAATCATATAAATAAATTAGATTGAAAAGCAGTTTTGATGTAAAATGTAGTATTTTTCACTATTCATTAAAAAATGAACATTGTCAGAAAAATACCGAAAATTCACACAAAGTAAATTTTGATGCCCCGATAATAAATAATAAGTTTATTTTGACAAACATAGCTTATAAAATTGTCAAAATATATATTTAAAAATGGTTTTCTATCAAAAGGCAGTAAAACATTCTTTTCAAAAATATTAGTGTATTACATGCTTAAGATTGGATTTATTTTCATTTTAAGCCTCTAAAACACTATCTAATTCATTAATAGAAATATGTAAAAATATCTATTATTCATTACTTACTTGGGATGTTACAATGGACAAATATAAAGATGACCTATTTAGATAATTTGAAAAAGATGATTCCAAATATTTAATCTAATTTATCAAATTTGATCCCAATAATAGGGAAAAATAAAATTTAAATAAATACTTTATAAAAGATGAAGACTAGTTATCCTGACAAATGAATATTTTAGTTGAAAAATGTATTTGTACTATAATTAACCATAATGTAAATTAAAATGAAATTAATTTGCAATATGTTTTAGGCAAAGGAAGTAATGAAATTTTAAAGTAAATTAAAAACAAAATTATAAATTATAAAAACTTCAATTATCAATACCTATTTCTATAAAAAATTTATTTTTCTCAACTCATAGAAAAAATAATCCTTTTAGAAAAATCATAAAATTTCACTCTACAGTAATTTTGATATACTCATTTAAGAAATTATATAAATCTTGTTCTTGTAAATTATTAAATTTTTATTGGATTATTTATAATATTTTCTTAAAAAAATAAAATGAACTATTTTTTAGGAAAACATTATTTTTCAATTATCCAATTAATTTTATAAAAATATTAGTTGTTTATATATTAATCATTAATCAATAAATTTTTATCAAATAAGATCTTAGTATTAATATTTCATAATTTTTCCAAAATTAATTACAACTAATTTAATAGATTGGTTATTTTGATCAAATTTAAATAATAATATATCATATACATTAAATTGTGTGGTTGCGTGCCATGTACATGATTAAATGTAATCCTCTATTAAATAATGGTATTAAAATTAGGATTTTTAGAATTTTTATTTGATAAAATATAACACTTAATTAATATAAGTTATATATTATCATAAAAAATTCAATATATTCATTATATTTCATCACATAAACCCCTGAATCAAATTGAACCAGACAACATTATATAACCATTGAAATGTAGCAGTAGAATTAGTGGGTAAAAATAGGTGTAATTGAATTATGTAATATATTTATTAATATAAATAAATTTAATTAATAATAATAATTAATTGATTTAAATTTAATTTTTTTATCTACAAAAATGTTTCCTTAAATAATCCATATATTAAATTCCTATAAAATAATTTGTTTTCATTCATTTGGAATATTTTTCCAGTTTATAGTTTTAAATAATTATGACATAAATCTTATATAAGAACTTTTTTATTATAAATTGGGTAATTCTACATAGTATAAATTTACAACACAAGATGATGTTTTTAAAATAAAAAGGTTTTCTTTTCATGAAAAATCACTTTGACATTCAATATTAAATCATCTATTTTATTACACATCATTAAACTGAGTGAAAGACATTTTAAGACGTGGGATGATAATACAAAATCTTATTAAGGGACATAAAATTTTGAAATAAGTTACTCAAGTAAAAAACATGAAAATTCATAATAAGTTTACCTTTATCATATTATCTGTTGAGTGTATGAATTAAATCATAACTACATGAAAAACAAACACTTTTTCTAAAATATAATCATTAAAACTCAATAAAGGAAAATAAAAACCCTTGTGAGGGAGTTCAAGAATTGGTGTCTAAGAATATTATATTTGTAACCTATTTTAAAAAAATTTCATAAATAATTGGATCATAGTCATATATATAGGAGAAACCCCCTATTTCACTCTCTCATTCTGTAATTTGAAGAAAAGGAAAATTACCTAATGCATTAGAGAACTATAATGGTGCACACCCATCATATAAGTTATATCATGTTTACCCACTAATCATATATAATTATAAATTACCATATCATGAATATTATATTATACTCTTGCACCTTTGCATCATAAATCCCTTGAAATTTTCCAGCATTCCATTATAACCTTATTAACACATGGAAAAGAAATAATTTTTGAATAAAACCACTTTTTAAAAAAACTCATAAGACATCTGAAGAAAAAAATATGGATTTTATCATAAGATTATATTCCCCGTGAGATAAAGGAATCATTATATGATTTTCACATACAGTATACTACCTTTAAAATAAAATTTAAAATATTTCTTTACGTATAGATGAAGATACCCTTTTCTTATTATTAATTAAAAACAAAAAAAATATTGAGAAAATAATTTTTTAAATAACAGTTGAATGATATAAAAAAATAGTGATCATGATTTTCCAAAAATATGTTCATTTAGTAAAAAATAAAAAAATAAAAAAAATCATATATATTACATGGATAGTGAAAAGAGACAAATGTGTAAGATGCAAAAAAATACATTTTAAAAAAATTTAAAAATAGATGAAATATAACATATAATAACTATATAATTTAATTTAATTTCATAAAATAACATTTGTTAATTCATTTTAGAAAACATGGATTTGTAAAATGGGGATTCTTGATATAAAATATTATACATGATCAACATCACTTACGAAAAACTAAATTTATATTTAATTGATGAATAATGGTGGGAAAAGAAATTATAAATTTAAAACACATTCTTAATAATTGGAGAATAAATGATATCTTTTCAAGAAAAAATTTTCAAACTATTTCCCCTAATTCATCGTTGAACATTAAAAATCTATGAATTAAAGAATATTGTAATGTAATGTAATTACTGCTTTGAAGACAATTTAATGAAAATTCACTGAATGTAAGAATATTATATAGATCTGTAAATACCATAATGTTCATAATGTATTTTTTTAAATTTAATTCATGATTCAATAAGTACTCCATAAATTTTAATCATTGTCCAGGGCAAGAAACATGTCCCATGAAAATGAGAGTGAGGCAATAAAATCCCTTTACAATATCATAAATTTTTAACAGATAATTAAAATAAATATTTATTAGTTACACATATATAAATACAAATAAAACATGTTTAAATATATAATAAAACTATTTAGATGTTAATTTATGCATAATAGTGGAATATAAGACTCAACAAAGTTGAAATAAAACTCAATTATTGCAAATTGATTTATTAAACTCTTGACTACTTGGAAAAATTAAAGTCAAATCAAATTTGATGAATTAGTTTAAAATTTAACATAATATAATATTAATTATAAAGGATTTGTGATTTAAAATTTTAAATAGGCTTTATATATACCATTAAAAAATTAGGTTCATGACATTAAAACACACCTCATTAAATAAAATTTAGACAAAATCATTTACTAGAGGTCCAAAACTTCCATGTATGTCATTTATCATATATTTAATAAAATTATATTAATGAATTTATTTAATAAGAAAAATTTATAGGTATAATACCTTATAAATAATATAATTTTTACATTTAAATAAATGATATATTTTAATAGTTAATCAGTTAATTCCACATAATGTGTTTTGAGGAAGTTCGATCCATAATTTGAAAACATCTTCTTGTGTGAAAACTGTGGTCTGTGGGTCGATTGTATGATTATCTATAGAATAATAATAATTAAATAATAATCATTTTTACATCAAACTTACTTTTAAAACAATCCATGATTTTTTATGATTAATGAATTATGATAAAATATTGGAGATAGCAGGCCATATATACACATGAGTGAAATTTCCATTTTTTAATAATCATATTGGAAAGTTTGTAAAAATTATTTCATCTTTTAATATTTATTATTATATAATAAATATCATAATATATATTTAAATGCTTTATCTATATCATCCATGTCACATGGTGATGAAAAATGAATCACATTACTTCATAGAGGTGTTAAGACACATGCACACAGAAATGATTTTATTATTTTTTAATCAGTAGAATCTTAAGAAAATAGATGGTATATTATCATTATTGAACTATAATAATGTAATAAATAACATATATACATTAAATATATCATTATGAATATCTTTACGAGGAAGCGATGGAAAAACATTACATCAGTTTGTGAGGAAATAGTGAACCATACACATAATTGATGGATTCATTTCCCATTTTATGGAAGAGGAGATGAATATTGGTTACGAAATAAACATCATAAAATATCAGTATATATGTAATATTTTTTTATTTCATCCTGGTTGAATAAAATTTCATTGAGTTAGAATAAGTAATAAAATGAAAATGATGTGTTAAGAACTATACATATTCATTAGAAAACCACCCTTTTTACACCTTAAGAAATATACGTTTGGTAATAATCCCAAAATAAGAACTGTAATAATTTTTTAGGGACTATGTGAAGGGATTTGGTGGTGTAGTTTCCAATTAAAATGGTTCTTTATGTATAACGAAAAGAGGAGAGGGGTTGCCTTTTATATGTGAGGGAAGGGGAATTGTTGGATATATCTAAAGTATTGAATTTATATATATATATATATATGGGGAAAATGGATCCAAAATGATATAATTTTAGGATAGAATGCATATGATTTCAAATAAACTCTTCAAATAAATGTTTTTAAAATTTTATATGATGTCTTAACCCTTATCTCTTTATTTTAATAATTTTTAACACTTTTGCAACATATTATGGAATAATTATTTTTAAAAATAAAAGAGTCCATAATCTTATTATAATTATAAAATTAACTAATAATTGAACTATAGATGATATTATTTACCATATACCATTACCATTTCCAAAGATAATATTTTTTTTTAATTTTAAATTTTTTATTTATAAAAATTATTATAATATGAAATTAATTTCAATTTGGAAACTAATCCATTCTTTTTCATTAAAAACAATATGAGTGAAATTTAATTGTAATATTATTAATTAATAAAGTCCAAAGATGTAATATTTGTCAATAAAATTCTTGGAATAGATTAATACAAAAAAAAAATTAAAGTACTTTTAATATATATTGATTCATTAATTTTATTTTTCTATTAATTCAATAAATACCCTATCTGTTGTAACACCCTAATATTTCAGAAGAATGATTTTTTTTATAGTGTATGCAATAGGGAATAGTGATCTCATGAAAAAAATGAAACTTATGTAATTAAATTTAATCCCTTTGATTGATTGCGAATCAAGCAACCCCAAGTTTAAATGAAACATGATATATAATATCGTTATAACCTATCCATTAATTTGAATGTTATGAATAGTTAAAAATAAATTATGAAAATTGTGGAAATTTTTTTTATAAATTTATTAATAATCATTTAAAAACAAAAATATATTTTTTCTGAGAAAGTGAAATTTTTTCAAAAGATTTATTATTCGGGCTTTTCCACTATAATATAAAATTAATTTGAACACTTTTAGAAAATATATCGGATGAAATTAATTTCATTTTATAAAACATAAATTAAATATAATATTATGGGGAATTTTTTGATTTATTTGAAAAGATGCATTTTTTTATGTGGGGCGGAGAATAGATACTTTTAATTGAAAACTAAAATTTTGTATAAATTAGTCATAATGTCAAAATATAATTTAATTGGTTTAAAATAAATTTTATTTATATTATATATCAGTTCATAAAGTTTAGCTTAATGTAATAATATTTATATTGAATTTGGATACAAAATCTTTGTAAAAATTGAACACATTCTTATTAAAACCCCGCTTTATCATCATATTGACGTGATTAATATTAAATTAAAATTTTCTAATTCAGTAAATTATATTAAAATAAATGGATTTCATATATTTAATCTGAATAATTTATAATTTATAATATGGTAAAATTAATTTTAAACCAAAATTAATATTGAAAACTCTAAAAAACATTACACAGATAAGGTAAAAACTAATTTTTCCCACTATTAAACATAGAATATAACAGTTAAAAGTGACCTAAAAACTTTTCCAAAACCCATTAAATATAAATATATCAACATAATTAAATTATATATAATCAATGGACTAATTTTAAGCCTTTTTTATGATTAAAATCGAGGTATTATTAAATCCTTCCAAACAATTACAAGTATCACACTCATCCCACTTCTAGAAGGCCACCAACACTCCTCTCCACTTCACACCTTCAATTAATTTTGGATAGACCAATACCTACCAAAATTATTTTCCCAATTCCCTTGCATCATCTTATAATAATTATCTTAGAAATAATGAAAACCTAGGAATCCCTTTGGTGAAAATATTTGAAGGATACATGAAGAAGATGTAACATTATTCAACATGCATTTTATTTATTTATTTCCCGAAATGTATAAATTATTTTTAAATAATTATTATATAATTAAAATTGTATAATAAAAATAAATATAGGTTTATTTAAATGACCTACAACTACATCCACTTCCATCAAATGGATTACTAAATCATCACTCATGTGTACATCAGATTATCACCTTGCAAACCAATTTTATTCATTTTTTAATTACCATCTTTCATAGATTGATATGATGATGGGTATAAGGTTTAAATATATGATATTTATAACATAATTTTTTCTTTGGGTCATTATATCATATATATATATATATATAACTTTTTAATTTCCATTCCATAAGCGATATGATAAGGTCACTTGTGTGTACAACGGACTACCACTTCCCAAAGTGATGTGATTATTTTTTCACTGATGCTTTACACAGACAATTATAAAGATAATTTTAATAATTAAAATGTGTTATACATGAAAAAATTATTATATTAATGAAATATTTATCATTCTAAAAATAAAATATTTCATTTTCTTTGTTAGACTAAAATATGATAATGTCGCCCTTGTTTATGTGGACCACCACCTTCACGAAGCAATGTGACACTCTTTTCATCAACATGGATCATGGAAGATATATATATTTAAATAAATAATATTATATTTATAATATTATTATCATTTTTTAAAGATTAAATAATACATAACTTATTTCTACAATGATCAGTGAAAAATGGAAATATTACTCATTCGTACGTACGACCTACTATCTCCATGATGGTAACATACTTAATTTATTAAAATCATATTTTTATATTGGTTTTCAAGTTATCAGTGTTGTAAAAATATGATAATAAATTATTTATTATTATTCATGAGAAGATATAAAAATATAATTTGTGCATGAATTGGATCATTCATGACGAAACATGCAAGAGAAATCAAGGCAATTAACACACAAGATAACGAAAATAGTGAAATATTAATAAGAGAATAGTGATAAGATGTTATAAGGAATCATACAATATATTATAAATAATTATTTGGTTATTTGATAATTTATTAACAAGTTTTAAACCACTATATTGGAGGTTAAATCACATTGAATCAAAATGAAGACTGAGGTATGGGATTGTATCTCTATTTCATTTCGTTTATGAACATTGTAATGTTATGCAAAGAATTTATTTTATATAGTGTGTATTCTAACCCCATTGACATGTAATATCATGAATAATTCACTCTTTGTGGTATTTTAAGTTTCATTTTTGATTATTTTTTCTAATGTGATTTGACTTGTATATTATTATGTGGTAACAAATTTCCTAACATAATTTCATTTCATTGGTTTATATTACTTATTCAACATTGCTGATATTCTAAGATTATTTTTATATTGAATTATGATTATAATATTTTTTATTTAAACTTTTTTATATGGATATAAATTTTAAACATAGAATCAATTCATTGATTAATTCTCACTTCAATGTTATGATCATTTTAAGGGTTTATTTCACAATCTTATTCTATTTAGAAATGTTTATTCTTAAATTACATTTGATTGAAATTATTTGATTATTATCTCATAAAATGAGTAAATTTTCTTATAATCTGTTAATTAAAGTAATTTTCATGTACATTTCTATTTTTTCAATATTTAGAACTTAAAAGTTTGTACAATTTGTTTTTCAGAAGAACTGACTTCACTTATCTCTTTGGATAAAAATCTATTTTCTTCTAAAACCATGATTTCCAAAAGTTATTCCAAATTTTTTTATCCTTTTAAAACTAATTTGTAAAATAATATCCTACCCACTTTGTCATTTTTAAAAAATTTCTCAAAGGACTCTTCTTTTTGCTTTTCTAAAATGCGCTTTTCTAACCTTTTTACAATGAAAATGGAATGTTTCTTTTAACTTGTATGACATGTAGGGGATTACTCTCCAATATGGCCATCATTTCATTTAATATTTTATTTAATGTTCAAAAGTTTATTTTAAAGAAATTTTTTACCCAATATTTAGAAAATTCATAAATTTTAAATTTGATTTCAAAGAAATCCAGTGTCAAAATGTTTTATAAATTAAATTTCCGAAGGAATAATATAATTTCCTCAAGAATTGTTTATAGATATTTTTTTATTTATACTCATAAATCAATAAACCCATTATTTTACATTTAATATCAACGGGATATGTTATATTGATACCCTCATTATTTTTACATTAGATTGCTTTCGATTATTTTGAATAAGGATAGTATTGAAAATCACTTCCTTGATTCATTTTTGTAGTCAATAACATTCCATTGAAATGTTTGCTTTCTAGTCATGATTGGAAAATAAATTTCTTCTAAATATCCATATTATTTATAATGGATATGATTATTCATGAAACTATATATCAGGTTTATATAGGGTGTTCAACATTGAAAACTATTTATTTATTTGGGGAAATATTGATAAATATTTATTCGTTACTCAATAATGATATTTGATTATAAGGAACATTGTGTATGAGTTAATTTTATTATTCAATATTTGATTAATTCATTAGACTTGGAGGACATGGGAGGATCCCATTAATAGATATCCCATCGATGCATTGGTAATCTTGTGGGGTGGATTAGTAAGCTAACAAAAAATTAGTTGGCCAAATCTAACGGGTTTGTACCCAGTAGTTTAATTTTATTATAAAGGATCTATAAAATAGAGGTATCATGATTTCTTAGATCTTTGAAACTAATAATAACTAATTTAATTAATTAAAAATTCAGTTATATTATCCTTGATATTTTTACAATGAAATTATCTTTGGACCCATTTTTTTATCGTATTACCAATTTTGACACCACATTACATCAAATAGTCTAAAAATATGACAAAGGTAATCCATTAGAAAGAATAGAGGGAAAATACATGAAGAAAAATTAGGATTTTCAATGGCATGAGTTTTTGGTCACCTTAGTCTAGCCAAAACTCTTTTGGCGCACAACCTACTTGTGCGCCCCCAATATGTCATGCAGCCCACTTACACGCCACCATATGTCGCACAACCAACGTGGGAATACATTTTCTTTTCACCCAGTTTCATATATTTTCCTATAAATAGACCCTTGGGGGCCTCATTAGTATGGACGAATTTCCATGAAGCACAATTGTTTCTCTGTTCACCCTAGTACATAGCCATAGTCTTCTTAAACATTCATATAATTTCTTCAACACCTTGAGTGGAGGATTTAATGGAGGATCATTAGACATGAGTCCTTTTAGTGTTTGAAAACCATAACACCTGCGCGCTCGAAATACCCAACCTCCCCAAATCAGAAATACATAGGCGCCACTTATTCATTTTTTAGGAACTTGAGCACCCTACTTCAAGGATCACCTATGAATACTCCTAAGGATTGAGCCAAGACTCGCCCAAGTATTATAATACTGGTTGTTCATTGCATATGTGAACTACAAGTTGCCCAAGCATACTTGGATGCCCACACTTGCATGCCCTTACCTACATGGGAACCCCTCTTTGATTCACTTACTCTTTTTAGTCTATAATCCATCAAACCTTCCTCAAAGACATTCTTGGAAAGGCTTCTTCTTCCTTGGATCCCTTGTCTAAAAGAGATTCTGTTGAGAACTCCACCAAAACCTCCTGACGTATCAAACCTTAGGGAAAGGCACATTATTGTATCTCTTATATTGGTTTGTATTTCCATAGTCAGAGGTTTCCCCCATTGTTTCACAATGGGGTTTGGATTCACAGACATTCTGGGGGTTTTTACATCCACTGTCACATGGACATTTCTCCTAGAAAAAGTGTTGGGACTTCTCGATTTGGAGGATGGTTGGTTCATGGCCTCTCCCTTCCTGAAGAGATGGCCCGGAATCTAAGGTCTTTTGTAGGGATGGTAAATATCAAACCTTCTTTTCTCCCTTTTGAAAAAAAGGATAATTCTCCCATATCTTAAAGAATCAATTTTTGGGAAACCATCCGGGAATAAGCCCCTAGATTTTCTTGCAGTAGCTAGAATCCTTATTTCTCCTCTCTTCTTCGGTGCCAAAGACCATAGGAGATATGGGCACATGGACTTTTTTTACCCTTTCCCTCTCCTGTTGGGAATTTTCACCATAGGAATCCATACTGGTATAAGACCTCTATCATTCAAAACTTCTTCCTTTCATTGGACCCTTGTCCACTGTGAAGTGAATAGAGGGAGGGATTGTCACATTTCCCTCTTCTCAGGTCACCTTTACTTCATCCACCATTGCCACCTTAGGCTCACCCTCTTCCACCAGCGGAATAGAAAAAAATTCGAAGTGAAAGTGTCATTATTGAATCTTTCAAATCCTATAGTTTTTCACACTGAGCATGACTCATGTGGGTTTAGTGATTTGTGATGATTACAACATGGACCCAAACACTCACTAGAACAAACTAAGAGAACAATAATTCCTGTTCAACTAGGATACATAGGAAGCCCTTTCAAGGCCCAAGCTCACTGGATATCCTCTTTAGGAATCCAACCATAATTCCCTTAATCTGGGCATCCTTATCTAGAATAAGCCTCAAACCCCCCCCCCAAATCACCATAGAATCCTTTTCAGGAAGTATTCCCAAACAAAGTTTTCTCAAAGGACCATATTATCCTATGATACTTATCAAACTATTTGGGTTTTGATTCTCATCCACATGGGATACATGGGAATCCACCTTGAGGTTCAACCCCAACACTTCAAATCAACTATGTTCTCCTTGGTCCTTATTCCCAACAGGATCTAATATTACTTTGAAACCCATATCCATTCCATGTTCCTTGGTCTTCTTTAACATAAGTCCCACACCGAACATTGATTAATAATATTCCTCTTATATGTCCATACCACATGTCATTAAACTATATGGCTATGTCTTTATCACATGACCTTAATAGGTAATATGTGTCTCATTCAATGGCACCAAACATCGATGGTTTTGATTCCTTTTACAAGGATACATAGGTAGCCCATTTAATGGGCACGATCCCAAGATCAAACCAAATCATCATCTCCCTGGATGACAATAAATTCCAAAGTGCCCCGCTATGTGGATTCAAAACCAGTATCATTATAATGATGAATCAAATAAATTTTGAATAGTATATTAGAGGATGCCATTGATGGAGAACCTCAAATACATATGGATATCTCCATTGATGAAGAACCTAGAATACATACTGATGATTCATAATTTTACACATGTTAATAAGTGATTGAGAATTAACAGGGAAACTAATTCCATTATTGGTAAATAAATAAGGATTCCTGAAAATATCTTAAATTTATGGAGTCCCAGAGTGGACAATAATTCCCCTCAAAAGTGTGTGATGAGTCTGACTTCCCATCCTCTTGACCAATGTATGTTCTTAAGTATCATAAAGTTTAATCTTAATGAACACCTGCCTTTGGAAAGTAGGTCTTTTTTTTGATAAAGAACTCTTGGATGTTTCAGGTTCCATAAATAAATCCAATGGAATCCACCTGGAAGCAATGATTCTTAAAACAAGAATACACGTTTCAAGGAACTACAAAACCAAAATGGGGAATCCGACTTGAATCCTTAACCGAGTAAAAAATGTTACCCACCTGGTAGGCCCATATCAATAGATAAAAGATGTCCAGGAAAATGAATCAATCATGCATGTGTCCACCTAAAAAGATGTTTCATTAATGAAGTTTGTTGTTGTTTCAAGTGTTTCTTAGAATTCCCTTAACTCCAAAATGGATTTCTTCACAACAACATCTCTTAATTACCTGACCACTGCTAAAGCTGGATCCCCATACATGGGAAGGGAGACATCACCAAACCAACATCTTCAACACTGCATCTCTACTGTGCTGGTGAAGTAATATCACCAAGACGGTACAATCCTGGCTTTGGATGCTTCTCGTAAGGCCCTCTAAGTAAATAAAAATCCTCGATCATTTGGGAAACGAAGACCAATGAGCAAGAAGAAGATGGTTCAAAACACCTTCTTCAATTGTTTTGGGTTCTTATCCCTAGAATGAAGTAATAAATCACTCCCGTATTATAGGGATGTGGATCAAGAGGTCACTCAAGGCCTCAATTCATGAATGCTCGAGTCCTTCTTAAGGACTCCCACTAGAAATCGTTGCTAGTCGAATTGCATGTTAGTGAACCCCCAACATTATGGGGGTGTTACCTATAGACATTCGGCCCAGGTATCTCAATCTGAGGCACACAATACAAACCATCGGGGACAATGACTAATCAGTATGGAGAAGGTTCTCACATCTACCACCTATGAAGAAGCCCATCTACCTAACTTGATGGTGAACAATGAATGGGCACATACACCCATATTTCAGAATTTTGTTTCCTAGAAGACTCATGTGAAATAAACCCACCAATATCATTAGATAAACTCAATGGAGTACTATGAACAAGAACATACACCTACTTATAAGTTATCATCTAGTCCTCAGGTTCGTCTGAATGAATTTAAAGAAACTTGTCAATCCAAGGTTGTGGAAACTGGTAAACAGGAACATACACCTGTTTATAATAACTAATTATATCAGTAGTCTCGTCTACTAGTATTGAAAGAAGTTCAACCATACCTGATGGGAAACATCCAGCAGACACATACACCTTCTAATGTTCATCAAGTCTTCCAACAGTCTCGTTTTGCGGCACCTGAAGAAGTCAGTCGGAATGGTCTGATGACAAATCATGGGAATACCCAAATCTCTTCCCCCATGAAAGAGTACTGTCAATACCCATTGACATGAAAAGGAGGATATGAGAAGGCACATACAACTACTGTAGATACGAAATGGATGAATATTCCCATTCTTGCTGCTGATGTCACCAAACACATCTTATCAATGGTGAAAGGGCATACAAAAATCCCAACCCATATTCTAGAACCATTCCAAGACATTATAAAAACTACTACAGTAGTATCAGGGAAACATACACAAAAATCAATCCCCACACATGGTATGAAACATAAAAATTCCATTCTGGAGCAGATATATACCTCTGTTCTAGTCTAGGTGGGTCATGAGGCATACTCCACCATATCATATGGACAACAAGATCAGCAACATAAACCCTTTTTAATCGGTGATAATTGGTCTGTTCCTGTAACCACTCTAAGGTCGGCACATACACTTTCCCATGATAACCACTTTTTCATGAAAGTGGCTCCAACTTTGTATAAGAGAACATCTATGATGAAGTCTCTCCAAGAACTATTGGAAAATCAAGTGTCAAGCCACGATTTATATCCTCTTAATGGAAGAGTTCTTGAAGCCCTCAGACAATTATCTGTTATAGCTCAAGATCCTACCCTCTCATTAACAAATTTTTGGAGTGCTATTAGTAATTGTGTAGTTCCTCATCCAACACATCATTATGAAGACTTGATTTATGAAAATTCTATCAATCCAGAATTCCTATCTCTGGATGAGAGCCATGACAACCATCTGTGTGGCTAGAAATCCAAGGAGAAATAATATTTATCCTTTTCTATAATCCATAATGGTGGTCCTCCCGATGAGGCCATTTTCTGCTAAAGTCTTCTCCAAATTAGTATTTCCCATTGTCTAAACAATTCTATAATTGACAATGTAGCGACAAGAAATCCCTCCTATCTCGAGGCACTTGAAAACACTAGGTCATTCATGTCTGATTCCTTTCAATTGATAGGTGAAACACTTTCTCATCTTGAAGACATATTTAGGGAATGGTCATTCTACAAACCTCCCATGGGTTATTTGTCTTATAATCTAGAGCATCCACTTTGGTCATACCAAGTGGAGTAACCTGTAGGGAAAGATGATGACGATTTGTAAAACATGAGGAGACAATTAGCCAAGGGATAAGTAGGTGTCATATTTTGTCTATTGTCAAATTCTTATTATAAGATTCCAGAATTGATTGCAAAAGATTGAATTCATGATATCCGCCTCAAACTACGGAAGACACTTCATCATTTGAAAACCAAAATATTAACATATGATGAATATCAAAATCATTTAAAGGTAATAGAAGTGTTGAAATGACAAATTGACTTGGTGTCTCTCTTAGATTCACGACATCCAAAGGCTGAAATACGGCAAATAACCCTTCATCATGCATGGCTCAACGCTCTAAAGCGGCTACACTAGTTAATTTCTGATTCCCCATCTAGTGTTTGTATTAGAGGATGGGGTGCTCATAGAGAATTATATTTCACTACATTCAAAAATCAGAAAAGTCCTCTAAAAGTGGTCTCATGGAATGTTGTCTCCCATAGTTGTCCATAATCAATACACTTTGTATGTAATAAAATATATTCTCAATAACATGCCTCAACCAGCTCTCATCTGAGTTAGGACCAAAGAAAAGAAGTTGTTGAGTTGCTTTTACATCAAGCAACTGAGAATCTTGAGCAGGCATCCGACTTAGAGTATGTCAGGAATCAGAGAATGAAAATGTCTGAAATAGAAAAGTGATCTTCTGAAATAGGTGATTTGAGTGGTTTTCAGATAATGCACCCAGCTAAAGTCCAAAACAAAATTCACAAAATCAGAAGAGTAGTTTCATGAATTTCAACTATACCAGTTCAAGAATCACACCAAATTGCAATGATGGGATATCATTTAACTGAACCGTCAAATTCATTAAGAAAAGTTCAAATATTTGAAGAAGAAGAAAAAGAACATCCCTAGCCTACATGATTGGGTGCTTTCTCACATCTGCAATCCCCTCTTCAATGGAAGTCAGTTTCCTCTTGATTATGGAAGAAGCCATAAAGAAAGCATACAACATAATTATCCAAGGATTCCCTTCGAGTTACCATCTTCCAAATAGTTCCCATGAATTTATCTTATAGGAGATGAGATTCTCATGGAAGATACAGAGGGAAATGATCTTACCAAAATACTGAGAGAATTCCATCGATGCATTATGCGTTAGTGAACGTTATTAACACCACTAGAGAAGATCCTCCAAAAAAGTGTCCAATTCTGGGGAATCAGAAGATGATGTTCTTTTCCATAATACGGTTCACACAGAGGAAAATTAAGAAGGTGTGTGTACCCAAAATCATTGGATTATCTAGAATCTACGTATGGCTTCCAATATCCAACTCTCACCCCCCAAAAGACATGTAATAATGGGAAAGGAAAAAGTTATATTGTATCACATTTTTTCCACTTGAGAAGGTCAATCTCTTTCATTAGAAGAGATAATTTCATAGTAATAATAGGAATTGAAGGATTTGAAAACACACATTACAGAATTACTTTGAAGTATCATTTCTACTAGACGTACTCCCCAGGAAGGTCCTCAACTTGCAAATCCTATAGGAGCTCCTCAGTAAAGAGGATTTATAGTAAATATATATATAGAAAATTAATTCCCTCCACTAGGTACACAATCAAGGCTGGATAAGTTACATCATGGTTGTCCTATTCCCATGGGTTATCCATGGAAAATATCAGCATCACCATTAGTGGTTTTGTCATTATTTTCACTATCTCAAGCAATAGTTGCTATACCTGCACAGGTTCCAGCTCATCTGAATATTCCCTAAATTATTATGAACACAATTGATGTATTAAAGACTCAATTGGAAGCTATGTACAAATGACGTGCACCAGTTTAGATGGAAAATATATATTATCCTGAATGGGTTGATGTAATTCCCCCCCCACCAAATTTTCTGAATACCACATTCACTAGAACCAGCAGCAATGAATGCCTTGTCAAAATGATCTAAGAGATCAATGGAAGAAGTATTTTGGGGAATTAAAGAACAATGTTTATACATATCAGAATGAACAAGTTCCGTGTTACTTCATCTCAACTCTAGAAAAATATTTGGTTTAGTTCCCATGGACGAATAAACCAAATAAATAAAGTGATGAAGATCTTCCAAATTATTTCCCCTTTCACTAGATGTTGGGACATCCCATTTAGGAGTGTTTTGTTTTCAAATCCCTCTTGCAAAGAATGGAAGTCCCTGGACATGTGAAACTGAAAAGTTCATCAGCTCAAGTAGCATGTGATACTACTACTGATGCAGATGAAGAGGGTGAATGGAAATAATTCAAAAGTAAAAATGTGCAGAAATATGATGATTCAATGATCAAGAAAATGATCAATAGGACGCATTCCCTTTTATGAGCACAGTTGAAACAATTAATTGTGTGTTCTTCCACTTTTTCCACAATAAAACCATCTTCATCAAAAAGTCGTTCCTCAAAGAAGAGAAGTGATCATAACGACAAAGAGAATTCAGAAGAGGATAAGATCACGTTAAGACCAAAGTTGTCCTTGACCCTAGCAGATTTCATGTCATCGGTATCAAAAACACGGGAACCACCATACAAAAATGCACAACAAGAATTAACAAATCAAGAAGAATCTTTGTAAGATGAAGAATTGAACTTTGGTTATGTTAACATTATCCATTTAATAGATCCTTATGCCAAATGTGATTCTGATTATAATGACCTTGAATTCCATGTACCTAATTGGGGAACTAGAGGAACAGGGAAAGGTTAAGGATACTAGGGAAGATGTGTGAATTCTAGAAATCACCATTTAAATCTACCCCTTCTCGAACCATATATATGGCATAAACACGTGGAAGATCCATTCTAGAGGTTGAACAAGAACAAGGACTTTCTTACATGCAAGACATGTTCGGTTCTGAAAAAATTATTTTGGAATACTGATTAAAAGATACACCGTCTTTTTCTCAGAATATGAATTTCCCTTGTTGGTCTAATCTACCAAAGCCAAGAGTATTTTCATCTTTTACTCCAACACAGAATATGTCTATATCAGAAGCATTATATTTCCAAAGCACCTACAAAACTACATCTCCATGCTGGGAAACAGATACCATTGGGAAAAAAGTATGATGCCATGAAAAAATTGTCCCAATTACATGCCAAGTTATCAATTATAGATGATCTAAATCTGTCAAAATATCTTCGAGAGGCACTCAATGAGGCTTTTTCAAGTCCTCTAGAATTTGAAACTGAAGTTACTGCTGCAATGGTTTATCGTATAGAGAATGATGCTACAGAATGTCATTTATTTATATATTTTATAGATGAATATGACGATGATGTTGTACATGGACATATCAGACCCTTGTATTTCTCTGAAAAGATCAATGACATAGACAGCTGATGAGCCTTCATTGCTAATGGTTCCAGAGTCAACCTCATTCCTGTTCATAAACATTGTCAATTGGACCTGACTGAATATTATTTATCTCATTCCACATTAATTTTACAAGAATATTACAAGAATAAGAAAGAACCTCTGGGTGAGATTACACTCATTTCTCAATTTAAAAATCTTGTGTCTAATTGAGATTTCATGGTTGTTCGTCAGGACACAGCCTTCAACATTCAGTTTGGAAGACCTTGGGTGCATCAACATGTAGCCATACCTTTATCATACCACCAATGTCATGTGTACTATTTCAGTGGTCAAATCAAAACATTATATGGTGAAAAGACTCCATTCAAAACATGTGAATCTAAATACATTAAGGAATAGTTTTATCACAGTAAAAGAATGAATTCCATGAAAAAGGAAATAACCAAAGTTAATGATCTGAATGGATTAGAAAATATCACAGAAAATCCATTCATACATATGAGAATAGATTATGTGCTACCCATCAATCAAATTTAAAAGGTAAAACCAAATCCATGCACTTGTCCAATAACTCCCATAATGTCCATTATGGAAACTGAGTATGATAGCATGAGAGAAACTATTGATCCACCGATCAGTGATGGAAGCATAAATAGAGATGTATTTATTTCACCCACGGAACTACAAAAATCCACTAATTGATAAATCAAAGTAGAAGAAATTATGGAAATGATATATAAATATGAATATATTGGTTATCAATTCATCATCTCCACAATATTACCCTAGGAATACTGTTCGCCATTTTTAGGGTCAGATTTGGTGGCCTCTTCTTCAGGATGTTCAAATAATAACTTCTCCACTAACTCTGGGAGTTTTTCTTTGTCATATACTATGCAAGTGGAAACAGAAGAGGTAACACGTAATAAAGAATAAGATAAAGATCTTAGGGATGCTCCTCCAGCATTTGAGGAAGGTGCCTCTACCACTGTCTATGAGCACAGAATAATAAATATGTGTACACAAGAAGATCCACACCCCACTCTAAATAGTGCGGGCATGACCTCTAAAGAGAAAGATGTGTATAATTCATTTCTAAGGCAACATCGAGATATATTTTCCTGGAATTATATAGAAATTCAAGGTCTTAATCCGGATGTGGCCACCCATTATTTGGGATTTCCAAAAGAACATCGTGGATTCAAGTCGGCAGTAGGAAGAAAAAACCCAACTCATTCCTCTAGAATAGAAGCTGATTTTGATAAGTTTATAAATTCTCTCTTTTTTCAGGGAAGTTCAATATCCCATACAAATGGTCAACATTGTCCTAATGAAAAATAATATTGGGAAAATTATAGTTTTCATTAGTTGTATAGTTTTTAACTGGCATTGTCCTAAATAAGAATTTACAGTTCTGAATACATAGATTTTAATTGATGAAACAACAAGATATGAAGCTATTTCCTTCATGGATGGAAACTATGGGTACAATAAAATCTGTATGGCCCTATAGGATGAAGAATATATATCCTTCATAGACGCTCAAGGTGAGTTTTTTTATATTGTAATGCCCTTTGTCTTAAAGAATGCAGGTGAAAAATATCATCATGTCAAGCATCATTTCTTCATTCCTTTCATAGGGAAGTTTTTTGAATGTTATGTGGATGATTTGGTGGTCAAATATAGGAAATGTTCTAATCACCTGGTTGATTTGGAGACTATATTCCTTAAACATCAATAGCACAGTTTGATGATGAACCCCTTGAAATGTGCTTTTGGGGTGACCTTAGAAAAATTCCTTGGCTTCGTTGTACGCCATCGTGGTATCGAAGTTAATAATGTGAAAAAAATCAACCATTCAAATGTCAAAACCATGAAATTTGAATGAATTAAGAGGAATACAAGGATACATGGCCTATATTCAGTTCTTTATCGCCAATTTTTCTGGAAAATGTTTACCCTTCACCAGAATAATGAAGAAGGGAGTTTCTTATCAGTGGACTGAAGACTGCCAAGAATCGTTTGATACTCTCAAGAAATATTTCTTCAGTCCACCGATATTAGTGCCACCTGTTGATAGAAGACCACTTATTCTTTATGTGGAAGCTTTAGAGTGATCATTAGGTGCCTTTATTGCCCAAACGAACGATGCTTGGAATTAAAATAGTCTTTACCATCTCATTCGAACTATTCTTGATAGAGAAACTCGATAATCAAGTATTGAAATGTGTTACCTAGAATAAATCTTTTCAATTCACAAATTTTGGCATTACCTACAACATCATGATGTACAATTGATATCTCTAAATAACCCGCTCAAATTTATCCTTAGTTGTCATATTCTTATAGGGAATCTGACATAGTAGGTGGTTATATTGTTGTAGATTGATATCTATTGTGTGCCTCAAAAGGGAATAAAAGGGAATGATTTGGATGAATTCCTTTCTAAGCATCCATTTTCAGAAGATACATCATTAAATACTATGAAACATAATGAAGAGGTCTTCACTATTCATGATAACTTCCAAACACGGGAAATGTACTTTGATGGTGTCTCCAGAAGTCCAATAGGGATGAGAATGGAAAACCATAAACTCAACAATTTTGGGTTAGGAATTGTCCTTATTTCCCCAGAAATGGTAGTTTTTCATTATTCCTTAATGTTTTCTAGAGGTGGTACCAACAATGAGGCAGAATATCAGGCTCTCAATGGAGGTTTGGAATTTGCCCTTTAGGTTCAAATGAATCACATAGAGGTAAAAGGTGACTAATAATTGGAAATAAAGAAACCCAATGGGGAATATTATATCAAAAAATAATAGTTAATCCATTTTTTTGATTACATTAGAGGGTTAATGGATGAATTTCTATCAAATATGATATTTTCTAATGTACCGCGATCACAAAATGCCCATGAAGATGCACTGGATAATGCATCCATATCCTTGGTAGATATAAATCGGGATAAGATAGTCATTATCATATCCCATAACCATGTGGTCTCACATTTTGTTCAAACCATAATAGTGGAAATTAATGAAATTATACCTATTTCTGAACCATATGGTCATACCATGGGATAGAGAACATCCATCATGGAATATCTTCAAAATGGGGTACTTCAATCGAATAGGGATGAAAAAGTAATAGATCTGGCGATGAGAAGCCAATTTTACTCTTTATGATAGTCCAAACCACCAAAAGACCGTCTACAAGAGAGGATTTGATAGAATCATATTTAGATGTATTGATGGAGAAGAGACTGCAGTTGTCATGAAAGAAGTGCATTCAGAAGCTTGTGGTGCACACTATTCTGCGCACAGACTCTCTGAGAAGATCTGATGGATTGGATACTTCTTTATTTCAATGATATGGGATTAAATAGATTTAAATAAAAAATGTCATCCATTCCAAGTTCATTCCAACTTCATTCATCAACCCCCTAATTTTCTACTTTTAGGTAAATACTCTTGAACATTTCGCACATGGGGAATGGATGTAGTAGGACCTTATCATCTAGACATGACTATGAAATTCAAATATATCCTTATTGCTACTGACTTATTGCCTAAATGGATTGAGGCAATACTTCTCAATGAATTAGAATCCAAAAGCATTGTTAGTTTTGTCAAAACTAATATTATCGCCTGATTTGGTGTCCCTCATATAATTTTGAAGGACAACAACAACAATTTATTTTTCTGTTGAGGTAAAAAATGTTGTATCATGAACATAATATTAGATTCAAACATTCATCTCACTATCATGTGTCAACCAATGGATAGATAAAGGCCTTCAACAAGACCCTATCAAATATACTCCAGAAAATGGTTGATAAAGATAAGAAATCATGGCCTAATAAAATTGTGAATGCTTTATGGGATTATCAGACCACTACTGATACTACCACCCAAGAAACTCCTTGTTCATTAGTATATGGAAGAAAATCAGTTTTTCCATTTTTAATGCAACTACCTTCACTCAGAGTTTCAATCTATGATAAATTGTCTACAAAATAGGGTCTCGGAAATAGTTCAATGAACTAAAACCACTATATGAGAAAATATTGTACACATTTAAACATTTAGAAGTCTATCAAAACATAATAGTATGAGATTTTGACAAGAATGTTCGCCTCCTTTCATTTCTTCAAGGAGAATTGGTGTTGGTCCTTAGGACTCCAGTGATACTAGGGAAGAAACCTCTAATTCTTAAGCCAAAGTGGGAAGGACCTTATTCCATACATAAGGTCTATTCAAATAGAGCTTATGCCTTAATCTCAATGAATCAAGAGCTTATTACAACTCCATCCAATGTAAGAATCTTAAAGAAATAATTTTTGTAGTTAAACACATCGTCCTCACTGTAAGACTTAAAAGTGCACAATACAATGTCCTCACTGTAATACTTTAAACTGCACAGTACCATGTCCTTGCTACAAGACAATAAAATACATAGCCCCCATGTCTTACTTTCAAGACATTAATGTTCAGAACAACCATAAGCGTCCATGTTTCATGACGTTAAAATGTGTAGAATCATTTTTCTTCATAGCATGATGTTAAACTATAAACCTAAATTTTTTTTATTTAACATAGAATCTTCCATAAGAAAACATCATTGACATCATCACTACTCATTATTAGCACATGAGCCCCTCTCTTTCCTGTGTTTGGGTCAGTCCTACATAGAGATACCGTTTGAAGAACTATGTATGGCTTAATTAACATTTTCAATGAAATATGTAGAGATTGCTAAATCTCTAATTTTAGGCCCAGCTGCAATTAGAAAATCTTCTTATTTTCTTTTCTCCTCCTGTATATGAATTAGATCTATACCACGCATTTTATATAAGATAAATGATTTGGTCTTTATAGCATTTTATGTCTTAAGATTAACCGTTCTCTCAGAACGTGTCAAAGACCCCATTATTCATGAAAACTACATTGGTGTGAGGAATTATTTTTTAATGAACTATTTAAGGATTGATTCTCAAATATTTGAGATACTTAGGGACACCTAGATCTTTAATCTTGGGCCCAACAATGATAAAAACATTTTATTGTTTGTATAAGAATCAAAACTTCTTAGGGAATGTTTAAAGAACAATGTATGACTTGATTCTTGGCCTAGTAAGACACATTGTGACATTTGGGATTTATCCCTTAATCTAGTCACAATATGTCATTCTTTTCACATCAGTTCATCTTTATCCATACATCATGATGTTAAACAGCATGAAAATCTAACAACCCTATTCTACATTTTTGTCACCTTTTTATTGTAAAAGAAACCCTTAATGTTCCTTGTTTCCCACGCCGACTATAGCTCACATGGGCTTAGGGATTGGGTAAAAGTATTATTTTTATAAATAAGTCGTGTCAATTTTTATGTGGTTATTAATGCCCTCACTTCATGAATTAAAACTAAATTGTATAATATCCTCATTTCATGTCTTAAATATGCACATCACAACATTAATTTAGAGGAAACAAAGTAAGTCACTATTTAACATATGAGTAGAATTTATGTAAAGGACATCAAACTCATGGCCAATATGGATTCAAATATTTCTTATGTGCATTTCGAATAATCCCCTTCCATATTTCACACTCTTAATCTCGAATATTTCCATATCCTCATAATATTTCATACGGTTTCTGGTGACAAAGTTTCTAATATTTAATAATTCTTTTTCTTGACTGTGTAGTATGTGACCTTAGGTGGCCTTATAAAAGTTTCCTACATAACAGGATTGTCAGTAAAAAGATGCCACATCTTGGCAGTGAAGCATATTCCCTAGTGGGCCCCCGCAAAACACAGCCCCCATAATTGGTTTGTCAAATAATGGTAACATCGTTCTTGGTTATATTATCTATATACCCATAAAACATTGATGAAAATATATAAGAATATGTATTTTATAATATTCATTCAAGAATACTTGTCCCATTATATATCTCCCAATCTAAAAGTCACAATACCATGGTTTACACATTTCCCTTACCATGTATTGAATGAAATATTAAATAACCTTGGAATCACTTGGAGACATATCATATACTGTTTCCATTTCTGGTCCTAGTTGTAAGACCTAAAACTAAAGACATCCTACCTTTTATGTTTGGGTATGACTGTCGTAAAAGTATTATTCCTTAGATTATTTGGAAATCTTGGTTGAAAATACCCTTTATATATTTAGGTAAATTTCTCCATAATCCAAAATTTGTGTTTTAGAAAATTTGAATCCCCAAAAACTCTTTATGGATTTTTGTAGTAGAATATCAAAATTTTGAGATCTCTTTTTCTTGATTATGTAGTATGTTCCCTTAGGTGGCCTTTCATAAGTTACCAACACAATAGGTCAATCAGTAAAAATATGCCACTATTTGGCTATGAAGAATGTGCCCTAGTTGGACCTGTATAATGCAGCCCCCATAACAGGATTGTCAAGTAATGGTAACTTCATTCTTGGAAAATACTGTCACTAATTATTTTAGCCCTGTTCTCATATCATTCCTTAGTTCCATAAATTATAAAATCACTATTTATAATTTTCACTTCAATAACTGAATATGATAGTATGTTTCCAAAAAATTATCAGGAAATTTAAAGAGTTTTGTACCTTTGGTCAGAGCCAAAGACCTTAAATTAAAGCCATCCAATGTCCTTATAGAATGACTTAAAACAGTATAGTACCAATATCCTCACTGCATGACATAAAAGTGCACTGTATGCTATTAGAAATTCCCCTTTCTGATGAATCTTAACCATTCTTCATACACTAAATTTTTATAGAAATGGTTTTCTTATCCATGACATATGTTGGTGTAAAATATCCCTTTCATTCTTAAAATTCCCTTCCTTGAAAAAACCACCAACCTTGGTCTTGATTCACCAAAATCATATTTTCCCCTATCTATCAGTATAAAAATGTTAAATTCCTAAATATTTTTTTGACTCTGAAATACATGCCATTAGGTGGCCTTATATTAGTTTCTTATATAACATGTTTTTCATCCAAAAAATGCCACTATTTGGCTATGTAGCATATTCCCCAATTGGCCCAGCATAATACAAACCCCATAATGGCTTTTTCAAAATAATGTTAACTTCAATCTTGGAGGGGACTCACCTTATGTTGATACATGTGTTATATTTTCAGTCCATAAAAATCATAACTCAATATTCCCCTTGAAAATATTTAAATAATAATTAATGTAATTCTTATCCATAGTCTTTTTTGGGATCTAATTTCAAAATTTATGGTCAAGGATATTCAACCCTAAATACGAGCCCTTTAGAGTCCAACATACATGACTCTAAACTACTAAGAGGCATAGTACTCACAAGATTGAGAACCCGTGAAGGGAACTATAAACAAAAGTCAAGTCCTAACTCAGTAATAATACTTTTTTGTATTTTTTAGTTAATATTGAGAAATAAAAAGTCAATAGAGACAAAGTTTGTGGGTTTGTCCATATACCCCTATCAAAAATCAAATTATGCTTACTGGGCTAAATGGCCTTGGTAAAACAGAAGCCGTTAGCAAAATTAAAAAAACACACAAATGATTGAAGACAGAATACTATTCATTCCTAAATTTTTTTACAGAGGAGCGTCTAGAAAATTGGAGTCTCTTTCTAATAAGAAAATAAGAAATTAGAAAAGGAATTATATATAATTCCCCATTTGTTTGACAACCTCTTGAGCCCCATCAGCTTCCTATTGAAGCTCTTTTATTTGACCATCCTTTCTCTCTTCAACATGATGAAGGGCTTCTCAAGAATCTGCAATGGATTTTTCTACATCCTTCCGGAATTCTCCTAATGAGCTATAAAGTAGTTTATGCTCCCCTATAATGATATCCAACTCTTGTTGGAGTCGTAGTTTTTGAACAATCCTTTCTTTAATTTTATGCTTCAGTTCCTTCATCTTTTCAGTACGATTTGTTTCAGCCTGAGATAGTGCTTCTTGGGACTCCTCAATATTGTTTGATACTTTGGCTTTTATCAAGTCTTGTTGAAGCTTTTTCTCTTTCTCCCTCCTCCAAATGATCACTTTCACCATAGTATGAATATCACGGTATTAAAAACCACCTAATCCTAGCATGATAAACAGAGATAAATGCCGTGGAGTTCATGAAGGTAGTTCATCTAGGGGAATCTCAAATTTTATCTTCCATATATTTTTTCATTCTTTTTGACGAGAAAGATGAAGTGCCTTCGGCAGTTCAGGGTCTGATTCAGAATCACTGTAATCAGTTGGGGTATATTCTGGGGCTAATTCACTTAAATAACTGCAATGTTTTGTTATTTCTTGAACAATGGATGATCCACATTACAATGTTGTTTCGATTGATGTAGAGGCTTCACCTCCAGACCTTCCCATTGTAGTTGATAGCCCTATATGGTAAATGATTAATTATGGTTATGATTATATTCAAGGGATAACAGAAGTGTATGAAATCACAATATCAATATATCTTACCTAATAGTATGTGTGAAGCTTGAGAAGAATCCTCCTAAATGCTCTCAGATTCATCAATTCTCTTTGATGTCTCTGGATGAGGAGTGTTATCTTTAAAATGATCAATATTTTCGGAGTGAATCTCAAAAATACCTGCTATCTCAAGATCCACCTGAGCCAATCTCTCAACAATTGTGGTGTTGATTTTAATATCAACACTTCCTTCAATAACCGTTGTTGCAATATTTTCTTTTGAAGGAATTTCATATTTCATCTAACCATGGTTTGCAGGTTAATCGTAAGAAGATTAATAAGACAAAAAATTAGAACTCACGTCCAATAGATTCAATACAAGGAACTCCAAAATCTTTTAAATCATTTGATATATAAATATTTTCTAATAATTCTTCAAATACATTCCAAGGTTCATCATTTCATCAAGTGATATCTTAGATCCCAGGTTAGTGTCATCTGGGGCAGCACTTGGTGTGTTTACATTGCAACCTTCCTTCGAAAACCTTTGACCTCGAGTAGCTTATTCAGCAATAATTTTGGGGTCAATGTAAGTTGTTAAAATATGTTCTGATGCATGTGATGATCCTAGAACAGGAATCATAGAAGTGATTGGAAAATATGTTGGTTCTTATGGCCTCAAAACCTCTTCAGGAACTGCTGTATTTTCTGGAATTTGTGTTTTCTCAGCAGAACCTTCTACGGTTCCTTAAATCTTATCAGTATTTTCTTTGAGATAAGTAATATAAGAAGCCCCTATAATCATAAAGAGTTTAAACACTTTTTTATGAATAAGTACTAAATTGATTATTATCAGGGAGACTCACCACTGGTAAGAAACCGGTTAAAAATATCCTTCTTTATTTGGTGCTTTTTCTTCTTCACCATTTTAGGAAGGCTTGCATTATCATCTATAAAAATAGGTATCAATGATTCTAGTACCCTCTCTATTTCCCCCTCTATGGCCTGTTGGCCAGAAGATATTTCCCTCAATTCATAGGGTGATCCTGTAGCTCCAAGATTAGTTCCTCTAGGGCTATACTATGGTGAAAGAGCTTCAGTTGTCTTTCCTTTACCCAACTGTATGTTCAGATGGTATTTCTCCTAAGTAACAATTCTTTGAATAAATTACAAGTTGTAAAATGGAAGAGAATGATAGAGAAAGGAAAATTATATCCTCCTGATCTACAAAGTCACACAACACTTCGTCTAATGAATGATTAATCTCTTCGATGGTAACACGATCTATTAATTCATTTACCCACTTCGTGGTAGGAATTGATTCCTCATTGGCATATATGAGCATTTTCATCTCTCAAATGTAGGTCCTTTCGGAATTGGGATTATCATTAAGAAAATTTCATAAGGGGACTGAAAATCCCCTACTCTTGGAATATGCACTACATCACACTAATCCATCCACATGGTTTCAACATCACAGTACATATTTGGTCGTGTTCAAACAGCCTCTGGTCGTATATATTCATAATTTCTGTCCGAGGGTTGTGAGGGGGATCCTAAATCCTTGGACTTGAGTTTCTTCCCAGCACCCACAGTCACATATGACGGATTAGAGATTGGAACTCGACGCTCTTCAGAATGATGGTGTCTAGATCGCCTTGATACGACTTCGGTAGGGATTCACTAAGTGTAACTCTTAATTCTGATAGGAGGGTTATATCTAGAACAAGGCCTATTTGGTGAATTTGGAGCATCGTAACCTCCACCCTCTGATTCTTACAAGTTGGCCCCTGATGATGAATAATTATCTTCAAAACGATGGGGTTCTATCCTGCTTCTTATCTTTATCCCCACTTGAGGAAAGAAATTATTTAAAACCCTTTTACGGTAAGATGCAACCCAGTATTCAGCATACTAGATAGTTAATCTACTTACTTTATCAGTGACGAGTAAGTTAAATACAACCCCAGTCATCTCCACTGATTTTAACAACCATAGTTGTCATAAAACCATTGGGAGTTTCTCTAATATAACGTGCATGGGAGGGGATGTGGTAATTTGTTTTAGAAATTTTAATTGAAATGAAAATCTATAAATAACATAGGCCTCCCATATGATTTATTTATTGATTCTAGTGGCCAACATGCCATCTTTGCAGGCCATCATATATTCACTCAACTCCAAATTGCTCATACCATCGTCAATGAATATCCCTATAGGAGGATTCCTATAAGGAATGAAATCGAACTCCTAATGCATGCTAAATGTTTCCTTGATTTCATAAACAATCAAAGACGAGGGTAAAATAACAGAAAAGACCTAAACAGATGTTCGGAAAAAACATTAAATAAACATGTACTCCACTTTGTACAGTATAAGTTCAAAATTGAGTATAAATCCATCCCCAAAAAACATGGAATGGTCTGGTTATTCTAAAAAGGATATTCCCTTTGTAAATATGAAACAAATCTTATGAATCTAGGCCAAAACCGTAGTATCCAATCTCACCATCCTATTCTCCTCTAGCTTAGCTACAATAACAAAGGTTCCCAGCCTCAAGCATCCTTTGGAGTCTCGGATAGGTAATAAATACACGCTAAGACACATGGACAAGAAACCTGTCAGATGTGACTTTGCAAGAATTTTTGGATTGATTTCATATCCCTATTTATCGAATTCTCCATTCTCTAATGTTGGCCAAAAAGATTCAGGAGTGACTCTCTTCTCTGCCCTTGGACAGCTAGTCCAATAGGTGTTTGGGACCCTTTTCCTCCTTTATTAAAAATATTTCCATCCATTCCCCTGGATGAATATCCCTCCAGGTGCAAGTTTTCATGGTGATTGAATTATTGAGTTTGTTAAATATTTTCATCAACTCACGAACCAAATATGGTGTCTTCTCTGAGTCATTCCATGTCACCTTGGGAAGAATAAACTCATCATACATGTCTCCAAGTATTGGAGCTCCCAAAATATTGTAAATGTACCACAAGATGATACATACCACTCCATGTGTTAAATTGATGGAATTATCCTATGGGCTCCGACGACATAATAATTCATGTACGAAATCATTATTCATATACACATAGGTTTTCCCAACCTAGACAACCTCATAAATCTCCACGACTCTCAAATTATCTGCATATTCTGTATATGTCTTTCTCTACCAATATTCACATATCATAATGGGTTTTACACATCCTCTTGGGATGGTGTCCCATATTTTTATCGAACCCTCGGATTGATCTGTATAAGAATCTCAAAGGACGGATGAGTAACAATGTGGATACAACTTGGGTGTCTGTGCCTTCAAATCCGGAGCACATAGGCTATGATCCCTAATATGAGC
Organism: Viscum album; assembly: GCA_963277665.1. NCBI lineage: Eukaryota > Viridiplantae > Streptophyta > Magnoliopsida > Santalales > Viscaceae > Viscum > Viscum album. The sequence goes on from OY728150.1 coordinate 1,845,689,180, forward strand.
TTTCTCTACTATTACAGCATTAGAGAATGGCCCCCCAATAGAAACATTGACCGATGAAAAGTTGGTATAATATTGAAACAAAAAATGTGGGATATAGTTCTTTGAATCTTGAATACTAGCATACTACAAATGGCCATAACTATACAAAGGTAGATAGGTGCTTCCGGGAAAATTAAAATGATACTTCTTAAAATATTTTTCTATGTCTATAAGGAGGGTTTCACAAAATCCCAAGTAATCATGCCCAACAATGTTCATCATGTCATAAATCCTTTTTCTGGTGAGCTCATCGGCAGTTCCTATTATTTTGGGAGCCATTGAACCTAAAAAAATATAGAAATCATATTTTTAATGTAATTTCTTTTTTGGTGTTTTACAAAAAATTGACAAAGAAATTAATTTGCACAATTTTAAATATGGAATGCAGGTATAAGTCAATGCACAGGTATGGAATGCCATTTATAGTGGGAATCTTAAAAACATATAGAAGAAGCGTGAAAAAACAGAAGCACCTCAATGGAAGAACACTTGTGCACCAAGAGCTGAAAATTAGGATGTTGAGAGACTTTTCACAGAAGTGATGACATTATATATAAGTGACACGAGTCACCATGTGATCTAGAAGTCTTACGCATTAAAAAATTGAATGCCCAATCCTACTTGAGTGCATTTACATGCGCGCGCCCGTGCACTTTTTTTGTCCATCATTACATTACCACATTATAGGATCCCCATTTCATTTCATATCCAATTCTGAGGAGGGGATTTTTTTGACACCCCATTTAATCAAAGAGTTTATAAAAATGACAAAGAGAATACATTATAAATAAATGAGGGAGAATACATAAAGAAAAAACAAGATTTTCAAAGGCATGCAATTTTGGTCGCCTTAGTCTAACCAAAACTCTATCGGCGCGCAACTACTTGAGTGCCCCCAATATGACACACAGCCAACTTGTGAAACCTCATATGTCACACATCCTACTTGCATGTCCATTTCCATTTAGCCCCTTGACCAATATTTTCTTATAAATAGACCATTAGGGCCCCATTTTATGGACAAATTTCCATGAAGCCCAATTGTTTTTCGGGTCGCCCTAGTACTTTTCCCTTGATTTCCAAAACATTCAAGGTACTTTTTCAACCCCTTGAGAGGATGAATTAAGGGAGGATCATTGGAATTAAGAACTTTTAGTGTTAGAAAACCATAATACATTCAAGCCCAAAGCACCCAACCTCCCCAAATAAGAAATACTTGTGTGTCGCCTATTATTTTTATAGGAACATGAGCGCCCTACTTTTGGGATCACCTATGAATACTCCTAAAGGGTTGATCAAAGTCACTACCAAGTATTACCATACTTGTTCTTCATCTCTGAAGTTATCATCATGTCACCAAGCCTACATTCATGCCCATACTAATCCTCTTTACCTACTAGGGTGCCCCTCTTTGATTCAATTACTCTCTTCAGTATATAAGCCATCAAGCCTTCCACAAACCCATTCATGGAAAGGCTTCTTCTTCCTGGGTTCCCTTGTCTGAAAGGGATTTTGTTGAGACCTACACCAAAACCTCCTGACATATAAGTCCTTTGGGAACAACACATCAGCGTGTCTCTTTTTTGGGTTTTTATTTCCACATTCATTTGTTTCCCACATTTGTTTCAAATTGGGTCAAGATTCATGGAGTCTCTGTAGATTTTATTTCTACATTCACAAGGACCTTTCTCTCAGAAATAGTGTTGGGATGTTCCCGAATTATAGGAGGGTTCGGTCCTAGCCTCTCCCTTCTCGGTGAGATGGCCCAAAACCTCAGGTCTCTGGTAGGTAAGGTAAAGTTCACACTTTCTTTTCTAATTTTATTTATAAAATAAGAAGTCTCCATTCTCTACTAGTATCAATTTTAGGGAAACAATCCTAGAATAAGCCCCTAGATTTTCTTGAAAGGTGTAGAATCATTTCTTCCCCTCTCTTCTTTAGTTCTAAAGACCAGATGAGAGATGGGCACAATTTTTTTTTTCCATTTCCCTCTCCTGTTGGGATTTGTCACCATCGGAAGCCATCCTGGTATAAGCCCCCTAACCATCATCACGTATTCCTTAAATTAGACTCTTGTCCAATGTGAAGAGAATAGAGGTAGGGCTTGTCGCCTCACCCTCTTCCGAAGTCTCAATTCGCTCATCCACTGTTGCCACTACAGGCTCACCCTCTTCCACAAGTGGAGGAGGAAAAAATTGAAAGCGCAAGTGTAATTGTTGAATATTTCACATCCTCTTGATTCTCACACAAAGCATGACTCACGCAAGCTCTGAGATCTGTGATTATTACAACATATACACAAACACTCAAAAGAATAAACAACAAGAACTCTAATTCATGTTGAAACTAGGATACATTGGAAAACCTTTCAAGTCTCGAGCTCACCAGATATCTCTTTTAAGAATCCAATACTAATTCCATCAATCTGGGAATCCTCCTCATGAATAAGCCCCAAATTAAACCCCCTAAATCACCAAGGTATCATTTTCAAGAACTAATCCAATACTGATTTCTCTAAAAGGACTATTCTGTCCTATGAGACTTATTGAACTATGTGGCCATTGATTATCATCCACATGGGATACATTGGAAGACTCCATGATCTTCGAACCCAATAATCCAAATCGACCATGTTCTCCTTGGGACTTATTCCAAACAAGGTCTAATCTTACTTGGAAACCCATATCCTTCAAAGTTCCTTGGGATTATTTAACATAAGTCACATACCAAACATTAACTAAGAATCTTCTACTTAGATGTCCATACCACATGACATTAAATTGTACAACCAGGTCTTTATCACAAGACCTTAAAAGGTATTATTTGTCCCATTCCATGGCACCGAATGATAATGGTTTGGATTACTTTTACAAGGATACATAGGTAGCCCATTTTATGGGTACATTCCCAATATCAAACCAAACCATCGTCTCCATGGATGACAATAAATTCCAGAGTACCCTACAGAGTGGCTTCAAAACTAGTATCATCCTAATGATTATTAAAAAAATCTTGAAGTAGTATATTGGAGGACACCATTGATAGAGAACCTTGAATACATATGGATATCTCCATTTATGAATATCCTAGAATACATACTGATGATTCTGAATTTTACACATGTTAATAAGGGATTGAGAATTCTAAGGAAAACTTATTCCATACTTGGTTAAATAATAAGGATTCATGAAAATATCTTAAATATATAAAGAGAGTCAGGGAGTAGACAATAATTCCCCTCAAAATGGTGTGATGAGCCCGACATCCCATTCTCTCGACCAATGTACGTTCTTAAGTATCATAGAGTTTAAACGTAATGAATTATTTCATTTAGAAAGCAGGTTCTTTTTAAATGAAAAACTATTGGATCCTTCCAGTTCCAAAAATTAATCCAATGGAAACCACCTGGAAGAAATGATTCTTAAAAATAGAATATGCATTTCAAGGAACTATAAAACATCCAATTAAATTGAATGTCTTCTCATTTATTTACCTTTACATATTGATTAGGCCTTATCAAGTTATATTAATGGAATGCGTGTTCTTATATTTACCTTTCCAATTTAATAATGATTATTTTTTCATTAATTTTTTCAACATACATTAACCTTACTGAGAATTTTTTATCAACCTTTTTCTTGTATCCTTTCCTCGAAATATATGATTTTTAATATGATTGATATGCTAGTATGTGTTAGATCGAATAATGTTATTCATGAAAAACAATAGTGTTGTAATTTTAATATTCAAATTAAAACCAATAATCACATATGTATCTAGTTTAACAAAACTAATAAAATATTCATTCCTCTGGGTTATGATTCCTTATATCATATTAAAATGTAATCATGCAGACACTCATTTCAGGCCATTAGTGTCTTGGTCACAATAGTTGGTATCAAAAAAATTCTAGTAGAATCTTTAAGATTTAGATTGCGAAAAAAATATATTAAGGAAATTAAAACTATCATAAACATTGATATTAATCCTCGATGAACATCCTAATTTTTTGTTAAGGAAGAGATTTTGTGAGTTTTCCAAGAAATATATCCATATTTTGATACTAGAAGTGGATGTGGTTCTGACATAGATGTAACTAGGGATAATAACATATAAAATATTACATTATGATTTACCCTATCATCACCTCATTCCTGAAAATATACCATATTGTGCTCCTATTTTGATACTCCTAAGGGATATTCATAAGATAATTCACATTTTTTTAAAAACTATTATGAAGGATTTAAATATTAGATGAAAATGAATGTCCTAGGTTTACCATATGGTGTATTATATAAAAAATAATTCATCTCAATGAAATGACAAAATCTATTATTTATGGAAAAGAAGGGAATAATGTAATGAATTGTTGAGGAAAAATGAATAGTAAAATTGAAGGATATAAATATCATCATAATGTTCCATTTGGAGTTAGTTTGTATTATATGGATAAAATAGGAATTATTCAGGTTAATTATTCATTATAAAGGATAAAACATGTACCAATGAATAATATATGTGGATATAATAAAAATTATGTATTTATGTATTGGGGTTCAATAATTAAATTGTAAAATTATTTACCAATGATATTTTGTTTATAAGAATCAAGAAACCTATAATTATTTTGTTAAATTATGAATCATATATGTCCTCATCAAATTAATTGTTATCAATACCATCATGGGTTTTTGATTTTAAGGATTATCGTATGTTCAATGTTTTAAACTCCCATTTTAGGATTTATTTCAGGTATTGAACCAGTATTGTGGATATTTCAGTAGAGAAATATGGTAATTATATATTTTAGAAGAAAATTTATTTCGGGAAAAATGCCTCTATATTTGACAGACATAAGATAAAAGTTATTTAAAAACATTAGGGTTGATATAATTTTAAATATCATTATAATAATATTAAAATAATATTATTATTATTTATGAAAAAATGTTGAATCGAAAAAATTACTAAAAATGTAATTTAATTATTAATCTTATTTCAATGATGTATGTCATATTTTCTGGGAACATTATATGAATTATATTAATATAGTTTTAAAAAATGAAAACCCTCATGTTGGGTGACAACACGTTGCATCTATCAATGTAATGGGGCTTGATCCCATCACTGTAGGATGATATGGGATTGAGAACTTCCACTGAACTACGTGATATCTTGGTTAATATTTCATTAATTTAACAATTTGAAAAATAAATACATATGATAAACAGTGGTTATAGTTTTGAGGATTTGTGATTAATTTATTATGTTGGATGACTTGTGATAACCATATTAGTTTTTTAAAATATTAAGAGACAAAGGAATGTTTTTTTAAAATTTTATGGATGATATAATATGTTAGAATTGAATTTTATTACTTGAGGGGTAAAAATCATTTTTGGATATTCGTTTCATGAAGAATGTGATGAATTATAAATTGGTAAATGAAAACCCAATTGATGAAATTTTTTAATATGTAATAGAAACATAGAAATTATGTATATTTTTTTATATTAATAAAGTGTAAAATAATTCCCCAGTATTTGGAAAAGAATCATGAAACTAAAAAATTATACTATTTAAATGATATTCAATGGATAATATAAACTTTTAAATCAACATAAATTTATCATTTTTAGGCCCTTAACTTTATAATGATCATTTTTTTCATGGGATTAATTCCCAAAATCACTCTTTATAATTATTTCCGCTTATATTTTCTGTCCATATATTCATTTTCCATCGAAGATAATCAAGGTAGAATCGTAGCTATTTTTTATTCCATGTAGTTTGTTTACCTATCTATCTATCTTATTAAAATGATATTTTATTAATCCTTTCATAATGTTGGTTTTTCATCAAAATTGTTTTAAAAAGTCAAAACCATGATTACGAATGTTATGTTTAAATTAGGAGGACATAATTTAAATTATGTGGTTATAATGTGACACACCAATATTTCAAATGAAGAATATTGTTTTTTATATTGAATATTACATGGAACATCGAGCATAAAAACCATGAAATATATTCCTTTAAATATAATTTACTTGATCGCTTGAAGAACATGAAACCCTAATTCTAAATAAACTGTGAAATAGAGTACCGTTATAAGCTAGGTGTTAAATTTATATGTATAAATAGTTCTAACTTATTTTCTTGAAATTATGGTTATAACATTATTAGAAATAAAATACAAATGTTTTAAAAGAAAAAGCAATGTTTTCCAAAATACAATTTTCATTATAAAATAATGATTAGTCATTCTTTTCAAACATAATTTAAAATAATTCCTTAAATATTTTAGAAACATTATCTTATATAGAAAAAATTATTTTTAAAATAATAATATCATAATTTCCTTTTGGTGATTTTTTGGATTCTCTATAAAAGTTTCATTTTTGATGAAAAGTGAGAAATAAAGATGTTTAATTGATAATTGCCTTATCATTTAAATAATTTACAATATTAAATTATATTATGAATTAGAGTAAAAGTAAAATTTTTTAAATAATATTTGAATTCATTGAATTTAGTCCGTTGTAATAATTTTTAACTTTAATATTGATAAAAAAACTTTTTAATCTTTAGAAAATTTTTCTTTAAAACAATGCTTTTTAGTCGCATATAAGGGATTAAATATAAAATAAAATTTTCCACTTCTATAAATTTGTTTTGGTTAAATGGATTCCATTTTTATAATTATTATTATTTATATCTTTCAATAATTTCATCTTAATTTTGGACCAAAATGTATATTGAAAATAGTAAAAACTAATTATCATTGTTTTGGTAAAAAATGATTTACCAGTGGTTTAACTAAGACGATATGGGTTAAAATGACCTAAATACATTTAAAACACCTTTTGGATCACCCTACATAGACTTTATACCATATATGTTCGATAATGACCCATTTTGGGGGCTCTTGGAATGATAAAAATGTGGGTATTATGAAATCCATTTGAAACACTACCACTCGGTCACTCACTTCGCTTATTAATGGACAACCCCGCTCCTCCCAACATTACACCATCAATCCAGTTTTTTTTTCCATTACATACACAAATAACATCCCAACTACCATAATATCATCATATATCCCTTATTTTGGGTATAAATATAACCTAGGAAGTCTTTTGGTTAAAACGCATGCAGAATACCAAGGGAAAAGGTAATGTATTTTGATGAGTTCTTTATTTTATTTATTTATGTACCTTCTATTGTTATGATTAAAACATCCTGATTTAATATCCTTTTTTTCTTAAATATAATTTAAAATTTTTATATTATGTGAATTACCTATAACCCCCTCCACAAACAAAAAATGGGTTTTGAATTCATCATTTATGTCTATACTGGACTACCACCCCGAAAATAGATGACATTCATTTTTTCATTACCAACATTCACGGTTGGGTTTGATGTTGGATATAAATTATATATATTATATTTGAAATGTGATTTTGATAATTTTTTCATTATATCCTATATAAAATTTTTTATTTTCCATTTCGTATGGGATAAAATAACATCATAAATGTGTAATCCGAACTACAACCTCATAAAGTGATGTGATTCATTTTTCACTAACTCTTCACATTTGTGGTGATAAGGATAAAGTTAATTTATACATGTGATATAAACTAAATTATAATTATATTAATGAAATATTTTTTATTTTTAAAATATTATTTATTATTTTATTTCATACATTGAAATATGTTAGAGCCTCTCATGTACTTGTAGACTACACCCTTTACGAAGCGATGTGACTCTCATTCCATCACCACACAACACGGATGATATATATATTAAATGAAATAATATTGAATCTATCATATTTATATCATTATGTAAATATATAATATTACACACCATTTATCCATAATGAGCATGGAAAAATGGAAATGTTACACATGCGTACAAACAACCTACTGTCTACATGATTGTAACATACTTCATTCCTCAAATCAATATTTAATAACTGGTATTAATTGTATAATTGATTTAAAATTATGATAATTATTTAATTATTATTATAATTGATATGATAGAACTATGTAATATGTAAAATAACTAGATAATTTATTACGATACACGAATGTGAAAATAAGGTAACTAATAAAAGATACAATTAAAATAATAAATGATTATTAACAGACGGGTGATTAGATTTTATAATAGGATAATATATGAAATTATAAATATGAATATGTTTTTTATTAAGTTAATAAAATTTTGAAACCAACTATATATGATTTTATGTCACATTCAACCAAGCGTAAGTGTGAGGTAAGGTATTTTGGTAACATTTTATCTTGATGAGGCACATTGTAATGGTATGCACCTAATTTCTTTTATATAGGGTATATACTACCCCATGGACATATAATATCATTAATACAACATTATTCATGGTATCATACAATTCAATTTTATTTATTTCATCCATGGGGATTTGAAATTCAAATTTCCAAATGGTAATGAATTTCAAAACCCAAATTATTTTCATGGTGTTATATTACATTTTCATTGTCATTGATATTCATAGATTTTATTTGATATTAATTTTCATTATATTTTTTTGTATTTTCAATTTATTTATGTACATTTATAGTTGATACACATAATCAATTGATTTCTGAATTCTCACATAAACGTTATGATGATTGTAAGGGTTTATTTCATAGTGTTATTATTACTGAGATTGTTTATTAATGAATTTCAATTGAACGGAAATATGTGGTTATTTTATAATAAACCAATTTCATTTTATTAAACACTAGATCTTCATTATATTTTAATTTAATAGTATCATTTTTACTCTTTAGTACTTATAATGATTTATATTTTTAAGAACATCCAACATCATTTATCTCTTCGGCCATAAATGAGTTTTCTTCCAAAACCATATTTTCTAAAAAACTCAATATTTTTAATCCTTTTAATAATAAAATATTAAATAAATTTTTAACCATTTTTTATATTTAAAAAAATCAGTGAAATATAATTGTCGTTTTCAGAATAAATCAATTTTTTGTTCTTTTTTCAACTTAAAGTGAATGATATTTTTATCTTGTACGGAAAGAATGAAACTAGTCACTGATATAACCGTTATTTAATTTTAGCTTCATTTAAATGATTTCATGGTATATTCGAAATAAAAGATCTCAATTATATGTAGGAAATTATTATTTCATCAATGTGATTTTTAGTGGAAAGAATATTAAAAATGTTTTAAAAATATATTTTCAAAATAAAAAGGATATTTTCTATAAGATGGTTTTTACAGATCTTTTATTGGTATTTTTAATCATCTACACAAAAAACCATTATTTTAAAAATTCTTTAATAGGGATATGTTTTATTAATACCATATTTATTCTTCTTATATATTATTTATGATTATTTTTACCATGGATAGTATTGAATATCACTTCCTTAAATCATTTTTTTATTCAATAACATTCTCTTTAAATTATAAATTTTTATGATCATTTGAAATTATATATATCCAAAATATTAATATTTTTTATTATGGATATGTTTATTTTTTTAATAATATATCCATTTAATATATAGTTTACTAAATAAGAACTCATTTTCTTATGTGGGGAAATATTGATAAATTTATATTCTTTACTCAATATAGATATTTGATGATAAAGAAAATTATTTATAAGTTAATTTGATTACCCAATATATGATTAATTATTTTGAAATACAAGACATGGTTGGGAATTGGATATGTATATCCCCTCAATGCATCGATAGTCTCATTAGGGGAATTATTAAGATATTATTAAATAATTTGGCCAAATCAAATGGGTTTGTACCGAATAGTTTACACTTTCTTATCGAATGTCACAGTAGTATGAGTATCATGATGCCTGAAAAAAGGGAATCTGATATTTTAGATTTTCATTTCATATGATTTTAGTTGTAATTATCCATGATATCTTAACAATGATAATATATTTCGATTCATTTTATTAATAGATAATTTATTAAATGGAATTTTTTTAGTTATTTATATTCCCATATTGATTATGCCTTATCCATTAATTTAAATTGAATTTGAGTTCAGTTATTTGCATCAATATATTTATTATTATTATTTATTCAGGATTTCGTCCATTGTTCTTTAACCTTACTGGGTATTTTACCTCACAATTATTTTTTTACTTTCCAATGAATTCATGATGTTTAATATAATTAATATACAATGATATACTCGTGGGAATAATCTTATTCTGGAAAATAAATTTTATAAATTTTGTTTTCAAATGTAAGGAAATACACATTTATGTATCTGGTTTAACAAAAATACTAAACTATTTGGTACTTTGGTATGTGATTCCTTTTATCTTATACTAATGTAGTAAATCATACATCCACTCTGGACTACTAGGGTCAAGGTTTCTACAACATTGTTTCATTTGAATTTAACATAATTAATTCATCACTAAAAATGAGAAACAAATAACCATGAAAAATTGTCTTTAAAATAGAAATTTATGAAAAAAATAATATATATTTTTTGATGTCCTAAATTTTTAATGATTTCAAAAAACAGGATTTTGAATGTTTTTAATTGTTATTTACAAAAAAGAATATAACTATTATAATCATGGTAAATTGTCTACAAATTTATATATTAATTAATAATATATTTTATTGTTTATAACACACTTACATAATAAAAGAAAAAAATAACTAGTGTAATTTTTAGGCCTTGTCATATTATTATTAATATTAATTACCTCATTTACCCAAATTGAGGTGAAAAATATTTACTATAGTTTCTATTCATAATGAAAAAATTAAAGATAGAAATTTAAGAAATTTGGACACCCTCATTCCAAATATGGAATCAATTTTTCATTATTAAATTTCTTGAATTTTCCAAATCAATTTTAATATAAAAGTATAAAACAAAATGAAAACTAGTTTTTTGAAAAAGGTTTTTCTAAGCCAAAAAATGAACTGATATCAAGATCCAGAATAATAATGATTCAAATGGAAATAATTATTTTATATCATATTATATAATAATTATTTTATATGAATATAAAATTTAAAGAATATTGGTATTATTTTAATATAATGATAAATCTAAATAAAAATATCTATTTTTTACTATTCTGAATGAAATTAATTTTTCTATATTATCCTAATAATTCCCCCTATGTTAATGTTGATATGCTGATTTAAAAAATGATAATATATTTATAAAATTCCATTTTAAAATTTTAAAAATTTTAAATATTATATTCTATCTAAAATATCAATGAAAATCATTTTTGAATAAATTATAATTTTGATGATTAAAATGAACTTACTAAAAAAATGGGCACTTATATCATAAAAATTGATAAATAAATTTTCATTGAGTAAGACCATTATATATATATATATATTAAACTTTAATTATTAATATTTCTATCCTTCAATTTAATGAATAAGATATAACTATAACATTTAAATAACAATATTTAATTATTTTTTTAATCCTGATGTTTCATATTGTATATGATATCAAACAAAGTGTTCAATGAAAACAATGGTATTTTACCTTCTCTCTTATTTTAAAAAAAATTTACATGTAATTTTAACATGATATTGGTAATAAAGGGTTTAACATTTTAAAATACCATTTTTTAAACCCACACAGTAAAGAGGGTTAAATAACATCCCTCTTGAGATAAGGGATAGAGAAATAAGATCTTCATCTTGAATAACATGTACTAGCCCCTAAATTTTTTACCATTAGTGGAAAGATAATATATTTGATATTGAGGAAACATTAATTTCCAAATAATCATGGAGAATGATATATAGCATTTTTTATAAGAAACTAAATTAGCATGGTAAATCAAATGACTAAAAACCCATATGGCAATGAGGTGTGAAAAATACCATGGATTAATTATAAATAATGATAATATGATTAAATTTTTGTTTCAATATCTTCGTCCAATTATTATCGAATTCCTTTAAAAATAAACTAATAACATATTGGAATATAATTACATAAATAGGATAATTTCATCATATAATATATTTTTTTCATAATATCAAATTTAGATTCAAACAAAGAGTATTCAAGATGAATTTATCATGCTTGAAACAATAAAATATTCATCTAACAGATAAAATAATCCCAAAAAGATAAAAATATGTCCCATCATTCCTTAGAAATTAACCAAAAAGAAAATGGATAAAACGTGATAATATCCTTCCCAAAATTAATAAACCATTAAATGAAGAAATAAAATAATTGTCTCCATAAACATAAAAATAACACTGAAGTTTTTACATTGATTATTTGATAAATAAATAAACTCCAAATTATTCAAAATATTTCTAGAATGTGATTAAAACCCATAGATTAGAATGATTTAATAACAAATCCTGCCAAGATACATTTAAAATCTGTCTCAATATAAGATCAATTACTCTTAAAGCCTCAAACAAAAATATATATTTGATAGTCATATCATCTAAAATATTTGATAATCAATTCAAAAAACAACATAAATTTCAATAAATATGAAATATAACCATTTATATATTTAAATTATAATTCAACATTTTTCTCTAAAAAATATCTAATAATATTGATTTTACCTTAATCATATTACAGTCTCATAAATTGTAATGATATTATCCTGAAATAAAAATAGTCAGTCATTCACTAAATCACTTTTCAATCCCATAATTATCTATATGATACATCATATATTCCCAATAGAAATTTAATCATAATTATATATTTTTTTAACAATAACTATCATATAAACAATGAAATAACATAGGATAGTGGTATTTGATGAATCCATGATTCCCTTCTATTGTCGGATCAATACCTAATGAATTTCTGGATGCGACACATTTTCTCACAGCCTATGGGTTTTCCTTTTACTAAAATAATTTTATTATAATTCATATAATGTTTAAAAAAAATAGATGAAAATAATCAATCATTATCATAGTAGTATCAAAAATAAATATTTTTTTATCTACACTAGTTATAACAGAACTGATAGCTAACATTCAAAAAAATGTAGTATTATTATTCTAAAATAATACCTCATAGTAATCCTTAGGGTTACATTTACTAAAAACTAAAAAAACATCTCCATAAATGTCATTAATAATCTAAAAAAGTCAAAACATAAAACCTCAAAATGTTTGTTTAATAATTTTAACGTATGATCAATATTAAACATATAAACCAATTATGGTATCCCAAACGTGTAATTTAACCTCCTATGAAGACATCCTAATATGAAAAGTAATTGAACCCATTCCATTAAAAACAAAAATAAATTCTTTAGATAAACATTCCAAATGTATTAATAAATATATAATATTTACATTTCTTCCGAAGAGACTATACCCAAGTGGTACGGGCTCTAGCTTGGAATCTAAAAGATTGAGGATTAAATCTCGGTAGGGAAAAATTTCTACGCTGTACTGTAAGATAATTTTAATAAAGAACTGTAGCAGATTTATATAGTGGAAGAACTATTGTAGTGGTGACACTATAGCAGCGAAGGCACTGTATAAGGAATTGTAGTGGGGGTGGAACTGTAGCAGGTACTATAGGATCCAGGGTACAGTAGTGGTACTATTCACAGAAGGGTCCTTTAGTCCAAAAAGGTGCTTTCAATCCTTGAACTCATGACACTTGGCCATGGGCCTTCAGGATATATTAAGGGTCACCCTCTACCCAGACAAAAATAAGTCTTTGATTTATTTATTAAATGAGACTTTAACCCCATACTTTTAAAATATATATATAATATTTACATTTCTAACTTTTATATCGATAATTGTGACCTAATTTTACCCATAAAAAATTTACAACATCAAAGAGAAAATATTGGAACAGTTACAATTACAATGATCCTTTATTTTTAGATATTCAGATCATTTGGATATAACTCTAAAATAACAAATCATAAATTAAAATTTGGACACATCTTACTCGTATCAATGATTCTAAAATATAAAAAATTTAAATGAAACTAGTTTTCCTTTCAAGAAAAATCATCATGAATATCTACTTAACTTATTTTTTATTATCAACCACACATATAACCTTTAAATGTATTTTTGAATGAGGGATTGGCCCTAAAATCTCATTAAATGACATAAAATTAAGATAAATATAAGTCTAGAAAAAAACTAAAAACCAATAAATTGTTTAACTTTATAAACTTATTTTTTACTGTAAGAAATAAATCATATCCACATAAAAACATACTTTTAACTGAAATAAAACCTTTTAATCCATTATAAAGAAAATGAAAAACCATATTGGAAAATAATATCATGGTATATTGGTTCGTTATAAACATATCCCTTGTTAAAAATCTCTCATAAATAATTGCAGAATAGTTAAATCAATAGGACAAACCAATGGGGTTAAAATTCTCAATATTTCATTTGAGAATAAAGAAAATTACACAATACTTTAGGGAGATATAATGGGGCTCAACCATTGTATATGATATATTGGAATCACCTATTAATCATCTATATTTCTCATGTACCATACCATGAATATATAACATTAATCTTGAACCATTTAATCCTAATTCCCATGATAAAAAACCATCATTAGTTTGTATGTTGGTTAACAGGTGGAAAAATATGGATTTTAGGAAAATATATTTTAATTAATCATTGTATAATATGTAGGGGAAAAATAGGGATTGTATAAGCTTTTTAGATTCCCGGTGAAGTAGATGAATCATTAAATGATATATATATATATATATTCAACTGAACAAACATTTATAATATTTCATAGAAACATTAGAAAAAACCATTTTCTTTCAGTACCATTATAAACTAAAAAATAAAAAGTTATTGAAATAATTCATTTTATATGAATATAGACTTATAAAATTAAGAAATAATCTTTAATAAAATTGAATTCATGATAATAGAAAAAAATATTTAGGTCTTAAATATCGAAATAATTAATTTTTCGTTCAATAATTTTGTTAGGTGGGAAAATATAAACTATTATTTAAAATGTTAATTAATTGTGTTTTAATTGTTTTTTAAAATAAGGTAATATATCATGTAAAAAACTTTTTGATATAATTTATTTTTAGAAATGAAAATTCATTAAAAAAAATGCAAAAATTGATATGGTAGAGAGAGATTCCAGATCTAAATGTAGATATTAAATCATTATCACTTACAAAAAAATTCTTGATGTTTCTTTAATCAATAAGGGAGGAAATGAAAATTAAAAACCTATAAAATTAATAAAAATAGGATATAGAATTATATTTTTTCCACGAAAATATAATTATATTCATTCCCCTAATGGAACTGTGAAAATAATCACCCCCATGAATAAGGGATATTGTACGATTAATTCCTCACTACTTTGACAACTTTTGAATAAAAATTAATTGAAAGTAAGAATATGGTATGTATATTAAAATCCAATTAATTTGGATAATTGTTAATTCAGAATTAATCCAGGAGGGAGTATATGAACCCTATAATGAAATCATGGTTCGTGACCTGATACATGACTCGGGAAATTTAGAATGTGACAGAAAAAACCCATGAAAACATCATAACATTTTAAGTGATAATAAATCCATGTATAGATTATTTTAACCATTTTAATTCCACTTAAAACATGATTAAATTACAATAAAATAATTCAGTGATATATTTACACATAATTTTGTCATAATAAAGTCAATAATGTATAAGTATAACTCAATGTATGAAAATCAAGTTAAAAACCTCTTACCACTTGGTAGCCTTTAATTCAAATCATGTTAAATGAAATAATTTTAAATGAATTCTGGAATTCCAATAATTAAGAAGGATTAATTATATAAAATATAAAATGTGTTGTACATAACCTATATAAAATGAAATATTTTCATGACATTAAATCATTCCTCAATAAAGGGAAATTGAGATGTAATTGCATACATTATGTCTAAATTTTCGATATATATCCTTTAACTCATGTATAATAATATAATATAAATTATTTTTTTTATTAATAACATTTTATAGGCTTAATACCTTAAAATTAAAAAATTATTTCATTTAAGTTTAATGAAATCATTATCATTTTTGTAAATCAATTATACTTTTTAAACCAAACATGAATGATTGTTATTGAAAATGGAAAACATTACGATACTCAAAATGATTTTTCATGCATACACGTGAGAATGGTTTCTATTTTTCAAGAGTAATGGTGGAATGAATCGAAGTATTATTTTATAATGAATAAATTATTCTTACTTTAAAAATATCATATTTTATTTTTAAATTCCTTATATATTTCATCCATGAGATTTGGTAATGAAAAACGAATCACATCGCTTCTTGGGGTGGTAATACACACATAAACACGAATGATATTAACATTTTTCAATGGAGGGAAAGATGAGATAATAGATGATTAATTATCATTATATAATGATAATAATTTTATGAATATCATATATTATATATATTTATATTTATATTTATATTAAATCAATTTTTATAACAATCCATGAGAGGTGGCGATGGAAAATGAATTGCATCGGTTTACATGGTTGTAGTCCACTATACACATCAATAATTGATTAATTTTTCATTAAATTGAAGAGTAGATTAAAATATGTTATTCCATTAACATCATTATAACATATTATGTGGAAGAAATTGGTCTTATAATTTCAAAATGGTTGAATAATACTTTTACGGAGTTAGAATAAGAAATTAAACCAAAATGCTCGGTTACGAAATATGCCACTTCATTGGGAATGTTCCTTTACTTTACACCATTGGTACGTTAAGGATGATATTATTCCCAAAATAATACCTCTATAATGTATCTAGATATTTTAATAAGGCATTTTTTATATTTTATAAACCAATGGTTTATGATCTATAAATAAAAGAGGTGATATAGTACCTTTTTATAAGTGAGGGTAGGCACATTCATCAAATTTATTAGTGTACTAAATTAATATTAATTAATTTTCTTGAGAAAATGTTTCAAAAATTATATTAATAAAATATTAGATGATTGTGGTTATAAATTCTCACAACCAATAATGTTTTAAAATTTTTAGGTGATTTTTTCACCCTTACCTCATTTTTATTACCCATATTAACACTTTTGACATTTACCTCAAAATAATTTTCTTTTACTCTAAAAGTGTCAATAAAGATCATTTAAAAGGAATAATTTCGCATAAATGGACTATTGTTGATATTATTAACTATATAAAATTCCCATGGGTGAAGATAATGTTTTTATGCATTTTAAATCATATAACAAACTAATTTTTTTCTATAAAATGTAATTAATGTCAATATTGGAACTCAATATTTTATTTTAAATAGAAAAAAACATGAATGAAATAAAATTATAATATAATAAATTAAAACATCTATAATATTTTATATATATCTATAAAATTATTTGTTCATAATAATTCATTAAAATTGTATTTTTTTTTATTTTCAAAGTCAAATATTTAATTTTTCTATTTATTGAACAAACAATGTGTAAGTTTTCTATAATAATTTAATAAAATTTTCTTAAAAATAAAAAAAGAAATAATTTAATATGGTAAAAAAAAGTTATCTTTAAAAAACATTTATAATCAAAATAATTTTTTTATCCCTTCCACAAATGATTATAGATATTAAAACCATTAAATTGACTATTTTAACATTATATTTTCATAAAATGATTTATATTTTATAGTAATGGGAATTTCTAAAGAAAACTAAAAAATGTATTTTATTTTATGGTCCAGGAAAAAAAATTATACATTAAAATAAATTTATTTCTTTGGGAGAGTTTTATGACTTATCAAATTATTTTTAACATTAATTACCTCTTTATACCTGTATCGAAGTGACAAGTATTTACTATGTTCATAATTCAGAATGGCCACAAATAAAGGGGGAATATTAACCAAATTTCTACATGAAAATTTGAAATATAGAATTCAATTTTTATGATTCAATTCCATTAATTCTTAGAAATGAAATTTAAAATAAATTCATAAAAGTAAATGAAAAATAGTTTTTATTGAAAATATGAAAATATAATCCCAAAATTCAACTTATTACCAAATATGGTATAATGATGATTAAAATTTAATTAATTATATTATAAGTAATTATATAAGGCATCTATTTCATTGATATCAAATTCAATTAATAATTATACTTTTAAAAAGAAATCAATTTTTTTTTACAAAAACTGGTATTTTCAAAAAAATCTATCCCTTCCAAAAAATCCAAATAATTCACCATATGTTAATATTTATATGTTTATTTAAAAATTTATAGCATTTATAGAAAAAATTGAAATGTTTAAAAAATAATTTAATATATTCTCAAAAAAAAATATGAATAATTTTGAGTAAAACATATTTTAAAGTGTAAAAGGACTTGACTAAAAACTAGGTCCTTATTTTCTATAAGTATATCAACACATATATATCATGTTGGAAAATTATTCATATATATTTCATAATGTAATTAATCTTATTCAGTCCGACTAACTTAATGGTAATATTATAACAATAACAATTAAATAGTAATATTTATTGATTTTTTAAACTTAGTGTTTTTTTATTCATATTCTAATGAAAATATTTTTATTTTTAAATATAGTGATATTAAAATTAGTCAATTACTAGTTATAAAAATTTATTTATTCAAAAAATAAATACTCCTAAAATATTTTTATTTGGTTCTTTATATTTACGAAGGAAAAATATAATGTATTAAATATATTTTTAATATAAATAATATATTAACACTAATTTGAAGAGTAAAATAATAATAGAAAATTTAAATATTTTAAAATTTTATTTTCCTATGAAAATAGTTCCCTTTATATTTTTATGTTTTTATTTAAAAGATAAAATATATATTATTAGATTTGTAATTTGAGAAAATTGACCTAATTTATGTATTTGCTTTAAAAATAATAGTTTAAGATGATTTTTTTAGATTTTTCTAAAATAATTGATTTTATGGAATGTTAAAAAATATAGTTTTTACTAAAATAAAATTATTTATGACAATATGAATAAGTAATTGTAACATAAACACTTATAAAACATTTTTTTTCATTATAAAATATTTATTTAATAATTAAATGTATTTATTTAAAAAAATACTAAGAAGAATTTATAATTCCAATGATTAATATATTTAGGACTTCAGTAATATATTTCAATAAATGTTTTTTAACTAAATAATATTTTTCTAAAACATTATTTCACATTTTGTGGAAGGAAACCTAAAATATGTTCTCTATAATAATAATTTTTATATCATAAAATTCAATGATAATGATAATTTTATCCTATATAATAATTTTAAAGTTAATAATAAAATTTTTCTACCAATAGGTCTACCCATTACATTAGATAATATTATAAATATTTTTTAGTTCAAAAAAAAATTCTAATAAAATGGATTTAGTATTTGGAAAAAAATTTCCAATATTTGTTATACATATTTTTTAAATTTTTACAAATTAAAGGTAAATTGCTTAGTAAAAAACTAAAAAGTAAGATAAATCTAAAATTAGTAAAAGTGAACATTCTAAGACAAAATTTTTAAAACAAATGTGTAAAAAATTATTTGGGGAGTGTCAACCTTATATCATGTCCCACTACAATATTGTAAATTTTGGAGTCATTATTTAATTTGAAACTAATCCTATATTTATATTATGTTGAAATATTTATAAAAATTCCATTCACACCACTTATAATAGGGTCCTCTCACCACCCCTTCTGGACCACTCCGAAAAAATGGTTTCCTCTGGGAAATCTTCTCTTTTATTTAACCTTTTCTAAAAATATTTTTCATTATTACATTCCCCAATATATTTTTATAATTCTTATATGATCAAGTTTTTATTTATTGTGTATAAGAAATGTTACTATGTTATGTTAATAAATATTAACCCATTTTCCCTTTTCCATTGGGAAAAATGGAAATTTCCATATATGCATTTTGTGGACTACCACCTCAACAAAGTGACATCTTCCATTTTCACCATATCCACAATAAAATTATTATAATGGTGTAATTAATAAATAAATATTACATACATAATATAATTCTGACTATGATGTTAGAAATTATAACCCAATATCTTTATCATTCATTCATTAAAAAATGAAATCATTAACCTTGATTTTTTTGGATAGCCTCCTCTACAATGTATCATATAATATTTTGAAACTAGTTATATTGTTATATATTAAAGCATATTTAAATATGATTCACCACCTTAAAAAAGTATATAATGTCATTATTATTCTATATTAACATTATTATGTTGAAATAAGAATCATTAATAGTCACAATCAATAATTAATAATGGTATATTCATGAATAAGTCTGTTTGAACACCTACATGAACAATTATATAAGATAAAATCATGGATGATTATGAAGAATTAATAATTAATAATATATAATATAAATTATATGATATATATATGTATATATTATTTTGGTTTTATATTGGTAACATTAATAATAAACATATTATTTAGAATATCACTAATTGTATGTTAAAATTAATGAAACATGCTTGTAACTAATTTCATCATAAAAAACCATAACAAAAAATATAAGAGAAATCAATTTTAAAATTATAAACAATTATAAAACATCAATTCTTGAATCTTTTATGATCGATAAATTAATATATTTGTGATAATAATGAATAATAACTCTACTATTGTGATACAAGTTCAAATAAAATAAGTCTACTCATACTTGATGTTGAAAATAGATAATAACTAAATAATATACATGTTAATAATAGTTTTAAATTATATTAATAAATTGATACATATATATATATATATTAATAACATTCATTAAATTGTGATTAATATAGTTACTTATTTATAATTGATATTGAAGAACTTTAGTGGATGTTATGAGTTAAGGTCGGGGGTTCTCTATTACAAATTTATATTCTTCGGACATATTTCATATTATGTACCTTTTATCTATAAAATGGTGTTATTACTGCCTAACGAATATATTTCACCATTATCATGTAATTTTTGGGGTCAAATATCCATATCATGTTCTTTTGGAAATGTTTTTCATTTGAATAAAAACTAATGTTCAGTGTGTTTTGGTGAAGTCAACTCCCTGTATTGAGCTATAATTTATCTTCTTGAACTTATTCATCCATGATTGGTTTCTTCCACCATAATATTATATTTCATCATTAATTGTCATCCACAACAGTGGATAATGAACTTTTACTTAAAATATTTTACTTTCATTAAAAAAATCAAGAATGTATGAATTTTTTCAAATAATTACCATCATCTATAGTGATGACTCCGACCTAATTTTCCATAATTTCACTCCCATACAATTTTCTCCTTTATTATTGGAAATATAATTATGTAGTATCACATAAAAACACTATAATTTAATTTTCCCCTCTTAGAAATGATATTTTTCTACTCTTTTTAGAATTTTGATTTTTAGTAAAGATATTTCAAAATGTTTAAAATGTTTTTCAGCATACTAGAATCAAATGTTTTATTTTTCGCGCCATATTTCATCTGATAACATTTATGTATTTTCAAGGATATATTATTTATGTCTCTCATTTTTGAAAGTAAATTTTTCTAATGTTTTCACTTCAATATTTTGAAATTGAATTTAGAGAGTGACTTTTAACATCTTATTTCCCGAAAATGTTTAAA
The DNA here is from genome assembly GCA_963277665.1 of Viscum album. Classification (NCBI taxonomy): domain Eukaryota; kingdom Viridiplantae; phylum Streptophyta; class Magnoliopsida; order Santalales; family Viscaceae; genus Viscum; species Viscum album. The sequence continues at coordinate 1,845,710,995 of OY728150.1, forward strand.
TTGTTTTGTAAAAACTCTTTAATGGTTTCACTTAAATTTTATAAATATTCTCAAAATTATTTATTCACAAGGAAATTTCATTTCATGAATCACAATGTAATATCTCTTTTACTATTTTTTGAGATTAATGTCATGGAGATTCATCACTACCCTTTTCATTCTGAATCATCCTCCAGTAAAGGTATGTTTTACTTGAAATTCCACTCATCATAGAACACTTGATATTTATTAATTTTGATTAATTAGTGTTTACCTAGATTCCATAAGTCTATTCATTGGGGAAAGTATTTAATTAACCATATAATAATTAATCTATACGATGATATTTTGAGGGATTCGTATATTGAATTATATATTATTAATTATTTTGGGAAATATTGGAATTATTTTCTTTATTCTTATATTGGGGTTTATTATATACATAAGATTGTTGATTAAGTGTTGTTTAACTATCCTCTTTATTTTTCTAAATGTTTTATGATAAATTTATCAAATTCATTTATAGGGGGGAAATATTTTATGTTCTATTGTGTTATCTTAATATGGATACTAGTTTATTACAAAGACAAGAATATTAGGAGTTGTATTGATTTTCATATTATTTATATGGTATAATCATTGCAATTAATGTCATTACATTTCAGGTATCCCCGTGATGAATCAGTAGGACAGATGCGATTTTTTTTATTTCGTGTATACCACATACAAGAACGATTTAATGGTTGTGATAACAAACCAAATAATGATGTACTGGTTATGGATATTATGGAAAGAGTGATGTATCAGATGAGGCATTGATGGTAAAGATCATGATGTACCAAATTATACATTTCATCACTTTTAATTTTGTAATATTTCATAATTTGTAAATTTATATTGTTAAGAATGGATTATTTCAAACTAATTGTTTAGTAATATTAAATTATTTGAAAATTATTTATTTATATTATATTATTCTTTCCCTGAATTTTTTGGATATATATTTTACCTTAATTGTAATTTCAAATATTCCAAATTTTGTTACCATTTCCATGAGTTATGTAGAATTGTATTAAAAATGACATATCTATAATAAAATATCAATTGTAGAGAACTTATGAGGTATGTTAAAAACACATTTTTTACTATGTAGTTTTTTATATAGTGTGAAAAATTACCATTTGTTGATAATTTCATAACCCAACTCTAACCCATTAATTATTTTTATTCATATAATTATTTTTAGCCACTTTTTTGTGTTTCAGTCCAGACCATGTTTTAAATTTTTAATTTTTGTGCTTTTTCAGCTTAAGCACGTTGTTATATCAGTGTTAGTAGAAATTATGTTGGTGGGTCTATAATTTTCATCATATTTGACCACATGTCTAGTGCATGGATTCCTTTATAGTTCTCCCTATCCATGGGGTGTCTAATGGTCCAGAACAGGCTACACAGTTGATGAAGGTATTGGCCAACCATTTGTCCAAATAGTGAAATCTAGAAAAAATTATTGTTTTTGGTTGTTTTATTATTATTATAGTTATTGTTTTTGTTTTTTGTTGTTGTTTTATAATCATAATTTTCATAACTATTATTATTAATATACACTTCCCCACACACCCATCATGCCCCACCCCCTTGAATTTGTTCTCTACACTATTCTATCTTTACTCCTCCTACTCCAAGCTGCATTCCACCATAGCCTCCCAAAACCTCCAGTAGATGATTTCTCTATCAATTTCTACATCAAACGTCCTAGGGGATATTTAATTTTTATAATTTTCATTCTTATTCATATATTTCAAGGATTCTTATTATATATGGTGGTTCTTGTGACTTAGACTTAAGCCTACCTCTATTTTTGGTTATTTCATTTGTTAGTTTTTATTTCATAAGGTATGTAGGATTATATTTATGGTGGTAATAAAAATTAAAATTGAAGTTCGAATGTTCATTATCAATTACTGGTATGTTTTATTCTATTCTTATCCTTTTTACCTATTTAATTTGGTGTTTTTATGATTTTTCCCTCATTTTTATATAGGTCATATGTCATCTATTTAAAAGTGACATTCTTGAATGTACATAAGTTGGAACATATATATATCTTCCTTGTATATATTCCATTATAATGAGGGGATTATTTCACTTTAGATCAAATGATTCATATATATATATATATATAATGGTTTAGAAGTGTGTAAGCATGAAGTGGTAGCCATCAGAGGCATCATGTTATGGGTTATGTTCTATATGTTTGATCCATTAATCTGAATTCCCTAATTAATTATTTTATTTAAAATGTTTATTTATTTTTATATGTTATTTAAATTCTTTGAAAATTTTATTGTGGATCTTGGAAATGGGTTTTCATTTTTTTACATCATTTTCATAAGCATGAAATGTGGGATTTAATGTGAAATAATGTTCTAAATGATGTTTTTTTGGGAAAATGTATGGTATATTATATGTAAAATTTGTTTCTTAAATAATGTTTCATTAAAATTGGTAGGGTCTGATTGGATCTTTGACTTTTTTTATTAAAATGTAAAACACTTCTTAAGGCATTATGCTTTATTTGGAAATGTGGTGTTTGTGATAAATTTGTAATTTAGAAGATGATCTAGGTGAATTTTACTGTGCATTGTTTTTGGGAATTAAATGGGGATTTTCATAAGGATAGATATTAGGTGTGTGAATATGGGTTGTTTTTTATGCAATGGTATGATGTGGATATACATTCTAGTTTAATAAAAACCACATCCATTTTAATTAATCACTTAGGAATCCTAGGTAACTAAGAGGGTCGCTATGGATTAGTATGTTCGTTGACTTGGTAGGTCACTGACCGGGACTCCAAAGCAGGATTATGCTAAAACTCTAACAAAAAAAGATGATGGTGCCTTTGGGTCCACTAGAACATTTCTTTCAATCTCTCAAGAATATCTTGTATCATACCATATTATATGGTTTGATCTCTATGTTATAAGGGACCGAAGAACCTATAGACTTATTTTCTTAGGGTTTACCATGGTCCTTCTATTCTTTTGATCCTACTTTTTAGGAAATTATTTTTAAATTATATTTTTTTATGTATATATTTCATGTCAAAAATATTTTTGGCACTGGTTAACTTTTTTAAATGAATTTACATATATTTATTTTTTTTATTGGACAATTTTTCTGAAAATGTGATGGATGATATTATTCTATAAAATGGAATATTATTATTTGTTTTATTAAAAAATTGATAAAAAACCAATTTTAAGTCGAATTTTTAAATAAGAATTGTTTTATTTATTTTTAACGGAATGGAATATGGTTTTTCGTCCCTTATAGAAATTTTATGGGTAATTTGGAAATCTCAAAACTATACACATTATCATTTTTTTAGTTCTTGACCTCCCATATTTGATTATATCTTGGAGTCATTGTGGTTCCATGGGTGGGGGGTAAACCATAAGGTGAATTAGTGGTATGTCTTATTTTATTTCCATTCTACTGTAATTTCAATTTTATTTGTTCTATTTTTTAATTATCTTACAGATGTTCATCGGATAAATATTTCAATAATTGTGTTATAATTGGTTCCCATCAAACTTTTCTTTCCATGGAAAATTGAGAATGAAAGTCATATTAATTTGTTTGGCTGGATTAGGTGATCAGTTTGGGTTTGAACATGGTTGTTTCCTGACAAAATGGTATCAGATAAAATGTTCCCATATTTTTTCAGGTTGTATAGTAGTTAAAATCTAGGATTATTATAATTAAAGATGTCATTCGTTGGTAGATTCCTAGTCACCACCTATTTAAAAGGACACATGACTTTATAGGATGGTCTTGGATAGTTTTTCCCAGGAATTCAAGCATGGATATCATACTTATTTTAGGACTTGGGATTTTGATTTAGTGTTTTTTATTTGAATATGAAAATTTTGGGTTTCATTAAGAAAATGTGGTTGTTGGAGTGGTTTTTTGGAGGTATTTTCAGGGTGTATGGTTTCTATAAAATGTCTACAAAACCATTTACGTATCATAGGGAATCATTTTTCAACATATGTGTTCTTGTCAGGACAGTTATTCATCAAGATGAGGGAAGGGACAAATAACTGACATACCCTTCCTTCTTAAAGTTTAAGGAGAGATAATGACCCCCCATGTCCCGCCTTCAATAGGCCCCAGAGTGGTAACTAGCACCAAGGGTATAAAAACACATGTGATATGGAAGTAATTAGCCTTTTTTGAAATGGATTAAGAGACAAGATAATAAATCCCAAAGAACACCAAAACTAGAATTAATAGTAAATCCAAAATAAAACAATCCATTCCCATATGCATGTTTTAATATGAAGTGCTACAATTCAAAGAAAACCCAAATGTATGTGCCAAAAGAAAAGAAAAGAAAAAACCGTAACGGTTATCACTTCCGAGATAATATGGTCCCACATGGTCCCCGATGACCACATGGAAACCTAATGTTATTTTTATATACACGAGGTAAGTATACAAGTATACTCAGTAGGGAATAAAAAAATCCCTCATGCACATGTGGGGAGACATTCTAATTCCCCATGAGAAAAGGAGATAACCAAAGCTCCTATCAAGGAAACTATCCACCCAATCCTCACCAAGGCACTATCCTAAAATATCACAAGTCAAGTAAAGTAATAGTAATAACAAATCGATTTTTGGGTACACCACACCACTTTACCACTAGTCATTGAATACATTCTTCATGTCATACTTCCCCCAACATTTTCATTGTACTCTCACTGCCGCCCCAACAATAACCTTTTGGGCTAGCACAACCATGCACCCCGCCCGCAGACACCTGGGCCACAACAACCACACATGTCCACACCCACCGAAACCCAGGCCTCAACATCTACTTCCACGCCCAAAGACACCTAGGCCAAAAACAACTACCTCCATGCTTCAAGACACCAATGCCTCATCCCAATGAAAAATGGAAAACCAACTACCCACACACACCTGGTCTGACCACCACAGCTACACTGCCCGAACAATCATGGGATATAATGGACCTCAGGAAGTCACAGCCTGCCTTAAGAGCAATGGGATACTCATAGAAGAGAGCATTAAAGGAGATAATAACTAACCACTCATAAGAGTGATGGTAAAAAAAGACCCCCATTAAATGTGGGTGTTCTTCACGAAGTTCTCAAAATGGGTGGGGCATGAATTATAAATATAAGAAATAAACTATACATTTATGTAAAGAAGTACTCATCCTAACCTAGGGGTTCCAAAACCATCCCATACACTAAAACCCTCATTACTATTCATTCATAAAAAATCACAGCACCCACAACCAAGTCACAACTCATTCAAAGAAAACAATCCCTCATTAAACCCATTCTTGTTATCACATTCAAGTGGTTTCATTTAAATAATTCTTCACTACCGAGAGACTAACAAGAATATCCACAAGATTAAGAAGGAAAACTAGTCACGAAGAAAATTAACCATTCACACCCAATTCTGTTGTAATGTCAAAACAACAAAAGTGATCCCTAATATCCTTCAAAGAACTAGAACCAAACCAATCCTCTATATACAACCCCACATAGCCACAAATACAAAAACTAACAATTGCACAACAAGGGGATCCCATCCCCTTCTTTGTCACCTCACAAGAATCAAGCAGAACAACCAAACACATCACCAGAATAGAGAAGGGGGGTATTCAGATTTAAACACACAATTCATTTTGTTTTGTATTTTCATTTGGTTAACCAGGGTGACCACACAAGGATTATTATTCATTTGGAATCCATTTAATCAACCGAGTTTACGTGATTAACCAATTTTTATGTTACTTCCATTTAATCATAGAATTATCTAAAAAATAGAGGTTCACTAGTGCTCAAGAAAGGACCACCAATGATCATGATTTTCAGTGGACATAATCCCATACAATTCACAACATATAATAAAATGTAAAAAAGTACTGCTACATCATCAAACACATTCCTTCATTCATTAAAAACCATTTATTATCATTGTTAAGGTTTGGTTTCATCCATCCCCACAGAAACATTATCTTACCCACCCCACTTGATTTCTATTACAGAGAGTCAAGGGAAACCCCTACTTTGGTGACCAATGAATGATGTTTTACTCCATGTGCCAAGAAATGTGGATACGTGACTTGTAGGGGAGGAACTCTGAGGACTCCAAGAGTGAGAAGGAACGACTCCAGCACCGGTACACTACTAGCCTCGAGAAGGGGTACTCCAATTGCACCAAAAAAAGGAAAGAGACCATCCATGAAGAATGAAGAATCCTTGTGCAATAAAAGGTGAGATCCTTGAGTTACAGGATATGAATTATTGAACTACTTTAGAGGAAGACCATGGTTTCTCCATGCGGTTGGGAGGTTACACATGATGGAATTTATTTTCATTTAATAATTATCATCAGATAGGTGTCCATAACGGTTTTTAGTCAAAAGGTTTCCATTAAATAGAGTAAAACGTGTAACATGGGTGGAATAAGAGAGTACGGGAAAAGGGTGTGACATGAAGGAAAAAGCCACAAATTTGGGTGTGTTAAGGGTTTCCCAGCTCCTAAGGAATTTAAGATATCATTTTTGGGATCTAAATGGCTTCAAAATTGGTTATTAAAACACTTATACATCAAAAGATAGTGTGATTGGAAAATTTAGAAATTGGAAAAAACATGGTGGGACACTGTTTGGTGAGACATTGTAATGGTGTCGCCATCACGGTGCCCCCATTTCAGTGAGCGACTTTGATGGTGCAACCCATACAGTTCCACCATCACGGTGCCACTGATTCATTAGAACAACATAAGTGGTGACACCGTCACTGTGCCACAGGTTCGGTGGAACATCGTATATGGTGTCGCCATTTCTATGTGCGACCGTGATGGTGTGACCACTACAGTGGCACCGGTTCGGTTGAACACCATAACCAGTGAAATTATTTCGGTGTGCAACCATGACCAGTGCCCCCATCACGGTGCCGCCATGATCGGTGCAACTGTTTCAGTGGAACCATTGGATAAACCTGAGTTTTCTAGAAAACTCCTTAATGAGTCACTATCTGGCAAATTACATCAGACACCTCTCAAACTAATCTCTCCCTTGAGAATCGAAACTAGACCAGAAGAAAAGATAGGGGTCCGAACAACAACCTTTAAAGTTATCCCTCAGGAGTAAACCTCCTCGACATCTAGGAACACATCTCCCTATTATATCTTCTGAACAAAAACAAATACTCTACTGCACCTCTCTCCCATGTAACCACACAAACATGAAACGGTCTTACCATCCAGTCATATGGATTTGGGATTCCCTTTTTTCAAGTCAAGATATTATCCTCTTTAGGTGGCACTGACTCTCCCGTACAGTTTTAATCACATCCACTGTAATGCGTCTTGATTAGGTATTAGGTCCTCCCCTCCCCACAGTTAGGACTCTTCACACACATCCATAAATCAATGGAAACAGTCCATTTCATAGTTTAAAAGGTCAAGCACTTCATCACAAACAAGTACAATACAAAATAGAACCAAAATCAAAACAACTCTGGGTACTAGGCGCATATCAGTGACTCCCTTTCCCAAGTACTCTTTTCAAGGCCACCATGCCTCCATAACACATGAATAAAGGGGTTGGTTCATCCACATATCACCTTCTGATTATGATCATCAACCCTTACAGGTCGCTCTACCAATTTATCTTCGTCCTCGACATCCATCTCCCCCCATTTGAGGACTTGAGAATCGTATTGTAGATACCAATGGAGTTGGGATACATGGAAGCTTTCATGCACCCTCAGTAGAAGTGGTGGTAGTGATAGTTGATAAGACACTTCGTCGGCCCCCCAAAAAACCTCTTAGGCTCTGATAAACCCAGCAGAATTCTTAATTCCACTGTCGAACCTCCATATCACACACCACTGGCAGACCTTCTGAAACATGTGGTCCCCGACCTAGAACTCCATGGGTCTCCTCCTTTGATCGGAACATGAGTTCTCCCAATCCTGATCTACAATCATCCTCTCTAGTATATGTTGAACCTTCTCCATCGTGTTATGAACCACATCCGGGCCATGAACACCTGCTTCCCTGACCTCTGTCCAGTACATGGTTGAGCGACATGACCTCCCATACAAGGATTTTAATACATCCATGCCAATGGAAGAGTGAAATATATTGTTTTAGGAAAACTCTACTAGGGTAAAGTGTCATAATAATGATCCCCCAACTTCCAAAACACATACACATAGCATAACCATCAGTGTATAGATGGTATACTTTGTCTGCCCATCTATATGGGGGTGAAAAGTAGTTCTAAGGAATAAGTCTATGCCAAAAGCATGTTTCAACCCTTTCCAAACCCGTGAGGTAAATTGGGTATCCCGATATGAGACTATGGACCTTAGAAATCCATGAAACTGCACTACCTCATCCACATACGTTTGTGCTAAGGCATCCACCGCACTCGACTACTTGATTGCTAAGAAGTGAGCGGATTTCATCCGCTGGTCTACCAATATCTTGATAGCATCACAACCCCCTTGAACTTTGCGTTATCCATTGACGAAATCCTAGGAGATGTCCTCCCTTTTCCACTTGGGGATATCTTAAGGTTGTAATAGATTTCTTGGGATGCAATGTTCAACCTTCACCATCTAACACATGAAGAACTTTTCCACAAAATCTTCCACTTCTTGCATAACCCCGGGCCACCAAAACTGACCCCTCAAACCCTGGTACATCTTGGAAACTACTAGGTGTACTTCCATGGATGATTTTTTATGTCACCAAGAACTCTCTTGTGATTGTTTACTGGTACAAACAACTTCCCATGAAACAACATCGGATTTTTCCCGTATTCCGTTCATCCTCTAGAAGAATCACCCTAGCTAACATGATCGTGCTTTACATCAGCCTCTAAGTCCCCCCACTAAGACTCGACTACATGTCGCAATGGAGAATATTGTATTGTCATCTGAAATAGACATCCTCTACCATCCTCCACCTCTGCATTCAGGTGTACGGCACCTAACTCCTCCATCGCCTTCCAAGAATCTACTAAATCTCAAACCACATCCTTCTGTGACTTCCTAATCAAGGAATCAGCCACCACATTCCCCCATACCTTTGGTGATGGAGATTTTGATTTTGTATTCCTGAAGAAACTCTGTCCACCTCTACTACTAAAAGTTTAGTTCCCTCTGGGAGAAGATATACATCAAGCTCTTATGATCTATGAACACCGTGAAGCCCTCCCCGATAAGGTAATGCCTCCACAAAATTAGTGCAAACTAAACTGATCAGTGTCCCAGTTCATTGGTGGAATAGTTACACTCATGGGTATGTGACTACCTAGACCCATCAGAGATCACCCCTACTGCTGAATTACCAAACACCCCATTCCCTGACCTATAGCATCACCGAACACCTCAAACATCACCCCTTCTTATGTAAACCTCAGTACTGGGGAACTAACCAGCATCCCTTTCCGATTACTGATGGATTCTTGGAACTGCTCACTCCATATAAAATACTGGTCTTTCCGAGTCAAGGATGTCAAGGGTGCTGCAACTCAAGGGAATTTTGGAACGAATCTTCGATAGTAACCCTCTAAACCCAAGAAAATACAATCATCTACCAGGTTATTGGGTGATGCCCAAGAAACAACTGCCTCTAACTTTGATGGGTCCACTTCTATCCCCTTCTTGGACCCCACGTGTCCAAGTAAGTGCACTTATCATGTCCATAACATTCACTTGGACAACTTCCCATGGTGCGGGTGTTGTTGGAGGACCTCTAAAACAATCCTCATATGCTCGGTGTGATCCTCCTCTGATATTAACTAGATCAATATGTCGTCAATAAACACAAGTGCAAACTAGTCCAGATATTCCCAAAAGATGGTGTTCATGAGACCCATGTACATGACTGGTGCATTCATAATGCCGAAAGACGTGACCACAAACTCAAATTTCTCATATCTACACCTGAAGGCATTCTTCAAGATGTCACCCTCCTTCACCCTCAACTTGTGATATCCTGACCGCATGTAGATCTTTGAGAACCATCCTGCCCCTTCAACTGATAAAAAGGCCGTTGATCCTCAGGAGGGGGTAACAGTTCTTGACCATTACCTGGTTCAGCCTCCGGTAGTCTATACACGTCCTAAGACCATTATCTACCTTCTTTTTGAACAAGACCGGAGCACCCCATGGTGACACGCTTGGTTGATGAAAACCCTTATTCATTAGTTCATCAATAAGAATATGTAGGTCCCGCAACTTATAATGTGTGATACGATAGGGAGTCATTGAAATCGGAAGGGCACTGAGTTGCAATTCAATCCTAAACTCGACATCACGTCAAGGGGGTAGAGTCACCACCACTTCCGGGAAGATTTCTTTGAACTCACTGATGATCCCCGAAACTTTTACCATCTCTGTATCGACTAACTCCACCAAATTCATGACTTACAAGGAAAGAAGGGGATCCACTCACTAGCTTCCTTCCTAGCAACCCCACTTACCAACGAAAGGCACACATTGTCTATCCATATCATAAATCACGAACCTTGTTAGGAAGAATTAGATAACAGAACAGATATATAATAAAAATTTGATGACTATAATGACAACATATGGATTCATCTGTAGAAATAGTATGTCCCCATTAGACTGATGTGGTCCCAACATCAGTATATATCCCTGGATAACATGAGACCAACTAGTCTAACCTCCATATCACATACTCAAAACTAGGGTCATGGGAAGTCTCTCTACATCTGGAACCAAAGCATGAGCTATACTAGGTAAAAAAATGAGTGCAAAGCTCTTGAATCAAATAATGTAGAGACAAGGGTGCTAAAAAAGATGATCATGCCACGAACGATCTCTGGCCCCACTCGAACGGCTGCCTCTATGGTGTGTAAATTCCCAAGCCCAACTCCCCTACCCCTCGGATTTCATCGGACTCCCTAGACACACCCTCATCATGGCCCTTGAGGAGCGACCCGAGGCCAGCCTCCTCCTACAACATACACTCCTGGAGGAGTGGGAGCACACTGTCCCTATAGCTGCTGCTAAAAAAGCCTTACTGGAAACTGATACTACTGAGGTGGGTGATGAACCTTCCCACCCCCACTGTACTGTACTTAGTCCTGGAACTAATTTAGATGATTCCAAAGACTACAATAGATGAAGCATCTTAGTCCTTTTATTAAAAAGAAGGGGCGCAGACTGGGAGATCGAAACTGGAACTATTGGGGCCTAGTCCCCACTTGTTGAAACATGGAAGGCCCTGATTCAAGAGGCCTATAGCTGATAGCCTTCCTCTTTGATGATCCCAACCAGCTCCCATATTGTCGCACAACTCCCAACGTATGCATCCTATCTACCACTTTAGACTTCTTCTGAACCTCCAAGTACGTCGGTATAGTGAAAGGAGTAACAATATACTCATGAGAAGGCCATAGTGCCTCTTTTAAAATTTCTTTCATGAGACTCCTCATCCTGAAAGAGGTTTAGAGAAAAGAGAAGTAGATCCTTGAACTTGATCCACATATCCCTCACTAACATACTCCTCTGGTGGATGGAGAGTTTCTCCAACCTCTTCTAAACCATCATCATGGTAGAGAGGAATTCCACCCCGAACTCCCTCTCGATGTCACTCCACGAAACCTCAGACACCCATCTCTCCCCAAGATAGAGTTTCCACCAATGATTCGTTGCTCCCCACATCTTGAATATAGCTAGGGGAACCCAGTACTCCATTAGATCCTAGATCAATACGGAAGTTATCACGAGCTCCCCGAGCCATCTCTCTTTCCCCATGTATGAGATGTTTCCCTCATAATTCCCAAGTGTTTACCACTGAAAGGCACAAAGCATCCTCTACCACTGGTTGTCTTCCTCCTCCAAATCAGACCTATACTAATCAGCAAAATCATCCTATTGGGACTCGATCTCCCGCACTACCCGTGTTCTCCATCCGGGTTCCATAGCAGAAATGTAAACAAGGAATTCCTAAGCTAGGGTATTTTTGAAGATTTCATTTAAAATTTTATTAGTCATTTTATTTATTATAAATCCCAAAAATACTTAAGACACATGATAAGACAAATCATTCTGATGCATGTACCCTTCCCAAGGTCTCTACCCTACAATCAGTGTATCCTCACATTGTCGTTCGGTAGGTCCAGAGTCCTCACATCGAATCATTGGGGGCCCTAAAATCCTATGTCCTAAATGGTCTTCCATGGCCTATTCCACACACCATGATTGACTAAAATTGTATCCCTACTATCTCATTCAATCCTCTCTATGCCTAACCCTAGAATCCATATGATCTCTCAACCTTACCAATGATATCATTCTGTCATGACCCTTTTTCACTAAGATGTGGGATGGGACAAAACATTGATAGACCCTTCCTTTTTCAAGTTGAAGGAGAGATAATAACCCTCATGTCCCGCATTCAATAGGCCCTGGAGGAGAGACTAACACCAAGGGTATTAAGTCACATGTAATATGTAATGAATTACCCATTTTTTGAAAAGGATCAAGAGATAAGATACTAAATCTCAAAGAACACTTAATCTATATGTATTATAAAATACCCCAAAAAACAACCCATTCCCATTTGCATGTTCCAATATAAAGTGCTACAAGTATAAGAAAACTGAAAGGAATGTACCAAAATAATTGAAAAGTAGCAACACTAACGGTCCTAATGTCTGAGAAAATACTGTCATGTATGGTCCCTCATGTCCTCCAAGAAACCTGAAAATAGTTTTACATACATGGGGTGAATATACATGTATACTCAGTAGGGAATACTGAATGATCTTGTGCACAAGTTGGGAGGCATTATAATGCCCCTTGAGAAAAGTGGATAACCAAAGCACCTAGCAAGGAAACTGTCCACCCAATCCTCACCAAGGAACACACCCCAAATAACACAAGCCAATTAAAGTAATAGTAATAAAACATAGATTTTTGGGTACACCGCACCACTTTCCCACTATTTATTGAAGGAATACTATGCGTCAGACCTTCCCCAAAATTTTCATTGCATTATCACTACTGCCCCAACAACAATCATTGGGCCACCACAACCCCGTATCTCACCCACAAACACATGGGCCAAAACACCCACGTACATCCTCGATCGTAGACACCTAGGCCATGACAATTGCTACTACTCCCGAAGACACCTTGGCCAAAACAACTATTGTCATTCTCGAAGACTCTGGGGCATCATCTTGAGGACACTATGGAAACAAACTGATTGAAAACATCTAGGAACACCACCACAACTACCCTACCTAAATAATCTTGGGCTATAATGCACCTTAGGCCTTCGTATCCAACCCAAAGAGTCTTGGGATACTCGAGGAATGGAGAAGAAAATGAGATAATAAACAACCACTAATAGGAGTATTGGAAAAAACACCCTCCCCCATGAAATGGGGGGTGTTAGAAAAGAATTTCTCAACTTAGGTGGGGCGCAAATAAGAAACATAATAACTAAATTATACTTATAGATAAACAAGAACTCATCCCAACCTTGGGGTTCCAAAACCATCCCATACACAAAAACACAAGTTAACATTCATTCATAAAAATCACAATAGCCAAAACCAAGTCACAAATCATTCCCAAAATACAATTCCTCATTGAATCCTTTCTAATTATCACAATCAGGTGATTCAATTTTAATAATTATTCACTACCCGGCAACTAACAGGCATACCCACAAGCCAAGTATGGAAGAATTTCCAAGAAGAAAATTAAACATTCACACATGATTCTATCGTAATGTCACAACAACAAAAGGGATCCACGAGATCCTTCAAAGTACAGGAACAAAAACAAGATACATCATACAGCCCCACATGGCCCCAAATCCACAAACTAACAACTACACAAAAGGCGGATCCCATCCTCATTCATGCCAACCCACATTCCTCAAGAAGAAAAATATTTCACATCACAAGAACTGAGCTTGGGAGTTTTTAGATTTCAACACACCTTTCCTTTAGTTCCATATTTCTATTTTCTTAACTAGGGTGACCACACAAGGATTCTAATTCATTTGGAATCCATTTAATCAACATAGTTTTCACGATTAACCAATTTCTATATTATGTTCATTCAATCAATGAATTATCTAGAATTAGTGGTTTATTAGTGAGTAATAAAGGACCACCAATGACCACGCATTTTAGTGGACTTAAGCCCATGCAATTCAGACCATCTAAGAAAAGGAAAATGAGTACAGAAGCATCATCAAACACACCACTTCATTCATTAAAAAACATTTATTATATTTGTTAAGGTATGGATTCATCCATACCCATAAGAATATTATCATACCCACCATTTATGATACACAATAAAGAAATACGAATGAAAACCCCGACCTCAGTGATCAATGAGCAAAGGTTTTCTCAACTCGCCAAGAACTGGAGATATGGGACATTCACGGGAGGAACTCTGAGGAGTACAAGACTGAGTATTAAAGGCTCCAGCATTGGAGCTCTACCATCTTTGGGAATGGGGACTCCAAATGCAACATGGAATGGAAAGATACAACACATAAGAAGGTATAATCCTCGTATGATGAAAGATGAGATCCTAAAGTTATGAGATCTGAATTCTTAAACTGATTTAAAGGAGGATCATGGTTTCTCAATGTTGATGGGTGGTTATACACAATTAAATTACATTTAATTTAATAATTCTCATTAGAGAGGTGTACATAACGGCTGTGAGTTAAATGGTTTCCCTTAATCAGAGGAAAATGTGTAATAGGGGAAGAAATGGAAAGTACGGGAAAACGGTGTCAAGTTGAGGAAAAAGCCACACATTTTGGTAATTTAAGGGTCTCTCGGATCATGGTGGATTTTGGATTTCATTTATGGGCTCTTATTATCTATGAAAGGGGTAGCAAAACACTTTTACATCAAAAGATATATTTCCTAGAAAAAGTCAAAACTAGAAAAAAAAACAAATGGTGGGACACTGTTTGGTGAGACACTGTAATGGTGCCATCGTCACGGTTCCACCATAAGTGATGACACCATTTTAGAGTGGAATCATGAGGGTGAGACTGCTATTGTGCCACCATCACGGTGCCACCATTTTTGTGGAACATAGTAAGCGGTGTCGTTGTTTCGGTGTGTGACCATGAATGTGTGTTCTCTATGATTCCACTATCACGGTGCCACCTTCACGGTTCCACCATCACGGTGCCACTTTAATGGTGACACCAGTTCGATAGAACACCGTATGTTTTTACTTCATTTTGGTGTGTTCCCATGACCGTTGCCTTCATCACGGTGCCACCATTTCAGTTGATCTGTTTGATAGAACCAAGTTTTTGGAAAACTTCTTAATAAGTCACTGTCCGAGCCATTACATTTCTTACCGAGTTAGAACATGGTCTACTAAATCAGTTAACCAACCCGTGTGTACTAGCCCTAACCTTTAAATTTTGTAATTTTGGTTCTTAGGTTTTTCAGATTCTTTTTCTTATTCTTATAGTAGGTTTAAATTGATTTTGGGGAGTTACCCCTTGATATTAATGAATTATGTTTGGTTCAGGAAAAATTTTATTTTTAAAATGAAATATTTGAGATCTTAGAAAATGAAACAGATGTGGTTTCAAAATAGAAGAGAAATTTCCTAGTATAATTATTTTTTTTTAAATCTGGTATTTAAAGTGATTTTATTTATTTAATGTCTTTTTTATTGGAAATAAAATTTGGTTGCAAAATTGGTTGGGGTGTATCAAGTGGTGGGTTATAAAGTGATTATCCTATTTATTTTATTCAAACCTTTGTATTCATGAGAATAATCAAATAAATATTTATGAATGTGTTTATTTGGTATGTGAAAATTTATTTGTATGTGTGGATGTGTTCTTGAGCGAGTAATATAATTTTTATGTGTGGATCTTCATGGAATACCATCGGTAAGTGCCTATCCTTTTTTGTTTCTTTTAATTTATAAAAATATTTTTGATTTTTGATTTTTGATTTTTTGAATTATAGGTGTGTTTGATTGAATTTACTCCAAGAGGGCGTGAGATAGAAATTATATTTTGAAATGGGTTTTGATGTTAAAATTATTTTGAAAAATCAGAATGAAAGTCGTGGTTTCAAAAGCATATTTTGTTTCCACTGTGTGATGTTTTTTTTTAATTTTTTGTTTTGGGTTCAAATGTTATCTACGGTTATTTTTGGTCGGTATTTTATTTGATATTGATTTGTTTCAGTGTTATAAATTTTTTAGAGTATGTGGCCCAAAATCTCTCTAACTTTTTGTCAGTAATCTATTCCAGTTATTGGTTTTGTTGAAAATACTAATGGAGGTGAAGTAATGTTATTTTAAACTATTTACTATTTTTCATGGTGGTGGAGGTTCATTAATGGTTAAAGGATATCAATATCATAGGTGTTCATATGGTTCAATTGATAGTGAATGGTTGTTTTGACCATCATTAATAGGCTAGTTTCTTTTCCCCAGAGCTGGCATCGAGCGACGAGTTTAAAATTACTATCTTAATGAGGGGTTTTATTCTCATGATTAAGGATCATGTTCTATATTTAATAATGATTTATTCAATAATTTGGTTGATGAGGTTTTATTGGATGATTTTTTTTTCATAGGGAAGTATGTGGAAGTGGGAACTCTAGTTTCATTAGGTGCACATTAGGGGATCCCCATCTTGGGATGACTATGAACTAGAAGAACCTGATCATGAGAAGTCTCCTTCATTAGATCCTTCTTCATGTTTTATGGACTACTCACTTTTTTCTTCTATTTTTGTCAAGTTTTTATATTCTAAGTCCACTTTTCTAAGTTCCCTAAAGAATTTTTGTATATGTGGCCACTCACGACCCCATAAGAGGAAGTTCTATCCAAGGGTATTCAGCTCTTAAGCATAGGGTAGCATATAATTAATGACATTGGGGAACCATACATATTTCTTGTAGTGAATAATTTCACACATAAGAGGATATTCCTAGTTCTGGGTAATGTATATCCAACATGTATTCTCTGATGTTATATAGAGGTATCCATTTGAGTTTTCCCATCTTATGATTGTATGTTTTTGGTACCCTTTGGTTTTGATTGTATAGGGTTTTGTTTTATCGATGGAATTTTTTGAATGATATCCCTTATTTTTTTAATGGATTAGTTTTTTGGTATTATCTGTATAGAGGTTCTTTTGTCTTTTCAAAATTATGAATCACAGTTTGTTATATTGTTTAATTTTAACCTCTTTTATCAAGGCCCCCATATGTTGGGGGTTTGTACATACTTTTTGGATTTTAAATGTATTATAGACAAACCACATATCTTATACTTATTTTATACTATAGATATTGTTGGGTGTGACTCTTGAATCATAATGGTCACATTGGAGTTTTCTAATTTCTTCATTTTATGGGGTTTTTAGATGTTTTGTTCTAATGGGAGAGATCCACCATTGTTCTTCATTTAAGATTGGTGATATTATGGGGGTTAAAAGTGTCATGGGGGAGAGAACTATCACACCCAAACTCTGACCCATTAATTATTTTCAATAATTTAAAAAAATTTATACTTATTTATTAGATTCGTGCAAGACTGGGTTTAAAATTTTAATTTTTTTTTGTTTTTTTGCAAGGGTTTTGATTTATTAGAAAGAGTTCACAAACCGTGTCAGTGTGTTTTCAATTTTTAGTAAAGAACACATCATGGCTAGGGAATGGTTTCATTAATTATTACCCCTACCAGGGTGGGTGTCCATATACATAGAATGTGTGGCACGATTGGTCCAACATTTGGCCAACTGTACGGCCAAACCATGAGTATCAAATAATTACTATTTTTATTTTTATTTTTTAAGTATTATTACTACTATTATTATTCATCGTAATCATAATTATTATTATAAACTCCCCCAAATACTAACACACCCCACCACAGTACCCTTTCCTCTCTACGTCGCATGACCCATCCCCCTCTTCTGACGAGCTTCATTGAACAACCCCCTCTTACTCCCTTTGGTACTTGTTTTCTCTACTTATTTATCTTGAAATCATCTCATATGAGTTTATCTTATTCTAATATTCCTTATTCTAGGCCCATTTATTGGAATCATTTTTTCCAAGGTGGTGTGATTGGAATAGACTAAACTCTAACTCCATTTTAGGGTATTTCATTAGTTGGTTTTTAAGATCTAAGGTTTAAATGGTATGATTTAGTCCATCTTTATACATTCATGTTGAATGTAGTGAGTTATACATCAATTTTGGGTAGATTTATTTAATTATTTTTCTTTGGACTAATTTTATTTAGGTATAATAGGTTTCTTAAGTTTTTTCTTTTCCTTGTTAGGATTATTATAGATCATTGAATTTTAATTTCTTATATATACATAGGTATGTACACATTTTCATAGACAAACACACACACACACATATATATACATATATCCTCCTTGTAAATATTCCTTCATGAATATGGAGAACATGTTAATTAGATCAATGGGTATATATATATATGTGTGTCTGTGTGTTTGTGTGTTTGTTTTAATGTATAAATAATTGTAAGCGGGAAGTTTCTATCATTTGAGGTATAATATTCTGACGTTGGTTCCCTATGTAAAAGGATTTAATTTGAATTCATTGATTACATGGGTGATTTAATAGTTTTTTTATTGTTATGAGGTATATAAATGAAATGAGAAATTGTTTATATATCTTTTAAATGGGTTCTATTTGATTTCATAATTTATATAAGCTTCCAATATTGATTTTCTTGTTAAATCATGTTTTAATATTTTTTTGGGAAATGTTAGATATTTTAAATGTTCAATTGGTTTCTGAAATGATATTTCTTTAAAATTGGTAGGGCCAAGTTGGTAGATTTAATTTTTTATATTATTATAAAACCCATCCTAGTGCATGACCCCTAATTTGGAAATGGGGAATTTGAGATAAATATATAATTTGGATGGTGTTACAGGTCAATAGACATGTGCTTGTCTTAACTGAACCAAAAAGGGAAGCACTTAAAAAATGTTCGTGGAGGTGTGAAAGTGGATTGTTTTTTCATTTAACGGTATGATATTTTCATAAATGATATTTAAATAAAAAAATAACCTTATTAGGATTGATAATCTTGAAAACCCTGGGTACCTATGTAGGTTTTTAAGGACTAGTATGATGGTTGATTCGATAGGGAACTAGAATTGGCTCCCTTACATGAATACACCACAACACTAAAAAATCATGAGGACGTTTTGGGGACTTCTAAAACTCTAGAATCGACCTATTTTTTGGCGTGTGAATGATACCTGATTGTATGGATATATCATAGTTTTATAAGGATCCTGGGACCAAGTTTAACTATATATTTAAAGATAACCATGGTTATTTCTCTCTTTTATTCTTTCTTTCTATGACACTATTTTTACAATCTCTTTTTTTGGTTTCTCTTTCATGAATAAAATGTTTTCAGAATTTTATATCTATTATAATTCAATTTAATGAATGAAATTTCATTTTTTGGAAACTATTTTAAAAACATGATGGAAATTATTTTCTCCTAAGATGGAATCTTATTTTTTTTCTTGAAAGTGTGGGAAAATCCTAATTTTATATGTCTTATTTTTAAATAGCATGATTGGATTTATTTTTAATGGTAATTAATATTGAATTGTTTCTCTATTGGAATTCCTAATCAGTATTCAAAAGGATTATGCCTATACCCGTTATAAATTTTTAGTTCAAGGAATCCCAACTCGGGTTCCCTCACAGAGTGAATGTTGATCCATGGTTGGTAGTGACCACTAAGGTCACATTGAGAAATGTTTAATTTTATTTCCTTCCCACTACTATTTTTTTATTTTTTATGTCATATTTATTTATTTATTAGTTTTACATGGGAGAAATCATTCCAAAATTGATTTATTCAAGAAGCTCGACACTATTTTCCATCCTAGAACAATTGAGAATGGCTGTCTAGTCTTGTTTTCGGCCAACTTGTGTGTCCAATTAGGGGTTGGCCAGGGATGGTTCCAGACTGAGAAGGACATGTGATTTAAAATTTTATTATTAATCCTAATTATATAGAAAATAGGATCATAAAATGTTTTGGGAATGTATATAATACAATTATTTATTTTAAAAAAAAATTATTCTGGGATAGTTGGAATATACTATTTTTATTAATATATGATATGTAATTTTTTCATTTTCAGATCTAAAAGTGTGGGTATATGGTTATATAGTTGTTTTTAGAGATGTATTTAGATAAATTTAGATATTATAATAGTAGTGGTTGAAGTTTTAATGGTAATTAATGAGTGATAAGTTAAGGATTATAATATTTTTATAAGTATATATAACCAATTTGGTTAGGTTTGTAAATATTGAATATTTTATAGATAAGGATAACATAATATTAGTGAAAACCATTTTGATATTATTAAGGAATATGTCTAATAATATTAAAATTTATATATATTTTTGTATAGTAGAGAATGTGTAGTGATCCTAGAAATTACATTCCAATCTTGGCACTACATGTGGATGCAGCTAGGGAATAGTTACAAATAGAAGTAATCACCCTCAAATGTCTTGTGGATTATCAATTCAATCTTCACTCTTGTGTATGATGTATAATTCCCTGAGATTTTAAAAGAGGATTATCATGTTCGATATCATATATGACCTAAATCACCATGTGTGGAAGAGAATGAAAAATCCCTATATTTTAAAATTTCTTTCTTTTTAAAAAATTTAATCTCACTAATATCTTGTAATGAACACAATGTCGGGATTTAATGAAACATAATGCTCTATTTTAATATTATTATTTAATCATTACCATTATAACATATCAATTAAGTTGGAGGGTGTGGATATGGATAACTAAATTATTAAAATTATATGGTTCATACTTGTATAAAATAAAATCAATGGTTATCTATTGATTTGACATAAGTCAAATATCATTTTAATGAAAAGGATATGTATTGTGAAATTTTGTATTTTTCCAAAAGGATGCTTAGTCAAACATTTATCACATAAATAAAACATATTTTTAAACATTATTTGATGTTTTTTGATTAAATAAAATTCATTTGTGAAATATACAAGTAGAAATTATATTTTGGTGAATTTTTTTAAAAATTTTAAAAATATTAATTTTCAAATGAATAGTTAAAAATACTTCTTAATATTGAAAACATAATTTTCATCATAATTATTTAAATTTTTTTATTTTATAATTATTTTAATGTAAAATTATTTCAATTATATTTCAATATAACTATTTTTTGTCATTAGAGTAAATGAATATTGATTCATGATAAAAAAACTAGTTAAGCTTGTGAGATTTTTTCTTTGGAGACCCCCTTTTTCAAAAATCATGCAAGTATAATTTTAAATTGAATTAATCCACTTATGATAATTTCTTTATAAAAATCAGTTAAAATTTGGAATCAGATTAATTTTTTTATCTAAGAATATCAACATCATTTTTTTCCATAATGAAGGGTGAAAATAATCGAAATTAATTCCCATTATTAAAGTAAAAAATTGGATTCTCAAGGTGTTAAACTAAGTAGATAATAATTTTAAATGACCTAATACATTTCTAATTGAAATTATATGTCATATTTTAACCTTATAAACTCTAAGAGTTCATAATAACCCATTATTTTCTTATTGTGTCATGATAAAAATATGGTTGTCACTTAATCTTTTATAACATTTAATTTATGTCCCCTACAATACTTATAAAATACCACCAATTTCCTCCCTTGTGATCAATTCCAAAACCTTTTTGGTTATCTAAATACCTAACCAAATACCATCCATCATTTCTTCCCCATATAATGTATTCCTTATTTTTATTATTAATCCCTCCTTTGAATGCTTGAAGGATAAATCTAAATAATCCCTATGAAGCAGAAGTGATATTCCTAACTGAATATATTTAATTATTTCATTTTTTAGTTCATTTAAATCATCTTAAACTATGATAATATAAAATAAAATGTATGTACTATATAATTAAATGTTAATATGTTAATGGAATAGCCTATATACATCTCCACTTTCATAAAAGGAAATATGAAATGGTCAATTGTGTGTACAGAGGGATACCACCTAATGAACAGATATATTTGTATTTCCATCCCCACCTTTAAAGGGTAGATATAATGATATATTTGTCTATTTTTATATTATATTTATGGAACATGTAAAATTATGGAATTATGATACCACATATACCTCTTTACATTCCATTTTGTGGCATATTCAAAAATGTTGTCTCTGTGTACAGTGGACTACCACCTCGCAAAAAGATATGATTCCTTTTTTGCATACATAATACATGGAAGGTAGTAAGGTTAAAATTAATGAATATATGTGATATTTGGAGCCTGACCATAATTATTAAAATATAATATCACATCTGACTTCTAACCATCCAGATCTGTTTGAAAATAATAACTCCACTAATGGGTATGTTTAGACTACCGCCTTCGTGTAACGATGATAAATGTTTTAGATTTCATTTTTACTTAGATGTTAACAATAATGGGATTAATTAAAATAAAATATATAAATCAATTAATAATTATTTTTTAAAATTAATTTAATATTTATTTTTCTTTTGTTCCATCTGCCTAAAAAATAGAAACAACGTTCATGTGTACGTATGTCATACTGCCTCCATGAACGATGCAATCAATTTCATGTCTCTAAATTTCATATTTTATTAAAAATTCATATATAATGAATATATATGATATTAATATAATTTAATAAAACTAATTTATTTAACCATGATCTAAGTAATTTTTCGTAAATTTCCAATCCAAAACATAAATGAAAAATAAAACAATTAACACCTCAAACAATGATTTTAAAAAAATAACAAATAGGTTATTAAAGAAATCTAGTAAATGAAATATGGTATAAAATATATTATTTTGGATCATTAAAATATTTATAAAAAACCTATACATATAATATAGATGTTTTGGACACGTACATGGAAATCGAACATGAGGTAAAGGTTTTTCTTCTCACATTTACATTATGGGACATATGATATATTAAACACATAGTGCTTGGTGTTGTGTGTGTAATTCCTCTTTAAATATGTTATGTCATGAATATTTTTAAATTAATAGTATTTAATTTTTTATTAGAATTTATTCCATTAATGAGGATTATGATTCAAATGTTACCAATATGGTTATGGTTTATTTCACAATCTCATCATTATTTGGGATTTTTATGGCTAAGTATCCAACAGGGGAATTATTTGATATTATTAAACCTAATATATTTTCTTCAATAATGCATACTCATTATTATAATCCTATTATAGTTAATATTTTCTTTTATTTGGTACATGAAATGGCTGATCATGTTTTGTTAGAAAATACTATGTTATTTCTCCCTTTTGTAGAAAACAATTCTTTTCCAAAACCATGATTTATAAAAATATGTTCAAATATTATTTTAAATTCTAAAAATAATTTATTAAATTCATTTTTTCTCATTTTTACTTTTTTAAAAACTAAAATTGAATTTATTATTCATGTGTTTTTTCAAAAAATTCATGTTTCAATTTTATTAAAATCCGAAAGGAATCGTTGTTTTAATGCGTACAATATTTAAAAAAATTACAGTATCATAATCACTCATTGTTTTAAATATTCCATTAAAAGATTCAATTTTTATTTCGAAATAAAAATATTTTCAATATATTTTCTGAGATTTTTGTTTTAGAAGGTTTTTTTCAAATTGAAGAGGACATTTTCTCTATGAATGAATTTAATGGGATTTTTATGGAATTTTTTCACCTATTAAGATATCCCTCATTTTACATTATGAATAATTGGGAACATGTTTTTATGATTCAATTAATATTGTTTTTCAATATATTTATGATTAGTTGACTGGATATTCAATTTTTATATAATTAACCATATTACTTTAAATGGGTTATGACTATGTTCAATGATCGGGGAATGTATTATCATTTTGTATCCCTATTTTTTGAATATGAATTCATATATATATTATGTTTACCACTTTCATATAATTAATTCATGTGATCTCCAAGTCCTGTTATAGCCCCAAGATGAATTATTATGTCTCTTATCACAAACTAGGTTGGGTTTTTGGATGATGCCTTCCCCATTTTAAATAAGATGTATTTGAATGAGGAATTGATGGTTTGGTTATGATGTCTAGAATTCTGAATTTCTTCATTATGAGATTATTTATTGGTGTTACAATTGATTATTTTAATAGTTTTAATATACATAGTTATGTTTCATGGTCCTACAATTATTTATATCACACATTTGATCATTATTTTTTCATATTATGATCAATTAATAAATTGAATTGAATGTGTGTATGTTATTTTACATATTGTTCAAATTATAATTCTATATTAAAGATATTTTATGTAGTATGCATACCCTTAATGAGAATTTGAGATCACACATTTCTTATGTTTCATTCCCTAATATGCCAAGATGTGTATTATGATTGATATGAAGGGTTATTCTTACAAAAGTAATGATTCAATAAAATAAAATAGAATATTTTATTTTATATGTTAAATTATAAAATTATATTAAATTATGTTTATAGTATACAAATACTAGTAAATATTCGATCTTTCGGGATGTGATTACATGTATCTTATACCATTTTAATAAACTGACCACCAATATTAGGCTAATATATATGGGTTATTTATAGTTGGTATCAGAGAAGTTTAGGATAAAATATGTGAACTAGATTAAGTGAAATGTATTTTAGAGAACATAATCCTAATATTGAATGTGTGGATAAGTATATAAGAAAAACATGATGTTTTGGTGATAAATAGATTATTTTTTTACCTATATATATATATATATATATATCCTTTTATAGATACTACAAATGGACATGGTACTGGAAGAGATTTACCTAGGAATAATAATTCTAAAAAAGGCATGTATAGATTATCTAGAGTTAATTGGTATGTAAAATAGCTCCTTTCAGCACACTAATATTGAATCCCTTGTGGGGATATGCTTTAGATAATTCACATTTTAATTACAACCCATTATAAAGGATTTGAAAATATTTTTATGATTTGACAAAACTAATAAAGAAACCATATTTATGATTATTAGATATTTTTATAATTATTTTATCAATTTATGTAAATTATTTCACATGTTTTGGGATTATAAATTATGTTTCTTAATGTTATTATCAAATCTAGAGTATGACACTATTTTGAAATGGAACCAAGTAAAAGGGATGGATACCTACCAATTCATGTACCCCATGTAAGGATGTCCATCATGAGAATGAAAATGAAGTGGGTTCTGGAGCTAGGAATAGAACTAAAAATGTTATAACCATATTTTTGGAAAACTGATCATGTTATGATCAATAACCATTCACGTATGGAGAATCCTACTAATGCACAATGTTATGTGTAATATCATTATCTTTTTTTACCCGTTTTTCATATGTCTGGATTCATCATCAATATATTGGTTTATTTGTGAGATTCAAGGGAATGTAGATCATTTATAGAGGAAAATGACTTAAATTTAAAGGATTATTTTTATAAATTAATGGAGTCTTTGTATAAATTTTTCATAGTCCTCATAAGGTTATCCTCAATTTTATTGAACTACCAAATTATTTTTTGGATTTTGTGTAGAGCCTTGGTTGTTAGTCATTTGAAGGGTGATTACATTCCATGTAATGGGGATAAAAATAGTGTAATGGATGTAGAGAATATTTCCTAAACTGTGTTTAGGGAATTAAATAATTAAACACTCTGAAAATAATATATTTAAAATAATGGTAAAATTAGTATATT
This sequence comes from Viscum album, assembly GCA_963277665.1. Lineage (NCBI taxonomy): Eukaryota > Viridiplantae > Streptophyta > Magnoliopsida > Santalales > Viscaceae > Viscum > Viscum album. The sequence goes on from OY728150.1 coordinate 1,845,736,920, forward strand.
TAATCTGATGTGATGGTTTTTTTAGGGTATGTGGGTTCTCTTGATTATATGGCATGTAATAAGATTACACTCCATGTAAATATTTTGAGTTGGTGTTTTTACAACATTGTAATGGTGAATTTCATTACATTCAACAATGTGGTCTCTCTATCCTGATCTAGAGCTCTCCGCATGAGATTTTCAAGATCATCGCTCCTCTAGGATCACATCTTCAGTGGTCAAACATCATGTTTATTATAGTGTGCCTCTTCAAGTAAGAGTTACTTTATTCTTTCATTATATTTTATGGGAGTAGAATATTTTTTCATGGATAAGGCTCAAATTCATGATCACATAGTGTTTTCAACCAATCGTTTTCATCTTCATAACATGACTTGTCTTCTGAAGGATGATCTCATAGTTTCATATCCATGTTGTAGAAGGTGGATTTATTTATAGTGTTTTAAATTTTTTGATCTATAAAATGGGTTAATTAGATTAATTTATTATATTCGATGACATATTCATTATTGGTTTTCATTTAGATGGTTATATTTTTGGTTTCATGAGTTCTCATAAAAAATAAATGTTTTTAATTGGATATACCTGGAAAATTGAATTTTTTATTTTGAAATGTGTTTTACAAAGAGAATTATGGTTTGAATTCGATTTTAATAAAATTTTATATATTTTGAATAGGGGTTTGAAATTATTTTTCATAATAATGGAACTTTTGGAACCTTTATTACCTCAGAAAATAGACATATGAAACCTTAGTGTGTCGGGCACCACTAGTGGTTGTTTTGATGATATTGACAGACTTTGGCAGGACACATTCTCAGTTGGATCCTATGTTTGGCCTTATTTAGGACCCTTTTTATGTCTACTATGTATTTTTACATAGGCTGGATCTAGAAATATAGTGTGCTTTGTCATTTTCATGTTTTTATCATATGATAGGTTTTTCATGGATAGTTTCTCACATGTTTTATGTGAACCTATTCCACATGGATTGTCATGATGTTTTCTCTAGTATATGTGTTAACTTGATTACTACTAGGAGTATGATAATTCATTACTATTCTATCACTCTTACTTTTCACATTTCATCATTTTATTATATGAATGTATTTTATAAAAAAACAATATAAAATTAATTACAAATGGGATTGAAAGGATTTATGAAAATGTTTTACAGAATATTTTTTTAGAATGTAGAATTATTATATTCTTGCTATTAGAACAAAATAGACCCTATAGAGGTATACTATGGCTTTTGTGCTCACTCACTAAATTTTACATTGGGTGGTAATAGATGTTTTATTATAGGATTCTATTAATGGGAAGAGACTCATGTAGCATGCTAGCTTCTCTCATTATCACAACATTAGATTCGGGGTGGTTTAGAGGAGTCTATTCGTGATATAAAGAATTTTTTGTCTTGCTTCAGTCCTATATTATTTTTTAGATTTTTTTATTTAGATTTTATGGATCATTTTGTATCAATTTATTCCCCTTTTTAATCTAATTTATTGTCATATTTTTGTGTATATGAGACTAGTTTATTTTATCATTGTTATACCTCACTGTGTGACGAATGGCTTGGGTGTACGATTTTGTTGACAAATGTTGATCTATTAGAATTTGGAATTTGAGAGAAGTTCCTCCTGATATTTCCTAACACTTATATAGTTTGGTTATATTTATTTGGTAAATAGGAGTTATAACTATCATAATTCTGATAGTTAGTTTTGAAAAGGTTTCATAAATAGATTGCATTCATGACAAAACCCAAGTTACTATGGTTGTCCATGGTAGTTTTCTAGTTTTGAGACATATACTTTTAGTTCATATGAAGTAATTATGTGGGAAGATTGATTAAATGGAAATATTTCGTTTTAAATAATGTCTCTCATTGGAATATTTCATAATTTCTTTAAATTTGTTTAGTTTTAAATCACATGTTTAAGTTTTGAATGTAACCTTAAGAATTTTGTATTTTATAATGATCTAATTAGTTATCTTCTTATTTTTATTAGATAATTACTCTATGAAAATATCATCTAAATATGTGATGTGATTCTATGAGATAGTTTCCAATGTTGAATCCTCCAGTGGACCCTTTATTTGATGACGTTGTAATATATATAATTCAAACATTGGGTTAATTGGGGGTTATGAACCCAGGTTTTGTGGTGGGACATGGATATGATGTTAGTAAGAAGCATCCACCCATATTCTATAGTGTAAATAGATTATAGTAATATTATGTGTGGCATGAGAGGATTGTGAGGATCGTTAATTTTATGAAGATTTTTGAAGACTCTTAGGTGTGTTCTCTACTAACATGATCATGGTTCTAAGAAAGATATAGTTGGACTTTATTTTGAAAGAAAAGTTTCCTAAGGTTATCCCCTAGGATTTTTTCAGGAATACCATTAACCATTAGTTTTACCCTAAGATTTTATGTGTGTAAAATACCTCATATTTTCTAACCATGGAGAAGGGGCATCATACTATTCTGTAGTATTCCGCCAATTTTTCAGAGTTAGTGAATTTACAACTATTTCTTATAACTAATTAGAAACTGAGGCTCTATGATTTGACATTATATTGAGGATTTATGTTCTACCTATGTTGATTATCTTGTTCCTTCTGACCACTTTGGATGTGGTTGACAAAGCTGCATTGGCTGAGCTAGACATAGTTGGGAAGACATAGATGTGAAGAACTATTTGGGTGGATCTAAAGTTGATAATGTTGTTATCCATGGTGCATCTTCTGGGATGAAAAGAAAAGGAAAGAGTAGTCATTTTTCTTTAGGACCAAATTTAGGGATTATTCATGGTATAATTAGGTTTAATGCAACCATTGTCTAAGAAAAGGATGTAAAAAGTGTAATTGTGGATAGACTCCAAATAAGTGTCATACTTTTTTATGATATATTTACCTAAAATATTTTTATGATAGGATATCCCTAGTATGTAAATAGATATCCACATTCACTAAGGGATTGTAGGTATGTACAGATGCTTCCAAGTGTGGTGGTACCTATCCTCATGCAATGGGGTATGTTCATGTGGCTAATAAATCCCAGGTAGGACCAGAGACCAAAAACCATTATGCAATTGAGTAAGAAACGTATGAATTTGATGTTGGTCTAGCTACAGTTAGTGGTACAATGTTTATTTCATATTGTACAGTGATATCTTTGTTTAGTTCACTTACTTATGATTATTTATTATCATCAATGTTACTAGAAATATTGGTATTATTTTTGAAACTTATTTCATATTTTTTGGATCATTCATGTCGTTGGGAAAGAGATCTAAAAATTCTTTTAAGTGCCCCACATGTCAGGGGATGATAGCCGACTATGAGTGTATACTAGAAAATCTATTTCTTCAAATTGACATCTTCAACATGATTATTTGAATGGATTGGATGATCAGTGTTAAGGCCAATATAGACTATTATCATAGTAATGTTTTGTTCCCATTTTTTTGATTGGGTAACTCATGTTTTTATGGGTTACTGTGACTCAATATCGTAAAGGGGAGGGTAATTTATTCCTTATGATTAGGTAACCTCATGCATGTAATCAAATGTTTTTTTTGAGGTAGTTAATTCTTTTATGTGAAGTGAACTACTTATGGTGGTTTCTGTATACCCCAAGGTATTTCATGATTTTTTTCTAGCTTACCACCCCAGAAAGAGGTCAACTTTACTATATACATTCTCCCAAGTACGATGCCCATATCTATTCCATCTTAACAAATGGAAACAATTGTTTTGGGGTAACATAAGTTCTAACATGAGGACATTAAGGATAAAGGATTTATTATTCCTTTCATGTCACTATGGGATTTTACATTACTCTATGATAAGAAGTCATAAGGGAGCATCATACTTTTTATTGATTATAAAATATTGATTAATTTTTATGTTTTGAATAGATATCATTTTTCAATTACTTTTGATCCCTCGGATTTGCTAGGAAGGGGTCATAATCCTCAAAGATTTACCATAGTTTAGGGTGCAACCAGTTGAGTGTCTGAGAAGAGGATATACCTAAGTTAATATTTAGGATTCGATATAGTAATTTGTAGTTTTTATGCAATTTGGTTTCCATAATACTCTTGCGGTATTTATACCATTGATGAGTGGCATTGTTCATTCGTTCTATGATTTGTTTTTAGTTGTGTTTGTGGATAATAATTCGGTTTATTAAATGATATAGAGGGATCATGGGGACTATTTTGAAATCAATTTTAGGGATTTGAGGAAACATTGACTATATAGTAATCATTACAAATGTGGTTTTTTGAACCAAGAAGTATCATTTTTAGGGAATTTTATATAAGATTGGGGTGACTCTGTGGATACTAAAAATGTACAGGATGTTATGTCCTGGGAGGAATATACAAATATATTTTGGATTCTATGATTATAGGGGTTGGTTTTTTTAATGGATGTTGTTTGAGGACATCTCAATGTTTTCATCATCAATTAAGTAATTAAACCATAATGGATAAAATTTAGAGTGGAATGGAAAGTACCCAAAAAAACATGATGAAATATCAGTGAGATTGAGTTAATCTCTAGATTTCATTCTTTCAAAATTATGTTTGGGTAAAGCTGTTTTTTGAAATTCTTCTAGTATAGTTTTGGGATGTTGATTAATGTAGGATAAATAGGTTGTGGTCCATGGCTCTCACTAGTTATTCCTTAATGAGATTAGATACCCTCCCTATAATATTGAGTTGGAAGAGGTGATGCATGACCTCAAAATGTGGAAACACTATCTCTTTGGGGATAGAATTCTTTGTATTTTGATAATAAGAGCCTGAAATATATTTTTAATTATATGGATATGAACATGTAACAATGATTCTAGGTGGATTACCGCTAAAAAATTTATTTTCTTATTCTATACACTATTGTGAAATGGAATGTGGTTTATAATGCATTGATTAGAAAATTATTGACACAAGAAATGATGGAATTAGAGGAAGAGTGGTATTTGATGATTTTTTTAATGATATTGGTATGATAATGGATTATTTATTAGGATGGTTTTCATGGATTTAATAAAGGTATAATCGTCTTCAGATGAGAATGTTCAGATCACAAATGTGAAAAATACCATATTCTAATGCTTTGGGTAAGCCTTATATGGTTGGGAGACCATGGATGAGTGATCTGGTTCTCCATTTGGATCATTAGGATTTGGTTGAAGGTTTGTTGTTCCATTTTTCTTGAGGTTAGTGTTGATGGAAACTAGACAACAATCTTGTTTACATATCCACATAGGGGCTATTGTGATTTATCACAACTTGAGAAGTTGGCATTGATGGTCAGAGATAAGACAATAGAATATAAATATTTTATTATGGTGTATTACATATCAGAGAATCAATGAATAGAACCAATGTCTTGGGGGGTTTTTATAGCACCCAAATAGAGGATAGATTTCCATGAATATCACCATTCATTAGGCATAGAATCCTAATGGGATGTATGAAATTTGTGTGACCATTTATCGACTAATGGAATTGGTATATTTCCTCCCAATTATATAGATGATGGAGGAACAACATGGGTACTTTTATATCTATGATATTAAAATACTTCATAGGGTTCCCTGTATAGTTGTATCTAACAAAGACCTAACGATGACATATAGGTTCTGAAAAGTTTTACTGGATGTTATGAGATTTTGGTAAAATTGATCATGAAATATCATCCATAGATGGATGGACAGATAAAGGGTTCTATTTAGGTTATTGATGATATGCTTCAGCTATGTGTTCTTTATTTTGGTGGATCATGGGAATAGAATTTTCCACTAGTTGATTATTCCTTGAAAAACACATATCATACATCAATTAGTGTGGATCCATTTAAAGATTTGTATTGGTGGACTTGTAGATATCCCTTTTCTAGGAAGGTTATAAAGATAAGTCCTTTTTAGGGTCTGGTCTTATACAAGAGATTATAGAGATGATGTAGTGGATTTGGAAGAGATTGTACAAGGAACGGAGCCATTTGAATTCATATGAAGAAAATTATTGGTGCACGATGGAGTATGAGGTTATTGATTAGGACATTATAATAGTTTCACCATGCTTGAGACATCGCAGATTATGTATGAAGGGTAAGTTGACACTGAGATTTATGGGACCCTTTGATTTTGTTGGATGTTTGGGGCAGGGTTCCTATTGGTTGGGCTTACCATCTCATTTGACGTATATCTACCAAGACATTAATATTTCCCAATTGAGGAGGTATATACAAGATCCTTCTGATGTGATCACATGGGAGGATAATGATAATAAGATCGATATCACTATGGTTGTGTTACCAATTCAAACTATAGATCTCCTGGATAAGGAAATGCAAGTCTTGGTACTATGGAAGATCAGACAGAATAGCAATGGGATATGGTAGAGGGAATCATTATTGTGGTAGTAGTGGAATTATCTATTTGTATATCTATGATCTTAGGACATCCAAGTAATATAATGCTTATATTGTTTAGATATTTTATGAATCCATTACTTATTTTTTAATCCTTTTCCATGTTTTATTTCATCATCTTTGTATGAGATCAATTTTAGGGTTCTCATGAATGGTGGGTATTTATTGGAGAAAATGAACTAATGTTAAGGGATATATGTTTTTTTGAATTAATTTAGTATGTGTATAAATGTTTGATATTCCTTATAGGGTTCTCCCTGAGTTTAGATATTTCAGAAAGTGTTTTTGGGATTTTATGCATAACTAGTGTTGTTAATAATCTATTAGGTGATTACACACCATGTAATTGCCATCCAGAAGATGTGAATATTGTTCAGGAAATGAATGGATTAAATACTCTGGAGTGATTTAATTTCATGTAATGGTAATATTTCGATATTTTAAACTAAGGAGATGGGTTTTACTACATATTGGGGTTCAGTGGATTATATGACATTTAATGGGATTACACGATATATAAATCACATGATTTGTGGTTTGTATGGTGTCATATGAGTGAATTTTTTTATTTTACCATATATCCTCAATCTCTTTATCCAAATATCCTCCAATGGGAATATGATGATATCTTCTCCATACAGATCACTCGTTTAGTGAGATCTAATTAGGTTTTTTAGTGTGCATCCAAAGGAATGTGATCCTTCTTTCTTTAATTTTCACTTGTTACATCAGTTGTGGTTTTTGTTGGAATGTTTCATATCCATGATCAAAGATTGTTTTATGTCATTAATTTTTAGTTTCATAACATTAATATTATTTTAAATGATTATGTCTTTCGTTCTTATAACAATTGTTAAAGGTATGTTGTTTTAAACTATTTTGAGGTAGGTGTTCCTATAAAATGGGATTATTTGATGAATTTTTCACCATTCCGGATAAATTCATTTGATTTATTCATTTAATTGATTATATTTGTTGGATTCAATGGATTTCATGAAAATATAAATAGTATATATGGGTTGTTTCAAAATAATATATATTTTTTGATACAAATATGGGTTTTTTAAAAGCCAAAGAGGTTTGTCTTGTTTTTGATTTTTTTTATAAATTTTGAATATTTTTTTAAAATTTTTTTGATAATATTTTCACTTTGTGAAAATTTAGTGCATTGATAAATTGATATAGGAATCCTTAATGTGTGTAGAAACATTAGTGGTTTTTTTCTATATCAACAGTCTATGGCCAGACTTAAAAACGTTTGGATACAATATTTATCCTGATTTATGCCTCTTTTTTATGTCTAGAATATATATTCCCATATTCTAAAGCCCAAATTGCAGTTTTTATTTTCATTTAAATTTTTTTTAAATAATTTTTTTTATCCTAGATAGTTCCTCAAATGTTTTATATTAAGTTGTTTTATGTGGATTCAATTGTTTTTTCATGGATATGAGTTTAATGGCTTTCCTCTTGGTGTGTGAATGGAATTTTCTGTTTTAAAAATTTTACTTTTCCTATTTCTTGAATTGAGAATATGAATGGATTTTATGAAGAACCAAAGAAAATGATTTACAAATAGGAATGACTTGAATTTTTATAATTATTTTTAAAAAAATTATTTTTTTAGAAAATAATATTGAATTCTCATTATTAATCCATATATAGAATCTTTGGTGGTTTCCAATTGTTATTTTCCATCACACCCTATTTTTCATTAGGGATTATAGAAGTTGTATTGCAGGATTTAGGTAAAGGGATGTGATTCATATAGCATACATGCTTCTCTTGTTGGCATTTGTTTTGACTCGAGATGGTTTGGAGGTGACTACTGGTCACATAGAGACTTAGTGGTATTTCTATATTCCTACTTTTAGTTTATCCAGTTTGGAATGGATTGTATGGATCTTGTTGTATATATTACCTTTTATTTGTACTATGGTTTTTGTCTTGTTTTGGTTAATATGATACTGGCTTCCTTTATGTTTATTAAACCTCACCATGTGACGACATACTCAGGTGCATGGTTTGGTTGACTTGGGTGGTCGGTTACATGGTATAACAATGTTAGTGTAACATCCCAGGTAAATAAAGAATAATACATTTTCATATTTATTAATATTTGTGACTTAATGATTAAATATACTATAAAGGTGATTCTATATTTTATGTCATACCTGATATGCAACAACATAATTCTTTGAAATCTTACGTTTCACACAATGTTGGGTCATACTGAATAATAATAATAAAATATTATTTCAAATGGTAGTTAATGCCTAGCCGTTATATTGGCGGGAATGAATAGAACTAACAACAATATTAATATACATTTTTTAAAAATGTTTTTACAGTTATCTAATATATTTTAGAGGCTTAAAATATGAAAGAATCTCATTTTAAGACTAAATATACTAATAATCTTTAAATGGTCAATTTACTGCCTTTCGATAGAGAACCATATTTAAATGTACTTTTTGTCACATTAATTTGTTCTATTTGAAAAAAATATATTCTTCCTTATGATCATGACATCAAAATTTACTTCAGATGAAATTTTGGTATTTTTCTGATAACATTCATTTTTTTATTGAATAGTGAAAATACTATATTTTAATTCGAACATTCCTTTTAATATAATTTATTTATAAGGATAGATTAACTTTTTATTTGGTTTTAATGTGTAATTAGATTATAGTTTTACCAATTGAGACAATGTTAGTCATTTTAAGTAAGTTTACATTGAAATTGGATATAAAAAATGTCAATCTTTTGATAGTCATTAATATTTAAAAACATGCTTTTTGTTTTGACAATGGGAATTAATTTTAAATTAATTTCTGTAACTTCGGTGCTTTGAATTTCGAAAAATTTACTCTATATTTGGAATCTGGAGGTCCAAATTGTGTAAATAAATAACTTTTATTTTTAGACATGATGAATATTTACTTTAGTAAATATTTTATTTACCACGGTTAAAGGGAAAATATGGTGAACAAGAGTAAAAAATAATATTATAACAATATTAAATTACAATAACATGAGTCCTAACGATATTTGATGATACATTTCCGACCATGGGCATCATTGGGTCGATTTTGGGACCCCATGGAGCCACATGGGAGTGATGATGACACTTGATATTAATTAATTTAATGTAAAGTCAAAACAGACACAGGCATATATATTTTAGTAAATAAATTATTAAATGGGGTCATATAAGCTATCTCATAGACTATAAATATTCATTTTAAAGATAAGAATATTTCCTATATCATGGTATTTTTTTCTAATGTTTATCCATCAAATAAATAAATTTAATTTTGACACAATAATGATTGAGTGTTTACCTCATTAATGAATGATTTAAGTAAACAATATTATAAGACACAACACAATATTCAAATCCTATCCAATTATAATTTGATGATTTTATTTCGAACAAGATTCATCTTATCGTCGACTATAATATGTTTTGGACATTTATAATATAAGAATCAATATATTAAAAAAAAAAAATTAAACTTTCCTAAAGTTCCCCTCCTCACCCTTATAAAAAGCTCTCACCTTTATCCCATTACTCACACCTCTCAAGACCCTTGAATTTTCCAATCTCTATCCAAATAAGCTCTGAATATCATTATCTTCCACTTAGAATCCTTATCTTAGGTAGGAGGCACTTCAAGATATCATTTTGGTTCAAATCAAAGGGAGTTAACTGATTTAAAGGTAATGTCCTCTCTTAAGTTCCATTCTTTTATTTTACTTATCCAACCCCATAAAATCTTTTTACTACTTTATTTATAACAAAAAAATATCCTTAATATAATAGATTTTATTATTATATGTAGTCCAACTACACTTGCACACACCTCCGTCTAATTTGTAAGGAACATATTGTTTCTGTGGACAGTGAACTACTACCTCGAGAAATGATGATTGTTCTAGTATCTCCTACTGCTTCTCATGGTGTCCATTATGATGGAAATGTATTTTTATGTGATATATATTGTATTTATATAATCTTTATACTTCTTTATTTTACATTTATAGCATACATTTATGGTTTCCATAATAGGTAAACGCGGTAATTTCATTTGAGGAAGTGCAGACTGCCGCCCCCTCAAAGTTATATGACTCGTTCATGAAAACCGTGGAATATATAAAGGATTGAGTTAATAAAAATATAAATGATATTCTATTGGAATTATAATATACCAATGTATCATTATATTTTTATTCCATTAAATATGAAACTGAAATGAAAGTAGCATTCATGCGTACGTACGACTTACCGTCTTCATGAATGGTGCATTTCATTTCATATCTCCAAATTTTATATACTATTGTAAATACATATATACACTAGATATATATTATATATATTATATCCAAATCATGAATATCATTTTGGAGATAATTTACTTTTGACCACATGAACAACATGTAATTATAAGGTCCTTTTTTACTCAAGTACCAAATATCGACAAAATAACCATTATTAACATAAATTATTACCTAATGTTTATAAAATTGTAATAAGTGATATATAAATATTAATAAAGTTGAAAATGTTCTTAAGAAAGTATAAACTTGCATTATTTTATTATTCATGAGATTAAAGAATGAACGGGTCATGCCGGACGCGAGGTATGGGACTTCGTCTCAATCACCATTCATTGAGGCATATTTAGATTTCTACACGACTTTATTTTATACGGTGTATAAACCCCCTTTGACTTTTAATTTCATTCAAAGGAAATATTTTTTCTATGAGACATTTAACTAAATGAAAAAAAAATGTTTCTTTTAACGTAAGTGGTGACAACCACCTTTTCCTTCACTGTGAGTATTATTTGATCATTGGATTCCTTAACAAGCCGTAATGTTTTTTAAAAGAAAAATAAATACCTTATACTATTTTACGTATTTTGGTAATGAAAATGGTTTTGATAGTGGAATTGTTGTGTCAATATATTTATATGATATGTTTTGATTGAAATGTGGAAATGTTATATTTCCTTTGTGTTTGTTTTCTGTGTTATGAATATGTTATGGTTCCTTAGAACTGTTTATGTATATGGGTGGTTCTTTGATAAACCTAGGGCGGGTGAGCATGAGATAGCTTTCCAATGCATTGGGTAACATGAAAGAGGTAAAAATTAATGTTTCACCTAAGATATTTAAGGAATATACTATGATGGGTATTCTAAAATTAACTCCCTACATAGCTGAGAAAGCTAAAACATAAGTATGTTATAGATGCCACAAGTTACCATTAAGATTTATTTTTTCTATGAGTTATTCATATATATTATCATTTCATGAGGTATGTTAAAAATATTATTTTTTTATGAACTATTGTTTCGATTCATTATTTTATAACCCTTAGTTACCTTTTTATGCTCATCCCATGTTTCTAAAATGTTTTTCATAGGAATTAAATATGAATAGGATCAAGGATGGGATCAAGGAAAAGTAGTGATGTCTAAAACATGGAACTAGACATGAATCATTTTTTAAGAGTTTTTATTTTATAAAAATAATTATACTATGTAGTAGTGTATACTTTTTAATTTTCAAGATGTAATGTAATAGATACGACATAATTCTATAGAACTATAATCCTGAAAAGATTCTCAATCTGAATTATCAACTTAATTGAATATTATGTAATGTTTTAAGGCTCTATCCTTATAGTTGGAATCAGAGGTCGATTTAGAAAACTTTAGGAGTTAGCTTATTATTAAGTTAATATCCATAAATTAATTTCTGTTAATATAGAAATGATATAGCATTTACATATTACCATGTTACTTCTTCTAAGATATGTTAATCAGAATCGTTTTTCAAGTAGAAAATAGGGAAGTTGTTCTGGGAAGGCATACAGAGGAGAATAGCATTTCTAATCAGCATCTTGATATGATTAGAATCATAATTGAAAAGGTCATTATAGTTATTTCTCAATAGAATCAGGTCATAAATGGTGGTTGGGTAATAGATGATATTTTTGTATATTCTAAAATCCTAGAATAACATGAATGTTACTTAAGGGTTGTTTTTAAATACATAAATTAAATGAAGATATATTGAATGTATAGTAAGTGTGAGTTTTGGTTACAATAAATTTTAGTCCATGGTCTCATTTTTTTATAAATTGTATAAGAGTTGATCCTTTTAAAAAAAATTGATGAAGAATGGCCATGACCCACAAATATAACTGAGATTAATAGTTTTCTTGGATTAACAGTTTATTACAAGAGGGTTCTTAAAAAAATTTCCTAGGTATATATCCCATTGAATAAGTTAACTCAATAAGGTGTTAAGATCTTCTGAGAAAATGACTATGATTATGGTTTTCATGTAATTGAAAACAAGATTGATGAATGATCCTGGTTTTTCACTACCTTCCAGAAATGGTGAGTTTTATATCTATAATGATGCTTTGTTGAGAGGAATTGGTTTTGTCCTAATGCAGAATAATCATACAATTTTTATGATTCAAGTTATTTGAGTCCTCAGGAGTTAAATTACCCTACACATGATTTTGAATTAGCTATCACTGTTTTTTATTTAAAAATTTGGAGGCATCATCTCTAGGGAGTAAAATGTGAAATATATAAAGACCCAAAAACTTTGAAGTATATAGTCACTCAGAAAGAATTGAATATGATAAAGAGGAGATGGCTAGAATTAATCAAGGATTATGATTACACGATCCATTACCATTATGGAAAAGAAAATAAAGTGGTTGATGTTTTGAGTCAGAAAAGTAATGCTACATTAACCTTGTTGTGTTTTTAATGACATCCTTAAGTTGTGGATTTTATAAAATTTTTCATAGAACATGTTGGTGTAGGAAATTATTGTGTTTTTTTGAGGTGTCTGTGAAATAATACCAATCAAATAGGATTATGAAAGTGAATAAGGTAGACATTGACTTTCCGAAAAAGGTCGAGTTGGTTCAGAAGGGTATGTTTCCTGATTTTAACATTGATAATGATTGTTTATTGAGGTTTGGAATGATATTATGTGTGCCTTGTGATCCACAGTTTAAGAGTGTATTGTTATTTGAAGCTCATAGTGCTCTATTTTCAGTTCATCCTGGCAGTACAAAGATGTATAAGGATCTTTTGTGGGAATTATAGGTGGGATGAAATGAGGAGAGATATTTCTGACATTACTATGAAGTGTTTGACATGTCAACATGTTAAAATAAAGTAGAAGTTATCAAAATGGATGCTTCATTCATTACCAGTGCCAGAGTGGAAATTGGAAAATATATCCATGATCTTCATTGTGTGATTATCAATGAGATTTGGAGGAAATAATGCAATTTGGGTTATTGTTGAACTATTGACTAACTCAGCTCATTTCCTTCCTATTTGAGATACTCTATCTCTAAATCAACTTTTTCGATAGAATGTTAAATAGATATTTAGGTTACATGGAGTTACCTTCTTCATTATATCTGATCGTGATACTATGTTTACTTATAACTTTTGGAAAGGCTTTCAGAAGTCGTTGGGTACTAATTTAAATTTTAGTATAGCTTTTCATCCTCAATCAGATAGGCAGTCTGAATGAAAAATTCAGACATTGGATGATATTTTATGTGCTTTTTCAATGGATTACCAGGGATATTGGGACCTACATATTTCATTGGCTGGATTTTATTATAATTAAAATTTTCATTCAAGTATACAAATGGCTCCATTTGAGGCATTATATAGAGAGCGGTGTCGAACTCCAACTTTTTAGGATGAAGTAGTTGAAAGGAAGTTGATTGGACTATAATTGGTAGAAGAGATGGTAGAAAATTTTCGGTTGATTCATAAGCACATGAGAACAGCTCAGAGTAGTCATAAATGTTTTGCGGCTAACAGGAGGAAGGATCTTTCATTTGAGGTAGGTGATCATGTCTTCCTCAAGATTCTCCATTGAAAAGTGTGCTTGTGTTTTGATAAGAAGGGAATATAGAGTCTGAGATTCATTAGTCCTTATGAAATCCTACGGAATGTTGGATCAATCAAGTACAGAGTTTATTTACCTCAAATTTGATCCCAGGTACACAATTCATTTCATGTTTCAATGTTGAGAATTTATATGTTGGATCCATCACTTGTTTTGAGTCCAGAGGTAGTTCAATTGGAATAAAATATCACTTATATGGAACAACTTGTCTAGATTCTTGACCCTAGAGAGAAAGTTTTATAGAATAAGGTAATTAATCAGGTAATGTTATTTCATAAAACCCATATGGTTGAAGAGGCAATGTGGGAAACTGAAAATTCAATGAGGGATAAATACCCCCCGCTTATTTGATAACTGAATAAAAATTGTAAGGATGCAATTTCCAAAAGGGGGCAGGATGTAACATCCCAGGTAAATAAAGAATAAGGCATTTTCATATTTATTAATATTTGTGAATTAAATATTAAATTTACATTAAAGGGGATGCTATGTTTGATGGCGTACTCGATACGCAACAACGAGCTTCTACGAAATCTTACATTGCACACAACGTTAGGTCATACTAAAAAATAATAATATAATATTATTTTAAATGGTAGTTAACACTTAGAAATTTTATTGGTAGGAATTAAACGAACTCACTAAAATATAAATATACATGTTTGTTAAATGTTTTTACATTTATCCAATAAATTTTAGAGCCATAAAATATGAAATAATCCAATTTTAAGTATTATAACTCTAATATTCTTTAAAGGGTTGATTTACTGCCTTTTGATGGAGAACCATTTTTTAATATAGTTTTTGAATCTCTTATATTTTTCATTTGAAAATATAAGATTCTTCTTTAATATTGGGACATCTAAAATTACTTTGGAAGAATTTTTGGTATTTTTGTAATAATGTTCATTTTTTAATGTATAATGAAAATAGTTTATATTAATTCAATACTGTCTTTTAATATAATTTATTTATAAGGATAGATTATATTTTTAAATTTTTTTTGAAGGGTAATTAGATTATATTTTTACCAATTAATCCAATTTTTTTCATTGTATGTAATTTGACTTTGAAATTGGATATAAAAAGTGTCAGTCTTTTGATAGTTATTATTTATTAATAACACTTAATTTGTTTTGACAATGTGAATTAATTTTAAATTAATTTATTCCACATATATGTTTTGAATTTGAAAAAATGGAATCCATATTTGATATCAGGAGGTCAAAATTGTGTAAATAGGTAACTTTTATTTTTTGACATTGTGAATATTTACTTTAGTAAATATTATCTTACCTTATTTAAAGGGTAAATCTGATAAATAATTACAAAAATAATATTATAATAACATTAAATTACTCAAACGTGTGTCATATTCATATTGGTTGATATATGTATGACCATGAAAATTCTTGGTTCTATTTTGGGACCCCATAAAGCCACTTGGTATTTATAATGACAGTTTATATTAATTAATTTAATGTAAGTACAAAAATGAAATAACCATATATATTTCAGTAAATCAATTATTTAATGGGGTTATATAAGTTATATATTTGACTATAAATATTAATTTTAAATCTAAAACTATTTCCTACTTCATGGTAATTTGTTTATAATTTTTAGACATCAAATAAATAAAATTATTTTTGACCTAATAATGATGCGGTGTTTACCTCGTTAATGAGTGATTTAAATAAATAAGATTATAAAACAAAAAAAAAATCCAAAACATCTCCAATTATTATTGGATGAATTATTTAGAACAATAGTCATCTTGTATTATACATAAATAGGTTTTTTTCCTTTATAAACCGAGAATCATTATATAATAAAATAAAAATTTTCAACATTCCTAAAAAGACTGTCTTCCCCCTTATAAAAGTCCACCACCTATAACCCATTACTCACACCTCTTAACCCCCTTGGATCTTCAAAACTATATCCAAATAATCTCTCAATATTATTCTTTTCCACATAGAAGCCTCACCTTTAGTAGAAGGCACTTTAAGTAATCCTTTTGGTTGAAACCAAAGGGAGTTACCCGATTTAATGGTAATGTCTTCTCTTAGGTTCTTTTCTTTTATTTTACTTCTATGACCCCCTAAAATGTTTTTTGACACATTCCATTATAAAAAAACCAGTATCCTCAATATCCTATGTTTTTTATGAGAATTATTATAACTACACTTACCCAAACATCCGACACATCGGTAAATAACTTATTGTTTCTGTGGACGGTGAACTACTACCTCACGAAACGATGATTGTTCAATTGTCTTCAACAGCCTCTCATGGTTTCCATTATGATGGAACTCTATTTATATGTGATATATATTATATTTATATTATTTCTATACTTCTATATTTCTCATTTATAGCATACCTATATGGTTTTCATAATGGGTAAACATGATAATATGATTTGAGGAAGGGCGGACTACCGCCCCCTCAATGTGATATGAATCATTAATGACATGCGTGGAACGTATAAAGGTTGGACTTAATGAAATTATATATTCTATTATAATAGAATTATAATATTACTGTGTATAATTATATTTTCATTCCACTAAATATTAAATAGAAATGAAAGTAGTGTGCATGCGTACGTACGGCTTACCATCTCCAAGAACAGTCAATTACATTTCTTATCTCCAAATGTTATATAATATTATAAATACATATATAAACTAGATATATATGATATATAGGTAATATACATCATGAATATCATTCTGGAGATCATATAATTTTGACCACCTGAACAACTTTTAATTATCAGAAGTTCATTTTTACTCAAGTACCAAATATCGATAAAATGGCCATTATTAACATTAATGATTACATAATGTTTATAACATGGTAATAAGTGATTTAAAAGGAATAATAAACTTGAAAAAGGTTCTTAATAAAGTATAAAAAAATTTAGTTTAGTTTTCTGGAGATTAAAGAACTAATAGGTCAAGTCGGACGCGAGGTAAGGGACTTCATCTAAATCACCATTCATAGAGGCATATTTTTATTTCTACAAGCCTTTCTTTTATACAGTATATTAAACCCTTTAACTTTTCCTTTCATTCAAAGGCAATATTTTTTCTACAAGTCATTTTACTAAACAAAAAAATGAATGTTATTTTTAACGTAAGTGGTGACAATATATTTTTCCACCACCATGAGTATTAATTGATATTTGGCTTCCTTAACAAGCTGTAATGTTTTTAAAAGGAAAATAAATACCATATACTCTTTTACGTATTTTGGCATTGAAAATTGTTTTGATAATTTAATTGTTATGTCAATATATTTAAATTTAATATTGTGATTGAAATGTGGAAATGTTATATTTCCTTTAGGTTTGTTTTATGTGTTATGAATATATAATGGTTCTTGAGAATTGTTTACGTATACGGGTGGTTTCGTGATAAACCTAGGGTGGGTTAGCCTGAGATAGATCTCTAATGCATTGGGTAACGTGATGGAGGTAAACATGAATGTTTCTCTTAATATATTTATGGAATATAATATGATGGGATTCAAAATGTAACTCCCTACATAACTGAGAAAGCTTCAACATAAGTTTGTTATTGATGACACAAGTTACCATTAATATTTATGTTTTCTATGTATTATTCATAAATATTATTATTTCATGAAGTATGTTTAAGATCATATATTTTGATGGAATAATTTTTCCTTTATGTATTTTATTACAATTACTGAGATTTTTAGGCTCATCCCACTTTTTTGAAATGCTTGCTCATAGGACTTAAAAATGATTATGGTCAAGGATGGGATCAAGGAAAATTCATTCTATTTAAAACATGGAACTAGACATGAATCTTTTTTTCATGATTTTTTTTTCATAAAAAAATGGAAATAGGGTATAAGTGTCTACTTATTAAATTTTGAGATGTAATGTAATAATTATGGAGAGGATCTATCTGATAGCTTATCGATTTGATCTACCAAAATGGTGTAATGATATGCATAATATTTTTCATATATTACAACATCGGTAACGTAACCCCAACCCTTTTCATGAGATCGATGATGATGATGTTGAGCTTGAGGATGATGTATAATTTAAAGAGCCTCTAATACATTTTAGGGATCACAATGAGAAATTTATTTGAGGTACGAATATTCCA
This sequence comes from Viscum album, assembly GCA_963277665.1. NCBI lineage: Eukaryota > Viridiplantae > Streptophyta > Magnoliopsida > Santalales > Viscaceae > Viscum > Viscum album. The sequence goes on from OY728150.1 coordinate 1,845,755,501, forward strand.
TTGGTCCATGTACTGTGGGGGAATAGTTGTGTTTAATAAGAAACATGGAACTGGGAAGTGGATATAAGGGTCCAATGGCCCTACCCTTTTACCATGGAGGCATAAGGATGCTAGGTATTCCATATTAAGGATGAATTACTATATGGTGGATATATTGTAAGATTACAACCCTTATAAAAGCTGTTTCTCAATTAAAATTTCCTATTAAACTCTTTTTGAATGGTTAATGGATTCCCTATTAGGAGTAGAAAACGTATAAGAAATGTTTTAGGGGTTGAGGACATGAAAAAGTAATATGGGGCATATTTTCAATGTAACATGGTGAGATAATGGTTAGTACTAACTATATGCCATAAATTTGAGGTATGTTGAAGGGGGGGATGAAAATTGGGGAACCATTCAAGGCGTGGCTTGGAAATCCAGGGAGTATGGAAAGAGTTATTCTCGTGGATTTTTCATTGTTTATCAAGATTTTTGGGATCCATAAAAAGTATTTGGACAAGGTTTTCTCGTGAAAAGAGGTGAATGGACGGATGGTTCATGGTTTGGAAACCATTCAACATAAATGTGTTCCTCATTAAAAGTGGGAAACTTTCCGCATTTCCCTCAAGAAATTTATATGTTTTAACTGGAATTTCATCCTTATTTCTCTTCAAGCTTCATAGAGTGTGAAACAAGAGATATTGGTTATTCTAAGTACCATCTCTATCAACTCTAGGGGGTTTAACATTCCATTTATTATGATTCAAATCCTTGGGTACATCTCCAAATTTTTTTATTATTTTATTGACGATTGAAAAAATGTGGTTTCTTTTATTCCTATCATCATGATCCAAAATTACAAGGAGTCAAATTCCATCATTCTTGTGATTGTGTTAGTTCAAATCAAGGCATGGTGTTAGATGAGTGTCTATATTTGTGAATATGGAAGCTGGTATTCACGTTTTCTACAATTTACATGAATTTTTTCTTGTGTATGTCATTGTGACATTGGGTATCCATAAAATTGAATTTTCTATTTAACTATGAAAATTAAATTAATCATTAACTTGATGTGTGAATCCATTAACATACCATTTTCGGCCTATTTATGATTTTGAGACCAAACCTAATGCCACCCAGAGGGTGTTCCAATCTATTGAAATTTGTAAAATGGTTTATTGATAAGGAAATTCAGGTTCTATGTGATTAATACAATTTTACTTGTTCTTTTACATATTATCATGGTATAACACTTCGTTTGGCTTGACTAGAATTTAATGGTTTATAATGTGGTAATGGAAGAAGGGGTATATGGATAATATGAGAATGTTCACATTATTGAATGGTTTTAAAAATCCATGATTATTTTTTCAATGTTTATAAATGGTTGAATTTATTGATTACTGATTTTTTTTAACGATGCTGGGTGAAATAGACCATCATAATAATGATAAATTAAATATATAGAACCTTAATATTTTGAAGGTTTGATATGTTTAAGAGTGTTGGACCATGGATATTTTGTATTGGAGAAATAGTTAAATATTTTTTACATAACACTTAAAACCCAGGGTAAGGATTTTTGGGCATGATTTTCCTTATCATTTATTAAGAATGTTTTTTCATGATGCTTGGTATCCTTGAAATGAAACGATGAACAAGGAATTCCTTATTCTTATTCAGGGTTTCAGCATGATGTTCCATGGAAAAATGGAGATTTATATGGTATAAGAAATTTAACTAAAAAATATATTATCAAACAATTATATTATTACAAAATAACCCCCTATTTAGAATTTTTATTATCCAAAATTGATGCCTATAAGTCGGACATGGCTAATGAAAGTTTGGTGGGTATTGATATCATGATGTAACCCAAGGGATCAAGTGTCTAATTGATATATATATATATATTATGAACGACATTTTTTTGGCCTCTATTTTTACATTTTTTTCATCAGTATACAATTTTTTTAGACTTGATATTGCATTAGACACTATTACAGGTTGCCTATTATTTTGTATTCACACCCTAATCATGCCAACATTAGTACCCAAAAAATAATGATTGTAGTTAAACATATGAGAAAGGTTCCGATAATAAAGGGTTGTGTACATATTTTGGTATGGATGATTTATTAGCGAACAAAATATTTTTTTGGGACCCAATTTGGGTCTTTAGTGTGTATTTATAATGGGGTTTCCTTTGAAACAGGACTCTACTCTGACATGAAAAATTTAATGAACAAGTTTTTTTGAAAATTTATCTAGTATTGGGATTTGGTTATGAAATTTAGGGTTATTTTCATTATTTTAGTCATTATTTTTAATTAGTTATAATTTTTTTTTACTCATATAATGAGTTTATAGTCAACTCACATTCTTCAATAGGCCCCAACTACTAGTCGGCAACCTTTTCCATACTGGGGGAACACGATAGGTCATGTAATAAACTAGCTCTGCCACTATTATAGATGAGATGGGTGAGGACATTACCCAATTAAAACTTAAAATAATTTTTTATTAATTGGTCATAAAATATAATATAATCATTTTAAAGTAAAATAATATGTTTTTTTAGAAATCTATTTTTATGCATGAAGTATATTTGTTTCTTGAAATTAAATTAATAACTATTGATGAACAATTTTAATGAAATGGTTAGAACATATATTGAACAAATTACTTTAATTTCATTATTATGGATTATATATTTAATAAATTATGGTTAAATTATATTTTATACTAAAAAATTAATTTTTATTAAAATATATTTTGTTTTGTTTTGTGATATTATTTGAAAATGATGTTCATCCACTTATAGAAATTGAATCTGGTAAAATATTTTCAATTTTTGTAATAACCATGTAAAATTTTGGTAATGAGTTCAATTTCATTTTTTTCATTATGAATATTATTCTACGTTAAAATTCATTATTATTGTAATGGTTAAAGGGGTTAATGAGTGGTTAAACTAAAGATATATGGGTTAAAAATTTGAAACACATGTTTACATCCTATTGTTTAAGGGATTTAGTCCTTATCTAAATATGATTTTATTATAAAATAATTATTTTTTCCATTGAATATGGCCTTCCCAAAAGACCCATCCAATAATTCTTAAGGTTCTTTTCAATGGATATTACCTGAAGAAGAGTTATATGTTCTTATTGGAGTTTTTCATGATTCTTTTTCTTAGACCTCCTCCAAATGTTCAATAACAGACCAAATATTATGTAATTTATATCTTTAGTATACATAGTCATTTTTTTGTTAATATTATGTTGATTTTATATCTCATTCCCATCCATTTTAATATTATAAAATCAATCTTGCTAACATGTGGACTACCACATCCATGAAGAGGTGTGATTTGTTTTTCTGATCCTCATAAAATTGAAGATACTAACGATATATTTAATGAATATATATTATATATATGATATATTTATGATTATTTAATGTTTAATTATTATTTTACTTTTCTCTAATTTTCTATGAACATGTGGAAACATCACTCATGTGTATGTACGGGTCATCATCTATATGGAGTGATGTAAGTCATTTTTTATCAACAATTTATTTTAATGGTTATAAAAGGGCATATAATGAAAAAATAAGTAAATCATAACATTTTCTAAAATTTAAGGATGATAAAACCTTGAAAAATATGTATATACTAGGACCATCAAAGTGAAATAAGCATGGAAAATTAACTAGTTTTCACTCAAATGTTCATTTTAATTATGAATTGTTTATGGAAGGTTAAATGTAAATAAAATAGAATTAAAAAAAGTATTTTATGTAATAATATAGTTAATTAATATATTTATAGTAAATATATGTTTATTATAAAAAAAATTTGAGTTCGTATGATATAATAATTTACTTGAAGTAAGGTTTTATGTTACAATATAATATCATTTTAGGATTATTTTTGTTAAAATTTTATTGAGAAAAATTATATGATAATTATAATTTAAAAGCTATATATTTTATTTTCAAAAATTTATTAATTTAATTATTCATGTACTAGTACCATTTTCCTCTATTTCATATATAAATTTATTGAGATAATTTTTTAAGTAGAACCAATCTTATTTCTTCTTTTGGATGCAGAATATTTTCTTTCACGTCAATATTTTACAAAATTATTCCGGAATGATATTATTTGTCTTATAATTGTTGTTAAAAATCATTTTCATACAGTGTTTTCTTTATTTTTAATTTTTTTAAATATTCTTTTTAATGTTTTATAAACTGGTAGTTTTTTACATTCGTTACAAAAGAATGAAAGGAATTTTCTTTTAAATGTATACAGTATGAATAGAATTTTCCATCCATAATTACGAGTATTTCCCTAGAATCATACATTTAATTTTCTAGGGTTATTTTCAAAGAAAATATTATTCTAAAAATTCGTGGACTTTTATTTTTTCATAATAGTAAAAGAAAAGGATATTTCACATGTTTTCATTGTAATAATATAATGATATTATAAATGTATTATTCGTGTATTTCAGCATAATATATGGATTTTTATGCTTCACATGGGAAATTATCTTATGAAACCATCCAATTTCATTATCAATATGGATTGTGATGATGATTATTTAATTATGAGTCTTTGACACCCATTAAATTCAAAAGGGGTAATTAAGCTATGGAAAAATATGTAATGTTTTTATAATACCATAAAATTAATTTCTCATGATGACTATGATTATGTGATGATGAAATGTTTATGAACCCCATTTATTTTTCATAGGTTATTCTATGATGAAATTATAAATTTTTTTATCTTACGGAATACATATGTGTTATTTTAATTTTGTGATGGGTCATACCATAATTATATATCCCTCCAATGCATTGGGTAATAATTGATAACTCATAAGATAATATGTATAATAATGGAATTTGGACACATTTTGGTAAGGGAATCTACCAACTATAATAGTCATGGGAGTGAAAATTTACATATGAAATTATGTGATGGGTAGTGAACCTGATCCACTATGGGACATGCTCCACTATGATTGTTTTAACTGCGAACCTTGAAAAAGGAAATTACTTTCTATGCTTCTATTTATGCCAGAAAATTATTTCTTAATATTATGATATGTTCTCATTGATCATGATTGATTATTGATGATTTTTTACTCTTATGAATTATGCCTTTTGTTATTATTAATACTTATGGAATGATTCATTATTAGAGATCATTTAATGATTGGGTATGTGATTCATATTTTATAATCATGTTATCATACCCAAATGCTTATGTTATGCTCAATTATGATCATTTATTGAGATCTCCAATGTCTACCCACATTGGTATTCTGATCTCAGCATTATTTATGTTTCCCCTCCCATGTTTTAAAGAAATTTTTTAAGAATTGTATTCTTAAGAAGCTTACTATGTAATATGATAATTTTGGGGGATGTTGATTATATATAATGAAATAATATAATAATGTGTCATATCACCACAAACACTAAACCATTACTAGTTGGGATGTGTATTAAGTGGAAATGTATCTAATATTCATCTGAAATAATGTAATATTTAGGTATATATGGTCTGCCTCACCTCAAATAGTCACTCCTAAACTATATCACATATCCAAGATGAATTTTTTCTAGAATAACAATCTAATGAACATTATGGTGTTTCCCAAGGTAGACCATCCAAAGGGACAGGTAATTCTATCAACTAATATATCTAAATTAATTTATTATTTTATCCCATCAAACCAATTATACTTAAGGAAGTATTATAACATTTTCATTATTATTATTCTGAAATTTTATTATACAAATAAAATACCCATTTTCTACCTTCCTCTAAAAATATTTGAAATATTAATATGACGTCTTATGTATGTAAAGACCAACACCGCCTTGAAAAGCATTCTAGATTTTTTATCATGGACACACATGGATTGTTCTAAAAATATATTTTAAGGATATGTATTATATTTATACAATTATTATTAATTTTATATTTACTTCTATTCCCCATTATTCATACTTATATATAGAAAATGAACTCACCACCTATGTGTTTGTGGACTACCACCTCCTTGAAAGTTATGTATTTTTTTCACTCTTGTATTTTATTATTTACCCAAAACTATTATCAACAAATTAAATTTATTAGAAAGAAAAAATAATAAAATAATTCTTCTATAATAATTTTATTATGCCAATGGGTTTAATTTCATAACTATACCCTCTCGTATATTATAGAATGTTCTTGATTTGGTTTTTTGAACCCCCTATATGATAAATTCTATAAATATATGTCATGGGATACTAAGGAAGCATAAATAATGGTGATATTGGGAAATAATAAGTAAATATTTTTTTCTTGAAAATAGAAACATAAATATCACTAAATTTATTATGATACCACCCCAAAATCATGAAATTTACCAAAACAAGATCTTCGTCGACATCATCATCATGGATCATTAATAAAAATAACATTAAAATAAATTATAACATAAAAAACATTATAAAAATTTATTTAATTACCTTTAATTGTATTATAATGATACTCTTTAAATCATCAAATTTTAATTGATAAAAACATTATCAGACTCTTAATTTACAAACAAACCAAACTAATAACATCAAATTGAAAAGTAAATTTTAATTTCAAAAGAACTTATAAGAAAATGCGAGAAACTGACTAGGGCCTTCACACAAAAACTATCCAAAAAAGAGATAACAAAGTAATAAAAAAATTGATAGTTATGTTAGAGTCCACTACTATATATAACCTCCAATACCTAATAGTTACATTGATATCTAGAATGCATTTTAAATGTGTTTCATTCTAATCAGCCATTGAGTTCTATGTTTTAATATATTCCTCTAAAGTGATCTTCCAATCATTGAATCCCCATAGGATAATATTATCTTTCTTATTAATCTCCTCTCTTTGGTCCTCATTAATGGTTTACTGAATCTTTCCATCATATATCGTGTTGAATACCACTTTTGGAATGTTGATATGACAAAATTTTTATAAGCTTTTCTTACTAGTAATTCCAAAGAAGTTCCAATAGTGTATTTATCTCTACTCTGATTTTTCCTCCAACCCTGATTGTCCCTTTATCCAGGATCATACACTCGAGCACTAATGATTCACACTATGGTTCTTTTCTGTCCATTGATAGAGTCTACTTTCTCATCATTCTTGAAACCAATTATCCACCTTCAATAAATGTTGATTCCTCCAATATAACTTTTTTCCAATCACACCATGCCTTGACTAATGATCTGGTTACTAATGTCTTATTGTGTTTTTTTGGGGACTTGATTTTTTACCCTTGATATGGAAAAGAAATTTACCACAACGGATACTCCCTTGTTTCAAATTCCTTGATCAAGTCCCCTCAAAATAATCCCTCTCATAATCTGTATTTGTTTGGGAATACCCATTTTATTACTTGGATCCTTATCTTTCAAAAATCATAACCCAACCAATTTTCATTTCCATCTTGGGATAATGGTATGTCATCCTTCAGGATCCTCTTTCACTTTTCCAAAATTATTCAGTTTAAAGAAGTGGCTTTGGATCTTAATTGTCTTTGATTATTTTCACTGATCAGGAACCCCATGAATTGGAGTCACTTCTACATTCGATTAGGTAGAGTTATGTATCTCTCCATTATCCGTTATATCAACTTCAAATCCATTTCCACTATTAGCAGTGTGATGCTCGATCTCCTGGCCTTGAACCACCCCTCTGTTATAAAATGAGTAATCAATTGATGGAATATTCATGTAACAAGGATCTATGGAGGTTGGATCATTCAACATGGTAGTACTCCAAACATTAATAAACCTTCAAAATATTTCCTCAACTCTTGGGTCCAAATTCTTGGACCTCAATTTGTTATGGGGAGGAATCAAACTAAGAGTTTTTTGAAAAGTAATAGAAGATTAAAGGGGTTTAATTACCTATTTTTCATTATTCATAGAGGGATAAGGCATCTCATGAGTATCCATATACCCTCGGTGATAGGATGAATTGGAATTACATAGTAGCTTGCCTGATGATTAAAAATATGTCCACGATTTAGAGATGACCTTCTGTATGCACTAAAATTCATAGCCAATAGACATATAAACCCATTCAATCTATGTTTTGGAAACATATACCTTTATAAATAAAATTATTGAAACTCATTAAACAAATAGAGTTTTTTCTATTATTCATGTACAATAAATGACCGAACATATTACCAAAATTCGAGGGATGGGACGATTTTGAAGATAAAGGGTGAGTTCCTGGAGACTAACCTAAATTTACATCATCGATGAAACACAATTCATATGAAATCATAGTGACCTTGAGAATAGAAAAAAATTATAACCATGTTAGAGGTGAGGATATTTGGACCACGCCATTATCATATCATCCTCCATGGAAAAAAGGTCATTATGGGATGCTTATTAATAAGACCAACGACTGTTGTATCGTGAAAACCCCAAGATCTATATAAGAATCCTTAAAATGAATCCCATGAAGGTAGATGATGACTAAAATGCACCACTAATTTCTAATTAATCATGTTTGAGGCCACCCTGAACACCACCATATAAATTGGAAGATGGGGAAAACCATTGTAGAGGTTTTCCACTTTAGGGAAAAGATCAATCATGGGAAATGGACAGAGGATATCTTGGTTAGAGAAACTGATGAATAGAGGGAGAATACCATCAGTGGGAGATGAAGGAATTATCTCCCCCTGGATGGGGGAGGGACTATATTTACCAGCATCATTGGTTAGGGAATCACAAGAGTATTGAATGAAGGATTATTTCGACTCAAGATCCTAATGGTAATAACATCTAATGATGAAAATAAAATATATCTTATTTATTTATACGTAATAAAATATTATAAAATAAGTTTATGAAATTTAATATGTTAGAATAATTATATGAAACATATTATTATTATATTTATTTTTTTATACATGAGGATATATAACTTTTATTGATTTCATAGATTAAGGTAACAAATTTCAAAATATTATTTTTCTTCATTGAAATATGGTTAATATTCACAGATTTTCGACATTTGTTTGTGTATATATTGGACATTGATTGATTTTATAATAATCGATTCATAAAATATATGGGATTTACAAATACATATCTTGTTATGACACTCAAAGGTTTTCAATTAGAATTATAATGACAATGTAAGTGTCTTTGTTGAACATAGTTTTTATTTGTTGAGAAATGCTTCTTTTTCTTGAAATTTATTCTTATCAAATGAATATGACATAAACTATGATTTTTTATGAAGTTTATATCTATTATAATTAGATATAAAATTCTATTCATGATTCAATCATTCCAATTATTTTGGTTCAACTATTAAAAAATTAGTAATTTATTTGGTTAACTCAAACATTGTTTCCTTGGGTTATAATTTTTCTTATTATACATCATTCTTATAAGTCAAAAATATTCATCAATTTACTATTTAATTATGTTATACCATATAATCTCCATAGGTAATGTGATATTTCAAATTAAAATCATTTTCCATCACAAATTTATTTCATATCTAATTATGACATTGTAAAGAGTAATTCTCATCCTCTCCATGTAAGCTCTCTTTCATTCATGTTTAGATTTTAAATTCCCACTAATGTTCTCTTTTATATTAGGAAACCCAATTCTGTGTTAAATTATGTTTCCTTCACTTTCTCCTTTTTCACTTTTCAAAAGAAACTTTTATTATTCTTTTTTATATACATTTTGACAAATGTATATTAAAATATTGAAATGGTTTTCCTCTCATTTCATATTGTTTTATCATCCACTCACATTTCATTGAGATAAAAAAATTTCAAGGAGAAAAAATATAATATTTTATTAAATGTAATATTTTTTCAATAGATTGAACTTAAACTATTTGAAAATGACTTTTTAATACGAACCATATCGATTTATTTTACAATAATATAATATAAATTTTATGAAAATTATTTTTTACTTTCAGTTATATTTTCCACATTATCTCCAAAGCATATATTTAATTGAAAATTATTTTACATCAATAACACTAAGAAATTACATATGAAATACTCTTGTTTATGATAAGTTTTTTTATTAACTATTTACACCCTTTAGGACAACTTTGGAGATAATATATAGAAATATAATGAAAATAATTTCCGTTTGATTAGTTATTTATGATATGATAAATGATTCATTTCACCTAGAATAGATAATTGTGGATAAATTATGGGTGTGATAATATATCTCTCTCAAATATATACCCTAAAAGTATAATTATCATGTGATAGGTATACTTGATTAAAATTAAGGTGCACTGCATGAAGTCGTGTATGTGCATGACTCGTGAAGGTTAGATATATGAGACCATAATTATGTTTTCTAACAATGATGGGTTTAAGTGTGTGACTCAAGAAGGTAAAAATTTAATATTATAGTATTTTTCACATTTATATGTTATCTTTATTTTACAGTTTCATATTTCATGTTTATTGACAAATGTTTACACACTTTTTTATATATGTCTTACATTTCCATGAATCATGATTTTTGATCAATCTATTTTTGGGTATAATTATCATCTCTAGTCTTTCACCAAGATTATATCCATATTACCATCCTATAATCATTTTAATTTTTTTATTACCACTAACCATTTACCTTATTATGATTTTATATCACCCCTATTCATATTTTTCTACTTCCCTGGGTTATGAAAATGAGTGTAAGTATTTAAGGGAATATAGTGTGGTTTTATTATATAAAAATTATCACCGGTATCATAAAATAATTTACATAATAAATAATCCTCAAAAGAAATAATCCTTTCATTCTTGGGATTGTGTGACTATTTATGATTTGTAATTTTTTATCTTATGGAAATGATAAAAAATAAAGATATATTTATTTTGGTATTTCTCAATTGGTATGAAATATTATGTATTTCCAATGATTTATTTCTATTATCATAAGATCACGTTAAATGGAAAAGTGTGAACCTAAACAATAACCATTTTAGATCACTATACACTATTCAATAAAACAATCATCAACTATAAAAAATCACAAAAACTCACAGTGGGTTGACCCTCATTTTAGAACATAGGATAGTCAATAAATAAAGAAACTAATCACTAATTCATCCATCAAAATACTTATACTACCCAAAATTCATCAAAACCACCATATCCAGCATTAGGACCACACCAATAAACCCTAAGGTAAAAACATGTGCCACACTTAAATGGGATAGAAGTCAGACCCAAAAAACCAGGACTATTAAACTATTCAAGTATTAGATTATCCCAAAATACAAAATGTCATCCCCTCCCAATGAAATATTGTGGTCTTATCATCCTGCAACTATACACACCTCAAGTTGATAGGAAATTTATCCCCCATATGATCCTCATAAAACATATCCTCAAGTAAAGAGGACATCATATCCCAACAGTTAATGAACTCCTCCATACTGATCTACATTTTATTAAATCCCCAAAGTAGAATTTTGGATTGAGTATTAACCCATGTCATTTTCTTGATGGTACTATATTTATAATTTTTTTCATTCAAGATCATTTGTTTTTTCTTGGAAGCATTGATTGTAAAATCCTTATCAATAATTTTATTCTTATACTGAATGAGGAGGATTGTAATAGAAGGTTTAGTAGCCATAATTTCTTCCAATAATCCAAGAAACTCTCCACTCTTTGTATTGTCAAAATTGTTTCCTTTATTAAATATAGCTCCTATTTTCCAATAATTCATTTCTTCCATTAGTTTTTTTATAGAAAATTCCTTGTAATGGGTATCTCCTGATTAATGACAATCTACAAATATTCTAAACCGTCTTTGTTAACTTTTGTGTATATATAGAGATATTTTTTAATAAATATACACTTTAATATAGATATATTTACCAAGGTATGTTGAAGATATGATTAGTCCTCATGAGATTTGGTATTCTTCTATTTAGTTAATGTGTGATCCCTAAACCTAATGGGCCTTTGATTTCCTTTCATCCATCCATTTTGAAAATAAATTTGCATGCATATAATCCTCTTCAAACACTAATGAACTCTGATTTGTATGATAAGGTTCAACTTCACATTCCTAAAACATTGAATATGTCTCCTTTTTATAATTCCCACACCTCTTAGCCTTTTGGTGACAAACTCATTCCCCAACGCTAAATTATCATCATCTATTGAACCATCACCTAAATTTGAGAATCTACTTTAAAGGAAAACTCCCTTTGAGAACCTAGAGTTCGGATGGGGGGATAAACTGTGACTCATATTATAGGGATCAACCATTCTAGGTAAACTATATGATAGTATTTGGTTGGTTTCTAGGACCTTGGGAAGACCATATCCCACCTTAATCTCCTCTTCATTATTCTAGAGGATCAAATAAAAATCTGGATTTCTCCCATATGAACCCCAATTTGGAACCTCACTAAAGATGGGGTCATTAGTACTCCTTTAGGTGGATTCAATAGCATTCACATATGATTTTTCTACTTAAAAGTGGGGACTGAGAATGGAAAAATAGGTAGAACATTGTTTGTTTCCAAAAACATTATGGCAAGGCCTATGTTAATATCACCCCCATAAGGACTCCACTTCATCTTTGTTTAGAAAACATGTATGAGATGTATATTTTTCCTCAAGAACCAAGAAATAGATATCATATTATACATGAAGGATCAGATTGGTGGCCCACTAGTTTTTGCCTACATGACTATTGAAGGTGGTCCAAATGATTATAGCTGAATTAGAATTACACACATAGTTAAAATACCACCACATTATTGAATTGAAATTTACATTCAATCGCATTCCACAAAAATCCTACAAGAGGTATCAAGAAATCTATTTCAATAAAAAATCAATGATTAATTGGATGGAAGATGGATCGAGATGAGTCATCATAGAAAAGAATATACCTACCAAATTTCCAATAATCATGAGTATAAAATTGTATTGAAATAAATGTTGATGTCCTAGGAAATTTTCCCATAGAAGAGGAGTTAGAGGATATCTATTCCAATGAAAATTGTAGGACCATTGAAAGAGGGGTCACCAAAATCGACTAATGGAACGCTTTCCAGAGGACAAGGAAATAGTCAAATCATCTTATAACTCGAATAGAATAAGGAGATGATATGGATTAAAGAGGCTGATGATCATTCAACCTCTCAAATCAAATGCATCTAATATTAACCGATCAAATTTGTTAACCATTGGATGATTCTATCCAAAATACAAAACCATAGAGATGCTGAGATATAGAGTGACCTCTATGATCACCAAAAGGGAATATGGGATTTAGGGAAAATCTGGGTTGATTGAAGGGACCTTTAGACTGATATAAATTCAAGGGAAATTGGGAATAATGGATAATAAAATAATGGGATTGATGTGATGAGGGTACAAGAATCACATACCCTTCTCTATGGGGGGGCGGGGACAAAACACTATTCATTGTTACCAGGACATGGGAGACCTCATAGAGAAGTGGAAATGTTGAATTTTAGTCTTTTTTACATAGGTATGTAGATTCATGGTGGACCCATATTGGAACACTGGTATAAATGAGTATTTATAAAGAATATATTTTTTACACTGGACTTGAGAGTGAATATCTTTTGTGCCTCTATTTAAATCAATGAAGGGTTTGATTAATTTTTTATATATTATAGATATTTTTATTATGATTGAATCAATTTATTGAAACCTAATTAATAAGTCATAGTGTAGTATAATATCATGTAATTTTGGTGAAGTTTTGTGTATGATTTTTTTCTAGATTTCATATCTACACATGGATAATAGATAGTGGATGTGGTAATATAATAGTTTCACATACCGGTAATCACCCTAAAAATTATTGATTGTGTATCAAAATGACTTCCACATAGTGCATGATGAGTGGTCTTAATTCTACACACATGGATAGAAACACCAGAGGGATAATATTTGGTTAATTTATATTATATTTTAAGAGGATTATGTAGGGTTTGGACCAAGTTTTTTGATATAGTTAAAGAACATAATAAGAAGTTCCCACAGAAAAATAGGATAAACGAAATCAGTTATTTTTTGATATAATACTTCTTATAGTTGAAATAAAAGTATCACAGGATGAAATGAATGTTTCATTAGAAAATATATCTTATGATTGAGATTTAATATCCATATAACAAGTTACTATGATATTATTGGTTATTTTATTAATCATTTAGTATTAAAATTTTATGGAAATAGAATATGGAAAATGATTTTGTGGAATATATACTTCTATAATTTCTTAATATATATAAATAGAATCCTATTTTTAATAAATTGTTGAAACGATTAATATATGCCTATTATGAAAGAAAAAGATATGTTACCTAGTATTCTATAAGATAACATGGTTTTTGAATTATTAGAAGATATATCATTGGAATTGATTTTATTTTTCATAATCATATCAATTTTTAGTAAGTGATGCTTAAATATTAAGAGGATACACTTTATTTAAGGTTGATTATGTCACAACCTACTATTTTATTATATAATTCTTCCTTTAATGATGATAAGCTATTTCATGTAAAACACTAGAATAAAATGATTGGTGAAATATTTATCAAATATTATTATGAAATTATAATAATAGTTAAAACACTAGTAAATTCAAATATTTTATTGAGCATACATTGCTTAAATTTAGAGGTTAAATAATAAATATGATTAAATTTTTAAAATTATTTTTCATTATCGAAGAACTATTTTTTAAAATCATTATATATTTTTTCCTAATAAGTTTAAATAAAAATTTTAAAATATTTTTTATTTTAACTAATATATTAACACTCATTAAATTACAGTTAGATATGAAATAATATTATTACACTTTAAAAATAAATTTTCCAAATAAAAAAGTTTAATATAAATTTTTTTATTTAAAAATATTAATTATAAATTATATCATTTGAATTATATAAACTAAAAAATATTTTTTATATAATAATGTAAAAATTGGTAAATGATGAATTTTAAATATTTTTATGAAATAATTGATTTTTGGGTGAATTATGAAAAATACCAAGTTTTTAATACAATCATTATAATGACATCTCATCATACAATAATGACTTGAATGGTAATGAATCTGTTTAAAAAAGTATTTTTAATATGTAAAATAATTCAATTAATAATACTATGCAGAATTTATAAAACTTATGTTTGAAATTTTAAAACATATGTAATCCTTTATTCTGAAAAAACATGTATCAACTTTTTTTAGTTATGTATTAAAATTTTATAATAGTATTTTTTTTAATTATTTTATATCTAAATAACTCATTTTTCTGAACTAATAACCCCATTTCGGTCTTCGGAATCAACAAAATTTATAATTTTACCTTAAATGTATTTTTTAGTTTAAAAAATATTATTTTTATAAAAATAATTGTGTTATGTGTGCTAATATAAGAGTTAATATTTTTCATCCATTATAATTTCATTTGAAAAAGATATATTTCATATTTTTAATCATTAGTTTTGAATTATATAAACTTTCTGATTTTATTTTTATTCATTAATTTTGAATTATTTAGTTAAAAATTTGTGATCATGGTCAAAAAATAAAACCCATTGAAATTAAAAATATATATGTAAATGACTTAATAAAATTCATGGAAATGTATGCTTGAGGCTTTCTCAGCATTTTCCATTTTTTTTCAAAAATGATACCCCTCTCACTTATAAATACAAACTTTCATCACCCCATTTATATACTTATACAAAAGTATTTGTTCAACCTAAACTCTTCCCTATGATATTTTTAACACTATACCCATTTCAAAATGCCTTGGTCATTCCAAAATAAAAATATAATGGAACATAAGTTATTACCTAATGGATAACATCTAAATGGAAATGTGATAATATCAATTGAGTTCTTTTAATTCATTTCTCCTTCTACCACCACATACCCATTCTATCCAAGAATTTATTAATCCCTTGATTTATGTCATATACTAATATGTTATTGTACTAACGGAATGTCTCTTTTCTTCCAACCTCTATTACCATTTCAAAAAATGATGATATTGTCACGAGTTCATGAAGACTAATGCCTTCATGAATGGTGTGCTTGATTTTTTTACCACCTCCTTACATGGTTGGATATAAATTCTTATTTGAAATATAATTAAGATATTTATAACCATTTTGAAAATATAATATTATAATCCATTCTGTATTTGTTCTAGATCTATGGAAAACTAATTCTTTACCCTTGTGTATGTGTAAACTTCCACCTCCACAAAATTTATGTATTTCATTTTTCTCTATAGATTATTGTTATTTATAAAAATATATTATATTAATTTCCACCCCTTAAAAAAATAAAAATAATACCATTAATATTCTTTAATAATGATATTATTCTTATGAGTCACTTTCTTTACCAAACTTACCCACATATAATTGATTTTTCTTGTTCAGATCGATTTAACCACCTAGAAATCATATAAATTTATATCACGGAAAACTTTCATTAGATAAATACAGGATATATTGGACAATAATAAGTAAATTATGAATCTTTTTTATTGGTAATTCTAATATCTAACATGTTATTATGATAGTAATCCTCGTTTATTAACATTACCAAGAAATATTGTCACAGACTACACCATCACGAATCGTAAGTAAAAACATTATGAAATGAAAATATAAAATTGTATATCATTATAAAAATTTATAATATTATCCTAAATTATCTTTTAATAGTGAAATTTCAATGTTTTTATAATAATCAACACCCCCATTAAGAAACTAGTACCAGCAGTCAATTGAAACTAATAAATTTAATGATGAAATTAAAAAATATTTAATTAATATGATTATTATATATTTTTATAATTGAATATTATTAAAGGATATTTTTTTAAATAAAATTCTATAATTTCTTATTAAGATTTTTTTATAATAAATGTGATTAAATGATTTTTTGATTTTCAGGAATTATGGTGATGATTTTTACATCCTAGTTTTGCTTCATTAAGATTTGATGTGTATTAAATAATAAATTTCTTTTTTGTGAAGTATATATTAGTTAGGAATTTCTATTCTCACAATATTTCTTTAAATATAAGGGATTAATAAATCAATCACATGTTCTACCATTCATGGGCTTCCAATTTCAAAGATAATGATGATGTTAGGGTTTTTTTAAAACATCATTTTCATTGATTAAGTTATGATTATTCTTATAGAACACTATTATTATAATATGGTTATGTTCATCCTTATAATATTATTATTATTAACATAATATATATTTAAATGATATTTATAAGTCTTTCCCTGATTCATTCTTATAATTCATCTATAACAATTGTTAAAAAAATTGAATTGCATTTTGTAAACTAAAACATTGTTTCTTTGGGTTATAATGTTGCTTCATGAATGTCATTCCTTTAAGTAACCAATATTCATACATATACTATTTCATATGATATAATATATTATATATTTGGGAAAAGTTAAATTTTTTGGTTAAAATCATATTCCATGAATAATTTCATTCTTATAAAAGTATTATATTATTAAGAGTAATAAATATCTTACCTATGTATGTTATTTTTCTTATATTTTTTTATTTTTTTATTCTGAACAATGTTATATTTAATATTTTGAAACCCAATTTTGTGTTTTATCATATAACCCTATGCATTCCATCTTAATATTTTCAAAAAAATGTTTTATAATCCATTTTATAATTTTTGTTCCAATGAATGCATTTGTAAATATTAAAAATATTTTGCATTAATGTTTGTCCTTTATCTTCGTCTTCACATTTCCTCAAGATAGTATTTTTGGTTTTTTAAATAATTCAATATTTAATATTCACATTAAAATTTTTGTTTAAAAAAAATAAATTCTTTTTTTTTGAAATTTATTTTCTAATGTTACCCATAGCTTTTTATTTTATGAAAATGAAGTTGATGTTTTTTAAAAACTCTTTTATGTTTTCACTTTCATTTTCATTATTCCCCCAAAAGGCTATAATCCTGTTAAAAATTATTTTTCATTAATAAACCTCTAAATTTCCTGATGAAAAACACTTGTTATGTTATACAATTTCTCATATCATCCATTTATAATCTTTAGTTAGATTACTTTGATACCACCAAGAAATTTTACTATACACATTTTTATTTAATGTTGTCATTATTACATGATGAATTATTGACATAAATTGAAACAAATTACTATGGATGAATGTTGGATGAAGTCATATATTTCCAGATAATTTATTGTATGAAACATTAAATATCATGAGATATATATAAATTAATATAATTATGTTTTCTCAAAAACATGGGTGAAAGTGTGTAACTCAAAAAGGTGATCTATAAGTGGGTACCATTAAGGTTCCCCCAAAAGATGGAAGAATGTTTTGGAATTATCAAAGATAATTTTCCTTATAATTATGTTTTACCTCCATTTCATTGTTATTCTAAAGTTACACTGTAATGTAACATGTTTATTGACAACTTTTTTCACACAATTTTGAATCATTCGTTACGTTTTTCTAAGCATTGTTACAAGATAGATGGTTTTTAATCTCATTTTATGTGTGTATGATTATATTATTATATGAATAAGTGCCTTGAATATAACATTATAATCTTATTATGATCAGTTATTATGTTAATTTTTTATCATTTATGTTTATCTTTGCTATGTTTTTTATCTCACCCCTTGTCGTGTGTTTCCATTTCCCCATGTTATGAAGATGAGTGAAATTTTAAAAGATAATCATGTGTGTTTTGATTGTAGGGAAATTTTTAAAAATATATTAAATAATGTTCCAAATGTATCTGATACTCAAATATGTTAAAGAGTTTATTCATGATATTTTGTAACTATTTGATATATGTAATGTTTATGGAGATGATGTAAAATAAATATTTCCATACTTTGAGTTATTTCTCATGGTATCAATGATTATATATAAGGAATATGTTTTTCTAACAAAACCTAATATTGAGGGCTCATGCAACTCACATTATCTATATCCACTCAAAATTTTACACCTTTTTATAACATTGTGTCAACTATCATTGTTGGATTACATTCTCATCATGACTAGATTTTCATCTTCACCAGATATGAAATTTAATATAAATAAATTTTCAAGTATTTTGTTCACAAAATACATCCTTTCATCCAATGAAACTAGTAATCATCACCTACTATATAAACATATATATTTTAAGTTATGAATTAATTTATTTATATTATAAAACCTTATTATATTTCTTGGGGCATGTTTTCCATAGGACTTAAAATAGATTTGGTGGGGGTTGATTTCATGTTGTAAACATAATTATTTTCCATAAATTTATTTCACATAAAATTTGACACCACTAACTAAAGATTTATGATGTAATGGAGCTATGAAGAACATTATGTTTTATAATAGGTGGCTAGTCCTGTCACAACCTAGTCATTACCCCATGAAGTCCTACAATGATGAAATCAGTCATGCCATAGGACAAAGGGTTGTCCTGTAGAGCCTTGTTCGATGAGTGAGTGTTGCATTGTGATATAGGTAGTAATTACAGAGCATGAACTAGAGTTTATGGGGTTAGGTTTTCTTGGTTTGACCATAGATTATTTTATTTCAATATGATCTGGGTGGCCATGCCACATTGTGACCACAATATTGGTTTTCGAAACATGACCAATCCAGTTATGAAACAATAAATTCATAACTCTACATTTTAGAAACTTTTATTAGTTGAATTCAAATTTGAAACCATTAAATTCATTAACCATAATTTCTAACATATTTTTGTGACCAATAATCCTTCTACTTTTTGATTTATTACTCTAACACATGATATTCCCTTGATCATTCATGGATTTGATAACCATTTTACCCTAGTATCCCTCAATATCCCTCCATTATTGGTTTATCTCACTAAAATAGTTTATCTCTATGGTTATGCTCTAATTGAACATTTTTTTAGATTTTTTGAAACCCATTAATTAAGCTTCAGTTACTATATGTTATTTAATATGCAACCATTTATTATATTAATGTATGTGGCCTCAATATTTTCTATTAGTCATTACAAGCATGGAATGTGTTCTATTAAATGAAATAAATTGTACCTTTTTATTGGTGGACAATAATTATATTTACCTTTTCTATTTTACTTACAATGTTTCAAATTGGATCTAATATAATAGTGAGTATTCCTATGAGTGTTTATCATCATAACTATGGTCACCGATGATCAACCACCTGGAAAAATGTATTATAATTTTTTCATCAAATCAGATGATGGATGTATTCACTTATATTTTGACCTGAGGAAACTGGTGGATGTCTTACAGAATCCATTGTTAGGTTTGTTCTTTATAATATGCTAGGAATTTTTTAGATTATCCTTAAATTGGGACTTCAGTATTTTGTGCTATTTTTAGGATATCTCTTATGAGATAAATGACTTAAAATATTAAGAAAATATTGATAAGTAATAAATCATTCCAATCAAATGATTTAATAGTATTATCATTTGGTGATTTCTTCTTAACCAATGATTACCAAATTGAGGTTAGTATACCACATCAATAGATAGCCTTTATTTATGATTAAATCTACATTTTCTACCCTTGTAGTTTTATAAATGGAATATTATCCAACCTAATCATGATTAGTATTCCATCATCCACCTGATATGTGTTCTGTTGTTGTATCATCCATCCATTGATTCATTGTTTATGCTTCATCCACCTTATTACATAATTTTTTGGTGTATCATCCCCCATGGAAATATGATATTTTGGCAATGAATTCACCTATAGGTTTTCTGGTAGTGATTCCTCATTCATTTGGAAATTTTCCTTTCGTCGCCATTTTTTTATGGTGATAAATCATTTACTAAGAGTATGTAGAGGTGGTATATCATCCAGTATGACTATTTTTTGGTGATGTCTTATTTATTGATAAAATATTAATGTCAAAAATATATAACCATGGATATGTTGGGGTGATATCACATTCACCAATGTGATGTGAATGTGATAACATAGGTACTGTGATATATGAGAATGGGAGTGATAGATCATTCACTCTTGAGTTGTGATGACACCCTGGGTGCATTAATATATTGTATAACTGGAAAAAGAATGTGTTTTTACATGTGTTTTATATACATATAATTCCATGATTAGATGGGTGATTCAATTTTTTTCATTATGAACAACTCATGTTGATCATGCTTGTGATTTTCTACAAATTATTAGGATTACCATTAGTGGTGTCCAACAAAGTTTTTATCACACACATCTCAGGGAACCTAGTTCCTAATAAGAATTCACAGTTGTATGCATTGGTATGGAGAAGGATTATACTATTAATGTATAATCAATGTTGATGATGTATAGATGCGGTTGTGGGAAGTGAATAAGTTTCTATTTACCTATATTTCCTTTTTTTCGACAGTCATTTTTGTGATAGGACTATGTGATATCCCACCTAATAATATATTCCAATATAAAAATATTTTATTTTTTATATTTTTATATCACTTACAGTTGTTTTTCAATTATTACCTCATATATTTATTGTTGATGCATACCAATTGTTGTGATTATTTTGTCTTTCTCCGCCAATGTTTTATTAGGTACAATTAACCTCGTTATTTATTTCCACTGGTATCACTACTAGGAATGATGGAAAAAATTCATATCACAAGTCCATACTCCATATTCACCAACATAGTATAACACTGACCATTAAAATTGCATTAGTTTTATCAACCATACTCCTTGACTCTGATATCTAGAACTGATTTTTACAAGCTCCCCAACCTCTATGATGATCCATCCTTCACCTATCATTCCAATCACCTTGTTATATTCCTTATAGGAAATGAAACCGTGAATAAGAACATGAAAAATACACACAATCATGGCCAAAGTACAAACAAAATGTACACAATAATTTCATGGTTCCTAAATTCGATTCAACATCCAAACATGAATATAGGAATATATTTCATTCCTTATGAAATAGAGTCCATATATGTTTCATGGTTAATAAGATAATGAAATATTATAAATAATTTCTAAATAAGATTCTGTAAATCCGAGGATCCACATAATGGTATTCCTTGTATTAAATAGATCTTCTTTTCAGGTATGGATCGTGTTTTGGGTGTTCTGAGAAAAAGAGGAGAATCTGGAAATTTAAGGAGTACACATTGTGTACCCTGTTTCCATGGGTGACTGTGTACTGACCATGTAATAGCTGAGTACATGGCCATGTGGGGTGACCTGAAGACTGTCTAATGAAAACCCAGTAATGGTATATACACAACATGTATTTTTAAAAGACACATTGTTTATGTTTTATTTTATTTTATTAATCTGACTGGGGTCACGTCTCATTCCTAGATTTCTCTTCTTCTTACCCTGTCTCATCCCAGAATGACCCAGAATAAGGATTCTTCTACATTCCCCTATCCCGTCGTCTCTTCTCCGAATCAACCGTCATCTATTGCATTGGAATGTCCACGGTGAGTTCTTCCTTCTTCTAGAGCCTCATTCCTTTATTTCTCCACTTTTATGAGATATCCTTTGATGAATGTTTTAGAAATTTTTGTAGATTTATTTCCTTCTAGGAAGATTAAATGGCTGAAGTTCAAGAGAGTTCTTTGAACAATGCTGAAGTTGGTGGTTTGTGCCTTTACCTGGAAAGTATTTGAATATTATGTGAGAAATTTCCCAATACCCTAGAACGGGGTATTGCATGTTTAGGAGTTTTTTCATGTTAATGTTTTCTTCACCTTATGTGCATGTGTAGTGATTTTTTGGTTGTCAATAGGGTTATTTTCCATGTTATGGATGTGTTTCCCATGTTTGTTTTGATATTGACTGTATAGTCTAGTTTTGCCAGTTTGGCTGCCTGTTTTCCATGCCTAGTGTTGTTAGGATGGAGTGATATTATCATATGCTATTATATGGTAGTAGTTGTTTATCCAAGTTGTTCATGAAATCTACTCGCCAATTAGTTATTATGTTTTACATTGGATGTTGAACATCATTGTTCATGATTGACATATGCAGGGTTGTGGGAACCTGGTGTTGTAGACCATAAGGGGAATGGACGGTGAGGGATTCTCTAGAGTGTCTGTTTAATTTTACATTACTAGACAATAGGGTGGATGGACATGTGATCCTAAAATGTGTATATTGTTCCACGTTGCACGACCACATGGTGAATTGGAAATTCGGTGCTTCCTCAGAGTGTCTGTAGTTACAGATACGAGACTATTGGGTGGAATTGACGGAGAGTGTTTCCTCAGACAGTCTTTCCTACAGCTAAACCAGAGGAGTTAGATTGTGAGTACTTCCCAGAGGGTTTCTTCTGTTTGGTGGGTTTAACTAGAAGGTTTATACTGTGAGTACTTTCTAGAGGGTTACTTGTATATGATTACCTACTTTATATATAAAAATGAATGCAATTGAAACTGCAGGTTTGTTTACAAATGAGTACTTCCTTGTTTACGACATCATTTTTCCTATTGTCTGCCATATATATTCACTGACTATTATGAATAGATATTTGGGTGGTTTCCAAAGTGGATTCATCTCACACCCAATTTGGGTCATTCTATTGGTCCCAAACAGATTATATTGTTGTAGTTATAGATGAGGGTAAGCACCCTTCTACGATAGGTACTTGAGTACTATGGAGATAGAGAGCATGGGACCATGATGAGTCTTGTGATTCTATAGGATTATATTAGTCTTATTTCTTCTTTGTTTTAGTACTTTATTCCAGCATTGTGACTTCTTTGGATTCTTTTCTAGATATATGTATCATGCATCACTTATATATCTACTCTAGTTTTTTATTACTTTCAGGTTTATGTTGTATACTTATTATATGTTATTATTACTTCCACAATTTTTATCTATTTATTTATATTGCATTACTCTACCAATGAGGGCCTCGTATCTCAAATATCACACCCAAGACCCTCGCTACTAGTCGGCTGCCTCTGGCGTTTGGGGAAATGTGCTTGAGGCCATGTGACTAACAGGGTAAGGGCCACCTCTGGGTGAAACCTAGAACCGGGATGTTGGAAAGTCGTATCATATGAATTATTTGCTTCTTAACATACTATTTAGAGCCTATAGTTAGGGATATGATGAAATAGGTAGTTGGTAATTAGATGTTCCCTAGAGTAGCTAACCTGTGTACATTGAAAAGCTAATTTATCTCGATTGTTGAAATTTTATGGTTTTTCAATTATTGTGGTTGATTTGATTTCACCATTGGGTGATTCACTTGTTTTGTGCTATTATTGTTGATATTATTGAGGTTCTATTTCTGTTTCAACCCAATGAGATGATGGTATTCCATCTCATGCATTATATAAGAACTTTCTAGAGATCACAAGTCATGCATTATTTTCATGCCATTTGGGGTGAATTACTGATAGCATGTTGTTCTGATAGATGTTGTGCTAGATATGCATGCTGTTGTGATAGATCCCTTTATAGAATACCTATTGTTTGATAGGGTATTTCTAATGTTTAAAGTTCATTTGAATGAACTCCAAACATTGTTCCCTGAGGTGTTATGGGCACTCATGTATCAGAATTTGGTGGATCAAAGCATTGTTATTCCTTTTATATGACACGTATAAGATTCCAAGCATTGATTTTCAAATCGTATGGGCCCCCATTGATCGAAATATGGCACATTAATGTTCATTTTAGTGTTTTTTGGGATCTGGAGTAGTTTATGATGCTTGGTCTGGAAAACCCATAATACACAACGTGTATTGCTGTATACACTCCATGTATCCTTATATTCAGGAAGGAAATTATTTTCTTATGTATGGGCCATTTGCTATATATATAGGCCATGCAGTCTCTAACTATGTCACTGGTGGGGTGGGTAGAAATACGAGGTTGAGAAATCCTTGGTGGAACACGCCATGTACCGGACGTACAGGTCGTGTGTATAGACCATGTGTTTAGCCGTGTGACCAACGACATGGGTGGATTATGGGTAGTTAATACATGTCATGTCTAGCACAAACATCTATGTTGAGTTAGCCATGTAACCGGCTATGTGACTAACAACATGGGTTGGTAAAGTCATTTATAGTACACACAGTGTCTATCACAAACACGCCATGCAGTATTTCTCAAACAAAATCGTGTGGGTGTCACTTCTTCTTGGACCTCTATGTCCTAGAGATTATAGGATATGATGTAATTCTCAGAATGGACTGGTTAGTTCCCTTCTAGGCTGTTGTCGACTGCTATCGCCATAGGGTGAGTTTCACATCACCAGAGGGTGGTTTGTTCTTACATAAGGGTGAATGGGATGTCCAGGAAAGCAGAGTAGGACCCAAGCATCTTGGGTTGGGGGAGTTACAACCCAGATTTCTAGCATGTATCTGGATGATAAGGGGACTTCACAGATGGACTTTCCTCCAATGGTTGATCATTTTAAGTATTTTATTCTAGAGGAATTTTTAGGTTTTCCTCCATAGTGAGAGGTGGAATTTTCTATTGATATTGTGTTAGGATCGACACTGGTGTCCACTCGTCCTTATTCTATGGCTACACCGGAGTTACAAGAGCACAATAGTCATTTACAAGAGTTTCAGGATAAGGGTTTCTTCCGACCCTGAAATTCCCCTTAGGGTTCACCTATCCGATTTTTGAAGAAGGGAGAACAGTATCCTCCAACATTGTGTGGATTTTTGGAAGTTCAACGAGTTGATGGACAATAAATGATATCCCCTGTCGAGGATTGATGACCTCTTTGATCAGATTTGTGGAGCCCGAGTGTTCTCAGATATTTAATTGAGATCCGGTTATCATCAGTTGTGCATTAAACCATCTGATATACCACCTACATATTTTCAGAGTAGGTATGATCTATACGAGTATATGGTTATGCCATTTGGTCACATGAACGCGCCTACAATTTTCATGGTACTGATGAACCGAGTGTTCCATCCATACTTGGATTATTTTCTGGTGGTATTATGGATGAAATTTTGGTTTACTCTCACACTTGACACAAAAATTCCACACATCATGATATAGGTTTGATTACACTGAGAGAGCATCATTAATATGATATTCTCTCAGAATTTCACTTTTGGATGGACCAAATTCACTTCATGGGTCATGTTATTTCAGTTACAGGAGTATCAGTAGACCCTAAGAAAGTGAGAGAAGTAGTTTCTAGGGAGATACCGAAGAACGTCTTTGAGGTCTGGAGTTTTCTAGGGCATGCTGGTTACAATAAAAATTTTATATTGGACCTTTCATGCTTATCAGTGCCACTGACGGGCCTAACTAAGAAGGGCATGAAGTTCATGTGGTCATATTCTTCTTAGTCAGCCTTTCAGGAGCTGAAAGAGAGGTTGAATTCACCACCGATACTAATTTTTTCAAAGCTGGGTTAGAGTTATACAATTTACTATGATGCATCAGTTATCAGGCTGGGATTAATGCTAAGGTAGGATGAAATATTTGTTTTTTTGGGTCTCGGTAGTTGAGGACACATGAGATGAGTTACCGAACACATGATCTTCAGTAGCCTGTAGTTGTTCATGCCTTACACGGATGATGAAATTATCTGTTTGGAGTGAATTATTTGTTTTCACTGACAAAAAAAGTTTGAAATATATCTTCACTTAGTGCGATATGAATTTGAGACAGCAAAGGTGGGTTGAGTAGCTTTAGTTCCTTGATTTTGAGCATGTCTACACACCTGGGAAAGGCATCACAGTGGATGATACCTTGACCAGGAGGACTCAGATACATGTTTTTCATGTAGCACCCCAAACAGTTTATGGTGTTTTTCTCTTAAATACACTGTATTCATTAGGTATCCTATATTTCCTAAATCACTAAGCCCCTATCGAACAAAACATGGTTACATATAGGAGATATCCATAACATAGCCACTAAACTTAAATTTACCAGCTCTGTGATTTGAAATTTGAAAATATGACATACATGGTTGTGTTCAGGGTGATATTTAGAGTATGATAGAATTAACTTAATTTTTGGTGAATAGTAACCTACCCTTATGAATATTAACCTACTCTTAGGAATAGTAACTTACCCTTATGAATAGTAATATGACTCTTATAAATAGTATCAATACCCTTGAACGTATAAATGAATTTAGACACCCTTAAGATGAAGATGAATATTCCAAGTATTTATATATTTCAATTAAATAAAGATTTAATTAAATATTTAATTAATCATACATAGAAAATTATTTTTGAAAAATGGACATCATTTTTGGATTCTAAACGTCGAAAAATGGTTAGGGTAAATTTTTGGGATTTTTTTGAAATACGTTTATTTTTTATGAATAGTAAAATCTGATAATTCACAATAAATGCTAAATAATATATAAATTGAGTCATCGATGATGATATGATAATTTAAGCCAAATTTATTTGGATTCACATGCATATATTACTGTTATTGGTCATGAAATACTCACTATTGGTTGTCTGGAGAGGAAATAATAAATTAATTATTATAATATTAAGAAATCCCCTCTCTCCTCCACTATAAAAACCCCATCTCACCCCCCTCTTCCATTAACTCCTCTCAAGACTTGTGAATTCTCCAAATTCTATCCAAATACCTTCCCAACCTCCTCCCCCACTTCCATCAAGCTTTGGTCTCATAAAAAGACCAAAACCTCTCCCTATAAGAGGTTCTCAAAGGAGCAAGTCACAAGAGGTAAACTCCTCTTTCAAATCTTTTTTTAAGTTCTTTTATTTAAGTTCCTTTTCTCACCTCCCATCACCATAATTTTATGAGAAATACAGTAACATACATGTACTGGAATTTTTTCAGGATAATGGAATATTTCATTACCTCCTCTCCATTCTCCACCATTTATTTGAAAGAAATGAAAGCACCATTTGAGATGTGCTAATTTAGCACATTCAAGGACAACAATTTATCTATTTTTGTTATAATATTTACTTCTGGTCATGAAACCATTATTGTTATGGTCGAACCATATTATTATGTATTATGTAACCTATTTAAGATTCTGTAATCCCTTTGTTCAAATGGTATTGGGTTATAAAGAAAAATGAGTTCATTGTAATCAAAACCCACAAATTAACCAAAATAATTATCATTAAAGTTCTATACAATAATTCATCCTCTTCCCATGTAACCAGGTTATATAAATTACCAATAACACCTATTTATGTTCATAAATAATATATAATTTCAATTTTGGAGTTTTACATTCATTCCACATACTTAAAAACAAGTGAACCGAAGATAAAAATAAAGAAAATGAACACTCTCAAGTGATGGAATTCAATACAATAAATAATCAATAATGACAGAAATGAACTAACCAGAATTATGATAAACTAAATACATGTATAATAGGTTCTGAAATAAGTTATTAATAAGTATAATTTCATATTCCAGGAGCTTATGTTCGAGATAAGAGTACATTTGGAGTTAAGGTAAGGGGTTTCTCATCTCACTTTCATTTCTGTGAGATTTTCATTGTTCACCACTTATTTATTGTATGTGGTATATGTGTACATCCAATTGATATATAATATTATTATTCTATTTATATTCATTCCATTCAATGATTCATTTGGGGTTTATTATGTTCTGGTCATATGATTCTATCGATCACATTATTGTAAGGGTTTCTTCATCTCACTTCCATTTTCGTGAGATTTTCCATATTCACTAGTAATAATTTTGTATGGTGTATGTATACTGATAATTGATGTCACATATCATTAATATCTTTATCTTCATGGTATTAAATCTATCATTTTTATCTTATTAATTTTGGGGCATACGATTCAATTGATTACAAAGTGGTAAGGGTTTCTTCATCTCACTTCCATTTTTGTGAGATATTCCATAATCTCTACTATTACTTTGTATGGTGTATGTATACATCCCATTATTTTCACATATCATGAATATCTTTATTTTCATGATATTCAATTTATCATTTGATGATCATTAATTTTGGGGCATATGATTCAATTGTTTACAAAGTTGTAAGGGGTTTCTCATCTCACTTTCATTTCTGTGAGATTTGTATTGTTCACCACTTATTTATTGTATGTGGTATACGTGTACTTACATTTGATATATAATAACATTATTATCTTTATATTCATTTTATTCAATGATTAATTTTAGGGTTACTATCTTCTGGTCATATGATTCGACCGATCACATTATTGTAAGGGTTTCTTCATCTCACTTTCATTTTTGTGAGATATTTCTGTAATCACTACTATCACTTGTGTATGGTGTATGTATACTTCCCATTGATTTTTCATATCATAAATCTTTTAAATTCATGATATTCAATTTATCATTTGACGATCATTAATTTTGGTCATATGAATCAATCGATTACAAAAATTGTAAGGGGTTTTCACCTGAAATTCCATTTTCATTCAAGTTACTTTTATTGTATAATTTCCTCGATGAAATTCTTTTGTATTGATATGTACTCCACAAATATTCTGTTCTAGTACCATGTATATGTTTACAAACCAGTATCCTTCCTTATTTTATGGAAAGTTACATTTTTTAAATGGAACATTCAAAATTGTTTCCAAAATACAAGCCCCATTCAAGGGAAGTTCTCAAATTCCTATCTATTTTCAAGGGAACTATATAATCTATTTTTGGAAACCATTATCTTTATCAAATCACTCATTTTATTATAAAAACTCTATCTTACTTCACTTCTGGGTTTATATAAATATTTTCCAAAGAACTCTTCTTTTCAAAATAAAATAGTATTTATCTCAAAAATAGATTAATGATTTTATAAGAGTATTCCCATTTGATTAAATACTCTTGTTGATTCGTATGTATTGTTGGGGTTAATGATTTAGAAAGTCATCTATAATATTTTATTGAATGGTTTATGACTACCTTTATTGTGGAAAATCTACCCTAAAACCATTCATCGTATTTCTTGGGATGATAAGAGTTTTTTGTTTAATGATTAGGGAAAGTTTGTTACATTTCATATGATAGTTTCAATATGAATGTATATGTTGTATATGTTGAACCCCACACATATGAGGAATGAATTGGACTTATTATGTGAATGGTGGGGCTCTCTATAGCCCGTCGATTCATCGGTAGGTCTCATGAGACAACTAGACATGGAATAGGCCGAGGCCTTTCCCAATGTGATATGGATTTTGGACGAGGCCTTAATCATTAGACGTCTTGGACGAGGCCTTGACAAAATGTTTCAGAATGTCCAGCATTATGCATTCCATCATTATGAATTCAGATTTTGATATTTCATGTGGTTATTCTACTATTAGAATACCAATGATTATGTTTTATTATGGTATTATTTACTGACCTCATATTACCGCCATTGTGTGTTCAAGTTTATTATTAAAGGAATGTGTTTTCAATTATTCACCATGTCTAATGTTTATATTATCTTCCACTGTATTTATTACTCTTACTGAGTGTTTGAGTTCACCCCTTTCATTTTTTACCTTCAACAGGTTGTGAAGAGGAGGTCATTTATTGGGTGCTAGTGGATGCAGTTTTTGTTTTTCATTCTGGATTGTATCTTGTCCAATGTAATTTATGTTAAATAAATGTATCTAGTTATTTCAAGACTACTAAACTAATCGTTCCTTCGGTATTTTCATTCCTCTTAACCATGCTAATAACACAAGTAATGCACCGGCTCCAGTCTAGAGGGGTCGGGGTGTTACAGTTGGTATCAAAGGAAGTTTAGTAGAACACTTGGAAACTAGATTAGGAAATTTATAGTAGGGAACAAAACCCTAAGATAGTATTTGAGGATAAACATACAGGAACATCCTAGTTTTTTGGTAAGGAATAGAATATGTGAATCCTTCTAGGAAATACATCCCTCTCTGGAAACGAGCAGGTAGAAGCGGTTCTTGCACAAATGTATCTAAGGGTAAAACCCGAAAACACCGCTTTGAGCTATACTCGAATGAGAACTATTACATGACAATGGGCCTTGCTGCACTCTTGGTTACGACACTCTCTGGGGATATGCTTAGGATAATTAATATTTTTTTACAAGCCATTATAAGGGAGTTAATGTAAATTTTCCTCATAGGATTGGGTTTGAATAACTCGGGGAACCAGAACTGATCAATTAAAAACTTTCTTAAACAATACTAAGAGTGATGTTTTCTTATTTTTCAGATGGAAAATGAAGGTACAAGTATTTTTTCCCTTCCCACGGAAATCCTCGAGAATATAATCGTGAAGTCGTGTATGGAGGACTATGAATCCTTTGGAAATCTCCGACTATCCTGCATGCTTCTTTACAAAGTGTCGAACAACTGAAATGTCCTTCGAACCTTCCAGGGATCGGATGTTGTGTATAACCAAATGGCCAATGGACTGTTTGAGAATTATAAAAAGAAATGGACATACTACGAGGGACTCTTCCTATGTTTCACCCTAAATAAGAAATTGTTGTCCTTCACGACTTTCAGAGAAGCTCCAAAGGAGATGGACTTCCATGCAGTCTTTATGTACCAAATCCTATGTTTCAGCATGCTTGGGGACCTCTGCAATTTTGAATCTTTCATCGAATCCTTCAAATATGATGTTGTTCGAAAGATCATTAGGAACCAAATCCAAGAGGATGTCATGGAACATGATGTTACTCATGCCAATATCTAGAAAACAACCTCTATCAAACGATATCTTGGGTTTAACCACGGTCCAAATTGCCAAGAGTGTATTTGGGAAGATGAGACCAGCAGGCTTTGTTCTGCACTGAAAGTAGAGTTGAAAAAAAACCTTCTTCCTTAGGCAGTGGAGGTAAAGGGACATCACTAAGGATGTCAAGAAGCCCATACTAATGTTTTGTGAAAGGGAGCAAGAGATTGTGTAATACCTTGAGTTTTATAAATCATGTCTAAATGAATGATGTTGTATTCTTTGTTTGGATATGTTTTTATATAAAACAATAACTTGGTTTAAAATGGATTTTCCATACTAAATGTTTATTTACTAAAACTTTTCAGATAGAAGATATGAGTCAACCATCCAATATTTTATCACTACCTACCGAGTTGTTAAAGACTATAATTGTCAGGACATGCTCTAAAGAGGACCAGCCCTATGCTAACTTACGTCTGACTTGTAAACTACTCCATTGGGTATCGAATTGTCCAAAAATTCTCCATCTTTAACAAGGAAGAAAACTGGTCTATTACTGTATTGCATATACCCAATTTAATGCATATAGGAAAAGAGGGAAGTATCATGAAGCTCTTTTTCTATGTTTCACTCAGGCTGATAACTACCGAGCTGTGGGTAAATTTCTAGAAGCTACATTGGATGGTGACCATAGAGCAACCTACCTATTTCTGATCCTGAGATTTAATTTGTATGGAGAACATTATGACATCAATATCTTCAAGAATGACATGGTGCATGGGAATTATAGAGATTTAATCCATGCTGAAATTTCTGACCTCCACACTTCCCATGCCTCTCTATGGAAGCCTGAGTGCTTTAAGCACAGATTCGATCCTAGCCGTCTGGAGTGTGTCTGGGTTAAGGAAATCGAGCAGCTGAATACTACCTTAGGAATTCACCTGAGGTCATTAGAACCCTAGTATCAATGGTGTTCTCGGTAAAGGGACTTTGGGAGTAACGTGTGTCTAGTGTTGCGTATGGTTTTGGGTTAGTGAAATCTTTTAACTAGTTTGGGGATTCACGTATTATGGGACTCAGGAAACCATTAGCCCAGTTTTACTTTTTGAACCAGTGTTTATATAAGAATATAGCATGTTGTCTCTTCTTTTTTGTTATCCTTTCATCGGTTATACTTTTTAATGAGTATCACTAAGTGAAATTTTATAATAAATTTTCAGATGGAAGGACAAACCCATTTGTTATCTCTTCCTATAGAGATCCTGGAGATCATTGTGATCGAATCCTATGAAGAAGAGTACCTACCTCTCGTAAACTTGTGAAAAAACATGTAAACAAGTATATGAAGTGACAAACAGTCTGAACATTCTCTGCACCTCTCATGGGAATGCTTTCATTTACTACCTCTTATCCATGACACAATTGGATGAGTATAGGTGATGAAGAAAATACCACGAAGGTAATTTCCTATGTTTTACCCTAGGATGGAACTATACAGCTAGGTTATGTTTTCAAGAGGCTACTTTGGAGGGAAACCTTTGTGCAACTTACATGTACCAACTCCTTAGTTATATCCTATACAACAATATCTACGACATAGATGTCCTTATTCGAGACATAGTTTTGTGAGTTCTTTGTATGTTGGTCCATTCAGACATTTCCAAACTTTGCACTGTTCGAGACTCCCTCTGGAAGCCCGAGTGTTCGATGTAAGAGTTCAACCCTTTCTGTCCGAGGTGTGTCTGGGTCAATGAACTAGAGGAGTTGAGCATCAATTGGGGTTTTCCGCTGAACGCACCTGAGGATTCTCTATGATGGGAGATTTGGTAGGAATATCAGAGAGCTTTCTTTTTTGGATATAAGATGAATTGCGAGAACACAATTCTTCAAAGGAGAGAATAATATATCACCCCAAACATTTTATGGTATGTTTCTATTAAATACACTGTATTCATTAGGTAGCCTATATTTCCTGAATCACTAAGCCCCTATGGAACAAAACATGGTTACATATTAGAGATAGCCATAACATAGCCACTAAACTTAAATTTACCAGCTATGTGATTTGAAATTTGAAAATCTGACATGCATGGTTGTGTTCAGGGTGATATTTAGAGTCTGATAGAATTAACTTAATTTTTGGTGAATAGTAACCTACCCTTATGAATAGTAACCTACCCTTAGGAATACTAATTTACCCTTATGAATAGTAATATGACTCTTATGAATGGTATCAATACCCTTGAATGTATAAATGAATTTAGACACCATAAAGATGGAGATGAGTATTCAAAGTGTTTATATATTTCAATTAAATAATGATTTAATTAAATATTTAATTAATCATATTTATAAAATTATTTTTGAAAAATGGACTTATTTTTTGGATTCTACACCTCAAAAAATGGTTATGGTGGATTTTTGGGATTTTTCTGAAATACTTTAATTTTTTATTAATAGTAAAATTCGATAATTCACAATAAATGCTAAATAATTTATTAATTGAGTCATCATTGATGGTCTACTGATGTAAGCCCAATTTATTAGGATCCACATGTGTACATTACTGTTCTTAGTCATGCAATAATCACTATTGGTTGTCTTGCGAGGAAATAATAAATTAATGATTATAATATTAAGAAATCCCCTCTCTCCTCCAGTATAAAAACCCCCTCTCAACCCCCTCTTCCATTCACTCCTCTCAAACCTTGTGCCTTTTCCAAATTCTATCCAAATACCTTCCCAACCTCCTCCCCCACGTCCATCAAGATTTCGTCTCATAAAAAGGCCAAAACCTCTCCCCTTAAGAGGTTCCCAAAGGAGGAAGTCACAAGAGGTAAACTCCTCTTTCAAATCTTTTTTAAGTTCTTCTATTTTTATTCCTTTTCTCACCTCCCTTCACCATAATGGTATGATAAATCCAGTAACATACATGTAATGTAATTTCTTCATGATAATGGTATATTTCATTACCTCCTCTCTTTTCCCCACCATTTATTTGAAAGAAATGAAAGCACTGTTTGAGATGTGTTAATTTATCACATTCAAGGACAACAGTTTATCTATTTTTGCTATAATCATTAATTCTGGTCATGAGACCATTATTTTTATGGTCGAAACATATTATTATGTATTATAGAACGTATTTAAGATTCTAGAGTCCATTTTTTCAAATGGTCTTGGGTTATAAAGAAAAATGAGTTCATTGTAATCAAAACCCACAAATTAAACGAAATAATTATCATTAAAGTTCTATACGATAATTCATCCTCGTCCCATGTATCCAGGTTATATAAATGACCAATAACACCTATTTATTTTCATAAATAATATATAATTTCAATTATGGAGTTTTAAATTCATTCAACCTACTTAAAATCAAGTGAACCGAAGATAAAAATAACGAAAATGAAAACTCCGAAGTGATGGAATTCAATACAATAACTAATCAATAAATGTTGGATCGAATAGTTGATATAAAAGTCTATTATATGGAACAATACAAGAGGGGGGGGGTGAATTGTAGGTTTAAAAACCTTGAGTTTTAGTAACAAAGAGATTAGTTTAAATGAACTTAAACTAATACAAATACAAATACCCTCAATTGTATTGAATGTAAAAGGTATGAAGTATTGTAATACTAAAGTTATGTAAAACAATTGTATTCAAGATGAACACAATAATCAGAGTAATACAGATATGAATGATTCTACCTTAAAGCGTATAGAACCAATCAATACAATATGTAATGGAATGATTGTAATTGAAACAATTACAATTGAATAAGTAAAGAAGAAAGGAAACAATACAAATCCCTTTCTAATACAACAGCGGAAATGTAAAAGTAATACAATTCTTTTAACCCAAAGAGAAGGGTTATCCTTTCACCTAGGATAAAAGGTCTGTCTCACCAACACCTTGGTGAGCCCTCGATACGATGATCGGCACGTCTGTCTGCCTATCCCCGGCAGCCCTCGATTTTTCAGGTAATCGGCACCTCTGTCTTTCAATTACTTGAAAGCCCTCGATACGATGATCGGACGCACAAGGCTGATGAGAGAAGTCACAGTGTCTCTCTCTAGAATCTTCGTAGTTCACAGAGTCTCTTTCGTTCTCTTCGTTCATCTGTGTTTTCTCAGCTTCAAATGACCTCCTATTTATAGGCCTCGGGTTCCAACGGTCATATTGCCTCCAACGGTCATATTGAAACAGAAAGCACGACATCGTTTTGATTAGTATATAACTAACTCAACGACATCGTTTTGTTAGGATAACAGATATATAGAAATGTAAAACATGAGTACTATTCATATGCAGAGAGAGTTTTTGACAAAGTACCAAGACAAATAATGATCATCTGAATAGAAAAGTCAGTACGATACGATTGACAGAGTCAGTACGATACGATTGACAGAGTCAGTACGATACGTTTGACAGAGTCAGTACGATACGTTTTGGTCGGTACGATCAACATCGTACGATACGATAAACATGATAAAAGACAATTTGTTATTTACAAACATATGATAGAATACATTTGAGATTTCCAAAACATGACATAGAATATATTTGTGATTTCCAAAACATGATGTAAAAGCCAAAAGAAGACTTTTGACTTAACAATCTCCCCCTTTTTGGAAAGCACAAACACACAAAGTAAATGAAACAAGAAATACTTATCTCCTCCTGAGTTATTGAAAACTCTTCTGAATAAGAAATTGAATACAACTAACTCCCCCTTAGGTATTGACTTTCCTAAGGATTGTATTCATAGATTTTCCTTAAGAGCATTGTAATGCATTCTCCCCCTTTGTAAAACAATCTTTGCTTTGTAAATATTCTCCCCCTTTGTGATTTACAAAAAGAAAGGAGGAATCTCGAATTGTCTGGAAGAGTTAGTGAAGTAATACAAGACAATGGATAAAAGAGAAAGGATTATAAGAGTTATTACAAAACAAACATGTTCCAAAAGAAACAAATACAACAATCATTTGTTTTCTCTTTCCTTCTCTTTCTTTATAAGCTCATGAAGCACAGCTTTCATCTTCTTGATCTCCTTCTTGTCTTCAGAAATTGATTCACCCTGAGTTTTGAGAAGCTCTTGTTGATCCGCAAAAATCTGATCTTGATTTCTGATGGTTTCCTCCTGGACTCTGATTACTTCTTCAAGAGTATCAATTCTGTTTTGCAGAGTCTTGTTATCCTTGGACAACTCAGAATTTTGATTCTTCAGTAAAACCATTTCATCTTTGAAAAATGAAACCTTCGAGAAATCAGATTGGAAAGCATTCATCCTATCTTGCAAGTCTTTCACTGAAGGAACATCGGTTCTTTGAGAAGACAAAAGGTTCAGCCTTTCAACCGTTTCTTTATCAAGCTTGTTGAAAGCAATTGCTATCTCATTTGATAACCTCCTTATATCTTCAATAGCTAATTCATGATCATTGATTGAGCTTTCAGTTTTGTATGACCACTTGGTCATCTTATTGCAAGCTTTCTTATGAGCAACCGAGCTTTCCGAAAGAACTTTCAGATCGGCTTCTACTGACAAAACTTTCTTTCTCAATTCTTTTACAGAGCCAAACTTTTTCCTTTGATTTTCAGTAATAAAATCAATCTTCCCTTCCAGCCTCGGGAAATAAGGAATTGTTTTCTCCACCCTTCTCAAAACATGAACAATGTAATCACTCTTCTTGAGAGAGATTGTATGCTCTGAATCAGTATCTTCATCGTACGATGCTAGTTCATACGATCTGCTTGAATCAACAACTGGCTGTTTCCCTTTCGCTTTTTCTTTCTGTTTTCTTTCATCTTCCACTCTGTCACTAATGACAACTACTTTATCAGACTGAGAAGATTGAGCATCTTGCTTTTCTCGAGATGACATCCTGTCCGGAGATCTTTCCTGATCGGTATGAGGAGTTTGTTGAACACCTTCGCTCATCTTTTGAAGCGATTCCTCTCTACTTTTCTTTGAACTTTGAAGAAATTCTAACAGAAAATCTTTTTCTTCTACTTCCACTTCTTATATCACTTGTTTTCCTTTTTCTTTCTCAGGCAGACTCTGTACGATGGGCTCTTGATGCACTTCCACAGTTAGTTGAGCACTAGCATCTTCAACTGCTTTCAAGACGTTAGAGATATCAAAGTCCTGAGCCTTTCTTTTCAAAAGAGTCTTCTTTTTCTTTTCAGCTTGAAGGGTTTCTTCTACCCTTATTCTTTCTGCAAGGGCCTCAGCAGGATCAAGACCAAACTTCGGATCGCCTTCCTTTCTTTGTTCCTTGTCCTTTCTCCATTTGGCTACAACTTCCTTACTGTACCTTGGCTTCTTCTTTGGTTTTGAACTAGTTTGAGGATCAGACTTTCGAGTAACACCGGTGGATTGATTGTCCTTGGCTGGCATAGGTGCCGATTGATTTTGAGCCAATTCAGCTTCTACATCTCTGACAAAAAGTTTTGAATTTGAATCAAAACAAACATTCAGCTTTTTCATCGTACTCTTATTAATCAAAGACGGCCACAAATCCATAGGTTCTCCTTTCAAAGGAATGTTACAAAACTTCATACTCTCAAGAATGAATTTTGTAAGGATGGCTGGATACATTATTATTTGGGATTTAATCCCTCCTTTCTTGACATTCTTGATGGTTTCAAAAATATATCCCATGAGATTTACTTTCCTCATATTCACAAGATAGTCGAGCATAAAGACATCAGAAACTTTAAGGGTTTCTCTATCCCCTTTTCTTGGGACAAGAAAACCTTTCATCCATAAAGTGACAAACTGATTGTCCGGTGAAAGATGATAAACTTTCCTCTTTCCCTCATTAACAACAAACAAAGTTTTTTCAGCACTTTCTCTATTAAACGTACCAACTTCCTCTGGTAGTTTGTGAGATGGACAGAATGCATCGCCTTCTATAGAAACATTCAGAAAATGTGCCGCTTGTTTCACAGACATAGATAACTTTCTATCGTACACAGCGAAGTTTATAGTCATATCTTTGTCGAAAGAAACGGTTTTGTAAAACTGACAAACTTCATCAAAAAGAACTGGATCTTGAATATCAGGCTTTTCCACACAGAGATGTTCCCATCCTTGAAACAAAATAATCCTCTTGATTATAGAATCGTACATATCGAAAAATTCTCGGGATACTAACCTTTCTCTGTGAAAGTCTTTCTCTGTAAAAGTCTTTGAAGACATTTCGGCAGGAGTATTAGCAGAAGATTGAGACATAAAGGTTCTGCCGATGAGAAGATCGTACGATGGTTTATAGCTGGTGGAGCAGAGCTTCGCCTCAAATTCTGAAACTTCAATGTGGGTTTGGGGAGGGGAGGGGGGTATTTATAGGCGATAAAGAGATGACCGTTGATATTCTACGGTCAAGATTAGATAATACCAGATCAATGGTTAGGATTAAAACAAAGAAAATAAAATAAAAAAAATGAAAAGAAACCTGTCGGAGAACATAAGGTGATTGCTGGTTTTGGTATGAATCAAAAGTAAACACAATCGTAAGAAAAAAAAATCATGATGCCGATGGAAAACAAAGTCATTACTATGATCGGACCGTACGATGGAAAATAGTTGTTACCATTAACCGACAGTACGATGGAAAACAATCTCAATACTATCATCGGTCGATACAAAAAAAATCGAATGATACGATGGAAAAGAATTTGAATACTATCATCGGTCGATAAAAAAAATCGAATGATACGATGGAAATGAATTTGAATACTATCATCGGTCGATTCACAAACTATTGAATGATACGATGGAAAAGAATTTGAATACTATCATCGGTCGATTCAAAAACTATTGAATGGTACGATGGAAAAGAATTTGAATACTATCATCGGACGATACTAAATTTTTGAACGATACGATGGAAAAGAATTTCAATACGATAAACAGAAAAACTGAAATGGTCAATACGATAAACAGGAAAACTTAAAATGAAACGATAAAACCGTCAATACGATAAACAGAAAGAAACATATATAAAGAGAGTAAATATTTTAAAGATCAGAAACATAAAGACATAAAGAAATGTCCTCCCCCTTTCTACGAGGAGTTTCTTACTATTAGGAGAGATGTAAAACAGGAAGTAGATATGAATGATTATTTTAATGTAATCATTCCTAGCTTCTGTTTTATAAATTCAAATCTATCGGAAGGTAAAGGTTTTGTAAAAATATCAGCAAGTTGTTCTTGCGTTCCGATGAATTGTAAAACAATATCTCCTTTTTTTGTTTTGATAACCTTTTCAAAGAAATCTTTGTTTCCAGTCATATGTCGAGAGCAACCACTATCCATGCACCAAATGTTCTTATTGATACACTTCTCGTTTTCCTGAAAAAGAAACAATTAGATTTTCGGAATCCAAACTTGTTTGGATCCAGAAGGATTAGATAAAAGAATTTTAAGAATCCACATTTGTTTTGCAAAATGAGCTTTATGAAATCCTAAGGATTGAGTTTTGTTAAGAGAACAATCTCTTCTCCAATGTCCACCACATTGACACTTGGAACAGAAAATGGTTTTTTGGGGAACAAAATAGTTATTACTAAAAACAGGTTTGGAATAAGTATAACCAAGACCAGAACGATTTCTCAAAGGTCTTATTTGAGAGTACATCCTATCAAAGTTTTATTTTCCATGAGTAAAGTTTGACAAGCACTTTTTCAAGGATAAAATCTCTGACTTTAGTTTTAAAACTAAATTCTTGTTTTCTAAAACATTTGAATTAGAACTAGAGTTAGACTCTAAAAAGTTTTTCTTTGAAATAGCAGTTTCAAGATCCTTAGAAAGTTTATCTTTTTCAGATTTGACTTTCTCAAGGGTTTTCAAAATACTTTCAAAATCAGAAGTTTTCCCATCAAGATCTTTAGAAAGATCTGATACTTCTTTAGTCAAAATAGAAATTCTAGAATTTGCTTTTTCAAATCTCTTTTTGAGTTTAGAATTTTTATTTTCAAGTAACTTAGCAAATCTAGAGACTTCTTCAAAAGAAGGTAAAGTATCATCTTCTGATGATGAGGGTTCATCATTTGAAGATTCATAATATTTACTATCAACATAATTTGTATTTAAAGAGACATTTGTAACAGCTTCAGCATTATGTACCTTAGCCATGAGACAATGATCTTCAATTGGTAGTCTGGCTAGAAGTCCAATATTCCTTTGTCCTGACATCTCATATTCTGAAGAATCATATGAGGAATCACTACCACTTTCACTCCATGTATAATTTGCTTTCAAGACTTTCTTTGTCTTATAAAACCTTTTCTTGTTTCTTTCAGAGTGTTTCTCTTTTCTATCTTTCCTCTTCAGTAAAGGACAATCAGGCCTTATATGTCCTGCTTTCTTGCATTCATAACAAGTTACCTCTGAATCTTTCCTATCTTTCATGTCTTTCTTTTTGAATCTATATTGAAAATCTTTCTTTCCCACAATCTTGTTCATCCTCCGAGCAAGATTAGCTAACTCATTGTCTGAAAGATTACAATCACTTGAATCAGAAACAACAACTTTCTTGGATTTAGACCTTGTAACCCTTTCAGGTGTTTTAGCTTTAGATGCAAAAGCTACACTTCCATTCCCATTCTTCTTCTTATTGAAATCAGCATCTCTTTTCATTCTTGTCTCGTGCTGTAGAAGAGTTCCAAAGAGTTCATCAAGAGTAATCTGGGAAACTTTTCTATTTTCATCAATAGCTGTTCTTTTTTACTCCCATTCATTTGGCATAATATCTATAATCTTAGCAACAAGAGATTCATCATCAAGACCTTTTTCTCCCATAGATTGTAAGCTGTTGACAATTGTCATAAACCTTTGTTGCACTTTACATACTGGCTCTCCATAAGGAAAAACAAATCCATGATACTCTACTCGAAGCATTGCTCTCCTTGTTTCTATAACCTTGGATGTACCAAAATGAGTGACTTCTAATTTCTTCCAAATACAGTTAGCTGCTTCACATGAAGATATCTGACTATATATATTCCTGGTCATATAGCATAATAAAGTGTTGCGTACCTTGTAATTCAGTTGATATTCTTGCTTCTCTTGATTGGTGAAAGTACTAACTTCTTTGTCAGGAATTTTGTAACCCCCAGTAAGCATAATAAAATTGTCTACACCAGTATTGATGACGAAAGTCTTCATACGATCTCTCCAATACTCATAATCATTTCCATCAAAGATTGGTGGTCTAGAAGGATTCAGATTATCTATTGATCCGATATTCATTCCTGCCATCTAATATAACAAAAACAACTTTTCCACTCCACACGTTAGTGTAGTAAGTATTTAAGAAAGTAATAAGAAATAAAGCTAGTAATACAAGTCAGTGGAAAACCTCCTCTGATACCAATTGTTGGATCGAATAGTCGATATAAAAGTCTATTA
Source organism: Viscum album (assembly GCA_963277665.1). NCBI lineage: Eukaryota > Viridiplantae > Streptophyta > Magnoliopsida > Santalales > Viscaceae > Viscum > Viscum album. The sequence goes on from OY728150.1 coordinate 1,845,797,723, forward strand.
GATGGAACAATACAAGAGGGGGGGGGTGAATTGTAGGTTTAAAAACCTTGAGTTTTAGTAACAAAGAGATTAGTTTAAATGAACTTAAACTAATACAAATACAAATACCCTCAATTGTATTGAATGTAAAAGGTATGAAGTATTGTAATACTAATGTTATGTAAAAAAATTGTATTCAAGATGAACACAATAATCAGAGTAATACAGATATGAATGATTCTACCTTAAAGCGTATAGAACCAATCAATACAATATGTAATGGAATGATTGTAATTGAAACAATTACAATTGAATAAGTAAAGAAGAAAGGAAACAATACAAATCCCTTTCTAATACAACAGCGGAAATGTAAAAGTAATACAATTCTTTTAACCCAAAGAGAAGGGTTATCCTTTCACCTAGGATAAAAGGTCTGTCTCACCAACACCTTGGTGAGCCCTCGATACGATGATCGGCACGTCTGTCTGCCTATCCCCGGCAGCCCTCGATACGATGATCGGCACGTCTGTCTGCCTATCCCCGGCAGCCCTCGATACGATGATCGGCACGTCTGTCTGCCTATCCCCGGCAGCCCTCGATTTTGCAGGTAATCGGCACCTCTGTCTTTCAATTACTTGAAATCCCTCGATACGATGATCGGACGCACAAGGCTGATGAGAGAAGTCACAGTGTCTCTCTCTAGAATCTTCGTAGTTCACAGAGTCTCTTTCGTTCTCTTCGTTCATCAGTGTTTTCTCAGCTTCAAATGACCTCCTATTTATAGGCCTCGGGTTCCAACGGTCATATTGCCTCCAACGGTCATATTGAAACAGAAAGCACGACATCGTTTTGATTAGTATATAACTAACTCAACGACATCGTTTTGTTAGGATAAGAGATATATATAAATGTAAAACATGAGTACGATTCATATGCAGAGAGAGTTTTTGACAAAGTACCAAGACAAATAATGATCATCTGAATAGAAAAGTCAGTACGATACGATTGACAGAGTCAGTACGATACGATTGACAGAGTCAGTACGATACGTTTGACAGAGTCAGTACGATACGTTTTGGTCGGTACGATCAACATCGTACGATACGATAAACATGATAAAAGAAAATTTGTTATTTACAAACATATGATAGAATACATTTGAGATTTCCAAAACATGACATAGAATATATTTGTGATTTCCAAAACATGATGTAAAAGCCAAAAGAAGACTTTTGACTTAACAATAAAGACATAAATGAACTAACCAGAATTATGATAAACTAAATAAATGTATAATAAGTTCTGGAATAAGTTATTAATAAGTATAATTTCATATTCTAGGAGATTAATTTTGAGAGAAGAATACGTTTGGAGTTAAGGTAAGGGGTTTCTCATCTCACTTTCATTTCTGTGAGATTTTCGTTGTTCACCACTTATTTCATGTATGTGGTATATTTGTACTGACATTTGATATATAATAACATTATTCTATTTATATTCATGTTATTCAATTATTCATTTGAGGTTTATTAAGTTCTGGTCATATGATTCAACCGATCACATTATTAGAAGGGTTTCTTCATCCCACTTCCATTTTCGTGAGATTTTCCATATTCACTAGTAAAACTTTTGTATGGTGTATGTATACTGACCATTGATGTCTCATATCATGAATATATTTATCTTAATGGTATTAAATCTATCATTTTTATGTCATTAGTTTTGGGGCATACGATTCAATTGATTACAACGTGGTAAGGGTTTCTTCATCTCACTTCCATTTTGGTGAGATATTCCATAATCTCTACTATTACTTTGTATGGTTTATGTATACTGCCCATTATTTTCCCATATCATGAATATCTTTATTTTCATGATATTCAATTTATCATTTGACGATCATTAATTTTGGGGAATACGATTCAATTGTTTACAATGTTGTAAGGGGTTTCTCATCTCAATTTCATTTCTATGAGATTTTCATTGTTCACCACTTATTTCTTTTATGTGTTATATGTGTACTTCCATTTGATATATAATAACTTTATTCTATTTATATTCATTTTATTCAATGATTAATTTGAGGGTTATTAAGTTCTGTTCATATGATTCGACTGATCACATTATTTTAAGGGTTTCTTCATCTCAATTTCATTTTTGTGAGATATTTCTGTAATCACTACTATCACTTGTGTATGGTGTATGTATATTGCCCATTGATGTTTCATATCAGTAATCTCTTAATTTTTATGATATTCAATTTATCATTTGACAATCATTAATTTTGGGCATACGATTCAATTGATTACAGAATTGTAAGGGTTTTTCACCCGAACATCCATTTTCATTCAGGTTACTTTTATTGTCTAATTTCCTAGATGAAATTATTTTTTATTGTTATGTACTCCTCATATATTCTATGTGAGTACTATGAATATGTTTACAAACTAGTATCCTTCCTTATTTTAACGAAAGTTACACTTTTTTAATGGAACTTTCAAAATTGTATCCAAAATACAAGCCTAATTCAAGGGAAGTTCTCAAATTCTTATCTATTTTCAAGGGAACTATATAATCTATCTTTGAAAACCATTATCTTTATCAAATAACTCATTTGATTATGAAAATGATATCTTACCTAACTTCTTGTTTTATACAAAGATTTTCCAAAGAACTCTTTTTTTCAAAATAAAAGAGTATTTATCTCAAAAATTGCTTAATGATTTTATAAGAGTATTCTCATTTGATTCAATACTCTTATTGATACTTACGTATTTTTGGGGTTAATCATTTATGAAGTCATATACCATATTCTATTGAATGTTTTATGACTAGATTTATTGTGGGAAATCTACCATAAAACCATTCATCGTATTTCTTGGATTGGTTAGTGTTTTATGTTTAATGATTTGGGAAAGTTAGTTACATTTCATATGATTGTTTCCATATTAATTTATATGTTGTATATGTTGAACCCCACTCATATGAGAAATGAATTGGACTTATTATGTAATGGGTGGGGCCCGCTATATCCATTTAATGAATCGGCAGGTCTCATGAGACAACTATACGTGGAATAGGTCAAGGCCTTTCCCAATGTGATATGGATTTTGGCTGGGGCCTTAATCATTAGACGTCTTAGCCGAGGCCTTGAAAAAATGCTTCAGAATGTTCGGCATTATGAATTCCATCATTATGAGTTCAACTATTGATATTTCATGTGTTTATTTGACTATTAGATTACACATGATTATGGGTTATATGGCTTTATTTACTCAGCTCATATTCCTACCATAATGTGTTCAAGTTTATTATTAAAGGCATGTGTTTTCAATTATTCACCATGTCTAATTTTTATATTATCTTCTTCTGTATTTTTTACTCTTACTGAGCATTTGAGATCACCCTTTTCATTGTTTACCTTCAACAGGTTATGAATAGGATGTCTTTTATTGAGTGCTAGTGGATGAAATTTTTTTCATTATGGATTGTATCTTTTCCATTGTAATTTATGTTAAATCAATGTATCTAGTTACTTAAAGACTACTAAACTTATCATTCTTTCAGGATTTTCATTCCTTCTAACCATGCCAATATCACAAGTAATTCATAGGCTCCAGTCTAGAGGGGTCGGGGTGTTAGAGTTCAGGAGGCCATTAGTGAGTAGCATCTTATGGATCTATTCTCTGAGATGTATTCTAAGGTGCACGACATATAGGGGAAGACGTTTCATTCCTCTGTGGCTATTACCTCTACTCTACTTGATTGAGTGTGAATGAGACAGCTATCAAATTCTGAAGGCCTTGTCCTACGGGAGAGTGTGTCAGGGGAGGACCCTATTCCTGGATGGAAAGTAAGTGAGGATGAGATATTGTATTTTCATGGGCATGTAAGGGTGTCAGAAGGCATACATGAGGAGCTTATGCAGGATTTTCATTCCTCAGTTTGGGTAGTTCATCCTAGAATCACACATATGTATCAAGATCTACACCATTAGTATTGGTGTACATGCATGAAGAGATATGTTGTTGGGTTTGTCCTGAGGTGTTCCACCTTTCATCAGGTGAAGGTGGAGCCTTAGTGAACTTTAGGGATTTTTCAGCAGTTACCCATTCCTGAGTGGAAGTTGAATGGCGCCGTGATGGATTTTGTGACAGGCTTACCGAGGTCTCCTCAAGGGAGCGATGTAGTTTTGGTTGTCGTTGAAAGACTCACAAAGGTTACACACTTATTACTGATCAAGGAGACAATAAATTTTGATGAACTAGGAAGGATGCACATCTATGAGATTTTACATTTACACGGAGTTCACACTCTATTGTTTCAAATAGGCATGCCTGTTTTACTTCTCATGTCTAGTAGGGACTATAGAGGGCATTGGGTACATAGGTACACCTGAGTACAGCTTAATATCCCATGATAGAAGGCTAGCCTGATCGTACAATATAGGTGATAGAGGACATGATTTGATCATGCGTCCTAGTTTTTAGAGGTTCTTGGGAGAAACACATACATCTTATGAAGTTTTATTACAATAATAGTTTTCATGAAACTATTCAGATGCCACCTTATGAGTCTTTGTACGGTAGTCCTTGCTAGTCACCCCTATTTTGACTCAAGGCTGGAGAGGCAACTATGTTGGCACCTCGTCTTTTCCAGGAGACCAAAGAGTAGGTAGAGTTGATTTGGAAGAGGATGGATACTGCACAATAACGACAGAAGTCTTATGCTGATAGAAAGAGATGAACTCTTGAGTTCGACGTTAGAGATCATGTTTTATTATGTCTTACACTGAGGATGGGAAACATGAGGAATAGGAGATAGGGAAATATTTCACAGAGATATGTTGGACTATTGAAGATTTTGGAGAGGGTCAGGCCAGTTTCCTATCAGTTGTTGTTACCTCAGAGGTACAGGGATATGCATGACATATTCCACATTTCTCAGCTATGATGTTACTTCTCAGACATGACTAATGTTATTCAACTAGAGGAGGTCAAGCTATAGGTGAATGCATCATTTGAGGAGCATCCTATTTGAATTGTTGATCGAAGAATGATGGTTCTTCTTGGTTGATCCATTTCTCTAGAACATTTACTTTGACAGAACGAGTGAGTATATAACGAGACTTGGGAGAGGGAGACCAATGTGCGATCACATTGGCCGAAGATGTTTGAGGATTCTTCTTCTTTGCCACCTTTTTAGTGAAATTCACAGATGAATTTCCTTAAGTGGGGAAGTTTGAAAGAACTCGTATCTTCTTTTCAGGTACACATCCAATTTTTCTAGTGTTTTGGGAAAAGAGGAGATTATAGAAATTTAAAGAGTACACACCAGGTACTTTGCAGTATACATCGTGAACCCAGTTGTCATGGGTGACCGTGTACTGTTAGTATAATGAATGAGTATATTTCCATTTAGTGTGACCTAGAGAACGCCTAATGTGGGACCTGGTAAAGTCATATACATGTCATGTATTTTTAAAAGACATACCATGTAAGTTTTTTTATTTCATTAAATGGCCTTAGCTCATGTCTCATTCATAGATTCGTCTTCTCCTAACCTTGTATCATCCAGGATTGATGGGGATGGACGATTCTTCAACAAGCCCCCAACTCAATGTCTGTTCTCTAAATCAACCACTGTCTATTGTGTTGGAATCTCCACGGTGAGTTTTTCCTTCTTCTAGAGCCTCATTCCTTTATTTTTCCTATTTTGTGAGATATACATGGTTGAATATTTTAGGCATTTTTGTAGATCTACATTGTTCTAAGACAATTCAAGGGCCAATGTTCTAGTGTGTTCTTCATACAAAGCCGCTGTAGGTGGTTTGTGCCCTTCCATAGTTATTTTTTGAATATTATATGAAAAAGTGGCAAATACCCTAGAACGGGGTACTACGTGTTTATGGATTTTGGCCCTCTTAATTCCTATTATGCCTTCTGTGCCTGAGTAGAGGTTTTTTTATTGTGAATATGGTTATTTTCAATTATATGGATGTGGTTCCCATGTTTTTTTTTATATTGACCGTTTGGTCTAGCTTTTTCAGTTAGGCTGCTTGTTTTCCATGCCTAGAATTGTTTGAATGAATTGATATTATCTGATATTGTTATATGCTTATATTTTTTTAGACAAGTTGTTCTTGAAAGTTGTGAGCCAATTAGTTCATAAGGTTTACATTGGTTGCAGAACATTTTTGTCCATGATTGACTTACACAGGGCTGTGGGAACCTTGTGTAGTAGACCATAGGGGGAACGGACACGGATGGCTTCTCTAGAGTGTCTGTTAGCTTTGACGTTGCAAGACCATTGGGGAGATGGAGTTTGTTCTCCCTCAGAGTATCGGTAGTTTCATGTTACGAGGTCATAGGTGGAATTGAATGTTGAGTGCTTCCTCAGTGTATATAGTTACCAATATGAGACCACGGGGGAATTGACGATGAGTGCATCCTCATAGAGTCTTTTCTAAAGATGAACCAGAGGGGTCAGACTATGACTAATTCCCAGAGGGTTGCTTGTCTTTAGTTGGTTAAACCAGAGGGTTTAATCTTTGAGTACTTCCCAAATGGTTACTTTTATATGATTAGATGCTTACTTGATATACGAACATGAATGCAATTGAAACTATAGGGTTTTTTACTTTTGAGTACTTCCTTTTTTACTACTTACTTTTTCATATTGTCTTCCATATATATTCACTGACTTTTAGGAAAAAATATTTGGTTGGTTTCGTACTGGGATTATTCTCACACCCTATTTGGGTTATATTTTTTGGACCAAATAGATTATATTTCTGTAGGTATAGATAAGGGAAATTTTCCATTTATGATAGGTACATGACTGATGTGGAGTTGGAGAGCATGAGACCAAGATGAGGCTTGCGATGCTGCTAGAGTTTATTTGTTTTCTTTGTACTTTTGTTTAGTATTGTTTTCTAACATTGTGACTTATTTGGATTCTTTCCTAGAAATTTTTATTATAAATCACTTATATATGTGCTCGAGTTGTTTATTACTTTCAGTCTTCCACTATTTACTTATTTCATGTTATTACTGCTTCTTCTATTCTTATCTGTTTATTTATGATGGATTACTCTTCCAATGAGGGTGTAGCTTCCCCAATTTCACACCTAAGGCCCTCATTACTCGTCGGTAGTCTCTGGCATTTGAGTAAATGTGATTGAGGCCATCTTACCAACTAGGTACGGGGCACCTCTAGGTGGCACCCAGAACTGGGACATTACATTCTATATTCATCAGGTCAGACTCTGGCACCCATATGTTCCAACGTGTTCCCCAAGATCTTCCTTAGTCTACCATGCCGACACCTATCAATCACCTTTTTAACATTCCTATGAACTTGGGTCAAATCACATAGTTGTACCAATCTTCTTTTCATTGTGTTCTAAGATGTTCATCCAATCATCACTGCAATCTACCATGTGTGGAGAACACTTCATTGACTAGAGACACTCATGATTTATTATAAAAACTATGTATTTGATTGATAACTCCAAATAAATACTTTAGACATTTTTTCACTTAAAACTATTAGAATATATAATTATTTATTTTTATTACCCATGAAGAAATACTTCCAAGTCTCGCTATTTGTGAATTTGCACATGTCATAGAGCTCTACACATTAAATCACCTTCTCTATAAATATTTTCATTTTCAAGAATTTTCCCCTCCATCCCATATCATAGAACCCCTCCAGATTATAAACAATACCAAAGTACATGAATCAAAATATTATCAACAAAATCAATTCAATAAGGATATACTATTCTCTATTTCATGAAAACATCACTGTATTTTTTCTACTTATTTCAGTGAACTAACACTATTTACCATGATTCTGCTAATTCGACACCCAAAATATCCAATTAAACATAAATTCATATAACATTTTTTCATTTAATAAACTAAAAAAACATGTAGATAATTTTTTCAACTACTTTCCAATTCTTGAACTAATAAATTCAAAGTGGTAGGGTACTGTCTTCATCCCATAAAACCAAAGTATTACATCTGATAGTTGATCTTATGGATCTCAAACACATAACTAGGAAAATATTTATAAAACCAAACAAAAATAATATCTATCTTTATAATTTTTTTCAATTAATATTCTAATAATCACCAACTTAGTTGATATTCTCATGCTCATAGTAGTGTCTCTCTGGAAATATCTTATTCACTCTCCTTCTATATAACATGTATCATTCTTCTCCATAATCATTATAATATTCTATACTCCCACTAATTTATCAATTCCTAGAATAAATAAAATTATTATCAAATATATCTATATACCCATGAAACTCGTATGAATGAATCCATATATTTTCCATAAAAATAATAATATGAAATGAGCAATCATCCTCTGCCTTCATATAAATTTGATCAACATGTTGGTATAGAATACTGTATATGGCCTCAATCTTCGAGATGTGTATATTAGACATTTTTTTCACTATGATTCTGAAAATTGTTTGATTTATAAAAAACCATTTGTGAAATCATTGATACTTGAATATATCTAGGCTTCTCTTGTAATTTCAATGTCAATAGCCTGAAAAACTCCGACTAATATTTGGATCGATGTAACCAAGAAAATTTGTTCCTTCCCTCCCACTTTCTCTTAACTCGATTCATATAACATGAGTGTCACAAGGTTATTGGAGAGGTACTTATGATTATCTAATGATCATCCAATTATTTTTCCTAGAGAGTTGAAACCCTTATAAAGAAAAATTCACTAGAAATTGTGATAATTTTTTCTCTAGCTTCAATACAACCAATATAAAAAAAATTTGTACACTTTAAAAGGCAATATAATAAATGTCTAATAATTAATTTCATTTGATATTTCCAATAGAATACCCTATTTAAAAGGGAAATGAACCAATTTTCCATATATTCCACCTCAACTGAAATATATTTGATCACATACAACACATAATTCTATAAAAATAACATCCTTTTTAGGACCCAAATTTATAATGATCCTAGTAAATATAATAATATAGTAAGTTTAATCAACTAAAATTATTCTAGAACCCATAATTTCTCTGTAACCTCTACACTTTCATACCAACTTCTAGTAAAAAAAATTAAGGTTCTTCTTGATTCATCAATGAAGATACTTTGTAGTAAAAAAATCCAATAAGAGAAACCACATGAACAAGAACATTTGTTGATGCCGCCAAATATTTCAACAACTATAACTAAGTTCCAAAAATAATTTGAATGGGTCATGATTTCCACCATTACTCCTATCTAAATCATATGTTCTTATGAATGAAATCATAAAGACTGTATCTTCTAGTCATATGATCCCCATCCTACCAACCACTCCTTCTAGAACATGAAAATATGTACATATGTTTAATCACACTAAAGACCGACAAAATGAATTCCCATTCCTTTTCCAATTTCTCTTATATCCTAGATGAACATATATTAATGAATCTATATATTATCACCCCATATATCTTTTATTCATACTCCATATGAATCCATATGTATGGACACTATCATAGGGAATCTATAATAAACACTTCCACCACATTCGTAATCATTGATAGATGAATCTCTAAAGTATCTAACTTAACTCAAGATTAGTGTATGTGAACACTTGGTAACAATTTAATTTACCCAATCCCATATATATCTATATGGAACCATTGGAATTTATTCAATCTTGGAATCGACCTCTTGATATTTGTAAATTTTTCTAAAATAAAACTGCAGATTGAATCCTCTATAGAAAACTCATTCCAATAACATACATTATTTTTTATGAATTAAACATGTAAAAAAATCCATATAAAAGTATTTTCTCTCCATTTATATGAACATTCTTCTAGATTATTTCACTATCAAGAAGAATTATAATCCCTCTAGGATTAGTAAACCCAATACACTCTATGATCAACAGCACCCCTCCCCCTTTCGAATCATCACACTAATACTTAACATATATAACTTTACTCCTAAAAAATGTGAGTTCCCACTAAATTCATAATGAATATGTCAATATCAGATTTTATCAAAAAATTATCCTACCATATCCCAAAAATACAGACCAATGAATAGTAAACACCTCATATGACCTTCCATTTAATGAGACATTCGATATCCTATATAACACCTTTGGTACCACATCTATATATTGTTGATATTTTTCATGTAACCAAATTGTAAACAAGAAAGGGAGGACCCAATAGTATTTCAATAAATATTTTAATATTAGATAATAATTCAAACATTCCATAAGAAACCATTCATTAAAGTGAACTCATGGTATTTGTGAAACCATCTTATAAAATTATTGATATCTGATTAACACTACTCTAGATTATATGATTAACTACATTACCAGACACTGTGCTACAATGATTTATAACCTAGATGTGAAAAATCGATCTAATTCCAATTTTGGGGATGATAATGTAGTTTCAAATCATCTGATGTTTAAAATTTGGGTTCACTACAATAGTGTATGATCAACAACTAAAGAAAAATTATTTCAATCGACCATCCACCGTGACTTGGAACTATAGAAATAATAATTGCAGTAACTCCAATCACTACATCAATTCCTCCGTAAACTTTGGTTCCGGTCACTTCAAGGTCATCCATCTGACCAATGTACAAGAGAATGAGCACATGACCGGTTCATACATGCATGAACATAATACAAACATAATTCACACAAGTATTATATGTTTCAAATATTATGTCATATAACCATATTATAATTATGAGTTCACATCCATTAAATATAAAATATAATACATATAATTTATTGGGTTAATTATCTTTTGAAAAAACTTCTTATACTATCATAAGATGTCCCTTTAACACCTTGGAAGTTACGCCATTTTTTCTTCCTCCCCTAGGTCTTTAATCAATATAATTTCATCCTTCAAAACCTTGATGATTACAAGTGTACAATATCCAAATCCACCTTTATCTATCCTATCATTTCCAATCAGTCACCTTTATCATTTTTTTGTAAATTAAAAACACTACATATAGTTGTATCGATACTACTATTTATAGTATTCCCATCTAGTCATTTTTTATCACAACTGCCTTATATATGTGTGTGGCCCTCGATTGATTTGAGAAACTTATAACTTCTTATATAATTTTTTTATTTTGCAAACAAATCTAGAAGAATATCCCAAACCATATTCCACTCCACATTGATAGTATTTGTGTATCTCCATTTATAAAATCCATTAAAAAATACATCCACTTATCACCATAGTAACATCACACAATTCATAAACATCCAAACTATTAATCAAATACTGTAGAAATTATTTTATATTCTAGAAATAAAACTCTATATTCTCTTAATTTTACCCTTGTAGAGAATGAAAAACATTAGTGTTCATGAAATGTAATATCATCCTCAGTATTACCACACTCACAGTCCACTATTATCTATCTACTGAACTCATTATATTTACTCCTACTAAAACTTTTAGTGAAATCACACTATTTAATGTGATTACACTAATTCAAAAACACAAGTGTCACGTCAATATTTTTTTTAATAATATTGTTTAATTTTTCCAATTGAAACATTCCTATATTAAAAATTCATTGTATTGGATTCTTCTATCTGAACCAATAATTCCATGGATTTAGTGAACTATGTTTATTCCTGTTCTCTCATGTGTTAAATCCATTAGATAATATTTTAGATATATGAAACATGAAAAATAATATAATTCCCCCATAAAAGTATAATAGTTTCTAGTATTTTCCTCTTTTACATTGGATGGCTGATTAAGGTGATGTGGCCCAACCAATTCTTATTGGTTTGGGAAGCCAACCCTAGGACATTAAAAATTATTACCAGCTCCTTTTCTAATTTTGTTTTAATATTTATCCTCTTTAGATTAGATGTAGGATATCTTTTAATATTGGTATGGATATTATTTATAATATTAGAAAACCCAAATATGAAGGAATAGAAATTTTCTCACGATGGGAATGATATTATTATTTTTCAATACATGTGGTTTTAGAGTTTCATAGACAATAAGTTTAAATATAATGATTATTATATTTCACTCTTGGCCGTGAGTGAAAATACATTGTTCATTTACGAATTATTTTTTCCACATATGAATCATATAACATTGATATTCTTGTATGGGATTTATGTTCTAGTTATGATGTAGTATTTAGTTATATAAATGATCAATAATAAGTTACATTGAATTTTCATAAATAAATTCTTGGTGGATATCAACATTACTAACCAATGGTTGAAATCTAATTTTATTGATATATGTTAATAATTCATGTAGACCTATGTAAGCTCATACCTAAACTATGAGTGTTTGAGCTATACTTGAGCTAATATTTGTTAGAACCCGATTAAATTTTTCTTGAATTTGGGGGAGAAAAACGAGTTAACTATTACTATTTTCCTAAAATTACTATATCTTGACCTATTTTAGTAACTTTTAACAACTTTTTGTTTTTTCATTATAGTGACATACAACAAAAAGTTCCTCTAATTGAGCTCTAAGAGTTAAAGGGATGATCATTAACGCAAAAAATGTGGAGTTGTGGCTACTTTTTATACATGTTCCTCCTATATACTAGAAGAACTGAGAGAGTTATCTCTATATTATCCAGTCTATGGGACTTGATCCATAGATATTCACTAAAATATTCCCCAAAATATGTGGGAGAATTATACTCTTTATATACTGTATAGAATATCCTAGCACCTATGACATGTTTAGGTCCTTGAAAAAAAACAAGTGGGGCTATCATGGAATTATTTTTTCTCATTTCTTTAAGAAGTTTTTACATTAGAAATTTAGGGAAGATAGGGATAGGGAGTTCATGCACATAATCTAAGTTGTAAATGAATGTTGTGGATTCTATTGTGTGGGTTAGAGATTTTTCATGGTTTACTCTTACTCTAGTGAATGATGATATTTTTGGTTTACATCTTTTGGGGACGACCTAAAGTGGTATATTGAAACCTCCTCATGAGGAGGCACCAAACTGATCTTATCCATTCAAGATAGAATGGTTTCTTATATTTGAGGATAAGTCATTTTATAGGTAGAAACAAGCATATGTACTATGATTTTCACCATGGATGCGACAACTACATGATTTACGGTAGGCTTTCTTCTTTTCTATTAAGAGGAAGTACCTCAGTCAAGTGTTAATAGTTTCATTGATTAGTTTATATTTATATAGATTGTGATAGGATTATTATGGTGTGAAAATCTTGTGGATTAGTGGGGTATAATAGAGGTTCTTTATCATAGACACTTGGCTGATTGGTGGGGTGATTCTATAAAAACACCAGGTTATCGAGAAGGGCTTTGAAATATTATGATTGTTGGGGATCCTCTGATAATTAAGGTCATAGAATATGGTATGGTACCTAGGGTAAAGATAATAACTAAGGAAGGGTTATGCATTTTAATAATTTCAGGAAACACCAAATTATTTTCATGGTTAAAGCCATATCTATTTCAGTAAACATTCTCCACATGATTTGAGAGTGGGGCCATTGATTTTTTGAGGTATGATACTTGTGGCAATGATCCAAGCATTTGTTTTATTTTGTATTTGTGTTATAATCCTTCATATAAACTCAATTTTCTTAAAATTTTGAAATCTATATATATTATATATGTGTGGTGATGCCTATCTAAATTGTCATATTGGTGTGGTTAGAGGGTATTTAGAGATGATCAATTTATTTTTTACATGATTAGATGTTGTAGGTTTCTCTAGGATTTTCATATTTTTTTGAAATGTATTTTATATGTAGAAAGGGGAGTCAATTTATTGACTGGATATGAAGAAAACACTGATTAATATCATCAAATGGTATTTTTACATCTTATTGCGTCATTTTCAAACCTATATTAGAGTATGTATTTTGTAATCCAAACTCTCATGTTTAGGATATTATTATTAGGGATACTTTTTATTTGAGATATGTTGAGGAGATGTGGAATCTTGTCATTCTCCCTCTCTTCAACCAATTTTAAGAAGTTTTTCCAAATTATATCACCCATAATAGAATGATAAAGTTCATTATTTACTATCTTCCACATACAAATCCCATTACTATTTTACAATATAAAAGGGATCCAACAAATAATATAGAGGTAACACTACAATTAGGGTTTCTAGAGGTATATAGAGTTCATTCACCCATGAACATTTATTTTGGGGTTCTCTTTTGTTATTCTTCATGAAGGTAGATAGAGAGTTTGTTTTAATAGGAGGAGTATTATAGACTTAAATCAGTGATTCTTAGAAATTTGAATATGTTTCGCTATATTACTGGCTTATTTGATTAGTCTATCAGATCCAAATAGTAACTTATTATCAATTTGAGTTTGAACTGTAATAACTTATAGGTTACACCGTATGATATTCCTTATACCACTTTTAAGATAAGGCATGGTTTATATGAGTTTCTTAGTATTCCCTTTTAGTTTATAAATACATTTTATGAGTTCATAACTCTGATGTATGTTATTTTCCATTACCATATTAATTTTTTTGTCATCTTTTATGATGATATCCTGATCTATTCTCAGTTATAGGGGGACTATGATTTCCTCTGGTATATCATCATGAGATAACTAAGGATCCATCAGTTTTATATGAGGAACCTACAATTCCTTATACAAATTTATGAGGTCAATTTTTTTGGGAACAAGATATTTGGGGTAGGCATATGAGTAGCCTGAGATAATACTGGTGTTGTGGTTTCTTGTGAGTGTCCCCGGAATATTGTTAAAATTCATAGGTAGATTTCATTGGTAGGTTACTACTATATGATTATCATGGATTTATATAATTTTATAGTGCCATTGACGGACCTGAGTAAGAATGTAGTTATTTTTTGTGGCATGATTCTTAAAAGAGATCTTTTCCTATATCATGTAAAGAGTTTATGTTGTATTATGACACATATGGATTCAATCTTGGGTAGTTCTAATGTTTAATTAGTTAATAGTCTCCTATAGGTTATGGAAGTTGAGGTCACATAAATAAAACCACATGAAACATGATCTAATTCTCAAATTAGTAGTATATATAATGAGATCTTGGCATCACTAAATATTAGTAAATAGGTTTATTGTGTATACCAAGATAAGATAAGGATGTTTTTATTTGTGTAGTCTGAACTAACCTTTGATTAAATATGTGGGTTCAGTATGATATTTTTTCCTGATTTAAAGATATAATGTAACCCAAGAAAATGGAATGCCATTGATGATATATTGAGTAGAATACAGAAGGGTGGGTTTTTTATATTTCTTATAGAATGTATATTTGATTATCTAATTCCAAGATGTGTAATTATATGTTTGAAAATATCTACGTATAATGATCCTGATAAATTTTAGTTTTTACACAAAACTTCTCAAGTGGGTGATGGTGAGTAAATAATTTGAGTTGTATTTTTTTATGGGAAAGGAAAATATATTATATGGGGAACCACAAACAAATTTTCCCTTAGATACTGATGAGGTTATTAATTTCTGAGGATGTGTTTGGGTCCCTATTGAAATTTGTGAGGGGTTTATGAGGGAGATGGGTTGCTCACCTATGTCTTAACAAAATGTGTCATGGAATCCACAGGTGGTATTATTTTCCTAGGATAAATAAGGACATGGCAATGTTCATCGTATGATACATCACATATTATTATATGAAGTCTAATATTCTCCAACTCGAAGGTATTCCTTATCATCTACCCATTTCCTTGTTAATGTGAGATGATGTGATGATGGACATCACAATTGAATTTTGAAGGTAATATCATGGTATTAATACGAAATGGATTTTTTGCACAATTTTATGAAGTACAATAATTACCAATTAATTTGAGAGATCTATTTCATCAACTAATTAAGGAAATTATATGTCCATGATATAGCACATGTCAAAAGAGTTCCTAAGACAATAATTTCTAAACTAATCTCTTGGTTTACTTCACACATGTAGTATAGCTAATAGAATTCACTTTATATGTATGTTCATTTGAGCAATGATTATCATCCTCTAATAAATATGTAGTCTAAGTGAAACAACTAGCTGGGAGTGGACATGTTATAGATATGTGTAATTTAATTTGATTGTTTATGGGAGAACCATTATACCCCTATATAGTAATCATATAACAACATTTATTGGGAATGAATTTAAACAACCCTTTTTGAGGACTTGTATGATAGGTCATGTAGATTACATTTATTATTGTGATAGGTTGTACAATCTTCTATCATTGGGTCAAGTATTGTATAGGATAAATTATATCAACTTTATATGATCAAGAATAAAATTGTGTCTACGTTTATAAAGTAGTGATTGTATACTTACAGGTGATGCTAACTTATGGGCTTTGAGGTGGGAAACGAGGTATTCAAACAGGTTCCTCATTAGTTATGAAATCATTGAATTTGAATATTGGAAAGGTTAACACCATGGTCCATGGTACTGATTGAGGTTATAGAGTGGATCAATTCAATGATGTACTAGTTAAAACATACTCAAAATATTTAGTGCTATGAGTAACATAGTTGAAAAATATCAACTTTAGATATACCATCCAAACCCTTATCACATTATCAATGTCTGTGATGTTGAGATTGATTCAGATAAACAATTAAAGGAACAATATAATTGTATACTCAATTAGAATTAAAATAAACTCTATATGAATTTGATACCCCTAATACATATATAATGGCATCACTTCTGTATCTAGGTAAAGACTTAGTTGTGAGAGTCTAATATGCATGTTCAATAGCTGATATTATCCCCTAGTGATGTACTATGATGTATCTTTGGGGTGATCATACATATAGTAGATACATAAAAACATCTATTATTTATTGATGTGTGAATTAATTTCATTATGATCTGTATGAAATGAAATTCGTGGGTTACTGATTGATATAGGTGTCTTTGGGGACCCGAGGGTTGTTTTTGCATATTTGAAACTATGTTCGAGTGGGAATACAGTTATTGGCCAAAATTATTATTTATTCATATTAAATTGTGTCCTTTAAAGTTGTGGAATAATATTATGTTTCTAATCAGTATCTAATAATGTTGTAAAATACTAATTATACTATGAAAACCTTTCTACGAGTAAGGTGTTGTGTCGTAGCCTAAGGGGACTGTTTTGGGGAATCTTGTCCAATTGGAGGGTATTGTACTTGGGGGGCACAATATACTTTAACACAAGGCATGGGGTGTAGCGCTTTTTAGTTCAAGCTTGTAATAATCAATTTAAATATGATAAAGGAATTCACACTTAATGTAAACATTTCCATGATTGATTCATCGTAAAAATATACATGTTGCAATGACTCCATGATTTTTTTGAAATATTTTTTAAACAAATTAAAAATAATAAATTTTGGGAAAACATCCCTCTAGGTATCATTGAAGCATTTTTTAGGTGATTGGGGTTGTTGACAATGCAGACCTCCATGTTTTGTTTGTTTTTAGAGCAGACCATGATGAACAATTTGTTGATAAAGGGTGTTTACATGGTGATTTGTTGAGTTTCATAGATATTTGTGACAATATATGTTGATGTAGAACCCTGGAAAGGTAATGTACAATCTGGAAGTGGTACAAAAAAGATCTGATACAAGGTGGGGGTGTTTTCTAGTGTTTACCATATTTTTGTGCTTTAAAATTAGAAAATGGAGAGATGTGTTTTCAGAAAAGGGAGGTGCGTGAAAAATTAGAGTGGTGCATGAAAAATAAATTGGTCCACGAAATATTTGTGTGCTTCTTGAAATATAGGAATAGAATTTTTCTTGCAAGAGGTGTTGTGAGATTAGAAGATCGAAAATTTGAAAAGTCATGAGGTGCGCAAAAAAATTGGATCATGGTACGAAATATGGTGTAACGTGGAAGATGTGTTTTTCGCGCTAAAAGAAGATTATGTGTGGAAGGAGGTTTCTCTTGTAGGGGTTGATTTTGCCTATAAATATGAAGTGACCCCCTCATTTGAAGAAGCTCCAGACTTAGAGAGTATCCATGCTCCGGCGTTTAAAATTTGAATATGAAAGGGAGTTGCACGTAATCATTATGTTTGCGAGTAAAGTCATGTGTTTGTGCGTAAAGATCAGGTTATGCGTAAAATAGGTGGTTGCGCGTAAAGAAAAATTTGGGTGTAAAAGACGTCAATACCGCACAAAAGAACAGGCTATGTAAAAAAGAAGGTTGTTGAACATAAAATAAGTGGTTGCATGTAAAAGTGGTGTTGTGAGAAAATGGATATTTCTCACAAAAGAAGGGAATTGTGTGCAAGGCCCAGTGACAGTTGCGCATAAAAATTTGTGTTACATGGTACACCCAGTGCATAGTGTGATTCACCTATGGGTGAATGTTGGATGTAAACAGAGCATCTATCAATAGTTAAGGATGCAGTTATCATTAGAGATAATAAAGAGACCTAAAAGACTATAAACTATGAGTGGATCTTTTGAATAAGTAGTGAGAACACTTTAGTTGTGGGGGTATCGTTCATTCATATCTTGAGTGGTTGTAAACTAGGAGGTACAGTGAATCCACTCCAAACATTGTAAACAGTAGTGTGCTTATAGTGGATTTTGAACATCAACGCATCGCTAGTGTATGCTCCTTGGATGTAGCCTAGTGAGGGTGAACCAAGTAAATTTTTCTGTGTATTTTTCATGATTTAATTTTTTTTATACTTTGCTACGGGAAAGAGAGATAAGAGAGTTTTTCTTAATATAAATACAAGATTCAAAGGGGAAGAGGATTAAATCTACCATACCCTGATTCACCCCCCTCTCATGGTATTTGGAATTGTGGGACTAACAATTGGTATCAAAGTGAGAGGTTAATATCAGTGTTTCTCTCTCAAATGGAGGTCACCAATCATAAATGTATTCCGATATTCGAAGGGAACAATTTTCAGTAATCGAAGAATCAAATGCAACACTACATCAGATATTTGGGAATGGATGTGTTCATAGTCACAATGCATGACATAACAACTGATATTAATTGTGTTGAATTATCAGAAGATGAGCATAGTGAATTGGATGTTAATTACAAGGGTATTAATTCTCTTGGGGGAGGCATATCCAATGTTATCTATATGATAGTGATGTCATGCGAAACATCACATGTTGTGTGGGAAAAGCTTTTGAATATATATGAATGAGATACAAAGGTCATAGAGGAAAAGCTTTAGGTGTTTTGGAACAAGTATGAAGATCTGAGAATGAACCTGAATTGGTCTTTTGATGCATTCTTTGATAGGAGAAATTTTGTAGTGGAAGACATATGAGGCCTTAGAGATGTTATTGAAGACACAAAGATTTGGAAGTGCATCTTGAGGGAACTTCCACAATAGTTCAATCCAAATTTTCCCTTATGGAAGACAAATACTTGAAAGAGCTAAAATTGGATAACCTTAATAACTCCCTTGTTTCATATGAAATGAGGAATGATGATGACAATGCTTTTGAATAGGGGAAATATAAAGAACTGGAATTCAAGGCCATGAAGAAGCTCACCATGGAAGATTCTTAATAAGTAGAAGAGACAGATGAGATGATCTCCTTCATTTCCTCAAATCATCATAGAGGAAAATGTATGTTTATAGGGAAACATCCACTTGCATGATTTCAGTGTGGAAAGTTTAGACACCATATGGAAAGGTTCCCTAAGAAGTTCCAAGAAGACGAGGAGGATGAAGTTGATATTCCCAATAAAAATTCTTCAACCTATGTGATAGGAAAGAAACAACTCAAAATGAATTTCATTAAGAAGAAGAATATTCATTCACTAGAATGTGGAAGTTCAGATGAGTTGGAGGTTAAGGAGGATGAAGAGATAGTGAGCTACAAAGATTGTGGAGAAAATTCTATGGTGGCAGTTGTCAGGTGTACTCAGAAAAAGGAAGAAACCAACATTGAAGAAGAAGAAGGAGTTGAAGTAAGAGTTGATATAAATGATGAGTTAGAGACTTCTCTTGTTGAGATAAATGTTTGGATAGAAAAAACAAAGAAATCCAACAAGGTAGTTCATGATGAAAACTCTATACATAGTAGCAGGAAGATGAGAAGTCTGGGTTGATGGAGGAAGTTGAGAAACTCAATTCATCAACAATAGAGAACTAAGAATTAGATTGTGAGTATAAAATCAATATTGGAAAACAGAAAAAGGAGATTTATGGCATGAAAACCACAAGTAATGATTAAATCATGAGTATTGAAGAACATGAAGGAGAATTCCCCAGTTTGTGCAAGATGGTTAAGGATCAATACAAACTCTTGAATCCTGCTTGGACATCTGGAATGCAGGTCACTCAGAAAATTGAGAAGCTGAAAGTGGAGAATAGTAGTTCAGCAGAAAGGAAGCATAAAATATTTTTAATGCTAAGGTCGGTGTGGGGCTTGATTGAAAACAAAAAGCTATGAAAAACGAAGTCAGACTGTAAACACCCATTCCATGATTGAAGGATGATTTAGGACAAAGCAGAATCAGAATATTCAATGATCCAAAGGAGAAACTAGCAGTTCAGAAGTGACATGAAGGAATCCAATTTATATTAGGTGTTATTGTTGTGGAAATATGGGACATTCATAGTATGTGTGTTCTATATCCAAGAGATATTGAAGAGCACCATAAAAGAGGTGAAAACCATATAGATAACTGTTCTTTAGAACATATTTTGAAGGATGTTGTTTTTTGTTCAGATAATTTGGTTACATAGATAGATACTATACATCGACCATAAGGAGGAATGTGCCAACGTAGAATCAATATGTTCGCAAGCAGCAGATCGATTAACCAAAAAGTGGGTTGAAAATGAAAATTATATTTGCAGCTTTGAAAGATGAAGTTGGTCCTTCATTCTATGAGAAAGATTAGAAGTCTCAATCTATACTGAGTGTGGAGGAAAAAATATGGACTAAGAAGAAAAAGGATGAGAAGTCAGTAGTGGAATAAATTTCCCTTAAAGCATCAGACCATTCTAAGGTGTGGATCCTTGACAGCAGTTGCACATCAAACATGACAGGTAATAAGGATCTTGTTATAGCAATAAAAAATGACAAAGAATGATTTTTCATGTTTGGAAATGATGAAGGTATAAAGATAATTGGATCAAGAAATGCCAGGTTTGGGGGGAAGATATGAATTGTGCTGATGTCTTAGTAGTAGAAGGCCTCAGCCACAATTTTCTTAGCATTAGTCAACTATGTGACTTAATAAAGTCTATAAGTCTTACTAAGAAGATGTGTATCATTAAAGGAAGAGATATTGAATTAGTTCTATTGGGAAAAACAACAAATGGGAAATCTCTACCTTAAAAGTGTATAAGACGATAGGTGCTTTCTGTCTAGAGAGGAAGAAAACTGGCTGGGGTATAAACAACTTATTCATCTGTTCCAACCATCCATGTAAGATATGGTAAAGTGTGATGTGAAAAGAGACCCCCTCTAAGATATCATGTGATCGTACCCACATGTGCAATGCATTCCTACAAGGGAAGATCATCAGAAAGACGTATAAGGAAAAATTAAAGAAGATAACAAGAGTGCTCGAATTGGTGCATGTTGATGTTTGGGGGCCTATCACACCAAGATTAATTTATAGAAAGAGGTACTACCTTCATTTTATTGAATACTATAGAAGAATGGTAGGTGTATTTGTTATTTCCTATAAGTCTTATGTGTTCATCTGCTTAAAACAGTATCAGAGGGAGTGCAGAAGGATGCTTGGATAGAAAATTATGAAGTTTCAAACTAATCATGGTACGAAATTTACAAAAAGTAAGATGGAAGAAAATCCTGAGAAACATGGGATATGGCATCATGTTTCGTCAATAAGAAATCTCCAAAAAATGGGTTTGTAGAAATGATAAATCATATTATTAACAATATGGGCAGAATGATGATTATAAAAAAAGACTTACCAGAGAAATGTTGGAAGGAAGTAGTATTGGCATCGTTCTACATTTCTAAAAGGGATCTTTTGTGTCCAGAGGAAGGGAATACTCTTTATGAGATATGTTATGGAAAGAAAAAACAGTGAAATACTTTCGAATATTTGGAAGTAAGTGCTTTATCCTCAACCAGCAGAAACCTAAGAAATTTTAGTCACATCGATATGAGGGTATATTCATTGGAAACGTAGGAAAAATAAAAGAAAACAAATGATATAACAAAAGGATGGGAAAAGTAATTGAGGGAAATGATTTCACTATAGTAGAGAATGAAGAGAGAATTAAATAGCACAGTGAACAATTTCATGATGAATGTGATGAGGAGGAAATAAATATAGGTGGAGTAGAAGTGGATTATGCTGATTTAAAAGAATATACTTATGTTGAGCATGAGGATGTAAAATCTGTATCTTCATAAAATCCAAAAAGTCAAGTGGGAATTGATAGGAACAATATCATTTGTGATCATTCAAATCCAATTCAGACAAGAAAAATGATATCTCTATAGGTAAACTCTTCATTATCTCTGGTAGAGCCTAAATGATTTTCTGATGCAGATGATGATGAAATGTGGGTTTAGGCTATGAATGAAGAGTTAGATCAGATTGAAAGAATTAGAATGAGATATTTTTTCGAGGCCAGTAGATAAAAATGTCATCAAGACAAAATGGGTCTTTCTAAACAAGATGGATTAATATGGAACAGTGATCTGAAACAAATCACTACTAGTGTGAAAAGGATAATCCCAAAGATATGGAATAGATGTTGATGAGAAATTTACACCGATTTCAAGGCTGGAGACAATCAAATTATTTCTAGCCATTATAGTGAAACAGATGTTCAAAGTGTTTCAGATGGATGTCTAATCGGCATTCTTGAATGGGGCTCGGGAGGAAGAAGTGTATATCAGGATGCCTAATGGTTTTATCATTCATTAGGATACTAAAAAGGTTTTTCTACTGAAGTAGGAATTATTTAGGTTGAAACAAGCACCAAGAGAATGGTTCTCAAGGATTGATCAGTATTTTAAGAAGCTTGGTTTCTAGTGTGGGGGTATTGCTTACATACTCTATTTCTACAACAACAGTAATAAAAGGATGATGGTGGTGGTTTATGTCGGTGACATAATATTTGGCATATTATATAAAGCTTAGTGTAGGTAGTTTTCCAAATTCATGAAAAGTGAGTTCGAAATGTCAATGATTGGAGAGCTGATGTTTTTCCATGGTTTACATGTATCACAAAGAATGAATGGTACATCAATTTCTCAATCCAAATATGAAAATGATGTTCTGAGAAGATTTGGAATGAAAAATTTCAAGGAGATGAAAACTCCGGTTGCTACTTGGATGAATCTTTCCAAAGATAAAGATGGAAAGGAAGTTAATATCACAGAATATAGGTAAATCATTGGATGTTTTCTATAATTGACCATGAAATGACCTGGAATTGTATTCGCCACATGCCAAGAAGTGTGATATCAAAGCAATCCCAAGGAAATCCACATACTTGAACTGAAAATGATACATCTCTATATCAAAGGAACTGTGGATTTCAGTTTAATGTACAACACTAAATCTTAGAAAGAGTTTTCGGGATATACAGATCCAGATTATGCCGGTTCAGTGGATGACCAGAAATCAACATCAAGGGGTGCTTTCTATCTTGGTGGTTTGTGTATTTCTTTGCTGAGCCAGAAGAAATATTGCATTTTGTTGAGCACTGCAGATGATATGTATATTTCCACCACTCAATCATGCACATAGTTGTTGTGGGATAAGCAGAAGCTTGATGATATGAGATTTGAAGTGAAGTCTTCGATCAGAATCCAGTGCGATAACTCAAGTGATATAAATCTCAGAAAAAATCTAGTCTATCACTCAAGGAAAAAGATCATTGATATAAAGTATCATTTTATCAAAGGGAAGGTTGATTAGGGAATCACGAAGTTGGAGTATGTGCATATAGAACTACAGGTTTCAAACATTCTGACAAAGGCCTTTCCGAATGAATCTTTTTAGAGGCATCAACTAGCTCTGGGAGTTCAGTTGACTCCCGACACTTGAAAAAGTTCTAAGGTGATCCCCCTCTTCCCGAGGTGTGGTGTCTTTTCATTACTGTAATAATATGTGATATACACTCTGTTGCAGATGACAAAGCAGTGAGATTTTGGTTCATTGAAAAAGGGGGAGAAAGAGTGACTCTTAAAGGGGGATAAATTTAAGATAAAGAAGGGAGAAAATGTCTTTTTCTATGACATGGGGAGTAGCTAATAGGTGGAGCAGTGAGATAGGGAGATTTTGTCAAGATAGGTGGAGAATCTGATTGGGGGAGCACCATGACGAGACTATGTGTTGTTTGAAGTGATCATCCAGAAGTGAAGAAGGATGTGTTTTAAATCTGATGATTCTAGACGTTATCGATCATATAATAGATATCACAATAGCTGAGTATCATGATAAAAGCAGAAGTGTGGTGTTGGAATGGTGTTATATGGTTTCCTTTTATCACCAATTGGTATCAGTGTGGTATCAACAATTGGTATTAGATTAGTAATTTCTATAAGTTTGGTGTCAACAGTTAGTGTCTAAAATGAAGTGGTTCATTTATTATCTTCTAATTTACTGTTTTTTCTCATGGAGATCATTGCTTAGGTGGGCATAGAGTATGTGTTAAGTGAATCCTTGAAGACTATCAAAATCTCCAGAGGCAAATTGTGGTAGCGGTTGGAAGAAGATTTAACGAGGTATCAAAGTGTAGAGAATTTTTATGTGAATATTTTCCAACAAACCCAATGGGGGAGATTGCTGGGGGAAATCCCTCATGGTTTCATTGAATCATTTTTGATCTGATTATGTTCATTGACAAGGTAAAAATCCTTGTTGTGTTTGTTGTAAGAGAAAACCATAATTTCTAATTTGTTCAAAAAGGGGGTTCAAATGGTGTTTGTCTAGTTTCAAAGATATTGTTGAAAAAATATGTTGATGAAGAACCCTGAAAAAGGAATGGATTATTTGAAAGCGGTACAAAAAGTGAAAATACAAGGAGACGCTATTTTCCAGTGTTTTCCAAATTTTGGTGCCATAAAATCAGAAAATAGAGAGAAGGGTTTTTCGGAATATGGAGGTGCGCATAAAATTAGAGTGGTGCGTGAAAAATAATGTGGTCTGTGAAATATCGGTGTCGTGTGTGAAATAGAGGAATGGAGTTTTTTGTGAAAGTGGTGTTGGAAGATCACAACCTCGAAAATTGGCAGAGGCATGATGTGCATGAAACATTGGAGCATGGAACGAAATATGGTTTTGTGCAGAAGATTTGTTTTTCCCGCACAAAGAGGACTATGCGCGGAAGGAGGATTTTTGCGTAGGGGTTGATTTTTAGTATAAATACAAAGTGACCCTCCTCAATGGAAGAAGCTCAAAACATAGTGAGTATTTGAGCTCCGGTGCACGAAATTGGAATATGAAATGGAGTTTCACGTTAACAAAATGTTTGAACGTAAAGTTGGGTGTTTTCCCGTAAAGTTCAGGTTGCACATAAAAGAGGTGGTTTTACTTAAAGAAAAGGTTGCGAGTAAAAGGCATCTATTGTGCACAAAATAATAGGTTGTGTGAAAAATAAGGTTGTTCCATGTAAAATAAGTGGTTACGCATAATATTGGTGTTGTGTGAAAAAGTGTATTTCCCACAAATGCAGGGAATTGTGAGAAAGGCCTAGTGACGGTTGCGCATAAAAATTGGTGTTTCCCGATAAACCCAATGCAAAGTGACATTCATTTATGGTTGAAAAATGGATGTCAACAGAGCATCTGTCAACAGTTAAGGATGTAGTTTTCATTAGAGACAATGAAGAGACCTAGAGTTCTATAAAATGTTAGTAGATATTCTAATAAAGATGTGAGCACACTTTAGTTGAGAGGGAAGTGATATTTAATATCATGAGTGGTTGTAAACCTGGAGGGATAGTGATTACACTCCATATATTGTAAAATCAAGTTCACTTATAGTGGATTTGAAACATCAGCACATCACTGGTGTATGCTCCTTGGATGTAGCCCAGGGAGGGTGAACCCTGTAAAAATAGGTGTGTCCTTTTCACGATTTAATTTTTGTTTATACATTGCTATGGAAAAGAGAGAGAAGAGAGTCTTTCATGACAACAAAACAAGATCAAAAGGGATACAATTTTAAATCTATGATACCCTGATTCACCCCCCCCCCCTCAGGGTATTTGGCCTTATGGGACTAATAAGAAATAATAAAATTAGTTTCCTCAATTTTTCTAATAGTTTAATATGACCGAAACAACATTCCATTTTGTATTTGTTTCTCCAATCACTGATTTCTACAATATTGGAGCTTTTAATTGATAATTTTATCAATCTATATAAATATTCAGTTAATGTAATCACTCAGCATCCCTCCATTTGTGGTTTCACTCACTATTATAGAATCTTTATAATGACCCATACTTTACATACATTGTTATTACATCAAAATTGAAGCACACTTTTTACAACATATAACAAAACCATGAAAGGACCGTATAGGTATAGTGTCTTTAGAAACTGGGAAACATAAACAATTGGTTCATAAAACATATACATAGTATCCCTTTTATTTTATCATATCTAGAGTCCCTTTTTCCATATCATACTTAATATACTTCTTCCTGCCCTGGGGAAAAGAAAACATACAGAAGGGTGAGCTCAAATGCTCAGAAAGTGAAACAAACGAAATATCAATCACATCATATTCATAATTATATAAAATTTTGGAAATATTAACCTCCAAAAGAGATCATAATTTCATAACATGGGATAAATCATATTAGTGAAATGTAATCCCAATAATCATAACTTAAAACATGAAACTTTGTGTCATACACACATAATCATATAGAATCATTTCTTAGTAGTCAAGACTCATTTCCAAGATTATCTTAGAGGACAAAGTCCATTTTTGAACCGAGTTCACTCCCCATTTTAGTCATGTTTCACCGAACCGGTTTAACCTGTCGTTCCGGTCATGTCTATCTCATGAGATATAAATATTTACCCAATGCATTAGAGGAAGATATAAGTCTTAACCATCTCATAATGATACCATTCTTATGTGTTCCACAAGATCATAAATCATACATCATAGCATAACCCATGTAAAAAAAATAGGATTCTTAAACATCATGCCATCATAACATAATCCATATATGATAAAAGGAAATCATAAAAATAATTCCATCATAAGATAACCGAATCAATGTAAACATAGGGATAGAAATAGAACTTTATATTATCTTAGACGGAAAATAATTTTGATAAAATTCTTGAAATCCATTCTTGAGGAAAATATCCTTTCAACTTCAAAAACATTTTTCCTTTCATAACATGTCATAAAATTTTAAACTAAAAGAAGTTGATTAAAAATAAACTTGAAAACTTGTAAAGGCATATTACAGTAAATAATGTTCTAAAAATACGTTCATTCTGTATAAGTTAAAGAAAAACATTCTTCTCGTACTTTGGCCGGAAAAGTCAAAAAAGTACCTCGTACTAAAAATGACAAATGATTCCTTTCATATATTTTACTAAAAACTCATCAATGGGTAAAATTGTATTTAAAAAATTTTAGGTGGATAGAAATAATAATAAATATTGAGGAAACATGGATTTGGATGATAAATATTCCCCAGTAAATTATGAAGTATAAACAATCTCGGATAAAAATGAGATTGTGAGATTTTCTCTTACCTTAGGTCTGATTTGCTTCATACATGTCCGAACCTCCTATATAATGATTTAAATAATGTTATTGACTTATTCCATAATCGTAACCACTGTTATGATATCATATATGGTCATATTCTTAGCTTCTTATTAGTAATATTTCATTGTTACTTGTCATTCGGGTGTTCATTTATTTTTGTTCTTATGCGTGTTTTGTCGAATAAATACTTATTATTCTTTTAGGTTATAGATACCTAATTTACAGAATGGTATTATTGTAATATATATCATATTTATTCATTCAATTCATTTATATAATCATTAATCATTGAAGATCATTTAAAACGAGTCGCATCACATCGTGGAGACGGTAGGTCGTACGTACGCACGAGCGATGATATCGTTCCCATGATCATGGAATTGTATTTAAGTGTATGTATACTATTTCATAATCAACATCATTTTACAATAATAATATATAGTTATTCTTTACACCATTATACACATCCAAGTATGGTGGTGGTGGAAAACAGATTACACCACGGCGTGGAGACGATATTCCGTACGTAAGCACGTGCGGTGATTTCGTTTTCCGTAGGATGGATCAAAGGTGAAATAGGGTTGTTTCATATTTATAATATCATGTATGTATATGATTGATACTGATGTTATTACTTCATAATGAAACAACTAAAGAAGAATAAGTAGAAAAGAAATAAAGTTGAAAGAATCGGTAACAGACATTACCTCTTCTTTGAAACGCCTCTTCTTAACCTTATCTTAGGGCACTAAAGATGGTATTTGAAGAAAACCAGGACCTCTAGGATATTTCTAGGGAATTGGAGAATATAAATTGTCAGGGATTTTCCGATCTTGAAGGCTCAAAGTGGTGTGTGGAGGAGAGGGAGTAGGTGCCCTTTTATAAGGGAGGAGAGGGGCACCTTAGGAAAAACTTAAAGTATTATTTTATTATATAGTCATATTCGGTTTTTAATAGCTCCAAATTGATTTATTTCGAAGCTAAGGTGGGGATGGGTGGAAATCGTCTCATCCAATAGAATTTAGAAAAGTTTAGGTTACTATTATAACCTTATCATTTAGATTTAACTCTAAGTTAAATAATTTAACTTTTACCGTGTCTTCTTGTTTTCTTACACTATATGGTTAATAAACTTACAATAACAAGCCAAAAGAACCCCAAGTTGTTTATTATTAATATTTATAACCTTATACAAATCATTTGTCTGAACCTTAGATTTTTAGGAATAAAATAAAAATTAATAATATAATATATTTTTATAAACTATTTTATGTCAATTTTTACACTATTTTGTGATTGATTTTTTTTGAAAATCAAAACAGCATGATTAGTTCCAAAACATTTAATTAAATCAATACTAACATTTCATATTAACCTATAAAATTATTGGAATTTATAAAAAGTCTCAAATTACATTTATTTGGGTATTTATAACATCAATTATGTTAATATTTTATTAATAAAATAATTACTTCATCATCATTGTGTCATATATAAATTAAGTTATTTAATTTGTAAAAATTATAAATAAAATAAAATTATGTAGGAAATCTTTTTGTCTTTATAATGAATATTTATAAACGAATTTATCTTATGTATAACCCTATATTAATAATGATTTAGTTATTAAACATTGATTTTAACTATTTTAACCCTTCTTTAAATAAATTAATAATAAATGTCCTAATCTAATCCAAGACGACCTAAATGGTCATATTTTATTTCTAAGGTTGTTTTTGTTCTAATTAAACTTATCCAATATAATTAGGAATTGTTTTAGGGTAATAATAATATCATTTGTTACCCTTAATTACCCTATTTACTTTTAACCGTGGTAAATAAAAGTAAAAAGTTACTATTCACCAAAAATTATTTTCATCTCATTGAACCACATTTTAGACCATGATATTAACCGTTTCTCTCAGATTTTCGTAATTATACTCATAGAAGCAGTAAAATTTAGTTTTATATAAATTTTCAAACTCTCCTAGGAGGTGGGTAAAAGACGGTGAAAAGTTCAGTAAAATTTTATATATCTAAAATTATTATAAAATGACTCCAATGAATTACATTTAACATATATAGGTATTATGTATCAATTTTGACCTAAAATAAATTTAAATAAAATAAATAATTATTTAAATAAAAATTCGGTTTCTAAATAGTAACCTAGTGTTTTCACTATTCATCAAAAAATTGAAAGTTTTCAGAAAAATACCAAAATTACTCCCTAGGCTAATTTTGATATTCTGAATCCAAAAATGAAGTCCATTTTGAAAGATAAAATTTATTAAATTTCAAAAAGTGGGTATTACTATTCATAACGGCTAGTTTTAAGAATATTTTAATAGTATATCGTTATTTAGTGAAACTCGGTATTAAGTCCAACACAAGCTATCAAGGAAGGTCGTGATTGCACGTAAAGCAAGACAATCTAGTGTTTCATGTAGTGAAATATTCCTTTGATGGTGTATATAACATAAAAACAAAATATTTCGCATAAAAATCTTGAGTGTTACATTCTACCCCCCTTAAAAAGAATTTCTCCCTCGAAATATGTCACTTTGTAACAAACAAATGAGGATATCTCTCCCTCATCATATCCTCAAGCTCCCATGTAGCTTCTTCTAATTGGTGGTTCCTCCATAAAACATTCACCAAGCAAGTGGTCTTGTTCCGTGAGACTTTTTCGCTACGATCTAGAATCTATATCAGTTGTTCTTCATAAGAAAGATCTTTCTCCAGTGGTACAACTTCTGAGCTGAGTACATGTGAAGGATCGAGTATGTATTTTCTCCGGAGAGATACATGGAAGACATCGTGAACTTGAGAGAGATTCGGTAGAAGCGCCAATTTCTAATCCACCTTCCCAACATGATCCGGTATTTCAAAAGGGCCGATATACCTAGGGCTCAACTTTCCCTTCTTTCCAAATCTCATTACTCTCTTCCAAGGAGATATTCGTAAGAACACTTTATCACCCAGTTAAAACTCAAGGTCTTTTCTTCAGTTATCGGCATAACCTTTTTTTCGACTCTGAGCTGCTCTTAGGTGTTGTTGAATAGATCATACCTTTTCTGCCATCTCATCAACAAGATCAGGTCTTAATAGCATTCTTTCCCCAACTTCATCCCAGCAAGTTGGAGTCCTGCATTTATTTCCATAGAGAGCTTCATAAGAAGCCATCTGAATACTGGAGTGAAAGCTATTATTATATGAAAATTCCACCAAAGTATGGTGTTGATCCCAATCACCTTTGAAATCCATAGAGCAGGCTCTTAACATATCTTCTAGAGTTTGAATTGTTCTCTCAGACTGACCGTCTGTCTGAGGATGATAAGCAGTGATGAAACTCAACTCTGTATCCAGAGTATGCTAAAGACTTCGCCAGAACATTGAGGTAAACCTCATATCCCGATCAGATATAATGGAAAGTGGTACTCCATGCAATCTCACCACTTCCTTCACATATATCATGGAAAGCTGATCCATAGAGAAATCCTCTCTAATAGAAATGAAGTGTGCCAACTTTTTAAGATGATCAACTATGAACCAAATAGTATTATTTCCTTTGGATGTTTTAGAAGGTCTGGTGACAAAGTCCATAGTGATGTTTTCCCACTTCCATTCGGGTATGGGTAATGGCTGTAACATCCACTTAGACTTCTGTCTCTCAGCATTAACTTGCTGACAAACCAAGCATCGAGAGACATATTCAACAACATCTCTTTTCATGCCATCCCACTAGAAGTACTCTTTCTGGTACCTATATATCTTCGTGCTTCCAGTATGAATAGAGAATTAAGAACTATGAGCCTCATCCAGCAGCTCTTTCATTAATTCGGGTATGGGAGGAACACAAACCTGATTCCTGAACTTTATTATCCCAACACAATCATGGTTGAATTCAGGAACATTTCTCACCTTCTTTTGTAACTCTACATCTTATTTATGTGCCTCTTAAATCTTCACATGTATATATGGTTTAACATTCATTTGAGAAAGATAATATTTTTTCCCTTCCATTATAATCCCATGTTCCGTCCTTTGTAAATCCATAAATATTAGATCTTTTGTGATCCTCATCATGGATAATCTAGCATAGTCTTGTCGACTTAATGTGTCTGCCACCATGTTTTCTTTCCCAGGGTGACGCAATATGGCGTATGAATCCCTTATCAAGATTCTCTTGGAGTTTGTTCTTCAATTCCTACAACTCAATTGTGTCCATTCTATAAGGTGTCTTTAAAATAGTCAAATCACCCAGTACGAGTTCTATTGAAAACTCAACTTCCTGATTTTGTGGAAGACCCAGAAATTCATCTGGAAAAACATCATCAATCTATCATACAATGGGTATATTCTTAATCATGAGTTTCTCAATAACCATTTGTGATAAATAACCTTCATTTAGTGGAATCAAGACCCATAAGATGGAAGAAATTTCCAATTGAAGGTTATGTTCATCCTTACATTGATATACGATCAAAGATTGATCTGGAATATGGAATATGACTTCCATTCTTTGGTTATTGATATGAGTTCCATATAAAGAAATACAATCCATGCCAGGAATCACATCAAATTCCACTATAGGAAGGATCACAAGATTTGCAGGAAGCACTTTCCCACAAACTTCAATCGGAGAAGAATTACAAACTTTTGATGTGACTGTTGTGCCATTAGGGGTTGTCACAGCTAACTCAACATCTAATTGTTGAGATAATACGGTGATACCCTTAGAAAATTCTTTCGAAATAAAAGAGTGGGTGGATCCAGAATCAAATAAAACATTTACTACTTTAGAGTGGATGGTAAGTGTAACTTTCACAACTTCGTTATTGTACTCCACATCGCTGATAGAAATTGCATGTGACATTCCTTTATCATTAGCCTTAAGAGTTTGTTGACGTCGATCATCATCAACAACCCTTGGATTAGGGAATTGATTAGAATAATTCCCCATTTACTTGCACTTGTAACATTGAAGTGTAGGAGGTGCACTCTGTGTAGAATTTTCTTTGTTCGCATCACTATACATCATCTTCCCATCATTGTGGCATTCAAATGCCCAATGTCCTTCCATTCCACATTTGAAACATTTACTTGACCCTTTAAGAAAACTCCCTCCATGTTTCTTTCCACACTTTGAGCATAAGGGAAAACTCATCTTCTTTTCAGTGTGCTCTTTATAATTTCCTTTGAATTCCATTTTCCTCTTCTTATCAAACGCATATGACTGATGGGTTACTCCAATCTCCATCTCAACCTTGAGATCACATTGAACAATTTCCTCATAGATATTGAAGTCCCTTATGTCTAACGCTCTTCAAAGACATTTTTTAATCCACTAAATAATCAATCGATATTACTTTCATGTTCGATAATAATACTAGAAGAGTACCTTGCAAGTCTTGTAAAATTTTCTTTGTAGGTACCAACAGATTCATCATCCTTTTTCTTTAGTTCGAGAAACTCCATCTCCATCTTCATTCGAAGAATACGAGGGAAGTTCTTATTGAAAAATATGTTCTTGAACTCGTCCCTTTCCATGGACTCAATTTCATCTATGGCCTTGTATTCTTGATAAAATTCTACCATTGATCAGCTCCACCTTACAAACAATATACTACTAAGATGACTTTATCATGTTCAGAACATTGAATAACTAAGTGTCTTTTCAGTGGTACTGATCCATTGTTCAGCCGCTAATGTATCAATAGACCCTCTGAATGAGGGTGGACGCTGCCTCATGAAGGATTCAACAGAATATTGCTCCTTCATTTTCTCGTTTGGAAGTCATGAATGATTTATAGCTTGAGAAAGTTTTGTGAGCATGGCTACAAGATTTTTCATTCCATCTCCCATAACGTTTGGTTGCTTAGGGGGACAATCATTTCATTGCCCGTCACACTGCACATTAACACAGTTCCTTCAGGTTCCAGCCATTGACTAAAACCAAGAAGAATAGTGTGAGTAACACTAATTATAATAGGAAAACCACATAATCAAGAATAAAATTTCACACTTAAGGTATTATCATAGGTTTTTCATGGCCATTTTTAAAACACTAAGATTGTGTTCTATGCTTAGACTTATCCTTAGGGTTCTTACTAAGGCTTTCACATCCTAGTTTCCAACGGTTGACAAAACCTTTCCTCTGATACCAACTATAACAACCCATACATTACATACATTGTTATTACTTCATAATTTAAGCACACTTATTACAACATATAACAAAACCATGAAAGGACCGTATGGGTATAGTGTCTTTAGAAACTGGGAATCATAAACAACTGGTTTCTGAAACATCTACATTGTCTCCATTTTATTTTATCATATCTAGAGTCCCTTTTGGCATATCATACTTAATATCCATCTTCCTGAACTGGGGAAAAGAAAACATAAAAAAGGGTGAGTACAAATGCTTAGTAAGGGTAAAAAAAAGAAATATCAATCACATCATATTCATAATAAGATAACATTTTGGAAATCTTAACCTGCAAAAGAGATCATAATTTCATAACATGGGATAAATCATAGTAGTGAAATGTAATCCCAAAAATCATAACATAAAACATGAAACTTTGTGGAAAGCACACATAATCATAGAGAATCATTTCTTAGTATTCAAGACTCATTGTGAATACTATTTTAGAGGACAAAGTCCATTTCTGAACCGAGTTCACTCCTTGTTTCAGTCCTGTTTCACTGAACTGGTTTAACCTACCATTCCAGCCATGTCTATCTCATGAGATATAAATCTTTACCCAATGCATTGGAGGGAGATATAGGTCCCACCCATCTCATAATTATACCATTCTAATGTGTTCCACAAGATCATAAATCATACATCATAGCGTAACCCAGGTAATAAAAAGGGGATTCTTAAACATCATGCCATCATAATATAATCCATATAAGATAAAAGGACATCATAAAAATAATTCCATCATAACATAATCAAATAAATGTAAAAACAGGGATATAAATGGAACCCTATATTATCTTATATGGAAAATCATTTTGATAAAATTCTTGAACTCCATTCTTGAGGAAAATATCCTTTCTAATTTAAAAACATTTTTCCTTTCTTAACATGTCATAATATTTTAAATTAAAAGAAGTTGATTAAAAATAAACATGAAAACTTGTAAAATAATATTCATGGAAATAATGTTCTAAAAATCCGTTCATGCCATATAAGTTAAAGAAAAACATTCTTCTTGTAGTTTGGTTGGAGAAGTCAAAAAAGTACCTCGTACTAAAAATGACAAAATATTCATTCCATATCTTTTACTAAAAACTAACAAATGGGTAAAATTGGATTTAATGAATTGTAGGTGGATGGAAATACTATTACATATTGTGAGATTTTCCATTACCTTAGGTCTAATTTGCTTCATACGTGTCTGAACCTCCTGTATAATGATATAAATAATGTTATTGACTTATTCCAGAATTGTACTCATTGTTATGATATCATATATGATCATATTCTTATCTTCTTATTAGTAATATTTCATTGTTACTTGTTATTCAGGTGTTTATTGCTTTTTGTTCTAATGCGTGTTTTGTGGATTAAATTATTATTCTTCTTTTAGGTTATAGATAAGTCATTTCCAGAATGGTATTATTTTAATATATATCATATTTATTCATTCAGTTCATTTACATAATCATTAAGCATTGATGATCATGTAAAACGAGTCACATCACGTCGTGGAGACGGTAGGTCGTACGTACGCACGAGCGATGATATCGTTCCCATGATCGTGGAATTGAATTGAAGTGTATGTATACTATTTCAGAATCAACATCACTTTATAATAATTATATATATTTATTCTTTACACCATTATATCTATCCAAGTATGGTGGTGGTGGAAAACTGATTACACCACGATGTGGAGATGGTATTCCATACGTACGCACGCGCGGTGATTTCGTTTTCTGTAGGATGGATAGAAGTTGAAATAGGGTTGTTTAATATTTATAATAACAAATCAGTATATAATTGATACTGATTTTATTAATTCATAATGAAAAAACAAAATAATATTAAGTAGACGAAGAAATAAAGTTGAAAGAATCGGTAACAGACATTACCTCTTCTTTGAAGCACCTCCTCTTAACCATATCTTAAGGCACTAAAGATGGACTTTGAAGAAGACCAGGACCTCTAAAATATTTCTAGGGAAGTGGATAAGAGAAATTGGCAGGTGTTGGACGAGATTGAATGCTCAAGGTGGTGTGAGGAGGAGAGTGAGGAGGTGCCCTTTTATAAGGGAGGAGAGGGGAACCTTAGAAAAAACTTAAAGTATTATTTTATTATAAAGTCATATTCGGTTTTAAATAGATCCAAATTGATTTATTTCGAAGCTAAGGTGGGGATGGGTTGAAATCATCTCATCTAATATATTTTAGACAAGTTTAGGTTTATATTTTAACCCTATCATTTAGATTTAACTCTAAGTTAAATAATTTAACTTTTACCATGTCTTCTTGTTTTCTTACACTATATGGTTAATAAACCTACTATAATAAGCCAAACGAACCCCAAGTTGTTTATTATTAATATATATAACCTTATATAAGTCATTTTTTCGAACCTTATATTTTTAGGAATAAAATAACAATTATTAATATAATATTTGTTTTAAAAAATATTTTATGTCAATTTTGACACTATTTGGAAATTGATTTTTTGTGAAAATCATAACAGATTGATTAGTTCAAAAAAAGTTAATTAAATAATTACTAACATGTCAGACTAACCTATAAAATTATTGTAATTCATAAAAAGTCTCAAATTACATTTATTTGGGTATTTAAAACATCAATTATGTTAATATTTCATTAATAAGATAATTAATGCATCATCATTGTGTCATAAATAAATTAAATTATTTAATGTATAAAAATTATAAATAAAATACCATTATGTAGGAAATATTTTTATATTTATAATGAATATTTATAGTCGAATTTATCTTATGTGTAATCCTATATTAAAAATTATTTAGTTATTAAACATTGATTTAAACTATTTTAACCCTTCTTTAAATAAACTAATAATAAATATCCCAATCTAATACAAGTGGAGCTAAATGGTCATATTTTATTCCTAAGGTTGTTTTTGTCTAATTAAATTTATCCAATAAAATTAGGACATGTTTTAGGGTAATAATAATATCATTTTTTACCCTTAATTAACCAATTTGCTTTTAACCGTGGTAAATAAAAGTAAAAAGTTACTATTCACCAAAAATTATTTTCATCTCATTGAAACACATTTTAGTCAATGATATTAAATGTGTCTCTAGGATTTTCAAAATTCCACTCACAGAAGCGGTAAAATTAAGTTTTATATAAATTTTCAAACTCTCCTAGGAAGTGGGTAAAAGACGGTGAAAAGTTTAATAAAATTTTATATATCTAAAATTTTTATAAAATGACTCCAATGAATTACATCGAACTTATATAGGTATTATTTATCAATTTTGACCAAAAATAAATTTAATTAAAATAAATATTTATTTAAATAAAGAGTCGGTTTTTAAATAGTAACCCAGTGTTTTCACTATTCATCAAAAATTTAAAGTTTTCATAAAAATAAAAAAAATTCACCCTAGGATACTTTCGATATTTCAAATCCAAAAATGAAGTCCATTTTGAATGATAAAATTTATAAAATTTAAAAAAGTGGGTATTACTATTCGTAACGGCTAGTTTTAATAATATTTTAATAGCATATTGCTATTTAGTGAAACTTGGTATTACGTCCAACGCAAGCTATCAAGGAAGGTTGTGATTGCGTGTAAAGAAATCCAAGATAATGTTGTGTGTAGTGAAATATTCCTTTGACGATGTATATAACATAAAAACAAAATATTTCGCATAAAAATCTTGGGTGATACAATCTTCCTGTAGTTGTTCCTAAAATTGGGGTTTTTTTTATTTTTTGGGAATCCAACTATTAAAGATGAATTGTACGGATGTATTCAATGTATAGTCTTATGATGTATCAATGTATGTGGTCACTAGACATATCATCAGTTTTATCAAACATGTATTATGTCATATAAAATTATAGAAGCACCACCATTTTTCACATTCCCATATATTGTATGTGATTTATGTTATTCACATCATATGGTATGACTACCATATTATAAACCCATGACTGGTTCTATGCTTGTCACACATTATCAATATAGTATTTTATGAACAACCACCCTAATAAATGTTAAATAAAATTGCATCTCAGAGATCCGGATTGGTGATATCACTTATATTATATACTATGGAACTTTGTGTGGTTTCAATGAATGACCCTTGACGAGAGACTGCATAAATATAGGGTAGGATAGAGATCATTTTTTATTTAATTATTCAATGATAGGGGATTAATCTTTGTCATTATAACAATTACTTTATTAATAACTTATGAATATTTTAAATATGGTTATATGTTATTATTAGAGATAATTTGTTACTATTACTTTTGTCCCAGTGATGCATCATTTTATTTTATTAATTATTTTATAATAAAATTTTAATATTCTACTCTTATGTTCTAGTGATAACTCATTCACAAATTGTTCATGAATTATGATTATATTAAAGTAATTATTAGTGGCTACGAATTATGTTTTGTGATTCTTTGTCAACCATTTTAGTTGCATTTGGGGATTATCATCCACTATCAACCGGATTGGGGTCCCAAAATCCACATGAGATGTATGTAAGAGGTGTATCATCCTCCTTTATTTTTATTGATGGTTATTCGCCTACCATAGTGTGAGATTTGATGATCTATCATTCACCTCAAGTATATGATATTGATACCAATCATTCATATATGTATCACTTGGAATCAATTCTTCTTTCAATAATAAATCTATAAATTTACTTAATTTTTATGATAGTGATGTATCATTCACAGAGAGTATATAGAGTTTACAAATAATTAACCTTGAATATGTTGTGTTGGTATCTCATTTAACAAGATTGTTTCATGGAGATACCTTGATCACCATGGCTTGTTGTGGTGATATCATATCGACCAGTGTGATATAAAAGTGATATCTTGTTCAATGTGATTTATGATATGGTGTTCGATCTATCACTCTCTATGAAGGCATGTTTAGAAAATGGGTGAATCATGTTATTCAAGCACTGGATAAAGTGGGAATGGGTGCCCATGATTTATCTTATGATATTTCCATGATAAGGGGGTGTTATTCTATCATTATCATTATTATCAACTCTTGTTGATCATGCACTTATATTTATTATACTTTCTATGTGACACGGTTGGGGTTGGAATTATTATTTGAATGCACACCCTCCCTGAGAACCCTAGTACTTGATTATACTTCATAGTTTCAATAATTTGTAAGATAAATTAAACTATAATTGAAGGTACTTTTGGTTGTTATGGTATCAAGATTGAGTGATGTCATGAATTAAAGCCCAAACTTCTATAATTTCTCATAATCTGATTATTTCAGAATATATTGTATATAACCTGACCATTTTTGATCCCATCAGCAATAGTAATTTTGTATGGTATTATAGTATATTCAATTTTTTATATCATTCATTGTTATTATTTCCAGTTGTCCTACAGTTGTAATGCCATGTATGATGATTATTGTGATAACTATTTTGTTATTTGTAGCACTATTTTTTATTGTAAAATCATCCAAATGGTATATTCTACCCACCTAATATGTATCAACGCCCATCTACATTCAGCAACCTAGAAAATTACTAAAGGCATGCTTGACCTCACATGGAGTGACCAGATTCAGGTTAATTTAGGGATTCATGTAGAGGATTTTATATAATTTCTAAAAAAATAATTCATTTAAGACATATAAATTTATACTTTCAACTCAATATAAAAAAAATCACATCATACATGATTTTATTCAATGCTTGAACTACATTACTCATGAATATATCATCTATTAAAATTTTCAAAAAACATTATTAGCTACACATAAATAACTTCAAAATGATAGTAGAAAAAAATTGAAGATGAGAAAATTATAGCACCCATATTGTTAGGAAATAGAAATTGGAAATGATCATTTTTTGTTGTGTTTTTAAATTCATGTTATGGTCCTTAAAGTATGTTTGAGTAGTGAAAAATCAAGCATCATCATTATAGAACTTCATTGGTGATGATAGATCATGCACTTCATGATTGGAGAGATTTCATCTATTCACAATATTTTGTATAAACATGAAACATATTTCATTGAGTTACAATGGTATGTGGTCTTTTAATGTGAGTTTTGATATATTGATAACATAGAATGAGAATTTGTCATGAAATATGTTTCATTTATAGTATCAAAGTGGAATCCTATAATCTTCACTCTCTTACATAGCTCATAACCCTCACACAAATCTCATACATTCCCATGATACCCTTTCTATATAAAATACATTTATAATAGTGTAATAAACCTATTGAATATACTCTAAAAGTAATCGAGATTAAAAACAAATAAAAATCCTTGAACCTAAATTTATATTATAAATATATGTAGATTAAATATATATATAATATGTGTATAAGTTAAACTAATAATAAAAACTTTTAAAAACATATTCAAACATCTCTCTAATAGAATAATAATAATACAATTCTATCATATTTCTAATTGAATAAAAATTAACAAAATAATATTGCTAGAAATCATATTATTATAAAAATTATTGGTGAAAAAACTTAATCAACCTAATGAAAATAAATACATCAGTATATTTTGAAATTTTTTTGAGTACATAAACTACATATTTAGATGAAATTATATAGTTTCATTAGATATATATAAAAGTAATAATCACACAATTATGATGACTATAACAGTAGATATATTAACAAAATACTATGATTGGGTAAAACTGAAATCACAAACACATACACACACAAACAGATATATTTATATATAATAAACAAAAATATATTACTCAATGTATAATTATTTTAAAAAAAATTAATCAAAATAAATTTTACTATTTGAACAAATGGAATTTGAAATTTTTTGGGTTATTCTTGTTTACAATGATAGAGGATAATTATAAAAGCCATAAATAATTTATTCCATGATTTTTAGAGGTTTTTGTGAAGAAGTTACCATATAGTTTTAAAAATATTTCTATATAATAGAAATTATGCCCTAGTACCATATTTTTGGTTGTATAAATTCTATGATCAATATAAAATAATTCGATAAGAATGATTTCATTATAAGGGAGTTATTTTTAATCCAATGTGTCTAAGAAAGTGTAACGACCCAAAGTTTCATTAATGCAAATCCCTCTTGATCTAATTAAATGTCTATTTATATAAAATATAAGTCTTTAACAAACCCAATTTACTCAGACAAAGAAAGAAATGGACTCATCCAGTAGAATTGCTCCATACGAAGCCCATTTTTCAAAGCTCAGAAAAGAGGTGGCGTTTTTGGGCTTCTCTCTTGACCAAGCCTAAGCCGAGCTTCATCATGTCAAGCTCAAACGAGACCATCTAGGGGAAAAGTGGAAGTTGATAGAGACTACCACTCGAGCGATGTTATCTGAGCCACCCCAAGAGTCTGTCACCATCGCACACCTTACCCTTAGGTCTTATGCGGCTGTTTTAAGGGGTTATGTAAAAAATCTCTAGTACTAGGTTCATGTACATTATTTTTGTATATAATAATGAATATACTTTCTTGTCATTATTGATACATTGTAAATAGTTTTTAAAGTACAAATAGTGTTTTAGTTATTATTATGAATTATATTGTATTAAATTAAGGTATTTTTTGAATTAAATAATATTTTAATAAAATATTATTATTATTATTAAATTAATTTTTATTAAATATAAATTATCTTATAATTTTATGAATGAAATTGTAATTTTTATTAAAGGTTTGAAAACCATTTTTGTCAAAACCCGTTAATTTTTGATAAATGTCAGTTTTTATTTTAAAAGTGAGAATTAACATATTTAGAAAATTATTTAGATAAAATAAATTTTATTTCTAGAATCAGGATGTCGAAATTATCCAATGGTGATTTTTTTATAATTTTCCAAAATAGTCAAATTTTTGGTTAAAAAATTAAATACCATTTAAATATATAATGTGTTTTATGACATCATAATGACACAATAGTGATGTAATAAAATACTTTAATATTTATTTTAGGCAAATATATGATTTACCATTAAAATAATGTGATTTTGGGATTATTTGACTTATTTTACAAAGCATTAATTGACCCCTCAAGTCTTATTAAACATCTTGTCTTTTTAAATTATTTTCCATGGGAGTGTGACTCACATCCACATAATCAACCCCATTATTTTAAGAAGTTCGGACTTTCTCCTTATAAAATATTTTTTTCCTATCCCCTTTTCCAAAAACCATGGGCAAAAACCATGAGCTGATTTGTGGTTTGGATTAGTTTAATTAAGGGGACCCAAAACTAATTAATAAAGAATTCACTCACCTTTCCTATATAAACCCACCCAAGCTCCCACTTCCTTCTCACTCAAAGCCTTTGGAGTTTGTCCAACCTATGTACTACTATTTCTAGAATCCTCCCAAGGTTCCCCAATCTCCCAATAAGCCTCCCTCAAGCCTCTCTCATGCCTTTGGAAGCACACTTCCAAGTAAGGGTTTTTCTTCCTTTCATTTTTTTGTCCAATTTTCTTAATATTGTTATTCCCTATTAATTTCAATTAGAAATACTGGTGTATGGTTTCAGACATCCCCCATACTTTCCTCTTATTATTTGAATGATGGGCTACCACTTTCCCTCTCATCAAATGCCTCCAATTTACACCCGTTACTATGTCGAAATTCCGAAAGGAACTTCTCTCTCCTCATTTACATTCAAGCAATACTTTTGTGTCATGAATCTAAATTCCATTAAAATTGTTGGGAAATGTATCTATATGACCCCCATTACTGTCCATTTCATGTAGATATGATGAGACACCCCTTTCTCTCTCATCAACCATTTTTTATGAATTCTTTTATCACACCGTTATGCTGCCGAAATTGCACCAATTTTCTAAGCCAATGCCATTGTGTGGTGAATACCATGCCCATTTCTCCATCAAGGGTATTAACCTTCATGAAAATTTACTTATTGATTATAATTTTTCATTCCAAGTTCCTTTTTTTGTGGAATAAATGATTAATTTTTATGAATCCATGTTTTATGATCCATGTGGCCCACTTAAGAATGAAATGAAATGTTTAAGAAGGGTGCACCCTTATAGCGCTACGATGCATTGGGTAAAGTATAGAATCATGATACGTCATGTGAAATGAGTGTTGACTCATACTAATTCAAGTGCAACGAGGGTTTACTCATGATTCATGTGAAATGAGGATTTACTCATGCTCCATGTGCAATGAGCCTTGGCTCATACAAATTCTAGGTTAAGTGTTGTTGCCACATTTCCATGTTAGGATTATCATGCTTTATAATGCCTTTATGTTCATGTATCTCTTGTGATCTATTGACATTCCTATTGTCTAACATTTATTGTACTCCTCATGTATTCCATTTTTATTCCCTTACTGGGCTTTATAGCTCACCCCTTTTCGTATGCATGTCCTCAGGTTATCCCATGTAACGTTAAGTACGAGGGAATGTAGTGGTCATGTAAAGGAAGTTTTCAATAAATATGTTGTATT
The DNA here is from genome assembly GCA_963277665.1 of Viscum album. Classification (NCBI taxonomy): domain Eukaryota; kingdom Viridiplantae; phylum Streptophyta; class Magnoliopsida; order Santalales; family Viscaceae; genus Viscum; species Viscum album. The sequence continues at coordinate 1,845,841,218 of OY728150.1, forward strand.
TCATGTTTTAAGTTATTATGTAATGATCCTAAGCGCCAAAGACACTAGACCTCTGAATCATCCATGTTATATCAAGTGAATAGTTTATGTAATAAATCATGTTTATGTTTGTAATAAAAGCAGGGTTGTCATAGAAAGGATAAATTATCATCTATATAAATAGAATTAAAGTATATATATGAACAACTTATGGTTGTGTTAAAATAAATTCTAATTGGTCATAGTGAAGTTATATATGCCACACCATGATAGAGCTAAATGAAAATATGATTTTATAAAGGTCAATTTTTTACATGGAGATTCAGAGCCTAATGTAAATCATAGTATAGATAATATGTTTCTATCATAGCCTAAATGATAAATCACATTATAGTAGTGTGTTTTCACCTTGATATGTTTGGAGTTAATGTCTAGAATTCCACATTACTATAATTCTCACACCATTGAGGGAGGCTCATGCCATGGTGAGATTTCAAAAAACAAACCTTGAATTTTAAACTATGATAACATTTCCATAGTAAAATATATGAAACTAGAAGGGTAAATGGTCTATGTCATAGATATATAATCAATATATAGAGGTAGAAAATAGGATTCACTATGATCTCCCACATAGAAAATGGAAGATTAGGTTGATGTCCCATGAATGATGTAATATCATTCTTTATTCATAGCTGATCAAGATATATTTTATTAGAGAATCGAGATGCCTTCGAGTAATTAAGAGTACAGAGTTGTCTACAATTTAAATTTTATAGGCCTTGAGGGTAAGTAAAACTAATCTATATAATAATAAACTTTCTTTATCATTTCTTTTTTATCATTAAGGATTTAATTGTTCTTAGAAATTATGGAACAATATCATATGTGAGGTTCATTTGATGAAATTTACATACCATGATCCGCACTCCTTTTGTATTTATGAAGAATGTGACTAATAAGTGTTATCAATGATAAGAGTTTGTGGTTGAGTATTCCCTCAATGAACTAATATTTTTGACGAATGAACATAATGGAAATATGAGATTTTGTGGAAAAAATTTATAATTATGAAAAATTAGATGTAACACTACCTTTGAACATTTATAATAGATTTTTTCTAGATCCAATTCATGGGATCTTATTCGGAATATAAGGTGGAATATTATCTAAGAATATTAGAAGTATTTTTATGTTGACACTAAAGGAATTTATGTTTTTTAGGATATTTAAACATTATAATCTATTAAAAATAGATTTTGTGTAAATCCAAAAACACCACATGGGGAAAACATATTAATGTTGATGAATGAGATTCAAATGTAAATGGAGAAAAATTAATTGTTCTATGGAATAATTATGATGAATTGAGGATTTACCCAAATTACCAAATTGATGTATTATTTCATCATGTAATAATTATGGTAGAGGACATGTTTGGACTTAGTGAAAACTTTAATGATGTTAAGTTCATGAATAAAATAATATGAATATTTACATTTTGATTAAATGAAAAATTCATAGCCTTTATAGATACATAACCTACAATGGTGATATTGGATAGTGTTTATATCACCCTCTTTGAATAATAGATGATAAACATTGACATCAATTCCTTGTAAATTAAGAACTCTTAGGATATGGTATTCAAGTCAATTTGGAATCTCACATTGTAGGATAATCCAGAAGATTAGGTTCTTGTTGATGTGATTTCATTCAACTTATAAAATTTTAACTTGTGAAAAATATATTTTAAAGGAAATAATCCTCATTCATATGTTAAATGTGGACAATTGGATAATCAATTTTCCGAGTATTAAAATGAGATATAATATGATGATGAAGATGAACTACACAAAAAGAGATCCTATAATTATGTGAATGTTAAATTAGTTCATAATAAAACATTTATAAAAAATAAATAAATTTCATTCACAATAATATATAAATTTTGATGAAAAAATTGTTGATGAAATTACATATTTCAAAGACCTCAAGGATAAATTTCTAATTGTTATCAAATACAAACCAATGTTGGAGTATATAGGTGATAAATGTGAAAATTAAATGGAAGAGTTATTCCATGGTTAACCTAAAATTTTCAATCAAATAAACTAATATTCAGTGGGATAAAACCAATAAGGTCAATGGAGATGTATGTAATTACAAAAAATATATTTTTTATAAAGAAGTTTAGTTTGATTTGATTACTAAATATGAATGGCTCAAATATAGAAAATAATAAAATATCTAAAATATGCTTCATCTCAATCTCAAAATAGTGTATCAATCTTAGATTGTTGGTAGTATAAATGATTCATTGAATGGAAATTACAAAAGTGATATATATATATCAATGAAGATTTCATAGAACTAAAATGAAAACTAAAATATCAAGAAATACATATAAACCACATAACATCATCATATTTTTGAGTGTATGGGTTAATTAAGGAAATAAGTATGAACATATGGAGTTAATAAATAAATTAAACAATCATCGAGAATCAAAGTTCATACAAAATAAAGGGGAAATCGTGTAGGTTGTTGGAAGTCTATAAGAAATTTCTCCCCAGAAGAAGGTTGATGGGGTGACACATAAAATAACTAAATGTTCATAGGTGTAGTGTAAATGATAAACAATAGTATGCTATAAATTTTTAACTATTTTGTGGAATGGTGGGTCAAACACAACATGAGTACTTCAATTGTGAAACACATTATAATTATCATTATTTTATAATTTTTAATCAAATTATAAATCAAACATACGAGTTCTAAATTATAAATTTATTTCCAAGTCAAATGGAATCTATATTGTTTTGTAAGGTGTTCTTTTTTGAAATATTATAATTTAATAGTGAGGAATATTTAATAATAAATTGTTCAACAAAATTATTAATTTATTTTAAACTCTTTATAATTAATTGGTTTATAAACACTTTATAAATTAATAAATATCCAAAAAAACTTATATCATTACTGATAGACAATTATGAAACAATAAAAATGGGATACCTTGATTTATGTTATCATAAAAATATAATATCAATGTTTATATCAAGATTATATTAATCCCAAAATTTAGTGTTAGTAATCCTGATGCAAATTATGTTATCACATAATTATAACATTACAGACTCTATTGAGAAAATATTATCAAATAATATATATTTCAATTGTAGGGACTACATATTTCATTGTCTCATAATGTAATATTATATAGGGAACCACATATTTTGTTATCCAATAAAATAATTTCAAATATTTTTTTCTCAACATATCATACAGTATAACATAATATCAAACCCAATCCTTGAGATTATGATATTTCATAATTTAATATCATGTTTTAGTAGATATTACCTCGTCAATATATCATAATTTCTAAGAAACTGGCTGAGATTATATTTATTACCATCATAATATAAATACCTCAACTAAGATTATATTCTTTAAATGTAAATTTAGGCTTACATATCTTTATTTCAACACAAAATTTCATGTATTTGATTCACATGTTGAAATTTGATACCACTATTAGGTTTTGTAGAGGTCAAATTACACAAATTCGGTGATGAAAATTTTATTATGAAACTTATTCAAATGTCTCTATGGATGATTATAGAAACATTTCATAATATTGAAAATAAAGAACTCTGTAAATAGAAAATATACATTATGCTAATGTAAAACCACACTATCCATATTCATCATATGTGGTTGTTGAAGATCACCAAGGTGGCTTCTAATGGTTATCCGACCTCTAGACGTATCCATCATATGTTCCAATACAACTCCATGTATGTGTGGAATTAACTATCAATCATTTGGTTAATGAGTAATATTAATAGATCATTATTATCCATAGAGTCTTTGTTATACTTTGTGTAGGCTCACATAACTACCGTAAAATGGAAATGGAGTTTATATATCCCTCAAGGATTCTAATTGGATGTTGTATTACCTAATCATGAATTATAATGCATGTCTAAATGCTTTATCCAACTCTCCAATATCATGCATGAATGAATGAAACATTATTTCTATTCATATTCTATAATAATACACTAAAATAGGGACAATATGGAATAAATTCTAGAATTCTAACAATAAAAATTTATTAGAAAAAATTAACCATAACATAATTACTTTGTACGTTGATATGATGTAATCATAAAAAATTCATCTAATTCCAGTCATAATACATTGGTATAAATTTAATCTAATGACATTTCATAAGGATGCATTAATGGATACATATCCTAAAAATTTTGTAGTGTCTCAGCCCTATATAGCCAAGATCTGGTGACTTCTACTAATTACATTGGTATGATTTCAATGAATCAAGCCCCAATGGAATTAACAATTTAGTAAATTTGGTAAAATAGATTCATAAATGTGTATTTCATTACTAATGGATACACAAATTACATCATTTTTTCTTCTAAACAAAAAATTGCTTGAGGATAACTCCAATTCATCTAGTACATTCCTAAATTTCCTTCATAGCATGCTTCTAGTAATCATGGTGAAAGAAACATAATAAGGGTAATCTCAAATACTTATTAAGGGAAAAATATAGTTGAATCAACAACGAATAAATGAGAATAATCATTATAGAAAGATAAATAACAGAACACACATGCCTTGTAATTAATAAACCGAATGGAAGTACATAAGCAATAGGGCAAGGTAATAACTAAAATTACAAGCCATCTAGATAAATGAAAATAAAATGTATCCATAGATATGTCGACACAAATTCTATTGGTGTTATAATAACAAAAACTAATATGAGTGTAATTACTTATCAATAGACATATTGTTAAGGAAAATGATGACATATTACTATCAAGGTCTATCCTCTAAATAGTTTAAAACTATGGATCTATCCTCCCTTTAAAATATGCAACTAGTTTGTCTCATGAGAACCTATCGAGGCATCGAAGAGCTATATAATGTTTGGGCTCCACCTGTTACTGTATGTCCAAATATTTCTTCATATTGAATAATTAAAATTAGTTGTATGCCTTTTCAAATATCTTTATTGAATAAAGAACACATATATACCAATATTTCTCAAAATATTCTAACAACACTAAAAGTATACACTATAGTTAATTAGGTATAATGTTAATGAAATAGTAATATCCATGATAAATGAAATGGATAATTTAGGGGAAATTCAGTGCTTAATTATCATGACAGATTGAATATTTCAAGAAGACTAAAAAATAAATCAAGGAAGTGAATGTGAATACTATACTTGGACAAATAAATACTAAACCATCCATAATAAATATAAGGATGGTATCAATACAACAAATCCCAAGTGGAGTAAAGTATAGGGTTGTTGTTGTTGATTAAATAAAATATTAACTTTTCTAAATATTCTGGAGGAAAATATCATTTTCTTTTGAAAATATTCTTTAATTTTAATTCATTTGTTAGAATATTGAAAAGGTTTATTTGAAGTAATTATATAAGATAAACTGTTACATGTAGTACCAGGTAAAAGGAATATTCCATTTTTATGGAAAAATGTTTGAAAATGCCTCATTTGGAAAGAGGCTAAAAGATTACTTCTAGGAGAGTGGAAAAAGAAACAAAGTTAAAAGTGTCTTTAGAAAATAATTTTAAATTCATATTTGAATCGTTTTAATAAAACATGTTTTTTAGAATCAAACAACTTATCCAACTAAAGAGGGTGGTGAAGTTGGGTTTTCGTTAGAAAATTTTTAAAAAACGTTGAATATCAATCAGTGGAAAATTCATAACAATATAAGAAAAAGATTCATTAATAAATAGATAATTGTAAAGACCCGTAAATTTCAAGGAAATTTTTTTCTTAATTTTCTTTGGAATTTTACAAGAACGCAGTTTCTGACGGCGCCTGATTCCGAGGCCCGGTGTGCCCGGAATCATTTTCCGAAGTTTGGCTCGGGTACGTTCAGTGAACGGACGAGCGAGATTTTCTAACTTTTGAACCGGTGCCCGGAATCGAATTCCGAGGGCACCGATGAAATCGCAGCGCCGGTATTCGCTTAGAAACGCCTCTTCCGGAGTTGCGTTTGCTCGGGTGTAGTTTTTAATTTGCGGTCTTAAAGTTAAGAAATAAAATAATTTTGCGACAACTTTATTTTATTTCGCTTAAGCCACTTGGAAGCCACTTGAAGCCACTTAAAGGCGGCTTGAACTGAGTTGAACTGGATAGGATGCTATCCAGAAATATCCTACCCCCCTTGGTAGGATATTAGTGAGGTGGGGCCCGCACGAGCCCCGCCATTTCTTTCCGCTAAGAAACGCACCCGTGAAAACCCGTCTTAATGAAAGTCAACCGACGCGTTTTCTAAATTCTTAACAGACCATTTAATTGGGCGGTTTATTTCGTGAATTAAATGGGCTGTTTCTTTCGTGAATTAAATGGGTCGTTTCTTTCATTGAATTAATTCAACGAATTGATGGATCGTTTCTTAACCAGTTTTTCAAATTCGTTGGCGTAATAATAAAATAAGGCCAACGCTTAACCTCTGGTTATTTGCGCTTGAGAAGATTTGGGAGGATCCCTGTTTCTTCGGCTCCCTCACGAAGAACGCGAAGAACGCGAAGAACGCCGAACCCAGAAATCGACGACGCCTTCATCCGAGACGTTCTTCCGATCCCCGATCTCCGATCTCCGATCACCGACCATTCGAGGTAAGTGCTTTCGGATTTCCGCTCAAGGTTCTTTTTGGTTTTAAACACAGATTTAATTAATTATAATTTAAATCTGTTGTTCGTGGTTCGTTGAGTTCACCGACTCAACGCCGGTTTCCGCGACGACGCGACGCCTCCCCGCGACGACGCGACGATCAACCTCTTCCGCGACGATCTATTCCGCGAAGAACACCCGCGCACGACGATAATCAAGGTAGGGATTTCTTTATGGGAGTTACCCCTTTAAAATTAATTCCCGTCCTTGTTTCTTTAAAGAAATTAAAGAACCGTTTGTGAACAATTTTAATCCCATCAAAATTGTTGTTTCCTGTGTGGAATCTTTTTCTCCCAGTTGTTTATCTCTAACGCGGAGGGTGCGGGCCAAACGAACACGGCCCGACGACCCTCCGCCGTTCTTGTTTTGTGCGGATTTGACGGTCGATGACGGAACGTGCCGCAGCGGACGTTTGACGATCCCGCAGTAAAGAACGGATCCCGGGAGGAGCAACGGCGCAGACGGGAAGGAAAACGGGCCACCGGAGCGACGCCGGCGGCCCGCGGAAGTCGCCGGCGGCCGGAGGCGGCGGCGGGTCCGGTTCGTCCAGGCGGACGCGGCTCAGCGCGTCCGTGGTTCGCCAGCGCGGCCCGCACGCGGGCCGCGGTCCTTCCTCAAGCCGTGGGTCAGCGCCCGCGGCTTCCACCCGCGCCGCCCGGCCTAGCCGAGCCGGCCGAGCCGGACCGGCCCTGGCCGGGCCGGGCCGGGCCAGCCGGGTCGGGTCGGCCCGGGCCCGTACCCCCCATCCTCGGACGTTTTCGTTCAAACGCCCGTAACTTGAGCTTCGTGCCTCCAAACGACTCTCCGTCAGCGGCATCGCGATCCTTGAATCTAGACGGTCGTTTCGGTATATCGCACTCAAGGTTTCGGATTACATTGAGTCCGGCCGGGTTGGTTCGTACACGAGACCAACCGGGCCCTCGGAGCGGAAACGCTCATATCTTGAGCTACGGACGTCCGATTGACGTGCCGTCAGCTTTGTTGAATTCCTCTAAGTGAGACGGATCTTTTGGCATACTCCGCCCGAGGTTTGGACGCAGGTGGAGTACGGTCGGGTTGGTTTTGCCTTAAAAACCAACCGGGCCCCTGGGACGAAAATGCCAATATCTCTCAGACCGGGCGTCCGATTGACGCGCCGTCTGCGACGTTGAGTTCCTGTTGACGATACGGAACTTTTGGATACATCAACTTCGGACTTCGTGTCAGTTGATGTATCAGCCTCTCGGCTCGTGGAGCGGACCCTCCCGAACGAGCTTGCTGTGTGCGGGAACCCTAGTGCTGGCTGCAACTGCTACTTCGACAGCGACGACCGTGCAGAGGTCCTCAGTGGACTGCGGCGACGACCGTGCAGAGATCCTCCGTGGACTGCGGCGACGACTGTGCAGAGATCCTCAGCGGACTGCGACGACTACTGCACTCAGCGATCCTACGTGGATCAGTGCTTCAGGTCCTGCGTGTGCCCGGTCCTGTGTGGGCCCGATCCTGTGTGGGTCCGATCCTGTGTGGGTCATCTCTCAGCGGTTCTGTGTGAGCCAACTCCTACAGGTCCTGCGTGGGCCCGATCCTGTGTGGGTCACTGCAAGGTTAGTACCTATCGATCCTTCGTGGGTCCAACGACTTAGATGGTTCAATGATCATCTTTATCGTCATCCGAAGAAGTATACCTGTGTGAGCTGAATCTTGTTTTACTCTCCTTTGTGGATTTTGTTGTTCTATCCTGCGTGGGTATGCGTTTTTCTTTCCTGTGTGGACTGGGTTGTGCTTGGGCTCGGACGTTGGAGTCGAATGGGAAATTGCAGACTTAGGTATATGTATGGGCATATACCTAAGCCGTGTCAGATGTTACTTCGTGATTGCATCTCTTCTTCGTGACTTATCCTTTGTGGATTTCGAGAGACCTTCGGGGGTCTCGGGGTCCCTACTGAGTAGCTTATACTCACCCCTGCACGGGCTATGCCCGCACATCGTGGTGTTGGTTGCAGACGACGGACAACGCTGATCGTGGAGGAGGCGTGCGGAGCTGGACAGTACCTGGAGGTGGACCACTGGGTGGGACGTACTCGGAGCGGTTAGGTGGACCCGAGGAGCAGCGGAGGATATCTGTACCCACCCTTCAGGTGGGACTTCCGGAGGACGGCCCGACGCTGCAGTTTTCCCTTTTTAGTTGTTGTTTTTCCTTTCAGTTGTACTTTACAGTTGGGCTTGTATTTCCGGCCCCTTTTTACTTTCAGCACAGCTTGTACAGTTTTACTTAGTGTTTACTTTTCCGCTTGCTTACTCTGCGGTGCTTGTTTACTTTTCAAAGGCAATGCCTTCCCTTTTTGTTGGGATTTTCGCCTTGGTGCTAGTCGCCAGCCCCTGGCCTATGGAAGGCGGGCTTGGGGTAGTCACGACACGGGCCCCGAGGGTGGGTCGTGACAAATTGGTATCAGAGCAGGTCGGTTCTACCGCAGACTCTGATCTTTCTTCTATGTGAAGCAATAGTGTTTAGCGTATTGAGTGTGGTTATCAGTCCAGGGAGTCCAGTGTTGGTGCGGCGGCCGACGTATCCATACACCAGGACCCTGACTTCTGATTTCTGACTTAATGCACGAAAACATTGATTGCATGTGTGTTTCAAGTTTTCTTTGTGATTACTTGTGTCAGCTCACCAGGTATACTGTTCTGACCGTGGCATACTTGTTTCCTTTTCAGGATGGCACGACGACAGTAGCCAGCTAGGGTTCCTAGAGTAGGGCGCGACGACAGCCCGCAGAGCGACGAGGCCTCGGTACAGGGCCCGTTGACAGCAGAGGCACCGGCGGTACCTTTACCCGCCGAGCCCCCGATGCTTCCAGCACTGGCAGCTGACGACCCACGACGCCTTGGAGCTCTGCACGAGTTCCAGCGCCAGCGACCACCCAGGTTCCGTGGGGAGTCGGACCCCCAGGCAGCCGAGGACTGGCTGGAGGCGGTCGTCCGAGTTTTCAGGCTAGTGAGGACACCAGCAGACCTCATGGTGATCCTCGCGGCGAGCCTACTGCACGCAGCAGCCGGACGCTGGTGGAGCCTGATGCTCCAGGTACACGATGAGGCCACCCTCATCTGGACGGACTTCGAGAGCCTCTTCCGCTCAGAGTTCGTCCCGGCCACCCTCCGTGCGGTGCGCATCCAGGAGCTTCTTCCGCTGCGGCAGGGAAGCTTGACGGTCGCTCAGTACGCGGCGAGGTTCACCGACCTATCTCGCTACTCGACGGACATGGTACGGGACCCCTTCTCCCGGGCCCGGACCTTCGAGCAGGGATTGAGACACGAGATCAGGGCATCGCTGATCTCCCTCAGCATCCCGACCCAGGAAGGAGTACTGGAGCGAGCCCTCCTGATCGAGAGCTTCCTGGCTGAGTCCACAGCGAGACCTACCGCAGGGCGGCAGATAGCGGAGTCTTCGGCAGCTGGTATCCGGCGGATGACTCAGGGTTCCAGGCGGACCAGACCTTCCGGCAGGCGACCTCGGGACACTGGCTCAGCAGTGCAGGGCACCCAGCCTGGAGCCAGTCTTCCGAGAGGCAGGCAGTGCTACGAGTGCGGTGGGCGGGGCCACATGGCTCGTGACTGCCCGACCCATCGTACCGAGGGTCAGCAGACGGTGGAGGGACCACCCAGGCAGAGGCAGAGGGTCGACCATGGCGGTCCGCAGGGAGGAGGCGGACGAGGCAGAGGAGCTGGCCGAGCAGCAGGTGGTGGGCGACGCTTTGAGGATCTGCCACCACCACCACCAGGAGGCCCGCCCCGACCACAGGGAGCTGGCGGGCAGAGACAGGCTCAGCTCCAGGCAGCGGAGGCCTACGACCACGGCGCGCCAGAGATGATTAGAGGTACGATCTGTGTCTATTCCACCCTTGCTGCAGTTCTGATAGACACAAGAGCGAGTCACTCTTTCATAGCCACTGCCCTTGTTCGGATCTCGGAGATTCCGACAGAGCCGTTGGCTCGATCCTTACGGCTAGAGACTCCTATGGGAGCAGACTCGACGATTACGCACTGGAGCCGGCAGTGTGAGCTTACTCTAGGAGGCGAGAGCTTCGGCTGGGATCTTCTTGTAGCGGCATCGAGGCCTTACGACGTCATCTTGGGCATGGATTGGTTATCTACAGTCCATGCTCAGATTGACTGCATTAGGCGCAAGGTGCGATGTGTGCGCACCGACGGGAGCAGGTTCACCTTTACCGGCGATAAGGGAGCCTTAGCAGCACAGGATGGACTCACGCAGAGGAGAGGTCAGCCCATCACTCATCAGTTGGCTAGCCTCATCCTGGGAGCAGTTGACGTGCGGAGTCCCAGTTTTCCTGCAGTGGTGGATCAGTACGCGGACGTCTTTCCCGACGATGTTCCAGGACTACCTCCTCGTAGAGAGGTAGACTTTTATATTGACCTGTACCCCGGGACATCCCCGATATCCACTCCAGCATATCGGATGGCCCCCGCTGAGCTTCGAGAGATGCGGGTACAGTTGGAGGACTTGCAGGGCAAGGGGTTCATCCGACCCAGTGTTTCGCCCTGGGCTTCCCCGATTTTGTTCGCCAAGAAGGCGGACGGGAGCTTGCGACTGTGTGTCGATTATCGTCGCCTGAATCAGGTGAAAGTGAGTAATAAGTATCCGCTGCCCATGATTGATGACCTCTTCGACCAGCTCAAGGGAGCACGGTGGTTCTCGAAGATAGACCTCAGGTCAGGCTATCATCAGCTTAGAGTTCGAGACGAGGATGTGCAGAAGACGGCCTTCAGGTGTCGGTATGGCCACTATGAGTTCTTGGTTATGCCTTTCGGCGTGACCAACGCTCCAGCAGTGTTCATGAGCCTCATGAACAGGATCTTCCAGCCTTACCTCGATCGATTTGTCGTGGTCTTCATCGACGACATTTTGGTGTACTCGACGACGGAGGAAGAGCACGCCTACCACCTGCGTGTTGTACTAGACAAACTCCGAGAGCACCAGCTTTATGGAAAGCTCTCGAAGTGTCAGTTCTGGTTACGTGAGGTCCACTTCTTGGGGCACGTCATTTCTGAGGCGGGAGTTGCAGTGGATCCCGCGAAGATCGAGGCAGTGCTAGCTTGGGAGCCACCCAAGAGCGTGACAGAGGTGCGGAGTTTCTTGGGCCTAGCCGGATACTATCGGAGATTTTTGCCGGACTTCTCTAGAGTTGCAGGCCCACTCTCAGCATTGACGAAGAAGGGGAAACCCTTCGTGTGGTCAGACAGATGTCAGCAGAGCTTCCAGAAGCTGAGGCAGAGGTTGACCAGCGCACCTATCTTGAGGTTGCCTGAGGAGGGAGTTGGATACGTAGTCTACTGCGATGCATCAGGGACCGGACTCGGGTGTGTCCTGATACAGGAGCGGGCCGTGATTGCCTACGGATCACGTCAGCTGAGGCCGCATGAGCAGAACTACGCTACCCATGGCTTAGAATTGGCAGCAGTGGTCTTTGCCCTGAAGACATGGCGACACTATCTGATGGGCGAGCGCTTCACAGTCTTTTCTGACCACCAGAGTCTCAGGTACGTCTTCTCTCAGAAGGACCTGAACCTGAGACAGCGGCGATGGCTCGAGTTCCTCCAGGACTATGACTTTGAGATAGTCTATACTCCTGGGAAGGGGAACGTGGTGGCTGATGCCCTCAGCAGGAGGACGGGCATCCAGCTACTTGAGGAGGCGATAGAGCATCTAGCCGCTTTGCAGATATCCTTCGTGGATAGAGACGGAGCAGCCTTCCTTCAGTCTCTCACAGTCTCTCCTCCACTTCTTCAGCGGGTCAGAGAGGCACAGCATGGGGACGTTGACTGTGAGACGCGGCGTGCACAGATATCCTCGAGACAGGCACCTGATGGTTTCTCCCTTGGAGCAGAGAACGATGTCATTTTCAGAGGACGTACCTTGGTACCAGTCACCTTACGAGAGGAGGTGCTGAGAGAGTTTCACACTTCTCCTTTGGCGGAACATCCTGGAGTGGCGAAGATGTACCAGGATCTCAGACGACAGCACTGGTGGCCGGGCATGAAGAAGGCTATGGCAGAGTTCGTTTCACGGTGCCTCACCTGCCAGCAGGTGAAGGCAGAGCATCAGGTACCAGCAGGCTTGGTACAGCCCTTGGAGGTCCCGGAGTGGAAGTGGGACGGGATATCTATGGACTTTGTGACTGGACTTCCACGCACTTCCAGAGGTCACGATTCCATTTGGGTGATTGTTGACCGACTCACCAAGTCGGCACACTTCTTACCCATCCGAGAGCAGGGCTCAGTGGAGAGCTTGGGGCGTCTCTACGTTCATGAGATTGTACGACTTCACGGTGTGCCATCGACTATCATCTCCGATCGGGATGCTCGTTTTACTTCCCGGCTTTGGAAGGGGTTGCAGGAGGCGTTCGGGACGCGACTACGTCTGAGCACCGCCTTTCACCCTCAGACGGATGGTCAGACTGAGAGGACCATTCAGACTCTCGAGGACATGCTCTGTGCATGTGTCCTCGACTTTGGTCGCAGCTGGGAGGACCACATACCCTTGGTGGAGTTCGCGTACAACAACAGCTACCACTCCACCATCGGGATGGCACCCTACGAGGCGTTGTACGGCAGGCCTTGCAGATCTCCTTTGTGCTGGACAGACCCTGGGGAGTCAGCACTTGTGGGACCAGAGATGGTCCGGGCCACGAAAGAGAAGGTCCAGGTCATCCAGGAGCAGATGAGGACAGCACAGAGCCGACAAAAGTCATATGCTGACAGGAGGCGGAGGCCACTAGAGTTCGAGGATGGCGACCACGTCTTCTTGCGGGTCTCACCTCGACGTGGTTTGAGGAGATTTGGCCGAGGCGGCAAGTTGTCTCCACGCTTCATCGGACCCTTCCAGGTCCTCAGCACGGTTGGCGAGGTGGCTTATCGCCTGGCTCTGCCACCTCAGTTGCACCGGGTGCACGACGTCTTCCACGTATCCCAGCTGAGGAGATACGTGCACGACCCGACGCACATCATTGACTATGGGGAGCTAGATGTGGATGATGGAGCGACTTTTGCGGAGGTCCCAGTGGAGATAGAGGATCGACAGGAGCGGGTCCTACGTGGGCAATCGATTCCTCTTGTGCGCATCAGATGGCAGCACGGGAACCTCCAGGAGAGAACTTGGGAGCGGGAGGCTCAGATGCGTGCTCAGTACCCACATTTGTTTCCCTAGTTTTTTATGTATCTTTACGGGGACGTAAAGTCCTGAGGTGGGAGTAATGTAAAGTCCCGTAAATTTCAAGGAAATTTTTTTCTTAATTTTCTTTGGAATTTTACAAGAACTCAGTTTCTGACGGCACCTGATTCCGAGGCCCGGTGTGCCCGGAATCATTTTCCGAAGTTTGGCTCTGGTACGTTCAGTGAACGGACGAGCGAGATTTTCTAACTTTTGAACCGGTGCCCGGAATCGAATTCCGAGGGCACCGATGAAATCGTAGCGCCAGTATTCGCTTAGAAACGCCTCTTCCGGAGTTGCGTTTGCTCGGGTGTAGTTTTTAATTTTCGGGCTTAAAGTTAAGAAATAAAATAATTTTGCGACAACTTTATTTTATTTCACTTAAGCCACTTGGAAGCCACTTGAAGCCACTTAAAGGCGGCTTGAACTGAGTTGAACTGGATAGGATGCTATCCAGAAATATCCTACCCCCCTTGGTAGGATATTTGTGAGGTGGGGCCCGCACGAGCCCCGCCGTTTCTTTCCGCTAAGAAACGCACCCGTGAAAACCCGTCTTAATGAAAGTCAACCGACGCGTTTTCTAAATTCTTAACAGACCATTTAATTGGGCGGTTTATTTCGTGAATTAAATGGGCTATTTCTTTCGTTAATTAAATGGGTCGTTTCTTTCGTTGAATTAATTCAACGAATTGATGGATCGTTTCTTAACCAGTTTTTCAAATTCGTTGGCGTAATAATAAAATAAGGCCAACGCTTAACCTCTGGTTATTTGCGCTTGAGAAGATTTGGGAGGATCCCTGTTTCTTCGGCTCCCTCGCGAAGAACGCGAAGAACGCGAAGAACGCCGAACCCAGAAATCGACGACGCCTTCGTCCGAGACGTTCTTCCGATCCCCGATCTCCGATCTCCGATCACCGACCATTCGAGGTAAGTGCTTTCGGATTTCCGCTCAAGTTTCTTTTTGGTTTTAAACACAGATTTAATTAATTATAATTTAAATCTATTGTTCTTGGTTTGTTGAGTTCACCGACTCAACGCCGGTTTCCGCGACGACGCGACGCCTCCCCGCGACGACGCGACGATCGACCTCTTCCGCGACGATCTCTTCCGCGAAGAACACCCGCGCACGACGATCATCAAGGTAGGGATTTCTTTATGGGAGTTACCCCTTTAAAATTAATTCCCGTCCTTGTTTCTTTAAAGAAATTAAAGAACCGTTTGTGAACAATTTTAATCCTATCAAAATTGTTCTTTCCTGTGTGGAATCTTTTTCTCCCAGTTGTTTATCTCTAACGCGGAGGGTGCGGGCCAAACGAACACGGCCCGACGACCCTCCGCCGTTCTTGTTTTGTGCGGATTTGACGGTCGATGACGGAACGTGCCGCAGCGGACGTTTGACGATCCCGCAGTAAAGAACGGATCCCGGGAGGAGCAACGGCGCAGACGGGAAGGAAAACGGGCCACCGGAGCGACGCCGGCGGCCCGCGGAAGTCGCCGGCGGCGCCCCGGCGCGCCGCCGGACGAGATCCGCCGCGGCTTCAGCCGCGGCGGCGGCGGCCAACGGACCCGCGGCGGCGGGTCCGGTTCGTCCAGGCGGACGCGGCTCAGCGTGTCCGCGGTTCGCCAGCGCGGCCCGCGCGCGGGCCGCGGTCCTTCCTCAAGCCGCGGGTCAGCGCCCGCGGCTTCCACCCGCGCCGCTCGGCCGAGCCGGACCGGCCCTGGCCGGGCCGGGCCAGGCCAGCCGGGTCGGGTCGGCCCGGTTCGGGCCGACCCAGGGGGGTCGGGCCGGGTCGGCCCGGGCCCGTACCCCCCATCCTCGGACGTTTTCGTTCAAATGCCCGTAACTTGAGCTTCGTGCCTCCAAACGACTCGCCGTCAGCGGCATCGCGATCCTTGGATCTAGACGGTCGTTTCGGTATATCGCACTCAAGGTTTCGGATTACTTTGCGTCCGGCCGGGTTGGTTCGTACACGAGACCAACCGGGCCCTCGGAGCGGAAACGCTCATATCTTGAGCTACGGACGTCCGATTGACGTGCCGTCAGCTTTGTTGAATTCCTCTAAGTGAGACGGATCTTTTGGAATACTCCGCCCGAGGTTTGGACGCAGGTGGAGTACGTTCGGGTTGGTTTTGCCTTAAAAACCAACCGGGCCCCTGGGACGAAAATGCCAATATCTCTCAGACCGGGCGTCCGATTGACACGCCGTCTGCGACGTTGAGTTCCTGTTGACGATACCAAACTTTTGGATACATCAACTTCGGACTTCGTGTCAGTTGATGTATCAGCCTCTCGGCTCGTGGAGCGGACCTTCCCGAACGAGCTTGTTGTGTGCGGGAACCCTAGTGCTGGCTGCAACTGCTACTTCGACAGCGACGACCGTGCAGAGGTCCTCAGTGGACTGCGGCGACGACCGTGCAGAGATCCTCCGTGGACTGCGGCGACGACTGTGCAGAGATCCTCAGCGGACTGCGACGACTACTGCACTCAGCGATCCTACGTGGATCAGTGCTTCAGGTCCTGCGTGGGCCCGGTCCTGTGTGGGCCCGATCCTGTGTGGGTCCGATCCTGTGTGGGTCATCTCTCAGCGGTTCTGTGTGAGCCAACTCCTACAGGTCCTGCGTGGGCCCGATCCTGTGTGGGTCACTTCAAGGTTAGTACCTATCGATCCTTCGTGGGTCCGACGACTTAGATGGTTCAATGATCATCTTTATCGTCATCCGAAGAAGTATACCTGTGTGAGCTGAATCTTGTTTTACCCTCCTTTGTGGATTTTGTTGTTCTATCCTGCGTGGGTATGCGTTTTGCTTTCCTGTGTGGACTGGGTTGTGCTTGGGCTCGGACGTTGGAGCCGAACGGGAAATTGCAGACTTAGGTATATGTATGGGCATATACCTAAGCCGTGTCAGATGTTACTTCGTGATTTCATCTCTTCTTCGTGACTTATCCTTTGTGGATTTCGAGAGACCTTCGGGGGTCTCGGGGTCCCTACTGAGTAGCTTATACTCACCCCTGCACGGGCTATGCCCGCACATCGTGGTGTTGGTTGCAGACGACGGACAGCGCTGATCGTGGAGGAGGCGTGCGGAGCTGGACAGTACCTGGAGGTGGACCACTGGGCGGGACGTACTCGGAGCGGTTAGGTGGACCCGAGGAGCAGCGGAGGGTATCTGTACCCACCCTTCAGGTGGGACTTCCGGAGGACGGCCCGACGCTGCAGTTTTCCCTTTTTAGTTGCTGTTTTTCCTTTCAGTTGTACATTACAGATGGGCTTGTATTTCCGGCCCCTTTTTACTTTCAGCACAGCTTGTACAGTTTTACTTAGTGTTTACTTTTCCGCTTGCTTACTCTGTGGTGCTTGTTTACTTTTCAAAGGCAATGCCTTCCCTTTTTGTTGGGATTTTCGCCTTGGTGCTAGTCGCCAGCCCCTGGCCTATGGAAGGCGGGCTTGGGGTAGTCACGGCACAGGCCCCGAGGGCGGGTCGTGACAATAATAATTAAAGTTATTATTGAACAATGGTTATATAATTTCCACGAATTGAAATTCAATTGAAGGATTATTAAGATTAGTCCTGAGGAAAAAATCATTAAACATTCCAACGTGCCCCATACCACTTTGAATCATTTTTAAATCATAAACCTCATGAATGGATAATATTGAAAGAAAGTATTAAATACCATTAAGGGAAATGTAATTCAAAATATAACATAAAAATGGTACTAGATACTCTATATAAAATATGTAAGTGGAGAAAATGACATTTATCTCATGGATGTAAAATCTGAGATGAGAGTCCCTTATTAATGTTGAAATGAAATTATTGGAAAACCCAAAGGTAATAATCCAAAAATAAAACTTTTAAATACCATTAATATGTTATAATTCGTGATATAATATGTCAATGTGGCAGTAGGTACACCACATATAAGAAATTAGGTGTAAAAAAATTAAGTATGCCTCACGTAATGAAAATGAGACAAGAATCCCTTACCTTGTGTTCCCTTTTAGGTGAATGTCCATTAAGTTCATGTATAATAAACTTTTATTTATTATAAACTATATTTATAACCTTTTTCTTGTTTATAATTACTTTTAGTTCACTTATTACTATGGATTTTATAACTACATAAATGATTTTGTTTACATCAGGCATTTTTTAACAAATTCTATTTATTTGTCAAAACAACAATTATTGGCCATCTATGGTCCATGGGGTCATTAGATAATGTATCTCAAATGATAATTACTAAATAATTATTATATTTCTATGTAAATAATAATTCTGAAATCAATCATTAAATATGATAATAAAAATGATAATATGTTTCAATCATTGAGACGGTAGGTCGTACGTACACATTAGTAACATTACCTTTTTTAAGTGATCATTGTAGAAATAAGGTAAGCAACTAAAATATTTACAGAATGATAATTATATAATAAATATTATATTAATTAATCATATATAATTAAATATATAATTTTTTGGTGCAAAAGGACTCACATCATGTCGAAGAGGTTGTATTCCACCCATCCACGAAAAACGTTATCACTTTTTGAGTGTGTGAAAGGGTAATAAGGAAAAGGATATGTATATATATATATATCCAAAAAGGTAATTATGTGATAAATATCATATATATGTTTTTTATGTCTCATATTTTTAATTATTACCACCATTTGGACATTTAATGTATTGTGTGAACGAATCACATCGCTTTAAGGGGGCAGTAGTCCACACTTCCTCAAATGAGATTATCGTATTTACATAACATGGAAAAAATAAATGTATGTTATAAATAAAAATTACTTAAGTATAAAATATTAAAAATAACATTTATATCATATATAGATAGATTTTACATCATAATTTCCACTATAATAGGCGCTAATGGAGAATTGAACAATCATCATTTCATGAGGCAATGATTCGCCATTCATAGAAATAGTATGTTCCGTTTCCGTTAGATGGAGGTGTGTGTAAGTGTTTCACTAAATATTTTCATAAAACATTTGAACATATTAATTACACTTTTTATATTACAATATAGTGTAATAATGATTTTTTAGGGGTTGGATAATGGAAATGAAACTAGAGATATTGAGAAAAGACATTACCTTTGAATCAGGTAACTTCTTTTCATTTGAAACAAAATGATTTTTTGTATGGGTTTGTGCTCAAAGTGATGATTCTAGGTATCAGATAGGAATTGTGGGAGACTATGTTTTCAGGTATTTTCCTCTCTTAATAGGTTTTAGTGATATTATTACGGGTTAGAGATGGTGGCATTTTATAGGGAAGGAAAAGGACTCACATGGTATTCTTAGAAACAAATTAGGTGTGCATGTGTTATTTGGTAAAAAAGACATAAAACCCCACCAAAAAACATTAATGTAAGTGTAATAGCCTAAATAAGTCCATATAAATAATTTTAGATATATTAATAGGTGATTTGGGCCCTTAAACATAGGGTTTTAGTCCATTATGGCCTAATTAAACCTTAATAATTTTAATTAATTTTAATCACTTTCATTAATAATTTTTGTCAAAAAAATAAGTTCATATTATGAGAAAAATGTATTATCGTGATTAAAAAAAGTTATTTTTAATTTTAAAAATTAAAATTTGATAAGTGACAAAATAAATATTAATGCTAATCTCACAAATATACAGATTAACTAGTTGTAGAAGAAAACTTTCCCAAATATTGTTAAGTTTTTAAATTAAATTTAAGAGTTATATTGATTTGAATGAACTAAATTTTATTAAAATATGTATAAATAATTAATTTTTAATTGAAAAGAAATTTATATTATAGTTTAACATTAATAATTATTAAAAAGAAAAGATGATTTTTTACTAAAACGCAGTATTTTTCACTATTCCCTAAAAAATGATGTTTCTCAGAAAATTAAAAAAAATTCATCCTAAAATAATTGTGAAATTTTAAATAAAAAATGATTTTTATTTTATCAAATAAAATTAATAATTATTTCAAAATTAAGATTTAAAATATTTTTTCTATTAAAAGGTGGTTAAAATGCCTAATTATATGTTTTTTGGGAAATATTGGGTTTGATCTTATATTATGCACAGAAAATCTATAGGATGAATATAAAAAATAATTTATTTAATATTTAACATGTTTATTACATTAATATCACTCACTAATTATAAATAACTTAATCTATTATGGTAAAACAGATTTGTGAGCATAAAAATAGTTTACTATAAAAATATATTTTCAATATTCTATTGTTTCTTATATTATTTTCCAATTTATTTGTAACCAATTCTTTAGTTTTACGAACAATATATTTTAACAAGATAATTAATAATATTCATAACCTATAATACAAATTCTATGTTATATATTATTTTATTAAATAATAATGATTTAATTATAAACAGTTTCTTAGAAAGACTTGATATTGAGTGTAGATAATGCCATCAAGGGAGGTTTATTTTTCAAGTAAAACATTCTATAGAGTATGTTCATTGTTGTGTATGATATACCCTAACCCAGTTTGATGTTTATTTCAAGATAACATGGTGCTTCATGAATTTTAATATATATAATGTATTTTAAATAGTAAATATATTCTAAATTATAAAGATATTTAATTACATTATGTACTTGTTGTTCCGTATAATAGATGCTATAGAATACAGGGATATTTAGTTTTTCGGGGTGTCACATTATCCCCACATTATTTAACATTTGTCCTCTCATTTTCAAAATTTACAACGTAGATATATTATTTGATACTTCCTGTATTTAAATTCTCACATCATGAGAATGGTTCATGAAACATCCTCTTGAAAATATAGAATTGATAGTATGAAGGTCACATGGAATACCCTGTAACTAAGTCTCTAAGAAGGAGAAAATCAGCCGAAATTAGAGATATATACTTGGAGGAATGGTGTAAATACGTATAGGGAGCGAATTCTGTCATCAATCACAAACAAGTGCATGATCAATGGAAAGCTAAGGGCCTAGAACCATAAATCATTGATGATTTAGAAATCCATCAGTTCAATAGAATTTTATGTATTAGTAAAAAAATATTCCAATGTCTATTTAGTAATCTTGGGTAATTTTTTTACTAATCATAAATATAAAAAAATATTACATTATAGGTTTCTATATCATATGAACAATCCTAGTGTGTGGTTGTCATTTGATCAAATTCTAATTCATCCCTTTAATCCCAAAAGTTAATTACCAAAAATGATTATTTTTATGCCTGAAGCTCTAAAATAATATTTTAAATGATCACGAGGCCTAAAAAAGAGTTACACATATTATTATTTGTCTTTAAATATCTCCCAAAATATAATTGTTAGTATGTTAATTTCTAATCCACAAAAATGTTACAAATTGGTCATTATTAATAGTTATTCATTAAATTGATTAACTAAAAACCATGAAAATTAACAAGGACATTTCATAGGATATTGTTTGGCATGAAACCGTTATCGTCTTTTATTTATTGGTTCAAGACTCGCGGCCTTGTCAGATTTGATTTTTAGTCACCTGGTATATAGGTTATCCTTTTCTAAAACCATATTAATTTAATTTCAAAATTTTATATGATTGAAATACTTGAAATTAGGTTAATCCCTAAATATCATTTAAAATAATGTTTTCAATAAAAACTCAATTCTTTAATACTTCATACATTTTATTTCCACAAAGGTACGTCCTTGTTCTAGGTTTTATCTATAATATCATTTCCAAAATTTGTAAATCATTACACCATATATTAAAATCTATAACACCTTAGGTTTAACCTAGATTATTCATTGAAAAAATTCATTCAAATTTTTCATAATGGGTTTTAATGAAAACAAGTATTATCCTAAGAAAATCCCCCTAGAGTATTAAACAAGGGGAACAGTAATGCCCACTGTCATGTATCAAGTTATCTTGAGTCATGCTCGACACCTTGTCCATGTTGTTACTCCTATGTAGATCTATATCTGAACCATGTCTAGTTGTAATATCTAGATAGTGATGTATCACTAGAATGACCCATATAATTTATACTTTAACCAAATTATATGGTTTGAATCTATTCTTATCCCCAAATTATAACATAGGGTTATATTCCTAATCTATGTTTTTCATAAATCTAGTTCCCAAGGTTTCTAATAAACTTCATTTGATTCCAACTATAGCGATCCATCACCATATATCCCAGAGCTGTTGTATGTGAATAGATACATTCGAATTTATATAGGAAATCAATCCCCATGGGTTTAATTAGTTTATTGGTATTGGTAAACAAGATACATAAATGAGCATTTTATTAAAAATTGATACACTAATTACAACACATTTTTTTATTATAAAAGAAAAATATCATGATCATAACTCTAATAAATATAGTATATTCATTAATTTCATTAATTGAATATTTCATGAATTTTTGTGGATTGAAACATAATAATGGGGAGTTCAAATTCTTAGTAAATTCCAAATACAGTGGAAGTAATAATGAATAAATTAGAATATTCATTATGGAAAGTTAAATAACTGAACACCCATTCCATGTGATCATTAAACTGAATGAAAGTACTTGAGAAATATGTGAAGTTCATAACATGAAATACATTCCATCTAGGTATATGATAATAAAATATCACCATAGATATGTCGATGAAAATTCTCATGGAAATATATAAACATAAACTAATATGGGTGTAGTTATTTCTCAATGGATGTCATGTCTAAGGAGCATGATGACCTATTACAATGAAGATCAATCCTACGAATAGTTTAATTATATGGATCTATCCTCCATTTAATTTGTGCAACTAATGTCTCTCATTAGAATCTATTGATTCATTGAGAAGTTATGTAATGTTTGGGCTCCACCTGTCACTGCATGTCCAAAGAATTATTCATATTGAATAATAAAAATATTTGATATGCATTATCAAATGTCATTATTGAATAAATAATATATATTTAAAAATATTTCCCCAAATAATCAATCAAATATCAAATTAGACACTGTATATAATTAGGTATATAGTTTAGGAAATATTATTATCCATGATAAATGAAATGAATAATTTTGGGGAAATTCAATTTTCAATTATCATGAGAAATTGGAAATTTCAAGCCAACTAAAACAATAAATCAAGGATGTGAATGTGAATAATATTCTTTTTAAAATCAATAATAAACCATCCATATGAAAAATAAGTATGATATCAATACAAAAAATCCCAATTGGAGAAAAATATAGGTTTGTTGTGGTTAATGAAATAAAATATCATGTTTTGAAAATAATATTGAGGAAAATGTCGTTTTTCATTAAAAATATATTTAAATTTGAATTTTTTGTAAAGCCATTAAGATGGAGGATAAAAAGAAATGATGGTGGAAAAATCCATACATGTCATACTAGGTAAAAAGAATATTCATTTTGTACAAAAAAAGGTTAAAAAATGACTCGTTAGGAAAGAAACAAGAAGATTCATTATAAGAGATTGGTAAAAGTCAAAAAAGGAAAAATTGTCTTTAAAAAATAATTTTAAAATAATTTTTCAATAAATTTTAATAAAACATGGTTTATAGAAGAAGACTCATTCTCCGACTAAAGAGAGAAGTAAATTCAAGGTTTCTTTAAAACATTTATAAAAAACATTGAGTACCAAAGAGTTAGAAACTGGTACAAATATATGAAAATGGTCATGAATATCCAAATAAGAATGAAATGTATTATTGAAAAATGGTTATATAATTTCATATATTTTAAATTCCTTTAATGATTATTTAGATTATTCTTGAAGAAAATAATCTTCAAACATTCCAAAGAGTCTCATACCACTTTGAAACATTATTAAATCATGAACCTCATGAAATAATAATATTTAATGAATTTATTAAAAATCATTATGGAAAAATTAATTCATCATATAATATAATCATGGAATTCGATACACCACAAAAAAGATGTAACTATTTAACATGAAATTTATCTCACAGATGTAAAATGTGAGATGATATTCCCATACTAATGTAGTAACAAATTGATTGGAAAACACAAAGGTAATAATCTATAAATAACAAATTTAAATACCATGAGGATAATATAATTCAGGAAATTATATGTCAATGTGGAAATATTTCAACCATATAAAAGAAATTATGTGTATAACCATTAATTATGCCTCACGTAATGAAAATTAGACAAGAATCACTTACATTGTGTTTCCTTTTTGGTGGACATCCTTTAAATTTCTATATAACAAATCTAGTCTCTTAATAAACTTTTTTATGTCTTTATTTAATTTTATTTAAATTATTACAATTTTTGTACATCTACTTAAAAAATTATGTTTATGTCAAGTTTTTTTAATGAAATTAGATTATTGTGTCAAAACAACTATTGTTGGTCCACAATTGTCAACAAGGTCGTTATATAACGTCTCTGTAATGATAAACATGACATAATAATCATTTTGTAACATATATTATCATTTTAAAATCAATCAATATATATGTTTATGAAAAATTGAATATGTTACAATCATGGAGACGATAGGACGTATGTACACATGAGTAACATTCCAATTTTTTAATGATCATTGTAAAGAGATGGTGTGTAACTAAAATATTTCTAGAATTATAATTATATAATAAATATAATATTATTTAATCACAAATACTTATGGATTTAATTATTTTGTGTAAAAGTAATCACATCATGTCAAGGAGGGGGTAGTTCACACATCTACAAATAACATTTTCACTTTTTAAGTGTGTGAAAGGGTAATAATGAAAATGATATATATATATACATAAATTTAATTACACAATGAATATCATATTTTTTTATGTCTAATATATTTAATCATAACCATCATTTATACATTCCATTTATCATTTGAATGAATCACATCACTTTTATGGGGAGGTAGTCCGTACTTTCTCAAATGAGATTATCATATTTACCCAAAAT
Organism: Viscum album; assembly: GCA_963277665.1. Classification (NCBI taxonomy): domain Eukaryota; kingdom Viridiplantae; phylum Streptophyta; class Magnoliopsida; order Santalales; family Viscaceae; genus Viscum; species Viscum album. The sequence continues at coordinate 1,845,866,134 of OY728150.1, forward strand.
GAAAAGAATAAATTTATGTTATAAATAAAAATTAAATATGTTTATAAATTATAGATTATATATATATAATATATAAATTGATTTTACATCATAATTCCCACCATAAGGGGTGGTAATGAAAAATTGAACAATTATCTTTTCGTGAGGTAGTAATTCACTATTCAGAGAAACAGTGTGTTTGTTTCTCATTAGATAGAGGTTTGTATAATTTTCAGTCTAAATCACACCATAAAAATATACTAGTATATTTAGGATAATTTTTTTTTGAAAAGATAATATAATAATGAGCTTTTATGGGTTGGAGAATAGAAATGAAACTAGAGAGATTGAGAGAATACATTACCTTTCAATCGGGTAACTTATTTTGCATTGAACAAAAAGGCTTGGTTGGAAGGGTTTATATAAAAATAGATGATTATAGGATGAGTAGAGTAACTATGGGTGGCTATTAATTCTGGTCTTTTCCAACCCAAAGATTTTTTATTGGTGTGATGAATCATTAGAGGTGGTGGCCTTTTAAAGGGAAAGAAATGGGCTCACTTGGTATTCTTAGAAACAACTTAGGTGTGCACAAGTATTTAAAAAAAGTCATAAAACCCAAAAAAACACATAATTTTAAGTTTAATGGACAAAATATGTCTATAAAATATGTTTTTGACAACTGGATAGATCATTTGGTCCTTTAAACCTAGGGTATTAGTCTAGTTTTGTGCCTAATTACGCCCTATTTGTTCTAATTAATTTTAATCACTTTCACTAATCAATTTTGAAAAAACATTAAGTTGGTATTTTTGTAACAATAATATTATCTTAATTAAAATGTTTTATTTCCTATTTTCTTAATTCATATCACCGAATCGGAAAAATTAATATTAATGCTAATATCATAGATAGAAAAATTAAATGGTTTTAGAAGAAAAATATTCCAAATATTGTTTTATTTTTATAATAAATTTAAAATTTATATTAATTAAAATGAACTAATTTATATTAATATATTTATAATTGATCCAATTTTACTTTTAAAAAAAATTATTATAATTTAACATTAGTTATTATTTAAATGAAAAGACAGTTTTAAACTAAAATGGGGTATTTTTCACTATTAAATAAAAATGATGTTTCTCAGAAAAATCACACATACTAATTCTAGAATAATTTTAAAATTATGAATTAAAAAATGTTATTTATTTTATCAAAATAAATTCATAAATTTTTCAACATCATGATTTCAAATAAGTTTTATTTTAAAAGGTGGTTAAAAATGCCTTAGTATAGGTTTTTATGTGAAATATTGGGTTTGATCTTATCTTATGCTTACCAAATATATTAAATGAATATCAAAAATAATTTATTGAATATGTAACATATTTAATACATTAATATCACTTTCTAATTTAAAAAAAATTAAACTATTGTGGTAAAATATATTTTCGAGCATAAAAATATTGTTTTTATAAAAATGTCATTTTCATATTCAATTGGTTCTTATATTCATTTGTAATTTTTTTTCTAACCAATTATTTAGTATTATAAAATTTATATTTTAATTATTTAGTTATTACTACTCATAACCTCTAATATAATTTCTAGGTTATGTATTATTGTATTAAATAATAATGCATTAATTATAGATTGTTTCTCCGTGAGACTCGATATTGCGTATAGAGCATGCCATAGAAGATGGTCACTTTTGTGTGTAACACAAGATTTATAATAAGGTAATTGTTTCATATGACTTATGATAACCTAGTGTCACATTAATTTCAATCTAACTCATTGTTTCATGCATTGAAATATATTGAATATATTTTAAGTTGTAAATATATTATAATGTACTCGAATAGTAGATTACTTGACGCGCTTGCTATCGTGTTTCATACATGCTATCTAATTGTGAGGTTATTACTTTATTTTTTGGTGAATCAAAACACTCGATATATGTAATAAAATATCCCTTATTTCATATAACATTTAAAAACAAAATATCTCTATTACTTTGAGAATATGAAACTATTTTTTCCATTTACCCATAATCATGAGAGTATAATATCACACTCAATCATAAATGAGTCTACTAAAACCTCAAGAAACAATGAAAAAATACAAATATGAGACATTTATCAGAATTATAAATAAATATAAATAAAACACCATAAAAAATTTCTTCTTTCATTCATAAAAATAATTAGTACTGTTCATATAGCCTAGCTGCTGAATGATCTGGAAAAGAGGACAATATATTGACCAAATAATGGTTAATTATATTCTGTCATATAAATTCTCAATGTATGAATGTTTTTTTGATAAAATAATATAACATATCATAAAAATAAAATGTAAAATCTATTTTTGACTTAAAACCCCTTAATAATATATTAATTTAAACATTATCTTATTATAAGTAATGAATTTTATCTACCAACTCAATAAAAATTTAAATTTTATTGACACAATTAATCCATATCTCAACTAAGATTATCATTAATCCTACGTTTAGAACATATTACTCACCATAAGTTAAGTATATACCTTATTGTGATCTACATGAGTATATCTACTCACATCAGGCCTCTCCTTCAATGATTTCAGTTGATTATACTATGTGAAATGGATAAGTGTGATAATCGATATAATTAATTTCAAATAACTAAAATATTTTCTATCTATCATTATCAAGTATATAATAAATGAAAATATAATAACCTATATATTTTAATCATGTCCCTCATTATATAACCCAAAATTTCCCTTACCTACTCCAAATCAACTAGATGGAAATTTTAAAAACATTTAACCCTCAATGAATGATTTGAAACATATTCTTGAATGTCACAACTAGACATAAGCATATAATGAAACCATTATTAATTTACTATCATTCAATAATGACTTTGGGATAATAAATACTTTTTATAATACAAGCCAAATGAAATAAAATATTATGCAATATTTGGTTTTCGTCACCAATTTAGAAAATAATATCAATAACCTCAACCATCATTATAAGGAAAAATGTCAACCATTTCCTTTCAATAATATTCATTTTAAAAAATATAATGATATATATAATATTTTTTCATATTTCATACTATAAATTATTATAATATAAAAATGCTAAATCTATTAATATTGATTAATTAATGGTATAATAGAGATAAGGCTTTATTTTTTTCAGTAAAACTTTTGAATTTGTTGTTTAAGAGGCCACTTAACATATTGTCTATAATATCCTATATCATTTCTTTCTTATTCGTTCTCTAACATTTCTTTAAAAATAGTAAATATCCTTTAACAGAACAATAATACCATGTTTTCATAGGTGAAACCCTTTCATGACAAGGTGGAAATAATTTTTAACCTCATACAATAGTAAAACACATATCAAATCAAGTAACAATGGCACTAGCTAAATCAATTTAAACATTCGAGTGACTTATGATTGAAAATACCTATAAATATTATTTTTTTAATTATAAAATATTTATTAACTATTTTTAATTAAAAACTCATTTATCTATAATTCTATTATTTCCATTACCCTAATCCATTATTCATGCATATGTGAATAAATTCATTGTCTTGAACTCTTTTATTAGGATAGAAGAAAACATAAATGATTCTTCTGTCATTATATAAGAATATAAAGAGTAAATTTTATCATCTGATCTCTTCCAATAATTCACTCATGTACTTATGATTATTTATAATCTAATTATTTATTGACACATAAAAATAAAAAAAAACTTATCACATCAATAAACATGCTCCAAAACCATTAATCATGGATTCAAAAATACTATAACTCCTTTAATATACTCATTCTAATTTCCAATTACTAAATCCTATGAAAAAATTAAATCATTATCCCAATATCACGGTACATATATTCTTTTCCAAAATGAAAATTATAACCTATATGTATATCAACAATAAAAAATTGATCTTCTAGAAACATATAACACAACCTACTATATTTAAAAATATAACATATCCCAACAACCATTTAACCATGTTCCAATATGAAAAAATTGAAATATCATGGGAAATAATAATCCTAAAAAAATATAAAACACATGTGTTCAAAATATATTCATCCATCATAATGTAACAGTCAACATAATAGATAGACTAATGTTTACAATCAGAGAGGACTCAGATATAAAATAAAGGAAAAACTATAATCATATTATAATAATAGAAAATAGATAGTAAAAGAAGGATAAAATTTCAATGGAAAGAACATGAGATCACTCATATCTGTTGAATTACCCCCAAACATAACTCACAACATATTTCTATAAAAACCTAGGTGAATACTACCCAACTAAAATCTCACAATAAATTAAAACACAAGTATAATTGTAACTTCTCAAAATTTATATGTATTATTTTTAGATATTATATAAATTTCTTTAGAGAAAAGGCATTGGGGAGATGTGCAATTCTCAGACCTAGTGATCTCAGAACAAAAGTTTTAAAAATATTAAATTATTAAATAGCATGTGTCCATAGTTTTAGTGAAAAAGTAAAATAACAACAAAATGATTTCTTGGATCTGAAATATGAGGTCACAGCTGAATCCATGATAGCAGCCTTACGTTAGACGCAACCTGACATTGGATATTGTGGATTATTTGTGAAAAAATCATTGCGAGCGTAAAACAAATAAAATAATTAAATTATTTCATTGACGCAGCGACATGACAATGTGTCCTATAAATTTATCATTATTTATAAATTTTATTTTTTTCACATAACCCTGGTAGTTATGGAGGATTGTGGAGAACGAGGGAGCAGGGAATCCTTTACGAAGAACGAAAATGGATTGATTACTGACGGTCGATGCACAATGATTTTGAAGGATCTCACCAATGAATGCAACACATCATCATTATCCATTAGTGATTGTTCCAAATAGAGGTAAAGAATGTTATTTAATAGTTTTATTCCTAGTTATTTATTTTTTATGAATAACGTGAATCAATAAACGAATGGATTTATTCATAGAACGTGTGTATTCAATGTCAAGATTTATTTTAGGGGATTTATTCAATATGGTATTCTAACCCGAATCCATCATTCTTGATTGTTTGTATAGAACTCTTGGACAAGGATGATAAACCATTTATCTTGTTCCTTTATTCTCATGTTCTTCATGTTCTTCACTATTGGAAACCTACATTTCTTGGTTTAATGTAATCGTGTGGTTATGAACTCTATCAGACTCATCCAGACCCTCATATTTTTGGAAACATGAAGACTGAAGCTGCATTAGAGTAGATTAGGACACAAGGAACTCAGATATATGATAAATTCAATATTCGTGCATCAGAGGAGGCATGGTGGTTCACCAAAGTTAAGAAGGTCAGAAAACATCAGTGATTGGAGGCTTACAACGGCACATGATAGCACACGATATCAGTTCGCATGGGGGTGATAAAGCCGCATGTGGTAGATATCAGTGGTTTCAGATGCGGTAGAAAACTTAGTATCAGAAGAGGTGTTTGTGATGGAATAAACTAGTGCATTAGCAGACACTGAGAGGGCTGGGCTACGTGAGTGCTGTGCAATCGAGCCCAGACCAGAAGGAGGGTCGGGCAATTTTGGTGGGCCAGGCCATGCTAGTGGGCTAGTCCGTAAGAGGTGGAATCAAGTAGAATCTACTTTAGATACAAGGAAACTGTGGTGATTCCTTATTTTGATCGACCATAATGATCGACAGTAGTAGTTAACCATGGTGTCATTGTTGCTCGAGCTGCTGCGGGCGGAGTGATCGTATGACAAGTCTGTGAGTGGTCGACCATAGTGGCCAGTCAGCATAACATTTGGATTGATTGTGGTGGTCATTAAATGGATAGCTAGTTTTCATGGTAGGTAGACCAACAATATTGGTTAGTCTAGGGCCCCCTTTAGGTCTGTGTGCAGCCTCTCAAGAGGAAGATTTAAATGTTTGTAACTCTTAAAAAGAGCGTCCAAACGATGCAACGTCAGTGGTAATATGACCCTAGTTTTATGATGTTGGTCTTAAGACTAATGTTTGGTACTTTATTCAAATTTCATTATCATTTTTTTTCTATTATGAACTAGAATATTTTGAGTGCAATCCCCTAGCCATTTCCTTAAGGGCACAGTAAAACATTACATTTACTTCCCTTGATTGTAATCCCCTCACGATTTTGAGTCTCAGATCGACTTGTCATGTCCCTCCACAAGAGTGAAGTAAGATCCTATATCATCCTTATTGGAGTTTTTGAAATTGGTGTGAACTCCTTGAGTAGGTCATTTATTCTCCATGTAGAGGGATATATCAATAGGTATTGTGGAATTGTTAGAATATGATCCCCTATATAGAAGTTTGTCCTAGATTGGTTTCATGGTGTCCCCCAGTAGTTCTGGGCACAACCCCTATCTATGAATCATATTATTCTCAGACTTTTTTGTTCTACTTATGGGTGAATGATCTGTCCCTCTTCATCAACTTTCATAGATGATATCATGGATAATGGAGTGGGGTATCCTTGAATGAGTGTTTCATTTGACAGAATATTGTGGCTGGAAGCTGGTTATGACTGCCTAATGGCATGGAGTCTCTTCTATGTATATATAATTTTTCATTTCTTCTCATATCTATTATATAGTGTTACATATTTTACTGTGATTAATATATGTGGTGCTTCATGTTAAGTTTTTTGTGTGTGTTCAACTGAGTATTGTTATAATCAACCTTGTATGGGATTTTCATGCATGTGTGAAGTCTTCTATAGACATTGGCCCTTTTGATGGTATCCTAGGATGACTGAGAGAGGGTGGAGCATAACTGGAGATTGGAAGACTCTGGTGTTTCTTGGGAGAGTAACTTTGACGTATTCCTCGCCCTTGGAGATGGTTGGAATTCTATAGTTTTATTTACACTTGTGTGACAGACTCTATGATGGGCTTGTATTTTGGCCCTGTTAACTTGTCCTTTACTTCCTATCATACTCTAGTTATGGGATCTTAGTTGCATGAATTCTTTATTGAGGTCCATCAATATGGGAATATTGAGGATCCTTGTTGTTATATAAGAATATTATATACCTCAATCTTATAAAAAATATTAAAAAAATATATAGTAAATTATGGTCCATCATATCCATGGTAGGAACACACCTTATATGCTAAGCCATTATAACCTAGGATAAACCTACTCCACTATCTCTAGAGGAAGAGTGGGGAGAGGGAGAAGTCATCAATCTATTCCCATTACATTATAGATGCTAGAGACCCCCAACCCCCATCATTTGGGTGTTTGTTTCCTGACTAACATTGGTGGGGTAGGACATGAATTCAAAAATATATAAAGAAATACCACACATATTCACACGAAGGGAAACTAACTCACCTTAGACTCTCCTACCTCAATCATCGCATAAGACCCCCAACTACCATTACTAATGGTTATGTATCAAATAAGAATTGAACCATAATATTCAATATTAATAAAATCATTATCCATTATTTAATATTTCTTATTCTATATTCAATATTCAATATTAATACTTTAATATTTTTTAAAATTACTGATGGAAATACTAATCCTCTTGATATATTTTTATTTATTTTATGATCATCTTAAATACCATGAACCAACATCGTTCAGTAGTTAATCATTTATCATTTAATATCATTGGGTAACTCCAGGACTCAGGATAATCTACAACTTTAAAAGAAGAAATTATAGTGCGTAGAAAAAAACAAAATTCATCCATTAGAAAAAATCATATAAAAAAATAAACCAGTTCATCCATTAAATATCTATCATGAATGAATTATGATTATCAACAAGAAATACATACCCTAAAAATATCCAATGACACTAACATCCCCCATATTCACATAAAATAATAAAATCTTCACAAAATTTAACAACATCAATCGTCACAAAATTCGAGGCTTCCAGCTGACTACAAACTAGTAAATTAACAAATAATATAACATTTTCCACCCCTCACAAAGATCATAAAATTTTTATAGCCCTAGAAAGATATCAAAAAGAAACCTATGATATGAAATCTTGTAGAAACCATTCATTTCAAGTGTATAATTCTACATATAGGAAGAAGGAACAAAGTCTAATGTGATGAGGTTGTTTATCCTCCCACACAATGAATCATATACACTTAGTCCCAAACATTAATTCCTTATTTATTCAAATAATAGATGAGAAGAAATAATTTCGTCTATGCCCATTACACATAAAACATAACATTCCACTACCTTAAATTTTTCAAAATTATAATCAATGTACTATTTTGAAAAAACTACAATGAAATACTACCCAAACATATATCAGACTAACTGAAAATAATAAGATGTGTCATCAATAAAATCAAACATCTTATGAAATTAAAAATATTAATATTTACCAATTATCATATCCATAATTATTATTATGATTCTAAATATTGTGGAATATAATTATTCTTTATTCCTACAATAAACATTCCATATATTTTGAACTAATCTATTTAACTATATACATAAAATTTTCCTAGTTACTATCTGATTGACATTAATAACAAGTTATTGTATGCTATTTAGATTACAATATTTATCTATAATAAGAGAACTCCCAATAAAGAAATTCAAATAATTCGTTCGTTGAATTATTTATTTTCCAAATTATATTATAACTATTGAATGTTATATACATGTATTTTAATTCATGAAATAATATTAATAATGTAATATAAATATTCCACATTTTACAGTGTTTTTTTATTTTTTTTCATGGTTTCTAGTTCATTATATAACCATTTTTATTTCAAAATAACAAGATTATTATATTCTTATGATTAATTTCTCTGATTTAAATAAAGGAAACCAATGATTATACAATAAAAATTAACATGAATAAAGGATAAGTGATCAATACACTAGGATAAAGAAATAACCATCATTTCATTCACCACCCAAAAGGAAATGTGGTGACTATATCTCAAAGCAGTATAGGATCGAACTCTAACATATAATTTGTGGGTTGAAAAAACTCTAACGGAATAGTTAGAATACATGGAATTGAGAGCATTAAGAAACAAATAATGGAGGAAATGGATTCATTTTAGAATTAAATAAAATAGGCTATTTGGATTTCAAATCTTAGGTCAGACATTAATTATAATGTAATGAAGATCTCATAAAATTTATGTGGAAAGATCCATATAAAGTCTATGTACTTGTATCAATGTAAGAATGTTAAAAACCTATTAAAAAATGATTTTAAATCCCCCTATTTAGTTATTTAAAACTATATTTCTGATAAAAATTTATTTCTATGATATTATTGGTCAAACTGATAAAATAAAAAATTTCAAATATTTGGAAAAGTACTGAACCAACCACATAAAAAATAACTAACAGTAAAAAAAATTGACTAAATGTATTGGAAAACTATCAAATGACCACACAAAAAATCATGAACTACATGAACCAATCTTACTAACCGAATGAACGAAAATTATGTTCTTTCATGAACAAAATGAATGTCCAAATAAATAATGATTAACTAAATAAATTGAAAGCAATCTACTGACAGCATCAAAAAATAAACTGCCTTCAAAAACCCAAATTAAATATAGAATTTAATAGTAAAAATACACTAAGTATCCTCACAACACCTTAAAACCTTGTGAAACCCGAAGGTAAGAGCTTTAAAAATCTTAGAGATTACATCAGACACCTCTCAAATAATCTTATCCCTCATGAAATTATAAAAAATCTTGATGAAAGGGAAAAGGTGTCTAAAAAACCAACTTATGAGATAATTCTAAAGGATCTCACAACAATAGGAGAAAACCCATCTCATTGGGAAAATAAATAAAACAAAATATGAAACATCATTACTAACATAATGGAATTGAAATCATATAATAGAAAAAGGTCAACAAAATATAATAGCTAAACTTAAACATCAAATAACTAAGGATACCAAGAACACAAAAGTGACTCACATTCCCAAGTTCTCTCCGATAAACCATTATTCCAATATAGGTCATGAACTAATGGAATATAATGAACATGCATTACCTTCTCATGATGGTCCTAAAGCTTGGTGGTCAATTCCATAAAATTAAAACAATTGTTATCATCTAGATCACCTTAATCAATGGAATGAGAATAATCATGAAGATATCAATGAATATATGTTTCATGGAATATTTCATGAATCTTACTCATATGTGGTGGTAATGTTAATATATATGATACTTATTCAATTAATTTTAATACCTAAAAAGTCCTTTCAATCATGTGATACAACATACTCCCATGATAAAACCATTTTTCTATGTTGAGGTGACACCGTTAAGAACACATTATCCATGACATATAAATCTAGAGGTATCCTTATAAGATCATCATATGAATTATCAAGATCATGATAAATGATATTTTCTCATGGATCAACTAAACCATTTTTTTATAATCTAACCCAATTCCATTGTATGAAAAACTAACTCTATAACCTCATTCATTCACAATATTGTTAAAAAAAGATGACCATACAGAGCTTCATAAGATGACATGAATATTATGTAGTGGTAACTGCTGTTGTATGAAAAATTCACTAATGTAGGTTTAAAACCCATGAACCTAAATAATATTAAAAGAACACAAATAACATATCCTCTAATGTTTGGATAGTCCACTCCATCCAACTATCTCTTAGAGTATGAAAAATGGTTTTTGGAATAGGTGAGAACTTAAATAATTTTCATGAACTCTTAACACCCTTTAGACAAATTGGGGTCATAAGTTTGAGATTAACATATTTAGAGACCCATTAAAACTTACTTTATCCTCCATATACTACCTTGAAATAATATGATCTAATCTTAAATCCTTAATCACTATGAAATGATATTAATTCGAAAGATAATTCATGATCACCTATAAAATTTCATAACCTCTATTATCTCATGGAAAACAAGTTAAACTATACATTGAAATTTATTAACCCATCCTATAGGGAATATCAAGTGGCTAAAGAAAACTAATCGAAATGTGGTGCACAATCCTCACCTAATTGGAAACTAAACATTGAGCAATAAACTATATAATTTAAGACATCAACATTGACCACAAAAATTGTTCCCTAAGGGCATGATATATTTGTATCATGTCAGGATGAACTAATAGGTAAAAACTATTGAAATCTTGGATAACCATGTCCTATATCTATAAAAAAATTAAAAACAACCATTAAAGCGACCCTTTATGTTTTATAAACTCAAAACATCCCTCACAAGAATCAATACAATCAAACCGAGAATGAAAAACCTCTACCTAAGGATCCTTTAGTTGGGATTATTATACAATATACACATTGGATAAAATCACTATCTTATAATAAATAAAACATCTACCGTAAAATTCTCCAAAATCAAGATTCATTGTTTTTTAACTCTTTCAACACTCTCTAAGAGTCTCCATACACATGCATAACACCGGCATGTGACTACCTTCTCAATGAATGATCTGTAACATTCCCATTACCAATTATAAAGTAAATAATAATGTATTTATCATATAAGAACTACATCCATCATAATTTGTTAAAATTAAATTCATATTTTGAGAAAACATTATAAGGCCCCAGCCTTAAACCTTACTTAATCTTGAGTTATTATAAGATTACACATTGAGGATCATTTCAGGTTTATAGTTTTAGTGAATTGGGAGATAACTGTTACATCTCAAAAGATTACAAAGTAGATACTTATACTAAGTTTCCATAAAATAAAAACTCATAAAAAGAAACATGTCTACTTCCATGTTTTAGGTACCATGACTTTCCCTTGATCCCATCCTTGACACTATTCCACGTTTAAGTCCTGTGAAAAACATTTCAAAAACTTGGGATGAGCATAAAAAGCTCAGTAAGGGACACACAAATAATGAAAACTGTTAGTTTTTTAAAACAACAAGTAAACCATGTATACTTTATCAAAGTAAAACTTTTCACCTTTTCGAAGTAGTAAAAACTCTTCACTGAATAAAAGTTCATTACTTACCCTTCTGTAACCAAAAGATTACCATAAAACCCATATAAAGATCACATAACATATAAAGGTAACTTGGGACATAAACATACTTAAGTGGAATAACCATAAGGTCGACTTCTACACATATCACTTAATGGAAAAGCCATTCGGACAACTTCCATACATACTTAATGGAATAGCCATACAGCCGACTTCCATACCCAATGCATTGGGTGTTATAATGTAACCACCTGTCCTGGTATTCACGGCACCACCCGTCATATGGTTTATCATGTAACCACCCATAAAATGTCCAAGTACTATTATAAAATTATAACACATAAAACCAACATAAAGGAATGATAACATTTCCATATTTCAATCACAATATATCATTTAAATATATTGACATAATAGAATCTTTTATCAAAACCATTTTCAATACCAAAATACAAAAAAAAGTATATGGTATTTATTTTATTTTAAAAACATTACGGCTTGTTGAGGAAGCCAAAGATAAAATAATACTCGTGGCGGAGGAAAAGGTCGGTGTCACCGCGTACGTAAAAAGAAACATTCCTTTTTTATTTTAGTAAAATGCTTCGTAGATAAAAGATTCCTTTTGAATAAACGTAAAATTAAAAGGGGTTTATACACCGTATAAAAGCAGGTTGTGTATAAAACAAAATATTCCCTAATGAATGGAGATTGAGACGAAGTCCCTTACAATGACGGTATCCTTGGTTTAAGGATAAATCAATTACATAATTTTGTGTAACAAACGAATACACCCAATATAAGTGGATATTAAGTGTAAAAAAATCATAGGTTATTCACACATATTCATAGAATGACATATTCAAGGAGTACAAGATTATCCCAAAGAATCAAATTTGGGTTAAGAAGTTCCCTTGCAAAAATATGACAGCCTAATAGCGTCACTACAAAATTCAGAAAATGAGTTGATGAGAGATAAAAAGGGTATCTCATCACTTGGACATAATATTTACATCAATAAGGATATATGAGGACATATCCCAACATAACAATATGTGAATTAAAAGACCCAACAAAAGAAGTCTTTTAAAAAAGAGGAGGGTGAAAGGTTCCCTTAACGACATGGGCATCTTTCGAGACATGCACCCTGTGAAAGAAGGACAATACAACATTGATGTAAATACTCATAAATGAGAGTATATTACACAATGAGTAATATCATGTTCAGTACATACACCACTCAAAGGAAATTGTGGAAAATGTAGCATAAATTTCATGGGAATACAAGTGAAATGAAAAACCCCTTACGAAAACTCGGCAGCCTTATGGCGCCACATAAAACTTACAAAAATGGATTGATGAGGACAAATAGGGTCTCTCATCATATTAACATAATGTTTAAAGAAAGAGGAATATAAAAGAACATCCCCCAACATAACAAAGAGGAGCTTAAAATAAGTGACATAAAGGAGAGTACTTGTAAAGAAAGAGAGAGGTTAGATCTCTTATGAAAATTCGGCAGCCTAACGGCGCCACTCAAAACTTCCAAAACGGATTGATGAGATAGAATAGGTTCTCTCATCATATGAACATAAAAATTACAGTAAGAGTAATATAAAATAACATCCCAATAACAAGAAAGATGAGCTTTAAAAGTAATGACATAAAAGAGTGTACTTAAAATGAAATAGAGGAGTAGGATCCCTTACCCCAGGTCCGACTCGACTCGATCGTTCTTTAATCTCCTGAATAATAAAAATGAGTTAATTTATACTTGATTAAGAACCTTTTTCAAGCTTATTATTCCTTTTATATCTCTTATTTCCATGTTATAAACATTATGTAATCATTAAGTTAATAATGTTTGTTTTGTCGATATTTGGTTCTTAAGTCGAAAGTGGACTTCTTACAATTACATGTTGTTCGTGTGGTCAAATGTTCTTTATATCCAGAATGACATTCCTGATTTGGATATCATATATATCCAGAATATACATGTATTTATAATATCACATAATCATTTAGAGGAATGAAATGAAATGCACCGTTCATGGAGACGGTAAGTCGTACGTACGCATGAACGCTACTTTCATTTCTATGTCATACTAATGGAATTAAAACTATATGAGAGGAATGTATATTTTAATTACAGAATTATATTAATAATTTAGATGTAACATACATCATATATATCCATTATATATATGTACTCATAATAATACATTACATTTGGGGATAAGAAAAGAAATTCACCGTTCATGGAGACGGTAAGCCGTACGTACGCATCAATGCTACTTTCATTTCTATCTCATACTTTAATGGAAATAAAATAATAATGATATAAAGTTATAATATAATTCCAGTATAATATCATATATAATAACTTTAAATCCGTCCTTTTTACATCCCACATATGGCATTAACGAATCACATCACTTTGAGGGGGCGGTAGTCCGCACTTCCTTAAATGAAGATATCGCGTTTACCCATAATGGAAACCATAAAGGTATGCCATAAATGAAAAATAAAGAAGCTTAAGTGAAACAGAAACATATTATATATCATATATATGTATAGTGTCATATTAATGGCCACCTTTGAAGGTGTTAAAAGAATGTTGGACAATCATCGTTTCGGGAGGCAGAAATTCGCCATCCATGGAAACAGTATGTTCTTTAACCATTATATGTAGGTGTGTGTAAGTGTAGCAATAATATTTCTTATAAAAACATCCTAGTATATTGAAGATAGTGTATTTGTTACAAAAGAAATGAATGAAAAGAGTTTACGGGGTTGTAGAAGCAAAATAAAACAAAAGGACTCAAGTGAAGACATTACCTTAAAATCGGGTAACTCTCTTAGATTTGAGCTCAAAGTCTTCCTTGGGAAGACTTCTGCCCAAATTGAGGCTTCAAAGAGTAAGAGAGGGATTTGGAGAGACAAAATGGGCAGGATTTTTCCTAGCCAAAGGCTTTTGAAGTGTGGGTAAGGAGGTAGAGGTGGGGGCCTTTTATAAGAGGAGAGGAGGGGCACTCTGGGAAAGGTATAAAATGTAACTTTATTTTCAAATGAGTATCAGATTTTAATGGTCCCACATTGATTTTTTTCAAGGATAAGGTGATAAGGGTTCTAAATCAACCCATACAATAGGTTTTTTAAATGAGTAGGTCTTAGATTTTACATTATCTTTCCATTTTATTTAAATCCTTTATTAATGAGGTAATCGCTGCATCATCATGATGTCATAAATAATTTAATTTATTTAAAGTCTAAAAATTATAAAACAAATATCATGATGTAGGAAAGCTTTTTATATTTCTAATTAATATTTATAGTCAAAAATATGACTATTATAACCCCATGTAAAAATTATTTTAGTAAAACGACTCATGTTTGTGTCATTTTTATTTTAACATTAAATAAAAAGTTATTTATGTCATTTCCCAACCAAAGTGGCTCCATGGGGTCCCCAAGTTGACCCATGGCTTGTCTTGGTCCGCCATGACACATCCAATGAGGTTAGGACATGTGTAAAATTCATTTCATATTATTAAAACATTATTTTTACCTTAAACTACACAAATTACCTCTAATCACGATTAAAAAATTAATAAGTTACTATTCACCAAAAAATTATTTTAATCTCATTGAACCACATTTTACTTATTAATGACAACCATGTATGTAGGATTTTTTAAATTCAAAACACAGAATTGGTAAAATTTCTTTTAAACGAAAAATCAGTTTTTATAAGTACCACTTAGTGGTTTCACTATTCATCAAAAATTGAAGTTTTTCAGAAAAATACCAAAAATGCACCCTAAGATATATTTGATATTCCAAATTCAAAAATGAAGTCTATTTTACAAAATTAAAAACATATAAGTCACATTAATTAATTTAGTAATTAATTCCCAATGTCATGACAAATAGCGTGTTTTTATGAAACAATAAGTATCAAAAGATTGACAGTAGTTTAAGTCCGATTTCAAAGTGAAATTAATTTCAATAACCACTATTGGATTTATTGGTAAAAATATTTTCTAATTTCACTTTAAAACCAATACTAAAGATAATCTAATCATATATATAAATTATATTAAAAAGAGGTTTTGAATTAAAATACAACATTTTACACTATTCATTAAAAAATGAACTTTATCGGAAAAATACCAAAAATTAACCCAAGGTAAATTTCAATGTCCCAATCATAAATAATTTGTTTATTTTGAAAAATAGAGCTTATAAAAATTTCAAAAAGTCGATTTAAAAGGGGTTCACCATCAAAAGGCGGTTAATCGACCTTTTAAAGAATATTAGAATGTTTACGCTGAAAAACTGGATTCATTTTCATTTTTAATCCACTATCATTTATTTTAAAGAGTAAAAATATTTGAGAAACATATATAATAATTTTTTAGTTAGTTCTGTTCATTCCCGCCATTACAACAGCTAGGCGTTAACTACCATTTAAAATAATATTATTTTATTATTAGAGTGCAACGTAAGATTCCCAAAAAACTCGTTGTTGTGTATTGGGTACACCATCGAGCATAGCATCCCCTTTAAAGTAATATTAATATTTTATTCACAAATATGGATAAATATAAATATTTCATATTCTTTATTCACCTAGGGTGTTATATCCTTCCCCCCTTTTGGGAATTGCGTCCTCGTAATTTTAAAATTGGGCTTGGAAATATCCTTGAAAGTGTCACATCAGAACAAGAGTCGGTGAAACAATCACTTTAAAATAAAGAAAGATAAGTACAAAGGTCACCCGAGTTAACCCATACTAGGATTCCAAGTATGAAAATATGGACATGGATGAAAAAAAAGGGTCATGTTCTGATGGAGAGTGATAGAAAACATGTTTAAGAGAAAGTTAACCATAGGAAAATCACAAACTTCTGATGGGTTAAACGGTATTCTATTCCCCAGTAGGAAAAGTTAATAGACAACATTTTTGTTTTAAGTTAAATTTTATTGAGGAATTTATTCATAAGGAAACATAATCACTTATCATGTTGACTTTCAACTTTTATTATATTCCTTACACAAACTCATATTTTCTCCAAAAGATGAGTATTTAGGAATACTTGTTCACATTAAGAGTACTATAATCAACTTCTAGAGAATCACCTAATCCACAAAAGAGAACTATATACTTCCCATGTCTTTAGAATTTAACCAAAAAGGTTAGTACAAGATCAGATAATCCAAAAAAAGATAACCCTTTATAAAATGAAAATCTATTCTTAATCTCCAAAATTTGTCCAACAAAACCCAAAGTTCAACGAGGACCATTCGAGAATTTTTTCCATAAAATTCTTCAAAGTAAACCAAAATAAGATTGAAACCCAAATATTTGAAGGATTTAGTCACATAGTGTTTTAAGTTAAATCATAACATTTATCTCCAAACAACATCAGTTTCTCTTAATGTCCCGTATTGAAAAGTAATTAATCTAATCACATATCCTCCATGATAGGTTAATAAATATCCATAGATATCCCAAAATCAACTTACTCTTAATTCAGAAAATAATCTATCTAAAAATAATCAGTCAAACTAACCAGGGACTTCACGTAGTCCAGTGGTAGGCGATAAATACCAGTTGCACTTTGGTTGTGGGTTCTATTCCCACAGCTTTGTCCGACGCGACGGGTTGTCACACGGTCTGCGTGTTGTCCTTTTTCCAAAACTATAAAATTCTCAAATCATTCCCCAAAAAGAGATAAAATCATCAAAAATAACCATAACATAATTTAACCTCAATTTTATCTCAAGCCTTTTACTTCCATCATAACATATAGTAACCCATAATTACCTCAAAAGTAAGGATCATATAAACCCAAATGGTTCTTTATAACTATGTCCACAAAATAACAGATAACTATTCCTTGAATAAAATTTTCATATATTAAACATCAGGGTTACACATACTATAAAAAGTCTTCTAATGTAACCCCATCATCAAAAGAGACTTAATACTCTTAATAATTTCACCATAACCCTTGAAGCCCTTATATGTTGACATCTTACTCATTCAACATTCTTCATGATCCATTAACCATTCCTTTCCAACTTATTCTGAAATACTTCTTTCCTACAAACAAAATCATGAATCATATCCTAATATTCCAAAATTGGAAAACAATAGTTATGAAATAATCCATACCTTTGATTGGCCATTTTCAGTTTCTTCATCCTCAATCGGAATGGCATTAGGTATTGGTAAACAAACATTTGTATGATCTTGGTGATCCCATTCATGAAACTTCTTCATAGGACATGTGTTTTCATAATTACCATGCACACCACATTTAAAACATTCAATTGATCCCTCAGAAAGAACTTCTTTCCCTTTCCTCGAGTCAATAGGATGCTTCCTTTTTCCAAGGAAGGTTCTTGCTTTATGACTTTCATCTCCACATCTATAGCATATTTCTGTCCCTTTGAAACATTTTTCTAGGTGTTTCTTTCCACATTTTTGACACGTAGGTTTTTGAACACACTTACCCTTATGATTATTACCTATAGTTCCGTAGGGATTTGTTTCTCGCATATATGATGCCTTAGAGAAATCACCAAGGTTTTGGTGGTCAATCATGAATCCAGATAGTTGGTTGAGGATAATCACAAGAGTTCTCATTGTAGCTCCCATATCATTTAGTTGCTTGCTCAAAAAACTGTTACAGTTTCTTTCACATCCACTATTACTTTGGTGCCTGCTAGATCCAGCCGTTTACTAAAACCAAAAAGGTCAGTGTGATTATATCAACAAAACCATCATGTACTAATGAGGAAGATAAACACTAAGATATACTTACTCATTCACTTTATCTAAAACAAGGACTCTTTCTGAAATCCTAACCATTATGGTAATGTCATATATGCTTAAAAACTACCCTAACCTCTAAAGTTATCTAAACCGACCTTTGATACCAACTATAAGGACCCAGCCTTAAACCTTACTTAATCTTGAGTTATTACAAGATTACACATTGAGGATCTTTTCAGGTTTAGAGTTTTAGAGAATTAGGAAATAACTATTACATCTCAAAAGATTACAAAGTAGATACTTCTACTAAGTTTCCATAAAATAAAAACTCATAAAAAGAAACATGTCTAGTTCCATGTTTTAGGTAGCATGACTTTACCTTGATCCCATCCTTGACACTATTACACATTAATTCCTATGAAAAACATTTAAAAAACTTGGGATGAGCATAAAAAGCTCAGTAAGGGATACACAAAGAATGAAAATTGTTAGTTTTTCAAAACAACAAGTAAACCATGTATACTTTATCAAAGTAATACTCTTCACCTTTTTTAAGTAGTAAAAACTCTTCACTGAATAAAAGTTAATTACTTACCCTTCTTTAACCAAAAGATTACCATAAAACCCATATAAAGATCACATAACATATAAAGGTAACTTTGGACATAAACATACTTAAGTGGAATAACCATAAGGTCGACTTCCACAAATATCACTTAATAGAATAGCCATTCGGCCAAATTCCATACATACTTAATGGAATATCCATACGGCCAACTTCCATACCCAATGAATTGGAGGTTATAACGTAACCACCCATCCTGGTATTCACGGCACCACCCGTCATATGGTTTATCACGTAACCACCCATAAAATGTCCAAGTACCCTTATAAAATTATAACACATAAAACCAACATAAAGGAATGATAACATTTTCAAATTTCAATCAAAATATGTCATTTAAATATATTGACATAATATAATCTTTTATCAAAACCATATTCAATATGAAAATACAAAAAAAGTATATCGTATTTATTTTATTTTAAAAACATTACAGCTTGTTGAGGAAGCCAAAGATCAAATAATACTCACGACGGCGGAAAAGGTCGTTGTCACCGCGTACGTAAAAAGAAACATTCCATTTTTTTCATTTAGTAAAACGCTTCGTAGATAAAATATTCCTTTTGAATAAACCTAAAAGTCAAAAGGTTTAATACACCATAGAAAATCAGGTTGTGTATAAAACAAAATATGCCTCAATGAATGGAGATTGAGACGAAGTCCCTTACAAAGACGGTATCCTTGGTTTAAGGATAAATCAATTACATAATTATGTGTACAAATGAATACACCCAATATAAGTGGATATTAAGTGTAAAACAATCAGAGGTTTTTCACACATATTCATAGAATGACATATTCAAGGAGTACAAGATTATCCCAAATAATCAAATTTGGGTTAAGAAGTCCCCTTGCAAAAATATGACAGCTTAACGGCATCACTACAAAATTTAGAAAATGAGTTGATGAGAGATAAAAAGGGTATATCATCACTTGGACATAAAATTTACATCAATAAGGATATATGAGGACGTATCCCAACATAAAAATATGTGAATTAAAAGACGCAACAAAAGAAGTCTTTTAAAAAGAGGAGGGTGAAAGGTTCCCTTACCGACATGGGTATCTTTCGAGACATGCACCCTGTGAAATAAGGACAATACAACATTGATGTAAATACTCATAAATGAGAGTATATTACACATTGATTAAAATCATGGGCAGTACATACACAACTCAAAAGAAATTGTGGCAAATGTAGCATAAATCTCACGAGAATAAAAGTGAGATGAAAAATCCCTTACAAAAACTCGGCAGCCTAATGGCGCCACATAAAACATACAAAAATGGATTGATGAGATCAAATAGGGTCTCTCATCATATTAACATAATGTTTACAGAAAGTGGAATATAAAAGAAAATCCCCCAACATAACAAAGAGGATCTTAAAAGAAGTGACATAAAGGAGAGTACTTGTAAAGAAAGAGAGAGGTTAGATCTCTTACGAAAATTCGGCAGCCTGACGGCGCCACTCAAAACGTCCAAAATGGATTGACGAGATAGAATAGGTTCTCTCATCATATGAACATAAAAATTACAGTAAGAGTAATATAAAAGAACATCCCAATAACAAAAAAGGTGAGCTTTAAAAGTAATGACATAAAAGAGCGTACTTAAAAAGAAAGAGAGGAGTAGGATCCCCTACCTTGGGTCCGACTTGACTCGATCGTTCTTTAACCTCATGAATAATAAACTTGAGTTAATTTATACTTGATTAAGAACCTTTTTAAAGATTATTATTACTTTTATATCACTTATTTACATGTTATAAACATTATGTAATCATTAAATTAATAATGTTTGTTTTGTCGATATTTGGTTCTTAAGTCGAAATTGGACTTCTTACAATTACATGTTGTTCGTGTTGTCAAAGGTTCTTTATATCGAGAATGACATTCCTGATTTGGATATCATATATATCCAGAATATACATGTATTTATAATATCACATAATAATTTAGAGGAAAGAAATGAAATTCATTGTTCATGGAGACTGTAAGCCGTACGTACGCATGAACGCTACTTTCATTTCTATGACATATTAATGGAATTAAAACTATATGAGAGGTATGTATATTTTAATTACATAATTATATTAATCATTTATATGTAACATACATCATATATATCCATTATATATATGTACTCATAATAATACATTATATTTTGGGATAAGAAATGAAATGCACCGTTCATGGAGACGGTAAGCCGTACGTACACATGAACGCTGCTTTCATTTCTATCTCATACTTTAATGGAAAGAAAATAATAATTTTATAAAGGTATATTATAATTCCAGTACAAAATCATATAATATAACTTTAAATCCATCCTTTATACATCCCAAATATGGCATTAACGAATCACATCACTTTGAGGGGGCGGTAGTCCGCACTTCCTTAAATGAAGATATCGCGTTTACCCATAATGGAAACCATAAAGGTATGCCATAAATGAAAAATACAAAAGCTTGAGTAAAACAGAAACATATTATATATCATATATAAGTATAGTGTCATATTAATGGCCACCTTTTAAGGTGTTAAAAGAATTTTGAACAATCATCATTTCGGGAGGCAGAAATTCGCCATCCACGGAAACAGTATGTTCTTTAACCATTAGATGTAGGTGTGTGTAAGTGTATCTCTAATACTTCTTATACCAACATCCTAGTATATTTAAGATACTGGATTTGTTACAAAATAAATGTATAAAAAGTGTTTAGGGGGTTGTAGAAGAAAAATAAAACAAAAGGACTCAAGTGAAGACATTACCTTAAAATCGGGTAGCTCTCTAAGATTTGAGCTCAAAGAATTCCTTGAGAAGACTTCTGCCCAAATTGAGGCTTCAAGGAGTAAGATAGGAATGTGGAGAGACAAAATGGTCAGGGTTTGTCCGAGCCAAAGGCTTTTTAAGTGTGGGTAAGGAGGTAGAGGTGGGGGCCTTTTATAAGAGGAGAGGAGGGGCACTCTTGGAAAGGTATAAAATGTAACTTTATCTTCAAATGAGTCTCGGATTTTAATGGTCCCATATTGATTTTTTTCGAGTATATGGTGATAAGGGTTAGAAATCCATGCATCCAATAGGTTTTGGACATGTTTAGGTCTTATATTTTACAGTATCTTTCCATTTTATTTAAATCCTTTATTAATGAGGTAATCGCTGCATCATCATGATGTCATAAATAATTTAATTTATTTAAAGTATAAAAATTATAAAACAACTATCATGAGGTAGGAAATATTTTTATCTTCTTAATTAATATTTATAGTAAAAAATTTGACTATTATAACCCCATGTAAAAATTATTTTAGTAAAACAACTCATGTTTGTGTCATTTTTATTTTAACATTAAATAAAAAGTTATTTATGTCATTTCCCAAACAAAGTGGCTCCATGGGGTCCCCAAGATGACCCATGGCTTTTCTTGGTCGCCCATGACACATCCAATGAGGTTAAGACATGTTTCAAGTCCATTTCATATTATTAAGACATTATTTTTACCTTAAACTACACTAATTACCTCTAATCGCGATTAAAAACTTAATAAGATACTATTCACCAAAAAATTATTTTAATCCCATTGAACCACATTTTACTTCTTAATGACAACAATGTATGTTGGATTTTTGAAATTCAAAACACAGAAGTGGTAAAATTTCATTTAAATGAAAAATCAGTTTTTATAAGTACCACTTAGTGGTTTCACTATTCATCAAAAATTGATGTTTTTCAAAAAAATACCAAAAATTCACCCTATGATATATTTGATATTACAAATTCAAAAATGAAGTCTATTTTACAAAATTCAAAACATATAAGTCACATTAATTAATTTAATAATTAATTCCCGCGGTCATGACAAATAGCGTGTTTTTATGAAACAATAAGTATCAAAAGATTGACACTAGTTTAAGTCCGATTTCAAAGTGAAATTAATTCCAACGACCACTATTGGATTTAATGGTAAAAATATATTCTAATTTCACTTTAAAACCTATTAAAAAGATAATCTAATAATATAAATAAATTAGATTAAAAAGAGGTTTTGAATTAAAATACAACATTTTACACTATTCATTAAATATGAACTTTATCGGAAAAATACCAAAAATTAACCCAAGGTAAATTTAAATGTCCCAATCATAAATAATATGTTTATTTTGAAAAATATAGCTTATAAAATTGTCAAAAAGTGGATTTAAAAGGGGTTCGCCATCAAAAGGCGGTTAATCGACCTTTTAAAGAATATTAGAATGTTTACGCTTAAAAACTGATTCATTTGCATTTTTAATCCTCTAAGATTTATTGTAAAGAGTAAAAATATTTGACAAACATATATAATCATTTTTTAGTTAGTTTTGTTCATTCCCGCCATTACAACGGCTAGGCGTTAACTACCATTTAAAATAATTTTATTTTATTATTAGAGTGCAACGTAAGATTCCCAAAAAACTCGTTGTTGCGTATTGGGTACGCCATCGAGCATAGAATCCCCTTTAAAATAATATTAATATTTTATTCACAAATATGGATAAATATGAAGATGTCATATTCTTTATTTACCTGGGGTGTTGCAAACATATATTAGGATTTTATGATTTGAGAAGAAAAAAATCAATTTCCTATGATGTAATGTTTCTACTACATTAAAGTGGACACCACCATATAATCATCAAGATCATTGGTGGAATAGTTATATTATTTAGAGAATAACTATCAATATAATAATGATTTAATATCTCATTTTTTATCAACACACAACCCAAACCATTACAAGAATCATCAAAAAAAATTGTGAAATAAATGCTCTGCTATGGAATGTTAGGAATTGTGACATTAAAGAGTCTTTCTATTAATTTCTCAAATGTATCCTAACACTGGTTAGTATATAATAATTCTCTTTCATTACTAGTAAACTTTTTATAGGATTCGTAATCATGGTGATTTCTGATATGAATATCCTATGATAAATATTATGGCTAAGAGAAATCTAAACCTTATAAACATTCTTGGGGGATACCAAAGAAACAAACACCATGATCTTGGAATGATCTATGGCTACCCATCACTAAGATATGGAATATTTCAAGAAACATACCAAATGGGCCATGAACTCACATTTTTAAGACCATCGAAAATGATGATGAAATAAATGAATTCCCAAAAATAGTTCATGGATGATATTTTTCTACACTATATATGTTAAAAAACAAGGATTTTCTTAAATAGACCCACATGAACTAGTATAGAAACACATGGAACACATCATTTATTTGGAAGATGAACATGGATATTCTTTTCGTAACTCCAAACAAAATCACAAAAAATGTAATCCCAAAAATGACATCAGGAATTGATTCTATAATATCATTAATATTCACCTACATCTATTGATACAGAAGCTAGAATTATATCTTCAAGAAATAGTTTGATTTCATTAGATGATCAAATAAATCATTAATCCATGGATGTTGATAGATTTATATTATTATGATCATATTGAAGTTATTCTAATAAATTCTCTACTATAGTCTACCATCTTCATTCTTCGCAAAAAAAACTATATCTCCCCGTGAATACACTCTATTATTAAAAAAATCCATTAAAAATATCATTGATAATAATTTGTATCTCTCATAACATAGATGATATTATCCTATATAGAGACATAAAAATAGGTGATTCACCGAAATTTAACTCTACCCTAAAAATCCCTCATCAAGGGAGTAATGAAAAAAATATTTTCTAAAAACACATCAGGGTACTCTAAAACAACCCTAGGAAACACCAATATTTGTAAATTTTATGAACTTATTATTTAATTATCCATCAAAAAACATAGAAAAACATCATTAATATGACCCATTTGAGGGTATCACTCTCTGAAAAAAAAACCTCCCATCCTATATCCCTATTATAGAATATAACATGTCAGATATAGTAATCCATCATAACCTACATTGAATATAATAAATCCATGATAATTATGATGTCGTGTCACTGTATCAGTAAACATAGAATACCATAAAAATAGTGTTTTATGGTAAGAAAAATTCACACAATTTTCACACATCATATTGGTATTTTTGACCTCCAACTTTCATTTTCAACACCAATGAAACTAGAAGACACTCCACCCAAACTCCCAAAGAACAGACTAGGGAATGTGAAATAAATTATTTCGTAGATAATTGATCATATGAGTCATATATCCCTATAAGAAAATCAGAAAACAATACTGTGAATGACATTTAGCTCATCCAAAGATGGTAGGGATAAATTATCATTCAAATAATTCACATCATCCCTGATTTTGTAAATGCAATGGAATACACAACCATGGTCTTGCTCTTCCAAATATCCCTTAAGATGTGGAATATCATGGGGTTGTCCTCTTCCTAATCCATTTTTTATTTTCTGACCAAGATCTGGACCACCTTATTACAGATGTCACCATGGATGATACCGGTACAAATTTTGGGCTTAAAAGGACCACCATATATAATATGATTTGTAAGGAAGCTTATAAGATCTCACTTCTTATGTTTATGTACACGACAATAAAAACAAATACATGATCAACATGTGAGTGTATCAGAGTTTCTATGTTCATCAAAATGAGTGGAAGAATGTTAAAACATGATCCTTAGTAAATAAAAAATAATATTATACCTAAATAAATAATAAAACCTATTAGATATATGCTCCATGGAAGTCCTTGGTGACTCCCATATCATTATGGCATTGTCCAAGGTAATGTCTTCTTGATGACCTCCACCTTAAATTCAACTTTATGATATAAATTTTACCTATATAAGGTTTCATAGAACTAGATATTTAGATGTAATTCCACTTAGAAATACCACACCCTACCCCCATCATCATTTAGAAGGTCTTAATCATAACGTAAAAAGTTTATTTATTGGATACTGAAATAAAAAAACTACAAATCTACTTTTGAAGAATAAAGATAAGGTACTAAGAATAAACCATAACTTTTCTAGATAGAAAACCATCTTGGAAATGGCACTAGAAATTCTCCTACTAAAAATGAAACTCATCATGATTATTGAGGAAAAAAATCCATCACTGTTGATCCACTCCATACCACATCATCATTTCCAATTAAAACAAATTCTCATTCAAAGAATAAATAGAACCAATGGAAGCCTCCATGTCCATCGACCAATCCCCTATCTCCCTATCTACAATTGAGTCTTAATACATTTTTAAACCATGGATATGGAACTCTCGGGATTTCCTTCTCTATGTTTCATTATTTTAAGCCTCCAATCTATGATGATCCTTTAGAATATTCTTTTACAAATATTCTATGAGAATCTAACATGGAAATTGAACTCAAGACATATTTTAAAAGAAAGAAACATCATTGACTCAAAGAACAAAGATAATTTTCTTTTTATGATTACTTAAAAAATCCATTAAGTTATTTCAAACAATTTCCCAATGTAAACCAAATTTAGACACAGGTGCTGAAAAACATAAATCATGATCCATTCTAGGAAGTCTATAATAAATTCAACATCACTTCTCATAGTGAGTTCAGTAAACTAAAAAGTCTATACATGATATTATATGTGGCCATAAAATGTCATATTCTAGCCAGTATCCCTTATTTATAGCACTGTATAAGCTCATTAAAAAAAATTCCCTACCAACCCATGCATCCTATCAAGTTAGGAAGTAAAAAAATCTATCCTATCTCCCAGGATTCTCCCTTGATGAAACATTATCATGACCCCCTCCATATAATTGTATCCCTCCAAGAAAGACAATGAAAAAGGATTGATAATGATTATTGAAGCCCGACTCCATTAGGACTTGTGTATGGTACCATCATTGAGGGTATATCAATCAGACACATGAGATAATTACCCCTTATACAGTAATAGTGTAGGAGAAATATGAGAAGATCCTCAAATAAATCAGAATGTATAAATATATAAAGTAATACCAATATATTTAATTCCATACATAAACTCTTACAACTAAAAATAAAAAACATCATTTACCAAAATAATCCATGTTAAGAAACCATAATCTATAGAAACTCTCGATGTACTACCGATAATACCTTTGATCTAGTAACATCGATAATGGTCACCAACTAGACCCTCCTAACCTAAACCTGTTTATATTTATATCGGGTTAATATAAAATGTATTCTTAATACATTCCTCTAAGAAATTTCTCATGAAAAAATTGATATAAGTATACTAAATCCCAGTGATTAAACAAAATAATCTTACTCATCCCTTAAACATATAATACTAGTATCCCATCCTCACCATGGCACACTCACCAAATAATCAATATGACTAAACAATTTGACATATAAGAATCATATATATAAATTAAGGTACTATTCTTCCACTTCCACACTTATTTTTCATTATCACATCCTAATTTCACACATCTTGTGCTCATGCATCATGTATGTAAGTCATCCCTGATGTGATATGGGTCATGACCATTCCTACCTCAGTCACACATGGGTCCTAACGTCTCTTATTGGTATCAGTCCACATATCCACATCTTCATCATCATTTTCCTCATAATAATATTCATCCCATTTATAAACATGTGTTTTATATGAATCCACTACAACCTATGTTTGTGAATTATGCATAAATCCGTCAAAACACATATAAGAACACACATTGGAAACTAGATCCATATCATCTAGATATTAGTATGATTTATACCTCTATACACTACATCACACACATGAATTTATAGAAAACTATGTGCAATCACATCCCAAGTAGGAAAACATTCTATACTATAAGGAATTACAGCCCATGATAATCTTCCATAGATACATCGAGAGT
The DNA here is from genome assembly GCA_963277665.1 of Viscum album. Taxonomy (NCBI): domain Eukaryota; kingdom Viridiplantae; phylum Streptophyta; class Magnoliopsida; order Santalales; family Viscaceae; genus Viscum; species Viscum album. The sequence continues at coordinate 1,845,894,419 of OY728150.1, forward strand.
AAGAGTGAGGGATAGAGATAAGTAAGTCCTATTTTCCCTCACCATCCTAAATGTGAGATGAAACACATCATAAATAACTTTTTTCTTAGTTTCCCTACATATGTGGGTGGGGTAGTGTATGAAATCAAAAAAAATATAAATCAATATAAAATGAAACCACACTAAGGAAAACTAACTAGAATTATGATCATGTTTTTATATTTTCTTACATGACCCCTCAATTCCATTGCTATGTTCTAGGTATCAATGAAAATTAAAATCATCATGATCAATATTAATTAAATAATTTTCTATTAATTAGTATCATTGCTCAATATTTTTTTATAAAAATAATACTTTTATCATTTTCTCAAAACCTGATGGAACAACTATTCTAGTTGATATATTATCATATATATTATCATTATCTATAAATATTATAATCCACCTGCATTTATTTAATTATTTCTTTTTAACTTTATATCATCCAGGTACTCTATGACTCAGCCTATTTTAACACATTAAAACATTCAGTTCTAGTACATCGCTTTAAAATGCATTCAATAGTTAGAACAGAGCATAAAGGTAATATATGGACATCTTACCTTCATATATGAATCGACTAGAAACCATAAATAGTTGTGATCACGAACCATTGTAAACTCATCTTGACTGCCTGGTTCCCCACACCTATACACATAATGATTACATATTCCCTACATTAAAAGTATTAATCTTCCAAATATTTATTGGCTCCAAACACACTACCTTATAGAAAATCAATAATTAATATAACACAAGGCTCTAAAACCATAGATTTTTAATGGTTCTAAATAGTAGAAAAGATTTCATCATTAAAGAAAGTCTCCAAAACCCTAGAAAACACATTCATTTTAAATATATAACTCAGTACACATGCAGAAGAAACTAATGCCATAGAAATGAGGTAGTTATGACTCTCACACAACAAAATAGGCCCGATCATCTGAAATCATTAATTCAATATTTGTTCAGATTTAAGATGAGGAGATTTAATTCTGCTCATGACTCTTCCAATTAAAATAAAGCATTATATTTCTTTAAGTTTTTGTAAATTTTAATATTTTTACTATAATAAACATATAATAATGAAATATTACATAAAAATATATCAAATTAATAGTAAATAACATGAGGTATAATCGATAACATCATTGCAATCATGTTACAAAAAACCCAACATTTCCAATTAAAATATAAAAAATTATTTAATTGATCCGTATCTCAATTTATTAAGTAGTTTAATACTACCCCTTGAAATTGTTCATTCTCTCCCTGATGAAAATCCCTAAATTATTAACTAATATGTTTCACTGTCTGTATAATATTTTCTTGGTTATAACATAAATTGTATTAATAACCTGTGATGTTATGGGTTTTAGATAAACATATTTATCTACATAACAAAAACTCCCAAAAAGTAAAAGAGTATATTTCAATCCCTATATTCATTACTTTTAATAATATAATACAACTAATTTATTTGATATACACTTATTTCAATTCATGAAATATTTATAATAATATAAAAGAAATATTAAAAAAAATATAGTGTTATCTTTTTCTTCATTCTATATGTTTTTGTCTTAATTATATAGTGATCTTTAATGAAAAATAAATAGATTATTACCTAATTATAGTTAATCATACTCATTTTAAAAAAGTAATTTTAATATTGATATTATAACACTTTATATAAATATAGTAGAAGTAACATTTCCCCTTCTAAAATAATGACACTTCAAGTGATTCGGCACCAAAGATAGAGGTAGTGTGCTCGTCTAGAAACACCATAGTGTAGAATTTGAATAGAAAATTGGATGGTTATATGACTCAAGGAGGAAAGGTTAGAATGATCTAACCCAATAGAATATAGTAGAAATGAATGAATTAATTTTAATTAAACATTAAAGAAAATATCGTTTATTTATGTAAAAAGACGTATATAATGGCTCCAGACATTTTTGTTATATATATCCTCATTGAAGGAGATGTTAAATTCACTTATTTACATTTTTAATTGATATTTATGATGATAATTAATATTCATGTAATTTTAGGAAAAATATATAAAAATGACATTTTTTAGATATTTACCAAAGATGTGAAATGGTGAATTGAACAAAAAAATATGGCCACATAAAAAATCATATAACCATATAAAAAATTATATGAACACATAAAAACCAACTTTCCTAATGGAAAAAATAAATTTTCCACTTGAAAAAAAATCAAGTAGCCTAAAAAAATCAACTAACCATGTGAAAAAAAATCAATTTACCACATGACCGAAAATAAACTAACCAATGAACAAAACTAAATAACTTCATGAACAAGAAAAAACTAACTATAAAAACAAAAATATACTAACCACATGAACAAAAAAATAGATTTCAATTTAAATTGGAAAAATTATCTTGATCCCCATCTAGACACCTCCAACCCTTATAAAAAATAAATGGAATTGTTTCATAAAATATGAACCATAATAATTTTCAAATAAATTTTTTGTTTTCTATGAATCGTGGGAAGATCATGAAGATCATATAAAGGCTGTTTTGGGAGTTATTCACTATTATAATCTCTATATGAATATTTCAAACTGTGAGTTCATGGAAAGATATGTCTATTTTTTGTAGCATATCATATCTCATCATAGGGTAATTAAGGATTCTTCTGTAATTGAGAATTTTATATCATAAGTTTCATTTTATATTAATTATGAAATAAGTCCCATGGTAGTTTTGTGAATGAGTCGAAAGCCTCTTGGGGAGTGATATAATATTTGGTTGTGGTGCACCTTTTTATGGGAGAAATTTATTGTATAATATGTATTCATAATATGATGGAAAAAAATATCTACTGTAGATGGTTGATAAGCCCGTACTGAGGGATTATTTATGGAGATCTTGAAAGATAATGTTGATTGTGGGGATGCACTTGTAGGATAGTTCAACGATGGATGAAATTATGTGAAGTTTTAGTGGTAGGTTGTTCATTCCATCTATAATGAAAGATGCGGTTCTTTATTATTTCCATAGTTTACCCATTGTACTATATACCGGTGTGGGGATGAATTTTTACTCTCTAAGAGTCCAATTTTGGCAACATGATAATAATACATTTATTGCTGAGTTTTTCTATAGATTTTTAGAATTATAGAGGGTCAGAGTTAGGAACCATACTAATTGTGGGTGACTTCTACCACTTTATGTTACCCAATTAAAGAGGGAGGGTATCTTGATAGACTTCATCATTGAGTTTTTTCTTGATCAAGTATATTTTTATGTTATGTCAGTAATCATGAATTTATTTATAAATTTATCTCACATCATAGTGGTTATGGAGTTAATATCAGCGAATTTTTTATGATGGATGTATTTGGAGGTGTTATTGGGGATTCGTGGGGTTCTAAAAACGAAAACCTCAAATCAAGATCCTCATCTTGCCATTATGGTTTTTGAGATCCCTATCTTTCTTTAACCTCAAAATTAAGTGTTATCACATGATTTCCTCCACAAACTGAAATTCATATAAAGAAAAATGTTGAGAAACTAGATGCCATATTATTCATGATAATTATATATTTTCTAGGTTCATAGGTGAGGTAAATTCCATATGTGTAGTTTCATACAATAACAGTAATAAATCCACCTATTAGTATGCCATCATTTGAAGCATTGTGTAGTCGACCATACCAACCTATGATATGTTATACCCAAGTTAGAGAGTCATCCATTGTTGGAATGTAATTCTTTTAGAGAATAACAGAGAATATATAAGTGATTCATTAGTAAATGAAGATAAAGTAAAATCCTCATTACTATTATACTAGCCATAGGAGGACCTTTGGACTTTCCCATTAGATATCATTTGTTGCTAAAGGTTTCTCTTCATCATGTGCATAAAAGGATTACTAATGGGAGTATGATCTTTCCCCAATTTATTAGACCATTAATTTTGTTTACTGGGGTTCTTAATCTCTTGGTCTTGGACTTGTGGAAGCATAATGGTGATATCGAGAGCTGTTGGGTCTAATATTTAATGATATGTAATTAATATCCTAATTTTCCCAATGATTTATAATGGATGAGACTACATCAATGATATTCGATGATACTATTTGTAAAATATTTCATTAATCATTTTCTAATTTATGATTGGTTTGATTCTTATTTATGATATTTTTTCCCTTCCTAGATATGGTACTTATGGAAGGATAAGAACCTGTTTGTTGGTAATCTCCCACAATGGTAAAGTTTTTATATTGTGTTATGATTTTACATGTTTATACACACATTCCTCATTATTTTTTGGATGTATTAATATTTTTTTATGAGTTCCTTGAGTGGTTCTTCATAGTGTGGTTGTATGTACCACAATTAGTTTCTTTCCATGATTTATTTTAGTTTTAGAGTAGAAGAATTATTATAGAGGTATATGATGTAAATACCTAGATTTTCCTAAATCCTTTCCACCATTATTATGTGGTTTTTAGTGGCTTTGAGTTTTTCCCACTTTCAAAATGTTGCTTCAAAAAAAATTTATAATTAATTTGAATAATTTTAATGTGATCTTGTTATTTTTATAGTAATATTGTATTTTGGAATTAATAATAAAATCCTTTCAAAAATATATATAATATTATTTAGTCAAAACATTAATAATTTAAACATTTATTTTAACCATATTTACGAACCCAACATTTTTTTAAGGTAACTCATTTTGACCATTATATAGATTCATTTACATTCTCTATATAGGGGTAATCAAATATTTAAATCATTATGTAAGTGTAGACATGAAATTCCACAGTTGTGTAAATTTGAGAATGTTTTCCAATAGGTTATGGTATGATTATCCTATTTTGAGTCACTATGTGAAGGTAGTTATCTTTTCCATTCTTTATATAATGGTAGATCATGGTTTTAAATTAGGTAAAATTTTCTAATGGTACACACATAAGGGTCCTATGAGTTTATATTATACGCTTCAGGGCAGCTCATGTTGGTGTGGATCCTTTCCCCATTTAAGTGTAAACCTAGACATATAACACTCACATAAGTCTAAAATATATCTAATCTTACATATGTATTCATTCTAGCTTTATAAAGGTAGTTTGAACCAACTCTTACAATTTTCTATCTTGCACATATAGTGGTAAGGAAGCTTTGATCTATAGTTTCAATTTTTTATTCCCAATTTGATCTATAACATAAATCAATGGAAATAAATGGAAATTAAATTAAAATATGGGAATATTAAATATATTATGATTAATAGAGAAATAAAATAATTAATTAAAAAATTATATGATACGAACATGAAATGTTTAAGAAAAATAGTAAAAATAGAAATAATATGACTTAATAAAGGATGTTTTGAATAATTCATTGGAAAATTCATTGATAAATACTACCTAAAAATACTAAAATAATAATTCACCCATGATCTATATTTCTTTTTTCTCTTCTAAACATTGGATGGTGATTTATTTCTATTAAAGATATGCATTCCTTCTACAAATTCATATTAATTTCATTTGAATGTTCTTGGCCTATAATTATTATTCATCTCTATTCATGTTCTTAGGGTATAATTTTTGAAGATTATAATAAATATGGTATCTAATTCTTGTATTTATTATTTTCAAAATTTATTCAAACTATTATTTAGTGTATCCTGTGTCAATAGAGATAAACAACAATAAAATTTAAAATAGTGAAGGTTGACGTAGTATATATCGAATAATGTGTAATGATTATACTATTTTATTAATCTATATGAAAGATCAATTAATAGAAAAGTGATTATAACATACAATAGGTTTATATTATTTTTTAAAAATCGTAAGATTATTGGAAGAATTAATATTAATCGTTATATGAAAAATTATAAAAATGTTTTATAATATGGAAATTTAATTAATTTTAATGTTGGAATTATCACATGATACTATTTGATGTTATGTATTTATGAATCATAAAATGATATTATATTCCTATTATGGTTTTGAATATCATTCCTATAAATTGATCATTTATTATTTTAGTGTCATCTTCTTGCTTCCGCATATTATCATATGCGATTAAACGTGGTAAATAATTTGTAGATAAAAAAATAAGAATAATAATATAATAGGTTATTCTTATTAATAGAGTTATATAAAATTGTAATAACATATTCCAAAAAAAATTAATTATTCTTGCATTATTATTATTGAATTATAATAAATTGGGATATTGTGATCACCGTTTTTTTATGATATGTTATTATTTACTATTATTTTGAAATTTATTTTTATATTTATTGGTATAGATTGTTGTTGTTATTAATAATGATTATAATGCTAAAAAATTTATAAACAATATAAATATGGATTTAGATAACAATTATTGAAAGAGTATTTTTTATTTTATTTACTATCTTCCAAAATATTTATTAAATATTGAAGTGATTCCCAAAAAACAAATTTAATTGATTTATTATTATTTTTATATATAATTATATTGTGTCAGTTACTAAAACTATATATATAATTATTTATAAAATTAATGATGGTAAAGAAAATGGATTTCAACTAATGATAAAAAATTAGGTCAAACTGATCATGTTATTATTGTATAACGAATGAATACCTGAATGTTATGGCTATATTTTCTTTTAAAATTGTGTGATGTAAGAAATTTTGTTTGAATGTATGTATAATCTATGGAAATGGAGCCTTAAAATGCTTTTGTATAACCCAGCAAATGATATAATATTTTGAAGCCAATGGGAATAGAGGGATATAAAATATTATGTGAAATTGTGTTGATGATGAAACTAGGGTGGTCATAATTAGTTGGGATATTTTATTTTTCATTAATATTTGATTTTTTTTATTTTTATTATTGTATTAAAAAATGAAAATTTTCCCTTGATCTCACTTTCTTGAAATAGTTATTTTATGGTTAACAAGTGCACATTTTTTTGTAGCATAGAATGAGACCTAGAGTAGGTATAAAATTATCAAAATGATAAATTAATTAATAAAATAATGGTCATGGTTCTTAGTGATTATAAAATACAATGACATACATGAGAATAATCATGGTATTATGGTTCCAAATGCACAAGGCTTATAGGAATAAGTATCAATATTGGAAATTAAAACATTAGAATATTAATCAAGTACTGGATAATAAATAATTAATATTTAATGTTTTTACTTATGTACATGTTTGAGATTTAGACCATAGAAATAGTAGCCTGGTGTCCTCTGTGATGATATCTATAGATGATTATATAGTTAGGTAGTTTACCCTAGGGTGGTTCTGTGTGATGTATTCTAATATTTTCAAAATTTATAAGATACACCACTTATGATAGTAGGTAATACAATGAAGATAGGTTTTGGGGGGTGTTTTCTAAGATATCTAATATGTTAAGGGAACAAATGGTAGAATTACCCCTCCCTCACACACCATATGATTGTTTTATTCTGTGTGGTAATATCGGGTTATGGTGTCCTAAGGTATTTGGTATGGACTCATGTGATGCCTGATGGATCTCAATTTTAGAACATAGTTATGTACTGGTTGTAATGGATTGATTCATTAACACATGATTTTATCTTTTTGTGGTATATTTTCCTTTCCATGGGTGTATATTCAAGGGCTGTAATTGCTTGATTTATAATGAATGTTGAAATGATATAGTGGCTTCAATACATACACTTGGGAACATATGTAATGATGATGATGAAGATAAAATTGTACATGGTTGAATGGGATTCAGAATGGATATGATACATATGGAGAAAATTCTGGATTATTCATGTGAGGTATAAGCCGAAAATGTGAGTCATTAGGGCATGAGTGTGACAAACCAATAGGGAAATGGATGCGAGGTACCCACTTATATAAATATATATATGTGTGTGCCCTTATACTATTGATATGATGTAAAAATATTTTATGAGATTTGTGGTGATTGCTCCATGGTGAGAATGGGAAATAGATTTACCTATTTTCGGGAAAACATTATTTCCTTTTTTTATTCATTATGCTTAATTATGTTTTTTAAATTTTTTAATGATGTGTTGTGGTGAGGAAAATATAGTGTATATATTTTAGTCTCACCCAACATATATATAAGATATATTTGTGGTCTCTACAATCTGGTTTGTGATCGATCAGGACATAAAATTCATGGAATAGTTATTGAGGACCTTTTATATATTTGTTATGATTTTTTGGGATTTATTTGTTTTTATATTGAGTTCTATCATCTATTTATAATAATGAATTCATGTAATGGGATTTATTTTTTTATTGTGACATAGTGTTTATGAGGGTATCTTATATTATTTCATTTAATTATATATATATATATAGGGTAATTTCTCTCATTTAATGTGAAAATAACCTTGGTGTTTTTCTCCAACCTATAGCCTATTGTTGGTTGGATTTGGAAGATATTTCCTTCACTTCAAAGCTAGACTAGGTAGGTTACTAGTGGGGTGTGAAAATTTTTAAATTTTAAATCATTTATTGAAAATTAATAATAAATATTTTTAATGTATAAAAAAAATAGTAAAAACACATTTAATATGTTATTTTATAATTATAATAATTACCAATAAAATCAATCATTATAAAAGAAATTGTTTTTAATTCATAAGTATTGTTTTTATAAATTATTATGTTGTTTTATTTATTAGTTATTTTTTATCCATTATGGGAATATATCTGATAGAATGGATTCAATTATTCAAATTAGTTCATTGAAATTAGGTATGGTGATGGTTTTATTTTATAGGAAAAAAAGTACATTTATATATTGAATAGAGAATGATGTTGAAAAACTATAAAAATGTTAAAATATAATATATTTTTAATATGATTTAAAAATCTTTTAAAAATAACTGTCGATAATGGAGTTAATCACTACACTCCTTGATTGTTTCCACAAATGGGACACTTGTCAGGTGGAAATGACCATAATCTTTATTGAAGGAGAAATTGAATGTATACTACTCAAACTCATCTATTAATGGACCCCTCCTCAAAAAAAACCTGAAAAACCATTAGTTACCTCAATAATACATAAAAATACCACTCTAAATGTTCTTTTTTATATTTTTTAATTTTCTTCCCATGAAGGATACATTGATAATTTATTCTAAGTGAATTTATTATGAGAAAGGGTTATTGCATCTAATGAAGTATCCACTTCTTCCCAATGATTTTTATGTACTTTATCAAATACAATATTCATAAATATCATTTTGAAATTTAATGATGCATTATTAGAATAATTATTCTTCAATGAAAATTATATAACTACAATTCTATTATATATTATTACTCATTTCTTACTGTAACATGTTCTTGATTTAGTCGGTTTAACCACCCTTATTTATGACTCTATTCAATCTTCACCTTTTTTATCACCAAAGGGTATAAAACAATAAAAATGGTAACCTTTGAAATTAATTTATATTATATGTTCTTATTGTGGTTCTAAAATGTTATATTGAAATAGTGTATAATTATAATGAATCCCCTTATTATTTATAAAATCACTCAAAACATACGCATTGTGAATTCTATTTTTTGTGAACCTTACATGTATGTTCTATAAAATTAAAATTAAACAATATAAAAATATATTATACAAATATTAAAATTCCTAGATTAATCTTTTAATTATGACCATTTTTTTCAAATATTGATAGTCAATATCGTCTTATAGAAACTTTTAAGAAAAAAACAAAACTTCGAGCATTTAAAACTGAAAATAAATAAGTAATAACTAATATATATGAATGAATGAATATAATTAAATGATATAAAATCTAATTTATGAGAATAATGTAATGAAATATGTTATTATATAAATATATATATATATATATCTATTATATATGGTATTAGATATAATTAATGGGAGTTGGGATTAATTGTAAGTGTTTTTCTCCCAGTCTTGAAATTTGAGATTATTAATACCTATGATTCATTATAGAGAACTTGTATTTTCATTTCATTTAAACACCAATTATTATTCTCAATATATCATTATATTTGTTATTTACATGACTTTTTATCATTACAATCTCATTGATTCATACTTCACCGATCATGAAATTTCTAATGGGAATTGTCCTTATCCTTTCTTTTGTTTGTTTGGAATAATTCCTATAAATAATTTTATTCTACATATTGATGCTTAAATTTAGATTTCTCTAATTAAATGATAATATTTTCACACTTTCTATTGAATTTGGAATACATAAATAGGTATAATATAAATATTTTTAGGTATCATCTATTAGGTTTCATTATTAACCGCATTATCCCTTCAATTTATTTTGATTTCTTTATTATTATTTTATAATAAGATTTAATGATTCTACAATGTAATTTTTTTTTGAAATTATATTTTATTTTAAAAACACTTATTTATAAATTATTTTTAAAAAAAATATCAAAATATAAATTGTATTTCATCTTATTTTATAAATAATTTTCTTATCTTATTTTAAATAGACTTTCATCCAAGCCAATATTCTTTAATGTTTTATATGTTTAACTGTAGAAATTTTTTAATGGAATAATCCAATTTATTTAAATGTATAGTTTATTTTTATTTATTGTTAAATTATTTATGAGACATAAGTCATTCTCAAATATTAATTATACTATGCTAGATTTATGAATATATTTATATTTAGGTGTCATATATATTAAATGTTTATAATTATGTGATAGTTGGGCCTAGAATTTTATAAATCTCAAATTCCTTATGTTAAGAATATATCTCATGATATTTTGAGTTCTTCTACATGGGAGGTTACCCGAATTCACAATGTAATGGGACATGTGTGTCCACTGTGTGGTAATTTAATTGGTAGTGAGCTTTGACATAAGAAATTATTTTATATTCTTATCTAGGTTTCACATTCTTAATCCATGTTTCTTATGTTATGTCAAACTTATTACGTGATAATTATGTTTATCACTCATACTCCCCTAGTCTTATTCCATAATATTATTGTCATATAACATCATTACATTTTCTTAGTCACATATTCATAATATCATTACCTATAATAAAAATTAGATTCTATTATATTTTTTTGATTGATATATCATATGGATTACACCTTACAAAGTTCCGTACGTCACTTTTTTCCTTATTTTTACATTTCCTTGGTTATGAAAAATAATATATCATATTATATTTCAAGAGGGGGTCGAATTATTGAAGAAATGTTGATTTAGTGTCAAATAATTAATTTCAATATCCAGTCTCTAAATACACTAATCCAATTGGTTTGTGGGGTGTGATTTATAATGAGATGTAATGGATAATCTTGTATAATGAAGTATTCAATATTTATGTTATCTATGTGTCATCTAACTTCTCGTCTTTTCAATAATGATATAAAATATTGGTAGCATGAGTCCTCAAATCACCACCATCCCTAACACTATATATTACTTTAACTAACATTCATGGAAACTGCATGCATGTTCTGTGAGCTACCACAACATTGTATTATACAAAATTCTCCATTTTCCACCACGTTCTGTATAACTAAGGCTATAGCCATCTTATTCCTCATCCATTGAACATTTCATGACCATCCATAATTATATTAAAATTATATCTCAAATTATAGGGTCCCTTTATCCTGATTTTATATATAAATCAATCTCTATCACAACTATTGTGGAACCACAATACATTAGGGTGGGTGGGATAATGGAATCACCACTCCTTAATCATCAAACATCATAGAATAGTGCTACAAAAGTTCTACCGGATGAGGGTAACCAATGGTTTCCAGTCGCCATAAATATAATAAATATAATAATACTATTATTAATATTAATGTAAATAATGTAATAAAATTTTAAATTATAATTTAATTTTTATAAATGAAAATTGTTATGATTCTAAATAATTTCAAATTGATTAGTGATCCTAGAACATTAATGATGCTATTATATTCTCATATTTGTTATATTTGTAAATTTTATTCCTAATTTGGATTATTGACGTGTAATTATTTAATTATAGGTTAAATGGACTCATGGTGTGCATAAATATTACACCCAGATAACATAATCACTTAAAAAGACAGAAAATCTTATCTAATATAACTCTGAAGTAATTATATTATATGATTCTATTTATAAGATATGTATATTTTTTAAGAGGGTCCCTTGTTCATTTAAAACTATATTTTTTTTTGCTCCATACTTATCAGGGGTATAATTAAACAAAACTAAACAATTATTTTAAAATTTTCATCAAAAAATATATTGCTATAAAAATAGAAGACAAAAAAATTTCCCATTATATGTCATTTTAAAATAACAAATGGGGCACTACTTCATAATTATACTCTGTCCCCAGTGTATTGTTATCTTATTCTTCATAATATTCTTCTACAAATATTTAGCTTTACCAATTATTTAATGTGATTTCCTTATCTGTCTTCATTGCCTTCTTCATTTTTTATTCCTTATGATATTTTATTTCACTAAAAACACCTTCACATTTTGTTCGATATATATTTATAATTTTTTTAATTAAAAACCATGTATTCTATTTTTTATTAACAATATTATTTTCTTCAACTGACGTTTTATTTTTTAGTATAGAGTGTGTACCGTTTAATATAATAAATTTTTTACTGTGGTTACTATTTTGAAACCCTTTCAATTTTATTTATATTTATTTTCGTTTATAATATATGATATTGAAAAATATAATTAGAAAAAAAAATTCCAATGAAATTTATAAAATTAATTTGTAGTAATTTTAATTGAGGTACTACCACTCAAATTTCATGCTTCTCTAATATTTTGTGTTTTATTTTGATCAAAATATTTTTTATATTATATCTATAAAATAATATATAATAATTTCCTTTTTTTAAGTTGATTATTGTTATATTCTTGAAAATCAATAACAATGATTATGAAAAATATTTCTAAGTTAATAGTCAATTTAATAATAAAAGGATGCTAAATTATTAATATTATTATAGGAAACATTATCATACTGCATTACACATTCATTATTTCATGATATAATCATTAAATCAATCTCATAAAGGATGTTTCCATTTCATTAATACTTGAAAAATTATTCACCTTTTTTATGAAATCTATGAAATGTTTATTTCTGTTACTTAAAACCACTTCTTACTATGGGAATGAAAAAATATAAACTGTATATAGAATTAAGAGATGTATGGTATCTTTTTATCCAATTTAAATTCTCCCTTACGTGTTATTGAAATTTTGTGTATTTAGAATTTATGGTTTTATTATTTATATAATATTAATTGAGAATATGTAATTATGTTTGTATAAAGGTTAATGATTCCTCTTTTATGAATTCAAATCATATATCTCATATATTTATTATAAATAATTTACTCTAAATTTTAATTCTATTGTACTTTCCCATGAATGAGATTTTTATTTTATAATATAAATCAATGACATATATTATCATCAACTCTCTTAGTCACATCATTGGTGGATATATTTCTCTTATTAAAAAAATTGTTGAAATTAAAAACATGAGACTTCTTCATTTATTTAATCATTAATATAATTCAAATCTTATTTGATCAAATAATATAATTATCCCAATAACATATCATATGTACTGAAGAACAAGTGATGGAGATATTCTTCATTTTTCTCTTAAGAAACTAACTAGTGGTTTTCAAAATAATGTACTACTAGTATGTGATTTAAAAAATTAATATTCATTTTCTAATTACTATACCTTATTTTTTTAATGTTCGTAAGAAATAAATAGCATCTCTTATTTATTTAATAATATTATTTTGAACTAAATGATATTTAAATTGGAAATTTTTGGTTAAAAATATGATGTATTTTATTATTTTGATTATATTTTTTATTGTTATACTTTTTAATGGTTGATAGTTTTTTCATAATTGTAAAATAAAGTTATATTATGATTTGAAAAAATATTCTATTGGTGATTTAAATTTTATTTTATATATAATACAATATATATTTTATGTTTTATCATGTGAAAGGTCGTTTTTTAGCAAAACATTTATGAATTTATGAATTTATATTTTTTTCTTGTCAATTTTTTTTTCTAAATATTCAAATATATATTTTGAAACATTTTTTAAATAAAAAATGTGTTAAATAATTATTTAATCATCTTTTTTTTAATTTATATTTTCTTATATTTTCTACATTATATCCTAAGTTATGATTTTAAAAGGGGTTATAAATTTTTTTAATATTATACTTATAAAAACTAAAATATTTAGAAAAATTAAATAGAATATTCTAATGTTTTCAACATGATTTATATTAACAAATCAATTAAATGGATCATATTTATTTGAGTTTTAATAAATGTGTTATGTTTAAATTTTTGATATTTTTGAAATAATGTATAAAAATAATTTCATTTGAATAAATTTTTAGAATAAATATTTAAAATTATATAACATTAGTTATGTGATATATTCTCTAAAATAAATGTTCTTTAGTTTAAATAAAAATATATGTAATGTATTGACCGAACCCGTTGAGGCCCTACTGGATGGTGGAAGGTCGAGGTACAACTCCAAGCACACCTCTAATAGGCCTGTGCATGGAGACCATCATCAGAAAGGAATATCACGCACAAGGGAGACCTTAGAATGTGGTACCTATTTGAATACATAAACATCTCCATGAAACATTGAAGAGATAAAAAATACTGATAAAGAATGCAAGAATACCTATATATCCTAAAAAAGCGTGTGACAGAAATAATTGAAAGAATGAATATAGAAAAATGAAATCCCAACAAAAATTGTAAAATACTACCACTATCTCAGATTGTGTACACACCTTAATTAGTCTAGACTAGATCTATGCTGCACTAACAATAGTTCCTCCAAGGAAATTTCATAGGTTCATGTCATATACATAAGATAGTACATGTGTTGGAAAATCCCATGCAGGGATGTGTTAAAAAATTCTTAGTATGTACCCCAAAACCCCAAAAAAAGGGATCGACTAAATGAAAATTCTCTACTCTACCCAAATCCAGAGGTAGAAACCCACTCGAGAGGGAATAAAAACTTTTGTATCGATTATTCCTTGACTATACATGAATATTCAGATCATTACCTACTTTTATGTTAAAAAATATGTCACATATTTGAAAGATTCATAAAATATCATTTATATACTCGCAACAAACTCCAATTATCCTCGTATCAACTATAAATCCAACAATAAAATCCTGCTGAAGGAGCAAACTAAATGGTTGTCTTGGAGAACATTCACCATGATACTTACTATCCCTAATGGTACATTTTTGAGAAGTCTCAAACATATGGGATCTCTAATAAGATGGAACATCACTACCATCCATAGTGGAAACTATCTGAGAGAACATGGTCATCAAATATCACCATGAATAAAGTAACAATCTGAATCAGACAATATCAAACATTTATAGGGGTCACTCATAAGACCACTGGGGGACACCACCAACCAAATCTATAACTCAATAGATATAATTCTTTGATATGGTATACTTATTAAGGCTAATGGGGGGATACCATGAACCATTCCTAAACATTGAAACACCCTACATATATCTCGATATGAAAATAGTGTAACCCACCCATAATTGTTGACAGACACCATTAACCTTATTGTAATATCCTAGTGAGACCTTAGCCCCCAGAGAGGGGATCTCACCCTAGGCAGCTAGGGGACACCACAAACCCTTCTGGAGTAACCTACAATGTTAGGGGATCATACGTCTATAATACCATGAAGCCTCATGGTATGACCTTCTGGATAAGTGATTAACATCTTATATCACGGTTGTTACACCAATATCATGAACCCTAACTAGGTTTCTAAAATGATAGACGATCACACCCCAAGCCACTCAGAGGGACACCACAAACCCTATATGGGAAAAAAATTTACAAATGTGTCACAATCAAATGTCTAGGATGTGATTCTATATAATATCCTAATAATAATAGACCAAGGTAACTCACTCAACCAATACTGATTTATACATCTCTAGTTGAAGCAACCCACAAATTAACCTCATGTTACATCACTAATTCCAAAACCAAGACCACCATCACGTCTTATATGGAAAACTACTTAGAAAAGGCTACTTGTTGGCCTCCATATGAGTCATTTAGAAGGAAATTAATGAGGGGAAGTCTCGAAGGGAAGTATGTAGTTTTTGAATGTAGTGCCCAATGTGTATCTTGAAACCATCCCATCATCATATCCCCTCTAGATACTTGGAATATATAATGGTAATACATTGTTTCTAAACCCTATCACATGGTGTATGGCCTCATCCAAACCCCTGGGAATGAACCCACCCATACACATCCCTTCAATCCATTTTGGCACACACATCGTTCACCCTTGATACATTGTGTATTATGAAACCCAAGGAATAAGGTTTTCTTGTGTCCATTTAACACATCTTGTTCCTATTTCATCTAGACGTGTTCGACCACAAGGCCACGTCCCTTGACATGGTGAGTCTTACCATGTCCTTGGTCACATAGTTGTGTACGATTCCATGGTGTATACCCCTTGTACACAATGTGTATTCCATAAACCCCAGTCTTCCTAGAATTTCAGGAACACAAGGTGTGTGATCCATTAATAAAAATTGTCTGATATGTATTTACGAACATGAAATCCATAAAAACCACCAAAAACACCTAATTTAATAATATCCATCCAGTTCAACTGTCACAGGGTCGTTAACATACTTATAAGGACTATGAAACCTACAAATAATGATAATACATGGATCAAGGTATACATTTTTGAGAATCTACCTACCTTATGGAGAATTTTAAAGCTTCATGTCCATATCCACACTCATAAAAAACTACATCATGATCTTGTACTGATCGCATCCCATAACGTAGTTCTATAGTGCCCCTTATCAGTTCATTCAATTCCAAAAGGGATCTCCCTCTCCCTTTACTCTACACAATAGATGAAAAAACCATAGTGTTTGGGATCATTAGGTTTATCCAATATTTTTATTAAATTAATACACCTCTAATTAACAACCTGACATAGTCAAATGTAATCTAGAGCCTAATGATGACAAACATAATGTCATGACTAAGTTAAACACCACTTTTTAAAAATAACAACAGTTCCATTTTTCTAATCTGAGACACCATATATAATTTAATCGAACTTTCTATAAGTAACCCCACACACACATGATATGTAATTTTTAATATTTTAAGTATCATTTCTTCATGTCTCTCTATGATATATAATTCCATGCTGAGTCATTGCTTGAATTCAAAAATATTCTTAGAAATATTCTAATGTATTGTAGAAAAAACCCAGAGTCATTACACTCTCCCACCTTTATTATTTTCATCCTAAAACGGGAAATCCTAGGAACAATGGGAAAACATGAGCTCTCAATTAGGTCTCATGCACCAATGAGCTATCTAGAGGTTTCCCATGCTATAAAAAACACACACATGGGGAAACTACTTTCCTACAACTAGTTAACTCAAAAATGTAATTCCATGACTAATTCAATTTTTAAAGGAGGATAAAATATTTTTAAAGGGGTGTTAACATGACTCCTCATCATAGATTATTGGAATTAACCATGAACCCATTCTAACTATTGTCATGGGTCTCGTGGTATACCACATTTCTAACATGATGTATAAACTGACATAACTCGGGATTCCACATCAAACATTGGATAAACAATACTAATAAAATCCATTTCTATCACTAACTATGTGAACAAGAATAACATATCTTTCTAGATATGATCAGTACATAAGTGGCCCATTGGGATTCCTGAGAATATCCTTAAATGGTTATATTCCATTGAATGATTGTAAACTACACTACAACAACATGAAACCCCAATGCATGTTCTCCATACATTGACTAGTTCTATCAACTTAAAACAACCACCCCTCTCTTGGGTGAAATAAGAAGGAAGAGGAACCTCCTTAGCACATCATCCCACAACATGACTAGTTTTAACATCAATATTTAAAATTTCAATATACTCCCCACCATACGAAAATACCTCAACAATATGTCTAGGGGATATCTGATCATGTGAGACATCGCAAAATAAATCCCCCAGAATTTCCTCCAATACATGAAAAAAATATATTGGGGTAAAAACAATCATATTTTTATATGCTACATAAACATCAACCTCAAGGGTCAAATACAATTAATTCAATGACTCTATCATATTTATCATCAATTTTGGATAGATGACATTATTAAAAGCATCTTCTACTTGACCCAAACCCTTAGGTGGATCTTAATCTGGAATTATAATAACCCTTTCTGGGTTAACTATCACTCTTGTGTCTGAGATGATACATATTAAGGATTTGAAGTCCTAATTATATAAAATAATCTTTTAGAGTTCCCCTAATTTTATTACTCTCAGTAAATTTCTAGAACTATCCTCATCTGTCCCGTGTGCTCTAAACATGATGTTTAGAACACAAGGATGTGACTAATAAAGACTCCCATGATCTTATCTAATAAGGTTTTATCAATACGGTCCATAATTCTCACAACTATGTTGGGGTTTCAAACAGTCAAAAAAGGTATCACTATAAAATCATGAAACCATAGTGTATTTTTCAATCCATCTTTAGTACAAACTCTATTCAAAACTAGAGCTGGTGATAACCTGACCTAAGGCTATTCATTGATAACCATATTTCTCCTTGACATTGGGATAAGAATATGTTGATTATCTTATATGTGATCTCACACCATTTACTCACCTAGTCTATATGATGGAATCCACACATGGCATCAATTACTCATCTGCAAGCTAGGAGAAAATTGTATGGATGTCCAAGTGATCACTTTGAGTCTTACTACCCTTCCTCCACAAAACCTCCAACAACACCCCATCTCATGAATATCTGCAGGAGTCCTCCGACTCAATGGTTAATCTAGAAAGTCTCACTGAGTGTTACCATGTAATAGAAAGGGGATACATTCTGGGAATGTGACTCATAGATCTTTAAGAAAACTAAAATTGAGGTAGAGAAGTCACATGTCGTACCTCAAACCCAGCTTGATGTCCCCGGGACTCATGAAACTAACACCTAAAACTCATACATTCCCTTTTCCACATGTCTACTCCATCTAGGACCTATGTAAAAACCTTATAACACCAAACAACTCTAAAATCAAAAGCAATATGAATTCATATTCACACCTCGACACTATATTCTTTGGGCTGCACGAACTCGCATGCACAGTTTTTTTTGAGTCACAAAAATCCTTCTCAAAGAGGGAATCAACCCACTTTCATGTGAGTCTGAATCCATTACATAATCACAAAAACAAACATTCACTAGAAGATCCATGTCTTGAGGAACATATGTACCTATATAAGTGAAATTAAACATTGAAAACGTCAATAAAAACTACAATTGATAAAAAATGATCACACCTCAGAAGTAAAAGGAATTCGTATGCACACCTCGACACTATATGCCTTGGGCTACACAAAATCACCTGTACAATTTTTTATTGCATAAAAAATATTCATCTTTGTGGGTGATGTATCCCACATTAATGTGAGTATGAATCCATTACATCTTCACAAAAACCATGATTCACTAGAAAAACCATGTCTCTAGAAAGATATGTTCATGGAGAAGTGACACAAAACATTGAAAACCAAAATAGAAACTGAGGAAGGATAGACAATGATCACACCTCAAATCACTCTCAGACACACTGGTTCAAAAACCTCCAATGCATGAAGTATACCAAAATTATGTACACTAGATCCCTAATACTAGAATTCATCAACAAGTGGTAGAGGTTATGGAAACATTTCATTTTTTCCACCTCCTACTGCTCCTCCAGCTCCAAATCCATAGCTTCCTCCCCATATAACTTCTTGCTGAGATCACTTCCTCTTCTTTAGTGGTATATAGATCATATATCTACTCACAACATGATGTGTAGTAAAATACCTCATAATATTTCCATGGTCATAATAATAATAACATCATCCCTTTCTAAAGGCATTATTAATTCCCTAAGGTCCTCACGAATGACGGAACCTCATGTTTAGTGATTTTCACCACATGCTTGTTTTCTATACATCATTCCCAATATGGACTACAAGGAATCCCTATATATGAAGATAATGTATGTGTTTGGTCCCCTAACATCATCAAACAATTCCAAAATATCCATCAATATCTCATTCTTATATTCTTCTTCCTTCTAAACCATCAGAGGTGGGTGTACACAGTAATCAACGAGGGGAAGCACTTCAAGACTCCCAAAATGAAAAAAAAAAATTCCTCATGAATAATACCCCACATGGAGGCCTCATCACTCATCGATTCATACCAACAACCCTACTATGGAAACTCTGAAGGATGAAATATTGGAAACGTCATTAAAGAAAACAATATGATCCATATTCATAGAATATATCTAGGGATATTTCTCAAGAAAATCCTGGAAATCACTATATTGTTCTATAAGACGAATGTCACAAATTTCCAACAACTAGTGCCTACATATTCTAAGTTGAAAAGATGGTTACAAAAGACTTGATGAAAGGATTCATAGTCCATGAGACCAAAACTAGTTTCTATAACATGAAATATAAAATCAAGAAACATTAACATTTTCTCTATAAAACCCAATCCATAAACCTAACTAGACATCTCATAACTTTTTTCTAGAGGAAGGACCTGCTCTGATACTATTCTTTAAAAACTTGAAAACCCATAAGGTACTACTTGAATGATGGAATTATAAATCACCACATCCTCAATACTTCTTCCAATTGGGAAGGGGATAGTGACTAGCATCGAGTAGGAATATCATGCACACTGTAGGCCAAAGCCTATGGTACATGTACCCACACAACCATATCCAAGAAATTGTGAATATGTAATAGAAAATAACTAATAACCAATGAATGAAAACATATATATCCCACAAATGAAGTTAAATAGAAGTACTATAATGCATGAAAATGTGAAAATCCATGTCCACCCCAAACATTAAAGGAGTCCAACATACTCTAAAGGATGTGATTGTTTTAATATGAAAAATCGGTACACCCCTCAGTTAGTCTAGCCTATAACTATGCACCACCCACTACTGGTCCACAAAGGACACCACCAATGTACTCAACTTCTGCATAAGGCATGATATGGGTAAAAAAATCCCATGTGGGATTGATGATAAAAGTAAACAACAGGCTCCCCAAACCCAAAAATAAAATGTGGGTAACCAAAATATAATAGTTTTTTTGACCCAAATCAAATGGATAAAATCTATGTGTGAGAGAATAGGAAACATTATCCCTTACATTTCTCAGTTATAAATGATTACTTATCTCATCACCACCCATAATATCATTAAAATATGACACATACCAGAAAATCTATAGGGATATCTTAGACATAGTTACAAATGGCTCCAAGTATCATGATATCAAACATAAATCCAACCACAATTCACTACTTGAGGATCAAATTTAACAGTCGTCAAGCAGAACTAACCCCATGAGACTTTCCATCCTTGATATCACTTATTCGATAAGTCTTAAACATAGGGTATCTCTATGACAATGTCACATCCCTGCGATCCATGGTGGAAACTATTTGAGATAAAATTCTCATGGGATACCACTATGGAGAAAGTATCCTTGAGACTTAGATGACCAAAAACACATAAAGAAGATCCCACACATGCCTTATGGGGGAACCATGAACCCAAACTATAACTCATAAGAGCATAACACTTAGATAGGGGTCTATAAAAAGTCTGTTGGGGGGCACAAGGGCCCCTACTTAAACAAAAAAACAAAACATAGATCTTGATACATAGATAAGGGATCACAAATTAGACTACTGGGGAAAAACACAAACAATAAATTAATAGCATATTGAGATCTCATATACAATATAGGGGAACACAGTTAGGACCATTGGGATTCACTTCAAACTCTTCTAGAGTAACCTGTACAGTGTTTGGATTATATTTCTAGGATATTTTGAACCCTAGAGGGATAACCTAGTAGATGGAGGATGAACATCATATGTATTTTTTTTCATTCCAATACTGAAAACCCCACATGGGTACTTGTATGAAAGAAGTTTACACCCCTATATGCATAGAGGGACACCATGATACCTATGAGAGAAAAAATTTGTAGATAGTTCATAATCAAATGTCGAGAAGTGATGTCACACAGTACCCACAGTACATGACATGTCTATCAGAACCAACCCACAACCATGTCCCATCTTGATACTCATCTTGTGCAATGATAATTCATGGAATGCAATCCTTGTCATATTATATGTGACCTCGTCCAAACCCCTAGGTGTGTCCTCACCTATACACGGTCTGGATAGCTATGTCACTATACAATGCGTGCACCCCTGGTACATGATATGTCATATCACTTGAAGAATAAGGTCATGTCTATTTTCATGTTCCCATGTAATTCATCTCATGCATGTTTCATCTGGACATGTTTAGGCACATGGTCTTTTCCCTTAACATGGAGAGTCTTCCCATATCTATAACTTCACACCCAAGGACAACTACATGGTGTGTACCCCAGTACACATCATGTAGTCATCAAATTTCCATATTCATTAAAAAGAAATACATTGGGTGTGTGATCCTACACTACAGACCAAGTGACTAGAATTTAAAAAGGGGAAATCTAATAGAGCCACATAGAAACCACCAATTTATCAAGATCCATCCAAATCAAACTTTATGGTGTACATAGATATCATCTAAGAGAACTAAACAATAAAAATAATAAGGATTAGGACAGAAATCTCATAAATATTCCTACCTCATAGAGTAACATCAATGCATCTGATCTAGATCAATACATTGAAGGCATTTCACCATAATCTGGTACCGATCACTGTTAAGAATTGAGTTTGAGAGTTCCCCTCTGCTTATTTCATCCAACGCCAAAAGGTAGTTACCTCTAACATTTCTATGGACATGGAAAGAAAAAATAAATGGGTTTTTGGTAATTAGGTTTATTAATAAATTTCATTTAACTAATAAACCCCTATTTAACACCCTTCCACACTCGCCTATTATAGGGTGCTCAACAATGATAGACATCATGTCACTTCTAGGATAAAAATGACTTTTCAGACTCATCCATGGTCCCATATTGTTCATTTTGAGACTCCATATTAGAGTTATTCCACATTTCTATAAAATATAAATGCACATGACATGTAATATTTAATATTTTCAATATCATTGCTTCATGGTTATACGGGTCTTAGAATTCCACACCGACTCATTTCTTGGCTCTTGAAATATTCATTGGAATATTATAAATTCTTAAAAGTAAAACCCAGATTCAATACATGTTATATATCAATTTATATTTATTTTTTTCTTCAAGTAAAATATATTTTTGGTGTTTTATTTCTATAATGTATTTTTTTAAATAACATTATATTTTTGTAGAATTTTATTTAAATTTCATAGAATATTTAGGTTTTTCCAATGATTAAAAAACATATTATCAGAGAAACATTTACGTATTCATCAACCTATGAATTTAAAACATCAAAATTATCCTACCTTGTTAGATCTTATATGAACATCTTATCAAATTGTTTTATGCTTATTTTTTAAAAATAAGTGTTTTATTTAAGAATTATATATATATATATAAGATCACATATTAAGTGTTTGTTATATTTCTGATTCCATAGAACATCTCTTTTTTACTCTCTTTAAAGTATGGGAGTTAATATGCTAGAAAAAACACAAAACCTTTATCTATGAAATATTATGTTAATAATAGTAATATTATAAAATTATTATAATAACTCATTATAATATATTATTATTACACTAGAAAAAGTTTTTTATTAAACTATTTTGTTATATATAACTATAAATTTTGTTAAGGGGACCATTTTTTATGCCATTTTTTCTATATAAAGATACATTTCATATTTAGAATTATGTGATTTCATATTTAAAAATGATATATAATTTTTTGGAAGATTATGTGAATTAATGATTAGTTTATTCAATATTAAAATCATATTTATAGAGAAATATTATAATTAATTATTTTTATGTTTTTTATTTTCTTTATTTTTAATTAATTTTCATTTTCTAAAACAATTGTTTATATTATTTTGACAAATAAATGATTTTTTATTAATATTTTAAAGCACATTTAATATTAATTAATTTTATAATAATAATGAAAATTTTAATTCTAATAACGTATATTTGAATGTATCATTTTTATATTTTTGATATGTCACTTTGTACAACATGTAACATTTATTTGGGGATCTTTCTTAGTGAATTTTGTAATAAGTATTTCTTGATTCGGTAATAGAACATATATTTTTTGAAAGGATATAGGATATTGAATGTGAAAACCAATCCCCACTTCATCCCTTCTAATTTTGGTAGCGAAGATGGGGGTGAACTTAGAATCCTTCCCCTAGTAAGTCAGGGATTGATGAATAGTTATGCGTATATATAGCCTCTAGAATATAAGGTATTTACCAAATTTAGGCCTTGTGATATATATAAATCCACTAATTAACCATGACTATGTGGTTCGCATGAGGCCTTTTAATTGTGGGAGATTGTATAGGGTAATTTTGAAGAGTCTGGATTACATCTAACCATACATTACCAAGATTGTTCTTGTGAGGTTTTGGCTAATTTTAAGCATAAGAGGAGAGGAATACAATTGATCTAACCTTAAAAGAACATGAAGTGTACTATAAAGGTTGATAAAAATGTTGACAGTATTTCGGATCATTCTTTTACTTGGAGTTCAAGTATATTTTTATGGATCTATTTTTTCTATTACATGATGATAATAAAATAAAAAAATATGTAGTGGGATAAAAAATATTATACATAAAGTATTACCCAATAAAAAAAATAATGTTTTAATCTTATAAAAATATATTGGGTAATGTGGATTATTTCTCTCACTTTATCTATATTTATCATTATATAGTTCTATTTTTTGATCCTATATTTTAAATGTAAGGGAATAACCATTTGAAAGAATTTATATTTAGTAACCACTAATTCAAACTCCACCCCACCCCTAGTGGCAGGATATCTTTCACCAGAGCCTCCAAAATATAATGTCCACTTTTAAAGTTCTTGATGTAACCCGTATAAATTTTATTTGATCTCTTAGACAAAACCCAATACTTAAATTCATTATAATTCTAATAGTTTTTCATTGTAATTTTATTCTTCTCAATACCTAGAAAGGCATCACGTATTCTAAACGATTGAATCAAAATACATACCTTCTAAAAGAAATCTATTTATTTTCTACACTTTTTTATGAATTATTATTATAGAAAACATTTCCCTAAAATTGTCCCCTTCCATTCAAAAAAACATATCATAACAAATGATGACTTATACCACTTACAATTATCCAACTATTTTATAATTCAATGTACCTAATTTTTCTAAAATGGTTTTATATTACATTATAATAAGATTATCACCTCTCATGTACTATTCACAAGGAATGAATCCATTTCTTCCTTTATTTTCAAATCCCACTATTTAATGTCACATCAAATTTTTACCTCTTCAATGAATTAATATTCCATATAAACGATTAAAAAAGTATTGCAATATTGATTCAGAATGGCTTCATTACTATTTTAACCCTTCCATTGAAACTCAACTAAGCATAATGATCAGAGACACTTTTAAAAAATTCAATATTTGATTTACTAGTCACTAAACATTATTTTATATGATGTACTTTTTGTTTACTTACAATTCTAACTACATGCCACTTTAACATGACATTTAGGTACCCTTAGATGTCAGCACTTTATATATTAACCAAAACAATTTAGACATGTATAAAATTCAAACTATTTAACTGACATTAATCATATCTTCTAAATTTTAGCTTCCAACAAGTGATGATACTTATATATGATCCCTTCATCAATTTTGAAATTGAAACAAATAATAAAAATTTAGGAATTATAATATTACTGTTTATATATAATGTAATCATCTTTATACACCTTGAAGAATCTTATCATTGACATAGCATCTAGCCTTTTTAATTCACCAATATCAAAATGTAGATAGGTGATTCATCTAATGAATTTCTATTTAGAAACATATATCATATCATCGATATATAGTACCTCTATAAATAAGTTCCCCGTTAGTATAAATGATCATATATTAATCAAAAAAGTCATGAAATATAATGAATCTTCCCAAAGCTCCATTGGAACAATAGATTTGAATTTCATGTTTTCGGAAAGAACAATAAATATTGTATTCATAAATTATAGTAAAACATTATATGATGGTATCCCTATTATATTTTTTTCAAGTGTAAGATCTTCATTCAAAAGAAATTCTTGGAGACTCTGAAATTTAACTCACTATTATTTTTGGACCTCATGTACCTCAAGATTGAACAACTCTCATTTTCCACTAGGGATATTCATATGATTATTGTTTTAAATACTTATAAATTTTACATCCAATAATATAAATAATTGTTATATATGTAATCATCTATAAATGTAACATTATATAGTGAGTAGTCGGGGGAACATACTTGAGTTATTCCTAACACATCAGTATATAAGCTCTCTGTCATATGGGAATTGGGTATCCAAACATGTATAGAAAAAAAACTATTTTTACTTTCCAAGGATAAAATTTTAATTTGATTGATACTCAATATGTATGAGTTTCAATATACCTTTAGAATTTAGGATGTTTATTTGAATTATAATCATGTAACCAATATGGTACTTCTATAACTAGAAATTCCGAATAGTGTAGACAACCATTGTCCAATCTAGAATTCATTTATGATATAATGCTCCGTCATTTGTACCAATTTCTACCACCATGACTCCCATAGTAATATTCTATATCCCATATAAAAAAATAATATAACCCTTAATCATCATGTGGACTTTCTAAAATCAAATTATACCCTAAGAGCAATATTCTTCTAACCCCTTAAAACATTCGAAAGTTTTTTTAAATTATAAGAATATCAACATCAACATTCCTTAGAATCTTAAAAAATAATTATTTTCAAGGATAAAAATTATAACCCATCCAAATATATAATTTTCTAGGAATAAATTTTCTATTATAGAGATAAATGATGCACTAGAATCATTGATCAATGACTCCAACAAATAGTTGACACATAAAAACTACTATCAACTTTACCAGATGTGGTATTTGATGATAACCCACCATAATTTATCACTCATTGTTTTTAATATTTTATCTAATATCCTTTCTTTTGATAATGTAAACATGTAGGTTGAAACCTTTTGATTCACTTTAGCTCCTTTCTCTGAATCCAATTCAGCCTTTCTGGCATCTTTTGAAAGTCAATCATCCTCTACACTTAAGATTATATATAGTTCTAGTTGGCTGGTATACATCCTTATATTTATATATTGATTCAAAATTGGATCAATAATGTCCTCTAACAATTATTTAGTATTACAACTAGTTCTTTTGAAAACCACCAAATCATTGTATTATTGGAATGGTGATAAGGAGACTAACACCAACACTTCACTCCTAATATACACATTCATAGAATATAACAATATTTTAATTATATTAAAAAAATAACTTGATCATAATTATAATTTATCACATTTACCATATGTATAAAGATTTTTCACAATTGAAATAACTTTTTATATTGATATCCCTCTAATATATTTTTGAATGTGTAAAAATGTATTCAATTTTTCACCTATCAAATATTGAAAGTAACATTTAATGTTATAATAATAAAAAATTATATGTTCATTAAAATTGAGATTATCTAATTAAAATTTCTCCATTATACCAAGATAGAAATTAAATATAGGAATGTTCATATCCTTATCTATAAATGGTAATCAATCCATATGTCTGAGAATCAAAATTATATTTTATCAAAACATTCTATTCATAAATTTTTATTTCCAATGTTGTAGTCTCTGATCAAGAATTTAAAAAATTTATATAATCACTTATAAAACATATAATATGATCTATGATTAGAAATGGATATCTAATTCTAGTTTTTATTACTAAATATTTACACACCCTCTAAAATTCGTTATATTGATGACAGAATAGAAGTTTTAAAGAGAACATGATATAAATTTATTTGAGCAGGATGGACTCACCAAACATTGAATTTACCAAAAAGTACATTGGAATTTGATTGATAAATAATATGAGAATAATGAAATTGACTCATATATAATCTAGAAAATTGTAATGTGAAATGTTTTAGAATAAACCATGTAATCATGAAAGAACATTGCAATCCACTAAAGAGACAGAAGGGAGAGAAACTCATATTATTCGTGATCTCACTCATCATTACTATAACAAAAAGATTCAAATATTACTGATTAATTTTCTTTTTTATGAATGGAATACCTATTTATTAGAAAACCTTAAAATCCTAACAAAAAAATATTCATCGCGTGGACCAAATATTTGGTGATTTTTATTGTAATCCAAAATTATTAAGGCTTATTATAACACATATATACTTTATCATCTTGTGGAAACCAAAAAACACCTTCACAAATTAGTTTATAGTTTGATTCCACATTCCTCCATTACCTACTGATTCCCAACCATTAATCTTATTTTTAAAACTATTTCACTATCCATTATTTTTCTACTTATGCTTCAACTACTACATCTGATGTATCATCAAATAAAACTTCAGGACATAAAATTGGATTCACACGATAAGAAATATATTATATAAAAACATGTTTTTAGTTATATATAGAACATGTTATGTGTCGGTATAAAATTTTAATGACCATAATTTTTTTCACCATGAGTGCCAAATTTAGAATGTCTTATGTGTTTATCATTTTTATTTTTAGGTTTTTTTTTGTTTTTTATTTTATTTTTACCCATTAAAAATATTTCCCATATTAATTTATTGTTGTAATTTAAATGGTAATACAAATATGTTTTTTATTTAAATATTTAATTATTTTGTATAAAACTATATTATGTTAAATTATTATATATATATATCTCTCTCCATAAGGTAATGATAGTGTTTCAAATTTTTCATTTTAATTTTTTTATTTTTTGATGTTCGATGTATTAAAATATGTTATAGTATATTTATATTTATATAATTATTGAATAATATGTGAGGAATATTTCATAAATAATTACAAGATGATAGAAAACAATATTATACATAAAAAATGACTAAGAAATGTAAAAATTAAGAAACAATTTCACATTATCCTATTTATAAATGAGAATCATAATGAAATAAAGAGTTACAATTACCTACGTTACATTAAAAAATTATGGAAAGAAATTGTAAATACATTTCAACATCAATATATATAAACTCATACCTATATTAATGAAATTAATATAACACACAAGTATATACATATTTATCATATTAGCCAAAATAGTTTCCGTAAAAGAAAAAAACAAAATATGAAAATAAATATTTCAACTAAATGGAAAATTAACAAAAAAAAGAAAATATAAAATTATTAATATGGTATAATTTCAAAAAAACACCAAAATAGTTACATTATAATGTTGATGACTAAGGATTAATTGATTAGAAATTTATTTAAGGAGACTAAGAAGATATGCAGAAAGGAGGGTTGAAAGGCCGACCATGGGGGAGATTATTATATGGGGTTGATTGGCGCTTAATTGCAGTAGGGAAGGACACCATGGGTAGGTCATAATCACTATATAGGAGGAGTAGGAGTATGTTAGTGTAATCATGTAGGAGATATGTAGGTTAATTTAGTAGGGGTGGTGCAAGGGTGGGTGGAGTAGGGGATGCCAACTAGTGGGTGAAGATTGGTGGTGGATATAGGGTGTTAAAGGTGGGTGGGGAAGGTGAGGATATAGGATACGGGGAAGGGGGTAAATGATGTGAACCTCAACCTTTTAAGGACTAGGACCATTATTTGGTGGTCACCCAATTCTATATGGATGGAAATAAAAATTTATGATAGTGTAGAAAACCATAGAATTTTAGAATATATAATTCAAGATAGAAACAATTATTATAAATATATAATCTTAAATAATATTTATTTTATTATAAATTTTTTTCAAATTTTCATCCAATTATTAAGAATTATATTATGGAATTATTTCTCACTGGTCAATATATTTATATATTGATTATTGAAATCCAATATTTAAATATTTTTGTGCATGAATTGTTGAGTCTTATGGTAAAGTATTGTGAATCTATTGTACTAAAACATTATTGTGTGAATACATGATTTAAAAATATATCTGTAATAATTATAAATTAAAAATACAAAGTGTTTAAGAAAATCAAATCACACAAACTATACAGAGGTAAATTATTTTTCTAAATCTTAATTCTGTATTTTATGGGGTGTTATAGAAGAAATAGTTATTTAAAGACTTCAATTTGAATAGAAATTCAATCAAACCTAAAAATAATCCCTCTTGGATAGAAAATATATTGTGGTTAGTATTAAATTTAATGGTTAAGAATAAATTGGTGTGGTTTTATGGGAATAATTATTTATGAAGCTATTAGTATACATTACCTCAAAATCATGTTAATTTTTTGGTTGAACACATCATATTTTAATAAAAACATAATGGTTCTTAGACATGGTTAGAAGAGATATTTTACACATCTATTTTAATTTAAAATGAGATATATATAACATGTATTATTTATTACATTTTATATCCATTTGTGTAAAATTATTAGTTTTTGTCAATTTTACATATAAAATATGATTATCAGTGGTTATATATCATGGATTTATGAAAGGTAGTGAAAATACCATGGTTTTATCTAACACATCACATTTGATGGTATAATGGGTAGAAATTTTGTTTGATAAGTAATTGAGTGCTTTTAGGAAAATATTAAAACCATTCAATTATTTTAATATCAAACATTGACTGGTAAAAACACACCACTTTTTGGTGATCACCACATTTCTTTAAAATTATAATAAAAATAAATTAAATCATTATAAACCTCAATTATATATATTATAAAATCTATGTTATCATATGATAGAACATCTGGTGACTTGAGATATATTTTTATGAAGAATACCATCCATTGATAGATTTATTTTTGGATGTAATTGAATCAATTCTTAGATTGATAGTAAGTGGAATTTTTTACCTATTACTTTTGATATGTTGGGGGAATATTTCTCATCACTATTTCTCCTTATAATGGGATATATGGATTGATTTATTATGGTGTGTATTATACTGTATAGGTATTTGTTGATCTAGAACACAATATTGATGAAGATTCATTAATGGAATCATTCATTGATAGGGTGGGAGATTCTAAATTCTCTTTTATATATATTTTTTGAGTTTTAATAATTTAGTAGATTTGGTTGTGGGTAGAAATTATATTTAATAGGAAATTAATATAAGATAACATAACCATCATGATAGGTTTCATGAATGAAAATGAAATATACATGGAAGAATAAAATAATTTGAAAGATAGAAATTTTGGTAAGTAGTGGTGTGGGAAAATTGAAATGGATTGTATTGTGAATAAGAGAATGTAAAGGGTAAAATTAATACAATGGCATAAAGAAAGATTTATTAATTATAATGATTAATAATATGGTGTGGTAAAGGAAAATCCATTATGATGTTGTTAATATTTGTATCCTTAATAAGAGTTTTGAAATAAATTGTTCGGATATATAAATTAAAAAGTGGTTATATTACTATAAAATAATCTATATTAGATGGAAATTATGGTTTTATCATTGATATTTAAGGAATATGGACCAAGGATGTATGGATGTAACTCAAAATTATGTGATAGGTTAAATGATAATATCGGAGATTTTTATGATTGATGTTCTAAAAATATTTTTATATTTTAATTGTTAAAACATATTGGGGATTGATTTTCTGGTAGTTGTATATGTTAATAAATGAGATAATGATTTTAATTAGGTAAATTCTTCATGATTTTTTTTAATTTTTATTAAATATATATGGATTTAGTATTACTAATTATTGATTTGATTTAAAGTATGTGGAATTATATGATGATGATATTGTGGACAGATGTTGTATTCTCAAAATGGGTGTAGTTTTTTCGATTTTGGTCTTGAAACTATATAGTTATTTTTATTTTTGTATAGTTTATAGATATCGTAGTGGCTATTTGATGTGGATAAATTTATACATCATAATATATGAGATGTTATGATCTGGTGGGTGTGATTATGTAATATAATTCTTAGATTCATTTTATTTATTATAATCCTATAATTATTTCTACTAGAATTTTTTTATTTATCCAAGTGTGAATTGAGTTCACATATTAATATTTTGAGAATGTAATTAAGGGAATAGTTTATAGTTTATAAAACTTCTAATCATTTCATATCAATTTTCATTTTTAATTTTTTCATATTAGGTTCATGTGAAGGAATTCTCGTGAGTCATAAGTGTTTTTTATGTATTACCTGTGGTGATCAATAGTTTTGGACCAATATGGGAGATTGGGTTTGGTATAGGGATATATTTGGATATATCTCTATTATTGATTCTTTTTTATTCAATATAACCTATTGATACATAGGATCTATAGATTCATATAGACAACATGTTTTAAGGAGGTTTTATTCATCATTGTATGTCTATGTGGGGTTCCCTGGGATTATTATTTAAAATGTATGATGGAAGATTGATGTTATATATTTATTACTGATGTTTTAATCTATAGAATTTAAATAAATGATATCTTCTTTCATGTATTGATTATTTTTTATTATTTGAATATGAATAGCTAGTTTTCTAGATATATTTATAGTTTGTTATCATTAGATGGTAGTAATGGATCATATATTCAATAGATGGAATTAATGTGTTGTTATGTGCATTTTGAGTTCCATGTGACACCTTTTAGAGTCACTAATGCACCAGTTGTGTTTATGGGGTTGATTTATTTGGAATTCAGATCATATATAGTCCATTTCATAGTGGTTCTTATCGATATTAATTTTGTTTACTTAGGGAATGATGAGGTACATGTTCAATACCATCACATGGTTTTGGGACCTCTTATACAGTATCAGTTATCTAGAAAAAAAATTATTGTCTAGTTTTTATAAAAGTATGTTTTTAAAGATATATTAGGGATTATCCTGGAATCTATATATGATCATAGAAATTGTTTCTTAGGAAGAACCATGGAATGTGTCTAAGGAGTGAATATTTCTAACCTTTTATAGATATACATGGGGTTTTTTTGTGATTATTATTAGAATTTAGCACCATTTTTATATTTTACTAAGAATGTTAAATCATTTAATAAGAAACTAAAGTGTTTTCAATATTTAAATACTTTAAGGAGAATTTTTCTACCACCCTTGTCATTCCCTTTCCTGGGGAAGGGGTTATGCTTGAGGTTTATAGTGATGATTCAAATCATGGATCTATGAGTATATCATTGTTAATAGTCATGATTATATTTTATGGTTCAAGGAATATATGAACCAATAAAATTATGTATATTACCAATGATTTCAATTTATCTTTTTTAGTTTTAACAATAAAGCTAGGGATACATTACCCTCTTATAGAATAAATTATATATTTCACTAAACATATAATCTTTTATTTTTATCTCAATATATGAATTTTAATATTTATCAGTTAATATGGATAAGGTTACTCAATTATTATGTTTCTAATATTTTATGTACTCCATTGGGGGTAATGTGGAAGCTATTTTTTTGAGAAATACTATATATAATGATGATTATTTAAAAATTAACGATAAAAGGATGATGATAGAGTAGCTCATGGATTTTCATTTATATATCAGTGAGGTTGATAATATAGAGTTTTTGGATCTTATAATGGTCTAAAATCCATTATTTTATTATATATAGGACTCTCATCTGGGATACCATGAGTTTGAGATGTGGGGAAATCAGACAGTCAAGGGAGATGCCCCTAGTATATGTACGGAGAATAGGGTACATTAATTATTGTAACATTTAAGGTTATATATTCCATAAAGTATGTTTTTCATCCCATTATATGGTTGTAGTGACTAGATAGGGTTAAATAATCATTTTAAAAAACATAATCAATTAATTTTAATTATCAATTATACAACAGTGTAAAATGAGTAGCAAAAATAAAAACTAACAACACATGATGTTTTTATTATTCTACAGATCACATATATTCTAGTCCAATCTCTAATCTATACATCTTAGTGAGGATATTGTAATTTACTAGTGTTTCACCCTTTTAAGGAGTGATAACATGATTATAAACAAACCAACATTTTTTCCACCGGGTTGTATAACACCAAAATTTTGTATGAGTCACAACCCACCTTCATTTTTTCTTGATGGAATAAACCTACATTGCCTTTAGATGGGAAAAATTTCCCTTTATGAAGGATTTTATAAGATAAAATCAAAAAAATACTCCAGAGTATAAAATTATGGTGGGAAGATCTAAAATAGTTAAATATAAAGATAATTTAGAATATAAGTGAAGCAAATGATGTATATATTTAATGATGCTCAAGTTCTTTGTTCACCTCAGTAGTGGATGATGAAAATTATGAATTCCTTCTTGATCAAAGAAATAGAAAATTAGTCACATTGAAGATTTAATACTTCACAAAGATTTTATGATGTTTTTATTTTTAATATTCTATGATCTTTTAAATTTTATTGGAAATATTTTTGCAATGACATTTGTTGAGATTATTTTATTTTAGTTCTATATTTCATTATTCACTGGATAATTGTGTCATTAACTTGAAAGATCTGGGATTGTCATAATGTATAATCACATGATGAAACATTATAAAAAAAATGAACTTTCAAAATATATATTTCACCTTAATTTTAATTAATGCATGTAAACATAGAGAGCCCACATTAAATTATTACTACATGGAATAATATCAAAAATCATCCACCATGATAAATATATCAATCTAATATATTTAATATTTATAAAAGAGTTAAAATAATGAGAATAAATGTTTACTTCATTTTAATGTGAAGACTCATAGAATATTAAGTATCTTCTAGAACATACTAAATGAGAAAATGATAATATAATTTTTCTCAAAAACAACTCTAAACAACAAGTAATTATATTTTAGAAAATCAAAAAGATACAAAATTTTAAAAAATATTTTGATTGCAACAATTATAATTAAAATATTTATAATTTTAAGAAAAATTATTTTATATGTAATGGAAGATAAAATAAGCCTAGCGGTAGCAGGTTGGTACTATAAGATGCTACCAATGAAAATGATCCTTATATCAGTAGGATCTACCATTTGGTGATCTACTATTCAGTGTTCTACCATTTGGTATAATCTTCTATACAACGATCACCATTTTGTGAAATGAGATGTGAGTGTTATTGAAGACGTTATATGTGGTCTTCCATCGAAAACTAGTGGTTTTTAGACCATTGAACATGGGTAAATGATTTACCATTGAATAATTAATAATGAAATTAGTAATAGAAAAATGAATATGTTCCACTTCAAGTGGTTAGTAATTGGTAAATTTTCACTACATTAGTTGAAAAATATTCTTCCACTTTTTGAACATCTTTATTCTATCGTGAGGTTGATCAG
The DNA here is from genome assembly GCA_963277665.1 of Viscum album. NCBI lineage: Eukaryota > Viridiplantae > Streptophyta > Magnoliopsida > Santalales > Viscaceae > Viscum > Viscum album. The sequence continues at coordinate 1,845,930,239 of OY728150.1, forward strand.
TGTTATCTATACATATATGTTTACATGCTATAATCATCAATTAGTATGAACATCTACCATAAATAGAACGATAGTGCTGGAGGCACTACTAATGATGTTTTTTTATATCATTAAAGGGTCCTGTTATAGTCATGGTGGAAGATCCACCATTGATAAAAAATATATATCACTGAGGGATCTGCTACTCAATGTACCGAGGAGTGATTTTGTTAAAACATGATCAACCATCAATACTAGAACAAGCGAGGTGAACCATATGTTGAGGGATATATATTCTTGTGAAACTATATCTCTTGATTTTATGGTATTAAAAATATGAATATTCATGTGGGAAGAAGTTCTATTCCTAGACTCAGTTTGATCTACCTAGTCACAATTCATCGACCTTAAAAGATGATATGGTATGTTCAAATTTAGATCAATGGATATTTGGTATTTATCTCTTGTATACTATAAATATTTCTCAACACTGAGAGTTATAAGATGATTTATAATACTTTCTGATGGATATTGATGATTTTATCAAGTGGCACATGAAATATTTGTATCAAATAATAGTAAATGAATATTTTCCAATTCACTAACATTCACATCATAATTCAAAAATGTTGATCTTTAGATATATCATACCTCATGTGTTCCATCTGTGCAAGCTAGATATAAGGGATTAATATCAGCTACACTACACACATGTCACATGGGCTTGCGCCAACCAGTACAGGACCACTGAAAATTTATACCATATTATTCACCCTTCACTTATGCATACTCTTAAATGCCTTATACATAGGCTAACCCATATACATGCATTTCATTTTGACAGGTCTGTGGGCTTATCTCTTATCGTGTTAACTCTGGTTCTTCAAATGTGGTTGAGGGATTCATACGTGGGCTAATCATGGTTTGTTCATTTATTTTGAAATTCCACATAAAAATAGAATATTAGTAGTAATTTTAGAATAAAAAATTAAAAATAAATATAGTTTAGTTAAACAATAATACTACATAAAATTTATAAAAATTTATTTCCTTTTAAATCAAAAAAAATATATCTAAATAAAAGTTAGTTATATTTAATTTCTTCTAAAACACTAAATAAAAGGGATTTCAATTTATCCATTCAATTAAATAAAAATACACTTTATGAAACAAATATCCCCCTTTTAAAAAATTTATAAACAAATGCTAAATTTATTATATTGTGAAATCTCATGTTTTTTCACCATATTTTCTCCCTAAATTTCTCCAACATTATAACATTAATAAAAAAGAATAAGTTATGAAATAATCCTTAATAATATTAGATAAATAAAATTAAACAGGGGATAAATTCTGATGATGTCATGCGATTCTAAAAATAAATAAGTAAAAACAATAGACCATAGTTTAAAATGCTCCCAAAATTTATATTTCCATCATTCCGAGTTCATGTTCTAATTTTTACAATCTCAGAGAATATAGAGCTTTAGTAAATATATCTAATAGTTGGTTTTTTTAAATAATGTTTTCCAAAATAATATCCCCATTATTAACGTTATCTCAAAAGGAATGAAATATGGTATTTATATGTTTAGTCATATACTACATTAAGGGGTTTTTAGATATAGAAATAGATGGATTTGTATCAAAAATATATAGAAATTATATCTTAGTAAACATTGAAATCAACTTGATTTTGTTTTACCCATAGGCTATGAGTATAGAAATTTTTATTAGCAATGTAATCATCCTCGACTATGGATAATAAAAATGAAAATTTCTTTTTGTAACTCCAGGAAATTAATCATTTATAATGTAACTGACACAAACCCGATGTACACTTCTTGTCAAGTATGTAACCACCAAATTTAGAATCATAAAGAGATATATTATTAAAATATATATAATTAGAGTAAAATAAATTGTGGCTAATTATTCATTTAAAAAATTTAATTAATTTTATAACACCCTTAGAATGAATCTATTTTTGATTTTATTTATATCTAGTACACATATAGACAAAAAACATAGTATCAGGCCTTGATGGAGTTAAATATAATAGGTCATCTATCATTCTGCTATACTATTTGTCACTATCAAATTTTCTATATTCATATACATATATTTTATAATTAGTTCTCATTAGGGTTACCATAGTATTACATAAATCAAGATTTAATTTTTTAACCAAATCTTTATCATTTGTGAATTAATTTTGAAAAATAACATCCCTTCTTTGTCAACTTTTAAGACCAATAAAAAAATTTAATTGTTTATTTCACTCATATTGAATTCATTATTCATTAAATTTATAAATTAATTACCAAGAATATCATTTTCAGATAAACATAAAATATCATCAACAAATATTTGTATAATTAAAATATCATTATAAATTTTCATTAAAAATAATATGGATTAACATTACCTTTATTAAAATCGTTTTGATGTAATAAAATTTTTAGTATGTCATACCAAGTTATTATGGATTTATTTTGACAATATAATGATTAAAATGCTTAAAAACATGGTTATTAAAATCATTATTTTCGAAAATAGGGAGGTTGATTAAAATATACTTCTTCTAAAATTAGACCATTCAAAAAGGTTCTTTTTTAAATCCATTTGAAATATTTTAAAATTTTGAAAACATGAAAAATCTAATAAAATATAAATATATTCAAATAGAGTAATTTCTGAAAATGAATATTTAAATTCAATACCTTCTTCTTGTAAATAAAATCGGGAAACTAATATTCCTTTATTTTGAACTATATTACCAGACTCAACCATTTTATTTTTAAAAATATGTTTAGTTCCTATAGAAAATTTTTCTTTAGGTAACGCAACTAGATAAAATAATTTATTTATATCAAACTATTTATATTCAAATATGTAGAATTTACCTAGTATGAATCTTTAAAATAATCATTTATATTTACAGCCACAAAATTAGCTACAGTGGAACAAAAAGCACCAAAATTTAGAAAAAATAGTTTTAATTATTTATTCACCATTTCTAATAAAATTTTCTAATGAGTTTTATTTTTTATATTTTCAATTCATATGACAATATTGAGAATATTTATTCTCCAAATCAACTAACATATTAACAATTTGATGTTTGCATTCATCAAAATGGAAATGTTTTCATTCTTCAGTAGAATCAATAGAATCTATAATCAATGTTTTATTATTTTGGATGAATTTCACATGCACAAATTCCACCTTTCAAATATTTCCCTTTTTATATGCCCTATAAGATTTAAAATTTTTTTAATATCCAAGAAAAATTCCATTATCAATTTCAGTATTAAAATTGTATATATTATCTTCAATATTTAGACTATAAACTCTATATCCAAAGTCTCTAATGTAACTGATCATAGTTTTTATTTAATTAAATAGATCATAAGGGGTTTTTAAAAAAGTGACTAATGTAAAATCTATTAAAGATAAAAGAAACCAGGCTAACTGATTCATCACAAAAATATTTTGGTATATTCAATTCATTAATAATTTTATTTTCCATCTCTTGAATAGTTCTAATTTTCATCTATATAGTACTAGTTTGTTTTTGTGTTTTAGGGGTGGAAAAATTATCTAAATATCAGTTATCATGGAAAAATATTCAAAGAATAAGTAAAAAAAATGTCATCCTTTATCAATTATAATTGAAGAAATTAAATGACCTTTTTATTTTTTAATATGTTTACAGAAAGTTATAAACTTGTTCAAGATTTCACTATTATGGGATAATAATATAGTCTATGTGAGTCAACTTAAATTATCTAAAATTACAAACACATATCTCATACTACCTAAACTAGCATTTCTCATGGGTCAAGGTAAATCAAGATGATATATTTTTAATAATCTGGAATTTTTAACCATATTAACATATATAAAAAATATATTTTATTCTGACACTTCAAAAAATAATCACACCTAATATATTTAACTTTTCCAAATATTGGAAGTTACAAAACATATTCATTTTTTCCAACAAGTATAGTGGTGAGAAATTTATAAATCCAAAACCTTAATTTATAAATAAGGTGGTTTGTTTCAGTAAAATTTAAGAACTTAAATTTTTATCTATTTTTATTAAAAAAATGAAGAGAGTATGTATTTTCATTTCTATTGGAATAAAATAAAACATTTTTATCATTATAAAATGTAAAATTATTGTCCTAAAAAAATATACTCATTCCATTATCATAAATTTCTAATATCCTAATTAAATTTTATTTTAATCTATCAATATATTTTACTTATGAAATTATAATAGCTTTTAATATATCACATTCTCCAAAACCAATTACCATGATTTTTTGAGTGTTTTCTAAAGTGAAAGTACCTCCTTTACATGTATTAAAAAAATTTAGAGATGTCACTAGACATGTTCCTTGAGAACCCATTGTTCGTATTCCTTGTATATTTATGTCTCATTAGGAAGGTTTCCTGTAAAATAGATTTTGTAGATAATATCTAGGGTGCCCAAGCTATTTTGGGTCCAACTAGATTAGTAAGAAAACACTTAGGAACACATAAATATTTATGAGAGTTATTATAGGGTAATCTAGTAGATACATTTAGGTATAAATTTTTGGGTGTGGATTATTAATTGATAAAATCTTAAAGAACATTCATTTTAATAATTCCCTATGATATTACATCTAAGGACTGTAGCATTTGAGACATTCCATTTACTACTTCTTACAATGGTAGTTTTATGCGTATAAGAAATTTTTGAATTATATCAAAATCTAACTTTTGTCATTATTATTTTTATTTAAATCCATTATCTTATCAAATTGTTATTTTCCTTGCACAAAAACTTCTAGGGTTTCTTATAATTTATTTAATTCCAATTTTATATTTTAATATTTTTTTTTAAAAACATCTCGGACATCACGTATATTAAATGTTTGACATGATCGTTTATTTTTCAGTTTCTTATTTACATGTTTATGATTTTAACATTCCTTTTAATTTTTTTATAATTCCTTACAAACCAATTTAAATATCCTTTATTGACCTTGATTAGTTTTTAAAATTAAATATTTCATTCTTAAATTATCTACTTTCAAAATAATTAGTTTAGAATCTAAAAATGTTTGCTCTTATATAATCCTTTTATTTTCTCCTTTCATTTCACTATATAGTTTATATGTTCTCAAAATATCTCTTTGAAAATTTCCAATTTATTTAGTCAATTATTTGACATAATTTTCAATAGAAAACTCTTAATAAGAACTATAATCAGAATCAGTTCTTATCACATTCATTTTCATTTCCTTTAAAAAATATTTATAGATTCCTTTTCACTATCACAACTATCACTACTGGTATCTTACTCTTCTTTATAACATTATCTAATTTGATATGATCTTTATTATATTTATTTTATTTTCCTTCTTATTCTAGTTTCGGGCAGTCTGATTTTTTTTGAACCTTTTTCCGTCACTCGTAACATGTTAATTCAGAAAAACCATATTCACTACATTAACCTTTATTACTTTCCTTTTTTCATCCTTTTGATGATCTCTTCTAAGATTCCTTTTAAATCATTTATTTTTATTCATGTGTGTCTATACTCATTTGGTAAAATTTTCAATCTCATCCTTATCAATTTTTTATAACTCAAGATCATATTGATTATCAATAAAATTTATATTATATCTTAATTCTTTACTTTTATTTTTATCATGATCATTAGTATTTTCATTCTTTATTTCAAAATTTTACTAAATATGTGATCCTAATAGTTCATCCATTGAATAATCATTACAATTATTATTCACTTCAAAAAAACCTTTTTTGAATCCCATATTTTTTATAGATATTTATGTTTTATTTTGATAAGATCTTCAATATTCATAGTCTCTCCCAGTGAAAACATGATATTTATAATTTTGGTGACTCTATTGTACATCTCCTGGATTCTCTCTTGAAAGGTCATTCTGAATTCCTAAAACTCCCCTTTGTGAATACCTATCTTGGTTCTCTGCAACTTTTCACATCCTTAATGAGTGTCTATTAATGTCATCCATATATGAAAAACTTTTTTACTTGAGGAAATATAAGTATACATTTTTTTACGTAATGACCAGAATATGAAACTCATAAATTTATAATTCAAAAAGACTTTTTGCGAAATCATTACTAGTTCATGTTTCAAAATCTACAACACACATTTTATAGGGTTTTGTAATAATATTAAAAAAATTCAAGAACTATATTTTTTACAAGTACTTCCATATGATCCTTCCAATAAAAATAGTAAATTTTATTGAATTTTGGCAGTCCAAATGGATTAAACATCTCAAATTCCTGACATTCCATAACAAAGAATTGGATATTTTCCTTAGAATGTTAATTCTATGATAATGGATAGTTTAAAATATAATGAAATTGTTAAAACCAATTTCTTAAAATGTACCATGATCTGGCACAAATTATTAAGAACCATTATATGGAAATAATCTGTATATGGGGTGAACATTACTCTTAAAAACATAATCACTTAATTATAATTACCAGATTTATAACAGTGGTAAATGAGTAGTGGAAGTAAAAAAAATAACATAATATTTTTTAATATTGGTTTAGATAACCAAGATCCTATTAATCTATACAATATTCTATGCTCAATTATAAGACTAGTATTTACAACCTCCTCACTTTCTTTTGAGACTGATAAACTGATTAAAGACAACCCTACCTTTATCTCACCTGGTAGTGTAAGAATTGACTTTTGAAGGATTCACAACCCAAATTCCTTTTTTAGGATGAATAATCCTAAATTCCTTTTATATTAGATGAATAAAATTATATTATAGCTCTTTTATGAGAAAAGAATAAATCTATATCTATATTAAATACAAAGGGTAGGCAGAAATACTATAGTGAGATACCGAGAGAATTTAGAATAGAAGTATAATAAATGATATAGAAATTAAATGCATCATAATATCATCAATCACTTTATTAGTGGATGATGAATATAGTGAACTTATTCATGATCAGGACAATAGAATAGTAGTCATACTATATATGCACTATTCCAAAACCCCAATATAATGTTTCTATTTTTCAATCATTGTGATTTTCTTAGTTATCGAATCCAATATTTTATTAATGATATTTATTGAGATTATTTTATTAGAGTTTATTTACTTTATTTTGCCACATATAATCATGTCATTAACTCAAAAGAACTTCAAGTGTCTCTTTGGGTAATTGCAAGAGGACATGTTTAAAAATATTCATGTAAAATATATTCATTACCTTAATTTGAATTAACACACTTAAACAGAGAGGGTTTTTTCCCTTTTACTATTGAATTGAATAATATTATTAATATTTCATTATTATAGTTAGATCATATAAATACACTTTATTTTTATAAAATAGGGTATATAATGATAATATTATTTTAGTTTATTTGAATGAAATTATTCATAGAAAATAGAGTATCGTACAACAATACACTGGACGTGAAAATGGGAATATATTTTTCTTAAAAAAATTACACAAAATGTAATTATATTTTAACAAAATATAATAAAATATTAATTAAATAAAAGTATTTTTATTACAATAATTAAAATAAAAAAAAATAATTTTTATAAAAGTTATTTTATTAATTATAGTTGGTAAAATAAACCTAGTGGTAGTAAGGATGGTATTGTCTCTAGATAACAATGAAAGGGATCTTTTTTTTTGGAATGATAAACCATTTAGCGATCTACCATTATGTTAACTATAGTTTTATATGATCTACTATTCTATATGATCTAGCATTTGTTAATCTGCTATTCAGTACATAGAGAGGTAGAAGCTATTGAAGATGTTCTATATAGTCTACCGTTAAACACAAATCGATGATATACCATAGAACAATAGTATAGGATCAATTGGTGAATATAGAACAATTTTACCATTAATGGAATGATCAATCCCTTCTTCTACTAGTGGGTGGTTAATGGATGATATTTCTTTTTTCAATTGGTTAATATGCTACCTTTGTTTGAATATCCTTCTTCTAAAATGTGGATGGTTGATGCTACTACTACTTATAAGTGAATGTGTTACTATAATATATTGGTAAGATCTTCCAATATAAATATCATGATTTTTTTGCTACAATTAATGTTATATTCTTCCATGGAAATTTTATTCTACCATTGTGGTAGATGATTTACCATTGATAAATAAGAACTACCTTTATGGCTCTACCACTCCTTTTAGAGAATAGTGATTTTTTTAATGCACAATCCACTATCAATACCTAATCAACTGAGGTGAACCATTTATTTTTGTAGATATATTTATATGACACCTTCTCTCATGATTTTTTTGTTCAAAATATTAATATTCATGTAGGGTGAGGATGCATGAATAGACTGTTTTTGATTTACCCAGTCACATTCTTTCATAATGAAAATATGAGATGAAAGGTTCGGTTTTAGACTAATGGATGTTAGGTAGAGAGATTTTAGGTAGTATAAATATAGTCGATCATGAGGATGAAGAAGATGAACATTTGATGCGATCTGATGGATATGATGGATTACACTGTGTGAAACATGAAATATTTGTATCATAAAATGGAAGATAAAAAGTGACTACATTATTGAGTCTCATATCAACGTTATGAAAGGTTGAGAGTTAGGTATAGCCTATAACTTGTGTTACAATCAGCCAAGATGGCTATAGGGGATCAACATCTGATACACTACGAACACACCACATGGGATTCTGCTTACCCGCATAGGCCTATTATAACCCGTCCCATACTAGTCACCATTTACCGAGTTGTTCTCTTATAGGAATCATATAGGGGCCCACCCACTTAACTACATTCCACCATGTATGGTCTATGGGATTCTCTATCATGAGTTTGACCTTTGGGACCCCAATTTGGTTGAGTACTCAACCTATGGGATGGTCAATCATAGAATGATATATTTTCAAAGGCTACTTCATATGAAAATACTAAATAGTAATTAAATATTAAAAATATTAAAAAGAAATGTATTTTAGTTAAATATTACTTCAAAAATATAATTAATAAAAATTGAATTATTTTTAACAACAATTAAATGCATCTAAATAAATTATTATTTTATTCAATTTCAAGTAAAACATTTAAAAAATGGGATTTCATTTTATTAATACAGTTAAACACACAAAAAAATTAATTTTGAAATTATGTGGGTGTTATTTTTTCATGAGTTTCATAGATCACCTTTACTGGTAAATACACATCTTGAGAAGATGAATCATTCTTTAATAAAATAGTTTTAGTGTCATGGGATGGTGAAGGTTATAGTGGACTTTGAATCTAGATTTCTTATTGTGTATATAGTGAATGTTTACCATCATTTTTGTCTAGGATTATTAATCATTTAATGTTCCTCAATATAATTTGGTTGATATATTGATGGAATTTGACACCAGTTTACCTCATGAATTTAATGGGATGTTTTATACATGATTCATTGTTCATAAATTGATAAAGTTAATTCATTTCTTAGCAATCATGTAAATAAGTTTGGTAGAAGGATTTATAAGGATTTTCATAACAGAAATAGTGAATATTCATGGGATATAGAGATTGTAATTTCAAACTATAAACCCTAGTTTAGTTAAAATATGTTGAGTGGATTACACCATATCATTAATACCTGGTTCTATATTAGCATATGTCAGACAAATACCTTGAAATAATAATATTTTATTTATTTTAAACCTCATTTTTTATTTTAGACAGTCGATGTGTTGATGTTTAAATTTTTGGAGTCTCTTTAGCTGTTAAAAGATTAGAGCACATGGTTAGTGGTACAATGTAGTGCCCATGAGGGTCCCCAGGTGAGACAGTGGTGTGGTACACAGCTTGCGCACAATTGTTTTAGCACAAATATTGTGTATGAAGTTGGAAAAATCATTTTATGTATTTTATATATATATAAACATGTATACATATATATATATGAATGGTTCTGGTTCTTGTAAAGTTTCTCTTCAATTGGTTTCTTGGAATTCTATTAAACTCTTTAAATCGATTTCTCTGAGTGAATAATGGCATCACAAATATTTTTTAAATGTGTGGTTCCTTGGTTTTTAAATTATCCATTTCAAATGGATTTTGAATTAAATGTATGGGGGAATAATTCTTTCTAAAGTGAAATTATTTCATTTAAAATAATGGGGCTCATTTTTCACTATGATAATGTTTTATATATGTCAAAAACCACTCTTGAGGTATTTACCTTTGTTTCATAAATATCAAGTGTATATTAAGGGTGTGATTAGTTATATGTTCTTAGTTAATATGATTTTTCAATGTTGTGTGACATAAAAGGGGGATGCACAAAATGAGGGAGATCAGTGGTGAGAAGTTTTATGGGTTTCTGGGAAGAGGACATTATATATACATATATGTTATCTTGATAAAACTCAACACCATTTAAAATATAACACAAGGAAAACGCAGGTACCAATGTGGGAATACTATTACTAGTACACAAGGATGATCAATATGGTTGAATCCCAGTTACCCCGAAGCTATATTAATGCTACAACAATAAAAAAAATTCTAATGGTGATCAGAGACCACTAAGAAATTTGGATTGAATACTCTCTAGTGGTGCATGTAAGATGACATCATGGGTTATGGTTTGTAAACCATGTTACCAAGGTATGAGGATCCTATGTCTCCTTTAGCAAAGCTTCTTAGAGATTTCACATGGTTCTTGATATCATTTTTCCCTTTTTTCAATGGTTTTTCTTTATGAGAGTTTTTTCTCTGTTTTTTATTCATTTTTATATTAATGAAATACAAGTTTTATTTACCAATGTTTTGTAGAACCTAATGTTATTTTTTCTTAATGATATGTTTCATCCATTTCATGATCACACTTACAAAGTGATTTTTGGAAGTGTATTAATCTTCACAAATAGTTTTCCAAAAATGAAAAGTGGGAAATGGATTTTAAAATATTTTATCTTTTAACATGTTTTAAAAAGAAATTGATGATCATATTTCTATATTGTTTTATTTTCAAATGATCTAGAAAATGATTTTCATTTTAAAGAAATGGAATAGGTAATAGTTTACTTAAGCACACCTACTATGGTTTAATAATCAGTCTTATAGATTTATTTAACTTGTTATCTTGGATTTTGCGTCCAATTCGGTCTCACTAATTGTGTAGTTATGTTGGTTTTGTGGTCAGTGGTGATCTGTAGGGTCATGTGGATGTATGTGAAGTTTTATTTATTTCCACCTCTAGTGTTTTTCTTGTATTGTTTAGTTTCTTTTAGTTAATTTATTTGTTTTTCATTGGATAAATCACTCTTTACTACATATTCATGATGCGTGACTCTAGTTTCCATCTCGAGGGGATCAAGAATGGCTCTAGGGCCTTGTCGCAAGCTGACATAGGTAACCGTTTAAGCGTTGACTGAGGTTGGTTCGTGAAAAATGGTATCATAGGAAGTTATTAATTATTTGGGACATTAGTAAGATTGGAGATAGGATTGACAAGGGTAGGGAGGTAGGTTATTTCTCTACACTTGATAACCACCACTCATGATAAAACTTGGGTCGTCAGGGGTTGTGGGGTTTTGAATCTTTAATATTGTGGTTATGTTTTTATTGCTTATTTAGTTTTATAGGCTTGTGTATATTGGGGAATGATAGTGGAAATGAGTGGGTGTTACAAAGTGAGATTACATCGTGTAGAGAGCCATATGGATCTCATGTGTATTGTTCAAAATACTTCCAGTTATTGGTTCATGATCAGTTTAGGGTCTGCTACACCATGTGTCAGGGTATGCATGAACACAAGTTCCCTTTTCGAGTAGTTTTTGTATTGGTAATTCTTCAGTCTGATTTCTGTTGGTGTGAGTGGTCTTTTAAAAGGAAAATAATTATTCAAATTGTTTTGGGGTTGAAAAGTTTTGCTCTTAATAGATAAATAGATTCAAAATATTGAAAAGTTAGGAAAGATGTGGGAAAAGTGAATTGGTAATTTGTTAAATGCTTAGTTTTGATGATTAAATGGTATGTGTGACTTTTTTATTCCTTATGCACATTCACATATGTGTGGGTTTTTATGGGATGTAAATGATGATTTGTATATGTGAATGGATATATGTAGTAGTGGGGATGAACACATATGTCATGGATAAATGTATACCATGGTAGAGTATTTAAAATAAATTTTTTTCTTGGTTTTACAAATTTATTTTTGAAAAATAAAATGGTTACTATTAACAATGGGCTTCTCATATAATGATATTTTTTGTTATAAAGGTATAATTTAGCTGCAGTATTAAATTTTAAAGTGGATGTAATGAAATAATTTTCGGAAATAGAAAATGATTCTGATTTAGTAAGTGGGAGTTGAATTTGGAAAGGAGAGAAAACATAAATTGATGGTTTTTAAAATAGGGTTTGGACACATTTTGTGAGGTTTTGGTTTTTTCTATTGAAAAATGATTTTTATTTTATTTATATTGTGATATGCTAGTTTATGAGCATGAGTTTTGGTTTAAAATTTTAATTGGTCATGTTATGGTTTGATTTTTATCTAATTTTATGCCTTATATTATTGAAAACATGCAAAACCAAATAGATCTAGATGGTTTTAGAGGATTCTCATCTTGTTAGCAGCCCCACCTAGACTCATAGTGGAGTGATGGACCCAAGATCTTCACATTCAGTGCATTTAATCTATTGAAATTTAAGTACATTATAGTTGATTAATTGGAATGGTAAAATTTATTTTCATTGGTTTTGGGAATTCCAAATGTCGAGAAGGTGTGATTTTTTGTTGGTATGATTAAAGGATTAGTACTACAACAATAAAAGGGGGTTGTCCCATTTTCGTTCTCATATGATATTTATTTGGAAATCTTCCATATACTTTCATCCTATGGTTTATTCTTGAGGAAATGAAGGAGAGGAAATTTCCAGAGCCCATAGATATTTTAAAATTCCAATTGATGGTTAGGGGGAATATTGACCATTTTAATGAGATGGTTTCCTTTTCTTCAGGGATGGTGTTGAGTGATCAATTATAATCTCCCTAGTTCATGTGGTATCTCTATACAGGGTTCAAGGATTATGGTCTCTTGGTTAACATAGAAGTTACCCATCCAGTGAGGAGTGTGAATTGGAGGAACTTGTTCTGAGATATCCTCCATGTTAGTTGTCATCTTTGGTTTTTCAGACCGCTCTCTTGTTTATTTTAATTATGTATGATTTTGAATTGTAAGACATATTTCTATTATTCCCTAGGGTCTTGTTGAATGTGTGGAGAAACTTTAAACTAGGTGAAAGAGTTCTTACAATTGATTATCAGTGCCTTCTTGTAGGGAGGTATATTATTCAAGACATCAGGGATCTAACCATATGTCCTGAAGTAAAGCACTTCAAATAGTCAGAAAATTTCAGGGGTGTGGGGAACCATAGTACATTTCTTGTATAAAACATTTGTGTGTGGTATGTTTAATTTTTCTTACATTAGTATTAATTTTTTAGGGTTTTCCTTATAGTTAATGGTATGGTGGTATTATCCTCATGAAATTATAGCAGTTGTACCTTTGTGGATGTGAGTCTTTGATTGATGGTTCTTTCTTATTCACTTGAAATTTTGTGGATAAGTTTTGTATTAGTATTTTAATCACTTTTTAATTGATTATATCATGTGGAAATGATGAATTATGGTTTTTTCTAACACTCGGTTCAAGTTACTCTCATTGGGTTTCCCTTGTGCTAAGGGTTTCTTTTTCGGCTTGGTAGTTCATAGTTCTAGTGATTGTTGGTTATAGCTGGTTTCTTGTGGTGGGACAATATACCATATATCTACTTGATTATGGTTTCATGTTGAGATGATCGGGTATGATTTGGGATGTTAAATTAGTCACCTGGAGGTATTTGGTTTCTTTTACTTCAGTCTATTTCGAGATCATGTTGCGTTCATCATACGATTGGGTAACATTCATGGGGAATAAAGTGTTTGTGGAGGGTAGAATTGTCACTCCCCAGCCTTGAAATATTAATTATTTTAATTATTTTAAATACTTTAAACCTCAATTTTTTGTTCTGGAGGTCTTTGGGTCAATGATTAAATTTTTTTAGGATCTTTATTTATTCCATGGTTAACAATGTGGTTAGTGGTAATCATGCAGTTACCATCCAAGTTCTTAGGTTAGACAGTGGTACGAAATAATTCTTACGGACAATTTTTTTAATTATTCCCTAATTGTTCAGTTTGCCTATGTGATTTTACAGTATTTTTTGTAATGGTTTGAGTATGGTTTTTCCCACCATGTGTCTTGCATTGGGGTAATCATGTGGTTCCCCATGCTTGTCCTATAGAGACAACATTATTGGCACATTGTTTGGTAAACCATGCGCAAACCATTTCGGTGGCCCAGTATATAATTTTGGTTTTTATTATCCTTTTCATTTGACATTGTGTTTTTGTCCTCTTTATTTTTTTATTTATTTCCTACTATTTCTCTTTTGCATCCTGCATCAGCCCCCACCCCCACCCCCTCTATATCCTTTTTTGACCCCCCTCTCAACTCCCTCTTTCCACATAAATTTCACTATATATCCTGAGGAATATTAGTCAAATATCTATGTAAATCCCTCAACATCCCTCCTATGCCTTTTGTTTTATGTTTTTCTTGTCCCCTTCACCCCTCACATTTTGGCATTTCCTTAGGTGAAGTGATAACCCATTTTTTTCTTTCATTCATCAATAGAGCATGAATTAGGTCGCCCATGTCATCATTAGGCATATTTAGGCATATTCTTCCATAGATAAGTGGTTCAAACCATTTAAGTCAACCCACCACCATTTTGAGGAATCGTTTATTCTAACATTACTTTTTTCCCAATTTTAATTAGGTTTTTGTGATGTTTTGGTCCCTAATATTATTGTAGAGCATTTTGAACCTTGTTAGTGTGGATTTAAGCTACTATTTTCAGGGGATTATATTATTATTCATAGGTAGGTATATATATATATATATCCCATATTTATATATATTTACTAATAGATAGATGAATATATATAATGGGGCTAGGTTTGATTATGTATAAATATAAAGATGCTTACACGTGTAACTATGAAGGGTTATATTCAAGTATAATCATATATGTAAGTATCACCTTTTACATATTGGAAATAAATTTTTTTACATAGTTTTTAGGTTTCATTAAATATAATGTAATGTGAGTATTCATGAAATTGGTGATCGGAAGGTTCGAGATTCCATTATTTAAAGTAGTCCACCTTGAGTTTGAGGTAGTTTACTTATACATAATACATTACATTTAAAATCTATGATCACTTGCATCATTTTTTAAATGTGTTTTACATTTATATTAAAATTGGTTTATTTGAGTAGAGCGTGGGTTCAAACACGTTTGTAAATGTGTGGTGCCTTGGTTGATTAATTGGCCTATTTAAATGGTTTTTTTAATAAAAAGTGTTGAAAAATAGTGATTTCTAAAGTGAAATTATTCCTTTTAAAATATTGTTGTCTGTTTGGACCTTTGAGAATGTTTTATTAAAGTGTAACACACACCTTTAAGAATTCCCCCTTTTTTAGTAATATGTTGTGTTTGTTAAATGTGTGATTTCTGATATTTTCTATTTGAAGAGGCTTTTTCATTATTGTGTGAATTCAAAGAAGGATGTTCAAAAGTATGGATATCAGTGGTGAGAAGTTGGATGGGTTTTTGGTTAATTAAAATGATGTGTACATATATTTTTTATTGATATAAACTAACCACCATTGGAAGTAGAGAATATGGGATACTTAAATACCTAGGTGGGGAGACTAGGACTTGTACACTAGGTGGATTGGTAGGGTGAAGGGAAAGTTTGCCCTAGCTAGATTGACTCTAAAACACAAAACTTTTGATGATGATCAGAGACAATTATAACTTTTTATTGAATCCACTCAAGTAGATCATGCATGTTAACATTCTGGGTTATGGTTTCTATACCACGTCACTGAGGTATGAGGATCCCAGGTCCCCCCTAAAATAACTACCTAAGGATTTCCCATGGTGATATCTATTTTTTATCCCGTTTTTTCAATTTTTTTCTTTATTAAATTATTTGTTTTTAATTTTCCATTTATTTCAAAAATAATGAAAAATATGTTTTAATTAACCATGTTTGGGATCCTCTGATGTTACATTTTCTTACTAATATTTTCCCATCATTTCATGATATTTCATAGAAATATATTTTTTGATGTATATTAACATTCATAAATGGATTCCCAAATGAAGAGGGGAAATTGTATTTTAAGAAATTGCATCATATTACTTGTTTTAAAAAGAAAATGATGGTCCTATTTTTATATTGTTTTATTTTCAAATGGGCTTGAAATGGTTTTCATTTTAAAAGAAGGGAATATGGATTAGTTTATTCAATAACACCTACTTATTTTTAATACTCATTCGTATAGAATTATTTCTTTTTTTATCTTTTTTTCCAACTCGGTCATAGTCGCTATTGGGAAATATTGGTTTAGTTGTCGGTGGCATCCCACAGGGGCGCATAGAGGTATGTGTGGTTTTATTTATTTCTTCTTCTTGTGTTTATATTTTTATCATTCCATTTATTTATCATATATTTATCTATTTTTCATTAGTTAAAAAATTCCTAAATATATATTTTTGATTCATGATACTAGTTTCTAGCCTGAGAGGATCGAGAATGCCTCTCAGCCATTATCGCTGGCCGGCTCAGGTAATCGGTTCATGGTTCACCCAAGTTGGTTCTTGATAGCATCATATTATACACATAGACAATTGGTAAAACTAATCATAAAATATTGACATTTAAGGATATGATTGTAGAAGATATTTGTACTCATTACAAATTGTGGGTACATAACCAATCTCTGTAGGTGTTCTCTTAAAATAAAAAATTATCATTTACCTATTATAATGACACTAATTGATGTTTTGTATAAATAACCCAACATTATATTGGGTTTAGGTTTTGGATATGTTTATTATTGGAATTAGTTTAATATAGTATACATTGGATATGGTGTATATGGTGTATAAAATTTGGGGAGGGATAATGGAAAAATAGAGTCTCCAGAAGTCATATGTTGATTAGAGGATAATGCCCATGAATTTTAATGGTTGTGATAAAGTGTAATTAAAAATTTCACCTCAACATAAAAAATATATATTTTTAGTGGTAGAAATATTTATCTAATGTTTCTTATACCTTTTAAAGTACTAGTTCATATGTGTGAATTAGAATATGAGTTATCACTTTTACGACTGTTGGATGAGAGTTCATTATTTTTTCAATATACAGTTTCTATGGAAATACCTTTATGATTATTCCTTGGTTATTTATTATGGTGATATTTATATAAAAATGTTTCTAATTTTGGACAATGGTGGATAGATATCCATGATATTTAGTATAATTTGTTTCATGGATGTATTATCCTTTTCGCATGTGTTATATAGACTCATTTTGGTCGGTATAAAAAAATACTTGAGATATTTGGACCTTGATTTTTAATGTGAAATATAAGATTGAAATTCAAGTTAAATAAGGTTGAAAATTTCATTAAAAAAATATTATGATATGTATATAATATTATAGTTTAGTGTTTTTTGGTGATTAGTTTATATGTTTTATGTACCATGTTATGGATTATTTTTGTGAAAACTATTGAGTGGTATCAAATGTATAGGTCTGAAATTTAAACATATCTCATTATATATGCCTTGTGGGAGTTGAAAAAAGAAAGAAAATAGGTGAAGAGTTTAATTTTGGATAGAAATTTAATATCACACAAAAAAAATATCACATTTAGTAACAAGCATATAATGTGTAGTTTTGGGTTATAATGGTTTAGAATAAATGTTCTTATTTTAGAGGGTGTGGACAATAATGAATTTATTTTTCAATATATCTTGTAAAATACATCATCTTTTATTTAAATAAATATTTGTTTAGTGGTAACATCATAGTTCTAGGTATTTTCCCAATATATATTGGGTATAGGTATTTTATTTTTTATGAGTCAAATATAAGATTTTTTATTTATGAAA
The DNA here is from genome assembly GCA_963277665.1 of Viscum album. Lineage (NCBI taxonomy): Eukaryota > Viridiplantae > Streptophyta > Magnoliopsida > Santalales > Viscaceae > Viscum > Viscum album. The sequence continues at coordinate 1,845,948,348 of OY728150.1, forward strand.
TTTTGTAGATTTTGTTTTGAAATAATGAAAATTCCCCAATTCATCCATAAAAATGTGACAATGCCTATTTATATATCATTGTTTTCGAAAAACTGATGAGTATAATCAAATTATTAATTAATAAAATTCATTTATGTTTAAATGGGTGAAAATTTAATTTTGTAAATGGTTAAGGATGTTAAATTAGGGATAAAAATACACCATTGTTATCATATATTACATTTACCAATGAGAATATATTATGTTGGAGGTAGTCATGCCATAGTTTGTAATGATTCATTTAAAAATTGTTTAAAAATACTAAATCCTCTATTATTTATTTTATATCTTCTTTATGACCTTAGGATTGACCATATGATGAATTGAAATTTCATTCTAAGGTACATAACCATCCATTGATGATTTTTTCCCTTGGAGAAATTAAATAAATACTTCCATCGATGGTGAATGGAATTCTAAAGAAATTCTTTATGATTTGATGGATAAATCCGTCTTATCTCTTTCTCAAGAGAATGGAATATGAAGAAGAATATATTATGGAGTTTCTTATCTTGTATATTAATTTTTTTTATACAAATAATGTGATTGATAATAATTTATTAAAGGAATCATACATTGAAATTATATTGGATTATAAAAAGTATTTTATGGGTGTTTAGTTAGTTTTTAAAAAAAAATATAGTGGTGAGTAAATACTTTGGCTTATAAAAAATTCATCACATAATAAAGGGAAAACATCTGAGAATTAAAAAAATTAATCAGTATTGAAAAATATATAAATTTAGAATATATAAATTTTGGTAAATTATGGTAAACCGTGGTAAGGTAAATTGGAATATACTAACAATGTTAATTATATCATGTGACGTTTTTTATTAATTTAATGAAAATAAAATTTATTTACTACATCATTTATTAATCATATGATGTTACGGATCATGATCCTTAATGATGTTGTGGATGTTGGTAATTGTGATAATTGTTTTTATATGAAACAATGGGAATTACGAAGTGGTAAAAGGCTATATTTTTTCTGAGAAAGTGGTATATTAGATTGGAAGTGTGATTTGATGAAGGATAGTTAAGGTTGAAAACAATAGTACAAGTGGATGTTAGTGTAGATGAAAAGATAAATTAAATGGGAATGAAGGAATATATTAAAGGTGATGTGTTATAAATATTGATGTGTTGTGAATTGTAAAACTATCATGGGGATAAATGTTTATTATTGATTAATGTATCAATTAATCTTTGATTATTATTTATGTTGTAAAATATGTGACTTTTTTTGAATTCGTGATATAGTATTGAGGGATGAGTGATTCACATTTATTTTCAAGATATTAGGGATGTAGTAGTCCTATATAGGGATGTATTAGAGGGGTGTTGTATTTCCAAAATAGGTGTAGTTGTTGTTGTTATAGCTATAACAATATAAAATTATTATTTTTCTATACATTTACCTCATGGATAATGATGTTTAATTATTATGGTGTTATTCATTCCATTTTTAGATGTGGGTATATTGAGTTTCAGAGGATGTGTTGATATTTTTGTAGTGATGTGGTTTTAGTGTTGTAGACGGTTTGGTGGATAACATAAATTAGAGGCTTCCCTATGTCAATATTACTCTTGATTATTTTTCATAATTAATTAATAATTAAATATGTCATTTAATGGGGATTTTTTATCACTATTAACCTGACATGGGAGAAATTGGATGAGGAAAATGCTAGGAATACTTGTATATTTACCCCATTATTATCATTTATAAAACTCCCAATATCATGTCATGGGAGGTTTCAAATGATGTTAGTTTAGTAATGAGGTCTTCTAGGTGGGAGTGGATGGAGTTTTTCATCACATTTTTATTTATTTCGATGAATATATTCTTTGTTTCTGGTGTGACATAACCTTGTATGAGATTTCATTTGAAATGTGGAGATTGGTTTATCGGTTTATTAGGGTAGTTGTTCTAGGTATAAATCTGATAAGTGCAATTCCTCCCATATATTTTGATATCATCCCTAGTGCTACAATCCTACCCATGTCCTATTGATGTTTTGATTTAGGGGTTACTCTTGATCTCATTATGGGGTTAGGAGGAGTCTTGGATGTTTGGTCCTAAAGGGTGATAGAATAAAACCTAGAGGGATGAATAGGACTTTTTTAAGATTACATGAGTTATTAAAAATTAATTGTGTAATTTTGTGATTTAAAATTATTAATTCATTCTCTTTAAAATGGATAATAATAGTGAATGTTTGAATATTGTATGTTTAAAATTAAAGAAAATAAAACAATGAATTGTGTAAAAGATTATATTTAAATGATCTTATGTCTACTCTTCACACCCCAACCAATGAAATATGGAACCCACTAAGATATATATATATATATGTATGTATGTATGTATTAAAAAGGATAATTCTTAACCCATAATTTTACACATGTGAAATCCCAACCAAGGAATTTATGGGGAGAATCCCAAAACCTAGACTCACAAGATTTTGTGGGTGCAGACAGAAACTCACGATTTCTAGAGGAGGAACTCCAACCTAAGTGTTAAACTTTTAACTCAGGAGTTCATAACCAAGAAACTACCTTCCGAAAAGGTTTAATAACCATAGAGTACTTTTTATAGGTGGTATAACTTATTTTATGAAATATTAACATGCATAATACTCTACCCTATCTAGAGTAATAATGAAAATAATAACATATATTCTAGTGATATGTGAAAATAATGTTATAGATTAAATAGATAAACCAGGACCATCGAATGGATTTGAATTATGAAGTTGATGCATTCCAGAAATTTAACATTACGTCTCTCCAATAAGAATGAATTCAAATAAAATTTTGTTCCTTCCTTTAGATTTCTTCACAAATGGTTTAAAAGGTTTTTCATGGGATCACATGAATTTCAAAAGAGTTTGAAGGTATGATATCATCGCTTCAAGGTTTGTTGTGTTTATTCCAATATTTCTCATCTCCTTTCAATAGAATTTCTAAAAACTAATAAACTAACCTAAAATCATATAAAATAATTTAAATAAAAATAATACCAATAAATATTAGAGAGAGGATGTTATCTACCATAATAATTGTAACAAAAATTGTTTGAATTTAAAACATAATGACGAAGTAAAATCCATTTTAATTATTAGTTAAATAATTAATTAGATTCCATAATAATAATTAAAAAAATATCATAATTATTGTAATATTTTTTGATGATTTAAATTTGAAAACACTTTCCATTTTCATACAGTGCATATTAAAAAAAACATAACTTTACAATGTTATATTTTATAAAATATGTTTCTATAATTTCATTGACAATAGATATTTAGTTAAAAAATAATAGAGTCAATGAAATTAGCTCATAATATAAAAACATAAATATTGTAAATATGTACTATATGTATATGAATTAATAACTAAATATTTACTTAATATTTTAAAACTCACAAAATAAATTATAAAATTTAAAAGAATCAAACTAATTTTGATAGAACATTTGAATAAATTTTAAATTAGTCATGCATTAAAACATTCTCCATAAAACTTGGTCAATTAAATGAATAAATTTCACAAGTAGATTATCTATAAATAAATATATTTTGTATAAATGTATAAAATAAAAAACATTATTAACATACATTTAATATATTAAAAATACATTGAAGCTATTTAACCAAATTAATAAAGAAAATAGAATAAAAAAATTTACATTAATAACTTAGTAACTAAAAAATATTTATAAAAATGTATTAGTTCATGTATGAATAATAAAATAGATTTAACAATTTTTTACAATGAATAAAAATTAATATTAAATAATTTTTTAAAAATTAAATTAAATAATTATTATAAATATGTAGTATTTAAAATATTTAAATATATCAAAAAAATAGCATGAAAAATAATTTCAAATGGTGGAATATTATTATAAATTATATTACAATAAATTTTAGGTCTAAGTAGAAAAAACATTAATGTGGTGGAAGTGGAAAAAAGTGATTTTATCATTTTATACACAAGTATGTAAACATAAAATTTGGAGAAATTTTAGCCCATATAAATGACTGAATTATTGAAGCATCCAAAAGACTTGAATAAATATAATTACAAGATATTTACAATAGATCAAAAAGAAATTCAATCTGGCCTCTATATAGGAATCTATCCTCAAAAATAGTGACAAACATAAAATTGAAACTTAAAAAAACTGATAACCTTTGGAAATTGTTTTAGGAAACCTAAATTACAATTATAAAAACTCATGTGGTTGAATGAAATGTATAACCCATTCATGGATTTATATACTAGAGAATGGAATACAATTCTCATGAATATATTGAGAGATATCAATTAAATAAAGTGCTTTTGAATTATGGAATTTCAAGAATTAATGAGTTTTTATACAAATATAGAGTATTTTTTCACCATTAAAACAAAAATTTCAAAGATCCATTTAATAATAAAATTTAAAGAAATATGTTATAATTACAATGGATGACGTTTTATAATAATCAGATCAATATAAATCTTGTTAAAATATAATAACTATGGAAAACATAAAAACCCAATAACCCAAAAAAAAATTATCAATAAAGAAGAATGTATCAAAATAAAATCACAATGAGAACATATTAGTAATTGAATTAGTCATTGAAATTTCTGAATAAAAGTTTGATAAGAAAATCATTTTTCAAATTAATTATTAAATATTAATATATGATCACAAGAGCTCAATAAATAATTAAAACATAGTGAGAAAGTGAAAACTTTTTTCACATAAAATGATAAGAGGGTTTTGAAATATTTGAAAACAAAAAATGTTAATTTTATATTTAATAAAAAATTATATAATACATTTAAGAACAGGTAAAAAAATATCTATTTTTTATATTACAAAACCAAATATGTAAAAAAGTATTCCAGTTTTGTAAATAAACAGAAAGATATATATTTATTCATATTTAAACAGATATTATTAGAAACAAATTAGTTATCCCCTTTTGAAATTTATGTATATAAGAATATTGTTGAAGATATTAAATCTAAGAATATTAATATTAAAAAAATAAAATCTCCATAAAAACTAAATATATGATAAAACATTAAAGTGCATGCTATAAATAGTTAGTAAAATCCATAAATCTCCTCTAAAAGAAAAAGAAAATTCGATAGAAGATCACATCCAAAATAAAATTATCAATGAATATAAAATGAATTTTTTAAAAACACTTTGTATCTCAATGAAAAAAAATTTTATTTTGAGATTATCAACCATTTGATTAAAATAAGAATCAATTGTTGAATATTCATAAAAATAAAAAGCAAACAAAACCCTTTTTTCATACACATGCTATCTTGGGTCCAATTAGGTAATTTAAAAAACAATTGGCACCCAAGTAGAGTTATATTATTTATTATATGGTAAATGATATGATAAATTATTAGTGATAGATGCTCTAGTAATAGTATGTGACTAATGAATCCTTACAGAACATTAATTGGCATAGTGTCCTCAAAACTAACATTTGAAACAAGTAACTAAGTAACTATTGAAAACATCCAAGAATAACTTTTAATAGAAGTAGTATTTTACATCATAAAACATGATTATTATAACCAAAAGAAGACATATCCCTTTTTTGTTTCATCATATCTACCATCTTATCATAGTTTTATATTCCTTGAACAATGTTAGAAAACATTTCTTTTATATTCACAATTTCCTTTCTCATATTAACATTATATTTTTGAACAATCTCATGATCCTCATAGACTTTATCTTTTTTAGATAAAGAAAAATTTTATAAATTTTAATTTTTCATTTTACATATTAGAAATATTTTTTTTTATAATTTTAAATTTTTATATTTTTTATCAAAATTATAAATATAATTTTTCATTTTTTCATTTTCTAAAATATGGTAATTATTTTTTTAAGAAACCTTTTTTATGATCCTTATTCAAAATTTCAAAATATTTAGAATGTAATTCAATTTCCTCTTGAAATTCATCGCATAAAGCACTTAGATTTTAACAAAAGTATTTTCTTGATCAAATATTGATGAGGACTTTGATATCAAATTATTATTAGTTGAATTTCAAACCTTATTTAATGTTTTTATTAAACCAAAATTGGATGGATTTACAAAATCTCGAAAAGGATTTGTCACCCAAGAATTTCTGCCCATCTGAGAAAGGTTACTTGTCTCTTTTTCAATTAAATATTATTCAAGGGTGTCTTATTCATCAATGAAACACCCACCATACTGATAAGAATGTTTTATTTTCTATTCTTAATTATTATATTTTCCTTTTTGTTTCAAATTTGGAAACTCAAAGTTAGTATGGCCATGTTTATAAGGACATAGACTTATTACATTACATAATATTGAATTTAGTCCATAAATCACTTCCTTTAACATTTTGGATATTTTTGTGTTTATTGATTTAGATAATTTGGAAATATTACATTCATAATATTACATATTAATACAGAGGGGATACCATAAAAACAGTATTCACTTCTTTCAAAATATAAAACATTCAAATATAACATGGTTTTCTTTGATAATTCTTCAAAAATTTAACTTGGATTACTTCTTATTCCTAGATATCCTTATAACCTGTGAAAATCATTTAAAAACATGGGATGATCACAAAAATCTCATTAAGGGATATGAAAATAAGGAAAGAACATGTTAGTCCCTAAATTCTTGTAATATATGAAATCATTTTCAAAGACATACTTGTTACCCATATATAATTACTTCATGAAATATGAGATTTCAACAAGATCCTCACATAACATAAGAAAATTAATGTAAAAATAATGTTATCTTGGTGAATTACTTACATAATCATGTAACCCTTTCTGCTGCCTTATTATTTGTAACCCTCATTACTACCTTACAATTTGTGTAACCATCAGAATTACACATGGAGTAACCACATAGACGACCCCCAACATACACATACCCAATGAATTGGATGGAGATATAGGTCCAAACATTCATCATAAACAATCCACAAAAACGAGAACATAGTCATAAAACATGAATAATAAATTAAAAAAATTTCTTTTCAGTTTTGAAAAACAGAATTTTAAAAGAGGTTTTTAAAAGGAAAGTACCTTATAAATATCATATAATTGAAGTGAGACTTAATAGAGTGGATGGAATATGTTTATAATCTATAAATAAATATAATTAAACATAATATAATCATAACTAATCTCACAAATAAATTTAAATACCACATAAATAATGAGGTATATTATGAACCCCAAGAATGGAAATCAGGTTAAGAATTTCCTTACCTCAGGTTTATCTTATTTCAAACTAATTTAAAACTCCTTTATAATGGTAAACAACTATTATTAATATATTAAATAAAAATATTTATGTTTACAATACCTTATATGATCATTTCATTACATCATTTCACTCATTAATTGTTTTTATTTTGTTCCTTGCATTATTTTGGGTGTGTTCTATACATGACTTCCATGATCGGTTCATGATGGATATTCATGTAGGTTGGGAGTCAAACACCAGAATTGGAATGCAGTGGTATTTACATATTTCCAAAACTATAATTCATACCTTTTATCATTTTTAATTCTGACATGAGGATGATTCATAAGTTAAATCATTATTGATATTCGTTTAGGTCATTTTGGCGATTATTCAATTATAATGAACTCATTTATTTTATAAATTAATATAATGTGTACAAAATGATTACATCACCTTATATAAAATATAATACATAAATTTTATACTGTTTTAACCATTTAAATGGTTTCATTACCAGTTTTGAAGAAATTAAATGAAATTGAAATCCCTTCAGCCACGATGTCGTTAAATCGACACATCACAGACGATGTTTAAATTTCTTGAATGAGTGGGAGATGAGTAGAAATGTAATGGTGAGAATTTAATAAATATTATGAAATATATAATATGTAAGATACTGGATCATTGAGGCCTCATGTATAATGGTAGGAGAGGAATTAAAAAGTAACTATTGGATTCTAGAAATGAAAGAAAAGCTGAGAAATCCATTATGAAAAGATTGCATCCTAACGACATTGCTTAAACTTCCATAAAATATTTTGATGAGAGAAAATGGGTATATCATAATTCTTACATAGTATGGGATGTACGGTGAATATGGAATGACATGTCCCTATATAATCCAATGTAAATTAAAATCAATAACATAAAATGAAAGAAAAAAAATAAAACAAAATGGATGTTTACCTCTTGATCTCTTATCCTTAAGATCCCTCTTAAGGCCTTTGGTTTGGGATTTTTGGTGGGACCATCAGCTCTAGGACGTGGTTAAAGCTTTGGGAGGATTATTGGAAAGAACATAGGTAAGGCTCAATGCTTGAGAGGAGTGGGAGGAAGAGAGGAATGAGGGTGGAATTTATAGTGGAGGAAAAGAGGTATTTTAAATTAAATTAATCATTATTATAATTTTTTGCTCAAGAGTATGAATAATATTAATTCATGTGACCCCAAATAGAAATAATGACATGTGAGTTCGAACCAAGTGGTATTATATCACTTATTATGTTATAAATAGTTTATTTAACTAATAATTTGAATATAACGTATTTTAATGTATTTCACTATTCATAAAAAATTCATGAATTTCAGAAAAAATTCCAAAAATTCACACTTACCATTTTTCGACATGTAGAATTAAAAAATGAAATCCATTTTTTAAAAACATTTTTCAAATTATTATAAATGTAATTTTTATATAAAATCATGCGTTATTCAAAAATTAACAATTTTAAAACTATATCTAATTTTTTATCACATTGAAAATTTCTCCAATATTTTATTATCAAATATCCCTATGAAAATAAAATAATAATACAATTTACTATTCATTATGGTCATATTACTATTCATATTACTATTCTTAAGGGCACGTTACTATTCACCAAAAACTAGTTGGTTCTATCAGACTCCAAATAACTTACTAAACACAATTGTAGATGATTGTTTTTCAAAATTCAGAACATAGAAGCTAAAAAATTATGTTTAAAGTCTATATATAAATATATACTTATAAAAAATATGAGTGAATTTAAATTTATTTTTAGAAAAACATGGGGAGTAACATTTTCCCCACCTTTTTGAAATTGTGTCATCACAATTTTATTTACATATTAAACAAGTGAGGGTACAATTCCCTCATTGCAATTTCAGACTCCCATGTTTCTTATTCAACCATGTGGTTTCTCCCCAAAATAACTTCCTAGTGGATTACCTTATTCCTCAATACTTGTTCCCTTTGATCAAGAATCTGAACTAGTTTCTCTTCATATGAATGGTTCACTTCTAATTGAACTGCTTCTGGGCTCAAAACATGAGTCAAATCTGGTACGTAGATCCTCAAATTCGAAACATGAAAAACATTGTGTCCCAGTAACTAACTCGGAGGCAATGCTACTCAGTATACAACTAGTCCAACATTTCCAGGATTTCAAAAGGGCCAATGAACTATGGACATAGCTTCCCTTTCTTACCAAAATGCATCACACTTTTCCTAGGAGGGATTTTATTGAAAATATGGTCACCTACCTTGAAAGAGAAGTCTTTACTTATATTATCTTCATAACATCTATGCCTTCTCTGAGTCTCCCTCATGTGTTGGTGGATCTTCTTCACTTTCTCAGCCTCTTCCTCTTCTAATTTTGGCCCCATCAACTTTCTATCATTGACTTCATCCCAAAATGCTGGATTCCAACACCGCTTCCCATATAGTGCCTCAAAAAGGTGCATTTGTATACTAGAATGAAATTTGATTTTATAAGAAAACTCAACAAAATAAATATATTGATCCTTACATCCCTGGTTTTCTACTAATCAAGCTTGAATCATATCCTCGAAAGTCTAAAACATTCATACTGACTTCCCATCTGATTGAGTATGAAAAGCTATACTGAAATTTAATTTTGTGCCCAATGAATTTTGAAGCCCCTTCCAAAAGATAAAACTAAACCTGGGATCCTGATTAGATACAATGGAAAGATGACCACCATGTAACCAGACAATCACATTGAGGTATAGTCGAGAAAGCTGATCCAAATACATCGAATCATGAATAAAATGTAAATGTGATGATTATGTTTGATGATCAACATTAAACCAAATCACATTGTTACCTCAAGATGTATTATGTAGTCCCACCACAATGTCCATGGATACATTCTCCCATTTACACTCTGGTACCAGTAATGTTTAAAGTATCCTTTTGGTAGATTCTTCTCTACTTTAACCTATTGAAATTTCCAACATTTCAGATTAAAATCAGTAATATCTCTTTTCATTCCCTCCCACAAATAATACTCTTGAATATATCTATAGGCATAGTATTGCGAGGATGAACTGAAAATGGATAATTGTTTTCTTCGCACAATAATTCTTTCTTAAACTGGGAAATAAAAGGCACACACAAATTTTTTTCAAATCATCACATACAATCTTTATCAAGGTTAAATTCTGTAAAATTTCCCATTTAAAAAAAATATAATGTTTTCTATATATCATGGTCTTCCTTATGTGCTTTTTTTATTCTATATGATAACGATGACTGTACTAAAACATGAAAATAAACAGAGGTATTTTCTACACCAACAACTTCTAAGAGAAAATTCATTAATTCATTAATCAGGGGATCATGTTCTAAACATAACATGGTTATTGATGCATGATGTTTTCAACTAAAGGACCCCCCCCCCCCCCACTTGGTTTGATTTTGTAGGATGGTAATTCATTGTGCAATCATAATCCTTTATTATTTCAATCCATATTCTCTTCCTTGTGTTTTATTCCTTCTGAGTGAATATATAATTCATACTTTTATGTTCAATATATATTTGACATATGGCTCTATATAAATGTTGTCTCCAAATTTTCAAAGAAAAAACCATAGCTGTCAATTCTAAATAATGTGTGGGATAATTTGACTCATGAGGTTTTAGTGTCTTGAAGTATAATCAATTACCAAATCATTTTTCATCACAACACAACCAAGTCCCTTCAATGAAGCATCACTGTAGATGACAAACTCAACATTTTGGGAAGGAAAGACCAAAACAAGAGCATTCCCCAATCTCTTCTTTAGTTCCTGAAAAAAAAACCACATTCTTCTTCCAAAATAAATTTAACCCCTTTTCACGTTAGCTTTGTTAGTGGGCATGATAACTATGCAATGTCTTTAACAAATCAGTGGTAATAACATGCTCATCCAATGAAAATATGAATCTCTATAACATTTGTGGGTCTTCCCATTCATCAACCACTTTTTTTATTGGATCAACTTTAATTCTGTCCTTATTTACATTTTTCTCAGGAAAAGAAATATTTATCAACCAAAATTCACAGTTTCTGAACTTTCCATACAGTTTCATTTCCTTTAAGGTTTGTAAAACAACCCTTAGATGTTTTTCATTCTCTTCTTTACTCTGAAAAAGTACTATAATGTCATCAATAAACAAAACCAAACACATATATAATAACTCATAAAATATTCTATTCATAAGATTAAAGAATACTAAAGGTTTATTAGTTTACCCAAATGCAATAACAAGAAATTAATAATTCCCATATCCACAACGAAAAACTTTGTTCGGGATGTTATCCTCCTTCACCGTCAGATAATGGTATCTGTATCTCAAGTAAATCTTAGGAAAGTACTGAGCTCCTTGGAGCTGATCCAACAAGTCATCAATATGAGGAAAATGATACTTGATTTTAATATTGATATTATTCAAATCAATATAATCAATTAAATGTTTAATTGAACCATATTTCTTTTTAATGAACAAAATAATAGCACCCCATGGTGAAGAGATAGGATTAATGAAGCCTTTATCAAGAAAATCCTGAAACTAATTTTTCAATTCAAGAAGTTCTATTTGATCCATACGATATAGGGGTTTTGAAATTGGCTTATCATCAGAATCTAAGTCAATTGTGAATTCAAATTCTCGATCAGGTATGGCACCAGGTAACTCATCAAGAAAAACATTAAGGTATTTGTCTACCACTGGTACATCGTTAATCTTAATAGATCCCTTGTTTTCAATAATATGAGAAAGATAACATTCATTTCTGTTTTTCAACAGTTTCTTAGATTCCTAATATGTTACCAATTATATCGGTTCATCATTATATAAAAACATAATGTCTTAATGAAAAAAAGTTATTTATCACTAAATTAAATCTTAGAATGAAAAATAGAAAGACAATCCATTCCAAGAATAACATAAAACTCGACTGAGGAAAAAACAACAAGGATTGCTGGTAATTTCTTTCCACAGACCTCAACAAAAATATTATTATAATTACTATTTTCTATAATATTTCCCATAGTGTTTTAACAAAATGTTCTGGTCTCATTTTTCAAGTAGAGATTTTCAATTTACTAGAAAATTCATCAGTAATAAAGGAATTTATAGACCCCAAATTCAAAAAAATGTTAGAAAGGTCTAAGTAAACAAATAAAGTACCTAATACAACTTCATTGGATGGCCCATCCTCTAATGACGTAGTCACAAAGGATCTCACTGCACCATTTTCCTTATAGTATGGCTTCTTAGCATCATTCAGATCTCTCTTTGGCCAGAAATTTGAATAATGACCCATCTCACCACATTTAAAAAACTTAATATCTTGATTATCAGGATTAGACTTAGGATCATTTTAATTACAATCTTTGTCCATATGTCTAAACATACCACATCAAAAACACTACCCAGTTTTAGTAATACATTCCTCATGGTGCTTCTTGCCAAACTTTTCACAAACTAGAAACTGTATTTTCTTACCATTAGATTTCATTGGATGATTCTTACCCATCACTTTCCTTCTAGTCCTCTTCTTCTCCTTATTTCCAAAATGAATGTGATCTTCAGTAGACTCCAATTCCACCATCTCATCACATCATAGAAGTTTCTCATAATTTTTTAATTCACGGGAGGCAACCGTCCTTCGATACCTTAGCATCAATCCTTAGTAAAATTAGATGCTTTTGCTATCAATATACAGAATAAGATTTGGAGCATACCTCGCCAGTCTGGTGAAGTTTTCTTCACACACAACCACTGAATATTACTCCTTTTTCTTTAATTCAAAGAATTCCTTCTCTATCCTAAGTTGCACCACCATATTAAAATATTTTTCAAGGAAAATAATTTTAAATTCATCTCACTCTAAGGAATCAACATCATCTCTATCCCTCATATTCTTGACCATTTCCCACCATTGATCATATGAACCATAAAAAAGATTAATGGAAATACTTGGCTTTTGATTATCTAAATATCCCCTAATATTGAATATATTTTCAAGGGATTTAATCCATCCTTCAGATACTATTGGGTTCGAAGATCCATTGATAGCCAGAGGGTGTTATATCATAAAATATTTTAATATTTTCATGTTATGTTGTGGTACCACTGGTCATTCTGTTGCATAGATTTCACCACCATTTCTTTCATGTGTCAGCTGAGCCATTACTATCACAAACTCCTTGGTTCCAATGCCTACCATTCCGGGATGAAGATTCAAAAAGATGTTGTTCTATCGATGCCTCTCCTCTTTAGTTTACATGTTTCTTCTACGAACAACCATTATGAACAAACATATCACAGTCAAAGTAACCTGAAAATATTTAAATTCTATAACATTTAAAATTAATCATAGAGTAAAAACATTAATGGTATTATAAAAACATCATCCTAACCCCTAATGTTTTTTAAACCATCCTCTGATACCAACTATAAGGACTCGGCCTTATTACATTACTTAATTTTGAATTTTTTTCTAGAAATCGCATCCTTTCATATTGAGTATCTTTTCATGTTTAGATCATTAGATAATTGGGACCAAATACATTCATAACATTACACATTAATACAGAGTGGATACCAAAAAATTATTATTCATTTCTTCCAAAATATAAAATAATCTAATATAACATGATTTTATTTTAAAATTATAATATAATTTATCTTGGATTCCTATTTTTCCTAAAAATCCTTATAACATGTGAAAATAATTTAATAACTTTGGATGAGTACAAGAATCATAGTAAGGTATATGAAAATAGGGAAAGAACATGTAAGCCCATGAATAAATTTAACCTATGAAATCATTTTCAAATACATTCATGTTACCCATATATACTTAATTTGTGAAACTTGATATTTCCAAAAGAACCCCAAAAAACATAAGATCATAAATGGAAACAAAAATGTATATTGGGTTGTCACTTATATAATCTCGTAACCCTCTCGACTTCCTTATAATTTGTAACCCGTCTGACTACCTTACAATTTATGTCACCATCACGGTTACACTTGGAGTAACCATATGACCGACCTCCAACATACACATTCCCAATGAAATGAAGGGAGATATAGGTCACACCATTAGTCATAAACATTCCCCAAGAACCAGAACATAATCATACAACATTAATAATAGCATTAAAACATTTCTTTTGAATTTTGTAAGACAAAATTTTAAGAGGTTTTTAAAAAGAAAAGTCACTTATAAATATCATATAATTGAAGTGAGACTTAATAGATTTTATGGAATATGTATATAATATATAAATACATATAAATAAACAAAATATAATCAAAATTCATCACAAAAAAATTAAATACCACATAAATAATGAGATATAACATTAACCCAAATAATTGAAATCTGGTTAAGAATTCTATTACCTCGAGTTTGTCTTACATTAAAATCGTTTAAACCTCATGTATAATAGTTAAAATGGTGTTATTATTATCTTAATGAAATATATTTAGGTTTAAAATACCTTATATGATCATTTCATTACAACATTTTACCCTTTAATTTTTTCTATTTTGTTCCTTACATTGTTTTGGGTGTGTTCATTACATGATTTTTATGATTGATTCATGATGAATATTCGTGTAGATTGGTAGTAAAACTATAGAATTTTAATGGAGTGAAATTAAATAATTCTTGAATCAATAATTAAACCTTTTATAATTTTTAATTCTGACGTGAGGATGATTCATAATTTAAATCATTATTGATATTCATTTATGTCATTTTGGTGATTCTTCTATAATAATGAACTCATTTGTTTTATAAGTTAATAAATTGTGTATAAAATGATTCCAAAACCATATATAAGATATATTATATATATATATTATAATTTGTTTCAACAATATAAATTCTTTCATCACCAGTCTTGAATAATGTAAATGAAATTGAAATCACATAATCCACAGTGTCGGTAAATCGACACATCACGGACGGTGTTTTAATTTCCTGAATGAGTGGGAGAGGAGAAGAAATGTAATGGTGAGTAATACATATACATGATTAAATATAGAATATATATGATACTAGATCATTCCTGACTCTTGGATAAGTTTAGGTGAGAAATGAAAACGAAAATAATGGAATCGTTAAATAAAGGAATATTTGAGAAATCTGTTACGAAAATTTGGCAGCCTAAAGACGTCGCATAAAATTTGATAAATTATTTTGATGAGAGAAAAGGGGTATCTAATTATTCACAAACATTATCATCAGTAAGGGGAATATGTAATGATATATCTCAACATATTCCAAATTTAATTGAAAATAATTACATAAAATGAATGAAAACAATGAAAACAAAAGAGGATGTTTACCTCTCGATCTCTTCTCCTTGAGATCCTTCTTAAGGCCTTCGGATTTTCCCTTTTGGTGAGACTAGTAGCTCTAGGAAATGGGGAAATGCCATGGTATGAGTATTGTAGAAAACATGGGTAAGGCTCAGAGCTTGAGAGTTGTGGGAGGAAGAGCATAATGAGGGTGGTATTTATAGTGGTGGAGACAAGGTATTTTTCATTATTTTAATGATTGTTATAATATTTTTTTCTCAAGATTATTTATAATCCTAATTCATGTGACCAAAAAATAGTAATAATGTCATTTAAGTTCTATCCAAGTGGTCTTAAATCACTTATGATGTCTTAAAAAGTGTATTTAACAGATAATTTGAATATACGATATTTTACCGTATCTCACTATTTGTCAAAAATTCAAGAATTTCAGAAAAATCCAAAAGAAATTCCTCTTAGAATTTTTAGATGTTTATAATTAAAAAATGAAATTCATTTTTTTGGAAATAATTTTCTAAATATTATTAATTTCATATTTAAATAAAATCATACATTATTCAAAAAGTCACAATTTTAAAGCTATATCTTCTTACATATCACATTGAAAAATTAACCAAGACATCATTATCAAAAATCCTTAAGAAAATAAAATAATATTACTATTCATATTACTATTCATAAGGGTATGTTACTATTCAGCAAATAAACAAGTTGGTTCCATTAGACTCTAAATAACTTACTGAACACAATTATAGATAACTATTTTTTAAAATTCAAAACATAGAAGTTGAAAAATTATATTTAATGCCTAGATATAAATATCTATTGTAATCAAATGATCAAGAATTTTAGTTTATTTTTATAAAACTTTTGGGTGTTGTAAAGTTTCCAACATTCATAACAAGTATTGTATATTTACCTTTATTTCCCTTTCTTTCGAAATAATTGTTGTATATATTTCTTTTCACTTCATCATTTTTCATAGTACTCTTTTTATAAACCCATGATTGAATTTAGGAACTGGACTTAGATAATCTTATTTATCTAATCTTGAAAAATATGTGAAATCACTGTAAGAGTTGGAAGAAATATATTATGATTTAAAAGTAACTCCCATTCTATTATTAGATAAATCAAGATCATTCTTCTTTAATTCAGGATCTTATTGCAATAGATATCCAATCATCTCATCTTGAGAGTATTTATTAAATTCTAATCTTCTTTCAATGGCTACATTTGTTGAATTAAATTTTTTAGTAAGGATAAATTACCCTTTCAATGAAGAATTCATACATCATGGTTTCACTAAGTGTGACCTTTCTATTGATGTTCTTTTTGAATATGTTGAACATATATTTCACATTTTCATTTTTTAAAATTATAAATACTTAAAATTAATCCTTGTGAATTCCAATCCTAGTTCTCTATATTTTTCCAGTTACATTATGAGTGGATTTTAATGTCCTCTAAATTTCTTAATCATTTTTCTAATAATATATATTACTATAAACACTTCTACTTTGTGAAAAAAATATATCATTCATGTAATTGTAATTTGAAACATATTTTTCTACATCATTTTTTGATAATGATGGAAGTTCATCTTTAGGTATTTTATTTTTTCTATCAATGAAAATATAATATTAAATAAATATATTTTACAAGAATTCCACCATTCTATTTCTCAAGTATCCATAGTCACTTCCATTGAAATTAGGTGGTCTTAATAGATTCTAGAATTCAATCTCTTTATTTTCCATCAAACTGAAAAAAAAAATATTCCTTATTCATCCAATGGATTAGGATACAAGTTAGAATAGAAAAAAACATAGTTATTTATCCCTATGCAAGTTCCCTCTTTGATACCATTTTTTATGCCATGAATGGTTATGGAAGAAAGATTATTTGGGGACAATAGTATTTTATTATAATTCATAGTGTTATTAAAAAATAATTGAAAATTTTAGTGATTTATAATTATTAAACAATTCATTATAAAAGGTCTATGAATATTGTATGTGTGAAGTGTGTATACAATAAAATCAAGGAGTAGAACAAATATAATTTTATAGTAGTTCGAATCTAAAAAATCTTATATCTACTCTTCACACCCCAACAAATAGAGTATGGAACCCACTCTGAAAGTGATAGATACTTTTTTGAGATAGAAATATAAACACAAAATTTTATATGGGATCAATCCCAACCATTGACTTTTTGAAGAGCATCCTCAAACCTACGCACCTAGCCTTTTGCGGGACCATATAGATACATAGAATTTTTACTAGAGTAGCACCAATCTAAGTGTTATCCTATTCTAGTAGGTGTTCATATACAAGAAACTACCTTTTTATAAGGTATCACATCCACATACTAATTTTATATTTGTGGAACAACATGTTGTGTGAAATATTGAAGTGAAAACAACTCTTCCTTGACCGTAAGAATGAATACAACAATTACAGAACCACTAGATTGAGAATAATGATGTTGATGAAACATTTGATGTATCCCCTTAAAATATTTTTGAATGATGAAGTTTAGATTCTTCAGTAATGGAAGAATACATCTCTCCAAGTGGAATGAAGTCAAATAATATTTTTATCCTTCATTGGGAGTTCATCACAAATGGTGTAAATAGTTGATCATGGGATCACTTAAATGTCTAATGAGTATGAAAATATGAGATCTTTGTATTCATTGAACATGGTGATTATTCCAAGAATCCTTGATAACATTCAATAGAATCTATAAAATATAACAAACTAACATCAAACCGGGTAAAATAATTCAGACAACAATAATAATAATAGACGTCAGATTGATAGAATTTATCATTTCACAAATTATTTAGGAGAGATAATGTCCTCATACATAATAATTGTAATTATAATGGTTTTAATTAAAATCTTAAAGACTAATTCAAAGCAATTTGAATTTCACATTAAATAATTAAATGGTTTCCATAAAAATAATTCAATGATATCCCATAATTATAGTAAGATAATTTGAATGTTTAATGTTCAAAAAACATTATAATTTCAGATATACTGTATTACTAAAAAATTAAGGATACTATATTAAATATTACAAAATAATGAGAATAATTTAAATGAAATTCAATATTAGTGATGAAAAGAATAATTTAAATGTAATTAAATAAATATATAAAAACATAAATATTTGTAATAAGTTAGGTATGTGTGCACAGGAATAAATAAGAAATGAATATATATTGTAAAGCTGATTAAAATAAATTTCTTAAATTTCAGGGTATTCAAAATATAATTTTAATATATAATTTTAATAAATTTAAACAAATAAAAAATTCCAGCAATCTCTTTAATACTCATTCATTTAATAACATAAATATCAAAATCAGATTAACTATAGATAAATATATTCTTTTTCAATGCGTAAAATATAGTAAAATATAAGATGAATTAATAATTTAAAAATACATTTAAATCATTTAACTATAGTAATAAATATCATAGAAGTAGATAAAGTTAAATTATAAAATTCAAAAACTAATAAATATAGTATGTTTTTATATGAACAATGAAAACTGTTATTAAATTGATATTAAAACATTTTAAAATCACTTCAATATTCTTTACATAAAATAAACATAATTAATAGCTAACAAAAGAAAAAATAATAATAATAAATTATTAAAAAAATGTAGTTTTAAACATATATAATTATATAAAAAACAGACCATGATAAATATTTTGGAATGGTTGAATATTTTTATTGATTATGATAGACTAAAATTTAAGTGATGGTAGCTAAACAATCTGGTTGTAATAGAAAAATCATGATTTTATCATTTTATACACAAGTATGTCAACATAATCTGTAGCAAAATATTTACCCATATAAATAATAGAATTAAAAAAAATATCCAAAAGGGTTAAAGGAAAATAATTAGGATAAATTTAGAATATTTTAAGATGTTATTCTATATTACTTATAATGATAAATATATGATAAAATACAATGAAAAACATAAAATTTTAACTAAAAAAGGTCTAAAATTCAGATATTATTAGGGAAACTAAAAGATAATTTTGGATTTTTATGTAGATGATTGAAATATATAAAAACATTCTCAAATTTATAATCCAAAAAACTTAAAGAAATTACAATGTATATCATTAGATAACTCATTGAATTAAAAAATATTTTGAATTCTAAAAATTCAAGAATTCCATATTTCTTATATTAAATTTGGTCATTTTTTGCAACACAAAAAAATTAAAAGTTCCATTTATTCAAATTAAATTTATAAAAATGTGTTAGATTTTAAAAGCAACCTTTTTCAAAGTTATATGATAATTATAACTCAACTATAATAGAATACCAATTGAAAACATAACAAAATAATAAGCATAAAAATATTGATCATACCAACATCATGTATCGTGATTTGATCAAAGTGAGAAAATTTTAGAATTTGAATTAAACTTTGATCTAGTTGAATAAAAGTTAAAAACACTTTTATATTTTAAATTAAATAGGTATTATAATATCCTGATCACTAGAACTCAATATGTAGTTCAAACACAATCAGCAATTAAAAATTAATTTTCACATTAAATGATAAAAAGGATTGATATATTTAATAACATAAAATATAATTATTATTTATAATAAAAAAAATAAAAAATACATGTAATCACATTCAGAAATACTTTAATGGTTGGCACATGAGACACCAAAACATATAATGATTGACTATAATAGTTTATAAATTGGAGAATCATGCTTGACTAAAAATTACCATACACACTAAAAAGAGGAAAAGGGTATATAATCTTCTTGAAGCCACAAAATTTATAGATTTATTTTATATAGAATCAATATCCTGTTATAAATATGTGAAACAAAAAACTAAATTGTATTAATAAAATCAATATAATTATCTTTTTCCATAAGAATCAATTGGGGAACATTAAAATACTAATGTTTATGTAAATTAAACCCATATATTGAATCACAATAAATATAAAATTCATTCCAACCTTATAATTTCACATATTTCATTGTATGAATGATATCTCATAACTTTAACTCATAGGTAATATAATTTCGATAAGAGTAAATATCTTGTAACAAAGATAGTTTTCCCATCAATATTTACCTTTGTCTAAGAGGTTAACATTTGGATCTATTTAATGTATTTATAATTGGTTTTCGAGAAATACTATGAAATCTGTGTTTTCTAGAAGATATATGATCAAGTATGTAGTTATACATTTATCTATTTTAAATATATTCAATAAAATAATAATGTGTATATACACATAGTAAATAAACATTATGTGATAAATAGATTTCATCAAATTTGAGACCATTCCGAGCATTGTGAATATAATACAAAGTATAAAGGACAACAATTAGTAAAATATTTTTAATCTATCTAGTACGAGATAAAAAACTTTATGCATGAATGAAACCAACCCATTCCATATTTAATGATTAAAATTGACCAAATTTACAATATATCTCTAAATTGATATTTAAAATGAGAATTTAAAAAAACAATTTGAAGGTTTTGGATGATATTTTATAAAATTAACATATATATTATATATTTTTACATCTAGATTGGATATTATCTTCAGTCAAGAGGCAATTATGCTAATGTTTTTGTAATAAAAAAACCAAAATCATTGAAATGGGGTTTATTTTGATATAAATTTGATGAAGATCAGTGTAAAATATATATTTTAAATGGTACCAAAATATATGTATGTGAATGTTGAGGTGAGATGGTTTCAATATAAGAATGACTTGATATGAAAAAATGTAAAATAGAATCGATGATATGATATAATAAGGTAAATGATTAAATATAAAATGGGTATTTAAAATTATATTTTTCATATTTAAATTCATATTATTGTGATATATATTGGATGTTCCATAATGTGAAATATTTAACCATTATTGTATTATGCATTGAGTTGTGATGGATTACATGGTATCCACATAGCATGAAATGCTATATCTGTATAAGAATCATGTTTAGTAGGATAAATAAATGATTTAAAATAAACCAGTTTCCCTTTTTTAGATTTATAATTAGTCTAACTATTACAAACCATGAAAAATCATTAATGTAAGTTAATAAATATCATTTATAATATATAATGATTTAAAAATTAAATTATAATAAGATCTTTACCACAATGTCTCCAATGTTAAAAGGATTAACAAATTTTATCCAATAAAATTTGATTATTTTGTTTTCATGTATACTTATTATCATGACATCATCTATTGAGGACCCACCTAGATGGTTAGTAAGTATATATTCCACCACAATCTTGTCACTAATAGGTCTAGATATTAAACTAGAACTACGAAGAAATAAACACATGGGAGTCCTTATCCTATGTCAAAATGGAAAATATGTATATTAACTTTACAATATGAAACAAACACCCATAATCATAATAAATATATAAACAACTAAAGTATATAAAACTGCATTTATGAGACAATAGTTATATAGTATAATGCTACAATATAAAGACCCAGAAGGTAAAAACATAGTGGATAATATCATCATGTAAAACTGATATGTGATGAAAAAAATCACCTCCATACTATAAAAAATCTTGGGTAGAGAACATCGTCTGCTATAAATATACCATGTACCACTATATGACACAATATAGAAGCTTCACTTAATCCAAATCCATGGGAGTCACCACTAAAAACTACAATTTCTACACACACAAAACTTGTGTGAGCACATTTTCCCTGAAATATTGAGTATAAACAAACATTGTAGGGTACCCAAAAAGAAAAATGTATAAAAATTATTGTATGTGAGTTCAAATTCAAGGCTAGGGAAAACAATAAGTTGCTAAAAGTGCTATATTTACTCTATGGTTTAGAAAATCATGAATAAAGGAGGAATCCCAAACTCCTAAACTCAACTCAAAAACAGATTGAATAATATAAATAAATTGATATTTTTATAATATCATAATTAAAATAAATCATAAAGTCGAAAACATAGTTATATGTCACATATTAAGATAACATCTATAATGGTTGATGCATCACAAGACCCCTATCATTAGTATCATTCATCATTACAATTCCACTGATCATATATCTACAAATAAACCTCACTATAAACATATTAAGGAACCCACAAACATTTTTTAGTGTATAGAATTATCAATGAGAAACTAGATCCTAATAGAGGAATGACTTTAAATTTATCTTGTAAGAAAACACCAACCTATAGAGGTGGAGGACCTAAATGCCATCATGTTGGATGATATTGATCTCACCTAATGTATGGGGGACTTACATCTCATCAGTATTATTGTGGTGTTGATGTCATTCCTATATATAGTACATGTAATAAAAGTTTTGAATTTATTTTCCATTATATCCATGGGGGGGAACTCAACACTGCAATATATACTTGGTACCCATGCCTTATAGTCAATAACATCTTCTGGGGTGTAACATCCCAGTTCTAGGTGCCGCCCAAATGTGCCCCATACCCGGTTGGTCACATGGTCTCAACCAAATTTCCCGATATTCCAGAGGCTACCGACTAGTTGCGAGGGCCTTGGGTGTGATAGTTGGGAAACTATGCCCTCATTGGAAGAGTAACACAACGGAATAACAAAAATATACAATAGAAGGAGTAGTAATACCATACAATAAGTATACAACAGAAGATTGAAAGTATATAAACAAATGGAGCACATATATATAAAGGCTTCATGGAGCATATGTCTAGGAAATCATCCAAACAAGTCACAATACAAGAAATACAGTACTAAACCAATGTAAAAAAAGAAAACAAGTAAACTCCAGAAGCATCACAAGCCTCATATTTGTCATATTATCTCTATATCTACAACAATTTTGTACCTGAAGTAGAAGAGCACTTTCCATTACCTATACCTGCAATAATATAATCTGTTTGGACCCAAAAGCATGACCCAAACAGGTGTGAGATGAATCCTAGTAGGCGACCACCAAAATACATGTTCCTACCTTTCGGTGAATATATATATATATAGCAGGAAAATATGAAAAATTAATAAATAAACATAGAAGTAATCAAATTAAATATTCCTATAGTTTCAACTACATTCATTTACATCAACTAATTATTCAACCAATCCGAACAAGCAACCCTTTGGGAATTTCTCACAGTTTAACCCATATAGTTTATCTTGGAGAAAGACTCTTTAAGGATGAAGTCAGTGTCAATTCCTTCGGTGGAATTTTAACGGTAAACTATATACAATTTGAGGAAGCACACAACGTCCAATTCCCTCTATGGGATCACAATGGTATACTACATACACTCTGAGGGAACACTCAATGTCCATCCCCCCTACATTCTCACAAAGTTAAAGTTAACCGACACTCTAGGGAAGCTCTCAACATCCATTCCCCCTATGGTCTCACTACACTAGGTTCCCACATCCCTATTTAATACAATTGTGCACGAACAATATCTAGCAACCAAAGTAAATCTCAAATACTACTTGTCTAAAAAACTATAATTCATATCACAAGCATGACTTATAATGTCAACTCTATCTAATCAACAATAGGCATGGAAAGAATAACAGCCTAATGAGCAGTTCTAGACCCAATAACCAATATAAAAAAGAATGGTAAAGCATATCCATAATAATGGTATTAATCCAAATTCACAATTGGAAACCCTTAATCCAGCAATCAAACAATAACAGGCATTATCAGGGTTAGATTTCCAAAACACACAATACTATACACTAGGTTATTTGGCACTTTTTTCATATATAACTCAAAGAAGACAATAGAAATGCACAAACCACCTACCCTTACATTTTATGATTGATATAGTTGAACCTTAGCCTTTGAATCAACCTAGATTTTCATAGATCTACAAAAATTTCAAAAAATCTCAATCATGAAAATCACACAAAGGAGGAGAAATAAGGGGAAGAGACTCTAGAAGAAGGAAGAACATAATGAGGCGATTTCAACACAATCGATGGTGTTTGATTTGGAGAATGGATGGTGGTTGAGTGGACCAGAGAAGAAGTAGTGATTATCATCGCTCCTAGACAAGACAAGGCTAGAAGAATATGTTTCTATGAATGAAATGTGGCTCCATTCCACTTAGGGAAATAAAATAAAAAGAACTTGGTGTGTACTATTAATGAACATGATGTGTATTTGCCTCAACTGGACCCCAACATTACTGGTCTACCATGTCAGCCCACACGACCATGTCTTGTTTGTTACACGCCCAAGATGCGGTCTTATGCGGTATCATGGTACACAACGTGTACTCTTAAGTACTCTATGTGTCCTATAAAAATCTCAAAAATCTCCACATACCATCAACAACATAGAAAACAAGATCCATACCTAAAAAGAAGATCGAGGTTCTTACAATCATCCCCCCATAAAAAAATTCATCCCTGCATTTCTCTAAGAAGGTGAAGAATAAAAATCGTTGAACAACTCCAACCACTACGATCACACATCAGTATCCCTATCCTAAGTCTCATAATGTACTTTATCATGTAGTCATTACACCTATACCAGAGTAATAAACCATCCACATAGAACCTTTTCACTTCAATCATTAATCTGAATAGGATGCTCCTCGAACAGTAAGACCACCTCTAACTCAACCTCCTCTGGTTGGAAAACATGATGTGGGTCTGAGAAGTAATATCGTGGCTAAGAAACATGGAAGATGTCATGAATGGCCTGGTACCTCTGAGGATACTACAAACGATAGGCAACTGGATTGGCTTTCTCTACAATCTCAAATAGCCCAACAAATCTCAGTGAATGATTTCCCTCTCTCCTAATCCTCATGTGTCCCATCCTCAGTGTGACACGTAGGAAATCCTGGTCTCTGACCTCGAAACCTAGAGGACATCACTATATGTCAGTATAATACTTCTACCGTGACTGTGTAGTATCCAGCCACTTCTGAATCAACTCCACCTGCCCTATGGTCTCCTGGACAAGACGAGGTCCCAGTATAGCTGCCTCTCTTACTTCTAGCCAACATAGGGTTGATCGGTTTGGACTACCGTAAAAAGCCACATAATGGTCCATCTTAATTGTTTCCTAAAAACTATTATTATAGGAATACTCCAAAAAAGCAGTGTTCTTATCCCAATATCCTCCAAAATCTTGGACTCATGCTCGAAGCACGTCCTCCAGCACCTGAATTGTATGCTTGGACTTTCCGTCTCTCTGGGGATGGTAAGTTGTACACAAAAGTACTTGTGTATCTAAAGCCCTCTTCAGTCCCTACCAGACCCAAGAAGTAAAATGAGCATCCCTTTCTGAAACGATAGAGTGTGGAACCCCATGTAAACATACAATCTATTAGATATACAACCTTCTTAGATCATCAACACTGAAGGTCTCCTTGACGGATATGATGTGTTCAACCTTCATGAGTCTGTCAATGACAACCCAAAATGCATCATTCCCTCAAGGAAACCTTAGAAAACCTATCACAAAGTCCATCGTGACAACATTCCACTTCCTCTTGGGAATGTGAAACTACTGGATAAGCCCTACTAGTCATTGATGCTCTGCCTCCACCTACTGACTGGTGGAACACGTCATCACAAAACCAGCGACATCTCTCTTTATACCTAGACACCAACACTGATGTTGTAGATCCCAACACATCTTGGTGACAGCAGGATTAACTACCCAAACTGAAGAATAAAAAGCCCACAAAATCTCCTTGTGTATGTCTATTTTCACCCATACATGTCCATGGGAGCACAAGATCTCATCCTCACCTATGGTCCATCCCATAATAGGGTCTTCCACAGACACACTCTCCCTTAGAACAAGGCCTTTATAATCTGATAGTTGCCTCATTTGAACTCGATCCAAAAGAGTATATCTAATAGCTACAGAAGAAAGAAACGCCTTCCTCTGTCTGTCTTGTACCTCCAAACGCTTATTAGAGAACAAAGCCGTAAACTTCCACTCACTATTGGCATTCTAAACTTCATATATCTAATTCCTTATTCTCAATGCATCAGCCACTATGTTTCCTTTCGTGGGCATGTAGGAAAGCTCAAAATATATGGAGTAAAGGTACCCAACCCACCATCATTGTCTCAAATTCTGATCCCACTATGTAATAATATACTTGAGAATTTATTGGTCAGTGTAAACCACAAAATGATCTCCCAAAAGATAATGTATCCAACAGCACAAGGCATGAACAACTGGTGCCAACTCTAGATTGTGCGTCTGGTAATACCTCTTATGTTTCCTCAACTATCGAGACCAGTACACAACAAATTATTCCCTATATAGAAGCACTTCTTTGAGCCCAATACCTAATGCATCACAGTAAATAGTGTAACTCTTTCTCAGCTCTAGAAAATAATGAATTGGTGCTGAAGTAAACCTCACTTTTTGCTTCTAAAAGGATAAATATTAGTAATCTGTCTACAGTTACTTGACACCCTTCTCATCCAGGCCCGTCATTAGAACTACTAAGCATGAAAAGTCCTGTATAAAAGGATTTAGTAACCATCCATCCCTAGAAAACTTTGTACCTCAAAGACGTTCTTTGGGTGCTACTAAGAAACTACTACCCTCGCATTCTTTCAGTCTACTAATACTCTTGTCACTAAGATGACATGACCCAAGAAGTGGATCGGGTCCAACCAAAAGTAGCATTTTGAGATATTTTCATATCACAGATTCTATCTTAGTGTATTGAAAATAATCTCAATATGTTTGGCACGGTCGTGTAGAGTGTGAGAGTACAACAAGATATTTTCAATAAAAACCACAACAAATGTGTCCATGTATGGATGTAACACTCGGTTCATCAGTTCCATAAAAACTACAGGCGCGTTCGTGATACCGAATAGTATAACCACAAACTCATATAGAACATACTTACTCTGAAAGGCTATAAGAGGTATATCTAATGGTACATGGCACAAATTATGATAACCAAGCCTCAAGTCAATCTTTAAGAACACCCGAACTCCTCAAATATAATCATAGAGATCATAAATCCTTTCAAGAGATATCGTTTATTGGTCATCAAATGGTTTAGCTTCCAATAATCCACACAAATTCCAAGGGTATTGTCTACCTTCTTAACAAAAAGGATAGGCGAACCCCAAGAAGAAGTACTGGGTCAGATGAAATCCTTTGCCTGCAGCTCCTCCAACTGCTTCTTGATCCCCTTTAACTATGGTGTAGCTATCCTATAAAGAGGAATGGAAACCAGTTCTACTCCTAGCACATGCTCTATAGAGAAATATACCTCTCACTCTGGAGAAAAACCTGAAAATTCCTCTAGAAAGACATATATGAAAAAATCCACCATTGGAGGAAAGTCCATCTTTGAAGTCCCCTGGTCATCCAAATACATAATAGAAATCATGGTTTTAACTCTTCCCAAACCATGAAGATCGGGTCTATATATGCTCACCTGGACATCCCATTCACCCATATATAGAAACAACCTACCCTCTAGTGATGTGGAACACACCCTTAGGAAATATAAATCAACAACAAACTAGAAGGAAAGTAACCAGTCCATTCTAAGATTGACATCATATCTCATCATCTCTAAGATATAAATGTATAATAAGAAGTGACACCTGCCAACCTCAAGAGAGAACTCTATGAACTGATGTACACTATCCAGTTTAGTCCCCAACAGAGTTTCTAGTGTCAAGATATCGGCAGAAGTTAATATATAGATCCTCAGGTTCTCCAAAACAACAGAAAATATGAAACTGTAGGAATCCCCTCTATCGAAAAGTGCAGTAGCTAAAACCAAGTTAACTGGAATCATACCTTTAACTCTAGAGGGTCTTAAATCCTGATCCTTCTGGGTCTGTTCTATTACAAAATCATGACCTACTCCGTAGGCCTGTGAAGATGTCTGTGATCCTTGAGATGATCTACCCTATGACTATCGAAAACCCTGGGTCTGACCACTAAGGCCAAGACCTTCACCTCATCCTCAACGGACGAAAGAACTCATGTTCTCAAACTGATGTGGGACAAGTGGTCCTTCTATGGTATGAGGAGTCAAAACAGAACCCATATCACTAGTTGTAGGTGATAAAAACTAACAACAACATTGTTGATGACCCTTCTTACTGCAATATCGTCACTCAATTGGTTCTATCGGTAAATGTGGCCTTGTATTCCTACTCTTCCGCACTCGTAGCATACCTCATGGATACATGAAGGAGTATCTCACCTACTCATATCTCCATGCATAGACTCTCAGTGGTTCATATTGCTTTCAGTTGGAGGGGTACAAATTCTGTGTGTCGAGAAGCCCTGGCTCGGAGCTCCAAAATTCCTCAGGTTTCACTCTATGATCAATGCCTGGTTGACTATAGAAGTTATGTGTAAATCAACTTGAAGATGTTCACATTATATTTTATTTCATACCTAAGACCATCCTCAACTTCCTCACCATAAATAACTCATCACTCCTTGGAATGAGTGTGAAACGTTGCAACACTGCGAAGTGAGAATAATATCCCATGAATAAATTAGTACCTTGTTCCAAACACAGGAACTCTTGGGCTCAATCATCCCTCAATGTCTCTGGGTAGAAATAATCATATAAGGTATGCTGGAACTCATCCCAAGCCTTTACTCGCTGCCATCCAAGATGTGAAATCACATCCCACCATCTCTTGGAGGAATCCCGTAGCATGTACATAGTGACCTACAACCTCCTCTATGGAGGTGTCTCTAGATGCTTGCAGATGGACAACATTTCTTATATCCATGATTATGTATCATTAGGTCCTCCATCCCCTGAGAAGGGGAGAGGATGATGATACTGAAAAACGTATTTCAACTCTATCATAGAAGTGGTAGGGTGCGGTGCTCCTTGGAAGGTCTTCATAAACCTCATGAAACCTTCTCGGAACTGTACATCGACACTGGTATCCAAAATGACAGTAGGTTCCGAGGTAGGGATGATTATAGGATCTGCTGGTATTCCATGATCTTCCATATACAACATCTTATCGTAGCCTAGTATCTGGCATACAATCAGAGGACATCTCGGGGGAATTAATCTACATGTTCAAGAGCACAACGTAGATCAAGATTTTCAAGGACGAAAAAATATAAGAAAATGAAAGGGACATGAGAATGAAAACATTCAAGTTTATCAAAACATGGATACATGGCATGTATGAACCCTACAAAACATGTTCCCTTAAGCCTTTACCTGGGCATGTAAACTTTCCAACTGTGGTCGTATAACACCCCATGCATACAACGTGTTCTCATTGAAATAGAGCATGTACTTGAATGCTTTCCCCCCTCCCTGAGTTCCTCCATATGGCTAAACACATGGTTCCTTCCATGGTAACTCCACATGACGTGTTCACCCAAGACACAACATGTACCCCCTTAAACTATAACCATATGTGTAATTAGTCACACCGTCTGTGACACAATCAACTCTACATGGCGTTCAATAACGAAACACGATGTGTACAACCAAGGTTTTATCCACCTGTGTTGTTGGTCACATGGCTCTTACAACAAGACAAGTACTCCAAGTACACAGTGTGTTCCACCAAACATTTCCCAATTGTGTGTCTCTACCCACACTGCTAGTCACACATTTAAGGGATACATGGCGTGTATATACTATACACGGTGTGTACTTAATAAAATTTGTTCCTTCTCGAATAGAAGGATACATGGAATGTATTCATCATTACCCACCATGTATTCTGTGTTTTTCAAAATAGTAATCCAAATAAACTACTTTGAACCCCCATAAAAGACTAAAATAAACATTAAAGTTCTAAATTACGATCTGTGGGGCCCCATACTCCCCATGAATCAAGGTTTTGCATCATCTTCATGTATATCACAAGGTATAATATTGCAATCAGTCACATGATTCACCAAATTCGAATCCAAGGGGGACCATAACATCTTAGACACCTAAGATGTGAATTCATTCAAATGAAACCTTACACCATCCAATATTATATCAAATAGAATTTCTTCTATCAAGGAATATATAACAACAACATGTATATATAGCACAACATCTATCACAATAACATGAAATCAGTAATGCACCCTAAATGACATGAAAGGAATGCATGGCATGTGATCTATATCAAGGGCCTATATGATGCATGAGATGAAAACCCATCATCTCATCAGGTTTCAATAGAAATAGAACCTCAATAACACCATTTATAACAACACAAAACATTTGAATCACCCAATAGTAAAATAAAATCAACTGTAATAATTAAAAAACATGGAAAATTTCAATATTCAAAGCATATTGGATTTTCCCTATACACGGGTTAGCTAATCCTAGGAACAACTTATTACCAACATCATATTCCTTATTATTCATGTTTATAGGGTCCAAAAAGTAAGTCGATGAAGAAAACCCTCCTCTGATACCAATTTGTAATGTCTCAGTTCCGGGTGCTGCCCCAAGGTGCCCCGTACCAAGTCAGTAACATGGGCTCAAGTGCATATCCCCAAATGCCAAAGGATTCCAACTAGCAGTGAGGGCATAGCGTGTGATTGTGGGGAATTTATACCCTCAATAGCAGAGTAACACATCATAATAACAATATTATACAAAAATGGAAGTAGTAATACCATAAAATAAGTAAACAGTAGAAGACTAAAAGTATATAAATAACTACATCATGTATATATAAATTATTCATGGAACATATGTCTAGGAAAGATATCAAACAAGTAACCATGTTGTAAATACAATACTAAACCAAAGTTCAATGAAAACATTTAAACTCCAATAGCATTGAAAACCTCGGCTTCATCCCATACCCTCTAACTACACACCAATCTAGTACCTGAAGTAGAAGGTCTCTTTCCCTTACCAATGCCTGTAGAAATATAATTTGTTTTGTCCCAAAAGAATGACCCAAACAGTTGCGAGATGAATCCTAGTAAGAATGCACCGAAATACCTATGCCTAACTGTCAGTGAATATATATATAGAAAGAAAATATAAAGAAATTAAGTAATAAACAAGGATGTACATGAAGTAAAGAATCCAACACATTCATCTACATTCATCTACATCTACAAATTATTCAATCAATGAACACAACCAACCCTTTGCGAAGTTCTCACAGACTAACCCCACTAATTCATCTTAGACAAAGACTCTCTGAGGAAGCACTCACCATTAATTCCTCATATGGTATTTTAATGATAAACTATAGAATCTATGAGGAAGCAATCAATGTCAAATTCCCCATATGGTCTCGCAAAGGTATACTAAAAATAGTCTAAGGGAGCACTCAACATCCATCCCCCCTACAGCCTCAAAATGTTAAATGTAACATACACTCTTAGGAAACCCCCACTATCCATTCCCCCTATGGTCTAATGAAACCAGGTTCCCACAACCCTGTGTAATAATATTGTGCATGAATGATATCAAGTACCCAAAGTAAATATAAAATACTACTTGGCTAAACAATTAAAATTCATATCACAAGCATGGAATATAATTTCAACTATATCCTAACAACACTAGGCATGGAAATCATAACAGTCTAACAAGAAATTCTAGAACCAATGGCTAATATCAAAAAGCATGGGAAAACACATCGATAAGAAAGGTAATAAAACTAATTCACAATCAACAACCCTTAATCCGGAAACCAAACAAAATAAGACATCATTAGGGTTAGATTTCCAAAACCCACAATACCTGAAACAGGGGTATTCTGCAATGTTTGCATATATAACTCAAATACAACAACAGAAAGGCACAAACCACCAACACCGACGTTGAATGATTGATATAGTTCAACCATAGCCTTTGAATCAAACTAGAACATCGTAGATATACAAAAATGTCAAAAAAATTCAACCACAAAAATCTCACAAAATAGGATAAATCAAGAGAATAGACTCTAGAAGAAAGAATAACCCTCCGAGGTGATTCTAGCGCAATCGATGATGATTGATTTGTAGAACAGACGACTGGTCAATGGACCAAAGGAGAATTGGTGATTCTTGTTGTTCATGGATGAGATGAGGCATGAAGAACACGTTTTTTTGAATAAGGTGTGACCCTGGTCCGCTTAATGAAATAAAAGAAATAGTATATTACGTGTATTATTAATAAACGCATTTTTTATTTTCCTCAACCGGCCCCCGACATTAGCGGTCTTCCACATCACCCCACACGGCCATGTCTCGGCTATTACACTCCCAAGACGCGATCGTATGCGGTAACAGGGTACATGGCATGTACTCCAAAGTACATGGTGTGTGATACTAAAATTTTCAAAAACTCCACGTTTCCTCAAAAACACTAGAAAACAACAACCATATCTTAAAAGAAGATCTAGGTTCTAACATGGGGCTACCGACCGTATTTCTAAACAAAAAAATATCTCACTTAATTCAATAAGATCCCCTCAAATATATTGATCACCATATATACTAAACTGTTAATATCAATATTTATAATCATTAAAATATCAACAATCATTCTATATATGGAATAAAATAAGAATGTACCACTCAAGTATCCAATGTTGAATTCTGATCAAGAAGATATGAAGAACAATGAAATCTATCTAGTTCACAGAATGTATATCAAGAGTACATATAATGTATAACCAAAGTGATATCTAGTATTTTACTACCATTATATAGAATGTATTGGTCATACTAATATAGTTTTCTTAGTATTGTATATGAAATATGGGAATCACTACTCAACTAGAGCATGTACTTACATTACATGCCATATCATATTGCCTGAGTGCATAGAATCTACCTATACATATATGGTGTATGTTGATATCATGGAATAGTTCATCTAGAATTTAAAAAAGTTATTTCCCAATTAGGTTACATAAACAATGAGACCTACAAGACACTCAAGAATCTATATTTGGAACTGACCACGCCATGTCTATTAAAAACATAGTGTATTGTGGGTCTCTAATGTTTGGGGCCCATCAGTTAGCCATGTGTGTGCTCTAGTATATACTTCAGTTACATATAAAAATTATATAACATGTTACCCAAAGTCAAACCATGTGTAATATTTATATCCTCGTGGAAACCCATTCTAATAAAAAATACCCAATTTTTACTTCTAAATTATAAGTTACATGATATTTATAGCTCATGAAAAGCCTATGATAATAGGATGTGTGAGATATATAACATGTTATCCATAGGAAAAAATGTAATTTAGTCAGGAAAAATAGATCACAATCTTTATTTATTTTTATTTTCATTTTTTTCCCCTATTGATATATTAATTTCCATGACCAAACCACAATTCCACCTAGTTAATCCATCATCAAGTATTCATCTATGATTCCTCTCCCTGAACATCCTACACTACAAAATAATATAATTATCTCATGAGAAAAGATGTTGAATAGAACTCAAAAAAACCTCTCATGTACTCCCTCAACTACAACCCCATTGGACTAGCCATGTCTTTCCATTGTGATCACCCTAATTGGAACCAACAAAATAAGTGAAGGATAGTAGTGGGTGAAGAATATTGTGGGGGGAATAATGAAAATTGGTCATTGGAGAGGGACCACCAATGTATTCACCTATAATTATATACCCTAATAGGTGATGGAAATAAGAATTTCTTTAATGAAAACGCAATGATGATTGAAGTGCGTCGTTATTTTTTATGACAAATCAAAATTTTCCATGTTGACTACTCGCACGCTATGAAAATCGATTAGTATAAATAATTTATTGAATTCTATAAAACCTAATAAAACAAATAAAATTGAAAACCGTAATAATTTTATTCATTAATTAAAAATTAATTATTGTTATAACTTGTTTAATAATAAAATTCCCCTTTTTCAAATGAAATCATATTAATCCAAAATTAACAATGTTTTAATTCCCTTGAATTTTAATTTGGTTTTCATAATGTAAAAAATAAGTAATTTCAATGTAATTTAATATCAAATGAGTAACTTGAAATATTCAATTTATTCTTACTAAGATACCACAATGTAATAGACATGATTTCATCGTGAGGAGAAGGGTTTTCAAATCATATTGAAAAAGTTATAATGAATTGAAAAGTATACTACTACATGGCGATAACATTGATACCTCAACATTAATTGATGTAATTTTATTTTAATATCATCTCTATATAGATTAATTATTAGTTATTCATCATCCTTAATGAAATTTGATGTATTTATATAGATAGGGTTAATTCCCAACTGATACCAACCCTGGAGAAATTACTAAATGTGAATTCAAAAACCTATAGAATGATAAATGTGTAAAAATACATTTTACAAAAAATGGATTATTATAACACCAATCAATCGATAATATAACCTATTTCTATAATAGTTAAGAAACATCACTCTAGACACAATCTACATGTCCATATTTTTTTGTATTCTTTTTTAGGATATAAATTTTTTTAAATTTAGGTATAAGTATTTATTTATTTAAAAAATAATAAATATTCATTATATTAAACTATCCCATGATTCGTATAAAATATAAATCAAGTTTAATAACCACATTTTGAGCTCTAAGGAACCATTATACAAAAAACCAAGATTATCCTCTTGGGAAAATTTACCACTTCTACCATTAAAGAACTCAAGACTTCCAAACTCAAAAATGAACTATGTCTTGATG
Organism: Viscum album; assembly: GCA_963277665.1. NCBI lineage: Eukaryota > Viridiplantae > Streptophyta > Magnoliopsida > Santalales > Viscaceae > Viscum > Viscum album. The sequence goes on from OY728150.1 coordinate 1,845,983,776, forward strand.
GGAAAAAAACATGTCTCACTACACTTGTCGCCAATATGAATATTTTGATCATGACATGAATCCTTTTAACTAGTTTTTTATTCCACTTATAAAAGAGAAAAAAACATTTCTATTATAAATAAATTGAAAATTTATATTATACTACTCTATAAAAGAGATATCCTATTTCATATATTCAATTTATAACACAATTATTGAAGCATTGGTTTCAAAAAATTCATCTCTAGACCTTCCCTGAAAGTGTATGTCCATAATAAATAAAAATTAAAAACTCTTTCTTTATATTGAATTTATTAATGAAACATAATTACTAATATAAATTCAATATATAAAGAAAATGAATTGTGATTTTATGGAAGAATATAATTTAAATATATATTCATAACATTTAAAAAAATTCTTTAGTGTTAGGGAACATTCCTCACAAAAAAATGAGATCTAAATAATTAGAATTAAAGATATGGGTAGGAATATTCTGATACCTATAATAATTAATATGTTACAATAGCATCATATTAGAATATTTAATAACTATTGTATTAAGATATTTTTATAAAAGATCAAAGAGTTTTCTATATAATCGTTATCCTTAGATTAACCCTATTGAAAACTAGAATAAACATTCTATGGATTAATTATTCTTAACAAATATCCTAGTTAAACTAAATAATAAACAAGTATGATTAATAAATCTATTAACAATCCCATATCTATTGAGTGTATTGAAAATTAAGTCCCATTGAATTGTATCAAATAATTTTTAGATATTTAACTTAAGATAAATATTCTAATTTAGAGATTTTGTATATAATATATCTACACATTAATATGTAATAATGATAAAATATCATATAAATTAATATAAAATTAATTTATTGATTTATTAAATTACATCCCTATAATCCATTAATAATATCATAAAACATTTTAAAGTGGGGATCATGCCCCATAACACATTATAGGTTATTGATTGATTTAGGAAATGAAATTATCTATGATAGAAAGATATTGAAGAGTATAGAGAATTGGATAAATTATATTCCATAACTAGGTTATTGATTCATCTAATTTTTTCATTTTAGGTTAGTTTGATAGGATTACATGTTATAAAATATGATTGGGAATCATTTTATATTGGCCTTTTAAATTTACCCATATAAATTGTTTTTGTTTTTATTATAATTATAGTCTCTAAGTGGGTAATAGCTATTGTACAATAACCTAACATAGACTATCCTAATCGAACAAGGGATGTGTTATTATTAATGATTTATGGTTTCCTAAGACATTTAATTTCTCATGGATCCTAGAGTCGAGTGGTTTTAGTTTTCATATGTTTTGGTAATTTTGATAGTATACATTAATGTGTTTATATATTTCTCAAGTTGATGTATGCATGTTCATGTAGTAAGAATAAATTTTTCACAAACTTTTACATATTTATTCTTATAATATCAATGATATAATGTATAAATATTCTTACATATATGAATTTTTATAAAATTTTTCTGTTTAGGGGTCAAATGAATTTTTTACATGAAAAAGGAAGAGATGGGATCTAAAATATAATATTATTAAAAGAAAATAAATATATCACACCATTTATACAATAATTTTTTAAATAAAGTTTCCATCAATTATAGTAAATATGATGTTATAAATGAGACCATTTATTAGATGAATATGTCAATAACAATAAAACATTAAATATTATTAAATTAGAAAAGGAAAACCTTGATTTCATAGTCATCCTTCTGCTCTAACATATCACACATTTTAACAATTAAAGAAATTATTTTAACTCTTGCGTTGTAACTATCGCACATGATGGTAAAGTATATAAAACCTAAGAATGTTCTAGATCATTTCTAGGTCACATAACAATGTCAATGTTGAATATAGTGAATTAATAATAAATGGTGTTTTAACTAAATGGAATAATAATTTTTTAGAGGGAAGTATCTAAAATACTAATGATATTTTTATACAATGATTATGATTTGCATGTAAAGAATGTAGTGACATTATTTTTATAGAAATAATATATTTTAAAAAATGAATGGGGGATTGTTATATAAGAATGTAGAGATATCTAAAATGTGACTGAAGGATAAAAATATATGGGTCTGTGTTAGGATAAAATTAAAAAAAAACAATTCATGGAGGTGGGGTTGATGTGAGTAGCATCACATTATTGAGAGATCTCTTTCTTCATTCTATTTTTAATATTTAAGATATTTTTTTCGAATTTTTAATATTTTAATCTACATTTCAGTTTCAAATATGAAATTTTGTAATTTTCTATGATTGATTAATTGGATTAAGGAATATATATTTTGTTAATTCAAATTATCTAATGTACATAAACTTTTTCAATCTGATTAAAATATTATTGGTTTTTTTATCATTAAGTAACATATCGATAAGTGAAACATAACCTTCAATCTATGATATCGGAGAATTATCAAGAGAATTGTAGTTAATAAAAAAAATACCAAAAGATTTTAAAATAAGGAAAAAATTGATATCATATGTTACAGGAAAAAATGAGTTTAAATAACCCTAGAAATTTATTTCATTATATTGATTCTCTTCGACAGATTTCGGAAAACACAACCTTGAGTTGAAATGAACCATATTATAATATATCGTTATAACCTAACAATTAAATATAAAAATATGAACAGTACTAAATAAGTTATGAATATTATGTTCATCTATAGATTATAAATAAAATAAGAAACATTTAAAAGAAAAAGAAATTTTTTTTGAAACATAATATTTTTTCTAAAAATATAGTTTAGTCGCACATTGTGCAAAAACATTAAAATTAATTTTTACCAATTAAATAATATTTATTTGAAAAATTTAGAATTATTTTTTAAATCATAATATCAAAATTATCTTGGGGTGATGTCTTGGAATTTTTCTAAAAATCTTTATTTTTTTGATGAATAGTAAAAAATTGTGAATTTTAGTTAAACACAGCCATTTTATTAAAATTATTTGTAATGTTAAATTGTTGTTTAAATTGTTTATAAAGTGAAATTAGTTTAATTATATATATATTAATCAATATAATTTCATTATATTAATTTTCATATTAAATTTTTATAAAAAACTTTGTTGACTTTTGAATATTTTCTGTTTGAAAACGAGCTTTCTCATCATGTTTATAGCAATAATTTTGAATTAATTTTTTTCAGATTATATGAATATAATTTTAAAAGAAATTATTCCATGTTTTTAATAATCATAATTTTTATTATATAATATGGAAATTTAATTTTTAACTAAAATTAATAGCAAAATATGTAAATAATATATACTGAAATTAAGATTCAAATGGATTTACCAGGGTTTACACTTAAAATATATGAGTTTAAATACCCTAATAAATTGTCTAAAATATATTTTATTGAAATATATTGACCCTAAAATTTCATATTCTCAACGTTACTCCATTTTTTTACTCTTTTTTCATGTGAAAAATATGGGTACTCATTTTTATTTCCAAAAATTACAAGTGTTCCAATCACCTCGCTTATAATAGCCCATCCCTCTTCTCTTTTAATAAAACCATAAAATCATTTTTTATAATCCAATATATATCCAAATAACTTCTAAAATTCCATCATATAATTATACAATCCTTATTTTTGTGCATAATTCTATCATTGGATGGATTTTGGTGTAATCTTAAAGAGGTTACCTGAAGAAGAGGTAACGTTTTTCAACAATAATTTTAATTATACTTCTTGATAAACCTATTTAAATTCATATGAAATAATTATGATATAATATATTCATTTTCAAACATATAATGATATGTGCTTTGTTATTTTCAGGACTTATAACAATCTCCACTTCCAAAAAAAATGGGTTTTGATGTCATTATTCGTGTGTAAGGTGGACTACCGCCTCGCAAACCGATGTCATCTATTTTTGTATTACCACATATCATGGTTGGTATGATAATATTTATAATTATACCTCAGGATTCATCATATCTTATATTTCTTTATTACTTTTCATTCTATAGGAGATACAATAAGGTCGCTAATGTACACTGCGAACTACCGCCTCGGGGAGTGATGTGATTCGTCTATCACGGACACTTTTCATAAAAGGTGATATGGATAAATTTAATTATTATATGTTATTCAAATTCTATAATTATTATATTAATGATATATTTTTATTTTTAGTATATAATTTATCATTTTATTTATTAACCTAATAAATTATAACATCATTCGTGTATGTGTGGACTACCACCTTCATAGAGAGATGTCACACTCTTTCCATCACCATACCACATAGATGATATATATATAGATATCTAAATGAATAATATTGTATATATTTTATTATTATATGTATGTAAATATAAAATATTACTAACATTTTTTCATATTTATCATTGAAAAATTGAGGTGTTATATATGTATAGGTAAGACCTACCTTCTCCATAAACGTAACGTACATAATTTTTTAAAACCATGTTTTAATATTGGTTATAAAACTATAATTGACATATAAATATGATTATTATGTCAATATTATTATTATTATTTAAATTCTGAAACAAATAATATACACAAGAACCATAACTTTCATGAAAAAACATGAATTAGAAAAAAAAATCAACAAACAAATGAAAAAAAGGAAATTTTGAAAAGTTATTAACTAATGGGTGATAATATTTTTTAAAGTATCATATATGATATTATAAATATTATTAAAATTATAGGGTTAAATAATAACATAATTAAAACAATTATACATGTGGTTAATGTACATTCAACTGAATGGAAGTGTGAGGTTTGGTATTCTGCCTCAATTTTCTTTCATTGAGGCGTATATGTACGTAATGAACCAGTTTATTTTATACAATGTATACAATACCAATATCACATTCAATATAATGATTAATTTAACATTCACGATATATTATGTTTCAATTTTAGTTATTTCAACCAAGTGTATTTTGATTGAATATTACCAAGTGGTAAGGGACATTGTCTCAATTTCTTTTTCTTAAGGCACTTTGTAATGTTACACACCTAATTTATTTGACATGGTATATATACAACAAATTTTACATTTAATATAATTATAATAAATATTTAATGTTATTTTATATTTTAATTTTAATTATTTCATCCAAGGGGTTTTGACTTATCTGTTACCAAGTGGTAAGTAATTTCATAAATCAATTTCATTTGGATGGGTTATATTACTCAATATCGGTATTCATTATTAAAACAGAACCTAGGTAATAAATTTTGAAAATATATTGTTTAATTTTCAAATTTTTATGTTTATTTAAATTTGATACACATAAACAATTCATTGTTTAATTCTTACTTCAACATTATGATCTTGGTTAGAATTTATTTCACAACATCATTCTATTTGAGATTTCTTATTCTTGAATATCATTTGCAGTAAATTAATTTATAATTTTCTTATAAAAACATGTCATTTTAATATCCCCTCAATATTCATGATATTTTCAACCAATGTTAGAAACCTTTAACTCTATTGTACTTAAAAAAATCGGGAATGTATTTTTAAGAAAATATGACTTCATTTCTCTCTTTGGTCAGCACTTTATTTTTTCCAAAAACCATGTTCTCTAAAAAATTAAATTTTTTTATACTTTAAAAATAATTTGTAAAATATATTTTCTCCCATTTTTACCTTTTAAAATATATTTTTAAAGGAATCATCATTTCATTTTAAGAATGATGTAAGTTTTTCTTTTTCAAAAAAATTAAAGGAATAATTTTTTAACATGCATGTCATGTAAAAAATATCCATTATTCGGGAAAAATAAAATGTATTAAAGATTGATAGTTTATATTCAATGGTTATTTTCAATTAAATATAATTAAAAATAAATTCTGAACATTTAGTATTAAAAAATTATTTCTAAAAGGAATAATATATTTTCCACAAAAATATAATTGAACATTTTTTTATGATATTTATTTTAATCAATGAAAACAACCCATTTTTTGACTCCAATGGGTATATATTGTAGTGAAACCATAAGTATCTTATCTATGGATGGTTTGTAACACCCCAAGCTTCTACGGTACGTTTCCCTTCGAATAATGTGATAGCGTGTGTTGTACGCAACACCGAGTTCTAACACACCATAACTAATCAAACTAGCCGTTATGAATAGTAATACCTACTTTTTGAAATTATATATATTTTATATTTGAAAATGGACTTCATTTTTGGATTCGGAATATCGAATTTAGCCTAGGGTGAAATTTTGGTACATTTCGGATAACTTTCATATTTTGATGAATAGTGAAAATTACTAAATTTTAATTAAAAACAACTTTTTTAATCAAATTAATTACTAGTGATAAATTATGAATTTGAGTGGTTTTAAAGTATATTTAGAATATATTTTTACCATTTAATATAATTTTGGTCATTGGACATAATTTTACAATTAAACCGAACATAAACAAGTGTCAATCTTTTGATAGTTATTATCTCTTAAAAACACGCTTTTTGTTTTAACAGCGGGAATTAATTTTAAATTAATTTCTGCCACTTCTGTGTTTTGAATTTAGGAAAATGGATTCCATATTTGGAATCAGGATGTTCAAATTGTGTAAATAGATAACTTTTATTTTTAGACATTTTGAATAGTTACTGTGGTAAATATTTTATTTACCATGGTTAAAGGGTAAATCCGGTAAATAAGGGTTAAAAAATAATATTATAATAATACAAAATTACCCTAAAACGTGTCCTAACCTTATTGGTGGACACATACCCGACCATGGGCATCCTTGGGTCAATTTGGGGACCCCTTGGAGCCACTTGTATGTGGTAGGGACACTTTATATTAATAAAGTTAAAATAAAAATAAAAATGGCATAAGCTTACATCTTTTAGAAGAAAAATTTTTACAGAGGGTTATACATGTTGGATTTTCGATTATAAATATTCATTAGAAAGCTAAAAAGATTTCCTACATAATGATATTTAACTTATAATTTTTAGACATTAAATAATTTATTTTATTTATGACACAATGATGATGCAGTAATTACTATAATAGTGAAAAATTAAAATAAGTGATATTATAAATACCCAAATAAATATAATATGAAACTTTTAATGAATTAAACTAATTTTCTAGGATAATATGATATATTAGGATTGATTTAATTGACTTTGTTCGAAGTAATAAATCTTTTATGAGTTTCAAAAAAATCAACTAATGAATAGTGTCAAAATTGACATAAAAGAATTCTTAAAACAAATATTATATTATTAATTGATATTAAATTCCTAAAAATCTAAGGTTCGGCCAAGAGACTTATATCATGATAGTTTAATCATTAATGGACCACTTGGGGGTCTCTTGGATGTATATAGTAAGTTTATTAACCATAATATATAAAATACAAAGAGACATTGTAAAAGTGAAACTAATTAACTTAGAGTTAATACTTAAAGATAAGGTTAATATAAGTACCCAAACCTGTCTAAATTCTATTGGATGAGTTTCTTTCGACCTATCCCCACCTCATCATTTGAATAGTCAACTTTGGAGCCTTTAGAAACCGAATATGAATTTATTATAAATTAATATTTCTAGCTTTTCCAAAGGTGCCCCTCACCCCTCTTATAAAAGGGCACTCCTCCTTCTCATTTCTTCACACCTTCAAAGCCTTTTAGTTCGGCCAAACTCTGCCCAAATACTCTCCCAACATCCCTCAATACAACCTAGAGGCCTTAGTTTGATCAGAAAGCCAACCTAAGGAGCCCTTTTGATCAAATCAAAAGGAAGAACCCGAAGAAGAGGTAATGATTTCACCACCCTTTTCTAAGTTCATTTCTTCTTCCACTTCTTCTTCCTTTGTTCTTACCATTCTGAAATAATAACTCCAGTATCTCACATATACTGTGATGTTATTATAAATATGTTACAATCATATTCAGTATTCTATCCACCCTTTGAATAACATGTCACCATACGTGCGTACGTACGGCTTACCGTCTCCACGTCGTGGTGTAATTGTTATTCAATATAATATTATTTGGATGGGTATAATAATGATGTGTAACTCATGTAAATAATAAATATAACATGTTAATGATTCTGTATATATGATATACCATCCATTTATATATTATTTTAATATCAAAAGAATGATATTGTCGCTCGTGCGTACGTACGGACTACCGTCTCCACGAACGCGATGAGATTCATTCTCCATCGTAACCATTAAAGCGTAATTATCATTTTATGATTTAAAAATGATGTTTAAGGACTTGATATCATTATGGATATGAATAATATACAACCTATCCTTTACAAACATGTCTTACGTAACAAAACATATGAAAGAAAACAAGTAAGTTAACACCTGAAACAACGATAATACTAAGATATTATTATCAAATCAATATTAAAAGATCATATATGATATCATATTAATGTATATGATTCTTGTATAATTTAATAACAATTATTTCACCATTATACAGGAGGTTAACCTACCACAACCAAGGAAAAGTACAAGGTAAGGGTTATTTCACAATCTCTTCATTATCTGAGGTTGTATTATACGTAATAATCTACTGCGATCTCTTTATCATCCACATCCATGTTTCTTCGAAATGTATTTCAAAACATTTTTACTATTTACAAGAATATGGGTTAAAGTCATTTATACCCTTGTTTGACTTTTTATAAGAGGTTTATAAAGGAATCATTCCGTCGTTTTCAAAACAAGGTCCTTTTTAACCTTTTCGACAGAATTGAGGTAAGAATGTTTTTTTTAACTTATACGGCGAGTGCGGTTATTTTACGCCGTTATAAAATCTTCAAAGCTTTCCTTACAAGCTTATAAGAATATTTTCAAAGAAAATGTTTTATTTTATATGGATCTTAAATGATTTCAAAATAAAAGGAGATATTTCTTTAAAAAGAATTTTGATTTCATCTATGTCAACATCCTTTGATGGATTTTAAGATTATTTGAAGTTGATTTATTATGATACAAAACTTCTATATTGTATTGAAGGTTTTGTGATATGTTTGACTGTGGATGTGCTATTTTTATACCATTCATAGTTTATTGTGAAAGTATTGACATTTCGTATGCTAGTTTTAATACGAATGTTTATGTTATGTTTAAACCTTTTCATATGGGAATGCATTGGACTTAATAAGTGACGGGTGGAGCCCGCTATAGCTCCTCGATGCATCGGTAGGTCTCATGAGACAAACTAGTGTCTTGGCACAAGGCCTTGACAAAATCTTATTTGTAGTCTTGGCACGAGGCCTTGGCTATGTGGTTATGATAGTCTGGCATTATGCATTCCAACATTATGAAAGTGGTTATTGATTTTTGCATGTGATTATTCGATTAGTAGAATATCCATGTGAATAAGTAAATGGCATTATTTCATTTTACTTTTGCCATACCATGTTGAAGTTCAAATTTAAAAGGCTTTTGTTTTAGTAATGCATTGCCTTAAATGTTTATTCTTATTTATGAAAGTTTCCGCTATATTGTTATCCTTACTGGGCATTTGAGCTCACCCCTTTTCTATGTTTTATTTTTTCCCAGGATGTGAAGAAGTAAATTATGAATGACCTGTAGGGATATTATGAGGGGATAGTAGTGTGGATTATGGAGACATTATGTTGTTGTAGTAGTTTTTCATTTTATGATGTAATGTAAAACTTATGAATATATCTAGTGTTTCCAAGGCTACTAAACCAATCGGTCTTTCGAGATTTGATCTTTCTTGTGATCATGCCAATGTTATGTAATAATGCACCGACTCTGGGTAACTGGGGTCGGGGCGTTACAGTTGGTATCAGAGGAGGTTTAGTACAAACCTTGGAAGCTAGATTTAGATAAACTCTGATTAGAGCACGTAGACCTAAGATGAACTTTGAGGATTAGTATAGAAGAACTTCCTAGAATTTTGGTATTGTAGAGATTTTGTGAGTTTTCCAAGCAATACATCCCTGTCTGGATACGAGCAGGTAGAGGCGGCTCTGGCACAGATGTACCTAGGGGTAAAACCCGAAAACACCGCTTTGAGCTAGACTCGAACGGGAACTGGTGCACGACAACGGGCCTTGCTGCACTCTTGGTTACGACACTCCCGGGGGATATGCTTAGGATAACTCTCACTATCTTTACAAATCATTATGAAGGGTTTATGAGTATATACTTCCTCAAAGAAAACATTATTATGATTATGGATTATATCCATAAATATATCAATTTATGTTAAGTGTTTTATAAGTATGGGATTATGTATTTTGATTCATAAACTGATCTAGTTTATGCCATTGTTTAGAAATGGCGCCTAGTGGAAGAAATGGAAACCGTATCAATGCGCGCACTCCATGTAGGGATTGCCCTCCTGCTCAAGATAATTATAGTGGGGCTGGTGATGCAACTGGTGCCGATCAGCTAATCACCATACTGGGACAACTTACTCAGGTTATGAATAATAACCTTACCCGTATGGAGCACCCTGATCCGCAGCGTGGAGGATCAATGTTAGATCGATTCATGAGGCAACAACCACCAACGTTCAATGGGAATACAAATCCCTTAGTAGCTGAGCAATGGATATTTTCCTTAGAGAAAATATTTCAGGCTTTGGGGAGCAGTGAAAGGGAAAAAGTTATCATGGCAGTTTACCGCCTCACTGGAGATGCTGATCAATGGTGGTCATTGATTCAAAATACGAAGGAAGATGATGAAGTATCAAATATGGAATGGAGGGAATTCAAAGATCTGTTTTTAGAAAAATACTTCCCTCGCGACCATCGAGCGGATATGGAAAGACAAATTCTGAGTCTGAGACAAAAGGAGGATGAGAATGTCACAAAGTATGAGGCTAACTTTACAAGGTTAGCGAGGTATGCTGGAGATTATATTCGCAACCCAAGAAGTAAGATTGATCGTTTCTTTGATGGGTTAAAACCATTTCTCCGTCGAGCATTAGTCTCACAATCCTTTTCATCGTACGAAGACATTGTCTCATGTGCTATAAAGACCGAAAAGGAATTCTCTAAGTCTTATGACTTTAAAGCAAAGCAAGAGAAGAAGAGACCTGCTGATCAATCGGGGAATGGAAATAAGGGGAAGAAGGGAAAGGTTGAATATCCATCTTGTGGTAAATGCGGGAAGAAACATCCTGGTACTTGCTTGAAGGGAATGGGAGTCTGTTACAAGTGTGGTGAAAAAGGCCACCAAGCTCATGATTGCAAGGGGAAGAAGGAAGCTACCAACGTTCAGTGCTACAATTGCAGGGAGATGGGGCATTATGCAAATGCATGTCCTAAGCGTCAGGAGAACTTACCTCAGAAAAGGCCAAGGGATCAAGGCCAGGCTTATGCTATCACTACTGCTGAGGTAGAAGCTCCGAAAGACGTGGTGGCAGGTAATTTAATGGTTTCCTCAAGTTTAGCAAATGCATTATTTGATTCTGGATCATCGCATTGTTTCATATCTTCCCAGTTTGCTAAGAAAATTAGTTATTTCCAATTTGATTTAATAAGGGAGTTGTCAGTTAAAACTCCTAAGGGAAGTATCGTTGCAACAAAGTTTTGTGAATCAGTCCCCATTAGAGCACATAAATTTTCTTTATCTGCTGATTTCATCGTCATACCTATGATTGAGTTTGATATAATCCTCGGTATGGACTGGCTTTCGGACTATGATGCGAAGATTTATTGTAAGAAGAAAGAGGTTACGATTCTTGATGATAATGATAAGGAGCACCTTATTTTTAGAGCAGAATCGTCACCACCTAATTCTTATTTAGATCCACCCCCAGTAGCTCAACTTAATTCAATTATTGGGGAGGAAGAGAATGAAATAACTGTCGGTGAGGAAAGGAATGTTCAAATAGAGGATGTACCTGTTGTGAAAGAATTTGTAGATGTATTTCCGGAAGATTTACCTGGACATCCTCCAGAACGAGAAGTTGAGTTTTCTATTGATTTGATTCCTGGATCAAGGCCTATATCGAAGACCCCTTATAGAATGGCCACTGTAGAGTTAGTCGAACTAAAGAAACAACTAGAGGAATTGAGTAATAAGGGATTTATTCGCCCTAGTGTTTCTCCATGGGGAGCCCCTGTTCTTTTTGTTAAAAAGAAAGATGGATCTATGAGGTTATGTATTGACTACAGGGAGATCAATGTTATAACGATAAAGAACAAGTATCCCCTACCTCGTATTGATGATTTATTTGACCAACTGCATGGAGCTCAATACTTTTCAAAGATTGACCTTCGATCTGGATACCATCAGTTGTGTGTGAAGAAGGAAGACATTCCGAAAACAGCATTTCGAACCAGGTACGGGCATTACGAGTTTACTGTAATGCCGTTTGGATTGACCAATGCACCCTCTGTATTCATGGATCTGATGAATAGAGTTTTCAAGGAGTATCTCGATGAATTTGTGGTAGTATTTATTGATGATATATTGGTATACTCCAAAACCTATGAAGATCATGAAAATCACTTGCGCATTATCTTGAAGACTCTGAGGAGGCATGAATTATATGGAAAGTTTAGCAAGTGTGAATTCTGGCTTCAGGAGATTTCTTTTCTTGGACATATTGTCTCTAAAGATGGAATCTCTGTTGATCCTTCTAAGACCAAGGCAATCCAAGAATGGCCAGCACCTACGAGTATAACTGAGGTACGTAGTTTTATTGGTTTGGCAGGTTATTATCGACGTTTCGTCCAGAATTTTGCCCGATTGGCAAACCCATTAACGAAGCTCACACGTAAAGGGGTTAAATTTGTTTGGACAAAAGAGTGTGAAGAATGTTTCGAAGAACTGAAGAGAAGATTAGTCAATGCTCCTATATTGACTCTACCATCGGGGAATGATGGGTTCGTTATTTATAGTGATGCATCAAAGAAAGGACTTGGCTGTGTCCTTATGCAGAATGATAGAGTTATTGCCTATGCATCACGACAGTTGAAAATTCATGAACAAAACTATCCTACTCATGATCTTGAGTTAGCAGCTGTGATCTTTGCTTTGAAGATATGGAGGCACTACCTCTATGGTGAAAAATGTGAGATTTATACTGATCACAAGAGTTTGAAGTATATTTTCTCACAAAAAGAACTCAACATGAGGCAAAGGAGATGGCTTGAATTACTCAAGGATTATGATTGTACGATACACTACCACCCGGGGAAGGAAAACAAGGTGGCAGATGCTTTGAGCAGAAAAGACCATGGAGTTTTGAACATGATGAGAATTGAAAGGGATCCAATTTTCATGGATCTAGTGAAGATGGACATGGGAATAACCAGGGAAGGTGAAACATCAATGCTTTTTCAAATGGTTGCCAAACCATCTTTACTAGAAAGGATTAAGAGTTCTCAGACCGATGATGAAGAATTTCAGAAGAAGATTAAAGCTGTGAATGATGGGAGATTGAGAGACTTTGTGTATGAAGATGGAACTTTGAAATTTGGAAAGAGACTTTGTGTTCCCAATATACCTGATCTAAAAAGGGAATTGCTGGATGACGCTCATAGTTCCAATTTCTCTATACACCCTGGGAGCACCAAAATGTATAGAGATTTGAAGGAACATTTTTGGTGGGACAACATGAAGAGGGAGATTGCTGATTTTGTGTCAAGATGTATGATTTGTCAACAAGTCAAAGTTGGAAGGCAACAGCCTGGAGGAGTCATGCAACCTCTTCCCATACCGGAGTGGAAATGGGACAATATTACAATGGACTTTGTCATGGGGCTACCAAAGACTCCTAGAAGGAACGATGCAATATGGGTTATTGTTGATCGTCTTACCAAGTCAGCACATTTTCTTGCTATAAGAGAAGATCTACCCCTGGAACGTCTAGCAAGACTATACATTAATGAAGTTGTGAGACTTCATGGAGTACCCCTATCGATTGTTTCTGATCGTGATCCCCGTTTTACTTCAAGATTTTGGAAAAGCCTTCAGAAATCCCTGGATACTGAACTTCATTTGAGCACTGCTTACCACCCTCAGACAGATGGACAATCAGAACGGACTATTCAGACCTTAGAAGACATGTTGAGATCTTGCTCCCTTGACTTTCAGGGTATGTGGGATCAATATTTACCACTGGTAGAATTTTCCTATAACAATAGCTTCCATTCAAGTATTCAGATGGCACCATATGAAGCATTATACGGAAAGAGATTTCGTACACCAACCTGTTGGGATGACGTTGGTGAAAGAAAACTTGTAGGCCCAGAACTGGTGGAGGAAACGGTGGAAAAGGTGAAGGTAATCCAAAATCACATCAAAGCAGCTCAAAGTAGGCAGAAGAGCTATGCCGATAATCGAAGGAAGGATTTGGAATTTCAAGTCGGTGATCATGTTTTCCTGAAGGTATCTCCATGGAAGGGAGTCATACGTTTTGGTAAGAAAGGAAAATTGAGTCCCAGGTACATCGGACCTTTCGAAATTCTAGAACGAATTGGGGTTGTAGCTTACCGATTGGCAATGCCGCCAAGTCTCTCCAAAGTTCACGATGTGTTCCACGTATCTCTGTTGAGAAAATACATGCCTGACCCAACGCATGTACTCACCTATGAGGAATTAGAACTGGAACCGGATCTGTCTTATTGTGAAGAGCCCGTCAGGATTCTTGATACAAGAGAACAAGTACTGAGAAACCGGACGACGCGTCTGGTAAAAGTTTTGTGGAGAAATCATAAGATGGAAGAGGCAACGTGGGAACCCGAGGAACTTATGATGAAGAACCACCCGAGTCTTTTTATGCAGTAATACCCTAGAAATTGCGAGGACGCAATTATTTGAAGGAGGGGAGAATGTAACACCCCAAGCTTCTACGGTACGTTTCCCTTCGAATAATGTGATAGCGTGTGTTGTACGCAACACCGAGTTCTAACACACCATAACTAATCAAACTAGCCGTTATGAATAGTAATACCTACTTTTTGAAATTATATATATTTTATATTTGAAAATGGACTTCATTTTTGGATTCGGAATATCGAATTTAGCCTAGGGTGAAATTTTGGTACATTTCGGATAACTTTCATATTTTGATGAATAGTGAAAATTACTAAATTTTAATTAAAAACAACTTTTTTAATCAAATTAATTACTAGTGATAAATTATGAATTTGAGTGGTTTTAAAGTATATTTAGAATATATTTTTACCATTTAATATAATTTTGGTCATTGGACATAATTTTACAATTAAACCGAACATAAACAAGTGTCAATCTTTTGATAGTTATTATCTCTTAAAAACACGCTTTTTGTTTTAACAGCGGGAATTAATTTTAAATTAATTTCTGCCACTTCTGTGTTTTGAATTTAGGAAAATGGATTCCATATTTGGAATCAGGATGTTCAAATTGTGTAAATAGATAACTTTTATTTTTAGACATTTTGAATAGTTACTGTGGTAAATATTTTATTTACCATGGTTAAAGGGTAAATCCGGTAAATAAGGGTTAAAAAATAATATTATAATAATACAAAATTACCCTAAAACGTGTCCTAACCTTATTGGTGGACACATACCCGACCATGGGCATCCTTGGGTCAATTTGGGGACCCCTTGGAGCCACTTGTATGTGGTAGGGACACTTTATATTAATAAAGTTAAAATAAAAATAAAAATGGCATAAGCTTACATCTTTTAGAAGAACAATTTTTACATAGGGTTATACATGTTGGATTTTCGATTATAAATATTCATTAGAAAGCTAAAAAGATTTCCTACATAATGATATTTTACTTATAATTTTTAGACATTAAATAATTTATTTTATTTATGACACAATGATGATGCAGTAATTACTATAATAGTGAAAAATTAAAATAAGTGATATTATAAATACCCAAATAAATATAATATGAAACTTTTAATGAATTAAACTAATTTTCTAGGATAATATGATATATTAGGATTGATTTAATTGACTTTGTTCGAAGTAATAAATCTTTTATGAGTTTCAAAAAAATCAACTAATGAATAGTGTCAAAATTGACATAAAAGAATTCTTAAAACAAATATTATATTATTAATTGATATTAAATTCCTAAAAATCTAAGGTTCGGCCAAGAGACTTATATCATGATAGGTTAATCATTAATGGACCACTTGGGGGTCTCTTGGATGTATATAGTAAGTTTATTAACCATAATATATAAAATACAAAGATACATTGTAAAAGTGAAACTAATTAACTTAGAGTTAATACTTAAAGATAAGGTTAATATAAGTACCCAAACCTGTCTAAATTCTATTGGATGAGTTTCTTTCGACCTATCCCCACCTCATCATTTGAATAGTCAACTTTGGAGCCTTTAGAAACCGAATATGAATTTATTATAAATTAATATTTCTAGCTTTTCCAAAGGTGCCCCTCACCCCTCTTATAAAAGGGCACTCCTCCTTCTCATTTCTTCACACCTTCAAAGCCTTTTAGTTCGGCCAAACTCTGCCCAAATACTCTCCCAACATCCCTCAATACAACCTAGAGGCCTTAGTTTGATCAGAAAGCCAACCTAAGGAGCCCTTTTGATCAAATCAAAAGGAAGAACCCGAAGAAGAGGTAATGATTTCACCACCCTTTTCTAAGTTCATTTCTTCTTCCACTTCTTCTTCCTTTGTTCTTACCATTCTGAAATAATAACTCCAGTATCTCACATATACTATGATGTTATTATAAATATGGTACAATCATATTCAGTATTCTATCCACCCTTTGAATAACATGTCACCATACGTGCGTACGTACGGCTTACCGTCTCCACGTCGTGGTGTAATTGTTATTCAATATAATATTATTTGGATGGGTATAATAATGATGTGTAACTCATGTAAATAATAAATATAACATGTTAATGATTCTGTATATATGATATACCATCCATTTATATATTATTTTAATATCAAAAGAATGATATTGTCGCTCGTGCGTACGTACGGACTACCGTCTCCACGAACGCGATGAGATTCATTCTCCATCGTAACCATTAAAGCGTAATTATCATTTTATGATTTAAAAATGATGTTTAAGAACTTGATATCATTATGGATATGAATAATATACAACCTATCCTTTACAAACATGTCTTATGTAACAAAACATATGAAAGAAAACAAGTAAGTTAACACCCGAAACAACGATAATACTAAGATATTATTATCAAATCAATATTAAAAGATCATATATGATATCATATTAATGTATATGATTCTTGTATAATTTAATAACAATTATTTCACCATTATACAGGAGGTTAACCTACCACAACCAAGGAAAAGTACAAGGTAAGGGTTATTTCACAATCTCTTCATTATCTGAGGTTGTATTATACGTAATAATCTACTGGGATCTCTTTATCATCCACATCCATGTTTCTTCGAAATGTATTTCAAAACATTTTTACTATTTACAAGAATATGGGTTAAAGTCATTTATACCCTTGTTTGACTTTTTATAAGAGGTTTATAAAGGAATCATTCCGTCGTTTTCAAAACAAGGTCCTTTTTAACCTTTTCGACAGAATTGAGGTAAGAATGTTTTTTTTAACTTATACGGCGAGTGCGGTTATTTTACGCCGTTATAAAATCTTCAAAGCTTTCCTTACAAGCTTATAAGAATATTTTCAAAGAAAATGTTTTATTTTATATGGATCTTAAATGATTTCAAAATAAAAGGAGATATTTCTTTAAAAAGAATTTTGATTTCATCTATGTCAACATCCTTTGATGGATTTTAAGATTATTTGAAGTTGATTTATTATGATACAAAACTTCTATATTGTATTGAAGGTTTTGTGATATGTTTGACTGTGGATGTGCTATTTTTATACCATTCATAGTTTATTGTGAAAGTATTGACATTTCGTATGCTAGTTTTAATACGAATGTTTATGTTATGTTTAAACCTTTTCATATGGGAATGCATTGGACTTAATAAGTGACGGGTGGAGCCCGCTATAGCTCCTCGATGCATCGGTAGGTCTCATGAGACAAACTAGTGTCTTGGCACAAGGCCTTGACAAAATCTTATTTGTAGTCTTGGCACAAGGCCTTGGCTATGTGGTTATGATAGTCTGGCATTATGCATTCCAACATTATCAAAGTGGTTATTGATTTTTGCATGTGATTATTCGATTAGTAGAATATCCATGTGAATAAGTAAATGGCATTATTTCATTTTACTTTTGCCATACCATGTTGAAGTTCAAATTTAAAAGGCTTTTGTTTTAGTAATGCATTGCCTTAAATGTTTATTCTTATTTATGAAAGTTTCCGCTATATTGTTATCCTTACTGGGCATTTGAGCTCACCCCTTTTCTATGTTTTATTTTTTCCCAGGATGTGAAGAAGTAAATTATGAATGACCTGCAGGGATATTATGAGGGGATAGTAGTGTGGATTATGGAGACATTATGTTTTTGTAGTAGTTTTTCATTTTATGATGTAATGTAAGACTTATGAATATATCTAGTGTTTCCAAGGCTACTAAACCAATCGGTCTTTCGAGATTTGATCTTTCTTGTGATCATGCCAATGTTATGTAATAATGCACCGACTCTGGGTAACTGGGGTCGGGGCGTTACATGGTTTATGATCATTTTGTTCAACAAAATTATTGACATTGAATTTCTTGATTCATTTTTGTACTCGGCAACATTATCTTGAAATATGAACCTTCTTGTGAACATTGAATAGTAAATTTCCCCTACATATCCATATTTTTTATTATGTTAATATTTATTCCTTTAATCCTATATCATTCCTACACATGGTTTTATAAATTTATTTTTTAATCTATGGAAAAATTTATAAATCTTCATTCTATACTCAATATAGATATTTTATGTTAAGGTGTATTGTTTCTAAATTATATCAATTATTAAATATATGAGTAAAAATTTTGTCTTGCATTAATGGGTGGGGAACATTTATAGATAACCATTGAGTGCTTTAGTAGGTCTTAGGAGAAAAATAAATAAGCTATAATTAGTTGGCTATTTATCTATAGTTTAAACCATCTTGGGAAAGGTCTTGATGGTAGAGGAATCATGAGAATAAGACATTAAATCCTATAATTGTGAATTTTCTCTATTAAGAATTCAATTATAATTATCCCTAATGTTTTCAAAATGATATTATCTCTGGATGTATTTCATTATCATTTTATTAATTAAATTTCATGTTTCATGAGTTATTTATCTTTAAATATTAATAACTCCTTATCTAATCATGATATTCAGGTTATTTAAATTACATTTATGTTCAATTATTTACCTTTACAAGTTGATTATTCTTATTCATTCATGATATTATTGGTTTTAGAAAACCCTTACAGATAATTTAAGCATTCCCAAATTTATTTCTTTATAAAGAATCCCTAAAGATTGCTGTGATTTACAATCAAGGATAATCTTAAGGGAATATTGATATTCTTGATAAAAGTTATGTTTTAATTTTTGTTTTAAAATGTAATTCGGTAAGCATGTATGTATATATTCTACCAAGATGACTAAAATATTTAGTCCCTCAATATGTGATTTCATGCATCTTATTCCAATGTAGTAAAGAAGACATCAGATCCATGTTGATGAGGTCAGGGTCACTATAGTTGGTATCAAAGAAAGTTTAGTAGAAACATTGGGATATAAATATAGGACAACATAGATTAGGGATCATAACCTTATAATATAATTTGAGAATATTTTTTTGAGAATATACTATATTTTTTTAAGGTTGAAATTATATCATTTTTAATAGATATACAACCCTATCTAGATATTACAAGTGGATGTGGTTCTAGAAAAGATGTACCTAGGGGTAAAAACACTTAAAATGGGGATTTAGCCTTAACCTGATCCTCACCTAGTGGTTGAATGTTGGCCTTTCTGTGAACCTAGATAGAAAATCCTAGAATTATTCCTAGGAAAATTCACATTTTATTTAGAAACCATTATGAAGTATTTAAAAATAGATATATATTCAAAGAAACTATATTTAAGATTATGAGAATAGTTGTGCATAAATTTTTCATTTAATGTTAATTGTTTCACTAGTTTTGGGATTATACATTATGTTTCATAATGATATGATCTAATATTGTTTATTCCATCATTTAGAAATGGATTCTTGTAGATGGAAGGGGAACTACATTAGGGAACATGATACAAATTTTAAGAATTGTTCTTTTTCTTATCAGATCCAGATGAAATATTTTTTGGGAACAAGTCTCCTAAACATTCTCATCATATGAGAACATAGTATCATATGCTAAAAAAATGTTTATCTAAGTGTTATGGATTCATAGGAAATAAGGATAAGAATAGTATGTTAGGGAAAAATAATGATAAACTGAATAAAGAAAAGAAAAATTTTCCCACATATTATAATTGTTGATTGAAACACCCTAATGTTTTAATAAATAGAATGGATTTTTTTCTATAAGTGTGGGGATAAAGGCCATTATTATTATTGTTTTAATGGAAATAAAAAAGTTTCCAATGTACAATACTTCAAATATAAGAATATGTGGCACTGCGAAAATCAATTTCTAAAACATCAAAGGAATACACCTCAAAATTAAATAATGGATCATGGTTAAGATTATGGTAACACCACAAACGATGTGAAATAATTAATGTGACTATTTTTTATTCAAGAATTATTTTATCAATTATATCCTGGTTATAAGAATTATGAATTCTATAAGTATTGTTATGAAGTACCTTTTCATTAATGATTTGAAAACGTATGTTGAACGGTACTTATGACCAAGAAAAATGATTCAATGTACTGTATAAATTATTGAAAAATACATGATTTATAGAATCATAAGCCTAATATATTCTTAATTATGAGAAAATTATACTGGGATAATGAGTTAATAAATATAAAATATGTAAACTTCATAGTACATACTTCTAGGGGAATGATTAATGAGTTGTTGATAAATTGGTTTCTACTATTATTGATGTAGTTTACAATATCATTAGTTTGGAGGAATTTATCCAATAATCATTTTTTTATTAAGGAATTTTGAGGCATGAAACTTTTCAATAAGGTTTTATAGATATTGATTTTATTAAAGTCTTTCAAAAACATACTTGATGAAGGTATTCACATGTTTGATATGTGATTATAAATAGCTATGTCTTGTTATTTATTGGATTAATGATGTTTTCATTTTGGATATTCAATTTCAAACTTTCTTAAATTTTGGATCATAATCTTTTGGATGTTTCATAAGGTTAACCATTTATAAAATGTTATAAGTTGAACATTGGATGATGTTTTATGGATTAAAGTAATAATTCACCATATGGATATTTATGCATTTTGGATATCATGTGCTAACCGTTTTCTCGTAATAATAACAAGATATTGAAAGAATTACTTACTAGTATATTATTTATATTATGAGCCATAAAAAGTGAATTTTAGTGCATCAAACATAAAAAATAATTTTTGGATTTTTATTTATTATATAAAGTGATGAATTTGAAATTGATCGATGAAAACCCAAAGGATGAAATAGTGCTTTTGAAATAGAAACATATCAAGTGAGTATATTTCAATACATTAATAGAAATTAAAATAATTCCAAAAATTCAGGAAAAGGATCATGAAAATAAAATTTTATCCTATTATATTAATATATGATGAATCATATGGACTTCAAATCATCAAAAAATTATGGTTTTGAGGTCCTTAAATTTCTGTTGATCACCCACTTTCTTGTGATCAATAACCTCTATCACTCTATATAATTATTTTTTTGAGTAATTCATATTAATATAACCAATTTCCACTAATTTTCACATACTTATAGACAATGTTCTGTGTTACCACATATGATCTTTTTACTTCCCTCTCTTGTTAAGAGGATATTTTATTAATCCTTTTACAATGGGGGTTCTTCAACAATGATATTTCCAAATTCCAAACCCTTAATTACCAAGATTAAGTAGAAATTTTATAGTTTCAATTTATTTAATTTGGGGAGATTGTAATACCTTGATATTTTAAAAGAATAACCTTATTTTTTATAGTGTATGTGACACACAACAAAGATCTTAAATTACAAACAAAATATCTATCTTTAAATTTAATCTCTTCGATAGCTTGCAGAATTTTCAACCCTGAGTTGAAATAAACCATAATATAATATAACATTTTAACATAACAATCCAATTTTTTGGAATTAATAGTACAAACTATATTATTAGTATTATGGTTATCTATATATTAGGGAAAAAATTAATTAAAATGGAATGTAATTTTTATTGAAAAACTATATTTTTTCTGAAAGATGGTTTAGTCGCACTTTACCCACATAATTTAAAATTAGTTTTTAACACTTTAATAAAAATTATTTCATAAAATGAAAATAATATTTAAAAATTATAATATAAAAAATTATCTTCTGGTGAGTATTTTTTATTATTCTAGGAAGATTCATTTTTGATGAATAGTGAAAAATACTAAATTTTAATTGATAAACGCTTTTAATTAAAATTATTTATAATGTTAAATTATATTTTAAATGGTTTTTAATTTTAAATTAGTTAAATTATGTATATATATATATTAATATAATTTATTATTATTAAATCATTTTCAAATTAAATTTTGATGGAATAATTTTGTAGACTTTAGAACATTTTACCTTTAAAAACTCGCTTTCTCGTCAAGTCTGCAAGATTACATTTAAATGAAATTTTTACAATTATATGAATTTCGTTTTCAAAAATTTATTAAATATTTTTAATATAAGGACCCAACCATAAACATTACATAATATTGAATAAAATGGATAATTCACATTGAGGATCTTTTCAGGTTTAGATTTTTAGAGAATTAGGACATAACTATTACATCTCAAAAGATTACAGGGTAGACACTTCTACACAATTTCCATTTTTTCATAAAATAAAAACTCTTAAAAAAAGAGCCATGTATAGTTCCATGTTTTAGATAGCATGATTTTTCCTTGATCCCATCCATGACCCTATTCTTCTTTATGTCCTGTGAAAACATTTCAAAACTTGGGATAAGCATAAAAAGCTCAGTAAGGGTTATAAAACAAAGAATGATAAAATTTGTTCATAAATACATAAAAAGCATGAAATCTTTTACTTACCTCATGAAATCGTAAGATTTATGGAAGACACATATAAATCATAAATCATAAAGTTAACTTGTGGCATTCATATCATACTTACATTGTAGCTATCACAGTTACATAGGGAGTTACTTTGAAATACCCATCACAGTATATTCCCTAAAATATCTTAAGAGAAACATTCATGTTTAAATCTGTCACATTACCCAATGCATTGGAGAGCTATCCCGGGCTCACCCGCCTTAGCATTATCATGGAACCACTCGTATACGTAAATAATGTCTAAGAACCATCACATGATCATAACACATAACATAAGCGTAAAGGAAAGATAACATTTCCTCATTCCAATAAAAAAATATCATTTCTATATATTGAAATAATAAATCCATTCTCAAAATCATTTTCAGTACCAAAATACATAAAAATAGTATATGGTATTTATTTTTCCTTTAAAAAATATTTCATCTTGTTAAGGAATCCAAAGATCAAATAATACTTGTAGCGGCGGAGAGGTCGTTGTCACCGCTTACATAAAAAAACATTCCTTTTTTTCATTTAGTAAAATGCTTCATATAAAAAGATTCCCTTTGAATAAAATGAAATTTAAAATGGGTTTATACACCGTATAAAATAAATTCATGTATAAAACTAAAAATTCTTCAATGAAAGGAGATTGAGACAAGGTCCCATACCGCATGTCCAACATGAATCGATCATTCTTTAATATCCTGAATAATAATAAAAAGTTAATTTCTACTTGATTAAGAACCTTGATCAAGTTTATTATTCATTTTATATCACTTATTACCATGTTATAAACATTATGTAATCATTCAAGTTAATAATTTTCATTTTGTCGAGATTTGGTACTTGAGTGTAAAATAAACACCTTATATTTACAAGTTAACCATGTGGTCAATAGTTCATTATATCCAAAATGAAAATTATTTTTTATATATAATATATATCATATATGTCCAGTATATACATGTATTTATAATAGTACATAACATTTGGAGGTAAGAAATGAAATGCACCATTCATGGAGACGGTAAGTTGTATGTATGCATGAACACTAATTTCATTTATATTTATTATTTTAATGGAATTAAAACATAATTATACAAAGGTATATTATAATTCCTGTATAATATCATCTATAATATCATTAACTCTCTACTTTATACATCCCACATAAGGAATTAACGAATTACATCACTTTGAGGGGGCGGTAGTCCGCACTTCCTCAACTGAGATTATCGTATTTACCCACTATGGAAAACATAAAGGCGTGCTATAAATGGGAATTACATAAGCATAAGGAAATCATAAACATAATATATATCATATATAAATACATTTCAATCATAATGGCCACCATGAGAGGCAGTAAGAGGTAATTGAACAATCATCATTTCGTGAGGCGTTAGTTTGCCATCCATAGAAACATTATGTTCTTCACCCATTAGATGGAGGTGTGTGTAAGTGTAGTTAGAATAATTATCATAAAAAATCCTATTATATTGATTATACTGGTGTTTTTACAAAATAATGGAATAAAAATATTTTAGGGGTTGGAGACGTAAAATAAAATAAAACAAATTAAGAGAAACTATTACCTTTAATTTTGGTAACTCCCTTTGGTTTGAACCAAAATGACTTCTTGAAGTGCCTTATTTATAAGGTAAGGCTTCTAAGAGGAGGAGAGGTATGTGGGGAGATTAATTGGGAATAGTTTGGACAAGACAAATGGCTTGATATGTGTGAGTAATTGGTTAGAAGTGGTCTCTTTTTATAAGGGAGAGGAGGGGATCTTTAGGAATGTGTGAAAATATTATTTTATTATATAATTATTTTCGGTTTCTAAATGTCCAAAAATCATTATGGACGAAGATAAGATGACTAATATTTGAAATAAAATCATCAAACAAGAATTTGACATGTTTTGGATAATATTATAATCATTATAATCATATTTATTTAAATCATTTATTAATGAGGTAAATACTACATCATTATTGTGTCATAAATACTTTCATTTATTTGAGGTCTAAAAATTATAAAAAAAATTACCATGATGTAGGAAATATTTTTATCTTTACAATGAATATTTATAGTTGAAACGATAACTTACATAACCCCACATAAAATTTAATTTACTAAAAGCTATTTGTTTTTGTCATTTTTGCCTTTACTTTAAGTTAATTAATCTAAACTGTCATTATCACTCCCAAGTGGCTCAATGGGACCCAAAATCAACCCAAGGGTGCCCAGGGTCGGCCATTACTTATACAATAAGATTATGACACGTTTAAGGGTAATTTTATATTATTATAATATTAATTTGTTACTCTTATTTACCTGATTTACCCTTTAACCGCGGTAAATAAAATATTTACTAAAGTAAATATTTAAAATGTCTAAAAATAAATGTTTCCTATTAACAAAGTTTGGGAATCCGAATTCCAAATATGGAATCCAATTTTCCAAATTCAAAACACAGAAGTGGAAGTAATTTATTTTAAATGAATTCCCCCTATCAAAACAAAGAGTGTGTTTTTAAGAATTAATAACTATCAAAATATGGACAGTTGATTAAGTCCAATTTCAAAGTGAAATTGCTTACAATGACCAAAATTGGATTAAATGGTAAAAATATATTCTAATTACAATTTAAAACTAATGAAAAAGTAAATATAACCCTATAAATAAATTAGATTAAACGGAACTTTTGAAATAAAATACATTATTTTTCACCATTCATTAAAAAATGAACTTTATAGGAAAATTTCCAAAAAATTGCACAAAGTATGTTTTGATGTCCCCATTACAAAGAAAAATTTTATTTGGTCAGATATAATGTATTAATGTGGACAAAACTATATTTAAATATGGTTCTCTATTAAAGGTCGGTAAATTGACCTTTTAATGAAAATTATGCTTAAAATTAGATTCATTCACATTTTAAGCCTTTAACTTTTATTGGATAAATGTAAATACTTGTATAATCATATTGTAGTTAGTTTTTTTCATTCCTGCCAATACAACGGCTTTGAGTTAACTGCCATTTAAAATAATAATATTATATTATTAGTGTGCAACGTAAGATTTCAATGAAACTCATTGTTGCGTATCGTGTACTCTATCGAACGTAACAACCCTTTTAAAGTAAAAATAATATTTAATTAAAAAATATTGATAAATATGAAAATATATTATTTGTGATTTACTTGGGATGTTACATCCTTCCAACCTTTTGGAAATTTCATCCTCGCAATTTTTATTCACTTATCAAAATAAGTGGGCGTATTTATCACTCATAGCATTTTCAGACTCCCATGTTGCCTCTTCAACCATATGGTTTTTTCACAAAACCTTTACCTAGTGAATTACCTTATTCTATAACACCTTATCTCTACAGTCAAGAATCTGGACTGGTTTTTCTTCATAAGAGAGATTCTCTACCAACTGAACTACGTCTGGGCTCAAAACATGAGATGGATCTGGCATATAATTTCTCAACATCGAAACATGAAAAACATTGTGTACCTAGGATAAACATGAAGGTAATTCTACTATGTATGCAACTGATCCAACTTTCTCTCGAATTTCATAAGGTCTAATGAACCTTGGACTCAAATTTCCCTTCTTACCAAAACAAATAACACTTTTCCATGGATAAACTTTGAGAAAGACATGATAACCTACCTTAAAGGAATGATCCTTCCTCCGGTTATCTGCATAACTTTTATGTCCACTCTGAGCTGTTCTCAAGTGCTTCTGAATCAACTGAACTTTCTCTACCATATCTTCTACCAATTCTGGTCCCATCAGCTTCCTTTCACCTACTTCATCCCAAAAAGTTGGAGTTCGACAATGCTTTCCATATAATGCCTCAAATGGAGCCATCTGTATACTAGAATGAAAACTGTTATTATAAGAAAATTCAACCAAAGAATGATGTAGGTCCCAACATCCCTGAAAATCCAACGAGCAAGCACTTAACATATCCTCCAATGTCTAAATTGTTCGTTCTAATTTCCCATCTAATTAAGGGTAAAAAGTTGTACTAAAATTTAATTCAGTACCCAATGACTTCTGAAGGCCTTTCCAAAAATTAGAAGTAACATGGGATCATGATCAGATCCAATGGAGAGGGGAACTCCATGAAACCTAGCTATATCTTTAACATACAACCAAGAAAGTTAATCTAGAGACAAAGTATCTCAAATAAGAAGGAAATTAGCAGATCTAGTCAATCGATCAACTATAACCTATATTGCATTATTACCTTGATATGTCTTTGGTAATACCACAACAAAGTTCATGGATATATTTTTCCCTTTTCCACTTTTCCACCGGTAGAGGCTGAAGCATCCCTTTCGATAACTGCCACCCTGTTTTAACCTGCTGACAAGTCAAACACTTCACAGTAAAATCAGCAATATCTTTTTTCATTCTATCCCACCGGTAATACTCTCGAAGATCTCTATACATCTTCGTACGTCCAGGATGAACTGAAAATAGAGAACTATTAGCTTCACATAAAAACTAATTATTCAACTGTAAATCACAAGGCACACATAATCTTTTAACAAACCTCAATACATAATCATTATCAATGTTAAAATTAGGCAACTTACCCTTCTGCACCAACTCTACCTTTTCCTACAACTCACTGCCTTCCTTCTGGGCTTGCTTCATTCTGTCTGATAGAGATGATCTCACTAACACCTGATAAAAAACAGAATAATTTCTTTCACCAAGAACTTCTATGCCAAAGTTTAACAAATCTAAAACAAAAGGATCTTGTTACAAATGTAACATGGTTAATTTAACATTAATTTTTCGACTCAAAGCATCAGCCACTTTATTTACTTTTCCTGGATGGTAATGGATCGTGAAATCATAATCCTCAATTAATTCTAGCCATCTTCTTTGTCTCATGTTCAATTATTTTTTAGTGAATATATACTTTAAAATTTTGTGATCATTATATATTTCACATTTTACTCCATACAAATTATGCCTCTAAAATTTTAAAGCTAAAACAATATCAACTAATTCCAAATCATGTGTAGGGTAATTAAACTCATGAGGTTTCAACTAACGTGAAGCATAATAAATTACCTGATCATCTTGCATTAGGAGACATCCAAGTCCTTTCAATGAAGATTCAATATAGATAAAAAACACACCATTTCTTGATGGCAGTGCCAAAACTAGAGCATTCACCAATCGCCTTTTAAATTCTTGAAAATATTCATCACATTCATTTTTCAAGATGAACATAACACCTTTTCGAGTTAACTTATTCATTGGACTAGATAACCGTGAAAAGTTTTCAAGAAAATTCAGGTAATAACTTGCCAAAACAAGAAAACTATGGATCTCAGTTATATTTGTGGGTCTTGGCCATTCTTCAACAAATTTTTTTTTAGCAGGATGAACAGTCATGCCATTTTTTAAAAAAATGTGACCAAGGAATGATATTTTTTGTAACCAAAACTTACACTTGCTGAATTTCCCAAAAAATTTATTTTCTTTTAAAGTTTACAAGACAACCCTTAAATGAATGTCATGTTCTTCTTTACTTTTAGAATAAACCAAAATATCATCAATGAACACAACCACAAACTCATCCAAGATCTCACGGAAAATTCTATTCATCAGATCCATGAATACATCAGGTGAATTAGTTAACCCAAAAATCATAACTACAAATTCATAATGGCCATATATAGTATGAAACGTGGTCTTCAGAATGTATGCTTCACTTACTTTCAACTGATGGTACCTCGATCTCAAATCAATCTTCGAAAATTACATAGCTCCCTGGAGCTGATCAAACAAATCATCGATATGAGGCAAAGGATACTTATTCTTAATAGTGATGTTTTTCAATGCTCTATAATCAATGAAAAGTATCATGGAACCATATTTCTTTTTAAAAAACAAGATAAAAGAACCTCATGGTGATGTGATAGGTCGAATGAAACCTTTATCTAATAACTCCTGTAATTTCTTCTTTAACTCTAAAAGTTCAATTTGAGCCATTCGGTAAGGGGGTTATGAAACTGGTTTAGCATCAGGAACTAAGTCAATAGTAAATTCAACGTCCCGATCAGGTATAATACTAGGAAACTCATCAGGAAAGACATCAAGGTACTCATTTACCACTAGCACATCATTGATCAGAACAGTTCCTTTGTTTTCAATAATATGTGAAATGTAACATTCATTTCCATATTTTACTAGTTTCTCATATTCCTGACATGTTATCAACAACATGGTTTCATTTTTGTGTACAAACTGAAAATCATTATAAAAATAAACCTCTTTAGCTCTACGTTCAATCTAAGAACGATAAACAGAATTCCAATCCATGCCCAATATAACATCAAACTATACTAGAGGAAAAACAATATGGTTTTTAGGTAGATTATTTCCACACACAAGGACACGAATGTTCTTATGTTTTCTTTTTGTCTCAACATTTCTTCCAAGAGTTTTTACCATAAATTCAGTATTCATATCATGAGATGGAATTCCTAATTTACTAGAAAACTTCTTAGAAATGAAAGGGTTTGTAGACCCTGAATCAAACAATGCATTGGCATAATCTGAACAAACAAACAGTTTACCTGATACTACTTCATTTTATGGCCCAACATCTACTGGAGTAGTTGCAAAGGATTTTTCCACCCCTTTCTTCTTGTATTCTGGCTACTTTCCTTCAATTGAGTTCTCTGTTGAACACTCATTTTCATAACGACCCATTTCATTGCACTTAAAATATTTTAGTGACTGTCAATCAGATTCTGTCCTACCATTACCCACATCTTTTTTAGTGAAATTATTAGCCTTATGTCCCATTTTACCACATCGGTAACACTTACCATAATTCAAAAGACATTCCCCAGCATGCTTTTTACCATAATTTTTACAAACTGTAAACTTAAGTTTCTTACCATCAGACTTTTTGGAAGAGGTCTTCCCTTTTGTATGTCACCTCGACCACTTATTCTATTATTTGTCAAAGAATTCCCGATCATCATCAAACTCCATTTTCACCATCTTCGCACAATGAAAAAGTTTTTCATAACTTTTTAACTCACGAGAAGTTAATTCCCTTTGATACTTTGGCTTTAATCCTGATTAAAAACAGTTGATTTTACTATCAAGATCTTGTATGAAATTTGGAGCATACCTTGAATGTCCAGTGAATTTTTCTTCATAAGCAGCCACTGATTCTTCCTCCTACCTCAATTCTAAGAATTTTTGTTCCATCCTAAGATGAACCACCTTAGGAAAATATTTCTCAAGAAACATACCTTTGAATTCATCCCAATCGAGAGCATCAATATCCTCACTATCCCTGATATATTTCACCATCGACCACCACTAATCAGCTTCACCTTCCAAATGGTAAACAGAAAGACTAACCTTTTGGTGTTCTGAAAAACCCATGACATCAAAAATCTTCTCCAATGCTTTAATCCACCCTTCAGCTAGCACAAGGTCCGATGATCCTTTGAATGATGGGGTATGTTGCCTCATGAAATGCTCTACTACTAACATGTTCTTCTATGGTTGATCTAGCTGATCTCGTACATGGATACCACCACTATTT
This sequence comes from Viscum album, assembly GCA_963277665.1. Lineage (NCBI taxonomy): Eukaryota > Viridiplantae > Streptophyta > Magnoliopsida > Santalales > Viscaceae > Viscum > Viscum album. Next base: position 1,846,014,604 of record OY728150.1, read on the forward strand.
ATAGCCTAAGTCAACTATGCTATCACTGCAACAAACAGTTCAGTTCCAATTCTGACCATATCAGGTTACTGATTTGGAAGGTTGTCTTCCTCCTGATGTCGACCCAACATAGCTACCCTATTTCCTCTATGGAAAACCATTCTGAACAAAGAAATATCTTAGGCAAAGCAACATGGTAATCTGTAAATTCTATATGATATAAATATTAACATAAATTAAATTATGGATATTAATTTAACAATACCCTAACTCCTAAAGTTATCTAAACCTCCCTCTGATACCAACTATAAGGACTCTGCCATAAATATTACATAATATTGAATTAAATTAATAATTCACATTGAAGATCTTTTTAGGTTTAGAGTTTTAGAGAATTAGGACATAACTATTACTTCTCAAAAGATTACTAAGTAGACACTTCTACACAGTTTCCATTTTTTCATAAAATAAAAAATCTTAAAAAAAGAGCCATGTCCAGTTCCATGTTTTAGACATCATGACTTTTCCTTGATCCCATCCTTGACCCTATTCATCTTTCTGTCCTGTGAAAACATTTCAAAACTTGGGATGAGCATAAAAAGCTAAGGGTTATAAAAAAAATGAAAACATTTTATCATAAATACATACAAAACATGATATCTTTTACACACCTCATGAAATCATAAGATTTATGAAAGACACATAGAAATCATAAATCATAAAGGTAACTTGTGGAATACATATCATACTTACATTGTAGCTATCACAGCAACCTAGGGAGTTACTTTGGAATACCCATCACAGTATATTCCCTAAACTCTCTTAAGAGAAACATTGACGTTTACCTCCATTACATTACCCAATTCATTGGAGAGCTATCTCAGGCTCACCCGCCCTAGCTTTATCACGGAATCACCCGTATACGTAAATAATGCCCAAGAACCATGACATGATCATAACACATAACATAAGCATAAATGAAAGATAAAATTTCCTCATTGAAATAAAAAAATATCATTTCTAGATATTTAAATAATAAATCCATTCTGAAAATCATTTTCAATACCAAAATATGTAAAAATAGTATATGGTATTTATTTTTACTTTTGAAAACATTTCGGCTTGTTAAGGAATCCAGAGATCAAATAATACTCGCGGTGGTGGAAAGGTCATTGTCATCGCTTACATAAAAAACATTCCTTTTTTCCGCTTAGTAAAACAGTTAGTATAAAAATATTCCCTTTGAATAAAATGAAAAGTCAATTGGGTTTATACATCGTATAAAATAAAATCTTGTATAAAACTAAAAATGCCTCAATGAAAGGAGATTGAAACGAAGTCCCTTACCTCATGTCCGACTTTACTCGATCGTTCTTTAATCTCCTGAATAATAAACAAAAGATAATTTCTACTTTCTTAAGAACTATTTTCAATTTTATTATTCCTTTTATATCACATATTACCATGTTATAAACATTATGTAATCATTTAAGTTAATAATGTTTGTTTTGTTGATATTTGGTACTTGAGTGAAAAATGAACACCTGATATTTACAAGTTGTCCATGTGGTCAATAGTCCATTATATCCAGAATGAAAATCATTATTTAGATATAATATATATAATATATATCTTTTATATACATGTATTTATAATAGTACATAACATTTCGAGGTAAGAAATGAAATGCATCGTTCATGGAGACGGTAAGTCGTATGTACGCATGAATGCTACATTCATTTCTATTTCTTATTTTAATGGAATTAAAACAAAATTATACATAGGTATATTATAATACCAGTATAATATAATCTATAATATCATTAACTCCATCCTTAATAGATCCCACATAAGGCATTAACGAATCACATCACTTTGAGGGGGCGGTAGTACACACTTCCTCAAATGAGATTAACGTATTTCCCACTATGGAAACCATAAAGGAATGATATAAATGGAAAGTACAGAAGAATAAAGAATTCATAAACATAATATATATCACATTTAAATACATTTCCTTCATAATGGCCACCATGAGAGGTAGTAAGAGGTAATTGAACAATCATCGTTTTGTGAGGTGTTAGTTTTCCATCCACTGAAACATTATGTTCTTCACCCATTAGATGGAGGTGTGTGTAAGTTTAGTTCTAATAATTCTCATAAAAATATCCTATAATATTGAGGATACTGGTTTTGGTACAAAATAATGGAATAAAAAGATTTTATTGGTTGGTGAAGTAAAATAAAAAAAATTAAGATAAATTGTTACCTTTAATTTGGGTAACTCCCTTTGGATTGAACCTAAAGGACTTCTTGAAGTGCCTTCTGCCTATGGTAAGGCTTCTAAGAGGAGTAGAGGGATGTAGGCAGCTTAATTGGGCATATTTTGGACGAGCCAAATGGCTTTCGAGGTGTGATGTATTGGTTAGAAGTTGTCTCCTTTTATAAGGGAGAGGAGGGGCTCTTTAGGAAACTGTGAAAATATTATTTTATTTTATAATGATATTTGGTTTCTAAAGGACCAAAAATCATTAAGGTAGATGATAAGATGACTAATATTTGAAATAAAATCATTCAATCATAATTGGGCATGTTTTGAAAAATATTATAATCGTTATAATATTATTTATTAAAATCATTTGTTAATGAGGTAAACACAACATCATTATTGTGTCATAATTACTTTAATTTATTTGAGGTATAAAAATTAAAAAAATTTACCATGTTGTTTGAAATAATTTTAAATTTCCAATGAATTTTCATAGTTGAAAATATAGCTTATATAACTCCATGGAAAATTTAATTTACTAAAATTTATCTGATTTTGTCATTTTCGCCTTTACTTTAAGTTAATTAATCTAAAGTGCCACTTTCACTTCCAAGTGGCTCAATGGGGTCCCCAATCCACCCGAAGATGCGCATGGTCAGTCATGACTCATACAATATGATTAAGACACGTTTATGGGTAATTTTATATTATTATAATATTATTTTGTTAACCTTATTTACCTAATTTATGCTTTAACCACGATAAATAAAATATTTACTGAAGTAAATATTTAAAATGTCGAAAAATAAAAGTTACCTATTTACACAATTTGGGCCTCCTGATTCCAAATATGGAATCCATTTTTTCAAATGAAAAACACATAAGTGGCATAAGTTAATTTAAAATTAATTCTTGTTGTCAAAATAAAGAGCGTGTTTTTAAGAATTAATATCTATCCAAAGATGGACAGTTGATTAAGTCCAATTTCAAAGTGAAATGGCATCAAATGACCAAAATTGGATTAAATGGTAAATATATATTCTAATTACAGTTTAAAACCAATTAATAAGTTAATATATCCCAATAAATAAATTATATTAAAAGGAATTTTTGAAATAAAATACAGTATTTTTCACTATTCATTAAAATTGAACTTTTTTGGAAAAATTCCAAAAAATTTCACAAAGTAATTTTTGATGTACCCATTATAAATAAGTATTTTATTTAGTCAAATAGAATTTATTAAAGTGACCAAAACTATATTTAAATAGGGTCTTCCATTAAAAGTCAGTAAATAGAACTTTTAATGAAAATTATGCTTAAAATTAGATTCATTCACATTTTAAGCCTCTAAGTTTTATTGGATAAATGTAAATACATGTATACATATTGTAGTTATTTTTGTTCATTCCTTCCAATAAAACTACTAGGAGTTAACTTCCATTTAAAATAATAATATTATATTATTAGTGTGCAACATAAGATTTCAAAGAAACCCATTGTTGTGTATTGGGTACGCTATCAAACATAGCAACCCTTTTAAAGTAAAAATAATATTTAATTCATAAATATCAATAAATATGAAAATATCTTATTCTTAATTTACTTGGGATGTTAAATTTAATCAGTATAATATATATTATCTGATATGGGTATATTATTTTTTGACCAAAATTAAATGTGAAAACATTAAAAATTACGTACTGCGGTTAAGGTAAAAATAGATTTATCAAGTTTAAACAAAAAATATAACAGTTAAAATACACTAAAAATAATTCAAATAAGTATTTTATTTATATACTATTACCCACTAATTTTTATTTTTCTTAAATAATTCAATTTGGATCATTATGGTATGTGGAAAATGTAGGTACACAATTTTATTTTAAAAAATTACAGGAGTGCCACTCACCTAACTTATAAATGGATACCCCATATCCTCTCTTGTTTAGACCATAAAACCATTTTGGTTTTACCATTAGCTACCCAAATCAGTTTCCTAATTACATCCTATCACATTACAATCCCTATAATTGGTATAAATCCATCCATGTAAAGGATTTGGTGCAATTCTAATGAGGTTACACGAAGAATTAGTAATGTTCATAAATGAGTGTTTTTATTTTATTTATTCCCCTACATTCTTAGACATTTATTAAACCATGATGATATAATAAAATAATTTTTTATATATAATGTAATTTTTTTATTTTAATTTAATGACCTAAAACCATCTTCACTTTCATAAAATGAATTACAAAATCATTTTTTATGCGTACGAAGGACTGCCACCTCATGAATAGATGTGATTCATTTTTCCATTACCAGCTCTAACGGTTCGCTTTAATGATATATATAAATTATATAAATTATATTTATAACATAATAATACCAATTTAGTCATTATATAATATATAACTTTTTTCTTCCCATTTCGTGGAGGATATGATAATGTCACCCGTGTGGACTACCACCATCACGATGCGATGTGACCCTCTTTTTTAATCACCACAAAAAATAATGATACATATAAATATATTTTATAAAATAATTTTTTATATATGATATTATGATCATTATTGAAGTTGAAAATATTACTTACATCCATCATATAATGACCATTGAAAAGTGGAAATGTTACCCATACATGCGTACAACACACCATCTCTTTAACTGTAGAGTACTTCATCTTTCAAAACTAACATTCAAAATTGGTCTTAAATGTATAATTGATATATAAATATGATAATTAAGTCATTATAATTATTTTATAGTTCATTAAAATAATAATATTCAAAATAATAAGAACGTTCCAAAAATTACATGAATGATAAAACAGGGAAATTAACAACTAAAACAATGAATATTACCAAAGATCATTAACAAACGGGTGATAAGATGTTATAAAAGGATCATATTATATTATAAATATGATTATTATTCTGGAATAAAATTACAACATTTTCAAAACCATCATAAAGGATGTTAAGTCCCATTCTATCAAATATATGCATGAGGTGATGGATTCTTTATAAATTTTCTTTTCATTGAGGAACATTTGCATGTCATTCTAAAATTTCTTTTATAGGGTGAATATAATTCCAAATTAACATTAAATATAACGAATAATTAATACTTCATGGTATTTTATTTTTCAATTTGAATTATTTCTTCCAGTTTGATTTGGCTAGAATATTACTAGGTAGTAAGGGACATAATCACAATTCCACCTCATTAAAAAATATTATAATGTTATTCACATAATTATTTTTATATGGTGTACATACTGACCCTTTGAAATGTAATATCATGATTCCATAATAAATTATGGTATTTTAATTTTCAATTTGAATTATTTCAAACAAGGGTTATTGACATAAAAGTTACCATGTGGTAACAAATTCCTTAACTCAATATCATTTTATTTGGTTATATTACTACTTCACTGATTTTAATATTTTATGATTATGTGTGTAAGAAAATTTGACTATCTATTTTTTTAATTACTCTTGAATTATTTTTATTTGAATTTGATACACATAATCAATTAATTGTTTAATTACCTCTTCAATTTTATAATCATTGTAAGGGTTTATTTCTCAATATCATAGTAATTGATATTTTTTATATTAAATTTTAGTTAAAGGAAATTATTAGATTATTTTGTAGTAAATAAATTTAATTTAATTTTCTTATGGTTATTTAGGATATTTTCATATAATAGTAACTTTTTTCTACTCTTTATTATGTAATATAATTGATAAATTATTATTAAGAAAGTAAGACTTCATTTCCCTCTTTAATCGGATATCTTTTTTCTTTCAAATCCATGTTTTATAAAAAATGATCTAACAAAAATTTTCAAACTTTATTGAATTATTTACTGAGTAAATTTTTACACATTTCATCTTTTTGATAAAAAATTTAATGAAATATTCATTTTGTTTTAAAAAAAATCTTCTTTATCTATTACCAAAAAAGTGTAAAGAATACTTATTTTAACACCTACAACATGAATGGAATTTCCAACCTTCGTGAATAATAAAATATTTTTAATATTCTTTTATAAGCTTCAAATTATATTTTCAACAAAGTTTATTTTCAAATGGTGTATTGATATTTAAAAAAAAGATTTTCAAAATGAAAAGGATATATTCCTCAATATTGTTTGTAGATAAAATTTTATGATATTTGTATTCACAATGATAACATCCATTTATTTTTACTCCAATGGGTAAATTGTTTACTATACCACCCTTGTTCTTTATATATATGTTTTATGATCGTTTTTTCCAAGTAAAGTACTGTCATTAACTTTATTGATTCATTCTGGTATTGTTAAATTTCCGTTAAAATATTCACTTCCCTATGATCATTGGATAGTATATCTCACATAATTATCCATAATATTTATCATAGAATTATTTATTTATTAATCTATATATCATCTCTACATATGGTGTTATATATTTATTTTTTATCTTGTGAAGTATTTATAAATCTCTATTCTTTACTCACCATAGATATTTGATGATAAGGAACCTTTTTCATGAATTAAATCAATTATTTAATATATTAAAAATGATTTAGACATGGAATTATGGTTGGGTTCTACTTATAGATTTCCCCTTGATGCATCGATAGGTCTCGTGAAAAAAATAGTAAGCTATAATTAAACAGTTTTTTACCTGAAGTTTTAAATGGCCTTACCAAAGGTTTTGAAGGTAGAGGTAGCATGCGCCCGAGACATGATGTCCAATAGTTAAACATTTACATAATTAAGAATTCATTCATTATTATAGATGATACTTTTACAATGATATTTTCTCTATATATATATTTCATTTTCAGTTTATTGATTAAATAAAATTTGTTTTCTATTATTATTTGTAAAATATTGACAATTACATATCTTATCATGAGTTTCATGCTATTTAAATGGCATGTGTGTTTATCTATTTAACATTCTATATATATTTTTCTTATTAATTCAGGATAGCTACTTCTATACTTAACCCTTACTGATAATTTGATCTCTCACCCATTTGATTCCTCTCTCAAGATTACATGAAGTGTACTATGATTTATATGCAAGGATATTATATAGAGAATAATGTTATTCTCAAAAATAAATATGTTTTAATTTCTGTTTCCAAATGTAATTTGAGAAACATATATGTATCTTTTTTACCAATACCACTAAACTATTCTGTCCTTGGGGATGTAATTCTATAAATCTTTTTCTAATGTATTAAACTACCCAATACCTCTAGGTCGCTTGGTTTGGGGCCACTATATAATTGATCTAAGAAAATATGTGTATTTATTGAATTTAAAGCCGAAAATAAGGTTTTCAATTAAAAAATTAATTTTGGGTGTCCTAGGTAAAGAGTTTTTTAGAAATTGAAAGAGAATATTTAGAGTGACCTAAATTATTAATTACATGATACTTAATTGAGTTGATCAAAATAATCTAAAATAATAATAAATTCTCCATATTACCTTTCTATATTTATTCCCACTTATTATTCTATAGGGTTTATCATCAATATAAAAAATTCATATATTTATATATTTTATTAATAAATTTAAATTTCTGAAAATATATTTAATGAATTAAACATTTCAATCAAAATATAATAAATTAAAATTTCCTTGTCAAAATTGAATTAGACACATATAATTTCTTATGATATAAATAACCTCATACACTTTTTGGTACATTTAACTTAGTTTGGAACCATTATAAAAGAAAAGGTGGTATTGATTTAATTTTCAAGTGTATATATTATTTATTAGGGATGTTTCCTTTAGAAACACAAAGATGGTAGTGATTTAGTTCTCGCAAAAACATTCAAAAACTTATTTTAGTCATTACCAATCGCTTCATGGGATTGTAATCTAACCTTATTGACGTATGATGAATCAAATATTAATTATAAAATATCTTGAAAATATGTTTTTTAAAATTTTCTCCAACTCATTACAAGTGGCTAGTCCTTATTTATTGGAAACTATTATCCCATGTCGAAGAGTATTTTACTTGTTATCAAGGAGTAATGTTTTGGGAAATGTGATAGCCTTAATCCCTTTATAGTGATGTATCCTAAGAGACAAATTTTATTTATAATATATTACAAAATTAGCATTGTTAGAAAACATGATGAAAATTTAATTATTTTTTATAAGTAAACAATAATTATCTTCTTACTTTATTCACAATTTCTTCTTCTCTAATATTTATGTGTGTTCCTCTATATCTACCAAAAAATACCCCTTACTCATTGCAAATATTTCAGAAATATATGGGTAGCTATATCTCTTAATTTCCTTATAAATCAAGAAAAATTTATGGAGATTAAAAAAAATTACATGTTACTCAAAACCATGATGTGTTTCATGTAAATCTCAATTCTAAAAATCAAGTAATTAATTATAAATATCTTATTTGAGATAGTAATACATTTGACCAAAAATTCTTATAAATATAAAAATATTAATGATTTTTTTGGGACAATATGTTGTTTTATCAACTTTCTATATAACCAAAATCTATATGAATAATATATTTCTCTTCTAATTTAATCCAATGAACATTAAATTTGATATAAATAAAAGAACTTGATTTTGTTAAATTCATTATGTTTCTTCCTTCACATTAATTCAAATACCTACTCTAAAAACATCACCAAATAATGTTGAAAAACCATTAAGGTTTCAAGGTGAACTAGGATTTGGCTATGAAAACAATATGATAATTGTTTTCTAATGTCAGTAAAAAGTGTATCCATCCCTAATAAGTCAATATCAAGAATTTTACAGTGTTTATAAAGGAAAATAATCAAAACCCTGAAATTTTTGCTGATGTTATAACTCTCCCATTGTAGAAATAAACTTTTAAAAACTATTCTTAAAACAAATTTATAATAGACAAAATCCACTGTCCCAAAAAAATAACAATGTCAACTAAGAAGTAAGCCACATTGTGTTTTTACAATTTTTTTGAAATATCAATTTATTTTCCAATTGTGTATATATAATAGAATTTAATAATAATGTTAAAAAATTAATATAATATGAAATAAATTCCATAACTCAATAAATATATTCTCAAGAAGATAATCAATAGTATAATCCCAATGTGAGAGTTTTATAAAAAAAATACCGGATAGAGAACTATTCATTAGATAACTTCATCTCCGAGCATTTAAAATAATATTATATTAACCATGTCTCATTATTTCTAAAGGTTTATTCAATTAACTCAAAGTATTGTGAATCTTATCATGGATACATCAACCCCATCCAATGGATCTTTAATCTTCCCTGATTCATTTTTTAGAAACATAATACTAAATTAAATTTTGAAACTAATTTAAATAATATTAATAAAATGGAAATAATGAATATTATCTTCTATAACTATGTTTTACAAGTCAAGAATCTCCCTCTATTTTAAGACATAGATTCTCCACCTCTATCTATTAAAGGGAGTTTTTAAAACTTATCCCCCTTCATCAAAAACATTCATTGGACTATGAAAAATCCAAAACAACATCCCCCTCATCACAAAAGGAAGAGTAATGTTATAGGGAACATATTTATGAAGATTTTAAAATATAATGAATTAATGACAATGTATTCAATTTTGAGAATATTTATTTCTTAATGTGTTTCAAAAATATATGTGTGACTTGTTTTATTTTTTAAACCATACTCTAAATTGAGTTCACCTCATTCCACCTAATCTCTCAAAATGTTTAATGCGTTATCAATATGATTCAATATTGAATGATACATGGAGATATTTTATTGATTTACAATATATCATTTATTAGACCAAATAACTAATATATATAAAACTTCTCTTCTCATATCAATAAGACATGATTTCAAAAAAATAACAAAATTTATATCCTATAATTCCAAGTCATACAAGGATTTTATATTACTAAGAGTAATTGAATTTTTCTTCTTGGGATTTCAAGAAACATGTATTCATGTAATAACAAAATATCCTCTAGAAGTTAGCTTTCTAACTCCAACATCACTTTCCCAATCTAAATCACTAAATATATAAACCAAATATGTATATTTTTATCATTCCACAAAAAATACTCATGAAATATTTTTATATAAAAAAAGATAAACTTTTCAATAATAAGACGTGACTTGTTTTTATTTCTTTATAGTTTTTGACATAAATTAACCCCATACACAATGTTTAGTATAAATTTCATCAAATATAACAAAATTTTCATTTAAATTTTTAAATCTTTTTTTCTCAATATTATCCATTAATATTATTATAGTATTTAGTAGCAATGGAAATGACAGTAGTTACCTCTTTGAATTTCTACATTATAAAAAATATCAATATCAGACAAGTATTTTTTATGAAAATAAAACCTATTATATACATCACGTAAAACCAAAGAAAATTTTACCCCTATGGTTATTTACATCTCAATATATTTTTTTAATTTCATTAGAAAATTCATCCCAATATTTTGTCTCAATTATTGTAAAACTAATTTCATTAACACACACTATGTTATTAAGTGTGTTAGTACTGTTTTATGTTGTTTAAGTATTGGTATAACCATTGCCTATCTTAAAAATCATTTTATTTAAATAGTTATCCAAATTCAAATATCATATATTAGAACTTTTTTATTCTAATAAAGATGATTCTTTACATTGTATTCTTGGATGCCACTATCATAAAAATTAAATCCATCCTACTACCGAAAATAAACCTCCTCAGTGAGACCCAATTTTAAAAAGCTTATAATTTATACATATTTGATAGGCCATACATTTCCTTTGATAAAATATTTCAAAAAATATTCAAATAATTTTATGTATTTAAAATGTTGTAAATTTACCATAATAATTAATACATTAAATTTAATAATATCCTTTGAAAACCAAATTAGATATTTATCTTCCTACTTCACGTTTCTAATTAATTTTTTTTTCTAAAACCCACTTTACCCACATCAAATTCCTCTCACTGAGAAATGAATCTAAAATACATGTGAGATTCATCTATATTTGAATTAAATCATTATTCATGGAATTTATCCAATCCTTGTATTTTAATGATTCAATAATACAATTTCATTCATCTTGATATTGTAAACCTATATGGTTGGAGGTTCATAAAATATATCAATTATATATTTTGAAACTGTTATAACTAATCATTTAATCATATTTTACAAATTTGAAATCCTTGTTTAATTTAGTTTACTAGTCTCTTTCACTTATTCATCATATAAATTATCAACATTATCTTGATCATAATTGAATTATATAGCATTGGTTTATAAATACCATTCGTATTTTTCCCTCTATTTATGCATTTAATTATATCTTTAAATATAATTGATGTTCATCGTTTATCATGGCCAACTAACATAATGACATTAAATATTTTAATTTAATCATGATATTTTTTTATAATACTAAAAACCCCTTTTACAGGTTTTATAACCTATAAAAATCTATATATGAACCATTTAATGTAACTTTAAAAATTACCTTCCATTTAATTTTATTAATCAAGTGATTATGAACACTCTTAAACTCTTCTAATTTTTATTATTTTTATTCCATTACTCATTTTTCATATTTTATAAAAAAATCATGTATGAATCATTTATGAATATATATAGTAGTGGTTATAAAATGTATCTAGAAATACATTTATGTTCCATGATCTAAAAACATCATTCTTCTCATATTGAACAAAATAAATTTTTTAATTCCATTAATTGATTTTATTTTTGAAAATATGGAGATAGATGTTTACATACTTCTAAAGAAATTCTTCAAATTCTAAATTTTATTTGCAAATATATTATTAGACCAAAAATTATTAATAATATATTTCTTATCTTAACTAATCTATTTGAATGAGATTATGCTATTTTAGTACATGTGATTTTGTTTAAATAAATTTATCATATGTTATACAACTAAAATAATTATCAATTTTTTTGAATTATTGTATTTATTGGTTATTGTATTTCCCATATGCCCCCATACATTTGAGAATATGTGTTCAAGAGACCTTTATATTATTTTATCAATCAATTTTTAATTTAAATGACTATATTACACTTATTAAATACTTCAAAGTAATTTAAACTTTCCTAGTTTTCATTTGAAATATTTATCACAGAATATTGATTAAAAATTTTCACTTCTTTTTTAACCCATGTGACCAAGTCGTTAATGCCCTAAATAATTATACTATTTAATACTAAATCACAAAGATATATTTTTATCATTTAAAATAAATTACGAAATGTTTTTTTCCATTCAGAATAATAGTTCCATTGTTCAATCTTCTAATGCCTCATCCATTTTTTCAAAAATAAAATTACATTGTTTTATATTTTCATAAAACTAATATTCACATTATAAGTAATATAATATGCCATAAATTAAGAAAACATCATTATAATTTATTTCACACTCACAAATTTTAGTCCTTCTAAAAAATATAGTTATAAATAATTAAACTTTATCATAATAAAATATTCATACAAGGAATCATTCTTGAATTGAATCGAAGGTATATAAAAACTAAAAGAAGAAACAAAGTATAATTGACTTAATATTACTTCAATAAGTATATTTCACCATTTATTATTACTCATAAGATGATGGGAAAAAATTATTGAAAACAATGAACCTATGTCTTCAAAAATATTTGACATGTTCTACTGATATTATTATCTTGGATATTTATTTGGTGGACATAATTAAACTATATGAATTGAGACAAGATAGATAAATAGATAATGAAATACTATTCTTAATTAATTGGTAACATAGTTTATAAGAGAACATAAAGAATAGAGTCACACCCGTAAGAGAACTATAAAAACCCGAAAATGGATTAAATTATACTATCCTTTAGTTTGAGTACCTTTTTATAAGAACTCATGAATACAATATGGTTTTGGATTCATGATGATGTTTGAATTTTTATAGATATACCACATATTAAATAAATATGTTATTTAATTTCCACTTAATATTTTATTAATTAATTAATTATTTAATATTTTCACATAATCTAAAACCCTCAAGTGTAATAAATTAAGACTATATTAATATGAATGTTATAGACATAACCTAATTTTTAATTATAAATTGTTGAAGTGTATGAATATCTACACTTTAGTATGTATTCATGATAATTATACTAAAATTAAAAATTTGAACTATATAAGATTAAAAAAATATGCATTATCCTGTTAAAATTATTTTATTCTTCTTGTTCAACTGTGTCAAAAACATAATATTGGAAAATTTTATAATGAAAGTAACCAATAAATAAAAGTATACCTAGTTGATGAAAATTTCTTAATAAATTCAGGACATTATTATCTATGAGGATGTGAATAATTTTAAAGCATTGATGTTATACTAATAATAAATGTTAAATAGTATATTTAATCTCACATTGTACATAATTTCACCATAAAACAGATAAAATTACTCAATGATAAACTAATTAGTGGTGGAAATTATGTACTTATTACAATGATATAATGATAAATTCATTATATGAAAACCACATTTATTAATGATAATGGAAAAATAGGTAACACTTAATTTGAAAACTTCAGTGGACATTATAATTTCAGGGATTATTTTTATAAAATAGGATGGAGAACTATTCATTTATTCATTGATTCATGAACGGGGATTTTCATAATTAATTGATAATCAATAAATAAATTAATCAATATATGTTTCTATAGATCTTTTTTATAACTATATTTATCATTTTCAATTATTATTTAATAGCTTGATTTGGTTTATTATTTTTATGTAAAATAATATTTCTTAAAAAGTGTATACATCACAGAAAAGGTGTGTTATATTTGGTCTGACAACCCAAATAACAGGTAGGAGTGTGCGGGTTTTCCTCTAATCCCATGAAGGAAAATTTTATTTTGTTGTGAGTCCCCTTAAAAATCCCATATCTTCTTAGTACCATAGACACTTCTGAAGGAGATAGAGATGGTGTGAAGAGTAGTGTAAGATCATGTTGATCTAAACCACATTAAAATATTTATGTGTTATTTTTTTCATTAATATGTTTTTCAAATGATATAATTCAAACTTCACCCCCCCCCCCACTTCCATTTTATTCTCATTTTATCTTTTAAAATAAATTATATGGGATTTTGGACTCTATTGGATGTAATTATTCAACTAAAAATTTATATTAAACCCTAAAATATCTAGGGGAATGATCATTTATTATGATTTATCAAGGAAAAAAATGGGATATATACCACATAATCCATTATATATCGATAGAAATGGATAAAACTATTATAAAACCATAATAAAATAATATATTGAGAAACCAAGTAATGTTCATTGTAAAATTTTTATAAAATGCTACGAAATTCAAAAGGTTAATTTGTATAATCATGCTAGTAATGATGATATGAAAAATGTTATGAGTTATAAAGTTTTGAATATCTTATAATTATAAATTATTATAAATAAATTTATTCATTTTTAAGTAAATAAGGAAAATTATATTTTAATAATACTCTAAATGACACATTATAATATGAAGAAACATCAAAAAAATATTGGGATATAGAGAGATAAATATCAAGACATCATAAAAACTAAAAACATAACTATTAATCAAATATTACATCAGTTCACTTAGATATTTAATTATTTTATTAGTCTAGCTGAAACACTAAAAATATATTATTAGTCAAAAAATTACTAATAGTATTACTACAACAATTTCATTCAAAGAGGGTATCCATTAATGAGGGAAATAATTTCAATGAAT
Organism: Viscum album; assembly: GCA_963277665.1. Lineage (NCBI taxonomy): Eukaryota > Viridiplantae > Streptophyta > Magnoliopsida > Santalales > Viscaceae > Viscum > Viscum album. Next base: position 1,846,029,699 of record OY728150.1, read on the forward strand.
ACATGATTTAAGTACTTATATTTTCCCTACTATTGTATAACCTTGAGTATAAAAACATGCCTAATGAAAAAACCTCAAGAAAAAAAGGGAGTTTATTTTAATTTATTTAATATATTATCAACCAAGTCTTATAATATTGAGTGGTAAATAATTAAATCATATTGTCTAATGAATGAAGAACCATTTCAAGAAAGGGAAATTTAAAAAAAAAGTATCTAAGGGATGAAGAATTATATTAAAAATGTATTGATAAAAACATTAACACATATATCTATAATTATAATTCATTTTATGTAACATAATACGAATGTAGATAGAAAGGTTATGTCAATCGATGTTATCCCAAACAAAAAAATGTGATAAACAGTAAAAAATTCAAAAAAAGGAACTTAAAATGAACAAATAGCTTCATAGATTTGTAGTGTAGATAACTCTTCAAATGAAGTATAAGAAAAAAACTAATATAATATCTGTTTGGTGTATAGGAAGGTAAGATTTTATAAATTTTGATATAAAACTAAGAATACTTTTATTAAATAGAATAATTATTTTTAAGAAAAATATCAAAAAGATGAAAATAATTTCACAATATTTTATAAAAAAACTAGTAAAATCAGAATGTGGTGTTAGGTAAAAATATGGGTTTGATAAAATATAATTAAAATATAAAAAATATTTCTTATTATTTCCAAATGTATGATGCTTTTTATTGTGATAAGCCTAAAACTGGGGAATAAATTCTGAAAAAACCATTCTCTCTAATGACCCACATCATTTTAATTTACAATATCTCCTTAATTATAAGTTATTTATTTATTAAACTGAAATATTGGGATTTACAAGAGTTTTTGGATGTTTATGGAAGAGTAATGAAAGTTAATGCGTTAAATTTTTCTATAGAAGTGGAATCTTGTACTCTGGGGCTTAGTAATAAGAACTCGATGGTATATTGTGTGGATTAAATACCTATATATCCAAGATAGTAGGTACTATATATCTTATTAGTGGGTATCTAGTGGCCATCATGTAGTCAGTATTACCTCACTAAGATCTAGTTAGGAGTTAAGATAAACATTTTTTATTTTAAGAAAATAGTCTTTTTATTATAATTTTAAACACATTTAAAGGTTTAATCTAGATTCTCGTGCCACTTTTCTCTGGGATCACTCATCCAATCCACATGAACCTCAAACTCATTATATAAGTGACATCACTCCTCAAAAATGATTCATATCAACATTATGTTGCATAAGGATATATTCATTTACAATTGGTAGGTCATACTACCCATGTAGTATTTCAAAAAATATATTATTCATATATGTGTTTTAAATTTTATACTAACATGAACTTTTATTATTTTATTATCTCAAATTTTCTACATATAATTTTCAAATATTATATGGATTATTTTTTAGAACAGAAACTGAGACAGAGTGTGATTTTGAGGCCCGGTGTGCTCAGAATAAATGTATGAAATATATTAAATATATCAAAGAGCACATGCAAGCAGTTTGTATTGATAAGTAGAATAATGTAAAAACATGTTATCATATCAGAAATATGGAGGCAACATTGAGTTCAGAATTTAGGTTTTACCCAAGGTGCGACTTAACCTTAGTCGGCGTAGTACATCTGTAGAAGACTACTAACAGGCAGGGAAATGAATAAAATAATTAAAAAATTATTTAAATAGATGGTTATGGAGAATCCCTATTGTCATCATCATAACCTTGATCCTTAGGTGGATCATTGGAGATAGACTTGGAGAATGATCTCCATCAAATAACAACGTATTTTTGAATCAAAGATCAACGAACATCAAATTTGATGGATCATTCCAACAAAGATGAAGATTAATCATTATTCATCAGTGATCGATCCAAATTGATGTATGGAATGTTTTTAATTTTGTTATTCCCTAATCATGATTTCTATGATGAATGTGGATCAATCAATTAACAGATTGATTAGTGGTTCGATCATCTTGCGGGATGGGTTAGAATTATCAGTGTTCGAGTGAAGTTTTTGAGAATAATTATTGATTTTATAATGAATTTTATTTCTCCAATTTTATTTTTATAAATTAAATAAAAAAATTTGACCAATCACTAAGACATCATTGATTCTGAGGTCTGGTGTGCCCAAAAAATTTCATTAAACACTGTTTTGTTTTTAATAGCACACGCGAGTAGTTGTCTAGGAAAATTGTAATAATCTTCTAAACAAGTTCCCAGATAATAAATATGAGGGATACATTTCCTTCAGAGCAATGACTTTACCATAGGTAGGTCCTAACATTGACCCACATGGGTCATCCATGAAAGATAGTTTTTGGACTTATCGATAAAAAAACATTCGATGTAGTGACTCATTTTATTTTTATTAGAGTGTTTCAAGAATCCATATTCATCACCGTTACCATGTGATTTCACCAATATAATGAAATGTAATTTATCTCAATGGAGATACTTGAATAGATATCAGAACATAGATCGGTGATCATTGACACGCCTCGAATTTGAAGGATCTCACCAATGATGAGGACACAACGATTGATCTTTGTTAGTGAGAGTTCCAAATCTAGGTAGGGAATTTGATATCTTTAGGATTTTTTCTATATTATTAAATTTAATGAATAATTCAGACCAACTAAATAACATGTTGATATGCGGTTCGATCATTCTTATAGGATGGTTAGTATTGATAATTGTTAATGGGAATTTCGTTTCCCTCTTCGTTAATCCCTCTAACGGGAACAAATTGAGGCCAATAAGAATAATCATGGATGTTCATTCCTTAGATGTGTTGGGTTCATTTCTCTTCCCCCATTCTTGTTTTACTTCACCGTTGGACCCTCGTGGCCATGGTTCGACATTTGGGGAGGCTCTAAATGCGATTGGACCCCTAGATATGAGGCAAAACGACCATTAATGTAGTGTAGATAGGGAATCGATGAGGCAAGATCTGCGACCACATAATTATCTTAGCATCGAAGAAGACCAAGTGGTCCATGGAAGGGACCACAGGAGAGAAAGTTCCACCAAGTAGCACCGGCGGTGGCACGCAGCTTCTGTTGTGTGTGGGGGCAGCTGCCGGTGATGGTGGGTTGTGTGGAAAATGGCGGCAATAGAAAGTCACGGGTCAGATTCTAGCAATGTAAAAACAACATGGGATGTGATGCGACGCGACGACTAGGGGAGGCACACAGTCAAGGTAGTCTACATGGAATAAGTTGAAAAGTAGTTGGGGTGGACCGTGTAGACCTGGTGGGACAAAGTTGGGGCGGGCCGCATCTGGCGCACAAGCCAGCCTGCAACACAAGCCAGACTACTAAATCAAGGCTGATCCAATGGCCCAACAAACAGGACCAATAATCTTAGTGGTCGGATCCCACTAGGCTAAGCCAGAACAGAACATGATGGGTCCGGCTGGGTCCAGCGGGTCAGATCAAACCCGAGTTGAACCATTCTATGAAAAAAGCTATAACATTCAAACCATGGGTATTTTTGATGAGAAATTTGTGGAATTGGGACCCTTGCAACAAGATAGACCTTTTCATCTACTCTATGTTCTTTTTTCAATGTGTTCATATGACCTAAAGGATTTAGGAGTATGGACTCCTTGATCGAGGGTGTTGTGAGTGGAATCTTGTGGCTCGTTGTTCCCTTCAGACTACATAACTTTCTGAGACTATGTGGCCTATTGAGACTATGTGTCTCATCTGTATAGAGTGTATCATCATGATTGAGTGTCTTTTGGGTAATATGTGTCTCATCGAGAATACATGTCTTATCAATACTGGGTGTTTTTTGGTTTACGTATGCTAATGGTTTTTTGTGTATTATAGACTTATACCTTTGTGAGCAGGCTATATATCTACTTTGTGGTATACTACATGTATTTTTTGGTATAATACATTTATTTAATTGTGGTATACTTAATATATTTCCTAATGGTGTACATTGTGTATTTCTTAATGGTATTCCTTTGAGATTTTGGGGTTTCCTACTAATTATTGTTTTTCTCACCCCTACACGGGTTGTTCCTTCACGTATTGTGTCTTTTGAAGATGATAATTGCTTCGATAAAATCCTAGGTGGACCAGGACCTAGTGGTGAATAGGGAGACTAGACAGATGAGTTTTTGTCCTTTAACTTTAGACAATTTTCCCTTTCCCTACCTTTCTGGTATAGTTTTATGAAAATGAGTATCAAGAACATGGGCATTAACTTTTCTAGACTCCTTTTAGGGTGGGCTTGTATTCTGGCCCTATTTACATTACGATTTTCTACTATTGTACTTTATTTTTTGTATCTTAGTGTATGAATTATTGTTTACTTATTGTTTAACATTCTATAATTTTGAGCTTCAGGATGTGTGTGTGTGTGTGTGTACATGTAATTAGTAAAATGCTTCTCAGTAGTGTGATATTCCTATATAGTTCTTGTTTCCAACCACAGGAATATTGGAGGTAGTCTTGGGGTAGTCACAACATGGGCCTTTCTAGGAAGTTTCATGATAGAGTGGTATCATAGGATTTAGTTCTACCCAAAAAAGACCAAGATTTTATGAGATTGGTTGAGGGAAATAGTGTTAAGTGTTTTGATTTCAGCATTCAGGACTGGGAATCCAGTGATTGTATAGTGGACAATGTATCCATACACCAAGACTCTGAATTCTATTTTTCAACTAATTACATGAAAAAATTAGTTGCAGGGGAAACAACAGAACATGCATCATATAGGATTTCAGTGTTTTTTCATGTCCATCTTGAGTCAACACACCAGGTATCCTATATAGACCATGGTACATCTTGTTGTATTTCAAGATTCAACACTGCAGATAGCTATCTAGGATTCCATTGCATTATCATGAAAATTTTCCTCTAAGTGGTGAGGTGTCAGAACATGGTTTTGTACCGAATATAGCACCTTTGTGTGTTTTACAAGTGATACCACCATCCATCAAGAAGAAGTTACTACCAGAATTTCTGGTTAAGGATCAACGTAGGCTGATTGTGTTTTGAGAGTTCAAAAGGAAGCAACCCCCTAGGTTTTAGGGTAAGATAGACCCCCAGGTTTCTGACGATTGACTGGAGTTAGTTACACATGTATTCTTCTTTATGAGGGTGCCTCCCACTGATTTTGTAGTCTAAGCTATGAGTTTTCTTCAAGGTTTAGTGGGGTGATGGTGGAGATTAGTGACCTAGACACATGATGAGATGAATCTCGCTTGGGTAGACTTCATGTGTATCTTCAGATAATAGTTTTTTCTTGCTGTGTTCTGCTCGATTCATATATAGAAGCTTCTACATCTACAGCTAGGCAGTCAGACAGTGGAAGAGTACTCAGCGAGATTTATTGATCATTATCCCTACTCAATGGATGTGTTATGAGACCCATTATTCTTGTTTCATACATTTGAGTAGGCATTACATCTAAATATTAGGGAATACATGATATCCCGAATCATTCTTACATATGATGGGGTTCTAGACTCATCTATGCTCTTGAAGAGCATTTGGGAAGAGAAGACACCAGCATTAGGAGCTACCAGCAGGCACCAGGTAGATGGGTCTTTAGTGGTGGGTAACCGAAAGTAGTCGCTAGCACTCCAGGTGATGACCCCAGGACATAGAATTAGTGGTGAGGGGATCTCAGGGTAGAGTGAGTCTTAAAAGGGAAAGGTTTGGTTACTCTTGCGGTAGTCAGGGACATCAGGATCAATATTGTCCAATCCAATGCACGACTAATCAGGTGATGGATGAGGGACTGCAGAGATAGAGGTAGAGTTAGGAGGAGGTTAGTCTTTAGGAAAACCGATGTAGGAGAGGAGTATTCAGGGAGAAGGAGGTGGGTGGAGGTTCGAGGTATTACAACCCCCCCCCCCCCAGTGGCCCAAGACAGGCTTAGGGAGCTAGGGAATAGGGACGAGGCCAAATTGAGATGATGGAGGCTTGTAACCCCAACACTATAGATATCATTAGAGGTATGATTTATTTAATTTCCACCCTAGATATAGTTTTGAAAGAAATAGGTATTATTCATTCCATTCTTGAAATGTTCCTTGTTTGGGTCATAGAGATTCTGATTTAACCATTGACTCAACCCTTACTCTGAAAGACTCATGGAGGAGATGATTGGATGATCACACACTGGGGCCGACATTGTTCCCTTACTCTTGGATGTGAGAGTTTTGGTCGGGATCTCTTGGTTATAGTGTCGAGGTCGTATGACACGATTCTTGATATGGAGTCATTATGCATAGTCCATGCTCATATTGACTATTTTAGTAATAGAGTGTGGTGAGCCTGTAGTGGTGGGATCGGGTTTTCCTTTGTGACTGAGAAATAAACAAAATCAGTGTAGGATGGACTCACAAATAAGAGGGTGTATCCAATCACTCATTAGTTTTCTAGCCTAAACCTCAACATAGTGTAGGATATGAGTCCTCAGTTCCATGAAGTCGTTGATGAGGATGAGGACATCTCTCATGGGGATGTTCCAGGATTACCACGTGATAGGGAGGTATACTTCTTCCTAGATATATACCTCTTTAGGACATTGATATCTACACCTACAAATCAGATGGATCCAGTAGAGATTGATGAACTGAGGGTGCAGTTAGAGGACCTACAGAGGAAGGGTTTCATGTGATCTAGTGTTTCACCATGGGAAGTCATAGCTTTGTTTTCCAATAAGGCATACAGGAGATTGAGATTTTTTGTGGGCTTCAAGAACCTAAATGAGGTGACCTTGAAGAATAATTATCCACTACTAAGTATCTATGAACTCTTTGATCATTTAAAAGTGGTGCGTTGGTTCCCAAAGATAGACCTCAGATTTTCTAGTCACTAGCTTTGGGTATGGGATGAGGATATATGGAAGTCAGCTTTCAGGTGTCAGTATAGCCATTACGAGTAGTTGGTGATTCCGTTTGGCATGAAAAATTTCCCAGTGTTGTTCATGGGATCATGAATTTGATCTTATAGTCTTACTTAGAACGGTTCATGGTGGTCTTCATTGATGACATCCATGTGTACTTGGCGTCTAAGGAATAGCACGCGAGACACTTGAGGATGGTCTTGGACACACTCTAAGAGCACCATTGTTACAGGAAGCTCTCGAACTGTCAATTATGGATAAAAGAGTTCTATTATCTAGTACATTTCTTTTCACGGGCTGGGGTTGTAGAGGTTCTTTCAATTATAGAGGCGGTTCTTGCATGGTAACCACAGAAGTTTGTTATCGAGGTGTATAGTTACCTTGGTTCTGCTGGCTAACATCAGAGGTTTGTAGCTCAATTTTCCTGATTAGCAGTATAGTTTAGAACATGTACATAAAAGGGAAATCCATTCATGTGGACATGGAAGTTCTAGAATAATTTTCAGCATCTGAGGCAAATATTAACAAGCCCCCCTAATTTAATATTTCCATAGGAGGGTGTCGAGTACATATTATTCTATGATGTATTGGGAACCAAGCTTGGTTGTGTCCTGATAAAAGGGAATGATGTTATTTCCTATTGTTATTGAATGTTTATACCACAAAAGAAGAAATATTTGACCCATGATCTTGAGTTAATAATGGTAATCATCGCATTGAATATGTAGCGACACAACATAATGGGAATGTAGTTTATCATCTAATTTGACTACAAGAGTATCAATTGTATCTTCTATCATAGGGATATGATCATGAGATATAGGATATGTATAGATTACCTACAGGAATATGAATTCGAGATTGTCTATACTCTTGAGAAGGGGAACATTGTGGTTGATGTTCTCAATTGGAGACCGAGTTCACATTTGCATAATGAGGTGTCAGAGCAGTTAGCCTCGTAACAAGTATCCTCTATGGATGTAGATGGAATAGATTACCTCTATTTTATGGTTATCACCCCTCCACTCTTACCATAATTTAAGGAGGCGCATATCTAAGATACCGACTGAGATACTTTATGTTCTTAGATGTCCATAGAGCTTGGTCGTGATGAATATTCAAAAGGTGGGGTGAACGTCGTTCTTTTTAGAGGGCGCATAGTGTAACTGGTGGCATTATAGGATGAGTTATTTAAATAGTTCCATTCATCCCCTTTCGTAGTACATCCAGTTGTTTTGAACTTGTACCATGACATCCAACTTCAATTTTTTTTGGCTGGGGATGAATAAGAGAGAGGCATAGTTCATTTCTAGATGACTCACTTGTCAGCAAGTGAAGGCTGAGCACCAGCTTCTAGTGGGTTTGAATCCACCACTGGAGTTATCAGTATGGAATTGGTATGGAATATTGATGAAGATCATGATATGTTTACCATGTACATCCAAGGGGAACAATACCATCTGGGAGATCGTTGAATGACTCACCAAGTCATCCCACTTCCTGGGGATTTGGGAGAAGAGTTATATATAGAGCTTGGGACACCTCTACGTGAAGGATGTAGTTCGACTCCATAGATTCTCATCGATGAATGTCTCATATTATGATTCTTATTTTACATTCCACTTGTCGAAGGGATTGTAGGAGGTGTTTGGGACACAACTACACTTGATCACAACTTTTTATCCATAGACGGATAACCAAACTGATCAGACCTTACATGTTCTAGAGGATATGCAACGTTATTGCATCCTAGATTTTGGTTGTTTTTTGGAGGATCACCTATCCCTATCTGATTTTATGGACAAAAATATCCACCACTCCACCATCGATATGGGACTATTCGAGGACTTGTAAGTGCGACCCTGGAAGTCGCCACTTTTCAAGACAAAATTAAGAGAGTCAATACTTGTAGACCATGAGTTGGTGTCTGAAACTACCAATAAGGATAAAGTCATCTAGGATGGGATGAATATTTCACATAGATTCCATAAGTCTTATGTTTACTGGTGATGGGGGCCTTTGGAGTTCAAGGTGGCAGACCATGTGTTCCTTCTGGTCTCCTCTCAACGTGGAATATGTTGATTTGGCCGGGGTAGAACGATATTTCTGAGGTTCATTGGCCCTTTATAGATTCTACATGGAGTTAATGAGGTGGCATACTTCTTAGATCGACAATTGTAGTTAGTGTGGGGCCTTGATGTCTTCCATGTGTCATAGTTAGGGAGGTATGTGCATGAGCCATCACACATAATTGACCGGGGTGAGCTGGACATTGACAATGCGGTGACTTTTGTTGAGAACCCAAAGGATATTGAGGATCAGGAGGAGGGAATAATTTTTTGAATGGTTGATTACTCTAGTATTCATTCGGTGGCAGCACAAGAATCTCCCAGAGGTCACTTGAGAGAAGGAGGCTCATATTTGTGCTCAATATCCTCATCTTTTTGTTTGTGTAGCCCTTGTTTTTGATTTCGAGGACATAATTCCCTAAAAAAGGGTGATTTTAATGACTCAAATTACTATGATTTTATTTTTATAAATTAATTGGAAAAATTATGAGACCATACACTGAGGCGGTGTGTGATTTCAAGGCTCAAGGTTCCCAGAACAAGTTGTTAAAAAATGTTTTGTTTTTAAAAGCATTCATGCATAGTTTTTTGATTTTTTCTTAATAAATCTATAAAAGTTATCGGATAAGAAATCTAAGGTAACCTTTGTGATTAGATTAAAAAATTACTTTAGGAGGGGCCTAACATTGACCAACGTTGGTTGGCCATGATATTTAGTTTTTGGATTTATTGGTAATAAAATATTTAATAAAAGAATTATTTCATGTAAGCGAATTGTTTTCTTTTAATTAGAGTTTTTAAGGAATCTAGGTTCAGGACAATAACCCTGTGATTCCCATGATACAAGGAAAAGTGAATTTCTCTTTACATTAATGATGTTTCAAAGATCGTAACATTGATCAATAATCAGCGATGCACCACAGATTCAAAGGATCTTGCGAAAGAAGATGAAAAAACGATTGATCTTCATCCACAAGCATTCAAATCTAGGTAGGGAGTTTGATAACATTTTTTATTTCTTACCCATTCATATAATCAAAAACGAATGCGGACTAACCAACAAATAAGTTGATCTGTGGTTCGATTGTTCATGTAGGATTTTTAGTATTGGGAATTGTTAAATGGAGTTTTATTACACACTTCATTTATCCCTCTAATGAGAATGAATCAATGTCAACTCAATTGAAGACCTATGTTCATTCCTCCAATGTTTTTGGTGCCTTTATCTTCCCTCATTCTTGGCGTTCTTCATCGTCGGACCCTCATGGTTGGGGATCAACATTCAAGGAGGATCCATACAAAATCGGACCCTCAAATTGGAGGGAAAACAATTGTAGAGCCCTCAAAAGTGTAGGTCAGGACCAAACATGACTAGATTTACGGATTCATAATTTTCTAGGCATTAGAGGAGCCTTGGTGTCTGTGGAAGGGACGGCCGGTGTATCAGCACTGGTGGGGGAACGTGGTAGCGTCTGTGTACGGGGGACGATGGCAGCGACGATGGGCCATGGGGTCACTAGTTGTGATGGTGAGACGGCATAGGATGCAGGGTGATGCGAGGACCAGGGGGGTCACATGGTTGGGGAAGACCACATGGACCAGGGTAGCATGCGGTCATGGAGGACCAAGGGGACACTACTAGAGAAATTGGCATTGAAGCCCCCTAACACGGGCAACCAACTTTGGAAGTAACTAGGCTTTAAAAAAGCTTCACCCCCCTACCCACCTACCCTCGTGAAACCCTACCCGTGTCCCCTCCCTTCGATCGCCACCGCCTATCCCCTGTTGCCCTTCACCCTCTACCCCCACTGCTCATACCCTCGCCACCCTCCACCCCTCACCGCCCATCCCCTCAGCACCCTCCACCCTCTGCCCTCTGCCCCATCTGGCCTCTGCCCCCCTCCGCCCTCCGGCCTCTGCCCTCTAGCCTTCTCCCTTTGCCCTCGGCCCTCCACCCTCTGGCCTCCGCCCCCTCCGGCCTTCGCCCCCTCTGACCTCAGCCCTACGCCCTCCACCCTCCACCCTCCGCCCTTTGGCCTTCGGCCTCTACCCTCCGGCCTCTGCCCCCTCTTCCCTACACCCCCTCTGCCCTCGTCCCTCCACCCTCCACCCTTCGCCCTATGCCCATTCGCTTCCTGTCCCTTGTCCCCTCGCCCCCTCCATTCCGGCACTCCACCATCCCCTATCCCCACCCTCTTCGTCCCCCTACCTTGCTGCACTGTCACCGCCCGTCGCCTCCCTCACCGTTCCCTCTCGTGTGGCACCGCCACTTCCTGGTCCCATCCCTCCCCACACGGCCACTGCTCGTCCCCTCGTCGCTGCCGCCCGTCCACTCCGACTCCCAATAGTCCTCTGTTTACTCCCTCATCACCCCACCCTCGCTGCACTATCACCACCTCACCACCTCCTCTTTTCCGGCTCTCCGCCGCCGCCGCAGCCGCCCGTCCCCTCCCTCACTGCACCATCTCTAGCTCCGGATCCCATCTACTGCCTCTCCTCTCCCCCGTAGCAATGCCTTCAGCTCCCCTCCCTTCCAAGTTTATAGCGCAATCAGGTATGACATGGGCTTTCACTTACATTCCATTATCTATACTCTTGTTTGTTATTTAGAAATATAATTTGATTATTTTATCAATGGTCCACATGCAATTGGTTAGTATTTATTTTAAATATATTTGATATGAAAAATTCATGTAATAAGTATTCTGTAAATGTTTGTTATACAAATATTATTATGGATAAGAGTGGGATTGATATTTCTAGTCAGACATCTATAGAATATTTCACTGGCATTATGCAGGTTATTGACTTCACCAGAGGATTTGAAAGTGACTATATTAGTTTTCCATGTAGAAAATGTGCTAACAGATATCAATTAAAATGAGATACTATGAGGGAGCACCTATTCATTAACAGATTTATGAAAATTATAAGAGTTGGACACGTCATGGTGAAGAATATGTTCATTGTCAAAATAAAGATGTAGTTCAGATGGATGTTGATGCAAGGATGAATGATCCAATGAATTAAATTCTTACTGATATGGTACGTGGGTTGGATCATGAAGGTATTGACATCCATAATCTTGAGATCAGTTAGATAAATCTTCTCTATGGTGCAGATCACGATTTGAGGATGTTTTATGAATCACTTGATGATGCAAAAATAGAATTATATACTAGATATACTTCTTATAATAAATTGTCATTTATCGTGGAGTTGTTTCATTTGAAGACTTTGAATTAGTGGTCAGACACATCATTTGACATGTTGTTGGTGTTATTGAAAAAGGCTCTTCCTATCGACGCTAAGATTCTGGAGTCGTATTACCATGCTCGTAAGTTGTCAGAGAAATTAGGTTTTACATATGAGACCATAGATGCATCTGCAAACAATTTTATGTTGTTTAGAAAGGAAACTTCCCATTTGGATATTTCTATGGTTTGTGGCGCGTCTAGGTGGAAAGAGAATAGGGGAAATCAGACTCATCAAAGTTAGATAGAGATAGAGGGGAAACTAATTTCTGTAAAAAAAAATGTGTTACTTTCCACTTAAACCGAGTTTGAAAAAATATTTTATGTCATTTAAAGTTTCTAATTTAACAAGATGGAATACAGAAAGAATTCATGAAAGTGATATGTTAACCCGCCTAACAGACTCTCATGCATGGAAGGATTTTGATAAGAGACATCCCGACTTTTCTAAAGATGTTCGTAATGTCTGATTGGGGTTGGCAGTAGATGGTTTCAATTCATTCAAGTCAATGGTTTTTACAACTAATAGCACATGGCCCGTGGTGTTGGTTCTATATAATCTTCCTCTGTGTCTTTGTATGAAGAAAAAATTTATATTACTTTCCACTCTTATTGATGGACCTAGAAGTCTAGGGTATAAGATTTATGTTTACCTTTAAGCACTGATTGATGAGTTGAATGAATTTTGGGGCATCGGTGTGATGACTTATGATTGTGAAACGAATGAAATGTTCAAATTGGAGGATTCTTTATTGTGTAAAATCAATGAGTTCCCAGCAAATGCAAATTTATTAGGCTAGAGTACGAAAGGGGAATTTGCTTTTCCATGTTACAATAAAAGTAAAAAATCTATATGGATTAAACATTCCAAACAAATGGTCATAAAAGGGTCACAAACATTTTCTCCCCCCTCATAATAGGTTCAGAAAGGACATAGCTGCATTTTATGTTTCTAGAGAGTTCAACCAAGCAACAAAGATCATGAGAGGAGTCAAAATGTTATTGCAGATTGCAGAAGAAAACATCTACACAGTATATGAAATTCAAGATTTTGTGGCTCATCCATTACGTAATATTCATGCTGTGGGTAGGAAGCGTAGTCACAATGGTAAAAAGAAAAGTATTTTTTATAGTCTTCCATATTGGAAAACTAACATGCTAAGGAATAATTTGGATGTCATACACATTGAAAAAAAAATTGCGATAACATATTGGGGACCATTTTAGGTTTCAGTGGAAAATCAAAGGACCATGTTAATGGACGTCATGATTTGGAAGAAATGGGTTTTAGGAAACTGTTGCATTTACAGTTAGCTGAGGGAAAGATGACATATATGCATTTTGCACAGTATACGATGACTATAAAAGAGACAAAGAAATTTATTTCCATTTTGAAGATGATTAAGGTTTATTAGGGTTACTCTTCTAATATTTCAAAGTGTTTGAATATAACAAGAAAGACATTGCAAGGGTTGAAAAGTCATTACAATCTCATACTACTTTAGCAGTTGATTCCAATCACAATTTTTGATTGTTTATCCCCTAATGTTGTTTAGTCGTTGATTTAGATGAGTATTTTTTTAGATAGCTTTGTTTAAGAAATCAACGAATGAGTGATTTAAAAAGTTTGTAGGACCAAATTGTACTTACGCTTTGTCACATTGAGAAACTATTCCCCCCCCCCCCATTTTTCAATGTTATGGTCCCCTTGACAGTACACCTAACTGATGAAGTAATGGATGGTGGTCTAGTGAAATTTAGGTGGATGTATCCTATTGAGCGGTATTTGAGTACATTGAAACGATTTGTACGCAACAGATCTTGTACATAGGCATCAATAACCAATGGTTATTTGATGGATGAGTGTACTACTTTTTGTACAGAATATCTTACAGATGATGAAACAAAATTAGATAAGCCCTATCAGATTCATGATAGTCCAGTTGGAGAAGGAACCATATTTGATATGGACAATATCGAGTGGATAAAAGCCTATAAATATATCTTGGTCCATACTCCATCAGTTGCACCATTAATGCAGTAAGTGTCTTATCACTTTTATTGTTTAGCTTTTACATGTTTTGTTTGCATAAGTTGATCATTTAAACATCCCATTATCATTTTCAAGAAACACATTAATGATATGAAAGAAGAGATGTATTGTGTGACTGAGTATCAAATTCAACAATCTCATTATGCGCCATTTCGTGATTTGTTCAAGGATTGTGTAGGTATAAATTGATTTTAATTATGAGTAAAGTATTATAATAATTTCTTTCTGCATAAATCATTATTAAATTCTATGAATTATATAGTTTCATAAGCTGAGGGAGTTAGGGGACCCCATGCTAACTAAAGAATTTATCCAACTGGATGAGGGTCCATCTATGATGGCTCGTCGTTATAAAGTTATATATGATAATGGTTTTTGATTTTTCATTAAAGATGTTGATGAAAAACGAGCAACACAAAATAGTGGAATCAGTTTTCCATTCGTCGATTTTGGTTATTACTATGGTCAATTGATACAAATCATTGAAGTTGTATATGCACATGGGTTGAAGTACATATTGTTAAAGTGTAAATGGGTTGATCTAGTGCGTGGATGTAAAGTCGATAAATATCATTTTTCATTGGTGAATTTTAACTATATGTTATATAGAAATGAACAAGTTGATAATGAACCTTTCATTTTGACATTGCAAGTGGAACAAGTATTCTTCATTACTTTGCCTTCAAATCCAAGTTGTCAAGTTGTTTTGAAAATGTCCTAGCAAGGAGTGTTTTTTTACCAAGATGAACTCGATACTATTCCCTTTGTTTCCCAATAGCTTGATCAACATTCCATAGTTCAACGTGAAGAAGAAATTTATTAGGTCAAAGTGGTCATTGAAGGAGACGGTCTATTTTCATGCTTAATGAAAGGTATAATTGTTTTCCCACTATTCAGTATTGAATGTCCTAGGATATCATAAATTATCTTACCATTTTATAAATCCTTGTATGTTTTAATCCTCACTTTTATAAGTTTATTCATTTAGAAATATTTAGGGTAATTTCTCCTTTTGTATCATCATGTTATTTTCGGTGTATCTTCCCATTGAGGTATTCTTCATTTGGTTCATGTGTTGCTTGAATTTTTGTTAATTCAATCTGAAATTAGGCTATTCAGTGATTGGTTTTTTACATAACTTTTCATCTCTGTTTTGTTAAATTTCTGATTTTCTAAAATCCCTTCACAGCTAATTATTTAATCCCTTTTTGTTTTATTAACAACTGTAGAAGTTTGATTTTTTTAAAGACAGTCCAATTTATCTTTTGCACACTTTGGATAGTCTCTTTACTAATTTTTTATATGACTACAGGCATGTTAGGGGAAGAGGCAGCAGATCCACACCATCCATCTGATCCATCTATGTCTCAGGGTAAAGGTATGTTTGAATGTCATTGTGCCTATTATTTATGTAATTGATAAAAATATATATATATAACATCTGTCAAATTATATTTAAATTTTTTTTCAACAGGATCAAACTTGACTGCTTCTTCCTCTCGCAAAAGATACCCTGGTCATGGAATTGTATCATGGAATTCTGACACGATGTTTGATGTTTCATTTGATGATCTATTTCATCCTGTGGGATTTAATTCCCCTGCATTTATTCATCAGCTATGTCATGTCATATGTGAATCACATCGATTTATATTGACCGCAGGTGACTGGGATTCTATCCCTCAGGACACATTAGATCATCTTTGAAGGGAGGTTTAGGTAAGAAGGCCATTTTACTTTCTTACCTATGTATAAAAAATACTAGCATATGTGATTTTTTTCATTAATAGCAAAATGTTAAAGTATTCCACGATGAGTTTCGGCCTGTGTGTATGAGAAAATCCCATAAGATGTGGAAACTTTATAAAGGCAATGTCAGGAGGGACCACTAGGTACCAAATTTGGGTGCCCCAGACAATCTAGAAAAAGTACTGAGAGGTGTCCTCCCTGCTCAGTGTCATGAAATAGTTGCATATTGGTCTTCTAAGGGTGTTTTGGTTTGTATATTTATTTTGGTATATATATTTTCAAGAATGTGTGATTTGTTTGAAATTTGTATTCATTGAATGTAGGAGGTGTCAGCACACCATTCTAAGAATTGAGCATTGCCGAGACCACCTCACAGGCTCGGGACTCATCACGTGTCGCAGATCCGACAAGAGGTATTTATTATTCATTTTTAAATTTATTAATTAATATATTTTTTTGTTTATATGATATTCAAATACAGTTATGGGAGCAACGTGCACCGACTGATAAAATTTCGGTGTGGATGAGGACTCGTGATCGAAATGATCCAGAGGCTATAACAAGGATAGTAAGTTCTTTTACTCATTACCAATACTTACATAAATCTGTATATTATCATATATATGTATATATATTTAAACATTTCACAGGCTCAATTTGAAGCTGAGTTAGAAAAGCTGCCAGAGGACCAGCGACAGCTTCCCATACGAAGGGATGATATCTTCCATCGCATTATTGGTTGGGATGGGCATGGATATATTTTGATCTATAGAACATGGATTCCGTATTCTGTAGTATCATGCGGTACGGTTTTCGTTCCTACTATTGCTCAGATGACACAATAATTTTCAGATTTCTTGGCACAACTGCGTGCTTCCGAGGAGGTAAATGCACAATTGATCGTTGAGGTTAAATCAATGCGGGAATATGTGCATCTAGGTGATGGTGCATGGGATCATACGATGCAAGTTTATATGGTATTTATTTATTTAATTTCTATTTTTTTTGTTATGAAATTCTTCATAGTTTTTATTTGTTGTAGGCCCCTGGCCCACTGGATGGAGGTAGCAATAATGACCCCGCATGACGCATCATAATCACGAGGTGTGTTTCTTTTTTTATTGGTGGGGTTTTTATTGATGTTTAGGTTGGGTTCCTAGTGATATTTTTGGAGATTTGGGGGTTTCATGTTTGTTTTGGCCTTATGAAATGTTTGTGTACAGGAATTGAGAAGTAACCATGAAACTGATTAATGATTTTGATATTTTTAATTCATTTTATTCTTTAATGTTTTAAATTGCATGTTATATGAATAGTTTTCAAAAAAACAATGTGATTACTAATAGAAACCATGGAACTTGTTCTCAGTGACTGAGCTCAGGTTCACTTGTAGGCCCCTGGCCCACCCCCAGACATCCCCCCCCCCACACCTCAGAATTCATTCGGACAATAGATCATTATTTCATTAGGGAAATTGTTCATTAGGTTGTTAGGCCATTAGGGAAATTTTCCAGTTGTCCAATTTTCTAATTGGATGTAGGAAAAATGGCCATCATGCCATCATGCCATTATTCCAATTGTACAACTATACAATAGGCTATTATTCCAAATGTTTGTTAGGCCACTATGCCATTAGGGAATTAGGCATTAGGTGAATTGGTAAATGAGCCAATTTGAAATTGGGTCATTAAGAAAATTGTCCTTTATTCCATTAGGATAATTTATCATTACACCTTTAGGACAATTAGTCATTATTCCCCCCACCACTGGCACGTCAATCGAGTGTGCGGTGTTCACGGTATGACCGAATATATTGTTTTGAACAGTTCAACGTGCTCTAAAAGGGCGCGTTGGGTGGTCAAAGCCATCCGAACGACCCCGTAATGCCCTGAAATCATAATATAACAACTGTGGTGTGAATTGTAAAATGATCGGGCTGACAGCACGTCAATCAGAGGTTTCGTTTGACCGTAGTGACTAGAAACGCATTTTCGGAGTCATAAAATGTCAAAATGACGTGTAACGGTTCAGTTCAGAGAAAACATGATTATAATGAATTGAAATCAAACGAAAAAAATAGGAATAGAATTTGGGTCATGTAGGAGGAGATGTCACGTCAATTGGACATGTGGTGTGCATGGTACGACCGAATATGTTGTTTTGAACAGTTCGGTGCGCTCTAAAAGGGTGTGTTGGGAGGTCAAAACAAGCCGAATGACCTCAGAATTCCATGAAATTATAAAACAACAACCACGATGTGAATTTTGAAATTTTAATGCATACGACATGTCAATCGGAGGTGTCATTTGACCGCGGTGACCAGAAACACTTTTCAGGAGTCATAAAACACCAAAACAACATGTAACGGTTGAATTCAAAGAAAACATGCTCATAATTACTTGAAATCACACTAAAACAATATAAATACTATTCTTGACATGTAGGAGGAGACTTCACATCAATAGGATGTGCGATGTGCGCGGTAGGACCAAATATGTTGTTTTTAACAGTTCAGTGCGCTCTAAAAGGGCACGTTTGGTGGTAAAAATCAGTCGAATGAGCTCGGAATTCCATGAAATCATACTAAACCAACTATGGTATAAATTTTGAATTGTTTAGGTAGACGGAATGTTAATCAGAGGTGTCTTTTGACCGCGGTGACCGGAAACGCATTTCCAAAGTCATAAAATCCCAAAATGAAGTGTAACTGACGAATTCAGAGAAAACATGTGCAGAATTACATTAAATCATGAAAAAAGAATAAGAATACTATTTGTGACATGTAGGAGGATATGGAACATCAATCAGACGTATGGTGTGTGCGGTACGACCAAATATATTTTTTAACATTTTCACGCGGTGTACGCAGAGAGCATTTTTTTTGAACCACAAAACACTTCCATAAGCTAAACCAAAGACTCCAAAACAAGAAAAAATCCTAAATTGATAAAATTTCTTAAATTGGGGGTTTTAAATTTGTATATCACCCATAATTTGATGTTATATTTAATTTTATTATATATATATATATTAACTGAATAAATATGTTTCATTTACATGCGTTTTTTTAGTTTTTTTGTATCTTCTTGTAGGTTTATTGATGTAGAAGATGGAAATGGATTGGATCAGTTTGGATCATTGAAGCAAGTTTTTATTTTATTTTTTATGATGATCTTGATGTTTATGCTGTTTGGAATTGTTTTATTTTATTTTTATGATTTTTACCCTGTTTTTCTTGATTGGGAACCGTGAAATTTTTTTTAAAAAAAATTCATTTCTTGGTCAAGAATCAAAACGGTGACCACCACTGGCAGTAGTTGTAGCTTGGTCGAGGATTAGGATAGCGACTGCCACTGGCAGTCGATATTGCTCGGTCAAGGAATGGGTCAACAACCGCCTGGCGGTCACTATAGGTCATATTTTCAGCCCCCTTCAGCGACCGCCTTTGGTGGCCCTTGTAGGCCTACGGCGATAGGCCTACAACGACTGCCATTGGCTATCACCGAGTGGTCTCTATATTCCATTAAAAACCACCAATGATAGTCACTAATGGCCAATTTTTTAGTAGTGGGACCGAGTGGGATGCAGCCGAGGTAGGCCGTTCTAGTGGCCATGTGGGTCGTGTTCTAGTAGGTCTAGTATGCCAATATGGTTTGGGATGGGTCGAGTCGACTGCACTAGGTCAGGTCAGCCATATCGGGTCGGAATAGGTCTACCGTGGTGGATCTTAGTCGGACTGGATCCATGTCAGACCTATTTACAAAGAACAACCATAACTTTCAAACTATGTGTCATTTGGATGAGTTGTTTATGGTTTTGGGACACTTTCAATGAGACGGTACATTTTAGATACTCTAAGTGAGTTTTTTTTTCGAAAGAGTGAATATTAAAAAAAAGGATTGAGGAGTAGGTTCTATTGGATTGATCATGCTATGACTGGAATCATACAGTTGGCTATTCCCTTGAGTTTACATTCCTTTCTGAATATACCTGACTTATCAGGACTACGTGTATCATCAAGACTGAGTGTCTCATCAAGTAATAGGTGTCTCATTGGGACTTAGGGTCTTATCGGGACCACCTGTATCATTGATACTATATATCTTATAGATATTGGGAGTTTTAGGGATTATGTTTGATAATAATATTCTTTATACAACAGACCTATACTTGTGTGAGCTGACTATGTATCTTCTTTGTGGTAAACATCATGAATTTATTTATGGTAAACTTTCTATATTTACATTTGGTTTACTTCATTTATTTCTTAATGGTATTCCTTTTGGAATTCGAGGTGTCCTATTAATTATTGTTTTACTCATGCCTGCATGACATTTTCCAGCACATGTCATGTCTTCTGTAGATGATCAGTTCTTGGAAAAAGTCCTAGGTTGAATAGGACCAAGTGGTGCTTAGAGAGACTAGATGGTTGAGGTGTTCTCCAGTGACTTCACACAAATATCCCTATACCTACCCTTCCGGTTGGGTTTTCTATGGATTAGTTTCAAGAAATTGTGTATTCACATTTACATACTCCTTTTTGGGTGGGCTGGTATTCTGGCCCTATGTACTTTCCAGTTTTCTACTACTATACTATGTTATTGGTATCTTAGTGGAATGCATACTTGTTTACTTACTGTTTTATATTTCAGAATTTTGGGATTTGAGGTGTGTGTGTGTGTTTGTGTGTGTGTACATTTACATAGTAAAATGACTCCCATTTGTCGGATATTCTTACTCAGTTCCAATTTTCATCCACTAACCAACTAGAGGTGGGAATGGGGTAGTCAAGGAACAGGACCTTCTGGGATGGGTCCTAATAGATTCTTTGATTATTGTTCTAATGTAAATGTATCGGTATCAAAAAATATATGAGTTCAGGTTCGTTCATCTTTTTTGATTATGTGCTTTTCCCCCCCGATTCACCTTTCACCATGGGCATGCTTTATTGCCTCGTGGTTCGATGTTTTTATGATCAATCGACTATTTTGAACTTGATTCTTGGCATGATGATTTTGAATCATAGATCTAGGAATAGCAGAACATGACGGTGGTGTGATGAGGGAAGCAGTGATGAATTAAACGAAGTAGATACTTGGTTTTCATGTTCTTCAGTGTTCAATGAATAACTATTATGATCTCATTTTTCATGTAGATTGAAGGCTTGAATCTTGTTGATTCGGAAATGGAAATGCTATAAAAGGATGGATATTGAGTTTCACATCATGTATTTTCACTGATTATAGGGTGGAGAATTTTTCGTGGCATGTGGAGGAACAACTATGGACTCTAGAAAATCCCATAGAATGTAGTGTGTAGACCGGATGTACAAATTGTGTGGGTCCCCATTAATAGTGAAAATAGATTTGGAGGAAGTTAAATATCACACGACATATAACCCATTTCACATAGCATGTGGCCCCTCTCTAGATACTCTATGTACTTCGAATTGTAAATGGACATGTGGTGGAGTACACTGGTTCCCTACATGGAATGTACTCCCTCATATGATGTGGCCTAGACTAGGTACACTGGATAAGCCCTTTATAAGTACATGGGAAGATATACATGAGATGTAATCATGTACTGATATATAGGTAGAAAACATGCGAAGACTATACATCATGTACTACTACACGGTCATGGGATGATGTCACATGTCATTTACAAAAGTAGAACTCGAGGTCAATGAACACTATGTGAAAGTCCTGCTACATTGTTGTTACTTATTTTCACAAGGAATAGAGCTCTCTTCCTTAGTTATGTAGAAGAATATTTTAGGGTTCTTTCCCATTATCCATTCCCTAAACATTAGTATGGAATTGTTTCATAATCATATGATTATGATCCCTTCAGCAGGACATCCTAGATAGAGTCCTTAGAATCCATGCGAGAGGCCCATAATGAGATCCTCTATTCATCTTCATGTCCTAGGTGGAGTTATTTTTATCATGGTGACTAACACTAAACAGTCGTCAATCCTCTATTTAGAAGGTTAATCTAGATTGAGTGGTTGTTATCACCCCATTTCCATAGAATTGATCATTATAAGTGTATCATACTCTCTTTATACTGTTAGCATGTATCTTTTTATGAAGAGACCCGACAAGGAGTACCTCTTGAATAGATGTCATCCCTACTATTATAATTAGGAGTGTGTTCTTCCAGAAAAGTGCTTCATGGAATCTTTGGGGTGGAAACCTAGGATGGGTATACTATGGTTGTGACTTACCTCTAGACCATGTGACTTTGTTATGTATATCTAGATATTCCTGATATAGGTGTTGTAGAAATAAATGTATATAGAGATGATTATATTTCATTTTTTGAATTCCTTGTGGTTTTGCGATGTCGTACTAAGTATTGTTATCCTCACCCCTACACGGGTTTTCCCTACACGTGTCATGTCTTGTGTAGATGATAAACCTTTGGATAGAGTCCTATGTGGATTAGGTTCAGATAGTGTTTAGTGTGATCAAATAGACCGAGGTGGGTTCCTTCATATTTCAGATAGCAGTCCCAGTACCTTTACTTTTATGTAGTACTTCTATAACAAAATCATTGTGGTGGTATTTTTTTTCCTTTTTTACTTTCCTTACATCCCAACATACTCTTTTATTTGGGATATATATGTATACACACTGATATATATGCATTGTTTGTTTTGTTGTTTTTTCCTTTCATCATTTTGTGGGCTTGGATATGTTTTTCCATGTGCAGCTACTTAGGAAATGACATCCATGTTATTGATTTTCCTTCTCAGTACTAGTCACCATACCTATCCTATTGGAGGTGGGATTGGGGAGTCTTGGAATATGAACCACTAGGACGGGTCATGACATAGTGGTATCATAGGCATTTGTTTTACCTTAGGTCCGAGAGTGTGTGATATTTTTTTATGGAAACCGTGTTATGTGTTTCAAGTTTAGATTTCAGGCCAAGGACTCCGATGTTTGTACATAATCTAATGTATCCATATACTAGACTCTGATCACCTAATTTTTTTACTCGGCACTCGAGAGTACAGGTTATAGAGAAAACAATGGTATAGGCATCATATAGAAATGGGTTGTGTTTCCATATCCTTCTCGAGTCAACTATCTAGATGAGCTCATTGTTCATGGAACAACTTTTTTGTTTTAGGATTAATTCATGATGTATACCAACATGGATTCAGAATGATGATCGGAGGGAAAATCCCCGTGGGTATTAGGCATTGATACAGGTACAAGCTCCCATGATGTTACCGTTACGAGGTTCACCAACCATACTTCCACCTATATACCAACATGTGGTACCCACACTACTAGTGGATGAGGTGTACAGGCTGACAAAACTTCATGAGAATCCAAGAAAAAGACTCCATAGGTTCCAAGGCAATCCAGACCCCTAGGTAGATGAGTAATGGCTTGAGGGAGTGACCCGAGTTTTCTTTCTCATCAGGAAAAAATCAGATCATATGGTGGTCTTGGTGGTGAGCCTTTTAAATTTCTTATCAGAGAAATAGTAGGGTTTAGAAACCGTGTCCTACGTCTAGGTGACCCTTTCATAGATAGATTTTGATCTCCCCTTCCTAGAGAATATATTACCAGCTACACTGAGGGATGTACGTATCCAAGAGCATTTATATCTCTAGAAGGGAAATATGACAGTAACTGAGTATTCATCAAGGATTACCAACCTCTCTAGGTATTGAATGGATATGATTAATGATAATTTATTTTGGGATTAAACCATCAAGAGAGGCCTACATTGAGATATTTTAACTAATATTATCCCTCTATTCATTCCTAAAGATTTTTGGGTGTTATAGAAAACTTTGGTGGTCGAGAGTTTCATGGATGAGAAGTTATAGTCTGGAGATGTTAGGAGTGGGATAGTATGAGCGGAGAACTCGACATTAGGGAGCTGACTCAGTTTCAGGGACTTGTACATTAGATTCATTTCAGAAGGCGGTCCAAGGACATGGGATTTGTAGTTCAGAGCTCACATGGTGGGTCCAGTCATCCCAATAAGTGGCAGTGGAACTTGACTTGTTATCACTCCCACCCCTAAGAGGTCTATGCGAGGATTAGGGGGCTAGAGGATAGGGGAGTGGAAAACTGTAGGGAGTCAAATCTAATGATATGAGGTATGATTTTTTAATATTCTACTATAGTCGTAGTACCAGTAGACACATGTTCTAGTCAGTATTTTCTTTTCGCATATCTTTGTTCAAGGCTTAGATATTCTAGTTGAGCCCTTTGATAGACATTTGGGCTTAGAAACTCCTACTTTAGATATTTTAGTGAGCACACACTAGTTCTGATAGTGTGATTTGACTCTTGGAGGTGATTATTTCTGTTGGAATCTTTTAGTTCTAGCATTGAGGCCTTACGACATCATTCTTTGTATGGATTGGTTATCTACATTCCTTTCCCAAATTGACAATGTTAGGTGATGGGTGTGGAGTGTCCACACTTACCAAACCATGTTTTCTTTTTTTGGTGAATATGAAACTCAAGAAGTGTATGAGGGAATCATTAATAAGATTTTGTAAATTATTACTAATCAGTTTTCTAGCGTGGCCATTGGTATTGATGATTTTTTTGAGTTTCAAGATCCCTCTTGTGGTGGTGGATTACAAGGATGTCTTCTTCTATGATGTTCTAGGTTTATATTACCACTGTGATATAGACATATCCATTAATCTACAACATGGTACGGCTCCGATATCATTGAAACCATATTAGATGGCTCCCATAGAGCTTCAAGAGCTTAGGGTGTAGTTAGATGACTTGCTGATGAAGGGATCTGTGAGACCCAGTGTTTCAGCCTGGGCATCCCCAATTTCATTTTACATGAAGGCATATGCGAGCTTGAGGTTTTTTGTAGAAAACCATATCTTGAATCAAGTGATTGTGAATAATACATATCCACTATTGATAATCAGTGACCTATTTGATTAATTGAGAGGGGAAAAATGGTTCTCGAAGGCTGGACCTAGATCAAGCTATAACTAGTTGCGAGTATGGGATGAGGATATAAAGAAGACATCATTCAGATATCGTTATGTTCACTATAAGTACATGGTGATTCCCTTTCAAATAAATAACACACCAACAATGTCCATGGGCTCATGAACCCGATTTTATAGCCTTTAATAGATCGGTTTTTGGTAGACTTCACCGATGATATCCTTCTGTACTCAACATCTAAGGAAGAGCATGTGAGACACATAAGGATCGTTCCGAATTTACACCAAGGTCAACATATTTATTAAAATATCTCAATGTTTTTGTTTTGTATATAAATGGTATACTTTTGGGGACATATTCTATGAGTGAATGGAGAGGCAGTGGACCCAGCCAAGGTCAAGGCAATGTTAATTTAAGTGCCACCGAAGAGTGTGATGGATTTTCAGAGATTATTTGGGATGGAAGTCTATTACTGGAGAGTCATACTTGATTTATCTAGTGTATCAGCTCCCATGAAATCTTTGACTCAAAAGATCCAACATTTCTTATCGTCTTAGAATTCTTAACAGGCTTTCAGTTGTTGAAGCAGGGTTTGATGAATGCTCCATTCTTGATATTGCTAGAGGATGCTGTCGAGTATGTAGTTTTCTGTGATGCATATGGGACTGGGCTTGTTTGTATCCTATTGTAGAGGAATGTGGTTATTATATATGGTTCATTCCAGATGATCTTGATATAGTGGGGATTGTATTCACTTTAAATATGTGGAGACACTAACAAATGGGTGAGTAGTTTATCGTCTATTCTGATCAAAAGAGTCTCAAGTAAATATTATCTCTAAAGGATATGAACATGAGATAGTTGTGATGGAAATATTTCTTATAGTGTTATGACTCTAATAATTTAACTACTCCTAGGAAGGGGAACGTGGTAGCATATTCTCTCAGTAGGATATCTTTTTCGTAGCATCATATCAATGTATCATAGTAGTTGTCTTCGTTGCAGTTACCCTTTGCAGATGGAGATGGATCATCTTACCTCTAGTCGATGGTTGTTAACCATCTTCTCTTGTAGTGAATCAGAGAGGCAAAACTTGGGGATACTGACTGTGAGACCATATGTTCTTAGATATACATTGATAATGCTTATGATAGATATTCTAAAGGTGGTAAGCACATTTTTATTTATGGAACACGCATGATGGTACCAATGATGTTGTGGGAATAGGTTATGAGAGAGTTTCATATGTCTCATTTGGTGGTATATCCAAGTGTGTAAAAGATGTAACAAGACCTTTGACATTTTTTTCAGGGATGATGAAATGAGCACCAAAGATTGCCTCTTGATGCCTATCTTTTTAGCAAGTGAAGGTTGAGAACCATGTTCCGGTGGGTTTGGATCAACCCCTTGAGGTTCCATAATGTTTATGGGATTGGATATTTATGGAAATCATTATGGGAATATCACATACATCTATGAAACATGATTCCATTTGGGTGATTGTATACCATCCCACAATGTTGGCCCACTTCTCAGCCATATGATAGCATAGTCCAGTAGAGGGAATGGTATACCTCTACGTGTAAGAGATAGATCTACTCATTAGAGATACATTGATGATTGTTTCTGATCATGATGCTCAATCTAAATATCTATTTGGGAAAGGATTTCAAGGAGAATTTGGGACTCAGTTAGGCTTGAGCACAGTATTTCACCCCAAAACTGGTGGCTAGACTGAGCGAACCATTCAGGTTCTTAAGGACATGGTATGAGCATTCGTGTAGTACATTGTCAATAGTTTGGAGGCTCACATAAAACGTGTGAAGATTTCATATAACATCATCTACCATTACACCATTGGTGTGACATATTTTGAGGCCTTCAACGGGTGACCCTATAGGTCACCACCTGACTAGACTGACTTAGGAGAGTCATCTCTTATTAGCCCAGAGTGGGTGTGACTAACAACATAGAATGTATAAATCATCTAGAATTGGATAAAAACTGCACAGATAAATCAGAACTCTTATGATGACTGGAAGTAGAGGACTATGAGTTTTGAGGAGGGAGACTATGTGTTCTTATGGGTTTCACCTTGACATGGATTACAGATATTTGGTCCAGGTGGTAATCTATCTTCAAGGACCATCACCCCTTTCCAGATACTGTGAAGCAATGGAAAGGTGGGATACCACTTAGCTCTACATCTACATTTATACAGGGTACATTACATCTTCCTTGTGTCACAGCTAAGGAGGTACATGCATGACCCATCACACATTATTGACTAAGGGGAGATGGACATCGAGGATGCATCATCCATTTTATATTACTCAGTGGAGATTGAGGATCGTCTAGAGATGATCTTTCATTGGTTGTAGAATCTTTTAGTGTCTGTCTGATAGCAGCCTGAGAATCTTCAAGAGATCACATGGGTGTGGGAGCCTCAAATTCATTATCAATACCCAAAAAATTTTTAGTAGCCCTTGTTTTGGCATTCTGCTATGAAAATTTCCCAAGGTGTAGAGAATTTAATGTCTCATATTTTCCATGTATTATTTTTAGATTTTCTTTGTATTATTTTCAAGACTGGGGAATAAGAAGGAATGTGATTCGTTGTCTCGGTGTGCCCATAATAAATGTTTGAAATATATTAAATATATTAAATATATTAAATATCACACACGCTTCAGGTTTTTCTGAAAAAGTGGAATAACATCCAAATGGGTGCCTATATCAGAAATATGAAGGAACGGTTGAGTACAGAATGCAGGATTTACCTTAGGTGAGACTTAACATTGGCCATTATGGTTTTTTTTTGGAAAGTTAATAATCGTTATTGAAATGAATAAAATAATTAAACAAAATTATTTATTTTTTATTTGTTAATGAAATGATTATTATGTGTAGAAATAGATGGTTATGGAGAATCCCAAGGGTAAGACTCATAACCCTAGATCCTTTGGAGGATCTTTAGAGAGGGCCTTGGAGAATAATCTTAGGTGAACGATGATGAATTTGAGAATTAATGATCGGTGAACCACATATTCAATGGATCTTTCCAGCGAAACTGATGACACATCATTCTTCATCGTCGATTGAACCGAATAGAGGTAAGGAGATATTATCGATTTATTTATTCTTTATTATTGATTTCTAGGATGATTGTGGATCAATAAATGAACATATTTATCTGTGATCTTATCATCCTATGGGATGGGTTAGAATTATTGGGGATCAAGAGAATTTCTCTAGGATTAATTTTTTATTCTTCAATTCCCATTCTAACTCAAACAAACTGATATTGACATGAACATCGATAGTGGTCAATTCCTCTTTGTCGGTTCTGTTTTTTTCTTCCCTGATTCACCATTCATCATCAATGTTCTTCTTTGGCCCATGGTTAGATGTATTCTTGATCAATCGATCATCGCAAAAATGTTTCTTGACACAATTATCCAAAATCCTAGATCTAGTAATATCATGACACGATGGTGGTGCGGTTATGGAAGTGACAATGAATTAAACAATCTAGATACCAAATTTTCATATTCTTTGGTCTGTAATGACGAATGAAGATGATCTCATTTTTCGTGCATATCAAAGGCCTGAATATTATTGAATTGGTGCTGGAATGACTAGATGAGGCTGGATCATGGGATACACGCCATGGAGGTCAACAGATCATAGGCCGTAAGATCGATCGAGGCGTGCATATGAGGAACCAGGGATTCTGGGAAATCCCATACAACATGGACTATAAAATGGATCTACATGACTTATGGGGAACCCCTGGATGAGGATAGAGTTTTGTTGGAAGTTTAGTATCATGTTACATGTGGCCCCTATCACATTGTGTGTGGCCTCTCCCCAGATACTTGACATGTACTTAGAAAAGAATACAGACATGGGGTGGAGTACACTGATTTCCTACAAACCGTGTACTCCCCCACATGACACTACCTAGACTTGGTATACTGGGTAAGACGTGTAACAATACATGGGTAGACATACATGGGATGGATCCATGCACTAATACACAGGTAGACTGCATCAAAAGACTACATGCTTTGTACTACAACATAGACATGGGATGATGACATGAGCCTTTTACATGTATAAAACCCAGTGTCAAGGGACACCGAATTTTATCCCTACTTCATGTCATGTACTCTTTTATACATGGATTAGATCTCTTTTCCTCATTGAATTATACAAGTTTCATTAGGTTTTTTCCCCCTTAACCTTTCTATTATGTATAGTATGAAATCATTTCTATCTTCTAGAACTATGATACCTTTTGTAGGTCTTCCTAGATAGTGTCATTGGAATCACTCTAAGAGGCCTAAAGTGAGATCTTTCAATCATCTCCAAGCCCTAGGTGGAGTTCTTGGTATCTTCATGATAGACACTACATGGTAATACATCCTCTACTTAGTTATTTGATCTAGATTACATTTTTGGTATCACCCCATATCTCTAGTAGTGATCCTCATATCTGTATCATATTTTCTTTAGACTATCAGCATATATGTTCTCCTAAAAAGAACCGATGAGAAGTATCTCTCAAAGAAAATTCATCAGTTCTATTAGACTCTAGAGTATGTTCTCCTAGATGAGTGCTTCATAGAATCATCAAGATATTATCATTGTCTAGGTATACTCTAGTTGTGAAATCCAGATAGACTATATATCATTGTTTACTATATTTGAATATTCTTGTTATATGGTCTATAGACATATACCTATGTAGATATGACTATATTTACTTTTTTTAATGCTTTGTGGTTTTGGAGTTTCCTACTATGTATTGTCATATTCGCCCATGCACATGCATTTATCTCATGTGTCATGTCTTTTACAGATGATCGACCTTTTAACAGAGTCCGAGATGGACCAGGAATAGATGGTGCTTAATGAGATAGGAAAAATCGAGGTCTGTTCCTACAGCTTTCATACAATAGCTCTAGTACCTTTACTTTTAGATTGTACATGTGTTACCGACTCCTTTTGGTAGGCTTCTATTTTTCCATGTTTAGTTTCATTACTTTCTATAGTATCCACTACCGTGAGGAAGAAACTAGCTAGTGTGTTTTTTAATGATATAATTAATAATATATCCCATTGAGTTTTTAGTGGGGTAGAAAAACATTTACCCTTTCCCTTGCTCATGTAGAATAGGGGTGGATCCCTCCACTCCTCTCTTAGTTCCCCTTAATTTTGAGTGGTTTTTGATGAATTTTTATGGATATTTTAATGGTTTTTCAAGGTATATAATCCATCCCCTTCTTTTATTCCTATTCATCTACAATTTATCAGGATTGGAAATTGTTTTATTTTATGTTATTTTATGAAAATTTAAACAAAAAATGGTGAAATAACTCATTTTCAAATAGGTTTTAATTCATCAATTGTTTAGGGTATCATATATGTCATGTGAATTCTTTCATGTTGATATTTAATGAATGTACATCACTCTTTGGTCAAATAATATATTTTATTTAAAAGTTAATTTATGTTTTTATTGAATTGGTTCTGATTGTGAGGGGGTCCATGGTGAACCTTATGTGACATTTTGGTTGTCAATATGGTGTGGTAGGAGCGATATATGGGTTTTTTATTGATATTACACATCAAAATTAGTTATTAATATATTTTAAATAGTAATAAATGTTATGACTAATTTATTTGGGTTCTCAGTTAGAATTTGGAGATCACATGGATGGACAAGCTAAGTCATTTATTGGATACCCTAGAACGATCTTCTATAATATGGAATAATAAAATGAAAAGGTTGTATATAAGGTAGGTGGTATTTTTTATAGGTCCTATGGTAGTTATGTTTTTTCTATAGTGCATGTTTTTTGTGGTCTCACCACTGAAAATGTTGACCCATTCTAAATAATTGAGGTTATTAAGTTAAATTATTATAAAAGGTTAAAAATATCATAATGAAACAATTAATTGAATTTATCAATTTATAAATATAATACAATGAAATTTATAGAGTTTCAAGGGTAAAACATGGAACCTCATGCACTGTATTTTTTTGGTTGTTAGTGGTTGAGGTCGTGTTTGTAATGTATGTCTCGATAGATGAAACCCCGTAAGCGGTGTGTTTAAAAAATAAATGTGAGAGTTGTAACATATTTCCCATGTTTACCGTGACTTGGGAACGTCCATGTATGGGTTTTGAATGACTCAAGATGTATTTTTAGAGTATGATATTTGGGGACCATAAGATACCTTCTATCTAATAGGTTCATCGAGATGGTTAGGGGAGTGGAAAAACCGAGTAATAGGGTACTTGAGATGGGTTTTGAGATAACTCTTAGGACTAATGTCAGTAAGGCTTGATCTATAAGTAGAAAAAGGTCATTACATGACCATTTTGATAATTGGGGACCCTAGTAGGTACCCTGGGGTGATGAAACCCCTTTTGAGGGTGTCTGATCAGATTTGGGGAGATATGGTGTCGAGTTCAACCACAAAACGTGAACCAAACTTTCAAGATACTTGAAGTAATTCTGTATTTAAAATGAATTGAATAATATTTAATTGTTAATTTTAATAATTGTAAATGATAAAAGTAAAATTTTTATAAGTCCATGGGTATGGTTGATTCTATAGTGTACTTATTTACCATTTTGTATACCTAGAATGTACTTTCCCCAAGTAATTGTAATTACTTTATTTATCTTCCCTGTGATGTTTGAAATGGAAAAAAACCATACAGAATTATTTATATTATAGAAATAAAAAATTCTTATTATAGGTTTGTATGTGATAATAAATAAAACTCCACTTTTAGGGAGATTTTGGATACTAAAGAAAATCCCCTTTTAAGGAGGGTTTTGATTCAAAAGATAAATAATTTTTTATGGATTTCAATGATGTTTGGTTATTTTATATATTGTTACATACTCTAATATATTAGGTATAGCCTCCCAAAGTTCCACCCTATACCCCCTATTCCTTTTGGTAACATCTGGTATGTAGGATGGTGCACCTAAGGTTACAGAGAACCACTGTCCTGATTAATGTTCATAGATAGTTGGTTTAGGAAATCAAAAAGTGGTATTAAGGATCCTTTAATTTTATTTTACTATTTGGGGTGAGGGAGTCGTGGAATATAGTAATGTGTTAGAGATTGTGATGTATATTAGACTAGTGCATCATGAGCACCTTTTCACGTAGGAAGTTAAGGTTATTAGAGGGATTGGGATTATTGTTCCTAGTGTTTGTTGTTATTGTAATATGATTATCACTACATGTGACACACATGATGTTTGAGGTTTATCATGTATATTTGATTTGATTCTTGGACCATAGATGCAAGAGGTACCTCATGAATAATTTTTAGGCACCTAGAATTCACGTGACATAAATAATCATAAGGTTTAGAATTCAGGTAGGCCCACACCAAATAAAATTTAGAAGAAAAATGAAGACAACATAAAGTAATTAATAAGTGGATTTACAAAGATGGGTTTGAAAATAACCCCATGAATCTACATCAACCAAAGATGAATAAAAATCTAGCATCACAAAAGATGACGAGGAGATAGTTTCCATGACAGATCTCTTGTAGAGAGTGTTAGAAACCTGATTTTCTTCCTCGTATGCATGAGTGACATCATGGGAAATATACTCAATAATGAGGAGGCAATCAATCCAATGTGGAAACATTATCCAAGGGACATTTCATGAGTATGTTTTAAGTAAATGAACACCCAAGGTAGAATGAAATTCATCCCACAAAAACTACCCCCCCCCCCAATTGGACACCACACCTGACATCCTTGATAATAGCACATTGTCCAACCTCAATAGCATAACTAACTCCAATGAAGTGGTGGAATCATCCTTTAACAAATACACATGGAGAAAAAAAGATTCCACCGCATCCCAAGGGTCCTAGTGCACCTGAATTCTCTCCATAAACGATTACCTTCATCTACAATTAAATAGGGGGAACCACCTAAGTGATTTATCCATAAAAGGGCCTGTATTACTTCATTTTACACCATGTGATCTTGGAATTCAAACACCACATAAGTTATTATTCATGTGTCCAATTTGAATCTTTGAATCAGTAATAATGGCTCTGTGAATTTCACGAACACCAACATGAAATGATAGGATTTTATACTAAAAAATAATCCCATTCCAAGCCTTAAAACATTGTATATAAGATTATAAGATGCAGAGAGAAGGCAAGACTACATTTTCTCAGTGTATCCCTCATGTTGGATGGACTGTATTAGACATTCAATACTGCTAAAATAAAGTCAAAATTAAAAAATAATATTCATGTACAACTGTAACATGTTACTGAATCTATAACATACCAAAAGATGTTCCATAGTTTCATCAGCATGAAAACAAATATTACCGGAAGAAGGAGGTGAGATCCCAGTCCTCGGTTAAATCCCATTCAGTGGTAGTTTGTGCTTCAAGATTCTAAATATCAAATGAAATTGAGCTAGTGGGATGAATTTTTTCTTGAAACCTATCACCCATATGTGTGAAATTATAACTATTAAAATCATATGATGGTTCCAGATTTTGAATAGGATTTCTCGAGTAGCTTCTAGATGTTTAGAGACTGATGTTCATGTATAATGTTTAGGTTTATCCAGTTTATGAATGACTTTTATGTGTGTGTGTGTGTTAGGTCTCCAACCATGTTTGAACAGATATAAATCTCTTTATGTAATATGTGGTTCATGTCAGTTAATCCAGGTAACTCATTAAAACCAAATATCAGTGAGTGACTGAGTCTAAGTCGTGGAATGATGGTTTCATAGAGGTAACACATGTAAGTAGGGTGACTTCCAGTTTTTGGGTAAATTATATGAAGTCAGTTGTGTGGATTGATAATTTGGAAAATCAACTGGGTGATGTGAGTTGGTTGACCCAAGATTGAACCATGACACACATTGTCAAAAGATTTGATGTTAGTGGTAATAAATGACTCGTTTAGATAAGAAACTTCCATATGTTTATAAGTAACACCATATAAGTGGATGCATATAATTTAAATAACCATCTTATACTATATGTGTATACACCCATGTGGTTTTCTGTCAAACCATTAAATAGTAAGGTGGCCTATAAGGATCCCATAATACTAATTTGGTTTCATTTATGTGTACCCCATAATATTTATTTCATTAAATGTTTAAGACACCCATAATGGTTTCATATTATAAGAAATATGAACTTGCTGACCTATATAGATCCAATTGTGATTTTTAAAAATTTATTCCAATTGTAAATCATGCCCAAATGATAGATATACAAGCATTTATAAAGGAATACATTTTCTATATGAATTCAATGTTATCATATATCAGTGTTAAATTGGATGAATTTCCCTTTCTAACGTATAATGTTACTTTCCATTAAAAGCTACAGCTGGAATTCATGTAACATCAACATAGTTTTTATTTTTAGTCTCAGAATAGAAAAGTCCATATATGGTGGTTAAATTACATTGGTCACCATTATCCAATGGATAAAGGCCCATAAACATTATAAATTGGACCATAGGACCCCATTTATTTGAAACCATATTATTACATTTTATTTCAGAATAAAGAAAGTCTATATGAGAAGGTTTGGTAATATTGGTTTCCATTTCCAATTTATAGATCAACCAAACACATTATGAGTTAAAAAATAGGCACCCATTTAACCATAACCATTAAGGTTTCATCTCATTACACCAATTAACATGGCTCAATAATATCAAAATAGGTTCATTAAATATAATTCTACCATCAATCTATGTTGGAAAACACTATTTTTGTTGATGTAGATAAATTATTTAACCATCCATATTTCATAATTATTACTAGGAATGCTATTAAAGTTAAATAAATAGATGTAATCAACCAAGAATAGAATAAAAAGAGGTATGATAATAAATCACATAGCATTGTATAGTTGTAATCATGCTAATTAATTATGCAAGTATGGTATAAAAATCATCATGCGCTAGGAAATATATGATGAAACCTACATTGTAGGGAATATGTATGCCGTGTGAATTTTATGTGCATATACTTATGAATGTAATGATACTTATTTTCTATACTAGACGAAGGGTAAAATATCATTAATCAATAACTAGTAATTGTTCAATAGTCACCTAAGATGAAATTATAATCAACTATAATATCTAATAGCTTGAACTAAAGCCACATCCCCAAAAACTTGATCCTTCCCATATGCATGGGTTGGACAAACCCATATATGATATTTTCACCATGATTCAACAAAATCCTAGTCTCCAATGTATAATCCAAAAAATTTAATAAAATGTAAAATAAGTCATTTGATATTAATTTATAATGTCTCTAACCCATTAACTGATAAGTAACAAAACCCGATTAGTCAAATGGCATAAAATGTTCCACCCCATATATAGCACCCTAATATTTTTCAAATAAATATTGAATGCGTGAAATAATGAGTCTCCATAAAACACTACATTGTTATAACTTATCCATTAAACATAATTTTACCTTTTATGTGCTTTGAATTTCGAGAAACTAACTTACATAGTTGCATTCAATAGGACATTTAGAGTCTGATAAGACAAACATAATTTTTTATGAATCGTACCATACCATTATGAATTGTAAGTAATATTAAATCCTCTAAAATATAGAAACTTTACCCATGAATATATAAATACAATTTGGACATCCGATAAGTGAAAAAATGATCATTGTATAAGTAATAGTATTTGTATATGTCATAGACATTTTAATTACATTTTTATGATTAATTTAATAATTTAAAATTGGAATTTATTTTCATAAAATATAATCATAAATTTCTACTTTATTTTATTATGGTTATAAGATGAATTTATGGGACCTTGATTAATTTCTCAAGGTGTTATAAAACAAGTTATAGTTTTAATGTTGTTTTTTCGATTAAGTTGTTATTATATTTAAAAATAAAAATAAAGATATTTACAAAATTATTTTTCAAATATTTGGTTCATTTTTCAATTCTAAACATCAAAAAATTTATGGGGTAAATTTTTGGTATTTTTCTAAAATACATGAATTTTGGGTGAATAGTAAAATATGATAATTTACAAAAGATGCTAAATACACGATTTATTGGGAAATAAATGATGAAAGGATGATGTAAGACCACTAGGTTCAAACTCACATGCACTTATTACTATTATGGGTCACATGAATCAATAATATTGTTTGTATTCATGGAAATAAAAACATAATGAATAAAATATTCACAAATCACTCCTCACCTCCACTATAAAACCCCCCCTCACTACATCTTCTCTTCGCTCCTCTAAAGCCTTGTTCCTTGTCTAAATTAAGATCAAATAACTTCCCAAGCTCCTCTCCCATGTCCATAAACCCTTGATATCATAAAAAGGATAAAACCTCCACCCTAAAGAGGCTCTCAAGGAAGATAACTTGAATAGGTAAATTCCTCTTCTCTTTTCTTTTATTTCTTGTTCCTTTCTTTTCTTTTCGTTCCCCACATCCTTTAATTTAAATGTTGTGATGCCTACAGTACCCTTCATCTACTATAATTTTTTATGATAAATGAATAATTATTCCTCATATCTCTTTTCCCTTTCTTTTTTACTAAGAATGAAAACACCATCCGAGATGTGTCAAATTATCACATTCAAGGATGACGGGTTTTCAATTTATATTATTGTCATCAATTCTGGTCATGAAACCATTTTTATGGTTAAACTGGACTATAATATATTTATTATGACTTATTTAAGGATCTATAATCCTTTTTTTCACATGATTTTAATTT
Organism: Viscum album; assembly: GCA_963277665.1. Lineage (NCBI taxonomy): Eukaryota > Viridiplantae > Streptophyta > Magnoliopsida > Santalales > Viscaceae > Viscum > Viscum album. Next base: position 1,846,066,491 of record OY728150.1, read on the forward strand.
ATAAATCAAAATAAATTCATTGAGATTAAGAACCACAAATTAACCCTAACAAAAGTCATTTATGTTTTATATAATGATTCATCTTCACACACAATAACCAAATGAATTGTATTACCAAGTAATATTATTTTTGTTCACTAATAAAATTAATATTTTATTCTGGACAACATTTTTCATTCTACATGTTTATATGTACATGAATATCAGTAAACTGGTCATGAAAACCAAGGAAGAGAATGCTCCCAAACAAAAAAATTGAATCTTCTAATCCATCAAAAGGTTATTAATGAACCTTAATATGGTTGTACTAAATCAATTAAATGTATATTATGTTATGTAATCATTAATATATGTACCTAAATTTGATTATTCAGGTCGTTAAGTCAATTGATAAATACCTTCAGTCTTAAGGTAAGGGTTTTCCACCCAAACCTCCATTTCCATTTGGGTTACTTCTATTGTCTACTTAATTCAATGAAATTATTATGTATTATTATGTACCCATAATAAATTATATATGAGTGTTCTATATATTTTTATCAACTATAATCCTTTTTTGTGTTATTAGTAGTTACACATCTTAAAAGTAACTTTAAAAAATTCTTCCCTTAATACAAGCTTGAATCAAGTGAATTTCTCAATTATTACATATTTTCAAGAGTACTATATATTCTATTTTTAAAAACAATTATTATCATAAAATAAATCTTTTTATTATGAGAAATCTACCTCAAATAACTTCAATTTATATACATATATTTTTTCAAAGAACTTTTCTTTTCCATGTAAAAGGGTTTTTGGGACAAGAATTACTCGGTGATTTTAAAAGAGCATTTTCACCAATTTCTACACTATTATTAACTATTATGATTAAATGGTGTTAATTGTTTATGATATCTTCCATTGTTCATTGACTATGGTTGTGCTATCTTAAAAATATTCTCCAATTTACTCGGAATGGTTAGTATTTGTCTTTAATGTTTGGGGAAAGTTATTTAAATTTCAAATGATAGATTTAATATGAATGTATATGTTATTTATATTTACCCACACTCATATGAGGAATTCATTGGAATTTTTAAGTGTCAGGTGAGGCCCATTATATCCCCTCGATTCATCGATAGGTCTAATGAGAAAAAACAATAGTCTTGGCAAGAGGCCTTACCAAAATGGATATTTATGGTCTGGGCATGAGGTCTTGACGGTATGGTTATGATGTCCCGAATTGTGCATTCCCTCATTATGAAAAACTTATTAATATTTCTTGTGGTTATTATACTAGTAGAATACACATGATTATGTTTTATTATAGAATAATCTATTCATCTCTTTTTCCTACCATCATGTGTTCATTTTTATTTTTAAAGGCATGGGTTTTTAGTTATTCACCATTACTAAAGTTTATGTTTACGATATCTTCCACTTTATTTCTAACGATTACTGAGCATTTGAGATCACCCCTTCCTTATTATTCATTTTATCAGGACACTAATAATTTTATTATGAATGGCATGCATGGATAATCTTATAGTTGTGTATGTTCCCAATAAAACATATATGGTGTATTTCATTTCAATTTCTAATTTTTGAACTTATATATGTATCTTTTTTCCAAATCTACTAAACTACATGGTCCTTTAGGATGCATATTCATTTTTTATATGCCAATGTAATAAAATAATGCACCAGATCGAGGAAACTGAGGTCGGTTCCTTATAGTTGGTATCAAGGAAAGTTTAGTAGGAAATATGGAAACTAGATTTAGAATACATAAATTAGTGAAAAAAACCATAAGATAATTTTTGAGGATAAACATACAACAATGCCCTAGAATATTGGTAATGAATAGATTATTTGGATCATTCTAGAAAATACATCCTCTTCTAGATACTACACGTGGATGTGGTTCTGGCACAGATGTACCTAGGAGAGAAAACTCCGACAAGGAGTTTCAGGCTTGACGTAGGGTATCCTAGTACGCAACAACATGCCTTACTTCACTACAGGTTTGACACTCTTGGGGGATATGCCAAGGGTAGTTCAAATTTTCTTTACAAGACATTATGAAGGATTTAAATATAAATTTTTCCCCAAAGAAACCATGTTTGTGATTATGGGAGTATCCATTCATATGATTTCAATTGATGCTATGTATTTTACTATGTTATGATTATACTTTATGATTCATAACCTAATCTGGTTTATTCCATTATCTTAAAATAACTCATATTGGAAGAAATGGAAACTTCATGAAAATGTGTATCCCATGTATAGATTTCCCTTCGATGTAAGATAATGATGTTGTATCTGGATCTATGGCTGGTTCGGAGAAACTTATAACTATATTGGAACAATTGACTAAGGTTATGAAAAATAACCTTTTCCATATAGAGAATCTTGATCCACATTGAGGAGGAGATATTTTGGATCGATTTATGCAGCAACAACCTCTATTATTTAATGGGACTATAAACCCATTTGTAGATGAGCAGCGGATAAGTTCCCTAGAGAAGATATTTCTCACTATGGGATGTAACAAAGGATAAATGGTTGTCATTGATGTTTATCATCTATCGAGATATGAAAATAAGTGTTGTTAATTAATCCATAGCATAAATGAGTATTAAGAAATAAAAGAGATGAAATAGAGGGATTTTACTGAAATCATCCAAGAAAAATATTTTCCCCGCAAACAATGAAAAGATATAGAAATTTAATTCTGGAATATGAGGCTGAAGGAGTATGAAAATATTTCCAAGTATGAAGAAAAAATTACAAGGTTGGAAAGGCATGCTAAAGTCTACAAACGTAATCCAAAAAGAAATATTGGTTGATTCTTGGATAGTTTAAACCCATTCTTCCAAAGGGAACTAGTATCCCATAATTTCACATCATATGATGATATAGTCTCATGTGAAATAAAGACAAAAAAAATAATTTTCTAGTTCTTATGACTTTAAAGGAAGGCAAGAGGGGAAGCAGCCTGCTGAAAACTATGGATAATGAAGTAATTAAATGAGTAAGAAGGGAAGATTTGACCTTCCACCCCGTATTAATTGTGGGATGAAACACCCTGGAACTTGTCTGAAGGGAATGGGAGTCTATTACAAGTTTGGGAAAAAAGGCCACCAATCTTTTGATTGGTAGTGGAAGAAATAAAAAACCACTGTTCAATTTAATATTTGTAAAGGTATGGAACATTATCCATATAAATTTCCTAAGAATCTGGGAAATGTTCCCCAATATAGGAAAATGGAGTAAGTCCAAGATTATGCAGTCACAACTACTGAGGTTGAAGTTCATAATGATGTGGTGGTAGGTACTTTAATCGTTTATTCAAACTTTTCCAGTGCTTTATTTGACTCTAGATCATCACATTCTTTTATATCTTCCCAGTTTTCTAGGAAAATTTGGAATGTTAAATTTGATTTAATAAAGGAGTTGTCAGTCAAAACTCGTAAGGGAAGTATCCTTGAAACAAATCTGTGTTGATTAGTCCCCCTAACGATACATAAACATTCCTTAGTTTTCAACCTTATCATCATACTCATGATTTAATTTGGTATAATCCTTGGTATGAGTTTTATTTCACGTTATGATGAAAAGATACGCTGTAAGACGAAGGAAGTCATTATTTTTTAGAATGGTGTTGAATCCAATATCTTAAGATCGGAAACCTTTCCAGCTGACTCTTATCTAGAACCACCCCTAATAGCACTACTAAATTCAATTATTTAAGAGGAAGTTAATGTAATAACATTTGGTGATGAAAAGAAGGTTAAAATAGAGGATGTACCCATTGAGAAAGATTATATTGATGTCTTCTAGTTTATTTACCTAGACATTCTCTAGAGAAGGAAATTGAGTTTTCCATTGACTTAATTCCTAATTCAAGGCCCATATCAAAGACCCCTTATAGAATATCCATTGTGGAATTAGTAGAATTGAATAAACAAATAGAAAAATTAAGTGATAAAGGATTCATCTACCCTAGTGTTTCCCCATGGGGAGGCCGTATCCATTTATTTACGAAGAAATATGGATCTATGAGTTTATGCATTCACTATAGAGAGATTAATGATATAACAATAAAGAAAAAGTATCCACTTCCACTCATTGATGATTTATTTTATCTACTCCATGGGGCTCAATATTTTTCAAAAATTTACCTTCTATTTGGATATCATGAGTTTCTTGTAAAGAAGGAAGTCCTTCCAATGAATTTGTTTTAAACCAGGTATGGGAATTATGAGTTTACAGTAATGCATTTTGAACTGACTAATACACAATTAGTTTTCATGGATCTAATGAATATATTTTTCAAGAAATATATTGATGGATTTGTGGTGGTATTTATTGATGATATGTTAGTATGCTCCAAAAGATACGAAGATCATGAAAGTAACTTGCCCACTATTCTGAATACTCATAGAAGAAATGAATTATATGGGATGTTTAGCCAGTGTGAATTTTTACTTCAATTAGTTTCCATTCTTGTCCACATTGTCTCTGAGGATGGAATAATTGTTGATCCTTTGAATAAAAATGTTGTACAAGAATGTTCTACTCCAATGAACATAATCTAGGTATGCATTTTTATTGGTTTAATAGGTTATAATCGGCATTTCATTAAAAACTTCACCCATGTAGCCAACCCAATTACCCAGCATACACATAAAGGGGTTAAGATAGTATGGACAAAATAATGTGAAGAATGTTTTGATGAATTGAAGAGAATATTAGTTAATGCAATGAACTTAACTCTACTATTAGGGAATTATGGGTTTGTGATCTATAATGATGCATCAATGAAAGAACTTTGTTGTGTCCTTATGTGGAATGAAAGATTTATTGCCTATGCATCATGGAAGTTGAAAATTCATGAACAAAACTATCCCACTCATGATCTTGAGTTATATTTTGTGATATTTTATCTAAAAATACGGAGACACTATCTTTATGGTGAAATATGTGAGATATATACAAATCAAAAGAGTATGAAGTATATCTTTTCACAGAAAAAACTCAACATGAGGTAAAAGAGTTGGATCAAACAAATCGAGGATTATGATTGTTCAATACACTATCACCTAGGAAAGGAATATAAGGTAGTTGATTAATTGAGTTGTAAGGATCATAGAGTTCTAAAAAAATGAGAATTGAAATGGATCTTGTATTCATGGATCTAATGAGGATGGCCATTGAAATTATCATGGAAAGTGAAACCCCGTTATTTGTTTAGTCAGTTTACCATAAATATCTAATAGAAAGGATTAAAATCTATCAGCCTAGTGATGAGAACCTTAAAAAGAAAATTAATGTTGTGAAGGATGGGAATTCGGATTACATATTATGCGAAGATAGTATTCTGAAATTTGGGTAGAGGCTATGTGTTCCCTATAAAGTTGAACTAAAATGGGATTTATTAGATGATACCCATAGAGTGAATTTCTCTATACACCTTGGTAGCACTAAAATGATTAGAGATTTGAAGGAATATTTCTGGTGGGGTAACATGAAGAGGAAAATTGTTGATTGTGTATCAAGATGATTAGTTTATCAATAATTGAGGATTGAACAACAACATCAAAAAAGAGTCCTTAAACCTATACCTATTCCAAAATAGAAATGGGTTAACATTACCATGGATTTTTTCAATGGATTACCCAAAATTATGGGAAATAATGATGCAATACCTGTTATTGTGGATCGACTTACAAAATCTTCACATTTCCTCTCTATAATGGAGGAATTTCCACAGGAGCAGATTGCACGACTCAATATCAATGATGTTATGAGACTTAATAGATCACCACTCTCGATTTTTTGTGATCATGATCTATGATTTACATCGAAATTCAGGAAAAGTCTTGGGTAATACATTGGTACTAAGCTTCTATTGAGTATGAATTATAACCCACAAACTGACGAGCTATCAGAAAGGATGATCCAAACCATTGAGGACATGTTAAGGTCATGTTCACTTGACTTTCAAGGTATATGGGATCAATATTTACCTTTAGTGGAGTTTTACTATAATAATAGTTTCCATTATAGTATTAAAATGCCACCATATGAAGCAATGTATGGAAAGATATGTTTTACACCAACATGTTTGGATGAAGTCGGTGAAAGGAAGCTAGTGGTCCCAGAGTGTATAGAAGAAACAATAGTGAATGTAAATACTATTCAAGGCCATATCAAAGTAGCTCAAATTAGAAAAAAGAACCTATGATGATAATCAAATGAATTGTTTGGAATTTCAGGTAGGAGATCATGTTTGATTAAAAGTATCTTCATGGAAGGGTGTTATAAGATTTGGGATGAAATGGAAACTGAGCCATAGGTACATAGTCCATTTTGAAATTCTAGAGAAAATTTGAGTTGTTGCATATCATTTGGCTATGACACCTATCCTATCAAATGTACACAATGTTTCCATTTCTCATTGTTGGGAAACTACATTCTAGACCCAACGCATATCCTCAGTTCTTCAGGTATAGATTTGAACATGACATGTCTTACATTAATGAGCCTATCCAGATTATGGACACCAAAGAACAATTTTTGAGGAATCAGATGACATTACTGGAAAATAAACTTTGGAAAAATCATAAAATCAAATAAGCAACATGGGATCCGGAGGATCTTATAATGAAGAACTACCCAGATCTCTTTGTGATGTAACATTCTGGTAATTTTGAGGACAAAATTTTTGTAAAGAGGGGATAATGTAACACTCCAATATTTTTCCAAATAAATATTGAATTCATGAAACAATAATTCTCCACACACAAAAAAAATTATAACCAATCCATTATACATAATTTTAGCACCTTTATAATTTGAATTTCAAGAAACTAAAATACGTAGTTGCGTTTAGTAGGATATTTAGAGTCTGATAAGACAAGCTTTATTTTTTTATTAATAGTAACACACCCTTATGAATAGTAACATACAACTTATGAATAGTAATGAATAGTAAATTCTAGAAAACATAGAATCTTCACCCATTAATGTATAAATAAAATTTATACATCTTATAAGTGAAATAACAATCATAGTATAAGTATTGGTATTTTTGAATCTAATATACATTTTAATTAAAATTTTATGATTAATTAAATAATTTAAAATGGAAATTTATTTTCATAAAATTAACTCATACTTTTTTTCTTTATTGTATTATGGTTATAAGATAAATTTATTGGACCATGATAAATTTCTCAAGGTGTTAACAAATGAGTTATAGTTTTAAAGTTGTTTTTTGGAATAAATTAGGATTTGTTTTAAAAATTAAATTAATTTTTTTTTTAAATTTGATTTGAAAAATGGATTTCGTTTTTGAATTTTACACATAGAAAAATGTTTGGGGTAAAATTTGGGGATTTTTCTAAAATACATGAATTTAGGTTGAATAATAAAATACGATAATTTACGATAAATGCTAAATATATGATTTGTTAGGTCACAAGTGTTGTAAGGCTGATGTAAGACCACTAGGTTAGAAATAAAATGCACGTATTATAATTATTGATCACATTAACCAACAATATTTGTTGTCTTGAGGGAAATAGTAAAATAAAGAATAAAATATTCACAAATAACTCCTCTACTCCACTATAACCCGACCCTCACTCCATCTTCATTTCACTCCTCCTAGGCCCTATTACTTTCCTAAATTCTTCTCAAATATTCTCACAATATCCTCCCCCATGTCTATAAACCCTTGGTCTCATAAAAGGATGAAAATATCTACCCTAAAGAGGCTCTCAATGAAGATAACTTCATGAGGTAAATTCTCTTCTCTTTTCTTTTCTTTCAATTTCCTTTTTTTCTTTTGTTTACCAACATCCTTTCATCCAATTGTTGTGATGACTCTATTAACCTACATGAATGAGAATTTTGTTATGATAATTTATGAATTCTTCAACATCTCTCTTTTCCCTTTCTTTTATACTAAAAATGGAAACACAATTTGGGATGTGTAATTTTATCACATTCAAGGACAATGGGTTTTCAATTTATATTAATTTCTTAAATTACGATCATGAAACAATTTTTATTGATGAAAAAAATATAATATATGTATTATAACTTAATTATGGTTCTTGAATCCATTTGGACACCTGATATTAATTTATAAATCAAAATGAGTTCCTCGGGATCAAGAACCAGCAATTAACCCAAACAATTTTCATTAATGTTTTATATAATGAATCATCTTCACTCACAATAACCAATTGAATTTTATGACAATGAAATAAATTTTTTGTTCACTAATAACATAAAACTTCTATTCTGGATAAAAATTCTCATTCTACATGTTTATCCATACATGAATTTAAGTAAACAGATCATGAAAACCAAGGAAGAAAATGCTCATAAATAATAAAATTCAATCACTTCATCCATCAAAAGGTCATGAATGAACATAAATAAAATTTTAATAAATAAATTACATGTATATAATGTTTTTTGTCATTAATTTATGAACCTAAATTTGATTATTCAGATCGTTAAGATCATGTGAAAAACACCTTTGGACTTAAGGTAAGGGTTTTCCACCCAAGCATCTATTTTCATTCGGGTAACATTTATTGGCTACTTACCTCAAAGAAATTATACTGTATTATTGTGCACCCCTCATAAATTTAATATTTGTGTTCTATATATGTTTACCAACCATAATCCTTCTTTATTTTATGGGGAGTTATACGTCTTAAAAGTATCTTTCAAAAAATACTTCTTCAAATATAAGCCTGAATCAGTGGAATTTGTTAAATATTAAATATTTTCAAGAGAACTATATAATATATTTTTAACAAAAAACGTTTTCATAAAATCACTCTTTATTATGAGAAATATACCTCAAATAACCTCTAGTTTTATATAGATATTTGTCCAAAATAACTCTTCTTTTCCATGTAAAAGGGTTTTTCTGACAACAATTACTCGGTGATTTTAAAAGAGTGTTTTCCACAATTTCAACACTCTTATTGATTACTATGTTTAAATGGGGTTAAGTTTTTATGATATCATCCACTATGTTTCAACAATGGATGTGGTATCATAAAATCATACACCAATTTTCTCATAATGGTTAGTGTTTTTGCTTAATGTTCGTGGAAAGTTATTTACATTTCATATGTTAGTTTCAATATGAATGTTTATGTTATATATGTTTATCCCCATTCATATGATGAATGCATTGGAAATATTAAGTGTCGAGTGGGGACCTTTATAGCCTCTTAGTGTATCGATAGGTCTCATTAGACAAACAATGTTCTTGGCATGAGGCCTTAAAAAAACTGGATATTTATGGTCTTGGCACAAGGCCTTGATGGTATGGTTATGATATCCCACATTGTGCATTACCTCATTAGAAAAATAGTATTGAAAGTTCATGTGATTATTTGACTAGTATAATACCCATGATTATGTTTTATTATGGAATTATTTATTTACATACTATTACAACCATAATGTGTTCAAGATTATTTTTAAAGGAATGTGTTTTAAGTTATTCACTATGCCTACTGTTTTTATTTATGATGTATTCCATTGTATTTCGTACCCTTAATGAGTGTTTTAGATCACCCCCTTTCTTATGTTTCATTTTCCCAGGACACGAAGAAGTTTATTATGAATGACATATAGGTATAAACGTATAGTTGTAGACATTACCATAAAACTTATATGTTGTATTTCATTTCAAGTTGTAATGTTAAACTTATTTATGTATCTTATTTCCAAAGCTACTAAACTACTCGGTCCTTCAAGATTCATATTCCTTGTTTATATGATAATGTAATAAAATAAGGCACCAAATCTAGGTATGGGGTTGGGTACTTACACCATATGGGAATGAATGTCGATAAGTATTGAGGGTTCAGGGTAGTATGGTGGGGAGACTACACCCCCAAAACTGAAGTATCACAATGGTGATAATAATTGAATTAATTTTGGATGCATAATAATGAAAAATTGAGTTTTGAAAGAAAATAATTTAGAGAGTAATAATACATCAGACCAAAAGTGGTACCATATAAAACATGATTGCTATGTAATGGGGATATACAAAAGGTAGTAATATATGTAAGCTTGCATATAGTACAATACATGGATAACAAACTCACAAAAATACCAAAAAGTATATCTTGGATAGAATCACAAGCTAAGACTTGGTCTCATACTCCCCTGATCCCATGTTATAGGCAAATGAGACATTCAATGCCATGAGCTTTCCCTTATCCCTACTTGAATCCATGAAGTCAATATATGTAATGTTTTATATCCCAAATAGGGTGTGATATATAATAAGTAGGCCACCACCAATAGTGTCTATAAATAATCAATTCTATGTTTAAAAAACTGTAACAGTGTGCATGTATAATAGGTAATGCTCTATAATTAATAAAAGATGTAAAAATTTCCATAGATAAGGATATAACTATGAGCAGGATATAAATGAAGAGTATCAGGGCCACCAGTTTATCTTGAGGGGGCACACAGAATACAAATGTTGTGTGATGATTTTGTTTCTTTCAAAAATTAAGGATTTTGGGCCTAGTGCTCCCAAAACTCATTCAAAATCTTAAGAAACCACTTGGGACTTAAACCGGATTAAAAAAACACATTTAAGTGTTCCAACTCTTAGAATTATGTTCTGATAAACAATTTATTATTTGGACCGCCTACCAATCCTAAATTTTAATTCCTTTATGAAATTCCGAATTTTTTAAAAACACAAGACCTTATAATTTGAAATCATAGATGGAAAACACTCTACATATTAGAGGTCTATGGATGTGATGTTAGGATTCATCGATAATTTATTCATTCTCTAGGGGGATTAAATACTTGTTATAAGTAAGGTGAAATGTGAGAGTAGTTTGGTGTTAATTTTTTAGATTCATTCTAGGCTAGAGAAGATCATGGTTTTGAGAAATAGATAGACATAGAGGGGGAGAGAGAGAGACCATTAGAGGATTAACTCAAGGTGTGGTCATTTACATGGTTCTTAAGAAAATATTCTATTAAAATGGGTATAATAAAGGTCCATTATATAATATATGTAATATATATATATATAAAATAAAATTAAATTAAAAGATGGAATATATTAAAAAACTATAAAAGAATATTGTAATTTAATAATGAGTTCAATTCTATCAAGAATATGGAATCCAAAATAAGATTTTCAGAAAACATTTTATATCTTTAAATGTTTTCCTAGATTATATATTAAATTATATTTTAATCTAAATTATAATTAATAAGATAACTAAGACTGAAGAAAATTAAGAGAGATAAATCAATGTACAATGATGATTTTTATTTAATCAAAATAATTAAAATTCACTCACAAAATCAATCAGTGTAATAGATTTATAATTATTATTATAATTTAAATTCAAGTGATTAATTTCCAAAAATAATTCTTTTACATCTCAATTATTATTTATCAAAAGAAGAAAAATAATTAATCTAAATTAAGATCAAATTTACAAAAAAAGAATAATACAATTTACTCTCATGAATTAATTACTTTCAGATTTACAATTTTCCTTCATTAATAAATATATCTCTCAATAAATAAATAAAATTAATAGATGTTTCTTAAAAATATTATACTATTAAATAAATTCAATTTAGGAGTGAATATTAATTAACATCACTTTATACAAATCATTACCCATATATCATGTTCATTTTTATGATTAATCACCCATAGTCAATAATTGGTCAATAATGAATGAATTACACATCATTAAAGAGGTCAAAAAATTAAAATAACTATGAAATAATTGAATAATAATATAAAAAAATCATTAATTAGGTAGAAACATCATGAAAATCAATATTTTTATTACTTAATTATATATTTCTAAAAATAATAAAACAAATCATAATCTATAGATCATGGAAACCTCACTTAATTTGTCAAAATAAGTGTAACAAATCATCTTTTGTTATAGGAAAAAAATTAATACTATAGTTTCCCTAGTGCTCTATGTTTTCATTATATATCATGATAGTCCTTAAAAATATACAGACACACACACACACACACACATATATATATATTCTATTATCTATTACTCTTTTAATGGTGGTCAAATCCAATATAAAGTAGTCTTTCAAATTCAATTGGGATCCACCACATGTCATATTGAAAATTAAAAAGGGGTTACATATCTATTTGAAAATTTAAAATATAACATATGTAGTTTTAAGTAGTTATATGTGTGAATTATCATGTTTTGTACCATAACACTAATATAATTTTCACACAATTCCATTACACCATCACATTATGCCCCAATGATACCATGTGATTCTCAATTTCCTCAATAAAAATTCTCTATCTTACTCAAAACACTTTCAATTACTCTCAATTTGTGAGCATATAAAAATTGACCCATAATGAATTTTATTATACTTATAAATTGTTACATTAAATTAACTCAACATATTTCAATTTTTCTCTCATTTTTTATACAACTTAAATGAAATTGTGATATAAAAACCTGTATTATGTTGTAATGGTTGTATCTCATGAGATCCAACTATCTTTCATACACTAGAACTTTATCTTTCCAATTTTGGAAATATATATCTTTTTAAGTTATGATGTGATGCATGTGACAATACTATATTCATTATTGATCTTCATTTCAGTATTTGAATGTATAAAAATCAGGGTGTAACCATTATATTTTTTCATCCAAGGATCAATTATAGAAAGTCAACATTAGACTTATTATCCAATTATGGTTTTCAAATTTTGGAATAGTGAAATTAAATCCCCTATATTTATTCTTCACTCAATATTATGGTGTTGTCTGGTTCAAAAATTCATGACACATACTTTACCAAAAATCATTATTTTTTACTTGTACACAAGCTTTACAAAATGATGTATATTTTCACAATGTAATTCAGGCTTCAAAAAAAATATTCATAATGTTTAATCATAGACGAAAATTAGAGAGTCATATTATTATTTTATTATTTTATTCCATTTTAGTTTCCATCTTATAATCCTTAAAAAATCACATCATAATTCATCATGGTTAGATTATGATTTTCCCTATTAAGGTCAATTTTTTGATACTATTATAAATGGATTATTAGGACTAATAAATCCAAAAATACTTAAAAATACATTAAATAAGGAAGTAATAATCCTAACAATATTTAAATTTCATTATAAAAATATTCAAAAATTATCTTTTTAAACTCCCCAAAACATGAAAAGTATATTATCCCTATGAAAAATATATATATATATATATAATCAAAAGGAAAACATAGTCTAATTGATGAAACCTTCAACACGCCATGCTCATAAATATAAATTCATAACAAAAATTTTCAAAACTAAAAAACTTTTCCAATTATTAGTATTCCAATTATGCCTCATATTTGAATAATTTTCAAAACACTTCTCCTCATCCATAAAGATTATTTATCCTTTTAATAATATCCAAGACACTTTTGATCTAGCACATTAGAAATTTATTTTTCTCAACACTCAAAATCATTTAATCTATGTAATACTCAATCTAAAGTGTATCAAATATATATATAAAAGATTAAAATATATATAAATATCCATTTTATAAATTAAATAACTCTAATAATGATGACTTTTTAAAGGATTCAATGTGGATTATTTTTTCTAGTTCATGATGTATAAGATTAAAATCAAAAGATAAACGTTGAAAGATTGATACCTAGAGTATAATGAATTGAATTTAAATAATATTAAAGAAAATATTTTCCCTATTTTCCTTAAAAAGATATTAACTACAATTTAATTCTCCCATTTTCCCTATTATATTTTCATATCTATAGACATTCAAAATGGTGATAAATTTAATCTCTTCAATTTATGGTTCCACTTTTTCTTCAATGTTATTTTTTTATTTATTTATTTCAAATGATTGAGGAATCTTGTAATCTCAACAAAAGAATATATTTTTAATTATTCTTCCAATAACCAAGAAATAACTCCCCATATTTTTTCTTATCAATAAATTTCAAGTAGAATGATAAGTCAACAAATCACAATATTTTAAGCACAATTAAAATCATAGAATGATATAAAAATAATTCTAGTAGAAAAGAAAAATCATATTGTAATATTTCTTTCCAATAATAAAATTCATTTTCTCTATCTGATTAATAAAATATCATAAAAAATATACGCCTAATGATAAAAGGGAATAAAAGCTAACAAATATATCCAAATACATTTTAATGTTGATCAAAATATTCATGGTTCAAAAAATAAATAAATGCATGTTTTATAAGTAATTAATAACATGAGAATATATTATGAAATTTGATTATATAAAGAATATGTCTATTGGTTTGTAGTAAAACTCCAAATTTGGATTCAAAAATATTTTTCAATCATTTTGTAGCTTCAAAAATAATATTTAATCAATTTAAAAAGAATTTTCAAGGATTATAATCTATAGTTTATATTACATCAACAATAATTTTGAAAATAACGTAGAGTTGAATAAGAATGAAACATTTATCAATTTATACCTATATCATCAACATTTATTAATTGATCAGTCAAAATTTTCCAACAAGGATAAATATGTCTTTCTATTGAGGATTCCTCCTAAATCAGCAAATATAAAAAATTCAGTTTTTCTATAAAACCCACCCTCACACATAAACCAAAACATTTCTTTAATATTTGATTCAACTATAGAGGAGTACAAACAAGGAATTAGAAAATTTGATCATATATAAAATGTAAAAAAAATTCAAAAACCTATGAAGGTTTTTACCATTAAAAATTGAAAATTTCAGAAAATTTTAAAATTTTAACATCATTAGAAATTCAAAATAAATAGCGAAGTATAAAATATATACTAATGATAATACTCACCATCCAATGATATTATATACTTTTTAATTATTTTTAATTATCAAAATTATTTTTATGCTTCAAAATAAAAAATCAGATATAAATTTCAAGGCCCAAACCTTTCAATGTTAAATGAATAATGGATTTGAAATATTTCTTTTATAGTAGTGCTATGTAATCCTAAAACTAATTCCTATTAAATTAATTAGAACAATGGGTTCTCTCCCAAAAATTAAAATTTTAAAATTATTTTACTTAGTTAGTATTTCACTATTATTTATATAATAGGAGAATGAAATGATGTTTCTAGGATTAAATTTAATCATTAGTTGAATTTTATCTCTTATATAGAGATCATTCTTCTTCATTTTATTGAAATTTATTTGAAACATTGTTCTAGGGAAATATATTTATTATAAAGTCTTAATTGAAAATAAAGTAACTCATGAATTGAAAAAATATGATATTACACCTACTCCATCACTTCATATTAGTGTAGTTATTGAATCTATATAATATATTTATTATATTTAGTAGCATTATTTTATTCTTCTCCAATTACTTCTTTTGTTTCTTCCTCCACAGTTTTTTCCTCTTCAATTTTATAAGATTTAAGTGTTTTTTCTAAAATTACTTGTAGGATCATAGATTGAAACTAAGAGGGGGAGTTAATCAATGTGAACTAATTTTACCTAATTATTTAAACACTTAATCTTCTCTATTAACATTTGAACATGTACATAGATTATAATGAATGTGATTTATTATGAATCTCAACATGAAATACCACAAGAAAATTAGTAGATAAAAAATATAGTAGTAGATAATATCTTTATAATGTTCAATATAAATAGGTAAATCTAATCCTTATTGTGATCTGGTCCATTATAAGTTATATATTTTTTCAATAGTGTAGAAAAGTTATTACAATGGGTAAGAAGGATCCATCCTTAGCTCAACAACTATACTTTGTGATTTTTCCACAAAATGAAACAATAGGGTAGGGTACATATAAATACCTCAACCCCAGTAGCATGGAGTATGTGTGTTACATTATTACATTTGGCATAAAATACATGGAATTTTATCCAAAATAACAAATTTTTTTAGTAGTCATGGTAATCTAGATACATAAATGATTATCATATTATATTTCAAAACAAAAATTACAGCACAATTTATTTCAAGAATAACATTATTCCTTCTAAAATACCCTTAAATATATAAAATACCACACTTCATCATTTTCTATGAAAGGAAAAAAAATAAGAGTGATCTTAAATTCTCAATAATGTCTATGTATTGTAGAAGCTATCTTGAATCAATAAGAATAATCAACATTGAAAATTAAATAATATATCAAAAAATACATTTAAAAAACATGACTATAATGATAGGATAATGCCCAATTCGCATGGAAAGGTAAATAATTGAAAATAGATGAAATTTAATCAATAAACTAATAAATATACATATGAAAATATAATATCCTTATGAAAATCTCATGGACAATTAAAACGTAATTCTGAATAAAGGAAATGATTAATAATTGGATTTCATGTCTCATGCATATGAAACCTCTACCTTTAATACTTTTCACAAGACGGTTTAAACCCACAAGTAAAAACCTATATTGTATTATCTTACCAATTTGTCTCAGGAGACCTACCAATTCATCAAGGGGCTATATAATACCAATCCCAACACTTCAATACATTTTCAAATCATTTCCCATATATTGAATAATAAATTCAATTCATGAACCAATAGGCCTTACAATAAAATATTCATATTGAATAAAGAATATGGATTCTCAATATTTCCGAAGTCAAACAAATAATGATCAAAGTAAAACACCATATATGAAAATCCGATATTCTTTAATTAATAAGAATATCCATGACAAATAATAAGGATATTTATGGGAAATTTATTGACTACTAATCATACGAAAGTGGATATTTCTAGTGACTGATTATAACTATAAAAATGAATCAAGTAAGTGAAAATAAATACATTCCATGTTCAAAATGATCATTGAACGTGCATAGAAAGAATAAGTATGGTTTTAATAAATAATATACCCATTGAAGTAATAATAAAGGGGTTTTATGAATAAAAATACAATAAAAATATCTTTAAAATATTTTTAGGAAGAATTGCATTTTCATTTTGAAAATAAAATTTTAAAACTAAAATTTCACAAAAGATTTTGTAAATTGTATTATTTGAACATAAAAATTAAAACTTATAAAATTATATTTAAAATATTTTATTGGTCATTTTGAATAGAAATTCCATCCATCCCATACATGTTATAAAACATTTCATTCACTTTTTGTTAAAATCCAAACATGCAATTTTAAAAAAAACATGAATATTAATTTCAAAAAAAAGTTAAAAATTAAAAATGGGTAAAAATTTATTTAATAAATAATTTGAAAATGGGTTATAAATATTTTTAATAACATTTTTAGAAAACATGGTTTCTGTGGAAAACAGATATTCAATTGAATAGGGAAACGAAGTCAGATTTTTAGAAACAAATTATCAATTATTTAAAGTACCAAATATTAGAAAAATGGTAAAATTAACTCAAAATATAATTAATAACCTCAGTATAAAAAATTTAAATGTATTTATTATAAAATTATCAAATAATATCCTTCAAATAAAATTAAAGAATAAATTATCTCTATTAGAAATATATTATAAAATAAACCCTCACAATGATCATAACACTAAAGGAGGAATTAACCAAAAAATTTATTATGTATATCAACTAAAAATACTCATAAATAAGTGTAAATAAAAGAAGAGATGGTTAAAATTAATTATACAAATAATCAAAGAATATCAAAAATAATTATGGAGTAATGTAACCCAATGAAATGAAATTGAGTTACGAAATTATTTAAAACATTGTAACTTTTAAGACAGACCTCCTATGATGAAAAATTGAAATTAAAACATACAATTACATTAATTATTAATGAATAATTATATTACATTTAAAATGGGGATTATATACACCATATAAATGAAATTATGTGCATAACATTACAATGTGCCTCAATGATGCGAAATTAAGATGAATTCCCTTACCTCACGGTTCCTTTTGGTTGAACATGGTTTAAAATCTTGTTTCATGGTTTTAAATAAGTTATTAACACAAATAATAGCCATATTAATATTTATAATATCTTATATGATCATTTTATAACATATTATCACCTATTTGTTAATTACCATTCGTTTTTTTCATTGTTTCAGGAGTTAATTGATTTTTTTCATGTATGTTTTATTATGAAAGATTAGGATCTGGTGAATATTATATTGGTACATAATATCTAGAATTATAATCATGAAATAATTATTAATTATATATATCCATTATACTTTTATGTCCAATCATGAAATATGATTTTTATAAATGAAGTACGTTGCGATTGTGGAGATGGTAAGCCATACGTATGCATGAGAAACATTTCCATTTTTCAACAATCATTATAGAAAAGATGAGAGAAATGTTTTCACTTTAAATTAGTATTAAAATATCATAAATTCAAAATTATTGGTTCAAATATACTTATATATATCATCCACTTGTTGTTGTGCCAGAAATAGAGTCACATAACTTTGTAAAGGTGGTAGTCCACACGTAAAAGAACAATGTTATCATCAATAAGTGAGTGAAGAAATAAAATTATATATTATCTTTAGATAATTTTAAATATTTAATGAATATAATAATTGTTTCATATATATCACATATATTGATTAAAATTATCCTTATTAGATTTCAAGTAAAAGGATAGTGAAAAACAAATCACATCACTTCCTGAGGAGGTAGTCCACCACACACACGAGTGACATTATGTTATCCCCTACATGATAGAAATTAAAACTCAATCTCTTATATCATTAATATAAAGGTATAATAATAGTATAAATTTCATTTATATTCTTTATATCAATCATCTTTCCAAACTGTGAGAGGTGGTAATGGAGAAACAGATGACATCTATTAGTGAGGCAGTAATCCTCTTTACACATGATTGAGGATTTCTTAACCCATTTTATAGAAGTGGGGATCTTTTTTGGTAATGAAAATATTAGAAAAACATTTATGTATATAGAATTTAACTATTTTAGTATATCAGTGTTTTTTAATAATAATTGGAGGAGGTGGAGTAACAAATAAAATAAAAAACCAAACTTGAAGAACATTGTATCTTTTTTGGGTAACCACCTTAGGTTTACATAAAAATCCATTATAGAATTGCTTTATTCCAAAAATTAGGCTTCTAGGATGAGTGGAAGGAAGTTGGGATGTGATTTGGGATGGTATTTTATGAACCAATTTTTTAAGGTGTTAAGTGTAACATCCTGACATGAATGACTATGGAAACAGTGGCTAGACTGGTCACCACATCGCACTTTATGTTTTCTGATGATACGATTATATTCATTCATGTGAGAAAGAGATATTTCTGTGGATTTAAATAAATATTATAGGAATATTGTCATTAGAGTGGCTAGATCATCAATAGGAAGATGAGAAACTTTTATGTTTCTGATTCACGCAATGAAAGCAGGGTGCATGATTTGGGTATCAGTTTGAACATGCGGTGTGGATTCTTTCCCATGGAGTATATTTGTTACCCTATTTCTCCAGGTAGACTATGTAATAGGGAATTTGACAATTTGGTGAATTTGATTACTTGAAAGCCCTGAAGGCCTTCTTTTTTATTTGATTATGGATAATCCCCCTTTTAAGGGATGATGGGAAACACATACATGACCCATAGGCCCAAGGCACAAGGCCTGACATGACTCACAATACATGACCCAAATTCCCAAAGGCATACCATGCCCAATACCTGACCCATAAAACCAACCCACTAGAACAGCCTCTCCCCCGCTTTTATATCATTGATCTTCTAGCTCCCCTCCTTGCATTGCTGATTGGGTAGAATTAACCCATACAAAGGTGCACGGTGCCTGGTTCTGATGGCAGTTTCCATACCCTTTCATTCTTCCAATCCAGTTATCTCTACTTATGGGGACAGCTACTCTTGTTTCTCGGCTTCGGCGGCCACATCTCTCTTGTCAATAGAATTCTTTCAGTAATCCCAGTGCATGCTCTTTATTTTTCTAGTGTGCCTAAGGGTGTCATAAGGTCCATTGATAGGCTCTTCACTTGTTTTATATGGGATGCAAAATCTGAGGGGAAGAGACATTGGGTTTCATGGGGGAAGTGGGTGAGACCCATTTCCAAGGGTGGGATCAGTGTTTAAAGATTTTTTGTCACAATTTAGTTCATTCATGCAAGGATTTCAAGGGAAATTATTGAGGAGAGTAAGCTTATGTCCCAAAAGTACCGAACTAGTTATGCATCTCCATCAGCAAATGGGTCAACCTAATGTTCCTCTATTTGTAGACTCATCTCAAACATCCATCCACACTTGAAATAGATAATTGGGGAAGACTACATCCTTTTCTAGTTTCATAACGGGTCAGGCATCACCCTTTCCTCTAACAGGTGTCAATATCCCATGATATTCTTCAAGGAATTGATCCAACATCCAGTGTTTTTTAAATCAGTTCTAAATGCATATCAGCAAAAAAAATTCGAATCCATTCTCATTACCTCAGATCAGGACAAGTGCGTTTTTACTCTGTTGATCTCATGGAAATTTTACTCGAAATACTATAGAAGAATGATTGACTCTCAAGGTAAAACAAATAGATGGAACGAATTTATCTAGTGCAATAAAATTCCTACTAAACACAACTTTATTTCCTGGGGATTTTAGAACAATGTGTTGCCTTCTAATATCAACATCAAACACCCCGGTATTTTCATGGATTCCTATTTCCACAGTTGTATGGACAAAAGTGGATAGAGAATGAGTCATATATTCTTTGAAATGAATTGGTCTTTAATGGTTGGAAGTACCTTTAGGGACTTTACAGCTTACTCACCCCAAGCAGCCTGCATCGACATGTTCCTGGAGTGCTGGTTTCCCAGGTCCTAGGGGTTAAGAGGTAGAAAAAGAGGAATGTTCCATAATATTCAATGTGGGATGTTGGTTCTTATATAAATCTAGGAACCAATCCAGGTATAAGGGGTTTGTTTCCACCAGTAGGTCCATAGTGGCAAGAGTTCAGTGTGTGCTAGTTTATCTAATTTTCCATTCAGGTATCTAGATGGAGGCACCTTCTATTCGCTTGATGTGTGTTCATGTGGTTGTGGTTCCTCACGTCTCCTCTTAGTAGTGATGGACTCAGTAGTCTCCTCTTGAGGATGTCTTTAAGTTAAACATGGATGAGCCTTGAGTCTTGGGAGACATGCTCAGAGGTGCGGTGGTTCGTGATGCTAGGGGGAGTGTTTCCATGGGGTTCACATCTCACTTCGAGGGTGGCAGTTCTATTCGGGCAGAGGCCAAATCTATTCTCTCAGGCCTGTCCATCTGTAGGCAAAGGAACATTCACATTTACCAGGTGGAGACAAATTATATAATTATTCATGATGAATTGATTAGTAAAGGCCCCATCCATTGTTCAATCTATTATATCATTAGTCAATGCAAGTCCCTTCTAAGAAACAACATTATGGTCGCCCAAACCGGGCGAGAGGGGAACAAAGTGGCGGACTACATGGCCTCCCATTCGAACCTTGGTATCATTTCAAGTTTCCTTTCTAATGCCTCATTACTTAAACCTAAGGGGGTGAACCTCATTCGGGCGGATTCCATTGGTATTCATTACATTCTGCCTCCGTAGGTCTTGGTTGTTTTCTTTCCTTGTAGCTATCATTTCCTATAATAAAAATAGTAATGTTGATCATGAAGTACCAGTCGAATGAAATACAATAAGAACATATAATACAACAATAAAATAAATTCCCAAATTCATTATCTAAGAGAATCTTGAGTAGGATCTCAGTATTATGCTCTTATGTCCCAGGTACACCCATGAAATCAAAATCAAATAACCAAGGATCCTATTCCTACAACCTAGGAGGTCTGTTTGGATACCCCAGTATAATGGAAGACTGAACAGGGTATGCAATATAATCATTAGGCCACCACTAATAGTGTCTAAAGAATAATCTATTTTTTGAATATAAATTAATAAATGTGTCTATAAACCAATTTAAAACAACCAAGAAAATAATTAAATAAGTATGTTGAGATCAGCTCTATAAGGACACCCCAACTGACCATACCATCTTTGGCCTAATCCAGAAATGTCTGAACCATATGAAAACTGTAAAATTGAAATAAATTAAAGGTGGTAATGAAAAATGGTATGGATAATGTATCATGAGATAGACTGACCCCAATGATATGATTTTTCTTGTTGGTTGTGTCCCATGGATATATAATATAAACCATTTTCCATTTCTATAAATGTAACTTCCAATTTCATGTAATCTGCATATTTGGACCATTTACGGTAAGCCTTAACAAGGAACCTATGTATTTCACCAGGAGAACTATAAGTCTAACTGTCATCAGATTCCACCTAATGTGATCTCTAAAAGGCCTCAAAAGTATCACTCCCATCCTAATTTGAGACAATAATCTTTGATCCGAAACATGTTATTTCACATTGAGGACAAAGTCTCACTCATGTTGTTGTGAAACTATCTTGTCTATGATCTTGTCCAAGGGGTCCCCCTTGGAAACCGATATTACTCATAAAGAGCTAGGGATAATACATGGTGAACCCATCCTAGAATACCAGTGTCACCCCCATCATATATATAATATAACTATAAAACAGAATGAAATCATGGTGAATCCATCCTTGGAGTCCCTGGAAAAGAATCCTGATTTTCACTCACTGCATCCATAATTCATTTTAATCAATTATATTAAAAATACAAAGGTCCAAGAAAATAATAATTATATAATCACTAGTAATGAAACATTAAAAGGGCCATGTACATTTAACCATTTCATTTTAAAATAAAATGGGCCCATATACATAAGCATGACACATCAAAACTAAATAAGTAAATAATAATTCCATCTTATGCATTTATAATTAATGAGACATACTAAAAGTCTAAAAAAATGGTCATGAAAAAATAACCATTCCATTAGTCCATGAACGGCATAGCATATATATATATATCATCTTTCCAATTGAATACAGTGCACCTCATCAAGGGTGTTTATGAAAAAAAAATTACATTGGTTTCATACAATTAATTTAATTCAATTTAAACATTTCATTTTTATCATAATGATAAATTCAACCCACTACAAGTGTGTTTTTTATTTAACAATGTCTCATTTCAAAACCGTTATATACAAACATAAGTGGCACACCCAAAGGTATGGCTCATACATAATGTAGACATTGTTCAAAACATGCTATTTAACAAGCCTACCCAAATAGGTGTGGTTTGGTTTGAGTTAGTGACCTCCAACCATACCAAGAGTGGTTAGAACACATCACGAGAAAAGATAAAAAAATTAATTTAATAAAAATTAATATTTCGAAGCGACACTGGTAAGTCCGGAATGTGGCACACTAGTGAAATTTTATTAAGAGACAAACATTATGGAAATAGTATTAACCACGTACCTTATAACATGGATTAATCACACATCCAATTTTTTTGTTTAATTCAGATAGGTTCAAGAAAATTTGAATAAAGTAACATCTTCCCTGAAAATAGGGAAATTGAGATCGCACCAAAATAGTATAGTGAGAGTGAAGGAAAATTAATAATGAATAAAATATGAGTTGTAGACATACCAAGATGCTTCTAACACACCTAATGGTACTCAAATATGATTTTTGATGAGGGATGAATCTTCATGACTTTCTTGGGGATGAGTAGATTGAGTGGTTGGGGTGTTCTATGTTACTTCCCTGACCTAGAAGACACTAAACTGGTGCCCCGAGCCAGGTCTCCACAGGACCTCAAGCGCACATCCCCAAATTCCATAGGTTACTAACTAGAAAAAAGGGTCTAATAGATCATGTGGGGAGACTATACCCTATTTACTATAGTAATCCACACTAGATAGCATTTAAAATAAGGGGAAATAATAAATAAACTAGAAACATGAATTACCTACCAATTCCCATATAGGATACAATCACAACTAGACAATAAATATGTCATGTCATG
Organism: Viscum album; assembly: GCA_963277665.1. Classification (NCBI taxonomy): domain Eukaryota; kingdom Viridiplantae; phylum Streptophyta; class Magnoliopsida; order Santalales; family Viscaceae; genus Viscum; species Viscum album. The sequence continues at coordinate 1,846,090,544 of OY728150.1, forward strand.
CTAACGATGCCAAAAGAGAAGGAAAAACCAAAATAAGAACCAAAAAATGAATCCCTAAATGGGTCCTAACTCCAAGTCTAGATCCTCAACCATGAACTTCCCAAGCCCAAACCAACTCCCAAGAATATGGAATTTACCCTTGTCCAGAATTTCAACCATGTAATCTGCTCAAATACCCAATGGCGGCCCGAGCACGGTGTGAGTGCCACTTAGTACACCACCACCAACAGTGTCAAAACAAATATCCAGACTCAATAGTTTTTGCGTGAAAGTGAAAAATATAATACAATATAAACAAAATATAACTCTAGTTCCATTACATAATAATAAACACATTAACTATTTTCATTATTCATTCCATTCTCATCACATGTTCTATGGGTTAAGAATTTTACAACATTTACACTATGGACTAGTCCCGTAAATTACAATTCATAAAAGAATAATTCATGTTCCCTATCTCACCAGGGATACAAATTTCATAAAAAAATACATCACACCTACCTTGGAGCCTTGGTCCAGGTAGTCTAATCAAATTCAATCATTAGGGGTATAAATCATGAGTACCCTCTACTAACATCTGCATTATAGGGGTGGGTTTTAGTGCCTCAGTCAAACCTGGCATGTGGGAATAGATCCTCATGTTCAATACCCAATAACTACCACGCCATGTGCACATGCTTATTTATTTTTTTCCACATATACCATATCACAACCATACCCATTAAATACACATAACATTACCATTTCATAATGAATCAACATATAAATCAACATCATGACTTAACCAATTAGCACATTTACCATTAACATTGCCTTTATCATTTAATACATACCCTTTTTCTCATGCCTTAAACTATTATGAATATTCATCAATTCTCTTTTATTATCCCATTTAACATATTCATAAATTTACCTGCTTTAATAAATTTATACATTTCAATTGAAAACTCTTAAACCATTTGTCACAGTCACATTATTTCATTTACCTCTTTTCACACTGTACCAAATAATCACTTATTTCATTTCCAATGACTACAGACAACTAACTTTAGTTCTTATTTTTAACTAATCCAAAATATCTACATATTTATCATGGGATCTATCTCAACATAAATTAATGCAATGCTTAACCTTACATTTTTTCATGTTTGGGAATATTGGCACACCCCATGGGTGGCCCTAAACGAATCAAATCAATATCAATGCATCCAAATGGGATCATGAGAGGTTCAATTCATCATTTATCCAACAATTTTACCAAATCATGCAAAATTCATCAATTTCAATACATGATAGAACTAATACCTCACCAAAAAATGTTCAAATCAACAACAAGACTATGTGATATTACTTTTAGACCACATACCTCAATTCCAATGTTGAATTTTTTCTTATCCACGGACTTATACCCATATTTAAACACCCTTTGAAGCCTTAACATGAGATCCACTATAAAAAATATGGTCGAATGGATTAGGAATAACAAAAAACCACAATCGCTAGTCTAAAAGATAGATTAAAAGGATCATTAGACGTACCTGCAACTTAGATCTGCACCAAAAAACACTTCAAATGCCCTATAAATGATAAAGAATGATCCTTGGGGAGTTTTGGTTATTTTGGTTTGTCACTAGGGTAGCTGGAGAAGAAATTAGAGAAGTAATCGAGTGGAACATTTAAAATATCAAGCAGGAATTGGTAAAAACCCCTTTTAGTTGTTTGAAAAATTTTCCCACATGGTTTTCCAAATCTGTTTGCCAACTGTGAAGAATGCCTCTATCCCAAACTACATGGATTGAACATCCCCCATGCATGGATTACAAAAACATGCATCCCTCTCTATGGATAGTATAGTTTGGGTGTACAGTTACACCTAACCGTGCACCAACCATGCAATATGCATAGGATGGCCTGATAACCCTTTCTTCTATGTATCAAACCCCTATACCACCCATAGCTTCCTCATAGACTGGTAAAATAATTATTTATCCAACTTTAAGGGATTAATAACAAAATTTAAACAACAATTTACCTCCATGACATCGTGTATCTTTCAACCTCTCCCCCTTATGATGGCTCGTCATCGAGTTGCACTTCCAAGCATCCCTGAGCTACTAAAGTTAAGATATTTGGCCACTAATCCCACTCATCCATTTCAATATCCCATGTTTATTCTAGAAAATTACCATGATACCAAAAAAACTAGAACCAAAGGTATAATATTACCTGACAATTCTTTCTCACTACAATACAAAATAGAAATTAGATTCTTTTAAATGGAAATATCAGCCCCATGCTCCACATCATCAAAATAAATCACATGTGAAGGTTCAGGGTGATACTATCAAAGTTGTGACACATGGAAAAAATTATTCATTCCACTATATCTCTATGAAAGATCATATCAATGTGCCACTGTTTTGACCATCTCTATAAGATCAAATGGCCCCACGTACCTAGGCTCCAACATACCCTATTTCCAAATATAATGGTGACCCAACCACGGATACAACTGAAGAAACATATGATCACCCAACATAAAATCAAGAGGCCAATGATTCTAATCTGCATACAACTTTTTCCAACTCTGAACCATACCATGTGTTTCTAAATCAACTAGACATATTCTAACATCTCCTACACAAGACATAGCCCTAATAAATATGATTCCCCATCTACCATCCAACACAACGAAGATCGACAAAGTCTACCATAGGGGGCCTTAAACAATTCCCTCTAAATCATATCCCAGAAAATATTGTTGTACTAAAAGTCAATTAGAGCTTAATAATATTCTCAAAGTCCACAAAATTATAGGACACATTCCCTCAACATGTCTTTAAACACCTAGATAGTATGCTCTAATTACTTGTCCATATGTGAGTGAAAATTCATACTCCAAAATACATGTGTACCAAGAACCCTCTATACTACCATCTTGAAGTGAAATATGAAATTCGGATCATGGTACGAAACTATAGGCCATGGTACCCTAGGAAACCACACTACCACTCGAACATAAAACTCACCAAACTGATCCCTGGTGAAAGTCTATGGAATTTGTATGAAATGAGCCACCTAAGTCAACTAAACCACAACAATCCAAATTACATCATTATTTTGAGGCATCCTCAAGATACCCACCATGAAATACATCATCATGTCATCCCATTTCCCTCACAAAATGGTCCATGTCTACAAAAAACCATCTGGCAGATGATTCTCATCCTTCACCTACTGGATGATAAAGCATCGTGACACAAAACCATCAACCTCATTCTTCATCCCTAGAAACCAATACTTCCTATCAAAACCATTAAATATTTTAGTCAAACCAAGATGAATTTCCCATGTTGATGCATGAAACTATGAAATCAACTCATATGACATGAATACTGACATAGAAGCATGTGAATTAACATAAATGATACCATCATCACCAATAATCCAACAATACGGTGACTCTCCACCTTTAAGACCATCCCACAAAGCCAAAAATTATGGCTCTTCATAATTCCTCTTCTAGGGGCCATGAATTTATCTGGGTGATTATTTACTGAATCACCAGGTCGGCTCACTTCCTACCCATCTTGGAGAAGTTAACATAAGATGGATTGGGACGCCTCTACATCTAGAAGATAGTGTGGCTTCACGGGGTTCCTTCGATGATCATCACAGATTGTAATGATTTCTTTATATCCGAGCTGTGTAGGGGATTACTAGAGGCATTCGGGACATAGTTGCGCTTGAGCACGGCTTTTCATCACTAGATATATGTTCAGAAAAAGTAGACCCTACAGACCTAGGAGGACATGCTACGTGCATGCATCGAAGATTTTCATCGCATTTGGGAGGAGCACCTTCCACTGGTGGAGTTTCCATTCAACAAAAAGATATCACTCCACCATTGAAATAGAACCGTTTGAGGCCATTTATGGGTGGCCTTGCAGATCACTCCTGTGCTAGACAGACCAAGGGGAGTCAGCACTCATGGGGCTGGAGTTGGTATGATCTACCACCAAGAATGTGAAAATCATCCAAGAGTGGAGGAGGACTATACAAAGTAATTAGAAGTCTTATTCCAATAAGGTATAGAGACCCTTGGAGTTTGAGGAGGGTGATCATGTATTCTTTCGGGTCTCACCCTGATAAGGATTGCGAATATTTTTCCGGGGTGGTAAGCTATCTCTGAGGTTCATTGGACCTTTTAAGATCATGATCATAGTTGGAGAGGTGGCGTACTGCCTAGATCTTCCCTCACAGATGCACCAGGTGCATAATGTTTTCCACGTATCGCAGATGGGGAGGTACGTGTATGATCCATCACACATCATTGACTGGGAAGAGCTAGACATTTATGATGGGGAGATGTTTGAGGAGTTCCTAGGGGAGATAGAGGATCGATAGGAGATGGTCCTATAAGGGCATTCGATTCCTCTAGTGCGAGTTTCGTAGCAACACGGGGATCTCCAGGAGAGTACATGGGAGAAGGAGACTCAGATTTGTGCCCAATATCTCCATTCTGTTTGATTAGGATTTGTTTTTTCTTTTAGGTATGTGAAGTAAAATGGTGGGTAGAATGTAATTTCTTGGAAATTCTGTGTAATATTTTTAATTATATGGAATTATTATAAGACCACATTCTTTGACAGCATATGATTCTGAGGCTCAGTGAGCCTGGAAACGGAATTTTGAACTTTTTTTATGTACGCTTATGTATACGTGCGAGTGGGATTTTATAAATTTTTAACCATTTCTTGGATAAAAAATATATAGGAAATGATGAATTATGAATTCCGGGATTCTCTTATAATAGAATTAACTTCATCCAGAAAGGGACAAACCAAAAAGTTAATTTTTGGACATTTTGAAAAATAAGAAAATAACATTAAAAAAAGTTATTTTATTTACTTTTCCCATCTGTTGAGAGGCAGACATCAATGCTATGGTGCAATGACGAGTTGCATTTATAGGGATCATTAATGACTCATTAACTCATACTGTAATGATTCTTTAATGACACATAACATTGATGTTGTTTCATAAATGAAACAGCGTAATGATGCAATTATGCAGCATAATAGAAACGATGCAACCTTTTTCCTTTTATTTCGGTTGATGCATTGGAGGAATGAGAAATTAAACTACAAGGATTATCTAAAGAATCATTTATGAACATCCTCTCCAATGGATAATGACAAATGATGAAAAACATCAAACATTTTTGACACATCTCAAAGAACAGAGCTGGAATAGACGAATGATGTTGATGCCTTGAATCCTCAAGGACATAATGATGCGGAAATGAATGAAAAAGAGGTAGGGGTTTAATTTTTGCAAGTTCTTCTCCATTATTATTCTACAAATAGAGAACACGAATCAACCAACAAATGGCTTGATCTGCAAATTGTGCATTTATGCCGGTGGGTATCTTTTTTTTTTGATATTTTCTTTAACTAGGGTTGAAATTATCATTTGTTGATTGGACTGAAATCCCCAGACCTCCCATGATTATAAAATTCTAATGTTTTGGGTGTGGGTTGACACGAACAAGGCCCGATCTCCTCTACCCCATGTGTTATTTTTGGACAAACACTCAAATTGATAGAAAGCTGGGTTTGACAGCTTCATGGTAAAGGGAATGATAACCAAAAACTATAGACACTCACAAAATGAAAAATAGACCACCTCTATTGGCATGTTGAAGGATATTCTGGAATGTCAGCCATGGTAGGAGGATGGAGGCATGCATGTCAGTGCACCACGGTGGTAGGCGGTCGCAGTAGCAGCAGGGTGACGTGGTGCCAGGAAGGCGTCGTAGGGACAGGTGGCCTGCATCTGGGCCACCCGGACGAGCTGGTAGTAGTGACTGTTCGAACACAACTGGGGGAGGGCCCCAAGTCTATGGAGCCAGTAGAGAGGGGACATGGCAAGCTACTATGTCTTGGGCACGCACCATCGGCTACCCGTGCTGTCTGTCTTCAGGCAGGCAGGCCACACACATAGCCAGCGGAATGCGTCCCCATCCAGTAGGTCGAACCCATGGCCATGTGGGTTGGATACATTTCTGTGGGCCAAACCCATGCCAGTAATCCATACCCGCACCCTTCGTGCTAGTTCAGACAATACCAAGTCACCGGGCAACCCAGGGGGCTGGACCCTCGGTCAAATTGGGTCGGGCCCTGCGAAGCCCTTTAGGTTTGACCCACTAGCCAAGAATCACTGGACCGACCCAGAACCAAACAAGTCCAGGTCAATTCATTCAGTAAAAAACTAGGGTACGTGGGACCCCTAAGCTCGGTTGGTTAGGTCGGTCTGACCGGGTCAGACCGGACCGAGACGGAATTGTCCCCTATTTATTAAAACACTAATAACATGAAAACTGGGCATCCGATTGACGAGCCGTTTATAGCGTTGAGACCCTCTTGATGAGGTGGATCTTTTGGAATGACCTGAGGAGACTTTCACAGAATTTGATATGTGATGAATGGCTTGAGGAACAGTTCTACCATGTAGGATAGGTATAGAACCCTACAGATGGATGAGACCTGAAGACTGCTGACTTTCGACTCTGTGTGACTCGACTGTGGCTTAGTGGGAAGCACTTATTTGTTCCTTGGTAGGCCCATGTTGGGAATCACTTCTGTGTGACTTTGCAGACCCATGGTACACGAGGAGGAGGAGTACCTCAGTTGGCCAATATTAGTAGGACTTACTTATTTGTGACTTTTTAAACCCACGGTATGCAATGAACATGAGTACTAAAGTAGTACAAGGGTAGTGTGAAGCACTTATGTGTGACATGGCAGGCCCATTATACTCGATAGAGGAAGATTTGTCCCGTATCTAAGGTGTTCAATGATGTGACTAATGATTCTTCTATCACTACCCTAAATGTACACCTGGTGTGAGCTATATTGTGCTTCGTTCTTTAGTTTGAAGATTTTTGTCTGGTCTTTCCTTTTTTGTTTTGGGGTCCCTACTGAGTATTTTTATTTCACCCCTACATGGGCTTTACCCATACATGTTGTGTCTGGTGAAGATGATCGACATTTCGACAGAGTATTTCTTGGACCAGGACCTATAGGTGCTCAGAGAGATGGGACCGACAAATGCTACAACAGTGGACTTGGTGGCCTAGGACTTGGCAGGACCTAGTACTGTTGGGTCGACAGGACATTCTACTTCGGCTTCCTGTAGCTACACTACTCTCACGATCAAGTGGGGTTTTCCATGGATGACTATCTGAGTATTCATTTTGTATATTTATATTTTTATTTATTTTTTCGGGTTTGTATTCTGGACCACTTATATTAGTTATACTTGTACTCACCTTTGATTTAGTAATACTTGTTTCTTTTTTAGTGTGTGTGAATTTTTCGGCATGTGTGTGTGTGCAGGTACTCTGTCAAATGCCTCCCACATACTGGTTGACATCTTCGGTGCTACATTCCTACCCCTGGCCTTCCGGTGGCAGGCTTCGGGTAGTCACAGCACAGGCCCTTAGAGATGGTTTGTGGCAAAAAATGAAAAGAATAAACTTTCAATCCAAAAAAATAATGAAGACCCTATTTAATGATTATTATTAACTTGGGAAAATATAATTAATTAGTACATGGTATTTTTATTCTCCATAACAGATTAATGGATATTTTCCAACAATTCAGCTAATAAAAATTAAATTATAAATAAAAGAACTAGTTGTTGGATTATTTAAAAAAAATCAAATTAATCTTCTTTAAGGTTTTTGGGAAGTTACTTCTTATGAATCTATCTCTTATTAACTTTATTTACTGTGGTATTGGTAATATATTAGCTCCATTTACAAAGGTATCATATAAATATTCATATTGGTAAATCTCAATACATTTCCTATAACAACCCAAAATCATCTATCAATGTTTACTATGAACATCCCATTGAATTTTTTATCATATTAGTTTTGATACCCAATCATGAGTTTCTTAGTATCTAAAATTATAAGGTTGAAATATTATTAGAAACTAAACCTTGGATGATTTCTATATTGTGCATAAAAAAAATTCCTTGGAGACAAATTGTAAATGATTTATTTAATATTTGGAGAATGTAACACAAAAATGTTAGAAATATTAGATTTAATTTCCTTTAAAACTGAATATGTTCAATATCTTGTGACGCACACAAAAACGAACCAAAATGATCCATAGAAGATTATATAACCATTAAAATGTATCCATAAAATTTTTGAGTAAAAAAATAGGTAAAAATATAATAAATTATGTGTATAAATAAAAATAAATTATCATTATTAAAACTAATGAATTGATAATTTTCAATTAACAAATCTAAATAACTAAGAAGACTAATTATACTTTAAAATGTAACTTTTCTATAAAAAAATCTCCATTATTGATTTATTTAAATAAAAAATATATATTTTCAGTAAAATATATTTTTGGAATGAATAATATGTTAGCACTAATTAAAATAATTGATAGGAAATACAAATATGTAAAATAAATATTATGTTAAATTTTGACTCGAGGATGCGTGTTTCACAAGCTATCAAGTATAGTAAATTTATTTTATAAGAAATAATTTAAAAGGCCTCAAGCTATCATTTATTCAATGAATAGTGTAGCATTTCATATACTGTATGAAAAATAATTTTCTTATTTTATAATATTAGGGTGTTACATTGTACCCACCATAAAAAAATTGTGTCCTTGAATTTTAAATTAGATCTCAAAAATTTAGGGTTTGACATTTAAAAATAAAATTGTTGAAAACCCTATGTCATTAAAGGGTTAATATAAAATCCACTTAATTGAAGATAAAAGGATGTAATAAGGTCATAAGTAATAACACATAAGAGGTTTACAATTATGAGAACATAGGTTTATATGGAAGAAAATATTAAATAATTATAGAGAGTGGTAATTGTCAATGATTCTAATAAATTGAATGATTAGTGAAAAATAAAGAATAAAAAACCATAAATATTTGATGATTTAAAAGGACAAATTATTCATTATATATGAATGTGATAGGATAACCTTTTTATTTCAATATCTTTTTCTATAATTGGAGTAATTATTTTACGAAAAAATATTATAATGAAATAAGCTTACCTGATATGTTTCTATTTCATAAGCACAATTTCATCCTTGGGTTATGCATTGATCAATTTCCAATTCATTGCTCACTCCAATAAATAGATATCCAGATATTTAATTTTTTATGAATAAATAATTGCAGTTCAATTTTTAGGGATCGTAATATACATAATAGAATGATAAGTCCTTCCTTTGTTCTCTAGTTATTATTATGATAAAATGGTGATCACATGTTTTCCAATATCTAATAATTTCTATATGTTGAAGTAATACATTAATAACTAAAATCTCATCAAAATTTAACTTAAAATTACTTAAAATGGTTAAAATTATGGCCCTTATAAAATATTATGATCCAAAAAATTAGATAGAAGCCCATAGAATTTCCAAAATGAACATATCATTACTGAGTTCTAAGGTAGTTAGATATATCCAATTTACTGTATCCATGTAAATAATCTCATTATCACAAAATCATTATCTCAACATAGGAATGTATTGATAGTGATCTTTCCCACAATCATTTGTTTTTCATGAAGTTCAACTATCCAACAAATTATTGTTAATCGTCATCAATATTATTCAACATACACTTTCAAATCCTTAATAAAAATTATTGTAACACAATCCTTATACATTTTAATAATTTTATAAATAAAATACTTTTATAATGTAATTCCTGGTTCCAAATACACAATATCATTAATCATTTCACCTGGTATTTAGTAATATTATGATATTGAAATTGACCCTTTATATCCTATTGAGGTATTTTCCCTTGATTCGTGGGGAATTTTTTTGTGTAGTGCTCTATCTCTTTATATTTGAAGCATTGAACATTGGAAGATTCTTTCTAGCCCATACAATCATGATCACAGTGTACTTTTTCTCCTCACTTAAAGAAAACTAATTTTACTTTTAAGCATGTACGAAGGTGTTTCCATCAAAAAGTATCACATGTTTGAAAGTATTACATTCCTTATTCCCTTTATCAGCTTTGTCATTGTGTTCCTCTTATTCTCTTTATTCTATTCAAATCCATAATATTTATAGAATTGTGTTTGTATATTGATGGCATGTTATACTATATCCTTGTATGATGAGACTATTTGGGAGACTAGTTATCTTTCAAGGATTTTCTTAATACCATCAATTAAATGATCAATATTACACTTTAGATTACTTATAAAGTCTGTAACATGCCATTATAACCCTTTAAAGTTGGATTCATATATAAAAGCATTTTCCACTTATTTTAGTCTTAGAAACAAAAACAATATTTCCATATTTTCTCATTCATACTTAGGAAATTATTTTCCAAAGAATAATACCTTAAATCATTCCACTCCATTCTTTCTATTTACTTCTAATCCTTAGTGTTCTGAACCAACAACCACTATTTATCTGAATATCCTGATAGATGATAAACTATTATGCCAACTTTCTATCTTTCACTACTACCCAGAGTGAGAAATATCTTTTATAAGAAACGTATCGATTTCTTAGCTAAAAATAGATTTTTAGTCTCATTTAATTATGGAGGTTGTTGATGCATGAAGTTTTGTAACATTATTACACCACATGGTGGATCAATAGGCTTCTCAAAATGGAAAATCTTAATACTCATATCCTAAAAAATAATCCCTTATATGGTAATAATTTTATCATTTCCATTTGTAGTTCCTACTCTAGATTCATTATATTGTAATGTACAGAAATCTCGATATGGATTATGGACATTAATATCGTTCCAATTCATTCAAATAGGTGTTGTTTCTAAATAATGGCATACACTATATTTGATCATAACATTATGAAACGTAATGTATAATCCCAAAACAAGTGAAACAATAAACATTAATTAAAAACATTATTCATATATAATCTTATAATCATAAAAATAGTTTCTATAGGGATATCATTATTTTAAAATACTTTACAGTGGTTAGTAAATAAAATGTGAATTATCCTAATAATATACCATTGGAGTGTCAAGTATTGTGCATACTAAAGTCTATTGTGGTGAACCAGATGATGATAGGGTAAAGTACAATGCACCATTTTTTGAGTTACTACCCCAAGGTGCATGTATTATGGAACCACTTCCACTTATAGTATCTATATTGGGAATTATTTTCAAGGAAAACTACATAATTTATTCCTTACCAAAACATTAAAATGTCATTTTATACTTATCATCAGAATCTATCATAGAGTTATGCCCCATATCCTATTTTTTCCTAAATTTAGTTCTCCTGATTTCTTATAAAATTATTCATATACAAACTCTAGTGATCCCAACCCTATTAGCCAGGATCTAATGTCGGCTTTATTCCATTAACATATTATAAAAGTAATCACATCCTAAAAAACTCATTATTTTGGTTGACAAGGTAAACTATATATACTTGAAATTAATGTTACATTTTAAAACATAAATTACACAAAGAAAATTCTCTGAGAATGAAATTAGTTCCCTTAGTATATCTATGTATACAAATCCTAAAATAATTCCTGGTATCTTAGGGAAAATATAATATAAGAAAGGGGTCATATCAGATGTATAGTAAGGGTAATAATATTTTGGGATCTATGAATATGTAAGGAATAATCAATATATAAAGTAAAATAACTAAAAAATATGACATTTAATCAATAACTTGAGAATATTATGTAAGAAGTAAAAGATGATAGAATAATTCCATATACAAAAATCAAATAATCTTGAAATATAACTATAGATATTCAAACTAGTCGAATAATCACATAGGATATTAATAACTGAATTCATAATGATGTAATTCATAATGTTGGACTTATAAAACATATCATCAAGGATTTTCCAATACATATAATACCATCAAGGATTGGACTAAGACATCTAATACTGTCAATGATTATTCCAAGACATATATTCAAATGGGAAAGACCACATCCAAAAGCATGTGTAGTTTTTATCATGAGACCTAATGATGCATAGAGGTTTTATAGTGGGCCCTTCCCGTCACATGAAAAGTCCAATTCATTACACCTATGAAAGGGGTGAAACATAATGCATATAAACATTCATATTTATACTACCATAAAATATAAATACTTTCCCCAATCAATAAACATAAAAATAAACTATGTAGAGTAAAGTGGATTGTGTCAAATATAGTACATCCCCACTAAAGGTTATGCTAAACCATCTAGAGAACTAATATTTATGGTACCATTCCAACATATTCCCATTTGTGTAATAGTAAAGGGTTTTTTTATATTTGAATTGAAATACCAAAAAAAGTGCTTCAAAAACATTCTTTAGGAAAATATCCTTTTCATTTTGAATATAACCATTTAAAAATAATTATTTATAAAAAAATTAAAAAAAATTATTTTAAAATAACCTTTTATACTTCTAAAATAATCTTTAAATCATTTAGTTCTCCTAATAGTAGGAAACTCTATACATTTTATGTATGTAAAAAAATATTTCTGTTATTTTATCTATAAAAGCTAAATGAGTATTATTTGAAAATTAAATGAATAATATTTTTAGAAAAATTATAAAAGAAAAAATGGATAAAAATTTAATTAATGAATCATTTTCAAAATGATAAAAACCTTTTTAAATGAATTTTTAGAAAACATGGTTTTTGAAGAAAATGGATTTCCGACCGAATAGAGAAATGAAGTCATATTTTTTTGAAAAAATTTCCATAATCAATTTAAGTACCAAAGAGATAGAATATGGTATTATTACTTTAAAATTTTTATAAATAACTATATTAAAATTAAATATATTTATTTTAATATAGGGATTTCAAATAAGTTTTTCATGTGAGTATTAAACAATAATAATCTTGAATAATGATGAGATTACGAAATAAACACTTACCACATTGATAAATTTTTTATCATAAGTCCAATTAAGGAAATAACATTAAATGAATCATTATGTACCATAAAAATTAATTAATTCCTAATATAAAAAAATTAAAATGGAATTATATACACCACCCAAAAGAAATAAGTGGTGAATATGGTGTATGTCTCACGGACATAAACGTGAGCTAAAAAACCCTTACCTCATGCTTCATTTTAGATGAATGTAATTTAACATCATGTATAGCTTTTTAAACATGTTATTAACTTATTATATAATGACATTAAAATTTATAATATCATTTATGATCCTTTTATAACATCATGTCACTCATTCATTAATAATATTTCATTAATATCGTTGTTTCTGGTTTTAATTGTCTTGTTTTCGCATGCATGTTTTTTTACTAAATATATGTTTCTTGAAATTATTATGTTGTTATATGATATACATAATAATAACCATGAAATGATTATATTATTTATACATCAATTATAATTTTGAAACCGATCATGAAATATGGTTATAAAAAATTAACTATGTTACAATCATGGAGACATTAGGTCGTACGTATGCATATGTTACATTTCCATTTTCAATGTTCATTATAGAAAAAAGTTATGTAATATTTTATCATAAAATAATGATAATAATATCAAATATACCATATTATTTCTTTAAATATACTAATATATATAATCCATGTGGTGTGGTTATGAAAAGAGATTCACATCGCTTTGTGAATGTGGTAGTCCAAACGTACATGAACGATCGTATCATTTTTCCGTGTAAAAAAAGAAAATGATATATTATATTTTCAGAATGATAAATATTTCATTAAAATTATAATTATTTCATTTAAATAACACGTATTCTAAAGCATTGTAATTATTTCCTTCCATGTAAACCATTAGTTGAAAATGAATCACATCACTTTGTGAGGTGGCAGTCCACCATACGCATGAGCAATATCATAGTATCCCCTATTTAATGGAAATTAATATATATTAATATATATTTATGATATAATTAATCTAGAGATTTAATTATGTTATAAGAATCATATATATACTTTACATCCATCATCACACACAACTTTTAAATTTGTTAATGTAAAAATGAATAACATCAGTTTATAAGGAGCGGGTCTGATGTACACACGAATGATGATTTAGTGACACATTTTTTGGAACTGTGAATGGTTGTAGGAAATAAATTTTTTATTAAAAAACAATTAATATAATAAATATACTAATTTTATTATATAAAATATTTTAATAATAATTTAATGAGGTGGAGGAACAAATAAAATAAAACAATCGTTGAATAATATTACCTATTCTTCGGGTATCCTCCTTAGGTTTTCACCAAATCATTTCGAGGTGGGATTAATATAGAATATAACACTTTTTTATTATGTTTGGATATTTTTGAAGTGATTTTGGTTGTTCTTGGATGAAAAAATATAGTGAAGGTGTGAATATGTGTGGAGAGCGGGTGGCCTTTTATAAGTGAGGTGAGTGGTACACTTGTAATTTTCGGAAAGAAAAACATGTACCCACATTTTTTACATAGAAAATTGTTCCAAAAAAAGTGTATTATGGAGACGTATACATGATATTTTCTAAATATATATATTATAAACATATTATACAATATATTTGGTCAATTTAACTCTTATCTTTATAATTTAACCCTCGGTAAATCCATTTTTTGCTTAACTACTGTAATAAATTTTTACTATTATCACTATTCATTTCGGTAAAAATTTATGGAAAATATTTAAGATGATATAAATGATGATTATTCGACATATTCAATCTAGTATTAGAACTTAAATTCAAAGTGTAAAATTTTAAGTTAAAATTATTCCCGTTGACATGGTGAGAAAGAGGGGTTTTAAAAAGAAAATGTTCAAAAGTTCAAATACAATTTATATAAAAATTCAACATGAAAATCATTAAAACTTATTTAATTAGATTAATATAAATATAATTGAACTATTTTTACTTTATAAAATTTTCAAAATATAATTTATCTTTGTAAATAAATTAAACAAATATGCAGTTTTCAATTATAATTCTATAATTTTCAATATTCATTAAAAAATGAAACATTTTGGAAAAATCCCAAAAAATCACAAAATGATAATTTTGATATTATTATTTTATAAATTAAGTTTATTTTTTCACAAAAAAATAATAAATATTTAAAAAATTTATTTTAAATTAGGTTTTCAAAGTGAGGTTAAACCATCCTTTAGAAAAAACAGTTTTTTTAGAAAACATTTTTTTTATTTTTAATAATTCTTATTTTGTTTATAATATTTAGATAAGGATAATTTTCATAATTTATTAAGTACTATTAATACACTCAAGCATAAAATCTATGTTATAATGTTATACTATTTTATGGTTCATTTCAACTCAAAATTACATGTTATGTAAGCTGTCGTAGAGATTAAATTTATTTAAAAAAGAAATGTTTTGTAAAGTAACAAGTGTTATATTTTATTCTAATATTGTTGTTGAGTGTCATATGTTCTATTGAAGAAAAATTTCTTATTTTAAAATCTTGTTTTGTTACATTACAAAATATACATAAGCATGATCCCTTAGAAAATTATTTATGAAATTATCTATCATCTACCTACGGATACGTAACACAAATCATATTGGGAATTGAAAGAGATAAATTAAAATATGTACTAAGTTGGAAAATTGTAGACTATTCAGCTATAAAAATTATAATAATTTATAATAGAATATTTTAAAATTCATGATGTTACAAATAAAATAAAGTAGTGGTTCATGAAAACTTAATTATGGAAAAGACTTATATTATTAAGATGAAGTACTATTTTAAAACTCAAGATTAAATATGATGTAATGAAAAAATTATTTTGGATGGGAAGGTACATTTATTTTCATTCATGCAATTAATTATAGTGTTGGGATAATTTTTAAGGAGTATAGTATAATTAATTCACTGTAATGGATATAGATTCAAGAGGTTCCCAGAAGATTTTCCATAAGTTATAATAGAGGAGATCACGCACCTCTAATATATTCCTCACTAAAGATCATCAGTTTGAACATTTACATAACACTAATATGATTTTATATTTATATTTAAAATATTATGACATGAAAAATCAATTTAAATGAAATTATAACACTATATCATTAATGTTTTGGGAAGGGAAACTTCTAGTTTAGGACTTAAATTTATGTTTTCTCAAAAGATTGTTTTTATTTTCATATTTTTCTTCCTTTTTCAATCCTTTTTGTGATATTTGAAATTTTTTGTTTGTTTTTAAAACCCATATATATTTATTTAAAGTCCCTTGTGAATTATTAATCTATGTTAGTTTTGATACACAGATTCTTATCATTCTCTCACCTTATATAAATGCGGAAATAAATTTGTTTTCAATTTTTATGGGATGTAAATTAATGAAAGGACCACCAATTTATAAATCACATACTAACATGTTCCTATCCGGGGTAATGGAAAAAAATTATTTCCTCAGTTAGAAATCTATTAAAGTTTTCGTCCTAGGATTTCTTTATAGGGGATCCTACGACAATTAAGTTTTGACCTTTAATGAGAAGAAAAAGTGGGTGTTTTTGAAATTGTTTGATTATGAAAAAAATGAATGAAATGAAAAAAAATATAGATATTAATAAATATATTGAAGACTTTATGAAAAAAATTTATTGAAAAATGTTATATGAGAATGGTGATCAGCTTGGGTTTTCTTTTCCAATTACATTGTTATCCTAGTTCCAATTTGTCCATAACCATTCTACTAAGATGGTTAATGTGGGATCCCATTATAGCTTCCTCCCACTCCCCTGGTCAAATGGTGATGGTGAGAGTAAAACATTACAAGATCATAGATCATCCTACTATCTTGGATATGTGTGAGATAGTTTTAGGTTATACCCTCAATTGACATAGGAAATACCCAATCGGGTCTAGTTTATCCCAAAAAAATCAAAAATATCCACTACCCCTCCCACATGTACTGAAAATATTCGAGTACTTCTACACTAAGCCCTAATATATTCCATAATTTATAAAACATAATCTATTTAAGGGAGATATTGATCATTGTACAAATTTATATAAAAAATAATATAAACCCAAATAGGATCGTATATGATAATAAAAACTTTTATTAGAAATTGAAACCAACTTCACAGAAGAGATATAAGATTATGTACCATTAAATGCATAAACTAAAACATTACTAAAGGGAATACATCCCATTCCCCAATCACTCAGATTTTTATTCCTATAGGTGAAGGGTAACTTAGAAGAAGTGGGAAGAATAAGGAACTAAAAAACAAATAATAAGAAAAGAGGTAAAATGATGAACATAAATTTTACCCTCAAGAATCTGATCCCCATAAATTTTCTCATGTTATGTCCACCATCCGAGTTAAAATTAAAAAGTTTTATTCTAAAAAGGTTTTTGAAATTCATCTTTATATCAACAGTCATAATTTCAATATCATTAGACAAGTGTCAAAAAGTTGTTCTTTAATTTCTAAAAAACCCTTTTGATGTCACAAGAGACTCTTCAAATTCCTCAATTTTTATCATCTAATGGATTAATTAATGAGATATATTCCCCATGAAATTTAATTTGAACATTTATATTTGAGGAGTCTTTAAAATATAGGTTTATTCACTTATTTGGATGTCTGTAGGCTGATTTATGCCTTATTTACTCAGTTGGGGTCCATTCTTTTGGCCAGAAATAATTTTTCTACTAGATTGATTGGTTTGGGCCTATTGTGATTCGAATTAGTTATATGTATCGAATCATAAGTTTAATCCCATGAATAATGGAATCCTTTATGAAAAATAAGTCTAATTTGATCAATATTGTAAAATTTATGCTTGAAATACCGAACTGGTAGAAAACAGTTAAAATTATAGAATTCAGAAATTTTCACATTTTAGACCAAAATTCCACAAAAATCCAAAAATGATGTAATTAATCTGAAATTATTAAATTGGTGGGGATTAAATCATTGAAAACATATGAAAAATGATGTAAATATTCTCTTTATAAATTCCCCCAAACATATAACTTGGACTTATGGACAAGTAAGCATCAAAATCAAATCTAAACAAATTCAAAACACATACCCATGAGATCATAAAAAATGAAAATAAAAAATAAAATATATCATGCCTCCTTTGAAATAATTATTTCTATTTCTCGGTTCAAATCTATCAATCCATTTACACTTCATTTCTCTTCCTATACACAAAAAAACATACCACATGTGAATTTTTATCATCTCTTAAATGTTAATATTTAATAAGTAATTTCTTATCAAAACCCACATAAGAGTCACCATAGGCTTGAAAATTTATTACATATATACCAAATGTGAGTCAAGGAAATTTTTTTATCATGAGGACCTTTCAGATTTCTGTAATGGATTTTTCTAGGAAGTATTTATATCTTAAGTATCTTCAGTCATAATAATGAGAGTTTGTATTTTTTAAAATAAATATTACATTGTTTGAATTTACATATAAGTCTAGTCTCATCGTCACACAACATAGAATAAAATCATCTTTAAAAATATTTTCAAAACTTACAGACATCCAACACCATCAAAATTTCATCCAAAAAATAACATTTCTCTTCTTTAATTTTTTCCTTTAAATCATTGAATTGACATAGCTTTCTTTCTCCTTGGAAGCTCCAAAAGGCACAAAATTCAATAGAATTTTTTTTTCATTATTATAAACATCTCTTTTGAATTTTATTATCCACCCAAAGTATCACCAAATGAGGTATAAATACACAAGATATATTCCCCTCATGCTTAAGTTTAACTAGATCAAGCAATTTCACTTCAAGAATATGTTGGATAGAGAAACTTTTTTTAATGTGGATTACTTAAAAGAATGTTCGTGGATTCTAAGGGATTAAATGATTAAATTTAAATGGAATAGAAGAATAAAAAAAGGATTCTCTTTAAAAAGTAAATTTAAAAAAACCCTCTATCATTTAAAACACAAGTACCTAGAACCCTAATTTTTTTATATAAATAAATCCAATTCTTGTCAAAGAAAACATGGTTTTTTTCTCTCAAGAAGTGAGGTGAATGTATATAATATGATAAAAAGGGTTTATAAGCCTAATGGTTAAGTTATTTAAAAGAAAAAAAAGTGATATGTGGCATGTGATTCAAAAATTAGAGTATATATCATGAAATTCCCTAATATTTAAACATGAAAAAAGCTATTTACATCCTTCATTATTCTCAATTTCATGGAACAAATTTTTTCAATAATTTTCATGGGTTTCAAAAATGTAAAAGATAATCATATCTTCTCACAAGTTTACAAAACACCCAAAAATTGGAATATAAACACACAAAAATTTGAAAAAGACATTTTTTGTTTGAAAAATATAAAAACAAAAAATTGAAAGTCCTAAAATCCAAAGGTTACATACCCAAAAATTAAATGAAATAGTAACATTAATGAATTTATGTGGACTTAACATGTAATAATACTTTTAATTGAATCTAAACATTCTATAAAATGATACAGATATGTATGACCAGATGGATTCTATTAATATAGAGGTTGGAGGAGTGTGATATCCTCCACTAGCTCTAATGTCATTGTCCCATGGAATTTATTCAACCATTGTCCACAAATATTGAATGGATCATGCTCTATTCCCTTCATAATCTATAAATCATAGAAAGGATATAAATTTGTAAAAATAAATGGACCTTCCCATCTAGAAAAAAGTTTACCTAGAGTCAGATTGAGTATTGAATTTAATAATATCAATATGTATCCCAAATATAAGTATTTTGGTTGGATCAGTTGTCATGGTCCACTCTATTTATCCCTTTTTAAATCCTCAAATTTTACAAAGTGTCCATCCTAATTTCCTCCAACTCCTAAAACTGTAATATTCTCTCTTTCCCATCACTTTCAAGATCCAAATTCATCTTTCTTATATCCTAGTATTCCTTATGGACCAATTCTATAGGTTGGTGACATATTTTCTCTCGAATCAACCTATATAAAATCACTCTAATAAGGGTTTTATAAGATTTCATGTAATACCATAATGTGTCTTCCAACCACTGGATCAAATCCTTTATTTTATGATTAATAGGCTTTTCCAAAATTCATTTGATTCCGTGTTGGACACATTAGTTTAACTATAAGTATATGGATGACAGAAATTTGATGTTCCATGATGAACCCCAAACTTATTCAATAAATAAATCATTCTCTTATTAAAAATGTGAGTCCCTTGATCAGTGATAATGGATCTGGATATCCAAACCTACTAAACATGTTAGCCCTAAAAAATTCACAAACAACATTAGTATCATCTGTCCTGGTGGCATTTTCTTCCACCCTTTTGGAAACATAATCTACTACACTAAATATATAATAATTTCCAAATTACATAGTAGAGGTACCAAAAATGAAATCCCTACGACTTAGAAAATATAAAAAAAATAAGTGGCTTTTTGTAATTTCTTATCTCTTTGAAATATTTCCAATGAACTCATATTTTTCAAACCATTAGAAAAATTATTCTGAATATTAAAAAAGGGTGGGATAATAAATTATATATTATAAAACCTACCTTGTAGTAATTTGACATTCAAAGTAGAATTTATAAGCTAAAGTTTGACAAAACTCAAAAATAGAATCAATTTTACTTTCAAGAAAAAACTTCTTATCACTTGATCCTAGAAAATATTCCAAATAAACAGATCATTCCAAATGTAATATCTGGATTAACATTTATATTGTTGAATTTAGTGGGAATTTAAATTATATGAGAGTTGAGATGTTACCAAATAATTAACTATGTTAGCATACTAGGTCACTTCTCCATCAATCAAGAACAACTACTCCCTTGGAAGGTGGTCATTCAGTGGTTCATTATCTAGTATTTCAGCTTTAAGAGTGTTAGGTAGTCTACGTAAGTGATCGGACACATTGTTCTCTTCTCCATTGTTGTATTTGATTTCTATGTTGAACTCTTTTAGAAGTATAATCCATCTCACCAGCCTCATTCTATCATAATCCTTCTTCAACAAATAACTAAGAGCTACATGATAAAAAAACATAGTGACATTAGTTCTAATAATATATAATTTAAATCATTAAAAGTAAAAGTAAATAGCTAAAAAAACTTTTTATGTGGTTATGTAATTGAATTAGGATTCATATAAGGTTATCAAGGAATAGATAATTACTTGTTCAATTCACTCAATTCACAAAGAAATAAATAATACAAATTCTTGGTTGGAAGCATGAAAAGGTAGCTCGAATGGTTCTTCCAAATTTAGAGGTTGCATCAATGGTGGTTAAATTAATATTCTCTTAAACTCATCAATAGAATCCCTATAAATACCATTGAAATAAAAATCACAATATTTCAAAATTAATCTAGTGATATGGAGATCAATCTTACTTAAATCTTTTATAAACATCCTATAGAATCAAGCATGTCCTAAAATGATCTAACATGTTTCCCATAATTTGGGTATGTAAATGAATCTTTCACTTCAATTTTTAATTTATCCACTTCAAAGAATTTTTTTAAATGACATTCCTAGTGATAATTCCTCTCTTAAAAATGTAATGATAGTTTTAAAAATTTAAAATAGGACTCGTTTCTATGTATGTATTCAAAAAAATCTTTATTTTAAAAAAAATGGTCAAAATAAATTACAATAATTGTGAAACCATGCAATAAAATCAATAATAAATCATCAATTTGAGAATAAATATAATTATAATGATCTTATTAAATGTTCCTGGATCATTTGATAATCTAAATGGAATCTTTTTATATGAAAAATTGATGAAGGAAAAAGTAATGGTTGTCTTATATTGATCCTTGGGAGAAATGTGTAGAAAATAATATCCTAACAAAATCATTCAAAAATGAAATAATGAGTACTACCAACTGATCTCTCTAAAATATGGTCAATTAATTTCATTGGGAAATGATCTTACAAGTGATCTAATTACAGTTCCTAAAATATATGCTCACTCTCCAACTATTCTGAATTCTTGTATGGATTAATTCATTATTTTCCTTCCTCATAGTGGTAAGGCCAGTTTTCATGGATCTATATGAATAGGGAAACCCCATTTTTAATCTAAAAAATTATATATGATCCTAGATTACAATATATTCTCGATCTCCTTCTTTGAAAACTTCATAAGGGTGAGATATAGCCTCTTTGGGACTGTCAGATATGTTTTGAATCTCCCTTAAGAAGAATTATTTTTTAGAATATTTTTGGTTTATTCTATTGATATATTATAAGATCCATATTATTTCATAGAAATTATTCCTCAAAATCCAAATAAAATATTTTTCTTGGGTTTTTGACATATTGTTTGAAATCATCATTGGTAATTTCTCTCCCCTAATGAGGTACACATATTTAAAATCATTGGAGAGTGATTTTCAATCTAGATATTAGGGATTATTTAGAGATTAAATTAAATTGAGGTTCCCCACACCCAATGGTTGTGTGTCATGTACACAAGAAACCAAATCTTGTTCTTCATCATTTAACAAACCATAAAAGAAATCATATTTTTACTCTTCTTTCTATGTGTAATCAAAAACTCCAGTGTTTTAGGAATCCATATGTTTAGTGCTATATTAAATGTAAAAATTATATCCTAAGGATAATAATTCATGGAACATACCTCATTATTCAATTGGTTTAGTAAAAACTTCATGGAAGAGTGAAAAGAGGGAGTGATCATCTGATGGGTGTGTCAAAGATTAAAAAAATAAAGTGGATTATACTATCTCTAAAATCTATGGTGAGTTTCCCTTAATGGACATTAATGACGGTTTTGTTAGTATTTAAGAATAATATCCCTAAAATTATTGTTGAGTGTGATGGGATACTATATTCTCCCATATCCAACACATAGAATTCAAGTGGTGAAATGATATCTTTTACTTTCACAAGTACATCCTCCAGAACTCCTCCTATGAAAACTATAGATCTATTTGCAAGTTGGACCACCAGTCGAGAAACCATCAAATGTCTCATCTGCAAGGAATTATATATTGATTTTTTTAGTAAATTAATTAAAGAAACAATATAAAATAATTCATTGGATAAATTTAAATATCCAATAATGCATGGAATGGAAAAATCCATGGATCATTGAATTCTATTGGAAATAATGGAGTGATAAGGGCTTTGAAAATTCATCCCAAGTAGATCATCTCAATCCCATTAAAGTATCATAATTATGGCACAAATACCTATAAAAATTTTAGAATAATTTGGGATTTTTTTAGTGATTTAATACGAGGATATTAATTTACTCTTTTTTGAAGGGGTATATAATTTATTTTAGAAGTGATTCTTCCTATAATTTGTTTTATTCAATAAAATATGACTGAAATTGGGGGGATAAATATTTATTATTCAATTTTTTTATTTTAAATTGTGTTTCGTGTCTCTTAATTATTGTTATATCCCTCTCATCCACATCTTGGTCTTCTTCTTCTCAGTGCATCTTCGTAGAATTTTAAGAATTCCTAACATCATTCTCCCTCATCATTGGAGGTCTT
This sequence comes from Viscum album, assembly GCA_963277665.1. Classification (NCBI taxonomy): domain Eukaryota; kingdom Viridiplantae; phylum Streptophyta; class Magnoliopsida; order Santalales; family Viscaceae; genus Viscum; species Viscum album. The sequence continues at coordinate 1,846,114,146 of OY728150.1, forward strand.
TTTCTAGGTTCAAGTGTGAATGGTTGTGGGAGTTCTTTCCCATTTATTATTGTTATCATGTCGACATCATTTGTGTTTCATATTTTATAGTGTCTTACATCCCCTAAAAATCAGATTATTATTGTTTATTTTGATCTAGAGGTTGTGTAATAATGAATGATTGTTTATATGTTCTTTAGAGAGTAGGTGGTTGGTTGTATAGGGGATGGTTATAAGATTTCTTTTTTTAGAAATGGTGATGAGTTTGGAATTTTTTCTTGAATTAGGGTTGGTTTTCAAATTGGTTTTGGTATGGGGTTGTACCTTGATTCTACCAATTTCCAAATCCATATTATACTTGGTTGGGCTCTCTCCATCCTTGATTTTTGTGAAACTACCTATACTGAATGTCTTCTAGTTAATTTTCCATTCCATGGACTTCAGCACATTAGTTAGGGAAATTATTAGTTAATGATCATATACCACATACCTAAGTCAGTGCTTGTTCTATAGTCACTTTTTTATGGGAATATATCTCAAAAAAATAGTTATCTCATCAACATTAGTTTCTAATAAAGGTTATGAATAATAATTTCTTACCTCGTGAATTCTTATTTTGATAGAACCACTTGTACCAATCTATTTTGAATTCTTCTTGATCAATACCTAGGCTTCTTAAGGTGTCTTGTCAAAAACATTTCACCTAGATGATGCATCCCAATAGTTTATATAATTTTATATTAAACCTTGGTAAAATAAAACAATATAGTAATGATCCTCAATTTTCTAATGAGACCACCAATCCTATAGATTCTTAAATCTCTCCCAATACATGTAAATGGTTTGTCCAGATGATTGTCTAATGGCATAGATTTCCTTTTTGATGGTTATTCTTCTGGAGATGGGGAATAATCTTTTCAATAAATATATTAATAGGTCATTAAAATAATACGCATCTCCTATTTATAGACCATACAACCATTTTTATTAAGCTGCATCCAATAAGAACATGAATTCCTTCCACTTTACCTTCTTTATAGCTACTCATCATGGTTTGAAAGTAGAGAAAACATATGTGAACTTATTAATATGTTTTTTGGGTATTTAATTATAATGACATGAAATTTTGGACTAAATCAGACCATGTAAGGTTTAATCTATAAATAATTTTCTAACTTTTTTCATGGAATGTTATTTTTCTTGATAAATTAATTGTGTTTCATAGAGGTCTCTATGGGTTTGGTTTTGATTTCTAGCCATGATTCTAGTATCGACATTAAAACATGGTGTATTAATTGAGTTTTTAAGAGAAATTTCCACAAATTAAGATTTAAAATTAATGTTTCTAAGTATATTAAATTACGTTCTTTCAATTTTAAGATCTAGGGGAATGGAGTTAGTGTCTATAGTTCTTGTCATACAATTTAAAAAAAGGATTATTGTCACCACCTCCCAGAAAATTGTTCCATGTTTTGACATGTTCCTACCAAGTGGTGTGGAAAAAACATTTATTTCCTAATTTAAACATTTATTAAAGTTCACAACCTAGTTTTTTTCATAGATAACCTCACAAAAATCAAGTTGCACCTTTAGATAAGGAAAAACCTTGTTGTTTTTTAAATTTTTTGATTTTTAAATCTAACGAAACTAATGAAACAAAAGAAAGTATTTAAGAAAGTTATTTAAAAATATTTTAAAAATTAAGTTATTAAAAAAAGTGATATGTGAAGGGTGGTAAGGTTATGTTTAGTTTTCCTTTTTAAGTTATATCCTAGTTCCAATTTATTCAATACTCTTCTACTAATCCAATTAAAGTGAGAATCAATGATCGCTTCCACTCACACCCATGGTCAAATGTTGATGGTGAGTGTAAAACATACCAATATCCCTACTCAGTATAATATCCTTCTTATATGAGAAAGAGTTAAAACAAATACCCTAAACTGACATTAGAAATACCTGATCATGACTTTTTTATCCTAAATAATCAAAAATATCCACCTCCCCTCCCACACATACTGACGATCACCGAGTAATTCACCACAAATACGAAGTCTCTTCTATAGTTTATACACCAGAACCCTATAGTGGGATTAAATGATCATTTACCAAATAAAAATCAACAAATATAATATAAAATAAAATAAGATAATACATGACAATAAATTTTCTATTAAAAATTTAAAGAAACATTGCATAAGAGATAAAGGATTTTATACCATCAAGTTAATGAACTCATGAATTACAATAGAGAAATCCTTAACTTCCTAAATTAATCATAAGTTTACCCCAATATGTGAGTGGTAAATAAGAATAAGTTGGAAGAAGAAGGAATTAAAAACAAAGATTTATTAAATATGTAAAAGGAGGAATAAAAAATTTCCCCACCAAAATCTGTATGCCCAATGTTTTCTCTAATTATTCCCAACAGAAAACCAAAAATCTAAAAGGTTTATTTTTATTATTTTTTGAAAATTTATTTTTCTATAAACTCTAAAAAATTAAATTTCATTGGAAATGTGTCAAAAATGTTATTCCCTAATTAGTAAAGATCGCATTTTTTGGCCAAATAAATTCTTCTACTACCTCCACTTTAGCTTGTTTAGTGGATTCATTAATGATATAAATTCTCCATGAAATTTAATGTTAACAAGGTACATATATTCATCTTTCAAATACCATTAGAATAACATAATTTTTATTTTTCTAGGCCATGTTATTTCACATTTAATGAGGTGGGTCTATTTTCTCATCTAGAAATATTTTTAAACTTGATTGATTTTTATGGCCTTAATGTGATTCAAATTAGCTCTATGGAAAGAAAAATAAGTTGAATCCCATGAATAAAGGAATAAAAAAATAACTCCAATTGACTCAATAGTTTAAAATATATTCTCATAATAATGTGGTTGTATAAAATTGTTAAATTTATAGAATTATGAATTTTTTACATTTTACCCAAAAATTCACCGAAAATAAAAATATGATGTAACTGGGAACAAATTTTTAAATAAAAAGGGATTAATTCATTTAAAAACATATAAAATATTATGAAAATATTATATCTAACACATTCTGATATATACTACCTAAAAATTTAATCACTTACCTCAGATAATATTGATATCATCTTTTGGATTCCATTTTCCTTTAGAGAAACAAGTTTTTCATTAATAAATATATTTTTTTGAAAAATATAGTAATTTTTGGGTTAATAATTTACATTACATTATAATTGATTGATAAATTAATTTTAATAAAAAAGTTTCTTCATTGAACAATATTTTCAATCCTCCCATGAAATTGAATCCTTTATCCCTTAGAATCTATGAATAGATTTGTTAGGAATCCCGGTTTTATGAAATTGAGTTGGAACAAGTTGTTATGATATATGTTTTTTAGAAAAATAAAAGAAGTGTTGAAACATTATTTTTGATGTTTTATGAGAAAAATAATTCATGTAAGGAATGGAAAATGGATTTAATATCATCTAAGGTCCGATACGGAATTCCATAACTATTTTAACTAAAAAAACCTCTATTACCTTATTAAAATTCAATTCTTCAAAAAATTATAGATTTTATTTCAATCATAAAAAATGATTAAAGGGGTAAATATGGATAAAATGATTCCCTAATTATGGCATTTTAGAGGGTAGACTACCAAAGAATCATGGTAGGACTTGAGAGGAAAATTGGAGTGGAATTAAGTAAAAAATATACTATGAAATCATTTGTTTGGGTGTTTTTTGGTATGATTCGATTGATAAGAGGATCTTAATATGTTAAAGGAAGGCCCTAGAAAACATTATAAGGTCGATAATTCATAATTGGGGAATATAAAGTTCTCACACCTATTAGAAGAAATCAGAAAGTCCCTCAATACCTTCAGGAGTATAATATGAAAATAAAACATTCAAAAGGAAAAAATAGATGAATGTTTTCTAATTTTAAAATGAAAAAAAGTTGGATATGACTATTCAGAATTCAATACAATGAAGAAGAAATTTAGGAATGAGGAAAGGAGGAATCCATTCTTCAATAAAAACTAAAAAACATTCATTATACTTCAACTTAATTCTGAATATACTAAATCTACCTCATCTGTTTTTATAATAAAGACCACCAATATTATTTCATAGAACAACCTTAAAAATGACCACATAATATGAAAAAAAATACTTGAATCATTTGGTAGAGATAAATAAATACATCAATATTCTGGTAATACTTTCAAGAATTTATAATGAGAATAACTTTTCATGAAAAACATATTTAATTGATGAGTGAAATATTTCTAAGAAGGTTGTTATAAGTGTGTATAATAGAATGAACGAAATATAAATTATGTGAATGTAATTAATAAAAAATTAGTAAATAAAAACAATAAAGAGGATTGATATCCAGAGTAATAAGGTATTCAAAAAATAGTCCACATTGGTAAGCATTCAATTTTCCTTGGGTAATAATATTAGAAGATCATTTGTTCCGGAGACCAATGGTTAAGGGTGGTAAAATTGGAAATTTAATACATTATTATATTTTATCATGATATTTCAAATATTTAGATACCATTATTTCATAATTTCATGGGAAATTATCATATATTTATATTATAGTAGTACTTTTTGTTTGATTTCAAAAATGGTTTAATATTTTATTTTCAATTGTTTTATATAAATTTGGAATTCTTAAAATAAAACCTAAATATAATCAATTGTGTTTTGATGATTACTTCCATAGGTCAAAAGTTATATTAAATAATAAAAAAAGTTTAATGAAATATGGATTTTTCATGTTTTAAGGATAAAATTAGAAAATGATTTGGGTGTAGGTGTCAATGGTTCTCAGCATATGAGTATTTTACCTCTACATAAGTGTCATATACTCTACATTGGTGTAATTTGGGTCTATGTATGTGTGGTATTCTAAAATTATGTGTGAATTTAACTTATATAATAGTTATCTATACTCAGATAAAGGCCAAACATTATTAGAAGGAGTTATATAATGGTATCACTGTGTTTTTTAGGGCTATGTCAAGATTATCTAGTCCTGCATAATGAAATTCATAATACTATTAAGCTTCGGGATACCAATTTAGCACTACTGAAACCTATAAATATCTTCTACTTGTATCAGAATATGAAATATATTTCATTCAAATATTTTATTAAAAATATCCATTAAATTTTTGGAATATCAGATTGATATTAATACATATCACCTTAAAGAATCCATAAACATTATAAAATATAAAATGAAAAAGTCCTCATGGGATTATACTAGCTAAAATAGGGTAAGACTTATAATATATAAAATAAGAGTAAACCATAATGAAGGTTTTGAGTAATTTTTAGAGTTATGATCCTGATATTTATTATTTTCTCAATTAGTTTTGTATTCACTTTTAATTTATTAATGATTTCACTTTCCCCTGATAATTTTTCTACACTTTGAATAAAGGGATAAATTATAGGTGATCGGGGAAAGAAATTATTGACCTATTAAAATACCTTCATCTCTTAACTAGTTTAGATACTCAGTAGAAGTGTTCTTTCTCAAGTGAATTTTGTATTTGCTTTTAATTTTTTTATTTATTATTTATTTGGTCGATGATATATAATATATATCAATATATTTATAGTATATATATGATATAATATGGTTGAGATGAGTGATGAAGTTATTTTTGATAGTTATCAGGTTTATAAGTGGTTGTGGGAACTCCTAGATTTTTAGGAAAAAACAAGCACCGATTAAAAATTGCCAAAGTCAACTACAAGGGTCCACTGCAACACTTAAAAACATATGAAGGAGGGTAGAACAAGGTGTTATTTTTGTTATCCATTTTCTCACCATCAATATTCCCAAAAATGTGGGAGGGGAAGATATCCGGAATTCTATCACTTACTTGTTTTCCAAAATTATAGAGGAATAGATTAAAGACTATGATAGCATGGAAATAGGATATCCACCATACCCTGATCAACATTTTCCTTATAGTTGTTTGGAAATCATTTTTCGATTTCATTATTGTATTTAAAAAAAATCCACAATAATAAAACAAATTTTTGTCTAATAAATGAGTGAAAATATACTTTGAGCACCACTATATGGACACAAACTAGGGTTACCACTTCTACTGCATTTAGACTAGAAAAATTAGTTTTTCCCGCACCCCAGGATAGGTGTGAGTCATGATCAAACTCAAAATTTGTCACTATTTTACCCCTTATTCTTTTCCTCTGATGAAATTAAAATGTAATGACATATGTTATTCTATAATTGGTGTATCTCATAGTCTCACAGGGAACATTTTATTTCTCTTACTGAAAATATATCTCTTTATATGTTACAGAATAATATTTATGGTTGATCCATAATCCTCATATCTCCACACATCAATTTTCAAATATTTATAAATAAAGGCATGTCCTCCTGAGTTTTTTGACTATGATTTGATATTCAAATCCCCTCAATGAAATTATTTCACTTTAACAGTTTTAAGATCATTCCAATATAAAATTAGATTACATCTATCTATTCTTCCCACATCATTGCAACAAAATCTAGTTCAATATGTCATGATTCATATATCACCAAAAATAATCACTTTTTACTAATACTGAATCTTTGTCGTGTAATTTTCCTCTTCAAGTAACAATTCATCTTTCTTTAGAATATCCTAAAATTATAATCATACATGTATATTTTAGTATAATATTGTTGTTTTATTCGATTATTTTATATGAGTTTCCTTCTTTATATCCATAAAACAATCATATCATAATTCAACACCACTACACCATGATTTTCTATTTTAATCTTAATTATATTCCAACTAATATGAATTGATCCTAAATAACAATCCTTTTATATATCATTAAAATCATATTGAACTAGGTAGTAGCAAGTTCAGTTATCAATAAAATTTATAAAGAAACATTTTCAAAAAATCAGTTATCATGTGGTTTACCAGTTATATCATGGTTGATATGGAACATTGAAATAAATGATGATAGATATTTCAATTACTTCTATAAATATGTGGGTTGTCTAAATTTTATATATAGGTATAACTAAGTGAATTCTTTTGTTAAATGATTATTGGTACCTCATCCCATTGATAATGGATAATATGTACGTATACGGGGGTGTTAGGGGCTCTAGATATATTCTACCCATTCTTTTATATGAGTATACAAGATAGCACATAATTACTTATTAATTTCCCTATATAGAAATTTACCTAGAACATAATTAGTTTTTTTGTATTTCATATTAAAATAGACTCTATGTGTGTCTTCAAGATGGTGTGGTTGGGTTCCATCATATATTGTCTAATGCATGGAAGCCACTCCCCAATGTATATTAATTGATATAATTTCAGTACTTATAGGATAAAATGAATATTCATATATTTTTCATACTTGAATACTTTCTGATGTTGTTAAATGGACATGGTATTATGGTAGTTAGTCGTGTGGGGACAACCTATTAATTATGATATACTCACACCCTACACATGAACCCTTGGGATGAATATTGGCCTTGTTATCTAGGGTCCAAGTAATTAAAAGGCACCAATGCAAGTCAAATATTAAGAATTGGATATTGGAATTGTGATGGAATCTTCCAAACTTATTATGGATGTGTCATTAAAATATAGAATTATGAAATTTTAGATTATTTTGGTTCATGTCTGTTTATATAAATGGGTTTTTTTATAAGCGTTTTGGTTCGATCGATCATTTATGTTCGGTTTATTTTTTCCTTGGTTATGTATTTATATAATTTTTTATTCCTATTGTTATATAGATTTGAACATACGCATCAGGTAGATATGTTTCACATTGAGGAATGTATGATATAAAAACAATCCATGAAGAAAAATTAAAATATTCGATAATAGCCTAATTTAGCTCTAAAATATGGAAACCCACTCTCTAAAACATTTAATTTTTTCTGGGGTGTCTATACTAGCATCTGGTGACAGAGAAACATGATTGAGGTCTTTTGGAATTGTAATTTTGACCCTTGGGATCCACCCTAGGTTATAAAAAATGATGTATGATCATGTCTTGGGTAATTGGGTCTCAAAATAACATAGACATAGTATTATTAGGACTCAGGAAGTAATCCATAAATATAAATGGATAACAAAATTATAGTGGAAACTTAATTTTTAGGTGTTTCCTGAGTTTGAATTTTAATTCTTTTATGATTTAGAGTTATTCTTTTTTACTCGTATGCAACATGATTGGGTTGTTATGGGTAGGAACCAATAAGATATATTAACCTAGTATTATTTTGTGTTCTTTCTTAATGGTGGGAATAAAATAGAGGTTTATATTATTTTAGAAAATCAATAATAAATTGATAATTTTTTCTTAATTATTTAGTTTTCATTATTATATTAAAATAAATTTTTATGTGATTTATTTGATTTAGAAAACCATTTTATTATTAATTTTAATTATATTTTTTATGAATATATCAAAATTAATGTTTTTAATTTTATTTAATTATTATTAATGTAGAAAATAATTTGATAAAATGAATTTAATGAAAGAGTGTTTGGGGGTTTTGAGCCTAACTATTATGGGTTTTCCAATTATTTGTTGAAGTTTTCATTAATTAAATAAAGCTAACCATTATTTATTCTGGAATATAACATTATTTTCTACATAAATGTAAAATATATCTACAGAATGATCACCCAAAACCATGTATGAACAGTCTAATGAGAATGATTCTCCCATTAGGTCAAAAATTGTTCTATTAGTCCTAGAGGGGCTTCCTCAACAATTAATGGTTTCATGGTAGATATTTCATTGACTGGAGTTCACAATGTCTGATTTCATTTAATAATTTCTATATTAACACCCTCTAACATTTTATGGTAATATTTTACTATAGGAAAAATGTAATGGATAAAACATAACCATCAAATCTTCAAGAAAATTGATTCCTCTATGTATTATAAGTTATTATTAAAAAAAATTATACATGAACGGTTTTACTATGATTTCATTTATATCATGATGAATGTTACGAAGGATTATGGTTTCACCAAGAAATATATAGAGGATCTATTATTTGGGAAACTATATCCTAATACTATTTATCAGGTTTAATCTTTGGAATATATTTCAATATATAAAGGGTTAGTTAGAATAATGGAATATGTTACTAAATTCATCAATTGTTTCAATTTTATACTCTATTTTAGTATGGATGAATAATAAAAATTTAAAAAATTAAGAAACAATTAAAGGAATCATTTCAAAGTCAAATGAATATAAGAAATATTAATAACTTCATGGAGGTTATAAAGAAAGAAGTTATTTCTCATATAGAATCTGTGGTAATTTCATGGGTTGGTGGTTCATTTCATAAATGATGCTTGGATTAGGGGTAATCTAGTTGGTGGAAGAGATATATGGAATATATTAGTTGTCATGAATCTCTCTAGGTTAATCAGAGTGGAGGAACTCTACCTACCCCAAGCTCTACGATATGTCTAGTGTAATCCTTCAATTATAGACACTTTGGTCACACTAAACCTAATTATCCCTTTAAAGTAAATAATTTCCATATATGTATCCATTTTTACCATCTCTATAGTTTTTTTCGATGAACGTGTGACACCCCTGACCCACACTCCCAAATCTAGTGCCATAAACACATACTTTTCATATTATCTTCAATTCCAATTATTAATTCCTAGATATAACTATAACATGATTACATAACTTAGATCAGACATTTCATTTCATTCACTCCCAAGTCCTTTTAGGTTTTAGATCTATATGGAATTAGGACATAAATTTTACTACAAATTAAAGCCTTTCCCAATTGATGGATATTTTTTCACTATTATATAGGAAACTAATTAATCCATACTAATTCTCCAAATACTCCTATAAATTCCATGCACAATATAACTATTTAGGCATATCATGTGTAATAATATTCATTATTACATAGGGAATGGAAATAATGGAAAGGGGTAATGTCAAACAATAAATAATGGAATCATATAGCTAATGTTAGAAAAAATACAAGCATGGAAAAAATAATATGGTGGGAATAAATAATAGTCCTGAATCCGTAATCAAATAAAAAAATTCTATTTCTATTATAATAAATTAAAATATGGATATTAATATTACTAATCACATACTGATGGAATTCATAATTTGGTATATCAAAAAAATTGTTAAAGCTCTGTGTCTATACTTTTACTTTTCATCAAGATGGTATTCAATTCCCTTGGATAAATTGGGAATTCATAAACCAAATACAAAAACATATTTTTTCTCTTGAGAACTATCGATATGTCAAGGGGATACATAATTTCAGGCACTACTAATCACCTGATTAAATCCAATTCATTCACCATAAGATTAAATAATATTTCTCATACCATTACCTAAGAAACCAATTTCTAAACAAAACATGGTTATCTATATAATGTAAGATATATAATTTTAATAAAAAAATAAACTTGTGTTAATGGTCAACAATCACCATGAATATCAATAATTTTCCTCGTGTACATAATAGTGAAAACATGGCCATAACCCATCCAAATAAATATGGTGGATGTTAAAACCATATATAATCAACTTTTTAATAATAATCCATATTATAATAATAACATATGGCATGATATTACTTTTCCCCATGTTACTTGAATAATATTCATTCAATTTTAACATCATATAAACTAAATTATGTAAAAATGTGATCTTTACAACGTATATAGATATGAGTATACGAGAAACTCAATACTATAATAACATGATCATAAGAAATTCATAGAAATATGGTGGATGGTATCATAAAACATTACCATAGTGAAATGAGAAAATATATAAGGGGGTTTACATAAATGAAAAAACACCCTCGCAAAAAAATGATATGAATGGTATCACAAAAGAAGGAATCAAGATTTGAATTGTTTGATACCATGAGTTCAATCCCAAAAATGATAACATATATATATTGAAGAGGATTAATAATGAATTATAAACCCTATTAGGGTGAATAATTATTAAAATTATATGGTAAACGGAAGAAAAAACCTAAAATATCTTTTACAAAACATTTATAAAATTGATATAAAATACAAATTTACATGTTGCATTTAAATGTATCTTTGGAAAAGAACTGTGAAAGATTTTAAAAAATAATAATTTAAAAAATAACTTTAAATAGTAGATCCTGGAAAAGTATTAAAGTTTATGATGGGAAAATGAGTAAAGTACAAAAAACATATGAAAGTTAATGGAAAAAACACTTTATTATCGTAAAAATACCTTTTTCAAAACTCACATTATAAGAAGAGTAAAAAAATATTCAATTTTATTAAAAATTAATTATAAAAAAGTGATTTATAAAATTACTTATAATATATTTTTATGTTGGGAGAAATAAAGAATATAGAATAAAATTTAATGATGAAACATTATAACTAAAAGAAAAGATATTTGAGTTATCCATATCACTAATGAGAAATATAATCTATAAAGCCTGAAACATTTGAAAATGGGTTTATGTAGTAAAAATGTAAAAAATGAGAGAATTCCATGTAATACAATAAAAGGGTTGAATGTACCCAATATATTTGGACTAATTTTATATGAACGATCATAAATCAAAAAATGAAAATTGAGTTACCAAAAACTCGTATGACTAGGGTAAAAATTTAGTCGAAAAAGAATTTAAATTAAATAACATGATTTGGATTAGATTATCCCATTAATTAAAATGAAATAATCTATAAAAGAGTATTTTAATAATAAATCAACAGAACATAAAACAAAGAAATCATGGTTTATAGCATGTAATATGTCACAAATAAATAGACTTAAAACAAAAAAACCCATTATAGCTTGAGTGAAACATTATTCAAACCTCCTTGAAATATATGTCAGGTAATTATACAAAAAATACCATGAATAAAAGATAATTCATGACATGACATATCAAATAGGTAGTATATGTACTATATATGTGAAATTATGTGCATGTTACAAATTATATATCAAAGTGAGGAATTTGAGATTAAAATCCTTATCTCGATCCTAATTCCTTCGACACATCGAAAAACATCTTGGATAATTGAATTAATATAAATAAATACATAATAAATAAAATTATTCATAATTTTATCCTCTTATACTCCTCATTTATAATCATTTTGTAAAAATAAATTAGTTAATTTATTATTTTTTTAACATCTGGTGTAAGTAATCTACATCTCTTTGAACTAGTTTCATAAAAACTGTGTTGGTATTCATTATTGTTAAAATTTTAATCATTAAAATATAAAAAAGGTATTGAAATATATTTTCCGTGGTATTTTATAAATTTATAATTTCATTTCACAGTTTTTTAGGTTTTTATCAATGAGGTTAAAGTCAATGACTTGCATATTTTGGTGTTTATTAATGAACAATGGGTGATTTCTTAATTAATGAGTTAAATATTCACCTAAACATATAAGAAAAAAATAATATTATTTACATATATATATCATATTATACTAGTAAATAAGTTCTCATAGCCATCCATGATATAAATGTATAGTGTTGTCCAAGTATGTGGTTAAACTGACCCAAACAAGAACCTACCATGGTTAATGGGTGATTATGAGGAGGTTCACCTGAAGTATCATTATACCAAAAGAATAATAACATTTTTTTCTTAATAGTGTTATATATTATACAAGGAAATAATTATAAAGAGAAGATAATTTATATAAAGTTATTACTTAGAAATAAGAGATCATTTTACTCTTAGTTTGTTTGTTTTCAAAATTGAATGAGTGATAATCATTTTTTGATCACATAATTAATAGGTTATAAAATTATTCCAAATATAACCATAAAAATATCATAAAATTCATTTTTATCCTTTAATCTCATCCTTGTGACCATCCATGTAAGGCAGTGATGATATGGAAAAAGAAAATCAATCCCTCTATAGAGGTGGTAGTCCACATATATGTTTAGTTGACAAAACAAATTTCATAGAATATGATAAATGAGTTATAATATCTCAAAATTTTAAAAATAAGCAATATATTCAACATAGAACATGATATGAAACAATGAATTTAAATGAACAGTAAATTATTATTTTTTAAACAAGACTGTTATAGCATTGTCATTAAATTGGAGAGAATGAATAGTATTAATAAAACTATAAAATATATAAGGTCTCAACTCATTGATAATGTATTAATTAATGATTTCTAAATAAGTAATCATTTTTTAGTATTCATTTTATTCATTAAAATTAGATTTTCTTCACAACGGGGTTTTAATTCTTTTTATGAGTAAATATTATAATTAATGTCTAGAAATTTTAGAAAATCTATTTGAAAAAATAAATATCATTTTTTAAAGTCATAATTTTGAAATTATCAAGGGATTAATTTTTTAAAATTTTGTAAAAGTATTGATTTTAAAATGAATTGTGAAAATTTCTATGTTTATTAAAAATTATATTTTTATTTTCCATTATTTATAAATTTAAATTACACTGTGGATTAGTTTTAAAATTTATTTAGTTCTTTTTTATTTAGAATTTTATAATTATGGTTTTTAAATGAAACATTATACCTCAATTTAGTATATATATATATATATTCGGTGTTTGGGGGTACAATTAAATTCTAACACACACACAAACACACCACACATAGGTCGAAAAGGCAGGTCGTTCCCCCCCCCCCCCACAAGGGGATAAACCACCCATAAAGCCTTATTTATTTAGTACATGGACCATAGTATCAGTGATTATAAAGCTCATTACATGTCCTAAAATCCTAATTCATTTTCATGCATGCATCATCCTATCTACGTCACCAGGCCAATACCATATCCATATCACCGCCTGCTTGCATCATCATTTGTTTCAATGCCTGCATAGTGCAATAATAGTACCTGTACTCAACAAGGATTGACCCAATAACTCCCCAATTCCAAACAAGATACATTACAAATATGTTATATTATCTTTTTCTTAGTCTAAATATAAGTTATACTTAAAATTGGAATTTTTCTAAAAAACTGTTTTTCTTTGTGTTTTGCTGGATTAATTTTAAATTAAATTCAACCCCTAATGTGTTTGTATTTTTCAGAAAATTGATTATAGGTTTTTAATTAGTGATTAAAAAAATTTCAAATAGATCCTTTTTTATTTTTTCAATATTAATAGTAACCTTATTAATTTTTTTATTATGATTAGGGATAAATCAGGTATTAAAAGTTAAAAATAAAATGATAAAGACAAAAAAATACCATAATACATGCTTTAATTTTATTTTATGATTCCATATTGGACATCCTCATCCAATATTAAATTATATATAATTTTTTATCCATTTTCATATGATTATAACTTTTATAATATTTTATTAAATGAAAATAAAAAAATACCACACTCTTATTTTTAATAAATTTAATATTTTTGACGTGGAGATAAATAAAGGATATTTTTGGACCTAATTATTCAATTTAAATGTAAATTATTTATATTAATCAATGTAATTTATTTTTTATTTTTAGTGAAGAAATAATTATATTAAATTCTTACATAACCCTAATGTAATAAGTATTCAATTAATAGAAAAATCAAATAAATGATTTTTAAAATATTATATGTATTATAATTTGAGACTCTTAATGTGATACATGAATTTTAAATATGAAAATTACATTTTTTGATTGTATTAAAATATATGAATCAGATTTTAGTTTTTAATGATTTTATTAAAGTTAAATAAATGAATAGTTCTACACATTATCATTAATGATATTTTATAATAATTAATATTTTATTAAATGACATAAAATTTCTAAAAATATTATATTCTTCCACGTGATAAGGATATGATTTATAATATTAACCATTTTCCATTTGTGAGATTTTTTCGATTTATAGTAACTATATTGATCCTCAAAGAATAAAAATCCTTATTGTTAAGGTAAGCATGAAAGGGTTTGATGAATAGTGTAAAATAAAATATAAAAGTAAAAACAATAATGAAATATTTTTTAATTTTTATTTTATTATATTTTTCCGACCCATAATTGTCTTATATTTTAAATAAATATATTTTTATCTATTCTAAATTGAAAATTAATTTATATTTATTTATTATTTTAAGTAATTATAAGTGTTCCCCTCCCCTCCTCTATAAAGAGGAACCACTTATTATCATTTATTCACATTTAAAAACATATTTTTTTAGACAAATCCTTCCCAAATATCTTTCTAGAATCCATCCCCTAATTATATAGGTCTTTTTTATGTATAATACCAACCTTATAGGGCATAAGGTGCTAATCAAAATAGACTTTCCCAAGAAGAAGAATAGTTTTTAACCACATGTTTTAGTTTAATTTCTTATACCACATACATAAAATATTCATCAACCATGATAAAATAATAAAAATATTATAATATATGTACTTATATGTTATTTTTTATATGTAATAACCTATATCCATATCTAACCTCCATCAAATGGGAGAGGAATTAATCGTTTGTGTGTACGACATACTACAACCTCATGAACAGATGCAATTTGTTTTCCATCATCATTTATCAAGGCTATGAATAATGATGTAATTAATTTTTACATATAATGTTAATGAAATTTTTATCATTATTTAAGTATTATATATCATCTAACTTCTTACCTTCCTCTTCACTCAAAAATGATGACATCATTTTTGCGTACGTGTCGACTACCACCTCCAAGAATGGATGCGATTCTTTTTTCATCACGTCATCACATAGATTATATATATGATTATATTTAAATAAGTTAAATGATAATTATTATATTATTACAATTATATAAATATAATATAATACTTATCCTCTTTCCATAAAGATCATTGAATAATGGAAATGTTACTCATGCATATATGAAGCCAACTATCTCCATGATTGTAAAGTAGTTTATTTTTCATAACTATATATCATGATTGGTTTTAAAATTTATAATTGATGTAAATAAATGATAATAATTTCATAATTATTATTCTAGAGATGGTGTAATAATTACCTCTTTGACCATAGTCAAATTAATAAAGTCATTTTTGACATATAAGCCAAATATCATCAAAAGACCTAGAAAAAATTTATTTGATTATGTAATTGTATTTAATCTTGTATTTACTAAAATAAAGTAATAAGTAATTTGAAAATTTTTCTTAATAAACTATAAAAACTAACATGATTATATTATTCAGGATGATAAATAATATATGTGATGATTCAGCCTTGTGGCATGGGACTTTCTTTTTAAAAACATCTTTTAATGTTTTCCTTAAAACTCCCTTCTTCTTCTATAACCATATTTTTTAAGTTATTTTATTTATTTTTATATGTAGACACAAAATATTTATAAAGTAAATTTTATTTCTCTTTTTAGTTTTTTTATGGTTTTTAAAAAGAATATCTTTCAAGATATTTGACTTACTTTACAAAAAGACCAAAAGAAGTGTTCTATTTTAACATATATAGAGAAAAAGAAATTTCCTTCAATCATAATAAATATTTTATGTCTTTATTCCTCCACAATATTTCATGTTTTATTTAAAGAAATTTTTTTCCCATTTTTATAGGAATATTTTATTGAAAATGTATTTTTAAGAAGAAATGGTATTTAGATATCTCAAATGTTTTTCACATGGGTTTAATAAATTTTTTATGGGATTTATTTATGATATGGTGCTTTTACATTTTTTATAAAGGTTTTACACCCATTAATTCTCATGGGAGAGCATTATATAGCTTATACAATGGGAAAACCTATATATCATTTTAATGCACTTGGTAAATATTATGTTCTATGGGGAATTTTATTTGAAGTCATCAGTATGGTTATTCAAATCTGTATGGGTGTTATAAGAGTTCTAAAATAATGATGTCTTGAGACACCTACATAACATTTCTATGATTTTTAATGAGTTTCCATGGAAATAATTTGAATTAAAAAATTAATATAATGAAATTTTCAAGAAAAATGATGTTCTATTTGGATAAAAATAAAAACAATTTAGAAAACAATTTTAATGAGTTTTCATGATTTTCACTAGATTAATGGATTTATTATTTTAAGTTCCTTGATTTTATTTTTTCTCTCATCCCACATTTGAAAATGTTTTCATAGGGTTTAATGATGGTTAAAGTAAACAAAGATGTTATGTTTAAAGTTGTAAATATTTTTCCAAAAATAAATCCTTTTTCATTTTAAAAGTTTTATATTTTAAAAAATGATATATATTAGAAGTTTCCACTTTCTATATTTATGGGTTTTTTATATAAGTGTTATTACTTAACTCTCAAAAACTATAAACCTAAATTATCATCGGGAATATAAGAAATTGAATTCTAGTTTAAAGTCACTGGAATATATAATGTTTACTTTCAGGTCCTTACAATTGGTATTAGAGTAGGGTTTAGATATCTTTAGAGGATAAGATTTTATTAGAAAAAAATTAATAGTTCTTTATAACCATAATTCTTTGTCTCTTAGGTAGAATCATACCTATTGGGGATAAAATGAAATAGTTTGAGATATAATGAATAAGTATATATTTTTGTTTATCCTCCTATAAGGATTATATATTATTGATATACCCAAACTAACATTTTTTATTTTATTAAATTATTGGATACAGTTGGAACCAAAGTTACAATTGATGTTAAGGAAGATGTGGTGGTTGAATGAATGAGAAACGAAATAGAATTTGAGATTTAGTGAGAAATATTATAGTTATTATTAACAATATATCAGAATTAATGATTACAACCTAAACCTTACAGAATTTTTTAATGCATCAAATATAATAGAAATGAATACTTGGGGAAGTTCGGGTGATAATGATCATAAAAGTAAATGTAGTCAATATCCTATATGTCAAACATGTTGAAATAAGCATCCAAGAAAAAACCTTAATAGAATGGAAATATTTTTTATATGTCTTAAAGGGGGTTATAAATAAATAATCTTCTAACAAAGAAGGAATAATTAAGTTAACTCCATGAATTGGAAATAATCACTTCCTGGTTTATCGATTAAATGTGTTAATTATTGGGAGAATGGTCATTATGAAATTAAATGTCCAAGGGTGAAGGCTTGTGAATGGGATAAATAATACCATATAGATATATATTTATAAATACCTAATTCAATCATAGTTTAATATGATGAAATCGAAAATGACATATGAAGGGTATTTATAATTTCTTGGATTATGTTTTAAATTTGTTGAATCATAGGAAATGATTCATATTTTTTTACAGGAAAACACAACTGAGGATTATAATTTAAAAGCATGTTTACTGGATTTTTAAGAAAACTAAATTAGTAGTACATCTATATATAATGGATTCAATAGTTATGTTAATTTAACAATGATAATAAGTTTAAAATATTTAATAATCTTTTGATGTTGGGAGTACTTTGGGATAAGTTTATTGAGTTTGGATAGATGTTGGAAGTGTTTAAAACACATAAGTTTTTCATGTGAAAAAATTATTTGAGGAATAAAATTCTTTTTATTTTTTGGTCACAAGTTTAATGTTATTAATTACCTTTAGGTTTTATAGGATCTTGTTTTAGGTAATTATTGGTTATTAACATTTTGGGGATGAAAAATGAAATTTATAAGATAACCTTTGATGTTCAAATATTTCATTAATATTTAATATATTAAGTTTATTTTTTTGGACCTTTATAAAATTTCAAAAAAAATAATATGGATCATACTAATATAGTTTTAGAAAAAGGATAAACCATGGGAAGGGTGATAACTCTCCACAACTGGAAAGGTTATGAAGCCTGAACCCACAACCAAAGGGTGATAATAGTGAAACACCTACCACATGCCTACATGATTTTCTGGTTAGTTTAATGTTGTTTGTCTTTATTTAAATGATCTGAAAGAAAAAATTTAAGTTCATTTTTTAAATATATGTTTTATTGTATATATAACCATACGATTTAAAGTGATTCAGTGATTATTTGATTAATTTTATTTCTAAAAAAAATCACTATTTTCTGAACCTTATATGAATAAGGTAAATCGAATATTATTGGATTTTATTTGAGGAATAAAGTTTAAATTACATATTATAAGAATATCTGATTTTAATGTGGCTTTGTGGTGATTCAGGTTATTTATGGAAATGATTAGTATACCTTGGATATTATATGATTAGGGTATATACTTTTTGGAATGAGACATTAATAGTGACTAATGATATTTGGAGATAAAAGTTAAATAAATATTAGAAGTATATATGATCAAATCATTATAATTTTTGGGTTATAATCTCAGTTTGTAATATTTGAGGAATTTTAAAGAAATTTCTTTATTTAATGGTCTAATTTGGACATTGGGTATTACTATAGAATGTTGGAAATTAAATTAGTTTTCATTACATGAATGTTTATTCATTTTGGTAGTTATAATATCTTATCCTAACCATTTTATATTAGTTAATGATTAATAATTGGAGGAATCAGTTATTAAATTTTTTTGGATTATTTGATCCATTTAAATTTGATTCTTGTACTTTATGTAAAAAAGTCATCTGGAATACTCATCATTTTGATCGAAAATATGAGTTTCTGGAGGAAATAGAATAAAAGATGAAATTATTATTAATATGTAAATATATTTTATTATTTTGATAGTATATGCAGTAAAATAATTTCTTAACTTTAGGAAATTATTTTGAAATAAAAATATTATCTATTTATTTTCCTTTAAAAGACATCATTGGTCTTTTAACCCATCATATTTACAGTTTTGTGATGGTTGTCTTTATACTGAACAAGTTCATTATCACACTATATCAATCCTTGGGAGTAGGGATTTTTTTTCCATACTTATGTTTTCACTTCCTAGTAATGTTATAATATTCATAAACCTACTATGTGTTATTTCAAATGACCATCATACTTCTGTTTCTCTCTTTTTGGGAGGAAGTTTCAATGAACATTTTTATGATGTGGGTTTTAAATAGAGGTTTAATTAAAATTAAATCCCTAGTAACCAAAACTGTGTTCAAATTATGAGGTTGAAATTTCTTAATAGTGGTAATAATTTAATATCCAGATATTTTATAAGGAAATACTTTGTTCAATAACATACAAGATACATAACACCGAGCTTAAAAAAATAATGAATTATTATTATTATTATTTAAATGTGAAAATTATAACCTTGCCATTAAATTAGAAGGAATGAATAGAATTAATGGAATTATGAAATATTCAATAGTTCTAAACATTTATAATGAACTATTATTTTTAAATATAAATTCAATTTTTAGTAAATTCACTTTATTCTTCAAAAATAGATTTTCTTTCTTTTTATGAGTGAATATTATAATTATTTTTTATAAATTATAGAAAATAAATTTCAAAAAATTACTTTCATTTTTTGAATTCATCATTTTAAAATATTTTTGAAATGAAATTTTGTGAATTTTTTAGAAATATTTATTTTCCAATGAATAGATAAAAATACATATTTTTATTGAAAAGTTTATTTTACTTTCAAGTATATAAAAATTAAAATTTAATTTTGGATTAGTTTTAAATTTTAATTTATTCCTTTTACTTTAAATTAATCAAATTATGGTTTTTTAAATGAATCCTTATACATTAATATAGTATAAAAACATGTTATACTTAAAATAATATGTTTCCGAAAAAATTGTATTTCGTTGTGTTTTGGTGGTTTAATATTATATTAAACTTTACCACATATGTATTTTAAATTTTGAAAAATGTATTCTAGATTTGGAAAACATTGGTCTATATTTTTAAATTAGGTCCCTTTTATTTCATATCAATATGAATTGTAACCCTAGTAATTTTTGTTACGCTCATTAATGAGAAATCTTGTAATTAAAGTTAAAAATAAAATGGTAAGGACTAGAATATTACTCTAACACTTACCTTAATTTTTTTTAATGATTGAATTTCATCCATACTCATCCATGATTCAGTTATATAAATTTTTTCCTTAATAGTGTGATTATAACTTTTATAATATTTTATTTAAAAAAATGTAAAAAATGTCACTCTTAGTTTTAAAAACCATAATATTTTTAACTTGGTGATAAATAGAGGATATATTTAGTTATAAGTACAAATTTTAAAAATAAATGATTTATCTTCATCATGTTAATTTATTTTTTATTTTTAGTGATGAAATAATTACCTTAAATTCTTACACAATGCTAAAGAAGTAATGATTTAATTAAAAGAAATAAATGATAAATGACATTAAAAATATTATGAGGGTTAACATTTGATATAATTAAAGAGATCAAAAAAAATATAGATAAACATGAAATTTTATGGTTGTATTAATTTTTTTTTCAAATTTTTCATTTTTTCAGGATGTTATTAATGAAAAAATATTGAATAGTTCTATAAATTGACATTAATGGTATTATATAATTAATTTTATTCTATTAAATGATATAAAATTCCCAAAAAAATGAATATTCAGAAAATTTAATATGATATGATTTCTAAATTCAATCATTGTGAATTTATGGGGTATTTTCTCATTTATAGTAACTATATTCACCATTAAAGAGTAAAAATCATTATTTTCAGGGTAAGTGTGAAAGGGGTTAACGATGTGTTAAAACCAAAAAATAAAGGTAAAACTATAGTTCTAACTTTTATAATTTTTTATGTATTATAGTATTTTGACACATAATTATCCTTTATTCTAAATAATTCATTTTGGATCAATTTTCATTTTAAAATTATTTAATATTGTTTTAATATTTTAGGTAATTCCTATTGTGCCCCTACCAACTCTTATAAAAGGCCACCATTTATTCTTATTTATTCACACTTAAAAATATTATTTCATCCATTATCTACCCACATACCTTTATATTATCCCTTCCATCATTATATAAGTTTTTTTAGTCATAATACCAACCTTATAGAGATTGAAGTGTTAATCAAATGAGACATTCCAATAAAGAGGTTTAGATTTCAGCTTCATGTTTTTATTTTCTTTCTCATTCCACATCCTTAAAATATTATTCAAACAAGATAAAATAATATCATAATTATCCTAAATATACTAATAGTTAATTAAATTTATGTAGTAACATATATCTATCTCCAAACTCCATCAAATGGGAGAGGAATTCATCGTTCATGTCTGCAGCAGACTACCGCCTTGCAAACTGATGTAATTCGTTTTCCATCACCATCTTTCATGGATGGTTATAATGGTGTAATTAATGTTTATATATGATATTGAAAACATATTTATCAATTATAGAATATAATATATCATTTACCTTCTTACCTTTCCTTTCATTGAAAAATGGTAATGTTGTTCATGCGTACGTGTGGACTAACATCTCCACAAAGTGTTGCGATTTGTTTTTCATCACTAAATCACATGGATGATATATATATATATATATATGTATATTTAAAAAAATAACATGATGTTTATGATATAGTTATAACAATATAATGATAAAATAATACTTACCCTCTTTTTATAATGATCGTTGAAAAATGGAAACTTCACTAATGTGTATGTACGACCTACAATCTCTATAATTATAACGTACTTCATTGTCAATAACAATATATAATAATTGGTTTTAAAAGTATAATAGAGGTATTAAAATGATAATTATTTCATGATTAATATTCATGATATGGTGTTAATGACCACTTTTACCTTAGTCAAATTACCTATGTCATTTATGACATATGATCCAAATATCATTGAAATACCTACTAATAATTAAATTGATTAAGTAACAATACATAATATAGAATTAAATGAAATAAAGGAATTAGTAATGTGATAAAAAATTAAGAAACTTAAAAATTAACATACATCTGTTATTCTGGAATATAAACAATGTACGTGATGAGTCGAATTCATGGTTTGGGGATTTCACTAAAAATACTCTTTTGAAATTTCCCTTAAAACTCTATTTTTCAATATATACATATTTTTAAAGTTAATTTATTTATTTTTTTCATATTGGTATATCATATTTATAGGGGTTATTCTATGTCACTTTTTGAATTTCGATCTATTGTTTTTAAAAGGAATATTTTTATAAAATGTTTGACTTTATTTACAAAAATAAAATAATGTAATATTCTATTTTAACATATATAGTACCAATAACACTTCCATTGACCATAACCATTATTTCAAGTTAGTATTAATCTACAAGATTTCATATTTTCTTCATTAAAAACTCCAATTTCCCATTTTCTAGGTATTTTGGTTTTGAAAATAGGTTTTTATGAATAAAGGGTATTTTGATATCTAAAATCGTTTTAACATGGATTTAAAAGAGTTTTACGAGGGTTTTATTTATGATATGGTCCTCATAACATTATTATTAATGGTTGATCCCTAATATAGATCATTGGTGATCCCTATATAGGTTATATAGTGGTTGAATCAAAATATAATTCCAATACATTGGGTAACGATTATGTTATATTCGAATTATATTAGAATTCAGTCGTATGGTTATGCTAATTTTTATGGGTTATATAAGTGTTCTATAAAAATGATGTATGAGACACCTACATGACTTTTCTATTAATTCTAATTATTTTTCATGATAGTTTGTTGATTTCAAAAGGTAATATAGAGATATTTTTAAAGTAAAATATGATACTATTTTTAGATAAAAAATTTTTTTAACAAAAATGTTTTTCATGAGTTTTCATGTTTTTCACTCGAGTAATGGATCTATTCTTTTATGTCACATACTATACATATTGTTATTATATGACATTTTAAAAAAAATTCATAGTTTCTAAGTTTGTTTAATGTAAATAAAAAAGACAAGTTTAAAGTTGTGTTGATTTTAATGAAACTAAATCATGTTTTAATTTAAAAGATTTATATTGTGAAAATAGGATACTGATTTGAAGTTTCTTAATTGTCAATTTATGAGTTTTTTATATAAGATTTTGGACCAAACACTCTAAAAACATAAACCGAAAATATCTTTTGGAATGTAATAAATATAATTCTTATTTAAAGACACTAGAATATGTAATTTTTAAGGTCGGTTCCTTATATGAGTAATATGGATTATTATTTTAGAATCATAAATATGAAAAAATATCATAATTAATTATTAAATTCTCATATTATACTTTCCTTTTACGGTGGTGAAGTAAAATTAAAAAATGTTTGGTCAGGGAGGAAGTTGTATACATGACTCATAAATGTCAGTTCCACTTCTCCTAATAGAAAAGGGAAAATGTGATTAATGATTATTCACCTAGAATAATATCATTACATATATAACTAATAATGATGTAATTAAATAAGTATTTATAAATTAGAATATTTAAATAATAAATAAATGAACTAAAAATGATTACCCATGTTATGAAATATGAGATTCCCTTATAATATACCTTATATATAGATTTAATAGGATAATATCTTAGGAATATAAACTCAAAAGAGTGAAATATTATTCTAAGGGATATAAAAGGGGTAGAGTTTCAATATTAAACATAATTTTTAAGAGTTATTTGAAGTTGTGGAGGGAGGCCTCTTTTATAAGTTATTATAATGTTATGTTTGTAAATATTTCAATTTAATATAAAGGGAGAACGTATTGAACATGTAATGTGGTTCCAAAATTGGAAAATAATTTATTAAAAAGAGATAGTTTCTATTCACCCCTCATCTAATCAATTATAGAAATGTTTCTATCCATTATCATTCATTATACCCCTTGACTTATTGCTTTTACCTTTTAGCAATTACAATGGTAAATAGTTTTTCCTAAGGTTAATAATCTTTATGAATAAAAATAAATTTGTAATTATTAGATAATTTGGATACACTAATTATAAATTTTAAATTGATTTCATTTCATTCAATTTATAATAGTGATAAAAATTAATTTCAATATAAGAGTTTAATATGTACGAAAAATAATTATTGAGATAATATTAATTATGTTCTAAAATATAAAATATGAGATTTTAAATTAAAATTGAAAATTTTAAATTATAAATTCACTTCTAAAATACATATTTGGTCTTAGAATAATGCTTGATAAATTTAAAATTTATACTAACATATTAATAATTTCATAAAAGTCTTGTTGATTGTAAATAAATGATTTTCCACCGAAGAAACATTCATTTTAAAAAAAATACCAAAAAATAATATTAAGAAAATATTAGTATAATGACTCCAAAATTTATTTTACGCTTTTCAAATTCAAAGTCTAAATTTAAAATATTAAACATTTAAATAAAATGGTGAGATCTAACAAAAATATTACAAGAAAATAGATTTTTAAGAATATTAACCATTCCCATTATGATTTCCTATCATTTACTTATTAAATTAGTATTAAAAAATTATTCATATCAAATAAATTTCATCATCCTTAATCATAAGTATCATAAAATATAAATCTATATCATATAAAAAATAAATATTTAGGAAAATACATTTCTATGTAAAAATTGATCATATTTAGTCATTTTAGTTATATAAATTTAATTTAATTAATGCTAAAATTAGCCTTTTTTATTTATATAAATATTTCATAAAGAATTTACTCCTATTAGATTCTTCTCTTTAAAGTATTATTTCTTAATAGTCATACTTTAATATTTATATATTATATAAATATATCATGATTTTGTTAAATATCAGTTTTTCATGTGGATTAATCTATAAACACATCGACTAATTTAAAAGTAATCATATATTAAAATCATGTAGAGTTAAATTATCCAACCTTAAATAAATAATATCCTAACGAATTTAATTATTACACACTAATAAAAGTAGGATAGGGTATTTTTAACCTATTTGTCATTTAGGGTATAACCTATAATATGAAATCTACCATACTCTCTAATTCTATATCAATCTACTAATATTTCTTCAAAAAAAATATAATCATACAATCATATACCCAAGTATGTACAAACCCTAATCATATATTCTCTATAACATAACTTTCCCAAAAACATGTGAATATCCCAATCAATAAACCACAAAATATTTATATATACCACTCAGAAATTTAACCAATATTTAACCATCAAATGGAATTAACCTCTTGTTCATAATGTCACACAATATTAAATTTATATGATAATCCCAAAAATTTTATAAAAACTATATAAAATATCATGAAATATCATCAATCAACTAGATATTGATATAATATAAATTTTCAAAATTACCTAACCCATTATTATCACGGCATAAAATATCATGACCCACTGACTTCAATGTTACCTCTTATGGGATAGAAATGAAGGAAGAAAGATAAAACCTTCAAGTCCACCCTCCAGTAGGCCTCGTGTTATCAACCAAAACTGTAAGTATAATAAAACTCACAAATAGAAGGAATTAACCCATAATATATAACAAGAATGTAAATTAGGATAAAAAACAACCAAGAAACTCAACAAGATAAAATAAATGTAATCCAAAACCATTCAATAATTCATGACCAATATCAAAAAAATAAAAAAAATCTATAAGTAAAATAATAAAATAAAATTTTTATAGTATAAATTCCAACCCAAGTTAGTAATGTCAATCTTGGTCCCCAAAGTCATTCCATAAAACTAAAAATATCTTATATATATAGGGTAAGCATAAAAGTATACCTGGTAGGAACATACCCAATATCTCAAGTGCACATGTAAGACTATCCTACTAATTCTCCTATAAACAAAAAGTAGAACCAACAATTACCTAAACAAGTCAATTAACCATCCCATCCTCATCATGGATCAAACACCAAATCACACATCCAATATAGTAACATAATAATCATGAATAAAACCAAGGAACTATTTTTGCGCTTCACAACTAATTTACCTATCTCATACCCTAACATTGGGCATCATGTGCTCTCATCCCTTCTATACATATCACTACTCATAACACATATATGATGTGGGTCGGGATGCATCTCTACATACCCCACCCTTGAAAGGACTATCATCCCTTTCTAGCATCAAGTGTCATCACATAACATCAAATCTCTCCTAATGAAACATTGGACACCACACCACATATCATCCAAAGTCTAATGGGCCATCACAACACAACTCACCACATGACCAGAGCAGTAGGGTTTCATGATCGTGATGGAAATCATCCCCATTCCCTCATCCTACTATTCAGGAAATCCTCCAAATATCACATTAAATCATAGTATTTTCACACCACAACTCTCCTTAGAAACCTAGTACATTATTGCACTCTAGAGTGAAGACTCATAGGTCATCACTTCTAATGTAAGTGAGGAGAATAGGGGTAGCATGCAATCTATGTCACTGCTACCCTAGATTTTTCATAAAACAAACAGAACCTAGACCCTTTATGTTTTGGTAAAGTTATCCAACTCGGGTGGGATGTGTAAGTAAATAATATAAAATACATGACATATAAATATTACACAGTACCCAAACTATGGGTTCCCAGCCTATGCACTAATGCAGACCTACAAAAAACTACTACACCACACATAAACAATAATAACTGTAAACACCACTATATAAAACATGTAACATAACCACTCCACAAGACACAGAACTCCACATTCATCTACTATATTCACCATTTTAATATTTAATGAGTTTCCACAATCTCTAATTTATTAATCCATTTATTTAAAATTTATACAACCCATTCATATTCATTTACTAACACATTCATATATTCATTTCATTCATCATCATAACTGTTTCCATTTACAACTTAGAAGATAAAAAAATATAATAGATACACCAATATCACATCTTAGATCAACCATCACCGCAACACCATGTCAACCAAGCCATCTCACTACAAAAACCACAATATTTAACCATCACAGAGAAAAAACACACATCTCTACCAAATAACTACTAATATCTCAAACATCTTAACCAACCATCGCACTACATCACATCCCACTCACAACCCATCTTTTCACCTTAATCAATACATGACATCCCATAACACAAAAAATTTCATCACATAATAGAAATACATCTTGTATTTAACAATTTATTTAATATATTCCATTATATTAGTTCTCTATTTAGTATGGGTATTATCATAAAAAATATATTTCCTTGTAAAAAAAATGTGTTATCCGTGTATTCATTCTTTATCATTTTATATACATTTTAATAAAACAATAATATAGTATGGCTCTTTAAAATATATCAACTACAACACAAGAATGGCTTCCAACAGTTGTTATTATCCATTGTGGTGATAACAAGCATAAAAAAGGTACAATATCATTGATGTAGTCAAAAAATATGATAACTCCCCATCCCAATCAATTTTATGTTATGAAAAATTATTATATTTATTACACTAACACTTACTATCCACCAAAAGGAAAATAAAATCCTGAAATCCCTACACATAATATTTAAATAGGTGAGAATAATTACCTTGTACCTAAAAGAAGAATTTTTTTATCCTTGTGCACTCTAGTGAGAAGAAGAAACAACTCAAAAACCAAAATCACCCAATGGAAAATAAAATAACCTTGAATCACACCAAATGGTTATAAAAAATTAATCCCAACACACACCTAGATCGAAACAAAACTATAGTATCGGTTCTCTAGAGAATAATATATGGAAAACAATAGGTATTAGATAAAAACTCACATTAGATCATGGAAACATATCCACTATATCTGAAGGATCAAGTAAATGGAAAACGTGCTGGAAGGTCATCAAAATCATCTAAGGTGTTCCCAAAAATAATAGGAATATCTGATGAATGATAATGAAATGGCTTCAAGATAGATTATAAACATTTTGGGAGACAACCATTTATGGTGTAAATTACATAGTGTATAAGGATTAAATCCATAAAACTCGTTTTTAATCAATAAATCCCTTTTTTTTTAAACATGGCACCTAAGCCTAGCGTATTTTACACTATAAACATTAGTTTTATAGAAGAAAACCATTTTATGCATTACACCCCTTCCAAAAAAAATCCATAAAGGGACATACATACAATTTCTAATCCAAACACTTACATCATAAATTGCTCTTTTATGATATGAAATTTTTTTATATCTATAACCTCCGATGAAACTTTTTGAGCCACCTCTGAAACACTTATCAAACCAAAAATTAGAAAAGTAATGGGTTGAGAAGGCATGGTATGTTACATTAGATACCTCTCGAATGAGTATCATCCATAAGATTCAAAATCAAACCTAAATAACTGAAATGATTTTGAACAAAAACCCATGAGATACCTCTTGGGGATCTTGTCACACCTCTAATACTACCATGATCGAATCACCCAAAATGGAAACACCAAAAAACATATCATGCAACCACACTACCACCTCTCACTGGATATAACATTATATCATCCAATACCAACCACAACCCAATTCATTTTCACACATCGATTTACACAACCTTTTAAACCTCTACGCATATCAAACTAACAACCACCACAACCAATATACATAACTTTCCTAAACATGCAATTCAAGGAATTAAAACATATATGTCAAGATATTATCTACCATGGGTGTCACTAATTCACCCACATGGTTTTAATCATGTCATAGTATAACACGTCTTGATTAGGAATATGTTCTTCCCTTTTTAATATTCTTGGATATTTATCACAAAGAAACACATCTCATAAAACAAAAATATTTAAACATCACATCATCAAATAAAATAGTGCAAAGAAAAACCCACAATAGCTCTCGGTACTAAGAATGCATCTATATATCCTGATCCCAAGTAATCTCCTCTAGGTGTCCATGCCTCTAAAACTTGTAAACCCAGTTAATGGTTCATCAATGAAACATATTATATCATCAATCTTGGATCTATATTGTCCACTCCACAAATTTCATGTCATCCTCTATATACAACTCTCCACATTCAATAATATTGTAATAATTTTGAATATACTAACAAATTAGGGTTTGTGGAAGACATAATGTACCATATCCATCCATGGTGGTGGTTCCAACCAATAAGAAAACTCACCAACTCACCACAACACCTTAAAAAGGATCAATAAACCCTAGTGAAATCCTACTTCCCCTTAAAAAGATTTACTACCCCATTGAGGGGAGACTCTCAAGAACACATGGTCTCTAACATCAAACTCCAATGGACTTCTCTTATGATAAGAATAGTATTTATAATGATCATAAAACATACTTATCCTTTCTCTGACCAACTGGATCCTCTAAGTAGTTTGGGCATCACATCAAGACCAAGAACTTCTAACTCCTCAACCACAATCCAATATAACTAAGAATGACATGGCCAACTGTATAATTCCTCAAACATATTAATACTAATGGGAGATCATAGTTGTTGTTTTATGAAAAAAACATTCAAAGTCATGTGTCTCACCCATGACCCGAAAAATTTTATGATTCAATATTACAACATAACATCAACTATCTAGATAGTTTTATCTATACTCATTCATGTATAATGGTGTAAATGTGTACTAAGACACAATTGGTAGCCAATTACATGTTGTAATATTCTCCAGAACCATGAGATAAAAGAAGAATCCCATTCATATATTATGGTTCATGGTTCCCCATGAAACCTAACCACATCACCCACATTACACCTATATAAAACCTCCACAACATATGACTCATGTATAGTAAGAAAATGATCTGATTTCATTAGTTGGTCCACTATCACCCAAACCTCATCATAACCATGGTAATCTTGAGGTAACATTATGACAAAAATCCATTGAGATGAATTCCCATGTCTACTTGGGAACATCCAATGTAGTACCCCCAGTTTATGGTACATAACCCTTTCTTTATATTTTTATGAATATAAAGTATGGGGGAAATATGGAAGTGTTTTTTGAAATTTCAATAAGTTTTGGGGGCAAAATTATAGGTGCATTGGATACACACGATTTATCCAAATGTTGTGGAAATCCTAGGAGAAGCTATGCGAAATACCAAGTTTTTGGTAGATATCTTAGGCATGGTGTGGCTACAGTTAAGGATACCATGTGAGGAGGCTATGTGAAAATATATTTTAACAAAATATAATACATGGTTATCACATAGTTTGTCTAACCATGTGAACTAACTGTGCGCATGGTTAAAGTGAGATCCTAAAAAGTGGATCTCACATGTTTTTTCTTATAAACTGCTCTTTTTTTCTTCTAATCGGTTGTAACTTGGTATTTTTCTTCCTTGAAGATAGCACAACCTCTCCCATGTGATTTGGAGTCAATACAAAGGATTCCCATAGTGTTTTGAACCCATATTCTTAAGGTATGTGATTGTTTTTTGATCATTTTCTTAGATCTACTTAGATCTAATTTTACTCTCTTCTTAGTTTCTCATATCTAAAACTATTATGGGAAGATCAATAAGTGTTTATGCCAAATAATTTGATATTTGGTCTTGATATTGCTATGATAAGAGATCTATGGTTGTTCCCTCAATAATCAACCAAATTTTCTTGACCATTCTTTGTCTGTTGTTACATTTCATCAAAACCCTTGAGGTAGGTGGCTTCTCTCACAACTCATCTTGCTATAATTTATGGGATTGATTTAAAATTGAAAAAATTGGATAATATTACAAGTGAAAACTTGGTTTTATATATGGAATAAATCTCTTTAGTGTTGATTTATCATTTTTGGTAGATTTGTGAAGTGTTGATAAATTTTTGTGCAAATTGTTTTAGTTTTATGAATTTAAAATAGTGATTTTAAATGGTGGATTTTATGGAAATTTTAAATGGTTTTATTGGGAAGTGGGTTTCAATAAAAATATGTTTCATTGAAATGAGTTGGCATTGTAATCATTTTAATGAAAAATAGTTTTCAATAAAAACAAATATTATTTAAAGGGTTGTTTTGGCATGATATTTTTGTATATTTGGTGTGTGTGTTCTTGTGAAATATATGGGGATTGGTGTAATTATGACCTTGTGCTCAGTTACAATGGGTTAATGGCCCATGGGATACAATTACCTTGTGATGACTCGGTAGATCGATGAGAAACCGCTCATGAGTATGGAACTGTCATCGTGTAGCATGCATGGATGGTTGTGTGGATGTATCAAATAGAATGGATATGACAAATGAATATTGAATAATGGTTTTGAATTTTTGTTTAGTTATTTTTTGGGAAAAATAACTTTCTAGAATACTAGTTTCAATTTCACTTGTATGATTTTGGTTATAAATGGTTTTGGAAACTTTTTTATATTTAGTTATAAACTACTTTTGAGAAGTTGTTTTATAAAAAATATTTTACATAATTGTTTCTAACTCTTATATCCTAGTGAAGTGAGTAGGAAATTCATTGGGGAAAACCTAATGTGTTTTATACTCACCCATAATTTTCACTTTGGTTCTTTTTCAGATGTTATCTTCCAGGATAGGGGAAAGGTAATGTTTCACACGTTTTTAGCACCACCTCATGATTCTTAGGCTATTTGATGATATTTGAGCATGAAGCATGTGGGGAATGAAGTATTATGGTATTCTCAGAGTCCTTAGTAGGTTTCCATTATATAAATTAATATTTTTTGAGCCTTATGTCGTTGCATACTTTGGAGTGGTTTACATATGAATAAAGTTGTTGAGATGTCATGATTTTATTCATGAATCATATAGTGAGTTGTTCAGTTATGATTTTATTGGTTAATAGTATTATTATTAAAGGTTAAATCATCCCCCACTTTTATTAAAACCCTTAGGTATTTATTTTTATCCTTTAAAACCTTGGGGATGTCACCTAAGGCCTAGTAACGATTCATTGTATTCTCAATAAAATGACTCACTAATTCTCATTGGATTGAGAATAAAATGAATCCTTACTAGGACTTAGGAAACATCGCTAAGACGTCAAATGCTAGAAATAAATTCCTAAGGGTTTTAATGAAATTGGGGGATGGTTTAACCTTTAATAATAAAACAATTAACAAAGAAAACTGTAACCGAACAACTCACTATATGATGCATGAATAAAAGAAATATATCTCAATAACTTTATTCAAATCAAAACCACTCCAATGTATGCAACAATAGAGGAATAGAAAAATATCAAAGTAAACTACAGAAAAAAACTAAAGACTCCAAGAATACCATAATACATGAAGCTCTACATTCCCCAAGCTCCATGATCACCAAATAGTCCGAGCATCATGAAGTGGTGCTAAAAACATTTGAAATGTTACCTTTTCCCCTATCATGGATGATAACATCTGTAAAATCACCCAAGCTCCAAAGCAGGGGTGAGTATAAAACTCAATTGGTTTTCCCCAATGAATTCCCTACTCACGCCACTTGGATAGATGAGTTAGTATCAATTATATAAACTAGTTTATATAATATAATTTCTCAAAAATAGTTTATAACTAAATATAAACAAGTTTTTAAAACCATTTATAACCAAAATAATACAAGTGAAATTGAAATAAGTTTTATAGAAAGTTATTTTTATAGGAAAAATATCTAAACAAAACTTTAAAACAATTTTTCAGTATTCCTTTGGCATGACCAATCCATTCCACACATCCACACAATCAACAATGCATGCTATAGGATGACAGTTCCATACTCATGAGCAGTTTCTCTTGAAGATTGGAGAACCTCTCCCAAGATATTTGGAGTCAATCTAAAGGCTGTCTAGGTTGATTATGAACCATAGAAGGAAGAGGTGTGGCTCAGTTGGATGAATCATTTTTTTCAAGTTCATCGGCACACCAGTGCAGCTAAAGGTCAAGCTGGTAACATAAATGCTTGATGATATTGAATGCCACCAGTGAGAACTAGTTTTTCATGATAAATCAGATCAAGGCCTTACATGGGAGGATTTTGAAGAATTTTTTAATAAAAAATTCTATCCTTAAACATTAAAAATCTAGAGGACGATAGAATTCTTTATCCAAAAGTAAGAGAATCTCTTTTTCATGGTGTATGAATCTAACTTCAAGAATTTAGTATGATTTGCACCAGAAGTTGCGGCGAGTGCATCCCTGAAGGCATATATCTTCAAATTAAAGAAAAGGTAGAAAATTAGATTAGTGATTGTAGTAATTTGTATTAATGACTATACAGAGATGGCGAACAGAGCAGCTATGGGTGAGCGAGACATCTCAAGGGCTATGGGAGGAGGAAGTATGATGATCCCTACTGGAAATGGTGGAAAATCCAATCCTAGAAGAAAGAAAAAGAGTGAT
Source organism: Viscum album (assembly GCA_963277665.1). Taxonomy (NCBI): domain Eukaryota; kingdom Viridiplantae; phylum Streptophyta; class Magnoliopsida; order Santalales; family Viscaceae; genus Viscum; species Viscum album. Next base: position 1,846,148,430 of record OY728150.1, read on the forward strand.
ACATATTTCCAAGGTGGGAGTATGAATCATGATATGATAGTGGGATCAGTAATTCTTCATCCACAACCAAAGATCCATGTGGGATTCTACCAGTTTGGTCCATTTGACCACAGTAAGTGGAAGTGTACAACACAACGAACAGCATAGCAAAATTGAAACAAGATAGGACACCTTAAGAACTTTTTTTGCAGTTCTCCGAGGTAAGGTGATAAAGACACTTCCTAGGTGTCAAAAGAATCATATATTTCAATAGGATGAGGTTCAAATAAGCATTCTCTTATGCAAAGAAAAGCTATCCATGGTGACACTTGGAATTCCATGACTCCTAAGTAATGAAAATATCAGCATGGAGGAAAATGATATATTGAAATGATGAATCAACTATATATAGCTCAGAAAATGATTTTGTATGATCAATATGGACCATAATAGGTGTTAGGTACAATTATTGTGAATTCTACCTTCTTTTAAGTGCTGTTTGATACAGGAGAATCTCATTCCTTAATTTTTTCTCGTGTTGTTGACATGATATTTTTAAAACATTAAATGATGCCCTCTATGATAAAACTACAAACTCATCTTGGTAAAAGAGAATATCAAACCATTGTGTGTAGTGAATTTAATATAATTGTCGTTGGAGATGAGTTGAAATGGGGCTTCTTGATGTTTTAGATGGATTCATATGATGTAATCCAAGGTATGTATTGGCTTACAATGTTCAAGATTCACATCGACTATTATAATAGGACTGTTAGTTTCATGACTAAGGATGGTTTCAAGTATCTCTTCAAAGAGGATAAGGTGGTGAAGAAGGGTGCAATGGTATTGTTGGAACCAGTGGTGGGAACGATGTCTTACCAATTGGAGGTGTTGACTTCAGTATTGATGGAATTGATCCATGGTGTCAGTTTTCCAGTAATGGTGGATCAATTTCTAAATGTCTTTCTTGAGAAATTCTCAGGGCTACCACCTATAAGGGAAGTGGAGTTTATTACTGATCACCTTCCAGGGACCAGCCCTATTTCCCTTCCATATTACTGGATGGCACCAATAGAGTTAAGGGAATTGAAAGTGTAGCTAGAGGATCTAGAAAGCAATGGTTTCATTTTTCCAAGTACATCTCCATGGGCAGCCCTGATATTTTTCATGAAGAAAGCTGATGGATCTTTTTGATTGTGCATCAATTATTTTAAGCTTAACCAATATAAGATAAATAATTAGTATCCACTTATATGCATTGATTATTTGTTTTATCAATTGAGGGGAGCTCATTGATTCTCTTAATTTGGCTTGTAGTTAGGATATCATCAATTGAGAGTTCATAATGAACATATTTCAGAGAAAAATTTTAGAAGGAGATATAGCCACTACGAATATTAAGTCATGCCATTCGGTCCAATGAATTCACTAGAAATCTTCATAGATTTAATGAATTGGATATTTTAGAAATATATAGAATCTTTTTTTTGTGGTGTTTATAGATGACATCTTGGTGTATTCAAAGACAAGTGATGAGCATAAGGAACACCTGAAAACAGTGTTATAAATCTTGAGAGATAACTATTTTTATGCCAAACTATCTGAATGTGATTTCTGAAAAAGGTATTTCGGTAGATCATGAAAAAATAGAAGTTTTGATCTCATGGAAACTGTAGAATAACATCATTGAGATATGAATTTTTCTTGGTGTATTTAGTTATTACCAATGATTTTTTTGTGACTTATCATGGATAGCCTCATCAATGATAGATTTTAAAAATAATAATACTACATTCAAATAGACAGAAAAATTCTATAAGTCTTTCCAAGAGTTATAATATCATCTTACTTTGTCACCAATCTTTATTTTTCTAGAATCATAACAGGGCTATGTGGTGTGTTGTGATGCTTTGGGATCGAGGTTGGGCTATGTTCTTATGCAAGGAGACCATGTTGTGGATTATGCATCAAGGAAGTTAAGATTCCATGAGAATAAAAACTCAACACATGACATCAAATTAGAATCAGTCATTCATGATTTAAAGACATGGCATCACTGTCACTTTGGTGATAAATTTATTGTGTTCACGTACCACAAAATCTTGAAACACATTTTCTCACAATGATATTTGAATCTAATGAAATAGATATGGATGGAGTATCTATAAATTTTTGACTTTGACGTTATGTATACACCAAAAAAAGAGAATTCATTGCAGATTCATTGAGCATAAATTCATATGCTCAGTTAGCGAAATAAGCTTAAGATGAATGGAAGTCTATGTCGGTCCTAAATGACATCCCTTTGGAATTTTAAGAACAAGGTGATGTTGTGGTTTTATATTTATCTATTATTGTTCCTAAGTTGGTAAAGATGGTAAAAAGTCACAAATATTTAATGAATAATTCCATGTTATGAGTTCAAAACTCAATGGGGGGAGACCATTGAGGGTTGGAAACATAAAGGGAGTTAAATTTGTTTTGTATCAGAGATCAAATTTTTTTTACCTCTGGATTATCATGAAAAACTCATTCATGATTACCACCATTCAATATGGGTCGTATATCCAAGAACACAAAAGATGTATAAGGCATTGAAGGCGCACTTTTGGTGGATATGTATGAAAAAGAAGGTGGTTGAGCTTGTCTCATAGTGCTTAACATATTAGCTGGTTAAATTAGAACATCAGAGACCAGAGGGTATGTTGCAGTCTTTACATATTTCAATGTGGAAATTGGAAGATATATCTATGGATTTTGTTATAAGGCTCCCAATAATAGTCTATAAACATGATTCCATGTGGTTGATAGTGGATTGTCTTACCATGTCGGACCATTTCATTCCAATTTGTAAAACTCATATAGTGGAACATCTTTCTAAAATCTATATACAAGAAGAGGAAAAGTGGCATGGTGTTCCAGTGTCAATAGTATCAGATAGAGATATGAGTTTCACATCTTTTTTCTAGAAATCCTTTCATAAATCCCTTGGAACTCACTTGAATATGAGCACAGTGTATCATCCTCAGATGGATGAGAAATCTGAATGGACAATAAAGACATCGGAAGACATGATGTGGTATTGTGTAATAGATTTTGGTGGGTCATGGGAGAATCACTTACTCTTAATGGATTTCACATATAATAAGAGCTATTAGGCCTCAATATATAATGCTCCATTTGAATCAATGTATGGTTGTCCTTTTCATTCACTACTATATTGGGTGGAAATAGGTGACACTTCACTAGTTGGGTTGATCCATTTCCAAGAAACAATGGAGAATATTCAATTAATCAAAAAAAGGATGGAGATGACTCAGAGTTGTCAAAAATATTATGCAGATCATCATTGAAGTCTGTTGTCATTTTCTATGAGTGATCATGTGTCCTTGAGGATCCCACTAAGACTTGAAAATTTTTTTATTAGGAAGCAGGTCAAGTTATATCCTCAATACATTAGCCCTTTATTTGTATTGGAACAGGTTTTAAAGGTATCATATCAGTTGAAATTTTCCCCATGGTTCATTTGGATGAATAATGTGTTCCATGTATCTTAGTTGAAAATTACTAGCCTAATCCTGACCATGTGATCAAATTGTATCACATTAACCTAGATCCAGATGCTTTGTTGGAACATATCCTGGTGCAAATTGTGGATAATCAATATAATTTCTTGCATGGAAAAAGCATATGTATAGTGTGGGTTTTATGGTAACATGGTCATATTCATGAAGAGACATGGGAATGTGAGATGGAAATGAAATATAAATTTCTAGAACTCTTTCAAGGCAGCGATGGTTTTCTACTTTCTAGGGATGGAAAGACATATGGTATGGAGAATTTAGTACCCCTGTTTCAGGTACATAACCCTTTATTTTTGTTTTTTAAAATAAATTAAGGGGAACTTTTGGATATTTCTGGGAAATTTTAATAAGTATTGGGGGATAAAGGAGATGTCCACAGGCTACGCACTATTTATCCACATAGTGTGGAAATCCTAGTAAATACCCTATAAAATAGCAGGATTGAGGTAGATAGATTAGGCATGTTGTGTGGATAGTTAAGAAGACCATGTGAGGAGGTCGGTTGAGGGTCTGTCTAGATAGTAACTAACACATAGTTAGCACACATCTTGTCTAACCATGTGAACTAACCATGCACATGGTTTAAGTGAGATCCTAAAAAAGTGGTTATCACATACTTTTGCTTCTAAAAAAGTCGTTTTTTCTACAAAGTGGCCTTAAGATAGGATTTTTCTTCCTTGAAGATAGGATAACCTCTCCCAAATTATTAAGAGTCAATCTGATGTCTTCCCTTGGGGTTTCAAACCCATATTTTTGAGGTATGTGATCGTTATTCATTATTCTTTGTCGATTTTTTAGATCTACTTAGATCTAATTATTCTCTCTTCTTGGTTTCTCATATATTCACCTCTAATGGGTACAAAAAAAAATTTTATTCCAAATAATTTTATATTTGGTCTTTATCTTTCTAGGAGAAGATATCTAAGGCGGTTCTATGAAGAATCGACCTGGTTTTCTTGTGCATTCATCGTTCGCTATCATGTTTCGTCAGCACCTATAAGGTAGGTTGCTTTTCTTTTATCTCCTCTTTCTAGAATTGATTGTCTTAGCTTCAAATAGAGTAAATTGGACAATATTTTTTGTGAAATCATGGTTTTATAAATGGAATAAATCTATTTAGTGATGATTTATTATTTTTTGTAGATTTGTTAAATCTTAATAAATTGTTGTGAAAATTGTTTTAGTTTCTTGAATTTTAAATTATGATATTAAATGGTGGATTTTTTGGAACTTCTAAATGGTTTTATTGGGTAAGGGTGTCAATAAATATTCATTTTATTGAAATGATTTGGCATTTCAATTCTTTTAATGAAAAAAAAAATTCAATAATAAAAATTTATTTTATTGAAAGGGTTGTTTTGGCATGATCTTGGGGAATATATGGGGTGTGTGTTCATGTGACATATACTGTGATTGGATGAATTATAACCATGTGCTCAGTTCCAAATGGTTAATGGAACATGTGATACAATTACCTTGTGATGACTTGGTAGATCGATAAGAAACCGCTCATGAGTATGGTACTGTCATTGCGTAGCATGCATGGTTGGTTGTGTGGATGTGTGGAATGAATTGGGTGGGACAAAAGAATATTGAGAAATGGTTTTAAATTTTTCTTAGGTACTTATCTAGAAAAATAATTTTTTAGAAAATTGGTTTCAATTTCTCTTGTTTGATATTGGTTATAAATTGTTTTCGAAACTTGTTTATATTGAGTTATAAACTATTTTTGAGAATTTTTTTATATAAACAATTGTATACAATTGTTTCTAACTCTTCTATCCTAGTGTCATGAGAAGGTAATTCATTGGGGAAAACCTATTGAGACCCTTTATTTGGAAATTTGGTTCATTTTCATGTATAATCTTTCAGGATAGGGTTAAAGGTAATGTTTCACACATTTTTAGAACCACTTTCTGATGCTCAGGCAGTTTGGTGATCTTGGAGCATGTGTCATGTGGATCTTGCTGTCCCGTGGTCTTCTTGGAGTCCTTAGTTGGTTTCCACTATTTACTTTGATATTTGTTGAGTCTTTCATTGTTTCATACCTTGGAGTGTTTTTTATATGAATAAATTGGTTGATATTTCTTTCTTTTATTCATTCATCATATAGTGATTTGTTTGGTTATGGTTTTATTGGTTAATATTTTCATTATTAAATGGTAAATAATCCCCCACTTTCATTGAAACCCTTCGTAATTTATTTCCATTTATTTGTGTCTTGGGGATGTCGTGTAAGGCCTAGTAATTATTCGTTGTATTCTCAAGCCAATGGGAATTAGAAGGTCATTACATTCAAGGACTACAATAAAGCTCTAGGAACATAGTAAAACACATTCACTTACTAAAAAACTAAACACATTGTCACAAACTCTTCTAAGTATTGTTTTATCCCAAACCATCAAAGTTGTCTCCTCAATCCATGATACATCTTTGTCACATTGGGATTTACCATTAAGGGTGATCTTTGAATGTCAAGAATAACTATATCCTATATCACATATTAAATGAAAATCATCCCAGAAACAACAGCCCATTTCCTAAACCCTTTGAACATCCCTCCAAAGAATCACCATGGACAAGACGTTCAGGTGTCACCTCTTCTTCTAATACTTCCCACTGAGACTCTTCCACCCACTACATCAAGTATGAATCCATATTTATATTATGAATAAATACTTGACCACTTCTCTCTATGATATCATGACACACCACTGTACTCTCTTTCAACCATTTCCAAACATATGAAGACTCATAAACCATGTCTCATCAAGACATCTGACTCAGTACATTAGAAACAACATTCCCATTTCCCAGGGTATAAGGGATATACAAATTTTAATCCTTGATAAATACATCCACCTTCACTATAATAGATTCAAATATAGATAATAGGAAACATATTTTAGGACCTTATGGTTAATGAAATCCCCAAATTTCTCACCAATGAGGTAATACACCCACAAATTTTAAAAAAATAAAATTTATACCAAATCAAGACCATGGCTGTCATAGTTACACTAATGTTGATATAACATACTAGACCCATATAAGATCACTTATCATTTCTGCATCATTATGAATCTCAATCCTAGAAAGGGTTCATCCCAAAATACCTAGAACAACACACCCCCCTCAGGCACATGATGTAATTTTGAAATGTAAAACTTCTCATTAAGGTAGTTGAACACGGCATGTAATTAGTCCATCCACTGGTCTTTCCATGTAACCTCTATTAGCATGGATATATAACAATATAGATTAAACACAACCATATAATTATAACATATGATACCATGTAAAATGAAATCCTCTTCCAGGTTCTTGGGTGACATCTAAGAAACAACTATATCAACCTTCAACGGGTCCATGAACACACCCTACTGAGACAACACATGCCCAAGGAAACACACCTCTCATTTTCAAAACATACACTAGGAAAATTTCCCATATAGTTAGTGGTGTTAAAGGACCTAAAATATAACACTAAGATGGTTAGCATGATCCTCTACTATATTCGAGTAAACCAATATATCTTCAATGAACATAATGAAAAACCAATCATGTAACACAAAGAAGATGGAATTAATGAGCCCCATGAACATGGCTGGTGTTTTCATGACACTAAATGGAATTACTAAAAACTCAAAGGGATCATATGTTCACCTAAAGGTTTTCGTCAGAATATCCACATTTTTCCCTCATCTAGTGACATCTAGATCGCATGTTATCCATCAAAATCTAGATAGAGTTTCTCTACTTTTTGAACAAATCTTTGATCCTCAGAAGAGGGTAATAGTTCTTGATAGATACCTGATTCAACCTCTGTTAATATACACACTAACTCAACCCATGGTTTATATTATTGTAAAACAATACTATAGAACCCTAAGGATACACTCAAGGTTAGATAAAACCCCTATATATCAAATCATCCACCTGCAACCTCAACTCATACAACTCTGTCGGTGTCATTCAATAGGGTACCATAGAAATCGGAGATGCGCCCATTTAGAATTCTATACTAAAGATGACATCATGTCATCGGTGTATCACCCTATCATAATCTAGTAAAACAACTCAAAATTCTTCCACAGCCCTAGGAATATCCTCCACTTAATCTTCCACAAACATCTCCACCAACTACTTCAAAAGGGGATCCACTTTCCTACCACCCATATGATAACCTCATCCGAAAATGAATGTCACCCTCTAGCCATCCACATCAGAAAACAAACCTATCATCTATAATCAGTTGATGAAAACCCACATAGTATACATCCAATATATTCTAGGGATAATATAGTATATATGTATCTATATGAAGTAGAAGTGCCTTATAGATTGGTGTTTCCCATCACAAGTCTATATCCCCGACACATGTCAAACAAAGTAGCCTAAACCATGACCATTAGAGATAACACCAAGGACACAAAAAGTATCTCCAAATCCAATACTAAATAATGGAACATATTTAGAGAGACAAATGATTTTGAAGCTTCTGAATAAAAAAAATCATTGGTAAATGATGAATTGATTATACATTTGAAAACATCTAACTCTTTTGGTCATATTGCCTATAATGAATGCATATGATGACCCACATATCCTATTACTCTTTTTTGTCAACATTAATGCTATACTATAGACTATGTCCCTTTAGATAGGGACCATCACAAGGTTTTACACTACTAACACCATATTCTATTACAAAAAAACAAGAATCGGCAGTTCCTACCACTGAAACTACCTCAAAGGAAACTGTTTAAGCTATTGAAAAGGGTCTTGAACTCCCACCTGATAATGGCCTCCTTGATCAGTCAGACACCAGTATTTGAGGTTACTATGTCTTCTATAAACTTATAATGAAAATAGAAATCCTTGGGTAGGTGATCCGGATCCACCATCCCCAAAAGTACAGAAATAAATCTTTTGTGTTCAGTTTCCCACTGGTCGAAACCCCAACTAATTGAATAGCTATAGCCCACTACCTAAATCCATACTCCTTGAGATACCCTACTAGCCACTATATTATGGCTCAAATCCATATTAAAATATCCTATGGATAAACTCCTTTTTCTTCTTCACATACAGGTAAGTACGATGTATAAAGGGAGTGATCACATACCTGATCATTGGGTGCAAAGCCTCCTCCAAATGTTGTGCTCTGGATTCATCAACTAGAAAAACATCTTGAAAAAAGATAAGAAGATCATTGAACTTGATCCCAGGATTTTGCACACTTAATTTTCCTTGATTAAGGGATCGCATCTCCTACCTCTTAGATTAAATCATCATCGATGATAGGAATTTCAAATGAAACTACTTATGAATGTGAAGCCACAACACATATTCCTTATTACGGTCACCATAAAATAAAATTAACCACTAACACATAGCTCCCCAAAAATCTCTAAATAATAACAACACTTATAACTCATTCCACACTCAAATCATGTTGAAATATATCTCATGCTCCTATAACTTGCGCTTCATCTCCATATGTGAGACACTCCAATCAAACATTCCCAGAATCTTCCTTTAACAGGAAAAAAACCCCGATTCTCACTACCAATCATCCTTTATTGGTTCGATAATACAATAATCAACTGGATCAGCTTTCTGAACCATAACATCTTATGACACTCAAAGCAAATTACTTAGATCCATTCCTAAAAATAATGGACGACAACCTAATCCATGTAGCATGGAATTTTATAATAGATTTTTTTAATTAATTCTTTTTAATTTCCAATAATCACCCAATTCATGAAAAAACACATTCAATCATGATGAATGTATCTCTTATATATCTCTACCCTATAAAAAACTCCACCTCACATGGCTATCAAAAAATCCTAGAAAATATGTATTAGATCATAGGGGGCCCTAAAATCCCTTGTTATAGTCAGTCTCTTTGTCCTATGTCATGCATAAAGATCAACGACAACCATTTCTTTATCGTCCCATGAAATCCTAACAGTTCCTAACTCCAAAATCCATCATATCAACCAACCAAAACCTCTAATACCACTCTTTCATGACCCCCCCCCCCCCAAGATACCCCTCCAGGGATAGTAATGAAGGAAGAGTGATAATGACACTCCATTCCCTTCTCATGTTTTTCCATGATTGGTGACAGGCACCAAGGTTATAAAAAATCACATGTATGTGGAATTACCACATAATAAAGAATAGAATTGAGAGAAAGGATAAAAAGCACCCTGAAACTTCATTGCCTAAAATAATAGTAAACCAAAACCTTCCCATAGGGCATGAATATTTTCAATAGATACAAATAAAAGTCTCAAAGTACAATAGAAAAGACAATACCTATAGCAGCAACTCCAACCCAAGAAATTAATTTCCTTATCAGCCCTCCAAGTCCTCCTAGAAACTAGAAAAAAATTCTTATATTTGTTGGGTAATAATACAAGTATACTTATTAGGAACATACCCGAGGTCTCAAGTGAGCATGTAAAAAAAATACTAATGTACCGGGAAAATAACAGCAGAACCAACAAAAACATAAGAAGGTCAACAAACCATCCTAGCCTCATTGTGTCCCACTCACAAAATCACTCTTCAAATATAGTAACATAATAATAATGAATAAAACCAAGGATGCCCACTACCACTAACCAGATTATTTTTACTCTCACACCCCAACATAAATTGTCCTATGATTTAATTCCTATTTTATATATCACATCCCACAATATAACATTGATGTGGGTCAAGACGCATACCCACCTAACCAACTCTCACAAGTTTTATAATTGTATGCAAACATCAAGAATCATCACAACAAATCACATCTCGCATGAATACACCTTGTCCCCCACACCATGTCTCTCTTGAAGCCACCTAGGCCATCACAGCACAACTCGTCACAAAACCAAAATAGTAGGGTATCATGAACATGAAAAATATTAACCTCATTCATTCCTCTTACCACCCATAAACCCCACCACATATCACATCCCAACACAGTATCATCAAATCCCACTTTACCTTAAAAAACAATGTCAATAACTACACATCTCACACAAATACACTTGGGAAATTACTGAAAAAGAAATAGAGGGGAACATGAGGTATCCAACAATCTATATCAACATTATCCAAGATGTTTAGTAAAAAACAATAACTATGTACATTTAAGTGTTGGTAAGGTTTGTAACATCCTGGTTCCGGGTGCCACTCAACGAGTGCCCCGAACCCGGTTCGCCAAGTGACCTCAAGCATATTTCCCCAAACACTAGAGGCATCCTACTAGCAGCGAGGGTCTAGGTCTAATAGTGGGGAAACTATGACCTCATTTGTCAAAGTGTAGCGCAGTGGAATAAAATAAAAAGAAACATAAAACACAGCGGAAGTAGTAAACCATGCAAATTTAAAATAAACGACCATAGTAAAAACAAAAAAAAGTCATATATATATAAATATGATGCAACATGCCTCATGTTCTAAGAAAATAGCCAGAACATGTTACAAGCAGTATAATACGTTACAGAGTACCACAAAACAAAAAAAACAGCTGGTAGCATCGTGAGCCTAAGCCCGGTCCCAAGCTCCCCTAATACTTAGCAGCAATCAAGTACCTGTATAGTGACCCTTTCCCTTATCCACACCTGCAGAAATGTAATATTTTTGGGCGAAAAAGAATGACCCAAACAGGGTGTGAGAAAAAATCTCAGTAGGCACCCACAAAAAGGACCATGATCAAATGTGTGTAAACATGAAACAACAGTGTGCAAAAGTAAATGCAATAAACTAAGTAGTACTCAAAAATAACTAACTTACCAGTTATATTACCCTTTTAATATTCAATTTATCCATTTAATATAAGAAAACACCACATTGAATTTCTAAGTAAATGGTCAGTGTCCTCAGAAATGAAAACCCATACCCTCAGGTAATCAGAAACGTAACCCACAGGTAATTTCCCACAGGCATAAAAAATATTTCCCTCAGGCGTACCAACTGTCACCCTCAGGCACAGAGTCTATTGCCCACAGGCACGAAAGAAGTTTCCCTCAGGCTAAAATTACTACTGCCCTCAGGCTAAAGGAAACACTTCCCTTAGGCTAAACAAGTAACTGGGTCATGTCCAACATATAAACAAGAATTTCACATACAATTCCTCTCAAGGAAAATGTAATGCTCAAAATAAAAATGGCATACCCTTGGGTATCCTGGACAAACGACTAAACATAGGAACACACCCTCGGGGTGGTCCTGGATCCACACTATTATCCCAAACAACAAGTTATTATCACATTTAATTACCTATACAATTATAGGTATTTAAATCATCCAAGGCCTCAGCCACACGACACCCCAACATGGGTTCATAGCACAAAAATACACACAAACGCACAACAGTTGGAAATCAAACACCAAGCCACCATCCTTAAACGCCCCTGATCAGTATAGTCAAAGTATGTTCTATGAGTCGTCCTTGAACGAGGTAGATCTGAGGTGAAAAAAACTCTCTTAAACGCAAATAACATCCCTTAGAGGAAGAATTGGAAAGAACTACACAAGGAGGTGGGAGGGCTTACCCATGTTGTTCCAACGAGATCGACGGAGGTGAAATAGGATTCCCGGTCTGCGATTGACGGATCCTCTAAGATTCGGTCATCCCCTCTTGAGTTCCCGTCTGGTTCTAAGCCTTCCCTATGAACAGGTTTGGCTACTGCCCATTTTAAATGAACAAAACAAAGTAAACAGTGTGTACTTTTGAGTACATGGTGTGTACTTCCTTCATTTACTTGTTCCTCTAGCGGCACCACTAAACTGTTCACCCGTTGACATGAATACACGACGTGTATCCCCGACTACACGGCATGTACTGTCGCCCAGTTGGTGGCTACTTCCACTGCCTTACTGTTTCGCCTGCTGACTGACAACACAGTGCGTAAAGGACCACTACACGGCATGTAGTTGGTTTTTACACCCTTCGTCGCCAACACGGCTACACACCCTATATACTCATAGCACACGGCCAAAATTACAGGGCGTGTGGAAAAGTACACGGCGTGTACTTCCAAAATTTGGGATTTTTCCCAATTTCCTTATTTTCTCAAAAATACTTAAGGGAAAGAGAAAATGAGAAACCCGTAACTCAATAATAAGGACCAGGTTCTTACAAACTTCCCCCCTTAATGCAATTCGTCCCAGAATTTCCCTTCTAAGGCTGGCGAAGATAAAGATCAGAATAGCTCTGGCCATTGAGCTCATATGTCGGTCTCCCGCTTCCAGGTTTCATCCTACACTCGGCCATGCTTCCATAACACTCGTACGAGATGAACTGACTGGCCTCAGAAAACCTTCACGCTCCTATCAATGATACGAATCAGATGCTCCTCAAAGAACGCATCAACCTGAAGCTCAACCTCCTTAGGCTGAAAGACGTGATATGGGTCTGAATGATAGTGGTGCAACTGAGATACATGGAAGTTGTCATGCATGTCCTGGTACCTCTGTGGTAACTATAACCAGTAGGCAACCAGCCCAACTCTCTCCAGAATCTCAAATGTCCCCATATACCTCGGTGAAAGTTTACCTTGTCTTCTGATCTGCCTGTGTCCCAGCCTCAGCGAAACATGTAAGAAGACCTGATCCCCGACCACGAACTCTAAAGGTCGTCTACGGTGATCAGCATAAGATTTCTGATGAGATTGAGTAGTATCCATCTGCCTCCGAATCAACTGGACCTGCTTAGAAGTCTTCTGCATGAGACGTGGTCCCAGTAAAGCTGACGCACCTATCTCCAACCAGCACAAAGGTGATCGGCATGGCCTACCATATAAAGCCTTGCATGGTTCCATCTCAATAGTTGCCTGAAAATTTTTATTGTAGGAAAACTCGACAAGGGGTATATGCTTCTCTCAAGAGCCCCAAAATTCTAGGATGCATGCACGAAGCATGTCCTCAAACACTTGAATCGTACGCTCTAACTGACCATCGGTCTGAGGGTGGTAAGTTGTGCCCAGAATCTCCTGTGTACCCAGTGCCCTCTAAAAACCCTGCAAGAAACGAGACATAAAACGGGCGTCCCTATCTGAAACGATAGAATGAGGAACCCCATGGAGACGTATGACCTCTCGGATATACAACTTCCCGAGATCGTCAACACCAAAGGTCTCCTTGATCGAAAAAAAGTGATCTACCTTTGTGAGTCTGTCCACAATAACCCACGCGGCATCATAGCCTTGAGGTGACCTCGGAAACCCAGTCACGAAATCCATCGTGACATCATCCCATTTCCACTCCGGGATGGGTAACTATTGTAACAGTCCGGTTGGCCTCTGATTCTCCGCCTTTACCTACTGACAGGTGGAACACCTCGTAACAAAACCAGCTACATCTCTTTTCATACCCGGCCACCAGTACTGATGTCCCAAGTCATGGTATATCTTGGTAACCCCAGGATGAACTGCCCAAGCTGAAGCATGAAACTCTCACATCAACTCCTCGCGTATATCCTCTGGAACCCATACTCATCCATGGAAATGTATAATTTCATCATTACCTATCGTCCAACCAGGAGGAGGGTCCTCACTTGCCACCGACTCCCGTAGAACTAGGCCTTCTGAATCAGATAGCTATCTCATCCTCACTCTATCCCGGAGGGTAGAAGTCACAGCTAAAGATGAAAGATAATTTTCCCCCTGACTTTCGTACACCTCCAAATGCATCTCAAAGAACAAATCCATCAGCTGCCACTCACCATTGTCCCCCTGTACCACCTGTATCTGAGTCCTCCTGCTCAGTGCTTCAGCTACGACATTACCTTTACCAGGTGTACAGGCAAGCTCAAAATCGAAGGACTATAGGTATTCGACCCACCTTCGCTGTCTCAGGTTCAAGTAACACTAATTAAAGATGTATTTGAGGCTCTTGTGGTCGTTCAAAACCAAAAAATTCTCTCCCAATAGATAATGTCTCAAACAGCGCAACGCATGCACAACTACAACCAACTCGAGATCATGTGTCAGGTAATTCCTCTCAAGTGGCCTCAAATTCCGAGAACCGTATGCAAAAACTCGATCAACCTGCCTCAACACTGCTCCTAGCCCAATACCTGATGCATCACAGTAAACTGTATATATCTTCCCTTACTCTAGAAGTATCAGTACTGGTGCTGATGTTATCCTTCCTTTTAGGTACTGAAAGGTTTTCCCACAAGCTTCTGACCAAACAAACTTCACACCCTTCTTAGTCAAACTTTTCAACAGCGCTGATAAGCGGGAGAAGTCCTAGATGAAGCACCTGTAGTAACTAGCCAGCCCCAAGAAACCCCGTATCTCAAACACATTATTGGACTTCTCCCAGGAAACTACTGCTCTCACCTTCTCTGGGTCTGTAGGACCCTGGGACACCCTGAGAGGGAAGGGATGAATCAGGGTGTCAACATTTTCTTTTAAAGTTATGGATCTTGTTCCCACATTGGTAGGAACTCATTAAAATTGTATGATGGATATGAATAGAAATCATGAATTCACATGCAAATAGATGACACAACACTTTTTACTTGGTCCACCACTAAGGGCTATATCCAAGGAGCATACATCGACAGGTTTTCAGTCGTACCAAATTCCAATAAACTTCACTAGCTGTGGATTACAAAGGTTCGGGCATAGTCACTCTGTCCCAGTCTCACTACCTTTACAAATGATTCCGGGAGAGCTCACAGCGTCCCTCGGGTCACTCCCGTTGACTCCCCCTAGCTCACTGCCCTTAGTGAAGTCACACTCAGTTTATAGACGTGAAGGTACCTTCTTCATTGATAAGTAATGCATCCTATGTTGTATGTAGATTCTCTGTTGAAGTACAATTCTCACCTATAGACTAATATTACTTTGCACTGCAGGTATCAGGCAATCTTCCAGCTTTCGTACAGCTACAAAAAGGATGGTCGTATTTCTTCAACAACAGGCACTCTTCTCCAGGATGGCGTGAAAGTTCCAAATCCGGTGCACAAGTCACAACTAGTACGCAAGTCTACCTCAACCACTTGTGTGACACACCTTTCTTCAACACCAAACTTGCGCGACTCAGCACCTTTAAATCCCAAACCTCCTTGGTCGCGCAGCCAACAACCAGCGCGCAACCTCTACTTGTGCGACCCAACTTCCACTTGTGCGACTAAACCACCTGCGCAACGAGAGCTCAAAAATCTCTAAGTCTTGAACTAACTAAAAAATGAGGAGGGTTGGTCTTCTATTTATAGGCAAACTAGACCACCTTCAAGGTGGCGCGCAAGTCCTCCCTTCAGTGTGCAAGTCCCGGCGCGCAGCTCCAACCACCTTTGCCTCTGTCGCGCTACTCAGCTGCATGACACAACCAATACTTGCACAAACTTCTTTACTTTGTCATATTTTGAAGTTCTAATCATGATGAACAACAGGCATGAAGGTTTCCAAGCCTCCTAGGAACCGGTGTGCAAGTCCATTCTCGGCGCGCAGATCACTTGCGCGACCACACCAAAACTTGTGCAACCCTTATCCCTTGGCCATTTCTCCATGTTTTGATCTTGAAAACCACTAGGCGTGAAAGTTCCCTTTCCTTAAATTATACGACGCAGAAGTATCTTTTCCAAAAACACTTTTCTCCATATGTCGATTTTCAGGCCCAAAAATTTGGAAAACTCTAGGAAATGGCGCCACCTTCCATACTATTGTCTGCTTGAACTGTATGATCACCTTGCTGGTACACATTCAGAACTTCCACTGAGGATTGACAAAAAACACAAAACATTCTCAAATTCATGCATAGATGACCATGGTTCCAATAATCTCCCTCTTTGGCTTTGTTGGCAATCAGAAAATAAATTCAATAGATCCCCATCCATATGAAAACCAAAAGACGCAAGAGTCAACTCAGCCGACACTTAATTCTACGTGAGAAATGATCGGTGTAGAAAACAAGAGTGGAAGTGTGAATTGGGTTCTAGTGTTTTAGAATTCTCAATGACACCCATGAATCTTTACTTGTCCAAAGTATTCCTTCCCATCCTTCTTCCTTCGTATCCTTCTTACCCTATCACTGACACTGAATTTGCATCGTGTCACAGAAGAATTATATTCCTGAAAATTCCGGAATTTATTCCTTTCTCCCCCATTGACAATAAACCCAAAGGAAGGTAATTTTTTTATTTCTCAGCTCAAATCATACTCCCCCTAGATAGAATCTCCCCCAAAAACATGCATCCCATTCATAAATAGATAAAAACGGTTATCATAATCAGGGAGAGGGGTATTGCGTAACCTCCTTATGCACTAGGAGGAGGCTGAACACCGAGGTTTAACTGATGTTTCTCAAACACAGCCGCTGATAGTGGCTTGGTCAGGATATCAGCCACTTTCTCATCAGTTCCCACATGATCAATTCTAATCACCCCTTGTTCAACTTTTTCTTTGAAAAAATGATACCTGATTTCAATATGTTTTGTACAATAATGCTGAACAGGATTCTTCGTAAGATCAATTACGCACTTGTTATCATAGTAAATCACCATTAGTTGCTTTACCTCATCACCAATATCTGTTAATTGTTGCTTCATCCATAGAAGTTGAGTGCATGCTTTTGTGGCATATATATACTCAGTTTCAGTAGTACTAAGAGAAGTACTTTCTTGTTTCTTGCTCAACCAGCCAACACATTTTTTTCCTATATAGAAGGCTCCACCACTGGTGGACTTTCTGTCTACTACATCACCAGCACAGTCAGCATCAGAAAATGCTGATAATTAACTATCCCCACCTGCAGAAAAATATAACCCAAAGTTATGTGTACCTTAAATGTACCTCATGATTCTTTTGATTTCCACCATATGTTCCTCCTTTTGATTACTCTGAAATCAGGACACAAGACATGTGGAAAAGACAATATCTGGTCATGTCGTTGTCAGGTACAGTAGGCTCACAATGATCCTCTTGTACATGGTGGGATTTACAGAGGTCTCATCCTCATGCTTTCCAAGTTTATTTCCAACTACAATCAGAGTTGACATTGTTTTGGAGTCTTTCATATTAAACTTCTTCAGAAGCTCTCGTGTATACTTTTCCTAAGAAATGAAAGTGTAATCCTTCTTTTGAATCACCTGTAGCCCCAAGAAATATGTGATCTCCCCAATCATAGACATTTCGAACTTGGATTTCATGTGATTGGAAAATTCATCCACTGATTTTTGCCTTCTTCCACCAAAGATGATATCATCGACGTAGACTAGAACCATGAATTTATCTTTTGGAGAATTATTCACATATAGATTGTGGTCTACTCCTTATCTTTTGAATTCTAGCTTCTTGAGATAAGATTCCAGTTGGGAGTACCATGCCCGTGGTGCCTGCTTCAAACCATATAGAGCATTCTTCAATTTGCAGACCTTTGTCTCGTCAGTACCAAGAAAAAAACCCACCAGTTGTTCAATGTGGACTTCTTCTTCGAGAACACCATTCAAGAATGTTGTCTTGACATCCATTTGATATACTTTATATCCACTTTGGAGTGCCATGGAAAGGAAAATACTAATTGACTCCAGTCTAGCCACTGGAGAACAGGTTTATTCAACATAAATGCTTTCAATCTGGGAGAATTTTTTACATACTAGTTGTGACTTGTTTCTGATGACACTTCCTTGCTCATCAAACTTATTTTTG
The DNA here is from genome assembly GCA_963277665.1 of Viscum album. Lineage (NCBI taxonomy): Eukaryota > Viridiplantae > Streptophyta > Magnoliopsida > Santalales > Viscaceae > Viscum > Viscum album. The sequence goes on from OY728150.1 coordinate 1,846,166,665, forward strand.
AAGATCCATTTGGTACCAATCACATTGTGACCTTTGGGTCTCTAGAAAAGATCCCATGTCTGATTCTTGTCACTCTGATCTAATTATTCATTCATGGATTTCACCCAAGATTCATCCTTTGTAGCTTCTTCGAATGAGGATGGCTCCACAACTAACAGAAATGCATAATGTGTGTTATTCCTCATCCTTTTTCTTTGGTTGGGTGCACTCATGTCCCCAATTATGTTGGATGGATCAATCTCAGCTCTCCAATTTCTCCTATGAGGTTCAGTTCCATTCTCTTCAGCCACAGTTTCTTCTTCAGATTCTTCTTCTGAGTCAACATCATGATGTGACTGCTGAGTGTTTTGTACAACTTCCTCTATTTCTGTATTTTTATTTTCTCCATGTTCACTTTCTTCCTCACTTTCTATCACATCAGCATATGACATCCTTGAAGCATTTGTGGGTTTCTCTTCAATTATCTTAACATCACTGCTTTCGACAATCCTTCCAAAATGCTTGTTGAAAATTTTTTAGGCTTTACTATTCATTGAGTAATCGAGGAAAATTCCTTCATCTGCATTGTCTCCATACTTCCCTTGATTTCCTTCTTTGTTACTGATGAAGCATTTACTTACAAATACATGAAAGTATTTTAAAGAGGGCTTTCTTCCATGCCATAATTCATATGTTGTCTTCATCTCACCCATATAAAGTCCTGTTTGATTCTGAATATAAAATGTAGCTTGAACAGCCTCTTTCCAGTAATGTCGTGGAATATGACTCTCAATCAACATAGCTTGTGCCATGTTTTTCACCTGTCAATTCCTACATTCAACAACTCCATTTTGTTGTGGAGTTCTCACAATAGCTACCTCATACTGTATCCCATGCTTCTCTAGATAATTTTCAAATTCAATGGACGTGTATTATCCTCCATTGTCAAATTGCAATACTTTTATTGTTCATCCGGTATCATTCTTGGCGATTTGCCGATATGTTTTCATGCAGTCAAGGACTTTTCGTTTCCTATGAATGACCATCACACATGACATTCTACTATAATCATCTATGAAAAGGACAAAATACCTTTCTACATTAGTTCCAGCAACATTTATAGGTCCACATACATCTGTATGAAGCAGATCAAGAAGGTGAGATGCCCTTTTCTTCTTTGGCCGATATGAACTACAGACCAGCTTCCCACAAATGCAAGCATCAGAAGACTTTTCACGCTCACTCTTCAGGTTGGGAATGTCCATGAAAATTCTCAATTTTGATATTTTCTCCATGTATTTTTGATTGATGTGTCCCAGTCTCCAATGCCAGAAATTGTTTTCTTCTTCAACAGTCAGGTAACATACATTTTCTTCACTATCAACCTGATACAAGTTGCCTTCTGTTCTGCATCCCTTCATAAGTGAATTGCATGTCTTTCCCTTGATGGTGAATCCTTTCTGATTAAAAGTAACTATAAGTCCTGAGTCATAGAGTTGACTCAAACTGAGTAGATTATAACGTAGGCCATCTATGTAAAGGACTTCGATTTTCTTCAATTCTCCAATAGGTAATTCGGTACTTCCACTCCCTTTCATTTTCAGAGCTCCATCATTACAAAATCGTACTGTACCATCAACCTTCCTTTTGATATCTGTTAACAGGCCGATATTACTTGTTATATAAGGTGAACAACTGCTATCCAGAATCCAGGTACTATTGTTCATTGTAGCTTTGAGGGTCACTTCTGCAAGGTTGGAATTCTCAATCTTCTTCCCTTCCTTCCATGAGACATTGGATTGAGTATAGCGTAATGATGTCCTTTCAATTATTTCTTCCACGTATCCAGGTTCTTCATAGTCGAAATCTTATTTGAGAGGAGAAAACCTATTTGAAAGAGAAACAATGTCTTGCTGACGTGACTAAACATGTCTTGAACTTTGGTATGAGGTGTCGATGTCCCTTCTCTGCCTGCAATTAGCAGCCTTATGACCAAAGTTAGAACAATGAAAACAATATCCATAGAAATTGTTTCTTCTATAAGAATTAGGATAGGAATTTTTTCTCCTTTGTTACACTCATATATCTTCTCCATTCAGATAGCTTCTTGCCTCTTCTCAATAAGACATGGTATGGCCCAAATATCCACAGAACTGACACATCATGATAGGACATGTCTTCTCACTTGAATTTCTCCTCATACATTCTTCCATGGTATAATAATTAGACTGCCTATCATTTCTGAATGTTTGAGGATAATTTTCAGTTCTCCTTTTAGTTTGGATTGAGGGTTCTTTTTTCAGCACTTTAGGCAACGTTTCAACATGTTCAACTTTAATCTTATCTTTCTTTTGGATCTTTTCTCTTCCAGTAGTTGATGTCTCAGCTTCACATCCAATTCAACTCTTTCCCATGAAAGCGAGTCTTTGATCACTCAATATTTTTCCAACCCCATCCGAACCATACTTGGCTCTTTCCAGCAATTTCGCATCTGAGAATATTCCAAACAGTAATTTCTTCCTTGATTCTTTTGGAATTAATTCAGCATGAAGTTTACTTCTAATAGTAACAAATTACTCCTCAAGACCCTCAGTAGTCTTGGATTTCTCTTCTAGTCTGAAGGTGAGGTCATTGATGACCTTTGCCTGCTCTCCAATTCTCAGCTTCAGATCTACAACATCATCATTGATTTCAATTATTTTAGACTATACCTTTAAAAATTCTTCCAGTCATTCAATTTTAGCTTCAAGTTGATCAACGTATTCAATTGATTCCCCTGCAATTTATTTCCACTTATTGCAACTCTTACATTTAGTCTTAAGCTTACTAAAACCATCCTTAAGTTGCATCTCAGGATCTGCACAAGTTTTCAACTGTTTTTCTCCACTAGTATCTTCTGACATTTCAATAGTGGCCATCATGGAATCATGGTTCCCAGTTTTTAATTCTGGTTCTTCTCCATCACAAAACTCATTATCATCTTCTTCCTCTTCACAAACAATACTCTTTCGTTGCATTTTCTTTCAATATTTGAAGTCTCCCTTTTGGAAAAACCTTCTCCGAGGCTTCTCAAAGCTTTCATCTTTACTATCTTCATCATTGATCTTTATTAGGCACTGAGAGGAAATGTTTCTAACTTTTCCGTAATGAAAACATGCGAGAGGTAACTCCCCTTTGAATTTCCATTTTGCCTTCTGGAACTTCTTTGCAATGAGGGACAGAATTTATTTTTCTTTTTCATCTTCACCGCTATTATCTTTTGAAATTTTTAGTTTATCCATGGCGTTAAATGTCATTTCCTTGATCACACAATTTATAGCATCTTCTGGTTTGATTCTCATTTCATATGCTACCAAGCTGCTTAAGAGGTCATTCAGAGAATGTTTTGAAAGATCTCTTTTCTCAAGGTCTGATACCTTTTCATTGTACATGGGTGGAAGTCTTCTCAAAATTTTCTTCACAGTGTAAAAATCTTGGATTTCTTCTCCTAGGCCCTAAGTTGATCCAACTACTTCAGTGATTCGATTAAAGAAGGAGTCTAAATTCTCATCAGGATGCATCTTCAAATCATCAAACCTATTGTGCAGCACTAGTAGTTTCACCTCCTTCACTTTCCTATCTCCTTAATAAATATTCTTGAGTTTATCCCATCTGGATTTTTTTGAGGTGCAATTCATCACCCTTAGGTAGATCTGATCAGAAAGGGCTGTGGTGAGAGCATTTTGTGCTTTAGCATCTGCATCAAGAATTATCTTGTCTGTGTTAGTCATTGCCAGCCCTGTTGGAGCAGTGACTTGTATTCCTTGCATAGTAGAAAAAAGAACGTCTATTCCAAGAGATCTTAGATGAGATCTCATTATGTTATTCTAGATCTGAAAATTACTTCCATCAAAGTGAGGGACTCCCCTGACATTGACTGCATTCTCCATGACAACAAAGGACAAATTCAACACTAGCAACCTCCCTTTGATACCACTTGTAAGACCCCGGGACACTCGGAGAGGGGAGGGGTGAATCAGGGTGTCAAATTTTTCTTTTAAAGTTATGGATCTTGTTCCCATGTTGGTAGGAACTTGTTAAACTTGTATGATGGATATGAATAGAAATCAAGCATTCACATGCAATGAGATGACACATCACTTTTTACTTGGTTCACCACTAAGGGCTACGTCTAAGGAGTATATGCTGACAGGTTTTTAGTCGTACCAAATTTCACTAAACTTCACTAGCTATGGATTACAAAGGTTCGGGCACAGTCACTCTGTCCTAGGCTCACTTACTTTACAAACTATTCCAGGAAAGCTCACAGCGTCCCTCGAGTCACTCTCGTTAACTCCCCCTGGCTCACTGCCCTTGGTGAAGTCACACTTAGTTTATAGAAGTGAAGGTCCCTTCTTCATTGCTAAAGAATTCATCCTCTGTTGTATGTAGATTCTCTATTGAAGTCCAATTCTCACCTGTAGACTAATATTACTTTGCCCCGCAAGTATCGGGCAATCTTCCAGCTTTCATACAACTACAAAAAGGAAGGGTGTATTTCTTCAACAACAGGCGCGCTTCTCCAAGCCGGCGCACAAGTTCCAAATCTGGCGCGCAAGTCAGAACTGGAGTGCAAGTCAACCTCGACCACTTACGCGACACATCCTTCTTCAACACCAAACTTGCACGACTCAGCACATTCAAATCCCGAACCTCCATGGTTGCGCAACCAACAACCGGCGTGCAACCTCTACTTACATGACCCAACTTCCACTTGTGCGACTAAACCACCTGCATAACGAGAGCTCGAAAAATCTCTAAGTTTTGAACTGCCTACAAAATGAGGAGGGGTGGTCTTCTATTTATAGCCAAACCGGACCACCTACGCAGTGGCGCGCAAGTCCTCCATTCGGCGCGCAAGTCCCGGCGCACAGTTCCAACCGCCTTTGCCTCTGTCGCACTACTCACTTGCGCGACAGAACCAATACTTGCGCGACATTCTTTCCTTTTTCATATTTTGATGTTCTGATCATGATGAACAACAGGCGTGCAAGTTTCCAAGCCTCCTAGGCACCAGCATGCAAGTCCATTCTCGGCGCGCAGGTCACTTGCGCGACCACACCAAAACTTGTGCGGCCCTTATCCCTTTGACATTTTTCCATGTTTTGATATTGAAAACCACTAGGAACGCAAGTTCCCTTTCCTTCAAGTACATGGTGCGCAAGTCTCTTTTCCAAAAACACTTTTCTCCATTTGTCGATTTTCAGGCCCAAAAATTTGGCAAACACTAGGAAACGGCGCAACCTTCAATACTGTTGTCTGCTTGAACTATATGATCACATTGCTGGTACACATTCTGAACTTCCACTGAGGATTGACAACAAACACAAAACATTCTGCAATTCATGCATAGATGACCATGGTTCCAACAGGGTCTACTGAAACTCCTGCCTCTGAGATGATATGACCCAGGAAGTGAATCTGGCCCATCCAAAAGTGGCACTTTGAGAGGTTAGCATATAGCATATGCTCTCTCAGTGTACTAAATATGATCTCAAGATGTGTGGAATGGTCGTGTCGAGTGTGAGAGTACACCAAGATGTATTCCATGAATACTACCACAAAAAAATCCATATAAGGATGGAACCCACAATTCATCAGAGTCATGAAAACTGCTGGCGCGTTCGTGAGTCTGAAGGGAATAACGAAGTACGCATACAGACCATATCTACTCCGAAAAGCTGTGAGAGGTATATCCGATAGTCTCATGCGCAGCTGATGATACCCTGATACCAAGTCAATCTTTGAGAACACTCGTGCTCTACGAAGTTGATCAAAAAGATCATCAATCCTCAGAAAAGGATATCGGTTCTTAACTGTCAACTGGTTCAGCTTCTGATAATCCACACAGAGTCTGAGGTTACCGTCTACCTTCTTAGAAAACAGGATAGGTGAACCCCAAGGAGAAGTACTGGGTCAGATGAAACCCTTTGCATGTAATGCCTCTAACTTCCTCTTGAGCTCCTGCAACTCTAGTGTAGCTATCCTATAAGGAGGAATGGACACAGGCGCTGCTCATGGAATAAGCTCAATAGAGAAATCCACCTCTCGCTCCGGAGGTAGGTCGGAAAAGTCATCCGGGAAGACATCCCTGAAACGATCAACAACTGGAGAGAAATTCGTCCGACAAGTCCCTTGATCATCCAGGTATAAAAAAGTAATCTTGGTTGTGACTCCACCTCGCCTATGATGCTCTGGTCTAGCTTGACTCGCTTGAACATCCCATTCACCCTTGTATAGAAACTCTCCGCCCTCTGGTGACTTGAAACTCACCCTACGACGATAGAAGTCTACAAAGGCTTGAAAGGGAACCAACTAGTCCATCCCGATAATGACGTTATAAGATGTCATCTCTAAGACGTACAGGTCCCATAGAAAGTGACACCCACCAACCTCAAGGGGGAACTCCTTGCACTGACGCACACATGTCGTTCTCACTCCCAACAGAGTGTCTAGAGTCATAGAAACAAAATAAGAAGAAACACATAGCCCAAGGCTCTCCACAATGAGCACAGATATAAATCTATGTGTAGCACCCACATCAAAAAGTACTTAAGATAGGACTGAATCTACTAGAATAGTACCGATAACTGTAGAAGCTCCGAGATCCTTCTCATGTTGGGTCTGTTGCACTGCATATATCTTCCCAGTGTTACGGCTTTGCGACACAGCCTGGCTACCCTGAGCTGTCCCGCCCTACTGCCTCTAAGATCCTGGTGTCTAGCTACCCTTGCCATGACCACCATTCCTGCCTGCACGCCCTGACATATTCCATTTTCCTGACTGGTAAGAATCTGGTGGTCTTACTCCCGCACGCGAAGTCTGTACAGAACCCCTCTCACTATCCACTGGTGGAAACTCCCTGCAAAAGCACTGCAGATGACCCATCTTGCCGCAAGCTCGGCACTCCACTGGGGCTCGTGGACACTGCGGTCTCTTGTGCCCCTCTTTACCACACTGGTAGCACCTGACCTGACCACCTGAAACATCCTTCTGGCTGGTACTACCACCCTGAGAGAAGTCCATCTGTCTCTTCCTCTTTACAGTAGAAATAGTTACAGAAACTAGTGCTTAACCACCTTGTCCCACACTACTAGCTTCCTGTAGGTTCCTCTCTGTAATTAGCATCGGGTTCACAATAGCATGTACTGAAGGAAACCTTAAAACATTCAACTGCGCTCAGATTTCATAACAAAGACCATCCTCAAAGCGTATGGCTCTTAACATCTCATCACCCACCAGAACAGGTGAAAAATGATGAAGCTCAGTGAAACGAGCAGAATAATCCATCACCAACATAGCGCCCTGCTGCAGATTCATGAACTCTCAAGATCTATCTTCCCTCAGCGTCTCTGGAAAGAATAATTCATAGAATACTTCCTAAAAATCTTCCCATGCCATGTCCCTATGATGCTTTGACTGGGTGGTAACATCCCACCACCTCTTGGTGGAATCACGCAGCATATACTTCATGGGCTTGACCCTCCACCCTGGAGGCGTCTCAAGATGGTCAAAGATAGTCTGCAAAGACCCCGCAACCTGTGGTCTGCCATCCTCTGAGAACGTAGGGAGATGCTGCTGCTAGAAGATACGAGTCAACTCAGCCATAGATATGGCAGCCTGTGGTGCTCACTGAAAGGTCTGTATGAACCGCATAAAGCCTTCAGGGAACTGCGCCTACACGCCTGTTCCTGGTATAACGGTCAGCACCGCATCTGGCTTTCCTGGAGGATCCACTGGTAGCCCATGGACCCTATTTCCGGAGTATAATCATTGTTGCTCTTCTGGCGAACAACGCATTGTCGTCTCGGTGGCATAACGCTACAAGGTCAAACACACATCTTAGATCAAGATTATCAAAGACTGAAAACGAAGGGACCAAAATGGGAATAGGAGGAAGAAGGCATTTCAATATTTTCAAAACAAAACTACATAGCATGTATCCTAACTACACGGTGTGGACCTGACTTCTCTTCCCCTACACGGGTCCTTCTACATGGCTAATCCACACAGATTCTATTGAACAAGACTACACATCATGTATATAATCCACACAACGTGTATGGTGTAAATTTCCAACTGCCCGTGTCGTTTTTGAAACGGCTGCCTACTCGGCTTGATACTACACGGCGTGTTACACCCGCACACGGTGTGTACACCACCCAGTTTCCCTAGCCACACGGCTAACACCACACCATCTGTCCTCGGACAAGACTACATCGTGTGTCCCAAAGGTACACGGCGTGTACTAGACGAGCTTCACCGACTCGTGTTGTTAGTTACACGGCCGGTACACATGACTCACACTATACGATGTCTTCTATATACACACGGCGTGTATGCGAAAGGATTACACCGATATTTGTTTGTTAGTTACACGGTCGGGTCCTCAGGTCACACTATACAGCGTGTTCTTCATTTACACGGCGTGTTCAAGAAAAGATTACACTGGCCCGTGTTTATTAGTTACATGGCCGGGTCTCTGAGTTAACACTACACGGCGTGTACAGAAGCTACATGGCGTGTTTGCCCCAAGCTCTTCCCTTCCCTGTGTCACTGCCCACTCGGTTTGTGACACAGGAAGAGACTACACGGCATGTACTCAGGGTACACAGTGTGTACTCAAAAAGTATTCTTTTCTTCCCGAACTGAAGGACATACACGACGTGTTTAAGGTACTACATGGCGTGTATACTGGATTTCTAGACAGTATGCCTCATAAACTTCCCTGGAACCAGAAAATACCAAAAAACAACACCTAAGTGTCAAATTATGACCCGTGAGGGCCCATACTCCCCACGAATCAAAGTTTGACATCTTATCTATGTTATAACAAAATAAACAGCCAATGATCCACCAAATTGCAGTCAATGAGAGTCCATAATCCCCAAAAACCAAAGTTTGGTGTACATTCTATACACCAGCTTATACAATAATACCCTATCACATAACATGTATTTATCAAAGCAGTTATCACAATAGCATGCTTTTCTAGCACAACAACTATCACAACATCATGCAATTTCTAATGCACCTACAAGGCATGGAACTATGCATGGCATGTGATTTCTAGCATGTGCCTAAATGATGCATGAGACGAAATACCCTCATCTCATTGGGTTGCAACTAAATAGAACCCATGGGTAAATATAAACAACATAATCACAAGTGTGTCACCCAACGGTGAAATCAAATCAATCGTAAAATTTGCAAAATCAAAAGAATTGCAGAAATTCGAGGTAAACTGGCTTTTACCTGTACACCGGTTAGCTATGCCTGGGCATATCTTTTTACCAACTCCCTTTTCCATCCTATCCCTGACTAAGGCTCCAAATAGTAAGTCAAAGAAAAAAACTCATGTGATACCACTTTGTAACGTCCCGGTTCCGGGTGCCACTCAATGGGTGCCCCGAACCCGGTTTGCCACGTGACCTTAAGCGGATTTACCCAAACGCCAGAGGCTGCCGACTAGCTGCGAGGTCCTAGGTCTGATAGTGGGGAAACTATTCCCTCATTTGTCAATGTGTAGCACAGCGGAATAAAATAAAAAAGAAACATACAACACAACGGAAGCAGTAAACCATGCACATTTAAAATAAACAACTGTAGTAAAAACAACCAAAAGTCATATATATATATATATATATATATAAAGATGATGCAACATGCCTCAAGTTCAATGAAAACAGCCATAACATGTTAAAAGCAGTACAATATGATACAGAGTACAACAAAACAAAACAAAACAGTCGGCAGCCTCTAGAATTTGGGGAAATGCGCTTAAGGTCACGTGGCGAACCGGGTTCAGGGCACCCGTTGAGTGGCACCCGGAACCGGGACGTTACAAGGTTAACCAACTTATGTGGTCATTTAAATAAATAACATAAAATAAATTATATATAGGTAGCACAAAATACCCAAACCATGGGGTAACAACCTTTGTTCTAACACTCACCTATATTCTACCACTACATTGCATGTCAACTATCACAACTATAACCACCACTATATGAAACATGCAACATAACCACTACACAATCCATATAACTCCACTTTCATCTACAAGTTTTAAAATAATAAAATTTCACATGTTTCCACAATCACCTATTTATTAATCTATTCATGTCACATTTACACAAACCATTCAAATTCATTTACTAATAGTTTCATTTATTCATTTTATACAGAATCATACTTTATTCCATTAATAACCAAGAAACTAACACAACTTCACATGATACAAAAAAATCCCATCTCACATCAACCATTAAAAAAACGCCATATCAAGAGAGCCATATCACCACACAAAAACACATTCCCCAGCCACCACATACAAAAACCACAAATCCCCACCACACAAATGACCAACTTTTATCCATTCCAACCAACCCTCACTCTACATCACATCCAAGTCACAACCCAATTGGTCGCCAATATCACTGCATGAAATCCCACAACATACAAGATATCACAACAAATAAAATTCCCACAATACCAACATATCCTGGATTCAAAAATTTATTCAAGGGCTTTAATCACATTATTTCTTTATTTATCATGGGCTTTGTCACAAAAAACAAATTTTCATGGGCAGCCAATTTATTATCCATATATACCTTCTTTATTCTTTTATTCAGAATATTATCAAACAACAACAGAGAAAGTGTCATAAAAACATATCAACTACCACCCATGTAAGGTTCCTAACAACTATTATTATTAGTATTGGAAATAATAGGAATAAACACATCAACAATATCATTAATGTATTCAAAGAATGTGACTAATCCCCATCCTCATCAATTTCAAGTTATACTAAATTATAATCATTATCACGCAGACACTTTTTATCCTCCTAGACGAAAGAAAAAGAATAAAATTCACAAACATAAAATGTAAACATTTCAGGATAAGGATCTCCAGCCATAAATTAGATTTTTTGACTCTCTATGCCACACAAGGAAAATAAGAAAAATCCAGGAAACTGGAACCACACAAGGAAAACTAAAATCACCCTAAAGTACACCAAAGGGTTATCAAAAATGCATCCCAAAACCCATTTATATCAATGAAAAACTAACATAGTGATTTTATGATGATGAATGGAAGCAGAAAATTGTGTATTAGGAAACCACTCACTATAGATCTCCAAAACTCAACAACTAGAACCTAAGGATCAAGGTGATGGAAGATATGGTGGATGGTCTTTCAAAATAAACTAGGATTAACCCAAAAAATAAGAGGAATATTAGGAGAATAAGAAAGAGACAGCTAGAATAGAACATATAAACATCTAGGAATCCACCCATTTTATAGTGTAAATTACAAACTTATGGAATAAATTCCATATGATCCTTGGATTACAAGCTCTAAAACCAATTTTTAATAATGATTCATTTTTCCATCAAAAAATATGGTGTATATCCCTCATTTATTTTACACCATAAACTTCATTTTTATGGATAAAACCTATTTTAAGTGGTAGTCCACTACCGAAAACAAACTATAAATAGTTGTCCACATAAGTCATAAATGACACACTTAGGTTATTATTCCCTCATTTGCAATGTGAAAATATTGTTACCACTCTTCTACATCTCCGACCTCTATATAACCTCCATGATCCTCCTCTAAAATAATTACGACACCGAAAAATATAAAAGTAATGGGATATCTAGGCACATGACATTACATTAAAAATATACTAAACATAAAACTTATCCATCACAAAAACATGTGTTATTCAATAGTTATCTGTAAAAATATATTCATTCCTTAAAATAATTTCTCAAGGTTATTGGTACAATTTAATATATTATTTCAATCCATTAATTAAAATATGCTAATAAATGTTCCTTAGTTATTTCAAATAACAATCAATAATGTTTATAATATAAAGAAATCATTAATAAGTATTATTTAACTAATTTAAATAGCTACGAGTATCGAGAATTAATTCCTATTATGATATCAACCTCACTACCATAGGTGAGAGAAGAAAACTCACTTTATCCATTATAATATACATATACTAAAATTATTTTCCATTTATGTACACTCCCTTATTCAGTTATAAGATATATTGGTTTCTAGATTCATACCTTTCTCAGCTTTATCTTCTTGATCATGCTACAACCAAATATAAAAAACCCAAAATGTTTATCAATAAAATCATAGTAAATGATCATATGAATTTGAAAGACTAATCCTATTACGAATTCTAACATTCATTTCATTTAGTAATATATCAAGTTAAATCTAATTTTATTTAATTTAGGGTCTCTTTTACTTTTTAACCAAATCCCATAATGTAACTAGGAAATCCATTTCTCATATAGATTTGAAAAGAGAAAATGATTAACTAGAGAATATCCTCAAAGAGTGTTTATATGGGTGTGTACGCGACACTTTCCTATCGTGGGGTGTGGAAAAAACAATTATTTACTATGTTAAAATATATTATAGTAGTTAACCTAAGTTGTCTCGAGAGATGAGCGCACAAAAATCATGTTTGTCACTTTGTATTTGAATTTGATTGATTTTCAAACCAATGAATCAAAACTAAAGAAAGAAATAAAGTATAAGATTTAAAAAAAATTGAAAAGTAATGTGATTAAAAAATAGTGATAAGTATTGGGTGATCAGGTTGGGTTTGGTTTTCAAATTGTAAGGTTATCATAGTTCTTCTTTATTCATTCCTTCTTTATTAAATTGATTAAAATGAGATTTCACAATCGATACCTCTCACTTCTTTGTTTAATGATGTTGGGGATATTAAACATTAATAATATATTAGTTTGTTCTAATCTACATCATTTTTTGAAAGAGTTGTAGTGAATACCCTCAATTGATTAAGGCAATTCCCAATCTGGTCTTGTTTATCCCAAACAATCTTGAATATTCAATAAAAATATCACACGTACTGATGATCGCTAAGTACTTCACCACTATGTTATGATATATTCCATCGTATATAGACCATAACCTAGTGGGGGATATAATTTTAATTAAAGAAATCAAAAATAACAACAGAATATAAAATCAAATACAATCGCAGAAGATAATGTAAGTTGTTATTACAATTGAAACCAACTTCATAATAGAGAAAACATTTTATAACATTAAGAGCATGAACTCAAACATTACCTAATGGAAAACCTACGCTTACCCAATCAATCATAGGATTTACCCCACTTTGGTAAGGGTAATTGAGGAGAAGGGGGAAGAATTATTCATTATAAAACTAAAAGAAAGAAAAGAGGGAAAAGAAGAACAGAAAAATGTATCCTCCAGATTCTGTCCTCTAAAAGTTCAGCTTCAGTTATCCCACCATATCATCAAATCAGGCATAGGTCCCTTCTTATAGGAGATGAGGAATTGAGTTTTCCATATACCCATGAGGTTTGAAAGAATTTTGAGCGGTGTGTAATGTGTGATGGATGAATTAATAGAAATGACTTTTTCTAACTGCCAATCACTATTCCACCAACCGTACATTGACCGGTTGAAGGGCGACCTTAATCAACTAATTTATTCATGAAATTTAATTTGAATCTTCCCCATCAAGTTGGATTTCTAAAACAACTATAAGCACCCAATTTGGTGGTCGGTATCTAGAGATATGTCTCATTGAATGAGTCATAGTCCATTCTATCGGCCGGAATAAATTTTCACATTGACCGATTTTTTTGGCCTGTTGGTGTTCAAATTGGAACTTGGTCTAGAAGAGTTATTTGTATCACACAAACCATGTAATAATAAAAAATATAATCACATTAATTGGATCACAATTTTAGGATTTATGCTCTAAATACATAGGCATCATAAACGTGTTAAATGTCCTGAATTAAACACTTTTCACATTTAAGCTCAAAACTCACAAAAAACATAAAATGATACAATGATGCTTGAATTGGTTAATGATAAGGGATTAAATAACTTAAAAACATATTTAAAAATATGAAAATATGATCTTGGTCAATTCCCCCACACTTAGCACTTGGACTATGGGACAAGTAAACATCAATATCAAATCAATGAAAATTTTAAAACACATATTCATGAGATCTAACAATTTAATACCATGAAATAAAATATATCATGCCTCATAAACAACCATTATTAAAAGTTGTCAATTCAGTTCATTAAATATATTTCCTCTTAATTTATTCTCCCATTCACACAAAACACTTACCTAACATGCATTTTTTTCTCATCCCACAAATATCAATTTTCAATTATGTCTTTATCATCCAATACTCATGCAAGGGTCACCATAGGATTGATAAATTCCTACATATTCAATAGATATGAGTCAAGGACATATGATAATCTTTAGGACTTGTAATGGATGCTTTTTGGGTTTAGGTTGGTAGGATTTAAATGTGAAAAATTCTGAGGCTGAATGTGGAGGGCTTGGCTCTTTTTGAAGCAAAATTGTGTTATTCTAATTTTTTACTTAAATGTGGTATCCTCCTCATTCCCCTTAGAAGAAATTATGTTCCATCAACATGAAATGTAAGAAAAAATTAACACCATTCATCGTTTCTACAATAAAAATTATCAGTCATCTCAAACATGTTTTTTTTAAAGCTCCAGATAGGCATAACTTTCTTTCTCCATTGGAATCTCCAGAAAGGCACTACTTCAATTATCATGAAATCTCCATAAAAGGAATAGATTTCAAAACAATTATTTCTTCAGTATCAAGCACATATTTTCAACATTTGATTTTCCACCTAAAGTATCTCCATATTAGGTATCACAAAACAAGTCACCCCCCCCCACTTAAGTTCAACTAGATTATGAAATTTCACTTCAAGAGTAGGTTGGATAAGGAAAATTGTTTTATGATGTGGCTAAACTAACAAGATATTATTTTCTTCTATAGGATACAATGATTAAATGTACAAGGTGGGCCATTATAAAAAGGATTATATTGAAAAGGGGGATTTAATACCAAATAAATGCCTCGATCATTTAAAACACATATACCTGAAACCCTCAAGTTTTGACAGAAATAAATCAAATTCGGGTTAAATCAAGCATGGTATGGTTCTCTCAAGAAGTGATGTGAAATAAAAGATTATGAAAATTAGGTTTATAAGCCTAATAGGAATGTGATTTCAAATATAAAGACAGTGAATTATGACATGGGATTCAAAAATCACAGTGCTTCTCATGAAATTTCCTAATATTTGAACTTGAAACAAATTCAATTTCATCATTAATTTAAGCTCAGTTTCATGGAATAAATTTCCTCACAAATATAAATGGGTTTCAAAAATGACAATGATAATCATTTCATCTCAAAAGTTTTATAAAAACACAAAAATTCGAATAACACACTTTTTTTTGAAAAATATAAAATCAAACAATTAGAATTACTAAACTATAAAGTTTCCCTCCATGACACTTAAATGGTGCAATGTCGTAATGCATGAAAATTGATTTAACATGTAATAATTTCTGAAATTTAATCACATCAATAAAGAAAGTGATAAGGAGAGGTACAACCTATCTTTATTTTCAGTGCAACGTCGAGTCAACCTCCTAAGTGTTGCAAACATAAAACCCAAGAAATAAAGGTAGGTAATAAAACATAATAAATTTTTTGAAATAAAAGAAAATATAAATAGAATGAGAATAGAAGGAGAGATCTTGGTTTAATCTTCCAAGTGGGCCTTGGGTTTTGACTGCCTCCAGATGGGCAGTTTCAGTTAGTTATCCCCAATCTGATGGTGGGTGAAGTTTCTTTAATATGCACCACCAGAACTTCTTATTTACATCTTGAAATTATTTCTTTTTGTTGAGAACTACATGGATATAGTACAAAAAATCCACCCCTATGAAAATGATATTAAAAATTCATGGTGGGTGTAGGACCAAGAATGATTCCTCCTCTTAATTGGTTTCCACTTTCACAACTTCTTCTTCATTCTCTAGTGGTTCCTCAAGGTATGCTACATCCAAAGAATAGTCCAAGGTAAAATTAGAGTGTAATTGTATTTGAATAAAATAAAAACATGATGAATCAATATCAAACTCTTCCCTTTCAAAGTAAGAATCTTGTGTCTCTTTTTACACAAGCAAGTCCACTTGGATATCATCTTGAACTCCTTCCAATAAATGATCAACATGTGTGGGGAACTCTAGGTGTTCCTATTCAGATATATCTTCTTCTTTTTCCTCATCCACAAAGGCAATACAATTGTGGGCCAAATATGAAAATTTATAACAAGAGGAGGTAATACTCAATTCAGATTTAATAAAATCAGAATGAAAAGATTTAAGAAAAATATTATCTCCCTTCAATGGCTTGACTTCAATTGCATCTCCAGTATGAGGTTCCTCTTGTAGTTGAATTTCACAAGATAGAGGTAGGTAGTCAGGATCCTCCATCTTTTCTTCAAATTCCACAACATTGGTGGTATCTTACTTTAATGGTTCTGGATATTATACTTTTTAAGGAATATGTGGATCAAGTAGTTCTTCAAAATCATTATAGAATCCATCTAGATATTTTTTATCTCCCACATGTAACTCAGTAGGTAATTCTTTTATCTTGTCCTCCTTAGTTTCATTCATAGGTTCTGGTTTTCCTATCAATGCACGGACATATTCAAATGAAAGTTATGCTTTGTTCTCTAGTTTTGCTATGTCATTTATATTTTCTTTCATCTAAAATATAGCATAACCATACTAATCTTCTTATTCCAGATTTGGGTATTTATTCAATGAATTAAGGAGATGATCAGTTGAAAACATCATGTAAAAATATTTTTTAAGTTTATTTAAGTGTTAAATATTTATAATAAGATTGTGGAACTACCTCCCCAGCAACGAAACCAAGTTTTTACACATTCCAATCATGGGGTTATGGAAAAACAATTATTTACTATTTTAAAATATAGTGTAGTAGTTAATATAAGTTGTCTCTAGAGAGGAGCGCACAACAAACATGTTTTTCACTTTCTATTTGAATTTTTTTGAGTTTGAGAACAATGAAACAAACCTAACAAAAAGAAATAAAGTATAATATTTAAGAAAAATTGAAAATAAATGGGAATAAAAAATAGTGATAAGTATTGGGTGATCATGTTGGGGTTGGTTTTCCAATTTTAATGTTATCATAGTTCTTATTTATTCATTCATTTTTTATTAAATCGATTAAAATGAGATTTTACACTCGATTCCTATCACTTGTTTATATATTGATGTTTGGGAGGTTAAAAAATACTAATATATTAGTTTGGCCTAATCTCCATCATTTTTTGAAAGTGTTGTAGAGAATACCCTCAGTTGATTAAGGAAATTCCCAATTGGGTCTTGTTTATCCCAAACAATCTTGAATATTCAGTACAAATCTCACATGTACTGACGATCGCCAAGTACTTCACCACTATGTTCTGATCTATTCCATCATATATAGACCATAACCTAGTGGGGGATATAATTTTAATTAACCAAATAAATAATAAAAGCAAAATATAAAATCAAATATAATTGCACAAGATAATATAAGTTATTATTACAATTGAAACCAACTTCATAGTAGAGAGAACAATTTATAACATTAAGAGAATGAACTCAAACATTAAATAATGGAAAAACTAACCTTCCTCAATCACTCATAAGATTTAACCATATAGTTTAAGGGCAATTTAGGAGAAGGTGGAAGAAGTATTCATTATAAAACTAAAAGAAAGAATAGAAGCAAAAGAAGAACAGAAAAATGTATCCTCTAGATTCTATCCTCCAAAAGTTCAGCTTCAGTTCTCCCACCATATCTTCTAATCAGGCCTAGATCCCTTCTTATAAAAGGTAAGGAATTGTGTTGGCCATCTACCCACTAAGTTTTAAAGAATATTTAGCTGTGTGTAATGAGTTAGGGCCAAATTATTATACATGACTTTTTCTAGCTGCCAATTACTATTCCACCAACTGTACATTGACCAGCTGAACGGTGGCCTTAATCAACTAATTTAGTCACGAAAATTAACGTGAATATTCCCTGTTGATTTTTATTTTTAACACATCTAGAATCACCGAATTTGGTGGTCGGTAGCCAGATATATATCTCATTGAATGATTCATGGTCCATTATATTGGCCTGAATAAATTTTCACATTGACCGATTTTGTTTGGAATGTTGGAGTTCGAATTGGCACATGGTACAAAATAGTTATTTGTATCACACTACCCATGTAATCATAAAAAAAATTAATCACATTAATTGGATCTCAATTGTAGGATTTAGGCTCAAAATACATCGGCATCAAAAAACTGTTAAATGTCTCGAATTAACCACTTTTCACATTTAAGCTCAAAACTCACCAAAAACATAAAATGATCCAATGAAGCTCAAATTGGTTAATGATAAGGGATTAAATAATTTTGAAAACATATGTAAAAATATGAAAATATGATCTCAGTCAGTACACTTAGGCCCACTATTCATGAAGTAGAGTGATGATCGAGATAATGATCAACCTTCCCTTTTAGGGTGATTACACTAAGGTGCTTATGTGTTGTATCTATGTCCACCTATCAGTATTAGGATAGGGATTTATTACTAGGAAAACCACCAATTCAAGACTTTTCCAATTTTTTAGGACATCATCTTACACTTAGACTTATCTATAGGGTTTTTTTGATGTTTTATAACACTAATACCCAAAGAAAATGAGCATTATTGCCTTAATATTAAATAATATACTATCCCAAATAATTCTCTATACCTTTGAAATTGTGACTAGACTTAACTTATCATCCCTTAAATTATATATAAAGAACATAATATTATCTTAATTTATCTAAACACTATTCTAATAAAAAATTTGATTCCACGTATCCACACTCCCAGATTTTTGTGTCATAAACACATACTTTATATATTGTCTTTGATACCATCAATAGATTCTCAAATATAACAATCCCATAATCACATGAATTAAAAAATAAATTTCATTAAATATATTACCAAGACCTTTTATGTAACAACCCGAGATTTTATGAAAAATATTCTTTTTAATTTTATTAATGTCTTGTGTTGTACGCTACACCAAAAGGAGCTTACACAATACACATCCTTGACTTGACTTGCATTACACGCAATCACAACCTTCCTCGATAGTGTGTGTAGTACGCAATACTGAGTTTCACGAAACAACGATATGCTATTAAAATATTATTAAAACTAGCCGTTATAAATAGTAATAACCACTTTTTGAAATCCAGTAAATCTTATTTTTCAAAATGAACTTTATTTTTGGATTCGGAGTATCGAATTTAGCCAAAGGTGAAATTTTGGTACTTTTCGGATAACTTTCATATTCTGATGAATAGTGAAAATTACTAAATTATAATTAAAAAAAACTTTTTTAATCGAAATAATTAATAGTGATAAATTATTAATTTGAGTGGTTTTAAAGTATATTTAGAATATATTTTTACAATTTAATACAATGTTGGTCATTGTTTGTAATTTCACATTTAAACCAGACATAATCAAGTGTCAATCTTTTGATAGATTTTGTTTCTTAAAAACACGCTATTTGTTTTAACAGCGGGATTTAATTATAAAATTAATTAATGCAACTTTTATGTTATGAATTTGGTAAAATAGACTTCATTTTTGAATTCGGAATATGAAATATAGCTTGGGATGAAATTTTGGCATTTTTCTGAAAAACTTCAATTTTTGATGAATAGTGAAACCACTAAGTGGTAGGTTAAAAACTAAATTTTGCATAAAACTTAATTTTACCGCTTCTGTGAATGGAATTTCAAAAATCCAACAGACACGGTTAATATCAAGGACTAAAATGTGGTTCAATGAGATGAAAATAATTTTTGGTGAATAGTAACTTTTTACTTTTTTTACCACGGTTAATAGTAAATAGGGTAACTAAGGGTAAATATGATATTACTATTACCCTAACACATGTCCTAATTCTATTGGATAAGTGTAATTCGACCAAAAACAACCTTATGAATATAATATGACCATTTAGGCCCACTTTTATTAGATTAGGACATTTATTATTAATTTATTTAAAGAAGGGTTAAAATAGTTAAAATCGAAGTTTAATAAGTAAATCATTTTTAATATGGGGTTATACATAAGATAAATTCGACTATAAATATTCACTAGAAATATAAAAAGATTTCCTACATGATGGTATTTTATTTGTAATTTTTAGACATCAAATAATATAATTTATTTATGACACAAAGATGATGCAGTAATTATCTTATTAATGAAATATTGACATAATTGATAATATAAATACAAAAATAAATGTAATTTAAGACTTTTTATGAATTCCACTAATTTTCTAGGTTACTATGATATATTAGTGTTGATTTAATCAACTTGGTTCGAACATTTAATTCTGTTATGACTTTCACAAAAATCATATATCAAATAGTGTCAAAATTGACACAAAATAGTTTTTAAATCAAATATTATATTATTAATTGTTATTGTATTCCTAAAAATCTAAGGTTCGGCCAAATGACTTAGATAAGGATATATATATTAATAATAAACAATTTGGGGTTCGTTTGGCATGTTATAGTAAGTTTATTAACCATATAGTGAAAGAAAACAAAAAGACATGGTAAAAGTTAAATTATTTAACTTAGAGTTAAATCTAATTGATAAGGTTAAAATAATATCCTAAACTTGTCTAAATTATATTGGTTGATAGGATTTCGACCCATCCCCACTTTAGCCTCGAAATAAGACCCTTTGGAACCATTATAAACCGATTTTGACTTTAATATAAAATAATATTTTGAGATATTCCTAAGATGCCCCTCTCCTCCCCTATAAAAGGACACATCCTCCCCCCTCCTCCTCACACCAATTTGAGCACTCAATCTCGGCCAAACCCTGCCAATTTATCCTCTCCACTTCCCTAGCAACATCCTATAGTTTCTGGTCTTCCTCAAAGACCAATTTTAGTGCCCTAAGAGGAGGTCTCAAAGAGGCACTTCAAAGAAGAGGTAATTACCGTTACCAATTCTTTCATCTTTATTTCTTCTTCCACTTCTTCTTATTAGGTTGTATCATTATGAAGTAATAACATCAGTATCAATCATATACTGATATGTTATTATAAGTATGAAACAACCCTAATCCACCTTCTATCCATCCTACGGAAAAATGAAATCACCGCGCGTGCGTACGTACGGAATACCGTCTCCACGCCGTGGTGTAATCTATTTTCCACCACCACCTTACATGGATGGGTATAATGGTGTAAAGAATAACTATAAATAGTTATTACAACATCATATTGATTCTGATATATTGTATAATCCACTCCAATTCAATTCAATATTTATAGAAATGATATCATCGCTCGTGCGTACGTACGGAATACCATCTCCACGACGCGATGAGATTCATTCTCCATGTTAACCATTTAAGAATGATTATAATGTATATATAAGAAATAATAATTAAATATATGACATTATAAAGCTACTGGATTTATGTATATATATACCTATGTATGTCATCTACTTACTTCCATTTCAAGACAATAAGGAAAGGAAAACAGCGTTCATGCGTACGTACGGACTACCGTCTCCATGAACGGTGTTTTTCATTTTATTTATCTACCTATTATATATATATATATATACTGAATATATATGATATATAAATCATATTTTATATTCTGGAAGTAAGTAAATCATGATATAAGTAATAATGATGTCAAGAACAACGAGTCAAAACACCTACGATAAATGAAACGATTTTACCCAAAACGCTTCTTTAACATGGAATTTACAAAAGAACGGGTAATATAATGTCATAAGTGAACCATATATGATATCATAACAATGAATATGATTCTGTAATAAGTCAATAACATGATTTAAATCATTATACAGGAGGTTCGGACACTTACAAAGCAAGTCGTACCTAAGGTAAGGGAAATATCACAATCTCATTTTTTATCCGAGATTGTTTATTCGTAAGTATTTACTGGGGTGTATTTTATCATCCACATCCATGTTTCATCAAAATGTAATATTATTTCCATCCACCTACAATTTTTTAAAACCATTTTTACCCTTTGGTGAGTTTTTAGTAATATGTATGAAAGTAATCTTTTGTCGTACGAGGTACTTTTTGACTTTTCCGACAAAAGTACGAAGAATGTTTTTTTTAACTTATACGGCACGAACGGATTTATACTGTTTTATAAAGCCTTATTTTCATGAAGATTCCTCTAAAATATTTCATGACTATTTTCAATAAAATCTCTTTCTTTTAAAATTGCATGATGTTTTGTGAAAAGAAATTGATTTTGAAGAAGAAAGGATATTTTCCTCAAGAATTCATTTCAAGTGTTTTATCAAAATTATTTTCCATCTAAGATAATAAAGGGTTCTGTTTCTATCCATATTTTTACATTTATTTGACTATGTTGTGATGGAATTATGTTTATGAATTCCTTTATCTTATAAGAATGGTTTTATGATGTCATGTTGTTTAAGAATCCCATTTTTATTACATGGGTTATGAAATGATGTATGATTTATGATTTTGTGGCACACATAAGAAAGGATTCATTATAAGATGGGTGGGACCTATATCTCCCTCCAATGCATTGGGTAAAGATTTTATATCTCATGAGATAGACATGGCTGGAATGGTAGGTTATACCGGTTCAGTGAAACAGGACTGAAACGAGGATTACTCGATTCAGAAAGGGACTTTGTCCACTAAGATAGTCTTGGCAATGAGTCTTGACTAACAATAAATGATTCTCTATGATTATGTGTGTATGCCACAATGAGTAATGTTTTAAGTTATGATTTCATTTCACTACTAGGATTTATCCCATGTTATGAAATTATGCTCTCTTTTGCAGGTTAAGATTTCCAAAAAATGTTATGTTCTTATGAAAATTATGTGATTGATATTTCCTTTGTTTACCCTTACTGAGCATTTGAGCTCACCCTTTTATGTTTTCTTTTCCCCAGGATATAAAGAAAGGTTTTAGGTATAAAAAGGAAGATCTTTATGGGAGATGTTGAAGATCTTCCACCACAATTAGAAGTTTACGTTCCGAGTTTCCAAAGACACTAAACTATTACGATCCTTGTGTGTGTGTTTTTGTTATGTACTAAGTATTCCGCAAATGTAATGTAATGTCCATGTACGTCAGGCTTCGGGTCTCTACAGTTGGTATCAGAGGAAAGGTTTAGTCAACCTTTGGAAACTAGGATGCGAGAACTTTAGTGAGATCCCTAGAGATATTTCTAAGGTATGTCTAGGGATGTCTCTAAGGTTAAGTATACGTATAGGTTATAGTCCTAGAATTGCGCTAACGATATTAGAATTTAACCTAAGATGTTAGATAATGAGGGTACTCCCCCTTTATTATGTTGTTTTCCCTAGCATGATTTTTGCCTCTCACACTATTCTTTTTGGGTTTTAGAAAATGGTTGGAAACAAGATGATTCACGATAATGGGGGATATGATGGACAATGGAATGATATTCTTCATGAGCAACCAAATGAAATGGGATTTGGAAGTCCAAACATCATTATTATGCCAAATCAGCAATCTCATAATATGATCAATAAAGTAAAATTTTGTAAGTTTCCTGACTCGGCTAATAATAGAAAGATCGAGTTTCATGATGATCCTAGAGGAAAGAAAGTTCAATTTCCCCTATGTAAATCATGTGGGAAGAGGCATCAAGGAGAATGTTTCAAGGGAACTGGAAGATGCTTTGGGTGTGGAAAATAAGGACACAAAGCAAGTAAGTGCAAAGGAAAAGGGTCGGTTAACACCATGGATGAGGATAATGGTATTGCTATGACATCAAAAATGGTTAAGTGTTTTAAATGTGGAATGTATGGGCATTATGCAAACAAATGCCCTAAGGGAAAGACTCATGAAGAGAATCAGTATGGTCATATGGGTAGTATTTATGTGGATGATGATGAAGAGACTACAAATGATATGTGAGATGAAAGAATTGTTGAAGCTGGGTCAATGGTTTAAGAATGTTGTGGAATGATTAAATGTTTATCATGTGTAATGTTGTATAAGAAATATCATGGTACTATGGAATAAAGAGACATCTGAGGATTGTTACACTGTTGTCTTTCCTTGAGTTATGAAAGTGTATGATTAATGGTACCACTATCCATGAAAGGTTATTCAGATATTTTTGGAATGTAGATGATATGCGCATAATGAAGGGATAAGGAGAAAATTAAATGTTTGATAGTATTCATGAGCTCATGATTGATATAAGGACTAAGTGATATCATGGTTTGAGTATATAGAATTTTGAGGATTTTGGTAACTGCATTCATGTTTTCATTAAGGTTCAATGGGTATTCAAGAGAATACATGATTAAGGACTTTGAATGCTTTGAATGTGACCAACAAGACACATCTTATGATATGTGGGGATCAACGACAGTATTAAATCTCTAGTAATCGTTGTCACTATATTATGAGAGTGGACTGCAGTATTATGTATAAGCCTAAAGATTAGACTAGATTATGTTGGACATAAGTTAGTATTGTTTAAGGATAGAAGATTTTCGATATTATTGATGGGATGTTATAGTAACGTAGTTTTAGAAAAAAGGACAACCTGCAGGACGGGCGACAGCCCATCGCTTCGGACAAGGCTGTAGGAATCGAACCCACAACCGAAGTGCGACTGGCCTTTATCGCCTACCACTGGCCTACAGGAAGTCCCTGTTTAGTAGAAACTAGTTTTATTATATTAAGCAGCATGATATATGAAGTATAAGTCCATATGTGATTAATCTCACTATAGATCGACTTATGTATATAATTTTGCTAACCATTTGTTTGAAACAGATGGAATGACCCGTCATTCTATCACATGATCTGCTAACACTTCACGAATAACAAATTCAACTTCATTTATTTAAGAGATGAAGTGGAAATTGTTCAAGGCATGAACAACAGTGATATTGTATCAAAATAAAGTAAGTATTTATTCTAATTCAAATTTTCAACTTTAGGGAAATGATCTTGAAAACCAAAAATGTTGTCCTAGTTCTCTTATACATGATGAATCAGATGGTACCTTAGATCGTCACAAATTAATGGATTTGTGATTACTGGCTTTTCCATAGCCATGTTCTCTACCACTCTCCATCAGAACATGATGGTTAGATTTCTCTTCCATATCCATATTTTCACCTATGTGGAAACCCAGTGATTAGTTTATTTGGGTAATCGTTACATTTCATACTTTAGTTTTTAAAGCCAAGTTTTGGTATTCCTTTTTACGATGTGGGTTTCTATTAAAGAAACTTTCGAATAGTAAACCATTTATAACCGCGACGAATTTCGAGGGCGAAATTCATTTTAAGGGGGGTAGAATGTAACAACCCGAGATTTTATGAAAAATATTCTTTTTAATTTTATTAATGTCTTGTGTTGTACGCTACACCAAAAGGAGCTTACACAATACACATCCTTGACTTGACTTGCATTACACGCAATCACAACCTTCCTCGATAGCGTGTGTAGTACGCAATACTGAGTTTCACGAAACAACGATATGCTATTAAAATATTATTAAAACTAGCCGTTATAAATAGTAATAACCACTTTTTGAAATCCAGTAAATCTTATTTTTCAAAATGAACTTTATTTTTGGATTCGGAGTATCGAATTTAGCCTAAGGTGAAATTTTGGTACTTTTCGGATAACTTTCATATTCTGATGAATAGTGAAAATTACTAAATTATAATTAAAAAAAACTTTTTTAATCGAAATAATTAATAGTGATAAATTATTAATTTGAGTGGTTTTAAAGTATATTTAGAATATATTTTTACAATTTAATACAATGTTGGTCATTGGTTGTAATTTCACATTTAAACCAGACATAATCAAGTGTCAATCTTTTGATAGATTTTGTTTCTTAAAAACACGCTATTTGTTTTAACAGCGGGATTTAATTATAAAATTAATTAATGCAACTTTTATGTTATGAATTTGGTAAAATAGACTTCATTTTTGAATTCGGAATATGAAATATAGCTTGGGATGAAATTTTGGCATTTTTCTGAAAAACTTCAATTTTTGATGAATAGTGAAACCACTAAGTGGTAGGTTAAAAACTAAATTTTGCATAAAACTTAATTTTACCGCTTCTGTGAATGGAATTTCAAAAATCCGACAGACACGGTTAATATCAAGGACTAAAATGTGGTTCAATGAGATGAAAATAATTTTTGGTGAATAGTAACTTTTTACTTTTTTTACCACGGTTAATAGTAAATAGGGTAACTAAGGATAAATATGATATTACTATTACCCTAACACATGTCCTAATTCTATTGGATAAGTGTAATTCGACCAAAAACAACCTTATAAATATGATATGACCATTTAGGCCCACTTGTATTAGATTAGGACATTTATTATTAATTTATTTAAAGAAGGGTTAAAATAGTTAAAATCAAAGTTTAATAAGTAAATCATTTTTAATATGGGGTTATACATAAGATAAATTCGACTATAAATATTCACTAGAAATATAAAAAGATTTCCTACATGATGGTAGTTTATTTTTAATTTTTAGACATCAAATAATATAATTTATTTATGACACAAAGATGATGCAGTAATTATCTTATTAATGAAATATTGACATAATTGATAATATAAATACCAAAATAAATGTAATTTAAGACTTTTTATGAATTCCACTAATTTTCTAGGTTACTATGATATATTAGTGTTGATTTAATCAACTTGGTTCGAACATTTAATTCTGTTATGACTTTCACAAAAATCATATATCAAATAGTGTCAAAATTGACACAAAATAGTTTTTAAATCAAATATTACATTATTAATTGTTATTGTATTCCTAAAAATCTAAGGTTCGGCCAAATGACTTAGATAAGGATATATATATTAATAATAAACAATTTGGGGTTCGTTTGGCATGTTATAGTAAGTTTATTAACCATATAGTGAAAGAAAACAAAAAGACATGGTAAAAGTTAAATTATTTAACTTAGAGTTAAATCTAATTGATAAGGTTAAAATAATATTCTAAACTTGTCTAAATTATATTGGTTGATAGGATTTCGACCCATCCCCACTTTAGCCTCTAAATAAGACCCTTTGGAACCATTATAAACCGATTTTGACTTTAATATAAAATAATATTTTGAGATATTCCTAAGATGCCCCTCTCCTCCCCTATAAAAGGACACATCCTCCCCCTCCTCCTCACACCAATTTGAGCACTCAAGCTCGGCCAAACCCTGACAATTTATCCTCTCCACTTCCCTAGCAACATCCTAGAGGTTCTGGTCTTCCTCAAAGACCAATTTTAGTGCCCTAAGAGGAGGTCTCAAAGAGGCACTTCAAAGAAGAGGTAATTACCGTTACCAATTCTTTCATCTTTATTTCTTCTTCCACTTCTTCTTATTA
This sequence comes from Viscum album, assembly GCA_963277665.1. Lineage (NCBI taxonomy): Eukaryota > Viridiplantae > Streptophyta > Magnoliopsida > Santalales > Viscaceae > Viscum > Viscum album. The sequence continues at coordinate 1,846,194,162 of OY728150.1, forward strand.
GGTTGTATCATTATGAAGTAATAACATCAGTATCAATCATGTACTGATATGTTATTATAAGTATGAAACAACCCTAATCCACCTTCTATCCATCCTATGGAAAAATGAAATCACCGCGCGTGCGTACGTACGGAATACCGTCTCCACGACGTGGTGTAATCTATTTTCCACCACCACCTTACATGGATGGGTATAATGGTGTAAAGAATAACTATAAATAGTTATTACAACATCATATTGATTCTGATATATTGTATAATCCACTCCAATTCAATTCAATATTTATAGAAATGATATCATCGCTCGTGCGTACGTACGGAATACCGTCTCCACGACGCGATGAGATTCATTCTCCATGTTAACCATTTAAGAATGATTATAATGTATATATAAGAAATAATAATGAAATATATGACATTATAAAGCTACTGGATTTATGTATATATATACCTATGTATGTCATCTACTTACTTCCATTTCAAGACAATAAGGAAAGGAAAACAGCGTTCATGCGTACGTACGGACTACCGTCTCCATTAACGGTGTTTTTCATTTTATTTATCTACCTATTATATATATATATATATACTGAATATATATGATATATAAATCATATTTTATATTCTGGAAGTAAGTAAATCATGATATAAGTAATAATGATGTCAAGAACAACGAGTCAAAACACCTACGATAAATGAAACGATTTTACCCAAAACGCTTCTTTAACATGGAATTTACAAAAGAACGGGTAATATAATGTCATAAGTGAACCATATATGATATCATAACAATGAATATGATTCTGTAATAAGTCAATAACATGATTTAAATCATTATACAGGAGGTTCGGACACTTACAAAGCAAGTCGGACCTAAGGTAAGGGAAATATCACAATCTCATTTTTTATCCGAGATTGTTTATTCGTAAGTATTTACTGGGGTGTATTTTATCATCCACATCCATGTTTCATCAAAATGTAATATTATTTCCATCCACCTACAATTTTTTAAAACCATTTTTACCCTTTGGTGAGTTTTTAGTAATATGTATGAAAGTAATCTTTTGTCGTACGAGGTACTTTTTGACTTTTCCGACAAAAGTACGAAGAATGTTTTTTTTTAACTTATACGGCACGAACGGATTTATACTGTTTTATAAAGCCTTATTTTCATGAAGATTCCTCTAAAATATTTCATGACTATTTTCAATAAAATCTCTTTCTTTTAAAATTGCATGATGTTTTGTGAAAAGAAATTGATTTTGAAGAAGAAAGGATATTTTCCTCAAGAATTCATTTCAAGTGTTTTATCAAAATTATTTTCCATATAAGATAATAAAGGGTTCTGTTTCTATCCATATTTTTACATTGATTTGACTATGTTGTGATGGAATTATGTTTATGAATTCCTTTATCTTATAAGAATGGTTTTATGATGTCATGTTGTTTAAGAATCCCATTTTTATTACATGGGTTATGAAATGATGTATGATTTATGATTTTGTGGCACACATAAGAAAGGATTCATTATAAGATGGGTGGGACCTATATCTCCCTCCAATGCATTGGGTAAAGATTTTATATCTCATGAGATAGACATGGCTGGAATGGTAGGTTATACCGGTTCAGTGAAACAGGACTGAAACGAGGATTACTCGATTCAGAAAGGGACTTTGTCCACTAAGATAGTCTTGGCAATGAGTCTTGACTAACAAGAAATGATTCTCTATGATTATGTGTGTATGCCACAATGAGTAATGTTTTAAGTTATGATTTCATTTCACTACTAGGATTTATCCCATGTTATGAAATTATGCTCTCTTTTGCAGGTTAAGATTTCCAAAAAATGTTATGTTCTTATGAAAATTATGTGATTGATATTTCCTTTGTTTACCCTTACTGAGCATTTGAGCTCACCCTTTTATGTTTTCTTTTCCCCAGGATATAAAGAAAGGTTTTAGGTATAAAAAGGAAGATCTTTATGGGAGATGTTGAAGATCTTCCACCACAATTAGAAGTTTACGTTCCGAGTTTCCAAAGACACTAAACTATTACGATCCTTGTGTGTGTGTTTTTGTTATGTACTAAGTATTCCGCAAATGTAATGTAATGTCCATGTACGTCAGGCTTCGGGTCTCTACAGTTGGTATCAGAGGAAAGGTTTAGTCAACCTTTGGAAACTAGGATGCGAGAACTTTAGTGAGATCCCTAGAGATATTTCTAAGGTATGTCTAGGGATGTCTCTAAGGTTAAGTATACGTATAGGTTATAGTCCTAGAATTGCGCTAACGATATTAGAATTTAATTTAAGATGTTAGATAATGAGGGTACTCCCCCTTTATTATGTTGTTTTCCCTAGCATGATTTTTGCCTCTCACACTATTCTTTTTGGGTTTTAGAAAATGGTTGGAAACAAGATGATTCACGATAATGGGGGATATGATGGACAATGGAATGATATTCTTCATGAGCAACCAAATGAAATGGGATTTGGAAGTCCAAACATCATTATTATGCCAAATCAGCAATCTCATAATATGATCAATAAAGTAAAATTTTGTAAGTTTCCTGACTCGGCTAATAAGAGAAAGATCGAGTTTCATGATGATCATAGAGGAAAGAAAGTTCAATTTCCCCTATGTAAATTATGTGGGAAGAGGCATCAAGGAGAATGTTTCAAGGGAACTGGAAGATGCTTTGGGTGTGGAAAATAAGGACACAAAGCAAGTAAGTGCAAAGGAAAAGGGTCGGTTAACACCATGGATGAGGATAATGGTATTGCTATGACATCAAAAATGGTTAAGTGTTTTAAATGTGGAATGTATGGGCATTATGCAAACAAATGCCCTAAGGGAAAGACTCATGAAGAGAATCAGTATGGTCATATGGGTAGTATTTATGTGGATGATGATGAAGAGACTACAAATGATATGTGAGATGAAAGAATTGTTGAAGCTCGGTCAATGGTTTAAGAATGTTGTGGAATGATTAAATGTTTATCATGTGTAATGTTGTATAAGAAATATCATGGTACTATGGAATAAAGAGACATCTGAGGATTGTTACACTGTTGTCTTTCCTTGAGTTATGAAAGTGTATGATTAATGGTACCACTATCCATGAAAGGTTATTCAGATATTTTTGGAATGTAGATGATATGCGCATAATGAAGGGATAAGGAGAAAATTAAATGTTTGATAGTATTCATGAGCTCATGATTGATATAAGGACTAAGTGATATCATGGTTTGAGTATATAGAATTTTGAGGATTTTGGTAACTGCATTCATGTTTTCATTAAGGTTCAATGGGTATTCAAGAGAATACATGATTAAGGACTTTGAATGCTTTGAATGTGACCAACAAGACATATCTTATGATATGTGGGGATCAACGACAGTATTAAATCTCTAGTAATCGTTGTCACTATATTATGAGAGTGGACTGCAGTATTATGTATAAGCCTGAAGATTAGACTGGATTATGTTGGACATAAGTTAGTATTGTTTAAGGATAGAAGATTTTCGATATTATTGATGGGATGTTATAGTAACGTAGTTTTAGAAAAAAGGACAACCTGCAGGACGGGCGACAGCCCATCGCTTCGGACAAGGCTGTAGGAATCGAACCCACAACCGAAGTGCGACTGGCCTTTATCGCCTACCACTGGCCTACAGGAAGTCCCTGTTTAGTAGAAACTAGTTTTATTATATTAAGCAGCATGATATATGAAGTATAAGTCCATATGTGATTAATCTCACTATAGATCGACTTATGTATATAATTTTGCTAACCATTTGTTTGAAACAGATGGAATGACCCGTCATTCTATCACATGATCTGCTAACACTTCACGAATAACAAATTCAACTTCATTTATTTAAGAGATGAAGTGGAAATTGTTCAAGGCACGAACAACAGTGATATTGTATCAAAATAAAGTAAGTATTTATTCTAATTCAAATTTTCAACTTTAGGGAAATGATCTTGAAAACCAAAAATGTTGTCCTAGTTCTCTTATACCTGATGAATCAGATGGTACCTTAGATCGTCACAAATTAATGGATTTGTGATTACTGGCTTTTCCATAGCCATGTTCTCTACCACTCTCCATCAGAACATGATGGTTAGATTTCTCTTCCATATCCATATTTTCACCTATGTGGAAACCCAGTGATTAGTTTATTTGGGTAATCGTTACATTTCATACTTTAGTTTTTAAAGCCAAGTTTTGGTATTCCTTTTTACGATGTGGGTTTCTATTAAAGAAACTTTCGAATAGTAAACCATTTATAACCGCGACGAATTTCGAGGGCGAAATTCATTTTAAGGGGGGTAGAATGTAACAACCCGAGATTTTATGAAAAATATTCTTTTTAATTTTATTAATGTCTTGTGTTGTACGCTACACCAAAAGGAGCTTACACAATACACATCCTTGACTTGACTTGCATTACACGCAATCACAACCTTCCTCGATAGCGTGTGTAGTACGCAATACTGAGTTTCACGAAACAACGATATGCTATTAAAATATTATTAAAACTAGCCGTTATAAATAGTAATAACCACTTTTTGAAATCCAGTAAATCTTATTTTTCAAAATGAACTTTATTTTTGGATTCGGAGTATCGAATTTAGCCTAAGGTGAAATTTTGGTACTTTTCGGATAACTTTCATATTCTGATGAATAGTGAAAATTACTAAATTATAATTAAAAAAAACTTTTTTAATCGAAATAATTAATAGTGATAAATTATTAATTTCAGTGGTTTTAAAGTATATTTAGAATATATTTTTACAATTTAATACAATGTTGGTCATTGGTTGTAATTTCACATTTAAACCAGACATAATCAAGTGTCAATCTTTTGATAGATTTTGTTTCTTAAAAACACGCTATTTGTTTTAACAGCGGGATTTAATTATAAAATTAATTAATGCAACTTTTATGTTATGAATTTGGTAAAATAGACTTCATTTTTGAATTCGGAATATGAAATATAGCTTGGGATGAAATTTTGGCATTTTTCTGAAAAACTTCAATTTTTGATGAATAGTGAAACCACTAAGTGGTAGGTTAAAAACTAAATTTTGCATAAAACTTAATTTTACCGCTTCTGTGAATGGAATTTCAAAAATCCGACAGACACGGTTAATATCAAGGACTAAAATGTGGTTCAATGAGATGAAAATAATTTTTGGTGAATAGTAACTTTTTACTTTTTTTACCACGGTTAATAGTAAATAGGGTAACTAAGGGTAAATATGATATTACTATTACCCTAACACATGTCCTAATTCTATTGGATAAGTGTAATTCGACCAAAAACAACCTTATGAATATAATATGACCATTTAGGACCACTTGTATTAGATTAGGACATTTATTATTAATTTATTTAAAGAAGGGTTAAAATAGTTAAAATCAAAGTTTAATAAGTAAATCATTTTTAATATGGGGTTATACATAAGATAAATTCGACTATAAATATTCACTAGAAATCTAAAAAGATTTCCTACATGATGGTATTTTATTTGTAATTTTTAGACATCAAATAATATAATTTATTTATGACACAAAGATGATGCAGTAATTATCTTATTAATGAAATATTGACATAATTGATAATATAAATACCAAAATAAATGTAATTTAAGACTTTTTATGAATTCCACTAATTTTCTAGGTTACTATGATATATTAGTGTTGATTTAATCAACTTGGTTCGAACATTTAATTCTGTTATGACTTTCACAAAAATCATATATCAAATAGTGTCAAAATTGACACAAAATAGTTTTTAAATCAAATATTATATTATTAATTGTTATTGTATTCCTAAAAATCTAAGGTTCGGCCAAATGACTTAGATAAGGATATATATATTAATAATAAACAATTTGGGGTTCGTTTGGCATGTTATAGTAAGTTTATTAACCATATAGTGAAAGAAAACAAAAAGACATGGTAAAAGTTAAATTATTTAACTTAGAGTTAAATCTAATTGATAAGGTTAAAATAATATCCTAAACTTGTCTAAATTATATTGGTTGATAGTATTTCGACCCATCCCCACTTTAGCCTCGAAATAAGACCCTTTGGAACCATTATAAACCGATTTTGACTTTAATATAAAATAATATTTTGAGATATTCCTAAGATGCCCCTCTCCTCCCCTATAAAATGACACATCCTCCCCCCTCCTCCTCACACCAATTTGAGCACTCAAGCTCGGCCAAACCCTGCCAATTTATCCTCTCCACTTCCCTAGCAACATCCTAGAGGTTCTGGTCTTCCTCAAAGACCAATTTTAGTGCCCTAAGAGGAGGTCTCAAAGAGGCACTTCAAAGAAGAGGTAATTACCGTTACCAATTCTTTCATCTTTATTTCTTCTTCCACTTCTTCTTATTAGGTTGTATCATTATGAAGTAATAACATCAGTTTCAATCATATACTGATATGTTATTATAATTATGAAACAACCCTAATCCACCTTCTATTCATCCTATGGAAAAATGAAATCACCGCGCGTGCGTACGTACGGAATACCGTCTCCACGCCGTGGTGTAATCTATTTTCCACCACCACCTTACATGGATGGGTATAATGGTGTAAAGAATAACTATAAATAGTTATTACAACATCATATTGATTCTGATATATTGTATAATCCACTCCAATTCAATTCAATATTTATAGAAATGATATCATCGCTCGTGCGTACGTACGGAATACCGTCTCCACGACGCGATGAGATTCATTCTCCATGTTAACCATTTAAGAATGATTATAATGTATATATAAGAAATAATAATGAAATATATGACATTATAAAGATACTGGATTTATGTATATATATACCTATGTATGTCATCTACTTACTTCCATTTCAAGACAATAAGGAAAGGAAAACAGCGTTCATGCGTACGTACGGACTACCGTCTCCATGAACGGTGTTTTTCATTTTATTTATCTACCTATTATATATATATATATACTGAATATATATGATATATAAATCATATTTTATATTCTGGAAGTAAGTAAATCATGATATAAGTAATAATGATGTCAAGAACAACGAGTCAAAACACCTACGATAAATGAAACGATTTTACCCAAAACGCTTCTTTAACATGGAATTTACAAAAGAACGGGTAATATAATGTCATAAGTGAACCATATATGATATCATAACAATGAATATGATTCTGTAATAAGTCAATAACATGATTTAAATCATTATACAGGAGGTTCGGACACTTACAAAGCAAGTCGGACCTAAGGTAAGGGAAATATCACAATCTCATTTTTTATCCGAGATTGTTTATTCGTAAGTATTTACTGGGGTGTATTTTATCATCCACATCCATGTTTCATCAAAATGTAATATTATTTCCATCCACCTACAATTTTTTAAAACCATTTTTACCCTTTGGTGAGTTTTTAGTAATATGTATGAAAGTAATCTTTTGTCGTACGAGGTACTTTTTGACTTTTCCGACAAAAGTACGAAGAATGTTTTTTTTAACTTATACGACACGAACGGATTTATACTGTTTTATAAAGCCTTATTTTCATGAAGATTCCTCTAAAAGATTTCATGACTATTTTCAATAAAATATCTTTCTTTTAAAATTGCATGATGTTTTGTGAAAAGAAATTGATTTTGAAGAAGAAAGGATATTTTCCTCAAGAATTCATTTCAAGTGTTTTATCAAAATTATTTTCCATCTAAGATAATAAAGGGTTCTGTTTCTATCCATATTTTTACATTGATTTGACTATGTTGTGATGGAATTATGTTTATGAATTCCTTTATCTTATAAGAATGGTTTTATGATGTCATGTTGTTTAAGAATCCCATTTTTATTACATGCGTTATGAAATGATGTATGATTTATGATTTTGTGGCACACATAAGAAAGGATTCATTATAAGATGGGTGGGACCTATATCTCCCTCCAATGCATTGGGTAAAGATTTTATATCTCATGAGATAGACATGGCTGGAATGGTAGGTTATACCGGTTCAGTGAAACAGGACTGAAACGAGGATTACTCGATTCAGAAAGGGACTTTGTCCACTAAGATAGTCTTGGCAATGAGTCTTGACTAACAAGAAATGATTCTCTATGATTATGTGTGTATGACACAATGAGTAATGTTTTAAGTTATGATTTCATTTCACTAGTAGGATTTATCCCATGTTATGAAATTATGCTCTCTTTTGCAGGTTAAGATTTCCAAAAAATGTTATGTTCTTATGAAAATTATGTGATTGATATTTCCTTTGTTTACCCTTACTGAGAATTTGAGCTCACCCTTTTATGTTTTCTTTTCCCCAGGATATAAAGAAAGGTTTTAGGTATAAAAAGGAAGATCTTTATGGGAGATGTTGAAGATCTTCCACCACAATTAGAAGTTTACGTTCCGAGTTTCCAAAGACACTAAACTATTACGATCCTTGTGTGTGTGTTTTTGTTATGTACTAAGTATTCCGCAAATGTAATGTAATGTCCATGTACGTCAGGCTTCGGGTCTCTACAGTTGGTATCAGAGGAAAGGTTTAGTCAACCTTTGGAAACTAGGATGCGAGAACTTTAGTGAGATCCCTAGAGATATTTCTAAGGTATGTCTAGGGATGTCTCTAAGGTTAAGTATACGTATAGGTTATAGTCCTAGAATTGCGCTAACGATATTAGAATTTAACCTAAGATGTTAGATAATGAGGGTACTCCCCCTTTATTATGTTGTTTTCCCTAGCATGATTTTTGCCTCTCACACTATTCTTTTTGGGTTTTAGAAAATGGTTGGAAACAAGATGATTCACGATAATGGGGGATATGATGGACAATGGAATGATATTCTTCATGAGCAACCAAATGAAATGGGATTTTGAAGTCCAAACATCATTATTATGCCAAATCAGCAATCTCATAATATGATCAATAAAGTAAAATTTTGTAAGTTTCCTGACTCGGCTAATAAGAGAAAGATCGAGTTTCATGATGATCATAGAGGAAAGAAAGTTCAATTTCCCCTATGTAAATCATGTGGGAAGAGGCATCAAGGAGAATGTTTCAAGGGAACAGGAAGATGCTTTGGGTGTGGAAAATAAGGACACAAAGCAAGTAAGTGCAAAGGAAAAGGGTCGGTTAACACCATGGATGAGGATAATGGTATTGCTATGACATCAAAAATGGTTAAGTGTTTTAAATGTGGAATGTATGGGCATTATGCAAACAAATGCCCTAAGGGAAAGACTCATGAAGAGAATCAGTATGGTCATATGGGTAGTATTTATGTGGATGATGATGAAGAGACTACAAATGATATGTGAGATGAAAGAATTGTTGAAGCTCGGTCAATGTTTTAAGAATGTTGTGGAATGATTAAATGTTTATCATGTGTAATGTTGTATAAGAAATATCATGGTACTATGAAATAAAGAGACATCTGAGGATTGTTACACTGTTGTCTTTCCTTGAGTTATGAAAGTGTATGATTAATGGTACCACTATCCATGAAAGGTTATTCAGATATTTTTGGAATGTAGATGATATGCGCATAATGAAGGGATAAGGAGAAAATTAAATGTTTGATAGTATTCATGAGCTCATGATTGATATAAGGACTAAGTGATATCATGGTTTGAGTATATAGAATTTTGAGGATTTTGGTAACTGCATTCATGTTTTCATTAAGGTTCAATGGGTATTCAAGAGAATACATGATTAAGGACTTTGAATGCTTTGAATGTGACCAACAAGACATATCTTATGATATGTGGGGATCAACGACAGTATTAAATCTCTGGTAATCGTTGTCACTATATTATGAGAGTGGACTGCAGTATTATGTATAAGCCTAAAGATTAGACTGGATTATGTTGGACATAAGTTAGTATTGTTTAAGGATAGAAGATTTTCGATATTATTGATGGGATGTTATAGTAACGTAGTTTTAGAAAAAAGGACAACCTGCAGGACGGGCGACAGCCCATCGCTTCGGACAAGGCTGTAGGAATCGAACCCACAACCGAAGTGCGACTGGCCTTTATCGCCTACCACTGGCCTACAGGAAGTCCCTGTTTAGTAGAAACTAGTTTTATTATATTAAGCAGCATGATATATGAAGTATAAGTCCATATGTGATTAATCTCACTATAGATCGACTTATGTATATAATTTTGCTAACCTTTTGTTTGAAACAGATGGAATGACCCGTCATTCTATCACATGATCTGCTAACACTTCACGAATAACAAATTCAACTTCATTTATTTAAGAGATGAAGTGGAAATTGTTCAAGGCACGAACAACAGTGATATTGTATCAAAATAAAGTAAGTATTTATTCTAATTCAAATTTTCAACTTTAGGGAAATGATCTTGAAAACCAAAAATGTTGTCCTAGTTCTCTTATACCTGATGAATCAGATGGTACCTTAGATCGTCACAAATTAATGGATTTGTGATTACTGGCTTTTCCATAGCCATGTTCTCTACCACTCTCCATCAGAACATGATGGTTAGATTTCTCTTCCATATCCATATTTTCACCTATGTGGAAACCCAGTGATTAGTTTATTTGGGTAATCGTTACATTTCATACTTTAGTTTTTAAAGCCAAGTTTTGGTATTCCTTTTTACGATGTGGGTTTCTATTAAAGAAACTTTCGAATAGTAAACCATTTATAACCGCGACGAATTTCGAGGGCGAAATTCATTTTAAGGGGGGTAGAATGTAACAACCCGAGATTTTATGAAAAATATTCTTTTTAATTTTATTAATGTCTTGTGTTGTACGCTACACCAAAAGGAGCTTACACAATACACATCCTTGACTTGACTTGCATTACACGCAATCACAACCTTCCTCGATAGCGTGTGTAGTACGCAATACTGAGTTTCACGAAACAACGATATGCTATTAAAATATTATTAAAACTAGCCGTTATAAATAGTAATAACCACTTTTTGAAATCCAGTAAATCTTATTTTTCAAAATGAACTTTATTTTTGGATTCGGAGTATCGAATTTAGCCTAAGGTGAAATTTTGGTACTTTTCGGATAACTTTCATATTCTGATGAATAGTGAAAATTACTAAATTATAATTAAAAAAAACTTTTTTAATCGAAATAATTAATAGTGATAAATTATTAATTTGAGTGGTTTTAAAGTATATTTAGAATATATTTTTACAATTTAATACAATGTTGGTCATTGGTTGTAATTTCACATTTAAACCAGACATAATCAAGTGTCAATATTTTGATAGATTTTGTTTCTTAAAAACACGCTATTTGTTTTAACAGCGGGATTTAATTATAAAATTAATTAATGCAACTTTTATGTTATGAATTTGGTAAAATAGACTTCATTTTTGAATTCGGAATATGAAATATAGCTTGGGATGAAATTTTGGCATTTTTCTGAAAAACTTCAATTTTTGATGAATAGTGAAACCACTAAGTGGTAGGTTAAAAACTAAATTTTGCATAAAACTTAATTTTACCGCTTCTGTGAATGGAATTTCAAAAATCCGACAGACACGGTTAATATCAAGGACTAAAATGTGGTTCAATGAGATGAAAATAATTTTTGGTGAATAGTAACTTTTTACTTTTTTTACCACGGTTAATAGTAAATAGGGTAACTAAGGGTAAATATGATATTACTATTACCCTAACACATGTCCTAATTCTATTGGATAAGTGTAATTCGACCAAAAACAACCTTATGAATATAATATGACCATTTAGGCCCACTTGTATTAGATTAGGACATTTATTATTAATTTATTTAAAGAAGGGTTAAAATAGTTAAAATCAAAGTTTAATAAGTAAATCATTTTTAATATGGGGTTATACATAAGATAAATTCGACTATAAATATTCACTAGAAATCTAAAAAGATTTACTACATGATGGTATTTTATTTGTAATTTTTAGACATCAAATAATATAATTTATTTATGACACAAAGATGATGCAGTAATTATCTTATTAATGAAATATTGACATAATTGATAATATAAATACCAAAATAAATTTAATTTAAGACTTTTTATGAATTCCACTAATTTTCTAGGTTACTATGATATATTAGTGTTGATTTAATCAACTTGGTTCGAACATTTAATTCTGTTATGACTTTCACAAAAATCATATATCAAATCGTGTCAAAATTGACACAAAATAGTTTTTAAATAAAATATTATATTATTAATTGTTATTGTATTCCTAAAAATCTAAGGTTCGGCCAAATGACTTAGATAAGTATATATATATTAATAATAAACAATTTGGGGTTCGTTTGGCATGTTATAGTAAGTTTATTAACCATATAGTGAAAGAAAACAAAAAGACATGGTAAAAGTTAAATTATTTAACTTAGAGTTAAATCTAATTGATAAGGTTAAAATAATATCCTAAACTTGTCTAAATTATATTGGTTGATAGTATTTCGACCCATCCCCACTTTAGCCTCGAAATAAGACCCTTTGGAACCATTATAAACCGATTTTGACTTTAATATAAAATAATATTTTGAGATATTCCTAAGATGCCCCTCTCCTCCCCTATAAAAGGACACATCCTCCCCCCTCCTCCTCACACCAATTTGAGCACTCAAGCTCGGCCAAACCCTGCCAATTTATCCTCTCCACTTCTCTAGCAACATCCTAGAGGTTCTGGTCTTCATCAAAGACCAATTTTAGTGCCCTAAGAGGAGGTCTCAAAGAGGCACTTCAAAGAAGAGGTAATTACCGTTACCAATTCTTTCATCTTTATTTCTTCTTCCACTTCTTCTTATTAGGTTGTATCATTATGAAGTAATAACATCAGTATCAATCATATACTGATATGTTATTATAATTATGAAACAACCCTAATCCACCTTCTATCCATCCTACGGAAAAATGAAATCACCGCGCGTGCGTACGTACGGAATACAGTCTCCACGCCGTGGTGTAATCTATTTTCCACCACCACCTTACATGGATGGGTATAATGGTGTAAAGAATAACTATAAATAGTTATTACAACATCATATTGATTCTGATATATTGTATAATCCACTCCAATTCAATTCAATATTTATAGAAATGATATCATCGCTCGTGCGTACGTACGGAATACCGTCTCCACGACGCGATGAGATTCATTCTCCATGTTAACCATTTAAGAATGATTATAATGTATATATAAGAAATAATAATGAAATATATGACATTATAAAGCTACTGGATTTATGTATATATATACCTATGTATGTCATCTACTTACTTCCATTTCAAGACAATAAGGAAAGGAAAACAACGTTCATGCGTACGTACGGACTACCGTCTCCATGAACGGTGTTTTTCATTTTATTTATCTACCTATTATATATATATATATACTGAATATATATGATATGTAAATCATATTTTATATTCTGGAAGTAAGTAAATCATGATATAAGTAATAATGATGTCAAGAACAACGAGTCAAAACACCTACGATAAATGAAACGATTTTACCCAAAACGCTTCTTTAACATGGAATTTACAAAAGAACGGGTAATATAATGTCATAAGTGAACCATATATGATATCATAACAATGAATATGATTCTTTAATAAGTCAATAACATGATTTAAATCATTATACAGGAGGTTCGGACACTTACAAAGCAAGTCGGACCTAAGGTAAGGGAAATATCACAATCTCATTTTTTATCCGAGATTGTTTATTCGTAAGTATTTACTGGGGTGTATTTTATCATCCACATCCATGTTTCATCAAAATGTAATATTATTTCCATCCACCTACAATTTTTTAAAACCATTTTTACCCTTCGGTGAGTTTTTAGTAATATGTATGAAAGGAATCTTTTGTCGTACGAGGTACTTTTTGACTTTTCCGACAAAAGTACGAAGAATGTTTTTTTTAACTTATACGGCACGAACGGATTTATACTGTTTTATAAAGCCTTATTTTCATGAATATTCCTCTAAAAGATTTCATGACTATTTTCAATAAAATCTCTTTATTTTAAAATTGCATGATGTTTTGTGAAAAGAAATTGATTTTGAAGAAGAAAGGATATTTTCCTCAAGAATTCATTTCAAGTGATTTATCAAAATTATTTTCCATCTAAGATAATAAAGGGTTCTGTTTCTATCCATATTTTTACATTGATTTGACTATGTTGTGATGGAATTATGTTTATGAATTCCTTTATCTTATAAGAATGGTTTTATGATGTCATGTTGTTTAAGAATCCCATTTTTATTACATGGGTTATGAAATGATGTATGATTTATGATTTTGTGGCACACATAAGAAAGGATTCATTATAAGATGGGTGGGACCTATATCTCCCTCCAATGCATTGGGTAAAGATTTTATATCTCATGAGATAGACATGTCTGGAATGGTAGGTTATACCGGTTCAGTGAAACAGGACTGAAACGAGGATTACTCGATTCAGAAAGGGACTTTGTCCACTAAGATAGTCTTGGCAATGAGTCTTGACTAACAAGAAATGATTCTCTATGATTATGTGTGTATGCCACAATGAGTAATGTTTTAAGTTATGATTTCATTTCACTACTAGGATTTATCCCATGTTATGAAATTATGCTCTCTTTTGCAGGTTAAGATTTCCAAAAAATGTTATGTTCTTATGAAAATTATGTGATTGATATTTCCTTTGTTTACCCTTACTGAGCATTTGAGCTCACCCTTTTATGTTTTCTTTTCCCCAGGATATAAAGAAAGGTTTTAGGTATAAAAAGGAAGATCTTTATGGGAGATGTTGATGATCTTCTACCACAATTAGAAGTTTACGTTCCGAGTTTCCAAAGACACTAAACTATTACGATCCTTGTGTGTGTGTTTTTGTTATGTACTAAGTATTCCGCAAATGTAATGTAATGTCCATGTACGTCAGGCTTCGGGTCTCTAAATTTTACATTTAAATATATTGATAATTAGAACAAACATAAACTAACAAAACCCATGTCTTTCATAGTTAATAGATATTTTGTATCTTTTATGTAAGAAACTACTTAATCCATAGTAATCCTTCAGTATCAGCAATAAATTCATCATACAAGATACCTTTTTAATAATTTCATGTGTAATAATTTTCTTAATAACCTAGGGAATGTAAATAAAAGAAGAGGGTGATATAAAATACATGTTAAAGGAAATATATAACTAAAATTTTCAAAAAACATAAGTTCAGTTAATATATTATGATTGAATAAATAAAATACATGAATCCATAATCAACTGAAACTAAGATAATTCTATATCCATGATAAAACATAAAAAATGGATAATAATAATCCTAATCTCATTCCAATGGAATAAAAAATCTCAATCATCAAAAAAAAGTTTCCAAGGACATGTTTCAACGAATTTACTCTTTTTCAAGACCATAGTAAAGAAATTTTGCAGAATATGGTAGGAAAACAATAAATACCCACACTTTATTTTTCTAATGATACTAGTTGATTCATCTACGGGCTATATAATTATAGGCCCCACCTTCCACTAGATAAAGTCCAATAGATTCATTATTGGAGTCAACAATAATTTTCATACCATTCCTTAAGAAACCACTTATTGAATAAAAACATGGCTATTAATATAATGAAATTTATGGAATTTCAATACATAATCAACTTGTGTTAGCTATTAATAATTATCATGAGTATTAGTAATTTTTCTCAAGACAATAAAAGGGTTAACATGGTCATGTCCCATCAAAAAAAAGAAGGTGGATGGTCAAATAATAAATAGTCAAATTTATTATAATTATCCCTATTTTAAGAAAAAAATATAGAATTACAATAAATTTCCCCCCGCCAATAGAATAAAATTATTTCTAGGTGTACATAATTCAAATGAAATTATATAAAAATATAAAGTTCATACCGTAAAGGTAAATGAGTATATAGATAAGTTAAAAATAGAATAACATGATTATAAGACATCTAGAGAAACTAGGTGAATGGTTTAAAAATAATATAACCCCATTTCAACAAGGATATATATAAGGGATTTGAAATAAACTAAAAAAACCCTATAAAATTATAATTATTTTAATTGTATAAAAAAAGAAGGGGTCATGAATTTAATTATATGATGTTGTGAGTTTACTCTCCAAAACAATATTATATGTGTGTGTGTGTGTGTTTGTGTGTATATTTTAGGATAAATCATGAAACATAAGTCTTGTTATGGTAAATACATTGTAAAATGATATGGAAAATGGAAGCTAAAAAATAAAATAGATTTTAGAAAACATATTTATCATTGAAATAAAATACAATTTAACATATCGCTTTTAAGTGTAACTTTTGAAAAGGTGGTGTGAAATATTTTTGAAAACATTGACTTTCAAAAAATATTCTCCATTAATGGATCATTAAAAATTCCTAAATTTTATGTTATATAAATTTTTAGAGGAGGATAAAACAAAATAAAGTGAAAAGAAAACACTTTTTTATTTTTATTTGATTTTATTTAAAAACAAACATTATAAAAAGAGAAACAAAACATTATTTTTTATTAAAAATTAATTATAAAAATGAAAATTATAAAATAAAATATAATACAATATTTTTTTGGTATAAAAAAATCATGGATAATAAAATTTCAATATATAACCTTATAACTCAAAGAAAGAAGATTTGAATAATCAATATCCCTTACGAGATACATACTCCATTAATCATGAGTAATTTCAAAAGGGGTTTATCTGGTAAAACTATAAAAAATGAGAGAAAAACACATAATAAAATTAAATTCAAAAATAGACTCAACTTATATGAATTAATTTTAAGTTAATGATCATAACTAAATTAAAAAAAAATTGTGTTACCAAAAACACTTACAACTAAGGTAACACTTGAGTCTAAATAAATTTGAAGAAAAGAAGTTGATTTGGATTATATTTCCCATGAATTACAAGGAAATAATCTATATAACATTACTAGGATATTAAACCAATATAATAATATAAAAATGTAAACATGGTGAATAACATATAATATGTATCAAAGATACAAAATTGAGACCATGAAAACTTTTGTGTCTTGAGTAAAAATTTAATCACAACCCCTTGAAGGGATTGTAATTAAAATTAAATTACCATGATTATATGATAATTAATGGTATTATATCTCAAATAGTTATTATATATATTACAAACATAAAATTAGGTTTATAATACCAAACATGTCAGAAATAGAGGAATTTGAGATAAAAACACTTACCTCGGTCATGATTCATTCTGACCATGCACCAAAAAACATAAATAATTAAAATAATTTCACTAAATAAAAAATTAATAGATTTATTCATAATAAAAAACATTATATATTCCTCAATTATAATAATTTTATAAATACATAATATTTAGATTTTACCTTCTTTCAAGACCGAGTATAAGTAATCTTTATCATTTTGAATTAGTTTTGTAAAAACTGTGTTGGTTGTCATTCTTGTTAGTAAGTTAATAATTAAAAAGTAGTTAAATTTTATAGAATATATATTCTATGATATTTTATAAATCTATATTTAATTTTCATGATAGTTTTTTTATAATCCATGTGGTTGAAATTGGCAATGAAAACGTTTCAGTGTTTCTTAATGAATGATGGGTGGTTTATTAATTAATGAGTTAAATATTCACATAAACATAAAAAACTAGAAAAAAATAGTATTTAAATATTTATACCATATTATAAAATTAGTTAAGTTATTTTTGTCATTCATGATATAAATATAATTTATTGTTCATCTATGTCGTTAAACTGACTAAAACATGAACCTATAATGATTAATGGGTGATTATAAGGTGGTTTAATTATAATATCATATATACCAAAAGTATAAGTATCAAATTTGGTTCTTATTAGTGTCATATATTATAATTTTAATTTATTATAAATTAATATAATTTATATAAATTCATTACATATAAATAATATATTATTTTCCTCTAAGTTTTATCCATTTAAAAAATTGAATTAAATATAAATGTTTGTTGATCAAATCATTAATAGGTTTTCCAATTTATCATACCAAGACATTAATGGTATAATAAATTTAATATTTATCCTTTAATATCATTCTACATACCATAAATCTTTGTAGTTTATGAAAAAAAAATTAAAATTAATCATTTTATTGAGGTGGTAGTCCATATGTTAAAATAGTTCATGATGTCATGTTCCATATTAAAATAAAAAGGATCAATATGGTTTATTGTTTTTGAAACATAAAAATAATATGAATATCATAATTTTTTATTAATTATCCCACCTAAACTATCATTTTAATGTGTTGAAGTAAAATTAATCACATTTTGTTGTGCAGGCGGTACCCCACACTATGCTCGAATGAAATTTTCATTTGTCTTAATTGAAAGGGGAAAAGTGATTAATTATTATTACAATAAAATATTAAAATTAAATATTTTACCAATAATTATGTAATTAAATATGGATTTTAAAATTTTAGTTGGAAAATAATAATTGAAAAGATGGAAGTTATGTGAAATTGATTATTCGCGTTAAACACTTTGAGATTTCTTCAGAAGATCCCTTGGAAATTGACTGAATAAAACTATATCATCTGAATAAAAGATAATTATCAGGAAATATTATTATATTGGAATTGGAAATTTTATTTTTTAGGAAGAAATATAATTTTTAGGTTTTCTTTAATGTCGTGGTGAGAGGGTCCTTTTATAAGGGATGAGAATTGACTTTTTTAAAATATTTCCACATAATATAAATGGTGAACAAGTTAAACTTGTCTTGTACAAAAAAGGTTGGTAAATAAGTTAGTGGTTAAGTGAAAAGATTGATAAAAACCTCAAAAACTCATTTATATAAATTATTTTATCATATTTCAAGACCTTTACTCCTCGAATTATTACTTTAATAATTTTTTCTTTTACCACGGTAACTAGTTTTTACAAAAAGTTTCAAAATAATTTTTTCCAAACATAAATTGTTCCTTATTAGATAATTTATAAGAAATAGTTATAAATTTTAAATCTACGTAATTTTATTCAATTTATAAAATTGATTAAAATTAATTTTAAAATAAAAAAATATGATGTATTAAAAAAAATTGAAATTTTTTTTGCTAATGTTATTAAATATAAAATATGTGTTTCTAAATTCCAAACAACCTTTTAAAAATTATAAATTTACTTATCAATACCTATTTGGCCTTAAAAATTTTCATTAATTTATAATTCATACTTATATACTAATAACATTAAAAAATTCATGTTATTTGTTAAGACGTTATTTTCACCAACAATATTTTTTTTAGAAAAATATAAAAAATTAATATTAATTAAATATTACTATAATGAAACTAATAAAAATCAATTCTTGAAATTAAAATTATAAATTTTAGATATTTAACTTTTAAATAAAAAGGTGAGGTATAATGAAAAAATATTCTTTTATGAAGATATATTTTTAATAATATTAACCATTCTTATTCATATTTCCTATCATTTATTAATTAAATTAGTATAAACCCATTATCCATATCAAATAAGTTTGAAAATAATTAATAATTTTTTTGAAATATAGATTCATACGCAATAGAAGGGAAACCTTTATAATAATACATTTCAATGTATAAAATGACAACATTTTTTCATTTTAGCTATATCATTTGAATTTCATATATATATAAAGTATATTTTATTTTATTGTTATAAATATTTTATAAAGTGATTAATCCAATACAATCACACTAATTCAATTGATATGTTTTAATATTCACATATAAATATTAATATTTCATCAAAATGTATAGTAGATTTATTTAAGTTTACTGTTCATGGGTAGAGTAGGATATCGAAACCATGATTTAATTAATTCTAATCATATATTAAAATATTTGGTTGTTAAATTCTCCCCCACATAAATAAATTAATCCCTCAAAATTTTAATTATCAATAATTTAAGAAAGTAGGTGAGGGTATTCTTAATATATTAATCAATCAGAGTATAACTTCTAATATGACCTCTACCTTACACTCTTAAGCTATATAAAGTTACTTATATTTTTTCAAACAATATAATCCAATTAACCGGTAATACACCCAAGTATTATAAAAATATAGTCATATATTATCTCAAACATACCTCTCCAAAAACCATTTGAATCTATAAGTCAATAAACTATAGTGAAGTTAAATATTCCTCAAAGAAATTTACTCTATATTAACCCTCAAATTTTATTAACCATTAATTCATAGTGTCTCACCATAGTCAATTTATATCAAAATATAAAAAAATAGTTAAAATTTACCAAAAAAATCATAAATTATCATCAATTTTATGTATATTGATATAACAAACATTTTCAAAATATATCAACCCTTTATTATCAGGACATGAAACATTTAATAAACCTAAAACTTATGCATCCTCTAAAAATGTCTTCTTCAATAATTGTCTCAAAAAATATAATCTTCAATAAAATCATTTATAAAGGTTATTGATGCCATTTAATAAATGATTTCAAACATTTAATAAAAAATTTATGATGAAATATCCTTATATGTTTCACATGATCATTAAAAACATTTAGAATATACCCAAATTTCATCAATAAATATCAATTCACTAATTAAAATAGCTAGCAATATCAAGAATTAATTTTTATTATTATATCAACCTCACTACCATAGTTCAGAAAAGGAAACTCATTTATCCATCATAATAGGCATATAATAATGTTATTAATGATTCATATATTCTCCCTTATTCAATTATATTGAAAATTAGATTCTAGATACATACCATTCTCGGCATCATGTTCATGATCTTTTTTCAGACAAATACAAAAATCCAAAAATGTTTTATAATATAATTTGTGTAAAAATATCATAGGAATATGAAATATCTATCCTTAAATAGATGTATTCTCACCTTAATTTCATCCTTTGATCCATTTAGTTCAATCTAAATTATTTTAAGTTGCGTTCTATTTTACTTCACAACCAATTGCCTTAAAGTAACTATGAAATCAATCCCCCATATTGTTTCATAATTAGAATATGATCAACCAAATCATATTCCTATGTAGTTTCAAGTCAGGTGTATAAACTTAGATCTACTCTTCAGGAATTAGAGTAATGATCAATTCAATGGTCAACCAAATTATTTCTTGGTGATTACCCCTAGGTGCATCCATTCTACAGCTACATCGACTTTATATAATCTAAATAGGGTTTTATTAATAAGTAAACCATCAACTCAAGGATATTATGATATTAGAGGATATCATTCTATACTTAGTCTTATCTCAAGGGTTTTCACTAAGGCTCCCGAACCCTAACACACAAATAAAATTTTCATCATTACCTGATAATTAAATCATATACTATCCAAAAGGGTTATATATACCATTGAAATTTCTATAAAACTTATCTTATTAACCTTTAAATTATCCACAACAAATATCATAATCTAAAAAGTTATCTAAACTCTACTCTGATATGAACTATGATTCCATGGACCCACACTCACAAATCTGGTTTCATAAACATATACTTTACATATTGGATTTGATACTAATTGTATATTATCAGGCATAATTGTCCCATAATTACATTCCCTGAAGAAAATATCTCTTTACATACTCTCCCAATATCATTTATGTTAATATGTTAAAAGAATTATGGAAAAAAACTAACAAAACCCATATCATTCACAACTGATGGATATTTTTTCTCTACAATATAAGATACTACTTAATCTATAGTAAGTCTTCAATATATCTGATAAATTATCAACACAACACATCCTTTTAGATATATAATATGTAATAATTTTATTCATAACCTCATGAATAGAAATATAAGAAATAGTTGATCTCAACCCCTCAGAAAGTGAAACACTTAATTAAAGATATAAATTACAAAAGAATTGTATACGTATTATAGTAGGAATAAATAAAATACATGAATCCATAAAAAACTAAAAATGATGGAATTTTATATATATGAAAATAAATGACCACATGGATATCAATATTTCTAATCATATACGGATGGATTTTATAATTTTGAACATAATCAAATTGATACAAAGACATTTTTCCAATACATTTACTTATCATCGAGACTCAAATCTAGAATTATTACTAAATTTTCTAGGTATATAACAAATACCAAAAATTATTTCTTCTCATGAGACCTATCGATGCATCGAGGGGCTATATATTTACGGCCCCACTTTTCACCTGATCTATAAAAATTTATTCATCATAATAGACAACATGGATTCTTATACAATTCCCCAAGAAGCCTCTTACTGAGTAAAAACATGGAAATATGTATTATGAAAGATACAAATTTCAACACATAATCATCCTACATTATAATTCAATAATCATAAAGAATATCATTACTTATCCCCATGTTAATTAATGAGATAAAATTGTCACAACTCATCCCGAGAAAGAAGGTGTATGGTCAAACAATACATATACAACCTTCCAAAAATCATCTATATTAGAAAAATAGTATACAAAATGCTGAAAATTTTCCCCATTTTAAAATAATAACATTCTTTATAGGCGAACATCACCCAAACTAAATTTTCTAAAAATGTGATGTTCACACCATATTGATCAATGAGTATATGGATAAGTAAATAATATAATAACATGATCATAATCCATCCATAGGAAGATGGTGTAGGGTTTTAAAAGATCATAACCCCAGTGAAAAAGGAAATACAAAAGGGTTTTGACCTAAATGAAAAATAGAATATCAAAAAATGCTTTGAATGGTTTCAAAAAAGAAGGGATCCAGAATTGAATTGTTTTATACCACAAGTTCTATCCCAAAAATGATATTATATATACATATATATATATATATATATATATTACAGGATAAATTGTGAAACATAAATTTAATTTGGGTAAATTATTTTGAAAAATATATTGTAAATAAAAGTGAGTACATAAAAGTGATTTTTTCAAAAAAAATATAACATTTTCATAAAATAATAATTTACATGTCACATTCAAAGGTAAATTTTGAATAGGGGATGTGAAATAATTTTAAAAAATTTAATTTTCAAAAAATAATACCCCATAATGGATCCTTGAAAATATATAATGTATACGTTAGTGAAATGAGTAGAGGATGATAAAAAATATAAAAGTGAATGGAAAACTATTTTTTATTATTTTCAACATAACATTATTCAAAAAACACATTGAAAGAAGACTAAAAAGAAATTAATTTGAGTTAAAATTTAATTTTTTAAATGTAGTTATAAAATACCATATAACAAAATCTTAGGTTGGTAGAATCCAATAATGGAGAAGAAATGTTCAAGATGAAATATTAAAACATAAGGAAATGAATTTGAGTTATGAATATACATTATGGGAAACATACTTCATGAAGAAAGATATATTTGTCGAGAAGTTTATGTGGTAAAAATTTAAACAATGATAAAATAACATATAATATAATCAAAGGTAATAATGTACCCAATTTATATGAAATGATTTCAAGTGAATTATCATAACTCATTAAATAAAATGTGAGTTTTCAAAAACTCTTATGGATGGGGAAACTATCACACCCATTTTTTTAGTCATTTTATTTATTTTATTTCTCTTGGCGTAGGGTGATTCTTTTACGTAAGTGCGGGTGATTCCTGGTTTAAAATTTTAATGTTGGGATGAGTTCATGGTTTGGGATAGTGTGAAAACATTGTTCGTTTAAGACGCACTACCCGCTTGGGCACGTGCTTTCCGCTTGGGTACGTGCAGCCCGCTTGCAGTCTGCTTGGGTACCGTACGGTGCATGAATACTGCACGGTTATCCAGTTTTAGCATTTTTATATTAGTTGGTTGAGTAGATAAATAAATAACCATATATTTGTATATATGTTTATATGTGTATATATATATATGTTTGTATATGTTTATATATAGGTATATGTGTCTATATATGTATTTATGTATATATATATATTTAAATTTTTTTAAATGGTTTTATTATTATAAATGTTTAGATTATATTAATAATTATTATTATTTTAATTAACTAATTATTATTATTGTCATTATTATTATTGTTGTTGTTGTTTTTTGAATAATATTATTATTATTATAATTATTGTTATAAGGGGAAAAATAAACCTAACCCTATCCCCCCCCTTCCTGTTCGATGCCCCCCCTCCTTTTGGCGGCGCAGCAGCCCCCCCTCCTGCGCGTTGTAGCCCTGCTCCGGTCGCTTCACGGCGCTCCGGCCACTGGCCGCCTCCACCTCACCGACCCTCTCGCCACCGTCTCACCGTCTTCCTCCGTCATCCCGCCCCCTGCTCCCTCACCCGACCGCGCCGATGCTGCCCCCTCCCATCCGGATCTGGTCCGGCGAACCACCGTCGTCCGTTCGCCCGCTGTCGGTGCTCCTCCTTCTCCCCCCCCCCATGGTCAGACCCTCCTTTGGTTTCCCCTACCTACTGCGCAACCCAGGCAGCGCGATCTGGACAGAAGGAGCGAACCTCTCCTTCCTCTATGGCGTAGTATCCATACCTCCCTTCTGATGAGGCACACTGCGACCTGCTATCCCTTCCCTGTAGTGTGACCCCGAGCAGCACACAGGCCCTGTGGTTTCTCCCCTTCAGTGTGTAGTGGCTTCTTGGACAGCCCTAGCAGCGTGAAACCCCCTTCTTTCTGATTATTCCTACCATGAGTTATTTATCCAAATTGGTTCCTCGATGAGGTAGGATCATAGAGGTGCGATTTTCCTTTGGTTGATTTTATTATCGTTTTTGCTATTTGGGTTTAATGCGGTGACATGTTTATATGTTCATGGTTGTGCGAGCAGCTTGTCATGACCGTTGGATAACGCTCTGACAACCGCGGGTTAGAGCGACTACGTTTATCACCGATATTTGGGTAAGGATATATTTATACATTGTTATATATTCTTATGCCAATTTAAATGTGATATTGAGTTGCGGGCCCTTGTGGTCTTTATCTGGTCTAGAGTCGTCTTTACCTGAATTATTAATTTAGAAATGTCTCGCTATTTGCATTGCAGGATATGTATACCTATGGTATATAGGTTTATGGTGTATATATGTATATACATATATATATATATATGCACATCAAAGACATGTGCACACAACTGTGTGACGTGTGAAGAAGGTTACCGTTGGAAGAGTGTGCGTTTTGGACACGGGTTAACCAAGGTAGGTGTTTCCAACCATTTCCCTGTTTGATTCAAACCTTGAGCACTTGAATGTTTTCAATTAATTCTTTTATATCATTTAATTTCTATTGTGTTTATGAAAATCATCTGACATAGTTTTATTGTTGTTTTAAATTTCTGAAAGTGGCTTTTAATGTTGGTTTATATGAAATGAATAGGTTCCTGGTAATGTTAAATTGAGTTCTTTGTGATGTGTTTGTTTGTAATTGATAGTGATTGTGTTTTGGAAATGCAATATTTGGTTTGGTGTGTTTTTTTGACAAAATTATGAACCAATAGGTTGTTTTAGAAAAGTTTTGGAATGGGTGGTTGGTTTGAAAGATGCAGTTTGCTTTTATAAAGTGTTGTGAAAGAATTGGGTTTGGTTTCAATGAGAAGTGTTTAATGAAAATGGTTTCTAAGGTGATTATTTTAAAAAACTAGATGTGCCATTGGATGTTGGCACATCCATGGGAGCACTAGGTGCTCACATGGATGTGCCTCCAAAAGAAAATGACACATGAAAACTATATTTTCTTAAAGATAGGTTTTTGATGAAATGGTTTGGTATTTCAGAGAGGGATGAAAAGAAGTTGGCCCAGTTGGCCTTTGGTGTGAGTTGAATGGTTTTTTGGTTTTAAGGCTCGTTTGGTATTGGGTATTAAATGGCGTGTTTGTACTGACTTTTGGAAAAAGTGTGTGTGCCCGATTGGCAACTTATCTCATTTATGAAATGTTTTGAAACTGCACATGTTGTGAAGGCCCGGTTGGAACCTTGTTGAATGTGAAAGAATTTCATATATACATATTTGTGGGCATCTCTACATGGGTACTTCCCTTCGATGGTTGTTGTGTGGTGGTGTCCGTGTAAGGGGTTAACAAGTGTGGTGAGATGAGTCACGCGTGCGAGGGCCTCCTACTTACACAGTATTATCGAAATCACCATGGTTTCCTGAGCGTCTTATAGATTATCGAGTGACGGTTGATTTCTATCCCTGATTAGATAGGTTAGTACCCCATGGAGTTGTGGACAGGCTAGGAGGGATGTGCCACTAGTTGGCTATTAGGGTGACCAGTTTTTTATTGACGATAGAGTACCACGCCGGCAGGTAGTCTGAAACCAAGTACGTCCAGGGTTTTTCTAGGGATGCTTAGGATCACCCATGGTTATTGCATATATCTTCTTGTTTACTTTTACTTTCACTTGGTTTCCAGCATTTACTTATTACCTGTTCTTCTTTTTAAAAAATGTGATAATCATGGATTTGAAATTAAGTTTTCAAGAAATGCGTTGTTTTGGGGAAAACGGTTGTGGTGTGTGTTGGTTTTTAAAATGGTAAATCAGGATCCTTTTCCTTTAAAATATGAAAACCCTATTTTCTATCTTTGTATGTGCAAACTAGTTTTTTTGGGATTGTTTCTAGAAAGTGGTATTGGTTGGATTCGGTGGTCTACTTTGGCATCCCTACTGAGCATTTTTAATGCTCACACCTATTTTTATCATTTCAGTCGTAGGTTTCCCCCGTTCAAGTTTTCTTGGCTGAGTTTCTCATTTTGGGAGCAATGTTGGCCTTGGTTGGGAGGTGACCAAAGGGTAACATAGAGGTACGTCTGCTGTTTGGTTTTATTTCTTTCCACTGCTAGAGTTTAGTGCTTTTGTTCGGTTTATTTTTATTTACTTATTTATCTTTTTTGGTCCAAATTGTTCCCAATGTTTTAACTTTGATGCCCGGCACTAGTTTCCATCCCGGGGGGATCGGGAACGTCACTCAGGACTTGCCGCGAGCCAGCTCGGGTGACCGGTTCAGGTTCACCCCGGGCTGGTTCATGACAAAATGGTATCAGATGAGGTTCTTGATATTTGGGATGTCTGGTAGAAGGATATTAGGATTTTTCAGGACTCAGGATGTAGGTTGCGGGTTGGTTCTTGATCACCACCGCCCGTGATGAGACCTAAGTTACCTGGGGTAGTCTGGGTTTTGAGTCCTTTGACTTTGATTGTTATGGTTTGAGGGATGATAATGAAGGAAAACTGGTTCATGTTGTGGCCTCACATGGGGTGGTGACCCATGTGGAGTCCAAGTGTCCAGTTCAAGGTCATTTTAGTGATATACCTTTCTTGGGATATGGCTCACCACCATGTCGCCGAGTTAGGCATATGCACTAGTTCCTCATTACGATGGTTTTTTGTTGACTGTGTTTTGTTTTGATCTTGGTTGATGTGAGCTTGTGTTAAAAATGAAATCGATTTTAAAGTGGAAAATTGTTTCTTTTAAATTGTTTTGAAATTTGTAGACTGAATTTTTAATGTGGGAGTGCTTTGATTTAGAAAATTTTATTGCTTGTTTGGATTTTATTAGGTAAAGAAGTTTCTGAACCGTGGTATTCCTTATGGAGGATCACATGTGCATCGATATGAGTAGATAGTTTGTGGGAGCACTTGTCCATGAGCGATGTAGCTGGGATTTGGTGAACGCACATGTGGTAGTCCATAAGAGGCCATAGGCGAGTTTTAAAATTTAAAACCAATGACAGGTTTTGGAAAATTAATTTTTACTTGTGTTTGTATATGTTAGGTTTATGTACCTGTTGCCTTTGACTTGGGTTGTTTCTTTGATTGAGGTTTGGCTTGATGCTGACCACAATTGTTTTTTTCATGCTCTTTTAAGTATGCCGTCCAGAAAGGTCTTTAAGGTTGCCATTGAGTCATGCCCAATTTTCAGTTATTTTCATGTGTTTTATTGATTCTGGTAATCAAAGTCCGCTATAGGTAGTTGTGTTGTTGTGGAATTAGTGTGGGCATTCGGGTTGGGAACTCCCAAGGTTTTTAGGGTTCATACCGTCTCAGGTTTATTTGAGGGTCCAGTTCTTGACTATTAAAGATGGATGTCTCACTAGCGTTGAAGATTGGAGTGTGTTTAATGGTAATTGGCTCTCGTGTTGGTTCCCCATCTGGCAAGGAGTGTATGCCGGAGGAACCTATTTCCAAGACACCATCTTCATCGATGTTGACTTCCTGTTATGTAACTGTTCTTTTGTGTGCCACCAGTATGGCCAGTTTGGGCATTCTAAGCCACCATCTTGCACCCCCCTTGAAAACGTGCCACCATTGTGGTCGTTTGAATCGTCTAGAAGAGGAAGAAGTTGGGGACTGGAGAATGCAAATGCCTGACTGTGAGGCTGGGGATGATTCATCCATCAAAGCCCCAACTACATGTCTCGGGGTGAAGATCGAACACAGTCAGGAATTGTCGCGAGTGTGTGGAACCTTGGTCTGGTCCATGTTTTCAGCCTTATGAAGGTAAATATCCAATGTTTTATTGCTCAATTATTGTCGTTGTTGTAAGCTCATCCTTTTTGTGGTTGCATGATGATCTTGTTCTACTACAATCCAAGTGTCCTCATTTTCTCTTGGTGTAGTTTTTAAATCGTTCAGATTCATTGAAAGGCGTCAGGTTCATGACTAAACGAACCCGGTTTGACCATGGGGATCATCTCAGCTGCGTACGTTAGGGGGATATTTTGTTCTGTAGAATTAATGGGTGTCGTTTTTTGGGATCTTTATTAGTTTTGACGCCTCTATGTGGCTTTTCATTTATTGCATTTGAGTTTTATAGATAATTCTTCCTTCCTGATGTCTTAGTGTGCCAGTTTTTCCCCGAATAGTTTTAATCCCAGTGGTGGAGTTGTTCCATTAGTATTGAGAAGTTGGGATGAGTTCAATTTGGGGAGTTCCCATGCCCCCCCCTGGGGGGCTGTGTTCGAGTTTCAAGGTCCCCATGTTAGTAAATTTCCGTGTTGGAGAGAACCCTCCTGTGTTCTCCCCTCAACCTCGAACAATGTTTTTACTTGAGTTGGTTGGGTGTGACATCTGTTGGTAATGGTCACCCCAAGCCTCTCAGTTTCTTCTGGTTTTTCCTGGGCACGGACTCGAGTTATGCTAACTGTTGGCTTGGGGACTTTCTGGGGGTAGAAAGTGTTTGTTGTGGGGAGAATTGTCACACCCATTTTTTTAGTCATTTTATTTATTTTATTTGTCTTGGCATTGAATGATTTTCTTTGCGTAAGTGCGGGTGAGTCCCGATTTAAAATTTTAATGTTGGGATGAGTTTATGGTTTGGGATAGTGTGCAAACACTGTGCGTTTAAGACGCGCAGCCTTCTTGGGCACATACTTTCTGCTTGGGTACGTGCATCCCGCTTGTAGTCCGCTTGGGTACCGTACGGTGCGCGAATACCGCACAGTCATCCAGTTTTAGTGTTATTAAATTAGTTGGTTGAGCGCATAAATAAATAAACATATATGTGTATATATGCTTATATGTGTATATATATATGTTTTTACATGTTTATATATAGGTATATGTGTCTATATATGTATATATATATATATATATCTGTTTAATTTTTTTTAAATGGTTTTATTATTACAAATGTTTTGATTATAATAATAATTATTATTATTATAATTAACTAATTATTATTGTCATTGTCATTATTATTATTATTATTATTATTATTATTATTAATTTATTATTAATATTGTTTTTCTAATTATTATTATTATTATTATAAGGGGAAAAATAAACCTAACCCTATTCCCCCCCTTCCTGTTCGCCCCCACCCCCTTTCTGGCCGTGCAGCAGCCTCCCCCCCCCTCCTGCGCGCTGCAGCCCTACGCTAGCCGCATCCCAGCGCTTCGGCCACCGGCCACCTCCGCCTCGCCAGCCCTCTCGCCACCGCCTCATTGTCCGCCTCCGCCAGCCCACCGTCGGCACGCCCCCTGCTACCTCACCCGACCGCGCCGGCGCCGCACCCTCCCGTCTGGAAAACCTCCGTCGTCCATTCACCAGCCGCCGGTGCTCCTCCTTCTCCCCCCCATGGCCAGACCCTCCTCTGGTTTCCCCTCCCCGCTGCACAACCCAGGCAGCGCAATCCAGACAGAAGGCGCAAGCCTCTCCACCCTCTGTGGCGTAGTATCCATACCTCCCTCTTGATGAGGCACACCGTGACCTGCTATCCCTTCCCTGCAGTGTGACCCCGAGCAGTGCACATGCCCTACGGTTTCTCCCCTTCAGTGTGTAGGGGCTTCTTGGATAGCCCTAACGGTGTGAATGCCCTTCCTTCCGATTAGGCCTACCGCGAGTTCTTTATCCAAATTGGTTCCTCAATGTGGTAGGATCATAGAGGTGAGATTTTCCTTTCATTGTGTTGAGTATCATTTTTACGATTTGGGTTTAATGCGGTGACATTTTTATATGTTCAAGCTTGTACGAGCAGCTTGTCAGGACCGTTGGATAATGCACTAACAACTGCGGGTGAGCGCGACTACTTTTATCGCTAATATTTGGGTAAGGATATATTTATACATTGTTATATATTCTAACACCAATTTAAATGTGAAATTGAGTTGCGAACCCTTGAGGTCTTTATCTGGTCTAGATTCGGCTTTACCTGAATTATTAATTTAGCAATGTCTCACTATTTTCATTGCAGGATATGTATACCTATGGTATATAGGTGTATGGTGTATATATGTATATATATATACATAAATATATATATATATATATATGTATATATGCACATCAAAGACACGTGCGCACGACTGTGTGATGTGTGAAGATGGTTACCGCTAGAAGAGTGTGCGTTTTGGACATGGGTTAACAGAGGTAGGTGTTTCCAACCATTTCTCTTTTTGATTCAAACCTTGACCACTTGAATGTTTTCAATTAATTCTTTTATATCGTTGTATTTATGTTGTGTTTTTTAAAACCATCTGACATAGTTGTATTGTTGTTTTAAATTTCTGGAAGTGGATTTTGATGTTGGTTTATATGAAATGAATAGGTTCTTGGTAAATTTAAATTGAGTTCCTTGTGATGTGTTTGGTTGTAATTGATAGTGATTGTGTTTTGGAAATGTAAGATTTGGTTTGGTCTTTTTGTTTGAAAAAATGATGAACCAATAGGTTGTTTTAGTAATGTTTTGGAAAGGGTGGTTGGTTTGAAAGATGCAGATTTCTTTTATAAAGTGTAGTGAAAGAATTGGGTTTGGATTCAATACTATGTGTTTTATGAAAATGGTTTCTAAGGTGATTCTTCAAAAAACTAGATGTTCCATTGGATGTTGGCACATCCATGGGAGCACTAGGTGATCACGTGGATGTGCCTCCAAATGAAAATGACACATGAAAACTATATTTTCTTAAAGATAGGTTTTTGATGAAATGGTTTGGTATTTCAAAGAGGGATGAAAAGAAGTTGGCCTGGTTGGACTTTTGTGTGAGTTGAGTAGTTGTTCGGTTTTAAGGCCCCTTTGGTATTTGGTTTTGAATGGGTTGTTTGTACTAGATTTTGGGAAAAGTGTGTGTGCCCGATTGGCAACATAACTCATTTACGAAATGTTTTGAAACTCTACATGTTGTGAAGGCCCGGTTGGCACCTTGTTGAATATGATAGAATTTCATTTATACATATTTGTGGCCATCTCTACAGGGGGACTTCCTTTCGAGGGTTGTCATGTGGTGGTGTCCGTGTAAGGGGTTGGAAAGTGCAGTGAGATGAGTCATGCGTGCGAGGGCCTCCTACTTACATAGTATTATCAAAATCACCATGGGTTCCTGGGCGTCTTATAGATTATCGAGTGACGGTTTCTTGCTAGCCCAGATTAGACAGGTTAGTACCCCCTAGAGTCGTGGAAAGTCCAGGAGGGATGTTCCACTGGTTGGCTATTAGGGCGACCAGATGGTTATTGACTATAGAGTACCATGCTGGCAGGTAGTCTGAAACCAAGTACATCCATTGGTTTTCTAGGGATGTTTAGGATCACCCATGGATATTGAATATATCTGCTTGTTTACTTTTAATTGCACTTGGTTTCCATCATTTACTTATTACCTATTCATCTTTTTCACAAATTTGATAAACATGGATTTGAAATTCAGTTTTCAAGAAATGAATTGTTTTGGGGAAAACGGGTTGTGGCATGTGTTGGTTTTTGAAATGGTAAATCGGGATACTTTTTCCTTTAAAATATTAAAACCCTATTTTCTATCTTTGTATGTGCAAACTAGTGTTTTTGGGATTGTTTATGGAAATTGGTCTTGGTTGGATTCTTTGGTTTACTTTGGCATCCCTACTGATCATTTTTAATGCTCACGCCTATTTTTATCTTTTAAGTCACAGGTTTCCCTCATTCATGTTTTCTTGGCTGAGTTGCTCATTTTAGGAGCAATGTTGGCCTTGGTTGGGAGGTGACCAAAGGGTCACATGGAGGTACGTCTGCTATTTGGTTTTATATCTTTCTGTTGCAAGAGTTTAGTTCTTTTGTTCTGTTTATTCTTATTTACTTATTTATCTTTTTGGGGCCAAATCATTCACAGTGTTTTAACTTTGATACCCGGTGATAGTTTCCATCCCGGGGGGATCAGGAACGCCCCTCGGGACTTGCCACGAGCCGGCTCAGGTGACTGGTTCAGGTTCACCCCAGGATGGTCCGTGATAGTAACACTTCAGTCAAAAGGAAATTAATGAAAATAAAATGATTTGGATTATATTTTATCATTAATTAAATTGAAATAGTGTATATAACACTCATTATATATAAAATAAATAGAATATTATACAACGTAATCTTGGTGAATAACATCTAATATGTCTCAATGAATTAGAATTGTGACTAAGAAAAAATTTATGGCTTGAGTAACACTTTAATCAAAACCCCTTGAAAGAGAGTAATTTTAATTGAAATAAAAATAATATTATTAAAAGATATTTAATTATATGATATATTAAATAGGTAGAATATACCCTAGATTACATAAATTACCTGGATAATACAAGCATGTCTCAAAGAGAGGAATTTGAGATCAAAACCCTTACCTCGATATAGATTCATTCTATACTTTCCCCAAACACCCTGAATAGCTAAATTAATTAAATTAAATACAAACTAAATAACCATATCTAAAACTATAACCTTTTATACGCCCCATTTTTAATCATTATAAACAATAATGTGATTTTGTTTTTACCTATTTTTAACATCAGTTGTATGTAATCTTTATTACATTGAAAAAGTATCCAAAAAATAGTGTTAGTATTTATTATTGGTTAAAATTATATAATTACATGATAATAAAATTTACTATACTATATGTTAAAATTTATTTTATAAATATATAATACCGTTTCATTTTATTTTGTTTTATAATCCTTGAAGATGAAATCGGTGATGAGCATAGTTAGTAGTTTCTTAATGAATTATGGGTGATTTCTTAATTAATGATTTAAATATTCATATACCCATTCCAAAAAAACATTATATATATATATATATAATATTATACCACTAAATAAGTTCTCATATTCATCCATGGTATAAATTCATTGTATTGTTCCAGTTGGTAGTTAAATCGACCCAACCAGAACCTACCATGATTAATGGGTGATTACAGGGTATTTTAGTAGTAATATAATTATAAACGAAGAATAATGATATTATTTGGATATTATTACTTTGATATATCATATTTTTAAATACTTAAAAAAGAAAATATAGTTTATATAAAATCATTACTTAGGAAGAATGGATCATTTTCCTCTGATTTTTCTTGTCTTAAACGATTGAATTATTGATAATCATTTGTTTTCCATATCATTTATAGGTTAAAAAAATAATATTTCCATAACATTAATTATATCATAAATACATATTTATCTTCTAATTTCATCCTATTGACCAGACATTTGATGTGGTGATGAAAAAATAAAAAGAATTCATTCCATGGAGGTGGTAGTCTACACGTTCTCACGGATATCGATTTATTTCCATAGAATGGGAGAAAGGTGTAATATTTTTAATTATTTAATAATAATAAAAATCATATAAAAATAATAATTATTTTTTAAATTCCCCTTTATTCAATCCTTGTAAGGTGGTGAACTAAAATTTTGGTAGTTCTCACCACTGAAGAATGGTTATTTCATTTTTCTTATTAGAAAAGAGAAAAGGTGATTGATGATTATTCCCATAAAATAATAACATTAATTACATGTCCAATACTAATTTAATTACATGTTTATTTGAAAATTATAATATTAAAGAAAAAAAGAAAACCCATAAATAAAATTGATTATTCACGTTATGCACATTGAGATTTGTTTAGAAGGTTTCTTGGATATGGATAGAATATGATAATATATTCTTACTATAATCTCAATAGGATGAAAAATTATTATATGGGGGTTAAAATGGACAGTTTTTCATGATGAAACCTAATTTTTAAGAGTTCCCTAAATAGTTGGTGATAGGCCCCTTTTATAAGTTGTGAGAATGGAATTTTTGTAAATATTTCAACTTAATATAAAGGGATTACATGTTAAAAATATAAAGTAGATAAAAAAAGAAAAATAATATATTAGGTAATAGATAAATTCAATCCAAAACATATAAAATGAATTATGTACATGATTTTATCCTTTTTCAATCCCTTTACCACTTTTATTAGTACCTTTACCATTTTAGCTTTTACCAGGGTAACTATTTTTTACACAAGGTAACTTAATCATTATCCTTTAAAATAAAGTGTTTCTTATTATATAATTTTTAGAAAATGATTGTAAATTTTAAATAAATTTTATTTTATTAAATTTATAATATTTATAAAAATTAATTTTCAAATAAAATTTTATAATATATTAAAAAAATTTGTGAAAATATTACTTATGTTATAACATATCAAATATGGGTTTATAAATTCAAACTAATAATATTAAAATTATAAATTCACTTATAAAATAAATATATGTTTTTAGAAAAATGTTTCATGAATTTAAAATTCATACTTATATACAAATTACAACAATATTTTCACGTTTTTTTAAATGGTATTTCACCTAAAAATCCTTCTTTTTAAAAAAATTCCAAAAATTGGAATTAAGAAAATATTACTATGTTGAGTCAAAAAATAATTTTTGTTTTTAAAATCTATATTCTAATTTTTATAAATTTTATATTTAAATAAAAATGTAAGATGTAATTAAAAACTATTTTTATTGGAAAATGAATTTTCAAAAACATTAACCATTCTCATTCATATTTCCTATCATTTAATAATTAAATTATTATCAAAAAATTAATCATATAAATAAATTTTATCATCATTAGTTACATTTTTTTCAAATATAAATTCATATTTCATTGAAATTATATTTTTAGAAAAATACATTTCTATTTATAAAATGATCATATTTCGTTATTTAATCTATATAAATTGAATTTTATTTATATTAAAAGTATATGTTATTTTATTTCTATAAATAATTCCTAAATCTGTTAGTCTTATTAATTCTAAATAATTAAATGGATAGGTATTAATAATTTTCTTAAAATATTTATATTTCATCTAAATATTTTGTGGTTTTGTTTTTGTTCGGTGTTGCGTGCGTAGAAGGCGATTGACACATTAAATTATTTAAATGTAATAATATATTAAAATATTTGTCTGTTACATTCCCCCACACAATAAATAAATTATTTCTTATTAATTTTAATTATTAATCACTAGTGGAATTAGGTGAGGTTATTCATAACATATTCATCATCCTGGGTACAAACTCTAGTATGACATCTACCATACTCTCTTAAGATATATCAAGTTGTATATCTTCTTTCAAAAACTATTATCCAATCATAAAATAATATGCTCACCTATATTAACACACTAAACCTATATTATACATAATATACCTCTCCCCAGACCATTTCAATATCTATGTTAATAAACCATGATGAAGTAATATATTCCTCCAATAAATTAATTGTATGTTTAGCCCTTAAATTTTATTAACCACTTATTCATCAGGTCACATACTATTCAATTTATATCATAATACCAAAATTTAGAATAACATTTCCAAAAATATCATGAATTATCATAAATCCCATGGATATTGATATAACATACAATTTCAAAATCACATAACCCTCATCACGTCATCAGGCATATATTAAACATTAAACTTATCCTTCCTTCAAACTTATGTACTTGAATAGTTATCTCTGAAAAATATAAACCTTCTAGAAAATAATTTCTCAAGTTATATATACCATTAAATATATGGTTTCAAACCATTAATGTAAAACTACTGAATAAATACCCTTGTATGTTTCGCCTAATCTGCAATAACAATTAAAATATACCAAAATATCATTGATAAATATCACTTCACTAATTAAAATAGTTAATAGTATCAAGAATTAATTTCTATTACGATATTACCCTCCTTATAATATATAAGACTATAAAACTCACCTTCTTTATCATAATAGTCATATAATAAAATTATTAACCATTTATATATGCTCAATTATTTGGTTATAAGACATAGTGGTTCCTAGACACATACATTTATATGATTCCTCTTCATATCATGTTTCAAAAAAATACTAAAATCCAAAATGGTTATCGATAAAATCAGATTAAATAATCATATAAATATTAAATATCAATTATAAATCAATTAAAATATATGTTATTTCTTTCATTTCATTCTTTGATTCATTTAGTTCAATCTAATTTTTCATTAAGTCTAGTTTTATTGTACTTCTTAACCTAATCCCCTCAAGTAAATTGGAAATTAATCTCGCATAATGGTTCATAAAGGTAATATGATCAAATAAGGAATATCCTATGGGATTTTTTATCGAGAAATATAATCTAAGTCTCACTCATCATTCATCATAATGATGATCAAGTTAATTCTCAACCAACCCTTTTCAGGGTGATTTCCCATAGGTGCATCTAGTCCATATCCTCATCCACTTTTTGTATTGAGATAGGGATTTATTTCTAGGAAAACCCCCTACTCAAGTCTTATTCAATATATTAGGATATAATTTTATATATGGATTCATCTCTTGCATTTTCACTAAAGTTTTCTAACCCTAAGCTTAAAATAAAATATTCATTATTACCAAAATATTTAATCATATATTATCCCAAAGGGTTGTCTATACCTTATAAATTGTGATCAACCATAACCTATACACCATTAAATTATCCAAAAAATAATCTTATTCTATAAATATATCTAAAATCTCTCTAACACCAACTATGCCTCCCCAGACCCACACTCTTACATATAATTACATAAGAACATGCTTCACATACTAGTTGCAATTCCAATAATAGATTATCAACCATAATTATCCCATAATCACATGGTTTAAGGAAAAATTTCATTAACTACATTCACATTACCTTTAAGGTTTATGGATTTTGAATAATAAGGAAAAAATAAACTAAAAAAACCTTTTCTTCACAACTTATATATATTTTTTCTCCACTATATACCAAACTACTTAACTCATAGTAATCTTTCGTTATCTCCCATAAATTATCTACAAAATCTATCATGTTAAACTTATCATGTGAAATAAATTTTTTGGCACATGGGGAATGGATACATTAGAATGGGGTGAGTTCAAACATTTAATAATGGAAATATATAACAAAATCTGTCAAAGAAATATGCATTGTATACATATTATGAATGTAATAAATAAAAATAATTAATCCATAATTAACTAAAATTGTGAGCATGTTATATCCATGATGATAAATCAAAAAATGGATATAAATATTAATAATCTCATACTAATGTAATTCATAATGTCAAATAGAAAAAAAATTTGTTTACTCCTTATGTCAAGACATTTAATTTTCATAAAGATTGCAGCCAATACATCTTGTTGAATTGGATTGGCATACATGAAATACCCAAACTTATTTTCTCTCATGATATCTATCATTTCCTCAAGAGTCTGTATAATTCTTTACCCCAACTATCACCTAATGATGTCTAACACATTTACTATAAGATTCAACAATACATTTCATAACATTCTCTAAGTAACCTATTACTGAATAAAAATATTGTTATCCGTATAATGAAAGATATAAAATTTCAACACATAATCAACCAGAGTTTGTAGAAAATAATCATAAATAATATGAATATTATTCCCCATGTAAATAAAATGGATAAAATGGTCATAAAAATCCATAAAAAGAAGTTGTATAGTCAAATAACACATAATCAACTTTTCAATAATCGTCCATTTTGTAATAATGACATGTATTGTCAATTATTTTCCCTATGTCAATATAATAACATTATTTCTAGGTGGACTCATCCAAACCGAATTATGTAAAAATACGATGTTCACTCTATATAGAGAAATGAGTATATGGATATTTCAATACTCAAATAACAATATTATAATCCATTAAGATAAATAATTTAGATTATTTCAAAAGAATATTACCCCAGTTTAATAACAAAACATAGAATGGGGTTGACATAAAATAAAAACACTCTATAAAAGCAGAATGATGTGAATGGTATCACAAAATAAGGGATCAATAACAGAATTTTTTTATACCATGAGTTTAATACACAATATGATAAAATATATATATATATATATTATTGGAGAAATCGTGAAAAATCTACAATGGGGTAAATACATTTTAAAATGATAAGGTTAATGGGATCCAAAACATAAAATATATTTTAATAATATTTTTAACATTGATATAAAATACAGATTTACATGTCTCTTTCAAAGGTAAATTTTGAAAAGGAAACATGAAATATTTTGAAAATATTGAATTTTAAAAAATAACTTCCAATAATAGATAATTAAATAAACCTAATTTTAATGTTGGTAAAATGACGAATATGATGATAAAACATATGAAAGTGAAATTGAAAACCCATATTTTATTATTTTCAACATATCTTTGTTTAAAATCACATTGTAAAAAGACTAACAAAACATTCATTGGTATGAAAAATTCATTCTAAAAAACATCATTATAAAATACCATATAATAGAATATTAGTTTGGGAGATCCAATCGTGGAGAAGAAGTTTTCAAGATAAATCATTAAAACACAATTAAAGGACATTTGAGTTATCAATATCAATTATGGGAAACATACTCCATGAAGCATGAAATATTTGGAATGTGGTTTATGTGTTAAAAATTTAAAAAATGATAGAACACAACATAATTCAACCAAAGCTAATAATTTACCCAACTTATATGAAATACATCCAAGTGAAAAATCCTAACTCAATGAATGAAAATATAGTTACCAAAAACTCTTATGACTAATATAACACTTGACTCAATATAAATTTGAGGAAAAGAATATTATTTGGATTATGTTATCACCTAATTACAACGAAATAATGTATATACAATAGTTTAGATATTTAATCCATCTAACTCTATAAAAATGGAACAAGGTGAATAACATGTAATATGTCTCAAAAAATCAGAATTGATTCCATGAAAACCCTTGCATCTTGAGTAAAACCTTAATAAAAACCTCTTTTATAAGTACTAAACCTTAAAATATTACTTAATCTTGATTGTTTAGTCAGGAATTCACTTTTTCTCATTTTAAGGATATTTAGGGTTTAGAGTTTTATAGAATTAGTTCATAACTCTTACATAACAAACCCATAAACTACAAAGTGGAAACTTCTAATAATTATCCATTTTTACCACAGTATAAAACATTTAAATTTAAACCCATTTTATTTTCAGGAAAAAATTTCATGAAATTCTACTTGAATTCTTATTTTCCTTTGTTTATCATTATACCTTGTCAAAAGTATTTAAAAATTTTAGATTAGCACAAATAACTAGAAATGGATATAAAATTAATAAATCTGTTCGTATAGTGAAAAATATAAAACACCTAAATTGTTTACATTTATCAAAATAATATCATAACATATGAAATAAAATATGCCCAAATGAAAAAACGAACTTTTTCTTCAAAGAAAACCTTTAAAATGTAAGAAAATAGAAACCCTTAGAGGCAACTAACAACATTATATTCATAACCCATGTCAGAAATAACTGGACCCTAATTAAACCCATAACGCCTCAGTTCACTCCTTCCTTTTATAATTATAAGATAAGTGACAATACACAATTAATTATAGAAGTATAATAGGATAAACCATTATATAATCTGTATTGGGCTCACAAATTCATATAAGCCTTTTTCAGATCACCCGTTTGTATAAGATGTATTACGATCACCCCATTGTATAAGTTATATTGCACTCACCAATCATCATCTTTAATAACCTTTTCATCATAAATCCTTTAAAAATCACTTTTGAACCCAAAATAAAAACACTTTCTATTTTCACATAAAATAGGGTGAAATGACCCTTTCTTTGGAAACCTAGTTAAAATGGAAATTTTATTAAAAAATGTGGAAATAATTTCATTAGAAAATATAAATAAAAATTTTAAATTAAGTTTAAATGCAATGAAAATACATTATGGTGGGAAATTACCTTCATTTAATATATTATAAATAAAAAGGATCCTTTCACATTTTACTAAAAAAGGCTAAAGTAACCCACTCAGAAAATGCTTAAATGATACTTTTTCAAACCGTTGTAAAAAAATTAAAATATAATTGAAAATTACAATTATAAACCATCTAATAGTAAATAATAATTTTATTGAAACATTTACCATAACATGCACATGTATGAAAATGAGTTGGGAGGGAAACTTTTAAAGGGGACTTTTTAAAAAAACTCCTTTGGTATATTCTGACACATCACATATATTCTTTATATTATTGAATAAAAAAATTTATTAATTATTTAATATACCTAGAATATTTTTAATGTTCATTACATTATATTTTTACATGTTATATTTTTATGGCCATTTTATATTTAAATACTTCTCCGGTTAAGTTTATATTGGAAATTTTGATGATATTCCCTTTATAATCCAAATACAACTTCATTTGGATGAATATGGTTAAATAAAAAATTATTATATCATATCCATAAAAATATTCATTTAATGTTTATAATTACTATACATTAAAAACAACTTTATTACAATCCATGAAATTCATATAGGAGAAACGAATTACATCACTTTGTGGAACTGATAATCCATATGTATGCATGAACGACGTTATCATTTTCCAATGGATACATGGGTAAGAAAATATATTATATGTTCTATTTCTAGAATTATAAAAATTTCATTAATATGTTATATATACATTATATTTTTAATTATAAACATCCATGAGAGGTGATGATAGAAAATGAAACGCATGGCCATGTGGAGGTGGTATTCCACACATACGCACAGGTGATGTTTTCATTTCCCATAAGATATAAAATCAGATTAAGAAAGTTATAAAATTATCATAATAGAATTTAAGTATACTTAGGATAATTATTTTATTTTATCATCACGGTTTAAGAATATTTTAAATATGTAGAAGAGGAGGTAAAATTAAATCACATAATTAAGAGTTATTCATATTCTTCAGAAAACAATTTTGGGTAAAAAAATTATGCATTTTAGGTTGGTATTTTGATGATACCAAATCCTCTATATTGTTTATATGATTTTTAGAAAGGTATTTACTCTAGACTTTTCTAAAATTGAGTGTTAAAAAGGTGTGAGTTATAGATGAGGTGAGGTTTACTTTCAGAAGAGAGGGGAGGGGCACTCTTGGAATATCATAAAGTGTTAAATTAATAGAAATTAATTTTCATAGAAAACTGGTATTAAATTAATAAATTTACAATATATATTTACGGTGAGTTTAAATAATCTCTTATAAATGTTGTTATATTTTTAGGTTTCTTTTTCACACATATCTTTCTTTTTAACCCCTCGTTATCCCTTTTGATGTTTACCACGATATCAATGTTTTTTTACACTTTAGGGGTCATAAATGTTATTATAAAAGGAAAAGTGACCAATAATTAGACCATTTAAGATATTAAAAACCATATCCCATTAAATTTGATGAATATAAACTTTTTATGAATTTTAAATAAATTAATAAATTATTTTTTATTATAAAATATCATTGTGGTCATTTTTAAAACTATTCATTTAATTTGACTTTAAATTCATAAATAAAACAATTTTTTTCAAATAAAACCCATTAAAATATCCCTAATATATTATATTTATATATAAAACTTTTATGAAACTATAACTCAGACACAAAAATTATTTGATTTTTCAACTATATGTAGAAGAACTCTATTGTCGTTATGTAAGCAATTAACTTTATAATTTCAAAACTAAAAATTAAAAATAAATTTCCATGATAAATTAAAATAACTATTTATAAAGAAAATTATAACCTCTTGTTATCCCTATGAAAAAATATTAAATATAATAAAACAAAGAGAGTGACATTTTGTTTTAATTCATTATTTAAAATTATATTAAGGTCATTATCAATGGAAAGTGGAAAGAAATTTTAAAATTAATGAAAATATTATGGTAATGTTCAAGAAAATTATCTAGTAAAATAAATACAGGTTTGATGAATAATTTTAGGCCCTATCAACTTATTTTTAACCTTAACTACCTAATTTAACCACACTAAGGTGAAAAATATTTACTATGATTACTATTCATAGTAACACAAAATAACAAAAAAATATTTACCAAATTTGGATCTCATGATTCTGAATATTGAATCCATTTTTAATGATTATATCTCCATAAGTGGCCAAAATTATTTTATGATTAAAATGGAAAATTCAAGAAACTTTTTTATAGAAAAATGTGTTGTTCATCCCAAAAAAGAACTTTTGGAAAAATGATCTATAATTGTGATTCAAATGTAATTAATTATATTTTATATAATTAAATAAAAAATATTTTAATATAATATCAAATTAAAATCATAATGGGTCATTTAAATGAAAAATAATTAATTTTTTATAAAAATTGGTATTTTTCATTAATCATTAAAAATCAATCATTTCAGAAAAAACCCAAAATCTCATCCTAGGCTATTTTGACGTTATGATTTAAAAAAGAAGAAGATAATTTTATCAGATACATTTTTTTAAAGTTCCATATATTAAATATAATATTTTCTCATGAGAATCAATGAAAATAATTTTTGAAGGAAACATATTTCTAAATCATTAAATGACACTACTAAAAATTGAATACTTATTTCCTAAGAATTATTAAACATATTTTTATTGAGTAGAATATTTATAAATATTTCAAAATGTGTTTATTCTTATTCATATCCTCCAATTAAAAGTCTAGGTTATAATGGTTATATTTAAAAAATAACGTTTTTCCATTCAATTTCATTCAGGGTTTCATATCATATACAATATCATTTAAAATGTTTGTAACACCCCGAACTTCCATGATACGCTTCTCTTTCAATAATGTAATAGCTTGCATTGTACGCAGGTTCGAGATTCTAACACACGGCGACCAATCAAAATAGCCATTATGAATAGTGATACCCACTTTTTGAAATTATATATATTTTATATTTCAAAATTGACTTCATTTTTGGATTCGGAATATCGAAATTAGCCTATGTTGAATTTGTGGTATTTTTCTGAGAACTTCTAATTTTTTATGAATAGTGAAAAATACTTAAAAAAAACTTTTTTAATCAAAATAATTTATAGTGATAAATTATACTATTGAGTGGTTTTAAAGTATAATTAGAATATATTTTTACCATTTTATCCAATGGTGGTCATTAGAACTAATTTCACTTTGAAATTGGACATAAACAATTGCTAATATTTTGATATATATTATTTCTTAAAAACACACTATTTGTTGTGACAGTGGGAATTAATTATAAAACTAATTAATGAAACTTATATGTTTGGAATTTTGTAAAATATACATCATTTTTGAATTCAGAATATCAATTATAACTTATGGTGAAATTTTGGCATTGTTCTAAAAAACTTCATTTTTTGATTAATAGTGAAACCACTAAGTTGTAGTTAAAAAACTAATTTTTCGATTAAATTAAACTGTACCACTTCTGTGATTTTATTTTCAAAAAATCCAACATAAATGGTTGTAATTAGGAAGTAAAATGTGGTTCAATGGGATTAAAATAATTTTTTGGTGAATAATAACTTTTAAGTTTAATTAATCACGATTAAAGGTAATTAGTGAAATATAAGGTAAAAATGATATTATAAAAATATGAAAATACCCTTACACTTGTACTACCCTTATTTTATAAGTCATGGAAGACCAAAAAAATATGTGGGTCAACATGGGGACCCCATGGAGCCACTTGGGTAAGAAAATGACATTAATAACTTTTTATTTAAAGTAAAAATAAAATTGTCACAAACATGTGTGGTTTTACTAAATCAATTATTACATGGGGTTATATAAGTTAACTTTTCGACTACAAATATTAATTGGAAAGATAAAAATATTTACTACATTATGATATTTTTTTTATAATTTTTAGACATTAAATATATTAAATTTTTTATGACACCATGATGATGCAGTGATTACCTCATTAATTAACAATTTAAATAAAATGAAAAGATAATGTAAACTCCAAGACTTAAACTTGTCAAAAACCTATTTTATGAGTATATTTAGAACCCTTATCACCTTATCCATGAAATATATAAGTGTGGGACCTTTAAAATCCGAAAATCATTATATAATAAAGTAACATTTCATGACTTTCCAAGAGTGGTCCTCCTCTCCTCTTATAAAAGTCTCCCACCACTACCACCTTATTCAC
The DNA here is from genome assembly GCA_963277665.1 of Viscum album. Taxonomy (NCBI): domain Eukaryota; kingdom Viridiplantae; phylum Streptophyta; class Magnoliopsida; order Santalales; family Viscaceae; genus Viscum; species Viscum album. Next base: position 1,846,239,077 of record OY728150.1, read on the forward strand.
ACCTTCCAAGCCATTTGGAACGGCCAGAATCTGCCCAAATACTCTCTAAACATTCCTCCCTTCATCCTAGAAGCCTTAACTTAGGCATAAATCTCTTCCAGAAACCATTTTTGTTCAAACTAAGGGGAGTTACCCGATTTAAAGGTAATGTCTTCTCTTAAGTTGTTTTGCTTTATTTTCCTTCTCCAACCCCTTAAAATATTTTTATTACTTTCTTTTATAACAACACCAGTATATAAAATATACTAGGATGTTTTCATGATAAGTATTTTATTTACACTTACACACACCCCCGTCAAATGGTTAAAGAACATACTGTTTCTGTGGGTGGCGAAATACTGCCTCATGAAACGATGATTGTTCAATATTATTTTAACTCTTCTAATGGGGGCCATTATGATGACACTATTTCTATATATGATATATATTATGTTTATGTTTTCCTTATGATTCTTTATTTCTCATTTATGGCATACCTTTATGATTTCCATTAAGGGTAAACGCGATAATTTCATTTTAGGAAGTGCGGACTTCCGCCCCCTCAAAGTGATTTGAATCGTTAATGCCATATGTGGGATGTATAAAGGATGGATTAAATGATATTATACATGATATTATACTGGAATTATATTATAACTTTATATAATTATAATTTCATTCGATTAAATACAAAATATAAATGAAAGTAGCGTTCATGCGTACGTACGGCTTACCGTCTCCATGAACAGTGCATTTCATTTCTTACCTCTAAATGTTACGTAATATTATGACTGAATGTATATACTGGATATATATGATATATATGATATCTAAATCATGAATATAATTCTGGATATAATGGATATTTTACCACATGAACAAATTTCAATTATAAGAAGTTTATTTTTGACTCAAGTACCAAAGATCGACAAAACGACCGTTATTAACATAAATACTTACATAATGTTCATAACATGGTAATAAGTGATATAAAAGGAATAATAAACTTTAAAAAGGTTCTTAAACAAATATAAATTAACTCTAGTTTATTATTCAGGAGGTTAAAGAACGATCGAATCATGTCGGACACGAGGTAAGGGAACTTCATAACCCAATTTCTATTCTTTGGGTTAATCTCCTACTTTCAAATTATGTCATGATATTATTATGTCCGATATTTTATTTGTACTTTCTTTATGTGTACTTATAGTGAATACACATAATAGATTTTTTTTTATTTTAAAAAATGATCTTTATAAGGGACTTCATCTCAACCTCCTTTAATTGAGGCATATTTTGTTTTATACACAACTTTCTTTAATACGGTGTATAAAACCCTTTGACTTTTATGTTTATTCAAGAGGAATATTTTATATATGAAGAATTTTACTAAACGACAAAAGGGAATGTTTTTTTTATCGTAATTATGCGGAGACAACGACTTCTCCGCCACCGTGACCATTATTTGAGTTTAGGCTTCCTCTACAAGCCATAACTTTTTTAAATGAAAAATAATTACAAAGTTATAATTTTCTTTTATTTTGGTCTTGAAAATGGGTTTGAAAGTGTTTTTTTATAACAATGTGTTGTATTGATATCTTGTGATTGAAATGTGGAAATGTTATGTTTCCTTTATGCATGTTTTATGTGATACGATTATGTTATGGTATATGATATGTTTAAAACTGTTCATATGAGGAATGCATTGGACATAATAAGTGATGGGTGGAGCCCACTATAGCTCCTCGATGCATCAGCAGGTCTCATGAGACAAACTAGTGTCTTGGAACGAGGCCTTGACAAAATATTATTTTTAATCTTGGCACGAGGCCTTGGATACGTGGTTATGATAGTATGGCATTATGCATTCCATCATTATGAAAGTGGTTATTGATATTTCATGTGGTTATTTGAGCAATAGAATATCCATGTGAATAAGTAAATGGAATTATCTCATTTTACATTTTCCATATTATGTTGCGGTTCAAGTTTAAAAGGATTTTGTTTTAGTTATACATTCTTGTAAATTTTTATGGTTATTTATGAAAGCTTCCGCTATTTTGTTATCCTTACTGAGCATCTGAGCTCACCCCTTTCAATGTTTTAATTTTTCCAAGATGTGAAGAAGTATTTTATGAATGTCCTGTAGGGATAGTTGGAAGGGGATATGAGTGTGGACTATGGAGACCATGTTATTGTAGTTTTTTACTTTATGATATAATGTAACGTTTATGAATGTATCTATTATTTCCAAGGATACTAAACTAATCAGTCTTTTGAGACTTGATATTTTGTGATCATGCCAATGTTACGCAATAATGCACTGACTCTGGGTAACTGGGTTCGAGGCGTTACAGTTGGTATTAGAGGCAGTTTAGTTCTAACCTTGGAATAAAGATGTAGATAAACTCTTATTATAGCACATAGAACAAAGATAGACTTTGAGGATTAGTATAGAAGAACTTCCTACAATTTTGGTATTATAGAGATTTTGTGAGTTTTCCGAGCAATACATCCCTGTCTGGATACGAGCAGGTAAAGGCGGATCTGGCACAGATGTACCTAGAGGTAAAACCCGAAAACACCGCTGTGAGCTAGACTTGAATGGGAACTGGTGAACGACAATGGGCCTTGATGTACTCTTGGTTATGACACTCCCGGGGGATATTCTTAGGATAATTCTCATTTTTTTACAAACCATTATGAAGGGTTTATGAGTATATACTTCCTCAAAGAAAACATTTATTATGATTATGGATTATATACATAAACCGTTCAATTTACATTATGTATTTTACAAGTTTGGAATTATTATTTGTAATTCATAAACTAACCTAGTTTATTCTATTGTATAGAAATGGTGCCCAGTAGAAGGAATGTGAACTCCATCAATACATATGATCCAAAGAGTAAGAAGGATCATATCTTTCATAGTATTAAGCCAACATTTAGAAGGGAAATAGTCTCCCATGTGTTCTGAACACATAAAGAAATAGTATAGTGTGTTAATAAGATAATTAAAGAATTCTATGAGTCTTATGGATTTGAAGGGAAGAAAGAGAAGAAAATGATGGAAGAGAGAATGATGGATAAAGAGATGAGGGAAAAGAAGAATTTTCCAATATGTGATAACTGTTGGAAGAAACACCTTGGAACTTTCTTAAAGGGAATGGTAGTTTATTATAAGTGTGGAGAAAAAGGACACCAAGTGTGTGACTGAAAGGGTAAGAAAAAGGTCTCAAATGTACAATGCTTCATCTGTAAGGAGTGGGGACAATACGCAAACCAATGTCCAAATCATCAGAGTATGCCCCGAATGATGTTATTGGATAATAATCATGTTATGATACTACCACAGATGATGATGAATGATTAGATTTCTTATGTTGTTATTAAAGAATTTTGTCATTTGAGTGTTGTATCAATGATGTACTGGTTATAATAATTATGGAGTATATAAGGATTGTACTGCAATACTATTTCATCAAGGACTTGAGATTGTGTGGAACCAAGAAAAGTGACTCCATAGTAGGTTAAATTTTTTGAAAATATATGGTTGAGAGAAAGATAAACCATAATATGGTTCTGATACCGAGATAGTGATTTTGGAATAATACATGATTGATTTGGATAAATTATATTGGATATTCTTAAATTCTGTGAAACTGATTAATGATTTGTATACATTTTTTGATAGAAGGAGTATATCTAGTATTCTATAAGGAATAAGGGATAATGAATGTAATAAATAAATATTTATAGTAATTCAGTATGTTTTAGTGTTTTAAAAGAATACATGATGAATGTGTTCACATGTTGTTACGCAGAAAAAGGATCTTCATTATGTTTACCTTCCTTATAAAATTTGGACTGTGAGTTGGACAGAAGTATTTTGGATAACTATAAAGGTTGGAATGGATTAATTTTAACCTTGGATAGTATTTTTTAAGGTTAAAACATTTCTGAATATTATTTTTGGAATATTATAATACTATAGTTTTAGGAAAAGGACAACCTATAGGTCGGGGGATAACCTGTCGCGTCGGACAAAGCTGTAGGAATCGAACCCACAACCATAGTGCGACAGGCCTTTATTACCTACCACTAGCCTAAAGAAAGTCCCTGGTTATTACAAAATAGTTTTCCTAATCTAAATGGTATGTGTTAATATTTTGAACATTGTACGATTAGGATAAATATAATATTTTGAAGTTCTATTATCTTTTTGAGTGAAAGATGAATTTGTGGTAGAAATTAGTTGAAGGTTGAAACTCTAATTGTCAAGCATAAATATATATATATATATATATATATAACTATCTCTTATTCTATGAATAAATTAATTCTTAAACATTTGTAAAGGGATATTAAAACAAAAAATGTGTTATCCGAATACCATATGTCTTTTTGAACTGATAATATTTTAAATCAACATAGATTGAAGGCTTTGAGGCCCTCAATTTTACACTTGTTTGTGATTGATGACCTCAATCACTCCCTACAAATATTTATGTTTTTCCTCCAATTATATGTCTCTAATTTCCACCAATGTTCTCCTTATCGAGATCATAATTTGGTGGTGACTTTTTCATTTCCCTTTCCCTCTTATTAAGGCTAAATTCTATTATCCTTATTTCTGATGTGGGTTTTACTCAAAGGTATTTTCTATTTTCAACCTTTTATTTTCAAATAAAAATTCCTAATTGTGAGGATGCAATTTATTGAAGGAGTGGAGAATGTAACACCCCAAGCATCCACGATACGCTTCTCTTTCAATAATGCAATAGCTTGCATTGTACGCAAGTTCGAGATTCTAACACACTACGAACAATCAAAATAGCCATTATGAATAGTAATACCCACCTTTTGAAATTATATAAATTTTATATTTCAGTATGGACTTCATTTTTGGATTCGGAATATCGAAATTAGCCTATGTTGAATTTTTGGTATTTTTCTGAGAACTTCCAATTTTTTATGAATAGTGAAAAATAGTTAAAAACAACTTTTTTAATCAAAATAATTTATAGTGATAAATTATACTATTGAGTGGTTTTAAAGTATAATTATAATATATTTTTACCATTTTATCCAATGGTGGTCATTAGAATTAATTTCATTTTGAAATTAGACATAAGCAATTGTCAATCTTTTGATATATATTGTTTCTTAAAAACACGCTATTTGTTGTGACAACGGGAATTAATTATAAAATTAATTAATGAAAATTATATGTTTGTAATTTTTTAAAATAGAAATCATTTTTGAATTCGGAATATCAATTATAACTTAGGGTGAAATTTTGGCATTGTTCTGAAAAACTTCAATTTTTGATGAATAGTGAAACCACTAAGTGGTAGTTAAAAAACTGATTTTTTGTTTAAATGAAACATTACCACTTCTGGGATTTGATTTTCAAAAATATGACATACATGGTTGTCATTAGGAAGTAAAATGTGGTTCAATGGGATTAAAATAATTTTTTGTTGAATAGTAACTTTTAAGTTTAATTAATCGCGATTAAAGGTAATTAGTGAAATTTAAGGTAAAAATGATATTATAAAAATATGAAAATACCCTTACACTTGTCCTACCCTTATTGGATAAGTCATGGACTACCATGAAAATCCATGGGTCAACTTGGGGACCCCATGTAGCCACTTGGGTAATAAAATGACATTAATAACTTTTTATTTAAAGTAAAAATAAAATTGTCACAAACATGTGCTGTTTTACTAAAAAAAATTATTACATGGGGTTATATAAGTTATATTTTGGACTATAAATATTCATTATAAATATAAAAATATTTCCTATATCATGATAATTTTTTATAATTTTTAGACATTAAATAAATTAAATTTTTTATCACACCATGATGATGCAACGATTACCTCATTAATTAACAATTTAAATAAAATGAAAAGATAATGTAAAATCTAAGACTTAAACTTGTCAAAAACCTATTGGATGAGTATATTTAGAACCCTTATCACCTTATCCTCAACATATATAAGTTTTTAACCTTTAAAATCCGAAAATCATTATATAATAAAGTAACATTTCATAGCTTTCCAAGAGTGCCCCTCCTCTCCTCTTATAAAAGGCCCCCACCACTATCACCTTATTCACACCTTCCAAACCATTTTTCTTGGACAACCTCTGCCCAAATACTCTCTCAAAATTCTTCCATTCATCCTATAGGCCTTAAAATAGGCATAAATATCTTCAAGAAACCATTTTTGTTCAAACTAAGGGGAGTTACCCGATTTAAAGGTAATGTCTTCTCTTACGTTGTTTTGTTTTATTTTCCTTCTCCAACCCCTTTAAATATTTTTATTACTTTCTTATATAACAACACCAGTATCTTCAATATACTAGGATTTTTTTATGATATGTATTTTATTTACACTTACACACACCTCCTTCTAATGGTTAAATAACATACTGTTTCTGTGGGTGGTGAAATACTGCCTCACGAAACGATGATTGTTTAATATTCTTTTAACACCTTTAATGGTTGCCATTATGATGAAACTGTTTATATATATGATATATATTATGTTTATGTTTATTTCTTATTTATGGAATAACTTTATGATTTCCATTATGGGTAAACGCAATAATTTCATTTTAGGAAGTGCGGACTACCGCCCCCTCAAAGTGATTTGAATCGTTAATGCCATATGTGGGATGTATGAAAAATGGATTAAATGATGTTATACATGATATTATACTGGAATTATAGTATACCTTTATATAATTATAATTTCATTCCATTAAACACAAAATAGAAATGAAAGTAGCGTTCATGCGTACGTACGGCTTACCGTCTCAATGAATGGTGCATTTCATTTCTTACCTCTAAATGTTATGTAATATTATGAATGAATGTATATACTATATATATATTATATATATTATATCTAAATCATTAATATAATTCTAGATACAATGGATATTTTACCACATGAACAACTTGAAATTATAAGAAGTTTATTTTTGACTCAAGTACCAAAGATTGAAAAAACGACCGTTATTAACATAAATACTTACATAATGTTCATAACATGGTAATAAGTGATATAAAAGGAATAATAAACTTTAAATATATTCTTAATAAATTATAAATTAACTCTAGTTTATTATTCAAGAGGTTAAAGAATGATCGAATCAAGTCGGACACGAGGTAAGGGAACTTCTTAACCCAATTTCTATTCTTTGGGTTAATCTCCTACTTTCAAATTATGTCATGATATTATTAGGTAATATCTTGTATTTGTACTTACTTTATGTGTACTTATAGTGAATACAAATAATAGATTTATTTTATTCTAAAAAATGATCTTTGTAAGGGACTTCGTCTCAATCTCCTTTCATTGAGGCATATAGTGTTCTATACACAACTTTCTTTTATACGGTGTATAAACCCCTTTGACTTTTACGTTCATTCAAGAGGAATCTTTTTTATCAGAATAATTTTACTAAATGACATAAGGATATGTTTTTTTTTGTCGTACGTATGCAGCGACAACGACTTCTCCACCGCCGTGACCATTATTTGAGTTTCGGCTTCCTCTACAAGACATAACTTTTTGAAATGAAAAAAATACAAAGTTTTAATTTTCTTTTATTTTGGTCTTGAAAATGGTTTTGAAAGTTTTTTTGTATAAAAATGTGTTGTATTGATATATTTTGATTGAAATGTGGAAATGTTATGTTTCCTTTATGCATGTTTTATGTGATACGATTATGTTATGGTTTATGATATGTTTAAACCTGTTCGTATGAGGAATGCATTGGACATTATAAGTGACGGGTGGAGCCCGCTCTAGCTCCTTGATGCATCGGCAGGTCTCATGAGACAAACTAGTGTCTTGGAACGAGGCCTTGACAAAATATTATTTGTAGTCTTAGCACGAGGCCTTGGATATGTGGATATGATAGTCTGGTATTACGCATTCCATCATTATAAAAGTGGTTATTGATATTTCATATGATTATTTGACTAGTAGAATATCCATGTGAATAAGTAAATGGAATTATCTAATTTTACATTTTCCATATTATGTTGAAGTTCAAGTTTAAAAGGCTTTTGTTTTAGTTATACATTATCTTAAATGTTTATGTTTATTTATGAAAGCTTCCGCTATATTGTTATCCTTACTGAGCATCTGAGCTCACCCCTTTCAATGTTTTAATTTTTCTAGGATGTGAAGAAGTATTTTATGAATGACCTTCAGGGATAGTTGGAAGGGGATATGGGTGTGGACTATGGAGACCATGTTATTTTAGTTTTTCACTTTATGATATAATGTAACGTTTATGAATGTATCTAGTGTTTGCAAGGCTACTAAACTAATCGGCCTTTCGAGACTTGATCTTTTTTGATCATGCCAATGTTACGCAATAATGCACCGACTCTGGGTAACTGGGGTCAGGGCATTACAATGTTCATTATTTAAAATATTTGGGTGGTTTAACATACCCCCAACCTATAATAAATTTAACTTTGAAAATTTGATCCCGATCTTTTTAATACACGATTTATCTTTTGAAAATGACTTTTTTGAAAAGTCACATCATAAAAAGGGTTAATAAAAATTCTTTTTGAAAAGAGAGAATGGGAAATATAAAGGTCATATAGAACACATAAGTAGTTTTAAAAATAGGAAAACTCTAGTTGGAAGTGAAAATATAGACAAGGAGGAAACATTAAAGTTCAGATAATGTAAGAGAGTGATATAAAACATTGATCTCAAGATAGTGAATGATCATGAGAATTTTAATGACCACAAACCTTAAAACAAAGAGATGTGAAAAAGGAAATCCATTCCATATAAATGGATATAACAAGATATGTTTTTTTTTTCAAGAACCACTTTCCTAGATTTAGGGATTCTTTTTACCATATAGACTAAGAACATAATAAAATATACTTACATAGAGAGTATAATTTCATCCTTCAATCAATTTTCACCACAATCTCATCTTTTTCTCGAAATGATGAGTATTCAAGATTATTTTTTCTTGTTTGAATCACTAAAATCAACTTCTAATAGATAACATAATTACGAAAAAGGATAATAAAGTATTCCCCCCATTATTAGGCATTAAGAAAAAAATGGATAGCATAAGGTAAGATAATTACAAAAATTAATAAACCTTTATATGAATAAATACATCACTAATATCCAAATTCATAACACTACCACCCAAAGTTCAACATAGATTATTAGATAAATAAAAAACCTTCATGTTCTTAAAAATATTCTTGACCATGTTAGAACCCTAAAAATATGAATTCTTTGATCAAATATTCTTTCTAGATTAATTTAACATTAATATTTAATTATCATTAGTCACTCATAAAGTTATATACGATAAATGTATATTACCTAATCATATAAGGACCCAAAATATTCTAATAATTATTATAAAAAACCTGAATCACTATAAAGACAAATTAAAATAATATATGTTTGAAAATATAATTGAACATTTATTCCTCAAATAAAATCTCATCTTATCTAATAATATTTTATTTACCTTAATTATATAATGTTCCTAAAAATAAATAGATCTTATTGGAAATAACATTAATCAAATAATCACTAAGTCAATTTTCAATATCATGGTTATCTATTTGATAAAACACATGTTCCCAATTTATAACAACCCATAATTTTGTCAGCATTATAGATCATATAAATCCTAAATTTTATCAATAATTTTGAACTTCTGTCCAAAAAAATTCAAGGAATTATACTTCAAATAACATTTTCACATGTTAATATTAAGGGATACATATAACTAAAACATTTATAAAAACCAAAAAATGTCTCCCAATGTATTCACATCACTTAAAACCTCAAAAGTGGAACCCATTCCATTAAAATTATGAAAACCCATAAACTTATAAACCCATGATGTTATTTATAACCCTTATGTAAACCTCACCTAAAAACATCATAATATCCAAAGTTATCTAAACATTTCTTATTATTATAGTAATATATACCCAACCATAAAACATTACTTAATCTTGAGTTTGTAGTCAAGAATCCACTTTCTTACATTTCAAGAATTGTTATGGTTTATAGTTTTATAGAATTAGTTTACAACACACTAATATACTACAACATGGAAATTTCTACTCAGTATGAATTTTTTCCACAATATAAAACCTTTTAAATGATTTTTTTTCATTTTATGATAAATATTTATGAATTTTAACTGGTCTTCTTCTTTTTTCTTACTCATCGTTAAACACCTTGAAAAACAATTAAAAATGTTGGATGATCAAATAAATACCTATAAGGAATTAAAAAGTAAAAAAATCTATTAGTCCAGTGATAAAAAATATAAAAAATATATTTTTTACCTTTATACCATTGATCTTTTATCATTTGAAATAAAATATTCTGGCATGAAAAACACAATTTTTCTCAAAGAAAATATTTAAACCCCATAGAAAAAAATAGAAACGATTAAATGAAAGTTAGATAATTATATTCTTAAATTATATGAGAAATAATTGGATTCTTGTTAAATATATAGAAAAAACCTCTCCAATTAACTTCGTACTTCCTTCCATTGAAGATAAATAACATTACCCAGTGTGATGGAAAGCTATCACAGGATAACCCACTGAAATAAGTCGTATCAGGTTCACCCATACATATAAGTTATATCATTCCCACCTATCTTCTTATATAATTATCAAGAACTATATCATGAATAAAATATTTAAAATTTCACCTTTAATCATAAACCCTTGAAAACTATTTTGAACCCACAAGAAAAACACATTCCCTTTTAACTAAAAATATTGAGAAATAATCCTTTCTTTTGAAAAATATTTTAAATTAATAATTCAAAAAAAATTATAAAAATTATTTAATTTGAAAATAAATATAGAAAATTTTAAATGAAGATTAAAATAAATTAAAATTCATGATATCCTAAAATTATTTTCATGTTGTATATGTTAAAGAAAATCATTCTTTTACACTTTGGTAAAAAGATCCAAAAGTGACCTGTATGGAAAACGTTAAAAAGATTCATTTTAATGTAAATGTAAATATTGTAAATTATGGTCAAAATTATATTTATCAAACATTTAAGAATAAATAATTATTATTTTTAAATATTTAAATAATCATGTACATAGAATAAAAAAAGTTGTAAAGGAAACATCATGGGAAGATTTTTAAAAGAAAGCCCCTTACCTTGACTATGAATCATTATATAGGTTCATTATTTTCCAAAAATAATAAACATATGTTAATTATTTAATTTTATAATAACCTTTTTCTGGTTAATTAAATTACAATTGTCTATTTTAAATGATTTTTTTTGATGATTTATTTAGTTACTTCATTATTTATGTTTACATCAGATGTTTTGTTCGTAATACCAAAACTACTTCAGTATGAAAAACATGGTAAATGTGGTCATTTTTACATAAAATCTAGAATAAAAATCATGACATTATAATCAATTTTTATAAAATAAAAAAAATTATCCATCCATGAATTACATATATGAAAAAGAAGACACATCGTTTTATGGAGGTGGTAATCCACACATACGCACAAATGACATTATCATTTTCCAAAGGATGGAAGCATAAGAAAATTGATAATATATTTTCTTTCCAGAATGATAATAATTTCATTAATATCATATATATACAAAAATTTCATCATTATAAATATCCATGAGATACAGTGATGGAAAACAAAACACATCACTTCATGGAGGTAATATTCAACACGTATGCAAGGAGATGTTTTCATTTCCCATAGGAAGGAATATGATTTGAAAAAGGGTTATAACATAATCGTGATATAATTTTAGTGTAGAGGGGATAATAATGTTATTATACCACTATTTTTTAAGAATATTTTACTATGGTGTAATGACAAGTAAATTGAACATGGAAAATTAAGAGTTATAACTCTTCTTTGGAAAACAACATTTGGTTTTCACCTTAATCCATCAAATATAGAATTTTTATGAGAATAAATCCTATAGTTCATATTTATTAATGTTTTTATGATATTTTTTTGGTCTAATCTAAAATATTGTGCTCAAAAGGTGTTAGGAAGAGAGGATAGAAGGTACCCTTTTATAAGTGAGGAGAGGGAAACTCTTTGAATTTATTAAAGTATTAAATTAATATAAATTAATTTTAATGTATAAGTGGAAAAAAACTAGTATATTTATAATAATGGATGATTGAGATTCTAAATCCTATCATAAAAGAAAATTTGGAAAATTTTAGATTATTTTTTCTCCCTTATCTCTTCAGTCTAACCCCTTGATAACCCCTTTTATATTTATCAAAATATCAATGTTTTTTACTCTTTGTGGGTCAATAAAGTTACTATAAATGGAAAATTTACCCAGAACTAGACCATGGATGATATTCCGAACCATTTAAAATTCAATTTTACAAATAATTTTTTTTCTGAAATATAAATCATTTAAAAACATTTTTTATTATAAAAAACATTAATTTCATTTTAGGAACTATTTAGTTAATTTGAATATAAATCCAGAAATATAACAATGTAATTAGAATTTAAAATATGTGTCTATAAAATTCTTGGGACACTATACCTAACCCAAACAATATTACTTTTAGCATTTTTTTAAAATCATTTTTTGGATTTTACTGTTGCTTGTACAAACAATGTGTTAGTGTGGCATAAGAATTTAAAGAAATTATTTCACCACTAGAAATTAAAAATGAATTACCATGACAAAATAAAATCATAAAAATTTCAAATAAACATTTAAAACTAAATATAATCTCTTTCTATCAATTTTTAAAAAATAGAGATATTAGAATAATGAAGTGACATTATTTAATTCTTTATTAAAAATTATATTAAGGTAGTTATCATAATAAAGTGACAAGAAACAATTAATTTTCTACATGAATTATTGAATTTGAGTGAGATAGTGTATTATTATAATTTAAAGTCCCAAAATAAAATTACTTATAGGGTGTAGTAAAGGGAAAGTCATGGGTCGATCTCATAAAGACTACTAGTAGGTCAACAGCCAATTAAACAAAACCCTTGGAAGGATTCCTCACTTTCACTCTTCATGTTTTGGTTTTAACTAAGACTATATAGTTTCTAGTTTTAATTTATATGTCTAGAGGAATGTATCAGGGTTAATTTAAAGTTTCTTGATATAATATATTTCAAGATTTTACTTGGAAGGGTCCTATGGTACAAGCTGTGAAGCGGTGCCAAAGTACCCAATTGGTTTTGGTCAGACCCATTAGATCTACCTTATCTATAATTATCCCATGGTAAGGGTATATCCAAAACTTAAGTTAATTATGTTTGGATTCTATATATAAAGTTTCATGGGAAAATTTTTGTATCCCTACTCATCTCCAATTAGGTTAGGTTCATTCAATCACACTTATCATGGTCTAGGTGGTGTGAAAGAATGTGATTAACAATTATTGGTATCCTAATTACTATCATGTGGGTTACCAAGGTTCAATATAAATATTAACTAGGTTTTCAGACACCCCTTATCTCGACCCCTAACCCCAGGTGGATTAGTCTTCTATAGTGTTGATTATCAAAATAAAGGGAATATTAAGCAAGTTGTGTATAATTGAGAAGCATTTGTAAAACAAAAAATCTAGGATTAAGCAAGAAAAAATCAATATCGAATAAATTTAACTAATGAAAATATAACTGGGAACTTACTTTTCATGATGAAATAATGAATAATGATCAATACATAATCAAATCAATTAAGAAATAATAAAAACATTTATGTGAATAAATAATGTAGGAAGAATTATGAAATCATAGATGAAGAATGGTAGGCGGTGAAGGAAATAAATGTTAGAAAAGAGAGAAATATTGTAACATAGAAACAATTATGTAATAAGATTAACAAGTCAAAAGTTTTAAATAAACAAATAAAAGAAATTAAATGAATATAGTTTGAAATAAAAATAAATGAAAAAGGAGGAAGAAAAATTATAAAAAACATAATAGAGAGTAGCTCTCTATTTTGCGTGGGGCACTAAAAATATAAATAGGATAAAAAATTAAATAGAATGAAAGTAATGCATGTAATGTATCGGATTTAATAACTTGGGACATGAAATTTTCGTTTCAGGTAAGTTGGTTTTAATCTGAGTAATTTAGATATTCTTTTCCCCCCAACGAATCTGTTCATATATTTGATTGGGTGAGGCCTCAATATTTTTACGACATGAAATATCTACACATTGTTTATGAAATTAACTTTTGGTGGGATTCTGATTTTTGAAGATAAAAATTGTGTAATGGATTTACACACTATGTGATTTCTTCACATCATAAATAATCGTCACATGTAGGCCTTCCATCCTGCAATTATGTTTTGAATAATGCCTACACATTATGTATGTGACACACAACGTATAAAGGCCATTTTCATAACTTTCACATTATTTATTCATTTAAGTGTATAATTTTTAATTCCAATGAAAATAAACAAAAAACTATTTCATTTTTGAATAATTTATAAATTAACCTTAACGAAATGTATCTAAAATGCATATAAAATTTCAGCAAATCAAATTCCCCCAGACTGGAAAAGTTTTTTGTCCACAAGAAAAAAAATAATTTTAATAGGGATTACAAAAGAAAGAATTTTTAAAACATGAAACATTCATTACAACTAGTAAAATGAAAATACATAAAAGTAGAAAGATTCAGCCCTCTAAAATAAATCCTGTAGAGAAAATCGATCATGCCTTATAATTCAATTATTTCCCCTTGATTCTTTAATCTTTTAATTACAATTTAATAACAGTTCTTTAAATTATTTATCCATTTTTTAATTTACCTCACAATAAATTTTTTCTCATTACTCAGGGTAAAATGTAACTTGGGTTATGATCATACACTAAAAACATGTTCCTAACCGTAGGTATCTATTGGTTCTGTCTTCTCCACTTCATAAAGACAAATAAAAAATCAATCATTAGGGATTCATCAAAATGGGTTCAAATGAATCTTTGGCTAAGGGATAGTGGGTTGAAATTTAAAATCAATCTCAATGGGAGCGTAATATATAGAGTATAATTCATACTAAAAATAAACAGAACAATGACATAAATCCTCCAAAATCAAAAATGTGTATGCTCCATGCTGGTCAAAGTGGATCCTTGAGTATATCAAATATTTTACAAAAAATTATCATGTTCCTTTATTTTAATTTTATTTATTATTAAAAATTATTATTCAAGCCATGTCTTACATCAATCCCTTGACCACATATGATCTATCATATGATTCAGCAGTTAGGAAATGGTGATTTTTTACCTTCCTAATACACAACCCAAAATATTTTTCTTTATTTTACATTTTATTTCTAATCTTTTCAAAGGATTATGGTAGGCATAAAATGACAAGAGTAATCATGGATTAAATCATATCAGTCTTGTAGAAATATAAAAATACATCTCCTTAATAAAAATGTCCCATGGCTATCATATGAAAATACCCCCACACTTGTTGAAAGGATAATCAAGAATAATACCCTGATCAGGGTGGGAAGGGATATTCATCTTAGAACGGAACTATCCTAAAAAGGAAATTCATGGAAACAATGAGAAAAATAAAAAAATTTGTAAGGTTCATCTTAAGAAAAAATTACTCAAAAAATATTACCTCAATCATATTAAAATTGTACTTGTTCAGTCATATCCTCAATAAGATATCAATGAAAGTTATGATAAGATTACTTTTCTCAGGTGTCTCTCAAAAAATATACTCAGAAAATAATATGATATCATGGATCTAAAATCCTCTTAGGAATGGGAGTATAAAAAATAACTATAAATCACACAGGGAATAAAATTTAGTAATAATTTTTGTCAAAATTAATTTCAAAAATATTCAATTTCAATTGAATTACTAAACTCAAAATTCATGCTAATAATCTAAAAAAGAGTAAAAAATTATTTCAAAAAATTACAATGTAATTTTTTCTTTTATTTAAAGGGATTCAATGAGTTTTTAGGTTTAAAGCATGATTTTAGTAAAAAAAAATGTATCCTAGATAGGTGATAAGAAGTAATAATCTTAGTGTATCAACAGTAAAGCTCAAGAAATACTCCCCCATATATAAAATAAGACAATGGTTGCACTATCTTGGAATGTATTGTTGGATATATATTAGATATATAAAAAAGGAAAAATAAAATGGAAAATTTGAAATTGAATTTAAGAAATCAAGATCACCCTTTTATGAGTGTCACGCTATGGGTACACTTGGGGATGATGATTTCAAATTAGGCTACCTGAATAATTGTTTAGAAAAACAAATCCTTTGCTAGATAAAACAATTTTCCATAGGGTTTGAACTAGGTTAAATCGTTCGAATGGGTAGGTGCACACGGTCAGTATTAATGAAAACAATTTAGATACATATAGTTATGTGGGTACAACTAAACTCATGGACAACAAAAGAATAATAAAACTACTAAAATGAATGTAAATAAATCCTATGAAAATTACTAAAAATGAATATCAAAAATATGGGCTACCTCCCTTAAATTTCTAATAATAACATCTTTATCCGGACTTGTTTCTATTTAAGTGAATTTGAGAGTGATGAACTACCCTTCTTGGAAGAGTTATAGATAAATATTCATCCTTTGACTTGTAGCTTCTAATTGTGGTTCTTCACCATTATGAATCTTGATAGCTCCATAAGACAAAACCGTAATAACTTGGTAAGCACCCGTCTATCAAGATTTCATCCATTTTGGAAATTATTTAAATCAAGAATTTAATAACAGAACTTTATCCATATGAGTGAAGATTTGACACATGATTTGGTTATCATGCCACTTATTTTTATTTTCTTTAAAAATTTTGGAATTTTTGTAGGCATCATTCTTAATTTCTTCCAGCACGTCTATTTGAATCATTTGGACCTCTCCATCTTTTTGAGAATCCAGGTTCAACTTTTAAATTTCCCAAAAATATATATTCTCTAATTCCACTTGAAGGTGTCATTGATTTCTATAAACCAATCTGAATAGAGTAGTGTCAATGATATTTTTTATGTCCTGGGATATTACCAAATTTTATTCTCTAATTGTAAAATCCAATATTTTCGATTGGTGTTCACCATCATCTCAAGCATTTTTTAAATTTCTCATTTTGACACTTCACCTTTCCCACTTGTTTGTGGGTGGTATGGAGGAAAACAATTATAACAAATTCCATACTTTTTATGAAATTATTTCATATAAGTATTGGTTAAATGAGGTCTCCAATCAATAATGATTAATTAGGGAAATCCAAATCTAGAGAAGATATTTTTTTCAAAAAATTATTACAACATTTTGTATTTCATGTGTAGTAGCTTCAGTTTCAACCCATTTTGAGACATAGTCAATGTCGACTAGTATGTAAAACATACCATGATAATTTGGCAATTGTCCTATAAAATCAATTCCTCACACATCAAAGAGTTTTACTTCTAGAATGATATTTTGGGTCTTTTTTTTCTTTTTTCTATGGTTTTTATCTGCAAGCATTGATAAAAGGTTTGATAAAATTTTCTTACATATTTTTTAACCATAAAATAGAATAGTCACCTTAGAATTATTTTAGTCTTGGTACATTTGGTTCCATTATTCCATAATTTTGGGGATATATGACACATGTTAATAACAATTTTTTGTTCATCTTCTGGGATGAAGTACCACATTAAGCCATTAGCACAACACTTAAAATGTATAGATTCACCCCATTAGTAATATGAGGTTTTAGTGATATGGTTAATATTTTCATTATTTGTAATGTGTTTTCAATGATTTGATCCCTTAAAATTAATGAATTTGATTTGATTTTCATCATATTAGTATTTTTGAGGGATTTTTTTCTTAATTGTTAAAATTGGTTAATTCTAGAAATTTATGAGTTTTGTAGAGATTTCGTTTTTTAGGAATAACTTTTACAATTGTGATCAAATTTTATTGATAATTTTTATAGGATTTATTTTTTAGTGGGATTAAATTTTTTATTCTAGACCCAAACCCAATTTGAAACATAGTGGTCCAAAAAAATCAATAAACTTGAATATTTTGTATGGATGATAGGATAGACCCCACATCAGTTATTGAAACATATATCATCCTAAAAAATTCCAAATAAAGTTATTCTTGATGGATTAAAAATATTACTCATATATTCATCATCTTTGTAAATTTATCGAATAAATTTTTTCATTAAGGCATCAATTACATGCGCCAAATTTGAGGAAGTTTAGATGTCTCAAAGGGAATAAATAGTATTCATCAGTAATTCTTGAATAAAATTTATGAAACTTGTCCAAATACAATGATATTTTTGGGGGCATGCACAAGAAATATGGTAACAACTTTTATGAATACAACATCCAGATATTTCACCATTTAATATTCAAATCAAACTCAATCTTTTAGAGTATTGAATCTGGAGGGAAAATTTTCCACCACTCAAGCCTATAAATATGTGTGTCCATATCCATTCGAGGGTTGTTAAAAAAGGTGCAAGAAGGGATATGATCAAGGATTATATTATTCAATTGATTTTTATTTAGTCTTATTTTTTCCTAGTTTCATTATGCTCTCTTTATCCCCTTTCTGGTCTCTTACACTTCACATGGAGGGGTAAAGCATATGAGTGATAGGGGAAGGGGGAGTTCCACTTGTATAATGTCAGAGTCAAGGGATTACATTTAAAACATTTTTTATTTAATGATTTATATTTTCATTAATGTTAAATTATATTAATGTGATTGTATTTTTAGTTTTGGTTTCATTCATTATTTATTGCTTTGGTTGAAGAACTTTAAACTCCCTCTGCCTAGTGAAATTTGTCTCGATCAAGTAGATTGTGGTAGGTGGTGAGTTTCTAGATATCCTTAGCACATGTGTAGAACTAGTGAATTATTTCTATATTTATAATTATAAACAATTCCCTATCGGTATGTGCCTTAGTTTGTTGCGATTTTTTTATGAACTTCCATGAACATAGAAGTGGGTTCGATTACTTTCTTCAACCAATGGTGATTGATAACACAGTCAAGGATTCTTTCATTTATAATTCAATAGAAAGATAGGGTAATGATATTTATAACTATTATGACATTGAAAATGGTTTTCCAACCTTGACCCCATCACTCTCTTCAAAAATTAGTGTTAGACCTTTATTTTTAATTGATTTTATTATTTTTAAACTCAAATAATTTCAAAAAAAACAACATGTAATTATTTCTCATATTAAAGTGAAAAAAATTATTGTTGTATGCTTCTATCTGAAGAAAACCAAGTTTAACCACTATAATACAATTTAACTTTAGAAATATTTGTTTTTTTTTCACACCCCCTGACAAGAACGTGTCAAAACATGGCATCGTTTCCAGGGAGGTTGTTACAAAAATCTAATTCTATCATTTTGTAAATATTTTATTTTCTTTCACATATAAAAATATAAAAAAGTTATATGAATTATGAAAAATGAAATTATTCTTCTCTTATTGATAAATCAGATGTTAAGGGACAAATGATAAATAATTATGAGTTGGCCTTGTTACAAAGTATTGATGAACTCACAATTTTGGCCAAGCAAATGTTAAATGGATATTTCTTAGGTATCTCCCTTAAAGAAATGGTGGACATTGTTAATAAAGTTAAAATAAATTGTGATTGAATTCCACGGATGAAGTTACATTGGATGAGGGACCTCAACCAAAACCAGAAAAGGTGGTGGGAAAAAGCTTCTCTGTTTATCATTCAAGTTAAAGAACCCATGGAGGCCCTAATTAAATTAAAAGAAGATCCATTCCATCAAAATCATTCAATGTTGATGTAGATTTATAAAGAATATTTTTTTCATAATGTATTCATGGTAGATAAAAAAGATCTGGATGAATTATGGAAGGATTGTGAGGAACTACTTGATCCCCCTATTCCTTACAAAGTATAATATCCAGCACTATTGATTGAAAAAACCAAAAAAGTGGTGGAATATGAAGATCATATTGAGGATCCTAACTACCAAACACTATTCAGTGATGTTCAACTCCAAGAGGTGCCTCTCACTGAAGAAGTAATTAATGTTAAACAAAATTAGGGAGATGATCTTTTATTAAACTCATTATATTTGGATTTTATTGAAAATGAATTGAGTATTACATCTCCTTGTTTTAAATTTTCAGATTCAAAAAACACTTATTTCTTGGGTGGATATTGAGGAAAAAGAAGATTCACCTAAATACAAACATATGGAGCTCCCTAAACACATTGATCATTTATTAGAGGGATTTTAAGAGTTGATAAAATTGGTTTCTTCTTAGGAAAATGGATTAAGAAATATTGATTTGAAAGGGAATAATTTTCTATTGATTATTCATGATTTAATTTAGTTAAAAAAGAATTACACTCTCATATTTCCTATGATTATTCCATTGATGAAACATTCTTTGAGATATCAATCATGAATGCAGAAGAAGTTGTGCCAGTGGAATCAAAGTAACAGGATGACTCATCCTTTTCCCTACCCCACCAAGAAAGTTTTATATTATTTTCCTAAGGGTGTATTTGGTGTACTATATACATGGAGTCCTCAACAAAAATAAAGAAGTTCATTTTGAAAAGAAGAATTTTTGGTGGTTCATCATTAATAAAATAATCCCATAATCAAATAGGGGACAACCAACTAGAACTACCCATCTGGAGTCAGTCAAAACCTAAGGCCCACTTGGGGGGATGAGACCAACATCTATCATTCTCTTTTCATTCTATTTATTTATTTATTTATTTAATATATTTCTCATGTTATATTCCATGTTCTTTCTTGTAGTTTTTTAATTTTCATTAGTTAGGATCTTAACTCAACATTGAACTACCAATAAGTCAAGTCGTACCTCTCCTTTACACTTTATTTCTTTTGTGATTCATTTTAAAATATACTTACAAGTTCAATACACTTTAATTAGTTGATAATGAAACGTCATTTAGATATGGGAGAGGGAACCTTTGTAGTTTAGTATTTTCAAATTTGTTTTTTGTTGTTTTATAAAAAAATAGTGTTTTTAAAATTTTTGTGTGTTTCTTTTTCAATTTTTGTATGTTTTTGAAACTTTTGAGATGAAATTATTATCATTTCCATTTTAAAAACCCATTTTAATGAGTGAAATAATTTATTCTATGAAACTTATCTTAAGAGAAAGCTGAAAATGACTTTTTTTCAATTTCAATTCATTGAGAATTTCATGAAAATCTATCTAATTTTTTAATCCCATGCCACATCTCACTATATTTATATTTTAAATCATGTTACCATGAGGCTTCTGAACAATTTTTTCATATTATTTTAATTCACCTCACTTCTTGATAGAACCATACCTTTCATAATTTAATCATAATTTGATTTATTCCTGTCAAAACTTAAGGATTTGAGGTACATGTATTTTAAATTCTTGAGGCATTTATTTGGTTTTAAATCCCCATTTTCAAAATAATTCTTTTCATTATATCCTTCCTTGTACATTTAATAATTTTATCCCTTAGAGTCCACAAATTTGATATATTTTTATCAATATTACTAGTTAAATTTCTCTATCCAACCTATGCTTGAAGAGAAATTTCCTGATCTATTTGAATTTATGTGTGTGGGGGGAGATGTCTTGTGTTGTGCTAGCTCATTTGGTGATACTTTGGGTGGAAAATCAACTAATTGAGAGATTTTATTTCTAGTGAAAAAATCATTATGTTGAAATTTGTGCCTTTTCATGATCTTTTGTGATAAGGGAATTTGAGCATTTCTAGATCTTCCAATAGAGGGAAAATTAAGTTCCATTTCTATAGTTTTCAAGAAAAATTATGTTTGAGAATATTGAATTTTTTTTATAATGAAATGTTGATATTTGTGAACATTACATTATTTTTCATGATTATGGGTCTGATTTTCTACTAAGTTTAGTTAGGAGGAGACCATACTTGATAGAAAATTAGAATCTTCCAATTTTTCTTCAAAAAGATCCAAGCCCTCCTCATTCATCCTCATAATTTTTCACATCAAAATCCTACCAACAAGAAGCTAAAGAATAACCCTACAAAGTTATCATGATAAAAACATGTACTTTAATCACATATGGTGGAGAAGTAGTAATTTATCAAGTCTATGGTGACCCTTACATGAGTTTGGATAAGAAAAGCCTTGTTGAAAATTGACATTTGTGAGATGCAAGAAAAATAATGTGAGGTGTGTTTCTTATATGAATGGGTGGAGAAATGAAGACTGAAAATATTTAATGATATAAATGGAGAACATGAAATAATTGTTGTTAATGAGGTATGATATCTATATATTATTGGTATAGAATTGGTGGATCTCATGAGCATGTGTTTTGAATTTGCATTGATTCAATTTTGATGCTAACTTGTCCAAGAGTCCATGATTTGAGTATGGGGAACTGATAGAGTTAATACTTTTATTATTTTTCATGTGTGTTTCAATGATTTAATCCCTTTAAATTAATAAATTTGATCTCATTTTCATCATTTTAGTATTTTTAGTGGATTTTGGGATTAATTGTACAAATTGGTTAATTCTGGAAATTTATCAGTTTTCTGGAGCTTCAGTTTTTGAGGCATAACTTTTACAATTTTAATCCAATTTATTTGATTCATTTTAGGATTTATTTCTTAGTGGTATTCAATTTTTTATTTTATACCCACACCCAATTCAAAATACACATGCCCATGAAAATAAATAAATGTAAAAATTTTGTCTAGCCAACAGAATGGACCCCATATCAGTTATTAAATCATATCTAGGCATAAATAACTCTAAATGAGGTTATTCTAGATTTATTGGATATAGAACTCCAATAATTATCTTGGAAATAATTTTCATGAATAAATTAGGTCATTAAAGAATCCATTGTATTCTCCAAAGTGGAGGTATGGGAGTATCATCCTCAGGAAGAAAAACATTAAACAGTGATTCTAGTATAACATTTCATAAAATTGTCTCAATACACTGAAATTTTGTAATTGCGTGAACAATAGATAGGGGAACAACTTTTATGATGACAACATCTCAATACTCAACCATTTACTATTCAAATTGAACTCAATGTTTCTAAGAATTTAATGTGGATGGAAAAGTTCCCACCCCTCAAGATTATAAATATGTGTGTCTACATCCATTAAATGGTTATTAATGAATTCAAAATATGGGTTGTGCTTGAGGATTAGAGTATTTAATTTCTATGTATTTTCTCATTTCTTTTTTTCTTAGTTTCATTATGCTCTGTTCTTCACTTTCAACTCTCTTACCCTTCACATGGAGGGGTAAAGCCTTTGAGTAATCAGGGAAGGGGGAGTTTCATTTTTTTAATGTTAGAGTCTTGTGCATAAATGATAATACATCTTTTTATATTGAATTATTTTTATTTTAAATGATGTAGAATTCTCTTAATGCTATTGTATTTCTAGTTTGGGCCTCATTCATTATTTATAGATTTGGTTGAATAGCATTAAACTCCTTTTTCCCTGTGTAATTTGTCTTGATAGAGAAGATTGTGTCATGTGGTGAGTGACTCGAAATTTTTTTCATGTGGAATGATTGAATCACTTCTATATTTATAAGGATTCAAAATTTCCTTAGTTATTTTTTAATTTTTTTATGAACATCCATGCACATTGGAGTGGGTTACATTGCCTTCTTCAACCATGGGTGATTGATAACTCGATCAAAAAGTATTTCATTTATCATTCACTAGGAAGAGAAGTGAAATGATATTTATTCCAATTATGACATTTAAAAATGTGATCCTACCCAGTCCCCATCGCTCTCTTCA
Organism: Viscum album; assembly: GCA_963277665.1. Classification (NCBI taxonomy): domain Eukaryota; kingdom Viridiplantae; phylum Streptophyta; class Magnoliopsida; order Santalales; family Viscaceae; genus Viscum; species Viscum album. Next base: position 1,846,262,957 of record OY728150.1, read on the forward strand.
TCCATTAGTTTTTCACCTTTATTTTTAATTAATTTCATTATTTTGAAACTCAAACAATTTAAAAATAATAATCTCTAATTCTGTATAAAATTTAAGGGAAAAATTATTGTTGTGTTCTCCTCATTGGATCCATACTATATTAACCAATATTCTTCATTTTAACTTAGAAAATATTTTTTTTGTCATACCCCACAACAGGGACTTGTGAGTGATCTAAAATTATCTTCCTATATTAAAAGTTAAATTTTGTGTAGAGTGATCTCATTGTGAGATAATTTAAAATATATGAAAACCACATTCAAGATTGGGTATTTATCATGAGAATGGTTTCAATGAGTAAGTAAACCTTGATGTCTAAATTATTATCACCCTTAATGAGGGGTAGTGTCAGTCTGGATAGATTATTAGCAATAATATTCTTAGACTCCTTAGTGTCTTTTATGATGATGTCAAACTCTTGAAGCAGTAGGATTCACCATATCATTCATGATTTGGAATCATTTTTACTTAAAAATATATATATTTAAGGATAACAAGGTCAATCTAAATAACGAATTTAGATGGAACAAGGTACGAGCGAAACCTTTCAAAATAAAAGATGACAACTTAGAGTTTCTTCTCTGTACTTGTGTAGTTTTCCTAATAATTATTCAATGCATGAATGGAATAGTAGATGTTACAAAATATGCGGCCTAATAATTTCCTAATATAATTCATAAAATGAAGTCTCCAATGTCTCATATAAATTTTAATTCTTTGTTCTAATTTGGTTAAATGATAAAGGGTGTGTCCACAAAAATAGTCTTTAAAATTTTTAATCCATGCTGAAACTCTTAAGTAGATTCAAAGGAAGTATCCTTTAATAATGTGTGTGTTAAAGGGTTGGAAAATTATTAAATATCTTTTTCAAAGTGGGAGTTGAATCATTCATATCCTAGAAATATCCTTATGCCTTTTATAGTTGAGGGCTCAAGAAAATATTTGATCGCTTTGATATTTTCATGATCAAATTCAATGTAATTCCTTGAAATATTGTGTCTAAGGACTATGAATCCTTGGATCTTAAAGTTTCATTAATTACAATGTAAAAGAAGGAACTTTTCTTCACATTGTTACTGTACTCATTATACATTTCATAGGCATACCTCGAATGATCTATAACCTGAAAAACCATCCATAAATATTTCCAAGAATTCCTTCACCATATCGTGGAATATATTTTTCATGATCCTTTATAAGGTCTAAAGTTCATTACACATAATGAATGAATTGTGTCTGTAAGAGAAGGTAATGGATGTACAAACCAATGTCGTTTTGGATTAATCAGCTGGGTCAACTACAATTTCATTGTATCCTACATATCCATCCAGGAGATATTAGAATTCATTTTATGCCAGTCTCTCCATCATTTGATCCAAGAAAGATAAGGGGAAATTATATTTTTGGATCATAGTATTGATATTTTATTTAATCGACACATAATCGCCATCTAGTGATGGTTTGAGTTGAGATCATTTCATCTTCTCCATTATTTACAACTGTGAGGTCACCTTTCTTTATAAATACCTATTGAGGACTCACCCACTCACTCTTATAGATTAAAAAATTACCCCAGCATCCAAAAATTTTAGTAATTATTTTTTAACTACCCCCATCATCAGTGGGGTGAGTCACCTCTGGGGATGGGATTTGTGTTTTACACCTTCCAGTAAAATCTTGTGAGTGTAGATTGCATGGATGGTTTATTTTGTATTATCCACTCCCCATGAGATTGATTTATTATGTATGTTAATGAATTCAAACAACTTTTCCTCCTCTTTTTAGGTTATATATGATAAAATAATGATAATAAGTGTTGATAAAGTCTCAGGTAATGAATACTTGAGTGTGCTCAACAGTGATTTTAATTTCAAATATGGTTGTGTAACGATAGAATGTATAAATGGAGGGATAATGTCCCTAATAAATAGTCCAAAGTAGTTTTCATTCTCATGATCACGATACTTGACTTCATAAAGAGGAATGTTCTTCATTTTATCCTCAATGGTAATGAACTCATCTCTTTCATCAGTACAAAAGATGTCTTCATAGTAAAAATAATCATTAACTCACCCGGAATCCCTTGATAAGTCGAAAAAAACTTATTCCTACCTAACTTAGAATATTGGTCTCCCTTGGATAATTTTAATTAAATCCTTTCCCATTTCTATATATGGCCTTCCAAGAATAATTTCCATGTCTCATTCTTCTCCCTTGTCTAAAATTAATAAATATGAAGGAAAGATTAATTTCTAACCGTAACTAAGATATTCTCGAGAATTCCTTGAGGGTGATAGACTAAGTGGTCATCCAATTGATGTTCCACTATTTTAAAATTTAATTCTTCAAGCCATAGATTCTTGAAAACAATTATACGCATGATATTTATTCTTTATCATAGGTTGCATAATGCTTTTTCAAAGTTTTATGCCCCTATGGTGCATGGGATTGAGAAACTACCAATGTATTACATATTTGGTGGAAGCTTCTATTGAATGAATGCATATCATTATTTATTAAGGGAGCTGAATCTAAGTTCATTAATATTATTCTTCTTTAAGATAATTTCCTATATTAATTTCCCATAATCTCGAATTTGGGAAATGGATTTCTCAAATTGGATATTGATCTTCAATTTCTTGAACATTGCTAAAAACTTTTTCTTTTGTTCCCTCATATTTCTTTATCTTTTTATTTCAAGGAATTACATAGAGGGTTTGTATGATGGTGGTCCTATGAAAACCTCTTCCTTCTTTAGTTGTTCTTTTGTAGGGTTTTTTTAGTTTCTTCTAATTCTATACATGTTTCATTAACCTCTTCATTTGTTTTAAAATTTTTGTCATCGCTGATGTCAGTAGCCCATTTCTTAGGTCCCTCTAGCTTCTCATCCTTCTATTTTTATGGCTATTGAAAGTCTATTACCTTCTGACTTATAACAACTACTACCTTTTCTTCATTACCCGAGTGCATTCCAGAGTTATCATTCAATATACCCAGTAGTTAGTATGATATGTTTTTAGAAATTTGACACATTTAATGCCCAAGGTTTCACATGCCTACACTTTGGTTTTTCATTTTTGTCTCTTGGGTTTTCATCCTTAGGTCCGCTTTCCGCACAAATTTAGGGATCATGTTTTCAAGATTAGTCTGGTGGGGTTGGGATTAATGAGGTGGTCTTGATGGTTCCTATTGATACTGCTAAGTTCTATGAATAGGTTATTTTAATTTCTATTATGGTAGAGGAGCTAGACCATGTGGTGGATATCTGGGTAGTCCTTGGATACATTATGGTACTTCTATACTCATCTTTTGAAAGTAACCTTGATTTTTATGTTGCGGATGAGATGGCCTCTACTAGTGGTTTTATTGTTGTTGGTACTACTGAGGGTGTCTATACTATTTCCCTCATTTATTGTAATTTATATAATTATAATCTTGAGTTTGTGTGTCTTACATGTCTTCCCTACAGTCTTGGTATGAATGTGGGCCATCGAACATTTCATAAGACTATATTTCCATTACAGGAGTAGGAGGGGGTATTATTGTAGCATGTGACTGAAATGATTCTAACATTATGATAAGATCCTTAACTTTATCCACAAGGCGGGTGGTCTCTTTAACCTAATGAATTTAGAATCAGGGTGGTCCTTAGAAATTTTTTCATTGACTTTTATTTGTGAGTGTCTTCATCAAATGTTTCATGGACAACTTCTAACATCTTGATCATGATTCTTCTAACAGTAATGACATCTACTAAAATGCATGAAACATGTTGGAGTCCTTAATAAAATTATTGAAGTTGAATTCACACATCTAGTCCATGATATGGGAACTTTTGGGTAAGCTCCTTGAATATGTCCCAATCTTCCCATGTTGATTCTTCGTCTTCCTGGGCAATGTTTTTAATTTAATTCTAGAGTTTACGGGTCTAGAATAGTGGGACTTTCTTGTCCAGGAACTTTTTTTCTAATTTTTCCTAAGTCTTGATTGACTAAAAATATTGAATTTTTATCAAATCCTTGGCTCTATCGTGCATGGAGAATGAGAATAATCTTAGACGAATAGCATCTGAAGATGCACCTATGTTGATTAAGTTATCATAAACCTCAAGAATGTTTGATATGTACTCATGGGGGTCTTTTCTTTGAATCTCACAAAACTACCCTATATTCGTTATCATGTGAATGAGTCTAAGTTTGATTTCAAATATTTTTCCCTAAATAGGGGGTGTACAATGTTGGGTAAACTACTACTAATGGAAGTTAAGTCACAGTTCATAATGGTGTTCTACAACAGCACTAGTTGCTCACCCTGATTGAAAGGTGATGCTTAATTTTGGGTCTTAAATATATAGATGTGCAAGATTGTAATGCTTTTCTATTTTGCAGCGGTACCGTGGATCAATGGTTCTATTATTATCAGGATCAAATTGAAATTTTCTTATATATACAAGATTCTAGAGAAAGTTAAGGGGCCTTAGGGGATTCTCTATCCAAGAAAAATTAGAAAATTATAAAAAGTTATTTGATGTATATGCCCCCAAAAAATGAAAAAGGGAAAAGGGAAAAGAAAAGAAAAAAGGGGAGGGGTGAGGTAATTCGAGGTTCAATCGGAAGGTCGATATGCCAATGAAAAAGTTGTCCCCATCAATGGTGCCAAAATTTTACTTATCTTCATGTGTCATAAAATTCGTTTGTGTTGTGATAATATTAGAATATATTGTCCCAATCTACACTAACTACTAGGGCATAGTAAATTCACAGTTTGGGGTCAACCCACAAAGACTACTGGTAGTTGCAAAGCCAATCGAACAAACCCCTTATAAGGATTCCACGCTTTCACTCTTCATGTTTGGGTTTCAACATAGACTTTGTAGTTTGTAGTTTTAATTCAGATATTTAAAGAAAGGTATCGGGGTCAATTTCAAGGTTCTTGATAAATTATAATCCTTGATTCACTTGGAATGGTCATATGGTGTAGGCTACGAAGCGGTGAAAAACTCACTAACTAGTTTTTGTAAGACCAATCAGATCTACCTATGCTATATCTATCCCATGGTTAGGGTATAACCTACAACCTAAGTTCACTATGCTTGGATTCTATGAATAAATCATCACATTCTAATGGTCATAGTGCTTCTGAACTCTAATTAGGTTAGGTTTGATAAATCACACTTTCCAAGGTTGAGGTTTTGTGAAAGAATCTGATTAAAAATTATTATTAATATAATTACTATACATAGGGTTACCAAGGTTCTATATAAAGATTCATTTTGTTTTGAAACACCCCTACTCTTGACCCTTAACCCTTATTGGATTATTAGCACATGGCAGTGATGATTAAAAGTAATGAAATATTAAACAAGTTGTGTATAATTGAGAATTATTTTCAAAAGAAACAATCTTGGATTAAGAAATCAAGAATCAATATAAAAAATTATAAGAAAATAAAATCTAACTATGAACATACATTTTATAATGAAATAGTTAATAATGGGAACTATATAAACAATAAATTAAGAAACATTCACAAACTTACTATGAATGAAGAATGAGTGAGGAATGATGCAAGAATCAATGAATAATGAAAGGCGATGATGGAATTGAACATAAAAAAGAGGGTGGGATTATAATGGTGAAGAACGGATGTAAAAGTATTAATGACTCACAATAATTCAATAAAACAATCAAAGTATGGAATGAATTTTTGTGTCATAACAAGAAGGAATGAAAAGGGTAGAATAAAAACAAGAGAAAAAAATAGTGTGAAGCACTATATTATGGAAAGAGCACTGAAAATATAAATAGGATCAAAAATTAAATGATGTGAAAGTCCTTCATATCGTGTATTGGATTTAATGAATTGGGCCCCGAAATCTGCATGTCATGTATATAGGTTACACATTGTGTTATTTAGATTCTCTTTCCCAGCTCATGAATCTATTTGTATCTTTGATTGGATGAGGCCTCGATACTTTTATGTCACGTAATCTCTGCACTTCATGTATTAAATTCACTTTTTTTGGATTTTTTTTATTTTTTAAAGCTACACATCATTTACTATACTTACACATTGTGCCATGTCTTCACGTTATGAAGATGCTTCATGGGTTAGTATGTCATCATGTAGGCATTCGTTGAATAAAGCCTATAAGTTTTGTATGTGATACAAGGCATGTAAATTCCATATTTGGACCATTTTCATCATTTATTAATTTATGTCCATAATTCATAATTCTTACGAAAACTAACCAAAACCCAGTGAATTATCGAAAAATTATTAAATAAGACATAAATAAATGTATCCAAAATATATATATGATTTCAAAAAATCAAATTACCACATTTTTGAACCCTTAATGGTTATGGTATAAATCCACATATCCAGTAAATAAATTAAATAGTTAGAGAGATTTTTATCCCTTATCATATTATCTTTGACCTTAATTACCCAATTTACCCTTACTAAGGTGACAAATATTTTCTACAATGACTATTCATAATGACAAATAATAATTGGAAACTGTCTTCAAAATTTGTAACTCATGATTCCAAAGATGAAATCTATTTTTCAAGACAAAATTTTAATAAGTGGTGGGAATTAATTTAATATTAATATTCAAAATGTAATGAGAAACAATTTCCATTAAAATGTGTTTTTATCCTAAAAAGAACTTATTCCAAAATCTAGAATAATGGGGATTCAAATGTAATTAATTTTATTATGTATAATTAAAAAGTACTTATGTTAATTTGAGATCAAATTAAAATTATAATTGTACTTTTTAATGAAAATTAATGACCCTTACAAAAATAAGAGTTTTTCACTATTCTCTGAAAAATCAACATTTTAAAAAAAATACCTAATCTTTACCATAAAATAATTATGATATAATGATTTTAAAATGAATTTAATTTTATCAAATACATTTTATAAAGTTATGAAACATTAAATATAATATTTTCTAGAAAAATTAATAAAAACATTTTCGAATGAATCATTTTTTCAAAGTATAAAATAAAATAACTAAAAAATTAAGTTTCATTTTCTAATAATTAATCAATAAATTTGTATTGAGTTGGGAATGTTTATATATTTATAAAAAATATTACTATTCATACCCATTGTCTCAATGGTTTGGTTTTAATGGTCATGTTTAAATTATAATATTTTGTAGTTCCTTTAAGCTCGGTGTTCAATGTCATGTATACTATCAAATAGAATATTCTTCCTTTAAAATCCTATGGTAGTACACATTGAAATAGAGGGCATGTAATTAAACATAAAATACCATTATTAAATAGTAATTAATGATATGATATCTCAAATCAGTAATATATGAACAACATAAATTAAATTAGGTTTATTATATCAAACTTGTCTCAGAGAGAGGAATTTGATATGAAAACCCTTACCGCAGTCGGGAGTCATTCTACACTTGTATAAAACATCATTAATGATTAAATTAAGTTCATTAAATACATACTGAAGAAAAATATTCATAACTAAAACCATTTATACTAATAATTTATAATCATTCTATACATATATATTTTAGTTAGTTTTTACCTATTTTAAATACCAAGTGTAAGAAATCTTTATCACTTTGAACTAGTTTTTTAAAAATGGTGTTGTATTCATTATTATTACAAAATTCATCATTAAAATACAATTAAAGGTACTAGAATATATTTTATTATGTATTTTATTAATCTATAGTTCAATTTCATGAAATTTTTTATTATGATCTATGAGTTTGAAGTAAAAAATGAGCATGTTTCGGTGTTTTTTAATAAATGGTAAGTGATCAATTAATTTGGGAGTCAAATATTCATATAACCTTACCATAACTGAGGAAAAAATATTTAGATATATAAATCATATTATACTAGAAAATAATTTCTCATTTTCATTGTTGATATAAACATCTAGTATTGTTCAAGTAAGTGGTTAAATAGACACAAACATGAACCTACCATGATTAATGGGTGATTATGAGGTCATTTAGTTGAAATATAATTATAAAGGAATCATAATGATATTATTTGGTGAATATTACAAAGTTATTTATGAATTTTATATAATTATAAATATAACATAATTTATATAAAGTTGATACTTAGAAAGAAGAGTTAGTTTTCCTCTTAGTTCCCCCATTTTAACTAATTGAATTAATAATAATCATTTATTGATCATGTTATTAATAGGTTTTCCAATTTCTCATAATAAAATCTTAATTATATTATAAAACTATTATTTATCCTTTAAGCTAATATTTTGGACCATATTTTAATGTAGGTAATCAAAATTGGAATGAAAATCAATCGTTCCATTAAGGTGTCAGTCTATGCATATGCATGGTTGATGATTTCGTTTTCCATAGAACAAGAGATAGTAATATAGTTTATTATTCTATAATATTAAAAATTATCTAAATATCAAAATAAATTTATTATGTTTCAGTTTTATATCATCCTTTTATGGTGGTGAAGTAAAACAAAAAACATTGTGTCATGGAGGTGGTAGCCCGCACAATGCATGAATGTCAGTTTCATTTTTCTTAATTGAAAATGGAAAAGGTTATTAATGATTATTCACATGAAATAATAAAAGTTATTATATAAATATTTATTATTTCAATCCCTTTACCCCTTTAGTTATTACTTTTACTATGGTAACTAGTTTTTACCTAAGGTAACTAAATATTTAAATCTAAAAATAACGTGGTCAGTATTATATAATTTAAACTCAATTATTTTAAATTTTAAAATTATTTCTTTTTATTCATTTTATAATAGTGATAAAAAATAATTTTAAAATAACAATTTATAATGTATTAAAACAATTTTGGAGAAAATATTACATACTTTCTAAAATATCAAATATGGATATGTAAATTCAAACAAAAAATTTTAAAATTAAAAGGTATATTATAAAAAACATTGTATTAAAAAAATTCATGAATTTATGATTCATAATTAAACTAATAATATCATAAATGTGTCAATATTTTTTTAAAAAAACATTTTCACCTAAAAACATTGTTTTTAGAATAATCCCAAAAATTCATATTATGAAAATATTACTATGATGAATCAAAAAATAATGTTTATTTTTTCAAATTGAAATATTTTTTTATAAATTTTACTTTTAAATAAAAGAATTATATATAATGAAATATAGTTATTACAAGAAAATAACTTTTTCAATAATATTAACCATTCTCATTTATATTTCCTATAATTTAATAACTAAACAAATATTAACCAACTATTCATATCAAATAAATTTGATTATCATTAACTGAATAACTTTATCCAATCATATAGGTATATAACCAAGTATGTATACACCCTAATCATATATTTCACGTAACATATCTTTTCTTAAAACCATTTAAATCTCTAAGTTAATAAAACAAAACAAAGTTATATATTACTCCCATAAATTAACCCTATCTTTTACCCTCAAATGGCATTAGCCACTAGTTCATATGGTCACAAACTTGTCAATTTATATCATAATCTCCAAAAGTAGATAAAAATTCCCAAAAAATATCCTTAATTATCATCTATCCCATTGATATTGATCTAAATTGAATTTTCAAAATCACCCAAATCATTATTATTATAGAATAAAACATATAATAAACCTAAAACTTATCCATCCCCAAACTTATGTCTTCAATAGTTACTCCAAAAATATAACCTTTCTATAAAATCATTTCTCAAGGATGTTGATACCATTTAATATATGATTTCAAACCACTATTGAAAAACTACTAAAGAAATATCCTTAGTTGTTTCACAAAATATTCAATAACATTTTTATTATAGAAAATGCCATCAATAAATATCACTTCATTGATTAAAATATCTAATAGTTTCAAGAATTAATTTCTATTATGATATTAACCTCACTGCCATAGATAAGACTAGAAAACTAACCTTCTATATCAAAATATACATATAATAAAATTATTAACAATTTACATATTCTCCCTTATTTGATCATAGTACATAGTAGTTTTTATATAAATAACTTTCTCACCTTCATCTTGGATCATGTTTCGACTAATTACGAGAACCCAAAATGGTTATCTTTATAATCAGAGTGAATTATCAAACTGATATGAAAGATCAATCCTAATATGTATTCTCTCCTTTATTTCATCCTATGATACATTTAGTTCAATATAAATTTCTTTAAGTTAGGTGGTATATTAATTCAAAATCAAATCCATTTAAGTAACCGAGAAATCAATCCTTCATAGAGGTTTCTAAAGAGAATATGATCAACCAAAGGATATCCCCCATTAGTATCTAAATTGGGGTGCAGTCTTAGCCCCAATCATCATGCATTAAAGTGATGTTCAAGATATTAATCCCTCAAATATTTTTGGGGTGATTACCCCTAGGTGCACATGTTCCATAGCCACATACCCATGCATGTATCATTATAGGGATGTATGTCTAGGAAAATCACCTACTCAATAATTTTACAATATTTTAGGATATCATCATGTACTAATAATATTATCTGGGATTTTCAATAAGGTTCTCTAACCCTTATTCCCTAATAAAATGTGCATTATTACCTTAAAATTAAATCAACTACTATGTCAAAGGGTTATCTATACCTGTAAAATTAGAATTTACCTTAACTTACCAACCCTTAAATTTTACTCAATAAACATCATAAATTCCAAAGTTATATAAACCATATTGCGATTTCAACAATGACACACTAGATCCACACTCCAAGATCTGGTTCCATAACCACATAATTTACATACAATATTTGATATCAATAGCATATTATCAGACATAATTATCCCATAATTACATTACTCAAGAAAAAATTACATTACAAACATTCCCATGACCTTTTATGATTATATCATTAATGAATTAGGAAAAAACGTAAACTTAAAAACCCATTTGATTCCCAACTAATTGATATATTTCTCCACTATATAAGAAACTACTTAATACATTCACGTCTTTAACATATAACATAAATTTTTCACACAAGTTATCATGTTTGGAATATAATATGTAACACTTTTCTTCATAATGTGGGGAATGAAAACATAAGAAAGTGGTGAGAGAAAATGATATATAAGGGAAACATATAACTAAATTTGTCAAAAAGAGAATAAGTTTATACATATTATGGTAGGAATAAATGAAATTCATGAATCCATAATCATTTGAAACTGAGAGAATGTTATATTCACTGTAATAAATTAAAACATTGGTATCAATAATAGCAAGCTCATGCGGTTGGATTAAATAATCCCAAACATAGAAAACATGTTTTCAAGGAACTATTACAAGAAATTTACTTGTTATAAAGACATAAATATAGATATTTTTCTACATTGGGAAAGAATACACTAAATATATAAACTTTTTTTGTCACATGAGAATTGTCGATACATCAAGGGGCTATATAATTGTGTTCGCCACCCATCTCTATATTAAGTATAATGAATTCTCTATAAGGGTGAACCAGATTTTTCATACCTTTTCCTAAGGAACCTTTGACTGAGTAAAATCATAGATATACTTATAATGAAAAATAAGGAATGACACATAGTCAAACCGTGTTAGTAGTCAATAATAATCAATAATATTAATAATTTTTCCCATGTCAATAAAATGAATAATATTGTTATAACCCATATATAGAAATAATTTGGATTGTCAAAAAATAATTATTCATCCCTCTAATAGTCGTCTATATTAGAATTACTATATACCTAATTAAAATAATTTTCATTAGGTAAATATAGTAACATTCATTCTAGGTGAACATCATCCAAGCTGTTTGATGTAAAAATGTGAAGTTCACACCATATAGAGAAATGAGTGTATAGATAATTCAATACATGAATAACATAATCATATTTCATATAAAGAAATAAGGTGGATGGTTTCCAAATAAAATGACTCTAGTTAAACAAGGAAACATAAATGGGTGTTAAAATAAATGTTAAACGCCCACAAAAAGAAGAATACATTTAATTGTATAACAAAACAGGGGATCTAGAATTGAACTGTTTGATTCTAGGAGTTCAATCCCCTAAATGATAACAGATATATATATTAAAGTATAAACCAAGAAATATAAAAACCCACTATGGTAAATCCTTAAAAATTATTATGGTAAATGGAATAAAAACGTAAAAAATATTTTAAAAAGAATTTTTAACATTGATAAAAAATATAAATTTACACATCGCTTTCAAAGATAAATTTAGAAAAACTGATGTGAAAGATTTTGAAAACCCATAATTTAAAAAAAATAATATTTAATAATTCATCCCTTAAAACACATAAATTTTATTTTGGGGAAATTAATGGAGGAATACAAAACATATGAAATTGAATGTAAAATCCTTTTAGTTTTATTTTCAAAAAACATTTGTTTCAGAATCACATTGTAAGAAGATATAAAAAACATTAATTTGTATTAAAACATAATTTTCACAAAGGGAATTATAAAATAACATATAATAGAATATTATGGTGGGAGAACCAAATCATGGAGAATCAAAGTTCAAGATGAAACATCATTACTTAAAGGAAGTATAGTTGAGTTATCATTATCCGTTATAGGCAACATACTCTATGAAGCATGAAAATTTTGAAAAAGGTTTTCTGTAGTAAATATTTAAAAATGATAAAATGAAATAAAATAAATTCCAAGGGAATAACTTACCCAACTTATATAAAATACGTTCAAGTGAACAATCATAACTTAAAAATAGAAAATTGAGTTGCCGAAAGATATTTTGACTGGGGTAACACTTGAGTCAAAATACATTTGTTGAAATAAATTGGATTATTTTATCCAATTAATTACTATAAAATAATGTATATAACATTCAAGGGGTGTAAAATAAATATAACACCACAAAAAAAAAGGAAACATTGTGGACAACATGTAACATGACACAAAGAATCATAATAGATACTAAGAAAACCCTTGGGGCTTGAGTCACACTTTAATCAAACCCTTGAAAGAGTGGGCCTATAATTGAACTTAAAATACCATTATTAAAATATATGTCATGATATTTTATCCTAAATATGTACTATGTATACCAAATAAATAATATTAGGCATATAATACGAAACATGTATTAAAAAGTTGAATTTGTGATGAAAACTCATACCTCAGTCTTGATTCATTTTGTACTTACAAAAACCCATTATGAATAATTTATTAATTTAATTAAAACAATTTTCAATAACATTATTCATAAATATAAAAAAAATTAATCCTCATGTATAATCATTCTATACATATATATTAGTTATTTTTTATCTATTTTCTATATTGAGTGTAAGTAATATTTATAGCTTTGAACTACTTTCATAAAAAAGGTGTTGGTATTCCTTCTTGTTAAAAAGTTAATAATTAGAATATAATTAAATTTACAACAATATATTTTATAAGATATTTTATAAATCTATAATTTCATCTCATGGTAGCTTTTATTATGATCCATGGTGTTGAAATCTACAACAGGCATGTTTCGGTGTTTCTTAATTAATGTTGGATGATTTCTTAATAAATGAGTTAAATATTTTCATAAAATTACCATAATAACTTATATATAAATTAATTTATTATTATTCAATTAAAAAATTTCTCATATTCATCCATGATATAAATTCATATTATTATTCAAGTAGGTGGTTAAATCGGCCCTAACCAAAGCCTGCCATGTTTAAAGGGTGATAATGATGTGGTTGTTTTATAATATAATTATACCAAAAGTATAATGATATTATTTGGAACTTATTACTGTGATATATCTGAATTATAAATTATTATAAATAGTTGATATTTTATATTAAGTCATTATACAGAAATAAGTGATCATTTTCCTCTTAGTTCACCTGTTTTAAACAATTGAATTAATAATAATTGTTTGTTGATTATAACATTAATAGATTATATAATTTATCATACCATAACATTAATTATGTGATAAAAATAATATTTATCCTTTACTTCAATCCTAATTTCCATCCATGTATGGCAGTGATGAAAATAAAAACGAAAATCAATCTTTCCATGGAGATGGTATTCAACACGTGCTCATGGTTGACAATTACATTTTCCATACAATGAGAGATAGGAGTAACATCATTTTTATTTAAGAAATAATAAACATGATATAAATATTATAATTATTTATTAAATTCCACTTTTATACCAGACTTGTAAGGTGGTGATGTAAAATGAAACACATTGTGTCGTGGATGTGGTAGCCTGCACATCGCATGAATTTCAGTTTCATTTTTCTAAATAGAAAAATGAATTGGTGATTAATGATTATTACCATAGAAAAATAACATTCAATATATAAAAAATAATTTAATTATATATTTATTTAAATATTATAATTGGAAAATAAAAAAATAATATAAATAAGTTATGTAAAAATAATTACTCACATTAAGAACTTTTAGGCTTTCTGGGAAAATATCTTGGAAATGGATGGAAGAGGCTAATATATTGTGATAAAAAGATAAATAGAGTGAAAAAATATTATATTTTGAGAAAAAGGGTAGGTTTTTAGGATGATACCAAATGTTTAGGTGTTCTATGAAGGGTTAGGAGAGGCCCCTATTATAAGTGGTGAGAATAGAATTTTTATAAATATTTTAAATTAATATAAATGGAACACTTGTTAAAAATGTTAGGTGGCTCCAATATTTGGAAATAATTGAGTGGGGAATATATAAGGTCTACCCACACCTCATCTACTCTATTGTAGACATTTTTTATCACGTTTGAATTCTATTACCCCTTGAATAATTTCTTTTACTTTTTTATCATTTACCACAGTAACAAGTTTTTACCTAAGGTTACAAAATCACTACGCCTACAAATAAAGTAGTACATAATATATAATTTGTAACAAATTATTCTAAATTAGAAATAAATTTCATTAAATTCAATTTCTAAATGTGATAAAATTAATTTTAAAATAAAATTGTATATTGTATGAAAATAGTTTTTTAGAAAATATTACTTATGATATAAAATATCAAATATCAGTTTGTAAACTAAAAAATATATTAAATTATAAATGAACTTATAAAATACTTATAAGGTATTCTTAAAATGTTTCATTAATTTCAAATTCATACTTATATTGTAATAACATCAGTAAAGTCGTATTATTTGAAAAATTGGAATTTCCACCTAAAATCGTTCTTTTTTATAAAAAATAACAAAAATTTCTATTAAAAATAATAATGATTCTAAAAATAATTTTAGTTTTCTAAAATTCAAAATATAAATATTATAAATACTAATTTTAAATAAAATGATCATATATAATGAAAAACATTTTTTATAGGAAAATATTTTTTTAAGAATATTAGTTATTCTCATTCATATTTCTTGTCATTTTCTAATTAAATGAGTGTTAACCTATCATGACTTGAGAAAATATTGGGATTAAGTTGAAACTACCCTAAGCCCATCTCCATAGGCTATGGGTGGGGAAAATTTCTAAAAGGAATATCCTAAATGGGAGTCCTTTTCCTAACGTACCTGTACACACACACCTAACCATCACAATGCAGAAGTGTAGAGGAATAATAACAATAATTTGAAATAGAAAGAAATTAAAAATAGCATGAAAACCCTCTAGGGTGTACAATATTATGATATTAAATATGTAAAAGTAAAGTGTAAAAAGACATTCCCAACTAGAAAAATGTCCCAACCAGAAAAAATAGGAAAAGTAAATTGCTAAGAGAGATCGTCTCCTGATCTCCAAGCTATGACCACCGTACGTGGTCCACAACACCTAGTATCCCTAAGATCTTATAATGTCAACATCAACTTATCCTTCATCTATATAACACTTCAAACATGTTGGAAAATACCATTCTAGGGTCATTATATACATACCCAGTTGGATGCCCTGAAAGTTGAAGGGGGAGAAGTAAGATATACAATAGGAAGAAAGATAGTAGGATAGTGTAAATGATAAAAGATATAGTTGAAGAGAGAAGCTCATCCCAATAAAAGAGTAAAATTAACCTCATCCAAACACAAGGGGATGAACACAGTTAGTATATAAACTACTCATTGTGTCTTTTCCACCTATAGCAGGATATTAGGCTCATCTAACCACAATAAGTTAAACATGAAAAGCACATGGCATACCCTGTACGTCTTCGCATCTCAGGGAAAGAGAGTAACCAAATCCAATGGTATGGATATAGATGAATATATATATATATATATATTCTCATTAAAAATAACCCTAAATGAGAGACAAAAGTGATCTTTATCTCACATATTTTCCTAGGAAGATGAGTCACTAACAATTCCAAAGGTCCATCAATGATACCAAATATCTAACACATCTCCCAAAAGTAACCATCTTTGTCAAAACATGCCTCGTTACTATGTCGCACAGTCATGGGGCCATAATATCTAGTTAGAGGACCCATTCCATGGTACAATAGGATGGTTCCACTTTGATATTCATTGGAAGATGCACTTTTTGGGCATATATTGTCTCAACAATACTCTATAAATATTATTGATTTTTATTCTCACAAATACCCTAGTATGTCTTATTATTGATATTTCTTTATGTGAATTTCAAGAAATTAATATTTTTTGAAATATTTATTTCATAATTATTCTCATGACTTTGATCCATGGGAGATACTTGATAAAATGAAAGAATACATCTTTAGCATATTCTAGAAAAACTATTCTCAGCACTGCATTTGTAATCATAACATGAGGAAGAAACCCAACATTGGTAAGTGTAACATACGGAATAAAAATACAATCAGAATAGTGATTATGGATCATAAACCCTATTTTGTTAAGAAAGTATGGTTAATCAACCCTGCATTCAGAAGCAACCCTAAATTTGAGGAAACAAATGTATGGTATATCAACACTACATTGGCAATCAAATATACATTTTCAAACCAATGTTCTGTATTTTTTTCATCATGTGAAGGAACCCTACATTTGACTGTTTAATGATAGTGTCTTAAATCCATGATATTATCTGATATTTCTACAATGGTATTGATGGAAATAAATATATATTCAAAGTTATTTTCAAATCGATTCAAAGTCTCATATTCAATGGAGTAAATCATTCATATTTATAATGGATGCTAAGAATATCATCAATGATTCAGAATTAAAATTATCAAGGTATATAAGGTAATATTCTCGGATCTTCTCCACCTAAAGAAATTTGGGTGTTTAATATATGTGGATGAAATATTTTCACTTCAAAAATATGCGGTATATATGAGATATATGACTGTATATATAGTGACTATATTTTTAATTTAGAACTTCTAAAAATATCGAATAACTATCAAATTTTCTTAAGATGATACACTTTTAAGATACATATTTAAACTTCATACTACTAAAACATATAATTATTATTTGTTTAAATTCATATTGAAGATCAATTGCTACTAGGATATCTTTTGGGAAATTCTTCTTGGAAGATATTCATATTTGAAGAAGAAATATTGACATTATGTTAGTTGCTACTGCAAGCTATGAATTTTAAACCTACACCATCCATAAATCAAATTTTTTTGTATTTATTGGAGTTTTGATTTGTTTATCTCCACTATTGTTATGTTTTTGCCTCTTTTAAAAAGTTTAGGGGAAACTGGTTCCCTGTAAGTGTCAATTGCCTATAATTAGTTGTGGATTTTGAAGCTCTTATAATAAGTGGACCTTTTATAGTAAAAATTACCAAGATCGCAGAGAGAGTATTGGTGGAGTGGACTAGGATATATTTTTTTCCTGAACCACTAAAAAATTATTGTGTTCTTATTTTTTTTATCCACTTCTCAAATAATTCACAGAAGAGAACACTACACATCTGCATAAAATACAAGAGAAGTTGAAAATGATAATCTGACAAGATTATAGAAAGGAAATAATCCCCCCACACTTATGTATCATTTTATTATTCTAACCTAACCCCACTTCCCATTTCTACTGGAGGGTACAACTCAGTAGTTTTTTAGTACCCACTGCCCTGCTCTACTAGCGGGTACCACTCTATAGTGGTCGATGACCCACTGCCCAGATCTACTGAAGGTTAGCACTCAATAGTAATTGATGACCAACTACCCAACTATTATATATGGTATCACATAGTGGTCAATGAGGACCCACTTCCCAGATCTACTAGAGGGAACCACTCGTTTGTCGTCGAGGACCCAATACCCATATCTACAGGAGGGTACCACTTCATAGTCATTATGAACGCACTTCCAAACTCTACTGAAGGTTACTTCTCATAAGTCCTTAAGGAACCACTTTCTAGATCTACTAGAGGGTACCACTCGGTAGTCATTGAGGACCCATTACCCAGCTCTACTAGAGGGTACCACTCAGAATTACCCTGGTGATCCTGCATGATCAGTGTCATCATAGAGCGTCGCCTAACCAAGAATCATGGCTGGAAAACTCTACATAAAATATCAAAATCCATAATTAAGGGATCCATCATATTCTATGTGGAATAAAAAATAGGATATACTAATCACAGTCCAAAATCAGAGTTCAAATTAAGGTGATACGGAACCTTGATGTTTCCTAAAAAGGAACCAAGGGGTAAACGGCATGTGAGGGGATCAACACGGCATGTGGTCCTGCTACACTGCATGGTCATGTACCTTGAAAGAGCATGGGTCCCAACCCATTTGGTAGTACATGTTGTCTAGGTGGAATATATGGCATTCCCAACTTATCCGGGATAGGACCTTGTAATTTTGGTCGTGTTTGTATACATAGTACACTGTGAGTTGTTTTACACTGGGTCTTGCCCATGTGTTATGGATATATATATGTACTTTTGTACATAGTCATATGCTTGGACATGTAATCCCACATAGATTAAATCATGTGTGTTCCATCAGATGGATCATACACCCAGGGACAAGGAACATAGTGTGGGGGAGGGGTATACTTCGTTCCATCCTTATGCTTTCTTGAAACCCTAGCCACCATATTCGGGGGCTACACATCATGTGTTTAACCCAATAAATGGCATGTAGCCAGTTTTTTTTCATAATTAAAAATACTCAATACACACTTTGAATCATTCCTATCTGTTATAGATTCCACCTCGGATCCAACAAATGTTATTGGATTTATGCACCTCTTTTAATTTTTCATCGTCAATCATGGGAAATCTGATCTCATCAACCCATGGAATTTATGTCATGAGTTACGCATTTTTTAATTACTTCCTTACATAATGATTAGTTCATTGATCAACAAATAGATCATCCATTTCTCACAACAACCCCATATTTTTGCCTGATTCGCTGATTTACTCCTTACACATGATTCGGTCGCAATTCCGGGTGTCTGATTGGGCTTAGTAATGCCTGGTAACATTGAACCAGGACCACAGGGTCTAACCAGTGAAGAACTTGAAAAAATAAAGGGGGAATGACACATGAAAAAAAAATTAAATGATTATTTCCATGAATTTTGGTCCAATGATCAAGAACAGGTATTCGGTGTTAGAAAAAAATTGAAATAATAAAATTAATTGATACTCAAGTGCATGAAAAGGTTGAAATGGGTGAATACCCTATAATGGGGATCAATCTTCTCAATCAATATAATAAAAAATGGAATAAATAGATAATTGACATGTCCGAGTTGAATATTGGATCATTCATCATTGAATAACGTGTTTTTCAATGATTGAAGGATTTTGTTGCATTCATCACATTCCAATCTTCTCAGCTCCAGAGATTCATCGTCTACATATTTTTTTATAGAATGGTAGGAGTAAGAGACACTCTATAATTCTTTAAGGGTTTATGTGGCTAACCCTGGAGAATTTTATATTGTAGTATTCTTATAGAATCCCATTTAGGATAAAATGAATTAATTTATTAATTTAATAATGTAATTAATCCACTGAAAATTCCACCAACGGGTGAGATGTATGAACCTCCTACATCAACCTATATTAGGTCATACCTAGGGTAACCAATACCTTATAGACTTAACGATGGTCTCTAATTTTTTATACAATATTTCATTTAAGAATTATCCCATTTTTTAATAATGTGTGCATGTGTAACATAAAATATTTTTAATATTTTTATAAAATTAATTATTGGAGCATCGAGACGTAGAATCACATTCTTCCTTAGTTCCTATCTCTAAAAATATATGTTTAAATATTTCAAAGTATTAAAATATAAAAACTAGTTCTCTACATCATCCCAACCTTCCAGATTTTTATCCCCAAAAAAGAAAAACTAAACAAACAACGCATGATAATGTGCCCACATATGGCTCTCCCACTCCTAGGAACTCTCTTCTACATCCCTATACTTCCACAACATGTGAACCAAGGGTATAGTCCATCAAAATAGGGCTTTCTAAGTTTGATCCTCAGTTTCCACCAGGTGATTCACATAGGTTGCTCCATCACCAATTTCCAACTGTCCCTTTTCGATAAAATGCATAGGTTTATGCATGAATCTCCTCATCTATGACATGTGGAAGATGTCATACACTCTCTCTAACTATGGGGTTATAGAGATGTTATAAGAAACCTCACCAACCATCAATATTATCTTGAACAACCCGATGAACCTCAAGGATAGCTTAACTCCCTACCTGAACCTATGTAATCCTCTTCTTGGAGAGACTCTTATGAAAACATTATCTCTATTCTCAAATTTATAGGGCCAACAAATATGATCTACATAATATTTATGTCTTCTCTAGGCCATCTTCATCCACTCATGGATGATCAGGAACTTCTCCATCATCACTTGTACCATCTCTGGGCCCACAAGAGATATCTCACCAATCTCTGCCCAAAAAAGTGTGACATGAAGGGTCTCCTATACAGGGCTTGGAAAGGTTCCATTTTGATGGTAGAGTGGTATTTTTTGTTTTATGAAAACTCTACCAAGGGGAAAAATCCTCCAAGCTCTATATGAAGTCTAACACATGTCCCTCGGCATATCCTCTAACACCTGGGTAGTGCACTTAGTCTGGACATTGGTCTGGGGGTGAAAGGATATACTCATCCTCATTTGGGTCTTGAATGTCTCATGCAGTCCTATTCACAATTGGTATGTAAACTTTGAGTCATGATCAATGAAAATCATTGAGGTCTCCGCATAAAGGCGAATGATCTCCTACACGTACAAATACCCCCAAAATCTCTACTAAACTATACTTCATAATTGTAAGGAAGTGTTCTGACTTCATGAGTCGGTCATCTGTCACCTAGATGTAATTATGAACCTTAATATTTCAAATAATATATGTCCCAAATTCCATATATATTACTTCCCACTAACACCCAAGGATCTCAAAGGGCTGCAACAAACCTGCTAGAATTAGGCTCCCAACCTTCACCTATTAACAAGTGAAGCACAGAGAGATATAATCGACTATGATCCATCTCATTTCAGACCACTAAAACAGCCACTGAAGTTCTCTATAAATCTTCCCCAAATAGGGATGTGATTCTAGGGTAGAATTATGGAACTCTCGCTTCACCTCCTCCCGCATCATGACTGGAACCACCGCCCACCTATGGAAAATTATTATGTGGTTCCCTATTTCATGATATCCATTGAGTGAGTCCCTCATGGATATATAGTAATGTAATACATCACAGTTTATGTATCCTAGTTGGGATTCTCTCACATGCTCGAGAATAGGAGGTGTCAACACCATCGATTGTAGAAAACATGTACCCTATTGCTCCACCACAGTCAGCTATAGGGAATCCAAATTCTCTGAATCCTATTACACTGAGTGAGCCTAGGACTTCCTAGAAATGTAATATTCTACTAAATTGACCTTCTATAGAGAATATACTATCTTGAAGTTATATTCCTCTAGGATCTCCAACTAGTACTCTTGTCTCTGGTTCAAGTCTCTTTGTTTGAAGATGAACCTGAGACTATGATGGTCTGAGTAAACCAAAAAGAACTCCCCCAGAATGTGGTGCATCCACATACTCTTGGTGAAGACTGCAACTATCATCTATAGGTTTTGAGTTGTATTTTTCTAATTATGGGGTTCCAACTACCTCAACCCATATGTGATAACTACCTATCGCTACATAAACACGTAGTTGATCCAAGCTCCTACGACATCTCAATATACTACATACTCCACACCCTCCTAAACTATTCTTAAAAAATGATCACTCATCAGCCCCAACATCAACTCCTTGATGACCCTCTGACACTACTCAGACTAGGTAAATGATTTCCCTTTCCAATTCAGGGTGGTCAAAGGGGTTGTAATTCTGGAGAAGTCTTCCACAAACCTCTTGTAGTAAACTTCCAAGAAAAGAAAGTTATACACCTCTGACACACTCTTCGGTGTATCCCAAGAACGACAAACATCAATATATGCTAGGTAAAAAGCAAAACCATGTTCAGAAATTACATGCCCAATAAAGTGAACCTCGTGTATCTAGAAATAGCACTTTGAGTGTTTCCCATAAAAGTAGTTATCTCAACGTAAATATAGAACCATCCTCAAGTGCCCTATGTGATCCTCCACTGATGTAGATTAGCTGAGTATGTCTCCAATGAAGATGATCAAAAACTAGTCCATGTATGTTTGAAAAACCTATTTTTTCAAATCCATAGATATAGTAGGGGAATTCATCATACCAATGGGAATCACTAGGAACTCATGGTGTCTATAGTTACATCAGAATTCCAAAATTGGAATATCAAACTCATGAACCCTAAACTAATGGTAGAAATACCAAACATGGATCTTCAAGAACCACCTCACACCTTGAAACTAGTCAAATAGGTCATCATTCCTAAAAAAGGGGTACATATTCTTTATCATGTCCTGGTTCAGGAAATGATAATCCACACAGCTTTCATTCACCTTTTTCATTAAAAAAATAGAGAAGCCTAGGGGGACACATTAGGTATGATGAAAACCTTCTCTCGATGTACCTCCAACTGTAACTGAAGCTCTCAGAGCTGAGTTGGGTCCATTTATTATTCCATAGAATATTTTACAGTAGTATCAAGATGTAATTTGATGAAAAAATACATATCCCACCTTAGTGGTGTTCCCATAAATTCCTCAGGGAATAAATCCAAATCATCCTCCTCAATTTAAGGAATCAAAATTCCTAGAGATCTTTCTACACTAAGGGATATACTCACTAACTGATGGGTGATGGTCTATGACCTCTTTCTCACAGAACCCACTCATCCCTATTTGAGATCTCTTTCACTGATAAAGGTGATTGTAGTCTCATCAGTGCGTAGTAATATGAATCATCTTAGATGATAGTGAATCTATGATTTAATCATGGATAAACAATCCATACCCAATATGACATCATAGGGTTTCATTGTGATGAAAAAAAATTTCCACATGAACCTCTCTTCACCAAGTGATAGCTTACACTTTTGGAAGATAAAAAATACAGAAGAAGCATTCCCTATAGGAACTGCAAGAGGAAGCTGCTAGGATAGTGCCTCAATTAAGAGCTCCAAATCTCGCACCATGAGTTTATATATGATGTCATTACTAGATAATATGCCTACTAATATGGAATCAATAGTATAATAAACACATATCATACTTCTAATTATCTCATGTGCTTTGAGGTTATAAGCCTTCAGATCTTGTAGTTGTCCTCAGCCTCGACCATCATCCCCCGAATCATGATGTCGATCACCTAGTGGTGTTGGTGGAAGGATTTCATAGCATCTTCCACCACCCAAAGATCCCCCTTCTCCTCTTATTGATTTTTCAGACTAGGGATCACCCTTTCCTTGACTGGGAGATCCATGATCATGGTACTGCCTCTATAGTGGTTGTCTATTAGATACATATCTATATCCCTCAACACCTTTGGTCGGGTAGTTGTGTGCTATGTTACCTCATCCATCCAAAGTATAGCACCAAACCTCTTCAGGATTACCTGGTGATATGTGTTGTCCCTATAACACATGACCACATGCCTGAGTCTGATTGAGAAAGGTCCTAATGTGCTGAGATGTTGTTGACTGGTGTCTACTAGATACTTAATAAAACTCATCTTGATGATTCCCACTACCAGATTTATCTTCCTAGAATCCCTCTGATAGAAATATATCTATCACTAGATCCTTATCTTGTACCCCCTCAATAGTTTGGGATTTACAAGGGTACTATGCTGGCACAGATCTCTCTATAGATTCCCTATTCAAACTTCGGTGCTTGGAAGTAGCCATTATGGATTGTGTTAAGGGAGTACTGGGTATGGTCTTTGAACCTCATTGCATACTCAGTCACCATAATCATTCCATACTACAGCTCCAGAAGCTCCCAAATCCAGACTGAGCACAAGTAGTAAGGGCATTACTCATAACAGAACAGATTTTGTATGTCTGGCCATGAGAGTGTCGACACATCATGCATCTGTGTAACAAGGCTACACAAACACCCAGATTTTATGTAGAATAGGATGGATTCCAATGAAACCACCTGACCACTCAGGATCAAAATAAACCTAAATATATGTACCACCAACTATATTTAATTCACTACTGTAATAGGATCAGGCTCAATGTAGAACCTCAACAGCCTCTAGCACTGGAACTTGCGAAGCATGCTAAGAATACTTGCATATGTAACCTGCTTTTCTGGAATAATTTGTTGCTCAATAGGTGGGTGTGCTTCTACCTACCCACCTAGAGGAAGAATTTCATGAGATGGACCATGAAATGAGGCCTCGCCTCTCATCTGATCATCATCATGATCTAGAACTAGAATCATGGTTGGTTGTCATCATGGAGGCATCCTAACATTTATTAAGACATATCATGATCAAATTATCCAATATATATATAATAAAAATGGGGAGCTGAATCAAGAAGTACATTCAAAGACTAAATCTTATATGATTCATTTATAGTTGATTCCTGCAACCAATTTCTCAATATACTGAGTTGACAAATAGGAAGTCAAGGTCTTGGTGAATGGATATATCATCCACACATACCATCACTGGATTACCTGACCTAATATCCCCACTCATGAAACTTTAACACAGTCTCCTTGACCCCAAAAAATCCTCATTATGGGACTACTCCAAAAAAACCCATGTAATGAACTTCTCTAATACCAATCTTTCACGACTTGACCCAAGTTGGGCATCGAGTCATAACAACCCCAATCTCACCACCAGAGGCTAGTGGAGGCCACAACCACTGAAAATAATATCATAAATAGGAGGCCTTTGCCTAATGTACTTATATCCACACACCTGACCATATAAAATCAGAAGTGTAGAGGAATAATAATAAAAAATGAATAATCTAGAAACTAAACAAAACATGGAGAACCTCTAGGATTTACAAGAGTAAAATAATGAAAACTGAAAATTAAAGGGGGAAAATGCACACCCAGCCCAAAAAATATCCAAACCTAACAAAACTAGAAAAGTAAACTACTAAGAAATCCCAACTCTGAATCTCCAAGCTACAACCACTGTACGTGGTCCACAACATCTAATATCCTTAATATCATGTGAAGTGCAGGCATCATATTCATCGTGTTTATAAGAAATGACATGTGCGGGAAAATACCATGTAGGGGTGAGTATATATATACACAATAGGATTCCCAGAAAGCTAAAGGGGGTCTGTAAGAGATACAACAGGAAGAAAGATAGTAGAATAGAACAGTAGATTCAATAAAAAATGAAATAGAATAGCTCAAACCAAACCACAATTTGGAGAAACATCTTACAAACACATGGGGATCAATATAGTGAGTAGGTGAACTACTCATTGAGTCTTTTCTACCTATAGAAGGATAGTAGACTCATCGAACCACAAGAATCCAAACATAGAAATCATGTGGCATACACCATGTGTCTTCACTTCTAATGGAAAGAGAGTAACCAAATCTGAAGGTTTGGATATAGATGAATATATATATATATATTCTCAATCAAAGGAAACATAAACAAGGAGAGGAATGGGATATCCATCTAAAAGATCATCCTAGTAAGAAGAGTTTCCAGTAGTTCCAAAGGTCCATCAACAATTCCCAGCATCTCGGGCGTCTTCCAAAAAATAATTGACCATGTCAAACCATGCCTCTTCATTGTGCCACATAGTAATAGGGCCACAATATTTTGTTAGAGGACCCGCGACTGGGTACAATAGTATGGTTCCACTTTGATAGTCACTTGAAGACCCACTAACCATCTCTATAGGATTCTACCACTCTGTAGACATTGAATACCCACTGCACAACTCTAACATAGGGTACCACTCGGTAGTCATCAAGGATCCACTACCCATATCTACGATAAGGTACCACTCAGTATTCCTCAAGGACCCACTACCCAGCTCTATTAGAGGGTACCACTCTGTAGTCATCAAGAACCCACTACCCATCTCTAGTGGAGGGTACCACTATATAGTCATAGAGGACCCACTGAGCAGTTCTATTGGAGGGTACCAGTTGGGAGTCATTAAGGACCCACTTTCCAGCTCTACTAGAGGGTACCACTTAGTAGTCATCAAGGATCCATTTCCCATCTCTACTGAAAGGTACCACTCAAAATGAAACCAGTGAACTTTCGTTATCACTATCATCATCTAGAATATCCTAACCAAGATTCATTCCAAAAAAATCGACATTGTATCTCAAAATCCAAAACTAAGGGCACCATCACATTCTACATGGAAAACCCCTCAAGATAGGTAACTCACATGCCAAAATCCAAGTTCAAACAAAGGATATATAGAACCATGAAGTTTCCCAAAAAGGAACCAACGACCACACAACATGTGAGGGGACTCACATGGCATGTGGTCCTTCTCTACCACCTAGTCATGTTCTCTCCCAACAAACACCTCCCATACCATGTAGTAGTACATGTCATTTTGGTGGACTTCATGATGTGAACATGATATATGGGACCAGACTATGTCCTTATGGTCATGTTCTTGTACTCATGTCATGTATTTTTACTTGGTATACAACGTGTTTCTTCACACTGGTTCCCACCCATGTGTTATGGTGGTGTATTTGTACTTTGGAACATGGTCGTATTCCTGGATATTTACTCCCACACAGATTCATTCCTATGTGGACCATCACAAAGATCCTTAACTTAGGGATAAGGTACATAGCATGTAGGAGGGATACACATCGGTCCATCCTTATGCCTTCCCAAAACCCTATCTCCTGCATCCATAGGACTACACATCGTGTGTTAATACCTATACACAATGTGTAGTTATATTTTTATTAGAATTACATATCCATGATCAGTGCTTTGAATCATTCTGATATGATATAGATCCTGCATCGAATCCACCTAAGATTAATAGATCAAGGTGCCTCTCGTCATTTCTAGTCTTCATTTTCCAGATATCTGATCTCATCTACCAATGTTGATTCTCAAACTATATAATCAATGTAGGAATAAACAGAAAATTGATGAGTCCTACCTATATATTTTATTCTTCATCGAAGAACGTGCTTGTAAGATCTTGGACTTCATGGTGGTATTCCCCTATTTAAAGTTTGGAATTAATCTCTTCTTTTTTGGTTAATGAAATTATTATGGGGATTATGTGGGGTCTTGGGGGTGTTCCAATGTTTTGGTACATGAGAAAGGGGAGATCCAATCCAATCTTTTCATGGCATAAGGTTGGTGCATGGATAAGAAAATTGTGCGGATTTACTAGGTAACTATGTATCCTTGGACAGAGGGTTAACACAAAGTCAATGCATGGTCCTTCAAACCTTGCGCCCTGCCCAGGGAATTGTGTGACCCAACTTCTCTTAGATAGTGGCTACTACATTGTTCTCATACGGTTTATAAACCATGTGGGTAAACCATGCACACCTGTAATGTTTGGGAAAATTACAAAAAAAATCATTATGATATTTTAAACCCTCACCAAATATTAACCCCTCATTTACTCCATTGAACCCTAGTAAGTAAAAGGATATTCCAAGGGCATAAAAGGGTGATTCTACTACATATCTAGGTCTTTTGGGGTGTCATTGGTTGTGGATTTAAGCTCCCAATAATCTTAATCCTTCTCTTGCTTCTCTTTTCAGTTTAGGGTTTTCATCCTTCTCTTATCTCCATCTAAAGATCTAAAACCCTTATTTTCACATGAGATCTAGATTAAATATTAAATGGGTGGTTGAATCAAAATTTAATTCTTTGATTATGAGTTTTTTCAGCAATGTAATTGAGGTAGGTGGTCTACAATTTATATCCCATAGTTTTTACATAGATTTGGTCATGTGGGGTTATGTTCTTGTTCTCTACTTGATGTGTTCTTGGTATAGTTAGTAATAGTTGTTATAATGAGTGTCTAAATCAACAATTGAACCACATCATGATCCTCGTGGGATACATGGAGGATGACTTAACCTATTTAGGGCCACCCATGGGGTGTGCCGACCCTCCTAAACCTGGTCAACGAAAATGTAGTGTGAAATTGACTTGTGATTAAGTAGATCCCTTGAAGAATGTGTAAATTGGTTAATATAATGATTAAGAAAGTATTATGAGTAGTTGTTTCTATATGTGTATAATGTTTAATGGTTTGTTTGGATTAACATGATAAATGTGCTAAATGGGAGTAATCGGAATGTACCAAATAAATTGTGTTTTTCACATGAAATGCATAAGTCGGTTAATACATGGGAATTGTTGAATATGATTATGGGATAGACAAGGGGAATGTAATTGGGCTAAATGGATTTGTGATATAAATTATAAATGTGTTAATGCATTTTAGAATAATATTGATTCTTATTTTAGTTGTTATTATTTTGATATAAAAAATGATATTGGGTATGCTTGGTTGTAATGAGGTTATGTATAATGAATGAATAAATAAGCATGTGCAAATGGAATGCTAGAGTGGGGTATATACATGAGGTTTAACACCCATGGGTCGAGTTGGACTAAGGCTCTAAACTCCACCACTCAATGCATGGGTTAGGGGATGGGGCATAGTTCTCTTCCCCTAACGTCCACATTCCACCCGGACTAAGGCTTCGAGGTGTGGATAATGGGATTGTTGTGAAGTGATGACATAGTGATATAGAACTTGATTTATTCACATATACCTTGTGATTTTTCAACATTACTAATCTATTAAACACATGTAAACTGTGAATTAAGAACTAAGGTTTTATAAGTACAAAATCTAAATTTAATGGTGGATTAACATAGGGAAACTCTATTAATAATGGATAATTAGCTGTATTTTATTTACATTAAACTATATATTTATTTCATAAACTTTATATTAAACATGAAATTTTGTAAAAGTGTTTGGTGGTGGCCAACTAAATTTGACTCACACCCTACTCAGGTTGTCGTTGGCTACTCGAATAGATTTCATGGTTGTTGGTCAAGTAAAGGGAAAAGGCCCAAGCTTGTGGGTTGAGTTGGATTTGAGATGTGAACTAATGAGGTTCAAGACTTGGAGTCATGACCATCTTGTGGATTTCTCTATTTTTCATTCTTTTTGTATTTTTACACATAACATCGTAACATGAAATGAAATATTTACTATTGGTTACAGTTTGTACCTTGTTTGGGTGATGGTTATTTATGAATGTCCATTCATCATTATGTTTAGTTTTTATAATTTTATATGTTTTCTATTGTGTATTAATCTAGTAAAGATGGTATTGTCTCCCCATGTGTCTTTTAAACCCTCACTGTAAGTTAGAAACCTCTAGTGTATGGGGAGGCGCGCCTGAGGTCCTGTGACAACCCGAATTGAGGCACCAATTTAGTGGTACCCGGTTTGAGGATGTTACAATGTTGTATTAGAGGAGTTATTTTCTATTTCATGCTATTTTGGAACTATATATGAGAGATTATGATATTTTTGTGCCTTGAAAATGAAGTCATTCTTGGGATTAGCTAACCCAAGTATGAGGGAAAACCCAAGTTACCCAGGGTGGGAATTTTTTTTCTTGTTATGTGTTGTTACAATTGATGATATTTCACCCTTGGGTAATGTATATGTGGTGTGACATGACTATTTTATAATATTATATCATGGAAAAAACATCATGAGGTTGTGTATTCATGCAACATTATAGGAACCTAGGTATATAGGAGACATGCATCATGGTAGGCAAACACAGGGCGGGTGTGTGGGACATGAAAGGGGTATGATTCAATTTATTTTCATTAATGTAATGAAAATTATGTCTAATTAGATGATGAAAATGGGTAAAATGGATGCGAAATGTTGAATAATAATTAAATATTTATGCTTGATAAGGGAAAAATAGGTGAATTAAAAATGTTGTTGGACTAATTTGTCAAATGGAAATTGTTTGAAATGGTGTAGAAGGTAAGGCAAGTAACCATATGAGTTACATACCTTGGTTTAGCTATGACCTTGTTGGGAATGGTTGAGGGTATTATTTTGAGTATGATCAGGTTGGTTTGGGTAGTGTTTCTAAAATGGTTTGTTTCGGTCTAGTGATGAACCTTTCCTTATATATTGTGAATGCTTTACGGTCTATGTTATAAAGCTCGTGTCTTCCATTGTGGAGAAATTCTAACACGAAGATATGTGTTGGTTGGGTGATAGGAGGATGTTTCTGAGAAAAATACTCCCATTATGGAGGAAGAGAACAAGATGATTTGGGAAAATAGGTAAAAGGTGTTATCTGAGATCTTTTCACATTTTATGCAGTTGATGGAATAGAGTCAAAGGCGGGTTTCACCAAGTATATTCAAGCTTGATGTGAAATTTTAGTTGCATCACCCTCCAACCATTACCATAGAGGGTGTTCCAATGATATTAGAGTTCGGTATAGAGTCTATCAAGACTATTCTTGATCATCTAGATACTACTCTCGAGATAAAGTCAAGTTAGCAGCCTATATATTGACAGGCCAGGAAAAACATTGGGGGAAATCATGGTTCAAACAAAACAGGCCAAAGAAATGATGTGGAAAGATTTCCAATATAATTTTATAAAACATTTCTATCCATAAACATTAAAGAAAGAGAACTCTATGGAATTAATGAGTTTTACCTAAGGTACAATGTCAGCGAAGGATTATTCTAGTCATTTCACTGATTTAAGACACTTTTTTTCAACATTGGTAGGTGACAAAGTTGTTGTAGATAAGCATTTATAAGATGGACTAAGACATGAGATAAGGCCCTAGGTGAACATATTATTTTTGAAAAGGTTTACAGAGGTAGTTGAATAGTCCCTTATCTCATAGGGGAACCTGAAAGGAGCTACAGGTGATAGGATTGTGGTGTTAATAGGGAGGAAAAGTGGTGCAGCTTCTGAGAGAATGAAGTTCCATTTTTGAAATTTTCATTAGGGTGGAAGAGAACAAAGAAGTGAGAGTAGGGGTCCATACTATTAGGGTGGAAAACAGGTGTTCTATTATCAGTGGGGAAGGTCAAGGAACATGTGCGGCTAGTGTCCCTGACCACCATTCAAGTGCTGAGTGTGCTTCTGACTAGGCCATGTGTAGAGGTTCTGTAGGAACCTATGATAGTCAAGAAATGATGGAGGTCAAAGGAATATGATGAGTGCAAGAAAGGGGTCAGTTACCCTATATCATGAATTTTGTTGGATCTTCACATGTCATACCGATAGGGGAGGTGTACATGGAACTCTGGGGCCATATCTTGCATAAGAACAAGGAAGTGTAGTGAAGATTACTTGGGTTATAGCACATGGTGGAGGGGAAGGTTATATTCATACAGTTTAGACTACAAATGAAGGCAGAGAGGCATAACTATCTACCGTTAAAGGTATGATTCTTGTAGATTTTTCATTCATTAGTTCTTTATTTGATACGGGTTATATGCATTCTTTTATTTATGCTTAGTTCATAGTTTTGTTGGGATTAACTATAGAAAGTGTGTGTGAAGTTATGCCAATTGATACTCTATGAGCGATATAGGTTGAGGATATCAAAAAGTGTAAGAGTTGTTCTTTGTATGTTGGTGGATATCATTTTTTATGGAACTTTTTTATCCTTGAGATGTCGGGTTTTGACATTATTCTAGGTATGGATTGGATGATGTTTTGTCGAATCCATATCGACCGTTACTGACATTAGGTGACATTCACATCTCTCAATGGAGACACTTATGTCCATCGTAGTGAGTGGGATGTTTGAGCAGGCTGCACAATGCCAATTTTCTAGAAATTGGGAGAACTCATAACCAAAGTGGCTTACCTTGTGCTAGATGAAGGAGGAAGGGAACAAAAAATATTTCCTCCCATTGTGTATTGACTTTATGTTTTCTTCCTTGAGTACTTCTTGGGGATAAAACCTAAGAGAGATGTTGAGTTTCTGATTGAATTTCTACTAGGGGCGGAGCCAGTTTCTATTCCCCCTTGTCAAATGTAATAGGAAAAACTCCATGAACATAAAGTTCAACTATAATATTTGGAGAGTAAAGGGTTTATATGTCTTTGTACATCACATTGGGGATCTACCATAGTATATTTCAAGAATGAAGATGGATCGTGGAGGTTTTGTGTTGACAGTAGTATGTTAAATCTAATGATGGTTAAAAAACGATACTTTCTTCCCAAAATTGATGACCTCTTTGATCAACTGTGGGGTGCCTTAGTGTTCTCCAATATCGATTTATGATCCGAATACCATCAGTTGAGGGTGATACCTTCTGAGATACCACAAATAGCTTTTCAATGTAGGTACGGGTTGTATGACTTTCTGGTGATGTTTTTTGGG
The DNA here is from genome assembly GCA_963277665.1 of Viscum album. NCBI lineage: Eukaryota > Viridiplantae > Streptophyta > Magnoliopsida > Santalales > Viscaceae > Viscum > Viscum album. The sequence continues at coordinate 1,846,295,807 of OY728150.1, forward strand.
TAAACCAATGCATCGGTAGTTTTAATGTCTTTGATGAGCCAGATATTCCACCCATATCCAGATAAGTTCATAGTTTTCTTCATTGAAGAAATCTTGGTGTACTCCAAAACTCATGATGATCATGCCATCATCATGAAATCGTCCTATGTATGTTGAGAGGGCATAGGATTTAAGCCAAGATATCAAAATGTTAGTTTTTTATTAAATAAGTGAACTTCTTGGGTCACATAATTTCAGTTTCTAGTGTGTTAATGTATCCAGAGAAAGTGCATTCTATAGATTCTTGGGAACATCCAAATAAGTTTTCTAATGTTTTAATTTTCTTGATTTGGCCTAGTATTACCGAAGGTTCATTGGGGATTTTTCTCATTTGGCGGTGCAACAATAAGGATTAACTAAGAAGGGAGTTAAGTTAGAGTGTTAATAGGTAGTTTAGAATGATTTTCATGAATTGAAGAAGTGGTTGATGACTACACCAATTTTGATCTTTCCCAAACCAGGTAATAGGTACACCTTAATTTGTGATGTGTTTGGTGTTGTAAATCGGTTAGTGTTGATGCAGTATGAACGGGTTGTATCTTACGGGTCAATAAAATGGAGGCATCATGAAAGAGATTACACTATTCATGGCCTTTAGTTAGCTATTTAAATCTATGCCATAATGTTTTTGAGGCATTACTTGTTGAGAGAATGGTTTACAGTGTTTACTGATCATAAAAGTATTAAGATCATTTTATCTCAGTGTGATTTAAATCTTTGATGATGATGATGGGTAGAGTACCTAAAATACTTTTATTTTGAAATTTTTTACACACTAGTAAAATGGAATAGTGTTGCGGATGCTCTAAGATGAAAGGATCAATTTCAACTGGTTCATGAATACAACTCTGAGCGGATAATGATATCCTTATTTAATGATATTCACATGGATGTGCAGGGATGGGCAAGGAAAAAATAACCTTACGTCTATAACAATTTAGTCTTCAATTTTAAACTAGGTCATGAAAATCCAGATGGTGGATCCAAAGTGTCTGGATATGAAGGAAAGTCATAAATGTGGGGAGTCACCTTCTACATGGACTATTGGTGATGATAGGATTTCCAATTTTTGTAATCATGTGTTTGTACTAGTGTGTGTGCAGGAAGAGTTAATGCTTGAGTTTTATGCATAAAAGTGGGAAGTGAATCCTAGTCTAACTAAGATGTATCATGATATTCATAGGCAGTATTGGTGCCCAGGAATGAAGAAAGATGTTGTGGGTTTTGTGGCATGATTCCTTTCCTATCAATAGAGAAGGTTGAGTATTTGTGCAGAGGTGGATTGTAACAATCATTGCTTATTCCTGAATGGAAGAGGAATAAAGTAACCATGGAAATTGTAGTTAGTCTTCTGAGGATACCCTAAAATAATGATGTTTTTGGGTATTCATGGACTAATTGACTAATGTGACCCAATTATTACCGATCCCGGAGAATTATATAGTTTGTTAGTTAGGAGAGTTATACATTCAAGAGATAGTAAAATTTCATGGTGTCCTGAGAACCCGAGTTTCAGATCATGATCTGCATTTCATATTGTGCTTCTAGTAGGGACAACAGAAGGAAATTGGTACCTAGGTTTTTTTAGTACGGATTATCCCCTATAGTTGGATGGGTAGTCAGAGTGTATGATTTAGATATTATAAGATTTTTTTAGAGCTTATTATATAGATTTTGATGGTTTGTGGGAAAAACATGAAACTTATCACGTTTTCCTACAACAAATATTTTTAGGCTATAATTTATTTGAAACATTTTGAAGAACACTATGGAAGACCATGTAGATCTATGTTTTTCTAGTGAGAAGTTGGGGAATATGAGCTATTGGGATTGAGTATCATACATTAGACATTGGAGAAGGTTCTATTGATTTAGAAGCATATGAAAACATCTCCATGTAGGCAGAAGTCATATGAAGATTTGCAACATTGACCCCATGAGTTTTTGGTGGATGATAGTGTGTTTCTTCAGGTGTCTTCGAGGTTGGGCCACTTCCAAATTCGGAAAAAGGTCATGTTGGAACCTAGGTATGTGGGACCGTTCAAGATCATAGAGATGATTGGACTAGTGGCTTACTGATTGGATATTCTGTAGTGGTATGTTGGAATGCATGATGTTTTTCATGTCACGTGACTTTGATAGTATCACCCCAATCCATCTCACATGATAAATACTGAGGATGTAGACTTGGAGGCTGATTCACCCTTTGAGAAGAATCTGGTTTGTATTGTAGATCATAGTGAGAAAGTCTTGTGGGGAAAGATTGTGCCTTTTAGTTTAGGTTTTTGGGAAACCTGGAAATGTGTAGTAAGAAACATGGGAGAAAGAATCGGATATGCAGGCCTATTGTCTCAATTTCATTTCTTCAGAAACCCTATAACACTTAGGAAGAGAGGCTCAAGGATGAGCCATCATAAGGTGGGGAGGTTTTAAGATCCCTAACTTCATGTAGGTATGTCCCTATTTAAATTGTGGTTTCAATATCTATTTTTTTGTTAATGAAATAGTTATGGGGATTATGTGGGTTCTTTGGGGTGTTCCAATGGTTTGGAAAATGATAAAGGGTAGATCCATGCCAATATGTGCAAGGCACGCGATTGAAGCATGGTTAAGAAAATTGTGCAGACTTCCCAAGCAACTATGTAGTCTTGGATAGAGGCTTAATGCACGATCAGTGCATGGTCTGTCAAACCATATAGAATTCCTAGGTCATTGTGTGACTTATCATCCCTTTTATAGTGGGTAGCATATGGTTTTATCATAGTTTTTCAAATAAAGTGAGTGAACCATGCAAACCTATAAGGTTTGGAAAATTTTCAAAAATGCCATTATGGGATTTTAAACCCTCACTCAATTTTCTCACCTCATTTCCTCCTTTGAACCCTAGTGATGAACAAGAGATTACAAGGGATACCCAGGTTTATTATCCATCATCTATAGGTCATTTGGAGTGTCATTGGTTTCATATCGAAGGCCTAGGTAAGTCTAATCCCACTATTTCTTCTCTTATTGGTTTAGGGTTTTCATCCTTCAATTATCTCTATCTGAAGCTCTAAAACCCATATTTTCTAGTGAGATCTAGGTTGAGTCATCAATGTTTAGTTAAATTATGATCACATGATTTTATTAGGAGTGTTTTCATCAATGGATTTGGGCTAGGTGGTCTACTAGTTATATCCCACAGTTTTTACCAAGATTTGGGCATGTGGGGTTATGTTCTTGTTCTCACCATGATGTGTTATTGGTGTCCTTTTAAATATTTGATATAATGAGTGACTAAATCACTAATTTAACCCCTAGTGATCCTTGGGGTATGAATCGAGGATGACTTGACCAATTTAGGGCCACCCATGGGGTGTGCCGACCCTCCTGGATGTGATTAACAGATTTCTAAAGTGTGAGATGGGCTTGTGATTAAGTAGATACCTTGAAAAATGTGTAAATTGGTTAATATAATGATTAAGAAAGGATTATGAGTAGTTGTGTCAAGATTTGGATAATGTTTAAGGAGTCATTTGGCTTAACATGAAAAATATGCTAAATGGGAGTAATGGGAATGTACCAAATGAATTGTGTTTTCCACTTGAAATGCATAAGTGGGTTAATGCGTGGGAATGGTTGAACATTCATAGTGAGATAGGAAATGGGAATGGTAATTAGGATAAATGGTTATGTGATATAAATGATAAATGTGAACATGGATTGTGGTATAATATTGATTCTCATTTTACCTATTATTGTTGTGATATTACTAATGATATTGGCTATGCTTGGTTGCAATTGGGTTATGAGTAGTGAACGAATAAATAATTATGTTCACATAGCTTGGTAGAGTGGGGTATATACTTGAGGTTCTATTCCCATGGGTTGAGATGGAACAAAGATCTAAACTCCACCCCTCAATGCATGATTTATATAAGGGGATGAAGTTATATTCCCCGAACTTCTACATTTTACCCGGACTGAGGCTTTCCGGTGAGGATAATGTGGTTGTTGTGGTGTGATGACCTTGTGATATATGAATTTATTTATTCCCATATTACATGAAATTATTGAACATACCTAATCAATTAAAAACATGAAAAGGGTACATTAATTACTAAGATGTTATAAGTATTGAATCAGAATTTAATGCTCGATTAAATTAGGGAAACTCTATTACAAATAGAAAATAGAACTTCCTTTTATTTACTTATCATTATATAGTTATTTCATGCACCATCTATTAGACTAAATATTTTTTAGACACCATTGGTGGTGGCCTATTGAGTTGTACTCACACCCAGCTTGGGCCATCGTTGGCTACCTAAGTAGATTTCATGGTTGTAGGATAGGTACAGGGAAAAGGCCTCATTCTTGGGAGTTGAGTTAGATTTGGGATGTGCATGGATAAGGTTCCAGAAATGTAGTTAGGACCATCTTGGAGATTTCACTATTTGTAATTGTTTTTGGTGTTTTCCACTTTAATATGTATCAGGAAATGGCATATTTACTGTTGGTTTTTGGTTTGGACACATTTTGGGTGATGGTTATTTATGCATGTTCATTGATTAGTCTATGTTGTTTCCACTATTTTATGTGTTTTCTGTTGTTTCTTACTATTTTAAAGAGAATATAGTCTCCCCACATGTCTTTTAGGCCCTCGCGAGTAGTTGGAAAACTATCACATATAGGGAGTCGATTATGAGGTCATGCGAAGACCTGGCTCAAGGCACTAGTTTAGTGGAACTTGGTTCGAGTATGTTATAGTTATTTCTAATGATTGAAGGATATTGTTGAATTAATGATGTCCTAATCTACTCAAATATGCAGTTTCATCATTTTTTAATTTAATCTGCCTACAGAATGAGGAATAGAATCTCTGGAATCCTACTAGGGTTTATGAATCTAAACCTGGAGAATGGTCCATGGTATCATTCTTATGTAATTCCATTTAAGTAAAATTGAATTAATTAATTTTTTATTAAATTAATTAGTCCACAAAATGTACCACCAATGGGAGATATGTCCGAACACACCACGCTGACCTATCTTAGGTCGCACCTAGGGTAAAAAACGTGTTCCAAACTCAAACATTATCTTATGTTTCTGATTTGATCTTTTATTTAAGTGTTATTATATTTTCTATTAGAAAATGTGTGCACATAGTATAAAATATTTTTATAAAATTAATTCTGGCCACACTAAGCCTCATAATTGCACGGTGTCTCAGCGCCTACCTCTGTATATATATACATACATACATACATACATACATACATACATACATACATATATATATATATTAAACCCTTACAATATAAAAATTAAGTCTCTACATAACCAATTATTCATATCAAATAACTTTTATCATCATTAATAAAAAGTGTCTTTAAATAGATATTCATAATATATAGAAAGGTAACATTAATAAAAATACATTTATAAGTATAAAATGATCTCATTTAGTTATATTAATTATATAAATTAAATTAAATTTATATTAAAAGTATACATTACTTAAATTCAATAAATATTTCCTATGGATGATACTCTTATTCATTACAACTAATTCAATGGATAATTTCTAACATTCATAATTAAATATTTATATTTTATCAAAATATATAATGGTTTCATTAAATTTTGGTGTTGCATGAAAATAAATCTATCAACACAGTGACTAAACCATCAGGTTTTACCAAAACCTTTCTATATAATAAATTAAAGGCCCTAATAGACTCAATAATATTATGCTTGGTTTAGTGTATAGTCGATAGGGGGAATTCCACAACATATAGGTAGACTTGGAAAGGGATGTAAGTGAGGTGGTCTATTTTGAAAGTGAGGGAAAATTTAACTAGGAAATAATTTTACTCACAGTTTCATCTTGCGGGGCATGGTTCAGGTAAATATAGTTGAGCAGTCCAAATATTATGTAAAAATGCTCTTCTATAGTGAGAGGAACTATTTTAGTATCATTTATTCTCACACGTTCTTTATTTGATATAGAAGATTCTAACGCATTTATTTTTTATTAACTGGTTTCTCTTCTAGGATTAAAAGTGTGTATTTTTTTAATGTTATTAAGAAGTTATAATCCATTAAGAAAGCATATAAAAATAGTAATAAGTATTAACCTTATGCTACTATAGTGGGATCTTGTGGGAATATTTTATATTTCTTCACTCTCAACTTGAAGGCCATTGATTTTTTTGTTATGGAATAGATAAGAAAATTTTCATCCATGTTGACTAATATCGAAGGTAGGTTTATTTCTCCAATTCAACTTTTATCTAGTATATAGTATTATTAGAGTGATTAAATTTCATGAAAGTCTAGTTGGGGTAGATTATGGGATGTTGGGTTATATCACTACTTAAATGGAAAGTTTGATATTTGTAAAAAATAAAGTAAAGAAATATAGGATCTAAACTCCTACTGTAAACCTATTTCAAATTATTTTTTATAAGTATTTATTAATATTACCTCCAAAATAGAATGTATAATTTTTGATCAAGCAATTAATTGGAATAAAACTTATTTATATTCTACCTCATCATGTAGACCCAATAAAACTAATGGAATTTAAATTTGGTTGAGGTTATTAATGATAATGTATTTATACGACCTATAACTTATTTATGGATTTATATAGTTATTTTATAAAATAAATCCAATGAGTGTCTATGATTATATGTTGGATAAGAAAAACTAAACTATGTAACTGTCAAGTACGCATCACATTACTTTGTAGAGGTGGTAGTCCACATGTACGCACGAAAGACATTATGATTTTTTAGTAAATAAAAAGGTAAAAAGGTAAATTATATATTATATTTTCAAAATTATAAATATGTTATTATTATCATATATAAACATTAATTCCACCATTACAACCATCTTTGAGAGATGGTGGTGGATAACGAATTACATTGGTTCGCAAGGCGGTAGTGTGTCGTACACAGGAATGATGAATTCCTCTACCATTTGATGGATTTTGGAGATAGATATATGTTATTCCATTAACATAATAACATCTTAGTATATTGAGGATATTTATGTTATTATTTTATCATGGTTGATGGAGAATTTGAGGAGGTGGAATAAGAAATAGAATAAAAACTTGTGGTTAAAAATTAAACCTCTTCATTGGAAAGTCTTCTTTGATTAACACCATAAGATCTATAAGATTGTTATTATACCTAAAACAATGCCACTAGAATGATGATAGGTATTTTACAAATTATTTTGGATAGTTATTGACAGATCCAAATGGATTTTTAAGTGTGAATAAATGATAATAAATGGTGCCCACTTATAAGAGTGGGAAGGGGCACTATTGGAATTCTATAAAATATTAAAACAATATAAATTAATTTTCAATTAAAAATGGATAAAAATAAATTATTTAGAATATAATATAATTTTGGGTCTAAATAATATCATAAAATAAAAATTCTAGAATTTATAATTATTTCTACCTATATTGTTCAGTTTAAACACATCATCAACCCGTTTCACACTGATCGTGATAATAAGGATTTTTAATCTTTAAGGGTCAATATAGTTACTATAAATGGAAAAATATCCCACAAATTTACAATGCATGATATTATCAATATTATCATGATAAATTTGTTAAATATTGGTTTTTTATGAATTTTATATCATTTAATAAAATAATATTGATTATAAAATTCCATTAATGTTAATTTATAGAACTATTCATTACATTATCTTTAATAATGTCCTAAAAAAATTAAAATTCAAAAAAATATTTTAGTATAACCATAACATGTTATGTTCAAATATTACTTTTTTTATTTTATTAATTATATCAAATTTTAACATGTTTAGTATATTTAATTTCATTCATCTTATATTTCTATTAATTGAATCATTAATGCTTCAGCATTTTGTAATAATTTAAGGTAATTATTTCTTATTATAATAAATAATGAATTACCATGATGAGAATAAATCATTTATTTTTCAAATTAGTATTTATAACTAAATGTATCCCATATTCATCACCTTGTTAAGAATATTATTATTATTAAAAATAATAGTGACATTATTTAATTTTATTTAAATAAAATATTATAATAGTTCTAATCACATTAAAATGGAATAAATTCCATATAACTGAATATTGGATGAGTATGGAAGAAATAGAATCATTAATTAAAATTAAGGTATGTTTTAGGGTCATTTTCTTGTACTTATAATTTTATTTTTAACTTCAATTGCCTGATTTACCATTAATTGTGGTAACAAAAATTACTATGGTTACTTTTCATAATAACTAAAACATAAATGGACAAATTTAAATAAAATGACACACTGATTCAAAATCTATAATCCATTTTTAAAAATTCAAAATAAATAGGTTTCATAATTTAATTTAATAATAAACCATCAAAACACAATGAAAAAAATTATGAAAAATTCATATTTTAAGTATAAATGCCTTTATACTAAATTCAAGTATAAATTTTCATTTTAAGATTCATAACTAGGTTATTTTAAATAAAAATGAACTAATTAAAATTGAAAACAAATCAAAAATTTAATTTTAATATGTAAACACTGGAAATGAAAATACACTTTTCAATAAAAAACTATATTTTTCTCTATTCATTGGAAAATAAATATTTTCAAAAATTTATCAAAAATTCATCCCTATATAATTATGAAATGATGTATACAAAAAAATAAATTCATGTTTTTTAAATAAATTTACGACAATTTATAAAAATTAATTATAATATTCACTCATAAAATTAAATAAAATACATTTTTGGTGAAACTGTATTTTTCAATAATAAATTGACTTTACTAAAAATCGAGTGTTCATTTAAAAATATTTAAATAATGAGTTATCAAAGTGTAGGACCATTATATATTTCATAATTCCATTAATTATATTCATTACATCATATTTAATGGCTATGTTATAATAGTCACATTTAAATAATAATAATTTATTGTTCGTCTAAGCTCGGTGTTGTGTATATTGTATGTTATTGAACATAGTATTTCCTTTTAAAGTATTTAGATATTAAATTCTTCCCAACTTTAATAAATTTCATCCTCACAATTTGAACATTGGTTTGGTAACTAGGGTTTGACTTTTCAATATACCTCTGTTGAAAACCCACATCATAAAAAGGGTCATTAACACATCCTCTTGAAAAATATACAAAGGGGAGTAAAAATGTCATAGAGAATGAAACATATTAGGTTTCCAAATATGAGAACATTAGTTGGAAATTCAAACAATTATATGTGAGAAAATCCTCTCACCCAAGGACTGATAGAGTGTGATAGAGAACATAGTCAGGAGAAAGTTAACTATCACAAAACTGCAAATCTATGATGTGTTAAAAGGCCAATGATTTATTTGTATGAAAAGTAAATTTATAAGGTTTTTGTTTCTAAAAAAATTCCTAAATTCTAGAAATTATTTTACTACCTAGAATATGAACATATGGAAATATATTTACTTATGAAGAACATTTTCATCTTTTATTCAATTTTCACCACAAAATCATATTTTCGCTCAAAACAATGACCATTCAAGATGGTTTTTACCTAAAGAACTATAATCAACTTATATTAGATCAAATAATCCAGGAACATTTAAAAACTGAGTACTAATATCATTATACATTAACCAAAACAAAATGGTGAGAACATGATAAGATAATTACCAAAATAAATAAACCTTTATATGATAAAACAATACCTTAATTTATAAAATTCAATTGTAATACCAAAAGTTCAACATAGATAATTTGATAAATAACTATGCTTAAAATTTATCAAAATAATCCAGACTAATATTGAAACCCAAAATTCATAAGGTTTCAATAACATAGTCTTCCAATATTAATTTAACATTTATCTTTAAATAACATCAATCATTATTAATGACTCATTATAAAAAATATATTCCCCACTCATATAATCACCAAGATATGATAAGTATTTTTATAAATAACCTGAATCCCCACAAAGACAAATTAAAATCAGATATTCTTATCTAAGTTAATTTAACCATTATTCCCCAAATAAAATCATATTCTGTTTACCTTAATCATATAAGGTTCCAAAAATAGTGATCTTTTTCTGAAATAACATTAATCCCCAAATCACATTCAATATCATAGTTATCTATATAATAAAACACATGTTATGAAAATGAACTTAAATTTTATCTGTTAGGACATTTAAATAATGAAAAACAACATCATACTAACCATAAAATTATGTAGGCCTGTGGTAAGTGATTCAACTTTTTCACCCCTTGGTTACAGGTTGAAGCCTCGTGACCTTTTCTGATGCGATGGGTTATCACCCTTCCTGCGGGTTGTCCTTTTTTCTAAAATGATATTAATATAATATATATAACATTTTTAGAATTGTGATAAACATACTCAAAATTAAAACTAATATATTCAACATTAATGAAATGTTTTCACATAAAGGTTATCTTATAAATTTCATTTTTTCATCCCCAAAATGGTAAAAACCAATAATTTCCTCAAAAAATATCATATAAACCCTAAATGTAATTAATACCTTTAATATTATGTCCAAAAAATGAAAAGATCACTATTCCTCATATAATTGTTTTGTATACAAAACTTAAGTGTTATATATACTTCAAACATTTATCAAAATTCAATAAAAGTATCCCAAATTACTTCCTTCTTCAAAAGAGTTTTATTTATTTTAAACTTATAAACATCCTTAAATCTATCATTAATCTTGAATCTATTATATGTAAACATCATAATCATTTATTATTATTCATAATACATTAACCATTATTTTAAATCATATTTTTTAATACTTATATCCCACAAGTACAACCACAGGAACATATGTATTTCCAAGATTCACTACTTAATAAGACTAACTAGTCAATTACATAGTTTTTAAATAATCCAATACCAAATGAACCACTATAAAATAATCCTTTTCATGTGGTTACAATATTTTGGTAGTATCCTTACACTTCCATTTCACATTAATTAAAATTTCATGTTCTTTTCACATAGATAAATGAGGTAACAAATATTTTTCACAACATTTGAAAACCCTTTTCCAGTATAGTCCAATAAGATGTCAATGAGCATCTTCTATTTATTTAAAATTTCTCTTTAATAAAGTAACTATTCTTCATTCACTTTCTTGTATAGAATTATTCAACAACTTACTTCAAACTAGTGACTTCACAACCCTAGGACATATTTTTTATTAATCAATTATTTTATATGTTATGGCTATCTGTACAGCCTAGCATATCAGTACTTTCTAATCTTCATGTATCTGTGTGAATACATGAGCTATTTTTTATTCATATAAGTGTTTAAAACATATTCATTTTTATCAGATCATTCACATATTCATGTTCATGTTTGTGTCACTGTGCACAAATCATACTGTGCAACTAGTTCTCTTCACACAAGTATGTTTCACATAGGATCTCAATTACGTGAGCTATATTTATACAAGAATATCACACACATACAAATGGATTCAAGGGTTTTCACATTTTTCATAATATTTTTATTAAAACTTTAAGGGCTTCATGTTACCATTTAATTACATAGATCTTTATTTTTGAAACACAAGTTGAAGGCTCACAGATATTCTTCTTCAAAATCTAAGAGGCTTGTAGAAATTCCTCCTCATGAAAAATTTTTCATAACTTTTCTTTATTCTATGAAAATTATATCTATTCATATAATATTAGAATTAACTCTAAACCTCTATACTTTGGTATTTATAAATGCTCCACATTGCCTTGAACTACATTAATTCTAAAATTTTCATTCCGTGTAATGCCTCCAAAAAATATTCTATGTCAAGGCTAATAAAAATATTACTAATGGTTTAAATATTTTTAAATGTACACCAAAAACCATGTCACCATTTATTATGAAATTTCATGACCCCTGCCACTAAATATACCCCTCCTAGGATGGTAATGAATAAACGGAGACAATAACCCTAGAGTCCCGCCTCCAGTAAGCCTCGGGTCGGTGACATGCAACAAGGGTGTATAGATCTCACAATATGGGAGGCATTACCCTTTATAAGAAACAAGATCAGAAGAATGAATGAATAATCCACAAACAACCACAAGAAATAATATAAAAGATAAACCCAAACTATCCCACATTTATGCATAAAATAAAATTTATATAGATACAATAAAGTCTCCAAAGTAAATACCCTAAAGTAAAGCTAAATCATCAACATAGAAACTGTTAAGGATCTAAGAATGTAAGGTCTAGAAAGGTTCATGAAATATTCATAGAAATCGAAAAATAGTTTTATATATGTTGGGTGATCATATAAACATACACAATAGGGAAACCAAAGTCTCTCATGCACATGTGAAAGAAGCACACTAATGCTCCCATGAGAAATCAACAGAACCAAACGGAACCAAAAAAAGTGTACTAACCATCCCAACCAGATCAAGTCACACTCACCAAATAACGCAAGACAATAATATAACATAAAGTAGAACATATCAATGATAGGGTACACCACACCACTTTCCCACTAATTATCTTCTCACACCCCAACAGTAAAGGTCCTAGAACTCCCACCTCTTCTGAATATATCACATCATATCCCACCCACACACACATGGGCCTCACAACATATCCAACCCACATACAGCTTGTCCTCAAAACACATACCACCCACAAAACACATATCCAGTGAAAAAAATCCCCCAATGGACACAATTTTCAAATGGGTATCAAGACCGTATAATTCAAAATATCACAAACAATATCAAATCTATAAAAAAATGTCAATCAAACCATACAATACAGTTTTAAATTAATTTACTAATTTTTTATCTTTTATTAAGCTGTCACAACCATAAACCATTGGTAAAAAAATGTAAACCCCTCTTCCATGATACACTAAAAGGAGAAACAATAGAATTATTTCCTCAAAGAATATTTTCAAATTTTTGTGAATCATGGGGTGTAGAATAATGTCAGTAACCCAAAATAGCACCACAAGAAACCACAGATCGAAGATGGGAATCCCAAGGATTGATCCCCATCAAAAAGATTCTCAAAAAAATTGAAAGGGGATATGTTGGCTACCTAGAATGTGAGAGAGTGTAGGGTTTTAGAAAACCCAAGTTCCCTACATCATTATAATAAGACAACATTGAGGATTTACATGACGTAAAATCCCTTTTAATGTCACTTAATCCTCAACAATCAGTTTCTCCAAAAAATGTGTCACATTTTTATTATTTAACCTCAAAATCCTAAACATCATCAACCATCCCCGGACAATCCATGAAAACAAATTTTACATCATTTAATACACTTTCACAATTTTTAATTCCTTCAGTGGTTCTATTGAACCTCTAACTTCCACAGAAAACTCCAAGAACTTCCCCCAAACACCTCAAACACTAAAACTGAAGAAAAAAAAGTAACAGACCATGAGGGAACAGACTGTTACTTGCAATGAGGCACTATTCATCCATGATGAGTACTTAACATGCATGAAAAAATAGTTTCATGAATAATATTTTAAAATATTCTTTTAATCTTTGTAATGTCTTCAGAATTTTTTTTCTTCATTAGTTGAAGATATGTCATCATGAGAACTCCCATGAGCATGTTATAGAATCATTCACAATGATACAGAGTCTGATCATCTCAATATCATGACCATTCAAACATGTCTTGATAATGGTGGTCACAACAAGAAATATCTCTATAAAGTAGATATCCTCTGACGAGGCTCGAGGATGAAGAAAACTCCCATAGTGATCGTACATCTACCTTCGATTTAATTAGATAGTGGATTTCATTTTCATATATTTAATGATAGAGTAATAGTTCATGCACCGCATCCATTCCATATCGATCTTCATCAGGGTTAAAGTGCACTTAATTATTGATCCTATTTTAGCACCTCTTCAAGCCACAGTATCAGGAATGACACTTGGACACACCATCACACACAAATATGGGAATTTCTGATACACTCACATTCTATAAACACCAACATGCACACTATTTGGGCACTCTATGCACCCAGTCGCACACAAGACTTCCAATATAGGTTCTCAAAACCTCTTTCCACCATGATAGCTTTATGTGTTGGCACTCCCTTGTGGTTGAGGTCTCCTCACACAATTTGGTTGATTATATAGATCCTTAGTTGGATTCATTGGCCAACTTTTGTCAACTTACACTTAGAAATAATCTAGTCTAAAATTCCATCATATAATAATTCCACACGTGTTAAAGCTAATAAATATTCTCTTCAATAGTTTTTCTATATTTTTCATGAAAATAAATACTTTCATAGTCTTCTCTTCTCCGTCCTTTTAGAAAAAAAGGTGTCATTCACAACTCAATTGACACTTTTCTTTTGAACATAAGATCAATTCCATAATTAAAAATATTAGTTAAGTGATTTATGTAGCTAACCAAGTTATGTGAATAATTTTGACCTAAAAAATACCAAATCTCAATCAATATTTCATAAAAATATAATCTTCTACAATTTGGGTAACAATATTCCCATCCTTTTGATTTGGTTGTCTACCAAGCAACATAAATAATTGGAAATTTATAACTTGAGAAATAGATTATTTGTCTGTAAATTCTAAGCATACATGAGTGAACTAGGTGTAGAAAATAGCATTTTTTGTAAAAATACCATTTTTTCTATAATAAGTAATTTAAGAAACCATTCAAACTATTTAAGAAACTGTATTCTTACACTTAAAACTTACACAACATCTTCTTCTAAGAACATAATTTTTCCTACATCCACTTCAATAAACTAATTAAAATATTTCAGTTGTTGAAATCATTGTTTACCTCTTTTAAGAACTCCCCCAAAATGCATGCTTTTCCTTGAAAGGTAAAACACATACCAATGGATATATTTATGTTACAACATTATTCTCCCCCCTAACAACACTATCAAAGTACAAGGTAAGAGATGGGATAGAATCACATACATTAGACTTGAATATAAGAAGGTTGAAAACCCATGAAAAAATTCATATTATGAAATAGATCCTTTAGAAATGGTTTTGTGAAAATATCAACAACTTGCCTCATTATAGGAATATACCCACGATTTAGTTCATTCTTCTCTATATACACTTTGATGATGTGATAATTTATATTAATGTGATTATAATAAGAATGTTTCATTGTATTTTAGTGATATTTAATTCACTGTAGTTATCACATCCCAAGATATGGGGAAACATTAAATCAATAAATAAATCTCCCAAATGTGTCTTCATCCACATAAGTTTTTTTCTATCTTACGTGGTAGCAACATACTCAACTTCTTCTCTAATGAGAGTCACTGATTTTTTTATTTATATGCTAGCTAACATATCTTTCTCCCATGAATAAAAATCCTCCTAATGTGGATTTTATATCATCTACACTTCCAACCCAATCAATATCATAAAAACAAAATAGATCAATATTTCATTTTCTTTCATGTTTCAACAAAAAATCTATTATGACTTTTATCTATATGAGAATTTGATTTCTAAACATTAGATGAGATTCCTTTAGGGAAATTTGATACCTAGAATAGAGTGTAAAAAAAACTATATATTTCTGTGATGTTTTTAGATATAAAAAACATCCAACCAACTGTATAAACTCTTTAAAATCTACCTCAATTCCTCCACAATCATTGGAAAACTTTTTTCACTATGAAATATGGGTAGAAATTGGATTTGAATCTTTCATTTCAAACTTCTTCAATAGTTCCTTAGAATAATTTTCTTGATATTGAAAAATGTATTTCTTATTTAGTGAAATTTGTTATACAATAAATCATTTTAGTTCCCATAGAATTGACATATCAAAAACATTTCTCATCTCCTAAAATAGCTTCTCATGATTTTCTTCATCATTCCCTTTGAATTGGATATCATCATCATAAAAAATTACAATGAGATAAACCTATTGATGCTTATTTATATATAGTTTATCATCAAATCTTACTTTCTAGATGTTTATATTTCTTAATAAAGTATCTAATTTAGAATACAAGGATCTTGGAGCTTACTTTAACACATACAAAACCTTCTTCAATTTTAAAATATAGCCTTCATTTTTCTCAACCATGAAGCCACATAGTTGTTAATATAAACTTCTTCATTGAGATATCCATTAAGAAATGATAACTTGAAATCTATCTAGAAAATATTTTATCACTTTTGTGAAATGATAGAAAGAAATATTATGATATATTCAAATCCTTCCAATAGAGAAAATGTGTAATCAAATTCAAATCCTTCAATTTATGAGTTACCTTTACAAACATGTCGCTCCTTCTTTCTTATCAATTCACCTTCCTCAATAAAATTGTTTAGGGACACCCACTTTGTACTAATAATAATATTTTTGTTTGGTTTGGATAAAAGTTCCCAAGAATCATCATTCTCATTCTAATGTAGTAATTTATTCAAATAATCAACCCAATATTGTTGCTAAAAATATTTATCAAAATCTTTTGTCTCAACTATTTAATATATGAAATTATTTGAAACTGGCCTTGAACATATTCTGGCTTGAACCTATTGATGTTTATCACCAATGATTTTTTGAACTTACACTTTCCTTTTCTCCCTAGGATGAGATGGATATAGATTTTCTTCATCACTTGAGATTGATAAGTCAAAATCCTCATCTTTAGAATCTTCAATGTTGTTATGAATTTTTTCATGTTGTTCAATTGAAACCATATGTAGACCTTTTTCAATAGACTTTTCAACAAATTTCATATCTGTAGATTTGATACTCATTCATGTTTCTTTATTATAGCCCCTATATCCTATACTATTGGGAGGGTTTCCAAAAAGATTCCATCAACTCCTCCATGGTCAAAATTTCCAATACTCCCACCTTTCACCTTTGTAATGTAAGGAATTATAAACACCATTATGTATTTCTAACATGTTGTTTCAATATAATAAATCTCATAAGGATTCATATCATTTTTTTTCTATAAAAACATATATTATTAATGTAAACTATTTCTCCAATAGCTTTATTCCAAAAAATTGGAGAAGTATCATTTTCAATCAACAATTTTAAATTCATCTCCACCAAAATTCTATTTATTCATTAGAAAACATCATTATGATATGGTGTGTATGGTTCACTAAACTCATTATGAGTGTAATTATTTCAATATAATCATTAAATTCTCTACTTGTATATTTCCCACCATTTTAGTTCGAATATTCCTCACAGAGTCCTCACATTCATTTTTTAAACTTCTCCTAAAACACATAAAAATTTTGTGGTACTTTAATATATTTTCTAAAAACATAATACATGTAATGTGAGTAAATTCACCAATAAATTAAATAAATTTATTATCTATATTTTTTAACTGCTTACTTATGGTCCCATAAATATCAGAGCTAATTAGTTCTAAGGGATGAGTTGAATGTATCTTAACTTTTTTGGGAACAATGTTTTTAATCTTCTCATTATAGAATATAAAGAAACCCAAATCCCTTATTATTTTTATGTTAGTAATTTCATGAATAATTTCTCCTTTTTTTATCTTACCTATATTCCTTCAGTACATATGTCCTATAATCTTATTCTGAAGATGATTTTCTTTCATCATGCTAAGATAGAATGAATTTTATGTGTCACCAACTTTGAAAAAGTTTCCTTTCCTTTTTTGGTTTCTCATAACAACTTTCACATCTTATATTCTCTTAAAAAACCAAATTTTTGGGAAAATATTCATTACCTTCATCAAATTTGTTTGAAACACTTAACAAATTGTGTTTCATCCCATCAACAAAAAAAGATCTTTTCGATTTTAACTTTTCTTATCTGATAATAGTATATCTAATGCCTTTGATTCTGAGTGACTCATCATTTCCAAAATCCATTGTACCTTATTTATAATATTTAAAAAATTTCAAAAACATAAAATGTCCTATCATATTTTAGGAAAATATACTATCCAATATCAAGCTTTTTTCAACTTTTGTTTCATTTAAATCAGGTTCAACAAACAAGGATTATTTTTGATTTTCATTGTTTTCATAGGGATTTTGAGGTTTTTAAAAAAAATATAATGGTATCATGATAATACAACATTTTTAAAAAAAGCAAGGTGATTACACGTTTCAAAAATATTTTTTATTATTTTGAATATAATTTCAATCTTTATAATAACTTTCTCATTTTGTATCCTTTGAGTGTGTTGACTCCCCATAAAACATTTACTCCAGATTCTCCTAGATTCTCTATGATTTAAATTATAAAACCAATAAATATATATTGTGTTCCAAAATCCTCTACAATTTCATCAGTAATAATAAAAGTTATAATTATATTTCTAACATGCATACTTCCGAGATATGTGTCTCATCATTTCATCAACTTCCTTACCTTCCACTTTAATATTTAATTATGCACCAAGGTTTTGATTACCATTTGATATTTTCTTATTACCCTCAAAACAATCTCTACTTATATAAAAATTTCATTTATCTATTGAAAATATAGAGACATTAGGTTTTTGAAATTTATTTTTTTCTAAAAACATGGTCTTATCAACTTTATTTTTCATCTTAACAGCTTCATCTTCTTTATCAACCTTAGAGGATAGTTTTTATTGATCCTTCTGAGGTTGAAACTTTTTATAACTTTCAAAAACTTATGTAATAGTGTTTTGGAAAATTTTATTTCCTTGATTTTATATATCAATTTTTTTAATAATTTCAAATTATTTTTTGTTACTTTTAGCGCTCCTTCAAGATTGATATTTAGGACCTGCTTTTTAGCAACCAACTTCTTCATTTTATTAATATATTTCTATATCTTGTATTTTTCTTCAAGAGAATATTCATAAGTATTTGTTGTAATATTCCCTTTATTCAATTTCTTATTCTCTCTTTCAATTCCTTCAATATTTCCAAGACATATTTTCAACTTTATTTTTCAACATGAATTCCTTCTGAGTTTCTACATATTTAGAGAAATTTCTTTTATTACTGGTGAAAATTTAATTATTGACTTGTTCACTAAGTCATTTTTTAGTAGAATCAACACTGAAGTTATAAACTTCTTATTATTTATCATAATCTTAATCATTCTTAGATGTTTATTATTTAGAGAATTATTTTCCTTTTTCATAGAATAGGATTTATATTTTTATTCCTTATTCTTTAAGGATCTTTTTTAATTTGTATCATCTTTATCACTTTCTTCATTTTAATTTTTTTAAGGAAAATTTCCTACAATATTCCAATAGTTCCTCAATTTAAAAAATTAAGATGTAACTTTAATTTGTATTTTATCATGCGTATTTTTTTATTTTTTAGAAACCAAAGACATAAACTCATCAAGTTTTTTACTAAACTCAACTTCAGTTTTAGAGTCATTAGTCTCATCCTTGAGAACATTCTTGGACTTTCCTTTCATGCAATCTTTGAAATAAATTTCTCAATAATCCTTTCCATTTTTTATCACATTTTCTCTTCTCACCTCATAATTGGTGAGATTTCTAAAAAGACCATCTATAAATAGAGTCTCATAATATATATCTTACTCAGATTAATATTTGGCATCCAATTAACCCATAATAATTCATAAATATATTTAAAAAACATTTTAATCATCCATATTGTCACTAATAAATGTTATCGGGCTTAAAATATCATTTAACCCTATAAATAATTCACCCACATATTCATTATAACTAAAATTAAGATCTTAATTATTTAACATCCATATTTTCAAAATTTTTCTTTACTTATGAATTTCCTTTATAGATGTTATTCAATTTACCCAGATGCTTTTGGAAATTTAAATTCATTTAACTCTAAAGAACACACTTTTAGAGAGTGGGTAAAGTATAACATTTTTTAAACACCCATCATTCAAAAAAAATATTATCAATATCTAGAAATGGAACACCTTCAGCACAAGGAGTGAAAGAATTTCTAACAACATCAAGAACTTTATTTGAAATGAAAAAAAGATAAGGAAACATTCTATCTTTCCAGATATGATAGTTATTCCCATCAAGGATATGAATCCCCTTACTATTCACAGAGATTTAAATTTCTATAGTAGCTTCCATTTTTAAAAGACATTATAAAAAATCAAAAAAGGGGAACTCATTTCTGATACCACTTCAAAGGACCAATCAGGATCAGTATGATCACTGAGAGGGGGAGGGGTGAATTAATGATATTTTCTTTTAATATTTTCTCCCTTGAAAAACAACCTTCACCTCTTGTTAAATATATATTAGTTTTATAAATACAAGAATATAGGAACAAAATAGGAACACAAGTCTTTACAAGGTTTATTATTCCATAATAGTACCTATTCCTGTGAATGGTTTGAAAATAATACAATACCACAAAACCCACTAGAGAAAAATCTCTTACCTATGGTTACAAAATGATGGTAGTATACTTACACCTTTTTTCACATTAAATAATAATTCATTCATGTATTGAACAGATAAATTATGTAACATATATTTTCATAATAACAATAAACCCTTCACCAATATAGTTTAGTAAGATATCACTATACTACTTGTATTTCATTACTAGTACTCTTTCTCTTAAAGAAAATAACTCTTATTATTTCACATTCTTCAATAAGAACAATCAATAAATTCTTTTACACAATGGCTTCACAAACCCTATAACATATATATTTATAGCTCAATTATTTTATTTTCTATTGTTATTCATATTACTTGGTATATCACTGCCTTCTCATCCTCATTTTATTTAAGTTAATACATGAACTCCTCTATATTCTTAAAAGTATTTTACCCAAATTCATGTGAATAAAAGAATCCATGTATTCTTATTCATGTTCATGTTACTATTATAAAATCATACTATGTATATTATTCTCTTCCTGAAAGTATGTGCAACACCTTATCTCAAGTGCATGAGTTATATTTGTGCAATAATACATTGCACATCCAAATCGCTTTGTTTAATGGGTTTGACCTTCACATAATTGACTCATGAAAACCTGAAGAGATTCAAATTAATGGTTTTTCACATATCACTTCCTGTTTGAAACAAAAGTTAAAGCATCATGGTTCTTATTTTCCGTGATCTAAGAGGATCGTGGAAGCTCCTCTTTGAAAAACATAATTTTACACTACTCTATTTATGTTATTAGAAAATGAAATTTCATCACAGATTATTTGAAGAAACTCTCAGCCTCTAGACTTTGTTATATATAAATTTTCACCACTTCCTTGAACTACCTTACACTTCCATTTTCTTGACACATTAGGCCTCTAAAAAATGTCTTCTTTCAAGGCCAATAAAAATATTATTGTTGGTTTCTATAATCTCAAATATACATCATAAATTACATCACTTATTCTTATTCAATGGGTCTTTCTTATTTCATGATGAATATATTACATGTTTAAAAAATCATAGTATTCATCTTTTAACATCTCATTATAATAATTTTAATATCTTTAGAAACTTCTTTTCTTCATCGGTGGAAGATATGTATTCATAAAACTCACGCATGAATATCATAGAAGAATTCATGATGGTCCAGTGTATGATCATCTAAACTTCTCAACCATTCAAGGAAGTATTAATAATATAAATCATGATAAGAAATATATTTGGATAACATATATCCTATGACAATGATACAATAAGAATATGACTCTTGTAGCGATCGTATATCCTCCTTCGATCAAATTGAATGATGGATGTTATGCCTGTATATTTATTTATAGATTAATAGTTTCTTCACACACCTCAATCCCACAATGATATTCATGAACATGGAAGATATCTTAATAAGGGGTCTTATTTCATCACTGATTCAATCTATCGCACTAGGTTTAACACCCAAACCCAGCTTCACATACCTATATGGGGTATGACTGACATGCTTTCCCCCTATGCATTCCACCATGTGCACCGTCTAGGTGTGCTATGTTTTTAATTTCACACAGGCCTGCTTATGTAGGTTCTATCTATCTCTCAACACCATTCTAGCTCTGTCAAATAGCTCTCCCATGTTGTTATGGTCTCCTCCCACAATGTAGTTGAGGACATATCTCATTAGTTGGCTTGTTTTACATTTGTTTCCACTAATATTAAGAAAGTAATTAGTATAAAATTATTTCATATAATAATTCCATATACACTAAAACCAATTCACATTCTGCTTAAAAATTACTCAATATTCTACATTAAAACTAATAATTTCATGGTCTTCACTTATTCATCCATATTGAAAACAATGTTTCGTTCCCAATACAATTGACTCTTGTATTTTTAATCTAATATTAGTCCATAATCATCAGACTTAGTTATTTGATTTATATAATAAACAAAGTAAAGTAAATAATTTTGACTGAAAAAATAAAACACCTCAAGCATACTTTCTTACAACCCGTATCTTCAACAATATTGGTCCGACTAGTTTTCCATAATGCATTGATTTGGGTTGAGTTTTTCTTACCATTATATTATTTATGAATTTTTTTTCTCTATACCACTAGTTATAATTTTTCTTATCTTACTAGTTATATATTTATTTTTTTGGAACATTGTAATATATGATGTTTTATATTGTAAATTTCTCTATATATATGTTATAAATTTCATAATAAGGTGGAAGATAGTTGGTATAATTTTAAACTACTTCATTTACCTCCAGTCATTGATGATAAAAACTAAAGATTTATACTGGGGTTTCTAAGGCACTCAAAATAAATTCTCATCCCTTGAGTGAGTGTGCATCCTAGAACATGATTATTTATACTTTATCCTATATAGATATTTTAATGGTATAAACCTAATCATATTGATACTTTTCATATTTTAGGTGTTTGGGGACTCGAGATGATATGTAATTAATGATGGTGGAGTTGGAGTTGAAATTTTTATGAGAGGGGATGTGTTGTTATGTGGACCTATATGATACACCATGAAGTGATGACAATAGGAGACATGTTTCCCATAGTTAGGTGTGTCACTCTTTAAATAATTAGGCTATAGTGTGGTTCTGGTGTTGTGGCATGGGGTGTGTTTTGTGAGAGTTTCATATAACATTGTTTGGTGTGGGGATTCTGGTTATGGAATGATTGGGATAGATTTATACAAGAAGGGACCTTCATGATTCATAGTTCATATATTATAAGGTTGTTTTCATTGTGGCTGTTTGGGTCACAATGTTGTGGTCTTGATGTTTTTTGAGTTTAAATTACATAGGTTGGATGTCGCATGGGGTTTGTGTGATCTATCTCTGCTATTGATTAATATCAAATGAGTGGGATTATGTTATAGTTTTACCCATTGTGACATGAAGTCTTTGGTGGTCTATTTACATGGTTTTTTCAACCTTAGCCTTGTTAATCGATGAAGTTTTCTATTTTTTTATGGTGTGTTCTTGGGTTCTTTGGTTTTGATATCAGAAGGATGGGGTTGGGGTCATGTTTCACTAAAGATCGATGATTGTGGGGTAGTCCCCTTAGTTTTATCATGCCATTCATTTAATTCATATATTTAAATCAATTTTAGCCATAGGATTTGGGTAGAGATATTTCTAGATCATGGTGTGATATTTTGAGGTCTATTTGATATAGCCTCATTGTGGTGTGATGACCCCATATCATTTTTTATTCTATAGCTTTTCAGGATGATTATAAATTTAGTTCTTCTCTCTAATTCTCACATATTTCACCAAATTACCTCAAACCCTAAGAAACCAAAGGTATATCTTATATGAACCTTAACCATACATTGATTTAATTTTTTCTCTTTTCCTTAGGAGATAAAATAATATTTTTATCTAAGGTGAATTTATATTTTATTCATTTTAATTATCTCCCTATAATTATATATTCTAGAGTTTTTGATAGAAATTGTTATTTAGTTTTGGTGGTCTTGTATTTTTATTTTGATAGTAAATTGCTCTGTGTATGATTAAGGATAATCCTTCACCATTGGTTGGTGTTTTATTAGGGTTTTTTATTATCTCGTGTATCTGTTATTGAAGGTTTAATTTAGAGATTTCAATATTTTTCATTATGTGTGAATTATGTAATTATCATACTTTTTATTTCTTTGGATGGATGGTATGGGTTAGAATAAATAATAAGATGAAACAAACTAAATCAAATTGAAGGGAAATTGGTAATTTATATATTCATTATAATTTCCATGATATTTCATGTTATTGATGATTTTTATGTTTTATCTAAGAGATTTTTTTAATATAGTTATGTGTGTATACGTGATATTTATAGTTTTTTTAATCACCTTGCATAATGGTTTAATCATGTAAAGGTGGTAAAGAATTGAATGTGTGAAAATCTAGAAGTTATAGTGATGATTTTTGAAAATGGATTTCTGATTAAATATGAATTAAACATTCATAATAAGTCCATTTATGTGAATATCTACAATGTTTTTTCTAGTTTATTGGGACAAAGGGAGTCTTATTATTTTTATTTGAGGGGTATTTGTTATATTTTTTGTATTTTTTATATATTTGGGGTGTATTGGTTGTGGAATTGGTGTATAGTCATTAAATTGATTTTCTTTATGGTGAAGTATGTGGTAATGTGAATGGTAAGTGGTTTTAGAAATTTTTGGGGTGAATTTTTGAATGGATTGTGTGGAAGTTTATGATGTGATGGGTTTGGTTGTCATGTGGTTGTGTTATTGTTTCCTAGTGACATATAATGTGGTTGAAAATTAATAAGTATGAAAATGAGTAGTGGGTTAGAACTGCAAAATGATAGCACCCAAAATGATTATTAATTAAGGATAATAAATGGAATAAAAATTATTGATGAATTATAAAGGATGGAATAAATATGAATAAGTGAAAGGTAAATTATGTGGAATAGAGTGTAGTTTAATGAGTTTATTGACATTAATATGGAATAACAAATAGAAAAATAAATTTATTGATGGCGGTAAATGGAAAATCTAGAATTAAATGAATGAAATGGTGAAATAGAGAATTAAAATTTTTTTAAGGATACATTATGTGGATATGTGGGGATAGTTATGTTGTAGTTATTCTAGTAGTAGTTGGTTGAAGATGGTGTAAAATGAATTTGGTTTTTTTGGAATTTTCCATTGAATATTTATATATATACCTTTTCACTTTTCCTTGTAGTTGATACTATGTTTGGGTGTTCCAGAACCCTAAAATTAATATATTAAAACTATTAATATATATTAATGCATGTGCATGCATATTTTTAGAATAAATGGTTTTCCCATTGATCAGGACCTTCAATGGGGACTATGAGACCATGGTTTTTTCATAATGTGGGGTTTTCCCTTTGCGTGACATAGGTTTTATCGGTGTTGGGAGTTCAGTTGAAGGAAAACATTGGAAAGTGAATTAAATAAATTAAATTATTTAATTATTTAATTTATTTAATGGATAAACATAATTCATTCTCTCTATAATTATATCATTATGGTGAATTGATATGGTTATCCACACAAACTTAGGAGATAGAGAGGCAGGGGAGAACTTTGGCATTGGTGACAATTGGTTGTGGGGTGAGGATCATTTTTTAATAGAATCAATTCCACTAATTATGTTCATGTATATCACCAATGATAATGTCATGAATCTGATCATTTTCATTGATTGATACAAACTCGAGGTATGGAATGTTATTTCATGAATTTATACCCTGGTTTAATTTGTTAATGAATGATTTATAATCTTCTTATTTTTAAGAATTCCTCATTCTTCACATGTAAGTGATTATATTTTGGTCTTATTGATCATTCTCATTCTTTTTATTACACCTTTATTCCACCCTCGATCTACTTTATGTAATTATTTTTCAAGATCACAACTTTCAAAGATGGTTTCACATTGTTCTTTTTCTCTTCCCCCATTATTCTTTTTATTCATTAAAATTGACCTATGAAGTCATGGTTTGATAATTTAGAGATAGTTTCAAGTATAATAAAACCCCTGGATTCATGAAGGTTGTGTGAAAAAAGAATTTATTTGTGTATTATGGATATATTACGGTGTTCTTTGAGATAGAGGTGACTTCTTCATGGATTAGGAATCTGAATAGAAACAAAGGTGCAAGGATTACCAATCAGGTAATTGGAATTATATTTTCCTGACATCAGAGTATAGGAAATTAAAATTAAAGATGGAAACCATTAGTTTTAATAGATTTTGAGTGGTTAAATGGTGATAAATCCGGTGGAAAGTGGATCTAGAATTAATGTGAAGAAACATCAGTTTCAAAAAAATTCCAAACTACAGGTCATGTGTCTTTAGGAATACAATACGTGTATTATAGAATTCCATGGGGGATATGCTTTCACCCAAGATAAATATCTCATGACCAATAGTTAGGATGTCATACAATACAATCCAACCTGGGAAGCCAAACCATGTGACAAAGGAACATGCCCAGGACCCTATGTGTTTAGACAAACAGTGTGACTTGAGAGACACTTCATTATTAGCTAGCTCGGATGAAAGAAATCCAATTTCTCTATTCTATAGTGATTCCTTGAGAATATGTGATTTTGGATTTTCCATTACCAACATTTTTTATGGGTTGATTTTACCACTATTTATTCTTCCCATTCATGGTTTTTAGGGAATCCTACTGGGTATGTATATTCTCACCCATGTATTAGATTTTCCTACAAATGTTCTATCTTATATAGAAAATAGATAAATCAGTGGTGACCTTGGTGGACTAGGTTTTAGATGATCTTAGTTATACCTATTAGATTTTACTATGTGTGGTGGTCGGCCCTGGAGAGAGTGATTTAGTCTCTCTTCAGTCTTTCCCTTTTTTAATTTCTAGTTACGTTGGGACCTAGTTTTCTATTTGGGTGTGTGTTTCTCCACTTTTTACTTTTTATGGCACTAGTGTAGTTTGATTATTTCATAGAGGTATTTGATTTCATGTTTTACTTTCTATATTTTTAGTATTTTATTATACCTATGTAGTGTTTAATGGTGAGGGTTATGTGAGTGCATACATGTACTTAGGCTAAGGCCTCCCATTTTAGAATTTTCTACTCAGTTCTTTTCACTATCCCCTAGTTTATTGGAGGTGGGCTTAGGGTGTCTCACTTGAGTAACCACTATACAGGTGGCCCCAAATTCTTTGGATCATGATATAGTGGTATTAAAGGTTCTATTTCCCAAAAGTTAGTGTTTGTATTTGGACCTTATTTTGATGATTGGTTTGTGTACTTTGGAAATTATTTTGGAGGGTCTCAAGTGTGGATCCTAGGCATGGGAACCTTGTACTGTTGTAGTGATAGATGTATCCATACACCAGGACTCTAACAACCTACTTTTTGACATAACATTCTTAGGAATCATTTATATGTAACCAATGTTACATGCATCATATAGTGTTATATCTTTTGATTTTCATGTTCTTCTTGATTTAGCTCCCCAGATATGCTCATTTAATCAAGGTACATCTTATCAAATTTTAGTATGTATCTATGATGATATACAACTATGATATAGATACATGGTCATAAATACCACTAGTTGAGTGGGGATGCCCTGGTTAGGGTCACCATGATATCCATCCTAGTATCCAGGCTCCATTGTAGGAGATAGTTCATCAGGTGTCCTCATCGAACAGGTAGAGAGTAATATCTCTTCCCATCAGAAGTGAGCATAGACACCCCTAGTGGGTTAGATTTATGTTTCACATCAGATGTAGAATCCATTCATCCAATATATTTAGGATAACTCTGAGAATAAAATAAGTTTTAATCTATAGTTTGGGGATCATATGTAACACCCCAAGCTTCTACGGTACGCTTCCCTTCGAATAATGCGATAGCGTGTGTTGTACGCAACCTCGAGTTCTAACACACACCACAACTAATTAAACTAGCCGCTGTGAATAGTAATACCTACTTTTTGAAATCATATATATTTTATATTTCAAAATGGACTTCATTTTTGGATTCGGAATATTGAAATTATCCTAGGGTGAAATTTTGGTACTTTTCGGATAACTTTCATATTTTGATGAATAGTGAAAATTACTAAATTATAATTAAAAACAACTTTTTTAATCAAAATAATTAATAGTGATAAATTGTGAATTTGAGTGGTTTTAAAGTATATTTAGAATATATTTTTACCATTTAATATAATGTTGGTCATTGGACATAATTTTACAATTAAACCGAACATAAACAAGTGTCAATCTTTTGATAGTTATTACCTCTTAAAAACACGCTTTTTATTTTAACAACGGGAATTAATTTTAAATTAATTTCTGCCACTTCTGTGTTTTGAATTTTGAAAAATGGATTACATATTTGTAATCAGGATGTCCAAATTATGTAAATAGGTAACTTTTATTTTTACACATTTTGAATAATTACTGCGGTAAATATATTATTTACCATGGTTAAAGAGTAAATCCGGTAAATAAGGGTTAAACAAATAATATTATAATAATACAAAATTACCCTAAAACGTGTCCTAACCTTATTGGTGGACACATACCCGACCATGGGCATCCTTGGGTCGATTTGGGGACCCCTTGGAGCCACTTGTATGTGGTAGGGACACATTATATTAATAAAGTTAAAATAAAAATAAAAATGGCATAAGCTTACATCTTTTAGAAGAACAATTTTTACATAGGGTTATAAATGTTGGATTTTCGATTATAAATATTCATTAGAAAGCTAAAAAGAGTTCCTACATAATTATATTTTATTTATAATTTTTAGACATCAAATAATTTAAATTATTAATGACACAATAATGATGCAATGTTTACCTCGTTAATAAATCATTTAAATAAATAGGATTATAATGATTAAAATATTATCTAAAACCTGTCCAATTCTTATTGGTTGATGTTATTTAGAAAAGGAGTCATCTTATCTTCTACCTAAATGATTTTTGGACCATTATAAACCGAATATAATTATATTATAAAGTAATACTTTCACTCTTTCCTAAAGAGCCCCTCCTCTCCCTTATAAAAGGAGACCACTCCTTCTCATTTCTTCACACCTTCAAAGCCTTTTGGTTCAGCCAAACTCTGCCCAAATACTCTCCCAACTTCCCTCACTACAACCTAGAGGCATTAGTTTGATCAGAAATCCAACCTAAGGAGCCCTTTTGATCAAATCAAAAGGAAGAACCCGAAGAAGAGGTAATGTTTTCACCACCCCTTTTCAAGTTCCTTTCTTCTTCCACTTCTTCTTTCTTTGTTCTTACCATTATAAAATAATAACTCCAGTATCTCACATATACTGTGATGTTATTATAAATATGGTACAACCATATTCAGTATTATATCCACCCTTTGAATAACATGTCACCATACGTGCGTACGTACGGCTTACCGTCTCCACGTCGTGGTGTAATTGTTATTCAATATATTATTATTTGGATGGGTATAATAATGATGTGCAACTCATGTAAATAATAAATATAACATGTTAATTATTCTGTATATATGATATAACATCCATTTATATATTATTTTAATATCAAAAGAATGATATTGTCGCTCGTGCGTACGTACGGACTACCGTCTCCACGAACGCGATGAGATTCATTCTCCATCGTATCCATTCAAGTATAATTATCATTTGATGATTTAAAAATTATGTCTAAGGACTTGATATCATTCTAGATATGAATAATATACATCCCATTAATAACTAATATGGCTCACATAACAAAGAATATAAAGTAAAATGAACCCGTTAACACCCGAAATGACGATAATTCTAAGATATTATTAACAAATAAATGTTAAAAGATCATATATAATATCATATTAAA
Organism: Viscum album; assembly: GCA_963277665.1. Classification (NCBI taxonomy): domain Eukaryota; kingdom Viridiplantae; phylum Streptophyta; class Magnoliopsida; order Santalales; family Viscaceae; genus Viscum; species Viscum album. The sequence continues at coordinate 1,846,325,713 of OY728150.1, forward strand.
GTAAATGATTCTTTTATTATTCAATAACAATTATTTCACCATTATACAGGAGGTAAACCTACCATCGACCGAGGAAAAAGTACAAAGTAAGGGATTCTCTTATCTCACTTTCAATTCCGTGATATTTCCATTGTTCGCCACTAAATTATTGAAAGTGGTGTATTGTGTACGGCCATTTGATATATATTATCATGATTCTCTTATATTCATGTTATTCTATAAATCATTTGGTGGTTATTAACTTTTGGCCATACGACTCAGTTGATTAACGTGGTAAGGAGTTTCTTATCTCACTCTTAATTTCGTGAGAATTCCATTGTTCACCACTTAATTATTACATGTGGTGTATGTGTACTGCCCATGATTGTATTCATTGTGTAATATACATTAATTTATGGGTACTTACATAGTCATGGTATTATCCTTCTTTCATAGTTGTATGTTTCGTAAGTTACCAAATCGATAAGGGAATTTGACATTTCAATTTCCACTCATTTGGCTTTACGCATATTTCATTGATTATATTACCCCAAGATTATGTGTGGAATCACTATTCATTTGATTATGTCATAATTTTCACTCCCCTTCTTGTGGATATAAGTTTGATACACATAATCACTCCATTGATAATTCTCAAGTCATTGATATGAATTTGATAAGAGTAATTTTAACTCATTCTCCATTTGTTGAGTTAAACATCCAATTCGTTGGTATTGTTTTTACAAGAATATGTGTGAATGTCCTTTGATTGTTTTACACTGAATATCCAATCATATTTAGTGTATTTATATTTGTCACACATAATTATGTCATTGATTTATCCTTAACCTAAGGATACAACCTTTATGAGAGATTTCATCTCAATTTAAATTCCTTTGAGACTTCTTTGATGATATACACCAAATCACTTTTATGTGGTGTATATAATGTAATTTGACATAGTATATCATGATTCCCTTTATTCTCATGATATTACAAAGTTTTTATTACCTCAATTATTTGTATTCAAGTGTCTCTTTTGGTTAGAATCTCTAACTAAAATACCATTTTTAAATGTTTTAAAGACTTATTCATCTAAACCTTTCTCATTAATGTCCATGTTTTAAAAATGGTTTTAAGGATTTATTTATATGGACATTAAAGTTTAGAAATCAAAACTCCTTTTAAAAAGTTTGAAATTGGTATGGGACACTTTGATTCAAAAATCTACTTTTAAATGGCTTCTTGACAAATAGTGTGACTTTTAAATGTTTTCAAGAAAAGGGGGATATTTCTCTCAAATAGTTTTGATGATTATTTTCATCTATGTCAACATCCTTCATTATTCTTGATTGAGGTTATTGTGATATAATACAATCTTTTATATTGTATCGAATGAGTTATGTTTGACTGTGGATGTGCTGTTTTTATACCATTCATGGTTTGTGGTAAAAGTATTGACATTTCGTATGCTAGTTTTAATACGAATGTTTATGTTATGTTTAAACATGTTCATATGAGGAATGCATTAGACTTAATAAGTGACGGGTGGAGCCCGCTATAGCTCCTCGATGCATCAGTAGGTCTCATGAGACAAACTAGTGTCTTGGCACAAGGCCTTGGTAAAATCTTATTTGTAGTCTTGGCACGAGGCCTTGGCTATGTAGTTATGATAGTCTGGCATTATGCATTCCATCATTATGAAAGTGGTTATTGATATTGCATGTGATTATTCGATTAGTAGAATATCCATGTGAATAAGTAAATGGCATTATTTCATTTTATTTATGTCGTACTATGTTGAAGTTAAAGTTTAAAAGGCTTTTGTTTTAGTTATACATTGCCTTAAATGTTTATTCTTATTTATGAAAGTTTCCGCTATATTGTTATCCTTACTGGGCATTTGAGCTCACCCCTTTTCTATGTTTTTTTTCCCAGGATTATGAAGAAGTAATTTATGAATGACCTGCATGGATAGTATGAGGGGATATAAAGACAAGATGTTTTTTTTATGATGTAATGTAAAAATTTATGGATGTATCTAGTTATTCCAAGACTACTAAACTAATCAGTCTTTTGAGACTTGATCTTTCTCGTGATCATGCCAATGTTATGTAATTAATGCACCGACTCTGGGTAACTGGGTTCGGGGCGTTATAGTTGGTATCAGAGGAAGTTTAGTACAAACCTTGGAAGCTAGATTTAGATAAACTCTGATTAGAGCACATAGACCTAAGATGAAACTTTGAGGATTATTATAGAAGAACATCCTAGAATTTTGGTATTGTAGAAGATTTTGTGAGTTTTCCGAGCAATACATCCCTGTCTGGATACGAGCAAGTAGAGGTGGCTCTGGCACAGATGTACCTAGGGGTAAAACCCGAAAACACCGCTTTGAGCTAGACTCGAACGGGAACTGGTGCACGACAACGTGCCTTGCTACACTCTTGGTTACAACACTCCCGGGGGATATTCTTTGGTAAATTCAAAAGATTAGTATAAACCATTATTAAGGGAATACAAAAAAAAATGCCCCTAAGAATATATGTCGGCAAATAGATAGTGGATAACCTAGATTTTAACATAGGGTACCCCAAGTTAGGATATATTGTTCAATTACAAGATTATCCTATTATATCTATTTTTCTTTACATTCTTATTAGATAAGTATTCAAAAACCATAATTGTATTTTCTTTTGTTAGTTGAAACATGGAGGGAGCAAGATCACGAACAACTCTTCTCTCTCTTCCTGAAGAACTACTTACAATTATTATCCAGAAGTCATGCGCAGACGATGTTGAAACTTTTTCAAATGTCCAAGTTACATGCAAACAACTTTATGAGACATCCAATACCTCTAGCATTGCACGATTCTTTCAAGGATCAAGTACCGACTATGGGATAATGTTGCGCTCTCAACTTTCTTACCACGCTAAGCATGGGAAGTACCATCAGGGTCTTTTCAAATTATTCACTTTATCTAAAAATTATGATGCACTAAATGATTTTCTAGATTCTGCAGAAGAGGGAGACCTTCGAGCAGCCTATATGTATCGAATTATATATTTATGTCTTTTTGGATATACGAAAACTGATTTACCAAAACCTTATTTTGAAATATTTGAAGATGAATCAGTGAGAATTTTTCTAAAAAAACATGTTAAAGACGATGTCTCAAAATTATATATAAGAAATACCTATTTTTTTATGATGCATCGATGCTTCCATCGATATAATCCAAAATGGATGAGGAGTTTTTGGGTAAAGGAAGTAGATGATTTTGAAAAATTCCTGAGGTACCATTGTGACACATGAATGCATTCTACCAAAAGGAAAATCCTCCTAGTCTCTCCAGAGTTCATGTTGTGATCCACATATCTCTAGTGACAAAATACATGCCTGACCCAACGCATGTACTCACCTATGAAGAATTATAACTGGAACCCGATCTATCTTATTGTGGAGAGCCTATCATAATTCTTCATACCAAAGATCAAGTGTTGCGAAACCGGATGAATCGTCTGTTAAAAGATCTATGGAGAAATCATAAGATGGAAGAGGCAATGTGGGAACCCGAGGAACAAATTATGAAGAACCTATGTGGAAATAAATGGATGGTGAAATGTTTAAAAGTGTTAGTGCTCTTTATTGATGGGTTTACTTTGGAATAATTTTCTCTTGTATTTGTAACCCCGCAGTTTTCCATGTGAGAATGATATTTGAGGAAGAATTGTCTCTTCTCTTGTGGATATAGGTATAAATAACCATTTGGTTTTATATGATCCTTGGGGGTTTGAGAAAATTATAAGTTATTATAATTTGGGATGAAAATGCAAAGTATGATATAACATTTGTATTTAAATTATGTTATTTTGAGGAATTTATCTCATTTTGGTAATATTATAAAATATAGTTTTTGAAAAAGGACAACACGTAGACCGTGTGACAACCCATCGCGTCGGACAAAGCTGTGGGAATCGAACCCACAACCAAAGTGCGATTGGGATTTATCGCCTACCACTGGACTACGTGAAGTCCCTGGTTAGTGTGACTATTTTTTTTGTTAAATGATTTTATTGATCAATAATAAGATGATTTGGGTTCTTATGTCTTATCAAATGAATACCCTTGGTATAGGAAAATGATTTGGTGATTAAGTGATAAATGTTATTTTGGAAGATGTTCATTTTGTTAGGAACACAATATGACCAAGGAAAATAGAATACAATGAGGTTTCATTTGTAGAGTAATGGTGGATTTTTATCTACGTTTTTATTGTTGATTTATAGTGATTTGGGTTATTTATGGAAATGATTAACCTATAACAGAGAATATGTGATGATGTTAATTACTTTTAAGTATGTGACTTTAAGAGTATTTGATGTCATTTGGAGATACAATGTAACATGGGAGACTACATAATCAAATTCTTCTATGTTTTGGGTTTCAATATTAGTTTGGATTATATTAAAGGATTGTAAGGACAATTCGTTATTGAATGGTATCTATTTAACTTTGGGGTATTGTTGGTTTAATTTTAGAAATTAAGATTAGTGCATATTTATCTCGATGAATATCCTTTTGGGGGATCATTAGATCATTCACTAACCATTTTGGTTTTGATTAATCTTCGAAGACAATGTAAATATATGGTTTATCCTGCATGGATCATGTGATTCTATAGAAGTTTATTCTAGCTCTTCCAGTGTGACCAAGTCTTCTTGAATACTCATCGTTTAAAAAAATTGAGTTAGTGGTGGAAATTTATTAAAGAATGAAAATCTACTTAAAATGTAAGTATATCTCATAATGTTCTTAGTCAATATCATAAATGAATTCCTCTTCCTTATGTAATGTAACTTAAAAAAAATGTTGCCCGTTTACTTTCCTACTAGGAGACTAATGGTCGTTTGTCCCAACACAAGTTTGTGGTTTTCTCATTGTTAACTTTCTCCTGATCATGATTTCTATCCCTCTCCATCAGAACTTGACACTTAGTTTATCATCCATATCCATGTTTTCTTACATGGAATCCTAGTATGGGTTATCTTGGATGACCCTTATACCTCTCTTTCTTTCTTTTAAAGTGACAGTTTTATTGACTCTTTTTCCGATGTGGGACTTTCCATTATATTCCCAAGCAAAATTTTAAAAATTGTGAGGACGCAATTTATTGAATGAGGGGAGAATGTAACACCCCAAGCTTCTACGGTACGCTTCCCTTCGAATAATGCGATAGCGTGTGTTGTACGCAACCTCGAGTTCTAACACACACCACAACTAATTAAACTAGCCGTTGTGAATAGTAATACCTACTTTTTGAAATCATATATATTTTATATTTCAAAATGGACTTCATTTTTGGATTCGGAATATTGAAATTATCCTAGGGTGAAATTTTGGTACTTTTCGGATAACTTTCATATTTTGATGAATAGTGAAAATTACTAAATTATAATTAAAAACAACTTTTTTAATCAAAATAATTAATAGTGATAAATTGTGAATTTGAGTGGTTTTAAAGTATATTTAGAATATATTTTTACCATTTAATATAATGTTGGTCATTGGACATAATTTTACAATTAAACCGAACATAAACAAGTGTCAATCTTTTGATAGTTATTACCTCTTAAAAACACGCTTTTTATTTTAACAACGGGAATTAATTTTAAATTAATTTCTGCCACTTCTGTGTTTTGAATTTGGAAAAATGGATTACATATTTGGAATCAGGATGTCCAAATTATGTAAATAGGTAACTTTTATTTTTACACATTTTGAATAATTACTGCGGTAAATATTTTATTTACCATGGTTAAAGGGTAAATCCGGTAAATAAGGGTTAAAAAATAATATTATAATAATACAAAATTACCCTAAAACGTGTCCTAACCTTATTGGTGGACACATACCCGACCATGGGCATCCTTGGGTCGATTTGGGGACCCCTTGGAGCCACTTGTATGTGGTAGGGACACATTATATTAATAAAGTTAAAATAAAAATAAAAATGGCATAAGCTTACATCTTTTATAAGAACAATTTTTAAATAGGGTTATACATGTTGGATTTTCGATTATAAATATTCATTAGAAAGCTAAAAAGATGTCCTACATAATTATATTTTATTTATAATTTTTAGACATCAAATAAGTTAAATTATTAATGACACAATAATGATCCAATGTTTACCTCATTAATAAATCATTTAAATAAATAGGATTATAATGATTAAAATATTATCTAAAACCTGTCCAATTCTTATTGGTTGATGTTATTTAGAAAAGGAGTCATCTTATATTCTACCTCAATGATTTTTGGACCATTATAAACCGAATATAATTATATTATAAAGTAATACTTTCACTCTTTCCTAAAGAGCCCCTCCTCTCCCTTATAAAAGGAGACCACTCCTTCTCATTTCTTCACACCTTCAAAGCCTTTTGGTTCGGCCAAACTCTGCCCAAATACTCTCCCAACTTCCCTCAATACAACCTAGAGGCCTTAGTTTTATCAGAAAGCCAACCTAAGGAGCCCTTTTGGTCAAATCAAAAGGAAGAACCCGAAGAAGAGGTAATGTTTTCACCACCCCTTTTCAAGTTCCTTTCTTCTTCCACTTCTTCTTTCTTTGTTCTTACCATTCTAAAATAATAACTCCAGTATCTCACATATACTGTGATGTTATTATAAATATGGTACAACCATATTCAGTATTCTATCCACCCTTTGAATAACATGTCACCATACGTGCGTACGTACGGCTTACCGTCTCCACGTCGTGGTGTAATTGTTATTCAATATATTATTATTTGGATGGGTATAATAATGATGTGAAACTCATGTAAATAATAAATATAACATGTTAATTATTCTGTATATATGATATAACATCCATTTATATATTATTTTAATATCAAAAGAATGATATTGTCGCTCGTGCGTACGTACAGACTACCGTCTCCACGAACGCGATGAGATTCATTCTCCATCGTATCCATTCAAGTATAATTATCATTTGATGATTTAAAAATGATGTCTAAGGACTTGATATCATTCTCGATATGAATAATATACATCCCATTAATAACTAATATGGCTCACATAACAAATAATATAAAGTAAAATGAACCCTTTAACACCCGAAATGACGATAATTCTAAGATATTATTAACAAATTAATGTTAAAAGATCATATATGATATCATATTAAAGTAAATTATTCTTTTATTATTCAATAACAATTATTTCACCATTATACAGGAGGTAAACCTACCATCGACCAAGGAAAAAGTACAAAGTAAGGGATTCTCTTATCTCACTTTCAATTCCGTGAGATTTCCATTGTTCGCCACTAAATTATTGAAAGTGGTGTATTTTGTATGGCCATTTGATATATATTATCGTGATTCTCTTATATTCATGTTATTCTGTAAATCATTTGGTGGTTATTAACTTTTGGCCATACGACTCAGTTGATTAACGTGGTAAGGAGTTTCCTATCTCACTCTTAATTTCGTGAGAATTCCATTGTTCACCACTTAATTATTACATGTGGTGTATGTGTACTGCCCATGATTGTATTCATTGTGTAATATACATTAATTTATGGGTACTTACATAGTCATGGTATGATCCTTCTTTCATAGTTGTATGTTTCATAAGTTACCAAATCGATAAGGGAATTTGACATTTCAATTTCCACTCATTTGGCTTTACGCATATTTCATTGATTATATTACCCCAAGATTATGTGTGGAATCACTATTCATTTGATTATGTCATAATTTCCACTCCCCTTCTTGTGGATATAAGTTTGATACACATAATCACTCCATTGATAATTCTCATGTCATTGATATGAATTTGATAAGAGTAATTTTAACTCATTCTCCATTTGTTGAGTTAAACATCCAATTCGTTGGTATTGTTTTTACAAGAATATGCGTGAATGTCCTTTGATTGTTTTACACTGAATATCCAATCATATTTAGTGTATTTATATTTGTCACACATAATTATGTCATTGATTTATCCTTAACCTAAGGATACAACCTTTATGAGAGATTTCATCTCAATTTAAATTCCATTGAGACTTCTTTGATGATATACAGCAAATCACTTTTATGTGGTGTATATAATGTACTTTGACATAGTATATCATTATTCCCTTTATTCTCAAGATATTACAAAGTTTTGATTACCTCAATTATTTGTATTCAAGTGTCTCTTTTGGTTAGAATCTCAAACTAAAATACCATTTTTAAATGTTTTAAAGACTTATTCATCTAAACCTTTCTCATTAATGTCCATGTTTTAAAAATGGTTTTAAGGATTTATTTATATGGACATTAAAGTTTAGAAATCAAAACTCCTTTTAAAAAGTTTGAAATTGGTATGGGACACTTTGATTCAAAAATCTACTTTTAAATGGCTTCTTGACAAATAGTGTGACTTTTAAATGTTTTCAAGAAAAGGGGGATATTTCTCTCAAATAGTTTTGATGATTATTTTCATCTATGTCAACATCCTTCATTATTCTTGATTGAGGTTATTGTGATATAATACAATCTTCCATATTGTATCGAATGAGTTATGTTTGACTGTGGATGTGCTGTTTTTATACCATTCATGGTTTGTGGTAAAAGTATTGACATTTTGTATGCTAGTTTTAATACGAATGTTTATGTTATGTTTAAACATGTTCATATGAGGAATGCATTGGACTTAATAAGTGACGGGTGGAGCCCGCTATAGCTCCTCGATGCATCAGTAGGTCTCATGAGACAAACTAGTGTCTTGGCACAAGGCCTTGGTAAAATCTTATTTGTAGTCTTGGCACGAGGCCTTGGCTATGTGGTTATGATAGTCTGGCATTATGCATTCCATCATTATGAAAGTGGTTATTGATATTGCATGTGATTATTCGATTAGTAGAATATCCATGTGAATAAGTAAATGGCATTATTTCATTTTATTTATGTCGTACTATGTTGAAGTTAAAGTTTAAAAGGCTTTTGTTTTAGTTATACATTGCCTTAAATGTTTATTCTTATTTATGAAAGTTTCCGCTATATTGTTATCCTTACTGGGCATTTGAGCTCACCCCTTTTCTATGTTTTTTTTCCCAGGATTATGAAGAAGTAATTTATGAATGACCTGCATGGATAGTATGAGGGGATATGAAGACAAGATGTTTTTTTATGATGTCATGTAAAAATTTATGGATGTATCTAGTTATTCCAAGGCTACTAAACTAATTGGTCTTTCGAGACTTGATCTTTCTCGTGATCATGCCAATGTTATGTAATTAATGCACCGACTCTGGGTAACTGGGGTCGGGGCGTTACAGTTGGTATCAGAGGAAGTTTAGTACAAACCTTGGAAGCTAGATTTAGATAAACTCTGATTAGAGAACATAGACCTAAGATGAAACTTTTAGGATTATTATAGAAGAACTTCCTAGAATTTTGGTATTGTAGAAGATTTTTTGAGTTTTCCGAGCAATACATCTCTGTCTGGATACGAGCAAGTAGAGGTGGCTCTGGCACAGATGTACCTAGGGGTAAAACCCGAAAACACCGCTTTGAGCTAGACTCGAACGGGAACTGGTGCACGACAACGTGCCTTGCTACACTCTTGGTTACAACACTCCCGGGGGATATGCTTTGGTAAATTCAAAATATTAGTATAAACCATTATTAAGGGAATACAAAAAAAAATGCCCCTAAGAATATATGTCGGCAAATAGATAGTGGATAACCTAGATTTTAACATAGGGTACCCCAAGTTAGGATATATTGTTCAATTACAAGATTATCCTATTATATCTATTTTTCTTTACATTCTTATTAGATAAGTATTCAAAAACCCTAATTGTATTTTCTTTTGTTAGTTGAAACATGGAGGGAGCAAGATCACGAACAACTCTTCTCTCTCTTCCTGAAGAACTACTTACAATTATTATCCAGAAGTCATGCGCAGACGATGTTGAAACTTTTTCAAATGTCCAAGTTACATGCAAACAACTTTATGAGACATCCAATACCTCTATCATTGCACGATTCTTTCAAGGATCAAGTACCGACTATGGGATAATGTTGCGCTCTCAACTTTCTTACCACGCTAAGCATGGGAAGTACCATCAGGGTCTTTTCAAATTATTCACTTTATCTCAAAATTACGATGCACTAAATGATTTTCTAGATGCTGCAGAAGAGGGAGACCTTCGAGCAGCCTATATGTATCAAATTATATATTTATGTCTTTTGGGATATACGAAAACTGATTTACCAAAACCTTATTTTGAAATATTTTAAGATGAATCAGTGAGAATTTTTCTAAAAAAAACATGTTAAAGACGATGTCTCAAAATTATATATAAGAAATACCTATTTTTTTATGATGCATCGATGCTTCCATCGATATAATCCAAAATGGATGAGGAGTTTTTGGGTAAAGGAAGTAGATGATTTTGAAAAATTCCTGAGGTACCATTGTGACACATGAATGCATTCTACCAAAAGGAAAATCCGCCTAGTCTCTCCAGAGTTCATGTTGTGATCCACATATCTCTAGTGACAAAATACATGCATGACCCATCGCATGTACTCACCTATGAAGAATTATAACTGGAACCCGATCTATCTTATTGTGGAGAGCCTATCATAATTATTCATACCAAAGATCAAGTGTTGCGAAACCGGATGAATCGTCTGTTAAAAGATCTATGGAGAAATCATAAGATGGAAGAGGCAATGTGGGAACCTGAGGAAAAAATTATGAAGAACCTATGTGGAAATAAATGGATGGTGAAATGTTTAAAAGTGTTAGTGCTCTTTATTGATGGGTTTACTTTGGAATAATTTTCTCTTGTATTTGTAACCCCGCAGTTTTCCATGTGAGAATGATATTTGAGGAATAATTGTCTCTTCTCTTGTGGATATAGGTATAAATAACCATTTGGTTTTATATGATCATTGGGGGTTTGAGAAAATTATAAGTTATTATAATTTGGGATGAAAATGAAAAGTATGATATAACATTTGTATTTAAATTATGTTATTTTGAGGAATTTATCTCATTTTGGTAATATTATAAAATATAGTTTTTGAAAAAGGACAACACGTAGACCGTGTGACAACCCATCGCGTCGGACAAAGCTGTGGGAATCGAACCCACAACCAAAGTGCGATTGGGATTTATCGCCTACCACTGGACTACGTGAAGTCCCTGGTTAGTGTGACTATTTTTTTTGTTAAATGATTTTATTGATCAATAATAAGATGATTTGGGTTCTTATGTCTTATAAAATTAATACCCTTGGTATAGGAAAATGATTTGGTGATTATGTGATAAATGTTATTTTGGAAGATGTTCGTTTTGTTAGGAACACAATATGACCAAGGAAAATAGAATACAATGAGGTTTCATTTGTAGAGTAATGGTGGATTTTTATCTATGTTTTTATTGTTGATTTATAGTGATTTGGGTTATTTATGGAAATGATTAACCTATAACATAGAATATGTGATGATGTTAATTACTTTTAAGTATGTGACTTTAAGAGTATTTGATGTCATTTGGAGATACAATGTAACATGGGAGACTACATAATCAAATTCTTCTATGTTTTGGGTTTCAATATTAGTTTGGATTATATTAAAGGATTGTAAGGACAATTCGTTATTGAATGGTATCTATTTAACTTTGGGGTATTGTTGGTTTAATTTTAGAAATTAAGATTAGTGCATATTTATCTCGATGAATATCCTTTTGGGGGATCATTAGATCATTCACTAACCATTTTGGTTTTGATTAATCTTCAAAGACAATGTAAATATATGGTTTATCCTGCATGGATCATGTGATTCTATAGAAGTTTATTCTAGCTCTTCCAGTGTGACCAAGTCTTCTTGAATACTCATCGTTTAAAAAAATTGATTTAGTGGTGGAAATTTATTAATGAATGAAAATCTACTTAAAATGTAAGTATATCTCATAATGTTCTTATTCAATATCATAAATGAATTCCTCTTCCTTATGTAATGTAACTTAAAAAAATGTTGTCCGTTTACTTTCCTACGAGGAGACTAATGGTCGTTTGTCCCAACACAAGTTTGTGGTTTTCTCATTGTTAACTTTCTCCTGATCATGATTTCTATCCCTCTCCATCAGAACTTGACACTTAGTTTATCATCCATGTCCATGTTTTCTTACATGGAATCCTAGTATGGGTTATCTTGGATGACCCTTATACCTCTCTTTCTTTCTTTTAAAGTGATAGTTTTATTGACTCTTTTTCCGATGTGGGACTTTCCATTATATTCCCAAGCAAAATTTTAAAAATTGCGAGGACGCAATTTATTGAAGGAGGGGAGAATGTAACACCACAATCTTCTACGGTACGCTTCCCTTCGAATAATGTGATAGCGTGTGTTGTACGCAACCTCGAGTTCTAACACACACCACAACTAATTAAACTAGCCGTTGTGAATAGTAATACCTACTTTTTGAAATCATATATATTTTATATTTCAAAATGGACTTCATTTTTGGATTCGGAATATTGAAATTATCCTAGGGTGAAATTTTGGTACTTTTCGGATAACTTTCATATTTTGATGAATAGTGAAAATTACTAAATTATAATTAAAAACAACTTTTTTAATCAAAATAATTAATAGTGATAAATTGTAAATTTGAGTGGTTTTAAAGTATATTTAGAATATATTTTTACCATTTAATATAATGTTGGTCATGGGACATAATTTTACAATTAAACCGAACATAAACAAGTGTCAATCTTTTGATAGTTATTACCTCTTAAAAACACGCTTTTTATTTTAACAACGGGAATTAATTTTAAATTAATTTCTGCCACTTCTGTGTTTTGAATTTGGAAAAATGGATTAAATATTTGGAATCAGGATGTCCAAATTATGTAAATAGGTAACTTTTATTTTTACACATTTTGAATAATTACTGCGGTAAATATTTTATTTACCATGGTTAAAGGGTAAATCCGGTAAATAAGGGTTAAAAAAATAATATTATAATAATACAAAATTACCCTAAAACGTGTCCTAACCTTATTGGTGGACACATACCCGACCATGGGCATCCTTGGGTCGATTTGGGGACCCCTTGGAGCCACTTGTATGTGGTAGGGACACATTATATTAATAAAGTTAAAATAAAAATAAAAATGGCATAAGCTTACATCTTTTAGAAGAACAATTTTTACATAGGGTTATACATGTTGGATTTTCGATTATAAATATTCATTAGAAAGCTAAAAAGAGTTACTACATAATGATATTTTATTTATAATTTTTAGACATCAAATAATTTAAATTATTAATGACACAATAATGATGCAATGTTTACCTCATTAATAAATCATTTAAATAAATAGGATTATAATGATTAAAATATTATCTAAAACCTGTCCAATTCTTATTGGTTGGTGTTATTTAGAAAATTAGTCATCTTATCGTCTACCTAAATGATTTTTGGACCATTATAAACCGAATATAATTAAATTATAAAGTAATACTTTCACTCTTTCCTAAAGAGCCCCTCCTCTCCCTTATAAAAGGAGACCACTCCTTCTCATTTATTCACACCTTCAAAGCCTTTTGGTTCGGCCAAACTCTGCCCAAATACTCTCCCAACTTCCCTCACTACAACCTAGAGGCCTTAGTTTGATCAGAAAGCCAACCTAAGGAGCCCTTTTGATCAAATCAAAAGGAAGAACCCGAAGAAGAGGTAATGTTTTCACCACCCCTTTTCAAGTTCCTTTCTTCTTCCACTTCTTCTTTCTTTGTTCTTACCATTCTAAAATAATAACTCCAGTATCTCACATATACTGTGATGTTATTATAAATATGGTACAACCATATTCAGTATTATATCCACCCTTTGAATAACATGTCACCATACGTGCGTACGTACGGCTTACCGTCTCCACGTCGTGGTGTAATTGTTATTCAATATATTATTATTTGGATGGGTATAATAATGATGTGCAACTCATGTAAATAATAAATATAACATGTTAATTATTCTGTATATATGATATAACATCCATTTATATATTATTTTAATATCAAAAGAATGATATTGTCGCTCGTGCGTACGTACGGACTACCGTCTCCACGAACGCGATGAGATTCATTCTCCATCGTATCCATTCAAGTATAATTATCATTTGATGATTTAAAAATTATGTCTAAGGACTTCATATCATTCTAGATATGAATAATATACATCCCATTAATAACTAATATGGCTCACATAACAAAGAATATAAAGTAAAATGAACCCGTTAACACCCGAAATGACGATAATTCGAAGATATTATTAACAAATCAATGTTAAAAGATCATATATGATATCATATTAAAGTAAATGATTCTTGTATTATTCAATAACAATTATTTCACCATTATACAGGAGGTAAACCTACCATCGACCAAGGAAAAAGTACAAAGTAAGGGATTCTCTTATCTCACTTTCAATTCCGTGAGATTTCCATTGTTCGCCACTAAATTATTGAAAGTGGTGTATTGTGTACGGCCATTTGATATATATTATCATGATTCTCTTATATTCATGTTATTCTGTAAATCATTTGGTGGTTATTAACTTTTGGCCATACAACTCAGTTGATTAACGTGGTAAGGAGTTTCTTATCTCACTCTTAATTTCGTGAGAATTCCATTGTTCACCACTTAATTATTACATTTGGTGTATGTGTACTGCCCATGATTGTATTCATTGTGTAATATAAATTAATTTATGGGTACTTACATAGTCATGGTATGATCCTTCTTTCATAGTTGTATGTTTCGTAAGTTACCAAATCGATAAGGGAATTTGACATTTCAATTTCCACTCATTTGGCTTTACGCATATTTCATTGATTATATTACCCCAAGATTATGTGTGGAATAACTATTCATTTGATTATGTCATAATTTCCACTCCCCTTCTTGTGGATATAAGTTTGATACACATAATCACTCCATTGATAATTCTCATTTCATTGATATGAATTTGATAAGAGTAATTTTAACTCATTCTCCATTTGTTGAGTTAAACATCCAATTCGTTGGTATTGTTTTTACAAGAATATGCGTGAATGTCCTTTGATTGTTTTACACTGAATATCCAATCATATTTAGTGTATTTATATTTGTCACACATAATTATGTCATTGATTTATCCTTAACCTAAGGATACAACCTTTATGAGAGATTTCATCTCAATTTAAATTCCATTGAGACTTCTTTGATGATATACACCAAATCACTTTTATGTGGTGTATATAATGTACTTTGACATAGTATATCATGATTCCCTTTATTCTCATGATATTACAAAGTTTTGATTACCTCAATTATTTGTATTCAAGTGTCTCTTTTGGTTATAATCTCTAACTAAAATACCATTTTTAAATGTTTTAAAGACTTATTCATCTAAACCTTTCTCATTAATGTCCATGTTTTAAAAATGGTTTAAAGGATTTATTTATATGGACATTAAAGTTTAGAAATCAAAACTCCTTTTAAAAAGTTTCAAAGTGGTATGGGACACTTTGATTCAAAAATCTACTTTTAAATGGCTTCCTGACAAATAGTGTGACTTTTAAATGTTTTCAAGAAAAGGGGGATATTTCTCTCAAATAGTTTTGATGATTATTTTCATCTATGTCAACATCCTTCATTATTCTTGATTGAGGTTATTGTGATATAATACAATCTTCCATATTGTATCGAATGAGTTATGTTTGACTGTGGATGTGCAGTTTTTATACCATTCATGGTTTGTGGTAAAAGTATTGACATTTCGTATGCTAGTTTTAATACGGATGTTTATGTTATGTTTAAACATGTTCATATGAGGAATGCATTGGACTTAATAAGTGACGGGTGGAGCCCTCTATAGCTCCTCGATGCATCGGTAGGTCTCATGAGACAAACTAGTGTCTTGGCACAAGGCCTTGGCAAAATCTTATTTGTAGTCTTGGCACGAGGCCTTGGCTATGTGGTTATGATAGTCTGGCATTATGCATTCCATCATTATGAAAGTGTTTATTGATATTGCATGTGATTATTCGATTAGTATAATATCCATGTGAATAAGTAAATGGAATTATTTCATTTTATTTATGCCATACTATGTTGAAGTTAAAGTTTAAAAGGCTTTTGTTTTAGTTATACATTGCCTTAAATGTTTATTCTTATTTATGAAAGTTTCCGCTATATTGTTATCCTTACTGGGCATTTGAGCTCACCCCTTTTCTATGTTTTTTTTTCCCAGGATTATGAAGAAGTAATTTATGAATGACCTGCAGGGATAGTATGAGGGGATATGAAGACAAGATGTTTTTTTTATGATGTAATGTAAAAATTTATGGATGTATCTAGTTATTCCAAGGCTACTAAACTAATCGGTCTTTCGAGACTTGATCTTTCTCGTGATCATGCCAATGTTATGTAATTAATGCACCGACTCTGGGTAACTGGGGTCGGGGCATTACATCATAGACCACCTATATTCTAGGGTGTTCCAGACCCTTAGGAGTTAAAGGTTAGGCTAGAGCCTAAAGTTCAAGTTCTCTAATATATTCTGATTCCACCATTACTGATGGTATCATATGAAATCATCCACTTTTTCATTGTTTCTCAAATTTATTGGGGTTTTTAACCAAGTTTTTATGAGGTAACACTCACGTGGGTTGATATTGAATGCATGTTATGCAATGAGTTTTGTCACTCTACCATGTTTTTCATGGTTTCTCAACGTTATTGAAATATTTTTGGGAATAGAGAATTGGGATGATATATCCAGTATTAAAAATCATTAATTTGATATGTCTTTAGTAGTTTACTAGTATTATACATTATGGTATTCACACAGGAGGTACACTTATACTCGAACTCAAACACATAGATCTATAATGCAGAAAAATCATGGTGTAAATAATCATCCTTAATGTTTTTTGTTCAAAATAAAAGTATAATATTTATATTTCATATTATTATGCCCTGATTTTCATATGGTTGGAAATTTCATCATGCTCGATACTTACCAACCCACCATGATGTAGTGGGATGGAAGATAGCAGAGGCTCCCAATTGAGGGACTACCTACATAGAACGAGGTATGATCTATATCCTTTTTCCCTTTTTTTAGTTATTTCCCATTTTGTATCCTTATTTTATTATTTTTATCCCTATATTGGTTATATTTTATGTGGATTAAAACATGCATGGAAGATTAATGATACTACCACTAAGATGTATTCTCTTGGGATGTGATTTAAAGACCTGTGGGAGAGTCAGTATCGCTGAAAGCAGATAGTGTCAAGCTATGGTAGATGATTTACTTTCATTTGTAGATTGTGTTCACATTGAATGTTATAGGGAGTTGGTGTGAACACTTATTATGCGTAACCAGCAAGTAATGGGAGGAATTTTTCTGGAAGTGTAATCTTACAACTAGGAGGAGTTAGAGTGATCCATAATATGACCTATGAATTATTTTCTTTAGTTATAGGAATTTGCATGTCACTCCTATATTTTTACATCCCTTATTTATGACTTTAGATTTTATTAGTTCCTTTAGCTAGACCCCTGCATCTAGAGATTTAAATTTTCAAAGTTTCAATGGTTTCACTTCTCTTATATCAATGTATCTTGACTCATTCAAGAGAGATCTTCTCATGAAAACTTTCCTTAGCAGTAATGGGACCCTATGATGATTCGGAGCAACTAATGGTGGGTGGAAATTATTTTTTCCTTTATTGGAAAAAGGAAATATCTAGCTAGTTATTCTAGGATTATATTCCAAATAATAATGTTAACTTCTCTTCAGTTGACTAGTATGACCCTAGAGAGGTAGACTCTAAGAAAAGATTTCTTTTAGGCCCAATGTGTTTCCCTGAAAAACTCTATAATTGTTCATTGAAAAGAAGGATAAGAGCTTGAAACATTGATTTTTCTATAATCACCTAAATTTGGTAATTTTCAGAGAATAAGTTCCAATTTCTGAGGATTGATTTCCCTTTTGAAAAATTTAAATGTGCGAGTTGGTTTTCAAAGATCAATCTCAAGTCTAACTACCATCAGTTGAGAGTACACAAGGGTAAATATCTATAGATAGAATTTTTGTGTTTCAACATTTATTATGAGTTATTAGTGATGTATTTTGGTGTGATTAATACTTATATGTCTATAGATCTCTCATAAATCATATCTTAAATCAATAGTTGGTCCTATTCCTAGTTGTATTCATCAATTACCTTCTCATTTACTCTGTATGAGAGGAGGAGCATAAAGAGAATTTTTATATGGTCCTAGACCTACTCCAAGAGGACTAGGTATATGGTAATATCTAAAAGTTTCATTTTTTATCCATATAGTTTAATTTCTATGGAATTTCATCTCTAATCATAGTGTATCTCAAGATCCGGAAAATATTGATTCAATGATTTCATGGGAACCACCCATAAGCATATTAAAGGTGTGTAGTTTTCCACATTTTGTATGGTATTATCAAAGTTTTATGGTAGATTACCTTACTAATAAATCTTATTAATTCTGGTTGGAGGAAGCATATTAGGAGTTTGATTCATTACAATTGACCCTAGTGGATGAGAGTGGTGAAACTTATCTATTGTCAATTTTAGTGACTCCACCACATTTTTATCTTGTGAAAAATACTCACCTAGGATATTTTGATTATGAGGGTTGGCATGAATATGTATCATCTTCAAGGGATAGATGGTGGTTCCAAATGTGTTAGGTGAGGATGTGTTGAGAGAGTTTTATAATTCTCCCACAGTTTTACATCTAGGTGTTCAAATGATGTACAAGGACCTTTAGTGAAAATTTTCTAGGGTTTTCATGAGGTGGAAAATTTCTGAGTTTTTTCTCAATGATTCACATATTGGTAGGTAGGGTTTGATCATTGGGTTATATTAGGTTTTAGTGAACCTTTTGTGTTTTCTGAATGGAATTTGGATGGAATATCAATAAAAATCATGATGGGTCTTCCGTGTATTATGACTCTATCTTGGATATTGTTGGCCAAAAATTACTCACACTTCATTTCAATTCAATAGAAGGTTGTGGTCATGATTTTGGGGAGTTCTTTTATGCAAAATATTTTTTGGATTTAGGTGTACCCATGATGTTCATCTCAGACCATTATTCTTGTTATATGTGATCGTTTTGAGGGGATAGCAAGAGGCTATTGGGACCTGGATAAAGATGGTAACAACATTCCACCATAAATAGGAATTCCATTCTAATTGGACCATCAATGTTTTAGAAAATGTGTTATGGGACAACGTGGTGTTTTTTCGACCGGAGTTGTGTGGATCACTCACTATTAGAGTAGATTTCTCTTAATAGAAGATATTAATCCACTATCTATAGGGAACCTTTTGAGGAATTTTAAATGAGACCCTACAACTCTCCTTTGTGCTGGTTTGAGGTTGGAAGGACCACTATTTATAGGCCATAAATGTTGTGGGTAGCATTAGGGGAGGGTTCAGGTGATCCATGAGTGTTTGAGTAAATATTTGTGTCGTAAAAATATTTCACAAACTAACATCATAACCCCTTTATGTTCGACCATAGAGAATATGTATTCTCTATAATAACCACATGATGTACATTTTTGGAGTTTGGTTTTGGGAGTAATATTTTCCCTAAGGTTCCTCAAGTCGTGTGAGTTTCTGTGTAGTTTTAGTGAGGTTGCTTACTAATTGGTCTTACCAATGTAGTAAAACTAATTTTTTGAGGTCTTCTATGTGAGACACCTGAGTGGAAACATCCTCAATATATAGCACATTATTATCTTTGATGATCTATATATTTAGGACAGATTCACCTTCTCAGGGTACTTTGTGTTGATTGAGGATTGATTGGAGAGAACCCTATATAAATGGACCATTCCTTTGGATTGAGTGGTTTAGTAGCATGAGAGAATTCCTAAGATATCATGGGAGAGTGAGATCGAAATGAGGGCTCAGTACCCCCAATTTATCTATATATTGATAGTTATATGGTTAAAATCCTTAAAGGAGGGGAGAATGTAATGACTTTGGTTTTCTTGGTTTACTCATTTGAATATTTCTATATATACATCTAGATTATTTTGAGGAGTTAGTGTTGTGTTTAGATATCTTTGGACCCTAGAATTAATTTATTAAAAATATTAAAATATATTAAATAATTCATGTACATATGTTAAAAATAAACTATTTTCCCTTTGATTATGACCTCATATGAGAAATTTGAGACTACGGTTGTTTTCAAAACATGAGGTTTACCCTAGGCATGACATAATGTTGGTCAGTGTCAGACATTCGATTGAAGGCATCCGTTGGGAGGTGGGTTATGTATATTAAATAATTTATTCATTTAATTTATTTAATAGCTAAACCTAATTCCATACCTTTATAAATATATCGTTATGATGGATCAATAGGGTTATCTACATAACCCTGGGATAATAGATAGTTGGAGGAGAGATTTGATGTTAGTGATGAAGGACCATGAGGTGATGATCATTTTACAACGTAATTGACTCCAAAAACAAAGTTCTAGGATCTCACAAATGAAAATGGTGAAAACTCATTCTTTATCAGTGGTCAACCCAAACTCAAGGTAGGGCATGTTATTTCTTGAACTTCCACCCATGTTAAATTTGTTATGAATAGATTTCTAAGATGATTATTTCTATCCTTTCTCGATTATTTTCATATTCCTAGTTATATTTTTCTAATATCGATCCCATATATTCTTTTTTTGTAACATGGTTGTACCCCCATTCTTATTTATATAATCATTGGTTATGATTGCATCAACCGGATCTAGTTTTACCTTGTTCATTTTCTTTTCACCCACCATTATTTTTGTTCTTTGATGTTGGGCTAAGGGTTCATTGTTTGACATTTACAGGTAGTTTCAAGGGTCATTGAACCCCTATATTTATGGAGTATTAATGAATAATTATTTAATTAGTTTGTTATAGACATATCAAGTTATTTTTCATGTTGTGGGTAATGGATTCATGGATAAGGAATCTAAATATTAGCACCGGTTTGATAATTACAGATCGGGTAATCTGACTTCCATTTTCTAGTCACCAGAGGCCAGGAAATAAAAATTGGATATGGTTACCTTCATTTATTTATGATTTTGGGTGGTCAAATGAAGAGTAAGATGGTATAAAAAGTTGATCTTACATCCACATGAAAAACTTTGGGTTCTGTAAAATTCCATACTATATGTCATGTATCTCAGAGGAACACATATCCTGTAGTTCGAGTTTTTGTGGAAGATATGGTTTCATATGAGATAAATATCACACACCATGTTTATGGTCCCACAAACTAGGTGATACTACTCAGGTATCCAAATCATGTGTATAAGGTTCATGCCTAGGACCCCATGTGATCAGCCATGCCATGTACCTAGAGAAAAATATTGTGGGTATGCGCATGGATAGCCAAATAGTGTACTATTTTCACAGACTCAAGACCTCATGTGATCATAATTTTCATGTACCTTGAGATACATGTCATTTTTATGTACATGTCTTTCCAATCCATATACCATTTTCACACTCCCATGACCCTATGTGATCAAACATGTCATGTTCCCCGAGGGACACTCCCTGTATAAGTATATGGATAGTTGATCCATGTACTGTTTGTATACTCTAAGGACCTAGATTGAATTTACAAGCCATTAGACCCATATATATTCCATGTTGTGTCACATGGATTCCCAATCCATGTCTAAGAGAGGACACACACTGGTGTCCAGGTGAGGTCACACGTCGCGTGACCCCTTTTACATGTTGTCTAATTTTTTCAAAACATTCTACCTTACATATCTCTTTCATCAAGACTCGGTTTTGTACCCATGATAATCTTATCCTATTAGTATTCTTCATATAACCTGATGGTTGCCTTTATTTTGACATTGGAGATATGATATAATTTGATTCTAGTGAGACACTTCTTCCCGTAGTGATTATCTAGTGATAGTGATCGAGTGTGGTAATCAGATTGTCACCAAGGTTGGTAACCCCCTTATCACACCGCGGAATGGGTCCCCAATACCCTTTACACTGTTAACGTTGGAAACGTCCCATTCTACATAGGGTGTGATTCGTTTATCAATATAGTGCCCCCCTCTTCAAAATCCAATGATAAGTGGGTACTCCACTGAAGATTGTCTCCCCTAAGCTTTGGATCACAGTGGTGAGGTGCGGGAACCCTACAAAAATTATTCATTGGTTATGTGAGACATTTTTTCTAGGAGATAGTACTCCATTGGTTATGACACATAGTGGAAAAAAGTGGTCCATCAGCCCTATTTCTCATGTGGTTGTGCATGGTGCTTGGATTGTAGATGGGGCCTTTGTAGCTTCAGGAAGACACATCATTCTTAGTTGGATTGGATAACAGATATACCCTTTCTCTCTTCTCTATTATTTCTTGATCATATCTAATGTTAGGTTTTTTCTTACCCTCTTTCTTTATGGTTTTCTTTGACCATTGTTTTTCTACCCCTTCATGGTTCTTAGGGAAACCTTCTAGGTAATTATATACTCACTCAGGAATAGGATTTTTCCGAACATTTTTTGTCTTATACAGATTATAAATAGATCAGTGGTGAGCTTTGTGGTCCAGGTTTTGGAAGACCATATTTATACCTTTTGGATTTGTCAATGTTCAGTGTTCGGACATTGAGATAGTGAGTCGAATTCTATTTAGTCTTTCCCTTTTTCCAATTTTTGTTAGGTTGGGACCTCATTTTCTATTTAGGCATGTTTCATTAGCCTTTTTAATTTTCATACTACACTATTATACTTTGATAATTTCCTATAGGTTTTTGTTTGAAATTTTTACACTCTATATGTTTAGTCTTTTTTAATACCATTTCACTGTATCATGGAGCTAGTTGGGATTGTACATGAAATTAATTTTTCTAAGCCCTCCAATTTCAAAATATCCTACTCAGTGAATGTGTCATCCCCTAGACTATGCGAGGTGGGATATTGGTGTTTGCATGGCTTACCATTGGCTAGGTAGGACTCAGTGGGCCGGTTCATGACATAGTGATTGTGGTGAGGTTGTTATGGGTAGTTGTGGAATTTGTTTAAAGGTGTAAAATTAGGATAGGAATTTTTGTGACTACTATATAGATTTTATTTTCCTATCATTTCTTACACACCACTGAATAAGTCAAAAAACCTTACCGATGATGTTTTAGTTTTTGGTGCTAGTGTTTTCCCCAATATCCATGTTAGAGAGGGAATGGATGGCTGACTAATTTATATTCCTCACTCTCCATTCTAGTAATATTATTGGTTGTAATGGTATGAGGTCAGGATCCATAGGCTATAATGGATTTAAGTAAAATTGAGTTGATGTGATTATGATGTGATGATGTTGGGGTGCCGATTTTATTGAGGATTTGATACTTGTTGGGGGGTTTCATAGTATGAGGAGGATATGAGGTTGATGCCCTTCATGTTTATGATACCCTAATAGGATGAATTCATGATGCGTGGTTGTTGGTATATAAAAATTATTTTTCCATGTCTATGAAGTGGTATTTGGGGGTGGATATGTGATGATGATGATTATATGTCTTTGTTATGTTGTATATGGTTATGATATGGTATATAATGTGTGATGGAATGGTTTCAGGATAGATTAGATCACCCATATGTTTTTCTTTTTGAGGTGTGAGATTAAAAAACTAGTACAAAAGTTATTTTGGAAAACCTACTTGATTTTTTGATGTCATGTTCTTATACATGGATGAGATATTGGGTGATAAAACATTGATTATGTTATATGATATAGTTGAACTGGAATATGTCCATTTTGTATTATTGTTTTTTCATCAAAGCATTAATATGATTTCTCATATTCTATTAGAGGTTATTATGATGAACCTACTGAGTATACGTGTCTGATCACGCAAATATATATATATATATATATCATATTTCTAGGAGAATGTTGGTAACCAAGATGCACATTATTAGTTTGATTCTTGGAGTTTCTATGAGAGTTTCTACTTTAAGAGGTCCATTTTGGTATTTCATTTTTTATGCTTGGGTTTTCTATGACATAAATTAGGGATTACTTTAGTTTGTATTTTATGTAGTTTATTGGTGTTTCATTTTATGTTCTTGGTATTAAAATGGTAATACCTATTATTTATGTGAGATTATACCATCAGAGTTAGTCACCAATCCACATCCTATTAAAGTTCAGATATGGGGGCACACTCATTTTTATTATCTACCCTAGAGGGGTTAGTAATGGGGGTGGATGAAGAGAAAGTGGTTTTAGATATTTGGTTAAGATTTAATATTGGGTTTGGAGTTAGGAACTGATGAGTATTTCATGGAATTATTAGGGTAATAGTTTTGATCAAACTTATGGTGTGACTTAGAATAGGATATTAGATAGAATATTTGTTATTAGGGTCCCTTGTGATCTAGAATAAATATCTTAAGATTATTGAACACCCCATGTGAGATAATATTTATTGGGGGTAGAGACCTCGGATAAGTACATTCACCATGCTTGATATCACTTTTGGATTAATCAGGATGATTTTAGGGAAGCTGAAATCAATTTCATTAAATGTTATTTACTAAATTTCAATTTTATATGATTAATAGATTCCTTTTTTCTTGAAGTTATGGTTGGTCTTCATTGTCTAGGTTTTGTCCTGATTAGTGAGGTGTAGTAGTATGATCCTCTTTATGAAAGGATGGTTCTCTTATCTGAGGAAAATGACTCTTCAAGGAGGATGTAACACGAGTCCTATCATTATATTTTCAAGACTTAAATCATGTGAAAAAATTCTAGTTGACGGAGTTAGATATTTCCATTAGTTTGATTAATGATATTAAATATAATTGGGTCCAATTGGTTTTCAATCAAATGAAATGAGTTGTGAACCAGGGGTAGTTACTATTTCTTAGGAAGTGTAATGAATCTTCAATTTCATGGAACAACATATTGAATCATTTTTTCCCAAGTATCTTTAATTGATGATGAAAGTAGAGATGTTGAAATTGTTTCTTTCCCTAAAATAGATAAATATGAGTGTACAGGGTCTCGAGATTTTTTTAAGGAACTTCTTTAATTTCACAAGATCATTCCTCGAATTATGAGTCTTGATAGAAATTTTTTAAGGAGGAATTGTGTTTTATTATTTAGTATTATTTTATCTTTTTATTTTAGCTATGTATCAAGAGGTTCTCAATAATATAGGGGTGATTTGAATGATGCATTAATAGTTGGGGTCATCTCAATAGGGGAGTCTTCAGAACATCTAATGGATTGGAGCACCGGATAGAGGATCGATAATATTGGGTTAGTAGAGGTTTCATCCTTAGAGAGTTAGACTCAGGGGTATTATTCAATCTTTTTTAGAGATGTTAGTTCACTTTCATCCATTGAGATATCAATTCTAGTTGGTCTTTCTTGTAAATTTCATGGTCATCATCAGTTCTGATGCCCGATAAATCTTACTAATAAACATAGTGTTGGTATTTATCTTATGTTTCATCCTTCGTAAAAGATTCATCTAGGTCAATATTGATATATAGTAAGTTTAGTAATATTTTAGAAATCTGATGGAGATTCAAAAAGTATAGGATATTCCTATGATGTCCCTATCCTTTTGGGAAATAGGTATTAGCATATTCATGAAGGTATAATTTTTTAGGGTTAGTAAGGAAGATGGGTATGATGTGGATAGTTTCATGCCCTATAGTTTATAATGTTTGGTGGGTCAAAGATCTTTCAATGTACCATCTACTCAACTACCTTGGATTTTTCATCATTTTATTTTTGAGATTCTAATTCATTTATTTCACCAACCTTGGAATTTTCCTTGTGACTCAATGTGGTGATGTTTTTAGTACCCCTAATGTTGACTATACTAATTAGAGCTATGTCCATTTAGCATGATGTGGGTTATGGTTCTGAGCAGTTAATGGGGTAGCATCATTCATTGGGGGATTTATTATTTTTGTATATATAGCCATATGAATTAATTCCTGGCATGGATTGGTCATACTCATTTCTTTTTTATATAGATTACATCCAAATGAAAGTTTCATTATTTGATTTGTAGGGTTAAAATATAGTGTTAATTAGAGAGTGGGGATATTAAATGGGTAATAGGAATTTGGATCCTCTTCTATATTAGATATTTAAGTTGTTATTAGGTTTCATAGAGGTAAAACTAATGGTTTCCCTATGATTATTGATTATTTTTTTGATTTTTTTCCATGAATATGTTGTGATGATACCTCCTTGATGTTTTATTGAGTTTAAGATAGAGTTATAAAAAGGAGCTTCTCTATTTATGATATCCCCTTACAAAATTATACTTTATGAGTTATGAGAGATGATGATTTATATTGATGATTTGATGAAAAAGGATCAAATCGGGAGAAGTGTATTGGCATGGGGTTATTTGGTATTTTTCTCCAAGTAGGTGGGTAGTAGTTTGAGGTTGATAAAAAATACTAGTGGTTGAATCAGGTGATAGTCAAGAAGAGTTTAATTCTTCCAAGGATAGACTATTTTATGATTTTTTTAAGGGATCCATAAAATTTTCAATGATTGTTTTGTGGTTAAGATGTCATAAAATGAGTTTAAAGGAGAAATATATCTTAAAAAAGACTTTTATGTGTTGTTTTTAGAACTTAGAGTTATTATTTATGTTATTTTTTCCATAGGCTCACATTTTATTTTGATGGTAATCATGAAATTCATGTTCTATTAGTTTTTTGATCAGTTTGTGATAGTGTTCATTGAGGACATTATCGTATAGTCAATGTCAAATGAGGATCATGTTTATCATATAATAACTATTTTGAAAGTTCTTTAGAACCACCAGTTTTATGATAAGTTCTCCAATGTAATGTTTTGTACATGTGAGTTGTATTTTCTCAGGGTTGTAATGTCACAATATAGAGTAGCCATCTATCCATTGATGATTAAAATGATTTTTTCTAGGAATGAACCCATGAATGTTTAAAAGTTTCAAAGTTTCCATGGTTATGTAGGATATTATATAAGGTTTATTTCTAATTTCTCTTATATTTTCACACATTTAATATCCTTAAATAAGAAAGACCAGGCTTCTTATGGAATAATCAGTATTTGGAAACTTTTGAATTCCTAAAGGAGAAGCTAATCACTACTCTTATTATTTAGTGCCTTGAGTAAGGAAAAAATTTTATGTTTTATATGATTCATATCATTTTTTTTAGATCTGTTTTTTTGAAGTTAAAGGTGGTAATATCATATAGGTATAATAAATTACAACCTTATAAACATAACAACTCCATCCATGATCTCATGTTGGAATTTTTGGTTATTTGGATCTATAGAGGACTTACGTCATCAAGGAACACTTTTTGGTATTTATAGATTACAAAATATTGAGGTATATCTTATCTCAATGATATTTAAACCTAATTTATAGTATGTGGATATAGTTCTTATAGAACAATAACTTTGAGATATCATGCACCCTAGGTAATGGAATGTATTTGTTGATGTCCTAAGTAATATGTCACTAGGATTTGTTTTTTGGGATTCTAAAGATGTGTAGAGAGTGATGGAAGATATTATAATAATACATCATAATGTAGAGAAGGTTAGTGGTATAGTTTTATTATTCTAGATGATATTGAAATAATCCTTTTTTATAGTAAGTGGAGGAGTCTTATTGAGGAGACTCAGTGGAAGAGGTGTTACAATATCACATCATTAATTATGATTCTCCTAAGGGATGGTCTATAGATTATCAGTTTTGGGTTTTATTTCAAGGGACACTGTTTATTTCATTGGTGATATATGATTTGGTTATTAATGACTCTTACAGATAACCCATAGTTATATATTTGGGTATTTTTGAAGATGTATCATGCCTTGTGTAGATATTTGTGGTGGTATGGGATGACGTGGTATATGGTGATTTTCATGTTATAGTTTTTGTTCTGATAGCAGGTAATGGTAGATAATTGTGTTATTAGAGGTTTCTTAAAGTTGTTAAATTTCACAAAGTGGACATGGGAGAAAATTTTTGATGCATTTATTCTATGTTTTTCATTTATATCATGGAGGATATGATGATATTTTCATGATTTTGGATTAGTTGATGAGTTAGTTCACTTACTAGTGATCAAGTAGTCAACTATCACAGATGTTTTGATAGGGAGGATTGTGGATGAGGTAATAAGGATTGAATTTGTTTTAAGGATCATAATAATGCATTAGGATTCATCATTTACATCACAATTATGGAGAAATTTCATCATGATTTTGTATCTCATTAAGGCCTTAACACACTTTTTTATCCTTATATGGATGGTCAGACAAAGTGGAATATTCATACAATGGAGAATATGTTGTGAACGTGAGTTTTAGATTTTAGTGGTTCATGGGTGAAGCACCTTCTTTTGGTTGTGTTTTTAGGTAACAATGTCTATGACCCTTCTATTTTCATTGATCAGTTTGAGGTTCTATATAGCTGACCTTGTAGATCTCTATTATACTAGAACAAGGTTTGGGATTCAGTAGTCTTTGAACTAGATGTAGTGTCGAGCATGACTAAGAAGGTAAAGATGATTTGAGAGTGGGTTGAGGTGGTTTCTAACCATCATAAGTCTTATGAAAATTAGATGAGGGTACCTCGAAAGGTTGGGTTTAGTGATCTTGTTTTCCAGAGGGTTTTCCATCATTGTGTGAAATAGAGGTTTGGCTAAGGTAGTAATATTTATCCTTAGTTTTGAAGTGTCTGAGTAGATAGTGATAGATAAAGTTTTGTTTTTTTGTATTTCTTTAAATATTTTTAATTAGGAGTAAAGTTAATATGTGTTGAAGTTAAAGATATACGATGCATCTTGGAATTCCTATGATATTTGTAAATGATTCCTACCATTAGATATATCAAGAAGGATCCATTTATATGTCATTCAAGATGACATAATTTAGAAACTAGGATACTACCCATAAATATATAATAAAATAGGATTAATATGTTTCTTGGTGTTTTAGAGGTATCTTTCACATATAATGATTGTTAATGTAAACTTATATGAGAATCAATGACAAGTGTTGATGGAAGAATGGAGAATTTTTTACTACATGATTATTGATGTGGTTGAGGAGCTAATATTATTGAATAAGAATTAATATAATTTATGTTTCTAAGACTCTATTCTTGGACTACAATGTATTAAGTATACTATAATTAATTGTGAATATTTATTGGATAATCGATAGATTGAAGTAGGAATTATTAATAAAGTGAAGTTTCTTGTAAATACTCATATAGGGTACACATATCTAGTAAGATTCTTTGATAATTGCCTTGATTATATTTTTAATGCTTTCATATATTCCTAAATTCATTTGAGCTATTCTGAGATGAGTTGGTGTGGCTAGAGAATCCCTATGAAGTTTCAAATAAGAGTTGAGTTGGTTAGAGAAATTCAAAGTTGTTTTTTATTGAATAATTTGAAATAATCTTCTATATGTTAGAGTCATATAGACTTTGTAATGGATATATAAGTCTCAATTTAATATTATGTATTAAATGGAAGGTTTCATAAAGATATATCTATAAAAAATTCACTATGTTAGAGTTTTCCATAAGAAAAGGAAATATGTAAAAGTTTCCCAAACCTTGAAGAATTGAATTTAGAAAAGTGATGAATCACGCTATGATACAACCCAGTATGTTAGTTAATATGTAAAGGTTATCCGAGTTATACTTAAGGTTACTTAAAGGGAAAAAAATTAACATTGTAACAGAGTCTCACTGTGATACATAAGGGTGCTCCAAATTACCATTACATATGTAAGAACAAGAAAGAGGGAACGTAAGGGTGATTTGATGTTTCCAATGATACATAAAGGATTTAAAGATGATTTGTATGGGTAAAATTTTCTCTCAATGAGATATTTAAGTGAAACAAATCATCATGTATAGGTTAAAAGTTTGATAAAAGTTTACATTACCAGAAGTAGTGTTTAAAAGAAGAGTAAGTAATATGATTTTGTGTTGGAGTTAAAATATGTAATATCACGATGTTGTTAGAGAGTCAATAGTGAATCAAGATTATATTAGTAGATAATTGAATGTGTATGAATTTATAATATCACCTCTATACTATTCTAGTATTTTTAAATATAATGATTTGAAAATCATTAATTATTACCAAATATAGAGGAATTATAAATAATATTTTCAAATAGTTTAAAATGAGATAATGGGTATTAATGGAATACCAGTTGAGAAAAATTATTATAGGAAGAAGAATATTCAAGATCATGGGGAGTAGATCCGTCTGATTTTATTAATATATTAAATTACAATATTGATAAGACATGGTTCTAGATATCATTGAATTTTTATATTAAAAATATATAAATAATATTTATTTGATTTTGTTCACATATGAGATACAGAAGAAGAATAAGAAGAAGAATAAAAAGAATAATAAGAGTAGTGTTATAATGTAGAGAATGATAGAGAAGTGAATGGATATGTTATTCTGTTGAACATTTTATGTATTGAGAAAAAAAATAGAAGGATAAGGAGAAGGTGTGTGATGAGGTACAAATATGGTACACCCTATTATTATCAAAAATTTGAGAGTATAAATAAAAACAATGATAATGAAGAAGAAGAAGTTTGATGATAGATCACACTATTATTACATGGTCATGATCTGTGTGTTGTGGATATGGGACAATTATAGGAATATTGAGGGAGAAATACTAGCGATCTTGGTCCTAAATAAGGTTTTTACTTTAGGATATATTAGATAAAAAAATTTATGTGCATGCTATTATAGTATAAGATATATTGGTAGTAAAAGACCTATTTATAAATAATAAGATATTATATGGTGATGTAATGACATCAAGAACAAGAGAAGGATCATATTCATGAGTGAGTAGGGAAACCCCATTAAAATAGTAAGGATCCAATATTGAAAAAATTCTATATAGATAGTTTGCAATTTGAGAGATTATAAACTAGTTTGAAGACTATATAGGATTTTAATGAGATAACTTTATTTCATTAATTTGATTAATCTTGTTTATATCATTCTTTTTTATGCATCAAAACACATCAATGATTAGATTCTCGCATTAGGGTTTAACCATGTAAAAATATTGTGTGATACTTCTATCTATTTATTTACTACTTTCTTGTGGTGGTACATATTATGAATTCATTAGTATATCCATATAATTATTAAATCATATAGAAGATTGAAATTTTTTGAGGTAAATTAAAAGAAAAGATAATTCTATAAAATAGGGTCACACTGATTCACCCACCCCCCCAACCAGAGTGACTACACGATCATTCTAGGGGACATAAATTTGTACTAGAAATAATCTAGTTTCTCTATGATTGGATATAATTTGATTCCTAGATAATTTTAAAAGTCTTATATTAATTAATGACTTGAATAAGGTTGAATGTTTCCCCAGATAAAAGTATAGCTTCCTACCCTATCAATATAAACATGGAGGTTTCATCCAAAACCTTGAGGAATATGTATAATAATGAGTCTAAAAAGTTTAAAAAGGGTCTCAAAGGAGAAATAGGGTACACCATTAATTTAAGGTAATAAATATTTTAGTTCATATTCCAAATATATTCATAAATTTTCTATTGAAGAGTCACAGTTTTGAATTATAAGTGGATATTGATTCACTTACTTATATTTACTATGACATAAAGGACTATTTAAAAAAATATCATTGTTGGTAATATCTTGTATTTTATTGTGTTTATTAAGGGGATAAAGGATGATAAATCCTAGCTAGATTTGGAATCCAATGTGATAGAGAAGTAATTACCTAAGAAGTTTCATATGTTCAACACTCTCGTAAAATAATTGAATGACAAAGAACACTTATTATTGATCAGAAAAAAATTCTTTGTTTGATGAATTATTTTAAATGAATATTTATGAGGTAGTTTAGGTGTGTAAAATTTGTAAATATAATATTCATATTATTTACTAAATCCAAAAAACTACTATTGATGTTAATAATACCCAATTGTAAATCAAATACAAAAGAATAAAATAACTTGAAAACATATACTAATAAAATAGAAAAAATATCAAAAAAATATTAAAAATATGAAAAGTAAATAGGAAGGTTGAATAAAATTTTTTATGGATGATAAAAGTACCCTCAATATGATGTTATTTGAACTTAATGTTAAACTAACAAATATAGATGAGAAAAAATTGAAATTTCATAAGATGTTAAGAAAATGAAGGATGTAATGAAATCTTATGGTAAGATTAATGTCTCCAAAAATTCTCACCATGGTATAAAGATGGCATTGAAACCATCCCTTTATATTTTTAAATCAATCTATATTAAAAATTTAACAATTGTTAAATAAAAATCTATATGTACTAATAATGTGGAACTTTATATAATAGGTTATATCTAAAAATATAGAGAAATATGGGTGGAGAATATTATGAGAGTCCCACCAATTCATTAAGGGTGGGTTTAAGAAATATCTTGAGAAGTATCTCCCCAAAAAATCTAAAAAATAATGGATTTGGTTTCTAAAATTAGAAATAAGTTAAATCTATCCCAAATATAATTAAAGGAAAAATATTAAGAATCACTATTCAATAATAGTACTATGAAAGATATAGACATTATTCCATTTAATTTTCATAGAATTTTTCCATCACTCGATGAAAAATAAGGCTTGTATCAATAGGGAAAATTTGATGTTAATAGAAACTATATGAGCATAAGAAAGATACACAGAAGAAATTGAATCTATCTATTAAGAATATATTTAGATTCTTGGAGAATTTAAATTGAAATTATAATAGTATTGGTTAATGGGATGATGATTTCTAGTTTAGATGTACCAACTACGATTCCCAATATTTTGAATAAATAATACCACATAATATAAAAAATATCAAAATATGTAAGCACAGGTAATCCATGAGTTACAATAAAAATAAAATTAGTAAGAAAGACACACACAATAAGAAATATTAGAAGGATTTTATATTAAATAATAGATGATTCTACTGTGTAAGAGAGTGATACATTATGGACATTAGTAAATAAAAAATGATTATCCAATATAAAGGTAGTCAGATAGAACAATGAAAGGAATCAATATAAGATAAAAATAAAAATATTGATTTGGTGGAATGTATTTAACTATATTAATAATATATGCTTTCAAAGGTGGGTGAATCAAAATTTATTAAGGAACTATATGGAAGCTATAAACAGACTCGTCAAAGTTCAAAAAAAAATCATGACATGGATACTAGGATATAATAAATTGATAAAAAAAGAAAAATCACCACTCAATCTATAGGGAAACCCTGGAAGGTATAACATGTTCCTAATAAATTCATGATTATATATCTTGTATAAGTGGAAATGGATAAAAAAAATGGAGAAATCACAAAATAATGAATATTTGTTTCTATCAGATGTTAAGAAACCAATTTAATAAAAGATAGTAGTTTAAAGTAATAAGTCCATGATTCCCAAAAAGGTTCAAATCAAAAAAATTATAAGAGGATAAAGTGAAAATATTTCATATAAAACTATATCTAAGATGAAAACATTTCTAAGTTTAAATGAAAATAACATCTGTGTTACTCTCACTAAGGATCTATGGAGAACCTACCTTATTCACATATCTACTATTATTTTCATGTAGGGAATTGAAGATGATTCATGTAGGGGAGTACTAGATGAGTGTTTCAATTCCAATATAGTTATAAGAGAAATACATTATGAAGATATATGGATATGAAATTTTTATTCCTCCTTACAAAATTTTCAAGTGGTATCAAACATGATGAATAATTAAAAAACTTATCCCATGAGGGGAGTAGAATTAAACAACTTCTAAAAAATCATTACAGGTAAAAATACAAAAAATATAAACAAATAAAACTTAATGTATACTTAAGTAACTTTTCCCATCCATGTTCTAGGTTAAATCAATTATTTTTTTTTGAAGGGGGTATTATTGAGCTTATTAAGAAAAAATAAACTCAAAAGTGGAGAAAAATGTTTTCACTTGAATGTTTTTGATATGTTCATTGAGTTTATTCCAGGTAGTAACTTTTCTTGAATATACTTTAACAATCCCAAAAAATATATTTTGAGTTTGTGTCACATGTTGAATAGTTTTTTGGATAGAGTTTTTGTAAAGTTAGTCACTCTTATTTTCTACACCGAGCAAGCTCACATAGACATAGTTAGAGTCATGGTAGGATCATTTAGACACACCTGTGAGGGGGTGAATCATGTGTACTCAAATTATCATACCAAAATATGATTTCATTTTTAAGTTTTTTCCCCTTTTTTTAATATGAACCTTTATGGTTGGTTAAGAAATAAATTTATTTTTTTACCCTTTACACAATAAGTCACGACCCCATGAAATTCATAATTTATGTATGAAATTGGTATGATATATTTTTACATGGTTTGTCCTCGATGTGGGAAACCTACTACATGTCATGTTCAACTCCTTTTGAGACATATATTATAAACTATAATATGTTTATCAATTACAATGGGTGTCTAGGTACTGTGTAGGAACATGTTTCAACATTTTATATAGGTGAAATACCTCTTCTATATAGTTAAAGTGAAGTGATATTTATAATATATTCCTTAGTCTTCAAACATGCATCATAATAATTGGTCTTATTACATTTACCTCTTCTTGAATTAGATCAATTGGATTTCCAAGTAGTTCTATGCACCCTCAAGAATCTTATACTTCCTCAAAATCAAAGTTTCATTGATTGTCTAAATATCTTCAAGTAAAAAACATACAACTCTACCTTAGAATATATCCACATTTCCAAACCTTATCAAGAATATTTTTTTGGTAACACTAAACTAAATACTTTAAGAAACTTGAATACCTATATATTTTTTCACGACTTCATTACATATTTTCCTTTCCCACTCTTCTTCATTTTCCTCAATTGACTAAATCTATTAAGAAGAACAAGTCAATGCACTAAAATATTCTTCTCCTCTTCCTTCATAACAAAGTAGGTAGTATCTATTAAACACTAGTTCAAAAACTATATTATTCTTCAATATAGTATGTAGTGGATTCTCTACCTCCTCTTCCTAAAGGTAGATTATTTTTTAGATAACTCAATAAACCTAAAAATTATTTTCTCAAGTATTATATAATAATTAAGTCAACATGCTTTTCTTTTCTCATGATACAACCACCCCTTAACTGTAAAGGTCACCTCACCTAGTTTTGTGGGGTCTTCTAAAATTCACACAAGTGAAAATAATCAGGATTTTTTTGTAAGAAAATATCTTCTTGAACTAGCCAAAAAATCTTCCATAGTATCTACTTTTTCAATTACCTTAGATGGGTTTGTCTATTATTTTATTCAGGATTTTTATTTCAAGGTGTATTCTGAAAAAAAAAATCTATTTTTATTCTTGTTTTCTAATTATTCCTCTTAGCTGAATATCACAAGATTTTTATAGTATTATTGAGATACCTTATTCATAAAAATACTTCATACAATCCACATATCTTTCTTTTTTACATCTCTATAATAATTATAAAGTAACAATGCTGACTTATAGTGTGGACTCTCTCTCTTATTGTGTGAGAGCATCACCAGAATACCTATATAGATTCAGGTTGAATCAGTAGGTATTGGTAATATATTATCTTTACCTTCTTCTCATGCTTAAATCATAAATAATTTATTTAATTTAATAAACTAAGAACACACCATAGGCATCGATGGATTATTCATTTCAATATTTAGTAAAATAATGAAGCCCTATCATTTTAAGATTGAGCAATTTATAATATTTACATCTTAACTTGATCACCTTTATCTCTGACATAAAGATAAAAAACCTAGTCATTTTTCTTGGATATCGATACTCTTTTAATGATTTAATTTTTTTTTAATATCTTAAGTCTCAACACAACTTCAATTTATTTATTCTTGAAAACCCCAAAAAAAATATTTTATCCTTTATCAACTAGAACATCCACTTTATCTTTTAAAAATCAATGTTAAATGATGGATATAAATAGATTAATTATATAAGTAACCTGAAGCTAATATTTAGCAAAATAAAATTTCATTTTAATTAGAATTTTGAATAATAGAATCATTGATTTCATAATTTTAAAGTCTCTCAAAATTTCACATGCATTGTTCTTATTCTATATTACTTAATGATTAGATCCTTTTAAATTTAGTTCTTGGATATAATGACATTAGAGGAATTTTTGATGATTATAAAAATTAGTAATAGGTATTGAATCGTCAAAATTTAATTTTCTATTCATAATTAATAGTGTTAGAAATTTAAAGAATTTTCATAAATCTCATTAGTATGAAATCATCCTTATGGGTTGATAATCCTTATGGTGATGAACTTTATGGATTCATGAATTCATTATTATTAACCCTTCATGATTAGACACATTTTATTCTTATAGATTTCATGATTATGTGGGGTTCGTGATTACATGGGCTAGTGTCTATAACTCAACTAATGTCACCATTATAGAGATGACCCTAATAATGATTGACAATCCTTATAGCATTTGTTCATTCATACATAAATGAATAGTCATGATTACATGATTATTCTTATGATAAAATGATCATTACACATTGATTCCTATATTTCTCTTCATCCTTATGGTATTATCATGCTTATGGGTTTGGATGGTCTTTTTAAGAATTGAATCTTATGGGATTAAACGATACAGTTGAACAGAATTCATCTTTATAGTTATGTACTTTATCAAATTTCAAAGTCTTATAAATTCTATAAATTCTAAAATCATTCAAAAGACATTCCAAATGATTTTATACCATCTCCACTATTCTTAAAACTTCATCCAAGTGTTTTTCAACTCAATATTCACTAGCCTTCATCTTTAGAACAAATTTGACAGTTTCTCTACTTATTTATCCAATTGATAATATCCCCACTAGTTTGATTATTTTAAATCCCTTACCAACTATTATTGTTAGTAATCCATATACTTGGTACTTATCTTTAACATTTAGACCAGATCTTCAATCATCACATGTGATAGGATTCTCACCCAAAAAAAACATCATTTTCCTTTACCAAAAAACATGGGTATCCTTATAACTACCTTTTTCATCATTATATAAGATATAATTTATATATACAATAGAATCCAAGTATTCATATTTTAAAAAACATTTATTTAATTCATATTGATAATAATTACAAATCAGTGTTTTCCAAATATAAGGTCACTTCATTCTCCTCTAATAGATTTATTATCAACATAATTTACACCCAAAATCAATGTCATTTCTCTCTCACAATTATTGGAAAGAAATGGGAAGGATAGAAAATTTTATCCCCCATATTGACATTATAGAAAGGGTGTTCCCATATCCAACTAACACTTCTAATTTTAATAATCTCATCTTCTCCCAATGTGTTGATTATATTTTTATATTTTTTAATTAATTTTTGAGAGAATTGTGGCTTCATATCATCCTAAAAATGTTCCATCAACCAACTGACTCTAAGTATAATTGGTCTAACCAAGTATAGAAAATAATAGTGGTTAATTTACAAAATAAATCTATATATTTACTCATATTAATTTGGTACCACTTTACACCAACTTTCCCAATGGGTTTTTCAAAAAAATTAAAATGATTCATAAACCTGCACTTCACTTTAAAACACACATCAAAACATTTGAAGTTTAAGTTGTTTCTCCCAATCGGGATAGATAATCACTCCCCCATGATATATATATTAAATAGAAGTAAAAATACCGATTAGAGAATTAAAATCACAGCCCAAAATTCAACTTCATAAAACCCATCCATAAATTCTAGATTCATGTAAAGTGGTTAATTTATTGAAGAATATACTTATTTGGTTTCTACCCATCAATTAATTCCTTATTTTATTCACCATAGTATTTTCCATTCATATAAGATTGTAGTTGGGATGTCTAATATCAGTTGAGAGATGAATTCCCATAGAGATATTCCATGATGGACAGTCTGTCAAGCAGTCTATAAATTATAAGTTTTATAATTTATTCCTTTTTCAATATTAACCTTAAATTACCTCTTCCATGATGTACAATATCAATCGAGAGATGAATTACAATAGAGATATTTCATGATGGACAGTTTTTCAAGCATTCTATAAATTATAGGTTTTATCATTTCTTTTTTTTTCAATAATAACCTTCAATTCCATATTCAGTGATACATAGACAACACATTGTTTGAATAAAGTGGGTCTTACATCAGTACTTAAATGAGATTCATAGAGATGAGATATGTTTCCCAACCTCTAAACTCTATTCTTTTATGCTCTAAAATGTGTGTTCTTTTTCATGCATGCAATTTATTTCGGTTTCTATATTTAATATTCTCCTTGTAGAATAGAATTCATATCCTTTTCATAATTATTATTAGTTGAAATAATATTCATGACTTTATGAATTAGATCACTTTCATTTTTTCAGCTATATACTTCTTCTTTTCCTTTTCCAATTGATCTAGCTATATGTTTAGAAACACTTTTTTTAAATGCTCGGATTTCTTTTTGTGTGTTGAGTCCTATTTCCCAATATCCTTCTTCATAAAAGGATTCATTAGTTTTTTCCGTTTTATCGTTATTTATCTTATAAAAATATTGATACTCTTTTTAGACTTATATCCAACATGTTTTCACCTTCCACACACTTCTTTAACCACCTTTGAGCTATCCATTTTGGGAAACCTCGCAACCACTTCAAATTGAGTGTCAACCAATAATTCAAACCTATTATGTATATCTTGGATGGATTATTTTCTTGATTCCAAATTTCTCTATTTTTCATTTATATTCATATCCATCCTATAATGGTCCATGATATGGCCTCTCTTATCATAGTAGAAGTTTTTTCCCTTTTATGTTTGGCACCCTGGTCAGTTTTGTATACTACATTTTTAGGAGTAGCATGTTCAATTACCTTATTATTGGATTTATCTCCCAAGTTAAAAAAGATTTATTTATTTTATTTTTTTACCTTATATTATTTTCTATCCTCTAGTAAGTACAATAGTTGTAATGAGATGTTAGATACCAACAATATTTAATTTTTTCAGGAGGTTTATAGTATTTATACTCTTTATATTGGTATTTTGTTTCTTTTATCCGACATTTTTATAAAAAAATAGATTCAGTGTTAAATGAACAGATTAAATTGTGGGATGCATATTTTTATGAGTTAGAGTTGTAAGATTATATAGATTATCCCAAGCTCATTTTCCCCCATTTTGAGTATAATTTGAAATAATAATCATTTATAACTTTTTTGTGGTTGTATTATTTTTCTAAGCATATTGTGAATATATAACTTGACTGGTTTCCAAATTTCTTTTATTAACCTCCAAATCTATATATTTAATATTTAAAATCTACTAATATTCTTCATGTGAACTAACCATCTCTTTGAAATATTTCATAAACTTTTTTAATTGATCCTCAAGTATTTTAAAAGCCTCTTTCAACTGGTTTCCAAGATCTTTTACTTATCTTCCATGATTTCTAGTTGATTAGTTTTGAAACCTATTGAGACTTTATCGAGTTTTAAAAATTCATGGAAAATATCTTTAAAACCATTTAAAAAACTTTTTTCTCCCATTCATCCATTTGAAGTTCTTAATCAATCTATAAAATTCCTTCATTAACAACTCATTGTCTTTGATAATTCTTATTCCATAGAATTAGTTCTCTTCTTCCAGTTAGGACTTCTCATCATATAGTTTTTGATGAATCTTAATTTAGAGGTCACTGAATCAATATGTTAATTATTAAAATAATACTTACCCACAAGATATATTATTTTAGAAAATCAAATGCATCCTTTCTTGAAGCTTTAACTTATATCATTAAAGAAATTAAAGTCAAAAAATTAAACTAATAAACCATTTCCATTTTGATTAAAATCATGTAATGGTATTTCCTCTATCAACTATGATCCTTTTATAATAATCTTGTACTATTTATCCTTTTTATTTCTCATGTTAATTGGTGATAGCTCCAAATATATTTGGATAGGTATGGAATCATATTCTCCCTTCTAAGTCACTTCCAATTCAAATTTTCAATCATGTAATCCAGTAAAAATAACATGGATTAAATTTATAGATCTAATAAAAGAAACCCTTTGCACTGATAAAAATTACAACATTCAAAATTTTATCTATGTAAAGGGAATATAAGCTCAAATACCATTATAGAGTCCTAATATGATCACTTAAACACATCAAGGAGGGGGTTGAATCATGTTTGGTCAAAATCGTCTACCAAAATATAATTTATTCTTTTAATTACATTCCACATATTTGGTATTTCGAACAAATATAGCGAATTAGAAACAAATGTATTTTTTTACCCTTTACCAAAAAATCCAAAAACTTTTTCAATATATAAATTAAATATTAAATTAGCACGATGTATTTTTACAGTGTTCAGCCCTGATGTGGGAAACCTAATCCTTATCATGTTTAACACTTATTAAGACATATGTTACCTACTATAATTTAAAAAAAATGGGTGTCCAGGGATTAACATAAAACTAGATTCATCATATTATATAAGTTAAGTTCCTCCACTATATTTCACCCGTGAAGGGATCTTTATGTCATATACCATAATCTTTAAATGGGTATCAAACTGGCTAGTCTTCTCATCTTTCCTTCCTCCTATTGAATTAGATCAATAGGTTTCACTAAGATGTATCTCCATCATAAAAAATTATATACTAACGCAAAATCATAGTTTGATAATTGGGTTTAATATCTTTAAGTAAAACACATCCAGTGGGGCTTTAAATCTACTCATAGCTTCCAATCCTTATTCAGAATATATTGCTAGAACATATCAACTCAATAAATCAAGAAACTCAACTGATTATATATTTTCTATATAATTCTCTACATGTCAACCTTTCTCACTCTTCATTCTCTTCTTCCTCAGCGAAATATGTCATATAGACTAATTCATCTCACTTATCTCTTCTTTTTCTAATTCCTTTTAAACCTAGTTGGTAGTATCTCTTTATTACTAGTTTGAAAACTCTATTATTCATTGTTATAGTATACAATGGATTCCCTTCTCACTCTTCATTGGGATGCCATATTTTTATTAGATAAATCATTATACCACAATCCTCTTTTCTTGAGTAGTGTACAATATTAATGTTATTAAACTTTTCTTTTCTAGAGAGACATGTATTCTTTAACCATATAGGTTTCCTTGCATCTTTTTCTAGGTTTTATAAATTTTATATAAGTGTAAATATTCAGGTTATTCATGAAACTAAACATCTGCATAAATTATCCAAACAATATCCCCCATTATCTACTTCTTATATTACCTTACAAGGGCTTGTCTATTTTGTTGTTTAGGATAAATATTTCAAGGAGTTTTCAAAAATACTTATGTTATTCATGATTTATCATTATATATCACATCTAAATATATCTCTTGATTTTTTTTATCAATATTGATATGACTATTTCTCAAAAATAATTCACACATTTTTCATATCTTACTTCTTTAATACAGTATAACAATTACACTACAATAGTAGATGAAAGTGGTGTGAACTCTCTCTCTCTCTCTCTCTTAAAGCATCACAGCTTCCTATAAATACTAATACATATTCATGTTGAATATATAAAAAATAGTCACATATAATATTTACATTATTCTCATTCTTAAATCATAAATCATTTTTTATTTATAATACCATGAGATCATAACACATGTTTCCATAGATTTTGCAGTTCTAGATTCATTAAAACCTGGAAGACTTATCATTTTAGGATTCAGTAAATTCCCAGAATTATATATCATCTTTATATCAATTATCTCATAAATTAAGACCATAAAATCAATCATTAATATTGGACATAAATGTATTTTAATGGTTTAAAATCTTTTGAATAGCTTAATCCTTGACTCAACTTCTTCTACATTATTATTGAAAACCCATGAAGTTTATTTTCTATTATCAGGTATCTCACACACTTGATCATTTAACACTTAATCTATAATCATAGATATAAATAGTATCACGAAATAAATAACTTAAAAATCAGTATCAAGATCTTTAACTTTCAATTTCATCAAAATTATGAATTTTGTAAACTCATATTTTACACCTTAAAAGTCTCTCAAAAAATTTCATACATTGATTTTATTCTCTATGGATAGAATATCAGATACTATTTAATTTAATGGTTATATCACACACCATTTTAGGAGTTTTTTATTTTTAAAACATTTAGGAAATGACTTGGAATCATCAAAATTGAATTTTATCTTCAAAATTAACACTTCTAAAAAATTGAAATTTTTTCAAAAATATCATAAGGATAAAATGATCCATCTATACTGATTGATGTTATTAATATTTTAATAACTTATTATACACTCTCTTTACTTATTTTATATGAAATTTGCATAATTTGTGTGAAATATTAATGTTTTAATACTAAGTATAATTTTTGAGCATTTTTAAAAATAGTCCAATTGTGTCAGTTTACTGTTTTAATAATAAATATTTCTATATAATCCAAATTGTGTGGTTATTGTTTTTTAGGATTCTACTTTAAATATAAAACATTTTATTAGAAGGTACCATGAGCCAATTCTGCCATTTGAAGGGTCATATGGTCCTTACAAACAAGACCAAAGAATCTGTGAAAAAACTAGACTATTCCTAAAGATTGATTTACTGGGATAAATACAGAAGTCCAAATTCCATTATTCTCTACCATAGTTTTTGGGGCAATGTAAGGAGTCTTGGATAAACATTTCAAGGCCCAAATCCAAAAGCAAGGGGGCCAAAATATGCATTGAAGTCCATCCCACCATTCTGGCTGAGAAATAAAATCAGTACAGTATTCATGACAGATCTCATGATGTAAGCATCCAATAGAGCTGATATTTTGTAATGTAAAATAGGAGATATGGTTGGCCAACTTTGTTGAAGAAATAATTCGGTTTTTAAGGTATCTTCCTATTCAAAAACCCTTTCAAATTTTGTCCTTCAAAAAGACTGGATTGAAATGGGCAGATTAAAATTGTTTAACCAGCTGGCCATAACTTTGGCTAAATAGGTCCAAATTCCGTAAAATTTTTAGAGTAGTCGTCCAACTCTATTATCTAAAACTTTTAAGAAGTATTCTCTAGATTATATTCTCTGAATAGCCAACATGGCGCTGCAATTGTAGGGATAGATTGGGAAAGTAAACAGTCTACTCCTTGGGCTATAAATACTCTCCCCTTCTCTCCTTGAGAGGGGATGGCATTTCAGAAGAGAGGAGTACATATTGGCACGAACAAAACCATGAAAAGGGCTTGGGAGGACCTTCCATACTCATGGTTTTACATGGGATACCTTTCCTCCTCTCTTTGTTTTCACTTACTTTCGTGTTCTTCATTTTTGTAATCTTCAACATCTCTTTGTTTGTAATTATGTTTTCATGCAAGTTTCTTATTCAATTTATCTTATTCTCATTAACCTTATATAGTTTAATATTAATATTCTTAAAATAGTTTAAATATAGTTGAATCCCATTCCCTTGTTTTGCTTCCTCCTTCAATCGAATGTCTGTTTTTTTTTAATTCTCATCATTGTTCGTGTGTGTGTGTTCAACGTACCACTCTTTTCTTATCCCTTTCTTTTTCTTCTATTCTTAATTTATCATCATAATAATTATAACCAGACTATTAAACACCCAAATGGATAAGCAAATATCTCATTAGGGTGAGTCAAAATTTAGGGATGTTAAGTGATTGAGAGTATTTGCTCGATGAGTATTTGTTAACTTAACATTGTGTATGTTAGACTTAATATGTCATGGATTAATGACATATTTTGTTTAACATGTGGTTTCCATGGATTATTGGAACCATAAATA
Source organism: Viscum album (assembly GCA_963277665.1). Lineage (NCBI taxonomy): Eukaryota > Viridiplantae > Streptophyta > Magnoliopsida > Santalales > Viscaceae > Viscum > Viscum album. The sequence goes on from OY728150.1 coordinate 1,846,369,817, forward strand.
CACTACCATAAACAAGTACTTATTGAGATTAGAATCCTATTTAAGTTAAGGCTTGGATTAAAGCTTTAACACTTAGGAATTCTAATCAACATCAACTTGTGAAGTGGGAGTTAATTTAAATGCAATATAAAGCAAATCTCAAGGATATCACAAGCTTAACTCCCTAATAATGAACACACCCAAATCTTTATCAATTTGTTAAATCAATTATATTTAATCAATCATTTCAATTAAGCTCTGAAAACAAATCCCCCTAATCAAAATACAATCAACTAAAAACAATAGACTATTACAAAGTATCATCACCGAGGATTCGACCCGATTGCTGCTATACACATTAGCAGAGCACTGGAACTTTGACCGGTCAATAGGTGAAAACCGGTCGTGCATTTAAAATGGAGACGTTTCCAGGGATGGTTCTTTAAGTAGTCATTAGTTTCTGGTTATTGTAATAAAAAACCAAAAAAACAAAATTTTAAAAAAAATGAAAAAAAACATAAAGAAAAACTAATCTTCTCATAAAATTCATAAATGAAAAAGAAAAAAAGAAAAACCCATCTTCCCCTTTCTTTAAAAATATCTATAAATGCCTCGTAGCCTCCCAAAAAATCCTCCGTATTTGTTTGACCCTGAAATTTAGCGAACACTTCGCCAACTTAGGAGGAACATAAGAGATAATAAGATAATTCAAGAACCAGTCCTTGTCCAACCAGTTGAATTAGAAATTGCCAATCCTAGGGAACAAACCCTTAAAGAACTTGTTGGCCCTGATATAAATTACCAACCTCTTGGTATTCAATATCCAAACATAGAGGCTGACTTTAAACTCAAACCGGATTTGATTCATCTTCTCCCTCATTTCCATAGGCTAGCCAGTGAGGATCCACATCTCCACTATAAAGAGTTTCAAGTAGTGTGCTCTACCATGAAGCCTCAAGGGATTTATGAGGAAAAAATAAAACTCCGAGCATTTCCTTTCTCCCTAGCTGACACTGATAAGTCACAGCTTTACAACCTACCTCCTGGTTCCATAAACACATGGAATGACATGAAGCGACTTTTCATAGAAAAATTCTTTCCTGCTTCTCGTACTGCTTCTATCCGAAAGGAAATAAGTGGTATTTGTCAGTTCCCAAGTGAATCACTTAATGAATACTGGGAGAGGTTCAAAAATCTTGTTGCAACCTACCCACACCACTAAATCCCTGACCAAGTCTTGCTCCAATACTTCTATGAGGGGTTATTGGCTATGGAGAGAACTCTCATAGATGTCGCAAGTGGTGGTGCTCTTGTTGATAAAACTCCTGCAGCAGCAAGAGATCTCATAAGTAACATGGCTAAAAACACACAATAATTCCATACTCGAGCACATGCTCAAGTCAAACAAGAACAAGATAATCAATCAATTGAGACGAACAAGATGACTGAGTGGATTAGTGAACTTACAGGTCTTGTGCAACAACTAGTTGTAGCTACCAAATCCCCAACCTCATCTTATCCATAATCAATGATTCATGGACCTTTCAAAAAATATGGAATCTGCAACTCTCCATCTCATCCAACTGACACATGTCCACAATGTCAAGAGGATCAATCTGATTCATCTGGACCAATGGAGCTCAATGTAGCATATGCTCAGTGGAACACCAATCCTCCATTATCAGGTCAGTTTTTTAGAAACTTCAACCAACCTCACTCTGAGACCTTCTCTTCTTCCTATAACCAAGGCCATAGGTATGGTAATCCCATATCTCATCCCCCTCAATTCCATCCTCAAAACCCAAACCATATTAAATATGGTCAAGGTGTTGGTAACTTCCAACAACCTTATCCTTTTATTCCTCAACCTCAAAGGAACAATCCTCCTCCTGGATTCCATTATCCTAGTGAGCCTTCCCAATTCCAAAACCAATACAATCACTTTCACAAGAACCAAAATCTAGGTAATCCTAATACGGGACAAGCCTCTTCTTCCAAGAAACCATGGGAAAGTGTAGTGGAAGATCTTGCCTCCTTCACCTGTTCAAGCCTCAAGAACATTGAAACCCAAATTGGTCAACTAGCATCCCACCTTAGTCAGCAGCAATCATCTAATTCTTCCCAACTTCCATCTCAACCACTACCCATCCCCAAGGGTAATGTAAGTGCAATTTCACTTAGATCGGGAAAGTAAATTTCTATGCCTCAAGATAAGTCCTCCAACCCTCCTTTGAATGTTGACCTAGAAAATGAAAACAAAAAGAAACTTGAAAAGGAACCTGAATCCATTCCTTTACCTCCTTTTATTCTACATAAGAACCCAATTCCTTTTCCTCAAGTTGTTTCTAATCTAAATAAGTCCTTTGAACCCGATCTCTAAATGCTCAACATGTTTAGATGTGTTGAAGTCAACATTCCTCTCTTATATGTCATCAAAAAAATTCCTAAGTATGCCAAGTTTCTTAAGGAATCGTGCACCCACAAGAGTCAACATAGGACCTTTGAAAATGTTTCCACCCAGCAGTCTATTCCCATAAAGTGCAAGGATCCAGGGACCTTTACGATTCCATTCCAAATTTGATGTTCAAACTTTGATGATGCACTCATAGACCTAGGAGCCTCAATTAATGTCATGCCCAAATCTATATTCTCCAACCTTGGTCTAGGTCTCTTACATCCAACGGGTGTTGTCATTCAGTTAGCCAATCGAAGCACAGCCAATCCTGAGGGAATAATTGAGGATGCCCTTGTCCAATTCAATGATCTTATCTTCCCTGCTGATTTCTATGTCCTTGACATGGAAGGTGAGATGAACTCTTCTTGATCTCCCCTAATTCTTGGAAGACCATTCCTCATGACTGTGAGAACCAAGATTGATGTCCATTCAGGCATCGTATCCATTGAATTCAGTGACCAACTGGTCAAGTTCAACATTTTCCAAGCCATGTGATACCCATCGGAGGATCACTCTGCATTCTCAATCCATGCTTCTGAGGACACTTCTAAGTTTCAATCGAACACCAATCCACCAAGTTCTTCTTGTTCTAATGACAAAGGATCTTCTAAAATTTTCACCATGATTAACCAAGTCATAAATGGTGAAGTTGATGTGGACCACTAATTCATAGACTCCATCAATCTAGAGGAACTTCAAAACTCTCTTGAATCACACATCAACTCTGATCTCTACTGCTCCACCTTTGAAAGTATTAAGGAGAATGAATCTAAATCAACTAAAGTCCCTTATTCTATTCCTGAGTTTTCTAAACCACAAATAAAAGATGATACTGATCTGAAACCTCTTCCTGAACACCTGAAATATGCATTCCTTTTCCATGATCACTCTTATCCTGTCATTATCTCTTCTTCACTTATCGAAACTAAAGAGTTCAAACTTGTTCAGGTGTTAGAGGAAAACAAAAAGTCTTTAGGTTGGACCCTAGATAACATACTAGGAATCAAACATGCCCTTTTCATGCATCACATCCATCTTGGGGAATCATCCAAACCAATTAGACAACCACAATGAATACTCAATCCACTCATCCTTGAGGTAGTTAGGGAAGAGATCACCAAGATTCTTCAAGCTGGTATTATCTACCCAATTTCTGATAGTGAATGGGTTAGTCGAATTCAAGTTGTACCTAAGAAGGTTGGGATAACTGTTGTCCCAAATGAACATGGAGAGGTAGTCACAACTCGAGTGAAAAAAATGGCATGTGTGCATTGACTATAGGAAATTGAATGTTGAAACAATAAAAGATCACTAACCTCTTCCATTACTTGATCAAATTCTAGAAATATTATTCAAAAAGTCACACTATTGCTTTCTTGATGGATACACCGAATATTTCCAAATCCCAATCACACCTCAGGACCAAGAAAAGACTACTTTCACATGCCCCTTTGGAACATATTCATATAAGAGAATGCTTTTTGGCCTTTGCAGTGCTCCTGCAACATTCAAGAGGTGTATGATGAGTATCTTTTCTGAATTCATTGAACACTGCATGGAAGTCTTCATGGATGACATTACCATTTATGGTGATTTATTTGAATCATTCTTAAATTCACTCTCTCTAGTCCTTGAAAAGTGTTTCAAGTGTAACCTTGTGTTAAATTTTGAAAAATGTCACTTCAGGGTGGAAAATGGGATTGTTCTAGGGCACATAGTTTCAAAAGATTGTATTGAAGTTGATCCTACCAAAATTGAAGTGATCCAATCACTTCCTGAACCCACTTCTGTTCGAGACATCCGTTCATTCCTTGGTCATGCCGGTTTCTATCGGAGATTCATCCATAACTTCAGTAGGATTTCCCTCTCACTCACTAGGTTACTCCAAAATTATGTCACTATCCATTTCGATGAGTTTGTCACGAGATCCTTCATTGAACTCAAAACTGATCTAACATATGCCCCGATAATCCAACCCCCAGATTGGTCCTTAACCTTTAAGTTGATGTGTGATGCTTCTGATAGAGATGTTGTGGCAGTTCTTGGTCAAATAAGAGAAAAACTTCCTCATGTCATATATTATGCCTCAAAAACATTGGATGAAACTCAATCTCACTACACTATCACTGAAAAAGAACTTTTAGTAGTGGTTTTTGCCTTAGGTAAATTCCAGCCCTATCTCTTAGGTGCCAAAATCATCATCTTCACAGACCATTCTGGTATAAAGTTCTTACTCAAGAAAAGTGATTCCAAATCGAGGCTAATAATATGAATCCTAATGCTCTCAGAGTTTGACCTTGAAATCAAAGATAGTCCAGGAAAAGAAAACACTGTGGCTGATCACTTGAGTAGAATTTCTAATTCTTCTCATTCTGAAATCATTGATCCTGAATTCCCCACTGAGCACATTTCATTTCTCACTCCAAAAATACCATGGTATTCCCTAATTTTAAAATACTTGGTTTCTGGTGTTTTTCCTAAAATTTTTTCAAAAGAACAAAAAATAAAGTTGAAAAGTGATTCAAAATACTGTTTTTGGGAAGAAAATAAACTTTGGAAAACTTGGGCTGACATGGTAATAAAGAGATGTGTCGATGAAAATGAACATTCTTCCATATTATAATTCTGTCACTCAATGCCTGGTGGTGGCCACTTTGGACCATAAAGGACCTCCCTAAAGGTCCTAGACTCTGGATTCTTCTAGCCTTCACTCTTCAAGGACTCACATGAGTTCTTTCAATCATGTCCCACTTGCCAAAAGTTTGGCACAATTTCAAAGAGAAATGAAATTCCCCCAAAGCCTTTAATTTTTTGTGAGATCTTCAATGTTTGGGGTATCAATTTCATGGGACTATTTCCCCCTTCCAATGGATTCTCATACGTCCTACTTATAGTTGATTATGTTTCTAGGGGGGCGAGGCTAAATCCACTAGAAAGGATGATTCACATAATGTTAGTGAGTTCCTAAAGACACACATCTTCCACCGATTTGGCACACCGTGTGCCTTGATAAGTGACTTAGGAACCCATTTTTATAATAAAACCATGGAATCTCTTTTAAAAAATAATGGGGTCGTACATAAAACTCCAACTGCATGTCACCCCCAAACAAATGGCATGGCTGAACTTTCTAATAGAGAAGTGAAAAGAGTGCGTGAGAGAATTGTAAAACCCACTAGGAAAGACTGGCCAAAAAGACTTGGTGAAGCACTTTGGGCTTATCAAACTTCCTATAAAACACCCATTGGGATATCTCCTTTTAGGCTATTTTTTGGGAAATCATGTCATTTGCTAGTTTAAATCCAACATAAGTCATTTCGGGCAGTGAAAAGTTGTAATTTTGATCTTGAAAAATCTGGTGAAGAAAGATTGTTGCAAATGGCTGAACTGGAGGAGCTTCGACTTGAATCCTATGAGAATTCCACTCTGTACAAAGAAAAGTCTAAGGTACTCCATGACAAACACATCCTGATAAAGGTATTCCATGAAGGTGAAAAGATATTGCTTTTCAACTCTCAATTTTGTCTTCACCCAGGTAAGATTAATTCTTGTTGGGAAGGTCCTTTTGTTATTACTAATGTTTACCCATTTGGTGTAGTGAAAGTCTGAGACCCCTCTTCCAAAAGGACATTCATGGTTAATGGACATTGGTTAAATCATCTACATGAGAGGATGCACAATCATGGATCAACATTGACTTCCATTGCATCCACAACTTCTATAGTCGACCCACCATTAGATGGAGATGGCGACCCGCCAAATTCAAACTAGTGGGCACCTCTTTCCCATTAACTCTCTCTCTATGTATCTTCCTCCCTCTACCTCTTTATTATTCCTCCTCTGTATTTCATTTTTTTACCACTTTCTTTTTCAAAACTTTTATTTTTCTCTTTCTCTTTAGTGTGAGTGTGTCTTTATTAAAAACTAAAAAAACAAACAAAAAAGAATCATAACAAAAAATAATATAAAAAACAAGAGTCATTCTTACTCACCATTGAGTTTTTAAATTTTATCCAACCTTTTTGGGGAGTCAATAGGCATGTTTTCATCTCAAAAAGTTTGTATTTTCATCATGACTTTGGATAAAGAATAGTGTGTCAAAACCAAAAAAATTTGAATTCTCAATTTTTGATTTGGAAAATTATTTTCCCCAACCGTGTGAACCAAAATTAGCTTTCATTCCAAGGACACCTATGTCCATATTTTCAAAATGTGTTTATTCACCTATATTTGTGAATCTTGAGTTTGTGGACCTTCGAGCTGAATTTCCTACTTTGGTGTGCATTAATAAGATAGATGCATTTTTCTGAACCACATTCGAATTATAATGGCCAAATAGCCTCCCATTAACCATACATTACTCCTCCTTTTGAAATCCCCTTCAAGCCTATGAAAACCTTTTCCTTTATAGCCACATTACAAGCCCAATAACTTTTCCCACCCAATATCTACATGGATTTTCTTTGCATAATTTATTTGTTATTTATGTGTGGGAGGAATGGACTTCATTGGTTGGGTACCCTATTATTGATTTTCACCAAGTTATCATCTTCTTGAGGGCAAGCATCCATTTCAGTGTGAGGGAGAGGTTTTTATTCAGTGAGTTTAGGGAATGTATGTATGTTTATGAAATCTTGTACAAATATTTTTGCAAAGTGTTCAAAAAAATCAAAAAAATAAAAAAAATAAAAAAAATGAAAATAAGAATGGGTTGTGTCTTGGGTAGGTCAAAAATCTCTATTTATCAGCCTTTGATCTTGTTATAACTATTACAATTAGTGTCATGAGGAGATCAATCATGGGTTGGGATATGAGTGTGAGATATTTTCCAAGTTCAACTTTCGAAAAAAGATAAAAAAAAGAAGAAGAAGAAAAAGAACACTTGCATTATATTCTTATGTCATTGAGAGAAGTTTTGTGGTTTTTAAATATTTCATCTTCTCATCCTCTTCCAATTTTAGTCCTCTATTGTGTCTTTCTTCACACAATCGTTCCCTTGTAAATATGTGTTTTCATTTCCTTCCATGTTTTATTTCAAAAAAATGTGCATTTATTTTTCTATGTTGGTGTTTTAACCCTCTTCTTCTCTCTCTTGGAAATTATATTCATACCGTCCCATAGCCATAGATAAACCCCTTAAAAATAAATCTTGATTCTTGTGCACTTTGGATAGGTATTGGAAGCTGAGAGCTCTTTCAAACTCTAAGATTTTCACTTTTGGTTGGTGAAAGAGTGAACCTCCACAGATAAATTTTTCATCTTGAGAGGTGTGAGTTTTGAGTGTCCACATTTTCCATTTCTAAATTTGAGCATGAAAAAATGAATTAGTTTTGGAACATTGTTTCTGTAATAACTTGTGGTGGAATTCAAATTGGATGAGTGAAATAGTTTAAACCTCCCCTGATTGAAGAAAACAAAATTTTAATATTTTTTGGTGAGTGAAAATGATTTTGTGATGTTTTTATATTTGTTTCACATGAGTACATGCACAAAACTAAGTGTGGGGGAGTTGATTTTATTTATATTTTCATAACTTATTGTATACTCGTTTTACTTATTTTATATGAAATGTGCATAATTTGTGTGAAATATTAATGTTTTAATATTAAGTATAATTTTTGAGCATTTTTAGAAGTAGTCCAATTGAGTCAGTTTACTATTTTAATAATAAATATCACTATAAGGATCCAAATTGTGTGGTTATTGTTTTTTAGGATTCTCCTTTAAATATAAAACATTTCATTAGAAGGTACCATGAGCCAATTCTACCATTGGAAGGGTCATATGGTCCTCACAAACAAGACCAATGAATCTGTGAAGAAACTAGACTATTCATGAAGATTGATTTACTAGGCTAAATAAAAAAGTCCAAATTCCATTATTCTCCACCATAGTTTTGGGGACAATTTAAGTAGTATTGTATAAAAATTTCAAGGCCCAAATCCAAAAACAATGGGCCCAAAATCTGCATTGAAGTCTAGAACACCATTCTGGACAAGAAATAAAATCAATACAGTATTCATGAAATATCTCATGATGTAATCATCCAATAGAGCTGATAGTTTGAAGTGTGAAATAGGAGATATGGAAGGCCGACTTTGTTAAAGAAATAATTTGGTTTTGAATGGATATTCTTATTCAAAAACCCTTTCACATTTTGGCCTTCAAAAAGACTGGATTGTAATGGACATATTAAAATTGTTTAATCAGCCAGCCATAACATTGGATACAGAGGTGAAAATTCCTCAAAATATTGAGAGTATCCATCCAACTCTATTATCTACAACTTTGAAGAAGGATATTTCTCAATATTGTACTGTTTGAATAGCCAACTTGGCGATCCAAGTGGAGAGACAGATTGGGAATGCAAACAGTCCACTCCTTGGGCTATAAAAACTCTCCCCTTCTCTCCTTGAGAGGGGTTGGAATTTCAGAAGAGAGGAGAACATATTGGCATTACCAAAGCCTTGAAAAGGCTTGGGAGGACCTTCCATATTCAAGTTTTCACTTGAGAGACCTTTCCTCCTCTCTTTGTTTTCACTTACATTCGTGTTCTTTATTTTTGTAATCTTGAAAGTCTCTTTGTTTGTAATTCTGTTTTAATGCAAGTTTCTTCTTCAATTTCTCTTATTCTCATCCACCTTCTGTAGTTTAATATTAATGTTCTTAAAATAGTTTAAATACAGTTTAATCCTCTTCCCTTCTTTTTCTTACTCATTCAATCGAAAGTCTCTGTTTTTTAATTCTCATCATTGTTCGTGTGTGTGTGTTCAACGTACCACTCTTTTCTTATCCCCTTATTTTTCTTCTATTCTTAATTTATCATCATAATAATTATAACCATACTATTAAACACCCAAATGGATGAGTAAATATCTCATTATGGTGAGTCAAAATTTAGGGATGTTAAGTGATTGAGAGTATTTTCTCGATGATATTCGTTAATTTAACATTGTGTATATTGGACTTAATATGTCATAGATTAATGAAATATTTTGTTTAAAATGTGGTTTCCATGGATTATTGGAACCATAAATACACTACCATAAACAAGTACTGATTGAGATTATAATCCTAGTTGTGTTAAGGCTTTGATTAAAGCTTTAACCCTTAGTAATTCTAATCAACATCAACTTGTGAAGTGGGTGTTAATTTAAATGCAATATAAAGCAAAGATCAAGGATATCACAAGCTTAACTCCCTAATAATGAACTCACCCCAATCATTATAAATTTGTTAAATCAATTATAGTCAATCAATAATTTCAATTAATCTCTGCAAACAAACCCCCCTAATCAAAATATAATCAACTAAAAACAAACGACTATTACAAAGTATCATCGCCGAGGATTCGACCCGAGTGCTGTTATACACATTAGCAGAGCACCGGAACATTGACTGGTTGATAGGAGATAATCGGTCGTGTGTTTCACTGATCATCCTTTTGGATATTACCCTTATATATTCAGGAAATCATGCTTTCACAACATTCATTCTTACATTCCTTTCATTCTTATGGGTATTATACTTAGGTGGTGTTCATGATTATTCAAGACCATGTTTATAGCTCAGTGGATATCACCCTTATGACGATGAACCTTACAAATCTAGATGATCCTTGCAGTATGTATGCCTTCATTTTTTGTAGATAGCCATGTTTAGGAATTGATTATTATGATAAATGATCCTTTTGTATTAATTCTTATTCTAGTCTTCATCCTTACAATTTTATAATGTTTATGGGGATGGAAGATCCGTATAAGAATTGATTCATATGGGATTGACCCTCATTACTATATAGAATTAATCCACATGGTTCTAAACTTTTTAAAATTTCCAAGACATTTAAATTCCATAATTTCTAAAATCAATTAAAAGAAACATGAAATGACCTTAGACCATATGCAATATTCAAAAAACATTATCCAATAGTTACTCAAATCAATATTCATAATATTTCATCTCTAAAACACCTTTGAGGATTTTTTCACTTCTTCAACTCACTGGGAATCTCCCCACTAACTGGATTCTTCTAAATAACATTAAATCTACTATAGGCAGTACTCCACAACCCTGAAACTTATATTTAGCATTAAGATTATTTCTCAAAATCATCACATGTGTTATGTTACTCACTAAGAAACTAGTTTCATTTTTCTTTACCAAAATACAAGGGTATCCTTCTGACTTTCTTTGTTAACATGAGATATAAACTCATTTTCATATAAAGCGGAAAAAACTCATCATCCTTGAACATACATTGACTTACATCATATTTAAAATAAATATTACTCATGATTCTCTAAATCCGAGGGATATTCACTTAGTTTTGATTAATTTATTACTCAATTAATAAGATAAATATGACTCCACCCTTCTCTTGTGTGGTTTATGTTTTACAAAAGGGGAGAAAATGAAATTTATATTCAAAATATGAGATCTAATTTCTATGACTATTACACATTTAAAACCCCATACCCTTTATGGTTTGTAAATTTCAAGAGATTTTTTTTTTAAATTCTACTTTGTGGGGGGGGGGGTTGAGAACTAGAATTTATATGGGAACTTAGACAGTTTTAACTTCTCAAAGGGATGTTTCTTGGATGTGGATTTAGGATCAAGAGGTGTTTCACATGATTATGTTTCTATCAGAGATAGGTTGGACAACATTATACTTTATTTTTATTGTAGGTTCTTCACCATGGGAAGGATCATTCTATGAAGATTGGTTTGGTGCATCCCTATGGTTTGAAATAGATAGAACCCCCTTTTAAATTCCAAATATATTGAATTTTGGATATAAAGTGTCCCTGTGGGAAATTACTAGGTATACCATGCCGGTAGAGTGGGGTGTTTGGGATCACCTAATGCCTTCAAGTCTAAGCATTATAGATGGTTTGGTTCCCTTGGTGGGAATTGAATCTTTATATTCTCTCGATGTGAAACACATAGGGGGGAATACCTGTTTTAATTATTTTAGAGTGAAGGAAAATGTTGAGGTTTAGTAGGCTTAAACATGGTGGTTGGGAATTTCGTGGTCCCTTGGCAGATACCTGGATTCACACCATGGCATGGCATGGTGCCTCTCTTTCCAGTTTAAATTTTTGTAAAACACACAATTTTCCCACTCTTGAGGTTCCATACCCATCTTCCCTCTTTTCTCTCACACACATCTGAACCTAAATGATTTCCTCCCTCCATCCCCTGATCCACTATAAAATTAGTTTTTTGGGGATTTATTCAATTATTCATGGTGAATCTCTCCCTTTTATTTAGTGTTCTTCTTCTATTGTTTGAACATCTAATTTTGGTGCCAACTTTATAGGGTTTGGTATTGATTTCCACTCAATCATGGTCTAAATCATCAAGTAAGTTGTTTCTTTTACTTCATTTTCCTAAAAGACATCCAAAAAGTGCGATCGCATGTTTTTTCACATCATTGAATTCAAGGTGTGTTGCCTAATGAATTAATTTAAGGGTTTTGATTTAATTAAATTAAATATCCAAATGATTGGGTACTGGTTGTTAAGGATTTTTTCTAGGATGGTATAGAGAGTATTTTGTGGGACTTTTATGATGGGATAGTCTCAATTTCTACATGACAAGGTCTCTGGGGTATTTTTATACAATTATGTATAGTATTATTAAATCAATAAATTGAATTTTATTTATTATAATTTATTAAATTAGAAAATTAATTATAAATTTTGATATTGAATATTTTTTAGGTATTATGGATTGATTTAGGACCTCATGTGGTTTGGAGGAATCTGGTTAGACTTTGATGATTTTGGGAAAGATTCACTAGCTACTTTAAAGGGAATAAATCAATTCTAGGTCTATGAAATTGAATTTATTTGAGTATATTATTCAATTGATGATTTCATGTCTATATTCCTTCATTATTATATAGATCATCATATTTCATGAATTCTTTGATCTCAATAATAAATTAATATATACTTTTATTTTCTTACAAGTGAACATAAACTAAATATCTTCTTAGGTGGTTCGATGGTGATTCCTTTCATGAATGGGTGTCAGTGTCCATATTTATGTATTTATTGGTGGTTAGTGTTTTATTTAAAATATAAAAAGGTTTAATTTTAAAATTTGGTCTAAAATGGGTTTGGAAAAAATTTAATTTCAAAGTAAAATGATATATTTTTTAAAATGGGTTTTGAAATGGAATTTCAAAATGGAAAAGGATTTTTATAAATAATGTTACTTTGATTTTACTCCAATGTCCTGGTGTGAGTAAGACATAATGTGATACCATTTATAAATGGTTTTAATTAGGGTAATATTGAATTGGTTTCCAAAGGAAATTCGAAAGTTCATGGTTGAGTTGTTTTGGTCATCTAACCTCATGAGAGTGATAAAATTCTTTATAAATTATGAGTAGTAATTTATGTTCTCCTTGTTATTATTTCCTTATAAGCTACATGTTTCAGGATGATGCATGTATTTTATGCTTTATGATGATGCTTTATTTGGTATCAATGTTATGGGTTGATCCAAATAGGAGTGTCAGACCCCTTATAGGGTAGAGATGGATCTGAAGTACCCTAAAATACATTGAGGGAAATTATGACCCTAAATATGGGTTGGGGATGAGATATATTAATGTTATCAAGGAACCCATATAGGGTGGTCATTTTAGGTTTAACCTAGGGGACCTAGGTGGGTTCCCTAGTATCATGTCAACCCAAGGGGTGTCAGTGTAGGTTATGGTCAGAGAGGATTATTAGTGTCACTTGAGAACCTGAATCATTTGTGTTAATTTGATATGGGTGTACTGGGAAGCCTAGATAATGAACTTGAGTGGATGACTATGATCTTATGATATGGGTTTGGGAAAAGTCCTAACTTGTGTGGTATATATGTGATGTGTCTAAGGATCTAGGGTGGAATACACTGGGCACAAGTCATTTAAGGTTTTGAGGAGATATTGTTCCCTGAGTGTACTTACTTATATATTTATACATGATATAACTGAGTTTCCAGGGTGGGATTCCTCAAGTGCTTTTCACTACTAGTTTCTGGGTGAGTTGTGGCCCCTAGGGTATATTTGTTTTCCTTCTATGTGTGTGTGATCGTGAATGAGGGTTTAGGTTTTAGGGTTGTGATATGATCATTAGGTTATAGAGGCATGATACTAGGTTCAGGGTAAGGAATGGGACCCGAGGATGTATGATATTTCACATGGTTCCAAGTAAGCTATGGCCTAGGATAGATGTGGAACTAATGTGGGACTCTTTAATAGTTTGATAATGGTTCTAGGTGAGAAATACCCCTAGGTAGATTATAGTTAAGTGGATGGATATATTTCCTCTCGATATTTATTATATTTTAGGTATGGGGATATTTCCCTCAGGTAGTTCATTATGCTCACAGACATTTAGCACTGACCGATGAATGTATGAGGTTTAAATAATGGTTTTGGGTTGGGCCTTGATCCCCCTATTTGATTAGTGTTACATGGTCAAATTGACTCTATCAATGGATAAAGGAGGTATGGTCATGGTTTTAGGTGCTCTGGTTAACAACTAAATACCCTATTTTTATGGTCATTGTGCCTTTCTATTATGTTTATATGGTTGTTTTTCATGGGTATAATAGAACCTTGTTTTGATATTGTATTCACATCTAGTTTATTTTAGTAAAAATTAGTATTATTGAGTCATTATATATTTTTAATTAGTCATTGGACTCATACCTACCAACATACATAGCATAGGTTTCGATGTACATGGGTAAACATTCATGTTTTGACTTAGGGTGTGGGTATTGTTTAGATTTTGACATGTGGTTTAGTTAGTAGGTCATTGAGGCCAAGTATTTGGCATTTTGAATTATATGAGTTCGTTCAAAATATAATGCATTGATTTTCATTCATTGTGTAGAATATGTTGTTCATTGATCCATTATTTCATTTATATATTTGATTCCATGTTTATCTACTGTTGTTTCTATGTTATGTATTACTAAATCATATAGAAATATTTCTTTCTTTCTATTTGAAGTTATGGGGGGATGTTCTCTACCAATTTCATGTATGCATGATTTTTTATATGTCATTTATATGGAAGGGTCGTGCTGAAATTTAGAAGGATTTTAGAATGAACGCCAAGATTTTTTGTATATAGAATAGTCTCTCAGTGATTATCTAAGTTCTTTTATGGTAGTTGGAAGACTTCAGGGTATGAGTAGTCATTCTTGAGGTCTAATGGAATCCCCTTCCTGGATGTTGTTGGTTAACCCAGGTTGGGGGATTACAAAGTAGTATCAAAGCCAATTTTCTTATGTAAAAGTGTTAGATATATGTGTGGATATGTTCTAGGGGATTTGGAGGTGTTATGAGCACATTCTTAGCATGTATGACATTGGTTATTGGGATTAGGTACTCTAGGTTGATTTATGAAGCGGGTTAAATCAAGAATCCTAACATGGGATAGATGAGGTGCAGTATGAGTCATAGGGATTAGTTGGGGAGCTAGTGAGTTGTTCACATACCATAATAGTTTTAGGGTAAGAGAATAATACATACACCCATGGGATGTTTTTTTTGACATGTTGCCTCATCGAAATCCATTATTAATTGAATCAACTTATAAGATGATCAATTTTTTAGGAATATATTATAAGGGGTGATTATATTAATATAGATGTGATGGGTTAGTTAGATTGATTATGATCGTGATTTTTTAGAAACAATAGGGAAATGGTTTTTGGGATGGTTTTATTTGAGAAAAAACTTTTTTAAGAATAAAACCCAATTTGGGAAGAAAACTCATATAGTGACATGATTTTTACATGGAATAGTTTTGTAAGATTTTTTATCTAAATGCCCCAAAGAGCTAGTGTTTTTGAAATGTTGTGGAATTCTATACTTTTGGGAAATCATAGGAAAAGGGTTTGGAAAATTGGATTTTAAATGGCCTTTAAAATTGTATTTCTAAACAATTTTGGAAATATATTTAGTTTTTAGGAAAGGGTAATATATGGGATAGGGATTTTGAGATTCAGTTTTTGTGAAAACCCTTGGATTCCCAATGGCTTTTCGAAAACTTAGGTGAATTTTGTTGTTTGTAAAATAATTTTAATGGGGTTTCATAAGTAAGGAATTGGTACCTATGCAAGTTGGACTATCTATATATTGTTATGTTGGAAATAAGTGACCCCATTTCTTTAATTTTTTACTTATTTTGTATTATTTATTTATTTTAAGTCACCATGTGGGGTTTGTGGGTGTGATTGGATTGGTTATTGTGGTGTATAGAGGGTATTATGAACTTTTGTAGACTAGTTTACTAGATTTTTTGTGGTTTACTATAGGTAAACAATGAATATTCTTGTATATTTTCTTAGTATACCATAATTATTTTGAGAGATACACATGTGTGGGGCTTGTAGATATATATTGATATATGGATCAAGTATCCATATGTGAGATGGTGGGTTCATGGATTGAACCTATTTATGTTTATTTTATTAATTTTTTGTTTTGGTCCAGTTTGTGTATGTTTATAGGAGATTACTATAGTGGGGATCACCATTAAATAATGTCATCCTCATTTGTAGCATTATTATGGAGGGCTGAACCATAATCTTAAGATGAATCGGTTTTTAAAAAATTGGTGTTTTGGGATCAGTGGGGGAGGTTGAGCACTTTCATGGTGTTTGGTAATAAATATTTCATGTTAGAACACATGTATGAGTTGGGAGGGAAATTCCAATCATTACATTTGCGAATGGATGGAATATGGGTGGAATATATTGAGTGTTTTTGTGTAGTGAGGGGAGAATAGGTATACTCCTATAGTATGGATCAACTTATTGATCATGAGTATATAACCATCGTGTCAAAAGGGTTAACTGTGTTGTAGAGTAAGTCGGTGGAATATTGAAATAGTAATAGGATACTAGTGAGTGGACATACCTAATTTTGGGATTTAGGTTTATTTTTTTATGGATTCTGTGTGTTGGAAGTGGGCTTGGGGTGGTGGTACTGTCATCTGAGAGTGGGTCGGGTTAGTTGTTGGTATGTGCTTATGGGTATCGCATAATGGTTAGATAGATCAGTTAAGGATCCAAGCATGTATTTATATAGAAATCCCAGTTAAAACCCTATTTGGGGTGTTTGATAGGATCAACGATTCTTTCAGGAGTTAATTAATTATGATTGAATGTTGTAGTGATGAATTGGTGGATAAGGATGAGTGTTTTTTAGGAACAGTCAGCATAAAGAGGTTGAATGGGTTATCTTGAGGAAATAGATGTGGTGAGGTGGAAATAGCAATAGGGTTGTCATTTAATATGTTTTTTAAGTTGTTTGAGGATCGAACCATGATTTTGGAGGAAATATGGTGTGTCTGGTAATAGTGGTTGCACTTGCATAATAGAATTACATTTGGTTTTTGAAGATGGAACATAGTGGATTAGTGGAGAATTGAAGACTAAGGTAGGTTATTATTAATGTTATAAGGACTACTAAGATTTCACGAGGATAAGAAAGGTTATGGTGCGGTGGTTTCAAACCTCATACCTTTTATGGGTTTTGAGTTTCATCGAAAATATGAATATTTAATTCTATCTGGGGTTTGTTTTGAGAACCAGTATTTGGAAGAGAATTCTAAGAGTTATAACATCTCAAAGATATGTTTTGGATTAAAATCAAGTCCCAAGAGGTGTTTTGGTGATTGGGTGGCTATCACAGATAGGTATATGTCCTTGTAGCTAATTTTTTCTATAAGGGTCACACTATAATGAGGAAAACTCCATGGATAAAGGAATGATGCAAAACTATGGTGTAAAATGGGGAGATCCCCATTTGAAATTTCTAGAAAAATGTGTTTTCTTTATAGGGACTCTTTGTGGAAAATTCCAAGGCTTACTACTCTCATGTTGCTGGATATTTTGGATTTTCTAGAGCCTCCAGGTCGAAGCATTATAGATGGTGTTATACACTTTGTGGGTGTGTCCCCTAGGTATTTAACCTCTGTGAAATAGTTAGTGGAAAAATGAATTTTTTAATGTGTGTAGCATAGTGTAAAATAAAAAATGGGTAAGGGAATTCAGTATTATGGAAAACATGTTTAGGATACTCGGAGGATGTAAGGAGGTACACAACAACATGGTTGAGCATATATGAAAGCCATGGTGTCTCCCTGTGTAGTTTAAATTATAGGTAAATGCCACCCTTTTCCCTAATTGATTTTTAATACCCCTTTTCCCTCTTTTATATCATGCATGATTGAATTTGTAGTGTTTCCCTTCTAATTACTATATTCATCCCCCTAGGAAATGGGGTGGTTTGTGGAAATTTCTTCTACAATTCATAGTGATCCTACCCTATTTTCTTCTTTGGTCTTCTTCTCTTTTTTATCCCTCTAATTTTTGTGTGAAGAATCTAGGGTTTGGTAATGATATCAATTGGATCATGGTTGAAATCATCTGGTAAGAGTGTTTTTTATTCTCATGGATAAAGGACAATCATAAATGGTGGTCACATGTCGTTTCATTAAAATTGTGTATCCTGATGAATTTATTTAAGGGGTTTGATTTTATTAAACTAAATTAGAAAATGATCAGGTTCCAATTGTTAGGTATTTTTCTCGAGATGGTGTTGGGAGTAAATTTCAGACCTTTTATAAGGGATTGATATTTTTTATTGCAAATAGGTAACAGGGTGAGTTATTAAAAAATTATGTCTAATTTAGTTAATTTTAATAATAGAATGTGGATTTTATCATTTAGTAAATTTTAAAATTAAATATATATTGTTATACTTTATTTATTTATGTTTTATGGATTGATTTATGACCTCTAGTGGAATGGAAGAGGACATTTAGACTTGGAAGATCTTTGGAGAGAGACACTAACCTACTTAAAAAAGAATAACTATATATGAGGTAGGTGGAATTGATTTTATTTGAGTCACTTATTCAATTGGTGATTTTATGTATTTGTGAATTTATTATCATATATAGATTTATAATTCATTACTTCTAATATCTTGAACATAAATTGGGATGGGCTCATGTTAACCTAATAGTCAACATGGACTAAATGATATGTTAAAAAGTTTTATGGTTGAATATTGAACAAAATATTGTGATTGTACCTCCTTATGGATTTCATGGTGGTATGGGTTCAATTCCAAAGATAAAAAATTTCCCTTTAAAATTTTGGCTAATTTTTTTTGCTAAAATGGAATTTTAAAGGAAAATTAGTGGTTTGAAAAATGGGTTTTGAAATGGTATTTGAAAATGGGAAAATGGTTTTCTATATAATTTTTAATTGGTTTTAGTCTACGGTACTAGTGTGAATAAGATATCATGTGATGCCATTTTTGAATGGTTTTTAAAAGTGGTTGTTGACTTAGTTTCCAAATAAAATATAGAAGGGATTAGTTGAGTTATTTGGTTATGTTTGAAATCATGAGGAAGGTTCCCTACTTTATATATCATGAGGTATTTATTATATGTTAGGACCAAGTTGGCTAGTGAAGGATGTAATAATAGTTTTCTTGTGTAGAGTGTTGTCTTTTTTTCAGAAATGATAAATCAATTCACTTGGTAAAAGGTCTTTGAAAACTTGACAATGCTTTTCTGATTTGTATTTCACAAATATCATGATTTATTAGGATAAATTGTGATGTAGTTTTTATAAAATATTGGGGTAGTGAATATCTTTACCATCGTATTTTGGTTTGATTGGAAATAATGATGTTTCTAGAATACGGGAAGTTATAATACTTTCCTTCGAAAATATGATGATTTTAATTATGATCAGTCAAAGGATATATATCATGATTGAAAAGGTTCGTGATGAAATAATTTTATTGTTTAATAAGACATGTGAAAATGAAGAAGCTTGGTTGTTCTTGCTGAAGCATATTTTAAAGTGGCATTGTTTCCCAATGTTTTCCAAATGTTTGGGCCAAAAAATTGAGAGTTTGGGTTTTGGAAAATAATGATTTCCACATAAGGGGACACAATACATAGACCATGAATCCTAGTTCATGGAAATAATATGGTGGTACATGGAATGTTGATGGGAATTGGTGAGGTAAGGGAACCGCAAAGCGCGATATCTAGACTGCGTACAAGAACGGTTCGCAGTGAATTCATGTGGTATACAGAAGTATTGTGGTACGCAGGATAGCTTCTCATTCAAAAAAATGAGGCGGTGATTTGAAAAAGCTATTAATAGAATATTTCATGAAAACATAATGGTCATTTAGGCTACAGCAAAGGAAGAAATGCAGTTCACAAACCACGTAGTAAGGAACAGTTCACGGGAGAAGCGGTATGCAGTGAAGACTATACCACATTGAAGATTTGGGTAATCTTAGATTTGTGGATTTATTGGATCTATTTTCCTTATAATAATCACTAATCCCATCATTAAAAAATCTGGATTTAAAAGAGAAAATATTTTCTATGGGAATAAATTTGGGGAATATTGAAGTAGTTCACGAGGAGAAATTCACAAAGGGAGCAGTTAGATGAGGAGAGATTCCCTATAGAAAAAAATAGTGCGTGTAAGATGAAATAATAAATAGAATTGGAAGGAGTATTCCATGAAATAAGGAATTATAAAATATGTACAGTATGTGTATTATGCAAAGAAGGTGTGGCACACATAGTAGGTGTGGTACGCGGAGTAGGTGTGGTATGCAGAGCAGGTATGGAACACCGAGTGGTGAAGGTTCACAGAGAAGTGTTGGTTCATGAAGGAAGAAGGTTGTATGAAAATAATTCACACTAAATAGTACATGGATGAGACATATTAGTTCATAGAGTACTGAAAGAAGTTTCTACCAGCTTTTGGGTAGAAAATAGAAGAATTATTTTGAAAGATAAAATTTGTGAAAGCTGATCAAGAATCACCAAAACATTGAATTGAATCATTTTATGAAATTATAATCACACACACTATTTTATTTTTTCAAAGTGCTACATGAGTGTAATAATCTATTCAACTTATTTTATTCCACACCAGAGGATTGTTTTATAATAGATTGTGTTGTATTGGATTGTTTCGATACCATACCAAGGATGTATCTACTCTTATTAAGTAGTGAACCTTATAAATTATTTTGTTCTTATGGATGTGTATTTTGATTTTGTTCGGTAGGAAAATAATTATTTAATAGAAGGTGATGGTTGTTTCAAAAATAAGGAAACATAAAAGAAAAACATATCACTGATTCACCCCTCCCCCTCTCAGTGATACTTGAATCTTGACCGGGAAACTTCATTACATACCACTTTATATTATTTACTTGTGTTCTTCTTATTTCATGATGATTCATGTTATGTGTGTCTTCTGATGATGGATTCTTTGGTATCAAAGTGTCGGGTTGATCCAAATGTATTTAACAGGCATGTTAGTGGATAAATACATTTCTGAAGGACCCCAATGGATGTTGAGGGATGTCATAACTAAAAATACAAGATAGGTCTTAGATATGTAAATGTTATTGAGGGACCCATTTAAATATTTCATGTTATTGTTTGACCTATGGAACATGGGTGAGTGCCTTGGTATCTTATTAACCCTAGGTAGTGTTGGTGGGGGTTATGGGCAGTGATGATTAAGGATTTCACCTAAGAACATGCATTATTTTTGGGATCCTGATATGGTTGTAGGGGAGATTATAGGTTGTTCACTTGATAGGTTGACTGTAACGCCCCGACCCCAGTTACCCAGAGTCGGTGCATTAATTACATAACATTGGCATGATCACGAGAAAGATCAAGTCTCGAAAGACGGATTAGTTTAGTAGCCTTGGAATAACTAGATACATCCATAAATTTTTACATTACATCATAAAAGAAACATCTTGTCTTCATATCCCCTCATACTATCCCTGCAGGTCATTCATAAATTACTTATTCATAATCCTGGGAAAAAAAACATAGAAAAGGGGTGAGCTCAAATGCCCAGTAAGGATAACAATATAGTGGAAACTTTCATAAATAAGAATAAACATTTAAGGCAATGTATAACTAAAACAAAAGCCTTTTAAACTTTAACTTCAACATAGTATGGCATAAATAAAATGAAATAATGCCATTTACTTATTCACATGGATATTCTACTAATCGAATAATCACATGAAATATCAATAACCACTTTCATAATGATGGAATGCATAATTCCAGACTATCATAACCACATAGCCAAGGCCTCGTGCCAAGACTACAAATAAGATTTTGCCAAGGCCTTGTTCCAAGACACTAGTTTGTCTCATGATACCTACCGATGCATCGAGGAGCTATAGCGGGCTCCACCCGTCACTTATTAAGTCCAATGCATTCCTCATATGAACATGTTTAAACATAACATAAACATTCGTATTAAAACTAGCATACGAAATGTCAATACTTTTACCACAAACCATGAATGGTATAAAAACAGCACATCCACAGTCAAACATAACTTATTCGATACAATATGGAAGATTGTATTATATCACAATAACCTCAATCAAGAATAATGAAGGATGTTGACATAGATGAAAATAATCATCAAAACTATTTGAGAGAAATATCCCCCTTTTCTTGAAAACATTTAAAAGTCACACTATTTGTCAAGAAGCCATTTAAAAGTAGATTTTTGAATCAAAGTGTCCCATACCACTTTGAAACTTTTTAAAAGGAGTTTTGATTTCTAAACTTTAATGTCCATATAAATAAATCCTTAAAACCATTTTTAAAACATGGACATTAATGAGAAAGGTTTAGATGAATAAGTCTTTAAAACATTTAAAAATGGTATTTTAGTTAGAGATTCTAACCAAAAGAGACACTTGAATACAAATAATTGAGGTAATCAAAACTTTTTAATATCATGAGAATAAAGGGAATCATGATATACTATGACAAAGTACATTATATACACCACATAAAAGTGATTTGGTGTATATCATCAAAGAAGTCTCAATGGAATTTAAATTGAGAATAAATATCTCATAAAGGTTGTATCCTTAGGTTAAGGATAAATCAATGACATAATTATGTGTGACAAATATAAATACACTAAATATGATTGGATATTCAGTGTAAAACAATCAAAGGACATTCACACATATTCTTGTAGAAACAATACCAACGAATTGGATGTTTAACTCAACAAATGGAGAATGAGTTAAAATTACTCTTATCAAATTCATATCAATGACTTGAGAATTATCAATGGAGTGATTATGTGTATCAAACTTATATCCACAAGAAGGGGAGTGGAAATTATGACATAATCAAATGAATAGTGATTCCACACATAATCTTGGGGTAATATAATCAATGAAATATGCGTAAAGCCAAATGAGTGGAAATTGAAATGTCAAATTCCCTTATCGATTTGGTAACTTACGAAACATAAAACTATGAAAGAAGGATCATACCATGACTATGTAAGTACCCATAAATTAATGTATATTACACAATGAATACAATCATGGGCAGTACACATACACCACATGTAATAATTAAGTGGTGAACAATGGAATTCTCACGAAATTAAGAGTGAGATAAGAAACTCCTTACCACGTTAATCAACTGAGTCGTATGGCCAAAAGTTAATAACCACCAAATGATTTACAGAATAACAGGAATATAAGAGAATCATGATAATATATATCAAATGGCCGTACACAATACACCACTTTCAATAATTTAGTGGCGAACAATGGAAATCTCACGGAATTGAAAGTGAGATAAGAGAATCCCTTACTTTGTACTTTTTCCTTGGTCGATGGTAGGTTTACCTCCTGTATAATGGTGAAATAATTGTTATTGAATAATACAAGAATCATTTACTTTAATATGATATCATATATGATCTTTTAACAATGATTTTTTAATAATATCTTAGAATTATCGTCATTTCGGGTGTTAACGGGTTCATTTTACTTTATATTCTTTGTTATGTGAGCCATATTCGTTATTAATGGGATGTATATTATTCATATATAGAATGATATCAAGTCCTTAGACATCATTTTTAAATCATCAAATGATAATTATACTTGAATGGATACGATGGAGAATGAATCTCATCGCGTTCGTGGAGACGGTAGTCCGTACGTACGCACGAGCGACAATATCATTCTTTTGATATTAAAATTATATATAAATGGATGTTATATCATATATAAAGAATAATTAACATGTTATATTTATTATTTACATGATTTGCACATCATTATTATACCCATCCAAATAATAATATATTGAATAACAATTACACCACGACGTGGAGACGGTAAGCCGTACGTACGCACGTATGGTGACATGTTATTCAAAGGGTGGATAGAATACTGAATATGGTTGTAACATATTTATAATAACATCACAGTATATGTGAGATACTGGAGTTATTATTTTAGAATATTAAGAACAAAGAAAGAAGAAGTGGAAGAAGAAAGGAACTTGAAAAGGGGTGGTGAAAACATTACCTCTTCTTCGGGTTCTTCCTTTTGATTTGATCAAAAGGGCTCCTTAGGTTGGCTTTCTGATCAAACTAAGGCCTCTAGGTTGTAGTGAGGGAAGTTGGGAGAGTATTTGGGCAGAGTTTGGCAGAACCAAAAGGCTTTGAAGGTGTGAAGAAATGAGAAGGAGTGGTCTCCTTTTATAAGGGAGAGGAGGGGCTCTTTAGGAAAGAGTGAAAGTATTACTTTATAATATAATTATATTCGGTTTATAATGGTCCAAAAATCATTGAGATCTAAGATAAGATGACTCCTTTTCTAAATAACATCAACCAATAAGAATTGGACATGTTTTAGATAATATTTTAATCATTATAATCCTATTTATTTAAATGATTTATTAATGAGGTAAACATTGCATCATTATTGTGTCATTAATAATTTAAATTATTTGATGTCTAAAAATTATAAATAAAATATCATTATGTAGGAAATCTTTTTATCTTTCTAATGAATATTTATAATCGAAAAGCCAACATGTATAACCCTATGTAAAAATTGTTCTTCTAAAAGATGTAAGCTTATGCCATTTTTATTTTTATTTTAACTTTATTAATATAATGTGTCCCTACCACATACAAGTGGCTCCAAGGGGTCCCCAAATCGACCCAAGGATGCCCATGGTCGGGTATGTGTCCACCAATAAGGTTAGGACACGTTTTAGGGTAATTTTGTATTATTATAATATTATTTTTTTAACCCTTATTTACCGGATTTACCCTTTAACCATGGTAAATAAAATATTTACCGCAGTAATTATTCAAAATGTGTAAAAATAAAAGTTACCTATTTACATAATTTGGACATCCTGATTCCAAATATGTAATCCATTTTTCCAAATTCAAAACACAGAAGTGGCAGAAATTAATTTAAAATTAATTCCCGTTGTTAAAATAAAAAGCGTGTTTTTAAGAGGTAATAACTATCAAAAGATTGACACTTGTTTATGTTCGGTTTAATTGTAAAATTATGTCCAATGACCAAAATTATATTAAATGGTAAAAATATATTCTAAATATACTTTAAAACCACTCAAATTCACAATTTATCACTATTAATTATTTTGATTAAAAAAGTAGTTTTTAATTAAAATTTAGTAATTTTCACTATTCATCAAAATATGAAAGTTATCCGAAAAGTACCAAAATTTCACCCTAGGATAATTTCAATATTCCGAATCCAAAAATGAAGTCCATTTTGAAATATAAAATATATATGATTTCAAAAAGTAGGTATTACTATTCACAATGGCTAGTTTAATTAGTTGTGGTGTGTGTTAGAACTCGAGGTTGCGTACAACACACGCTATCGCATTATTCGAAGGGAAGCGTACCGTAGAAGCTTGGGGTGTTACATTCTCCCCTCCTTCAATAAATTGCGTCCTCCCAATTTTTAAAATTTTTCTTGGGAATATAATGGAAAGTCCCACATCGGAAAAAGAGTCAATAAAACTATCACTTTAAAAGAAAGAAAGAGAGGTATAAGGGTCATCCAAGATAACCCATACTAGGATTCCATGTAAGAAAACATGGATATGGATGATAAACTAAGTGTCAAGTTCTGATGGAGAGGGATAGAAATCATGATCAGGAGAAAGTTAACAATGAGAAAACCACAAACTTGTGTTGGGACAAACGACCATTAGTCTCCTAGTAGGAAATTAAACGGACAACATTTTTTTTAAGTTACATTACATAAGGAAGAGGAATTCATTTATGATATTGACTAAGAACATTATGAGATATACTTACATTTTAAGTAGATTTTCATTCTTTAATAAATTTCCACCACTAACTCAATTTTTTTAAACGATGAGTATTCAAGAAGACTTGGTCACACTGGAAGAGCTAGAATAAACTTCTATAGAATCACATGATCCATGCAGGATAAACCATATATTTACATTGTCTTTGAAGATTAATCAAAACCAAAATGGTTTGTGAATGATCTAATGATCCCCCAAAAGGATATTCATCGAGATAAATATGCACTAATCTTAATTTCTAAAATTAAACCAACAATACCCTAAAGTTAAATAGATACCATTCAATAACGAATTGTCCTTACAATCCTTTAATATAATCCAAACTAATATTGAAACCCAAAACATAGAAGAATTTGATTATGTAGTCTCCCATGTTACATTGTATCTCCAAATGACATCAAATACTCTTAAAGTCACATACTTAAAAGTAATTAACATCATCACATATTCTCTGTTATAGGTTAATCATTTCCATAAATAACCCAAATCACTATAAATCAACAATAAAAACGTAGATAAAAATCCACCATTACTCTACAAATTAAACCTCATTGTATTCTATTTTCTTTGGGCATATTGTGTTCCTAACAAAACGAACATCTTCCAAAATAACATTTATCACTTAATCACCAAATCATTTTCCTATACCAAGGGTATTCATTTGATAAGACATAAGAACCCAAATCATCTTATTATTGATCAATAAAATCATTTAACAAAAAAAAATAGTCACACTAACCAGGGACTTCACGTAGTCCAGTGGTAGGCGATAAATCCCAATCGCACTTTGGTTGTGGGTTCGATTCCCACAGCTTTGTCCGACGCGATGGGTTATCACACGGTCTACGTGTTGTCCTTTTTCAAAAACTATATTTTATAATATTACCAAAATGAGATAAATTCTTCAAAATAACATAATTTAAATACAAATGTTATATCATACTTTGCATTTTCATCCCAAATTATAATAACTTATAATTTTCTCAAACCCCCAATGATCATATAAAACCAAATGGTTATTTATACCTATATCCACAAGAGAAGAGACAATTCTTCCTCAAATATCATTCTCACATGGAAAACTGCGGGGTTACAAATACAAGAGAAAATTATTCCAAAGTAAACCCATCAATAAAGAGCACTAACACTTTTAAACATTTCACCATCCATTTATTTCTACATAGGTTCTTCATAATTTGTTCCTAGGGTTCCCACATTGCCTCTTCCATCTTATGATTTCTCCATAGATCTTTTAACAGATGATTCATCCGGTTTCGCAACACTTGATCTTTGGTATGAAGAATTATGATAGGCTCTCCACAATAAGATAGATCGGGTTCCAGTTATAATTCTTCATAGGTGAGTACATGTGTTGGGTCAGGCATGTATTTTGTCACTAGAGATATGTGGATCACAACATGAACTCTGGAGAGACTAGGCAGATTTTCCTTTTGGTAGAATGCATTCATGTGTCACAATGGTACCTCAGGAATTTTTCAAAATCATCTACTTCCTTTACCCAAAAACTCCTCATCCATTTTGGATTATATCGATGGAAACATCGATGCATCATAAAAAAATAGGTATTTATTATATATAATTTTGAGACATCGTCTTTAACATGTTTTTTTTAGAAAAATTCTCACTGATTCATCTTCAAATATTTCAAAATAAGGTTTTGGTAAATCAGTTTTCGTATATCCCAAAAGACATAAATATATAATTTGATACATATAAGCTGCTCGAAGGTCTCCCTCTTCTGCTGCATCTAGAAAATCATTTAGTGCATCGTAATTTTGAGATAAAGTGAATAATTTGAAAAGACCCTGATGGTACTTCCCATGCTTAGCGTGGTAAGAAAGTTGAGAGCGCAACATTATCCCATAGTCGGTACTTGATCCTTGAAAGAATCGTGCAATGCTAGAGGTATTGGATGTATCGTAAAGTTGTTTGCATGTAACTTGGACATTTGAAAAAGTTTCAACATCGTCTGCGCATGACTTCTGGATAATAATTGTAAGTAGTTCTTCAGGAAGAGAGAGAAGAGTTGTTCGTGATCTTGCTCCCTCCATGTTTCAACTAACAAAAGAAAATACAATTAGGGTTTTTGAATACTTATCTAATAAGAATGTAAATAAAAATAGATATAATAGGATAATCTTGTAATTGAACAATATATCCTAACTTGGGGTACCCTATGTTAAAATCTAGGTTATCCACTATCTATTTGCCGACATATATTCTTAGGGGAATTTTTTTTTGTATTCCCTTAATAATGGTTTATAATAATCTTTTGAATTTACCAAAGCATATCCCCCGGGAGTGTCGTAACCAAGAGTGTAGCAAGGCACGTTGTCGTGCACCAGTTCCCGTTCGAGTCTAGCTCAAAGCGGTGTTTTCGGGTTTTACCCCTAGGTACATCTGTGCCAGAGCCACCTCTACTTGCTCATATCCAGACATGGATGTATTGCTCAGAAAACTCACAAAATCTTCTACAATACCAAAATTCTAGGAAGTTCTTCTATAATAATCCTCAAAGTTTCATCTTAGGTCTATGTGCTCTAATCAGAGTTTATCTAAATCTAGCTTCCAAGGTTTGTACTAAACTTCCTCTGATACCAACTGTAACGCCCCGACCCCAGTTACCCAGAGTCGGTGCATTAATTACATAACATTGGCATGATCACGAGAAAGATCAAGTCTCGAAAGACCGATTAGTTTAGTAGCCTTGGAATAACTAGATACATCCATAAATTTTTACATTACATCATAAAAAAACATCTTGTCTTCATATCCCCTCATACTATCCCTGCAGGTCATTTATAAATTACTTCTTCATAATCCTGGGAAAAAAACATAGAAAAGGGGTGAGCTCAAATGCCCAGTAAGGATAACAATATAGCAGAAACTTTCATAAATAAGAATAAACATTTAAGGCAATGTATAACTAAAACAAAATCCTTTTAAACTTTAACTTCAACATAGTATGGCATAAATAAAATGAAATAATGTCATTTACTTATTCACATGGATATTCTACTAATCGAATAATCACATGCAATATCAATAACCACTTTCATAATGATGGAATGCATAATGCCAGACTATCATAACCACATAGCCAAGGCCTCGTGCCAAGACTACAAATAAGATTTTGCCAAGGCCTTGTGCCAAGACACTAGTTTGTCTCATGAGACCTACCGATGCATCGAGGAGCTATAGCGGGCTCCACCCGTCACTTATTAAGTCCAATGCATTCCTAATATGAACATGTTTAAACATAACATAAACATTCGTATTAAAACTAGCATACGAAATGTCAATACTTTTACCACAAACCATGAATGGTATAAAAACAGCACATCCACAGTCAAACATAACTCATTCGATACAATATGGAAGATTGTATTATATCACAATAACCTCAATCAAGAATAATGAAGGATGTTGACATAGATGAAAATAATCATCAAAACTATTTGAGAGAAATATCCCCCTTTTCTTGAAAACATTTAAAAGTCACACTATTTGTCAAGAAGCCATTTAAAAGTAGATTTTTGAATCAAAGTGTCCCATACCACTTTGAAACTTTTTAAAAGGAGTTTTGATTTCTAAACTTTAATGTCCATATAAATAAATCCTTAAAACCATTTTTAAAACATGGACATTAATGAGAACGGTTTAGATGAATAAGTCTTTAAAACATTTAAAAATGGTATTTTAGTTAGAGATTCTAACCAAAAGAGACACTTGAATACAAATAATTGAGGTAATCAAAACTTTTTAATATCATGAGAATAAAGGGAATCATGATATACTATGTCAAAGTACATTATATACACCACATAAAAGTGATTTGGTGTATATCATCAAAGAAGTCTCAATGGAATTTAAATTGAGATGAAATCTCTCACAAAGGTTGTATCCTTAGGTTAAGGACAAATCAATGACATAATTATGTGTGACAAATATAAATACACTAAATATTATTGGATATTCAGTGTAAAACAATCAAAGGACATTCACACATATTCTTGTAAAAACAATACCAACGAATTGGATGTTTAACTCAACAAATGGAGAATGAGTTAAAATTACTCTTATCAAATTCATATCAATGACTTGAGAATTATCAATGGAGTGATTATGTGTATCAAACTTATATCCACAAGAAGGGGAGTGGAAATTATGACATAATCAAATGAATAGTGATTCCACACATAATCTTGGGGTAATATAATCAATGAAATATGCGTAAAGCCAAATGAGTGGAAATTGAAATGTCAAATTCCCTTATCGATTTGGTAACTTATGAAACATACAACTATGAAAGAAGGATCATACAATGACTATGTAAGTACCCATAAATTAATGTATATTACACAATGAATACAATCATGGGCAGTACACATACACCACATGTAATAATTAAGTGGTGAACAATGGAATTCTCACGAAATTAAGAGTGAGATAAGAAACTCCTTACCACGTTAATCAACTGAGTCGTATGGCCAAAAGTTAATAACCACCAAATGATTTACAGAATAACATGAATATAAGAGAATCATGATAATATATATCAAATGGCCGTACACAATACACCACTTTCAATAATTTAGTGGCGAACAATGGAAATCTCACGGAATTGAAAGTGAGATAAGAGAATCCCTTACTTTGTACTTTTTCCTTGGTAGATGGTAGGTTTACCTCCTGTATAATGGTGAAATAATTTTTATTGAATAATACAAGAATAATTTACTTTAATATGATATCATATATGATCTTTTAACATTGATTTGTTAATAATATCTTAGAATTATCGTCATTTCGGGTGTTAACGGGTTCATTTTACTTTATATTCTTTGTTATGTGAGCCATATTCGTTATTAATGGGATGTATATTATTCATATCTAGAATGATATCAAGTCCTTAGACATCATTTTTAAATCATCAAATGATAATTATACTTGAATGGATACGATGGAGAATGAATCTCATCGCGTTCGTGGAGATGGTAGTCCGTACGTACGCACGAGCGACAATATCATTCTTTTGATATTAAAATAATATATAAATGGATGTTATATCATATATACAGAATAATTAACATGTTATATTTATTATTTACATGAGTTACACATCATTATTATACCCATCCAAATAATAATATATTGAATAACAATTACACCACGACGTGGAGACGGTAAGCCGTACGTACGCACGTATGGTGACATGTTATTCAAAGGGTGGATAGAATACTGAATATGGTTGTACCATATTTATAATAACATCACAGTATATGTGATATACTGGAGTTATTATTTTAGAATGGTATGAACAAAGAAGGAAGAAGTGGAAGAAGAAAGGAACTTGAAAAGGGGTGGTGAAAACATTACCTCTTCTTCGGGTTCTTCCTTTTGATTTGATCAAAAGGGCTCCTTAGGTTGGCTTTCTGATCAAACTAAGGCCTCTAGGTTGTAGTGAGGGAAGTTGGGAGAGTATTTGGGCAGAGTTTGGCCGAACCAAAAGGCTTTGAAGGTGTGAAGAAATGAGAAGGAGTGGTATCCTTTTATAAGGGAGAGGAGGGGCTCTTTTGGAAAGAGTGAAAGTATTACTTTATAATATAATTATATTCGGTTTATAATGGTCCAAAAATCATTGAGGTCGAAGATAAGATGACTCCTTTTCTAAATAACATCAACCAATAAGAATGGACAGGTTTTAGATAATATTTTAATCATTATAATTCTATTTATTTAAATGATTTATTAATGAGGTAAACATTGCATCATTATTGTGTCATTAATAATTTAAATTATTTGATGTCTAAAAATTATAAATAAAATATAATTTTGTAGGAAATCTTTTTATCTTTCTAATGAATATTTATAATCGAAAATCCAACATGTATAACCCTATGTAAAAATTGTTCTTCTAAAAGATGTAAGCTTATGCCATTTTTATTTTTATTTTAGCTTTATTAATATAA
The DNA here is from genome assembly GCA_963277665.1 of Viscum album. NCBI lineage: Eukaryota > Viridiplantae > Streptophyta > Magnoliopsida > Santalales > Viscaceae > Viscum > Viscum album. Next base: position 1,846,401,508 of record OY728150.1, read on the forward strand.
TGTGTCCCTACCACATACAAGTGGCTCCAAGGGGTCCCCAAATCGACCCAAGGATGCCCATGGTCGGGTATGTTTCCACCAATAAGGTTAGGACACGTTTTAGGGTAATTTTGTATTATTATAATATTATTTTTTTAACCCTTATTTACCGGATTTACCCTTTAACCATGGTAAATAAAATATTTACCGCAGTAATTATTCAAAATGTGTAAAAATAAAAGTTACCTATTTACATAATTTGGACATCCTGATTCCAAATATGTAATCCATTTTTCCAAATTCAAAACACAGAAGTGGCAGAAATTAATTTAAAATTAATTCCCGTTGTTAAAATAAAAAGCGTGTTTTTAAGAGGTAATAACTATCAAAAGATTGACACTTGTTTATGTTCGGTTTAATTGTAAAATTATGTCCAATGACCAACATTATATTAAATGGTAAAAATATATTCTAAATATACTTTAAAACCACTCAAATTCAAAATTTATCACTATTAATTATTTTGATTAAAAAAGTTGTTTTTAATTAAAATTTAGTAATTTTCACTATTCATCAAAATATGAAAGTTATCCGAAAAGTACCAAAATTTCACCCTAGGATAATTTCAATATTCCGAATCCAAAAATGAAGTCCATTTTGAAATATAAAATACATATGATTTCAAAAAGTAGGTATTACTATTCACAACGGCTAGTTTAATTAGTTGTGGTGTGTGTTAGAACTCGAGGTTGCGTACAACACACGCTATCGCATTATTCGAAGGGAAGCGTACCATAGAAGCTTGGGGTGTTACATTGACCATGATCATGTAGGGTTGGTTTTGGAGGATGGATAACCCATGTATTATGTGTGGGATGTGTCTGAGTTTCCGATGTAGAATGCCCTGGGTACAAGCTATATGATATTTCAAGAATAGAGTGTTCCATGTATGTTCTTTCTCATATATTTATAAATGATATAACTAATATTCTGGTGTGGGATTACATGTGTTCCTAAATATACTGGTTTTAGAGTGACTTGTGTCCCCCATGGTATATCTGGTTTCCTTCTATTTATGATTTTTTTTTGAATGAGGGTTCATACATTGGGGTGGGATATGATTATTGGGTAATAGAGGCTTAATACTAGGTTTTAGGTAGGGGATGTATCCCCATGGAAGTATGACATCTCTCGGGGTTTCTGGTGAGTTTTTTAATGGGGTAGAAAAAGATCAAGGGAAGGAAATCCCCTATGTGGGATCATAGTTTTGAGTGTGTTATAGCGTTTGGTAGATGATGGTTCAGTGGATGGGTATGCTTTACATAGGTGGTTACTTGTGCTAAAAAACATGTGAAACTATAAAAACTAGGAATGAGGATCAACTATTGGTTTAGGGGAAGGACAAAGTCCCCCTGGGTGGTTTGTGTGACATTATTAGAGGCACTCTTGCACTAGATAAAGCAAGTATAGTCAAAATTCAATGTGGTCTTATTAACAACCAATGACCTGGCGTGTATATTCATAGTGAATTTCTGTTATGTTTCCAAGTTAGTCTGTTTCACATGCATGATTACAACTTATATGGTTTTTTAATTCACATAAACATAATCATTGAAGAAATCAGTATCGTTGAGTCATTACATATTCTTGCAGGGTTGTTGAACTCACCCCTTACCCGCATATATGGAATTGGAGTAAATGCACTTAGGTATACATTCATGTTTTCCCTTAGGGAATGTGAATCTATTTAATATTGAGATATGGTTAATTTAGTAGTTCATGATTGCCAATGATTTGGAATTTTGGATTATATGACTTGGTCTCGAAGTGAGTGTATTTATTTTTAATTTTTTGGTAGCTTGTACTTGCCAGTGAGCCACTATTTCTTTTAAAAATTTGATTCCATGTTTATCTACTATTTTATATTTTTATTTAGTTTTTTATCATGTATATAGATTGATATCTTTCTATATTTTACTATGATAACCCTATTGGCTCCTATTTTTACGTCTACAATAATTTGGTGTGTCTGTTACATGAATAGGTCATATAAAATATAGGTAGATTTAGTCATAACCCTTAGGATTTCTTTTAAAGGTCATGGTCTCCCCATGACTGTATTAGGACTTCACCCTTATTCAATAGTCTTCAGCATATAGTGATGCATTCTCGAGGTCTATAGGATACCCCCACCCAAGAACCATTCATGCAACTTGGTATGGGGCATAATGACACCTTTGTATTTATTATCAATCAGGGGGAGAATGATATTGAATTCAAAATTAAAATGGGTATTGAAAACAAACCAAAATAAGGGGATTGAAGTTCACAAATGGATTATGATGAATACATTTTTGTTTATCATTTTTTTACTATATTTTAATGATGATTAAAGTCATTATACACTAATGTTAAATATTTGAGATGCATCCTATAGTTCCTATAATATTTGTACGTGTTCCCTACCATAGTATATGTTGAGGGGGATCAATTCCTATGTTTTCCTTTTTTATTGAATCAAAATATTGGGATGATAACCATAAATTAATAGGAAAATAAAATTGAGATGTTACGTGGTGTTTTGAAATCATCTTTTATATCATATGATTTTTTAGATGGACTTATATGATGATCTATAAGAAGTGTTTATTATAGAATTGGGTTTTCTATACTATATAATTATTGATATGGTATAGGGGGTGGCAGTGTTATAGAAGATTCAAGATAGATAAATTTTATAAGAATCCAACTTAGTGTTACAAAGATTGATGGTTTCTATAATTAATGGATAATAACTATTTAATGATGGTTGGATAAAACTATGTTTGAATATAGCAGGTTAAATGTAGTGACGTATCATGGAAAACCCCAAATAGAATACATATAAGATGCAACAATCTTATAGAATTGTGTTGTAATTTGTTATAAAGGATTAGTATATTCCTAAATTCATTTTTTTTGTTCTAAGATGAATTTAAGTTGTTATATTGAGATATACGGAAATAATAGACTAGAGGGGTGAATAGTATTATAAAATTTTCAAACAAATAATAAATTAGAATTTTATTATTGAATAATTAATAGTGTATTCTAGTCTTCAAGATTCAGTGCAGCATAAATTAAAAAATTAATATAATATTTTTATAGTGTTTAATATCACCAACATCCTGTTGAACTCTTTAATATTTTCTACTTAGTGAGAATATTGTTAACCACTAAGAAAAACTCACTTTTAAAGGTGTTATTACCTATGTAAAAATTATTCCATTTATAATACCTAGAGGCATAACCCTGACTTAAGAGTCACACCCTATTTTGACATAACATTTCTTCTGTTATCACAACTCAATAACCATCTTATTGGTTGGTAGAATAACTAATACTATACTTTCTTTTGATTTCAAAAATCATAAACTATTGTTAAAAAATAAAAACAAAAAAAGAAAAATAATATGAATAAACCCATAAAATAGTGTAAACTAATATAGATTATAAGATGTTTAAGATGATGTATCTCAATGATATTTGATCACTTTAGTAGTAATGAATGGAATGGTAGAAGTTACTTTGTGATTATAGCAATGTAATAGTAGTATAAGAATAACATGGTCATGTTTCAAGAAAATTGTTCTTATCATCAAGTATTAAAGAATCATTCAATAGTTTCCATGGAATTCATTGGTCTATATTGATCAAATAATCACCAATTGTCATATTTTGCTTCTCATCACATGGAAGTTTCCTAAACTCATCACCTCCATACAATGACTAAAAATATTTAAAATATGAAAACATGTCAGTAACTATTAACACTTCACACATATTCAATAATAATACTAAATCTCTTTAATTCTTGAGTTAAAATTAGTAAAACAAATTCAACTATATTATTTAAAATAAATAATTATTATTTTAATGATTAAAATGATAAACATAACTACCATAAACTTTCATTAAATCAATAATTTAAAAACTATAAAAAATAGATTATAAAATAAATAATATGAAAAATATTAGGTCTACAATATTTTTAGTTATACTATATTACAAAATAATTATTATAATATATAATTAATTTACAAAAATAATATATAACAATTAAAATAGATAAAATGGATATATAGATAATCAATTTTTAAAAATTGTAAATAAGTAGAGTATTCTGGAAAATATAAATTTACTCAAAAATAATAAAATTAAAGAACTAATTGTGTGAGGTATAAGCCTTGCATTCAGGTTACATATAGTTCCATCAAAGCATAGAATTGGTATACTAAGAGTGTGAACTAAATGGTTGTGCGGTCACTTGAAATACTCATGTGGTCACTTTTAAAATTATTCATGCTATTACTTCTTGAAATTAGTCACGAAACAACCTTAAAAAATATATCATTGTGATAAAAAAATATAACTCATGATAACTAAGAAACCTTTGTAGTAAGTTAAAAAAACATACACTTTTACGTCATTATTACCTTCATGGTAGGTTTATTTTTGCTACTTCATGGTAGGTTAAATTATTATTTGTGGTCACTATTGAATTAACACTCATGATAACTTCGAATTACTATTCATGGTCACACTATAAATAACCACTCAAGATAATTATCGCTTAATGGTAGGTTGTAAAATGAACTCATGGTTACATTAAATATTAAAAAAGTGGTAGGTTTATATAACTTGAAGTCACTTAGATCGTGTTGTAATGCTTCATGAGAAATAAATAAAACATTTTAAATCCAGGATGCTTCAAGGTCACATTATATTCCTTAAAGTAAATTCATATATAAAATCCAAGATAGATTTTATAGAGTGGATGATGAGTGGGTGAAATCGGGTTGCATGTAGGAAGGGTGGATGGTGTACTATCAATATACTATTTGGAGAAAGAGGTTCACCAAAGCAGGCCGAGAAGATGTTGGCCAAGAGGATAATACTCGCATAGAAGCTTAGATGGATCAATTGCTCATAGCATGCATGGAATTATTAAAATTCATGGATGTTATAGCTCAAGGATGAACTACCATGAATCTATGCATGTGCTATGATGAAGCTATTGGATCAAGTATCATGTTTTTCACATGGACATAAAGTACATGGTGTCAAGTTTTTGTGTCTATTCAATATTACTTAGGAGATCATATAATGAGTGCTATGAGAAAAGGGGGAGGCCAGTGCTGCTACTTTCATGGATGATCTACTATGGTTTTAAAGGTTCTCAAAAACTAAAGGACTTTATAGAAGCTTGTGATAGAGGATTGCATGGATGTAGGAGATTATCTTCCAGTATGAGGTACTGTGCATAGGTATTCCCAAGGAAGATATAGATTCCACAGTATATATGTTGGTAAAAAATCCCTCAATGTAACACTGCAACATTTTTGGGTTGGTTATGTTTTTTGACAATGTAGGTTATCATGGTGAATTGTTGGGTTTCAGAGATTTTGTTGACAATCCATGTTAACAAAGAACTATGATAATGGAATGAAAGATCTGGAGGTGGTATAAAAAGAGTAGACACAAGGTGGCGCCGTTTTCTAGTGTTCGACAAATTTTTTTGTCCAAAACATGGAATTTGGAGAGTATCACGAAATGTGAATTTCCTTGAATATCTCATCAAAATATGGAAAAGTCAAGATTTTTATGAATATTTACTTCTTTATGTGGATTTCATGAAGATGTGAAGAAAGTTGGTGGTGTTCTTTGCAATTATGACGAGCTTGGAAAATAGCAGCATTGAAGAGCATTGCGGTGGAGAAGGGAATTGCAACTAGTGCTTCGCAACAAAGGCACAAAGGAATTAACATAACTCTCTATTATTACAATGAGATCCGTGATCTGAATGTTTTTGTGGTGCTATGCAATATTGTGATAATTTCGGCAGAAACTTTGGAGATTTTCAATTTGAGCTGACATGGCACTGACTATGCGTGGAATTTTAGAGGGTCGGTGGAATCACCTATAAATAGGCCTCGACCCCCTCGAGAGAAGCAGAGAGTTTTCCAAAAAAAATTACTATCAAATGGAAAAGGAGGTCCGAGGAGGCAGTGTGCTTCGTTAAAGAAAGGAGCTTCATGGAGGGTAATCTTGCTCTGTGAAAGAGGTGTGTTCCACGTTGGCTTAGTGAGATTCACAGAGGAAGTCTCTTAGCAACATCTTGATCTCTGCGATGGACTAATATTTTTGAAGGCTTGAGATTTGCGAAGTATTGAGCTCTGTGAAGCACTTTTCTCTATGATGCAGTGAGCTCTGCGAAGGTGTGTGCTTCACGAAGAGGTAGGGGCTTCGTGAAGGCTTGTTTGAGCTTCACGAAATTGGGAGCTTCGTAAAGTATGGTTCATTGCGAAGGTATTTCCAAAGTTTGTTGTCCAGTGATCAGGGGAAAAGGGGTATTCATCAATGGATTAAATTTGGACTTAAACATAGCATCTCAATATAGTGAAGGATGCACTCATTAGTGATAATGAAAGGACCTACAAGTCTTTAAACTGTGGGTTGATATTCTGAAGAAGCAGTGAGATCACTTCAGTTGTCAGAGTAGTGAGTTCCCAAATTGTGAATGGTTGTAAACCAGGAGGGGCAGTGAGTCTGCTTTGAACTTGTATATAATTTTTCTATTATAGTGGATTTGGTACATCGACACATCGCCAGTGTATGCTCTCTGGACGTAGCCCAATCAGGGTGAACCAAGTAAAATTGTTGTGTTGTGTTCATGCTTTAAGATTCATTCATACTCTGCATTGGAAAGGAGAGAGAGAAAATAGTTTTTTCTAACAACAAAACAAGATCAAAAAGGGCAGTTGATTTAATTATTCATACCCTGATTCACCCCCCCCCCCTCTTAGGGTATCTAGCCAAGTAGACCTAACAATATATATAATATATATTTTAGATATGTGTGTTGAAATATATATATTTACATATATAACCATTTAAAAAATGATCAAATATTTTAAAAATATTTAAACATAAAAATTTCAAAACTATCAAATGATATAAAATATTAACTGAAAATAAAAAATTTACAACAATATACTTTCACAAGTAAATAATAATTAAAGATTTATTAAATAATTTTATATTAAACTAAAAATAATAATAAAACCCCTAAATCATATGAAATATTAAAACATGTAAAAAGTAGATAAATTAAAATAAAATAAATGTGGTGTGTGATAAAACATTTTAATCAATTAACATTTCTCAATCAACATTATGAAAGTATAAATATTTAGAAAATTTGAATTTAAATAAATGTTTTGTAATTATAACTTAACAAAACACAAAAAAATTAAGAATTAACATATTAATATCCAAATTCAAACATTAACAATCTATCACTTTTATAAATTAAAAATGAACATTCAATTAAACAATCAAAATCATTCTCCCCCTTTTTAATTTTTTTTAAAAAGTAAATTAGATCTCTAAAAAAAATCACCCTATTAAATTATATTATTAAGTATAATAAAACATATTATGCATCTAACATACCCAGATCAATATTTATTTTCTAAAATTTAACAGAATCAAATGGTTTAGTGAATATGTCATCATATTTCGTTTTTATTGGGAAAAAATTCTAAACTTGTATCTTCTTTATTCACATGATCCCTTAGAAAATGGAATATAACATCTATAGGTTTTTTTCAAGAGAATTGAAAAGGTTTTTTCAAAATTGAAATTGGAATATAATTATCCCAAAAAAATTGAAATTTTATCAAAGTTAACATTAAAATAACATAAGATCTATTTAACTGATATATTTTGAGAACAAAAAATATCAGAAATAACATAATCAACCTCATCTACAGATAATGCAACTAATATTTGTTTTTTATAAATCAATGAAATTTAATTTTTATCAATAAAATGACACATGCCTATTTTGTTTTTTATTTAAGACTACAACCTCAAAATTCAGAGTTGTAATAAGATAATAAATCAAAAAAATTGAATAAGATAAACCAGAACTAATAATTACCATAATATATCTAATAACTCTCTTAACAACTTTAAGATGACTTTCCTTATAAATTGACTAAAATATTGTACATAAACAAACTAAAAACCTTATATATAGTCTAGATGTAGTTAAATAAAGTAAGTTGTTTATCATGCCTCTATACAGTTTATTATTAGCATACTTCCCCAATTAATCGAAATCTAATTGGGAATTTTTACTAATATGTGTTTTCATATACTTTCATGAATCAAGACCAATACTTTTTCACGTTATTTATCATAATTTTATTTTATTAAAAAAGTATATATTTTCTTAGATTAATTTTTAAACCAATTTTTTTTCAATTATCCCATTAAGCTCATGTCATACTCACTTTTCAAAAAAAGTTTAAAGTAATTAAAAAGTAAATCATTTTTTGAAAAACATATTATATAATCAACATAAATATGAACAATAAAAATATCATTTGAAACATTCCTTATAAACAAGGTGAGGTTAACATTTCTTTTAACAAAATCATTTTACAATAAAATTTGAGCAATTATTTCAGATCATGATTGAGGATCCTTATTAAGACCATATAAATCATTATAAATTTTATAAAAATGATTAATAAACTTTTCATTTCAATATTTATGAGTTTGTTAAATAAAATTTCTTCATTAATTATTCCATTTAGAAATGAACTATTTACATCCATTTGAAATAATTTGGTATTTTCAAAATAAGGAATTTATAATAATATTGTAATAGATTATACCCTAAAAATAATAGAAAAGTAATATTCAAATTAAATTCCCTCTTCTTAGGAATAATCTTGAGACACTAGTCTTTCTTTATTTTTAACTATGTTTCTATCTTCATCAAGCTTATTATGAAAAATCAACTTAGTTAATATTATTTTCTATCTTTTTGTAATTAAACTAAATTTAAAACATTATTTATTTAAAATTTATTTAATTCATCATGCATATAACTAATATAGTTTTAATCATTTAATTTATCATCATTATTAATAGCTAAAAATGAGTAATAAATACAGAATTATCATGAAAACGTAAAACAGATTTTTTGGTTTGTATTCCAGTTTTAACATGTATAATTATTTTTTCAATAGAATGATCTTTAAGTGATTTCTGAACTTTATGATGAGTTTGAGAAGATATTTAATCCCCCTCAATTGATTATTTTCATTTTCTTTATCATTATCTTCAATAAAATTAAATTCCCCAAATACATCATCATAATTTGAATTAGAATCTTGATTTATTATTATTTTCATTAAATTTAACATGAATAGACTCTTCAACAACTAAATTTCCCTTATTTAAAACCCTATATTCATTAAAGGTATTAGAATAACCTAAAAATATTCCTTTATCACTTTTAGACTCAAACTTATCTGAATTATCTTTTTTATTTCAGAAAAAGACTTTGCAACCAAACACCCAAAAATATCACATTTTGGGTTTTAACCCTTTAAATAATTCATAAAGGGTTTTATTTAAAAATATAACTATAGAATCTATATTTAAAACATGAAAAGATATATTAACTACTTAGAACCCAAAATATTTAGTCACTTTAAACACAATAAACTCTGATCTAGCCACTTCTTGAATTGTCCCAATCATTCTTTCAACCACAGCATTTGGTTTTGGTGTAATAGGGGAAGAAAAATAATGCTTATATAAATTATCTTCATAATATTTATCAAATTATAAACCAAAAAATAAACCACCCCATTAACTTTAAAGATAATGGATTGAAAGTTTTTTTAAATTTTGAAAATATTTATAGAAATCACAAAATTTGGTTAAAGTTTTATTTTTATGAGAATAGAAATAAATCCATGTGAATATACTATAATCATAAAATATTCCAAATACATATTTATTTCCAACTAAAATTGTAGCTTATATAAGACCAAATAATTTAAATTAGTGCCAATTAAATACATCTATTATTACTAACATCATTTACATATTTAAATCTTTCCTTATGTCCCTTTCCCTTTAAAAAGGAATCACACATAAAGTATTTACTTGTATGTAACATTTGAAACTATAAAACTAGTTCACTCCTTGACAACAAGGGAAATAATATAAAGTTTAAATATCCAATATTCTTATACCATATAATATCATCTACTTATATAGTATTTAAACACTTAACTTTCTATTTGGTTAGGTCAAAAAAATCATTAGTATAAATATTGTCTTTTCTATTCATGGAAAATAAAATAAATTTATTTGTCAAAAATTTAAATTTATCATTTTTAAATACTAGATTTTATCCATCATCATAGAGTTGTTATATACCTACTAAATTATGTATTAAACCATCTACAAATAAAAAATTTGAAATAAAAAACGTTTTAGGAATACTAAATTCTTCAATACCTTTAAAATGACCTTTTGAGTTGATTCCAAATGTGATGTGGACTTCATCACATGAACTAAAAGATAAACATTTCAAAATATCATATATCATATATTAGGAGTACAAGTTGTCTAAATACCAATAATATTTTTTGTTTCAAATTTTGATATTTTATTAAGATCAACATTATAAGGATTAATCAATTGAGTAGAAAATGAATCATTTACCTTGTAATTTGAATCTATAAAATTAATTTTCCATGTTTATTGTTCACTTCTTGAATTACTACTTGAATCTGAACAATCAAAATAGTGTCATCCTTGAGAAAAATATTGATTCTTATTTATCCTTTTTTCTTTTTCTTTATTTAGATGTTTGAGTTTGGGACAATCAATTATAATGTGTCCTTTTTTTTCTACACTCATAAAATGTTAATTCTGAAACACTGTTATTATTACTAGTATTACCTTCCTTTTACTCCCTTTTGTACATACTTTTAAACTACCTCTTACCTCATTTTTTATAAATTATAAAAATATTATAACTAAAATTATCCATCTTAATGTCAATTTATTGGAACACAAATTCTTAATAGTTATAGGATTCATTAACATTGTATTTAATAGTTATACCTTCCTCTTTTTAGACTTCACTTCAATAATTTTTTTAACTCAACTACATACTGTAGTAAATAAATAATTAGTTTATCTAAGGTATACACTTTAAAATTATTACTTTCATCAATTTTCTAATTTATTTTCATGCCATATTTTTGGTAGTTCTCTCTATACACTTTTAACCCAATCTATATTTTCAAGTACTTCACCAAGTGTGATCATACCATTTATAATACATGATAACCAATAAATTATTTGTTTCACTAACTAATATTTTCCCATATTTAAATCCTAGTATTATTATCATATGGTTACTAGATTTTTTTACTTTAATATTTCATATCACATGGTGAGTAACTTGTATAATCCTCCAAAATTCATGGGTTGTCGTACAATATGAAACAGGGCTTTACACACTTCTACTTCTAGAATAGTACAAAATATTTTTTACTTTATTTTTTGAAACATAATTTACCATATTGTTACCAAAAAGTGTCTTTGGATCATCTTTAGGTAATTTATATGGTTTCTCTATGATCATCAAATGGTCCACACCTAATGGTTTAATGTAGGATTCCATTCATTCTCTCCAATACTCGTAATCACTTATAATGAAAAATGAGGGTTTTTAGGAATCCATCCATCATTGGAATTAATAACTTTCATATTTAAGAACTGGTCAGTATTACTTATATTGTTAGGTCTAGGATATTAAAGTTATCACAATAATTAAAAATAAACAACACAACCTATATCCAGAAGGATTACCACCTATGATGAAAATTATTGGTATCGGGAAAAAGAATAACAGTGATCAATTATCCTTAAGAATGTATTACACTATTATATCAATTATTGGATTGAGATATATGGAGAAAATATACTATAGGGGGTTTATAGTCTTTTAAAAAAATTCAAAATAAATAATCATTAAGAGTTCTATTATTAAACAATATATAATGTAGTGCAGTGTTCATGAATTACTTCATCAATAATTAAAATATTTAGATAATATTTTTATAGAGGATTGGATCACAAAGATCCTATTCCACTTTTAAATATTCTCTACTTAGTGATAATATTGGTTCCCATTAATGAAAACTCACTTTTAATGGTGTGATAACCATTTTAAAGACTCTACCTTATATAACACCTAGAGGAACAACCCTGACTTTTTACAGGAGTCATAACCTAGCCTAACCTAGCATTTATTTGGGAGTTCCAACCCAAGAACCTTCCTTTTGGTTAGTATAACATCCAATATGAGACTTTATTTTGATTGGGAACAGCATAAAATGATGCAATAATTAAAAACAAATGATTTATAAATAATATAAATAAAAATAGAATACAATTGAAACCAATAGATATTAGAATACGTTGAAGATGATGTAGCTTGATCATCTTTGATCACATGAGTAGTAATCAATGGAATAGTTTAAGTTACTTTTTGATCGCACTAATGGAACAGTTGTTGAAGAAAAATATAGTCTTTTTTCAAGAAAATCATTCTTTTTGTCAAGTATTCAAAATCATTCAATAGTTTTCACTGCATTTTTTTGTCTCTATTTATCTACTAATCACCAATTTTAACCTTTATTTTTATTCATGAGGGGTTTTCCTAAACTAATCACCTCCATACAATGGATAAAAAAATTTAAATATGAAAAAATATTATTACATGTTTATACTTAATGTGTATTAAAAAATAATACTAAGTCACTTAAATTCCTACTTTAAACCCATTAAAAATAATTCTAATATTTTATTTATATTAAATAAGAATTATTAAAATAAGTAAAATGATAAAAATCACACCCATAAACTGGTAGTAAATCAGTAATTCAAAAATCATTAAAAATAGAGAATAAAATAAATAATATGGAAACTATTATTTCCATGATACCTTTATTTTTACTAGATGAAAACATAACTATTATAATACATAATTATTTTACAAAGCAGTATACCAATTAAAATATATTAATTAAGCTTGTAGTTAATCACTTTATAAAAATAATTAGTAAAATAGTATTTTAGGAAAATTACAATTTTCAAAAAATAATAATTAAAGAACTAATCATGTGGGGTATAATCCTTATAGTTAGTTTACTTACACTATCGCCAAAGCGTATAGTTGGTATAATGGTTGTGTGACCAAAATGGTCATGAATTCACTTGAAATACTCATGCAGTCACTTTAAAAATTAGTCATGTGATCAATTTTAAAAAGTATTCATGTAGTCACATTAAAAATAATACATCATTGTAGCATAAAAATATAACTCATAGTAACAAAAAAATATTTTTTGTAAGTTAAAATACCAGAATGATTACTTAAATATTACCTTCATAGTAGTTTTATATTTACTACTTCACGGTAGGTTTATTTATTACTTATTGTAACTTTATAATTAACACTCATGATCACGTCAAATTAATCTTTATTTCCACATTGTAAATTACTAATCATAGTAAAAATGGATTTATGGTAGGTCATAAAATGAATTCATGGTTATTTTAAATATATATTTATGGTAGGATCAATATAACTTGTGATCACTTTGATAATGTATGAGTGGGGATGGAACATCCAGTCATTATATTTGGTGATGGATAGAACATGGGTGGTATATATTGAGTTTTTTGGTGTAGTGATGGGGGAATAAGTATACTCATATGGTAGGGAACATATTATTGATCATGAGTATACAACCCTCATGTCTAAAGGGTTAACGGAATTGTATCGCAACTCAGTAGATTGTTAAAATGGTAAGATGATACTAGTGGGTAGGCAGACCTGATTTAGGGATTTGGGTATATTATTGGATAGAGTTTGTGTGTTGTAAGTGGTGTTGGGGTAGTGGTAGTGTCATCTAATATTTGGTTGGGTCAATGGTTTTTATGAGATTATGGGTATATCATAATGATTAGATAGATCATTTAAGGATCCAAACATGTATTTACATCAAAATTATGGTTCAAACTCTATTCTAGGTGTTTTAGAGGTTCAAAGATTCCTTAGAAAGTTAAGGAATCATGATTGAATGTTGTTTTGATGCATCAGTGTATAAGGATGAGTATTTTTTATGAACAGTCATCGTAAAGATGTTTGACTAATGATCTTTAGGAAATGGATGTATTGAGGTGTAAATAGCATCAAGATTGTCATTTAATATGTGGTTTAAGTGGTTTGAGCATCAGACCATGACTTTTGGACGAAATATGGTGTGTCTAAGCATTATTTTTAGAGTTGCACAGTAGAAATGAATTTCGTTTTCAAAGATGGAACATAAAATATTTATGGTGAATTGAATCCAAAGGCAGGTTAGTATTAATAGTTTACTAACTATTAAGGGTTATTGAGGATAAGAAGAGTTATTGTGGGGAGGTTTTAAAACCCCATACCTTTTAGGGGTTTTTCATTTCATATGGAATTTGATTTTTTTGATTCTATCTATGGGTTGTTTTGAGAATTGGTATTTGGAAGGTAATTATAAAAGTTAGAACACATCAATGATACGTTTTGGATTTAAATCATGTCCGAGGATGTGTTTTTTGTTCTTGGTTTTCTATCATAGATAAGTATATGGACTCTTAGTTGATTTTTTTTATAAAGGTCACACCATAAGGAGGAAGACACCATGGAGAAATTCATTGTGCACCCCTATAGTGTGAAATTGGAAGAGCCCCATTTAAAATTCTTGGAATAAGGTGTTTTTCTGTAGGGACTCTTTTTGGTAAACTCAAAAGCATATTATGCCCATGTTTTTGGGTGTTTTAGGTTACTTTAAGCCTTGGTTCTGAGAATTATGGAGGGTGTTATACACTTTCTGGGTGTGGCACTTGGGGATCCAACCTATGTGAAATGGTTAGTGGAAAAATGAATTTTTCAATGTGTGTAGAATAGTGGAAAATAGAAAAAGGTAGGGGATTCAGTGTGGTGGATAATCATTTTGAGTATCCTTAGAGGATTTTTGGAGGCCCGCCAAAATATGGTGTGAGCACAGATGGAAGATGTGGTGTCACCCTGTGTAGTTTAAATTTTAGTTAAATTCCTTTTTCCCTGCTTGATTTTTAATACCCCTTTTCTTACCTTTCTATAATGCATGATTTAACCTGTAGGGTTTCCTCCCCCATTCCTATATTGATCCCCCTAGAAAATGGGGTGTTTTGTGGCAATTTATTTTCCAATTCATAGGGATCCTATCCTATTTTATTCTTTTTTCTTCTTCTCTTTTTTATCCATCTAATTTTTGTGTGAAGAATCTTGGGTTTGGTAATGATTTTCATAGGATCATGGTGGAAATCAACTGGTAATATGGTGTTTATTCTCTCATGGATAAAGGGCATTTAGAAATGGTGGGAACATGTCGTTGTATTATTGTTGTGTAGCCTGATGAATTCATTTAAGGGGTCTGATTTTATTAAACTAAATTAGCATATGACCAGGTTCCAATTGTTAGGGATTTTTCTCAGGATGGTGTTGGGAGTACATCACATAACTTTTGTGATGGATTGATACTTTTTTTAGTACAATGAGGTCACTATGTGATTTATTAAGTAATTATGTCTTATTTAATTAAATTTAATTATCTAATGTGAATTTTAGAATTTATTAAATTGTAAAATTAAATATATATATATATATATATATATATATTGTTATAATTAATTTATTTAATCATTATGGATTGATTTAGGGCCTCTTGTGGAATTGTGGAGGCCTGTTGGACTTGGACGGTCTTGGGAAAGATTGATCGAGATACTTTAAATGGAATAAATCTATATGAGTTAGGTGGAATTGATTTTATTTTAGTCACTTATTCAATTGGTGATTTTATGTATTTGTGACTTTATTATCATATATGGATTTACATTTCATGCCTTCTAGGATCTCTAATATAAATAGAGATAGACTCATGTTGGCCTAGTAGTCAACATGGACTATATGGTATGTTAAATAGTTTAATGGTGGAATCCTGAATGAAAGACTGTGAGTGGAACCTTTTATGTATTTTATGGTGGAATGGATTTCATTCCAAATATTAAAAATTTCCTTTTAAAATTTAGTCTAAAAAGTTTTTACTAACATGGAATGTTAAAATAAAATTGGTGATTTTAGAAATGTGTTTCGAAATAGTATTTCAAAAAGGGAAATGGGTTTTATAAACAATGTTTAATGGGTTTTAGTCCAAGGGCCTAGTGTAAATAAGATATCAGATGATTTATTTTTTCAAGGATTTATAAAAGGGGATGTTGACTTGGTTTCCAAATAAAATATAAAGGGGATTAGTTGAGTTCTTTTGGTATGTTTGACCTCATGGGAATAATTCCTTACTTTCAAAAGCATGAGGTATTTTTATGTACCCCTTTAAATGATTTTATTTTTTGATGCATATTTCATTATGATGCATGTTATGTGTGTGATTTGATGATGGTTTCCTTGGTTTCAAAGTGGAAGGTTGATCCAAATGGATGTGACCGACTCGTTATAGGATAGATACATGTCTAAAGAATTCTGATGGATGTTGAGGGATGTTATAAATAAAAAGACGCGATGTGTCCTATAGATATAAATGTTATTAAGGAACCCATGTAGGTTGTTCATGCTATGTTTTGACCTAGGGAACTTGGGTGAGTATGTTAATATCTTATTAACCCAGTGTAGTGTTGGTTCAGGTTATGAGAAGTTGTGATTTTGGGTTTCACCAATGAACCTGCATCATATGAGTGAGCCTGATATGCCTATAGTGGATATCATATGTTTTGCATTTGATAGGTTTACCATGATTATGTGAGAAAGGTTTTTTAGGTACTGGGATGGGAAGCGGAAGTCGATGGTCTGGGAAATTAAAATTTTCCACATCACCAGAGCAATGTTAGGACGTCGGATTCGGTGAGCTATCCCGGTACAGTCTGAGTACCATGCATGAATTTGACAGAGCACAAAATATAAAATGAACAAGTACCTTTTTCTGATCTAACATGCGCAAGTATGCTGCAAGTTTCCGGTGACTATTTCTCGAAGACTCTGACGTCAAAGTCCTATAGATCTTTCACACACACATTTAAAATCTAAATGCATGTCATTCGTTGGAATATGGGTGCTAACATGGCACACCAACGATCTTCTTGACGCAGTAGTGACCACCACAAGGCAAGGAACTTCGATCCATGAAGGAAGTTCTTAAACTTCTTCCATGCTTGAGAGGATCTCTATCTAGAATCCAGGAGGAGAGAGAGGCTCTCAAATTTGAAACATGAATAGTTACATGGGGAGAGTCTCTTTCTTACTTATATAGGGGATATCTAAGTACCCGGTATGGGTTCCCAACCCCCGTGTAATAAATATCCTCTGTACAAGTATTATAAATATTTATTTATGTCAAATAAAATTATTCCATATAAAATATTTATAATTTTATCACTAACTGCAATATTATATATATATATATATTTTATATATATATATATATTGTGATAAACATGATTCTATAACTCGACTCACTTTCAAAAATATGAAACGAACCCTAGATATTTATATCCGTTCGAATAATATTTTTTTGTATTTACTAATCACTTATAAATACATGTTACAAATAAATTCATCATATTATTCTAAGAATTAATAATTAAAGAATTTATTTATTCCTTAGTGATCCATTAAACATGGATAGTACTAAGACCCTTTTGCGGGGCCCACCAATTTCTATATTCCTATTCCCCGAATAGGGCGGATTTTCAAAGTGCTATTGTGTGTGACCCGCCAAGACCTTATCTCAATAGCAGTGAATAACACTCATTGACCAAGAGTGGGGTCTAAAAACCCATTGAGACCCCTATAGAGATAAGTTATAGTCAAAACAATGACTACCTTCCTACAAACATAGTCCATGTAATATAATCTCTTTGTTATCGATATCTCAATAAAGAAGAATGCACACTAGTGTCATCATCTTTTATCTTGATTTATTTAATTTTTTTATTAGTCTAGATGGTCTTACCTTCCACTACCATGGCCATGGATTTAATGAATGTGCAACAATCCTAATAATCCAGGCCTGAGATATCTCTTCCTGAACTCAGAAGCGAAAAATCATATCTTGATCATTCAATCAATGCAATGTCATTAATGACTTACCCAACACAAACTACCTCACCATGAATTTATCACCATGGTTTTCACATAGCATCATAGTACACAATTAAATGACATTCACTGATAATGATCTCATGTTTGGAGACCATTACTCATGTCCATAGATAGGAACGACCAATGACACCAATAACATGTGATGTTCCTATTATGCAGGTTTATCCTCATGCTCTCAACTACTATAGATCATCAAATGCGAACTTCATGAGATGAGTCTGAGTGCTTATGATCACACAACACCTGATGGACACACTTCATCTGTGTCCTTTCTAAATGATGTAACTAGAACATTTAACCTTACATTAAGATTACTGTCATGGTTTCTCGGGGTTCTCATTATATCATGGGATCTACTATAACTCTTTGATAAGACATGTAATCTAAGAACATTTCCATAATCAAAGTGGATGCAAAAGTATCAACACTATTATGGAGAGATAAACACATGTATTATAACAAATTGCATACATGTAGTGGTAATCAGAGTAAAATACATGTTGGGTCTAGGTAACCCACTTTCAACTCTCCCACATGCACTAGAGCCAACTACTAGCAGGATTCAATCCGCTAGCTCTCACATGAGAACCATGCTTCTGCTGAGAAATGTCTTTAGTCAGGGGGCATGCCATGTTGTCCTATGTGGTTACTCTGCTAAGTGTGATTTCACCTCTTTGAGTAAAATCCCTCAAGAGATGAAACTTACAAAGAATATTCTTTGTCCTATGGTGAGACATGGGCTCCTTGGCAAGCACCACTACAACATTATTATCGCAATATACTAGAACAAGGTCTACACTGCTAGGCACAACACTGATTTCTAAGATAAAGCTGTGTATCTGGACTGCTTCCTTTATTGCATCAGAAGTTGCAATATATTCACACTCTGATATAGAATCGGCAACCACAACTTGCTTCGAGCTTCTCCAGCTCACTGCACCCCCATTCAGGAAAAATATGTATCCTGAATGTGTTTTCAAATCATCATGATCTATCTGGAAACTAGCATCAGTGTATCCCCTCACTACTTGTTCCTCATCTCCTCCATACACCAGGAACAAATCCTTAGTACGACTCAAGTAATTTAGGATAGTCTTTATAGTTTTCCAATGCAACTCTCTTTGATTGGCTTTATATCTACCCACCAAGTTTAAAGAAAATGTGACATTAAACCTAGTACATAGCATCATATATATGATAGAACCCACTATTGAGGC
Source organism: Viscum album (assembly GCA_963277665.1). Classification (NCBI taxonomy): domain Eukaryota; kingdom Viridiplantae; phylum Streptophyta; class Magnoliopsida; order Santalales; family Viscaceae; genus Viscum; species Viscum album. The sequence continues at coordinate 1,846,420,825 of OY728150.1, forward strand.
ATAAGGGATTCTACTCATTCTTTCAATATCCTCCTATGTTTTTGGACACATTTTCTTAGAGAGATTTATACGATGTGACATAGGTATCAATCCGCTCTTGGATTGTTCCATATTGTACCTTTTGAGTACCTTTTCAATATATGTACTTTGACTTAGCCCAAGCAACCATTGAGATCTATCTCGATAGATCTTGATCCCTAGAATGTTGGATGCTTCACCTAATTCCTTCATGGAGAAGAATTCATTTAACTAAGTCTTAACTGATTGTAAGACTTGCACCTCATTTCTCATAATTAATATGTCATCAACATATAATACTAGTATAATGATGGCATTCCCTTCAACCTTTTTATAGATACAAGTATCACATTCATTTTTGACAAAACGAAATTCTCGTATGGCCTCATCAAAACTAACATTATGTGATCTTGATGCCAGCTTCAATCCATAAATGGATATTTTCACCTTGTATAATTTATTGGAATTATTTGACTTGACAAACCCTTTGGGTTGACTCATATAGACGTCATAAATCAACTCCCCATTTAAAAAATCAGTTTTGACATCCATTTGCCAAATTTCATAATCATGAAATTCTACTATTGCAAGAAATATTCTGATAGATTTATGCACTGCTAATGGTGATAAGGTTTCATCATATTAAATGTTATGATGTTTCCGAAAACCCTTTCTAACCAATCTTTCTTTAAAGGTATTAATATCACCATCCATGTCCATCTTCTTCTTGAATATCCATTTTCATCCAATGGGCTTTACATCAGGTGAAGGGTCTACCAAAATCCTAACTTGATTTTGGTACATGGACTCCATCTCAAAATTCATGGCTTCTTTCCATTGAGCGGCTTCTTTTCCTTCTAATTCTTCCTTGTATGTTAGAGGTTCATATTCCTCAAGGAATAATGTGTTACCTGATTCGGTGACGAGAATACCATAATGCTCTGGTTCTCTCACCTATTTTGTAGACCTACACAGTATTTGTGTCTCAAGAATAACTTCTTCTTCCACTTTCTCTTGTGGAGATCGTTCCTCTACCAACTCTTGTGTATATGGAGCATTAACTTCATCAAAGTCAATCTTTCTCCCACTATTTACAATAGAAACATGTTCCCTTTCTATAAATATGGTGTATCTTGCCACAATAACTTTTCTATCAAAAGGTTTATATAGTTAATATCTTATAGTATCCTTAATATAACCTATGAAGATACACTTGGTGCTTCTGGATGCCAATTTGTCACTTAAAGTCTTGAAAAATTCCTTGCACCCCCACACACGTATGTGTGTCAGACTGGGTTTCTTTCCATACCATAACTCCTATGGAATCCCATCTACAACTTTAGTTTGTACATGATTAATGTTATATGTTTTTGTCTGTAAATCATATCCCCAAAAGGATAATAGAAGAGTTTCATGACTCATCATTGATCTGACCATGTTAAGAAAGGTCATATTCCTTCTTTCACTAACAGTATTCTATTATGTTTTATAGGGAGGAGTGAGTTAGGATACTATTCTACACTCCTTCAAGTGATCAATGAAATCTTGGTTAAGATATTCTCCACCTTGATATAAGCGGAGTGATTTTATCTTTTTACCAAGTTGGTTTTCTACTTCATTTTGGTAATCCATAAAAAATGAAAGGAATCATACTTATACCATATTATGTTGATATATCCATACCTACTATAATAATTGGTAAAAGTAATAAATTATGAAAAACCACCCCTTGCCTCTACTGGAAACGGACCACAAACATCATTATGTATTAATTCCAGTACAACTTTGGCTCTTTCTCCCTTTCTTGAGAAAGGTTCTTTGATTATCTTTCCTTGTAAAAAAGCTTGAAATACATCCAAGGGTTTAACTGTACCGAGTCTAAATACCTTTCTTGATGTAGTCTTCATAATCGATTCTCGTTTACATGACCATGACTGAAGTGCCATAGGCAGTTGCAATATGAGTCATGTTGGCTATTTTTGTCATTCATTTCCATTATGAGGTTCTCTAGTTCCAATATATATAAACCATTGTTAAGATTTTCCATACCATAACATATGGTATCCCTATAAAGGAGACAACATTTATTTCAAATCATGAAATAAAAACCCACAGTGTCTAAGCTCGACACAGATATAATTTATCTGGTAACAGAAGGTACATAATAGAAATTATTTAAAACTAGAACCAGACCAGTTGGCAAGTTTAAGTGAGAGTCGTCCACTACCAAGGCTTCCAAACTTTCACCATTTTCATCTCGGTGATCCACTTAACCTTTTTCATTCTTCTTGAACCAACATGGTTCCTGTGTATGAATAAAAATGTGTGACCCAAATACCATATCCAATACCCAACAAGTAGATAAAGATAGATTGCATTCAATTGAAAAAATACTTGAAGTAGAAGCATCAGTTTTCTTCTCCATCCTAGCTCTACAATTATTCTTCCAATGTCTTTTCTTGCCACAACCAATGCAGATAGTTTCCTGCTCATTACTTTGCCTTTGAATATTTGGCTTCTTTTCAGGATGATGCATTGGTGTCTTTGGCCTTAACATGGCCTTATACCCCTTTTACATGCCTTTGTTTTTACTATTCACCATAAGGACAAATGAATTATTATTTTTCATATCCTTATCATCTTAGAGAACTGAATCCAAAAGGTCTGGGAGTGACTTTGTCATATCGTTCATGTTATAATTGACAATAAAAGTCGAGAATCTTGATGGTAAAGAGGAAAGAATGAGATCCACTACTAGTTCTTCGTTCAATTTGAACCCAAGGGCTTCAAGCCTCTCAATATACCCAATCATCTTGATTATGTGAGGACCAGCTTGGTTCCCTTCTACTAGCCTGCACTTATAAAGAGCACTTGAGATCTCATACCTTTATTGTCTGGACCTCTCTTGATATAATTCTTGGATATGTGAAAGAATCTTGTAGTCATCCTTATCCTCATGCATTTTTTTAAATTGGATGGATATGGATGACAACATGATGCATTGTACATCTACCACATCGTCTACATGCTTTCTCCATTTATCTTTTTTCAACCTTGCTTGCTCCCTGAGGAGGCTCAATAGGAATTGGGGATTCCATCACATATAACTTCCTCTCTTGGCATAGTACTATGTGAAAGTACATGTACCACCCCTGGAATTTATTGTCGGTCAGGATGTTTTCTTTATCTAAAATCGAGCGTAGTGATAAAGTACTTGTGGTTTTGGTGATTACCATCTTAAATCTACATCAGATAAGCATCTTCCAGTTAGTACTTTATCATGATTGCCTTTTTACATTTATGATTAATAAATTATTATATCATTTTAATGTCTCCCATTATTTAATTGAACCTTAATAGCCCCCACTATTAGATATGGAATACTCTACCACTTTAGTATTCAAGTGGAAAGTATCCTCAAAACCTCCCTCATAGTCTACAAGTTATGGCTATGTCACTACTTGGAGGGTTTCAAGGTAGGCACTAGGCTAGCTAACCACTTAAATTATGGTTCCTTGTGTTGTTGAGTAAAGTCCCATCTTTTGGAATCAGAACTTGATTCCCTCAACATCTTGCCACTAAAGTGATAGAAAGATATCTATGTCTAATCCTTTACTACTCACATTAGTTAAGTTGATCCAGTTCTCTCATCAAAATTCCATGGTAGTAAGAGACACTCTAAACTATGGCTGATGAGCACCCCTAACATCCAGTTCTATTTAGATGTGGGAAATGGAATGCATTTGGACTTAATATATCTTTGAGGGATTTCAATATTTATTGATGAATAATCCTTTTATATCTATATGTTCAAACTATGTTGTTAGACTCACAATTGAATATGTAATAAATATATATATTCATCACTTATTTATGCATTTTTTATCTTGTTTACAATTCTATGTGATCAATCAATAATCATGCGCTTTCATAAAATAATAAACAATGTGTAAAGGTAAATCATGCATTCTGAATGGTCTTGAGCATTCTGTAAAGATCGATCCATAATGGATCAATCTTATCCTAGGGGCATCCATACCTGAGTTGACACCTGACTCACGTCACAGCCATACCCAGTGCAATGCACTCAGCTCCCGTCTGGTTTACCACCTCAACATGGCGGAGTCTGTGTCTTGGATCATCATAGATTAATTACAAATATACTTGCATGCATGTGAGGGGGTCTAGGGGTACAGAATACAGCTCATGCATTGGACACGTAAGCCCTTATACCTATTTAAATTAAAAATATGATTCACAGACCATCATTTATCTAATTAATTATTACAATCATTGTATGCATTGAATAAATAATTAAATAAATAAATAAAAATTTGAGACATGCATGGTTTGGTCGCTTTCTCTTGACCAGTCGGTATAAATAAAGCATGATTAAAATTAAAGTGTAATGAAATTTAAACAGTATGGGGAACTCTTATAAATTAAATGAATTTAAATAAATTCAATTAATTTATTTTTATCAATTCCAAATATTTAATTTAATTTCAATTCCAAAAAATAAATTAAACTATCAATCTAATTTTGACTATAAAATTAAATTAAACTATTAATTTAATTTTAAATCTAAAATTAAATTGAAACTATTAATTTAATTTTAATTATAATTAAATTAATGTTTCAGATTAAATTAAATTTGAACCCAAATATAATTCTAATAAATTTTATTTATAAAACTAAATTAATTAAAATTAAATAAATTATGTTACCTCTAGCCGGGTAGGGACTCTAGCTTGACCACGATCCTCCAGAAGGGACTGTTACTAGAACTGATTCGTGGTGTAAACACAGTGCGACCGTGGCATTACCACGATGTGACCACGGCATGATCGTGGTGTGATAGCGGCGTAATTGCTCGATCCAGCAACTCCCGCGGCGACATCGAATTCTGATGAGGTGTGAAGGTAATGGAAAGGCGGAAAGTGCACTGTCGCCTTTCGATTTATTCCCAAAGGAGTCAGTGGGGCTTCTTCATCCCCCCCCCCTCCTTTTTTTGTCCATATTGATGACATAGAAAAGGAAGCATGGGGGGTGCTGCCTTTCACCTTTACATTAGGTGAAAGGTGGTTGTGGGTGTACCACATTTCACCTTTACGTTAGCTGAAAGATGGCACCCCTGCTTCCACCTTTGCCTCAATGTCCTATAAAAGGTCACCCCCCCCCTTCTCCTCACTTCTATTTTACCCCATCTCTCTTCATTCCACTATGTCTCTCTTTAAAAAATACATTTTTTCATGCAATGGATCTGATGGTCTAAAAGAAGTCCTGGTTTTTTTAAAAGCATCATTTAGAGGTTTTTTATTTAATTTAAAGTTATTTATTTATTTAATTGAATTATTTTTTGTACTAAATGTATCATTTTTTAAGTAGTTTAGTTAGTTATAAATATTTTTTTATTAAGAATTTTATTTAGTTATATATAGTTTAAAATAATTGTTATTATTAATAATGAATAATTATAGATTAACTATATAATAACCTATTATTTAATGTTAAAATTTTTTGTTAGAATAAATATTATGTGGTTATCTAAGTAATAAAATCCTTTTCTAGATACAAAAAAGTGGGTGTGGCTCTAGAATAGATGTATATATGGGTAAAACCTGAAAACTCCACTTCGAGCTAGAATCAAATGGGAACTGGTGCACAACAACGAACCTTGTTTTACTCGTAGTTTGACACTCCAAGGGGATATTCATTAGATTGTTCATATTTTATTTATAGACTACTAAAATAACTAAGAAAATAAAAAACAAAACAGTATATTTATCAATGATAAAAGGATAATTTTTATGATATAAAATGAAATGGACAAGGACAAATACATTAAAGAACAAAAGTTATTATTAATAATTGATTTATTTTTATTTAGTTATAAATATGTTATTTATTAAGTAGTTTAATTAGTTATATATAGTTTAGAAATAATTCTTATTATTAGTAATGATTAAGTATAGATTAATTAATGAATAAAATTGGATTAAAAAATGAATACATATAATGGTTAACTAATAATAATTAACTTATGAATATTATTAGATTAATGATTTAATAAGGAAATATTATTGAGTGATTTAAGAATGAATAACTATTGAATAATTTAGTAATGATTAACTAGTTATTAAATAATGATTAAATTAGTAAAAATTGAACTAATAAATATTAGTATTATAGTTTTGGTATATAAGAAAATGTTTTAAAATTTTAGTATGATAAAGATTATATAGTTTAAAAATAATAGTTATTATTAGAAAGTATTAATTATAGATTAATTAATGAATAACATAAGATAAATAATGAATAAATATAATGATTAGATAATGATACTTATGATCATAAAAAGTGAAATGGAGAAGAACAAAAACATTAACTAAACCATGAATTATTTAAAACATACAAGAAATACTATTAAATTTTTCAATAGAACCTGGTTTGGATTAGATGAGCCTCACTTCAAACATGAGGTAAAATCCAGCTTATTTTTAATCGGTATATTAATAACATCTTTGAAGGATATGTACATAACTTTGGGATTTTTGAAATATTGTGGCCCTCTAATAGCATATAAGATAACATCTAAGATATTTTATTATAAGTACAAAATATTTTCAAAATTAAAAAGTTAATTACATACCTTTTGAATATTTTGTTAATCTACTAAGTGAAAATAATATAGATTTTACCTCACATTTGAAGTGAGGATCATCTCATCCAAACTAGGTTCTATTGAAAAATGTCAAGGTTTTGTGTATGTTGTAAAGCATTAATGTGTAACTTAATGTCTTTTTTCTTCTCCATTTCACATTATATGATCATAATTTTCATTTTATCAATGATAAATAAAATAATTTGATGTTTCCTATTCTTTTTACCTCAGTTTAAAAAACATTATATGACTTATATTCTAATAAAATTTTATATAATGAAACATTACTATCATATTTTAGTGTATAAAAAGGAGTCCTAAATTTACATTCTAATAAATATTATATGGTCAACCATCATGGTTAATATTAGTTACACTATCGTAATCTTGATCAAAAAAACATTTTTGACGTAGAGAGTCATGTTTTCCTATGTGTATTGCTATGGAGAGGTTATTCAAACTGAGAAAGGAACTTATTATAGTAAAAAACCAACAATAGTGGTTATTAATGATTATTGTGTAACCTTAATTGAACTTAAAGACAAAAAATTTGGTTTCTTAAATATAGTACATGATCAAGAGAAGTCTATGAGCTATAGAAATTTTCAATTCCCGAAAATACTGTGCCATCTTGCTTGTCCATTGGTTTCTAATGCGTAGTGGTTCCAAGAAATAAATTTATTTTCTCAGAAATCATATGGTACCATGATGGTGTTATATGTTGATGTTTCTATTGTATAACAACAACGTCCAGTTGTATGAAGACATAGACTTAAAAGTGTGGTTGAAGATGGTCCACCCCATGAAATTGAGCCTATTCAAAATGATACAGAAGATGAAAAACTAGATGATATCCTAAATATACATGTCAATACAAATTCCAATGAGGAGTTTTGTAATGATGGAACAAGTAGTGATAATAGTGCTGATGAGGAGGGAGATTCAGAAGTTGAGGAGGAAGTTTCGAGAAATTCATTAGTATTACAGTAGCCTTGACCAACAATAAATCATATACTAATCTTTGCATCTTGGTCAGAAGCAATGATATGTGTTCCTGAATTCAACTACAATGTTCTCGAACCCGCATCTGAGTTTTCCAGAGTTGTACTAGATAAGTTTAGTGAGATGGACAAAGCCTTATATGTTGGAAGAAATTTTCTAATTAAATATGAATAAAAAATCAAGTTAAAGAGATTTCACATTGAGAGGAACTACAGATATATAGTTCATGAATCGGGCCATAATAAATATCTCATACGGACTGAGAAGTATTGGAATGATTGTAGATTATTATTAAGGGAAATTTCAGACATTACATTTGGAGGTTAGAGAATCTCAAGGATTGAGGTAGATTATACTTTCATTCAGTCAAGCCTAACACAAGATCATGGGATATAGAATTTGTGTCATCCACTATCGTTTTGATGATTAGGTCATTCCAAGATGTTCATATATCTCTTGTTCAAGTGAGGATACAACAAACATTCAGTTATAATATTTCCTATAATAAGGCATGGATAGCGAAACAGAAGGAAATTGTAAATGTCTATGGTGATTAGGATGACTCGTATCGAGTGTTGATGAAATTACTATCCATATTGAGGCACAATAACCAATTTTTCTTCCATATTGATACAAATGAACATTTGTTTCAAGATAACTAACCTGATCCATCTCATGTTCAATTTCATTAGTTGTTCTGGTCATTCCTCCCCTGTATCTCTACATTTCGTTTCAGAAAAAAGTTCATTCGGACTGATAGAATGTTTCTATACAAAAAATACAAGGGTTTATTATTGATTACGGAAACCCAAGAGGGAAACCATTCACCTATTATACTTTCCTTTCCATTATGGATAAGGAAAACTATGAATCATGGAGTTGTTTTTTGTCATGTATCAGCAACCATTTCACCAGCATTCAAGGTGTCTGTTTGATATCTGATCGGCATCATGCAATCAATGAGGCAATCAATGTGGACCCTAATACATGAAGACCCACAAATTCACATCATCAATTTTTTATTAGACACATTTATAGAGATGTGAGGAAAACATTCTATAAAGAACCTATGAAGAAGGAAATCATGAGGATAGGCATGCAATTTATTTTTTATTTGTAATAATTTCAATCTAAAGAGAAAAAAAATTTATGTGAAATATGATAACTTCTGTGTAGCTTATAAGCTGGATCAGTGATGGTTTGAAGAACTTTTTGAAAAAATCCACAAGGCTAATAAAGAAGTGTATGATTATATGATGTGAATTCAAAAAGAAAAATGGGCATTAACATATGATGGGGGGAAGAGGTACAGACACATGAACACAAACATTGTGGAGTGAATCAATGGTATCTTCAAGGGGATTTGAATGTTACCTATAACTTCCCTAGTTCAAGAGACATTATATTTTTTGCATGAAGTACTTTGTTGAAAGAAAAAAACTAGCCTCTAGCATAATTCAATATGGGATAAGGTATGGAAGACAATTTCAATGAGATATTGAAAATAACATTAAAGAATAATCTAGTTATCATGTCATACTTTTCCACTAAGAAGACTCTAAATTTTAATTTCAAGAGCATTTGAACCCCATCATAAATAGAATCGGTGAAAAATGGTGGTATTACTTGAAATAAGGCAATGTTGATGTGGAAACATTTAGGCCTTATGGTTTCTATGCACACACGTTATCGCAACATGTGACTTTGTGAACAAATCATGGGAAGAATATGTTGATTTAATGTACCGAATAGACACCATTTCTAACTATTATGTTGAACCATGGACACCTATTGAGGACTTTCATTATTTCCCAATACCCAAAGTCCAACTGATAGTGATACCTAACATCAACTGGTTGTGTATTCGTGGGAGACCGAAGGCCAACAGGATGCAGAATGGGATGTATTGGCCATAAGAACAAGGGAAAATTTTGAGATGCACCATATTTTTTCCAGAAGATCATAATCAAAAATTATTCCCTAACCTTTTTGGGTCAATTTCACACTCTCATCCACAATGATGTACTGTCTCCATTGTGATATTCTCATATTGTAAATTATATGGTGTTATCTCTTCTTTTTACCAAGGATTCCAAAATATTCTATGACTGGTATTCAAATAAACATTTATATAAAGAAACAATTGTATCATATATTAGGGTATAAAAATATGTTTTAAAATTTTAGTATTATAATGATTAAAGGATCAACAATATTTTTTGATATTAGTTACACTATCAGAATCATGATCAAAAATTATTCTCAATGTAGAGAGTCAAGTTTTTAATGTGTGTACTTCTATGGGGAGGTTATTCAAACTTAGAACGGAGCTTCTTATAGTACACAACCAACAATAGTGGTTTTTATAGCTGATTTTGTAACACTGAGTGAACATCAAGAAAGAAATCAAGGAAAATGAACCACGGCATTGGAAGAACAATGACAAAAATGACGGTGATGATGTCAACCCATTCCATCACCATCGTTGTTGTCACCATTCCTTTTGAGTTGTGGGTCATTTCCCACGATTTCTTTTTTGAAGTTCACTAAGTGTTACTGAATCAGTTGTATTAACCACTGTTGTTGGTTGTGTACTATAATAAGCTCCTTGATCAGTTTTAATACATTCTCTTTTTTGTTTGATATCTAATAATCATCATAGAATGTGCATAACAAAGACAAAATGTCTATATATATAAATATATAAAACATCTTTTATAGGTAAAATCATATCTTAGAACACATTAGTAATATGATTTGAAAAACATGAAGACATTTACCTTTCTTTTGGTAAGAAATCACTTCATAAAATAATGTGAATAAACATGGAATGTATTACATTCTACAAGTTATAACATTCTACTGACCATAACATTATATTGAAATTTTACACTTATGACTCATTTCATTTGTTTATATACAGATGGATGATATCATACTACTCACTGAGCAGTATAGGAATGTTTCCTAAGTCGTGTTAGATGGTGGTGAGGTTCGATTAATAAAGGTGCATCGAGTGCACCATTTTTATCATAGGAACCCTCCACATGCCATTAGACCATACTTCCATCATGTTGGATTCTATGGAATTTCTGTATCGAATTTCATATTTGTTGTCAATCACCTGCTTGCTACCCTTGTAGATAGGTGGAGACCAGAGACATACACATTCTAATTTCCTAAGGGTGAGATGACCATGAAACTATAAGATGTGGTAGCGCTTATTGGTCTTCCTATCTAGGGGAAGTCATTATTGGACCCACCCATGCATCTTGTCCTGACCTTAATCAATTATTGTTAGGCATCAATATTTTGGATGAAAGTAGGTCTACAGATGGAGGGTTGATATCTATGCCTTGGCTGGAGGAGCATATTCCACATTTACCCGATGACACTGACGACTAGACTTTCATGCGTTATGTATGTGCATGTATATTATGGCCCATTGGAAGGACCCTATATGTTGATAACTCAGGGGTGCACATGGACATGATGTATTTAGCCCTACTGGAGGACTTTGATCGAGCTGAGACATACAGCTGGGGATCAGCCTTCTTGGCATACACATACAGATCATTATGCAGGGTATCACATAGTGACCACATAGATATTGGGGGATGTTTCATCCTACTTCAGATGTGGTTATGGGAGCACATACCCTCATTCTACCCTCAGTTTTCTATTCTGCCGCTCACTATGGAGGTGTTTCATGATGCTCTGCATGGAAACTCGTATATTCACTTGTCTTTATTGGTTTCTGATGCTACTAGAATTTATTGAATTTAATTTCTCATTATTTTTTCCTTTCAATGTGTTATTTTATAGGTGGTTTCATATACACAATTACTTCATGATTCAGACACACCATTTGAGCGCATATCACCTAAAGTGGGTCTATCTCTTACCTGACCAGGTATGTGTATACAATCTATCACTGTAACAAATTTAAAAATAGCATCAATTTCAGTTTTTAGTAAGGTGTTTTTTTTTACAAAGGTCACATGTCATTTCGGATTACATGGATGTTATACTGGACTATATTGGACCATTTTCCACCATACTGTATTGTTGTACTTGAGGATGTTATGGTTGTAGTTCTCCTTATTCACATCCATATTATTGAGTGGAAACAGTCGGTTAGATTCATGTGCCAGTTTTTCTATGCTCATCCGATTCCATTTTAGCCAAGAAAGACATAGGACCTTCATGGCATGAATTTGAAAAGGTGGCAGGATGAGGACTGGCACCGAGTACATACCGATTTTCTCATCATCTGGTGTAGACATGCTAAGTTTCATATCTATGGTGTACCAAAACTGTGATTTTCTCTTTCATAGAAGATTGAGTTTGAGCCATGGTTTAGACTAAAGTCTATATTGTATCTCACTCAACATATCAAAGTGATTCATAAAATTGTAATTCAATAAATTTCCATTCGTTTGTTTATTGAACTATTTTATAATTAATTTTTAATCTATTTAAAGGGAACTCACTCAAATCATCTTGTTCATATGAGTGATGAAGATGATGAGGGGGTCTTTAGCCGGGCAGTGGTCTATGCTAAAGTTATAGAGCTGATGTCATCTTATCGTGCACTTTATGAGAGAATCTTTGTTAGTCTGGCCTAGAGAGAGGAGGTTCCTACTCCATTTGAACATCCTCCATTAGCTTCTGGTACTGAGGAGCCATGACGATGATGACCTAGATAGTGTCATGATGTACATGAGGCCTCGCCTGTTCCAGAGGTCAGCCCTCTAGAAGTCCAGCCTCATCCGATTGAGGATGTGCCTCAGGTGGTGTGGGATCTGTCTTTATTGACAAGATGTTCGTAGTTCTCTCCAGTTTGGGGTCAAGATCTATCATAGTTGTGGGATCTGGAACCATCATAGCCTTGTGGTCCATATCCACCACATGCTTGGTTCCCCACTGCGATGATGGCAGGTCCTTCTACTACCCTAGTGGGAGAAGGGTCATGAGAATAATACAACATGCAGTTTACACCTCCTCTCACTAACACATAGGTAGATCGTGCAGAGGTCGACATTCCAGTGCCCAAGGATGAGCCCTCTCCAAGCCATGATACTCCACCCCAGCATGGAGCTCGGCGATCTCAATTCTAGTGTCCCCTTTATAGAAAACCATGTGGGACAAAATATCCCCCCCATAGACATAGATTTATACATTAATTGTACTTGTTCATGTATATGTTTTATATCTATTGAAATCAAGATATTTTTATTACTATAGGACCTTTTACATGTTTATCCAATGTTTTAGTTTTCATTAATATTTTAGCCATAGCTTATATTTTATAAGCATTCTATGTCGACTACTTTAGACATATGAATAATTATTAAATTTCATATAGAAAATATTAAAATATTATAAAATATAAAATATGAAAACAATCTAAATAAAATTTAAAAATGGCCTAACCATCTAAAAATTTGTTGAAAATAAAATCAGTTTCATAAATTAAATAAATAAATGAAAATGGAAGTAATGTAAAAAAACGATTATAAATACCATTTTAATGGATTAAAAAAATACTAAAATTGAATTTTTAATAAAATATTGATGAATTTGTAACACTGTAGATTAAAACTAATCCTATATATTGAACCTTTCTGAAGACCATTTTTTCTCTTCCATGACTATTTCTCTCTTAAAGACCCATTTTCACCCAATTATATTTATATCAACTTGAAGATCTACCAGAACCCATACTTATTTCTTAAAATGTACCAAATTTGAGTACCACAAAATCTATTATTTAAAAACATAACATCTTCATGTTGATTCTCCTCAGTGACAACCAGTTTTGGATCTGATGAATGCATGTCAAACACTACATTCTGAAGATAGGAACTGCATTTTAATCAGAAATTTACATCAGTATAAGATCTCATTTAGAATGATGAAGTAGTTAGAGGTTATCCACAAGAATTCATTCATAAGAATTTACATGGATTAAAACCAAGGTTCTCCAATGTCACTATACGGTTACTTGGAAGTGAGTGAAAAAAGTAAGAATGTAGAGGAGGATCCAAAAAAATGATCGATTAATCTCATAAAAAATATGGATAAGGATTGTAGAATAATCAATTAACTAGACAAGGAGGTAGTTGTGAAATTAACTAAATGAAATAATTAATATCACATGCCACCAATGAACAAACCAAGTGGTGATCACAATCCATGTTGATGTACATGATGAAAAGTTTTCATTATATCTAATTCCTTATTATTATTTGAACCCTTTAGTCACTAGAATTTCTTTATATATATTCACTTTAACATCCATGACCATTTCCCTCTTAAATATCCATTTTCACCCAATGATATTTAAATCAACTTTAATATCAACTGGAACCCATACTTAGTTCTTAAAAATGTCTCAAATTTGAGCATCATAAAATATATTGCTTAAAAACATAACATTTTCACTTTAAAATGTTATTGAAATAATTATGAATGACATAAAACAAACACAATATATGTATATATATCATAATATAAAAATCTATATATTTATAAATATAATAACATATTCTTCTTATAGTTTATATTTTAGTCTTTTGAAGCCACATACTTGAAACATTTTTAATTTTCAAGTAGGTGGTTTTGAAAGCTTATAAATTACATATCATAAAAAAAATTACAAAATTAATTTTGTCTTAAAATATTTATTATATTTTTAATCCATGTTTTAAATTTCATTTATATTGGTCTTATATTTTATATTTTATAGTCTTTCAAAGTCACGTACTTGAAACATTTTTAAGTTTCTGTTGGTGGCTTGGAAATCTTATAAATTATTTTCCATCAATATTTTTTGAGAAATTTTTTTTATTTTATAATATTTCATATATTTATAATCCATGTTTTATGTTTCATTTATATTCGTCAATTAGTTTATATTTTATAGTATTTCTGAGCCCCAAACATGAAACATTTATAATTTTCAAGTAAGAGGTTTTGAAAGCTTATAAATTATTTTTCATCAACATTTTTTACAAAATTATTTTAATTTTAAACTATTTTATATATGTTTAATCCATGTTTTAAGTTTCATTTATATTTTTCTTATAGTTTATATTTTATTATCTTTCAAATCCATGTACTTGAAATAGAATCTCACATAAAAAATGTAGAATGTTATATACAGGAAAGGGAGAACATGAATCCTACATCAGAAATGCAGAATGATTTACAGGGAAAGCCCTCTTATAAAATGGATCCCTAGGTGAGGGTTTCTATTAGTATCTAGAATCCAGACTATAATAATGGAAATACTGGTTTATATAAAATAGTAGATAAATTCTACTGAAATTTTTATTTATTTATATATATATATACAAAACAAAATAAAAAAATAAATATATAAAAAAATATTTAACATAGTAAAACAATTACGTGAAAAGTGGAAGTGATGTTGCCTCTTTTGGACTGAACCAAAAGGCAGCAGTGGGGCTTCTACCTTTTAATCATATTTTAAAAATATTTTTACCCTAGTCACATTTAAAAAAAATAAAAAAATAAAAACACTCGTATAACTTGTGATCACTTAGTTCATGCTGAAATTGTTCATGGTGACTATAAAAACCATGATAAATCTAGGATACTTTTTGGAAACTTCATATTCCTCACATTAACTTTATATATATAATCCAAGAAAGATATACTAGTGTTTCAAATGAGCGAGATAAGTCTGGTGACATGCAGGTTGGATAGTTGGTTCTCTATCAATCTACTACACTGACAAATAAACTCATTGAAGCTAGTGAGACAAATGTTAGTCGAGCAAAATCTACTCACATGGATTCTCAAAGAATTAATGGAGTTCATGAAATGCACTAATGCAGATTATCAGGGACAGACTTCCATGAAGTTGTGTGCATACGATGCTAAAGCTATCAGTACTGGTATCACGTTGCCCACATAGATATATAGTACATTGTGTCGAGTTCTTGTGTTAATTTGATGCTACATTGGAGATTTTTTATGGGTTCCATGAGTATAGAGGGAGGTTGTAAATTATCCTCCCATGGATGAGTTGTTTTGGAGCTAAAGGTGTGCACAAACTAATGGAGTTTTTACAATCTGGTAATAGAGGCTCACATGGATACTGGAGATTATCAGCTCGTTTCAAGTTGTGCATGTAGGGATTCCCAAGGAAGATGAAGATGTCATAGTGTGTATATATATATATACTATATATTTTATATATATTAACCGATATATATATATATAAGAATTTAAAAATGAACAAATATATTGGAAATACTTAAACACTATAATTAAAAAATTAACACATTTTATAAAATTTTAATAAAAAAGTAAAAAAAATAACAATAATATACTTTCACAGGATAAAAATAATTAATAAGTTATAAAATAAGGTGATACTATACTAAAAATAAAAAATCCCTAAATATATAAAATATTAAAACATGTAACTCGAGCTACCCTATATCATAGCAAGGATACCCTATTGTAGCAACGATTTATTTTAAAATGGATCCTTGAAGAGCTATTCCATACCCATCATTTCTACACCCCACGGTTTCACACTAAAACACCTCAGAACTCAATGGAACCTTCTCTGAGAACCTCCAATGCATTAAACTTGTAAAGTAAGTGCAAATAGGGTATGGTCCATTACATCAAATACCTCTCAAACTATTCTTATCCTTGATAATTTAAAATCGCACACAAAGAGAAATGAGAAGAGGGTCATCTAAACAACCACCAAATGTGATAGCTCTCAGGTGTCTTTCCAACACAGGATCCATAACACCTCACTCAAAGGAAATAATTATAAACTCCATGCAGAAGCAACATACAACTTTAAAACACTCTCCCATGGTAGATACCTATCAAATGACAGTAGACCCACAACATGGAAATAAGAGATAGATCATATCATCACCAGCATAGTTCAAAAGCCATAAAATGAGAAATGTTATAAGAGCATAACTAAATGAAAAACTTAGGGTACTGAGTGCATATTTATAAATTTAATTCACATGTGCTCTCATCTATTTCATTTTTCACCAAATTCAACTAAGGGAAAAGAACGCATGTGCAACACATTCTCCCAGTGGTCCTAGATCTCTACAAGCTGCACCTCGAAAGTTTCATCATTTTCAATATCGATTTCACCCCAATAAATGATGTGAGAGTCAACATAAACATAATAGTGGAGCTTATACATGTGAAAAACATCATTTATCCATCTCATCCTCTGGGGAAGTGCTCTATGATTTTCCATGACTCTAATATGAGGTAATTACTTTAAAGACACAACAAAATGGGGAGTAAGATTAGTCTCATGACCAAAAATTCACTACCCTTGATGAGGAGTCACCTTCAAGAACAAGTGATATCAGACTTCAAACTCCCAAGGTCTCCTCATATGATATTTATAAGAATTCTGATGATATTAGGCTACCTTCATCCTTTCATGAATAATATCAACCATATCTATCATACTTTTCACTAGTTTTATCCAAGGAATTGTTAGATCTCTAAGCCCATTCTAAAATAAAGACTAATGAAAAGTTCATCTGTAAAAAGCTTAAAACATTTCACTGACAATAGTGGAGTGAAAACTATTATTTTAAGAAAACTCTACCAAAGTAAGGTTCCTTATCTACAAACCTCAAAAATCTAGTACACAAGAATGAAACATGTCTTCAAGAGTCTAGATAGCTCATTCTGTATAAATGACAAAATATAGATGAAATGTAGTGGTACAAAATAAATGAGATCCAAAATAATGCAAGATATTTCTCTTCACCCTAGTGGTAAAAAGACAACCATGGTCAAAGATTATCATCCTCAGGAATATATAGAGTTGTACCACCCACTCTAGAAACTTCCTCAAAAAAACCTCTATTGATATCAACTCATTGATCACTATGAAGTGGGATGATTTCATAAAATGATGAACTATAACCCATATAGAATCAAAGACTCCCTGATCTCAAGGTAAAATTGTAACGAAGTCCATAAATATGTCTTGCACATTCACTAAGAAACATCCAATGGCTATATAAATCCACCAGGAACACGGTGCTCGGCCTTCACTTTCTAGTAGACTAGATATTGAGACACAAATGTTACAATTACATGCTTCAACATAGGCCACAAAACCACCATATCTGAGCCTGATATGTCTTTTTAATTATAGGATGTACCATCAATGGTGAGGTATAGAACTCATAGAGAGACACATTACACATCACTAAAAGGATGGAAATCCTCCCCTAGAATAACACTCAATTTTTTCATCCTCGGACCAACTGTTAGGGGAATTCCCAAAGACAACTCGATTTCTCTGAACCATAACCTCAAAATCCTCTATATGGGACTCTTCCACTTGCTACACCAAATATGACTACACATTCATCTGTAAAATACAACCTACACCTCTAACCTCTCCCATATTAATATTCATAATAGAGATATCTACCATCATTCTTCAGGAATCTCAAAATTCCCTCCTAGAATCATCACATGACTTCTTTCTTAGCACAGCAACTATGACATTACCCTTTCCTAGTGTTTATGAAATCCAAAATTTGTAATCCTATAATAATTCCATCCATAATATCTATCTAAAGTTTAATTCATTCTGGGAGAAGACATACCTAAAGATCCTATAAAAGATAAAAACTAAAAAACTCTTTTTGATGAGGTAATGTAGCCAAAAATTCAAGGAAAACACAATAGCTACTAACTTGAGATCATGGGTGGAACAGTTATGCTCATGGGTAAATAACTATAGATACCCAAAAGAAATAATAGATATCTACTGCATAAAAACACATCCCAACACAATATGGGAATCATTATGGAAAAACATCCAACTAAACTCCCACTACTGGAAAAAAAGGACTAGAGTGTTGGCGAACTTCTCCTTCAGGTACTCGAAAGCTGATTGCCAATGGTCAGTCTAAAATAATTACTAATACTTTCTAGTCAGGGTTTTTATAGGATTTTAAACCCCAGATAAATTTTCAATAAACCTCCTATAATAACCTATAATATTAATAAAACTTCACACCTCAGGAAATACCTTGGGTCCTAACCAAGAAATGACTACCACGATCATTAAAAGAGCCATGGCTACTCCCTACTGGGACTTGACATTCCACAAGAACGAACTTCAGAAGACCAAAACTCATACTTCAAAAACTTCGCGAATAGATTATGATGATGAAGGACTCTCAAAACACAACAAAGATTCTCTTTGTTCTCATACATAGATGCAGATAACATAATGATTTCGTTGATGAAAACTGTACCGACCCCCGTCACCATGAGTTGTTAAAATCAAGGGAAATTTGAAATTTTTTATTCTTGAAAGTGTTTCATAGGAGAATGGTAATTTATCTTAATATATAATCTCTGATGAATTTTCTAACCACTCAGTTGGTCTTGTAATAGGATTTTTACCCTAGTACTGAAGTTTAGTGAAAATATTAGTTGTTCCAATTATTATGTAATATTTAATATTTAATTAATTAAATATTAATTTATTCATGTATGTTTGTTCAGTTATATATTTAAATGTATTTAAAATTTTATATTATATCTATATCATTGAGTCTAGAATTTGGGGGTTTTCTTAGGAGAGGCATAACCTTGTGTTAGATGTCGGGGTCGGGCCTGGGTCCGGACCCCCTTTTCTTTTTTCCTTTTATTTTCCTTTTATTTTTATTTTTTCTTCCCTTTTTCTTTTCCTATTTTTCCATTTGGATTCTCATGAATGTCATTTTTTTCTTCCCTACACACGGTCTAGAGAGGGATATAGGGAGAAGAGGGAGAGTGAAAGGGAGGAGGTGTCTTCATGAGTTCATCTGAGGGTTAGATTGGAGTGTGGTGGCTACGAGAGGAATATTCAGCATGAATCATTAGTAGTTTACACCTGGAGGTAGTATTTTTTATTTTTTATGAAATAAATCATTATAGTTTAGTTTATTGTAAGTTTTTACCTCATTTTGGTTTATTTGGTACCCCTTGTGGGTTGATCTAGGAGTTTTGGGGAGAAATGGCGTGTTTTGAGCAGGTTGGAGGGTTTCCCATCTATGGGTTCCCATTTACATGATGTGTAGTTCAAATAACATGTCTTTTTTATTCTTCCTGATTGTGTAAGATGAAATTTTTGGGACTGCACTTCTTGTAACAGGGGTACACGACATGTAGGAGGCTTGGGCATGTGGCCGAGTACTATACCAAACACCTCATGTAGTGGTACACAGTCATGTATGGTACACAGAAAAACCCTTGGTGGGACGAACTCCATGTAGAAGTATATTTATAGTTGGGATATATGGTCAGGTATATGGTCAGGGACCCCATGTTGGGTTACACACCATGTACAGGCAATACATGTTGTTTACTTGGGCGTTTTATGCACTGAGTGGGGCTGGATACTTGGTCTAGTACCCTTGTAGGGGCACATGTTGTATACCACGAGATACACTTCGTGCACCTTATAAAATTACATGTTCATTGGATGGGGGAACATGTATGGGGAGGACCTCTATGGGTGAACATCGTGTGCCCAAAGTGTATGTCATGTACTTTCCCTAGCCTGGGCCACTTGCTTGTTTTTTACCCTGTTATTATAATTAGACATGTGAGTAGTCTATTCTGAGAATTTTTATATATAGATAATGATGGTGATATCCTTTCAATGTTCAGATAAGGTATGGATGGTGATTTTTACATTGAGAGTTTAGTATGATGTTTTCCTTGAGGCTTGGTTTGGGAATCATCTTGGGGTTTGGGTTGTGAGATACAAGACCCAAGTGAGGGTTGTGAGATCAGTGATCAGCATGGCTCAAGTGTTCCATGGTGAACTTTTTTAGGTTCTTTTGATAGATTCTAGTAGGTGGTACTGTGTTGTATCTCTTTGGAGATTTTTTTGTCCCTATGAGTTAGGACCAGTTTCTTGAGGTTAGAGCTATTGAAGTTTAACTTTTGTGTTTAGAGACCAGAGCTACTAGAGCCTTTGGGATAGTTGATCCTTTGGATTTAAGTTATGATCGGGTGTCATGGAGCCACTAATATTATTTTGAGGGAATTTTTAGAATTCCCTTATGGGATATTTTTTTAATAAGTGATCATTGGTTGTCCTAGCCAGCTATTGAGAATTCTTGTATGAAATGTTTTTTTGTTTATGTTGAGGAACTCTTGTAGAGAGTATCCTTATTTTTAGGTGCTCATGAAGACTGTTTTGAATGCGTATATTGGTGGTATTGTGCTTCTGGATGCCTATTTTAGTATATTTTTAATCAAGGATCATTTATAGGTTATTTGGGATGTTTCAGTACTGGGAATGTCCCATGCTTTTATATGAGCTATAGAAACCCCTCATAGGGTGTTCTACTCTTTTATGTAATTTAGATCAGTTGACATTGTTTCTATATTTTTTTCCAAGATCTTGGGTGTATTAGGGGATTCATGTGGTGTATGTTGCTTTATGTTGTGTCCCTAAGGACTGTGTGAATACTGAGTTTGGTTTCACCCTAATGTAGATCATGGATATCCCATGGGGGCTACTTTATTGGATGTTGAGATCGAGGGTGTTGATAGATTCCCCATGACTTGTTTTCCAATAGTTTATTGGAACAAATATTTCTTCTATTTGGATTATTGGTTCAAGGATGGATCATCTCATGTTTGGTTTGTTGTTGGTCATGAAATTTGAGGTAGTTTCTACTCAGGACAATGGTTTGAGGAGGAGACCCTTGGGATATCTTATACGAGTGTTGGACAAAGTTTTGATCTAGTTATCTCCTTTACTGACTTGGTACGGTTAGATAATATTAGGGGTCTAATGGATGATCTAGATGAGTGAAACCAACATATAGTAAAGTGTTATCCTTGAATAGTGTGTCTTAAGGCTCATTATGTGTCGAGGTACTTATGAAGTGGTTTTTCTGTACCGTTGATGTTATGTGTCCCTGGTTCCATGGATGTCGTGCACTCCCAATTTTTATGGATCCTCATGGGACATTTTTTGTGTCCATTTTTGGTGTCTGATTCATTCTGGAGAACCTTCATGACTAGTAGTTTATCTAGTTGTGTTGACCTAGACGTTCTTATTTCCAGTTCAAATAGTTTTGTTAGAGTCTTAGTGTATGGAAGACATGTGTTGTTTGTTCGGACGTCAATGGTTATTCCCTGAGGTCCATAATTTGTGCCTATTTTATTTGAATGTGTATTAAAACTGGTTTAGATCTGGTATACATGTCGGCTATTTTGTGGTTGGGTGGTCCATGTGATGTAAATCCTCTAGTCGGGACTAGAGCAAGGGAATATTTAACACAGGTGTCAGGAAAGAGCATACTGGTTGGGTTCTTTCTTGTTTTTTTTCCCTTTTTTATGTTGTTGTTCTTTTATTCTATCTTTTATTAGTTTTCAACTATGGTGGTCATATCACGTGTGACTGAACATGTTATGAAAAAAGATTTATAGGTCCAATTATATGGGTGTCATACTGATATTTATTTATCACCCTCTATACATGAACCCCGGTGTACATGCAGACCTGGTGTCTGCTTTTAGGTTGGAGCATAAGTTACGTAATGGATAGGGTTGAGGCCCAGTGTTTCTTGATCAAAAAAATATGCTCATGTGGATTCTCTGAATCAGGCTAATACAGCTCAAGTGTCTTAGAGACTAGGTATGTAGTTTGTCTCATGGTGGGTAGTAGAGCCTATTATTTTTTTAGTTTTTTTTATTTTTTATATTTGGACATTCTAGTGGGAGACCGGTTGTTGTATATTTTTCATCCTTTGAGTCTATATGATAGTATACTACATTACATTTATTATATCATTCTTCCATTTCATTTATTTATTATGAATACTCTGATGTTGATCTTTGTGTATGAGTTTAGTGATTTTCTAATTGTTATTACACTCTTAATAGAGGGAATTTTCTCCCTGTTTCACCTTTTCGACCCTCCCCACTGGTTGGCAGCCTTTGGAATTCAAGGAGGCTTACTTGACACCATGTGGATGTCTAGATCAGGATACATGTCAGGTCAACATGGATTGGTTCATTACAAAATGGTATCAATGGTTTTTTGGTTTTATGATTTTTGGAGTTGGTAGATAGATGGTCTAGGAATGTGTCAGAACTTGTGACTGATATTAGACATGTGTGTGTTGGACACCTTTTTCAATAGTAGGTCTATGTTTCCAAGGCATGGGACTTCTATTCATAGATTATTTTTTTATATTCCCTTGGTTTCTCTTAGTTTTATACACATGAGTTTAAGGATTTATGGTTTATTATGGTCTTTTTATATTGGCCTATGGGAATGAGGTCAGTGTTCATGTATAATTCTAGGAACATAGGATTAAAATGAAATATTTTTTTAGTGGGTTTTTATTGTATACTTTCTTATAACTACTGGTCATTTGGATCATGTGGCGATAGGTTTATTGGTGGTGAGATGCAGTTCCTTCAATAAGGGATGCATGTGTTTGGACCAAGGTGGTTGAAAGTTTATTTTAGATTTTGAAATAAGTTAATGATGATTTTTCTATATTTTTCTCAATACAATAAACTAAGTCACTTTTTAATTTTTGTTGATCAGATGAAATGGGAATCATACATATAAGATCGAAAACATTCCTGATAAGAAAGTTCATTGGTTTTACTTTTCTATTATGAAGAAATTTTTTAGTTAAATTGTCTTTTGGAATCAAATTGTGTCCAGAAGGAATTGTTTTTTATTGGATTGAGAAGAAGTATCAGAGTTTGAATGTATTTCAGGATATTCGATAAAAATATGATCATGCTTTTTGGTTTTGTAATTTTTTAATATCAAATTATTTTATGAAAAACTTTTGATCCAAGAATTGTGAAATAAAATAGGAGAGAATGTTTTTTAATTAAGACAATGATATATTGATCTAAATATTCCAAACATTATGAAGAAGTCATGGTACAAGTATGATCTTGTAGAAGAAGAATGGGTTTTAAGTCAAAGTCTTTCAGTCATAGTTCATCAGTGTGAGGATCACCGAACGGAGAAATTTTTTGAATGCTAGGAAGTTTGAAGTTACTAAAATCATATGTTTTAATAAACTACTAATCAACCCATCAGACAAAAAGTGTTGTCAATCCATCAGAGTAATTATAAAAACAATCCATCAGATATAGTGTTTGTATCAATAGGGCATCAGAGCCAGATCAGTTTTGTGGGAATAATCAGAGAGGTTTTTTTATGTTGATTAGTATGTGGGTGCTATTTGACCTGATGAATGAGAAAAAATTTAGAGACATATCTATAATATTGGATCAAAGACTGATCAATCTGATGGATTTCAATAATGTAGTCAACTATTTTCAAAAACAATGAATTTATTAAGTGGTTCAAGATTCATTAGACCAGATGGTACACCAATACATCAAAATAAATCAGATATTAATCCGTCAGATTCATGCTGATACTGATGAATCATCAGACTCTATATTTTATTAAATGTATGGTCATTAGTCTAAGGTTTTGTTGAAAAAATAAATAAAATGTGATCTTTTTTCTACTCTTTAAGTGTTTTCTAAGGGTTTTAATATCTTTAAAATTTGAAATGATGTTAATGGAAAAACATACAAACTACTTGATCCACCTAATGGCAATCCAATAAAGAAACCGAACTCTAACAATGTTTCAAAAAAATTTAAGGAATATTAGTTTCATGTATTTAAGATGGTACGAAGAATCAAAATGGTAGTCTTCAACTTTACAATGCTTCAATGTAATGAGAAATTGTATCAGAACAAAATTTGTATCAAACTGAAGAAAATTTTGTAATTCCAAAGAAGTTTAATGTTGTGAGAATATTCAATAAGTTTCAAGAAGAATTTGAATGAGTTGAGAAGCACTGAAATTGTAAAATATGATGTCAAAATGAATGTGAAATTTTAGTGTCTAGAAATTTGGTTAATCAGGAAACTAAAATTTGTTTCCCACCCATACCACTTACAACACACCTTTAAATAGAAGGAAGTAAAATGTACTTTATAATGATGGAAACACTATTCTTGTGTGGAAAATAGTGAGAGCATTTAATGTTTTGAGAAGTTTCAAGATAGATTTTTCTTAACTAAGTTTTCTGCAGTGTGTAAAAAGAAGGAAGAGGTTACCAGATTAGACCGAGAAATCAGACTAACATTTCTGGGGAAATATAGAAGTGGTTCAAAAAACATTCTAGAGTATCTTTACAAATATTTTTTCTAAAATAACGAATCGTACTGGGGAATTGGACTAAGCCATCGAATTTAGTTTTTGTAAAAATTCAAGAAAGGTTTTTTCAACCTACTGTTGGGTAGGAAAGTGAAGAATTATGTTTTTAAGAATTATAAAATTATAATTTATTGAAGCAACATGGTGAATTTTTTGAAATCAACTAATTAAGGTTTATTAACTTGTTAAAAATATTTTTTATAACATTTGTGCTATAAGAATCACATAAACTATTATATTGATCGTAGTCTTACACAAGTGTAAGGGGATTTCCAAATTTTTGAATCCACACAAAAGGATGTTTTTTCTAGTAGATCATGTGGTATTGGATTATTTCCAAACCATGTTAAGGAATAGCTAATCTTATTGAGTACTGAACCTCATAAACACTTGCATTCCTCTGGATGTGTGAATATGTTTTATAGAAAAGTGATAAATATTTAATAGGTGGATATGGTTGTTACACAAGAAAGTTAACATAAAAGAAAAGGGTTGTCCAAACAACCACTAAATGTGATAGATCTCAAGATTATTTCCAACATTGTATCTAAAACACCTCACTTAGAGGAAACAAGTATAACTTCTATGCAGAGGCAATATATAACTCTAATACACTATCCCAGGGTAGATACCTCTAAAATGATAGTAGCATGATAATATAGAAATAAGGGAGAATACCATATCATAACTAGAATGGTTCAACAACCATAAAATGAGTAATTTTATAACAAAAGAGGTAAACAAAAAAACTTGGGGTACTGAATGAATATCTACAAATTGAATTCCCATGTTCTATCCTCTATTCTATCTTTTTCACAAAAGTAAATGAACTAAGGGAAAATCACACCCATGAAATACCTTTCCCTGGTGGTCCTGGATCTCTAGAGGCTGCACCTTCAAGGTCTCATCATTTGCAAAGTTGGTGTCACCCAAATCAATGATATGAGAGTCAACATGAACATAATAGTGGTGTTTATTCATGTGAAAAAAATAGTTTATCCATCTCATCCTAGAGGGAACTGTTATCTGATATTCCAGGACTCCAATGTGATGTAATACCTCAAAAGGCCCAAATAACTAGGTAAAAAGATTACTCCCATGATAAAACCTGCACTGCCCATGATGATAAGTCACCTTTAGGAACACGCGATCTCTAACTTCAAACTCCAAAGGTCTCCTCTTATGATTGGAATATGAATTTTGATGATATTACACTACCTTCATTCTTTCATGAATCATCTGGACCATATCTATCATAATTTTCACAAGTTCTTGCCCAAGAATTATTAAATCTCTGACCCCATTCTAGCATAAAGAATAATGGAAATTTCAACCAAACAAATATTAAAATAGTTCCATGCCAATATTGAAGTGAAAAATATTATTTTAAGAAAAATCAACCAAATTAAGGTGCATCATCTTCAAACCTCCAAAATCCAGGATACAAGAATGCAACATTTCTTCAACATTCTGGATATCCTGATCTGTCTAAATGACTATCTCTAGATGAAATGCAGTGATACAAAACAAATGAGATATAAAATCAAGCTAGATACCTCACTTCACCCTACAGGTAAAATAATGACCATGATCATAGATGATCATCCTCAGTATTCCATGGAGTCACATCACCTCCTCAAGATACTTCCTCGACAAAAAATCTACTGATCTCAATTTAGTGATCTCTATGAAGTGGGTTGATTTTATAAAACAATCCACTTTCACCCATATATCATCAAAGATTCCATGATCTTAAGGTAAACTGGTATTGAAGTCCATCAAGATGTATTTCTCTTCCACTGGGGAACATCGAATGGCTGGAGAAAACCACTAGAAACATGGTACACAGCCTTCACTTTCTAGTATACAAAATATTGAGACATAAACATTACAACTCCATTATTCAACCTAGGAAACAAAAACAACCATCTCAGAGTTTAGTATATATTTTTCATTCTAGTATGTGCCACCAATGGTGAGATATAGAACCCATGTAGATCCACATCACATGCCTCCAAAATGATTAAAATACTCCCCTATAATAGCACTTATTTTATTTTATCCTTAGACCAACCATCAGGGGAATCACCAAACACAACTCGATTTCTCCAAATCTTCACCTCAAAATCCCCTAGCTCGGACTCTTCCACTCGATTCACCAAAGACAACTACATAGTCATCTGGAAAAGAGAACTTATACCTATAACCTCTCCCATATAAAGATTTATCATAGATATTTCTTCCATCACTCACTAGGAATCTCTAAATTCATGCATAGAATCGTTATCTAACTTCTTTATCAGCATATCAACTATAAAATTAACCTTTTCTAGTGTATATAAAATCTAAAATTTGTAATCCTAAAATAATTACATATACCATACCTATCTCAAGTTTAAGTCATTCTTGGAGAATATATACCTCAAAATCCTATGATCGGTAAAAACAACAAAATTATTTTCAATAATTTAATGTTGCCAAAACTTCAAGGAAAACACAGTAGCCACTAACTTGAGATCATGGGTGGAATAGTTATTATCATGGGGATGTAACTATAGAGACCCAAAAGAAACAATTGATCTCTATTTTATCAGAATGAAACCTTACCCAACAAGTTAATAATTACAAAAAAAACATCAAATTGAACTCCCACTATAGGAAAACAAAGAACTAGAGCACTGACCAACTTCTCTATCAGGTACTCAAAAGCTTCCTAACAATGGTCAGTTTAAAATAGCACTCAATCGTTTTTAGAAAATTATGTCATATGATATGCAGCCCAATATAAATCAGCTATAAACCTCCTATAATAGCCTACAAGACTATGAAAACTTCAGAGCCCGGCAAATTCCATGGGGGGTACCTAATAAATTAGTACCTCAATCTTTAAAATATCCATAGCTACTCCCTACCCGGAAAAGACATTCCATGAGGATGAAATTCACGAGCCTAGAACTCACACTTCAGAAACATCATGAATAGTTTATGATTATGAAGGACTCCCAAAACACTATGAAGATGCTCTATGTTCTCCTCCTTATATGTGGATAATATAATGATTTCATCATTGAAAACTCTACGGACCCGGGTCATCACGGGATGTGAAATTCCTGGGAAATTTGAAATTTTTTATTCCTAAAAGTGTTTCAAGGGAAAATGATATTTTATCTTATGATATTATTTATTATAAATTTTATAACCAATACATTGGTCTCAAAATATGGATTTTACCCTTGGAATAGAGTATAGTGTGAATCGGATTCATTCGAATTTTCACATAATATTTAATATGTAATTAATTTAATATTAATTTATTAATGTATATTTTTTAGGTTATATATTAAAAATGGATTTTCAATTTTATATACTATCTCTATCATTTATTTTGTAATTTTATGTTTTTACTAGGAGAGGGATAACCATGTGTCGTGCGTTCGGGTTGGGTCTGGGTCCAGACTCCCTTTTCTTTTTTCTTTTATTTTCCATTTGTTTATTTTTTTCTTCCCTTTTTATTTCTCCATTTTTCCCTTTTTATTATCATACATTAAACTATGGGATTACCTTCACATGATCTAGATAGGGAGATATAGATTATAAAAAGAGTAAAAGGGAGGAGGTATCGTCGAGAGTTCATCTTAGGTTTAGATTAGAGTGTGGAGGCTATAATAGGAAGATTAGGCATAAAGAATTAGTGGTTTCCACATAAAGGTAGTCTTGTTTTACTTTTTATTACAAAAATCCTCATATTTTAGTTTTTTATAAATTTTTACCCCATTTTTAGATTGTTTGGGTCCCCTTGTGGGTTGATCTTGGAGTTTTAGAGAGAAACTAGTTGTTTTGGGTCGGTTGGATGGTTTCCCATATGGGGATTCCCATGTACATGATGTTTGGTTCATATAAAACATGTTTTTTGTTATTAATAATCAATTAATATGATGTTTTAGTGACTACAATCCATGTATTGGGAGTACATGACAAGTCGGGGGCTTGGGCATGTGGTCGAGTACTTAGCCAGACACCTCATGTGGTGGTACTTGTCTGTGTAGGGTACACAAAAAGACCCTAGGTGGGATGTATGCCATGTAATAGTACATGGATAGGTGTGATACATAGACAAGTACATGGGAAGGGACCCCATGTGGGGTCACACGCCATGTATATGCGATACACATTGTGTACTCGGGGATTTTACACACCAAGTGGGGATAACTACATAGGATAATACCCATATAGGGGAACATGTTTTATACCAAGACATGCACATAAGGTACCTTATAAAAGTGCATATCGAGTTTCTGTAGGTACATGGATGGAGAGGACCTCTATGGGTTTACTTTGTGTACCCAAAGTGCATGTCATGTACTTTCACTACCCTGGCCACTTGCCTATTTTTTCCCTATTGTCAGAATTGGACTTGTGAGTAGTCCATTATGAGAATTTTTCTACATATACCATTATATTGATATCCTTTTAGTGTAAATATACCATATGAATGGTGCTTTTGAATTTGAGAGTTTAGTATGATGTTTTCTTTGGGGATTGGTTTTTGAATCATTCTAGGGTTTGAGTTGTGAGTTGTGGGGCCCAGGATATATTTGTTAGATCGGTGATCAGTAAGGATCAAGTGTTATATAGTGATATTTTTTAGGTTCTTTGGTTATATTCTAGAATGTAGGATTGTGTTGAATCTCTTATGATATATTTTTTTCCCTACATATCAGGACCAGTTGTTCCATGTTAGAGTTATTGAGGTTTAGCTCTTCGGTTTGGAGACCACACCTATTAAAGCCTTTGGGATGGTTGGACCTTTGGATGGAAGTTATGACTCGATGTCATTGAGGTTCTAATATGATTCTGAGGGAATTTTGAGGATATCCATTATGGGATAGTTTTTTATCAAGTGATCATTTTTTGTCGTAGATGGATGTTAATAATACCCCTATGGTATGTTTTGTTTTGGATTGTGTTGAGTAACCCTTGTGGAGAGTATATTACTTATGAGGTGGTGATGAGGACTATAGGTAATTCCCTAATTAGAGGTATTATGATTTTGGATAACCCTTTTGGTACATTGTTGATCTAAGATCATTTATATGTCATTTTGAATTTTTCAGTATTGGTCTAGAGGAACCACTCATATGGTGTTCTTCTCTTTTATGCAATTTGGATTGGTTGAGCTTGTTTTTATGAGTATATCCCAAGAGTTTGGGTGTATCAGGGGAGTCCTATGGTGGATTTTTCTATATTTTGTGACCCCAAGGACTGTGTGAGCACCATGTTTGGTTTGACCCTAAGGTAGGTCATAGAGAGCCTGTGGTGGCTGCTTTATTGGATCCTGAAATCTAAGATTCTAAGAGAGACCCCATACCTTATTACCCAATACATTATTGGAACAAATGTTTATGTTATTTGTATGGTTGGTTGTAGTTTTAATCATCCCAATTTTGGTTGGTCATTGGCCATGACATTTGTGGTAGTTTCTACTCATGACTATTGTTTGAGGAGGAGACGCTTAGGACATCTTGGATCAGTTGTTGGCCTTGAGTTTTTATTGGGTTCTCTCCTTTATTTTTGTGGCATGGTTAGAAAATATTAGGGATCTTATGTATTATATAGATTAGTTAAACCAACATCTTGTTAAGTGTTATCACTGAATAGTGTGTCTTTGAGCTTTTGATGTGTCAAGGCACTTAAGAAGTTGGTTTGCTACACCATAGATTACTTGTGCTCCCGAGGACATGGATGTTGTGTGCTCCAAGTTTTTATGGAGCCCCAACAGAACATTTTTTTTGGGTATATATCTACTGTATGATTCATTATATAGGACCATCAGTACTAAAAGGTTCTCTAGTTGTTTCAACCTAGATGTTCATATTATTAGTTCAAATAATTTTGTTGGAGCTATAGTTCCTAGTAGTCATGTGTTGTTTGTGTGGATGTCTATAGTGGTGCCTTAGGATCCATAATATGTGCCTATTTCATTTATATGTGTTGTAAATACAGTGTAGATCTATAAGAGGTGTTGGTTGTTGTGTGGTTTGGTGATTCACGTGTTGTAAATCCTCTAGTGGTGTCGAGATCTAAGGTAGATTTAACTTGGGTTTCGGACTAGAACCCGCTATTTAGCTACTTTCTTGTGTTTGGTTTTCCCCTTTTTTATACAGTTGATCTTTTATGCCAGTTGATATTAGTTTTCAACTAGGGTGTCCATATCACATGTGCATGAACATATTATGAAAATAAATTTATAGGTCAAATGATAGGGGTGTCCTACTAATATTTATTTCTCACCCCCTATACATGAACATCGGTGTACATACATACCTGATGTCTGATTTTATGTTGGATCACATGATTCTTGATGGATAGGTCTGAGGCCTAGTGTTTCTTAATCTAGAAAATCTTCTCATTTGGAGTCTCTAGATCGAGATGATACAGATCAAGCATCATGGATACTTGGTATGTTTTTTTTTCTCATTGCAGGTCTTAGGGACTTTTTTTAGTTTTTTTATTTTTTTTATGTAGTCATGTTAGTGGTTGAGTAGTTGTTGTGAATTTTTCATCCATTGATTTTTTAATTAATATACACTACATTCTATTTATTATAGTATTCTTATATTTCATTTATTTATTATGAATACTCTGATGTTGATCATGGTGTATGAGTTTAGTTATCTTTCAACTATTATTAGACTCTTAACTAGGGTATTTTCTCTCTATTTCCCCTTTTACACCCTCACCACTAGTCTGTAGCCTCTGGAATTCAAGGAGGTGTGTTGAGGCCTTTTGGGAGTCTCGATTGTGTGACATCTCATATCGACCCAGACTGGTTTGTTACAAAATGGTATCAAATGTTTTTAGTTTTATGATTTACGGAGTTGGTAGATAGGTGGCCTAGGAATGTGCCAAATTTTTTATGGATATTAGACTAGATTGTTGTGAAAACCTTTTCTTAGAGTAAGTCCAAGTTTCCATGTAATGGGATTTTTGTTCTTGGATTATGTTTTTAAAGTTTCTTAGTTTTTCTTAGTGAAATGCACTTGAGTATGGGGATTTATGGTTTATTCTGGTTTCTGGATCTTAGCTTGTGGTCAAGAGTCTAGTGTTCATTCATCATTCTAGTAACATAGGATGCACATGAAATATTCCTATCTATGGTTTTTATTGAATATTTTATTATGATGATAGGTCATACAGATCGTGTGGTGACAGGTTTACTAGTGGTGTAGATGTAGTTCCTTCAATGAGGGATGCATGTGTTGGGACCAAGTTGGTTGTATGTTTTTTTCAGATGCTGAACAAAGATTGTATGGAATATTTTTGTATTTTGTTTTCATTACATAAAATCAATTCACTTTCTAATTTCTTTTGATCGGATGAATGGGGCATCAGACTCATAAGATCAAACTCATTATTGATAACAAATTATATTGGTTTCAGTTTTCTATTTTGAATAAATTGTTTGGGTATAGTGGTTTTTATAATCGCATTGTTTCCAGAAAAAAAAAATTCATTAGAGTGAGAATAAGTATCTATGTTTCAATTTCTTTCAAGAAATTTGATTATAAAATAAAGATTTTATGTGGTTTTGTAAGTTTTCAATATCAAAAGTTTTCTAAAAAACTTACGGTCCAAGTGTTGTGAAATAAATGAGGTGAAAAGGTCTTATAAGTCATACCATGATATTTCAATCTAAATATTCCAAACATCACGAATAAGTCATGATACATGTACATGTTTGTAGAAGAACAAATATTTTGAAGTCAAAGTCTTTCGGTCATAGTTCCTTTGTGTGAGGATCATTGGACGCTGAAATTTTTTGAAGGTTGGGATAATTGAAGTTTCTAGAATAATGTGTTTTTTAAGTATTAATTGATTTAACCATTAGAAACAAAGTTTCATTTATCAACTTGATGAATTTGGGAAACAATCCATCAAACGTAGTGTTTGTATCAATAGGGATTCAGAGTCAGATCATAATTGTTTTTTGAGAATAAGAAGAGTGGTTTGTTGAAGTTGATCAGTAAGTTAGTGTTATTAAAACTGATGAATGAATATAAATTAAGAGACTGGTCCATTAGAGGTGATTATAGATTGATCAATCTAATAGATCTCAAAAATTTAGTCAACAATTTTCAAAATCTTTGAATTCATTAAGTGTTCGAAGAGTCATTAGACCTGATGAGACATCGATACATCAGAATAAATTAGAGACTAATCCATAAATTCCATGTTAATACTAATGAATCATCTAACGTTGGATTTCATCAAATTTAGGATCATCGATATGAAGTTATTTAGAAAAAATAAAGAAATGGTGATGTGTTTTTCTTCTCCTCAAGTGTGGTCTATGGTTTTAATATCTTTATAAGTTGAAATGATGTTAAAGGAAAAATATTAGAACAACTTGATCAACCTAAAGGAAAGACAATAAATAAATATAGTTCTAATAATGTTTCAAAAATGTTTAAGGTAGATTAGTTTCATGTATTTCAATTGTCATAAATAATAAGAATGAGTATCTTTACCTTTACAAATGCTGCATCCTAATGAAAAAAGTATAGGAATTAAATTTGTATTAGACTGAGTAAAAGTTTTTAAGTAAGAATAAGGATAAATTTGTGAGAATATTAGAGAAATTTTGAGAAGAATTTGGATGAGTTGAGAAGCATTGAAATTTTCATATATGAATTCAAAATGAATTTGAAATTTGAGTGTCTTGAAATTTTTTTGGTTGGGAAAGTGAAAATTTATTCCCACCAATAGCACTTCTGGCACACATATAAATAGAAGTAAGTATAATGTACTTCATAGTGATGAGAAAAAATTTCATGTGTGGTAGATTTTGATATAATTGAAGGTTTTTAGAAGTTTCCAGATTGATTTTTCAGAGGAATTTTTATGGAGAAATGAAGAAGAAGGAAGAGTTTAATGGATAAGACCGATGATTCAGAATGAAATTTCCAAGGAAAGATATAATTGGTTTAGAATTGTTTCTAGAGTATATATTCTTATTTTTTAGGACTGAAGAATCAAATTAGGTAATTGGACTCATCCATCGAACTAATGTTTTGTAAAAATTTAGAAAGGTTGTTTCTACCCGCTGCTAGGTAGGAATGTGAAGAATTATGATCTAAAAAATTATAAATGTTTATGTTTTTTAAGAAGCATAAGGACCTCTTTTTAACCCATTGGGGAAGGTTTCTTAACTTGTTATAAAATATTATTTACATCATTCATGCTAAAAGAAGCACATACACTTTTTTATTAATCGTTTTCATACAAATGTTTAAGGGTATTTCCTAAAAAATTTTCCATACAAAAAGAATATTTTCTAGTGGATTTTGTGTTATTGGATACTTTTCAAACCATGCCAAGGACTAGATACTCTTACTTATTAATGAACCTTGTAAATAATTTCGTTCGAGTGGATATGTGAATTTTTTTCTTTTAGCAAAGTGATAATTCTTTAATAGTAGGTGAAGGTTTTTACACAAGAAACTTAACATAAAATAAAAAATTATCACTAATTCACTCCCTCCCCCCCCCCCCTCTGTGACACATTGGTCCTAGTTTGTCCTTTTCAAGTGGTATCAGAAAAAAGGTTATCTTTGTTTACTCTTTGATGAAGTTTTTGAAGAGAAGTTTCTGTGGATAAATTGAATTGTGTTAATAATAGGGTGATTCCAGTATTTTATGTAATGAACTGTCATATCTGGAATTATAGAATGTTTTAATACTTATGTCTCTTGGGTATGATATTTTGTAAGTTTCTATAGATGTATTTCCTCCTATTATTGATAATAATCCTCTTATATATATGTATAAAAAGAATACAGAGAATAATTTAAGAGCTAAGAATACTTTACTCTCATCACTTTCTGATAGTGAATTTCTTAGAGTGAAGGGAGATTCTAATTACAAAGGTAACTAGGAGAAGTTAATAAACACTTATGAAGTTAATACAAAGGTATATAAATCCAAGTTACAAATTTGGATATTGAAGTATGAGGATCTAAAAAGTGGCGAGTTTGAATCTTTTAGTGGCTTCTTTATAATGGTAAATTATATTTTTATCACTGTAAGATGTCTTCTTGAGAATTTGGATGATTAAACTATACCTGAAAAGATATTTAGAATTATTATTGATAAGTTTGATACCCAAGTTTCATATTTGGAAGATAGAGATCTTGAAAATCCATCACGGGATGACCTTAATAGTACTCTAATTACATATGAAATGATAAGGGATAATGTTATGAAAGGAAAACAAAATGTATCGATAAATGTCCTTTAAGGCTGTCAAGTAGGGTAAGTATAAGAAGAATCTTAAATATGAAGAAGATTATGGTTATAAATCTAAAAATGTGGTTAGTAACAATCTTCTTGAATTTTTATCCGTGTTTTATAAAAACTTAAAATAGGTATAGGAAAGTATAAAGAGAAGCTACCCCTAAAATTTTTTGAATGTGGAGTTGTTGGGAACTTTGTTGTAAATTTTCCTAAAAAAATGAATGAAGAAGATAGTGATGAAGATGATAGACAGGCAATAAGATCTTGAAAAAACATGATGATAAATCAAAATCTTATTCTAATATAAATGATAAAAGGTTCTCTAAATCCAAAAGTCTATGTTTTATCTAAATATGATGAAGAGGATTATAGTGAACTTAAGGCAAAAAAGTTTACTGAAGTTTTTGGAGAAAATATTTTCATTACAATAGTTAATGATGATGAGTTTTTGAAGTAGTAGTTATGAATAAGAAGATACTGAGTTAGAATTTCATCTAGAAATGGAGTTTAAAGATTGTCTCAGAGATATTGTGGGACTTGAAAGAGAGATAAAGAAATTGAAGAAGGAAAGTCCTATAGAAAACAATCAGAAATGTATTCTTAAATAGAAATCTAATTTTATAGAAAAATTTGATTTTCTAAAGAAGTATCTTGAAAAAAATAAATTAGAATGAACTTCTTAAAGTAAAGTTGAAAGAAAAGGAGGAAGATTTGGAACCTGATTAACAAATTTTTTCTAAATCTAAGTAGGTAGTTACAAGTTTCAATAACTCTATCTCTAAAGTTGGTGAAATTTATAAAAAGTAATAGCCTGATAAGGGTCAATGAAAGTTGCCTTAAAATTTTATAAAGAAAGTTTAAAACGTTTCTATGAGATGGAAGGCTAATAAAATTATGTATGTGGCCAAAACTAAGAAATTTGGTAGTTCATAAGTTTCTAAAAAAATGTGTTAGAAAAAAAAGTTTTAAACACTTATGATTTTGATAAATTATAGAAGAAATATGAAAAGAATAATAATATCCTGGTTGATAATATAAAGTATGGGGCTCAGCAAAGTTCTAACAAGAAATATAATAAAGTTATCGGATAACATGTTCACAATTCTAAAAAAATGGAAATTGTAGAGGTAAATATTCTTTCTATGGTTATTTCTAGAATTTTTTTGGATTTTGGAATTTTGAAAATATGTTTTGGTTAAACCAAAAAACCTAAAATTATCCCATTAGTTATAGGAATAAAAGTTTATGGTGGATTCAATCTCCCCAAAGAATGAATTCTGAGAAAAAAATTAAAGTTGAAAATAGGTTCTAACCTTTGGAAACTATTTTTGAGAGATGTGAAGAACATGGACATCCTAAAAAAGGATATATTCTTTACTATTATAAAAACATGTTTATAATAATTTCCATAAGACATATGTGAAGAAATATAAAGGTAAATAATGGTTTTCTTCATACATGATAGGAGATTTGAAATTTTTGAATAATGTGAAATACTTCAAAGAATGAATAGTGATCTTTGGAAATGATGAATCTCTCAGAATCAAAGGTGTTAAATCTACTATTATTGGGGAAAAAATTTTAAATCCAAGAAATATTTGTTTTTTAAGGGGTTTAAACAAAATCTATTGAGTATTTAATAACTTTTTGATGAAGTTAATGAAGTTTTTTTAGAAAATATGGTTTTGTTTGGAAAATAAAGGAAGATGGAATATTTGTTACAATAGGCCAATGCACAAGAGGAAACTTTTTTCAAGTTAGTGAGGTTAGGAATACATATTAATTATGAATGATGGAAGAGAATTATTTATGGAATAAAATAAAGGTAAATATGTGTCATAGAGATATGATAAATTTATCAAATTGATATAGTGCGTGATATTCATAATATGTTAAGAAGAAGAGATTGGTGTTGATCAATTTGTCAGAAAGGGAAGATAAAAAAATCTATGAATAATAAAGCTGATATTCGATCAACTTGAACCCTTAAACTTATTTTTCCTGATATTTTTGGGCTAATTAGAAAACAATAAACTTTTATAGATAATTAATTCATTTATTTCATTGATTTTTTTACTCGAATTGATTGTGTTATGTGTTTGAAACATAAATAGAAAGCTATGAATATGTTTAAGAGTTTTAGTAGAATACATGAGAATAAATGTGGGTATTCTATGAATACATTCCCAAATTATAATATTGGTGAATACAATAATTAAGAGTTCAAAATTTATCTTGAAAAACATGGAATTCAGCATGAGTTAAATACACCTTACACACCAGAACAAAATGGCATTGTTGAAAGGAAGAATAAAAGTTTAGTTTAGATGGAGAACACAATGTTGATTGTGCATGATATTTCTCACTACTTCTGGAGGTAAGAAATGAGCACATAAGTTTATATTCAAAATCAGTGTTTCTATAGTATAAGTTATTATATGACTTCTTATGAAATATTTTATGATAAAACTCCACGTTTGAAACACTTAAGAGTTCTTGTGATTCCCTAAATCATAAATAAAAAATATGGAAACATTGGTAAGTTTGATTAGATAGGGTAATATGGAATATTTATTGAATATGTTATATATGTAATAGGATGTAGATGTTTAAATAAAGAGAATTGAAGAATTGTTGACTCCATTGATGTAAAAGTTCTTGAAAAATATTAGGAATATGTTTCAGAATCTCATGCTGGTAATAAATACGAATAAGATTAAATATTTTTTGTTAAGAAACATGAAATTGATTCCAAAAATTTTGAAACATAATAGATATAAGAACCAGAATCTTCTATTTCTAGTGATGTAGAATAATGTCGTACAACTCATCTAAGGCTAAAAAATAGGTGGAATCTCAAACCAATATTGGTGATTAGCAAAAAAACGTTCAAATATGAAGAACATAAAAATTTGTTACACAAACTTCTTTGTATTCAAAATTTGAGCCAAACGATGTTAATAAAGCTTTTGAGAATCCATAATGGATTCATTCTATGAATAAAGATTTGGATCAAATTGAGAAAAATGACACTTGTGAACTTACATAGAAACCAAATGAAAAAAATGTTATTGGTACAAAGTGGGTGTTCCGGAACAAGTTAAATGAAGATGGTGAAGTGATAAGAAACAAAGAAAGATTAGTGTGAAAAGGTAACTCGCAAATTGAAGGTATTTATTCTGATGAGACTTTTTCACCAGATGCAAGATTAGAAAAAATAATAACCATTCATAAAATTTATTCACAATGAAGTTATAAAATTTTCTCATGGATGTAAAGTCATAAATTCTGAATGGAGAACTTGATGAAGAATTTTATATTGAACAACTGAGTGGTTTTTTATTGTGAGGTATGAAAGTTATGTGTGCAATTTGAAGAAATATTTTTATAGTATAAAGAAATCTAGAAGGTCATTTTATTCCAAATTGTATACCTTCTTAAGAAAGGTGAACTTTAAGAAAGGAAAAGTTGATAGTAATATCTAAATCAAATAAATTTGGGGGATTTACCTCACTATTACTATATATTCTTATGGAATTATCTTTTATGGGAATTACGAAATAAATTTTGAGTGGTTTTCTGAATAAATGAAGAGGTTTTTTTTTGAAATTTATATGCTTAGTAGAATGAAATGATTTCTTGGGAAGAAAATCTCAAAAAATAATAAATAAATTTTTATTTCTCAAGAAATGTATTCTGGAGCTTCTTAATAAGTTTGGAATAGAATAATTGAAACATGTTTCACACCAATTTCAAGGGGAACCAAGTTAAACAAATATGGAGAAGGAAAGGAAGTTGACTCTAAATAGTTTTGTAAGTTTATTAGAAGTTTGTTATTTTTGACTGCCTCAAGAACATATATTTTTTATGTGGTTACCTTATGTGAATGATTTTAAAGTGAAA
This sequence comes from Viscum album, assembly GCA_963277665.1. Lineage (NCBI taxonomy): Eukaryota > Viridiplantae > Streptophyta > Magnoliopsida > Santalales > Viscaceae > Viscum > Viscum album. The sequence goes on from OY728150.1 coordinate 1,846,459,980, forward strand.
CAAAATAATCACATCTATTAGCTAGAAAAATAATTCTGAAATATATCAAATGCATAAAAAATCAGAATCAAATAAGATAGCTCAAGAAAATTCGATTTTTTTGTTACACGGATGTTGATTAGGAAGGAATTGCTGATGATAAAAGATCCACATCTGGTGAATTTTTTATGGGTAAAGTTTTATAAATTAGAATACTAAGAAACAGAATTTCGTGACTCTTATTACAAATGAAGTTGAGTGTGTTACTTCTATTCAAGTTACAACAAAACTTATACGGATGAAGACTCGGCTTGAAGACTTACTTGTTGAGGTTATTTTACCTATGCTCATAGGATGTTATAATCATAGTGTTATAAACCTTACAAGAAAACCATTACAATATTATTATTCAAAAAATTTGATATAAAATATAACCTCATCAAAGGGCATGTGGAGAAGAATGTACCTAAGATGGAGTATGTTCCTACAAAGGAAAAAGTTGTTGAAATATTCACAAAATCTTTACCAAAATAATAATTTTTCAAAATAAGTTTGAACATGGGAATCCAAACTCTTTCTCTTTAAGGTTGAGGTATGTGTTTTCCCCCTCTCTCATATAGTCATGGATGGTGTTGTCAATGGGAAGAAAATGATGTTTCATAAATCTATCCATTGATATATGCTAATCCTTTTAAATAAGCATGTATATAGGGGGTTTATGGGTATGTTATAAACTCAACATATAATTGTGTTAAATGTTCTAATAGATTATTGTAGTGTATATAGGATCCTCTTTTTTATAGGAAGAAATAAATAAATATGTTTTGAAGAGTGAAAGTTTTGAGAAAAATTTTCTTAAGTACCTACTTATAGACAACATGGGTTTACTATTACTGATTCTTATTTCCTGTAATTAGTTTTCCCTAAAAGGATTATAATTGTTTATTAGTGTTCCATATCTTGACTTTACAATGTTTTGTGATTTTTGAACCTTGGTTGACAAAAAAATCTAAAGGGGGATATTTTTGGGACAAAGGTGGCTGGAAGTTGTTTTTAGATGCTGAAAGAAGTGTGTGCATATTTTATTTTTTATTTTTATCATTAGAAAACAAATTCAACTTTTAATTGTTGGTAATAATATAAAATGAGCCTTATAATTAGAATATTACAATCATTCTTGGTAATAAATTCCATTGATTTTGGTTTTTCATTCTGAAGAAGTTTTCTGGGTAAAGTGGTTTTTGGAGTAACATTTTGGTCAAAAAGAATTTTTTGATCTAAGTGAGTAAAAGTATCAAAGTATAAATTAATTTTATGATATTTTATACAAATATTATGATGATTTGATTTTTGGTAAGTTCTTAATATCATAGGTTTTCTGAAAAACTTAAGATCCAAGAACTGTGAAAGAAAATAAGAGAAATGGTTTTGTAAGTCAGATGATGATATATCGATATGAATATTCAAAACATCATGAAGAAGTCAGGATACAAGTAGGATATTATATAAAAATAAAGATTCCAGAGTAAAAGTATTTCATTTTTATTTAATCTGTGTGAGGATCATCAGAAATAGAAATTGTTTCAATGTTGGAAAGTTTAAAGTTTCTAAACTAGAATTTTTGATGAAATACTGATCAACCGACCCATCAAACATAGAGTTCCACCAATATATTTTAGGAATTCGAACTCAAATCCATCATACATAGTTTTTATATCAGTGAGTCTTTAGAGGCCGATCCAAATTGTTTTTTGAGAATAGAAAGAGAGGTTTGTTGACATCGATTAGTAAGTTGGAGTTTTTAGGACAAATGAATGAGACAAAATTTTAAGACTGATCAATCATATTAGATCACTGTGTGATCAATATGATGGAGTTAAATATTATAGTCAACCATTTTAAAATATATATATGAATTGATCAAATGGTTCAAGATTCATCAGACCATATTTGATGTGGTATTGGATTATATCCAAACAATGATAAGGACTAGCTACTCTTATTGAGTAGTTAACCTTGTAAATACTTGTGTTCCTATGGAAGTGTGAATTTTTTTCAACAAATTGATAATTCCTTAAAAAGAGGTAATGTTTTTCACAAAATAAATTTAACATAAAAGAAAAATTTATCATTGATTTACCCCCTATCCCTCTTAGTGATACATTGATCTTGTTTGGGAATTTTTATCATGGAGTCCCATGTGAATTGGAATTAGGATCTGATATCCATGTTGGTGGCTCAATAAGGGAAATTATTCTTAAGGGATATTTAGATTATGATTCTTTTTCCTTGACCTGGTGGTTCTCATGAAGTCCCATCTTCATGTTTTTGAGGAAGGGACTTTTTTTACCATATATTGTTTGTTGGGTCATGTAGTGGGGCTCGTGTTCCTCCTATAAATGATGGCTTGTGTGGGAATGGTTTTTTTTTCTTGTTGGTGTTGTTTAGGTATGATATCACCAATATTTAGTTAGGCATGAGGATTCCTTTTGTTTGAGAACTAGGGTAATAGTAATGCCCCATGTCTCATGGCTAGCTTGAGAGTTTAGGTTTGGTTGGACCCCCGGACCCTTCCCATTTTGTTATCACTTTTTTGTAGCATGGTGAAGGTGTGGTTAGGTGCTTTTGGTTTTGGCTAGATACCCATGTAGAGGGTGGTTAGTGGTTTTAATCATGTTAACCTAGTTTTTTTAGGACTTGTCCCATGTGAGGGTGAGTCTTATTGTCAACTTGAGGATTGGAGTGAGGAAAGACTTATTATGGGGGTGCACCATAGGTTGTTAGAGGTCGTGATCCTTATTTAATTTTTTTATCTGGTTGTTGTGGGTTTTCATGTTGGTGCTCAGGTGTGAGCAGTTTGGCCACATTTTCAATTGTGTTTGGTGATGGAAATATCATGGTTCATTTAGTTTTTCATTAGGTTGTAGGGTGATGATAAGTATGCTTTTATGGTGGGGAGAATCAGATCGATCATAGTAGAATTTATCTCATGTGGTGGGAGAGTTGTGGATACTGTAAGACCAATCGTTGGATGCTCGAGATAGAATTGGTTTCACCTGTTCTTTAGGGGAAATCATGGTTGTATTCTATACACTGAGGCTTCTCTGGGGTGAGAAGCATTTGTGGTGGGGAGTTTCTAATGACCCACATCATCGCTCGTTGTCAAAATTAGAAGAAATTTGAACCTTTTAGTTCCATAAAGTGTTTCAAGGGAAAAATGGTAATTTATAATATGATATAATATTATAATAATTTTTTGACTACTCCATTATCCCCATAATTGGGTGTTTACCCTAGGATAAGAGTTTAGAGAAAAAAATTCCTGTCTAAATTTTCACGTAATATTTATTATTTAATTAATTAAATATTAATTTATTTTTACGTGTTAGTTTTAAAATATATTTTAAAATGAAGGTTGAATTTAGATTCTATCTCTTTTATTTATTCCAAAATGCAAAGTTTTTTCTAGGTGATACATAACCTTTCATTGGGAATTGGGGTTAAGAATGGACCCCTTTCCTTTTTTCTATTTCTTTTCCTTTACTTTTTTTCTTCCATTTTTTCATTTTCTTGTTTTCCTTTGGATTCCCATGAAATCCTTTTTTTCTTACCTTTATGCAACCTAGATAGGGAGAGGGAGTGAAGAGAGAGGGGAGAACAGAGGAGGCTCCAACCGGAGTTCAACCATGGGCTAGATCAGAGTGTGGCAACTATATGGTGTATATTCATCATGAATCATTAGAGGTTTATAACCATAGTAGTATTGTTCTATTTTTTATGCCAAAAATACTCATAGATTTTTTTATGTTTTCACCATATTTATGGGTTGTCTGGGACCCCTTGTTGGTTAATATAGGAGTTTCATGGAGAAAACAGGTGTTTTTGGCCAGTTAGAGGGTTTCCCATTTAGGGATTCCCATGTAAAAAGTATGTAATTTAGAGAAAACAAATCATGTGTTATTATTGTTTGAGGAAGATGCAATTTTTGGGACTACACGCTGTGTAACGATGGTATATTTTATGTAGGGGGCTTGGGTGTATGGTTGAGTACTCAACGAGACACCCCATGTGGGGATACTTGCTTGTGTAGGGTACACTGATAGACACCAAGTGGGATTCACACCATGTAGGATTACACGTCCAAGTAGTGTACATGTCCAAGTACATGGGTGGGGACCCCATGTGGGGTTACACACTATGTATATGTGGTACAGACCATGTAATCGGGTGTTTTAGACACCGAGTGGGGATGGGTACATGGGTTGGTACCCATGTAGTGATACACGCCATATACCAGGATACATGTGTTTTATAAATTAAGAAAGTATATATAGATTGGATAGAGGTACATGTCCTGGGAGGACAACTTGTGGTATATTCCATGTACCCAAAGTGCACATCATGTGCTTTCCCTACCATGGGCCGTTTTTATTGTTTTTCTCTTTTGTTAGAATTGTACTTGTGATTAGTCCATTCTAAGTAGTTTTTCATGTAGATCATAGTGGTGATATATTTTTAGTGTTCAAAGACTGTCTAAATTTTGTTTTGGACTATGAGAGTTAAGAAGGAATTTTTTCATGTGTTTTGGTTTTAGAATCCTCCTAGGGTTTGGGTTGTGAACTGTGAGGCCTATGTGAGGGTTGTGAGCTCAGTGATTGTCTCAGCTCTAGTGTACAATATTGATCTATTTGAGGTTATTTAGATATATTATAATAGGTATAATGGTGTTTTATCTCTAAGGATATCTTTATTTTCCTATTTGTCTCATGAAAATTTTCTCTAGGTAAGAGTTTTTGAGGTTTAGCTTTTGGGTTTAGATACTAGAGTTGTTGGATACTTTTGGCTAGTTTATATATTTGGATGGTGGATGCAGCCGATTTCCACTAAACTTCTAACATGAGTTTAAGGGACCTTAGATGTTTCCCTTGTGAGATATTTTCTAATCAATTTATTAGTTATTGTCATATCCATTTGTTGAGAATTCCATTATGTCATGTTTTGTTTTATTTTGTGATGAGGAAACCTTGTGGAGGGTCAACTTATTTTGAGGTGGTCAGGAGGATAATTGTGAAGGATCCTATTGTAGGTATTTTGATTTTGGATTCCCCTTTCGGTGTGTTGTGTATCAAGGATTAGGTGGGGGACACTGAGGGTCATTTGGGATATTTTAGCACTGGGTGTGACTTGTGATTTTTGATGAGATAGAGAAACCCCTCATAGGGTGTCCTTCTATTAATGTAGCCATTGTTCTAATTGAGGTTGTTTATATGGGAGTTTCCTAAGACATTGGGTGAAGCAGGGGATTCATGTATGCACATCACTTTATGTTTTGGCCCTAGGGACTATGTCAGCCCCGAGTATGGTTTCACCCTAAGGCGGGAAATGGAGATACTAAGGTGGCTACTTTGTTATATGTTGAGATCTAGGGTGCTGATAGAGACCTCATGCCTTGTTGGATGATAGTTTAATGGGCTACTAGTTCATTTATTTTTATGGGGGGTTTGAGGTTGGATTGTCCATGTTTGGTAGTCCATTGGTCATGATTTTAAAGGTATTTTCTTCTCAAGACTATGGTCTAAGTAGGATACCCTTATGATATCTTGGATCGAGCATTGACCCTGTGTTTTAATTTGGTTCTCTCCTTCATTGTCTTATTGTGGTTAGATAGAATTTGGAAGCTAATGGATGATCTAGTGAGTTAAACCCCCATATAGTTAAGTGTTATCCCTAACTAGGATGGCTTCGGGCTCGTGAGGTATTGAGGAACTCACATAGTGGGTTTTTCATACTATAGATTATTTTCATACTTAGGCCTATAGATGTTGTGGGATACTATTTTTTATGGAGCCCCATGAGACATTTTTTTCGGGTCCATAGTTGGTTCTCAATTCATTATGTAGGACCTTTAATATTGATAGGTTCCTAGGTTGTGTCAAACTAGTTGTTCTTATTTACAGTTCAAACTATGGTTTTGGATTCCTAGTTCTCGATAGAGGCACATTGTTTGTGTAAAAGCCTATAGTTATGCCTTGGGGTTTCGAATTCATGCGTGTTGCATTTATACATCTTGGAGATCCCTTGTATATCTCAAGAACATTTCAGTAGTCATGAGTATGGGTGATCCATTTGTTTTAAATCCCATAGTGGGGGCCAAATAAGGGGTAGATTTACCATGGGTGTCATGCTAGAATGTGATGTCTAGCTAATTTCTTGTGTTTTTGTTTGCCCCATTTTTACACAATTATTCATTTATGCCAATTGATATTAGTTTTCAACTAGGTTGAGCATATTACATGTGAATTCACTTGTTAGAAAGTACAAAAAAATAGATATTCTTCTTTTTATTATCATAAAAATAATAAAAAACAACAACTTTAATAAAAATGAATTTATCATTCTAAAATTTAAAATTCATACCATCATCATGTAATTTATATATTCTAATCAAGTTATGATATAATTCATAAAAATACTGAAAATTACTAATAATTGAACAATTTTATATACTATCCCCATTAAAACCATTTACTTTTACTTTGAAATTATCCCCAAAAGTGATAGTTCCCCAATCACACATGTTATTTTTATCTCCACAAATAAAATTTTGTGAAATGAATTTTCAAAATTCATCAAAAAAATAATCTCAATTTAGCAAGAATGAGGATTTAAATTTTATTATTGGATTTTAAATTTATTAAAAATATTTTGGGAATGTTTCAAATTAAAGAACAAAAACTATTTTCTTAAAATATTTAGACTTTAAAATGGTAATGTATATGCAACTTACATGAGTTACAAAATTAAAATTGATTTTCATAAAGATGGTAAACTAGTTGATAATAGGTTTTATATTGTAATCATTTTAATTATTTTATATTTAATTTATAGTAGAATCATTATCATGTTTTATGTATGGTAATGTATTATATTTCAAGAAAACCCAATTGAGTCACATTTTCCTACTACTAAAAGAATTCTACGTTATTTGAATGGTTTAATTTCTCTTTCTTTACATTTAAAAAAAAAACTTTTTTATTTTATTTAATATCATATTACAATTCTTATTTTAGTGGTTGTAGGTTAGATATAAAAATTACCTTATCAACCTACCACTTTCAATGTAAATTATTAGTTTCATGGTTGAGTAAGAATCAACACTTTGATTCATTATCAAATACTTAAGTTAAATACATTACAGTTGGTACTTGTTGTTCTTAGGTTTTACAGATGAAACAAACCTTGACGGACTTAAGGTGTAATTTTTATCCATCCAATGGCCCGAAGGCCTTCAAATTTTTTATTATATTCAACAGAAACATAAATATAAACACCATTTTTAAGGCAAGAAGGGGGGAACCCAAGACATCATCGACTTAAAAAAATTCAAGACCTGAAGGTCTGGTGAGACAAACCAAACTGACACATGAATCTACCCCTCCCCAGCATATAAACATGGAAAATCACTCCACCGTTGCAAGGCTTAACAGCAAGCAAGTGTCATGTGTCAAATCACAAGCCAGATCCGATGAGTGACGTTATAACCTCTAAAACATCCAAATCTGAAAAACAATGCAACAATGTATATATGCTATGGAACCTCCTCTGGTGCTTGATCCATAGGTCGAGTCCGGGTGCATCACCATACCAACATACCTCGCAATAAAAACCATTCGCCCTACCGAAATGACCATTCTAAGAACCACCATCAATGGTCATCCTGGAACAACTCCGCTTCCTTCCTCAAACTCCCCACCCCCCACAGTCACATAACCCCAGAAGACAACCTAATAGGCATGAGATCAGGCCATCGTCACCTGGGACTGGGTGGCCCAACCCCGCACCAAGAGAGAGCTGCTGATGAGGGGATCCAGGTCATCCTAAAACAGAAACACTGCTATGGTCATGAGTCTGCTACGATCTGAACCACGGATTCACCCTTATCAGGTTTCAAAACCTCACAGCAATGAGAATGGCAGTAGGAAATGGAAGATAAGAACTAATGAGATTGAACTAGAAAAAACAAAACCAGATCTAGCTAGAAGAAACAAATCACATCATACCAAATCACAACATGCCAAAAGAGAACCTGCAAAAACCAGAAAAGCCACAACCCAATACATCCCCCTTCCTAAGCACTTCAGAACTGACCAGAGACCTGCACCTGATCATGCTGGATGAGCCGGGAAAACCAGGCCACCCAGCGAAGCCGGAGAGAATGCACCGAACCTCTGAGAACCCTGGCCACCCGATGAATCCAGACAAAACAACTGAGCCTCAAATCTGAGTTCACATCAATCCTTATCATTGACAGAAGGGGATGATCCATGCCGAGCATCACCATCACACCAAGGAGATGGTCACACCAGACTAAGCCACAACACCGAATATGGAAGACAAGCGCACGTCATTGACAAACTACCTGAGATCAATTACTGAATCTAAACCTTCTCACTATAAATATAAACACTTCGAACCAAAAACCAACTATATCAATCAAAAATAGGGAAATAAAAAATCATAGAAGATAATAATTTATAGAGATCAAAGAGAATTATGTTTCTATGGAAAGTTTTGATAAAAAATCTATTTATTTTGATTTGTTTTACTATACTGATTATTTAATAAAGAAGATACCAAACTTCCATTTATGAGAGATTGTTTTTATGAATGGGGGATCATTTTAGTTTTTGATAAAGGAGTTTGATAATTTTATGAGAATATTGATTTTAGTTTCAAAAATAATGAAGACATAGTGGTTTGAAAGGCGAATGGAAAGGACATATAAATCTCTTCATTCCAGGTTTCTATCATATTTCAATTCCATCATGAAGTATGTTATGATTTAATATCATATCTTGTCAATAATGATGAGATAATACCTATTGAATTTTCTTATCTCTAATTGGAGAAATATTATTTTATAATAATACAGTTAAGTAATTGGAGGCTGGATTGGAGATTCTAGTCAAATTTTTTCAAATTGATATCTCCACATGAAATAGAGAGTTTGAGAAATTATTTTTTTTATATGTTTATTTTCTATACAAATAGTTGATAGAGAAAATATTAAATCTATATAGGTGAATTATATGGTTTATATACTATGATAACCATAATACTTTTATTTTTTATCCATTTAGAAATATTTTTAACTCTTATGTTTAAAATATTTACGATTGAGCTATGTGTGTTTATGGAAACCAAGTACTATGGATTGAACACATTAGTAGTTGGTGTTTTAAAAAAATATTTTTTGTTATTCAAACAACTCTATAAAAAATATTATTCCAATCAAGGATATAGAATTAGATTAATAGGACCCTGATCATGATGAGGAATCCTTTGGAATTTTTTGATCAAACTATTATAATAGAAGTATATGTTTTATCTAATAGTTTGATTGATTGTGTGGTTTCTAAATTTCATTCACTTATTGGAGATAGAGCTATAGATAAGGATGAAATTTCTCAAGTAGAAAAAGTTGGTATTGAGGATCAAGTGTTAGCGAATAATTTTTTTGTAGATAGGGAGCCAGAAGTATTAGTAGTTTTAGTTGATGTTCTGGAATCTCCTAAGATAATGGATTTATGGAATGGAATTAGAATGATGGTAACTATATAAGGTTATGGTAAAATGAAAAAAAAAATCACATTAATTCATCTCCTTATTTTGATTTTCCTAGATGTGATGTAGCAAAAAATAACTTACAAGGGCTTGGTGAAGTGATATCAGTTGATAATACCTCTAAGTAAGTAAATGTTGAAAAAAAATTAATCATAATTGCACTTAATCATTCATAAGAAGGAAAAATTGAGGAATACCCTCTAGTTCTGAAATAAAAAAAATAAAAGAGGTGGTTTAATATTCTCTATGAAAAGAATAAAGGGGAGGAGTCTCTACGAGCGAGTGTATTGTATTCTCTCTTAAGATCTATCCACATATATCTCTCTGAGGGTGGTTCCTGAAAAATAGTACTTCTCGGACGAACATCATCAGTGATATCAGACTCAGGAGTGATTTCACCCAGATGAGAGCTTCATGGAATCTTTAGACTGAATCCTTATCTTAGGTATGCAGTCGTTGTGACTCACCTATAGACTATAGTTCTAGGTTTGAGTATATATATGGATATGTTCTTGTTATATGTATTGTATACATATACTATGTAGATTTAATTTTACCTTTACTTTGTGTATTGCTTTGTGGTTTTTGGGGTTTCTTACTAAGTATTGTTATACTCACCCTAACATGGGCTTCGCCAGCATGTGTCATGTCTTGTTTAAATGAGCAACCTTTTGATGGAGTCTAGGGAGAACAAGGATATTGATCAAAGGATGAATAAAGTTATGATATCTTAGTTTAAGTATATAAATAATATTACAACTTATCAAATAGTTTCATCATCTCATATGGAGAAGGATGATACTATTTTTGAATAGATGAGATATTTTTCATCATAATTGGATACGTTGGAAGAGGGAATTCAATAATTAAAAAGTGATTTAGTTTTTCTTGATATCATTTAGAAATTAAAAATGAATATCTCTTATAAAATCAAGGATGTCCAAATTGATTACAAAAAAAGGATTCAAACACATGAAAAAATACTACCAGATCTTAATTATTGTATTGAAGAATGTCATGCCTCTTTGAAATAGACCTCATTCGACACAATAAATTATTATGAAAGCACCATGACCCTTATGAAATAATGGGATCCCTCCATCATTAATAAATTTATAATCATGTTTTATAGGCTCAATAATATTATAATAGAAGTTGAAAATTATCTAATTTCTGGTTCTGACGAATCTTCTAAGAAGGATATTGTGATAGAGGTTCAAGTTCAAATGGGGACATACAAAGGGAAGGAATAATTTTTTCAATGTGAATCTCATTTTATTTATATTAATTCTATATCCATATCTATTTCTCTAATAATATTATTTCGTTATATGGTAGTTCTAAATATTTGGATTAAAATTCATGCCTGTAAGTCATAATTACAGGATTTCCTTAGGGTTTTTACTCACAAGAACAAGCACGAATATTATGTTATTCTTGATTTCTATATATAATCCTTAATAAAAATGATTTTTATGTGTATAGATACACTGTTCTAGATCATAGGGAGAAAATATCTATGGATTTCACCTTCTGACAACTATCATGTAACTAAAAAAGAAAAGGTGCAATTTGATCATAAACCTATCGACCCTAAAGATTTTACCAAACCACCACCTGAGAAAAAAAAATTGATTTATTCTCTTGTATTTTGGTTATTTATTATAAACTTTTAAATATTATTATGAATTTTGTATTAATTAAAAGTTAATTAATCTATTATTACTTTATTATCTATCCTTAAATGTCTAATATCTATTTATAGTTTCTTATTAAGGTTCTCTTTTTAATTTTTTATTCAAGAAAATTTCAGATCATTATTAAATTCAGTAATTTATATCCTCACAATTTTACTTATTTTAGTTTGTTATAATTACTATAATTTATATCATAACACTTTATTTATTTTTTATATCACAAAAATTTGGTCAATATATGTGTAAAAAAAATAATTTACTCCTACTTTACAACATATCACCAAATATTACATCAAAATTATTATAAAAAAATGGGAGAAGATAAAAATGGGGAATAAGATAATTGAATACCAATTCAATTATCAATTTTATCTCACATTTAAAATTATCTTTTCTTTTATTTTTAAAATTTGCTAAAAAATTATTTAAGACATTATGGAATTTTTGATCATCAAGATGTGGGAGATTATTGGACATACTAATGTTGTTTAAATATAACCCTATATTTCACATGCTGTAATGCTAAAAAACCCATTTGTTTTATTTATTAATTTATCTTAAGTTATTTTAGGATAATAATTCATAATTTATTATATTTTATTTCATTTGAATGTATTTTATTTCAATATATTTTATTTTAGTTTGAAAAGTTTTTCTAAAGGAAAATATCCTATGAGCCTAAAAAATATCTTATGTTATGAGAAGTTATCATAGAGGAATATTTAGGAATTAAAAATTTGAAAAAGTAAATAATCTTACAAGAGTGTCATAAATAAGTATTATCATATGGCATAACTAAAATATCATATGATGTATTAGAAATATCCTACAAGATTATATTTCTTATGGAAATTATTCTACGATCCTAAAAATAATTATACACTAGAAATTTGGTAAAGGTATTTATCTAAAGATCTTAAAAAGTCATACACACTATGTTTTTTGAAAACTAAATTATCATATGAATATCAAATAACATATGTGTGCATGAATTTTTTTATGACCAACATAGTTATCCTACAAGAATATTATTTCTATATTATCTTATGGAGTTCAAAGATCATACACCATAGAATATCCTACAAAGATAAATATTTCTTTAGAAGGGGAAATATATTATGAATCTCGATGAAAATATTTCAAAGGTGAAAATATATTATGAATGAGAATATGTTTTTATAAATTCACAAGTCCTAGAAAGTTTTTAAAGTCAAAATAGATTCATACAGTAGAGACTTATACAGAGACAAAGGCAAACGATCATAAAACTTATGAAATTAAGTTGAAGATTAGTGAATTTTAGTATTTCTTATTATTTAATTATAATTTCAAGGAGAAAATTAAAAAAATTAGTAAATTAAACTTGGTGATTTTTTTTTATCATAAATGGTGATGTTAGAATTATTAAAGGAAAAAATCAAATAAAGTGTCTACTTATATAAATTTGAGCTTTTTAGGGGAGACCATGGTGGTAGTCAATGGCTATCATTTTTTTAATATTTTCATAGAAAATCTCACATTAATATAACTACTATATTTTTTGAGTTATATATATATATACCCAACCTTTGGAGTATACTTATTCTCTATATGAATTTAAATTCAAACAGAGAAGTGATTTGTCTATTCAAGAATATAAATCGTATAATATATTTCTTTAAACTCATTCTTGTTATGAAACTAAAAATCAAATAAGTTTTATATTTTCATAAATTCAAGAATACTTTTACTACATTCAAATATATATTTAAGAGGTTCTTTTATAAGTCTTGTTCGTTCTTTAGGGGATCTCTTTATTTTCTTCCATTTTCTTTATTTCAAGTGTGTGCTGAAACAGATATCTTTTCTACATCATTTATTTATTGTTGTAAGTGAGAATTAATTATAATAATTATTTTTTAAGGCCATGGATTAATACTATAATGGGCGAGATAGTGATGTATATTTATATATTTGTAAAAAGTTATAGTTTCTTACACTCAACTATCAGGGTACCAAAGAAAAAGATCTTCTTGGTGAAAATAAATAAACTTTCTTGGGGTGTTGTTGGAGTGTATTAGGGTAATTTTTAGTTCCTATGAACCACTATAAATCTCATATGTACTTATAATTATATTTTATTTATTTTTTTCATATCTATTTATGGAGATTGATTCTTATTCGAACTGTTTGTAAGAGTTTTGTTTTAAGTTGGTGAAAAATTTAAGAACTCAATTCACACCCCACCCCCACCCCCTCAAGTCATTGTGAAACTCCTACTAGGGAAAACTTATTAATTAATGATTATATATAAATTTAATATAATAGATAAATTTTTAAGGTTGGAATAAATGATAATTAGTGAAAGGATGAGTGATGCAGAATAGAGTGTGGTTTAATGAATGTATTGACATTAAATATGTAAGAATAAATAACATAAAAATACATTATGTTCTTAAAAGGTAAATGAAAATTTTAATTAATTAAATGATGAAATATGAAATTAAGAATGTTATTAATTCTTATTTGTGAGTATAGATATGGATGGTTATGTTGTATTCATGGGATTAGTTTTCAGTGGGAGATGGTGATAGGGGTGGCTCTTATAGACTATCATGGAATTGTTTTTAAAGGTAAACCATTATGTTGGGAATATGTGTGATAACTATATACATTGTATTTTTGTGTTGTTTATTACAAACCACCACCTGATTATAATAACCTTAAAAATACCCATATGTTATGGGGTTTTGGGTTCTCACCCCCCAACAACATGGTTGGTGAGGGAATGGATGGATGAAGACTCCCTCTTATATGCTCTATCTTCTAGGTGTAGTATAGGATATAGTGGATTGAGTTCATGATGTATGGGATATAATGGATTGCAGTTGGAGTTTCCTAATGTGATGATAATGTTATATTGGTGGGGTGAATGTGATTGATGATATGATTCATGGTGGACGTCGTGCATGGTCGGAGGAGGGAACATGGTTGATATGTCTTCCATGTTCAAGTTACATTGCTATGATGAAGTTGTGTTGTGTGATAGCAGTGTGGTATGTGGTGATTATATGGTCATGGTTATATGCTGGTATATCGTGGTTGATATTTGATGACAATGAAGATGTGGTTGTGGTATGTGTTATATAGTTGTGATATGGTATATGATGTATGATAGTTTGAATGTATAATGGATGGGAGAACCATGATGGCATTATTAGGTCTTGAGGATATAAAACCATCGGGAAAGTGGTTTCAGGGTACCTACGTGAAATATTATTTTGATATTATGTTATAGTAATTGGATGTGATATTTGGTGAGTGGGACTTTGTGAGGTTGGGTGTTAATTTACCTAGCATAGGTGGGTGTTGGTTTGATTGTTTTATCATTTAGGAAATATAATTATACGTCCAAAAATTTTGAGAGGTATTATAGAATATATTAATAATTATACTTGTATGCTCAACCCTATTTATATATATTTATTTAGATTTAGAAGAGGAAGTTTGTGAATATGCTGGACATTACTAGATCAAGGCTTAGAGTTTCAATCGGAGTTTCGACGGAAGGACATTAAATTTTTTATTTCATTAATTTATATGTATACGGTATTTTCAATGCATTATAAACTGGATTTTTAGTTATATTTTATTTATTTTATTAACGTTTTATTTTATATTCCTATGATTATGAGGGTATTGCCTCCCATTTATGTGTGATTATACCCTTGGTGTTATTCATTAACCCATGGCCTATTGGAGGTAGGATTTAGAGGTTAGTTTATGATATATATTCCTTCTGCACATTATTGGTGTTTTTAGGTATCCAACTGGAATGGTTTTCAAGCATGGCTCAGAGTCGGTATGGTAATATTCCACTATAAATTTCCTAGAACATAGAAACTAACACCCGTGACATTTTAATTTTTTTAATTTTTGTACTTATATATTAAAATTAATATTTATATATTTTACCTAATTCCTAACATTGTTCACCTAGTATATGTACTTAGTATAATGTTATACAGGTAGTGGTTGGGTCACTACAAGAAAAAGTGCTTTTTAAAAATAAAATTTCAATAACACACATATGTGTGTTTTGTTAAAGGTTATATCTTATAGCATAAAAAATATGCATATTGTTAAGAATAATATTTAATAATGTATATTTGTAATTATATAAATTATATAAGAATTAATAAAATATATTAAATTTATGTCATTATATATATATAAAAACATCAGTTTTTTGTTCAAATATATAATAACATTCCATGTTATGTATTGGTGGTAGATATAGCAGGGACTGATTTCTTGTGAAGAAGCTTACCAATGGGAAGATCATTTATTCCCAAAAAAATCCAATCTTACTCCATGTAAAATAAATTTCCCAAGAGTAGGTAAGGGGATAAATCGTTTTATATTCCCACCCCCATGAAATTCTCTAAAATAATCAACCCAAAATATCAAAACCCTCATATCAACTTCATCTACTGTTTATCATGTAGATTAATTCCATATAAATGATTTTGTGTGTGATGTGTCTTGTTCTGCTTTTTTGGAACGTCAATAAGTATGAATCCTATATGTTATACTATGTAGTTTAATTTTTCCCTTTTTAAATTTTTTATAAAACACTAGTTAATATTGATTAAAAATGGAAGAAATTATCTGTTTTATTTTTATCACAAATTTTGTATAAAATACTAATTGATTTTGAGTAAAACCATAAAAAACATTCCCTAGTGTTTCAGTCTATCATGTTTTTTTCCATCAGAAAATGTAATATTTTTTATTTTATTTATCACATATAAAATTTTTCTTTTAAATTAAAAAGTTTTCTCATTATTTGATAAAAATAAAAAATACACATGATTAATGATTCATGTTTGGGATAAGGTTTGTAATTTTTACTTATGAAGTAATACTATTTATATATGTCATATTAATTTTTTCTACCCTAAATTTATTTTAGGTTACTGATTGATAAAAAAATTATCAGTTATTTTAAAAAAAATTATATGGGTTTACATAAGATTTTACAATAATCTATATCATCCACTAAAAAATTCATGGAATATTATTTTATATATTATATAGTTAGACTATATATATATATATATATTACATTCATAATAAAAAATATAATGTAATTGTGGTAATTTCCAATAGTGAAAATGATGAAATAGAATATTACTTTCATGGTTTTAAAATTTTGTTAAAATCGATAATTTTTTTAAGTGAAACCATGGTTTATTATAGTTATTTTATTACCATATCTTATTGTTATTTTTAATGAAAAATATAATTACAAAAAATATGAGAAGGGATTTAATAAGTCCATCAACTCAGCTAAAGGATTAAAAAGTATATAGTATTATTTTCAACACACTCTCCTCTATGTCTTTGTTATACTAGAGTTTCTTCTTATTATTCTATTGTTACATTAGAACCATAAATTTTAGTGTGTTATTTAAGACTACTGAATGAATCATATATCTATATAAAAATAACTTCTTATTAAACCCATATTTTTAATTCATTATATGATCCAAACGTAAATTAAACACTTAAACCATTTTGAGTAGTCTTTTTGGTTTTTTAAGGATATCAAACTCTTGAACTCAAATATATAAATATTCATCATTTTATCTTCTATTGAACTTAACATTTCAACTTTATTAGACTTCATTATTTTATCTTTTATTAAACTTTTCTATTTAAACATTATTCTATTTCCTTATTTTAGCTTCTATTATTGAGATAAAACTTTTGAAATTAGATAAAATGGATTTCCTCATATCATCTTATATTTTAGAGATCAAAATCCTGATCTCGACTCTATCAACTAATATCATTTCATCTAATATGTTATAGATCAATCATTGGAACTTGTGTTTGTTAGATTTATTCTTTCCAACTTCTACTTTTATTTTTTGTGAATTTTCGACAATCATATTTTCATATCTTCTTATTTGTTATTGTTCATATACATAGATTTTTATACCTCCTACCAAACTACTATACATTCCTACATGAGACTGCTTTATGATTTCTATGTATATATAATGTCCACTAAAGTAAAGGCATCATTATATTCCTCTTTTATAGACCATGCAGTGATATTTTTCTTCCCCTATTTCTTTTTAGTAATTTTTATACCCCAATTAGTGTAATGTTAGGTCAATTTTTTAAAAATTAACTTTTCATTAGACCTGACATGGATAAATATTCTATGTATTTTCAAGGCCTTTGGAAACATTAACATAAAGGTGTCATTTCCATTTCAATAGTCTTAGACTAGATGAATTTTTACTTGCAATAGAAAGTGATATTTTTTCGTTTAGTAATTTCAATTATTATATCATTGATAAATTTTTATTTTAAAGGATACAAGGAGAAGAAAAAGCAGTTGGATTTGTTCTAAATAATTGTTTTCATCTATTTTAGTGAATAAAATATGAACTTGATCAAGGAACTCTAGATACTTAATAGAGAGGATCATTTCATGTATAATTTTAATTAATTTTGAATAACAATTACCTTTAAATGATGATTATTTGTATTCGTTTATAAATATAATATCCAGTCTCATTCTATCTTTGTTATTGGGAAGAATCCTAAATGGAATCCCTTTAGTGGTATACACACATGATCTATGAATATCATAACATCATTTTTTGGTATTTTGGGTGATAGAACAGAAGAACCAAGTTCCTTTTTCCATTCTTCATTGATTGAAACAAAAATTATCTTGGTCTTGAAAGAATGATTTCTCTTCATATCTCAGTCTTCACTTGGAGGAGGATTATCTATCATTCTTTAGTGAGTTTTCATAAGTTCTCTCTATGGATTTAAGATTATTCTATTTACAGAATAGGTTGTGAATAACAATTTTCATAAACAAAAAAATTATATAAAATCAAATTATATACTTAGAGTTGGATAGTTTATAATTGCGTCATATCCTATTATCTAATTTTAAATTATTTGTAAACCCCATGACAAAGAATAAAAATAATGTAACTATTATATTCTCATTAAATGCACTAAACTTGTATATTAATATATCATTTTTCTCAGGCCATTTAACTTATACCAACAAAACTCCTCAACATTTATCTATCATTTAATAATAAACATTTGATGAAATAAATATATATCATAATATTTTTACCTAATTAAAAAAATAAATAATATATTCAGTAAATATGTGAATAAATAATTAATACTAATATTCATGTAACGAAATAAATATTTATAAAATAAATAAATAATTATTTATTTTCTTATGAATGATAAACAAAAGATAAATAAATATTATCTATTATCTATTTCATATATAATATTTTTTTAATATTCAAGTCACATATATTATATATTCAAATAATTAGTGATTTAAATTATATGATTAACATCACTTAAATAATTATTGTACCACAATCCAAGAATAAGATTTCTTCTCAATATCAATTTCAAATAGAATTTGACTGAGATTCTAGACAAACATAGTATGTTACCATCTATGACTCTTTCATAGTGGAATTAAGAGATCTTGCCTAATGTCTAAGGCTAGAATCTAACAACACATCAAGTCACCCATTAAAAAAGAATTTAATATCTCAATGATATCAAATTTATATGGATTATTATTGTGTAATATATTCACATTGTCTCGATATCTCCTCAATAAAGATGCATACTTATGTAATCAACTTATATGCTTGATTAATATTTCTTTGAATACCAGAAATAAACTCATCAGTGAACTACCATGGACCTTGATTTAATCAGATTGTTCTATTTCAATAAAAATTCTATAGATTTCAAATTAAATTAACTCAAAAGGGAAAAATAATTTCTTGGATTACTAAATTAATGTTATTAACTTATTACACACCTAATTTATCCAACATTTTTTCAATCATATCTCATCATGGTTTTTATCAATACATAAAATTACTTGATTTATGATATTCATTAATAATAATATTTAGTCTAAGGACCAATACACTCATCTGTAGTTAGGAATATCTAATGTAACTTAAAACATGTACATTTTTTATTATTGGGTATATTATAATAACTCCCCATATTAGAGATTACTAAGTATGAACTTCATGAGAAGAAGCATGATCTTCTTATAATAATCAAGCACCTAATAGTCAAAAATCATCTATTTCCTTTCATATAGATGTTGTATAGACTATATGATATGTGTTTAAGAATATTTCCATAGAAATCCCAAGTTCTAGTTATAGTAGGGAACTATTATAACCTTTTTATGTGGATGATACTCTAAAGACATTAACATATTAATTTCACAAAAAATAACTATCATTATGTTTTAAGGTATTTATTAATATTTAGGGGTTTGAATATTTGTAATCTAAAGTAAACATTCAGTTTGTCTTAGGGAACCAACTATAAAAAACTACAACTTTCACTAGATAAAAAATTTTAATTGAATTGTGAATTATCACATGATAAACATGCTTTTTTTGATGTATGGTAATAGTTTTTGGTCCTTCCATGTTTTCATGTGTCTATTCTACTAATTGTGACTTCACACCCTTGGGAAAATATCCTAAGAAGTGATATCACAGAGTATTTACTTTTTTTCCACTACTATAAACATGATATATTGGAAAATAAAATATTCATAAATTTATCAACATAATTATAAAACTTTACTATCTTGGTATAATTCTAAAATCTAGAACAAATAATTACAAAACCACTTCATAAGCTATATCAGAACCCGCAATGCTCTCAATCTATATAGATATAGAAACCACTATATTAAATAATATTATTTTTTATTGCTTTATCCTTAGGAAGATAATTGATAAAATTAATCTGAATTAATACTATTTGTGTACCCCTTGATGACTAGTATTCCCATTTCTTCAAGTATAAGGAACTTGTCCATCGTACTTTCTCAAGTACTACCAAACTGTTCTAATTAATACACCAAGTTATTATCCAAGTTATTTTTTATATTTTAACACTAAATTACACATAATTAATTTCAAAATTCATTATATATCTTGTAATACATGATAAATTCAAATAAATTAAGCATATGGAATTGTATTCATCACAAGAATCTCTTCATGTGCTTTCACACATCAACTTGGAGATATTTAATTCCATGTAAAATTAACAACAATTTGGTCTTTAATTATGATACCTAATATTTTTAAATACCTTTTCAATGTATATAACTTTACTCTATCTAATAACCCACATAGATTTAAGTTTGTAGATAATTTTTCTGAGAACTTTGGTTGATTGATTAAGTCTGTCTTAGACAAATATCTTTTTCCTCATCTTAACAAATTGTAATAATTAACATCTATTTTCCAAATTTTACCAACATATTCAATGTATAAAACTATAGCACACTTATTGACCTCTTATAGACACATATAGAACTTTTTTTCTTAAAAAACCAAACTTTCTTATGGATTAATCAAAACAAATATTTTATAATCATAATTATTACATCAATAAACAAATAAATATTTATAACTTTCATTAATTATTTTTTTTAATTTAAATAACCAACCATTATGGTTATCTTTATAGATACATTACTTGAGGTTTCCTTAAAGAAAGGTGGTCTTGACATCTAATTCCCAATTAAAATATCACATAAATTTTCTATGACAAGTATAATTCAAGGGGATTTTATCATGATGACTGGTAAAAAGATTTTTTATATACTATTTCTAGACATCACTTGAAACCTTTTGTTGTTAATCAAACCTTATTGGTACCATTTTGTATCATAATTGTCTAATATCTTCTTGAAAACCAACCAATTCATTTACATCAACTGGAGAAATTACTAAAATTAGGAATTATATTTTTGTGTATGGAATCAATCCCTAAATTCATATGAACTTTCCAATCATAGTGGTTTCTATTTACTACTTCTTTATAGGATTCATTATTTATATCAAATAATTAATCACTTTTCTTGGTGAATGTAAAACCAACTCTTTGGTTTTAAATTTTTTATACAGTATTTATCTCTAGAGAAACCCCTCCCACTAAATATTGTGGTATTTTGTGTTCCTTTGACAGCTAATGTTCATTTAGATCCTTGAATCCATTGAATTTTATCCCTCACCAATTATCTCAAAAGATATGTGTGTATCACTTATAGAAATAGATTTATTCTTGGATAATGAAAATATATATATGGGATACTAATATCTTGAGTATCTATATGATAATTAAACAAGACACACTTTTTTTCTTTAAATTTTTTTTTTAAATTAACTTTAAAAATGGCTATCATCAAACTCATGAAAGTTTTACATAATGGATTGAATTCATATTATAAATTATATAATATCCATTTCTCTAAATAGTTGGAATATACTTAGTCGTTATGTAGATATTTTCAAAACATTTTTTGAAAGGAATTATGAAATAATTGAAATACATATAATAATCCACATAGATCCACCTTATAATACCATCACCTCTTTAATGTGTATAAGGTAATGTGAGTTTAAGAATAGCTCTATTCTATATTTAAATGATTAATGAGTACTCAGTTGAGGTATTATTTAACTATCCCCCCAAATGATCTTATATCTTTTACCAAGTTAATTAATTAATTATATTATAAATTGCTAAAATATATTAAAGTAATCTCATGGATTAAAATAATTTACCTTTATATTCTCTTTAGAATAGTTTACAAGTATCTTTCTAAACTAATACTAGAAGCTTTTTGGCTATACCTTTATCTGTAAAGTTTTATTTTTATAATACCTAATAAATAAATATGTCAAATACCAATGAGTTATTATTCTAAAGAGTCTAAACATAATTATAGTTATATAATAGATAATTTTTTTTAGTTTTACTTCAATAGGAATAATCTTTCCATAAATAGATATGAAACTGATATTTTATATTCATCATTGATTTCTGATATTGGATATCTATGATTCAATTATTACAAAAATGTTAATTTTGAAATACTATAATATTGATCACTTAAAATAAAAAAAACAGTATCCCATTGTGTCTATAACTAGACAATGGGATAAATGTTTTGGTAACACTCAGTAGAAAACACTTGTTTTATAAGAATCAGACCACTTGGAAATGTGAAGTCATGTGCTTCTTTTTTATGAGTTAGGAATCAATAACTTTTAGCTACTTAAAGAATTTACCTTACTTATTGAAATATTTATAAACTTTTATAGTTACTATATTAGAATATAAATAAATGAGTTACATATTTTCTTTAAAACCAAATAAGTAAAAATAGAAATATTACATTTAATGATTAATATACCTAAAGTAAAATCTTCTACATTATTCTTCTCAATTCATTAAATTTCCCCTTCTATTGACCTTTATCACCAAATGTAAATGAAGTTGTATCTTTTATCTAGTTTAAGTTTGTCTTAAGGTTCCATTGAATTTGAAATTTTTGTGGGATCTTTAAACTTCTATTCACCTTGTTCTCCATTAGGGGTGAAGAACCATGTTTTCACCAATCCTTATCTTCCTTGAAATGATTAGTCAAAATATTCATAATTGGATTATCCATTCTATTTATAATATAATATTTTATTGATAAGGATAATATTTGTAGTAAGAATGATAATATGTGATAAATGGATAATTTATTATCTATATAGAACCATAAATTTTTAAACTAATCAATATACATCAGTATCTTAAAGGTGAGATCACTATTTGGGTACCTGTATTCCATATTACACTTGTATAGTATGGGGATAATATCATTTATCTTTATCATGTCATTATCCTTTTCATGTTCTAGGTGATTTTTTATCATGTTATATTCACCCACATATTTACATTTCATATTTAGATCTATGAACAAAGATAATAACATAATGCAAAAATAATTTGAAGCATCCTCCATGTATCTCTTGTATGCATCATTTTAAACTCCACTCACTTGATAAGGTGGCTTAATAGTAATAGGTTATTCCAACATAAAATAAAAAATTTATTGTTGTGGTGTAGTGTATAAAATATTGTACCACTCTTTAAAATATATACTAGTGAGTACATGATCTTTTCCCAAAAATGATCATAATGTTATGAGGGTTTTTCTAGTAGTTTTCTACAAAAAATAAAATAAAATTTCAGTACTTTATCTTGATTACAAACTATAATGTCGATAAATTATTTTATTAATCTCCCACTATTTTATCAAACCCCAATATCCCTCGCCATTAGAATCAAAATATCTTTTCTCATGGATATTTTAGGGGTAAGGATTCATATTTCTATTTAAATGACACAAATATGGTCCAAGTAAATTTTCATAAAGGTAATTAGTTAAGTTGTCTTTCCAACTATATTAAATCATAGTTTATTGGTATATTGAGTAGACTCTCCAATATTGGAATACTAATCTCATATTTCCATAATAATTTCCTCTAAATTAAAAAATTTCATACAAGGGGAACTATTATTGGTGCTAACTTAGTTATGTTAACCCAAAACTGTCATAAAACTCCCTAATAAATGAAAGTATAATAATAAGGTCTAGTCCAATGATTTTATATGTAGTTTTGTTTTAAATCATTAAATGTATGGTGATGTCTGAATTAAAATTTCCTTGAGTTATTTTCTTTAACATATGTATAAAAACTCTTTATTTTATTCTTTATGTGGTCATTAATATTATGTGGATTTTACATAACTAATTAACCATGTCTGTTAAAATAATTTACATTCAATAAATTGCTTTTATTTCATCTTGAATGCTTGTTAATTCATTTACTTAATGTGATCTTCTTTATTTATAAAATTAAAATTGTATTACATAAAAAAAATATAATCATGAACTAGATAAAATAAAATAAACATGTGATATAATAATGAGATTTCAACTATAAGATGGATTATTGAGTGAAAGATAAACAATGCATTGATCCTTTGATCCAAACCTATCTCATTTTGTAACATTCCACTATTAACATTTTATCTCCTTTGTTAGTATCACCTTAACCCATTCTTGAACTGTCTCCTCTCATTAGGAGCTCCATCCTTTAAATATTCATACTCATTCATGGGTGAGGGGTACCAGGGGTTTAAGTATATATAAAATAAAACTTTTACATGTAGACTCATACATAATAAGAATAAATTAATGATATAAAAACATCATATTTAATTTAAAAATAAATTTATCACAAAAACCCACATAATAAATAATTGAATTAAATATAAATCCAACACATACAAAAGTTGTACAAGTTCATGATCAATCATAGTATGTAATCACTATGAATTAGACTTTATAGAATTTATTTCAATTCATTGTTTTATTAAGATAAATTTCTCAAATAAATAAATTAATCAACTTTTTAATTATTTATTTATTTATTTGTCTTATTTATCAGTCCAAACAGTATCTAAAATTACAATCATCTGTAATTTTAAATAAAATATCTAAATTAATTTTAATTTAAAATTCTTAAGTTCATGAAGAGTAATAATTGGGAATATGGAATGTACCTTCTCAATTTTATTAAATTTAGTCTGGAATTTAATATATATACTGCATGTACTGGAGGAAAAATGGTTTGTGCCCTTATAGTACTAATTAAACCCATTTCTAGCATTTAACTCTTACATGTCATGTACCATCAATCAATACGGTGTGTGAATAATAATTTTTATAGTTCTTGTCAAGTATTGTATACTTATATGGAATGTATTCCTTTATGGAATGTCATGATATTGCATGACATGTTGTTTTGTGGGTCAAACCATGTTTTATACATAGCATGTATAACCACAAGACATTAGTTGAATATACGCGATGTGTACTACTAGTGATTCGTGTGAAGTAAATGATGTGTATAATGACCATACACATCATGTATTTACAGAAGAATGTGTAAAATATTATATAAAGAATTTAATTTCACATGACCCATCAAAAATAACTCGATGTGTACTTAGTAAAAAAAACTATATCACACAACATGTTTATTCCATACATAGTCCATGTGGATCAATATCCCATAAATTACTTATCCATGTGTTGGATCATATGACATGTCAGTATCTACATGTACCAAGGATGATCATGTGTGAGTTACATGGAATGTACAATAATAAACACACCATATACTCAATTTATGTCCATATGTACAATAGTCCTAGGGACTCAGTCTATATTCCATTCAAGTTATCTTATGTTACATGATGTGTAAATCCATCTACATGTCATTTAATCCCTTCTGGTACATGTATTCTAGAAGACACTCAATAAGTGACACATGTATTAATTACACACTACATACTTTGACAACATTGCTTCCAAACCATGTGTGGTTACATGGTGTGTACACCAGTTATATTCCATGAACTCCCTATCAAACTGTGTGCTAACTGGTGGTCAATATGTGGTGTGTAATGATGTCACATACCAATCCCCGCATGGTATGTCATGATTTTTTCAACCTAAAATTTCATGGGAATCCTAGGGTACTCGGAGTTTAATTTAAACTATATTCCATGTAACCCTATCCTGTAATAAGAATCATCATCACCTCCTAATGGGATCTTTGATCATTATTCATATGTTCTTTTATTTTTCTAGGTTACATGAACTCAAAAAATGAAGTATATTGACTTTTTATTAAATAATAAAAAATAGAAATAAATTATTTCAAAAAAATAGGAAAGAGATAGAATAAAAAAATTAAATATTATATGAATTTTTTGATACCCTTTTAAGAATTTAGGTCATAGTATAAGTGGTCGAGCTCACACCCAGTAATTTTTTTCATTAGTTTCAATAGATAAAATATAATGAACAAGATAAATAAATATAATACTCTTTATAAAGTGGATATTTTCACATATTTTTTGTAATTAATTAAAAATAATAATTTCCTTGACATGATAATTATTTTTATTTATTGACCAATATGATATCTTCTCTCATTATATCATCATGATGGTGAAGAATCAAAACTATTCCTATATCATTATCTACACATGCCCCAAAAATATCAAAACATTCTCATTGATATTTTGGGTGTTAACATAGAGGAACCAACTACCTAGTGTCATTCTCCATTGATCACAAAAATAAATTTCTCAATATTAAAAGAATTTTTTATCCTTATAACATAGTCTTGATAATAAATAGGAGGATTAGCAGTTGTTTTTTAGATTATTCCTGAGAAGTTCACTGTACGAATTTAGAATTATTCTCTGGAGGGAATTTGTTATGCATAAAAATTAAAATAACCTAGAAAATGATATAATATCAGATTATATACTTAGATATAGACAATTAATAATTGAAAACGCATCCTTTAACTAATTCTATATTTTCATTAAGCCCCATGTCAAATAATAATAGTATTGATCTAATTATTATATTCTCATGGAATGATTCTAAACTTGTAGAATAATATATCATTTTTCTAGGCCATCTAACTTAGCCCATCAATCCTCCGCAAAATTTATCAAACCTTGAAAAATAAATATTTTTTTGAAAGCGATGCTACCTTATCCAAATGGACCAAGTCATAAAATTAAATTACGAAAAAAGAAGTTACATGAATCTAAAAGTATGAAATTTATTATAATATTTTTCATGAAAAGGAATAAAATCTATTGAAAGGTTCTCTAATCATGTACTGTCATTTTAGACTCTTTTATTGGATAGGCCGTCTGCAACCAAGTTTTCCTCGTGATAAACATGGGTGACAATTTCATTGATCTCAGAATGGAATTAGAGATAGTCTATCCATCTCATTGTGAGTGGCCAAGAAAGAAGCACCACATCATTCCAGAGTTCTTTCACAATGGTGGTGGAGTCAGTTTCAAGCCGTATGTTGTTTCATCATTTCTTACGGATGAGATTATCCGAAATAATGATGATACCCATCTCAGCTTCCAGTAAGGAGGCAATACCTTATGTACCAAAGAAACATCTAATAATTTGTCTATTATGGTCTCTAAATACTGAACCACAACCTAAGGGGCTCAAGTTTTTTTTGAGGTTTTTTCTAAGTTTATCTTCATCCAACTTGTGTGGGGAGCATGCCAGAAGACCTAAAACATGCCCCTCAGCTGGTTGTATCTCCCCACAATTCCCAAACGATGTAGAAATATAAACTCCTTGATGGAATTGTTGTAGGTACCAGTCTAAATCAAATATGACTCTTTGATTATAGTGAGGATTCTCACATGAGATGAAGATAAGTTAAAGATATTATTATTAAGAATAAATGAATTTCAATCATACCATATAATATTTAGGAACTCAAAAATAGCAGCTATGAGAAGGTGTCTAATCTATTGAGAGGAATTGGAAGCAGTGAAACTAAGGAGTTGTGACTGAATGGAGACCAAATCTAACCATCTAAGATTATAAATGTCATAAATGTAATTCCATGAAGAAGAAATAGTATCCCAATAAACGAACAGGTTCTTTGCATCTTTTCTGTTTTGGTTATAGACAAAATATTTAAATCAAAATTGAATACCAAATAATTGTAAGTAGTTTTCAGAGAGGACTTAGTTTTGTGCTATTATATAAGAAATAGTGAACTTGGAGGGTTTAATCCAAAGTTTGTCAAATATTTATAACCAAGTAAACTCATGATATTCATTAGTGAAATTAAAATTATAGAAAATTTTTGAGTCTAAAATACCATTTTTTTGTATGTTCCCAAAATAGAAAATCATCTGAGTTAAAAAAATGATATTTTTTAACAATATAATAAATATTAGTGGGAAGATCCAAATATGATTAGTGAAAGAGGTTATTTATAGAAATAATTATGTTATCAGGTATGTACATGGGCTCAACAATCAATATAAGAGGTGATCCATTCCAATTATCCAACCAAAATTTCAAATAAGATTCTCTATTAACTATCCACCTTTCATTAGACACTATTTTTGTGCATGAGTTCTTGATGGATGGCCAAATCGAGGAGTCCATGTTAACAAAATTGTCGTTCTTAAGTTTATTAAGGAATCTACCTCTAAGTAAATTAAAATATATGGAATTATTATATTAAATATTCCAAGTAATCCTAGATTGGATGGCCTCATTGAAAATAATAAGGCTCTTGATACCAAGTGTAACACCCGAAGCTTCCATGGTACGTTTCCCTTTGAATAATACAATAGCTTTCGTTATATGCAGCTTGGAGTTTTAACACACCCCGACCAATCAAACTAACCATTATAAATAGTAACAACCACTTTTTGAAATTTTATAAATTTTATTTTTCAAAATGGACTTCATTTTTGAATTTGGAATATTGAAATTATCTTAGGGTGAAGTTTTGGTACTTTTCTAAAAACTTTCAATTTTTGATGAATAGTGAAAAATACTAAATTTTAATTAAAAACAACTTTTTTAATCAATATAATTTATTGTGTTAAATTATACATTTGAGTGGTTTTAAATTATAATTAGATTATATTTTTATTATTTAATATAATTTAGGTCATTTTATGTAATTTCACATTTAAACTGGACATAAACATGTGTCAATCTTTTGATAGTTATTATTTATTAAAAACACACTTTTTGTTTTGACAACGGAAATTAATTTTAAATTAATTTCTGCCACTTTTTTGTTTAGAATTTGGAAAAATTGATTTCATATTTTTAATATGGAGGTCCAAATTTTGTAAATAGTTAAATTTTATTTTTATACATTATGAATAATTACTTCAGTAAATATTTTATTTCCCATGGTTAAAGGGTAAATCCGGTAAATAAGGGTAAAAAATAATATTATAATAATATTAAATTACCCTAACATGTGTCCTATTCCTATTGTATGATTCATTTCCAACCATGGTCATCATTGGGTCTATTTTGGGACCCCATGGAGCCACTTGAGAGTGATAATGACACTTTATATTAATTAATTTAAAGTAAAGACAAAAATGACATAAACATATATCATTTAGTAAAACAATTTTTAAATGGGGTTTTATAAGTTATCATTTAGACTATAAATACTCATTAGAAAGATAAAAATATTTCCTACATAATTTTATTTTATTTATAATTTTTAGACATTAAATAATTAAATTTATTTATGACACAATAGTGACACAGTAATTACCTTATGAATGAAAGAATCAAATAAATGGTATTATAAATATAATAATAAATATATTTTCACAGTTTTTAGAACATAGACTAATTTTCTTGGTGAATATGACATTTTATGGTTGATTAAATTTATTTTTTGTGAGTAATCAAGTTTTTATGACTTTCACAAAAACCAAATAATAAATAGTGTCAAAATTGACATAAATGAGTTTTTAAAACAATTATTATATTATTAAATTATATAATATTCCTAAAAATATAAGTTTCTGCCAAAGAACTTATATAATAATAGGTATATCATTAATGAACCACTTGAGGTTCTATTTTCGTTTTATAGTATGTTTATTAACCAATTATTATGATAATACAAGAATACATGGTAAAAGTTAAACTACTGAGAGTTAAATCTAAAATATAAGGTTAATATGGTGATCCAAACCTATCTAAAACCTATTGGTTGAGAGGTTTTTTACCAATAACCACCTTATCCTCGAACTAAATCTTTTTTGAGCCATTATAAACCGAAAATTATTTTATTATAAAATAATATTTCAATCTTTTCCTAAGGTGCCCCTCACCTCTCTTATAAAAAGGCACTTCCCCTTCTCTCAAAATCACACCTCCAAATCCATTTGGCTCTACCAAAACCTGCCCGAATTTCCTCCCAGTTTCCTTCAATTCAACTTAGATGCCTTAGTTTGATCAGAAAGTCTACATAATGATCCATTTTGATCAACTCAAAAGTAAACACATGAAGAAGAGGTAATAATTTCACCACCATCTATCAAGTTATTTTCTTCTTCCACTTACTCTTTCTTTGTTGTTTCCATTCTAAAATAATAACTCCAATATATTCTATATAATGTGACTTTACTATATAAATGGTAAAACCATATTCATTATTCTATCCATTATAGGAATGACAAAGTCACCATACGAGTGTGCGTACGGCTTACCGTCTCCACGTCGTGGTATAGTTTGTTATTCAAACACTTCATTATTTGGATGGGTATAATAATGAGTATTACTGATGTAAATAATAAATATAACATGTTAAGTATTATGTATATAGGATATACCATCCATTTACATATTATTTCACCATCAATATAATGATATTGTCGCTCGTGCATACGTACAGATTACCATCTCCATGAACACGAAGAGATTCATCCCCCATCCTAATCATTCAAGAATAATTTTCCTTTTAGGATTAAAAATAATTTTTAAGAACTTAATATCATTATGGATGTGAATAAAATACATCCTATCCAAAAAAACATGGCTTACATAACTAATCCTATAAAGTAAAATGAATCAGTTAACACCCAAAACGATGATACTACAGAAATATTATTAACAAAGAAATATTAGAGGATAATATATGATATAATATTTATTTGTATAGTTATTTTATAATTTAATAACAATTTTTTAATTATTATAAATGAGGTTAAAATACCATAGTCTAAGGAAAAGTACAAGGTAAGGGTTAATTTCACAATCTCTTTATTATCTGAGGTTGTTTTTACATAAGTATCTACTGGGACCTATTTATCATCCACATCCATGTTTCTTAAAAATTTATTTCAAAAAAAATTACTATTTACTAGACTATGGGTTAAAGTAATTTATACCCTTATTTTAATTTTTATAAAATGTTTTGAAAGTAATATTTCCGTCGTTTTCCAAACAAGGTACTTTATGACCTTTTGACAAAATTAAGGTAAGAATGTTTTTTTAACTTATACGGTGGGTGTGGCTATTTTCTACCGTTATATCATCATTGAAGCTTCTCATACAATTTTATAAGAATATTTTCAAAATAAATGTTTACTTTTATAATTATGTGACTTTTAAATTATTTCAAAATAGAAAGAGGTATTTATTTCAATTAGTTTTCATTTCATCTATGTCAACATCCTTTGATGGATTTTAAACTTGTTTGAAGTTGATTTATTATTATAAAAATATTCCATATTGTATTGATGTTTTTGTGATATTTTTGAATTTGGATGTGTTATTTTTACACCATTCATGGTTTATGGATAAATTATTGACATTTCTTATGCTAGTTATAATAAGAATGTTTATGTAATGTTTAAACCTTTTCCTATGAGGAATGCATTGGACATAGTAATTGACGAGTGGAGACCGCTATAGCTCCTCGATGTATCGGTAGATCTCATAAGAAAAACTTGTATCTTGGCACAAGGCCTTGGAAAAATATTATTAGTATTCTTGGAACAAGGCCTTGACTATGTGGTTATGAAGTCTGGTATTATTCATTCCATCATTATGAAAGTGTCTATTGATATTGAATGTGATTATTCGACTACTATAATATTCATGTGATTATGTAAATGGAGTTATTTGATTTTATCTTTTCCATATTATGCTAAAGTTTGAGTTTAAAAATATTTTGTTTTAGTCTTATACATTGCCTTAAATGTTAATGCTTATTTATAAAAGTTTCTACTATATTGTTATCCATACTGAGCATCTGACCTCACTTTGTTCTATGTTTTATTTTTTCTAGGATTTGAATAATTATTTTATGGTTGATCTACAAGGATAGGCTAAGGATATACATGTGTTCAAAAGGGTAAAAAAATTTGTTGATGTTTTTATTTCATGATGTAATGTAAAACTTACGAATGTATCTAGTACTTCCAAGGCTACTAAACAGATCGGTCTTTCGAGACATTATTCCTTGTATCATGCTAATGATATATAATAATGCACCAAATCTAGGTAACTAGGGTCAGGGCGTTACAGTTGGTATCAGAGGAAGTTTAGTACAAACCTTGGAAGCTAGATTTAGAAAAACTTTGTTTAGAGAACATTACCCTAAGATAGACTTTGAGGACTGGTATAGAAGAACTTCCTAGAATTTTTGTAATGTAGATATTTTGTGAGTTTTCCAAGAAATAAATCTATATCTGGATATGAGTGGGTAGAGGCAGTTATAGCATTGATGTACTTAGGGGTAAAACCTGAAAACACCACTTTGAGCTAGACTCGAACGGGAACTGGTCCCCGATAACTGGTCTTGATGCACTCTTGGTTATGATACTCCCAGAGGATTTATTAAGGACAATTCTCATTTTATTTACAAAACATTATGAAGGATTTATGAGTATATAATTCCTCAAAGAAAACATATTTATGATTATGTATTATATCCATAAACTGTTCAATTTATGTTAATTGTTTTAAAAGTTAGGAATTATGTATTGCGATTTATAAACTAATCTTGTGTATGCCATTGTTTAGAAATGGAACCTAGTGGAAGGAATGGAAACTGTATCAACCCACGTAATCTAGGTAGGGATTTCCCTCCTACTAAAGATAATTATAGTAGAGCTGGTAATGAAACCGGTGTTGATCAGCTTATCACCATACAGGGACAACTCACTCAGGTTATGAATAATAACCTTACCCATATGGAGCACCCTAATCCACAATGCTAAGGATCAATGTTAGACCGCTTCATGAGGCAACAACCACCAGCATTAAATGGAAGTGAAAATTCCTTAGTATCTGAGCAATGGATAAGTTCCTTAGAGAAAATATTCCATGCTTTAGGGAGTAGTGAAAGGAAAAAAGTTATCATGGTGGTTTATCGCCTCACGGGAGATGCAGATCAATGGTGGTCATTAATCCAAAACACAAAGGAAGATGAATAAGTATAAAACATGGAATGGAGATAGTTTAAAGAGATTTTCTTAGAAAAATACTTTCCTCGTGACCATCGACTGGATATGGAAAGACAATTTCTGAGTCTGAGGAAAAATGAGGATGAGAATGTCGCAAAATATGAGGCTAAATATACATGGTTAGAAAGGCATGCAGCAGATTATATATGTAACCCGAGGAGAAATATTGATCAATTATTTTATGGGT
The DNA here is from genome assembly GCA_963277665.1 of Viscum album. Taxonomy (NCBI): domain Eukaryota; kingdom Viridiplantae; phylum Streptophyta; class Magnoliopsida; order Santalales; family Viscaceae; genus Viscum; species Viscum album. The sequence continues at coordinate 1,846,493,286 of OY728150.1, forward strand.
TAAATCCATTTCTCTATCAAGAATTAGCCTCACAATTCTTCTAATTATATGAATATATTTTCTCATGCGTTGTCAAGATAGATAATGAATTCTCTAAGTCTTACGACTTCAAAGAAAAGAAATAGAAGAAGAGATTTTTTGAAAACTTTGGAAATGGAAATAAGGGGAAGAATGGAAAATTTGAATATTTATCCTATGGTAAATGTGGGAAGAAATGACTCGGTACTTGCCTGAAGGGAATCGAAGTCTGTTACAAGTGTGGAGAAAAAGGCCACCAAGATCGTGATTTCAAGGGGAAGAAAGAGGTTTTCAATGTTGAATGCTATAACTGTAGATAAAAGGGGAATTGTGCAAATGAATGTCCTAAGATCCAAGGGAACTTACCTCAGAAAAGCCTAAGGGAGCAAGGCTAAGCTTTTGTGATCACTACGACTGAGTTTGAAACTCTGAAAGATGTGGTGGCAGGTAATTTAATCGTTTTCTCAAGTTTATCCAATGATTTATTTGATTTTGGATCATCGCATTGTTTCATATTTGCCTAGTTTTCTTATAAAATTAGATATTTTCAATTTGACTTAACAAGGGAGTTTTCAGTCAAAACACCTAAGTGAAGTATCATCGCAACAAATTTTTTTGAATCAGTTCCCATTAGGGAATATAAATGTTCTTTATTTGTTGATCTCATCATCATACTCATGATTTAATTTGATATAATTATCAGTATGCATTAGATTTCGGACAATGATGCCAAAATTTATTATTATAAGAAGGAGGTAACAATTTTTGATGATAATAAGGAGTACCTTATCTTTAGAGAAGAAACATCACCACCTGATTCTTATCTAGATCCACCCCCAGTAGCTCTACTAAATTAAATTATTGTTGGGGAAGAGAATGAAATTACTATGGGCGAGGAAAATAATGTTCAAATAGAGGACGTACCTATTGTGCAAGAATATGTTGATGTGTTTCTAGAGGATTTACATGGACATCCTCCAGAGTGAGAAATTGAGTTTTCCATTGATTTAATTCCTAATTCAAGGCCCATATCAAAGACCCCTTATAGAATGGCCACTATGTAATTAGTGGAACTAAATAAAAAACTAGATGAATTTAGTAATAAGGGATCTATTCTCCCTGGTGTTTCTCCATGGGGATCCCCTGTTCTTTTTGTTAAGAAGAAATATGGGTTGTTGAGGTTGTGCATTGACTATAGGGAGATCAATGCTATAATAATAAAGAACAAGTATCCCCTACCTCACATTGATGATTTATTTGACCAACTTCATGGAGCTCAATATTTTTCAAAGATTTACCTTCGATCTTGATATCATCAGTTCTGTGTGAAAAAAGGAAGAAATTATGAAAACAGCATTTCGAACCAGGTACGGGCATTACGAGTTTACAGTAATTCCATTTGGATTGAATAATGCACCCTCTGTCTTCATGGATCTAATGAATAGAGTTTTCAAGGAATATCTTGATGACTTTTTAGTTCTATTTATGGATGAAATTTCGGTATACTCAAAAATCTTCGAAGATCATAAAAATCACTTGCGCATTATCCTAAGGACTCTTAAAAGAAATTAATTATATGGGAAATTTATCAAGTGTAAATTATGGCTTCAAGAGATTTATTTACTTGGTCATATTGTCTCTAAGTATGGAATCTTTATTGATCCTTCAAAGACAAAGGTAATCCAAGAATGGCCAGCACTGATGACTATAACTGAGGTGCACAGTTTTATTTTTTTAGCAGGTTATTATCGGAATTTTGTCCAGAATGTTTCCTGATTGGCTAACCCATTAACCAAGATTACTTTTAAAGGGGTTAAATTTTTTTGGGAAAAATATTGTGAATAATGTTTTGAAGAACTTAAGAGAAGATTGGTTAATGCTCCTATCTTGACTCTACCATCGGGGAATTATGGGTTTGTTATTTATAGTGATGCTTCAAAGAAAGTATTTGGTTGTGTCCTTATCCCGAATGACAGAGTTATTGCCTATGCATCATGGTAGCTAAAAATTCATGAGAAAAACAATCATACTCATAATCTTGAGTTAGAAGTTGTAATCATTGCTATAAAGATATGGAGACACTATCTCTTTGGTGAAAATGTGAGATTTATACTGATCATTGGAGTTTGAAGTATATTTTCTCATAGAAAGAACTCAACATGAGGAAAATATGATGGCTTGAAATACTCAAGGATTATGATTTCACTATACACTGCCACTCGGGGAAGGCAAATAAGGTGGTAGATGCTTTGAGTAGAAAGGATCATGGATTTTTGAACAAGATGAGAGTTGAAAGGGATCCTATTTTCATGGATCTAGTAAATATGTATATGGGAAAAAACATGGAAGGTGAAACATCAATACATTTTCAAATGGTTTCCAAACCATCTTTACTAGAAAGGATAAAGAGTTATCAGACTGATGATGAGAAGTTTCAAAAGAATATTAAAGTTGTGAATGATGGTAGATTGAGTGACTTCATATATGAAGATGAAATTTTTAAATTTGGGAAGAGGTTTTTTGTTCCTAACATACCTAATCTAAAAAGGGAATTTTTGGATGATGCTCATAGCTCTAATTTCTCTATACAACCTGAGAGCACCAAGATGTATAGATATTTGAAAGAAAATTTTTGGTGGGACAACATGAAGAGGGAGATTGTGGATTTTGTGTCAAGATGTATGGTTTGTCAACAAGTGAAAGCTAGAAGGAAACAGCCTGGAGGAGTAATGCAACCTCTCCCCATACCTAAGCGGAAATGGGATAATATTATGATGGACTTTGTCATGGAGCTACCAAATACTCCTAGAAGGAATGATCCAATATGGGTCATTGTTAATCGTTTTACCAAGTCAGCACATTTTCTTGATATGAGATAAGATTTACCACTTGAATGTATGGAAAGACTATATATTAATGAAGTTGTAAGACTTCATGGAGTACCCTTATCAATTATTTCTGATCGTGATCCCCGTTTTACATCAAGATTCTAGAAAAGTCTTCAAAAATCCCTGGATACTGAACTTCTTTTGAGCACTTCCTACCACCCTCAAAGCAATGGACAATCAGAATGGACTATTCAAACCTTAGAAGATATGTTGAGATCTTTCTCACATGACTTTCAAGGTATGTAAGATCATTATTTACCTCTGGTATAATTTTCCTTTAATAATAGCTTCCATTAAAGTATTCAGATGGAACCATATGAAGCATTATATGGAAAGAGATGTCACACACCAACTTATTGGGATGATGTTGGTGAAATAAAACTTGTATCCACAAAACTTTTTGAGGGAACAATGGGAAAAGTGAAGATTATCCAAACCCACATCAAAGTAGCACAATGTAGGCAAAAGAGCTATACTGGTAACCGAAGGAAGGATTTGGAATTTCAAGTAGAAGATCATGTTTATCTTGAAGGTATCTATATGGAAGGGTGTTATACATTTCGGTAAGAAGAGTAAATTGAGTCCAAGGAACATCAGACCTTTTGAAATTCTATAACAAATTGGATATGTAGCTTTTCATTTGGAAATGCCTCCAAGTTTCTCCAAAGTTCATGATGTGTTCCACGTACCACTCTTGAGAAAATACATGTCTGACCCAACGCATGTACTCACCTATGAGGAAATTGAACTAGAACCTAATTTGCCTTATTGTGAAGAGCCTATCAAAATTCTTGATACCAAAGAACAAGTTCTGAGAAACCAGATGACTCGTCTAGTTAAAGTTATATGGAGAAACCATAATATGGAAGAGGCAACGTGGGAACCTGGGGAACTGATGATGAAGAACCACCTGAATCATTTTATGCATTAATATTCTATAAATTTTGAGGACAAAATTATTTTAAGGAGGGGTGAATATCACACCCCAAGATTCCACAAAACTTTTCCCTTTGAATAATGTCGTAGCTTGCATTGTACACAACTTGAAGTTTTAACAGACCACGACCAATCAAACTAGCCATTATAAGTAGTAATAACCACTTTTTGAAGTTTAATAAATTTTATCTTTCAAAATGGACTTCATTTTTGAATTATTAATATCAAAAATATATTAGGGTAAATTTTTTGTACTTTTTTGAAAACTTTCAATTTTTGATGAATAGTGAACAATACTAAATTTTAATTAAAAACAACTTTTTTAATCAAAACAATTTATAGTGTTAAATTATACATTTGAGTGGTTTTAAAGTATAATTATATTATATTTTTATCATTTAATATAATTTAGGCCATTTTATGTAATTTCACATTTAAAATGGTCATAAACAAGTGTCAATCTTTTGATAGTTATTATTTCTTAAAAATACACTTTTTGTTTTGACAATAGGAGTTAATTTTAAATTAATTTCTGCCACTTCTATGTTTTGAATTTGGAGAAATATATTCCATATTTTTAATAAGGATATCCAAATTTTATAAATAGGTAACTTTTATTTTTAGACATTATGAATAATTACTTTGGTAAATATTTTATTTAACATGGTTAAAGTGTAAATCCGATAAATCAGGGTAAACAATAATATTATAATAATACTAAATTGCCCTAACATGTATCCTATTCCTATTTTTTGAAACATTTCCAACCATGGGCATCCTTAGGTCAATTTTGGGACCCCATGGATCTACTTGAGAGTGATAATGACACTTTATATTAATTAATTTAAAGTAAAGACAAAAATGAAATAAACATATATCTTTTAGTAAAAAAAATTAAATGGGGTAATATAAGTTATATTTTAGACTATAAATACTCATTAGAAATGTAAAAATATTTTCTATATAATGTTATTTTATTTATAATTTTTATACATTAAATAATCAAATTTATTTATGAAACAATGGTGATGTAGTAATTACCTTATTAATGAAAGAATCAAATAAATGGTATTATAAATATTAAAATAAATATATTTTCAAAGTTTTTATGAAATCCACGAATTTTATAGGTGAATATTTCTTTTTAGTTTTGATTAAATGTATTTGGTTCTAAGTAATAAATTTTTTATGACTTTTAAAAAAACCAAATACTAAATAGTGTCAAAATTGACAAAATTGAGTTTTTAAAAAAATATTATATTATTAAATTATATAATAGTCCTAATAATATAAGGTTCTGAAAAAGAACTTATATAATGATATTTATATCATTAATGAACCACGTGTGGTTCTCTTTGTATTTTATAGTAACTTCATTAACCAATTATTATAATAATACAAGAATACATGGTAAAAGCTAAACTATTTAACTAAGAGTAAAATCTAAAAGATAAGGTTAATATGGTGACCTAAACCTATCTAGAACCTATTTTTTGAGATTTTTTCGACCCATATCCACCTTATCCTTGAAATAAATCATTTTTGAGCCATTATCAACCAAAAAGGATTTTATTATAAAATAATATTTCAATCTTTTCCTAAGGTGCCCCTCACCTCTCTTATAAAAGGGCACTTCCCCTTCTCTCAAAATCACACCTCCGAAGCCATTTGGATCAGACAAACCCTTCTCAAATATCCTCTTTATTTCCCTCAATTCAACCTAGAGGCCTTATTTTGATCATAAAGCCAACCTAAGGAGCCCTTTTGATCAACTCAAAAGGAAACACCCGAAGAAGAGGTAACAATTTCACCACCCTCTTTCAAGTTCTTTTCTTCTTCTACTTCCTCTTTCTTTGTTGTTTCCATTCTAAAATAATAACTCCAATATCTTCTATATACTATTATGTTATTATAAAAATGGTACAACCATATTCATTATTCTATCCATCATATGAATGACAAAGTCACCATATGTGCGTACGTACGGCTTACCGTCTCCACGCTGTGGTCTAGTTTGTTATTCAAACACTTCATTATTTGGATGGGTATAATAATGAGTATAACTTATATAAATAATAAATATAACATTTTAATTATTATTTATATATAATATACCATCCAATTACATATGATTTCACCATCAATATAATGATATTGTCACTCGTGCGTACGTACGGATTACCGCCTCCATGAACACGATGAGATTCATTCCCCATCGTAATCATTCAAGAATAATTTTCATTTTATGGTTAAAAATAATTTTTAAGAACTTAATATCATTTTGGATATGAATAAAATACATACTATACATAACAAACATGGCTTACATAATTGATCATATAAAGGAAAACAGATCATTTAACACCCGAAACAATGATACTACTGAAATATTATTGACAAAGCAATATTAGAGGATAATATATGGTATCATATTTATGTATATTGTAATTTTATAATTTAATAACAATGTTTTAACTATTATACTGGAGGTTAAAATACCATCGACTAAGAAAAAGTACAAGGTAAGGGTTAATTTCACAATCTCTTTATTATCCGAGGTTGTTTTTACGTAAGTATCTACTAGGACGTCTTTATCATCCATATCCATATTTATTAAAAACGTATTTCAAAACATTTTTACTATTTAATAGAAAATGGGTTAAATTCATTTATACCCTTATTTTACTTATTATAAAATTGTTTTAAAAGAATCTTCCCTTCATTTTCCAAACAATTTACTTTATGACATTTTCAAAAAAATTAAGGTAAGAATGTTTTTTTAACATATACGGTAGGTGTGGATATTTTCTGCCATTATATCATCGTTGAAGATTCCCACACAAGATTATAAGAATATTTTCAAAATAAATTTTTTCTTTTAGAATTATGTGACTTTAAAATGATTTCAAAATAGAAAGAGATATTTATTTCAAATAGTTTTCATTTCATCTATGTCAACATCCTTTGATGGATTTTAAACTTGTTTGAAGTTGATTTATTATGATACAAATCTTCCATATTTTATTGAAGGTTTTGTGAATTGTTTGACTGTGGATGTGTTATTTTTACACCATGCATGGTTTATGGATAAAGTATTGACATTTCTTATGCTAGTTATAATATGAATGTTTATGTTATGTTTAAACCTTTTCATATGAGGAATGCATTGGACTTATTAAGTGATAGGTGGAGCCCGTTATAGCTCTTTAATGCATCAATAGGTATCATAAGACAAACTAGTGTCGTGGCACAAGGCCTTGACAAAATCTTATTCGTAATCTTGGCACAAGGCATTGACTATGTGGTTATAAAGTCTGACATTATGCATTCCATCATTATGAAAGTGGCTATTGATATTTCATTTGATTATTTGACTAGTATAATATCCATGTGATTAATTAAATGACATTATTTGATTTTCTCTTTTCCATATTATTCTGTAGTTTAATTTTAAAAAGATTTTTTTTAGTCTTATAAATTCCCTTAAATTTTTATGCTTATTTATGAAAGTTTCCTCTATATTGTTATCCTTAGTAAGAATTGAAGCTCACCCCTTTTTATGTTTTATTTTTTCCAGGATGGGAAGAAGTATTTTATGGTTGACCTGTAAGGATAGGTTAAGGATGTAAGTGTGTTCAAAAGGGGACAAAATGTTGTTGATGTTTTTATTTAATGATGTAATGTAAAACCTATGAATTTATCTAGTACTCCCAAAGCTACTAAACCGATCGGTCTTTCAAGACATGATTCCTTGTATCATGCCAATGTTATGTAATAATGCACCGACTCTGGGTAACTGGGGTTGGGGTGTTACACCAAGCCCCCATTAATAATAGGATTTGAGAAATTAATCTATGGGATGGTGATAAGATTTATCTCTTCAGTGTTTAAACTCCAATTTTTTTATAAAACCATTAATCTTTTTATACATACTAATGGTCCATTTATAGATCATTAGGGAGTATACCAATTTAGAAACAATGGTGAATCTCACAAAGAAAATTATGCCATCCATGGAAGGGGATTTCCCATTCCAGGAAGATAACAGATTGTAAATTTGGTCTACTATTTTAGAAAAATAGTTACTTGTTGGATTTCCCCAGAAGATAAGAACCCCAAGATAATTGAAAGGTAAGGATCCATCTTTTAGGTATAGATCATTTATTAGGTAGTTTCTTCTAGAAACTAGAAATATTTTTCCAACAAAGATAAAATATTTATTCTAGTTTATTTATTAACTAGATACTTCTTCATAATGAGAGAGGGACTCTTTAATATTTTTTATATTTCCTTTGTCACCTTATGAAAATAAGATTATATCATCCGTATAAAAGAGGTGTGAAGGAATAGTTAGATTTCTTGATGCACTAATGGTATTTATTTTTCCTTGACTAACCAAGTGGGTGATGAGTTCAATTATATAGTCCTTTATAATAGTAAAATGAATTGAAGAGAGGGGGTATCCCTATCTAACACCTTTTGAGTAACCCTTTGGAGAACCATTAATAAGCACATAATTTTGGGTAGAGGATAAAATGGTTTTAATTATGTTGATGAATATGTTATTGAATCCAAAAGTACTGAGGAACTTATTTATATAATTCCAATCCATAGTATCAAATGCTTTCATAATATCAAGTTTAAGGGCAAGGCTTCCACCACTATTAGTTTTCTTTGAAATATTTGTGCATTCAGAGAGAAGGAATATGTAATCTTAGATTAATGAATCCAAACTAGTTCCAAGAGAAAATTTTATTATCTATCAAATAAAGTCTGTTTTATAGGAGTTTGGATTTGATTTTTTAGAGGGTGTTAATGAGATAAATGGGTCGGAATAGGTGAATTTTTGAGGCATTTTCCACCTTGGGGATTAAAGTGAGGAACTAATCATTTATTCCATGTGGAATATGTCATTGGAAAAAAATTATTTGACCATATTAAATACATAAATTTGAACTATTTCCTAATAATGTTGAAAGAAAGAGTTATAAAAACCATTAGGACTATGATAACTATTATCAATTGGGCTAAATATTGCATCTTTAATCTCATGGTCAAGGGGAATAATATTCAAGAAGGTTTTTTCATTATTATTTACCATTACAGGAATGATATTAGACATTAAGTCTTTTTTTAAGTCAGTATAATTAAAAAAAATTCTAAAGTAAGAGAAAATATGATTATCAAGGCCTTACCCATTATCAATAATAATATATCCATCCTTAAATAAGGTATGGGGTCTACTAGCCATCCTAGTTCTTTATAGATCATTATATAATTTGGTGTTCCTATTACCTTCCTTGAGCCATTTTATTCTGAAGATCTATTTCCTAAGATTTTCTTTTATAGGGATCAAGGAGTTAAGCTTAGTACTGAGATCAATTTACTACTGAGGTTCAATGGTGAAATCATAATTTGTGTAGGTAACTTGAATTTTATTGAGATTGTCTTGTAATGAAGTAATTTCATTATCAATTTGGTTGTATTTTTCTCTGCCCTGTTCTTTAAGTTTTTGTTTTAGGAATTTTAATTTCATGATGAAAGTGAAAGTATCTTTTTCAATATTTATAGAGTTCTAGGATTCTTTAACAATGTTACCACATTTGATAACAGAATTCTAGGAATTATTGAATCAAAAAGGGAGGATAGTCATGGATTTTCTAGTATAGTGGATGACTAAAATTGAGTGATGATCAGAGTTTAATCTAGGAAGAGTAATGTTGGAAATAGTGTCTCATTTTCAAGGTCTTGATCATTAGTAAAGGCTATGTCAAGATTATTAGAAACTAACTTTTTATAATTCATTCTATACCAAGTATATTTGGCTCCAAATAGGTTTATTTCAATTAAATTATTTTCTTTGATCCATGATATTAATTCTCTAATAGAGGTAGTGGAGTAAGAAGAACACATTTTTTCACTAAATAAAAAGACAATATTAAAATATCTAATCATTATCTAAGGAGCATGAATTTTGTTATTTAATTTCGATAAGTACGTTCAAAGGATTCTCATATCTTGATAACTATTTTTGGCATAAATAAAAGTGGAGAACATATGAAAATTTTAAAAGGTCAATTAACATGTGAAGGATTGGTCATCAATGTTATAGACACTAACAGTAATTATATATAAGTGAGAAAATACCCATAGAGAATCCATAGTAGAATTTTTAGTAGTATCAATAATAAAATCATAACCATATTGATCTAAACCAATAAATATAGATGAAAATTTAATTTTTAGATTTGAAATAGAAAATAATTTTTGCTAATGAGTGAAGATCAATATTTATAAAGAAGTTATGGTGTTAGAATTTTCAATACTATGATAATTACAATTAAAAATATTCATTTAAATCCATATTTTAGGGTTTTAACCCTTTTTTCTCCAGAGATCTTTCTCTGTGTTTATTTCATTTTTTTTCATGGCATTTTTTCCATTATAAGAAAAGGGGACTATATCCTGCATGATCATAGAGGAGTCTGGGGAAATAATCGTTTCATATTTACCCGCCTTAGTCTCCATGGAGGTCTTTTTTACTTCATCAGATTTTTCATTCAAAACCACGGGCCTTGATTAAATTTTCATACCCTAGGAGATCTGTAGAATGGCATGGTCCTCTTCTAATAAAAAGTTATTAGTTTCACTAGTAGCATTGGAATTGGTAGTGTGTACATTCACAACATTTCCTTACATGGAAATTTATTTTACTAATTTAGAGGGGTTGTGAACCTATACCATGATAGACTACTTTTTTGAATTATGTGATTGCTTGAGTTTATCTTCAAAAGTGCATATTTACTAGTAATTACATTGTTGATGTTTTATATTAAGAGAAACCTCTTTATTTTTCCCTTTATTCGATAGTTTATTCTCAACTCTAGCCTCATGTGATTTCTTAGGGGAAAGGATGGGGGTTGAGCTGGGTTGAGATATATTTCCTAGATCAAGAGTTTGAACCAATGTAGACACCTCAATTGGTATTCCATTGCTGACTTCTAGGTCTTATATTAAAATTTCTTGCTGAATTTTCTTAACAATATCTCTAAAAGTTCAAGCAATTTCTTCAAAATTATCAATATCATTAGATTTATTTTCTTCTTCCTCTACCAAATCAGCCCATCTTTTTCTAGATTCATCCCTAGCGACACTTAGAATTTTTTGTTTTTTCACCCATATTTCAGGAATATTCTTTTTGAAAGTCTCGACATTCTAAAATATAGGTCCTTTTAATTTTGTGTTCTATTTGAATTCCTTCAATTCATTTTCAGTGGGTGGTAAAACTTATTTTTGAACCACTCTATAGTTGGAGATTGAATTCCCAATTATCTTTCATAGTTCACATAGAGGAATTTTGTGTTCATGTTTTATTTTGACCTCTACTTGGTAGTCTCTAGCATTGAATCTAATGGAATCTAGTATTTTTTATTCAAGATTATCCTTTTCCATAACACTTTTATATAACCCTATATCTCTATTAAATGTATTTTGTTCAATCTTCATGGGGGCCCCTATACAAGAAGTGATATCATTTAGGATCTTCATGTGAAAAAAATGCATAGTATAGATCATGCAACCTAATCTATATATACACTAAAGAACTCTTATGTGTATAGGGATTGAATTCTATATCCCACTCTAATATTCTATGAAATACTAGTTGTAGTTTAAGATTAATAATTTTCTAAACAAAGTTTAAATCATCCTGGGTGCAAAGAATTATGTGAAAATAACCTCTTCTAATTGGAATGATTTTCCAATTGGATTTTCCACAACAATGAGAGATTAGGGTTTTTAGATCAAGGATAGACCACGAACTGTCTCCTTTTAAATAATAAATGGACACCAAAATAGATTAATTACACATACTAAGTGTTTGTTGAAGGACTCTGGGGTCAGCATCAACCAAGAAAGATCCATCCTCTAAATTTTTGAATAAGGGGAGATTAATTGTGGTATCTTTGGATAGATCTGATCCTTTGAGTGCTTATAAATATTTTATTCCTTTAGTATTTGATTGAGGATCATGATTTGAGTCAACTTCGAGCAGATCCTTATTCTATGATACTTTAGTAATGACCCTTTCAAGGGAGCATTACCATTCTGGATCAGATGAACCCATGTTTATTTTCATGATCTAGAAAAATGAATGAGTTTCATTTTTTGATCTTTAGTGAATCTAGGGTTTGAGAGAAGACCATTCACAGATATTCTCATGGATCTGTTCTTGTCGTCCTTCTTTTTTTAAATAAATATTTATTATTAATATTCATGTAAAAAAATATTTATTTAATAAATTAATTAATATTTATTACCTTCTGAATGATAAAAAAGTGACAAATAAATATTATACATTTGATAGCTTGCAAATAATATTTATTAAATATTTAACTCACATATGTTTTATACTTGAATAATTGGTGATTGAATTTATGTGATCATCTTAACTTAAATAATTATTATTCCAAAAAGAATAAATTAATTTTTATTTTAAATTTTAAATTCAAATATAATTTAATTGAGATTATAAATACACATAGTGTGTGACCCTTTAGGCCTCTTTCTTAGTGGAATTAGAGAAGATTTCCTAAATTTCAAGCTCAGTATATAGAAACATTTCATAGAACCCATAGAGAAAGAAATTAATGTTGTAATGAGAACAAAATTATATGAAAGCATACTGTATAATAGAATCTAGTTGTCTCAGTATCTCATAAAACAAGTTTCATACTTGTTTAATCAACCTGTATTATTGATTTATATTTATTTGACTATATGAAATGAACTCATCAATGAACTACCATGGAATGGATTTAATTAGATATTTCTATTTTAATCAAATTTTCAGATATATCATCTTCCATTAAATAAAAAGGGATTAATATTTTTATTACTTATTCAATTAATTTCATATCACACATAACACACCCAACATATCTTTCCTCGTAGTGAGAATGTCTCTTCAAAACATTCAACAGAACATAAAAGTATGAAATTCATGATATATATTAATAATAATCACCAGTAAAAAGACCAATACACCAATCCATGGATAATAATATCTAATGATATATATATATATATAATATTTGGAATTATTATTCAAAGTTATATCATGATAACTTTTCTTGTGAGAACATCATGAGACTAATTCACATCTGCTTATGAGTGTCAAAATCCTAGTGTTCAAACATAATCTCTATCCCATCAGATGGATTTCACTATTCCATAGGACAAATGTCTATGAATATTATAATGTCATTTAAAGATTTTTATTATAGTAGGGAATTGATATAACCATTAGATAGGAAATATACTCTAAATACATTATCAAATTAATGTTATACATATTAAAATTCATCATGTGATAAGATATTTATTAATATTAAGGTATTTTAATATTTTGGAAATTGAAAGTACAAAGTTGGGTTGTTCTAGGGAACCAAATCAAATATTTTATGACATTCCTCATCATGGAATAGGATAAAATAGATATTTGAATCATTATTCAATTGAGAATATTTATCGTCATGTATAATACATGATTTAGGAATCATTCTATAATTTTTTGATCATATTAAAATGAATCATCTTTGGAAAATATTGAAGTAGAAATCCATTCACATAGAAAAAGATCCTGTAAACTATGAAAATAATAATACACATTATATAGATATAGATAATGTATGAAAAAAATTTAGAATATGCTATGTTGTTTGTTTAAATGTCCAAAATCAGAGGCCTTTTAATTACACCTTACATGAATTTATGATTATTTATAGTTTATTTTGGATTGAATGAAATTGTTGGTCTATCATGGAAGTCAATTATGGTAAATGGAATTTTCTATCCAAGAAATCATTTTAGTGGGTCTTGTTGTGGAATTTGATCCATATTTAAGAAAATAATATGCATAAATAAAAAATACACATGTTTTATAATATTATTCATGAAATATTTATTCTTGGTATTTTCATATCTCCAAGGGTATTTGACATTTCTCAACTTATAATCATGGATTTCATATATTATATTTTGATGTAGATAGATTAAAATTTTCTCTCTTATTATAATCTTTTACTTCTAAAATATTTATTGATTCACTATATGAAAAGAGTCTATTTAATGTTATAAATGTGATCAATTCAATATATACTAGTGATAAATGGTTTTATATATAAAAACTAATAATATTCTACTCTTGGTTTGAGATAATTGACCCTACAGAAAACTTTAGTGACATTACTTTCCATTATCCTTATACAGAATATACCTATGTTTAATATGACCCAAGAATAACATACTTAAATAAGAAATTATTTCACAAAATTAAAAATCATATCTCACAAATAAAACACACAATCACATAACTCAAATGTTTAGTGTCTTTTCAGAATAGTGACATAAATATATTAATACATAGTATTTCTTCAACATCACCCATAAAATTCACTATAAAATACTTCTTCCTAGAAATATTAATGTATACAGTTTCCTAGGTAAATGGGAAAAAAATAAATAGTGAGATAAAATTCTAAGTGAGGGAAAAATAAACCTGACAATGAGTCTTAAATGGTTAGATCATAAGGAAGTGAAAATACATGAACATGAGAGAAATACCTAATTAAAAAGAAAATGGAATAATAAGAGTTGATAATTATTCATGAAAGAATATCATATATCATGGAATGAGAACATATAACCTCAAAATAATCACCAAAATAATTATTACATATACCACGGAATAATATTTTGGAGACATGTGAAAGTAATTGTGATATATGGAGTATAAAATAGAAGTACGGAAAAAATCATAGGAATTCATAACATTTTGAACATAGATAACAACATCATGCACATGCATAAATTTGTGTACATATATTACCACAATCTTGTTCTCACCTAAAATTGGGAACATAGTTAATTGTAATCATAGTCATGCATAAAATTGGGAAAATAGCTAATCACAACCATGTCCATGTATAACAAAATTATCTAATGAGAAATAAATCATTACCCAATGAATTAGAGAGATATATTAGTCCCACCTATCAAATAATGATAAAATATACATATTTGTACCACATTAAATCAATCATATATTATATACTGAAAAACACATGAAAAGAAAATGGGTTATAGGAAATTTTTAGGAAGTATAGAATATGAAGTAATGAAGAATTAGATCAGAAGATACCCAAAATCCAATAATCAGCAAATAAATATATTATAAGATAATTTAGAGGGTGATACATGAAATATAACTCCATAAGAGATATATATTTTAGATATATAGAGGAAAATGGAACAAGAATCCTAAAAAGAATTGTCTTAAAGCTTTTATAATGTTTTCATAAAAACTGAGTTATAGTTTACTATCAAAATCCATTTTAAGAAGTAGTAAGAATAGGTTTTCAAAAAAAATCTAATTAATTTTCCCAATAATGTAACATTAAAGAAGAAATAAATAAAATTTTATAAAAAATGTTCATTGGAAGATACAAAATACATGCAACTAAAAATAAATACATTTTTATCCATTTAAAATAAATTTAAAGAAAATCCACATTGATAAAAGATTTATAAAATTTAATTTGAAATAGATATAAAGATAAATAAGTAGGGTGAAGAATGAAAGGCCTAAATATTTTTTAAAATAATAAAATAAAACATTTTTGGTAAGAAAGAACATGGATATAGAATAAAATTATTCAATATAGAGGAGGATAATTATTCTTAACAATGTTATATTTTTATCAAGTATAAAATTAATGAAAGAAAAAGATAATGATATGAAAATTTAATTTCCCTAGATAAAATATGTGATATAATATTAAATATATAATTATTAAAATATTTCCAACTTAGAATAGAATAGTCAAATAAGAGATGGTATGACTTGGTGAAAAGGATATTGAGTCAAGAAGAAACCCTGATGAATTTGGTAATGAACGAATTAAAATAAATTGTGGAGGAATACATGAAATACAATTTTAAATCCAAATAATAAATTTTTTTAATTGAATAAAGTATGTTAATGAGGTATTTGGTGCATCATAAAACAATAAATTGGGTTTATAATATGAAACATATCCTAAGGAATGGAAATTGAGACAAATAACACTTACTTTGGATTCCAACGTAGTCATTCACACTCTAAACTCCAATATATTCAGTTTAGGTTTATTATTAATATACTAAAAACATTATTTTAATTTAATTTACTTTATACCATTCATTTTTAATTTTTTTATTAAATATTTATTAATAAATATTGATTCTTTATAAAAATTAATATTCAGGTATTAATTATCTCACTTGTTCTATGATAGATTCATTATATCCATTTCGATCATAGATTTTTAATCTTATATTAATCATATAAAATGTTTTCATAAGGATTATATATATTTTTTTGATAGGGTTCTGAATTCTAATGGTCATTTTATGAAATTTATTGTAACGGATTATAAAGATCTATTGAAATATCCTTTTTTATAAATTTAGGTTCAATGGAAGGAATTGAATTTATTAATGAGTATACTTATGAATATTACCAATATATAACTATGAAAATATATTAATTTGATCATTATTAAAACATATTTCTAGTATTTAAGTTTTATTTTTCATTCATGATATAAACATTAAAACATTATTTATATAGGACGTAGAACCAACCCAGACAAGAACACATTATAACGAATGAATAAATAAAAACATGTTAATTTATAGTTATAATATCACCTTTACAGAACAATAATTTTTTCAAAAACATGTTATTTAAGTAATAAATCAGATTAGGGAATATGTGGATAAAAAGGATAAAGAAAATTGATTAGGGAGAGGATAACACTTGGGTTGAATACTTGAATAATTGATTAGAGAGCCACTTGGAAATGAAGGATTTGGGACTAATTATTATGATCATAGGTTCAAAAATATAGGATAGGATTGTTAGGGAGATAATATAGGTAGATATTAAGTATTAAACTAAAATAAATGTGTTCTCTGAGGTGGGTAGTGGATGGGTCCCTTTATATTTTATCTTGAGTGAGATTTCTATAAATACTCATTCATTAATGTGTGGATTCAAAGTATAAAGATAATGGATATGGGTATGAATCCACTAATACACCTAATTTAGAGATAACTAAAGAGATACCTTTAGACTTTTACCCCTTAATTTAACCATTTTACATAATTTTACTTTTACCATGGTAACTTAATTTCTACCTCAATAACTTATTTTTTGGAAAAAAATGAAATTGACATTATTAACCAATTTGTAAATTTTGATCCAAAAATATTAAAATATTTTTATTGTAATCTATTTCTAAAGTTTATAAAAATTAATTTTATTATTAGAACACATAATGTATAAAAAAATAAAAAAAATGTACTTTTAAGTATAAAAAGATTTTATTCTTATTTCCTACTAAAAAATAATAATTAGATGAATGTTAATTTTAATTTTTTTATATATTATCAATATATTTAATTCAAATATTTCTTTAGTAGTGATTAATTTTATTATTTTAAAAAATATTATAAATATAAAAAATAATTCTTTAAAACATATCTCTTTTTAACATAAAAAGATTTTATTTCTAATTATTTAAAATTGAATATTTATTTACTAATTATTAATTTAAATTTATTAATACATTTATATTTAAAAAATAATATTTCTCAGTTAATTAAATTCATTATTTAAAAGTAAAAAATCCAAATGGATAAAAATATACATAATAATGAGAATATATATTTTTAAAAATTATCATTTATTAAATTATATATTTATATCATCATAACTTATACTTAAAAACTCCTCAAAACCACCCCATAAGAAATGGTGGTCATTCAATAATGATGAGATAAGAAATAGTGGTAGTCATAGGTGTTGATTTAGCTAGCTTGGATCTCGTAGTGGTTTACAACACCTTAAAATTCTCTTGTATATTATTTCACTCAAATCGTACGTATTAATGTTTGACATGGGATTAGTCCTGGGAAACCCCTAGTAATGATACCTCATTTCCAATCATAGTCATATAAGCCTCATAAGAAAGACTTTTACTTGATGTCATTTCTTCTTTGTTCAATAAATATTTCATTATGTGTTTCCTTTTATTTATATCTTTTAATTCAATAGATATGTTATAATGGTCATATTTTAATCGAATTATACTTCCAATAAACTTATACTTTATCTTATTAATGATTTTTATATCTAATAATGGTATAAATGGCTATATAAGACCAAAATTCATATAATATGAATGTCCATATAGGCTCAATAACTATATAACCAACAATCATATATATAATAGTCGTATTACATTCAAATATATACCTCACGCACTTTATAAAAATAATTTATCTCATTCTATAATTTCTTTTCTAAATATGTTTATCATATTTCTAATATTCTGTATTCTTTCCTTTTGTATCATCAGTGGTATAATCCTCAGGGAAGGTTTGGATGATGAATAGTCTTTTCGTATTTTTATTTACTTGTGGTTTTATTATTTTTATAAACTTCTTATTTTTTACATTTAATTATCTTGTAATTTTTTTCATTTTAAATTATAATACTATTCCTTGATGTAATAACTCATTTTTTTACATTAGTTTAGTGTTTTGTATAAGATAAGCTATGAGATTTAATAAATATAATGTCAAACAAAAAAATATGGGGTTCTACATTATTCCCACTTGAAATAAATACTTCCATGAAATTTCATTACTCGGAAGAAGAAAATAAGGGTACTTTTGGATTGTTATATATTCAGGTTCCCATGTAGATTTCTCAAATTTTTGATTTCACTATAGAATCTTAACCAAACATTTGGTCTTGTTTTGTAAAAATTTATCTTTGTGATCAAAGATCTCCACCAATTATACCTAATAATAGAGATCGTGTTCCAATTACAGAGCTTCTGAGTTTAGTATGTGTGATGGATCTAATATGTACTTCATCAAAACATATACATGGAACACATCAACATCTATGAGAGTTTTTTGGATGTTCTAAGTTATAATTTATAGTCTTCACATGATAAATAATCTTAAAGGGAATAATGTATCAAGATATCATCTTTCCCTTCTACTTGAATCTCATAACCCTCTTATAATGAGATATTTGAAGGAATACTTTTTCAC
The DNA here is from genome assembly GCA_963277665.1 of Viscum album. Lineage (NCBI taxonomy): Eukaryota > Viridiplantae > Streptophyta > Magnoliopsida > Santalales > Viscaceae > Viscum > Viscum album. Next base: position 1,846,512,296 of record OY728150.1, read on the forward strand.
CAACCTCAAACTCTAGATATATTCAATGGTAATCAGAAGAGATATTCTGTTGAACTTTCACTACATTGATAAATATCTAATTTTTTTTAAAATTCTCTATAAATTCTTGAAACATATAAAATCTCAATAGCTTCTTCTCTTTAACGTCATCCCATCAATTCAGAGTTCTATTTCTCTTCCCATATAGAGCCTTAAATAGTTCTATTTTGATAATAGAGTGAAACCTACTATTATATAAGAACTCAAATATATGAATATATTTATCTCAACTTTCTTTAAAATCCATTAAGTAAGAGATTATCATATATTCCAAAGTATGAATGGTCCTTTTGGATTGAACATCAATTTGAGGATAATAATCTATGATAAATCTCAAATATTTATTCAATTACTATCCAATATTTCTCCACAATTTTTATGTGAACTGTGGGTCTCAATCAGATATTATTAAAATTAGAACTCTATATAACCATACCACTTCCTTTAATTATATCTTTAAAATTTGATCAATTGAAAAATATTATTGAATATAATTGAAGTGTGTTGAATTTGTAATTTAATCCACCACTACTCATATGGAATTGTATACTTTACAGGTCTATGGAAGACCTATTATTAATCTTTTGGTAATGTTATCCCATTTCCAAATAAGTATGGGTAATCATTATAACATCCTCTTAGAAATTGGATATTCAGCCTTAACTTTCTAGAATACCAAACAATAAGATATATACTCCACAATTTCCCTCTTTGTGTTTTCCCACCATAATTACTCCTTAAGATCTAAATACATCTTGGTTTTTATTAGGTTAATTGAGAATTATGAGAAATGTGCATCATCCAAAATATCCTTCTTCAATTCTGGATTGGATAAGACACATATCTATGTTCTAAATATTATAAAGAAACATTTTTTTGCATTGAAATTTGAGACATTTTCTACCTTCTTATATAGATCCATATCACATTTATAGGCTTCCTTAAACTACACATAGATATATGGTTGAGAAATAATTTTGAAAAGAAAGGATTTCATACCTTCCCTTATGAATCCTAGATCGTATGTTGAAAATACATGATTATTTAGTCTCTTTTAATCCTCGTCATGGATAAGGTAGTGTAATCCTTTCAACATAGACAATCATCCACCTTTTTTTCTAACCATTTGGTAATATAATGAATAATCATAGTCATTAAATAACTTTAACCCTCTCCTTTGGAACATGTTCAACTCCTTCTATGTGGATATATAATTTATTCTCTAATTATCAGTATATATATATATATCACACTTTTTACAATAGTGAAAATTTCACCAAATATTTAGTGAAAATTTTATTACTACCATATATAAATCATACATCAAGTAGTTTTTATTATGGGTCTCTAATTAACATGATGCATAATCAATCACCTAACTATTTATTATAAGGACACATCTCGAGTCCTTATTTAAATCATTTTAAAGTCACAAAATCTTATCCACTTCAGGGTATTGTGACTAAAAGTGAAATTACAAACCTCTTATTAACCTCCTAGAAGTTGTTTTCACATTCTTAAATCTAGAGAAACATTACTCCATTTCATGTCAAATTTGTTGGTATATTTGATAGTTGTGATAAATTTCTCAAAAATTGTTGGAAGTTTCCAACCAATCTATGAAAACTATGGATATTTTTTATAGATGTTGGTCTAGGTCAGTCTTCCATCACCTTTGTCTTTGAATTATCAATAAATAAACCCTCACATATTCTTATATTACCCAAGAAGGATGCTTTTTATAGAAAAAAACTTAATAATTATTTAAATTAGAATAGATTTATTCCTTTATAAGGTCTTTAGAACATTCCCCTAGTGATCTACATGTTCTTCCTTTCTCTCAGAATATCTGAAATCATCATCAATAAAGACTGCTAAAAAATTAGGAAGGTAATATCTAAAGACTCTATTCATCAAATCCATGAATATTGAAGGATAATTAGTAATTTTAAAAGGAATAACTATGAATTCATAGGTTTATACCTTGTATGGATGGTTTTATTTAGTATATATTCCTTATTAACCCCATGTTTATGATAAATAGATTTAATATAAACCTTTTAGAAGCATTAATCCCCTCTAATATGATAAAATAAATCATTAATACAATGTAGTGGATACTTTTTCTTTATTTTGAACTTGTTAAGTTCATGATAATCAATAAAAATATTCATTAAACCATCATTATTCTAAATAATGGGGACTAGTGCAGCTCACAATAAATTAATTAGGTGTATAATACCCTTCTATAAATTATCTTATATCCATATTTTTAATTCCTATGATTTTATATGGGTATCTCTATAAGGACTTCTAGATATCAAAATAGAACTAAGTATAAGTTCAATTGAAAACTCAGACTAATTTTTTGGGGGAACTCCAGGTAAATCGTTAATAAATACATAAATATATTCATATAAAATTGTCACAACTTTAGTGTTTAGTTCCCCCTATCCATTTGGGCTAGGTATCCCTCAATATTAGGTATTATGTCCCATATTAAGGAATTTATCTCCAAAGGGAGTATATAATCATCATTTAATTGATATTAGATTATGGGTCTAATTCAGATATCAAATTATATTTCTTTATATCGACAATTGATTTAAGCTCAATATAGGGAGATAAAATATGTTCCCAATATCACATCAAATTACACCAAGGGAATAATAACACTGTTTTTAGAAAGGATTGTCCCATAGAACTCAATCAGAGATTATTTTTATATATTGTAAGCAATCATTTCCCCACCTGGTGTTTTTACTAATAATTAAATATCCAATGTTTTATGTGGTTAATCAATATTATTAGAAAACTTAATGGATATAATGGAATGTGAATATCCAAAATCAAATAAGGTATTCATAGTTCTTATGGATAATAAGTATACCTTTCACCACTTCATTATCCCAAACCACTTTGGTTGTATTTATTGCAAAGGATCTTCCTTATTCCCTTGGTCTTGTAGTTTATTCATGTTGACTATCCTCATTATACCCTGGAATGGGGAATTTATTTGTATAATTTCCAAACTCCTTGAATTTGAAGCATTAAAGTATAAGTATTAAAATAATTTTGACTTCCTTATAATCTATTTTATTGACTAAACTCTTTATCTCTCTTTTAAAATCATGATCCAAATGGCCAACCCTTTTATACATGAAAACTTTTCTCATCCCTTTCAGGTAATTTATAGGGTGATTCCTACCATATTTTTTCATTTAGGGATCTAAATCTTCTTCCCTCTAGGATATTTATTACTTGAACTTCCATGATACTATAATTTCTATTTATTATCCCTAAATTCACAATAATAATTATATTAACATGTTTTCATTTTCATATTAAGTGCACATAGAACAATCAATTCATAGCTACCCAAGTCTATTATTGCTAATAAATTTTGGAGACTTGATTTTAAACCACTAATGAAATGATTGATCTTGATTTAGGGGTAAATAAGAAAACAAAAGGCATACATTGAAAGTATCGTGAAGTTTACTTCATATGAACCAATTGATTCATCCTCATTTTCCTTTAAATTAATAAATACTCACTCTATTTTAATGTGAAGAGTTTGAGAGAATATTTGGTGATGAATATTTTCTTAAAATACTATTACTTTATAGAGTCAAATACTTCCATTTTCCTCATTCTCTTGATCAAAGTTGACTATTGGTACACTTTACCATCCAAATAATAAATAGCCAAAATTACCTTCTATTTCTTCAATATTTTATGAATAGAAAATAAATTCCCTATCATGATAATCCTTTTCTTGGAAATTAGTAGATTAGAAGAACCACTAAAGGGTGGGGGTCATTTTCAAATAACAGGCTCTAATATCCCTAGTCATGATAAATACCCTAATATAAGGGTGAATTGAGGTATATTGATTTCTTCAAATGATCCTCACCAATGATATTTTTTTAACCATTAGTAGGAAGACCTATCTCCTTTACAATATATATGAAGTGATAAATCATGTAAATAGAAACATCGGTACTAGGGTAATCTAGGAAGTATAAAATTATAATGTATTGATGCACAAAAATAACCAAGAACACTAATTGTTTACAATGTTCGAAGCAGAATCATTGTCCCCTCGAGTTTACAATGAGTGTTGATTTTATAACTCTCTACTCTCAACAAATGTATTCTCATAATTACTTTAAAATATTCCTCAAATTTACACAATAAACTTTGTTTACACCAAAATTAGGGTGTTATTAAGATCATTTTTCATCAAAATGATGAATTCAAATTTACCATAAAAATTATTAGTAATTTTGTTAAGGATTATATAACCCCTTTTGTGTACAATTGATGTTAATATAATATATTTTTTATAATATCTTTTTTATGTGAAACTATTGGTCAAATAAATGTCTCTGTGGAAGAAATACCTTCGCATAAGTCTTATTAAAAAATTGAGAACCTATCTCTATTATAAGTATTATAATAATTCTTTTAATGTTGATATGGTTTCCCTATTTCTAGAAAAACAATATGTAAAACTCACATATCACAACCCTTCATGATTCCAAAAAAACATATCACCTCAATATTATAAATGTCCCCAAGATTTCTCAACTTCAGTTCCACTAGTCTATCTACATTGAATAAGATTATATATAGAAAGCACAATAATCCTTACTTTGCTAAAATTTATATTTAATATTCCCAAATATACTACAAATTTATCTAGATACTTTATTTCATTAATACCATTGTATTCTCCTCTATAGAACATTTTCAGCATTCTTTTTCAACAAATACAACCCAAAATCTCTTAAAATTCAACTTGAGGTTATTTTATAATAATATTACCTTATGGGTTTTCTGAAAACACTCCAAAAACCTTAACCATGTTATTGAAAAACAATTCACACTTTATGCCTCAAATAGAATTCTCTCTCGGTAACTCTAGATATTGATTATAGACTCACCTAACAAGTACTGTAATCCCATATAAGTTAGACTCAATGTGATAAATAATAGTAACATGTAAATATCATTAATGAATCACTTTATTTAGCTTGATGACTAATTGGTTCTTTAAAACTAATTCTGTGACTTCTCTCCCCCTAAATAAACATTGATAAATACTCCTTGTGGTTTTAACTATTTATAGATACGCACCCCATTTAAAGGTTTTAAAAATACCTCCCCCTTTTTTGGAAAATCTCTACCCATTTTTCAACAAACCCAAAGGTCATAAATTTATGGTTTTAAAGGGTAAATACAATCTCTAACACATTAGGGAACCCCACAACATGATTTGAGGAGTGGGGGTTCCATAAAAACATTTATTTAAGTACAAGAATGCAGTTAGAATCTATGATCCTATTTATTCTTTGCAAGCATCTCCTTGGGTAAATACTTAGTAATGATATTTTTGACTTGAAGTTTCATAGGGACATACTATAATTTCAAAAATACTTACTAAAATTTCACCATTATGAAGTGATACTTGATTTTAATTTACATTAGCCTTGATTTATGGATGATATTTTTACTATGTTTGATAGCACATAAATTGTCACATTTGATTCTGATAAGATACTTCACTTAAACTCTCATATCCTTAAGTTGTGTATTCATCCATAAAAATTTTGTGTAAACATGTGTGGATAAAATATACTCAACATATATAGTTCCTTGTGAAATTAAATAATATTTATTTCTAGTCTAAGACATGAAAAATTCTCCAAGATAAAATGAATTTCCTAATCTTCACTTTCAATCATCCACTGAACTGGCCAAATAGGTATTTGTATATCCCATAAATCCTATTAATAAGTTACACTACAATGGAAGATTAAATCCACTATTCCTTTGATATATCACAGTATTATATTTACTGATTATAATAATATTACATTATAATTACTCTGATACCATAAATCATGACATATGGAAAATAAAATATTGGTTCATGTTGCTATTAAGTACATATAAATTTTAATGATCTACCTATATTCCATTATTTTAACCTCTTTATTATCTTCATCCATTAAAAACTTCACCCAGGTAGAAATTGGTGTTTTTATGATCTTGGAATCATTTATTCAAAATATTTTCCAAACCTTTTTAGTGTATTTGGATTGTGAGATGAATGTTTCATGACTTCATTGGGTTTGTTGTAAACCATGGAAAATAGAAAATTCTCCAATCATCAACATTTATAAATCATTACTCATAAATTATAAAAAACTCTTTCATTTTTTCTTATTTGTTTCGTCAAATATTATGTCACCAATATTTATGAACACCATCATCTTTTGATCATTTTCATTTTTGATAGAGATATTATGATCAACTCAATCACACTAAAAACCAAGCTCTATCAAGTATAGATCTAGTCTAGAATACCATGATCCTGGTGATTTCTTAATCCCATAATGTTAATTATTTATCCAATAAACTTTTTCCTCATTATAAATCATAATAAAAACTCCCATCTTTTCAATTTAAACCTCTTATACTAGTAAACCATTTAGAAATGATAATTTGATCTCCATATGAAAAACCGTAAACCTCCTTTGTACTATATATCCAAGAATAATTAAATTATTTCTAACCAAGTAATAGGATAAAATTCCATATCTACAACAATACCCTTAATATTTGAGTATCACTTGTGTTTTACTAGTAGGAATTTTATAAACACTCAAGAGGTGGGGTGAATTGAGGTCTTAAGAATTATAACCCAAACAACCCATCCATATTAAAATAAAATCAAACCAATCCCACTCTTCTTAATAAAATATAGAATAAATAATGAAAAGATAAAGATAATCACACATGATATTTATAGTAGATCAGGATAATAAGAAATTCCTTTAATCCACTCCACTAATACCCAAAGTATGTTTAGTGATTTTCACTAAATAGGACATTTTCCAAGTGATCTTGAAGTTGATTAAAATCATATTAAAATTTTTAGAAAGGTTCTAAAATATTTCATCGAGATATCCCTTTACAATACCTTTACATATACTTCACATAGCACTTATTACAAAAAGTTCTCAATTAAAGAAACAAAGAAATGATACAAAAAAGATATTTGATTTAGTGAAAAGTTGTGCACAATAACTGCTATTTGATAAAGAACTCTCTATAAAATAAATAAGACTACAGTGAGTATTTTTAAAAAATATATTTTAATCCATTAGATGTAATCTAGAATACATAGTATTTGTAAAATTCTTATTCTTTTCAAAAGAGTATAATATATTTAATGAGTATAAAAAAGGGTATATGTGTGGATCTTCTTCTTAATAGTTCTTCTTCATTTTTTAATTATAAAATATCATTATAATTCAAATGGTCAAGAGTAAATAATATAATACTTATAAATTTAAATTTATCTCTTTTTTTCATGTGACATTATTCTTCAAGATTAAGAAAATTAGAGGTATCCATTTGGAGTAGCAGCGGTATTCTTTTGAACTATATGACTTCTTAAAAATAAAAACTTTAATGAACTCATTTTTTCTTCATTCAAACATAGCCTATTTTAATAAAACCAATAGTATGAGTGGACTTATATCAAAATATTTCAAATGTAATATCTTCCTCAAAACTGTAACAAAATTACCATATACTAGAATACATAAGTCCTCAACTTAAAAAGTCTTCATTTTTTTAATTATTTGGATTCTATAAGTATTTAGAGCATGACTTCCTTCGGATCATTTGAATTTGTATTTGATCGTATGAATTCACTTTGATCATATGACTTTTCTTATTATTGTAAGACTTGGTATCTAATAGTAAGACTTGATTTTGATCATATGAATTCATATCGATCATAATACATATTTCTTATCATATAACTTCATCTCAATCGCAATAATTCACATCGATCCTAAGACTTTATCTAGACTTCAGTAAGATTGTAAGTCTCCATCTTAAGACTTTTTGTCATCCATATGACTTTACCATAATATTTCCTTCTATTCATAAGCCTTTATTCATATCTTAATACTTCATCATAAGTCCTTCTTTATGATTGTATGCATCCATCACAAGATTTTGATTCCAGAATACAACTTTGTTATGTAGATTTAATAATTCATAAGACTTACAAACATAATGAAATTTATCAAAACTAGAACATCATAGGACATTTTACATAATGTATGTATTTATTGTATGACCTCAACACTTAGAAAAATTTTCTTTAGCATAAATAAAAACAATTTATAAAAATTATTTAATCCTTTTATGATTATTTTGTATACTTCATGAAAATCAATAGTAATAAAAATGATGGTATCATGATCATAAAAACATAGGATAAAATGGGATATGTTAGATGAACATTAGTGTGTCCTACAATCTCCCCCTTTTGATGGTCACAAAACTCATATGTATTTACACATAAATTTTTATAGATTTTTTTTAAATTCAATTAAAAATTACAAAATATTATGGAGTAATCTAATTGAAGTGTTGATAATGTTATAATTTTTTGTTTATTATATATTCTCCCCCTTTTGGGATATCAAAAAGAAATTATAAAAAAAGGGATAAAAAATATTTTTTATAACACATTGAAATAGTAGACTATGAGAATATAAACACTAAAATGAATATTATTTTTAACTTACATAAATTAACTTATGAAAACCATATTTTCGACAAGAAATCAGAAAACAATAGTAAACATTAAAGATAGATAATGAATGAATAATATAATACTAAATTGTATTAAATGATAGAGAAATATCATTGATAATCCAAAATAATTTATACAATGATAGGGTTCAATCCTTTGGGATCATATTGTGGTTTCCTCAAGTTTCAAGATTATAATGTTTGGGTTTAGAAGGTATTTTATTAAAATAAATATTTAAATAATACAATAGTTTAAGAGAAGCTGGTGTAGAAATATCTTGAGGGTGAAGCTCACCAAAAGGTATATCTAAACTTGAATCTCCTCCAAGACCAACTCTATAATTATTATAAGTCTTCCATGTATCAGACAAAATTTTTTCACAGATTTCTTATCCTTTTTCATGTTCTAATTTTCTATGGTATAAAAATAAATATTGTAAAATAAAATATTTTTCATACTCTGCACTCTTCTTATTGAGTTCATAGTAGGAGGTAGAAGGGTAAAGGTGGACAATAAATTTTATATATTTTTGATATATCTGTCAATAAGTATAGGTCCTAGAGAAATTTTTTTCTTTTAATCTAAAATATTTCATTTAAACATTAATCAATCCTCTTGATTATGGAATCTCTTTAGAAATCTAGTATGAATATATGTCCTTTCCAAATATTTTTTCAAAGAACTCTTAAAATGTCATGTATATCTAATTTATGAGCACATTTAGATATTAAAGACCTTAAAACATTCACTTGAGTCTCTAAAAACACTTAAATAGATACAAAATTGGTAGTTAATAGCTATAGATATCATGAAATAGGCACTTATTTGGTAGGAAATTCTCTTTATTTCAAACCTAGTGCATGATATGATTTATTATAGGATGTGGATGTTAGATCAAAATATTTAAAAGTTTTTAATTAAAGGCATTCTCAACATTTTTTTGAATGTATTTGAGCCTATAAAACATAATATCAAAGTTCTAATTTATATTATATCCCAATATTTTTGTAAGTTTATAATATTCTATAAGGATTCATGGTTATACAATGATGTCTTCTTCAAGTATCTATAACCTTCCTCAAAAAAACAATAAGCCTATATATGGATTTTTTCAATATTTTGAATCCTTGTTCTGAAATAAATTTTTACATCCTTTATTTCATTAATTAAATGCCTTTTAACCTCAAGGATAATACTAAAGAAATTATTGCACACTCAATTGGTTCCACTCTTCATATCAATGCATCCAAGGCTAAAGGAACAACTATAAAATTGAACCCATATATTTTGAAATATAAATAGGTCTAAGATTATATGGTGGGAAAAGTTTCAAATTCAAAGGAAATTTAGATTGGGTTTTCACCAAGTCGATTAACTCATCAAAATATGACCTAGTGATTGGATTATTTTACACATGTGATATACTTTTAATAAATTCAAAATAAGAGCTTTTCATTATATTTAGATAACCAAAATCTATCTTAAAAATATAATTATCTTATAATTAATCCAATTCACCTTTTAATGATTTAATTTCTTTCCTCTTAGAGGTATATGTACCTGATAGAAAATGATTACTATTTTTAAATATCTTACCCTAAAAATTCATCATTTTCATCATTCTATTGAAATAAATCTTGGTGGCTAAATTTTCCTGCAATCTTTCCAATTCTTAATTTGAAGCTTTATGATTTTGCTTGAGTTCATTTATATCTCATTTTAAATTTTCAAACTCATTGAATAATCCTGAAGAAAAGTTTTGAAAATGATCTTGAAAATTATATTGAGTGTCATCATGGTTTACTAAGGGCACAACATATTCTTTTTCAAATTCAATAGAGGGAGTTTTTTAGTACCAATAGATGAAGGAAACCTTTTAATTATTAATTTTATAATAGGTTTATGGATTTTTTTCAGATATAACAATATTAAATCCCCTTACTAGAGAGACATCAGCATTACAGATTTTTGAATCCTAAAAATTATCTCTTATAATCCCCACAACATCAGATCCATCTAAAACTATACGCAGTTGAGCATCAACCAAAAAATCACTAGATTTCACAAAAAATTAAACTTCTCAAACCTTAGATCTGCATAAATTAACATATTATTCCTCATTAACTTCAATATGAAAACTACAATAGCACTAGTATCCTCATTTATCAATAAATTAACAACTTTAGTTCTAGGAGACTGATATTGTGTATCTATAAAAGCCTCCTCTAGATGAGTAAGGTTGATAGGAATGTCCACTACAATAATAACATCAATTTTAAATAATAATAAAAACTAACATTTATTAATAAATTAAACATATTTTGCTGTGAAAACTTAAATTATTCAATACTTGTGTTTATTATGAATTTATGAAAGGGTAAAATCTATGTTTAACACTTTGGAATATTTTTTGAGTTAGGCATTGAGTCAGTGCGGTATTATGAGGCCTATAGAGCCTCAATTTTGGTAGAATAAAAAATATTGAATATATTTTATTCATACGCATCTGCTATTTTTCCAAAAAAATGACATAACTCTCAAGCAGTGCATTTTATAAGAAATATAAGACCACTTTTAGGTCTGAGATGAGGGGTTTCACCTGGGTGCGACATAAGATTTGTGTGCATTGTTCATTTGGAAACATCACACATGAGGATAAATTTTAATATTTTTATTATATGTAATTTTGAAAATATTAGAATATCTCCAAAAAAAATTTTCTGATTGAAATTTGAGACCGTCATTTGGTTTAGAATGGGGTTTTTACCATAAGCATGATATAAGTTTTGTTCACATTGGGTGTTTAGTTATATTGAACGTAAGGTTGATAATAATTGGTATATAATATTTTTTTGGGAAGCTAGAAATAATAATAATAATTGTATTATTATTGTTATTATTATTATTATTTGTGTAAAAGAAAAAAATGGAAATATAGTTCTATAATTAATTATGGTGTTACGGTGGTAATAATGACTGGACAAAATAATTAATGTAATATTAATAATTTGACCAATTAAATGAAAATTTAGTTAATATTAATTTATTAACAATTATCAGTTTTTTATTGATGTTTTTATGAAAAAATTTATTATGGTAATAATGGTTGAGATTTAATCTTAATAGTAATAAAATATTATTATTATTATTATTATTATATAATTAGGAAGATAATATATGTGTAAAATGTATATGTATGTATATACATGTGGGGGTATATATATGTATATATGGATGTGTGTGTGTGTGTCTAACATGTATATATATGAGTTAGATATATATGTGTTAAATATATATATTCATATATATATATATATATATATTATGTGTATATATAAATATATATAAATGATTCTTTATTCATATTTAATGAATAATGCTTGGATTTAAGAGTATTAAATATTTAAATAAATATTTGAATTTAATAATGTCTCATGGAGTGTTGTACAAGAAGTATTTTAAATGAATGTATTCCCCAATCATGAGTTTTTTTTCTATATTATAAATATTATAATTTGGAATAAAATTAAATCAGAATACATAAGTGGGGGTGCAACACATTTTTGGAAATTTTCTCCATCTCCTCGCGTCTATCCTCCTCCCTCTCATACCTCTATCCTCTATTTCTTTATATTTTAATTTATTTATTTATTCAAAACATCTATCTTATATAAATTCTATGATATTGATCAGATGGCCACTCCATTAATTTCATTAGTTTCGTATCAACAAGCAGAATTTTAAGCATATTTTTTTATGAAATAAATGAGGTTATGATGGTTCAGTTTAACATGGATGTCAACCCTCATCATTAGTCATAGTTTCACCTAAGGTAGAAAACTATCGACATTAGTGCATGTTATATATGGGTTATTAGAATGATTTTTGCAATGTGTGTAACCCGTGAGACCTATGTTTCATGCTTGATCATATTACATGTGTTTGTATATAACCTATGACTTGCGCATGTGTTGTTTGCATATGGATTGTGATGACTGTGATTATGATACTATTTGAATTAATGTGATGTTCAATATGTAATTTTCATTACCTATCATGTATATTGTATTTTTACTACTGTAGTTGATCATGTAGGTTTGGCCAATTGGTCGCCCAGTGAGATATAACAAATGTTTGGTCGACATGGGTGACATGTGAGATGTGGAACAATCATGGAACTATCCTCCAAGTGGAATATGATAGACATCTTGTTTGAATGTACATTTTGGTTATTCCACCTGGTGGTGTGTATTGCATACTTCTGGGCTATCCTCTATGAGGGATGTGTTTGACATTGGTCGACATATGAGATTTGACACATGCTTCTGGACTATCTATCATGATGGATATGCTAGACATTGGTCAGTAAGTACTTAGGCTATCCCTAAAAGTGGGAATGTTTCATACATGCTTCTGGGCTATTCCATGGAGAGGATGTCTCGTGTTAGTTTCTGATGTACCATCTGACATTATACCAAATCATGTATGTTTCTCCCAATATGGTGTTGAAGTAGGTAGAGTTGGTTCCTAAGGATTCGACATGTGTTTGGTACTTATGTGATATATTATTTTTATATATATACCCTATTTATGTCCATGAAATACACTTTTATATTTTATTCACTGATGTTAAGGGTCATTGGTGGTGTCCTTCTGATTCTTGTACTCACACCTTACTCAGGAATTTTCGGTGTGTTTGTTAATAGTATACTTAGGGATCTGGAAAAGGGAAATATCCATGTGGTGTATAGTTGATCTGTTGGAGAGGGATTATTCTAATGTTGTTGGATGGAGTTCAAGCTAGACATAAACTGCAATTTTTATTTTACTGGATTACCTCATACCCTAGGTCCATGTTTAGTCAGGTTATTTTATCATGTATTCCATCTTTCAGTTTCTACAAGTATTAATCTGATTATTGATTTTTATTTATATATTGATGTTACTATTTATCAATCACATGACATGATACGGAGGTTATAGTCTCATGGATGATATATTTAGACCCTTTTTAGTCATCAACCTCTTACATATGGGGAGGCGTTCATGAGGTCATTTGGTATTCTAGCTCAAAACCGGTGGTTCGGGTCAGGATGTTGCAAAATGGTATCAATTCATCATGAGTCACTAACTTTACTTTTCTCTTTGAATTGATTTGTAATAGGATATATATAATTTAGGATGGTTGGGACTCAGGTAAGGTAACTATTTCATTGTCTGATCATCATTGTAATGTGGACATTCAATTTTCCATAAAATGGAGAATTTATGTTTTATAGTTACCGTTGATTAAATTCATCTTGGGTGATGCACATGATTTTGATATGTGCTTTATGGGATTTGATGTACGTTCATACATCAGGTTGGGAATGAAGTTTCACATGAAATATATACCAATTGACTGCATTATATAGATCCCAAATAATTAAATGTCTCTTGAAGTTATTATATTCTCTTGGTGCATTATTTCTGGCATTATTTTATTTGATCATGTTGTATTCTATGCTTGAGTATATATGTGGTAGTGACTAATGTATATATGTTGGTAAAATGAACATAAGACTTAAATAGGTGGCATGGGTTTTGTGTTTTACCTTCAATGAGATTGAATGAAATTATAATGTTTTGATTGCAAATGCCTAAGGTGGAATTTAAAATGTTTTAATTTTATTATGGAAACTCCTATGGTGGGGAGTAGTGGTTTTATGAACTGAAACACTCATAAAGGATAATAATAATTATGGTGTAGAGAATTTTTATATCCTCAAATTAAAATAATAATAAAAACCAACTTTTGTAAATAAATTAAAAATATTTTGGTGTGAAAATTTAAAATTTTCAATACATGTGCTTATAATGGATTTTTGAAAGGGTAAAAACTCTATTTAACACATTGTAATATTCTATGAAATATTTTTGGAGTTAGTCGCTAAGTCAGAATGGGACTCTGAGGCTTTTACAGCCTCAATATCGGTAGAATAAGAAAATAGTAAATATATGTTATTCATGTGTCTACACGATTTTTGCAAAAAAATTGAAATAACCCTTAAACAATTAATTAAATGAAAAATATGATAAAATTTTTAGGTCTTAGGTTAGGGTTTTACCTTATACGAGACATAATATTTGTGTATGTCAGGGGTTTTGAAACATCACATACTATGAAAACATTTAATATTTTTATTATATTTTATTACTTGTTTATTAGAATATCTCCTAAACAGTGTTTTCGATGAAAAATCAGAGACCTCCATTAGGTCCATAATGGGTGTTTTACTCTAGGAGCGATATAAGTTTTGTATGCTATGGGTGTTTAGTTACATCTCACCCAATGATAATAATAATCGGTATATAAATATTTTGTTGGGATGATAGAAATAAAAATAATAATTTTCTTATTATTATAATTATTATTATTATTATTATTATTATTATTATTATTTGTGTCAAATATAAAAATGGAAATATAATTTCATAATTAATGATGGTGTTATGGTGGTAATAATGAGTGGCCAAAATAATTAATGCGGTATTATTAATTGGACCAATTAAATGAAAATGTATTTAATATTAATTTATTAACTATTATTAGTATTTAATGGATGTTTTTATTAAAATTTTATAGTGGTAATAATGGATGAGATTTAATGATAATAGTAATAAAATATTTTTTTTTTATTAAATTTTTTTCATTGGGAAAATAATATAACTGCTAAATATATATGTATGTATATACATGTGTGGGTATATAAATGTATATATAGATGTATATGTGTGTAGCATGTATATATATGAGTTAAATATATATACGGGTTATATATATATACATATATATATATATGATGGTTATATGTAAATATATATAAATTATTATTTATATATATTTAATGAATAGTGCATGGATTTAAGAGGATTAAATATTTAAATCAATATTTAAATTTAATAAAGTCTCACAGGGAGATGTACAAGAATAATTTTAAATGATTTTATGACCTAGGCATGAGTTGTTTTTTTGTATTATAAGTTGTATTAATTAGAATAAAATTAGATGATAATATATGAGTGGGGGTGCTTCATATTTTGGGGAATTTTCTCTTTCTCCTCACGTCTATCTTCCTCACTCTCACTCCCACTCCAAGTATAATTCACCAGACATATATTCAACATGTAAATTTGGGTTATTCTATCAAATGGGATGTTTCTCATACTTCTAGGATATCCTTTGAGAGGGATGAGTTTGAAATTGGTCAAAATATGTGTTTGACTTGTGATTATAGACTATCCATCGAGAGGGATATGCTTGACATTGGTTGGTAGGTACTTGGGTTATCCCTATTAGTGAGAATTTGTCGTACATGATTTTAGGATATTCCACAAAGGGGATGATTTAGGCTGGTTACAAACGTTCCATTCAGAATTGTGCCTAAGTTGGAATGTTTCCCTCGACATGGTGCTGAAGTAGGTAGAGCATGTCCTCAAGGACCCGACATGTATTTTGTACTTGTGTGATATATTATTATTATATATGAAACCTATTTATGTTCATGGAATTCACTTGTATATTTTATGTATTAATATTATATGTCTTTGATGGTGTCTTACTGTGTCTTGTACACACACCCTACAGGGGAATTTTTAGTGCTCTTGTAGATATCATGCTAGGGATTTGATGAAGGGCAATGGCCATGTTGTGGATAGATGAGAAATTGGATTGGGAAGATGGGGACATTGTTGGATGAATTTCAAGTGGGATGTCAGCTACTATTTTTATATTATAGCTTACCCCATATCCTAGATCCCTGTTTATTCTGGTTATTATATCATGTATTCCATATTTTGTTTTCCACGTTTATTACTCTGATTGTTTATTTTTATTTATATATTGACGTAACTATTTATTGGTCCCATGACATGATACAGAAGGTATATTCTCACCACTAATGGATTTTTACCCTTGCTTCTAGTCGTCAGCCTCTTGCATATGGGGAGGCATGCATGTGGTCATGTGGCATTCTGACTCAGACCCGATAGTTCAGGTCAGGATGATACATATCCATCCCCTATCCTATGAATATTAATATAACCAACTACCACTATATTTTCCCCAATATTAATAAGTTCTTTATCATTATACCGAGTATCCTCTCCCTAAAAAGGAGCTACATCCTGAGGATTCACATACCTGGAATTCTCCCCTTAAGTATCAGTAGGGACAACATCTTCCTTATCAATTTCTCTATCTTACTTCACCTACTTTTTATTTACCACTAACTTATTTTGAGATGCATCCCAAAATATCACCATGTTTTTAAAATTTTATCATATAGGGTGTGATGCCTTTGTCACTTTGCAGCTTCAGATTTACTTAGGTCTACTTCCTTCTTCTTAAAATAAGGGTTAACAACTTTCCATAAGGATAAAATTTGAGACTTTTCTTTGACTAATAACAATGATGTATATATTGAATCATATATCTAGGAAAATTTAACTTCTTTACATTCAATAGAAAATATATCATATTGATATCTTGAAATAGAATTTTCTCAATTTCACCAACCCATTTATGTTATTCTGGACTAAATAAATTTTTAAAGAACCCTTTGATCAGGTTCTTGGTATTTTTGAGATTTCTTTTCAATATCAAGATTACGAAACATATATTCCATAATAACTAAAGGTATTATCTTATAATTGTAAATTAAAAAATGTTTATAGATATAACTACCTTCAATGGTATAATGGAATGCCCCAATTATCTCTAAATAGGAAAATAGAAAAAAAATTCCCATTTATTTTTGACTGAACAACATCACCACCTTGAGGAAATAAAAACTAATCATTTATATAGAACTATAATAATTCCTTTTCAAATTTAGTTTTATTATTCTTCTCCTCACAAATCCATCCCCAACCTTGAAAACTCCAAATCTTTTTCAATAAAAGACTCATCTGGTTCAACCAAGTAAATTCAGAAGATTTTCTAGGAAACACTCATCATTTTGTACGACTTGTGTTCACCTTCTTTAATGTTCTTGAAGCACCAAAATTAGATATTTTGGACTTACACATGCCTATTAATGATTAAATGTTCAAAAGTGATAGTATTTAGGGTTTTAAGGATTCATAAGGAAAGAAATCGAGGTTTGGCAGTTTCTAGCCTAGTGGGTTTGAGCCAAAACAACTTATTAGCTTCAAAATTATTATATACAAATATAACCTTATGAAAATCTAGTGGTATAGCATGAAATTTTTCCAAATTAAAGAGAATAAATTAGAATTTTTAAATTGTGAAAATAGATAAACTCATATAAATAAATATATAAGTAAAAAAATGAAATAACATAGAGGATGTAATTATTAGAGAAGAAATTTTAAATCATAATAAAATAATTTAGATTAGAAAATACCCTATTAAATTTTAATAAAATTTAATATTTCATCTAGTAAAGGCTTTGTTAAATTATATATGAGAATATTTTCAGTACAAATTGATTTGAGAGAGATATCATAGTTTTTTGTGTCTTCCCTCAAAAATGATTCCTTAAATCAATGTGTTTTATTCTAAAATGGATTACAAGATTTTTGTAAATATCAATATAAAATTATCAAATTTAATTGTCACGTGATATGAATTTAATCCAAAATTCATTTGGTTGTGTTTTTTCCATAACATGTATTCACAATAACTACCAACTATAGTTATTTAGATTCAATAATTTATAATTAAAATGATTATTACTTTTTACAAGACCACGAAATTCAATATTTATAGATAAAGTGCAAGGTTACATATATAATTTTTCTATATAATATAAATACATCAAAATCTGTATTAGAATATGAAATTAAATCAAATATAGAGTTTTTTTAAAGTATAGAAATCAAAGTAGTTTCTTTTCAAATACAATAAAATTATTTTAGCGACTATTACATGGGAATATTTTTCATTTTATTGAAGTATATCACACAAACATATAGAATACAAAATATATAGTCTACTAGAATTTAGATATCACAAGCTTCCAATCATTACACAATATAAATTTTTGTCAACTAGATTACCAGCTTCATCTGTATCAAGTTATATACTGGAACTCATGGGAGCTTTATACACCTCAATGTTTTGAATTCCAAACATTATAAGTAATTTCTATATTTACATTTATTCAAAACATTCTCAGTTTATTTTTTTAAAAAATTAAAACCAAAGAATAATTCTAACTCACCCATCAAATTCATTTCGAATTCATTTTTCATAAGTTTTGAAAAGTCATTAAAAAAAATTTTGGAGCTAATAATAAACCATAAATATAAATTTGAACTAAAAAATACTTTGATTAAGTTTTATTAAAAAAATTAGAGTCTTAAAATACTACATAACACCCATTTTATAAAGTAAAATAATTCAATCTTTCATACTAAGTTCATGGTTCTTGTTTAAGACCATGCAAATCTTTAGCACGTTTTAAGAAAAAATTTAGAAAATGAGGGTTCTCAAAACATATAGCTTGTTCAAGAAAAACTTCCTCTATTATAAATACATTTAAAAAATAATAATAAAAATATATCTAAAATAATTCAAAACTTATATCACATGCATATGCTAAAATGATCTTAATAGCTTCTAAACACGAAGCTAGGAAAAAGTTTCCTCATAATGTATTCCTTCTTCTTGGTTATGACCTTTGGAAACTAACCTATCCTTATTTATAGGGATATCACCATGATCATCATATTTATTTCTAAATAACCATTTAGTTCTAAAAATAGGATGATCAAAGCATCTATTAATTAATTCCCACACCTTGTTCATCTTAAACAGGTTTAATTACTCTTGTATAGAAACTATGAAACTCACATCACTCAAGGATTATTATGTGGATTTAGGTTCAATATAGGATAGTAAATTATAAATTTTATAAATTTTGTATACAATTATTATATTTCTAACTCCCACATATAATATTCTTATAATTGTCTATAAAGGATGGATTTAAAAGGTTTTAAGTTGTATAGGCAGCATAATTTTAGGATCTTGAGATTTTTTAATTTTAAGACCAGATTGACCATGATAATGTTCCAAATAAATATCATTTTTATCATAAAAAATAGGTTTAAGTATTTGTTTATCCAAAGAATAACTTTGAACATGAATTTTATACTATTTGTAATCAAATTTATCTCTTTCATCAAATTTCACATGCATATATTCTTCAATTAACCCTGAATTCTTATTGAAAACTCTATAATATTTTTAAGTAGTAGAGTAACCTAGAAATATTACTTCATCACCCTTTGGATCAAACTTACCAAGATTTTCATGGGTGTTCAAGATGTAAAATTTACATCAAACAACTATTAAATGTCTAACCTTTGGTTTTTTATTGTTCTATAACTCATACGGTGCTTTCTTCAATGTAGGCCTTATTTAAACTCTATTCATGAAATAGCATTTTGTGTTAATAGATTTATCTTAAAAACGAATAGGCATGATATATTAACACGACATTGTTTCTTGAAATTTATTACTCCATAATATTCCTCCTTTCAATAACATCATTCTTTTAAGGTGGCCTAAGGGAAGAAAAGGTATGTTTAATGAAATGTTTTGAGAGAAATTAATAAAATTCAGGATTCTCAAACTCTCCCACACGGTCACTTCTCAAATTTTATCAACCTATTAATTTTGTACTAGCATGAAAAAGTTTATAAAATCAGCACATGGTCTACTCATAAGTCTTAATAAATAAACCCATGTAAATCTTGAAAAATAATCATCCAATATACAAAAAAAATCCACCTAGACTTATTGTCTTAGATGGTCCAAAAAATCCATGTGTATAAGTACTAATGACCTAGAAGTAGAAACCTTTTTGATTGGTTTGAATGATGACTTGTGTTTCTTTCTCATTTATCGTACATCACAAAGTTTCTTTTTATCCAATTTAAGTTGGGGAAAATCAAAGATCAGTTTTTATAATATAGTTTTCTCAAGTAATAAATGTTATAATTTCTAACACTTTTACTCCCAATGCAATATTACATAATTTTAGTATTAAAATAGTTTATAGTTTATACACAGAAAATAAATATCTAGAGTGTAAATATTTTCAGTTTTAGGTTCTCTAAATTTAATCAATTTATCTTTAAAAATTAAATAATAATGACTATAAAAATCAATTGAAAATACATAATAAAAAAGTTGAGAGGTACATATTATGTTTTTCTTTAAGCCCGTAGTATATAGAAATTTATTTATGAGGATAGAATGTGGATCTCCAACAGAATCAAATCTAATAATATTTCCTTTTTACTTGACCCTAAAACTAACAGAGCCTCCATAAATCTTAAAAGGCGGGTGGAATTTAGAAAACTTTCAAATCATTTTCTTAAATAGCTACTCAAAAACTATTTTTTATTATTATTTCTATAGATTTTTTGAAACAAATACAAATTAGACAAAAAGTTTTTTGGTAATAAAATTCACTTGGGTCCATCATTGTTATCTATTAAATATTTGATAACCCAAATCTATCTACACTTTTCATATTTTTAATAATTTACATAAATAACTTTCTATAATTTTCTTGAAATAAATTACTTATATACACAAATACAAATTGAGGATATCTTAAACAATAATCATTAGGATAAGTACCATTTAACTCATAGTAAAAACAATTAATATTTTATATGCTTCTATTTTTAGAACTATGAACAGAATAATTCCTGTATAGAATAGTATTATCTACAAAAAAACATATTCCCGGTTTTCCTTTATTGGATTTTTTTACCAAGAATTTTTTTGATGTATCCC
The DNA here is from genome assembly GCA_963277665.1 of Viscum album. NCBI lineage: Eukaryota > Viridiplantae > Streptophyta > Magnoliopsida > Santalales > Viscaceae > Viscum > Viscum album. The sequence continues at coordinate 1,846,533,778 of OY728150.1, forward strand.
TACCCCTTAGTAAATACACTTTAATTTTTATTCATGGAGTGTAATTAAACCATTAATTCCTTTATTTTTATACCATAGATATCACAATAAGAAGAAGATTCATCTTGTACAAATTTTAGTTATAAAAATATATTTGGACATATCACTTTTCTTTTATAAAAACATCATAAGTTATATTAAGTGTCATGTTATTCTTATTAATAGATTCATACTTGTATTCTAACATTGAATATTATTATTTAATCCATCAAAATAAAAAAATTTCAAAATCATATTTAGATTCAACTCAAGAAGAATAAATGTATAATATATATTTTTTTGGGACATAAAGTAAATATTTGATTTCTAATTTGACTTCTCATCCTCAGAATTAGAATAGAAGTTATCCATAAATTATTCATAACCACTATAGGATACATTCATAGATTTATTGTCTTTTTTAAATCTAATTTTTTAAACTTCTTTTCAAATTAATTTTACAATTTCAACTGAGGGAAATTAGGCATGATATGTCCAAGATTCTTAAATTAATATAAACTTACCAACTTTTTAATTCTATCAAACTTCTTGAATTTGTTAATGGATTTTTTTAATCCTTATCTCATAAGATATAACTTCTTTACAAACTGATCAAGTTCACTATCAGATTCTGAATAGCCTAAGTCTTTATCATTAGATGAATCATATAATAATTTCTCTTTATTTTTCTTATCATCCTTAAAATTATAAACTTTCAAGGCACCATTTTCCTTCTTGTTCAACTTGTGATCATCAAACTCAATTTTCAAATATTACTCATACATAATAAGAGTACCAATAAAGATATTTATTTTTGGATCCTTTATTAGTGTAAATTGATTGATGGTAGTACATATTCTACTCCATTTCAAAGGTGAAACACTAAGAACAATCAATGCTTGATCTGATTCAAGAACATTATTCCACAAGGTAGTAACATTATTGATTATTTTAGTGAGAATACTATTGATTTGGGTTATTCTTTAACCATATATAAATTTAAAAGGTGTCAAACTTAATCTTGGTAGGATTTTACCATAGTTATCTTCCATTTCCAGTTCTCTCATAAGATAAAACAATAGTTTCCCATATTTCATTTGTAGTAGCGAATTGTGAAGTTCTATTGAATTCATCAAGATAGAGACCACATATAATGGAATTCATAGCTCACAAATAAAAACCATATTTTACTTCTTGTGTCGTATACCATATTTTTGGTTATCCTATATTAATTATTTATGATTGCAAATAATTTAGGTATATTTTTAGAAAAATATTTATCACATATAAAATCATGTTATCCTTCTCATAACCATAGTTCTTTCCATTGAAATAGGGAGGTCTTCCCATAAACATTACTTATTTCATGTCACCCATTATAGAAACTTTATAAATTAATATTCAAACATAAACTATTAAATTTTGAGATATCAAAATTCACTTTCTATAATACCAATTTTTTCTAATTATGATTTAAATAGCCACTCAATATGGGTGGAGAATTGAGTTCTCAAAAAATTTACCACAAAAAGACCGACCCTCTTAAAATGTGTTTGAACATGACCGACTCTTCTCAATTAGATATAAATTAGTAATAAAAGAAAGATAAGAATAGGGAAATAGTATATTTACATTTTTTTAAAAAAAATAGAAAATGTACCTAATTCACTTCACCAATACCCAAAGTAGGTTTAGGGATTTTGACTAAGTGTCACGACCCCCTCCCACCAAAGATGCCCCTCCTGAGCTAGCAATGGAAAAAGGGAGATAATGACCCCCGAGTCCTGCCTCCAGTAGGCCCCGGGGTGGCGACTAGCACCAAGGGTATGAGTTTTTCACAAATATGGGAGGCATTATCCTTTTTATTTTTAAAGATCAGGAAATAGGACAAGTCAACCACCAAAAATACAAAAAGGGAAAGTGTATAGAAATAAACTCAAACCATTCCCACATGCATGTCTAAACAATTTTATAACAAGGTAAAAGTACAATAAAGCTCAAAGTACAATACCAAAAGAAAACAAAGGTACAACACCAGCAACAACTCCAATTGTCCGACTAGTAGGGTCTCGTACATCCCTCCTGGAAACCTGAAAGTAAACGTAGGGTGAGCATACAAGTATACTCAGTAGGGAAACCTAAATCTCTCATGCACAAGTGGGGAGAAATCCCAATGTCCCTTGATAACAACAGAAGAAACCTAGCAAGGAATTCTATCCACCCAACCTCACCAGCCAAACTCACCAAAAACACAAGAACAACAGGTAGTAGTATATAAGAAACAAGAGTATTGGGTACCCCGCACCATTTCCCTTTAGTTAGCTGCTCTTCCTAATGACGAATTCCCTGACGTTGGCACACTCTCCCCACCCGCACACACCTGTTCCTCACAACCACGTATCCCGCCCGCACACACCTAGGCCTCACAACCACGTATCCCGCCCACACACACCTAGGCCTCACAACCACGTATCCCGCCCGCACACACCTGGGCCTCATCCCGAAGATTCTTGGGAAACAGAAGAACCTGCCCGAAGAGTATTGGGATAAAACCACCCCAATAGAAACCTACCTGAAGAGTCTTAGGTGTAATGTCACCTCAAGCCATCACAGCCTAGGGGAGAAGGAGCAGGAAGGAGCTAGTAACTAAGGGAAAAACACCATCTCCCATAAAATGGGAGTGTTCGGCACTAAGTGCTCTGCATGGGTGGCGTGCGATAAAACACAAAAGATACAGATATATATACATATACCAACCACATAGCCCAACCTATGGATTCAAAAAAGAGAAACTGAGCACGTTCCTCGGCACTGCTACTACGAATCATGCATATAACAAACAAACCCAACCCCCTTTAGGTTTTCACATTTCGGTAGAAATAGTTATTTAGTTCCTTAACTACTGGGAAACTATCCATAACTAACCACACCAATCGTTCATAAAACATATCCCTGCCATCCACAAATCAAGTTAGGAAAAACACGAGTAACACAACAAAGCCCTTCTTATCAATCAATCAACCCCATTGATTAACATTCATGTTCCATTACCATGCCCCACCATTCATTAACTCTTCCACATTTTATTTATTAGTCACAACCCACTGTCCGTTCACTTTTAAACCCATCCCTGCAGCCCCGCTGCCAACCACCATAACCACAACTGTACCGTTCATCATTATCCCTTTAATAACATTTATTGCAGCCCCGCTGCCCATCACCATCATAACATTCACACCAACCCACAACCAAGTCAACTGCAGCCCTACTATTCACCCGATCCACAACAACCCAAAAAACACCCCCAACACATGTATTATAACCAAGCCAACACCCACATGTTCATTATTCCATTTTGTTGAACCGGGTGATCACACAAGGGTTCTGTATTTTAACAGCCAACTTTACGTGATTAACCAGAGAAGCTCATTCAATTCACAACATAATATCATAGGATATAAAGTAACAGCAATCACAACTTCCCATCCCTGTTATATAATCCAGTTATTATCGTCATTAAACTGGTTCAAAAGTGTTTCACGTAAAAAAGAGAACACCCACCCCGCATGATGCACAAATTAGAGAGACGAAGGTAAAATCCCTACCTCAACAGGTTCTTGATAGCAACGCTCCCACGGATCAACCTTAGAAGATGTCCGTCAGCATCTGTCACCTCTGTCGGGTCCCAACAAAACCTCCTCGGGTGGAATTTGGAAGGGAAAGGCCGAAGTAAAAACAACGGACCCAGGTTCGGAAGTTCCGACTCATCGTTACGATCCCGTGGCCACTGACGGATCGTAAATCGGAGCTCGGACGAAGAAGTTATGGTAGGAAGAGCCTTCAAGTCTCTTGAGAGAGCTCTGCTCAGAGGAGAGGGGAGGAGAGGTGTGAGTTGAAAGGAGGAGGGGACCCCTCCTTTTATAGGCGTGAAAAGAAAAATTACACGGCATGTACTTTATGGTACACGGCTTGTACTCAGTTATTTCACACGGTCTCCACGCGGCTTCCAACACGGCTCCGCGGCCATTGACTGGTCAACACACGGTTTGAGGGTAACGCATATGCGGGGAAGGACTACACGGCGTGTAGTTTGGACACACGACATGTACTCATTCATTGCACACAGCAAGGACACGGCTCCTACACGGTACACGGCCGTTGACTGGTAACGCGTACGCAGGGAAGGACTACACGGCGTGTAGAACTGGTCACATGGCGTGCACCCATTATTCCACACAGCGAGGACACGTCTTGCAACACGGGCTGTACCCGGAAAGTAAGTACACGGCGTGTACTCAACTACACGGCATGTAGTTTCAAAATTCTAGAAAGTGTGTAAAAAGTCCATTTTACCCTCCAGAACACTTCTTGACCTTCTTTTTGACAAAGGAAAGGGCCGGAGAGGTCCGGGCCATTACATCAGATACCTATTAAAACATTCTCATCCCTTAGAATTCAAAAACCAACCCAGAGGAACCCGACAAGATACCTCTTAGGGTTCTCGTTATAAAAGGAACCCAACCAAAAACCCTAATCATATGTGTTAGGAATTCCTTCTCCTATTTCGAGATATTATCCACTTTAGGCGGCACTAACTCGCCTGCACGGGTTTAATCGCATCCTCATTAATGCGTCTCGATTAAGAATTGGGTCTTCCCACTTTCATACATTATGATTTTTCAACTCGCACTAATCCCAACACCAAACAACCAACACACTACCCAAACACATGGGTTTGGGAAATTCCTTCACCTATGTCGAGATATTATCCGCTTTAGGCGGCACTGACTCACCTGCAAGGGTTCAATCGCATCCGCATTAATGCGTCTCGATTAAGGGTTAGGTTTTTCCCTTTCCCACACATCCGGACATGTTACACATTACTCGGGAACAAAGAAACAAAAGGTCTCACAACTGACAAGCCAAGCATTCCATATATCAAAGGTACAGAGTACAACATCAACACAAGCTTAGAAGAACAAGGGAAAAACAAAAGTCAAAACAAATCTGGGTACTGAGCGTGCATCTAGGTCTCCCACTCCCAAGTGCTCTCCTTGAGGCCGTCATGCCTCCACAACACACGAACCAAGGGAATGGTTCATCCACGGAGCACCTTCTCTTTACAATCTTCGAATCTAACTGGTCGTTCCTCAAAGGTCGCTACGTCTCCCATATATAACTCTCCCCAGTCGATAACGTGGGATTCGTCGTGTAAGTACCGACGAAGCTGGGAGACATGGAAGACATCATGAACCATCTCCAACTAAGGTGGCAGGTCCAGCTAATATGCCACCTCGACGACTCGCCTCAAAACCTCAAAAGGTCCGATGAACCTGGGTGAGAGCTTGCTCTCCTTCCCAAACCTCCACTGCCCCCGTCAAGGGGAAACCTTCAAGAACACATGATCCCCCACCTCGAACTCCAAGGGCCTCCTCTGACAATCATCATAAGACTTTTGTCGGTCCTGAGCCGCTTTCATACTCTCACGTACAAGTTGGACTTTCTCTGTGGTGATCTGCACTACCTCTGGCCCAAGAGCACCTGTCTCACCAACCTCTTCCCAGCAAATGGGTGAACGACATGGCCTTCCATACAAAGCCTCAAACGGTGCCATGCCAATAGTAGAGTGGAAGCTGTTGTTGAAGGAAAACTCTACTAAAGGCAAGTGTCGTACCCATGATCCTCTGAAATTCAGAACACATGCTCGTAGCATGTCCTCCAACGTCTAGATAGTCCGCTCTATCTGCCCATTAGTCTGGGGGTGGAAGGCAGTGCTAAGGTGTAGCTAGGTGCCAAAAGCATGTTGTAACCCCCTCCAGACTCGTGAGGTAAACCGAGTATCCCGATCTAAGACGATAGTCCTTGGAACTCCATGAAAACACACCACATCATCCACATACCTCTGTGCTAAGGTACTCACTGGGCCCGACTCCTTGATTGCTAAGAAGTGAGCCGATTTCTTCAGTCGATCCACCACCACCCAGATAGCATCATAACCACCCTGAGCTCTGGGTAGTCCTGTGATGAATTCCATCGAGATGTCATCCCACTTCCACTCTGGGACATCTAAAGGATGCAACAAACCACTGGTAACACGGTGTTCAGCCTTCACTTGCTGACACACTAGGCATTTAGCCACAAACTCCGCCACTGCCCGTTTCACCTCGGGCCACCAAAACTGATCCCTCGGGCATCGGTACATTTTTGAAACTCCTGGATGTAGCGCCAAGGCCGATCTATGGAACTCACGGAGAACTCCCTCACGCATCGCCTCTGGAACAAACAACCTTCCATGGAAAAGCATCTGATGTCGGTTGTCCTCTGACCATCCTTCTGAAGCATTCCCCTGATCGACATGATCCCGCATCACTTTCGCCTCGGAGTCCCCCCACTGAGACTCTTCCACCTACTGCAACAAGGAGGACTGCACCGTCATCTGAAACAAACAGCCTCTAACACCTTCTACCCTGGCATCCAAGTGCAAGGCAGCCAACTCTCCCATTGCCTTCCAAGCATCAGCAGATTCCTGAACCACTTCCTGATGTGACTTCCTGCTCAGGGCATCAGCCACAACATTGCCCTTACCTTCAGTGTAAGAGATCTCAAAGTCATAGTCTTGGAGAAACTCGACCCATCTCTGATGCCGTAAGTTCAGGTCACACTGGGAGAAGATATAACTCAGGCTCTTGTGATCTGAGAAGACCACAAAGTGCTCCCCAAGGAGGTAATGTCGCCACAACTTCAGTGCGAACACTACTGCTGCAAGCTCCAGGTCATGGGTGGCATAGTTATGATCATGAGGGCGCAACTGCCTAGACCCATAACAAATCACACCCTTCTTCTGCATCAGTACGCACCCCAGACCAAGGCCAGAAGCATCACAAAACACTTCATACCACAACCCTTCCTCTAGAAACCTGAGTATGGGAGCACTGACCAACTTCTCCTTCAGGTAGTCAAAAGATTTCTGGCACTTCTTGCTCCACAGGAAGACCTAGTTCTTCCTCATCAAAGCTGTCAAAGGAGCAGCAACTCAAGAGAAGTTTGAAATGAACCTCTGATAGTAACCTGCTAACCCCAAGAAACTACGAACTTCTGCCACACTCTTGGGTGCTGCCCAAGAAACAACTGCCTCCACCTTCGAAGGGTCCACTGACACTCCATGCTGAGACACCACGTTCCCAAGGAAGTGTACTTCTTGTGTCAAGAACTTACACTTCGACAATTTCCCATAAAGCTGGTGGTGTTGAAGGACTTCCAGGACTTACCTGAGATGCTCAACGTGCTCCTCCTCTGATCTTGAGTAGATCAGGATGCTATCGTTAAACAGAATGACAAACTGGTCCAGAAACTCTCAGAAGACAAAGTTCATAAGTCCCATGAACACACCTGGTGCATTCGAAACTCCAAACAGCATCACTACAAACTTCAAGTGCCCATACCTACACCTGAAAGCCGTCTTCAAGATGTCACTTTCCTTCACCCTCAACTGATGATATCCCAATCATAGATCAATCTTAGAAAACCAACCCGCTCCCCTCAGCTGGTCGAAGAGATCATCTAACTTTGGGAGGGGGTAATGGTTCTTGACCGTTACCTGGTTCAACCTTCGGTAGTCTATGCATAGCCTGAGACCACCATCTGCCTTCTTCACGAAAAAACTGGAGCACCCCATGGCAACATGCTGGGTCGAACAAAACCCTTCTCCATCAGATCGTCAATATGAATCTGTAACTCCCGCAACTCTGAAGGTGCCATCCGATAAGGGGCCATCAAAATCGGATGGGCACCAGGCTTTAAGTCTATCCCAAACTCAACGTCTCGTCGGGGGGGTAGAGTCACAACGTCCTCAGTAAAAACATCGAGGAACTCCCCCAACAACTTCCGGGACATCCATCATCTCTGTATCAGTTGGAACCACTGATAACCCACCTAACAAGAAAAGGAGAGGCTCCACACTCCGGCTTCCCGCCTGATAGCTCCTCTTGCCAACAAAAGATACAAGTTGCCCATCTACGTCGGAGAACAAGACTCTTCTTTGGAAGCAGTCGATAATGGCACTAACTGAAAACAATCAGTCGATGCCTAGGATGACATCGTATGGAAACATCTGTAATAGAAGAAGGTCTCCACTAGATCGATGTGGTCCCAACGTCATCCCACATCCCCGGCAAACACAAGATACGCTGTTCTGGCCCCCAATTGGTGTACTCAGTACCCGTGGTATGGAAAGTCTCTCTACGTCTAGTTTCAAAGCATGGGCTAGACTAGGTGCAACAAAGGGTTGCAAGGCTCTTGAATCGAATAAATCAGAAACAAGAGTGTTGAACAAACAAATCGTACCTCGTACCACCTCTGGTCCCGCTAGAGCTGCCAACTCTGTTGCGTGCAACTGTCCACACCCATCTCCTCTGCCTCTCTAATGTCGTCCACCTCCCCGACCATGCCTTGGTCGAGGTCCCTGAGGAGCACCCTGAGGTCGGCCTTCTCCCGCAAAGTCTACCGTCGGAGGAGCATGGTCCTGCTACTGCTGGAAGGGCCTCGCCAGAAACTGGTGTTGCTGAGGTGGGCGCTGAACCTGCCCACCTCCACCGTACTGAGCTCGGGTCGGGCACCGACTCTGAACGTGCCTGAAACCTCCACAAGAAAAACACCTCGATCTCGGGCTCGTGAAAAAGGGACGAGGACCCAAAGATCCGAACTGGAACTGCTGGGGCCTGCTCCCCACTAGCCTGAACCTGGAAGGTCCCATCGTAGGAGCCCTGCTGCTGACTGCCTTCCCCTTAGACGAGCCTAGCTGGATCCCCTCTCGGGGTGCACCTCCCAGCGAGTGCATCCTCTCTACAACCTCTTCCTTCTTCTGTACTGCCAAGTACATCGGAAGGGTGAAGGGGGTGATAGCATACTGGAGTGAAGGACGAAGCACCTCCTCCAAACGTCTCGCCCGAGACTCCTCGTCTGGAAAGAGATCCAGAGAAAAGCACAGGAGATCCTTGAACTTGATCCCCAGCTCTCATACCGACATAATTCCCTGCTGAAGGGAGAGTAACTCCTTCCGCTTCTCCGCCTTGATCATGGAAGAAAGGAATTCCTCTAGGAATTCCTTCTCAAAGTCAGCCCATGGAACCTCTGCCTCTATCCTCTCTCCAAGGTAGAGCGTCCACCACTGTCGCGCCGCACCTCTCAGCTGACTGACTGCTAGGGGAACCCCGTACTCCCTTGGAGCATGGATCAAGGTAAAATCGATCCCTAGCTCCTCAAGCCACCCCTCCGTCTTCGTATCCGAAGTACTACCCTCGTACTTCTTAAGGGTCTGCTGCTGGAAAGAACGGAGAGTCTTATTCCACTGGCTATCTTCCTCCTCTCGGTCAATCCTCAACTGATAGATCGCCTAAATCTACTGGGCCTCGTCCGTCTGAGCCACCCGGGGACGACGTCCAGGTTCCATAGCTGTACGGTAAACAAGGATCACCTAAACCCAAGTTGTAAGGAAAAACTCAAGGTTTTATTTCATCATTTTATTTCTATTTATTTCCCAGAACACCCAAATCAAGTAAAACACAATCATGATGATGCATGTACCTTCCCTAGGGTCTCTACCCTGTAATAAATGTAGTCTCACTTGGTCGTTCGGTAGGCTCAGAGTCCTTGCATCGGATCACGGGGGACCCTAAAATCCCATGTCCTAGCCGGTCTTCCCTGGCCTATGTCACGCACCAATATTAACTAACACTGTTTCCCTACCATCCCATGCAATCCTCATTGTTCCTAACTCCAGACTCCATCCTATCTATCAACCATCACCTTTTATACCATTCTGTCACGACCCCCTCCCACCAAAGATGCCTTTACTGAGCCGGCAATGGCGAAAGGGAGATAATGACCCCCAAGTCCCGCCTCCAGTAGGCCCCGGGGTAGCGACTAGCACCAAGGGTATGAGTTTTTCACAAATATGGGAGGCATTACCCTTTTTTATTTTTAAAGATTGGGAAATAGGACAATTCAACCACCAAAAAGAAAAAAAGGGCAAGTGTATAGAAATAAACCCAAACCATTCCCACATGCATGTTTAAACAATTTTATAACAAGGTACAAGTACAAGAAATCTCAAAGTACAATACCAAAAGAAAACAAAGGTACAGCAACAGCAACAACTCCAACTGTCTGACTAGTAGGGTCTCGCACGGCCCTGGTAGTCCTCCTAGAAACCTAAAAGTAAACGTAGGGTGAGCATGCAAGTATACTCAGTAGGAAAACCTAAATCTCTCATGCACAAGTGGGGAGACATCCTAATGTCCCGTGAGAACAATAGAAGAAACCTAGCAAGGAATTCTATCCACCCAACCTCACCAGCCACACTCACCAAAAACACAAGCACAACAGGTAGTAGTATATAAGAAACAAGAGTATTGGGTACCCCACACCATTTCCCTTTAGTTAGCTGCTCTTCCTAACGATGAATGTCCTGACGCTGCCACACTCTCCCCGCCCGCACACACCTGGGCCTCACAACCACGTATCCCGCCCGCAAACACCTGGGCCTCACAACCACGTATCCCACCCACACACACCTGGGCCTCACAACCACGGATTCCGCCCCCACACACCTAGGCCTCATCCCAATGATTCTTGGGAAACAGAAGAACCTGCCCGAAGAGTCTTGGGCTAAAACCACCCCAATCGAGACCTACCCGAAGAGTCTTAGGTGTAAGGTCACCTCAATCCATCACAGTCTAGGGGAGAAGGAGCAGGAAGGAACTAGTAACTAAGGGAAAAACACCCTCTCCCATAAAATGGGAGTGTTTGACACTAAGTGCTCAACATGGGTGGGGTGCGATAAAACACAAAAGATATAGATATATATACATATACCAACCACATAGCCCAACCTATGGCTTCTAAAAAGAGAAACTGAGCACGTGCCTTGGCACTTCTACTAAGAAGCATGCATACAACAAACAAACCCAACCCCCTTTAGGTTTTCACATTTCGGTAGAAATAGTTATTTATTTCCTTAACTACTGGGCAACTATCCAAAAATAACCACACCAATAGTTCGTAAAACATATCCCTGCCATCCACAAATCAAGTTAGGAAAAACACGAGTAACACAACAAAGCCCTTATTATCAATCAACCAACCCCATTGATTAACATTCCTATTCCATTACCATGCCCCACCATTCATTAACTCTTCCACATTTTATTTATTAGTCACAACCCACTATCCGTTCATTTTTAAACCCATCCCTGCAGCCCTGCTGCCAACCACCATAACCACAACCGTACCGTACATCATTATCCCTTAAATACCATTTATTGCATCCCTACTGCCCATCACCATCATAACATTCACACCAACCCACAACAAAGTCAACTGCAGACCTACTATTCACCTGATCCACAACAACCCACAAAACACCCCCAACACATGTCTCGTAACCAAGACAACACCCACATGTTCATTATTCCATTTTGCTTAACCGGGGTGATCACAAAAGGGTTCTGGATTTTAACAACCAACTTTACGTGATTAACCAGAGAAGCTCATTCAATTCACAACATAATATCACAGGATATAAAGTAACAACAATCACAACTTCCCATCCTCGTTATATAAGCCAGTTATTATCTTCATTAAACTGGTTCAAAAGTGTTTCACGTAAACAAGAGAACACCCACCCCACATGATGCACAAATTAGAGAGACGAAGGTAAAATCCCTACCTCAACATGTTCTTGATCGCAAAGCTCCCCCGGATCAACCTTAGAAGATGTACGTCGGCGTCTGTCACCTCTGTCGGGTCCCGGAAAAACCTCCTCGAGTGGAAGTCTGAAAGTAAAGGCCGAAGGAAAGACAACGGACCCAGGCTCGGAAGTTCCGCCTCGTCGTTACGATCCAGTGGCTTCTGATGGATCGTAAATCGAAGCTCGGACGAAGAAGTTATGGTAGGAAGAGACTTCGAGTCTCTTGAGAGAGCTCTGCTCAGAGGAGAGGGGAGGAGAGGTGTGAGTTGAAAGGAGGGGACCCTTCCTTTTATAGGCGTGAAAAGAAAAAGTACACGGTGTGTACTCGGTTCTTTCACATGGTCTCCACGCGGCTTCCAACACTGCTTCGCGGCCGTTGACTGGTCAACACATGGTTTTAGGGTAACGCATACGTGGGGAAGGACTACACGGTGTGTAGTTTGGACACACGGCATGTACTCATTCATCGCACACGGCAAGGAAACGGCTCCTATATGGTACACGACCGTTGACTGGTAACGCGTACGCGGGGAAGGAATACACGGCGTGTAGAACTGGTCACACGGCGTGCACCCATTATTCCACACAGTAAGGACACGGCTTGCAACACGGGGTGTACCCGGAAAGTAAGTACACGGCGTGTACTCAACTACACGACGTGTAGTTTCAAAATTCTGGAAAGTGTGGAAAAAGTCCATTTTACCCTCCAGAACACTTCTTGACCTTCTTTTTGACAAAGGAAAGGGCCGAAGAGGTTCGGGCCATTACACTAAGTCATTTTTCTAGGGAAATATATAGTTGAGTACAACGAAATGAAACTTTTTAACAAGGTGTTAAGATATTTTACTAGACTCTCCCTTTAAAATAATTATATGTTCTCTTCAAATATCACTTAGTATAAGAATTTCTCACATACAGAAACAAATAATATATATAGACAAAGGTATTCAAATTAGCGCATAGTTGACAGAAGTAACGGACAATTGATGAAGAACACTTATAGAGAATGAATAACACTTCAATGACTTGATATTAAATATATCTTTGACTAAATTAGATGTAATCTTGAATCAAATTCAATAGAAAAAAAATTTATTCTTCACAAAATAAGATAATATCATGAATGAGAAGAAAAAATAAATTATGGATGTGGATCTTGTTTTTAATAATTATTATTCATTTTTGAATTATAACATATCTCTATAATTCAAAATTATGATAGTAAAAAAATATAATACAATAAAATATAAAAAAATAATTTTTAATGTGGCCTTTTTCACTGAAAGTAGAAAAGAGAGTGGTATCCATTTCGATTAGCTATGGTATTCCTTGTAACTACATGATTTCTTGGAAGTATAATTTTTAATTAGAATAGTCTTTCTTTATTAATACATTTCTACTTTTTATAAAACTAAAGGAAAGAGTGGACTTCTCTCAAAGAAATAAAATGGTAATATATTCCTTAAAATTGTAACAAAATATCCAAAATACCAAAATTTATAAGCCTCCATCTTTGTAAGTATTAATTTTTCTAATTTTTTTATTTTATAAGTCTTTAGAATATGAATTCCTTATGATTATTTGAATTCATCTCTATTTGTAAGAATTCACTCATATCATATAACTTGGATTTTTATCCTAAGACTTTTTCTATAATCATAAGACCTCATTTCAATCATATGACTTTAGCTTGATCATAAAAATTCATTTTCATCATATGACTTTGTCTTGATCGTAAGGCTTTACCTAAATCCTAAGACTTCACTTTGACTTTAAAACTTTATCTTTATGGTAATACTTTAGTGTGATCGTAAGTATTCATTGTTAAACTTTCTATAGATTTTATTAATTTATTGTAATCCTTACTTTTGTTTGTAAGCATTCATTCACATTGTAAGACTTCATTATAAATATTTTCTTCTGATCATACCTCTTCATCATAATGCTTTGATTCTCATATATGGTTTTGGTGCATGACTTCAATACTTTGTAAGAGTTATAGACTTAGTGATATTTATCAAAACTAGAACATCATAAGGATTTATACCGAATGTATAAATTTATCATATGACTTTAACACTTAGAGAAAATTCTTAATCTGGAATAAAAATATATGATATAAAATATTTAAACCTTTAGAATATGGGTTTGAATACTTCAAAAAAATTAATTATTAACAAAAATGAGGGTTTTTGTGTGCATAAAAACAGAAAATAAAATGGGATATGTTGGAACAACATTATAATGTCTGAAAACATACACATAAGTCCTTACATTTTTTAAACTACCATCACATCTTCATTTAGTTTGTTATACAGAACTTATTTGGCCCTAATGAAATTCTTATTTATCAACCTCGCAACAATCTCCCATGTCTGATTCATTTCAATTTGGTTAAGTAAATCATTCATTTCTTGGATATAATTCTCATCTTGATAAGCCTATTAAAAAAAATTGGGTCTAATAAAGATAAGATTGAAGTTTTCTATAGAGACTTAATTCACCTCATTTTCACTGGAATTGTCTAGTCACCGCAGATATTCTACCCATCATTTTCAACCATATTGTTTATATTATATTAAGATAATAATATAACTTAATTATTATCATCCTCAGTGCCTTATTCATAATTGGTATCATCCTGTTGTACTCTTACAACAATGATCAACTCTTCATAATTTTATTCAATAATTTTCTCTCTATTTTGAAGTAGATTTTTCTCATTTTCCACTATCTAGATGTCTTGGATTTTGAAAATCTTTCAAATACATTTGTTACAAAACTTCCATTCATTTATCTTGTATAGTTAGCCAAGGAAAATAACTTTATCTCTATGGGACTCAAACATCCTATGTTTCATCATATTTAGAATAATTAACTTACTTCTAAATATTTCAAAGTATTTGAACATTGGATTCTTCTCAAACTGCATCATATATGGAATATTTTCTTCCCCCTAACAAAATTTAGCTATGTTATAAATATAGACCGATATAAGGACTTCCACCATCTAAAAAATATCTGGTAGGTACTTCTAAATAATTATCATTATGGTCATATTTTTAGTGATCTAGTTTCTCCTCTCAACTAAACAATTTGGTTAAAGAGTTCTTACTACCAATAATTAGATCTTATTCCTTGATTTTCAAGAAAATCCTCCCATTTTCTATTGGTAACTCCATACCATTATATGTTCAAAAAATTATAATCTTATTACTAGTAATATTTCCATCCTTCATATGATACTGAGTAATTCTAGTTAACACTTTCTACTTATAGATGATGACTATAAGCCATACCATCTTGAAATAATCATCAATGAATAGAACATGGTATCACTTTCCAATAATGGATCTTGGTGATACCATCCTAGACACATAAACATACACCAATTAAAGTAACCTTATTGAATTATTGTCTTTAATATTGTATGTATTATAAATAATATTCCATTTTTGATGAACATATCTTGTGTTTGTACAATCACATGATATTCTAGGGATACCACGGGCTCTATCATTCTACCCTAGATATTCCAAGAACAATTGGATTAAGTGAACAAGTATTTTATATCATCATATATTTTCTTATTCCTTAGATTGAAATAATATATCTTATTATTTAATGAAGAGTTAAATATTCCAATTTTTGATATTCCATTTCATCATAATTGCAATATCCTTCCCATTGATGATATAATTCTTCTTGGTGAAATTCACTGTATATCCCGAGTCACATAGATTAATTAAACTTAGAAAATTGTAATCAATAACTTTAATAACTACATCCACTTATCTCATATCTTTACCCTTAAATTTTGTTTTTGTGATCCAATAATATTAAACCCTTAAGGATTTCCAAATTTAATAAAACCTTCTTTTTCATACTCGATGTGTCTATGGATATATCCTTGTCTCTCATCATATGGGAAGAACATATTCTATCAATAATTCATATACCATATAAATGTAGTTATTTTAGGGAAATTTATACAGCCACTACCTTCTCAACTATTTTATTTTTGATTTGTGTATTTGACTTCATAATTGAAGATTATTAATATGTTTGATCCTCTTCAAAACATGATAGAACAACTTTATCTTATTAATTGGAAAATTAATTTTACATTTTCCCCCAACTTGATGATTCCTTGATCCATTTTTTATTGCCACTTTGGGTTTCCATAGGCTCGGTCCTCTATATCATGATGAGAAATATCTAGCTATATGACCATATAAACCAACCCAGTATCAGTTTCCATCAAAATTATGCTTGGAATGTTAAAATTTTATTTAGTGCATTTAATTATCTTATACCTTAAAATACCAATTATATAAAGAATATAAAAATTGAATAAGTACCAAATTTATAGAATAAGAATCATATATATTATTTCTATTATTTTATATTTTTTATATAGATCCTTATCTATTTGGGTATTTTTAGTTTTTTAATTTTGAGTCTCGCCTAAATCAACCTTCAATTTTGGAGTGGTGCTTGTGGGTTTTCATCAACCAACAATTATTTTTTCTTGAGATCAATACCCAAAACAACTTTTTCATTTTTATATGTCTTTCACTACATAAAATAATTCTACAACCTTTCATTTGGACCTTTATTCTTATCCCTTACTGTTTTATAGCCTATTCAATCTAATTTTCCAAGGTCATTTCGATAGTTAATATCACTCCTAATATTTTAAGTGTCATTTTTTATCAAGGATTTATCCCTTAATATATTCAATATGTTTTATTAGATCATTAAATATGTTAGTAAAACCATTGATAATATGGTCATGGTCTTTGATATTAAGATGGTACTCAACAACCCTCTCTGAGCTTTCTATATTTTCATATTTGAGCTTCTCATTTTTCTCCTTTATCTTATAATTATGTTCTTCCTATTATTTTATACAGAGTTTTGAATCATGAAACACTCCATTGTATTTCAGTATTTTGGGTCTCTAAAAATCTATCTCATTAAGTGTAGCCTCAAAGTTTTATCTTTGATCAAATCACCCTTGTATTTTTTTCTTCTCCATCATTGATGTGTTCCCTTATGATTTTTTTACAATAACCACAAGAACATATTCTTTGAGGTCATTTAAGCCCTTGATTTATTTTTTTTATATTTAATCTAAGATATTATCCTCTTATGAAATTTTTTTTTTTGTTTTAAAGAATATTTTCTTATTAATACTACTGCATTTCACATTATTTTATGATTTCTCATGGTAACTTCATTATGCTCATCATTGAATTAAAAATTCTTGGGAAACATTTTTCTAAGGTTCCCAACCTTTACACACAAAATGTATGAGTATGGAAGTTTCCCTTTAAAATTTATATTCCTCTTTTCAAATTTGAGGAAAGGAATGACATAACTTCATCAACCTATTTTTATTCCTAATTTTTCTTCATGGTAATTGTTTTTAATGCTTTGAACACTGCTTATTAAGATTTATATTTTTTAATAACCTTTTTATCATTGTTTCCCATATCACTATACAACAAGAGTACTATTATGATTGTCCAATATTAGCTCCTTTGAATCATTATCCTTGATCACTAAGATTTTTTTGTTAAATCATTGAGTAAATACATTCATGATGCATTTTATAATCTCTACATCATCAGTGGTTTCTCTAAGTCCATTCATATCTTCCACAATCACATTTTCCTAATCAAATAATGTATCAACATATTCATTCAGGGATAACCTCAAGTCTTCATACTTGTTACATAGAACCAAAAAATTAACTTCCTATACCTTTTAGTTTCTAACATATATATTATGAGTAATTTTTCACATGGAAAGTTGGGATTTAAAAGTCATCACATTTACATAGATTTTGTTGTCCAAATCACCCCCTAATGCATTTATTCCCTTACTATAAAAATCTAATTCTTTATTATATTTCTCTAATGAGGCTCCATTATCCATACAGGATGAGATACCATGAATATAAATTATGTAAACATACATACCTAAATATTAGAAATAGTGAAACATAAAATTCTTCTAGAGCTAAAAGTTTTTTCATCAAATATCATAATACCTTTCCGATATACTATTTACATGAATTCCTATTATATTATAATTCAATTGACTTTAAAATTCATCTTGGATACCAATTTTTTTCCCCAATAAAGGTAAATACACTAAGAGGGTATGAATTAGGGTATGTAAATTTCTTTAGACAACACTCACAAATGATTTGTTTCCACTATTAGTAGAAACATCTCCCTCCCTCATAATAGATATGAAGTGATAAATAAAGTGAATAGAGACATAATAAAGTTTTAATTAATTCACCCACAAAAGGTTAATCTAAGGAGAATATTATGGAAATGTGTCGACATACTATGATCACAAATCACAGAAATTATTTACAATGTTAGAAGAAAACTCAGTATCCTCCTAGTTTATAACAAATCATGATTTGAGAACTCACTACACTATCAACTAAATTGTGCTCGCTATTCCTTAAAAATATTCATTATATGTACTAAAATAATTTTTTGACATCATTATTTGAATTTCATGATGCTCTTATTTCATTAAAATGATTAATTCCACATTACTATAGAAATTCTAGGAAATTTTATTAAGGTTTGTGTTACCTTTTTTTTCAAAAATCAAAGTTCTCATAAAACCCATTTAAAAAACATATTCATTTAGTATAATTATTTATAAACCTGTTGGTCAAGTAAATTACATTATGAAATAAATATGTTCATGTATTTCTTATATGAAAACAGGGAACTTATCTTTACTCTAATTCTTCCTCTACTTATTTTAATGATGAGATAATTTCTATGTTTATAGGGAAAACCAATTTGTAAAACACACATCATAAAAAGCTCTAGGATTTTAAAAAATGAGCCACCTAAACTTCTTTAAGGTCACCAAGTTCACTAAACTTCAGTTTTCTCAGTCTATCATCTTTGTGCGAGAGCACACCTAACTTGCGCAAGAATCCTTCCTTTTCTCTAAATTTCTATTCCATATTCTCAAATAGACCCCAAACCCCTATAGAGACTTTATTTATTGAATACTTCATGGTTTTGTCTACTTTGGAACCTAGTAAACATCCTTTTTCAATAAACACAATAACAATTCAATAAAAATACAACTTAAGGGATTTTTTCCAACATACTTAATAGTGAGTTAATCCGTACTTGGTCTGTTTGAGATCCCTATGTGGCTCTAGTTATTACTCATAAACTGGAATAGAAATTACATGAAGTTTTTCACTACATCTATAATCTAATTTGGTTTCTTATTGGAATAATCACATAATTTTCTATCAAACTCGTTATTGACATGGTTCGTCTTGATTCCTACCATATACTAAATGAAAAAGGGTTAATATAAAAAATAAAAAATAATAATTTAAAATAATTAGAGTAAATAACAATATTATTGTGAAAATTCACCCATATTACTTCTTACTCTATGAAACTTTCATTTTATTTTATGATACTTTTAGTTTATCCTATATTGTTTTATGTTTAGTACTATTATGAGTATTAATTTATTCCCAAAAAAATATAACCCCACTTTGATACCAACAGATAAAACTCAATCATTACATATATAAATATTATATAATTTCATATAATAAAACATTAAATCTCATAAATAAAACACACAATCCCAAAACCCAAAAATTTAGTGTATTTAGAAATTAACTATATAAATATATTATTATGCATTATTGCATCAATATAACCCATAAAATTATCCACACATGACATTATTCAAGATAAATTCCAACATGTATATTATTGTGGAAATGGAAAACAAAAGGACTAAGATCAAATGCTCAGTAAGTGAAAAAGAAACAAGTCAATGATTCATAAGTGGTAATATTAAAATCATATGAAAATACATGAACATGGTAGAAATACATAATTAAATGAATTTGGAGTAATACGATCTTATCATAAGTTGTGATAGAATATAAAATATATAAACCCAATCTAAAAAAATATTTTTTGTACATTATTTCCATTTCTTAAACATTACATTACACTATAATTTCAAACTCCCAAGAATGGATGGTTTAATGACTTTGAGGATTACCTCCTATATATTTCACATCCAAAAAGGATCTTTGTTCTTATATAATAATATTTCCCTTTTATGACTTAAAAATATCTTATAAATCATTTCAATAAAAACATTCATGTTAAATATAGTATTTTAAATAGTTTCTTAGAGAAAAGTAAAAAAAATAAATGGGTGAGATCGAATACTGGGTAAGGGAAAAAATAATCAACATTTCATCAAGGGTTAGATTATAATCATATGATAAAACATGACAAGGGATAAATTTCCTAATAAAAATAACATTGAACAATAATATTTTTTCACAAGTTATGATATAATTAAATGCCTTCTCAAATCAAAAACCATATACCATAGAAAATGGGTGCATAATCAAGATAAAATAAACATAATCCATAGAGTATAATCATGGTCAAATGGAACAAATATATAAAATGCACTTAAAGTATATAATAATAAATAACTTTTCTATGAACATCAGGATATGGAAATTATAACATTGGGAACAAAAAAATGTTCACACTTCATGTTGTTACTAAAATGTTCCCACGCTTCCTATTATAATAAAAAAAATTACATACTTTCTATTGTGAACAAACTAAATGTGCATTATTAACATCCTTATCACTTGAGATATAAATCCTTAACCAATTCATTAGAGGGAGATATAGAACATAACCCATAAACCATCCATTTATATTTGTGCCACTTAAAATCAATCATTATATCATAAAGAACCCATGGAAAAAATGTGTTTTATTTATCACATCATAAAGAACCCATGAAAAGGAAAATGGGTTTCATAATAGTTCTATATGGTATCACCAAAATTTACCTCAAGCATATAAATCGTTTATACCTGAAAATTCAATCACCCTAAATGAGTTTTTTCATAGAATATTTATAGGGTGATTTATGAAAAAAATCTAACGAAATAAAACCTTTATAGATAAATCAAAAAATGTAGAAAAATCATGAAATATTTTTTATAAATTTATTTTATATTTTATATAAAAGATAAATTTATGGTCACTCAAAAAAGTCATTTTCAAAAAGATAATTTTTGATAATTTAAAATTAATTTTTTCTAAAATAGATATTTGTAATGAAATATCAATAATAAATCCTGGAAAATATATAAAGGACTTAAAATGGGTAAAGTGAAAACACTTTAAAACATATACATTTAAAAATAATCTTCAGTAATGGAGACTAGAAAAATACATAATTTTTTCCAAAAGATGAAGTGAAATCACTTTAAAGACATTTTCATTTAAATATAATCTTCAACAACAGAGACTCAAAAAGATATAAAGGATTAAAATGAAATGTGAAATATTGGTAAAACGCTTATTTTTTATAATAGATATCAATAATATATCCTTAAAAATATATAAAAGTTATCAAAAGAAATCTAGAGTAGAAGATAAAACATTTGATTTTGAAATGATAGAAAAACTTTTTAATATTTTGAAATACCTTTGTTTGAAAACCCTCTTCATTAAAAGATTTAACAAAAACGTCCCTTAAGAAAGAGTAGAGGTGAAATATGATTTTCACATGAGATAAAACATAATTTTTTTCCCAAATATAATGGATAATATTGGATGGAAAATAAAATATGGACAAGGAGAGGATATCATCATTTAATAAGATGAGAATTATTCTCAATAAAGATATAATTTTTATTGGTAATAAATTTATAAGGGTGAGATATTTGAGTTAAAAGTTTCATTTCCCCTGATAAAAATATAAATTAACATTAAATAAATTATTATGGATTAAGAAAATATATTGTAATAAATAAGTTCAAGAAGATGCATTTTAACTTAATGAAGGGAGTTGTGTAAACAAAAACCCATACAATTTTTTTCAATTAAAATCCATTCAAAGAAATAACATGATATGGATTATCAAAAACCATTAATTTCATATAAATGTAAAAATAAAATAATTAGGTAGTAATTATTCCATATAAAATAAAATATGTTTTGAAATATCAAATGTGTCTCATGGATTTAAAAATGAGACAAAGAATCCTTTATGGTATTAAAAATATTGGAATCAAAACCCCTTGAAGGATATGATTTTAAATGAAAAATTAAATAAAATTAATAATTATTATATCATGATACAAAATATTAATGGTTCATTGGAAACACCATTATAAATAAAACATGTTTTATAATAAGAAATATGTCTTAAGAAAATAAATTTGAGATAAGAAAATCTTACATTTAATTCTTTCTTAGTTAATCACACTATAACATCTGTTATAAAAAAATAAACTTATTAATCACCTATTTAATAAACTTATTCATTTATATAAAATTTTATAAACTACATTTACAATTATTCTCTACATGTATATTAGTTATTTATTACCTATTTTCAATATTGAGTGTGAGTAATCTTAATCATTTTGAACTTGTTTTGTAATTGTGGTGTTATTCTTCATTACTCACCCAAATTTCATCATTACAATATCATAAAAGGTACTATAATTTTTTTATGATATTTTATAAACTTATAATTTCATTATATGAGATTTTTAGTTACGGTTCTTTTAGATGAAATTAACGGTGATCATGTTTCGATGATTTTTAGAAAATGAATGGTGCTAACTTAACTAATGATTAAAATGTTTATATTATGAATCCAGAACCAAAATAAAATCCTTATTTTCTTATTTATATCCAATATTAAGTTTCCAATTTCATAATTTATATAAATTTATAGCATTTTTTATGTATGTGGTTAAACCGACCCAACAAGAATATGCTATAATATTTGTGTGAGTATGGCCATTAAAGAGATTATTTTGTTATAATATCATTATCACAAAAGAATAAGGAATTTATTTAGATGTTATTAAAGTGATTAATCATAATTTTTAAGCTTTATAATAATAAGTTAAATGAAAAAAATTACTTTTTACTTATAAATAAATCATTTTCACAATTGGTATGTTCGTTTTAGGGGGTTAGTTTTACAATGATCACATATTGCTAATTTTACTTATAGAATGACTAGCTTATATGTATAGAGTTTGAATAATGACATCAATAACATATATATTCACTGAACCCATTTATATAATCATCCCTGAAATGTATTGATAAAAAATGTAACATGTTTTTCATGGAGGTGGTAGTTCACACACACACATGTGTAACATTTTCATTTTTTTTAATTAAATGGGAGGTGTCAAGAACCAAATCGGGTACCCTAGTAAACTGATAAATGGGACAGATCTAAAATAGAACAAATGGAATTCCAAATCCCCTTGGTTTGTAGACTAGAATCTGGAATCATACAACATGTAAGTGGGAATAAATTTACCACAAAACATATCAGAAGAAAAAGAAACTAGATAGTATGCTTAACAAAGGAAGATCTATTGGGAGTGATGTACCAGAATACACAAGGCATAAAAAGCCCAAAGTAATAAAACCCAACTACTAAAATGGAGGAAAACACCCGAAGTCATTAAGGATATAACTCACCAAGTCCAAAGTTCAACAGTTGGATCCACCTCCAAGTGATCCTTTCCCCTTTCTCAAACCTGGAAGGAGATAATCTACAAACACCAAAAGGAACAAGTAGGGTGTGATATAAAAATCACAATAGGGTCTCACCAAGGATTCTATAAAAGATTCTAATAATATATTAACCAAAGGAATGCATTAAACTTTAAAAATAAATAGGTTTGGCATTTTAAAGCTTATTTAAACAAATCATGTTATACAGTTCAAATGATGGGAAAATAATTTAATCAAAGAATTTAAAAGTGATAGAATATTTCTAAAATAATGGATTAAATAAAAAAATTATATAAAATAGTTTATATAAAACCAGAAGTCATGAAAAGTATTTCAAACAACATTAGAATACATTTATATCTTAAAAATAAAACAAGCGATCAATATGGTCATCTTCCAAAAGGTATGATAGTATTTTCAACTATAGGACTCTTCAATATCTAAGTGATCTCAGTAATATGAGTATACATACATACCCCTAACACAATCCAAAGGTGAATCATCACCATCCCATGGGGGATGGGACCTACTACATGTATGTTTAAACGATGTTGTAATAGCGTAGAGTGTGTCCAAATAACTCACCAACTACCTAAAGATTACATGTTCTCTTACATTATCAATGATGGGAAATTTATTTTAAGATTAATTAAAATACAATTAAATATCATTCTTTCATTTTAATTCCAATTTCCCTTTTAAAACAAAAATGGGTTTTAATAAAAAAACATGCCTCTTTCACAAGATAAAACCACTGGGTTTCTATTAAAACATTTTTAAGTCATTTTCAAAAGTTTGAAATCCATTCAAAACCAATTCCATAAATTTCACAATTCATTTCCAAAATTAAATTAAAAACTTTAATTGAAATCATTTCTATCAAATCAACAATTTAAATTCAAAAATTTCAATCAACCGATTTCCATGAACACACTCCAATTCACTGGAATTGGGGGTTTACCAATGTCTCATGCAAAAACCATTTTAAATCATTCAATTCAATAGAATTGGGTTTTATCAATCAATTGAAATAAGGTTCAGGAAATAGAATTTAAATCAGCAATTGAAATAATTCAAGAAATTAAAAGTTAATAAATATGGCTAGTCAAGATAGAATCACTTACCATTTTTTCGAAAACAACACTCGCATAGGCACCTGTCAACAAGAATGAATTTGTAGAATACCTCTATGAACAACCTAGAGTTAAGATCTAACACAATGGGAAATAGATACCTAAATTATAGTATAATCCATTGAAATCCAAAAGGATGAGAAAGAGAAAGATGTAAATAACAAGAGAGAATGCTTACCTAGGAATCACACCACAAGCTCCACAATGATCGAATGACAAACGAGAGGATCCATAAGGATTTGAAAGCTCCAAGATCATCTGGGTAAGGCTTTGGGTTGAGGGAGATTAAACTATAGAGGATAATAAAGGAATATAATATCCATACTTCCAATTTAAAAACCACAATCAGGGTATTACATGACATGTAATACCAATACATGATGTGAAACAGTTAATTCTCATAACTGCCAAAAAATGAATCGCCTTGACTTAAAAAATTACACTCTGAGTTAAAAAATGACATTTAAAAAATTTGTGATGTTTAATAGTTCTTCATGACATGTACCCTTCATAGTGTGAATCCTTTCACGAATTTCATCGTGAAATCATTACATAACATGTAACCCTCCATCCGCTTGATGAAAAGGCCAGTTAAATCTGAGAATCAAAAAAATATATAAAATTTCCATTATAGGTATACTCCCCATCTATTATCAACCCTACCCAGTCAATGAAAATTAAAAAAATGATAAATTTAACGTCATACCTATCATATTGGTAACGGGACGTTACAAACCCTCCACCATAAAAACTTTATGTCCCTATAAATCCAATGTAAATCTTCCATTCCAAAAAGATGATTCTACTAATCTCTCACCAGTGCCTCACATTCCCACATCTAATGACTATCATAACCATGCTTCCATAGAACACGAACCAAAGGTATCATCCTCCCACAAAATATCTTGGTCTCTAAATCAACTATCCTCACTGGTTTCTCAGTCAAAGATAAATCAGGTTCAATCTCAAGATAAATCCAACTCAAAATGTGATATGGATTAAGAGATAATTTCTCATTTGTGAAACATAAAAGACATTATGTATTGACATCAGCTTTTATGGAAGTGTTAAATGGTATGCAACTTTCCCCACCAACTCAAAACCTCAAAAGATCCCACAAAATGAAGAGAAAGATTCCCCTACCTCCAAAGTTGTAGATGACCCAACCACAGTAAATCTTTCAAGAATACCTGGTCAACAAATTTTAAATCCAATAGTCTACAGTTATGATCATCAGAAGACTTATATCATCTTTGTATTGTCAACATTCTCTGATGAATCAACTGAATCTTATTTGTCATCTCTTAGACCAAACTCGGTCCAACCAAGTAAATTTCACCAATATCTGACCAACACAATGAATATTTACAAGTATTGACATACAAGGACTCAAAAAGAGACATTCTGATCATGGATTGGTAACTATTGTTACAAGAAAACTCAACCATCCCCAAATGATCATCCCAAGCCCCGCTAAATTTTAGAACACAATCACAAAGCATATCCCTAAGAATATATATAGATCTCTCTGCCTAGACATATGAATGTGGATGGTAGGTCATGCTCAAATGGACCAAAGATCCCAGTGACTTCTGAAGGCCTCTCTAAAAGTGAGAAGTAAACTGAGTATCTTTATCAAAAGCTATAGCATATGGGACTCTGTGAAAACATAAAATCTATTTCACATGGATATTTCTCAACTCCTCAACTTTGGTTACATCTCAAATGGGTACAAAGTGACCTAACTTGGTCAACTTATTGATCAACAACCATATTGCATTATTCTTTCTCTAGGTACATGGAAACCCAACCAAAAATTCCATAGAAATTTCATCCCACTTCTATGTAGGGAACTGGAAGTGGCAGAAGTAAACCCAAAGGTTTATGATGCTCAACCTTAACCTGCTATCACATATAGCAATGAGAGACAAACTCAGTAAATCCATGTCTCGTTCCCATTCACCAAATCTACCACCTCATGTTAAAAACAACATTATGTTTCCTGGTTTCACATCCCACATGTAATTATGAAAATCCCCCATTATAGCCTTCCTTGACTCTAATGGAACAACAAAGACATTTCGAGAACATAGAACACCCTCTTTGGAGAAGAACCACTGGGAAAATATCTCCCCATAATAAAGAAACTCTTTAATGCTACGGAATTCATCATCAATCTCTTGATCCTGAAGAATCACCTCAAGAAGAGATAATCTCAACTAAATGCTGGCTAAATAAACTTCATCCCCTTTCTCCAAAACTCCAGTATTCAATTATGAAAAAATAACCATCAAATTCCACTTTTCTAAAGATTCTTTCACATCTTTAGTTAGAATTTTCCTACTTAATGCATCTACAATGACATTCCCTTTCCCCAGGGTATAGGAGATGTTAAAGTTAAAATATTGCAGGTACTCCACCCAACTCCTCTGGTGTAGATTCAAATATTTTTTAGAGAATATATAACTCATGATTTTGTGGTTTGAAAAGTAGTGCCACCAGCTCTTAAGCACGTGCATCACAACTGCAAGTTCAAGGTCCTAGGTAGGAAAATTCTTCTCATGTGGCCTAAGATGATGAGATATATAAGGTACAACATGATCTCCCTATATAAGAACACTGACCAAGTCTAAACCAGATGCATCAAAAAAGACCACATAGCCTTACCTGACCTCCAAAAGAGTTAACACCAGTGCAGTAGTCAAAATACATTTCAACTCAACAAAAGAAGACTGAAATCTCTTACCCCAAAAAAACTTCACCCATTTCAAGTTAGATCAGTCATCAGAGAATCCAACTTTGAGAAGTCCTTCACAAACCTATAGTAATATCCATCTCAGAATAAAAAGCTTCAAATCTCGAAGAAATTACATAGTTGCTCCAAAATCATAACATCCTTTGCCTTCTAAGGATCAACTAATATAACCTATTCAAACAACACATGTCTGAAGAATTTCACTTCTCAAATCCATAAATCACACTTTTAAAATGTGGAATAAAGTCAGTGATTTCTCTGTAGATTCAAAACTATTCTTAGATAATGCACATGATCCTCCTCAAATTTAGTGTAAATGATGATGTCATTCACAAAGACTACCACAAAGGTGTCTTTATACTCATGGAAAATCTTGTTCATTAAAGCCATGAAAACTGTAGGATCATTTTTAGACTAAAGGGTATAAAAAGGTACTCATAATGGTCATACCTACTCCGAAAGATAGTTTTTAGAATGTTAGATTCCTTTATCCTCAACTAATGGTAACCAGATCGAAGTTCATTATTTGAAAACAACTTATCTTCTTTAAATTAATCAAACATATCATCAATCTATGGAAATGGATACTTTTTATTTAACATAACTCGATTGAACTTTTGATAATAAACACATAATTAGAGAGAACCATCATCCTTCTTGGAGAATAAAACTAGTGCCACCTAAGGTGACACACTTGTGCATATGAATCCTTTCTCAAGAAGATAGTCCAACTAGGAATTAAGATCTTTCAATTTAACTATTTCCAAGTGGTAAGAGGGAATATAATCAGGTAGGGTACTAGGTATTAAACAAATGGAAAACTCAACTTCCCTTACCGGTGCCAAACTAGAGAAATCAGAAAGAAACATGTCGAGAAACTTGATGACGACTGGAGGGGGATCAATGCTTATAGATTCCCACTATAGATCAAAATTAATCACTAATATTACTTTCCCCAACTCTGGATAAGAAGGTCTGCCTTTACTCGACCATGGGATTCAATCTCCTTGAAACACAAGAGACACACCACTGAGTGTATTAAAGTAGACCCGCCAAAGATAAAAAATAATATAGGATTTATTTGAAATTATCCAATCCATCCCAAATATGACTTTAAGAGATTTCATTTCAAGGACAATAAAACCCTAAGCCATCTCAACATTTGATAGAGAGAAGACACAAGTAGGACTAGGGAGTCTCTGCTCTCTCTTCGTATCAAGGGGTGTAGTAATATCCATTACACATGATAAACTCTCCTTAGGAAGATTTATAATATTAATAATATGTGTGGAAATAAATGAGTGAGATGAACTAGTATCAAATAGAGAAGTCACTAATAACCAAGCTATAGTAATGGTACCTCTCACAGTTGTTAGACCCATGTATGCTTTCTCTGGAGACTCTTTCCTATGTGAAGTAGCTTCATTATGGATGCTTGTGGCTGGAACCCTTTTATATGTAAAGTATCTGATTTCCCCCCAATTTTAGAAGGATCTGATGATCCTATTCCACTATATGAAGTAAAATAGTTATGGTATAATCTCTATAAGTTCTATGAATATCCACAAGAGCTATAGTTCTTAGGTGCCTTAGTGTAAACCCTCTTAGAATTTCCTAGATTACCACACTAGTAGCATATCAAAGGGCTTCCTCATGGTGATGTAGGAGGTCCAGAATGACTCTACCATCGAGAACTATCGTAAGAATCATCAGGATTCCATTTTACCTTGAGGTAACTAATGATACCACTAGGAAAAAAAAGAAACTCCAGATAACCCTGACTTTCCATCCATGTCCATCTTGACCATCATCGTCATGTCCATTACATCAGTATAAGTGGGAAGATTTAGAAAGAAAACTTGGGAATGGATATTTGATCGAAGTCTTAACTAGAACTATCAATCATTCATTATATTATTAGATAAAATCTCTAGTGAAAATTATACAAAATTTGAAAATCCATTTGAATACTCATTCACTATTTTTTCCACCCGCTCAATCTTGAAAAACTCCACAGCCTTAGCCAAAATCATTGACTTTGGATAGAAATGATCGATGAAAATAACCTTAAAGTATTTATATGCTAAGAATTACTGATTATTTTTCATCACCATCATTTCCCACTATTTCTTACTCAATCCTACCAACACGAAGGTGGAACCTAGCATCATACAACATTCAAGTGGGGACAAAATTTCCACAAAACATAGCAGAATAAAAAGAAAAAAGACAGTTTGCATAGCAAAGGAAGCTCCACTATGAGTAATGTACCTAAATACACAATGCATAAAAATCCAAAAGTAATACAACCTAAGTAAAAAAATAGAGGAAAACACCTCAAATCCCTAAAGACATAATGAACCATGTCCAAAGTTCAACATCTAGATCCATCTCTATGTGATCCTTTCCCCTTGCTCAAACTTGGAAGGAGATAATCTACAAACACCTGAAGGCACAAGTTAGGAGTGATAAAAATCCCAATATAGTCTCACCAAGGATTACATAACATATTCCAATAGTAGATTAACTAAAGGAATGCTTTCAATTTTAAAAATAAACATGTTTGTAATTTTAAAGCATATTTAAACAAATCATGTTATACAATTCAAATAATGGAAAATTAATTTAAGTAAAGGATTTACAAGTGATGGAATATTTCTAAAACAATGTATTAAATAAAAAATCTATATAAAACAGTTTATTTAAAACTAGAAGGCATATAAAGTAGTTCAAACAACATTGGTATACATTTATATCTAAAATATAAAACAAACGAGCAACATGGTCATCTGCTAAAAGGAATGATAGTTTATTCGACAATAGGACTCCACACTCTCTAAGTGATCTTAGAAATATGCGTATAAACATAACCCCCTAACACTAAAAAAAAGTCAACTCATCACCATACCATCAGTGATGTGACCTACTACATGTATGTTTTATAACATTGTAATATCATAGAGTATGTCCAAATAACTCAACAACTACCTAAGGCATGCATGTTATCTTAAATAGTCAAGGATAGGAAATTTATTTTAAGACTACTTAAAATAAAATTAAATCCCATTATTCCATTTAAATTCCAATTTTCCATTTAAAACTAAAATGGGTTTTAATAAAAAACATGACTCTTTCACAAAATAAAACTACTGGGTTTCTATGAAAATATTTTTAATTCATTTTAACAAGTTTGAAATCAATTTAAAACCAATTTAATCAATTTAAAAATTAATTTACATAATTAAATTAAAAAATTTAGTTGAAATTATTTCCATCAAATCTACAATTTAAATTAAACAATTTAAATCAACCAATTTTCCAAAAATACACCCCAATTAACTAGAATTGGGGGTTTTCCAATTTCTCATGCCAAAACCATTTCAAATCTCCCAATTCAATAGAATTGGTTTGTATCAATCAATTGAAAGAAAGTTTGAGCAATTGAATTTAAATAATCAATTTAAATAATTCAATGAATTTAAAGGTAATCAATTTGGGTAATCCAAATGGAACCACCAACCATTTTCCCGAAAACAACACTCGCAACGGCACCCATCAATAAAAATGAAGGTGTAAAAGACCTAGATGCACAACCTAGAGGAAAGATCTAACACAATGGGAGATATATCCATCAATTCAAGGATGATATATTGAAATCACAATAAAGGATAAAGAGAGAGAGATGAATAATAAGATATAAAACTTACTTGAGAATCACATTGCAAGTGCCATAATGATCGAATGCTAAAAGAGAGGATCCAGAAGGATTGGAAGGCTCCAAGATTGCCTTGGGAAGGATTTGGGTTGAGGGAGATGAAACTAGAGAGGAGAAAAAATGAATAGACTAGCTGTACTACCTATTTAAAAACTGTAGTTGGGGTATTACACGACATGTAATACCAATACATGATGTGAAATAGTTAATTCTCATAACTTCCAAAAAACATGTCACCTTAACTTGAAAATTGATACTCCAATTTAAAAACTGACTTGTAAAAAATTCACGATGTGTAACAATTCTTCACGATGTGTTCCCTTCACAGTGTGAAGCCTTTCATAACTTCCATCTTGAAAACATTACATGACGTGTAAGTAACACGATGTGTAACCCTCTAACAGCCTATAAAAAAGTTCGGTAAAATATGAAAATCCAAAAAATCTATGACTTCACCATTATAGGTATCCTCCCTATCCATTCTCAACCATGCCCAGTCAATGAAATGGAAAAATCATGACAAGGTTAAGGTCGTACATGTCAGATCGGAAATGGGATATTGCAGGAGGATAATTAATAATGGTTATACCATCAATATAATGAAAATTTAGTATATTATTTATATTTATTTCCTTACATACATATATTTAGAATTGGTTTTGAGTAATTTGGATGAGAATGATAAATAAAGGAAGTTAATTTGTAAAAAATACATATGTTGAGATATTGGATCTTCACTTGAAGTATCCATTGGAAATGAATGACTTGAGAAAATTTATTGAGGCTTGAGGCTACCAAAAGTGTAGAGGGGCCCAATAATTAGTAAAATTTTAAGAGTATCATGAGAATTTATAACTAGGGGTGTGGCATGAAAAGGGTGGAAGTGAGCTCCTTTAATAGATGAAAAAGATGTACAAATCTATGGAAAAGAATGTTAGGTCAGGGGTAATAATGGAATTGAATGAGGGTTAGGTGAGTTAGGTGGTGAAATGTCGTTGTATGAATTTATAACTTAGAAAAGGTATTCTAGAATCTCTATTTGTCAAAATGATTTAGTAAAATTCAAGCTGCATTATAATGCATATTTTAAAACTTATTAATCTTGATTAAATATTAATCAGGGTTATTATTTTATCACTAAAAATATATGATGACCCTTAATAAAAAATTAAAAAAATATGAATCCTAATTTGGAATCTATTTAGTCTAACTCATTTTTTGAATATGATAAAAGTATCCTTTAAATTAAAACATATAATTTTTTGTAAACTATTTTTGTAGAAAAAGATTATTTTCATCAATATGTGTTTTTAATAATTTTTAACATTGATTAAAAATTAAATGAGCATTAAATTAATTTCATGTATGTTTAAAAATAATCTTAATTTCTTAATTTAAAATATATCTATTTAATTTAAAAATACATAATATTTAGAAAAGTATCATTCTTTTGGAAAAATAATCATTTTATATGGTAATAAATATTTACCTTGAAAACATAATTCTATGCCTAAAAATAAAATTGAACTTAATACATGATATGATAATGTTTATCTAAAATATAAAAATAATTGAATCAAATAAAATTTAAAAAGTTTATAAGAGTTAATTTTAATATTATAACACATAAATTATACAAACCATTTTTATAAAAAAGTATGTTTTTAATCATAAAATTTTTGTTGTATCAATTTATTAATTTAATTGACTCAAATGATATAAATTAGTTTATTATAAAAATAATATTAGTTATTTTATTCTAAATGAAGAAAAAGTTAATATTTCCATTAAACTATTTAATTAAAATAAAATACTAAAAATAGAGTTTAAATTAGAATTAAATGTTACTTATCTTCTAAAATATTAAAAATAGATTTTCTAAGTTCAAAATGATATTTTAAAATACATAGTTTTATTCCTTTAATATATATGTGTTCATGAAAAAAATAGAGGTTTTTAAGTTATAATTACTTCTTGAAATTATAGAGACCTAGTTTTAATCTTGTGAGACTTTGAAATATTTCTATATATATTTCCAGTGCTAAGAGCTGAGACAGCATATGATTCTGAGGCTCTATGTGGCCAGAATTAATTATATAAAAATAATAAATATATTTTATATTACACAATCTTGGTTCTTAAAGAAAATGGGATAACTCTTAAACAGATGCTCGTATCAGAAATTTGAGACCACAGCTATGTCCAAAACATGGTGTTTACCCTAGAACCAATATAAAATGGGTAGGTGTAGGGTGTTTAGACTCCTCGCTTATTAGTGGTATGTTAAGTGGATTAATTAATTATTAAAATATTTAATTGATCCATTTTGACCACAATGAAAAAACTATAAGAATACTACCCTGGAAAATCTTCTAAGGTTAGCTGCATAAACCCTGGGAGGATTCTCGAAATTCTCTTTCCTTCTTCATTGGAAAATCACCTCAAACGATGATGAAATGTTGAATCAGAGAAGTCCGGGAAGATGAAAATACAACTACTTCCTTAGATCATTGGATAGAGTGTTATTAGATGGTGAATGATTCAATATCCAGGCATGAACCATAAATTTTTGGTTTACACCCTCTTTGATTAAGTTAATTGAGTGGATTGATTCCTTCTATCAATCTACACCAATTATGGCCTAATCATACACCTACATACTAGATTATTTTGGTTATTGGATTTTTTATCTAACCCCATTATCATCGTTCTTGATATTTGGATAAGAACAATTTTCCAATGATGGTTTAACCTTTTTATGGTGTCTTTATCCCAGTTGTTTTCCCGTTCATCATCAGTAGGACCCTGGGGTCCTGGTTCGATATTGTTGGGTAGTACTGAGCCTAATTAGACCCCCAGAATCATGAAAGATCAATGAATGAGGTTTGGATAGATGAAATAAGGTTAAATCTAGGATCATTGCAATGTAAAGATGACCATTTTGATGATTGGATATTTATAAATAGAAGATGGAAGGATCATGGTCATTCTGTTGTGATGTGAAGTGAACAAGACTTCGGGATCTTGAGTTTCCGGCCACTGGAGGGATGGAATCCACTGGCCGATGATAGATGCATAAATTTCATCCATAGATAAGGATAAGATCTAAGACAAATACCTGATTCATGGCATGGATCACATATATGAAGAACTATGAAAACCCTAACTGTGTGTCATGTACATTGATGAACACAGGGAGTTTATCCACTTAAGTATAGAAGTTAGGGTTTTAGGAAATCATAAGGATTTCATGGGTTATATCCCTTATACACATTGTGCACCTCATCCCCAGGTGGATAAGTTGTGTGACGGACCACATAGGAAAAACTCTATGTGGGAATACACTTTCAGGAACACAATCATGTACCATGGTACACTAACACGACCATACCATAGGGGAGGCACACCATGTGAAGAAATATGTTGTGTACTAAATTACATGGGAACTAGATGAAAATACATAAACATGGATAGAAGGACACAGCATGATCCTAGTAATACTAGACATACCATGAAGTCCGCCTACATGACATGTACTTCTACACAGATCGGGATTCATGTACAATCTAGGGATATGGTCAGGTGGTGGTGCAGGAACACATTCCATGTAGGTCCCCTTATAAGTCATGTACTACTTGGTTCCTTTTTAGGAAACTTCAATTGTTTGTATCTCCTTCATTTGAAATCATATTTTGAGCCGTGAGTATCCTATCCTAGGTGTTTTTTCACATAGAATGTGATGGATCCACCAATTGTGGATTTTGAGATATTATGTGGACTGTTATGATCATGATGTTTGGATTAGTGATGCTTGATTATGGTAGTGATCACACCGGATCACTAGATACTACTGAGTTGTACCCTACAGTAGAGTTGTGCAGTGTAATCCTTAATGACTACTGAGTCGTACCTTCTAGTAGAGCTAAGAAGTGGAGTCCTCGGCGACTATTGAGTTATAACCTCCAAAAGAGATGTCTATTGGAGTCCTCGATGACTACCAAGTTTTACCTTCCAATAGAGTTGGGCGGTGGAGTCCTCGACGACTACCAATTTGTACTCTCTAGTAGAGTTGGGTAGTGGAGTCCTAGATGATTACCAAGTTGTACCATCCAGTATAGTTGGGCAGTGGAGTCCTCAACGACTATCGATTGGTACCCTCTAGTAGATATGGGTAGTGGATCCTTTATGACTATCAGATTGGATACCTCCTATTTTACTAGGGCATGGGTCCTCTACTTTGAGTTTGTGTCCCCTCAACTATGTTGTATAGTGAATAGGTGTGGTTTTACATGCACGGTTACTTTGGATCAGATGTGTGAGATGTTGTGCATCGTTGATGTACTTTTGGAACTATTGGATACCCTTTTTCTTAGGATGAGTTGTGATATGGATATCCCCTTACTCTCTCTCATTTGGTCTTATTTGACCAAGAATATATATATTTCTTCTATATCCATACCCTTGTATTTGGTTACTCTCCTTCCATGAGAGGTGAAGACATGTATAGTTTTACATGTGCTTTTTGTGTTTAGCTTTCCATGGTTGGATGAGTCTACTCTCCTACTATAGGTGTTGAAGACTCAACGTGTAGTTCATCTACTCACCATGTTGATCCACTTATATTGGATGAGGTTACACTCTCTTGGTTTGGGTTGATTTGTTCTCATTGACTACATCTTGCATTTATTGTCTTTCTATTCCTTTTGTATCTATTACTGCTCCCCCTTTATCTTTTGGGGAATCCTACTGGGTATGTATATACTCACCCCAACATGGGATTTTCCTGCACATGTCATGTCTTATATAGATGATGAACAGGTTAGCAATAAATTCAGAAGAGATTAGGGATACTTGGTTCTTGGACTATGTATAGTGGTTGGAGCTTGGAGATTTAGGAGTTGGGATATCATAGAATTTTACTTTTTCAGTTTTTTTAGGTTGGATAATATTTATGGTTGGTCATGTATTTTTTCCCTTTGCTTTCTAGTTTTCACTATTGTACTCTTGTACACCCAAGAGGTTATGCATTATTGGTTTACTTTCTATTTGTGTTGCATCTTTTACTCTTTCCCTATAAACTTATACATCAAGATGGATATGTGTGGGTGAATACAGGTACATATCCAATGGAATCCATGTGTTAGATATGCTTTCAACACAGGTCGTCACCCCCTGGCCTATGGAGGCGGGCTTGCGGTAGTTGCGGCTTGAGCCCTAGCTTAGGTCGGGTTTTGACTAAATGGTATCAAAGGTGGTTCAATTTGGGGATGATGTTTCGATTAGTCCCATTACAAGGATTTTTTTGGGTTTAGGGAAACAGTGTCAAAGCATTTCGAGTGCGGTTCTTAGTATAGAAAATCCATTAATGGTGCGTTAGGTTGACATATCCATTCACCATGGCCTTGACTACCTGCTCTTTGACTCAGCATACTGATAAATGGGCTACATGGTTTAATGGTACATTCATAATATAGAATTTAGTCATTGATTTTTATTCTTGATTCATCTACCCACTATTTATATATATATATATATATATATTCATCTAATAGTGGTACGACTTGATAACTTTCAGAATGCCTCCATGATACCAGCCAGCCAGGATACTAGTTCTGGATTGTGATGATGACCTGATGAGTGATGACTTTTCAATTAAAGGTCCATCCTAAGAGATTATTACTCCATGTGGAAAGGTAGAATCACCTCCACCCATTTAGTATCAACTCATCCCAGTAGAGTAGGATGAGGATGCATGCATTATTAGCATGCTCCATGAGTTTTAGTGCTAGATGCCACTGAGGATCCATGGTGAACTAGATCCTCAGGCAGTAGAGGATTGTCTAGAGACGGTGTTCCATATCTTCAGGCTTGTTCGGACCCCGACAAATCAAGTGGTTTTATTGAAAGCTAGACTTTTCTGCAAAGTAGTTGGGCACTGGAGGAGCCTTATTAAAAAGATAAATGTTGAGTCGACACTCTCATGGACCAACTTCCAGTAGTTATTCCATGAAGTATACTACCCCTCCTTCTTGTGCTCAGTTCAGATTCATGAGATTTTGGAGCTACAATAGGGAGTTATGATGGTGGCTGAGTACACATCAAGGTTCACAAACCTTACCTAGTACTCTCTTTACATGATCTGTGATGGCTACTTCTGCGAATGAAAGTTTGAGAAAGGTCTTTATAGAGATATATGTGTCAGCATGGTGCCCTTGTGCATCCCCACCAATGCTAGGGTCCTGGAGTAGGCACTAGTGATAGAGAGATTCTATCAGAGGTATTCCATACAACTATATTTGGTATTGGATGTCACAAAGTTGGGTTATCTACAATAGCTAGTAGGTGCCAGTCGATGGGATCTCGATGCAGAAATTCCTTTCGCAATCAGGCTCAGGCACAAGGTCATGCGGTGTAGGGATAGCACAGAGCATCAGGGAATCTCATAAAGGGTTGAATCTATTCTTGTGACAGGTAAGGTCACATGGTGCATGACTACCCAACTAGACGTGATGAACAGAATAGGAAGGTAGTTAATGGACCACCATGGCAGAGGCAACACCATAATCATGGTTTGCCCAAGTGAGGACGATAGGGTGGTCCCAAATGAGAGGAAATGTATGAGGAGTAGGAGGAGTTGTGGTTAGTGAAAAATTCTATGATATCCTTCCACCACCACTACTAGGAAGTTCACATTAAGCTTAGGGAGATGGTGGTCGGGGTTGTGGACAACTACAGGATTTGGAGTCTTATGACCCCACAACGCACGAAATGATTAGAGGTGAGATCTATGTGTTTTATACTCTTGTTTCAGTATTGGTAGACATATTTTCTATCCATTCATTCACCTCTATAATCCTAGTTTGAGATCTTGATCTCTTAATTGAGGTGCTAACCCAGCAACTTCATCATGAGGGTTCTATAGGGAACGCTTATTTTGTATCTTTTATCTTTTGGAAATGTGAGATGTTTATTAGTTGTTAGAGGTTCATGTGGGAACTTTTGGTCATCATATTGGAACCCTATGAAGTCATATTGGATTTGGATTGGATATCTATGGTCCGATCCAATATTGAGTATCACTACAAATGAGTCAGATGCCTACGCACTGATAGTGTGAGATTTACCTGTATGGGTGAGAGAGATCTCATGGTGAGACAAGTGGGTTATTGAGAAGAAGGTTTCAACCATCACCCATTAGTTATTGAGAATATATCTTGGTATAGAAGACACTTTAAGCATCTATTTTCCTTAATTTGTGGAGGATTATATGGAAATTTTCCCTGAGGATGTTTCAAGACTACCTATGAGGTGGGAGATGGATATTTTCATCAACTTACATCCTAGAACCACTTAGATATCTTTTTCAAAGTATCATATGTTCCCAAAAAAGATCTATAATCTATGTTTTAAGTTATAGAACATTAAAGAGATTTGTTTCATTAGTCCCAGTGTGTCCCCCTGGGCATCTCCAGTGTAGTTCATGAAATAGACATATGGGAGTTTGCAGCTTCGTGTGGATTTTCATTACCTAAACTAGACCAAGATAAAGAACAAGTACCCCTTATTGAGGATTGATGGCCTCTTTGACCAGTTATGAGGTGTGAGTTATTTCTTGAATATCTATCTTAGGTCCAAATACAACTAGTTGAGGGTTTGCAAGGCTGATATACCAAAGTTGGAATTCTGATGTCTCTACATACAGTATGAGTTCCTCGTGATTCCTTTTGGTGTGAAAAATTCCTTATCCATGTTTATATCTTTGATGAACCAAATTTTCCAGCCATAATTGGACCAGTCTATGGTCGTCTTCATCAATTAAAATCTCATATACTCTACATCAAAGTAGGAATATGCATAGCACTTAAGTATGGTTCAAGATTTTCTTTGAGAGCACCAGTTTTATGGAAAACTCTTGAGGTGTGAGTTATGGATTCATG
Source organism: Viscum album (assembly GCA_963277665.1). NCBI lineage: Eukaryota > Viridiplantae > Streptophyta > Magnoliopsida > Santalales > Viscaceae > Viscum > Viscum album. The sequence goes on from OY728150.1 coordinate 1,846,572,697, forward strand.
AGGTTCAATTTTTGGGGAAAGTAATTTCTGAACATGGTTTAGTCATGGACCCAGTGAATATTAATGTAGTTATTTCTTAGGATCCAACCAATATCATGTCGTAGGCGTAGATCATTCTTGGATTGTTAGGGTACTACAATAGGTTTGTGGTATACTTCTCCAAGACTGCATCCCCTTTGATCGCACTGACATGGAAAGGGAAGCCATTTAGCTGGTCTGAGTAGTGAAATATGGCCTTCAAGAATCTAAGGAAGATGTTGATGAGTGCTTCTACATTGAGACTACTAGAGGAAGACATAGAGTTTGTAGTGTATTTTTATGCCACGTGAACTAGATTTGTTTGTATGTTGATGCAATGGAAGGTAGTTGTCACATACAGTTTGAGGCATTTGAGACCCCATGAGCATAACTACGTGGCTCACAACCTAGATCTAGCAATTTTAGTCATCACCTGGAGTATTTAGATCTACTACCTTTTAGGGGATCACTTTTTGGTTTCCTTATACCATTAGAGTCTCAAGTATGTCTTCATGTAGAGTGACTTGAGCCTGAGCTAGCGACACTGGTTGGAATTCATATAGGACTATGAATTCGAGATATTTTATACTTTGGGGAAGGTAAAAATTGTAATATATTCCCTTATATTAAAGTCCCATTCTTGTTTGGTGTAGGAGGATTCAGAGCAGTTGGCCTCCCTGTAGATGACCCTAGTAGAGTAGGTGGGTACAACTTTTCTATAGTTGATGGCATTGACTCCTTTACTTCTTGAGCATGTGAGAGAGTCCCAGTTTGGAGACATCGACTGCAAGGTCTTAAGTGAGAAAATATCTCCAAGGTACTCAACAAATGGATATTTTGGAGGGAATCATGTCATCCTTTTCTAGGGATGGATGATGATTCCATTCATGATGTGGTATGAGGTGATGTGGGAGTTTCACACTTCTCTCCTAGTTATACATACATAATTGGAAAATATGTATAGAGACCTTCATCATTAGTTTTTGTGGTTCAACATGAGAAGAAGCATAGCTGAGTTCATCTCTTGGTGACTTAATTATCATCAAATGAAAGCTGACCACCAAGTTCTAGGAGGTTTATTACAACCCCTTGAGATCCCAAAGTGGAAGTGGGATAGCATATCCATGAACTTTGTGACAGGGATTCTACACACAACGAAGGTTTATGAGGACATATGGGTGATATTTGACTGACTCATGAAGTCGGTACACTTCCTTACTATTAGGGAGTAGATTTCGATAGAGATTTTAGGTCAATTGATGTGCCATAGATTGTTTCCCTTCATGGGGTGCCCTCGATGATTATCTCGGATCATGATGCACAATTTACATCACAATTTTAGAGCATCCTACATGAGGAATTCGAGAACCAAATGAGTATGAGAACAACCTTTCAACCCCAGACGAATGGGTAGACCAAGAAAATTATCCAAGTGTTGGAGGATATGTTGAGGGATTGTAAGTTAGACTTTCACCGAATTTGGGATGATCATTTTATCTTGGTAGAGTTTTTTTACAACAATATCTATGATTCTACTATCAGCATGTAACCTTTTGAGACCCTATATGGGAGACCCTACAGGTCACCCTTGTGATAGAAAGAGATTCGTGAGACATCTCTTGTGGTTCTTGAGATAGTGTAGGTGATGAAAAAGAAGGTTTAGGACATATTTGAGTGGATTAGGATGACCCATAGTAGATAGAAATCTTACAAATGTTTCCATTTTAGGCCCTTGAAATTTGAAGAAGGATACCACCTTTTCCTGAGATTCTTCCCTCGACAAGGATTATAGAGGTTTGGCTGGGCAGGCAAGCTATCCCCAAGGATCATCAGGTCATTTGAGATCATATAAAGGGTTTGTGAGGTTGCTTACCATCTCACCTTACCCTGACAGCTAGATTACCGGCACAAAGTCTTCTATGTGTCACAACTGATATGATAAGTGCACAACCCCGAACACTTCATTGAATGGGGTGAGTTGGTCATCGAGGAAGAAGACACCTTTTCATATCACCCAGTGACAATCAAGGACCAAAAAAAGATGAACCTGTATGGATGGATCATCCCTTTTGTCCATATGTTGTGGGAGCACAGGAACATGAAGGAGAGTTCCTAAGAGTGGGAGAGCCTGGTGCGGGCTTAGTATCCCATGTTTTTTGCTTAGTTTTTCTTTTTAGGGATGAAAAAATTGAAGGAGGGAATGATCTAGTTACCTAATTTTTTCCTTTTAAGAATTTGAAATATTTCTATAAATGTTTTCAGAGCTAGGCATTGAGAAGGCGTGCGATTATGAGGCCCAATGTTTTGGGAATTAATTAAATAAAAATACAAAATATATTTTATATTACACATGTATGATTCTTAAATAAAATGGTATAACTCTTAAATAGAATCTTGAATCATAAATCAAAGAACACGGTTGATTCCATAACTCAGTGTTTACCCTGGGTGCAACATAAAATGGGTTGGAACTGGTTGTTCGGACTCCATGCAAGTTGGAGGTACGTTTAATGAATTAATTAAATATTAAATTCATTCATTCATTCATTCATTTTTACCTAAATGAAAATACTATAAGAATAATGGAATATATAATCATCCAAGGTTAGCCACATAAACCTTAGGAGGATTCCAGATCGTCTCATTCCTCTTTTGTTGGTTAATCACCTCAAACAATGACAAAATTCCAGATCAGAGCAAATCGGGATGAAAAAAAGACAACGACTTCCTTAGATTGTTGGAGAGAAAATTATTCAATGATGAACACCCCAATCTCCATGTATAACTCATCAATATTTGTTTTACACCCTATTTGATTAAATTGATTGAGTGGATTGATCCATTCTATCAATCTTCATCAATTTTGGCCTAAGAATGCACATGTGTATTGGATTATTTTTGTTATTTAATTTTTTATCTAACCTTGGTATCACCATTCTTGATTTTTTTCAATGAATGCTTGGCCAATAATGGTTTAACCTTTTTTTTATGGTGCCTTTCTCTCAATTTTTCTTCATGTTAGTCACCGGTAGGACCCCACGGTCCTATTTTGACATTTTTAGGTAGTATCAATCTTGGTAGGACCCTTAAAATCAATATATAACGATGAACAAGGTTTGGATCGATGAAATAAGGTTAGATATGGGATCATTACAAAGCACAGATTATTGTTTTGATGATTAGGGATTAAGAAATCAAAGTCAAAAGGAGCCTGGGCATGCGTGGTGTGATGCGACATGAAGGCTAGGGTTTCATGAAATCCTAAGTATGGAACAATGTGTAGCCCTCCTAGACATCATGTACCTCATCCCTTGGTGGATGATCTTTATGATGGACCACACAGGAAAGACTCTATGTGGGAGTATGTGGTTAAGAACATGGTTGTGTACCAGAGTACACGTATATAACTAGACCACATGGGTGGCACCCCATGTGAAGCAACATGTCATATACTAAATTACATTAACATGGGATGAAATTACACGGACATGGACAGAATAACATAGCCTGATCTTGGTTATCCTAGACATGTCATGTAGTCCACTTTCATGGAATGTACTGGTACATGGATAGGGAGTCGTATACTATCCAGGTACACAGCTAGGTGGTGGAGTGGGACCACACGTCATGTGGGTCCCCTCACATACCATGTACTACTTTTTTTCTTTTCAAGAAACTTCAATCGAATGTATCTCCTTCATTTGAACTCGGATTTTGGTCCAGAAGTAGCCTATCCTAAGTGTTTTTTTATGTATAATTTTATGGTTCCCCTCATTATGGATTTTGAGATATGATGTGGAATGTTATGAGCATGATGCTTGGATAGGATACGTTCGGTGATGGCAGTGATCATCCAAGATTTCCATAGACTACCAAGTTGTACCCTCTAGTAGAGCTGGTAGTAGAGTAATTTAATACTACTGAGTTGTATCATCTAGTAGAGTTGGGTCATTTAGTCCTATACAACTACTGACTTGTACCCTCTAGTAGAGTTGGGTAGTGGAGCCCTCAACAAATACTAATTTTTACACTCTAGTAGAGTCGGGTAGTGGAGTCCTCAATGATTACTGAGTTGTACCCTCATATAGAGTTGGTCATTTGATTCCTTGATGACTACCAAGTTGTACCCTCCTGTAGAATTGGGAAGTGGATTCCTCAATGACTACCGGGTTCTACCCTTCAGTAGATTTGGGGAGTGGTTCCTCAATGTGTATCAAATAGGATCCCTCTTATTTTACCCAGGAATGGGACCTCTACTTTGAATTTGTGTCCCCTTGACCATTTGTCATAGTGACAAGGCATGGTTTTAATTTCATGATTACTTATAAGTAGACGTGTGAGATTCTAGGCATCATTGATGGACTTTTGGAATTGTTGTCTACTCTTTTTCTTGAGATAAGTTGTGGGATGGAGATCTCATTACTCTCTATCATTTGGGATTCTTTGACTGAGCATATATATATTGATTTATTTATTTATTTATTTTATATCCATACCCTTGGATTTGGTTACCCTCCTTCCATAAGAGTTGATGATGTGAATTATATGCCTTATTCTTTCTATGTTTATCTTCTCATGGTTGGATGAGTCTACTCTCCTACTATAAGTAGTGAAGACTCTATTTTTAGATCATCTACTCACCGTGTTGATCCCCTTGTGCTTTTAAGAGGTTACTCTCTCTTATTTTGGGTTCAACTGTTCTCTTTGACTACATCTTGAATATACTATCTTTTTATTCCTATTGTATCTCTTACTGCTCCCCCTTTAGCTTTTGGGGAATCCTGGTGGGTATCTCTATACTCACCCCTACATGGGCTTTTCCCACACATGTTGTAACTTAGGAAAATGAAAGATAGGTTGGTGGGGACTTCAAAAGAGGCTTTGGGATACCTGGTACTTGGACTGAAAATAGTGGTCGCAGCTTAAAGATTCAAAAGGTGGGCTATCTCAGTATTTTAATTTTTCAATTTTATCAGTTCAGGAAATATTTCTATTTGGGCATGTATTTTTACCCTTTACTTTCTAGTTTTTACTATCTTACTCTTGTACACCCTAGAGGTTATGCATTCTTGGTTTACTTCCTGGATATGTTGCATCTTTTACTCTTTACTTATACACTTCTACACTGAGATGGTTGTATGTTTACATACAGGTACTTAGGAAAAGTCCCCCCCATGTTAGATATTCCTTCACCACGGGTCTTCACCCCCTATCCTATGGATACAGGCTTGGGGTAATTATGGCTCGAGCCCCAGCTTGGTTTGAGTCTTGGCACATATAGACATAAATGCAATGATTTTAATAAATACTTTATTCTTAACTATTTACATAAAAATCAATTATTTTCAAAATTCTCAAAAATTATTTCTTAGGATAATATTGATATGAAGAATTAAAAAATTAAATTAATTTTAAAAAATTCAAATTATAAAATAAATTTATCTTTTAGATGAAAATTATAATCTATAAGAAAATATTTTAAACCTTTAAGTGTTCTTAATTCTATTTTGTATGAATTTCTAATTAATTAAAATCTTTTCATCTACTATAGGTTTTATTATTCCTAAATTTTAATAATAATATTCATCGAATATGTCACGGACCATTTTAGTTTCGTGTTATCTATGGATAAATCTATCAAAAACTGTATTAATTTAGAAAAATATATTCCAAAATCTTGGGGTGTCACATTCACCCACATTAAATAAAATGCATCCTTTCAATTTTAATTATCACCTAATAATTAAAATATCTAATGGTATTAAAAAAATATATGTGATCCAAGATATAATTTCTAGATAAATATCAACCTTTTAAATATAAGAAATAAATTGTGTTCTTATAATAGGTGTAACCCTATCATTGAGTTTTTCTCAAACCATTTGAGATAAGAGTCTATAGTTATTCAGCATCAAGACCCACATTATATAATTTTTTTATTAATCATGTTCATACTCATTTATACATTTATAAACTACTGTAGGTTGATACAAAATGTGATTTACTTATTTCAAATAGTATTTCATCTAAGTGGATGGGATCAATCCATTTAAAAAATCACATTAAGTTAATTTAAGGGAATGGTAATAATATTTTCAAAAGGCACATTCCCATAAAATTAAACTTATGATATAATAAAACAATATTTTTTCTTCAGTAATAAAATGATGTAGGTGGTGATTTAATGTTCTTATAAAATGTTCTGGATACCCTAGACCAGAACCCAATAAGTAATCCACAAATATAGTGTGAAGGATAAATGTACTTTAAGTATCATGATCCACTTTAGTGGTTGTGGTTGGATATTATTTCATTTGTTCCTTTTATTTAAGAGTTTTTTTATACCTATAATCCTTATTAGACCTTGGATTAGGTCATCGATGTGTCTAATTCGTAAATTCCATCTATTTAAAGTGTTGATGTGTGGATGGTGTATTAGATAGGTCTCCAATAACTTTTATTATATTTTTTGAACTCTTTATCTCTCTTTTACAATCATGAGCTCGTTTTCTAATCCTTCCACACTTGATACATTTTCTTGTTCCTTTAAGAAATTTCTTTGGGTGATTCTTCCCACATTTTTGACTCATAGGATGTTGGATGTTTTTTATTTCATCATATTCATCACTTGATATTTTATGAAACACAATCCATGTCTTATTTGGATTATTTAGATGTTTGGAAAGACTCAAATTATTAATCAAAACTTGATCTAGTTTGGTGAGTGTAACCAAAATATTTTCAACACTGGATTCTATTTTTTACTCATTATGACAATTACTGCATTGTCTATGATGTCCATTATTAACTTGGTTCCTCATAGATCCATCCATTTTTAAAACCAAAAGGAGTTACTTATGAGTGATGAATAATTAACACCATAAAAAATTTATATTAAGATAATTACATGAAAATTTCAACCTCAAAATATCTTTCTCATTAATATTATTACATTATCTTTCAGTTCAACCTAAATCACACTTGTTTTAATCTAGGTTTATTTGGGTTGGGTTGTCTCATATTAATTAACCTGATTAAATAAAGAAATAATTTATAATTTATTGTAAAGCTAATGTGCTTAACTAAATAATATCCCCCCAAGAGTGTCTAGTCAGGTGTGCAGTCAATGACCATCTCATCATGCACTAGAGTAAAGATTAATTTTATACCGAACCAAAAACAATCAGTGTGATTACCCCTAGTTTCATATGTGACATAGCCGCATCCACCTATAATTTTATATACATGGATAACCACTAAATATATAATTTACTGAAACTTTAGGATGTTATCCTATACTTAGACTTATACCCTAGACTTATCCCTAGTGTTTTCACTAAATTTCTATTATACAATTACAAAAAATAAATACACTGATACTCAAAAGTAACTAAAATTTTATATAATATGAAATATAATAACCCAAGATAAATATATATTTATTTTACATCATTTACATAATATAAACATTACAAATCCCAATAATCACACACTCCCATAAATGAAAGGTTTAGTGTCTTTTTGGATTATGTCACATGTCTTTCTCATCCAAAAGGGAAATTTATTCCACTATACTAATATTTACTTTTTTACATAAAAATATCTAATAAAGCATCCCAATATAAAATTTCCTTCTAAATATAGTATTTTTTTAAAAAAATTTGTGGAAATGGAAATAAAAGAAATGGTTGAGATCGAACGCTCAGTAAGGGAAAAACTCATTAAGATGTCATCAAGGGTTCTATTATAAGAATCGGATAAAACATGAACAAGGATAAATTTATTATTGAAAACAAAAAGTAATTATAATATTTTATCACTGGTCATGATAAAATCACATGTGTTCTCAAATGAATAAAAATATACCATGGAAAAAGGGTGTGGAATCAAGAGATAATAAATATGAACCATGGATCATAATCTAGGGAATATGGCATGAATATGTAACATGCACTTAAAATATAACATAAAAAGGAAATTTTGAACAAAAATTAACATATGTAAATTATAAAGTTGTGATAAAAAATATTATTCTTTATTTTTTGAATAAAAAAATTTCCATGCTTCCTTTCATGATAAAAATATTTTCCACAGTTCCTATTGTGAAGAAACCAAATGTCCATACTTACATCCTTATCTCATGAGATATAAATCCTTAACCAATAATTTTTAGAAAAATATAATACCCCATCCATAAATCATCCTTACATATGTGTGACACTTAAAATCAATAACTATATCATAAAATCCCAAGGAAACAAAATGGGTTTCAATCATCACATCATAAGGAACCCATGGAAAGGAAAATATGTATCACAAGACTTCCAGATAGTATATCCAAAATTGACCCTAATTTAGTAGAAATTTGGTACCCAAAATTCAATCACCCTAAAATATTATTTTATAATAACATTTAATGGGTGATTCATGAAAAATAATTTCCAAGGAAAGAAACCCTTTTAAAATAAATAGAAACTTATAGAAAAATAATAAAAGTGTTTTTAGAAATCGCTTTTGTGACATTAGAACTTCAATTGTAATAAGCGAAAATTAAATTTCAATAAAACTATATTAAAATCAATATTTTAATATTTCATTAAAAAAATAATATTTTATAGGATGAATATCAATTTCAAAAATTCATGGTTAAAATAAGCTTATGATGAATTTTTGAAATTTTCCCTTAGAAATAAACTTTTATGAATAATTGAAAATGTAGTATTTAATTAGTCCTCTTTTAATTTATAATAACTTTCTATAATATTTATAACTATTCATTTATTTATTATCAATTTTATATAAATAAATATAATATCATTTGCAGGTAAAATGGGATATTATTCAGAATACAATTTTTAAATGAAAAATGTCTTTCCATGTTAATTGAATAAAATAATCAATAAATGACTAAAAAATGTACAGATTAAATATCTAAATATATGAATTTAAATATATATAATTATTATTATTATTCATATAGTCAATGTGATATCATCTTTTTCACGAAAAAATCATTTTCGAAAAACCCATTTTTACACGTTTTGCGGGATTATTTTTAAAATAAATTCAATCACTAATATGATTTTTATATGATAAAATAGATTATATATTTTTAATCATCATAATTAATATTTTTTAAAAATATCAACTTAATTTTTTTCATAATGAATGATAAAAACTGTAAAAATTGATTACAATGTTAAGGTTAAAAAAGGTTTTTTGGGGGTTAAACTAAAGAAATGTGGGTTAAAATTATCAAAAAAAAAATTAGCATTATCTTATTGGATGAGGTTATTTTGACCAAATATAAATTTAAGAAGTTAAATGATGTATTTTAAAAAAATTACTTTTAATTTAGAAACCCAAGCTTTACTTTGAGAAGATAAGTTATATTTTATTCAATTAAAAACTATTTTTGAGTCTTTGAATTTAATGGAATAGTTAGAACATGAAATTATTTTTTGGCATGATCAAAAATTCTAAAACGATTATCTTTTATTATTTAACCAAAAAATCATGGAAACTCATTTATTAGTTTATTTCAAGGTAAAATTATTTTTTCTCTTAAATCGAGTATTTTTATAAAAAAAATTTTCCAGGTATTTTTCATTATTATATTAAAATTATTTTATTCCCCATATATATATTAAATATGTTAAAATTTATTCCAAATTTTGAATCATAACTTATAATAAAATTATAATGACCCATTTATTTTTTGTCATATAATTAAGTTATCATGGTAAAATTTAAATTATCATGGATAAGGTTAAACTAAGTTTAAAGTGGTTTAACTAGGAGAGAAGGATTAAAATATATCCAAAATGTTTATAAATGTGATTGGTTGAATTTATTTAAACCATTTCATACCTTATTATATAAATTATGGATCCTTGGTGCAACTTTATAGGATTATGATATATATATATATATATATACTTTAATCTTTTAAGTAATTCTAAGTGTATATTTTCCCTCCACTATAAAAGGATACCACCTATCCTCTATTGTCCACACTTCATAAGCCTTCTATCTTAGACATTAACTTCCATAATACCTTCCTATGTTCCTTCCTCATGTCCTGGATCTTCTTTTATTTATAAAATACCATCCTTTCAAGGCTTAAGGAGTAAGCCAAAATAGGTTTCTCTAAGAGATGGTAATATTCTTCATCGAGCTCTTCCTTTTTTATTTCTTCCTTTAAAACCACAAATTATGTCCTAAAAATTATAATATAATAACACAAGTATATACCATAAACTTATATTTTATTATTTTTATTCCATAATATTTATATATCTTCTTATCCTTCAAATTCAAAACAAAACAATCGCTTGTGTGTACGTCAGACTACCACCTCGTGGATCGATGCAATATTTTTTCTATCACTGAATCATGTGGATAAAAATAATGATGGATTAAATGAATATATATATATATATGATACTTATATAATAATATTTATTTTTTAAATTTAATATATCATCTACTTCCTTAACCTTTTACCAATTAAGGAAATGATAATGTCACTTCTGTGTACGTATGACCTATCATTTCCATGAAGCGATGTGATTAATTTTCCATGTAAAAAATTATATAATGATTATAAAAATGTATCTAATGAATAAATAATTATATTTATAAAATTAATATCATTATTTATATGATGGTACTATTTTCTATTTACAAGAACCGGAACTTTTTGATAAAACATGCACGATAAAATCAAGCAGTTAACACCTGAAAAATGATAATAATAAAATATTACTAATGAATGGGTGATAAGATGTTATAATATAGTCATATATGAGATTATAAATATTAATAAGGCTATATTACAAATTAATAACTTGTTTAAAACCATTATAATGGAGTTTAAAGTATGTTTAACTATGAAGAAATGTGAGGTAAGGGATTACATCTCAATTACCACTCTAATGAGTCATATTTGGTATTATGCACATATATTTTTAATTTTGTGTATATACTAAACCTTTGAGTTATTTAACATGAATATAAATTTTTTTCAAGATGATTAATGATTTGATTCAATACAGTCTTTCAAGAGGATAAAATTTGATCTTATTTCTCGTTTTGATTAGGTATATTTTTCTTTCAGGTCCATATTTTTCAAATTTGTTTTAAAAATTAATTTTTATTATTTAAATATTTTATTAAATAAATTTTAAGTTATCCTTTAATTTTAAATAATTATTTATAATGTTTCCCCAAAAAAATCAATTTCAAATTTCTATCTAAAAATTCAAAAATAATTTTTTCTTTCTTAATGCATATAGAGTTAATGAACTTTCCCTTAATTATAACTATTTAACACGCTCTAGATTCTTCTATAAGATTTAAATTAATTTTTGAAGTAAAATAATTATGAAAACTTTTTTTAATGTTTTTTAAATTTTCTTTTTTTCTTTAAAATAATAGATTTTACTACAAAATATACTTTTATAATGGTCGTCTATCATCTCTTGATTAATTTTGTGGTCATTAACTTTCTCTTGAAACATTCAGTTTCATATGATCATTGACCATTATATTCTCTTAAATATCCACATTCTTTATATCATGGAGTTGATTATTTTCTAAACCATGTACAATTTCTACATACACAGTTTCACTTTTAAAGTTATTTTATTGACTAAAGAAATATTAATATTTAATATTCATTGTTCAATATGAACATTTATTGATAAGTAATATTGTTTATGAAATAAATAAATTTTTCAATATATGAGGAATTCATTGAAAATACAATGATGGGTGAGGATCAAAATTGTATAGTTTCTCGATGCATCAATAGGTCTAATTATACAAATCAATTGGTGAAATTAAATGGGATTTTGGTGTATACCTACCCATAGTTTAAATTATCTTAACACAAGGCCTTAACCATAGAGATATCATGATATCTAAGATCATGATGGTAATAGTATTATTTTCCTTCATTGAGAATTTAGTTATTATTATCCATGATATTATTGATTTTATATTGTCCAAAAATTAATTTTGTTCTCCAATTATTGATTATGTGACATGTGTTTATAGTTATTTACCTTTATATATTGATTATGACTTATTTACCCATAATAGGTTCTCTTATACTCATCATTACTAAGAATTTGAGCTCACCCTTTTTTTTTATTTCCCCTATATATGAAGAATAATTCTTTGAATGATTTTCTAGGATTCCAGACTTTTTCTTTTAAATGTTTCATATTTTATTCCCAGTGTAAAATGGGTATCATATATATGTATCTAGTTCTCCAATAAAACTAAATTGATTGGTCATTCAGTATTATATCCCTTGTATCTATGATAATGTATTAAATTAGACCCCGGATATGGGTTACTGGATTTGTGGTTGTTATAGTTTGTATTAGAGGAAGTTTAGTAGAAACCTTAAGAACTAGATTTTGGAAAACATAGATTAGGGAACATAACCCTAAAGGATTTAAAGATATCTCTAATTTTAGGAAAATGTCATTTATTTTTTTGTAAGGTATAGATTATGTGGTTTTCCTAGAAATAAAACCCTATCTGGATACTAATATTGGATGTGGTTTTTATACAAATGAATCTACGGGTAATATCCCCAATTGGAGTTGGTTGAGTATATCTTAGCCATCATGATGGTGCATAGTGCGTGTTTCCTTACTAAACACCTTATTTGTCACTATCATGGGATATAATTTGGTTAATTCACATTTTCTTACAAACCATTATAGAATATTTTAAAACATTATTATGATTGAAAGACACTCTCAAAGTAATAATGTTTATGATTTCATGATTAACAATGCATAAATTTTCAATTTATGTAAATTGTTACACCAGATTTAGAATTATATATTATGATTTATAATTCCTAATGTTATGAGATAATTATATTCCATTTTTTAGAATTGAATCCTGGAATAAATAATTATATCAATACTTATGGCCAATGTATAAATTTACCTATTGAGAAAGTCAATACAACTAGTGTTAGAGCTGAGCAGATCGTAAAAATATTAGGTTGGTTGACCCATTTTATGACTAATAACCTTTTACATATAGAAACACATGATGTTCCATGGAATTATACACCTATCTTGGATCATTTTATGTGATAGAATCCTTTACCTTTTAGTTTAACTACTGATCTAGAGGTAGTTAATTAATGGATTGAGTCCCTTGAAAGGATATTCCCAGAATTGGGATGAAATTAGAGGGAAAAGTTATGATGGCGGTTTATTGTATTAAATGTAATTTTGATCAATGTTTTTCATTTATCCATAATACTAAGTATGAATAATAAATATAACATATGAAATGGATAGCTTTAAAAGTAGCATTCTTCGATAAATATTTCCCTCATGAGTAATGAACTAAAATAGAGAGAAAGTTCATTAGCTTAAATTAAAGGGAATAAGAAAGATTTATAGTGTATGAGGTTACCTTTACAAGACTAGTCAGTTATTATATGGATTAGATATATAATTCAGAAAGAAATAGTGAACATTTCTTCTAAGGGATTAATCTAAGTCTCAAAAGGACACTGGTTTCTCAAAAAAATAATCATATGATGAAATAGTATTATGTTCCATCCAAAAATAGAATTAATTTTCTATATCAAATATATTATAGGGAAATAAATAAAATAAATTTTTTTCTAAACACCAAGAAAAATGGAACACATTAAAAAGAAGAAAAAAATGAAGTAATTTCTATCATGTGAAAATTATGGAAATAAACATCCTATAAAATGCTTGAAGGGAATGGGAATTTATTACAAGGGGTATAAGGGTCATATGAATAATGAATATAAAGAGAATAAATATACCAAAATAATAATGTTCTTAAACTATAAAGAAAATGGTTTTTATTTAGACCAATGTCCAAATCATTAAGGGAATATTCTAAAGAAGAGGCCAAGGGGAGAAGGAATAGATTATATGATCACTACAGCTAAGGTTGAAGTTCCTAAAGATGTATTTGTTGGTACTTTAATAATTTCTTAGAATTTTGATAATTCTTTATTTTATTTTAGATCCTCTACCACTTTTATATCTTCCATTTTTTCTAAGAAAATTAAATATTTCCTTAACACCTTAAGAAGTTATTTTTCAATCAAAAATCCTAGTGGAAATCAAAATGAAATAAGGAAGTGTCATTAAATCACCATTATGAAATAAAAATGTTTCCTATTTGTTTAATTTAATATTATACCTATGTTTGACATTGATATAATCCTTATTATATACTATATTTCAAAATAAGATGAAAAAATTAATTACAAAGAGAAGGAAATCATGATTAGTGATGAATATTTATAATTACTTATCTTTATAGGGGATACTTCATTGTCTAATTCATGTATAGATCTGCCTCCAGTAGATCTTTTTAACGATATTCTTGTTAAATAATAGAATACATGATCTATGGATGAAAAATATAATCTAAAAATTGGGGATATAACTATTGTACAGGAATACATTGATGTATTTCCTAAGGAATTGCCTAGATATCCACCATAGCATGAAGTTGATTTTTTATTGATTTAATAACTGGTGAAAGACCAATATCAAAGACTCCATATATAATTGCCATTGTGGAACTAGTGTTGTTTAAGAAAAAACTAGAGGATTTGTGTGAAAATATAATTATATACCCAAGTTTTTCACCTTGAGGAACCCCTATTTTTTCATTAAAAAGAAATATGGATCTATGAAGCTCTATATTGATTATAGAGAAATAAATACTGTTATAATAAAGAACAAGTATCCACTACCTCATATTGATTAATTATTTGATTAACTCCACAGAGCTCAATATTTTTCAAATATTGAACTTTATTCAGGGTATCATCAATTATGAGTAAAGAATGAATATATTCCAAATATGGAGTCTCATAAGAGGTATATACATTATCAATTTATCATAATTCTATTTGGATTGACTATTTAACCCATTGTTTTTATGGATCTAATCAATAATGTATTCAAGTAATATCTTGATAATGTTTTTTGGTATTTATTAATGATATCTTGGTGTATTGTAAAATATTTGAGGACCATGAGAATCACTTGTGGATCATTCTTGATACTCTTATAGAAACAGTTCTATATAGGAAATTCATAAATTTTGTATTATGGCTTTAGAAAGTTTCTTTTCTTGGCCATATTTTCTCAAAGGACGAAATATTAGTTGATATTATGAAGAAAAAGGGAATCAAATAATGAACTACCCTAATAAACATTACCAAGGTATGTAGTTTCATTTTTTTAGAAGGTTTCTATCAGTGATTTTTTCAAAAAAAATCCCAATTGGATAACCTATTAACCAAGCTTACATATAAAGGTTTTAAGTTCTTATGGATAAACTAATTTGAAGAATGTTTTGAAGATTAAATAGGAGATTGGTGAATGCTCCAATTTTAACTCTACCATTGAGAAATCATGAATTTGTGATATATATTAAGGCATTGAAAAAGGGGCTTGGTTGTTTCCTTATATAAAATGAAAAATTTATTTCCTATGCATCAATTTAGATAAATATTCATGAACGTAACTATCCAACCCATGATCTTGAGTTGGTAGATGTAATATTTTCTTTAAAGATATGGAGAAATTATAACTACAGTGAAATATGTGAGATATATACAGACCATAAGATCCTAAAATACCTATTTTCATAGAAATATCTCAATATGAGGAAAATTGGATGGCTCGAGATACTCAAGGATTATGATTTCTCAATACACTACCACCTAGGGAAGGCAAATAAGGCAATTTATTCTTTGAGTTGGAAATATCATGGAGTTCTAACCAAAATAATGATTAAAAGAGATTTTATGTTCACAGATTTAGTGAATATGGATATTGGAATTAATAAGGAAGTGTAAAAACTCCTTTATCAAATTATTTCCAAAATAACATTATTGGAAAACATAAAAAATTTATTAACCTAATGATGATAATTTTAAAATGAAAATCCAAGATGTGAATGATGTAAAATTTGAATACTTCATATATGAAGATGGTGTTTATAAGTTTGAAAAGAGAATATGTGTTCTACCTATACCTGATCTCAAAAGGGTATTATTGGATGATGCTCATATCTCAAATTTCTCAATACACCCTAGTAGTATCAAGATGTATAGGTATTTGAAGAAACATTTTTTGTGGGATAATATAAAGATGGAAATTACAAATTTTGTATCAAGATTCTTGGCTCTTCAACATGTAATGGTTTGGAGACAACATCCTAAAGGAGTCATGAAAGGTATACCAATTCCTACATGGAAATAGGATGATATTACTACATAATTTTTCACTGTATTACAAAATACTATTAGAAATAATGTTTCAATATGGTTTATTATTTATCACCTTACCAAATATGTATATTTCTTTTCTTTAAGAGAATATTTAACTCTTGAAAGCCTCATACGGCTTTATATTAATAAATTGGTAAACTTCATGGTGCACCTATTTCAATTTTTTCTAATTTTGATCGATGATTTACATCGAAAATCCAGAAAAGTATTTAAAAGGATGTCCATACTAAGCTTTATTTGATCACTACCTTTCATAATAAAACTGATGGATAGCTTTAAAGGACTATTCAAATATTATAAGGCATGTTGATATCATTCTCACTTGACTTTCAAGGTATGTGGGATTAGTATTTACACTTGGTAGAGTTTTCCTATAATAATAGATTCTGTTCAAGTATTAAAATGAAACCGTATAAAGCATTATATGGAAAGAAATTCCGAACTCTAACTTGTTGGGATAAAGTTGGTGAAAGAAATCTTGTAGGACTAGAACTTGTTAAGGAGTATTCAAAATCATATTAAAGCATTTTAAAGTAGTATAAGAGTTACCGATTACTAGAGGAATGATTTGGAATTTCATGTGGGAGATCTTTTTTTCTTGAAATTTCCTCTAAATAAGGGTGTTATAAGGTCTGGTATAAGGGGAAAATTGATTCCCAAGTACATCAGACCTTTTAAAATTCTTGAAATAATTGAATTTATATCTTATAATTTGAAAATTACACCAAACCTCTCTAAAGTACTTGACTTTTTCCATATCTCATTATTAAGGAAGTACATGTCAGACC
Organism: Viscum album; assembly: GCA_963277665.1. Taxonomy (NCBI): domain Eukaryota; kingdom Viridiplantae; phylum Streptophyta; class Magnoliopsida; order Santalales; family Viscaceae; genus Viscum; species Viscum album. Next base: position 1,846,589,836 of record OY728150.1, read on the forward strand.
CAATTCATGTGCTCATCTCCAATGAAATATTATTAGAACCTGATTTATCATGATGTGAAGAGGATATACTGATTATTAACCCTGGATAATAGGAGTTGAGGAATAAGATGAATAAACTGGTAAATGTACTTTGGAGGACACATAAAATGGATGAATAAACATGGGAACCTAATGATGTTATGAAGAAGAACCAGCCTCATTTATTTTGAAAGTAATAACCATTAAAATTTCAAGGATAAAATTTTTATAGGATGAATGAATGTAACACCTCAGCTTAAATTATAATAAGTGAACATTTCATTTTAATAAAACTATAATTTTATGACCATTTTAATATTTCATGGTACAAAAAGTCTAATTGGATTGTATGAATATCAATTGTCATGAACCAACCCAGGTCAACCCTGAACCGGTAACCTGAGTTGGTCTGTGGCATGTCCTGAGGGGCGTTCCCAATCACCCCAGGATGAAAACTAGTGTCGGGCATCAAAACATACAAGTGGTAATGATTCAATCCCAAAATAAACAAACTGGACCAGATTATCAAATAAATAGACAACAAATGCAGCAAGATAAACAACTGAATATCAATAACTAAACAACAGGATCAGATACATGAAACAACTAAACAAAGATGGAATAAACAAACTGAACCATACACTCAAGACGCCTCTGTGTGGCCCTGTGGGTCACTCTTTAAACTACAACCAACTATCTCCAAGGGGAACATACCAAGACTATAACCAACAACATAAACTAAAAACAAGAAACACTATAGGCATGAGTATTAAAACTTGGTGGGTAGGCCTGGATAATTCTATTCTTAGTGCATATCCCTTATATAAAGAAAACATTGATTAGCAATATTGAACTAAAATATACAAATATAGAGTTTTTCACACTTTTTATTTTAAAAACAAACACACGTGATCTATTACCCTCTTAATTTGAAATAAGCCTCAAAGGAAAGAGTAAAAGAAAATAGAAAGTTAAAGACTTATTTCTATAACACTAAAAAGGTAAGGATGCTTATTCATTCTATTAAATTTTTCTTACAAATATTTTAACATAAACACAAGTTCTCAATTTATAAAAATGGGTACCAAAACCAAGAATGATATCACGGTTCCACATAGTGAGAGTAATGGAACTAAGGTTACTAGTATCATAAGAACACGGGGACACCAAGGAACGCAGAGGAAGACTAGAAAATACTATACATGTGACTCATCCTGAAGGCATTCCTACTCTTGGCGATGTCATAATGTCCTAATTCCCAAACATTTCCCTACCTAGCCTGGTTGAGGGGCCTAATCCCATAGAAATAATAACAAAATATCCCATTGCTATGGGCCACTAGCAGTGTGTAATCTAACTCGTGTAGAAATCATTCTCAGTAACCTCCTTGCTATGCTAGGTTCCAATGTATATTTCATAAAGGGGTATGCCTTACCATTTGAACAATAATTCACACACACACATATATATATATACATATATATATATAACCACACACACTACACAATCTGTCATCACCCCATCCACCTCAAGGTTAGTCCCCTACCTCAAATTAATGACCATATAAGGAAAGTCCCATACCAAGGATCCTCCCAAATCACAATCCACCAACTAGGAAAGAGACCCAACATAAGATGAGTTTTCCAAATGACTAATTCAAAATTCCCAATGGGCCTTATAACATTTTTACAAGCCTATACTTTTATAAGAAACCACACACGCAAATCACTTTATTCAATACAAATTACCATTTTGAACTTCACAGACATGTTTATAAAATCCAAACCATGCCATAATAAATCACTAATAATTTTAAAGAGACAACAAGGCAATTTAGAAAAAACGTGGGAAACTTTACAAAAACACAGCGTGCGTTAAAATCCACTTTTAGATCTATGTACACCTCAAAAAATTTCAAAACATGATTTTCACTATTCATATTATTTAATAAACCATTTAAAAATTTATTAAATTTTTTTATGAGTATCCTATGGCTTTACACTGAAAAAAACACATTCGAAATCCTCTTTTAAAATCAAATGCACTCCCACAACACACCAAAACAGAATATGCACCACTTGTACAATTTAAAAAACTAATCACACAATTTATACAAAATTGTTAAACTAAACAAGATTGGTTTCCATTAAAAACACACATTATTTCACACAAACATGCTACAAAAGGTCAAATGCAAACTAAATTCTTTTAAATTAATTTTCATCCATCTAATTAATCATAAAACCCGATAAACTAATTAATTAATATTCAAGGAATTAAAAACACAAGAAATCAATGCATTTTAAAATTTAAAGGGGAAAATGTAATGGGGTCCTACTTCGAAGGAAAAACAAAGATGAACCATCTAATTCAAACGGACACATGCTCACGTACACGTACTTCCACAAAAGCGAGTGTGCACTTGGAATTTATCACCACACCTTAACAACAACATTCGGAAGCCAAAGTCAGTGCAACGAGGACCATCCCACAACTAATTAAATACCAGTGACTCAAATATATAAACACAACCCAAAAATAAAGTGCGCAACAAAACTGTGGTTGAAGAACATCACCTCTTATGGTGGTGGAAACCTTGAAAACGTGTCAAGGCAAGATTGCATACCAAATAATTATCCACACTACAAATAAAATAAAAGTACTTCAAAACACAATAATGACATTAAATTAAACGTGTGCACAGTAATAAAACTCTCAAATTGAATGGTGGAGGTGAACCAAAACATGCGGCAAGAACAAAAACACCCCACAAATAACGGCGGGCAGTCTGAAGCAATCCAAACAGCTTCGCCTTCAGCAACTATAGAAGAAACACAGTCCGACATGACTCGAGACACCTTCTGCAAACCCGGTGAGGGGATTTGAGGCCATACTGGAGCTAGGAAGAGGCGCTGTGCAATGAGGTTTGGGTTCGTGCTGGAAGAGGCTAGCTGGAAAGGGAGCCATAGGTCACAGGTCACTAGAAAGGGAGCAAGTTGGACAGTGGCAGTGAGGCAGAGGCGTGACGGGGGTTCGCCGGTCGTGATGGGGGTGGACGTAGGCGGCATGACAAGAGTCCAGGAGGCGGGTAGAGGCCAAATGGCAGCTGTCGGGAGGAGGCATGGTGGGGGCTGAAAAGTAGCGAAAAGGTGGAGGTGGAGCCTGAGAGGTGGCCAGATGGCATAGGGGAGGAGGAGTCATGACGGGAAATGGGCGGACGGTAGAGGGGAGGAAGCCAAGAGGTGGGTTTTTGTGTGCGAGTAAACCAAGAGGAGGGGGAGCGTTGTCACCTGATGCAGGGAGAAAGGAGGAAACAGGGTTTAATAAAAAAACTATTATTATTATTATTACAAAAATAATAATAATAAAATAAATATTTATATTTATAATAACATAAAAAGTATTATAATAAAAATTACTTCATTCCATTCATTTTAAATCATAATGGCCTAAAAAAATTAATATTAATAACCTAATTAAAGTATTGAAGAAAATAATAATCATAATAATAATATCAACATTATTATTATTATTATTATTATTATTATTATTATTAAAACACTAAAATAGTTTTATTTTTCTTATTTATTTTAGCATTCACTTCAACTATCCATTTGGTTAAATAATTAACTGATCGCACACTGAGCAGGTCGCACTATGGTCTGGTGACGCCACATGGCCTCGACCATGCCCTGAGCGCGTGTCATACATTTTTCATCCAAAACACTTTCTTATTGATAAAATCACACAGACCCAAGTCGGGCCCAACCTCTACCTCAACAAGTCATTTTTTTAAATTTGGGTAAAATTAAAAGAAAAAATATTAACAATTCACTTAATAAAAATAGTAATAATAATATGATTATTTACACAATAGTATTACTATTAGTATGTTTTAAACATTTATTTATTTTGTTTACATAAAATCTTACTATTTTACGAAGTGGGAAACCGCAAGTGCACCTGGGCCGACCGCACGGTTACCACCAAACGTGCGGTACCCACAAACTATCCTGAAACCCACCAAAAATAGAAACAAACTTCGAGAATTTCAAACCAAAACCCAAATTAAACCATGTCTGAATGACGTGATACTGAGAGAAGAATAAAATAAAAGGAACCTGTGGTCAGGGTGTGATAATTCTCCCCACCACAGACACGTTCTACCCCCAGAAAGTCACCAAGACCAAGGATATCTTGGAATTGATTCCATGCTCGAATGCAGCCATGAGAAACAAGGAGTTTCAGGGTGACTATTGATTCCCCATGTATCAACCCAAACTTTTATTAATGAAAATTCCTTTTGATCTAATTAAATGTATTATTATGTAAAATGGTTATATAACATATGCACTTATTTGGATTTATGTTTTTGGATTTTAAAATACTATTAATAATTGTGATCATTGATAATATAGATGTTAAACAGTGATCACATGATTAGTACAAATATAGGGCTTTAACAAATCCAATTTACTCAGACAAAAGAAGTGATAGCCTCATCCAGTATAATTTCTCCATATGAAGCCCATTTGTTGGAGCTCTTAAAGGAGGTGGCATAATTGGGCTTCTCTCTTGACTAAACCCAAACTAAGATTCAACATGTTAAGCTCTAACAGAACCGCCTACGGGAGAAGTGGAAGTTAATAGAGATTACCACCCTAGCGATGTTATTTGAGCCATCCCAAGAGTTTGTCACCATCGCACACCATACCCTTCGGTCTTATGCAGGTTTTATAAGGGGTTATGTAATGATACCCCATTACTATGATTATATACATTATTTTTGTATAGATAATATACTTTCATTTTAATTTTTCTACTTTGTAAATAGTTTATTAAATAAAAAATAGCATTTTAGTTAATTAAGAAATCTATTTTGATGAATTAATGGATTTTTGAATTAAATAATATTTTAATTAAATATTATTACTAAATTACTTTTTATATAATATAAATGACTATATAATTATTATGAATATGATTGTGATTTTTATTAAGGTTTGAAAGCTATTTTTGTCAAAACCCATGAATTTTCGATAAATGTCAGTTTTTATTTTAAAAGTAAAACTTCACATATTTAGAAAATCATTTAGATAAAATGAATATTATTTTTTGAATCAGGATGTCGAAATTATCCAACGGTTAATTTTTCATAATTTTCTGAGACAATTGAATTTTTTGGTAAAAATTAAATACCGTTTAAATATATAATGTGTTTTATGACATCATAATGACCCAGTAGTGATGTAATAAAATACTATAAACATTATGTTCAGCCAATATATGTTTTAGAATTAAAATAATGTGATTATATGTTTGTTTTATTTATTTTACAATGCTTTTGTGGTACCTTCAAGACTTATAAAACATTTTACCTTTTTAAATTGATTTCCTTGAGAGTGTGACTCACCTCCACATAATCAAACCAATTATTTTATGAATTTAGGTCATTTACCTTATAAAATAATGTTTTCCTCTCCCCTTTTTTAAAAAACAAGGGAAAAACCATGGTTTGGTTTGTGCTTTTGATTAGTTTAATGTGTGGTGTCCCAAACCTAAATAATAAAGAATTCCCTCTCTTTTCCTATATAAACCCACCCAAGATCCCACTTCCTCTTAACTAAAAGCATTTGGAGTTTGTCCAAAATATTTCATCTTCTCTATATAATCCTCCCAAGGCACCCCAACCTCCCAAAAAGCCTCTCTCAACCCCCTCCCACACCTTTGGGATCACACTTCCAAGTAAGGGATTCCTTCCTTTCTCATTTTATCCAAGTTTATTAATATTGTTATGCCCTTTTATTTTCAATTATAAATGTTGGGGTATGATTTATCACCTCCCCCATACTTCCCTATTTATGTTTAAATGATGATAAACCTATTTTATCTCTCATTAATGTCTCCCATGTACACATGTTATCATGCCGAAATTCCATAAGGAATTTCTCTCTCATCATTTACATTCAAGCAATTCTTTTGTATTATGAATCCAAATTCCATTAATTATGTTGGTACATGTATATACATGACCCTATTAATGTCTATTTCATTTACATATGATGAGACACCCTTTTATCTCTCATCAACCTTTTTATAAATTCTTATGTCACGCCGTTATGCTGCCAAAATTGCACCGCCATTCTACACGCCAAAATCATTGTGTAGTGAATACCATGCCCTTTTCTCTATCAAGGGTATTCACTTTTATGAAAATTTACTTATTGATGGAATATTTTCATGTATTAATTCCACATTCATTTAACATGGAATAAATTACGATGGTTAATGAATCTATGTTTTTTGATCTTGTGGCACACTTATGCATGAAATGAAATGTTTAAGAAGGGTGCGCCCTGATAGTGATCCAATGCATTGGGTAAAGAATAGAATCAAGATATTTAAATTTAAATGATTTTTTACTCATTCTAATTCAATTTCAATTTGGGTTTACTCCTACTCCATGGGAAATGAGCCTTGGCTGATGTTAATACCATGTTAAGTGTTGTTGCCACATTTCCATGTTGTGATAATCATTCTTTATCATGCCTTTATGTTCATTTTTATTTTATGCTATACTGATATGCCTATTTCCTAACATGTATATTATTCTTCATGTTATGCCTTGTTTACTCCCTTACTTGGATTTATAGCTCACCCTTTTCTTAAGCATGTCCTCAGGTTATCCCATGCAATTCTAAGTACGAGGGAATGTAGTTGGCATGTAAAGAAAGTTTTTAATAAAGATGTTGTGTTTCATGTTTTAAGTCGTTATGTAATGTTCTTAAGCCCCAAAGACACTATACCTCTTGATATTACATTTTTTATAAAGTGAATATTTTATGTAATAAATCATGTTTAAGTGTGTAATAAAGAGAAGGGTTGTTATAGTTGGTATCAGAGGATAGGTTTAGTTATTTTTGGGATTAGGATTAGAAAACCCTAGTGAAAACCTTAGGGATAAGACTAAGTATAATAATAACATCCCTAAATTTTGGTGATTATTGAGTAAGTTTTTTATCAATAAAATACATCCATGTCTGGATACGAGCAGGTAGATGCAGTTCTGGCACAAATGTACCTAGGAGTGAAAACTCCGACAAGGAGTTTTGGGCTTGAACCGGGGTATCTTGGTACACGACAATGGGCCTTATTGCACTCTCAGTTACGACACTCTCAGGGTATATTATTTGGTAAATTCACTATCTTGTTATAAACCATTATTAAGGGAATTAAAAAAATCCCTAAGAATATATGTTATAAAGTAGATCATGGATAACATAGATTGAAGCTTATAGATTCATAAGTTAAGGAAATAAAATTTATTTATAAGTCATTTGTTTTTGTCCTTGGATTACCCTTTATGTGTTACCCCTAACTTTTCTTTTATTCCATCCAATGGTAGGTAATATGAGGACTAGGGCTAACAACTAATGCGAAGATCAATGTGGTGACTATTCTAATGAGATGCCTGATCCGATGGGAGCAAGAATTGTGAACTTTGTCACAATACTCTCTCAGTTAACTCAAACTTTGAATATAAACATGGGTCAAGAGGAACATTCAACCCCCCCCCCCTAAGAAATAACAAGTTTCAATTGAGATCTTCATGAGACAAAGGCCTTTTACTTTTAATGGATCATTCGATCCCTCAATTTTCGAACAATCAATCAACTCCATTGAAAAGATCTTCTCCATCCTTCAATGTTACAAACAAGAGAAGGTTCTTCAATATACTTATCATATGGAGGATAAAGCTGATCAATGGTAGACATTGATCAAGAATTTGAATCCTGGGGAGGAGATCAAGGTGTTGGAATGGAAGTATATCCAAAAAATGATTTTTGATAAATATATTTCATGCACCCTCCAACTTAAGATGGAAATGGACTTACTTTACCTCAATCAGAAAAGATGATGAATCCATCAGAGCATACGAGGAAAACTTCATAAGGCTTGCATGATATGCCTCTGGCTTTGTTGTTACTCCCAAATGAAAGGTTGACCGCTTCTTTGGTGAGCTGAAACCTAGCCTACAGAAATCCTTGGCAATCCATGACTTCGATTGCTATGAGGAAATTGTTTTATGTGCCATCAAAGTCAAAATGGAGATTGGCGAATCCTAGGGGTATCATGGGGATAAGAAGCATAAGGTTGAATTCAATTCTGGAAGTCTGATGGATAAATCCAATGGTGCTAAGAAAATACAGCACCCCACTTACCAAAGGTGTGGAAATAAGCACCCCAGAAATTGCCTGAAGGGGACGAGGAAATGCTTTAGGTGTGGAAGATAAAGGCACCTAGACATTAACTGCTGACAAGAAAACTCCACAGCTGCGATAAAAAAGAGAAACACTCCATTAAACTCTCAATGAATTGTTCATTGCTTCAACTAAAAATAACCAAGGCACCTTGAAAACTAGTGCCTTAATCCAAGGGTTTTTTGAGGCAACCAAAAACCTCCAAGGTAGAAAGGGATATCTTTTTTCATCCTTACCACCGAAGTGAACTCTGACAAAGAAGTGGTGACAGGTAACCTAGGTATTAATTCAATAATAGTGAACATACTTTTTTATTCTGGTTCTATGCATTCTTTTATATCCCAAAAGTTTACTAGAACAATCCCAACACCACCAAAAATCATGGAATTAAAGATGTTGGTGAGTACAGAAAATGGGGCAATCATTGCAACCCATAAATATAACTCCTCCCCTATCACAATTTGAGGGTTGAACTTCTCAGTGAACCTCATCAAACTACCTTTGGTGGAATTTGATTAAATTCTTGGTATAGATTGGCTTTCCATATATAAATCCAACACAAATTTCTATGAAAGGGAAGTCACTCTTCATATGGAGAATCGACCCCCAATTTTGTACAAGTTTAAGGAGGAGGATAAATCTTCTTTAGCAACATCATCTCAAGAATGGATATTATTTCCCTATGAGCATTCATATATGGCTCATATGATTGAGTCTAAAGAAGAAACAATCCTTGAAGACAAGCCTATTGTGAGTAAATTCATTGAACTTTTTCCTGAGGAATTTCCTAGTATTCCTCTTAGAAGAGATGTTGAATTCTCAATTGACCTTATACCTGGGAAGTTTCTAATATCCAAGACTCCATATAGAATGGATTTTTTGGAGCTTGAGGAGATAAAGAAACAACTATAGGAGAATATGGATAAAGGGTTTATATGCCCAAGTGCTTCACCATGGGGTGCACCAGTCCTATTTGTCAAGAAGAAGGATGGTTCAATGCGCCTTTGCATTGATTGTCGTGAGCTCAACAAAATCACAATAAATAACAAATATCCTCTTCCATGAATTGATTACTTTTTCGATCAGCTACATGGAGAACAATACTTCCTCAAGATGAATTTTGGTCCGGATATTACCAAGTAAGGGTGAAGAAGGAGCATATCCCTAGGACTACTTTTCATACAAGATATGGGCACTATGAATTCATAGTAATGATTTTCGGACTCACTAATGCTCCAACAATCCTCATAGACATGATGAATAGAGTCTTTATAGATTACCTCAACAAATTTGTGGAAGTATTTATAGATGATATTCTAATATACTCCAAAACCAAGGAGGATTATGAGGAGCATCTAAGAACTATACTAGAGACCTTGCGGAAGGAGAAGCTCATTGCAAAGTACCGTAAGTGTGAGTTCTGGTTGAAGGAGGTATCATTCTTAGGCCATATCATCACAAGAAATGGGATATATGTGGATCCATCCAAGATAGTTGTAATAGTGGGATGGTCAAGTCCAATATCGGTAATGGATATCCGTAGCTTCTTCGGTTAGCTAGATATTATCATTATTTTGTGAGAAATTTCTCATGATTATCCAAACCTCTTACCAAGTTAACTCGAAAGGGAGTAAAGTTTTCTTAGAGTGATGAATGCAAAGATAGATTAAAGGAGTTGAAAATGAGGCTTATCATTGCGCTCGTGCTCACATTACCCACAAGTGGATAACTTTTTTTGGTATTTAGTGATGCTTTGAAGAAGGTATTGGGTTGTGTGTTGATACAGAATGACAAATTCTTTACCTATGATACAAGGAAATCGAAATTTCATGAGAAAAATTATCCAACACATGATCTGGAGTTGGTTGTAGTGATCTTCTCTTTAAAATTTTGGCGAGATAACCTATTTGTGGAGAATTTTCAAATATATACGAACCACAAAAGCCTCAAGTATATATTCCCACAGAAAGAGTTGAATATACACCAATGAAGATGGTTAGATCTGATCAAAGACTATAGCTTCTCAATCCATTACCACCCTGGGAAAGCAAACAAGATGGCGGATGCTCTAATTATAAAGGACCCAGCAATTCTATCATTGACGAGAATTAAAAAGAATCCAATAATATTAGAATTGATGAATATGGAAATGGGAATTATAAATAAGGGAACATCATCAATCCTTTCACAAATGATTTCTCAACTATCTCTTTTTGAAAGGTTAATGGATTATCAAAAGGATGATGTGGTAATTTAGAAGAATGTGGAAACTATCTGTAAAGGGAAATCCTAAAAGTTCAATGTCAATGAAGAAGGAATTGTGAGATTTGGGTTAAGACTATGTGTTCCATCGAATTCGAAGTTAAGGAAGAAACTTTTGGATAATGCACGTAGTTCAAATTTCTCCATTAACCCAATAAACACAAATATGTATCGATATATTTGAGATCATTATTGGAGGGATAACATGAAGAAGGATATTACTGAGTATACATCAAAGTGTTTGGTGTGTCAATAAGTGAAGGCTGAGAGGTAGAAGTCTAAGAGGATGATGCAACCATTACCCATACCAGAATGGAAATGGGAGAACATCAACATGGACTTTATCACCGGACTTCTGAAGACATCCAAAGGAAAAAAATGTTATATGAGTTGTTTTGGATCTTCTTACAAAGACTGCACACTTCATTGCTATTCGGGAGGATTTCTCAGTGGATCAACTGACATAGATATACATCAGAGACGTGGTAAGGCTACATGAAGTACCACTATCTATTGTATCCGATCGAGATCGATGATTCGCCTCTAATTTTTGTAAGAGTATTCAACATACTCTTGATACTGATATAAACTTCAGTACGGCTTATCATTCTCAAACTGATGGAAAATCTGAGTATACTATCCAAACACTTGAGGACATGTTGAGAGCATGCTCAATGGAATTCAAAAGAGGATGGGATCAACATCTCCCTCTTATTGAGTTCTTATACAACAACAATTTCCAATCAAGCATCCAAATGGCTCCTTATGAAGCCTTGTATGGGAAGAGGTGTAGAACACCGGCATGATGGGAAGAAGTTGTGGAGAGAAAACTCCTAGGTCCAGAGATGCTCAAAGAAATGGTGGAGAAAGTTAAGACCATCCAGCAGCACATTAAAGCTACTCAGAGTCGACAAAAGAGCTATGTTGATAATTGTCTATAAGACCTATAGTTTTATGTCAGAGACATGTTATTCCTCTGCATATCACCATGGAAGAGAGTTGTGATATTTGGGAAGAAGGTAAAGCTTATTCCAAGGTACGTTGGCCCTTTTGAGATCCTTGATCGCATTGGAGCAGTGGCATATTGACTAGCACTCTCACCGAACCTATCTCAAGTACATGATATATTCCATGCATCACTCTTGAGTAAGTAAAGACATGAGCCATTTCATGTACTCAATCCATAGGTTGTACCATTGGATAATGACCTCTTCTATGAAGAGAAGTTGGTGAAGATCTTAGATCGTAGGGAAAATGTTATACGAAATAAGACAATGCCCCTCGTCAAGGTGTTGTAGTGAAACCACAAGTTTGAAGAAGCAATGTGGGAATCAGAGGAAGTGATGAAGCAGAGTTACCTGCATCTGTTTAAGTGTGGGAAAATGAAATTTCAAGGGTGAAATTTCTTAAGGGGAAAGATTGTAACGACCCAAACTTTTATTAATGGAAATCCCTCTTGATCTAACTGAATGTCTTATTTTTTAAAATGGTTATATAACATATTCATTTATTTAGATTTATTTTTTAGGATTTTAAAATACCATTAAAAATTGTTATTGTTTCTAATATAGCTGTTAAACGGTGATCACATGATTAGTATAAATATAGGGCTTTAAAAAATCCAATTTACTCTGACAAAGGAAGCGATGGCCTAATCCAATAGAATTTATCCATAAGAAGCCCATTTTTCATAGATCAGAAAGGAGGTGACATCATTAGGTTTCACTCTTGATCAATCATAAGCTGAGCTTCAACAGGTTTAGCTTGAACAGAACCGCCTACTGAATAAGTGGAAGTTGATAGAGATTACTACCCAAGCGATGTTATCTGAGCCACCCCAAGAGTCTATCACCATCGCACACCTTACCCTTCACTCTTATGCAGGTGTTATAAGGGGTTATGTAATGATACCGTAGTACTATGATTATGTACATTATTTTTTATAGAGAATATACTTTAATTTTATTACTGTTACTTTGTAAATAGTTTTAAAAATAAAAAATAGCATTTTTAGTTAATTAAGAAATCTATTTGAATGAATTAATGGATTTTTTAATTAGATAATATTTTAATTAAATATTATTACTAAATTAATTTTTATATAACATAAATGACCATATAATTATTATAAATACAATTGGGATTTTTATTAAGTTTTGAAAGCTATTTTTGTCAAAACCCATGAATTTTTTATAAATGTCAGTTTTTATTTTAAAAGTAAAATTTCTCACATTTAGAAAATTATTTAGATAAAATGAATATTATTTTTGGAATAAAGACTTTTCAATTATCCAACAGTGAAGTTTTCATAATTTTCTGAGATAGAAAAATTTTTGGGTAAAAATTAAATACCGTTTAAATATATAATGTGTTTTAAGACATCATAATGAACCAATAGTGATGTAATTAAATACTATAAACATTATGTTCGGCCAATATATATTTTTACATTAAAATAATATGATTTTAGGTTTGTTTGATTTATTTTACAATGCTTTAGTGGACTATTCAAGACTTATAAAACATTTTAACTTTTTAAATTGATTTCCTTGAGAGTGTGACTCACCTCCACATAATCAAAACTATTATTTTAAGAATCTTGGACATTGGAATTATATAATAATTTAGTCCACTCCCCTTTGGAAAAAACCATGAGCTAAAACCATGGGTTGGTTTGTGGTTTTGATTATTTTAATGGGTGGTGTCCCAAACCTAAATAATAAAGGATTCCCTCTACTGTCCTTTATAAACCCACCCAAGATCCCACTTCCACTTCATTCAAAGCCTTTTCAGTTCGTCCAAACTTTGAACTCCTCTCTCTATAATCCTTCCAAGTCACCCCAACCTTCCAATAAGCCTCTCTCAATCCCCTCTCAATCCTTTGGGTTCAGACTTATAAGTAAGGGATTCCTTCCTTTCTCATTTTATCCAAGTTTCATAATATTTTTATGCCATTTAATTTTAAATTATAAATGTTGGGGTATGATTTCACACCTCCCCCATACTAACCTTTTTATTTTTTAATGATTATAGACCCCTTTTCTCTCTCATTAATGACTCCCATGTACACCTATTACCATACCGAAATTCTGTAAAGAATTTCTCTCTCCTAATTTACATTCAAGAAATTATTTTGTATTATGAATCCAAATTACATTAATTATGTTAATACATGTATCTATATGACCCCCTTATAGTAAATTTAATTTAAATATGATTATACACCCTTTTCCCTCTCATCAACCTTTTTTATGAAGTCTTATGTCATGCTGTTATGCTGCTGAAATTGCACCACCATTTTCCAAGCCAAAATCATTGTGTAGTGAATACCATGCCCATTTTTTCTATCAAGGGTATTCACCTTTATGAACATTTAATTATTGATGGAAGATTTTAATGTATGAATTCCACATTCCTTTATCATGGAATAAATTATGATGTTTAATGAATCTATGTTGTATGATCTTGTGGCACACTTATATATGAAATGAAATGTTTAAGAAAGGTGTGCCTTGATAGCACTCCAATGAATTGGGTAAATATTATTATCATGATACGTCAAGTTCAATGAGGGTTTACTGATTCTAATTCAAGTGCAATGAGGGTTTACTCATGTTCCATGTGCAATGATCCTTGGCTCATTCTAATACCATGTTAAGTGTTGTTGCCACATTTTTATGTTGTGATAATCATGATTTATCATGACTTTATGTTCATGTTTATTTTATTCTCTATTGATATGCCTATTTTCTAAAATGTATTGTATTCTTCATGTTATTCCTTATTTACTCCCTTACATGGCTTTATAGCTCACCCTTTTCTTATGCAAGTCCTCAGGTTATCCCAAGCAATTCTAAGTACGAGGGAATGTAGTGGTCATGTAAAGGAAGTTTTCAATAAAGATGTTGTGTTTCATATTTTAAGTCATTATGTAATGTTACTAAGCCCCAAAGATACTAGACCTATTGATCTTCCATGTTGTATCAAGTGAAGATTTTATGTAATAAATCATGTTTAAGTGTGTAACAAAGAGCGGGGTTGTTAGGACCAATAGGGTCCTATATACCTTGAAAGGGGGGTGAATCAGGGTATGGATATTCTTTTTCTAAATTCTTCTTGCCCCACCGGATCTTGACCTCTTTATTACAAAGGTCACTTTGTTTTCACTTGTGTGTTTATTATGATCACTTGTTTTCTTCTTTATCTGATGATGATACTTTGAATGAAATGCTGGGAAGCAAGCAGGCAGACACAGAGATTTTTTACCTGGTTCACCCTCACTGGGCTACATCCAAGGAGCATACAACGGTGATGTGTCGTTGTAACTAATCCATTAAAGATCACTGCCAATAATGTTCAGTCGAGATAAATTATATGCCCAGGATCACTGCCTTTACAATGTTTAGGGTCATCTCACTGCTTTCTAAAAGGTCACTCCATTTTCCTCTCTCTCTCTCTCTGGCTCACTGCCGATAGAAAGCATAACCTTCATCCTCTTCCTTTTCTCACTACACTTGGAAGAGATCCACTCACAGTTTATAGACATGTAGGTCTCTTCATTTTCATGAAATAATGCATCCTCAACTATTGATAGATGCTCTATTGAATTTGAAAGTTCATCCACTGATGAATACCGCTTTTCCACAGATGTTCTGGGCAATTTCTAACTTTCACGCAACCCTAGGGTGACTTGTGTGCCCCTTTAACTAGTGCACAACCTCTACCTTCATTGCAGAAAAACCAACTTGGGAACCACACTTGCACGCCACACTAGCGTTCCACACTTGCGCACCACACTAGCATGCCAAACTTGCGCACCACACTTGCGCACCACACTTGCGCTCCACACTTGTGCTCCACACTGCTTGTGTGGCACACTTGCGTGGACACTTGCACGGTACACTTGTGCGGTACACTTGCGTGGTACACTTGTGTGCCCCACTTGCACGTACACTGAACTTGCCCATCACATCCACTTGCGCGATCAGAGCTCGGATTTTCTCTAAGTGTTGAGCTTGTTGATAAATTATGAGAGTATCCATCAATTTATAGGCATTTTGAAGACTTGTGCGCCACACCTGGGCGCCACACTTTCACGCCATTTTAGGACTTGCACGCCTATTTCTTTCCTTTTTCATATTTTGATATGATTATCTTGAAATATGACTTTTGCTCCACACTTTCGCGCCATACTTGTGCAGCATAATTGTGTGTCACTTTAGGACTTACGCGCCACACTTGCGCGCCACTTTTGGACTTGCGTGCCAATTTTCCTTTGCCAAATTTTTTATGTTCTAAATTCAAAAAATTCCTGGCATAAAGCATTAGAAACCTCCTTAACACAAGATCACAACTCCCATGGACAAATATACTTTTCCCCATTCTCCAATAAAACCCCCTTTGTCAACATTTTGAGTCATTGAGACTCGCTTTGTCAACAAACACAACACGGAGTCCTGCATTGTCAACAAACACAATCATCTCAAAAATGCTTCAATGATACCTTGAGGGATTTTTTCCCAATAGGGGTTGTTATAGCCCAAGTCACAACCGTCCAATCCAAAAGAAACCACACTAAAAACAAGGGGAGAACACGAGGGGTTCTCCCCACCACAAGGATCCACAAGCGCAATAAGAAAAAACCAAACCTACCGCTCTAGAGAGGGAGGAAGAAGAGCGCAGAAACTTACAACTGATCCAATCCAACTTCTATGGAATAATCAAAACAATTCCACCATTAGAACTACGATCTAAAACCATTATAGGGTCAACTAATACATCGGGACACTAGAATAAAGGAATCCCCCCCACAGAACAGAAAAACACTAGAGGAAAACCCAGAGAGGTGCCCGAACTGAGAAAGAGCCCAGTGACAGCACCCATTGATTTTACCAAACATATTTCTAAATAACAAAACTGAGACCAAAATAAATATTAAAATAGGTCTGTTTATCCCTGAGCCCAACACCCTTCAAGGAATCTGAACAATATAGAAACCATGCTAAGAGTAAATAATGCCACTTGGATTGAGGTCGAATGGGTCATCACACCACCACAATGATGATGATCATATGAAGGTGACAATAATCGGAAAAGAAAACCTTGTATATTTCCATCTGAATTTGAAACCATGATCCGATTCGTGGTTCCATGCACCCTCAATAACTCTTGACTATGCGTGAGCATCACCCCGAGACCTGTGGCAGGGGGCATGATGGATAAAGTGACTCCTGCCTTATAGTCAGGAATTTGTATCCTCTGGTCCCCAAATTCTTCTTTCTCTTGTTGATTCAAATGACCATACATAATGGATTAGAATGCCAGAAATGGCCATACTGGTGGCACACAAGAGAATGGTCTGACAAACTGGGTGCCAACACCAATGAAGATGGTTTCTTTGAGACAGGTTCCATCAGCATGCACTCCTTGATAGATGGGGAACCTTCAGAAAAACTGAACACCATTAACCACACCCTAATCTCTAATGATGATGAGACATCCCACTTTTATTAGTCTGGAACTAAACCCTCAAATAATTCTGGGACTGTATGAACTTTAACACCCTCAAGAGTTACCAACAACCCAAAGGCACACTCTAATTCCAAAAACCACACAACTACCTCTAAAAGACATTGATTACCTTTTTAGATAGGCAACACATGAAAAGAACTAAAAATTGGTCATGACTCATTGGAAACCGTAGTGACCTTTCTGGGTGGAATACTCAGAACAATACGAAAAACACAACTATGATCGGCTTTAAAACAAAGCTCAATCATAGAAATGGCCCAAGGAAATGGAAATAGGAGCATAAACCAAACATAAACAAACACAAGTAAAAGTTTCTTTTACAAAAAACACAATTTCTTTTAAATTTTCAAACATCACCTATGGAACCTAATGAACCGTCACATGTGTGTTCATTCAATTCCACTTACATCATCTGCGAACAAAATCCCCCCCCCCCCACACACTCTCTATACATATGCACACACATGTGATCCTCCATAAATAATACCAAGGTTTGAACACTTCTTTCCATTAATAAATCCAAACACACACCAAATTTTTTGATATCAAAACACTTTCTCTTTAAAAACCCAATTCACCGATTTCAAAATAATTTAAAAGAAATGATTTTCGATTTTTTAAACCAATTCCATTTTTTAACACACACTCACATCAACTGAGATAAAAAAACAACCAACAATAACCCATTAGAATGAGGAACTAGTGCATATACCTAACCTGGTGACATGGTGGTGATCCATGACCCATGTAAGGCATAACACTAAGAGGACCTTGGGCTGGGCACTTGAACATCACATGGATCACCACCCCATGTGAGTCCACAATGGGAACTTATCAGCCTCCATTTTCATCCCTCAATCCAAAATAATCAAAGAAAAAAGACTCAAAACCTGGACTACCACTGGTAACTTAGGTCTCGTCACGAGTGGTGGTGATCAAGCACCGACCTGTAACCTACCTCCTGATCCCTGACAATCCTAATCTCCATCTATGATACATCCCAAATATCAAGGGCCTCCTTTGATGCCATTTTTTCATGAACCAACCCGGTTCAACCCTGAACTGGTCACCCGAGTCGGTCCACAACATGTACCGAGGGGTGTTTCTGATCCCCCTGAGATGGAAACTAGTGTCGGGAATCAAAGAAAAGTGGGAACGATTTATGCCCAAAACAAACAACTAGGACTAGATGAAAAAATAAACATACCAAAAACACAACAAGCTAAAAAACTGGATCTTAATAAATAAAAAACAGGATCAGATACATGAAACAACTAAACAAATTCAGAATAAACAAACTGAACCTGACACTCAAGATGCCTATGTGTGGCCCCATGGGTCACTCTCCAATCCACAACCAACCATCTCCAAGGCGATCATACCAAGACTAGAACCCACAACATAAACTAAAAACAAGAAACACTACACTAAAACTTAGTAGGTAGGCCCTGTTAATTCTATTCCCAGGGAACATCCCTTAAATAAAGAAAACATTTATTTTTAGGTTTGAACTACAATATACAAATATAGAGTTTTTTTCACTTTTTATTTTAAAAACAAACACACATAATCCATTACCCTCTTTATTTGAAATAAGACTCAAATGAAGAAGTCAAATAAAACCAAAAGGTAAAGATTTATTTTTCTAACAATAAAAAAGGGAAGGATGTTAATTCTTTCTAAAAAAAATCTTAAACATATTTTAACATAAACACAAGTTCTCAATTTACCAAAAAGAAGTACCAAAACCAAGCATGAGATCATAGTTCCACATAATGATAGTAATGGCACTAAGGGTACTAGTATCGAAAGAACACGGGAACACCTAGGAACTCAGAGTAAGACCATAACATACTATACATATGACTCATCCTAAAGGCATTCCTACGCTCCATGATTTCATAATTCCCAAATGATCAATCATTGCCCTACCTATCCCGGTTGAGAGGCCCAATCCCATATCAATAATAACAAAATATCCCCCTACTATGGGCCACTAGCAGTGCGTAATCTAACTAGTGCAGCAATCGTTCTCAGTAACCTCCTTTTTATGCTAATATCCCATGTATATTTCATAAAGAGGTGAGCCATACCATTTGAACAACAAGTCACATATATATATATAACCACACACACTACACAATCTGGCATCACCCCAGACACCTTAAGGTTAGTCCCGTGCCTCAAATTAATTACTATACGAGGGAAGTCCCATATTGAGGACCCTCCCAAATCATGATACACCAAATAGTAAAGAGACTCAAAACAAGGGGAGATTTCCAAATGACAAATTCAAAGTGTCAAATGGGCCTTATGACATTTTTACAAACCTATATATTTATAAGCAACCACACACTTAACTCACTTTTTTCAATCCAAATTACCATTTTGAACTTCACAGATGTGTTTATAAAAAACAAACCATGCTATAATAAATCACTAATCTTTTCAAAGATCCAACCAGGCAATTTAGATACAACCTGGGCAACTTGAAAAAAACATTGCACGCACTAAAATCCACTTTTAGAACTATGTACACCACAAAACATTTTCAATCCATTATTTTCACTATTAATATTATTTAATAAAACTTTTTAAAATTTATTAAACAATTTTTTATGAGTATCTTGTGTCTTTACACACACACAAGACTCATTCAAAAACCTCTTTTAAAATCATACGCACTCCCACAACACACCAAAACAGAATACGCACCACTTGTACAATTAAATAAAATAATCACACAATTTATACAAAACTATTAAACAGAACAAGGTTGGTTTCCATTAAAAACGCACATTATTTCATAAAAACATGCTAAAAAGTTCAAACGCATACTAAATTCTTTTAAAAAAACTAATTTCGCGTCAATCTAATTAATCACAAAACCCGGTAAACTAATTAATTAATATTCAAGGAATTCAAAATGAAAGTAATCAATGCATTTTAAAATTTAAGGGGGGGAAATGAAATGGTGTCCTACCTCAAAGGAAAAACCAATTTAGACCATCCAATTCAAACTGACACATACTCACGTACAGGAACTTCCACAAAAGTGTGCATGCACTTGGAATTTATCACCACACCTTAACAACATCATTCGACAACCAAAGTAAGTGCGGCGAGGACCATCCCACAACCAATTAGATACCATATAATCAAATATATAAACACAACCCAAAAATAAAGTGCACGAGAAAACTACGGATGAAGAACATCACCTCAGATGGTGGCGGCGACCTTGAAAACATGGCAATGCAAGATTGCATACCAAATAATTATCCGCACTACAAATAAAATAAAAGGACTTCAAAACAATAAAGACACTAAATTAAATGTGTGTATGATAATAAAACTCTCACCTTTAATGGTGGAAGTGAACCAAAAAAATTTCCAAGACCAAACGCACCCCAAAAATAACGGCGGGCAGTTAAAAGTGATCTGAACCAATTCTCCTTCAGTAGTGGTTGATGTAATGTTGATCGACATTACCCAAGACACATTCTGCAAACCCAGTGAGGGGATTCATGGCCACACCAGAGTAAGGTAGAGGTGCTACGCAACATAGTTTGGGTTCGCGTCAGAAGAGGTTGGTTGGAAAGGGATCCGGAGGTCATGGGTCACCGGAAAGGATTCGGGCTGGACAGTGGTGGTGAGGTGGAGGCATGATGGGGGTGCACCAGTCATGACAAGGGTGGATGACATCGGCACGACGAGAGGCTAGGAGGTGGGAGGCGGCTGGATGGAAGCGGTGAGGCGGAGGCGTAAAGGGGGCCAGATGGCATTGACGAGGCTGAGGTATAGGTCGAGAGGAGCCTAGATGGTGTAGGGTAGGAGGAGCTATGGCGGGCACTGGAATGACAGCGCAGGGGAGGAAGCTGGCAGGCGGGTGAGTGCTCATGAGGAAACCAGGAGGGGGGCGCTGTCATGCAACAAAGGAAGAAGGGGGGAACTAGGGTTAAATAAAAAAATATTATTATTAATAATAAAATAATAATAATAATAACAAAAATATTTATATTTATAATAACATTAAAATTATTATAATAAAAATTATTTCATGCCTTTTATTTTAAATCATAATGGCCTTAATAAAAAAGTAATATTAATAACCTAATTAAAGTATTAATGGAAATAATAATAATAATAATAATCTTAACATTATTATTACTACTATTATTAAAACAATACTAAAATAATTTTATTTTTCTCATTTATTTCAGCGTTCAATTCAAATGTCCATTTGGTAAAATAATTAACTGACTACACACTAAGGACACACGGACTCGATTGTTCCCTGCGTGTGCGCCAGATATTGTTAATCCAAAACAATTGCTTATTGACAAAAGAGCACAGACTCAAGTAGGGCTTAGCCCTCACCTCAACAAGACATTTTTTTAAAGATGGGTAAAATAAAAAAAAATATTAACAATTATCTTAATAAAAATAATATGATTATTTACAAAATAGTATTACTATTATTATTTTTTAAACATTTATTTATTTTATTCACATATAATCTTATTATTTTAAGAAGTGGGCAACCATAAGGGAACCTGGGCCGACCGTACGGTTACCACCAACCATGCGGTGCCCACGCACCAACCCGAAACCCACCAAAAATAGAACCAAACATTGAGAATTTCAAAATGGGACCCAAACTAAAACTTTTCCAAATGACGCGAGACTGAGAAAAGAATAAAATAAAAGGCACATGTGGTTAGGGTGTGCCGATTCTCCCCACCACAGACACTTTTTTCCACCAAAAATTCACTAAGCCCAAAGATAGCCAAGAATTGAGTCCATGGATGAACACAGCCAGAAGAAAAAAGGAGTTTTGGGGTGACTATTTATTACCCAAGTCACACTCAACCAACCCAAATGAAACCACACTCAAAACAAGGGGATAACCCTAGTTTTTCTCCCCACCATAAGGATCTACTAGATCAAAAAGAAAAAACCAAACATACCACCTCAGAGAGGGGGAAATAATCACACATAAACTTCCAACTTATCCAATCCAACTTCTATAGCACAATCGAAACAATTCCACCATCAGAACTAGGATCTGAAACCATTATAGGTCCAACCAACACATAGGGACACTAGAACAGAGGAATCCCCCCCCCCATAGAACAGAAACACACTGAAGGAAAACCCATAGAGGCACCTGAACTAAGAAAGATCCTAAAGACAACACCCATTGATTTCACCAAACATCTTCCTAACGAACACAAATGAGACCAAACTCAAAATTAAAACTTGTTCATTTATCTCTGGTCCCAACACCTTTCAAAGAATTTTAACGATCTAGAAACCACACTAAGAGAAAATAAGGCATCTTGGATTGTGGTCGAACGGGCTCATCACACCACCACAACAAGGATGATCTTACGAAGGTGACAAGAATTTAATAAGAAAACCTTTTATATTTCCATATAAAGATGAAAAATTGATTTGGGACGAGGTTCCACACACCCTCAACAACTCCTAACTGTGTTCAAGATTCACCCTAATACCTGTGGCAGGGGTCCTGATGGCTGAAGCATCTCCTCCCTCAAAGTCAGGCATTTGCATCCTTTGATCCCCAAATTCTTCTTCCTCCAGTTGATTAAAATGACCATTTTCAAAAGTATGCAACATGAAGGATTAGAATGCCATAACTAGCCATACTGGTGGCACACAAGAGAACGGTTCGAAAAATTGGGTGTCAGCACCAATGAATATGGTTTCTTGGAGACAGGTTCTGACAGAATGCACTCCTTGCGAGATGGGGAACCTTTTCAAAATCTGACCACCATTAACCACACCCAAAACTCTAACGATGATGAGACATCCCACCTTAACTAGTCTTGAACTGAACCCTCAAATAATTCTAGGATTATGCAAACTTTAACACCCTTAAGAGTTTCCAACAACCCGAAGGGCCACTATAATTCCAAAAACCACACAAATAACTCTAATGGACTTTGATTACCTTGATAGATAATAAACACATGAAAAGAACCAAAAACTGGGCATGACTCATTGGAAAACTTAGTGACCTTTCTGGGCGGCATACTCAGAACAACATGAAAAACACAACTACGATTGGCATCAGGCCAAAGATCAATCAAAGTAACGGCCTAATCCAAGGGAAATAAGAACATAATCCAAACATAAACAAACATAAGTAAAATTTTATTTTCCAAAAAGCGCCATTTCTTTTAAATTTGTAAAACTAACCTATGGCACCTAATTAAGAATCATATGTGCATTCATTCAATTCTGATTACATCATCTCTGAACAAGTTCCCCCCACGCAATCTCTGTACATATGAATCCAAATGTGACCCTTCATAAAGAATACCAATGTTAGAACACTTCTTTACCTTATCAAATCCAAACACACACCAAAATCATCCAAATCGAAACACTTTCTCTTTAAAACCCTACTTCACTAATTTCAAAACAATTTAAAAGAAAAACTTTTCCATTTTTCAAACCAATTTTATTTTTAACACGTACTCACAACAACCAGGGTCAAAATGAAACACAACCAACAACTACCCACTAGAATGAGGAACTACTACATATGCATAACCCAGTGATATACTGGTGATCCATTCCCCAAGTAAGTCATAAAACTAAGAGGATCTTGATCCAGGAACTTGGACATCACATGGGTCACCACCCCATGTGAGGCCACAACGTGAACCAATTCACCTCCGTTTTCATCCCTTAATCCAAAACAACCAAAGAAAAAAGACTCAAAACCGATACTACCCCTAGTAACTCAGGTCTCATCACGAGCGGTGGTGATCAGGCACCAACCCGTAACCTACCTCCTAAGCCCTGACAATCCTAATCTCCATCTACTAAACATCCCAAATATCAAGGGCCTCTTTTGATACCAATTTTTCATGAACCAACCCAGGTAAATCCTAAACTGGTCACCAGAGTCGGTCAACAGCATGTCCCAAGGGGCGTTCCTGATCCCCCAGGGATGGAAACTAGTGTTGTGAATAAAAACATACAAGTGGGAATGATTTAATCCAAAAATAAACAACTAGGACCAGATGAAGAAATAAACAGACCACAAATGAAGGAAGCTAACCAATTGGATCTCAATAAATAAACAATAGGATCGGATACGTGAAACAACTAAACAAATCTAGAATAAAAAAACTAAACTAGACACTCAAGATGCCTTCGTGTGGCCCCTTGGGTCACTCTCTAATCCACAACCAACCATCACCAAGGTGGCCATAATAAGACTAGAACTTGCAATATAGACTAAAAACAAGAAACACTATAGGCATGAGTATTAAAACATAATAGGTAGGCCCGGATAATACTATTCTCAGTGTACATCCCTTAAATAAAAAAAACATTGATTATTAGATTTGAACTACAATATAAAAATATAGAGTTTTTTCCACTTTTTATTCTAAAAAACACACATAATCCATTATCATCTTAATTTAAAATAAGACCCAAATGAAGGAGTAAAAGAAAACCAAAAGGTAAAGACTTATTTTTCTATCACTGGAAAGGGGAATGGTGCTTATTATTTCTAAAACATTTTTCTTAAAAATATTTCAACATAAATACAAGTTATCAATTTACAAAAAAGTGGTACCAAAACCAAGTATGAGATCAAGGTTCCACATAGTGAGAGTATTGGCACTGAGGGTACTAGTATCGGAAGAACACGGGAACACCTAGGAACTCATAGAAAGACCAGAACATAATATACATGTGACTCATCTCGAAGGCATGTCTATTCTTGATGATGTCATAATGCCCTAACGCCCAACTGTCACCCTACTTGGCCTGGTTAAGGGGACAAAACCCATAATAATAATAACAAAATATCCCCCTACTTGGGCCACTTGTAGTGTGTAATCTTACTAGTGTAGCAATCGTTCCCAGTAACCTCCTTGTTATGCTAGGATCCCATGTATATTTCATAAAGGGGTGTGCCTTAAAAATTGAACAACAAGTCATGTATATATATATATATATATATATATATATATATATAACCACACATACTACACAATCTGGCATCACCCCGACCACCTCAAGGTTATTCCCCTACCTCATATTAATTACCATATGAGCGAAGTCCCATACTGAGGACCCTCCCAAATCACGACCCACCAACTAGGAAAGAGACCCAACATAAGAGGAGTTTTCTAAATGACTAATTCAAAGTGCCAAATGGTCCTTATGACATTTTTAAAAACCTATAATTTTATAAGAAACCACACACGCAAATCACTTTAGTCAATCCAAATTACCATTTTGAACTTCACAGACGTGTTTATAAAAACCAAACCATGCTATAACAGATCACTAATAATTTTAAAGATCCAATCAGGCCATTTAGATAAAATGTGGGAAACTTGACAAAAACACAACATGCACTAAAATCCACTATTAGAATTATGTACACCTCAAAACATTTTCAAAACATGATTTTAAATATCCATATTATTTAGTAAACCATTTAAAATTTTATTAAATTTTTTTTATGACTATCCTGTGGCTTTACACACACACAAAACTCATTTGAAACCCTCTTTTAAAATCAAACACACTCCCACAACACACCAAAACAGAATATGCACCACTTGTACAATTAAATAAACTAGTCACACAATTTATACAAAACTATTAAATAGAACAACATTGGTTTCTATTAAAAATGCACATTATTTCACACAAACATGCTACAAAAGGTCAAACGCATAATAAATTTTTAAAAATAAACTAATTTCGCATCAATGTAATTAATCAGAAAACCCGGTAAACTAATTAATTAATATTCAAGGAATTAAAAATGCAATAAATCATTGCATTTTAAATTTTAAAGGGAAAAAATGCAATGGGATCCTACCTCAAAGGTGAAACCAATTCAACCCATATAATTCAAACCAACACCTGCTCATGTACACGCACTTCCACAAAAGTGCATGCGCACTTGGAATTTATCACTACACATTAACAACAGCATTCGAAAATGAAAGTTAGTGCGTTGATGACCATCCCACAAACAATTAAATACCAAGGACTCAATGATATAAACACAACCCAAAAATAAAGTGCGCTGTAAAACCGCGGATGAAGAAAATCACCTCAGATGGTGGCGGAAACCTTGAAAATGCGGCTAGGAAAGATTGCATATTAAATAACTATCCTCACTACAAATAAAATAAAAGGACTTCAAAACACAATAATGACATTAAATTAAATGTGCGTGCGATAATAAAAATCTCACCTTGAATGGTGGCGGTGAACCAAAACATGCGCCAAGACCAAATGCACACCGCAAATAACGATGGTCAGTCCAAAGTGATCCAACCCACTTCACCTTCAGTGGTCATGGATGGAATGCGGTCTGACATGACCCGAGACAACTTCCACAAACACATCGAGGGGATTTGCGTCCATAATGAAGCAAGGCAGAGGTGCTACGCAATGGGGTTTGGGTTCACACCGGAAGAGGCTGGATAGAAAGGGAACTGGAGCTCATGGGTTGCCGGAAAGGGAGTCGGATAGATAGTGGTGGTGAGGTGGAGGCGCAGAAAGGGTGAAACGGCAGCAAGGGGGGAGGACGATGATGGCGCGATGGGAGGCCGGAAGCAGGGCGGCTACCGAACGACAGCGGCGAGGCGGAGGCACGGCAGGGGCTGGACGGAAGCAACGAGGAGGAGGAAGAGGACAAGAGGGTACCGGATGTTGCAAGGGAGGAGGAGTTGTGGCAGGCAGCGGGCAGACGACGTAGGGGGGGGGGGAAGCTGGGAGGCCGGTGGCTACGCGCGAGAAAACCCAGGGGCGCTGTCGCGCGATTGAAGAAAAAAGGGGGGCTAGGATTTAATAAAAAAAAATATTAATTATTACTATTAAAATAATAATAATAATAACAAAAATATTTAAATTTATAATAACATAAAAATTATTTCATGCCTTTCATTTTAAATCATAATGGCCTTAATAAAAAATAATATTAATAACCTAATAAAAGTTTTAACGAAAATAATAATAATAATAATAATCTTAACATTATTATTATTATTATTATTAAAACAACACTAAAATAATTTTATTTTTCTCATTTAGTTCAGCGTTCACTTCAATTATCTATTTGGTTAAATAATCAACTGACCTCACATAGCGCAAGTCAAACGGTGGTCTAGAGAAGCCACACGGCCTTGACTATGCCCAGAACGTGCGCCAGACATTGTTAATACAAAACAATCACTTATTGAAAAAAGCACAGACTCAAGTCGAGCCCAGCCTGCACCTCAACAGTACATTTTTTTAAATCTGAGTAAAATTAAAAAAATAGAAAAATTATAAACAATTATCTTATTAATAATAAAATGATTATTTACACAATATTTTTACTATTATTATGTTTTAAAATTTTATTTATTTTATTCACATTAAATCTTAATTTTTTAAGAAGTGGGCAACGGTAAGGGCACCCGGGCTGACTACAAGGTTACTGCCAATAGTGTGGTCCCATGCACCAACCTGAAACCCAATAAAAATAAAAACAATCTTCAAGAATTTCAAACCGGGACCCAAACTAAACCTTGTCCAAATGACGTGAGACTGAGAAAAAAATAAAATAAAAGGTGCTTGCAGTCAGGGTGTGACATCAATTGTGAAATTACTTCGTCAAAATAATCCTAGGATGAATTATTGAAATTTTCCCTTAGAAATAAGCTTTTATGAACAATTGAAAAAGTAGAATTTAACTATTCATTATTTTATTTATAATAATGTGATATAATATGTATAATTAACCATTTATTGGTTATAAATTTCATATAAATAAATATAAGATCATTTTCTGGAAAAAATGAATATTCTTCATAAAGCTGTTTTTAAATACATAATGTCTTTCGAGGTTAATTAATTAAAATAATATATAAATGAAAAAAGTGAATATAAAAATTAAAAAACAAAATAAATGAATTTTAAACAATATAATTTTTACTACTAGTCATATAGTTAATGTAAGATCATCTTATGCTTAAAAAATTCATTTCTTAAAAAACCTGTTTTTACACGTTTTTCAGGGTTATTTTTAAATTTAATTCTGCCACTTCTATGATTTAAATTTGATAAAATATATTCTATATTTGGAATCATCAAAAGTAATATTATTTGATAATATTAATTTAATTTTTGTTCATAAATAATAGTAAAAATAGAAGAAAAAAATTTGGTTACTAGAGTTAATGTTAAAACACATTCAATAAGGGTTAAACTAAAGAGATAGGGGTTAAGATTACATAAAAACTTTCATTTATCATATTTTACAAGTTTAATTTGAAACAATATCTATTTAAAGAGTTAAAAAAAATTAAAACATTACTATGAAATTTGGAGCCCAATATTGACTTTTGAGAAGATAAGTTATAATTTATTCAATTAAAAGCTATTTTTGAGTCTTTTCATTTAATGACTTGGCTGGAAGATGCAATTTTGTTTAGGCATGATAAAAAAGTATAAAAAACTTTATTTTTTTATTATTTAACCAAAAAATCATGTAAATGAATTTATTACCTTATTTTAAGGTAAAATTATTTTACTCTTAAATTGGGTATTTTCCCAAAATTTTTCTTTCATGTATTTTTCATTCATATATTAAAATTAATGTATTCCCCCTATAGAAATTAAATATGATAAAACAGGTTCCAAATTTGGAATCATAATTTTAAATTTTTCTATAATTCCCATTTTATTTTTTTTCATATAATTATGTTATCATGGTAAAAGTAAAATTATCACAATTAGGGTAAAATTGAGTTTAAAGTGGTCAACTAGGAGATAAGGATGAAAATGTATCCAAAACTTATCTAAATGTGATTTTTTGAATTTATTTCAAACCTATAATACCTTATCTTTCAAATTGAGGATACTCTACGCCACTTTATAATATTATGATATATATATATATATATTATTTAATCTTGTAAGTAATTCCAATGTGTTCTTTCCCTCATATATAAATAGATGCCACCTCTACTCTATTATCCTCACTTCATGCGCCTAGTATATTAGAAACTCCCTACTATAATGATTTCCTAGGTTCCTTCCCCATTTACTAGATCTTTTAATCTTTCCAAATGACAAACCTTTCAAGGCATAAGGTGTATGCCAAAAAAGGTTTCTCTAAGAGAAGGTAATCATCTTCACCAAGTTCTTTCTTTTTTACTTCTTTCTTTACCACCAAAAATTATGTCCTAAAAATTCCAATATAATAACACTAGTATCTAACACATAAATAGATTTTATTATGTTTCTTCCATAAAATTTATCCATCTCCTTCTCCATCAAATGGGAAACAGAACCATTACTCGTGTGTATTACGGACTATCGCCTCACGAACTAATGTAATTTGTTTTCCATCACTGAATCGCATGGATAGTCATAATCATATAACCAATGAATATATATGATGATTATAACATAATATTTATCCTTTAAATTTTTATATATCATCTAATTCCTTTCAATTTTACCCATTATGTAAATGATAACATCGTTCATGCTTACGTACAACTTACTGTCTCTACGTAGCAATGTTATCCATTTTCTAGGTCCAAATTTTGAGAATGATTCTAAAAATGTTTCTGATGAATAAAAAATAATATTTATTATATTAATACCATTATTTAGATGATGTAACTATATTACATGTATAAGAACTCTAACTTCTATGACAAAACATGCATGAGAAAATGAAGCAGTTAACACCCAAAACAATGGTAATAATAAAATATTATTAATGAACGAATGATAATATTATGTAATATGATAATATATTATATTATATATATTAATATGGTTCTATTATAAATTAATATATTTTTCAAAAATACTATATAGTAGGTTAAATCATTTTCAACTAAGGGGAAATGTGAGGTAAGATATTTCATCTCAATTCCCACTTCATTGAAGCATACTTGGTATTATGCACCTATTTAATTTTAATTGGTTTATATAGTTACCCTTTTAGGTATTTAACATGAATATATATTTATTCATTATGATTAATTATTCAATTCAATTTACTCTTTCATGATTAATGTTTAAAAGAAAATTTGATCTTATTTCTCTTTTTGATCCAGTATTTTTTATTTTGTGTTAAAAAATTTCAAAATTGTTATAAAAGGTCCTTTTTATTACTCAGATGATTTATTAAGGAAATTTTAATTTATAATTTACTTTGAAATAAATATTTATATTTTTTTATCTAAAAGGTTCGATTTCAACATTCTTTATAAAAAATCAAAAGGAATGTTTTCTTTTTAATGTATATAGCATTAACAGACATTCCCATCACCATAACTATTTTACGCCCTTTATCTTCATCTCCAAGATTTCAAAGAATTTTTAAAGGAAAATATTTATGAAAACTTGTTTTAATTCTTTGTTTTAATTTTATAGTATTATTTAAAATAATTGATTTTAAAAAAAAACTATTTTTATAATGGTCATCCATCATCTCTGGATAATTTGTTTGCTCATTAACTTTCTCTTGGAACATTCACTTTCTTGTGGTCATTGGACACTGTATTTCTCTTAAATATCCATATTTTTTATATTTTTTATATTTTTATTTCATAAATTGTATATCATTTCTATGTATGGTGTTTTACTTTGAACGTTATTTCATTGACTGGGGAAATATTGATATTACATATTGATTATTCTGTACTAACATTTATTGATAAGGAATATTGTTTATGAATTAAACTTATCATTTAGTATATGAAGAATAAATTAGAAATACAGTTGTGGGTGGGGCCCAGAATAATATTTCTCATTGATTCATTGATAGGACTCTTGATAAAAATCATTTTCCCAAATTAAATCGGTTTTTTGTGTGTACCTACCTATATTTTAAATTGTCTTGGCACATAACCTTAATGGTAGATATTTCATGATATTTGAGATTATGACATCCAATATTAGGAATTTACTTCCTTAATAATTTAGTTTCTATTATCCATGAGATTAATATATTGATATTATCCATGGATGCATTTCATGCTCAAGTTATTGATTAAATGGAATGTGTTTCCAAATATTTACCTTTCCATATTGATTATGTCTTATTTACTCATAAAAGGCTGTATTGTACTCACCCTTACTAAGAATTTTAGCTCAACCTTATTTTGATTCCTTTCCCAAGGATATAAAGAAGAATTATTTGAATGAGTTTCAAGGATTCAGAGATTTTTCTTTTATAATGTTTTATATTTTCTTCAAAATATAAAATATGTATCGTGTATGTATCATGTTCTCAGAGACTACAAAACTAATCGGTCCACCGAGATTTGATCCCTTATATATATGTAAAATTAAAAAAGAATACACTAGCTATGGGTTACTAGATTTGGGGTTGTTACAGCTTTTATATTTATCATAAAATATGAAGGCATCGTCACTTTAAAATTTCATTTTTAGAAAGTTCACTTTTGGGAAACTGAAAAGAAGAAATTTTCAAAATACAAATTAGGGAAGAAATATCAATAATAAATCCTTGAAAAGATATAATGGTTTTTAGAAGTGTAGAGTGAAATAACTTTGATGAAATTTACTTTTAGAAATAATATTCAATAATGGATACTGAAAATACCTAAAGGTTTCAAAAAGGTAAATTAAAATCAATTCAAAAAAATGTACTTTTAAAAAGAATATTAAATAATGAATAATCATTTAAAAATGTGATGTGAAATCATTATAAAACACGTAATTTTTAGAATTAACATAAATAATATATCCTTTAAAAGAAATAAAATTTATCAAAATAAATGTGGGGTGGAAGATTAAACATCTTATTTCCAAAGGATGGAAAACCCTTTTTAATATTTTGAAAAACCTTTGTTCGACAAACCACATCATAAAAAGAGTTAAAAAAAACTTCCATTTTAAAAATAGGAGAAGTTAAATATGATGGTCACATGAGATATAACATAATTGGATTTCTAAATAAAAAGGATAATATTGGTGGGAAATAAAAATATGGACAAGGAGGGGATAGCATCATTTAAGAGGATGTGAGTTATTCTCAACAATGATATGCTTTTTATGGGGAAAAATTTTATCATGGAGAAATATTTGAATAAAAAGTTTAATTTCCAAAAAGATTAATAGAAATTTCCATTAAATAAAATATAAAGGTGGAAGAAACCAGTCTTGGAAGAAATAAGTTCGAGAAGATACATTATAACTCAATGAATGGAGTTAAGTTAACAAAAACCCTTACAGCTTTTATATCTTCTAAATTAAAGTCCATTTAAATAAAAACATGATATATATAGAGACAAGTATTATCCATGTATAATTTTTGGATATTATATGGATTATTTTTAAGATTTTTCCCTGAGATGACGTCTGATTCTGAGGTCTAGTGTACTCTTAATAAATGTTTGAAATATATTAAACATATTGATGCACATGGACACAATTTTCTTGAAAAAGCGGAATAACTTATAAATGGAGGATTTCATTAGAAATATAAGGGAAACATTGAGTTTAGAATATAGGTTTTACCTTATGTGTGACATAACCATTGTCAACATGGGGTATTTGTGAAAAATTCATCACAAATAGAAAATTAATAAAATAATTAAATAAATTATTTTACTTTATTCATTGACGTAGTGAACTAAACTCTTCAATAAATATACGGTTATGGTGGATTCTTAGTTTTATCCACTAAAACCAAGATTTATAGGAAACTATTGGGGATAAGTTGGATGAGATTCCATGGGAAAACAACAACTAGATCATAGTTCATCGACCAGTAGGAAATGGAATCAAAGGATCTAAGAACCAAAAATGATGCAGATTCCTTCTTCATCAAAGATCAATATAAACTAAGGTAGGGTGTTTTTCTTAATGAATTTATATATGGTTTATAATTATTATTAATAACACGAATCAATAAAATAATTAATTGACTCATAGATCATGCATATTGTAAGTACGGGTTAGATTTATTTAGATATTGGGGAATTGTTTTGTGATTTTTTATTTATCTCTTTATTATTTGTTCTAATAGCAACTAATTGAGGCTAACACGAACATTGGTTGAGGTTCATTCCTTAGGTTTTTTATTATTCTTTTCTTCATTATATCTTCATTCATCGATGGAAAATTTCTTGGCCTGTGGTTTGAGAAATACCAAGAAATCGAACATTACACACATATTTCTTAGTGTAGTAATTCGATATCATATATTCGGACTCACTACAACGAAGAAATCATAAAATAATATAAGTGATAGTGGATCAAGAAGATTTGGGATACCCTATTCATTTTCTTCAGTGAACGATGATGGATGATATGTGAGACTATAATCTGAACAGATTCAAAGGTTAGATCTCGGTTTTCAATGATGGTAAGGCACAACTGATGATATTCCCTAGTTTCAAGCATGGTTCACATCCAAATCGATAGATGGAGAAGCAGGATAATACACACTATTCCAGATCTGGAATTCTATAAACTTCTGCAATACACGAAATATATTATGGAACTACACACCATGTGGGGCCCTCATGGTGGTGGCTATAGTTTTTTGATGAAATTAAATATCACACAGTGTGTGAGCATGTTTCACAGTGTGTGAACCTTCCCCAATGGATTGGCATGTACTGGGGATGGTACATGGACACTGATAAGAGTACACAGGCATGGGCATGGGCACACCATGTACTCTTGCATGGACATGGCTAGTCCAGGCATGCATAGGTAGAGCCTTGTAATTGGACATGGTTAGAAATTACATAGGTATGGACATGTTGTGTAATTTGACATGGACATGGGCACTGGCTGTGATACACAGGTAGGCCCAGTGCCAAAGGGACATGTCTTGCTCTACCAATACACACTATGTACTCCTTTAAAGTTGTCTTGGATCCATTTTCCTCTTCATCTTGTAAAAACAATTTAGGGTGAATTCCCTTTATCCATTCCCTAAGGGTTAGTATGTAATCACAACCTATGAATATTATAGTGATTCCTTCATCATGACTTCTTGCATATAGTTTTTGGAATACTTCTATGAGGCTTGGAGTGAGATCCTCTATCACCTTATTTCATGATGTGGAGTTCTTGGTACTATCATGACCAACACTACATTGGATATGATCATCTACTTAGCGGGTTATTCCATATTGAGTTGTTGGTATACCCCATGGCCTTGGGTGTGATCCTCATATTTGTATCATTCTATTCAAACTTCTAACATATACCTTTTATGGGGAGACCAGATGAGCTATACATTTCAGATATACGCCCCTAGTGTTATCTAACTCAGGGAGTGTGTTCTCCTAGATGATTTCTATGTGGAACCTTCATGTAGGATTCCTAGGATGGTATTATGATGGAAAATTTACTGTGATATTTTGTGTCTTTTTTGAATATATCTGAATATTCTGGTTATATGTGTTGTATACATATACATATGTAGAGATGAATATTATTATTATTGTCATATTCTTAGTATTTTCAGGGTGTCCTACTGGGTATTGTTATACTCACCCCTACATGGATTGTTCCCGCATGTGTTGTGTCTTATAAAAAAGATAAACCTTTTGATGGATTCTTAGAGAGACTAGAAACAAGCAGTGCTTAGTGAGTCAGACCGGCCAATATGTGTTCTTGTAATTATCTTGATATCAGTCCCCATATTTACTTTCAGGTTGGAATTGTTTTCAATGTCTTTTTGGTGGGATTGTATTTGGATTTTTTTTACTTTCCATTGATTGTTTTCATACTCTAGTTGTGGTATTTAGATGTATGCATGAATGGTTTATGATTTGTTTTACATTTCAATATTTTATGGGATTAGAGATATGTGCTTGTGTATAGGTACTTTAGGCTATGGACTCCCATGTTAGTGATATACGTACTCAGTGCTAGTCACCAGCCCCAAGCCTATTGGAGGTGGGATTAGAGAGTCTTGGCATGGGACCCTTTGGGAAGTTTCATGACAAAGTGGTATCATATTATTCAATTCTACAATATGACAAGAGTCTATGGAATTGATTTGGGGAAATAGTTTTGAGTCTTTAAATATTGTATTTCAGGATAGGGACTCTAGTGTTGGTGCGAAGGCTGACAATATCCATACACCAAGACTCTGATCACATTCCTTTTGACTCAGTACATGATGTCACTAGTTATAGGGAAAATAATGGTGCATGAATCATAAAGGAATGGGTTTTTGTTTCTATGTCCTTCTTGACTCATCTCTCTAGATATAATCATTTAATGTGGTATATATTGTCTATTTCTGGATGCCTCAATGACATATGATAGCTAGGATTTAGTATCAGGATCTTGAGGATGATCCCCTCAATGACGAGGCATTGATATAAGGGAATGTTCTAGAGGTGTTACCACCAAGTGGTGGACCAGTTATACCACCACCTATTGAGCGGTAGATAGTACTCGCAGTTCTAGTGGATGAGGTGTGTAGGTATAGTTTACTTCATCAGTTTCAATGATAGTGACCCTCGCGTTCCAAGGTGAGCCTGACCCATAGGTGGCTAAGGACTAGCTTGAGGTAGTGATGTGGGTTTTCTATCTTATAAGGACACCAACATATAAATTACTAATTTTAGAAGTGAGCCTCCTCTATGGATCTATAAGATGATGGTGGGGCTTAGTGACCCAGTCATACGATGAGGTGAATCTATCATGGTCAGAGTTCGAGCACCTTTTCAGAGAGGAGTTGTAATGACCCAAACTTTTATCAATGGAATTTCACCCTTCTTGTAGTAGTTTTATATAGTATAAAGCACATAAAATCACTTATATATCATAATAAAAGAATTATAAATGAAGAAGGAATAAAATAGGAAGTGTTTTAAGGAGTTAAGGAACTATTATTGATGAAATAGTAACTTGACCTTGGGAATAGTAATATTACCCTTATGAATAGTAAACTGACCAAATGAATAGAGACCTCACCCATGAAAGTATAAATAAATTTATGTATCTTATAAATAAAAATATGATGTAATTATATCATATAATAAGTAAATATTTTAAAAATTATTAATTAGGTGTTGGTATTTTTATAAGTCAAAAAAATTTAATTGCAATTTTATGATTAATTTAAAAATTTAAAAGAAAACATATTTTCATAAAATGTTTTCATAAATTAATATTTTTATGTCTTATGGTTTTAATATAATTTAATGATATCTTAAGTAATTTTTCAATGTGTTATAAGATCAGTTTTAAATTTAAAATTTGAATTTTCTAAGTAAATAATGATTTTAATTAAAAAAATTATTACTCATATTTAGAAAATTATTTTCATAAAATTGTGTTTTTTTAATTCTATACATCAAATAAAATTTGAGGGGAATTTTTAGAATTTTTCTGAAATACTTGAATTTTGTGAATAGTAAGATATGGTAATTTACTGTATAAATACATTATAAGTTAAATCCATTATTCCAGACATCATATGTGATGTAAGAACCCAAATATCAAACTAAAATTCCCTATTTACTATATTTATTCATGGAATCATCACTATTTCTTGTCTTGAGGGAAATTAATAAACAAATGATTTAAATATTGAGAAAACACCCCTCCCCTCCACTATAAATATGACCCCTAACAACCTCATTTCCTCCCACCTCTCAAGATTCAATACTTGTATAAATTATACCCAAACCTATTCCCTATCCCCTCTACCACATTTAGGATCTCTTGGTATCATCAAAATACCAAGATCATGTGCCTTGAGGAGGATCTCAAGAGGAGAATTCAATAGTTAATTCCTCTCTCTCTTTTCTTTCAAATTTCTTTCAAATTTCATTTCATTTCTACTATTATCCTCAAATTATCTTATCCAAATGTAATTATAACTCCAGTATGATTGATATAATTTTATTCTATCATGTTAATGAAATATTATTCATTAAAATATTCCCTCTCTCTCTTTTATTAAAAAAATGAAATTGTCACATGCGATATGTTAATTTACCTACATCATGGGTGATGCACTTTAATTTTGCTTAAAAACCTTAAAGGTTGTTAATAAAACCATTAAATGGTCGAAAAAAATTGAAATATTTTTTTTAACCCCTTTTATGTTTTGGAACTAACATTTTTACATAATATTAATGATAAAACAAAACAAGTTTGTTCTGATCGAAATACCGTCAAAATTAACCTAAAAAGATCATCATTAAATTTTATCTAATGATTCATACTCCTAGTATATAAAAAATTAATTATAAGAGAATTTAAACTCTTATAATATCATTAATAACATATATTTACAATTTTGTACATTTATCCTCATTTTACACGAACTTCCATTCATGTGCACAAGTGAACCAATCGTGAAAACTAAGACAAAAACTCTCGAACAATGAATTTAAACTCTATAATTCATCCAAAGGTCCACAAAATAACTTAATAAAACCATAATTAATAAAATTAATGTATAAAATTTTCTAGAATTTTTAATTAATTGATCTAATGTGATTATACAGGACATTAAAGTGAATGAAGTGTTCGGACATAATGTAAGGGGAATTATCAAACCTAAATCTATTTCCATGGGTTTTCCCTCTTTCAACAGATTTTTAGTATGGATATTCCTTAGAAATAGTTTATTTATAATTATATTACCTTTTTGGGATATAAATTTGTTTTACTTGAGTTTATGACAAACACTATGTTTTCCAAAATAACTCTTCTTTCAAAAAATCACTCCTTTTACTTCTCGAGATTGTTTCTTCTTCACTCAAGGTTTATGATTCTTATATCAAGCATGTAATTACGTCATTCATTTGGGAACCTAATTATTATGAATGTATGCCTTGTTAAATGAAACTCATTCCTTTTCATGGGTTATTTATGTCTAATATTTATATATGTTCAATGTCTCATGCATGATAATGTTAACGTTATAATGTGATGGGTGTGCCTAGAATTATATAGCACAATGTTAATTTTATGATGTGATGGGTGTGCCTGAAATTATATAGTGCTCCAATGCATTATATAATGTGATGAATATCATTATTTTAAGTGAAATATGCATGAACATGATGCTATATATTTTCAAAACTATGTGTGGTTGTCAACCACTAAGACATAAGGTTTCATTTTTATGAATTACCACATTTCAAGCCTTTTTTTAATGATTAATCTCATGACTATGATCATATTCCAATGTTATGATGATAATGATTATTGTCACCCAATTTTATATTGTTTCATTCTCTTATCCATCCTCTTACTGGGATTTTAGATCACCACTTTTTGGTGTATATCCTCAGGTGACTATTTGTACTAAGGAGAATTCAAGGGCCAATAAGAAGCTAGAGAAAAAGGAATTAAATAAATGTTTATGTTTTATTTTTTCAATGTAATTTATGGTCTTAGTTTTTCCAAGACACAAAAAATTTGGATCCTGGTTGTGTAATAATATTATGATTTTTATCACTAAAATTATGTAATAATAATGTAAGAAAAATCAGGGTCCTTATAGTTGGAATCAGAGCACAGTTTAGTTAATTTGGGAATTAGGATTAGATAACCTTAGTGAAAACCATTAGTATGAGACTAAGTATAAGTAATTACATAATAAGATTTTATAAACATAGGGATATCACAAGATAATCATTTATACTTAATTTCAAAAAGGAATTAATTATTTATTCATGACTTGTTTACATATATTGTATTTTAGAAAATGGTGGGAACTAGGAGAAACCCGGCCAACAACCTGTGCGAGGAACAATGCAGCGATTTCCCAAATGACATCCCCAATGCTTTGGGTAGTGGAGTTCAAAAATTCATGGTGATTATTACCCAACTATCTCACATTATGAATAATAACCTGAATAATTTGGAACATCCTCCTTCACCTAATAGGGAGCACCTGGCTATCGAATTGTTTATGCGGCAACAACCACCAACGTTTAGTAGATCTTCCAATCCACTAGTTTCTGAACAGTGGGTCAACTTGATGGAGAAAATATTTTCTTTCATTCACTTTTCTAAGATAGAGAAGGTGAATCTTGTCATTTATCATCTATATGGATAGGTTGATCAATGGTGGTATTTGATTAAGAACACCAAGATGAGGGATGAAATTGAGGAGATGGAGTGGGAAGACTTTAAGATAATGTTTCTTAATAAGTATTTACCTTGAAATATTTGTATGTAGATGGAGATAGAATCCATAAAGATAAAGAAAAATGATGGATAATCTGTCATGTCCTAAGAAGTGAATTTCATAATTCTTTCAAGGTACACTTTATGTTTTTTTATCAACAATCATAGAAAAAATGATAGATTCTTTAGTGGATTAAAACCAAACCTTCAAAAGGCTCTTTAAATTTGAGACTTTTGGAGTTATGAAGAAGTTGTTCAATGTGATCTCAAAGTGGAGATAGATTTTAGAGAATAGCCTCATGGCTATGTTGATAATAAATGAAGGGTGGATTTTAAATCTGGAGTATCTAATGAGAAAGGTGAAAAGAATACTCAATCACACACATGTCAAAAATGTTGGAAGAATCATCATGGTATTTTCCTCAAAGGGATGTGGAAATGCTTCAAGTGTGGGAGAGAAGACCACTAAGCTCCAGAGTATCTAAAAGACATGAGAAGACAGGAGAATATAGTGAAGGAAAGGAGAGAACCACCCATGGTTCAATGCTACAACTATAGAGAACAAGGGAACTATGTAACCAGTGCACTAAACTGAAGTGCAATGTGTTGCATTTGTTGTCAATGAGGCATGAAGTTGTCTTGGAATGAATGGATGTCAAGGAGTCAAGATGTGAATGTCAAAGGATGTGATGGTGATGGTGATGAAGGAGAATGGCCATGGTACTTAGAGGAATGTCACTTAGGAGATTCACTAAGTGGCATTGGAGAATATGGTTGAAACATTCTCCATGAAAATCTGACGATTGCTGAACTGATCTTTAAGTTCTAAAAACTTGTATCAAGATGATACAAAGTCACAACATTGTTTGAAGACCATGCATTGTAGTGACAATGCATGAGGAGTTGAAGAAGCAAGATGATCCATTCACTACTTCTAAGTGGATGAAGTGGTTTAATGAAGTCCATGTACTAACTCTTAGTGCATGTGAATTTGAAGTTGATCCAATTGATCTCTGATTAGATAAATGAAGCACATTGAAGAATTTAAGTGATTTAGGAGCTCAGTTGAAGATGAAGACCCTTCGTGAATTCCATTACAAAAGTGATGACTAAATGTTGAAGAAGAATGGAGGAATTCTAATGAAGAAGAAATAATTGAACAAGAGCTCGGTTGATGAAGAACCTTCGGGAATTCGATATCCTAAGTGAAGATCATACGAGAGGAGGATTGATGAATTCCTAAGAAGAATAGAGAAGAAATGGCTTAGAGGAGAAGGCTTGGAGTGGCTCTTGGCATTTCAAATTATGTATGTGGTTACTTTGTTTTTATACAAAGTACCCTATATTTACTTTGCCAAAAAATTAGGCCACCAAGGAGGCCAGCCTTAAGGGTTCAACCCAAGGCACATGTGGGACCAGGTCACCACGCCCAAGGGGATCCCATGGGGCCAGCCCCCGAGAGGCAGGGGGGCCGTGTATAAGCCCCCGAGGGCACGCAGTGGTGAAACCCGTGCGCCGGAGGAGCATAGTGGGCGCTAGGAGCGCGCCCGCAGGAGCAGAGATTGGGCGCAGAGCGCGCCCGCAGGGAGAACACGGTGCGGGGCGGCACCGTGGAGGGAGAGGTTCAATTGCGGTGAAGCGGGCAGCGCTTGTTTGTTAAACAGTGAGAAAATCCCGCGGCGTTTCGATGTGGGACGGCGAAATTTCACCCGGGAGCGATCCTGGCCGCTCGATCAATCGCGCGCTCGATCTGGACCGCTCATCGCATCCCGCGCGAGATCTTCAGATCCAGGCCGCCCGATGTATCTCAAACGCCTGATCCGACGGCCGAGAGCTCGTCCTCTTCCCCGAGCTCGGCTGAGGCCTCCCCGAGCATTCCCGCAGCCGCCGCTGAACCAGGCGACTCCCGAAGATGGTTTTTGAGATTCCGGCCATCTCTCTCGAAGCCGAAGATACCCTCGAGCTCGTCTCTCCACACCGAACACGTCCATGCATAAAAAATGGTGTGCATGCAATTTATGGAAAATTTCGTTCGAGGCCGAGGCAAACGAAGTTGCCAAGGCATCAGGGTGTTCGTCCTTTGCATGGATTGGGTTTTAACAGAGGCGAAGGCCGTGCATGCGTTATAAATCGCATGCACGAGGAGGAAAGAAAATTAAGGGAACCCGCGTGGAAACAGAGGAAAGAAATCAAGATTTGGAAAATCTTGATAACCCGAAACTTTCGGGAGTTCAAAGATTTATCACGCGGATGTTTAAAGGCTCTCCTCGCCTATAAAAGGATAGCCCGAGGCTCTCTGATGGCTAGCTGATCCTCTGAAGAAAAGAAGTCCCGTGAGTGCACCTTGTGCCTTGCGAAGCCAAAGCCCCGCGCAAACACCCTTGCGCGGCTGTTGTCCCGAAGACACCCGAGGATTTGAAGTGTTCCCTGCGCGCCTACTCCCTTGCGCGACAGGAAGAACTCGAGGCCGCATCCTTGCGCGCCCGAGGTTGCCACCCTCTCTGCCCGCACACTTGCGTGGCAGGAGGAAGGAGCCCGCGGCAGTGTTGCACCCTTGCACACTTGAGCCTTGCGCGGCTGCCCCTTGCACCCGAGGAGGTTTCTCTTGCGCGGCCAAGTGATCCTTGTGCCTTGTGCTTGCGCGGTTGTTAAAGTAAAGGAAGGCCGAGACCCCTTTGCTTGTGTGCCAAGTTAAGGAAGAGCACCTCGTGGGCAGTGTGTGTGCATAAGTGGAGAAGTACACACTTTGGGTGTGTGCAAGAGGAGGCCGAGGCCTCAGTGCCTCGTGTGTGAACATTGAGAAGGCCGAGGCCTTTGTGCCTTTGTGTGCAAAAAGAACAAGAAAAGGCCGTAGCCTTGTGTGTGTGCAAGAAGAGAAGAAAGGCAGTAGCCTTGTGTGGTTGCAAAGAGGAGAAAGGCAAAGCTTGCACTTTGTGTGTGCATTTAAAGAAGGAGGCCGTAGCCCTTATGTGGGTGCACACATTGAAGAACAAATTATAGAATATTATTTGTGTGTGCAAGACAAGTGGAAGTGCCTTTGGCTAAGTGTGTGCACAAGAAGTGGGAGGCCGAGACCACACCATTGTGTGTGTGTAAGATAGTGAAGAAATAAGTCGAGGCCAAGTGTATGCAAGTGGGTGAAGTGAAGACCACACATTTGTGTTTGTGAGCAAACTTGAAGAACCACCTACGACCCAAGTATGTGCTAGAAGAAGTGAAGGCCAACTCATGTGTGTGCTAAAGTGAAACAATTGTGTGCAAATTAAAAAAGTGTCCGAACCTAGTGTGTGCACTAAAAAGTGTATACACATTAGAAGAAGAAGAAGAAGTTCCACACTAAAGTAAAACACACTTCTAAGTGTGTGAACAAATTGCATAAAGAGTGTGAAGTTTGAGAAGTAGGTGTGTGCTGAAAAGAATTACACCCTCTGAGGGTTTACTGCACCAAGAAGAGAAAGAGGAGAGTGCATGTATGCATGCATGCACATGCACACGGGAACAGTGCTAAATCAGTGGTGTGCATTTGAGTTGACCAAGACCAGGAGGTTCTTGAAGAATTGAGAAGTCCATGCTATCAGTGCATGAGGTTGAAGTGAACTGAGACTGGACCAGACTAAAGTTAAAGATATCATTTGTCTGAGTATTCAGTAATTGAAGAGAGGCCAGGTCATCCTGAGAAGAAGGAGATAAATCCTGAGCAAGACGAGAAGACCTGATCATCACAAGTGATCAGAGGTACAAAGCAAGGCCAGCAGTCTTTATCCCAGACTGCTGAAGATACTTGAAGAGCTGAACAAGAAGAAGAGCTACTCGTGTGACTCGAGGAGCCAGAAGAAGACCCTGTGGGACTCAGGGAGAAGAAGTCTTCAGTGGGATTCTGGATCAGGCCAGTGGGACTCTGGTGACACTGTGGGACGGAGTATAAAGACCCTCCTGTGGGACTCAGGAGAGATACGGTGGGAAGCTGTATCGACCATTGTAATACTAACAGATTATAATGGGAGAATCCATGCTTGGAGAGCATGGC
Organism: Viscum album; assembly: GCA_963277665.1. NCBI lineage: Eukaryota > Viridiplantae > Streptophyta > Magnoliopsida > Santalales > Viscaceae > Viscum > Viscum album. The sequence goes on from OY728150.1 coordinate 1,846,633,105, forward strand.
AAGGATGTAGGCCTTTGGTGCCGAACCTTGTAAATCCTTGTGTCCTGTGCCTTTTCATTACTGCATTATCCGGGAAAGGTTGAGAGATACAAGAAGAGTGGATCGAGGCTTTAACCAGCCATAGAGGTTTAATTGATAAGAATCAATTAGTAAAAAGTTTTAAGGGATCACTGATTCACCCCCTCCCCCTCTCAGTGATTCACACTGATCTGGGCACTTCAATTGGTATCAGAGGGAGGTTACCTCTAAAAGATCCAAGGGAGTCTTTATGAAGTGCAGATTTGAGGAAATGAGTGACCAGCCTCAAATGGAGATATCTGCCAAGACTCAGAAAAATAGAAAGAAGAAACAGGCCAAGAAGATGAAGAAAGCCTGTCCTAGCTGTGATGAAGTTGAAACAATGAATGATCTTCAGAGTGCACTCAAATATCTTCAGAAGACAGTTCCCATGGAAGTGGCAAAGTGTATAGCTACAGGCATCCATGATCTTCATGAAGAAAAATCACAGTTAGAAGAAGAAGCCAATGCTATGGAAGATCAGCTGGCTAAAAGGGTTGGCATAACCAACACTCTCAGAAAGCTGGTAAATGCCAAAGATGAAACAGTATCTCTTTGCAATGAAAGATATGAAGACACTTGTGAAGAATTGCAAAGAAGCCTTTCTGAGAAAGAATTCTTTATGATATTAGTCAAAGATGTTTTCCATGCACTGGAAAAGAGGCACAAAGTGTCAATGGTTGTCAGAGATGCTCAACTAGAAGACAAAGTCAAAAGGGTGAAGGAGCTTGACAACTCATTGCTTGAAATGAAGCAAGTGCATGAAGACCAGATGAAACAGCTGGAAGAGAAATGGGAAGGAAGGCTAAGAACAGTTGAGGATGAGAAGAACTCCCTCAACATGAAGTGTTTAGAACTGGAGGTGATATTGAAAAATCTGCAATCACCTAAAGCTGAATCCTCCCAGTCAGCTGATAGAAGAAATGTTGCTACACAAGTATGCTTTGAGAAGGATGATTCTAAAAGAAAGACATCCTCTAGTGAAAGTGCAACAACTTCTAAAAGGAAGGTACCATCCATCCCATCTTGTACTAATGCTTCTAATAGTGTTTCCACAAAAAGTGCAGGATGGAAAAATAATTCCAAACAAGTATGGATGAAGAAAATGAAGAAGCAGAGCTCTCCTGAAGCAGCACAACAGGTCAAGAAAAGTACCCTACAATCAGAAGGACTGAAGAGGTCAAGATTCGTGGGACAATGCTGGTGTTGTAACAAGTATGGGCATTGTGCAAAGGATTTTTGGTACAATCCACTAAATGCCAAAGCACAGAGGAAGCCCATGCCTAGGGGGAGCAAGCCAGAAGAAAAGAAGCAGCATCCACAGGTCCAGAGACATCTGTTTACTGCTAACAGATTTGGATTACTTGACAACATCTGGGATGTTTGCAAAAGTGGTCAAAAAGATACATGTCAATCTCCGAATGTATCCGAAGCTGGAATGAAGAGAAGATCACTGAACCTGGCTAAAAAGGAATCCTTGGGAAGCAAGCAGAAGAAAGTGGAAGATGCTCCCAAGAAGAGTTTGAAAAAGGAAGAGAAGTCCTTGGATTCTAAAACCAAGAAGGGTGAGTCATCCAGAAGGACCACCAAGAAGAAGTGCTTCTACTGTGGAAGGAATGGTCATACCATGGATCTTTGTAAAGAATCCATGAAATTCAATAGAAGCCAACTGGACTTAAACAGACAATCAATCCAGAAGAAGCAGAAGGGATTGGTTGAAAACAAGTTGCCTAAGAGAGGTAGCTTGACAGTATCAAAAGAACCATGTGGAATATCCAGAACTGAGGCCACACTTCCAAGTGACTTACTAGTCATATGGCCAAATCAGTTGCAACTTGCCAAAGATTTACAAAGAGCTGAAGATGAAGTTCTGGCAATTGCTAAAGCAAAAGGGAAGAAGAAGGTTTCACATGAAGATGTTTTGAGAACCACACCAGCACAAACATCATTGAAGATCAAATGTGCAAGTGTGAAGAATGGTGAAAATGGGACATCTCGGTTGAGAGAATCTTCTCAACCTTGTTGTTCACATTGATGAACCAAGGAGGTTCCATCTTATTCCCTTATACATTGGTATTTACATGTGCTAACAATGCAGGGAATTGAAGATGATGATCATTCTCATCTGGAGAGTGGTTTGGACAGAATGGAGAGCACCCCTTGAGGGGGAGCCAATCTGGAGAAGATGGTATTCTAAGATTTAATACTATCTTGAGAAAAGCTGAAGGTATTCCAATCATACTTTCATCCCTTGTTTCTTAATTGAGTTTATCTTGTCAATTAAGGGGGAGTATGGATTGAAGACAAATGGATGAAAGGGGGAGCTTTATCTTTGCACTTGAACTTTCTAATGTGTTTGGTGAAGTATGTGCAGGATTTAGCAATTCATTGTTATATCTGAAAAATTTCAATCCCCTAAGCATGATCTCACATGTATAGTGAATGTTGGACAGCATTGAGTTCCTTGGTTACATCACTCTTGTTTTCTACACCGGGTTAGCCCAAGTAGACTTAGAGTTGATCAACTAAAGGTTCTTTGCTAAAGAAGAACATGTGACATCATCCCTCTCTCAGTGTTTTTCAAGAAAATACTTTTCAAAGGGAGGAAGAGATATTGTGGAAGAGAACCACACCACACCTTTGCATTTGATTGCCAATAAGGGGGAGAAATATTGGCACACATATTGACCCATTCATATGTGCTGAAGGAGTGTATTGACAACAAATACAAAGGGGGAGATTGAAGTGCAATGTGTTGCATTTGTTGTCAATGAGGCATGAAGTTGTCTTGGAATGAATGGATGTCAAGGAGTCAAGATGTGAATGTCAAAGGATGTGATGGTGATGGTGATGAAGGAGAATGGCCATGGTACTTAGAGGAATGTCACTTAGGAGATTCACTAAGTGGCATTGGAGAATATGGTTGAAACATTCTCCATGAAAATCTGACGATTGCTGAACTGATCTTTAAGTTCTAAAAACTTGTATCAAGATGATACAAAGTCACAACATTGTTTGAAGACCATGCATTGTAGTGACAATGCATGAGGAGTTGAAGAAGCAAGATGATCCATTCACTACTTCTAAGTGGATGAAGTGGTTTAATGAAGTCCATGTACTAACTCTTAGTGCATGTGAATTTGAAGTTGATCCAATTGATCTCTGATTAGATCAATGAAGCACATTGAAGAATTTAAGTGATTTAGGAGCTCAGTTGAAGATGAAGACCCTTCGTGAATTCCATTACAAAAGTGATGACTAAATGTTGAAGAAGAATGGAGGAATTCTAATGAAGAAGAAATAATTGAACAAGAGCTCGGTTGATGAAGAACCTTCGGGAATTCGATATCCTAAGTGAAGATCATATGAGAGGAGGATTGATGAATTCCTAAGAAGAAGAGAGAAGAAATGGCTTAGAGGAGAAGGCTTGGAGTGGCTCTTGGCATTTCAAATTATGTATGTGGTTACTTTGTTTTTATACAAAGTACCCTATATTTACTTTGCCAAAAAATTAGGCCACCAAGGAGGCCAGCCTTAAGGGTTCAACCCAAGGCACATGTGGGACCAGGTCACCACGCCCAAGGGGATCCCATGGGGCCAGCCCCCGAGAGGCAGGGGGGCCGTGTATAAGCCCCCGAGGGCACGCGGTGGTGAAACCCGCGCGCCGGAGGAGCATAGTGGGCGCTAGGAGCGCGCCCGCAGGAGCAGAGATTGGGCGCAGAGCGCGCCCGCAGGGAGAACACGGTGCGGGGCAGCACCGTGGAGGGAGAGGTTCAATTGCGGTGAAGCGGGCAGCGCTTGTTTGTTAAACAGTGAGAAAATCCCGCGGCGTTTCGATGTGGGATGGCGAAATTTCACCCGGGAGCGATCCTGGCCGCTCGATCAATCGCGCGCTCGATCTGGACCGCTCATCGCATCCCGCGCGAGATCTTCAGATCCAGGCCGCCCGATGTATCTCAAACGCTTGATCCGACGGCCGAGAGCTCGTCCTCTTCCCCGAGCTCGGCTGAGGCCTCCCCGAGCATTCCCGCAGCCGCCGCTGAACCAGGCGACTCCCGAAGATGGTTTTTGAGATTCCGGCCATCTCTCTCGAAGCCGAAGATACCCTCGAGCTCGTCTCTCCACACCGAACACGTCCATGCATAAAAAATGGTGTGCATGCAATTTATGGAAAATTTCGTTCGAGGACGAGGCAAACGAAGTTGCCAAGGCATCAGGGTGTTCGTCCTTTGCATGGATTGGGTTTTAACAGAGGCGAAGGCCGTGCATACGTTATAAATCGCATGCACGAGGAGGAAAGAAAATTAAGGGAACCCGCGTGGAAACAGAGGAAAGAAATCAAGATTTGGAAAATCTTGATAACCCGAAACTTTCGGGAGTTCAAAGATTTATCACGCGGATGTTTAAAGGCTCTCCTCGCCTATAAAAGGATAGCCCGAGGCTCTCTGATGGCTAGCTGATCCTCTGAAGAAAAGAAGTCCCGTGAGTGCACCTTGTGCCTTGCGAAGCCAAAGCCCCGCGCAAACACCCTTGCGCGGCTGTTGTCCCGAAGACACCCGAGGCTTTGAAGTGTTCCCTGCGCGCCTACTCCCTTGCGCGACAGGAAGAACTCGAGGCCGCATCCTTGCGCGCCCGAGGTTGCCACCCTCTCTGCCCGCACACTTGCGTGGCAGGAGGAAGGAGCCCGCGGCAGTGTTGCACCCTTGCACACTTGAGCCTTGCGCGGCTGCCCCTTGCACCCGAGGAGGTTTCTCTTGCGCGGCCAAGTGATCCTTGTGCCTTGTGCTTGCGCGGTTGTTAAAGTAAAGGAAGGCCGAGACCCCTTTGCTTGTGTGCCAAGTGAAGGAAGAGCACCTCGTGGGCAGTGTGTGTGCATAAGTGGAGAAGTACACACTTTGGGTGTGTGCAAGAGGAGGCCGAGGCCTCAGTGCCTCGTGTGTGAACATTGAGAAGGCCGAGGCCTTTGTGCCTTTGTGTGCAAAAAGAACAAGAAAAGGCCGTAGCCTCGTGTGTGTGCAAGAAGAGAAGAAAGGCAGTAGCCTTGTGTGGTTGCAAAGAGGAGAAAGGCAAAGCTTGCACTTTGTGTGTGCATTTAAAGAAGGAGGCCGTAGCCCTTATGTGGGTGCACACATTGAAGAACAAATTATAGAATATTATTTGTGTGTGCAAGACAAGTGGAAGTGCCTTTGGCTAAGTGTGTGCACAAGAAGTGGGAGGCCGAGACCACACCACTGTGTGTGTGTAAGATAGTGAAGAAATAAGTCGAGGCCAAGTGTATGCAAGTGGGTGAAGTGAAGACCACACATTTGTGTTTGTGAGCAAACTTGAAGAACCACCTACGGCCCAAGTATGTGCTAGAAGAAGTGAAGGCCAACTCATGTGTGTGCTAAAGTGAAACAATTGTGTGCAAATTAAAAAAGTGGCCGAACCTAGTGTGTGCACTAAAAAGTGTATACACATTAGAAGAAGAAGAAGAAGTTCCACACTAAAGTAAAACACACTTCTAAGTGTGTGAACAAATTGCATAAAGAGTGTGAAGTTTGAGAAGTAGGTGTGTGCTGAAAAGAATTACACCCTCTGAGGGTTTACTGCACCAAGAAGAGAAAGAGGAGAGTGCATGTATGCATGCATGCACGTGCACACGGGAACAGTGCTAAATCAGTGGTGTGCATTTGAGTTGACCAAGACCAGGAGGTTCTTGAAGAATTGAGAAGTCCATGCTATCAGTGCATGAGGTTGAAGTGAACTGAGACTGGACCAGACTAAAGTTAAAGATATCATTTGTCTGAGTATTCAGTAATTGAAGAGAGGCCAGGTCATCCTGAGAAGAAGGAGATAAATCCTAAGCAAGACGAGAAGACCTGATCATCACAAGTGATCAGAGGTACAGAGCAAGGCCAGCAGTCTTTATCCCAGACTGCTGAAGATACTTGAAGAGCTGAACAAGAAGAAGAGCTACTCGTGTGACTCGAGGAGCCAGAAGAAGACCCTGTGGGACTCAGGGAGAAGAAGTCTTCAGTGGGATTCTGGAGCAGGCCAGTGGGACTCTGGTGATACTGTGGGACGCAGTATAAAGACCCTCCTGTGGGACTCAGGAGAGATACGGTGGGAAGCTGTATCGACCATTGTAATACTAACAGATTAATAATGGGAGAATCCATGCTTGGAGAGCATGGCAAGGATGTAGGCCTTTGGTGCCGAACCTTGTAAATCCTTGTGTCCTGTGCCTTTTCATTACTGCATTATCCGGGAAAGGTTGAGAGATACAAGAAGAGTGGATCGAGGCTTTAACCAGCCATAGAGGTTTAATTGATAAGAATCAATTAGTAAAAAGTTTTAAGGGATCACTGATTCACCCCCTCCCCCTTTCAGTGATTCACACTAATCTGGGCACTTCATAAACCTTGAGTCCTCGAGGGTAATCAGCATTAGCATCCACCAAATCCAAAGGAAAAATTGATGGATTATGCCATCACTACTGTGGAATTGGATCAAGAAAATGGAGTCATAAAAGGTACACTTCCTATTCACTCAAGAATAGAAAAAGTATTATTTGATTCTAGTTCTACGGATTCCTTTATATCCTGCAATTTTTCTAGAACTATAAAATCAAATCCCCAAAACCTTAAAGTAGATATATCTATAAAAACACCACATGGTGATTTCATTTCATCCTAAGTGTTAGACTCTTCTCATATTGGTGTATGTGGGAAGATTCTTCTAGAGAATCTTGTGCTACTTCCCTTGGTAGAATTTGATGTTGTAATGAGAATGGATTGGATCTCATTATATAAAGAACATATAAATTTTCAGGAAAAGGAAATATCTTTTCATATTCTAAACCATCCCATGATCCTCTACAAATGAAAGTAAGATCATGAATCTCCTTTGAAAAATCCTTCAACAGTGTGGGTGTTGATTCCCTATGAAGAAGCATTCCTTGATAAAATGGTTTATTCAAAGGAAGTTATCAACCTAGAAGAAATTCCCATCATGTGGGAATACAGTGATGTATTTCCCATAGAGTTACCCAGACAACCCATGTATCATGAGGTAGATTTATCAATAGAACTCATACTCGGAGCTACTCTTATCTCAAAGTGTCCCTATAAGATATCTCATATCAAACTAGAGGAGTTAAATAATTATCCTCAAGAGAATTTGTAGAAAGGGTTCATACACCCTAGTGCATCATCTTGGGATGCTCTAGTGCTCTTTGTGAAGAAGAAGGATGGATCAATGTGGCTCTGTATTGATTATCAAGAACACAACCAGATCACCATAAAAAACAAGTATCATATCCCAAGGATTGATAAAATATTTGATCAGGTACGAGTAGCTCAATACTTATAAAAGTTAAATCTTCATTTTGGATATCATTAGTTAATGGTGAAGAAGTAATATATTCAGAAGAATGCTTTCCGTACAAGTTATGGGCAATATGAGTTTCTGGTGATTCCATTTGGAATTACTATTTACCCTGAAATCTTCATGAATTTGATGAATAGAGTCTTTAGAAATTATCTTGACAAATTATTGGTAGCGTTTATCGATGATATTCTCATATAATCCAAGAGTAATGAGGAACATGAAGAAAATATAAGGCTTGTTTTGGTGACTTTAAGGAAGTAGAATTTGTATTCCAAGTTCATAAAGTGTGAATTTTTTATGAAGAAAGTCATTTTCTTGGGACATGTGATCACAATTGAGGGAATTTATATAGAACCTTCAAAAATAAAGGCAATTAAGGATTGGCCCAGACCCTCTAATGTCATAGAAATCCATAGTGTTCTTAGATTTGTGGGGTACTACTGATGTTTTGTGAAAATGTTATCACGATTGTCAAGCCCTATAACTAAGTTGACAAGGAAAGGGGTAAACTAAGTCTATACGAAAGAATGTGAGGAAAGATTCAAGGAGCTAAAGAGAATACTAATCACTACACCTGTACTCACATTACCGAAGAGTAGAGAATGTTTTGTGATATAAAATGATTCTTAAGAGAAAGGATTGGGTTGTGTAATCATGAAAAATGATAATTTGATAGCCTGCGCCTCACAGAATTTGAAGATCCATGAGAAGAACTACTAGACTCATGATATAGAGTTGGAAGCTAAAATTTTTTCCTTGAAATTATGGTAGTGCTTCCTCTATAGTGAGAAGTGTGACATATATATTGATCAGAAGAGCCTAAAGTATATATTCACAAAAAATGAACTCAACATGCATCAAAGGATATGGTTAGAGAAAATAAAGGAGTATGATTTCTCTATTTACTATCATCCTAGAAATGTGAACAAGGTAGTTGATGCTCTTAGCAGAAAATAACCTACTACTCTTTCCTTGTTGTGGTTTTAGAAAGACCCTATCTTCATAAATATACAAAGGATGGATTTGGAAATCATAAGGGAAGGTAATAAATCATATCTTTCCAAAATGTTTACCCAACCATCTATCTAAGAGAAGGTTAAAGAGGCACAAAGGGATGATACAGAGTAGACAAAGAAGGTAAATGAAGTAAAGGAAAGGAACTTAAAAGAGTTCTATATTGATGATGATGGTGTGATTCATTTTGGAACAAGTATTCATGTGCCTTCATCACCTAGTATAAAGAATGGGCTTTTGGATAATTCATATAGCTCAACTTTCTCTATCCATATCAGGAGTACCAAGATGTATCGTGATCTCTGAGAAAACTTTTTGTGGGAAAATATGAAGAAGGATATTGTTGATTATATCTCAAGGTGATTGATATGTCAGAAATTTAAAGAATACTAACAGAATTTCAAAGGTTTGATGTAACCATTGCCTATACCCATGTGGAAATGAGAGAATGTCTCTATAGACATTATCACAGATCTCTCAAAGATAGATAAAGGAAATAATGCGATATGGTTTATGGTGGACTGACTCACCAAGACTGCTCACTTTATTTATATTTAGGAATATCTCTCACTTGAACAACATGAAAGGATATATGTGAAGGAAGTGGTGATACTTCATGGGGTTACACTCTTGATTTTCTATGATCGTGATCCCAAGTTCACATCTAAATTATGGAGGAGTCTTCAACATGCCTTGAGTGATGAATTGAATTTCATCATGGACTATCACCCCCAAACTGATGGATAATCTGAAAGGACTATTCATATGCTTGAAGATATGCTAAGAGACTACTCTTTGGAATTAAAGGGTGGATGGGATCAACATCTCCCATTTATTGATTTCTCACACAACAATAGATTCCACTTGATTATTCATATGGATCCATATAATTCTCTATATGGAAAGTGATGTAGAACTCCAACCCGATGGGAAGAAGTTGGAGAAAGAAAGCTACTTGGACCAAAACTTATGCAAGAGATTACATATAAGGTTCAAGTAATCCAAAAAAATATCAAAGATACTCAGATTCTGAAAAAGATCTATGATGAAAACCATCAAAGGGATTTGGAGTTCGACTTTTGAGATAAAGTATTCCTTAGAACATCATCATGGAAGAGAGTCATGCAGTTTTTAAAGAAATGGAAGCTAAGCCCAAGGTACATTGGCCCCTTTGAGACTATTGATCGTATAGGATATTGGGCCTATCAGCTTTCACTTCCACTGAATATGGCTCAAATTCATGATTTGTTTCATGTATCACTCCTGAGGAAGTGCAAACTAGATCCATCACATGTACTAAACTCAGAGGTGGTACAGCTGGAAGATGGTCTCTCTTATGAGGAGCAGCCAGTAAAGATTCTAGACCAAGAGATAATGTTCTACACAACAAGGAAACCCACATTTTCAAAGTATTATGGAGGAACCATAAGTATGAAGAAGCAACTTGGGAACTATAGGAGGTTATGAAGGATAAGTACCCTTACGTGTTTATGTAAAATGAATTTTTGAGGGTAAAATTTCAAAAGGGGGAAGAATGTAATGACCCAAACATTTATCAATGGAATTTATCCCTTATTATAGTAAAGTTATATAGTATAAATAACATAAAATCACTTACAGACCACAATAAAAGACTTATAAATAATTAATTAATGAAATAAGAAGTGTTTGAAGGAGTTAAGGAACCAATATCGATTAAATAGTAACTTGAACTAAGGAATAGTAATATGACCTTTATGAATAGTAAACCAACAAAATGAATAGTGACCTCACCCATGAAAGTATAAATAAAATTTAGGCATCTTATAAGTGAAAATATGATATAATTATATCATAGAATAAGTAAATATTTTAAAAATTATTAATTAAGTGTTGATATTTTTAAAAGTCATAAATATTTATTTGCAATTTTATGATTAATTTTATAATTTAAAAGAAAATTTATTTTAATAAATGTGTTCATAAATTATTATTTTTATTTCTCATGAATTTAAGATAATTTTATGAGACCTTAATTAATTTTTCAAAGTGTTATAAAATCAGTTTTAAATTTAAAATTTGAATTTTCTAAGTAAAAGATAATTTTGATTAAAAATTAAATTACTCATATTTAGAAAATTATTTTCATAAAATGGTGTTTATTTTTTTAATTATACACACCAAAAAATGGTTGTGGTGAATTTTTGGGATTTTTCTGAAATACTGGAATATTTAGTGAATAGTAGAATATGGTAATTTACTGTATAAATACATTATAAGTTAAATCCACTATTCCTGGAATCATGAGTGATGGGAGAATCCAAATTTTGAACTCAAATGGACTATTTATTGTATTTATTCAGGGGATTATCACTATTTATTTTCTTGATGAAAATTAATAAACTAATGATTTAAATATTGAGAAAACACCCCTCCTCTTCACTATAAATACCACCCCCCAAAACCTCATTTCCTCACACTTCTCAAACTTCAAGACCTGTCATAATTATATCCAAACCTATTCCCTAGACCCTCCCCTACATCCAAGATCCCATTTTCTCATCAAAATACCAGGCCTAGGTGCCTTGAGGAGGATCTCAAGAGGATAATTCAAGTGGTAATTCCTCTCTCTTTTCTTTCAATTTCCTTTCAAATTTCTTTTCTTTTCTTCTCTTATCCCTAAATTATATTATACAAATGTCATGATAAATCAATTATTATTGATACAGGTATTATATCATGTTAATGGAATATTATTCATTAAATTCCTCCCCCCCCCCCTCTCTCTTTTCAAAAAATGAAATCATCACTTGTGATGTGTTAATTTACTTACATTGTGGGTGATGCACATTCATTTTTATTAAACACCTTCAAGGATGATAATTTTAATACGCCAAGATTTTACGAAAAATATTCTTTTTAATTTCATTAATGTCTTGTGTTTTATGCTACACCAAAAGGAGCTTGCACAACACGCATCCCTGACTTGGCTTACATTACACGCAAGCGCGACCTTCCACGATAGCGTGTGTTGTATGAAATACCAAGTTTTGCTAAACAACGATATGATATTAAAATATTATTAAAACTAGCCGTTATGAATAGTAATACCCACTTTTTGAAATATTATAAATTTTATTTTTGAAAATGGACTTCATTTTTGGATTCGTAATATCGAAATTAGCCTAGGGTGAAATTTTGGTATTTTTCTGAAAACTTTCAATTTTTGATGAATAGTGAAAACACTGGGTTACTATTTAAAAACCGAATTTTTATTTAAATAATTATTTATTTTATTTAAATTTATTTTAGGTCAAAATTGATACATAATACCTATATAAGTTAAATTTAATTCATTGGAGTAATTTTATAATAATTTTAGATATATAAAAATTTCATTGAACTTTTCACCGTCTTTTACCCATCTCCTAGGAGAATTTGCCAATTTACATAAAACTTAATTTTATCGCTTTTGTGAATGGAATTTCAAAAATCCGAGAGACACGGTTGATGTCAGTAAGTAAAATGTGGTTCAATGAGATGAAAATAATTTTTGGTGAATAGTAACTTTTTTACTTTTTTTTACCATTGTTAAAAGTAAATAGGGTAATTAAGGGTGAAAATGATATTATTATTACCCTAACACATGTCCTAATTCTATTGGATAAGTGTACGTCGACCAAAAACAATCTTAGGAATAAAATATGACCATTTAGGCCCACTTGGATTAGATTAGGACATTTATTATTAATTTATTTAAAAAATGGTTAAAATAGTTAAAATCAAAGTTTAATAAGTAAATAATTTTTAATATAGGGTTATACATAAGATAAATTAGACTATAAATATTCATTAGAAAGATAAAAATATTTCCTACATAATTTTATTTTATTTGTAATTTTTAGACAATATATAATTTAATTTATTTATGACACAATGATGATGTAGTAATTATCTTATTAATGAAATATTGACATAAATGATGTTATAAATACCCGAATAAATGTAATTTGAGACTTTATATGAATTAAAATAATTTTTTAGGTTAATATGACATGTTATTATCGATTTAATTAACTTTTTTCGAACTAATCATTCTGTTATGAGTTTCACAAAAATCAATTACTAAATAGTGTCAAAATTGACATAAAATAGTTTTTAAAACAAATATTATATTGTTAATTGTTATTTTATTCCTAAAAATCTAAGGTTTTTCCAAATGACTTAGATATCATGTATATATTAATAATAAATAACTTGGTGGTCTCTTGGATGTATATGGTAAATTTATTAACTATATAATATAAAAATACAAAGTGACATGGTAAATGTCAATCTAATTAACTAAGAGTTAAAACTAACATATAAGGTTAATATAATGACCTAAACTTGTCTAAATTCTATTGGATGAGATGATTTCGACCCATACCAATCTTATATTCGAAATAAATCAATTTGGAGCTATTTAAAACCGGATTTGGCTTTATAATAAACTAATATTTTTAGTTTTTCCAAAGGAGCCCCTCTCCTCCCTTATAAAAGGGTACCTCCTCCCCCTCTTCCTCACACCACTTTGAGCCTTCAAGCTCGGCCAAACCCTGCCAATTTCTCCTCTCCACTTCTCTAGAGACATCCTAGAGGTCCTGGTCTTCTTCAAAGACCAATTTTAGTGCCCTAAAAGGAGGTCTCAAAGAAGCGCTTCAAAGAAGAGGTAATGTCCATTACCGATTCTTTCAACTTTATTTCTTCTTCCACTTATTATTCTTTAGTTGTTTCATTATGAATTAATAACATCAGTATCACTCATATACTGATATGTTATTATAAGTATGAAACAACCCTATTTCACTATCTATCCATCCTATGGAAAACGAAATCACCGCGCGTGCATATGTACGGAATACCGTCTCCACGCCGTGGTGTAATCTATTTTCCATCACCACCTTACTTGGATGGATATAATGGTGTAAATAATGAATATATATGATTATTGTAAAGTCATATTGATTCTGAAATAGTATACATACACTCCAATATAATTTCACGATCATGGGAACGATATCATCGCTCGTGCGTACGTACGGAATACTGTCTCCACGATGTGATGTGACTCGTTCTACATGATTTTCATTACATAATTATTACATGAATGAATTGAGTGAATTAATATGATATATATTACACTAATACCATTCTGGAAATGAGGTATCTATAACCTAAAAGAAGAATAAGAATTTATTCGACAAAACATGCATAAGAACAAAAAGCAATAAACACCCGAATAACAAGTAACAATGAAATATTACTAATAAGAAGCTAAGAATATGACCATATATGATATCATAACAATTATTATGATTATGTAATAAGTCAATAACATTATTTAAATCATTATACAGTATTTTTGGACACTTACGAAGCAAATCGGACCTAAGGTAAGGGAAATATCACAATCTCATTTTTATCCGAGATTGTTTATACTTTGGAATTTACTGGGGTGTATTTTATCATCCACATACATGTTTCCTCAATATGTAATATTATATCCATCCACCTACAATTTTTTAAATCTAATTTTACCCTTCAGTGAGTTTTTAGTAAAAGATATGAAAGGAATCTTTTGTCATTTTTCTTACGAGGTACTTTTTGACTTTTCTGACAAAAGTACAAGAAGAATGTTTTTTAACTTATACGGCATGAATGGATTTTTAAAAAAATATTTCCAAGAGTCTTCCTTTACAAGTTTTCAAGTTTATTTTTAATCAACTTCTTTTAGTTTAAAATTGTATGACATGTTAAGAAAGGAAAAAATGTTTTTGAAGTAGAAAGGTTATTTTCCTCAAGAATGGAGTTCAAGAGTTTTATCAAAATTTATTTTCCATATAAGATAATATAGGGTTATGTTTCTATCCCTATTATTACATGTATTTGATTATTTTGTGATGGAAATATTTTTATGAATTCCTTTATCTTATATGAATTGTTCTATGATGTCACGATTTTTAAGATTCCCATTTTTATTACATGGGTTATGCTATGATGTATGGTTTATGATTTTGTGGAACACATAAGAATGGTATAATTATGAGATGGGTGGGACCTATATCTCCCTCCAATGCATTGGGTAAAGATTTTATATCTCATGAGATAGACATGGCTGGAATGGCAGGTTAAACCGGTTCAGTGAAACAGGACTGAAACGAGGAGTAAACTCGGTTCAAAAATGGACTTTGTCCACTAAGATAGTCTTGGAAATGAGTCTTGACTAATAAGAAATGATTCTCTATGATTATGTGTGTATGAAACAAAGTTTCATGTTTTAAGTTATGATTATTGTGATTACATTTCACTACCATGATTTATCCCATGTTATGAAATTATGATCTCTTTTGCAGGGTAAGATTTCCAAATTGTTATGTTCTTATGAATATTATGTGATTGATATTTCTTTTGTTTGCCCTTACTGAGCATTTGAGCTCACCCTTTTATGTTTTCTTTTCCCCAGGATATAAAGAAAGGTTTTAGGTAAGAAAAAAAAGGGAAGATCTTTATGGGAGATGTTGAAGATCTTTCACCACGATTAGAAGATTATATTCCGAGTTTCCAAATACACTAAACTATTACGGTCCTTGTGTGTGTGTTTTTGTAATGTACTAAGTATTCTGCAAAAGTAATTTAATGTCCATGTACGTCAAGCTTAGGGTCTCTATAGTTGGTATCAAAGGAAAGGTTTAGTCAACCTTTGGAAACTAGGATGAGAGAACTTTAGTGAGATCCCTAGAGATATTTCTAAGGTATGTATAGGGATGTCTCTAAGGTTAAGTATACTTTATAGTCCTAGAATTGCGCTAACCATCTTAGAATTAAACCTAAGATGTTAGATATTTATGGTACTCCCCCTTTATTATGTTGTCTTCCCTAGCGTGATTTTTGCCTCTCACACTATTCTTTTTGGGTTTTAGACGATGTCTGAAACCCAAAGGAACCATATTGATCAATGTAATGGAAGATGAAATGATTGTCCTCCTGAACAAACCAACATTATGGGAGATGGAGTGAAAAATCTTATTTTTATACTTACACAATCTATGAATCATTCTGGACTTCCAAATGAGCAGAGAAGGGAACAATATTCTATTGAGTCCTTCATGAGGAAACGCCCACCTTCTTTTAGGGGGTCTTCTGATCCACTTATTGCTAAACAATGGATGAGTTCCACTGAAAAGATATTTTCAGTTCTTCAATGTTCTGAACATGATAAAGTCATATTAGTAGTATATCGTTTGGAAGGTGATTCTGATCAATGGTGGAATCTTATCAATAATACGAGGCCAAGAGATGAAATTGAGTCCATGGAATGGGACGAGTTCAAGAACATATTTTTCAATAACTACTTCCCTCGTATTATCCGAACAAAGATAGAGAAGGAGTTTCTTGAACTAAAGAAAAAGGATGATGAATCTGTTGGTATATACGAAGCGAATTTTACAAGGCTTGCAAGGTATGCATCTGGCTTTATCATCCAACCTGAAAGAAAAGTTGATCGATTCTTCAGTGGCTTAAAACCAAATCTTCGAAGGGCGTTAGCTATAAGATACTTCAGTAGCTATGAATAAATTGTGCGCTATGATATTAAGGTAGAAATTAAAGTTGGTGTTACATATCCATCTCATGGTTTTGATAAGAAACGAAAGATGGAGTTCAAGGAGAAATCTTAGAATAACGGTGAAAAGAAGATGAATGTTTCCTTATGCTCAAAGTGTGGAAAGAAGCATGGTGGAGATTGTCTTAAAGGGACTAGAAAATGTTTTAAGTGTGGAAAAGAAGTTCATCGAGCAGATGAGTGTCGAAGTAATGGAAAAAGGATTGCTAATGGTGTGAATAAAGAAAAGACTGCAGAGAACGCACCAACAACACTTCAATGCTTCAAGTGAAATGAAATGGGGCATTATGCTAATCAATGCCCTAATCCAAGGGTTAATGATGATCGACATGAGCAACCACTTAAGGAAAAGGACAAAGGGAAGTCACATGTGATCACTATTGGAGATGTTGAATATGAAAACGATGTGGTGGAATCATTAAGTGTTTATGTAATGGGATTCCAAAATAATGTTGTATATAGTATCGTGGAATATTGGAATATTTATGTATTGGTCTATTGTGGTTTTCAATAATTTTATGGTACCGGTAACCATGGAAAGTGATTGAGATATTTTTGGTAAGCAGATGATATACGCATAATGAAGGGATAATAAGATAATGAGATGTTTTATTGTATTCATGAGCTCATGATTGATATAAGGACTAAGTGATATCATGGTTTGAGTATAAAGAATTTTGAGGATTTTGGTTTGTGGAAAGTGTTAACTTTTAACTGCATTAATGTTTTCACTAAGGTTCAATGGGTATTCATTCTTCAAGAGAATACATGATTAAGGTATTCACATGTTTGTAATTTTACCAACAAGATATATCTTATGATATATGGGTGATAAATGATGGCATTCACGTGATTGTTATGTGAAATTTCAAGTAAGCATTTTCTTTATACTATGAGCTTGGAATGAAGTATTTTAGATAAGCCTAAATATTAGAATGGATTATGTTGGACATAAGTTAGTATTGTTTAAGGATAGAACTTTTTTCAATATTATTGATGGGATATTATAGTAATATAGCTTTAGAAAAAGGACAACCTGCAGGACGGGCGATAACCCATCACGTCGGACAAGGATGTGGGAATCGAACCCACAACCGAAGTGCGATTGGCCTTTATCGCCTACCACTGGCCAACAGGAAGTCCCTGGTTGGTAGAAACTAGTTTTATT
Organism: Viscum album; assembly: GCA_963277665.1. NCBI lineage: Eukaryota > Viridiplantae > Streptophyta > Magnoliopsida > Santalales > Viscaceae > Viscum > Viscum album. Next base: position 1,846,650,357 of record OY728150.1, read on the forward strand.
TTATTACGCGGTATGATATAAGAAGTATAAGTTCATTCTTGGAATCGTATACGATTAACCTCACCATAGATGGACTTATGTATATTTGATAACTTTTACTAACCTTTTGTTTGAAACAGATGGAATGACCCATCATTATATCACATGATCTATTAACACTTCATGAATAAAAAATTCAACTTCATTTATTTAAGAGATGAAGTGGAAATTGTTCAAAGCATGAACAACAGTGAGATTGTACCAAAATAAAGTACGTATTTATTCTAATTCAAATTCTTCAACTTTAGGGAAATGATTTTGAAAACCAAAAATGTTGTCCTTGTGCCCTTATATCTGATGAATCAGATGGTACCCTACATCATCACAAATTTATGTCTTTGTGATTGTTGGATTTTTCATAGCCATGTTCTCTACCACTATCCATCAGAACATTAAGGTTAGATTTCTCTTCCATATCCATATTTTCACCTATGTTCTCCTATGTGGAAACCCAGTGATTAGATAATTTGGGTAACCGTTATGTTTCATACTTTAGTTTTTAAAGCCATGTTTTGGTATTCCTTTTTACAATGTGGGTTTCTATTAAAGAAACTTTCGAGTAGTAAACCATTTATAACCCCGACGAATTTCGAGGGTGAAATTCATTTTAAGGGGGGTAGAATGTAACACCCCAAGATTTTACGAAAAAATATTCTTTTTAATTTCATTAATGTCTTGTGTTGTACGCTACACCAAAAGGATCTTGCACAACACTCATCCCTGACTTGGCTTACATTACACGCAAGTGCGACCTTCCACAATAGCGTGTGTTGTGCGCAATACTGAGTTTCGCTAAACAACGATATGCTATTAAAATATTATTAAAACTAGCCATTATGAATAGTAATACCCACTTTTTGAAATTTTATAAATTTTATTTTTTAAAATGGACTTCATTTTTGGATTCTGAATATCGAAATTAGCCTAGGGTGAAATTTTGGTATTTTTTTAAAAACTTTCAATTTTTAATGAATAGTGAAAACACTCGGTTACTATTTAAAAACCGAATTTTTATTTAAATAATTATTTATTTTATTTAAATTTATTTTAGGTCAAAATTGATACATAATACCTATATAAGTTCAATGTAATTCATTGGAGTAATTTTATAAAAATTTTAGATATATAAAAATTTCATTGAACTTTTCACCGTCTTTTACCCACCTCCTATGAGAATTTTCAAATTTACATAAAAATTAATTTTACCGCTTTTGTGAATGGAATTTCAAAAATCCGAGAGACACGGTTGATGTCAGTAAGTAAAATTTGGTTCAATGAGATGAAAATAATTTTTGGTGAATAGTAACTTTTTAGTTTTTTTACCACGGTTAAAAGTAAATAGGGTAATTAAGGGTAAAAATGATATTATTATTACCCTAACACATGTCTTAATTCTATTGGATAAGTGTAAGTAGACCAAAAACAATCTTAGGAATAAAATATGACCATTTAGGTCCACTTGGATTAGATTAGGACATTTATTATTAATTTATTTAAAGAAGGGTTAAAATAGTTAAAATCAAAGTTTAATAAGTAAATAATTTTTAATATAGGGTTATACATAATATAAATTCTACTATAAATATTAATTATAAAGATAAAACTATTTCCTACATAATGGTATTTTATTTGTAATTTTTAGACAATAAATAATTTAATTTATTTATGACACAATGATGATGCAGTAATTATCTTATTAATGAAATATTGACATAATTGATGTTATAAATACCCAAATAAATGTAATTTTAGACTTTTTATGAATTCAAATAATTTTATAGGTTAATATGACATGTTATTATTGATTTAATTAACTTTTTTTGAACTAATAATTCTGTTATGATTTTCACAAAAATCAATTACTAAATAGTGTCAAAATTGACATAAAATAGTTTTTAAAACAAATATTATATTATTAATTGTTATTTTATTCCTAAAAATATAATGTTCAGAAAAATGACTTAGATAAGGTTATATATATTAATAATAAACAACTTGGGGGTCTCTTGGATGTATATGGTAAGTTTATTAACTATATAATATAAAAATACAAAGTGACATGGTAAATGTCAATCTAATTAACTAAGAGTTAAAAATAAAAGCTGAGGTTAATATAATGACCTAAACTTATCTAAATTATATTGGATGAGAGTATTTCGACCCATACCCACCTTATCTTCTAAAAAAATCAATCTTGAGCTATTTAAAACCGAATTTGGCTTTATAATAAAATAATATTTTTAGTTTTTCCAAAGGAGCCCCTCTCCTCCCTTATAAAATGGAACCTCCTCCCCTCTTCCTCACACCACTTTGAGCCTTCAAGCTAATCAAAACCCTGCCAATTTCTCCTCTACACTTCCCTAGATACATCCTAGAGGTCCTGGTCTTCTTCAAAGACCAATTTTAGTGCCCTAAAAGGAGGTCTCAAAGAAGCGCTTCAAAGAAGAGGTAATGTCTGTTACCGATTCTTTCAACTTTATTTCTTCTTCCACTTCTTCTTCTTTAGTTGTTTCATTATTAAGTAATAACATAAGTATCACTCATATACTTATATGTTATTATAAGTATGAAAAAACCCTATTTCACCATCTATCCATCCTACGAAAAATGAAATCATCGCGCGTGCGTACGTACGGAATGCCGTCTCCACGCCGTGGTGTAATCTATTTTCCACCACCACCTTACTTGGATGGGTATAATGGTGTAAATAATGAATATATATGATTATTTTAAAGTGATATTGATTCTGAAATTGTATACATACACTCCAATACAATTCCACGATCATGGGAATGATATCATCGCTCGTGTGTACGTACGGAATATCGTCTCCACGATGTGATGCGACTCGTTCTACATGATTTTCATTACATAATTATTACATAAATGAATTGAGTGAATTAATATGATATATATTACACTAATACCATTCTGTAAATGAGGTATCTACAACCTAAAAGAAGAATAAGAATTTATTCGACAAAACACGCATAAGAACAAAAAGCAATAAACACCCGAATAACAAGTAACAATGAAATATTACTAATAAAAAGCTAATAATATGACCATATATGATATAATAACAATGAGTATGATTATTTAATAAGTCAATTAAATTATTTAAATCATTTTACAGTAGGTTCGGACACTTACGAAGCAAATCAGACCTAAGGTAAGGGAAATATCACAATCTCATTTTTATCCGAGATTGTTTATACTTTGGAATTTACTGGGGTGTATTTTATCATCCACATCCATGTTTCCTCAATATGTAATATTATTTCCATCCACATAAAATTGTTTAAATCCAATTTTACCCTTCGGTGAGTTTTTAGTAAAAGATATGAAAGGAATCTTTTGTCGTTTTTCGTATGAGGTACTTTTTGACTTTTATGACAAAAGTACGAGAAGAATGTTTTTTTAACTTATACGACATGAATGGATTTTTAAACCAATATTTCCAAGAATCTTCATTTAAAAGTTTTCAAGTTAATTTCTAATCAACTTATTTTAGTTTAAAATTGTATTACATGTTAAGAAAAGAAAAAATGTTTTTGAAGTAGAAAGGATATTTTCCTCAAGAATGGAGTTCAAGAGTTTTATCAAAATTTATTTTCCATATAATATAATATAGGGTTATGTTTCTATCCATATTATTACATGTATTTGATTATGTTGTGATGGAAATATTTTTATGAATTCCTTTATCTTATATGAATTGTTTTATGATGTCACGATGTTTGAGATTCCCATTTTTATTACATGGGTTATGCTATGATGTATAGTTTATGATTTTGTGGCACACATAAGAATGGTATCATTATGAGATGGGTGGGACCTATATCTCCCTCCAATGCATTGGGTAAAGATTTTATATCTCATGAAATAGACATGGCTGGAATGGCAGGTTAAACCAGTTTAGTGAAACAGGACTGAAACGAGGAGTGAACTCGGTTCAGAAATGGAATTTGTCCACTAAGATAGTTTTGGCAATGTGTCTTGACTAATAAGAAATTATTCTCTATGATTATGTATGTATGACACAAATTTTCATGTTTTAATTTATGATTATTGTGATTACATTTCACTACCATGATTTATCCCATGTTATGAAATTATGATCTCTTTTGCAGGGTAAGATTTCCAAATTTTTATGTTCTTATGAATATGATGTGATTGATATTTCTTTTGTTTACCCTTACTGAGCATTTGAGCTCACCCTTTTATGTTTTATTTTCCCCAGGATATAAAGAAAGGTTTTATGTAAGAAAAAAAGGGGATATCTTTATGGGAGATGTTGAAGATCTGTCACCACGATTAGAAGATTATATTCCGAGTTTCCAAAGACACTAAACTATTATGGTCCTTGTGTGTGTGTTTTTGTAATGTACTAAGTATTCAGCAAAAGTAATGTAATGTCCATGTACGTCAAGATTAGGGTCTGTACAATAATAAAAACATTAAATGGTTTAAAATATATTTTAATATGTGTTTTTAACCCCTTTTTTTTCTGGAACTAACTTTTATACATAATACTAAATGATAAAACAAAACGAGTTCATTGCGATCAAAATACCTCCAAAATTAACCTAAAACAATCATCATTAAATTTTTTCTAATAATTCATCCTCATAGTATATAAAAAAATTAATTATAAGATAATTTAATCTCCTTTAATATAATTAATGAAATATAATAACAATTCTATACATTTATCATAATTTTATATGAACTTCCTTTCATGTGTACAAGTGAACTGATCATGAAAACTAAGAAAACAAACACTACCGAATAATAAATTTAAACTCTATAACTCATAAAAAGGTCTATAAAAGAACTTAATAAAAACATGATGAATCAAATTCATGTATAAAATGTTCTTGAATAGTTAATTAATTAATCTAATGTGATTATAAAATACATTAAAGTGATGGTAGCGTTCGGACATTAGGTAAGGGGAATTATCAAACCCATCTCTCTTTCTTTGGGTTTTACCTATTTCAATCCATTTTCAGTATGGATATTCCTTAGAAATAATTTCTTTATCATTATATTACATTTTCTAAGATATAAATGTTTTCTACTTGATTTTATGACAAACACCATGTTTTCCAAAAGAACACTTATTTCAAAAAAACACAACTTTGTAATTCTCAAGATTGTTTCTTCTTAACTCAAGGTTTATGATTCTTATATCAACTAAGTTATTCCCTCTTTAATTTGGGAACCCGATGCTTATTAATGTATGATTTATGAAATTAAACCCATTTATTTCCATAGGTTATTTATGTCTAAGATTGATATATGTTCTATGTGGCATGCATGATAATGTTAACATTATGATGTGACGGGTGTGACTTGAATTATATAGCCCAATGTTAATGTTATGATGTGATGGGTGTGCCCAAATTTATATAATGCTCCAATGCATTAGGTAATGTGATGAATCTCATGACTTAAAGTGAAATATGCATTAACATGATGTTATCTTTGTTTATAACTATGTGTGGTAGTTAACCACTAAGACATAAGGTTTCATTTTTATGCATTACCACATTTCAAGCCTTTTATTAATAATTACTATCATGATTATGATCTTATTCCTATGTTATGATGATAATGATTATGGTCACCCAATGTTATATTGTTTCATGTTCTTGTTTATTATCTTACTAGGCTCTTAACTCTCCCCTTTTTGATGTACATCCTCAGGTGATTGCTTGTATTAAGGAGAATTAAAGGGCCAATAAGAAGCTAAGGAATAAGGAATTAAATAAATGCTTATGTTTTATTTTATAAATGTAATGTATGGTCATAGTTTTCCCAAGACGCTAAACCTTTGGATCATGGTTATGCAATACTATTATGATTTTTATCATTAAAATGATTTAATAATAATGTAAGAAAAAGTAGGGTCATTATAGGAGTTTTCTCTAGCTATGTTGAGGGTTTTACACATTCAGGAGATTCTATAGCTTTAGTAGGGAAGTACGAAATTAGCTGAGTATTAATCGAGGTTCGCCAACCTCTCCAAGTACTCGATGGACATAGTTTGTGATCAGTTATTTTAGTATCTAACCTTCGAGATAGGGATACATAGATACATCTAAGTTAGTTTTATACCTATGTGCATTCCTACTAATGTTGGGGTGATAGAGTTAACTTTGGTGGTTGAGAGTTTCCTAGATGAGCAGATATAGATTGTGGTTGCTGGTTGTGGGTACACAAGAGAATATACTTCTATAGCAAGGAGATTACGTCAATATCAGGGACCTATATGTGTGATGTTTCTAAGTTGGAGGTCTCATGATATGGGTTTTTTGGTTCAGGTCTCACAAGATGGGTCTAGTTATCCCAGGATGAGGTGGTGCTACTTGTGTGATGGTAAGGGACTTCCTACACAAGATTGTATGGCCTACCATATGGATTCTGTTGAGATAGTGGATGGAATTCCAAAGAAGAGGTAGTGTCAAGATAAGACATGTATTCTAGGTATTGGACATGTGAGAGGATCTGGAAGAGTAGCTGGAGGTGGTAGATGCTTCGACTTGTTACCACCACCACCCCCATTTGGTCAATGTTAGGCTCAAAGAGTTGAAGGATGGGGGTGGGGACAGCTGTATGCAGTTGAGGATTATGACCCAGAGGTTCCAGGGATGATTCTACATACAATATATGTCTTTTATACCTTATCTGTAGTACTAATAGACACATGTTCTATTCATTCCTTTATTTACGCTTATCTAGTTCGAGACTTAGAGATTCAGGTTGAGCCCTTGGCTTGAACCTTTCACTTGTAAACTCTTACTGGATATGACTCGGTGATTAAACACTTGTGATGATAGTGTGACATGACTCTTGGAGGTGAGAGTTTATGTTGGGATCTCTTTATAGTATCCATGAGGCCTTATGATGTCATCTTAAGTGTGGACTGGTTATCTACATGTCATGCCTAGATAGACTATTTCCAGAAGAGGATGTGGTGTGTCCACAATGATGGGACTAAGTTTTCCTTTTTTTGATAAAAATGAAACTCAGGTAGTTTAGGGTGGAATCATGCAAAGGAGGGTGAATCTAATTAATCATTAGTCGGTTATCTTAACCCTTGGTGTAGTGGACCTTATGAGTTTTTAGTTCCCTACAGTAGTGTCGGAGTATGAGGATGTCTTGCCTAAAGATGTTCCAGGCTTACCTCCCCACCCATAGATAGACTTTTGTATTTATCTACACACCAGGACAACCTCGATATCTTCCCCAGCATATCGGATGGATCCAATAAAGATTCATGAGATAAGGGTGTAGTTGGAGGACTTGTATAGGAAGGTCTTTGTTAGACCTAGTGTTTCACCATGTGTAGCCCTAGTTTTGTTCACTAAGAATGCATATAAAATCTTGAGGTTATGTGTGTATTACCGATGTATAAACCAGGTGACCATGAAGAAAAAGTATCAAATTCAAAAGATCGATGACCTCTTTGATCAGTTGATAGTTGTACGATGGTTCTCAAAGATTGAACTTAGATAAGGTTATCACTAGTTGCGAGTATGAGATGAGGATATACCAAATATGGTGTTCATATGTTTCTACAGTCACTATGAGTGGTTGGTGATACCCGTTGGCATGACAAACACCCCAGTAGTTATCATGGAACTCATGAACCGGGTCTTTTAGCCTTTATTAGACCGGTTTATGTTAGTCTTCATCAATGATATCCTTGTGTAATTGGTGTACAAGGAGGAGCACATGAGACAATTGAGTATGGTTCTGGAATACTCTACGATCACCATCTATATATTAATATCTCAAAGTTCTAATTAAGGATTCAGAAGGACCAATTTGTTGGACATGTTATCTCAGCTAATGGTGTGGCAGTGCACCCAATGAAGGTCGAGGCAATTTTCTCTTGGGATACACCAAAGATCGTGAAATAAGTTTGGAGCTTCCTTGGGTTGGTAGGCTAATATCAAAGATTCATACCTAAATTATTTAGAATATCAATACCCTTGATATTTTTGACCTAAAAGGGTCATACTTTCATGTGGAGAGATATATTATAGTAGGATTTCCAAGAGTTGAGGTAGAGATTGATGAGAGATCCCTTCTTGAGATTGTCAAAGGAGGGTGTTGAATACATAGTGTTCTATGATGCATTAGGAAAAAGACTTGGTTATGTTTTGATGAAGAGGTGGGTAGTGATTTATTATGGTTCACATCAGTTGATACCACATGATAAGCACTACATAGATCACAATCTGGAGTTAGCAATGGTAGTCTTTGCACAAAATATATGGTGACACTACCTGATTAAAGAGTGGTTTATCATCTATTCTGAACACAATATTCTAGAGCATATCTTCTCTCAAAAGGATATTAACTTGAGATAGATTATATGTCATGAGTTCATCTAGTTTTATGAATTCAATATTTTCTATACTCAGAGGAAGGGAAATGTAGTAGTATATTCTCTCAGCAGGAGATCTTGTTCACAGTTGTTGAATGAGGCGTCAAAGCAATTGGCCTCATTACAGTTATCCTTTGTGGATGGAGATGGAGCAGATTACCTCCAGTTGATGGTTGTTACCACTCCTCTTTTATAATGATCTAGGGATGCACATCTTGGGGATACTGACTGTGAGACCCTACGTACATAGATATCCACTGGACATGCTCCTGGGTGATTTTCTAAAGGTGGGGAGCATGTCGTTCTTTTCAGAGGACACATGATGGTACTAGTGGTATTGTGAGAGGAGGTTCTAATATAGTTTCATATAATTTCTTTAGAGGTAAATAAATGTGTTTCAAAGATATACCAATATCTCTAAAATATTTTTTTTGGCGAAGAATGAAGAAGGGAGTTGTAGAGTTTATCTCTCGATGCCTTACTTGGCAGCAAGTGAAAGCTAAGCACCAAGTTCCAATGGGTTTAGCTCAACCTGTTGAGGTTCTAGAGTGGAATTGGGGTGTTATATACATGGAATTCATGATATAATTACCACATATTCTAGGGGGGAAGATTCCATTTGTGTGTTCATATATTGACTCACCAAGTCGGTCCACTTCCTAGTTGTCCAAGAGCAGAGTTCAGTGGAGAGCTGGGGATGCCTCTACATATAGGAGATATTCTTAATCCATAGAGTTCACTAAAAGATTTTTCTTGACCATGATACTCATTTTAGATATCGGTTATATAAGGGATTATAGGAGGATTTTGGGACTCATCCGAGGTGGAGAATAACTTTTCACCCCTAGACTGATGGCTAGACTAAGAGGACCATTTAGGTTCTGGAGGACATATTGTGAGATTTCATATTATAATTTTGTTTTATTTGGGAGGATCATCTACCAATGGTGGATTTTTCATACAGAAATAGTTACCATTCCACTATTGGTATGGTTCCATTCAAGGCCTTGTAGAAGAGACAGTGTGAGTCAAAACTTTTCTGGAATGACTTAGGAGAGTCAACACTTATGGTAATAGAGTTGGTGTGAGCCACTACTAAGAAGGTGGATATTATCTAGGAATGGATGAGGACTATACATAGCCATCAGAATTATTATCTGGACATAGGATATAGGCCCTTGTAATTTGAGGAGGGAGACTATGTGTTTCTATGGGTTTCACCTCAACATGGATTATGGATGTTTGGCCGAGGTAGAAAGTTATCTCTGAGATTCATTGGCCCTTTCTAGATACTATGTTGAGTTGGAGAGGTGGAATACCACACAGCTCTATCTTTGTAGTTAGATCGGGTATATGACATCTTCCACATGTCACATCTGAGTTGGTACATGAATGATCTGTCGCAAGTTATCGAATGGGGTGTGCTGGACATCGAGGATGGAGCAACCTTTGTTGATTACCTAGTAGATATCAAGGATTGGAAGGAGATGATCCTTCATGGATGAGAAATTACTTTAATGAGAGTTTAGTGGTAGCATGGGAATCTTCGAGAGAGAACCTAGGAGTAGGAGACCCAATTGCGAGATCAATACCCACATCTTTTTATATATCCACTTATTTTGTATTTTTTGGGACGTAAATCCCCAAGGTGGGGAGAATGTAGTGAATCAGATTTTCCATGTATTATTTTTTGATATTGTATGGATTATTTTTGAGACCATACACTAAGATGGCATGTGATTCTAAGTCCTAGTGTTCCTGTAATAAATATTTGAAATATATTAAATATATTAAATACATGCACACATAGTTTTCATGAAAAAGTTAAATAACTTCTAAATAGATGACCAAATCATAAATCAAAGGGCACTGTTGAGTTCAAGACATATGTTTTTCCTTAGGTGAAACATAACCTTTGTTTGTGCGGGGAATTTGAGAAAAAGTCATCATGGACGTAAAATGAATAAAATAATTAAATAAATTATTTTATTTTATTCATTGATGCAGTGACATAACCACTTCTATAAGTATACATTTATGGTGGATTCTTAGGTTTATACACTAAAACCTAGTGATTTAGGGAGCCATTGGAGATTAGTTAGAGGGCATTCCATGCGTAAATTACATATGGATCATAGTTTGTCAACCAGTGTTCAATGGAATTAGAGGATCTCACCAATGAAAATAGCGTAGCTTTGTTATTCATCAGTGATAGATCCAAATCTAGGTAGGATGTTGTTTTATTTGATTTATCCCCATTTTATGATTCCTACAGTGAATGTGAGTCAATCAAATAATGAATTTATTCATAGATCGTGCGTATAGTAGGTACGAGTTAGATTTATCCAGATATTGGGGAAATTGATTTGTGATGTTTGATTCATCACATTGTTTATTATTCTAATAGTAATGAATTGAGGCCAACACTAACATTGGATAAGGTATGTTCCTCATTTTTATGATATTATTTTTTCCCCATATCTTTTTTCATAATGATCAAATTTCATGGTCTGTGGTTTGAAAAATACCGAGAAATTGAATTTCTCGTGCACATTTAATGGCGCAAGGATTCAGTATTGTAGGTCTGGACTCAGTGCAATGTGGAGATCATATAACAATTGAAGTGATAGAAAATCAGATAGATTTGGGATACCTGATTCATGTTCTTTGGTACAGGATGATGGAAGAAATATGATACCATTTTCTTAATGGATTCAAAGGACAAATCCTGGTGTTTTATGACAGTAAGCCTCAACTGACACTATTCCTTGGTTTTCAACCTGAGGTGTGGCCGAATAAATGGTAAGAGGAGTGGGAGAAGACATGTGATTATAGATCTGTAATTTTGGAAATTTCTATAACAAATAGCATGTATTGAAAAGTTATATGTCATGTGGGGCCCTCATATCAGTAGCTAGGGTTTCTAGATGAATTTAAGCTTCACATGGCATGTGATAATTTCACACAATGTGTGACCCCTCCTTGATGGTTTGGTGTGTACCTTGGATGGTACACAGACATGGATAGGAGTACACAGGCATGGGAATGCTATGTACTCTAACATAGACATAGACATAGCCAGGCCAGGCGTACATGGGTAGTACCATGTACTTGGACATGGTCATAAAGTACACGGTCATAGACAAGTTGTGTCCTTTAACATAGACATGGGCATGGGTTGTGATACAAGGATAGGACCTGATGCTGAAGGGACATGTCGTGTACTACCATTACATGTTGTTTACTCCTTCAAAGTTGTCTTGGATCCCTTGTCCTATTCATCTTGGACAAGTTTCATTAGGGTGTGTTCCCTATATCCACTCCTTGAGTGCTAGTATGGGATCACATCATATATATAGGATAGTGATCCCTTCAGTAGGAATTCTGGAATAGAGTTGTTAGAATCCTTCCATGAGGCCTAGAGTGAGATCATCTATCATCTTCTTTCCCTAGGTGTAGTTTTTGTTATCTTCATGACCAACACTATGTGGGCGTTGATCCTCTACTTAGCGGGTTATTCTAGATTGGTTTATTTATATACCCTATAGACTTGGGTGTGATACTCATCTATTTATCATTCTCTTCATACTTTCATTATATAATTCTTATGGATAGACCTGATGATTTGTACATCTCAGAAAAACATTGTCAGTGATATCTGACTCAGGGAGTGTGTTCTTCTAGATGAGTGCTACGTGGAACCTTCGAGCAGGAATCATATTTTGGTATTATGGTGGTGAATTTACTTTGACATTTTGTGTCTTTTTTGAGTATATCTGAATATTCTGGTTATATTTTTTATAGAAATATACATGTGTAGATATGATTTTTATTATGGTTGTTGTATGCTTAGTGTTTTCAGGGTTTCCTACTGAGTATTGTTATACTCACCCCTACATAGGCTTTGACCACACATGTCATGGCTTATGCATATGATCAACCCTTTTATGGAGTCCAAGAGGTACCAGGGCTAGGTAGTTCTTAGTGATTCTGATGGATTGAGGTGCATTACTATTTATCTTGACAGTAGTTTCCATCTTTACTTTTAGGTTGGACTTGTTTTCAAACTCTTTTTGGTGGGAGTGTATTTGAACCTATTTACTTTCCATTCCCCCATCCCTTAAAAGTAGGATTATCAAAAAAAAGTCCTTTGGGCCATTCGGGTTTGTTTTCATACTCTGGTTGTGAGATTTAGATGTATGCATAAATGGTTTATCATTTGTTTTAAATTTCATCATTGTATAGTCTTTGAGATGTGTGTATGTTTATATGTACTTTAGGATAATGAATCACATGTTATTGATATGACTACTCAATGCTACTCTCTATCCCCTAGCCTATTAGAGACGGGCCTGGGGAGGCACGGAATGGGGACCATTAGGATGGGTCATGATAACATAGCTTTTTAAACCCCTTAAATTTCATAAAAATGGAAAAATAAATTCATTAGGTGATAATCACACCATATAAAAGAAATTATGGTTCACAATATCAACCATCTCTCATGGATTTGAAAATTATACAAAGAGACACTTATGACATTAGAAATTTTCAAATCAAAACCCCTTGAAAGATATGATTCCAAATGAAACATTAAATACCATGAATAATGATATGATCATGATATAAAATATTAAAGGGGTAGTAGATACATCATTCAAAAACACTGTGTATAATAGGAAATATGTCTCAAGAAAATAAATTTGCAACAAGAAACCATTAACTTGAATTCTCACTTAGTTGATCACACTCTAACCTCGTGGATAACAAGCACGTCCATATTAATCACCAATTTAATAACCATAATTATGTTTACAAACTTTTTAAACTTAATTTAGAATTATTATCTACATTTATATTAGTAATTTATTATCTGTTTTTATTATTAGGTGTGATTAATATAGATTGTTTTAAACTAGTTTCATAATAGCCATTTTATTCTTAAATATTCTCCCAAAGTTCATCATTCTCATATCATACAAGGTATTGGAATTATTGTTTTAGGGTATTTTGTAAAATTATAATTTTATTATCTAAGCTTTTTAATTATGGTTTTTTTATATGAACTTGGTGATGAGAATGTTTCAATTATTGTTAACAAATTAATGGTGGAAACTTAATTAATGAGTTATATAAGATCCTATGTCTGTATGGGATATAAAATTTAGTGAAAATTATTAATTATTAGTCGGTTGGGAGTTAGATATGGAATTAGGGTTCATATGGTAATTATGAGGCTGTGAAAAACTAAAAAGATGTATTTTATATGGGTAATGAGGTTATAATGGTGGATCAATGGTTTGTGAGAATGGTGGAGTGGGATTAGGGTTTCCAGGCTACTTATTATCATCAACCTATACCCACTAGCCAGCCAGTGGTAAGCCTACAAGCTAGAGGTAGCCACCATATAGCCGGTGTGAGGCACCATCTCACCAGTGGGGTTCTTTTAGGAGAAGAATTACCATTATGCACCCCCCCTAAATATTTTAAGAGGGGGTTCCCTCTTTCTCCTCCTGTTTTGGTGTGAAAAAGCCCCAGTTATACCCACCTCATTCCCCCTTAAAACCCATTGATTTGGGTGTGTTTCATCTCTATTATTCAGTGATTTGATGTATATATTCACCTTTAAAAACCTCCATTCATCATATCCTCCCTTCATCTCTAATTTTTCTCTCATTTATTTAGTATTTGTGTGACAATTCCACTGGATAATGTTGTAATTTTCTCAAAATGACAGGGCTTCTATGTGGCTTTTGTAGAGAACATCTTATAACATAAAATGAAAGCATTTTATCATTGATTTGATGAAGGTATGTAATAATTCCAATTTATGTTTTTTATTTAAAAATTAAATTAATTTAATCACCAGAATGGTTTTAATTATTGAGGTTTTAGCTTGGTGTAGGTTTAGGGGTACACCAGGAATAGTCAGTTCCCTATTGCTTGAAGATTCAATGATAATTGGATTCATTGTGATTTCATGGTAATTATTAATATTTGGTTTTAATTAGTATAATTAATTTTAATTTTTTAATTAATTTTTTAATTAATTTTTTATATTTCTTGGACTAAGACAGGAGACTGAGACATGGGTATGGGTTTTCATGATTATGGACAAGATCTGGCAGTAGTCGTCAGTCTCTCTACTAAGGGAGACAAATTCAATTTTAATACTCGATCTATTTGATTTAAATTAAAACTTTTATATTATATGGGAATTATTAAACACATAAGAAGTGCCTTGGACTGATCAAAGTTCCAAGGGACATTATAGACCCTCAATAACTAGCTTACTCACCCGGTTACTAATGGTCAAGGTCGTGACTATTTTTATGGTGAACTACACCAACTGGGCCCCTTGAGGGGTGTGATAAAGTGAGTTTTTACTAGTGATCCTTGTTTAGGAAACCCTTGAGACCTCTTGGTAGAGGTATTATGACTTGGAGATAGTTTGGCTCTATGGTATGTACATGATCCTAGTGATACCTTAGATCCCTTAGGCTTGTTGAATTGAATCTAGGGAAATTATTATTTCCCCTTGAGATGTGACTACCATATGGTTATGATATGGGTAGATTACTAATAGGTTGGGGTATGGACCAACCCAACTGGCCCTAGACATTGAGGTTGGGCATGAACCATCTCTATAGACCATTTCTGATGAGGCATATCTCATGTAGCATGTGATATTGTTTTCTATTTAAGGCTATTCCTTAAGTGAATTTATTGATATCAAGCACCCCTGGTCGGGTTCCTCCTCCTAGGTACTGATCTAGGGAACTCAAGTAGGTACACCAACTTTTATTAACCCAAATTTGGTGTGTATGGGAAAGGGTAGTGATGGTGTTGAATGTCACCTTATAACTCATACCTTTCACATGATCCAATGGGTTGTGGGTAGTGATGATGAGTTTAGGAGTTTTTTCAACCATTTTAAACTTTTATTTTTATAATTAATATGTAAAATACCCTTGGGTGGTGTTTATTTTAATTGAAAGGAAAACACCCATAGTAGGGAGGTCTGTGATACTGAAGAAAACTTACCTAGTTTGTAGGTCGTTGATACTAAGGAAAAATCCCATAGTATGATGGTATATCATACTAATAAATACTATCCAATTAGTTAGTTCTATGATAATAAAAGAAAACTCTCTTAGTATTAAGGACTGTGATAATAAAAGAGAACTCCCCTAGTAGGGAGGTTTGTGATACTATTGGTGGAGTTGTCATTGATTTTGAGCAGGGGTTATATTAGTTCTAGTTAAATCATAGGTCATACTATGTGCTAGATATTAGGTCTTGTGAGGTATTTGGTGGGCATGGTAGAGTCTCCCTCACTACTGAGGCTTGACTACTGAGAACCGTTGTATACTATGATGGAGAACTTTTTAGGTTTTTATTGCATGATAGAGTATTCCTAGGGTCTTTATCATGTATACTGGGGTGAGTATATCCCTTAGGTTATTATCACTATATACTATGGTGAAATACCCCTAGGTAATTATTATGGTTAGTATGGATATCACAATGTGCTCTAAGACACTCTAGAACTGGCTAGAGTAGGTATAGTTGATCGGGTCGTGGTCATAAGGATCGATGGTTGGTGATTTTTCTTCAATTGTTGTTTATTTATTAAATGTATGTCACCTACGTGTATCATGAAATTACTAGTATGCAAAGGACTGCATTGGTTATTCCCTACAGAGTTTTGTACTCACACCCTTCTTGAGCCACTATTTAACTTTGGTACCTGAATATACTCTCACTTGGTTGTAGGTATAGGTTGGGAAAGGGCCCAGGTTTTTCATGATCAAGTAGGATATGTGAAAGTATGAGACTGAGAGGAGGTGAGGCTCCGAGTTGGGAGAAGAGACTCATTTTTATTTTTTATTTTATTTTTATTTTTGAATATGATAATTCTAGTTGTATATTGGTCTTGTATACATTTCTATAAGCTCTAATTCATTTTTTATAGCATGTTAAATTTATTTATTATTATTTTCACTTAGGTTTAGGGGGTATAGTATCCTCATAGTACTACCTTATCTCTCTGCTATTAGTTGGTATCCTTTTGCATATGAAGAGATGCACCTGAGGTCATGTGGTGCCACTAGTCAAGTTACTATTCATAGCGAGTCAGTTGAGGATGTTACAAAGTGGTATCAAAAGTGTTTTTATTTGTCTTACAATATAGGATATGGTATCAAGGATATATAGGAATGTGTTATATTTTGTGATGAATATCAGGATAGTGCCTCACAAAAACATGTTCTGATAGGAATTCTAAATTACCAGGGGCTTCAAATTACTATTCATGGTATGTGATGTTATGATTATATGACTTTACATTATGTGATGCACATGATGTTTGAAGTTTATGATTTATTATGGATTTAGATCTTGGATTGTAGAGGCAAGATATGTATCATGAATCAATAATAGGTACATATTATTCACATGACACATATTCCTTATTATGTGTTATTTTAAAGCTAATGATAGAGTCACAGCTGTTTAAATTTTCAACAACAACTAATATGGTGTTTTAATATATAAGTTCTTGGTGGAATTATACTCAGTTAGACTACCTTGTGTGTGTGTGTGTTTGTCATCTTGATGGTAGGTTATGTAGATATATATAGAGATGCTTGATGATAAGGATGGAGATGATAAGGTTCCATGTGCATATGAGGTGTGGTGATCCAAGTGGGTTGGTGTAGGCACATTATGCCTTAACATTAGACCCCATGTGATTTATATTTATTTATAGGATATGTTATTTAATGTTTTAGTAAAAACCTATATGGTGTTTTCCTATACATATTGGAATGGAATTCTACTTAACTAAACCATGTAGTTAATATTCATTTGATACAGATCATCATAGGGTGATTCTAATTGTATGTGAAAACCTATGTGATGTTAAAAAATCCTCTAGGAAGTCATGTAAAGATGCTCAGAGAGGGTGGGTTCTATGGGATTGGGTGATGTTTTTGGCATGTGATACCTAATATGGGTAGGTGAGACCTTATAGTAAGTTTTTAGCACGTGAGTATCCCTGTTATAGACCCTAGTGATTTTTTATTTATGGATTATGTTGGAGACCCCGGTGGTCATGAGGTGTAGCTCAATATTTTAGTGAGACTATGTCAAGTGATATATGTGAGGGTAACCCATGAGAGGGGTTATCTCTGGTTGTGACTACCTTTGGAAATGATAATCACAGGTAAGTTATTACATTGGGAATTGATACATGGAACATGTTTTACCAACTAACAACAAAATTTTAGTATTATTAAAAATCTATTAAGAACAATACAAGAAAAAACCAAGAGAAGGAAGGCCAGAGCCCCAAGATTCGGGGGGTTTAAAGTAGTAGATCCTAAGAGTGTCTCCTCTAACATGGTCCACACATTCTAGGGGATAAGATCCCAAACTTGAGTAAGATACAAAGTTACCTTCATGATAGGACCATGATGCAAGAAAGTCTACCACCTTGTTTCCCAATCTCCAAGTGTGATTCAGGCTCATCTGATTATTTATAAGGGTTCTACATCATCTAATGTCATGTAAAAATTGTAGAAGTTATGGTTTTTTTATTTTTATTCTATTTTTTTCTTGAGATTAAGAACCTTGAGTTTTATGCCTTAGTTTTTTGTAGAAAGTATAATTTCAAAGGGTATGACCATTTGGGTTCCTAACCCAATTTTTTATAGATATGTTTCTATAAATAATGAGGGCATGGGTAAATACCCATGTTTTTATAATGGTGTCATATGATTGATTGGTTTGTGTTGAATCATGGCATAAGTGAGGTGCCTAATTTTGAATAGGGGCATCAAGGGTTCTTCTAGCTTTATGATAGTGGGAGAATGGTCACCCTGTTTTGATGATATACAAATCATGAGATATTGATTTGGGTCTTAGTGATCGGGTGGAATAGGAGTGTATTACCATTATAGTTAAGGGAGATCAAGGTGATGAACACTATCATGCATGACGATTATGGGTGGGATAAGAAGTGATGGGGTTTTGTGAGTTTCTTATGGGCCTAGTGTACCATGAATTTGAAAATCACTACTTGGGAGGAGCATTACCAATTTAATTGTGGTCAAACTTAATGAGGTAGATCCATAGAGTCAAATGTGGGTGTGTATCTCATTATTGATGGGATTTTGGATTAGGATGAATGATGTCATTATGTGAGACAAGAACCAGTAGAAAATGATATTTTTTGTTAATTCTCAGTTATAAGAAGGCTTATCCATATTCAGTCATCAATTTAAATAGTGGATGGAGTTTGGGCTACAGTTAATGGGAATTTGATCTAATGATGCAACAATAAGGACACTCCTATTATGGTGAGAAGGATGTTGGTCATGGTGATATGACCCTCAAAAGAGAGGGATCATGGATGCATGAAACTAGTTATTAGATGGTCGATAGGGTATCAATACTGCAAAATAGACCTTTAAGAGTGTTAAAATAGGCCTTTATCAGTACTAAAAAAGTGTTTACTACCATAATAGGGTTAAAATCCAAAGGTTTTATTAGTTCTTTTAGAAGCACTGGTAAATGCCACCATTTATCAATACTTTTATTTAGTGTTGATAATGAGACCCTTTATCAGTGCATCTACCAGTGCTGATAAAGGGGCATACTGTAGTGTGATGTTACAACACACTAAAGCACTAGAAAGAGGGCATGATGAAGTGTGCTATAATATCACACTATAGTAGTAGAAATAAGAAAAATCAGATAAAAATATATAATTTAAATGAAATAAAATTTACAATACAAATACCAGGAAATAAATGATTATTGAGAAAAATTACAAACCTATATAAAAGAACAAACCACCCCTACTTAAGAAAAAGAATGAACCTCTATAAGAAAAAAAATTCTTATGTGAGTAAAAATATAAAAAAATAAAATAAAATAGAAAGTGTTAATTTTAAACTAAACTTTGAGTCATTCCAGAAACACTATGTATTGGATTGAGTTACAGTTGATTCTTACATGTCACACAATTTATTATTCATCTTCAAGAATTATCTCTATGAAAATTAACTAAATAAGTATAAGATAAAAATGATAAGGAAATTAATTAAGTAATAGTAGATAGAATGATGAGAAAACAATCTACGCTCTTTTTCTTGGTTTTGGGAATTTGATGTGCGTTTTAAACTAAAATGACACTTATATATTGAAAAGAAGCACTTGGAGTCATACTGGTCACATCGTGCATCAGATTTAGGTGTGGATTATTTATACACAACCTAAATGACTTATGTATCATTGTTCTAAATTATCAAAATAATATAAATGTACTTCCTCGATTATGATCATGTCACTTGTGTTTTTACTAAAATGTCATTTTAAACTGGAAACATGTAATTTGAGTCATATTGGTCACATCATGTGTGGTTTTGACATGAGACTAATTCCTACACATCACAAATTAATTCTAAATAATTTTCATAAATTATCAAAATAATATGAGTGTGTTGGCTCAGTTTTTCGTTAGTGACACTTTTGGAACTAAAATGTCAATTTTAAATTAATAACTGACACTTTGTGTTATATTGGGCACATAATGTATTTGATTGAGGTAAGTATAATTCTTACAAATAAAAAATGACTTATGGGTCATTTTTTAAATAAAAAAAATACGAATTTGTTTTCTTGGTTTTGAGTATTTCAGTTGTATTTTTTACTAAAATTAATGTCAATTTTAAATAAAAAGACACATTTTGAGTCATACTGGTCACATTGTGTGTTGAATAGATGGAAAAATGATTCATAAATGTCCCAAATTAATTATGGATCATTTTACTAAAGTATCAAAACAATACGAATATGTTTCCTTGGTTTTGAGTACATCATTATTTATTTTTACTAAAATTCCATTTTAAACTAGAAACATACATTTTGATTCATACCAATCACATCATGTGTGGGTTTGACGTCAAAATGATTCCTATAAATTAAAAATTAATTATGAATCATTTTCATAAATTATCAAGACAATACAAGTTCATTTATTTGGTTTTTAGTGAGTGGAAATTTTTGAACTAAAATGTAAATTTAAATCGATAATGGACACTTTGAGTCATACTAGGAACATCATGTATCAAATTGAGGTGAGGCTGATTCCTACATGTCACAAATGACTTATGGATCATTTTCCTAAATTATCAAAACAATATGAATTTTTCTTGGTTTTGAGTATAAATTTTGTCTTTTTTAGTAAAATTAATGTCAAATTTAAATAAAAATATGCACTTGGAGTTAGGTTGATCACATTGTGCATCGGATTAAAAAGCGGTTAATTATTACATGTCCCAAATGAATTATGGACCATTTTCCTAACGTTTGAGAATAATAAGAAAGTGTTTTCTCAGTTTTTATTACATCACTTTTGTTTTTTACTAAAATGACATTTTAAACTGGAAACGGGCACTTTGAGTCATACCGGTCGCATCATGTATCAGTTTGACATGATTGATGTCTTTAAAAGTTAAATTTCAATTTTACACTAATAAGGGACACTTTGAGTCATACCGAGAACATCATGTATCAGATTGTAGTGTGTTTGATTTCTACATGTCAAAAATTACTTATGGATTATTTTCCTAAAGTATCAAAGTAATATTAATGTTTTTTCTTGATTTTGAGTAAGTAATGTATGTTTTGAACTAAAATATAAATTATAAAATAAATACATATCATTCAATTCATACCAATCACACCATGCATCGGATTGAGGTGTGGTTGATTGAGTGTGTGATGTGTGTTTTCCTTTTAACCATCTGAATCAATCCAGAAAAGAAATAAATGTTCCATTTGGATGGAAGAAGAAACCCTATTCTTCCTAAAATGCCTCATCCAAAAGTACCATGTTCTCTCCTTTCTAGATTATTGAAAATGATTGAAGGAAAACCATGTCTTCCTAAAAGATTTGTGAAAATAAAAAAACATAGATAAAAATGATAAGAAAATTAACTTAAAAATAGTATATAAAATGGTAAAAATGACCAAATAAGTAGTAGGAATTCACCTTTTCATGATGGTTGTATACATTGTTGAACAATTTATTTATTTTTTTTATCTCAGTTTTATCCTCAAAGTATAATCTATCATGAGCAAGAGAAGCTTCAAACAAACAACCCCAACTCATGAAAAATAATCCAACCATATAATAAAATAATTCTTTGGTTAATAATACTATAAAGAAATAAATTAAACATAAATATGAAACAATAAATTAATAAAATGTAGATTTAAAACTGAAATAACACAATTTGAGTCATACTAGGTACATCGTGTATTACTTTGAGGTATAGTTGATTATACCATGTCTTTTTATCCTATAATGCATTGAACACTCTGGTTCGCCTAACAATATTGCATTTTTATAACCCATAATGTTTAATTCATTGAATAATAAAAAGAAAATTTCATCATCATGAGTGAATTATCCTTGTTGAGTGCATGATCATAGTGTAGGAGTGAATCATCCATGTTAATGAAGTCATTTATTCCTAGAAAACATTAACCATTAGTGTAGACAAATCATCATTCATTGATTGAACTAAAATAAATATTTACATATCAATTTTTATGGAACATAATAAAATCTATCTTACCCTTTCATTGTCATAGAGAGTAAAAACTCCATGATAAAGCATTTACCTTCTTTGATGGAAAAAACTTCAATGTTACCAGATATGTATTTTTTGAAGACACTAAACTCTATTATAAATTTTTACCCCTTTTTGATAGTATTAGACATCATTATATCCCTTTACAGCATCCAAATTAAACTAGAATCTATTGAATCCTTTAAGTCTTCTTGGATTGTTCTTTAAATTTTTATATCCTTTTCAATATTCTAGGTGGTGATAAAATCTAACATAACATCATAATTATTTGTTCATAAAAATTTTAATATCCATATTCTCATTTATTATTTAATGAGAATGATGGTGATTTTTTTATTAATGAGCTTGTCATCATGGATCTTTTTATATAATTAATGTTCACATGCATAATGAATGTTACTTGTATAGATTTCACAAGCACTTGTGATATTATATCATGCATCTAATTAATGTTAAAATTTCCCAAATAATTCCACCACCCACCAAAGTAAAACCATTTTATTGTTATTTTTGGAAAATTCATGATTCAGTCGATGAAAGTTTGTATTTATTTATTTTTTTAGAGGTTTTGGATCAAGCTACTAGCTTATTTTTCAAATGGTCATTGTTTTTATTTTTGATTCTTGATAATTTAATTTTAATCAAGTTCTTCATTTTTGGTGATTCCTTTATAGGTCATTTCTTTTTATTTGATTTCATGTTTCCTTTGACACCAGCCCTCTTCAATGACCACAATCTCTCAAAGTCAATTTCCCTCCAATAGTTCTATCATACACCTGCTGGATTCGGTGATTTATTCCACACATATTTATTCAAACATTTGATTTGTATTATATAACTATTTTATGATTATATTTGTGTTGTGTGAATCTTAATTGGCTATTGGATCCATTACTAAGACCCTTTGTTTGTAGTGTAGAGAAGTCATGGGCAAGCAACTACAACTATTTTTTTGTTCAATTTTTTCTTAGTTATGGGTTTCTTTCACACTTCATTAATATTTGATAATACTTGTAATGTTTTAATAGAAATTATATCTTATGATAATATATTTGAAAAAAATATTGGTGTTTTTTATTTTTATGAAAAAATTTGTTCCACTTAAATTCCTTTATAAAATCACTTAAACAAGTGGTGAAAGATATTTTTTCAATAAGATGACTGAGACACTTTCACAATGGCTCTTATCTTAAGTGAAAATTGTTGTTCACACTTTTCAACAATTTTTCTCAAACACATCCTTGGTATGATCATCATTATACTCCATTTCCCAATAATTATATTGTTTTCAAGACAGTGCTTCATCTTCCCCTCCACCTTGGTCTCTGCCTCTACCTCATCCTCCACCTTAGTCTCCAACTATAACTCTTCCTCTTCCTCCATCTCCACCTATACCATTTCCCAACAATTTTATTGTTTTTAGTTCAGTACTTTTAAACAAATTGATTTCCTATATTTTAATTATCCTTGAGAAACATATCAAAAATAATATATAAGAATTATGACACTAATGCTTCACACCCAAAATTTATTTCTAAGATCATAGCTCATACTAGATCACAAACATAGCATGTAATCACCTAAATTTGTTGTTATAAAACATTCTAATAACATATACGCTGCTCACTCATATCTAAAAAAATTACTTCTTCTTTTGAGTATGAATGTTGTTAGCAATCATGATAGTACAGAGAAAATATAGAAAAACAAATGATTAAGAAATATATTTAAATAAATTTTAATTACATTTGGAAATTACTTTTTGGGGGATGTTGATATTTTTATTCTTTATGATCTCTCCCATAAATTTGCAAACATAATATTCATATTGTTACCATTATCTTGCTTCAGAGACTATAGAAGAATTGACCAAAATAAGTAAATTGTTTTAAAATATGTTTCTATATTTAAATCATTCAATATATACCTTAATATGTTTCCATTTTTAGTAATCCATGGGCTTTATATATTTAGATATCGACTTCATTCCATGATTTATCCTAGATTTAGTGACCTCCCTATCAAAAAAAATTCTTGTTGAAACACATAATGAAACATATAATTTGTAGTTTATCTATAAAATATTGATTTTAGTGTATTACAAATCCAAAATAAACACCATGTGTGGTCGGTTTATGGGATATCTATGCATTGGATCCAAAAAATAAATATTTGGGGTATCTATATTGAATGCAATCAACATCTATTGCTGCTTAAAAAACAGAAAAAAATAAGTAATTAAAAAAATAAAAATATATTATAAGTGATTTGATTGTAGATTTTTAGTTCTATATTATAGGAATAAAAAAGAGTCTATCATATGATATTTTTTTCTTAAATTCTTTGAGTAGCTCATCTCTTTTTTTCTCAATTTCTTCATTTCCCAAAGTAATTTTTTCTATAGAAATGATGATGGGATTAATGAATCTAAATCATTATTCACACGGTTTTTCCTTTATATAGTTGTAATATAAACTAATGTAGAAAATATGAATTGTTATTAACATTAATAAATATATGATCTCAATATTTTGATAGTCTTATTATGAAAATGTACCTTATGTATGTATTCACAACTAAGACACCCAGCCATTCATGCTTGAGAATCCCATTTATAGTCTCGAGACCAATTATGTTTTTCATGAAGGTTATATATATTTATTTTTCCTATGTAATTTAAGACATATATTCATTTTTAAATGTGGTAACTTCATGAATTTGTAATGATAATAAATGTTTCTTTGGAATTGGTGTGGAGAAGGTACTCTTGGAAGGTCATTTTGATTTCTTGGTCGATTCACTAGATTGTCTTAATCCAACCCTATGTTTCCCCATCTCTTTATCCGTATGTAATATCAAAACTCATTTTAGACCTTTTTCCATCAAATATTACAATTTTTTCATATGAAAAAAAAATTTAAATACATACCTCATATATCTTTATAAGATTATATGGCCATGCTATGAAAGTTACAATAGCATCATATACCGTTGTAATATCTGGATCATAAAGTGGAATAGAAAACTCAGTATTCGGCTCATCATATATCTCATTCCACAATATTATGTGATATTTTGGGAGTTATTTATGGTTTATCTTATCTTATGGGATATTATACACCGTACCCCTCAAAACAAGGCGGTGCATGGGTGTTGAAAGATATAAATCACATAGAACTATACCCTATAGAATTTTAGTAATATAAAGTTATCAGAAGTCATTTGATTCACATTTAGGAGAAGGAGTAATGAAAAAATTTATTACCTTGGGAAATGTATGTGGTTTGGAGGAAAGACTAGCCTCAAATCTAGTGGGTTCATTTGGTTAATGTGGGGATATTTGTTCCACCGTCGATTTTCTTTAATCCTTTCTCATACATTGATCTACCAAAATAGACTAGACAATAATATTTTACAATGAATCTATTTGTGTTTGTAATAATTTCACCATATTATATGTATCTTCACGTAGTTATATTTTATCGAAATATGTTTATAGATACACTACAAAACCCAATCCTCTAATAGGACCATATTGTCTCGACCGATTCAAATCTACTAAAAGTTGTTTTTCTTCCAGTATGATCACTGTCGATTCTTGTGTCTAAACTGTATAAAAAATATAAACATAAATATATATTTTTATGTAATATTGTTATAAAACATAACAAATTACTATAATTTCATACATACACATTTTTCCCATACTAATTTTGTTTTCATCAACTATTTTACCCTCCTTATTTATTTGAGCCTCCTTCCCTAGAATATGGCATGGGATGGAAGTGGCTTTGGATTTTGATTCATCAATATGTATAAAAACAAAGGAACTTGTTTTGTTTCATATAACATAGAACTTTTATAGTTTATTTAAAATAAAAACTAATTTCTTCTATAGTGAAGTGTATCTCATCATTTCTTTGTGATAGGGGTACATTGGTTTTGATGCACATTATTTATTTTCAGAACTATTTTCATCATTATTTTTTTGTTTCATAAATTAAAATTTTGGAATTAAATTGGATAAAATAAATAATTTCAAATAATATTTTATTGACTATAGTAAAATTAAAATTATTTCTCATTATGATGATTAATTAATGAAATCCATGTTTCTATTTTATTATGTGTGTGTAACTAACTGGTGGGTGGGGCATTAATTTCCCCTCAGCATCTGATGATGTAACTTGGTAAGAAGAGTTTGGAATCCTCTATGGGATTTTACTGTGGCCATTAAGACAAATTTCTTATGAAAATATTCTAAAATAAAAAAAATAAACAAGGAATAATGAAAATTAAATCAACATTTCATTATATAAATTTTCAATAAAATAGAGAAAGTATATATTAATATTGTTTTTATATCTTTCCAAAGGTTTTCATTCATTAAATATTGTATATAGTTCCGTTAATCAATATCAATTTTCACATTCATCCTCATTGTAACCCCAATATAACTATTGAACAATGAATTTTTGGGGTCAATAGGTTGGCCATGTTAATTCCAACCAACCTTAAATTTTATAACTTGACGTATTCCCTTAATAAGTTTATACAATGTTGTGATACTGCATCGTTTTTGTTTTTTCCATCAAATATATTGATCCCATAATAATTCTACTATTTCATCATCAATAGTCTATTCTTCCTCAAGATTGGTGTGACAACCCAAACTTTTATTAATGGAAATTCCTCTTGATCTAATTAAATGTATTATTATGTAAAATGGTTATATAAAATATGCACTTCTTTGGATTTATGATTTTGGATATTAAAATACCATTTAGAACTGTGACTGTTGCAAATATAGTCATTAAATAGTGATCACATGATTAGTATAAATATAGGGCTTTAATAAATCCAATTTACTCAAACAAAGTAAGTGATGGCCTTATCCAGTATAATTTCTCCATACAAATCCCATTTTTTAAAGCTCAGAAAGGAGGTGGAATCATTGGGCTTCACTCTGGGCCAAGCCCAAGCTAAGCTTCAACACGTTAAGCTCAAACGGAACCGCCTATGGGAGAAGTGGAAGTTGATAGAGATTACCACCCGAGCGATGTTATCCAAGCCACCCCAATAGTTTGTCATCATCACACAACATACCCTTTGGTCTTATGTGGGTGTGATAAGGGGTTATGTAACAAGACCCTAGTACTATGATTATTTACATTATTTTTGTATATAGAATATACTTTCATTTTATTATTTTTAATTTATAAATAGTTTTTAAAGAAAAAATAGCATTTTTAGATAACTCAGAAATCTATTTTGATGAATTAATGGATTTTTTAATTAAATAATATTTTAATTAAATATTATTACTAAATTAATTTTTATATAATATTAATGACTATATAATTATTATGAATATGATTGTGATTTTTATTAAGGTTTGAAAGCTATTTTTTTCAAAACCCATGAATTTTCGATAAATGTCAGTTTTTATTTTAAAAGTAAAAATTCACATATTTATAAAATTATTTAGATAAAATAAATATTATTTTTTGAATCAGGATTTCTAAATAATCCAATGGTGAAATTATCATAATTTTCTATGGCAGTCAAATTTTTGGGTAAAAATTAAATATCGTTTAAATATATAATGTGTTTTATGACATCATAATGACCCAATAGTGATGTAATAAAATACTATAAACATTACGCTCAGCCAATATATTTTTTACAATTAAAATAATGTAATTTTAGGTTTGTTTGATTTATTTTATAATGCTTTAGTGGACCCTTCAAGACTTATAAAACATTTTAACTTTTTAAATTGATTTCCTTGAGAGTATGACTCACCTACACATAAAAAACCTATTATTTTAAGAATTTTGGCCATTGGACTTATAAAATAATGTTTCCACTCTCATTTTTAAAAAACCATGGGCAAAAACCATGGGTTGGTTTGTGTTTTTGATTAGTTTAATGTGTGGTATCCCAAACCTAAATAATAAATAATTCCCTCTACTTTCCTATATAAACCCACCCAAGCTCCCACTTGCTCTTCACTCAAAGCCTTTGGAGTCCATCCAACCTCTTCCATCATATTTCTAGAACCCTCATATGGTGCCTCAACCTCCCAATAATCCTCCCTCAATCCCCTCCCAATCCTTTGGGATCATACATCCAAGTAAGGGATTCCTTCCTTTATCATTTTATCCAAGTTTCTTAATATTGTTATGCCCATTTATTTTCAATTATAAATGTTGGGGTATGATTTAACACCTCCCAAATACTACCCTATTTATGTTTTAATGATGAGAGAGTCCTTTTATCTCTAATTAATGCCTCCCATGTACACATGTTTCCATGCCAAAATTCCGCAAGGAATTTCTCTCTCCTCATTTACATTCAAACAATTCTATTGTATTATGAATCCAAATTCCTTTAATTATATTGGGAAATGTATTTATATGACCCCATTAATGTCCATTTCATGTACATATGAAGAGACACCCTTTTCTCTCTTATAAACCTTTTTTATGAAGTCATATGTCACGTAGTTATGCTGTCGAAATTACACCGCCATTTTCCAAGACAAAATCATTGTGTAGTGAATACCATGCCCATTTCTATATCAAGGGTATTCACCTTTATGAACATTTACTAATTGATGTAATAGTTTCATGTATGAATTATACATTCCTTTACCGTGGAATAAATTATGATGATTAAGTAATCTATGTTGTATGATCTTTTGTAACACTTATGAATGAAATGAAATGTTTAAGAAGGGTGTGCCCTGATAGCGCTCCAATGCATTGGGTAAATATTAGTATCATGATACATCAAGTTCAATGAGGTTTTACTCATGATAATTCAAGTTCAATGAGGGTTTACTCATTCTCCATGTTCAATGAGCCTTGGCTCATGCTAATACCATGTTAAGTGTTGTTTCCACATTTCCATGTTGTGATAATCATGATTTATCATGACTTTATGTTCATGTTTCTTTTATGCTCTGTTGGTATGCCTATTGCCTAACATGTATTTTACTCTTCATGTTATTCCTTTATTACTCCCTTACTGGGCTTTATATCTCACCCTTTTCTTATGCGTGTCCTCAAGTTATCCCATGAAATGCTAAGTACGAGGTAATGTAGTGTTCATGTAAAGGAAGTTTTCAATAAAGATGTTGTGTTTCATGTTTTAAGTCATTATGTAATGTTCCTAAGCACTAAAGCCGCTATAACTTTAAATATTCTATGTTGTATAAAGTAAAGAGTTTATGTAATAAATCATGTTTAAGTGTGTAATAAAGAGAAGGGTTGTTATAATTGGTGACATCATCATGGGAAGAATACATTATCTACATGAGTAGTCAAACATTTAATTTGTCTTGAATAACAACAACATAAAAATAGATAAAGTATTTGAAAAGGTTTGTATGCATTCTCTATATCAAAATTGATAAACACTTTCACTGCATCTTCATACTCTTTTTTCAAATGTTTAGAATGCATCCATTCTTAAGTATGTGGTAAATTAAATTTAAGAAAATAATTACTCCACTACAGTAGGTGTTATCCTCTGAATTCATCCAAAGGTAAAAGTTATAGACAACTTTCATCCTCATAAACTTCATCTCCCAAATAGTTATCATTGATTTTTTTGAAGACTCATCCTCAATTTTTTTGGACATGAACCTGTATTTCTTGAACTACTCTAAGAAGTAGTCATCCCATACCAGGTGTCAGTGGTCATTTTGGATGACTACTGCTCATAATGGTTCAAGAAACATAGAAGAGATTGGAGATGAGTCTCAAGCAACAAAATGCAATAATAACTATTCAGGAGATAAAGATGGTGAGGATGATAGTTTTCTCCTAAAAACTTTTAAATTTACCACATCTTAATTTAATATTTCAAACCTCATCTCAAAAGGATAAAAGGTCCCTGAAACTACCATCAGAACATCAATTCATCCCCATTGAGTTGAACAAACTTTAATCTATGTTACTAGTCCTTTTCCCTCACCTATATATCAAATATAAGAGATCTATATCCACTGAGGCTCATATTTAGGGTGTGAGTATAAAAATAAACAAGTAAATACTAACTGGGCCCCTAAAATATAAAACAATTCATATATTTAAGTATTTGTTTAAAGTAGTAACACTAAAACTACACATGTATGTCAATTCATTGTGTACTAAACATGAAACAATGATAATCAAATGTATCGACTCCATTTTATACTAGTGAATTATACTAATAAAACCATAAGTTTATACCATGGTTTTTCCTGGACATTCAAATCATTTCACTAATAAGTGGTTAACATTTGAATCATAGGAGGATAAAATATTATTTATCTCCCTCTGGAAATAACCACATCACAAGTACCATGATATTTGACCTCATACCCCTATCATCCAAGACTATCCCTCGGGGATAACCATCACATGCACTTATTTCATCCAAACCATGAAATGGGTATAACATATCCATTTTTATTTGGAATTGAATGTGAAATATAGAAAATTATTAACATAATTGGTTACCTTGGGGAATAACCACACAATGGGTTACATAATACATTAACTAAATCTAGATTCTAAAAAACCATAATGAAGAAAAAACAACAACACAAATGTCACATCACATTCACTCTAGCCCTCGATGAATCACTAACATGTATATAGTAATTTATATTCAAACATACCATACCTATCCCTCACATAATACCCGCCATATTCTAATATATGATAAAAATTATTTTTATCACATCCACACATGTATTTATTATATAAAAAATTATAATCATACATTGAGATATATATTAAAATGGGGGTTCAAAACCCATTGGGTGCAAGACTGTAGCGGTACTGTAGAGGTACTGTAGTAGCGGTGGTACTGTATATTGGTGGGTATTGTAGCGGTGGTAGGGAATTATAGTAGAGGCGGTACTGTGCGGTACTATAGCAAGCAGGTTACTATTCACAGAATGGGCATTGGGCCAAAAAATTGGGCCTACGGGCTATGTAATGGGCTACAAACCCACTGGGACTTTGAGATATGTAATGGGTCTCCCTCTACCCAGTTAAAAAGAGGTCTTTTCTTTGCTATAATGATAAAATGAGGCTTCGGCCCCAACCTTTACAAAAATATCAAGTGGTTATTCAAAGAAAATATTTTAAGGTAAGATTTTTCAAAATTTTACAAAAAAATAGTTACATATTACGTTTAATACAATAATTTTAAAAAATATTACTATAGAGAACAAATTTTAGACAAGTAAACAAAAAATATTAGTTAAAAAATCAGTAAAAAAATGTATACAAAGATATAAATGAAGACCTAAAAAATAAAAGTCACAAAAATTTTCCATTTCCTAAAATTCTAATGTCAAGAAAAAAATCATATTACATTTTATAATAATTCATATAGTTACCTCAGTCAAAAAAATATTATATATGTATATTAGTTCATTTTACAATATAAATATTATTAAAACCATATTTGTTTATGATTACAGTAAAATAATTGGAAGAATATATTTATCCTACAAAAAAATATATATTATGAACCATTTAATCTAAAAAATAAAATATTAAATACATATATAAAAACAATAACTAATATGGTATCATAAACTTAAAATTCCTAAATCGAATAATTAAACATGATAATCACTTAAATATTTCAATTATAGCATGTGTAATACATAATAATTGATCAAGATTCTATAAAACCCATGTTTTCTCAAATCTAACATAATTAAAATAATTAACTGTCATTAATTATGTTGAAAAACAATCTAAATCCCTTATCAATGGAGTTATTTAATTATTATTGAATTATTTAAATCATGAATAATATTTTTCAATGGTTAATAAACAATAAATTCTCTATTTTCAAAAAATACTCTAAAATATATACATTATAAACTCTTACATATCCTACATGATCTAAATATTGTGAAATTAATATAGATAAACTTACACTTAAAGGAAATTATGAATTAATTTATATATTTAATGAGAAACTACTTTTTACATATAATTAGAACAAAAAACTAAAGACAATTTTTTTTCAAAAAACAATAAAACCTAGCACTCATTATTTTTTAAAAAATATGTTTATCCCATGTATACTCTAAACCCACTAATATTCAAAAATAACCTAAATGAAATATTAATTATAGATTATACCATATTATATTTCAAAAATATAATTCTCTAATTATAAGTGTTCATTTTTATCACTTTAATAAAAAATGTTATAGAAAATACCATAAAATCAAATAATAGAAGGTGGGAATAAATATTATTTGAACCCAATTTTCAATAAAAAATTACATTAAATTGAAATTCATTTAATATTAACATATTTAAATAAATAAATATACCTATCAATGTAGCATTATTTTGAAAAAAATAAGGAACATGTGAAATATAGATCATGGTGGCCTTTAATAATGTAGTTTGAGGGAATTAGGACTCCTGTATCATTAAAAGACATCATAGAGAGACCTAAAGCCATATAAAATATATATAGAGACCTTGACCCTTCCAACTAAAGATATCATGTCTTAATCCATATTTTATTCTATAATATTTTTGGAGAAACTCAAATGATTATAATAAATACTGTTGAACTACATATTATGTAGTTAATTGGCCAATTGGTTATTGTTTGTGATAAGAACATGTTTGGAAAAATAAAGATTCAATTACAACTATTGATGGGATGACTCCCTTATCGATGCACAATAATATTATGAACTTAACATCCTTTACTTACTCTATAGCAGAAGATCTCACTCCATGGGAATCCACAAAGACTATAATGATGGAAAGGATGAGTCCACAAATCTATGGCAAGATACATGAGGGAAGGTGGAAATAAAAATGGAAACAATGAGGAATAATGAGAAATACTAATCATGATTAGAGTTATGGGAGAAGAGAAGTAGGGTTCATCACTGTTGAGAACATCACAAAAACACAAACTGTGGAACCCAAACATGCAATCAACGAGAGAGGAAAAAGAGAAAAAAATAATATACCTTGGATTCTAGCCTTGATTCGTCTGAGAGAATATAGAGGAGGAGCATCGGTAGGATGAGAGTTTTGTGAGAACTTGATAATCACGACTGAATCAGTCGCAGTTAGGGTTATTTTAAATTGATCAAGGACACTTTTATTAGCACATTCAAAAAAGATATGATAAAGATTGAGCTTTATCAGCACTAAAAACACTGATAAAATACATCTTTATCATCATTAAAGTTTTTCTGATGATAAAGATGTCTTTTATCAGCACTTTTTTAGCATTGATAAACCTATATCTTTATTAGTGCTAAAGAAGTGATGATAAAAGGAACCTTTATCAGTAGTTTAACTTTAACGTTGATAAAGGATTTATAATTATAATTATTAATAAAAAAATATAAATATATTTATATAGTTATATATTTATTTATTATAATTTTATAATTATTTAATAATATAATTATTTATTTATAACTACATAAATAATTTTAAAAAAATGTATTTTTTATTTATAATTATAAAAATATAATTTTTTAAATATAATAAATGTAAATTTATAAATATAAATATAATTATTTATTTATAATTTTAAATATATTTATATCATTATATATATTTGTATAATTATATATATTTATATTTATTTATTTAATAAATATATATAAATATAAATATATTAAATATATTCATTATTTAAATATATTTATTATAATTTTATAATTATAAATATATTTATTTCATTATATATATTTATATAATTATATATATTTATTTAATAAATATATATAAATATAAATATAGTAAATATATTCACTATTAAAATATATTTATTATAATTTTATAAATATTTAAATATATAATTATTTATTTATAAATTTATGAATAATTTTAAAAAATAATATTTATACAGTTATATAATTATATATAATTATATAATTATATATATATATGCCCCATGATGCAACTCAATGGTAGTTTCCCCTATGGGTCTCGATGAGGTCTCAAGTTCGATTCTCGCCGAGTACATACCTGCATTGTATATTGTCTACTTTTCTTTGTAATGTAGCCTCTTTCCCTAAATAAACTGAGGCTTCGGTCTTAACTTATATATATATATATATATAGTATTCATTATTTAAATAAATTTATTATAATTTTACAATTATTTAAATGTATATAATTATTTAAATGTATATAATTATATAAATAATTTTTTAAAAAAATTATTTGTTTATAATTATT
Organism: Viscum album; assembly: GCA_963277665.1. NCBI lineage: Eukaryota > Viridiplantae > Streptophyta > Magnoliopsida > Santalales > Viscaceae > Viscum > Viscum album. The sequence continues at coordinate 1,846,684,706 of OY728150.1, forward strand.
ATAAATATATAAAATTATAAATATAGTAAATATAAATTTATAAATATATTTATTTATAAATATTTTTTTCACATTATTGTTGAATATATAATCTTAAATACATGCATTTTAAAAATGAGTAATATTGAATAATTAAAAGTGAGTACACTTTAAAAATTTTAAAAAATTGAATAAGTTTTATTAATTAAATATAAATTATTAAAAAAATATTCATATATATTTAAGTAAATATGAATACATATTGAAAATACTAAAACATAGTAAATATATATATATAATAAAATATGATTAAATTCAAAAAAAATATTAAAAATGAATCAATAATACCTAACATTAACAATATTAAAAATAAATAAATATATTGACTGATTAAAAATAATATATTAAATGTATCATGTTATAATGAAATTCTAAAATATACTAAAATTTGAATAAATTACATAAATATTATGTGTATGTGTTTATATATAAGATTTCATTAACTGCCTAAATATTTGTGTGTGTTCATTGTATTTAAAAATGTATTAATTATGTATATGTATTTGAAATCAATGTAACACAGATTTGATATATATTAAATTGAAAAATCAAACCACATTATAAATGAATAAGACTTTAATATGTTTTAATTATTATATTTTATTCAATTTTATTGTATTTATATTTAATATATATTATTTATTACTATTAATAATTAATATATATATATATATATTAAACTTATTCATTTTTATTAATAATTTTTTCATTAATAATTTTTTTTTAAATTTTTGTAATTTATTCATTTTTAATTTTTTTGTTTAATTATTACAATTTATTCATTTTTAGTTTTTTTAATTTTTACAATTTATTAATTTTATATATATATATTTAATATCTAATATTTATTAGTATTTATAATCTATATATATATATATTAAATTTATTCATTTTTATAATTAATTATTTAATTAATTAAATGTTTAATTTTTTTCTTAATTTACTCATTTTTATTTTTTATTTATCTAATTATTTCAATTTATTCATTTTAAATATATATATATATAATATATATATTATTTATTAATTTCTATAATTTATATATAAGTATTTTAAATTTATTCATTTTTATCAACAATTATATAATTAATAAAATTGTTAATATTTTTTTTAATTTTTATTTGTTTAATTATTTCATTTTATTTTGAACATTTATCATCACTAAAAATAAGGTACTAATAAATGGTAACTTTTATAAGCTCTATATAAAAGCATTGATTAAGGTTTCCCTTTATCGTCGCTAAAAACACTGATAAAGGGTACCTTTTATCAGTACTTTTGTTAGCACTGATAAAAGGTACCCTTTATCAATGCTTTTTTAGCACTGATAAAAGTCAGTGCTATTAAAGGTCTGTTTTGTAGTAGTGTATTTGGATACTAGTGAGCCAATGGACATGGTTCTACCTAGAGCCTTTAGTGAAGTTTGGATAAAATTTAGGTGTGACAGCAAATGGAGTCAAAACATCAGCTTCAGGCTCAGGCTGAATAGAGATGACCCAAGAATGATAAGATTTGAGGTGTTTCGATGATCATAGTGAGAGAGAGAATAATGATGAGTTTTGGACTGGTTGAGGGTCCAAAAATGGGAACTCAGTAAAATCTGGGATTGGACTTCAATGGGTGTATTCAAATGGTATCAAATTACCTTTGGGAGTCGAGGCAATAGTAATGGTTGATCTGGTGATGCATCAACAGTTAAAGATTTCCATTTTTAGATGAGTTAGATAGAGGAGGTTTGACTTGTGTTCTTATATATAATTGGATGTAGTGAGCTAACAATTCCATCAGGAACATCGTATTCGATGTGACAGTAGTGTGTTGAGAATCGGATGGGACTCTTCAAGGAAGGGATGACATATTTCAACCTTGTGTGCAAGTATGGAAACTCTTCAAATTCAACCTAGAATCAGGTATGAATATAAGTTCCATCAATTGATCTGTGTTTTTGTTTATTCTTGGGTGTATTATATTAGAGACCACACATGCCACATCATTAGGGCATTGTAGGCATGTTTTCATAGGTAATTTCAATGGTGGGTTGGTATCATGGATCAGAATTAACCTTGTGAGATAAGTCCTTTGGTGGCTAGAACCATAGGATAGTTGATCAATCTGGCGATAACACCATAATTTCTTATGATGTACGGGTGTCGTAAAGTGACATCTCAATGTTTTAGTGATAATTATGTGCATTGTATTAGGATGTGGTGGCTATCTACCTTATGTTTGGAGCAATGATTTAGAAACAAGTTTATCGTTCAGAAATGGAATAAAGACATTTGATCTGGATTTGATGACCAAGGTAGGCCGAGAAGAAAAATTATATAACCACAAGAACAATCATATAGGCTAGAACTATTAGTGGAAATATTTTAATTTTCAGTTGGTTGAGGGGTTGGATTGGGAATTAGGTTTTGGAAAGGAATTTTGAGGTCGGTAACAACTTAAAAGATGTATTATGTATGTGTAATAGGGTTCAAATGGTGTCGTTATGGTTTAGGTTAATATTAGATCAAGGATTGGGTGGCTAGGCTATGGATTATAATAAACTTGTAGTCATCATCTAGATGGTAGTATCCTCATATGCATGTATGCTAAAAGTGACCACTTTCCATCCAATGGGGTTCTTTTTTGGTAATAATTATCATTATTTCACCATGATATTTTAATAGGCGATTCCCTCTTCCTCGTGCTATTTTCGTGCACACAAACCCCAGTCGGCCCCTCCTCATTCCCCCTTCAAACCCAATTATTTGGGGTGGGTTTCGAGTTTGTTCTTTGGCAATTTGATGTATGGATTCACCTCCAGAAACCTCTATTCATCGTATCCTACCTTAATCTATAATTATCTTCTCACCAGTTAGATATTTTAGTAATTATTCCACTAAATAGTGGTGGAATCATCCCAGAACAATGGGGATTCAATGTTCCTTGCGTATAAGACATCCTGAAATTCCACCTACACCCCTTTTCTTGTAGATTTTATGAATGTATGTTATTATTCTAATTTATTATTGTGTTTCTTTAAAAATTAAATTAATTTAATTATGGTAATGGTGGTTCATTTTTTTTCTTTGCATCGGTGTAGGATTTATGGTACATTGGGGATGGACTACACCTTATTTCTTGAATTTTTTGTGATTATTGGACACCTAGTGAGTTAATGGGCATTATACCTATTTGGTTTTATATAGCTTAATTAATTTTAATTATTGTGATTATTTTTTGTGATTTCTTGAGATAATATAGGATACCAATACTTGGGTATGGTTTTTTTATCATGTTAATGTTAAGACAGTATTTATCGCACCATGAAATTAAATTGAATTCGCTTTAGTTTAAAGTAGGTGGTCCTAGAACTTTCCTTTTGGATTTATGGTTTTATTATATATCATGTGTATGTTTGGACTTTCCACTAAGGGATAGTTATTCTTTTTTAATAATTGAACTTAAATTTTTAAATTAAATGGTTTAAATTATATGGAAATTGTTAAACACTTACAAAGTTCCTTGGACGGAGAAAAGTTTCAAGGGCCACATTAAAAGTATGACATAAAAAACTATAAATCATAAAAAGGGACCAAATATAAGGCCACCAAAATCTAGAAAATAAAGTCTAACCTGCTCAGAAGGAGGGTACTAGTGACAATGAAACACTGGTATACACCTCGGTCTATCTATCCCAAACTAATCCCCAGATGCTCCTAGTCCTCTATAGACTCCATAAAATGGTTCTTCATCAACATAATACATGACATGTGTGGGAAGAACTCATTCATGGGTGAGTATAACAATACCCAGTAGGAAAAACCAAAAGCACCAAACATAAATCATCAAGAGTATTTAGTTCATCAAACATAAGTATGTAAACAAGATACCAGACAAAATGATAACCAAGTATATCCTAGATATACACAAAAAAGACTCCAAGTCACAAAAAGGTCTCAACTACATCTATCCATAGATCCACTTGAGGTTTTAAGGTAACCCTCATCCAAAGGGAACAACTCCACGAGATATACTTCCACTAACATCACTCATCATAGAGGTCATGTTTGTTAGGTATAGCCAAGAAGAAACAAATAGAAAATGGAGAGGTTTAATATGAGATACACACTCCATCAGAATAATACCCCATCAGAATGATAGAATCACTATGGGCCCCTCAGAGGGATCAGATCTTGATACATGGATAGGGGATCAACACCCACAGATCTTGGGGGGACACCATACCCTATTAAAAAAATCCTCCTAGATAGAGGATCAACTCCTATATATGTGTTATTCATTCCAATTCCAAAAACCCTATTAAGGGAAAACATGAATGAAACTGAGGATCATGATTCACAAATAGGGGTTCAATGCCTAAGGATCACTGGGGAAACACCATACCCTATAGGAAACATCCTCCTAGATAGAGGATCGAGACACATGTAAGTGTTGGTCAAGTCGATTCCAAAAAACCTAACTAAGAAAAAACATGAAGGAAATAAGGATCTCTTTAGGTCTTTCGAAGTGATACATTCTCCAAGTCACTGGGGTCTGAGTTCTAATGTGTGGGACCATATTTCATACTATCCCCCATAGAAGTAGACTGAGACAACTCAATCCAGAATAAGGGAACTCTCCCACACTTCCCTGATCATATGTAATTTGTAGAGGGGTCACCATCCTATGATGAGGGAATGATACTACACTGAACCCTCACATTAATGGACTAAGGTAACATACTAAACCAATATTGGTCCAAGTAATATCACACAAACTCACAAATAAGTTGAACAGAGAAGAAATAGGACTCTAGCCTATCATCAAAGAAGTACATGGTGTATCCTTGGAGGTGCATGGTGTGTCCCACTAATCCTGGAACTGCATGTGTCTTGAGCTCACATGGAATTCACTTTTCCACAATACACAGTGTTTCCTAAGGGTACACAGTTTTTAGATGTCTCTCTAGAACTCGACATACTGCTAACCCATGCCCATGTACTTTTCTGTGTCTAAGTATGCGACTCTTCCGGTGTACTCCCACCTTCCCATGTGCATCCCAAGTACATGGTATGTAGGGACACATGGACACCTGGGCATGTACTCCCTATACATTCCAATCCATCCTCCATGTTCTAGATAGTGTGTTACTTAGCACACATGGAATGTTACACTACATGGATTCCTAGGCATGTACACATTGTACACATCGAGCTGGTCAGCAAAGGGTCACATGGAATGTGACACATGTCACATGGCCTATGATATTTATCACTGCACAGAATCCCTAACACCATATATAGGGGACAACATGACATGTGATCATAGGAATACATTTCATGTAGTCATGTTTTTCATAGAACCCATGGGATTCTTCAAGTGTCTTCCTATGTGCCTATAATACCTTCCAAACCACTATGATTTCTCCCATGGAAGTCGGATTTGGTCCAACTAAGTCTCATCATCTCTTTCTCAATGTATTTTGGCCACCAAATTATAGAAGTCGTGCTTTTCGTCATGTATCTTCATCGAGATGTGAAAACCCATGCATGAGGAACTTTGGTCCACACCTGATCTATATGTGGATCTACTTATATTATTATACACTAAAACTAAAAAGTAGGATCACCATCCAAAACTTATGGCAGAGATCCATTGTTCCAAATACCGAATGTGAAACTATTGCTCACCGGGTATTCATCGAATTATAGGCCAAAAGAGAATACCAATGATGAATGCATGTAGAACGAGGATAGAAAATTTACAAAACATAAACATTAGTAATAGACCTCAACCAATGTTTATGTTGCACTTGATTCATTGTCATAGGTAAATTAAATAAGAGAAATAAATAAACCAAAATGATATCAATTCATATATCAATAGAATATATAGCAATTATTTGAATCAAATGATCAATCCATGAATTAATTTTTTAGGTGATTAATTCATGTTTTTTATGGGTAAATAAAAATGGGATAAATCCATATAAAACAAAATCCATGACTCGATTTAGATCAATCGGTGATGAAGAATGATCTCGTATCATTGTCATTGACGATATCCACAAGTTGTGTTGTTGATGGTATTCCTTAAGAGACTCTGATCGTATATCCATGATCTTGATGACCACCAACATTACTCCATGCTCTCCTCTTAATTATCAAGGTTATGAGCTTAATCCTATCAGCGTAATTATAGAGGAAAAACCAGGTCACTACATCAATATAATAAATTAATTAATTAAAATAATTTATTTTTTAATTAGAGCCCATGATAGTTTTTAACCAAACGGCCAATACTAAAAAATATTATGTCATGCCTAATTTAAACACCACATTCTGAACTCAACAATGGTCTTAGATTTATGATCCTAGGATCCATTTGGGAGTTATTCCACTTTTTCATAAAAATTGTATGTGTGTGATATTAATATATTCAATATCCTTAAAATATCAATTCTGAGCTCATTAGGCCTCAGAAGATCATGTTTTCTTAGTGAATCACTTTGAAAATATTTCTTAAAATATTCTAAAGTCTTATAGGGAAAAAACTAATACATTAAATTATTCCCCTCTTCAATGATTTTCATCTCCAAAAAAACTAAAAAAATGTTTGGGATACTGAGCTCTCAATTGGGTCTCCCACTCACATGAGCTCCGCCGACGGCTTCCAATGCTTTCAAAAAAACAGGCACCCAAGGAAAAAACTTTCTCATTAAGGTTATTTCTCTACTAGTTCTTAATTCCACCAAATCCTTGAAAAGAAAAATCCTCTCTCACGGACCATCTTAACTAGGTCAATATCATAAAATGTGTCATTAAAATACCTCCTCAACTATGATAGGTGGAGAACAATGAAGAAGCCAAAACTACTACGGTTATGATGTTAAGTGATGTGACACCTCACTATCCTAACATAGTAGCAGGAAAAAAGAAAGGGCCTAAGAACACTAGAGATATCTTATTATCCTGAATAAAACTCTGAAAATATTTAACACTAAAGTCCTTAATCATCGGTTTGTAAAGAACTCATGAATTTTTATAGGCATTCCTCATCCTCCCCTAGATGAACTTAACCTTTAAAACCATCACTAACCCCAAAACTAGGACCCAAGTGTTGTAACTCAGTGGTTTCGACCAGATATAAGAGTCACCTAGAAGGTCCCTCATACGTGGACTCAAAAAGGTGTTACTCTAGTGGTGGAATGGTAATAATTATGATATGAAAACTCAATTGAAGGTGGATGATAGTCCCATATATGATTCAAAACCAACATGAGAACCCAAATCATGTTTACCAGAACCTAAACAGTCCACTTTAACTAACTAGATGACCTGGGTAAAACACTATGCTCAACTAAAATTGTGTCCCCAAACGCTTTCATCATCCTATCCCTAATTGTTCCATGAAGTAAGCATCACAGTATAAAACAATCTTCAATGGAATTCCACAAATATGGACTACCAACTGCACGCATAAGTGTCCTGAACTCTCCAAAAATATTTTTAGGTCACCACCCTCAGACAAGAAAGACAAAAAGAGTTTAGCTTAAAAACATTTTGCAACTCCCTTGCCTACCCAACCGATTACAAGAGATCTTGGTACATCCTCACCTCCACCAGATGTACTGCTAAGGAAAAACATTCTCCTCAGCACCTCCTTTTGCAGCATGACTAGTGTTATTTTCCATCCTCAAACAAGGATGATGAGCTTACCACCTTTGCAAAATCCATCAAGAACATATCCAATTGATATTTGGTCATGAAACATCTCACAATCAATATCCCTGAGTTGTACCTCCCTGGATCTTTAAATAATCATAGGGGTAAAAATTATCTACTAGAGGTAAACTACACCATCCTTAGGTGTCTCACATGCTCCAACACATGGATTTTATAATAGAAGACGACTACGAACTAATCCATAAAGGTTTAAGGATCCATTCCAAAAAAATTACAACTCTATTAAGGTGTAGAACATGCCTAATGGTGTCACAATGGACTCAAAAATTCAACAATGGCTTCGGAAATACACTTTCTGTCTATCCTTCTCCAAAACTAGAGCTAGTGATAAGCTATATCAAGGTAAAAATCTAAGAACCACTTTTCCCCAAATCACTAGTTAAAGAAATCAAGGATTCTTGGAAGTGGATACTCTTCCTCACATCACCTAGTTCAAGTGACAAAAATTCACACCCAAACTCAAGAAATCATTCAACTCTCAAAATAACAGCCCTAGGATTCCAGGTGAACACACTGGATCTTACAAAACCACTTTCTCTAAAAACTCCTTACTGCACCTTCAGCTTATGATGCTCAATGGGTGTCATTTGATATGTTGTTGTAAATATCAAGGGTGATCCCTTTTGAAAATCCTTGAAAAATACTAACTTTCATTATAGAGATAAACTTTGAACATCCCTAGGAAATACATCATCATACTCCACCACCACTATAGAAAAAAATCTCATAACATCCACTACTCTAAAGGTATCACTAGACAACTGATAAGAAGTCAATTGTAACCTACTGCACATGATCGCATCATGTTATGAATGTGATCACTCCTTAACGAAGGATGAAAACTCCATCCCAACAAGCCAAAAACACTGCCACACTCACCAGTGTAAAACAACTAATCATGGATGGTATGAAGGTATTCTACACTAAGGAAAACATCATAGGGTCTCACTGCCACTATGAAGAAATTACACATGAGTCTCTATATCTCTCTCTCCTCCTAGATTCAAGTCACACCATCAATAGAAGTGTGTGATAATTGATCCTCTCTTCCAAATCCTCAAACATAAAAGTTGATCAAAAAGGATCCACAAGTATCACTAGGTTTAAAACAAGGGATATTATTAGGAATAAGTGTCTCATGACTCTATTTGAAAAATATAATTAGGTCAACAAAGACACGCATTGTACCTTGAACCACACTCGAATCTTGTGTGACCTTATACTTATAACTCATGTTTTCCCTTTCCTATCTATTTAAAAAAACTAGGGATTACTTCAACACCTTACCACATCAAAAGGACCTCAAACACACAAGTAAAATGAACTCATCTACCACACATCGACACTATCTGCTTTAGGTAGCATTGACTCACCCGTATGGTTTTGGATCACGTCTCAAGAACACGTCTCAATAGGATAATTTTACCTATTCCATTCATTTCCAAATTCACATCAATCCTAAAAAACATAGGGATATACCAATACCCTATGTCTCCCCAGAAAAGAATCAAACAAAAGAGGAAAAAGGGAATCTTAAACCTATGTCTAATATTACTACAAAAAAAGTATAAGGAACACTCAAAACACTCCTGGAGCCTCTAGGTATAAAACCTCCAATGCCTAAGATTATCCAAGATTCTGACCACTAAATTCTCATGCCTGAAGTGGTTCGCCTAGGGGTGGTTGTGGTATTATTAAACCCACTTCCATCCACCTACTAATACTCCCCCATATCCTCCATCACATCTGCCACCTTGCGGGCCTCCTTCCTCCAGTTGTTTCCATTTCCTAGGTGGTTCATTGAATTCCTATATGACTACAACATGATAGGTAGGAAAATACCACATGAGATTTTTGTACCCATAACAAGAATAGAAAAAATAATTCCTAAGTGTATTGAATTATCCATGGGGTCTCCATGTGTGATGGTGCCTTCTAAGTTGAGACCTGCATTTCATGTCTACTGTCGGTGGGTCATGTTGACCCCACATCCCAAGATATCCCTACCTCAGAAGCTCATGATGCATGATTTAACCCTTTATGTCATCATACAACACCAAAAGATATATCTATGACTCAGTCTGTTATGATACATCCACCTAAACAACTGAAGGTGGGTCTACTAACTGATCAATATGAGAAAGTGTCACCTGCTGGCCATCCTGAGGTTAGACATCCTCATGAACAATCCTCATCAGGGAGGCCTCATAACTCATTGGGTCATAATTTATACTCTAATATAAAAACGTCACTGGATGTTTTCATGAATACATCCAAAAATAAGATAATATGTACCATGATCAATGAGTATATCTGATGAGAAGAATCAAGAAAGATACAAAAACCACAACTCATTCAAATACGATGGATGTTCCAAATTTTTCCCTACAATAAGTGCCTATATGTACTAAGTAAAAAAGTATATTATCAGAGTCTTGGTGAATGGATACATCATCATTGCACCAAAACTAGAGTCCTTGAACTGAAAGCTGAACTCGAAACATTTTAACACTATTTCCTGAGTGTCGAAACTAAACCTCACATCTTGAAAAACTCCAAAATCTAACCCTATGATGGAACTACTTTGATACCACTCTATAATGACCCAAACCATTGGGGCCCACCTAGATGGTTGAAGGCCTAAGTCGCAACTACCCTAAGCCTGCCTCCATAGGCTAGGGGATGGAAACCAGCATCGAGAACGCATATCCAAAATGGTACACTGTAAAAAAAGGGAATTAGTGGTGATTTTTCTTAAACTGAAAGCAGTTTAAACCACCACCTAATAGTATAGCATCGGTTATCAAAACCACCACTTATTTCATGGTCATCGATAATTTCATATTGGTTTCTTTAATTTAGCGTTAGTTATTGTATGTGTCATTTTTTGTGAAATTAGCGGTGGTTTCAATTTTATTTAGTGGCATTTTTTAAAAACAATGACTCAAAAATAAAATATATTACATGAACCTAACCGTCAATAATATATTTAGTTATAATTATGTTTAGAGATGGTTAATATTAATCATTGATAATTAGAATTTTCATTAATTTACATAGTGTCAATTACTAAAAATCACCGCTAAATGTTACAATTAAAATTTATTTTTATAAAAAAATATAAAAAATATAAAAAAATTACATGTAATAAACTAAAACAAAAATGTATGATAAACCCATAATACATAAATCATAGATCCACAATAATATATACAAACATACACATTCATCATAACCTAAGTCAATATATTCCCTTGTCAACTTATACCTCAGTCATCAATATATGTATATAAAATATGTCCAACATCAACCCATGCCCAATATACGCTAACCCCACAACCCCCACTGCATCCATCTATATCCATATCATCTCATAAAATGAAATTGACCACATCACCTAATTAATTATAACAAAAATAATAGAAATTAAAACTAAACATAATAAATAAAAATTGTAGTAAAATCATTGATAAAATTTAAACATACCATGGAAACTAGTAATGAGCATAAATGCCTTCAAAAGAATTTTGTGGATCAGAACGGTCAAACTCTTTCTTACTACTGGAATCTACTACCTACAATAAAAACCAAAGCATTTTAAGAAAATAAATGAAAAAGAGAAAATACATAGAATATATTCATAATGTTGCACATAAAATTTATTATTTTTCTAATAAAAAATAATAAAATTTAACGTAAAAAATAACATATCATGAAAAACACTTTTAAAAAACAAAATTACTTATTTAAGATATGATTCAATTCTTGAAACTGAAAAGTAATAAGTAAATATTCTAATTAATTTTTAATTCGATGTGTGGTGTGCTTGAAATTTTCTTAATAAAGAAATTTTAAAGACTTCGGAATGACAGAATGTCCTATATTTCAAAAATTACTCAGTTTTAGTTTTATCACGATTTAATTTTAATTTTAGGTTGTTTTCTATGGTTTTGAATGTTATATGCACATTTAGTATTTTAAAACACTAAAAACATGTTTATGGACATCCTGGGAAAACCATAACAACAAATGATGTTTCTTCAGTTCCAACATTCCAAAAATAAATCTATGATTTTTTCCCTATTATTTTAGGGAAATTTGATGTTGTTTGACTAGTTTTTACCCCCCCCCCCCCAACACATGTTTTTAAAGGATTTGGTACCTTTAAAAAGTGTTTACCAAGTCATTTCAACCATAATACATGTTAGGTTGATGTCTTGTCTTCACATACACATCAAAAATAATTTAACAGTGGTTTTACCATTATTTCACATCAATATAAGGTCTTTTTATATGGTTTTAACCATTACATGAATGTTTTAGTATTTGAAAACTCTAAAATCATGATTACAGTCATCTCAAGAAAATTGTAACTTGGAATGAAATTTACTCAACACCTACATTAAAAAAAATAAATCTATGGTCATTTTCCTTTGATTTCATGGAAATCCAATGTCATTTTCCTGGTTTTGTCCCCCTAAAACATGTTTTAAAGGTTTGGGTACCTTTAAAAAGTGTTACCAAGTCATTTTGACCACAACACGCATCGAATTGATGTTTTTTCTACACTTACACATACAAAATAACTCAATTGTGGTTGTCCCATGATTTCACATCAATCTAAGGTTATTTTCATCGGTTTTGACCACTGCATGAACATTTTAGTGGTTTAAAACACAAAAAATGCATTTAAATAAATCTCAGGAAAATTGTAACTTGAAATGATGTGTCGTTAGTTCCTACATTTCATAAATCAATATATGGTCTTTTTTGTCTGATTTCATGGAAAGAAAACATCTTTTTATTGGTTTTGACCCCCCGACACATATTTTTAAAGGCTTTAGTACCTTTAAAAAGTGTTTACCAAGTCATTATAACCACACCACATGTCATATTGATGTGTTGTCTCTGATTACACATCAAAAATAACTCAATAGTTATTTTCCCATGATTTCACATAAATATAAGATCGTTTATTATGGTTTTGACCAATACATGCATGTTTTAGTGTTTTAAATCACTAAAAATGTGTTTACAACCATCTCGGAAAAATTATAACTTAGAATGACATGTTGTTAGTTATTACATTTCAAAAATCAATATAAAGTAATTTCCTCTAATTTTAATGAAATATAACATCGTTTTCTTAGTATTGACCCCCCAACATATGTTTTTAAATACTTTGGTACCTTTAAAAAGTGTTTACTGATTCATTCTGACCACACCACATGTCATATTGACTTGTTTTCTTCACGTACACATCAAAAATAAATCAATGGTTGTTTTATCATTATTTTACAACAATTTGATGTCGTTTTCTATCATTTTGATTGTTACATGATTGTTTTAGTATTTTAAAACACTAAAAACATGTGTATGGAAATCCAGGGAAAACTGTAACTCGGAATGACATGTCATTAGTTACTTCATTTCAAAAATAAATATACGGTCATTTTCCTTAGATATCATGGAAATACGACATCATTTTCCTAGTTTTGACCCCCATATATATGTTTTTAAAGGCTTTGGTACCTTTAAAAAGTGTTTACCAAGTCATTATGACCACACCACACATCAGATTAATGTGTTGTCTGTTCATACATGTCAAAAATAACTCAAACATATATGTCCCACGATTTGACATCAATCTGAGGTTGTTTTCTATGATTTTTATCGTTACATGAATGTTTTGTGTTTTAAAATGCTAAAAGTGCGTTTACAGGCATCCCTAGAAAATAGTAACTCATAATGATGTTATATCCATTCCTATGTTTTAAAAATCAATCTACAGTCATTTTTCTATGATTTTATGGCAATCAGACATCATTTTCCTAGTTTTAACCCCCCCCCCCAACACATGTTTTTAAAGGTTTGGGTGCCTTTAAAAAGTGTTTACCAAGACATTCCAACCACACTACGCATTATATTGACATGTTTTCTATGCGTACATGTAAAAAATAAATCAAATGTGGTTTTCCCAAGATTTCACATTAATATGAGGTTTTTTTCTATGGTTTTGACCATTACATTCACGTTTTAGTGTTTTATAACACTAAAAATGCGTTTACAGACACCCTAGGCTAACCGTAACTCAAAATGATGTTTTTTCATATCCTTTATTTAAAAAAATCAATATATGGTCCTTTTCCTTTGATTTCAAGAAAATATGATGTCATTTTCATGCTTTTGACCCCCTAATAAACATTTTAGAGGCTTTGGTACCTTTAAAAAATGTTTATCGTGTCATTTCAACTACACCACACATTGGATTGACATGTTGTCTATTTTTACACATAAAAGTAAATAAAAAGTGGTTTTCTCATGATTTCACATCAATATGACAAAGTTTTCTATGTTTTTGACCATTACACGCATGTTTTAGTTTTTTAAAACCCTAAAAATGTGTCTATGAGAATCCCTAGAACACCGTAACTCGGAATGATGTTCTGTCAGTTCCTACATTTCAAAAATAAATCTACAGTCATTTTCCTATGATTTCATGGAAATACAACATATTTTTCATGGTTTTGACCCCCTGATACATGTTTTTAAAGGTTTTGGTACCTTTAAAAGGTGTTTACTAGGTCATTCTGACCACACTGTTGGTCAGATTGACCTGTTCTCTAAGAATACATGTCAAAAATAATACAATGGGGTTTTTCCCATGATTTTAGATCAGTATGAGGTTTTTTTCTATGGTTTAGACCATTATATGCACATTTTAATGTTTTTAAACACTAAAAACATGTTTACCATTATCCCGAGAAAACCGTAACTTGGAATGACATGTAGTTAGTTTCTACATTTCAGAAATAAATCTAAAGTAATTTTACTCCGATTTTAGATAAATACAACATCTTTTTCCTTATTTTTACCCCCTAACACATGTTTTGAAAGGCTTAATACCTTTAAAAAAGTGTTTACCAAGTCATTTCAAGTACATTGCACGTCAGATTGGTGTTTTGTCTATGTGTACACATAAAAAATAACTCAAAGGTGGTCATAAAAATATTTCAAATCAATATTAGGTGGTTTTTTATGGTTTTTACTATTACATGCATGTTTTAGTGTTTTAAATAACTAAAAACACATCTATGGGAATCTTAGGAAAACAATAACTCAAAATGATGTTTTGTCTGTTACAAAATTTCACAAATCATTATAAGGTCGTTTTTCTCTGATTTTAGGGCAATATGAAATTATTTTCTTGGTTTTGACCCCATGACACACATTTTTAAAGGCTTTAGTGCCTTTAAAAATAGTTTACTGAGTCGAAATAGATAAAATGAACTCAGATTGTTTTTAAACATAATAATAACAATCTGTAATTCATTTTTTTCCATATAATAATCAACCAAATGTCAATCTAAAACTTGATGTTGTTGGTATGAATTGAATTACATTTTTTATATATAAAAGTGTCATTTTAGTTTTATTTATGGAATTTCTATGTGTTATTTGAAAATGTGTGAATGATCTATGGAATTTAGAATTTACCTCGGTTTGATGATCTATAAAGAGAGAAATTTATTTGGGGATCATACCATTATCCACTATAATATAGAAAATAAAGCATTTTCCATTTCCAATCACCACTGATTCAGTGTTTTCCTATAAGATTCTTATTCTTTCAATCTTGAAATTTCTATTTTTGATTCCTGATCAAGGAAACTAATCAAACCCTCAATAGGTGTAGTAATAATAAATGATGATTCCCTACCAAATATAGCTGATGGAGTAGGCCCGGAACACATCCCCCATACATTTCTTTGATGTTTCTTCCTCAAAATGATTGCAGCTGCATCATTCTGGGAAACTGATGATGATTGTGAAGGGTTTTCATCTTAGAAATCGTTAATTTTAACCTGTTAATACAAAAATATTAACAATTATTTTTTAAAATATATCAACCTCATAATATTATCTGATTAATTAAATTTTCATTTCTATTTATTGTTATTTCATTACTATAAAAATATAATATTGAAAAATATATTATAACAATAAACAAGTCTTAAACATAATTAATTGGGGCCAACTAGATGAATCAAATGATGCCAAATTTTCATTTTTTGATCCATGTATCTATCCCCAATTAATTTTTTTTTCAGGCTTGTTTGTTTTTATAATATATTTTTCATTATTATGTTTTTATAGTAATTAAATAAAATTAAATGGTAATGAAAAGTACTTACTCCAACATCTTTGGAAGGGTCTTTTAAAAAACTGTCATCGGGTTTCCTATGCACTTTAAACCACATCTCTGTTTAGCCAACAGAGATAATTAATTCATTAGACTTTATAAAAAAAATAAACAAGTTAGAAAAAACCTTTACTTATAATAAAATGATATAAATAATAATTAATAAAATACATACACAATTTTTTCTTTTTCTCGAAAAACTCTAAGACCTGGAGATGTGAGTAATGACTTGTTTCTCATGATTCGCAATATGTTTTATAGATAATTACTAAAAAAATAGAAGCATTGATAAAAATTATAATTTCACTGTGTTTATGTTATTAAGATTCTATAAAATATGAAAATACCTCATGAGATGTATCTCTGTTAATATAGACAAACAACTTCTATTTCTCACAAGAAATGCCTTCAGGAACTTTATCATATATATTTCATGAGCTCAAAGATTTGTAATTAAAATCAAGCCATAATATTCATTTAAAATCTCTTCATTTCTTGCCCAAAATTTTCAATATCCATGGTCATGAAATGTAGTTAGGGACATCAAAATGAAAAAACATATAGAAATAAAAAACATAACAATTTATAAGTATATTATAAAATTTTACTCATGTATTTTAAATTATTTATCAAGGAATATTAAATTAATATTACCTTTTCTTGAGTATCAAATACCTCATTTTTTCAATCTATCAAAATATGCCTCCAATATTTATAATTAATGGTAAAGATCATTATCTCACAAGATAGCTACCTAATAATTTGTTCATAGATCCTAGAAGCATCATAGGTAGGCACCCCAAAATAATAAAATTGAATGATAATCTTGAATTCCTTCAGGTCCCATACAACTATCATGTTCATATTTGTATCTCTTCTATGGTTGTCTTCATCTATTTGAAAAATTAATTAAAAAAATAATAAAATATAAATTTTTTTATACAATGATATACATACCAGTAAAGGTAACTTTCCAATATCCTCTAGATGGAGGGGTGACCAACTGCTCCATCAGTGAAGGTGAATCAGTAGTGATATATTAATAATATTTGGTAAAATATATATCTCACTAGTAGTCTCAGGTATAACATAATCACTTAGATCCACTAAATCTAATGGTAGTGGTGGCATGCTCCGAGATGCTGATTGGCTAGGATCTTGAATTTTTTTTTCTTATAATTCCTAAAATCCAAATGGTTTGGATATATTAAATGTTTAAAAAATTCAAAACTAAAATATTTTTACAAAAAAAAAAGAAAAATAGAATAATTTATATATTTACAAAACACTTATTAATGAAAATTGTAATATATTTTTATTACCAAATTACACATTCAATTATCTTCGTCTTCATTTTCTTCTTGGTTATCAACCTACATTATGACAAGTTCTTCATTTTTAACCTCTCATACAAGTTACATTGTTTCAATATTTTCAAAAAAATCTATTCAATTTTTTTGTTTGATGAGGTTCACTGTTAGATTATACCAATTGATATTCATCACCCATATCATATAAGTCTCTCTTTTTTAAGTGTACAAAAACACTACAAACTTTATATATTTCATCATCAATATGATAAACCATCTTACCTTATTAAGTTATGATCAAATGATCACGCTCTTCATGGTCGCCGATATAGATCAACTGTGATAATTTGATAGAAGTAAAATGTAATGAATCTTTCATTATACCCCTATCAATGTTAACCCACTTAAATTTGAATAAGACATTTTGAAACTAACCATGATATTTTAATTCAATTATATCATTCATATTTCCATAGTATCCCACCTATGTAAGTGTGAATACACCACTATTTTGAGTTTCCAATTATTCTTCATGATAAATTTTATGAAACCTAAATCCATTAATATTTTAGGAATCAAATCTCTTAGCCTACCTTAAAGGACCTAGACCCAAAAACATAAAATCATTTGATATTTCATCTTGATTATCAACATTCAATATCTAGAAAAAAATATAAGGTGTTACTTTTAAAATAGAAAAAATTAACTAGATGTCAATAATATGAATATGATTATATACTTACATGATGGTCGAACCATTAAAAAATATCCTTATTAACTAATTTTTTTAATTCCAAATCATTTGGAGCTTGACCCCTTAGTATCCTCTTTTTTTGTAATTTCAATTCTTTAATAAATGGATCTATAATAACACTACTGAGTAGAACATATCTATTTTCTCATAGAAACTCTAATTCAGCCAGTGTAAAATTTGATCCCCTTTCCAATTGGTCATAAAATAGTTGGAAATACTAGTGACTAGTTTTCATAATGATAATTAGTGGAGATGTCATCAACACATCCATCATGATTGAATTTATTCTAAATCTCATCCAAATACCTATAAAATAAGTGTAAGAACCCGAGTTTTTTTACAAAAGACTTTGGAATATTCTTGATGGTATTCCAGAGCAGCGCCTTCAGACGACGTGCGATTCCGAGCCCCGGAGTGGCCGGAATTAAATTTTCAGTGCGTTCACACTGGAAATGCTAAATAAATGAGATAACTCCTAAAAGTAGTTCCAGATTAGGGATCTGAGTGTACAGATGCGTCCGAAATGGTGTGTTTACCCTATGAACGACATAAAACTTGTCAGCGCGGGATGTTTGGACCCCTCGCCCACTTCAGGAACGTTAAACGGATTACTTAATTAATTAATTAATTCGTTTAATGTTGAAACGCAGGTATCTCTTAAACGGTGGCTCATATGGGAAAACCGAGGGCACCGTTGAGTTCGTAGTGTGCCGTTTACCCTAGGATGGGTATAAGTTTTGCGGGCACGGGCCGTTTGTGAAAAATGGCCCCAGGGGCGGTTTCGTAAATTGGAGGCCTCGGGCGCTAAGTTTAGTAACTTTTGAACGGGGTCTCGGAATAAAATTCTGAGACCGCCGTTGCGCTCAGAGCGTGGTTCTTAGCCTAGGGGAGGCTAAATCCCGACCCTGTCGGGAGTTCGGGTTCGGGGCTGTCGGGCAGGCATTTAAGTGATTTGTAATTAAACACCCCCCCCTTCTTCTTTTTCCTCTTCTTACTCAAACCCTCCTCCCCCTCCTTTACCTCTGGCGAGGCAAGCTCTGGCGAGGTGACTCCGGCAAGGCGGCGGTTCGGCGGCGAAGCTCCGGGAAACACCCGCGAGGTAGGGTTACATATTTGAGTTTTTATTCCCGAACCTCCATTTGAACCCCAATTTTAGCATTGATTTGTTATTTAGTATTCAAAAAAATTACATGGCCGTGTAGTACGCATTTTACTCTTTCCGTCGCTTCTTTCGGAATTGAAAACAGAGTTCGGAGGAGACCGCAACACCTCGCCGAAGTTTGCGGGTTTCTGGAGGTTTTCCGGCCGGTTTGGGGAGCTCCGGCGGTAGGAGGCGCGGCGGCGTGGCTTCGGTCCGAGGAGGCGGCCACGGGGCGTCGTGGTGGTTCGGTGGCTAGGCAGAGAGGCTCCGGTTGGTGGCTGGCGCGGACTGCAGAGGCGGCTGCGGACGGCGACGGTCGGCTGGTCTCGGGCGGCGCCGACGTAGCGCAGAGAGGGAAGGGGGTCGCGGGGTGCGCGACCCCACGTGCGGCGCGACCGCGACCCACACGTCGCGGGTCGCTGTGGGGAGAGGAGAACGGTCGTCAAAGGACAGTCGGTGTCGGTGGAGACAGGCCGCGGCCAGCTGGCCGCGGGCCGGCTGTGGGTGGACCGGCCGGACCGGGCCGATCCGGCCCAAGGGAATTTTTTTCCCTTAAAATTTCTGACGCCCGTAACTTTCGTTACAGGCGTCCATTTTTTGCACCGTCAGCGGCAACGCGGACCTTGCGTCGAGGGGAATGCTTTGAGGTGGTTTCGGGAATTTTTAATTCCCAAAACGAGGGGCCTCGGTGGCGCGACACGTATGTCAAGGGATTTGTCTGTTCGTCGGCGGATCTTATTTTGGACGGAACGGACGCTTCCGACGTCCGTTTTGAGCGTCGTCGGTGGCATAGGGACCCTGGCGTCGGGGAGAAGTTTTCCAGGGTGGTTTTGGGCATTGAATCCGAAGTTGAGGCATGGGCCCCACGGCCCGTCCTTTGAGCTGCGGGCAGCGTTTCACGACTTTTTCACCAGACGTCCGTTTGGGGCGTGCGACCAGTCATTTCTGGATGTTTTTCCAAGGGGATTGCAGTGGTGCAATCTGCCCGCCCTAATTCGGCGCGATGTTGTGGGGCCCACGAGGGCCGTTTCGGGAGTTGACGGTGATTTCCAGCTTTATCACCCGGTGACCATTTTGGACAAGTGAGTAGTCCATTTCGTGTACTTTTTTGAGAGGATCGCAACGGTGTGATCCGTTCGTTGAGTTTCGGGACCGGGATGCGGGTCCCACATGGCACCGCTCGTGTGCGGTGCACCGGGATGCACCTTTTTCTCCAGATATCCGTTGCACTCAAGTGAGTAGTGCTTTTGACGTGTTTTCCCGAGGGGATCGCAATGGTGTGATGCACCCAACTGTTTTCGGGGCCGAGGCTCGGGATCACGGGATGTCGTTCGGGCGTGAGGCGGTGTTGGTGACTTTTCCGTCGGGTATCTGTTGGAGGCGAGTAAGTAGTCGATATCGCGTGTTTTTCCGCGAGGATTACAACTGTGTGATCCATTTGGTTCTGCGGAGCCTTATATGTGATCTTATTAAATGTGGAGCATGGAAGGGGCTCCAATGGTGGTTCGCCCTACCTTGTTTATGGTGGACCCTTGGCGTGTGATCGCGCACTCTTGGGAGAGTGATGTAATTGGTCCACGAGACGTGGTTGGCCGTGCCTGGGCCTTTGAGGTGGCAGGTTGGAGTTGTTGTGGCACGCCTTCATGTTGACGATGGGTGCCGTGTGCACAATAGCCTATGGGCTGGAATGAGGTATACTCTGGGAGTATACGGGAGCGCTTTGAGGTATGTGTGGTTTGTACCTGAGATGTGCGTGCGCTTGGTTGGGGTTGACTTGGGACCACACGTCGTGTGGGACCTATGTGCGTGTCGTGTTCTGTCTTACGTACTTTGACCTCTCGCGGCGTAGAGGGTCCCTCTGTGTGTTTGTTTAACCAGCAGGGTGGAGCTCTTCCCTTGGCTCTATGCTCGTTTGTTGACCAGCAAAGTTGAGTGGTCTCCCCCTGGTTTCGTTCTCGATGGATTGGCCGGTAGTGGTACTAGTGACACCCAGTGCTGGGGCAGACGCTGCACCTCTTTTGGGAGAGCTATTCTCGAGTTGGGTGGTTGCGCGACACCCACTCCATGTTCGGTCGGCCAGTGTTGTACCCTCCTGTAGATATGGAAGAGCGG
This sequence comes from Viscum album, assembly GCA_963277665.1. NCBI lineage: Eukaryota > Viridiplantae > Streptophyta > Magnoliopsida > Santalales > Viscaceae > Viscum > Viscum album. Next base: position 1,846,705,998 of record OY728150.1, read on the forward strand.
TTCTGAGTTTTACCCTCCAACGAGACTGGGTAGTGGGTTACTCGTCGACTTCCTCGGGCTTACCCTCCAACAGGGCTGGGCAGTGGGTTGCTCACTGACTTCTAGGGTTTACCCTCCAATAGAGACTGGGCAGTGGGTCACCCAACGCTATTAGGGTCTACCCTCCAGCAGAGACTGGGCAGTGGGTCACCCGATGCACTTAGGGTCTACCCTCCGGCAGGGCTGGGCAGTGGATCACCTGTCATCTAGTTCCAGGTCTACCCTCCAGCACGGCTGGGCAGTGGGTCACCTGTCGACTTATACCAGGTCTACCCTCCAGCACGGCTGGGCAGTGGGTCACCTGTCGACTTATACCAGGTCTACCCTCCAGCAGGGCTGGGCAATGGGTCGCCTGATGATGTATTAAGGTCTACCCTCCAGCAGGGCTGGGCAGTGGGTCGTCGGATGATGTGTTATGGTGTACCCTCCAGCAGGGCTGGGCAGTGGGTCACCTAGTATCTTATTATGGTTTACCCTCCAACGGGGCTGGGCAACGGGTCGCCTGATGATGTATTAGGGTTTACCCTCCAATAGGGTTGGGCAGTGGGTCACCCGATATCTGGTTACGAATTACCCTCCAGCAAGGCTGGGCAGTGGGACACAAGTTGGCATTCTAGACTCAGTCCTTACTACTAGGCTAGTCTGTGGCTTTCCTCCGTGATTACCGGAGTGTGACCCTTGGTTATACGGGTCAGTGTTGTGATGGCTATGGCTTTGAGGAGACCTCTTGATTGTAGGGCAGTGACGAGTTGTGGTTTGACGTTCCCCCAGAACTCTCGAGTACGAGGGGCGCTTTCCCCACTGAGATGCGTTCTTGTGACGCGATTGAAAACCGTGTGGGCGAGTCAGTGCCGCCCAAAGCGGATAGTGTCGAAGTGCGGTGATTGAGCCCCTTGGCTTGCGGTTCGGGGCAGACGTGTAGGATGCTGGGCGATGATGATGGTTATGTCTGGGACTGTTGGAGACTCTTTCTTGGGCTGAGCTACGGGACGGGGATCCCCTTACGACGTTGTTCGAGTTTCTTGTTGAGCATACCGATATGTATATACCTTGTTTCTGGTACCCACTTCTTGGGCTTGGTTACTCTCCCTCTAGGAGAGGTGAAGACGGGTGGGGTATTCCATGTGCTTTCCGTGTCTAGCTTCTCGTGGTTGGATGAGTCTAATCTCCTACTATAGGTAGCGAAGAATCGACAAGAAGTTCATCTTCTCACCGCTTCTAGATCCTTGTGCCTGGACGAGTCTACTTCCTTCCTCTTGTTGGGTTGATCTGGACTCTTTACTGTACTCTTTATTGCACCTTCGGTTGTACTCCTCTACTTTGCTTGTTCGCTCTACTGCTCACCCTTTGGTACCTACTTTGTTGCTCCCTCGAGCCTTCGGGGTATCCTACTGAGTACTTTTATACTCACCCCTGCTTGGGCTTTTCCCGCACTTGGTGTGCCCTTGCAGACGACGGACAGGTTGGTCGTGACTTCAGTGGAGCGTAGGAGCTTGGGAGCTTGGACCGCGTGCGGTGGTTGTGGCCGGGTTCTAGCTGGTAGACCCGTCAGCTGTTTTTACCTGTTGCCGGTTTGTGGCACTTTTGGTTGGGCGTGTGTTTTTCCCCTTTTCTTTTTATCTTATACTTTGTACTTGTAGAGGTCGATGCACTCTGTGGATTATATATAGTAGTTGTTATTTTTACTCTTCTTGTTCTTTCTTTTTACTCTGCACTTTTGCATTGAGTGTGCTTTGTGTGGGTGTGTACATGTACTTAGGCAAAGGCCTCCCCGAGTTGTTGTGCCTTCGGCACTGGTCGTCAGCCCTTGGCCTATGGAGGCGGGCTTGGGGTAGTTGCGGCTCAAGCCCGGGTAGGGTCGGGTCGTGACAAAGTGGTATCAGAGGTGGTTTGTTCCTTGGGATGTTGTGCGGATGTCCCTAAAATAGGAATTGGATGGGATATAGGGAAACAATGTGGATGTGTCTCGAGAGTGGCTCTCAGGCCAGGGAGTCCAGTGATGGTGCGGCGGCTGACGTATCCATTCACCAGGACCTTGATAACCTGCTTGTCGACTCGGCATGCTGAGACACTTGTTGCAGGGAAATTGGATTGTACATTACATAGGATTGATTCTTTGACTGTCCTTCTTGAGTCAGCTCCCCATCGTTGTTGTTGTATTGGTATATACATATATTCTCATCTGACTGTGGCACTCCTTGATAATATTCAGGATGTCTCCGCGAGGACAGCCATCCAGGATACCAGCTTTGGTTTGTGATGACGACCCTATGAGCTATGAGGCCACAGTCCAGAACCCATCATGCGAGCCCTTCCTCTGGGTGGGTCGGTAGCAGCACCCCCCACCTATTGAGCAGCAGGCAGTTTCATCAGAGCAGGCTGAGCTTGAGCGTAGGTTTAGCGTGCTCCGTTAGTTCCAGCAGCAGAGACCGCTGAGGTTCGGTGGTGAGCCAGACCCTTAGGCAGCAGAGGTTTGGCTCGAGGTAGTGGTTTTCCTTTTCAGGATTGTGTAGACACCATCAGATCAGAGAGTGGATTTGGCAGCCTTTTTTGTGGAGCAGCTTGACATTGGTGGAGTCTGGTGACTCAGTCCCTTGACGAGTCGTTGCCTTCGTTGGACAACTTCCAGTTGTTGTTTCTTGAGGAGTTTTGTCCCTTCTGCTTGCACTCCTTTCAGATTTAGGAGCTCCTGCAGTTTCAGCAGGGAGGGATGACGGTGGCCGAGTACGCGGCTAGGTTTGCAGACCGTGCACGCTTTTACCCGGACTTGGCCCATGACGGCAACATCTGAGCGCGGAAGTTTGAGCAGGGTCTCCGCCGATAGATTCGTGATGTCAGAGTACCCTTGGGCATTTCCACGTATGCCGAGGTGCTAGAGCAGGCACTGGTGACAGAGGGCTTCCTATCGCGTTCTAGTTTTGGTGGTGGCAGCAGGCACGTCAGAGCCGGGACGTCTGCCGTAGCTAGCAGGCGCCGGAGGACAGGGCCTCGATGCAGGTGGCCTTCCCACTGCCGGTTTCAGAGACGTGGTCGTATACCACTGTGGTGAAAAGGCGCAGGGCCTCAGCTGAGGATGCCCTTCCGTGAGTGGATCTCGGGCCGTGGTCGTACACCACAGTGGCGCCGGAGGGCACTAGTGCAGCCCAGAGAGAGTCGGTGCTATGCTTGTGATGGGCGAGGTCACTTGGCACGAGACTGCTCGACCCGAGTTGCTGAGAGCTTCGGGCAGCCAACAGGAACACCACCACGGCAGAGGCAGCTCCGTGATCGGTTAGTACCCAGAGAGGTGGTTTTAGTAGAGGAGCGGGAGGAGCTGGAGGTGGGGGACGACGTTACGAGATCTCCCCATCACCACTAGGCAGTCCACGTCAGGCTCCGGGAGCTGATGGTTGGGACCGCGGGTAGCCGCAATCTTTGGGTGTCTACGATCCTGCAGAGCATGGGATGGTGAGAGGTACCCCTTGCGACCCATCTACTTCTTGCAGTAGAACTGTTAGGATCTGCGTGTGAAATGATTTTCTCCTGGCTCCTTGTTTGATGTGTTACCAGGATGACGCAGGGCATCAGGTGCAACCCTGTGTTGGTAAGGAAAAAGGTGGGGGGGGCTTTTCCTTTAGTCGATGGTGTTGGCTCCTTCGCTTCCGAGCGTGTAAGAGAGCATCGACTGTGGAACCTTGCGTGACCAGATATCCTTGGGTGTTTCACCATATGGATATTCTGAAGGAGGGAATCACCGGGCCTTGTTTCATGTGCGGGCGGTGATTCCAGTCGCGGTGTGCGACGTAGAGGTTGGACCGGGGAGGTGAGCTACCCCCGAGGGCCTTCGGGCCGTTTGAGACTGTGCAAAGGTATGGCGAGGTTCCCTACCGCCTTTCCCTAACCCCAAAGTTTGAAGTGGGTGCACGACATCAGCAAGGGCTGACCTCGCATGAACAGATCAATCCTTTGGTCTGAGTGCGGTGGCACAGAGCTATGCGTGGGTTCTTTTGGGTACGGGAAAGCCAGGTGTGGGCTTAGTACCCTGTGTTATTCCCTGGTTTTGCTTTTCGAGGACAAAAATATTGAAGGAGGGAATGATGTAAGAACCCGGGTTTTTCTACGAAAGACTTTGGAATATTCTTGATGGTATTCCAGAGCAGTGCCTTCAGACGGCGTGCGATTCCGAGCCCCGGAGTGGCCAGAATTAAATTTTCAGTGTGTTCACACTGGAAATGATAAATAAATGAGATAACTCCTAAACGGAGTTCCGGATCAGGGATATGAGTGTACGGATGGGTCCAAAATGGGGTGTTTACCCTAGAAACGACATAAAACTTGTCGGTGCGGGATGTTTGGACCCCTCACCGGCTTCTGGAACGTTAAACGGATTAATTAATTAATTAATTAATTCATTTAATGTTGAAATGTAGGTATCTCTTATATGGTGGCTCAGATGGTAAAACTGAGGGTACCGTTGAGTTTGGAGCATGCCGTTTACCCTAGGAGGGGTATAAGTTTTGCGGGCGCGGGCCGTTTGTGAAAAATGGCCCCAGGGGCGTTTTCATAAATTGGCGGCCTCGGGCGCTAAGTTTAGTAACTTTTGAACGGGGTCTCGGAATAAAATTCTGAGACTGCAGTTGCACTCAGAGCGTGGTTCTTAGCCTAGGGGAGGCTAAATCCCGACCCTGTCGGGAGTTCGGGTTCGGGGCTGTCGGGCGGGCGTTTAAGTGATTTGTACTTAAACACCCCCCCCCCTTCTTCTTCTTCCTCTTCTTCCTCAAACCCTCCTCCCCTCCTTCACCTCCGGCGAGGCGAGCTCCGGCGAGGCGACTCCGGCAAGGTGGCGGTTCGGCGGCGAAGCTCCGGGCAACGCCTGCGAGGTAGGGTTACGTATTTGAGTTTTTATTCCCGAACCTCCCATTGAACCCCAATTTTAGCATCGATTTGTTGTTTAGTCTTCGAACAAATTCCATGGCTGTTTAGTACGCATTTTACTCTTTCCGTCACTTCTTTCAGAATTGAAAACGGAGTTTGGAGGAGACCGCAACACCTCGCCGAAGTTTGCGGGTTTTTGGAGGTTTTCCGGCCGGTTTGGGGAGCTCCGGCGGTAGGAGGCCCGGCGGCGCGACTTCGGTCCGAGGAGGCGGCCGCGGGGCGTCACGGTGGTTCGGTGGCCAGGCGGAGTGGCTCCGGTTGGCAGCTGGTGCGGACGGCGGAGGCGGCTGCGGACGGCGGTGGTTGGTTGGGCTCGGGCGGTGCCGGCGTAGCGCAGAGAGGGAAGGGGGTCACGGGGTGCGCGACCCGCGTGCGGCGCGACCGCGACCCGCACGTCGCGGGTCGCTGCGGGGAGAGGAGACCGGCCGTTAAAGGCCGGTTGGTGTCGTTGGAGACAGGCCGCGGCCAGCTGGCCGCGGCGGACCGAACTGGACCCGCGGCCGGGCCGCGGGCCGGCTGTGGGTGGACCGGCCGGACCGGGCCGGTCTGGCCCAAGGGAATTTTTTTCCCTTAAAATTTCTGACGCCCATAACTTTCGTTACGGGCGTCCGTTTTTCGCGCCGCCAGTGGAAGCGCGGACATTGCATCGAGGGGAATGCTTTGAGGTGGTTTCGGGAATTTTTAATTCCCAAAACGAGGGGCCTCGGTGGCGCGACACGTATGCCAAGGGATTTGTCGGTTCGTTGGCGGATCTTGTTTTGGACGGCACGGACGCGTCCGACGTCCGTTTTGAGCGCCGTTAGTGGCGTAGGGACCCTGGCGTCGGGGCGATGTTTTCCAGGGTAGTTTTGGGCATTGAGGCCGAAGTTGAGGCATGGGCCCCACGGCCCGTCCTTTGAGCTGCGGGCAGCGTTTCACGACTTTTTCACCAGACGTCCGTTCGGGGCGTGCGAGCAGTCATTTCTGGATGTTTTTCCGAGGGGATTGCAGTGGTGCAATCCGCCTGCCCTAGTTCGGCGCAATGGTGCGGGGCCCACGAGGGCCGTTTCGGGAGTTGACGGTGATTTCCAACTTTATCACCCGACGACCGTTTTGGACAAGTGAGTAGTCCATTTTGTGTACTTTTTCGAGAGGATCGCAACAGTGTGACCCGTTCGTTGATTTTCGAGACTGGGATGCGGGTCCCACGTGGCACCGCTCGTGTGCGGTGCGCTGGGATGCACCTTTTTCTCCGGATATCCGTTGCACTCAAGTGAGTAGTGCTTTTGACGTGTTTTTTTGAGGGGATCGCAATGGTGCGATGCACCCGACTATTTTCGGGGCTGAGGCTCAGGATCACGGGACGTCGTTCGGGCGTGAGGCGGTGTTGGTGACTTTTCCATCAGGTATCCGTTGGAGGCGAGTAAGTAGTCGATCTCGCGTGTTTTTTCACGAGGATTAAAACGGTGCGATCCGTTTGGTTCTGCAGAGCCTTATACGTGATATTATTAAATGTGGAGCATGGAAGGTGCTTCAGTGGTGGTTCTCCCTACCTTGTTTATGGAGGACCCTTGGCGTGTGATCGCGCACTCTTGAGAGAGTGATGTAATTGGTCCATGAGACGTGGTTGGTCGTGCCTGGGACTTTGAGGTGGCAGGTTGGAGTTGTTGTGTCACACCTTCGCGTTGACGATGGGTGTCATGTGCACGATAGCTTATGGGCTGGAATGCGGTATACTCTGGGAGTATACGGGAGCGCTTGGAGGTACGTGTGGTTTGTACCTGAGATGTTCGTGCACTGGGTTGGGGTTGACTTGGGACCACACGTTGTGTGGGCCCCATGTGCGTGTCGTGTTCTATCTTACATACTTTGACCTCTCGCGGCGTAGAGGGTCCCTCTGTGTGTTTGTTTGACCAGCAGGGTGGAGCTCTTCCCCTGGCTCTATGCTCGTTTGTTGACCAGCAGGGTTGAGTGGTCTCCCCCTGGTTTCGTTCTCGATGGATTGGCAGGTAGCAGTGCTAGTGACGCCCAGTGCTGGGGCAGACGCTGCACCTCTTTTGGGAGAGCTGTTCTGGAGTTGGGTGGTTGCGCGACACCCACTCTGTGTTCGGTCGGCCAGTGTTGTACCCTCCTGTAGAGATGGCATAGCGGTTCTGAGTTTTACCCTCCAGCGAGACTGGGCAGTGGGTTACTCGTCGACTTCCTCGAGCTTACCCTCTAGCAGGGCTGGGCAGTGGGTTGCTCACTGACATCTAGGGTTTACCCTCCAGTAGAGACTGGGCAGTGGGTCACCCAACGCTATTAGGGTCTACCCTTCAACAGAGATTGGGCAGTGGTTCACCCGATGCACTTAGGGTCTACCCTCCGGCAGGGTTGGGCAGTGGGTCACCCGTCGTCTAGTTCCAGGTCTACCCTCCAGTACGGCTGGGCAGTGGGTCCCCTGTCAACTTATACCAGGTCTACCCTCCAGCACGGCTAGGCAGTGGGTCACCTATCGACTTATACCAGGTCTACCCTCCAGCGGGGCTGGTCAGTGGGTCTCCTGATGATGTATTAAGTTCTACCCTCCAGCAGGGATGGGCAGTGCGTCGTCGGATGATGTGTTATGGTTTACCCTCTAGCAGGGCTGGGCAGTGGGTCACCTAGTATCTTATTATGGTTTACCCTCCAACGGGGCTGGGAAGAGGGTCGCCTGATGATGTATTAGGGTTTACCCTCCAGTAGGGCTGGGCAGTGGGTCACCCGATATCTGGTTACGAATTACCCTCCAGCAAGGCAGGCAGTGGGACACCAGTTGGCATTCCAGACTCAGTCCTTACTACTAGGCTAGTCTGTGTCTTTCCTCCGTGATTACCGGAGTGTGACCCTTGGTTATACGGGTCAGTGTTGTGATGGTTATGGCTTTGAGAAGACCTCTCGACTGCAGGGCAGTGAAGAGTTGTGTTTTGACTTTCCCCCAGAACTCTCGAGTACGAGAGGCACTTTCCCCACCAAGACGCGTTCTTGTGATGCGATCTAAAACCATGCGGGTGAGTCAGTGCCGCCCAAAGCGGATAGTGTCGAAGTGCGGTGATTGATCCCCTTGGCTTGCGGTTCGGGGCAGACGTGCGGGATGCTGGGTGATGATGATGGTTATGTCTGGGACTATTGGCGACTCTTTCTTGGGCTGAGCTACGGGACGGGGATCCCCTTACGATGTCGTTCGGGTTTCTTGTTGAGCATACCGATATGTATATACCTTGTTTCTGGTACCCACTTCTTGGGCTTGGTTACTCTCCCTCCAGGAGAGGCGAAGACGTGCGGGGTATGCCACGTGCTTTCTGTGTCTAGCTTCTCGTGGTTGGATGAGTCTACTCTCCTACTATAGGTAGTGAAGACTCGACAAGAAGTTCATCTTCTCACCGTTTCCAGATCCTTGTGCCTGGATAAGTCTACTTCCTTCCTCTTGTTGGGTTGAGCTGGACTCTTTACTGTACTATTTACTGCACCTTCGGTTTTACTCCTCTACTTTTCTTGTTCACTCTACTTCTCACCCTTCGGTACCTCCTTTGTTGCTCCCTAGAGCCTTCGGGGTATCCTACTGAGTACTTTTATACTCACCCCTACTTGGGATTTTCCCGCACTTGGTGTGCCCTTGCAGACGACGGACAGGTTGGTCGTGACTTCAGTGGAGCGTAGGAGCTTGGGAGCTTGGACCGCGTGCGGTGGTCGTGGCCGGGTTCTAGGTGGCAGACCCGTCAGCTGTTTTTACATGTTGCCGGGTTGTGGCACTTTTGGTTGGGCGCGTGTTTTTCCCCTTTTCTTTTCATCTTGTACTTTTTACTTGTAGAGGTCGATGCACTCTGTGGATTATATATAGCTGTTGTTCTTTTTTACTCTGCTTGTTCTTTCTTTTTACTCTACACTTTTGCATGGAGTGTGCTGCATGTGGGTGTGTACATGTACTTAGGCAAAGGCCTCCCCGAGTTGTTGTGCCTTCGGCACTGGTCGCCAGCCCCTGGCCTATGGAGGTGGGCTTGGGGTAGTTGCGGCTCGAGCCTGGGTAGGGTCGGGTTGTGACAATAAGGTCAATCACTCTTTGTCTTTTAAACCTTCAGTAATAGAGACTTATGGTTGATCTTTATTCATCATGTATGATTTCAAATAACCTAAGTACATGATGAAAAAAATAAGAAACATATTAACAAAATTATGTAATTATTTCATAAAATGGAATTCACTGATGAAAATAAAAAAAATCAATGTACCTCTCATTAAAGCACCATGCATTTTGAATAGTTTTCTTATCGATGCATCATATATTTCCATTCCATCATCCCATAATTCAATCAATTCTTTGATTTGATATTTAAGGTATACATTAATGTCATTTCTAGTCATTTTCTTTCTAGTAATAATCATTGAAATAATGAAAGAATTATTCTTTATACACATCCATGGAGGTAGATTATAGGGAAAAAAATAACTAGCCAAATTCTATAATTATTACTTAGAGAACCAAAAGAGTTAAACCCATTAGAATCCAATCCCAAATGTACATTCCTAGGATCCAAAGAAAAATATAGATATAATAAATCAAACATCTTCCATGATGTTGAATATTTGGATGTCCCATCAAGCCATCTTTACCATCCTGAGCATGCCACTTCATATCTTATACAGTCTATGAATAATATTTGAAAGTGTGGTTTCAGAGGAAAGTAATGAAATACATTTTCAGGAGTTATTTTCTTCTTTTTCTTCTTGGGGTTTCATTAATTTATACACTCATTATTGTTCATTTACGTCCATATTCTTGTATAACATATTATGTTTTCTTCATTATCTAACTCTTCTCCCTAGTAAACCATGAAATCATTAGGGCATGCATGTATCTTTTATAATCAAGTACAAGTTTGTTGATGATTTTCTTCATCTCATAGAATAATGCAGGGATCTTAGATTCACTAAATTCATCATGAAGAAACTCTAAAATCATTGAAATTTATTTTTTAGTAATTCTATAGAGACATATGATATGATACAACTTAAGTAGAAAAGAAAACTTTGAATACTTAGCACACCCTTCATACAATTGTTGTTGTCCATTTTCAACTAATTCATAGAAATAATTTTTTTGGTTGATGAAGTTTTGAGCAATATTAACTTACTAAGGGTCAACTTAAGGTTCTTTTGATTTATTAAAATCTTTTACATGGTATCATTTAATTACAAATGTTTCATTTATCAAATTTAAAACTAAATTCTCCTCTAGTGGGTCACTTTGTATTTACTTCATATGATTATCATTATTTTGACTTTCCATAACATTTGATTCACCATGCTAAATCCAACATACATATCAAGAATGAAATTATTTCAATATCAAATGATCATATACTTCATTTCTATTTAACAATCACAATAATTTTTAATTAGGACACAGAAATTTAATTATACCATCCACTAATCAGTTTAAAATTGCATAATCTAAAAATTCTTCCAAACCCTAGGTATACCAAGGGGTGTTTCAAGGTAAATTAATCCAAATTTTATCAATTGGTATTGTATTTTCACTCTTCTCCATGTACATTCAGATATAAAGATATAAATGGTTAATCAAACAATTATAATCAAAATTAGACATCACCCAACTTTGTCATTGACCAGGGTAGGGTCTTCATTAGACATAACACAAATTCAACATAAATATGATTCAATACAACATTAAAAGATCTCTAACTTTTCTGATTTTTATATTATAATTTTTTATTTTATATTTTAGAAACATGATTGTCACTATAGAAATCTCTAGCTTTGATAATTATGAAAATCAAGATTTTTTGTATCTTAAAACAAGAACTTGACACTGTGATATCTGGTTACATGGTCTCTTTTAGTCTAGCATGAAAATTATTGCATTAATCAAATATAAAATATATTCAAGTTAATTAAAATTCATTTAAAAATCAAGGATAAAACTTAAAGCATCACCAAAATTATAAACATTCCACTCATAAAAAATCAAGGATAAAACCGAAATCATCATACCAATCAAGAACCACCAAAGAAACTTCGTCTAATATAGGATCGAGAAGAATAAGACCCAAAATTGAAAACAATCACTATTTTAAAATAGAACTATACCTAGATGGAAAAAAGGAATCACACTATGGACTATCCTAAAGTAATGAATTTCACCCTTTTCCTCAAGAACTTTCTGGGAAGAAAAATCAAAATAACATGAAATATAGTCCCAAAGAATCAATATTTCATGACTTAAATCAAATGAATCCAAATTAAACCAAGAAACATGACTAGAAATAGAACCCACCGCATTAATAAAACCATTAAAAAAATTCATTTCCCCTTAAAAGAAAAAAACATTAAATAAAGGTTCCAAAACATACTTCATAAATGTAAATATACCATAAAAATGTTTCCCCCTTTTAAAACATAAATTTTTTTTTCACATTTAGAAAACCAAACAAAATTCATTCTAAATATTCATATACTATTTAAAATACCACCATAATTTCATTATTAAATAATATATGGTTATTTAAAAATATTTTCAAAAATTAATCACATAAAAAACCTTTTTCAAATACTTTTTTGAAACCCATGAAGAAATAACCTTTCATACTTAAAACGCTAACCTTTAAAACTATTAATATTTTAAAATAATTCAGGGAAACTATATAACACCCCGACCCCTCTAGGCTAGAGCCAGTGCATTACTTGTGATATTGGAATGGTTAGAAATAATGAACATCCCGAAGGAATGATCATTTTATTAGTATTGAAGAAACTAGATACATAGATGTAACACAAATTACATTGAAAAAGGTTACAAGATACAATACAAAACTAAACTAAAAATTGAAACCACACGAACTCAATAAATGAACTTATCTTCATCACCTGTTGAAGGTAAAAAATGAAAGGGGTGAGATCAAATGCTCAGTAAGGGTTAAAAATCGAAGAAGCATGAATAAAAAAATGATTTTATCATAATCAATCTGACATAATCAATATGGCATGGTGATTAAATTAAAAACTAATGTCATTAATAAACTGAGAATGAAACTGCATCCATAGATTTTGTCATAGTGAAACCCTCATGGATAATAATAATAACCGATAATGAATAAAGATAATGATTATTAATTAGATGTCATGTACCTGGCACATGAAACCATAATACCATTAAAACAGTTTAGTTCTGTGGGCAACAACCCATCTGATTTTTGGAAACAAACTCGAAGGGTTTATCACCAAACTGATTTGTCTCATGAGACCTACTGATGCATCGAGGGGCTATAGCAGCCCCACCCACCACTGCATGTCCAAATAATTATTTATACATTGATTCAATACAATATCAATATTCCTTTTCAATATCTGTATAGATTAGAGTATACGGATTCATCAATATTTCCATAGTTAAAATAACTTTCCAAATAAACAACGTATGTAAAATGGTATACGGTTTAGACAAAAAACATCTCCATGATATGAGATTATGGATATTTAATATAAATATAATTTCAAAATGAAAAGTTATCTCAAATGGGTAGTAGGTACACTACATAAGGATTATTAGGTGCACCACACAAAGTTTGTCACAACAAAATAGTAGTTGAGACAAAGTCTCTTACCACAATGTAATCGGTCAAATCATATGACCAGAACTTAATAACCATCAAATGAATCATTGAATAACATGAATATAAGTAGAATAATGTTATTATATATCAAATGGCAGTACACATATACCACATATAAGAAATAAGTGGCGAACAATGAAAATCTCACAGAAATGAAAGTGAGATGAGAAACCCCTTACAAACAGTTCGGCATGGTAACGAGTGTTATTGCGAGGGCTTAATGAGAGGTATAGAGGTATTAAATTATTTATATGTCAAAATGGTAGTATGGGTAAGGTAATAAAACATACCCCATCATTAGGAATTAAAAATAAAAGGGCACAACATAGGAGAGATTCTTGAACAAAAGTGAGAGAGAGGATCCCTTGCCTTATGCTTGAAGGTGTTCTTGACTTGTTATTTAAGACCTGAATAAACAAATTAGGATTATTAATTAATAATTACAGAACCTATTATATATTTAAAATGATTTATTATAACCCTTTTTAGTTCATTCAAGGCCTTTTTTATTAGTTATAAGGTTCAATTTCATTGTTTGGGCTCGTTTGTTTACTTGGTTTTAAATGATCGGTTCACTTATATTCAAGTTCGGATAAATATATAAGATGGATGTGGTTGTCCAGATATGAAGTTATATTATATTAGGGAACATCCATAAGATTAAATGGTTTTAAATTTACTTTGGATACTTATAGTGAAGTCGAATTATTATATATATAACCTTAGTGACAACCGTTTTGGCTAAATGGTGGGTTTGATTACAATGAACATGTTTTGCTTTATAACTTAATTCCATTTGTAAAAAAGGATTACAGAACTAAAAATAGGATATATTACATATATAATAATATGGTTCAACCATAACACAAATGGTTTCATGACCATAAATAAAGATTATAATAGAAATTGACAAACTGTTGTCCTTGAATGTGCTAAATTAGCACATCTCAAACAGTGTTTTCATTTCTTTCGAATAAATGGTGAGGAAAGGAGAGAAGGTAATGAAATATACCATTAGCATGAAAACATTCCAGTACATTTATGTTACTATATTTATCATAATATTATGGTGAATGTAGGTGAGGAAAGAAACAAAAAGAAAAGAACTTAAAAGAATTGAAGGAATTGGAAAGAGGAATTTACCTCTTGAGACTTCTTCCTTTGAGAACCACTTAAGGGGAGAGGTTTTGGTATTTTGAATATTCTAGGAGATTTTTAACATGGTGGAGGATCTTGGGGAGAGACATGGGTAGAATATTGGCAAGGAACAAGGCTTGAGTGGTGTGAGAGGAAGAGGGGGTGAGGGGTGATTTATATAGTGAAGAGGGGAGGAGTTTTCTTAATATTATAATCATTAATTTATTATTTCCTCTCAAGAAAACCAATAGTGAGTATTCCATGACCAAGAATAGTAATATATACATTTTACTTGGAACCAATTGGTCTTACATCAGCAGATCATCATCAATGACTCAATTAATCCATTATTTAGCATTTATTTTGAATTATTGGATTTTACTATTCATCAAAAAATTTAGTATTTCAGAAAAATCCCAAAAATTCACCCTAACCATTTTTCGATGTGTAGAATCCAAAAATGAATTCTATTTTTCAAAAATAATTTTCTAAATATGGTTAATAAAATATTTAATTAAAATAATTATTTAATCGAAAATATAAACACTTAAAATATTCATCTCCATTTTTAAGGTGCCTAAATTCATTTATACATTCAAGGGCATAGATACCATTCATAAGATTCATATTAATATTCATAAGGGTAAGTTACTATTCATAAGGCTAGGTTACTATTCATAAGGGTATGTTACTATTCACCAAAAATTAAGTTAATTCTCTCAGACTCGAATTATCATCTTGATCACAACCGTGTATGTTAGATTTTTAAAATTCAAATCACAGAGCTGAAAAAATTAAGTTTTATGGATAGGTTATGGCTATCTCCTATAAGTAACCATGTTTTGTTCCATAGTGGCTCAGTGATTCTTGAAATATAGGCTATAACTAAAATTTATTTAAGAGAAACATACCATAAAACATTTGGGGTGCTATATTATTCCCTCCTTCAGAAATTTCATCCTTGAAATATTATGTATGAAACTCAACAAAAAGATATGGGTGATTCTTTTTCATAACATCCTCAGGTTCCCATGTTTCTTCCTCCATATTTTGGTTTCTCCAAAGAACCTTTACTAGACGAGTTGTCTGATTTCTCAATACCTGCCCCCTTGTGTCAAGAATCCCGATAGGATTTTCCCAGTATGACAAATTCAAGTTCCAGTTCAATTTATTAATATGTGAGTACATGTGTTGGGTCTGGCATGTACTTCTTTAACAATGACATGTGTAACACATCATGAACTTTGGAGAGAATTGGCGGCATCACTAAACAGTAAGCTACATCTACGATTCTTTCCAAAATTTCAAATGGTCTAATGTACCTGGGGCTCAGTTTCCCTTTCTTACCGAACCTTAAGACACCCTTCCATGGAGATACTTTCAGAAATACATGATCTCCCACTTGTAATTCCAAGCCCTTTCTCTGGTTGTCAGCATTACTCTTCTGCCTACTTTGGGTTGCTTTAATATGGGCTTGTATCTTCTTCACCTATGTCATGGTCTCTTCAATAAGTTCTAGGCCTATAAGTTTTCTCTCACCAACTTCATCCCAACAAGTTGGAGTTAGACATCTCTTTCCATATAATTCTTCATATGGAGCCATTTGAATACTAGAATGGAAACTATTGTTGTAGGAAAATTCCACCAGAGGAAAGTATTGATCTCACATACATTGGAAGTCAAGAGAGCATGACCTCAGCATATCTTCTAGAGTTTGAATGGTCCTTTCATACTTTCCATCAGTTTGTGGGTGATAAGTAGTACTCATACGAATCTCAGTATTCAAAGACTTCTGGATACTTTTCCATAATTTTGATGTAAACTGGGGATCTCGATCGGACACAATAGATAGAGGTGCACCATGAAGTCTTACAACTTCATTTATATAAAGTCTTTTCCAAGCGCTCAAGTGGAAAATCCTCTCTTATAGGAAGGAAATGTGCTGATTTTGTGAGACGATCAACAATCACCCATATTGCATCATTCCTTCTAGGTGTCCTTGGTAGTCCAGTGAAAAAATACATCATAATGTTATCCCACTTTCACATAAGAATAGGTAGAGGTTACATCACTCCTTTGGGATGTTGTCTCTTTGCCATCACTTGTTGAAAAACTAGACATCTTGACACGTAGTCAGCAATTTCCTGCTTCATATTATCCCACCAAAAATATTCTTTCAGATCTCTAAAAATCTTGGTGCTTCCCGGGTGTATAGAGAAATTTGAGCTATGAGCATTGTCTAATAGTTTCCTTTTTAGCTCAGGTTTTGATGGAATGCAAAACCTATTTCCAAATTTCAGAACTCCTTTTTCTTACACGAAGTCAGCCAGTCTCCCATCCTTGACAACATTAATTTTCTTGTGCAGATTCTCAACATCAGATTGAAAGTTTTTTATCTTCTTTAATAAATATGTTTTATCAATCATTTTAAAGAGGAAATATGTTTAACTTTCCTTAAAAATTCCCATATCCATCTTTAGTAGATCTAAAAATATAGGATCTCTCTCAATCCTCATTTGAGTCAGAAGTCCATGATCTATCCTGCTTAATGCATCTTCCACCTTATTCGCCTTTTCCCGGTTGGTATTGTATTTAACAATCATAATATTTGAGTAACTCAAGACATCTCATCTACCCCATGTTGAGTTCTTTTTGTGTGAAATTGTATTTCAAACTCTTTTGGTCTGTATAAATCTCACATCTCTCTATGTAGAGATAATGCCTCATTATTTTCAGAGCAAAGATTACGGAAAATAACTCAAGATTGTGATTTGGATAATTTTTCTCATGAGTCATCAACTGTCTTGATGTATAAGCAATAACTTTATTGTTTTTCTAAAGGATGCAACCCAGTCAATTCTTTAATGAATCGTTTTATATTACAAATCCACCACTTCCAGATGGAAGAGTCAAAATTGGAGCATTTTCTAATCTTCTTTTCAATTCTTCAAAGCATTCTATACATTATTTTATCTACACAAACTTAACTCCTTTACGTGTGATCTTGGTTAGTGGGTTAGCCAGTCATGAAAAATTCTGAATGAAACGCCGATAGTAACCTACTAAGCCAATAAAACTGCGTACCTCGGTTATTTTTGTTGGCATGGGTCATTCTTGGATTGCCTTTGTCTTTGCAGGATCAACTAGGATTCCATCCTTAGAGACAATATGGCCTAGAAAAGAAACTGATTGAAGGCAGAATTCACACTTGCTCAACTTCTCATATAATTTATTTCTTCTAAGAGTTCTCAGAATAATCCGCAAGTGATTCTCATGGTCTTCATAGATTTTTGATTACACGAGGATATCATCGATGAATACCACAACAAAGTTATCAAGATATTCCTTGAAAACTCTATTCATTAAATCCATGAAAACAGATGGTGCATTCGTTAGTCCAAAAGGCATCACTATAAACTCATAATGCTCATACCTGGTTCAAAATGATGTCTTCAAAATATCTTCCTTCCTCACATGCAGTTGATGATATCCGGATTGAAGTTCAATATTCAAAAAGTATTGAGTTTCATGAAGTTGATCAAATAAATCATCAATCTAGGGAAGAGGATACATATTCTTTATTGTAATAGCATTGATTTGCCTCTAATTAATGCAAAGCCTCATGGATCCATCCTTCTTCTTGACAAATAGGACAAGGGCTCCCCATGGAGAAACACTAGGTCAAATAAATACTTTTTCACTCAAACCATCTAGTTTTTTATTTAACTCTACTAATTCTATAGTGGCCATTATATAGGGAGTATTTGATATAGGTATTGTATCAAGAATTAAATCAATAGAGAAATCAACTTCCCACTCTGGAGGATGTCCAGGTAAATCCTCTGGAAATACATCAATGTACTCTTGCACTATGTGCACATCTTCAATTTGAATATTTCTTTCCTCGCCAATAGATATTGGTTTATCTTCCTCTCCAAATATTGCATTCAGTAGAGCTACTGGGGGTGGTTATAGATAAGAATCAAGTGGTGAAGTTTCTGCCCTAAAGATAAGGGATTATACACCATTTTAAAAAATTGTAACTTCCTTCTACTTACAATAAATCATCGCATCATAATTTGACATCCAATCCATACCGATAATTATATCAAATTTAGTCATTGGTATAATGATAAGGTGAGAAACTAAAGCACTTTTTGGTGTCTTGAGGGGGACTAGTTGACATGCCTTTGTTGCAATGATACATCCCATGGGAGTTTTTACTGACAACTCCTTTATCAAATCAAGTTGGAAATATCTAATTTTCTTGTCAAACTGAGAAGATATAAATGAATGCGATGATCCAGAATCAAATAATGTGTTGGCTAAGTTTGAGGAAACAATTAAAGTACCTTCCACCACATCATTATGAATTTAGACCTCTGCAGTTGTAATCACATAGGATCTCCCTTGTTCTCTTGGATTTTTATAAGGAATGTTTCCTTTGTGCTTAGGATACTAATTTGCATAGTGTCCCATCTCTCTGCAATTGTAGCATTGAATATCATTGAATTGTTTCTTCCCCTTACATTCATCAGATCGATAACCCTTTTCTCTGAAGTTATAATAGACTCTCATGCCTTTCATTCATTTTTTGAGATGATTCTTTCCATAGTTCTCACATAATGGGAATAGCATTGTTCCCTTTCTCTTCTTTGGTACTTCTTCTTTTCCTTTGTTATCAGAGTACCGCTTCTTATCTTTGTTTCCTTTGAAAAGATTTGACCTAGAAAATTCCTTCTCTGTTTTGATGGCACTTGATACAATTTCATCATATGATGAAAATGATTGAGAAGTCAGTTCCCTTCGAAGACTTGGCTTAAGACCTTCAAAGAAATGATCAATCTTGTCTGCTAAGTCACGTACATAATCTATGGCATACCTGGCCAGCCCTGTGATGGTAGCCTCATACTCTGCAACATTGTCTTCTTCCCTTTGTTTTAAGCTAAGTAATTTCCTCTTCATTTTAGTTCATTTCTCATGGGGGAAATATTTTTCGAAGAATATTTCCTTAAAAGTCCTCCATTCCATATCTTCTATTTCTTCTTCCTCTATGGTATTGTGAATCAAGGACCACCATTGATCAGAATCTCCCTTGAGACAATATACTGCCAGTACTACCTTTTTATTTTCATTGCATCTTAATTCCATGAATATCTTTTCAAGGGACTTGATCCATTGCTCAGTAACCATTGGATTAGTAGTCCTGCTGAAATATGGGGGATTTTGCCACATAAAATGATCCAACACAGGTTTGGAATGGTTATTCATTACAAACTGAGTAAGTTTTCCCAATATGGTCATGATCTGATCCGCTCCAACATTGACAGTGTTGACTTGCTCAGTGGGAAGATCCCTACATTGTCCACGAGTATTGATTATCCTTCTTCCATTAGACACCATTTCTAAATAATGGCACACACTATATTAGGGTATGAATAATAATGTATAATCTTAACCTAGCAAAATACTTATCATAGTTCAAGATCCTACACATGGCTAATCCCATAATCGAAAAAAAAGGTTTCTTTGAGGAATAATTTACATTTCAATCCTTCATAATGGCTTGTAAAGAAAATATGAATTATCCTAACCATATCCCCCAGGAGTGTCGTAACCAAGAGTGCAGCAAGGCCCGTTGTCCTATACCAGTTCATGTTTGAGTCTAGCTCAAAGAGATTTTTTTAGGTTTTACACCTAGATATATTTGGACCAGAGCCACCTCTACCTGCTCATATCCAGACAGGGATTCATTGCTTGAAAGATCCATATAATCAATTCCTTACCAAAATACCAGGATATTATTATATGCTTATCCTCAAAGTCTCATCTTAGGGATTCCTCCCTAATCTACGTTTTCTAAATATAGTTTCCAAGTTTCCTACTAAACTTCCTCTGATACCAATCGTAACACCCCGACCCCTCTAGGATGGATCTAGTGCATTACTTGTGATATTGGCATGGTTAGAAGGAATGAAAATCCCAAAGGAACAATTATTTTAGTAGTCTTGAAGAAACTAGATACATAGATGTACATTGAAAAAGGTTACAAGATAAAATACAAAGAAAAACTAAAAAATGAAACTACAGGAACTCAATAAATGACCTTCTCTTCATCACCTCTTGAAGGTAAACAATGAAAGGGGTGAGCTCAAATGCTCAGTAAGGGTTACAAATAGTGGAAGCATGAATACAATAATGAGTGTATCATATTCAATCTAACATAATAAATATGGCATGGTGATTAAATGAAAAACTAATGCCATTAATAAACTGAGAATGAAACTGCATCCATAGATTTTTTCATAGTGAAAACCCCATGGATAATAATAATAATAACCGATAATGAATAAAGATGATTCTTATTAATTGGAATTCATGTATCTATAACATGAAACTATAATACCGTTAAAATGGTTTAGTTCTGTGGGTAGAAACCCATCTGATTTTTGGAAACAAACTCGAAGGGTTTGTTGCCAAACTGATTTGTCTCATGAGACCTACCGATGCATCAAGGGCCTATAGCGGGCCCCACCAGACAATGCATGATGAAAGTATTATTTATACATTTATTCAATACAAGATCAATATTCCTTTTTAATATCTATATAGATTAGAGTATACGAATTCATCAATATTTCCATAGTTAAAATAACTTTCCAAATAATCACCGTATGTAAAATGGTATACGGTTTAGAAAAAAACACATATCCATGATATGAGATTATGGATATTTAATATAAATATAATTTCAAAATGAAAAGTGATCTCAAATGGGCATTAGGTACACAACATAAGGATTTTTAGGTGCACCACACAAAGTTTGTCACAACAAAATAGTAGTTGAGACAAAGTCTCTTACCATAATGTAATCAGTCGAATCATATGACCAGAACTTAATAACCCTAAAATGAATCATTGAATAAAATGAATATAAGGAGAATCATGTTATTATATATCAAATGGAAGTACACATATACCACATACAAGAAATAAGTGGCGAACAATGAAAATATCACAGAAATGAAAGTGAGATGAGAAACCCCTTACAAACAGTTCAGCATGGTAACGAGTTTTATTGTGAGGGGTTAATGAGAGTTATAGGGGTATTAAGTTATTTATATGTCACAAAGAAAGTATGAGAAAGGTTTGTAAACATACCCCATCATTAATAATTAAATATAAAAGGTCACACCATAGGGGAGATTCTTGAACAAAAGTGAGAGAGAGGATCCCTTACCTTATGCTTGAAGGTGTTCTTGACTTGTTATTTAAGACCTGAATAAAAAAATTAGGATTATTAATTAATAAGTCCAGAAC
Source organism: Viscum album (assembly GCA_963277665.1). Taxonomy (NCBI): domain Eukaryota; kingdom Viridiplantae; phylum Streptophyta; class Magnoliopsida; order Santalales; family Viscaceae; genus Viscum; species Viscum album. The sequence continues at coordinate 1,846,727,036 of OY728150.1, forward strand.
CTATTATATATGTAAATTATTTATTATAACACTTTTCAGTTCATTAAAGACCTTTTTGATTAGTGATAATGTTCACTTTCATTGTTCGGGCTCGTTTGTTTACTTGGTTTTAAATGATCGGTTCACTTATATTCAAGTTCAGATAAATATATAACATGGATGTGGTTTTCTAGAAATGAATTTATATTCTATTAGTGAACATACAGAAGATTAGATGGTTTTAAATTTACTTTTCTTACTTAGAGGTAAGTTGAATTATTATATATACAACCTTAGTGACAACCGTTTTGGCTAAACGGTGGGTTTGATTACAATGAACATGTTTTGCTTTATAACTTAATACAATTTGTACAAATGGATTACAGAACTAAAAATAGAATATATAACATATATAATAATCTGGTTTAACCATAACACAAATGGTTTCATGACCATAATTAAATATTATAATATAAATTGTTAAATTGTTGTCCTTGAATGTGCTAAATTAGCACATCTCAAACGGTGCTTTCATTTCTTTCAAATAAATGGTGGGGAGAGGAGAGAAGGTGATGAAATATACCATTAGAATGAAAAAAATTCTATTACATGTATGTTACTAGATTTATCATACTATTATGGTGAAGGGAGGTGAGTAAAGAAACAAAAAGAAAAGAACTTAAAAGAATTGAAGGAATTGGAAAGAGGAATTTACCTCTTGAGACTTCCCCAATTGAGAACCTCTTAAGGGGAGAGGTTTTGGTATTTTGAAGATGCTAGGAGCTTTTGGACATGGGGGGGATCTTGGGGAGGGACTTGGGCAGAATATTGGCAATTCAAAAGGCTTGAGTGGTGTGAGAGGAAGAGGGGGTGAGGGGAGCTTTATATAGTGGAGGGGAGAGGAGTTTTCTTAATATTATAATCATTAATTTATTATTTCCTCTCAAGAAAAAAAATAATGAGTATTCCATGACCAAGAATAGTAATATATGCATGTGACTTTGAACCAATTGGGCTTAAATCAGTAGATCATCATCAATGACTCAATTAATCCATTATTTAGCATTTATTGTGAATTATCGGATTTTACTATTCATCAAAAATTTAAGTATTTCAGAAAAATCCCAAAAATTCACCCTAACCATTTTTCGATGTGTAGAAGCCAAAAATGAATTCCATTTTTCAAAAATAATTTTCTAAATATGATTAATTATATATTTAATTTAAATAATTATTTAATCGAAAAATATAAACACTTAAAATATTCATCTTCATTTTTAAGGTGCCTAAATTAATTTATACATTCAAGGGCATGGATACCATTCATAAGAGTCATATTACTATTCATAAGGGTGGGTTACTATTCATAAGGGTAGGTTACTATTCATCGTAAATTAAGTTAATTCTATCAGACTCTAATTATCATCTTGATCAAAACCGTGTATGCTAGAGTTTTAAAATTCAAATCACAAAGTTGAAAAATTTAAGTTTCATGGATAGGTTATGGTTATCTCCTATAAGTAACCATGTTTTTTTTTCCTTAGAGGCTGAGTGATTCTTGAAATATAGGCTATAACATAAATGTATTTAAGAGAAACATACTATAAAATTTTTGGGGTGCTACATTATTCCCTCCTTCAGAAATTTCTTCCTCGAAATATTATGTATAAAACTCACCAAAAAGATGTGGGTGATTCATTTCCATAACATCCTCAGGTTCCCATGTTTCTTCCTCCATATTCTGGTTTCTCCAAATAACATTTACTAGACGAGTTGTCTAATTTCTCAATACCTTCTCCCTTGTGTCAAGAATCCCAATAGGCCTTTCACAGTATGACAAATCAGGTTCCATTTCAATTTCTTCATATGTGAGTACATGTGTTGGGTATGGCGTGTACTTCTTTAACAATGACATGTGGAACACATCATGAACTTTGGAGAGATTTGGCGGCATCTCTAAATGGTAAGCTACATCTCCAATTATTTCTAGAATTTCAAATGGTCAAATGTACCTGGAGCTTAGTTTCCATTTCTTACTGAACCTTAAGACACCATTCCATGGAGATACTTTCAGAAATAAAAGATCTCCCACTTGGAATTCCAAGTCCTTTCTTCGTTTGTCATCATAACTCTTCTACCTACTTTGGGCTGCTTTAATATGGTCTTGTATCTTCTTCACCTTTGTCATGGTATCTTCAATAAGTTATGGGCCTATAAGTTTCCTCTCGCCAACTTCGTCCCAACAAGTTGGAGTTCGACATCTCTTTCCATATAATGCTTCATATAGAGCCATTTGAATACTAGAATGGAAATTATTATTGTAGGAAAATTACAACAAAGGCAAGTATTAATCCCACATACCTTGGAAGTCAACAGAGCATGACCTCAGCATATCTTCTAGAGTTTGAATGGTCCTTTCAGACTGTCCGTCAGTTTGTGGGTGATAAGAAGTACTCATATGAATCTCAGTATTCAAAGCCTTCTGGATACTTTTCCAGAATTTTGATGTAAACCGGGAATCTCGATCGGACACAATAGATAGAGGTGCACCATGAAGTCTTACACCTTAATTAATATAAAGTCTTTCCAAGCGCTCAAGTGGAAAATCCTATCTTATAGGAAGAAAATGTGCTAATTTTGTGAGACGATCAACAATCACCCATATTGCATCATTCCTTCTAGGTTTCCTTTATAGCCCAGTGAAAAAATCCAGCGCAATTTTATACCACTTCCACATAGTAACAGGTATAGGTTGCATCACGCCTTTGGGATGTTGTCTCTCTGCCTTCACTTGTTGACAAACTAGACATCTTGACACGTATTCAGCAATTTCCCGCTTCATATTATCCCACCAAAAATATTTTTTCAGATCTCTATACATATTGGTGCTACTCGGGTGTATAGAGAAATTTGATCTATGAGCATCGTCTGATAGTTCCCTTTTTAGCTCAGGTACTGATGGAACGCACAACCTATTTCCAAATTTCAGAACTCCTTCTTCATACATGAAGTCAGCCAGTATCACATCCTTGACAGCATTAATTTTGTTGTGCATATTCTCATCATCAGATTGAAATATTTTTATCTTCTCTAATAAATATGGTTTAGCAATCATTTTAAAGGGGAAAGATGTTTCCATTTCCTTAACAATTCCCATATTCATCATTAGTAGATCCAAAAATATAGAATCCCTTTTCTTCTATAGAAAACCATTCTGAACAAAAACATCTTAGTAAAAGAAACATGGTAATTTTTAAATTCTATAACATTTCAAATTAACCATAGAGTAAAAAACGTTTATGGTATTATATTAACATCATCCTGACCCCTAAAGTTATCTAAACCATCCTTTGATAAGAACTTTAAGGACCCAACCTTATTACATTACATAATATTGAATTTAGTTAATAAATCACTTTCTTTAACATTGATGATCATTTCACGTTTATTTATTTAGATAAAAGAGAGATAACACATTCATAACATTACACATTAATAAAGAGTGGATACCATAATAACAATATTCTTTTCTTCCAAAATATAAAACTTTTCAATTAAAACATGATCTCACTAAAAACTCTTCAAAAATTTAAATTGGATTCCCTTTCTTTGCTTAAAAATCCTTAAAACATGGAAAAATCATTTAAAAACTTGGGATGAGCACAAAATCTTAGTAAGGTATATATAAAGAAACAAATATCACATTAGTCCATGAATACTTGTAATGTATGAAAACATTTTTAAAGGACATACTTGTAACCCATATATACTTACTTTGTGAAGCATGATATCTCCACAATATCCCCACAAAACATAAGAACATAAATTGAACTATAAAGGTGTCTTGGGGAATTACTTACATAATCTTGTAACCCTCACAACTACCTTATAATTTGTAACCCTCACAGCTACCTTACAATTTGTTTTACCATCACAATTACACATGTTGTAACCATACTACCAACATCCAACTTATACATACCCAATGCATTAGATAGAGATATAGGTCCCAACCTTCATAAAAATAAATTCCTAAGATATATAACACAATAATACAATATTAATAATTTCATAAAAACATTTATTTTTATTTTCATGAAATAGAATTTTAAAAAAGGTTTTTAAAATAAAATTCCCTTATAAAAATCATATAATTGAAGTGAGACTTAATAGAGTGGATGGAATATGTATATACACTATAAATAAACATAATTCAACATAATATAAACAAAACCCATGATCTTTACTGCTTAATGCATCTGCCACCTTATTCATCTTTCCTGGGTGGTAGTGTATTGAACAATTGTAATATTTGAGTAACTCAAGCCATCTCAACTGCCTCATGTTGAGTTCTTTTTGTCTGAAAATGTATTTCAAACTCTTGTGGTCTGTATAAATCTCACATCTATCTCCATAGAGATAATGCCTCCATATTTTCAGAGCAAAGATTACGGCTGCTAACTCAAGATCATGTGTTGGATAATTTTTCTCATGAGTCTTCAACTATCTTGATGCATAAGAAATAACTTTATCATTTTTCTGAAGGATGCAACCCAGTCCATTCTTTGATGCATCGCTGTATATTACAAATACACCACTTCCATATAGAAGAGTCAAAATTGAAGCATTGGAGAATCTTCTTTTCAATTCTTCAATGAATTATGTACATTCTTTTATCCACAAAAACTTAACTCCTTTACGTGTGAGCTTGGTTAGCGGGTTAGCCAGTCAGGAAAAATTCTGAACAAAACACCAATAGTAACCTGCTAAGCCAATAAAACTGCATACCCCGGTTATGTTTGTTGGTGTGGGCCATTCTTGGATTGCCTTTGTCTTTGCAGGGTCAACTAGGATTCCATCCTTAGAGACAATATGGCCTAGAAAAGAAACTGATTGAAGCCAGAATTTTCACTTGCTAAACTTCCCATATAATTTATTTCTTCTAAGAGTTCTCAGAATAATTTGCAAGTTATTCCCATGGTCTTCATAGATTTTTGAGTACATGAGGATATCATCGATGAATAACACAACAAAGTTATCAAGATATTCCTATAAAACTCTATTCATTAAATCCATGAAAACAGATGGTGCATTAGTCATTCCAAAAGGCATTACTGTAAACTTGTAATGCCCATATCTGGTTCGAAATGCTGTCTTTAGAATATATTCCTTCCTCACACGCAGTTAATGATATCCGGATCTAAGGTCAATCTTCAAAAATTATTGAGCTCCATGAAGTTGATCAAATAAATCATCAATATGGGGAAGAGGATACTTATTCTTTATTGTAATAGCATTGATTTCCCCGTAATCAATGCAAAGCCTCATGGATCCATCCTTCTTCTTGACAAGGAGGACATGGGATCCCCATGCAGAAACACTAGGTCAAATAAATCCTTTTTTACTCAAATCATCAAGTTGTTTCTTTAACTCTACTAATTCCATAGTGTTCATTATATAGGGAGTCTTTGATATAGATCTTGTATTAAGAATTAAATCAACAGAGAACTCAACTTTCCTCTTTGGAGGATGTCCAGGTAAATCCTCTAAAAATATATCAATTTACTCTTGCACTATGTGCACATATTCAATTTAAAGATTTATTTCCTAGCCCATAGATATTGGTTCATCTTCCTCTCCAATTATTGCATTCAGTAGAGCTATTGGGGGTGGTTCTAGATAAGAATCAAGTGGCGAAGTTTCTTCCCTAATGACAAGGGATTCTACACCATTTTTAAAAATTGTAACTTCTTTCTACTTACAATAAATCTTCACATCATAATTTGATATCCAATACATACTAAGAATTATATCAAATTCAGTCATTGGAATGATGATAAGGTTAGAAACTAAATCACATTTTGGTGTTTGGAGGGGGACTAGTCGACAATACTTTGTTGCAATGATACATCCCTTGGGAGTTTTTACTCACAACTCCTTTATCAAATCAAATTGGACATATCTAGTTTTCTTGGAAAAATGAGAAGATATAAATGAATGTGATGATACAGAATCAAATAAAATGTTTGCTAAGTTTTAAGAAACAATTAAAGTACCTTCCACCATGTCATTAGGAATTTCAACCTCCATGGTTGTAATCGTATAGGATCTCCCTTGTTCTCTTGGATTTTTTTGAGGCATATTTCCTTGGAACTTAGGATACTCATTTTCATAGTGTCTCATCTCTCTGAAAGTGTACCATTTAATATCATTGAATTTTTTCTTCCCCTTACATTCATCAGATCGATGACCCTTTTCTCCGCAGTTATAGAAGACTCTCATGCCTTTCAAGCATTTCCCGAGATGATTCTTTCCACAGTTCTCACATAATGGGAATAGATTTGTTCCCTTTCTCTTATTTGGTGATTCTCCTATTCCTTTGTTATCAGAGTACCACTTATTATCTTGGTTTCCTTTGAAAATATTTGATCTAGAAAATTCCATTTCTATTTTTATGGCACTTGATACAATTTCATCATATGATGAAAATGATTGAGAAGCCAGTGCCCTTTGAAGACTTGGCTTAAGACCTTCAAATAAATGATCAATCTTGTCTGCTAAGTCACGTACATAATCTACGGCATACCTGGCCAACCCTATAAAAGTAGCCTCATACTCTACAACACTGCCTTCTTCCCTTTTTTTAAGATAAGGAATTTCCTCTTCATTTCAGTTCATTTCTCACAGGGGAAATATTTTTTGAAGAATATTTCCTTAAAATTCCTCCATTCCAAATATTCTATTTCTTCTTCCTCTATGGTATTCTGAATCAAGGACCACCATTGATCTGTGTCTCCCTTGAGACAATATACCGCCAGTACTTCCTTTTCATTTTCATTGCATCTTAATGCCATGAATATCTTTTCAAGGGACTTGATCCATTGCTCAGCAACCACTGGATTAGTATCCTCACTGAAAGATGGGGGGCTTCGGCTGCATGAAACGATCCAACACAGCTGTGGAATGGTTATTCGTTACAACCTGAGTAATTTGTCCCAATATGGTCATGATCTGATCCGCTTCAACATTGACCGTGTTGACTTGCTTAGTGGGAAGATCCCTACATTGTCCAAGAGTATTGATCCCCCTTCTTCCATTAGACGCCATTTAAAAATAATGTAACACACTAGATTGGGGTATGAATCATAATGTATAATATTAACTTAACAAATTACTTATCATAGTTCAAGATCCTATGCATGGCTAATCCCATAATCGAAAAAAAGGTTTTTTTGAGGAATAATTTACATTTGAATCCTTCATAATGGCTTTTAAATAAAATATAAATTATCCTAAACATATCCCCCGGGAGTGTCCTAACCAAGAGTACAGCAAGGCCCATTTTCATGTACCAGTTCCCGTTCGAGTCTATCTCAAAGAGGTGTTTTTGAGTTTTACCCCTAGATACATTTGTGCCAGAGCTGCCACTACCTGCTCGTATCCAGACAGGGATTCATTGTTTGAAAGATCCACATAATCTATTCCTTACCAAAATACTAGGATGTTTTTGTATGTTTATCCTCAAATTCTTATCTTACTGATTCCTCACTAATCTATGTTTTCTAAATCTAGTTTCCAAGTTTCCTACTAAACCTCCTCTAATAGCAACTGTAACACCCCGACCCCTCTAGGCAGGAGCCGATGCATTACTTGTGATATTGGCATGGTTAGAAGGAATGAAAATATCAAAGGAACGATTATTTTAGTATTCTTGAAGAAAATAGATACATAGATATAACACAAATTACATTGAAAAAGGTTACAAGATACAATACAAAACAAAACTAAAAACTGCAACCACACGAACTCAATAAATGACCTTCTCTTCATCACCTGTTGAAGGTAAACAATGAAAGGGGTGAGCTCAAACACTCAGTAAGGGTTAAAAATAGCGGAATCATGAATACGAAAATGATTTTATCATAATCAATCTGACATAATCAATATGGCATGGTGATTAAATGAAACACTAATGCCATTAATAAACTGAGAAAGAAACTGCATCCATAGATTTTTTCATAGTTAAAATCTCATGGATAATAATAATAACTGATAATAAATAAAGAGAATTCTTATTAATTGGATGTCATGTATCTGGCATATGAAACCATAATACCATTAAAACAGTTTAGTTTTGTGGGTAGAAACCAATCTGATTTTTGGAAACAAACTCGAAGGGTTTTTCACCAAACTGATTTGTCTCATGAGACCTACCGATGCATCAAGGGGCTATAGCAGGCCCCACCTACCACTGCATGTCCAAATCATTATTTATACATTGATTCAATACAAGATAAATATGCCTTTTCAATATCTATATAGATTAGAGTATACAGATTCATCAATATTTACATAGTTAAAATAACTTTCCAAATAAACACCGTATGTAAAATGGTATTCGGTTTAGACAAAAAACATATCCATGATATGAGATTATGGATATTTAATATAAATATAATTTCAAAATGAAAATTGATCTCAAATGGTCAGTAGGTACACCACATAAGTATTATTAGGTGCACCACACAAAGTTTGTCACACCAAAATAATAGTTGAGACAAAGTCTCTTACCACAATGTAATCGGTCGAATCATATGACCAGAAACTAATAACCCTCAAATTAATCATTGAATAAAATTAATATAAGGAGAATCATGTTATTATATATAAAATGTCAGTACACATATACCACATACAATAAATAAGTGGCGAACAACGAAAATCTCACAAAAATGAAAGTGAGATAAGAAACCCCTTACAAATAGTTTGGCATGGTAACGAGTGTTATTGAGAGGTATTAATGAGAGGTATAGGGGTATTAAATTATTTATATGTCACAATGTAATTATGGTGAAGTCATAAAAACATAACCCATAATTAGGAATTAAAAATAAAAGGGCACAACATAGGGGAGATTCTTGAACAAAAGTGAGAGAGAGGATCCCTTACCTTATGCTTGAAGGTGTTCTTGACTTGTTATTTAAGACCTGAATAAACAAATTAGGCTTTTTAATTCATAATTCCAGAACCTCTTCTAAATTTAAATGATTTATTATAACCCTTTTCAGTTCATTCAAGGCCTTTTTTATTAGTTATAATGTTCAATTTCATTGTTCGGGCTCGTTTGTTTACTTGGTTTTAAATGATCGGTTCACTTATATTCAAGTTCGAATAAATATATAAGATGCATGTGTTTATCCAAAAATGAAGTTATATTATATTATTGAACATCCAGAAGATTACATGGTTTTAAATTTACTTTGGTTACTTAGTGTGAAGTTGAATTATTATATATATAACCTTAGTGACAACTGTTTTGGCTAAACAGTGGGTTTGATTACAATGAACATGTTTTGCTTTATAACTTAATACCATTTGTACAAAAGGATTACATAAATAAAAATAGGATATATTAAATATATAATAATCTAGTTCAACCATAACACAAATGGTTTCATGAAAAGAATTAAAGATTATAATATAAATTGATAAACAGTTGTCCTTGAATGTGCTAAATTAGCACATCTCAAACGGTGCTTTCATTTCTTTCAAATAAATGGTGGGGAAAGGAGAGAAGGTAATGAAATATACCATTAGCGTGAAAAAAATCTAGTACTTGTATGTTATAGTATTTATCATACTATTATGGTGAAGGTAGGTGAGGAAATAAACAAAAAGAAAAGAACTTATAAGAATTGAAGGAATTGGAAAGAGGAATTTACCTCTTGAGACTTCCTCCTTTGAGAACCTCTTAAGGGGAGAGGTTTTGGTATTTTGAAGAGTCTAGGAGATTTTGAACCTGGGGTAGGATCTTTTAGAGAGGATTGGAAAGAATATTGGAAAGGCACAAGGCTTGAGTGGTGTGAGAGGAAGAGGGGGTGAGGGGTGCTTTATATAGTGGAGGGGAGAAGAGTTTTCTTAATATTATAATAATTAATTTATTATTTCCTCTAGAGAAAACCAATAGTGAGTATTCCATGACCAAGAATAGTAATATAGGGATGTGACTTCTAACCAATTGGGCTTATATCATCAGATCATCATCAATGACTCAATTAATCCATTAATTATCATTTATTGTGAATTATCAAATTTTACTATTCATCAAAAATTTAAGTATTTCAAAAAAAACCAAAAAATTCAAACAAACCATTTTTTGATGTGTAGAATCCAAAAATAGAGTCCATTTTTCAAAAATAATTTTCTAAATATGATTAACTAAATATTTAATTAAAATAATTATTTAATCAAAAAATATAAACACTTAAAATATTCATCTTCATTTTTAAGGTGCCTAAATTCATTTATACATTCAAGGGAATGAATACCATTCATAAGATTCATATTACTATTCATAAGGGTAAGTTACTATTTATAAGGGTAGGTTACTATTCACCAAAAATTAAGTTAATTCTATCAGACTCTAATTATCATCTTGATTACAATTGTGTATGTTAGATTTTTAAAATTCAAATCACAGAGCTGAAAAATTTAAGTTTTATGGCTAGGTTATGGATATATCCTATAAGTAACCATGTTTTGTTACATATAGGCTCATTTATTCTTGAGATATAGGCTATAAATAAAATGTATTTAAGAGAAACATACCATAAAACGTTTGGGGTGCTACAAACCAAACATAATTCAATATAAAAATGCACAAATTTTTTTTAAAGAATTTAACGTAAAAGAAAATAATTTTTTTTCAAATGATTGGAGTCCTAAATTAAGTTTTTCTCAAGAATAAATTTTATTTTGGATCTAAAAAACTTGAAAATATTCTTTGATTTCATAAAATTCCTCTTTATTTTGAAACTCCAATTGGAGTATCATCACAATTATCAAACCAATTCATTGAAAATAACATCAATAACTCATATAAATCATTATAATACATCCCAAATCAATCAAAATAAATAATAAATCAACTCAAACCCCTCTAGGAAACAAAATCTCATAAATATGGAAACTTTACCATAATATACAATTTAGAAGCTACATAGATGGCTTGCGTAGCAGTTGTTAGGGCTTGTTAGAGAGTGATAGAAAGGGGAAAAGGGTGTTTTAGTGATCCACTATAAGGGGGAAAGGGAGTGGTTGGGAGTGGCAGTAAGGGAATCAAGGAGTAGTAGAAATGGGGAAAGGTTCATGGTGGTGAGGGCTCAGAGGAGAGTGGGTTCTTGAGGGAGAAGGGGGAGTAGCGGTGAGCGGTGAGGGGGGAAATGGGTTCAGTGAGTGGATTGCGGGAGTAAAGGGGTGGGGAGATGAAAAGTGAGCAGCAAGTTCTCAAGGGATAATGGGGGAGAGGTAGTGGTGGTGAGGGATGAGGGATCAAGGAAGAAGGGGGGATTGTGGGAGACGACGATTGGACTGTGTTGAGGGATCAGGGACAAGGGGGCTCTGGGGAAGGGGGGCTTAGTGAGAAGTGAGAGGTGTTGAAATTAGTTTTTTTAATATTTAGTGTCAGTTTAAATAAAACCACCACTAAATGTTAAAATAAAAAATAGGACTCTGACCTATCCTCAAAGGAGTGCACGACATGTCCTTGGAGGTACACTGTGTATCTCACTAAGCCTAGAATATCCCTTGTCTCATGCTCACACATCATGAACTTTTCTGCAATGCACAGTGTGTCCCAAGGGTACACAGTGTGTATATGTCACCCTAGAACTCGGTGTGTCATCTACCCATGCCTTTGTACACCGAGTTGTGGCTTTGTACTTGGTCGTGTCCGAGTACATGGCTCTACCCATGTACTTCTTAAGTAATGGAATGTGGGGACACATGGACACCTGGGTGTGTACTCATCATACACACCAAGTCTTCTACCATGTTCTAAACAACATGTGATTGGTCCCACACGATGTGTAAGACTACATGGATTCCTAGGAGTGTACACCCTATACACATAGAGCTAGTTGAAAAAGGGTCACACAGTGTGTGACATGTGTTACATAGTGTGTAATACTTATCACTTTGTGGAAACCCTAGTGCCACAAAAAGGGGACTAAACGACATGTGTTCAAAGAAATGCAAATTGTGTAGTTGGGTTTTTCATAGAATCTATGAGATTATTTAGGTATCTTCCTCCACACCTATAATCAGTTAGAATCTACTACTATTTCACCCATGGAATTCTAATATAGTCCAATTAATCCCCACTATCACCTTCTCAACAAATTATGGCCACTAAATCATTAAAGTTGCACCTTTTGTCTCTTATCCTCATCAAGACATGAAAATCCATGCACGAGGAACTCTGATTCTCACTCGATCCATCTTTAGATCCAATGTCATCATCGTACACCACAACCATAACATCATATCCTCATCTCAAACTTTTGGTAGGGATCCATTGTTCCAAAATTGAATGCACAATGATTTTTTACTTGGTATTCATTAAATAGTAGGACAAAAGATAATTCCAATAATGAAATCATATATAACGGGGAGAGAAAATGCACAAAACACAAACATTAGTAACAAGCCTCATCCAATGTTAATTTTAGACTCAATTCATTATCATAGGGTGAAAAATGAAGAAAATAAATAAACCAGAACAATATCAATTCTTATATTATAGGAAGATATAGAAATTACCCAAATAAAATAATCAATCCATGAATTAATTTGTTAGGTGATTAATTTTTTTTTTTGTCATGGATAAATTAAAATGGGATAAATCCACATAAAAAATCCCTACCTTGATTTGGATCAATCGCTAATGAAGAATGATTTCATGTTGTTATCCTTGATGATATCCACAAGTTGTGTTGTCGTTCGCATTCCTTACAGTACTCTAACCATTGATACATGATCTTGATTCCCTCCAATGTTCCTCTAAGTTCTACTATAAATTATTAGGTTTATGATGCTATATAATGATTCAGATTTTTCATGTATTATTTTGGATATTTTATGGATTATTTTTGAGACCAAGCACTAATATGATGAGTGATTCTGAGGCCTGGTACGCTCGGAATAAATATTTGAAATATATTAAATATCACACACAGGTAGTTTTCCTAAAAAAGTTGAATAACTTCTAAATGGGGTCCCATATCATAAATCCTAGGGAACCATCGAGTTTAGAAAGTGGTTTTTATCCTAGTATCAACTTAAACCTTTTTTAGTGGGGGATGTTTGTGTAAAAGTCATCATGAGCATTAAATGAATAAAATAATTAATTAGATTATTTTATTTTTTTCATTGACGTAAATACATAATCCTTTATTAAATATGTGCTTATGGAAAAATTTCAAGGTTAGCATAATAACCCTACAAATTAATGAGATCCATTGGATCCGTTGGAGGAGATTTTGTTGGTAGAAGATTACCATATTATAGATCTACAACTGGTGCAATATGAAATCATAGGATCTTACTAATGATCACGGCATAGCTCTGTTCTTCATTAGTGATCGATTCAAATCGAGGCAGGAAGGCTGTTTATTTTGGATTCTTTCCCCATTATCTATTTATATGATAAAATCAAATCAATCGACCAATGGATTGATTCAAAACTCAGTCATTTTTCAGGCTGAGTTTATCTATAGGGATTTATTGGGAGTTTCATTTTCTTATTATAGATTATTCATTTTCCATTATAATAGTGATGGTTCAAGGAAGACACGAACAATTTATGAGGTTCTTTAGTCATTTTTGTGGTTATGCATTTCTCCCCTTTTTCTCCATTCATTTCTAGGGTTTCATTTTCCCAGTGGTTCGACCAAAATATCAAGGAATTGATCATTGCGTATCCGTTTATTGGTGAAATGATCTGATATCATATATCTAGACTTGGTATGGAACGAGGATCATGTTTCGACAATGCAGGTATGAGTATCATACTGATTTTGGAACTGCCAAGTCAAGTGGGGCATGAGAATAGTGATGGGAACCTACAATGGGCATTTATTGAATTATTTTTAAGGCTGGATTCTGGAAAGCTTCCATGGAGAGGACCATCTATAGTAGATACATGATTTATGGTGAGGTCAAGGATGATTTTATAGGTGGTGGTAGCATGAGCATACATGAAAGGAAGAACAAAGGTTTCTAGAAAAACCTAATCAACATGGAGTGTACTTTGAAGATACATGTCGTGTGGGATCCTCCTAGCAGCATTTAGGGATTCAAGATGAAGATAAGTATCACATGGAATATGAACCCTCTTTGAAGGCCCGGTGTGTACCTTGATGGTTACAAAGACACAGGCTATAGTACATGGTCATGTACACATTGTCTACTCCACAGACATGACTAGGTCGAGCATACATAGGCTAAGACATGTACTGGTACACAAGATGAAGTAAATGGGTAGTAGCATACTGTGTAATTCTACACAAACATAGTCCATTTACATGGGTAGGACCTGGGCTCAAAGGGAAATTCTGTGTATACCTTCTATACATTGTGTACTCCATAAAAGTTGGCTTGGATCCCTTATCCTTTGTATCATGGAAATTTTTTTTTAGGGTGCATTCCCCATATCCATTCCCTAAGGGTTAGTATGGAATTTCCTCCTATGCATAGGATAGTGATCCCTTCATCAAGACTTTTGGGATATAGTTGTTGGAATCCTTCGATGAGGACTAGAGTGAGATCCTTTGTCATCTTCTTACCCTAAGTGGATTTCTTAGTATTTTCATGACTAACACTATGCGGGTGTCAATCCCCTATATAACAGGTTGTTCCAGATTGATTTGTCGGTATACCCCATGCCCTTAGGTGTGATCCTCATCTATGTACCGTATCTCTTCAGACTTCATCATATACTTCCTATGATGAGACCCGATGAGCACTACCTCTCGGAAAGACGTCATTTTTTCTATCAGACTCATGGTGTGTGTTCTCCCAGATGATTACTATATGGAATATTCAAGATCGAATCCTAGGATGGAATTATGGTTGTGAATTTACCTTGTGACTGTGTATCTTTGTTGATTATATCTATATATTTTTTATATGCATTATAGACATATATATGTGTATAGATAACTAATATTTCTATATTTTATTCTTTGTGGTTTCAGGGTGTCCTATTGGGTATTGTTATACTCACCTCTTCATAGGCTTTACCTGCATGTGCAGTGTCTTGGGAAGATGATCGACCTTTTGATGATTCCTAGAAGGACCATGACCAGAAGGTTCTTAGTGAGACCTGATAGACAGAGGTTTTTTCTTATAATATCTTGACAGTAGTCCCTATATTTACTTTCAGGTTGGAATTGTTTTCATACTCTTTTTGGTGGGATTATCTTTGTCCTTGTTTACTTTCCTATATTTCTTATTGTTCTCTCGTTATGGGATTTAGATGTATGCATGCATGGTTGTTCGGTTTTTTTACATTTAAACATAGTATGGTCTTGGATATGTGTGTGTGTGAAGATAATTAGGATAATTCCTCCCATGTTAGTGATATTCCTACTCAGTGCTATTCATCAGAGTTTGAGCACCTTTTCAGAGAGGAGTTCTCTCCAACTATGCTAAGGGATATACGTATCTAAGAGTTTCTGTAGCTCTAGCTAGGTAGCACAACAATAACTGAGTATTCATCGAGGTTCACCAACCTCTCCAGGTACTCTATAGATATGGTTCGGGGTCAGTTATTCTGGGATCATACCTTTGAGCAAGGAATGTATAGAGGAATATGGGATAGTGTTATACCTCTATGAATTCCTACCTATGATGGGGTTCTAGAGCAAGATTTAGTGGTTGAAAGTTTCTTGGATAAGCAGATACAGACAACGGTTACTACCAGTGGGAACGCAAGAGTAGAGACCTTAACAGCAGGGAGCTAACATTAGTATTAGGAACCTAAACATGTGATATGTTTCAGAAGGAGGCCCTATGACAGATTTTTTATGGTTCAGGGCTCACAGGATGGGTCCAGTCAGCTATGGGAGTGGCGGTGCTACTCTTATGATGATAAGGGACATCTTGCTCGAGATTTTATAACCCTTGTATATCTAACAGGGAGACCATGGATGGGTTTCCAAGGTAGAGGTAGCAGCAGGAGAAGATAGGTCTGTAGAAAAGAGGATGTGGAATAGAATATGAGAGAGAAACCAGAGGTGGTAGACACTTTGACTTGTTACCACCACCACCCCCAAGTGGTCTACACTAGGCTCGGGGAGCTGGAAGATAGGGTTGGGGACAACTATAGGTGGTCAAATCTTATAACCCATAGTCTCTGGGAATGATATGAGGTATGATATGTGTCTTTTCTACCTTATCTAAATTACTAATGGACACAAGTTCTAGTAATTCCTTTTTTACACATATCTGGTTCAATACTTAGAGATTTTGGTCGATCCCTTGGCCTTGACCCTTGCACTTAGAGACTCCTACTATAGATGACTCAGTGATCACACACTTGTGCTGACAATGTGACCTGACCCTTTGAGGCGATAGTTTCTTTTTTGGGATCTCCTTGTAGTAGTTATGAGGCCTTATGATTTCATCTTAGGTGTGGACTATTTATCTATAGTTTATGAACAGATTAACTATTTTAGGCTAAAGATGTAGTGTGTTTTTAGTAATGGGACCAATTTTTCCTTTATGGGTGAAAAGGAAACCCAATAATCATAGTATTGACTCATGTATATGAGGGTGTATCCAATAACTCATCAGTTGGATAGAATAAAACTTTTTGTAGTGGATGTTATGAGTTTCTATTTCCCTACAGTAGTGGCAGAGTATGAAGACTTCTTCCCTGGGAATGTTTCAGGTTTACCTCCCTACCAAGAGATATACTTATGCATTCATCAACACCTTGATATGGTACTGATATATGTGTTATCATATCAAATTTATCCCATAGATCTTTGAAAGTTGAGGGTGTAGTTAGAAGACTTTTAGAGGGAGGGATTTTTAGACCCGGTGTTTCACCCTGGGTAGCCCCAGTTTTGTTTTCCAAGAAGGTGGATGGAAACTTGAGGTTATGTGTGGATTACCGACACTTGAATTAGGTGACCATAAAGAATAAGTATCCACTTACAAGGATTGATAACCTATTATATCAGTTTATAGGGTCATGATGGTTCTAAACGGTTGAACTCGGGTCAAGCTATCACCAGTTGTGAGTATGGTATGAGGATGTGCTTAAGACAGTAGTCATATGTCTCTACAGTCACTATTAGTAATTTTTTATGCCCTTTGATGTGATGAACACCCCTTTGGTGTTCATGGGACTCATGAACTAGATCTTTCATCATTTCTAAGACCGGTTTGTGGTGGTCTTCATTGATGATATCCTTGTGTGCTCAGCATTCAAAGAGGAGAATGTGATACACTTGAGAATGGTTCTGGATGTAAAATGAGTTCACTAGCTATATGAGAATCTATCTAAGTGTAAATTCTAGATTCATGAGGCCTAGTTTCTAGGACATGTTATCTCAGTAAATTGAGTGGAAGTAGACTCGGCCAAGGTCAAGGTGGTGTTATCTTGGTAGCCACCCAAGAGAGTGATGGAGGTTCAAAGATTCCTTGGGTTGGTGGGGTATTACTAGAGATTCATACCTGATTTATCCAGGGTATCAACAACCATGATAGATTTAACCCAAAATAGGTATCCTTTCATGTATATATATAGGTTCCATAATTCTTTTTAGGAGTTGAGGAATATATTAACAAGAACTCTCTTCTTGAGATTTCTAGAGGAGGGTGGCGAGTAAATAGTATTCTTCGACGTATTAGGAAACAATTTGGTTGTGTTTTGATGCATAGGAAGGTGGTTTTTTCCTATGGTTCACGTTGGTTGATACCACATGAGTAGAACTACATGACCCATTATCTTAAGTTAACAGTAGTAGTATTTACACTAAAGATGTGGTGACACTACCTGAGGGGAGAGCGGTTTATCATCTATTCTGATCATAAGAGTCTAAAGTATATATTCTCTCAAAAGGATCTTAACTTGATATAGATTTGGTGGATAGAGTTACTTCAAAATTATGACATCTAAATTTTCTATACTACTAGGAAGGGGAACATGGTAGAAGATGCTCTCAGTAGGAGATCTTTTTCACAGTTTCTAAACAATATGTCAAAGCAATTAGCCACATTACAAGTGTCTTTTATGGATAGAAATGGAGTAGCTTACCTCCAATAGATGGTTGTTACTCCTCCTCTTTTGTATTGGGTTAAGGATTCACAACTTAGGGATACCAACTATGAGACCCTACGTACTAAGATATCCATTAGAAATTCTTTAGATAGATATTTTGAAGATGGGGAGCATTTCGTTCCTTTTAGAGGATGCATGATATTACCAGTGACATTGCAGGATGAGGTTCTAATAGAGTGTCATGCATCTCTATTGGTAGTACATATATGTGTGTAAAAGATGTATCTGGACCTCTGATGTTATTTTTTGTGTCCATGGATGAATAAGGGAGTTTCATATTTTGTCACTCGATGCCTTAATTGTCAGCAAGTAAATGTTGAGCACCAAGTTCTAGAAGGTTTATCTCAACCCCTTGAGGTGCCAAAATGTAAGTGGGATGGGATATTAATTGACTTCATTATAGGATTACCACATACATATATAGAAAACAATTCTATCTAGGTTATTTTAGATCAACTCACTGAGTCATCCCACTTTGTAGTTATTCCGGAGAAGAGTTCAGTAGAGAGCTTGGGATGACACTACATGTAGGAGATAGTCTGGATCCATGAAGTTCCCTTGATGATTGTTTCTGACTGTGACACTTGCTTCACATCTCAATTGTATAGGGGATTGGTGGATGCATTTGGTTCTTAGTTACACTCGATCGTGGCATTTCACCCCCACACTAACATCCAGACTGCATGAACTATTTAGATCTTGGAGGACATGTTGCGAGCTTTCATATTGAACTTTGTTCATGGTTGTGAGGATCACCTACCTTTTTTTGATTTTTTGTACAAAAATAGCTATAATTCCACCATTGTTATCGTACCATTTGAGTATTTGTATGGGTGACCCTGTAGATCGCCACTTTTTTTGACTGACCTAGGAGATTCCACACTTATGGTCCCAGAGTTGGTGTGATATACTACTGAGAAGGTTCTAATAATCTAGTATCAAATGAGTACTTCATATATCTATCATAATTCCTATTTGAATAAAGGATGGAGGCCTTTGTAGTTCTAGGAATGAGACCTTTTATTCCTACGGGTTTCACCTTAACATGGACTATAGAGATTTGGATGGGGAGGAAAGTTATCACCAAGATTCATCAGCCCTTTCTAGATGCTATATAGATTTAGTGAGGTGGAATACTACTTAACTCTATCACCGCAATTAGATAGGGTACACAATGTCTTCCACATGTTGCAGCTAACAAGATACATGTATAACCCATAAGATGTTATCGACTGGGGTGAGTTGGAAATCGAGGATAGAACTACCTTTATTGAGTACCCAGTATAGATCAAGGATCTAAAAGATAGGATATTTTATGAGTGATACATTCCATTAGTGTGTGTTAGGTGGCATCATGGTAATATCCATGAGAGCACTTTGGAGTAGGAGGCTCAGATTCATACTCAGTACCCACATCTCTTTGTGTATCCCTAGTTTTGTATTTTTGAGACATAAATCTCCAAGGTGGGGAGAATAAAATGACTCAGATTTTCCATGTATTATTTTGGATATTGTATGGATTATTTTTGAGACTAAGCACTGATATAGTGTACGATTATGAGGCCTGATATGACTGAAATAAGTATTTGAAATATATTAAATATATTAAATAGTATGGGTGCATAGTTTCCCTAAAAAAATGGAATAAATTTTAAATGGGGGAAAATTAGAAATCTCAGATCGTTGTTGAGTTCAGAATGCGTATTTTACCCTAGGTGTGACATAACGTTTGTTAGTGTGGAGAATTTGTCGAAAATTCTTCGCGGGCGTTAACTAAAAAAATAATTAATTATTTTACTTTATTTTTTTGTTTAGGTAGATACCTAATTTTACTTCTTAAAATACAATATTATGGAAAAAATTTAAGTTTATCCACATTACCCTACAAATTGAAGAGATCCATTGGAGCCGTTATATGAGATTTTGTTGGTGAACAATGACCAGATCATAAATCGATGACCGGTGCAAGACAGAATCAGAGGATATCACCAAAGATCATGGTGCAACTCTACTATTCATCAGTGATCAATCTGAACTGAGGTCGGATGGTTGATTATTTGGATTCTCTCCCCATTCTCTATTTTTATGATGAACATGAATCAATAAACCAACATATTTATTCGTGGATTGATTGTTTTACAGGATGATTTTATCTACGGGGATTTATTGGGAGTTTCATTTAATTATTATTGATTCTTCATTTTTCATTCTAATAGTGATGGATATAGGCCAACATGAAAAATTTACAAGGTTCATTCCTCACATTTTTGGTTATTTATTTCTCCATTTTTCTCCATTCATCATCGGGGTTTCATTTTCCCAGTGGTTCAACCCAAATACTAAGGAATCAATCATTGTGCATCCATTTTTTGGAACAACAATCTGATATCATAGATCTAGACTATGTATGGCATGAGGATTGTGAAAAGGGGGTAGCATCATGTAGATAATATCGTATTTTAGACCCTCGATTCGAGCACGGTGTGATAACAGTGATGGTAACCTACATTGGGTCTTTCTAGAATGATTTTGGTTTCTGGATTCTGATGAGTGGCCATGGAGAGGCATGGCCAGAGTAGATCTATGATTTCTAATGAGATCAATGATTATTTTTTAGGCGGAAACAACATGATCATACATGGAAGGAATAACTATGGTTTATAGAAAAACTTGATCAACATGACATGTACTTTGGAGCTACATGTTGTGTGGGGTCATCCTAGTGGCGGATAGGGTTTCAGGATGAAGATAAGTATCACACAGAATATGACCCATCCCCAAAGGATAGGTTTGTACCTCAGAGGGTACAAAAACAAATTTTGGAGTACATGGTAATTGAAATATTGTGTACTCCTACACTAACACATCTAGGTCGAGCATACATGGGCTAAGTTGTGCTCTAGTACTAGGATAAATTACATAGGCAGCAGCAGGCTGTGTATTTATACACGGACATGGTCTATTTACATGGGTAGGATTTGGGGTCAAATGGACATGATGTGTAGACCTACTACATGTTTTCTACTCCTTAAAGTTGGATTTGAGTCCTTGTCCTTTGTATCTTAGACATATTTCATTAGGGTGGGTTACCCATATCTATTCCTTGAGGGTGAGTAGAGAATCATCTCATAAGCATAGGATAATGATCCCTTCAGTATGACTTCATGGATATATTTGTCGGAATGATTCTGTGAGGCCCAAAGTGAGATCCTCTATCATCTACTTACCCTAGGTGGAATTCCTGGTATCATCATGACCAACACTACATAGGCATTGATCCTCTACTTAGCAGGTTATTCTAGATTGAGTTTTTGGTATACACTATGGACTTGGGTGTGATCCTCATCTATGTATCGTATCTCTTCATACATCAGTGTATACTTCCTATGATGAGACATGATGAGAAATACCTCTCAGAAGGGCATCATTTATACTATCAAACACGTAGAGTTTGTTCTCTCAAATTAGTACTATGTGGAATCTTCGAGCTAGAATCCCAAGCTGGAATTACGGTTATGACTTTACCTTGAGATTTTGTGTCTTTTTTGAGTATATTTAGATTTTATTATTATATGAATTGTAGACCTATACCTTTGTATAGCTGACTATTATTCCTTTGTTGTATGCTTTGTATTTTCGTAGTGTCTTACTGGGTATTGTTATACTCACCCCTACACCGGACTTTCCTACACATATCGTAACATGTGAAGACTATCAACCTCTTGATAAAGTCCTAGAAGTGCCAGGAATAGATAGTGATTAGTGAGATTGGATAGACCAAGGTGTTTTCTTGGGGTATCTTGATAGGATTCCATATATTTTCTTTTATGTTGGACTTGTTTTTAGACTCTTTGTGGTGGAATTTTATTTGGATCTGTTTACTTTCCTATACTTCTTATCACACTCTGGTTGTGAGATTTAGAGGTTTTCATGAATTGTTGTTCAGTTTTTTTTACATTTCAGCATTGTATGATCTTGGATATGTGTGTGGGGGGTGCTTAGGATAAGGCCTCTCATGTTAATGATATACCTACTCGGAACTAGTCACTAGCCACTGACCTATTGGAGGTGGTCATGGGAAGTCACAGTATAGGCCCCCTTTGGGATGAGTCATGACAAAATAACCCTAAAAATTGGTTATAAAAATATATTTATAGAGGGAAAACAAGGTCGTTGCATCAAAATAATAAACAAATTAATTAAATTAATTTATTTCATTATTTTCACCCCTGAAGGCTTTTAACCATACTCTCAATGAAAACAAATATTATTCCATGCCTAGGGTAAACCCCATATTTTGAACTCAACGGTGGTATCTAATTTCTTATCCAAGACACCATTTAGGATTTATTTCACTTTTTCAGGTAAACCATATGCGTGTGATATTAATATATTAATTATCTCTAAAATATTAATTCTTGGCTCATCAGGCATCAGAATCTCATGTCATCTCAGCACCTAACTCCGAAAATATTTCTTAAAATATTCTAAATTCTTACATGGAAAAATTGAGACATTACACACCTAGTAGTGAGGTATATGATATTAAATAAAACCCCCTAGTAAGGAGGTATTTGATATTACTTATGGGGATACCATGAATTTAGAGTCGGGATTATATTAGTTCATGGAAGAGGACAATTCCTTCTACATGAATGTGTTCAGGACTTGTGTGGTCTTTTGTGGGTGCGGTCGAGTCTCCTACACTACTAGGGATTAGCTGTTGGGAACCATTTTATACTAGGATGGAGAATTCATCTAGTTTTTATTCTAAGACAGAGTATTCCCTGGGTCATTATCATATATATCAGGGTGAGTTTATCCCCTGATTAACTATCACTCTATAAAAGGGTGAAAAACCCCCCAATTCATTATTATTGTTGGTAATTTCATCATTACATGCTACGAGGCACTCGGGCACTATCCAAAGCAAGTATGGTTGATCGGGGTCGTGGACCTAAGTATCGAAGGTGATTTATTTTTTTTAATGGTTGTATATTTATTTAGATCATGTCACCCACACATATCCTATAATTTTTTGTATGTATAATACCTCTTTGGTGGTTACCTATTATGTTTTTTAATCACACCCTACTCAAGATACCATTACTCTCTGGTACCTGAGAAGACTCTCACTTTATTTTAGGTACTTGTTGGGTAGGGGATTGGGTTTTGAATTATTGATCAGTATATCTCATAGTTAGGATACTGGGAGGAGGTGAGACATATATTTACGAGTGAGGTCTCATTTTTATTTTGTTACTTTAGTTTTTATTTTTATATGTGATTGAATTAGTGGTTGATCTATCTTGTATGCTTTCTTATATGTTCTATTTAATTTGGAATATCATGCTCAGTTTATTAATTATTTTTGTGCACTCTGACTCAAGGTTTATAGTCTCTTCATGGTACTAACTTAGAACTATTCTAATAGTCAGCATCCTCAGGCATACGTGGAGGTGCTCTTGAGGTCACATGGCACCACCGGTTCGGTCACTTTTTGTAGTTAGCCGAGATAGAATGTTACAATTTAAATATTTATATTACCAAAAAAGAACCAAAAAATAATTATTTACTTATTAATATCTAATATTATATTTCTAATTCCATACTTGATATAAATTTATAGCATTTTTCATGTTGGTAGTTAAACTATCCCAATAAGAATATGTTACAATCTATGTGTGAGTATGGATATTAAAGAGATTATTTTGTTATGATATATTTTTAAAAAAAATTATAATGAAATTAATTATATGTTATTAATGTTATTAATTAAAATTATAAATATTTATAATAATAAGTAAATTAAAAGGAAGTTATTTATTATAAATAAATAAATTTTCTTCTTAGTTTTTCATTTTAGATTGTTAGTTTTATAATGATCTATTATTTCTAATATCACCTAAAGAATATTTAATTTATATTTCTATAATATAAATCATTAGTTAAATACCATATCCATTCACTAAACACATTTCTATAATAATACCTTAAAGGTGGTGATGAAAAATAAAACATTTTGTTTATGGTGGTGGTTGTTTACACATGCACATGAGCAATGTTTTCATTTTTTTAATTGAAAGTGAGGGGAATAGATAATGTTTATACCATAAATATAATAAAATTTATGTATATTATTTATAATTATTTAATTATATACATATGGTTATAATGGGTTTTTAGGGGGTGGATGATAATGATAAATAAAAGAAGTTAAAGGGTAAGTAATACTTACATTGAGAATTTGGATCTTATTTTAAAGTATCATTTGAAAATGAAGGACTTTAGAAATATTTTTTAGGATAGAATATACCAAATTGTAGAGTTGATCTATAATAATTAAATTTGGTATATTTTCATATTAATTTTAAACTATGGGTGTGTCTTGAAAAGAGTGGAAGTGGTCTTTTTTGTAGGAGAAAAAAGGGGAAACTCATTGGAAAAGAATGTTAGGTAAGGGGTGAAAATGGAATTTCATGAAGTTAGGTGAGTTATGTGGTTAAATATTTTTGAGGCATGTAGGTATGACTTAATAACCTAAAAAATGTATTCTATAAGTTTTATATGTCAAATTTATTTAGTAATGTTTGAGCCACATCACACTACCTATTGCAACACTTATTAATCTTGATTAAATATTAATCATGGTAGTTATTTTATCAATAAAAATATATGATAAATATTCTTACAAAAATTTTATATTTTGAATCCAAATTTGGAATCAATTTAATATAATAAAATGTCTAAACATTAGAAAATTAACTTTTAAATTAAAATATATAATATGTTGAAAAATATTCTTATATAAAGGGGTTGTTTTAATCATTCAGTGTTTTAACCTTTTTTAACATTTATTACCAATTAAAAGAGTGATAATTTATTTTTATATATGTTTAAAAATTATAATATATTATTAATTTAAAATATATTTATTTAATTTAAAAATAGACAATATTTAGAAAAATATCATTCTTGGAAAAATAATTATTTTACCACGATAACTAATATTTACCTTGGTAACATAATTTTATGCTTGAAAATTGAAGTTGAAATTAAAAAATAATATGAAAATATTGATCTAAAATATGAAAATAATTTTATAATATTAATTTTATTAAATTTAATTTTAATATTAGCACACACAACAGATAAAAACCATTTTTAGAAAAATGTGTGTTTTAAAGATTAAAATTTATGTATTTAAAATTTATCAATTTCACTAAATCTAATGATATAAATTTGTTACTTATAAATAAAAAAATATTTATTTGGATTCAAAAACAATCCAAAACAAAATATTACCATTAAAATGTTTAGTTAAAAGAAAAGACAAAAAATAGTTTTAAAATTAGAATGAAATGTTACATATGTTTTAAAATGTTGAAATTAGGTTCTCTAAGTTCAAAGTGACATTTTAAAATACATATTTTAACTTATTAAATACTTATTTGGTCATCAAAAAAAGTTTTAATTGTTTTTACATTATACTTACTTCTTGATATAGTCATAAATGCTATAATTTTAACAAAAAACTATATTTTTCACTATTTACCTAAAAATTAATTATTTCAAAAAAAATATAAAAATATATATATATATTAATATAATCTTGGTATGATGAATTAAAAAATGAAATTAATTTTAGAAATTTCAAATTTTAAAATAAATTTATATTTTAGATGAAAATTACAGTATATAAAAAAATTCTTTTAAAACTATAAGTGTTATTAATCTAATTTTGTTTAAATTTATAATTGATTATAGTTTTTATATACTATAGTTTTTATTATTATTAAATTTTATTAATAATATTCATCTAATATTTTAGGGATCGTTTTACTTTGGTGTTACGTGGGGAGAAATATATAGAATATAGTATTAATTTAGGAAAATATATTCCAAAATATCAGGGTGATACATCATAGATCATGGAATAAAAACATATAACCTTAAAATAATTATCATTAAATCCTTACATAAACCATAGGATAATAATGTGGAAACATGTGGAAATAATCATGACCCATGTATCATAACATTATTTCTTGACTTTTGTTTTGGTCAAACATTTTCTATTTTAGAAAATAGTGGGAACTAGGGGATACCAGACCAAAAAACCTGTGTGAGGGATGATATAATGATTTTTAAAAAAATATTTCCAATGTGAAGGGAGATAGAGTTCAAAACTTCATAGTAATGCTTAAATAGCTATCTTAGGTTATGAAAAATAATATAAACCATGTGGAATGTCCACCTTCACCAAATAAGGATAAACAATCCATCGAGTCCTTTATGCAGCAAAGACCACTGAAGTTTAGTTGATCTTATGATGCACTTGTCTGGGAAAAGTGGGTTAACTCTATGGGGAATATATTTTCTATGATCCACCATTCTATGAAGGAGAAGTTGAATATGTACATCTATCATTTAGAGGTATATGTTTATCAATTGTTGTTATTGATAAAGAATACCAAGCCTAAAAGATTAAATGGAATAAATAGAGTGGGAAGAATTTAGGAAGTTATTTATAAATAAGTAATTCCCTTGAACTATTCAAACAAATATAGAGAGACAATTATGAGAGATTAAGAAAAATATGGTGAATATTTCATTGGTTATGTGGAAACTTTCACAAGGAATGTAAGATGTTTATTGGGGTTTTTTTATCAAAAATAATAGAAAAATAGATAGATTATTTTTTCATTTAAAACCAAACCTTCAGGAGGATCTAGATATCTAATAATTTGAGAATTATAAATAATTATCTCTATGTTCTCTCAAATTATATTTAGAGTTTGTAGAATCTTCACATAGTAATGGAGATAATAAGACAAGAATGGAATTTCAAGCCAAAAAATAAAATAAAAAAGTAGGGTAGCAAGTCCAACCACACACATATCAAAAATATTGGAAGAAATATCATGGCAGTTGCCTCAAAAGGAAAAGTAAATGATTTGAGTGTGGGATAGAATGACACTGATCTCATGAATGTAAAATATACATGAATAATTCACCCAACATGATAGAGTAAAGGAAGGAACCTCCCAATTCACCACCCATGGTTTAATGCTTCAAATATGACAAGAAAGGGCACTATGAAATCCATTCCACTAAACCATAGGCCTTTGAGGGTAATCATCATCAAAAACAACCAAAGAAAAATGAGAAAGGGAAATATTATTTCATCACTATAGTTGAGGTGGAAAATGAAAATTAAGGTGTATAAGTTAAACTTCTTAATTTATAGAGAATTTAAAAAGTGTTATTTGATTCTAGTTCTATGAATTCCTTTATATCCTATAATTTTTATATAATTGTTTAATCAAAACCTTGATCCCTTGAAATAGATATATCTATAAAAACACCTGGTGGTGTGATCAATGAAACGTAAGTCTTTATTGTTAGTGACTATTATAATATTATTCTAATGAATCTAATAATCCTTCCCTTGGTTTAATTTGATGCTATATTGGGAATGGATTGGATCTGGTTATATAAATATCACATCAATTGTTGGGAAAGGGAAATCTATTTCTATATTGGTATTCATCCCATGATCCTTTAAAATGGCAAGTAATATCATTAATATCCTTCTTAAAATCCCTCAATGGTGTGGGTGTTGATACCCAATGAATAATCATACCTTGCACAAATGGTCGAGTCAAAGGAAAGTATTAAATATGGTGAAATTCACATTTTAAGGGAATATACTGATGTATTTTCCATGAATTCACCTAGCCTTCTCCCAAATCATTATGTAGATTTCTCAAAAGAGCTTATACCTGAAGCCACTCCGGTCTCCAAATTCCCAAATAATATGTCCCAATCAAACTGGAGGATTTAAAGGTGTAGTTAAAAGTGAATTTATTCAAAGGTTTAATACACCTCAGTGTATTGACTTGGGGGGGCATAGGTGTTCTTTGTCAAGGAAAAGAATTAATTAATGTGGTTGTGTATTTATTACCAATATCTCAACAAGATCACCATAAAAAATAAGTATCCACTACTAAGGATTGATGACTTGTCTGATTAACTATTATAATCTTAGTACTTATCAAAGGTGTATCTTCATTTTGGATATCATTAACTGAAGGTAAAGAAGGAAGATATTTAGAATATATCCTTCCTTATAAGGTATGGACATTATGAGTTCATAGTGATGCCCTTTGGACTTACCAATGCCTCTATAATATTTACGTATTTGATGAATAGAGTCTTTATAGACTACCTAGACAAATTTTCCGTAGTCTTTATCAATGATATTCCCATTTACTCTAAGAGAAATAAGGAACATGAAGAGAGTATAAGGATTGTGCTGGAAACATTAATAAAAGTGAAAATGTTCACTAAGTTTAGAAAGTGTGACTTTTAGATACAGCGGGTCACATTCTTTAGGAACATGATCACAAGTTAGTGTATTTATATAGACCCTTCAAATACAAAGTCAATTGAGGAAAGGACTAGACCCTCAGGTGTCATATAAATTCATTGTTTTCTTAGATTATTTGGGTACTACTATAATTTTTGTGAGAAATTTCTCCGGATTTTCTAGCCCTATAACTAATTTATCATGAAAAGGAGTAAAGTATATCTAGATGGAATAATGTGAGGAAAGTTTTAAAGAACTCAAGAAGAGGCCAATCACTAAACCTATACTCACACTTCCATTAAATGGAGAAGTTTTTGTGATATAAAGTGATGTTTTAAAAAAGTATTGGGTTGTTCACTCATTTATAATGATAATTTTATATCTACGCCTCATGAAAATTGAAGATCCATGAGAAGAACTAAGCAATGTATGATCTAGAATTATCAATTATGATATTTTCCTTGAATATTTGAAGACACTACCTATATAGTGAGAAGTGTGACATATATACAGATCACAAGATTCTAAAGTATATATTCACATAGAAAGTGACGAACATGTGTCAATTAAGATGGTTAGAGATGATCAAGGACTATGATTTTTCTATTCACTACCACCCTAGAAAGGAAAATAAGGTAGATGATTCTCTTAGTAGAAAATAACTTACTACTCTATCCATGTTTTGGATTGATAAAGTCCCTATATTTATGGACATGAAAATTATGGATATAGAAATAATAATGACAGGGAATACATACTAACTTTCCAAAACTATTACCCAACCATCTATCTAATAGAAGGTCAAGGAGGCACAAAGGGGTTATCTGAAGCTACAAAAATGGTGGAAGAAATAAAGGTGGGGAAGTTTCATGAATTCCACATCGATGAAGATGGTGTATTTGGTTTAGAATTATAATTTGTGAGCCTTTATCACCTAAGATAAATAAAGAGGATAATTCCCATTACTCATATTTATCCATCCATCCTAGAAGTAATAAGATATATGTGATCTTTGAGATCAATTTTGGTGGTATAATATGAAGAAGGATATCATTGATTACACCTCAAAGTGCTTGGAATGTGCGCAATTTAAATTAGAGTGATAAAAGTTCAAAGGGATGATGTAACCATATTCCATACCCATATGGGAATATGATAACATCATCATGGAATTTATCAATGGTCTCCCAAACATATCTAAAGGAAGTAGTGAGATATCAGTTTTTGTGGATCGACTAACCAAGACTACCCACTTCATTGCTGTTAGGGAATATTTCTCACTTGAATAACTTAATAAGATATACATAAAGGAAGTGGTGATGTTATATAGGGAAACACTTTTAATCAACTCTGATCATGATCCAAGGTTCACTTATAAATTATGGATAAGTATCCAACATTATCTGAATACTAAATTGAATTTCAGTACGACATATCACCCCAAAAATGATAGCTAATATAAAAGGAATATTAAAAAACTCAAGGAAATTTTGAGAGCCTACTCAATGAAATTTAAAGTTGTATGGATCAAAATCTCTCATTAGTCAAGTTCTTATACAATAAAAAATTCAACTCAAGAATTAAAATATATCCATATTAATCTCTATATGGTAATTGATGTATAACTCCTCCTTTTAGGGATGAAGTTTATAAATGAAATCTATATGAACTTGATCATGTTAAATATATAATTGAAAACGTTCAATCCATCCAACATCATGTAAAATTTGTTAAGAGTCGGTCAAAGAGCTATGCTGAAAATAATTGAAGGGAATTTGAATTTGAAATTGGAGAAAAAGTTTTCCTTAAAATATCACTATGGGAGAGAGTCATGCAGTATGGAAGGAAAGGAATGTTTATCCCAAGGTCCATTGACCCCTTTGAGAACCTTGATCATATAGAAGCATTGGTATATCGGCTAGCACTTCTACTAAACATGGATCAATTTCATGATGTGTTCCATGTATCTATATTGGGTGATTACATACTTGATCCCTCATATGTACTGAATCCGTAGGTGGTGCAACTTGAGCATGACCTCTCTTACAAGGAGTAGCTGGTGAAGATATTATACCGTAGTGACAAAGTTTTACGCAACAAGATGATCCACCATGTAAAAGTGTTATGGTGAAAACATAAATATGAAGAGGTGACATGGTAACCATAGGAAAAAAATAAAAATAAGTACCCTAATCTATCCTCAACTGAGAATATGAGTTGAAATTTTAGGTATAAATTTTCTAAAAGGGGAGAATAATCTAACGACATAGACATTATTAATGATATTTGTTTACTAAATAAATTTTTATTATATTATATAGTATTATATGCATTCAGTACAGAGAGAAACCAAAAACACTTTATTTAATTAATAGATATTGTTACATCATTCATCAACTAAACCCATGAAAATATCAAATATTTTAATGGGAAAATATTAAAAAAACGTAGAATGGGAAAACATGGATCATTACAATTTTCTAGAATTATCACCCCAATGAACAACACTACATAAAAGAATAAGAATATTGGTAAACCAATAAAAATATTAAAAAATAAAATATAGAATCTTGGGATAAATTTTAGTGAAAATTGAATAAAATAATTAATTGGTATTTATAGGAGGTAATATGATGGTTGGAAAAGTAATGTGACTGTTGAAATAGTAACATGGCCATTGAAATAGTAATTTAGACTCAAAATAATAAAGTATGATATAAATAATATTTATTAGGAGTAATTCAAGATCATATAAATACTAAAATTCCATAAAATAAATATCAATAATAAAAACTCAAAAAAATTATAAGCACTTTTTTTAATAAACTGTATTTAATGTATTTAATAAAAATCATTTTTTTATATTAAAAATTAAAATTACCTATGTTAGAAAATCATTTTTTTTAAATTAAATTATTTTTATAAGAATCACATCAAAATTTTCTAAGTATATTTTCTTGGTAATTTCTATAAATGCTTTAATTTTCAGTTGAATAGGAAAAATACAGTTTTTCCATAACTCGTACGTATTAAATTAAATCATTCATGATGAAATAATGACATAATCAATTATATAAAATTTTTATCAACCAAAAACATATATAATTTGATAAAATATCTATTTAAATGAAATAAACATGTTTTCCAAACCTAAAAATTATTTTCTAAAGTCTAAAATCAAAAGTATTCCATTAAAATAATATTTTGTAATTTTACCACCTTTTCTTTCCATTAAATTAATAAATTATAATTATAAATTATTTAAAAGTCTTAAAATCATATTATTTAATTCAAATATATTTCATAATTTTAAGAATATTACTATTTAATGGTTTACCATAGATATAATATTTTATTCAATATTAAAACTCAAAAATACCCCTCCCCTCAAGTATAAATAACCACTCAACCCTCCATTGTAAAATCGCTTCACTTCCACTAAAAAATTCCAAAATTATTTAAAAATACCCTCTATTAATCCCCTTATGATCCTTAAGGATCTTTTTAGTAAACTAACTCCAAGAATCAAGGGAATTTAGTGTTTTAGAAAAGAAGCAATATCAAGAAGATGGTATGTTTTCATCAACTCTTCTGTCATTTTCCTCTTCTTTTCCCTATTTTTTCCAATTTCTTTCAAACCCAAACAATATAAGATTAATTAATTAGTATTTTAACACTAAATTAATGATTTTAACCAACTTAATTTATCATATTTATGATGTATTTATATTTCATACTTCGATTTCATCTTCTTTTGACAATATCTCATTAACTGTTGGTTAACCACCAATGAGGATGTTTCCAATTATTTTCTTGTCACCACCCTTAAGGATGATTATAATAAATTATTTATAATATATAAATATATAAATAAATATATTTATAATATATAAATATATAAATAAATATATTTATAATATATAAATATATAAATAAATATATTTATAATATATAAATATATAAATAAAAATATTTATAATCTTTTGAGTTAATATTAACAATCTATAAGTGCAATAAAGAAAGATCATTAAATCAAAGTAAGAGAGGATATTTTAAGGAAAATATCATATCAAAATGTTTCATATTTAAAATTGGAAATTAAGAAATATAATCTAGTGATTATAATTGATAAATAGTGAAAAAATTAACATAATTCACTTATGGTTCCATGTTTTAATAAACCTAAGTTTATTATAGAGGAGGTGTGGACAAAATAAAGTAAGATTTAAGGTAAGGGGAATCTCAAACCCAAATCATTATTTTTGGATTATCTATGACTTTACATTATTTTATATATGGATGTTATTAAAATTTCCTTAAAATTAACTTAAATTATTATTTTGATTTTCTGTTTTAGGATATTCATTTTCCTACCCTTTTTAATTTTTTTCTAAGAAATTTAAAAATATTTTTTGAAAAGACATTAATTTCCAAAAACATTATATTGACTCCTATTGAGCTATTTATTATCCACTCAAGAATGAT
This sequence comes from Viscum album, assembly GCA_963277665.1. Classification (NCBI taxonomy): domain Eukaryota; kingdom Viridiplantae; phylum Streptophyta; class Magnoliopsida; order Santalales; family Viscaceae; genus Viscum; species Viscum album. The sequence continues at coordinate 1,846,760,002 of OY728150.1, forward strand.
GATGTTTTATGAAAAATTTGATTTACCTTATTCATTTGGGAACCTAAAAGGTTATTCATGAAAGTATGTTTTACTAAACCATTATAAAAACCATTATTTTCCATGGGTTTATTTCATGACTATGATTGTTACACATTCAATGTGGTATGCATGATTATGGTCATTTTATTATGTGATGGGTGGGAATATAATTATATATCCCTATATCTCATTTGGTAATGTGATATATCTCATGATATTATTTTTATTATTCATGGACATGATGTTATATTTGTTCACAATTATGATTTTATTATTTATAAACATATGTTATGTGTAAACATGATGTTATCTTTGTTCACAACTATGTGTGGTATTTGACTAATGTGTTATGATGTTTCATTATTTTTCATATTCCACATTCCATGACATTATCAAATGTTTCACTCATTATTATGATAATAAAACCATGATTTTGATATAAAGATGATGATTATTCTCACCCATGTATAATTTATTCATGTATCTTATTCCTTTTATAGTATCCCTCCCCTTATTAGTCTTTTAGCTCACCCATTTCTTTGATGCATATTCTTTAGTAATTACATGTACTAAGGAGAACCTGAGATATTTTAGGAGGATAAAGAAGAAGGATTTAAATATTGCTTAAATTTTAATATGTATAAGTGATTTATGAGCCCAATATTCTCATGAAACTAAACCTTTAAATCCTTGAATATATTACTATTCTATTATTTATTTTAAAAATGATTTAATAGTCATGTAAGAAAAATTTAGGTCGCTATATTATTCTATATACAACAACAAACTAAAATGAAACCATGATACGTTAGATAAAAATATGATCGTTAAAACCTATCCATCAAGTTAGTGGGTATTAATAGGATTATCCAAATTATTAAACATATATTTAAATATATATAAAAGTTATTTTATACAGATTTACTTAATTCATTTTTTGATTAAAAATATATTTTACTAAAAGTTGTCAATTTATGTGTAGTAATTTTTATTAAAGAAAACTAAGTATATTATTCTTAAATCATGATGTCTATAAAATATAATATTTATTTATTAATTATAGTTTTATTATTGTTTTATATAAATTAAGAATAAGAACAGCTAGTATTTTAAAAAGTTATTTTCCTATAAAAATAGTTTTTTAGTATATTTTATAATTTAATTTAAAGTTAAAATTCCTAAATTTAATAATATTAACTTACTAAAATGGGTATAATTTCAAGATTTATCATAAAAATATTATCTTAGGATTATTTTTTGGGTATATTTTTAAAAATAATTAAATTTGAGGTGAATAGTGAAAAACAAAGTTTTTACTAAAACTATAGCATTTATGACTACAGTAAGAAGTAAGTATTACACTAAAAATTATAAAACATTTTTTATGATCAAATATTTATTTATAGAGTTAAATTATACATTTAAAAATATGATGTTGACTTTAGAAAAGCTGCGTTTAATATTTTAAAAATAAAGAAATATTTTTCTAATAAAACACATTTTATTCTTTCTCTTTTAATTAAATTTTCACTAATTGAAATTAAGTTTTATTTTAAATCCAAATAACTCTCCTTTGGTAAATAATGAACCAATTAATTTCATAGAAGTCAACAGCATTTTTAACTTTATACTAGATATAATTTTATACTTAAAATTCACTTTGTCTAAAAATAGGATTTTACGTGTTACATGCGCTAATGTTAAAATTAAATTTTATTACACATAGAAATTTTATATAATGAAATGAATATATTAATTATATCCAAATTAGGTAATATATCCCATTTTATTTTTTAGCATTAAAAGTAAATTACTTAGATAAAAATTAGTTACCTCATCTTCTAATTCTAATAATTTCTAATTTATCACCTTATTAAAACATAAAAATTATCATTATTCCTATATAATAATGATATAACAACTAAATCACCTCATAATCATCCATTAATTATGGTATGCTCATGTTTGGGTCGATCTAACCACCTACTTGAGCAATGCTACACAATAATATCATGGATGACTATGAGAACTTAATTACTAATAATATATGATATAAATAAGTGAATAATGATTTGATTTTGGTTCTATAATGGTAACATTAATATTAAACTCATTAATTAAGATACCAACATTTTTTCATTAAAAATCACTGAAACATACTCATTGTTAGCTTCATATTTAAGGTTTGTAACCAAAATCCCATAGAATGAAATTATAAAGTAATAAATAATTATAAATAATCAATTAAAGTGACTTTTATGATTTGGTAATGATTAAATTTGGTATAATAATGAAGAGAAAAAATTCAATTATGAAACTAGTTCAAAATGATCAAGATTATTCACACCCAATATTGAAAATAGATAATAACTAAGTAATATACATGTAGATAATAATTATAAATAAAGTTTAAAAATTGTTATAGATATGAATAATTTTATTAAAATGGTGATAAAGGTAGTTATTTTTTTATATGGTAGATTCAAGCACTTTAGTGGAATTCGGGAATTAAGGTAAGGATTTTTCATCTTAAATTTAATTTCTTGAGACATATTTCATATTATGCACCATGATATATTTGATTTGGTGTGATTACTAACTTATGAATATATTTTAAATTATTAATGTAATTCATGGGGTTTTAATATCTATATCATGTTCTTTATTTAATGTATTTTTATTCGAATGATACCAAGGTTGTAAGGGGTTCTTTATGACTCAACTTCTTTTCTTAAGTCACAATAATTATTTTTTAACTATAGTTTTAAAATATGGTTATATTATATTATATGATGATAGTATAATAACTTATCTATCTCAGTAAAGTGATATTTTTAGTTCAAATATTTACCTTGAAGAATTTATTTCTCCAAAGTATATCATTGTTAATAATAATTCCCGACCACTTTAACAATAGTTTCCCATCCTTTTACATATTCCCATTTCCCACTGATGTCATCCTTTTTATGTGGAAATAAATTATATTCTATCTCAGGTAACCTTCATATTTCCATTCTCTTATTTTAAAAAGGAATTTTTATTACTCTTTTTATGATGTGGGTTTCAATAAAGGTATTTCAAAATATTAAAAAGGTTTTCCATCCTTTTATAATCAAATGTTTTATCTTCCACTAAAAATTTCATTTTTGATAACCTTTATAAAATTTCAAGGATCTATTTTTGAAGTTTTTTTAAATGTTTTCTAAATCCTTCACTTAAACTTTTTTGAAAATGACATTTTAATATGACCTATAACATCTTCTTTTATGATAATGTTAAAAATGTTTTATAAAAAATATTTTCTGATTTGGCTACCATTTTCCACTTCACCTCTAAAGTCATTATTTCCTTGGAATTTTTTTTTCTTGACTCACCATATAAATTTTCATATGAAATATTCATTTTGGGTGATTGAATTTTACTTATGAAACCCATTTTTTGTTTTAAGGATTCTTTATGATGTGATTAATGAAACTCATTTTCTTTACAAGGGTTCATTACTCTATTATGAATGATTGATTTTAAGTGGAACACATATATATGGATGATTTAAGTGTGTGGTCCGATATGAATCCCCAATTAATTGGGTAGAAGTTTATATACCATGAGGAATGTATATGTGTTTGCAATTAAGTTTTCTCACCAAGTGTGAGTGTGAGTAATGACTAATGAAGGAATGAGTGCAGGTGGTGACTCATGAGGGTGATTATAAGAACCCAATTTTTCCTATAAAAGACTTTGGAATATTCTTGATGTTATTCCAGAGAAGTGCCTTCAGATGGCGTGCGATTCCGAGCCCCGATGTTGCCGGAATTAAATTTTTAGTTCGTTCACACTGGGCACGCCAATTAAGCATAATAAATCCTAAAAGCTAGATTGTATGGGAACACCGAGGGCACCGTTGAGTCCGAAACGTGCCGTTTACCCTAAGAGGGGTGTAATTTTCACGGGCGTGGGCCTCCTGTGAAAAATGCCACCAGGGGCGTTTTCGTAATTTAGCGGCCTTGGGCGTTAAGTTTTATAACTTTCGAAATAAGGCTCGAATTAAAATTCTGATACTACTGTTGTGTTCGGGAGGTGGTGTTTACCCTAGGGGAGGCTTAACCTTGACCCCATCAAAAGTTTCGGATGCGGGTCAATTTGGGGGTTTTAATTAATTAAACTTTTTAATTAAGTTTTCTTTATTTAAACCTAAAACCACCCCTCCCTTATTCTTCTTCTTATTTCCTCTAGCAGAAGAAGTCTCAACCAAGGAGAGCCCTTCACCAACCCCCCTCCATCCCTTCCTCCCCAAGGTGGTGCGTGGCTTCGGCGGATCGCTCGCGAAGCTACGGGCTATGCCCAACAAGGTAGGCTCTTTTCGTTTCCATTTTAATTTCCCGCATACTTTGAGCTCAATTGGTAGAGTTGAATTACTGTCTGTTTGTCAAGCGAATCCCATAATCACGTAGTATGTGTTCTGAGCTTTCTGATGCATCTTTCGGATTTGAATTCCGAATTCTGAGGTGTTCGCAGCTTTCCGACGAAAGTTCGAGGTTGTTTTGACGTTTTTCAGTGGATCTGGATGGTCCAGGGGTCTCTGGCGGTCTAGGGCGGTCAAGCGAAGGCGCAACAGGGTGGCTCTGAGCAGGCCGGTGGCGACTTCAGCGGAGTTCGGTGCAGGCGAGCGGCCAGGGCGGCCGTGGTCAAGGGTGTTGGTGTGAGCGAGCAGTGGCAGGTGACCGAGCTGCAGAGGCGCAGACGGCAGGGCGGCCGGGCTTCGGCTGGGTGAGATGGAGATGCCATTTGGGGCGTGCAACATGGGGGCGGACAGGCCCCTTGGCTGGTTGACACAAGCAGAGGACCGGGGTCCTCGTGACCCCGACTAGCAGACATGACCTGCGACTCACTGGTCCTGTGGAGGTAGAACTGGACCGGCTCCAGCCGGTCCGGGCGAGGCAGTCGGACCGCGCAAACCGCGGGCCAGTTCAGGCATGGTGGGCCCGCCGAACCGGCCCGGCCCACCTGTTTTCATCTATTAAAAATTAAAACGCTCCTAAAAATTTGATCAGGTTTCGGATTCGCGTGTCGTCTGCGGCGACGCATTCCTTGAGTTGAGGCAAACCTTTTGAGATGGTTTTGGGAGTTTTTAATTACCGAGATGGGGGGCCTCAATGGCGCGACACGCTCATTAAGTGGATTGGCGTTATTCTGGGGGTTCTTGTTTTGGGCGGCGCGAACACATCCAGAGTCTGTTTTGAGCACTGTCAACGGCATTGGGACCCCAATGTCGAGGCAGAGTTTTCCAGGGTGGTTTCAGGTGTTGAAATAGGAGTTGAGGCATGGGCCCCACGGCCCGTCTTTTAAGCTGCGAGTAGTGTTTCACAACTTTCTCATCGGACGTCCGTTCAGGGCATGCGAGCAGTCGATTTTGAGTTTTTTTTCAAGGGAATTGCAATGGCGCAATCCGCTCTATTTAATTCTACATGATTTTTTGGGCCCCATGAGGGCCGTTTTGGGAGTTGGCGGTGATTTCCATCTTTATCATCGGGTGTCCATTTCGGATTAGTGGATAGTCAATCTTGTGTACTTTTTCGAGAGAATTGCAATGGTTCGATCCATTCGTAGCACTGCTCATGTGCGGCATAGAGAGATGCATCTTTTTCTCCAGATATCTGTTCCACTCAAGTGAGCAGTCAATTTGACGTGTTTTCCTAAGGGTATCGAAATGGTTCAATGCGCCCGACTATTTTCGGGACCGAGGCTCAGGACCACGGGACGTCGTTCGGGCATAAAGCAGTTTTGAATGACTTTTACGTCGGATGTCTGTTGGATGTGAGTAAAAACTTGATCTCGCATGTTTTTTTTTTTTGCAAGGATTACAATGGTACAATCCATTTGGATGTGCGGATTCACCTTATAGATCTGATTAAACGTGGAAGCATGAAAGGTGCTCCGGTGGCGGTTCTTCTTGATGTGTTTGCAAGCGAACCCTTGGCGTGTGGTTGCGTTCACTCACATGTGAGTGAAGTTGATGTTTGAAGAGATATGGTTGGTCGTACTAGGGCCATGGAGGAAGCAGGTTGGAAAAATTATGTTTTTCCCTTCGCACTGACGTTGGGTGTCGTGTGCACGATAGCCTTTGGGCTAGAGATGTGGTATACTCTGAGAGTATACCGGAATTCTTGGAGGTACATGTTGTAATTTTGTACCTGATAATGTTTTTTTACTTGGTTTGGAGATGAGTTAGGTCCACACATCATGTGGGGCCCTTGTTCGTGTTGTGTTCTGCTTTACGTACCTTTGATCTCTCGCAACGTAGAGGGTCCCTCTGTTCATGATGGTTTAAAATAGCAGGGTTGAGTGGTTTCCCATAGTTTTGTTCTCGACGGTTTGATCAGCGGAGTTGTTTGGGTTCCCCTTTTTCTTTTAGCTGTGTGGGATTTTAGTATCACGTCCATTCGTGTTCCCGGGTAGAGTTTTTGTGGATTCGGTGTGACCAATACATTATGTGGGCACTGATCCTCTACCCAGGAGGTTGTTTCCAGTAGGGTGCGGAGCCCCAGTGAGCCTGGGTGCAGATTCTCTAGCCGATTATCGAGATCATATCCTCCTTCCACGATCCACCGTGACGTGTTCCCATAGGATGAACTCCACGTATCGGTGTGACCCACACTACACGGGCGCTGAACCTCTACTAGGTGAACTATTTTGGAGTTGGTTGGTTGCACGATACCCACTCTGTGTTCTGTTGGCTAGTTTTGTACCATCTAGTAGGGATGGCTAGAGCAGTTCTAGGTTTACCCTCTAGTGGCGATGGGTAGTGGGTTGCTCATAGACTTCTTCAGGTTTACCTTCCAGCGAGGTTGGGCAGTGGGTTACTCATCGACCTCTTAGGGTTTACCCTCCAGTAGAGACTGGGTAGTGGGTTACCCGATGTACTCTTAGGGTTTACCCTCCAATAGAGACTGGGTAGTGGGTTACCCAATGAACTCTTAGGGTTTACCCTTCTACAGAGACTAGGCAGTGGGTTACCCGATGACCTCTTAGGGTTTACCCTCCAGCAGAGACTGGGCAGTGGGTTACCCAAGGACCTCTTAGGGTTTACCCTCTAGCAGATACTGGGTAGTGGGTTACCCGATGACCTCTTAGGGTTTACCCTCCAGCATGTATGGGCAGGGGGTTACCCGACGACTTCTTTCAGACTTAGCCCTTTCTACTAGGCTAGTCTGTGGATTTTCTCCGTGACTACCGGAGCAGGACCCTTGGTTGTACGGGTCAGTGATGTGACAGCTTTGACTTTGGAAAGACCTCTCAATTGTGTTACAATGAAGAGGTGTGGTTTGACTTTCCCCAGAACTCTCAAGTACGAGGGGCGCTTTCCCCACCAAGATGTGTCCTTGTGACATGACCCAAAACTGTGCGGGCGATTCAGTGTCGTCCAAATAATATAGTGTCAAGGTGCGGTGATTTGAGCCCCTTGGATTACAGTTCAAGGAAGATGTGCAGGATGCTAGGAATCTATGGTGTTTACTTCTGGGAATATTGGCTACTCACTTTCTTGGGCTGAGCTGCGAGATGGAGATCCCCTTACAATCTTGTTCAGTTTTCTTGATTGATCATATGGATATGTATATACCTTGTTCCAGTACCCACTCCCTAGGTTTGGTTACTCTCCTTCTAGGAGAGGTGAAGACGCACAGGGTATGCCATGTGATTTCCGTGTCTATCTTCTCGTGGTTGGATGAGTCTACTCTCCTATTATAGGTAGCGAAGACTCGATGAGAAGTTTCATCTTATCACCATTTATAGCTCCTTGTGTTTGGGAAATTCTACTTCCTTTCTCTTGTTGGGTTGATCTGTTACTTTACTGTACTCTTTACTACACTCTCTTTCATTCTAATTTACTATTCCCTATTTGATCTACTTCTCAACTCTTCAGTACCTTTTTTTTCTCCCTCGAGCCTTCGGGGTATCCTACTGAGTATTTTTATACTCACCCCTTGTTGGGCTTTTCCCGCACTTGGTGTTCCCTTGCAGACTATGGACAGGTCGATCATGACGTCAGATAAGCTTAGGATTTAGGGAGCTCGGACTGCATACGGTGGTCATAGTCGGGTTCTATGTGAGGGAACCTCCAAGCTATTGTACTTTTGTTTACCTGTTGTCAGGTTGTGGCACTTTTCTGGTTGGGCGCGTGTTTTTCCCTTTTTTCTTTTCAGTTTACCTTTAGTATTTACTTTGTACTGTTTAGAGGTCGATGCACTTTTGTTGTTGCTTATAGTAGTTAGTAATTTACTTTTCCTTTACTCTGAACTTCTGCATTGAGTGGGATGCATGTGTGTGTACATGTTCTCAGGCAAAGGCCTCCTCGAGTTGTTTAGCCATCGGCGCTTGTCTCCAGCCCCTGGCCTATAGAGGCGGGCTTGGGGTAGTTGCTGCTTAAGCCTGGGGTAGGTTCAGGTCGTGAAAAAGTGGTATTAGAGGTGGTTTGTTCCTTGGGACGTTGTTCGGATGTCCCCAAAAAGGAATTGGTTGGGATCTAGGGAAACAGTGTCAATGTGTCTCGAGAGAGGCTCTCAGGCCAGGGAGTCCAGTGACAGTGCGGTGGCTGATGTATCCATTCACCAGGACCCTGATAACCCGCTTGTTGACTCGGCATGATGAGACAATCGTTGTAGGAAAATTGGTTTGTGCATCACATAGGATTGAGTATTGACTGTCCTTCTTGAGTCAGCTCCCCATTGTTGTTATTATTATATACATATATGCTCATATGACCGCAGCACTCCTTGTTAACATTCAGGATGTCTCTGCGAAGACAGCCAGCCAGGATACCAGATTTGGTTCGTGACGAAAACCTTTTGAGCGATGAGGCCTCAGTCCAGGACCCATCATGTGAGTCCCTTTCTCTGGGTGGGCCAATAGCATCACCCCCACCTGGTGAGCAGCAGACAACTCTAGCAGAGCAGACGAAGCTTAAGTGCAGGTTGAGAATTCTCTGTGAGTTCCAGTGACAGATACTGTTGAGGTTTAGTGATGATTCAGACCCTCCAGCCGTAAAGGTTTGGCTCGAGATAGTTTTTTACCTCTTCAAGCTTGCGCAGACACTGGAAAATCAGAGAGTGGCTTTGGCAGCCTGCCTTTTTCCACGGATCAGCTGGGCGTTGGTGGAGTTTGGTGACTCAGTCACTTGATGAGTCTTCACTTTCATGGGGAGACTTTCAGCTATTGTTTTGTGAGGATTTTTACCCCTCTTACTTATGCTCCGTTCAGATCCAGGATCTCCTGCAGTTTCAGGAGGGAGGTATGACGGTGACTGAGTACGCGACTAGTTTCGCAGATCGTGCACGTTTTTACCCAGACTTAGTTCATGATGGCAACTTCCGAGCACGGAATTTTAAGCAGGGTATCCACAGAGATATTCATGCTATCACAGTACCATTGGGAACTCCCACTTATTTCGAGGTTCTAGAGCAGGCTCTAGTGACAGAGAGCTTCTTGTAATGTTCTACAGTTGGTGGTGGTAGTAGGCACGATAGAGCCGAGACGTCTGCCACAGCTAGTAGGCGTCAACAGATAGAACCTCGATGCAGGCGGCCTTCCACCCACTGGTTTTGGAGATGTGGTCATGCACCACTATGGTGGAAAAGAACATTGGATCAGCTGAGGAGACCCTTCCGTGAGTAGACCTAGGGGCAGGGTCATACACCACAGTGGCGCCGGAGGGCACCAGGGCAGCCTGAAGAGCGTTGGTGCTATACTTGCGATGGGTGAGGTCACTTGGCATGAGACTTCCTGACCAGGTATGCTGAGAAATTCGGGAAAATAGTAGGTGCACCACCATAACAAAGGCAGCGTCGTGATCAGAGTGGTGCCCAAAGAGGTGGTGTTAGAAGAGGAGCGGGAGAAACTGGAAGCAGGGGATGAGATTACAAGTTCTTCCCATCACCAACAAGCAGTCCACGTCAGGCCCTAGGAGCTGACAGTTGGGACCAGGGACAGCCATGAGCTTTGGATGTTTATGTTCTTGCAGATCATGAAGTGAAAATAGGTACGCTTTATGGCTCTTCTACTTTTTGTAGTATAATTGTTAGACTCTATGTGTGAAATACTTTTCTCCCTACTCCTTGCTTGATTTGTTACCAGGTAGACGTGGGGCATCGGTGTAACCCTTTGTTAGTGGAATAGAAGGCGTGGAACCTTTCTATTTAGTCGATGGTGGTGACTCCTTCGCCTTTCGAGTGTGTAAGAGAGTCTTGGTCATGGGACATCGACTGTGAAATCTTGTGTGACCAGGTATCCTTGGGTGTTTCACTATATGGATATTCTGAAGGAGGGAATCATCAGGCTTTTCCCCAGGTCCAAATAGTGATTCCAGTCACAAAGTACGACGTAGAAGTGTGTACGGGGAGGTCAGCTACCCCTGAGGTCCTTCGGGTTGTTTGAGACCATGTGAAGGGATGGTGATGTCCCCACCGCCTTGCCCTAAACCCAAAGGCTGTTTTGGGTGCATAACATCTCACATGTGACTCACTTGAGAAGAAGTGTGTGTGCACCAATGCACGTCATCGGTGAGGGCAGACCCCACATGCACGGACCAAATCCTTTGGTCCCTGTGTGGTGATGCAGAACTGTGTAGGAGTTCTTCTGGGTACGGGAGAGCCAGGTGTGGGCTTAGTACCCTGAGTTGTTTCCTTAGTTTTTCTTTTCGAGGATGAAAATATTGAAGGAGGGAATGATTTAAGAACATGTTTTTTGCTATAAAAGACTTTGGAATATTCTTATGTTATTCCAGATCAGCGCCTTCAGACGGCGTGCGATTCCGAGCCCCGATGTGGTCGGAATTAAACTTTTAGTGAGTTCACACTGGGCACGCCAATTAAGAAAAATAACTCCTAAAAAGTAGCTTGGACGGGAAAACTGATGGCACCATTGAGTCTAGAGAGTTCCCTTTACCCTAAAAGGGGAGTAATTTTTGCGGGCCTAGGCCTCCTGTGAAAAATGCCACCAGGGGCGTTTTCATAATTTAGCGTCCTCAGGAATTAAGTTTTATAACTTTCGAACGGAGGCTCAGATTAAAATTCTGAGACCACCATTGTGCTTTGGGGGTGTTGTTTACCCTAGGGGAGGCTTAACCTCGACCCCGTCGAGAGTTTCGGATGCGGGTCAATTTGGGGTTTTAAATTAATTAAACTTTTTAATTAAGTTTTCTTTATTTAAACCTAAAACCACCCCTCCCTTCTTCTTCTTCTTGTTTCCTATGGTGGAAGAAGTCTCAACCAAGGAGAGCCCCTCACCAACCCTCCTCCATCCTCTCCTCCCCAAGGTGGTGCGTGGCTTCAGTGGATCACTCGTGAAGCTACAGGATACGCCCAACAAGGTAGGATCTTTTTGTTTCCATTTTAATTTCCCACATACTTTGAGCTCAATTTGTAGTTTCTAATTATTGTCTATTTTTCAAGCGAATCCCATAATTGCGTAGTATGTGTTCTGAGCTTTCCGACACATCTTTCGGATTTGAATTCCGAATTCTGAGGCGTCTGCAGCTCTCCGATGAAAGTTCGAGGTTGTTTTGACATTTTCTGGAAGATCGGGCTGGTCTGGCGGGTCTCCGACGGTTCAGGGTGGTCAAGCGGAGGCACAACAGGGCGGATCTGAGTGGGACAGCGATGGATTCAGCAAAGGACGGTGCGGGCGAGCTTCCAGGGTGGCCAGGGTCAAGGGCGTCAGCACGAGTGGGCAGCTGCAGGCGGCCGGGCTGCAGAGGCGCGGACGGCAGGGCAGCCGGGCTTCGCCTGGGCGAGAAGGAGGCACCAACTAGGACGCGTAACATGGGGGCGGACCGGCCCTTTGGCCAGTTGATGTGAGCGGAGGACCGGGGTCCTCGTGACCCCGGCTAGTAAACAGGACCCGTGACTCGTGGGTCCTGTGGAGGTAGAACCGGACCGGCTCCAGCCGGTCCGGGCGAGGCAGCTGGCCCGCACGAACCACGGGCCGGTTCAGGCATGGTGGGTCAGCCGAACCGGCCCGGCCCACCTATTTTCGTCTATTAAATATTAAAATGCTCATAAAAATTTTACTAGGTTTCTGATTTGCGTGTCGTCTATGGTGACATGTTACTTGAGTCTATATGAACCTTTTGAGATGGTTTCGGGAGTTTTTAATTCAGGAGATGGGGGCCTCGGTGGCGTGACACGCCCGTTAAGTGGATTGGCGTTATTATGGGGGTTCTTGTTTTGGATGGCACTGAAACATCCGGAGTCCGTTTTGAGCGCCGTCAACGGCGTCGAGATCCTGACGCTGAGTCGTAGTTTTCCAGAGTGGTTTCAGGCGTTGAAACTAGAGTTGAGGCATGGGCCCTATGGCCCATCTTTTAAGCTACGAGCTGTATTTCACAACTTTCTCATCGAACATCCGTTAGGGGCATGCGAGCAGTCGATTATGAGTGTTTTTTCAAGGGCATTGCAATGGCGTAATCTTCCCACTTTAATTATTCATGATGGTGTGGGCCCCATGAGGGATATTTTGGGAGTTGGCGGTGATTTCCATCTTTATCACCGGGTGTTCGTTTCAGATAAGTGGATAGTCAATCTTGTGTATTTCTTTGAGGGGATCGCAATGGTGGGATCCGTTTGTAGCACTTCTCATGTGCGGCATGGAGAGATGCATATTTTTCTCCGGATATCTATTCCACTCAAGTGAGTAGTCAATTTGACGTGTTTTCCTGAGGGGATCAAAATGGTGCGATGTGCCCGACTGTTTTTGGGACCGAGGCTTGGGACCACGGGATGTCGTTCTGGCATAAAGCAGTGTTGAACGAATTTTACATCAGATATCTATTGTAGGAAAGTAAATAGTCGATCATGCATGTTTTTTTTCATTAGGATTACAATGGTACGATCCGTTTGGATGTGCGGAGTCTCATTTGAGATCTCATTAAACATGGAAGCATGAAAGGTGCTCTGGTGGCAGTTCTTCTTGCTTTGTTTGGAAGAGAACCCTTGGAGTGTGGTCATGTTCACTCCTGTGTGAGTCAAGTTGATGTTTGAAGTGATATGGTTTACTATTCTAGGGTCGTGGAGGAAGCAGGTTGGCAAAATTACATTTTCACCCTTCACACTGACATTGGGTGTCGTGTGCACGATAGCCTTTGGGCTAGAGATGTGGTATAATCTGGGAGTATACGGTAATGCTTGGAGGTACATGTTGTAAGTTTGTACCTGATAATGTTTGTGTACTTAGGTTGGATATGAGTTAGGTCCACATGTCATGTGGACCCCTTGTTTGTGTCGTGTTCTGCATTACGTACCTTTGATATTTCATGACGTAGAGGTTCCCTCTGTTCATGATGGTTTAGACCAGCAAGGTTGAGTGGTTTCCCCTGGTTTGGTTCTCGATAGTTTGATCAGCGGAGTTGTTTGTGTTCCCATTTTTCATTTAGCCATGTGGGATTTCAGTATCACGTCCCTTTGTGTTCCTTGGTAGAGTTTTTTTGGATTCGGTGTGACCAATTCATTACGTAGGCACTGATCCTCTACCCAGGAGGTTGTTTCTAGTAGGGTACGGAGCCCTAGTGAGCCTGGGCGTAGATTCCCTAGTCGAGTATCGAGATCATTTCCTCCTTCCGCGATCTACTGTGACGTGTTTCCCTAGGCAGAACTCCTAGTATTAGTGTGACCCACACTACATAGGCGTTGAACCTCCACTAGTTGAGCTGTTCTGGAGTTGGGTGGTTGTGTGATACCCACTCTGCGTTCTGTTAGACAGTGTTGTACCATCCAGTAGGGATGGCCATAGCAGTTCTGGGTTTACCCTCCAACATGACTGGACAGTGGGTTGCTCATCAACTTCTTCGGGTTTACCCTCCAGCGGGGCTGGGTTGTGGGTTGCCCATCGACCTCTTAGGGTTTACCCTCCAGTAGAGACTGGGAAGTGGGTTGCCCGATGACCTCTTAGGGTTTAGCCTCCAGCAGAGACTAGGCAGTGGGTTACCCAATGACCTCTTAAGGTTTACCCTCCAGCAGAGACTAGGCAATGGGTTACCTGATGACCTCTTAGGGTTTACCCTCCATTAGAGACTGGGAAGTGAGTTACCTGATTACCTCTTAGGGTTTACCCTCTAGCAGATACTGGGCAGTGGGTTACATGATGACCTCTTAGGGTTTACACTCCAGCGGGGATGGGCAGTGGGTTACCCGATGACTTCTTTTAGACTCAGTCCTTTCTACTATACTAGTCTATGGATTTTCTCCATGACTACCGGAGCGGGACCCTTGGTTGTACAGGTCAGTGATGTGATAGCTTTGACTATGGGAAGACCTCTCAACTATGTGACAGTGAAGAGGTGTGGTTTGACTTTCCCCAGAACTCTCAAGTTTGAGGGGCGCTTTCCCCACCAAGATGCATCCTTATGATGTGACCTAAAACCATGCGGGCGAGTCAGTGCCACCCAAAGCGGATAGTTTCAGGGTGCGGTGATTTGAGCCCCTTGGCTTGCAGTTTGGGGCAGACGTGCAAGTTGCTGGGCATCGATGGTGTTTACTTTTGGGACTGTTGGCTACTCACTTTCTTGGGCTGATCTACGGGATGGAGATCCCCTTACGATCTTGTTCGGGTTTCTTGATTGAGCATATGGATATGTATATACCCTGTTCCAGTACCCACTCCCTGGGTTTGGTTACTCTCTTTCCAGGAGAGTCGAAGACGCGTGGGGTATGCCATGTGCTTTCTGTGTCTTGCTTCTCGTGGTTGGATGAGTCTACTCTCCTACTATAGGTAGCGAAGACTCAACGATAAGTTTCATCTTCTCATCATTTCTCTCTCCTTGTGTTTGGTAAAGTCTACTTTCTTTCTCTTGTTGGGTTGAGATGTTACTCTATTGTACTCTTTACTGAACTCTCTATCGTTCTCCTTTACTATTCCCTGTTCGATCTACTTCTCACCTCTTCAGTGCCTCCTTTTTTTCTCCCTCGAGCCTTCAGGGTATCCTACTGAGTATTTTTATACTCACCCCTACTTGGGCCTTGCCCGCACTTGGTGTGCCCTTGTAGACGACGGAAAGGTCGATCATGACATTAGAGGAGCTTATAAGTTAGGGATCTTGGACCGTGTATGGTTGTCGTAGTTGGGTTCAAGATGAGGGACCCTCCCAACTATTGTACTTTTGTTTACCTGTTGCCGGGTTATGGCACTTTTCTGGTTGGGCACGTGTTTTGCCCTTTTTCTTTTCTGTTTACCTTCATTATTTACTTTGTACTATTTAGAGGTCGATGCACTTTTGTGGTTGTTTATAGTAGTTAGTAATTTACTTTTCCTTTACTCTTCACTTCTGCATTGAGTGGTCTGCGTGTGTATGTACAGGTTCTTAGGAAAAGGCCTCCCTGAGTTGTTTAGCCTTCAGTGCTTGTTGCCATCCCCTGGCCTATGGAGGCGGGCTTGAGGTAGTTGTGGCTCAAGCCTGAGGTAGGTTCGGGTCGTGATAGTGATGATACCTTATTCTTATGTTGTGAAAAATTTCTTTGTTATGTTAGGTTTTGAGTTCATGTTACATTTCCATGACATATGCCAATTATTATACTCCATGGATCATGATTATTATCTCATGATTCCATAATATTTTTCTATGGTATATGTTTTTTCATTTGAGAATACATGTCCTTATATCATTACTTATGGATAAATAATATTTTTTATATTCTTTTAAGAATATATTTCTCCCTTACTCATGTTCTCTCGTATTAATATGATCTAACCCTTGATGACATATAGATCATTTTTCCCTTATTAAGCATCTAATCTCACCCCTTCCTTTTGTTTTCATTTCCCCATGTTATGAAGAAAATTTATATGTATGATGTGTCTATAAGAGTATCTTGTATGGAGAATTTATAGGATATATTTAATACATGTACTATATTAATTAATTTCTTATATAGTGGGAAAATATATATTCTTTGAAAAAGGAATAGGTTTTGTTAGTTAATTTTTAGTCATAATTATCTAAAAATTAATTCCTAAATGATAGTGTGAATGTATTATAATATGATATTTTTATTAAGTCATATAATTATGAGAGGGTAACATCTTTGGGTTTTTGTAGTTGATATCAGCGCAGGTTTTAGATAATTTTAGAGAATTATACGTTATCATTTGATGAGGTTAATGTCAACAAAGGTTAATAAGTTAAGGTTGATCATAATTTCAAAGTTATAAATATACATTAAGGAAAGTTTAGGTAATATTGAATATTTTGTGGATTATGATAAGATAAATTTAGTAAAACCCCTTAGGTAAATCTTAGGGATAAGTCTAAGTATAAGATAATATCCTAAAGTTTTGGTAAAGTAAATATTGTGTGGTTCTCTTATCAATTAAATCTCTATCTAGATACTATAAATTGGATGAGACTATATCATAGATTCACCTTGTATTAATCACCATGAAAAAGATTGTCTAAGTATTAACTCAATCTTTACTCCAGTTCACAATGAGTGGGCCTAATATTATATATCTGGAAAGACACTCTCGAGGAATATTTTTTGGTTAATCATCTTCTCTTTATAATAAATTACAAAAGATTTATTATTTTAAGGAAATAGGTTGAGGAATATGATAGAACCCAAGATAAATAAAATTAGATTGAACCAAGAGTTATCTAGGTTGAACTGAAATATAATGTAATAATTTCAAAGATCGAGACATTTCGAGGTTGAATTTTTCATTATATTATAATAATTATCTTACGATGTTAATTTTCCATGGTTTTAGAAGTGGTTGAAGCCTGAAGGAACCAAGTTAATAATGGATTCCATGGAAAATGAAGAGATTCTACCAATAAAAAACCTAATGAGATAAGATCTAGAGTGATAAATCTTGTGATTATTCTAAACCAACTATCATGAATAATGATTAAAAATGTGGGCATAGTTGAATTCACAAATAAATAAATTAATACGATGATGGATTCACAAGGATGTTTGGGTGGTAAATATGATGAAGGAAAGAATTTTCATTTTTCTATATATCAAGAATATGAGGAGTACTAAGGATATTATCTCAAAGGAACTAAGAGATGTTTTATGTGTAAAAAAGAGGGGATATAGAAGATAGTTTTTAATGAAAGATAAAGAGTTTTGTTGATGATGTGAAAGTAAAAAATGAGTTCATCATAAAGTACTATTGATATTTCACTATCTTAAATGTGGTAAACTTGGTCATTATCCAATTCAATGCCCTAATTCAAGGGTAAAAGAGGGTGATAGACACCAAAAATGTACAAGACAGGGTAAATAATATGAAAAAACAACTATGGAATTGTTTTTGGAAAATGATATGGAATGAGGAACATTGATCACCCACTCAAGAACTATAAGTTTTGTATCAGTGTCTTGTTCAAACTACTCCTCTGTACCTAGAATGATTACTAAAAACATAAAAACACCACCTTGATGATCAGATGTAAAATTATTAATAAAAAAATTTAGTGGTAAAATTATTGTATGCGAATTATATAACTCCTCTATAATATATTTTTATATGAATTTATTTTCTATAAAATCATACTATCCTTCCTTTTTTCAAATTTTATGTGATAGTAGTCTTAGAATAACTCTCATAGTGTAGAGGTCGTGATAATTTCTAAGATAGGAAAATAGAATCTAAACATCAACCCATGACTAACTATTAATATAAGGTTGACTATAAAATTACTAAGAAATTTTACTCCAATTATATTTGGGTATTTAGTATAAATTTTTAAATAAAAACTTATCATTGGTTATATTCCTGTTATGAGGGAAAAGATGAGTTCACTGATCACACCAAGGATAGAGAGGATGAAACTTTATTAGAAGATAACTATATAGTCATTTCTATCTTATGAATGCCCTTAACTATTTATTTAGTTAGAAATAATGAAAATTTTGAGGAAATGGTGTATTTAATGGTGGATAATGTAACAACCATAAATCTCGATATGTTTTTTTCTTAAATAAATACTATGTTAATAGCATGTTCTACACGCATCACCAAACTAAAACAAAACTTGATATGTCAGATAAAAATATGATTGTTAAAACATATCCATCAAATTATTAGGTATTAATAGGAGTAACAAAATTATGAAATCTATATATAAATAAATATAAATGTCATTTTATGCAAATTTACATAGTTTATTTATTGATTAAAATCTATTTTACTAAAAAAATATTTTTGGGCACTGTAATTTTTATTAAATAAAACTAAGTATATTATTGTTAATTTATTATTTTAATAAAATAAAATATTTATTTATTAACTCTGGTTTTATTAGTGTTTTATAGAAATTAATAATAAGAACATCTAGTATTTTAAAACATTCCTTTTCTATAAAATAGTTTTTCATTATATTTTATGATTTTATTTAAAGTTTAAATTCCTAAATTTTTTTAATATGAATTTAAAATAATATATATTATTTCTATATTCATCATGAAAATATTCACATAGGATTAATTTTTTGGGATTTTTTATAAATAATTTATTTTTAGGTGAATATTGAAAAACGCAGTTTTTACTAAAACTATGGTGTTTATGACTATATCAAGAATTAAGTATAACCTAAAAACTAAAATAAAATATTCATGATCAAATATTTATTTTTAAAATTATATTATTTATTTAAAAACATGGTGTTTAATTGATAAAACCCATGTTTAACATTTTAAAAATTAAGCAATATTTTTTCTAATAAAAAACTACTTTTATGTCTTTCTATTATAATTAATTTTTTGATAATTGAAATTAGTTTTTATTTTAAAGAAACATAACGTTAATTTGGTTAATAATTAACCAATTAATTTCTTTTAAATAAACAACATTGATAACTTTATATTATATGTAAGTTTTATTCTTAAAAATAAACTTTTTCTTAAAAGGGATTTTACGTACTGCATGCACTAATATTAAAATTAAATTTTTTTTACACTTATAGATTTAATATGATAAAATATATATCATATTTTTAATCATTATATAAAAATTATTTAATAAGGCCTATTTTATTTTTATTCATTAAAATTAAATTATTTAGGTAAAAAATAGTTACTGTAATAAAATCCAAAAGGGGGTAAAAATGTTTAACCAATAGCATAAAAGGACTAACATGTTAAAAATATTTTTATAATTTATTATTTCAGTTTTTTTATGAAAAAATATTTTCTAAACTCTATTATTTTCCATTTTTGTGCCTTTTTAATATGTGAAACATGTGCTCTCTTTATATTAAGATGAAATATTTACAAAAATATCATTCACACCACTTATAAAAGGGGTCTCTCCCCACCCTTTCAACACCACCCCAAAATTTTGGTTTCCTATTTAAATTATACCCTATTTACTTCCTATATAATACTATTTCACTTTCTTAAGCTTATGGACACAATATGTTTGCATAATTATTCCCTTTTTAAGGAATCCTCTAAGCGAAGATCAAACTTCTCAACATAAGTACTAACTTCTCCCTAATACAGTTTCTATTCTATATTTTAATTTCAAAACTATTTTTCCCAATATTATATAATTAATTAAATATTTATATTATATTTAATGTTTTTATATTTTGGTAATAACCATTAACCATTTTCCCCTTTTCCCTTGAGGAAAATTAAAATGAAATTTGTGTGTATGTGTGGACTACCGCCTCCACAAAGAATCATGTTTCATTTTAATTTATTTCCATAAATGGATAGTAATAAAGTTTAATTTAATAAATAATTATTATATTTATAAAATATTTTATATTTTTAAATAATAAAACATGTTATACATTTCTTGCATTCTATAGAAAATGAAATCGTCATCCATGCGTACATGTGGAATACCGCCTCCATGGAATGGTGTTTTTTTTTGAATCTCCACCTTTCATGGATGGTCATGATAATATATTTAATGTATAAATATTATCTTTATGAAATTATTAGTATTCTGGTAAAATAAATTGTTCAACCTATTAATAGTATTAGAAACAAACAATCATTATAAATTCAACCATCTAAAACAAGCATATTAAGAGGGAAAACAATTTATTCATGCTATGTAATTGTTTCTCATACATTAAATATTATTATAATTATACTAAATTTATATTTATCACTTTAATAAAACATTAAAAAAATTCACTATTCCTTTTTAATAATTATATTACAACTAAATCACTTCATAATCTTCCATTAATTATGTTATGTTCATGTTTGGGTCTGTTTAACCATCTACATAAATAATCCTATAAAATAATATCATGGATGAATATGATAATTTAATTACTAATAATATATTATATAAATAAGTAAATATGATTTTATTTTTTTCTATGGAATGGTAACATTAATATTAAACTCGTTAATTAAGATATCAATATTTGTTTGTTAAAAATCACTAAAACAAGCTCATAGTCGGTTTCATCTTTAAGGATCATAAGAAAAACTCACAAAGAATGAAATTATATATATATAGTTCTTGGGGTACAATTAAGTTTAAAAACACACACAAGAAATTAAAACTCTTTAGTGGAAGTCGAGAATTAAGTTAAGGGGTACTTTATCTAAATTTTAATTTCTTGAGACATATTTCATATTATGAAGCATGATATCTTTAATATGGTGTGATTAATACCTAATTAATTTCATTTAAAATATTCATGTAATATATGGAGTTTGAATATCCATATCATGTTCTTTATTTAATGTATTAATATTGAAAGGACACCAAGTTTGTAAGGGGTCTTTCTTGACTCAAACTTATTTTATTAAGTCATAAAGATTATATTTTATGATGGCTTTACAAGATGGTTTTATTCTATTCTATGATGATACAATAATTAATTCTATATCTCTTATTAAATTTAAATTTTTAATTCAAATATTTACCTTAATAAATTTATTTCTCAAAAGTATATCATTTTTAGAATAATTCACGTCCTCTTTACCGATGGTTTCCCCTCATTGTCCATATTTCCATTTCTCACCAATATTCTCATTTTTATATGGAAACCCAGTTATATATTATCTTAGATGCTCTTTATATTTATATTATCATAATTTATAAAGAAATTATTTTTACTCTTTTATGATGTGGGTTTTCAATAAAGGTATTTCAAAGATTAAAAAGATTTTATATCCTTTTTTAATCAAATATTTGATCTTCCACCCCATATTTCCTTTTCTATAACCTTTACATCCTTTAAAGAATCAATTTTTGAAGTTTTTTTTAGTAAATTTTTTCCAAAGTATTCACTTCAAATTTTTTAAAATTACTTTTTAATGTGACCTGTAACTTATTATTTAACAACAATATTGAAAACATTTTATAAAAATTCTTTTATTATTTTCCTACCATTTTACTATTTAACTGTAAAGAATTTATTTCCTTGGAAATTATTTTTCATGAATCACTATATAAATTTTATTATAAAATTACCTTTTAGGGAGATTACATTTTGGGTATCAATCATTTACATGCTTAAGGTAAATTTTGGTGATACCATCTGGAAATGTTGTGAAACCCAATTTCCTTTCCATGGGTTCTTTATGATGTGATGAATGAAACACATTTTTTCCATGGGTTCTTTATTAAAAGATGAATTACTTATTTAAAGTGGCACACATATGTATGGATAATTTATGGGTGGAGTCCTATATATCCCTCCAATTTATTGGATAGAACGTTATATCTCAATATAAATGTATACACAGGTGAAATTAAGTTTCCTCACCAAGCGTGAGTGAGATTAATGACTCACTAAGGTTTGAGTATGTCTAGTGACTCACAAAGGTGATGATGAAATATGATTATGTTGTTCAAAATTTCTTTTTTATGATATGTTTCTAGGGAATGTTAAATTTCCATGCCATATTATTATGATTATACTTCATGGATCATATTTATTATCTCATGATTCCGCACTCTTTTTCCATGGTATATGTTTTTTCATTTGAGATTTCATGTCATTATATAATGACCAATCAATAAATATTATTATTCTATGCTATTTTAATAATATATTTTTCCCCTGTTCATGTTTTCTCTTATGCTAATGAGATAAACCTTAATGACATATTGATATGTTTTCCCTTATTGATATTTTTAGTTCACCCCTTTCTTATTGTTACACTTCCCTATGTTATAAATAAAATCAATATGTATGATGTGTCTAAAAGAGTATATTGTGTGGATAGTTTGTGGTAGATATTGATGACTTGTAATAAATTAAGTAGTTACTTATATAGTGGAAAACATTTTGTTTTTTGGAAAAGACATGGGTTTTTTAAGTTAATTATTTTTCCTAATTCTCTAAAACTCTAAACCTAAAAGACCACAGGAATGTATTGTAATGAAATATTTTCTTTAAGTCACTTAATTATGAGAAGGTAACATTTTTGGGGTGTCATAGTAAGTGACTACACCCTTGTTTCAATTGCTATCATCCAATTTTCAGATAATCTTCTTATATCATAAATCAAATTATAATAGATCATTGGTTAAACTTAATGCTCTTTCATAACCTTATAATTATTCAAGTTCATCCTACTCAATATATAGGTTTCCCAAACTCTATCCTTAGAGTGAAATATAAATAACTGACTATTAATGATAAATAAATCCTCATGAATGCACTTTGGATCCACTTCCAATGTAACAATCCCAACTCAAAGAGCACATAGTTGGTAGTTATTTTATTACATTGGCATAATATACAAGGTATCACATCACTAAGGATTGATCAATTTAGTAGTATTGAAGAACTAGATACATATATGGTACCCTTATTACATTGGTAATTAAACATAGAATGTAACAAAGGAAATTAATATGAATACTTTAACTCATTCAAAATGTTCTCTTTCATATCTTAGATAAAATAAGAAAAATAAGGGTGAGATAAAATTCTCATTAAGGGTTACATACAGTGGAATCTATCTTGAATAAATAATTCACAATCAATATTTAAAGTTAAATAACTAAATATACATTTCATTTAATCAATAACTTGTCTATCATGAGAATATAAGTCTTAATAATTATGGAAATGTAAGTAATTGGAAACAAATTCCATTTAATCAATAACTTTTTCACAATCTAAATTCATAGATAATATCATAGTGAAAATATCATGTATAATAATAACTGAATTCTTAATGAGGTAAATTATTAATATTGGATTCCATGATCTCATACATCATGGTATATATACTTCCAAGACCTTTTGAAAGATAGTTTAATCATTATGGGTAAAAACACATTTAATTTGGCCTACTTATTTGTCTCATGAGACTACTAATGCATCAAGGGGCTATATAATTTTGGGCCCCACCCATCACTGTAGGACTAAATCATTCCTCACATATCGAATGATCAATTTAATTTATAAATCAATGTGACTTATCAGAAAATATCCATATTGGTTAAAGGATATGGATTTATAAATATTTCCCTATTTAATCAAATAAATTTCAAATTAACCACCAAATGTAAAAAAATAGTATACAGTCTATGCAATAATTATATCCATCATAAAAGAATATAGATATTTAAGATAAATACAATATTCAATGATCACAAGTAAGTGAATTATTCAATGTATAGTATTATTAAAATATATACCATTGAATAATATTTAAAATAAATTTTTTTTATCTTTGATGAATAAAAGATCCAAAAAACTACCATTAAAAACAATTTTGAGGAAAAATATCTTTTTCACTTTGAAATTTATTTTTAAAAAGAAACTATGAAAATATGAAGGAAACAAAATTTCTTTAAAAACCTTGTAATATTTTAAAGTAAGATTAAATGAATTAATGATTAACAAAGGTAGGAAAATACACTTATTCCATATAATTTAAGAAAAATTCTATATGTATTTTTTTGAAAAAGTTACAAAGTAACTTGTTCGGGAAATAACAAAAAGATTCCTTTCAAACCTTTTTGTAAAAAAGTACAACATGGTTAAAAATAAATTTAAGAAATTGTACGAGAATTGGTAAAACCATTTTCAAAAAACTTTTTGAAAACATGGACATGGAATAGAAATATTCCCCAATGGGGACTTAAACATAAACAACCCCAAATAATAAAGAGATTGTAAAATCAACCCTTACCACTTGGGGGTATATTTTGAATCATAATCCCCATAAAAGAGATAAATTCCTATGAAACTTTAAATACCATAGAGATAAAGAGATTCATGATATAAAAAAATTAAAGGGTTGGTATATACACTACACCAAAATAAATAAGTGTTGAATATGACATATTCCTCATAGAAGAAAAGGTGAGATGAGAAACCCTTACCTCAAGTTCAATTTCCTTTGTACATGTTTGAACCTCATATATAATAAATATAGATTTATTATAAATTTATTCAAGAAACATACTCATATATATAATACAGTATATGATTTACTTATAACATTTTATCACCCGTTTATTATCAATTCATTGTTAAAATAACTATTTTAGGTGGTAATTGCTTCATTTTTTATGTATGTTTTGATTCTATAGTTCTAGTCCTTATACTTTTATCATAGTTCCATGATCTCAAGAATATTATTTATGGTTTAAATATCATATATATTAAATATATATTTAAAATTCATCTATAATGATATATATATAAAAATAAATTACACCATTCATAGAGACAGTATGTCGTACATACACATGTATATTGTTTTCGTTTTTTGATGGATGAAATGAAAGAATGGTAAAGAATAATTAACCTTTATAGAATCATTATTATGTTATATATATCATATATATTCATTAGTTCCATATTTATAACCATCCAAGTAAATTGCTGATGAAAAAATAATTACACCACTATGTGGAGACGGAAAGTAGTATGTACGCATGAGTGATGTTTACATTTTTTATAGGATGGAAACGTGATGGAATATGGTTTTTCCATAGTCATAATAAAATCTTAGTGTATTGATGATACAAGATTTATTAATTTTGTAACAACTCATTTACTTATAATATAATTTCTTTTCATTCTGTAATTAAATAGTCAAATCCTTTATAAATGTATAATGAAATAAGTGGTATTTATAGAAATTAAGGAAATTATATTAATAGAATAGTAACTTGGACCTCAGAATAGTAACATAACCCCTAGGAATATTAATCTATCCAATATAATATTAACCTCACCTAGTAAATTATAGATAAAATTTGGCCATCCTATAAGAGAAAATATGATATATTTATATCATTGAACAAGTGAATAATTTTTTTTAAAATTATAAATTAAGTGTTAGAATTTTTGTAAGTAATAAATATTTAATTACAATTTTATAACTAATTTAATAATTTAAAATAAAATATATTTTCATAAAATAGATTCATGAATTTATATTTTATTTTATTATTATTATAATATAATGTTATGAGGCCTATATTAAATTTTCGAACTGTTATAAAATCAGTTATAGTTTTAAAACTGGTATTTTTTTAATAAATTATGATTTTAATTAAAAATTACATTTATCATATTTAGAAAATTATTTTCATAAAATTGAGTTCATTTTTTAATTCTACATGTTGAAAAATAGTTAGGGTGGATTTTTTAGATATTTCTAAAATACTTGAATTTTTTGTGAATAGTGAAATATGATAATTTATGAAATAAGATAAATACATGAATTATTGAGTCATGGATGATGTTATTCTAAGTTAATCACCCTTTTTTATAACTCATATGAACTAATTACTGTATTTAGTCACAATAACCTATACTATTTCTTGTCATGAAAAAAATAATAAAATAATTATTAAAATAATGGAAAAACCCTCCTCTCCTCCACTATAAAAACCACTCCTCACACCTATAAAGCTTTGAGAACTATATAAATTCTACCCAATACCCTTTAAAATATTATTACCCACGTCCAAGACCTTCTTTTCTCACTGAAAGGCCAAATCCAAATTCCTTAAGGAGGTTCTCAAGGAAGAGAATTCAAGAGGTAAAAATCCTCTTTTATTTTCTATTATTTTTTTCTATTATTTTTATTTTCTTATACTATATTCACCTAACCTTATTCAATAGGAATGAAAACTAAATTATAATATATATATATAAATATATATATTAATCTTATCATGTCTATGGAAAAAACTAATCATCATACTTCTTCTCCTCTCCCTTTTATTCTAAAAATAAAAACATCGTTCGTGATGTGTCGATTTACCGACATCGTAGACGATGTGTTTTCAATTTCCATTAATTCATTCATGTATTGTCATAAAACCATTTTAATTTTTTAAATAGGTTTTAAATTGTATTATATAACCTCTTTTATGTTCTTTAATTAACATATATGCATAATATTGAATTATATAAAGAAACTAGTTCATGATGATCAAAGAACCCCCAAAATTATCTAAACGAATATCATTAATGTTATAATTAAATCTAAAAACAAAATTAAATATGGTATAATTTAAATTTATGGAAAAATTTAAATACCATTTCATTAGGGTTATGGATTTTATATTCCATTCAACAAGAAAATCCATAACGAACCGACCAAGGAAACCATGTAAAGAACGCACCCGAAACAATGGAAATAACCAAATATTATTAATAAATGGGTGAAAAGATGTTATAAAATATCATATAATGTATTATAAATATGAATATGGTTTTTTTATATATTAATAAAACTCTTTGAACCATTATACAGGAGTTTTGGACACATTTAAAGTAAGAAAAACTCAAGGTAAGGGAATTCTTAACCCAATTTCCATTCTTTGGGTTAACCTTCTACTTCATTGATTTTTTCATGATATGGTTTTTTGTAAAATTAAATTTGATTATATTACATGGTATTATGTATATTTATAGTGAATATAAATATTCCTTTCATTTTATTAATTCTTTCTTCAATGATATGGTATTTGTAAGGGACTTTCCTTTTAAAATCCTTTTAAATGTCTCTTTTACAAAATTCAAAAAGAATGTTCTATATATATATGGAATGAGAAGTTTCTACTGATTTTATGATTATTTATTACGAATATATTTCAATAATATTTTTTCATATTTATTTTTAAATCATATGATTTTATTTTTATGTGAATGATTTTTATATTTTAAAAAGTGATTTTCATGAAAAAAATATATTTTGATATGTGAATGTGTTTTATCTTGGGTTTAAATGAGTTATCAAGATTTTTATTCATGATATGTTCCTTGTAAATTATTTATGTTTGTTTTATCCTATTATAGATCAATATATGAGGGTTTGAGCCCCATTATAGCTCAATATATGTTGGGTTGAGCTTATTATAGCTCAAGATATGACAGGCGAGCCCCATTATAGTTGTCCAATGCATTAGGTACTCTGGAGATGGAAGTTGACCGAATGGTTATTCGATGTGTAATTTTAAATTTAATAGTGATGTGGTAAATATGTTCAAAGTAAACTTCATGATGTTTCTATTCATGTTAATGAGTTTTTATGAAATGGGTTTTATTAGTTTTTATGTTATCACTTGACTAATGATTTCTTTCTTTATATCCCTTACTGAGATTTTTGTGCTAATCCCATGTTTTTAAATTTTTTCATAGGTTATAGGGATTTGTAATATAAATAAGGAATTCAAGTTAAATGTTATGAATATTGTTCAAATAAATCATGTTTTATTTTAAAAGTTTTATATTCTGGAATAAATAGATATTGTTTTATTAGTATCCACTATGTATAAATATGGGATTTTATGTATGTATTATGTCCTTATTCTATAAATATATAAACCTAAAAAGATCCTCATTGTTAAAGAAGTTAAATTTTTAAATGAAACTAAATATTATGTATTGTTTTAAGTTTGGGTCCTTATAGTTGGTATCATAAGATGTTTTTGATAACATTAGGTGTAGGATGGTGTTAATAGAATACCATAAATCATTTTTAATTTATAGTTAATTTAAAATGGTATAGAATTTGAAGATTACCATATTGATTCATCTAAGATATTTCTGTTTAGAATGGTTTTCTACCTAAAAAACATATAAGTTGAAGCAGGAAGGCACTGAGAGGCTGACATCTATACGAATATGTAGCCTGGAATGGTGGGAATTGGAACCAAGAATTTTGTGATTGTAATGGCTCACTTGAATCATCTGATAAATGGTGGTGGTGTTCATGCTATAGATTAACATAATCTACCATGAAAGAACATGTATTTTGTAGATCATTTCATAAGGAAAAATCCCTAGTCATTCAGTGGATAATCTGACCCAGTGGTGGCTGGAAGGATGGATCAATGCTCTGGAAAAGATATTTGATGTCATGGGATGTTCAGAACATTAAATGGTAACCCTAACCATTTATCATTTTGAAGTTGAATCTAATAAATTTTGGTCTATGGTTAAGAATACGAGAGAAAAATATGATCTTGATACTTTGTAATGGGGTGATTTTAAGAGTATTTTCTAGAAGAATATTTTCCTAAAACTGTTCGACTCAGAATGGAGAAAAAATTCTTGGAACTGAAGTAGAAATATGATGAATCCATGGTAGGGTATGAATCCAATTTTATGATAGTGATCAGTTATATACCGTATTTTACTCAGGTCTTTGATAATAAGATTAATATATTTTACTCAGGTTTGAAACCATTTTTATAAAGAGATTTGGATTCATGAGAGTTTAAAATCTATGAGAAAACTATTCATTGTGATGAAAAATTTGAGGTGGAGTTTTCTGACATGTATGTGTCTCATGATGAAAAGAATAATAATTCTTCAAGTTGGCAGTCTTTAGGGAATAATTCTTCAAATAAATCTGTAGGTAAGAAAATAAATTTCCCTTATTTTGAAAAGTGTGGTAAAAATCATCCTTGAGAATGTATTATAAATTTTTGGAAATGATACTATATTGTTTATTAAAAATAAATATGGTTCAATGAGACTTTCCATTGATTATAGAGACTTGAATAACATGACTCTTAAGAAAAAGTATTATTTTCCTCGTATCAATGATTTGTTTGATTAGCTCCAAGGAGCATAGTATTTTTTGAAGATTTACTTGAGATCAGGGTACCATCAGTTGAAATTAAAGGAAGTATCCATTATGAATATTGTGTTTCATACTAGGTATGGGAATTATGAATTTGTAGTTATATTTTTTGGGTTAACTAATTCACCTATTGTATTCATGGATCTTATAAATAGAATATTTCATGAGTTCTTGGATAAGTTTTTGTTTGTTTTTATTGATTAAATTATGGTATATTCTAAAAGTAAATAGGAGCATGAAATATATCTAAGGGTTGTTTTTCAAACCTTAAAGGAAAATAAATTATATGGAAAATTCATCAAGGGTGGATTTTGGTTGCAAAATATTTCTTTCCTTGGTCACATTTTTTCTAAAGATGGAATAACTGTTGATCCTGATAAAACAAAAGTTGTTAAAGAATGGACAAGACCCACAAATATAATCAAGATTCATAGTTTCCTTGGTTTTTAAAGATATTATTGGAGGTTTTTTTAAAACTTTTCACGGTTATCTATCCCACTAACAAAGCTAACTTAAACCAGATCTACAATTGTCGAAGGGGATGCTTCGGTCTTTTCTAGTGCCAGAGTGGAAATGGGAAAATATATCCATAGAATTCGTGGTGGGACTACCAAAGACTTCTTAAGGTAACAATGTGATTTGGGTTATTGTTGATCGAAAGAATAAATCTTCACATTTCCTTCCTATTCAAGAAACTATATATTTAGATCAACTTTCTCAATTGTACCTCAAATATATTTTTAGGTTACATGGATTTTTTCAATCTATTGTATCTGACCAAGATCTTAGGTTCACTTCTAACTTTTGGAAAGGCCTTTAGAATTCATTGGGAACTGAATTAAATTATATCACTTCTTTTCATCCCCAATCTGATGGACATACCAATAGAACAATTAAGACATTAGAGGATATGATTCAGGCTTGTTCAATGGATTATTAGGGAATTTGGGGTCAACATATTTCTTTAGTTTAGTTTTTTTATAATAACTGTTTTCATTCCATTATACAGATAGAACCTTTGAATTCATTGTATGGGAAGTGGTGTCAAACTCCGACATTTTGGGATGAAGTTGAGGAAAGGAAGTTGATGGGACCATAATTAGTAGAGTAAGTAGCTAAGAAAGTGAAGATTATTCAGCGACACATGGGGGCAACTAAAAGTGGGTAAAAACTTCATGCATGTAATAGGAGGAAAGACCTTTCATTCAAGGTAGGTGATCATGTTTTCCTTAAAATATCTCCTTTGAAAAGTGTTATGTGTTTTGGTAAGAAATGAAAGTTAAGTCCAAAATTCATCAGACCTTTTGAAATCCTAGATAAATTCAGAACAATTTCCTACTGAGTATCTTTTCCTCCAATTTTATCTGAGGTACACAATATTTTTCATGTTTTGATGTTAAGAAAGTATGTACCAGATCCATCTCATGTTTTGAGCCCAAAAGTAGTTTATTTGAAAGATAAAATTTCTTATGAAGAAAATCCTATTTAGATTCTTAATCATAGAGATAAAGTATTGCGGAATAAGGTAATCCACCAGATTAAGGTTTTTTGTAGAAACCACATGGTTAAAGAATCAACATGGGAATATGAAAATTCTATGAGGGAAAAATATCCTCACTTGTTTAATAAGTGAATAAAAATTTCGAGGATACAATTTCCAGAAGGTGGGGAGAATATAACAACCCAGGTACTTATAAAATAGTTTATTTTCATTCTATAATTAAATAGTCAAATTCTTTATAAATGCATAATGAAAGAAATGGTATTTATAGAAATTAAGGAATTTATACTGATGGAATAGTAACTTGATGCTAGGAATAGTAACATAACCATTAAGAATAGTAATTTGGCCAATAGAATAGTAACCTCAACTAATAAATTATGAATAAAATTTATCCATCCTATAAGTGAAAATATAATATATTTATATCATTGAACAAGTAAATAATTTTTTTTGAAAATTATAAATTAAGTGTTGGAATTTTTGTAAGTAATAAATATTTAATTATAATTTTCTAATTAATTTAATTATTTAAAATAAAACATATTTTCATAAAATAGATTCATGAATTAATATTTTATTGTATTATGATTATAATATAATTTTATGATACCTTAAATAAATTTTCAAACTGTTATAAAATTAGTTATAGTTTTAAAACTGGTATTTTTCAAATAAATTATCATTTTAATTAAAAATTAAATTTATCTTACTTAGAAAATTATATTCATAAAATGGAGTTAATTTTTTAATTCTACATGTCAAAAAATGGTTAGGGTTAATTTTTGAGATTTTTATGAAATAATTGAATTTTTGGTGAATAGTAAAATATGATAATTTACGAAACAAGCTAAATGCATGAATTATTTAGTCATTTATGATGTTATTATGAGATAAGAACCATTGTTTCATAATCCCATGCACTTATTACTGTATTTAGTCACAATAACCAATATTATTTCTTGTCTTGAGCAAAATAATAAAATAATTATTAAAATAATGGAAAACCCCTTTTTTCTTCCACTATAAATACCACTCATCACCCCCTTTTCTCCTCACACCTCTAAAGATTTTATCCTTGTACAAATTCTTTAAATACTCTTCCCAAGCCTCTTAATCACTTCCAAGACCTTTTGGTCTCACCGAAAGGTGAAAACCAAAGGTTTTAATGAGGTTCTCAAGGAAGAGAATTCAAGAGGTAAAAATCCTCTTTTATTTTATTTTATTTTCTTTTCAATTATTTTTATTTTCTTATACTCTCTTAACCTAAAATTATTCAAGAATAATTAAAACTCCATTATCTTATATATAATATAATGTTATCATTTTTATGGAAAAAAATCATCATCATACTTCTTCTCCTCCTCCTTTTATTCTAAAAATAAAAACATCATTCGTGATGTGTCGATTTACCGACATCGCAGATGATGTATTTTTAATTTATATTATTTCCTTTATGGCTGGTCATAAACCCATTTTAATAGTATAAACAAGTTTTAAATTTTATTATATAACCTCTTTTATGTTATGTTATTAACATACATGCATAATATTGAATTATATAAAGAAACTAGTTTGTGATGATCAAAGAACCGCCAAAATGATCTAAACGAATATCATTAGTGTTATATCTAATGAATCATCCTAATATATGGAAAAAAATTATATATTGTATAATTTAAAAGTTATGGAAAATTTTAAATACCATTTCATTCCTCTTACGGAGTTTCTCTTCCAATTGACACGAAATCCATAACGAACCGACCATGGAAACCATGTAAAGAACGCACCCAAAAAAATTGAAATAAGAAAATATTATTAATAAATGTATAAAAATATGTTATAAAAGATCATATAATGTATTATAAATATTAATATGGTTCTTTAATATATTAATAACACTCTTTGAACCATTATATAGGATTTTTAGATACATTTAAAGTAAGACAAACTCGAGGTAAGGGAATTCTAAACCCAATTTTAATTCTTTGGGCGAACCTTCTACTTTATTGATTTTGTCATGCTATGATTATTTTTAAAATTATATTTGATTATATTATGTGATATAATGTGGATTTACATTGAATATACATATTCCTTTTATTTTATTAATTCTTTCTTAAATGATATGGTATTTTTAAGGGACTTTCCTTTTAAAATCCTTTTTTAGGTATCTTTTACAAAATTCAAAAATATTGTTCTTTTTATATATGGAATGAGAGGTTTTTAATTATTTAACGTGTAACACCCTGACCCCTCTAGACCAGAGCTGGTTCATTAATAAGTACATTTTCATGGTTATAAGGAATAAAATCCCAAAGGAATGATCAGTTTAGTAGTCTTAAAGAAACTAGATACATATATGTAACTCAAATTACATTGTAAAGGTAACAAAATACAACACATAACAAAAACTAAAAAAACTGCATCCACATAAACTCAATAATTCATATCCTCTTCATAACCTACTAAAGGTAAAAAAATGAAAGGGGTGAGCTCTAATTCTCAGTAAGGGTTACAAATAGAAGAATCATGAATCAATATTAACAGAATCGTGAATAACTGGGCATAGTCAACATGGAACAGTGAATAAATGAAAAACACATGCCATTAATAAACTGAGAATGAACTTGAATCCATAGATTTTTTCATAGTGAAAAACTTATGGATAGTAATAAATGATAATTAATAAAGATAATTCTTATTAATTGGGCGTCATGTATCTGGCACATGATACCATAGTACCATTAAAAAGGTTTAGTACTATGGGTAGAAACCCAGCTGATTTTTGGAAACAAACTCGAAGGGTTTGTCGCCAAACTGATTATCTCATGAGACATGTCGATGCATAGAGGGGTTTTAGTGGGCCCCACATGTCTTTTCATGTCCAAATCCTTCTTTATACATATATTCAACATAAGATAAATATTCCTTTACATTATCTGTATAGAATAGAGGATATGGATTCATCAATATTTCTACAGTCAAAACAACATTCAAAACAAATAATGTATGTAAAATGGTATACAGATTAGACAATAATCATATCCGTGATATGAGAATATATAAATTTAAATGGAATATAATTTCAATTGAAAAGTTATCTCAAATGTGAAGTAGGTACACTACATAAGAAAGAGTAGGTGCATGATACTAAGCAAGTCACAATGAAGTAAAAATTGAGACAAAGCTCATTACCACGTTGTAATCAATTGAGTAATGTGAAAAAAAGTTAATAACCACCATATGAATCATAGAATTCAATGAATATAAAGATAATAATGATAATATATATCAAATTTCAATACACCTATACCACAAATAATAAATAAGAGGCAGACAATGGAAACCCCGTAGAATTGAAAGTGAGATGAGAAAACC
Organism: Viscum album; assembly: GCA_963277665.1. Classification (NCBI taxonomy): domain Eukaryota; kingdom Viridiplantae; phylum Streptophyta; class Magnoliopsida; order Santalales; family Viscaceae; genus Viscum; species Viscum album. The sequence goes on from OY728150.1 coordinate 1,846,793,947, forward strand.
CCTAACAAACATTTCGGCATGGTAACGAGTGTTCTTGTGAGGTCTTAATGAGAGGTAAAGGGGTATCCCATTATTTATATATCATAATGGTAGTATGGTGGAAGTTATAAAACATAACTCATCATTAGGAATTAAAAATAAAATGGTGCAACATTGGGGAAATTCTTGAACAAAAGTGAGAGAGAGGATCACTTTCCAAGAACATATCATTAGATTGAGGACAAATCAATGACATAATTATGTGTAAAAAACTTAAACTCACACAATAAAAGTGGATATACAGAATAAAACAACCATAGGTCATTCACAAATATTCTGGGAAATTACAAAACCAATGACATTGATGTTTAACTCAATGAATGGAAATTGAGTTAAGATATCCCTTACAAAGATTGTGTCATTAGAGTGACGATAAATCAATGAAATATTTATGTGTGACAAATAAAAATCCAAAAAATATAATTTTATATATAGTATAAAACAATCATAGGTCATTCACACATATTCATGGAACAATGTAACCAATGAAATAGATGTTTAACTCAAAGAAAGAAAATTGAGTTAAGAAATCCCTTACAAAGATTGTGTCATTAGGGTGACGATAAATCAATGAAATATTTATGTGTGACAAATAAAAATCCAAAAAATATAATTGGATATACATTATAAAACAATCATAGTTCATTAACACATATTATTGGAACAATGTAACCAATGAAATAGATGTTTAACTCAAAGAATGAAAATTGAGTTAAGCAATCCCTTACCTTATGCTCGAAGGTGTTCTTGATTGTTCTTAACGACCTGAATAATCAAATTTAGCTTCATTAATTAACAATTAAATAAATTCATAAACATTTAATTGATTTTTTATAACCTTATTAGGTTCATTAATGTCCTTTTGATGGGTTTATGAGATTCAATTTTATTGTTTTGGAAGCATTTTCTTACTTGGTTTTCATGATTTTTTACTTGTATTCATGAATGAAAGTTCATTTGAAATGTGGTTAAACATCCAGAATCATTAATATATCTTATTAATGACCTTATATAGATATAAATTATCGTTTAATGATTCTGGTTATATACCATGAGGATGACTCATTCGATGAGTTAATGATAAACCCTTGGATTTGGCTTGGCACTTTTGTGCACAATGAACTTGTTTTGTATTATTATTCCATTTTATGAGTGTGTAAGGATTCCAGAACATTAAAATGATAAAATAAATATATTATGAATTTTTTCAACCATTTAAAAGGTTTCATGACCATTATTAAAGATAGTAATGTAAATTGAAAACTCGTCTTCCTTGAGTGTGATAAATTAACACATCTCGGATAGTGTTAGAATTTATAGTATAAAAGGAGGGAAAAATGAGAGATTATAATGAAATATTCCATTATCAAAATGAAAATCCAGTAAATTTTTGGTAATAGAATTATAATGGAATTTTTATGAGGTTATTTGAGAATAGATAACAAAATAATGGAACCTGTAAAATGAATTGAAAGAAAAGGGAAGAGAGGTTCACCTCGTGAGTACTCCTCCTTGAGAAACTCTTTAAGGCCTTTGTTTTTGGAATTTTGGTGAGACCAGAAGGTCTTGGAAGTGAGGGAGGATGTTAGGGAGATATTTGAGCAGAATTTAGGCAATTATTGAAGCTTCAGTGATGTGGGAGAAAGATGGGGTGAGGGGAGGTTTATATAGTGGAGGGGAGGATAGTTTTCTTAATATTATAATCATTAATTTATTATTACTTCTCAAGACAAGAAATAGTGAGTATTCATTGAATTAGAATATTAATATATGCATGTGAGTTCTATATTTGGGTTCTTACATCACTCATGATTCTAGGAATAGTTAATTTAAATTATAATGTATTTATACGGTAAATTAATGTATTTTACTATTCACCAAAAATTCAAGTATTTCAGAAAAATACGAAAAATTCACCCTAAAAATTTTTGAATGTATAGAATCCATAAATGAATTCCATTTTTCAAAAATATTTTTATAAATATGATTAATTAAAATCATTATTTAATCGAAAAATATAAACACTTAACATATTCATCTTGATTTTTATGGTGCCTAAATTTATTTATACATTCATAGGTACGGATACCATTCATAAAAGTCATATTACTATTCATAAGGGTAAGTTACTATTCATAAGGGTGGGTTACTATTTATAAGGGTAGGTTACTATTCACCAAAAGTTAATTTTTTCTTATCGGACTCCAAATAACTTACTGATCGCAACCATGTATGTCGGATTTTTGAAATTCACATCATAGAAGTGAAGAAATTATGTTTACTTGGTTAGGTTATAAAAAAGTTGTGTTTTTAGAGTCTTAGTGATCTATTCATTCTATAATAAATCTATTTGTAAATTCTTAGGGTGTTACATTATTCCCTCCTTCAGAAATCTCGTCCTCGAAATTTTCCATTTATAATAACCTTCAAAAAGATGTGGGTGGTTCTTCTTTATAAAATCCTCAATTTCCCACATTTCTTCCTCTATCCAGATACACCTTGTACAACTTGGGTCATATGGGTGTTCATAGAAAAATAGTTTTGGAAAATAATCATGTATGACATATAATTTCAAAACATCTAATAAAACTTGATTTTTATAAAACAGTCGGACCAAGTTTCAGTTGAAACTTTCAATCAATGATCCTTTTAAAATTCCATAAGTATGTGATGAAATATTATATTTTAAAATCAAATATAAATAGGTTGCACAAGGGTTACCTTTTTCATCACCTTTTTCAAAATCATAATATGCTTCAAAATCTTGTGGTAAGGTAAAATATTTGAAAATTCCTTTATAATATTTACCTTTCTTAAAAATATGAGAATATAGAGAAAATAGGATTTTATTAAATACAACCCATGATCTATGATGTTATCAATGTATAGTGGAGGTGTTTTATATCTCAAACAATTTCTTTCAAGTGAGTTGTATGTTATAAAATGTTTCAGAATTGTCGAGGCATGACTTTGCAAAAATTATTGCAAGAAAGTCATCAGTAAGGGATAGGAATATCGTTTTAGATCCTCCTCCTTCCATTTTTAACTGACTTTCCTTGATCTATAAAGTTATAAAACAATGATTTAACTTAAACAATAGATATAGAGACTAACAATATGTTTAACAAAAACTCATAATCCATAAAGTTGTCTATGAGTATTGATCCCCCTTATTCCATTAGGTGCCATTTCTAAATAATGGAATACACTAGATTAGTTTATGAATCTAAAATAGAAAATAACTTAACATAGATTGAAATTCTATGCATATCTAATCTCATAAATATGGTTTCTCTGAGAAAAAATTTACATTTCAATCCTTCATAATGGCTTGTAAAGAAAATATGAATTATCCTAAGCATATCCTCTGGGAGTGTCATAACCAAAATTGTAGCAAGGCCCATTGTCATGTACCAGGATACCCTGGGTCAAGCCCGAAACTCCTTGACAGAGCTTTCACTCCTAGGTACATCAGTTCTAGATCCACCTCTACCTACTCGTATCTAGACAGAGATGTATTTTCTAGAAATATCCACATAATCTTTTCCTCACCAAAATATCAGGATGTTCTTGTATGTTTTTCCTCAAATACTACCTTAGGTCTTTGTTCCCTAATCTATGTTTTCAAATCTAGTTTCCAAGTTTGCTACAAAACTTCCTTTGATACGAACCGTAACACCCTGACCCCTTTAGACTGAAGTCAGTTCATTACTAAGTACATTGTCATGGTTAGAAGGAATGAAAGCCCGAAGGAATGATCAGTTTAGTAGTCTTGAAGAAAATAGATACATATATGTAACTAAAATTACATTGGAAAGGTAACAAAATACAACACATAACCAAAACTAAAAAAAACTGCATCCACATAAACTCAATAAGTGATCTCCTCTTCATAACCTACTGAAGGTAAAGAAATGAAAGGGGTGAGATCAAATGCTTAGTAAGTGTTATAAATAGCGGAATCATAAATCAATATTAACTGAATAATAAACAACAGTTCATAGTCAATATGGCATGGTGAATAAATGAAAAACACATGCCATTAATAAACTAAGAATGAACCTGCATCCATAGATTTTTTCATAGTGAAAACCTCATGGATAGTAATAAATGATAATGAATAAAAAGAATGCTTATTAATTTCACATCATGTATCTAGCACATGATACCATAATACCGTTAAAACGGTTTATTTATGTAGGTAGAAACTCGTCTGATTTTTTGAAAAAAACTCGAAGGGTTTGTCGCCAAACTGATTATATCATGAGACCTGTCGATGCATCAAGGGGTTGTAAGAGGCCCCAACCACTGGTTCATGTCCAAATCCTTATTTATATATAGATTCAACACAATATCAATATGCCTCTACATTATCCATATAGAATAGAGGATATGGATTCATCAATATTTCCACAGTCAAAACAATATTCAAAATAAATACCATATGTAAAATGGTATACATATTAGAAAATAATCATATACATGATATGAGAATATGGAAATTTAATTGGAATATAATTTCAATTTAAAATTGATCTCAAATGGTAATTAGGTACACCACATAATAAAGAGTGGGTGTACAACACTATGTAAGTTACAATGAAGTGAAAATTGAGACAAAGATCGTTACTAAGTTGTAATCAATTGAGTTGTAAGAAAAAAAGTTAATAATCACCAAATGAATCACAGAATTCCATGAATATAAATAGAATCATGATAATATATATCAAGTGTCAGTACACCTATACCACATATAAGAAATAAGAGGAAAACAATGGAAATCCCACAGAATTGAAAGTGAGATGAGAAAACCCCTTACAAACATTTCGGCAAGGTAAAGAGTGTTCTTTAGAGGGCTTAATGAGAGGTAAATGGGTATCCAATTATTTAAATATCATAAGGGTAGTATAGGGGAGGTTTAAAAATATACCCCATCATTAGGAATTAAAAATAAAGTGGGCCAACATAGGGTAAATTCTTGAACAAAAGTGAGAGAGAGGATCCCTTACTAAGAACATATCATTAGATTGAGGACAAATCAATGACATAATTATGTGTTATAAACATAAACCCACAAAATAAAAGTGGATATATAGAATAAAACAATCATGGGTCATTCACACATATTCTGGGAAAATACACAACCAATGACATTGATGTTTAACTCAATGAATGGAAATTGAGTTAAGATATCCCTTACAAAGATTATGTCATTAGAGTGACGATAAATCAAGGAAATATTTATGTGTGACAAATAAAAATCCAAAAAATATAAGTGTATATACATTATAAAACAATCATAGTTCATTCACACATATTCTTGGAACAATGTAACCAATGAAATAGATGTTTAACTCAAAGAATAAAAATTGAGTTAAGCAATCCCTTACAAAGATTGTGTCATTAGGGTGATGATAAATCAATGAAATATTTATGTGTGACAAATAAAAATCTAAAAAATATAAGGGGATATACATTATAAAACAATCATAGGTCATTCATGCATATTATTTGAAAAATATAACCAATGAAATAGATGTTTAACTCGAAGAATGAAAATTGAGTTAAGAAATCCCTTACCTTATACTCGAACGTGTTCTTGATTGTTTTTAACGACCTGAATAATAAAATTTAGATTAATTAATTAATAATTAAAGAACCTAATTAACATTTAATTGATATGGTATAACCTTATTAGGTACATTAATGGCCTTTTGATGGGTTTATGAGATTCAATTTTATTGTTTTGGAAGCATTTTCTTACTTGGTTTTCATGAATGGAAGTTCATTTGAAATGTGGTTAAACATCAAGAATCATTAATATATCTTATTAATTAACTTATAGAGATATAAATTATCTTATAATGATTCTGGTTATATACCATGAGGATGACTCATTCGATGAGTTAATGATAAACCCTTGGATTTGGCTTGGCAGTTTTGTGCACAATGAACTTGTTTTGTATTATTATTCCATTTTATGAGTGTGTAAGGATTCCAGAACATTAAAAATGATAAAATACATATATTATTATCTGTTTCAACCATTTAAATAGTTTTATGACCAGTCTTTAAGATATTAATTCAAATTGAAAATCCGTCTTCCTTGAGTGTGATAAATTAACACATCTCAAACGGTGTTTGCATTTATAGTATAAAAAGAGGAGAAAAAGAGAGATTATAATGAAATATTCTATTAGAACAATGAAAATATAGTACATGTATGGTACTATAATTATCATGGAATTTGGATGAGGTGAGGTGAAAAGAGAGAACAAACTAATGGAACTTGTAAAAGGAATTGAAAGAAAAAGGAAGAGAGGTTCACCTCTTGGGTACTCCTCCTTGAGAAACTCCTTAAGGCCATTGTTTTTGGCTTTTTGGTGAGACCAAAAGGTCTTGGACGTGGGGTAGGAGGTTAGGGAGATATTTGAGCAGAATTTAGGCAACTCTTGAAGCTTGATTGGTGTGGGAGGAAGAGGGGGGAGGGGTGGTTTATATAGTAGATTGGAGGAGAGTTTTCTTAATATTATAATCATTAATTTATTATTTCTTCTCAAGAAAAGAAATAGTGAGTATTCATTGACTTAGAATTGTAATATATGCATGTTAGTTCGATATTTGGGTTCTTAAGTCACTCATTATTCTAGGAATAGTTAATTTAAACTATAATGTATTTATACGGTAAATTAATGTATTTTACTATTCACCCAAAATTCAAGTATTTCAGAAAAATACCAAAAATTCACCCTAACCATTTTTCAATGTTTAGAATCCAGAAATGAAGTCCATTTTTCAAAAATAATTTTATAAATATTATTGATTAAATATTTAAGTAAAATCATTATTTAATCGAAAAATATAAACACTTAAAATATTCATCTTCATTTTTATAGTGCCTAAATGTATTTATACATTCATGGGTATGGATACCATTCATAAAAGTCATATTACTATTCATAAGGGTAAGTTACTATTCATAAGGGTAGGTTACTATTCATAAGGGTATGTTACTATTCATCGAAAATTAATTTTTCCTTATCAGACTCCAAATAACTTACTGATCGCAACCGTGTATATCATATTTTCAAAATTTGCATCATAGAAGTGACAAAATTATGTTTACTTGGCTAGGTTATAACAAAGTGGTGTTTGTAGAGTCTTAGTGATCTATAAATTCTATAATAAATCTATTTGTAAATTCTTGGGGTGTTACATAATTATTCTTTATTAATATAATGTTTTAATCATATTTTTTCATAGTTATTTTTTAATCATATTATTTCATTATTATGTGCATGATTTTTATATATTAAAAAGTTATTTTTATGAAAAAAACATATTTTGATATGTCAATGTGTTTTCTCATGGGTTTAAATGAGTTCTCAAGAGTTTTATTCATGATATGTTCCTTGGACATTGTTTATGTTGGTTTTATACCATTATAGCTCATGATATGATGGTTTGATCCCCATTATAGCTCAATATATGTTGGTTTTAGCCCATTATATCTCAAGATATAACGGGTGAATCCCATTATATCTCTCCAATGCATTGGGTACTCCGAAGATGGAAGTTCAATGAATGGTTATTCCTTGTGTAAGGGTGAATGTAAGAGTGATAAGGTACATATATTCCACGACAATTTCATGATGAATCTATGAATTCTAAAGAGTTTTTATGAAATGGGTTTTATTAGTTTTTATGTTATCACTTGACTAATGATTTATTTATTTATATCCCTTACTGATCTTTATGTGCTCATCCTAAGTTTTGAAATGTTTTTCATAGGTTACAGGGATGTGTAAGAGAAAGAAGGAAGCCAACTTAATTGTTATGCTGATTTTTTAAAGAAATAAGGTTTTATTTTAAAAAATTTATATTTTGGAAGAAATGGATTTTTTTTTTGTAGTATCCACTCTGTATAAATATGGGATGTTATGTATGTATTATGTACTAGTTCTATAAATCTCTAAATTTGAAAAGATCATCAATTAGAAAGAAAGTAAATTTTTTACTAAAACACGAGAATATTTATTGTTGTAAGTCCAGGTCCTTATAAATTTTGGATGGAAACAACACATTAAGAGGAAATATAAGAATAAATAAACTTTAAATAGTTGGTAAATATGACTACCACTTCTTAGGAATACTTCCTTTAGATCACTTATTAAGGGATCTAGGATTTGTCTTTTTGAAATAACATAACCTCGATAACTTGTCTAAGGATGTTTAAAAGATGAATAGGTAGTACATGGTTGATCTAGAATGCTCAAATTGGTGGTAATAAGTGAGGGAGGAGGTGACCTTTTATAATTGAGGTGAGGGGCACTTTTGTAATTTCTCAAAAAATTAAAATATAATAAGACTATTCTAGAGACAAATGCTTTTAAATGGCCTATAAATTCACAGGGTATGACATTTTAGACCATATATTATACAATTTATTATTATTTAATATTTATTATTTTAAATAATTTAATTAAATATTAATCCCATAAAATATCATTATTATAAGTTTTGATATTATTCATTACTTTGACTTTAAAAACATCAAAACAGTAATCCAATTTAGAACCAAATATTTTATTATATCCTAAAAATGTCATTATAATCTATATAATTCATGGATCACCTTAAATATCTCAAATTATATTACTTTTAATATTTTTAATATTATTTATTTGATTTTTATGTTAATTAAATTAATATTGTATTAGCATTGTGCAAGCATATTATGTAATTATATAATTTCTAAAAATAATAAATAAATTTATATCATTAAAATAAATTTATTATTATCAAATAATATATTTATATTCCTTAAATATTTATTTTACCACACATATATATAATGACAACATATTTAACATGTTATTTGACATTTTTGGCCTTGTGTAACCATTGCACAAGAATTTGGATAAGCCACTTGTTATATAAATAAAAAATTCATTTATAACCATAAAAATCATAAATAATACTTTATATTTAATATATAATTCTATAAAGGAAATATATCATACCAATAATTATTTTTAAGTTACCAAATTTGATTTTTCTAATGTTGTGTAGGCTCTGCGTCAGTACTGAAAATGATTTTCATATTTATTATGGAATAAATTCTAATCTCTATGTTTTCAATTATTTGTGAATGATATTTATATTATTTTATCATAAATGATTCTTTACATAATTTTCATAAATTTTTATATTATTTCCATTTCTTGTAAATATAATAAAATATACTATATTTCATAAAAATAATATTTTCTATTATTCATCAAAAAATTAATTTCTTTAGAATAATGTAAAAAAATCCTCCTAGGATAAATTCAGATTATAGAATCCAAAAATAAATTTTATTTCATGAAATTTAATACCTTTAAATGATAGAAATTAATTTTAAAATAAGTTCTCGAAACATGAAAAAAACCGCTTTTTAGAAAAATATAGTTTTTCTTAAAAATGCATATTTTTGTATAAAATGATTTTATACAAAATTAAAATATAAAATTGACTCCAACGAAACTAATATAATTATTAATAATATAATAGAACTAATTTTTCTTTGAAACCATTTAAAAATAAAATTTAACATTGCAAATGGTTGAAACAAAAATACAATTTTCAATAAAAAAATGGTATTTTTCACTATTCATTGGAAAATCAATATTTTCAAAAAAAAATCCAAAAAATTTAACCTAAGATAATTTTTTTATAAATATTTAAAAATTTATATTATTTTTACAGAATAAAATTTATATAAGTTTCAAAATTTTATTATAATATTCACTCATAAAAATCAAGAAAACCCATTTTTGAAGAAAACGTATTTCTAAAGCATAAAATAACTTTACTAAAAATTAAGTACATATTTCATAAGAATTAATCAATGAATTTTTATTGATAATATCCTTTATATATATATATATCATGATTTTATTAATATTATTCATACCCACCAATTTAACGGATAGGTTATAACAGTCATATTTAAATAATAATATTTTGGGGTTCTTTTAGGCTCGAAGCTGCATGCAACATTGATATCAAACATATTGTTCTTTTAAAATCTTGGGGTGTTACATTCTATCCTCCAATAATTTTTTACCTTAAAATTTTAACTTTTTATCATTAATCAATGTTTTTACATTTGAAAATACCTTTTTGGAAATCCCACATCGTAAAAAGTTTTAATAAAACTTCCTTTTAATAAGTGGGAAAGAGAAATAAAAAGGTCCCCAAAAACAAGGTTTATGAATAGTATAACATTAATGGTAAGTGAAAATGTGGACATAAAAGAAAAAACTAATACTTAATAGTTATTATAGAGTGGTATAGAACATGGTCATGATAAATTTATCCATCAAAAAACTATAAATCTGTGATGGATTAAAAGGCCATTGATTTCTCAGTAAGAAAAGTAACTGGATAACATTTTAATTTCAGGGTACTTTTCCTAAAGTTGAGGAATTATTTTACTATCTAATTAAATTATTCTATAAAATAAAGTTTCTTTATTTTATTCCATTTCATAAGCATAATCTCATCCTTTGGAAGTTATTCTATTTATTTTCAATTCAACTCTTACTTTAGGAAATGGGAATTTGAGATTAATGTTTCATGCCTGAAGCACTTTTAATGAATTATATGATCCATAAGTCATTCCTTTAGACTATAAATATTTACTAAGACCAAAATGGTTATCACAAGTTATCCAATATGATAAATCAACAAAAAATGATATCCAAATTTTAACTTAATTCATTCCGTAAGTAGTTAACCTTAAGACTCATCCAAAATACATCGGTCAAAATTCAAAGTCCAAAAATTTAGAAGGAAGGTCACTAAAATTAAAAAATAAACTTGAAATTAGATTCCATAAACAAAATAATTTAGCTTTTAATTTTACATACCAAATATATGAATACCTTGATCACTTTAAAACCATAATGAAAACATGCATGCTTCCAAAAATAAAATCTTTTTTTTCAAACATATTCTTTAAATCTAAACATGTAGTAAACCCAGAAAACATAACATAAACCATAAAATAAATAAACAATTTTATGGTCACCAATACTATCCCATAAATATATCATTATAATTATTATCTCAACATCAATCACATATTAAGGGTTATCTTCCCTCAAACATGTGTTTTCCAAAAAGATCAACTTTCCACTAAATTGCTTTTCCTAGTTATCTGTATCATTCAATATATGCTCTAAAATCCTTAAATAAATAGTAATTTAGTAAAATACTTAATCATTTCATTATTTTTATAAATATAATATTATTGATAAAATTATATTACATCATAATTATTGAATCCAAATATACAATTACTTTAATCATTTCACTTAGACTATTATAGTAGAATAAGACTAACCTTGATCCCTTTGCTTCCTCTATGAAATATTCCATTAACACTCAGGGTATTAATTTGTATAGTTCCTCATCTCCTTATATTGGAAACATTGAACATTGGACGTTTTTTTCTTACCCTTTCATTCATGTGCCTTGTGGACTTTCTCTCCACACTTTTAGTAAACTCTTATTCCCTTCAAGTAAGTACCAAGGTGTTGCTTTCCACAATTATCACATGCGATAAAACTCTTCTTTCCCACTTCCCCTTATCCATTATTTTCTTTATTGTCTTATTCTTCTATTTCTTCCCTTAAATTCCATAATACTTAGATAATTATTTATTTGTCATATTATAATGTGATATTATGTCCTCATATGATGATAATATTTAGGAGACCAGTTTCATTCGAAATATTGGATTAGACCATCAAGGAAATGATTATTCATACTCTTTAGATTTTGTGCACTGATATGGTTCTCATTTCTTCCTCTATGTGTCATTTTTAAACAATGGAATACACTATATTATATCATAACATTATTAAACATAATGTATAATCTAAAAACTAGTGAAACACATAACGTAAATTGAAAATTTAGGTATAACTAATCTCTAAAACATAAGATTGGTTTCTTTGGGAATATTTCCAAATTCTATCATAGGGTTTCATTATCTAATCTATGTTTCATAAATCTAGTTTCCAAGTTTTCTACCAAACTTCCTATGATACCAAATATAACAACCCCAAATCCAGAAGCCTGGATTTTGTAGTTATTTTATTATATTGACATAAGATACAAGGGATCACGTCACTAAGGATCGATCGGTTTAGTAGTCTTGAAGAACTAGATACATACACGGTACCCTTATTACATTGTAAATTAAATATATAATATAATAAAGGAAAATGATATGCATACTTGAAATCATTCAAAGGGTTATCCTTTATATCTGGGGGGAAAAGAAAAAAATAAGGGTGATATCAAATACTCGGTAAGGTTTATATAAAGCGGAATCTATCTTGAATCAATACTTCATAATTAATATAGAAAGTTAAATAACTGAATACACATTCCAATTAATCAATAACTTCTCTATCATGGGAAGGTAAGTCTTAGTCATTATTTAAATATAAATGATTGGAAACAAATTCCATTTAATCAATAACTTGTGCATAATAAGAATCCATGGATAAAATCATATTAAAAATCTCATGGATAATAATAAATGAATTCTTAATAAGGTTAATGCCTAATATTGGACACCATGATCTTAGATATCATGGTATCTACAATTTCAAGACCTTTCACAAAATATTTTAATCATTATGGGTAAAAACCCATTTAATTTGGCCAACTGATTTGTCTCATGAGCTCTACTGATGCATCGAGGGACTATATAATTCCAGGCCCCACCCATAATTAAATGTCTAAAGAATTCCTCACATATCAAATAATCTATTTAATTTGTGAATCAATATTCGTTATAATGAAATATTTTTATTGGTTAAAGGATGAATATTTATCAATATTTCCCCTGTTAATAAAATAACTTTCAAAGTAAAAACCATATGTAAATATAGTATATGGTTTAGGAAATAATCATATCCATCATATAATAATATGGATATTTAAGAGAAATGAAAAGATCCAATTATCACAAGTAAGTGAATTATTAAAAATATGGTATCATTAAAACATATTATCATTGGTAAATAATTAAAATAAAGGTTTTTTTCAATGATTAATAAATTTACCATAAAAATATAATTAAAAACATTTTTGAGGGAAAATAACTTTTTCACTTTGAAATTTTATTTTAAAAAGAAACTGTGAAAATATAAAGGAAAACATTTTATTGGAAAATAACCTTACAAAAATTTAAATTAATCTTAAAATAATTAAGGCATCATGATTGTGGGAAAATCCACTCATGTCTTATAAGTTAAAAAATATCCCTTCTGTATTTTTTTCAGAAAATTCACAAAGTTCCTTGTTTTGAAAATGACAAAAATATTCCTTTAAAACTATTTTGAAGAAATTAAAAAATGGTTAAAATGAATTTAAAAAATTATAGGTGAATAGTAAAAAAATTGAAAACACTTTTAGAAAAAATTTACTTGGAATAAAAATATTCCCCATAAACAAACTCAAATAATGAAGTGATTATGAAATAAATCCTTACCACTTGGATTTATTTTGAATTGTAATCCCTAGGAAAGAAATAAATTAAAATTAAACTTTAAATAGAATGAATATAAATATATTAATGATATAAATAAATAAATGGGTAGTATATACACTATAATAAAATAAAGAAGTGGTGAATATGATGTATTCCTCACAGAAGTAAAAGTGAGATGAGAAACTCTTACCTCGAGTTCGATTTCCTTTGCACATGTTTGAACATAATGCATAATAAATATAGATTTATTATGAATATATTATATAACCATAATCATCTATATCATACCATATATGATTTACTTATAATATTTTACCACCTATTTATTATCAATTCATTGTTGAAATCGCTGTTTCAGGTGGTAACTGGTTTGTTTTTCATGTATGTTTTGATTTGGTGGTTCTGGTACATAAAATTTTATCATAATTACATCATATAAATAATATTATTTATGGTTTAAAAATCATATATATTAAATATATATGCATTTATATTCATCTATAATTATATAGATAGAAAAATAAATTATACCATTCATGGAGATGGTAGATTATACGTACGTATGAATGTTGTTTTCATTTTTCAATAGATGGAAGGAAAGAATAGTAAAGAATAATTCACCTTAATATAATCTTTATTATATCATATATATCTTATATATCTTATATATTAATTATTTCTATATTTATAACCATACAAGTAAATTGCAGATGAAAAATGAATTGCAACGCTATGTGGAGATGGTAAGTCGTACGTACGCATGAGCGATGTTTTCATTTTTTTTAAGATGGAAACGAGATGGAATATGGTTGTACCATTATAATAATAACATTTTGGAATATTTTTGATAATTTATTTATTAATTAAGGATTTAAACAACACATGAATAGGAAGTATAATAAAAAATAAACTTGAAAGATTTGGTAAAGATGATTTCTTCTTTTTTGTAAGACTTCTTATAGATCTCTTATGAAGGGGTATAGGGTTGGTATTTTGGAAAGAAAAAAACTATATAACTTGGATTAGTATGTTTATAAGAGTAATGGGTAGGACTTGGTCAAGATATAAGGCTCAAAGTGGTGTGAAGAATTGAGAGAGGATATTTCCTTTTATAATTGAGGTGAAGGAAATTTTTGAAATTTCTCAAAAGATTAAAATATAATAAGGCTATTCTATATCCAAATGATTCAAAATAAACTAAAAATAATCATGGGATGAAATTATAAACCATATATTACACCCTTTATTCTTTTTAAATATTTTTATTATTTTAAAAAAAATAATAAAATATTAATCCCATAAAAAATTATTATTGTCAATTTTGATGTTATTCATTACTTTGACTTTAAAAATATCAAGAAAACAAGTCAAACTTGAACAAACTATTTTATTATATTAAAAAATCATGTTAATATATAATTCATGTATTAACTTAAATAACTCAAATTATATTACTTTTAATATTTTTAATATCATTTATTTGATTTTTTATTTAATTAAATTAATAATGTATTAGCGTTGCACAGGCATATAAGTTAATTATATAATTTATAAATATTATAAATAAATTTATATAATAAAAATATTTTTATTATGATTAAAATATATATTTATATTTGTTTAATATTTATTTTAACTCGCATATATATCATGAAAATAGATTTAATGTGTTGTTTTGACTTTTCCGCTCTTGCGCAAGTATTGCACAAGCATTTGGATAATTCACTTGTTATATAACTCTAAAATTCATATATAACCATAAAAATAATAAATAATACTTAATATTTAATATCCAAGTCTATTAAGGACTTATCTCATCCCAATTATTATTTTTAGTATACCAAATTTGACTTTTCTAGTGTTGTGCGGGCTCTACGTCAGCATTGAAAATGATTTTCCAACTTATTATGGAGTAAATTATAATCTCTATGTTTTTTATTATTTTTAAATAATATTTATATTATTTTATAATAAATTAGTTTTCCCATAAGTTTCATAAATTTTAATATTATTTCTATGCCTTTTCAATATCATAAAAGATATCATATTTCATAAAAAAACGGTATTTTTTACTATTCACTAAAACATTAATTTCTTTAGAAAAATGTAAAAAAATCATCCTAATACAAAGTTTGAATTATAAATAAAAAAAATAATTAATGAAATTTAATTCCTATAATTTATAGAAATTAATTTTAAAATAAGGGCACAAAACACGACAAAAATCGCTTTTTAGAAGAAGAAAAAAACAATTTTTCTTAAAAATGCCTATATTTGTATAAAACTGATTTTATACCAAATTAAATTATAAAATTAATTAAAATGAACATAATTAAATAATTAAAAATAGAATATAACTATTTTTTATTTTAAACCAATTTAAAATAAAATAGAACTTTGTAAATGGTTGAAACAAAAATAAAGTTTTAAAAAAATTAATATTTTTCACTATTCACTGGAAAATCAACTTTTTATAAAAATCCAAAAATTTCACCCTAATATAATATTGATATGATGATTTCAAAAATTATATTATTTTTATAAAATAAAATTTATATAATTTTCAAAATTGATTATAATATTCACTCATAAAAACAAGAAAACCCATTTTTAAAGAAAATGTATTTCTGAAGCATAAAATAACTTTACTAAAAATTGAGTAAATATTTCATAAGAATTAATAAATTCATTTTTATTTATTATGTAATTTATATATATATATATATATCATAATGAAGTTGATATTATTCATACCCTCCAATTTAATGGATAAATTATAACAGTTATATATAAATAATAATATTTTGGGGTTTATTTAGGCTTCATGTTGTGTGCAACGTAAGCCGTCAAACATATTGGTCTTTTAGAATATTTTTTGTGTTACAAAACAAAATACAATGGAGAAATTCCTTATAATTATTGTTCAATGAATCTCACATAATAAATTTATCAACTATGTCTTCTCAAAGTCATATATGATACCATACATGGAATAATGGCTATTAGAGCTCAATATTCTTCTCCCTAATACTTTTACTCATCATCATACTTTTTTTTATTTTCTTATTTTAGTTTTAATATTTGTTATATATAATATTCTTGAATATTTTTCATTCTCTATGTAAACAAAATTATTTATATGATTTCCATATTCGTATAATGGGTAACTAGATAAAATACATTCAATAGTTAGATCAAACCCTTATAAGAGAGATCCATTATTTTTCTTCCACATAATAGTGGTTTCCATTTTTTTTTTGTCAACCTCTAAGTCTCCAAAAATCTCAACCAAATCCAAAAAATCATATAGGTTTTCATCGTTCTCCCATTTTAGAATTTAATCCATAAATTATTCATGATATGCTATTATTTTTTAAACATATCTCTCATTATTGAAACACAATAATATCTATAAATATTTAAGGGGTAATATGAATAAAAAAATCTTTTGAAATCCATGATGTTATGATCCTTGATGTTTAATTCAATAAAAATGGTAACTATGTTCAACACAGATATTATGTGTTAATTATTATAGTATTGTTGAGTTGATCACATGTGGTGTGTTGAGTAGATAAAAATGGAATTGTGTTTTATAAAATTTTATCCCCTTTCTCACATTTAGTATAATTAAAACACATTTACTTTTTATGTGGCAGATTAACTAATCTTGTTTGATTAATTCATGCATTTCAAAAAATTAACATTTTTTTAATAGATAATGTGTGTACTTAGTTGAGTAGATATTCTATTTTATCTCACACAACTCATTTGGGTTAATAATAACTCTCATAATACTTAACATAAATCATCTAAGTTCAGTAATAATTTTATGATATTCTTAACACAACTCCATATATATGGTTGAACTCATTTTCATAATTCACACAAAAATGAATTTGTTAATTTTTATCATGCATTGAGTTTATTATCATACTTCATGTGGTAGAATTATTTTCTAATTCTCATATACAATACATTTTCATTTATCTATAACTTTTCTCTACTGAATCAAGGATAATAAAGCTTCTTACAAACCTTCTTCAATTTTCTCTTAATCATATCAAACAACATAAAAATATCAAATTTCAATAAATATACCTTAAATGATGTCGGTTATCCTTCATTAACCAAATTTATCATCCATATATATTGTAACATGTAACATGTTCTATTCTTAGAGTTTAGAAATATATATTGTGTTCCTAAATAGAATTCTAATTTTTCATACCTTCAAATTATTTTCACTTTTTTTACTTCCTCGTTAAGATGTTTTGTGCTCCATGGACTATTTTTTTATACTCCATCCAAATTTTTTGGAAGATTTAAAATATTTTTATAATTTACACCTCAAAATATGTTTTGTATAAAATTTTTTCTATAAAAAATATTTTTTTAATTTTCTATACTTCAACATATTTTTAAATTATCTCATCAAATGATTTGTACTACCTTTCCAAAAAAGTTTTGGTTTTCATGTTGAATTTTTATCATGATAGTTATTCTATTCATATGTTTCTTTCATTCCTCATCTTTAAGATATGTTCACTCATCAAAACTAATTATTTGGGTGTTTTTCTTCTCAAGTCATATTTTATGTGTTATAATCATATTTTAACTTAGTATTATGTTTAATGTTTCTATCTTGAAATAATTTTTTCCACATAACATATATTTTGGATAATATTTTATGCAACCAAATATATTCTATGATAATAATTTTCTTTTTATCCATTTTTTGTTTATACTACTCTTGTAATTTTTTATATTTTGTGCAACTTATATTTTTTCTCCTTATTTTGTATTTCTCTTAGCCTCCTCAAATACTCATTTTTGTAAAAAATATTCATTTTTTAGGTAAATATTTTTTGGATGATCAATATAATTTTGTGCACATTTCCTTTAAATTATTCTATTATTAGAAAAAAAATCACATGAATTTGTGGGTTGTGTTTATTGAGAAATTTAGTGAAATATTATCTAAAATACTCATGTAATCATCAATAATTAGGGTTATAAATTATTTAAAAGTTTTCAAGAAGTTGAAGAATTTATATCATGGGGATAGAAATCATGCCACGACATAAAGAGTATCATGTCATAATTATTTTGTATAGAACTGCCTAATGTGGGTTTGAATCTTGTACCATAAAGGAAGAGGATTACACTATGATTGATGTGCAATATAAAGTTCCAGAATAATTATGGATTATGGGAATTATTTTATGCCACAAAAACATGGAATGTGTTTTGATGAGAAGTTTTTCACCGAAATAGTGGAGACCATGATTTTTTTGTATTTCTTTACAAGAGTTTATTGTGTTGTGAAGTGGTGGTTGTGTTGGGATGTGATAAATGAATATATATTTTTATAATATTCATCACAAATATATTTGAAGAGTTCAATTCTGATAGTTCCATATTATTTAGAATAATTTTATATTACACCCTAATAGTCATGGTCTCTCCATGATTTTATTGAGAGGGAAGATTTTTTATAATTGAATTTCTTATCTTTTAAGAAATATATACATATCTAATGGAGTATTTTTTGTATTTATTTTAAATAAAATGAAAGGATGAATTTTCCTAATATACTAAATAAAATTGAAAAGTTAAATAAAATTAATTTTGGATATTTTATCAAGAATTTATAGAGATAAATTATCATATAAAAGTGAAGTGGGGTAATTATAATGGGAGAGAAAGAAAAGATTCCAAAATTTCTATTATTATAAATAGAGGGGGAGAGATATAGAGATCAAGTGCATTTCAAGTGATCGCTCTTGGAAGTTTATTGAGTTTATTATATGGATGAAGAGAGAAAAAATAGAAACACCTATCTTGGTGTAAACTCTTATTCTTGGTTCGGTGAAGATCAAGGTAGGAGTAGTGAATTCTTTTAGAGAGAGGAGAGATATAAGTTTTTTATTGTGGGGGTTGTAAACCTAGTGGGATAGTGAGTATTCTCTAAAATTGTATGAACAAGCAGTGTGATTTTAGTGTATTTTGGTATATCGACACCTTAACTAGTGTATACTCCATAGATGTTACCCAATGTAAGTGATCCAAGTAAATTTTATTATATATCTATTTTATTCATTATCACTTCTATTTTCAATTAATTTTATAAGTGAGTTTTGACTAATTATAAAACAAGATCATTGGTAAGGGGTGTCTAAAATTACCATACACTGATCCCCCTAGGGTATCTTCCTTGTGTAACTAGTGGTATAAAAGTGGAAGGTTAAATTTAAGGATTTTTCTCTCTTTGGAATCCATGGAAGCATTAATATACTATAATGGAATTATTATCTTTGATAGCCATAACTTTTAGCAATGTAATAATTGGATACAATGCTATTTTAAATCATTATGTATTGATATATACATAGTATTCTTTCATGTAATAACTATAAATATGGAAAATATAGATCTATCAAAAACATATCATAATGAATTTTATTTTTATTCCAAAGGAATCAATACACTAGGGGGGAATTGTCCAATATAATCCAAATAAAGGTGATGTCATGAAAATCCTCAAAATCAATGTGGGAAACGTTTCTATAGAATAAGTATGATTATTTAAGGATACATCCAATTTAATCCATTAAAACATTATTTTATTTGGTGTACATGATTTTGTATGGAATTAAAAGACTCAAATAACCCATATATTATATTAATATTATGAATAGATTATCAACTCAATTTAATCTAATGGTTTTTGTACTTGAATAAAATGATTCAAATGAAGTTAAATTAGGTATTATTTATAGTATTCTTGTTATATATGGGATTAGAAATAATTATAATTATCTATTGGTAAATGAGAAATCTCATGAAGTGGTGTTATAAGGAAATAAAGAATTTTTATTGGAGAAAGATCATAAATAAAATAAGGTTGAAGAATTCATATCATTCCTTTCCTAAAAATTAAAAAGGAGGAATGTAAAGTTTAAAGGAAAGATTTAACTTTCATTCTTTAAATGTGGAAAGTTTGGGAACAATATTCATAAGTTTCCCAAGAAGTTCTGAGATAACTAAGAAGATGTAACTCCCACAAAAAAATATTATATGAAGGTGAAAAGTAAGATGAGTACAAAGAAAAATTTATTAATGATGAAAAACTTTATTTCACAATAATACATCATCATGGAATAAATGGAAGTGGGGGATATTAAGGATTAAATAATCTTTAATGAGGAAGTTATTGTGGATTTCATATACAAACCAAAAATTTAGGAGCAAGGTGATAGAGAAAATATTAAATTTATGGGTGTGGTAGACCTAAAGGTGGAGTTGTAGGCTATACATAGATAGATATATGTTTTAAGAGCGAAAAAGAATAAATATAATGGTTTTTTACATGATTACAAACTCTATATAGAGTATCAATAAGAGGGATAACTAATTTTAAGGGTGATATTGAAAATATTAAATCAATGAAGCTGAAAAACATAGATAAAGTCATTAAGATCAAGATAAAAATGGAAGGGAAGTCCGTATCATTGATGGATTCACCAACATGGTAAAATATAGGGTCAAAAGTATCAAGTATCTTGAAGTAAAAGTCATTGAGATTTGGTGAAAACCTAAGGATCAAGAAATATCCATGACATCTATAATGACATCGGGAAGCTAGATTATGTGGGCTACACAAAAATTGTAGGAAAATAATGGAAATAAAACAAATAAGTTGAAGGATTTTCTATAAAAAAGGAAGTGTCAAAAGGATAAATCGGGTATAGTTCTTGACGGTAATAAAAATCAAACATGAATGAGGCTAAGCCATAAGAACCCACTTCTTGAAAGAAGATTTATTTAAGATAAACCTAAAATACATCCATAGTATTAGTGAAGACACATAATAATATATCATAGATTAGTTGTTATTAATGGGTAAATATATGGAATGCTAAAAATGTGTGTTTCATAAAAAATGTGAACTTCAAGATGTAGGAGAAATGATGACATATGATAAAAAATCGATATTCTTGGTATGTTTTTTATGTAAAATACTTTTTCAGTGAAGGATATGGATAAAAGACTATGTATTTATAATAAAATATTTAATGTAATTTTCTAAGATAGACTCAAGGTGGTAGAAGGAAACAACTCAAGGAGTTATCGAGAAAGATAAAAATCCAAAATAGGTTTGTGAATTTGTGAGATTAGGAAACCCCATTATATCTAGAGGAGGGATAATATTGTCAATAACTAATATATGTGAAGTAGAAATATTGGGTAAAAAGGGAAAGGGGTGATATGGTAGTTGTAGTACATATTTCTTTGAAATAAATAGACCTATCTTGCTTATATATTCATTATATTAGGTCTAATTTCTATAAAAATAGAAATAAGTATTTAAGATCCCTTTGAGAGGTTTAATATTGAATAACCCTCGTGAAGTTAAATTGATAAAGGTAGAGTTGATCTATCTCAATTGAGGCATGGTTAATATAGAATTGTTCTTACAGTAAGGGATGGAGTTATCTCATAGTAATTGTTCTCTCCTATAGTGAGATGTTTAGAAGATCTTTAGATTGGAGGCATACTATGACTTGTTTCTTGAGGTAATTAATTTATGAATTTGTGATTATTTCATGTTTTAATTATTGAAAACATGCTCATGGATGATTTATAATCACTTTTAAGTTGATTGGAGTTGCATAGTAATAGAAGGAGTGAAGTTTTATTATTAATGCATAACCATGGAATGAAGAATATGATCACATCAGAGTAGGTTTGAGTTAATATTTCATAGTAAATTATTCACCTAACACAATAGGGAATCATTCTTGAGTCATTCCTATGTAGAAATGGTTTAATATCATATATGGAGAACCACATCACATCCAATTCTATATTTCCATGATGATAAAGATTCAAGAATGAGTTTTATTATATGACAAGATATGTAGTGGGGTTAATCCTATAAAGACCTATAATTTCTGTGGAATTTTTTTTCCTTAAATAGATAGAAATTTTATGAGTCTGCAGTTTCTGACGGCGCTTGATTCCGAGTCCCAGTGTGTCCGGAATCAAATTCTGAAGTTTTTTTCGGGTACGTTCAGTAAACGTACGAGCGGTATTTTATAACTTTTGAACCGGTTCTCGGAACTAAAATCTGAGGGAACTGTTGAACTCGAAGCGTCGGTGATTACTTAGTGATACCTTCACCGCAGTTTCATTTTAATGAGAGTGGAAGATAGTTTTTGGGGTTTTTAAATAAAATTAAATAAAAATAAGACTTAATTTATTTTTATTTATTGGTGGTTAAAATCTCTAAGGGGAGGTTGGAGGTGGGGGCCACCACACCCTAACCTCCCATGGGAGGTTATGGTGGTGGGGCAGACCTGAGAATAACCTCCCTTGGGAGGATGTTATTAGGTGGGGCCCACCCGAGCTCCTTAACTCTTATAACCCCCTTAAACTCCTTGGAACCCCTAATTAAATTGGTTAAACTCTTCACCTTCCCCCCATTTATTATTTGAACATCACCACCATCATTAATTTGTAGGGTTGTCTCAATTAATTAATCACCTTTTGAATTCTTCATTCCAAACATTAAAATAAAGATTAAGCTATTATTTTGGGTTGGCATAATCTTTTGGTGGAGCTTGGGGGAAGGAGGAAGAACTTGGAAGATCTTGAAGGAACAAGTTCCCCTCAACGAAGAACAGTCGCCATCTTCTTCCTTCTTCAACCGGGGCAAGAAAGGGAAGCGACGCCCACGAAGAATACCGATGTTGTCTTTGACTTCATCACCTTCGAACGCTTGTCCGCCAATGATGAGTACCCTTTTTCCTCCGACATCAACGGAACGACGCTGCCTTCCCGCGACTCCGTCAAAAAATACCGGCAAAGCGAGGTAGGTGGATTTCTGTTGGTTTTATTCCCATTCTCCAACATTCAATTTATGGAGTAAGTTATGCCATATGATATCAAAATAACGAGGGAGGGTTTGGACCGCACAAACACAGTCGACCCTTCCCCTTTGTTTGTTCTCATTCGATGACGACGGCATGGAAAAGAGGCGACGGTGAAGAAGATTCTGAACTAAGGCCACGCTACCCACAGCCTCCACAAACTGTATAAGGACCCAGCCTTAAACATTACGTAATATTGAATTAAATGAATAATTCACATTGAGGATATTTTCAGGTTTATAGTTTTAGATAATTAGGACATAACTATTACATCTCAAAAGATTACAAGGTATACATTTCTACACAGATTCCATTTTTTTCATAAAATAAAAACTCTTGAAAAAAAAAGTCATGTCCAGTTCCATGTTTTAGATAGTATGACTTTTCCTTGATCACATCCTTGACCTTATTCATCTTTAAGTCCTGTGAAAACATTTCAAAACTTGGGATGAGCATAAAAGGCTCAGTAAGGGTTATAAAACAAAGAATGAAAACATTTTTTCATAAATACATACAAAACATGAACTCTTTTTCTTACCTCATGAAATCATAAGATTTATGAAAGACAAATAGAAATCATAAATCATAAAGGTAACTTGCGGCATCCATACCATACTTACATTGTATCCATCACAGCTACATAGGGAGTTACTTTGGAATATTCATCACAGTATATTCCCTAAATATCTTAGGAGAAACATTCGCGTTTACCTCTGTCACATTACCCAATGCATTGGAGAGCTATCTCGGGCTCACCCGCCCCAGGTTTATCACGGAACCACCCGTATACGTAAATAATACCCAAGAACCATAACATGATCATAACACATAACATAAGCATAAATAAAAGATAACATTCCCACATTGTAATAGAAAAATATAATTTCAATATATTGAAATAATAAATCCATTATCAAGATCATTTTCAATACCAAAATATGTAAAAAGAGTATATGGTATTTATTTGTCCATTTAAAAACATTACGGCTTGTTAAAGAAGCCAAAGATCAAATAATACTCACAGGGGCAAAAAGGTCGTTGTCACCGCTTACGTAAAAAAACATTCCTTTTTTTCATTTAGTAAAACAATTCATATAAAAAGATTCCCTTTGAATGAAATGAAAATTAAAAGGGGTTTATATAGCGTATAAAAGAAAATCAAATATTAAAACAAAATATGCCTCAATGAAAGTAGATTGAGACGAAGTCCCTTACCTCGTGTCCGACTTGACTCGATCGTTCTTTAATATCCTGAATAATAAACTAAAGTTAATTTCTACTTTCCTAATAACCTTTTTCAAGTTTATTATTCCTTTTATATCACTTATTACCATTTTATAAACATTATGCAATCATTTAAGTTAATAACGTTCATTTTGACGATATTTGGTACTTGAGTAAAAATGAACACCTTATATTTACAAGTTGTCTATGTGGTCAAAGTTTCATTATATCCAGAATGATATTCATGATTTGGATATCATATATATCATATATATCCAGTATATACATGTATTTATAATAGTACATAAAATTTTGAGGTAAGAAATGAAATGCACCATTCATGGAGACGGTAAGTCGTACGTATGCATGAACGCTACTTTCATTTCTATTTCTTATTTTAATGGAATTAAAACATAATGATACATAGGTATATTATAATTCCATTATAATATCATTAACTCTATCCTTTATGCATCCCACATAAGGCATTAATGAGTCACATCACTTTGAGGGGGTGGTAGTCCGCACTTCCTCCAATGAGATTATCGTATTTACCCACTATGGAAACCATAAAGGTTTGATATAATTGGGAAGTATAGAAGAATAAATAAATAATAAACATAATATATATCATATATAAATACATTTCCATCATAATGGCTACCATGAGAGGCGGTAAGATGTAATTGAACAATCATTGTTTCGTGAGGCCTTAGTTTTCCATCCACAGAAACATTATGTTCTTCATCCATTATATAGAAGTGTGTGTAAGTGTAGTTATAATCCTTATCATAAAAAAATCCTAGTATATTGAGGATACTGGTGTTGTTACAAAAGAAAGGAATAAAAAGAGTTTAGGGGTTGTAGAAGTAAAATAAAAGAAAACAATTTAAGAGAAACTGTTACCTTTAATTTGGGTAACTCTCATTGGTTTGAACCAAAGGACTTATTGAAATGACTTCTGCCTAAGTTAAGGCTTATAGGAGGAGGAGAGGGATGTAGGGAGCTTAATTGGGCAGAGTTTGGACGAGCCAAATGGCTTGATAGGTGTGAGGAATTGGATAGAAATGGTCTCTTTTTATAAGGGAGAGGAGGGGCTCTTTAAGAAAGTGTGAAAACATTATTTTATTATATAATGATATTCAGTTTCTAATGGTCCAAAAATCATTAAGGTAGAAGATAAGATGACTCGTAATCAAAATAAAATAATTAAATTATAATTGGACATGTTTTGGATAATATTTTAATCATTATAATCTTATTTATTTTAATCATTTATTAATGAGGTAAATACTACATCATTATTGTGTCATAAATAAATTAATTTATTATATGCATAAAAATTATTAAAAAAAATACTAACTTGTAGGAAATCATTTTAGATTTCTAATTAATATTTATATTCTAAAATAGGACTTATATAACACCATATAAAAATTAATTACTAAAAGATTTTTGTTAATGTCAGTTTTGTCTTTACATTAAATTAATTAATCTAAATTGTCATTTTCACTCCCAAGTGGATCAATGGGGTACCAAAATCGACCCAAATATTACCATGGTCATAAATGACTCAAAAAATAAGGTTTTTACAAGTGTTAAAGTAATTTTGAATTATTATAATATTATTTTAACCTTGAATTACCATATTTACCTTTAACCGTGGTAAATAAAAGTCAAAAGTAACTATTTACTAAAAAATATTTTCATATTATTGAACCACATTTTACTTATTAATAACAACCATGTATGTCGGATTTTTGAAATTCAATTCACATAAGTGGTAAAATTTCATTTAAATGAAAAAGTCAGTTTTTTTAACTACCACTAAGTGGTTTCAGTATTCATCAAAAATTGAAGTTTTTCAGACAAATTCCAAAAAATCAGCCTAATCTATATTTGATATTCCAAATTCAAAATTGATGTCTATTTTTTCAAATTCAAAACATATAAGTGGCTTAATTAATTTTAAAATTAATTCTCGTTGTTAAAACAAATAGCGTGTTTTTAAGAAACAATAATTATCAAAAGATTGATACTTGTTTATGTCCAATTTCAAAGTGAAATTACTTCCAATGACCAACATTGAATTAAATGGTAAAAATATAATTTAATTTCACTTTAAAACCAATTAAAAATATAATCTAACCATATTAGATTAAAATGCACTTTTGAATTAAAATACAATATTTTTCACTATTCATTAAAAAATGAACTTTATCAGAAAAATACCAAACAAATTACCCAAAGTAAAATTTGATGTCCCCATTCTAAATTAGGATTTTATTTGGTCAATTATAATGTATTAAAGTGACCAAAACTAGATTTAAAATGGGTTCTCTATTAAAAGGCAGTAAATCGGCCTTTTAATGTAAATTATGCTTAAAATTCGATTCATTCACATTTTAAGCCTCTAACTTTTATTGGATAAATGTAAGTAAATTTAAGAAATATATATAATCATATTGTAGTTAGTTTTTTTCATTCTCACCAATACAACGGTTAGTAGTTAACTTCCATTTAAAATAATAATATTATATTATTAGTGTACAACGTAAGATTCCAAAGAAATCCGTTGTTGCGTATCGGGTACGCTATCGAACATAGAAACCCCTTTAAAGTAAAATTAATATTTAATTCACAAATATTAATAAATATGAAATATGTCTTATTCTTTATTTACCTGGGATGTTACATCCTTCCCCCTTTTGGAAATTGCATCCTCGCAATTTTTATTCACTTATCAAAATAAGTGGGGGTATTTATCCCTCATAGCATTTTCAGATTCCCACGTTGCCACTTCAACCATATGGTTTTTCCACAAAACCTTTACCTGGTGAATTACCTTATTCCGCAACACCTGCTCTCTACAGTCAAGAATCTGAACTGGTTTTTCTTCATAAGAGAGATTCTCTTCCAACTGAACTACCTCTAGGCTCAAAACATGAGATGGATCTGGCATATACTTTCTCAACATCAAAACATGAAAAACATTGTGTACCTAGGATAAACTTGGAGGTAAAGCCACTCTATACACAACCAATCCAACTTTCTCCAGAATTTCATAAGGTCCAACGAACCTCAGACTCAACTTTACCTTCTTACCAAAACGCATCACACTTTTCCGTAGAGAAACTTTGAGAAAGACATGATCACCTACCTCAAAGGAAAGATCCTTCCTCTGGTTATCTGCATAACTTTTCTATCTACTCGGATCTGTTCCCATGTGCTTATGAATCAACTGAACTTTATTTGCCATCTCTTCTTTTAATTTTGGTCCCATCAGCTTCCTTTCACCTACTTCATCCCAAAAATCTGGAGTTTGACAACGCTTTTCATATAATGCCTCAAATGGAGCCATCTGTATACTAGAATGAAAACTGTTATTATATGAAAATTCAACTAAAGAAAGGTGTTGGTCCCAACTTCCCTGATAATCCATCGAGCAAGCATGTATCATATCCTCCAAGGTCTGAATTGTTCATTCTGACTGCCCATTTGATTGAGGATGAAAAGTTGTACTAAAGTTTAATTCAGTACCCAATGACTTCTGAAGGCTTTTCCAAAAGTTAGAAGTGAAACTCGGATCATGATCATATAAAATGGAGAGGGGAAATCCATGCAACCTGACTATCTATTTAACATACAAATGAGTAAGTTGATCTAGAGACAAAGTATCTCTAATAGGAAGGAAATGAGCAGATTTAGTCAATCGATCAACTATAACCTAGATTGCATTATTACCTCGAGATGTCTTTGGTAATCCCCCAACAAAGTCCATGGATATATTTTACCATTTCCACTCTGGCACAGGTAGAGGCTGAAGAATCCCTTTTGATAACTGCCACTCTACTTTAACCTACTACAAGTCAAACACTTCATAGTAAAATCAGCAATATCTCTTTTCATTCCATCCCACCAGTAATACTCCCGAAGATCTCTGTACATCTTAGTACTACCAGGATGAACTGAAAACGGAGAACTATGAGCTTCACTTAACAACTCATTCTTCAACTGTGAATCACAAGGCACACATAATCTTTTTCCAAATCTCAAAACTCAATCATTATAAATGTTAAAATCAGGAAACTTACCCTTCTGAACCAACAAAACCTTTTTCTGCAACTCACTGTCTTCCTTCTGCGCTTGCCTTATTCTATCTGATAGAGATGATCTCACTGACACCTGAAACAAAACAGAAGAATTTACTGCACCAAGAACTTCTATGCCATAATTCATCAAATCAAAAACCAAAGGATCTTGTTCCAAACATAGCATGGTTAATGAAGCATTACTTTTTCGACTCAAAGCATCATCCACTTTATTTGCTTTTCCTGGATGGTAAAGGATCGTGTAATCATAATCCTTTATTAATTACAACCATCTCCTCTATCTCATGTTCAATTCTTTCTGAGTGAATATATACTTTAATCTTTTTTGATCAGTATATATTTCACACTTCATTCCATACAAATGATTCCTCCAAATTTTTAAGGAAAAAACAACAGAAACTAATTCCAAATCATGTGTAGGGTAATTTAACTCATTTGGTTTCAATTGACATGAAGCATAAGCAATTACCTGATCATTTTGCATTAGGACACAACCCATTCCTTTCAAAGAAGAATCATTTTAGATAACAAAATCACCATTTTCAGAAGGCAGTTCCAAAACTGGAGCATTCACCAATCTTCTTTTCAATTCCTAAAAACAATCATCACATTCTTTTTTCCATATGAACTTAACACATTTTCGAGTTAACTTAGTCATTGGACTAGATAACTGTGAAAAAATTTCTACAAACCTTCAGTAATAACCTTCCAAACCAAGAAAACTATGAATCTAGGTTATATTTGTTGGTCTTGACCATTCTTCAACAACTTTTGTTTTAGCAGGATCAATAGTTATGCCATTGTTTGAAACAATGTGACCAAGGAATGAAATTTGTTGTGACAAAAACTCACACTTGCTGAATTTCCCATAAAGTTTATTTTCTTTTAGGGTTTGAAAAACTACCCTTAAATGACTTTAATGTTCCTCTTTACTTTTGGAATAAACCAAAATATCATCAATGAACACAACCACAAACTTATCCAAGAACTCATGGAAAATTCTATTCATAAGATCCATGAATACAGCAGGTATATTGGTTAACCCAAAAGTCATAACTAAAAATTCATAATGTCCATATCTAGTACGAAAGGCGATCTTCAGAACGTCTTCTTCCTTTACTTTCAACTGATGGTACCCTGATCTCAAGTCAATCTTTGAAAAATACTGAGCTCCATGGAGCTGATCAAACAAATCATCAATATGAGGAAGAGGATACTTATTCTTAACAGTGATGTTATTCAATGATCTATAATCAATGAAAAGTCTCATTGAACCATCTTTCTTTTTATCAAACAATATAGGAGTACCCCATGGTGATGTGCTAGGTTGAATGAAACATTTATCTAATAACTCCTGCAATTGCTTCATTAACTCTAAAAGTTCAATTTGAGCCATTCGATAAGGGGGTTTTGAAATTGGCTTAGCATTAGAAACTAAGTCAACAGTAAATTCAACTTCCCAATCAGGTATAATACCAGGAAGCTCATCAGAAAAAACATCAAGGTACTCATTTACCACTGGCACGTCATTAATCTGAACAGTTCCTTTGTTTTCAACAATATGTGCTAGGTAACATTCATTTCCATCTTTTACTAGTTTCTCTACTTCCTGATATGTTATCAATAGCAAGGGTTAATTTTGGTATACAAACTGAAAATCATTCTGAAAATAAACCTCTTTAGCTCTGCAGTCAATCTTAGCATGATAAACAGAAAGCCAATCCATTCCCAATATAAGATCAAACTCTACTAGAGGCAAAACAATAAGGTTTGCAGGTAGATTATTTCCCCACACAAGGACAGGAATGTTCTTATGTTTTCTTTTTGTCTCAAAATTTCCTCCAGGTGTTTCTACCATAAGTTCAGTATTCATATCATGAGAGGGAATTCTTAATTTACTAGAAAACTTCTCAGAAATGAAAGAATGTGTAGACCCTGAATCAAACAACACATCGGCATAATCTGAACAAATAAACAGTGTACCTGATACTACTTCATTTGATGGGACAACATCTGCTGAAGTAGTTGCAAAGGATTTCACCACCCCTTTCTGCTTGTATTCTATCTTCTTTCCTTCGGTTGAGTTCTTTGTTGGACACTCATTTGCATAATGACCCATTTCATTGCACTTAAAACATTTTACTGACTGTAAATCATATTTTTTATTATCATTACCCTGATCTTTTTCGGTGCAATTACGAGCCCTATGTCTCATTTTACCACATCGGTGGCACTTACCAGAATTCAAAAGACATTCCCCAGCATGATTTTTACCACAATTTTCACAAACTGTAAACTTAAGTTTCTTACCATCAGAATTTTTTGAAGAGTTCTTCCCTTTCTCCTGCCACCTCGACCTCTTATTCTGTTGTTTGTCAAAGAAAACCTGATCATCAGTAAACTCCATTTCCAACTTCTCCGCACAACGAACAAGTTTTTCATAACTTTTGAACTCACGAGAAGCTAAATCCCTTAGATACTTTGGCTTTAATCCTGAGTAAAAACGATTGATTTTACTATCAAGATCTCGTATGAAATTTGAAGCATACCTTTCCAGTCGAGTGAATTTTTCTTCATAAGCAGCCACTGAGTCATCCTGCTACCTCAATTCTAGGAATTGTTTTTCCATCATAAGACGAACCACCTTAGGAAAATATTTCTCAAGAAACATACCTTTGAATTCATCCCAATCGAGAGCATCAATCACTTAACTATCCCTGATATTTTTCACCATTGACCACCACTGATCAGCTTCACCTTCGAAACGGTAAACTGCAAGACTAACCTTTTGATGTTCTGAACAACCCATGACATCAAAAATATTCTCTAGTGTTTTAATCCACCCTTCAGCTAGCACAAGGTCAGATGATCCTCTGAATGATGGGGGATGTTGCCTCATGAAATGCTCCACTACTGACATGTTCCTCTGTGGTTGATCTGGCTACTCTTGTTTATGGATACCACCACCATTTATAGCCTGAGTTAACTATTCCATCACTGCAACAAACTATTTAGTTTCGATTCTGACCATCCCAGGTTGCTGATTTGGAAGGTTTTCTTCCTCCTAATGTCGTCCCAACATAGCTGCCATGTTTCCTCCGCGGAAAACCATTCTGACCACAAAAATATCTTAGGTGAAGCAACATGGTAATCTGGAAATGCTATATGATTTCAATATTAACATAAATTACTTTATGGATATTACTTTAACAATACCCTAATTCCTAAAGTTATATAAACCTACCTTTGATACCAATTATAAGGACCCGGCCTTAAACATCACATAATATTGAATTAAATGAATATTTCACATTGAGGATCTTTTCAGGTTTAGAGTTTTAGAGAATTAGGACATAACAATTACATCTCAAAAGATTATAAGGTAGACATTTCTATACAGATTCCATTTTTTTCATAAAATAAAAACTCTTGAAAAAAAGATTCATGTCTAGTTCTATGTTTTAGATAGCATGACTTTTCCTTGATCCCATCCTTGACCCTATTCATCTTTAAGTCCTGTGAAAACATTTCAAAACTTGGCATGAGCATAAAAGGCTCAGTAAGGGTTACAAAAAAATGAATGAAAACATTTGTTCGTAAATACATACAAAACATGAACTCTTTTACTTACCTCATGAAATCATAAGATTTATAAAAGAAATATAGAAATCATAAATCATAAAGGTAACTTGCGGCATCCATACCATACTTATATTGTAGTTATCACAGCTACATAGGGAGTTACTTTGGAATACTCATCACAGTATATTCCCTAAATCTCTTAGGAGAAACATTCACATTTACCTCTATCACGTTACCCAATGCATTGGAGAGCTATCTCGGGCTCACCTACCCTAGGTTTATCACGGAACCACCCATATACATAAATAATTCCCAAGAACCATAACATGATCATAACACATAACATAAGCATAAAGAAAAGATAACATTCCCACATTGCAATAGCAAAATATCATTTCAAGATATTGAAATAATAAATCCATTCTAAAAATCATTTTCAATACCAAAATATGTAAAAAGAGTATATGGTATTTATTTGTCCATATAAAAACATTACGGCTTGTTAAGGAATCCAAAGATCAAATAATACTCGCGGTGACAGAAAGGTCGTTGTCACCACTTACGTAAAAAAACATTCCTTCTTGTCGTTTAGTAAAACACTTGATATAAAAAGATTCCATTTTAATGAAATGAAAAGTCAAAGGGGTTTATACAGCGTATAAAAGAAAATCGTCTATTAAAACAAAATATGCCTCATTGAAAGGAGATTGAGACAAAGTCCCTTACCTCGTGTCCGACTTGACTCGATCATTATTTAATATCCTGAATTATAAAATAAAGTTAATTTATACTTGATTAAGAACCTTTTTCAAGTTTATTATTCCTTTTATATCACTTATTACCATGTTATGAACATTGTGAAATCATTTAAGTTAATAACGTTCATTTTGTCAATATTTGGTACTTGAGTAAAAATGAACACCTTATATTTACAAGTTGTCTATGTGGTCAGAGGTTTATTATATCCAGAATGATATTCATGATTTGGATATCATATATATCATATATAACCATTATATACATGTATTTATAATAGTACATAACATTTGGATCTAAGAAATGAAATGCACCGTTCACGGAGACGGTAAGTCGTACGTACGCATGAACGCTACTTTCATTTCTATTTCTTATTTTAATGGAATTAAAACATAATGAAACATAGGTATATTATAATTCCAGTATAATATAATATATAATATCATTAAATCTATCCTTTATGCATCCCATATAAGGCATTAACGAGTCACATCACTTTGAGGGGGCGGTAGTCCGCACTTCCTCAAATGAGATTATCGTATTTACCCACTATGGAAACCATAAAGGTTTGATATAATTGGGAAGTACATAAGCATAAATAAATCATAAACATAATATATATCATATATAAATATATTTCCATCAAAATATCCACCATGAGAGGCGGTAAGATGTAATTGAACAATCATCATTTCGTGAGGCCTTAGTTTTCCATCCACAGAAACATTATGTTCTTCATCCATTATATGGAGGTGTGTGTAATTGTAGTTAGAATCCTTCTCATAAAAACATCCTAGTATATTTAGGATACTGGTTTTGTTACAAAAGAAAGTAATAAAAAGATTTTAGGGGTTGTAGAAGTAAAATAATAGAAAACAATTTAAGAGAAACGGTTACCTTTAATTTGGGTAACTCTCATTGGTTTGAACCTAAGGACTTCTTGAAATGCCTTCTGCCTAAGTTAAGGCTTCTAGTAGGAGGATAGGGATGTAGGGAGCTTAATTGGGAAGATTTTGGATGAGCCAAATGGCTTGAGAGGTGTGAGTAATTGGATATAAATGGTCTCCTTTTATAAGGGAGAGGAGGGGCTCTTTAGGAAAGTGTGAAAACATTATTTTATTATATAATGATATTCAGTTTCTAATGGTCCAAAAATCATTAAGGTCAAAGATAAGATGACACGTAATTGAAATAAAATCATCCAATCAGAATTTTACATGTTTTGGATAATATTTTAATCATTATAATCTTATTTATTTTAATCATTTATTAATGAGGTAAATACTGCATCATTATTGTGTCATAAATAAATTAATTTATTATGTCTAAAAATTATAAAAAAAAATACTATCTTGTAGGAAATATTTTTATCTTTCCAATGAATATTTATAGTCGAAAATAAGACTTATATAAAACAATATAAAAATTAATTACTAAAAGATTTTTGTTAATGTCAATTTTGTCTTTACATTAAATTAATTAATCTAAATTGTCATTTTCACTCCCAAGTGGATCAATGAGGTCCCAAAATCGACTCAAAGATGCCCATGGTCGTAAATGACTCAACCAATAAGGTTTTGACAAGTGTTAAGGTAATTTTGAATTATTATAATATTCTTTTAACCTTGAATTACCCTATTTACCTTTAACCGCGGTAAATAAAAGTCAAAAGTTACTATTCACCAAAAATTATTTTCATCTTATTGAACCACATTTTACTTCTTAATAACAACCATGTATGTCGGATTTTCGAAATTCAATTCATAGAAGTGTTAAAATTTCATTTAAATGAAAAAGTCATTTTTTTAACTACCACTAAGTGGTTTCACTATTCATCAAAAATTGAAGTTTTTCAGAAAAATACCAAAAATTCAGCCTAAGAAATATTTGATATTCCGAATTCAAAATTTATGTCTATTTTTCCAAATTTAAAACATAGAAGTGGAATTAATTAATTTTAAAATTAATTCCCGTTGTTAAAACAAATAGCGTGTTTTTAAGAAACAATAACTATCAAAAGATTGATACTTGTTTATGTCCAATTTCAAAGTGAAATTACTTCCAATGACCAAAATTGAATTAAATGGTAAAAATATATTTTAATTTTACTTTAAAATCAATTAAAAATATAATCTAACCCTATTAGATTAAAAGGCACTTTTGAATTAAAATACAATATTTTTCACTATTCATTAAAAAATGAACTTTATCAGAAAAATACCAAAAAATTACCCAAAGTAAAATTTTATGTCCCCATTATAAATTAGGATTTTATTTGGTCAATTATAATGCATTAAAGTGACGAAAACTAGATTTAAAACGGGTTCTCTATTAAAAGGCGGTAAATCGGCCTTTTAATGTAAATTATGCTTAAAATTAGATTCATTCACATTTTAAGCCTCTAACTTTTATTGGATAAATGTAAGAACATTTAACAAACATGTATAATCATATTGTAGTTAGTTTTGTTCATTACCTCTAATACAATGGCTAGGAGTTAACTTCCATTTAAAATAATAATATTATATTATTAGTGTACAACGTAAGATTCCAAAGAAATCTGTTGTTGCGTATCTGGTATGCTATCTAACATAGCAACCCCTTTAAAGTAAAATTAATATTTAATTCTCAAATATTAATAAATATGAAATATGTCTTATTATTTATTTACCTGGGATGTTACATCCTTCCCCCCTTTTGGGAATTGTGTCCTCGCAATTTTTATTCACTTATCAAAATAAGTGGGGGTATTTATCCCTCATAGCATTTTCAGATTCCCATGTTTCCTCTTCAAACATATGGTTTTTCCAAAAAACCTTTACCTGGTGAATTACCTTATTCCACAACACCTGCTCTCTACGGTCAAGAATCTGAACTGGTTGTTCTTCATAAGAGATATTCTCTTCCAACTGAACTACCTCTGGGCTCAAAACATGAGATGGATCTGGCATATACTTTCTCAACATCAAAACATGAAAAACATTGTCTACTTGGGATAAACTTGGAGGTAAAACCACTCTATACGCAACTGATCCAACTTTCTCCAGAATTTCATAAGGTCCAATGAACCTCGGACTCAACTTTCCCTTCTTACCAAAACGCATCACACTTTTCCAAGGAGAAACTTTGAGAAAGACATGATCACCTACCTCAAAGGAAATATCCTTCCTTCGGTTATCTGCATAACTTTTCTGTCTGCTCTAAGCTATTCTCATGTGCTTCTGAATCAACTGAACTTTATCTTCCATCTCTTCTACCATTTCTGGTCCCATCAGCTTCCTTTCACCTACTTCATCCCAAAAAGCGGGAGTTCAACAATGCTTTCCATATAATACCTCAAATGGATCCATCTATATACTAAAATGAAAACTGTTATTATATGAAAATTCAACCAAAGAAATGTGTTGGTCCCAACTTCCCTGATAATCCACCGAGCAAGCATGTAGCATATCCTCCAAGGTCTGGATTGTTCGTTCTGACTACCCATCTGATTGAGGATGAAATGTTGTACTACATTTTAATTCAGTACCCAATGACTTATGAAGGCCTTTCCAAAAGTTAGAAGTGAACCTGGGATCACGATCAGATACAATAGAGAGGGGAACTCCATGCAACCTGACTATCTATTTAACATACAACCAAGCAAGTTGATCTAGAGACAAAGTATCTCTAATAGGAAGGAAATGAGCAGATTTAGTCAATAGATCAACTATAACCCAGATTGTATTATTACCTCGAGATGTCTCTGGTAATCCCACAATGAAGTCCATGGATATATTTTCCCATTTCCACTCTGGCACTAGTAGAGGATGAAGCATCCCTTTTGGTAACTGCCACTCTGCTTTAACCTGCTGACAACTCAAAAACTTCACAGTAAAATTAGAAAAATGTCACTTTTCATTCCATCCCACTAGTAATACTCCCGAAGATCTTTGTACATATTAGTACTGCCAGGATGAACTAAAAATGGAGAACTATGAGCTTCACTTAACAACTCATTCTTCAACTGTGAATCACAAGGCACACATAATCTTTTTCCAAATCTCAAAACACAATCATCATCAACGTTAAAATCAGGAAACTTACCCTTCTGAACCAACAAAACCTTTTTCTGCAACTCACTGTCTTCCTTCTGCGCTTTCTTTATTCTGTCTGATAGAGATGATCTCACTGACACCTAAAACAAAATAGAATAATTTCCTGCACCAACAACTTCTATGTCATAATTCATCAAATCAAAAACCAAAGGATCTTGTTCCAAATGTAGCATGGTTAATGAAGCGTTACTTTTTCGACTCAAAGCATCATCCACTTTATTTTCTTTTCCCGGATGGTAAAGGATCGTGCAATCATAATCTTTGATTAATTCCAACCATATCCTCTATCTCATGTTCAATTATTTCTGAGTGAATATATACTTCAAACTTTTGTGATCAGTATATATTTCACACTTCACTCCATACAAATGATGCCTCTAAATTTTTAAAGCAAAAACAACAGCAGCTAATTCCAAATCATGTGTAGGGTAATTTAACTCATGTGGTTTCAACTGACGTGAAGCATAAGCAATTACCTGATCATTTTTCATTAGGACACAACCCATTCCTTTCAAAGAAGCATCATTGTAGATAACAAACTCACCATTTCTAGAAGGTGGTGCCAAAACTGGAGCATTCACCAATCTTCTTTTCAATTTCTGAAAACAATCATCACATTCTTTTGTCCATATGAACTTAACACCTTTTCGAGTTAACTTAGACATTGGACTAGATAACCGTGAAAAATTTTCTACAAACCTTCGGTAATAACCTGCCAATCCAAGAAAACTATGAATCTCAATTATATTTGTTGGTCTTGGCCATTATTCAACAACTTTTGTTTTAGCAGGATCAACAGTTATACCATTTTTTGAAACAATGTGACCAAGGAATGAAATTTGTTGTAACCAAAACTCACACTTGCTGAATTTCCCATAAAGTTTATTTTATTTTAAGGTTTTCAAGACTACCCTTAAATGACTTTCATGTTCCTCCTTACATTTGGAATAAACCAAAATATCATCAATGAACAAAACCACAAACTTATCCAAGAACTCACGGAAAAATCTATTCATAAGATCCATGAATATATCATGTGCATTGGTTAACCAAAAAGGCATAACTAAAAATTCATAATGGACATATCTAGTATGAAAGGAGGTCTTCGGAACGTCTGTTTCCTTTACTTTCAACTGATGGTACCCCGATCTCAAGTCAATCTTTGAAAAATACTGATCTCCCTGGAGCTGATCAAACAAATCATCGATATAAGGCAAAGGATACTTATTATTAACAGTGATGTTATTAAATGCTCTATAATCAATGCAAAGTCTCATTGAACCATCTTTCTTTTTAACAAACAAGATAGGAGAACCCCATGGTGATGTGCTAGGTCGAATAAAACCTTTATCTAATAACTCCTGCAATTGCTTCTTTAACTCTAAAAGTTCAATTTGAGCCATTTGATAAGAGGGTTTTGAAATAGTCTTAGCATCAAAAACTAAGTCAGCAGTAAATTCAAATTCCCGGTCAGGTATAATACCAGGCAACTCATCTGGAAAAACATCAAGGTACTCATTTACCACTGGAACATCATTAATCTGAATAGTTCCTTTGTTTTCAACAATATGTGCAAGGTAACATTCATTTTTATCTTTTACTAGTTTCTCTGCTTCCTGATTTGTTATCAATAGCAAGGGCTCATTTTTTTATACAAACTGAAAATCATTCTTAAAAGAAACCTCTTTAGCTCTGAAGTCAATCTTAGCATGATAAACAGAAATCCAATCCATTCCCAATATAACATCAAACTCTACTAGAGGAAAAAAAATAAGGTTTGGAGGTAGATTTTTTCCGCACACAAGGACAGGAATGTTCTTATGTTTTCTTTTTGTCTCAACATTTCCTCCAGGTTTTTTTACCATAAGTTCAGTATTCATATCATGATATGGAATTCCCAATTTACTAGAAAACTTCTTAGAAATGAAAGAATGTGTAGACCCTGAATCAAACAACACATTGGCATAATCTGAACAAATAAACAGTGTACCTGATACTACTTCATTTGATGGGCCAACATCTGCTGAAGTAGTTGCAAAGGATTTCGACACCCCTTTCTTCTTGTAGTCTAGCTGCTTTCCTTCAGTTGAGTTCTTTGTTGGACACTCATTTTCATAATGACCCATTTCATTGCACTTAAAACATTTTACTGACTGTAAATCAGATTTTGTCTTACCATTACCCAGGTCTTTTTCAGTGCAATTACGAGCCTTATGTCCCATTTTACCACATCGGTAGCACTTACCAGAATTCAAAAGACATTCCCCAGCATGCTTTTTACCACAATTTTCACAAACTGTAAACTTGAGTTTCTTACCATCAGACTTTTTTGAAGAGTTCTTCTCTTTTGCCTGCCACCTCGACCTCTTATTCTGTTGTTTGTCAAAGAATACCTGATTATCAATAAACTCCATTTCCACCTTCTCCGCACAATGAACAAGTTTTTCATAAATTTTGAACTCACGAGAAGCTAAATCCCTTCAATACTTTAGCTTTAATCCGGAGTAAAAACGGTTGATTTTACTATCAAGATTGCGTATGAAATTTAGGGAATACTTTGCCAGTCGAGTGAATTTTTCTTCATAAGCTGCCACTGAGTCATCCTCCTGCCTCAATTCCAGGAATTATTTTTCCATCCTAAGACGAACCACCTTAGGAAAATATTTCTAAAGAAACATACCTTTGAATTCATCCCAATCGAGAGCATCAATCACTTAACTATCCCTGATATTTTTCACCATCGACCACCACTGATCAGCTTCACCTTCCAAACGGTAAACTGCAAGACTAACCTTTTGATGTTCTGAACAACTCATGACATCAAAAATCTTCTCCAGCACTTTAATCCACCCTTCAGCTAGCACAGGGTCAGATGATCCTCTGAATGATGGGGGATATTGCCTCATGAAATGCTCCACTACTGACATGTTTCTATGTGGTTGATCTGGCTGATCTCATACATGGATACCACCACCATTTATAGCCTGATTCAACTATCCCATCACTACAAAAAACTGTTCAGTTCAGATTCCGACCATCCCAGGTTGCTGATTTGGAAGGTTGTCTTCCTCCTGATGTCATCCCAACATAGATGCCCTATTTCCTCCGCGGAAAACCATTCTGAACACAAAAATATCTTAGGTGAAGCAACATAGTAATCTGGAAATGCTATATGATGTCAATATTAACATAAATTACCTTATTTATATTACTTTAACAATACCCTAACTCCTAAAGTTATCTAAACCGACCTTTGATACCAACTATAAGGAATCGGCCTTAAACATTACATAATATTGAATTAAATGAATAATTCACATTGAGGATCTTTTCAGGTTTAGAGTTTTAGAGAATTAGGACATAACTATTACATCTCAAAAGATTAAAAGGTAAACATTTATACACAGATTCCATTTTTTGATAAAATAAAAACTCTTGAAAAAAAAGATTCATGTCTAGTTCCATGTTTTAGATAGCATGACTTTTCCTTGATCCCATCCTTGACCCTATTCATCTTTAAGTCCTGTGAAAACATTTCAAAACTTGGGATTAGCATAAAAGGATTAGTAAGGGTTATAAAACAATGAATGAAAACATTTGTTCATAAATAAATACAAAACCTGAACTCTTTTACTTACCTCATAAAATCATAATATTTATGAAAGACACATAGAAATCATAAATCATAAAGGTAACTTGCGGCATCCATACCATACTTACATTGTAACTATCACAGCTACATAGGGAGTTACTTTGGAATACCCATCACAGTATATTCCCTAAATCTCTTAGAAGAACCATTCACGTTTACCTCCGTCACATTACCCAATGCATTGGAGAGCTATCTCAGGCTCACCCACCCTAGTTTTATCACGGAACCACCCATATACATAAATAATTCCCAAGAACCATAACATGATCATAACACATAACATAAGCATAAATAAAAGATAACATTCCCACATTGCAATAGAAAAATATCATTTTAAGATATTGAAATAATAAATCCATTATCAAAATCATTTTCAATACCAAAATACAGAAAAAATATTATATGGTATTTATTTGTCCATTTAAAAACATTACGGCTTGTTAAGGAAGCCAAAGATCAAATAATACTCGCGGCGGTAGAAAGGTCGTTGTCACCGCTTACGTAAAAAAAACATTCCTTTTTGTCGTTTAGTAAAACACTTCATATAAAAAGATTCCCTTTGAATGAAATGAAATTTAAAAGGGGTTTATACAGGGTATAAAAGAAAATCGTGTATTAAAACAAATATGCCTTAATGAAAGAAGATTGAGACGAAGTCCCTTACCTCGTGTCCGACTTGACTCGATCGTTCTTTAATATCCTGAATAATAAACTAAAGTTAATTTATAATTTCTTAAGAACCTTTTTTAAGTTTATTATTCCTTTTATATCACTTATTACCATGTTATAAACATTATTCAATCATTTAAGTTAATAACGTTCATTTTGTCGATATTTGGTACTTGAGTAAAAATGAACACCTTATATTTACAAGTTGTCTATGTGGTCAAAGTTTCATTATATCCAGAATTATATTCATGATTTGGATATCATATATATCATATATATCCAGTATATACATGTATTTATAATAGTACATAACATTTGGAGGTAAGAAATGAAATGCATCGTTCATGGAGACGGTAAGTCGTATGTACGCATGAACGCTAATTTCATTTCTATTTCTTATTTTAATGGAATTAAAACATAATGATACATAGGTATATTATAATTCCAGTTTAATATCATATATAATATCATTAAATCTATCCTTTATACATCCCACATAAGTCATTAACGAGTCACATCACTTTGAGGGGGCAGTAGTCCGCACTTCCTCAAATGAGATTATCGTATTTACCCACTATGGAAACCATAAAGGTTTGATATAATTGGGAAGTACAGAAGCATAAAGAAATCATAAACATAATATATATCATATATAAATAAAATTAAATCATAAGGACACCATGATAGGCGGTAAGATGTAATTGAACAATCGTCATTTTGTGAGGCCTTAGTTTGTCATCTAGAGAAACATTATGTTCTTCATCCATTATATGGAGGTGTGTGTAAGTTTATCTCGAATAATTCTCATAAAAACATCCTAGTATATTGAGGATACTATTTTTGTTACAAAATAAAGGAATAAAAAGAGTTCAGGGGTTGTAGAAGTAAAATAAACGAAAACAATTTAAGAGAAACTGTTACCTTTAATTTGGGTAACACTCTTTGGTTTGAACCAAAGGACTTATTGAAATGCCTTCTGCCTAAGTTAAGGTTTCTAAGATGAGGATAGGGATGTAGGGAGATTAATTGGGCAGAGTTTGGACGAGCCAAATGGATTGAGAGGTGTGAGGAATTGTATAGAAATGGTCTCCTTTTATAAGGGAGAGGAGGGGCTCTTTTGGAAAGTGTGAAAACATTATTTTATTATATAATGATATTCGGTTTCTAATGGTCCAAAAATTATTAAGGTCGAAGATAAGATGACACTTAATCGAAATAAAATCATCCAATCAGAATTGGACATGTTTTGGATAATATTTTAATCATTATAGTCTTATTTATTTTAATCATTTATTAATGAGGTAAATACTGCATCATTATTGTGTCATAAATAAATTAATTTATTATGTCTAAAAATTATAAAAAAATATTATCTTATAGGAAATATTTTTATCTTTCTAATGAATATTTATAGTCGAAAATAAGACTTATATAACACCAGATAAAAAGTAATTACTAAAAGATTTTTGTTAATGTCAATTTTGTCTTTACATTAAATTAATTAATCTAAATTGTCATTTTCACTCCCAAGTGGATAAATGAGGTCCCAAAATCGACCCAAAGATGCCCATGGTCGTAAATGACTCAACCAATAAGGTTTTGACAAGTGTTAAGATAATTTTGAATTATTATAATATTCTTTTAACCTTGAATTACCCTATTTACCTTTAACCGCGGTAAATAAAAGTCAAAAGTTACTATTCACCAAAAATTATTTTCATCTTATTGAACCACATTTTACTTCTTAATAACAACCATGTATGTCGGATTTTCAAAATTCAATTCACAGAAGTGGTAAAATTTCATTTAAATGAAAAAGTCATTTTTTTAACTACCACTAAGTGGTTTCACTATTCATCAAAAATTGATGTTTTTCAAAAAAATACCAAAAATTCAGCCTAAGCTATATTTGATATTCCGAATTAAAAATTGATGTCTATTTTTACAAATTCAAAACATAGAAGTGGAATTAATTAATTTTAAAATTAATTCTCGTTGTTAAAACAAATAGCGTGTTTTTAAGAAACAATAACTATCAAAAGATTGATACTTGTTTATGTCCAATTTCAAAGTGAAATAACTTCCAATGACCAAAATTGAATTAAATGGTAAAAATATATTTTAATTTCACTTTAAAACCAATTAAAAATTAAATCTATCCATATTAGATTAAAAGGAACTTTTGAATTAAAATACAATATTTTTCACTATTCATTAAAAAATGAACTTTATCAGAAAAATACCAAAAA
Organism: Viscum album; assembly: GCA_963277665.1. Lineage (NCBI taxonomy): Eukaryota > Viridiplantae > Streptophyta > Magnoliopsida > Santalales > Viscaceae > Viscum > Viscum album. The sequence goes on from OY728150.1 coordinate 1,846,837,817, forward strand.
ATTACCCAAAGTAAAATTTGATGTCCCCATTATAAATTAGGATTTTATTTGGTCAATTAGAATGCATTAAAGTGACCAAAACTAGATTTAAAATGGGTTCTCTATTAAAACGCGGTAAATCGGCCTTTTAATGTAAATTATGCTTAAAATTAGATTCATTCACATTTTAAGCCTCTAACTTTTATTGGATAAATGTAAGTACATTTAACAAACATGTATAATCATATTGTAGTTAGTTCTGTTCATTCCCGCTAATACAATGGCTAGGAGTTAACTTCCATTTAAAATAATAATATTATATTATTAGTGTACAACGTAAGATTCCAAAGAAATCCGTTGTTGCGTATCGGGTACGCTATCGAACATAGAAACCCCTTTAAAGTAAAATTAATATTTAATTCACAAATATTAATAAATATGAAATATGTCTTATTCTTTATTTACCTGGGATGTTATAAACTGCGCCGCCCCCATGGAGCCCGGTGCGCTACCAGCGCCCTAGCGTGTTGCCCCAGCGCCCCCGCGCCCTTGTCGACGGCCTGCCCGGCACCCCCGAGCCCTTGACGACGGCCTGCCCGGTGCCCCCGCGCCCGGCCGGCGGCCTGCCCGGCCCTTTCCCTGCAGCCAGCCCGACACCCCCGCGCCCTGGCGACGGCCTGCCCGGCCCCTGCTGGCGCCCTGCCCGGCACCTCGGTGCCCCGCCGGTGCCCCGATGTGCTACCCGGCACCCCCGCGCCCTATCAGAGGCCTGACCAGCACCCCGGTGCCCTGCTCGGCACCCCTACGGCCCCCTGCTACGGTATGCCTGGTGCCCCCCATGCACTGCCCGTGCCCAAGCGCGCTGCCTGGTGCCCCGATGCCCTGCCTGGTACACTCGCGGCTTTCCCGGTGTCCAGCCGGCCTGCCCGCGCCCCATGCGGCCTGCCACTGGCCTCCCGGTGGCCGACCTCCTAAGTCGCGCCCCTCGCGGCGCTAACTGAATCTCTCTCGTAGTCCGCTGGGTCGGGCCCAGCGGACCGGGCATATCTTAGCGGGCTGAACCACCCTCGTAGTCCGCTGGGTTGGGCCCAGCGGACCGGGCCTAACTTAGCGGGCTGACCCACCCAACGGGCTGGGTCAGACCCATCAGGTCTGTCCGGGTTGACCCAGATTGGGTCGGCTCAGACTGGGTTGGGCCGAGTCGGTCCGACTGGGTCGGACCGGACCCAGGCCCACTACCGATCCTTTGCTTACTTTGGTCATATCTTTGGCATCGGACGTCTGTTTGATGAACCATCAGCGGCGCTGGTAATCTTGATGAGAGATGGTCTCTTTGATAATACCCCACTAGAGTTCAGGGTATAGTTGAGATACAGTCGGGTTGGTTCGTACACGAATCCAACCGGACCCCCAGGACTAAAAGGCTAATAACTCACAGACCGAGCATCTGATTGATGTGTCATCTGTTGTGTTGGGATCCCATTGATGAGGCGTACCTTTGATATACTTCTACGTGAGACTTTGCAACAGTTGGAGTTTTTCCCAGTAGCTCGGCGAGCGGACCATCCCGGTGACGAGCGAGCAGAGTGCGGAGACCTAGTAGCTGGCAGAACTGACGACTGCTTGACCGATTCGACTCGGAATGATTCGACTAGCTCAGTGGGGAGCGCCTGGTAGTTGGAGGCAGACCCATGGCAAAGGAGCACCTGGTAGTTGGCGGCAGAACTACGGTACTCGACAGGAGGATTACCTCTATAGGCTATTAGGGGGAGCACCTGGTAGTTGGAGGCAGACCCACAGTGGAGGAGCACCTGGTAGTTGGTAGCAGACCCACGGTACTCGACAGGAGGAGTACCTCAGCAGTCCAAGGTTAGTGAGAAGCGCCTTGGTGTTGCGATAGGCCCACTGTTCTCAACAGAGGAGAATTTATCCAGCAGCTGTGGTTTCGATAATGAAAATCCTGGTTTGAGCTGAGTCAATGACCTTTGTGCTTTCCTCATGATTGAGATGGGTTACTAGATAACTTAGGTATATGTATGGGCATATACCTAAGTAATGGTTATCCTTTGATTCATAATTTTTGGTTTATCCTTGTTGGATTTTGTGAGACCTTGAGGGTCTCGGGGTCCCTACTGAGTATCATTATACTCACCCCTACACGGTCTATGCCCGCACCTCGTTGTGTTGGATGCAGACGACGGACAGTGCTAACCAAGGCGGAGTGTATGAGGACCGGATAGTACCCGGAGGTGGACCTCACAACGAGATGGTACCCATAGGATACGGACAAATGTGGAGCACTGAGGAGGCTATCTATACCTACCCTTTAGGTAGGATCTGTGGTGGACGATCCAGAAGCTTCTAGACATCTTCCATATATTTGTCTTTTAGTTGTACATGTTTTGTCTTTTCCTTGTACTTTACTGTTGGGCTTGTATTTTCGGCCCCTTTTACTTTCCAGAACATCTTTTGTATACAGTTTCTACTTAGTGTTTTACTTCCAGTTGTGTACTCTAATTGTGTGTGTTTACTTTTAAAAAGGCAATGTCTTCCCAGCTTAGGGATTTACACCTTTGGTGCTAGTTGCCAGCCCCTGGCCTATGGAAGGCGGGCTTGGGGTAGTCACGGAACGGGCCCTAAGGACGGGTCGTGACAAATTGGTATCAAATGATTTGGTTCTACCGCAGAACTTAGGACTCTGATATTTATTTTCAGTTAAGCAATAGTGTTAATGGTATCGAGTGTGGTTTTCAGTTCAGGGAGTCTAGTGTTGGTGCAACGGCCGACATATCCAAACACCAAGACCCTGACTACTGATTTCCGACTTAGTGCACGAAAACACTGATTGCATGTTTGTTTTCAAATGTTTTTCTTTAAGTCGGCTCAACTAGGTCAGCTCACCAGGTATAATCGTTTGACCATGTCGCATCTGTTTCTTTTAGGATGCCTCCCCGTGGATGACCAGTTGGAGCCCCAAGAGTTGTACACACTGAAAGCCAGCCGAGCGATGAGGCCTCAGAGTAGGTACCTTTTTCAGTTGAGGCACCAGCGAAGGTACCAGCAGTACCACCACCCGTTGGGCCACCGATGCCACCATCCCCAGCAGCAGACGATGCACGCCACTTGAGCGCACTGCACGAGTTCCAGCGCCAGAGGCCACCCAGGTTCTGGGGAGAGATGGACCCACAGGCATCTGAGGATTGGCTAGAGGTTGTGGTGAGAGTCTTCAGGCTAGTAGGGACACCAGCAGACTACATGGTGATCCTTGTTGCCAGCCTCCTTCAAGCAGCAGCATGCAGATGGTGGATCCTGATGCTCCAGGTCCACGATGAGGCAGCACTACTCTGAACAGACTTTGAGAGACTATTCTGGTCGGAGTTTTTCCCAGCCACCCTTTGAGTGGTGTTGATTCAGGAGCTACTTCATCTTCAACAGGGCATCATGACATTAGCGCAGTACTCAGTGAGGTTCACCAACCTATCACGCTACTCTACAGATATGTTATGGGACCCATTCTTCAGGGGTCGGACCTTCGATCAGGGGCTTAGGTGAGAGATCAGAGTCTTGATGATCTCCTTCAGCATTCCGACGTAGGCAGGAGTGTTGGAGAGAGCCCTCCTAGTAGAGAGTTTCCTTGCTGATCAATCACCAGCAGTGAGACCTACTACTATTCGACACGCAGTGGAGTCTTCTACATCTAGTAGTAGACAGTTGTCATAGAGGTCCAAGAGGACCAGACCTACAGGTAGTCGACTGCATGACTTAGGATCGGTTGTGCGGGGCACATAGAGTAGAGACACACATTCCAGGATCGGGCAGTGTTACTCATGCGGTGGTCGGGGCCACATGGAATGTGATTGTCTGACCCGCCATTCTGACGATTAGCAAACAGTTGAGGGACCTCCCAGACAGAGTAAGAGGTTCTATCAAGGCGGTCTGCAGGGAGTAGGCAGACATGGAAAAGGAGCTGGTCGAGTAGCTGGTTGTGGTCGATGTTACGAGGTGCTACCACCACCACCACCAGGAGGTCCACCGTGACCGCAGGGAGTGTGTGGATAGGGGAGAGCTCATCTTCAGGCAGCTAAAGCATACGACCATGGCATTCTAGAGATGATTCGAGGTACGATCTGTGCCTACTCCACCTTAGCTGCAGTTCTTATAGACACAGGTTCCAGTCACTCTTTCATTGCCACTACCCTCATTCAGATCTCGGAGATTCCGACGGAGCCGTTGGCTCAATCCTTACGGCTAGAGAATCCTACGGGAGCAGACTCGACGATTACGCACTGGTTCCGGAAGTGTGATCTTACTCTAGGAGGCGAGAGCTTCGGATGGGATCTCCTTATAGCAGCGTCAAGGCCTTACGACTTCATCTTGGATATGGACTGTTTATCTACAGTCCATGCTCAGATCGACTGTATTAGGCGCAAAGTGCAGTGTGTCTGCACGGATGGTACCAGGTTCACCTTCATCAGCGATAAGGGAACCTTTGCAGCACAGGACGGACTTACTCAGAGGAGGGTGCATCCGATCACTAACCAGTTGGCTTTCCTTACCCTCAGAGCAGTAGATGTGTAGAGTCCGACTTATCCAGTAGTGGTGGACCAGTACGCGGATGTTTTCCCTGATGATGTACCAGGACTACCACCTCATAGAGAGGTAGACTTCTACATTGACCTATACCCCAGGACGGCACCAATATCTACTCCAGCATATTGGATGACTCCCGATGAGCTTCGCGAGCTGAGGGTATATCTATAGGACTTTCAAGGGAAGGGATTCATCTGGCCCAGTGTTTTTCCCTAGGTAGCCCCGATTCTGTTCGCTAAGAAGGTGGACTGGAGCTTGAGGCTCTGTGTTGACTACCGTCACCTGAACCAGGTGACCGTGAAGAACAAGTACCCACTCCTGAGGATTGATGACCTTTTTGATCAGCTCAATGGACCACGATGGTTCTCAAAGATAGACCTCAGATTAGGCTATCACCAACTTAGAGTTTGAGATGAGGATGTGCAAAAGACAGCCTTCAGGTGTCGGTACGACCAATATGAGTTCTTGGTTATGCCCTTTGGCATAACCAATGCTCAAGAAGTGTTCATGTGTCTCATGAATAGGATATTACAGCCTTACCTCGATCTCTTTGTCATAGTCTTCATCAATGACATTATGATCTACTCGACTACTGAGGAGGAGCATGCCTACCATTTGCAGGTAGTACTGGACACACTCTGAGAGCACCAGATTTATCGTAAGCTCTCGAAGTGCCAGTTTTGGATTCGAGAGGTTCACTTTTTAGGGTACATCATATCGGAGACTGGAGTTGCAGTGGATCCAGTAAAGATCGAGGTGGTACTTTCTTGGGAGCCACCTAGGAGTGTGATGGAGGTAAGGAGTTTCCTGGGTTTGGCTTGTTACTATCGGAGGTTCATTCCAGATTTCTCCAGAGTTGCAGCACCACTTTCAGCCTTGACGAAGAATGGGAAACCCTTCATGTGGTCGGAGAGATTCTAGCAGAGCTTTCAGGAGCTGAGGCAGAGGCTGAATAGTGCCCCCATATTGAGGCTTCCAGAGGAAGGCATAGGGTACGTAGTCTACAGCGACACATCAAGGACCGGACTCAGGTGTGTCCTGATGCAGGAGCGAGCAGTGATCGCATATGGCTCACAGAAGCTGAGACAGCATGATCATAACTACGCTACCCATGACCTAGAGTTAGCATTAGTGGTATTCTCCTTGAATATGTGACAGCAATATCTAATGGGTGAACGTTTTACTGTGTACTCTGATAACAAGAGTCTCAGGTATATCTTCTCTTAGAAGAACCTAAACCTGAGACAACGGTGTTGGCTTGAGTTCCTCCAAGACTATGACTTCGAGATAGTCTATACTCCTGGGAAAGGTAACATTGTTGTGGATGCTCTCAACAGAAGATCAGGCATTCAGCTGCTAGGAGAGGCGATAGAGCAGCTAGCTACCTTACAGATATCCTTTGTGGATAGGGATGGAGAAAACTATCTTCAGTATCTTATAGTCACTCCTCCACTTCTTCAGTGAGTCAGGGAGGCACAGCGTGGAGACGCTGACTGTGAGATGCGGCGTGCTCAGATATCCACAGGGCATGCACCTGATGAATTTTCTGAAGGTGGGGATCACATCATTCTCTTCAGAGGACGTACCCTGGTACCAGTTGCACTTCGGGAGGAAGTGTTGAGGGAGTTCCACACTTCCCCTCTAGCGTTACATCCAGGAGTGGCAAAGATGAACCAAGACCTTCAACGACAGCATTGGTGGCCAAGTATGAAGAAGGCAGTAGCGGAGTTTGTCTCACGGTGCCTCACTTGTCAGTAAGTGAAGGCAGTGCACCAGGTACCAGCAGGCTTGGTTCAGCCTTTAGAGGTCCCAGACTAGAAGTGGGATGGGATATCCATGGATTTCGTGATGGGTCTTCCATGTACATATAGGAATCACGACTCGATATGGGTGATCGTTGACTGACTCACCAATTTGGACCACTTCTTACCGATCAGAGAGTAGGGATCAGTTGAGAGCTTAAGATGTCTTTATGTGTAGGAGATAGTTCTTTTACATGGAGTAACTTATTCTATCGTCTCCTATTATGACGCACGGTTTACTTCCTAGCTATGGAAGGGGTTGCAGGAGGCTTTCGGGATGCAGTTATGTCTAAGCACCGCCTTCCATCCCCAGAATGATGGTCAGACCGAACAAACCATCCAGACCCTCAAGGACATGCTTTGTGCTTGTGTCCTCGAATTTGGTCACAGCTGGGAGGACCACTTACCTTTGGTGGATTTTGCCTACAACAACAGTTATCACTCCACTATAGGTATGGAATATTTTGAGGCCTTGTATGGTCGGCCTTGTAGATCTCCACTGTGCTGGACAGACCCAGGGGAGTCAACACTAGTGAGACCAGAGATGGTAAGGGCTACCATAGAGAAGGTGCAGATCATCCAGGAGTGGATGAAGATTGCACATAGTAGAAAGAAGTCATATGCTGACAGGAGACAGAGACCTCTGGAGTTAGAGGATGGCGACCACGTCTTTCTACGGTTCTCACCTCGACAAGGTTTACGGAGATTTGGTTGAGGCGGCAAGTTATCTCTGCGGTTCATAGGAGCTTTCCATGTCCCCAGCAGAGTAGGCGAGGTGGCTTACCGTCTGGCTCTTCCACCTCAGCTGCATCAGGTGCATGACGTCTTCCACGTATCTCAGCTGAGGAGATGCGTGCACGACCCATATCACATCATCGATCACGGGGAGCTGGACATCGATGATGGGGTGACATTCACGGAGGTTCCAGTGGAAATTCAGGATCGACAGCAGCAGGTCCTACGTGGACGGTCGATACCTCTGGTGCGCGTTTGTTGGTAGCACGGGAACCTCCAGGATAGCACATGGGATCAAGAGGCTCAGATGTGTGCTCAGTACCCCCATTTGTTCCATTAGTTCGAGTTGTAGCTTATGGGGATGTAAATCCCTGAGGTGGGGAGAATGTAAAGACCCAGAATTTCTGTGGAATTTTTTTTATTAAATACATGGAAATTTTACGAGTCCTCAATTTCTGACGGCGCTTGATTCTGAGGCTTGGTGTGTCCAGAATCAAATTCTGAAGTTTTCTTTGGGTACATTCAGTAAATGTACAAGCGGGATTTTATAACTTTTGAACCGGTGCTCGGAACTGAAATATGAGGGCACCTTTGAACTCGCAGCGTTAGTGATTGCTTAGTGATACCTTCACCACAGTTGCGTTTTAACATGAGTGGAAGATAGTTTTGGGGTTTTTAAATAAAATTAAATAAATATAAGACTTACCTTATTTTTATTTATTGGTGGTTAAAATCTCAAAGGGGAGGTTAGAGGTGGGGGCCACCACACCTGAACCTCCCATGGGAGGTTATGGTGGTGGGGCCCACCTGAGCATAACCTCCCTTGGGAGGATGTTATTAGGTGGGGCCCACCTGAGCTCCTTAACTCCTATAACCCCCTTAAACTTCTTGGAACCCCCAATTAAATTGGTGAAACTCTTCACCTTCCCCCCATTTATTATGTGAGCCTCACCACCCTCATTAATTTGTAGGGTTGTCTTAATTAATTAATCACCTTTTGAATTCTTCATGCCAACCATTAAAATAAATATTATGCTATTATTTTGGGTTGGAATAATCTTTTGGTGGAGCTTGGGGGAAGGAGGAAGAACTTGGAAGATCTTGAAGGAACAAGTTCCCCTCAACGAAGAACCGTCGCCATCTTCTTCCTTCTTCAACCGGGGCAAGATAGGGAAGAGACGCCCATAAAGAACATCGACGTCGTCTTCGAATTCCTCACCTTCAAACACTTGTCTTCCAATGACGAGTACCCTTTTTCCTCCGACGTCAACGGAATGACGCCATCTTCTCGCGACTCCGTCAACGAATAATGACAAAGCGAGGTAGGGGGATTTGTGTTGGTTTTATTCTCGTTCTTTGACGTTCAATTTATGGTGTAAGTTATGCCATATGAGATCAACATAACGTGGGGGGTTCGGACCGCACGAACACGGCCGACCCTTCCCCTTTGTTTGTTCTCGTTCGATAATGACGGCATGGCAAAGATGCGAAGGTGATGAATACAGTGAACAAAGGTCATGCTACCCGCGACCTCCGCGAACCGCGCCACCCCCGCGATGCCCGGGGCACTACCCGTTCCCTAGTGTGTTTCCCTGACGGGCTGCCCAGCGCCCTCGCGCCATTGCTGGCGGCCTACCCGGTGCCACTGCGCCCTTGCCAGCGGGCTGCCCGGTGCCCCCGTGCCCTGCCGGCGGCCTGCCCGGAACCTACTGGTGGCCTTCCTGGCACCCCGATGCCCCACCAATTCCCTAGAACGCTGCTCAGCGCCCCCGAACCATACCGGTGGCTTGCCCAGCACCTTATCCGGCACCCCTGCGGCCCCCATCCGTGGTTTTCCTGGCGCCCCTGCGCGCTACCCGCACCCAAGAGCGTTGCCCCGACGCGCTGCCCGACGCTCCGGCGCCCTGCCTGGTGCACCCGTGGCTTGCCCAATGTCCATCCGGCTTGCCCGCGCCCCGCGCGGCCTACTGATGGCCTCTCGGAGGCCGACCTCCTGAGTTGCGCCCCTCACGGCACTGACTGAATTGCCATCGTAGTCCGCTGGGCTGGGCCTAGTAGACTGGGCCTATCTTAGCGGGTCGAACCGCCCTCGTAGTCTGCTGGGCCGGGCCCAGCGGACCGGGCCTAACTTAGCGGGCTGACCCGACCAACAGGCTGGGTCAGACCCATCAGGTCTTTTCGGGTTGACCAAGACCGGGTCGGCTCAGACTGGGTTGGTCCGAGTCATTCCGACTGGGTCGGACCGGACCCGGTCCCACTACCGACCCTTTGCTTACTTTGGACATATCTTTGGCACCGGACATTCGTTTGATGAACCGTCAGCGGCGCTAGTAATCTCGATGAGAGATGGTCCCTTTGATAATACCCCACTGGAGTTCAGTGTATAGTTGAGATACGGTCGGGTTGGTTCGTACACGAATCCAACCGGACCCCCAGGACTAAAATTCTAATAACTCACAGATCGGGCGTCCGATTGACGTGTCGTCTGTTGCGTTGAGATCCCATTGACAATACGGATCTTTGAGATGATTCTACGTGAGATTTCATGACAGTTGTAGTTTTTCCTAGTAGATCGGGGAGTGGACCCTCCCAGTGACGAGCGAGCAGAGTGCAGAGACCTAGTAGCTGGCAGACCTGATGACTGCTTGACCGATTCGACTCAGAGTGATTCGACTAGCCTAGTGGGGAGCGCCTGGTATTTGGTGGCAGACCCATGGTGGAGGAGCGCCTGGTAGTTTGCGGCAGACCCACGGTACTCGATAGGAGGAGTACCTCTCCAGGCTATTAGGGGGAGCACCTCGTAGTTGGCGGCAGACCCACAGCGGACGAGCGCCTGGTAGTTGGCAGTAGACCCGCGGTACTCAATAGGAGAAGTACCTCAGCAGTCCAAGGTTAGTGAGAAGCGCCTTGGTGTCGCAACAGACCCACTTTTCCCGACATAGGAGGGGTTCTTCAGCAGTTGTGGTTTCGATAATGAAAATCCTGATTTGAGTTGAGTCAATGACCTTTGTGTTTTCCTCATGATTGAGATGGGTTACTAGATAACTTAGGTATATGTATGGGCATATACCTAAGTAACGGTTATTCGTTGATTCATACTTTGTGGTTTATCCTTGTTGGATTTTGTGAGACCTTGAGGGTCTCAGGGTCCCTACTGAGTATCGTTATACTCACCCCTGCACGGGCTATGCACGCACCTCATTGTGTTGGATGCAGACAACAGACAGTGCTAACTGAGGTAGAGTGTACAAGGACTGGACGGTACCCAGAGGTGGACCTCACAACGAGACAGTACATGGAGGAGACGGATGGACATGGAGCGCTGAGGAGGATATCTATACCTACCCTTCAGGTAGGATCCGTGGTGGATGATCTAGGAGCTACTAGACACCTTCTAGTTGTTTTTCTTTTAGTTGTACCTGTTTTGTCTTTTCCTTGTACATTACTATTGGGCTTGTATTTCCGGCCCCTTTTACTTTCCCGAACATCCTTTTTATACAGTTTCTACTTAGTGTTTTACTTCCAGTTGTGTACTCTGGTTGTGTTTGTTTACTTTTAAAAAGTCAATGCCTTCCCAGCTTAGGGATTTACGCCTTTGGTGCTAGTCACCAGCCCCTGGCCTATGGAAGGTGGGCTTGGGGTAGTCACGGCACGGGCCCCGAGGACAGGTCATGAAAAATATAATATGATAATGGAATGAATAATACATGAGATGTTTCGCATCATAGAAGATATGATTTCACCATAATGGTGCATATAAGTGATTAATAAGGACTTGATTATACTATCATACTTGCTGAAATCGTTCTCTCCAACAAGCCAACCAGAAGTTTATAAATTGATAAATCATTTAATCCTTCTCTAACTACAAAAATGTAGAATGATGGAGTATGATATAATCCCATAAGAAGGTAGTGTGAGCCTTGGGAGTTTTTAATTTAATTTTTAACTCATTATTCTATTATGGTTTTAGATCAAGTATAATTAAAATTACTAATTAAGTTTCAAAAAATCTATTAAAACATAAGTTTAAGTTGGAGGTGGGTGGTTCATGACATAATCATAAAAATTCATTCTAGAAAAGTATTTTTTTTGACTATTTCATCATGCCATGTGATATTATATTCAAACTCAATGAAAATAGGCCTCCTATCCTCCTTTAAAGTGTATCATCCCTCCATCCATCTCCTTCTCCTCAATGATTCTTAGCATCATCTTGAACAAATGGAACAATTTTTTCATTTTTTTCATTCATTTTCATTCTCTTTTTTTTAAATTAGAAATGGACATGGAAAAAATATCACACCCATTAAACCAACCTTATTTGATCTCTCAATGACACTAATTGTAATATTTATAACATGATAATTAATTGAGTGAGACTAATCATCAATATTTATAGTATATAACCCATTACTATAATTTTTCTTTAAAAAATTAAAGAGGAGCTACAAAATTTAGTAAAAATATCTTTGAATCAAATGCCCACTTTCTAATGGAAAACTCACATCTTCCCCTATATTTAATTCTCATCCTGAAGTTCCATGTACCACCAATATCCCTCATTAAACTCAATATAAAAAACAAATAGTTATACCAAAAGAATTAGGATAGGAAGGAAAAATTGGATTGTGATGTGGATTCATACCAAGCTGGTTCATGGATGCTATAAGCTTAAAATAAGGTTATATGTAAGGTAGGTCTAAAGGTAAAGGGATTTAAAAATAAATTTTCTTAATATTATCAATGTGATTTGAAAAACATTCATGCTTCAATGAGATATAAGTGAAAGTTCTAGTAGTGATGTGTGTCACAAGTTCTCTCAAGAAAGAGAGTATGTGGAAGAATATGTAAAAATGGGCCATAATACCTCTTGGTAATGGGATTTTAAAATTTTGGATATTATCTCAAGTAATTAATTCTATGTAATTATTAAATCAATTAAAAATTCAGAAAATTAAAACCAAAGGACAAATTTATTTCAGCAATCATCCTATATTTCAACCTAAAAGTAAACAAGAAATTGAATTAAAATGAATTTCACCTAAAACAATTACTTCTATTTATGTAGTGGTTCTAAAATTATCATGTAAAAAGAAAATTTTCAATAAAAAATATCTCTTAGACCAATGATATTAATAAAAAACTTGATTGGGTACCAAGACTTTCCACCCATACTTAAAATCAAATAGTGTCCACGTTATTTGAAATCAAGGTGAGAAATTAATAAGTAAAAAAAATAGTGAAATCACATAAAAGGAATAATGATTAAAAGATAATGATAACTCCCTAGATAAATATAGTTCCCTTCCTCATAACTTGGTTTGGGTGAATTTGTAAAATCTATGTAGTTTAAAAATGTTCAGTGATACTTAGAATGAAAAATATAAACATGAAATTTGTGAGTCCAGTGAAAATAAGTGATAATCCTAAAAAATTAAGAAAAAATATTGTTTCATGTATTATACTATATATTTCAATACAGGGATACATTATTCTCAAAATAATAAATAAAACATTTTTTACCACTATAGAATATAAAAAAGTAATACATCCTAAAAAAATGAGAGGGAGAGGGGGTCCTAATACACTGGGCACATGTTCCCTAACCCCCTATGAATTACCTATTCATGAGTAAGATATTGAAGCTCATAGAATACGTCAATTACCTCAATGGTACCTAGACCTTTAGGGGGTATTCAAGGTATCTGTTGGATACATCTCTATAGAGAACTAGTTTGGGATGGTAGTAGTGGTCATAGAGGTTGTTAGTGATAAAAAATATAAAGCTAATGTCACCTTGATATGTTTTGTACTAGAATACTCTCAGGTCGATAGATAGAGAGAGAGTTAATATTTCTTGTAGTTGAATATATAAATGGAACATCTTTCATTTCCATGTTATAGATTCCTTTTCCTTTTTAGAGGACTGCAAACACATAAGCTTATCGATACTATGGATCTATGATGGTATCCAAGACCTCAAGAAAATCATGTGAATCCAGCTAAGGATGGTTTTTAGTAGTGAAAATAGAAAACTTATATCACTCATGGTGGTTTCTACTCTAATTATATTTCCCTATGTAAATGTGGTATTATGGCTAGTAGAGAAGGATGATTAAATGGGTACACAGGTGGATCAGGAATTGGAAACCTCACTAAAATATAATCCTCTTATTATCTATGTATAATTGGAGGGTGGTACCAAAATAATAAAACCACTCCTCCTAGATGGTGGAGGGTGGAGATGGTTGGTCAGGCGTTATGGGTCCCCTCTCTCGAAACTATACAGGGGCGATCTGGGATATAGACACGGCCTAAGACTAGTCCTTTAGTAAATTTTCCTCATATTAAATGTATGCATACTCATCCTCTCACTCATATTATTTTCCTTACTTATTCAAAATTCCCATCTTAAAGAAAAAGTGGAGATCCATCAATTGTACGATCCTTAATGAATAAAGGGAAAAGTAAGTCTCAAACACCCCAAGGTGTTTGCTCAGGTGAGTAATAAAGTTTCCCCCCATGAGTATCCCTTTGGAATTATTCACCCAAAAATTAATATAAAGTGTGAATTGGAAGTTTATTTTAATTTATAGCCCCTCTGAAATGGTAGACAGTAAGATCACTTACAACTGGATCACTTACCCCTATGAATCTCCCATTTCAATCCAAGTATGGTAAAGTTCCCTATTAATAATCCTAAGAATTAGACCCCTATGTTGAGAGATATTCATGGTTTTGGGCTCATTTTTATTATTGGTTTCATCCCCTGTCATGGCCTACTTTTAGGGGTAAAGCTCTTATTGGGATCAAGTATCAACTCCTTATATTATGAGGTCTAGAAAAAATCAAAATTATATATTCTCATCCCCATAAAAAACTCTATCAAAGAGATTCTCCACTACTATCATCCTATCTAGAAGGTAACCTTCACCGTGGTTAGCTCCAGTATAGAAAATAAACTTTAAAAATATCTCCCAAAAGGCCTCCTCTCCAACCTAAAAAATGTTATAAAGTTGCATGGCTTGGATATCCTCTATGAACTCTATCTCTATATTTATATGCCAAAGAATCCCCAAGTCCACTATTTTACTGGTTTGAATAGTCATTGTCTAAAGCTTTTATAATCTTTCTTGGTGTTTTGGCTTGATGAATTATAGACATGTATAGATGTAATATTATGGGGTATCCCCCCATGGAAAGAATATAAAGTGGAATGAAAGGATGAAGATGGTCTGGTGGAAGGGTATGGGGTGGGTGAGGGTGGTTTGTTTTACTACTTCTTAGATGAATTCATTGGGATATTGGATTAGGGTTTGGCATATGGGTGCTTGGCTTAGGATTTTGGTGTTATAGTCTGACTAAAAATTCAATACTTTTACTAAGGGTAAAAAATAACTGAAGTAGAAAAAATGAGCATGATCTATTACCACCCCCTCATGGAGACCTATAATAGTGAAGCCTAAGAATGTCTCCTCTAATTATTTGTATACAATATGGAGTAATATAACCAATATTACTATAAATTATGATGCTTTCCTCTCACCTTCCTTTTAATCCCAAATCTTCAGCCTCCATGTTACTTTTCTCTAAGTGTACCTTAAATTTATATTCTATTCTATAAATCCCCTACAAGTTTTGATATCATAGGATATAGAGTAGTGATTTTAAATCTTACCACATAAAAGGTTGTCCACCAATGTTAATTCTATTTCCACCACTAAAGGATTAATATTGTATTGTCTGCAAAGAGAAAGAATACTAAGCATGTATTTCACTTCCAATTTGATAGGGTTGCCTTACCCATAGTAGGTGCTAAAGGATATGATGGCTGAGCCCATAATAATTAAAATATCTTTCATGATTCCATGGTCACACTCTCTATCTGTATTTTTTTTGAGACCTCAGTTAGACACCCACCAGTACACCCATATTCCCTAGGAAATGTTCATATAAAACTCCATTGATGATTTAATAATGAGACTTATGAGGGAGGTGGATAGTCCCCTTATCTAAATCATGGATCCCAAATTAGAAATGAGATAATAAACTTTAACCTTTAAATTATTAAGGGTGTTCTTTTTTCTATTTTTTCTGGAATCATTGTGCACCTCCTAGATGGCCCAACATCTTGGTTCTATTAGCATGCAATGAACTGGGGACTCCACTGAATATCTATTTATATCATAGATATAAGAAGGTATAAAACTCTCTATTTTATTGAGTTATTACTCAATTCTAGTATGACTCCCAAGGATCTATCTTATGAATTACACCTATTATACCTAGAATAAAAGATGTTGGGATCTCTCCTCTTTATATTGGGAACAATATACACATTTAGATGCAAGTTGAACGCATTTCATTTTCACTACCTCATCAGTGGGAATGGATAGGTTGAAAATTCTCTGCAACAAAAAGTATAATTTATTTAGAATAATATTACACCATATATATTCTACCTAATCTACTGGATTCATCTAGACATGAGCAATATTCAGAATGTTAGTAACCTTGAATCTTCCAATAGTATTCACTAAAACTTAAAACTATCATGTTTATCTAAGAGATATATACAATAAATCATCATTAAGTAAATATTTTATAAAATACTATGATTATAAGGTTCCTAGAAAGAGATGTTTGGTGATGGTAATATTAGGATGTATATGAGATTTTCTAATTATTAATTTGACCGAAACTTGATATCTCTAAGCCCCACTATCCATTTTGAGTTCACACGCCAGAGATAAAGGTACCCTTGGATACTACACCAAAGTGGGGTACCATGATTATCTAATTTCATTCTATTACATATTTTATATTTTTTTTAATGGTCTCACCTCATAGGGTTTTACCTTCCAACACTTCTCATGCTAACTTATCCTTTATAGAGTATATATTCTCTTCCACATTCTTAATATTGATACAAACCTCTTCGATAATCCTAGATATCCTCACCCAACTTGACCAATATAGCTTCCTTTTCTAATTGGAGTCCCAAATAAATCCATTTAGAATGATTTAAATATTTATCATGACTATTTTTAGAACCTTGAGTACCAAAATTACATTCATGGTAATAGATGCTAGCACATGGTTCACCAAAGTGATTCTTCCTTCAAAAGATAGAAATCTATTTTTTTAGTTATTAATACATAAGGTGAATTTATTCACTAAGCCTTTGAAGTGATATAATGGATCCTCTATGGTTCTAATGTATCACCTAAGTACTCCATGGGTAAAACTCACTTTCCAATTCCCATCCAATTCTAGATCTACTTAGAATACCTAGGGGTGAATTTATTAATATATAGGAACTACTTCAGAAAAAATTTATATGGTTCCTGCTCTATTTTCCATACTTATCCATGCACTTATCAAAATCCATGAATAGAATTATCCCTACCATTGATGAATAATAAATAAAAAATAGATGTGACACACTTGTTAAGTCATGTATTCTCCTATACTATATGATCGTCACCATAGATATATAATTTTTAATTTTTATTCTTAACACTTATTGAGCCATGATGAATAGAATATGTAATAAATGGTTTCCTTATCATATCCCTCGAATCAATTTTAAAAAGCCACATATTATACCCATGAGAGAGATGGAGAACCATGGGGATATGAAATAGTTAAAGTATAAGTCACAAGACCAATTGAAAAAATTATAATCAATTAATACTCTTAAATATGAAATTAATTCCATTTTTTTAAAGGCTTTTTCCATGTTCACTTTTACCATCACATTCAATATAGCTATTTTTTCCTAATATCACTTATAATTTCTTAAGTCATCTAAATAGCCACATGTATGCTCTTAATTTTAATGAAGTCATGTTTTTATTTTTAGATAATAATGGGGGGTTTTCTTGATAACTTATTATTTAGTATGGAGGATAGAACTTTTGATGGGTAGTTATATAAGAAAATGTGTTGATATTGGTGAAGGTTCATGGGTTTTTTCACTATGGGAATAAGAAAAGGGGTGGATATGTATACAATTTTTATAAGGTAACCCCCTCTAAATAATCCTTTCACTGCATCGATTAAGTGTTTCTTGATAGGATCCTAGGAAACAACATAAATTGATTTATGGAAACTATCAAGCCTAGAAGAACTATCTGGATTTAAATATCAAATCATTGTCTCTATTTCTACTTCATCTGGTATGAATCTTATATGATCATTACTGGTCACATCCACCTCTCTCTATATGTTATAAAATAATTCCTATCCATTCTACTCCTAGGGATATCCTCCTTCCATATCCTTTCTAAATCCTAAAAGAATATTTTT
This sequence comes from Viscum album, assembly GCA_963277665.1. Classification (NCBI taxonomy): domain Eukaryota; kingdom Viridiplantae; phylum Streptophyta; class Magnoliopsida; order Santalales; family Viscaceae; genus Viscum; species Viscum album. The sequence goes on from OY728150.1 coordinate 1,846,855,237, forward strand.
TAAGTGAGCTGTAGTGAGGTAACCCACAACCTCTATATCACTGGTATAGTGTCCATAGTTAAGAAACATTTTCAAGATCCCTGAGAATTTATTATCTTTAATGTATTCATAAATCATCCAATTTTCCTATCCCCCTAACTTAACTATATATCATGAGACCTATCCAAATAAATTATTTCATACTCCAATAATATTCCAAGCAGACTATTTTGTTTTTTAGATAGGACCATAAAGATTTCATCATCCCAATTGTCCTATAAATCTATGTCAAGATGGTTTATCTATTCTTTTATTGTCTCAATAGAAGTATGGAATGGGTTTCTAATACTATGACATTAAAAAAAGTCCCATTTTAGCCTATGAAACCTATTTTGAAAACCTACCCACATAGAGCCTTGCATAGGGAGAGCCCAGGAATCACATGTTGTCTGTATGAAGTTGGAGTCCTAAATCCACTATTTAGAGAATGTAAGGTTCCTACTTTTCGAGTTCCTAGAATAATTCTCAATCTGGATATTTAATGGGGATAGGTTATATAAGGCCTAATGCATATGTGTGACTCTGGTTTATGTATACACTAATATCTCTTATAGATTAGATAAAACCTTATCCAACATACTCCATGTTTGGATATTTCCTTTCTTATTATTGTACCAAGTGTATTTTTCACCTAAATACCCCATGTACTTGAGACTTTTCTATGATAGAAATGTGTTTATTATTGTATGGACTTCCTAGAATATGTGCACCCTACATTTTTTTGAGAATAATCAATGATTGTATTAAAATACCCCCCTATGAACCAAGCCATGTCACCTAGGTTGAAAGAGGATATGGAAATCCAGATACCTTCTCTTTCTTTATGATAACATTTCACATGAATTAATGATATTTATATACAGTTAAAGGATAGGATAACATTAGTCATGATATGTTGAGTGGAATATTTTATAATCTCCATTATAATGAATAGATTCTAGAAAATCTAGATGTGGTAATTCATTAAACTATCATGAAAGGAGTTCTTGATGCTAATCTTATAAGAAAAATCCTATATTTAGTTTAGACCATGTTGAGGTTCTAAAATAATTATCAGGGAGGTATTTTTTGGATTAGATTTCATTTAAAATATAATATAATTTTTCTATGGATACTAGACTCTTGGATTTATATATTAAGATATTGTTCATTGAGAAGATAGAATAGAGTCTTTATCAACTTGTTTGGTATTTTTATATGGAGATCTGTTAGTACTCTCTGATTCATATTTGATCTTTACTCTAGTCTTAATTTCACTATATGATTCCTATAATTTATTTATATTTTAGTAACCTTTAGTAGATGAATCTATCGACACATATTATCTATTTTCCACTAAATCCTCATTAGTATTTGGAGATAGAATGAGAATATTTATAATGGAAGCACCTTTTAGGAAGAGTATATCATTGGAGTGTCAATTCTCTAGGGGGGTCAAAAATAGCTCCCTTAAGTATAGAAGGTGGGAAATACTATACATAATCCATCTCTCTATCCTCTCACTATATTAGAGAACCTACCATATGAGAAGGTCCCTTATACCATATAACTATAGGATCAATAGGCCTCTTAGGGAGTAAATTTCTAGGAGAACCCTGGGAGGAACTTGTGACTAGAGATAAAGGGATAACCTAAGGAGAAAAGGAAGAAGGAACCATTGGGGGGATGATATAATAATATAATGGAGATGGGGTTCATATCTAATGAATCTTGAGCTTGAAGATCTGCCTTTGGACCTCCCTAGATTTTCTTGGTAGAAGGGGTGCTAGGCACTATGATATTAGAGCCAGAAAAAACCTTAGGTTCTATAGGAGACAAAAGGCACTAGGGAATCTATCTAAAATGAGTAACCTTAAAACCTAAATGTTTCCTTTTATAATAATAGGCCATATTACCTTGGATAATTTATGAGGTACAGTATCCCAAAGAATAGTGATAGAATAGTTTCTTATAAAGGGAGAAGGACTCAACCATGCGCAGAAGGAAGAATAATGGGAGTACCTTTGATTTATCTATTTATATGTATATGGGAATAGCCATGGTCAATTGTATGTCGAGCTTATAGTCATCCAAACAAAGTAATCACCTGAGATATTCCCTTATTCCTTTCAAGATGGATGGGTTTTGGAATGGGAGAGGAAGCCCTGGATAGAAAATTGAAATGGAAGAATATTTTAGATCTCAGCTAGAATTGAATTTCATTTACCACCTATAGAGAAGGAAATATCATCTATAACATGATAATGGATATCTCACCCACACTTTAATGAATACATCATCAATGAAGAAGTAAATACTGAAGGCTTTGTGATTAAAAATAGAAATTATTACCGGTGAGGAGGATCCCCAAGATATGACACACCATTTTAAATTGGATAAATATGAATGATCCAATATTAAATTTTCAATTAGAGTCCATATATAGAAATTAACATCCACTTAAAATTCCTCCATAAACTAGAAGAGTGAGAAGTTTCTTCGATACGAGCTATATGAATAAGTAAAATCAATACTACAGGGATCTTCAGAATTTCTAATACCACCTGAGGGGGTGAGGTTCTCAATATGACATCCTTGAAAGATTTAGGGGGCCTTATAAGATCCACAATATGAATGAGAAGTTTTATAGGAGGAGGTTTCTCAGGAAGAGGTGTGGTGATTAGGGAGAAATATCCCTTACTGCAAGCTAGACGAGGTGGTAAAGATTCTCATCAATGTTAGTCACCACTATCATAGGCTGAGTCAATATGGGAAGACCTTTTCCAATAGACAAAATATTTAAAAATTATAGAGGTGTGTGCTACACATTATCATAAAATAAATCCAAATTTTGGTTATTAAATGTGCTAATAGATGTAAATTATTGGTTTTTGGGTCTTAATATAGACCATGGGAATAGTGAGTGAAGAAAATTGAAGGTGGGAGAAGGGGATTTAAAGGAATGGAAAGGTTGGGATAGAAAGATGTGGAATTTTGGTTTGGGTGAGAAAAAAGAATGGTTAGGAAGAAGAAAAATGTTATGAATATGGAACTATTTAGGTTTTTGGGCAATATGTGAGATTCCAAAATCATAATAGTAAAGCAGAATTAGGGTAACTTTAGACTTTGGAACTCATGGAAACTGGGAGGAAGAGGGCGCACACTAATCATGGGATCTCTAGCTGAGGGGGAGGTTAAGGGTTGAAGCATGTTTTAGGGTCAATGCCCAAAATATTTGAACCCCTAAAATTCATCATGGAATGATTTATTACGTAAGTTCATAACCAACTAATGGTTAATTTCTTATAATACTTATATTCTGGTTATGGTAAATTTCATGTCATGGCCACATAATTTGTGATGTGGTAACCAAGGCAATTTCATAGGTAGTACTTATGGGTTTTTCCTCTAAAAATTCATGTCACAAGTCACTTATACCATGCCACAACCAATTGTTCCACTTTTGATGTATTCCCTCATGGATTTAAGTTGAGGAATAGTGGGTACCCTATAAAAATTAATTATCTAAAAAAACTATTACCTTTCCACCATTGTGGTGTGGTAAAAAACTCTAAACCATGACCAAAATTTTTCTGATAGATGTCACAGAGTGGAAAAATTGTTACACCATGGTCTGACTTTCCCACTTAGAATATTGATTGGTCTTTGATGTGTTGTCCTTGAGGATCTAGTGTAGGAGTAGGGAAGTTTACCTAAAAATTATACCGTATAAAAAATCATAACATAATATAAAGGAGTCAAAAAAATTAACATTATAACCAACTTGGTTGACTCCCAGTCAGATCTTTATTTTATATCAAAATCTATACATAACTTTCAACTTCAAACAAACTTCAAGGTGATAAATAAGTTATATTTAAAAGGTTCCAACTTCAACCTCTATTTGTTCACCATGAATGATTCCCCATTATCCCTTTGTATCTCAATATATCCATATATAAAGACCTTATCCAAAATAAAATATCTCTTCTATTTCAAATTTAATTTTGGAAACAACTTCAACCATGAGTTAAATAATAATACCTTTTCTTTAAATGTAAATATTCATCGAGCGATGCATTGGTTCTGCCAGCGCTTGGTCTTTCTATTATATATCTTTTCATTTTCACAAGTATCTCCTCTAAGTTATTCCAAATTATCCATTTGTATTTGTGACACCCCAATATTTTATGATACATCTATTTTTAAATTTAATTTCTTCGATAGCATACAACACCAAGCATAAATGAACAATTATATACAATTAAATATCATTATTTTAAAATGAACGTTATAAACTAGTTTTTAAAATGATGGTAATGAATATTATTAACCATATTATGAAATTTATATATTTTTAAATTCATCAAAAATATTTTTAGATACATAAGATAAGAATAAATCCAATTTTACACAAAAAAGGCTATATTTTTCTAAACATGGTTTTACCACCTTTTAATAGAGAACTTGTTTTAAATATAAATTTTGACACTTTTATAAATTATATTGAAAAAAATAAACTTAATTTTTAAAATAATAATGTCAAAATTATATTATGGTTAAATTTTGGTATTTTTCTAAAAAAAATCATTTTCCAGTGAATAGGGAAAATCCTGATTTTTATAAAACTATCATTTTTATTATATTAAAATTATATTTATGATTTAAATAAAAAATTCACCTATTTAAGTATAAATAAAATTTGGGTATCTTATAAATGAAAATACGGTATATTTATATCATACAATGAGTAAATAAATATTTTAAAAATGATAAATTAAGGGTTGATATTTTTATAAAACATAAATGTTTATTTTCAATTTTATAATTAATATAATAATTTAAAAAATATATATTTTCATAAAATTTATTCAAAAATTAATATTTTTTTGTCTTATTATTATAATATAATTTTATGAAACCTTAATTAATTTTTCAAAGTGTTATAAAATCAGTTATAATTTTAAAATTGGTATTTTCCAAGTAAATGGAGATTTAATTTAAAAATTAAATTTATCATATTTAGAAAAATATTTTTATAAAATTGAGTTCATTTTTAAATTATACACATTGATAAAAGATTATGGTTAATTTTTGTGATTTTTATAAAATAATTGAATTTTTGTGGATAGTGAAATATGTTAATTTACCATATTTAACAAAAACATGAATTATTGAGTCATAGATGATGTATGGATGATGTAAGCCCATAATATCAAACTATAATTTATTATTTTAATATTTTTATTGATAATTCTAAAACTATTTATATTCTTGATAAAAAATAATAAATAAATGAATAAAATATTCAAAAAACACTCCTCTCCTCCACTATAAATACCACCTCTCATCACCTCTTCTCCTCACACCACCAAAGCCTTGAATCTTGTACAATTTCTACCCAATTCCTCTCCCAAAACTCTCCCCCATATTATGGTCTTTCTTTTATCACCCAAAAGGCTATTTCAAAGTTTCTTAAGGAGGTTCTCAAGGAGAAGAATTCAAGAGGTAAAACCCTTAATCCTTCCTTTTAGTTTCTTTTAGTTTCTTTTATTTTTCTTTTCTTTTATTATCCTTCCCTCACCTCCTCTAACAAAACATGCATGATAACTCCAATATCTTATATATGCTATAATTTTATTATTTAAATGGAAAATACACCATCAAGTCTCTTCTCCTCTTCCTTTTTTATTCTAAAAATAAAAACATCATCTGTGAGGTGTCAATTTACCACTTTCATGGACGACTTGTTTTCATTTTTCAATTCATCTTTCAAGGCTGGTAATAAAAATATTTTTATGGTTAAAAAAACTTTAATATGTGTACTAAAACTTATTTAATGTTTTGGAACCAGTATATATACATAATATTAATTCATAACACAAAACTAGCATGTGATTATCAAAAAAATGTCAAAATAATCCAAACGGTTATCACTAACATTTTATCTAATGATTCATCATCATACCATATAACTGAATAAAATATATTAAAATTTAATATTATTTAAGTTCATTAATAATATATAATTTAAATTATGGACATATATTCTCATTTTACATGATTTTCCATGCATATATACAAGTAAATAGATCATTAAAGCCAAGGAAACGAACTCTCATGAACAATAAAATTGTATTTTATAACTCATAAAAAGGCCATAAATGAACTTAATAAAATTATAATAAATTAAATAAATGTAAAAAGGTTATTAATTAATGTATTTAATCTGATTATCCAGGACATTAAGATCAAGAACAGAACACAGTCGAACATAAGGTAAGGGTTTTCTCATCTTACCTTTATTTCTATGAGATATTCCTGATTCACCACTATTTATTTTGTGTGGTGTATGTATACTGACATTTGATGTATAATATAAATAATTTCCTTATCATAATGTTGTTAAATGTATCATTTTATGATTATTAATTTTATGTTGTATATGATTCTATTGATTATAAAGTGGTAAGAGATTCTCCCCAAACCTCCATTTTTATTTTGGGTTATGCTTTCTTTCTGTTTACCCCAAAGTAATTATTCTTTAATTTTTATATATTTCTTCTAAATTATATTATATGCTCCAAATTCATGTATCCAGATCATTTTATGTTTATTTTATTAGGAAATACATGTTTTATAAGGTTTCTATTTTCAATTCTTCCCAATAAACAAGCTTGGTTAAAGGTAATTTCCCAATTCCTTTACCATTTTCAAGTGCACTACATAATCTATTTTAAGCCCACATTATTTTTCTAACATCTATAATTTTATCATGAAAAACTATATTTTTTCATTTCTTCTTTTATATAAAATATTATGCCTTTTCTGATTTAAATGCTCTTTAATATTTTCCTTAAACTGCACTAAAATGTTTCATCTCTAAGGTTTTGTAAACACTCTTTTTACATGTTTTCACTTAAATTAGAGAACATTTATTCCTAAACAATAATTTTATTGTCCTTACCTTTATTTTTGTGATATTCACTTTTACAATATGATTTTATTACAAATACAAATTATTTTCAAAAGGAAATTTTCTTTCCAAATTAAAAGGGTATTTCTCTCAAGAATTTTTCAATTATTTTATTAGAGTATTTATATCTATGATTATGATTCAAATATTTAAAAGTGTTACAGGAAACCTTAATTTAAATATATATTTTTAAATAAATTATTAAAAATATGAGGTATGTATTGGACTTAGTAAGTTATAGGTGGGGATCGTTATATCCCCTCGATGAATCAATAGGTCTCATGAGACATACCAGATCGGGCTTTGGTCGAGACCTTACCCATTTATATAGAATTCATGGATGAGGCCTTGATGTTATGTTTATGATGTATGACATTATTCATTCCCTCCTTATGATATTATTAATTTATAATTCATGTGAGTATTCAACTAGTATAATATCTATGGTTAAGTTTCTTTTTCATGTGATTATTTATAGAATTATTTAATCAGTTTTCACTCCTTCCATATTATGCCCAAGATTATGATTTAACGACATGAGTTTTTAGTTATTCATCGTGACTTATTGTTTATCATACCTTCCTCTATATTTATTACCCTTAATGAGTATATGAACTCACCCCTTTATTATGTTTTATTTTTTCCCAGGATGCGAAGATGCTTATTATGAATGAATTAAAGATATAATCTAGGATTTTATTGATGTTTCTAATAGAGTTTCTATGTTGGTTTTCCTTTAAAGTTGTAATCTAAAACTTATGAATGTATCTAGTTTTCCAAATCTATTAAACTATTCAGTCCATTGGGATGTGATCTCTTGTTCATAGTACCAATGTAATTAAGTAAGACACTGACTTCGGGCTACTAGGGTCGGGGTATTTATATTTGGTATCATAGGAAGTTTATTAGAAACCTTGGAAAGTAGATTTAGGAAACAAAAATTAGGGAACATAACCCTAAGATAGAATTTGAGGATAAGAATAAAATAATATCCTAGAATTTTGGTGAGGTAGAGATTATGTTGGTCATCTTAGAAATAAATCTTTGTCTGGATACTATAAGTGGACATGGTTTTGGCACAGATATACCAAGGAGTAACAACTCTGACAAGGTGTGTTGGGCCTGAATCAGCATAACCTAGTACATGACAATGAGCCATACTGATCACCTGGTTTAACACTCCCAGGGGATATGATTAGGATAATTCACATTTTTTACAAACCATTATAAATTATTTTATAGTAAATATATCCTCAAAGAAACCATATTTGTGATTATGAGGTTATCTACACATAAATTTTTCAATTTATGTCAAGTATTTCACTAGTTTTGGGATTATGCATTATGTTTCATAATGTTATGATCTAATATAGTATATTCCATTATTTATAAATGGTTCCTAGTATAAGGAATGAAAACAAAATCAATTCACATAATCCAAATAGTAATAATGATCATATCTTATATGGGTTTAAGCCAACCTTTCAAAGGGAAGTAGTCTCCCAAATATTCTCATCATGTGAGGAAACAATATCATGTTCTAACAATATAGAGAAATAATAACCCAATTATTATGGATTCAAAGTTAAGTAAGAGAATAATAGGAAATCTATGAAAAAGGTAGTTAAAGGGAATAAGGTAAAGAATTATTTTACCACATATGATAATTGTGGAAGGACACCTCAGTATATGCTTAAGAGGAAAAGGAGTTTGCTTTAAGTGTGGAGAAAAAAGTACACCATGCTCATGATTGTAAGAAAAGGAAATAATTTTCAAATGTTTACTTCTTTAACTACAATAATATGGTACACTACACAAATCAATGTCTCAATTGTCAAAGGAATATAAACAAAACGAGGATAATGGATCATGATCAAGCATGTGCTACTACCATAGATGAAGAGTAATGATTAATATGCTTGTGTTTGGATTCAATAATTATGTTATTTTAGTATATTATCAATAATTATTTATTTATAATAATCATGATACATATAAGGATTGTATTTTAGTACTTATTTTCTAAGTAATTTGAAGCATATGATGAATAACACTAGTAATCTAGAGAAATGATTCTATTGTAAGTTGATCTTCTTGAAAACACATAACTTGGGAAAGATAATCCTAAATATGTCCTTTATGTTGAAATAATATTAAATATATGTTTTTGGGATAGTATTGGTGACCATGAGGGCGGTTAGTGATCCGATGGTTTATATTATGCTGGAATTATTAGATATTCGGATTTAAGAAATATATTCAACAAACTGATATTTTATTGTTGGAAGCATTCATATTTCATAAAGTTATAAAGGATATTAAGGTATTTATATATTTGTTCTGTGATAATGAAAGATACATTATTTGGTAAATCTTATGTTATTTTGATTTTGAAAATTTAGTGACCTTCCTTCTAAATATTTGGTCATTGAATATAGAAAGACATGTTTTAGATGAGTCTTATGACTAAATATTTTTAAAATGGATCAAGTTGAACTTTGGAAATTATTTTTCATTAATAAAATATTCTAACCTTCTTAGTTTCATTAAATATTTAAATATTGAAGGAATTACTTAAGGACCATATGATTCGTTAAAATTGCTTCAAGCATGAAAAATTCATCTTGAACTTTCATTTCCAGGTGTAAGGGATGAAGTGAAAATATATTGAAGCACAACCAAAAGATGATATTATGTTTATGACATGGAAATTAATCAAGTAAGTTTATTTTATCAGGTTCTTATATTAATATTAAAATAATACCTCAACTCTATGAAAAAAAAATGGAACAAAAACATTATCTGTTAACTTTTTTTCTGAGAAATCAAAAGTCCTTTAACCGATCACAAATTTACAGCTTTGTTATGGTTAACTTTTTAATGACCATGTTATCAATCACTTTCCATCAGAACTTGATGGTTAGATTATTCTTTCATGTCCATATTTTTTCCTTCACAATTATGTTATCCTATTCAAATGCCTATTTTTTTTGTGACCTCTGTATTTCCCTTTCCCTCTTATTAAGAGGGTATTTTATTAACCCTATTTCTGATGTGGGTTTCCCACAAAGTAATTTACAAGTATCAACCTTTGATTTTTGAAGTAAAATTTCAAGTTACAAGGATGTAATTTATTATAGTATGGGATAATTTAACACCCCAATATTTTATGATACGTCTCTTTTTAAATTTAATTTCTTCAACAGCATACAACACCAAGCATAAACAAACAATGATATATAATTAAATATCATTATTTTAAAATGACCATTAAAACCTAGTTTTTAAATTGGTTGGAATGAATATTATTAACTAAATTATGAAATTTATATATTTTTACATCCATCTAAAATATTTTTAAAGATGTAAGATAAGAATAAATCAAATTTTACACATAAAAAGATAATATTTTTCTAAACACAGTTTTACCACATTTTAATGGAAAACTTGTTTTAAATATAAATTTGACACTTTTATAAATTATATTGAACAAAATAAACTTAATTTATAAAATCATAATGTCAAAATTATTTTAGGGTGAAATTTTGGTATTTTTCTAAAAAAAATTATTTTTCAGTGAATAATGAAAAATCTCAATTTTTATAAAACTGTCATTTTCATTATATTAATAGTATATTTATGATTTTAAAAGTAACTTCACCTATGAAAAGATAAATAAAATTTTGGTATCTTATAAATGAAAACATGGTATATTTATATCACAGAATAAGTAAATAAATGTTTTAAATATATTAAATTAAGTGTTGATATTTTTATAAAACATAAATTTTTATTTTCAATTTTATAATTAATATATTAATCTAAAATAAAATTTATTTTCATAAAATTTATTTAAAAATTAATATTTTTTCATATAATTATAAGATAATTTTATGAGACCTTAATTAATTTTTCAAAGCGTTATAAAATCAGTTATAATTTTAAAATTGGTATTTTTTAAGTAAATGATGATTTTATTTAAAAATTAAATAACTTATATTTAGAAAATTATTTTCATAAAATGGAGTTAATTCTTTAATTATACACATAAAAAATATTAGGGTGATTTTTTGGGTTTTTTCTAAAATAGTTGAATTTTTGTGAATAGTGTAATACGGTAATTTTCCATATTTAATAAATATATGAATTATTGATTCATAAATGATGTATGGATGATATAAGCTCAAAATATTGAACTATCCTTCATTATTTTAATATATTTAGTGATAATGATCTAACTATTAATAGTATTGATCAAAAATAATAAAAAATGAATAAAATATTGAAAAAACACCCCTCTCCTCCACTATAAATACCACCCCTCACCACCTCATATCCTCACACCACCAAAGACTTGAATATTGTCCAATTTATACCCAATACCTCTATAAAACATCTCCCTCGTCTTATGGTCTTTCTGGTCTCACTAAAAATACCATTTCAAAGTTTTTTAAGGAGGTTCTCAAAGAGAATAATTCAAGAGGTAAAACCCTTAATCCTTCCCTTTCATTTTCTTTTATTTTTATTTTATTTTATTATTCTTCTCTCACATCCTATGAAAAAACGTGAATGGTAACTCAAGTATCTTATATACACTATAATTTTATTATTTCAATGTAAAATAAACCATCAAGTATCTTATCCTCTTCCCCTTTTTATTCCAAAAATGAAAACATCGTCTGTGAGGTGCTGATTTACCACCTTCATAGACGATATGTTTTTGTTTTTCAATTTCGCATTCAAGATTGGTCATAAAACCATTTTTATGGTTAAAAAAATTAATATGTTTAATACAAATTATTTAATGTTATAGAACCAGTATATATACAAAATATTAATTCATAACACAAAACTAGCATGTGATGATTAAAAAAACACCAAAATAATCCAAACAGTTATCACTAACTTTTTATCTAATAATTAAATTTCATACCTTATAAACTAATGAAATATATTAACATTTAATATTATTTAAGTTCATTGATAACATATAATTTCAATTCTATACATATATTCTCATTTTACATGTTTTTTCATACATATATACAAGTAAACCGATCATGAAAACCAAGGAAACAAACACTCACAAACAATAAAATTATATTTTATAACTCATTATAATGGTCATAAATGAACTTAATAAAATTAAAATAAATAAAATAAATCTATAAAGTTTGATGAATTAAATAATTAAAGGATTTAATTTGGTTATCCAGGACATTGAGATCAAGTGCAGAACACATTCAGACATAAGGTAAGGGTTTTCTCATCTTACATTTATTTATATGAGATATGCCTTATTCACCACTATTTATTGTGTGTGGTGTATGTATACTAACCTTTAATATATAATATCATGAATCAATTTATATTAATGTTGTTAAATGTCTCATTATATGATTATTAATTTTATGGGGAATACGATTCGATTGATTACAAAGTGGTAAGGGATTCTCCCCAAACCACGATTTTTCTTTCGAGTTACACTTTATCTCTCTTTACCCCAAATTAATTATTCTTTATTTTATATAATCCTTATAAATTATGTTTATATGTTCCAAAATCATTTATCTATATTATTTTATCTTTATTAGATGGGTAAATACATCTTTTATAAGGTTTCCCTTTTCAATTCCTCCCGATAAGCAAGCCTGATTAAAGTGAATTTCCTAATTTATTTCACATTTTCAAGTGCACTCCATAATCTATTTTAAGCCTCCATTATTTTTCTAACATCACTCATTTTATCATGAAAAAATATATTGTTTCATTTATTATTTTATATAAATATTTTTTTCTTATTTAAATGCTCTTTAATATTTTCCTTAAACCGCACTAAAATGTTTCATCTCTAAAATTTCATAAACACTCTTTTTACATGTTTTCCATTTAATTTGAAATCATTTATTACTCAAAAATAATTTAATTATCCTTCCCTTTTATTTTCTATGATGTTCACTTTTACAATATGATTTTATTACAAATAAAAATGATTTTCCAAAATAACTTTTCTTTCCAAAGTAAAAGGATATTTCTCTCAAGAATTTAGCAATGATTTTATTAGATTATTTTCATATATGATTATGATTCAAATATTTCAAAGTGGTATAGAATAATTTTATTTAAATATATCTTTTTAAATCGATAATTCAATATATGATGAATTCATTGGACTTAGTAAGTGATGGGTGGGACCCTTCATAGTCCCTCGATGCATAGGTAGGTCTTATGAGACAAACTAGATCGGGTTTTGGATGAGGACTTACCCATTTATATGGATTCTTTGTTGAGGATTGATGGTATATTTATGATTTATGACATTATACATTCCCTCATTATGATATTAGTAATTGATAAATCATGTGATTATTTTATTATAAGAATATCAATAGTTAAGTTTCTTTCTCATGTAATTATTTACGGCATTATTTAATTAGTTTTCACTCCTTCCATATTATGCTCAAGATTTTGATCTAATGGGATGTTTTTTAGTTATTCATCATGCCTTATTATTTATGATAGTTTTCTCTGTATTTATTACCCTTACTGAACATCTAATATCATCCCTTTATTATGTTCTATTTTTCCCCATGATGTGAAGATGTTTATTATGAATGACTTATAGGGATAATATAGGAGTTTATGGATATTTTCAAAATAGTTTCTATGTTTTTTTCCTTTTAAGTTGTGATGTAAAACTTATGTATGTATCCGGTTTTCCAAATATACTAAACTATTTAGTCCTTTGGGATGCGATCTCTTGTTCATAGTACCAATTTAATTAAATAAGGCATCGGCTCCATACTACTAGGGTTGGGGTCTTTACAGTAGTATTCTTTACTTCCCTGCTTATTGTGCATCCATTTTCAACTTTTAACTAGACTAATATGATCAATGTTCCATATAAACTGGTAGATAGAATTATTTTACAAAAATTATACTAAATGGGGTCTTACCAATGGATATATTATATACTATTCCACACACTCACAATGAATTCTCTAACTTCTTACTCCAAACTTTCTTAGATAAACTGACCAACTTATCTAGAATTTATATAAGTCCTCAGTTGGATTGATCCACTTACCCACTTGTTTGTGGATGGTAATGGGTTTTGGAATTGTATTAAAAACCATATTTCTCAATAAATCCCATTGGAAAGTATTTATTAAAGTGTGCACCTTAATCACTAAAGAGTAATTGAGGCATTTTAAACTGAGAAAAAAATTATTCAAGAATTTCATTACCACATTGGATATATTTTTCATGGTAGTGTTAGATTCCACCCATTTTGAGACATATTACACACATACTATAATGTATGTTTTACCTAAGTAATATTATAAGGGTCCTATGAAATCAATTCCCCACACATTGAATACTTAGACTATGAGGATTGGGTGTTGTGGAATCTCATTTATTCTTTGAATATTTCCTATCCTCTAGTAGCAATCACAATTTGTCACAAATTCCTTATCATCTTAATGTATTTTGGGTCAAAATAATACACTTTTTAAGATTTTAGAAATTGTTCTATCAAAGGCGTAGTGTCCTCTGATAGGTGAGAAATGAAAAAATTCCAACACACTTTTTATTTCATGTTTGGGTAAACACTACCGAATTAGGCCATCTCTGTATTTCTTGAACGAAATAGGATCTTACCTATAGTATGCTATAGAAACTGAAAATGTATTCCTTTTTAGATAAAAAAATGAGGATATAGATTCTCAATCACCAAGTAATTTTATATATCTACAAAACATGTCTTGGATTGAAGATCAGCATAAAAGAGTGTTTCATATAGGAACTCATCAGTGATATCATACTCTTCTTCTTCCTCCATGTGTAGCATTTGCAACCTTAACAAGTGGTCCTCCACCACATTCCCTAAAAACTTTTTGTCTTTGATCATGATGTAAAATTATTATAACAACAGGATTCACCAAATCAACCATGGTTTTTCATCCTTGTTTCTCAACAAGTACCTCAAGATATCATTATTATTGTAGAAAACTACCTTAGAGAGGATAAGATAAGATATGAAATTTTCAAAATAAAATACCATGGAAATAATTTCCTTCTCTATAGTGGTGTAGTTAATTTGGGCATCATTAATTGTGAGTATTTCATAATAGATGGGTTGAATTATATGATCAACTCATTGTCCAAGTACAGATCCCATGGTGAAATTGATCTCATTTCACATCAACTCAAAAACCTTTTCCCTATTCGAAGAGATTATAATTGGGATATCCACTAAATTACTTTTCAAAATAGAGAAATATTCTTTATGGGATTCTTCAAATTCAAATAAAACAACCTTCCCCAAAATATGATAGTGGTCAAGATATCTTGGATAAATCTATGAAAAAGGATCTATTGAATCTTTTGTATCCAATAAGGATACCATGATCAACTCTAGAAACTCTTATATCACTATGATCTTTGTAGGATCATCTTTTATTCCTTACCTTGAAATTTTTTACCCAAGTATAATGGATTCTTATACCATAAAGTTTAAGTTCTCTTAATTGATTACCAAGCTCTTTTCTTAAAATATTTTTGGTACTAAGTCCAAATTTCTCAAGTACACTTAAAATGATCTCCCATATATTTAAAATTGATCCATAAATATTTCCAATAAGTCTTCTGTTATATCAGGAAATATATGTGTCATGTAACTTTATAAGTTAATCAGTGCATTAAACATGCCAAATGACATGCATCGATAGGTGAAAGTACCAGATAGGCAAGTAAAATTGGTCTTTGATTTATCAATCGAGTCCACTAGTATTTGGTTATAATTATTAAATCCATCCAGGAAACAATAAAACTCTTTCCCAACCAATATCTCCAACATCTAATCTATTAATGGAAGTAGAAATTAATCTTTTATTATAGTCATATTCAATGATCTGTATCCCATGAACACTCTTTGGCCTCTAAATTTTCTTGTTAGAATGATCTCACTTTCTTTATTATTTACCATTATTAATCATCCATTTAAATTGAAACTTAAAAAATAATGACCCATTTACTATCTAATATAGAAAAGATAGTCCCCATATTCAACAGTTTTAGCACCTCCTTGAAAAATTCTACCATCGGTGGTTTGAGTCTTATTTAGGGTTTATGGGTTATTTTCATCCCTTCTTCCAATAAAACCTCATTTATAAACATCATGGGACTGATTCCCTTGTAATTATTGATTTCTTAATAAATTTAATGTCTCCTTATCTTCAAAAAATAATAGAAACTTTTCCTATTTATCCCTTATAAAACCTAAATTGATGATAACTGGTAGGGTATCCTTGTCTCTCTAAAATTATTCCCTCAAATTATTGGGCAGTGGATTCAAATCAAGAATCGGTGGATTAATGATTTAAGTAGTGAACTCTCAATAATATTCCCTTGATGGATATTTTGTATACTTTACACTTTAATTTTTGGTGTTTTCTTCATCATCGGTTTTATTCACTTTCTCCTACATTATCTCGCTAATGAGCATCATAATGTTCTTATCCCCTTCTTCTTGAAAGCTCAAAAGTAATTTTTGTTCCTATTCAGTAGGAAAAATCACCAGACAACGTTCTAAATTGGTTCCTTGCTTTATAGATTTTACAATATCAAAAAAAAATCTCCTCGCTAACTCTAAAGATAGTTCTTCCTTGATTTACATCGATTAGTTCCTTCCCAATTTCAAGTAATGGTATTTATATAATTATGGTAACATCCCCTTCTTCTTACATTTAAAGGATCAAGAAATTAGTGGGGAAAATAAATTTTCCCAATTTAATAATCACATCATCAAATATCCCTTAAGGGTATTTAACTGATCCATCAGTAAGTTATAGAGTAACTCTTTTTGGTTTTAATTAATCCAATTACAAATTCCTAAATACACTCATTTTCATGAGATCGATTCTTTTTTCCAAGTCACAAAGCACCATCCCAAAAGTACATGATCCAATAGTGAATAGGATTGAAAATATTCCTAGATCTCTCATATTTGTTGGGATCTTTCTTTGGATGATTTCTAAGCACTCATCACTAAGGGAAATTACTCCCAAAAATTCTAAATTATTTTTACTATAAAAAATATCCTTTAAAAATATTCCATATGCTATAATTTTTGAAATTGATTTAGCAAAAAGAATGATGATATGGATCTATTTGAAAATGTCTAGAAACATTTTGTATTAAACTTCCACTTTCCCTTGCATCATCCTCTCTAGGGATGGAATAGGGTAGATAGGGTTTCATATTTTTATATTCTTACTCTATTATCTCTTCATGAATATAATGTGTAGCTTCCCCTTCTCATTTTACTTATTCTTTATAATATCATCTACTTTAGTCACAACTACTTTTACAGCTCTTTCCTCCTCTAGTTGTTATTTTCTCCTTAGATTTATCCTTTTCTAGTTGCTTATTTTCTATATAATTATTATCCAAGAATAAATTCCTTACATATACCTCACATCCACTTTGTATCATCACATCCTTCACTTCCACTCTAAGGTATGTCTCCTTATTACCTAATAACTGATCTAAAATAGTTTGAGAAATCTACCCCACTTAATTCTCAAGGTTTTGGAGATAAGAATTTTGATTCATCATATTAGTTTCATGGGTAGTCATATGTGGATCTTCTTATTCAATAAAAGCTTGAACCATATCCCCAGGGGATGTTTTTTGGGGTTGAGAAAGTTTTTGTGTTCTCAGATGAAATTTTTGTTACTAGAATTGTTGTTGCGGCTAGAATTATTTTGCTTAAGGGGGTGGGAATGGTTGAAATTTTATTTTGGCTTGCGGTTAAGGTGGGAATCTAGGTGGTCCTTGGTTTAGATTAAATTTATTCCATCATTTTTGTTGGTTCCACCCTTTATTTAGTTGGTGTTGGGGATACACTAGTCTTGTGTTATTATAAGAATTTTGAAATAGTTTTGGGACTCAATTTTAAATTAAATAGTTATAGTTGAGGGTCTGGTTATCTTCCACTCCTTCCCAGTGCTCCTGATAATCATGTAAACCCCCACACATCTTTCAAGATTTCACTTCCATGGTGGGTTCTGGTGATGATGGTAGCTGCTATAGAAATTGGAATGTGTCCAACTTCCTTGTAAGGTCCTCTACTTGAGAGGCCAAGTGAGTGGTATCATCCACCTGGTGTATCCCCCTCCTTGGTGGTCCCCTATCTCTTTTATATAGACTTGCATTGTAAGAGATTTTATCAAGGAGGTCTCAACCAACATCTAGAATCTTCAACATGAGCCCTCCATCCATGGAAGCACCAACCATGTCTTTAGTTGGGCGTTGTAATCCAAAATAAAATGTCTATATCAAAATCCAAATGTTGAATTTTTGTTGTGGTAACTTCTTGAGTAGCTACTTGAATTTGGCCCATGTCTCCATTATACCTCCTCGGTAATAACACTAAAAACATGCCATGCCTTCCAATGTTTTTATCTTTGATGGTCCAACAATAAGATCAGAAATTTATAAATTTATCAATCCTTTACTAACTAATAAAACATAAATAAAAGTCTAATATCAACCTATATATATCCATTGTGATCCTTGAGAGTTGTTTGAAATCTATTTTTAACTTGGTATTTTATTATAGCTTTAGATCAATATGTATTAAAATTAATGATCAATGTGTAAACAATATATTAAAATAGGTTTTTGAGATCAATTTCAAAGGATTATTATAGAAAATATTTCCCCTCTCACTCATGGATAAATAGGGTTGATGGTTGAAAAACCATTCTAAAGTTACTAAATTTTTATGGTCAAGTTTATTAATTATATATAAACTAGTGAAAATTTATTGGTTATATAAATCCAGTAACCTAGACTTATAAATATTGACACATAAATAATATGAAGAATACAAACTACTACTCATATCCCAATTCACTAAATTGATTTTTGGTTCCTCCCTCCACACTCCTCCCAATCAGATTCATGAAAAGAAATGAGATTAAATTAATCATCAAACCAATTCCTAATCAAAACAAACTTCCATAAATGATATTGGAAATAAATTAATTCTCATAAAATTATACACTTGATCCCTCTCCCCTTAAGTAAACTATAAATTCATGATAGAGGAAAGCTCTATCATGCATGATCAATCTATCCTAAGAAGTGATTTTAAGAAAAATGGAATTAAACTAAAAGAAAGAATGATTGAAATTAAAAGAAACTTACTTGAATGAAAATCCATGATTCCAAAAGTAAAGTATTGAAATAAAAGAAAGGATTAAATGTATGAAAGGAAACTAAAATAAGTGTAAAAATATAAGAGAATTTGGAGCTCCCTAAAAGACTCGGTCGGACCTCTTATATAGAGAGAAATTCATGTTGTGGTGTAATAGTAGGTGATACAGCATAAATTAGCATGGACTATATAAAAGATTCCTCCTTTATTTCCCCCATTGGACATATCATAGTGTGGTGAGTCCCTACCAAGTTCTACCAATTTCTTTCCTTTTTTGAATTTTTAATCCTCTTGAGAATCATGGCGTGATACCTCTATTGATCAGTTAGGATATTTTCTATTTTACATTTTCTGAACAAATTATGGTCTAGAAGAGTTATTTCATGGACATAACTCCTATATTATACATTTCTTCATTTGGCTTCTCTAACACATGGCTCAATTACATTGGTCATGGTGGGGTCGATTGTAGGATTTTTACAAGCATTCTACCTAAACTATAACCACTACATGACTCCTTGCTTCATGACATGGAATAAAATTTCTCTAGTGGATAAGTATGAAATCTTATGTTCCTTCACAAAATATTACACATAGGCTCCCTATATATACATATGAAGTTAAACCTAGATATATTTTTCTATATTTTTAGGTCATGATGTGGCTTAATGCATTATAGTGAAAATCTCAAAACATCTTAAATATCCTTTATAGCTTCCAAGCATCATATGTATTGTCCAAACCATTCAGGAGAACATATTGCATATTATCTCTCACAGAATAACATCCTCCACCATGAAGTAAGAATATATTACATATCAAATCTCTTTGAATTTTTAGACAAGTCTAAAAATATTTAGTAATCATTAACTTATGTGCTCTTTTGCTTTAGGGATCACGATGTGAGAAGTATATTTGTAGCGTGAATGACTAATGTAATTATTTAAAGAGTCTTAAAAAAATTCATTCAAAGTATTACGATCCTTTAAATAGACGTACAAATTTTACCTGGATTTTTCGTTCTTTAATTTATTAGTCCATGACACAAACTAATTGGTCATGGAACGAATCAATCTATCTTCCAACATTTCTCCCCTACTCAAAACTCTATCACGGTACATAAATTCCATGTTAAAGAATGATTTTTCTATGATTAATTATCTATTTATCTATCTTCAACCCTGTCATTCCACAAAAATGCTAGTAATAGAACAAAATGTCTTTAATTTACCCAAACTTTATCTAACTACTCAACATCTCTTATTTTTACAAAAACCTCAATAAATCATCAGAATTGCACCATATTATGTACTGTTAAGTCTAAAAAACATTGAGAATAGAATTAAAAATATATATATAAAAATAAAGTAACATATATTGTGAAGTTCCCCTAGGAGAATCAAGTGTCATATTTTTTTGGGGACCCAAGTGAACTAACACTGTGAAACAATAATTCATGTTTCAAGGTGAAGAGGGGTGAAGAAGACTACTTTGCAGTAGGAGGAACCATGCTAAAATTATTCTAACAACTAAAGATCGGTGTATTTATTAGTTTTATAGAATTTTAATTCACCAAACCATAATTTTTTGGTCACACTACAGAGATGGTCAAAGATATTATGAGATACTTTGAGGTCTTTGGGATTCAGTCTTCCATATTTTCATTTACAAGGATCACACCACAAATATGGGTGTCACTCTGTAATGCATGTTATGAATACAAATAAATTTCATCCCATATGAAAAAATGTATGTGTGATGAAACAAATAGTGATATGCCTATTCCAATTGCATTCCAAGGATGATCTAGTAATCTTTTGAGGAGATGAACAAGGGTGCACACAAAGTCCAAATTCTAGAGGAATTTGAGGTATGGAAAGTGGAGATTTTTTAAATTTTTTAGGCTTATTGTTCATCTTGTAATAAAATATAAAGATAGTCCTCTCACTCCTTTATTTGTTCCATTGATAATAAATTGGAATCTAGGTAGTAGGATCGCAAACACTACACACCAATGAGTGTCCACTAGATAATAAGGATGAGTGAACCCTATAAAAAACCCTTGAATCCATGTGTTTTTTTCTTTCACAACCTTTCATCCTCACATAATCACCATCAAGATCATTTCTCACTAACATTTAAATAGAATCACATTGTAAGGAATTGATAGTTGGTGTTTTTTATGAGAACTAATTCCCCCCTTCAGTAATGTTATACTCTCCCCTAGACCTATCAACTAGTATCAGAGCATTACTGAAAATGGTTCGAGGTAAATTTCTCAAAGATCTGAGTTCAGTTTCTAATTATGTACATATCTGATCGATGATATCCATGGATTAAATGAATACCATAAACAACAAGGAAGTTTCTGTGTTTAATGGAAGGATTCCATCTATGGAAAGAGAGGGGATGGTTATGTATCATCTATCACTCAGCCCAGACGTTCTTTATATCATTTGGAATAGTATTGATTTTCCCAAAACTGGAATGGAATACACTCAATTGGATAATAATAATATTAAATTTTATGGGATAGCATGCAATGTGTTACTCTCATCACTCTCAAGGAAATATTTTACATGAGTTATATGAATTAATATAGCAAATGAATCTAGATAAATCCTATGATATCTATAAAGGATACAAGAAGGTGAGAGATTATTAGTTTCAAACCTATCTAGATTTGTTAAAATATATTTGAATAGGATAATACAAATCGGTGGATTAATTGTTCATTGGAGTAAAAAAGATTTTAAGATTGATTATAATTTATGGTGAAAAATTTAAGGATTATACCATTATGAATAAGTTTATGAGAATACTCCAAGATAAATTTGATGTGAATATTTTATTCCTTGAGAATCAAGACTTGGATGAGTAGACCATTGAAAAAATCAATAATGTTTTGATCACATATGAGATGATAAGAGGGATATCCTTAAGAAGGAAAGAAAAAATAGAAAAGTATACTCATTAAATACTTTAAAAGAATTAAATCATGTTGATTTAAATAATTATCATGAGGAAGAAAACAATATCAAAGTTGATTCCATGAACTTTGAATTATATAACACTTTATTCTCAAAAGGCACGCAGTAAGGTAAAGGTAAAAGTAGGGGAAATATTTTATTTATATTATTTAATTATGGAATGATTAGAAACATTTTAATAGGTTTACTTGAGAAGAAATAAAAATAAAAACTGGATAATAAATTGAAAAGATCATCTCAGAGGAACCAGATTTATAATAGTCATAATAGAGGAAGATTATTCAATCGAAAATTAAAATACAATTCAATAAAGAAGAAAAATATTTTTTCAATTTATGAATCTACATATTGTGATGAGGAAAGTAAAACAAAATAAGATTATTCAAGGAATAAGGGGGAAATATACTTTATACAGAAAAAATACCAAAGATTCCCTATGTAGAGAAGAAGAATAAGGGACTAGTGATAAAGATAGAAGTAATGAGTAAATACCAAAAGAGTTTTAACTCAGTGTAAATATCATGGTGTAATTGAAATAAAAGAGAAACTAACGTATTGAAGATAGAAAATGACTCATTAAGGAAATACCTTGATGATTCGAAAGCTAAAGACATTATACAGAATGAAATTGAATTCAAAATAAATATAAGAGATCTCAATGAAATTCTTAAATCAAGAGATAAAATTATTAATATTACCATAGAAAATATAATTTCCAAGATTGTGGAGACTAAGTCTCTTGAGTAAAATATTAAATAAGCTGAAGATTCCTTGAGCATGTTTAAATCTGTGGATTTCAAATATTTGATGAATAAAGTCGGTGAAATATCCAAAACAATAGAGAAAGTTTTTGGTGCTACTAGGCATCTTGGTGATCATCCTTTTGTACCAATAACAATTTCTTTGGACACTGAGACTTTAAATTTTAGTATTGTAATTAGAAATAAGGTAAAGAAGATGGTGATAACACCACCCAAAAATGAAGACATGCCTACAACCATATTTGATGATGGTGATGAAAATTTTGGAAATAAAGAAGTTTGGAAAGAAAATAATGTTAATATCAAGCCTAAAGCCAATATCAAGGTAAAATAAAAGGATCCTAGGAATGATAAGACTAAAAAATATCATCATACATCAAATTTGAAAGAACAACAATGAGTAGATTTTGAAGAACTAATTTTTTATCCAAGGTTATTTCACTTTGAAGGAACATGTTGGTGTTGTAGAGTCTATAGATAAAAAACATATGTGTTCTAGTATAATCTATCACTCCCTCAATTAAATAGATGTGTTGAATTGAGGGGGTTTAAAGTTTATAAAGTCTAGTAAAGATGACATCCTAAATAGAAGGTACAATTGAAAAATTAATTTGATTATCTTGAGAAGATTTGTGAGAGGTTTGATCACCCTTGACACACCGCTAAAAAGTTTCTTACCATTTAACAGAGCAGATGAAACAAAAGGAAGGTTCCAAATTTATTAATAATAGGAAAAATCAAGAGTAAGCAATGGTGGTTGGGGTAACTTATAAGGATGAAAATGGATAGAAACTTTGGATCCATGATAGTGATTTCTCATTACACATGATTTGTAATAAAAATATTTTTAGAGATATCCAATGGTATAATGGATACATTTCACTTTCAAAAACAAATGATCACTCAATATACAAGGAGTTGGATACACCAAGATTGGTAAGAATAAATCCATTGATATTCTCTTTGTCAATGGGTAGAGGCACAATCTTCTTAGTGTTTCTCAAATTTTTGATAATGGGAATGAGATGATATTCTGGAAGAATGAGTGTTTCAAAAAGAGTTTAAAGGATGGTGTGATAACATTAAAGGGGGGTCAAATAAATAGAAAATTTTCCAAATTTCGAAAGATCAAAGTTCATGTTACATGAGTATAAAGAATGAAAACCAGTTATGGCATAGAATAATTGGATATTGTGGGAAGAAGAGTATAGTTAATATTATCAAGAATGAAGTTATAAGAAATTTACCTAAGATTAAAAATGAAATACTAAACACATGTTTCATATGTCATAATGGAAAAATATTGAGAAAGATTCAAAAAAACATATGAAAATTTAAAATAAGAAACCTCTTGAGTTAGCACACTAGGATGTGGTTGGACTGATGAGGTTGAATTCAACTAATATAGATAATTATTTCATGGATTTTATTGGTGATTTTAATCATATGACTTTTGTTTATTTTTTATTAATTAAATATCAAGCTCTTAAAATATTTAAACAATTTCATTGGATTACTAAAAATAGAACATGGTATTTCATCAAAATATTCAGATATGATAATGGATATGAATACAATAATAATTAATTCATGGTATATCTTGAGAATCATGTGATAATACATGAGTATACAACTCTATACACACCAAAACAAAATTGAGCTATTGAGAGGAATAACTAGAGCTTGGTGGACATGGGAAGAATAATTCTTTGGTAAGGAACTTAAAAACTCTTTTGGATATATGCCCCAACTATAGTTGTCTATATTCTGAATCAATTATTACTCTAACCCAATTTTAT
Source organism: Viscum album (assembly GCA_963277665.1). Classification (NCBI taxonomy): domain Eukaryota; kingdom Viridiplantae; phylum Streptophyta; class Magnoliopsida; order Santalales; family Viscaceae; genus Viscum; species Viscum album. Next base: position 1,846,880,007 of record OY728150.1, read on the forward strand.
CAAAACATTGTATGAGTCATGGTTTGAAAAGAATCTATGTTTATAGAACTTGAAGGTATTTGGAATCCCATTCTTTAGCAAGATTAAAGACAAACAATTTAGAATATCTGATAAGAGGATATATGAAGGAATATTTCTTGGGTACACACTGAGTGAAAGAAGTTAACAATGGTATAATAATAATTTTATGGATATTATTAATAGTTTTGATTTTATTGTATTGGAAATTAAAAATTACTCACAATCATAATTTCTCATCAATGATAACATTAAAAAAATACCTTGAAGAAATCACTAGATAACATGAGGATATTTTGTATATATGAGTATATTTTAATGCTTTTTATAGTGATTCATAAAATTATGGCATTGAGGAAGGCTTGGTACAATGAAGTCTAAGTTCAAAAGACTTGGAAAATATATTAATATTAAAAATATTATTATTGATAGTAGTAAGGGGGTAAAACCTGAAGAATCATGAGAATTTACAATTATATCATCTTTTTTTAATAGGTTAAACCAAATATTACAGATGAGTCCTTAAAATAGGAGTATTGTATTTCAGTGATGGAGGAAGAGCTTAACCAAATTGAGGATAATGACACTTTGGAATTGGTGTCATGTCTCAAGGAAAAAAATGTGATAATAAAAAAATAGTTTTTTTAATAATCTAGATAATAAAGGTAAAATAGCACCTAACAAATCACATATTGTATGAAAAGAATATTCTCAAATTGAGGGTATTGATTTTTATGTAACTCTCTCTCGTCACAAGTATAAACAAAATTCAAAACATTCTTGTGATTTGTGCTCAAAGTAACTACAATGTTTTACAAATGGATGTAATGTCTACATTATTTAATGGTGAACTTGAGGAAGAAGTCTAAATTAAAAAACTAAAAGGTTTTATCCTTTATGGGGATGGTTCTTGGGTGTGCAAGATGAAGAAGGCATTATATAGGATCAAACAAGAAACTTGAGCATGGTATTAAAAGTTATATAGTAGCTTAAAGTGATTTAAATTCAATAAAGTAAAGGCGGATTCAAATATCTATGTTTGGGTATATGTTAAAAATTCCCTCATTATGATTATATATATTGATAAAATAATTTTTATTGGAAATTGTGAGCAATATTGTGAGGAGTTTTATACCCAAATTATGAGACTTTTTGAAATGTCAATAATCGATTAGATGAAATTATTTTTAGGAATATGATTTATAAATACAAAATATTTTATCTATATCTCACAAGATAATTATTCTCATGAGTTACTCAATAAGTTTTTAATGGAGGAGTCAATATAAGTTTCCACTCTAATGGAAAATGGTACGAAGTTTTCCTTGGATGAAGAAGGATACATTGTAGAAAAAAAACAGAGTTCTGAAGACTCATTAGTAATCTACTCTATTTAACAACATCGATACTAGACATTGTTTGTGTAGTTACACTTTATTCACAATTCCAAAGTACCCTAAAGGATTCACATATTATGGTAGTAATGTAAATCTTATGTTTCCTTAAAAGAACACTTGATTATGTCCTAATATAACAACTTATAACTTAAAAACCCATAATTATGAGTTTAATAAGAAGGATTTTACTTTATTTAATTTCTAGGATCTTTTATATTTATATTTTTATATAATTAAGAAAACAATTACATAAAAAATAGGAAACTTCCACACAATATACATTTTTTCCACAAAACAGGTTTCTGTGTTTACACACTAATTTCATTCATGGAAATTTTTCTTCATTCGAGACATGTCATCATAGACATTTATATAGTTCATATACATACTTAGTCTCTATGAAAAATATTTAAAAACATGGCATGATAATAAAATACCAGTAATGGATATAAAAGAAAAACCATTAATCCTTTTGGAAAACATGAAAATTGTAACACCTTGAGATTTTAAAAGACGAACATCATGTTTGATAGCATGTATGACAAGAAACGGTGAGTTTAGAAGATAATATAACACCCCAAGAATTTTTGATCTATTTATTTTTAAATAAATTCAATCTCTCCAATATATTTTGATGCACACACCATCAGATTTAAACAAAACATGGTAATCTATTAAAATATTGTTTAAACAACACCATTATAACATAGCCGTTAAATTGGTGGGTATGAATAGAAATAAATAAATTATGAAAAATATATTATTTTCACATTTTTATTTTTTATCTATTTATTAGAAATAAAAATAAGAATCATTTGAAAAAAATAATTTTCTTCTTAAAAGCTGTATTTTTCTAAAAGGCAGTTTCGACGTGCCTTGCACACATATTTTAAAATTTTTTTTACAACTATTAAAAAATTTATTTGATAAAATGATAATAATTTTTTAAATAATCATATAAAAATTATATTAGGGTTAATTTTTGGTATTTTTCTAAAAAAATTCATTTTTTGATGAATAATCAAAAATTACTAGTTTTTATTAAAACTGGCTTTTTGTTTCAATAATTTCAATGTTCCTTTTTTATTTAAATTTTTTTAAGGTACATTATTTAAATTATATTATAATAAATACAATTTTAGTTAATTTAGTCAATTTTACTTTTAATTTTGATTTTAAAACATTATATACTTATGAGAATTTTCTCTTTGGAAAAATTGTTTTTTCGTCGCGTCTACAAGTTTAATTTTAAATTAAATTTTTCCAATTTTTTTAGTTTAATTTTGATAAAAATTATTCCATAATTGTAATAAGAATAATTAATATTATATAATAAGGTAAAATTAATTATTTCACATAATGAATAATAAAAACAATAAAAATCAATTACTATGTTTAAGATTAAAATGAGTTTAGCATAAGGTTAAACTACAAAGATAATGGTTAAAATGACCTAAACACCTATCCAATTCCTATTTTATAACTATATTTATACCCTTACCTCCTTAGAATCAATTTTTATGAGTTTTTGGGAAATTTTTTCCTAAAAGTAACCAATATTATAATTTAAGTAAAGAAAAGGACAAAATGACACCCTCTTGCTCTTAAATTTCAATTATATGTTAACATAGGGAAAAAATATGAGAAAAAATATGGATGGTAATTTTGAGCATAATAAAATTAATTTTATGTGGTAAATTTATTTTTAATTTTTAGTAATCATATAATTACATTAAATGTTCAAGCAACGCCAATGCAGTAATTATTTAATTAATAGAAAAATAAAATAAACGATACTAAAAATATTAAAAGTAAAATAAGTTGAATTAATTATTTTATTCAATTAATTTTTTAGATAAATATATCATTTTATACATGTGTTTACATATTATATTCGAATTTCATCACTGTCTTGAAATTTTTTAAATTTAAATTAATTGAATAATGTCAAAATCGACATTAATGTTATTTGTAATAAATGATATTTTATTAAATGATTTAAAATTTCTAAAGACCTATATTCTATAAAATGATTATTAAATGTTTAAAAATATCAAATATAATCCATTAATTGAACAATTTTTCTTTTATAGTGATTATATTGACCCTTAAAGAGTAAAAACATTGTTACTGGAGTTAAGGTTAAAACGGTGTCTTTGCACGTTACATACGCTTGTGTTAAAATTAATTTTCAACACACATAGGATATTTATTTAAAATTTTGGATTTAAAATTTAAAATTATTAGGTCCAAATTATCTAATAATTATCATTTTATTTTATGCTTAAAGGATAAATTACCTAGGTTAAAAAGACTAGTTAACGTACTGAAAAACTAAAATGGTAAAGGGAAACTTAGATGTTAAGGAACAACATGTTTAAAACATGTTTTTTATATTTTAGAGATTTTTTGGGACTATATAATCCCTAAACCACTTTAATTATCAATTTTTAAGCCACTTTGGGTGAGAGTAACTTCCCATTATTGAATAATTTTAGGTATTTACAAAAAATGTCACTCCTCAATTATAAAAGGGAACTCACTCCCCGCACTTATTCACACATATCAAGCCATTTTTATTGAAAAAACCCTATAAAAATCACTCTCTAAAATACTTATACACATTTTAGAGTTTATTTTATTCCCAAAATTTCAACCCTATGGTCTTTAAGAAAATATCCAAAGGAGGTTTCTCTAAGAGAAGGTAATTGTATTCACAAAACTAATTCTTTTTCTTTTTTCTTTTACAACCTTATATTATTTATTAAAACTTAAAATATAATAATGATAGTATATCAAATATATCGATATATTATAATGTTTATGGAATAATATTTATCCATCTCCACTTCCACCAAATGGGAAATGAAATCATCAAATCTTATATTCGGTGGACTACCGCCACGCGAACTGATGTAACTCATTTCCATCAACACATCTCACAGTTGGATATAATGATATATTTAATGTATATATATAATATTTATGATATAAATATAATTATTAAATTTTAATATCACATACACCTTCTTGATTTTCATTCTGTTTAAAATATGATAACGTTGTTCATGTGTATGACAGACTATCGCCTCACAAAGCGATGTGGTTCATTTTTCACATACGCTTTACATGGAAGGTAATAAAGATAAATTTAATGAATATATTTTAAATATATGACATAATATAAATTTTTTAAAATTAATATATTATACGCTTCTTTACCCTTTCACGATTTAATGGAATGATATTGCCGCTCATGAGTATGTACAACCTACAGTCACCACAAAGCGATGCAATTCATTTTCTATGTCCAATTTTCCGACAGTCACCACAAAGCGATGCGATTCATTTTCTATGTCCAATTTTAAATAGTGGTTATAATAATGTATATAATAAAAAAAATATTTATAACTTTAATATCATTCTTTTTATGATGTAAATATATCCTATATACAAGAACCATAACTTTTATGACAAAACACGCATGAGAAAATAAGGCAATTAACACCTGAAACAACAAAAATAATGAAATATTATAAACAAACAGGTGGTAAAATGTTAAAATAGGTTCATATATGATATGATATATATGATTATGGTTCTTTAATTGATCTATAATAAAACTATATTTATTATACATGAGGTTCATACACATACGAAGGGAGTTGAACCTGAGGTAAGGGCTTCCTGTCTTGTTTTTACTTCCATGAGACATATGTTGTATTCACTACTTATTCCTTGGTGTAGTGTATATACTGACTCTTTTGATATTTTATAATGTGAATCTATTTATATTCATGGTATTTAAAGTTTCATTTGAATTTATGTCTTTCATGGAGCATATGATTCAAAAAATACCAAAGTGGTAAGGGTTTATTTCATAATCTCGTCATTATTCAGGATTGTTTATATTTTAAGTATCCCTTGGGAGAATTATTTAATATTTATATATTAAACTAAATATATTTTCTTCTATTATGTTTATTCATTAAATTTTAAATTAATATTACCATTTTCCACTCTTTGGTATTTAAAATGATTGAAAAAATGTTTTTAAAAAAATCCTACTTCATTTCTTTTTGGTCCAAAACCATGTTTTATAAAAATGTTTTCAAAAAAAATTAACATAACCAAATGATTTGTTAAAGAAATTTTTACCCATGTTTTACTTTTTTAAAAGTGTTTTGAAATAAATATTCATGTCATTTTCTAAATAATACATGTTTTGATTTTACCAAAAATGTGAAAGAAATCATTGTTTTAATGTATACGGCATGAATGGAATTTTCTACAGTCATGACCACACAATGTTTTAAAACTTATTTTATAATTTTCAAAGGTTATTTTTAATGAAATTTGTTTTAAAATTTTGTTGTGAACTTTTAGTATTGAAAATTTATTTTCAAAATGAAAATATTATTTTCCTCAAAAATGTTTTTAAGGATTTTTTTCATGGTATTTATATTTATCAACAACATCAACCCTTTATTATAATTATGATCCACTATGGTTAAGTTGTATTTATATAATCCTTATTCTTTATTTAGATGGTTTATGATCTATTTAATTGAGGATGTAAAATTTTATTACCATTCACCATATTAATCTGGATGGTTTATAATTATGTTTATTTGATTGGGATAGGTATTAACATTTTTCATGTTAGTTTTTCAATACAAAATATTTATGTTTATTATGTTTCACCCCTTTCATATAAGGAATTCATTGGAATTATTAAGTGATATATGGTTCATAGAATTATATATCCCCTCAATGCATCAGTAGGTCTCATTAGACAAATCAATTATCCAAATTTAATAGGTTTTTACTCATAGTTTTAAATTGTATTGTGAAAGGTCTTGATAGTATGTTTATGAGGTATGGAATTATTAATTATCTCATTATGAGATCAGTTATTAATGTTCGTGTTATTATTCAATTATTTAGAATATTCATGGATAAGTTTGAAGCTCATGTGATTATTTATGTGGCTTTATTTGATCATCTTTTATTCTTACCATATTATGCTCAAGTTATTATTTAAATGTCATGTGTCTTGGTTATTTACCTTGTCATATTGATTATGCTTATTTATTCATGATAGCTTCTGTTGTACGCTTACCCTTACTAAACATCTTATCTCACCCCTTATTTTTTATTTTTCTCAGGATACCATAAAGTATTTTTTTTATTAATATATCAGGATATGCTATGGGGAATAATGGAATTATAAAAGAAAATAGGAGGCAAATTGGAGTTTTCTCGGCTCTCGGCTCCCGGTGCCTCGCCCATAACCTAGGCGGCCATGTTCAGCGCCTCTTCCCCTCCCTCATCTTTAGAGAAGGGGGTTGCTCTTCCCCTCTAATTGAGAAGCCTTCTTCCCCTTCCCTACCTTCCTTTTCCATTTATTTTCCTACTTTCCCTAAAATCTCCATTTTCCCTAAGGTCTCGGATCTCTACGACGGCACCCCTCAGCTCAATATTTCAACCTCGTAATTTTTTTATGCTTCTTCTATTATATCCCAGAATTTGGTAGCTCGGTTCCCTTCACGACGTCCATCAATCGTCATCTTCGAGATATTTGTTTTTCAAAAATGGGGGCTTCTGGAACATGCAACTGTTGGGCTCATGGACAATCGGAATATTATGATTCGGTACTCCTCCTCAGAAGATCTGATCACCACATGGTCTGGGGCTCCTCGATCCTTCACTGACTTTCACTTTCATCTTATGAAATGGAAATTCGATCTTCATATTAAGTGAGACACTCTAACAAAGGCTCTGTGGGTATGCTTTCCTGATCTCCCCCTCCCCTTTTAGAACCCTTCTATCATCTGAATGCTCAGGAACCTGGTAGTCCATTTTCTCTATTCAGATTCGAGAACCAGTTCAGTATGCTTCCCGATCTCTCCATGCATCTGTGTAAAAGTTGATGTGTCAAGACCCCCAGTCGAATGGATTTGGATTTCGATAGGATAGGAATTTTTTTTAAAGAAACTGTTTGTGTTTCATTCCTAGATGCTCTTTTGTTCATTGTGTCACCACCTTAGGCACCTATCCCATTCATGTCGGCACGGAGGGAGTAAATTCCAAGGGGGTCATGTTTCCAGTGACCCTACCATAGGAAAATATGGACTCGTGGCTGGGTCTGGAGCCGATCCTCCTTATAGGCTAATTTGTGAGGCTGCTACTGATCAGTAGAAGCCATCTCGATTTTCCTAGGATAACCTAAGAGTCAATGATATTCTCCATTAGCCAAAATGTGATTTGGGCGTGGCATGCTTGTCTGAGGATGTTGTTGGGCCATAGTGTGATAGTGGGGTTTGTGCAGGACTTGATCAATAAGGGGTTGGTAGGGATGAAATGTAGGTCCACTTGGATGCTTCTTAGGCATTGTAGTTGGATCCTCTAAATCCAGCCAATGTTAATGAAGTGGATGAGGCTGTTTGTGAGGATGAGTACACTGGTGTGGGTTCCCAGTGTCTGGTTCTAGCCGACATCTCAAAGCATTTCCAATTTATGGGTCGAGGCTTTTCCCAGATAGGAGCTCCAAACAAGTTACAGCATGTCTCATAAGATAGAATTTCTTATGCTGAGAAGGTTAATTCCAGAGGTCCAATTTCGAATTCTACAAACCGTTTTGCAGTGTTGGGAGAAGAGGATGGCCATGCTTGTGGGGATCCTAATGGATAGTATCCCTTGGTGGAAGGGGGTTTTTCTCAAGAGTACATGGATGATGATTTCGATCCCATTGCGTACAAGGAAGAGGTTATTACATAGGAATATCTTAGATCCTCGTTGCAGAAGGAAAAAAATATTATTGTGGATTCTGACAGCTTCATTACAAAAAACGGGAGGGCACAGCTTAGGAGGGACTACTCCAACCTACCTAGTCCTCATGTTACTAGATCTGCAAGCAATGGAAAGCTGCCCCCAAATGATCCTACACCTGTAGACATAGTTCCCTTGAGAAAGTTCAATGGTGATAATTCTAAGGTGGATAACACCTCCATCGACCCCGCACTCGCAGGATGCAAGGTTTTTGGTCCATTCATCCCCTCGGGTGATGAGGTAATGGTGGATTCAAGACTCCAACATCAGACAAGCCTCAATGAAGAAATGGATGATGAATCTTTGTCCATTATGGTGTCGAAGAAGATGGAGGAGGTCCCACTTGAGGAGACATGGGAAGTTATCATCCATTCTGAGGAAGATATTTTTGAGAAATCGATATCATTCAACACCTCGAAGGAGGATCGGGTTAAGATGTATGAGAGAGTTCTTGAAGTAGAAACTAGCAGGATGCAGACAGAGTGGGTTGAAAAACAAGATCCTATTTTGGCAAGAGGGTTTAATAGTGGGAAGTTAATAATGGAAGAGTTCATTCAAACATGGGACAAGTTATCTATTTGGTTAGAGGAACACATCAAAGATGATATGAGGTTAGAGGTAAATGTTCTTCTCTGGAAACTACATAGGAATGATGCATATAATAGACTTAAAATTGATTTCAATGGTCGGTCTATATATTTCGCTATTTGATGCTATGGTTTTCTATTCAAACTTGGGTTCTCACTTTACCTTAAAAGTGTTGGAAATAAAAAAGTAATTTATGATGATAAAAGAAAACACTTTGTGTATTTGATGTTTTAAAATGTAATGTGAATTTCAAATTTTTATCTAATTTTCCAAGACTACTAAACTATTCAATCTGTCGGGATGCAATTTCTTGTATCTTATTCAAATGTAATAAAGTAACCACTAACTCTATGATACTAGGATTATGGTATTTACTATTAGTATTAGAGAAATTTTAGTAGAAACCTTGGAAACTATATTTATTAAAACATGGATTAAGGAACATAACCCTATGATAGACATTGAGGATAAGTATAGAATAACATATTAAAGATTTGGTAAGGTATGGATTATGTGGTTTTCTAAAAATAATTCCCTATATGAATACTAAAAGTATATCTGGTTCTTAAATGGATATACCTAGGGTCAATAACTATGAAAAAAGCATGTTGGACTTGACTTAAGCATTACTTGGTACACAACAACGGGTCATACTATACACATAGTTTGACACTCTTAAGGAATATGAAATGGCTAATTCAAATTTTCTTTACAAACCATTATAAAGGATTTGAAAATATTTTTATGATTTGAAAACATTCCCAAAGAAACCATGTTTATGATTATGAGATTAGTCATGCATAAATTTTTCATTTTATGCTAGGTGTTTCAATATTTTTGGGATTATACATTATGTTTCATAATTTTGTGATCTAATATTATATATACTATTTTTTATAAATGGATCCTAGCATAAGGAATGGTAACCGTATCAATTCAAGTAATCTAAAAAGTAAGAATTATCATTTCATTTATGGGATTACGCCAATCCTCTGAAGGGAACTAGTCTCCCAAACTTTCTCATCATACAAGGACATAGTATCATGTGTTATCAAGACAAAAATAATTCTCCAAGTTTTATTTCTTTGAAGGGAAGAAATAGAAGAATAAGACTATATAGAAAAAGATGGATAAAGGGAGTAAGGGAAAGAAGGATTTTCCCCCATGTGATAATTGTGGAAAGAAATGCATTGTTACTTGCTTTAAGGGAATGGGAGTTTTTTATAAATGTGGATAGAAAGGATAACATGCTCATGATTACAAGGTTAAGAAAGAAATATTTTATTTTTAGTGTTTCAACTATAAGAAGATGGGTCACTATTCAAATTAATTCTCCAAGTGTCATTGGAATATATCTTAGAAAAGGCTAAGGGATCAAGGTTAAGCTTATACTATTGTTATGGCTGAAGTATAATGATTAAAGTTATTTTGTATTTAGATTCAAGAATTATGTAAAAGGAGTATTTTATCAATGATATTATATTTATATGAAAAATTAAATTTATAAGGATTGTATTTTAGTATTTATTCTTTAAGGATTTGAGAAAATATGTTAAATGGTACTAATGACCAAGAAAAGTGATTCGGTGGCAAGTTAAACTTATTAAAAAACACATTATTAGGGGATGATAACCCATAATATGTTATCTATGTTGAGATAATAAAGTTTTGTTTATGTTATAATATTATTCACCTTGAAATTAGTTAGATATTGATGGTTTATATCATCTTTTCTGGAGTTTATTGCATGTTTGGATTTATGGAATATATTTGACAACCTAAGATCTTATTTTTTGGAAGCATGCATGTTTTCATTAAGGTTTTATGGTGATCAAGGTATTCAAATATTTTTAATGTGACATTAATATCCACTTTATATTTTCTAGGGAATATAATGTTGATTTAGTGACCTTCCTTATAAATTTTTGGACATTGAATTTGGTTAGACATGTTTTAGATGAGTCTTAAGTTTAACCATTTATGAAATGGATTAAGTTCAATTTTGGGAGTAACTATTAAGGTATTAGAGATTAATATATTATATTGGATAACTTATTCTGACCATTTTGGTTTTGGAAAAAATTTAAATACAGGAAAAATGACTTTTCATTATTTTATTGATCTAAATATATGTTAAATGTTAATTTTAGTGCTTCAAGCATAAAAATTAATATTGCATATTCATTTATTAGAGTAAGAGATGAAGTAGGAATTGATAAAATCACAACCAAATGATGAAATTGTTCCTATAAAGCATAAAGATATCAAGTAAGTATATTTTCTTATGTTCTTAGTCTAGATGGAAAATGAAATCCTAAACTCATGGAAAAATATCTTGAGATGAAAATTTTATCCTAGAATCTTCATTTTCGATGAATAAAATGGTCCCTTAACTAATCACAGATTTATATATTTTTGGTAATTAAATTTTCTAGATCTTTCACTTTATTATAATCCATGATCTTTATCAATCTCTATAATTATTTACTCTTTTCTTCCATATTCATATCTTCACTTCACACCAATGTTCTCTTATTTGGAAAGCTATTATGTTTTATTCCAGATGACCTTCATACTTCTCTTCTTTTATTATCAAGGGAATGTTTTATTAACCCTTTTTACAATATGTGTTTTTAATAAGGTTACTTTCAAATGTCAAACACTTGATTATTAAGATCGAGATTAAATTGAAAAAATGTAATTTATTTAAGGGGGTAGAATGTAACACCCTGATATTTTAAAATAGGAATATCATGTTTGGTAGCATGTCTAAATGCAAAACCAATATTAGAATAGAATTTAACACCCTAAGACTTTAAGATATATTTCTTTTAAAATAAATTCAATCCCTTTGATAACCTATGATGCACACAACATCGGGTTTAAAAGAAGTGCAATACTCTAATAAAATATTATTTAAACATGACCATTATAACCTAGCTGTTAAATTGAAGGGTATGAGTAAAACTAACTAAATTATGAAAAATATATGGTTTTAAAATTTTCATTGGTTATCTATTGATTATAAATAAAAATAAGAATCATTTGAAAGAAAAATAAATGTTTTCTGAAAAACTGTATTTTTCTAAAAGGCGATTTCGTTGTGCCTTACACGCATATTTTATAATTAATTTTTACCAAATTTAGAAGATGTATTTGATAAAATGATCTTAATTTTTGAAATCAGAATATCAAAATTAGGTTATAGTGATTTTTATTTTTCTAAAAAGTTTCATTTTTTGATGGATGGTAAAAAATACTAGTTTTTATTGAAAACTACCTTTTCATTTATGTGAAAACTACCTTTTATTGAAAACTACCTTTTAGTCTGTGGGTTTAATTTTAAATTAACTTTTTCCACTCATGTGAGTTGAATTTGATAAAAAGGATTCCATCTTTATAATTAATATAATTGATATTATATATTAAGGAAAACTTAATTTTTTCTCTAATTGAATAGTAAAAATAGTAAAAAATAATTATCATGGTTAAAGTTAAAATGTGTTTGTCATGGGGTTAAACTATAAGGATAATGGTTAAAATGACTTCAAAACTTGTCCAATTATTATGTTATGACTATATTTTGACCCTTATGAACTTAGTATCTATTTTTATGACTTTTTGAGATATTTTTCTATGAAAGTGACTTATATAATAATTTAAGTAAAGAAAAAAGACAAAATGTCAGACTCTTACTTTTAAATTTCAATTATGTGTTCATATAAGGACAGAAGAAATATGTGAATGAATATGGATGGTAATTTTGAGCATAATGAAATTAATTTCATAAGATTAATTTATTTTTAATTTTTAGTAATAATATAATTACTTTAAATTCTTAAACAATGCCAACACAATAATTATTTATTTAATAGAAAAATAAAATAAATGATACTAAAAATATTAAAAGTAAAATAAAATGAAGGAATTATTTTGTTCCATTAATTTTTTAGAAAAATATATCATGTTATACATATTTTTACAGAATATATTTTAATTCCACCATTGTCTTTACATTTCTTAAATTCAAATTAAATGAATAATGTCAAAATTGACATTAATGTTATTTTATAATAAATGATATTTAATTAAATGATTTAAAATTACTAAAAATATTATCTTCTACCAAGTGGTTTTTAAATATTTAAAAATATCAATTATGGTACATTCATAGACCAATTTTTTTAGTGACTATATTGACCCCTAAAGAGTAAAAATTTTATTACCATAGTTAAGGTTAAATAGTGTCTTTTTATGTTACATGTGCTTGTATTAAAATTAATTTTCAACATATATAGGATTTTTATTTGATAAATTGAATTTAATATTTATAATTAATGGTCCAAATAAAATAATACATATCATTTTATTTTATGCTTAAAGGATAAATTACCTAGGTTAAAAAGACTAGTTACCGTAGTGAAAAATTAAAATGGTAAATATAAGGAAACTTAGAAGTTAAGGAATAACATGTTTAAAACATGTGTTTTTTTATGTGGTGGAGATTTTTATCGACCATATAATCCCTCCACCCCTTTAATTTTCAATTTTTAAGCCACTTGGGGTGAGTGTGGCTTCCTATTATTGAATAGTTTTAGATATTTACAAAAATTTCACTCCTCAATTATAAAAGGGCACTCACTCCCCTCACTTATTCACACATATCGAGTCATTTAGTCTCAACCAAACCCTACCAATATCTTTCCCCTACATTCTAATCCACATTCTATAGGTTCTTGCCTTCCAAAAATACTAACCCTAGGGTCTTTAAGAAGAGATCCAAATGAGGTTTCTCTAAGAGAATGTAATTGTCTTCACTAAGATCATTATTTTTATTTCTTCTTTTACAACCTTCAATTATGTCTTAAAACTTCCAATATAATAACATTAATATCTCTCATATACTGATATGTTATTATGTTGATGTAATAACATTTATCCATCTCTACTTTTATTAAATGGGAAATGAAATCTTCAAATCATGTGTTCGGCGGACTATCGCCTCGTGAACTCATGTAACTCATTTCCATAAATACTTATCATGATAGGATATAATAATGGATTTAATGTATATATATAATATTTATTATAAAATTATACTTATAGAATTTTACATATACCATCTTACTTTTCATTCCATTTAAAATAAGATAATTTCGCTCGTGTGTATGGCGGACTACCACATCAGGAAGCGATGCAATTCTTTTTTTTTCATAGACTTTACATGGAAGGTAATAATGATAAATTTAATTAATATAAGTGATATTTATGATATGATATCAATTTTTAAAATTAATATATCATACACTTAATTTTTGATGAAATATGTTTATGGTTCCTCAAGTTTAGGAGACATTATGCCCAAAGCCTATAATGATGTAGTTATTCTTTCATTACATGATTTCACATTAGGTTTACCACATTTGTTTCCTTCAAAGGTTTCTTAGGTCCCAATGATTGATTATGGGGGGGTTGAAATTGTTTCACAAACCTTCATGTTAGGTTTACCATTTTTTATCTTCCATAGAAACTCCCAAAAATTCCCTCATCCATAACTGAGTACGGAGCTGCTTTCCAAAGATAGGTGGTCATTCGTGGTTTCATACCAAAAAATGCTTAGGAACTCACATTGCTCGAGAGGACAGGAGGTTGGGCTCATCACACCCTTTTGGGGGGGGGATTATTTCGTACTCCTGGACTCTCTTATAGATTTAAGATATGTTTGTGAATCTCTTCCTATTCCCGATACAGAACCAATTACCCTAATAAAATGATCAGGTATTGGATACTTTCATGTGTAAAGGGAGCTCCATTAATGAGTATATATGTAAGTATCTAACATTTTGCATCTATTACCTATTATTACTTAGTAATTTGTAACTACTTATATTTTAAATCCATATAATCAGGAACTCTGAAGTCTACTTCCATCTAGGGAGGCGATTAATATCTCAAGAATGGGATTGAAAATTTATTTGAAATCCTACATATCTCGTTTATAATAGGAATCAAAATTCTTGTAGTTAATTAAAACCATGCAGTTTAACATCATATGGAAAGGATATATATTAGGGAACTTGGGCACCAGTTATTGAGCTCGATCCTTAAGAAGGCATCTTACGTATCCAATTTGTAATAGGAATTAGAGTCATTGTAGTTCAATAGAGCCCTTGAGACATACCCTGAGGTGGATTCTCTTGTATGGGGGAAGTTATATCAAGCATGTAAGGGCCTGGATCTGCATGGATCAACCCTCTGTGTGTTTTCAAAGACTGAGGTACTAAGAGGAGGCTTGAAGGATGTCTGGAGTAGTTCGGTTTCTAGAGTTTGAAACAAGGGAGGATTTCATGACATGTAATAATTTTACATGATGTAAAAGTAGGTTTCATGACATGTAATGAATCGAGGTTAGAAAAAATAAATAAAATGAAGAGGTGAATCCTTTTTTGGAATAAACCAAACCTTTAGGATTATACGATGTGAAGGGGGATTACATATCATGTAATTCTCCACTACAACGTTGTTTTAAACATTTACAACCACTCAGGTTGTCAGACCCTACAGCTGTAGCACCCCTCTCTCTTATTCCAGGTAACCTGACGACCCCCTCTTTGATGTTTTGAGGATTCCTTCATCAAGGGTCGATTCTTAGCTTCCCTCCTTCGATACGTAGAGATCCATCTTCGGTCTAAGGTATGTTCCACCTCCGTTCTTGTGGCTTCTTTGATTTGTTTCCTTCTGTTCCTCTTCACCATGTGATGGAACTTGATCTTCATGTTTCTAATGGAGTTTTGTTGGTTGTTTTTTGGTGTGTTTGAGGTGTGGCATCCTTGGGTGGATGTAGTTCTTGAGGAAGAGGTGATCGTAATCTGTTGTGTTGGTCTGTTCTTATACGAAGAACGTTGACACCCTTTTGAGGTAGGGGACTTGATGCTTCTCTTTTATTTACATGAAATCATAGAGTTACAATGTTTTATCCCCTTGGATCACAATTAAATAAACCTAATAATTATTTGAATCAAATTAAAGAATTGGTATTGATTGCATAGCGATGTTGCTACTTTGTACTGTGATAATGTTTTGCCTCTTGATTTGCTAGATAGTGTGATATTCATGCCTCACTTGGAGTAGCATATGAAATTGTTAAAGAACGTAAAGTCAAGATTAATTGTTTAATTAATTTACTAAAAGGTTTAAAGAGACATGTTTAATGAATCGGGTTATTGTTGCAATTTGATAATAATCAAATTTATGCAAGTGTGCATATTTAATTAAATTGATTAATGAACCGGAAGCATGTTAATGCTTGTTGATAAAACAATTATAGGCATGTTGAATTAATTGTTTTATTAATTTTTGAAATCTCGTGATATCTTGCTGCTTAGGTTATCCGTAGTTGGAACCTGTGATTAATAAATCAGTTAATTCACGATGGAATAAGAATTTATTTTGTGATAAAAGATAATATATTTTAGGGAATGAGTTATTTATTTACTTGTAAAGGCTAAGAAATTTTTTCTTTGGAGTCGTGAGAGCTCGTTGTGTGTGAAGGCTGAATGCTTTGTTTTGGGGCCAATAGTTCAGTTAGTATATTTGTTTCCTGCTGATTATGATGTGATGTAAGCCTGGGATGGTTGATCCTAGAGGGTTGTGATATGTGGGGCGGGGAGGCCCAGATGTTATGTGAGCTAGGGATGGGTGAGCCTGGAGGGTTATTGTGGTATATGGTGCGGGGAATCCCGGTTATTGTGGCAGCAGTTGATGCTTGTGATGGCTGGATGCATTGGGATATTCATGTAGGTATCAGGGAGGACACCAAAGATGACAGAACGGGTCGACGCTGGGTTTACCCATTGATATGAAAGATGGATGCTTGTTTGAATCTATTGATTGGCCGACAGCTAGGTTGTTTGTTTATTTTCTTTTTTTCCCCACTGCTTGAGGCGGATGGATGTTCTTGGTTGCTTACTTTGTTTAGATGATTAGGATGATTTCCTAGAGCACCTGGTAATATGGAAATTAATAATTTTAATAAATGAATAAATTTTTAACTCATGGGGTTGGAGCTTGCTGGGATGAAATGTTGAGGTTATAATTCTGAGAAGACATGGACTCAGTTTTCTTATTCTTGGAGGGCATGGAACTTTGTTGTGATGCTAATTAAATGTAATGTGGAAATTTTTAATGGTTAATAAATGGTTAAAGAATTAATTAACTTAAAGTGAAACTGATGAAAAGGAATAAAATAACATAATGTATCTCTTTAAATTGTTATGTGCTTATAGGATATCTGGTCTTAGTAGTGGCAGAAGGGAGTCCGAGAGACGTTAGATATAGTTGAGTCTAAGACTAGGTTATACTCATAGTTTAGTTGTGAGTTATATTATATCATGTAGTTTTTGGGTAATAATATGATACTCCACCCTGTCGGTTAGGACAATTGATGTAAGAGCCCAGTTTTTGCTGCGAAAGACTTTGGAATATTCTTGATGATATTCCAGAGCAGAGCCTTCAGACGGCGTGCGATTCCGAGCCCCGGAGTGGCCGGAATTAAACTTTCAGTGCGTTCACACTGGAAACGCCAAATAAATGGGATAACTCCTAAATGGAGTTTCGGATCAGAGATCTGAGTGTACGGATGGGTCCGGAATGGGTTTTTTACCCTAGGAGCGACATAAAACTTGTCGGCGCGGGATGTTTGGACCCCTCGCCCGCTTCTGGAACGTTAAACGGATTAATTAATTAATTAATTAATTCGTTTAAGGGAAAAACGCTGGTATCTCTTAAATGGTGGCTCAGATTGGAAAACTGAGGGCACCGTTGAGTTCGGAGCGTGCCGTTTACCCTAGGAGGGGTGTAAGTTTCGCGGGCGCGGGTCGTTTGTGAAAAAAGGGCCCCAGGGGCATTTTTGTAATTTGGCGGCCTCGGGCGCTAAGTTTACTAACTTTTGAACGGAGTCTTAGAATAAAATTACGAGACCGCCGTTGCGCTTAGAGCGTGGTTCTTAGCCTAGGGGAGGCTAAATCCTGACCCCGTCGGGAGTTTGGGTTCGGGGTTGTCGGGCGGGCATTTAAGTGATTTATACTTAAACACCCCCCCCCCCCTTCCTTCTTCTTCTTCTTCTTCACCCTCTCCCCTTCCCTCCTCCATTCCGGAGAGCTCCGGCGAGGCGAGCTCCAGCGAGCCAACTCCGGCGAGGCAACGGCGCAGGGCGGATCGCGCGGGAAGCGTCGGGCGAAGCCCCACGAGGTAGGTGGTGTTGTTTGAGTTTTAAATCCCAAGCCCCCTTTGAACCCCAATTTTAGCATCGGTTCGTCATTTAATCTTCGAACAAATCCCACGAACGCGTAGTATACAATTTTCTCTTCCCGACGCTTGTTTCGGATTTGAAATCGGAGGTCGGAGGCATCCGCAATCATTCGCCGAAGTTTGCGGGAAATTCGGGTTTTCTGGGTGTTTCCGGTGGGTTCCGGCGGCGGCAGGGGCTGCGGCTGGCGGCGGCGCTCTCCGGTGGGGGCGGCTGGCGGCGGTGCCTTCAGCGGGAGCGACGGCCGCGGCTTCGGAAGGCCGCGGCGGCGGCAGGCCGGTGGCGCCGGCATGGCACCGGCGAGAGAGCGGGGGGGGCCGCGCGGCTCGCGGCCCCGTGCGGCAGAACGCGACCTGCGATAAGCGGGTCACTGTTGGAAATCACGACCGGCCAGTTGGCCGGTCGGTGGAGAACCCGCGCGGCGCGTGGGTGTCAAAGGGAGGCGGGCCGCGGAGCGGCGGCCCGCGGCTCGGCTGGACCGGGCCCAGCGGCTGGGCCGCGGTCCAGCGGGCCGGCCGGAGCGGGGCGGACCGGCCGGCCCGGGCCGGTCCGGCCCAAGGGGGGTTTTCCCCTCGGACTTCGGACGCCCGTATTTCGGGCTACGGGCGTCCGTTTTGCGCGCCGTCTGTGGCAGCGCGGAGCTTGCGTCGAGGGGAATGTTTTGAGATGGTTTCGGGAAATTTTAATTCCTGAAATGAGGGGTCGCGGAGGCGCGATGTGTCCTTAAGTGGGCGAGTGTTTTCCCTGAGTTTCTTGTTTTGAACGGCGCGGATGCGTCCGACGTCCGATTTAAGTGCCGTCAGCGGCGTTGTGACCCTAGCACTGAGGCGGAGGTTTCCAGGGCAGTTCCGGGCGTTGAAGCCGGAGTTGAGGCGTGGACCCCACGGCCCGTCTTTTGAGCTGCGTGTAGCTTTTAGCGGCTTTTTCCTCGGACGACCGTACGGGGCGTGCGAGCAGTCGATGTTGGGTGTTTTTCCGAGGGCAACGCGTTGGCGCAGTCTGCCCGCTGTAATTCTGCACGATGGTGCGGGCCCCGTGAGGGCCGTTTCGGGAGTCGACGGTGATTTCCAGCTTTATCACCGGGTGACCGTTTTGGACAAGTGAGTAGTCCATTTTGTGTGTTTTTTCGAGAGGATCGCAACAGTGTGATCCGTTCGTTGAGTTTCGGGACCGGGTTGCGGGTCCCACGTGGCACCGCTTGTGTGCGGTACGCCGGAAGGCATCTTTTTCTCCGGGTACCCGTCCCATGCAAGTAAGCAGTCAATTTGACGTGCTTTTCCAAGAGCTTTGCGATGGTGCAGTTCGCCCGACCTTTTTCGGGGACGTGGTGTGGGTCCCACCCGACCCGGCTACGGTGAATAGTGCACTTTTCACCGGGTGTCCATTTTGGGTGATTGAGTACTCAATCCCGTGTGTTTTTCCGAGGGGATCGCAGTGGCGTGATCCGTTGGTTCGGTTTCAGGATTCTGGGGTGGGCCCCACGCGGGTTGGTCACGGTGAATAGTACCTTTTTCCACCTGTTGACCATTTCGGGCGAGTGAGTAGTCTAACTCGCGTGTTTTTCCGCAAGGATTACAACGGTGTGATCCGTTTGGCTGTACGCAGCCTCTTGCGCGATCTTGAGAAATGTGGAAGCATGAAAGGTGCTTCAGTGGTGGTTCGCCCTACTTTGCTTGTAGCGGACCTTTGGCAAGTGATCGCGTGCACTCCCGTGTGAGTGATGTAAATGCTTGAGGTGACGTGGTTGGTCATGCCTGGGCCTTTGAGGTGGAGTTGTCATGTCACGCCTTCGCGTTGATGTAGGGTGTTGTGTGCACGATAGCCCTTGGGCTGGAGACGAGGTATACTCTGGGGGTATACGGGAGCGCTTGGAGGTACGTGTGGTTTGTACCTGAGATGTTCGTGCGCTTGGTTGGGTTGACTTGGGGCCACACATCGTGTGGGCCCCACGTGCGTGCTGTGTTCTGCTTTGCGTACTTCGACCCCTCACGACGTAGAGGGTCCCTCTGTGTGTTTGTTTGACCAGCAGGGTGGAGTTTTTCCCCTGGCTCTGTGCTCGTTGGTTGACCAGCAGGGTTGAGTGGTCTCCCCCTGGTTTCATTCTCGATGGATCGGCCGGTAGCGGTGCTAGTGGCACCCCATGATGGAACAGGCACTGAACCCCTTTGGGTGAGCTATGCTGGAGTTGGGTGGTTGCGTGATACCTACTCCGTGATCGGTTGGCCAGTGTTGTTCCCTCCGGTGTAGATGGCAGAGCGGTTCTGAGTTTTACCCTCCAGCGAGACTGGGCAGTGGGTTACTTGTCGACTTCCTCAGGCTTACCCTCCAGCAGGGCTGGGCAGTGGGTTGCTCACTGACTTCTAGGGTTTACCCTCCAGCAGAGACTGGGCAGTGGGTCACCCGACGCTATTAGGGTCTACCCTCCAGCAGAGACTGGGCAGTGGGTCACCCGATGCACTTAGGGTCTACCCTCCAGCAGAGATTGGGCAGTGGGTCACCTGACGACCTCTTAGGGTCTACCCTCCAGTAGAGACTGGGCAGTGGGTCACCCGACGACCTCTTAGGGTCTACCCTCCAGCAGGGCTGGGCAGTGGGTCGCCCGTCGTCTAGTTCCAGGTCTACCCTCCGGCACGGCTGGGCAGTGGGTCACATGTCGACTTATTCCAGGTCTACCCTCCAGCGGGTCTGGGAAGTGGGTCGCCTGATGATGTATTAAGGTCTACCATCCAGCGGGGATGGGCAGTGGGTCGCCTGATGATGTGTTATGGTTTACCCTCCAGTAGGGTTGGGCAGTGGGTCGCCGGATGAGGTGTTATGGTTTACCCTCCAGTGGGGCTGGGCAGTGGGTTGCTTGACGACGTATTAGGGTTTACCCTCTAGCAGGGTTGGGCAGTGGGTCACCAGGTATCATATTATGGTTTACACTCCAGCAGGGCTGGGCAGTGGGTCACCCGATATTTGGTTATGATTTACCCTCCAGCGGGGCTGGGCAGTGGGACACCAGTTAGAATTCCAGGCTTAGTCCTTCTACTAGGCTAGCATGTGGCTTTCCTCCGTGATTACCGGAGCGGGACCCTTGGTTGTACGGGTCAGTGATGGAACGGTTTGACTTTGAGGAGACCTCTCGACTGTAGGGCGGTGATGAGGTGTGGCTTGACTTTCCTAGAACTCTCAAGTACGAGGGGCGCTTTCCCCACCGAGACGCATTCTTGTGACGCGATCTAAAACTGTGCGGGCGAGTCAGTTCCACCCAAAGAGGATAGTATCAAGGTGCGGTGACTGAGCCCCTTGTCTTGTGGTTCAGGGCAGACGTGCGGTTTGTTGGGCGACAATGATGGGTTATGTATGGGACTGTTGGCTACTTGTTTTCTTGGGCTGAGCTACGGGACGGAGATCCCCTTATGAGATTGTTCGGGCTTCTTGGCAGAGCATGAGGATATGTATATACCTTGTTTGAGTACCCACTTCTTGGGCTTGGTTACTCTCCCTCCAGGAGAGGCGAAGATGCGCGGGGTATGCCACGTGCTTTCTGTGTCTAGCTTCTCATGGTTGGATGAGTCTACTCTCCTGCTATAGGCAGCGAAAGCTCGACGAGAAGTGCATCTTCTCACCGTTCCTAGCTCCTTGTGTTAGGACGTGTCTTCTACATTTCTCTTGTTGGGTTGAGCTGGACTCTTTACTTCGTTTTCAGTTGTACTCCTCCACTTTTCTGTTCGCTCTACTGCTCTCCCTTCGGTACCTCCTTTGTTGCTCCCTCGAGCCTTCGGGGTATCCTACTGAGTATTTTTATACTCACCCCTGCTTGGGCTTTGCCCGCACTTGGTGTGCCCTTGCAGACGAAGGATAGGTGGGGCGTGACTTCAGTGGAGCGTAGGAGCTTGGGAGCTTGGACCGCGTGTGGTGGTCGTGGCCGGGTTCCAGGTGGCAGACTCGTCAGCTGTTTCTTTTCGTTTACCTATTGCTGGGTTGTGGCACTTTTTGGTTGGGCGCGTGTTTTTCCCCTTTTTCCTTTCAGCTTGTACCTTGTACTGTTTAGAGGTCGATGCACATTTGTGGTATTTATATAGCAGTTGCCCTTTCCTTTTCTTTGCTTGTCTTTACTTTTACTCTACACTGTTGCATTGAGTTGTTGCGTGTGGGTGTACAGGTGCTTAGGCAAAGGCCTCCCTGAGTTATTGTGCCTTCGGCGCTGGTCGCCAGCCCCTGGCCTATGGAGGCGGGCTTGGGGTAGTTGCGGCTCGAGCCCGGGTAGGTTCGGGTCATGACAAAGTGGTATCAGAGCTGGTTTGTTCCTTGGGACGCTGTTCGGACGTCCTTAAAAGAGGAATTGGTTGGGATTTAGGGCAATAGTGTTAACGTGTCTCGAGAGCGGCTCTCAGGACAGGGAGTCCAGTGATGGTGCGGCGGCCGACGTATCCATTCACCAGGACCTTGATAACCCGCTTGTCGACTCAGCATGATGAGACACTTGTTGCGGGGAAAATTGGTTTGTGCATCACATAGGACCGAGTCTTTTACTGTCCTTCTTGAGTCAGCTCCCCACCGTTGTTGTTGTTGGTATATACATGTATGCTCATCTGACCGCGGCACTCCTTGATAATATTCAGGATGTCTCCGTGAGGACAGCCAGCCAAGATACCAGCTTTGGTTCGTGACGACAACCTTGTGAGCTACGAGGCCACAGTCCAGGACCCATCATGCGAGCCCCTTTCTCCAGGTGGGCCGGTAGCAGCACCCCCACCTGTTGAGCAGTAGGCAGTTTCAGCAGAGCAGGCTGAGTTTGAGCATAGGTTGAGCGCGCTCCGGGAGTTCCAACGGCAGAGACCACTGAGGTTCAATGGTGAGCCAGACCCTCAGGCAGCAGAGGCTTGGCTCGAGGTAGTGGTTCTCCTTTTCAGGCTTGTGCGAACACCGACGGATCAGATAGTGGATTTGGAAGCCAACCTTTTTCGTGGAACAGCTTGGCGTTAGTGGAGTCTGGTGACTCAGTTTCTAGATGAGTCGTCGTTTCTGTTGTACGACTTTCAGTTGTTGCTCCGTGAGGAGTTTTACCCTCCTGCTTGCGCTCCATTCGGATTCAGGAGCTCCTACAGTTTCAGCAGGGAGGGATGACAGTGGCCGAGTACGCGGCTAGTTTTGCAGACCGTGCACGCTTTTACCCGGACTTGGTCTGTGACGATGACCTCTGAGCGCGGAAGTTTGAGCAGGGTCTCCGCTGAGAGATTCATGTTGTCATAGTACCCTTGGGAATTTCTACATATGCCAGGGTTCCAGAGCAGGCGTTGGTGACAGAGGGCTTCCTGTCATGTTTTGCGGTTGGTAGTGGCAGTGGGCGCGACGGAGCCGGGACGTCTGTCGTAGCTAGCAGGCGCTGGAGGACTGGACCTCGATGCAGGTGGCCTTCCCACTGCCGGTTTCGGAGACGTGGTCGTATACCACTGTGGTGAAAAGGGCGCAAGGCCTCAGTTGAGGATGCCCTTCCGTGAGTGGATCCCGGGCCGTGGTCGTACACCACAGTGGTGCCGGAGGGTACCAGGGCATCCTAGAGAGCGTTGGTGCTATGCTTGTGACAGGAGAGGTCACTTGGCACGAGACTGCCCGACCCGATTTGCTGGGAGCATCGGGCAGGCAGCAGGCGCACCGCCACGGCAGAGGCAGCACCGTGATCGGAGTAGTACCTAGAGAGGTGGTGCTAGCAGAGGAGAGGGAGGAGCTGGAGGTGGGGGACGGCTTTACGAGATCTCCCCGTCACCACTATGCGGTCCACGTCAGGCTCTACGAGTTGACGGTTGGGACCATGGACAGCCGCGAGCTTTGGATGTCTACGATCCTGCAGAGCATGGGATGGTGAGAGATACCCCTTGCGACCCTTCTACTGCTTACAGTAGAATTGATGGGATCTGAGTGTGAAAGGTTTTTCTCCCTTCTCCTTTTTTGAGGTGCTACCAGGGTGATGCAGGGCGTCGGGTGTAACCCTGTGGTGGTAATGAGGAAGGCACGAGACCTTTTCCTTTAGTCGATGGTGTTGACTCCTTCGTCTTTTTGAGCGTGTAAGAGAGCATCGATTGTGGAGCCTCTAGCGTGACCAGATATCCTTGGGTGTTTCACCATATGGATATTCTGAAGTAGGGAATCACCGGGCCTTGTTCCAGGTGTGGGCGGTGATTCCAGTCGCAGCGTGCGACGTAGAGGTTTGACCGGGGAGGTGAGCTACCCCCGAGGGCCTTCAGGCCGTTTGAGACCGTGCAAAGGGATGGCGAGGTACCCTACCGCCTTGCCCTAACCCCAAAGTCTGGAGTGGGAGCACGACGTCGGCAAGGGCCGACCTAGCATGGACAGATCAATCTCTTTGGTCTGTGTGTGGGGACGCAGAGTTGTGCGTGGGTTCTTCTGGGTATGGGAAAGCCAGGTGTGGGCTTAGTACCCTGTGTTCTTCCCTGGTTTTTCTTTTCGAGGACGAAAAGCTTGAAGGAGGAAATGATGTAAGAACCCAGTTTTTGATGCAAAAGACTTTGGAATATTCTTGATGATATTCCAGAGCAGAGCCTTCAGACGGCGTGCGATTCCGAGCCCTGGAGTGGCCGGAATTAAACTTTCAGTGCGTTCACACTGGAAACGCCAAATAAATGGGATAACTCCTAAACGGAGTTCCATATCAGAGATCCGAGTGTACATATGGGTCCGGAATGGGGTTTTTACCCTAGGAGCGACATAAAACTTGTCGGCGTGGGATTTTTGGACCCCTCGCCCACTTCTGGAACGTTAAACGGATTAATTAATTAATTAATTAATTCGTTTAAGGTCTAAACGCTGGTATCTCTTAAACGGTGGCTCGGATTGAAAAACTGAGGGCTCCGTTGAGTTTGGAGCGTGCCATTTACCCTAGTAGGGGTGTAAGTTTCGCGGGCGCGGGCCGTTTGTGAAAAAAGGGCCCCAGGGGCGTTTTCGTAATTTGGTGGCCTCGGGCGCTAAGTTTAGTAACTTTTGAACGGGGTCTCAGAATGAAATTCCAAGACCTCCGTTGCACTTAGAGCGTGGTTCTTATCCTAGGGGAGGCTAAATCCCGACCCCGTCGGGAGTTTGGGTTCGGGGCTGTCGGGCGGGCGTTTAAGTGATTTATACGTAAACACCCCCCCCCCCTTCCTTCTTCTTCTTCTTCTTCACCCTCTCCCCTTCCCTCCTCCATTCCGGCGAGCTCCGGCGAGGCGAGCTCCGGCGAGCCAACTCCGGCGAGGCAACGGCGCGGGGCGGATCGCGCGGGAAGCGTTGGGCGAAGCCCCACGAGGTAGGTGGTGTTGTTTGAGTTTTAAATCCTGAGCCCCCTTTGAACCCCAATTTTAGCATCGTTTCATCATTTAATCTTCGAACAAATCCCATGGATGCGTAGTATACAATTTTCTCTTCCCGACGCTTGTTTCGGATTTGAAATCGGAGGTCGGAGGCATCTGCAATCGTTCGTCGAAGTTTGCGGGAAATTCGGGTTTTCTGGGTGTTTCCGGCGGGTTCCGGCGGCGGCAGGGGCTGCGGCTGGCGGCGGGGCTCTCCGGCGGGGGCGGCTGGCAGCGGTGCCTTCAGCGGGAGCGGCGGCCGCGGCTTCGGAAGGCCGCGGCGGCGTTTGGAGCGGCGGCGACAGACCGGTGGTGCCGGCAGGGCGCCAGCGAGAGGGAGAGGGGGGCCGCGCGGCTCGCGGCCCCGTGCGGCAGACCGCGACCCGCGATAAGCGGGTCGCTGTTGAAAATCACGACCGGCCAGTTGGCCGGTCGGTGGAGAACCCGCGCGGCACGCGGGTGTCAAAGGGAGGCGGGCCGCGGAGCGGCGGCCTGCGGCTCGGCTGGACCGGGCCTAGCGGCTGGGCGGCGGAGCGGCGGCCTGCGGCTCGGCTAGACCGGGCCCAGCGGCTGGGCCGCGGTCCAGCGGGCCGGCCGGATCGGGGCGTACCGGCCGGCCTGGGCCGGTCCGGCCCAAGGGGGGTTTTCCCCTCGGACTTCGGACGCCCGTAATTCGGGCTACGGGCGTCCGTTTTGCGCGCCGTCTGCGGCAGCGCGGAGCTTGCGTCGAGGGGGATGTTTTGAGATGGTTTCAGGAAATTTTAATTCCCGAAACGAGGGGTCGCGGAGGCGCGACGTGTCCTTAAGTGGGCGAGCATTTTCCCCGAGTTTCTTGTTTTGGACGGCACGGACGCGTCCGACGTCCGATTTAAGTGTCGTCAGCGGCGTTGTGACCCTGGCACTGAGCCGGAGGTTTCCAGAGCGGTTCTGGGCGTTGAAGCTGGAGTTGAGGCATGGACCCCACGGCCCGTCTTTTGAGCTGCGTGCAGCTTTTAGCGGCTTTTTCCTCGGACGACCGTACGGGGCGTGGGAGAAGCCGATGTTGGGCGTTTTCCCGAGGGCAACGAGTTGGCGCAGTCTGCCCGCTGTAATTCTGCACGATGGTGCGGGCCCCGCGAGGGCCGTTTCGGGAGTCGACGGTGATTTCCAGCTTTATCACCAGGCGACCTTTTTGGACAAGTGAGTAGTCCATTTTGTGTGCTTTTTTGAGAGGATCGCAACGGTGTGATCCGTTCGTTGAGTTTCGAGACCGGGTTGCGAGTCCCACGTGGCACCGCTCGTGTGCGGTACGCCGGAAGGCATCTTTTTCTCCGGCTACTCATCCCACGCAAGTAAGCAGTCAATTTGACGTTCTTTTCCGAGAGCTTTGCGATGGTGCAGTTCGCCCGACCTTTTTCGGGGACGTGGTGTGGGTCCCACCCGACCCGGCTACGGTGAATAGTGCACTTTTCACCGGGTGTCCGTTTTGGGCGATTGAGTACTCAATCCCGTGTGTTTTTCTGAGGGGATCGCAGTGGCGTGATCCGTTGGTTCGGTTTCGGGATTCTGGGGTGGGCCCCACGCGGGTTGGTCACTGTGAATAGTACCTTTTCCACCTGTTGACTGTTTCGGGCGAGTGAGTAGTCTAACTCGCGTGTTTTTTCACAAGGATTACAACGGTGTGATCTGTTTGGCTATACGTAGCCTCTTGGGTGATCTTGAGAAATGTGGAAGCATGAAAGGTGCTCCAGTGGTGGTTTGCCCTACTTTTCTTGTAGCGGACCTTTGGCAAGTGATCGCGTGCACTCCCGTGTGAGTGATATAAATGCTTGAGGTGATGTGGTTGGTCGTGCCTGGGACTTTGAGGTGGAGTTTTCACGTCACGCCTTCGCGTTGACGTAGGGTGTCGTGTGCACGATAGCCCTTGGGCTGGAGACGAGGTATACTCTGGGGGTATACGGGAGCGCTTGGAGGTACGTGTGGTTTGTACCTGAGATGTTCGTGCGCTTGGTTGGGTTGACTTGGGGCCACACATCGTGTGGGCCCCACGTGCGTGCTGTGTTCTGCTTTGCGTACTTTGACCCATCGCGACGTAGAGGGTCCCTCTGTGTGTTTGTTTGACCAGCAGGGTGGAGTTTTTCCCCTAGCTCTGTGCTCGTTGGTTGACCAGCAGGGTTGAGTGGTCTCTCCCTGGTTTCGTTCTCGATGGATCGGCCGGTAGCGGTGCTAGTGGCACCCCGTGATGGAACAGGCACTGAACCCCTTTGGGTGAGATGTGCTGGAGTTGGTTGGTTGCGCGATACATACTCCGTGTTCGGTTGGCCAGTGTTGTGCCCTCCGGTGTAGATGGCAGAGCGATTCTGAGTTTTACCCTCCAGCGAGACTGGGCAGTGGGTTACTTGTCGACTTCCTCGGGCTTACCCTCCAGCAGGGCTGGGCAGTGGGTTGCTCACTGACTTCTAGGGTTTACCCTCCAGCAGAGACTGGGCAGTAGGTCACCTGACGCTATTAGGGTCTACCCTCCAGCAGAGACTGGGCAGTGGGTCACCCGATGCACTTAGGGTCTACCCTCCAGCAGAGACTGGGCAGTGGGTCACCCGACAACCTCTTAGGGTCTACCCTCCAGCAGATACTGGGCAGTGGGTCACCCGACGACCTCTTAGGGTCTACCCTCCAGCAGGGCTGGGCAGTGGGTTGCCCGTCGTCTAGTTCCAGGTCTACCCTCCAGCACGGCTGGGCAGTGGGTCACCTGTCGACTTATTCCAGGTCTACCCTCCAGCGGGGCTGGGCAGTGGGTCGCCTGATGATGTATTAAGGTCTACCCTCCAGCAGGGCTGGGCAGTGGGTCGCCTGATGATGTGTTATGGTTTACCCTCCAGCAGGGCTGGGCAGTGGGTCGCCGGATGAGGTGTTATGGTTTACCCTCCAGCGGGCTGGGCAGTGGGTCGCCTGGTGACGTATTAGGGTTTACCCTCCAGCAGGGCTGGGCAGTGGGTCACCCGGTATCATATTATGGTTTACCCTCCAGTAGGGTTGGGCAGTGGGTCACCCGATATTTGGTTATGATTTACCATCCAGCGGGGCTGGGCAGTGGGACACCAGTTAGCATTCCAGGCTCAGTCCTTCTACTAGGCTAGCCTGTGGCTTTCCTCCGTGATTACTGGAGCGGGACCCTTGGTTGTACGGGTCAGTGATGGAACGGTTTGACTTTGAGGAGACCTCTCTACTGCAGGGTGGTGATGAGGTGTGGCTTGACTTTCCTAGAACTCTCAAGTACGTGGGGCGCTTTCCCCACCGAGACGTGTTCTTGCGACGCGATCTAAAACCGTGTGGGTGAGTCAGTGCCGCCCAAAGCGGATAGTATCAAGGTGCGGTGACTGAGCCCCTTGGCTTGCGGTTCAGGGCAGACGTGCGGGTTGCTGGGCGACAATGATGGGTTATGTATGGGACTGTTGGCTACTTGTTTTCTTGGGCTGAGCTACAGGACAGAGATCCCCTTACGAGCTTGTTCGGGCTTCTTGGCAGAGCATGAGGATATGTATATACCTTGTTTGAGTACCCACTTCTTGGGCTTGGTTAATCTCCCTCCATGAGAGGCGAAGACGCGCGGGGTATGCCACGTGCTTTTCGTGTCTAGCTTCTCATGGTTGGATGAGTCTACTCTACTGCTATAGGCAGCGAAAGCTCAATGAGAAGTGCATCTTCTCACCGTTCCTAGCTCCTTGTGTTAGGACGTGTCTTCTACGTTTCTCTTGTTGGGTTGAGCTGGACTCTTTACTTCGTTTTCAGTTGTACTCCTCCACTTTTCTGTTCGCTCTACTGCTCACCCTTCGGTACCTCCTTTGTTGCTCCCTCGAGCCTTCGGGGTATCCTACTGAGTATTTTTATACTCACCCCTGCTTGGACTTTTCCCGCACTTGGTGTGCCCTTGCAGACGACAGACAGGTGGGGCGTGACTTCAGTGGAGCGTAGGAGCTTGGGAGCTTGGACCGCGTGCGGTGGTCATGGCCGGGTTCCAGGTGGCAGACCCGTCAGCTGTTTCTTTTCGTTTAGCTGTTACCGGGTTGTGGCACTTTTTGGTTGGGCGCGTGTTTTGCCCCTTTTTCCTTTCAGCTTGTACCTTGTACTGTTTAGAGGTCGATGCACATTTTTTGTATTTATATAGCAGTTGTCTTTTCCTTTTCTTTGCTTGTCTTTACTTTTACTCTGTACCATTGCATTGAGTTGCTGCGTGTGGGTGTACAGGTGCTTAGGCAAAGGCCTCCCTGAGTTATTGTGCCTTCGGGGCTGGTCGCCAGCCCCTGGCCTATGGAGGCGGGCTTGGGGTAGTTGCGGCTCGAGCCCGGGTAGGTTCGGGTCGTGACAATTGACACCCTGGGGATTCTGAGCCCTGGGGGGTGTTTTCCCCAACATCCCGGTGGGAGTATGGATGGATGACTACCCTCTTTGACCCCACTCTCTTATCTTGGTAGTTACTTGTGCTAGTATTCATAGCAGTTAGTTTTCCCCATATATTTGTGTAGATGGTTGTAATGGATTGTGGTTATTTCACACACATCTATTATGGATATAGTTTTCTAAGGACTACTATAGGCATAACGTGTATAGGGTGTGATGGATTGAGGTTCCTTACTCTATGTATGGGTTGTGATGGCTTTAGGTATAATACCCAATGTATGATACGCATTATACGGGTTGTGGTGGCTCCCAAAAACTACTTGGTTACTTTTGGTTATGTGTACATGGTGGTGTAATGCATGAGGTGCATGTTGTGGTGCTTCTCTCAAGTGTCTGTAGGCTAGCCTTTTTGGAGAGAGATGCCCAGGACTTGCGACGTTGGGGCAGAGGGAAAAACTAGCTAGAAACTAGTATAGGGATACCCTTGATATTATTTATTATATTGTATGCTCTTGTATGCGATTCTTGGTGAGGGTATTCATGGTGATTTTGAGAACTTAGCATACATGTTTGGGTGATGAGTTAATTTTACTTGTTGTTTACTGTGTTTTAGCATGATTTCTTTATCTTTTGCACGAGAGGCTCCAGGGAGGATCCTACTGAGTATACTATTATACTCACCCTATGTATATATAAACTGTTTTTCATGTCAGTTGGAGAAATATAGATATCAGGATGGTTACTACTAGCTTTGGGTTTTTCAAGAGCTGTTTGGGATTCATGATCGATGTCGTCTTTACTTTTCTTTTGGTACTTACAATTTTCCTTTCAGTTCTAGTGCATCTTGCATGACATTACATATGTGAATTTTGGATTTTCTTCTATATTGGAGTGTAAGGACCCGACCCCATTTGCCTAGAGCCGGTGCCTTATTTGATTACATTGGAATACATACAAGGAATACGAATCCCTAAGGATCGAGTAGTTTAGTATTATTGGAAACAAGATACATACATAAGTTTGATATTACAACATGAAGAGAAATACAACATAAAAAACTCCTTAGACAACATCCATAACTCCTAGGTTATGCTTTCATGTCACTCGTAAATTACTTCTTCATGTCCTGAGAAAATGAAACATAAGAAAGGGGTGAGCTCAAACACTCAGTAAGAGTAATCAATACAGTGGAAGATAATATAAACATTAGACATAGTGAAATATTGAAAACACATGTCTTTAATAATAAACTTGAACACATTATGGCAGGAAAATGAGATGAGTAAATAATGCCATAATAAAACATAATCATGGGAATTATACTAGTAGAATATCCACATGAACATTAAATTACTATATTCATAATGAGGAAAGTGCATATGTCGGACTATGTTAAGGCCTCGGACAAGACTTATAATGATTAAGGCCTCGACCAAAATCGATAACTCATAGTTGGGAAAGGCCTCGGCCAATTCCGCTTCTAGTTGTCTCATGAGACCTACCGATGCATCGAGGGGCTATATCGGACCCCACCCATCACATAATAAGTCCAATGCATTCCTAATATGATTGGGGATCAATATAAACAACATATACATTCATATTGAAACTATCATATGAAATGTAACTAACTTCCTCAATCAATAAACATAAAACACTAACCATTCTGAGTAATATGGTGAATGGTTTTAGGATAGATCTTCCACAATAGAGTTAGTCATAAACCATTAAATAAAATATTTTATATGACTTCATAAATTATTAAACTCAATAATACCATGGAATCAACAAGATCATTAAATCAAATGAAAATACTCTTATAAAATCATTAAGCAGTTTTGAGATAAATACTCTTTTATTTTAAAAATAAGAGTTCTTTTGGAAAATATTTGTAAAAAACTAGAAGTGAAGTAAGATAGTATTTAATAATAAAATGAGTTTTTTTATAAAGATAATGGTTTCCAAAAACATATTATAGAGTGCCCTTGAAAATAGTTATGAATTGTAGAAATTCCCTTGAAATCGGGTTTGTATTTTGGAAACAATTTGATAGTTCCTTTTAAAATGTGTAACTATCCATAAAATAAGGAAGGTTTATGAATTGTAGAAATATATATGATACTCGCACATAATATAGGATGAGTACATAACAATACATAGGAATTTCATTGAGGTATTTAGACAACGAAAGTATCCCGAATGAAAATGGAAGTTCGGGTGGAAAACCCTTACAACTTTGTAATCAATTGAATCGTATTCCCCAAAATTAATGATTGTAAAATGATAAATTGAATATCATGAAAATAAATATATTCATGATATGATACAATAATGGACAGTATACATACACCATACAAATTAATAGTAGTGATTATGGAATATCTCACAAAAATGGAAGTGAGATGAAGAAACCCTTACCTTAACTCTGAACGTGTTCTGATCTTGTACTTAAGCTCCTGTAATATGAAATTATACTTATTAATAAATTATTTCAGAACTTATTATACATGTATTTATTTTATCATAATTCTGGTTAGTTCATTTATGTATTTATTGATTAGTTGTTGTATTGAATTTTGTCGTTCTGAAGTGTTCGTTTCTCTTATTTTCATATTCGGTTCACTTGTTTTTAAGTAATGAAGTGTAATGGATGTAAAACTCTAGAATTGAAATTATATATTATTTATGAATATAAATAGGTGTTATTGGTAATTTATATAACTTGGTTACATGGAATGAGGATGAATTATTATATAGAACTTTAATGATAATTGTCTCGGTTAATTTGTGGGCTTTGATTACAACGAACTCATTTTTCTTTATAACCTAATACCATTTGAACAAAGGGATTAAATAATATTAAATAGGTTATATTATACATAATAATATGGTTAAACCATAACAATAATGGTTTCATGGCCAGAATTTAGAATGATAATAGAAATCGAAAGTCCACCATCCTTGAATGTGTAAAATTGACACATCTCGGATGGTGTTCTTGCTACTAGTATAAAAGAAGGTAAAAAGGGGGATATGATGATCACTTATTCCACTATCATGAAAACATTCCATTACATATAAGGTACTGGAGACATCACAAAATTTGGATAAAGAGAGGTAATAGAAAAAGAAAACAAAATAACTTGAAAGGAAAGACAAAGATTTGAAAAGAGGAATTTACCTCTTGAACCAAACTTCTTTGAGAGCCTCCTTAAGGGAGAGGTTTTAGTCTTTTTATGAGACCAAAGCTTTATGGAAGTGGGATAGGAGGTTGGGAGGGTATTTGGCCAGAATTTGGAGAGGGCGCAAGGCTTGAGAGGAGCGAATGGAAGAGGGGGTGAGAGGGGGTTTTTATAGTGGAGGAGAGAGGGGATTTCTTAATATAAAACTCATTAATTTATTATTTCTCCTCAAGACAAGGAATAGTGAGTATTCCATGACCAATAATAGTAATTTTATCATGTGATCCCGAACAAATTGGGCTTACATCAGCAAAACATCACAGATGACTCTATAATTAGTGTATTTATCTTAATTTGAAAAATCCCAAAAAATTACCCCAACCATTTTTCGACGTGTAGAATCCAAAAATGAAGTCCCTTTTTCAAAAATTATTTTCTAAATATTATTAATTTAATATTTAATTAAAATCATAATTTATTATCAAAAACCAGTTTTAAAACATTCATTAAGTTATTCTAAAATATAGGTATATCGTACTTTAAACTTGAATATTATTTATATGTTATCATAGGTAAGGTTACCATTCATTAGGGTATATCACTATTCATAAGGGTATGTTATTATTCATAAGGGTAGGTTACTATTAACCAAAAATTAAGTTTTTTCTATCAGACTCTAAATAACTTACTGAACACAACTCTAGATGACCATTTTTTGAAATTCAAAACATAGAAGAGGAAAAGTTGTGTTTAATGGCTAGATTATAAAATTGCATTCTATATTTATTTTCAAAACCATAGGGTGTTACATTCTCCCCTCCTTACAAAAATTTTGTCCTCGAAATTCATAGAATATTACCTAAAAATATTTGGGTATGTATTTAACATAAGCTCCTCAGGCTCCCATGTTGCTTCCTCCATCTTATGGTTCCTCCATAGAACCTTTACCAGTCGAGTCGTCCGATTTCTCAATACTTGTTCTCTAGTATCAAGAATCTTGATAGGCTCTTCACAATAAGATAGATTGGGCTCAAGTTCTACTTCTTCATAAGTGAGTACATGTGTTGGGTCTGGAATGTAATTTCTTAACATTGACACGTGGAACACATTGTGAACCTTGGAGAGACTTGGCGGCATTGCCAAACGGTAAGCTACAGCTCCAATTCGGTCCATAATTTCAAAAGGTCTGATGTACCTGGGACTTAATTTTCCCTCCTTACCGAATCGTATAATACCCTTCCATAGAGATACCTTTAAGAAAACATGATCACCTTTTTGAAACTCCAAATCCTTCGGTTATCAGCATAGCTATTTTGCTTACTTTGAGCTATTTTGATATGGTTCTGGATAATCTTCACCTTCTCCGTTGTTTAGCTTTCTTTCACTAACATCATCCCAGCAAGTTGGTGTACGACATATCCTCCCATATAATGCTTCATAGGGTGTCATCTGAATACTTGAATGGAAGCTATTGTTGTAGGAAAATTCTATAAGAGGTAAATACTGATTCCATATGCCTTGAAAATTAAGTGAACAAGACCTCAACATGTCTTCCAATGTTTGAATAGTCCTTTCTGATTATCCATCAGTTTGTGGGTGATAGGTAGTGCTTAAACGGAGATCAGTATCTAGGGTCTTCTGAATACTCTTCCATAATCGTGATGTAAAATGGGGATCATGATCAGAAACAATTGATGAGGCTACACCATTTGGTGAAGAAATACATTAACCTCTAAAATATCATACAATGATCAACATAAACCATTTCATAAATGGTTAAAAAATCCAAAATATAATGATTCAACACATTATAATGACGTCCTCTAAATTTCCAAGATGAACTTTTCATTAACCCTTAATCAATAATAAGTAGCTCTAAAATTCACATTTCAAACATGTGAATAACTTCATCATGTATCCTCTTGAAATATCGCAATAACATGAATTACTGTAAAAACCATATTGGAAACATTCATTATTCCATATTCCTTAAGTAAGATACATGTTATTGGATATATTCCTTAAATACAAAAGTGTTTTAAACTTCATTGATGATATCATAGAACCCTTCTTGACAAGTCAAAAATCAGTTCCAAGGTATTCAATACTTATATGAGTCAATCATTTCTTCATCATTATCTCAACATCAGATATATATTAAGGGTTGTCTTTCCCTCAATTATGTTTTTTAACAAAATGTTGAAATTTCCACGGAATCACTTTTCCTTGGTACTGTTCATCATGTGACCTAAAATCCTTAATGAAAGAGTATTGTAGTACAATCCTTATATATCTCATAATTCATACAACCAGTACATCACTGACAAAATAAACAAATGACATTATTCTTCACTAGGCATATTAATCATTCTACTTCATCTGTGGTAACATGATAACTTGATCATTATCCAAAATCATCATTTGGGGTATATTCCTTTGAAGATTGGGACATTGATTCGCATAGTGTCTCATCTCCTTGCAATTGAAGCATTGTACATTGGAAACCATTTTCTTACCCTTGCAATCATGAACTTGGTGTCCTTTTTCTCCACACTTGTAGCAAACACTCATTCCCTTCAAGCATTTACCAGGGTGATTCTTTCCACAGTTATCACATGTGGGAAAACACTTCTTTCCCTTATTTCCTTTATCCTTATATCTCTGCCATACTCTTATTCTTTTGCTTCCCTCCAAATCCATAGGACTCAGATAAGTATTTACATACCTTGTTAACACATGATATTATTTCCTCATATGATGAGGATACATGGGATACAATCTTCCTTTGAAAATATGGCTTAAGACCATTAGAGATATGATCCTTATTACTCTTTGCATCACGTGCATTGATGAAGTTCTCATTCTTCCTTATTAGCGCCATATCTAATCAATTACATATCATATATTATCTCATAAAATTATGAACTCTCTATAACTTTAAACATGGTATAACACATAACATAAATTTATGCATCGTAAATCCTAGAACCATATACTTTGGTTACTTTGGGGAAATAAATCCTTCATAATGGTGGGTAAAGAAAACATGGATTATCCTAAGCATATCCCCTGGGAGTGTCGTAACCAAGAGTGTAGCAAGGCCCATTTTCGTATACCACGATACCCCGGGTCAAGCTCGAAACTCCTTGTCAGAGCTTTCACTCCTAGGTATATTTGTGCCAGAGCCACATCTACCTGCTCGTATCCAGATAGGGATGTATTGCTTGAATGATCCACATAATCTATTCCTTACCAAAATACCAGGATGTTCTTGTATGTTTATCCTCAAAGACTATCTTAGGGAGTCTTCCCTAATCTATGTTATCTAAATCTAGTTTCCAGTTTTTCTACTAAACTTTCCTTTGATACCAACTGTAAGGACCTGACCCCAGTTTCCCAGAGTCGGTGACTTATTTGATTACATTGGAATACATAAAAGGAATACGAATCCCGAAGGACCGAGTAGTTTAGTATAATTGGAAACAAGATACATACATAAGTTCAACATTACAACATGAAGAGAAATACAACATAGAAAACTCCTTAGACAACATCCATAACTCCTAGTTTATGATTTCATGTCACTCGTAAATTAATTCTTCATGTCCTGAGAAAATGAAACATAATAAAGGGGTGAGCTCAAACGCTCAGTAAGAGTAAGAAATACAGTGGAAGATAATATAAACATTATACATGGTGAAATATTGAAAACACATGCCTTTAATAATAAACTTGAACACATTATGGCAGGAAAATGAGCTGAGTAAATAATGTCATAATAAAACATAATCATGGGAATTATACTAGTTGAATATCCACATGAACATTAAATTACTATATTCATAATAAGGAAAGTTCATATGTCAGACTGTGTCAAGGCCACGGCCAAGACTTCTAATGATTAAGGCCTCGGCCAAAATCGATAACTCATAGTTGGGAAAAGCCTCAGCCAATTCCGCTTCTAGTTGTCTCATGAGACCTACCAATGCATCGAGGGGCTATAGCGGGCCCCACCCATCATATAATAAGTCCAATGCATTCCTCATATGATCAGGGATCAACATAAACAACATATACATTCATATTGAAACTATCAAATGAAATGTAACTAACTTCCCCAATCAATAAACATAAAACACTAACCATTCCGAGTAATATGGTGAATGGTTTTAGGATAGATCTTCCACAATAGAGTTAGTCATAAACCATTAAATAAAATATGTTATACGACTTCATAAATTATTAAACTCAATAATACCATGGAATCAACAAGATCATTGAATCAAACGAAAATACTCTTATAAAATCATTAAGCAGCTTTGAGATAAATACTCTTTTATTTTAAAAAGAAGAATTCTTTTGGAAAATATTTGTATAAAACCAGAAGTGAAGTAAGATAGTATTTCATAATAAAATGAGTGTTTTTATAAAGATAATGGTTTCCAAAAACAGATTATAGATTGCCGTTGAAAATAGTTATGAATTGTAGAAATTCCCTTGAAATCGGGTTTGTATTTTGGAAACAATTTGATAGTTCCTTTTAAAACGTGTAACTATCCATAAAATAAGGAAGTTTTATGAATTGTAGAAATATATATGATACTCACACATAATATAGGATGATTAAATAACAATACATAGGAATTTCATTGAGTTATTTAGACAATGAAAGTATCCTGAATGAAAATGGAAGTTCGGGTGGAAAACCCTTACAACTTTGTAATCAATTGAATCGTATGCCCCAAAATTAATGATCATAAAATGATAAATTGAATATCATGAAAATAAATATATTCATGATATGAGACAATAATGGGCAGTATACATACACCATACAAAGTAATAGTAGTGATTACGGAATATCTCACAAAAATGGAAGTGACATGAAGAAACTCTTACCTTAACTCCGAACGTGTTCCTCTCTTGTACTTAAGCTCCTATAATATGAAATTATACTTATTAATAAATTATTTCAGAACCTATTATACATTTATTTAGTTTATCATAATTCTATTTAGTTCATTTATGTCTTTATTGATTAGTTGTTGTATTGAATTTTGTCATTCTGAAGTGTTTGTTTCTCTTATTTTCATATTCGGTTCACTTGTTTTTAAGTAATGAAGTGGAATGGATTTAAAACTCTAGAATTGAAATTATATATTATTTATCAATATAAATAGGTTTTATTGGTCATTTATATAACTTGGTTACATGGAATGAGGATGAATTATCATATAGAACTTTAATGATAATTGTCTCGGTTAATTTGTGGGTTTTGATTACAACGAACTCATTTTTCTTTGTAACCTAATACCATTTGAACAAAGGGATTAAAGAATATTAAATAGGTTATATTATACATAATAATATCATTAAACCATAACAATAATGGTTTCATGACCAGAATTTAGAATGATAATAGAAATCAAAAGTCCATCGTCCTTGAATGTGTAAAATTGACACATCTCGAATGGTGTTCTTGCTACTAGTATAAAATAAGGTAAAAAGGGGGAGATGATGATCACTTATTCCACTATCATGACAAAATTACAGTACATATAAGGTAATGGAGACATCACAAAATTTGGATAAAGAGAGGTAATAGAAAAAGAAAACAATAGAACTTGAAAGGAAAGACAAAGATTTGAAAAGAGGAATTTACCTCTTGAACCAAACTTCCTTGAGAGCCTCCTTAAGGGAGATGTTTTGGTCTTTTTATGAGACCAAA
Source organism: Viscum album (assembly GCA_963277665.1). Lineage (NCBI taxonomy): Eukaryota > Viridiplantae > Streptophyta > Magnoliopsida > Santalales > Viscaceae > Viscum > Viscum album. The sequence continues at coordinate 1,846,918,763 of OY728150.1, forward strand.
GCTTTCTAGACGTGGGAGAGGAGGTTGGGAGGGTATTTGGACAGAATTTGGAGAAAGAACAAGGCTTGAGATGAGTGAATGGAAGAGGGGGTGAGGGGGGTTTTATAGTGGAGAGAGGGGATTTCTTAATATAAAACTCATTAATTTATTATTTCTCCTCAAGATAAGGAATAGTGAGTATTCCATGACCAAGAATAGTAATTTTATCATGTGATCCCGAACAAAGTGGGCTTACATCAGTAGAACATCACACATGACTCTATAATTAGTGTATTTATCTTAATTTGAAAAATCCCAAAAATTTACCCCAACCATTTTTCGACGTGTAGAATCCAAAAATGGAGTCCCTTTTTAAAAAATAATTGTATAAATATTATTAATTTAATATTTAATTAAAATCATAATTTATTATCAAAAACCAGTTTTAAAACATTTATTAACTTATTCTAAAATATAGGCATATCGTACTTTCAACTTGAATATTATTTATATATTATCATAGGTAAGGTTACCATTCATTAGGGTATATCACTATTCATAAGGGTATGTTATTATTCATAAGTGTAGGTTACTATTCACCAAAAATTAAGTTTGTTCTATCAGACTCTAAATGACTTACTGAACACAACTCTAGATGACCATTTTTTGAAATTCAAAACATAGAAGAGGAAAAGTTTTGTTTAATGGATAGATTATAAAATTTCATTCTATATTTATTTTCAAAACCTTGGGGTATTACATGGAGTCTGAGCAGGAGTTGGTTGATTTCTATCTTATCTTTGTCTTTAGTATGTGTTCTCTTAGAGGGTAATAACTCTCATATGTGTGTTTATTATACCATTGGTGCTAGTCGCCAACCTGGTGCGTACTGGAGGTCGGACTCAGGTGTCACTATCTCTCCTCTCCCATTGTCGGCTCAGGATGGGTACACCTTGTGGGGAGGGGGTTGTGACAGGGTGGTATCAAAGCTCTGGTTGAAGGATATGATAGAATTTGGAGTTGGGCACAGGTGAGGTTGTGTGGGTTGGTAGGGAAATGGTGTCAGCTAAGTTTAGTAAGCGTTGTAAACACAAGATATCGGATGAGACATGGGTATTTAGGGGACCATGTGATCTGATACATGAACCTTTAAGCTTATAGTGGCTACTAAATGAGGTGATACTGGTTGTAGGGTAGAGAACTAGGAAAGGATCATGCATCATTCCTCTTTGCGCCTATGTTGAATGGGTAGACCTTGGGATAGGTTTACCTAAAATAAATAAAATAAAATGATTAATTAATGTTAAGGTATTACATATTCTAGATTTAGGAGCCTTAATGTTTTGTTATTTTGAAGGTATGGCTCCAGTTCAGCATCCTCATCAGGTTTTCATAGAAGATGTTCAGCAGGTTGCACCAGTAGTTCATCGCAAAGTAGAGGTTGACGACGATGACACTTGGAGGACACTTTGAGAGTTTTAGCACCAGAATTTGTAGACTTATGAAGGCTCTTTTTTAGATGAATTCACATAAGACTGGTAGGAGGAGGCTGAGATAGCTTTCAGTTTGATATGTGCTTGGAAGGGGCAATGGGTATCGTTGGTTGTGATGATGTTGCATGGGGTAGTGAGGCAGTTGTGGTTCTTGTTCCTTGAAGATCATGGGGATTTGGCAGTCTCATGGGAGGAGTTCTAAGACTAGTTCAGAGCCGAGTTTCTTTCTATGACCGTAAAGGCGGCCAGTCACCAGGAGCTACTTACCCTTAAGTAGAGGAGATCCAGTGTGTGAGATTTTGGGATCTGTTTCATGAACCTTATGTGATATGCTTTGATCCTGTTGTCGGATGAGGAGGCTAGGGAAAGGCGTTTTGAGGAGGCTTTGCACCCAGAGATCCAGTGTCAGGTCACCCAGTTTATGCTGAAGACGTACCTTGAGGTGGTGGCGAGAGTAGAGGTCATTGAGAGGACGTTAACCAGAACTGGATTGTCATGAAAGGGGATTCATCAGGATTCCTCACGAAGCAGAGTTGTGGTCTGGGGTTCTCAGTTTTTAGGACATAAGAGCTTTCGATCAGTCAGGGGTAGGTCACAACCCTATATGTCTCATTTCTCTGGGGGAAATTGCTCTAAAGCCTATGCCAAGGGATCAGAAGCATTTTTTTTCTTTTGGAGATCAAGTTCATCAACTACGAGAGTGTCCAACCTTTCTGATCAGTCAGTGTGTGTTAGTTGTTCTGCTTCAGGCTCCTCCATTGAGTTAGTTCCATTCGAGACAGCAGCAGCATGTTGCTCCAATTTTGGATCGGCGGAGAGTATATGGGGTGGGCAGAGGACAACCCTGAGATGCTCCTCATCCTCGGAGAGTAGAGTGAAGTCATGGAGGTGGTCATCAGCATGGTAGAGAGGTCATGGAGTAGGTCGTGGTCAGCTTCATACTTTAGCGTTACCAGTGCCAGGCAAGCCAGACATCATTGAAGGTAATCTTTGCTTGTGTACTACTTAGGTAGTGATGCACTCCTTCATATCACATACCCTTGTCCATGATTTGGGACTTGAGATAGAGATTCTTCCAGTTCCCTTGGCGTTGACTACACCAATTGGAGGTCGATCTGACTTGTTTGATGTATATAGAGACTGTGAGCTAGTTATAAGGATGCATCTCTCTTGGTGAGTTTTCCTATGTTTACGGATACAACCATATGACACCATCCTCAGCATGGATTGGTTGTATTCAGTGCAGGCTATCATGGACTGATTCAGGAGGTAGGTTGTATTATTTGATGTTGACGGAGATCCACCAGTGTTTTTTGGCGAGTGAGACACTCGGATAGGTCAGAGGTGTGTTCTTCCCTTGTCATCCTTGATGGTTGGGCTGATACTAAGCTCTTTAGAAGTTTAGCAGTCAACGTTGCCCAGGGTTGTGGAAGAGTACCTTGATGTCTTTCTAGAGGAGATTGTATCATTACCCCCCTCGATTAGAGATCGATTTTGGGATCGAACTACATCCAGTCGTATCTCCTATATAGATGTCTTTGTATAGGATAGTGCCTTCTGAGTTTCCAGAGTTCCATATACAGCTCGATGATTTATTGCAGTGCGGTTTTGTTCGGACGAGTGTGTCGCCATGGGGTTCACTAGTTTTGTTCATAAAGAAGGATAATGGAAGTTTGCGGTTGTGTATTGATTGTCGTCACTTGAACCAAGTGACAGTGAATAATCACTATCTTTTTCCATGTATTGATGATTTATTCGATCAAATAAAGGGTGAAAGTTGGTTCTCGAATATCGATTTGCAGTTAGGATATCATCAGATGCATGTGAAGGATGAGGATGTCTCGAAGACTACTTTCTATTATCGTCATGGGCATTATGAGTTTTTTGTGATGTCATTTGGTGTGATTAATGCTCCAACTATGTTCATGGGGTTAATGAATGTTGTGTTCTATGAATTCCTGGATAAGTTAGTGGTAGTTTTCATCAATGACATACTTTTGTACTCTGCGTCAGAGGATGATCATGTAGAGCATATGCGTTCTGTTTTGGGAGTTCTTCATCATTAGAAGTTGTTTGGGAAGTTTTCAAAGTGTGAGTTTTGGGATTAAGAAGTCCGTTTCTTGGGGAATTTTGTATCCCAAAAAGAAGTATCTATGGATCTGTCAAAGATAGAAGTAGTTTTGTCTTGGGTAGACCCCAAGATAGTGGTAGAGGTGCAAAGATTCCTTGGTCTTGCATGCTATTACCGGAGGTTCTTAGCTGATTTATCTCGGGTTGAGACTCATCTGATAGCATTGACAAGAAAGGATCATGAGTTCTTGTGAACTTATCAGTTTTAGAAATCTTTTGAGTATCTAAAGGAGAAGTTGGTCAGTGCTCCAGTTCATTGCCTACCAATAGAATGAGTTTAGTTTGAGTTTTTCTATGATGCTTCATGTTTGGGGTTGGGCTATGTTTTGATGCAGTAGAGATCAGTCGTTTCTTATGGGTCTCAGTAGTTACATCCCAAAAAGTGTAACTATGCCACCCACAATCTCGAGTTTTTAGCGGTGGTGTTTTTCCTGAAGTTGTGGAGACATTACCTCATCAGCGAGTGTTTTTTAGTCTTTACCAATCATAAGAGTCTGAGGTATGTTTTCTCCCAGCATGACTTGAACTTGCACCAGCATCGGTGGATGGAGTCCTTATAGGATTATGAATTCAAGATTTCATATATACCTGGGAAGGAGAATTTTGTGGCTGATGCATTGAGCAAGAAGTTGCGTAGTGATGTAGTGCGTGGATCTAGTGATTCCTAGAGGGTGATGGTATAACTTTCAGCATTACATGTGGATATGGGAGAAGTTGGGGGTAGAGGTTGTCTTTTTTAGATGACAATGCAGTAATCTATGGTGTAGTGGGTGGAGGAATCCCAGTGGGGGTCCTAAGGTGGAGGTCTGAAGAGACCGAATTGTTTGTGGTGAGACCTATGATTGTTGGTCAGAGGATGAACAACATCGATTGTTGTTTCAGGGAATGATTCTCATTCCTTTGGTGATGTGTGAGATGGTTCTCAAAGAGTTCCATGGTTCACTTTTGGTGGTACATCCTGGCGTGACAAAGATGTACCGAGCTTTGAGAGGTCAGTTTTGATGGCATGGGTTGAAGCGTGTAGTTGTAGGGTTTGTATCTTGATGTTTGGTCTTCCAAAAGTTGAAGGTCGGGCATCGTGTTCCCGGTGGTTTTCTCCATCCGTTAGATGTTCCTCAGTGGAAGTGGGAGGACATCTCGATGGAATTTTTTACCCGTTTAACTCAAGATCAGGGAGGCTATGACGTTATATGGGTGGTAGTGGGTTGTTTGATGAAATTTTCCCACTTTATAGTAATCAAGGAGTCGAGCTCAGGGGAGGTTTCGTCAAGGAAATATCTAGAGGAGGTGGTGAGACTCCACGGATTCCCGATTATGATCATTTCCGATTGAAATCCCCATTTTACCTCTAGGGGGTGGTGAGGTCTCCAACATGCTTTTAGTTCTCAGATATGTCTGAGCACTGCTTTTCATCCACATATAGATTTTCAGATAGAGAAAACCATCCATACTCTTGAAAGAATCCTACACTCTTGTGTCCTGGATTTTGGAGGTTCTTGGATGAGGCACCTTTCTTTGGTTGAGTTCACTTACAATAATAGTTTTCACTCCACCATCAGTATGGTTCTGTTTTAATTCTTGTATGGACAACCTTTCAATTCTTTATTATATTGGACTGGGGTTGGAGAGTCAACAATTCTCAGTCCATAACTAGTACGTAACACTACATAGATGGTTCAAGTGATTCACAAGAGGATGAAGACAGCGAAGGATCGTCAGAAATCCTATGCCAAACATAGGAGGCGACCTTTGGAGTTTGACCTTGGGAATCATGTGTTCCTAAAAGTAAATCCCCTTCATGGGTGGTGAAGGTTTAGTCATAGGAGTAAGCTTTCTCCCCAGTTTGTTAGGAATTTTGAGGAGTTATCTTATGTTGGATTCATGGTGTATTGGATAGCACTTCCCCTATAGATGACCCAGATACATGATTTTTTTCACATGTTGCATCTCCGTTATTATCTCTATGACAACTCTCACATCATCGATTGGGATGAGATCGATTTTGATGATGATGCGACCTTCGAGGAGCAGCCTATAGAGATCCAGGACTGCCAGGATAAGGTGTTGTGTGGGCATGCTATCCCCTTGGTTCGTTTCTTGTGGTGTCATGGTGGCATGGAGAAAGAGTACCTAGAATCATGAGTAATAGATACGCACTTAGTACCTTGATCCATTTGATGTTTAGCTCCTCTCTTGTAACACGGTCTGTTTTGTGGTTGTAGACCTTTTCTGGTTTATGAGATGTCTCTCTATCTCTCTTATTGATTGTTGTGGCTTACTCTCTTTCTAGGGGAGGCAAAGACGTGTGTGGTATGCCACGTTTTTTCCATTTTTAGATTCCTTTGATTAGATGGGTCTACTCTTCCGCTATAGGTGGAGAAGACTCAATGAGTAGTTCATCTACTCACCGTGTCGAGCCCCTTGTGCTTGGATGGGGGTGGTTGATCTCCTATAGTGGTGAGAGCTTTTGAGAGGTATCTCATGGGGTGGTTGTTTGGACGACCCCATTTATATTTCTTCTCTAGGTTGGTTTTGGATTCTCAAGTACGAGAATGTTTTGATAAGTATCTAATGTAAGGGCTTGGATCTGCATAGATCGACCCTTTGCATGTTTTCAAAGACCAGGGTGCTAAGAGGAGGCTTGGAGGAAGTCTGGAGTAGTTTAGTTTCTAGAGAGTTGGAATCAAGGGAGGATTTAATGATGTGTAAAAATTTTACACGGCCTGAAAGTAGGTTTCATGATGTGTAATTAATTGGGGTTAAAAAAATAAAATGAAGAGTTGATGTGTTCTTCGGTAGAAACTGAAGCTGGAGGATTACATGATGTGAAAGGGGATTACACGTCATGTAATTCCCCACTACAGTGTTGTTTTAAATGTTTCCAACTACTTGGTTGTCAAACCTTACGGATATAGCACCTCTCTCTCTCATTCTAGGCAACCTGACGATCCCCTCTTAGACATTTTCTGGATTTCCTTTGTCAAGGATCAATTCCTAGTTTCCCTCCTTTGATCTGCAGTGATCCATATTCGATCTAAGGTATGGTCTACCTCTGTTCTTGTGGTTTCTTTGATCTATTTTCTCTGGTTCCTCTTCATCGTTTGATGGAAATTGATCTTCATGTTTACTAATAAAGTTTTGTTGGTTGTTTGTTGGTTGTTTGTTGGTGCATTTGTGGTGCGGAGTCCTCAGGTGGATGCAGTTTTTGCAGGAGAGGTGATCGGGATCTGTTATGTTGGTCTATTCTCATGTGAAGAAATTTTACACCCTTTTAAGATAGGGGATTAAATGCTTCTCTTTTATTTATGTGCAGTCGTAGATTTAGCATGTTTTATCCCCTTGGATCACAATGAAATTAAATTAATAATTATTTGAACCAGATTAAAGAATTGGTATCGATCACATGGTGATGTTGCTACTTTGTATCATGATAATAGTTTACCTATTAATTTTCTAGATAGTGTGATACATATTCCTTTCTTGGAGTAGCATGTGAAATTGGTAAACATAAAGCCAGAATTAATTGTTTAATTAATTGGATAAAAGGTTTAAAGAGGTATGTTTAATGAATCCGGTTGTTGTTGCAATTTGATGATAATCAAATTGATGTAAGTGTGCATGTTTAACTAAATTGGTTAATGAACCGGAATCATGTTAATTCTTGTTGATAAAATAATTAAAGGCATGTTGAATTAATTGTGTAATTAATTTTTGATAGCTTGTGATAGCTTTCTTCTTAGGTTTCTCATAGTTGGAACCTATGATTAATAAATTGGTTAATTGAAGATGGAATAAGAATTGATTGTGTGATAAAATATAATGTATTTTAGGGAATTATTTTGTATGTTTTGTTGTAAAGTTCGAGTGTCTTGTACTTTGTAACTGTGATAGATCGTTTTGTGTAAAGGTTGAATGCTTTGTTTTAGGGAAAAACTCCTGGTTTTTATGTTTGTTTCCTTCTGCTTGTGATGTGATGTGAGTCTGGGATGGCTGAGCCTGGAGGGTTGTTGTGGTATGTTGGGTGGGGTGGCCCAGATTTGATGTGAACTTGGGATGGCTGAGCCTGGAGGGTTGTTGTGGTATATGGTGTGGAGAGTCTCAGTTGTTGTGTCAGCAGTTGATGCTTGTGATGGCGGGATGCATCGGGATATGCATGTAGGTATCGGGGAGGACACCAGAGATGAAAGAACGGGTTGAAGATGGGATTACCTTTTGATATAAAGTTGGATGCTTGTTTGAATTTGTTGATTGGCTGACAGATAGGTTTTTTGTTTATCTGCTTTCTTTTCCCCACTGCTTGAGGCAGATGGATGTATTTGGTTGCTTGCTTTGTTTGGTAGCTTATGATGTTTTCTTAGAGCACCAGGTAATATGGAAAGTAATAATGTTAATAAAAGAATAAATTTTTAACCCATAGGGTTGGATCTTACTGGGATGCAATGCTAGGGTTATAATTCTAAGAAGTCGTGGACTCGGTTTTCTTATGCTTGGAGGGCATGTAACTTTGTTGTGATGCTAATGAAATGTAATGTGGAAATTGTTAATGGTTAATTAATGCTTAAATTATTAATTAACATAAAGTGAAACTGATGAAAAGGGATAAAATTACTTAATGTAGCTCTTTAAAAGGTTGTGTGCTTATAGGATATCTGGTCTTAGTAGTGGCAGTCGGGAGTCCGAGAGACGTTAGTTGGAGTTGAGTCTGAGACTAGGTTATGCCCATAGTGTGGTTGTGAATTATATTATATCGTGTACTTTTTTTATACACTACTCCACCCTATTCGTTAGGGAAACTAACACCCCAAGGATTCTGAACCCTAGGGGTGTTTTCCCCAATATCTTGGTGGGATGATGGATGGTTGACTACCCTCTTTGACCCCACTCTCTTCTCTTGGTAGTCACTTGTGATGGTATGCACGGTGGTTATTTTTTCCCATATATGTGTGTAGAGGGTTGTATTGGATTGTGGTTATTTCACACACATGTATTTTGGATATAGTTTTCTATGAACTACTATAGGCATAACGTGTAAAGGTTGTGATGGCTTGAGGTTCCTTACTCGGTGTATGGGTTGTGATGGTTTGAGGTATAATACCTGATGTATGATACACATTATATGGGTTGTGGTGGCTCCCGAAAACTACCTGGTTACTTTTGGTTACATGGATGTGGTGGTGTGATTCATGAGGCACATGTTGTGGTGCTTCACCCAGGTGTCTATAGGCTAGCCTTTTTGGAGAGAGATACTCAGGACGTGTGACATTGGAGAAAAGAGGCAAACTAGTGGGAAAGTAGTAGAGGGGTACCCTTGATATTCATTATTATATTATATGATCTTGTATGTGATACTTGGTGAGAGTATTCATGGTGAGGTTGGGAACTTAGTATACATGTTTAGGTGACAAGTTAGTTTCACTTGTTTTTCACTGTGTTTTAGCATGATTTCTTTATATTTTGAATAAGAGGCTCTAGGGAGGATCCTATTGAGTATACTATTATACTCACCCTACATATATATAAACTTTTTTTCAGGTCAGTTAGAGTAGGTTGGAGATCATGATGGTTACTACTAACTTGGGGTTTTTCAGGAGCTGTTTGGGCTTCATGGTCGCTGTCGTCTTTACTTTTCTTTTGGTATTTGCATTTTTCCTTTCATTTGTAGTAATTATTGCATGACATTACATATGTGCATTTTGTATTTTCTTTTATATTGTATTCTGAGAAGGATTTGGTTGATTTCGGTCTTATCTCTCTATTTCACATTTGTTCTCTTAGGGGGTAATGTCTCCCATCTGTGTGTTTATTATACCCTTGGTGCTAGTCGTCAACTCGGGGCCTACTAGAGGTGAGACTCGGGTGTCATTATCTCTCTTCTCCCATTGTCGGCCCGGGAGGGGTACACTTTTTGGGGAGTGGGTCATGACAATACTTCTAAATGGGGGTTACATACTAGATTTCCATGGCAGGGAGAAATTCATGATGTGAATGATATGATCATTGTAAATCCCTAAGCCTGTGTGATCTGTTCTCTATGTGAGAAAAAATTGATAGAAAATGAACAGCATTTTCGTGTATGGATGTAGGACTTATACACCAGTCTACCCTGATGGGATATTTAATATGGGGCTTGGGTATTAGGAAGGTGTCCTACATATCCTTGTTGTAGCAGGAATCAGAGTCTTTGTATTTCATTTAACTTATCAATCCACTAATGGATGAGGAAGAATGATAAACCCATAGGAGAGATTGGGTCCCAAGGGTTAGGGTTTCTAAGATATAGGGGGACTTTCACTAAAGTAGATGCCCCTTGGAGCTTCGGCCTTATGAAGGTTTCCTACGTATCTCGATTATAATAGGAATTAGAGTTCTCAAAGTCAATTGGGGATATGCCTAAATATTTCTACTGGGAAATACTATCATATCTCGGGGTGTGTGCCCGCTTGACATGTCCTGATTATCTACCCAATGTGTTTTTGGGGTGTCTATCTAACATATCTAAAGATGTATGAACATGTCCTGGTTGACTAATGGACATTTCCAAAGGTAATCACATGATCTAGTTGACTTGTCCTGAGGACAACGCATGATTTGGATGGCATGTCTGGAGGAATCTACAAGACTTGTTTGACATGTCGTGCGGGTGTTTCAAGACTTGGGTGACATGTATTGAGGGTTTCACAAGACTTGGTTGGCCTGTTTGGAGAATTTTGTATGATCTATATGGAAAATCTAGGATTCTTCGCAAGACCTAAGTGGAATGTCCCAGCGATTCGGAAAACTTGGGTAGCATGTCCTAATGCTGCTGCATAACTCGCTTTGACATGTCCTGGTGCCACCGCATGTTATGGATGACACACTCGGAGGGCATCACAAGACTTGGGTGACACACCCCGATGTTATCACATGACTCGCTTGACATGTCTAAGTGCCACCGCATAACCTGACTGACATGCATGGAGGGTGTCACATGATCTGAATTACATACCCAGAGGGCGTCACATAATCTGGATTCCATGCCCAGAGAGCATCGCATGATCTACTTTGACATGTCCGGAGGGAATTGCATGTTCTGGATGACATGCTCGGAGGACATTTCAAGACTTCGGATACATGGTTGGAGGACTCCTCAAGACTTGGGATACATGTTGTGAGGGCCTCGCAAGACTTGGGAGACATGTCTTGAGGGTGTTTCAAGACTTGGCTGACATGTTTTGAGGATTTTTCATGATCTGGATAGAAAACCCAGGAGACTTCACAAGACCTGAGTGGCATGTCCTAGAACTTCGCAAAATTTGGGTGGCATGTCCTATAAGGCATTGTGAGACTGGTTGACATGTCATGAAGGACTTCACGAGACCTAGGTGACATGTTATGGAGGACTTTGTGAGACCCGGGTGGCATGCCTCGGTGCCGTCGCATGATCTGGACAGATCATGAGAAGCGCACGATGCCTTCACATGAAAATTAGTGTATTCATCTGCACATAAGTATTCCGCCTATTTTAGACTTCATTGCATATGTGCCCCATGGTTTTTCAATCATTAGTCTATTTTGGTTTCACATGACCCATCTGACATGCGGAAACTACTTCGCATGATCTAGCTGGAACACCGAAATTCCTTCATGTAATCTATATAGTGGTCATGTGAATCACATATTCATGTTGAGTGATCCCTAATTTCATTCCCCAGATTTTACCTAATGGAAGACCCTTTTGATCATGTGACTTTCTACTTTGAAAATTCCACTCCTACGCTCCCATGTAGTAGTTATCATTGTGTGTTTTTTTCTAAGGGAGAGGGATTTATAGGCCTCACCACCCTAGTTATACGCCGCCATACATGGCACATATCTCATAAATATGAGTTGGAGTCTATGGAGGGATTTTGTATCACGCGCTTCACATAATCCTATTGTGGGTCATCCAAGGCGTCGCATAATGAACAGCGACCGCATGAACATTCCGCCATCACCATGTTTATCAAACCCCATATGATCAAAGGGATTTCACATAACCATGTTGAAATGTCAAATGGTCTTTTCACTATTGAGTCTACATGCCTAATGGACTTTCCGAGATCAGGGTGTCTGTGGAAAGGCTCTTGCATGATCGAAGAATGCTTGTCTGGGGTCCTCTGCAATACTAAGGTGGATTTTCATGGGCCTCTGTGAGATCAGTTTGACTTGTTGAAGGGCCTTCGCAAGATCAATAGTGATCACCTGGGGTGCATAACCCCTTTTGCATGAAGATCAATGTATCTTCCCTTCAAAAGAATCTTTTTCCTTTTCTATTTTTATTTACCTCTTTGTTTTATAAGGACATGGGATCTCGCGATGTCGTGTGAGAGTTGTCGTGGAAAATCACTCTACTTGTCTATTATGTGTCTCATGATTAATGCTAGATCTCGCGATGGCATGCAAGCATTTTCATGGACAATCCCTCCATTTGCTTACGGAGTTGAAGGGGCATTGCATAATCGAATGGACATGTCTGAGGTCTTTCATATAATGAATGTGACATGCCAACATACTCTTGCGCGACAAGGTGGATATGCCGATAGGGGCTCTGCGAAGTCTTGCAAATTGCATAAGCATGTCGCATGAAGATTAATGAAGCTCTTCTTCTCATGAGGCTTCTTCCTTTATCTGCCTTTATTTTATAAGGGGTTTTGGATGTTTGTTAGATAGGTTCCTATTGAAAAGTCTCCTAATCAAAGGAACTAGTCTGGCATCTTTTTCATGATCATCAGTGCTTATCAGGATTCCTTTGAAAGAACATAAGGGATTTTCAAAGGGGCTTTGCATGATCATAAGTAGATCGTTCACTATGCATGACCTATTTTCATGACCTTCCTAAGGTCATGCTATCATGTGTCCTAAAGGTTACGCGATCTGTAAGATTTGGTCATCTTCCATGCCATTGTTTTGTAGAGAAAATAATACCCATGCTTCGAGAATTTCTTCAATTCTATATTTTTTTATGCTCATTTAGCGGGTTTCAACAAATCCCCCCCTGAGAGTGATGTCTACAGAGACAAGGACTCGAATCTGATGAGAGTAAATGCCCACCTGATTCTTTGGGGATTTCACGGACTAGTGTCTTGGGTGACATTTGGTCTTCTGGGTGACTTTTGGTATTCTATGGAGCACTCTATAAATAGGGGAGTGAGGGGCGGATCATTTCACCAATGACTATGAATCTCCATATCCCTCATGATTTCTCCCTTCACGTGAACCCTTCGCAAGACCACTTTGTAAGATCTGTTTTGCAAGACCCTTCCACAAGAACAAATCACAAGAACTGATCGCAATAACTAATCGCAAGAACTGGCCACAAGGCTACTTCATAGGACTATTTCGTGAGATTCATTCATGTGATCTGATCGTGCACTCTACTTTTCCTTAGCACTTGTTCATACAAATCGTGAACTAATTCTTAGTATTATCTTGAACCTTGACCTGATTCCTCAACTATATGGCTATCTTGCAAGTTTCTCATGATCTGTTGATTCAGTCACATGATTGATCGGTCATTATGCGATTTGTGTGACTATCTCAGGGTCACACGATTGTGAGTCTCATGACGGATTACACAATCACTAGATTCCTTATGGGTCATGTGATCGTGAAACCTCTATGGGTCATGTCATTCATGAGACCCTTATTGGTTCATGCGATCATGATTTCCTTCATGATTCATGTGATTCACATAATGATGTCAGAGTCATGGACCTCTTGACTGAAGAAATATTAGAATATGAAGCACGTGCGGATATCACCATATCCCATCTTATGACATCATCATCTCTATTGGCGACCAGTCAGAAATGATCTGAAGAGTTATCGTCTTTTATTGAGACTCTTCATCCTAAGGCAACGGCAGAGGAGGCAATGGGAATGGCGCTTCAGCATTCAATTGACAGTTCTCACTAGACTCTGGATGATTTAGAAAATTCATCCAATCAAATCTTATTGTAGTCTAATCACCAATGTTTTTGTTTTGATGGAATCCTTGGAGAGGCTTCAAACTATGTATATTCCTCTTTTTTCACGTTATCAATGAAAAAAATCTTTGAATTGTACATGCCTTTGTACGGTTTTCTTTTATTCAATATGTGCATGACATTTTAGAGACCTGATGTTGCATGAATCATCAACAATATCCATCCTTTTCATAATACCAAATAAACCTAAATTCCTGGATTCGAATGCTTAAATCACAATAGATTTTTCCTAAGATTCGCTCATGAATGCCCACTAACATGAGATTCCTTATTGATATACCTACTCCAGTTGTCTTGAGATCTCCTAATTTGAAAAAGGATAATTTGGGTAAAATATATGTCCTGGAGGTAGAATACTCTATCTTTTGCTGAATTCGGTGGACTTAGCGAGCGTATCTTGAATTTTGCTAGGAAAAAATTATGATACATACAAGCTTTAGATATGTTAATTTTATATTTCCCTAACTTTCTTCTAAGCTTTATATAGGGGAAGGTTTAGCAGGCATGGACTCAGATTTTTCTCAAGACACCCTATTACTAGTTTTCAACCTGAATAGTTTTGTGCCTTTTCTATTTTATGAGTGCTCAATGTTTCCTAGAGCACACAAAGTGCATGTCTAGCAAGAAGAGACCTAACTTTTTCTTAGGATTCATTTTTTAGGTTTTCAACCTGGTGAGAAATGTGTCTCTATTAGTTGGTTTTTTTAAGGTCTTGAAAACTAGACCAATGTTGTATTTCAGTTTAAGGTCTTCCAACTTAGACCTTTTATTGTTGGTAGTTTAGAGTCTTCTAGCTCGGACCTTCTATTACAGGTAGTTTAGATCCTTCTAACTCGAACCTTATGTTGTTGGTAGTTTAATTTATTCTATCTTGGACCATTTATTTCTAGCAGTTTAGAGTCTTCTAGCTCATACTTTCTACTGCTTCTAGTTTAGAGACTTCTAGCTTGGACTTTCTGCTGCTGGTAGTTTAGATTCTTCTAGATCATACATTTTATTACTGGTAGTTTAAGGTCTTTTATCACATACTTTTTATTGCTGGTAGTTTAAGGTATTCTAGATTGTACCTTCTATTTCTGGTAGTTTAAGTTCTTTTAGCTCGAACATTCTGTTGCTGGTAGTTTAGAGTCTTCTAGCTCGGTCCTTTTATTGATAGTGAAGAATAGGTATTCATGAAGGGTTCAAGATCCATGCATCCTTGATGGTATTTTGAAGAATGAGTGTTCATGAAGGGTTCTAATAGCCAGAATTTTTAATTGATATTCTAAATAATGAATGTTCATGAAGGTTTCTGGCACCCTGGGTTCTTGTAGAAATCATGAGGGATGAATATCCATGACGGGTTGTGACTGTTGAAATAGTGGGTGCCCTAAACCCAACTATGTAGTGATTTTGATTACCATAGCATGTATACAATTAGATATACATGATGTTTTCTTACCATTATAGTGTAGACTATTTTGCGCCCACTAATTAATGGTAATGTCCATAGATTAATTATTGTATTGAAAGGTTATAGCAGATCCCAAGCTATAATGAGAAGCTCAAGATACTATGACATTAATCTTTAAAAAATGTATTATGGTCTAGGTACATCTTACTAACTAGACATAGTAGATATTTAACTATCAGGTGATGGGGGGTCATAAGCATTGAGACTTCTTCTCATGAAGTTCGTACTTAGTGATCTCTGGAAGTGAGATCATGAGGATAGACTCACCAATAGGAACACCACATGTTTTGGGTGTCATTGGATGTTCTTATCTACGATCATGTGTAATGGTATCCTGACTTGAGATCATTGACAATATGTGTCATTCGATCATGTACTTTGATGCAAGACGAAAACAATGATATTGAAATTGTGGCAATGTAGTTTGTGTTGGATGTGTCATTGGTGGAATGACATTGGTTGAATGGTCAAGAAAGGATTTTTTGCTTCTAGGTTAAGGATGTTATAAATCTCAGGCCATTTTGATTAGGATGGAAGTACCTTATAAGACCATGATCATGGCAGTCGAGGGTAAATCCATCCATTTTGATCAACAAATAATAAAGAAAGGAAAGGGTGATGACACGGGTGTGCGTCCTGCTTTATGAGATATTAAAGACAAAGATATTATATTACACAGTATGTGTTTGTAGGTTGGTTATCGTTGTGATAATCCTTATCTCTATAGAGTCCATGATGGGTTGTTAGATCATGCTCTTGGTCTGTGAATACTATTCACTACTATCGAGATAATGACCTAGAGGGTCACACACAATAGCGTATTTGAGAATCTACTATATTCAATTGAATAGGAATTTTGGACATGGTGAGCCCCACCACTGGGGTCAAAGATTTGTCTAAGGATAAACGATCACCAATTTAATAAATAAATTCATATCATTCAAGTTAAGAATAATGGGCATTGAATTTATTTATTATATATATTTACAAGTTTTTAAGTAAATACATAAAAATATTAAACAAACGAATATTGGTTTAAAATATTCAAGGTTCATTTAATATTTTCAGGAGTACGATCCGAGTTAATGGAACGGGTATTATCACGTAATATATTTATTATATTACAGAAAAGTGATAATAATAATAATAATAATAAATAATATTTATGACTCAGTTTAGTAGTCAAAATATTATTTATATAGTGTGTTAATTATTTGGGGGTTGGGCTGGCATTTCCAGGTAATTCTATTTCAAACTATAAGTAGAGGAGAGGGTTTTTCCAAGGACTATTAACATCATCTCTCTCTACTCCTCTCTCCTGCATTCTAGAGAGAGAGGCTTTGGATCCAGGAGTTCAGATCAAGCTCTCTCTCATGCATCGCAAGCTAGGTGATGCGGTGATTGTTGGAGTGTCGAAGACGTCATCGGAACTCCGCACTAGCACCTAGATTTAGACAAACAGCACTCCAGTATTTTCTTAAAACATGTGTGGACAATCCAAAGGAATTCGGCTTCGGTTTCTTCAAGCATTGATCGCCAATCATGAGAAAACGTCATGCGCGACTTCAGATCTAAACTAGGTATTTAAAAGTTTTAATTTTGTGCTTAAAACTCTTCATTTGAGATCATTAGCTTAAACTGGGTAGCAATTCACCAACGTTGACAAGTTCTTGCCAAACATCGGTGAAAATTTTTAAATTCCCACTTTTGGGGCCTCTGCTGCGTGCCCGGTACCTTCAATTGGTATCAAAGCAATACATGAAATTTTTAAACAAAAAACAAATTAAATTTTTATTAAAACTTATAGAGGGTGTTGTTACGGTTCTACCACCGCAGACAGTTTGTGAATCCGATATCGGATGGTCAGTATGTGGCCATCTGAAGTTTTAAAATCAGATGAATTTGATTTTTCGAGGAAGTTATCATAGACTGGAAATCCATTGCACACCGAAAGTCTAACCATCGAAATAGTATTTTCCGATGGTGAATTTTGAATAAAATAATTAATGTGATTGATTAATTATTTTATTATAAATAAATTAAAAGTCTAATAATCTAGGCTTTTTGAAAATGAGCATTTAAGAAAAATATAGAAAAATTAATGATAGGGAGGTTGGCTGGCAGGCTTGTCCTGTTACAAAAAAAACTTGTATTAGGAACAAACACATTGTGCATCTATTGTAATTATCCTAATAGTTTCTTAAGATATTACCTAAATCCCTAAGATAGAAAATTAGTAGTCAAGTTAAAGACTGCATTTCTATAAAAGGGTGCACATCTCTTTTGAGATAGTGGGGGGCCAGATCGAATTGGGTTTAGTCAATGCTAGAGATGCACATATAGTTGGCATAGGAACTAGTTCCACAAGAACATGTAGAAGAGAGCATATTCTCGAGACACATACTGCATAGGAAGGATAAAACCATGGTGACAGTTTTTGTATTCACCACAGTCGGTGATCAATTATTCATTGTGAATAATAATTCCTACGGGTAAGTAGTATATGGAAATTAGCTAAAATTGACAAGACTAATTAAAAATTAAATAAATGGATTCCATGTATCAAAGTGAAAATGGGGATTATTATTTTGAATACTACGGTGGGTATTCAAGTGAGATGATACATGGTGGTACAAGCGAAGTACCAATAAGGCTCGATTGGTTACACCAGGTCGGTATTCTTAAATCCATTAGAATTTTACTTTTCATAGCTAATTTTTATGATCATTATAATAATCATTATATGTAATGAACACCAATCATATAATGTGTCTATATGATGCAACCATAAAGGGATGGTCATGTCACATAATGCTAATATAGGTTTCAAGTTACTGATATCCAGTTTAATATTGAAGTAAGCAATGAGATCATAGAATATACATTTGTAATAAATGATTTCCATGTGTCTATCTAAGGTTAATGGGAGCGCCATTGTTTTCCAAGTAGAATATGTTCGGTAACATATGGAAAACAAATTGGTCTTCAAGTTAGTTAAGACCAAGATGAAATTTATTCTCCAATGATTGACTTAAAGTAGAAACCTAAGTTCTACGTAACATGATCTACTGAGGTAGATCTAGAAATTTATTGGACCTAATCAATCATACATATAGTGACATGGTACTGGAAAATACAAGTTGGGATAATTCAAGAGATAATTGTTACCAATGTCGCATGGCATAATCTCTCCAGGTTGACATGTTTGGGACATGGTAGGAGATTAACGTGGTGAGTTAAAATCCATATGATTAAATGATGGATCAATAACATGTTCCATGATATGTACAAGAATTTATATTTCCAAGATATACTTTATAGTAGGAAAATATCAATTATATCTAGGAGAACTGCAATTGAATCAGTCAAAACTATTTGATTGTACTTTGTCAAGTACAAAATATAAGTACCTGGTAAGTGGAGAAGAAAGGATACAAGTTTTTAGGGGGAATAAAATAGTCTTTCTTAGATCTATGTGATATAATATCACTGTAAGGCTAAGGTAATGAGCGAGACAGTCTCATAAAAGTTAGTGGTAGCCATACTTATAAATATTGAGTACGTTGCAGCTTCTGAGGCAGCTAATAAGCAGTTATATGCAATGAATTGTTCCAGTTATTGGAATCGTACCTAGTAAGAAAATTATTATCATAATGTAAATTATGATATTCTTACTAGCCAAGAAGTCAAGTTATGATAGTGGACAAAAGTGATATACTCAGGGATACCATCTCTTGACAAGTTTTACTCAAGGAGGTGAGGTCGCAATAGCAGAATAGCCACATAGTAGAATCGTGGCAGGCCTAGTAGCAAAATCTGTCACTCAGAAGAAACGTGATCTTTATCATGTGAGTAGCTAATAAGTTTGGTTAGCAAGTTGGATCTAGTGAAAGTGGGAGTGTTGAAATAGTGGGTGCCCTAGAACCAACTATGCAATGCTTTTGATTACCATATCATGTATGCAATTAGCTATACATGATGTTTTATTACCATTATAGTGTAGAATATTTTGTGCCCACTATTTAATGGTAATGTCCATAGATTAATTGTAATATCGAAAGGTCATAGCAGATCTCATGCTATAATGAGAACCTCAAGATACTATGAAATTAATCTTAAACAATGGTCTTATGGTTTAGGTACATCTTACTGACTGGACACAACAGATGTTTGACTATTAGATGATGGGGGATCATAAGCATTGAGACTTCTTCTCATGAAGTTCTCACTTGGTGGTCTCTAGTAGTGAGATCATGATGACGGACCCGCCAATAGGAACACCACATGTTTTGGGTTTCATTGGATGTTCATGTATATGATCATGTGTAATGGTCTCTTGACTTGAGATCATTGTCAATATGTGTCATTTGATCACGTACTTTGATGAAAGATGAAAAGCGTGATATTGAAATCATGGCAAGGTAGTTTGTGTTGGGTGTGTCATTGGTGGCATGAAATTGGTTGAATGGTCAAGAAAGGATTTGTCGCTTCCTGGTTAAAGAATTTATATATCTTAGGCCATGTTTATTAGTATTGTAGTACCTTCATAAGACCATTGTCATGGCAATCGATGGTAAATTTGTCCGGTTGGATCAACAAATAATAAAGCAAGAAAGGGGCGATGACACGGGTGTGCATCCTACTTTATAAGATATTAAAGACAAATAGATTATATTACAAAGTATGTGTTCGTAGGTTGGTTGTCGCTGCTGTGACAATCCTTATCTCTATAGGGGTCCATGATGGGTTTCTAGATCTCACTCTTAGTCTGTGAATATTATTCAATGCTATCAAGATAAATCCCTAGAGGATCACACACAATAGCATATTTGAGAATCTTCCCTATTCAGTTGAATATGAGTTTTGGACATGGCGGGCCCCACCACTGGGTTTTGGGATTTTTCCAGGGATAAATGATCACCAATGAAATAAATAAATTCATTTTATTCAAGTTAAGAATAATGGGCATTGAATTTATTTATTAAATATATTTACAAGTTTTTAAGTAAATACGTAAAAATATTAAATGAACGAATATTAGTCTAAAATATTCAAGGTTTATTTAATATTTGCGTGAGTATGAGCCGAGTTAATGGATCAAATATTATCACATAATATATTTATTATATTACAAAAAAGTGATAATAATAATAATAAATAATATTTATGACTCAGTTTAGTAGTCAAAATATTATTTATATAGTGTGTTAATTATTGAGGTTCGGGCTGAAATTTCTGGGTAATTATATTTCACACTGTAAATAGAGGAGGATAGGGTTTTTTCATAGACTATTCATAGCCTCTCTCTCTCTACTCATCTCTCCTGCATTCTAGAGAGAGAGGCTCTAGATCCAAGAGCTCGGATCAAGCTCTCTCTCATGCATCACAAGTTAGGCGATGTGGTGATCGTCGGAGTGTCCTGGATTTTGACGAACGACACTCCCACAGTTTCTTGAAGTACATGTGGACAATCTAGAGGAATTCGGCTTCGGGTTCTTCAAGCAGTGATCGCCAATGACGAGCAGACGTCGTACGCAACTTCGGATCTAAACCAGGTATTTTACAGTTTTATTTTTGTGCTTAAAACCCTTCGTGTGAGATCCTCAACTTTAATCGGGCAGCAATTTGCCGACATCGATAAGTTCATGTCGAACATCGGTGAAAAATTTTAAAATATAACTTTTGGGGCTTCTTTTGCGTGCCTGGTGCCTTCAATGACACCCTACATCTTTACCTTAAAGGGTGTTGGTGGATGGTGAAAGATTAGGGATGTCGATTCCACTTGGATAGTTGGAATATGGCTTGTGTAAATCACATTTCCATGATCTTGAATCAATAAATATGGAATGGGGAAATCATATCACGGATAACCCAAAATACCCTTTGGTTTTGGGTTCTTCCACGGTGTTGTCAGGGCTCATGAGGATCAAAGTTCCTTACTTGCAAAGAGGATATAACTCTGGTTGGTAGGTTAGAATCCCTTATGCATGAACCCATAGGTATTACATGCATGGTCATGTAAAGGGGATCCCCACTCTTTTCCAAGGGCCATGGAGGATTTGTGAAGACTCAATTTCTTGGACTATGAAGCGGAGCATGGAGAAAAAAACTATCCAGGAAGGGTTCTGGAACTCTAGGTAAATTTAGCTTTTGGGCTGGGAGGCTCAGGACCTACGCCATGTGGTTTCAAGTCACATGGTTTGGGCCATCAAATGGTTTGAGAATAGAGTGTCACGCTCCTACTTTGATAAAGGTTACAATACACAGTGATGTAACATCGAGGATGTAGAATCTGCTTGAATAGTCTAGTAATGGGAATTGTAAATCATGTTCTAGGAATCTTTGAGTTAACAGGAGGTGAGAACTAGTGGGTACATGTCCACCATCAATGATTGTGGGAGCCCATAATGTTCCACATGGTCAGGAAAATAACTCTTGGATTTAAGGGGGGGATTCTTGGGATCCAAGGGTCCATTCGAAGAAGCCAGTCCCTATTACTAGTTTTCTACAAGGAAGATCCAAGAGAAAAGAATCCCAAGGTCCATGGGGTTCCAAGAGAAGGATATCAACTTAAGGAACTGGTTGTGTCGCCTAATTTTTTCCCAGACCAGGGGGTCTAGCGAGCATGGATTGGCTTTTACTAGGGCCACAAAGTTGGCCCTATGAATTTTATGCCTCATTTATTTATGTTCTAACTTTTTTCTAAACTCTAGAGATAAAAATTTTATCAAGCAGAGACTTAGACTTCACTCAGGACACCTTTTTAGGTTTTCAACCTGACAAGTTGTGTGCCTCCTTCAATAGTAGTTTAAGGTTTTGCAATTTGGACAATTCAAGGCTAAAGTTTAAGTTCATACAGTTTTGACCAAAGTGCACATTGTTTAAGTTCATGATTCACATGGACCTGGTATGAGGGGAATGTTACACAACAACCTAATTAGGATAGCTAGGGTCAAGTTTACTCCAACATCCTTATGAGCGGGAAGTGAAAATGTTGTAAGTCATGGATCGAGTTTCTCAGACCATGAGTAATGATTTGGGAAAATCATGTCAGGGATGGCCTAGAACACACTCAGGTGTGGAGTTCTTCCATGGTGACATTAGGCTCACAATGATCAAAAATCCCATCCTACAGGGCCAAGATGTCTCAGGTTCGTAGGTAAATCCCTTTATGCATCACTAGCATGGTCAAACAGAGAGATAACTTTTACTTTCCAAGGGCCATGAAAGGTTTGTGGCAATCTGAGGCACTCAAGACATGAAATTTGATTTATGGACTAAGGGGATTAAAAGATGGCGGAAGCACCCCATATTTTAGTTGAATGGGGTCAGGATCTTATGGTCCTTTTATAATGAATTATAATGGGTGATGTCCTATACATTTTAATGTCATGTAGTGGGGATGCATCTGTCATGCAGTTTATTTCCATACGATAAGGAAGTTTTCCCTACAGTTTAACATCATACAGTGAGGAAATTTACCTTTCCTTGCAGTTTAACATCATGTGGTAAGGACATGGACATGCTATGCGGTTTAGAGTCTTGCTTCCAGGACATAATCCCTAATCTGAGATGTGTCTTGGTCTTTTCATCCAGAGAAGATTTCTAGGTTCCCTAAGCTCACATGAGCCATGATTGGCGTGAGAAATAAGGGGTGACTGGGTAATCGACTGAGTCACGCAAGAGTGGGTCTTAAGTAGCTTGTTGCATAGGTTCGGATCATATCTAGTTAGGGGTGCATTTTTTATCATTTTATATGTAGTGGTTGAACCCAGGATCAAAGATCTGGGTGTCACTTTGTATCCTCTAATGGCAGGAATCAAGCCACACATAGTCCTTATATGAAAGTTCCATGTGCAGGTCTGGCCCATACGTAGGGAGGGGAACATTTTTATGTTGCGGTTAGACCCTTAATTGGATATTCTGACATCACTGCATATCCTTTTATTATAGGAATCAATCCATACATTTTCATTGAATGGGAAAATCTCCACGTGAGTCTGACCCATACACGGAGGGGGCATTGTTCCTGTTGATTGTTGTAGCTGGACCCGGCGGTTGGAGATCTGGGTGTCATTATGTATCCTATAATGATAGAAATCAAGCCACATGTAGTTCTTAAATGGAAAACTCTCCACACAGGTCTGACCCATATGCAGAAGGGGTATTGTTCCCGTTGATTGTTTCATCTGAACTCAGGGTTGGAGATCTGGGTGTCACTACGTATCTTGTGGTGATAGGAATCAAGCCACATGTGATTCTTGAACGGGAAACTCTCCATGTAGGCCTAAACTATATGCAGAGTGGGTCATTCTTCCCATTGATTGTTGAAACTAGACTTGGGATTGGAGATCTGGGTGTCACTACTTATCCTAAAATGACAGGAATCAAGTCGCACATAGTTCTTGAATGGGAAACTCTTCACGCAAGTCTGACTCATATGTAGAGGGGGTCATTTTTCTCATTTATTATTGTCGCTGGACTAGGGATTGGAGATACGGATGTCACTATGTATCATGTGATGAACAGAATCAATACACATGTAGTTCTTGAATGGGAAACTCTCCATGCATGTCTAACCCATATGCAAAGGGGGGCATTGTTCCTGTTGATTGTTGCAGCTAGACCCTGGATTGGAGATTCAAGCATCACTATGTATCTTGTGATGACAGGAATCAAGTCACACATAGTTCTTGAATGTGAAATTCTCCACACATGTTCGACTCATATGAATAGGGTGGCATTGGTCTCATTGATTATTTCATCTGGACCCAGGGTTGGAGATTTGGGTGTCACTACATATCCTATGATGACAAGAATCAAGACACACGTAGTTCTTTAATAGGAAACTCTCCACACAGGTCTAACCCATACGTATAGGGGGCATTATCCCCATTGATTGTTGTAGTTGGACCTGGGATCGGAGATTTGGGTGTCACTACATATCTTGTGATGACAAGAATCAAGACACATGTAGTTCTTGAATGGAGGTGTGGTGGAAGACCAACACCAAGGATAGTGGTCCTCTCGGGTAAGGTCCATAGTAATGCGCAGTTTTATGTCATGCAAAAGTCATTAACCATACAATTTAATATCATGTGGTAAGGACTTATTATGTTCCTTTTAAAATCTTACATTTAAGACTATGTTAACCTTGACATGAACTGATAAGACTTGATCATGCAAGAAATCCTTTACCAAAATTTCTAATCCCACGTGAGCTATGCTCAGTGTGAGAAAAAAGGAATAGCAAAGGTTTCTTTCATGACATGGAGATGATTAAAATAAAGGACATGGGAATTTTGTATCATTTGGTGGTTAGGCTAAGATATAGAATCTAGGAATCCCTAGGTATCTCATTGGAATGATAATCAAGACGTAGATAGTTCTGGAAAAACCATGCAATTTTTCATCATGCATCAAGGATGAAGGTGACTCGGTGTGAAAGAAGAAATATTGCAGTTAGACACAAGATTGGAGATATGGGTGTTACTATGTATCTTATAATGGAAGGAACCAATCCACACATAATTTTTGAATTAGAAACTCTTCATGCAGGTCTAACCCATACATAAAGGGGCATTTTTCATGTTGATTATTGCAACTAGAATTGGGATTGGAGTTTCGGGCATCACTAAATATCATGTTATGATAGGATTCAAGTCACGCGTAGTTATTGAATGGGGGTGTTCCTTATACAGATCTGACTAGAACATAGGGATGGGGGCACTGCATTTTTCTTATGAACAGATCTAGCTCATGTGCATTGGGTTATCTACAAAGTAACATTTTCTGTGTAGTTTAACGTCATGTATTAAGGATGAAAGATTTTGTGCAGTTTAAAGAATTGCTGCTAGGACTTTTTCCATACAGTTTAATGTCATGTGGTTAGGACATATCATGCAGGTTTAACATCATGTGACCATGATGATTTCCTTGCAGTTTAACTTCATGTGGTTAGGACGTAGGCAGATTTGATGGTGGCTATGCAAAGTATTCTGTGAGAAACATCGCGTTGGTGGGGGGAATGAAGTGTACCTCATCCATTGTGACCAATGAGTAAGCTACATTGTGATAGACCTTATGTATGATATAAGTATCTTCCCATTTGGGTTCTAGATTTGTAGGTTTCTTTCCTAGTATCATTGGGGTTCTAAGTGCCAATAAAATTTCTCCTTAAAGGAATTAACAGAGGTGAACTCTTTTATTGAAGGCTCATGTGATTCGATTTTGATGGACTTCAAGGTTGTGCAGTGTACGCAACCTTTTCTAATCGATCCATTCCAACTCATCCAGTCGCTTTTGTGAATGCTTTTTTTCTGAGAGTCATCCATAGATAGTTATTCAAATTGAGGGAAACTGGACTTCTATGGGCAGCACTGCCTTGGTTCTATACACCAATGAATATAGAGTTTCTTGTGTAGCATTGCGCGTGGTGGTATGGTAGGCCCATAAATCATGAAGAAGATTGTCTAGCCATGACTTCTTGTCTTTTCCTACCATATTTTGGGGTATATTTGGTAGTCTTATTGAAGGCCTATATCTATCCATTTTTCATTGTGTGATATCAAGATGAATGGTTGGACTCAATGTTATACTCCTGGTATAATTTCTTTAACTAAATAGAATAGAATTCGGTGATGTTTTCCATTAATATCGGGTAAGGGACTCCAAATCTACTGATGATATTGGAATTTATGAAGTTGATGATATTCCTCATACTGAATTCCTTGAGGGGTATTTACTCATCCCATTTAGAAAATAAGTTGATAGTAATAAGGATGTACTTAAACTACTTTGTTGTGGCTGGGGGATATGGCCCCACAACATCCATTCCCCATACAAAAAACTGCTGGGAATATTTAGTTGTATGTAGCGATTTTAGGGGTTAATGGATGAAGATTTCATGAATCTGGCATGCATGAAATTTCCTGGTGAATTCCACAGATTCTTGTATCATTGTTTTCTAGTAGTAACCAAGCCTCCTGATTTTATGGGAGAGCCTGGTCCCATACTGATGAGCGTCTCAAGATCTTGTATGTACTTCTTCCATTATGGTGGGGACCTCTCTTTCTTCTATGCATCTGAGGATGATTCCATCGAAGTCCAGTTTGTAGAGGGATTTTTTCTCACTTGGACCATCCCGAAGGGTAAAGTTCACTACTCAGCGCTGAATTTGTTCCCTTCCGGCTCAGTCTATCAGGAGGGTCCCATTTTAGAGATAATCAATTTTATGATCCATCTATCTAGGGTGGGTATCGGTTCATAATTCTTTGGGGAGGTATTGATATGATTAATTTCTTCCATGTTGCATATGGTGACTGATGATACCATCCTTCGATGCGTGATACGGAAGACCACCTCATCCTAATCAGGTTCATCCAGAACTATGGTTTCATTTGCCAGTGCGTCGGCACGAGCATTTTGGGATCTGTGGACATGGTGAAAAGTTGGTACAAAAGGGAACCCTTCCATTATTCCTCTGACATAGCTGATGAGAGGGTCCAATTATTCCTTTTTGATGTCATATTCACCATTGATTTTCTTTATCACTAGATTTAAATCCCCTTTGGTGTTTAGGTAGGCTATATACAGTTGTAGGGCTAGTTCCAAGACAGTAATGAGGGCTTCTATTCTACCTCATTATTAGTGCATCCTTCAGATAGAGAGAAAGATTAGGGAAAATTTTCTTTATCCAGAGAAACAAATACAATCTCTAAGACAACCCGATTGAGATTTGGGTTTTCTAACCACTTTCCAATAAGACTTTGGGAGGCATCATCAAAATACATCTCTCATGTTTGGGGAGTGTCATTGGCATAGAAAACCTCCTCATCTAGAAGTTCGGTGTCTACTGGTGTACTTTATGGATCAGGATGTTCCGTGAGGAAATCACCTGGGGCCTACCCTTTCAACACCTTTTATGACAAAAACTAGATCTCATGATGTTTCAGAATAACTGCCCATCAAGAAAAATGCCCAGTCAACATAGGGTGGCCAAGGATTTACTTGAGTTGTTCGATACGAGAGAATAAGTGGACTTCGTGATGCTACAAGTAATGTCGCAACTTTTAAACTACAAAGATGAGCATGAGGTGGTTCTTATTAACATCAGAATATCAGGTCTCAATACCTCAAATCATTTGACCGAGGTAATAGAGACTTTTTTCACTCCTTGCATCATTATTATGTGCAAGGAGGGCATCGAGCGATCGTTCCATGGTGGCCACATATAATATGAGTGGATTTCCCCCCATCGACAACATCAAGACCGATGGGTGCAGAAAGAACCGCTTGAGACTCTCAAAGGCTTCTTGGAATTCCTCATCCCATCGGTAGATGACTCCCTTCTTCACTATCTTGGTTAAGGGGAGATATTTGTCAACTATGATAACTATGAAACACCAAATATAAGCAAGTTTTCCTTGGAGTCCCCTCGGTTCTTTGATATTTCGAGGGGGTGACATTGATAGAATTGCACTGGTCTTTTAAGGGTCGATCTCAATGTCACAGTGGTATACCACAAATCCAAGGAATTCCCATAATGTCACCCCAAAATCGCACTTCAACAAATTCAACTTCAAACTATGTTGCCACAACATATCAAAGATTTGTAAAGATCCATGAAGTGAACACATCGCTATTGAGATTTGATAACCAGGTCATCGATATAACATTAAGCTATTCATCCCAAGAAGGGATTAAATATGTGATGCATGGTGTGTTGACAAGTATCTCCAGCATTCTTTAACCCAAATGGAATCACTTGGTAGCAAAATATCCCCTGAGGTGCTCTAAATGTAGTAGGTTCCTCGTCTTCAGGGGCTATCTTTATTTGAGCGTACCTCAAATACCCATCCATGATGGAAAGGGGTTGGAAGCTGTTGGTTGCATTGATGAAGAGTTATGTGATTGGCAATGAGAAATCATCCTTTGGGAAATGTCGATTAAGGTCTATGAAGTTGATGCATACACTAATTTTCCCTTTCTTTTTCTTGATAGGGACAATGTTGGTGAGCCATGTTGGGTATTTCACTTCCCAGATAAAATTGGATTTGATCAATTTGTTAACTTCTGATTCTATGTTAGTAGAATGGGAGGGGTGCATCCTCCTAGATACCTGCTTGAAACCTCGATGGTCATCGGGTAAGTTGGGATGATGCATGTCCACACCATGTCACTATCCTGAAACCATTGCCAGTCAGTGTCCTTCATATGTCAACATTATCAATATTTCCTGAAACATATAGGGGTCTCATGTGTCCCTGAATGATCTCTTCTTGGTCCTGATATGTGAATGAGATGGTGACATGGCATTTTGATGGCATAGTCTCCATCTGATACACCTCGAATGCAGCGACTTCTATCTCAAACTCATGTGGGCTCTGGAGGGACTCAATGAGTGCCTATCTGGGTTATTTTAAATGATGGAGAGCATCCAGGATTGAGAGTTTAGTTGGGATGATCTCCAACTATTTTATAATTTCACACTTTTGTGAAAACGGTCTATGCTTCCCGAGGTGGGGTTACTCCCTATTATATAGTTTGGGAGCTAAGGTATTTGAGGCAGACAAACCTAGTGCTTGAGCAGAGGTCGAGGGAGCATCTGCTTCTAATGGCATAGGTCGCACGATCCTTCCCCTTTTTTTGGGATGATCATACATTCTCACCCATACCAGACGGTTGTGTAAGATGATTGGGCTCAGACGATCACTAGAGGTCTCTAAAACACCTCTATGTTTCTGTTGGGATCGCTAGAATGCTTTTCCATGGGCCTCAGCTGCATATATGTCCTCTGTGGGGATGTAACTGAGATATTGGGTTCGAACACACTTTCATTGTCCCTTGTATCTTTGGTTCATGCGCCTTCATACTCCAACTCCCTTGTCAAGTATGGAGAATTCATGCTCAGAATCATATTCATCATCAGAGAAGGGGTCTTCCAAGTGCATTACATTAACAGAACCAAAGATGGGATCTTCATCTGATGAGAGTTTCATTTGGTGGGGTGGTTCCTGTTCTCTAGAAGTTGATGGAAAGAAATATGCAAGAGTTAGAGCTTCTGTATGAGCTGAATATGACTCTTGCTCTTCTTTCTCTTCATGTATCTGAAAATTGCATCCACCACCGAGAGGCATACTTTATTTCACCTCCCTAAGTGATGGGATTGTTATGGTTTTGTGTGGATGTGCTCTAAGGGAGGCATGAGCCCAGTTGACTGTCTTTCTAGTCATCTGGTTATTGAACTTCTACCCATGTCTGGATGTAACTTCTTGACAATCACCCTCTTCCTCTAGTTGGGTGATGGTTACACAAGTCACCTGTGTCAGGGAGTCCATCATCACCTATTTGGAATCAAACATATTTTGGAGGACATATTTGAAGATAAAGCAATCCTAGATAGTGTGACCAAACCTCCAATGGAAACGACGGCACTTGGGAGAGTCGGTGAGGTTGACCTCATTGTGTTTCCTGGGTTGTGACAGCTTAAGTAGGTTATTTTCCATAGATTCAAGGAAATAACCAAGGACCTACTCATTTCAGAAGGATTATACTTTATTTATATGTTCCTCGAATCTCGGGCGACCCTTATCCCTTTTCGATTATGAGAGAGAGAAATTTTGTTATTTTGGTTGCTCGATGGGAGGTATTGGGTGATTTGGGGTCTGCCTAGGTGCTTGGATGGGAACTACTACTGATTTGAGGGTAACAGAAGTAGTCTCTACCTTACTAATCATTTTCCCCTGTGTTGTAGGCATGAGTTGAGATTTAGCTCAGGTCTATTGAATGAAATCTTCCAAAAGTTGTGCCATTTCTACAAACTCACGAAATCTACCTAGATTTTTCATCATGGTTATGTTGGATTGGGTAGCCCAATATGGTTGGGCCGAATGTTTGTGGCCCACAACTGTCATGGGTCGATCTCTGCAGTGATCTCGTTGGGGGTTTTAGGGGGAAATGCTCCCCTACTCTGGGGATCCGGGGGCCTTCGACCCCCGGCCCAAATTGTTGGGAACTATAGAAACTCTAACCACTGTATCACTTTTGACTAAGGTGTTCGTCTTTCACTATAACGATGCGGACTTCCTGTTCGGAACAGTGGATTGTCTACTCCATATGTAGCCCATTTCGGGCTAGGGTTTCTTACATGAAACAAAAAAATTTGTAATTGTGCTCTCGGTTATAGTGAATATTCTACCTCTCCGTTGACGTAGGGATTATTCCCAAACCACGTAAATAATTGTGTCCATGTTCTTTCTTTTTTTCCCTTTTACTCTTTTGTGTTTCAACATTTCTGTCACTGAAACTCCTGATGTTTCCGCAACAGATCATAGGTTTTTATAGCTCATCCTGAATATATTTAGCACAGAGTTCCAGTAATTTCTCTTGTGAGAAATGGATACTGAGTGAATAGGTTAATCCCTTTCATCTTGTGATGAAGTCAAAAAACCTCACATTTTCATGTTGCTTTCATTTTTGCAGGTCGACAATTTTTATTTTCCTTAGTATAGAGAAAAACTTATAAAGGAATTGACGAAAAACATCTCCCATCCTACAACAGATCCTGCTAGAAGGCTCCTAT
This sequence comes from Viscum album, assembly GCA_963277665.1. NCBI lineage: Eukaryota > Viridiplantae > Streptophyta > Magnoliopsida > Santalales > Viscaceae > Viscum > Viscum album. The sequence continues at coordinate 1,846,949,405 of OY728150.1, forward strand.
ACCAAAATAAGGTTGTCCCTATTAGATTATGTACAAAAAAAACCTTATCTTGGTAGCCTCTTACTGATCTCAAGGGCCCATCATCAGACCACATCGGGACACGAATTGCGTGAGATGTTGTTCTAGATCTCCAGTGTCGTCAAAGTTTGAGAAGGTTAGATTTACAAAATTGGGTAGGGGAAAAGTGTCATACACCCATTCGGGATATGGTTTCTTCTCGGGTTGTATGGGTCCATGTCTCCATTCCATGGCTTCCATTCGAGTAGTCTGGGACTCAATGAAATTAAGTAGTTCTAGAGGTACTGTTGTCTGGGCCACCTCCCATCTACATGGACTAGGCAGGGCTTGATGAGGTGGCCTTGTTTTTATCTCCCATTGATTATTGATCTGTTCTAAGACTAGGTGAATGCCCTGGTGGGGGAGAGGTTGTCGTCGCAGTGTAGGAAAATCACAATCATCTTCAACTTACTCATTAATATAAACTTGTTGCCTCGATCTGAAGTCGGTCTGACGCTCATATGTCTCTCTTATAGGTGGATCACCTCTTTCCTAATGTTTGGGAGGAGGAATATTCATCTCTATCTAAAGATGATACCCAGTGGGAATGTTTCCCCTGAGTAGATCCTTGTTGAGTTGTTTAATATTTTGAATCTCATTCTCATATTGTTCTAAATACTCCTCTGTGGAAGGAATTTTAGATCTTCTGAGTGGTGATTAGGATGTAGTCACACCTTTCCCTTTATCCTTGGCAATGTTTCATTGTAGAGGTGACAGGTCATTATCTGGGGGTTCCAAGTTTAGGGTTCTCCTTTGATTCTGCATATGTGTTGCCTTAGTTGGTGAATCCAAATCACCCTAAACTTGAGGTATGTTTCTCATATTGTATCTTCCTACATTTGCATCTTGATCCACATTATTTATTGTGTTAATGGTGAAGAAATTCACTCATCTATATCTGTTGTAGAAATGTCAGGAATCGCAATGACAGAATAGGTTTGCAGATGAAGAAAAGATAGAAGAAGGAATCACACGGGACATAAACATTTATGTGGTTCCGGAAATGATCTTTGTGTCCAAGGAGAGGCATGAATATCACTATAAAATCTTAGAGTGTAATTACAGGGAGTATCTCGTAGTTTCTAACACAAAAATCCTAGCCCGAAATGGACTAATAAATAAGATGAAGGACTATTCCACCAACTGCACAGAAAGTCCATTGTGCTACAGTGAAAGGTGGTCAAAAGTCCACATTGTTTTAGTGTCGCGAACACTCAATTCCAAGGTGCTACAGTGGTTAATAGTTGTAAGTCCATGGAGCTACAGTACTATTGTCTCCAAAGTCTGAGCTGCAACAGTAGTCGTGCCAAATTTTTCACTACTACAGTGCTCTTTTGGTGTCAGCTAGTCAGCTCTACTACAGTCGATCAGAGTTTCTACAGTGCCCCACAATTTGGGTTGAGGGAATTCAGCCCCTAGACCCCCATAACAAGGTCGTGTTGCCATCTGTAACCCCCAACAAGATTAATTCAGAGCTCGTCCCACAGAGTTGCAGCATAGTGTGCAGTATGGGTCGGAAGAATTCATCCCAATCATCATCTAGAAAGGATCGGGCTACACTGATCCAACAATATCGGGTAATAATAGTTGAACCATTACTCTCAACACAATAGGGTGATTCGACACTACTTTCATCAGGGTCGTCTTTTCAACCCCTGTCTATATTAGACCTTTTTGTCTTATGCCCCCTATGGGTTTTGATTTCCTTTGTTGTACGCTCCTCCCATCTCAGTCTATGAACGATGGACTTGAGGAAGTTTTCAGTCATGCTTACCGAATAGGACCTGAATAGAAAAGGTTCATCTTGCGGAGGGAGGAATAGATGGGATTTCAACCATCTATATTTACCTCCCAACCTAGAGAATATTGATTCTCTCTGCAGTGATGATGATGATGATGAAAATGCCTCCAACCCTGTGGGCTAGGGACTATTCAGGGCCACCATTAGCACTTTTCGATCCTATTTTTTAGGATTTGAGGATTCCAAATGAGGATTAGATGACTCCTGAGATGGGAATTGAGATATAAATACCCTCAGTCTAGTGGGTATGGGTTGATCGGTAATTGCTACAGATTTCTCTAGGACCCTCTCAGGGTGTGATGAACCTGGTGATGGAGATTGAGATAAAAATTTCCCCAACCCTGTGGGATAGGGTTGGTTTGCATCTGTTGCCGATATATCCTAAATCCTCTCAAGGATTGACAACCAGAGGGGTGGAGGTGGTGGTAAATATTTCCCCAACATTATGGGTTGGGTTCTCTCCTGGATGGCCACTATAGTAGCTATCATCACAACCCTTTTGATTTGGTGTAATTGTTCTCATGTTTGATTTGGGTGCAATGGAATCCCATGATGGGAGTCATTCTCTATGGGAAGTTTTTGAGTTGGTCGCAACTTCGAATTTCATGTTTGAAATGTGTTCCCGTTGTTTTGAGGGGTCAAACTTAAAGGTATGTTGGCAGTCCTCTCCCACCATTCATGATGTCTTTGTATCTATAAAGTGAGATAATTTTGTTGTAATGGCCAACTAGCTTACGCATTACCTGATCCTCTGATCTTGTCGGAGGATATGACATTACAGGATTCCATATATGGGGAGTGTTGTTATTCCAGAGGTGTGGTAAAGTGAAATGCTCCATACTTTCCTCGCCCTTGGATACAAATACATGATGATGCTTTAGCAATCAATTTCCAAATAATTGTGTTGCAATGACGATAAGCGTGTTGTAGATTTACATTGTGATTTTTCAGTCTCAAGTCCCAGACCATGGAGATAGCATCCAGATCCATTTGACAATATAGTATGTTTATGGTCTGAAGGTGACCTTTGTACCCTAGATAAGGGAGGTATCTAGCCTTCAATCCCTGGTGAGTCTCCCATGTATTTTGGTGTAGTTAATGCATGAAATCCTTCTCTAGATCATCTAGGATCTCATAGTCAGAAGTGGTGAGGGGCCAAAACATTATCAAGAGTTTTTTTTCATCTAACTCTCTCCATATATATATGTTGTCCTCCTCTTCATCAGACTTACACACATCCACATGGTTAGACCACAGAGGTTTCTTCTCAGGGTCACCTGCTGGCCATGGTGAAGGGTTGCTGGTAGTTGATGGGGAACTATATAAAGTTGACCTTGGTGTTTCGATCACCTATCTATATAAAGGTGTCGGTGTTTTGAGAACCTCTCTATACAGAAGTGTCTGGGAAAGGGTAGGATTTCCTTGTTCGATTGAGATATCATCATGGGGAGGTTGACCATCATGGATGTCAAGAGTAGAGTCCATGTGATTTATCTCCACACTACCACAAGGAGGACTATTGTGGTAATGATCTCCTTCTGTTTTGGTTGAAGAGTCGACAGGACCTTGAGGTGTTGCAGATATGCGTCAAATAGCCTTGAGGACACTGGAATTGAGAAAATCGGGGATATGAACCTCATTTTACATCATGGCCAGAATATGTCGACTTGCCTTTTGGGGTTGTGCAGGGGTATGAGCTTGTTGTATGATGACTATAGGAATATATTGATAATCGTCTGGTGATTCAGGAATATGAGCCCACTGTTGAGAAGCTCTAGAGTATGTCGGTGAGCTTCTATATTGTTGGTAGGAATATAAGCTTGTATGTGGGTGGTTTCTGAAATATGTTAGTCAGCGCTAGCTAAAACGAGGATATGATCCCAGTTCAAATATGCATTCCCCATCAGAATATGTCGATATACCTCTAGAATAGGATAAGGGATATGAGCCTCCTCCTATATAGCCTATGAAGGATGTTTATGTATTCGTTCATCAGTGGAAGTAGGGATATGAGTATGGATTTCGTAAGCTACTGGAATATGTCAAGTAACTTCACTAAAAGGAATATGAGTCTTCCTCAAGGCATGTTACGATCTCACTTGGTGATCCCGGTTAGAGCAAGAATATGAGCTTGATCTTGTGCCTTTGGAGTATGTCATATGTATTTTTCGATAGAAATGTGCATCTATCCCAAGGTATGTGCCACTTTCACTTGGTGATCCCTAGTTGGAATGTGAATATGATCCCAGTCTTATGCCTTTGAAGTATGTCACCAGTCTTTTCACAGGAATATGTGTCTGTCCCGAGGCATGTGCCGCTCTCATTTGGTGATCCCCGATTGGAATGGGGATATGAGCCCGTTCTTGGGCCTTTAGAGTATGTCGCTGATCTTTTTTGACATGAATGTGCATCTGTCCTAAGGTATGTGTTGCTCTCACTTGGTGAGCCCCAGTTGGAACGGGAATATGATCCTGGTTCGGTGCCTCATCCTTTATCAGAATATGAAGATAATCCTCCTGGACAGGAGTAAGAATGTGCGCTTTCTCTGGAGTAGCCACTTGTTCATACTGATCAGAGTGTTGTGTTTCTCTGGTATTCAGGGTAGGAATATGTGTCTTTCCTTATATCTGTACCAATGTCGAAATATGCCAAAAGAGTTCTTCAGCTATTATTGAATGTAGTGACACTTTAGAAAAGTGTGTTCAGGAATATAAGCCTACACATTTTCAGTCTCCAATATGTACTATAAGATATCTTTAATTGAATTGGGGATATACTCTCACTCCTATCCTCCTTGTGTCATTAGAATATGTCGATGGACTTCATGTGTGGGGGAAGGAATATGCCTATAGACTTGATTTGAGTGAGCAGGGATATGAGCTTTCTCACTAGCTACCACCAAAATATACTAGTGGGCTTCGTAAATGGAAGAAGGAATATGATCTCACTCTCATTTATGAAAAGCTTTTTGTGCCCGATGCGACTTCCTTGGTGCCTGCGCATGATCGCCTGAGGGGGAAATTTGTCGGGTGGTGCCCTCAGCAGGTGACTGAGGGGCACCAGTGGGATGATGCTGGTGACGGTGGTTGACAGGAGCCCTCCTCAACAGCTTCTGAACCAGAATGGATCCGTAGTTGACTCCTTGATCCACCTTCCTCACATATGAAAGGTATTTATTATCATGCTCCATGGATAAGCTTCTGAAGCAATTGGAGGTGGAAACGAGCATCGCTGGCTTTACTGTAGCTTTCTTTGGATAATGAAAACTCATCGGTTTTAGTGTTTAAATACCCTTGCATGCAACCTAGAGGGTCAGGATCATACCATGTCGATGGTTTTATCTGACCATTGCATTCTACACCCGAAGCTGAAGTTTTCAGGTGGGTGAGGCAATTTGTGCGGCCTGCAGAGGTTGCAGTCACAGTTAAGGTTCCGGAACAATTTCTAGATGAAGACATGATCTCGGGTCGGGGTGTTGTTTGTGAGTGTAGTATTTTCATTCACGAATACAACAAGAAACAAAGTCATTGATCAGTGCATCATCACAAGTATGATACATGCTCAATCAGATGTACACAGGTAACATAATTGTATTTATTATTCCTGATTTGGCCATTTTACTCATGAGGACCTATCACAGTGAGAATGGACTTATTTTATGAGAACCCCAGTTACATTTGGTCAACCAATCATTTTTTCATTTGAGAGATTCATGTTAGGTTCACCATTTTTGTTTCTAAAGAAAGATGTGGATGGTTCCTCAAGTTTAGGAGACATGATGCCCAATGCCTATAATGATTCATTTATTCTATCATTACATGATTTCACATTGGTTTTACCACTTTTGATTCCTTCAAAGGTTCCTTGGGGACCAACAATTGATTGTAGGGGGTTGAATGTGTTGCACAATCCTTCCCGTCGGGTTTACCATTTTTTTTATCTTCCATAAAAGCTCTCAATGGTTCCCACATCTATAACTGAGTACATAATTGCTTTCCAAAGGAAGGTGGTCATTCGGGGTTTTAGACTCGATGATGCTTAGGAACTCACATTAGTTGAGGGGATGGGAGGTAAAGCTAATTATACCCTTTTGAGGAGGATTACTTCCAATTTCAAAACTCTCTTATAGATTTAAGATGTATTCGATAATCTCTTACTATTCTCGATACGGAATCGATTAATCTAACAAAATGATTAGGTGTTGGATCCTTTCATGTGTAAAGGGGGTTCTATTAACAATTTTGTCTGTATATATCTTTGGTTCTTCATCCATTCCCTGTTATTGCTTAGAAATGGGTAGCTACTTATATTGTGAATCCATATAACCAAGAACACTGGAGTATACTGCCATTTAGGGAGCCGATTAATATCTTGAGGATGGGATTGAACCTTTATGAGGTGTCCTACATATCATGTTTATAAAAAGAATCAAAACTCACATAGTTCATTAAAATTGTGCAGTTTAACTTCATGTAAAAAGCTTATATATTAGGGAACTTGGGAACCAGGTATTAAGCTCGAGTCTTAGGAAGGTGTCCTATGTATCCTATTTGTAACAGGTTTTAAAGTCATCATAGTTGGATTGTGCCCTTGGGACTTTCCCTAAGTCGGATGCCCTTGTATGGGGGCGATCATATCATGCAGTTGAATGGGGATTACATACTGAGATTACCCTGGATTAGGGAAATTCATGATGTGAATGATATATTCATTGAAAATCCCTAAGCCTGCGTGAGCCATGCTTGGTGTGAGAAACAAGGGATAGAAAATGACCAGTCTCATCGCAGATGGATGCAGGACTTATGCACTGAGGTGTCCCAGACAGGATTTTTGATATGGAGCTCGGACCTTAGGAAGGTGTCCTACGTATCATGATTATAGCAGGAATCAGTGTCTTTGTAGTTCATCTGACTTCTCAATCTGCTGAGGGTGAGGAAGAATGATAAACCCATTGGAGAGATTAGGTCCCAAGGGTTAGGATGTCTGAGATATGGGGGGACTTACACTGATGTAGATGCCCATTGGAGATCGTACCTTAAGAAGGTGTCATATATATCCCGATTATAGAAGAAATCAGAGTTCTCGTAGTTCAATTAGGGGTATGACTAAATATGTCTACCAGGCAAGGCTATCATGTCCAGGGGTGTGTGTCTTCCCGACATGTCTTGATTGTCTACCCAATGTGTATGGGGTGTCTATATGACATATTTGAAGATGTTTGTACATGTCTTGGTTGAGTAATGAACATGTCCAAAGGTAATCACATGATTCAGTTGACTTGTACGGAGGACATCGCAAGAATTGGGAAACATGTATGGAGGACTCCACAAGACTTGGGTGACATGTCATGAGGGTGTTGAAAGACTTGGGTGACATGTCCTAAGGGTGTCACAAGACTCTGCTGACATGACTGGAGGATTTCACATGACCTGGCTGGAAAACCCAAGAGACTTCACGAGACCTTAGTGGCATGTCTTGGCACTTCACAAAACTTGGGTAACATGTCCTAGAGCTTTGTAAAACTTGTTGATATATCCTGTAGGACACATGACCTAAGTTACATGTTATGGGGGACTTTTTGAGTAATGAACATGTCCAAAGGTAATCACATGATTCAGTTGACTTGTATGGAGGACATCGCAAGAATTGGGAAACATGTATGGAGGACTCCACAAGACTTGGGTGACATGTCGTGAGGGTGTCGAAAGACTTGGGTGACATGTCCTAAGGGTGTCACAAGACTCCGCTGACATGACTGGAGGATTTCACATGATCTGGCTGGAAAACCCAAGAGACTTCACGAGACCTTAGTGGCATGTCTTGGCACTTCACAAAACTTGGGTAGCATGTCCTAGAGCTTCGTAAAACTTGTTGATATATCATGTAGGACACAAGACCTAAGTTACATGTTATGGAGGACTTATCATCTCGCTTTTACTTCCATGAGACATATGTCATATTAACCACTTATTCCTTTGTGTGGTGTATATACTGCCCATTTTGATATTTTATATCATGGATCTATTTCTAGTCATGGTATTTAAAGTTTCATTTGAAATTATTTCTTTAATGGAGTTTATGATTCAAAAGTTACCAAAGTGGTAATGCTTTATTTCACAGTCCTATCATTATTCGGGATTTTTTATGTTTAAGTATATCTTTGAGGAATTATTTGATATTTCTATATTAAACTCAATATATTTTATTCTCCTTTGGTTATTCATGAACTTTTCAAGTAATAGTACCATTTTTTCACTCTTTGATATTTAAAATGATTAAGAAAATGTTTTTAAGAAAATCCTACTTCATTTCTCTCTTCGGTTGAAAATATTTTTTCTTACAAAACCATGTTTTCTAAAAATGTTTTCTAAAATATTTTCAACATTCTCCAAATGATTTATTAAATATATTTTTACCCATGTTTGAATTTTTGTAAATTTTTTTGAAAGGAATCTTCATATCATTTTCTAAACAATTCTCATTTTACTTTTACCAAAAATATGAAAGGAATCTTAATTTTAACGTCTATGGAAAAAATGGAATTTTCCACCATCATGACCACTCGATGTTTTAAAACTTACTTTATAAGTTTCAAATTCTATTTTCAAATAAATTTATTTTCAAAATGTTTTGTGAACTTTTAGTTTTAAAAGGATATTTTCAAAATGAAAAGGTCACTTTACTCAAGAATTTTTTTAAGGATTTTTTTTCATAGTATTTTTATTCATCAATAACATCAACCCTTTATTGTAATTATGATCCACTAGGGATAAGTTGTATTGATATCATCCTTATTCTTTATTCATATGGTTTATGATCAGTATGACTGAGGATTACAATTTTATTATCATTCACCATATTACTCTGGATGGTATATGATTATGTATATTTGATTGGGCAAAGTATAAACATTTCGTATATTAATTTTTCAATATGAATGTTTATGTTGATTATGTTTCACCTCTTTCATAAGAGAAATGCATTGGACTTATTAATTGATGGGTGGGACTCATAATTACATAGTCCCTCGATGCATCGGTAGGTCTCATGTGACAAATTAGTTGGCCAAAATTTAATGGGTTTTTACCAAAAGTTTTAAGCTATCTTGTGAAAGGTCTTCACAGTATATATATGATGTCTAACATTATATATTCCCTCATTATGAGACCAGTTATTGATTTACATGTGATTATTCAATTAGTTAGAATATTCATGGATAAGTTTCAAACTCATGTGATTATATGTCTTTATTTGATCGTTATTTATTCCTTCCATATTATGCTTAATTTATTGTTTAAATGACATGTGTTTTAGTTATTTACCTTACCATATTAATTATGCTTATATATTAATGATGGCTTATGTTATACACTTACCTTTACTAACCATCTGAGCTCACCTCTTTCTTATGTTTTATTTTCCCCATGATACCAGGAAATGTTTTGTGATTAATATGAAATGATACACTATGGAAAATAATGGAGTTCTCAAAGAACGCAGTTTGGGTATTTAATGTTTTAAAATGAAACGTGAATTTCAATTATGTATCTAGTTTACCAATACTACTAAACTATTCTCTCCTTTGATATGTGATACCTATTATCTTATGTCAATGTAATAAAGTAACCACTAACTCTAGGCTACTAGGGTCAAGGTCTTTTCAAAAATCCAGAAGGAAGTTTTCCTTATTACAAAATAAACATTGATCTCAAATAATTATTTTACTTACTCATGAAATCAACTTCATTGACCAATTTTTTTCATAAAACATTTTGTAGCAAGCATAAATGAAAAAACATAACCATGTTAGTTTCTTGATAAAACATGTTAACTCGTGAAAACTTTTCCTTGAAAAACAAATCTTCCACCTTTAAAAGTTCTAAACCTTTCTCTTATTTATAAACTCATTTTCTTACCTCATAAAATAAAATAAAAATCCATTAAAACTCATAAAAAGCAAAGAAAACCTATGTATGAATCTTAAGATATTATCCTTATAATCATCATTGTAAGAACCCTAATAATGGAATAACCTGTTTGGTTAATTCCAACATGTCTCCTCTAGAGAACATATCAATACCCAATGAAATAGAGGGTTATATCAGACCCACCCATTATTATAAGTAAATTTAAAGTACCATAACATTAATATAACACGTAAATTCCTACATTTCCATCATAAAACTCATAAGAATGGGAATTTGATCCCATAAGTTAAAGTGCTTTTAGTTATCTCATAAAAATGAGAAGAAATATATTTTTCTCTTTAAAACATTTTAAAACTAAAAAAATCCTAGAACAATAGGATTGTGATATTATTTAAAAACTAAAGAAATTTTTAGAGGAATATTGATCATGAATAATGACTATGATGTCTATAAAAGGTGGTCATACAGTCAATGTTAAAATAACATTTTTTTCACTTTTATAAAGAAAGTCAAAAATAACTCATATGAGAAATGTTAAAAAGATTCTTTTTAAACCTTTGTAAAGAAAGTAAAAAATATTAGAAAATAACCTTTAAAAATATTTTATTTATAAATAAAAATGTTCTTTAAATATTTAAAAGAATGTGGACATGGATGAAAAATTCTTTGATATATTTAAAATAAAGTTTTAAAGAAAAATCTCTTACCTCAAATTCCGACTCACCACGTACATATTTTACTTTCCTAAATAATAAACTTATATTAATTATATACTTGCTTCATAACTATTTTCATGTTTATTCCTTTATTATTACTCCTTTTATTTCATTTATTACCATATTTTATTCAGTTGTTAAATCAGTCAAATTCACGTCGGATGTTTTGTGGTCGTTCGGTTCAAAACAGCTTCAATGTGTTGACCGGGGTAAAATGGATCACAAAAATGGTTCCATCATCATTCTATAATATTAATAATGTTTTAAACATAATATTTATTCATTAAATACACTTTTATAACATTCCATGTAAGGTGGTGATGAAAAATGAAACATGTCATTCATGAAAGCTGTAGTCCACACGTACACACGAGCGATATTTCCATTTTTCAATGGATAGGAGGGAAGGAAAGTAAATGATAGTTTATCTTTAAAAAATAATAATTATGTCATAAATATAATATATATTCATTAAATCCATCTATATAACCATCCATGTGAGGCAGTGATAAAAAATGAGATATGTCACTTCATGGAGGTGGAAATTTGTGCGTACACACAAGTGACATTTTCATTTTCCATTGGATGGAAAGGAGGTAGAAAATGGTTGTATCATCAACATAGTAACATTAAATCATATTAAAGATACAGACTTCATTATATTAGTATGGTTAGAATAGATTTAAAGGGTGTGGAAGAAGAAAGAAACTTTAAAGGTCATGGTTAAAACATATACTTCTTCCTTGGATAATCTCCTTTGAAAAACACCTTAAGGCTTCTTAGATTAGCCTTTTGGGAAGACCAAAATCTCTATGAAATGTATAAGGATTTTGGAAGGTATTTTGGTAGATATTTTTAGAGATGATGAGCTCAAAGAGTGTGGAGAAGTGGGGGATGAAGGGATCCTTTTATAAGTGAGAGGAGTGGCACTTTTGTAAATTATATTAACTTTAAAATATTGTAAATGTATTTCTCAAGGGAAAAGTTGAACCAAACGGACAAATTTTTAAAGATAGGATAATGGATGGAGGGTGTAAATACACTCATCAAATAAAATTTAGATAATATTTAGAGATATTTGAAGCATTATCTCGTAGTTTAACCCCCTCTTTAACCCTTTTAACTTTTACCGTGGTGACTAACTTTTACTATGATGCCTTAATTTTATGACTAAAAATAAAATGCATCATATTACATAATTTGAATATTATGATTAAAAATATGGAATTCATTTTAAAAGATTCAATTTATAGAGGTGTTAAAAATTAATTTAAATATAGGTATACAAAATGCAATGAAAAAGAGTTTTTAAAACACTGCATTTTTAAGCATAGAAAATGATTTTATATGACTTTAAAACCAATTCAAAACTGAAAGGTAACTTGTGATACTTAAATAAAGGAAAAGTTATGGAATTTGAGAATGTGGTATTTTTCAATATTCACTTAAAAATCAACTATTTTTGAAAAACCCCAAAAAAACACCCTAAGATAATTTTGACATGATGATATCAAAAATGAAGTTCATTTCATCAAATTAAAATTCTAAAATTTATAAATTTAAATTCTAAATAAAACCATACAATATATGGAAAACAATTTAGTTAGAATAAAACTATTTCAATTTGGATTAAAAAATTACTTTAAATTATTATAATGAATATGAATCCATAAAATCTAATAATGAATATTAATAACACATGAAATTAATTTATTATTAACATTACATGAGTACGCATTCTTCCCTCCATAAATAATTTGTTTCCTCGCAAGGTGGGGATATTTTTCTCAAAGCTTTTTCATATTCTCATATCACTTCTTCCATCATATGGTTCTTCCTTAAAACTTTAAACATGTGAGTCATCTTATTATACAACACTTGTTCTCTTTGATCTAGAATTTGAAGTGGCTTTTACTCATAAGAAAGATTTTCCTCCAACTGAACCACGTCAGGGCTCAAAACAAGAGATGTATTAGGTATGTATTTCCTTAATAATGAAACATGAAATGCATCATGTATCTGATATAAACTCGAAGGTAAATGATCCCACTTTATCTAGAAAGTTATACAGTCTAATAAACTATGAACTTAACTATCCCTTCCAAAACACATCACACCTTTCCATGGAGATATTTTAAGAAAAACATAATCTCTTAACTCAAACGAGATATCTTTCATCTGGTTATCGGCATAGCTCTTCTACCATCTTTGAGTTTCCCTTATATGGAGCTGAATAATCTTTACCTTTTCAACCATCACTTTTACCAATTCAATTCCCAATAACTTTATCGACATAGCTCTTCTACCATCTATGAGTTTCCCTTATATGGAGCTGAATAATCTTTACCTTTTCAACCATCACTTTTACCAATTCAATTCCCAATAACTTTATCTCCATGGATTCTTCACAACATGCAGGAGTCGGAAACTATTTTCTATATAATGGCTTAAATAGCATCATTTGTAGGCTAGAATGAAAACTGTTATTATAAGAAAATCTACTAATAAAATATGTTGATCTCAACTTTTATGATAATACAATGATAAATCCTAGATCATATCCTTTAAATTCTAAATTTTCCGCTCCAATTGTCCATCAAATTGAAGATAAAGAGTTGTACTAAAACTTAACTTTGTACTCAATGACTTCTAAATCCCTTTCCAGAAATTTGACATAAATTTAGGATCACAATCAGATAAAATATAGAGAGCGGCTCCATATAACATGATTATCTCTTTAAAAGAGTATATCATGCTCATCCAAAGTCATGATATCTCAAATAGACATAAAATGTGTAGCTTTAGCCAAGAGATCAACAATAACTCAAATCACATTATTACATTGAGATTTCTTTAATAATCCCACCATGAAATCCATGGATATATTTTCCTATTTACATTCAAGTATTGGCAATGGATAAATCATCCCTTTTGGTAGTTGTCATTTGACTTTAACCTATTGGAAAGTCAAACATATCATGGAAAAACTAACAATATCTTACTTCATTCCTTCCCACCAATGATATTCTTGAAGATATCTATACATCTTGGTACTACCAAGATTAACAGAATATGGAGAATTGTGAGCTTCATTCAGTAATTCCTTTTTCAACTAAAAAACACTCGGTACACAGACACTTTCCAAATCTTATGACGCCTTCTTTATTAATATTAAACCTATGAAAATTTCCTTAACCAATTATACCTTTCTTTGCGAATCAAGATCTTCCTTCCGGGCCTTTTTAATTCATTTTTACAAGGAATATTATACTAATACCTAAGCCAAAAGAGAAAAGGTTTCCGAATACATAACTTTCAAACCCAGATTTATTAAATCACTAACTATAGTATCACGTTCCAAACATAGCATGGTTAATTATGCATTATTCTTTCAACTCAAGACATATGCTACCTTATTAGCTTTACATGGATGATAGTGAATTGTGAAATCATAATCCTTTATCAGTTCTAAGCATCTTATTTTTCATATGATTAACTCTTTTTGAGTGAATATATATTTCAAACTTTTATGATCCATATATATATATCACATTTCTCCCCATATAGAAGATGCCTCCAAATTTTTAAACAAAATAATACTACAATAAGATCAAGATCATATGTTGGATAATTTTATTCATGGGATTTCAATTGATGTGGTGCATAAGCAATTACCCAATCATTTTGCATCAAAACACACCCAAGTCCCTTCAAAGAAGCATCACTATAAATAACAAACTCCTCATTTCTAGAAGAAAAGGCTAACATTTGAGCATTAACAAATCTTTTATCCAATTACTAAAAACATTCATCACATGCCTTTATCTAATAAGATTCTAAATCCCTTTTGAGTTAACTTGGTCGATGGGCTACATATAACCAAGCAAAATTTTCAACAAATCATCATTAGTGACACACTAATCCAATATAACTTCAAATCTCGATGATATTTTTAGGTCTTGGTCACTCTTCCATCACTTTAGTTTTAGGAAGATCAATAGTTATTTCATATTTAGAAACAATATTCCCAAAGAAAGAAATATTCTATAACCAAAATTCACATCTACTAAATTTTTCATACAACTTGTTTTCTTTAAAAGTTTGCAAAACAATCCATATATGTTTCTCATGATCTTCATAACTCTTAGAATATACTAAAATTTCATCAATGAAAACCACTACAATTTTATCCAAACACTTATGAAAAAGTCTATTCACTATATTCATAAATACAATGGGTGCATTTGTAAACCCGAAAGTCATAACTACAAACTTATAATGGTTATACCTAGTCATAAACACCATCCTTGGAATGTCTTATTCCTTTAATTTCAAATGATGATATCTATATCTAAGGTCAATATTTTAAAAATACTGAGCACCCTGGATCTGATCAAACAATTCATTGATATGAGGCAACAGATACTTGTTCTTAATATTAATGATATTGAGTGCTCTATAATCAATGAAAATCCTTATGGAACCATCATTCTTTTTAACAAATAAAATAGGAGAACCCCAAGGTGAAATACTAGGGTGGATGAAAATCTTATCAAGTAATTCTTGTAATTTTTTTTCCAATTCCAATAGATCCACTAGATCCATTTGATAAGAGGGTTTTAAAATTTCCTTAGCATATGGCACTAAGTCAACGGTGAATTCAACCTCCCATTCAGGAATAACACTAGGAAGATCATCAAGAAATGTATTCAAAAATTCATTTAACATGGGCACATCACTAAACTAAATAATACCCTTTTTCAATGGCATGTGAAAGATAAATTTCACCCCCATATTTAAGCAATTTCTCAGCTTCTTAACATGTTATCACAGGTATGAACTCATTCTTATATATGAATTGAAACTCAATCAGAAAATTGAATATGACTTCTTTAGCTCTGCAATCTATATTAGCATGATAAATTGAATGTCTATCTATATCCAAAATAACATCAAAGATCACCAAGGGTAAGACAAAAATATTTCCATGAAAAACCATTCCACATATAATAATAAGAAAGCTCCTATAAATCTTTGTTACATTAATACTTCCACTGTGAGTTTTTATTGAAAATTTTATCTTCATTTATTGAGTTGATATTTTCATTTTAGTAGCAAATTTCCCAAAAATAAAAGATTGTGTAAATCCCAAATCAAATAGGACATTAGCATACATTGAGTAAATAAGTAATGTGCATATGCCCCACACATTCGGATGGGGTGGCACGAGTGTATGGGGGATGGGGACAAGGTCATGGGGTCAAGCCCCACACCTTTATGTGTGTATTGTAACCCACCTTTTATGTAATGTGCATATCATCACTTCATTTGATGGTCCATAATTTGTCAAGGTGTTGGAAATGATTCTACCACACCCTTATACTTATGGTCTTAATGATCTCCATCCTTTATACTTTTCATCATACCTGCCCTTGCATAGTGGCCTGTATCATTGCAATTAAAACACCACACTACTGGATTTTCATTATCATTTTGACCATTACCATTGCTCTTTTCTTTACAATCACAAGCCATATGTACCAAATTGGTAACACATTTCAAATCTCACAAAACATTCACCAAAATGCTTTTCAACAAACTTATCATAAGAAGGAATTTTAATTTTCTTACCTTCAAATTTCCTCGATGGATGTTTCCTCATTTCTTACCACCTGGACCGCTTATTCTCCTTATTGTTATAAAATTTGACAAACTCTATCTTGACCTTCTCAGTACCATCGAACAATTTCATCATAGAATCCAAACTCATGAGTAACCAAAGCCCTTAGTAAAATTTGTTTTAATCATCAATTTTACAATGATGATCCAGAATAAAATTTGATGCATATCTAGACAATATAGTAAAATTTTCTTCATAGGCGGAAACTGAATCCTCCTACTTTTCCTTAACTCCGAAAAACTACATTTCCATCCTAAATAGAACAACTTGAGGAAAATATTTCTCAAGGAAAAGATCTTTGGATATTGTCCACTCCATGGCATCAATCTCATAGAGACCACCACCGATCAGTTTCACCTTCAAAACAGTAAATAGAAAGAGTTGCCTTCTGATGATCTTAACATCCCAAAACTTCAAATATTTGATCACTTCCTTGCATGGGTACCTCCATTTATAGCTTGTGTTAACAAAGTTAACACTACTACAACTCACCTTGTTCCAACTCCAGGTTGTTGATTTAGAAGGATGTTATCCTTTTGTGATCTTTATACCTCATTCACCCTCTTTATTCCATAGAAAACCATTCTAAAACAAACATAAATTAGACAAAGCAACATGGAAACCCTCAAAGACTATCATTATAATATAACCATGGATTAACATATCTTAAGTCTCTTCATAATGACATCCAAACCTCTAAAGTTATATAAACCTTTTCTTTAATACCAACTATAACAACCTATAACATAAACAACTCATAATTGTGGGTTTAATGGAAAGGATTTCACTTTTCAATATTTCTAGGATCTTTTAGGTTTAGAGTTTTAGAGAATTAGTAAAAACATTAAAAAATAGATGATTCCATACAATATGCATTTTTTTCACAAAAATAGGTTCTTATGTTTACACTCATGTTTCATTCATGAAACTTTTGCTTCGTTCAAGACATTACTCCATTCACCTTGTTATAGTTCCTATATATTCTTAGGCCTTGTGAAAAAGATTTAAAAATGTGGGATGTGCAAAACAAAGCTCGGTAATGGATATAAAGAATCATTAGTCCTTTTGAAAAGCATGAAAATCCATAAGTTTCCTTTTAATAAAATAAACTTTAAGCTCAAATAATTATTTACCTACTCACGAAACTAACTTCATTGTAAAAAGTTTTTTATAAAAAAAATTGGTATCAAGAATAAAGGAAAAATCATAACCAAGTTAGTTTCTTGAGAAAGCATGAGAATGCAAGAAAACTTTTCCTTGAAAAGAAAACCTTTCATCTTTAAAATGTCAAAACATTTCCCTTATTCATAAACTCATTTTATTGCCTCATAAAATAAAAATATTTTCATTAATACTCGTAGAAATCATATAAAAACCATATATGCATCTTAAAACATTTCCATATAATCATCCTTACAAGAACCTACCTGGTTAATTCCAACATGTCCACTCTGGAAAACATATCATTATCCAATACATTATATATGCATCTTAAAACATTTCTATATAATCATCCTTACAAGAACCTACCTGGTTAATTCCAACATGCCTACTCTGGAAAACATATCATTATCCAATACATTAGAGGGTTATATCAAACTCAACCATCATCATATATAATTTCCAAGAACCATAACATGAATAAAGCACATAAAAGCTTGAATTTCCATCATAAAGCTCATAAGAATTGAAATTTTATCTCATAATCAAAAGCACTTTCGGTTATCTCATAAAAATAAAAAGAAATATTCATTTCACGAAAAAAAACATTTTAAAACTATAAATTCCCAGAATAATGGGAATAAGATCTTCTTTGAAAAAACATAAAAACATTTAAAGGAAAGCTTAATAACAAATAATGTTTATGATGGTGGGAAAATGCGATTATTCGATAAACATTAAAAACATTCTTTTTCACTTTTGGGAAGAAAGTCAAAAATGACTCATACGAAAAACATTTAAAAGAATCATTTTTAAACCTTTGTGTCAAAAATACCCTTTATAAATCATTTAAGTATGAATTAGCATGTTTTTAAAACATTTAAAAGAATTTAAAACAAAGTTTTAAAGAAAAATCACTTACCCTGAGTCCTGACTCTCTATGTATCTCTTTTACTTTCCTAAATAATAAACTAATATTAATAATTTATTACTTCATAAACTTTTCATGTTTATTCTTTTAGTATTATTCCTTTTATTTCATTTATTATCATGTTTTATTTAATTACTAAATCGATCAAATTCACGTCGGATGTTTTGAGATTGTTTGGTCCAAAAACAGCTTTGGTGTGTTTACCGGGGTAAAAGGGGTCATAAAAATGGTTTCATCAACTTTAAAAAAATTAATCATGTTTTAAAATGATATGTATTCATTAAATTCACTTTATCCATGTGAATCAGTGATAAAAAATGAAATACGTCATTTATGGAGACGGTAGTCCGTACGTACACACGAGCGAAGTTTCCATTTTACAATGGATAAGGAGGGAAGTAAAGTATATAATAGTTTATCTTATTAAATCATAATTATGTGATAAATATCATATATACTTATTAAATCCATCTATATAACTGATCGTGTGAGGTGGTGATAAAAAAAATGAGATACGTCACTTTGTGGAGGCAAATAATCTGAATATACGCACGAGCGACGCTTTCATTTTCCATTAGATGAAAAGAAGACAGAAAATGGTTATACCATAACATAATAACATTTTAGTATATTTAGATATTTATGTAACTATTTTTATGATTATAATAGATTTTAAGGCGGTGGAATAAGAAATAAACCTAAAAGAGCTTGGTTAGAATATATACATCTTCCTTGATAATCTCCTTTGAAAAATGCCTCAAGACTTATTAGATTAGTCTTTTAGAAAGACCATAAGATCTAGGAAGTGTCTAAGGATTTTGGGAAGATATTTGGGTAGAGCTTGATCAATCTAAGATTCTCAGAATGTGTGGAAACGTGAGGGGTGAAGGGGTCCTTTTATATGTGAAGAGTGGCACTCTTAAAAATAATCTTAATTTTCAAATATTATAAATGTCTTGTAACATCTCGTTACCTTTATATCAATAACGATATAAACCTTGTCGTGGTTTTCCTTTTTAATTGTCTGGGTAGGGTCGAGAAGGAATCAAGAGGATATCTATAATGATGAAGTCAAAAAAAATGGACTCTCAACTTAAATCAGTCGTTTCTACTGGATGCAGGAAGTTTTCAAGTCATGTAACTAGGTTACACGGTGTGTAAAGGTTGTTGGGTGCATACCGTGAGAAGGGTTCACACAGTGAAAGTTACACGCTGTGATGAAATTTTTACACACCGTGAGTTAATTAAAGATCAATTTTTAATTCGAAGTGACGGGTTGTTTGACAGTTGGAATTTAACTATTTTACGACATGTAATTGGATTACACGTAGTGTAATTCCCCGCATGTCGGTTATATGTAGGCAGCACGGCTAAACTTCCCACTTTTCCTCCTCTCCAGATTCATTTCTCTCGACCTAAAGCTTATCCCAGACGATCTTGGAGCTCTCCAACCCTTCCAGGTCCTTTCGTTCAGCGTTCGATTTCCATTGTGCTTGCGGTGTGAATTCTCAGGTAAGCTTTCTTCCTTTTTCCTTCATCTCTTTCTCTTTCTCCTTGGGGTTCAATAGATCATCTTGAAATTAATGGATTTATGCTTCGTGTTGTTGGATCTCGTTTCTAGGTTGAGTTTCAAGGTCTTCTACGCCTTCTTTCTCGTTGGCGAGTTTCATTGAGGGCGTTGAGTTTCAAGAAAAAGGTAAGTCACTCAACCCGTTTGGTCAAATTGATTAACCTTAAATTGCTTGATTTATTTCAGTTGTTGATTTAAATTCAATTGTTTGAAATTGATTTCAATTGATTTTGATTAAAACTCGATTCCAATGAATTAGGAGGTTTGAAATAGTTTTGGCAAGAAATTGGGGGAAAAAACTGCAATTCCAGTGAATTGGGGTGTGTTTGCAAATGGATGGAAATGGTTTCAATTGAATTGATGAATTTCAATTATTGAAACATAATTAGTGGAATTTGTTAAATTGTGAAAATGACTTAAAATTTTTTGATATAAACTCAATGGTTGCATCTTGTTAGAGGCATGGTTTTGATTAAAACATGTTTTAGTTTGGAATGGAAATTGGTCTTTAAATAGAAAAATGGTATTTAATTGTATTTTAAGCATTCTTAAAATAAATTGTACATCATTAATTGTGTAAGAGCACATGCAAGCCTTAGGTAGTTTGTAAGTTATTTGGACACACTCTACGATTATACAACATTCTAAAACATAAATGCAACATGTCACATCCCCGATGGGATGATGACACATTTGACCAGTATTAGAGGGACGTGTGTATACACATATTGTCGTGATCACTTAGAGAATGCAGAGTTCTATAGCCTGGAACCTACATACCTATTTGGCAGATGACCATGTTGCTCGCTTGTTTATATTTGAGATATAAACGTATGTCAATGTTGTTAAACTGTTTTACATGCCCTTCTGAATTTATATAAACTGTTTTATATAAAATGTTGTATTTAAGCTATTGTTTTTGAAATATTTCATCACTTGTAAAGCTTTTGTTAGTATTTTCCATCATTTGAACCGTATAGCATGATTTGTTTAAATATACTTTAAAATGTCAAACCTGTTTATTTTAAAATTGAAAACATTCCTTTGATTAATCTATTATCGGCATCTGTTATGGAATCCTTGGTGAGACCCTACTGGGTTTTTTTAGCTCGCACCCTACTTGTGTCTTCAAGTGTTTGTAGATTATATCCAGATGTTGAAGCTTGAACTTAGTGAGTTGTATCCTTGGGGACTTGGGATGTTTTCCTCTGTTTTGGTACTTGGGTACTTTGGGATTGTTTATGCCTTGTTGTATTCTAGTACTTTACTCCCAATGGAGTTTCTTTTTTATATGCATATTATCTTGTTTCTTTTTTATTCTGGATTGTTACTGGCAAAATCATTCCCACTTTCAATTTGTATGATATTAGGTGCTAGTCGTCGACCTCTGGGGATCGGGAACACCCTTCGATCTATGTCAGAGATGGCTCGAATATCGGGGTTATCAGGGTATATGGGCTAGTTCGTGACAAAGTGGTATCAGAGCAGGTTGTTGAGCTTTTGTCTTGAAGTCAGTATACATTTGCGAAATCTTATCGAGACTTAAGAGGTGGTTATGATTGAGTGTATGGTCACCTCTCACTGCAATGAACCTTAAGTCGCCAAGGGTGGTTAAGGAAAGAGTCCATACGCCAAAGGCCACCAATTTTCAAAGGCTCCACTGATCCTCAACATGTTGAGGAATGGTTGGGAAGGATAGAACATATGTTCAAGTTCTTGGAGATACTGAATGAGATCGAGGTGAAGTGTGTCACAGGAGATAGTGGGACACGATGATAACATCAAAGAAGCACAAGGTCTTAGAGTGGAAAGACTTCAAGGTTCTTTTCGCCAACCAATTCTATCCAGAGTCAATGGTGTTGGTCAAGGCTATGGAGTTTTTCAAGCTTGAGCAAGCCGACAGAACCATGATTGAGTATTCAAATCGCTTTGTTGAGCTTGTGCACTTTGCGCCTAAGATTGTATCAATGAGAAGATTAAGGTTCGACGGTTTGAGTTGGAACTTTGATCAGATATTCCTTCTCAAGTTTTCTTACTGAAGCTGTCCACTTATGTTGATATGCTGGATAGGGAAATGATGGTTAAGATGGACATGGTTAGTAAATCAGGGTTGACGAAAGTTCCTTTTTCTCTCAGTAGCAGTGTGAGTTCCTCTAAGGGAAAGAGGAAGCATGATGATTCTCGTGGCGAATCCCGACAGCAAGGTTGTTCTAGACCACCTACAGTGTCTGGTAGAAGCACTTTGATATGCTACCAGTGTGGTCATACAGGGCATTCAAAGAGGGTTTGCATAGAGGCGCCCAAGAACTGTGGCTCCTGCGAATGTTCAGGACACTTACAGAAGTTCTGTAACAACTTTTCCACTCCACGCAGTGACACAGGATCATCAGCACCTCCAAAAATTGTGGGGCAATCATATGTTTCACATACAAAAGGGTTCCAACCACAGACATCTGGAAGAGGAAGCGGATACGGGTCCAGCAACTGTGAGAGGTACCATTATTATGGATTTGTCATTAGTGACTGCTCTATTTGATACTGGTGCATCTCACTCGTTTATTTCAACCCGTGAATCTGCTTAATCTTCTTATGGAGCTTTTATCTTGTGCAATGGATATTACTACACCCCTTGGAGCGAAGAAAGAGCTGAGACTCTGTAATCTTGCATGTGTATTCTCTCTATCAGATGACAAGCTGGCTTGGAGTTTTCTGGTCCTCGACATGAAACCTCTTAAAATCATTTTCAGAATGGATTGGCTCATTGCCAATAAAGCCCAAACTGATTTTTATCTTCGACGAGTCTACCTTACTACACTCAGTGGTGTGTCTCTTGACTTTCAAGGAGAACGGACTCAAGGTCGAGCAAGGTCGAACCTTCTTATCCGGAGTTGGGGGAGGTAATATCAGTGTTTGTTTTTTATCTGGAGCGGGAATCTTTGAGTGGTGATCTCCCTCCAGTTGTCATTGAGTTTCTCGACGTGTTTCCTTCTAATTTCTCAGGTTTGTCACCGGTAAGGGAGGTTGAGTTTTCCATTGACTTAATGTCTGGTACTCAACTAGTTTTTATCTCATCTTACCGCATGGCTCCAACTGAAATGAAAAGGCTGAAGTCTCAGTTGGAAGGTCTTTTTGAGAAAGGATTTATACATGGAGTGTGTCACATTGGGCAGTGTCGGTTCTCTTCACTAAGAAAGTTGATGGTTATCTTCCCTTATGTGTTGATTACCGAAAGCTCAATCAAGTTACGGTGAAGAACAAATATCTGTTGTCACAGATTGATGATCAGTTTGATCAGTTGAAAGGGGCGAAGTGATTTTCAAAGATCAACCTTCGATCTGGTTACCACCAATTGAGGATAAAAGAATCTAACATTTGGAAAACTGTCTTTCAGAGCAGGTACGACCATTATAAGTACCTTGTTATGCCCTTTGGTCTAATAAATGCCCCTACTGTTTTCATGGTTTTGATGAACAAGATTTTCTACGAGTATTTGGATACCTTTGTGGTGGTCTTTGTGAACGACATCCTCATTTACTCCAAGTCTAAGGAGGATCATGTGCATCATCTGAGAACAATTCTAAGCCTGTTGAGAAATCACTGACTTTATGTCAAACTTTCAAAGTGTATATGATAGTGATTCTGGCTTTTGAGTTGATTATTTATTGCTTGGATGTTTTTACTTTTTTTAGTTGCCTTATTCATTATTATTATTCTGTTTATTTATTTATACATTGTTTACTGTTATGCTCTGTTATGATTATGAGAATATAGTCTCCCAACTATACCACATTAGACCTTCGCTGCTAGTCGACAGCCTCTGGAGTACAGAGAGGCACACTTGAGGTCATGTGGCCAACTAGTTCAGCTACTGTTATTGGGTGAGTCGAGCTGAGACGTCACATGTTTCATTGATGATCATTTCATTCAACTCTTATTTCTCACGCCGAACGTGACTTATGTGAGATTAGAGTAAATGCCAAGTGATTCATTAATTACACCATTTGGAGTTTGTAGGTGGTAGCTAAAGGATGATGTTTGAAGAGGTGTTTTAATGTAATGGGGTTGTCAATAAACTAAAAGGGGGTAGATTGTTAGTAAAAACTCTCACATGTATTTTTAGGATGTGTATGTTGATAAAGCTTGTGAAATATTCTCCAAACATCTCATGGAATCGTCAAGAATTGGAGTTGTGAAGTTTTGGAGATGTTTGGTGGGTGGAGGATGAAGAAGTTATGGCTTGGCTGCAACATATGAAGCATCACATAATGATTATTGTGTACAACTCTCTTTAAGGCGAGTTTGACGCTTATGTCGTGAAGGTAGAGGATTGAACCATCATTAATACATAAGATTAAGTATGGACGGTGAGTAGGAGGTCACACCACAACATGAATTGTCTCGTGAAGAGAAGGTTTGAGCCATAACAATGGAGGTCATGACTTTATTATGTTTCTCTAGAAGAGGTCATTGCACCATGAAGAGCTGGTTGCATCATGATGTGATAAATGAAGATATTTTTTTCAAGAGTCGTCACTATGTGATTTGTGGAGTCTGATTCAACTAGCATCGTGATTTTTGGAAGAAGGGAAGATTGCATTGTGACGGTCATGCCTAGGTTGCATTTGTTATCCATAAGTCAGCATGTGGTGGTGTGTGAAGTAAAGATGCTTGGAGAATTGTTAGGGATCCATCTAATGGCATTGGATGCCACACCAATTTTCCTTGGACAAAATCTGATGATTGTTTGAAGTGGTCTTAATGGCAAGAACATGTTTCAAAGGACACATTGTTTACAACAATGCTTGGAAGATTAAAGAAGGTCATGCAATATGAATTTCACATTGCATGAAGATTAAAAGGTGGTCATGCAAAAAGGAATTATTTCTTCATGAAGGATGGTTGAAGAGAAGTTGAGAAGGTTGGTTGGGCATTTTATGTAAGGCTTGGAATTTGATTTCTATACTTAAATATTTTCTAAACATTTAATTGGTCTCATATAAAAAACTTGGAGCGAGCCCACACGGTAGGCTCAACCCTTGAGCATATATGTGGGACCTGGAGGTCAACCACACTCCAGAGGAGTCGTCCCAGGCCAAGCCAACAAGCGGCAATCCTTGAGCATATATGTGGGACCTGAAGGTCAACCACGCTCTAGAGGAGTCGTCCCAAGCCAAGCCAACAAGCGGCATTTTATGTAAGGCTTGGAATTTGATTTCTATACTTAAATATTTTCTAAACATTTAATTGGTCTCATATAAAAAACTTGGAGCGAGCCCACACGGTAGGCTCAACCCTTGAGCATATATGTGGGACCTGAAGGTCAACCACGCTCTAGAGGAGTCGTCCCAGGCCAAGCCAACAAGCGGCATGGGTGGGCGCAAAAGCGCGCCCATATAGGCCCGTGTATATGTGGGACCTGAAGGTCAACCACGCTCTAGAGGAGTCGTCCCAAGCCAAGCCAACAAGCGGCATTTTATGTAAGGCTTGAAATTTGATTTCTATACTTAAATATTTTCTAAACATTTAATTGGTCTCATATAAAAAACTTGGAGCGAGCCCACACGGTAGGCTCAACCCTTGAGCATATATGTGGGACCTGAAGGTCAACCACGCTCTAGAGGAGTCGTCCCAGGCCAAGCCAACAAGCGGCATGGGTGGGCGCAAAAGCGCGCCCATATAGGCCCGTGTATAAGGCCCACAGCAAATGGGAGCAGAGGCGGCGCCACCCTGCAAAGCGACACAGGGGGTTCGGGATTTCTGCCTGCTCAAAGGCAGCGCTTGATTGTTATACCACGACCCAAACAAATGTTGAAACCGATGTGGGACACGCTTTGGTGAGATAATATTCATCAGTTTGAAAATCATACAGATAGAACGTGGTCATCCAATCAAATTAATGTGTCATGCATTTTTTTTTAATATTGTTGTCGTCTTCAACGCCGATAGTCTCACCAAAGAAGATGATCAAACCACCATCAGTCAAACCTGAGGCTTCCGTGATCATTATGATGTCAAAATGATGACACGAGCATGATCAAAGGAATCATACAACTTCATTTGGATGATTTATATGAAGATATTTTGATCAAACTTCAAACACGATTGCAGGAGGCCATTTGAGCTTCGGGAGTTCGGGAAAATGAGTTGCATGCATTTATGAACGCATGCACGTGAGGATATCACCGCAAAGAAGAAGCTGAGATGGTTAAGGAAGAACGTCATAATATTCAACTTCATTTTTACCCGCATTTGTAGGATTCAAAGCCAAGGTCTTTGGACATTTAAAGAGATGATTTACATGGCATTATTTGTGGGAATTGAGACGGTGACTAAATAAACCAAAGGTAGTGATCACCACAAAGGATAAGTCGAGATCACGAAGGAAAAACGCCATAATATTCAACATCATTTTAACCCGCGTTTGCAGGATTCAAAGACGACATCTTCAACCATTTAAAGAGATGATTTACACGACGTTATTTGCAGGATTTGAGTCGGTGATTAAACAAACCAAAGGCAATGATCATCTGCCTGTAAATACCGATGGATCGAGGATGAAAGAAGTGGTGTTCGTCATTTGTGAGACTTATTTCTGGAGAAATATAGCACCGTGAAACAAACAGTTTTGTGAAGTAGAAACCATCCTCATGATATTCTTACACAAAGGAGAAGAGAAGATCCAACAAGCCTTCAACAAGCATTTAACACTCAAAGAGCTTCACAAAGAACTGAGTTCCGCAAAGCAATAGGGAGGGCGCAATAACACGTCTATCTGGCTTTCGCAAAGATTTGAGATCTTTGAAGCCTTCCTGAATCGTGTGATTTGCTAGAACATCTACAGGGCAGTGTCACATACAATGTAACTCACGAAGGAGAACTTACGCGCATAAAAAAGCTTACATCCATTCGGGTTTGCACACAAGAAGCAGAAGAAGCCCACACCCATTCAGGTCTACATGGGAAGCACTTGCGCAATGAGGCAGTGTGTTTGAAGAAACACTTGCACGAAGTTTTGCAAGTGGACAGTCCATATGACATGCATGACACTTATGCATAAAAATAAAACAGGAGAATAAAGAAATAGACAATGTGTATGTGTGGACAATGTGTGTGTGAAGGCTTTGAGAAAGTAGCGTGCACTGAGAAGGCAATATAGAGTATATGCACGCTTCCATGCATACACATGCATTGAGACACAAGGTGGGCAGTGTGTGTGTGCATCCAAGATGTGCCTGAAGAAACACAAGGTGGCCAAAGCATACACACCTCTTGCACAAAGGACTTGCATGGTACATGCATGCTTTCATACATAAATACAATTGTAGGATGCAGTATAAAGAACATGTGTAGATTCATGAGATACAGTGTGATTCTGTATCGACCATTGTCATCACTGAAATAAGATTATAACAAAGAATCTGAGGGGATAACCAACACAACAGAGTAGGTCTTTATACCAAACCTTATAAATCCTTATGTTATGTGACTTTGAATTTACTGTATTATTCAAGGCAAAGCTAAGAGACATAAGAAGAGTGGATCAAACATTTAACCAGCCACATAGGTTTAATTGAAAAGAATCAATTTGTAAAAAGAAAAAGGGGTCATTGATACACCTTTTCTCTCTCTCAATTATCTCACACTGATCCGGGCACTACAGATCTGAAGGAGGATTGTTTGACTTGAATTCAAAGATCATGAATGAAGAATTTTCCCAACATACTAGAAGGAAAATGAAGAATTTGGTTAAGAAAAAGTTAGAGATGTTCTTAGAGAGATGTTCTCACACAAAATAGAATGAGAAGAGAATTCCAATATAAGAGAGGAGATTTCAGAATTGTGATTACTAAAGGAGATCATTCTTGGAAGCTTGTGGAGTCCATCGTGTGGATGAAGATGGGGCATATGGCTACACCTATCTTGGTGTAAACTCTAATTCTTGGTTTATAGAAGAACAATGTGTTCACTTGGTTTCAGGTAATGGGACTAGTTTTTGGATTTTGGGTTTTGGTTTTAGGGTTTTGATTTTAGATTTAAGGGATTGGGTTTAGATTTTTTGTTTTAGTGTTAAATATTTTAATATTAGGGTATAGGGTATATGTTTTTTGGTTTATGATTCAGCTTTTTGGATTTAGAGTTCAGAGATTAAGAAGAGATCAAGGAGATTGAAAAAAGATCATTATTGGAAGCTTGTGAAGATGTGGATGAAGACGGGGCATATGGCTACACCTACTTTGGTGTAAACTCTTATTCTTGGTTCATGGAAGATCAATGCACTCAAAGTAGCGAGTTCTTCTAAAGTGAGGAGAGCAATGAATTCTCAAATAATTGTGACGGTTGTAAGCCTAAGAGAGTAATGACAATGTACTTTTAATGGATTTTGGTACATTAAAGATGTACATTTCTTAGATATAGCCCAATGTAGAGTAAAATTGTCTCTTCGCTTCAATTTGTTGAAAGGAGTCTCAACTGATTATAAGACAAGATTGTTGGGAAGGGATGTTTGAAATTTTCATATCCTAATCACCCACCCCATCAAGTGTATATTTCTTGGATGCAAGAAAGCCCAAACCAAGTAAAATTGTCTCTGTTTTGTCACTTCAATTTGTTACGAGGAAGTGAGTTTCAACTAATTGTAAAACAATATTGTTGGGAAGAAATGTTTGAAATTTTCATATTCTGATTCCCCCAAGGAAGATTAATCGATAGCAATAGTGAGTTCTTTTGAAGTGAAGAAAGCAATGATTTCTCAAATAATTTTGAGCAAGTCTACTTTAAAATTATATGAACTAATAATATGCTTTTAGTGGATTTTGGCACATCAAAACATCATAGATGTATATTTTAGATAGCATAATACAAAACAAAGTAAAATTGTTCCTTCATCACTTCAATTTTTTGAGAGGAGAAATGAGTTCTTAACTAATTGTGAAACGAGATTGTTGGGAAGGTTTTGAGGGTATGGGGTTTTGAAGGGGTTTTGAAGGGTTTTCAAAGGAATATGGAAAGTGGAAGGGGTTTTAAGGATTAAGGATTTTAAGAGGGTTGGGGTTTAAAATGGAATTTTAAGGGTGTTAGGAAGGGTTTAAAGGCTTTTTTAAGAATTTTAATGGATTTTAAAAGGAGTCAAGGGGTTAGCCAAATAACACAATAACACCCTCTTGAATCCCTCTGTAAAATTGTTCCTTTATCACTTCAATTTTTTGGGAGGAGAAATGAGTTCTTAACTAATTGTAAAACGAGATTCTTGGGAAGGTTTTGAGGGTATGGGGTTTTGAAGGGTTTTCAAAGAAATATGGAAAGTGGCAAGGGGTTTTAAGGATTAAGGATTTTAAGAAGGTTGGGGTTTATAAAATGAAATTTTAAGGGTGTTAGGAAGGGTTTAAAGACTTTTTTATGAATTTTAATGGGTTTTAAAAGGGGTTAAGGGGTTAGCCAAATAACTCAATAACACCCTCTTGAATCCCTCTAATAGCATGATCTCTTACGTATAATTGAATGATCATGCCTTTGGAAATTTTTTTATATCTAATAGATGGATGATAAGCTTTCACATTCATGGGTCTAGATTTTTTAATAGAAAAATAAACAATAAATGTATACTAAAATTTTAACAAAAAATGGACATAAATACCAACACTAGAGGTTGGAACTCTACGGGCTAGAAGATCCTAACAAATAGTGACTAAAAGATAAAAGATTAAAGAACACATCATAGAATAGACATTTTTTTAGAAAAACTAAAAAGTGATATTCTAGAATTATAATGAGGTAAATTTATAGGAATGAGTAAATATGAATTACATGAATGTTAGGATAAATGTTATTTGATAATGACCATCATCTAATTGTTACCCAGCCATTATTAGAATATTGGGAATAACCATCATGTAATCATTGCAAAACACCTAGAGTCATGGTTTTTCACTTTCATCCGAACATCTTTTCAATCTCACATTGAGGGCCCTTTTGGAGGAGACTATCACAGTCAAATGTGAAAAACGAATGCCGCAAAAAATCAAATTTTGGTTGAATTTGGTTTTATTATCTTCTTTCATTTTGAAAAAAAAAATAGTGTCATGGACTATGTAAATGAAAAACCATACAAAATGTATATAAAAATCAAAAAATTCATTGACAAAATCAATGAAACGCGTAAATCATCACTTGAAAATATCCTTCCCCATCTAAAAGACACTCAGAATGCAGTAACTAGTGCATATATTTAAGTTCAACTTAAAATACCCAGAAGGAACCCAAAGAGGTTAAAGGAGAGCAAATGAGCAGTAGCAGCTCCCAGAAACTGGGTCAGTCATCTTTCAGCGATACTGCAAGCAGCAAATCAAAAGAAGCAGTTGTATAAAAATTAGTATGGCAAATAACTGTAAAAATGGGGATGATTCAAAAGACAAAAATAAAAAACTGAACCTTGATAAAGCCAATTTCCTTGGCATTGCTGCGGAAGCACTGCCTGCAACACATAAGCCCGTACTTCCGGATCAACCCATGGGAGTTTCCACACACTCGGCTGCCACAACAGATGCATCAAATCAAAATCATCATCCTACTATATGAACAACAAAGACAGCACTGCCCTTTTAAATCAAATTTCATTCAAACATAATCTACATTGCAGATTATCACCACCCCTGGCCCCTTGGAACAAGGGAGGAAAATTGCAACAAAGAACTTCCCCAAATACAAAATAGCATCAGCTAGGACTTTAATCATGCAACAATGGCATCGATTCAAGGTTGTAAAGACAAATTACAGTGTAAAATTTGGAATCCGTAAGGATCAGCAGAAAAGATGTAGATTAAAACACACAAAACCCCGCATAAATCAAAGACGAGCCAGGACAAACAGTCAAGCATTATAAACAAAATCACAATTCTTATTTTAGAAAGAATTGTAGACAAACCATAAACTCAAAAAACTCTGCTATTTTCAAATAAATTCATAAAAAGAAAGGCATGACTTAGGCTTCTTACTCAAAATCAAGGAAGATCTGGCCATAAAGCCACAACAACCCATTCAATTGGCGCATCAAGACTACTAACAAAGGAATACATAAAAAATTGACAATCAAAACTTGCAGCTTTTTAGAAATCAGTTGGTCCATGCACAATAAACTTGAATGGTTGGATAGGCTACTTGATTTTAGGTAGAAATAGGTAGCTCAGACAAGCCTAACGGGTTAATACCACGTTAACACGTTATATCGAATAATGGACATTTGGTTTTTTCCCAACTTAAATTTCTAAAACTCAGTCCTGCATACAAAAATTAGGAACAGTCGAATTGTGATTTCTCCTAGGTAGCTCCGAAAAGTCTAAACGGATTAATACCACGTTATATCGAATAATGGACAATTGGTTTTTGCCAAACTTAAATTTCTAAAACTTTCAGTGCAGCATGAAAAAATTACGAAGAAAAATCGAATTGTGATTTATCCTAGGCAGCTCCGACAAGGGTTAATTTAATACCACGCTATATCGAATAATGGAGAGTTGGTTTTTGCCCAACTTTAATTTCTAAAACTTGAGTCCTGCAAACAAGAATTAGGAAGAACAATCGAATTGCGGTTTCTCCTAGGCAAGAACAGGACATAAACTAAGAAAATAAATCCTGTAAAAAACTTAAAATACGATGCGAATGACAATCGAGGGTCAGTTGCATGAATCGTTCAAAATGGGCTATAAAAAAAAGCATAGAGCATTATTAAAGGGACGCTAGGATTTTCAAGCGAGAAAGAAGAATAAAAAATAGCAAGTCGGAGTCGAGTTGCACCGGGGAAGAACTATTTCATAATTTAAAGTGAGGAAGATGCAAGATATAATACCATGTGCGAGATCCAGGCCCGTATGTCTTGGGATGAGAGTTCCATACATTAGAATGCCCCATCTGATTAGCTTGTAGCCAAAACACCGCGGGGCAGATGGTGACACGGTATTATCACCAGATGACCGGAGGATCTGAGACCGCGAAGCTCGATGGGAATCGTAAGGGGGCGAGGGCATCGCCAGGTATTTATAGCCTGTGAGAAAACCCTAGGGTGTCATTTTTTATGAATCGCATTTTAATTGATTCTAAAAGGAAAAAACCGCTGAGTCATGTTAATGTTCTAACCCGATCGGACCCATCAGATCGGGTAAACTGGGTGATCGGACCGGGTTTTTTTTTTTTTTTTTGATTTTTAATAATGTGTAATTATTTATCATATATATTTATTAATTACAACTTATCAAATAATGATTTCAATGAAATTAAATTTGTTATATTTTTACTATTAAGCTTATATTTTCATTTTTAATATATCATTCTATTTTGGGAATGACATTAAATATTAAAGTTTAACTAAAAATATCAAAGGTGGGATATTATCCAAATCTCATATTGAAAGTTGTTTAAAAGGTATCACAAGGTATCTCTTATAAAATTAGATACTGTGAAGTGTTTTTCTTAAAAGTTATGTATTTAAAAAAAATAAAAGTATTGTTAAATATATATTTTAGTTAAAAAAATAACACATTATATATAACAAAACAAAACACCTGTCTCCCGCCGATTCTACGTAACAAATTCAAATTTTATGGCAAATTCAAAACACCCCCTAGAGTTATTCTGGAAAAAAAAATTACTACAAAACCACTCAACCTAGTCAACTTCAAGTCATAATCGGGTGGCGTGCTCGCTTTTGCACCCGACTCAGGGGGTTATCTCGGCTTGAAGCCCTAAGCGGCTAAACCATTAGGATCAAGCTGAATTGGCCACCGGTTGATGGTCAAACAGGTCAAACCATCCAATCCAATTTAGTTTTCAAAACATTGGCTTGAGCACATCACCCTCAATATATGAGAGTCGCTCGTGTGGTAAGAATCTTTTTTTCCTTTTTATTTTAAAATTATTTCAATTTGATGTAGCGTTTTTTTATATCAAACACACACACACACATATGTAACAATGCAATGAATGTTTGTATAAATTAATTTTTATATCGTAACTATTGTTTAATATTTAATATTATTGAACATTGAGTGCTTTTTTATTTAAAAAAACTATTTTTAATCTCAATTACTTTGGGGGTCACTCCCAATTGAGGGAGTTGTATGTGGATAGATTGTCGTCGGTAAGAATTTTCTTTGGATGACAACCAATCAAGCCACTCAACACGGTGGACGAGCAAGCGACAATGGGGGAGATGTCAAGGGCAGATGAACTACCTCTGAACATCGATTTTTGCCTTT
The DNA here is from genome assembly GCA_963277665.1 of Viscum album. Classification (NCBI taxonomy): domain Eukaryota; kingdom Viridiplantae; phylum Streptophyta; class Magnoliopsida; order Santalales; family Viscaceae; genus Viscum; species Viscum album. The sequence goes on from OY728150.1 coordinate 1,846,982,496, forward strand.
TATAAAATGCATGACTAATCTCTTGTAACTGTAACGAGTACTGATCCTCCGACGTTTTTCATTCGGAAAGAAAAATAATAGAACGATAGACACCCCTTTTCCCGTAGATGTACTTTTGAACCATGTTAAATCTTTCATGTTCTTTTGTTTTTCTCTTTTGTTTGTGTTTATTTTGTCGTCATGAAGTTTCGTTGTCCCAACAGAGTGGTATCAGAGCCACCACAGTTGAAATGAGGACGATGAGGAGAGTTTTTCTGGTGACCAGAAAATTAAAATTGGTCGGGTTTTTTTTTTGAAGTCGGATTCGTGAAGAGCTCGGTGAGACGGTTTCAACAATGCAAACGACGTAAAAAATGGAGTTGAAATGAAGTCGGAATATGCGGTCAAAGTTTTGGTCAACTCGATGGTGCTACAGTACCTCTTGCTAGAGAAGAAGATATTATTCACGTCGGCGGCAACTTTCCTGTAGGTTTTCCAGCGACTGTTCCGACGAGCCACGTCAACGTCACCTCATCGGTTGATCTAGATCATTGAAACTGTTTTGGTTATATCTTGGCTAATCAGAATCCGTTTTTAGCGATCTAGGAGTCGTTTCCAGCTATTCCAATCGTTACAAACGCATCATATGGTTTGATTTTCAAAATTCTCAATCCATAAATGGAAGAAAATATTGGTAATATGATTAAACTCACTGCTTTTAATTATGTATTCTATAAACCCAAAATGGAAGATCTTTTGTATATTAACGATCTGTGAAAACCAATAGTGGAGGCCACTAAGCCCATTGTCGTGAAAGCAGAGGAATCGTTCGCAAGCAGTCAATCCAGTGAGAAGACACGCCAGCCAGTACCCCATCAATTGATGCAAAGTGGGTCATGCTCAACAAGAAGTGTGCTGCCCAAATCAGATAGTGGATCAATAAGAATATCTTCCTGAATTTTTCCAATGAACATGATGCTTCTGTTTTATGTTGAAATTTGGAAAAGATGTATACAAGGACAACCGTGCAGAATAAAGCAAACCTAATACGCCGACTTGTAAAATTGAAGTACAAAGATGAGATCAATGTATTAGAGCAAACGAGTGAGTTCCAAGGTGCCATTGATCAATTGAATTATATGAAAATGATGATTGATGATGAGTTGCAGACACTGTTGATGTTGAGCTCTTTACCGAATACGTGGGACACACTAGTTGTGTCAGTCAACAATTCAACTCCAAATGGAACTCTTACTGTGGAAAATAGTGAAAGACATGTTGTTGAATAAAGAGCCCTGAAGGAAGGACAAGATATGTACACCTGAATCGGAGGCTCTTATCATTAAAAGACAAAGGAAGTAGAAATGGAAGGGAAGAAACAGAGGAAGAGAACCACGTGACTGAAGTCTACAAAGGAGGAAGCGATCGAAATCCCAATTGAGATATTACATGAAGTGTCGTCACTGTGGTAAGCCCAAAAATTTCATCAGGGGGTGCAGAAGGATGAAGAAAGGGTAAAAGGATCGGGAAGGTAAGACCCAAAACAATGATGTTGTCGTTGTCAATGAAGAGATCGTTATTGTTTAGGAAGATAATTAGGTCAGTCTTGTAATCCAAAACTTTACATGGGTGATTGATTCAGGCACCTCATACCATGTCACTACCAGAAGAGATTTCTTATTATCTTATACTTCATGGAGTTTCATACATGTGAAGATGAGAAATAACGGTGCATCAAAAACCACTGATATTGATAATATTTTTCTGGAGACTAATATTGGATGTAGGTTACCATTGAAGGATGTGAGACATGTTCCTGATATTCGCCTCAATCTGATATCCACTGGAATGCTTGATGATGATGATGTATATGTCTATTCCTTCAGTGATGGGAGATGGAAGCTTACCAAAGGCAATATGGTAATTTCTAAAGGAAAGAAAGATACTTCTCTTTATCTCACAGATGCCAAACCGTGTGGAGGAGAAGTTAATGCAGCCAGAAAAGATGTTCCAATTGAAGTTTGGCATAGGAGGCTTGGTCACATGAGTGAGATATGAATCAGAATCCTCTCTAGGAAGGATCTATTTCCATGACTAAAAGGTACACATTTGGATACCTATGTTGATTGAATTATAAGAAAACAACATAGAGTATCATTTCATGGTTATTTACCATCCAGAAAAGTGAATGGTTTAGATTTGATTCACACAAATGTCTGCATAATGAACACTAAGTCGATGGGAGGTGCTATTTATTTTTTTACCTTAATAGAAGATCATTCTAGAAAAGTTTGGGTCTTTTCTTTGGAAATTAAAGATAAAGTGCAAGATGTTTTCAAGCAATTTCATGTAAAGGTGGAAAGATAAATAGAGCGGTGATTAAAGTGTGTGCGGGCAGACAATGAAGAAGAACACTATGGTCCATTTGGGGAGAACTATATAAGTTTCAACATTAGGCTGAAAAAATCAGTACCAAAGATGCCTCAGCGTAATAGTGTTGCTGAGAGGATGAACAAGACAATCTGTGAGAGAGTTAGATGTATGCTCTCAAATACAAAGCTGCCAAACAACTTTTGGGGGGAGATAATGAGGACCATAGTTGATCTTATACACCTTTATCCATCAATTTCACTGAACTATGACATTCCAGAAAAGGTATGAACAAGTAAAGATGTTTCATACAAACATTTGAGAGTATTTGGATGTAGGGAATTTGACCATATCCCAAAAGATGATCAAGTGAAGCTGGATGAAAGAGAAAAGCAATGTATCTTTTTGGGATACACTCATGAGGAGTTTGGATACCGACTCTTGGATCCTATCAGCAGGAGGATCATCAGAAGCAGAGATGTGGTGTTTCTTAAGGATTAGAAGATTGTAGATTTTGAGAATCCAAAAAATGCAGAGAAGTTACAGTCTGAGGAAATTCCTAAAAATATAGAACTAGTATCACCACCATCAGTTCCAACTAGTGTGAGAGGGACACATGACTCTGATGATACATCACTACCAGGTAATATGTCTCCATCTATTGATATGTATCCATCATATGATATTCTAGAACAGATTCCCCTTGAAGTGAGGTTGAGTAGATCTACCAGAGAACAACAACCAAGTCATAGATACTCACCACATGAGTATGTGATACTCACTAATGAGGGAGAGCCAAACAACTATGATGATGCAATCAGAAGTCAACAGAAGATGGAATGGAAGATGGTCACGCAATAAGAGATGAGATCCTTACACAAAAACCACACATTTGATGTGGTGAGTTACCATAAGTAAAGAAGGAACTTAAGAACAAGTGGGTGTACAAAATCAAAGGAGAAGATGGAAGCTCACAACCATGCTATAAAGTTAGAATGATTGTGAAGAGATTCAATCAGAAGAAAGGTATTGAATTTGATGAATTTTTTTCTCTTGTGGTTAAAATGTATCATATCAAAGTTGTTCTTGGATTAGTGTCTAGTTTGAGCCTGGATATAAAGTCGGTGTTCTTACATGGTGATCTTGATGAGGTGATTTACATGGAGAAACCAGATGGATTTTAGGTGAAAGGTAAATAAAACTTGGTATGAAAACTTAGGAAAAGTTTATATGGTTTTAAACAAGCATTGAGGCAATGGTAAATAAAATCCAACTCATTCATGGAGAAAAATGAGTACAGGAGGATGACTGCTAATCACTATGTCTTCATCAGACAGTTTTTTGATGACAATTTCATTATCTTATTACTTTATGTTGATGATATGTTGATTATTGGTAGATATATCACCAAGATTGATAGGTTGAAGAAAGAGTTGAATAATTATTTTGAAATGAAGGACTTGGGAGACACTACTCAGATTCTTGGTATGTCGATTACTAGTGACAGGAGGAATCAAAAGATTTGATTATCTCAGGAGTGGTACATTGAGAAGGTTCTTGAACGATTCAACATAGGAAAGGTGAAACCAGTTAACACTCCACTTGTGAGTCATTTTAGGCTCATGACAATTCAGAGTCCATCAAATGAGGAGGAGAAACCAAAGATAGAAAAAGTTCTTTATCGGTCAGTAGTTGACAGTCTTATGTATGTCATGCTGTGCACCAGACCATATATTTCTCATGTTGTTGGTGTTGTGAACAAATTATTATCAAATCCAAGAAAAATAGAATTGGATAGTAGTCTAATGGATATTGAGGTATCTCCAAGGTATATCTAGTTATTGTTTATGTTTTAAAAGTGATAAACCTATTTTAAAAGGATACATAACTACTGATATGGATAGAGATGTAGACATGAGGAAATCTATATTCGGGTACCTGATATCATTTGCAGGGGGATAAATCTCATGGCAATCATGACTTTAGAAGTGCGTTGTTTTATCTACCACAAAAGCATAGTATATTGCAGTCAATGAAGGCTAGAAATAGATGTTGTGGATGGAGAAGTTTTTAGAGGAGTTGGGACAGAGTAAGGAGAATTATATTCTCCATTGCGACAGTCAGAGCGCTATTCATCTCATAAAGAACCTGACATTTCATTCCATGTTCAAACACATCGATGTATTATGTAACTAGATCCATAATATTTTTGAAGAAAGTTTATTAAATGTTTAGAAAATCCACACTAATGATAATGATGCATACATAATGACAAAAGTTCTACAAAAAGAGAAGATGGAAGCCTGAAAGGAGATTACAGGTCTAGTTTTTACCCCAAATTGGTCGCGAGAGAGATATTTGTGTGGGACACTCCTAATTAGTGGAGTTGTATGTGGATATACTATTGGCATAAAGAATTTTTTTTGGGTGGAAACCAACCAAGCTTCCCAATGTGGCAGACAAGCAACCGACAATGAGAGAAATGTTAAGGGTAGATGAACCACCCTTGAATATTGATTTTTGCCTTCTATAAAATTCAAGGCTAATCTCTTGTAATTGTAATGAGTACTAATTATCTAATGTTTTTCATCTAGAGATAAAATAATAGATACCACCACAAAACAGGGCAAGGGAAGCGCTGCCCTTTATCAGCACTAAACAGAAAGCGCTGATAAAGGGGTATGCCTTTATCAACGCTATCTAAAAGAGCTGATAAAGGGTACACCTTTATCAGCGATTTTTTTTAGCACTGATAAAAGGTAACATTTATCAGCGTTTTTTCAGCGCTGATAAAGGTGTCTCTTTATCAACGCTAAAAAAGAGCTGATAAATGAATGTTTTATCAGCGCTTTTATTTTAGCACTGATAAAAAATACCTTTATCATCGCTTTTAACGAGCGCTGATAAAGGTTCCATCAGTTTTTATTTAATAACCCTAACAGGCCATCCTCAGTCTCATGCAGTCAAACTTTCGTGGAAGCTGAACCAGGCCCCTCACCGCCGCGACCTCGTCCTCCTCCTCCTCGTCCTCCTCCTCCTCGTCCTTCCTCCTCGTCGTCCTCCTCCTCTGCCGCCACCGCCGCCTCCGCCCCCGCCCCCGCTGCCGCGACCGTCGCTGCCTCTGCCGCCTCCACCCCCGCTGCCACGACCACCACCGCCTCTGCCGCCGCCGCCGCCTCCGCCTCTGCCGCCGCCGCTACCATTATTGATATTCATTTTTAGGTAATTTTTTTTCTACCGCTTGAATTGAACGTGTGAAATCCTGATTTAAGGTGTTATTTCAAGAGTTAATGGATGATATAGTTGATAATGGTTTTGGATTCATGGTTCCTTACATATTATAGAATTATGGAGGAGCACTAGAGACCTGTGTGGTTGTTTTAGCCATTAAACATTCAGGTATAGAAAGAGATGGTGCAGTTGATCTGGAAGGATTTAATCATTACACCGAGTCATAATAAATTCAATATGAACCATTGAAATCAACTGCTAGTGTTTTAGGTTAGTGATTAGGTCTTTATCGTAGTTTCACATCACTTGGGACATCAACGACTAGGTTATCAATGTCTATTAGCACCGAGTAATGGGATAAACATAATGTTTTTTGGTCACTAGGGAGTATTTCTTATTGGTTTCAGTTACCATCTGGTTTGATAGCTATCCATGATGTGTTTAATATTTTTCATTTGAGTAAGTATATACCAGATCATTTACATGTGATTAGACGGGGGATGATGATCTTGATCCCTATAATACTTTGGTTCCCCATCCAATTCAGATTATGAATATGAAGTATAAGGTACTACATGATTAAATGACCCTGAGTCTAGTTAATGTGGTAGTTCAGACAATATATCCATGATACATGGGGGAATGACTCGTTGATGAGGTAGTAGTGTCATTCTTCATTAGAGGATACATGATCTCGAGGGATTTTTGGGGGAAAATCATTTATGGTCGGGATATTATAAAGTCTCATTACATTTTATGTGAGGTATGTTTTAACATTTTTTTGGATTTTTTTTGGTTGAGGAATGCTGAGAAAGGATTTGGAGGACACATGTATTGGTAAATTTAGTGATCTTTAAAGAATTTTTAGAAACAAAATAACATTTTTTACTATATTCTGAGAAATTACATGAAGTGTAAATGGAGTACATGACATGTAATGACCGCCAAAAATGACACATTAATTGGATGCACAATGTGAAAATTTTACAAACTTTGTAATGGTTACATATCATTTAAATAAAAAATATAATGTTTTAAATAAAAAGTAACTTGTTTTTTAGTCAAGAGGATTACACGACGTGTGAATGTATTACATGTAGTGTCAATGTCACAGAAAAGGTTTTTTGGGATCCATAGAGTTCTTGAGGCTTCATATTTTTTACAAAATTATCCTCTTGGATAGATCTTTATCCCGATGATATTTTGGGTCACTCCCTCCCATCTAGTTCACATTGTTCTATGCTTGATCACTATTATGGTTGGATTTCTTTTCTCGAGGTATATATGTGATCCTTCTGATTCCTATTTGGATTTGTTTGCACCTATGGTTTGGATAAAAATTAGTGACCAGATAGTGATTTCTATCAATAAATTTAAATTTATTTGCATGCATTGTCTTTTGGGGTTTGTGGGATGTGGTAAACGGTGTACTCAGTTTTAGATTATTTTATTCTCATGGGTTTCCCCTATTTTATGTTTTCTTTTCAATTGGAAATCTACTCTGATGTACACCTCTCGTTTGCCACGAGCGCACCTCTGCCGTGTGCTTAACGAAACCTTCGCGGTGAGTTTTCTCCTGTTACTCATTGGTTTCCTCTTGTTCGCATGTTATTACTGTTTGATATTGATGGTTATAATGTGAAATGTACGGGCTAAACGCCCCGCTGAAAATCGTGGCCGTTGGTGGTCCTTGTTTGCACAATAAATGAATTGAATGTTGGTTGGTTCTTGTTGAACATTGGAATATAAAAATTGGTAATTTGCGTATACTTGACTTATTAATGAACACCCCAGGATGATAAAACTTCTGTGATAACCCCTGAATTAACAAACAAAATTGAATAAGGGATGCTTTGTAAAGTCTAAAATTTTGATTGTTTGGTTTGTATGGTGTTGAGATTGTGATCACGATTGTGTTTTTGTATGGTATTGCGGTTGTTGGCATGATTGATATGCCATTTGTTTTCCATGTTGTTGTTCTTCCACCATTAAATATCAATCCCAACTTTACCCATTTCAATGGCACCACCACTTTGTTACTAGTGCAATTACACTGAATCCTAGAAAACCACTTCTAGAGGACTCTATGAGACACTTTAAAATACATGAAACATGCTTCACCATACATGGATTTTATATAGATTTTAATGCCACACAACATTTATCTCCAAAATTTACACCACATGACTAATATTCTGACTCAAACTTGGAATAAGTTTCATTTTAAATGTTACATGTCATGTGAAGCTAGGTTACGCACAATGTATCTTCAAGACATATACTTCAGCATGAAACCATGTACATGCCATGAAGTAATGGTAGAACCATATGACATGTGCTTTACTTCACTCACAACATGTATAGATACCATAGAGACTTGATGTGTATAGACTATACACCCCTAGTGGCCATGTAAGGACTACACACCGTGTATTCCATAAAAATGTGATTCATAGATGGTGAGGTGACTCAATATGTATCTAAAGTACATGCCTTTAGCTCAAGTTGTTCTAAATGTCATGTATTTTCAAAGGCATCATTCGGTCTTTGTAAGACTAACTTGGAATAAATTTGATATATGTAAGATTAAATCAGGTATCTTATACATACACGATGTTCACCCTACTGGACACACCATGTATATGGATTTCACATGAGTTTAAAGGCATTTGTACCATGATTTGTTTTTATAAAACCCAAATAATGCTACCTAATTAATTAAAACATAATATTAGGCAAGTTCGAGATTGAACCCATAAAGACGATGAATATGAATAAAGAATGGATGAATGCCAATCGGTTGACAAAATAGTATGAAGATGACATGAAAGAGTTTATCAAGTTTGCAGAAGATCATGCATGTGACCCTTCTCAAATCCTTTGTCCATGTTTACGCTGTTGTTATTCAAGACAAATTAGTCCAGAGGAGTTGGAAGAACACCTGATCTGTCACGGAATAGATCAAAGTTATACATATTGGAATAAACATGGGGAAAAAACGAATGTAGGTAGTGGCTCAGAGAACACAGCATTTTATAGATCATCTGATATGATTAGAAGCGCGAACAATGAAGATGATCGTATGGAGGGTGTGATTACAGATGTGAATGATGATGAAGATCATATTGAGGAAATGACAAGGACAGTTGAAGATGAACTTCGTGATTGCCCAAAATTATTTGAGAAGTTAAAGAGTTGTGCAAAAACGTCATTGTATGTTGGTTGCACTAAATATATAGCATTGTCAGCCGTATTGAAGCTGTATAATTTGAAAGTAGGCAACGGGTGGAGTGATACCAGTTTTATGAAACTACTTGCTCTCCTGAATGACATGATCCCAGAAGATAATGAACTCCCAAGACAAACATACGATGCCAAACTAATGTTAAGATCGATGGGTATGATCTCTGAAAGAATACATGCTTTCCTGAATGACTGTATATTGTTTCACAAGGACCACAAATCACTTAAAGAATGCCCAAAGTGTGGTGCTTCTCGATATAAGAAAGATTATTCTAGTCCTACGAAAGTTGTATGGTAATTTCCAATCATTCCTAGGTTTAGACGCCTATATAGAAGTGAGGAGACTGCAGGACAATTGAAATGGAATGAAAATACAAGAATTAAAGATGGGATATTATGTCACCCAACAGACTCTCCTCAGTGGAATAGAATTGATCACGAGTATCCTGAATTTTGGAACGAGCCGAGAAACCTTCGTCTGGCGTTATCTACAGATGAGGTGAATCCTTTTGGTTTTCAAAGCAGCAGACACAATACATGTCTGGTTATGTTGGTAAACTATAACTTACCACCGTGGTTATGCATGAAATGAAAATACATCATGTTATCTATGCTTATATCAGGACCAAAACAGCCGGGTAATGATATTGATGTTTATTTGGACCCATTGATTGAGGATTTGAAAATATTGTGGGATTCAGGTGTTAAGTTGTATGATTATTACAAAAATGAACATTTCACTTTGAACATAGGTCACGCACAATGTATCTCTAAGACATATACTTCAGCATGAAACCATGTACATGACATGAAATAATGGTAGAACCATATGACATGTGTTTTACTTCACTCACAGCATGTATAGATACCATAGAGACTTGATGTGTATAGACTATACACACCTAGTGGTCATGTAAGGACTACACACCGTGTATTCCACAAAAATGTGATGCATAGCTAGTGAGGTGACTCAATATGTATCTAAAGTACACGCCTTTAGCTCAAGTTGTTCTAAATGTCATGTATTTTCAAAGGCATCATTCAGTATTTGTAATACTAACTTGGAATAAATTTGATATATGTCAGATTAAATCAGGTATCTTATACATACACGATGTTCACCCTACTGGACACACCATGTATATGGATTTCATATGAGTTTAAAGGCATTTTTACCATGATTTGTTTTTATAAAACCCAAATAATGCTACCTGATTAATTAAAACATAATATTAGGCAAGTTCGAGATCGAACCCATAAAGAAGATGAATATGAATAAATAATGGATGAATTCCAATTGGTTGACAAAAGAGTATGAAGATGGAGTGAAAGAGTTTATCAAGTTTGCAGAAGATCATGCATGTGACCCTTCTCAAATCCTTTGTTCGTGTTTATGCTATTGTTATTCAAGACAAATTAGTCCAGAGGAGTTGGAAGAACACCTGATCTGTCATGAAATAGATCGAAGTTATACATGTTGGAATAAACACGGGAAAAAAATGAATGTAGGTAGTGGCTTAGAGAACACGACATTTTATAGATCATCTGATATGATTAGAAGAGTGAACAATGAAGACGATCGTATGGAGGGTGTGATTACAGATGTGAATGATGATGAAGATCGTATTGAGGAAATGACAAGGACAGTTGAAGACGAACTTCGTGATTGCCCAAAATTGTTTGAGAAGTTAAAGAGTTGTGCAAAAACACCATCGTATGCTGGTTGCACTAAATATACAGCATTGTCAGCCGTATTGAAGCTGTATAATTTGAAAGCAGGCAACGGGTGGAGTGACGCTAGTTTTACGGAACTACTTGCTCTCCTGAATGACATGCTCTCAGAAGATAATGAATTCCCAAGCCAAACATACGATGCCAAAAGAATTCTAAGATCGATGGGTATGATCTCTGAAAGAATACATACTTGCCCAAATGACTGTATATTATTTCGTAAGGACCACAAATCACTTAAATAATTCCCAAAGTGTGGTGCTTCCTGATACAAGAAAGATGATTCTAGTCCTACGAAAGTTGTATGGTACTTTCCAATCATTCCTAGGTTTAGATGCCTATATGGAAGTGAGGAGACTGCAGGACAATTGACATGGCATTCAGATACAAGAATTAAAGATGGGATACTACATCACCCGGTAGACTCTCCTCAATGGAAGAGAATTGATCACGAGTATCCTGAATTTAGGAACGAGTCGAGAAACCTTCGTCTGGCGTTATCTACAGATGGGGTGAATCCTTTTAGTTTTCAAAGCAGCAGTCACAGTACATGCCCGGTTATGTTGGTAAACTATAACTTACCACCGTGGTTATGCATGAAACAAAAATACATCATGTTATCTATGCTTATATCAGGACCAAAACAGCCAGATAATGATATTGATGTTTATTTGGACCCATTGATTGAGGATTTGAAAATATTGTGGGATTCAGGTGTTACGTTGTATGATGCTTACAAAAATGAACATTTCACTTTGAAATCCATGTTGTACGGGACGATAAATGACTTTCCTGCTTATAGAAATTTATCAGGATATAGCATTAAAGGAACTCAAGGGTGTCCTGTTTGCGAACAAGGTACACAATCAATTAGGTTGAAACATTCATCGAAAACCATCTTTCTAGGACATCACAGATTTCTACCCCGACGACATAAGTACTGATCTTGGATGACATCATTCGACGGAAGTTCAGAAGAATGTATAACACCGTCTCCACTAATAGGTGATCAATTGTTTGAGAAAGGAAAATATTTGGACACTACTTTTGGTAAACCGTTTTTGAAAAACCTTACAAAAACTGGTTGGAAAAAGAGATCAGTTTTTTTTGAATTACCATACTAGAATTGTCTGTATGTCAGACATTTTCTTGATGTTATGCATGTTGAAAAAAATGTATGTGATAGTGTCATCGACACGTTTCTAAATGCACCCAGCAAAACAAAGGATGGAATTAAGTCTATATTGGACATGGTTGAGATGAGAATACGAGAAGAGTTGACACCAGTGAAGGGTGAAAAATGAACATTTCTTCCTCCTACTGCTTACACTCTTTCCAGGCAGGAGAGATATCAGTTTTGCAACTTCTTGAATGACGTAAAGGTTCCATAGGGGTATTAATCAAATATCAAGAATATCGTGTCAATGGGAGATTTAAAATTAAAGGGTCTGAAATCACATGACTGCCATGTTTTGATGCAAGATCTAATTCCTATAGCTTTAAGTTGCATTTTTTCCAAGAATGTCAGCCATACATTAACGAAGCTTTGTTTCTTATTCAAATCTATATGTAGTAAAGTTTTAGACCCGGTGAAATTGCCAAATATGGAAAGAGAAATTGTCGTCATATTATGTGAATTGGAAATGTTCTTCCCGCCGACATTTTTTGATATGATGGTTCATTTTATGGTTCATTTGGTGAGAGAGATTCAACTATGTGGTCCTGTACATTATAGATGGATGTACCCCATTGAACGGTATATGAATATTTTGAAAGGGTATTTCAAAAACTGAAGTCGGCCAGAGGGTTGTATTGCGGATTAATATATTGTTGAGGAAGCTGTTGAATTTTGTACCGAATACCTGTCTGGTGTGGAAATCGTTGGCCTACCAAAATCTCATCACACTAAGAGGCTTGAGGGTGAAGGAATTTCTGGAAGAGAGGTTGTCACAATCAATATTACAGATCAGGATCAGGCCCACCTTTATGTTTTGCATAACAGTTTCGACGTTGACCCATATGTTCATACCCACAAAGAAATTCTTAGGCGTTTGAATCCTTATAGGGATGAAAAATGGATATCAGATACACATAATCGACAGTTTATAGGATGGTTTCAAGACCATATTTTTAAGTAGTTAGATGAAAATCCAGACTCAATTTCAGAATGACTTCGATGGCTAGCCGCAGGAGCAAGTGTGTACGTATTATCTTACAATGCTTATGCAGTTAATAGTTATACATTCTATACTAATGAACATGATAAAGATAGTACCATGAAGAATAGTGGGGTTACACTTGTGGCTGAGGCGATGCATGTTTCTGGTGCTAAGGAAAAAAATCCAATTTATGCGAATATGTCATAATTTGGCATCATCAAACGAATATGGGAGTTGGATTATACGAAATTCAAAGTGCCGATTTTTTAATGCAAGTGGGTTGATAACATGAGTGTTGTTAAAATAGATGAATTAGGATTCGTGAAAGTTGATTTCAGTAAGGAAGAGGAGAAAGATGAACCATTTATAATGGAATCATAGGTAGTACAAGTATTTTATGTTCCAGACCCCGCAAACTGAAATTGGTCAATTGTTCTATTATCGACCAAAACAACTGAAGGGTCAGATAAAAGTTCAATGGAGGTTGACCCTTTTATAGGGACTTCACAATCATTTCGTAGCGGTCCCAATGTAGACGATGTTTTGTATATCAGAGGAGACCACAATGAAGGGATTTACATAGTCGATAGAGGAGTCAAATCTCTTCATCCTTTAAAGAAAAAAAAGAGAGTGCAATAATCAGGTTATTTGTTTATTGTAACATACATTGTGTTACGTTATGTTATTATCTGTTCGCTATTGTTTTTATGTAATCTAAATTAAATATTAAACCACTTCTGCAGATAATGACTTCTGCACCTGATGATGCGCCCAATCCCGAGGAACAAAAAGTCTCTCAACCAGAAGTCGGTGGTCCCACTGCAGAGCAACAACAGGTTTCTCAACTAGATGCTGGTGGTCCCAGTGCAGAGTAACAACATGTTTCTCAACTTGTTGTTGCTGGTCCCAGTGCTGAGGTACAACAAGTTTCTCAACCTGTTGCTGCTGGTCCCATTGTCGATGCTGGCGCTCCAGGGGAAGATATTGATGCTACTTCTGAGGAAATGGTAGGAAATGAAACCCTGAAAGTGCAAAAAAAAACAAGAGCGTCATAGTTTGACAGTGTTAGCCAAAATCCTTAAGGAAAAAGCAAAAGGCATCAAATTTGAGGTGAGATGGAATAAGTGAGGCCAACATGTTAACCCCAACAGAGCCATCTTTAGTAGCTACATTGGAATTGTCACTCAGAAATGCGTGCCGATTGATGTACAGTCGTGGCACCATGTTGTCACCGGGATGAAGACACTAATGTGGGAAGAGATTACCGTAACATTATGATATCATTTTTTAAATTTATTAAAATAAAATAAAATACCAAACCATTGACTTACTCTTCATTATCCATTATAGAGTGCATTTATAGTAGATGCCTCGCACAAGGAATATGTATTAAGAGTTGCAGGAAGGATTCATAGAGGTTTCCGCACAATTTTAACAAAATATCATCTTAAAGATGCAGAAGGGAAAATCAAGCCGCACCCACCTCCTCTTTACGCACACTTGATATCCCAAGGAGCGTGGGATGCATTTAGCAACCGTCGTGGGGAGCATACTTTTCAGGTACATTGTGTGGGGTAATACGTTGTTTGATGTTTGCTTGTATTCATCACTCTGATTGATAGTTTTTTATTTATGAAACAACTACTGAGTGTTGAAAATAAAAAACACGCAACAGAACCAGCATACCCTTACCGTAAAGCAAGGATGAGGTACGTTGAACTTGAGAAAAAATTGGTACGCCTTTTAAATCAACCCTATTACTAGTATGTGACATAAAACAACACCATAACCATGTTTCTCTGTTTATATGCAGATTGATGAATCGAAATCGAAAGCCATATCCATCCCACGCCATGTGCTATGGAAGGAGGCTCGTGTAAATAAAGAGAGGATACTGATAGATGAAAACACACAAAAAAGTGTGGGAAACATGTGTAAGTATGACATAATATAAATTTGATTTTCTTTAAATCGCTATTGCATTACAATAACTACTTATTTTTCTATATTTTCTATCTGATATAGTCACAAGAATCAACAACAACCACACCAGATGTAGACATACTTTTAGCAGCCTTGAAGCATCCAGAACAGTATGGCCGTGTCAGAGGTGCGGGTTTTGGGGTGACACCCCGAACATATTTTCAAAAACAAAAACAAGCGGAGGATCAAAATGAAAAAATGGAAAAGCTGCAAGAACAATTATCTATTTTTCAATAATAATTACAATACCAGAGAGAGATGATAGAAAAATTGACGGGGGAGAGGCAAAGAGAAGAAACAACTCAACAACAACCCATGCGTGATGATCCCGCCCCACCCCCCAGCTTTGAGGTGAGCCATTCCCCTAAAAAACCTGACTTAGATGTGGTAATCAATGTTTTAATACTTGTTTCTGTGAAATGTGATTTACATAGACACTGATACCTTTCATGTACTAATATTCCACATGGTGAAAATGACTGTGATTTATATTTATCAACTCCCACCTATCGCCTTGTAGCGAGGGCTATGATGTTCAATATGCAAAATGACATGCTATACAACAGACAACTTCCAAAAGATCATCTTAGAGTGTCAATTAACATAGCTAATGAGCCGAGTGCCGAGCTACCTGTTCTAAATGATAATGACGACATTCATATGGTTGAACAAGATGTTGGAACATTCATTTCATGGTTGACAGTTCTTGTAAAAAAATATGTCGACCAAAAGTTATCCATTTCCAATTTATTTTTCAATATGGTCCTTTAACATTTAATGAAAAAAGGTCTGAACCGATGAATGTTATTACAGAATGACAAAGACTGTGGGGTGAAATGAAATATTAGCTCAAAACTATCTCAAGGATCAACCAACCGATTGAAACGGTCTACTGAGAGCACCTTCACCCCACCCGTTCTATATCCACAGTTAATATCATTGCAGGCTCATATGGATACAAAGTTGAAAGACGACAATACTCACATAGTTGATTTCGAAAAAGATATGTATAGAGAGGAAACATAAGATTTCATTAGTGCTAAAAATGTAAATGAACTCCTCAAGTATGAATGGCTAGGCGCCTCAGTTGTAAATGTATACATGAGGTATGTTTTCATGATTTGATTTTACAAAAGCTGGTATACTCTGATAATTATGACTAAATAAATTTTATATTTTTTGCAGGTGTATATATGAAAAACAATTGAAGGGATTTACCCATGAAAAAAATTTGGACCTGTTAGTCCTCACATCACCTCTTCAAAAGATGAAATAGATTCTGATAAAGAGGTTGCAATAATGTCATCCCTGCTCAAATCGTTTGAAAATGAAATTACGGATGACAGACTCTTTTTAATACCAACGATGCAGGGGTAAAACTCTACAATTTAATCATATCAACTATATTTTCATTTATTTCTTTACTTATTCCTTTTTGTATTTTTAGGAACCATTGGATGCTGATTGCAATCAATTTGGATACTCTAAAGATTTATTTTATGGATTCAATGCATGGATATCCAACAAACCGACCACACATGACGGCGTTTGTTAATTTTTAATACAATAGATGCATCATTTTAAAACTAAACATCTAGTTATATAATTTATGCTATATTTTAATGAGGATTCTGTTATGATAGGGTGGTGCATCAATATCGTCTAATGCATGGAATGAATCCAGGGACTAAGGATAAGAACACCTACAAGATCTACAACTAGAAAAGTATCCTGGTATATATAATAACATTGCACTATCCAAACACATATAAAAAAAATTACTTATTGTTGTTGATGTTTCTGCAGTGTACAAAACAAACAAACGGAAAGGATTGTGGGTATTATGTTTGTAAATTTATGAAAGAGATCATATTTCATCAACAAACTAGCATCCCTGATGAGGTATTTTTGAAAATAATTACGAGTTCATTTAAAATATTTATTAATACTTTGTGTATTTATATTTTTTCAGTACTACCATGAATGTCACAAAAAATCATATTCAGAAGATGATATAGATGTGTTTAGAAATGAATGGGAAACATACCTGGTGAAAGATTGTACACAAATAGGATAAAGGTGAATTCCTACTACTTATGTTATCTATATATGATCATTGATTATCCTCCAACCTTATTTGGTGAATAACCTTGGATGATGAAGAAATGAAATATTAGAGAAGATCAAGATACAATGAACACAATGACTTCCTTCAATCATTAGATAACATGATTTTTGATGAAAAATGATCCAATATCCGAGTAGGAATCTTAAATTTTATGTTTACACCCTTGTTGATTAAATAGTTTGAGCAGATCGATCCCTTCGATGGATATGTACCAATTGTAGATTGAGAATGCTCCGATGTATTGAAATATTAATTTATTACTCAATGTTTTCTATCCCTGGATTCATATTATTGATCTTTAAACAAATAAATATTGAAGTAAGGCATGATGGTGTGCAGTGCGTATGGGGTGAACGATGAAACCACCGAGGATCAACAAAATCCATTTTCCAACAAGTGATGGATATAAACATCAAATATGGTCTATATCTACCATTTTTAGTTAGATATAGGTCCTAAATATAAATATTGCTGAAATTAAAGTATAGGGATCAGATTCAACATGCATAGATAGTATTTGAGCACATGTGTACCCCTTGGTTCATTTTCTTCATGTCGTGCCTCTGGGCATTAAAAATCCCCTTTTTCCTATAAATAGTTATCCCCCCCTCATAATCATAATTACCCTGACATTTCTCCTTCCAAGATCCATTTTTTGAGCCCTTAATCACTACAAATTCAATAGAAAAATGAATACCCCTAACCTCAGCAAAGAACCTAAACATCACAAAGATCCTCCCTGCAATCCCCCTATATTTGTGATTCCCTCGCCCTTGTGACCTTCTATGATTGTACGTAGTGATTTTCTAGTACCTTGTATGGTGTTCCTTGTTTTGTTTCTATACCCAGTGCTTCATTGCATAGGTACACATTTGAAGGAGGCTATTAGTAAAGTAAGTAAAACGGGTGAGAAGTGAGTCCCCCCATGTCCAAGCCTCCTAGAGGTTCAATGAAAACCATTGGTAAACCCTGGTTCCCTCCTCCTAGGGGTGCACGTCCTGGATATCTGTATCCATCATCATCCATTCCCATTCTCTCCTTTCCCTTGAGCCACTATATCTCAGGATGATCATGACCCACTCGAAGGTCACATATCCTTCAGGTCCAAATGTGTGGCTAACCATGCATAATCCCCAACCACATGTCCCATTTTTATTGGGTGGATAACCATGCATAAGCCCCAAATTCCCCTATAATAACTACGTGGACATTGATTCCTAGCCAACTAGGGTGCGTCGGATGCCCCTCAAGGTTCAAGACCAACAATTTCATCTTCACTTCGATTCTATCTCATCCATTCCATTCCACTTTAATACTTCCCCCATTTCCATCCTAATTTTACTCAGGCCACCACATCCTGGTAGGATCATGCCATTCACATGGTCCATCTTAGCACGTATGTCCCATTCATCCCATTGCTACTCTTAGAAGAACCTGGGAATCTGACAATGCATAAGCCCCACAAAACCCATAATCATCCAATCAAGAGTATTCCTAGTGTGAAGGGAAGCTAACCATGGGTAATACCCACACCATACCTCTTAAATATATGGGTTTTGATCCTTGTATTCTAAATAGGGTACGTAGGAAGCCTCCATGAGGTTAAATCCCAACCAATGGTAAACCATGGTGACCCCCTCACTGGGGTACACCTTCGCTTATTTTCCCTCCTGTTTTTCCCTTAGTGGGGTCCGGATAAGTCTTCAAAATGAGAAACCTTACCTTTATGGGATGCACCACACTTGGGTCAGACCTCATTGGGCATTTTGATCCATCTATCAGGTAAACTTCCCAGGTGCTCCCTCCTAGAGATGTACCTACCTTGTTCACCTTTATAAGTGTTTTGATCCACCCATTACATCTCTGTAAGACATTAAATAATGACCCTCTATCCTTGTGGGATGTTAAACTCATGAAATACCACAAGTTAAACATGGGCTTCCATTTCATTGAGAATCCCTTTGACGACGATGAATACATGTGACCAATGTTCTAGTGTACATACATTCCACTGATTCCCAATGTGAATACTTTCCTAACCGAAGTATTATGATTTGGAATGACCCTTTGGAATGTCCTGATATAATCATTGTAATTAACCATCATCCATAAAGAGATGGAGCCAGGAACAAGTTTCACGAACAACGTCTTATTCTATAAGGGAGACTCATACTAGGTAATGAATTCTGAGGAGGAATCCATGGATGGAATGAACGACATCCCATCACCCTATTTCAATCAAGGAGAAGACATCTCTTTATAAGTGATTAATGTCACTCACCTTTGTAACGAATGAATGTGTGGTACAATGCACCACCATCGAACGTCAACATGCTCCAGGAAACGTGCCCCTGCAGAAAGTGTCAGAAACATATGTCATGCTCAATCATACATGGCATCCCATTTTCTTATAGGGACCTCTCCAAAAACAAGATGTAAAATGAGGTTCCCTATAAAAGACTATAGTATAATTAAATCCATGTAAAAAGATAATCTCAATTAAAAATTGAATTTTGATTTTCTTATAATTTTTTTCATATAAAATGTATATAAATTGAGATTATTTGGTCATCCAATTGATCAAAACCCATATTTAATTCTTCCATCGAGGGGTACACGAAAACCTAACCTAATATCCCACAGAAATCTTGTCCCACTTCCATGTCAGAACTTGAAGTAGTTAAAGAAAACCTGAAGGTCTCTAATGCTCGGATTTGATGTGTTGGTATGTATAATAATGAGATAAATTTTCATTGATATATCATCTAATACATGGACATAAGAATATTAATGGTATATCATATAACATCTGATTAGTACATTGGTACACTTCCAATGGGGAATTATGGAATTCCATAATAACAAAAAAAATCATCGAAAAAGGTACAATATACCAGTTCTAATAGGTGTTTCATACATGTATTGGGGATAGAGGGATATCATTGGGTTTTGGGAGGATATCAAGGATGATTTGGGTAGTCATTCTATTGAAATGTAGTATCATTAGGCTACTCATAGTGTGAAAGGGTAATTTACAACATGAATGCATTTAATAGGGTGATAATGGCCATGAATGGGGAAAAGGGGGTCAAGTAAGGGTTTGGACCCAAAATATAGTGATGTCACCACTTGGTTCATTTCATGTAACATGATTTAAAACTTATTTTTATGTGGGTGATGGGTTTATAAAGTATAAACCTCCTTAGGTTTCTTTATTTGGGTACCAAGTTCTTAGGGGGTGGCCAAACCCCATTCCCCTCCTTCCATCCCCTTAGACCTGAGTGGATTATCAGTTTTTCGTCATTTCGAATCAATGTGGTATCTTCTCCTACATCTTCCTTGCTTCTGTAACTTCTTACTCAAATATTTTCATTCAGTTTTTAGGGCTCTAGGTGTAATTATTATACCATAGTATGGATAAATCATTGTTCTTCATGGGACTTTTATATATGACTCTTAGAGTATGTCTCAAAATTTCATAAAATAGTAATCAATCATTATTTGATGCAGATTATATTTTGTGGAAGATTTATTTATGGGTTTTCAAAAATTTAGGCTTAATTTGTCATAAATTTAGTAATATAGATTGGGGATTTAGTGTTTTCTAGGATTAGGGGTGCGTCAGGAGTGGATCACACCTAGTTTCTCAGCATTCTGCCTTTGTTGGATTACACGATGAGTTTGGCGCCTATTATACCATGCTGGATTTTTGGTTAGAATTAACTAATTATGTAATTTAATGTTGTTGGACATTAATACATGTGATCATGGACTCAGTTGTGGTTGGTATGAACTGTAGATAGTTTATTGGACTTCTGGTTGAGGTAAGGGCATTGACCTAATTGTGTCTCTTGGTTAATTGGTTATTTTATGTTTTGTGCCTCACTAGTATAATTCAATTTAGCAACCCCATTCTTTAACACATATTATTAGATTATTTTTAACATAAAAATAAATTAATTACAACCTAAATATATTGAGTCCTAGTGTCTTTGTCTATTTTTCTAACTGGAAGATATCAACAACAACAACCTATCATCCTCCCTCTGGTCGCCTTCTATTTTATAGTTCTTGAAGGTCTCTCTTATACATCAAAAATATAATTTTTTATATCCTCATTAGGTTAGGTAGTTTTTACATCCTGTAAGAAAATTAGAAATGTTTCTCTCCTTCAGAACCTCCTATGGTTGGTCTACAATCAGGTGCCAAAAGACCTCTTCCTTCTATAAGGGGTAGGACTTACAAAAGGCATAAATGGATCATTTTCTAGTTGGGTATCGCGATCGAGTATATTTACAAGAAGGAGTTTCTTCTAGAGGGAAATATAAATATAAGTATGAGCATTATATCTGAGTCCATAACTATTTGTTTACCAGAAGAGGTATTTCCCCTCTGATCCCAACTGAGCTCCCCGAGTCCTCCCTCTCATGCCGCTAGTCAGGAATAGAGTGAGGTGAATCCTGTATGTGTGCTAAGTGATTCCCTTTCTATTATCTAGGTAAATGTCTATGGAGGTATTTCCCTAACCACCGATCTAAGTACTGAAATGATTGTGTAATATTCCTCGTGCTTCTTTCTCTATACTATCTTTTATAGGCATTCATTAGTGCATTTCCTTTGTAGGACTTCTCCCCTAGTATCCACCACTCTTTTTATACAATCTCTTTTGGAATATAATCTATTTTTGAATATAATAGGATGTACATATCCCAATATTAGCTAAAAGAAGGATGAAACCATCATCTAGGTATAACTAGAGTGAGTCCTCTTCTACTATCTAGGCATCCTGGTAGTTTTCTAGCAATCTGAGTAAATAAGGTTCCCGTTTCATGAGTGTTTTTCATTTATTATATAGACTAACATTAGCGCATATATCTTGGTAATGTTCTTGGGTCCCCTATGTGTCATCATAGCCTTAAATCCTCATGAAAGTCCCCACAATCCACAAACCATCCCACAAATATTTACCTACCCAGGTCATCACATCACAATGGGGAAGGAACTCTCGATCTATAGTCATCTCTCCTAGACCTATGAACTAATGAAAATAAATATTTTAACAGGTAACAATTGACATTTTATTAATGTATTCTTTCATATTAATGTTTAATTTATTTCATTATTGCATTACTAACATAATATTTGTTTTCTTATGTAGATGAAATCTTTTTCCTGAGTTCGAATGCTTTGTTCGGAAACCGCCGCCATGGACGACAATTTTTTAGAGCGGATGGATGCAAAAAGGATGGAACATAATTGTTTTTTAACTGTGTTGGATAATTGTAATTGTAAACAAATTAAACATTACTTGAAATGTATATAGCATTTTGTTGTTTTGTATTAATGATTTCAAGTAAATGTATGTAGCATTTTTGTTCTTCTGTGCTTTGTGTGTGGGTGTGGTTTGTGATGTGTGCAGGTGTTGTTTGTGTTGTGTGCAGGTGATGTGATGTGTATAGGTTATGTGCAGGTTTTGGTTTTGCACATGATCTTTGGCCTTTATCAGTGCTAGTTAAGCGCTGATAAATGGATAATATATCAGCGCTATTTTGAGCGCTGATAAAGGTAGTTTTTATCAGCGCTCAAAATAGCACTGATAAAGGTAGTTTTTATCAACACTATTTTTAGCGCTGATATATTATACATTTATCAGCACTAAAAATAGTGATGATAAAGACTACCTTTATCAGCGCTTGCTTAGCGCTGATAAAGAAGAACTTTTATCAGTGATTTTTTAGTGCTGATAAAGGGGACCCCCTTTATCTTCTCCGAGATTAACAATCCTTTTTAGCGCTATTAAAGGCAGTTTTTAGCACTATTATAAGCCATATTTGTAGTAGTGAGAACGACATACCCCCCTTTCCTGTGGATGTAGGCACCTTTCTAAACCATGTTAAATCCTTTATGTTATTCTGTGTTATTTTTCTTGTGTTTATTTTGTCATGAGGGAGTTTCGATGCCCCAAAAATTAAAAATGCAGCTCGACCTTCATATAATATTAGGTTAAATTTTTTGAGGGCACATTAAATGAGGGTAATATCTTTATTCCATGCATACTGATTTTTTAAATTTAAATTAATATTTTTTTTGATTTAACTCAATTAATCATTGTCATATACATTTATGGGTAATTAATATTATAAATATGTTTTTGGAAAAGAAATAAATATTTTAGTTTTGAAGAAGATTTACACTAGAGAAAAAATTTGTATATATATAGGTGTTTGAAAATTTTAATGAAATGAATATTTATTCTATGAAGGTTTGGAAAAAGATTGACATTTTATCAACTGCCTAAGGGAGGAAACACATAAGAGATGGATAATATAGGAAGTATAACTGTGCATGGGTCGACACATAAACATGTGTCAAGTAACTAGAGGAGAGGAGGGGCGAGGGTATTTAGCATCCACACGTGTGGGTCGACACAGTGGGGTGTAGGAGAGAATCATCTCCGGTCATACTTCAACAAGTTGTCCATAGAGTGCCCTTGGTTATTAAGAAGCACACCTACCATATGATATTAGATGTGGGACACATGAATCATGAAAACTTTCCATAATTTACAATTACAATGTCATCTTGACTCACATCCATGTCATCTATGTTACACAAAAACTCTACCTCTCACACCTCACTAACTACCACATATGTTCATGTTAGACCTCCGCTAAATCATCAAAGAACACCATTGTCACCACTACAATATTGAGTGAACATATGAGGAAGGTCGGATCATCCATGGTTTCATTTGATTATTTTGATTGACCACCATGATGATCCAAATGCTAGACCAAATGTCACGGAGATTGGGTGCACTATTATGAAGGGCGAGAAACTGGAGGTTCCAGGAGCAACAAAAGCATCCTTTGATGACATGGCCAACTTGGATTTTAGTCTTAATTTACGTGTAATCATTTCCACACATGATAAAAATGTCATGTCCAATGAAAACTATAGATTACTTGACTAGATTAAAACATTAGAACTAGAATAGGGGGATCTTCACATGTAATTTACAATTAATTTATTAGAAGATATAGAATTACCTTAACTTGTAATTCAAATTTTGTTGATGATTAAGTGGAATAGATCACATAACACCATCATTAAACTACATAATACAAGTGTATAATTACTTTAGTGGTGATCCACATGTGCACCGCAATCTATGAATGTCGTCGTAAAATCATCAGGTGCTAACATGACCGATCCTGATTACTTGCGTTGTTCATGGTTGATTGCAACAGTATTCTTCTCAAAAGAGGAAGAACTCTTGGAAGTCTCTCAAAGTATTGAAAGAGGAGAAAGAGAGAGATCATTATAGATATATATCTCTCTCTCTAGGGCTTATGAGAGTCTCTCTATATCCGTTATGCACACCAAAAGTGATTATAGAAATTGATATAATTAGATATTTATTATGGAAGGTTTAGGGTAGGAAAATTGCATACTAAACCCCTTCCACCTTTGTAATTATTAATTGAACCCCATGTCTAATAATAATAATAATAATAATAATAATAATAATAATAATAATAATTATTATTATTATCAATTGACATGTGCAACACATTGAAAATATAAATATCATTTATACCATTTTCAATTGAAACATTAAACCTGGTCTGCTTTCCCTCATCCATATTTACTGATCCTTGAATAATGACTATTTATTTAATAAATAAATATCACTGAATTATTTTATAATAAATATAATAATATTATACTCTCCAAACTTGAAAATAAATATTTATCATTATTATTTAACTCTCTCGTTCTTTTGAATAACTTGTAATTAAATTATACCAATCAACCAAAACTGAATAAATATCATTTATTATAACTTGTTAAATTCAATACTTGAATTTAATTAATATTGTGGATACACTTAGTGTGTGAAACTTTAGGCCACTCTCCTAGTGACATTAATCATAACCACATAAAGTCTAAGGCTAACATCTTATAACATGCCAAGTCTCCCATAGAGAAAAAAGTTAATGTCACAAAAACATCCAACCTACCATGAATGCTTACCATGAAATATAATCTCTTTATTGAGATATCTCTAATAAAACAAGTTGCATGTCAACGCCATCAACTTTTATGTTCGATGTCTCTTTCTTTAACTTTTTATAAATGAACTCCCCACCTAACACCATAACCATGGATTTATATAGGTAGTTCTATTCCCATCAAAGGGTTTGAGATATCAACTTATATCAAGGTATAGAATGGACAAATCCTTTCTTGCATTATATATTAATGAAATATCACTTGCAACACACTCAACGTATCCTGCTTGTCCATGAACATATATCATCGTGGTTTTCATTAATACATCAAAGTGTGTGAGTCATGATATCCATTAACGATAATCTTTAAGTCGAATGATCAATATACACATCCATAGATAGGAACATCTAATGACACGTGGAAATGTGGATTTCCTATTATCGGGTATGTTCTCATAACCTTCTCTCTTAGAGATTACCAAGGGCGAACACCATGAGAAGGTGTATTAATATGTTATGAGCCTCCTAATCCTAATGGGTTGTATCATATGTGTCCCATTAGACAATATCATCCGACCATAAAACACATATTCAAGAATAGCATCGTGACACTTCTAGGTTCTAATCATGGTGGGAAGCCTCTATGACCTTTTAGTGCGACACATATTCATAAAACATTATCACATGGAAAATTCATGTAGATGAACAATCACGATGCAATAAGAAACTTCATTATTAAGGAAACCATTTAATCAAGTACTAATAAAGATGATTCTAGGTAAAAAACACCAACAAACCCCCACTCATACTAGATCTAACTAAAAACATCTTTTAGTTCACTAGATCTCACATGATACTCATGCCTATGCTGAGATAAAGCCTTCATTAAGGGGTTTTACATGTTTTTATTTTTGAATACTCTACTCACTAAAACTATAGTGACCCACCATTTATTTCATAAACCTTTCATTACATGGTACAACATTTAATAATACAAAGGATCTTTTGAGGTTTAGTTTCTTGGAATTTAGGAACATAATACATGAAAAACATAAGAAACATAAACATTATTCTAATACATTTTCAAGGATTTTTCATAGGTTCATACTAAGTTACTTTTACCATATCTTCAATCCTGGGGACATACATCAATGAATAGGGTGAGCATAAATCCCAACAAGATAAATAAATAAAGGAGATATTTAGCATGCAACAAAGAGGCATATCAATAAGGCATGATCATATGAACATGCACTACCACAAAACGGGACAAGGCCAGTTCCAGCCTTTATCAGTGCTAATGAAAAAGCACTGATAAAGGGGGGGTACCTTTATCAGTGCTAAAAAAAGCACTGATAAAAGTAACCCTTTATCAGTGCTTTTTTTAGCGCTGATAAAGGTACCCCTTTAACAACGCTTTTTTTAGCGCTATTAAAGGGTACCCCTTTATCAATGCTTTTTTTAGTAGTGCTGATAAATGGGGGTCTTTATCAGCGCTTTTTTTAAAAGCGCTGATAAAGGGTCTACTTCTAAAAAAAATTAATTAAAAAAATATATTAATATTTAAATATATAGATATAGTTATATTGATACAAATATAATATATATATTTTAAATATAATTTTAAATATATTTTAGATAAGTATAAATATACAGTTACACTTAATATATAAGATATTTAGTGAAAATGGCTTATAAAAAAATTAAAAAAATATTTTTAATTAATAATTTGCTAATTATTATGGATTAATAGTCATTTAATAACAATTTTAAGACTAAAAATATAAAAAAAAATTAAAAAAAGATCCAAAATATGTTGAAAACGCAACTCGATCTTCAAATGACAATAACTTTTGATCCGGGTGTCCGTTTGAGCTCTTCCACATATCAAATCAAAGGCTGCGACGAGATCTACACCCTTGTGATCAGGGGGCCCAGTTAAGGTTTTTTCAAGGCCAAAAGGCCCATAAGGCCTCCAAAACTGAGTTTTTAGTCGGGGTACCCCGATTTTTTAACATTTTGTGGATTTTCAGCCTCGTTTAAGGGGGTATTATTGGATTTTTTTGGTAGGGACTGAATTTATTCCAAGGTATTACATTCATATTGATATTATGTCGTTGAAATTTTATCGTTTTTTATAATTCACTGTTATTTATAATAAAATATATAACAATATATACATATTTTTTATATATTCACACATAAAAATTTAATTATAAATATAAATAATAAAATATATTTACATGTAAAATATATTATCTTTATCTAAATAATAACTAATATTCATTTTATTTAAAATACAGATATATGAATATTTATATACCTATATATTAATCTAACTGTATATATATATATATATTAATATAACTACATATATATATTCATATAACTATAAATATATATATTAATATCACTATAAATACATATATTAATATATCTATATATATATTAATATAAATATATATTACTATACGAATAAATATAACTAAATATATATATAAATAAATAGATATATCATTAATAGGAGAAAAAATCAATATAGGGGAGTGAGAAAGGCTTTAGGAACACCTGAGGGAGGTCTCGAGATCAAATCTGGGTGGAAGCATGGACACACGTGGATGGGTGAATCTGGGGGCTAGCGCTGATAAAGGGTGGGGGATAGCACTGATAAAGGGTGGAGGGGTGTGTTCGGGTATTGGTGGGGGCGAAAAAGTGCTGTAAAAGCGAGACTCAAGTGCTATAAAATCCCCCCGATTGGCATGATTTTTTTTTTTTAAAAATTATTTTTTTTTATTTTTTTTAACCTTTATCAGCGCTTTTAAAAAATCGCTGATAAAAGGGGTCCTTTATCAGCGCTAAAAATAAAGTGCTGATAAAGGACCTTTTTACCAGCGCTTTGTTTTAGCGCTGATAAAGGGGACCCCCCCTTTATCTTCACAGGCTTTAACAGCGCTTTTCTAGTGCTGTTAAAGGCCATTTTTAGTGCTGATAAAAGGGGTATTTGTAGTAGTGATGAGGCATATCATAATAGAAATAACATGAATCATTACATAAAAATATAGCTACAACATAAAAATGATACATTCATAATCATATCATCAAGGTTTATCACTAGGTGTCATAAATCCTAATTACCAAGGTTATTCACCAAGGTATTGTAAAACACATCATCTCTAGAGATTAATTCTTTACCCAATGCATTGGAGCACTATTCGGGCACACCTTTCACATTTATTAATTCATGTGAGCCAAATTGATCATAATAAACCATTTCATTAATAAACCAAGGGTAATAATGAATAGGTTTCATATAAAATCATTGAGTACATAAGTGCTTAAGGACTTGAACATTACATCATTTTTAACCCATAAAAAGGGAATGTGGGTTTCACACATGTAAATCACCAAATCAATATATTATATTTACATATAGGTGAATACCAACTAAATAGGAAGTAGTTTGGGTATCCAAAATATTGGAATTTCTCATGTAAAAGAGAGAAATTCAAGAAATGAATTCGATAACATGATAATATACAACATAGATTAAAGAGAGGGAATAATGAGAGAGAATGGAGGTCTCCCATTGATAAAACACCATTTTGTAAGTAATGGGAAGATCAAAAGTGCATTAAAATAAAGTGACTTTGACATTAATAAGACCCATAAAAAGGAGGCACTTGAATGAAAAAAAATAATATGAGAATTCCCTTACCTTGAATATTTTCTTCCTAAAACTCGAGGATGGCACCCTAAGACCTTGAGGGAACCTTGGAGGGACTCTTTTAGAGGGAAAATGACCATAAATTTGTGTCTTATGTATTTTTAGTGGATAGGAATGGGTAATGAGTGGTATTTATACTTGAGGAGGGGTGGTTTTTAAAGGATTAAATATTGGTTATTTTATTATATAATATATCCACTTGTGAGAGAAATCAATTAAAACAAATTTGATGGACTATTAATGAGTGGGAGAGTGTGTTTGAATGTTAAAGGCCTTAAAAAACTTAAAATTAACTTCCATACAACACAATTAATTCATAGAATCCAAAATATAAATTTTATTTCAAAAATCTAATTTTCAGTTTGAAAAAGTAAAGTATAAATTTCTAAATTAAAATTAATATTTCAAAATTAATTTTAAGAATAATAAATTACACTAAAGGAGGAATAATATGATTTATGAGAAACAAATTACCATAAAATTTAACTTGTGATACAATAATTATAAATGTTTTCACCTTGATGAAATCAATTCATTTCGGGTCGTGACTCGATAATTTTAGATTACATCCCATATAAACTAGACTCACAAAAAGACAAACATAACTCTAGAGTGGTGAATAATAATCATCATAAGTCTATACCTTCATAGTTCCATTGTTTTGGATATTACATTTGCTTATAATCCTTATTATCCATTGTATTAGGTAATTGAATTGGATAATTCCCAAGTTCCCCACATCCGCGACATTGAACTATTAGTGGTGACTTAGATTGAACCTTTCCCCCCTACATAGAGTCAACCAAACTCTTAATTTTTATTCATAAATTAAATCCTTTATGTTTTAATTTTCCACATATAAATAATCTTTCAATTCCTTTAAAACATTCTCCATGGTGCCTCTTCCCACATTTTTGACATGTAAGAAATTGAATCTTCTTTTCTTTATCATATTTATCTCATGAATTTATATGAGATTTCATTGTTATATTCTTTGATATGTTTAGAAACCCATATATATTTTAGTTTTTAATTTTAATACATAATGATTGGTTTGGTATAAACATGATATGCATTAATTCAGCTTCCCCCATATTGGGAAGGTCGTCATCACTTTGTTTGTTGCATCTGTTATTTCCATGAGTCTTATTTCCTGCCATTTTTTAGAAGGAGAAAACCTAAGTGAGAAATTTTTTACTATTGTGAATATTATAATAATAATTATAAAGTAAAGATTAATCTTATAATTTTCTTATATCATGCTTATAGGATGATATACTTCAATCTTAATAAAAGGTTTACATTATCTATATATCCTTCATAATGGTTTGTACAAACATGTGATTAACCAAAACATATCTCCCAAGAGTATACAACCAGATGTGTAGTAAGGACTATTGTCTTGTAAAATATAGTGATCGAGTCTAGATCAATGCATCTTTTTTTGGGTTATTACCCCTAGATACAACTGTGCCAGACCCGCATCCACTTGTAGTATCCATACATGGATGTATTTTCTTGGAAATCACTTACTTAATACTTCACCAAAATACTAGGATGTTTTAAAATATTTATAATTATCCCTAGGGGTTTTAATAATGTTTTATAATCATAATTTCCAAAAATAACCAAACCATCCTTTGATACCAACTATGGAAACCTTCCATTTATGTCATAAACCATTAATTATATGTTACAATATTTAACAATACATACGATCTTTTGAGATTTAGTGTCTTGGAAATTAGGAACATACTACATGAAAAACATAAGAAACATAAACATTATTATAACCCACTTGAAAATATTCTTCATAGGTTCATCCTAATTTACTTTTACTGTATCTCAAATCTTGGGGACATACATCAAAGAAAGGGGTGAACATAAAACCCAACAAGGGAAATAAACAAAGAAGATACTTAAAATGTGATAAAGAGGCATATCAATAAGGCATTATTATATGAACAAGAGATATATCATAATATAAATAACATGAATCATAACACAAAAATGTGGATATGACATAAAAATGAGACATTCATTAACATATCACAAAGGTTTGTCACTAAAGTTTCATAAATCATAATTACCAAGGTTATTCACCAAAGTATTGTAAAACATATCATCTCTATAGATTAATTATTTACCCAATTATTTGGAGAGATATCAGGGTGCACCCTTCATATGTCTTAATTCATGAAATCCACATTGATCATAATAAATCATTTCATTAATAACCCAAGGGGAATGATGAATGAGTTTCATATAAAACCACCGAGTACATAAGTGCTTAAGAACTTAAACATTACATCATTTTTAACCCTTTAAAAGGGAATACGGGTTTAACACATGTAAATCCATGGATCAATATATTATATTTAAATATAGGTGAATACCCACTAAATAGGAAGTGGTTTAGGTATCCATAATATTGAAATTTCTCATGTAAAAGAGAGAGATTCAAGAAATGAATTTGGTAGCATGATGGTATACAACATGGATTAAAGGGAGGGAATAATGAGAGAGAATGGAGTTATCCCATTGATAAAACAACATTTGGGAATTAGTGGTAAGATCAAAAGTGAATGAAAATAAATAATCATTGACATTAAGAAGACTCACAAAAATGAGGTACTTGAATGAAAAGGAAGAAGAGGAGAATTCCCATACCACGAAGATTTGATTCCTAAAACTTGAGGATGACACCTTGAGGCCTTAAGGGAACATTGGGGGGACTATTTGGGAGATAAAATAAACAAAACTATGTGTATTATGGATTTTTATTGGAGATGAATGAGGAATGAGTGGTATTTATACTTTATGAGGGGTGATTTTTAAAGAATCAAATATTGGTTATTTTATTATATAAGATAACCACTTATGGGTGAAATAAATTATATCCAATTTTCTAGAATATTAATGAGTAATAGAGTGTGTTTGGACATTAAAGGCCTTAAAAAATTGAAACTTACCATCCATACAACCCAATTAATGTGTAGAATCTAAAAAATAAATTTTATTTCAAAAATGTAATTTTCGATACAAAAAAGTAAATTATAAATTTATAAATTAACATTAATATTTATAAATTTATTTTTATACTTATTTTATGAAATTTTAACTGAATAAATTGTTTCATAATTTTTTAATCATTCTGACATAATAATGATGTCATAAAATCACAGTGCTCGTAAAGCGATAATTTTCACTTTTTCACCTAAAATCCAAATTTGTCAGAAAATTATCAAAAAATCACCCTAAGCTAAATTTTATGTGTTGAGTCAAATTAAATTTATTTCATAAAAATAATTCTATAAGTATGATAAATTTAACTTTTAAATAAAAATCCTTATTTTTTAAAATTTTGCAATTTTATAACAAAATAAACATTCTGTCCGATATAAAAATTATTTAGGACTTCGTTAAAATATGTCATTATTTAAAAAAATGTTTTATAATATTATTTCATGAAAATAAATTTTATTTAAAATTTAAACATTTATCATAAAAAATAATTTTAATAGAATTTTTTTTATATTCTCCAAAAATAATACAATTTTGATTATATCATTAAATAATACCGATGATCACTTAAATGCATCTACATAACCAACAATAATAATGACCAAATATTTTATTAAATAATGGTCATAATGCCAATAAACTATATTTTAAAACAAATATAAAGGTATATGATCATATTTCCCTATAAATACACCATCATTCTTACACTTCATCATTTTCTTCGATTATATCAAGGTTCAATATCATTTCCAGAATGAATATTGTATTACTGACTCTCTATTTCTATGTTATAGCAATGTTCATGGGTATGATGATTATAGGGGATCTTGGAGACCCAAATTTTTATATTTTACTTTATTTAACCTCTATTATTCTTCCCATTGTAATATTTGGTATTATATCGGGTATTGTTATAGATTGAATGTAAAATTCTTAAATAATGAAATAAAGTGTTGATGACCTATAGTATGCGTTTTACATTCCTTTATTGTTCCTAGTTATACTAGTTTATATCAACACATGATGTGTAAAGTTCCTATGAAATTTAAAAAACTTTTTATGTTCTTATATTGTAAATCATAATAAAAAGTTATTGAGAGGCAAAATATCCATTATTAAAAGAAGAAAAAAAATTTAGGTCATTACAATAACCACACCTCATTGAGAAAAATCCCTCAAGAGATGAAATTTTCAAAGTACATGATTTGTCTTTTGGTGTGACCTTGACTCCTTGGAGATATCCACTACTACAATGTTATCATAGTAAACTATGATAGGGTGTTTACTACTAGGTACCACATCAAGCTCTTGGACAAAGTTGTAAATCCAAAATGCTTCCTTAGCTACATCTGAAGCCGTAATATACTCAGACTCTGATGTAGAATCAGTGATAACCAACTGCTTAGAACTCTTCTAGCTTATAGAACCTCCATTGAGATAAAAAACATATCTAGAATATGACTTTAGGTAATTATGATATTTCCAAAAGCTAACATCTATATAACCCCTAATTATTAGTTTTTAACCTCCTACGTACACTAGGAATATATCCTTAGTTTTCCTTATACACTTAAGGATAACCTTAACAGTAGTCCAATATTGTTCACCTGGATCATCTTGATATCTTCCTACCATGATCAAACCACATACAACATCAAGACTCATATATAACATGACATACATGATAGATCCTATCATATAAGTGTATGGGATTTTACTCATTATCCCTCTTTCCTCTTATGTATGGGGACACATTTTCTTAGAAATATTCATACCATGTGACATTGGAACCAATGCCCTCTTGGATTTTTCCATACTGAACCTCTTCAGTATCTGTTCAATGTATGTACCTTGACTTAGTCCAAACAACCTCTTGGATCTATCACACATGATCTTTATCTCTAAAATGCAGGCTACTTCACCTAAGTCCTTTATAGAGAAACACTTTCTCAACCATGACTTAACCTCTTGTAAGCATGGTATATCATTTTCAATCAATAATATTTCATCAACATATACTACTATGAAAATAATCATACTCCTACTAAAATTCTTGTAAACACACAGATCACATTCATTCTTAATGAAACTAAATTCTTTTACGGCTTCATCAAACCAAATATTCTATGTCCTATATGCTTAATTTAATAAATAGATGGATATATAAAACTTACATACCTTTTTTTTCATTTTATGGAGTCACAAAACCTTTAAGTTGTGTCATATACACATCCTCATGAAGATTCTCATTAAGGAAAGTAGTTTTAACATCCATTTTCCAAATCTCATAGTCATGGAAAGCTGCTATAACAAGTAGAATTTTGATTTATTTAAACATTTAAACTAGAGAAAAAGTTTCATTATAGTCAATTCCTTGATGTTTTCTAAACCCTTTAGTCACTAAAATTACTTTATAGGTATTTACCTTACCTTCCATGTCTAATTTTCTCTTGAATGCCCATTTACACCCAATGAATTTTACATCAACTGGTGGATTGATCAAAACCCAAACTTGGTTTTGATATATGAAATCTATCTCAGAATTCATGGTTTCTTTCCATATTGTAGCTTCTAATCTCTTTAATTCCTCCTTATATATGAGAGGATCATTATTGTCAACCAATAATAAGTCACCATCATTAGTGACCAGAAAACCATATCTCTCTAGTTATCTGACCTCTCTTTCACCCCTATGAAGAACTTGTGTTTTAAGAATAAATTATTCCATGGGGACCTATATAATTAGTTCCTATACCAAATATTATGTATCTTGAGAATCAAATTCATTTAAGTCAATCTTACTCCCACTACCCCCCTTGAGGATGTGATCCCTCTCAAGAAAGGACTATCTTACGATAGTCACTTTCTTGTCTGAAGGGTTGTATAGATAATATTCTAATATTTTATTGGTATACACGATAAAGATACACCCCATGCCTTGGGTTTCCAATTTTTTACTTAATCTATCCTTAACAAACGCCTCACAACCCCATGCATGAACATATGAAAATATGGATTTCCTTCTACTTCATAACTCAAAGAGAATACTATTTATAGCTTTAGTTTGTACCCAGTTTAGTAAGTATGATTTTGTATATAATTCATATCCCCAAAAAGATAATTAAAGGCTTGCATGACTCATCATTGACCTTACTATATCCAACAAGGTACGATTCCTCCTTTCACTAACACTCTTCCACTATGGTGTATAAGGTGGAGTGAGTTGAGATAAAATCCCATACTCCCATAGAAAGTTTATAAAGTTTTGGTTAAGATATTCCCCACCTTGATCTAATAAAATTATCTTTATCTTATTACCAAGCTTATTCTCAACCTCATTCTTTAACTCCTTGAACTTCTCAAAGGATTCAGATGTATACCTCATCAATTAGATATAACTATACCTGCTCAAGTCATTATAAAAGTAACAAAGTATGAGAAACAACATCTAGTGTTTACTTGAAAAGGCCTGCACACATTAGTGTGTACCAAATATACAAGATATTTGGACCTTTCACCTTGACCACTGAATACTGGTTTGGTCATCTTACCTTGTAAACAAGCATGACATCTTTCAAGTGATTTACACTCAAAATAATTTAAGTAACCATCTTGATAGAGCTTTATTGAATGCTTTTCATTTACTGACCAAGATGATGATGCCACAACTGGGTGTTATATGATTCACATGTGTTTCTTTCATTATCAATTACCAATATTTGGTTTTCATAATTTAGTATATAAAGACCATTATTCAAATGTGTCATTCCATAACATATTCTATCTTTATAAAAGTAGCAACCCTTATTTCTAAAGCTGAAAATAAATCCATCCATATCTAAATAAAAAACAAAAATAATGCTCTTAGTAACACTATGCACATAATAACCATTCTTTAAAACCAAAATCAGTCCTATTGGTAATGTGATATGGTAGTATCTAATGGATAAAGCATCCAATCTCACTCCATTGGTATCCCATAGAACCACCTCATCTCTGGTATTCTTTTGAAATCTACTTAGTTCTAGTATTTGGATACAAACATGAGCACTATAGAAAGCATCTAATACCCAACTTGTAGATATGGAAAGATTGCACTAAATAATGAATGCACCTGAAGCTTCACCTTGATTCTTTGTATGGGTACAATTCCTCTTCCAATTTCCATTATTGCCACATGAAAAGTATACTACATCATGTTCCTTTCCTTGCCTCTATATTTTCTTTATCTTGGAAGGATGGTGCTTGGGATCCTTATACTTAGGATGAGTCTTCGACCCCTTTACCATATTCCTACTCTTCTTATTCACCATAAGGACAATAGGTTTGTCACACCCCATGTATTTATCAACTTGGCAGATGAGAGTAATAATTTTAAAAAGTATCTTCTTATTATTGCTAATATTATAATTTATAATAAAATTGGATAGGGATTTGGGTAATAATGGAAAAATGAGATATGCGCCCAACTTATTAGGGTTTTTAAAACCTAATATTCCTAGACACTCAATGTATACAATCATCTTGGATACATATGTCCTAGTTGTCATTGATTCTCCAAGCCTGCATGTGAAAAGTACATTGGAGATCTCATATCTCTCTGATCTTGCATTCTCTTGATAAATATTCTGAAACTGAGAAACAATGCTATATGCATCCATATCCTCATATTTCTATAGAATATAATTGGACATGGAGGATAACATAAAAAATTGGACACCCATTATGTCATACACATGCCTCAAATAGAGAGATACCTCTTCTTCATTAGCCTATTTGGAAAGCGACTCAGGAAGTGGGGTTTCCAACATGTATAATTTTCATTCGCAGTATAGTATGACATGCAAGAACCTATACCATTCCTAGAAATTCATACTGGTGATAAGGTTATCCTTCTATAGTATGTGTCTCAGTGATAATTTCGAAGTCATTCTATAAATTAAGAGCAAATAATTAGTACTTGTTTGATTACAAAAATAGATTAATAAATTTAAATTTAATTAAATTCCATTAATCTCCCATTATATTTTCTAGACCTAATATCCATAACCATTAGTTTAAAAATAGCTTATTTCTTAGATATTCTATTGGAAAGGATCCATATTCCCCTTATTATAACCCAAACTTGGGCCTTAAAATCTATTTGAAGGGTTTTAGGTAGACGTAGCTTGAAAACTACATTAAATCATAGTTCCTTTATCCATTGTGTGGACTCCTCAATCCCGAAATACTGTTTTAATAATTTCCTTAACACTTGCCTCTTTGTTAAACCAAGTCCTGCTTGGGCAGTCAACCCTTAATGTAAACCAAGTTAATTCAACCCAAAACTTCAATCTAAAAGTTCTTTGATAATTGAAATCACCCTAATTTGGGTTGGTCAAGCACCTTTAACTACGAGGTCGATTCTAATAGAAGTAGTGTAAGGATATTCCAAATTAATATTTTAGTTGATGGATTTTTATCTTTATATAAAGCCTATTTTTATCACATGACTTGTTAATATTAAGTGGGTTTTACTTAAGTGATTAACCATGTATGATAAAACATTTATGTATAACCTGGTTATATTTTATTCCATCTTGCATGCTTGTTAATTCATTTATTAGAAAATCACACAACATCCATAATCATAAATAATTAACCATGAAACTGACAAAAATTATACACAACTGACATGTTCATGATATTCTATAACGGTTAGTTTATCTACCAGATGATAAACTAACCCTCGACTATATGGTAAAACACATTGAATCATATCTTGGTTTGTGTTGCAGCATTCCACCTCAGATCCTAAGTATCACCTTGATTGGTTTCACCTTGGTTCATGAAATCAGATGCCTCCACTCATTTGGGAGCTCCATCCTTACATAATCTTTTACTCACACACAGGTGAGGGGATCCAATGGATTGGATAAAGGGGGTTTACATTAAAGAAACCATAGGAACATGAGACCTTAAATAAGGGGAAAGGTATGACTCACATTCCATAATTTTAATTTAATAAAAATAAATTAAAAGGAACCAATCAAAAACAAAGGTATGGTCTAATATCATGATCATCCAAACATCATGCAACAAGAATACATTTTCAATATTGTTATCAATTACTTCAATTAATTATTTAATTAAGATAATACACCATGAATTAATCCAATTAATCCAATTTAGCTTAATTTCATCCAAGCATACTTAATTCTACATCATTCATAATTTTAAACAAAATTAATTTCATTTAAAATTAACAAAGTACACAAGTGTACTTGGAGGAAAAATTGTGTGCTTGTATACATTTTAACATATATATATATATATATATAATATAATTATAAAACCTAATCCATGATGTGCATTATCAAATAAATGACACTCAAAACACATGTGAATAGATTTAATTATATATTTAATTTTTTTATCCATAAAAAATGGGAACAATGTCTGTAGTAGACTACACGACATGTAAAAAAGTACACGACATGTATTGTCTATTGCCCATGTTTGCAACACATGCCTTGGGGTCTGGGTGTGTTTTCTGCCATGGATGAGTTTGAGGTATATGGCGTGTAGTCCAATATACATGTTGTGTAAACTCATATTTTCACAACATGTATGTCCCCATGTCATTTATCTGATACATGGCATGCTAGGAGACAATAGGGACTACACATAATGTACAATGTATACATAGTGTGTAGTTATTTAAGTCATGTGATTGTCTGTCTGGATCTATAAGATGATCCAATTTTTTCAAATCTTAGATTCGATTTCATCGAATGTATATAACTTTATCATGAGATAAATATTCCAAAAACAAAAGTACATGGTGTGTATGTGTGAAGTACACACCGTGTATTCTAGTTTTTTCTAGGTAGAGCCTTTGTCACCTGTATATGATATGAATAGAATGATTCTTAATTTTTAATAATTAACTAATTACTAGTTATGCTAGTGAGAACAAAGAAAAGAAGAGAAGATGGTGTTCAGATATTAAAAAAAATCAATTTAAGTAAAAAATTCAAACACATGCAACCAATCAATGAATAATAAATAATTATAAATTAAACATGTGACCTGTCTAATACCACTTAAAGGTTTCTAGCACAGCAGAAGTGTCCTTTGATGGCATGAACAACTCAACTTTTAGTCTTGATTTACATGTAATTATTGTCACGCATGATCAGAACATCATGTCCAATGAAAACCATAGATTACTCAACTAGATTAAAATTACAGAACCAAAATAAGAGGATCTTCACATGTAATTTATAATTAATTTATGAGAAGATATAGAGTTACCTCAACATGTAATTCAACTTTTATTGATGATCCGTTGGAATATATCTTGTCACACCATCATTGAGTTACATGATCCAAGTTTATAATACCTATAGTGGTGATTCACACATGAAACCCAATCTCTAAACTTAACTATAGAATTGTTCGGTGCTAGCATAGATGATCTTGATCTCTTGAATTCTTCATGGTTGATCACAACTGTATTCTTCTTGAAGGAGGAATAACTCTCAGTGGTCCCTCAAAGTCTTGAGATAGGAGGAATAAATATCTTATCTAGATAACACATTTCTCTCTAGGGATTGTGAGGGTCTCTCTCCATCCATTGTTCACACCAAAAGTTACTATATAAAGTGATATAATTAGATATTTATTATGGAAGGTTTAGGGTTGGAAAATTTCACACTAAACCCATTCCGAATTTGTAATTCTTAATTGACTCCATGTAATGACTCTGATTTTCTCCGATTTATTTTAATAAATTAATTGGGAAAATACTGAGACCGCGCACTGAGACGACACAAGATTCTGAGGCCTAGTATGCCCAAAATAAATTTTCGAATAAAGTTCAATTTTTTAATTAAAAGTGCTCGGTGAATAACTTTGAACTTTAATAACTTCTAAACATGTGCCCGGATAAAAAATCTGAGGGCACCATTGCATCCAAAAAAATGACTTTACCTTAGGTAGGGCCTAACATCATCTGGTGCGAGCCATATGAAAAGGTTATATTTTGGATGTAAATTTCATTAAAAATATTTTTATTGACACAATGAAGATTCTCTACTTTATTTTTTTATTTAATCAAACCTTTGTCAGAAATCCAGGGTTACTACCATAACCTTGGAATTTCTCCGAGATAAATAAGAGAGATCACCCCCTTCAAGGTTTGGAAAGCAACTAACTAGGATTTGAGGATCGAGATCGCTCATGGATGGATCGACAACGGATTGACGAACGACAAACACGGGCGTTCTTCATCGACCGATCCAATTTTCTAGGTAGGGGTTGTTATTCTTTGTGATTTCTATTTTCCATTATTGATTCCAACAATGAGCATGGATCAACCCATGAACATGTTGATCCACAATTCAATCATTCTTGTGGGTTGGGTGTATTTCTTTTGCAGGTATTGAATCGGGTTAAATAAATTTAGAAATTTTATTATTATTCCCCTTTGTTCCTCATCTAACTTGGACGGATCAAGTCTTACATGAATAAGGCCAAGATCCATCCATATTGGGCGTTCTTGATGCTTCTACCTTCCCTGTTCTTCATGATTCATCGTTGAACTCCAGTAGTTGCAGTTTGACGATTGTCAGGTAGTTTTGTACGTGATTGGACCCCCAGATCGAAGGTGATTTGACCGCAGAGACTAGATCAGTGTAGATCAGGACTAGAGGATCCCAAATCCATATCCAGATAAATTTTTTGACTGGTAGTGAAGGATTGGAAGCCTACGGAAGGAGTGCCGGCGTGGGGTGGCGCCGGCGGCGGTGTGGCCACCCGACATCAGGTGATGGTAGAACCTGTGGAAATAGTCGCGGGTGGCGATCGGAGGCCGTGACGGTGTAGAGAAGTAGCACCGACGGGGCGTCATGTCAAGCCTGAAGACTCACAGCTCAACTGCGAGTGTGTGCTGGCATGCGGTATGCGGGACCGCATATGGGGGAGGTGGCCGACCAGCTGCCGACCGCGTTGACTAGGAGAGGACACAACAGTTTTCACATCCGGGCGAGATGGGCCGACCCTCTCCAGCGGGCCAGGGTGGGGAAAACCGAGCCGGACCCACGGGCTCGGTTAGGGCATCCCGCCTTTTTAATACATAACTTTTCATTACATTTTACGAACAGAGGATCTTTAAAGTCTAGTGTCTTGGAAATTAGGAATATAAAACATGAGAACAACATAAAACATTCTTCTAAACCACTTGTAAGGCTTCATCATAGGTTCATCCTATGTACATTTACTACATCTCATATCCTGGAGGCAGACATCAGAGGAAAGGGTGAGCAGAAGGCCAAGTAAGGGTAAACAAGGGAGTCAATATACTTGTGATATCGA
Source organism: Viscum album (assembly GCA_963277665.1). NCBI lineage: Eukaryota > Viridiplantae > Streptophyta > Magnoliopsida > Santalales > Viscaceae > Viscum > Viscum album. The sequence goes on from OY728150.1 coordinate 1,847,023,440, forward strand.
TAAGAACTTGAATAAAAACATAAAGACATGAGAAATGAAAGAATAGGAATATCATAAAGAAAAGAACTTGGAACATAACTTGAATATGTGGCTTCAATATTTCATTTAGACATTCATGAACATATCACCAAGGTCCATCCCCAAGGTGTCATAAAAATTACTAAGGTTATTCACCAAGGTATCGTGAAACTTGTCATCTCTAGAGATTAAATATTTACCCAATGCATTGGAGCGCTATCAGGGATCACCCTTAATATATCTTTACTTACATGCAATCCACATAAATCATATTCAAACATTTCATAAATAACCCATAGAGAATAAAAGAAATTAGTTTCATTTCAAAATCGTGATGTTTTAAAAGCTCTTAAAAATAAGATCATTATATCATTTATAACCCATGGAAAGGGAGTGAGGGTTATATGTATGTCCATTACAGAATAAAATATATCATATTTATATATTTATGAACATCCATAAAAATGAAATAGGTCTGGGTATTCTCATAAATAAACAAGGGAATTTCTTGAGAGAAAGAGATAGAAATTTTGAGACGAAATTTCTGCAGCATAACAGCTATATAACATGGTTTTAAATAACATTGAAAAGAGAGAGGGCAAGGGTCACCCACTCATAAATAATTCATAATATAGTATGGAGACTGAATAATATCATGGTATGAATATTTGAATGACATACCACATGAAAAGGAAACATGAAAGAAAAGAGAAGATGTGATTTCTTTTACGAGAAATTCAGCAGCCTAACGACGTCACATAAAAATTCAGAAAACAAATTGATGAGAGAAGAAAGGGTATATCATCATTTTTAAATTAAAGGGACAGTAATAAGAACATATAATAACATACCCTCAACATAAAGATATGGAAAATATAAGACACAACATAAATGAAGTCATGACTTAAAAGAGGAGGGTGAAAGAATCCCTTACCTTAAAGAGTAACTTTGAAAGCTTGAAGGTCGGGACCTTGGGAGGTTTGAGGGCACCTTGGGAGGACTCCTTGGGAGGTAAAGAGACCAGAACTTTGTTTTGGAGGATTTGGAAATTAAATGAATGAGGGAAAGGCTTGGTATTTATAGGAGAAGTGAGGGGACAAAACATTAATTGCCAAGGGACACCTCATCGGTGGTATTAGCAAAACCATGGGCTTGCCCATGGTATTTTGCCATGGTATTTGCTACTTGGGACACCTAATAACTTATATTACTATTCACAAGTCGACCAGAATTATTGCATAATTATTACATCCTTAATGATGTCATTAAACACCTGAAACTCAAAAACTGTATTTTCACTATTCACAAAAAATTCAACTTTCTCAGAAAAATCCCAAAATTTCACCTTAACCAAATATCGATGCTCTGATTTAAAAAATGAACTCCATTTTATGAAAATAATTTTCTAAATATTTTTAATTTAATTTTTAAATAAAAACACCATTCACTGAAATTTCAACTGTTTTAGAAAAATCCCAAAAATTCACCTTAACCTAATATCGATGCTATGATTTAAAAAATGAACTCCATTTTATGAAAATAATTTTCTAAATATTTTTAATTTAATTTTTAAATAAAAAAAAATATTCACCTGAAAAAAACTAATACTTAACCAATAATTTCTGAACCAGTTATTTACCTATTTTATTAAATCACATTACTTAATCAAGGTGCCTAAATTATATTAATACTTTCTTACGTGAAGTTACTTAATCCATTTGGTCACATTACTAATCATAAGCATAAAATCACTATTCATAATTAACTATTCACCAAAAATTAATTTGATTTTATTAGACTCTAAATTTCATACTGAACACAGCTGTAGAAGACCTTTTTTTGAAAATCATTACACATTATTAATTATTTAAGGTTTACATAAATATTTTAAAATATCCTTTTTCGAGAATTCATTAATAATATGCATACTATATTTATCCGGACATTTGAAAATTCACAAAATTCACCATAAGAAGACATCACAATTTTTATTTAAATCAAAGGATTACACAAGGCAGTTATGGTCTCGTTACATAGCCCCTTATAACACCAACATAGGACCTAAGAGTAAGGTGTGCTAGAGTGATAGAATCTTGGGGTGGTTCGACCAACATTGCCCGAGTAGTGATTTCTATCAGATTGAACTTCTCGCGAAGGCAATTCTGTTCCAGCTTCACATGATGAAGTTCAGATTGGGTTTGGTCCAGAGCAAAGACCAAAGGTGCTACCTCCTTCCCGAGTTCCGTCAGATGGGCTTCGATCGGACCGAGACTACTGGATGAGGCCATCAAATCTTCTTTCTATATTAATTAATCAAGATCACTTGTATTTATAGACAATAATCTCAACATTTAGTTTCCAATGGTCATATTGACCAACGGTCATATAACAGTCAAAACCCAACGATCTTATTTTAATTATACTAATTTTATTAAATGAAATAGTTTTGTTGAGTATAAAGTAAAATAACACACAAAGTTTAAAAACAAAATTTATTCAAAATTTTGGGTCATTACATTCTTCCCCCCTTAAAAAATTGCATCCTCGCAATTTTAAAATTGGTCTTGGAAATTTTGTTGAAAGTCCCACATCGGAAAAAGAGTCATTAAAACTATTACTTTAAAAGAAAGAAAGGGAAGTACAAAGGTCACCTGAGTTAACCCATACTAGGATTCCATGTAGGAAAACATGGATATAAAAGAGAAAAGAAAGGGTCAAGTTCTGACGGAGAGTGATAGAAAACATGATTAGGAGAAAATTAACCACAAGAAGATCACAAACTTAAGATGTGTTAAATGTTATTTGATTACCCAGTAAGAAACGTAAACCAACAATGTTTTTGTCTTACATTCCTTTTCATAATTTTGAGGAATTCATTTACTACATAGAATAAAAACATAAGGAAATATACTTACCTTCAAGTAGAGTTTCATCCCTTAATAAGTTTCCACCAAGACTAATCTTTTCTCCAAACAATGAGCATTCAAAAAGACTTGGTCTCATCCAAAGCACAAGAATAATCTTCTAGAGAATCACATAATCCAAAAAAATAACTATGTTTTTTCCCTTGTATTTAGTCATCAACTAAAACTAAAATGGTTAGTACGAGATCATATAATCACCAAAAAGGATAATCCTTTATAAAAAGAAATATGACTATTAATCTCCAAAATTCAGCAAAAGTACCCAAAGTTCCAGAAAGACCATTCAATACACAATCATCCTTAAAATTCATCAGAATAATCCAAACTAAGATTGGAACCCAAAAATCAGAAGGATTTAATCACATTGTCTTCCCCAATAAATATTAACATTTATCTCCAAATAACATCGAATACTATTAAAGTCTCATACTAAAGTGTAATTAACCTATTCACATATTCTCTATGCTCGGTTCATCATTTTCCAGAAATAACCCAAATCACCATATGTCCACAATAAATACATAAATTCTTACAAAAAAATTCAACCATTCCTCCTCGATTTAAATCCAGTAGTATTTTATTTCCCTTAGGCATATAGTACTCAAAAAGAGAAACATCGTCCAAAATAACCTTTATCATTTAATCACCAAATCATTTTCTTATATAAAGGATATCCATTTGATAAAACATAAGTTTCCAAAATCAACTTATTCTTGATCCATAAAAATAACAGGTGCATTAGTCAGTCTGAAGGGCATAACAACAAACTCATAATGCCCATATCTTGATTGGAAGGCAATTTTTGGAATATCATCATTCTTCACCCTCAATTGATGATAACCAAAATGAAGATCAATCATAGATAAGAATTGAGCCCCACGAAGTTGGTCAAATAAGTCATCAATTCTTGGAAGAGAGTATTTGTTCTTCACTGTGATCCCATTCAATTCTCTATAATCAATGCATAGCTGCATTTATCCATCCTTATTCTTCACAAAGAGAACTGGTGCTCCCCAAGGAGACACACTTGGTCGGATAAACCCATTCTACAAAAGATCTTGGAGTTGTTTATTTAATTCCTATAGCTACACATTTTCCATCCTATAGAGGGTCTTTGACATCAGATGAGATCCATGTATGAGTTCAATGGAGAACTATACCTCTCTTTCTGGGGGAGGTCCAGGTAACTCCTCAGGAAATACGTCAATGTATTCCTAGACGATGGGGAAATTTTCTAAAAGAATAAATTCTTCACGAGAAACTTATTTCATTTACGAATCTTTTAACTAAAAAGGATTTTATGTCTTAAAACTTCATGCTTAGACAATTACATTTTTCTATAATTCCTTCATAATGATTCATAAAAAGCTTGCGATTAACCAAAAATATCCCCCGGGAGTGTCGTAACCAAGAGTGCAGCAAGACCCGTTGTCGTGTACCAGTTCCCATTCGAGTCTAGCTCAAAGCAGTGTTTTCGGGTTTTACCCCTATGTACATATGTGCCAGAGCCACCTCTACCTGCTCATATCCAGATAGTGATGTATTTTCTTGATAAACCACTTACTCAATACTCACCAAAATACCAGGAAGATTTCCTATATTTAAACTTTTCTATAGGGTTCTTCCTAAAGATTTAATATCCTAATTTACATAAATAACTAAATTATCCTTTGATACCAACTATGGCATCCCGCCTTTTTAATATATAACTTTTCATTACATTTTACAAACAGAGGATCTTTAAAGTCTAGTGTCTTGGAAATCAGGAACATAAAACATGAGAACAACATAAAAAATTCTTTTAAAACAATCGTAAGGATTCATCATAGGTTCATCCTATGTACATTTACTGCATCTCATATCCTCGAGACAGACATCAGAGGAAAGGGTGAGCAGAATTCCCAATAAGGGTAAACAAGGGAGTCAATATACTTGTGATATCAATAAGAACTTGAATAAAAACATAAAGACATGAGCAATGAAAGAATAGAAATATCATAAAGAAAAGAACTTGGAACATAACTTGAATATGTGGCTTCAATATTTCATTTAGACATTCATGAACATATCACCAAGGTCCATACCCAAGGTGTCATAAAAATTACCAAGGTTATTCACCAAGGTATCGTGAAACTTGTCATCTCTAGAGATTAAATCTTTACCCAATGTATTAGAGCGCTATCAGGGCGCACCCTTAATATGTCTTTACTTACATGTGATCCAAATAAATCATATTCAAACATTTCATAAATAACCCATAGAGAATAAAATAAATGGGTTTCATTTCAAAATCGTGACGTTTTAAAAGCTCTTAAAAATAAGATCATTATATCATTTATAACCCATGTAAAGGGAGTGAGGGTTATATGTATGTCCATTCCAGAACCAAATGTATCATATTTATATATTTATGAACACCCATAAAAATTAAATAGGTTTGGGTATTCACATAAATAAACAAGGGAATTTCTTGAGAGAAAGAGATGGAAATTTTGAGACGAAATTTCTGCAGCATAACGGCTATATAACATGGTTTTAAATAACATTGAAAAGAGAGGGGACAAGGGTCACCCACTAATAAATAATTCATAATACAGTATGGGTACTAAATAAGATCATGGTATGGATATTTTAATGACATACCACTTGAAAAGGAAACATGAAAGAAAGAGAATATGTGATTTCTTTTATGAGAAATTCGGCAGCCTACCGACGTCACATAAAAATTCAAAAAACAAATTGATGAGAGAATAAAGAGTCTCTCATAATTTGGAAATGAAAGGGACACTAATAATAACATATAATAACAGACCCTTAACATAAATATATGGAAAATATAAGACACAACATAAAGGAAGTCATGACTTAAAAGAGGAGGGTGAAAGAATCCCTTACCTTGAAGAGTAACTTTGAAAGCTTGAAGTTCAGGACCTTGGGAGGCTTGAGGGCACCTTGGGAGGACTCCTTTTGAAGTAAAGAGACCATAACTTCATTGGGGAAGATTTGGAAATGAAATAAATGAGGGAAAGGCTTGGTATTTATAGGAGAAGTGAGGGGACAAAGCATTAATTGCCAAGGGACACCTCATCGGTGGTATTGGAAAAACCACGGGCTTGCCCATGGTATTGGACACTTGGGACACCTCATAACTTATCTTACTATTCATAAGTCTACTAGAATTATTGCATAATTATTACATCCTTAATGATGTCATTAAATACCCGAAACTCAAAAACTGTATTTTCACTATTCACTGAAAATTCAACTTTCTCAGAAAAATCCCAAAATTTCACCTTAACCAAATATCGATGACCTGATTTCAAAAATGAACTCCATTTTATGAAAATAATTTTCTAAATTTTTTTAATTTAATTTTTAAATAAAAACACTATTCACTGAAATTTCAACTGTTTCAGAAAAATCCAAAAAATCCACCTTAACCAAATATCGATGCTCTGATTTCAAAAATAAACTCCATTTTATGAAAATAATTTTCTAAATATTTTTAATTTAATTTTTAAATAAAAAACACTATTCGCCCGAAAAAAAACTAATACTTAACCAATAATTTCTGAAATAGTTATTTACCTATTTTATTAAATCACATTACTTAATCAAGGTGCCTAAATTATATTAATACTTTCTTACGTGAAGTTACTTAATCCATTTGGTCACATTACTAATCATAAGAATAAAATCACTATTCATAATTTACTATTCACCAAAAATTAAGTTGATCTTATTAGACTCTAAATTTCATACTGAACACAGCTGTAGAAGACCATTTTTTGAAAATCATTACACATTATTAATTATTTAAGGTTTACATAAATATTTTAAAATATCCTTTTATAGAATTCATCAATAATATGAATACTATATTTATCCGGACATTTGAAAATTCACAAACTTCACCATAAGAAGACATCACAATTTTTATTTAAATCAAAGGATTACACAAGGCAGTTACGGTCTCGTTACATAGCCCCTTATAACACCAGCATAGGACCTAAGAGTAAGGTGTGCTAGGGTGATAGAATCTTGGGGCGGCTCGGCCAACATTGCCCGAGTAGTGATTTCTATCATCTTGAACTTATCGTGAAGGCGATTCCGTTCCAACTTCACACGATGAAGTTCAGCTTGGGTTTGGTCCAGAGCAAAGCCCAAAGGTGCTACCTCCTTCCCGAGTTCCGTCAGATGGGCTTCGATCAGCCCAAGACTACTGGATGGGGCCATCAGATCTTCTTTCTATATTAATTAATCAAGATCACTTGTATTTATAGACAATAATCTCAACATTTAGTTTCCAACAGTCATATTGACCAATGGTCATATAACAGTCGAACCCCAACAGTCTTATTTTAATTATACACATTTTATTAAATGAAATAGTTTTGTTGAGTATAAAGTAAAATAACACACAAAGTTAGGAAACAAAATTTATTCAAAATTTCGGGTAGTTACATGGGTCGACCCGATGAGTTGGGTCGACTCAGCGGGTCGGGTCGGACCTGGGTTGGGTCAGCGGACCCTGATTCGGGTCGGTCCAACCGGGTCGGCTCGAGCCAAGACCCAATCGGCCCCTTTTTATAAAAAGCCCCGTAATTTTTAAATCGTAAGCCCGATTGACGATCCGTCTGCGGTGTTGGGACCCTTGTGACCAGAAAGTCCATTTGATATAGTTTTGTGACACCTTAGTAAGGACCAGTATAGGTGTATATCTTCCCCTTGGTTCCTTCCCCGAGGGTTCAGTACGACATTCCATAACAATCCCCTCGAGAGGCTCCTAGATAGAGTTGTGGAATCCTCCTTGGGACTAGAGTGATACTCTATCACCCATGATAGAGTTTGATGGGTATTGACATGACCTCTAAGTGAAGGGAGTTAATCCTCCATCTGGTGGTTTTTATCAGTAGGGTTCATAGTATTCTTCGGAATCCCCAAGGTTACGAGCCACATTGGTAGGGTTTGTGGTATTATCTAAGAATCACCTACGTTTAGGGGTAATACAGATTGGGTTCATGGTATTCTCTAAGAGAATCTCATCTCTGTGTAACATAATCTTGACCAGCAATGACATCAAGGATCGAGGATTGAGTTCTCCCGGAACAAGCATGTAACGTATCGACTCGGCTCAACTTTAAGACGGCGGCCCGACCGATGGGTTACATGACCTCAAGCGCATCTCCCCAAACACCAAAGGCTTTCGACTAGTAGGGAGGGCCTTTTTGTGTCTGAGGGGGTGACTACGCCCTCATAGATAATAGTTATTATCACTGCAGAAGTAAAAAATAATTAATAATAAATAGAGGGATCATATAAATGAATAAAATACAACAAAAGTAATATAAATAATCCAAATGAATAATACTCAAGTGCGGAAGCTCACAAAACGATGGCATGCCATGATGTATGTCTAAACTAAAAGTATAGAAAATAGAACCCAAGCATGCTATCAACTAAAAAGAAAAGAAACAAAATGCGACAACTGCATCACAAGTAAGGCTTGGTCCTATGCCCCAGTCTCCATCATAAGCAGCAACAATCAATCAAGAATCGGAAGTGGCACACTTTCCTTTGTCAATTCCTGTAATCATATAATCTACTCGGGTGTGAGATAAAATCCCAGTAGGCCGACACCCAAAGTGTATAAACCTTTCCATTTCATGCAATGATAAAATGAAGTGTGCCATTATATAACAATTTCATATAATTAATTTAGTGCAATGGAATAAATAAGTTAGCCCGAGTTACAAACGACACCCATGCCTAATCACCTGCTTCATCCTAAGCCGGTATTCTAAAAGGGTACCTGTCAGCAGAATTCACATACACGTATATATATAAAACCCAGAAAGAAACAAGGTAAACAAGAAAGTGGTATACCCCAAGCTTGTGCTTTTAAATTGGGGTCTAAGTCAAGTGTCAACCAGGTGCACTTACACATATCAGAAGAACATCTCAATTATCAAGTGACTCAAATAGAAATAATATAAACCTTAAGTGCATCATTATTAAGGTTCATGTTGAGAGTTGGAGTCTGATCCCGTCCCGAAGGTATCGCTACAGAACATCCGTCAATTTATCCAATACCACCGAGCCCGTCCAAGGCAATATTTCAAAAGACCAAGTATTTCTTGAGACATGGATTTACCCTGAGTCCGTCCCGATCTCGCAAAAAGGGGTCAAATGTCATCTGAGGCTGGCTTAGCCACATTGCCAACGAATCCATCCCGATGTGCCCTTTTGGAACTGGTATCACTCATAAGTATTAGAAAGTCCAGGGAAGTCTCGGTCTGGAAAAGCCAATGACACTGCCCCCCGACACATAGAGGTAACCGGTCAAGAATAGAGGGTCTAAGTGTGATCCTTAATATGGGACCCACCTCCTTTCCCCACCCAGAATTTAATTAAAATTTTCACAGCAACAAATATGACATAATCAGAATATAAACTCACAACTTGAAAACTAACCAGATACACCCATGCATCACAAGGTACAAATTAAATATTACAGCATAACAATATTAACAAGGAAAGATATTGTATCAACATAAGCAGAAAATACACTTTTAAATAAAAAACAATTCAGCACAACCAACTACCAAGAATCCAACAATTCCCGATTCATAATTAATCTAAATTATTTATTTAAATTAAACACAACAAAAATAGGTTGCGCAACACATGCAGTTAATTGAATTAAATCCCTGGGCATGCACATTTAAATAATTAAATAAATCAACACAAACAACTACCAAAGATCCAACAATTCAAGGTTCATAATTATTCTAAAATAATTATTTAAATTAAACACAACAAAAATATACTGTGCAATACATGAAGTTAAATGAATTAAATACTCGGGCTAACAGAATTTATACCGACCACGCCGGCACACCCAAAGGGGTGTCCGACCACATTGAAACAAATTAAACAAATTAAGTCATGATCAAAAGGGCTGTAACAACTAGATGAAACAAATAAATTAAAGAGGTTGGGTGAATTTACACAAAGCCGGTAGGCACCGACTAACGGCACAACATTGCATTTTTATAAATCGCAACGAAAGAGAGGGAAAGAGAGTAGACACCCTACCTTATGGTTATAAATGATCCTATGATCCATGGTAGGTTTTGATTTGACATAAAATGGAAAAAGACGGAAGATTTTAGAAAATTCCAAAATAGGGTAAAATCCTTCTGTGACGAACTGCATGTAGGATACACAACGAAAACCTACGATTCAACTTGTGCAAGGTTAGCATTGCCATTATGTTTACTGCGCACCTAACGGTAAAGAAAACGGGTGATAGATGGAGGATCTGCAGTCTTCTAAAGGAGGAGTAGGGTGGTGCGCACCACCTAGAGAGAGGGGGTGCACCACACATGGGAGAGGGAGGAGAGTAAGAGAGGATAAAAGAAAGAAAAAGGAAAGAAAAGAAAAGAAAAAGGAAAAATAAAAAAAGGATAAATAAATAAAATAATAAAAATAAAATGGTGGAAGAAATGAAATAAATAATTAAAATGAGTTTACCCCATTTTAGTTATTTTTAATTTCTCTCCAACCGTATCTATTTTATTAATTATTTCCCCCCTTTAAATTCCATTAATTTTCTTTAATACTTTTTAATTATTTTTAATCTGAACGTTGCACTATGGCATGACGTAATATTTTACATAAAGGCCGGACAATCATTTAATTAATCTTAATAGCTGTCCGGGACCCGCAACAAGGTGCGCAGGCACACACCCTTGGTCGCTTTAAAGATGTGGATTAAAAACTTAAAAGTCCACAACTTGATTTAAGTCGACATGTTAAAATAATTAAAATTATTATTATTTAATATAACTCATCAATAAAACCATTAATATTTTAAAACAACAACAATTAAAAAAAAGATAACGATCATTAAATAAATATGGATTGCGCATTTGTATTTAATTCGAACAATTAATAATGACACATTTATTTCATAGCCCAATTATTATTTACACTACGACACAATTTATTAATTGTGGAAGTGAATTTTTATTGGTTGTCTTCAATGAAAATAATAATGTTAATAAAAAAATTATTATTATTATTTCTAATGGCCAACAAAAATATTTAACCCAATTAAATTATCTTCGGATGCGATATGACCAAACGTCCACTGCTCACAAAGGTTATACCCTACCTAGGGTAAACCCCACGTCCCAAAACTATCGGTGGTCTCGAATTTCTCATTTGAAGCACCGTTTGTAAGTAAATAATTATTTATTATTTAAAAATCGGAATAATTAATTAATTAAAAATAAAGATGTAATTATCATGTTTGAGGGTGCCAAACACCTGACATGAATCAAGGTTATACCCTACCTAGGTTAAACTCGGCGTTCATGACCTAACGATGGTCTCTGATTTCTCGTACGACGCATCATTTGAGATTCATTTTAATTTTTTGAAAAGAAACAAATACACATATGAGTAAAATAAACTTACTATTTTTATTCTATCAACGCCGCAGTGTCGACTATCAGAAACAAAAAGTTCTGATGCTCGGTTTTAAAACCGACCTGCCTAGTTAACGGAAAAATTTTATTTCCTGCGTTTTTTCATTCGGTTCAAAACACGGAACGTTATAACCTTCCCACCTTAGAACTTCTTGTCCCCGAGAAGCCTTCGCGAACAACGTAACTCTCAAAAGATCTACAGGGTCATGAAGTCTCATACAAAAGGTCTCCAAATTCTCAACGCACATTCAAAAATTGGTTAGGAAAGCGGCACATAATCCATTAAGATATGAGCCAATGCTCATTTTCCAACTGATACACTGAGATGGTACTTATTCAAACCCGTTTAGCTAGAGACATGAACATTTCATCATCTCATTAATCGTTTATTCAAAGTTTCTTCCCACCTTTGGTTTTAACATTAGAAGATGGTAAATTCTGAGTCGCGACACCTTCCTCTACCATAATTTCATACAAGACACACCCTTAAGTGTTTTAGCAATGCTTCTCGCTTGATTTCCTAAATGGATAAAGTAGTCAATTCCCCATCGCCCTTAAAGCCCAAGTCGAGCCAGATTTTTATAAAAATCCCTGGTTGACCCAAACTGCACTTGTCTCACCTGATGACGTGTCAGAAAAAGTTCCTTCACTAACCGCTTCATTGAGCAAGAGAGAGAACTAGTCAAGCCACTCCGACCGACCATTTAAGAAGGTTCTTGGCTTAGATGGAAGGTGTTTTATAGACTAAACTGTGATGTATTCTTCAAATACATCTCACATTTACCACGAAAATTCCCACCGAAGTTCATACCTGACCTCCGGTTACGTTCCTTGATTTAGGCATCACTGAGCCTGATAACAAGTCCAGGGTAACCTCAGATCAGCACGACATGAGTGAAAGGAACTAATGCAATGTATTCCATACTCCATGTTTACGAGTGAGACGTTGGTACAAGAATAAGATGTCAAAAACCAGTTGTTGACTGGGCCCAAACTGACATCCACCTAGTGGTCACATTACAAGAAACGACTAGTGTACAAGAGTTCATCCAAAGAATTCCTACACAGAATTTCTAGGGTCACTCAAGACTAACCAAATCCTTGATAAGAACAACACATCAAAGTGAAATACTAAGAAAACCACCCTAAACAAGCCCAAAAACTTTTAAAGCTTTAGCATGGAGTATGATCGATGCTCTCTTAGTGTATCAAGGACAAATGCTAGATAGGGGACATGCTCGTCACTTAAGGAAGAGTACACTAAGAGGATTTGGAGATTACCAGAAGGAAAAAATTTAAACAATTGGAATGAAAGACCAACCAAACTAACCGGTGTGTCAAAACACCTATGTCTCTGGAAGTTATCCCGAGAATTGGGACGAACTTGATTACTTTAACACAGAAGTTAATGCACTGCAGAGATGACCCAAAACGTATTTAACAATGCAAGATGTGATGATTACACTAAACTCAACCGGTTTGTCACAACGTTAAGCACTCGATGGCACTGCATGCGTGAACACATACTACCCCGAGGTGATATAGAAGCAAGATGACTTTTAACTCAGATGAAAACATACCAAGTCATCCATCGCTGTGGAGAAGAGAGGGTCGAATGACCTATGAAGTAACTGACCATTATTAAGGAATTCCTAACCTGATGGAAATGAGCATTACCGATTCTCAAGACTAAAAAAAAAGTCAAGGAAAACATGACCACTTGTTCGAACAAGGGTTTCATTTTAAGCAAGGGGGTCTGACTAGGGACAATAACATGCAAAAGGTTCTGTTCCAAATCAACTCAAGGAGAAACTCAAACTATCCTTATACCAGGGTCTTAAATAGAGGACATTGCTATAGGTTCCATATCCAAGCCCTTTATATTTAATCACATTTAATCTTTAATCATCAAAATATTTAATCAAAACATCAAGTATCATTTTTCAAAACAAAACACAAGGTACTTGATCTTAAACAATGCCTCAAGGGAAAATAGGAAAGTTTTATAAAACTCCATTTTAAAACATTTTACATTAATTGAAATCTCGTCCTTAATTTGGCAATCTAGCACATAAATTCCTTTTAAGCAGATAATAAAAACTACAATGGTCCCACTAAGCTGACCTGGGTTCATTAGAATGCAACCCAAAAGCAATTGTTTAATTATTAAGAGTCACAATACTCATACTGGGTTATCTCTTAAGGAACATGCACCAACTAGCCTACTTGGGCCTAATTGTGCCTTTAGGTAGTTAACCAATTTATTATAACATACTCAAACACATATCAACCTAGATATATTGGTGGATATCAACCTAATAAGCAACTATACACTTTATTGTTTTTGGAATTTGGCTCCCATTCAAAGGAAACCAATAAATTTTAGCAAAGAAACCAATTACATAACCAACAAGCTAGTAGGACACTACAAGAAGCTAATAGACAGACATGTTGTAATCATAGAAGCATAAAATTTTAATTATAGAGACATGGTAATAGGAATAGAAGCACGATACAAGGAAAACATGGTATTAAATAGGTCACATGACAATAATCTAGAATGCAAATATATCACTGAAACATGGTATCTAAAAGTAATGTTAAATAATTACAAGACATGGTACACATTCAAGGAAAACAATTTGAATCAACAGACAACCTAAAATGCAACTACATGGCATGACACTATGCATGACATGTGAATTCCTATGTGCCTATTATGATGCATGCAATGCTTCATCCTTTCCTAAACAGACCAAGGGCAAAATATCATAAATTCCATAAATTCATAAGCAGCGAAAATTACACCAATCACTCGAGGTGAAATCATATCAATTGTAACATCGAAAAGCATGAACAAAAATCCCAACCTGGCCACTTGGTCATTTCCCATACATGAGGTGATCAGTCTGAGGCACGACTATTAACCAAGCACCGACACATTCCTAGTCTCCTGTCTACCAACCCAAAACAGTAAGACAAAAAAATACCACCTTTGATACCACTTTGTAACGCCCCGATCCGGCTCACCTCTAAGACGGTGGCCAGACCAGTGGGTTACATGACCTCAAGCGCATCTCCCCGAATGTCAGAGGCTACTGACTAGCAGCGAGGGCCTTTTTGTGTCCGAGGGGGAGACTATGCCCTAATAGGTAATAGGTATTATCACACCAGAAGTAAAAAATAATTAATAATAAACAATGAAAACATATAAATAAATAAACTATAGCAGAAGAAAAATAAATAATCCAACTGAATAATACTCAAGTACGGAAGCTCACAAAATGATGTCATGCCATGATGTATGTCTAAACTGAAAGTATAGAAAACAGAACCCAAGCATGATATCAACTAAAAATAAAAGAAACAAAGTGCGACAACCACATCACGAGCAAGGCTCGGTCCTCTACCCCAATCTCCATCCTAAGAAACAACAATAAATCAAGAATTGAAAGCAACACGCTTCACTTTGTCAATACCTGCAATCATATAATTTACTCGGGTGTCAACGATGCCCGAGCAGGGTGTGAGATAAAATCCTAGTAGGCCGGCACCCAAGGTGTCTAAACCTTTACATTTAGTACAATGATAAAATGCAGTGTTCCATTATATAACAATTTCAGATAATTAATTAAGTGCAATGGAATAAATAAGTTAGTCCAGGTTCCAAACGGCACATGTGCCTAATCACCTGCTTCAGCCTAAGATGGTAGTCTGAAAGGGTACCTATTAGCAGAATGCGCGTACACGTGTATATATAAAACCCAGAAAGAAACAAGGTAAACAAGAAAGAGGTATAACCCAAGCTTGTGCTTTAACTTGGGGTCTAAGTCAAGTGTCAACCATGTTCACTTCCACATATCAAGAGAATATCTCAATTCTCAAGTGACTCAAATGACAATAATATAAACCTTAAGTGCATCATTATTAAGGTTCAAGTTGAGAGTTGGAGTTTGATCCTGTCCCAAAGGTATCGCTATGGAACATCCGTTAATATATCCAATACCACCGAGCCCGTCTAAGGCAATCTTTCAAAAGAGAAAGTATCGCCCGAGGCATGGCTTTACCCTGAGTCTGTCCTAATCTCGCAAAAAGGGGTTGAGTGTCATCTAAGGTTGGATTAGACACATTGCCAACGGATCCGCCCCGATGGGCCCTTTTGGAACCGGCATCACTCATAAGTATTAGAAATCCTAGGTAAGTCTTGGTCCGACAAAGCCAATGACATCGCCCCCGGCACATAGAGGTAACTAGTCAGGAACTGAGGGTCTAAGTGTGGCCCTTAATACAAAACCCACCTCCTTTCCCCACCCTGAATTTAATTAAAGTTTTCATAGCAGCAGATATGACATAATCGACATATAAACTCACAGCTTGAAAACTAACCAGATACAATCGTGCATCACAAGGTACAAATTAAATATTGCAGCATAACAATATTAACAAGGAAATACACTGCATCAACATAAGAAAATAAATGCACTTTTAAATAAATAAATAATTCAGCACAACCAACTACTAAGAATCCAACAATTCATGGTTCATAATTAATCTAAATTATTTATTTAAATTTAACACAACAAGAATAGAATGCACAACACATGCATTTAATTGAATTAAATCCCCGGGCATGCACATTTAAATAATTAAATAAATCATCACAAACAACTACCAAAGATCCAACAATTCAAGGTTCATAATTATTCTAAAATAATTATTTAAATTAAACACAACAAAAATATGTTGCGCAATACATGCAGTTAAATGAATTAAATACCCGGGCTAATGGAATTTATACCGATCACGTCGGCACACCCAAAGGGGTGTCCGACCACATTGTAACAAATTAATCAAATTAAGTCATGATCAAATGGGCTGCAACAACTAGACGAAACAAAATAAATTAAAGTGGTTGGGTGAATTTGCACAAAGCCGGTAGGCACCGACTAACGGAACAACAGTGCGTTTTTATAAATCGCAATGAAACAAAGGTAAAGAGAGTAGACGCCATACCTTATGGTTGTAGATGATCCTACGATCTGTAGTAGGTTTTTATTTGACCTAAAACGGAAAAAGACAAAAGATTTTAGAAAAACCCCAAAATAGGGTAAAATCCTTCTGTGACGAAATGCGCGTAGGATACACAATGAAAACCTACGATTCTACTTGCGCAAGGTTAGAATTTCCCTAAGGTTTATTGCGCACCTGACAGTGAAGAAAATAGATGACAAATGGAGGAACTGTAGTCTTTTGAAGGAGAAGCAGGGTGGTGCACACCACCTAGAGAGAGGGGGTGCACCACACACAGGAGAGGGAGGAGAGTAAGAGAGGAGAAAAGAAATAAAAAGGAAAGGAAAGAAAAGAAAAAGGAAAAATAAAAAGAAGATAAATAAATAAAATAATAAAAATAAAATGGTGTAAGAAATAAAATAAATAATTAAAACAAGTTTACCCCATTTTAGTTATTTTTAATTTCTCTCCAACCGTATCTATTTTATTAATTATTTTTCCCTCTTTAAATTCCTTTAATTTTTTTAATCATTTTTAATTATTTTTAACCAGAACGTTGTGCTATGGCATGACATAATATTTTACATAAAGCCTGAACAATCATTTAATTAATTTTAGTAACTGCTCGGGACCCGCAATAGGGTGCACATGCACATGCCTTGGGTCGCTTTAAAGATTTGGATTAAAAACTTAAAAGTCCACAACTTGATTTAAGTCGACATGTTTAAATAATTAAAATTATTATTATTTAATATAACTCATCAATGACACCATTATTATTTTAAAACAACAACCATTAAAAAAAGATAATGGTCATTAAATAAATATGGATTGCACATTTGTATTTAGTTCGAACAATTAATAATAACACATTTATTACATTGTACAATCATTATTTACACCGCGACACAATTTATTAATTGTGGAAGTGCATTTTTATTGGTTTTCTTCAATGAAAATAATAATATTAATAAAAAAAATATTATTATTATTTATAATGGCCAACAAAAATATTTAACCCAATTAAATTATCTTTGGGTGCGATATGACCAAACATTCGCCGCTCGCAAAGGTTATACCCTACCTAGGATAAACCCCACATCCTAGAACTATCTGTGGTCTTAGATTTCTCATTCGACGCACCGTTTGTGAGTAAATAATTATTTATTATTTAAAAATCAGAATATTAATTAATTAAAAATAAAGATGCAATTATCATGTGCGAAGGTTCCAAACACCCGATGCGAATCAAGGTTATACCCTACCTAGGATAAACTCGGTGTTCCGGACCTAACAGTGGTCTCTGATTTCTCGTACGATGCACCGTTTGAGAGTTATTTTAATTTCTTTAAAAGAAAGAAACACGCGTATGAATAAAATAAACTTAATATTTTTATTATATCAACGCCGCAGTGTCGACTATCAGAAACAGAAAGTTCTAATGCTCGGTTTTAAAACCAACCTTCCTAGTCAACATAAAATTTTTATTTCCTGCATTTTTCATCTGGTTCAAAACACGGAACATTACAGAGCACGCCTCGAGCAGAAATCCTATAGCATAAGTTTGGTTGTGACTTATCCTTTCTACCTTACATCTGGTATGTTGAGTATATTGGGATATCCTTGGTATATGTATGGGCGTAAGTTGTGTAGAGTTGACTATGCATTCTTTTGTGGTTTTTTATTTTTGTTTTCTGGGAGTACTACTGAGTACTGTTTTACTCACCCCTTCACGGGATTTTCCCACACGTGTCATGTCTTGTGCAGACGACCAACACTTTGACGGAGCCCTAGGAGGAGCAAGACCAGGACAATAACTGGATGGTGCCTTGTGAGATCAGACGGGCTGAGGTGTTCCTGATAGCTTTCTATTGCAGCTTCAGTACCCTTGTCAGCAGGTTAGTCTTTGTAGTTGTCTTACTTTTGTTGGGCTTGTATTCTAACCCAATTGTACTTTACTACTTTGCTTTATGTCATACTCTGTTGTTGGGTTGTAGTGGTATGCATGCATTTTTTTACTTAGTGTTTTTACTTTCCAACATCTTTGGCTAGGAGTTGTGTGCGTGTGTACAAGTTCTTAGGAAAATGCCTCCCATGGGTGGGATATGCCTATTTGGAACTAGTCACCAGCCCTTGGCCTATCAGAGGTGGGCTTGGGGTAGCCACGACACGATCCTCGGGAGATGGGTTGTGAAAAAGTGGTATCAAAGGGGGTCGGTTCCACATTGGGACAAGGATTCAGTGAGATTAGTTTGGGGAAACAATGTTAAGTGTTTCAAGTTTGGCTTTCAGGATAGGGAATTCAATGTTGGTGTGGCGGCTGATGTATCCATACACCATGACTCTAGGCACCTACTTTCTGACTTGGTACATAAAAACACCAGTTTTAGGGAAATGAATGGTACATGCATCATATAGGAATGAGTTATGTTTTCCATGTCCTTATTGAGTCATCTCTATAGATATACTCAACTGACCATGGTTCATCTTGATCTATTTCAGGATGCATCTATGTAGACAACCATCTAGGATCCCGATGCATGATCATGAGGATGACCTGCTTAGCAATGAGGCATCAGTACAAGGGAATATTCCAGACATGGAACCCCCGGGTGGTTTTCCTACTGTAATACCACCCGTAGAGTAGTAGTTTTTTCCAGTGCTACCAGTAGAGGATGCATGTAGGCTCAGTGCGTTGCATGCGTTACAGAGGTAGAGAACTCCCAGGTTCAAGGGTGAGATTGACCCCCAGGTAGCTGAGGTTTGGTTGGAGGTGGTTACTTGCGTCTTACACCTTTGGAGGACACCCCCGATCAGATGAAAATCTTAGTCGCAAGACTTCTACAGGGCTTAGCAGGATGATGGTGGAGCTTAGTGATCTAGATGCATGACATGAAGAATCTCTCTTAGGATGACTTTGATCACCTCTTTAGGCATGAGTTATTTTCAATGACCTTGCGGTTAGTACGCATCCAGGATCTCCTACATCTGTAGTAGGGTATCCAGATAGTAGTGGAGTACTTGGTAAGGTTTACCAAGATTTCACGTTACTCCACATACATGGTGCGAGACCCGTTCTTCAGGGCTCGAGCTTTTGAGTAGGGACTGCACTGGGAGATCAGGGTGTCCATGGTGTCTTTTAGTATTACTACCTAGGTTGGGGTGCTGGAGCGAGATTTACTTGTGGAGACCTTCCTGACGGAGTAGGTGCTAACAACGGAAGCTACCAGTAGACATCAGGTGGCAGAGTCCTTAGTAGTGGGTAGAAGGTAGTAGATGAAGGGGACCAAGTGGGCCAGGTCCTTCAGGAGACATCCCCGGGATACAAGATTAGTGGTGTGAGGATACTAAGGTAGAGCGGGATAGTCAAAGGACAGACTGTGTTTCGCGTGTAGCGGTTAGGGACACTTAGCTCGTGATTGCCCGACACACCATATGGATGATCAATGGATGGTCGAGGGATCGCCGAGGTAGATCCAGAGGTTCCAGAAGGGTGGTTTGTAGGGTGGAGGACGTGGAAAGGGAGTAGGTAGAGTGACAGATGGTGGGCATAGGTTCGAGGTACCACCACCACCACCACCCCCAGGCGGTCCGCCACAGGCCCAGGGAGGCGGTGGACAGGGGTGAGGCCGGATTCAGGCGATGGAGGCTTACGACCCCGACACTCCAAAGATGATTATAGGTATGATTTGTGTCTTCTCCAACCTAGTTTTAGTTCTTATAAACACTGGTTCCAGTCACTCTTTCCTTACTACGGACCTTGTTCGGAGCTCGAAGATTCTGGTGGAGCCGTTGGCTCGATCCTTACATTTAGAGACTCCTACGGGAGGGGATTCAACGATCACACATTGGTGATGACAGTGTGAGCTTACTATTGGAGGCAAGATATTTGATTGGGATCTCCTAGTGGCGGTGTCAAGGCCTTACGATGTCATTCTGGGTATGGACTGGTTATCCACAGTCCATGCTCAGATTGACTGTTTTAGGCACAAAGTGAGGTGTGTCTGGAGAGATGGAACCAAGTTTTCTTTTATTGGTGAAAAGGAAATGTATGTATCACATGGTGGAATTTCTTAGAGTAGGGTGCATCCGATCACTCACAAGTTGGCTAGCCTCACGCTCAGTGTGGTGGAGGAGAGTAGTCCCCAGTTTCCTACAGTGGTGGACGAGTATGAAGACGTATTCCCCAAGGATATTCTAGGATTACCCCCTCATAGGGAGGTTTAATTATGAATTTATCTATAGACCAGTAAAACACCGATATCCATACTCACATATCAGATGGCTCCTGTGAAGATTCGAGATTTTAGGGTACAACTGGAGGATTTACAGAGGAAGGGCTTCGTGAGGCCCAGTGTCTCACCATGGGTGGCCCCAGTTTTGTTTTCCAAGAAGTTATATGGGAGTTTGATATTATGTATAGACTTCAGGTGCCTGAACTAGGTGACCATGAAGAATAAGTATCCTTTGGCAAGAATTTATGACCTCTTCGACTAGCTGAAGGGAGCGAGGTGGTTCTCGAAGATATACCTAAGATATGGCTATCATCAGCTTCATGTATGGGATGAGGATGTACCAAAGATAGCATTCAGATGTCGGTATGGACACTATGAGTACTTGGTTATTCCATTTGGAATAATCAATGCCCCAACAATGTTCATGGTACTCATGAACAGGATCTTCCAGCCATACCTTGACCGGTTTTTCGTGGTCTTCATTGATGACATTCTAGTGTACTCGGTGTCCAAGGAGGAGCATGCGATACACCCGAGGGTGGTCCTGGACATGATATGAGATAAAAAAATTTATAGAAAGCTCTCAAAGTGTTAGTTTTGGATTTTGTAGTTCCACTTTATAGGACATGTCATTTTAGAGGCTGGAGTTATGGTGGATATGGCAAAGATTGAGGCAATACTTACTTGGGAGCCACCCAGGAGTGTGACTGAGGTAAAGAGTTTCCTGGGTTTGTCTAGGTACTATCATAGGGGTTTTACCAACTTTTCCATGGTAGTGTAATCCTTGAAATATTTTTCATGGAAGGGATAACCCTTCATTTGAACAAAAAAGTGCCAGTAGTGTTTCCAGTAGCTAAGAAGACGGTTGACGAGTGCTCCCATTTTGAGGCTACCATAAGAGGGTGTTGGGTATGTGGTCTTCTGTGATGCATCAAGGACTAGGCTCAGATGTGTCCTAATACATAGAAAAGTGGTGATTGCCTATGGCTCACACCAGTTGAGGCAATATGAGTAGAACTACATGACCCATGATCTTGACCTGACAGTAGTTGTCTTCGCATTGAAGATGTGGTGACATTACTTTATGGGGGAGCGATTTGTTGTCTACTCTGACTATAAAAGTCTCAAGTATATATTCTCTCAGAAGGATCTGAACTTGAGACAAATTCTATAGCTTGAGTTCCTCCATGATTATGACTTCAAGATCATCTATACTTCTAGGAAGGGGAATATGGTGGCAGATTCACTCAACAAGAGGACTGACTTGTAGTTGCTGAGAGAGACATTGGATTAGTTAGAAACACTACATATATCCTTTGTGGATGATGGTGGGACAACTTATCTTCAGTCATTTGTTGTTACACCTCCACTCTTATAATGAGTTAGGAAGGCATAGTTTTGAGATGTCGACTATGAGACCCGATGTTCTCAGTTATCCACAGGGAAAGCCCCTGATGGATATTCAAAAGGTGGGGAGCATGCCTTCATTTTCAAAGTATGCATAGTTATACCAGTGGCGTTGTGAGAGGAGGTTTTGAGGGAGTTCCACACATCTCCTTTGGAGACACATCTAGGAGTGGCAAAGATATACCAGGACCTCCGATGCTAGTTTTGGAGGCCAGGGATGAAGAAGGCAATGGAAAAGTTAGTATTGCCTCACTTGTCAACAAGTGAAGGAAGAGTACCAGGTTCCAACAGGCTTGACTCAACCACTTGAGGTGCTGGAGTGAAAGTGGTATGGGATATCGATGGAATTCGTGATTGGTTTACCACACATGTCCAGGGGACATGATACCATTTGGGTGATCATTGAACAACTCACCAAGTCGGCCCTCTTCCTACCCATCTGGGAGTAGGGTTCTGTAGAGAGCTTGGGACACATCTATGTTCAGAAGATAGTTGGACTTCACAGGGTTCCTTCTATGATCGTTTTAGACCATGATGATCGGTTCACTTCCCGATTGTGGAAGGGTTTGCAAGAGGCTTTTAGAACTTAGTTAAGGTTGATCAAAACTTTTCATCCCCAGATGAATGGTCAAACATAGAGGACCATCCAAGTGATAGAAGATAAGCTTCGCGACTACATATTAGACTTTGGCCGCAGCTAGGAGGACCACTTACCTCTAGTGGAGTTTGCGTACAACAACAACTACCACTCCACCATTAGTATGACACAATTCGAGGCCTTGTATGAGTGACCTTTCAGATCACCATTATGCTAGATTGACTTAGGGGAGTCAACACTTATGGGCCCATAGTTGGTGTAGGCTATCACTGAGAAGGTGTAGATAATATAGGAACAAATGTAGACTTCATAAAGTAGGTAGAAGTTGTATGCTGACAAGTGACGGAGTCCCTTGGAGTTCAAGGAGGGAGACCATGTGTTCCTTCGGGTCTCCCCTCGGTAGGGATTGTAGAGATTTGGCCGGGGCGACAAGTTGTCTCTGAGATTCATCATCCCTTTTAAAATCCTGAGTAGAGTTGGAGAGGTGGCATCCTGCCTAGCTCTACCCCTTAATTTTCACTGGGTTCATGATGTCTTTCATGTTTCACAACTGAGGAGGTATGTGCATGACCCATCACACGTTATCGACTAGGGAAAACTAGACATTGATGATGGGGTGATGTTTGCAGAGTTCCTGGTGGAGATTGAGGATCAATAGGAGTGGACCCTTCGTGGGTATTCAATTCCTCTATTTCATGTTCGGTGGTAGTATGGGAACCACTAGGAGAGCACCTAGGAGTAGGGGGCTTAGATGCGTGCTTAGCACCCTTATCTTTTTGTTGAGTATCCCCTGTTTTGGCTTTTGGTGACGTAAATATTTAAGGTGGGGATAATGTAATGACTCAGATTTTCCTATAATTTATTTTAATAAATTATTTAAAAAAATAATGAGACCGCGTACTAAGATGGCACGAGATTCTAAGGCCCAGTGTGTCTGGAATAAATTTTATAATAAAGTTCAATTTTTAAATTAAAAATGCTCGATGACTAACTTTGAACTTTAATAACTTCTAAACGGGTGACCGGATCAAAAATCCAAGGGCATTGTTGCATCTAAACCAAAAACTTTACCTTAGGAAGGTCCTAACATTTTCTAGTGTGGGCCATGAAAAAAAGTTATATTTTGGACGTAATCATCATTAAAAATATTTTAATAAAAATATTTTTTATTGACGTGATGAAAATTCTATCCTTTATTTTTTTTATTTAATCAAAACTTTGTCAGAAATTTAGGGTTACTGCTATAACCCTATAATTTCTCTAAGACAAAGAGGAGAGACCACCCCCTTCAAGGTTTGGCAAGCGATGAACAAGGATTCGAGGATCGAGATCGCTCGTGGATGGATCAATGATGGATCAACGAACAACGAATGTGAACGTTCTTCATCAACCGATCCAATTTTCTAGATAGGGGTTGTTATTCTTCATGATTCCCATTTTCCATTCTTGATTCCAATGATGAATACGTATTAACACATGAATAACTTGATCCACGACTCAATCATTCTTATGGGTTGGGTGTATTTCTATTGCGGGGATTGAATCAGGTTAAATCAATTTAGAAAGTTGATTATTCTTTCCCTTTGTTCTTCATCTAACTTGAATGGATTGAGGCCGACACCAAAAAGTCCAAGATTTGTCCATATTGGGAATTCTTAATCCTTCTCCCTTCCCCATTCTCCATGCTTTGCCGTTGAACCCCTATGGTCACAACTCGATGATTGTCAGGTGGTTCCGTACGTGATTGGACCCCCAAATCGAAGGCGATTCGACTGCAGAGACTGAATCAGTGTAGATCGGGACCTGAGGATCCCATATCTATGTTCATATGAATTTTTTGACTGACAGTAAAGGATCAGGAGCTCGTGGAAGGAGCGTTGGTGCGACCACCTGATGATAGGCGACATAGGAACCCACGACAACAGCTGCAGGCGGCGAGCAGAGGCCGCGATGGTGTGGAGTAGTGGTGCCGGCGGGGCACTGTATCAAGCTGGAAGACCCTTGACCCAGCTACAGGAGCATGCTAGCATGCAGTCCATGGGACCGCGTGTAGGGGAGGTGACCGACTAGTTGCCGACTACATTGACCAGGAGAGGACGCGACAGTCACCGTGTCCGGGCGAGATGAGCTGGACTGCTCCAGTGGGCCGGGCTGGGGAAAATCGGGTGTCCTAGTGGGCCGGTTCAACCCAATGGGCCAGTTCGACCTGGAGGGTTGGGTCGTCGGACCCTGGGCCGGGCCAGGTTGGGTGGGTCTGACCAGGTCAGACCGATCCCATACACAACCAAACCCTTTTTACAAAAATCCCTGTAACTTTCAAACTGTAAGTCCGATTGATGATCCATCCATGGAGTTGGGACCCTTGTGATGAGGTGGTCATTTTGAGATAGTTTTTTGAGACCTTAGTAAGAACCAGTATATGTGTGGAGCGTCCCCTTGGTTCCTTCCTTGAGGGTTCGGTACGACATTTCATAACAATCCCCTCGAGAGACAGAGTCCCGAATAGAGTTGTGGAATCCTCCTTGGGACCAGAGTGATACTTTATCACCCATGATGGAGATTGTTGGGTATTGAGGTGACCTCCAAGTTAGGGGTGTTAATCCTCCATCTAGTGGGCCGTATCAGTAGGGTTCACAGTATTCTTTGGAATCTCCCACCTTACAAGCCACATCGGTAGGGTTCATGGTATTCTATGAGAATACCCTATGTTATAGGGTAATAAAAATTAGGTTTGCGGTATTCAATGATAGAATCCCCTCTCTGTATAAAATAATCTTGACCAGCAATGACATCAAGAATTGAGGAGAAAGTTCTCCCATAACGAGCATGCCTCGAGAAAAAATCCTATGGACAAAGTTTGGCTGTGACTTATCATTTTTACCTTGCATCTGGTATTTTGAGTATATCGGGATATCCTTGGTATATGTATGGGCGTATACTTGTGTAGAGATGACTATGCATTCTTTTTTGGTTTTTTCATTTGTGGTTTTAGGGTGTCCTACTGAGTACTATTTTACTCATACCTGCATGGGATTTTCCCGCACGCGTCGTGTCTTGTACAGACGACCAATGATTTGATGGAGCCCTAGGAGGAGTAGTACCAGGACTAGGACTGGACAGTGCCTTGTGAGATCAGATGGGATGAGGTATTCTGGACAGCTTTTTACTACAGCTTTAGTACCCTTGTCATCAGGTTAGGCTTTGTAGTTATCTTTATTTTATTGGGATTATATTCTAGCCAAATTGTACTTTACTGATTTTCTTTCTGTCATACTCTATTGTTGGGTTGTAGTGGTATGCATGCATTTTCTTTACTTAGCATTTTTACTTTGAAACATATTTGGATAGGAGTTGTGTGCATGTGTACAAGTTCTTAGTCAAATGCCTCCCATGGGTGGGATATGCATACTCGGCGCTATTTTCCAGCCCCTGGCCTATCAGAGGAAGGTTTGGGGTAGTCACGACATGAGCCTCAAGGGACGGGTCATGAAACTCCATGTCTATAATAATAATAATATTATTATTATTAATCACTTGACTTGTGTAACACATTAAGAATATAAATATCATTTCCAATCAGACTATTAAACCTGATCCAATTTCCCTCATCTATATTTAATGATACTTGAATAATGACTATTTATTTAATAAATAAACACTACTGCATTATTCTATGATAAATATAATAAATAATATACTCTCTAAACTTTCAAATAAATATTTATCACAATTATTTAACTCACTTATTCTTTCAAATAATTTGTGACTAAATTATGGAGATCAACCAAACCTAAATAAATATCATATATTATAACTTGTTAAATTCAATACTTGAATTTAATCGAGATTTTGGATACACTTAGTGTGTGACCCTCTAGGTCTCTCTCTTAGTGGCATTAGGCATAAACACCTAAAGTACAATGTTAGTATCTAGCAACACACCAAGGCTCCCATAAAGAAAGAATTTAATGTTTCAATGATATCCAACCTCCCATGAATGATTACCATATACTATAATACCTTTATTGTGATATCTCTAATCAAGTAGGTTGCATGATGATGCCATTTACCTTTATGCTCGATGTCTCTTTATTTGAATTTACAGAAATGAACTCGCCCACCTAACACCATATCTATGGATTTATGTAGGTTGTTCCATTCTCATAAAAGTTCCTGAGATATCAACTTCCATCAAGGGATATAAGGGATAAATAATTTATCACATTATTCATTAATGCAATATCACTCGTGACACACCCAATATATCCTACCTGGATGCAAGCATATTTCATCATGATTTTCATCGATACATAAAAGTGCATGAGTCATGATATCCATTAATGATAATATTAAAGTATAAGGATCAATAAAAATGTCTGCAGATAGGAACATCCAATGACAAATGGAAATACAGATTTCCTATTGAAGGGTATGTTCTCATAACCTCCTCTCTTAGAGATTGCTAAGGGAGAACACCATGAGAAGTTGTATCAATATCTTATGATCCTCATACCCCTAATGTCCTATTTAATTTTCATCCCATTAGAAAATATCATCCCTCCATAGAATATATATTCAATAATACCATCACGACACTTCTAGGTTCTCATCATGGTGGTGAAATGCTATAAAATTTTAGTGCGACACATATTCTTAGGACATTATCACATAAAAAATTCATGCATAGGAATAATCATGATGTAATAAAAAACTTCATTATTAATAAAAACATGTAATCAAGTAGCGACACATATTTTTAGGACATTATCACATAAAAAAATCATGCATAGGAATAATCATGATGTAATAAAAAACTTCATTATTAATAAAAACATGTAATCAAGTACTAATAAAGTTAGTTCTAGGGAACCAACTCAAACATAATCTTGATAAATGAGATACATGATGAAACAACCATTGAAATTATCGATGAAAATTAGAAATTCTATGGTGATATGCTTTCTGAGCGAGAATACATGTGATGAAGGCTGCATGAGTCCGATGAAAACTATGTAAGGGTAGTTTGGAGGTATTTAAATGTATTGTGAGGCTATAAAAAAGTAGTGTGAGGCTTTTTAAAGGTAGTGAGAGGTTGTGTATGGGATACATGAAGGTTATGTGCTAAGTGTGTAAGAGTAATGAAAGAAAGATCTAGATAAGGGCATGTGCCTAAATGAAATGATAAAGAAAAAACCCAATTAAATAGTGATAGAAATGAGACTATGGTGTGGTTGAGTATAGGTTGTGAGAATGGATAAAGAGTGAAATGGACTCCGTTACATCATATAAGGAATACTTGAGGTGCACAATGATTTATGAAATTAAAAATTCCCATGTAAATAGAGTGACTATGAATGTGGTGTTGTGTTCATGTGGTGAGTGAAGAATCTATAGGAAATGACCAAGTACTATGACCGTAGTGAATTTTATATGCCACTTTGAGGAGGTATAGTGTTGGACCAACCTTGGATATAACATGAAGGGACAATGATTATACATGGTGCAGTATGGTGAAGTGTAGTAATGAAGTTAAAATGACCATGGAGAATAGGTTATGCCATGGTGATGGAAAAAATTCAAATATATTTTATCCAAGTGATATTTTTGGAAGATTATTTTAGGGGAGAGAGGTAATATTTTATGTGATATTTTATATTCATTTGAGATATATTTCAAATGGATAATGGATTTAAATAGATAATATAGAGGTTATTTTAAGGAATATATCTAGAGTTATGATAATAAACCTATTTTCCTATAAATAGAAGAAGCCTGTTGTACACAAAGGCATCAAAGTTCTGGAGGAGTCGAACCTAGGAGTGTTGCTGATGCTTGATTCTTATCAACATGGATTTACTACTTATATTATTTTTATTTTTATATCCCCTTATGAATATCATGGGGGGGGGGGTGATTTGTTTTGTTCCAAGAAATGTAATGAGAGGGAAGTGTGTTAGTGAAGCACTCTTTTAAATCTTAGTTTTTCATTGGGTTGTTTGCATTCAATTATAATTCATAATTTTTTCCATGTTCTCACAAGTGATTATTGTCACTTAAATAAATAATATCCTTTTAAATGGATCAAATAACCATTTTTAATTGAACATAATCATTGTTTGTCTTCGAATGGTCATGTTTAAACATGTAATTGGACACCTAATCCATTAATAAACCCAATTATTTGACCATAAGAAAGGGGAAATTATTTGGTTAGATAGGAAGTACCAAGACTAAGGACTTCCTTAGCCTTAACTCTTACAACAACATGGATAAAAAAATCATATATATACTTCACTAATATATGAACCTAGATTTACTATGCTTGGCACATCTTCTCCAATAAAATTTAAACTCCACTTTTTTTTTGTTTTTTCACTCACTCCTAATTTTACTAAAGTTTTCTAATCTATCCTTGTGGGTTTAACTCCAAACTTACCACATAGCATGCATTTAGTTTGTAGTCAGTGGAATGCGATGAATCCCCTCCCCTTGGTTTATTCCTCCCATTAATAAGGATATCCCCTTAATTTCTCTATCAAATCAAAAATCATCAGTTAAATTTGGAAGCTAGTGGTAAATCTATCAGCCAGTCTCTTATTTTTCTTGGATTCTTCCGCTGCCAAGTAGTTTTTATCTATTTTCATCTAAAATTCCCTACTTATTGGGTTTTCTTCCACTTTTGTGATTTCTATTAGTTTATATTTAATCAAAGAATGGTTTTGAGTGAGTGGATTAATATAAGTATAAGGTAGGTGGTTTATAAGAATTTCCTTTAAAGTCTCATAGTTTTCCCTTGGGAATATGATATGCGGTCACACCGAAATGCCGCAATCTCAACAAAAAATTATAAATAAATGTTGTGGGGCCTAGACTATGAAATGGAACCTCTCAAAATACCCAAAATAGACCATTGGTGAGTTTAGACCATGAATTTGGCCACCCATGGGGTGTATTTGGCATTGAAAAGTGAGCTTAACCTTGGGGAGTGAGTTCTCAAATTAAAGAGGTGACCTTATGGGTTCCTTGAACTTAAGATTTGAAAATAGGTGTGTGACCCAAACTATATCCACCCATGGGTTTCACTTGAATTGGTTAAAGTAAATGGGTAATACTATGGGTGATCCTAGGGGTTCCTGAAAATAAGAATTTCAATATGAGTGAATGGCTTGGGATTCCTAGAACATGCTCTTGGATCCAAGGTGACTGGTTGTTATGTGAATCTTGATGAAACAAAATTACCTAAATTGAATAATGAATTTACCATGTAATTTAATTATTAATAACTATTTATAATTCCTTGGGGTGATCCCCCTTGGATTCAGTAATGACACTTACTACCTTAGAATGCCTTAGGGAAATCCCCCTTGGATTCCTGATGACACTTAGTTTGTAATGCCTTAGGATGACCCCCTTAAATTCACTATGACACTAATTTGGAATGCCTTAGGGAATTACCCCTTAGATTCATGATGATACTAGTTTGGGATGTTTTGGGGAAGTCCCCCTTGGATTTGTGATGATACTTATTTGGAATGCATTGGGGAAATCACCATTGGATTCATTATTACATTGATTTAGAATTCCTTGGGGGAAGTCCCCCTTGGATTCGCAATGATACTGGTTCAAAATGCCTTGGGGTATTCCCCCTTAGATTCATGATGATTTCTGATTTAGAATTTCATGGATACACTCCACTAATTCATTTGGTCCTACTTATGATACCGCTTGGGGTACCTTGGATTTGATATTAGGAGTTGGGATGACTATGAATTTGGGATGTCTGGGACTTTTCACACAGATCCTGTTGTACACAAGGATAGGTTAGGTACCATTGAGGGGGGGGGGGGGATGGGGTGGGGGTGAATCAACGATACATTATTTTTTATAAATTCTTTTTTTTTAATTTAACCTTTGTGACTAATTAAAGTCTTGATCCTTCATATTTAATTCTCAACCTCACCCTGTATGCAATAATAATAAAAAGAACACATCACAAAAGGAATTTACAAGGTTTGATCAAAAGACCCACTCTTTACTACAACTGGTTATACCCCTGGTTATATATTCTTTACTATAAGCAAGTGGTTACATCCAGGTAAAGTCCTATTACCATCAACAATGAGTCCCAAAGTGTTCCCACTCTAGAGTCCCACTAGCTATCACAAATATCCCACCTACACAAGGGACTCCTAAGTTCTGAATGAGGATATTTATACTAAATCCCATAGTGTTACCAGCATCCCACTAGACTTCACACACTTTAGAGTCCCACCGAAGAATTATCCTGCTCTAGAGTCCCACTAGAGACTTCTTTTTTCACTTGAAGATATGGTCCAAAAATAGAAATATATCTATTGATTCTGAATGATTTTACACAGCTTTGAGATTTAATATTTCTCCACTAATAAACTAGATCACCTAATTTACTCATGTACATTATTTCAAGAATTTTGACAACTAACAAACAATTTCCTCTTCTTGATCACCACCTATTGATCTTCAAATAATCTGGACCTTCCCAATTTATCAAACTTTTTTCAATAATACAAATGCACAAGATTCAAACATTAATGCATGAATTATTTCATGTGCATGCAAACTGCCCCAAGTATGTATATTATTTTATACATGCTATTTCTTATAATCTTTACATAACTCACTCAATTTATTACATGCATATTATTTTATGCATGTATCATGAAAAACTCATTTCTGAAAGTATATCGAGTGTTTATTTTGTTTCTTCATATAATAGTATATGTGAAATGTCAATAACTTCACACAAACTAGGAAGGTTTCATGAAACTCTTAAGTTCATTTACATAATATATTGTGTATATATGAATTTTTTCTTTGTGAAAATGGTAGTTTGGGATCTATTATCCTTCAAGAATCCAACATAGACCTACGAGAGGTGTTCTTCATGAAATTAAGTTTTCACAGTGCTATGTTTTTATGAAAAAATGAGAGACACAATATTTCTCAAGAAACAAAAAACACTCTTGATCAAAACACTTCTCCTTTTATAGGCAAGGTCTCCACTGCCCTTTCTCTAAAATTCACCAAATCAAATCCCTAAAAATAATGCCATGTCAAATTCTAGAGATACTGATATCTTTAAACACCAGAATATCTCAGTGCATATTTCCTTCTTCTTTTGAACTACATGATGTTGAGTTTTAAGGCATATATTATTATGTGATGATGATTCATGTTCATGTGATGAAGATAAAATACTCCTCCTTATATTTCAAAAACTTAAACTCATCCATGAAGATGTATAATCCAATGACCTCCAATAAATGCATTTTTCATTTGGCTGTATCACTTTCTTTAAACTGATTCATGCATGCATGAAGGAGATTTCATGCATGGAGTTAGGACGGTTGAGTGAGTCTAGTTCTCATTTTATATTTTATGACATCAACATGATCATGGTGGTCCATGACTCAATCGGTGGTCACTTCCTGAAGTTGTATAGTGTAAAAACCCTCGATAATACAAGGAGGAAGATGATGATGTAGAAGCAATTAGACAACCCACTATTATTATATAGAACAACATGTGTTTTATTTCTATCTTTTAAATGGGTGAACAATACCTGAGATGATCCATGGTCCACATAGAAGTTGTGCTTGGCTGGGTGATTCAATATAAACTATTTAATTCCACAACACCCTCGATTCAATACCAAGGTCAACACCTGGATACACTATACACCCATTCCCATCACTAGGTTGTGCCATGCCCATGTGGTCCACTTGAGCACCTCCATGCACTCTCTATGCGCACCATGCACACCCCGTACACACTCCCTGTGGGCACTATGCATCCTCCTACCACCATTTAGTCTCCTTGGGCTAGCTTTCCCTTGTGGTTGAGCTTTCTTCCACAACAAGGTTGATGAGATATCTCTTGTGGCTTGTATGGTTGGCCAATTTTTTCTATAACACTTAGAAAATGTCGAAGTGAAATATGTTATATAAAATAAAAATGATAAACCACAATCTCAATAATTCCTATCTCCCTTTTTCATATTACTCATGAAAATAATATGAATATTATTTATATGGCCTTCACAATAAAAATATTCACGCAATAAAAGAATATTACATGGACTTATTTGATTTATTTTTATTATTTTATTATAACCAGCGTGTCACCATTGACACAATTAATCAACATTGAAGATCAGTATAACAATCGTTACAATTATAAGGAGAATTTCTCAAGCATGCCATCCAATTACATTATATGAATCCATAACAATTTTCTATGCATCACCACTTAATATTTAACTTAACAAACACATATTGACACATCATTGACAATAAATGCAGCACTTGGGCTCAATAACCCTCCCTTTGTATTTTATTGTCAAAACCTCTTCATATTATAAAAGTCAATATGTGTGCTCAAATTTTTTCTCCCCCTTACTGATAATAAAATTCAAAGGATAAGTGTGTGTGTGGGGGGGGAGGGATCTATTCTCATCCATCATATTCTTCTCCCTTTAAGATGATACCACATATTTTCTTTTTCAAATATCATCTAGTTAGACAAATCTAAGTCTATGTGGGAAAACCCAATTTATAAAACAAGAGTGTATAACCAAGGTGATAAATGATGTCAATGATCAAACATACATGTGATACCAATCTTAGATAACTCCCACTTTATACCTTGGAGTTTCTCAGTTATGAAAAATATTTATCCTGCACTCATTTGAACAAACACATCAAAAAATTCAAGTGTAAATACATATAGCTCCCCATTTTTATCTCAATATTAACTCTCTTTTTATAGTAGTTTTCCAAGAATATTAAGATTATGAATTTGAGAGTGATTATCAGATTCAAAAGATTTATGAATATTTAATAGCTTCAAATAATCTATGCTCCCCATCAAGGGATGCATTTATCTCCTTCAATTCTCTGCATATTAGTATAAAAACATATATATAATGGAATAAGGAGGGACATATTTGTTCCTCTAAAATAACACTCAGGATGAAAGTTTCCTCTCAACCTTGCCTTTTACTTATTCATTTTGATCTTAGATTTGGAAGAGTTGACCATATCATTCATATTATTTATATTTTTCATATTAAAATTCTTCATATGAACTGTTTCTTTATATGGGATAGACTTCTCCACCTTTGTTAGTATAAAAAATTTATTTTCCTTTTATTGCACTAAATTCTTCATGTAATATCAAACTTGTTCACATTGATTATTTTGATTCTATAGATCATCACCAGTAGATGACTTATTATGATATTTAACATATTATTCTGAAATAACCCGCTTTCCCTCAGCTGTATAATCTATTTTTTCTTTCTCTATTTGTTTAACCATTTTCAGTTGATTTGGCCAAATTTTCAAACATTCCTCCTTTGTATGTTTAACCCTTTTGGTCATCTCACACTACTTCTCAGATGTACACAACTTCTCAATTTTTCCTTCTAATTTTTTATTCCTTTTCAAAACATAGGGAACCTATCTAGGTAATTTAGTCATGCATACCTTTTCTGTATAGTCTTTTAATCTGCATCTTATACACACTTCTTTTAAGAATTCATACATATTTTGTATTTTCACCTTTGATGATTTTTTGGTCACTGATTTATTCCTTTGATAATATATCTGTTTACCATATCCCCCCTTGTTTAATGATTATTTCCTAGAGATGACATGTTTTATTAGAAATAATAAGCTTTATTCCTATACTTTCCACAACACCAACAAAATCCTTTAAATCGTGATCTTCTATTTTATTAATAAACCTATCCAGAAAATTCATGATTTTTTCTTATTGTAAACCATGATTTCTTTTACCTAGGGTTAATGGTCTTCTTATAATTTTCCTTTCATCATTTGATGTGATAAAATACCTATATATTGATTTATTAGTCTACATAGATTCATTTTCACTGTTAATGACATCATATCTATTTTGTAACTATTTAGGATCAGATATACCTTGTATGTCAAAACCCTTCATCTCACCAGCTTGATATGACTAAGATTTTATCTCAACAAATTTTCTGAAGTCTTATCCATTCTTCTTCAATTCATTATGGGTTTTTAGATACATTGATTTTGTCTCATAAATATCTTCCTCTTTGTGATTCAATTTATTTTCAAGATCACTCACTATCTTCTCTAGCTCAGTATCCTTCAATCTATATTTATTATTAATATTAATAATATCTATTTCTAGTCTATAATGATCTTATTTTTAGTAGCTATTTTTTATTTCCTTTCTACAGATCACTCTTATATTTCTTGAGTTAATTGTTTCACTAAATATTAGCTTTCAACTCTTATTTCTTCCTCTATTAAAGATCTGTTCAAACTTCAACATCATCATTACTGTTTTAAGAGTATGATAATTTCTTTATATGATCAAAGAAATTAATTCCATATTCCAACGAACTAATAGATGATGAATTTTCTTGTGTATATTTTCTCATAAAATTACTCTTTATATTATTAGAATACTTATTTTTCTTTATATCTTTTTGTTTTTATTTTCAAGGTTTCTCATTTTTTCATTAGATTCCAATTCATACATTTTCTTTAGACATTTTTTTGGAAAAGTTACAATACCATTATAATTATATCACTTAAGTGGTTTATTACATTTCCTTTCCAATTTCCATTTTTGAACCTTCTTGAAATAAGTGAAAAAATTCCACCGAGGTACTCATCAACTTCATCATCATCAAAATCAGTTAATTCCTCAACTTTATCATCTTTGAACTTTCATTTTCCTTTTCTTATATCCTCAAAGTCTATCTCATCTTTTATCTTTATTTTTAAATATAGAGCCTTTATAATTTCATAATCTATGATTATTTTATGAAATTCATCCAATGAAGTGTCTTACCTATCTTCTAAGTCTAAAACTTCAACATCAAATCTGTTAGGGAAATTTCTTATAATTTTTTTTACAGTTGTTGAATCTTCCAACTTCTCACAAAATCCATAAATATTACTTAATATATCATTAAATCTAATAAAATAGTCATCAATGATTTCATCATTTTCCATTTTAATATCTTAAAAATTAATTCTACAGATTTAAAGCTTAACTTATTTGAATTTAAGATTTCCTTCATAACTACTTCTCAGTTTATCCCAGATCTCCTTGGTCGTTTGGAGACCCATAACTATAGTGTATAACTTTTTTTAAAAAGCTATTAAGATATAATTTTGAGTCTTTCCATCAACTTTAAGATTTATCATATAATATTGAGTAATAGAAACATCCTTATAAATAGGTAGGAATCCCACTTTTTCTATATATCTCACTCCCAGTCCAAGAGATAGAAGGAAATGAAGTATCCCATTCCTCCATATATGGTGGTTCTTTCCATAAAAAGTGGTCATTCCTTTTCTATTCACTAAATTAATATTCTAAATTTCTTATAAATATCTTATATCTTTAAATGGGACCTACTATGATACCACTTATTGTACCCAAGGATTGGTTAGGTACTACTAAGCAGGCGGGAGGGGGGGTGAATTAGTGGTACACTATTTTTATAAATTATTTCTTTTTAATTCAAAATATATGACTGATTAAAGTCTATATCCCTCATCTTTAATTCACATACTCACCATGTATGAAATAGTAATAAAGAGAACACATCACATAAGGAATTTATGAGGTTCAGTCAAAATATCTACTCCTTACTGTAATCGGTGATACCCCCTGATTATAGATTCTTTACTATATATAAGTGGTCACATCCTAGGAAAGTCCCATTACCATCAACACTAAGTACCACAATGTTCCCACTCTAGAGTCCTACTAGAGATCACAAAGCTTCCACCTACACAAGCGACTCCTGAGTCCCACTAGAGGATCTTTATATTGCATCCCATAGTGTTACCAACATCCCATTGGTCTTCATACACTCTAGAGTCCCACTGAAGTCTTATCCTACTCCAGAGTCCTACTAGATACTTTCTCTACACTTGAAGATATTATCCACATATAAAATTATCTTTGTTAGCTTCTAACTCCTTCTACACTACCTTGATATGTTACCTTTCTCCACCAAATAATTGAATAACCTAATCTACTCATGTACACTATTTAAATAACTTTGAAAACTAACAAAAAAACTGCCTAATATTTCTCACTGTCTATTGATCTTCAAATAATATAGACCTTCTGAATTTACTAAACTTCATGAAATAACACAAATTCACATGTTTCACACTTTAATGCATGCATTATTTCATGTACATGAAAACTTCCTCATGCATGTATATTATTTTATGCATGTTGTTTATTATACTCTTCAAATAACTCACTAAATTTAACACATGCATATTATTTCATGAATGTATCTTGCAAAGATCATTCATGAAAGTATATCACATATTGCTTCTATTTCTTCACATAACAATATACATGGAATCTCACACACTTCGTGAAAAATAGGAAGGTTTTAGGAAAATATTAAGGTCCTTCGTGTAACTGATTATGTATGTAGGACTTTGTTCTTCATGAAAATGGAAGTTTGAGATCTCCTATCCTTTGTGAAGTCAACTTAGGCTCATAGGAGGTTCCCTTCACAAAACTAATGTTTCATGGTGCTCTTTTTTTATAAAAAAAGTGAGGGACTCAATATTTCTCAAGAGGAAAAAATCACTCTGGGCTGAGGTGATTCTCCTTTTATAGTAAAGGTATCCACTTCCCTTTCTCTAAAATAAACCAACTCAAATCCCCAAAAATAATGTTGTGTTTAAGTCTGGAGATACTGATATCCTTAAACACCCAAAGATCTTGATGAAAATTTCCTTTTTCTTTTGCATTGCATGATGAAAAGTTTTAAGGAGTATCTTATTATACGTCGATGCCTCATGTTCATGTGATAAAGATCACATTATCTACCTTATATTTTAAAAATTAAAACTCATCCATGAAGATGGATACTCGAATGGCCTCCTACAACCGTGTTTTTCATTCAATAATAACACTTTTTTCAAATTGATTCATGTATGCATAAAGGTGATTTAATGCATGGAGTCGGGATGATCGACTAAGTCTAGTTCTCATTTTATATTTTAGGACATCAACATGATCATGGTGGTCCATGACTTAATCAGTTCTCTCTACCTGAATATGTCCCATGCAACAACCCTTGATAATTTAGGGAGGAAGATGACAATGTATAAGTGATCAGATGACCCAAAATTATCATATGAAACAATGTACATTTTATCCATATATTTTAAATGGTTGAATATTAACCATGATTCTCTATGTCCCACATAGAAGTTTCACTTGATTGGGTGATTCAATATA
Organism: Viscum album; assembly: GCA_963277665.1. NCBI lineage: Eukaryota > Viridiplantae > Streptophyta > Magnoliopsida > Santalales > Viscaceae > Viscum > Viscum album. The sequence goes on from OY728150.1 coordinate 1,847,061,451, forward strand.
AACCATTCTATTCTGAAAAACCGTCGAGCTGGAACCAGGGTCAACACTTGGATACACTTTACACCCACACCCATCATCAGGCTATGACACACCCACGTAATCCACCCGAGCACCTCCATATGTGATCTGTGCATGACATGTGCAACTTGTGCATACTCCCTATGGGAACTATTCATCCTCATACCACCATGAAGGCTCTTTGGGCTGGCTCTCCCTTGAGGTTGAGCATTCTCCCATAATAAGGTTTATGATATGCCTCTTTTTCCATGAATGGTTGGACAATTTTTTTATCTAACACTTATAGAATGTCTAAGTTAAATATTCCATGTAAAACATAAATTCTAAGCCATAATCTCAACACTTCATATTTCAATTTTCACACTCCTCATTCAAATAATATAAATATTATTTGTATATACTTCATAATAAAAATCCTCACACAATAAAAGAATATTTCATGGCCTTATTTGATTTATCGTTTTCATATTGTTGTAAAAAATGTTGCACCATTGACAAAAGCCATCTACATTGAAGATCAGTACAAAAATCATCAAAAGTATAAGGAGAATTACTCAAGCATGACATCCAATGAAATTCTATGAATCCATAACAATTCTCTAAGAATCTCCACTTCATCTTAAAATTACCAAACACATATTGAAACAACATTGAAAACAAATTCAACACTTGGGATCAAAAGATCTAGTTGTGTATTTATGGGTTTTATAGATAGAGACATCTGGCTTAGGACAAAGTAAGTATGGTCAATCTTGGGTGTCACTTTGGATCCTGAGGATTGACAATGGTTTTATATATTTATTTTATGACTTATTTTATTATGCACATAATCATGGACTTTATCGCTCATCTTATACATGCTTATAGATGTTGTTGTTGGTGGTCTACTAAGTCGTACTCACACTATACTTGGGTCATCATGTGGTACACAAACAAACATTATTATTGTAGGAAAAGATAAGGGAAATCACCCCATGGCTGATGCGTGTTTGGGTTGTTAGGATGGAGCATTTTTTATGAGACCGAGCTAGGACTCGAGACCATTTTGTGGGTTTTCCCAGTTTTTATCTTTTAGCCTTTTGGATTTAATTTTATATGATCCATTATTGATGTATGACTACTCAAATTATATTGTACGACCTCATTTTTATATATCATCTGTTATGTTTTATTATTTATCAATAATTTCCTGGATGTCTATTTACTGCTTTATTTATTTGGATGTATCCAATTGCTATTATTTCCATTGTTATTATGTAACGACCCGAAGTTTTATCAACGGAAATTACCTTATTATAATTATGTCAAATAGTATAAACCACATAAAATCACATTTTGAACACAATACAAACTTTAAAAATGAATAATGAATGAAATAAGAAGTATTTCTAAAAGTTAGAGAACCTACATAGATGAAATAGTAACTTGACCTTAGGAATAGTAATATGACCCTTATGAATAGTAAATCGGCCAAATGAATAGTAACCTCACCTATGAAAGTATAAATAAAATTTAAGAATATTATAAATGAAAATATGATATAATTATATCATAGTATAAGTAAATAAATATTTTAAAAATTATTAACAGTGTTGGTATTTTTGTAATTCATAAATATTTAATAAAAATTTTATGATTAATTTAATAATTTAAATAAAAATTTATTTTAATAAAATGTATTCATAAATTAATATTTTGTTTTCTTATGATTATAAGATAATTTTATGCGACTTTAGTTAATTTTTCAAAGTCTTATAAAATCAGTTATAATTTTAAAATCTATATTTTTTGAGTAAATTATGATTTTAATTAAAAACTAAATTTCTCATATTTATAAAATTATTTTTAAAAATTGGAGTTCATTTTTGAATTATACCCATCAAAAAATGGTTAGGGTGAATTTTTGGGTTTTTTTTTCTGAAATACTTGAAAATTTGGTGAATAGTAAAATACGATAATTTACGATAAATACTAAATACATGAATTATAGAGTCATAGATGATGTATGGATGATGTAAGCCCAAAATATAGAACTATAATTCATTATTTTATTATTTTTTATGATAATTCTCAAACTATTCATAGCCTTGATCCAAAATAATAAACTAATGAATAAAATAACGAGAAAACACCCCCTCTTCCACTATAAATACCACCCTCACCATGACTTCTCCTCACACCTATAAAGCCTTGTGCCTTGTCCAAATTATACTCAAATATAATACCAAGACCCTACCTCATGTCCATGAGCTTTTTTTCTTATCAAAAGACCAAAACCAATCCCCCAAGAAGGTTCTCAAGAAGAAGGAATCAAGAGGTAAAACCCTCTTTCTTTTCTTTTAATTTCTTTTCAAGTTCCTTTCTTTTCTTTTTCTATCCTAAAATCCCCTCATAAAAATGGTACGATAACTCAATTACCTTAAATATAATTTAATTTTATTATTATAATTGAATAATTAATCATCATATCTTTTCCTCTCCTTTTATATTAAGAATGAAAATATCGTCCGTGATGTATTAATTTATCGCATTCAAGGACGATGAAGTTTTCAATTTCCATTACCGTATTTAAGGATGGTCAAGAAACCATTTTTATGGTTTAAAAAGATTATAATATATGTATTATATCTTATTTAATATTCTAGAATCATTATATTCACATGATATTAATTTTTAAAACTAAATGAGTTTGTTGTGATCGAAAACCTCCAAAATAAACCCAAACGATTATCATTAACTATTTGTCAAATGATTCATCATCATTCCGTAAAACCAAATGACATATAAGATAAATTTAACCTCTATAATATAATTAATAAAATATAATTTCAATTCTGGATAATCACCCCCACTTTACATGATCTTTCATACATGTATATAAGTAAACTGATCATGAAAACCAAGGAAACCAATGCCCCCAGATGATGAAATTGAATCTATTAACCCATAAAAAGGCCATAAATGAACTTAATAAAGTTATAATAAATAAAATAAATGTATAAAATGTTCTTTAATTATTATTTAATGAATATAATTTGATTATCTAGGGCATTAAGATTAAGTGAAGAACACCTTCGGACTTAAGGTAAGGGATTATACCTGAACCTCCATTATTCCTTTGGGTTAATCTTTATCTCTTTTTACCCAAATTAAATTGCCTTTTATTTTTATGTACATATTCTAAATTATGTTTATATGTTATAAAATAATATATCATGATCCATTCATCCTTCTTTTTTGGGGATATACATGTTTTTAAAAGGTTCCCTATTCAATTTTTCTCGATAAGAAAGCCCGATTTAAGGTTACTTCCTGAATTCTTACCCATTTTCAAGTGCACTCCATAATATATTTTAATCCAAAATTATTTTTCTAAAATAAATCATTTTATTATGAAAAATTTCTTGGTCCACTTATATTTTTATATAAAATATTATTCTCTTTTCTTCTTTAAATGCTCTTTAATATTTTCCTTAAACTACACTAAAATGTTTTAATTATAAAATTTATTAAATACTATTTTTACATGTTATCACTTAAATTTGAAATCAATTATCATGATATATTCATATTTTACTTCATTAATGTCCATGTAATATTTAATTCCTTTCTTTCATAAACACTTTTATGATACACCCATTTATTATGATTTATGTCATGATTACGATACCCATTTCTTTCTATGGATAACCATCATGTTTATTTTTCATGTGGAACACATATTTATTAACATTTTATGATGGGTGTGCCTATATAGTTCTCCAATGAAATGGGAAATGTTTATTCTCATTAGATGTTATGTGCAATAGTCTTAGTGGTTAGCCTTGACTCAATCTCTATGTGCAACAGTCTTGGTGGTTAACCTTGACTCGTGATCCTTCATGTGAAATGAGACTTGAATCATGATTATCTAATGTTGTATTTTGTTTCCACATCTCCTATGATACCATGATTACATATGTTATGCTTCCTTATATATATATCCATTCCTTTTATTTTATCTTATTATACCTTCTAACCCATTTATTATGATTTATTTTTATGTTTATTCCCTTATTGGGATTTTTAGATCTTCCATTTGTTAATGTTATCCCCAGGTTATCCTATTAGATGTAGGGGCTCAAAGGAATTTAGGATCTCATAATGTATGATAAATAAATAAATTTTTTATTTAGTCCCATGTTTTCAGTTTTATATACCCAGTATTCCAAAGACACTAGACTTTACGATTCTTAGCTTGTAATTTGATAGTTAATTATGTTTAAAATCATGTAATAATATGTGAAAAAGGATAGGGTAACTATAGTTTGTATCAGATGAAGGTATAGTTATTTTTTGTGATTAGGACTAGAGAAATTTAGTAAGAAACTTAGGGATAATACTAAGTCTAAGAAAACATCCCTAAATTTATATAAGTATAGAGTAAGTGGTTTATCAAGAAAATACATCCTTGTCTGGATAATACAAGTAGACATGGTTCTGGAACATATGTACCTAGGAGTAAAAACTCTGACAAGGTGTTCCGGGCCTAACTTGGGGTAACTGATCGCACTGCAATTCACTATTTATTTTCACCCTTTACACCACTGAATTAAACTTATTTTGTATTGTAAACTCCAATTATTATAACAAATTTAACTCCATGTTTGAATCAATTATTTTGTTATAATCACTTTTAAAAAGGGTAATTTTACTTTTTTGTATAATTTCATTGTAGGTGGAGGTGATTTGGAGGTCCCAGGATGAAGTGGAAGAAAAATGGGCCAAAATTGCATGGGATCCATGAATACCTGTCCACTGTTGTGAATGTTAAGAAAAAATAAGTGAATCCAAATGGGATGATATTTTGTGAGATTATCTAAAATTAAATTCGATAAAACTATTATTAAAAAATCCAAGCTCAATTCAACCATTAAGTGTCCCAACCGACCTGATATGTCTAGCACACTGAATCTGCACGAAATCAAAAGTGACGTGCTGTGATCTGTCCATATCTCAAGCTGTAGGTGTAAAAATGAAGCCAAACTTTCGGTGGATATATCAAGGAGGTGGGGATAAAACTTTTTAATTTTATCCAAAGTGAGATAAGGATTTATTAAGGTCAAAAACCACGTGCCAAGTAGTTTTAAGAAATCTGTGTGCCCAAAACCACCTTCCACTTTGCCTATAAAATAGAACCTTGGGATCCTCATTTTAAATTTGGAACCAGAATAAAAGATCTTCCATTTGGAGTACCGATGGATCCCTCTCCTCATCCAAGAAGTTCTTGAGCCCCCTATCTTCATAGGGGGATCAATAATGAAGAAGGAGTTCCACCCGAGCTTCCTCCTCCTCCCAATGTCGAGCTAAGCGGTGGGTGATCGCTGCGAGGGAGCTACAAAATTGAAGAGGGAGTTATGGAACATAATTATCTACTATTTTGGTGTATATTATGGTTTTTAATTGTTATTTTATATGTATATTAACATGTTTTTATGCATTTAATTGAAACACTTCTTATTTCATAACCGATCGGTGTGCAATTTTAAGTGTGCGACTTGTGTTGTTCTGATTGGAAAACTTAAGACTCCTATTATTTCCAAAATATTTGAGATTTAAGTGTTCCTTGACAAACTTTAATTCATTATTATTGTCTGGAACTTGAATATATGATTGTTATGTCAATTTTTAGTCCTATTTGCATCATTTTAGGGGTTGTGGGTACCCAAGATCTTGGTTAACCCTCAATCAAAGGATTACACCAAAAACCTAATAATCAATTAAGAACAAGGAAATTTTAAAGTGGTGTAGTAACTTAGAAATTATCACATAATTATCATATATTTTAAAAATCTACTTCTTTCTCAACTATTAAACTCTTTAAATTAATTTAGTTTCATAAAACTGTTTTCAAAATCACCCATCTTTTTAGTACTTTTTATTAAAAATGCATACTATAAACCGATAAATGATTATTAAGAGATGGCCTAAAGTTTACCTTATACTATAAATCATCTTTAAATCATAATCAATTTGATGTTTCATGACAATGCGGTAAATTTTGGCGCAGTTTTCGAGGAGCGCTTTGGTTTTAGTGCGTATTTTTGGTTAATATTTTTGTAAACTTTATCAATATTTATTTGTTTTATTTTATACCTTTACCTATATTTTTGTATTATGATTTATTTATTGTGTAGGTTATATGCATTAAGTGTTCTAATATAGGAGATTTACCACCTTTCAAACCTTGACTAGAGAGGATCCTACGTCAGCGACACCGAGACACACAAGAGAACCCTTTGAAGGAGGACACACAAAACATCAATACTCTTCTTGATACTTTATCTTCTTCATATAGAACCAAAATCAAAACTAAAATAAACTTGAATAAAATGGATGAAAATAACCGGACATTAAAATAACTAACCTCACCTAATGTTGATATCTAACCCAACTATATTCAAATATAAGGCGAGCCACCTAATTTTGAACTAAAATCTGGTCTAATTCACTTATTACCAAGATTTTATGGACTCGCTGAAGAAGATCAGCATAAGAAATTAAAAGAATTTTATACTATGTGTTCAACCTTAAAACATACTAATGTGGATAAAGAATAATTAAATCGTAGAGCATTCCCATTTTCTTTAGAATACATTACGAAATATTGGTTATATTTTGTTAATTCACCAATTAGAGGTTGGGAAGACATGAAATGCCTTTTTCTTGAAAAATATTTCCCAGCCTCTCAAACTGCAATAATAAGGAAAGAAATATGTGGGATAATACAATCACAAGGGGAAACACTTCATGAATATTAGGAGATATTTAAGAGGTTATGTTCAAGATGTCCACACCACCAAATAAGTGATCAAATTTTAATTCAGTATTTTTATGAAGGTTTAATTACTATTGATTGGAATATGATTGATGCTGCTACAAGTGGTGAACTAGTTGATAAAAACCTAATTTCTACAAGAATCCTGATTGAGAACATGGAGCTGAACACTCAACAATTTGGTTCAAGATCCAATGTACCCATTTTTGGTGTCCATGAGGTGAAAAGTAATGAATTCGAGAAGAAGGTGGACATGAAGTTCGAAGAGTTAAGTACCCTTGTTAGAAAACTTGATCTTTACCAAGGTAAATCCCAATATCCTCCTCCCATACACTATGGAATATGTTCCTCTGACACCCATTATTATGACCAATTCCCCCAACTAAGAGAAACTTCTGAGAGTTGCGAGGCAATCTTTCCAGGATGCCACTATAACCAACCATTTAGTCAAGAAACTTACTATCCATACAACCCTGGTTAGAAAGAAAACCAAGATTATAGGAAAGGGGGTATTCAAACCAACCTCAAAAATAATGGAACCAACCAGGGTAGAGTAGTCATCCACCACCACCACCTAGAAATACCCAACCACCACAAAGGCCTTTCCAACCACCCCCTCCAAAACCTAAGCCTAGCCTAAAAGATATGATGAAAAAAATGGCTTCCAAAAATCTCCAATTCCAAAAAACCACCTAAGCAGCCATACAAGACCAACAAACCCAATTAGGCCAACTCTCTAACTCAGTAGGGGAAATTCAAAGTCATGGGTTGGGTAAACTACCCTCTCAACCAGTAGTTAACCCTAGGTATAAGGTAAATGTTAGTTCCATCACCCTTAGGAGTGAAAAAAAACTAAAAATTCAAATGAATCATCTATTAGAGTCATCCCATCCTAAAGAAAACACCATCCCAAATGTTTAAATTAGTCCAAATGTTAAAAAACTATGTCCGGAGAGAAGCCCTTCCAAATGAAAGAGTATGACTATTGATGAGTCACCTAGCCCAACCATTCCTCTTACATTTCCCCAAAGGTCTTCACAACCAAGAAAACAAAAGGAAATTGAACCTGATAAGGAAATATTGGAAACTTTTAAAAAAGTGCAGGTTAACATTCCTTTGATTGATGCCATGAAGAAAATTACAAGATACACCAAGTTTCTAAAGGAGATGTGTACACACCGAAGAAGACTTTGAGGTGATGAGAAGGTGAGATTGGGGAGGAATATCATAGAATTGATAGATCCATCACTTCCCACCAAATATAATTATCTGGGAACATTTTCAATTCCATTCACCATAGGAAAGTATTCCTTTTCCAATTCTATGCTTGATTTAGGTGCCTCTATAAATGTGATGCCTCACTACATTTACTCTTCATTGTAGGTTAGGGAATTTAAGCCCACATGAATTGTTGTTCAACTTTCAAAATAGAGTACTGCACACCCCTCTGGTGTGTTAGAGGATGTTCTTGTGAGGGTGAAAATTTTATTTTTTCCTACTGATTTTTATGTACTTAAAATGGAAAGTGACATGATGAATGGACATGCCCTAATTATATTGGGGAGACCTTTCCTAAAAACATCCAAAACCATAATTAATGTCCACAATGGTACATTATCTATGGAGTTTGGTGTTGACATTTTCCACTTCAACATCCTTGATTCCATGAAGCATCCCTCAGAAGAACATTCCTCTCTCTCTATTAATTCAATTGATGTAGTCCATTCCCCTGAAAAACATATTTTTTCCCCTGATCCCCTTTCTGAGTTTTTATCCTTGATTGAAATTATAGGCAATGAATCATGTATTGATTGTTGTAGTGGTCTATAAAAATGTCATGCATGTTTGTTAATTGATGATTTCTTGAAAAATGAGGATCACATGACCATAGATGACACTTGTAAAAGATCATTACTCATTTGAGGGTGATATCATTGAGAAATTAGATGATAATAGTGACCTCTTAGGCACATAAGCCTCAAAACAGTTGGTTAGGTCTCTCTAAGTGCATCCATGAGACCTAGGTTCGAAACCAGGAAGAGGCATAATTCCGGGTACTAAAGCAGTACTACAGTAGGCACTATAGTAGTGTTGTGGGGTTACTGTAGTAGGTACTGTAGCGGGTACTGTTAGGTACTGTAGTAGTTGGAACTATTCACCTTGGGACACCGGTTTGGGCTTGGAGACCTTAAGGCCTTCGATCCACATAGGTATTCAGGTCAGTAAGGATTTTGGGCCACCTCATGGCCTTCGGGCTACCTCAAGGCTTTCAGGGCCACCTGATTTTTAGTTGCACAAAAATAGTCTACAAGGAACCACTCCAGAAGAGGATTCAAGAGTAGGGTGAATTCACTAGAGCAGGGCTAAACAGATTTGGAAGATTGATAGGGTATGACATTTTCCATCGGTACTACGTCTGTGCACCTCTACACATAGACATGCTAGCCAAAAAACCATGCAAAGGTGAAGAGATAATCACGATGCAGATGTTGGGGATGTGCAGTTTCAAGTAGTCATAGTCTGTTTGATTTTATTAAGACCTATGGGTCTTGTAATGTATCTAAGCCTACGGGAAATGCAATCTCTAAGCCTACGAGCCTTGTAAGGGTTCCCCCTTATCCCTTAAAAGGGGGGTTATCCAAAAATCAATAAAAAAGAATGCCTTCAGGTCATTCATGCTTCACACCTCTCAGTTTCACACACACTCCCATCAATCCAAAATACCCTTGAACTGGAACTAAAACAACTACCTCAAGATTTAAAATATTCATACATTGAGAATGGAAACAAGCTTCCTATCATCATTTCTAATTCACTCTCTCCAAATCATGAATTGCGACTGCTTGAACTTTTGAGGGAGTATAAAAAATCATTGGGATGGACACTTCCTAACATTCCTGTTATTATCCCATCAATTTACACACATCATATATTATTAAATAATGAGGCTAAACCAATGAGGTAGTCACAATGTCAACTGAACCCAAACCTCCTAGATGTTGTTAAAAATGAGGTAACAAAATTATTGGCTACTGGAATCACTTATACCATCTTTGACAGCCAATGGGTCAGTCCAGTACAAGTGGTTCCTAAAAAAACTGGTCTTACATTAATAAAAAATGAAAATAATAAATTGGTTCCAACTCGTGTGTAGAATAGTTGGAATGTTTGTATAGACTATAACTGATTAAACCAACACACTAAGAAGGACCATTTCCCATTTCCATTCATTGACCAGATGATAAAGAGGCTAGAAGGGAAGTCCCATTACTATTTTATTGATGGGTATTCTGGATAATTTCATATCCATATTTCCCCGAAGTATTAGGAAAAGACAACCTTCACTTGCCCCTTTGGTACATTTTCATATAATAGGATGCCATTTGTTCTGTGTAATGCTCTGGGTACTTTCCAGCGATGCATGGTTAGTATTTTTTTGGATTACCTGGAGAATTGCATGGAAGTATTCATAGACGATTTCACTGTTTATGGATCCTCTTTTGATGAACTTTTGAGTAGTCTTACTTCAGTCAAACATCGTTGAATTGAAAATAATCTCATATTAAATTATGATAAATGCAATTTCATGGTGCGAAAAGGTATATTATTGGTACATGTCATTTATGGTGATGGTATCCAAGTTGATAAATTAAAAGTGGATGTCATTTATTCCCTACCATTCCCCAAAAATGTATGGTATGTGTGGTATTTCCTAGGTCATGCTGGATTTTACCATTATTTCATTCATGATTTTTGTAAAATTGAAATCCCCCTATCCCAATTGATCCAAAAAGAAAATGAATTTTTTTGATAAAAAATGTAAGGATGCTTTTAATAAGTCACGTCACCTCCAGTAATGCAACCACCGCAGTGGTATTTACCATTTGAGATCATGTGTGACGCCTCTAACTATGCAGTTGGGGTAGTCTTACCACAAAGGGTCGATCAAGCTCCACATGTCATTGCCTATGTCTCACGTACACTAGACTCTTCCCAAGAAAACTACACTACAACTAAAAAAAATTAATTTCCATTATGTTTTCCTTTGATAAATTCAAGTCATACCTTTTAGGGTCCAAAGTCATTTTGTTCTCAGACCATGAAGCCCTCTGGTATCTCCTTAAGAAACCAGAAGCCAAACCATGTCTCATTGGCTGGATGCTCCTCCTTCAGGAATTCAATTTAGAAATTAGGGATAAAAAAGAGCAGATAATTTGGCGACCGACCATATTAGTAGGATCAACCCATCCTTGGAAATTGACTCATCCCCTTGTATTCCCATAAATTAAATGTTTCTAGGTGAGAAATTGTACCGAGTGAAAGATGCTCTTCCTTGGTATGCTGAGATTGTAAATTATTTGATAGAATCTTACATTCCTACCAATTTAAAAAAAAAACTAGGCTGACCGTCTAAAACATGAGGCCTGTTGGTACATTTGGGATGAACCCTACCTTTGGCTCACATGTAGTGATCAAGTCCTTAGGTGTTTTATTCCCGATAGCGAGTTTTAGTTTATCCTTAGGTTCTATCACGCTCTTGATTGTGGGGGACACTTTGGTCCCCAACAGACAGCTTGTAAGGTCCTTGATTCTGGTCTCTCTTGGCCAACACGTTTTCGGGATTCCCATGATTTATATAAATCTTGTCCTCACTATCAAATAATGGGGAATGTATCTAAAAGAAATGAAATGCCACAAAAACCATTGATCTTCCATGACATTTTCAATGTTTGGGGAATTGACTTTATGGGACCATTCCCCAATTAATTTGAGAACCTTTACATTATTCTAGTAGTGGATTATATTTCAAAATTGGTAGAGGCATGAGCTATAAGGATTGATGATTCTAAGGAAGTTGTGGAATTTTTGATAACCCAAATATTATGTAGGTTTGTATTACCTAGGTTCATCATTAGTGACCAGGGTTCTCATTTTTACAACCGAACAATGAAATATCTTTTACATTAGTATGGGGTCGGGCATCAAGTGTTTAATTCTTATCATCTACAAAAAAATGGTCAAGATGAGGTGTTGAATATATTGGTTAAAAAAATTCTTTAAAAAAAAGGTTCAACCCAATAGAAAATATGAGATGGTTAGACTCGATGATTCATTATGGGCCTATCGTACTACTTTCAAAACTCATATTGGAATTTCACCCTATCGGCTTGTGTTTGGAAAGATTTGTCACCTCCCTATTGAGATTGAGCACTAGGACTACTAGGACATCAAATAATGCAATTCTATTTTTTTGGTGCAGGTGCTCAAAAGAAGTTGTAGATTCAAGAGTTGGAGGAAATGAGAAGAGATTCATATGAGAAATCCTGGATTTATAAGGAGTGAACCAAGGCTTCCCATGACCGTCTCATCCTTCATCGTCAATTCCACATTGGGCAGAAGGTCCTACTCTATAATAAAAGGCTGAAGTTACATCTAATTAAGCTTCATTCCCACTGGTTTGGACCATACATTGTTACTAATGTCTCTCTATTTGGCATTGTTTAGGTACAAAATGAAGAAACAAAACAAAACTTCACTGTCAATGGGCAGCATCTTAATCATTTCTATGAAGCCCTTCTGGAGTTCCCGATGGAGGAACTCCAAGTTCAAGAAGCAACCTACCAATGAAACCCACCATGTTTTATCCTTCCTTACCAAATTTTATTTTACTACAGTGAGGACACTGTACACTCTAGGTGTGTGGGGGATGTGTATATTTCTGAGTTATTAAGGAATTTTCATCATCTTTCTTCCTTTTCTAATTTTGAATTTTTAGATTGTATTTCCACTTTCTCCCCCCTTTATTCCCCCCAACTTTTGTTCTGGAATGTTAATTTTTTTATTCCCAATTTATCATGGAAAATGATTCCAACTTAATCATGGATGTTATTGAAAATGCATGAGTAATTTATCTATTTCATGTTGTTTTAACATTTAAAAAAAAAATCTGATGAAATGTGGATTTCAGTAACAATTCAATACTGTGGTGTGACTTTATCTTGAAATTTGGTTCTTTTTCAATGATATAAATGGTTATATCATTTTGAAACCTTTGATAAGAATGGTACCCTTTGTATGAGTAGTTTAAGGGAAAATTGTGTCACTTAATTTATCCACGTAACTTTTCACCCAACCATGAAGTGTGAAAATACCTTAATTAATAGAAGGTAAATATAAGTTAGGTTGATTTTTCTCTAATTTACAAAATAATTTTTTCATAGGTTCATTCCTCATCCGATATATTTCATTACTGTACTAGATTAACCTATGCATGTAACACCCCAAGATTTCATAGTGTTTTATTTCTTCAAAATAATTCAATAACTTGCACTACACGCAACACCGAGTTCAAGCGCACCATGATTTACCAAACAAGCCGTTAAAAAGAGGTTATGAATAGTATTAACTAAATTTTAAACTTTATATAATCCTTATAATTTTAGAATCCATATTACGAGTTTCTTAGACATAATGTAAGAACAAATTCATTTTCAGTATTGCACTTTTACCAACTTTTAATAGTGAAACCTTTTTAAATACAATATTTTAAACTTTTGACTAAATGGGGACATAAAAAAAATTTAAAATGAAACATCCCAAGCTTCCACGGTACTCTTTCCTTTGAATAATACAGTAGCATGTGTTGTACGCAACTTCGAGTTCTAACACACACCACAACCAATCAAACTAGCCGTTATGAATAGTAATACCTACTTTTTGAAATTTTATAAATTTTATCTCTCAAAATGGACTTCATTTTTGGATTCGAAATATCGAATTTAGCCTAGGGTGAAATTTTGGAACTTTTTGGATAATACTTATATTTTGATGAATAGTGAAAATTACTAAATTTTAATTAAAAACAACTTTTTTAATCGAAATAATTTATATTGATAAATTATGAATTTGAGTGGTTTTAAAGTATATTTAGAATATATTTTTACCATTTAATACAATTTTGGTCATTGTACATAATTTTACAATTAAACCGGACATAAACAAGTGTTAATCTTTTGATATATATTGTTTCTTAAAAACACGCTATTTGTTGTGACAGTGGGAATTAATTATAAAATTAATTAATGCAACTTATATATTTGGAATTTTTTAAAATAAACATCATTTTTGAATTCGGAATATAAATTATAGCTTAGGGTGAAATTTTGGCATTGTTCTGAAAAACTTCAATTTTTGATGAATAGTGAAACTACTAAGTGGTAGTTAAAAAAACTGAATTTTTCATAAAACTTAATTTTACCGCTTCTGTGAATGGAATTTCGAAAATCCAAGAGACACGATTAATATCAAGAAGTAAAATTTGGTTCAATGAGATGAAAATAATTTTTGGTGAATAGTAACTTTTTACTTTTATTTACCACGGTTAAAAGTAAATAGAGTAATTAAGGGACAAAATGATATTAATATTACCCTAACACATGTCCTAATTCTATTGGACAAGTGTATCTCAACCAAAAAAAACCTTAGGAATAAAATATTATCATTTAGGTCCACTTGGTTTAGATTAGGACATTTATTATTGTTTAATTTAAAGAAGAGTTAAAAGAGTTAAAATCAATGTTTATTTACTAAAACATTTTTAATATAGGGTTATACATAATATAAATTAGATTGTAAATATTAATTAGAAAGATAATAATATTTACTACATAATTATATTTTATTTATAATTTTTAGACATTAAATAATTTAATTTATTTATGACACAATGATGATGCAGTAATTACCATAATAGTGAAAAATTAGAATAATTGATATTATAAATACCCAAATAAATATAATTTGAGACTTTTTATGAATTACACTAATTTTATAGGTTAATATGACATGTCAGGATTGATTTAATTAACTTTTGTCGAAGTAATCATTCTGTTATGAGTTTCACAAAAATCAACTATTGAATAGTGTCAAAATTGACATAAAAGAGTTTTTAAAACAAATATTATATTATTAATTGATATTAAATTCTTAAAAATCTAAGGTTCATCCAAGAGACTTATATAATGATAAGTGTATCATTAATGGACCACTTGGGGGTCTCTTGGATGTATATAGTATGTTTATTAACTATATAATATAAAAATACAAAGTGACATGGTAAATGTCAAACTAATTAACTAAGATTTAAAACTAAAAGATAAGGTTAATATAGTAAACCAAACCTGTATAAATTCTATTGGTTGATTTTTTTTCGACCTATACCCACCTTAAACTTTAAATAATAAACTTTGGAGCCATTAGAAACTAAATATGAATTTATTATAAATTAATATTTCTAGATTTTCCAAAGGTGCCCCTCACCCCTCTTATAAAAGGGCACTCCCCCTTCTCATTACTTCACAACTTCAAAGCCTTTTGGTTCTGCAAAACTCTGCCCAAATACTCTATAAAATTCCCTCAATACAACTTAGAGGCCTTATTTTGATCAGAAAGACAACCTAAGGATCCCTTTTAATCAAATCAAAAGGAAGAACCCGAAGAAGAGGTAATGTTTTCACCACCCTTTTTCAAATTCATTTCTTCTTCAACTTCTTCTTTCTTTGTTATTACCATTCTAAAATAATAACTCCAGTATCTTATATATACTGTGATGTTATTATAAATATGGTACAACCATATTCAGTATTCTATCCACCCTTTGAATAACATGTCACCATATGTGCGTACGTACGGCTTACCGTCTCCACGTCGTGGTGTAATTGTTATGCAATATATTATTATTTGGATGGGTATAATAATGATGTGTAAATCATGTAAATAATAAATATAACATGATAATGATTCTGTATATATGATATACTATCCAATTATATATTATTTTAATATCAAGAGAATGATATTGTCGCTCGTGCGTACGTACGGACTACCGTCTCCACGAACGCGATGAGATTCATTCTCTATCATATCCATTCAAGTATAATTATAATTTTATGATTTAAAAATAATGTTTAAGGACTTGATATAATTATGGATATGAATAAGATACACCCTATACATGAAAAACATGGATTACGTAACAAAACATATAAAAAAAATGAGTAAGTTAACACCCGAAACAACGATAATTCTAAGATATTATTAACAAAGCAATGTTAAAAGATCATATATGATATCATATGAATGTATATGATTCTTGTATAATTTAATAACAATTATTTCACCATTATACCGGAGGTTAACCTACCCTCAACCAAGGAAAAGTACAAGTTAAGGGTTTATTTCTCAATCTCTCCATTATCCGAGATTGTTTATACGTAATAATCTACTGGGATTTCTTTATCATCCACATCCATGTTTCTTCAAAATGTATTTCAAAACATTTTCACCATTTACAAGAATATGAGTTAAAGTCATTTATACCATTTTTTAAATTTTTATAAGAGTTTTATAAAGGAATTTTTCCATCGTATTCCAAATAAGGTGCTTTTTAACCTTTTCGACAGGATTAAGGTAAGAATTTTTTTTAAACTTATACGGCGGGTGTGACTATTTACCGCCGTTATAAACTCGTCAAAGCTTACCTTACAAGATTATAAGAATATTTTCAATTTAAATGTTTTATTTTATAATTATGTGACTTTTAAATGATTTAAAAATAAATATTTTAAGAATTTGTGAAAGGTACTCTTTATCAAGATCATAATTTTAAATGTTTTAAAGATTTGTCTTTCTAAATATTTTTAATTAATATCCATGTTTTCAAAATGATTTTAAGGATTTATTTATATGGACATGAAGTCTGTGAAATTATATTTCTTTTCAAAAGTTTCAAAGTGGTATGGGACACTTTGATTCAAAAATCTCTTTTAAATTACTTCCTTTATAAATGTGTAACTTTTCAATGATTTCGAGAAAAGAGATATTTCTCTCAAATAGTTTTGATTTCATCTATGTCAACATCCTTTGATGGATTTTAAGATTATTTGAAGTTGATTTATTATGATACAAAACTTTTGTATTGTATTGAAGGTTTTGTGATATGTTTTACTGTGGATGTGTTATTTTTATACCATTCATGGTTTATGGAGAAAGTGTTGACATTTCGTATGCTAGTTTTAATACGAATGTTTATGTTATGTTTAAACCTTTTCATATGGGAATGCATTGGACTTAGTAAGTGACGGGTGGAGCCCGCTATAGCTCCTCGATGCATCGGTTGGTCTCATGAGACAAACTAGTGTCTTGGAACAAGGCCTTGACAAAATCTTATTTGTAGTCTTGGCACTAGGCCTTGTCTATGTGGTTATGATAGTCTGGCATTATTCATTCCATCATTATGAAAGTGGTTATTGATATTGCATGTAATTATTCGATTAGTAGAGTATCCATGTGAATAAGTAAATGGAATTATTTCATTTTATTTTTGCCATACTATGTTAAAGTTAAAGTTTAAAAGGATTTTGTTTTAGTTATACATTGCCTTAAATGTTTATTCTTATTTAGGAAAGTTTCCACTATATTGTTATCCTTACTGGGAATTTGATCTCACCCCTTTTCTATGTTTTATTTTTCCCAGGATATGAAGAAGTAAATTATGAATGACCTGCAGGGATAGTATGAGGGGATAAGAGTGTGGTCTATGGAGACTATGTTGTTGTAGTTTTCATTTTTATGATGTAAAACTTTATGAATATATCTAGTGTTTCCAAGGCTACTAAACCAATCGGTCTTTCAAGATTTGATCTTTCTCATGATCATGCCAATGTTATGTAATAATGCACTGACTCTAGGTAACTGGGGTCGGGGCGTTACAGTTGGTATCAGAGGAAGTTTAGTACAAACCTTAGAAGCTAGATTTAGATAAAATCTGATTAGAGCACATAGATTTAAGATGGACTTTGAGGTTTAGTATAGAAGAACTTCCTAGAATTTTGGTATTGTAGAGATTTTGTGAGTTTTCCAAGCAATACGTCCCTGTCTGGATACGAGCAGGTAGAGGCAGATCTGACACAGATGTACCTAGGGGTAAAACCCGATAAAACCGTTTTGAGCTGGACTCGAACGGGAACTGGTGCACGACAATGGGCCTTTCTGCACTTTTGGTTACGACACTCCCAAGGTATATGATTAGGATAATTCTGATTTTCTTTACAAACCATTATGAAGGGTTTATGAGTATATACTTCCTCAAAGGAGACATTTTTATTATTATGGATTATATCCATAAACTATTTAATTTATGTTATGTGTTTTACAAGTTTGGGATTAGGTATTATTATTCATAAATTAATCTAGTGTATGCCATTGTTTAGAAATGGTGCCCAGTAGAAGGAATGAGAACTCCAGCAATGCACATGATACAAAGAGAAAGAAGGATCATATATTTCATGGTCTTAAGCCAGAATTTATAAGAGAAATTGTCTCTCATGTATTATCATCATATGAAGAAATAATATCATGTGTTGATAAGATAAGTAAATAGTTTACTGAGTATTATGGCTTTGAAGGGAAGCAAGAGAAGAAAAGGATGGAAGAGAGAAAGATGGATAAAGGGAAGGGGGAAAAGAAGAATTTTCCCATATGTGATAATTGTGGGAAGAAACACCCTGGAAATTTCCTGAAAGTAATGAGAGTTTGTTATAAGTGTGGAGGAAAAGGGCACAAAGTACGTGACTGTAAGGGTAAGAAAATGGTTTCAAATGTACAATGCTTCATTTGCAAGGAGTTTGGACACTATGCGAACCTATGTCTCAGTCATCAGACTATGCCGCAAATGATACTATTGGATAATAATCAAGTTATGATACTAACACAGATGAAGAGGAATGATTAGAGTTCTTATGTTGATTATGTCATTTGAATGTTGTATCAACAATGTACTTGTTATAATAATTATGGAGTATATAAGGATTGTACTGCAGTACTATTTCATTAAGGACTTGAGATTGTGTGGAACAAAGAAAAGTGACTCAATAGCAGGATAAATTTTTGGAAAATATATGGTTGAGAGAATGATAAACCATAATATAATTCTGATACCGAGGTAGTGATTTTGGAATAATACATGATTGATTTGGATAAATTATATTGGATATTCTTGAATACCTTGAAACTGATTAATGATTTTTATATTCCATCATTGTTGGGGTTTACAACATTTTTGGATTGAAGGAGTATATCTATTATTCTATAAGGAATAAGGGATCATGAATTTAATCAATAAGGTTTTATGATAATTCAGGATGTTGCAGTGTTTTAAAAGAATACATGATGAAGGTGTTCAAATGTTATTACACGGAAAAAATATTCTTTATTGTGTTTACCTTCCTTATAAATTTTGGACTGAAGTATTTTGGATAGTTCTAGTTTGGATTATTTTGGATTGCCATAAAAGGACAACTCGGAGGTCGGGCGACAACCCGTCGCGTCCGGCAAGGCCGTGAGACTTGAACCCACAACCAAAGGGTGACAAGGGTGTATCACCTACCACTGACCCACGTGATGTCCTGGATTGAATAATGTCATTTTTTGGTTCTGCTAGATGAATTATAAATTCATTTTTTAACCCTATACGAATGGGATAAATAGAATATTATTTTTAAGTTATATTATCTTTTAGAGTGAAAGATGAGTCTGTGGTAGAAATTAGTTAAAGGATGGAACTCTACTTATCAAGAATATATTTTTCTTCTTCTCTTATTCTATGAAGAAATTAATTCTTATACTTTATTTAAGGAATCTTAAAACCAAAAATGTGTTATCCTAATACCCTATGTTTTGTTGAACCGATGGTATTTCAAATCATCATAGATTGATGAATTTAAGGACCTCAATTTTACACTTGTTTGTGATTTATGACCTCAATCACTACCTATAAATATTTACATTTTTCCTCCAATTATATGTCTCTAATTTCCACCAATGTTCTCCTAATTGAGATCATAATTTGGTGGTGACCCTTTCATTTCTCTTTTCCTCATATTAAGACTAAATTTTATTAAACCAATTTCCGATGTGGATTTTCCCACAAAGATATTTTCTATATTAAACCTTTTATTTTTGAAGAACAATTTCAAATTGCGAGGACGCAATTTATTGAAGGGGGGGAAAATGTAACACCCCAAGATTTCATAGCGTGTTATTTCTTCAAAATAATTCAATAACTTGCACTACACGCAACACCGAGTTAAAGCGCACCATGATTTACCAAACAAGCCGTTAAAAAGAGGTTATGAATAGTATTAACTAAATTTTAAACTTTATATAATCTTTATAATTTTAGAATCCATATTATGAGTTTCTTAGACATAATGTAAGAACAAATTCATTTTCAGTATTGCACTTTTACCAAATTTTAATAGTGAAACCTTTTTAAATACAATATTTTAAACTTTTGACTAAATTGGTACATCAAAAAAATTTAAAATAAAACATCCCAAGCTTCCACGGTACGCTTTCCTTTGAATAATACAATAGCGTGTGTTGTACGCAACTTCGAGTTCTAACACACACCACAACCAATCAAACTAGCCGTTATGAATAGTAATACCTACTTTTTGAAAATTTATAAATTTTATCTCTCAAAATGGACTTCATTTTTGGATTCACAATATCGAATTTATCCTAGGGTGAAATTTTGGAACTTTTCGGATAACACTTATATTTTGATGAATAGTGAAAATTACTAAATTTTAATTAAAAACAACTTTTTTAATCAAAATAATTTATATTGATAAATTATGAATTTGAGTGGTTTTAAAGTATATTTATAATATATTTTTACCATTTAATACAATTTTGGTCATTTTACATAATTTTACAATTAAACCAGACATAAACAAGTGTCAATCTTTTGATATATATTGTTTCTTAAAAACACGCTATTTGTTGTGACAACGGGAATTAATTATAAAATTAATTAATGAAACTTATATGTTTGAAATTTTGTAAAGTAGACATCATTTTTGAATTTGGAATATCAATTATAGCTTAGGGTGAAATTTTGGCATTGTTCTGAAAAACTTCAATTTTTGATGAATAGTGAAACTACTAAGTGGTAGTTAAAAAAAACTGAATTTTTCATAAAACTTAATTTTACCACTTCTGTGAATGGAATTTCAAAAATCCGAGAGACACGATTAATATCGAGAAGTAAAATTTGGTTCAATGAGATGGAAATAATTTTTGGTGAATAGTAACTTTTTACTTTTATTTACCACGGTTAAAAGTAAATAGGGTAATTAAGGGAAAAAATGATATTAATATTACCCTAACACTTGTCCTAATTCTATTGGACAAGTTTATCTCGACTAAAAACAACCTTAGGAATAAAATATTATCATTTAGGTCCACTTGGTTTAGATTAGGACATTTATTATTGTTTAATTCAAAGAAGAGTTAAAAGAGTTAAAATCAATGTTTATTTACTAAAACATTTTTAATATAGGGTTATACATAATATAAATTAGATTGTAAATATTCATTAGAAATCTAATAAGATTTCATACATAATGATATTTTATTTATAATTTTTAGACATTAAATAATTTAATTTATTTATGACACAATGATGATGTAGTAATTACCATAATAGTGAAAAATTAGAATAATTGATATTGTAAATACCCAAATAAATATAATTTGAGACTTTTTATGAATTAAAATAATTTTATAGGTTAATATGACATGTTAGGATTGATTTAATTAACTTTTGTCGAAGTAATCATTCTGTTATGAGTTTCACAAAAATCAACTATTGAATAGTGTTAAAATTGACATAAACGAGTTTTTAAAACAAATATTATATTATTAATTGATATTAAATTCTTAAAAATATAAGGTTCGGCCAAGAGACTTATATAATGATAGGTGTATCATTAATGGACCACTTGGGGGTCTCTTGGATGTATATAGTATGTTTATTAACTATATAATATAAAAATACAAAGTGACATGGTAAATGTCAAACTAATTAACTAAGAGTTAAAACTAAAAGATAAGGTTAATATAGTAACCCAAACCTGTCTAAATTATATTGGTTGAATTGTTTTAGACCTATCCCCACCTTAAGCTTTAAATAATCAACTTTGGAGCCATTAGAAACCGAATATAAATTTATTATAAATTAATATTTCTAACTTTTCCAAAGGTGCCCCTCACCCCTCTTATAAAAGGGCACTCCCCCTTCTCATTACTTCACACCTTAAAAGCCTTTTTGGTTCGGCCAAACTCTGCCCAAATACTCTATAAAATTCCCTCACTACAACCTAGAGGCCTTATTTTGATCATAATTCCAACCTAAGGGGCCCTTTTGATCAAATCAAAAGGAAGAACCCGAAGAAGAGGTAATGTTTTCACCACCCTTTTTCAAATTCATTTCTTCTTCCACTTCTTCTTTATTTGTTATTACCATTCTAAAATAATAACTCCAGTATATTATATATACTGTGATGTTATTATAAATATGGTACAAACATATTCAGTATTCTATCCACCCTTTGAATAACATGTCACCATACGTGCGTACGTACGACTTACCGTCTCCACGTCGTGGCGTAATTGTTATTCAATATATTATTATTTGGATGGGTATAATAATGATGTGTAACTCAAGTAAATAATAAATATAACATGATAATTATTCTTATATATGATATACTATCCAATTATATATTATTTTAATATCAAAAGAATGATATTGTCGCTCGTGCGTACGTACGGACTACCGTCTCCACGAACGCGATGAGATTCATTCTCCATCATATCCATTCAAGTATAATTATCATTTTATGATTTAAAAATAATGTTTAAGGACTTGATATCATTCTGGATATGAATAAGATACAAACTATACATGAAAAACATGGCTTACGTAACAAAACATATAAAAGAAAACGAGTAAGTTAACACCCGAAACAATGATAATTCTAAGATATTATTAACAAAGCAATGTTAAAAGATCATATATGATATCATATGAATGTATATGATTCTTGTATAATTTAATAAAAATTATTTCACCATTATACAGGAGGTTAACCTACCCTCAACCAAGGAAAAGTACAAGGTAAGGGTTTATTTCGCAATCTCACCATTATCCGAGGTTGTTTATACGTAATAATCTACTGGGATTTCTTTATCATCCACATCCATGTTTCTTCAAAATGTATTTCAAAACATTTTCACCATTTACAAGAATATGTTTTAAAGTCATTTATACCCTTATTTGACTTTTTATAAGAGTTTTATAAAGGAATCTTTCCGTATTATTCCAAACAAGGTTCTTTTTAACCTTTTCGACAGGATTAAGGTAAGAATGTTTTTTTAACTTATACGGTGGGTGCGGCTATTTACCACCGTTATAAAATCGTCAAAGCTTCCCTTAAAATATTATAAGAATATTTTCAATGTAAATGTTTTATTTTATAATTATGTGACTTTTAAATGATTTCCAAATTAATATTTTAAGAATTTTTGAAAGGTACTCTTTATCAAGATCATAATTTTAAATGTTTTAAAGATTTATATTTCTAATTTTTTTTAATTAATGTCCATGTTTTCAAAATGATTTTAAGGATTTATTTATATGGACATGAAGTCTTTCAAATGATATTTCTTTTCAAAAGTTTCAAAGTGGTATGGGACACTTTGATTCAAAAATCTCTTTTAAATTACTTCCTTTATAAATGTGTGACTTTTCAATGATTTCGAGAAAATAGATATTTCTCTCAAATAGTTTTGATTTCATCTATGTCAACATCCTTTGATGGATTTTAAGCTTATTTTAAGTTGATTTATTATGATACAAAACTTTTGTATTGTATTGAAAGTTTTGTGATATGTTTTACTGTGGATGTGTTATTTTTATACCATTCATGGTTTATGGAGAAAGTGTTGACATTTCGTATGCTATTTTTAATACGAATGTTTATGTTATGTTTAAACCTTTTCATATGGGAATGCATTGGACTTAGTAAGTGACGGGTGGAGCCCGCTATAGCTCCTCGATGCATCGGTAGGTCTCATGAGACAAACTAGTGTCTTGGAACAAGGCCTTGACAAAATCTTATTTGTAGTCTTGGCACGAGGCCTTGACTATGTGGTTATGATAGTCTGGCATTATGCATTCCATCATTATAAAAGTGGTTATTGATATTTCATGTGATTATTCGATTAGTAGAGTATCCATGTGAATAAGTAAATGGAATTATTTCATTTTATTTTTTCCATACTATGTTGAAGTTCAATTTTAAAATGCTTTTGTTTTAGTTATACATTGCCTTAAATGTTTATTCTTATTTATGAAAGTTTCTGCTATATTGTTATCCTTAGTGGGCATTTGTGCTCACCCCTTTTCTATGTTTTATTTTTCCCAGGATATGAAGAAGTAAATTATGAATGACCTACAGGGATAGTATGAGGGGATAAGAGTGTGGTCTATGGAGACTATTTTGTTGTAGTTTTCATTTTTATGATGTAAAACTTTATGAATATATCTAGTGTTTCCAAGGCTACTAAACCAATCGGTCTTTCGAGATTTGATCTTTCTCATGATCATGCCAATGTTATGTAATAATGCACCGACTCTAGGTAACTGGGGTCGGGGCATTACAATGCATGTGTACCTATTATCCAACTGTTGTACGCCCTAAAAAAATATGTCGTGTCTTGGCCTGGTCAAAACCACCTTTCCTTGACTTTTTATCCTATTATAACTATTACAATTAGCATCATGAGGATATCAAACATGGGTTGAGAGAAGAGTGTGATATTTTTTCGAAGTGAAACTTTTGAAACAAAAATAATAAATGAGGGGAGTGATTAAATGTACAATATATGGGGATATCTAGGTCAAGAGATTATGGTTTGAATTTTGGGAATGCTTAATTGAGTGGGTCTTGAAATTTGATTTCAAAGGATGCAGGGCAGGTTCGGTGGAATGGATCGTGTAAGTAGACAATTTTTAAAATAACTTATATTTACTCGATAAAAAGTGGAAAGAATATCATTAAATGGTTATCACACACACATGTGGAGAATTAGTGACATGATTAAATTTTTAATTATTTTCTTCGATTGGTATCATTCATCTCTAGTAATTTCGTTCTGATATAATTTTTGAGATGTCTTTTTCCATGCTCACTGAGAATAAATCCTTAGTGTGATTTTTACTTTGATCACATTTCTATTAGGAATTAAATTTTTATTGAATGTTAAATATTTATGAAGTTGGAAATATCTACATGCATAATTTTTGGAAATATGACTTTTCCCATGAGTGCAAATGTTTAGGCGTGGGGGTGTGATTGCACCGCAATTCGCTATTTATTTTCACCCTTTACACCACTGAATTAAATCGATATTGTATTGTAAATTACAATTATTATAAAAAATCTCACTCTATGTTTGAATAAATTATTTTTTGCTAATAACTGTTAAAAAGGGTAATTTCACTTGTTTGTATAATTTCATTGTAGGTGTAGGTGATTTGGAGGTCCCATGATGAAGTGGAAAAATGGGCCCAAATTGCATGGGATCCATGAACACTTTTCCAATGTTGTGAATGTTACAAAATATAATGAATCCAAATGGGATAATATTTTGTGATATTTTATAAAATTTAATGGGATACAACTCTTATTAAGACATCAAATCTCAATTCGTCCATTAAGTGGCCCAACTGACCTAATCTATCTAGCACACCGAATCTGGACGAAGTCAAAAGTGGTGTGCTGTGATCTGTCCATATCTCAATATTTAGGTGTCCAAATGAAGCCAAACTTTCAGTTTAGATATTAATAGGGCAGGTCTACAACTTTATAAATTTTTCTAAAGTGAGATAAGGTTTTATGGAGGTCAAAAACCATGTGCCATGTGGTTTTAAAAAATCTGTGTTCCCAAAACCATCTTCCACTTTGCCTATAAAATGGAACCTTGGGCTCCTCATTTGGAAGTTGGAATAAAAAAAACTTCTATTTTGGAGTTCTAAGGGATCCCTCTCATCATATACAAAGTTTTGGAGGCCCCTATCCTCATAGGGGGATCAATAATGAAGAATGAGTTCCACCCGAGCTTCCTCCTTCTCCCGATGTCGAGCTAAGTAGTGGGTGATCGTTGCGAGGGAGATACAAAATTGAAGAGGGAGCTACGACACATAATTATATACTAGTTTGATGTATATTGTGGTTTTGAATTGTTCTTTAATATTAATCTTAACTTGTTTTGATGCATTTAATTAAAACACTTCTTATTTTATAACCGATCGGTGTGAAATTTTAAAAGTGCGACTTGTGTTATTCTGATTGGACAACATAAGTCTCCTCTTATTTCCCAAACATTTGAGATTTAAGTGTTCCTTGAAAAACCTCAATTCATGATTAGGGGCTTTAACTTGACTATATAATTTTTATGTCAAGTTTTAGTCCTATTTGTATCGTTTTAGGGGTTATGGGTACCCAAGTTCTTGGTTAACCCTCAATCAAAGTTTTACAACAAAAACCTAATAATCAATTAAGAACAAGTAACTTTTAAATTGGTGTAGTAACTTAGAAATGATCACATACTTATCATATATTTTTTAAAATCTACTTATTTCTCAACTATTAAACTCTTTAAATTAATTTAATTTCATAAAACTGTTTTCAAAATCACCCCTATTTTTAGTAATTTTTATTAAAAACATATACTTTAAACCTTTCAACTCTCCTTGAGAGATGACCTAGGGTCTTCCCTATACTATAAATCAAATTTAAATCATAATCAATTTGACATGTCATGAAAATGTGTCCAGTAACTTGGTACATGATAATAGGGCTTACTACACACCTAGTTTGACACTCCTGGGGGATATGATTTGGTAAATTTATACGCTCATTATGAACCATTATTAAGCGATAAAAAAAACACATAAGAGTATATGTTAGGAAATAAACCTTGGGATAACCTAGATTGAAATGTAGGAATCACAAGTTTGGATATCATTTTCCTTTAAAATTTTATCCTTTTTATGTTCAAAGTTTTTTTTACATTCTTATTAGCTATGTATTCAAGCCCCCTAATTGCACTTCCTTTTTCTTATTTAATGAAGGGGAATAGAATAACTTATGACAACAATAAATGTGATAGTAAATGTGATGATTTCTATAATGGTATTTCATATATTATGGGAATGGGTACTCAAAATTTCATGATGGTACTTGCTCAATTGGCTCAGGTTATGAATAATAACTTAAATCACGTAGAACACTCTCCTTCTCTTAAGAGAGAGAAAGTTGCTATCAAATCCTTAATACAGAAAATGCCTCCCATGTTTAGTGGATGTTCCGATCCCCCACTTGTGTAATAGTGGATTAAATCCATTGAAAAGATATTCTCTATCCTCTAGTACTCGGAAGAATAGAAATTTGTGTTGGTGGTCTATCCTTTTGATGGGGAAGCTGATTAGTGGTGGGAAATGATAAAAAATATGAAGTATAAGTAGGAAATTTATTCCATGGATTGAAAGGAATTCAATAAAATGTTTTTGAATAAATATTTTCCCCAAACTCTCCATCACAAGATAGAAAGAGAGTTCCTTGAACTTAAGAAAAAGAAAGAGGAGTTTATCATGGTGTATGAAGAAAACTTCATAAGGCTTGCCAGTTATCCAACTTTGTCATGAACACCTAAAGAAAAGTGGATTGCTTATTTAGAAGACTAAAGCTGAGTCTATGAAAAAAATTGGAAATTCGAGACTTTGAAAGTTATGAGGAGATTGTATATTGTGCCCTCAAGGTTGAAATGGAGATCAGAGACTCTTAGTGGTCTCATGGGACCAGGAAAAAAAGAGGAAAATGGATTATAATATGGGTGTATCATTAAATAAATACCATGATGGAAAGAAGACCGAATATCCCACATGTCAAAATTGTGGTAAGAACCATCATGGGAACTGTCTAAAGGGAACCTAGAAATAATTCAAATATGGAAGAATGTGGAATCTAGCTAAGAACTTCCGAAGATATATGAAAATTTCCACTAATGTGGAAGAAGAAAGGAAAGTTTAGATCAAGACTCATCCTATAGTGTAGTGTTTTAACTATAAGAAACATGGGAATTTTTCAAACCAATGACCTAAGCCCAGGGTTGTCGAAGGCAATCAACAACAACCTCTAAGGAAACAAGGAAGGGAATATGTTATCACTACCATTGAGGTGGATCCAGACAATAATGTTGTGAAAGGTATATTGGTTATTCATTCAATAATAGAAAATGTACTATTTGATTTTGGTTCTATGAATTCTTTCATATCTTTAAAGTTTAGTAGAACTATTCAAACACCACCACAAAATATGAAGGTTGAGCTATCTATGAGAACAAAAAATGGATCAATTATTTCATCCAAAGTATATAACTCCTCCTCGGTTAATGTTTGTGGACTGAACCACCTAGAAAACCTCGTATTACTTCCTTTGGTGGAGTTTGATGCTATAATGGGCATGGATTGACTATATTTATACAAAACCACCATCTACTGTCAGGAAAGGGAGATCACTCTTCACATCCTAAAGGATCCTCCAATTCTGTAAAAGTGTAAGTAGGTGGATGAATCTCCTTTAGATTCATTGTATCAAGTTTAGATATTACTACCTTATGATCAAGAATATCTGGCTCAAATTATTGATAAAAAGGAGAAACCATTCTTTAAGACATTCCCATCATGAGGGATTACACTGATGTGTTCCCTGAAGAGTTTCCTAGTCTTATGCCTAATCAAGAGGTTGATTTATCAATTGAAATTATTCATGTATATCTGGATATATCAAATAAACCTTATAGAATGACCACTGTTTAAATGGAAGAACTAAAAAAGCAGTTACAAGAGAATCTGGACAAGGGTTTTATACACTTGAGTGCTTCACCGTGGGGTGCACCAGTCCTATTTGTCAAGAAGGATAGATCAATGTGCCTTTGCATCGATTATCATGAACTTAATAAAATCACGATAAATAAAAATTATCACCTTCCACAGATAGATGACTTGTTTGATCAGCTACATGGGCCCAGTTATTTCTCTAAGGTGGAACTTTGGTCGGGATATCCCCAATTAAAGGCGAGGAAGGAAGATATTCCCAAGAAAACCTTTCGAATAAGGCATGGACACTATGAGTTCAAAGTAATGCCTTTTGGACTCACTAATGATCCAACAATTTTCATGGATTTAATGAATCGAGTCTTTAGAGATTAGCTTGACCAATTTGTAGTAGTCTTTATTGACGATATTCTGATGTAATCCAAGAGCAAGGAGGAACATGAGGAGCATTTGAATATTGTGTTGAAGACTTTGTGAAGAGAGAAACATTATGAAAATTATAGTAAATGTGAGTTCTGGATGAAGGAAGTATCATTCTTATGGCATGTAATCACCAAAAAAGGGATATATGTGGACCCTTCCAAGACAAAGGAAATCTAATAGTGGCCCATGCCAATATCTATAACAGAGATCCATAGTTTCCTTAGCCTAGCTGGGTATTACTAACTATTTGTGAAGAAATTATCATGATTGTCAAATCCAATAACCAAGATGACATAGAAGGGAGTGAAGTTTGTCTGGACTCAAGAATGTGAGGAAATATTTAAGGATCTTAAAAAGAGGCTTATCACCACGTGAGTACTCACACTCCCGATAAGTGAAAAACTCTTTGCGGTGTATAACAATGATTTAAAAAGGTATTGGGTTGTGTACTGATTCAAAATGATAAAGTGATAGCCTATTCCTCAAGGCAGTTGAAAATTCATTAGAAAAACCATCATATGCATGATATGGAGTTGGAAGCTATGATATTTGCGTTGAAAATCTATAAGCATTATCTCTATGGGGAGAAGTGTGAGATATATACTGATCACAAGAGTCTCAAATATATATTTACATATAAGGAGCTTAATATACACTAGAGAAGATGGTTAGATCTCATCAAGGATTATGACTGATCAATCCACTTCCATCATAGTAAGGAAAATAAGGTGGAAGATTCTCTAAGTAGAAAGAATCCTACATATTTATCAATGATGAGAATTTAGAAGGATACAATCTTATTAGATTTGCAGAGGATGGACATGGGAATCATTAAGGAAGGTGCATCATTAATCCTTTCTAAAATGATTGCTCAATTATACCTTATGAATAAAATAAAGGATGATCAAAGAAATGATGTGTAAATATAGAAGAAGGTGGAAGCTATTAGAAATAGGAAATCCTTAGAGTTTAAAATTGATGAGGAAAGAGTTGCAAGATTTGGGTGACGAATATATGTACCATCCAATCCAGAGATAAAGAAGGATATTATGAAAGATGCACATAGCTCAACCTTCTATATTCACCCAAGTATCACAAAGATGTATCAAGATATCTAAGAAAACTATTGATGGGATAGTATGAAAAATTAGATCTCTAAATATACATCAAAGTGCTTGGTATATTATCAAGTGAAGGCTGAAAGAAAAAATTCTAAATTTTTGATGCAACCATCATCCATACCAACATGGAAGTGGGATAAAAACACCATGGAATTTGTCAATAGACTTCTGAAGACATACATATGAAATAACAGTATATGGGTTATTATGGATCGTCTTATAAAGATAACTCACTTTATCTCAATTTGAGAGTACTTCTCACCAGATAATGGGTATACACCAAAGAGGTGGTAAGGCTGTATGGAGTACTACTATCGATTGTATCCAATCAAGATATGATATTCAACTTGAAGTTTTGGAAAAGTATCCAATATGATCAACATGGCCTATCATCCTCAAACTGATGAAAAATATGAGTAAAATATTTAGACACTTGAAGACATGTTGAGAATGTGTTCTATGAACTTTAAAGGAGGATGGGATCAGCATATGCCTCTAGTTGAATTCTCCTACAACAATAGTTTCCACTCAAGCATCCAAATGGCTCCATATGAAGCCCTTTATGGGAAAAGGTGAAAACACTAGTATACTGGGCTGAAGTTGGTGATAGAAAGCTACTAGGACCTGAAATGGTTGGAGAAATGGTGGAAAAGGTGAAAACCATTCAGCAAAACATCAAGGTAGTCCAAAGTATACATAAGAGTTATTTATAAAATCATCAATGGGACCTCGAGTTTAAGGTTGGATACATGGTATTCCTCCACATATATCTATGTAATAGAATCATGAGATTTGGTAAGAAAGGAAAGCTAAGTCCCAGGTACATCAGCCTCTTCCAGATCTTTGATCATGTCAGAGCTATGGCCTATCGACTAGCAATTCCACCAACCACATCTCAAGTGCATGATGTATTCCACATATCCCTCTTGAGGAAGTACATAGCAGATCCCTCACATGTACTAAATTTAGAGGTGGTACAGTTGGAAAATGATCTCTCTTATGAGTAGTACCCAATGAAGATCTTAAATCGTAGAGATAAAGTTATACACAATAAGATCACTCACTCGGTCAAAGTACTTTTATGGAACCATAAGTTAGAAGAGATGACATGGGAATTAGTGAAAGTGATTAAAGAGAAGTACCCACACCTGTTATCATCTTAATGGGTAAAATGAATTTTCAAGGGTGAAATTTCATAAGGGGGAAAGAATGTAATGACCCAAAGTTTTATCAATATAAATTCCCTTCTTATAATTATTTCATATAGTATAAAACACATAAAATAACATTTTTAGAACAATAAAAACTTTATAAATGAATAATGAATGAAATAATAAGTATTTCTAGAAGTTAAAGAACCAATACTGAAGAAATAGTAACTTGACCTTAGGAATAGTAATATGACCCTTATGAATAGTAAACCGACCAAATGAATAGTAACCTCACATATGAAAGTATAAATAAAATTTAAGCATCTTATAAATGAAAATATGATATAATTATATCATAGTATAAGTAAATAAATATTTTAAAATTTATTAATTAATATTGGTATTTTTTTAAGTCATAAATATTTAATTAGAATTTTATGATTAATTTAATAATTTAAATAAAAATTTATTTTCATAAAATATATTAATAAATTAATTTTTTGTTTCATCAGGATTTTAATATAATTTAATGAGACCTTAGTTAATTTTTCAAAGTGTTATAACATCAGCTATAATTTTAAAATCTATATTTTTCGTGTAAATTATGATTTTAATTAAAAATTAAATTTATCATATTTATAATTTTTAAAAAAAATTGGATTTCATTTTTGAATTATACATGTCAAAAAAAAATTAGGGTGAATTTTTGGGATTTTTCTAAAATGCTTGAAATTTTGGTGAATAGTAAAATACGATAATTTATGATAAATGCTAAATACATGAATTATGGATTCATAGATGATGTATGGATGATGTAAGCCTAAAATATATAAATACCCTTCATTATTTTAGTATTTTTGATGATAATTATCAAACTATTAATAGTCTTCAGCCAAAATAATAAACTAATGGATAAAATAATGAGAAAACACCCCCTCCTCCACTATAAATCCATCCCTCACCACCACTTCTCCTCACACCTATCAATCCTTGAGACTTGTAAAAATTATCCTCAAATATCCTCCAAATACCATACCCCATATTCAGGAGATATTTTTCTTAACAAAATACGAAAACTAATCTCCTAAGGAGGTTCTCAAGAAGAAGGAATCAAGAGGTAAAACCCTCTTCCTTTTCTTTTAATTCCTTTTCAAGTTCCTTTATTTTATTTTTCTATCCTCACCTCCCCTAATACAAATGGTATGATAAATATAGTACCTTAAATATAATGTAATGTTATTATGCTAAAGGAATAATTCATCATCATCTATCTTTTCTCCTCCTTTTATATTAAGAACGAAAACATCATCTGTGATGTGTTAATTTATCACATTCAAGGACGACAGAGTTTTCAATTTCCATTACCATATTCAAGGATGGTCATGAACCAATTTTTATGGTTGAAACAGATTATTATATATTTATTATATCTTATTTATTGTTCTATAGTCATTATATACACATGATATTAATTTATAAAACAAAATGAGTTCGTTATGATCGAAAACCGCCAAAATAAACCCAAACGATTATCATTAACTATTTATCTAATGATTTATACTCATTCCATAAAAATAAATGATATATAATAACAATTTAACCTCTATAATATCATTAATAACATATAGGTTCAATTTTGGAAAATTACTCCCACTTTACATGATCTTTCATACATGTAGACAAGTAAACTGATCATGAAAACTAAGGAAACCAACGCTCCCAAACGATGAAATTGAATCTCTTAACCCATCAAAAGGGAATAAATGAACTTAATAAAGTTATAATAAATAAAATACATGTATAAAAGGTTCTGTAATTATTAATTAATTAATATAATTTGATTATCTAGGACATTAATATCAAGTGAAGAACACATTTGGACTCAAGGTAAGGGATTCTACCCGAACCTCCATTATTCCTTCAGGTTACTCTTTCTCTATTTTTACCCAAATGAAATTATATTTTCCTTTTATGTACATATTATAAATTCTATGTATATGTTCCAAAATCATGTATCAATATCCATTAATCATTATTTTTTAGGTATATACATGTTTTTAAAAGGTCCCCTACTCAAATTTTCTCGATAAGAAAGCCTGATTTAAGGGAACTTCTCGAATTCACCATTTTCAAGTGCAATAACTAATATATTTTAATACACCATTATTTTTCTAAAATAAATCATTTTATTATGAAAAATTTCTCAGTTAAATTATTGTTTTATTTAAAATATTATAACCTTTTCTTCTTTAAATGCTCTTTAATATTTTCCTTAAACTGCACTAAAATGTTTTAATTCTAAAGTTTCTTAAATACTCTTTTTACATGTTATCACTTTAATTTGACATAAATTATCATGATATATATCTATTTTACTTTATGAATGTCCTTTTATGATTTAATTCCTTTCTTTCATGGACACTTTTATGATACACCCAATTATTATTCTTTATGACAAGATTATGATACCCATTTCTTTCCATGGGAAACCCTTATGTTTATTTTTCATGTGGCACACATATTCATGAACATGATATTATGGGTGCACCCAAATAGTTCTCCAATTAATTGGGTAATTTTTATTCTCATGAGACATCATGTGCAACAGTCTTGGTGGTTAACCTTGACTCGTTCTCCATATGCAATAGTCTTGGTGGTTAACCTTGACTCACTCTCCTTCGTGTAAAATAAGCCTTGACTCATGATTATGTCATGTTGTCTGTTGTTTCCACATCTCCTATTATACCATGATTACATTTTTTATGCTTACTAATGTATATCTATGACTTTTATGTCATCTTATTATGTCTTCTAACCCATTTATTATGCTTTATTCTTATGTTTATTCCCTTACTAGGCTTTTTAGATCATCCATTTGTTCATGTTATCCCTAGGTTATCCTATGAATATGAAAGGGCTGAAAGGAAGTTAGGAGTTCATAATGTATGATAAATAAATAAATGTTTTATTTAGTCCCATGTTTTTAGTTTTATGTACCTAGTCTTACAAATACACTACTCTTTACAATCCTTGACTTATAATTTTATAGTTAATTATGTTCAAAATCATGTAATAATATGTGAAAAGGGCTAGGATTGATATATATTGCACTCTGGTAAGATTTTATAATTCCCCCACTGTACCACTATAGACCCTCTCTACTTGTTGGAAGCCTCTATCATATGGGGAGGCATGACTAAGGTCCCAATAGCTCCATATCAATTTTAGACATTGTTCAGTGGCCATGGAGTGAGGTAGGACATCACAAAGTGGTATTAGATCCCTTTATTTCTTCTAACTATTGAGATACAATCCTTTTACACATATTATTACATGATTGTTTATATAAACATCCATTAATTAAAACCCAAAGATCATGAGTCCCAGTGTCTTTGGATGACTATGTTCATAATACATCAAAGTGAGACTAAAATAAAACACTATATTTTATTTTCCATAATGAGATACTAAATATTTTAGAGCTCTTAAAATCCATGAGATAACCTAGGGAATACATAGAAAAATTGATGAGCTTAAAATTCCTGTAAGTTAATAAACATGATAATGATGCATAACTTGTGATCCAAAAGTATAAAATATTATCATAAAAGAGATGGATAAAGATTAATCACATGGGATCATACCATAAAGAACATGGTATCATAAGATGTTGGAATCATAGAAAATGTGGTAGAAATATATTACATGACATAAACATGAGTCAAGTATAACAACCTAGATAATATCACATGGTGGACAAAGTCCCATAATGGATTAGGTTTACTCCCTAATCCCACACATAACACATCATGAGACTAAAGATTTACCCAATGCATTAGAGTCGTATTTAGGTGAACCCATCATAATATGTTCATGATTTATGTGTTACAAAAAAATGGAATCAATCATAATTCATAACATAAGAATTACACATGGAAATAAAGTGGGTTATATAATCTTACCTCATATCACTATCAAAGGGAATTTCACAATGAAGGAATTTGAGAAACAAACTTATAGCATGTATTACTCCATAAAATTAAGGTATAATAAGATATTTATATATGTGAGAGACATATATACATAATTTAGAAGCAATCCATAACATCAAAGGTTGTTATCATTTATGAAAATGTATTTAAAATATTAAATGAAATATTTATTGAGAAAAATTCCCTTTTCACTTTGAAATCAATTTTTCAAAATTTAAAAATTTACAAAATATTATAAAAAAAATTATTTATTAAAGAAACAGGGAAAATTATAGAGTAATATTGAATAGATTGAGTTTCCATGACAACGGTTAATTCCGTACATGTTGCATAAGTTAAAAAAACATTCCTTTCACACTATTTTAAAAAGGTTAAAAAGTACCTCGTTTAGAAAACGGTAAGAAGATTCCTTCAATTTTTTTTGTAAAAATCCAAAAATAGATAAAAATTTATTTAATAAATAATTTTTATACTGTTAAAACATTCTTGATTTTTTTTAGAAAACATAGATATAGAAGAAAAAGGGTTTTTGTCCGAAGAGATAAATAATGTCATCTTTTCTTAAAAACATTTTCTCAATCATTTTAAGTACCATAGAGAGAAAAATGGTACTATTAATTTAAAATTTCATGAATAAAAATTGGATAATAAAATTAATGGTTTTATTATACAATTATCAATTAATTTCTTATAATATAAATTCAAGTATAAATAATCCTGATTAAAATGAGATTGAAACATAAACCCTGACCGCTTTGGTAACTTTTGAGCCACAACTCACATGAATGAAGTTAATGAATTTTAAATTAAAATATAATTAAGTATTTATGATTAATGGTATAAAATGTAAATTTTCAGTATGTTCACTATTTAAAATAAATTATGCGCATAAAATAACATGTGTCTCAAAGAAAGAAGTTTTGAGATGATACCGTGACCCCGAGTCCAAAATTTGTCATATATGTATTTAATAGTATGTATAATAAACTTATATCAACTATTTTTTTCTTAATAACCATTTAAATGTTTAATACCTTATACTTAAACCATTTAATTCATGTATTTTAATGACATATTTAATTACTTAATCAGTTATGTTTGTGTCAGGTGTTTTAAGGACACTCATTTCAAAATTTTGAAACGTCATTAGTGTGTTGAACATGGTAAAAGGGGTCATTGTTCAATTGTATATAGAATAATAATAATGAAATAATTATAAATTTTATACATAGATCATACCTTTAAAAGTAACCATGAATTATGTTTATGAAAAATGAACTACTTTGCAATCATGAAGATGGTAGGCTGTACGCACGCATGCGTAACATTTTTCATTTTTCAATGATCACGATGGAAAGAAGGAAAGTGTTATTTTATCTTTAAAAAATTATTATAATATCATAAATATAATATTATTTCTTTAAATACACTTACATATACCACCTATGTGATGTAGTAATAAAAAGCGAATCACATCGATTTGTGAGGCGGTAGTTCGCCGTACACACGAACGACATTATCATTTTTCCATGGTAATGTAAGAAGTTATATGATATGTTACTTATAAAAAATAATTATTATTTCATGAATATAATATATAAACATTAAATAAATTATCATAAATATTTGTGGAAGGAGATGATGGAAAACGAATTACATTGGTTCGTGAGGTTGTTGTCCGTCGTACACACGAATGATGGTTTCATTTTCAATTTGATGGAAGAAGAGATGGATAAATATTATGACATAAAAATAATAAAATATTATTATATAGTATATATGGGTGTTATTATATTTTAATTGTTAATAAATAATTTATGGTGAATAGTGAAGAAGTAAAAAGAAGGAGCTCGGTGAAGACAATTACCATCGCTTAGAAGAATCTTCTTTAGATCTCATATTAAGAAACCTAAGGTTAGAATTTTGGAAAGAAAAGAAGATATATAATGTGTATAAGGATTTTAGAGAGAGAATTTTTTAGGGTTTGTTTGATCCAAGTGGCTTGAGAGGTGCAAATAAGTGAGGGTAGGGGGTTCCCTTTTATAATTGAGGAGTGGAAATTTTGTAAATACCTAAAACTATTCAATATTGGGAAGTCGGTCTCAAGATAAGTGCCTCCAAAATTGATAAATAATGTAGTGTATGTGTTATATGGTCGATAAAAACCACCACCATTCAAAAATAAACTTTTTTAAATAAGTTATTCCATTTACCTCAAAGGTTACTCACTTTTACCATTTTAGTTTTCACCAGGGTAACTAGTTTTTTTTACTATTTTTACTATTAATTATGAAAAAACTTAATTTAAACTAATTAAATAATATTAATTATGATTATTCAAAATATTTAATCAATTTAATCAAATTTAAAACACAGAATTGGAAGAATCTAATTTAAAATTAAACCCACAAAACGTGTTGAAAAATAGTTTCCCAAGAAAAGCATTTTCACACAATAGATGATCTTATATTCACTTTATGACTAGAAATCATCATTATATTAATTTTAATTCATATAAATATATGTATAATATATGTATTTAATTTAAATATTTCCTTACTAGTGTTTATTTTAATTAATTAAAATGGGTAAATTTT
This sequence comes from Viscum album, assembly GCA_963277665.1. Classification (NCBI taxonomy): domain Eukaryota; kingdom Viridiplantae; phylum Streptophyta; class Magnoliopsida; order Santalales; family Viscaceae; genus Viscum; species Viscum album. The sequence goes on from OY728150.1 coordinate 1,847,099,378, forward strand.
ATGAATTTAAAAATAGTTTGCAGAAAACTGTGTTTTTAAGCATAAAAATAAACTTATACAAAAAACATGAAAATTAATGATTAAAATGAAATTAATTATATTATAATAAATAAAATGGTTCATATTTAACTTTATAACTAAATCCAATATATAATTGAACTTTTAAATTACTTGATTTAATGAAAATAAATGACAGTATTTGAAATATTAGTAATTATCATTATTCAATGAAAATTAAAGTATTTCAGAAAAAAATAAAATTTCTCCATAATTTAATTTTGATATGCTGAATTCAAAAATTATTTTCATGTTATAAAATAAAATTTCTAAAAGTTCCACAACTTAATTATAATATTTTCTCACTAAAATCAATAAACATCATTTTTGAAGAAAATATATTTTTAGAATAAAAAATCTTTATTAAAAGTTAAATTATTATTTATTAATAATTTATAAATAAATTTATATTGAGTAGTAAATTTATATATATTTCATAAATTATTTAATACAATTCATACTATCCAATTTAATGGATCGGTTATAATGGTAATATATTTCATAGGTCATTTAAGCTTGGAGTTGTGTGTCATATATACTATCAAACATCATGTTATTATTTTAAATTCTCAAGGTGTTATATTATACCCTCCTTAAATAAATTACATCCTTGAAATTTGAACTCTTTCTTCGTTTGACATTTAAAAATTCCTTTGTGAAGAACCCACTTTATAAAAGGGTTAATAAAACTTCCTCTTAAAAGAGGGAAAAAGAAATACAGAGGTAATATGGAATAACACGTAACTAGATTTAAAAGTAGGAGAACATTAGTGGGAAATGAAAATATTAATATATAAGAAAAATGTAAATAATTACTAAGAGTGATAGAGATAATTGATAATAATAAAGTGAACGATCAAGAGAAAGTTAACATCCACAAAACCATAATTCTATTATGAGTTAAAATCCATTGATTCATCAGATATAAAGGTAATATGATAATTTTTTTGTTTCAAGATACTTTTACTATAGTTGAGATATTAGTTTACTATAAAGATATAGAACACCTAAAAATATACTTGTTATATTTTTATTTCATAAACACAATTTCATCAATTGGTTGTGCTTTGATCACTTTCCACTTCACATCTTAGTCTAAGGAATGAATATACAATATGATTTTTTATGTACGAAGCACTAAAATTAACTTTTAATATATCATTAGATCCATAAAAGAGTAAAAATATATTCATCCTATCTTTATTAAAACCAAAATGGATATAAAAAATTAAGATAATACACAAAATGAATATGAATATATTAATATCCAAAATTCAACAATAAAACCAAAGTTTTAACATAGATCATTCCTTAAATAAATAACCCTATATCCCAAATAACCTCAATAAACTCAATATGAAAGAAGGGTTTAACCTCAAAGGTTATCTCATACCCTTTAAGTTATATCTCCAAAAATATAATAGCATTCTTCCCAAATAACCCTTTATGTTAAACCTAAAGGTTATATATATCCCAACCCAATAAAATGGTTCCCAAAATATCATTAATCACCTCAAAATCCTAAGAATTCTATAATGACTTGGATTTCCATGTTTTTTTAAATAATATATGGATTAATTTTGAGACCAGGCGCTAAGATAGTGTGCGATTCCGAGTCCCAATGTGCCCGGAAAAAATGTTTTAAATATATTAAATTATTAAATAACATGCTTGTGAAGTTTTCTTGAAAAAGTGGAATAAATTCTAAATGGGAGACTGGATCGAAAATCTGTGGGCACCATTGAGTTCAGAACAATGGTTTTTCCCTAAGTGCGACCTAACTTTGGTTGGCACAGGTTGTTTGTGGAAAGTTATCACATGCGTTTAAAATGAATAAAGTAATTTAAGAAAAAAATATTTTATTTCATTTGTTGACATAGTGACACAACAACATGTTTTTTATTTAAATGAATCCCTTTTTCAGAGATCTAGGGTTAGTCTCATAACCTTGGAATCCTCTGGAGACGTGGAGAGAGATAAGGAGAATTATCTCCAGCATGCGACGATGAAATCTCAGATCCAAGATTGGTGTACACCAATATTGTCAGATCTCTCCAACTATGACATCGTGACAACCATTCTTCCTTAGCAAGTGATCTGAATCTAGGTAGGATGTGTTATTTTTATTTTTTTTCTGTTCTTGAAATCCTATGATGAACACAGGCTAATATATGAATAGATTATCCCGCAGATTGATTGTATTTACTGGATGGGTTATTTGTGGGATTTATTGGGAGTTGATTCTTGAGTTTTGTTAAGATTTTTTTATCATTCTAATGGTGAGGAACCAAGATCTACATGAACATCAATCGAGGTTCTTCCCTCTCGATTTGTTGTGATTTTCTCCCCCAGTTCTTCAATTCTTCATTCTTCCCCACGCTTTGAACTCCTCGTGAACAATTGATCATTGCACCTTCTATTTTTGGTGAAATAATCCAAAACCGTAGACCCAACATTGAGATGAATTGATGGAGGTGTGATAGTGGGTACAATATTAAATTGAATGACGGTGGGTTTCAAATCTGCATTATTTAGTGGAAATGAAGAATGTATACGATCATATTTTCTGAGCCGATTGAAGGCATTAATCCTATCAATTTGGTGTTAGGATGATGGAATGAGATCATATTTATATTTTTGAGGTGAATGGACCACCAGAATGGAATCCAGGTGATTGACGGTGTTAGAGGGAGGAAGAAGATGGGTTTCTAGAAAACATGATACACATGGCGTGTAGTCCTTGACTACATGGCGTGTATCCCCCTTTGGAGGAACTTGGTGTGTACCACGGGAGGTACACAAACATGGGGTGGAGTACATGGGTTTCCTACACGGCGTGTACTCCCCCACATGACTTGTCTTGGATCAAGTACACAGGTTACCCCATGTACTAGTACATGAGTAGAGACACACGGGTTGACGCTGTGTATTGGCACATGGCTGGAGTATATAGACGAACCTTGGATGCTAGGACACGGTGTGTAACCCCTCTACACACCGTGTACCTCTATTCTACATGAGAAGGTTTAAATGACATGGTTCATTATACACAGGCAGTAACCGGAGTCAAGGGACATGATGTGTGACACTACTACACACTATGCACCCCTTTCTATATGGATTTACCTCCTTGTCCTTCGTATCATGGATAAGTTTAATTAGGGTTTGTTATCTTTATTGTTCCCTTGAAGGTTGGTCTGAATCATTTCATACTCCTAGGACTATGATCCCTTCAGTAAGAATTCCTGGATAGAGTTTTTGGAATCCCCCCGAGAGGCCTAGAGTAGGATCCTCTATTCATCTTCGCGTCCTAGGTGGATTCCTTGGTATTTACTTGACCGATTATACCAGGCATCGATCCTCTACCCAGTGGGTTAATCTAGATAAAGTTATTGGTATCACCCCATGGACCTGGCTGTGATCCTCATATGTGTATTGTATTCTCTTCAAATCTATTAGCGTATCTCTCTCATGGCAGTACTCAATGAGTAGTACCTCTTGGACATACATCATTAGTGCTACCAGACTCAGCAGTGTGTTCTCCTGAATGAGTACTTTTTGGAATCTTCTCGCTGAATTCATAGGGTTAGTATACAGTGATTGTGACTTACCTTTAGACTGTGTGTCTTGGATTGAGTATATCTGGATATTATTATTATATGTGATGTATACATATACCTGTGTAGATATGATTGCACTTTCTTTTTTTTGTATTGCTTTGTGGTTTCAAGGTGTCCTACTGAGTATTGTTATACTCACCCCTAGATGGTCTTTACCCTCATGTGTCATGTCTTGTGCAGATGATTGAAATTTTGATAGAGTCCTAGGTGGACGAGGACCAGGCGATGCCTTGTGAGACCAGGCAGGCCTGAGGTGTGTTCCTACAGCTACAGACAAAATCCCCAGTACCTTTACTTACAGGTTGGACTTGTATTTAAAAAATCTTTAAGGTGAGATTGTTTTCTAGCCCTATTTGCTTTAATTTAATTTCTGTCATAATCTGGTTGTGGGATATAGTTGTATAAATGCATTGGTTACTTAGTGGTTTTTTTACATTTCAACATTTTGTGGGCTTGGATATGTGTTCATGCATACATGTACATAGCCAATGCCTCCTATTTTAGTGACATTCCTACTCGATGCTAGTCACCAACCCTAGCCCATTGGAGGTGGGCTTGAGGATTCACATCATGGTCCACACTAGGATGGGTCCTGATAGAGTAGTATTAGAAGAGGTAGGTTCTAATTTAGGACTAGGAGTCTATGAGATTGGTTTGGGGAAATAATTCTAAGTGTTTTAGGTCAGGGAATCTAGTGCTGGTGTGGTGGCTGATGTATCCATACTCCAAGACTCTGATAACCAGATTTTTGACTCAGTACATGAGAATACTAGTTATAGGGAAAATAATGGTACATGCATCATATAGGAATGTGTTGTGGTTTCCATGTCCTTCTTGAGTTAGCTCTCCAGATATACTCATTGATCATGGTACATTTTTTTAGGATGCATCTATGACATATATCATCTAGGATTTAGTATCTTGATCATGAGGATGACCCCCTCAGTGATGAGGCTTCGATACAGGGATTTATTCCCCATATGTTACCTCCAGGTGGTGCACCAGCCATACTGCCACTTGTAGAGCAACACATGGTACCTACCATACCAGTGGATGAGAAGTTCAAGCTGGGCATGCTTCATGAGTTTTAAGCGACAGAGACCCCTCTGGTTCTGAGGTGAGCCCGACCCACAGGTAGTTGATGATTAGTTTGAGGTAGTGACCTGAGTTTTCTGTCTAGTGAGGACATAAGCAAATTAGATGGTGATCCTGGAGGTGAGCCTTCTACATGGATCCATAGAATGATGGTGGATTTTAACTACCCAAACTTACAACAAGGTGACTATTTCATGGAAAAAGTTTGAGTTCCTATTTATAGAGGAGTTCTCACCAGTTACGCTGAGGTATGTGCGTATTCAAGAGCTTCTTCAGCTTCAGTAGGGCAGTATGTCAGTGGCTAATTATTCATTGAGTTTCACCAACCTTTATAGGTACTCTATGGATATGGTTTGAGATTATTACTTCAGGGCTCATACATTTGGGAAAGGTCTGCGTAACAAAATATTATCCAGTGTTATCCCTAAGTTCATTCCTACTTATGATGAGGCTACTTGAGTGGGCTTTGGTGGTTGAAAGATTCTTGGTTGAGTAGATACAACTGATGAGATTCCGTAGTGGGAAAGTGGGAGAAAATACCTCAGAAGAAGGAATCCTATGTTAGTCCCAGGGACCTGGACGTAGGATATGTTTTAGGAGGAGATCCCGGGATAGAGGATCTACAATTTAGGGATCATAGGTTGGGTACAATGAACCTAGAGAGAGGCGGTGCAATTTATGTAGCAGTAGGGGACATCTCACTCGAGATTGTCCAACCCACCATACTAATGACATGGAGATTGTGGATAGACCACCAAGGTATAGACAATGATAAGATTAGGTAGATCTATAGGGTGGTGGACATGGAAGAGGAGTTGGGAGAGAAGTAGGAGGTGATTGACATTTCGACTTGTTACCACCACCACCCCTAGGTGGTCCACACCTAGCTCAGGGATATAGAGGAAAAGGGTGGTGACAACTGCATGCAGTCGAGGATTATGACCCATGGGATCTAGTAATGATTCAAGGTATGATCTATGTATTTTCTACATTAGCTTTTGTAATGATAAACACAAGTTCTAGTCATTTCTTTCTTGCCACATATCTTGTACGAGACCTAGAGATTTCGGTTGAAACATTGACTCAACCCTTACTCTTAGAGATACCTACTGGAGGAGACTCAATTTTCACAATCTTATGTTGACAGTGTGACTTGACCCTTGGAGGTGATAGTTTTGGTTGGAACCTCTTGGTGGCAGCATCGAGTCCTTACAACATCATTCTTGGTATAGATTAGTTATCTGCAGTCCGTGCCCAGATTGGCCGTTTTAAGCAAAGGGTGTGGTGTTTCCATAGTGATGGAATGAGGTTTTCCTTTTTCAGTGAAAAGGAAACCCAGATAGTACAATATAAACTCATTTATAGGAGGGTTCAACTGATTACTCATTAATTGGCTAGCCTGACCCTTGGTGTAGTGGATGTTATGAGTTTCTAGTTTCCTATAGTGGTGGCAAAGCATGAGGAAATATTTCCTGAAGATTTTCTAGGTTTACCTCCCCACTGAGAGATAGAATTTTTCATTGATTTACACCCTGGGATGGCACTGATATCTACACCAAAATATTAGATGGATCCCATAGAGCTTCATGAGATGAGAGTGTAGTTGGAGGACTTGTAGAGGAAGAGTTTCTTGAGACCCAGTGTTTCACCCTGGGCAACCCCAGTTTTGTTTTCCAAAAAGGAATATGGGAGTTTGAGGTTATGTGTGGAATATTGGCACTTGAACCAGGTGAATATGAAGAACAAGCATCCACTACCAAGGATCGATGACCTCTTTGATCAGTTGAGAGGGTCCCGATGGTTCTCAAAGATTAACCTCCGATCAGGCTATCACCAACTGTGAGTACAAAAAAAGGATATACCAAAGACAATCTTCAGATGTCATTATGGTCATTATGAGTACTTGGTGATGCCCTTTGGCATGAAAAACTCCCCAACAGTGTTCATGGGACTCAAGAAATAGATCTTTCAGACTTACTTGGACCGGTTCGTGGTAGTCTTTATCGATGACATCCTTGTGTACTCGACGTCTAAGGAAGAGCATGAGAGACAATTAAGGATAGTTCTGTATGTACTCTGAGAGAACTAAATTTATGGGAAACTCTCTAAGTGCCAATTCTAGATTCAGATAGTCCACTTTCTAGGTCACATTATCTCAGTGGATGGATTGATAGTGGACCCATCCAAGGCCAAGGTAGTGTTAGCATGGGAGCCACCTAATAAAATGATGGAGGTACGAAGATTCCTCGAGTTAGAAGCCTATTATCAAAGATTCATACCTGATTTATTTAGGATATTATCACCTATTACATCTTTTAACCGAAAGGAGAATCCTTTTGTGCGGACATAGAAGTGTCAGAAAACTTTTTAGAAATTGAGGTAGAGTTTGAAGAGTGCTCCGATCTTGAGATTTCTAGAGGAGGGCGTTGAGTACGTAGTGTTATTCGATGCATCAGGAATTGGACTTGGTTGTGTCCTAATACAGAGGAAAGAGGTGATTACCTATGTCTCACACTAGTTGAGACCACATGAGTAGAATTACGTGACCCATGACCTTGAGTTAGTAGCGGTAATATTCTTATTGAATATGCAGAAACACTACTTGATGGGAGAGCAGTTTATCATCTACTCTAACCATAAAAGTATCAAGTATATCTTCTCTCAGAAGTATATTAACTTGAGACAGAGGTGATGGCCAAAGTTACTCCAGGATTATAACTTCGAAATTATCTATACTCCTGGGAAGGGGAATGTGGTAACATATTCTCTCAGTAGGAGATCTAGTTCATAGTTTCTAAATGAGGTGGCAAAGAAGTTAGCCTTGTTATAGTTATCCTTAGTGGATGGAGATAGAGCAGCATACCTCAAGTTGATGGTTATCACCCCTCCAATCTACAGTGAGTCAGGGAGGCACAACTTGGGGACACTGACTATGAGACCCTACATGCTCAAATGTCCAAAGGGAATGCTCCTAATGGACATTCAAAATGTGGGGAGAACGTTGTTATTTCAGAGGATGCACAATAGTACCAATGATGTTGTAGGAGGATAATATGATGGAGTTTTATACATCCCCTTTAGTGGTACATTTAGGTGTGGTGAAGATGTACTAAGACCTACGACATTAGTTTTGGTGGCTAGGGATGAAGATAAGAGTTACAGAGTTTGTTTATCGATGCCTTAATTGTCAGCAAGTGAAGGATGAGCACCAGGTTCTAGTGGGTTTAGCTCAAACCCTTTAGGTGTTGGGGTGTAAGTAGGATGATATATCTATGAACTTCATGATGGGTTTACCATGTATATCTAGGGGAAATGATTCCATCTGTGTGATCATTGACTGACTCCCCAAGTTGTCCCACTTTCTAGATATCTGATAGTAGAGTTTAGTGGAGAGATTGGGATGCCTCTACGTTCAGGATATAGTTTGAATCCACGGAGTTCCATCGACGATAGTTTCAGATTTTGATGCTCGCTTCACATCCCGGTTGTGGAAGGGACTACAGGAGGCTTTTGGGACCCATTTGTGCTTGAGAACAACATTTCACCCACAAATTAATATCCAGACAGAGAAGACCATTCAAGTTCTAGAGGATATGCTGTGAGCTTGCATGTTAGGCTTTCACCATAGTTGGGAGGATCATCTACCACTATTGGAGTTTGCGTAAAGCAACATATACCATTTCACCATTGGCATTAAACAATTTGAGGCTTTGTACGAGCGAACCTACATGTCACCACTTTGCTGGACTGAACCAGTAGAGTCCGTACTCATGGACCCAGAGTTGGTGAGAGCTACTACAGATAAGGTGAAGATCATCCAAGAGTAGATGAAGATTGCCCAGAGTCATTAGAAGTCTTATGTTGACCAGTGATGGAGGCCTTTAGAGCCCAAGTAAGGAAACCATGCGTTCCTATAGGTTTCACCTCGATGTGGATTATATAGATTTGGACAGGTCGGTGAGTTATCTCCAAGGTTAATCGACCCTTTCTAGATACTATGTAAAGTTGGCAAGGTGTCATACTGCTTACCTCTACCCCCATAGTTAGAACGAGTACACGATGTCTTCCACCTGTCGCAGTTAAGGAGGTATGTGCACAACCCATCACACTCCATTGACTGGGACAAGTTGGACATCGAGGATGGAGAAAATTTTGCTGAGTACCCAGTGTAGATCGAGGATTGAAAAGAGAGGATCCTTCATGGGTGATTGGTGACCTTGGTTCATGTCTGGTGGCAGTATGGGAATCTCTTGGAGAGAAATTGGGAGTGGGAGGCTCAGATTCGTGCTCAGTACCCTCATCTTTTTGAGTAGCCTTTGTTTTGGTTTTTTGGATTTTTAAATACCCAAGGTGGGGAGAAGGTAATGACTTAGATTTTCCATGTATTATTTTTAAATATTATATGGATTAATTTTAAGACTAGGTGCTGAGACGGCGTGCGATTATGAGGCCTATTTTTCCCGAAACAAATGTTTGAAATATATTAAAATATTAAATAACACGCACATGTAGTTTTCCTAAAAAAGTGAAATATATTCTAAATGGGTGTCTGGATTAGAAATTTTATGGAACTGTTGAGTTTAGAACAACGGATTTACCCTAGGTGCGACCTGACATTGTTCGGCACAGGTTGTTTTTGGAAATTCATCACAAGAATTTAAAATGAATAAAATAATTTAAGAAAAAAAATATTTTATTTAATTTGTTAATGTAGCGACGCAGGAATATGTTTTATCTTTAAATGAATCCATTTTTAAGAGATCCATGGTTAGCCTTATAACCCTATAATCCTCTAGAGATGTGGAGAGAGAGATCTGGAGAATTCTCTCAAGTAGGCGATAATGAAATATCAGATCCAACACTACGGGAAAAATGGGTATTTGCGACGGGATTTATTCCCGTCGCAAATAGCCCCGTTAAAAACTTATTTGCGACGGGGGTATTTGCCCGTCGCAAATAAGTAGCCTTTTGCGACGGGATAGCTTTCCCCGTCGCAAAAGGACTGGCGCGCTTTGCGTGCCAAATCGCGGGAAACATATTTGCGACGGGGGAATACTCCCGTCGCAAATACCGGCGGTGGTAAAAGGTATTTGCGACGGGAATATTCTCCCGTCGCAAATACTATGTCGGCAGGTTGTTATTTGCGACGGGACCCGTCGCAAATAACTATTTAACCGTTGACCGTAATAAATGATGGCTAAGGTATTTGCGACGGGTACCGTCGCAAATAATATTATTTGCGACGGGTATCCCGTCGCAAATGGACCCGTCGCAAATAATCTAACCTATAAATACCCCCATCTGTTTTTTTCAAATCATTCTCAAACTCCATCTTCTTCTTCTCTCAAAATTCTATTTCTAAAATTCAGTTTTTCTCAAGTTTAATTTTTTTCTACGGAGTTGATATTGAAGTTTTGAAGAACAATCAGAGATCAACCTCAGATCAATTTTCAAGGTATTTATGTTCATTTTAATTTAATATTTATTTTTAATTTTTTATTAGTTTCAATTATTCTTAATTAGTTGTAATTTAATTATGTTTACATTGTTTTGTTACTTAATAAATTTAAATTATTAGTATTGTTCATAGTTAATGGTAATTAGGAATAATTAGTAATAATTTTTAATAATTAAGAATAAATATTAATAATTAGTAATAAATACCAATAATTAGGAATAATAACATTATTACATTATTACTATATTTTATTATTAATATTAAAATAATAGAATTTTTTATATATATACAATTCTCTTTTCATCTGTGTGTTTGGTGTCTCCACATGTATTATTTGTATGTGGAGATAGAAAACACACAGATGAAAGGAGAATTGTATATAATATAGAAAATTATATTATTTTAATATTAATAATAAAATATACTAATAATATTATTATTCCTAATTATTGGTAATTATTCCTAATTATTGGTAATTATTCATTTAATTACTAATAATTAGGAACAATTACTAATAATTATCAATAATTAGGAATAATTAGTAATAATTAGTAATAATTACCAATAATTAGTAATAATTACCAATAATTAGTAATAATTACCAATAATTAGTAATACTTACCAATAATTAGTAATACTTACCAATAATTAGTAATAATTACCAATAATTAGTAATAATTACCACTAATTAGTAATAATTAGGAATAATTACAAATAATTACCAATAATTAGTAATAATTAGTAATAATTAGTAATAATTAGTAATAATTACCAATAATTAGTAATAATTAGTAATAATTAGTAATAATTAGTAATAATTACTGATAATTACCAATAATTACCACTAATTAGTAATAATTACCGATAATTACCAATAATTACCGATAATTAGTAATAATTATCGATAATTAGTAATAATTAGTAATAATTAGTAATAATTAACAATAATTAGTAATAATTACCAATAATTAGTAATAATTACCAATAATTACCCATAATTACCGATAATTACCAATAATTAGGAATAATTACCAATAATTACCCATAATTACCGATAATTACCAATAATTAGGAATAATTATCAATAATTAGGAATAATTACCAATAATTAGTAATATTTACCAATAATTACCAATAATTACCAATAATTAGTAATAATTACCAATAATTACCAATAATTAGTAATAATTACCAATAATTACCCATAATTACCGATAATTACCAATAATTAGGAATAATTACCAATAATTAGGAATAATTACCAATAATTAGGAATAATTGCCAATAATTACCAATAATTACCAATAATTACCAATAATTACCAATAATTAGTAATAATTACCGATAATTACCCATAATTACCAATAATTACCAATAATTAGGAATAATTACCAATAATTAGGAATAATTACAAATAATTAGTAATATTTACCAATAATTACCAATAATTACCAATAATTAGTAATAATTACCAATAATTACCAATAATTAGTAATAATTACCAATAATTACCCATAATTACCGATAATTACCAATAATTAGGAATAATTACCAATAATTAGGAATAATTACCAATAATTAGGAATAATTACCAATAATTAGTAACATTTACCAATAATTACCAATAATTACCAATAATTAGTAATAATTACCAATAATTACCAATAATTAGTAATAATTACCGATAATTACCGATAATTACCGATAATTATCAATAATTAGGAATAATTACCAATAATTAGGAATAATTACCAATAATTATCAATAATTAGTAATAATTACCAATAATTACCAATAATTACCGATAATTACCGATAATTAGTAATAATTAGTAATAATTAGTAATAATTAGGAATAATTTGTAATAATTACCAATAATTAGTAATAATTACCAAAAATTAGTAATAATTACCGATAATTACCCATAATTATCGATAATTACCAATAATTAGAAATAATTACCAATAATTAGTAATAATTAGTAATAATTAGTAATAATTACCAATAATTAGTAATAATTAGTAATAATTAGTAATAATTAGTAATAATTAGTAATAATTACCAATAATTAGTAATACTTAACAATAATTAGTAATAATTACCAATAATTAAGAATAATTACCAATAATTACCAATAATTACCGGTAAATAGTAATAATTAGTAATAATTAGAAATAATTACCAATAATTAGTAATAATTAGTAATAATTACTAATAATTAGTAATAATTAGTAATAATTAGTAATAATTACCAATAATTAGTAATAATTAGTAATAATTAGTAATAATTAGTAATAATTACCAATAATTAGTAATAATTACCAATAATTAGTAATAATTAGTAATAATTAATAATAATTACCAATAATTAGTAATAATTACCAATAATTAGTAATAATTACCAATAATTACCAATAATTAGTATTAATTACCAATAATTAGTAATAATTACCAATAATTACCAATAATTAGTAATAATTAGTAATAATTAGTAATAATTACCAATAATTAGTAATAATTAGTAATAATTAGTAATAATTAGTAATAATTACCAATAATTAGTAATAATTACCAATAATTAGTAATAATTACCAATAATTAGTAATAATTACCAATAATTAGTAATAATTACCAATAATTAGTAATAATTACCAATAATTACCAATAATTAGTATTAATTAGTAATAATTAGTAATAATTACCAATAATTACCAATAATTAGTAATAATTAGTAATAATTAGTAATAATTACCAATAATTAGTAATAATTAGTAATAATTAGTAATAATTACCAATAATTAGTAATAATTAACAATAATTAGTAATAATTAGTAATAATTAATAATAATTACCAATAATTAGTAATAATTACCAATAATTACCAATAATTAGTATTAATTAGTAATAATTAGTAATAATTACCAATAATTACCAATAATTAGTAATAATTAGTAATAATTAGTAATAATTACCAATAATTAGTAATAATTAGTAATAATTAGTAATAATTAGTAATAATTAGTAATAATTAGTAATAATTATCAATAATTAGTAATAATTAACAATAATTAGTAATAATTACCAATAATTAGTAGTAATTACCAATAATTAGTAATAATTACCAATAATTTGTAATAATTACCGATAATTACCAATAATTACTAATAATTACCAATAATTAGTTATAATTACCAATAATTAGTATTAATTAGTAATAATTACCAATAATTGGTAATAATTAGTAATAATTACCAATAATTAGTAATAATTAGTAATAATTAGTAATAATTACCAATAATTAGTAATAATTACCAATAATTAGTAATAATTAGTAATAATTAGTAATAGTTAGTAATAATTAGTAATAATTAGTAATAATTAGTAATAATTAGTAATAATTAACAATAATTAGGAATAATTACCAATAATATTAGTACTATGAAAATAATAAAAAATTTATATAATATTAAAATTATCAATATTTGTAACATGTTTTGCTTTATTCTCAACATATTTAATTCTTAAAGATTCAATTTTTAGGTCTATCTCAATAAAAAGTTTGCGTCAGTCATGTATGATCTAAACTCTATAATTATCCTAGCTTGAGTGTTTTTTCTAACAAATTATTCAAAACCAATAATACTTTTATATTTTATAGAGAAATATGGAACAACGAGGTCGTCAACAATCATTATTAGGTGACCGCATATGGATAAATCAACGTAGAAATCCAAATGATTCTGGTTTAAATCCAGTATATGTAGAGGGTGTGGAGACTTTTTTATCATTTGCGGCATCAAATCCAGAATTTGTTTCAGAAGGCAAAATAAAATTCCCTTGCATAAAATGTGCATTGAGAACGTTTGAAACGTTTGACAAAGTGGGAGAACATCTCTTGCATTTTGGTTTTCAACCAGATTATGTTTTTTGGTATCAACATGGTGAACGCAGTTCCAGAGCAGGTGATACCCACTTGATTCCGGATCCATCCCGGTTTCAAGATTTAGTACATGATGTTGCAGGTTCATCTGTTCAACATACAGAAACTCCGGCTGATATAGCTTCAAATCCTGAGTTGGCACCGTCTGAATTTTATGAGTTGTTGAAGTCTACTGAGGATGCATTATATCCTGGCTACAATATGAGAAAATTAGAAGCAGTTTCAAAATTTATGGCTATCAAATCAGATAACGGAATGTCAAACACCTGTTTTGACCAGATATTTTCTTTGCTTAAAACACTGTTACCCGAAGGAAATGTTTTACCTGCAAATTACTATGAGAGTAAGAGGCTGGTTCGAAATTTGGGACTTACTTGTCAGAAGATTCATGCATGTTCAAATGAATACATTTTATATTCTGGGGAAAATGAGTCGTTGGATAGTTGTCCCACATGTGGGAAACTGAGATATAAAGAAGGACAACACGAGAAGTCTGGTTTGATTCCTGTAAAATAGTTGAGATATTTTCCGCTTACATCCAGACTTCAGCGTTTATTCATGTCTAAGAATACAGCAACAATGATGTCATGGAATAAAGAGAATATTTCAACCGATAAAAGCTTGAATCATCCAGCCGATGGTGATTCATGGAAAAATTTTGATAGAGTGCATCCATCCTTTGCTTTAGAAGCTAGAAATGTTCGACTGGGCCTTTCCACTGATGGTTTCTGTCCGTTTGGATCTTATGGTAGTCAATATTCATGTTGGCCTATTTTTTTAACTCTGTACAATTTACCTCCATGGATATTGATGAAGGAGCCATATATCTTTTTGACTTTACTAATTCCAGGACATCCGAAGAAAAATATTGATGTTTATTTGAAACCATTGATTGATGAATTAAATTTATTGTGGAGTACTGGTGTTAGTACATATGATGTTGCAACGAAACAAAATTTCATACTGAGAGCAGCATTGATGTGAACAATAAGTGACTTCCCGGCTTATGGGATGTTATCTGGCTGGAGTACACATGGTCAGAAATCATGTCCTTACTGTATGGGAGAGAACAAAGTATTTATGCTCATTCATGGAAAGAAACCTTGTTATTTTGACTATCATCACAGATTTCTTCCAGCTGATCATCCTTTTCGTAGAAACAGATCTCATTTCAGAAAAGGAACAGTTGAAAGGGATGGACCTCCAAAAATGCTATCAGGTTCGGAGTTAAAATCAGTTGTATTTTCATTACCTCCCATCAATTTTGGTCCCACAATAAACCAACAGAAAATTTCTGGTTTTGGGAAAGAACACAATTGGATTAAACGTAGCATATTTTGGGATTTTCCATATTGGTCTGATTTGTTGGTCCGACACATGTTAGATGTCATGAATATTGAGAAGAACTATTTTGATAATTTGTTTCATACAGTTTTGGATATGCCAGGAAAGAGAAAAGACAATGTAAATGCACGTTTAGATCTTTCCCAAATTTGTAGGCGTCCAGAATTGGAACTGTTTGAGAATGTCAGAACAGAAAGGTTACTGAAACCAAAAGCAGCTTATACACTGTCTAAAGAAAACCATTTATTATTTTGTTTGTGGATTGCAGATTTGAGACTTCCAGATGGTTGTGCTTCCAATTTGTGTAGATGTGTAAAGAATGGTCATATTACTGGATTAAAAAGTCATGATTGTCATGTTATAATGGAAAGACTTCTAGCCATTGGATTAAGAGGTCTGTTGAATTCTGTGATTTGGGATTCCATAACAGACATGTCTCATTTTTTTCAGGAAATTTGTGCGGCTACAGCAGATTATGATGCTCTAGGAAAACTTGAAAAAGATGTTGTTGTAATTATATGTAAACTGGAAAAAATATTTCTGCCGTCTTTCTTCGACTCAATGGAACATTTGATGTTACATTTTCCATATGAAGCCAAATGTGGAGGTCCAGTACAGTTTCGATGGATGTACCCATTTGAAAGATGCATGCAAAAATTGAAAAGAAAAGTACGTAACAAAGCATCTGTTGAAGGATCTATTGCAGAAGCTTATTTGCAAGAAGAAATATCTTTTTTCTGCTCCCATTATTTTGAATCTGAGTATCCTTCAAAACACAACCGAATGGGACAGAATGAGAGGAATATTGATGAAATCGACAATCAATTATCTGTTTTCAACCATTCAGAGCTTGGTTTTGGTGGAGTTTATGAACGCTGGCTTTCAGATGATGAACATCATAGAGCTCATACGTATGTTCTGCTCAACTGTGAAGAGATGAAATCAGTTGTACTGTAAGTGTTTATATCACTTATTCTATCATTTATGTTACAGTAAATAACTTTGGTTTTTATAGGTTGTATGATAATCATATCAAGAAACAAATTCCACAAATTACAGCAGCTTCTCTCGAAGAACGTCGACTGAAAAATTTCTCTCAGTGGTTTCAAAATCTGGTAACATAAATTCTTTATCTTTTAGAAACTCATTCAATGTATAGTTTACTATATTGATAATTATTTCACAAATTTTCAGGTGTCTCGACATGCTGATAAAATTGACAAACGGCTGTGTGTATTGAGTAACCCACCTTCCAAACTTGTTAAAACTTATAATGCATATGTGGTGAATGGATTTCGATTCCACACACATGCATATGGGGAATCGAAAAAAACAATGAACATTGGAGTTAGCTTGAGAGGATCTCATCATCGAGAAAATAAAGTTGACTTTTATGGCATACTTGATGAAATCATTGAACTCTGTTATCTTGGAAAACATTACATAACCATGTTCAAATGTCGGTGGTTGGATACAGAGAGAGGCACGCGTGTTCATCCGACTCATGGAATCATCGATATTAAATGTAAAAGTGTTCTCGTAGTAAATGAACCATTCTTATTGGCTCAACAGGCATATCAAGTTTATTACGCAAAGTACTGTGCTACATCAAGAGACTTGACTGATTGGTGGAGTGTAATAAAAATCAAAATTCGAGACAATCAGTTTAGTCAAAGTGAATGTGCTTTCACTGATGTGCAAAGAATTGATGTTTTTCAAGAGAGTACTCAAAATCAATCTTTTTTACAAAGAGACATGAGTATCGATGATGACACCCCACATTTAAGAGTCAGTGATAATGATGATGTTAATGATGTCACATATGAATTTGAAATGGTAAGAGATGAAGCAACTGTAACTCAAATGGATATCGATGATGTTGAGGAGGAATATGAAGATGACATTAACATATATGAAGATGATGATGAAGATGAACACTGATAGAATTCCATGGTATTTATATACAATCATAATATGTATATATTTATATATAATAGTAATTATCAATTATTTTCTAACAACATTAACATTTTCTGTTTCAGATGGACGACGCCACATTTCGTGAGTTAGCGGATGCTGACCTGACTTTCGATGTGGATGAGTTACTGGCAGATGACCCTCAGCCTGCAGGCACTCCAGGGAGTACGCGGAGGGGGCGCGATCTTGCACGATTGATGATTCCTGACCCCGTCCCCGAGCGACGTCCACGTCTTGGGTTTGATCCATGCACACGGAGGTGTGATAACCTGTGTGATAACCCGTGGATTTGACTAAGATTTCATTAATCTATTCATATAATAAATGTTTATTATTTTTACAGTTTTCCGCATATAGCAGTCGGACAGGGCAGCGCTATTTTGCGCAACTATTTCTCTCAGCCATGGACCACATGGGAGCTGATTCCCATTGATGTGCAGTAGGCCATGTTCGGCCATTGGTTGGTACGTACGTAAATAAATAATTTTTATTTTGAAAATTATTTCATTTATAACTTGATATTTTGATTTATTTGTAGGGTTTATGGTATCCGATCGAGGATACCATGCGTGACGCCATCCACGAGGCATGGGAGGTGGCCATGCGTGATCACTTTCGTCATTTTTTGCACAATTTAAGAAAAGCTGCGATGAAGAAAGCAGGAGTGTCAGATTTTGACGAGTCATGTAGAGTACACCGACCAGAGTACATTTCATCCCATGTATGGGATGGATTATGTGCGCACTGGTTGAGTGGTGCCTTTCAGAGGAGATCATCGGTGGGGAGACAGAATTGGGGGAGACAGGAGGTGACTCATCGAGTTGGGAGTCGTTCTTTCACTACTCATAGACAGCATCTGGTACGTACATTATTTATAAATATTTTATATAACTATAAATATTAACAGTTTATTTTTTATTCTTATAGGCTGTCGAGCACCCCGATATTACGGAGTACGACGTATATCGGAGGATGTATAGTGATCCTGCTACTAGGGAGCTCAGAGGTGATTGTCAGTATCACATCGTGGTCAGTATTATTTGTTTTCAAGTTTAAAAATTAACTGCATATAATATATTCACAATTTTAATTTTAAATTGCAACTACAAGAGTCATATGAGGCCGCAACGTCACAGGCCGGACCTGAGAGTCAGGCTGAGTCATCAGATCAGACCACTGGCCGTCAGTTTGATGAGGCAGCATGGATGCAGGCCACCCAGTATGCCTTCGAGAAGGGCCTGGTAGTTGGTATCGGCTCTCGACTGACTCCCGGAGATTATTATGGCAGTGCTGCGATGTCGGCGTCCAGCTCAAGAGGAGCTCGTGCATCTTCTTCTGCTACACAGTATGAGGATCAGTTGTGATCTTAGACTGCACTAATAGAGAGTCTTCGACAGGAGCAGGAGCAGATGCATCAGCAGCATGAGGAGGAGCGCCGACGCCAGCAGCAGCTGTACAAGGAACAGACGAGTCGGTGGCAGCAGCAGCATCAGGAGCAGATGGAGTACATGCGCCGACTCACTCATGCTTTTGGGATGGAGTTTCCTCCACCACCATCTGCAGATCCCCCCTCCCCCCTCCTTCAGATTAGAGTTTGTATTTATGTTATAAAATTTGTGAAATCAAAATATGATTTTTTTTTTCTATTCGTAGTTTCTGTCTCATTATAAAATATTAATAATATTATATTTTTAAATAACAATATTAATATGAATAATAATATTATTTATATTTTATAATATTAAATTATATATATATATTAAAATTTTATAATATTATAATTTAATTATATTTTTTTGTAATACTTGAATTATTTTAATATTTGAATGTAAAATAATTCTATTATTTTTATATTAATTAAAATAACTTATTAATATTTTTTTTTATTTATGAATTATAATTCTAATATTATTATATTAATTAAATCATTTATTAATATTCTATTATTTTTTATTTTTGAATTATAATTCTATTATTATTATATTAATTAAAATAATTTATTATTTTTATTTGTGAATTATAATTCTATTATTATATTAATTAAAATCATTTATTAATATTTTATTATTTTTTATTTTTGAATTATAATTGGATTATTATTATATTAATTAAAATAATTTATTAATAATTTATTTTTTTTATTTTTTATAGTATTTGCGATGGGATACTATGCCTGTCGCAAATAGTATTATTATTATATGCATTAAAATAATTTATTAATAGTTTTTTATTTTTTTTTTAAAATAGTTTTTGCGACGGGTCCCGTCGCAAAAACTATTTGCGGCGGGCCCGTCACAAAAAAATTGTTGTTGCAACACCGTTTTCAGCAACGGGTCATTTGCGACGGGATCCCGTCGCAAATGACCCGTCGCAAATACCTGTTTTTCTAGTAGTGCAAGATTAGTGTGCACCAATCTTGTTAGATCTCACCAATGAAAATGATGTGAAGAATGTTCTTCATCATTGAGTGATACTAATTGAGGTAGGATGAATTATTTTGATTTTCTTTCTCGTTATTAAAATCCTACGATGAATGTGAACTAATCCACAAACAGATTAGCCTGTGAATCAATCGTATTTTTAGGATGGGTTATTTATGGGATTTATTGGGAGTTGATTATTGAGTTTTTTTAGATTTTTTTATCATTCTAAGGGTGAAAAACCAAGATTGACATGAACATCGATCAAGGTTTGTCCCTCTTGATTTCATGTTCTTTTCTCCCCCAGTTCATGTGTTCTTAGTTCTTCCTCACACTTTGAACCCCTTGTGAACAATCAATTGTCGTGCCATTAATTCTTGGAACAATGATCCAAAACTATATATTTGACACCGAGACGAATTAACGGAGGTGTGATGATGGGTGTGATATAAAATCAAATGATGGTGGGTGCCAAATCCACATTCTTCAAAAAAAATGAAGAACATCTATGATCACATTTTTTGAGCCTATTGAAGGCCCAAATCCCATATATTCAGTTTTAGGATGACTAGATGAGCTTGTATATGGAGTTTCGAGGTGAACAAACCATTGGAATAGAATCTAGGTGATCAACAGTGTGATTGGGAGGAAGAAGATGAGTTTCTAGAAAACCTGATACACACGGTGTGTAGCCTCTGACTATACGGTGTGTTTATCCCTTTAGAGGAACTCGACGTGTACCATGGGAGGTACATAGAAATGTGGTGGAGTAAATAGGTTTCCTACACGACCTATACTCCACCACATGACTTGGATTGGATCAGGTACACGGGCTACCCCATGTACTAGTACATGGGAAGAGACACATGGTTTGACGTCATGTACTGGCACACAACCAGAGTACACAGATGGACCTCAGATGATGGGACATGGCGTGTGACACTTATACATGTAGTGTACCCCTATTCTACATGAAAAGGTTAAATGAAATGGGCTGTTGTACATGGGTAGTACCTAGGGTCAAGGAATACAATGTGTGACCATACTACACTCCCTATACCCCTTTCTACATGGGTTGAAATCCTTATCCTTCATACATTGGAAATTTTTTGTTAGTGTTTGTGAAACGCGCAGCCGATTTTCGCCTATCGACCGGTCAAGGTTCCGGTGCTCTGCTAATGTGTATAGCAGCACTCGGGTCGAATCCTCGGCGATAGTACTTCGTAACAGTCGATTGTTTTTACTTGATTGTATTTTGATTAGGGGAGTTTGTTGCAGAGCTTAATTGAAATGATTGATTGACTATAATTGATTTAACAAATTGATAAATATTGGGGTGAGTTCATTATTAGGGAGTTAAGCTTGTGATATCCTTGATCCTTTCTTTATATTGCATTTAAATTAACACCCACTTCACAAGTTGACGTCGATTAGAATTCCTAAGTGTTTTAGCTTTAATCCAAGCCTTAACTTAACTAGGATTATAAAATCAATTAGTACTTGTTTATGGTAGTGTATTTATGGTTCCAATAATCCATGGAAACCACATGCTAAACAAAAGATGTCATTAATTCATGACATATTAAGTCCAACATACACAATGTTAAATTAACGAATACTCATCGAGCAAATACTCTCAATCACTTAACATCCCTAAATTTTGACTCACCCAAATGATATATTTACTCATACATTTGGGTGTTTAATATTATGGTTATAATAATTATGATGATAAATTAAGAATAGAAGAAAAATAAAGGGATTAGAAAAGAGTGGTACGACGAACACACACACACGAACAATGATGATAATTAAAAAAAGATTTTTGATTGAATGAGGAAGAAAAATAAGGGAAGGAGATTTAACTGAATTTAAACTATTTTAAGAACATTAATATTAAAATACAGAATGTGGAGGAGAATAAGAGATATTGAAGAAGAAACTTTCATTAAAACAAAATTACAAAAGAAAGGACTTACAAAATTACAAAAACGAAGAACACAAAAGTAAGTGAAAACAAAGAGAGGAGGAAAGGTCTCTTAAGTAAAAACTTGAGTATGGAAGGTACTACCAAGCCTTTATAAAGGATTTGGTCATGCCAATATTTTCTCCTCTCTTCTAAAATTCTAACCCCTCTCAAGGAGATAAGGGGAGAGTATTTATAGCCCAAGGAGTGAACTGTTTGCATTCCCAATATGTCCCTCCACTTACATCGCCAATTTGGATATCGATACAGCCGAATATCCAAATATCTCCTTCTTCAAAGTTGTATATAATAAATTTTTACGACTACTGTCAAAATTTGGAGGCATTTGGACAAGTTTAGAAAAAGTTATGGTGGTTTTATTAAACAAATTTAAACTATCCATTTCTATCCATGCTTTTTTGATGGCCAAAATGTGAATGGATTTTGGAACAGGAAGATGCCTTAAAATCCGAATGACTTATTTAACAAAGTCTTCCTCCTATATCTACTCTTTCACACTGAAAAATATCAGCTCTATTTGATTCTTACATCATGAGATATGTCATTAATACTATACTTATTTTATTTCTAGGCCAGAATGGTGGGATGGACTTCAAAGCTTCATTTGGGCCCCTTGTGCTTGGATTTGGGCCTTGAAATTTTTATCCAAGATGTCATGTAGTGTCCTCCGAATAATGGTGGAGAGTTAATATTTTTGGACTTCTGTATTGATCCCCATAAATCAATCTTCATGGCTGGTCCAGTTTGTTCACAGATTCTTTGGTCTTGTTTGTGAGGACCATATGGCCCTTCAAATGGAAGAATTGGATCATGGTACCTTCTAATGAAATGTTTTATATTGAAATTATAATCTTAAAAAACAAGAACCACACAATTTAGATTAGTATAGTGATAGTTATTATTAAAACATTAAACTGACTCAATTGGACTACTTCTAAAAATGATCAAAATTTATACTTAATATTAAAACATTAATATTTCACACAAATTATGCACATTTCATATAAAATCAGTAAAGAGGGAATATAATAATTCATGAAAATATTAATAACA
Source organism: Viscum album (assembly GCA_963277665.1). Lineage (NCBI taxonomy): Eukaryota > Viridiplantae > Streptophyta > Magnoliopsida > Santalales > Viscaceae > Viscum > Viscum album. Next base: position 1,847,122,329 of record OY728150.1, read on the forward strand.
TCAACTTCCCCACACTTATTTTTGTGCATGTCCTCATGTGCAACAAATATAAAACATGACAAAATCATTTTTACTCACCAACAGATTTTAAAATTTTGTTTTCTCCAATCAGGGGAGGTTTAGAATATTTCACTCATCCATTTTTAATTCCACCACAAGTTGTTACAGAAACAATGTTCCAAAACTAATTCATTTTTTCATGCTCAAATTTAGAAATAGAAAATGTGGACACTCAAAACTCACACCTCTCAAGATGATAAAATTCATTTGTGGAGGTTCACTCTTTCACCAACCAAAAGTAAAAATCTTAGAGTTTGAAAAGAGATCTCAGCTTCCAATCCCTACCCAAAATGAACAATAATCAAGAGGTATTTTTAAGGGGTTTTTCTGTGGCTATGGGACGGTAGGAATATAATGTCCAAGAGAGAAGAAAAGGGTTAAAATACCAACATAGAAAAAGCAATGCACATTTTTTTGAAATAAAACATGGAAGGAAATGAAAACACATATTTAAAAGGGAATTATTGTGTGAAGAAAGACATAATAGAGGAAGAAAATATGAAGGTAATGATAATATGGAATATTTACAAAACAAAAAACTTCTCCTAATAAGAATATAATGCAAGTGTTCTTTTTTTTTCTTTTCCTTTTTTTCTTTGTTTTTTCGAAAGTTGACCGTGAAACAGATCTCACACTAATATCCCAACCCATGTTTGATCTCCTCATGACACTAATTGTAATATTTATAACAAGATCAAAGGTTGAGGAAGAGTTATTTTTGACCTACCCAAGACACAAGCCTTTTTTTCATTTTTTTGCTTTTTTTTGAATTTTTTTGAACACTTTTCAATATCATTTGTACAATACATTCCCAAATCCCACTGAATGAAAACCTCCCCCTCACACTAAAATGGATGCTTTCCCTCAAACATATGATAACACACCGGAAAGTAAAGAAATGATACCCAAAAATGAAATCCATTCCCCCCCACACTTAAATTTCAAAAACTTATGCAATGAAAATCCATGTTGATATTGGGTGGGATAAGGTATTGGGATTGTAATGTGGCTATAAAAGAAAAGGTTTTCATAGTCTTGAAGGGGATTTCAAAAGGAGGATTAATGTAATGGAAATGGGAGGCTATTTGGATATTGTGATTCTCATGTAGTTCAGAAAATGCCTCTATCATATTAATACACACTAAGGTAGGAAATTCAGCTTGAAGGTCCACAAACTAAAGACTCACAAATGGGGGTGAAAACACACATTTTGAAAAGATGGCCATATGTGGCCTTGGAATGAAAGCAAATGTTTTTTCTCACGGTTTGGGAAAAGAATTTTCCAAATCAAAAATTGAGCATTCAAAATTTGTTAATTTTGACACAAAATTCTTTATCCAAAGTCATGATGAAAATACAATTTTTTTTGAGATGAAAACATGTATGTTAACTCCCCAAAATGGTTGGAAAAAATTTCAAAGCTCGATGGTAAGTAAGCATGACTCTTTTTTTTATTTTTTTAAGTGATTGTGTTTTTTGGTTTTTTTTAGTTTTTAAGGTTTTTTTAAAATACACACCCTCACAAGAAAGAAAAAAAGGGTTTGAAAAAAAAAGTGTTAAAAAAAATGAAGGAGAGGAGAGGAAGAAGAAATAGGTATAGAGATGAAGAGATAGAGTGAGAGTTAGAGGTAAAGAGGTGCCCCCTGGTTTGGATTTGGCGGGTCGCCATCTCCATCTAGTGGTTGGTCGATTGGAGAAGTTGGAGATCCAGGGGAAGTCGATGATGATCCGGGATTGTGTGTCCTCTAATGGTGATGATTTAACCGATGTCCATTAACCATGAATGTCCTTTTGGAAGAGGGGTCTTGGACTTGCACTGCACCACATGGGTAAACATTAGTAATAACAAAAGGACCTTCCCAACGAGAATTAAGCTTACCTGGGTGAAGTCAGAATCGAGAATTGAAGCGCATTACCTTTTCACCTTCATGAAATACCTTTGTCAGGATGTGTCTGTCATGGAGTACCTTAGCCTTCTCTTTGTACAGATTGGAATTCTCATAGGATTCAAGTCGAAGCTCCTCCAGTTCATCCAATTGCAACAATCTTTCTTCACCAGATTTTTCACAATCAAAATTACAGGTTTTCACAGCCCAAAAAGACTTATGTTGGATTTCAACTGGTAAGTGACACGCTTTACCAAAAACTAGCCTAAAAGGAGACATCCAAATGGGTGTTTTATAGGCAGTTCGATAAGCCCAAAGGGCTTCACCAAGTCTCTCAGGCCAGTCTTTTCTGGTGGTCTTAACAATTCTCTCAAGCACTCTTTTCACTTCTCTATTAAAAAGTTCAGCCATGCCATTTGTTTAGGGGTGATATGCAGTTGAAGTTTTATTAACAACCCCATTCTTTTTCAAAATAGATTCCATGGTTTTATTACAAAAATGGGTTCCTAAGTCACTTATCAAGGCACAAGGTGTGCCAAATCTATGGAAGATATGTGTCTTTAGGAACTCACTAACAGTATGTGAATCATCCTTTCTAGTGGGTTTGGCCTCGACTCACCTAGAAACATAATCAACTGCAATAATGATGTATGAGAATCCATTGGAAGGGGGAAATGGTCCCATGAAATTGATTCCCCAAACATCGAAGATTTCACAAAAGATTAAGGGCTTTTGGGGAATTTCATTTCTTTTGGAGATTGTGCCGAACTTTTGGAAAGTGGGACATGATTGACAGAACTCATGTGAGTCCTTGAAGAGTAAAGGCTAGAAGAATCCAGAGTCTAGGACCTTTCGGGAGGTCCTTTGTGGTCCAAAGTGGCCACATACGGGAAGTGAGTGACATAATTCTAATATGGAAGAATGTTCATTTTCATCGACACATCTCCTTATTACCATGTCAGCTCCAGTTTTCCAAAGTTTATTTTCTTCCCAAAAATAGTATTTTGAATCAATTTTCAACTTCATTTTTTTTTCTTTTGAAAAATTTTCAGGAAAAACACCAGAAACCAAGTAATTTACAATTGGGGAATACCATGGTATTTTTGGAGTGAGATATGAAAGGTGCTCAGTGGGGAATTCAGGATCGATGATTTCATATTGAGAAGAATTAAAAATTCTACTCAAGTGATAAGCAACCAGGTTTTCTTTTCCTGGTCTATATTTGATTTCAAGGTCAAACTCTTGGAGAATTAGGATCCATCTTATTAGCCTCGGTTTGGAATCACTTTTCTTGAGTATGAACTTTATAGCAGAATGGTCTGTGAAGATTATGATTTTGGCACCTAAGAGATAGGGCCAGAATTTATCTAAGGCAAAAACCACTGCTAGAAGTTCCTTTTCAGTCACAGTGTAGTGAGATTGAGTTTCATCCAATGTTTTGAGGCATAATAGATGACATGAGGAATCTTTTCTCTTCTTTGACCAAGAACAGCCCCAATAGCTCTATCAAAAGCATCACACATTAACTCAAAGGGTAAGGACCAATCTGGGGGTTCGATTATTGGGGCAGATGTTAGAGCAGTTTTGAGTTCAACAAAGGCTCTCTTGAAAACCTCATCGAAATGGAAAGTGACATCATTTTGGAGCAAACGAGTGAGTGGGAGGGAAATTTTACTGAAGTTATGGATGAATCTCTGATAGAAACCAGCATGACCGAGAAATGAATGGATGTCTCGAATAAAGTTGGGTTCAGGAAGTGATTGGATCACTTCAATTTTGGCAGGATCGACTTCAATACCATCTTTTGAAACTATGTGCCCTAGAACAATCCCATTTTCAACCATGAAGTGACATTTTTCAAAATTTAACACATGGTTACACTTGAAACACTTTTGAAGGACTAGAGAGAGTGAATGCAAACAAGATTCAAATGACTCACCATAAATGGTGAAGTCATCCATGAAGACTTCCATGCAGTGTTCAATGAATTATGAAAAGATACTCATCATACACCTCTGGAATGTTGAAGGACCATTGAAAAGTCCAAAAGGAATTCTTCTATATGCATATGTTCCAAAGGGGCATGTGAAAGTAGTCTTTTCTTGGTCTTGAGGTGAGATTGAGATTTGAAAATAGCTGGTGTATCCATCAAGAAAGTAATAGTGTGACTTTCCATCTAATCTTTCTAGCATTTGATCAAGGAATGGAAGAGGGTAGTGATCTTTTCGTGTGTCAACATTCAATTTTCAATAATCGATGCATACACACCATTTGTTCTTCACTCGAGTTGTGACTACCTCCCCATGTTCATTTGTGACAATAGTTATCCCACCCTTCTTTGGTACAACTTGAATTGGACTAACCCATTCACTATCAGAAACTGGGTAGATAATACCAGCTTGAAGAAGCTTGGTGATCTCTTCCCTAACTACCTCAAGGATGAGTGGATTGAGTCTTCTTTGTGGTTGTCTAATTGGTTTGGATGATTCATCAAGATGGATGTGATGCATGAAAAGGGCAGGGTTGATTCCTGCTATGTCATCTAGGGTCCAACCTAAAGCCTTTTTGTTTTCCTCTAACACTTGAACAAGTTTGGACTCCTCGGTTTCAGTAAGTGTGGCAGAGATAATGACAGGATATGAGTGATCACGGAAAAGGAATGCATATTTCAGGTGTTCAGGAAGAGGTTTTAGATCAGTATCATCTCTCATTTGTGGTTTAGACATCTCAGGAATGGATACGGGGACTTCAGTTGCTTCATATTAATTTTTCTTAATACTGTCCAAGGTGGATTAGTAGAGATCAGAGTTGATGTGGGATTTAAGAGAGTTTTCAAGTTCCTCTAGATTGATGGAGTCTATGAATGATAGGTCCACATCAACTTCACCATTTATGACTTTGTTAATCATGGTGCAGATTTCACAAGATCATTTATCTTTATAACATGAAGAACATGGTGGATTGGGGTTCGATCGACTCTTAGAAGTGTCCTCAGAAGCATGGATTGAGAATGCAGAGTGATCCTCAGATGGGTATCGCATGGCTTGGAAAATGTTGAACTTGACCAGTTGGTCACCGAATTCCATGGATAAGATGCCTGATTGGACATCAATATTGGTTCTCGTAGTCATGAGGAATGGTCTTCCTAGAATTAGGGGAGATCGAGAAGAGTTCGTCTCACCTTCAATGTCAAGAACATAGAAATCATCAGGGAAGATAAGATCATTGACTCGAACAAGGACATCCTCAATTATTCCCTCAGGACTGGCTATGCTTCGATTGGATAACTGAATGACAACACCTGTTGGATGTAAGTTACCTAGACCAAAGTTGGAGAAGATGAATTTGGGCATGAAATTAATTGAGTCTCCTAGGTCTATGAGTGCATCATCAAAGTTCGAACATTCAATTTGGAATGGAATCGTAAAGTGTTGGGCGGAGAAAGAAAGGAAGTGATGGCAAGAGGGGGGGTGAATTTCCTTTTAAAAATTAATTAACAATTTAAAATCAAAGTTGAAAGTGCAGCGGAAATAAAATAGGCAAGACACAAAATTGATAACGGAGTTCGGCTTAAACCCAAGCCTACGTCTCCGCTCCCAACTCAACCGTTGAGAGATTTACTACCGCTTGCTTTTCAATGGTTTTAGCAAGAAACCCACTAGACTTTAAGGTTAGTCTATAACCTATTACAGCTTGCTTTTAATGGTTATGCAAGAACCCACTTGCTTTCAATGGTTGAGCAAGAACCCACTAGCCTTCTTACAGGTGAAGGCTAGCTCACCTATGTCTCAAGCCTTTTAAAGGAAAGGCTTGACCAACCTCTTCACACCTTGAAGGTGGTGTGAGAACCCAAATGAAAGGATGAGAGAAAGAGATGGGGTTTGTAGGCACAAACCCAATTTGATGCTTAAAATAAATAAAGCAATAAAAACCGTAATGGGAAAGTCTTGGGCGCCAATGGATTGAAGGAGTTGATGAAGGGCGCTCCCAAGCTTCTTTGGTGGTGCTCCTTGGATGTGGAATTGAGTTGGAGCAATTGGAGGATTCCTTGGAGGAATGCGCCGGAGGTTCTCCAAATGATGCAAAATGTGTCCGTTGGCTTCACAATAGTTCCGGCTATGTTCCTTAGACTTCCGGGGGTTCCTAGTCCTTTATTTATAGAGGGGGAACCCTCATATGGCCTTTGGAGGTCTTCGGAGCCGTTGGAAAAGGCTTCGGAGCCGTTGGGAGGCAAGTGGACAGGTCTGGTCAAAGGCCCAACGACTAGTTTGACTGGCTCCACCGGCTGACCGGTACAGAGACACCGGTTGGCCGGTGTGTGCAAAATGGGAGAGGGCTCGAGCTCAGGCTCCACCGGCTGGCCGGTGCTGAGGCCACCGATTGGCCGGTGTTGAGGCAGTAGCAAACACTATTCTGCTGGGTGCCACCGGCTGGCCGCTGGTGAGGCACCGGTTGGCCGGTGGTCTGGACAGAAAGATGCCTTCTGTCCAGGCCTCCATCGTCTGGCCGGTGGTCTTCCACCGGTTGGCCGGTGGACTGAATTTCAGTCCATTTTTGGCTTTTTGCCTTCTTGGCCTTCTTGGCCCAATTCCTTGGCAACCTGAAATTATTCCTATCATCCAAAAACACTTAAAACAAGATTAGATAAATAAGAGAGTGATTGTGATCATGAAAATTAAACCACGAGGGGTACGAGAGGTACAACATAAAGGTCCCTGGATCTTTGCACTTTATGGGAATAGACTTCTGGGTGGAAACATTTTCGAAGGTCCTAAGTTGCCTCTTGTGGGTGCACAATTCCTTAAGAAACATGGCATACTTAGGAATTTGTTTTATGGCATCTAAGAGGGGAATGTTGAATTCAACACGTCTAAACATGTTGAGCATTTTAGGATTAGGTTCAAAGGATTTCCTTGGTTTAGAAACAGCTTGTGGAAATGGAATTGGGTTCTTAAGTGGAATTGAAGGAGGTGAGGGAATGGTTTCAGGTTCATTTTCAAGTTTCTTTTTCTTTTCATTTTCTAGGTCAAAATTCAAAGGAGGGATAGAGGACTTATCTTGAGGCATAGCAATGTGCTTTCCCGATCTAAGTGCAATTGAACTTACATTACCCTTGGGGTTAGGTAATGGTTGAGCTGGGAGTTGGGAAGAATTTGATTGTTGTTGCTGGCTCAGGTGGGATGAAAGTTTACCTATTTGAGTTTCAATGTTTTTAAGGCTAGAACGGGTGAAGGAGGAAAGATCTTCCACTGCACTTTCCCATGGTTGCTTGGAAGAAGAGGCTTGTCCCTGGTTGGGATTTCCTTGATTTTGGTTCTTGGGAAATTGATTGTATTGGTTTTGGAATTGGGAAGGCTCACTAGGATAATGGAATCTAGGAGGAGGATTGTTCCTTTGAGGTTGAGGAACAAAAGGATAAGGTTGATGGAAGTTACCACCACCTTGACCATATTGGAATTGGTTTGGGTTTTGAGGAGGGAATTGAGGGGGTGAGATATGGGATTACCATACCTAAGGCCTTGGTTATAGGAAGAAGAGAAGGGCTCAGAGTGAGGTTGGTTAAAGTTTATAACAAACTGACCTGATTGTTGAGGATTGGTGTTCCATTGAGCATATGCTGCATTGAGCTCCATTGGTCCAGATGAACCAGATTGATCCTCTTAAAGTTGTGGACATGTGTCAGTTGGATGAGATGGAGAGTTGCAGATTCCACATTTTTTGACAGGTCCGGGAAACATTGATTGTGGAGAAGACGAGGTTGGAGATTTGGTAGCCACAACTAGTTGTCTCACAAGACCTGTAAGTTCACTCATCCACTCAGTCATTTTGTTCGGCTCAATTGATTGATTATCTTGGGCTTGTTTGACTTAAGCATGTGCTCGATTATGGAATTTTTGTGTGTTTGCAGCCATGTTACTTATGAGATCTCTTGCTGCTGTAGGAGTTTTATCAACCAGAGCACCACCACTTGCGACATCAACGAGATTTCTCTCCATAGCCAATAACCCCTCATAGAAGTATTGGATCAAGAGTTGGTCAGAGATTTAATGATGTGGGCTGGTTTCAACAAGCTTTTTGAACCTCTCCCAGTACTCATGGAGTGATTCACTTGGGAACTGATGAATACCACTTATTTCCTTTCGGATAGAAGTAGTACGAGAAGCAGGAAAGAATTTCTCTAAGAATAGGGTTATGGAACCATGAGGAAGGTAGTAGAGCCATGACTTAGCAGTGTCAGCTAGGGAGAAATAGAATGTTTGGAGTTTTATTTGTTCCTCAGAAACCCCTTGAGGCTTCATGGTAGATCACACCACTTAGAACTCTTTAAGGTGGAGATGTGGATCCTCACCGGCTAGCCTGTGGAAATGAGGAAGAAGATGAATCAAACCCGATTTGAGTTCAAAGTCAGCCTTTATGTTTGGATATTTAATACCAAGAGGTTGTTAATTCATATTAGGTGTAGCAAGTTCTTTAAGTGTTTGTTCCATAGGATTGGCCATATCTACTTTAATTGGTTGGACAAGTACTGGTTCTTGAATTATTTGATTATCTCTTATTTTCCTCCTAAGTTGGAGAAGTGTTCGCTCAATTTTAGGGTCAAACAAATCTGAGGGATTGTTTGGAAGGATACGGGGAATTCAGAGAGATTTTGGTAGAAAGGGGAATATGAGTTTTTCTTTGTATTTTTTTTCAGCGTATGATTTTTAAGAGGAAGACTGGATTTTCTTTGTGTTTTTTTTTTCAATTTTTTTTTAATTTTTTTTGTGTTTTTTTTTACAATAACCAGAAACTAATGACTACTTAAAGCACCATCCCTGGAAACGACTCCATTTGAAATGCACGACCGATTTTCGCCTATCGACCGGTCAAGGTTCCGGTGCTCTGCTAATGTGTATAGCAGCACCCAGGTCGAATCCTCGGCGATGGTACTTCGTAATAGTCGATTGTTTTTAGTTGATTGTATTTTGATTAGGGGGGTTTGTTGCAGAGCTTAATTGAAATGATTGATTGAATATAATTGATTTAACAAATTGATAAATATTGGGGTGAGTTCATTATTAGGGAGTTAAGCTTGTGATATCCTTGAGCTTTGCTTTATATTTCATTTAAATTAACACCCACTTCACAAGTTGACGTCGATTAGAATTCCTAAGTGTTAAAGCTTTAATCCAAGCCTTAACTTAACTAGGATTATAAAATCAATCAGTACTTGTTTATGGTAGTGTATTTATGGTTCCAATAATCCATGGAAACCACATGCTAAACAAAATATGTCATTAATTAATGACATATTAAGTCCAACATACACAATGTTAAATTAACGAATACTCATCGAGAAAATACTCTCAATCACTTAAAATCCCTAAATTTTTACTCACCCCAATGATATATTTACTCAGCCATTTGGGTGTTTAATATTATGGTTATAATAATTATGATGATAAATTAAGAATAGAAGAAAAAGAATTGGATTAGAAAAGAGTGGTACGTCGAACACACACACACGAACAATGATGATAATTAAAAACAGATTTTTGATTGAATGAGGAAGAAAAATAAGGGAAAGAGATTTAATTGAATTTAAACTATTTTAAGAACATTAATATTAAAATACATAAGGTGGAGTATAATAAGATATATTGAAGAAGAAACTTGCATTAAAACAGAATTATAAAAGAAAGGACTTACAAAATTACAAAAACGAAGAACACAAAAGTAAGTGAAAACAAAGAGAGTAGGAAAGGTCTATCAAGTAAAAACTTGAGTATGGAAGGTCCTCTAATTCCTTTTTCAAGGATTTGTTCGTGACCATATGTTCTCCTCTCTTCTGAAATTCCAACCCCTCTCAAGGAGAGAAGGGGAGAGTATTTATAGCCCAAGGAGTGAACTGTTTGCATTCCCAATATGTCCCTCCACTTGCATCACAAATTTGGATATCCAGATATAAGAATATCCAAATATATCATTCTTAAAAGTTGTAGATAATAAAATTTTCAGACTACTTTCAAAATTTGGAGGAACTTGGACAATTGGATACAAAGTTATGGCGGTTTTATTAAACAAAGGTAAACTGTCCATTTCTATCCATGCTTTTTCTATGGCCAAAATGTGAATGGATTTTGGAATAGGAATATGACTTCAAATCTGAATGACTTCTTCAAAAAAGTATGCCACCAATATCTCATATTTCACACTAAAAAATATCAGCTCTATTTGATTCTTACATCATGTGATATGTCATGAATACTATATTGATTTTATTTCTCGGCCAGAATGGTGGGCTGGAATTCAAAGCTTCATTTGGGATCCTTGTACTTGGATTTGTGCCTTGAAATTTTTATACAAGATGAAATATAGTGTTCCCATAATTATGGTGGAGATTTAATGTTTTTGGACTTCTGGATTGATCCCAGTAAATCAATATTCAAGTCTGGTCCAGTTTGTTCACAGATTATTTGGTCTTGTTTGTGAGAACCATATGACCCTTAAAATGGAAGAATTGGCTCATGGTACCTTCTAATGGAATGTTTTATATTGAAATAAGAATCCTAAAAAACAAGAACCACACAATTTGGACCAGTATAGTGATAGTTATTATTAAAACATTAAACTGACTCAATTGGACTACTTCTAAAAATGATCAAAAATTATACTTAATATTAAAACATTAATATTTCACACAAATTATGCACATTTCATATAAAATAAGTAAAGAGGGAATATAATAAGTCATGAAAATATTAATAACATCAATTTGTTCTCTTCATTATTCCCTTGAAGGTTGGTACGAATCGTTTCCTACTCCTAGGACTACGATCCCTTCAGTAGGACTTCCTAGACTGAGTTGTTGGAATCCCCCGAGAGACCCAAAGCACGATCCTCTATTCATATTCATGTCCTAGGTGTAATCCTTGGTATTAACATGACCAATTATACCGGGCATTGATCCTCTACCTAGTGGGTTAGTGTAGATTGAATTGTTGGTATCACCCCATGTACCTGGATGTGATCCTCATATGTGTATTGTATTCTCTTCAGACCTATCAACATATCTCTCTCATGATTGTACCCAATAGGAAGTACCTCTCAGACATAAGTCATTGGCACTATCATACATAGAAGTGTGTTCTCCTGGATGAGTGCTTCATGGAATCTTTGAGATGAATTCTTAGGGTTGGTATACAGTGGTTGTGACTTACCATTAGTTCATGTGTCTTGGATTGAGTATATCTGTATATTTTTGTAATATGTGTTGTAGACATATACCTATGTAGAGTTGAATGTACTTTCCTTTGTTGTATTGCTTTGTGATTTTGAGGCATCCTACTGAGTATTGTTATACTCACCCCTAGATGGGATTTACCCACACATGTCATGTCTTGTATAGACGATCAACCTTTTGACAGAGTCTTAGGTGGACCAGGACTAGTCGGTGCTTTGTGAGACCAAGCAGGATGAGGTGTGTTCCTACAACTACAGACATAAGCCTTGATACCTTTACTTATAGTCTAGACTTGTGTTTACAAACTCTTTGTAGTGGACTTGTATTCTGGCCCTATTTACTTTAATTTCCATCATACTCTATTTGTGGGATATATTTGTATGCATGCATTGATTACTTAGTGGGTTTTTTTTACATTTCAGAATTTTGTGGGCTTGGACATGTGTGTGTACATATAGGTACATAGAAAATTCCTCCCATGTTAGTGATGTGCCTACTTGGTGCTAGTCACTAGCCCCTGGCCTATTGGAGGTGGGCTTGGGGAGTCATGACACATGCCCCACTAGGATGGGTCGTAACAAATCCAACAAGATTTTATCCTCTAACATGTTTCTCAAAATCAACTTAATATTTTCCTACCAAATTATTTAAGTAAAAAAAATTTATACTAACTAGTACATCATATAGGCTAGTGGTAGGCACTGCACCCTTATCGCCCTTTTTTTGTGGTTTCAAGCCCCATGACCTTTCCAGATATGATGAGTTGTTTCCCGATATGCGGTTTGTCCTTTTTCTAAAACAATATTAATATAATATAAAATTCCCAAAAATATGATTAATATCCTCAAAATAACATTAATCATCAAATTATCTTTTAACCACTAATGTCTTTTAAACAACTTATTTTTTCCCCACAAAATCAAAAAATATTAATCGAATATTATTACCTTAAAATCAAAGATAGGATTAACCAAAAGGGTTACCAATATAATTAAAATTATGTCACGACCCGTCCCCCGGGGCCCATGTTGTGACTACCCCAAGCCCGTCTTCCATAGTCCAGGGGATGAAGACTAGCACCAAAGGCGTAATTCCCTAAAACTGGGAAGGCATTGCCTTTATAACCTGTAAACACACACACAAGCAATCACACAGCTGGATACGAAACACTAAGTAAAATGTATAACAAAAGAGTGCTGAAAGTAAAAAGGGCCAGAATACAAGACCAACTAGAAAGTACAAGTACAAAAGTGATACAATACAACTGAAAGATAAGGAAAGACAGCTATTGGATCATACTCTGGGGTTCCTACCTGAAGGGTAGGTACAGATCACCTCCTCAGCACTCCACGTCTGACCGTCTCCTCCATGTACCGACTCTCCATATGGTCCACCTCTAGGTACCGTCCAGTCCTGGTACTCTCAGCCTCAGTCAGCGCTATCCGTCATCTACATCCAACATAACAGGGTGCAGGCATAGCCCATGCAGGGGTGAGTATAACAATACTCAGTAGGGACCCTGAGACCCTCAAGGTCTCAAAAAAATCCACCAAGGATAAACCACAAAGAATGAAATCAATAGATAACACTACTTAGGTATATGCCCATACATATACCTAAATTATCAAGTGATCCATCTCAATCATGAGGAAAACACATAAAAACTGACTCATCTCAAACTAGGATTTTATTCTAGGGGTAGTATCAAGTAATATCCCCAGTCACATTTTCGAAACCTCAGCTGCTGGAGAACTCCTCCTCTATCGAGTAAAGTGGGCCTTCCGCAACACCAAGCGTGCTTCCCACTAACCTTGGAATGCTGAGGTACTCATCCTATCGAGTACCGTGGATCTGCTGTGTCACCAAGTGCGCTCCCCACCATGGGTCTTCCACGCCACCAAGTGCGCTCTCCCTCATAGCCTGTTGAGGTACTCCTCCTGTCAAGTACCTTCGGTCTTCCATGACACCAAGGCACTCCCCACTGTGGGTCTGCTGCAACACCAAGGCGCTCCCCACTGGGCTAGTCGAGTCACTCAGAGTCGAAACAGTCAGAATTCATCAGGTCTCATCCAGCTACTAGGTCTCCATACTATGCTCACTCATCTTCGGGAGGATCTTCTCCACGAGCTACTGGTTGATACTCCAACTATCACGAAGTCCCACGAAGAAGTACCTCAAAGGTCCGCCACATCAAGGGGTCTCAACGCAATAGACAACATGTCAAACGGACGCCTGGTCTGTGAGTTATTAGCCTTTTAGTCTCAGGGGCCCAGTTGGATTCGTGCTCAATCCAATCTGACCATTTCCCATCTCAATCCAAAACTCTAGTTGAGTATACTCAAAGGGTCCATCTCACTCCAAGATTTCCAGCATTACTGACGGTTCATCAAACGGACGTCTAAGGTCAAAGATATGGCCAAAAGAAAGTAAAGGGGCGTAGTGGGCCCGGGTCCGGTATGACCCGGTCAGACCGACCCAGTTTGGGTCAACCCAAACTGACCCGTTGGGTCCAGCCCAGCCCGTTAGGTGGCCCGGACCGTTGGGTTCGACCCGGCCTGCTGGGTTCGGCCCAACAGGCCGTGAGGGTGGCTCGGCCACGGAGGGTGCCGCGAGGGCATGAGGTCGCAGGGCAGCTCGAAGGGCTGTAGGTGGCACGTGTCGGGGCGGATCAGTGGGCCGGCGGGTGGTACAGACAATGAGGGTGGCACGTATGGTGGGCGGCGCGGCTGGCGGATGGCGTGGCCGGGGTGGATCGACTGGCGGGTGGCGTGACCAGCGAGGGCGGTGCAGCCGGGATGGCTCGACCGACGGGTGGCGCGAGCTGGGGCGTGGGACTGGTTCGGCCTAGGGAGGCGCGACGTGGCGAGGGTACGTAGCCGGTGGGTGGCGTGGCTGGTGAGGTCAGAGCGCCGTGGGGGCGGTGTGGGTGGCAGCTCCATTGCCTTCGTCACCTTCGTCGTCTTCCTCCATTTCAAAGAGTACACCAAAGAAGAATGGCAGAGGGGTTGGGCCATGTTGGTTTGGCCCACACCCTCCGCGTTTAGGGTGGTAGCATTTGGATCAACAAGAAAAAAGAACGTTGAACTTCAAATTTTACAACCTCCGTAATGATTCTTTCCCAAACCGCAAAAGAAAACAGGGAAAGTATTATCACACAAATAAACCCCCCACCTCATTCATTGACGTTGGCGTGGGAAGAAGTATGGATGTCAATTCTCCGTAGATGAGGACATCCCACGTCAGAAGAAGTCCCAAGTTAGATGGTCAAAGGAGGTCGACATTATTTGTTGGCGGAGTGTTCTTCGTTGGGGAGCACATTCTTCCTTGGAGAACGCATTCTTCGTTGGAGAGCATAATCCTCCAAGTGTTGGGCATCACGTCACTTTACCAGCGCTTCATCGCTTGGTTAATCCATCCCAAATCCTCCTCCCAAGCTCCATATATATAGGAGAGGGGGGAAGGTAGGTAATTATTGTTGAATTTATGACGGTTCATTTATTAAGAACCTTCCTAAATTCCAACGACGCTGTTACTTAATTTAAAAAGGGGGAAATCCAATTAACTAAGTTGGCACAATTAAAGGTATGTACGTTGGCGCAATTAATGTAGAGGAAGTTAAGAGGATCCTCTACATTAATGAGGGGGGTTGAGATTTTCTCTCAATTAAAGGGGGGGTTTAATCCTGGGTGGTCCCCACCACCATAACCTCTCATGGGAGGTTATGGTTCGGGTGGTCCCCACCACCATAACCTCTCATGAGTGGTTAAGGTCTGGTGGTCCCCACACATCAACTTCCACATGGAGGTTTTGTTTAGGTGTACCCCACCTCCCAACACCCACATGGGTGTTGCAAATAAAAATAAAAATGTCATACACTTTTATTTTTACTTTATTCTTACACAAAAAACCCAAAAACTAACTTTCACCCTCGACCAACAGTCGTCGAGGTGAAAGTATTCTTAAGAAAATACCAGCGCTGCGAGTTCAACGGTGCCCTCGAATTTCAATTCTGATCACCGGTTCAAAAGTTAGAAAAACCCTCTCACACATTTACTGAATGTACTCTAAATAAAGTTCAGAAATTAATTCTAGGAACTCCGGGCCTCAGAATTACACACCGTCAATTTTCGCGGACTCATAAAATTCCCATATATTTAAAAAAAAATTACATGGAAATTTCGGGTCTTTACAACTTATCTCCATAAAATATAAATGAATTATTCCTCAAATAAATCTTTTTACTAAAACCCATACTAAACTCAAGGGTCATATTTCCATAAATGTCTCCCAAATACTCTTAATCATATTAAACTTCCATAACTTAAAACCTCAAAGGGGTACTTATTCATTTAAAATTATAATCAACCTTATACTAATAAAACTAATACACTTTTTGTTTAAACTAGTCCCTCCATGATTATTGTCTATTCAAGTCATTCATGATGGTTCATAAAGAGTTTTGTGAATCTCTAAAGAATATCCACTGATAGTGTCAAACATGGTGTGTAGTAAGGCCTATTGTCATTCACTAGGTGATGATCAAGTCTAGATAAATACACTCTTTTCAAGTTTATTACCCCTAGGTGAAACTATTACAGATTCACATCCACTTGTATTATCCAAACATGGATGCATTTTCTTAAAAAGCACTTACTCTATACTTTACCAAAATTTAGGGATGTTTTCTTATGATTAGTATTATCCCCAAGGATTTCACTATAGTTTTATAATCATAATATATAAAAATAACTATACCTTGATCTGATACCAACTATAGTGATCCAAGTCTTTTACACATGTTGTTACATGATTTTTAACATAAAAATACATTAATTACAACCCAAAGATTGTGAGGCCTAGTGTCTTTGAAAGACTAGGTTCGTAATACATTAAAGTGTGACTAAAATAAAAAAAATTATTTTATTTTCCATAATGATCTTATAAATCATTTTGAGATCCTAAATAATTTTGAGCTCTTAAACTTCATGGGATAACCTAGGGAATATATAGACAAATTGGGTGAGATAAAAAGCCTAGTAAGGAAATATACATGATAAAGAACAATAACTTTTGATTCAAAATTATAACATGATATCATAAAAGAGAAGGGTCAAGAGTTATCACATGGGATCATAACATAAATAACATGGTATCATAAGATCATAGAATTATAGAAAATATGGAAGAAAAATATTATATGACATAAACATGAGTCAAGGATAACTACCTAGACAATATCATATGGTGGTCAAAGTCCCATAATGGATTACGTTTACTCTCTAATCCCATACATGATGTCACATGAGACTAAAGATTTACCCAATGCATTAGAGCGCTATATGACCACACCCATAATAAAATGTTCATGATTTATGAGTTCAATAAAAATGAAATCAATTATAAGGAATAACATAAGAATTGCCCATGGAAAGAAAATGGGTTGCATAATCTTGCCTCATATCACAATCAAAGGAAATTTTATAATGAAGGAATTTAAGAAATGAACATAAGGAATGTATT
Source organism: Viscum album (assembly GCA_963277665.1). NCBI lineage: Eukaryota > Viridiplantae > Streptophyta > Magnoliopsida > Santalales > Viscaceae > Viscum > Viscum album. Next base: position 1,847,139,018 of record OY728150.1, read on the forward strand.
TCCCCATAAAATTAAGGGAGAATAAGCTAGGAAAATACATGAGAGACATATATACATAATTTATAATCAATCAAAACATCAAAGGCTATCTTTGTTGATAAAAATTTCATTAAAAGATTAGATGGAATATTTCTTATAAAAAATACCCTTTTTACTTTGAAATCACTTCTTCAAAGTTAAAAAATTTCTAAAATATTATAAAAACAAATTTATTTAAAAATAACCATTTAAAATTATAAAGTAATATTTAAATAATTGAGTGGTCATAACTATGGGTAATTTCATGCATGTTTTATAAGTTAAAAAAACATTCTTTTCATACTATTATAAAAATGTTAAAAAGTCTCTTATTTGGAAAATTACAAGAATATCACTTAAAAACCATTTGATAAAAAGTAAAATATGGGTGAAAATTTATTTAATAAATTATTTAAATTTTTTTAAAAACATTATTGAAAATATTTTCATAAAACATGGATATGGAATAAAAATGATTTTTGGCCGAAAAGAGAAATGAAGCCAGCTTTTCTTAAAAATATTTTATAAATAATTTTAAGTTCCAAAGAGATACAAATTGTAATATTACTTGAAAATTTTATGAATAAATATAGGATAAAAAAATTAAAGGGTTTTATTATACAATTATCAATTAATTTCTTACAATTAAAATTCATGCATAAACAATCCCAATTAAAATGAGATTGAAACATAAACTCTTACCACAATAGTAGATTTTGAATCATAACTTACATGAATAAAGTAAATTAATTGTAAATTAAAATATCATAAAATATTAAGGATTCATGATATAATATTAAAATGGGTATTATATACACCATTTAAAATAAATTAGGTGCATAAAAGAACATGTGTCTCAAAGAAGGAAGTTTTGAGACGAAACCCTTACCTCGAGCCCGGAATTTGTTATGTATGCCTTTTATCACCTGTATAATAAACTTATATAAAATATTTTTTTATTAAGAAAATTTTACAGGTTTAATCCCTTATAATTAAACCATTTACTTCATTTATTTTAATGATGTATTTAATTAATTAATCAGTTATTTCTGCGTTGGGTGTTTTGAGGATGCTTAGTTCATAATTTCAAAATGAAATTGGTGTATTGACCATGGTCAAAGGGTTAATTTTTATATCATCTCAATAATAATAATAATTAAATAATTATAATTTTCATACATAAATTATAACTTTAAAAATAACCATGAATTAGGGTTATGAAAAATGAACTACGTTATAATCATGGAGACGGTAGGTCGTACGTACGCATCTATAACATTTCTGTTTTTCAACGACCATGATAGAAAGAAGGTAAGTGTTATTTTATCTTTAAATAATGATAATAATATCATAAATATAATATTATTTCTTTAAATACACTTACATATACCATCCATGTGATGTATTAATAAAAACAAATCCCATCACTTCATGAGGTGGTAATCCACTTTACACACGAACAACGTTATCATTTTTCCATGGATGGTAAGGTAAGAAGGTATATGATATTTTAATTTTGAATAATGATTAATATTTACTGAATATAATATATAAACATTAAATTCATCATCATGAACATCTATGTAAGGTGATTATGAAAAACAGATTATATCAGTCCGTGAGGTGGTAGTCCACCGTACACACGAACGACTATTTATTTTTCCATTTAATAGAAAATGAGATGGATAAATATTATGAAATAAAAATAATAACATATAATTATATTGAATATAATGGTTTTATTATATTGTAATTGTTAGGGAATTATTGAAGGTGAAAAAAGAATAAGTAAAAGAAGGAGCTTGGTGAAGATGATTACCTTTGCTTAGAAGAACCTCCTTTGGATCTCTTATTAAGGATCCTAAGGTCAGTATTTTGGGAAGAAAAAAAGTTATAGAATGTGTATAAGTATTTTGGGGATATAATTTTGTAGGTTTTTTCTAATCCAAATTTCATGATATGTGTGAATAATTTTGGAGAGAGGGTGCCCTTTTATAACTGAGGATGAGTGGCATTTTTATAAATACACAAAACTATTCAATAATGGGAAGTCAATCTCAAGATAAGTGCCTAAAAAATTGATAAATTTTAGAGAGTAGGGGTGATATGGTAGATAAAAACCATAAAAATTAAAAAAGGAACATTTTTTTAAACATGTTATTCTATTTTCCTCAAGGGTTACTAACTTTTACCATTTTAGTTTTTCACCACGGTAACTAGTTTTTTTACTATTTTTACTATTCATTATAACCAAAATCATGTTGAAATTATTACCTAATATTAATTATTATTATTATAAATATGGAATCCATTTTATCAAATTAAAAACAAAAAATTTTTAGAATCCAATTTAAAATTAAACCCGCAAAACGTGTCAAAAAATGATTTTAAAGAAATGCATTTTTAAAGTAATAAATGATCTTATATTAAATATATGACTAGAAATCATCATTATATGAATTTAAATTAATATAAATATATTTATAATATATTTATTCCATTTAAATATTTCCTTAATTGGTTTTATTTTAATTTATTAAATTGGATAAGCTTTATGCATTTAAAAACAGTTTGTAGAAAACCGTGTTTTTAAGCATAAAAAATAAAATTATACCAAAACCATGAAAATTGATGAATAAAATGAAATTAATTAGTTTATTATAAATAACATGTTTCATATTTCAATTTAATACCTAATCCAAAATATAATGTAACTTTTAAATTACTTGATTTAATGAAAAGAAATGACAGTATTTATAACATCGGTAATTATCACTATTCAATGATAAATCAAACATTTTATAAAAAAACCCAAAATTTACCCTAATTTAATTTTAATTTTATGATTTAAAAAATTTTGTTCATTTTAAAAATAATATTTCTAAAATTTCCATAAATTAATTACAATATTTTCTCTTAAAAAGTAATAAAAGTCATTTTTGAAAGAAACCGATTTTTTTAGAATAAAATATCTTTATTAAAATTTGAGTGCTTATTTATTAATAATTTATCAATAAATTTATATTTAGTAGTAACTTTATGTATATTTCATAAATTAGTTAATACTATTCATTATAACATTAATATATTTCGATGGTCATTTAAGCTTGGCGTTGTATATCGTATACACTATCGAACTTTATGTTCTTCTTTTAAAATATCAGGGTGTTACATAGACTATTTAGGTATGTTAAAAAAGAGTTAGGGTAATGTAAACACATGGTATAGAACTTGTTCCTGAGAGTGGCCACCCCATGTATGAGGGAAGTCCATGTCTCTGGGGATGATATTGTTGTTTATGATTTTCACTTTTATTGTTGACCTATTTGACCTAGAGTGATACACATGATTATTGAATTTATGGTTTATGAGATTTTTTATCTTGGATGAAATGATAAGAGAGCATGTAAACATGCATCATACTGGTCATATAGGATTCACATGTCATTTATGTCATTTCTCATAGTTCTTTACTCATAATATGACATGGGTCGGTTATTTAAAGTGTTCATATCCATTTATATGGTGTTTTGATATATAAATGTATGGTGGAATATTACTTAAATGATCTTATAAATGGATAAAATCATGTTAATTGATCATTTTTCTTGATTATTATGTGGAATCATCTAAATAAAATTCCAATTATAACTTATAAAGTGTTTTTATCTATAAATTGTAATTGGAATTTCATTTAACTGAGACTCAATTATGAAAAGATATTGTTAAAGTAAATAGATAAAAATTCATTACAGGATCACTTATCTTGATTATTATGTGGCATCAGATAAATAAAATTCCAATTACATATTATAAATCACTTTACTCTATAACTTGTAATTGACATTTCATTTAACTGATCCTCGATTATGAAAATCCGGGTTAAAGTAAAATTGAAAAATGTGATATTGTGAATCATATATATATATATATATACACACAATGTCACCTTGTGTATGGGTATTTGAGGTTATTGAGAGTGATCAAGTTATGATATTATTATGATATGATATACAATGATTAGTGTGGTGTTTTCCTATTATCACTTTTTATAAATTGTGATATGATTTTTTTTGATAGAATGTGTTCTAATAAGGGTCATAGTGTGCATGAATTGAACTTAAGAATGGGAAAATAGGGATATAGAGAGATATAGAGAGAGGTATCTAAAAGTGAGACCCTTATGATGTGGGGTGTATAAGATAGTGGGAATCTATGCTTGTTTTGACTTTGGTTTGAACTATGACCTTGAGATTCATGAGATGTTGTGACTGTTAGTAACCCTTTTGGGTTATGCTTGACCCGAGAGTGGGAAGGATAGACTAGACTCAAACCTGTATGTGAGACCCTTTCATTTTAAGTCTTGTGAAGAGTAGCAATTCATTTTTTCTATCATTGATTTTTGCTATGATGGTTAGGGATATTAATTTAGAGTAACCCTAGAGTAGGAATTAAGATTGATTATTGGGTTTTTAGTATATATATGTGTATGAGAACTATTTAGGGAGTGTACCGGTCTAAGTTTTTCCTTGTAATGTGGTGATATGGCTTAGGATATTGGTGATATGAGCATTGTGACTGAGTATCAGGATGTTTTATAGCTATTTTTGGAGATGAATGTGATATATGAGGGTAACCCAAGAGAGGGGTTTGCCCAGGCTTGAGTATGCCTTAAATACAATAAGAAAGGCAGACGCCTTACATAAATATTAATGCAAAATAAGTGATAACAAATACTTTGGATAGGTGTGTTGATGACTTGTGAATTGTGGATGTAAATGCCCAAACTTAATGTTGTGAGTTAAGTCTGATTTTCAAAGGGGTAGGATCAGTTAGATGACTTACCCTATTGGTTATGTGATCCTTGATGGTTGAATATAGAATGGGTAGAGTGTGATGGATGCTTTTTATTTTTTAGAGATTCCCAAGGTAGGTTGGTGATCACATAGACAACCTTAGCATGAGTGAGATAACTTAGGCCTATTGGAAGAAAGAACCGAGTGAGGTGCTTTCGAAAATATGAGATTGACATACGGTGAGCATGGAAATTCAGGTTATTAGGTGAAAGATCCTATGTTTGATGGTATATGAATCAATATGGATGGATAATATCATACTATAGAGTAATGCTGGGATATATACTTGCTGGGTATACCCAGTTGGCAGCATGAGCTGTTGAGTGTCATTGCAAAATGTTAAGAAAGATACTCCTATATATTGTACTAAGTGAGTATATTTTGTTTAACCTATGTGGTAGATGGTTTGGTTAACCTAATATTAGACTTACAGAGGTAGTATTGGTGTCCAAATTTATGTGGTAGGTCTTTAATGGAATGTGATACATGCCACGGGGTAGTTTTTGAAGAATCTCTAGGATGTGAAGTATGAGTTGGGAAAATTACGTGACTCCTAAGGAAAGGTCCTGATAACAGATAAAAATTCTCAGTGATTTCTTTTGATGATCATAGTATGTGGATAAACCATTTTGGTATATATGTGTTTGGTCTCTAGAGACTCATGGGTTAGGACCTTATGAGGTGTGGGTGTGTTCTTGCGGGTAGAAGAAGACAGTGTAAAACCTTGAGTTTATGACGTATATGAAGGATTTCAATCAAGTCTAATAATAATTATAAGATAAAGAGGAATTTTATTAAACCCTTTTATGAGTATCTTTCATGAAAGATAAATGAAAATTGTATATAGAACTAAAATGAATAAATAATATAAATAGAGTAACTTACAACAAATAGCATATGCAACATATTTAAACACCATCACATGGGTTTGATAAAGATCACAAAAGGGAATCCAAAATACATCCCCTCTCCATAGTGTATCCATGAGTTGAGAAAATCATACAATGTTTGTATGGGGTCTATCCTTTCTACACAACCTTCTAGAGCCTCCAATGTAAAGGATAAGAACAAATAGAGTTTTTCAGGAACTATGGAGTTTCATATAAGTATTATAGAAGCACCAACTCACCACTACCATCACATGGCAGTGTTAAATAAACCATAAGGATGATCCTAGGATGCTTCATTCACTAATGAATTTATAATGAATTATTAAATAATACTTTTTATAACTCATGAATAAATTAAGGAATTATGTACTCCTAATCCATTGCATATTATGTAATAGATCTTAATGACAACTTTGGTGAAAGACTACTCATATACAGGTTGCATACATGAAATCTTATTTCATGCATAATGTATGAATGGATGTATCAACATGTAAATCTTATTTTCTTTCTGGTTATAAAAATTATTAAAAATATAGACTTTTATATCATATAAAAATGGATTTAGGGCATACCAGATCCTTTAATCTCCCACTTGCACTAAATCATAAAAGACTATGTTCCATTCCACCTTATGTTAGATATTATAAAATAACTTGTGAAACCATATCCAAAACTCATTTTTTGGATATTTTTGGAAACTCCTTTTGAAATATATAATTGGATTAACCTTTTAGCACATCATACACAATACCTTGTGAATACCCATCCAAAACACTTTTGGATTAACTCTAAAACACTTTTAGAGTAGCTCTCCAAGTCAAAATTAGTCCCCATCTAGTCAACCAGGTAGTGTAACCCCATGATCCTTTATATCATTGAAAAAAATATAAATCTCTAGATCTATATATGTAAGAAAAGATAGGCCTCTAGAAAAGAATCCATACTACTAAATATATAAAGGGATCTAGCATGATATCTATCAGACATATATATCTCTATACTTGTGTCCACCAATCTGAATCATATGAAAATTTACATTATCATATTTTCCATTTGTAAAAGACATCAAGTGACCATGGGAGATGAAAAATGTCAATCCCATAGAACCAACTCATCTATTCCTGATTCTTAGAGTGCAGAATGATCTGATCAAATAACACATCACATATCACTCATACTTAAATCAAAATAACCCTTTCTTTGTTTTTTGCCTCATGAGCATATTTCATATATCTATATTAGAATCATACTAACTCCAACCTTAACATATCTTCATAACCAATAATACTTCTTGATGAATATCAGTTAGGGATAAACTCAAAGTCGTACTTTGAGAGGTCAATTGTCATTATACTTTATGAGTTATATATCTATATATACGTTTATGAAACCAATGTGAAATAATGATGAAGTGGAGGTTACCTTTTAATATGATACATTTTATACTATTAATCCCTTTTAAGAATATTTAACAAACTCAACACAAGAACCAGTTTATCATATCACATATAAAAAACTTCCAGATTAGTCTAATGTTTGTTGCACTTTCTAGGTTTTGTTAACTCATTACATTATATGTAATTCATGTCACATCTTTGTGTAGCCATATAATAAAACCCTCCCACCAAAATATTTAGTGAGAAACATCTATGAAGTAATCTAGTTTGAATAATGGTGAGATTTAGGAATCATATTCATAACCGTTCAACTTCTTGAACATATTCAAACTCCTTAACCTAAAAACATAAAATGTTATGATGACAACTTATTTTGTCTACTTATAAATCTTTCTTATTTAATCATCATCATCCTTGGAGCCCCATTTCATGAATTTTTTCCCTTGAAATAATTTAACTATGTAAATTATTTTTTACCGGTCCTCTTAAACTCTTTTAGGATAAAGTTGTATTCAATTTTATATAATGAATAAATGTAAATCTTACATTTATCTTTATTATTTTAAGATATCAAGTGAAATTCAATTTTTAATTTTAACTATAACAATCCTTCAAGAAATAGATTCTTCCACTTTTTACAATAACTAAATGTAACTCATTACATTTATCTTTATCATCACATATCCTAAACTATTTGAGGATATTGATTGAAATACTATTTAAACTTAGACCAATATAATCCTTTAAGAAATAATGATATAAACCTTATATGATAACTAAATGCAACTCTTTACATTTTTATTTACCATCAAAAATCCTAAAATATTTAGGATATTAAGTGGAAATCACTTCAATTTTTGATCTGTGTAATCCTATATTTGTTAAATTTGAACTTCTTTAAGTACAAACATACTCCCATTATCCTTTTAGACATTATATTCTTTTCATAATATCTTTATTATATACAAAAACCTTTTTTTTTATAAATAACACATATTTTCTTTATATGGGGATATTTAATAAAGAAACCATTATTTCCATATATTATGTAGCATTCTATGTGTTTAAACATATTTATTTGAAAAGAACACTTTATTAAAATATACCACCATTGGGAGGGAAGAACAAATTCCATTATATTTTAGCAAACATATTAATATAAACCTTATCCTAGACAAAACATTTTTATCCATATATTTTTCTTAAAACATGTTATAGAATCTTGATGAATCATAAACAATGTGTATACAATTAGTCATCTCACATTGTTCATAACAACTCTTTTTTATCAAACATATTTTCTTATTTCATAAGAAAAATGAGATGAAGATACACTCTTTTTACTTAGATTTATTTGATCTTGATAAAATACTTTATATTAAAATCTTCAATGCAGTATTTATTCACTTCATCTCATGAATATAAACTACAATCCCAATCAATTATTCCTTTTATTTTAAACTCCAATATATTTAAAACACTATGTAAAATATATATTTGATATCCCATACATTAAAAAAAGAATTAATTTATATAACATCCTTACCTTACATGAACATTCCATGGAGTTTCAAAAATTACTTCAGGTATATCTTTGATAATCCAATCATATTGAATTATTACTCTTCCTTCCCGACAACCCTAGGTTTTAATGACCTTGATTGTCTTCTTGAAGAAATATTATTGAACTTTTTTACCAAATTTTATTCTTACAATTTGAACCTTTTCCTACTTTTACTATCTATAAAATAATTTAAAACCTAGATAGTATATTACTATTTCATATATATTCCTAACACTTTTTAGAATATGGGTAAATTTTTTTTTGAATTAAATCACATGTTTATAAAATTTTAATATATAATAATAGGATAAATTCCCCAACCAGAAAAATCCATTTTAGTATCTCCTTAAATCTTGTAATAGAATTAAATAAACCATAAAAAATGTGTATTAAAAACACCCACCTCATTTCATGTAAAATAATATTTTTTACATGATATTCTCAAGATAGAAATGTGAAAATAATACAAATCTTATGGAAAGTTTATCCAAGATTTATGTTTCCAAGTTATCAATGAAATAACTCCTTTGATCCATTACTTGAAAGAAAACTTCAAGCTTTAATTCTTCTCATCTTCTAACCTTCTTCATATTTACAACACTTTGTAAAACATACAATTGATATCATATATCTATCAAAATAATATAATTTATTTCTATAACCAATAACATGTTAAGGAAACCTTTAGTCTCATCAATTCATCAATAAATTCAATCATATTGGATATCATTTGACATACCCAATCATATTGAGTATATGAGACAAAAATTACTTAAATAATTGGTGTACCCAATCATATTTAGTACATGAGTGGTGACTAAGATTATTTTGGTCATTTTCCATCTAATTCATTTGAAACCTTGAATGAATCATATGCTTCCATAAGCATCTAGATTTACTTGAAAAATATTTTTAACACTTGGTTACTAAGGAAGGAACTATTCTGACACATATAATTTCCCTTAAAGAAATTTTCTTCTTAAATCACTAATCCTTATTAAGAACTTTTACTAAGTTACCGGTATTAGGAGAAAATTACATTAAACTTATCTTTTTTAAGGATTAATCTCAATGTTTAGTTTGATGATGATGATTCTATTCATCTACAACATAAGTTTTTATCATATGAGTATCAAATTTTAACAAATATTTAATAAGTAATTTTATTAAATAGAAACTCCCACTAAAATGATAACCCATTTTAAAATATTCATCATACCCATTAGTAGGAAAATATTCACATTTCACTAATAAATGAGTCCGCTAGGGCATTCCACTCATCACTTAATTATTTAGGAAGGAAATCTTCTCAATCACAACCATTTTGACCCTTGGATAGTTGATCGGATAACTATATATCTAAATTCATCACATGTATTCACTCAAATATATTACTATTTCATACTTCTTAAGGGTTTCCTAGCTAAGTGTAACCTAAAACAAACATCAAAAATAGATTAACAAAAGACAACCCTAGGGCACATTTCTATGATAGAACCTATGTGATGAATTGGCTTGGAAACCCTGGTACCTTGACACCAGATTCGACGCTGACATGGCCCAAAGGGAATTCCCAATACCCATGAGTTGGAAACTGTTACCTGACATCATAAAAAAATAGAGTGGGAATGAATTTTCCACAAACATTCTTGAAGAAAGATAAACAAGCCAGTATGCATAAAAGAAAAAATCCCAAGGGAGAACTATAACAAAAGATAAATAGGCATAAACATCCCAAAGTAATACATCAAAGTACTATAAAATAGAACAAAAACTCAAGCCCCAATGGACACAACTCTATAAGACCAAGGATCAACAACTAAAACCACCTCCAATTGGAACTTTTAACTTTCTAAAACCTAGAAGAAGATAAACTAAAAACACGCAAAGACATAGGTAGTGTGTGAGCTAAAAGCCCAGTAGGGTCTCACTAAGGATTCTCTAAAAAGATTCTACATTTAATTAACCAAATCAAGCTTTCAGTTTTAAATAAAAAGGCATGGAATTTTAAAATCATAATTACAACAAATCATGCTTTACATTGAATATATTGAAAATAATTTAAACAAATGGATTATAATTTTTTTATATAAAAAAATTTATATAAATTTAGAATGAATGTATAAAATAATTTACAAATAATGAAATATATTTCAACTACTAATAATGAGAAACATGGTCATCTTCAAAACGTTATGATAGTTTTAGGCTATGGGAAACCCTCACACTCTAATAGTCATCACAACAATATGATTACACACTGTCACGACCCGTCCTCGGGGCCCATGCCGTGACTACCCCAAGCCCACCTTCCATAGGCCAGGGGATAGCGACTAGCACCAAAGGCGTAATACCGATAAAAAGGGAAGGCATTGCCTTTAAACTTGAAACACACACTGTCTGAACACAAGCTGTAGAATCAACAAGTAAAAAAATAGAAAAGAAAAGTGTTCTGAAAGTAAGTGGGCCAGTATACAAACCCAACTGAACAACAAGTACAAGTAAAAAGGGAAAAACAGCTCCTGGATCGTCCATCAAAGAATCCTACCTGAAGGGTAGGTACAGAACTCGAACAACTCATCCCTTTGGTATGTCCCGTCTAGTCTAACTCTGAGCAACCTCCCGTCTGTCACCCTCAGCCTCGATCACTGCTGACTGTCGTCTGCACAGAACACAACAAGGTGCGAGCGAAGCCCGTGTGGGGGTGAGTATAACAATACTCACTAGGGGACCCTCAGACCCCCGAAGGTCTCACAGAATCCACAAAGGATAAACCACAGTATAAAGATACAATCATGAAGTATAAACCAACCCTAATTAGGTATATTCCCATACATATACTGAAGTTATCAATCACAGTCTGGCTCCAACTCTCGAGCCCAAGCACAAACCATTCCACAAAGGAAGTAAAGTCAATAACCACGATGATAATGGTTGAAATACATGACTCAACTCACACAGGTATACATCTTTTGTAGAGTGATAGAGATGATCAGATGTATTCACTGATTCATATAAGCTATCGGACCCACATAGGATATAGGACCAGCTAAGCTGTCGGACCCACACAGGATACAAGACCAGCTATTCTGTCGGACCCACACATGATACAAGAATAGAAGTCAGAACTTCCGGACCCACATAGGATCTTGGTATAGTATTCATCGCTGTCGAACCCACGTAGGATTCTGGTACAGTAGTCATCACTGTCGAACCCATAGAGGATTCTGGTACAGTATCGTCGCAGCCAGACCTAGGGTTCCTACACACAGCACGCTCGATTCCGGGAGGGTCCGCACCTTGATTCAAGTGTCAATACATAAACTACCACTAAGTCCTAATTTGATGTATACCATAGTTCTTTCTCATCGTAAGGAACCTAACGCGACAGACGGTGCGTCAATCGGACGCCCGGTCTGAGAGTTATTGGCATTTTCGTTCAAGGGGCCCGATTGGTTTTTAGGCTCAAACCAACCCGACTATACCCCAACTACGTCCAAACCTCAAGTGGAGTATGCCAAAATAACTATCTCGCTCCAATAATTCTAGTGCCGCAGGCGGTAATCAATCTGACACCCGTAGCCCAAAATACGAATGAAAAGGTGATTTCGGGTTAAATGGTCCAGACAGGGGTCTGAACCGGTCCGATGGAGTGGCCCGACCCGATGGAGGTCCAGCTCGATTACGGTACGGCCTGATGGTGTCCTGGCCTGGGGTGGCCTGGCTGGTCAAGGGCAGCCCGGCCCGGTGGCGTCCGAACCCGCTAGCCGTGTGGCCCGGCTCGGCTGGCCGTGTGGCCCGGGCCAGCTGGCCGTGTGGCCCGGCCCGGCTGGCCGTGTGGCCCGGCCCAGCTGGCCGTGTGGCCCGGCCCGAATGGACATGTGGCCAGGCCCGGATGGCCGTGTGGCACGGCCCGACTAGCCGTGGGGCGCCCGACCCAGCTGGCCGTGTGGCTCGGCCCGGCTGGCCGTGTGGCTCGGCCCGGCTGGCCGTGTGGCTCGGCCCAGCTGGCCGTGTGGCGCCCAGCTCGGCTGGCCGTGTGGCGCCCAGCTGGCTAGCTGGCCGCATAAAGGGGGGGGGGTGTGTTACACCCCCCGGCTCCCGAAACAGTCGGCTCAAGGCACCGACCCTTGTTTCTGCGGGACCCATAGGGTCCCGCCTGGCGTGCACCAGGGGCCGGCTCAGCCGGCCGCCCTCTCCTGTCATTCGTGACCTAAGGCCGTGGCCTCCTGTAGCACCGGTGAGGTGCGACGGCACCGCGACCCTTCCCCGCGGCCTGGCTTGGCCATGACCCGACTTTCCTCCGCGCGACACGACGGCGCCGCGCCTTTCCGGTGACCCGACGGTCTTGCGCTGTCGATCTCCTCACGGCTAGCCCGACGCCGACCGCCGTTGTCCGCTCCCATCGTTAACCACAAAAAAGATCAAAAAGGGGAAAGGGTCGGCCATGTTGGTGCGGTCTGAATTTCCCCATGTTACGGTGATATCATCTGGTTGTCAAACGATAATTTCAAATACATAGAACGGGTACAAGAATTCAAAACCCCTACCTCGTAATCGGTGTTTTCTTGATAGAGTCGCGGAAAGCGACGTCGTTCCATTGACGTCAGGAGGATATGACGTCGTCATTGGTGATGTTCTTCACGGGCAGAGTCTTCCCTTTCTTTCCACGATTGTAGGGGAGAAGACGACGTCATCATTCCTCAGTGGAGACAGGCGTTCTTTGTTGAGAGAAGATGTCGTTCTTAGTTGGGAGGATATTTTCTCAATCCTTCCAAGGCTCCACCACAAGATTAAGACAACCCCAAAACAATAAAATAACACATCTTAATATAATGTTAGATTAATGAATTCAAAATGATTCAAATTCATTAAGTTACATAACTTAATTAAAAGGTGGTGTTGGTTCATTAATTTGAAGAGGGAAGGTGAAGAGGCTCCAAAATTTATGGGGGAAGTGATGAGTTTCCCCCATTAATGGGGAACTCAAGGGGTTTAAGGGGGTTTGAGCTCGTGTGGGCCCCGCCACATAATATCCTCCCATGGGAGGTTATGCACGGGTGGGACCCACCTCTAACCTCCCCTTGGAGGATTAAACCACCACTCAAATAAAAATATGCTAGACATATTTTTATTTAATTTATTTAGAAACCCCAAAAATTAACTTCCAACCTCGATAAAATGCAACTACGGTGAAGGTCTTTTTAAGCGAATACCGACGCTGCAAGTTCAACAGTGTCCTCAGATTTCAATTTTGAGCACCAGTTCAAAGGATTTAAAATGCCGCATGTACGTTTACTAAACTTACCCGGAAAAAACTTCCGAAATTGATTCTGCGCACACCGGGCCTCGGAATCAGACGCTGTCAGAAACTGCAGACTCGTAAAATTCCCATGTATTTAAAAAAAAAATTCACGGAATTTTTGGGTCTTTACATTCTCCCCACCTCAGGGATTTACATCCCTGTAAGCTACTACACACACTAAGGGAAAAAATGGGGGTACTGAGCACGCATCTGAGCCTCCCGCTCCCATGTGCTCTCCTGGAGGTTCCCGTGCTACCAGTAAACACGCACCAGAGGAATCGACCGTCCACATAGGACCTGATCATGTCAATCCTCAATCTCCATTGGAGCCTCCGTGAATGTCGCCCCATCATTGATGTCCAGCTCTCCGTGGTTGATGATGTGGGACGAATCGTGCATGTATCTCCTCAACTGAGATACGTGAAAGACGTCGTGCACCCGGTGCAACTGAGGTGGAAGATTTAAGAGGCAAGCCACCTCGACTACCCTGCTGAGGACCTGAAAAGGCCCGATGAATCATGGAGATAACTTTCTGCCTCGACTAAATCTCCGTAGACCTCGTTGAGGTGAGACCCGTAGGAAGACGTGGTCGCCATCCTTAAACTCCAGTAGTCTCCGTCTCCTATCAGCATGGGACTTCTGTCTGCTCTGTACAGTTTTCATCTGCTCCTGGATGATCTGAACCTTCTCCATTATAGCCTGCACCATCTCTGGTCCTACAAGTGTTGAATCCCCTGGGTCAGTCCATCATAGAGGTGATCTGCAAGGTCGGCTGTACAGTGCCTTGTAAGGTGCCATCCCGATGGTGGAGTGGTAGCTGTTGTTATACGCAAACTCTACCAAGGGTAAGTGATCCTCCCAACTATGACCAAAGTCTAGGACGCATGCACGGAGAATTTCCTCGAGTGTCTGAATGGTCCTCTCAGTCTGACCATCCATCTGAGGATGGAAGGCGGTGCTCAAGCGAAGCTGCGTCCCGAAAGCCTCCTGCAACCCCTTCCATAGCCAGGAAGTGAAAGGAGCATCTCGATTGGAGACGATCATTGATGGAACACCATGAAGCCGTACGATCACATGTACATAGAGGCATCCCAAACTCTCTACTGAGACCTGCTCTCTGATCAGTAGGAAGTGGGATGACTTGGTGAGTCAGTCAACAATCACCCAGATAGAGTCGTGTCCTCTGTATGTACATGGAAGTCCCATCACAAAATCCATGGATATCCCGTCCCACTTCCACTCTAGGACCTCTAAGTGTTAAACCAAGACTACTGGAACCTGGTGCTCCACCTTCACTTACTGACAAGTGAGGCATTGTGAGACAAACTCTACTACTGCCTTCTTCATACCTGGACACCAGTGCTGTCTTCAGAGGTCCTGATACATCTTCGCCACTCATGGATGTACCTCTAGAGGGGAAGTGTGGAACTCCCTCAACACTTCCTCCTGAAGTGAAACTAGTACCATAGTACGTCCTCTGAAGAGAATGACGTGCTCCCCAACTTCAGAAAATCCATCAGGTGCCTTCCCTATGGATATCTGAGCATGTCGTGTCTCACAGTCAACATTCCCATGCTGTGCCTCCCTGACTTGCTGAAGAATTGGAGGAGTGACTATGAGAGACTGCAGAAAGGATGCTCCATCTCTATCCAAAAAGGATATCTGTAACGCGTCCAGCTGCTCCATCACCTCTCCTAGTAGCAAAATGCTTGATCTCCTGCTGAGATCATTTTCTACAACGTTCCCCTTCCCAGGAGTATAGACTATCTCAAAGTAATAGTCCTAGAGGAACTTGAGCCATAGTTGTTGTCTCAGGTTCAGGTCCTTCTTTGAAAAGATGTACCTGAGACTCTGGTGGTCAGAGTAGACTGAAAAATGCTCGCCCATCAGATAGTGCCACCACATCTTCAAGGAGAAGACCACTGCTTCTAACTCCAGGCCATGGGTAGCGTAGTTCTACTCATGCTATCTCAACTACCGAGATCCATACGCGATCACTACTCACTCCTGCATCAGGACATACCTGAGTCCGGTCCCTGATGCATCACAGTAAACTACATACCCAACGCCCTCCTCCGGTAGCCTCAAGATGGGCTCACTAGTCAACCTCTGCCTCAGCTCCTGAAAGCTCTTCTGACATCTCTCTAACCACACAAAGGGTTTCACCTTCTTCGTTAATGCTAAAAGTGGTGCTGTAACTTGGGAAAAATCTGGCACAAATCTCCAATAGTACCCAGCCAGTCCCAGAAAACTCTGAACCTCTATCACACTCCTGGGTGGATCCCAAGCAAGTACTGCCTCGATCTTCGCTGGATCCACTGCAACTCCAGCCTCCGAGATGATGTGTCCCAAGAATTTAACCTCTCAAATCCAAAACTGGCACTTCGAGAGCTTACCATAAAGATGGTCCTCTCGGAGTGTGTCTAGTACTATCTGCAAATGGTAGGCATGATCCTCCTCAGTAGTCGAGTATATCAGTATGTCGTCAATGAAGACTACGACAAAGCGATTGAGGTAAGGCTGGAAGATATTGTTCATGAGACTCATGAACACTACTGGAGCATTGGTTACACCGAAGGGCATAACCAAGAACTCGTAGTGGCCATACCGATACCTGAAGGCCATCTTCTGCACATCCTCATCTTGAACTCTGAGCTGGTGATAGCCTGACCTAAGGTCTATCTTTGAGAACCATCATGCTCCCTTGAGCTGATCAAAGAGGTCGTCAATCCTTAGGAGTGGGTACTTGTTCTTCATGGTCACCTGATTCAGGAGACATTAGTCAACACACAATCACAAGCTCTCATCTGAATTCTTGGCAAACAAAATCAGAGATTCCCAGGGTGAAACACTGGGTCGGATAAATCCCTTCCCCTACAAGTCCTTCAGTTGTACCCGCAGCTCATGAAGCTTGGTGAGAGCCATCCGATATGCTGGAGTAGATATCGGTGTCGTCCCGGGGTATAGGTCAATGTAGAAGTCTACCTCTCTGTGTGGAGGTAGTCCTAGAACGTCATCAGGGAAAACATACGCATACTGATCCACCACAATAGGAAAACTCGGACTCCGCACATCAACCACTCTGAGGATGAGACTATCCAACTGATGTGTGATCGGCTTCCCCCTCCTCTGTTTAAGTCCATCTTGTGGTGCAAAGGATCCATTCTCACTGGTGAAGGTGAACCTGGTCCCATCCGTGCGGATACACCACACTTTGCGCCTGATACAATCAATCTGGGCATGAACTGTGGATAACCAGTCCATACCCAAGATGACGTCGTAAGACCTTGACACCACTACCAGAAGATCCCAACCGAAGCTCTCGCCTCCTAGAGAAAGCTCACACTACCAGAACCAGTGCGTAATCGTCGAGTCTTCTCTTGTAGGAGTCTCTAGCCATAAGGATCAAGCCAACGACTCCGTCAGAATCTCTGAGATCCAAACTAGGGAAGTGGCAATAAAAGAATGACTCGCACCTGTGTCTATAAGTACTGGAACAAGAGTGGAGTAGAAATAGATAGTACCTCGAATCATCTCAAGTGCACCATGGTAGTACGCCTTGACTGCTTGGAGCTGAGCCCACCTTTGTCCGCCAGCTCCCTGTGGTCGGGGTGGACCTCCTAGTGGTGGTGGTGGTGGTGGTAGAGCCTCTTAACATCGTCCACCACCCGCTGCTCGGCCAGCTCCTCTGCCACGTCCGCCTGCTCCCGGCGGACCACCACGGTCGAACCTCTGCCTCTACCTGGGAGGTCCCTATACTGTCTGCCGCTCATATGCATGGTGGGTCGGGCAGTCACAAGCCATGTGGCCCTGCCTGCCGCATGCATAACACTGCCTGCTCCTCGTATAGCTGGTTCTGTCTCATGTTCCCCACACAACCGAACCTGTATCCTGGGGTTTCCCACTTGATGGCCTGGTCTGCTTGAACCTCTACAACATCTGTCTAATGCCAGATGTAGAAGACTCCACTATGTGTCACCCTGTGGTGGGTCTTTCTACTAGTGATTGCTCAGTGAAAAAACTCTCCATTAGAAGGGCTCGCTCCAGCACCTCTGCCTGCGTCGGAATGCTGAGGGGGATCATCGAAGCCCTGATCTCATGCCTGAGTCCCTTCTCGAAGGTCCGAGCCCTGAAGAATGGGTCCCATACCATATCCGTGGAGTAGAGCGAGAGGTTGGTGAACCTCGCTAAGTAATGATCTACTGTCATGCTGCTCTGCTGTAGATGAATTACCTCCTGAATCCGCACCGCACGAATAGTGGCTATAACAAACTCTGAGCGGAAGAGACTCTCAAAGTCTTTCCAGAGTAATGATGCCTCGTCATTCTCCTGGAGCATCAAGATCCACCATATGTCTGTTGTTTCATACAAGAGACTCGCGGTAAGGATCACCATGAGGTCGGCTGGTGTCCCTACCAATTTGAAAACTCTCATGACAGCCTCCAGCCAATCCTCAGTTGCCTGTGGGTCTGTCTCTCCCCGGAACCTGGGTGGCCTCTGGTGCTGGAACTCGGGAAACGCACTCAGGCGACGTGTAATCTCTGCTACTGGAGCTGGTGGTTTCGGTGGCCCAGCGGGTAGTGGTACCACTGATACCTCCGCTATGATGGGGCCCTGCACCGAGGCCTCGTCGCTCAGTGGGCTACTATCTCCTACGAAACCCGGAACCCTAGCTAGCTACCTTCGTGGGGCCATCCAGAAAAGAAACAGGTGCACCATGGTTAAAACAGTATACCTGGTGAGCTGACACAAAGTAATCACGAAGAAAACTTTTTCAAAGAAAAAACACACACAATAATTGTTTTCGTGCACTGAGTCGGAGATCAGAAGTCAAAGTCCTAGTGTATGGATACGTCAGCCGCCGCACCAACACCAGTTTTCCTAAATTGATAACCACACCCAAACACTTAACACTATTGATATTAAAAGAATCAGAGTCCAAGTTCTGCGGTAGAACCGACTCCTCTGATACCAATTTGTCACGAACTGTCCTCAGGGCCCGTGCCATGACTACCCCAAGCCCACCTTCCATAGGCCAGGGGCTGGCGACTAGCACCAAAGGTGTAATCCCGATAAAAAGGGAAGGCATTTACTTTAAACCTATAACACACACTGTATGAACACAAGCTGTAGAAGAAAAAAGTACTAAAATAGAAAAGAAAAGTGTGCTGAAAGTAAGTGGGCCAGTATAAAAACCCAACTGAACAACAAGTACAAGTAAAAAAGGAAATACAACTCCTAGATCGTCCACCGGGGAATCCTACTTGAAGGGTAGGTACGGAACTCGAAAAACTCATCCCTATGGTACGTCCCATATAGTCCAGCTCCGAGCAGCCTCCCATCCGTCACCCTCATCCTCGATCACTGCTGACCGTCGTCTGCACAGAACACAACAAGGTGCAGGTGAAGCCCGTGTAGGGATGAGTAAAACAATACTCATTAGGGGACCCCAAGACCCCCGAAGGTCTCCCAGAATCTAAAAAGGATAAACCACAGTAGAAAGATACAATCACAAAGTATTAACCAACCCTACTTAGGTATATTCCCATACATATACCTAAGTTATCAATCATAGTTCGGCTCCAACTCTCGAGCCCAATCACAAACCATTCCACAAAGGAAGTAAATTCAATCACCACGATGATAATGGTTGAAATACCTGACTCAGCTCACACAGGTATACATATTTTGTAGAGTGATAGAGATGATCAAATGTAGTTACTGATTCATCTAAGCTGTCAGACCCACACATGATACAGGACCAGCTAAGCTGTCAGACCCACACAGGATGCATGACCATCTATTCTGTCGGACCCACATAGGATACAGGAACAGAAGTCAGAACTATCATAACCACGGAGGATCCTGGTACATTAGTCATCACTGTCGAACCCACAGAGGATTTCAGTACAGAAGTCATCGCCGTCGTACCCACAGAGGATTCCGGTACAGTATCGTCGCAGCCAGCCCTAGGGTTCCCGCACACAACACGCTCGATTCCAGGAGGGTCCACTCCTCGAGCCAAGTGTCAATACATAAACTATTACTAAGTCATGAGTTTATGTATCCCCTAGTTCCGTCTCATCATAAGGATCCCAACGCGACAAACGGCGCGTCAATCGGATGCTCGGTCTGAGAGTTATTGGCATTCCCGTTCCAGGGGCCCAGTTGATTTTTAGGCTCAAACCAACTCGGCTGTACCACAATTGCATCCAAATCTCAAGTGGAGTATGCCAAAAGAATCATCTCGCTCCAAGAATTCCATCTCCGTAGGCGGTACATCAATCAGACACCCGTAGCCCAAAATACGGATGAAAAGATGATTTTGGGTTAAACGGTCCGGACATGGGTCCGACCCGGTCAGATGGAGCGGCCCGACCCAATGGTAGTTCGGCCTGATAGCAGTCCAGCCTGATGGCGGCCCGGCCCGATGGCGGCCTGGCCCGGGGCAGCCCGGTTGGTCAAGGCTGGCCCAGCTCGATGGCGGCCCGGCCCGCTGGCGGTGTGGCTTGGCCTGACTGGCCGTGTGGCCCGGCCCGACTGGCCGTGTGGCCCGGCCCGACTGGCCATGGGCCCCGGCCCGGCTGGCCATGTGGTGCGGCCCGACTGGCCGTGTGGTGCGGCCCGACAGGCTGTGTGGCGCCTGGCCCAGCTGGCCGTGCGGTGCCCGACTGGCCGTGTGGCTCGGCCTGGCTGGCCGTGTGGCGCCCGGTCCAGCTGGCCATGTGGCGCCCGACTGGCTAGCTGGTCACGTAAAAGGGTGGGGGGGGGGGGTGTTACACCCCTCGACTCCCGAAACGTCCGGCGCAAGGTGCCAACTCGTGTATCCGGGGGACCCGTAGGGTCCCGCCTGGCGCGCACCGGCGACCGGTTCAGCCTGCTGCCCTCTCCTGTTTGCCGCGACCTAAGGCCGCGGTCCTGCTCCACCGGCGCGGCGCCACGGCGCCACGCCCCTCCGGTGCGGCCCGCCCTGACCGTGGCCTACTATAGCACCTGCGCAGCGCGATGACACCACGCCCCTCCGCTGTAGCCCGGCTTGGCCGCGACCCGACTTTCCTCTGTGCGACATGATGGTGCCACGTCTTTCCAGTGACCCGACGGTCTTGCACTGTCGATCTCCTCGCGGCCGGCTCGACACTGGCTGCCGTTGTCCGCTACCATTGTTAACCACAAACAAGATCAAAAAGGGGAAAGGGTCGGCCGTGTTGGTTCGGTCCAAATTTCCCCATGTTACGGTGATATCATATGGTTTTCAAACCATAATTTCAACGACGTAGAACATGTACAAGAATTCCAAACCCCTACCTTGTAATCAGTGTTCGCTTGATGGAGTCACGGAAAGCGGTGTCGTTCCGTTGACGTCGGGAGGAGATGACGTCGTCGTTGACGATGTTCTTCACAGGTGACGTCTTTCCTTTCTTTCCCTGGTTGGAGGGGGATAAGACGACGTCGTCTTTCCTTGGTGGAGATGTGCATTCTTCATTGAGAGAAGATGTCGTTCTTCATAGGGAGGATATTTTCTCAATCCTTCCAAGGCTCCACCACAAGATTAAGCCAACCCCAAAATAATAAAATAACACATCTTAATATAATGTTAGCTTAATGAATTCAAAATGATTCAAATTCATTAAGTTACATCACTTAATTAAAAGGTGGTGTTGGCTCATTAATTTAGAGAGGGAAGGTGAAGAGACTCCAAAATTTATGGTGGAAGTGAAGAGTTTACTCCATTAATGGGGAACTCAAGGGGTTAAAGGGGGTTTAAGGGGTTTGAGATCATGTGGGCCCTGTCACATAATATCCTCCCAAGGGAGGTTATTCGTGGGTGGGACCCACCTACAACCTCCCCTTGGAGGATTAAACCACCAATCAAATAAAAATATTCTAGACATATTTTTATTTAATTTATTTAGAAACCCCAAAAATTAACTTCCAACCTCGATAAAACGCAACTGCGGTGAAGGTCTCCTTAAGAGAATATCGGCGCTACGAGTTCAACGGTGTCCTCAGATTTCAATTCCGAGCACTGGTTCAAAATATTTAAAATGCTGCACATACGTTTACTGAACGTACCCGAACAAAACTTCAGAAACTGATTCCGGGCACACCGGGCCTCAGAATCAGGCGCCGTCAAAAACTGTGGACTCGTAAAATTCCCATGTATTTTAAAAAAAATCATAGAATTTCTGAGTCTTTACACACACTTCCCTATAACACTGGCCAAAGAGGACCCATTACCATCCCATTGGGGATGTAACCTACTAAATTTATGTATTTTTGGTGTTGTAAATTGTCAATAGAGTGCTTTCCCAAATAACTCACTAACTAACTATGCTTTCATGTGCTCTAATACAATAAATTATGAGTATTTTATTTTAAAACTATTTAAAATACAATTCATCCCATTATCCCATTTCAAATATTCCAATTCCCCTTAAAAAACCAATACATAGGTTTTAATCAAATAATGCATTTTTCCACAATAAAACCACTGGGTTTCTATCAAAACCATTTTAATCCACTTTTATCAAAACAATTTGAAATAAATTCCATCAAATAAATTTCACAATTTAAACTCAACAATTTAAATTTCTATAAATTTCCATCAATTTCACAAATAAACCCCAATTCATTATAATTGGGGAGTTTTCTCAATTTCGTGCCAAATAAAATCCAAATCCCAAATTCACTGGAATTTAGTTTTTACAAAAACCAATTGAAAGAAATTTAATTAAAATCAAACAATTGAATTTAAATCAGACAATTGCATTTTAATCCAATAATTTAGGGTTAATTAAATTGGCCATCATAAACAGAACCACCTACCTCGGGATCATGAGATCATGAAACACAAATCCCTTAATCTAGAAACTCCAATGAAGAACTTCAACAATGAGGATATGAGAATAAAACCTAGATTCAAGATCCAAAATAGTGGGGATTAGATTCTCCAACAAAATAGATATATATAAATCCCTATGGAGGAAAGAGGAGAGAACATGAGAAAGACAATGGGAAGAGGAAACCCATCAGGAAGAGATTTAACATCATTTTCCTAGCTTCAATTCACTTTTGTAGGGGTGTATAGGGGCCAAAATCACCTCTTGGGATCCTCAAAGGAATAAGAAAATGTAATGGGGTTGTACCAGCATGTTGGGCTCCAAAATAGAGGGTTTTAGGATTTTAAAACTTATTTTTCATATTAAAAAATCCCATACACATGGTTTATTGGGTAGAGCCACATGGTTAGAAAAATTGTGCACCCTAGATGTGCACCCATACTAATGGGGTTTTCATGGTTTCTACTTGGTGGGCATAGATTTTTTCAAATCGTGTGCCAACCATGCAAGCCCTCACTACTTGGGTTTTCAAGGTTTTCACTAATAGGGTGTACGGTTTGGGAAAATCATGCACCAATCGTGAACAACCCAAAAGACCCTCCAAATTTTCAAAATTTTACCTAAAATACCCCTAAATGAAACACAACCAAAGAATGATCAAAAGAGGTATTTAGGAATACCTGAAAATAATAACAAGATGTTACAAAATCTCTACCATAGAAGCTTTATGTCCTTAGAAATCCTATTAAGAAGATTTGATGCAAAAAATATGAGGCCACATCTCTCTCATAGTACCTCCCTCTCCCGTGTCTCATAAGAATCAGAATAGTTCTACCAGAACACTCAAACCAAAGGTATCATCCTCCCATGAAGTACCTTGGTTTTAGAATCAACTATCCTAAATGGATGCTCAATCATAAATAAATCAGGTTTGACATTGAGATCACTTCAACTAATAACATGATATGAATCAGAAATATATTTTCATAACTGAGATACATGAAAAAACTTATGTATCGATGTCAACTATGGTGGAATTTATAAAAGGTAAGACACTTTTCCTGCATTCTCAATAACCTAAAACGGTCCCCTAAAATGAGGAGAAAGTTTCCCTTGCCTCCTAAGCTGTCGATGACCCAACTGAGATGAAATTGTCAAGAACACTTGATCACCAACTGAAAATTCTAGCAATCTACAATGAAAATCAACATAATAATTATACCAGATCTATAAAATAAACATTCTACAAAAAATAAACTAAATCTTTACTATAATCTCTTGAACCAATCTTGGTCCAACTAAGGAACTTTCACCAGTCTACGACCAAAAAAATAGAGATCTATAAGGCCAGCCATAAGAGGCCTCAAAAGGACCCATTATGATCAAATACTATTAACTATTATTATATGAAAACTCAACCATCCCTAGATGATCATACCAAGCCCCAATAAAGTCAAGTACACAAGCATGAAGCGCATGCTTAAGAATTTGTGTAGCTCTTTCTATCTGGCCATCCAATTGAGGATAATATTCCATGCTCAAATGGACCTGAGATCCTAGTGCCTCTTGAAGGCCTCTAAAAAAGTGATAAGTGAACTAGGGATATATATCAAAAACTATAGTAGATGTAACTCCATGAAAATGAAAAATCTCTTTCACATAGAGATTTCCCAGCTCCTTAACTTTGGTTGTATCAAGAATGGGTATAAAGTGATCCAATTTAGTCAACTGATTGATCAAAACCCATATCAAATTATTCTTTCTTTGGGTATATGGAAACCCAACCACAAAGTCCATAAATATCTCATCCCACTTCCAACTCGATACTAGAAGTGTTTAAAGTAAACATGAAGGTTATTGGTAGTCGGCCTTGATCTGTTGGAAAGTATAACAATGAGATACAAAATTAGTAATGCCCTATATCATACCTAACCACAAAAATCTACACTGTATGTCATAAAACATCTTCATGGTTCCTGGGTGCAGTTCCCACAGAGAACTATATAAATCCCCCATAACATATTTCCAGACCGATAACAGTACCACAAATCTATTTCGATAGCATAGAATGCCCTTGGCGGGGAATGACCAATCATGTACGGTCTCCCCACCATAAAGAGAGTATTTAATGCTACGAAACTCATCATAATGTTGTTGTTCCTGAAGAATCATCTCAAGAAGAGAAGCTGAAAACTGAACACTGGCTAAAGAAACCTCATCCTCTAATTACTAGACTCCAATATGCAACTGTGCAAAAATATCCATCAAATTCCACTCTTCTAAAGATTCTTTTATATCCTAGGTAAAATGTTTCATGCTCAATGCATCCATGACAAAATTACCTTTACCCAGGGTATAAGTGATGTCAAAGTAAAAATATTTTAGGTATTCCACCCAGTGCCTTTGGAGGAGATTTAGATCTTTTTGAGAGAATATATAACTCAAGATCTTGTGATCAGAATACACAGTAAACCTTTCTTTGAAAAGGTAATGTCTCTAACTCTTGATCTCATGCATCCCAATTTATAGTTCAGGGTCATGGGTCAGATAATTATTTTTTTGTGGCCTAATCTAACTAGATCTACAAGAAATAGAATGATCACCCTGAATGAGAACACAACCTAAAACTAAACCTGATGCATCACAAAAGACCACATAGCCCTGCCTGAACTCTGGAAGATCCAACACCTATGTTATAGTCAAAATTCATTTAATATCAACAAAATAAATCTGAAATTTTTCATCCCAAGAAAAATTTATGCCTTTTCGAGTTAGATCAGTCATTGAAGAATCCAACTTTGAGAAGTCCTTTATGAACCGACGATAATAACCAACTAAACCCAAGAAGATCCAAATCTCAAAAAACTTCCATGGCTATTCCCATGTCACTGTAGCCTTAAAAATTTTAAGATCAACTAAAATAAAATGTTCTGACTCCACCTTCCCCAATAACTTCACTTATTGGATCCATAAATCAAATTTTGAAATCTTAGCATAAAGTCAGTTATTTCTCAATAATTTCAAAATTGATCTCAGATGATGAACATGATCTTCCTCAGACATAGAGTAAACAAGGATTTCATCTATAAAGAAAACCAAAAAAGTATCAAGATACTCATGGAATATTCTGTTCATCAAATCCATAAAGACTAGAGGAGAATTGGTTAAACAAAAAGGCATGACAAGGTATGCATAATGGCCGTACCTACTCTAAAAGATGATTTTCTGAATGTCAAATTATTTTATTCCTAATTGATGGTAAAAAACTGAATATAAATCTTTAGGAACCACTTATCCCCTTTTAAATGATCAAAAAAATCACCAATACATGAAAATGGATAATTTTTGTTTACCATAACTCAAATGAATTTTCAGTAATCCACATAAAGGAAAAGTGAACCACCAAATTTCTTATCAAAGAGAACCGACGCCACCCAAGGTGAAATGCTTAGGTGTATAAAGACTATCTCTAGAAGATCATCCAATTGAGACTTTAACTCTTTCATTTTAGCTGGTTCCATGTGGTAAGAAGGAATACATACTAGTTGATTACTAGGAAATAAATCAATAGAAAACTCTACCTCCCTTACCAGTGGAAAAATATAGAAGTTATAAGGAATAAAATATGTAAAATCAAAGTCAAATGGAGGGATATAAAAACTAAAATATTCCTACTCCATATAAAAAGTGAACACATATATTACTTTCCCAAACTTTGGATAAGAAGGTCCATCTCTACTTGACCTTGGGTCCCATTCTCCTTAAAAGATTTTTCAAACCCCATTAGTTGTAGTAAAGAAGATCTGTCCAAGATAAAAATCAATCTAAGATTTATTAGTAATGATCAAATCTATCCCAAATATGACGTCAAGAGGTTTAATGTTGAGAACTAGAAAACTACAAGAATTATCAATATCTGATAATGAGAAAACATAGGAAGGACTACAGAAACCATACTCTCTCTTCATTCCAAGGGGTGTAGTAATATCCATCACATATGATAAATATCCATAGGAAGATTAAGCATATTGAAAATATGAGTTGAAATAAATGAATGAGATGCACTGGTATCAAATAAAGTACTCACTAATGATGGAACTATAGAGATGGTTCCTCTCACAGTCACTGGACCCATATCTTATTCCTATGGAGACTCTTCTATTGTGTGAAGAATCTTCATTATGGATTCCTATGGCTAGAACCACTTTGTTCATGAAGCATTTTATTCCACCATAGTAATTTTTGTCCTTGACGATCTCGTGCCACTACATGGAGTATAAAAGACATGAAAGAAATTCTATAGGTAGCCTGAACGTCCACATGAGCCACAAATATTGGGTGCCTTACTGAAAACCTACTTAGAATGCCCATGATTTCCACACTGGTAGAAAATAAAAGGGCCTATTCCAAGAACTACAGGAGGTCTAAAAAAAATCCTACTATTGAGAAATGTCACATGAGTCATCACACTTACTCTTCTATTTATGAGAACTCAAAGAACTTACACTAAGAGAAAAATAAACTCCCATAAACCATAAATTACCATTTTGATCTATTTCAACCATCAACACTCTATCTAGAACATAAGCACAATAAGGTAGATTCAGTAAGAAAACCTAAGAAAAAATATCAGATCAAAGTCCTGACTCAAATCGTCGATTCTTCATCTTCTCATTCGACACAATATCTGGTAAAAATTGCACAAGATCATTAAAATAGTTTTCATATTCTATCACGATCCTATCACCCTGGTCAAGTTTGAAAAACTCAATAGCCTTGGACAGCACCATCACCTATGGATATAAATAGTTGGTGAAAAGAGATTTAATGCCTTTCCACTCTAATCCATTATGCTTATTCTCTATTTCCATCATGTCCCACCATCTCTTTCTTGGTCCCTCCAGCATGAAGGTGTCACACTTCACCTTTATTTCATCATGTGTCTCCAAGAACTCAAGAAAATGATCTATATTGGTCAACCATTCCTAAACCTCTTGAGGATCATTGGATCCTTTGAATGTTGGTGGATTATAAAGAAGGAACTCCTAAGCATGATTCCAGAAAACATCCATCTGAGGTTCCACAGCTGGATCCTGAATGAGAACTAGTGGTGGTTCCTATCCTAGAACTTGGAAAACATGCACAATCGCCTCAACTAAACTTAGGTACATGATAGGATTCACTCACTGAGGTTCATCAACAACTTCCTCCTGGATCTGATTTTCATGTCTTCTTAGAGGCATGATGCTATAAAACATCAACAAACAACATTAAAGACATAAGATTAACACTCAAAAAGAGAAACAAGGAAAATTAATACCAACAGATGGACATACAAGATTTGAATTTAAATTTATTCGAATCAAAATGAGGTAAAATACTGAAACTAATCCTAAATACATCATTCCCTAACCACCCTGGTGACTTATGGATCATTGTGGTGAGAGATGGCTAGGAACTCAATCGCAACTAACTCCTTAGTCTCGACAAGATTACACAACTGCATACTAGCATCTGGAAAAGAAGCTAAACCTAGATCCTTGATACCACTTTTTCACAAACCGGCCCAGATATCTTGGTACCCTGACACCTGAGATGACACTTTCATGACCCTAAGGGTGTTACCGATCTCTATTGGTTGGAAACTTACACCTGGCATCATACAAAAATAAATTGGGAACAAATTTTCCACAAACATCACAAAATTCAGAAAATAATACAATATGCATATAAGAAAAACTCCATAGGGAGAACTGTACCAGAATCCAAACAGGCATAAACAACCCAAAGTACTACATCAAAGTACCAGAAAACAGTACAATAACTCGATCCCCAGCGGACACAACTCTCCAATCCTAAGGATCAACAACTACAACCACCTCTAAGTGGATATTTTTCCTTACTCAAACCTAGAATAAGATAAACTAAAAACACCCAAAGGCACAAGTAGTGTGTGAGATAAAATCCCAATAGGGTATCACCAAGGATTCCACAAAAATATTACACATTTAATTAACCAAATCAAGATTTAAATTTTAAATAAAAAGACATGTAATTTCAAAATCATAATTAAAAAAAATCATGATTTACATTTAATATCATAGAAATACTTTAAAAAAATGGCTTAAAAAATATTTTATATAAAATATTTTATATAAATTTAGAAGTCACGAGAAAAACAATTTACAAACAATGACATATATTTCAAATACAAACAATGAGCAACATGGTTATATTCTAAAAGGTATGATAGTTCCAGGCTATGGGACACCCTCACACTCTAATAATTATCACAATAATATTTTTACACACATCCTTATAACACTCTACAAATAGGACCCATCACCATCCCATCGGTGATGTGACTTACTGCATTTATTAATTTTTAGTGTTGTAAATCGTTAATAAAGTGCTGTCATGAATAACTCACTAACTACCTAGGCTTGCATGTGCTCTAATACAACCAATGATGGAAAATTTATTTTAAAACTATTTAAAATACAATTTATCCCATTATACAATTTCAAATATGTCAATTCCCCTTTAGAAACTAATACATTGGGTTTTAATCAATTAAATGAACTTTTCCATGATAAAACCACTAGGTTTTTATCAAAACTATTTAAATAAACTTTTATCAAAACAATTCAAAATCAATTTGAAATCAATTCGAAATAAATTCCATCAAATCAATTTCTCAATTTAAATTCAACAATTTAAATTTCAAAAAATTCCCATCAATTTCACAAACACACCCCAATTCATTGGAATTGAGGTTTTTTCTCAATTTCGTTCCAAATCAAATCCAAATCCCCAATTAATTATAATTTTGTTTTTCCACAAACCAATTGAAAATAATTTAAATAAAATCGAAAAATTTAATTTAAATGAAAAAATTGAATTTAAATTAAGAAACTTAGGGTTAATTAAATTGTCCATCATAAACAGAACCACTTATTTTGGGATCAAAAGATCATGAAACACACAACCCAAATTAGGAAACTCTAATGAAGAACATTAGTAATGAAGATATGTGAATCAAACCTAGATTCAAAATCCAAAATAGTGGGGATTAGATCCTCCAGAAAAATAGAGATCTATAAAACCCTAGGGTGGAAAGAGGAGAGAATAGGAGAAAGGTAATGGGAGAGGAAACTTACTAAGAAGAGATCAAATGTTGTTCTCCTAGATTTGATACACTTTTGGAGGGGCGTAGAGGGGCTAAAATCACCTCTTGGGAGACTCCAAGGAATAAGAAAATGTAATGGGGTTATACCAGCCCATCAGGCACCTAAAAAGAGGGTTTTGGAATTTAAAAATTAATTTTAGGATTAAAAAATACCATATGCACAATTTCTTGGGTAGGTCCGCACAGTTAAAAAAACCATGCACCCTAGATGTATTCCCCTACCAGTGGGGTTTTCATGATTTATCCTTGGTGGGTGCACGGTTTCTCCTTGGTGGGTTTGCATGGTTTTCACTAGTAGGGAACATGGTTTTGAAAAACCATGCGCCAACCATGCATGACATAAAAACACTTCTAAATTTTCAAAAATTTCACCATAAACACTCCAAAATGAAACCCAACCAAAACATGATCAAAAGAGGTATTTTTAAATACCTAAAAATAATAATAAGATTTTACAACCTATCCAATCATGATCTAGTTTCACACATTACTTGCTTGCCTTACACAAGATAATCTAGGGGCACCTTGCTATGGAAGAACCTACCCAGTTGGATGATCAAGGTATTTATAAGTCCTGTTTTGGAAATAATCTAATAGTCAATATTTGAAGGGGATTTTAATCTCACCATATGATCTCACATTATTACATTTTTTTTATGATCACTTCAACTAATTTAGTTTAGAATCCTATTCCCTACACCAAATCAATATGATAAAACCATATTGATGTATAACTCTTTACACAATCCGTAGGTTTGTGTCACTCACCCAAAAATAGAAGTTAGGTATATTCATACATATACAAATTCATCATATGCATAAGGTACATGAAAAAATCATATAAAGATTTATACTTATATGAGATCATTAATCTCCTCACGAGTAAGCGCAAAGTGATAGATAACCAACCCCATTAACTAGCCTAGACATGGCATAAGCCTCCAGGTAAGTAGGTAGTCTGACCCCAAGTCCCTCTACCCAATGATACTTTACTCAAGAGATAATCCAGTTCATCATAACTCTAACACCTAATATGCATAAACTATATCCAATAACTAAATTCAATCTCATAACCCAAATAACAAACCGAGGTTAAGGTAGATGAAAAACTAAATTCACTGTTAAACTAAGAATGTAATGCAAGGATATATCTAGAAGTAGTTTAATAATTAAACTAAATCATACACAATATTTATAATTCTTAAAATATTTAAAAATCATGAATATATTAGGGGATCAACTTTTAAATAAATGAACAATTAAAATATTTAAACATGAGATAAACATTTATGAAAAATCCATAAATAAAATCTAATTATAATTATTTTATAATTATTTAGTTTTAACATTGTGGATATTCTATACTCTTGAATATAAAACCTTTATATCTGTTTTAATAAATTTTAATACAAACACTTTATATTCAAGCCAATATGAACTCTTCTATATTTATTATTATATGTCATTTCCATTTGAAATATATGATATTTTATGAATTAAAAACAATTTACAATTCAATTTCTATTATGTAAACACAATATAATATCATATACTTAACATTATTTAAACCATGATCATATCATTCATCAAAAAACTTTTGACGGGGCTTAAATAATATCCAAATAAGTCCCCTTTAATTTGAACAATTCAAATTAATTAATATGAATTATTCATAATTTAAATAAAAAAATTTATATTTTGACCTTATTTCATAATTTATAACCATTTATAAATTATTTCTCATGATTTCTAAATAAAAACTTTTATTTCTATATCTCAAGAATTTCCATATAATTTGGTTAAAAGGTATTTCAAATACTAAAATTCAATATTTGGGAATATAAAAATTTCATAAGAATTTATTTAATTAATTAAAAAACATTTATAATTAATTTATTAATTTATAAATTCCTTATAAATTAAATATTACCAAAATACATTTATTATGATTTATAAA
Source organism: Viscum album (assembly GCA_963277665.1). Lineage (NCBI taxonomy): Eukaryota > Viridiplantae > Streptophyta > Magnoliopsida > Santalales > Viscaceae > Viscum > Viscum album. The sequence continues at coordinate 1,847,171,037 of OY728150.1, forward strand.
TATTTTATAAATCATAAAAAAAATTTAAAATTTTAATTTTTTTAAAACCTTTTCTATTTATCCTTATATATAATACATATTATGCATAAGGGTATACCCATTATACCCTTACATAGAAAGTATACATAAGGGTAAATAGTCTTGACCCTCACACAACATGTAGCATGTAAGGATATTGAGCTCTTACCTTTATGTGAACCCTTCATGTAAAGGTAAAACTCAGATTATCCTCACATGAAATCCTTCATGTAAAGGTAAACCACTTTACATAAAGGAAACTAGGTGAAGAAATTTAGGAAATACTTTAAAAATGTGAAATAATTTTACATAAATAATTTATATAAAGGTAATAACCAAATTTCCTTTACCTAAACTCTCCACGTACAAGTAGGTCTTGGGTTACTTTTACATGACTACCCACATAAAGGTAAGCAGAGATGAGACTTACATAAACCAATCTAAAGAAGGGTAAAAATATAATGACCCTTACACAAAAAAATATATGTAATGGTAGACTAGTATGACCATTAATATAATAACCCATGATTTTATATGTATTTCCTTTGAAATAAACTTGAAATATTCAATAGCTTACTTTACATGCAACTCCGAGTTTAAATGAACCCATGATATAATATACCTTTATAACTTAGCCATTATATTGGAGGGTATGAATATGATTAACTAAATTATGAAATATATATATAAATGTTTTCATAAATTCAAATTTATTTATTTTTTCCTAAGAAATAATCATTATATTTTTAATGAAATCATTTAATGTTTAAAAGATCTATTTTTTGAAGAAATGTATTTTTATCTAAAAAAGGATATTGATCACTCTTAAAAAAATTATTTTAATTAAATATATTGTTAATGTATTAATAAACATCCATACATTAGTTATCTAAAGTATAAAAATGAAGATAAAATCATTTAACGATAAAAAGTGTCATTTTTCATAAAACAATTTTTATGCGCGCAATGTGTTTTTATCATAAAAAATAAATAATTATTGATTAATGGTTTTAATTAAATTTATAAATTATATAATAAATAAAATATTTTAACATTAATTTTATTTTTTTACTAGGAATTTAATGAAATTAAATTCAGTTTTATGGTTAAAAATGCATTTTTCAAAAAACAGATTTTCATTGCGTTTTGCACATTTATTTTAAAATGGGTTTATATAATTTATCAGAATTTAATTTTTAAAAAAATTATCCATATTTGGAATCATAATTTCCAAATTTTATAATGTTACCACTTTCATTTTTGGTCATAATGAATTGTAAAAAGAATAAAAATTTGTTACAACGGTTATGGTTAAAATAGGTTTACCGGGGGTTAAACCAAGATATAAGGGAAATATTAACATATAAACTTGTATAATTATTATTTATTTAAGATATTTAGACCATATATTATCCTAAATTTTAATCCTTGTTCCTTTGGAATCATTTTTCTTGATTAATACAATAATATATTTTAATCTTTTGAAAAATTCCAAGTGTGTCCTCTCCCTCACTTATAAAAGGACACCACCTCTACTATCTTATAAACACTTCAAGAGCCTATTATATCATCTAATAAATACCAAAATAATTTCTTAAAATCCCTTCTCACATACTATAGGTCTTTTTTTGATCATAATACCATCCTTTCAAGTCTTAAAGAGCAATCCAAAGAAGGTTTCTCAACGAAGAGGTATAACTCTTAATTGAGTACTTTAAATTTTATCCGTTATTCTATCTACTATAAATATTTGGTATCCATTATAAAATAAGTAAAATATTATCTTAAATATATTTAATTATTATTATGATTATTATTCAACCATTTCCCACCTCCTTTCATTAAATGGAAAAAGAAAGTATCACTCGTGCGTATGTGTGGACTACTGCCACTATAGAGTGATATGATTCATTTTCCATCACCACCTATAATTTATGGATATAATGATTAATTTAGTAAATATATATGATATATAATATATTATTATGATTATATAATGATAAATTATTATTTATCATTCTTTCCTTCTTTTCATTAGAAAATGAAAACAACGTTCATGCATATATACAGACTACCGTCTCCATAAACAGTGTAATTCATTTTTCTTTATATAAATTTTATAGAAGGTTATAAATATGTATATAATTAATATATATTATATTTATATCATTATTAATATTCCATATATTATGGAACCATGATCAAAGCATAATCACTGGCACTGGTGAACTTAAACTTTTATGAAAAACGAAACAGTTATCATTTAGAACAGTGATTTTAATAAATAAATGGTAATTAATGGGTGATAAGATGTTATAATTAAACCATGTATGGTATTATAAGTATTAATATATTTATATTATATAATTATAATAAATTTATTTTTATTATACAATAGGTTAGAGCCCTTACGAAGCAAGTAGAACTTGAGGTAAGGGTTTTATGTTACAATCTCATTTTTATTAGGTATGTTTATTCTTAAATTTATGATGATGAAATTATATGATATATATCTAAAAAATATCATTAATTTTATTATAATATGGTTATTTATGTATATTAAAATTTTTCCTTTCATTTTTCTCTCTTTAAGTACTCAAGATACCGAAAGAATGTTTTTATAAAAAACTGGCTTTATTTCTCTCTTTGGTCGGTGATATTTTTTTCCATAACTATATTATTTTTAAAATATTTTAAATAATGTTTTTAATATTATAATATTATTTATTATATTAATTTTTAAAAATGTTTTAATTTCCATAAAATGGATTAAAAATAATCTTCTTTTCATTTTTCGAATGAGATAATTTTTACAAAAGGTGTGAAAGAAATATTTGTTTTAAAGTATACTGCACAAACAGGTTTTAACTCCATCATGAATAATATTTTATTTGAAGCTCTATTTAAAATTTTTAATGGTTATTTTCAATGAAAATTTTTTCCTTAATATTTTTTGAATTTTTTAGATTTTAAATAAGTGATTATAAAATGAAAAGGTTATTTTCCTAAAGAAATGTTAAAGTGATCTTGTAAAGACATTTTTCATCAATGATAAAATCCTTTGATGTTACTTATGAATCATTGGGGATATGATATTATGATATAATCATTATTTTTTTTATGTTTTATGATTATGATGATTATATATTAATGAAACCCATTTTATTTTTCCATGGGTTAAGCTATGATGAAATGATAAACGTTTTCATGATCTTGTGGAATATATATGAATGGATTACTATTATGTGAAGGGTGGATCCATTATAGAACCCCAATGCATTAGATAAAAATTAATTTTTATGAGATCAAAGGGTACATGAGATGTTATCCCAAGCCCAAAATAGGGTACAGAGGAGGTTATCCCAAGCCTCAAAAAGAGGGAACATGGGAGGTCATCCCAAGCCTAAAGCAGGTACATGGGTGGTTAACCTAAGCCTAAAATTCGGTTAATATCTTAGTGGGTAGCCTTGAAATAATATTTATATTATTATTATTATTATTATTCCACTATTTCATAACATGGTATTATTCCAATGTTATGGTCTCATTGATCATATTCTTTGATGCATTTACGATTCTTGTCTTATGAACTGTTAAGTTTTTTTCCATGACTCATGATTATGATATATGAATTTATGGATATATTTTTTAAATGTTAATATCATTTTATCATACCCTTATACTCATTTTATTTTTAAATAATCATTGATATCTCCCTTATTTACCCTTATCGAGCTTCTGATCTCACCTTTTATTATGTTTCCTTTTCCCTAGGATATAAAGAATAGTTTTAATTATGATATGTATAAGATGGATGATAGATGTGAATAACCTAGTGGGAGATGGTATAGATATTTTATATATTAGTTTTTATGTATCCATGTTTCCAAATTCATTAAATCTTTATGGTTATAGCATGGATCATAATTTTATATAATGAATATTCATCTAAAATTATGTAATATTTATACATGTAAAGTTTGGGCCACCTTAGTTAGTATCTAGGAAAGGTTTAGTTATTTTCAGAAATTAGGATGAGGAAATAATAGTGAGAATACTTAGTATAATTCTAGTTATATGAGAAAATCTTAAGTTATGGTAAATAAAGGAGTGTGGTTTTACTAGAAAATATATCCCTTTCTGGATACTAGTAAGTGGATGTGGCTATGGAGAAAATACACCCAAGGGTAACAACTCTAAATGGGGTGGATTGGGTATTAACTTGATCATAATTGGTGCATGATGAGTGGTCCTAAGACTTCACACCTGGCTAGACACTCATGAGGAATATTTTTGTGTTAATTCACATTTTCTTTAGAAACCATTTTGAATGATTTTAACAGATGATGATCATGGATAACCTAGGTAAAACCTAAGGTTTATTAGATTTAAAATAATGTTTTATGATTTATACATCCTATAAATTATTTTAATGATTATATGGTTTCTGAATATGATTATTGTTGCTCATACTATGCTATTTAGTTTTAGTTAATGGATTAAACCAAAAGAAATCGTGTTAATGTTGAATGTGACATACAATGAAATAATTTACCTCATAAGAAACCAAATTTTATGGGATATTGAATGAAAATTATAATTTATATGCTTATGAAACCTTTTCAATCTATGAATAATGTTGATATTTAAAACAAGAAAAATATGGAACAATATTAAATTGAGTCCTTTATGAGGAAACATTCACCTTCTTTTAGTAGGTCCACCAATCAACTAATTACTAAGAAACAGATCAATACTAATAAAAATATATTTTCCATTCTCCAGTGTCTAGATCATGAAAAAGTTATTTTGGCTATTTATCATTTGGATGTTGAAGTAGATCAATAGTGGACTCTTATAAAAAACATGTTATAATATGGAGAAATAGACTCTATGGAGTGTTATGGGTTTAAAAGGTTATTTTTCAATAATTAATTTTCTTGTATTCTTCATATGAAAATATATAAGGAATTAATTGATCTAAAATAGTAGGATACTGAATCCATTAGTTCCTATGAGATAAATTTTACAAGACTTGTGAGGTTCACTTTTGCTATCATCATCCAACCTGAAAGTAATATTGATCTATTCTTTAGTAGCTTAAAATCAAGTCTCTAGAGGGTGTTATCCCTAAGAGTATTTATTAGCTATGAAGTAATCATTTGATGTTATCTCAAGGTAGAAATAGATATCATATTCCCCAAAAAATATCTTGTCTTTAATAAGAAAAGATAGATGGAATTCAAAGGAAATTATAATAATAAAAATCATAAAGGGAAGAAGACGAGTCTTAATTTATTCCATCAGCGTGGAAATAAAGATTAAGAAAATTGTCTTAAGAGGACTAGTAAATAATTTAAGTATGGAAAGGAAGGCCATCAGACATTCAAATATTGAAGTGATGGGAAGAAGTTAGCTAATGGCGGTAAGGGAGATGAATCTACATGGAATTCACCAACCACAATCCAATGTTTCAAATGTAAGGATTATTGGAATTATGCTTGCCAATTCTTGAATTCAAGGGTTAATGATTATGATTGAAATAAAAAACCTCTTAATCCCAGAGACATAGGTAAATATCATGTGATCATTATTACCAATACAGGGTACAATAATGAAGTGGTGAAAGGTACAATTACCATCCACTTAAGAAGTGATAATATCTTATTTGATTTTGTATCTACCCACTCTTTTATATATAAAGAATTTTATAAGGGTGTATCATTACCACCTCAATTATTAGATATTGAATTAACAATGAAAAATATTAATGGTATGATGATCGCATCTCAAGTTCACGATTCATATCTAATTGAAGTTTGTGGGAATGTTTTTTGAAAATCTCTTAATTCTTCCTCTGGTTGAATTTGATATTATTTTGGGTATGAATTGACTTTATTTATATAAATATAATATCATTTTCTAAGGAAGGGTTGATATTATAAACCAATCTATGATCATCTATCAGTGTGAGGATAAATATAAACTGCCAATGGAAATTATATCCATTATATGGGTCTTGATTCCTATTCAAAGGGGGTATTTATCTTAGATATTTGGGGTTAAACTCAACATCTAAGATATTCCTATTTTACAAGAGTTTTTGATGTCTTTATAGAAGAGTTTCCCATCCTTCCTCCAAATCATGAAGTTAAGTTTTCAACAGAACTCATACTCAGTGCTACACATATTTCAAAGACTACTTATAGAATAGACCTAATTGAGTAGTAGGAACTGAAGAAGAAACTTTATCATAATCTTGATAAGGGTTTTATTTGACCAAGTGTGTCACCATGGGGAAAATATATTCTTTTTATTAAGTATAAAGATGGATCAATACAACTCTACATTTATTATTGAGAACTTAATATGATCACAATTAAGAATAAGTATCCTTTTCCCCATATTGATGATTTTTTGAATCAATTATAAGGTGATCCAATTTTTTCCAAGATTTATATTTTCTCTAGATACTATGACTTGAGGCTAAAAAGTGAATACATACTCAATAAAACCTTTTGTATGAGGTATAATCACTATGAATTTATAGTAATGCTATTTGGTCTTGCTAATTACCTTATTATCTTCCTGAATTTAATGAACAGAGTCTTTATAGATTACCTTGATTAGTTTTTGGTAGTATTTATAGATTATATTATTATATATTCTAAGAATAGGGAAGATCATTAAGATCACTTGAGTATTGTACTAAATATCCTAAGGAAGGAAAAAATATATGAAAATTTTATCAGGTATGAATTTTGGCTACATAAAGTTTCATTTTTGGGTAATATAATCTCTAGTGAGGGTATAACAGTATATCCTTCAAATATTGAAGTTATTGAATGTTTTCCTAGACCAACCACAATGACTGAGATCCACAGTTTCCTTGGATTTGATGGATGTTATCAACACTTAATGAATAACTTCGCATAATTATCTAATCCACTCACCAAGTTAACTCAGAAGGGAGCCAAATTCCTTTGGATAAATGAATGCGATGAAAATTTCAAGGAGATGAAAAGAAAGATAGTTAGTGCACCTGTACTCACACTACCCTACAGTGGAGAAGGGTTTGTGATCTATAGTAATGCATCAAATAAGGCAATGATATGTGTTCTTATACAGGATGATATGGTGATAGCTTATGACTCATTTCAATTGAAGTTTCATGAGTTGAATTACCCGACTCTTGACCTGGAGTTAGTAGAAGTAATATTTTCATTAAATATATGGAAACATTATCTTTAGAGATAAAGGTGTGAAATATATATTAATACTAGAAGTTTAAAATATATATTCACCTAGAAAAATTTGAATATTCTCTAAAAAATATGATTGGAGTTGATTAAATATTATGACTACTCAATATATTATCACCCTGGTAAAGAAAATAAGGTGGATGATGCTTTGAATTGAAAGGATCTTGCTAGTTTATCAATGAAGAAAATAAAAAATGATCCATTTTTTCTAGATATGCAAAGGATAAACCTTTAAATATTTAAGGAGTGGGATAAATTATATATTGATCAAATGAGTGTTAAAAAATCTATTCACGTGAGGATTAAATAGGAACAAAAGGAAGATGAATATCTTTAAAAGAAGGTGAGAAATATTCATGAGTTCAATATTGATTATGATGGAATGATAAGGTTTATGAATCGAGTATGTGTCCCATAAATACCAAACTTGAAGAAGGATATATTAGAGGGACTCATAGCTCATCATTTTCTATTCATACTGGAATTATGAATATGTATAGATATTTGAAAGAGTATTTATGGAGGGAAAAAATAAAGAGAGGTATTGCATAATATGTATCTTTGTGTTTGGTATGTCAGTAAGTTACAACCAAGAGACATAATTCTAAGGGGATTTTATTGATGGGTTTTGTACAATAATCACATGATCATATGCATTAGATGATAACCCCAACACATGAATATCTATGTTTAAGAATAAATGTGTAAATAAATATGTAAAATACTATACCTAGAAAACATCACCACCAAAAATATTCTTCTTCCTTGATGAAGGATAATGCTTGATGAAGATCACAAACCAATGAACAAAAAAACCCTACCTCTAAGGGGGGTATATCGGCCAATGGATCTGTGATCATATCATGAGGATAATAGAATGATAAAGGGGTTCTATAACCTTTTATCTGAGATGACGAACAACAGTGTGGGCGGAAGAGATAATTGAGAGGCTTACTCACAATCAGACGTTTTCAACAGGAGGGATCACATCCCTTTATATAACCATCCATGATGCATTTCATTAAATAAAACATGTCAGCCATATTTATGCATCCATATACATTTTTTCCTATTTAAATTAATTTATTGAAACTTTTTTAATGATTATTCAATCCATTTAATCCATTCATAAAGGATTGATAATAAAAACCATTTGGGATACATATATCATATACATATATTTATTATCCCAGGTATTTAATGCATGAAATATTATTAAATACACACTTACATATAATACCATTATATATATATATATATATATTTAGCACATATTTAATAATCTATAACTTTCACTAAAACCTCATAAGGACTTTATGCATAACTTCAAAACTCTTTATGAATACATTCAAACTCTTTTGGATACATTTTTTCATCAAAATATCTTCATTTTGGAAAAACACTTTGTCCAAAATTTTATCCTTATCTAAGGGCCTAACTATGTGAGCTTTTGGTCCTTAGTATCATTGAAAAAAACTATGAAATATCTATTTCATATATGTAATCAAAGAGAAGACACTAGAAAAACATCAGTGCTACTCAAGCCACCAAGGGGTCTTGTGTAATATCTATCAAACGTACTCATATCTCTATACAAACATGTTCACAAAAAATATGTATCATAAAAATCATATGTATCTTATATAATCCATTTTCCATGACTTAGAGTAACCACTATACATGTAACATATCAATCTAGTATAGGCCTATTATCATTTTCTTTATTCTTCTAAAAAGACTGACTAAGTGGATGAATACATCACATGTTATTCATATATATGATAAGCACATCACATGTCACTTATCTAAGTAGTTGAACACATAATATGTGAAACAACTAAACATGGTCATGCATTTCCTTAGTCTAATTCAATCAAGGACTATAATTCTTTTATTGTTATACAAGTGGGAAAATCCCATCTTTGTTTCACTCCAACTGACGACATTATCATCAACATACCCAACCACCCCCTAATTAGCTATGTTCATATGGTGACTTGCATAAGTCAGTTATTAAAGTATGAAGGTTCTCATGATATGTATCTCACCAACCTCAGGTAATAAGAACTTATAATAATCATACACCCCTAAGTATATCCCTGACTGCATGAAATTCGCCAATTTTGGTGGCAGGCTTGCTCGGGAATTCTCCCAACAACGGGCCTTCTCGTTTACCGACATATGTCCAGTACCGTTTTTTTCCCTTTCTTCCCGAACACTCCAAAAACTCCTCTGAACGCTATTGTTTACTGCTTGGGAGCGAAGGATATTTGGAATCATTGGGGTTCGGGTTCAGTTGCTTCGCTGGCATTGGACTCTGACCTTCTCGATCTGCTGACATGTTGGTTCTCCTCTCTCTCTTCGGTGGATGTAGGCTCACTTTTCACCTTGAATTGGATTATTTGGGTCCGGATTAATGATACTGTTTTTAATCAAGCTCACAGACCCACCAAATTCTGGATTGACCGGGCCACTTCTTGGATTGAGGGCTGGAAAGGCCACAACATATTTTCTTTTCCGGGTGTTCCCCCCTCCCATCCCGCCCACTGGAATCCCCCAACGGAAGGGATCCTCAAGATTACTGTGTATGCGTCTCTTTTGAAGGATGGGCTTGTTTCCCTCTACCTCCTTACCCGAAATCATATGGGGCAGATTCTTGCTGCTAAATATGAACCACATCAGGAATTCTGGGAACCGGCAGTTGCTGAGGCCACAACCATCCTTGCTGGTTTTATGCTCACTTTGGAATGTAGATGAGGTGATATCATCATTGATTCTGACTACCTCACCATGATCGATTCTATTAATCACAACGACGACAGCCTCCGGTCTTTTGGAATCTTCATCAGGAGAATTATCTCACTTCGCGAATGCTTCTCATGTTGTACCTTCTCCTTCACCAAAAGGGAATGAAACAATGCGGCCCATCAGCTTGCAGCCTCAGGTCCTTTTGATTTTAACCAGCTATGGTTGGACAATTTACCTTCATGGATTATCATTTGTACTTCTTCTGATCTTTGTCATTAATGTTATATTCCTTCTTCAAAAAAAGTCTCTACTTATTACATCACGAATCTATTTTTCAATATCTCATTTACAATCGTTTATAATGGTTATAAGAATCTATTTAAGCTAAACTTTACATATCATCACAACCCATTATACCCCCTGATGATCATCGGTTAGAGACAACTTAAAGTTTATACTTTGAGTAGATATTTATCATTTAACCATTCATGTAAAATAAATTATAGCTTACATGAATGATGAAAAAGGGATATAACCTTTATTATAATAAAATGATGCATTTACAACCATTAAAACCAATATCTTAAGAGATTATATATGACCCTCATGTGGTTGATGCAATAATGGTTTCATTTTTTGAACATTACATCCAAGTGTTATTTCTGACACATCATTTTGTGACTATCTGATAAAATACTCCCACTAACCTCTTAGTGAGTAACATTTATGAAGAAATCAATTTTGAATAATGGTGAGACTTATGAATCATATTCCTTCAGTTCAACTATTTTTACTTAAATTCAATCTCCTTAACTTTATAACATCAAATGTTATAATGTTTTCCTATTTTCTACTTAGAATTCTTTCTAAGTACATTATCATCATCCTTGGAATCTTTTCCATAAAAATGTTTCCTTGAAATATTTTTTAAATTCGGTAACATTTTACATTATCACTTTACCAACACATCCTAAATTCTCTTAGGATAAAGTGATATAAAATTTGTTATGGTAACTAATGTAATTTTTTACATTTTTCTTTACCACTATACCCTAAACTCTTTTAGTATAATTTTGATAATAATTTTTTACAGTAACTAATTCAACTCTTTACATTTATCTTTACTGATATACCCTAAACTCTTTTAGTATATAAAGTGTAATAATTTTGAGTATTAACTATTATAATCCTTTATAGAATAGTGATGTTCACTTATTATGGTAACTAAATGCAACTCTTTAAATTTTTCTTTACCATGATATCCTAAACTATTTTAGGATATTAAGTGAATTTCACTTTCTCATAGTAACTAATGTAACTATTTACATTTCTCTTTACTATCATATCCTAAAAATTATTTTAGGATATAAAGCGTGTTTTACTTTCTTACGATAACTAAATATAAATATTTATATTTATTTATCATCACATTTCATAAATATTTTAGGAAATTAATTTAATAATCATAATAATATTACACTTGTATAATCCTTTAGATAAATTAATATTCAACTTTTCACAGTAACTAAATGTAAATCACTACTACAAAATAGGCCTTTAATAGCACTAAAATTATCCATTTTCAGTGAGAAAAAAGTGTTGACTGTCGGATAGATATTAAAATCCCAAGGAGTTTATCAGAGATAGAAAATCATTGATAAAGGGATATCTAATAAGTACTTATTGAAGTGTTGATAAAGGGTTCCTTTATCAATGCCTTTATTTAGAACTGATAAAGGGGGTCCTTTATCAATGATATTAAATGTAATGATAAAGGATAACTTCATTAGTTCCTTTAGTAGCACTAATAAAAGTACCCTTTATCAGTGCTTTTAGAATCATTGATAAAGGGGATATACTGCAGTGTGGTGTTAAATTTAAAACACACAACAGTAGTAGAAACCAAAAAATAGGTGAAAATAAATATTTTAAATGAAATAAAATTTAAAACTCAAATAATATAAGAAAACTATATTATATAAATTTAAAACATTGTTTTTTACAATCACATGAGTAAGTAAAAATTATCACAGACATTAAAAAACTTCAATGTTCTTTTGTCTTTGGGCCCTGACCCCCACTCATTTTATTACCGAATAAACCACCCCAACTCGAGAAAAATACTAAAACTATATAATAAAACAATTATTATGTTAGTAACACAATAAAGAAATAAATTAAACATAAAATTTCAATTTTAATCTAAACTTTGAGTCATGCCAGTAACACCATGTATCAGATTGAGTTGTGATTGATTCTTGCACGGCACACCATTTCTTGTTTGTCTTGAAGGATTATCTCTATGAAAATTAACTAAGTATAAGATAAAAATGATAAGGAAATTAATTAATTAATATTTTATAGAACGATGAGAAAAAAATTTGAGCTCATTTGCTTTATTTTGGCAATGTGATGTGCATTTTAAACTAAAATGGCACTTATATAATGAAAACACACACTTCGAGTCATGTTGACCACATCGTGTGTCAGATTGATGTGAATTCAATTTCTATATGTAAAAAATGAATTATGGGCCATTTTACTAAATTATAAAAAAAAATCCGAATGCATTTTCTCTATTTTGAGTTTGTCACTTGTGTTTTTTACTAAAATGTCATTTTAAACTAGAAACACACACTTTTAATCATAACTGTCATATCATGTGTTGGTTTGATGTGAGAATGTTTTTTAAATGTTAAAAATTACTTATGAATCCCTATATTAAATTATCCATATAATATAACTGTGTTTTTTTGGTTTTCAACGAGTGACGCTTTTTGAACTAAAATGTCAATTTTAAACCTGTAACAGACACTTTGAGTCATGCCCCGAACAACCTCTATCAGATTGAAGTGATGATAATTCCTACACATAAAATATGACTTATAAATCATTTTACTAAAGTATCAAAATAATATAAATGCGTTTGATCAGTTTTGAGTATGACAATTGTCTTTTTTACTAAATTAATGCCAATTTTAAATAAAAATACACACTTGAGTGATACTAGTCACACCATGCATCAAATTGAGGTGTAATTAAGTCATACAAATCAAAAATTACATATGGATCATATTGAAAAAGTATCAAAATAATTATAATGTGTTTTATTGGTTTTGAGTATGTCACTTGTCTTTTTTACTAAAATGTCATTTTGAATTGGAAACACGTACTTTGAGTAATACCGACCACATCGTGTATCAGTTTAATGTGATAATAATTCCTAAATGTCAAAAATGACTTATGAATCATTTTCATAAATTATCAAGATAATATGAGTGCATTTTCTTAGTTTTTATTGTGTAACGCATTTTTGAACTAAAATGTCAATTTAAACTAATAACAGAAACTTTGAGTTATATCAGGCACACTATGCATCAAATTTAGGTGATGATGATTCCTACTCATAAAAAATTACTTCTGGATTGTTTTTAGATAGTATCAAAAATATATGAATTCATTTTCTCAGTTTTGAGTTTTTTACTTGTGTTTTTTACTAAAATTAATGTCAATTTTAAATAAAAAGAGACACTTGGAGTGATACCAAGCACACCTTGAATAAAATTGAGGCAAGGTTGATTTCTACAAATCAAAAAATGACTTATGGATCATTTCAATAAAGTATCAAAACAATATGAATATTTTTTTCTCAATTTTGAGTTTGTCACTTTTCTTTTTACTAAAATTATTCTCTATTTTTTAATAAAAAGACATACTTAGAGTCATATCAGTCACATTGTGTGTCATATTGAGGTGCGGTTGATTCTTACAGCTTGAAAATGACTTATAAATAATTTTACTATATTATTAAAACAATATAAATGCATTTTATTGGTTTTAAGTATGTAACTTGTATTTTTTACTAAAATGTTATTTTAAAATAGAAACATGCACTTTGAGTCATACCTATCACATCATGTGTCAGTTTGATGTGAGAGAGATTATTAGACATCAAAAAAGGACACATTAATTATTTTCATAAATTATAAAGACAATCCAAACATGTTTTCTTAGTTTTCAGTGAATGACACTCTTTTTGATCTAAAATGTCAATTTTAAACTGATAACAAACACTTTGAGTTATACCAGACACACCGTGCAATGGATTGAGGTGTAACTGATTCCAACATGTCAAAAAAGACTTATGGATCCTTTTAATAAAGTATCAAAATAATATTAATGTGTTTTCTTGATTTTGAGTATTCCACATTTCTTTTTTACTAAAATTAATATTAATTTTAAATAAAAAGACACACTTGGAGTCATGCTGGGAACACCGTGTATTAGATTGTGGTATGGACGATTCATACACATCACAAATGAATTATGGATCATTTTAATAAAGTATCAAAAAAATCACAATGCATCTTATCAGTTTTCAGTATGTCACTTGTCCTTTTTATTAAAATTAATGTCATTTTTAAATAAAAAGATACACTTAGAGTCATTATGGTAACATCATGCGTCAGATTGAGGTGAAATTAATTCTTAAACATCACAAATGACTTATGGATCCTTTTCATTAAGTATCAAAACAATATTAATGTGTTTGATCAGTTTTTATTATGTGATGTTGATTTTGAACTAAAATATAAATTATAAACTAAAAACATATAGTTCGAGTCATACCGAGAACATCATGTATCATATTGAGGTGAGGATGATTGAAACATTTCCTTGTTTTTTTATCTTAGTTGCAGCTTTGAATTCCAGTCTCTCACAAGCATGATAATATTTAAACAAACCACCCCAACTCAATAAAAATAATCCACCTATATAAGAAAACAATTCATATATTTGTAATACTGTAAAGAAATAAATTAAACACAAATATGAAATAGTACATTAATAAAATTTAAATTTTAAACTAAAACCATACAATTTGATTCATACTGTGTACATTGTGTATTAGTTTTAGGTATGGTTTATTCCACTATGTCTTTTTATCCTACAATGAATTTAACATTCTAGTTCATTTAATAATATTGTAGTTTGATAACTCAGAATGTTGAATACAATGGAGAATAAAAATAAAATTAGATCATAATTAGTGCCTCATACTTTTAGTGTATGATCATAGTACAAGAGTGAATCCTCTTTGTTAAATAATTCATTTCCACACGATCTCTTTGAAAATTAATAAAATAAGTATTAGATAAAAATATTGATAAAATTAACTAAAAAAGTAGATAAAATTATGAGAAACTAAAAGGAAACTTTTTATAGTTATATATCATTAAACTATAATATAACTATTAATGATCATATGAAACTAAAATAAAATTAATTTAGTCAATATTACATGACCCTGAAAGAAAATACATTATACCATCCAATATGAAATTAAACTTACTTTAGTGTCCCTTAGCACATGACCATAAACTGTATGAGATACCATCCTGTATAGATGATGATTACCTATATGATATTTCTTTATTAAAGTCTCTAAACTATAAATATCATCACAAAGGATTGTTTTTTCACACTAAATTTTATACATTAATTTTTTTCCTTCATCACAACATAAAATTACAACACTCATTTTTCAAAGATAATTGACATTTCTATCCCCATTATTTTAAATTATGATTCCAAACTATATTATTTTTGATTCACCCACTATGGATACATATGGGATATTTTAGAAGCTCAATCCCAACATATGATATATTTAACCACATTATAATAACATAACATTCACATATTACACAAAATTGATATAAAAACTTTTATCTTTTTGGGTTGGTGTAAAACTTATATATAAACATCTTCTTTCTTAGCTGATACAAAAAAATAGCATAACACATTATATATTCCTGGATCATACTAAACATTATTTTATCACTTTATTTATTCCTAGAAAACATTAACCATTAGTGTAAACCTATTAAAGTTAATTGATTGAACTAAAATAGATATTTACATTTGTATTTTTATGGAACATAATAAAATCTATCTTTACCTTTCACTATAATAGATAGTACAAACTCCATGATAAACCATTTACCTTATTTGATGGAAAAACCTTTAGTGTGACCCATTATATATTTTCAGCAGATAATAAAATCCATTATAAATTGTTTACCCCTTTTTGATAGTATTAAAAATCAATATAACTATAAGGCCCGGGCCTTAAACATTACTTAATCTTGAGTTACTTAAAGAATACACGTTGAGGATCTTTTCAGGTTTAGAGTTTTAGAGAATTAGATCATAAAACATGCATTACATTCCACATTTAAACAAGTGGTTACATAAAAGATAGTAATCATTTTTCCCATCAACAGAATCATATTTAAAATAAAACATGGATTCTTTCTTGACACTTCCTTGACACTATCATCACATCATTTACCTTTCCCTTGACCTGTGAAAAAAATTTCAAAAACTTGGGATGAGCATAAAAAGCTCAGAAAGGGATATAAAAGTACGAAATGAAAACATTAGTCCATGAATGGAATCATACTTTTCTCATAAAACATAATCTCATACCTCATCAAATCATGAATAAATCATAGAAATCATAAGACATAAAGGTAACTTGAGGCATTCATAACATTCTTACGTAGAGAGTAACCCTCATGGTTACATTTGGAATACCCATCACAGTATATTACCTAAATCTCTTCGAAGAAACCTTAACATTTAACTCCTTCATGTTACCCAATGCATTATAGAGCTATATCGGGCTCACCCGCCCTTAGTTTATCACGGAACCACCCGTCTTCATAACAATGCCCAAGAACCATAACATAATAGTATCACATAAAACATGCATAAAGGAAACATAACATTTCCACTTTTCAATCAAAAGATATCAATAAAACACATTGATATAAAAAATTTATAAAAACCATTTTCAATACCAAAATAAAATAAAAGTAAAACATGGTATTTATTTTTCATTCAAAAAAATTTATGGCTTGTAGAGGAAGCCGAAACTCAAATAATGGTCACGGCGGTGGAGAAGTCATTGTCTCCGCATACGTACGAAAAAAAAACATTCCCTTTTTTCATTTAGTAAACACTACATATAAAAATATTCCTTTTGAATAAACGTAAAATTCAAAGGGGTTTATACACCGTATAAAAGAAAGTTGTGTATAAAACAAAATATGCCTCAATGAAAGGAGATTGAGACGATGTCCCTTACAAAGATAATTTTTTTTAAATAAAATAGATATATTATGTGTATTAACTATAATTAAACATAAATAAAGTAAAAATACAAGATAGGACATAATAATATCATGAAATAATTTGAAAGTAGAAGATTAACCCAAAGAACTGAAATTGGGTTAAGAAGTTCCCTTACCTCGTGTCCGACTTCACTCAACCGTTATTTAATCTCATGAATAATAAACTAGAGTTAATCTATACTTTCTTAAGAAAATTTTTCAAGTTCATTATTCCTTTTATATCACTTATTACAATGTTACGAAAATTATGTAGTCATTTAAGTTAATAATAGTCGTTTTGTCGATCTTTGGTACTTGAGTCAACAATAAACTTCTTATAATTACAAGTTGTTTATGTGGTAGAATATCCATTATCTCCATAATTATATTCATGATTTAGATATAATATATATAATATATATCCAGTATATACATGTATTTATAATAGTATATAACATTTAGAGGTAAGAAATGAAATGCACCGTTCATGGAGATGGTAAGCCGTACATACGCATGAACGCTACTTTCATTTATATTTAGTATTTAATGGAGTGAAATAATAATGATATAAGGGTATATTATAATCCAGTATAAAATCATATATAATAACATTAACTCCATCCTTTATACATCCCACATATGACATTAACGAATCAAATCACTTTGAGGGGGCGGTAGTCCGCACTTCCTAAAATGAAATTATCATGTTTACCCACAATGGAAACCATAAAGGTATGCAACAAATGAAAAATACAGAAGCATAAGGAAAACATAAACATAATACATATCATATATAAATATAGTTTCATCTTAATGGCCACCTTTGAAGTTGTTAGAAGAATATTGAACAATCATCGTTTTGTGAGGCAGAAATTCTCCATCCACAGAAACATTATGTTCTTTAACCATTAGACGAAGGTGTGTGTAAGTGTAGCTCGAATAATTCACATAAAAACATCCTAGTATATTTAATATACTGGTGTTGTTACAAAATAAAGGAATAGAAAGAGTTTAGGGGGTTTGAGAAGCAAAATAAAACATAAGAACACAAGAGAAGACACTACCTTTAAATCGGGCAACTCTTTTTGATTTGAGCTGAAAGGCTTCCTTGGAAAGAATTATACCCAAAGTGAGGTGTCTAAGAGTAAGAGAGGGATGTGGAGAGACAAAATGGGTAGGGTTTGTCTGAGAAAAATTCTTGAGAGGTGTGGGTAAGGTGGTAGAGGTGGGGGCCTTTTATAAGAGGAGAGGAGGGGCACTCTTGGAAAGTTATAAAAGGTTACTTTATTATAAAATGATTTTCAGATTTTTAAGGTCCCAAAATTATATATTTATAGGATAAGGTGATAAGAGTTAGAAATACACCCATACAATAGGTTTTTGACAAGTTTAGGTCTTAGATTTTACATTATCTTTTCATTTTATTTAAATCGTTAAATAATGAGGTAATCGCTGCATCATCATGGTGTCATAAATAATTTAATTTATTAAATGTCTAAAAATTATAAAAAAAATATCATGATGTATGAAATATTTTTATATTTATAATGAATATTTATAGTAAAAAATATGACTTGTATAACCCCATTTAAAAATTGTTTTAGTAAAACAACACATGTTTGTGACATTTTTATTTTAACATTAAATAAAAAGTTATTAATGTCATTTTCTTACCAAAGTGGATCCATGGGGTACCCAAGTTGACCCATGGATTGTATTGGTCGGTCATGACACATTCAATAAGGGTAGGACACGTGTCAAGGTCATTTAATATTATTAAAATATTATTTTTACCTTAAATTACACTAATTACCTCTAATCGCGATTAAAAACATAAAAGTTACTATTCAACAAAAAATTATTTTAATCCCATTGAACAAAATTTTACTTCTTAATGAAAACCATGTATGTCGGATTTTTGAAATTCAAAACACAGAGGTGGTAAAATTTTATTTAAACGAAAAATCAGTTTTTAAGTACCACTTAGTGGTTTCACTATTCATTAAAAATTGAAGTTTTTTAGAAAAATACCAAAAATTTACCCTAAGCTATATTTGATATTACGAATTCAAAAATGATGTCTATTTTACAAAATTCAAATCATATAGTTTACATTAATTAATTTAATAATTAATTCCCGCTGTTAGAACAAATAGCGTGTTTTTATGAAATAATATATATCAAAAGATTGACACTAGTTTAAGTCCAATTTCAAAGTGAAATTAATTCCAACGACTACTATTGGATTAAATGGTAAAAATATATTATAATTTCACTTTAAAACCAATTCAAAATATAATCTAATCATATTAATAAATTAGATTAAAAAGAGGTTTTGAATTAAAATACAACATTTTTCACTATTCATTAAAAAATGAACTTTATCGGAAAAATACCAAAAATTTACACAAAGTAAATTTTGATGTCCCGATCTAAAGAAGAATTTTATTTGGTACAAAAGAATTTATAATAGTGACCAAAACTATATTTAAAGAGGGTTCTCCATCAAAATGCGATAAGTGGACCTTTAGTGAAAATTAGAGTATATATGCCTAAAATTGAATTCTTTTCGTATTTTAAGCCTTTATCCTTTATTGGATAAATGTAAAAACATTTAACAAAAATATATAATCATATTTTAGTTATTTCTATTCATTCCCTCTAATAAAACGGCTACGTGTTAACTACCATTTAAAATAATATTTTTTTACTAGTGTGCAACGTAAGATTTCAAAGAAACTCTTTGTTGCGTATCGGGTACGCTATCGAACATAGAAACCCCTTTAAAGTAAAATTAATATTTAATTCGTAAATATTAATAAATATTAAAATGTTTTATTCTTTATTTACCTGGGTTGTTACATCCTTCCCCCCTTTTGGGAATTGCGTCCTCGTAATTTTATTCACTTATCAAAATAAGTGGGGGTATTTATCCCTCATAGCATTTTCAGATTCCCACATTTCCTCTTCAACCATATGGTTTTTCCACAAAACCTTTACCTGGTGAATTACCTTATTTCGCAACACTTTCTCTCTTTGGTCAAGAATCTGGACTGGTTGTTCTTCATAAGAGATATTCTCTTCCAACTAAACTACCTCTAGGCTTAAAACATGAGATGGATCTGGCATGTACTTACTTAACATTGAAACATGAAAAAAATTGTGTACCTAAGATAAACTCGGAGGTAAAGCCACTCAGTAAGCAACTGATCCAACTTTCTCCAGAATTTCATATGGTCCAATGATCCTTGGACTCAGCTTTCCTTTCTTACCAAATCACATCACACTTTTCCATGGTGAAACTTTGAGAAAAACATGATCACCTACCTCGAAAGATAGATCCTTACTCCGGTTATCCGCATAACTCTTCTGCCTACTCTGAGCTGTTCTCATGTATTTCTGAATCAACTGAACTTTTTCTTCCATCTCTTCTACCAATTCTGGTCCCATCAGCTTCCTTTCACCCACTTCATCCCAAAAAGCTGGAGTTCGACACCGCTTCCCATATAATGCCTCAAACGGTACCATCTGTATACTGGAATGAAAACTGTTATTATAAGAAAACTCAACCAAATAAAGATGTTGGTCCCAAATTCCCTGATAATCCATCGAACAAGCACGTATCATATCCTCCAAAGTCTGAATTGTTCTTTCTGACTGCCAATCTGATTGAGCATGAAAAGATGTACTAAAATTTAATTCAGTACCCAAAGACTTCTAAAGGCCCTTCCAAAAGTTAGAAGTGAACCTGGGATCACGATCAGATACAATGGAGAGAGGAACTCCATGTAACCTGATTATCTCTTTAAGATACAAACAGAAAAGTTGATCTAGGGAAAAAGTATCTCGTATAGAAAGGAAATGAGAAGATTTAGTCAAGCGATCAACAATAACCCAGATTGCATTATTACCTCGAGATGTCTTCGGTAATCCCACAACAAAGTCCATGGATATATTTTCCCATTTCCACTCTGGCACTGGTAAAGGCTGAAGCATCCCTTTCGTTAACTGCCGCTCTGCTTTAACCAGCTGACAAGTCAAACACTTCACAGTAAAATCGGCAATATCCATTTTCATTCCATCCCAGCAGTAATAGTCCCGAAGATCTCTATACATCTTAGTACTGCCAGGATGAACTGAAAACGGAGAACTATGATCTTCACATAACAACTCTCTCTTCAACTGTGAATCAGAAGGCACACAATCTCTTCCCAAATCTTAAAACACAATCATTATCAATGTTGAATTCAAGAAACTTACCCTTCTGAACCAACTCTACCTTTTTCTGCAACTCGCTGTATTACTTCTGTGCTTGCTTAATTCTGTCTGATAGAGATGATCTCACTGATACCTGAAACAAAATAGAAGAACTTCCTGCACCAACAACTTCTATGCCAAATTTCATCAAATCCTTAACCAAAGGATCACGTTCCATATGCAATATTGTTAATGAAGCATTACTTTTTCGACTCAAAGCATCAACCACTTTATTTTATTTTCCCGGATGGTAATGAATTGTAAAATAATAATCCTTGATTAATTATATCCATCTCCTCTGTCTCATGTTCAATTCTTTCTGAGTGAATATATACTTTAAACTTTTGTGATCAGTATATATTTCACACTTTACTCCATACAAATGATGCCTCCAAATTTTTAGAGAAAAAAAAACAATAGCTAATTCCAAATCATGTGTGGGGTAATTTACCTCATGAGTTTTCAACTGATGTGAAGCATATGAAATTACCTGATAATTCTGCATAAGGACATAGCCAAGTCCCTTCAACGAAGCATCACTGTATATAACAAACTCACCATTATTGGAAGGATGTGCCAAAACTGGAGAATTCACCAATCTTCTTTTCAACTCCTGAAAACAATCATCACATTATTTTGTCCAGATAAACTTAACACCCTTCCGAGTTAGCTTAGTCATTAGACTAGATAACCGTGAAAATTTTTCAACAAACCTTCAGTAGTAACCTTCCAAACCAAGAAAAATATGTATCTCGGTTACATTTGTGGGTCTTGTCCATTCTTTAACAACTTTTGTTTTTGCAGGATCCACAATTATTCCATCTTTAGAAACAATATGACCAAGGAAAGAAATTTGTTGTAACCAAAAATCACACTTGCTGAATTTTCCATACAGTTTCTTTTCTTTTAAGGTTTGCAAGATAACACTTAAATGACTTTCATGCTCCTCTTTACTTTTAGAAAACACCAAAATATCATCAATAAAAACAACCAACATTTTTCACCTGAGTCAACTGAGCCATCACTGCATCAAACTTTTTAGTTCTGATTCTGACCATCTCAGGATACTGATTTGAAAGGTCATTTCCCTCTGTATGCCTTCCTAGAAAATCTGTTCTGTTTCCTCTATGAAAAACCATTCTTAACACAGAAATATCTTAGGATAAGTAACATGGTAATATTAAAATGCCATATCATTTCAATCATACCATAAATTAATTTATAATTTAACAATTTTCTAACTCCTAAATTTGTCTAAACCGACCTATGATACCAACTATAAGGCCCCAGCCTTAAACATTACTTAATGTTGAGTTAATTCAAGAATACACGTTGAGTATCTTTTCAGGTTTAGATTTTTAGAGAATTAGATCATAAAACATGCATTACATTCCACATTTAAACAAAGTGGTTACATAAAATATAGTACTAATTTTTCCCATCAACAGAATCATATTTAGAATAAAACATGGATTCTTTCTTGACACTTCCTTGACACTATCATCACATCATGTACCTTTCCATTGACCTGTGAAAAACATTTCAACAACTTGGGATGAGCATAAAAAGCTCAGTAAGGGATATAAAAGTATGAAATGAAAACATTAGTCCATGCATGGAATCATACTTTACTCATAAAACATAATCACATACCTCATCAAATCATGAATAAATCATAGAAATCATAAGACATAAAGGTAACTTGAGGCATTCATAACATTCTTACGTAGGGAGTAACCCTGATGGTTACGTTTGGAATACCCATCACAGTATATTCCCTAAATCTCTTCGAAGAAACCTTAACGTTTAACTCCTTCGCATTACCCAATGCATTGGAGAGCTATATCGGTCTCACCCGCCCTTAGTTTATCACGGAACCACTCATCTTCATAACAATGCCCAAGAACCATAACATAATCGTATCACATAAAACATGCATAAAGGAAACATAAAATTTCCACTTTTCAATCACAAGATATCAATACAACACATTGATATAAAAACTTTATGAAAACCATTTTCAATACCAAAATAAAAGAAAAGTAAAACATGGTAATTATTTTTCATTCAAAAAAAGTTATGGCTTATAGAGGAAGCCGAAACTCAAATAATGGTCACGGCAGCGGAGAAGTCATTGTCGCCGCATACGTATGACAAAAAAAAACATTCCATTTTTTCATTTAGTAAATGCTATGTATAAAAATATTCCTTTTGAATAAACATAAAAGTCAAAGGGGTTTATACACCGTATAAAAGAAAGTTGTGTATAAAACAAAATATGCCTCAATGAAAGGAGATTGAGATGATGTCCATTACAAAGATCATTTTTTTAAATAAAATAGATCTATTATGTGTATTAAATATAATTACACATAATGAAAGTAAAAATACAAGATAGGACATAATAATATCATGACATAATTTGAAAGTAGGAGATTAACCCAAAGAACTGAAATTGGGTTAAGAAGTTCCCTTACCTCGTGTCCGACTTCACTCGACCGTTCTTTAATCTCTTGAATAATAAACTAGAGTTAATATATACTTACTTAAGAACCTTTTTCAATTTAATTATTCCTTTTATATCACTTATTACAATGTTATAAAAATTATGTAGTCATTTAAGTTAATAACGGTCGTTTTGTCGATCTTTGGTACTTGAGTCAACAATAAACTTCTTATAATTACAAGTTGTTTATGTGGTAGAATATCCATTATCTCAAAAATTATATTCATGATTTAGATATCATATATATCATATATATCTAGTATATACATGTATTTATAATAGTATATAACATTTAGAGGTAAGAAATGAAATGCATCGTTCATGGAGATGGTAAGCCATACGTACGCATGAACACTAATTTCATTTATATTTCGTATTTAATGGAGTGAAATCATAATTATATAAGGGTATATTATAATTCCAGTATAACATCATATATAATAACATTAACTCCATCCTTTATATGTCCCACATATGACATTAACGAATCAAATCACTTTGAGGGGGCGGTGGTCCGCACTTCCTAAAATGAAATTATCGTGTTTACCCATAATGGAAACCATAAAGATATGACACAAATGAAAAATATAGAAGCATAAGGAAAACATAAACATAATATATATAATATATAAATATAGTTTCATCTTAATGTCCACCTTTGAAGGTGTTAGAAGAATATTGAACAATCATCGTTTCGTGAGGCAGAAATTCTCCATCCACAGAAACATTATGTTCTTTAACCATTAGACGAAGGTGTGTGTAAGTGTAGCTCAAATAATTAACATAAAAACATCCTAGTATATTTAAGATACTGGTTTTGTTACAAAACAAAGTAATATAAATAGTTTATGAGGTTGGAGAAGCAAAATAAAACATAAGAACACAAGAGAAGACACTACCTTTAAATCAGGTAACTCTTTTTGATTTGAGATCAAAGGCTTCCTTGGAAATAATTCTGCCCAAAGTGAGGCTTCTAGGATTAATATAGGGATATTGAGAGACAAAATGGGCCGGGGTTGGCCGAGACAGAGGCTTGAGAGGTGTGGGTAAGGTGGTAGAGGTGGGAGCCTTTTATAAGAGGAGAGGAGGGGCACTCTTGGAAAGTTATAAAAGTTTACTTTATTATAAAATGGTTTTCGGATTTTAAAGGTCCCAAAATTAAATATTTAGAGGATAAGGTAATAATAGTTCGAAATAAACCCATCCAATAGGTTTTTTACAAGTTTATATCTTAGATTGTACATTATCTTTTCATTTTATTTAAATCGTTAAATAATGAGGTAATCGATGCATCATCATGGTGTCATAAATAATTTAATTTATTAAATGTATAAAAATTATAAAAAAAATATCATGATGTATGAAATCTTTTTATCTTTCTAATGAATATTTATAGTCAAAAATATGACTTGTATAATCCCATGTAAAAATTGTTTTAGTAAAACAACATATGTTTGTGACATTTTTATTTTAACATTAAATAAAAAGTTATTAATGTCATTTTCCTACCAAAGTGGCTCCATGGGGTCCCCAAGTTGACCCATGGATTTTCATGGTCGGTAATTACACATCCAATAAGGGTAGGACATGTGTCAAGGTCATTTCATATTATTAAAACATTATCTTTACCTTAAATTACACTAATTACCTCTAATCGCGATTAAAAACTTAAAAGTTACTATTCACCAAAAAATTATTTTAATACCATTGAACCAAATTTTAATTCTTAAGGACAACCATGTATGTCTGATTTTTGAAATTCAAAACATAGAGGTGGTAAAATTTCATTTAAATGAAAAATCGGTTTTTTAAGTACCACTTAGTGGTTTCACTATTCATTAAAAATTGAAATTTTTCAGAAAAATACCAAAAATTTACCCTAAGATATATTTGATATTCCGAATTAAAAAATGATTTCTATTTTACAAAATTCAAATCATATAAGTTACATTAATTAATTTAATAATTAATTCCCACTGTCAGAACAAATAGCGTGTTTTTATGAAATAATATATATCAAAAGATTGACACTAGTGTAAGTCTAATTTCAAAGTGAAATTAATACCAACGACCACTATTGGATTAAATGGTAAAAATATATTCTAATTTCACTTTAAAACAAATTCAAAAGATAATATAATCATATTAATAAATTATATTAAAAAGAGGTTTTCAATTAAAATACAACATTTTTCACTATTCATTAAAAAATGAACTTTATCAGAAAAATACCAAAAATTTACACAAAGTAAATTTTGATGTCCCAATTCTAAAGAATAATTTTATTTGGTCCAAAATAATGTATAAGAGTGACCAAAACTATATTTAAAGAGGGTTCTCCATCAAAAGGTGATAAGTGGACCTTTAGTGAAAATTAGAGTATATATGCCTAAAATTGAATTCTTTTCATATTTTAAGCATTTATACTTTATTGGATAAATGTAAAAACATTTAACAAACATATATAATCATATTTTAGTTATTTCTATTCATTCCTGCCAATAAAACGGCTACGTGTTAACTACCATTTAAAATAATTTTATTTTATTACTAGTGTGCAACGTAAGATTTCAAAGAAACTCTTTGTTGCGTATCGGGTACGCTATCAAACATAGCAACCCATTTAAAGTAAAATTAATATTTAATTCGTAAATATTAATAAATATAAAAATGTTTTATTCTTTATTTACCTGGGATATTACAATAACCCTTTATATCATCCAAATGACACTAAAATATATCATATCCATTAAGTCTTCTTGGATTGTGCTATAAATTAGTATATCTGTTGACGATCCTTTTCTTCACAGAGTCTAAAGATTGGAAAAGGGAAATAACTTAGTCCAAATTGATTCATCATTTGAAGAAACATCAAAAAATCGACAAAGGGATGAACAAAGAGAACATTGCCCATAGGTCGCGCAAATTCCATCATGGTCGCGCAGGTATACGTGCGCACCGCCTAATGGTCGCGCAAGTGACTTGCGCGAACTAAGTGATAACCGCCCGGGTCTTCTCCAGCCTATAAATAGGCCATGTGGGCCCCCCATTTAGAGGAGGAATTTTTTTCCCATAATTCAGATTTGAGCTCCTGGCGCCCTAGTCTCTTCTCAAAGCTTCTGAAACACTTATAAGGTAATTTATTACCTAGAACGGAAGATCTAAAGAGGGGGAGGAAGGCCTAAGTGTTGAAACTCATCAACACTTGCGTACCTGAGTGGCTAGCCCTTAAGGGAAATGGCCACACTTGCGTGTCGCCTTACTCCTTCATTAAAACTTGCACGCCACTCTTCTAGAAGAACCTCAAGATGATTCTAAAGGCTTTAATCAAGAGTCGCTCAAGTATTTCCTTGCTGGTTAACCGTCGCGCAAACACCCATGTGTCGCGCAGGTATACCTGCGCGACCAGGACTTGCACGCCCAAGCAGTATCTGCACGCCTGCCAGGACTTGTGCACCCCTGTCTTTTTGGGTTCCCTTCTTACCCATTTCACCCCTCTTAAGCCATTCCACCTCTCATATTCAAGATTCAGTCTTCAAGAAACTCTTCAAAGTCATTTATGGCATGGTTTCTTGATTTTACTTCCTTATCTGAAAGGAATTCTGTAGAATATCTCTCAAAACCTAGTGATTTACACATCTTTATGTCACTAAATATTGAGATTTCATTCATTCAACCTCATCCTTTAATATGAGAGAACTAATTAACCTAGGCCTCCTTTTCAGGAGTAAGCCCCAGTCCCATAATTTGGGCATCCTCCTCAAGAGTAATCCCCAATCATAATTCTCTTAACCAGGGCCTCCTTTTCAGGAATAATCCCCAGTCATAATCATTAACCTGGGCCTCCTTTTCAGGAATAATCCCCAGTCATAATCTCCAAATATGGGCATCCTCCTTAGGAGTAAGCCCCAAGTCCTCATTAACCTGGGACTCCTTTTCAGGAGTAAGCCCCAGTCCCCTAATTTGGGCATCCTCCTTAGGAGTAAGCCCCAAACCTTAATTCCCTTAACCTGCGCCTCCTTTTTAGGAGCAAGCCCCAGTCTCAAATTTCTCTTAACCAGTCCTAATTTACCTTTGATATGGGATTACTTCTCAGGAGTAAAACCCAATCATATATCCTCTCCTAATTTGGGCCTCCTTTTCAAGATTAATCCCCAAGTTAGAGTATTCAAATATCTATGAAACACCTATACCTTTAGGGACCTTGTTCCTGGATTTCTTCCCTGAAGTAAATCCTAATCTTCATTTATCTGGGCAGTCATACATACATAAGTCCCACATTATTTCTTATGATTTCATCTTTCATGGCACAATTGTCTAATTTTTACCAATACCTCTTGTTTCTCACACCAAGCATGACTCACTTGAGCTTAGAGTGTAAAAGTAACTATGACATCCTTCTTTGAGCCATCAATCATAAACATCATACTCCCTTACTCGAACTACGTGGGTTCTGATTCCTTTTCTAAACAAAGGATACGTAGGTAGCCCATCTGCGGGTTCGATCCCAACTCTGAAATAATTCATTTCCTTCTGAATGACAATAAAATTCAAGTGCCCCACCGAGTGTCTTTAAAACCAGTATGGTCATTATAATGACTAAGAGACTTTTACATATCAAAGGATACCATTGACTAAGAATCTCTAACAAATACAGATGATTAACTATCAATGAAGAACCTCGAATACATATAAAATATTCTCTAAATTTCCTACATATCGATCATTGATTGTCAGATCTAAAGGAAAGCTCATTTTATACTTGGTAATGTAATAAGGATTCATGAACATAACTTAAATCTATAAAGAGAGTCCCGGAGTAGACAATAATTCCCCTAAAAAAGGTGTGATGAGTCTGACCTCCCATCCTCTCGACCAATGAAAATTCCTAAGCCTCATCAGTCCACAAACTAACGAGCTCATACCTTTAGAAAGTAGGTCCAAATGGATGTGCAATCATTGGATGTTTCTGGTTCTACGAACAAACCTGTTAGAAACCGATCAGAATGTTTGAACCTCCCATCAAGGAGGTCATCCCCAAATTCCGAGGGAAGCAAAAAATGGTGAACCCGACATGAATCCTTAACCAAGTTAAAATGATGTTTTACCTATTTGTTAGGCCCCTATTTAAAACTCAATGAGAGGGCCAACAAAAACAATCATTGACATATGTGATTATCCAAAAGATGTAGTGGCTGAATTTATCTTGATTACGTCTGTTATATCAAACTTGGAACTCTTTTCCAAGATCTTCTGCATTTCCAGAATGGCTGCTCTCAAGTTCACACTTGTGAATACTGCTGCTACAAATTCCACTGCTGCTACTCCTGCTGGATCGTCATCCGCTCTGAGGATGACATCACCTACTCAGCGTCTTCAACGCTAGGTATCAAATGTGATGGTTAAGGAGTACCATCAACACGGTACTATCCCAACTCTGGAGGCTTCCCGACAATCCCTCCAAGTGAACAACTCACACCGGTCATCCAGACAACGACGACCAGTGATCAAGAAGCAGGCAATGCTAACTACCGTCTCCAACCGTTTCGAGTCGTTATCCCCGGAACGCAATCACCATTTACTCCCTTATTCTGGGGATGTGAATGAACAGGTCCCTCAGGGCCTTAATTCAAGCAAACATGAGTCCTTCCTGAGGGCTCCCACCAACAATCGCCTCCAGACTCGTGCAACAGTGCGCCCTCAACATGATGAGGGTACCGACTCCAGGCGTTCGGCTCAGGTTCCTCAAACCCGAGCTGTCAAGACGAATCACCAGAGGCGAAATCCGGTTAACAGTGAGCAGGTTCTCATCTCTACCATCTCCAGAGAATTCCACCAACCTAACTTGGTGGCAAGAAATGAGCAGATACACACACCTGCCCATTTTAATTCCGCTATCCAGCAGACTCGTCTGGCAGCATCACGCCAATCCCTCCAGGAAATTCCAACAGAGTACTATAGGTAGGAACATACACCTGTTTATACATCATCAGCTAGTCAGTAGGTTCGTCTGACTACATATGATGGATCTCGTCAACTACATTCGGCGAAGTGCAATCAGCAGGCACATACACTGCTAGTACTAATCAAGCCTACCAACAGTCTTTCTTGGTAGCATTCAGAGAAGTTAGTCGGAAAGCCCCAACAACAAATAGGAGACAGACTCAACTCTCTTCCCCCACACTTGAGTACTGTCAGGATTCACTGACAGGAAAAGGAGGACAGGAGCAGGCACATACACCTATTCCAAGCCCAGAATGGACGTATATCCCCATTCCGGCAGCTGAAGTCACCAAGCATATTCTATCAATGGTGAAAGAGCAGAAGAAAATCCCTGCTCATATTCTGGATGCCTGCCAAGATATTATAACATCTTCAGCAACATTTCAGGGAAAGACACATAAATCTATCCCTACCAGTGGAGTGACAAATCAACAATTCACTCTGGAATAGACACACACATCTGTTCTAGTCCAAGAGGGTTGTGGGGGCATACTCCCCCATATCATACGGACAACCAAGTCAGGCACATACACCTGATTTGAGTAGAGATCATCAGCCTAACCTAGCCATCTTTCCTGATCAGGCATATACACCTACTCAGAGTAGCCACTTTTGTCAACAAGTGGTTTCCAAAGCGAGTAAGAATACGTTTAAGAAGAAGACCCGCCCAACACAGTCAGGAGATCAAGAGACAATCTGTAACAAGGCCTTGCTCGATGCTGGAGTTCTTGAAGCCCTCAGATAATTATCTATTGGAATCCAAGATTCTACTCCATCATTTCCCAATAGTGGGAACATTAATTCTGAAGGTATTCAACAGAAACTTCCTCATGAAGGCTTGCTTCATGATAATTCGGTCGATCTCGAAGTTTCATCTTCAGATGAGAGCCACAGGAACCCTATGTGTGGTTAGAAGACCAAGGAGCAAGAGATATCATCTTTTGCTGTAACCCATTATGGTGGTCCTCCCCATGATGATGAATTTCGCTGCAAAAGTCCTCTCCGCAGTAGTGATGCACATTGCCCGGAAAATGCTCTAGTGGATGATGTAGTGCTGAGAAAGCCCTCTTATCTTGAGGCACTTGCAAATGCGAAACCAGTCATGTCTGATGCTTCATCTCTAGCAGGTGAAATACTTTCTCAATCAGAAGATAGCACAGGGTGTAGGTCATTCTCCGAACCACCTCTAAGTCATGCATCTTCTAGTTTGATCAATGATTTCTCTACCAATCCTATTGAATCCAATGAAGCAACAAGGAAGCACCAGATCTGGTCAAAACAGGTAGAATAATATTCATCAAATGATAAAGAGGAAATGCTGAACATGAGAAAACAACTGGAAAAAGGTGAAGTGCCATTCATGTTTTTGCCTCTGGCTAATTCTCAGTATGACATTCCAGAAATGTTGATGGAAGATAGAATTCATGATATTCGTCTCAACATATGGAAAACTCTTTGTCAGTTGAAGAAGAAAGTATTATATTATGATGAATATGAAAATCATCTTAAGATAATAGAAGGGTTACAACGTCAGATTGATCTGGCATCACTATCAGTCTCTCGATATCCGAAGGCTGAAAAGCAGCAGAGAGCCCTTCAACGTTCATACCTTGGTGCACTAAGAAAATTGTGTCAGTTAATTTCCAATGCCCCATATGGTATTCATGTCAGAGGATGGGGTGTTCATGGAGCACTGCATTTTATGGTGCTCTCCAGTCAGCAAAGCCCACCAAAAATGGTCTAATGCAATGTTATTTCCCATGGCCGGCCACAGTCAATGGGATTTGTTTGTAATAAAAAGCTTTCCCATGAACATGCTTCAACTAGTTCCTCTCAAAATCAATCATACAAAGAATAAGTTGTTGAATTACTCCTGCATCAAGCAAACGAGAATATTGAATAGGCCTCTCGTATGGAGCAAGCACATCATCAAGTGGCAGAAGTGTCAGAAATCATCCAACGGTCTTTTGAACCAGGTGATAAAAGTGGATATAGGTTAATACATCCAACTAATTTCCAGACTAAGGTTCACAAGATCAGGAGAGATTTTAAGAAAGTCTTAGACATAGCATGTCAAGAGCCACCCCAGCTTTCCAGACTGGGGACTCTTTTAAATCAACCCTCAGAATCAACAAATAGGATTCGAGGAGTTGAGCGGGAACAACAGGAACAACCCTAGTCCACCGGACTGGGGACTTTTTCAAATCATCAATCCCCTCCTCAGAGAAAGTAGGTCTTTTCTTGATTGGGGAAGAAGACTCAAGAGGAACGAAGAGCCAAATTATTAGGAGATTCCCTCCAAATTACGGTTCTTCAAGAAGTTCCCGAGGGATCGAATCAACAAAAGACAACGTCTCATCAAATACATGAAAGAATACAATATCACAGAAATGCTGATAGAAGGGATGCGATGCGTTATACATCAATCAATGTCATCAATGCCATTGTTGATGATCCACCAGATAAGGCTCACTCAGGGGATTCAGATTAAGAGGTTCCTACTCAAGAAGATGTATGCACTGACACAAATGAAGAAGGTGTGCGTACACGAAATCAAAGGGTTACTCAGAACCTAGGTAATCCTTCAAGTAACCCACTTCCCCCTCTCCAAAAAGGATCAAACAAAGGGAGAGGAAAGAATCAGTTTACATATCCTTCCTCTGGAGAAGGCCAATCGCTCTCACTAGAGAAAAGGTTTTCACAAGAGGAGGAAGAAATGAAGGAATTAAAGAGGTTGAGTACAGAACTACTTCAGGGTAGTCTTATTCTTAAGCATGCTGGAGTCAGTCAGCCAAGGGAATTTGTTGCAGCTACTGAGATGGGTCAAGAATATCCTCCTCTATCAGTACCCCCTCACAGGTCTAATCTTACGGGTCAAGTGCAACAACAGGTGGCAGTGCTACCATCAGTTGCAGCACTAACCACCACATCTGTCCAAGATCCAGTCATTGCACCTACCCAAGTCCAAGTTCAACCAGATTTTTCTCAAAAGTTAATAACTAAAATTGAGTCATTAACAGCTCGGTTAGAAACTATGGAAGGAAAACGTGCACAGGTTCAACCAGAAAAGAGAGCTTACCCTGAATGGGTAGATTCAGTCTCTCCCCCATCCAGTTTTGGAAACCCTATATTCCCTATTTTCAATGGATCAGGCGACCCTGAACAACATTTGATGCATTACGTGTCTTGTTGAAATCCTATTATGGGAACTCCGGAGCAGCAAGAAGCATTGAAACTCAGATGCTTCGTGGGAACCTTGTAAGGACCAGCTTTTGTCTGGTATACAAGATTGAAATCCTGGTCAATTACTGGATGGGAAGATCTCTGTCAATGATTTCTTCTTCAATTCAATTCAACTTTTCCAAAAACAATAGTTTTTGATCTTACAAACTGTAAGTAAAGGGAGAATGAAAGATTCTCTGATTTCATTGCTCGCTGGAATGGGTTAACATATTCCCTAAGCCTAGCACTCCCTCAAGAGGAACTGTTGCCAATCTGTGTGGCAAATCTGCGTGACGAATTACGCACACCGTTGATCCCTATGAAATACACAGGAGGGTTTCGAGACCTTACTTAAATCGCTCAGCAGATTGAAGATTCCTTTATACAGGCTAAGGCTAAATCTCGTGTAATTCCATTAGCTCCAGGAAGGAGAATGGGTAAAGCAGAAACTGCTACAGTTATGCTTAAACAAGCACCTGTACCTGTTTCTACCTCAAAACCTTCATCTTCTCGAAGGGCTCCACCTCCTGAGCGCCAACAAAAAAGGCCATTTCATCTAGATGATCAAAGAGATCAAAGACAAAAAAAATTTAAGGATCTGAAGAGAAAAACATACTCTTTCCGAAATGAACAAGTTTCTGGTTACTTCATTTTGGTCCTAGAGAATAATTTGGTTCAGCTGCCAAAGCCCAAGAGGCCAAACAAGGAAAGAGTTGAAGACCGTCCCAATTATTTCCCCTTTCATCAAATTTTAGGGCATCCCATCCAGGAGTGTTTTGTCTTCAAATACCTCCTGCAAAAGATGGTCGACTCGGGACAAGTCAAACTGAAAGGCTCTTCAGCCCAGGTAGCATGTGTCACTGCTACAGTTCCAGAGGAGGAAGGTGAATGGAAAGAAATAAAAAGAAAAAATGCACAGAATTATGATGATTGGATGGTCAGAAAGACAATCAACCGAACTCATGCTATTTTGCGAACAAAATTAAAGAGACCGATTGTGTCTTCTGCTATGAATTTTGTTTCAAAACCCTCTTTGTCAGAGGGAAAGTCCTCAAAGAAACGACATGATTAAAAGAAAGAAAAAGAATCCAAAGACGATGAGTATGTGTCAAATCCTAAGTTTTCTTTGACTCTGGAAGACTTCATGCCATCTACTTCAAAGCCACGGGCACCGCCCCACCAAACGGCACAGCCTAAACAGGTTAATCAGGCAGAGTCTTCATCAGATGAATAATTAATCTTCGGTTCTGTTAATATGATTAAATTAAAAGATCCATATGCCAGTCGTAGTTTCAATTTTGATGAGCCTAAATTCCATGTATCAAATAGGGGAATCAGAGGAAGTTCCAAAGGCTCAGGATACTGGGGAAGACATAGATCTTTCAGAAGCCACTATTCCAATTATACCCCTGCTAGAACTGTGTACGCAGCAGAAACTCGTGGTAGATCCCTCCAGTGAGCTCAGAAAGAACAAGAAAGTTCTTCTACCAATAGAAAATTCAGTCCTGGCACAATTATTTTGGAAGACCGGTTGAAGGTTCCATATTCTTCCTCTCAGTAAGTAAATTGATCTAATTAGTCTAATATTCCAAAACTAGGGATATTGCCAACTCCTATCCCGATACAAGATGCATCAACTTCCAAAGAATCTGCTTCCAAGGTACCTGCTAAACCGCATATTCCTATTGGGAAATGCAGACCTCTAGATCAAAAGTATGATGTATTGAAACACTTGGCCCAAGTTCCAGCCAAGTTATCAATTCTAGATTCTCTGAATCTGTCAAAAGATCTTCGGGAAGCACTCATCAAGGCTTTGTCGAGTCCTCAGGAGTTTGAAATTGAAATTGCTGCATCTGAAGTCTATCACATAGAGAATAATCCCGCAGAATGCCATGAAATAATATCTTTTATTAATGAAGATGAAGATTATGTTTTTCATGGGCATATTAGACCTTTGTACTTATCTGGCAAGGTCAATGGCATAGACGTCTGAAGAGCTTTCATTGACAATGGTTCAGGATTCAACCTCATGCCCATTCATACACTTCGTCGATTGGGCCTCACAGAATCTGATTTATCTCCTTCTACCATGATATTACAAGGATATGATAAAAATTAACAAGAACCACTGGGTGAATTTACACTCAGAACTCAGTTTGGAGATCTTGTATCCAATTCAGATTTCATGGTTGTTGATCAAGACTCAGCTTTCAACATCTTTCTTGGAAGACCCTGGCTACATCAGCATGTGGCTATCCCTTCATCATACCATCAATGTCTCAAATATTGTTTTGATGGTCAAGTTGGGACATTTTATGGTGATAAGGCCTCGTTCAATACATGCGAGTCTCAATACATTGAGGCGGAATTCTATCACATGAAGGGGAGAAAAAAATCCAAAAAAAAGGAGATTACCAAAGTTAATGCTCCATATGGTTTGAATAAGATTCTAGTAAATCCATTTACACATGTGAGTACATATTATGTGTTTCCTATCAGTCAAATTGAAAAGATCGACCCAAATCAAAATACTCTTATGGAAAGATCCATAATGTCAATTACGGCAATCGAGCCAGACAACATGGGAGAAATTGGTAACCCACCAAGTAGTGATGAAAGCACAAATGGTGACATCTTCGTTTCATCTGCTGAAATCCAACAAGTCTATACTTCGCCAATTAGGCCATAAGAAGTTATAGCAATATCAAAGGTGAACAATGATGTCGATTCTCAATCCATCATCTCCTCTTTATTACCCAAAGAAAACCCTTCATCATCAATCGGGTCGGAAATGGAAGCTTCTTCTTCAAGATGTGTAAATTTTGACATCTCTTCTGATCATGAAAATTCCGCTTTATCATCTACTATGCAAGTAGAAATGGTAGAAATAACACATGAAGAAGAATAAGAGGAAGATCTCAGAGATTCTCCTCCAGCATTTGAAGAGTGTATTTCTACCACTGTGGATGAACTCAGAGAAATAAATCTGGGTACAAAAGAATATCCACGCCCCACTTTAATCAGT
The DNA here is from genome assembly GCA_963277665.1 of Viscum album. Taxonomy (NCBI): domain Eukaryota; kingdom Viridiplantae; phylum Streptophyta; class Magnoliopsida; order Santalales; family Viscaceae; genus Viscum; species Viscum album. The sequence goes on from OY728150.1 coordinate 1,847,207,256, forward strand.
GCGGCCATGAATCTTGAAGAGAAAGAGATGTATATTTCTTTTCTAAAGAAAAATAGAGATATATTTGGTTGGAACTATACAGAAATGCCCGGGCTTGATCCTGATGTTGCTACTCATCATTTGGGTTTACCAGAAGAACATCGAGGATTTAAGAAAGTTGCGAGAAGAACACACCCAACTTATGCTTCTAAAATTGAAGATGAAGTGGATAAGATTATCAAAGCTAAATTCGTCAGAGAAGTTCAATATCCCAAGTGGTTGGAAAATATTGTCCTCGTAAAGAAGAAGAACAGACAAATTAGAGTTTGCATCGATTTCAGAGATCTTAATCGACATTGTCCTAAGGATGATTTCCCTGTTCTTATTACAGAACTTTTAATTGATGCAACAACTGGGTATGAAGAACTTTACTTCATGGATGGATATTCCGAATATAATAAGATCTGAATGGCCCCAGAAGGCGAGGAATCTACAGCCTTCAAATCCCCTCAGGGTGTGTTTTTCTATCGGGTAATGCCATTTGGATTAAAGAATGCAGGTGCAACATATCAGCGTGCCATGCATCGTATATTCAAACCCTTCTTAGGGAAGTTTTTTGAATGTTATGTAGATGATTTGGTGGTTAAATCCAAACAACTTTCTAATCACTTGGCTGATTTGGAAGTCATATTTCGCAAGCTTTGACAACATAATTTGAAGATGAACCCCTTAAAATGTGATTTTGGGGTAACCTCAGGAAAATTTCTCGACTTTGTTATACTCCATCGTGGTATTGAAGTCGATCCTGAGAAGACCAATTCAATACTTGGTATGTCACCTCCTCGAAATTTGAAAGAATTAAGAGGACTTCAAGTACACTTAGCCTATATTCGGCGTTTCATCGCCAATTTGGTAGGAAAAAGTTTACCCTTCACCAAATTAATGAAGAAGGGAGTCACTTACCAGTGGACTGAATAATGTCAAGAAGAATTTGATATTCTCAAGAAATACCTCTTGAGTCCATCGGTACTCATGCCACCTGTTGAAGGAAGACCACTTATCCTCTATGTGACAGCTCTAGAGCAATCATTGGGTGACTTTCTTTCTCAAAAGAACGATGCTGGGAATGAGAACAACCTCTATTATCTCAGTCGAACTATGCTTGAAGCAGAAACCCGGTATTCAAGTATTGAGAAGTGCTGCCTGACATTAATCTTTATAGTTCAGAAGTTGAGACATTACCTGTAACGTCATGAGGTCCAATTGGTATCTCGCAATAACCCGCTCAAATTCATCCTTAGTCGTCCAATGCTTACAGGACGTCTGGAAAGATGGGAAGTTATTTTTGCAGCAATTCGACATTCAGTATGTGTCTCAAAAGAAGATAAAGGGCCAAGCTCTGGCTGATTTCCTGGCTGAACACCCTTCAGTGGAAGACATATCTTCAGATATTGAACTCCCTGATGAGGAATTCTTCTCTATTCAAGAAAGTCCTCAGGCATGGGAAATGTATTTTTATGGTGCTTCCAGAAGTCCAACAGGGAGGAAAATGGAAAATCCTAAATTTAACAAAGTTGGCTTAGGAATTGTGCTCATTTCTCCAGAAAAGGCAGTGTTACCTTATTCCTTCTTATTTTGGGAAGGTGGTACCAATAATGAAGCCGAATACCAAGCTCTCATCACAGGCTTGGAATTAGCGCTTCAAGCACAAGTGAATCACTTAAAGGTGAAAGGTGATTCAGACCTGGTAATCAAACAAGTAAATGGGGATTATGCCATCAGAAAAGAAGAACTAATCCCTTTGTATGATTACGTCAGAGAGTTAATGGCAGAATTCCCTTCAGAACCGACATTTTCTTATGTCCCAAGATCACAAAATGCTCAAGATGATGCACTGGCTAATATAGCCACAGCTCTGGCAGATCCAAATCGGGACGAGACAACCATCAGTATTGCCCACCGTCATTCAATTTCACCTTATGTTCGAATCAGAACATAAGAAATTAATGAAATTAGTCCCATTCCTGAACCGTATGTTCATACTACAGGATGGATGTCACCTATTAGGGAATACCTTCAAAATGGAACACTTCCACCTGATAGAGTTGAGAAAGAACATATCCAGCGACATGTGGTCAATTTTACTCTTTATGATAGCCTAGATCACCTAGAGAAAATTCTATACAAACGTGGTTTTGATGGAGTTCTCTTCAGATGCATTGATGGTGAAGAGACAATGGATGTCATGAAAGAAGTGCATGCATGAGTCTGTGGTGCCCACCAATCTGGACATAGACTGTCTGATCAGATTCGAAGGCTTGGATACTTTTGGCCTTTAATGATACAAGATTGTGTTGATTTCACAAAGAAGTGTCATTCATGCCAAGTACATGACAACTTCATTCATTAACCTCCAGAGTTTCTTCATAGAACTAAATACTCATGGCCATTTTCCACATGGGTAATGGATGTGGTGGGACCTTACCCTTCGGCTACGGCCAAGCAATTTAAGTACACTCTTACTGCTACTGACTTATTTTCCAAATGGGTAGAGGCAATACCTCTCAAGGAAGTTAGTTCTAAATGCATTGTTAGCTTCATCAAGTCTAACATCATTACCAGATTTGGTGTCCCTCATACCATATTGACGGACAATGACACCAAATTCTATTCATCCGAGGTGAAGAAGTTGTATCAAGAATAAAACATCAAATCCAACCATTCATCTCGGTATCATGCAGCGGCCAATGGCCAGATAAAAGCTTTCAACAAGACTCTGTCAAATATACTGCAAAAGTTGGCGGATAAAGATAATAATTCATGGCCTGATAAACTCTTTCATGCTTTATGGGATTATCGGACTACCACACACGATGCAACTTAGTCAACTCCATATTCATTGGTATATGGAACGGAAGCAGTTTTTCCCATTGAAGTTCAACTACCCTCGCTCAGAGTTGCCATTTGTGATCAATCATCTACAGATGAACAATCTCAAAAGCGATTGAATGAATTGGAACAATTAGATGAGAAAATATTGTGCACTTTTCACCACTTGGAAGTCTATCAGAATCGAATAGCACGAGCTTTTAACAAAAAGGTTCTTCTTCATTCATTCACTCAGGGAGAATTGGTATTAGTTCTCAGAACTCCAATGATACTAGGAAAGAAACCTCCCAAGCTTGAGCTAAAATGGGAAGGACCTTATTCAATACATAGGGTCTACTCCAATGGAGCTTATTCATTAATCTCGATGGATGGATAACTCATCAGTACTCCACCAATGCCAGATTTTTGAAGAAGTATTTTGCATAAACACAAAATCCTTCACCATCCTTGCTATATGATGTTAAACTATACAACAACGGTCCATACATATGACCTTAAACTATTTGTATTAATTTCGTCCCACACGATGTTAAACTGAATTTTTTCCCCCTAATTTGTCCCCAATGCATGACATTAAACTGCACAGTCCCCCTATGGTCCTGTATGACCTTAAACTACATCATCAACGGTCCATGCATATGACCCTAAACTATTTGAAAGTCCCTTACGTCCAGAAAGACGTTAAACTGTGAAATCTTAAATACATGACGCTAAACTGTATAAAAGTCCCTTATGTCCGGAAAGACATTAAACTACATAATCATCAAAGGTCCTGTATGACCTTAAACTACACCACCGTCCAACAAGACGTTAAACTGCCTCATCAACGGTCCATGCATATGACCTTAAACTATTCTTACTTTTGTACAACATGATGCTAAACTGTGAAAAAGTCCCTAATACGTTCAACATGACGTTAAATGGTGTACTCTTTTGTACTCACTGCATAAAATTAAACTTTACAGTTCCCCTTTCGTCCAAAATGATGTTAAACTATATTGTCCCCATCATCCTGCCTACATGACGTTAAACTGTACAGAAAGTCCTTGATACATCCTACATGACATTAAACCATAATTTTTCCCTGCTACATGACACTAAACTGTGCAGCACCAATAGTCCTAACTGCAAGACTTTAAACTACATAGTCCCTTTATATGTCCTACATGACATTAAACTATGCATCATTAAGGTTGTTGTTACCTCTTGTTTCTCACAACGAGTATGACTCATGTGAGCTTAGAGCAAACCTCAACCATAACACTCTCTCTGGGCCGCTAACCATGTGTAAGTCCCAACAACATCATTTTTTTAGGTCGTTGTCCCCAAGAACAACTTGATCATTAATTCATTCTTTAATTGAACTACGCGGAATTTGATCCCTGCCTTCCAGGATGGGTACGTAGGCAACCTCCCAAGGTTCAAGCCCAAAATCAATATCTTCACATCGGTTCACCTCCATCTCATACGATGTTGATTCGTGAAACCGCCCCTAGAATCAATATCTTTACATTGGTTCACTTTCTTCCTTGTTATACAACGTTAAACTATACAACACTTTTGTCCAGTATGACAATAAACAAAAATATTCTTTGATACCCTCACCTGAGAGGGAACCATTATTTACATTGATTTTCAATCATGTTTCATTTTAATGATTACGTGCATACATGGCAATGCCCAAACCTTTTATCTTGGGTTAAAACATCATTGTACTAAAATCCCCTTTCACCCTTCACATGTACGAACCAAATTTGTATAGAGGGTATTTCTAGAACTACGTGGGCTTGATTCCCATCCTTATGGGATACATAGGAATGTTCGAGTGTCCCTCGAATCCAGCCCCAAGTCTTTGGGCCTAACCCCAAATTCCGCTTTCAGTCCCTTGGCTGAAAAGTCCCCATGAAAGCACACACTGTGTATTTATTATAATGGTCCAAGCTCTATGACCCTAAACTAAGATCTCTAATCCTTTTGTCCCACACGAAATTAAACTGTAGTTTAAGAACTACATATGGCTTGATTCTCATCCTTATGGGATACGTATTGAATTCCAACATTTCAATTCACGACCCAGCCACAACATGATTATGGTTAGCATTGATCTGTGTATCTCTGTATACATTGGAAAATACCCATATTTATGTGTCATAATCCTAACCTTAAATATTTTCAGATCTCCATAACCCTTTTCATGACTTCTAGTCACAAAAATGTCAAATTTCTGAGAGTTCTTTTACCTGACTATGCAGCACGTGCCCTTAGGCAGCCTTGCATAAACAGTCCACATAATAGACTAGTTAGCCGAAAGATACTATTATTTAACTATGCAGCCAATGCCCTTAGGTGGCCCTGCATAATTCAACCCCCTAACGGGTTTTTTAAATAATGGTAACTTCATTCTTGGGAAGAAATCCTCTTTTGTCCTTATTGGTCTTAAATGACAGTATATAGGGATCCGAAAAAATAGCCATCCTTAACATATTTGTCCCATATCCTTTTTCATGATCTGAAAGCATTCAAGTCTATGGTTTATATTCTCCTTACCTACGTTTGGGTTAGACCTTTGTAGGAGTGATATCTATCCAGTTCTTTGATAATCTTGTTTGGAAATATCTTCTCCATATTCAAGTACCTCTTTCCATATAGAAAACTCTATACTTTGGAAAATTTGAATCTCCATAAACTTTCACTAGCTTTTAGCACTAGGAAAGTAAATTTATGAGAGTTCTTTTTCCTGACTATGCAACACGTTCCCATAGGCGGACTTGAATAAACAATCTACATAACAGACTTTTTAGCCAAAAGATACTATTTTATTTAACTATGCAGCCAATGCCCTTAGGTGGCCCTGCATAATTCAACCCTCTAACGGGTTTGTTAAATAATGGTAACTTCATTCTTGGGAACTAATTCTTCTAATTCCTTTTTAGCTCTTTTTCACATCATTCCTCAGATTCAAATATTCTTAATTCATAGTTTACATATTTTCTCTCATACTTGAGTATGGTACTATGTTTTCAGATGAATTTTCAAGGAATTGAGTCAATTATAATTCATTTGGTCAAAGATATTTTGAACTTAAACATTAGCCTCTTTATGTCTGACGTGCATGACTTTAAACTGCCCACAAAAGACAAGGGAACTCTGAATAAAAGTCAAGTTCCAGCTCACTAAACATACATTTTGTATGATTTAGGTAATATTGAGCAATTAAAAGGTTCAAATTTTGTAAGGTTATTTACATTAATCCTAGTAAAAAATAAAACTATACTTACTAGGCCCATTGACTTAGGTAAAATCTGAAGCATGTAGCAAAAGAGAATGCAGGTACAAATGATTAAAGGTGAAAGTGTTTTTCATTGATGCACAAGAGTTAGAAGGACATCCACAGATTGGAGTCTCTTCTCTTTTCCAAGGAATTACAAAAAATCTTTCAACATAACTCTTCATTTGATTGATGGAATCCCGAGCTTCATCAGCAACCACCTGAAATTCTTTCATTCAACTGGATACAATAAGAGATGTAGTGATACCAGATCTTCTTGGAAAAATTGTAAAAGGATGTTCTTGAGTGCGGTTTGAGAAAATTTTCTAATGATCAAACAATGACTCTATTTCTGTCCAATAGACTTGGAAGATGGATACATGGATTTGAGAATGAAGCATTGGAAGTAAAGATCCATTTGGAGAGAGTACTCTTTTCAGATATTGCTCTAATTCCATGTTTTTCTTCTCTCCACCAACTGGCATTGGAAAACATTTCAGCCCATGGGTTTACCATTTTCATATCTGCAAGGAAATGGCATTGAAGGAAAATTTGAATGTTCACACCATTGTTGTTGCTCTTAATGCAAAGTATAACCAAAATAGAGGAGTAGCAGTGCAGCTGCATTTCAGGCGTATAATTCTTTGCTTCTGGAACATTGACTCCTTGAAGATGACCATGACCACATAGAGGAAGATAGATGCTTTGTGGGAAATTAAGATGATATTTCTTCAAGTACTTATCCAAATCTGGGAGAGTGCTGTCGCAAATATCATAATAATTATGGCCAACAATGTTAATCATGTCATCAATCCTCTTGCTTACAAGTTCATCAGCCGTTCCAATTCTCTTGGGAGCCATTGAATCTGCACAAAAGTTGAATAAATTAACTCTTAAGTAAGTTGATTTTTCATAAAAATGTGAAAGAATTCGAAAAAATGTCTAAGTCATTATGGTGCGCAATTCTAAACTTGGCGCACAAGTATGAATGTGCCGCGCAAATATTTGGTGCACAAGTATCATCGTCCAGGTCCAGATACCTTTACATTAGCGCTATATCAAGGAAACAGAGGGAAACAGAGAAACTTGTGCCGCAAATGAAACTTGTGCGGTGAGAGATCAAAAGTTTCAAATCCATATGCTTTGTACGGAAGTGAGGCCCTCTATTTATAGACGCGGCCAGATCCTTACGCGCCATACCCTATGCGACTAAAGGCCGTAGCCCTGCACGACTCCCACCTGCGCACCAAGTGTTGCACACTGAATACTTGCACGCATCCTTTCAGTTGGTTTTCTTCTTTTCCTCAGAGTCAAATCCTCATTTCTTTTGGATCCAACTTTGAGGGGGGACTTTTGTTGACACTCCTTTTCATTACAAAGTCTAAAGATTGGAAAAGGGAAATACCTTAGTCCAAATTGATTCATCCTTTTAAGAAACATAAAAAAATCGACAAAGGGATGAACAAAGAGAACATTGCCCATAGGTCGCGCAAATTCCCTCATGGTCGCGCAAGTATACTTGCGCGCCTCCTAATGGTCGCGTAAGTGACTTAAGCGACCTAAGTGATAACCGCCCGGGTCCTCTCCAACCTATAAATAGACCCTGTGGTCCCCCCATTCAGAGGAGGATTTTTTTTCCAGAATTCAGATTTGAGCTCCCGGTGCCCTAGTCTCTTCTCAAAGCTTCCGAAACACTTCTAAGGTAATTTCTTACCTATAACGGAAGATCTAAAGAGGTGGAGGAAGACCTAAGTGTTGAAAATCATCAACACTTGCGCGCCTGAGTGGCCAACCCTTAAGGGAAATGTCCACACTTGCGCGCCGCCTTACTCCTTCATTAAAACTTGCGCGCCACTCTTCTGGAAGAACCTCAAGATGATTCTAAAGGCTTTAATCAAGAGTTTCTCAAGTATTTCCTTACTGGTTAACCGTCGCACAAACACCAATGTGTCGCGCAGGTATAAATGTGTGACCAGGACTTGCGTGCCCAAGCAGTACCTGCGCGCCTGCCAGGACTTGCGCGCCCCTGCCTTTTTGGGTGCCCTTTTTGCCCATTTCACCCTTCTTAAGCCATTCCACCTCTCTTATTCAAGATTCAGTCTTCAAGACACTCTTCAAAGTCATTTATGGCATGGTTTATTGATTTAAATTCCTTATATGAAAGGAATTCTGTGGAATATCTCTCAAAACCTAGTGATTTACACATCTTTATGTCACTAAAGATTGAGATTTCATTCATTCAAACTCATCCTTTAAGATGAGAGAACTCATTCACCTGGGCCTCCTTTTCAGGAGTAATCCCCAGTCCCCTAATTTGGGAAACCTCCTTAGGAGTAAGCCCCAATCATAATTCTCTTAACCTGGGTCTCCTTTTCAAGAATAATCCCCAGTCATAATCATTAACATGGGCCTCCTTTTTAGGAATAATCCCCAGTCATAATCTCCAAATATGGGCATCCTCCTTAGGAGTAAGCCCCATGTCCTCATTAACTTGGGGTTCCTTTTTAGGAGTAAGCCCAAGTCCCCTAATTTGGGCATCCTCCTTAGGAGTAAGCCCCAAACCTTAATTCCCTTAACCTGGGCCTCCTTTTCAGGAGCAAGCCCCAGTCTCAAATTTCTCTTAACCAGTCCTAATTTACCTTTGATATGGGATTCCTTCTCAGGAGTAAAACCCAATCATAAATCCTCTCCTAATTTGGGCCTCCTTTTCAAGAGTAATCCCCAAGTTAGAGTATTCAAATCTCCATGAAACACCTATACCTTTATGGACCCTGTTCCTGGATTTCTTCCCTGAAGTAAATCCTAATTTTCATTTATCTAGGAAGTCATACATACATAAGTCCCACATTATTTCTTATGATTGCATCTTTCATGGCACAATTGTCTAATTTTTACCAATACCTCTTGTTTCTCACACCGAGCGTGACTCGCATGAGCTTAGAGTGTAAAAGTAATTATGACATCCTTCTTTGATCCATAAATCATAAACATTATACTCCCTTACTTGAACTAGGTGGGTTCTGATTTCTTTTATAAACAAAGGATATGTAGGTAGCCTATCTGCAGGTTCGATCCCAACTCTTAAATAATTCATGTACTTCTGAATGACAATAAACTTCAAGTGCCCCACTAAGTGGCTTTAAAACCAGTATAGTCATTATAATGACTAAGAGACTTTTACGTATCAAAGGATACCATTGAATAAGAATCTCTAAAAAATACAAATGATTCTCTATCAATGAATAACCTCGAATACAAATAAAAGATTCTCTAAATTTACTATATATCGATCATTTATTTTCATATCTAAAGGAAAGCTCATTTTATACTTGGTAATGTAATAAGGATTCACGAATATAACTTAAATCTATAAAGAGATTCCCAGAGTAGACAATAATTCCCCTCAAAAAGGTGTGATGAGTCCGACCTTTCATCCTCTCGACCAATGCAAATTCCTAAGCCTCATCAATCCACAAACTAATGAGCACCTACCTTTGGAAAGTAGGTCCAAATGGATTTGGAATCATTGGATGTTTCCGGTTCTACGAACAAACCCGTTAGAAATTGATCGGAATGTTTAAACCTCCCATCAATGAGGTCATCCCCAAATTCTGAGGGAAACAATATCCTTCTCAATATTCTGGGTGATGCTAAACTCTAACACAACATCATCCTTATCCATTCATCAAAATGGGAACATCCATATTTTCACATATTTTTTTATTGATAATTATGATGAGTTTTTTATTAATGAACTTGTGAACATGGATGATTTTACATAATGAATGTGCACATGCATATTAGTGACAAACCAATGGACATGTTTTTTGATGGTGAACTAGTGAACAAGTATCTATATACATAATAGGGATAGGTTAAAGACCTATAATCATGTAATTATTGTGAGATTCTATGTGATATAATTGTGGGATGATTTAATTTCAAATCACATGCATTCAAAAGAATCAGTTTTAGTCAATCCATTTCACTAATGTCAACATGATGTGTTACTTTTATGGATTTCACAAGCTTTTTTTGAACCCATATAAGAGTGTGAGCATAGACAATAATAAAATTTTTAGGATGATAAAAAATTTCAAGCTTTCAATTTAAAAACAAACAAAATAATTAAACTATGACCTCCCCCAAAAGAAGGATAATAATGGAAGTGGAGAAAACATCAGTAATATCATCTTAACAAGAGAATACAAAATATTTTGGGTAATTATATATATCATTTTATTGGATTTTTACACTAAATTCATTGACTTCTTAAATAAATATTATCATAATTATAATTAATTTTTTCATCCTGATTTAATCAATATCATCATAGGACTCTCGTTCCATAAGGTAGATATCTAAAAAAATTATAGATAGCCTCAACAACATCACCATGAATATTTTGTTAATGTTTAGTAAAATAATTAGTCATTATGATCTCAATAGTCATCATCATTGAAAAATAGCAAAATATTTATACCATACGTCAATAAAATGATGTCAACATATTTCATTAGTAACAATAGGATAAAAGGAATCCAATTAAGTTTTCAAAATTCAGAAAGGAATTTCTATGCACCCTATAGTTTATGAGCTAATAAGGAGATAAAATTTAAAACCCCAATGCATCTACACTTTCATTCCAAATCATGATTTATTTATTTGCCTTAACTTTAAGACATGATCATCTAATCATATAATAGAATGGAAAATGTAACCATAGGTTTCACCTCAACACATCACTCATCCCCATTACCATGGATGTTTTATTCCTAAATTGAACAACTAAGATCCTCATTTACTATGCATCATGTAAACCCACACTACATCAAAATGGAAGGTCCACTTAGATATTATATCACCATATAACTGATGATTGAATAACCCAAATAATTCCACCACCCACTAAAGTTAAACCATTGTATTGTTATTTTATTATATCTTTTACCACCACCCATTATGGAACCATATAGAGGGAATTAATATAATTTTATTATAAAAATGATAAGAAAATTAATTAAAAAAAGTATATAAAATGATGATAAAATTAACTAAATAAGTAGTAGGAAGTTGCCTCTTCATGATTCCTGTATATATTCTAACAACGTGTTTTATTCTCATTTAAAAACAAATTGATTTACTTCATTATACATATCCTTGAAAAAGAGATCAAAAATAAAACACAAGCATTCTAATACTAATGATTTACAACCCAAATATATTTCTAAGTTCATAGCCCATACTAGATCATAAACATAGCAGGTAATCACCTAAATTTTATGTCGACAAACATTTTGACACCATTTATGTTTCCCACTCATCTATAAACAAATTTAAATCTTATTTTGAGTATGAATGTTATTGATAATATTTATATTACTAAGAAAATATAGACAAACAAATGATTAATAAATATTTTTATTGAAATTTTAATTACCTTTGGAAATTACCTATTTGGGGATGCTGGTGTTTTCATGGTTTATAATCTCTCTCATAAATTTACAAACATAATATCCATAATTTTTTCCATTATCTTACTTCAAACACTATAGAAACATTGACCAAAATAAGTAAATTGTTTTGTTATATGTTTTTATAGTTAAATATTTATATACATATATTAATATGTTTCCATTTCAAGTAATCTATAGGATTTTTATGTCCATTCACTAACTTCATGCCATGATTTATCCTATATTTAGTGACTACCTTATCATAACAAAATTCTTGTTAAAACGTAGAATAAAACATACAATTCAAAGTTTATTTATAAAATTTTGATTTTAGTGTATTAAAAATTCCTAATACACATAATGAGTGATATTTTTATTGGATATCCATGCATTGGATCCAAAAAATAAATATATAGGGTATTTATATTGAGTGAGATCCGTATCCAGTGCTTCCTCAAAAATAAAAAAATAATGAAAAATAAAAAAAAATATGTTTTTTGTGATTAGATTGTAGAGTTTTACCCCTACACTGTAGGCATTAAACATATTTTGTCATAAATTATTTTTTTCTCAAATTTATCATTTAGATCATTTTTTTATTATCAATTTATTTATTCTCCAAAGAAGTTTCTTGCATAGAAATGATATAGGGATTAATGAATCAAAATTTTTATTCACACGGTTTTCCCTTTATATTGTAATAATATAAACCCCTATAGAAAATATGAATACTTATTAAATTTAATCAACAAATTATATCATTTTTTTGACAGACTTATTATGAAAATTTACCTTATGTATGTATTCACAATAGAGAATCTCAACCATTCAAACATGAGAATCACATTTATAATCTTGAGACCAACTATGTATGTAATTAAAGTTTCACATATTTATTATTTATATGGAATGAAAGAGATATATACATCTTTAAATATGGTCTCTTCATGAAGTTTTAGTGATTAGATATGTTATAGTGTAACTAGCGGGGAGAAGGTACTTCTGAAATGTCCTTTTGATTTCTTGGTTGATTAACTAGATTGTACTGATATGAATATCCAATACCCCATTGCTTTATCCATCCATAAAATCATACCTCACTTTGAACCTTTGTTCATCAAATATTATAGGGTTTTGATATAATTTTTTTTTAAAAATATGCCTCATGTATCTTTATAAGATTAGATGGCCATGCTACAAATGTTCCAATAGAATCATTGACTGTTGTAATATCTGGATCATCAAATTGAACAAGAAACTTAGTAGTCAACTCCTGATATACCTCAATACCTACTCTCATGTGATATTTTGGGAGTTATTTATTATGTAGATTGTCTCATAGGATATTATACACCATACCCCTTACAACAAGGTGGTGTGTGGGTTTTGATAGATAAAAATCACATACAATTTAACATGAATTTTTTTAGTAATATAAAGTTATCAGAAGTTGTTTGATTAATATTCAGGAGAAAGAGTAATAACAAGATTTATTACCTTAGGTAAGGTATACAGTTGAGGATAATGACTAGCCTCAAATATAATAGGGTCATTTGGTTCTTCATGTGTAGATCTTTGTTTCACCACCGGTTCTCTTTGATCCTTTATCATATATTGGTATACTAAACCAGTAAAGACAAAAATATCTTATAAAGCATCCATTTTTTCCTGTAATACTTTCATTATCTTATATGCAACTTCTTGTGGTTTTTTCTTCTCAAAATATGTTTTAGGTGACATTTCAAAATCGACTCCTCTAATATGAACATATTGTTATGGTTGCTTCAAAACTATTGAAAGCAGTTTTTCTTTCGATATGGTCACTACCGATTCTTATGTCTAAATTTTATAAAAACATGTGAACATAAATAGATATTTTTGTGTAATACTGTTATAAAGCATAATTAATTAATTTTATGTCATACTTACACATATTTCCCATGCTATTTTTTGTATTCATCTACTAGTTTACCCTTCTTATTTACACAAGCCTCCTTCCATAGCACATAAAATGGGCTGGAGGTGGATTCAAATTTTCATTCATCAGTCTATATATAAACAAGGGAACATATGTTGTTTCATATCACATAAAAATTTTATTTTTGATTTAAAATACATACCAATTTCTTATCTAGTTAATCATACCCCATCCTTGCTCTGTGATAGGGGTACATTAGTTTTGATGCATGTTCTTTATTTTTATCACTCCTTTGTTGTTTCATAAATTAAAATTTTTAAATAAAATTGGGTAAAATATTGTCAAATAATATATTATTAACTAAAATGGACCTAAAATGATTTCTCATCACAAATAATGATGAAATAATTCCATGTTTCCTATTTTATAATGTGGACATAAGTATCTGGTGGGTGGGGCTTTACTTTCCCCCCCAGCATCCCTCAGATGAAATTTGGTAAGAAGGGTATAAAAGCCTCTATAGAATTTTTCAGTCACCATTAAGAGATATTTATTATGAAAATCATCTAAAATAAAAAAACTCTATAAGGAATAATGAAAATTAAATCAATGTTTCATTATATAATTTTTTGGTAAAATAAAGAAAGGTTATCATAACATTACCTTGATATCTCCCCAAAAGGTTTCCTTCGTTATAGGTTGGACATGGTGCTAAAACTCTATATCAAATGGAACATTCATAATCATCGCGACCCAAACATAACTAATGAACATTGAATTATTGGGGTCAACATGTTGGCCGTGTTGATTCCCACCAATCTCAAATTTTATTCCCTTACTTCTAACCTTGATAATTTTAGTCAACATTGTGATGATGTGTCATTCTTGTTTTTTCATCAACATGATGTTGATCCCCTAATAACTCTACAATTCCAGCATCAACAACCTCTTTTGTGGTCCCCACTAACATACAATATATTGTTTACATTGGGACCACCATAAAGTGATTGTGATATCTCAATGAATGAGTCATCCACAATTGAATTTTCTTCTAATACTATAATTTTTTTAGTCTCCATCAAGAAAATCGACTAATTATTTTTTGTTGGATCTAATACATAAAATAATTTAACTGCTTGTGATGCCATTAGGAATGGCTTATCCTTTTCTCCTTTCGTACTGAAATTCACCTTTATGAATCTCATTTCATCAAATTTTGTTTCACTCCTGTTGTTAACCCATTTTCAATGAAAAATCATTACTTTAAATTTTGTATAATCCAACTTGTATATCTATTTGATAATTCAAAATCATTAAATATTCATATAAATTTGATTTCTATCCTTGGAACCAGATATGTGCATCGATTTTGTCACAAGCATAACTCCACTATTTTACATCATACTGCAATTATAATGTTCTTTTTTTATAAAATGAATAACCATTAATTACAAAACCAATGTAAGATATAAAATTTTCATTTGGTCCCATGGATAGATATCAAAGTTGTTAAGAAATTGAATTCATATTTTTATATAACTCCTTATAAATATAATTTTGGAACCACCCTTTAAACTATTTATTATGTGTATTTAATATCCATCCTTTAGCCCTTGATGTATTTAAATCTCTAATAATTTATTTGTGGGATTCAACATATGGATCAAAATATTCATTATTATGTAAAATTTAAATGTGTGTTTTATCCCACTTTGTAATTTTAATTGTAACAATATCTCTTCTTTAAATCCCTTTGCCCATAAGGCATGTACTGTGATGAGACTTTGGGAGACCGATGCTATCAACATATGATAGGAAATCAATACAGAATTCAATAGATTATTCAACAATATATCATTATAAAATACAAATATAATGAACCTAGCCTTTTAAACATATTATTACAAGATTTTAAGCACAATTAAACATCAAATACAACCCAAGGATTTTAAAGTGTAGTGTCTTTATAATATTAGGTACATAAAATTGAAAACATGAAACCAAATTAAAAACATCTTTTATTTAAACTTAATAATGAGATCCT
Organism: Viscum album; assembly: GCA_963277665.1. Classification (NCBI taxonomy): domain Eukaryota; kingdom Viridiplantae; phylum Streptophyta; class Magnoliopsida; order Santalales; family Viscaceae; genus Viscum; species Viscum album. Next base: position 1,847,222,810 of record OY728150.1, read on the forward strand.
AAATTAATTTTATCCCTTAAATATACATAGGATAAACTAGGGAATAAATTAACAATGGTATGACCTAAAATCCCAGTTAGGGAATAGGTATATGAATAAAGCATAACACATGGGTTAGAAGGAATAACATGATTACATAAAAATGCCCGGAATATAAACATATGGAATCATAAAATATAGAACACGAGATCATGTAATAATGGAATCATAGATATGTGTAAACAACATAAAACATTACATAATCATGAGTCAAAACTAACCCCCAATACCATTACACATGGAAGATCATGAGTTAAGGCTAACCACCAAGACCATTGCACATGATTAGCATGAGTCAAGGCTAACCACCAAGACCATTGCACATGATGTATCATGAGACTAAATATTAACCAAGGTATTGAAGCTTTATTTGGGAGAACCCATCATAACATGTTCATTTATATGTGTTCTACATGAAAAATCAAACATAAACATAAGGGTTACCCATGGAAATAATTGGGTATCATAATCATGTCATAAGACATAACAAAAGGGATTATCACAATGGTTTCCATGAAAGAATGGATTTTAATTATACATGTAAATTAATAAAGAAAAATAGGAATATATAATGATAATTTATGTCAAACTAAAGTGAAAACATGTTAAAAGAGTGTTTAAGAAACATTAGAAATGAAACATTTTAGTGCGGTTTAAGGAAAATATTAAAGAGCATTTAAGGTGGAAAACAAATATTTGTTTTTATAAGATAAGAAATGAACAAAGATAGTTTTTCATGATAAAATAGTGATTTTATTAAAAGAAATTTGTCTTAAAATAGATCATGTATGGTATTTGAGAATGGGTAAGAATTTTGGACTTTCCCTTTAACTGAGCTTTCTTATCAGGAGGAATTGAAAAGGGAACCTTTTTTAAAACATGTATTTCCCCATAAAATAAGGATAAAATGATCTGGATAAATGATTTTGGAACATATAAATAGAATTTAGAATAATTATATAAAAATAAATAAGAACTAAATTGGGTTAAAGAGAGATAAAGTATAACATTAAGGAAAAATGAAGGTTCGGAAAGAATCCCATACCTTATGCCCAAAAGTGTTCTGCACTTGTACTTAATGTCCTAGATAATAAAATTAAATCCATTAATTATTTATTATAGAACCTTTTATACATTTATTTTATTTATTATAATTTTATTAAGTTCATTTATGGACTTTTTTATGAGTTATAAGATATAATTTCATCATTTAGGAGTGTTCGTTTCCTTGGTTTTCATGATCAGGATCACTTGTATACGTGTATGGAAGATCATGTAAAATGAGAATAATTGTCCAGGATTGAAATTAAATGTTATTAATTAACTTATATAATATTAAATGGTATTATATTTCATTTTTTTCTAGATATTGTGATGATTAATTATATAAAACATTAATAATAATGATTTAATTTATTTTGGCGGTTTTTACGGCCATCATAAACTAGTTTTGTTTTATTAATTAATATTATATATATACTAGTTCTAGAACATTAAATAGGTTGTAATAAATAAATTATAATATTTTTTAACCATAAAAATGGTTTTATTACCATTATTTAATGTGTAATTGAAAATGAAAACACATCGTCCATAAAGGTAGTGAATTGACACTTCACAAACGATGTTTTAATTTTTAAAATAAAAGGAGAGGGGAAGAGAAATGATGATGAGTTTTTCTATTAACACAAAAAAATTCTAGTATATAAAAGATATTGGATTTATTATGTAACTTGGATAAGGGGAGTTGAGAAGAGAATAATAAAAGAAAAGAAATTGAAAAGAAATTAAAAGAAAATGAAAGAGTTTTTTTACCTCTTGAATTACCCTTCTTAAGAAACTCCTTAAGGGAATTAGGGTTGGTATTTTGTTGAGAAATAATGATCCTAAACATGGGGGAGAGACTTGGTAGGAGAATTGGGTAAAATTTGGATAATCTTCAAGGCTTTTGAGGTGTGAGGAGAAGAGGTGGTATTTATAATAGAGGAGAGCGGTGTTTTTATGATGATTTTATTCATTATTTTATTATTTTGGAACAAGACTATCAATAGTTTGAACCTTATCTCTAAATATATTAAAATAATTAAGGATATTTCTATATTATGGTCTTACATCATCCATAAATTATCTATGACTCAATAATTCATGTATTTGTTAAATTTCATAAATTACTAAATTTCACTATTCACAAAAAATTCAACTATTTTAGAAAAATCCTAAAAATTTACCCCAAATTTTTTCAATGTGTAGAATTAAAAAATAAACTCTATTTTATATTTTTTTTATAAATATGAGAAATTTATTTTTTAATTAAAATCATCATTTTCTCAAAAAATACCAATTTTAAAATTATAATTGATTTTATGACACTTTGAAAAATTAATTAGGGTATCATAAAATTATTTTATAATAATAAAAAAACAAAATATTAATTTATGAATACATTTTATGAAAATAAATTTTATTTTAAATAATTATATTAATTATAAAATTGTAATTAAAAATTTACAACTTAAAAAAATACCAAAACTTATTTTATCATTTATAAAACATTTATTTACTTATTCTAAGATATAAATATATCGTATTTTCATTAATAAGATACCAAAATTTTATTTATACTTTAATAGGTGATTTTACTAATCTATTGGTCGAGTTACTATTCTGAAGGGTCATATTACTATTCCAAAGGTCAAGTTACCATTCTATTGGTTTAGGTTTCTTAATTTTAGAAAAAGCCTCTTATTTTATTAATTATTCATTTATAAAGTTTTAATTGTGATCTATAAGTGATTTTGTGTGATTTATACTATATGATATAATTATAAGAAGGGGAACTTCATTGATATAATTTTGGGTTGTTACATTCTTCCCCCATTATGAATTTCTTCCCCAAAAATTTGTCTTACAAACTAAGGGGAAATAGGTGAGGGTACTTCTCCTTCATTTATTCCACTGGTTCCCATGTTGCCTCTTCATACTTATGGATTCACCATAGTACTTTGACCAGGTGAGTAGTCTTGTTGCGTAGAACTTTATCTCTATGGTCTAAGATCTTCACTGGCTGCTCCTTATAAGAGAGATCATTTTTCAACAGCACCAAATCTGAATTTAGTACATGTGAGGGATCCAATATGTACTTCCTCAAGTGGGATACATAGAATACATCATGTATTTGAGACATGGTTGGTAGAAGTTCTAGTTGATAAGCCACAACTTTTACATGATCAATAGTCTAGAACAGACTGATGTACATAGGGATTAGATTTCTTTTCTTTCCAAATCTCATGATCCTATTCCATGGAGATATAAAGAGAAATACCATGTCTCCAACCTTAAACTCAAGGCCTCATTGATGATTATCCCCATATATCTTCTATCAACTTTGGGCTTCCTTGATGTGTTACTGAATGGTTTTCACCTTTTCCACCATTTATTTGTCCATTTAAGGTCTGAATAGCTTACATTCACTGATTTCATCTTGGAATGCTGGTGTTCTTCATCTTTTCCCATAAAGGGATTCACATGCAGCCATTTAGATGCTTGAGTGGAAACTGTTATTGTAGGAGAACTCGATCAGAGGCAGGCATTAGTCCCATACTCCCTTTAATTCCATAGAACATGATCTCAACATGTCATCTAGTGTCTAAATAGTCTTCTTAAATTGTCCATCAGTTTGAGGATGTTAAGACACACTGAAATTTAACTTCATGTTTAGATCATGTTGAAGATTTTTCCAGAACTTGGAGGTAAATATTGGATCCTAATCAGATACAATCAATAGTCATACTCTATGCAGTCTTACCACTTATATGATGTATATCCATGAAATTTGATTCAGTGATAAGTCCTATAGAATTGTGATAAAGTGAGCTATCTTTATAAGATGATCGAAAAAAACCCATATATCATTGTTTCCTCTGGATATCTTTGGAATTATAGTGTAAAATTCAATGGTGGTGTTTTCCTGTTTCCATGTTGGTATGGGTAATGGTTGCATCACCCTCTTAGATTTTTTTCCTTTCATCCTTAAATTTATGAAATACCAAGAACTTTGTTATATATTCAATGATCTACTTCTTCATATTGTACCACCAATAGTTTTCTCAGAGATCTTGATACATCTTGGTGCTCCCTAGATGAATAGAGAAGGTTGAGCTATATGCGTCATTTAAAATATCTTTCTTTATCTATAGACTGGATAGTACACATAGCTGTGACCCAAATCTCACGACGCCTTCCACATCCATTTAAAACTTTTAGGATTTCCCATTTCTGATAGCTTCCACCTTTTTCTAAATTTCCATATCATTTCTTTGATCATCCTTTATTTTCTCCATAAGGGATGTTTAAGAAATCATTTGAGAAAGGATTTATGATATTTCTTACTTAACGATTCCCATGTATATCCTTTGTAGGTATGAGAAGATTGGATCCTTCTCAATTCTCATCATTGATAAAGATGTATGATCCTTTCCACTTAGAGCATATGCTACCTTATTTTCTTTACCAAGATAGTAGTGGATTGAGTAGTTGTAATAATTGATAAGATCTAACCATATTAATTAGAGCATATTAATATCCTTATGTGTGAATATATATTTGAGGATTTTATGATCATTATATATTTAACAATTCTACCCATAGAGATAATTCCACTAGACTTTCAATGCAGAGATCACAACCACCAATTCTAGATCATGTGTGGGATTGCTTTTCTCATGAATTTTAAACTAACTTGAGGCGCATGTTATAAATTTATTATTTTTTCATTATTACACAGCCTAATCCCTTCTTTAAAGCATTGCTTTATACCACAAAGAGTTTCCCACTTATCAGAAGTGTGAGTACTGGTGTAGTGAAAAGCTTATTTTTTAGCTCTTTAAAGAAGTATTCACATTTACTAGTACAGAAAAACTTTTATCTATTTCAAGTCAGCATGGTTAATGGATTTTAAAATCATTATAATTTCTTCCCAAATCACAAGTAATACCCAGATAGACCAAGGAAACTATGGATCTCCATTAAAGATATTTTCCTAGGCCGCTCCTTAATTACATTTGTTTTGGAAGGGTCCACATATATTCCTTTTCTGGTGATAACATGCCCAAGAATGATACTTCCTCCATCCAGAACTCACATTTACTCTACTTTTCATATAGTTTCTCCCTTCACAAAGTCTTCAACACAGTATTCAAATTCTCCTTGTGTTCCTTCTTACTCTTGGAGTATATCAGAATATCGTCAATAAAGACTACCAATTTTTTTGAGGTAATCTATAATGACTCTATTCAATAAGTCCATGAAAACCGATAGAGCATTAGTGAGTCTAAAGGGAATCCTATGAAATCATATTTCTCATACCTCATTTGAAAGGCTGTCTTGGGAATATCCTCTTTCATCACCTTTAATTGGAGATATCCCGATCGAAGGTCCAGATTAGAGAAATACTTATCCCCACATAGTTGATAGAACAAGTAATATATTCAAAGAAGGGGATAATTTTTCTTTATCATGATTTTATTAATCACATGATAATAAATACATAGGTGCATTGATCTATACTTCTTTTTGATGAAGAGGACTGGCGCACCTCATGGTGTAGCACTCATAAGTATAAAATCCTTGTACAGATTCTCCTATAACTTCTTCTTCAATTATTATAACTCAATAGTGGCTATTCTATAAGGTGTATTTGATATAGGTTGAGATCTGGGTATAATTTCAATTAAGAACTCAACCTCTTAGTCAGGAGGAATACTAGAAAATGCTTCAGGGAATACATCAGTGTAGTCCCTCATAATGGGCATGTCTTCAAGCATGATCCTATCCTTTATCTCAATCATTTTAGCTAGATATTCTTACTCATAAAGTAATAATATACACAATTGAGATGATTATTTTGAAGGAGATTCATCATCCTCCTTAAACTTGTATAGAATTTTAGGATACTTTGGAATGTGAAGAGTGATCTCCCTTTCCTGATAGTTGATGTTGGCTTTATATAAAGATATCCAATACATGCCTGATATAGAATCAAACTCCACTAAAGGAAGAATGATAAGATTTTTTGGGAGGTTTAGTCCACAAACATTAACTGGGGAGAAGTTATATACTTTTGGATGCAATAATTTCCATATTTTCTATTCTCAAAGAAAACTCAACCTCCAAATTTTGAGATGGGGTTTGAATAGTTCTATTAAAATTTCAAGATATAAAATAATTTGTAGAACCATAAATGATTATCCCACATTTCACCATTTGATTATAGTTCTAATCATTTACTTCATCTGAAATAAAATTTGGAAAGATAATTTTTAAAATTTTAAATACATAAAAGGGAAACTGATAACATTAAAGGGATAACTTATAAGTGAAAAGTATATCCTAACTCATGATTCTCTATGTTTCAATCTAGGTTATCCATGGTGATAGAATTATCCCTAGGTTTCTTATTAATGTTTTTCAGTACTAATCTCCAAAAATAACTAGATCGTGCTCTGATGCTAACTATAATGAACCTAGACTTATACACATATTATTACATTATTTTAAGCATAATTAAACATCAAATACAACCCAAGGATCGTAAATTCTAGTGTCTTTGGAAGATTAGGTACATACAACTAAAAACAAGGAACCAAAATAAAAACTAATTTAATTTAATCTTTATAATGGGATCTTAAATTCCTTTGAGAACTTACATCTTCATAGGATAACCTAGGGAATACATGAAAAAAAGGATGAGCTAAAAATCCCAGTAAGGGAATAAGCATATGAATAAAGCATAGCATATGGGTTAGAAGGCATAACATGATGACATAAAATGGAATGGAACATAAACATATGAAATCATAACATATAGAACATGGGATCATGTAATCATGGAATCATAGAAATGTGGTAACAACATACAATATGACATAATCACGAGTCATGACTAACTTCCAAGACTATTGCACATGGAGGAGCATGAGTCAAGGGTAACCACCAAGATCATTATACATGATTAGCCTGATTCAAGGCTAGCCACCAAGACCATTTCACATGACATCTCATGAGACTAAAAACTACCCAATGAATTAGAGTGATATTTGGGTGCACCGATCATAACTTGTACATTCATATGTTTTCTACATGAAAAATCAAACATAAAAATAAGGGTTACCCATAGAAAGAATTGGTTATCATAATCATGTCATAAGGATATAACAAAAGGGAATATCATAATGGTGTCCATGAATGAATGGATTTAAATCTTACATGGACATTAATAAGGTAAAATAAGCATATATCATGATAAGTGATGTCAAAATTAAGTGAAAACATGTAAAATTATTGTTTAAGAAACATTAGAAATGAAACATTTTAGTGCGATTTAAGGTAAATATGAAAGAGAATTTAAAGCGGAAAAGGAATATTTGTTTTCACAAAACTAGAAATGAACAAAGATAAATTTTCATGATAAAAATAGTAATTTTATAAAAATAATGGTGGATTAAAACATATTATGGATGGTACCTGAAAATGGGTAAGAATTTGGGAAGTTCCCTTTAATCGACTTTGCTTATCGGGATGAATTGAGAAGGGAACCTTTTTTAAAACATGTATTTACACATAAAAGGAGGATGAAATGATTTGGATACATGATTTTGGAAAATATAAATAGATTTTATAAGAATTATATAAAAATAAATAAGAATTACATTGGGGTAAATAGAGAGAAAGCGTAAAATGAAGGAAAAATGGAGGTTCAAAAAGAATACCTTACCTTATGTTCAAAAGTGTTCTGTACTTTTACTTAATGTAATGGATAATTAGATTAAATCCACTAATTAATTAATTAATAACCTTTTATACTTATATTTTATTTATTATAATTTTATTAAGTTCATTTATGGCCTTTTTTATGAGTTATAAAATACAATTTCATCATTTGGGAGTGTTCGTTTCCTTGGTTTTCATGATCGGTTCACTTGTATACGTGTATGGAAGATCATGTAAATTGAGAATAGTTGTCCAGAATTAAAATTAAATGTTATTAATGAAATTAAATAATATTAAATTGTATTATATTTCATTTTTTTTCAGATATGTGGATGATTAATTAGATAAAATGTTAATGAAAATGATTTAATTTATTTTGGCGGTTTTACAACCATCATGAACTAGTTTTATTTTATTAATTAATATTATGTCTATATACTGGTTCTAGAACGTTTTATAGGTTTCAATACATATATTATAATATTTTTTAACCATAAAAATGATTTTATGACCATACTTGGAGGCATAATTAAAAAACAAAAACACATCGTCCATGAAGGTGGAAAATCGCCACTTCATGGATGATGTTTTCGTTTTAAGAATAAAAGGAGAGGGGAAGAGAAATGATGATGGGTTGTTCCATTATCAAAAAAATTAAATTATATAAAAGGTACCATAGTTATCATGTAACTTGTATAATGTTATTTGAGGAGAGAATAATAAAAGAAAATAAATTGAAAATAAATTAAAATAAAAAGAAAGAGGTTTTTAACTCTTGAATTCCTCTCCTTGAGAACCTCCTTAGGGGAATTGGGTTTGTTCTTTTTTTGACACAAAATTCACTTAGATGTAGTGTATATACTTGATAGGGGTATTGAGAATAATTTGGAAAATATTTAAGGCTTTTGAGGTGTGAGGAGAAGAGGTGGCGGGTGATATTTATAGTGGAGGAGAGGAGAATTTTTTAATTATTTTATTCATTATGTTATTATTTTGGCTTGATACTATAAATAGTTTGAACCTTGTCACTAAATATATTAAAATAATTAAGGATATTTTGAGATTATGAGATTACATTATCCATACATCATATATGACTCAATAATTCATGTATTTATTAAATACTGTAAATTATCATATTTCACTATTCACTAAAAATTCAACTATTTTAGAAAAATCCCAAGAATTCACCCCAAAAAAATTTCGACCTATAGAATTCATAAATGAAATATATTTTATGAAAAATAATTTTCTAAATATGAGAATTTTAATTTTTAATTAAAATCATCATTTACTTGAAAAATACTAATTATAAAATTATAACTGATTTTATGACACTTTGAAAAGTTAATGAAGTTATCATAAAATTATATTATAATCATAAGACAAAAAAATATTAATTTACAAATAAATTTTATGAAAATAAATTTTCTTTTAAATAATTATACTAATTGTAAAATTATAATTAAATATTTATAACTTACAAAAAACACCAACACTTAATTTATCACTTCTAAAACATTTATTTACTTATTCTAAGATATAAATATATCATATTTTTATTTATAAGATACCCAATTTTATTTATACTTTCATAGGTGAGGTTACCATTTTATTTTTCGGGTTATTATTCTTAAGGGTCATATTACTATTCTAAAGGTCAAGTTACTATTTCATTGGTTTAAGTTCCTTAATTTCTGAAAAAGCTTGTTATTTCATTCATTCTTCATTTATAAAGTTTGTATTGTGTTCTATAAGTGATTTTATGTGATTTATAATATATGAAATAATTATAAGAAGGTAAATTTCATCGTAAAATTTTGGGTTGTTATTAAAACTTTATAGCCGAGTTTGATTCTTGACACACCCTTTCAAAATTTCTATATATCGTTCAATGGGGTACATCCATCTGTAATAGATAGGACCACATAGTTGAACCTCTATAATAAAGTAAACCATTAGGTGGACCATTATATCAATGAATGATGGTGGGAAGAACATATCTAATTCACATAATGTGACTGCACCTCCTTATTCATTGTTGGAAACTTCATGAGGTCTCTAAATTTACTACATATGGATTTAGAGAAGAAGTAGATTCTGGTTAATATATGTTGTACATTTTTAGGCAGAATGCAACGTAAAACCACAGACATCAAATCTTGCATCAAAACATGAAATTAGTGTGATTTTGGTCCATATAACTTCAAATTATTCATTTAAACAACATTCTTGATATTTTATGAATATCCCTATATAACTTTTACACCATTAAAAAAATGATAAATTGTAATTTTGTTTGTTTTTTGAGAGTGTAAGATGCCGAAGGAAGAAAAGTCTGCCCTTTACCCTTCACCAGTGCCAAATGTTCCCTTATCCCCATGTCAATCATGTCCAACCTAGCCTTTATTTAATATTTTTTTTTCTAGGAACATTTAGTAATGTTCCAATAACACCCTCAAATACATTTTTTTCTATATACACGACATAAAGAAAATGTATGATGTACAAACAATTCCAATATAGTAATTCAAATAAAATTGATCTTTTTTCAAACCTAATTTTGTAAGTTTTTTTTAAAATGGCTCACCAAAAATAGTGTCAATATATTTTACACTATTGAACAATTGATCGCTTGTTAGTGGAGACAATGTTGTACCTTGTTTGGTATTACCATCTAATGTTGTCGTCTAGAATAGATATTTATGTTGTCGAGGTAAAAATTGATGATGTCTTAAAAACATAATCTTTGAGGATTTTTTCAACTAGAATGAGTGTGTGAATTCTTCATAAATGGTACACCCCAATATTCCTTTAATGTTATAGTTTAAAAAATTTCCCTAACCAGGAAAGTAATTTATCATCCCATACAACATGGACCTCAATGTGAATTATTCACTTCTATGAGAATAATACATTGTAACACCTGTATCCCACATCGATTTTAGATATTATATAAATGGATCCAAATAGACATAAATATCATTACATGGTTTTTTTGGTCCAGATATAAGCCGAGACAACATAATGTATTTGCGCTTCATGCATAACCATGGTGGAAAGTTATAATTTACCAATATGATTGTCCATGTATTGTGAGTACTAATCTGCACACCAAAAGGATTTATTTTATTTATATATAACACAAGATAAAATTTTCTCAACTAATTTATAAATTTAGGATACTTTTAATCAATTTTATTCTACCTAGGAGAGTTTTCTAGATGACATAGGTTACCATCTTTAATTATTGCATCTGCATTCCATGTCAATTGTCTCATTTCTAAATTTAAGGTACTTGTAATCAATTTTATTCCACCAAGGGGAGTTTTCTAGAAGCTAAACAGATTGCAAGAATGAGAGGGTATGACTCTTTCCATCGGGACAAGCCTGTGAATGCACTTGAATGCCTAGCCGAACAGCCATGCAAAGGTAGAGAGCTGATTTTACGATGAAGATGCTGGGGAAGAGCAGTTCCAAGTAGTTAGTCTGGGTTGTATGTAATGTTTGAATCCTATGGGAAATGAATTCCTCTAAGGCCTACATGCCATGTAATACTTACACCTACGGTCCTTGTAAGGGTTCCACCTCATCAGTTGAAAGGTGGATTATCAAAATCAATAAAAAAAATGAAGGCCTTCGGGCCATTGGAGATCACTTCATGAGGTGGTAATCCGCCTTACACACAAAAAAAATTATCATTTTTCCATGGATGGTAAGGTAAGAAGTTATATGACATGTTAATTTTGAATAATTATTAATATTTATTGAATATAATATATAAAAATTAAATCCATCATCATGAACATCCATGGAAGGTGATGATGAAAAAAAGATTATATCAATTCGTGAGGCGGTAGTCCACCGTACACATGAACAACGATTAATTTTTCCATTTAATAGAAAATGAGATGGATAAATATTATGAAATAAGAATAATAACATATAATTATTCTATATATAATGGTGTTATTATATTGTAATTTTTATGGCATTATTGAAGGTGAAAAAAGAATAAGTAAAAAGATGGAGCTTGATGAAGACGATTACCTTTGCTTAGAAGAACCTCACATGGATATCTTATTAAGAATCACAAGGTCAGTCTTTTGGGAAGAACAGAAGTTTTGGAATGCGTATAAGGATGTTAGGGATATAATTTGGTAGGTTTTTTCTAAGCTAAATGGCCTGAGAGGTGTGAATAAGTTAGGGGATAGGGTGCCCTTTTATAATTGAGTATGAGTGGCATTTTTATAAATACAAAAAACTATTCAATAATGGGAAGTCACTCTCAAGATAAGTGTATAAAAAATTGATAAATATTAGAGAGGAGGGGTTATATGGTTGATAAAAACCATATAAATTAAAAAAGTAACATTTTTAAACATGTTATTCTATTTACCTCAAAGGTTACTCACTTTTACCATTTTAGTTTTTCACCACAGTAACTAGTTTTTTACTATTATTACTATTAATTATGACCAAAATCATGTTGAAATTATTACCTAATATTAATTATTTTTATTATAAATATTTAATCTATTTTATCAAATTCAAAATAAAAAATTTCTAGAATACAATTTAAAATAAAACCTGAAAAACATGTCGAAAAATGATTTTAAAGAAATGCATTTTTAAAGTAATACATGATCTGATATTAAATTTATGACTAGAAATCATAATTATATGAATTTGAATTAATATGAATATATTTATAATATATTTATTCCATTTAAATATTTCCTTAATTGGGGTTATTTTAATTTATTAAATTGGATATGCTTTATGCATTTAAAAACAGTTTGTAGAAAACCGTGTTTTTAAGAATAAAAAATAAACTTATACCAAAACCATGAAAATTTATGATTCAAATTAAATTAATTAGTTTATTATAAACAAAATGGTTTATATATAAATTTTATACCTAATCCATAATATAACGGAACTTTTAAATTACTTGATTTAATGAAAAGAAATGATGGTATTTAAAACATCGGTAATTATCACTATTCACTGATAAATCAAAAATTTTAGAAAAAACCCTAAATTTTACCCTAATTTAATTTTTATTTTATTATTTAAAAAAATATTCTTATTTTAAAAATAATATTTCTAAAATTTCCATAAATTAATTATAATATTTTCTCTTAAAAAGTAATAAAAGTCATTTATGAACGAAAGATATTTTTTATAATAAAATATCTTTATTAATATTTGAGTGATTATTTGTTAATAATTTATCAATAAATTTATATTGAGTATGAAATTTATATATATTTCATAAATTATTTAATACCATTCATTATAACGGTAATATATTTCGATGACCTTTTAAGCTTGGCATTGTATATCGTATGCACTATCAAACATTATGTTCTTCTTTTAAAATCTAAGGGTGTTACACTGACTATTTATGTATGTTAAACAAGAGTTATAGTATTGTAAAAACATGGTATGGAACTTGTTCCTGAGAGTGGCCACCCCATGTATGGGGGAATTCCACGTCTCTGGGGATGATATTGTTGTTTATGCTTTTCACTTTTATTGTTGACCTATTTGACCTAGAGTGATACACATGATTATGGAATTTATGGTTTATGAGATTTTTTATCTTGGATGAAATGATAAGAGAGCATGTATACATGCATCATACCGGTCATATAGGATTCACATGTCATTTATGTTATTTCTCATGGTTTTTTACTCTGACTATGACATGGGTTGGTTATTTAAAGTGTTCATATCCATTTATATGGTGTTTTCATATATAAATGTATAGTGAAATCTTACTTAATTGATATTATAAATAGATAAAATCATGTTAATTGATAATTTTTATTGATTATTATGTGGAGTCATCTAAATAAAATTCCAATTATAACTTATAAAGTGTTTCTATCTATAACTTGTAATTGAAATTTCATTTAACTGAGACTCAATTATGAAAAGATATTTTTAAATTAAATAGATAAAGATTCATTACACAATCACTTATCTTGATTATTATGTGTCATAGCTAAATAAAATTCCAATTACATCTTATAAATCATTTTACTCTATAACTTGTAATTGACATTTCATTTAACTGATCCTCGATTATGAAAATCCCAGTTAAAGTAAAATTTAAATATGTGATATTGTGAATCATATATATATATATATGATGTCACATTATGTATGGGTAGTTGAGGTTATTGAGAGTGATCAAGTTATGATATTATTATGATATGATATATAATGAATAGTGTGGTGTTTTCATATTATCACTTTTTATAAAGTGTGATATCAATTTTTTTTATAGAATGTGTTCTGATAAGGGTTATAGTGTGCATGAATTGAACTTAAGAATGGAAAAATGGAGTTATAAAGAGATATATAGAGATCTCTAAAAGTGAGACCCTTATAATGTGGGGTGTATAAGATAGTGGGACTCTATACTTGTTTTGACTTTGATTTGAACTATGACCTTGAGATTCATGAGATGTTGTTACTATTAGTAACACTTTTTGGTTATGCTTGACTCGAGAGTAGGAAGGCTAGACTAGAATCAAACTTGTATGTGAGACCCTTGCATTTTAAGGCTTGTGAAGAGTAAGAAGACATTTTTTCTATCATTGATTTTTGTAAGGATGGGTAGGTAAATTAATTTAGAGTAACCCTAGAGTTGGAATTAAGCTTGATTATGGGTTCTTGGTATATATACATGTGTAAGAAAACTATATAGGGTGTGTACCGGTGTGAGTTTTACCTTGTAATGTGGTGATATGGATTAGAAAATTGATAAGCTGAGCATTTGGACTGAGTAGCAGGATTTTTTATAGTTATTTTTGGAGATGAATGTGATATATAAGGGTAACCCAAGAGAGGGGTTTTCCTAGGATTGAGTATACCTTAAATATGATAAGAAAGGAAGATGCCTTAGATTAATATTGATGCACAATAACTGATAAGAAATAATTTGTATAGGTGTGTTGATGACTTGTGCATTGTGGATTTAAATGCCTAGCCTTAATGTTGCGAGTTAAGTCTGATTTTCAAATGGGGAGGATCATTTAGATGAATTACCCTATTGGTTATGTGATCCTAGATGGTTGTATCTAGAATGGGTAGATCGTGATGGATGATTTTTATTTTTTAGTGATTCCCAAGGTTAGTTGGTAATCACATAGGAAGCCTTGGAACAAGTGAGATAATTTATGCCTATTGGAATAAAGAACTAAGTGAGGTTCTTTCGATAAGATGAGATTGAAATATGGTGAGCATGGTCATTCAGGTTATTATGTGCAAGATCCTATGTTTAATGAAATATGAATCAATATGGATGGATCATATCATACTATAGAGTAACACTGGGATATATACTTGTTGGGTATGCCCTGTTGGCAGCATGGGATGTTGAGTATCATTGAAAAATGTTAAGAAAGATACTCCTCTACCTTGTACTAAGTGAGTGGATTTTGTTTAACCTATGTGGTAGATGGTTTGGTCAACCTAATATTAGACTTACATAGGTAGTATTGGTGTCCAAATTTATGTGGTAGGTATTCAATGGCATGTGATGCATGCCAAGGGATATTTTTTGAGTAATCTCTGGGATGTGGAGTATGAGTTGGTAAAGTTATGTAACTCCTAAGGTAAGGTCATGATAACAGATAAAAATGCTCAGTGATTTCTTTTGATTCTCATAGTATGTGGATAAACCATTATGGTATGTATGTGTTCGACCCCTAGAGACTCATGGGTTAGGACCTTATGAGGTGTGGGTGTGTTCTTATGTGGGTGTGTTCTCTTGGGTATAGGAATATAGTGTAAAACCTTGAGTTTATGATGTATATGAAGGATTTCAATCGAGTATAATAACAATTATAAGATAAAGAGGAATTTATTTAAACCCTTTTATGAGGATCTGTCATGAAAGATAAATAAAAATTGTATATATAACTAAAATTAAGAAATACTATAAATGAAGTACCTTACACCAAATAGAATATTCAACGTCTTCAAAAACCATCACATGGGTTTGATAAAGATCACAAAAGTGAAGACAAAATAAATCCCCTATCCATAGTGTATCCATGAGTTAAGAAAATCATACAATGTTTGGATGGGGTATATCCTTCCTCTACAGCCTTCTAGAGCCTCCGATGTAAAGGAGAAGAACAAATAGAGTTTTTTTAGCACTATGGAGTTTCATACAAGCACTATAGAAGCACAAACTCACCACTACCATCACATGGCGGTGTTAAATAAACCATAAGGATGATCCTAGGATGCTTCATTTACTCATGAATTTATAATTAATGATTAAATACTTCTTTGTATAACTCATTAATAAATTAAGGAATGATGTACTCCTAATCCCTTATATCTTATGTAATAGATCTTAATGATAGCTTTGGTGAAAGACTACTCATATACATGTTGCATACATGAAATCTTATTTCATGCATGCTGTATGAATGAAAGTATCAACATATAAATCTTATCTTCATTCTAGTTATAAAAATTTCAAACAATATATCCTTTTATATCATATAAAATTGCCTTTAGGGCATACCATATCCTTTAATCTCCCACTTGCACTAAATAATAGAAGACTATGTTCCATTCCACCTTATATTGGATCTTATAGGATAACTTGTGAAACCATATCCAAAACTCATTTCTTAGATATTTTTGGAAACTCTTTTTTAAATATATCATCGACTTCACCTTGTAGCACATCATACATAATACCTTGTGAATACCCATCCAAAACACTTTTGGATTAACTCTAAAACATTTTTAGAGTAGCTCTCTAAGTCAAAATCAGTCCCCATACAGTCAACCAGGCAGTGAGACCCCATGAGCCTTTATATCATTGACAAAAAATATAAATATCTAGATCTATATATGTAAGAAAAGAGAGGCCTCTATAAAATAATCAATACTATGAAATATATAAAGGGATATAGCATGAGATCTATCAGTCACATATATCTCTATACTTGTTTCCACCAGTCTAAATCATATGAAAATGAACATTCTCATATTTTCCATTTGTACAAGACATCAAGTGACCATGGGACATGAAACATGTCAATCCCATAGAGAAAACTCATCTGTTCATGATTCTTAGAGTGCATAATTATCTGATCAAATAACACATCACATATCATTCATCCTTATAGACAAATCACATGTTATTTGTTTTGTTCCTCATGAGAATATTTAATATATTTGTATGAGAATCATACAAATTCCAACCTTAACATATCTTAATAACCAATAATACTCAATGATGAATATCAGTTAGGGATAAACTCAAAGTCGTACTTTGAGAGGTCAATTATCATTATACTTTATAAAATATATATCTATATATACATTTATGCAACCAATGTGAAATAATGATGAAGTGGTGATTAAATTTTAATATGATTCATTTTATACTCTTAATCCGTTTTAAGAATATTTAACAAACTCAGCACAAGCACCAGTTTATCATATCACATATAAAAAAACTGCCAGATTAGTCTAATGTTTGTTGCACTTTTTGGGTTTTGTTAACTCATTAAATTATATGTAATTCATGTCACATATTTTTGTGTCAATCTGATAAAACCCTCCCACCAAACGCTTTAGTGAGAAACATCTATGAATTAATCTCATTTGAATAATGGTGATATTTAGGAATAATATTCATAATCATTCAACTACTTGAACATATTCAAACTCCTCAACTTCAAAACATCAAATGTTATGATGCCAACTTATTTTTTCAACTTAGAACTCTTTCTTATTTAATCATCATCATCCCTGTAACCCCATTGAATAAATTTTTTTCCCTTGAAATAATTTAACAACGTAAATTATTTTTTATCAGTCCTCTTAAAATCTGTTAGGATAAAGTGAAAATCACTTTTATATAATTACTATATGTAAATATTACATTTATATTTACCAAAATACTCTAAAATATTTTAATATATCAAGTTCAAATCAATTTTTCATTTTAACTAGCACAATCCTCCAAGAAATAGCTTCTTTCACTTTTCACAATAACTGAATGTAACTCATTACATTTATCTTTATCATCACATATCCTAAACTCTTTGAGAATATTGATTGAAATACTATTTAAACTTAGACCATTATAATCCTTTAATAAATAGTGATATCCACCTTATATGATAACTAAATGAAACTCTTTATATTTTTATTTACCATCACACATCCTAAAATCTTTAGGATATTAAGTGGAAATCACTTCAATTTATGATATGTGTAATCTTATTTTGTTAAATTTTTACTTCTTTAAGTACAAACATACTCCCATTATACTTTTAGAAATTATATTATTTTAATAATATCTTTACAATATACAAAAACCATTTTTTGTTTTATAAATAACACACATTTCCTTTCGATGGGAATATTTTAGAAAGAAACCATTATTTCCATATCTTATGTATAATTCTATGTGTTTAAACATTTTTATTTGATAAGAACGTTTGTTAAAATATACCACCATTGGGTGGGAAGAACACATTCCCTTATATTTTAATAAACATATTGATATACAACTTATCCTAGAAAAAACATTTTTATCCATATATTGTTCTCAAAACATGTTATAAAATCTTGATGAATTATAAACCATGTGTATACAACTAGTTATCTCACGTTGTTCATAAAAACTATTTGTTATCAATTTTTTTTCTTATTTCATAAGAAAAATGAGATGAAGATACACTCCTTTTACTTAGATTTATTTGATCTTGATAAAATACTTTATATTCAAATCCTCAATGTAATAACTATTCACTTCATCTCATGATTATAAACTATAAGCCAAATCAATTCTTACTTTTATTTTAAACTCTAGTATATTTAAAAAACTATGTAAAATATAAATTTTATATACCATACATTAAAAAAAAGAATTAATTTATATAATATACTTACCTTACATGGACATTCCATGGAGTTTCAAAAATTTATTTAGGTATATCTTGGATAATCCAATCATATTGAATCATTACTCTTCCTTCCCAAAAACCCTAGGTTTTAATGACCTTGATTGACTTATTTAAGAAATATTATTGATTTTTTACCAAATTTTCTTCTTTCAATTTTAAACTTTTCCTACATGTACTATCTATACTATAATTTAAAACCTAGATAGTATATTCCTATTTCATATATATTCCCAATAGTTTTTAGAATATTAGGTAAATGTTGATTGAATTCAATAATATGTTTATAAAATTTCCATATATAATAATAGGACAAATTCCCCAACCAGAACAATCCATTTTTAGTCTCCCCTTAAATCATGTTATATAATTAAACAAACCATAAACCATGTGTATTAAAAACACCCACCTCATTTCATGTAAAAGAATATTGTTTACACAATCTTCTCAAGATACAAATGTGAAAATAATACACATCTTATGGAAATTTTATCCAAGATTGATGCATCCAAGTTATAAATACAATAACTCATTTTATCCATTACTTGAAATAAAACATCAAGATTCAATTATTTTTATCTTCCAACTTTCTTCATATTTACAACACTTTTTAAAACATAAAATTGATAACATATATCTATCAAAATAATATAATTGATTTATATAACCAATAAAATGTTAAGAAAACCTTTAGTCTCATGAAGTCATTAAAAAATTCAATCATATTGGATATCATTTGAGATACCCAATCATATTGAGTATATGAGACTAAAATTAATTAAATCATTGGTGTACCCAATCATATTTAGTACATGAGTGGTGACTAATATTATTTTGGTCATTTTACATCTAATTCCTTTGAAACCTTGAATGCATCACTCTATGCTTCCATAAGCATCTAGATTCACTTGAAAAATATTTTCAACACTTTGTTACTAAGGAAGGAACTGTTCCGACACATATAATTTTCCTTAAGAACTTTTCTTCTTAAATCACTAATCCTTCGTAATAACTTTTCTTAAGTTACCGGTATTTGGAGTAAATTACATTAAAATTATCTTTTCTAAGGATTTATCTAAATGTTTAGTTTTATTATGATGATGCTATTCATCTACAACATAAGTTTTCATCAGATGAGTATCATGTTTTAATAAATATTTAATAAGTAATTTTATTAAATAGAAACTGTTATTAAATTGATAACCCATTTTAAAATATTCATCATACCCATTAGTTGGAAAATATTCATATTTCACTAAGAAATGAGTTCGCTGGGGCATTCCACTCATCACTTAATTACTTAGGTAATAATTCATCTCAATCAAAACCATTGCAACTCTTGGATAGTTGAATGGATAAATCTTTATCTAAATTCATCACATGTATTCGATCAACTCTATTACTATTTCATCCTTATTAAGGGTTTCCTAGCTAAGTGTATCCTAAAACAAACATCAAAAATTGATTAACAAAAGACAACCCTAGGGCACCTTTCTATGATAGAACCTATGCCATGAATTGGCTTGGAAACCCTGGTACCCTGACACCCAAGTTGAGACTGACATGGCCCCAAGGGCGTTCCCAATCCCCATGAGTTGGAAATTATTACCTGAAATCATAATAAAATAGAGTGGTAATGAATTTTCCACAAACATCCTTGAATAAAGATAAAGAATCCAGTATTCATACAATAAAAACTCCACAGGGAGAACTATACCAAAATCTAAATAGGCATAAACAACCCAAAATAATACATCAAAGTACCATAAAACAGAACAACAACTCGAGCCCCAACGAACACAACTCTATAAGACCAAGGATCAACAACTAGAACCACCTCAAATTGGAACTTTTAACTTTCTCAAACCTAGAAGAAGATAAACTAAAAACACTTGAAGGCATAGGTAGTGTGTGAGCTAAAAGCCCAGTTGGGTCTCACTAAGAAATCTATACAAAGATGCCACATTTAATTAACCAAATCAAGCATTCAATTTTAAATAAAAGGAAAGGAATTTAAAAAGCATAATTACAAAAAATCATGATTTAAATTTAATATGTTGAAAATAATTTAAACAACTAGATTAGAATTTTTTTATACAAAACAATTTATATAAATTCAGAAGTCATGTATAAAACAATTTACAAACAATGACATATATTTCATCTAAAAACAATGAGAAACATGGTCATCTTTTAAAAGTTATGATAGTTATAGGATATGAGACACCCTCACACTCTAATATCTATCACAAAAATATATTTACACACGTCTCTCAGACATTGGCCAAAGAGGGACCATCCCCATCGCATTGAGGATGTGACTTAATGAATTTATGTGTTATTAGTGTTGTAAATCATCAATAGAGTGATTTCCTGAATAAACCACTAACTATCTATGATTACATGTGCTCTAATACAATAAACTATGATTAATTTATTTTAAAACTATTTAAAATACAATTCATCCCATTGTCCCATTTCAAATATTCCAATTCCCCTTTAAAAACCAATACATAGGTTTTTAATCAAATAATGCCTTTTCCATGATAAAACCACTGGGTTTTTATCAAAACAATTTGAAATAAATTCCATCAAATAAATTTAAAAATTTAAACTCAACAATTTAAATTTTACAAAATTTCCATCAATTTCACAAATAAAACCCAATTAATTTGAATTGGGAATTTTCTCAATTTCATGCCAAATGAAATCCAAATCCATAATTCACTGGAATTTAGTTTTTACAAAAACCAATTGAAATAAATTTAATTAAAATCAAGCAACGAAATTTAAATCAAACAATTGAATTTAAATCTAGTAATTTAGGGTTAATTAAACTGGCCATTATAAACAGAACCACCGACCTTGGGATCATGGGATCATGAAACACAAATCCATTAATTAGGAAAATCCAATGAAGAACTTCAAAAATGAGGATCTGAGAATCAAACCTATATTCAAGATCTGTAATAGTGGTGATTAGATCCTCCAACAAAATAGAGATATATAAAACCCTAGGGAGGAAAGAGAAGAGAATGGGAGAAATAGAATTGGAAGAGGAAACCTATCAGGAAGAGATCAGACATCATTTTCCTAGATTCGATTCAATTCTAGAGGGGTGTATAGGGGCCAAAATCACCTCTTGGGATCTTCAAAAGAATAATAAAATTCAATGGGGTCATATAGGACCATTAGGAACCTAAAAAGAGGGTTTCTAGATTTTAAAACTTAATTTCCATGTTAAAAAATTCCATACGCATGGTTTCTAGGGTAGAGCAGCAAGGTTAGAAAAATTGTGCACCCTAGAAATGCACCCCTACTAATGGGGTTTTCATGGTTTCTCCTTGGTGGGAATTTTTTTTTTCAAATCATTCACCAACTGTGCAAGCCCTCACTACCTTGGTTTTCACAGTTTTAACTAACATGGTGCACAGTTTGGGAAAATTGTGCACCAACCGTGCACAACCCAAAAGCCCTTCAAAATTTTCAAAATTTTACCCAAAACACCCCTAAATGAAACCCAACCAAAGAATGATCAAAAGAGGGATTTAGGAATACCTAAAAATAATAATAGGATGTTACAAAATATCCACTATAGAAACTTCATGTCCCTAGAATTACTGTTAAGAAGCTTCAATGCCAAAAGTTATTGGACACATCTCTTTCATAGTACCTCCCTCTCCCACGTCTCATGAGAATCAGAATAGTTCTACCGCAGCACTCGAACCAAAGGTATCATCCTCCGATGAAGTACCTTGGTTTGATAATTAACTATCCCAACTGTATGCTCAACCATAGAAAAATCAGATTTGACATCGAGATCACTCCAACCCAGAACATGATATGGATTAGAAAGATATTTTCCTAGCTGAGATACATGAAAAAATTTATGTATCGATGTCAACTAAAATGTAAGTTCTAAAAGGTAAGGAAATTTTCCCACCTTCTCAACAACCAAAAAAGGTCCCATAAAATGAGGAGCAAGCTTCCCTTACCTCCTAAGCTGTCGATGACCCAAACGAGATGAAATTTTCAAGAACACTTGATCACCAACTGAAAATTCTAGTAGTCTATGATGCCGATCAACATAAGACTTATACCAGCTCTATGAAATCAACATTATCTAACAAATAAACTAAATCTTTATTATCATCTCTTTAACCAAGCTTGGTCCAACCAAGGAAATTTCACCAATCTACGACCAACATAATAGAGATCAGTATAGCCAGCCATATGATGCCTCAAAAGGATCCATTATAATAAAATAATGGTAACTATTATTATATGAAAACTCAACCATACTCAGATGATCATCTCAATCCCCACTAAATTCAAGTACACAAGCATGAAGTATATCCTTAAGAATATTTATAGCTCTTTCTGTCTGTCCATCTGATCAAGGATGGTATGCCATGCTCAAACGGACCTAAGATCCCAGTGCCTCCTAAAGGACTCTAAAAAAGTGATAAGTGATCCAAGGATATCTATTGGAAACTATAGTAGATGGAACTCCATGAAAATGAAAAATCTCTTTCACATAGATATTTCCCAGCTCCTTAACTTTGGTTGTATCAGGAATGGGTATAAAGTGAGCTAATTTAGTCAACTGATCGATCACAACCCATATCACATTATTCTTTCTTTGAGTATGTGGAAACCCAACCACAAAGTCCATAAATATCTCATCCCACTTCCAAGTAGATACTAGAAGTGTTTGAAGTAAACCTAAAGGTTATTGGTACTCGACCTTGACCTGTTGGAAAGTATAACAATGATATATAAAATCAGCAATGCCTTGTCTGATACCTACCCACCAAAATCTAATATGTATGTTATAAAACATCTTTATGGTTCTTGGGTTCAGTTTCCACTGAGAACTATATAAATCCCCAATAACATATTTCTGGACCAATAAGAGTACCACAAACTGATTTTGATAGCATAGAATGCCCTTGGTGGAGAATGATCAGTCAGGTACGGTCTCCCCACCATAAATAGAGTCTTTAATGGTACGGAAATCATCATAAAGTTGTTGTTACTAAAAAATAATCTTGAGAAGAGAGAATGAAAACTGAACACTGGACAAAGAAACCTCAACCCCTAATTCCTAGACTCCAATATGCAACTGCGCAAAAAGATCCATCAAGTTCCACTATTCCAAAGATTATTTTATGGCCTAGGTCAAATGTTTCATGCTCAATGAATCCATGAAGACATTCCCTTTCCCTAGGGTATAGGAAATGTCAAAGTTGAAATATTTCAGGTATTCCACTTAGTGCATCTAGATGAGATTTAGATCTTTTTGAGAGAATATATAACTCAAGATCTTGTGATCAGAATACACAGTAAACCTTTCTTTGAAAAGGTAATGTCACCAAATATTGAGATCATGCATCAAAACTTCTAGTTCAAGGTCATGGGTTAGATAATTATTTTTACGAGGCCTAAGATGACTAGATCCATAGGCAACACCATGATCACCCTGCATAAGAACACAACCCAAAACTAAACTCGATTCATCACAAAAGACTACATAGCCCTATCTAAACTCTGGAATATCCAACACTGATGTTATAGTCAAAATGAATTTTAGCTCAAAAAAATAAATCTGAAATTTTTCATCCCAAGAAAAATTTACTCCTTTTCAAGTTAGAATAGTCATCGAAGAATCCAACTTTGTTAAGTCCTTTATGAACCAATGATAATAACAAACTAAACCCAAGAAGCTCCAAATCTTGAAAACATTCCATGATTATTCCCTTTTCATAGTAGCCTTAAAATTTTTAGGATCAACTAAAATACAATGTTATGACACCTCCATCCTCAATAACTTTATTTCTTGGATCCATAAATCAAATTTTGAAAGCTTGGCATAAGGTTAGTTATTTCTCAATAATTTCAAAATATCTCTCAAATGATGCACATGATCTTCCTCGGACATAGAGTAAATAAGGATGTCATCCACAAAGAAAACCACAAAATTATCTAGATACTCCTGGAAGATCCTGTTCATCAAATCCATAAAGACTAAAGGAGAATTGGTTAAACAAAAAGGCATGAAAAATTACTCATAATGGCCATACTTACTCCAAAAGGTGGTTTTTTGAATGTGAAATTCTTTTATTCCCAACTGATGGTAACCAAAACAAAGATAAATCTTTAGGAACCACTTCACCCTTTTGAAATGATCAAACATATCATCAATCCATGAAAATGTATAATTTTTATTTTCCGTAACTCGATTGAGTTTTCGGTAATCCACATAAAGGAGAAGTGAACTGTCATCTTTCTTAACAAAGAGAACCAACATCGCCCAAGGTGAAATGCTCAGGTGTATAAATCCTTTCTCTAGAAGATAGTGACGGATGAATCAACATGGTTCGAAAGTTCTCGTTCTTCAAGCGTTCTTCATGCGGGTAAATCAATATGTGTTTTCGGGGCCGATCGGAGGCCTAAAACCCACAAAAACGACCTTGCGGTGTCGGGTGACCTTGGATATGAAGTTTTGTTGCAATCAGACGACCGAATTGAAGACCGAAGGAGTAACCGAGGCGCGACAGATCAAGTTCGCGATTCTGGAAATTTATGAAACACATGAAATTTATCCTGATGAACATGCCATGTGGACCAATGGCAACAAATAGGGTTTGTACACTACACACGATGAAGAACACAACATGCCTCTGGGGGGACACAGCGTGTGTACCCCACCCAGCGGTGGATGGAGTCCCGGGTGATAGGAAGCGTAGACACAGCGTGTAACCACTATCACACGGTGTGACGGTCCTTACATAGGGCTCGACATGTATCTCAGATGATACACAGACACGAGGTGGAGTACACGCCATGTACTCCACCACACGGACATATGAGGCCAGTAATGCGGGTCGCTCAGTGTGCCGATTATATAGGTTGGCATACATAGGTTGAGGTCGTGTACGAGCACATGGCCATCGTACATGGAATGAACCCCAGATACTATGAAATGACGTGTGATCCTTTCCACACACTGTGTAGTTGTGTTTTACACGACAAGCCTTACGACATATACTGTTGTACACGAGCAGTACCCAAGGTCAGAAGTCACGGCGTGTGACACTTCTACATGCCGTGTGATTCTCAGTACATTGCTTGATCTTCCTGTCCACCATTTCTTGGACATGTTTCATTTGGGTTAGTACCCCTTTTTATCATTCCTATGAAGGTCAGGTATCGTTTCCATTCACAGGAGTATGATCCATTTAGCAGGACTTTCTGAGATAGAGTTAGGTATCCCTCTGAGAGGTCCAGAGCAAGATCCTCTATCCATTTTTGACCCTAGGTAGAGTCAGGTATTAATGTGAATATTCACACAGGACATCGATCCTCTACTTAGCAGGTGAATTCGGATGAGTCGCGGTACCCGCCAAGGCCCTGGTAGTGATACTCATCTGTTTATCGTGATCTTTTCCCACTTAGGAGTGTGTTCTCCTAGAATGAGTGTATCTATCTTTAGTGACATTTCCTGATGAATAGTACTTCTCGTATGGACGTCATCAGGACCATTAGACTCGTGGAGTGAGTTCTCCCAGACGAGTACTTCATG
The DNA here is from genome assembly GCA_963277665.1 of Viscum album. Taxonomy (NCBI): domain Eukaryota; kingdom Viridiplantae; phylum Streptophyta; class Magnoliopsida; order Santalales; family Viscaceae; genus Viscum; species Viscum album. The sequence goes on from OY728150.1 coordinate 1,847,249,156, forward strand.
GAACCTTCGAACTGAATCCCTAGTGGTGGTATGCAGTGGTGTGACTTGTCTCTAGACTATGGGTCTGGGTTTTGAGTATATCTAGACTGTGTTTCTCTTGCTATATGTTCAGCAGACATACACTGTGTAGAGATGAATTTACCTTTACATTGTGTATTTCTTTGTGGTTTTTGGGGTCCTCTACTGAGTATTGTTATACTCACCCCTTCATGGTTTTTTTCTGCTTGTGTTATATCTTGTGAAAATGAGTGTCCTTTTGACAGTTTCCAAGGCGGACCAAGACTAGAATTGGATTTCTGAGTTCCTTACAGACCGAGGTGTTCCTATGGCTATGAGAAGTAGTCCCAGTACCTCTTTGTGTTTACAAGTTGGACTTGTAGTTTGCAGACTCTCTTGTTGTCATGGGCTTGTATTCTGGCCCAGTTTTACTTTCAATACTTTACTTTCCATTGTACTCTGTTGGTTGGGTTTAGTTGTATGCATGCATCTTGTTCCTTAGTGGCTTTTAATTTTCAACATTTTTGAGCTTGGAGATGTGTGCGTGTGTACATGTAATTTGGCAATTCCCCCCATGTTAGTGATATGCCTACTCGGTGCTAGTCACCTTCCCCTAGCCTATTAGAGGCGGGCTTAGGGAGTTGTGGTGTGGGACCCACTGGGATGGGGCATGATAGAGTGGTATTAGAGGCAAGTTGGTTCTACCTTAGGACCAAGATTATGTGAGATTGGTTTGGGGAAATGGTGTTAAGTGTTTTGAGCTTGGATTTTAGGCCAGGGACTCCAGTGTTGGTGCGGGCGGCCGACGTATCCATATACCAGGACTCTAATAACCTTCTTTTAGACTCTTTACATGAAAAAACTAGTTGCAGGGAAGTAAAATAATGGTAGATGCATCATATAAAAGTGGGTTGTGTTTTCTATGTCCTTTGTGTCAGCTGTCCAGATATAATCATTTACCATGGTATGACTTGTTTCCTTACAGAATGCCTTCGTGATGCATAACCGCTAGGATTCAGAAGCTCGATCATGAGTATGACCCCCTCAGTGAAGAGTCTTTGATATAAGGACCAGTTCCCTAGGCGTTACCTATAGGAGGTACACCTGCTATCCCACCACCAGTGGAACAGATCGTGGTACCTGCAATATCGACCGAAGAGGGTCACGGGCTGAGCACTCTCCATGAGTTCTAGAGACAGAGACCCCTCAGGTTCCGAGGCGAGCCCAACCCTTAGGCGGCTGAGGACTGGCTTGAGGTAGTGACCAGATTTTTCTATCTAGTGAGGACACCAGCAGACCATATGGTGATCCTAGGAGCGAGCCTGCTTTAGGGTTCAGCAGGACGATGGTGGAGTCTGACCAATCATACCCAAGATGATAAATCTCTTTCCTAGAAAGAGTTTGAGTGACTATTTAGGGAGGAGTTCTCTCCAGTTATGCTGAGGGAAGTGCGTATCTAGGAGATTCTTCAGCTCCAGCAGGGTAGACTGACAGTATCTAACTATTCATCGAGGCTCACCAAACTTTCTAGGTACTTGATGGATATGGTCAGGGATTGGTACTTCAGATCCTAGAACTTCAAGATAGGTATAAAATGAGACATCTGAGCTAGTGTCATGCCTTTGTAAATTTCAACTTATGATGGAGTGCTCAAGTGGACCTTGGTGATCAAGAGCTTCTTGGCAGAGCAGAGACAACTGACGATCGTCAGTAGTAGGCAGACAAGTGAGGAGACCTCGACAGCAGGGAGTCAAAATTAGGTACAAGGATCAGGATGTGGGATACATCACAAGAGGACCCAGGATAGGGGACCGACAGTCCAGGCTCTCAGGATGGATCCAGTTAGCCTAGGGAGAGGCAATTTTACTCGTGAGATGGTAGGGAATGTCTCACTAGAGACTGTCCAACCCGTTGAGCTGCTGACAAGGAAGTGGTTGATGGACCACCAAGATAGAGGAAGAGAGTAGAGTAGACAAACTCACCAAGTGGAAGATGTGGAAGAGGAGAAATGAGAGCTACAGGTGGTGGAATATGCTTTGATTGACTTCCACCACCACCCCTAGGAGGTCCGCACCAGGCTCAGGGAGCTGGGGGACATGGGTGGGGACAACTGCATACGGTCAAGGTGTACGACCCAGAGACTCCAGGGATGAACTGAGGTACAATCTGTGGCTTCTCTACCTTAGATCCCGTACTTATAGACAAAGGTTACAATTATTCCTTCCTCACCACATGTCTTGTGTGAAACCTTGAGATTCTGGTAAAGTTGTCGACTCAACCCTTATGCTTGGTGACACCTATGAGAGGAGAATAGATGATCACACACCTTTGAATATAGTGTGATATTACCCTTGGAGGTACGATTTTTGGTTGGAACCTCTTGGCGGAAGTGTCGAGGCCTTATGACGTCATTCTTGGTATGGATTGGCTATCTTCAATCCATGCCCAGATTGACTGCTTTAAGTGAAGAGTGCGGTGTGTATACAACGATGGGATGAGGTTTTAATTTTTTAGTGAAAAGGATACCAATTCAGCATAGAATGGGCTCATGAATAGGAGGTTACAACTGACCACTCATGAGTTGGCTAGCCTTACCCTCGAAGCAACCAATGTCGCGAGCTTCCAATTCCTAGCAGTAGTGGCAGAATACGAGGATGTCTTTCCCAAATATGTTCCAGGACTACCTCCCCACTGGGAGATCAAATTACAGCTCAGGACGACACCAATATCCTCACCAGCATATCGAATGTCTCCTGCAGAGCTGCGTGAGATGAGGGTGAAGCTAGAGGATTTGCAGAGAAAGGGGTTCGTGAGACCCAAAGTTTCACGCTGGGCGGCCCCAGTTTTGTTTTCTAAGAAGGCAGATGGGTGTTTGTGGTTGTGCATGGATTACCGGCGCCTAAATCAGGTAATGTTAAAGAACAAGTATCCACTGCCTAGGATTAATGACCTCTTTGATCAGCTAAGAGGGGCACAATGGTTCTCGAAGGTTGACCTTCGGTCAAGTTACCACTGGTTATGATTACAGGATGAGGATATACTGAAGATGAATTTCAGATGCTGCTACAATCACTATGAGTACTTGTTGATGCCTTTTGGTGTGATGAACGCCCCTACAATGTTCTTGGAACTTATGAACCAGATCTTCCAACCATACTTGGACTGGTTCATAGTGGTCTTCATCGACGACATCCTTGTGTACTCGGAATCAGAGGAGGAGCATGCAAGACACCTACAGATGGTTCTGGACATACTATGAGAGCACCGGCTTTATGGGAAGCTTTTAAAATGCTAGTTATAGATTCAGGAGGTCCACTTTCTGGTACATGTCTTCTCAACAGATGGAGTAGCTATGGACCCAGCTAAGTTGGAGGCAGTGTTAGAATGGGATCCCACTCAGAACATAACGGAGGTGCAGAGCTTCCTTGGGTTGGCAGGATATTACTAGAGATTCATTCTTGATTTCTCCCGAATACCAGCACTGATGATGTCATTGACTAGGTAGGGGAAACCCTTCCTGTGGATGGAGATGTTCCAGCAATATTTTGGGTAGTTGATATAGAGTTTGTAGAGCACCCCAATCTTGATATTACCAGAGGAGGGTATCAGGTACATAGTTCTCTGCGAAGCATTAGGGATCAGGCTTGGCTATGTCCTGATGCAAGGACATGCAGTTTTTGATTATGGTTCGCTCTAGATAAGACCGCACGAGCAGAACTATGTGACCCATGATCTCGAGTTGGAAGTTGTAGTCTTCGAATTGAATATGTGGCGATACTATCTTATGGTAGAGTGGTTTATCATCTACTCTGACCACAAGAGCCTCAAATACATATTCTCACGGAAGGAACTGAATCTAAGATAGAGGCATTGTCTAGAGTTCCTCCTGTACTACGATTTTGAGATCATCTATACTCTTGGGAAGGGGAACAAGGTGGAAGATTCTCTTAGCAGGAGATCGAGCTCACAGGTATTGAGTGAGGTGATGGAATAGTTGGCCTCGTTACAGTTATCCTTTATAGACAGAGAGTATACAACTTACCTTCAATCGATGGTTATCACCCCTCCACTATTACAGTGAGTTAGGTAGGCACAACTTGGTGATGCCGACTGTGAGACTTTACGTGCTTAGTTATCCACAGGACATGCTCCTGATGGATATTCACAAGATGGAGATCATATTGTTATTTTCGTAGGACACACTATTATACCAATATTGTTATGGGAGGAGGTACTAAGGGAGTTTCATACACCCCCTTTGGAGGTAAACCCTAGCGTGGAGAAGATATACCAGGATCTCCTATGGAAGTTCTGGTGGTCAGGCATGAAGAAGGTAGTAGAGGATTTCGTTTCTCGGTGCCTTATGTGCCAGCAAGTGAAGGTCGAGCACTAGGTTCCTATGGGGTTGGCTCACCCCCTGTAAGTTCCATAGTGGAAGTGGGATGGAATATCAATGGAATTTGTGATAGGATTACCACATATGTCCAAGGGGCATGATTCCATATGGGTGATCATTGACCAACTCACCAAGCCGGCCCACATCCTAGCTATCAGGGAGCAGAGTTTCATAGAGAGATTGGGGCGCCTCTACGTGCATGAGATATTTTGGCTTCATGGTGTCCTTTTAAAAATAGTCTTGGATCGATACACCCGCTTCACATCCTGGTTGTGGGAGGGATTGTAGGAGGCTTTTGGGACTCAACTATGCTTAAGCACATCATTCCACCCCCAGACAGATGGTCGGATAGAGAGGACCATTTAGGTTCTGGAGGATATGTTGTAGGCTTGTATCTTGGACTTTGGTTGCAATTTGGAGGACCACCTACCACTGGTGGATTTTGTGTACAATAATATCTACCACTCCACCATTGGTATGACATCATTTAAGGCTTTATATGGGAGACCCTGTCGGTCACCGCTTTGCTAGACTGACCCCGGAGATTTAGCACTCATGGGTCTATAATTGGTGCGAGATACCAATGAAAAGGTGTAGATCATCTAGGATGGGATGAAGACTGCACAGAGCCATCAAAAGTCTTATGCTGAAAAGCGATTAAGACCTATGGATTTCAAGGAGAGAGACCATGTCTTCCTTCGGGTATCACCTCGATGAGGGTTACAGAGATTTGGTTGGGGTGGAAAGTTATCTTTGAGGTTCATCAAACCTTTCTAGATACTAAATAGAGTTATTGAGGTGGCATACTACTTAGCTCTACAACAATAGATGCACTAGGTACATGATGTCTTCCACATGTCTCAACTTAGGAGGTACGTGCATGACCCATCGCACATCATCAACTGGGGCGAGCTAGACATCGAGGCTGGAGTGACCTTTTCTGAGTACCCTATGGAGATCAAGGATCGGTAGGAGAGAATACTTCATGGGTGATTTATTCCCTTTGTGCATGTCTAGTGTCAGCACATGAATCTTCAGGAGAGCACATGGGAGTGGGAGACTCAGATACATGCCTAGCTCCCACATCTTTTTGAGTAGCTCTTATTTTGGCCTTTTGAGGACGCAAAGACCTAAGGTGGGGAGAATTTAATATCTCATATTTTTCCTTGTATTATTTTTAAATATTATATGAAATTATTACGAGACTATTATTTTTGATGGCGTGCAATTCCGAGGCCTGATGAGCCCGGAATGATGGTTTGAACTTTTTTAAGTTAAGTGAGTTGGCGGGTGTGCGCGGTTGTGGCAGTTTACAAACAGATGCCCTGATTAAAAATTTGAGGGCACCGTTGCATCTAGGATGATGAATTTACCTAATAACGGGCCTAACCTTGACCAGAGTAGGTCACAAGAGAAAGTTAATTTTTGGACGTTTTTAGTAAAATGAAATAAAATAAAATAAAATAAAATAAAGAAAAGTTTATTTTATTTTATTTGGAAACATTTGATATAAAAAAATTATGGGGATACTATTTCAATAATTAATTCCACACCATAATGACTTAGAAACAATAAGATGACTTATTAATGTCGTAGCATGATAGAACGCTGAAACGCGTTCCCTCCTTTTAATGGGTTAATCAAATGTTAGGCTGGGGGATAAATTGAGATAACTTCTTAGAGATTTGGAGAGTCCTCTCAGTGATGAACAACATCAATCAAAAGTGTGAATCGTTGTGCTAATGTAGTTAGAGGATCTCGATAACGAAGGTAGCATATTTCCTTCATCATCGATGGATCCATTCTTGAGGTAGGGGTTGTGTTTTAGATTGTTTCTTCCCTATTATTTAATTAAACGACAAACGAAAATCAACCCATGAACCGATTGACTCATGAATTGTCATTCTAGTTGGAGGAATTTTCTTTATTGGACTCATTCCTAGAATTTCTTTTATCATGTTTAATGTTTTAATTTTCCCCATTCAAACTTTCTAACGGGGGCGGATTAACGCCGTGATGAACAACGGTGGAGGTTTGTTCCTCCTTTTTCATTTTGTTTTCTTCCTCCCTCTTCCCCATATTCTTCATGGGGATATGAATGAGGAATCATTTCATTCCTATTTCTTGGAGAAATGATCCAAAAATAGAGATCCAAAATCGTGATGACCCATCAGAGGTGCGACGGTGATAACGGCGGACGAATCGACATGGTTCGGGAGTTCTCGTTCTTTGTGCATTCTTCGTGTGGGTAAATCGGTATATGTTTTAGAGGCTAATCAGAGGAACTAAACCAATATAAATGTCCTTGCGGTGTTGGGGAGACCTTGGATTTGAAGTTTTGTTGTGATCAGATAGCCAAATCAAAAACTATAGGAGTACCTGAGGCGCGGCGGAGCAGGTTCGCGATTCTGGAAATTTTTGAAACACACAACATGTATCCCAATGAACACACCATGTGTACTGGAGACAGAGGATAGGGTTTGTGCACTTCACGCAATGAATAAAACGGCGTGCCTCTAGGGAGACACAGCGTGTGGACCCCACCCAATGGTGGCTGGAGTCCCAGGTGATAGCGTAGACGTGGTTTGTGACCACTGTCCCACAGTGTGTGGCACTGTACCATGGTGTGTGACCACTGTCCCATGGAATGTGGGTCCTTACATGGGGATTGACGTGTATATTGGATAATACACAGACATGGGGTGGAGTACACACCATGTAATCCACCACAAGACCATACAAGGCCAGTAACGTGGGTCACCTCGTGTGCCGATTACACGGGTTGACATACATGGGTTGAGGCTATGTACAGGCACTTGTCCAACATACAAGGAGCGAACCCTAGATACTTTGACATGTCATGGGATCCTTTCTATACGTCGTGTAGTTAAGTTTTACACAAAAATCCTTATGACACGGTCCGTTGTACACATGCAGTACCCGAGGTTAGAATAAACGGTTTGTGACACTTCTAAATTCCATGTACTTCTCAGTACATGTCTTGATCTTCTTGTCCACCATTTCTTGAATAGGTTTTGTTTGGGTTAGTTCCCATTTTTCTCATTCATCTGAAGTTCAGGTATCATTTCCATTCATAGGAGTGTGATCCCTTCAGGAGTACTTTCTGAGATAGAGTCAGGTATCCCTCTGAGAGGCCCGAAGCAAGATCCTCTATACATTCTTCACCCTAGGTAGATTCAGGTATCAACACGACTATTCCCACAGGACGCCGATCCGCTACTTAGAAGGTGAATCCGGATGAGTCTTTGTATCCGTCAAGGCCTTGTAAGTGATCCTCATCTGTGTATCATGATATTTTCCCAATCAAGAGTGTATTCTCCTAGAATGAGTTCATCTATCTTTTGTGACCTTTCTCGATGAACATTACTTCTAAAACAGACGTCATCAGGACCATCAGACTCATGGAGTGAGTTCTCCCAGATGAGTGCTTCATGGAACCTTCGAACTAAATTCCTAGAGGTGGTATGCAGTGCTGTGACTTGTCTCTAGACTATAGGTATGGGTTTTGAGTATATCTGGATTGTGTTTCTCTTTCTATATGCTCAGTACACATACACTATGTATAGATGACTATACCTTTACTTTGTGTATTTCTTTGTGGTTTTTGGGGTCCTCTACTGAGTATTGTTATACTCACCCCTGCACGGGTTTTACTGGCACGTGTCGTGTCTTGTGCACATGAGCATCCTTTTGACGATGTCCAAGGTGGACCAGGACCAGACCGGGATTTCTGAGTTCCCTATAGGGTGAGGTGTTCCAACGAATATGAGCAGAAGTCCCAGTACCTCTTTGTGTTTATAGGTTGGACTTGTAGTTTGTAGACTCTCTTCTTGTTGTGGGCTTGTATTCTGGCCCAGTTTTACTTTCTGTACTTTACTTTCCATCGTAATCTGTTGGTTGGGTTTAGTTTTATGGATGCATCTTGTTCTATAGTTGTTTTTACTTTTTATCATTTGTGGTCTTGGATATGTGTGCGTGTGTATAGGTACTTAGGAAATGCCTCCCATGTTAGTGATATGCCTACTCGGTACTAGTCACCAGCCCCTGGCCTATTGGAGGCAGGCTTGGGGAGTCGCGACGTGGGACCCACTTGGACTTGTCATGAGAGAGTGGTATCAGAGGCAGGTTGGTTCTACCTTAAGACCAAGAGTTTGTGATATTGGTTTGGGAAAATAGTGTTAAGTGTTTCGAACTCGGATTTTAGGCCAGGGACTCCAGTGTTGGTGCAGGCGGCCGACGTATCCATACACCAGGACTCTGATAACCTAGATTTTGACTCGGTACACGAAAAAACTAGTTTTAGGGAAGTAAAAGAATGGTACATGAATTATATAGGAGTGGGTTGTGTTTTCCATGTCCTTTGTGTCAGCTATCCAGATATACTCGTTGACCATGGTATGTCTTGTTTCCTTACAGGATGCCTCTACAATGCATACTCGTTAGGATTCAGAAACTCGATCACGAGGATGACCCCCTCAGTGACGAGGCTTCAATACATGGACCAGTTCCCTAGGCATTACCTCTAGGAGGTACACCTACTATCCCACCACTAGTGGAGCAGCTTGTGGTACCCGTAGTACCGACTGATGAGGGGCACAGGCTGAGCCTGATCCATGAGTTCCAGAGACAGAGACCCCTCAGGTTCTGAGGCGAGCCCAACCCTTAGGCGGTTGAGGGCTGGCTTGAGGTGGTGACTAGAGTTTTCCATCTAGTGAGGACACCAGCAGACCAGATGGTGATCCTAGGATCAAGACTTCTTTAGGGTTCTGCGGGATGGTGGTGGAGTCTGACCACTCAAACCCACTATGAGGAGACTCTTTATTGGAAGGAGTTTGAGCGAATCTTTAAGGAGGAGTTCTCTTCAGTTATTCTGAGGGTAGTGTATATCCAGGAGCTTCTTCAACTCCATCAAGGTAGTTTTTATAGGTTCCGGGCGCAGCGAAAGCGCATTGGAGGGTTTTCCCAACTTTGATTTTAGTGTTAAACAATGTTCAAACCAAGATCTGTCATGATATAAAATACCGAATCTTCAGAATAGAACGAAGAATGAAAAACAAAAGAGGGAGTCCCAGAACTGTAGAGATAGGATCATCATATGTTGGTTATAATTAATTTAATTAATTCACAATAATTACCTTGGTGGAATTATTTGTTCGTTGATGTATCCGGTCATGATCTTGTGATCCGTCATTGTGTAATAGAATCCAAGTTTAGGATTCCTCTAGCGGTGATCCACACATGTGTCACGTATCTCTGGACGTCACCGAAGGGATCTCTAGGTGCTAGAATGGAAGAACCTTTTCCTGCGATGTCCGCCTTCGATCGCCTTGATCCGATGGATGCAGATCTCTCTCGTTCTTAAGAGTATTCTTGTAGGAAGTAGTTCTTTCGACCTTGAAATAATTCTCTAGAATTTTTGTGCACGACAATTAGGGAAAAGTGTTGGGGTTGTGAGGATATTTATAATCAGGTTTGAAGTTATAGAGTTATGACAATAAATAAACGCGTTATGCATTTTATTTATTTCATTAACTCTTATTGAAAACCCCCATGTCAAATTATTAATTCTTTTACATGCACCCATGATGATTATAATAAATATCATTTAATAAAACAATATTATATCCTCAAAATCTCGAATGGAAAAACTACACAGCATGTAATCATTAATACACATCATGTACTCATTTTCCATAAAACTACACGGTATGTATATTTAATATACACATGTACTTTTATTTTCCATTTTTCTTTATTTCCTTTACCACATTTATTAGACCTTGAGTAATGGTTATTTATTTCTTAAATAAATGTAACTGCATTACTCGCTAATAAATATATTATTTCTCCCACAATATATTCTCTCAAATAACTAGTGTCAAAATAAATGGGACCAGGCATACTTAAATAAATAATAAACCATATCCCGGAATAATATTTATTTAACTTGTTAAATTAATATTTAACTGAGATACATGGACACACTTAGTGTGTGACCCTCTAGGTCTCTTTCTCGTTGGCATTAGGCGGGCTTGCCTAAAGTCCAAGATTACTGTCTAGCAACGGGTCAAGGAACCCAAGAGAAAGAAGTTGACGCCACATTGACATTTCACCTCATACGAATTCTTACCATGTAATATAATCCCTTTGTCTTGATATATCTAATCAAGCGGGTTGCATGCTAGTTCCATCAACCCATGTGCTCGATTATTCTTTCTTTGAATTTCTGGAATTGAACTTTCCCATTCCTTACCATGGCCATGGATTTACTTAGGTTATATCAATTCCATCAAAGGGACTGAGATATCTACTTCCATTATGGAACAAAAGAAAAAAAAAATCCTTTCTCGCATTATTTATTAATGCGGTATTACTCATGACGCACCAAACGTATCCTACCTCGCTGAGAACAGTGTGTCATCACAGTTTTCGTCAATACATATAAGTTCATAAGTTATAATACCCATTAATAATAATCTTAAAGTATAAGGACCAATACACACGTCTGCAGATAGGAAAATCCAATGACACTATGAAATGAGGATTTCCTACTGGTGGGTATCGTTCTCATAATATCCTCCTGGATATTACCAAGGGAGAACACCATGGGAAGGTGCCTCAAAATTTTATGAGTCCTCACCCCTAATGGCCTATATTATTTGTGTCCCTCAAATAACATCATCCGGCCATAGAAAATATATTCAAGAACAGTGTCATGGAAATTCTGGGTTCTCATCATAACAGGGATCCGCTATGACCCTTTAATGCAAAAACTATCCTTGGGACATTATCACATGAATTGTCACACAGAAGAACAATCAAGATGTGATAAGATGTTTATTTAATGAATAAAGTACAAAGTAGTTGGTTCTAGGCCACCAACTCCAATAGTCTGGCTGTAGCTAACTATTCATCGAGGTTCACCAACCTCCCCAAGTACTCGATTGATATGGTCAGGGATCAGTACTTCAAAGGCCAGACCTTCAAGAGAGGTCTACGACGGGACATCTGAACTAATGTCATGCCTCTATGCATTTTGAGTTATGATGGAGTGGTCGAGCAGGCCTTGGTGATTGAGATATTCTTGGAAGAGCAGAGATAACCGACGATAGTCAGCAGCAGGAAGACAAGTGCAGAGACCTTGGCAACAGGGAGCTGACATCAGGCACAAGGATCTGGATGTGGGAGACATCACAGGAGGACCCATGATAGGGGATCGACAGTCCAGGGCTCTCTGGTTGTATCCAGTCAGCCTAAGGAGAGGCGATGTTACTCTTGTGATGGTAGGGGACATCTCGCTAGAGACTGTCCAACCCGTCGAGCTGCTAATAGGGAAGCGGTGGATGGACCACTGAGGCTGAGGCAGAGTGTGGAGAAGACAGACCCTCCAAGAGGCGAACATGGAAGCAGAGTAGGGAGAGCTGCAAGTGGTGGCAGATGCGTCGATCTACTTCCACCACCACCCCAAGGAGGTTCTCACTAGGCTCAGGGAGCTGGGGGAAAGGGGTAGGGACAACTGCATATAGTCAAGGCGTACGACCCAGGGACTCTAGGGATGATTTGAGGTACTATCTGTGTCTTCTCTACCTTAGCTTCCATACTTATAGACAAAGGTTCTAGTCATTCCTTCCTCACTAGATGTCTTGTGCGAAACCTTGAGATTCTGGTAGAGCCGTTGACTCTACCCTTACACTTGGAGACACATATGGTAGGAGACTCTATGATCATTCACCTTTTTAGATAATGTGATCTTACCCTTGGAGGTGAGAGTTTTAGTTGGAACCTTTTGGTGGGAGTGTTGAGGCCTTACAACGTCATTCTTGGTATGGATTTGCTATCTTCGGTCCATGACCATATTTACTGCTTTAGGTGAAGAGTGTGGTGTTTCTGTAGTGATGGGATGATGTTTTCTTTTGTCGGTGAAAAGAAGACCCAGACATCATAGAATGGGATCAGGAATAAGAGGGTGTAGTTGATCACTCATGAGTTGGATAGCCTTACCCTCGGAGTAGAAGATGTTCCAGGACTAACTCCCCACTGGGAGATGAACTTGTAGCCCGAGACGACCCCAATATCCTCACCAGCATATCGTATGGCTCCCACAGAGATGCATGAGATGAGGGTGCAACTAGAGGATTTGCAGAGGAAGGGGTTCGTGAGACCCAATGTTTCACCTTGGGCAGCCCTAGTTTTGTTTGACAATAAGGAAGACGGGAGTTTGAGGTTGTGCGTGGATTAACAACGCCTGAATTAGGAAACTGTGAAGAACAAGTATCCACTACTGTGGATCGATGACCTCTTTGATCAGCTGAGAGGGGAACAATGGTTCTCAAAGGTTTACCTTCGGTTAGGTTACCACCAGTTATGAGTAAGAGATGAGTATATACCGAAGATAACCTTCAGATTCCGCTACGGTCACTATGAGTACTTGGTGATGCCTTTTAGTATGATGAACGCCCCTACAGTATTCGTGGGACTTATGAACTGACTCTTCCAACCATACTTTTACCGGTTCATAGTGGTCTTCATCGATGACATCCTTGTGTACTCAGTGTTAGAGGAGGAGCACGCGAGACCCCTGCAGATGGTTTTTGACGTACTCCAAGAGCATCAGCTTTATGGGAAGCTTTCAAAGTGCTAGTTTTGGATTCAGGAGGTCCACTTTCTGGGATATGTCATCTTAGCAGATAGAGTGGTTGTGGACCCAGTTAAGGTTGAGGCAGTGTTAGCATGGGTGCCAACTCGGAATGTAACAGAGGTGCGGAGCTTCCTTGGGTTGGCAAGATATTATCGAAGATTCATTCCTAATTTCTCCTGGATATCAGCACCGATGAAAGCCTTGACTAGGAAGGGGAAACCCTTCTTGTGGACAGAGATGTGCCAACAATATTTTGAGCAGTTGATACAGAGTTTTATGAGCGCCCTGATATTGATATTTCCAGAGGAGGGTGTCAGGTACATAGTTTTCTGCGATGCATTAGGGACCTAGCTTAGCTGTGTCCTGATGCAGGGACAGACAGTGATTTCTTATTATTCAGTCTAGCTAATACCACACAAGAAAAACTATGCGACCCATGATATCGATTTGGAAGTGGTTGTCCTTACGTTGAATATGTGGCAACATTATCTTATGGGCGAGCGATTTACCATCTACTATGACCATAAGAGACTAAAATACATCTTCTCATAGAAGGACCTGAATCTGAGATAGAGGTATTGCCTATAGTTCCTCTAGGACTAAAATTTTGAGATCATCTATATTCCTGGGAAGGGGAACAAGGTGGAATATTCTCTTAGTAGGAGATCAAGCTTACAACTATTGAGTGAGGCGATAAAACAGTTGGTCTTGTTACATTTATCCATAGTGGATAGAGAGGATGCATCTTACCTTTAGTCGATGGTTTTCACCCCTAAATTATTACAACAAGTTAGGGAGGCATAGCTTGGGGATACCGACTGTGAGAATTTATGTCCTCATTTATCCACAGGACATGCTTCTGATGGATATTCGCAAGGTGGGGAACACATTTTTCTTTTCAGAGGACACACTGTTGTACCAGTGGCGTTGTGGGAGGAGGTCCTAAGGGATTTTCATACACCCCCCTTGGTAGTACAACTTGGCATGGAGAAGATGTACTAGGATCTTCGATGGCAGTTCTGGTGGTCAGGCATGAAGAAGGCAGTAGCGAAGTTCGTTTCTTGGCACCTTACATGCCAGCAAGTGAAGGCTGAGCACCAGGTTCCAGAGGGGTTAGCTCACCCCTGGAAGTTCCATAGTAGAAGTGGGATGGAATATCAATGGAATTCATGATAGGCTTACCATAGACGTCTACATGGCATGATTCTATATGGGTGATCATTGACCAGCTCACCAAGTCAACCCAATTCCTAGCTATTAGAGATAAGAGTTCCATAGAGAGCTTGGGGCGCCTCTACGTGCAAGAGATAGTTCGGATTCATGGAATCCCTTCGAAAATATTCTCATACTGAGACATCTTCTTCACATCTCGGTTGCGAGAGGTATTGTAGGAGGTTTTTGGGACTCATCTATTCTTGAGCACACCGTTCCACCCCCAGACAGATGGTCAGACGGAGAGGAACATTCAGGTTTTGGAGGATATTTTGCGGGCCTATATCTTGGACTTTGGTTGTAGTTGGGAGGACCAACTACCACTAGTGGAGTTTGCGTACAATAATAGATACCACTCCACCATTGGTATGACACCATTCGAGGCTTTATATGGGAGACCTTATCGGTCACCTCTTTGCTAGACCGACCCCGGAGAGTTAGAACTCATGGGTCCAGAATTGGTGTGAGATACCAATGAAAAGGTATTGATCATCCAAGAGCAGATGAAGACTACACAGAGTTGGCTTAAGTCTTATGTTGACAAGCTACAGATACCTTTGGAGTTCGAGGAGGGAGACCATGTCTTCTTTCGGGTCTCACCTTGAAGAGGGTTACATAGATTTATCCGGGGCAACAAGCTATCTCCGAGGTTCATCAGACCTTTCTAGATACTACGCAGAGTGTCCGAGGTGGAATACCACTTAGATATACCACAAAAGATGCACCAAGTACATGATGTCTTCCACATTTCGTATATTAGGAGGTACGTTCATGACCCATCACACGTCATCGACTGGGGCGAGCTAGACATCAAGGATGGATCGACCTTTTCTGAGTACCCAATGGAGATCAAGGATCGACAGGAGAGGATCCTTCATGGGCGATCGATTCCCTCGGTGCACATCCAGTGGCAGCATGAGAATCTTTAGGAGAGCACATGGGAGTGGGATGCTCAAATCCTTTCCCGGTACCCACATCTTTTCAAGTAGCTCTTATTTTGGATTTTTGAGGATGCAAATCCCTAAGCTGGGGAGAATATAATGTATCAGATTTTTCCTTGTATTATTTTTAAATATTATATGGAATTATTATGGGACCAGTCTTTTTGATGGTGTGCAATTCTGAGTCCCGGTTAGCCCGAAATGGTGGTTTTAACTTTTTTAAGTTAAGTGAGTTGGAGGGTGTGTGCTGTTGTGGTAGTTTCCAAACTAATTCCAGAATTGAAAATCTAAGGGCACCGTTGCATATGGGATGACGACCTTACCTAAGAACGGGCCTAACCTCGACCAGCGTAGGTTAAGGGAGAAAGTTAATTTTCGAACATTTTTAGTAAAATGAAATAAAATAAAATAAAATAAAGAAAATTTTATTTTATTTTATTTGGAAACATTCGCTGCAGTGCAATGATGGAGAAACTGTTTCAATAATTAATGCCATGCCATAATGACTCAGAAACTGCAATGCTGACTCATTAATGTCGTAGCGTGATAGAACACTGAAACGCGTTCCCTCCTTTTAATGGGTTAATCAAATGTTAGGCTGGGGGAGAAATTGAGAGAACTTTTTAGAGCTTTGGAGAGTCCTCTCAGTAACAAACGACATCGATCAAAAGAGTGAATTGTTGCGACAACAGAGTTGGAGGATCTCGATGATGACGATATCATATTTATTTTTTTAGTGATCGATCCATTCTTGTTGCAGGGGTTGTGTTTTAGATTTTTTCTTCTCCATTATCTAATTAAATGATGAACACAGATCAACCCCCAAACTGGTTGACCTGTGCATCATCATTCTAGTTGGAGGGATTTTCTTTATCGAATTCGTTCCTAGAATTTCGTTTTTCATGTTTAATGTTTTAATTTTCCCTGTTCAAACTTTCTAATGGGAGAGGATTAACGCCGTGAAGAATGACGGTGGAGGTTTGTTCCTCTTTTTTTTTTGTTTTCTTCCTCCCTCTTCCCCACATTCTTCGTGTTCTTTATGGGGATATTAATGAGAAATCGTTGCATGCCCATTTTCTGGTGCAACGATCCCAAAATGGAGATCCAGTATCGTGATGACCCATCAGAGGTGCGACGACGATAGTGGTAGATGAATCGACATGGTTTTGGAGTTCTCATTCTTTGAGCATTGTTCGTGAGAGTAAATCAGTACATGTTTTCAAGGTCGATCAGAGGCCCAAAACCCACAAAAACGACCTTGTGGTGTCAGGACCATTAGACTCATAGAGTGAGTTTGATGTTTTCGTTGCGATCAGAGGCCCGAGGCGTGGTGGAGAAGGTTCACGATTATGGAAATTTCTGGAACACACAGAGTCTATCCCAATGAACACACCATGTGGACCGGAGGTGGCAGCTTGGGTTTGTGTGCTGCACACAAAACCCATAGAAACTAACTGAAGTTATGCGGGTCACCCTATATTGTCCTGACGAAAAATACTTCTTTGACAGATGTCATCAAGACCATCAGACTCATGGAGTGAGTTTTCCTAGATGAGTGCTTCATGGAACCTTTTAATTGAATCCCTATGGGTGGTATGAAGTGGTGTGACTTGTGTCTAGACTACGGGTCTGGGTTTTGAGTATATCTGGATTGTGTTTCTCTTGCTATATTTTCAGTAGACATACACTGCGTAAAGATGATTTTACCTTTACTTTGTGTATTTTTTTGTGGTTTTCAGGGTCCTCTACTGAGTATTGTTATACTCACCCCTACATGGATTTTTCTTGCATGTGTCATTTCTTGTGTAGATGAGCGACCTTTTAACAGTGTCCAAGGAAGACCAGGACTGGACCAGGCTTTCTGAGTTCCCTACAGGATGAGGTGTTCCTATGGATATGAGTTGCAATCCCAGCACCTCTTTGTGTTTATAGGATGGACTTTTAGTTTATAGACTATCTTGTTGTTGTGGGATTGTATTCTGACCCAGTTTTACTTTCAGTACTTTACCTTCCATCGTACTCTATTGGTTGGGTTTAGTTGTATGCAAGCATCTTGTTCCTTAGTGTTTTTTACTTTTCAGCATTTGTGGGCTTGAAGATGTGTGCGTGTGTATAGGTACTTAGGCAATGCCTCCCATGTTAGTGATATGCCTACTCGGTGCTAGTCACCAGCCCCTTACCTATTAGAGGTAGGATTTGAGAGTCACGACACGACCCCATCGGGACGGGTCATGACAGTAGTAATATCCATCATATATGATAAAAGATATGTATGAGGTTTAATCATATTGAAAGTATGAGTTAAAATAAATGAATGAGATGAAATGGTATCAAATAAAGTAGTCCCTAATGATGGAACTATAGCGATGGTGCTTCTCATAGTCACTGGACCCATATCTTTTTCCTCTATAGACTTTTCCACTGTGTGAAGAAGCTTTGTTCCAAATACCTATGGCTAAAACCACTTTTTTCATGAATCATTTAATTCCACCATATGAATTTTTGTCCTTGACAATCCCGTGACACTACATGGAGTAAAAAAGACATGGAAGAACTTCTGTAGGTGACCTAAACATCCACAGGAGCCACAAATCTTGGGTGCCTTAGTGGAAACCTGATTAGAATTACCATGATTTACACACTGATAAAAAATAGAAGGGCCTCTTCCAAGAACTACAGGAGGTCTAGAAAAATCCTACTATTGAGAACTGTCACATGAATCATCACACTTCCTCTTCCATTTATGGAAACTCAAAGAACTTCCACTGAGAGAATAGGAAACTCCCTGAATTACTAGCCTTATCCATTTCAACCATCAATGCTCTATCTATCACATAAGCATAAGAAGGTAGATTCAGTAAGAAAACCTAAGAATAAATATTAGATCAAATTCCTAACTCAAACCATTGATTCTTAATCTTCTAATTCGACACAATCTCTAGTACAAATTGCACAAGATCAGTAAAATAGTTTTCATATTCTATCATGGTCCTATCAGCCTTCTTGAGTTTGAAAAACTCAATAACCTTGGCCAACACTATAACCAATGGATAGAACTAGTTAGTTAAAAGAGATCTAATGTCTTTACACTCTAATCCATAATGCTTATTCTTTATTTCCATCATGTCCCACCATCTCTTGATTGGTCCCTCCAGCTTGAAGGTGGCACACTTCACCTTGATTTCATCAGGTGTCTCTAAGAACTCAAACAAATGATCCATATTGGTTAAACATTCCTTAACCTCTTGAGTATAATTGGAGCCTTTGAACATTGGTGGATTCTAAAGAATAAAATTCTAAGAATAATTTCACAAAACATCACTCTGAGGTTCCACAGCCACAACCTGAATGGGAACTAGTGGTGGTTCCTATCCTAGAACTTGGGAAACATGCACAATCACCTCAACTAGAATCAGGTCCCTGAGAGGATTCACTCATTGAGGTTTGTCTTTAGCTTCCTCCTGGATCTTATTTTCATGTCTTCTCAGAGGCATGATGCTATACAATATCAACAAACAACATTCAAGACATAAGATTAACACTCAAACAGAGCAACAAGAATAAAAATACCAACAAATGGACATACAAGATTTGGATTTCAATTTATCCAAATCAAAAGTAGGTAAAATACTAGAATTAATCCTCAAGAAATCTTTCCCTAACCACCTGGGTGACTTATGACTCATTGCGGTGAGAACTGGCTAAGAACTCAATCACAACTAACTCCTAAGTCTCAACAAGATTACACAACTACATACTGGCATCAGGAAAAGAAGCTAAACCTATATCCCTGGTACCAAATTTTCACAAACTAGAAAAATACCTTGGTACCCTGACACACTAGATGACACTATCATGACCCTAAGGGTGTTTATGATCTCCATTTGTTGGCAACTTGCACCTGGAATCATGCAAAAAGAAAGTGGGAAAACATTTGTCACAAACATCACAGAATCAGTATAAATAAGCCAGTATGCATATAAAAAAACTCCACAGGAAGAACTGTACCATAATTCGAACAGGCATAAACAACCCAAATTAGTACATCAAAGTACTAGAAAACATTACAATATCTTGATACCTAGTAGAAGCAACTCTCCAAGCCCAAGGATCAACAACTAAAACCACCTCTAAGTGGAGATTTTCCCTTACTCTAACTTGGAAGAAGATAAACTAAAAACACCCAAAGGAAAAAGTAGGTGTGTGAGATAAAATCCCAATAGGGTATCACTAAGGATTACATAAAAATATTCCTCATTTAATCAACCAAATAGAGCTTTCAATTTTAAATAAACAGGCATGTCATTTCAAAAGAATAATTACAACAAATCATGATTTACATTTAAGATCATGGAAATAATTTAAACAAATGGATTAAAAAACATTTTATATAAGGTACATGAAAACATAATATAAATATTTAGACTTATATGAGATCATTAATCTCCTCATGAGTAAGCGTGAAGTGATAGATAACCAACCCCATTCACTAGTCTAGACATGGAATAAGCCTCCAGGTAAGTAGGTAGTCTAACCCCAAGTCCCTCTACCCAGTGATACTTTACTCAAGAGATAATCCAGTACATCATAACTCTAACACCTAATATGCATAAAATATATCCAATAACTAAATTCAATCTCATAACTCAAATAAAAAACCGAGGTTAAGGTAGAAAAAAAAACTAAATTCATTGTTAAACCAAGCATGTAATGCAAGGATCTATCTATAAGTAGTTCAATAATTAAACTAAAGAATAAACAATATTTATAATTCATAAAATATTTTCAAATCATGAATATAGTAGGGAATCACATTTTAAATAAATAAACAATTCAAATATTTAAACATGAGAAAAACATTTATGAACAATTCATAAATAAAATCTAATTATAATTATTTTATAATTATTTAGTTTTAACATTATGGATATTCTATACTCTTGAATATAAAACCTTTATATCCTTTTTAATAAATTTTAATACAAACACTTTATATTCAAGACAATATGAACTCTTCTATATTTATTATTATATTTCATTTCCATTTGAAATATATGATATTTTATGAAGTTAAAACAATTTAAAATTCAATTTATATTATCTGAACATAATATAATATCATATACTTACATTATTTAAACCATGATCATATCATTCATCAAAGAACTTTTTTTGAGGCTTAAATAATATCCAAATAAGGCCCCTTTAATTTGAACAATTCAAATTAATTAATATGAATTATTTATAATTTAAATATATTTTTTATATTCTGAACTTATTTCATAATTTATAACCATTTATAAATTATTTATCATGATTTCTAAATAAACAATTTTATTTCTATATCTCAAGAATTTCCATAAAATTTGGTTAAAAGGTATTTCAAATACTAAAATTAAATATTTGGGAATATAAAATTTTCATAAAAATTTAATTAATTAATTACAAACCGTTTATAATTAATTAATTACTTTATAAATTCATTATAAATTAAATATTCCCAAAATACATTTATTATTATTTATAAATATTTTATAAATCATAAAAACAATTTTTTTAATTTTTTTAAAAACATTTTCTATTTATCCTTATGTATAATCCATATTATGCATAAGGGTATACCCATTATACCCTTACATAGAAAGTATATGTAAGGGTAAATAGTCTTGACCCTCACACAACATGTATCACGTAAGGATATTGAGCTCTTACCTTTATGTGAACCCTTCACCTAAAGGTAAAACTCAGATTACCCTTATATGAACTCCTTCATGTAAAGGTAAACCACTTTACATAAAGGAAACAAGGTAAGAAATTTATGAAAGAATTTAAAAAATAGAAATAATTTTACATAAATAATTTACACAAAGGTAATAACCAAATTTCCTTTACCTAAACTCCCCACGTACAAGTAGGTCGTGGGTTACTTTTACATGACTACTCACATAAAGGTAAGCATAAATGAGCCTTACATAGACCAATATACATAAGGGTAAAAATATAATGGCCCTTACACAAAAAAATATATGTAATGGTATACCAGTATGACCATTAATATAATTCCCCAAGGTTTTATATGTATTTCCTTTGAAATAAACTCGAAATATTCAATAGCTTGCTTTACATGCCACCCCAAGTTTAAATGAACCCATAATATAATATAACTTTATAACTTAGACATTAGATTTTAGGTTATGAATATGATTAAATAAATTATTAAATATATATATAAATTTTTTCATAAATTTAAATTTATTGATTATTTCCTAAGAAATAATCATTAAAATTTTAATGAAATCATTTAATATTTAAAAGATCTATTTTTTGAAGAAATGTATTTTTATACATGTTATTTATTTTTATCTAAAAAAAGGATATTGATCACTGTTAAAAAAATTATTTTAATTAAATATATTTTTAATATATTAATAAACATACATTCATTAGTTATCTAAAGTATAAAAATTAAGATAAAATCATTTTAATGTAAAAAGTGTCATTTTTCATAAAACAATTTTTATGTGCGCAATGTGTTTTTATCCTAAAAAATAAATAATTATTGATTAATGTTTTTAATAAAATTTATAAATTATATAATAACTCAAATATTTTAACATTCATTTTATTGTTTTTACTAGGTATGCAATGAAAGTAAATTCAGTTTTATTGTTAAAAATGCATTTTTCAAAAAAGAGGTTTTCATTGCGTTTTGCACATTTATTTTAAAATGGTTTTATCTAATTTATAGGAATTTAATTTAAAAAAATTATCCATATTTGGAATCATCATTTACAAATTTTATAATGTGCCCACTTTCATTTTTGGTCATAATGAATTGTAAAAACAATAAAAAATTATTACTACAGTTAAGGTTAAAATAAGTTTACCAAGGGGTTAAACCAAGATATTAGGGAAATATTAACATATAAACTTGTATAATTATTATTGGTTAAATATATTTAGACCATATATTATCCTAAATTTTAATCCTTTTCCATTTGGAATCATTTTTCTTGATTAATACATTAATATATTTTAATCTTTTGAAAAATTCCAAGTGTGTCCTCTCCCTCACTTATAAAAGGAAACCACCTCTCCTATCTTATACACACTTCAAGGTACTATTATATCATAAAATAACTACCAAAATAATTTATTAAAATCCATTCTCACATCCTATAGTTCTTGGTTTGATCATAATACCATCCTTTCAAGGCTTAAAGAGCAATCCAAAGGAGGTTTCTCAACGAAGAGGTATAACTCTTAATTGAGTACTTTAAAATTTATCCATTATTATATCTACTATAAATATTTGGTATCCATTATAAAATAAGGAAATTATTATCTTAAATATATTTAATTATTATTATTATTATTATTATTATACAACCATTTTCCCACCTCCTTCAATCAAATGGAAAAAGAAAGTATCACTCGTGCGTATGTGTGGACTATTGCCTATATGGAGAGATATGATTCATTTTCCATCCCCACCAATAATTTATGGATATAATTATGTATTTTGTAAATATATATGATATATAATATATTATTATGATTATATATTTATAAATTATTATTTATCATTCTTTCCTTCTTTTCATTAGAAAATGAAAACATCGTTCATGCATATGTACATATTACAGTCTCCAAAAATAGTGTAATTTATTTTTCTATCTATAAATTTTATAAAAGGTTATAAATACGTATATAATGAATATATATTATATTTATATAATTATTAATATTCCATATATGTTGTAACCATGATCAAATCATATTCATTGGAACTGGTGAACTAAAACGATCATGAAAAACAAAATAGTTATCATTTAGAACAATGATTTTAATAAATAAATAGTAATAAATGGGTGTTAAGATGTTATAAGTAAACCATTTACGGAATTATAAGTATTAATATAGTTATATTATATAATTATAATAAATTTAAGTTTATTATACAATAGGTTAGATCCCTTACGAAGCAAGTAGAACTTAATGTAAGGGTTTTATGTTACAATCTCATTTTTATTGGGGATGTTTATTCTTAAATTTATGATGATGAAATTATATGATATATATCTGAAAAATATAATTAATTTTATTATAATCTGGTTATTTATTTATATTAAAATTTTTCCTTTCATTTTTCTCTCTTTAATTACTCAAGATATCAAAAAAAATGTTTTTAGGAAAAATTGACTTTATATCTCTCTTTGGTTGGTGATGTTTTTTTCATAATTATATATTTTTTTAAAATAATTTCAAGTTTTTTTTAATATTATAAAATTATTTATTAAATTAATTTTTAAAAATATTTTAATTTCTTTAAAATTTATTAAAAATAATCTTTTTTTTATTTTTCGAATGAGATACTTTTTACAAAAGGTATGAAGGAAATAGTTGTTTTAACGTATACTGCACAAACAGGTTTCCCCTCCATCATGAATAATATTTGATTTGAATCTCCATTTAAAAGCTTTAACGGTTATTTTAAATTAAAACATTTCCTTAATATCTTTGGAATTTTTTAGATTTTAAATAAGTGATTACAAAATGAAAAGGTTATTTTCTTAAAGAAATGTTCCAGTGATCTTGTAAAGACATTTTTCATCAATGATAACATTATTTAATGTTACTTATGCATCATTGGGGATATGATATTATGATATCATCATTATTTTTTATGGTTTATTATTATTATGATTAAATATTAATGAAACCCATTTTATTTTTCCATGGGTTAAGCTATGATGAAATGATAAATGTTTTCATGATCTTTTGGCATATATATGAATGGATTATGATTATGTGAAGGGTGGATCTGTTATAGACCTACAATTAATTGGATCAAAATTAAATTTTTATGAGATCAAAGGGTACATGAGAGGTTATTCCAATCCCAAAATAGGGTACACAGGAGGTTATCCCAAGCCTCAAAAAGAGGGAAAATGGGAGGTCATCCCAATCCCAAAGCAAGTATAAGAGTGGTTAACCCAAGCCCAACATGTGGTGAATATCTTGGTGGGTATCCTTGAAATAATATTTATATGATTATTATTATTCCACACTTTCATAAAATGGTATTATTCCAATTTTATGGTCTCATTTCTCATATTCTCTGATTGATTTACGATTCATGTCTTATAAACTGTTAAGTTTTTTTCCATGACTCATGATTATGATCTATGAATTTATGAATATATTATTCAAATGTTAATATAATTTTATCATTCCCTTATACTTGTTTTATTATTAAATAATCATTGATATATCTCTTATTTACCCTTATCAAGCTTCTGATCTCACCCTTTATTATGTTTCCTTTTCCCTAGGATATAAAAAATGGTTTTATGTATGATATGTCTAAGATGGATGATAGCTGTGAAGAACCTTGTGGGAGATGATATAGATATTTTATATACTATTTTTTTTCTGTATCCATGTTTCCAAAGTCACTAAATATTTACAGTTCTAGTATGGATCATAATTTTATATAATGAATATTCATCTAAAATGATGTAATATATATACATGTAAAGTTTGGGCCACCTTAGTTAGTATCTGAACAAGGTTTAGTTATTTGTGGAAACTTGGATGAGGAAACAATAGTGAGAATACTTTTTATAATTCTAGTTATATGAGAACATCCTTAGTTATGGTAAATAAAGGAGTGCGATTTTACTAGAAAATAAATCCCTTTTTGGATACTAGTAAGTGGATGTGGCTGTGGAGAAAATACACCCAGGGGTAACAACTCTAAATGGGGTGGATTGGGTATTAACTTGATCATGATTGGTGCATGATGAGTGGGCCTAAGACTTCACACTTGGCTAGAAAATCATAAGAAATATTTTTGTGTTAATTCACATTTTCTTTAGGAACCATTTTGAATGATTTTAATAGATGATAATCGTGGATAACCTAGGTAAAACCTAACGATTAATAGATTTAAAATAACGTGTCATGATTTATACATCCTATAAATGATTTTAATTATTATATGGTTTCTCACTATGGTTATTGTTGCTCATACTATGCTATTTAGTTTTAGTTAATGGATTAAACTATAAGGAACTGTGTTAATGTTGAATGTGACGTACAGTGAAATAATTTACCTCATAAGAAACCAAATGTTATGGGAGATAGAATAAAAATTATCATTTATATTCTTATGAAACTTTCTCAATCTATGAATAATGTTGATCTTTAAAACAATAAAAATAGGTAACAACATTTTATTGAGTTCTTTATGAGGAAACATCCACTTTCTTTTAGTAGGTCCACTAATCAACTAATTACTAAGAAATGGATTAGTACCACTAAAAATATATTTTCCATTCTCTAGTTTCTAGAGAATGAAAAAGTTATTTTGTGTATTTATCATTTGGATGTTGAAGCAGATAAACATTGGAATCCTATAAAAAACATGATATAATATTAAGAAATATACTCTATGGAGTGTTATGGGTTTAAAAGGTTATTTTTCAATAATTAATTTGATTATATTCTTCATATGAAAATATAGAAGGAATTAATTGATCTAAAATAGTAGGATACTAAATCCATTAGTTCCTATGAGACAAATTTTACAAGACTTTTAAGGTTCTCTTTTGGTATTATCATCCAACCTGAAATTAAGATTGATCGATTCTTAAGTAGCTTAAAACCAAGTCACTAGAGGGTATCATCCCTAAGAGTATTTAGTAGCTATGAAGTAATCATTTGATTTTATCTCAAGGTAGAAATACATATCAGATTCCCCCAAAAATATCATGGTTTTGATAAGAAAAGATATATATAATTCAAAGGAAATTCTAATAATAAAAATCACAAAGGGAAGAAGTTGAACATTCCTTTATTCCATCAGTGTGAAAATAAAGATGAAGAAAATTTTCTTAAGGGGAATATTAAATGATTTAAGTGTGGAAAGGAATTACATCAAACATTCAAATTTCTAAGTGATGTGAAGAAGTTAGGTAATGGCAGGAAGAGAGAGAAAGCTACTTGGAATTCACCACCCACACTCCAATGTTTCAAATGTAAGGATTATGGGAATTATGCTATCCAATTATTGGATTAAAGGGTTAATGATTATGATCAACATAAAAAACCTCTTAATCCTAGAGACATAGGTAAATATCATGTGATCATTATTACCAATACGGGGTATGATAATAAAGCAGTGAAAGGTACACTTACCATCCAATTTATAAGTGATAATATATTATTTGATTTTGGATCTACCCACTATTTTATATATAAATAATTTTATAAGGGTGTATAAATACCACCTTAATGATTAGATATTGAATTATTAGTGAAAATTCCTAATGGTAGGATGATAGCATCTCAAGTTCAGGATTCATATCTAATTGAAGATTGTGGGAATATTTCTTGAAAACATCTTAATTCTTACTCTGGTTAAATTTGATATTATTTTTGGCATGAATTGACTTTATTTATATAAATATCATACCATTTTCCAAGTAAGGTAAGTTATATTTGATATTCTAAACCAATCTATGATCCTCTATCAGTGCGAGGATAAATATAAATTGCCAATGAAAATTATATCCGTTATATGGGTCTTGATTCCTATTCAAAGGGGGTATTTATCTCAGATGTTTGGGGTTAAAATCAAAATCCATGATATTACTATTGTATAAGAGTTTTTTTATGGCATTATAGAAGAGTTTCCCATCCTTCCTCCAAATCATGAATTCAAGTTTTCAATAGAACTCATACCCAGTTCTACACATATTTCATAGACTACATATAGAATAGACCTAATTGAGTTGTAGGAAGTGAAGAAGAAATTGTAGCATAATCTTGATAAGGGATTCATTCAACCAAGTGTGTCACCATGGGGTAAACCTATTCATTTTATTTAGTATAAAGATGGATCAATACAACCATGCATTGATTTTTGGGAACTTAATATGATCATAATCAAGAATAAGTATCCTTTTCCCTATATTGATGATTTTTCAATCAATTATAAGGTGATACATATTTTTAAAATATTAATATTTGGTCTAGATATTATGAATTGAGGGTCAAAATTGAATACATACTCAAGAATTTTTTTTGTATGAGGTATAATCACTATAAATTTAGAGTAATGATATTTGGTCTTACTAATTCTCTTATTATCTTCATGGATTTAATGAA
This sequence comes from Viscum album, assembly GCA_963277665.1. Classification (NCBI taxonomy): domain Eukaryota; kingdom Viridiplantae; phylum Streptophyta; class Magnoliopsida; order Santalales; family Viscaceae; genus Viscum; species Viscum album. The sequence continues at coordinate 1,847,276,535 of OY728150.1, forward strand.
CATAGTATTTATATATTACCTTGATTAGTTTTTGGTATTCTTTATAGATTATATTTTTATATATTCTAAGAATAGGGAAGAGCATTAAGATCACTTGAGGATTGTACTAAAACCCTAAGGAAGGATAAAATATATGAAAAATTTATCAAGTGGTAATTTTGGCTATATAAAGTTTCATTTTTGGGTCATATAATCTAAAGCGAGTTTATATCACTATATCATTCAAATATTGAAGTTATTTAATGTTTTCCTAGACCAACTGCAGTGACTGATATCCATAGTTTCCTTGTATTGGATGGATATTATCGACACTTAATGAATAAATTTTCATGGTTATCTAATCAACTCACCAAGTTAACTCATAAGGGAGTCAAATTCCCTTAGATAGATGAATGTGGGGAAAATTTTCTAGGAGATAAAAAGAAAGATAGTTAGTGCACCTATACTCACACTACCCTACAACGGAGAAGGTTTTGTGATCCATAATGATGCATCAAAGAAGGGGATGGGATGTGTTCTTCTACATGATGATATGGTGATAACTTATACCTCATTCCAACTGAAGGTTCATGAGTAGAATTACCCAACTCATGACCTGGAGTTAGTAGCAGTAATATTTTCATTAAAGATATGGAGACATTATCTTTATAGATAAATGTGTGAAATATATATTGATCCTAGATGTTTAAAATATACATTCACTCAGAACGATTTGAATATTAACTAAAAAATATGATTGGAGTTGATTAAATATTATTTCTAATCAATACATTATCACCCTAGTAAAGTGAATAAGGTGGATGATGCTTTGAGTTGAAAGGATCCTGCTAGTTTATCAAAGATAAGGATAAAAAATGATCCAATATTTCTATATTTTCAAAGAATAAACCTTTAAATATTTAAGGAATGGTATAAATAATATACTGATCAAATGAGTGTTAAAAAATCTATTCATGTGAGGATTAAATAGGAACAAAAGGAAGATGAAGATATTTAAAAGAAGGTGAGAAATATTCATGAGTTCAATATTGATTATGATGGAATGATAAGGTTCATGAACCGAGTGTGTGTCCCATCAATACCAAATTTGAAGAATGATCTATTGGAGGAACTCATAACTCACCATTTTATATTAATCATGGAATTATGAATATGTATAGATATTTTAAAGAGTATTTATAGAGGGAGAACATAAAGAGAGAAATTGCATAATATGTATCTTTGTGTTTGGTATGTCAGTAAGTTATATCCGAGAGACAAAAGTCTAAGGGGATGTTATTGAGGGGTTTTGTAGAATAATCATATGATTATATACAATATAAGATATTGCAAACACATGAAGATCTATTTTTAATAATCAATGTGTAAATAAATATGTAAAATACTGAAAACACCACCACCACCAATATTCTTATTCCTTGATTAAGGAGAATGCTTGATGAAGATCACAAAACAATGAACAAAAACACCCTACCTCTGAGGTGGGTACACCGGAAAATGGATCTGTGATCGTATCATGAGGCTACCCTAATGATGAAGGGGTTATATCACCTTTATCTTAGATAACGAACAACATTGTGGGAGGAAGATAGAATCGAGAGGCTTACTCACAATAAGATGTTTTCAAAAGGAGTGATCACATCCTTTTATATAACCATCCATGATGCATTTCATTGAATAAAACATGTCAGCCATATTTATATATCCATATACATTGTTTCCTATTGAAATCAATTTATTGAATCCTATTAAATGAATATTCAATCCATTTAATCAATTTATAAAGGATTGATAATAAAAACCATTTGGTATACATATATCATATACATTTATTTATTATCGCATGTATTTAATGCATGTAATATTATTAAATACACACTTATATATAATATCATTATATATATATAGAGCATATTCAATAATATATAAATTTTACTAAAATATCATAAGGACTTTATGCATAATTTGAAAACTCTTTATGAATCTATACAAACTATTTTGGATACATTTTTCATCAAACTCTCTTCATTTTGGAAAAACACTTTGTCCAAAATTTTATCCTTATATAAGGGCCTAACTATGTGAACTTGTGGTCCTTAGTATCATTGAAAAAAAAATATGAAATATATATTTCATATATATAATAAAAGATTAGACACTAGAAAAACATCAGTGCTACTCAAGCCACTAAGGGGTCTGGTGTAATCTCTATAAAATATACTCATATCTATATATGAACATATTCAGAAAAATATGTATCATAAACATCATATGTATATTATATAATCCATTTTCCATGACTTCAAGTAACCACTAGACATAGAACATATCAATCTAGTATAGTCCTCTCATCATTTTCTTCATTCTTTTAAAAATACCAACTAAGTGGATGAATACATCACATGGAATTCATCTATCTAATAAGCACATCACATGTCACTTATCCAAGTAGTTGAACACATAATATGTGAAACAACTAAACATGGTCATGCATTTCCTCAGTCTAATTCAATCAAGTACTATAAGTCTTTTCTTGTCATACAAGTGGGAAAATCCCATCTTGGTTTCACAACAACCAACAACATGATCATCAACATACCCAAACACCCCCTAATTAGCTATGTTCATATGGTGACTCGTGTAAGTCGGTTATCAAAGTATGAAGGTTATCATGCTACGTATCTCACCAACCTAAGGTAATAATAACTTATAATAAGCATACACTCCTAAGTATATCCATGACTGCATGAAATTACATGAGATATACTTTAGTGTATTTTTCCACGTAATAAGTCTCTAGTAATTACATCAAGAATCTATTCTTCAATATGTCATTTACAACCCTTTATAATGAATATAAGAATATATTTAAGCTAAAATTTACATATCATCACAACCCATTATACCCCCTGATGATTATCAGTTAGAGACAACTTAAAGTTTTTACTTTGAGGTGATATGTATCATTCAACCATTCATGTAAAATAAATTATAACTTACATGAATGAATGATAAAGGGAGATAAACTTTATTATAATAAAATGATGCATTTACAACCATTACAACCAAAATCATAAGATATTATATATGACCCTCATGTGTTTGATGTGATAATGGATTCCTTTTATGAACATTACATCCAAATGTAATTTCTGGCACATCCTTTTGTGGTCATCTGATAAAATACTACCACTAACCTCTTAGTGAGTAACATTTATAAAGAAATCAATTTTTAATAATGGTGAGACTTAGGTATCATATCACTTCAGATTAACTATTTGAACTTAAATTAAAATTACTTAACTTTATAACAACAAATGTTATAATGTTTTCCTATTTTCCACTTAGAACTCTTTCTAAGTACATTATCATCACCCTTGGAATCCTTTCCATCAAAATTTTTCCTTGAAATATTTTGTAAATTATGTAATATTTTACATTATCACTTTACCAACACATCCTAAATTCTTTTAGGATAAAGTGATATAAACTTTGTTATGGTAACTAATGTAATTATTTAAATTTTTATTTACCATTATACCCTAAACTCTTTTAGTATAAATTGATAACAATTTTTTATGGTAAATAATTCAACTCTTTACATTTATCTTTATTGTTATACCCAAAACTCTTTTAGTATATAAAGTGTAATAATTTTGAGTATTAACTAGTATAATCCTTTTTGGAATAGTGATGTTCACTTATTATGGTAACTAAATGGAACTATTTAAATTTTTCTTTACCATGATATCCTAAAATATTTTAGGATATTAAGTGAATTTCACTTTATCACAGTAACTAATGTAACTATTTACATTTTTCATTACTATCATATCCTAAAACGTATTTTAGGATATCAAGTGTGTTTCAATTTATTACAATAAATAAATATAAATCTTTATATTTATTTATCATCATATTTACTAAATATTTTAGGACATTAATTTAAGAATCATAATAATATCACACTAGTATCATCCTTTAGTTAAAATTAATATTCACCTTTTCACAGTAACTAAACGTAACTCACTACTACAAAATAGGCCTTTCATAACACTAAAATTAGCCATTTTCTATGAAAAAAAGTGTTGAATATTGGATAGCTATTAAAATCCCTAGGAGTTTATCAGAGATAAAAAATCACTAATAAAGGGATCCCTAATAAGAACTTCTTAAAGTGTTGATGAGGGGTCCCTTTATCAATGCTTCTATTTAGCACTGATAAAGGGGGTCCTTTATCAGTTCTATTAAATGTGATGATAACAGATAACTTTATCAGTTCCTTTAGTATCACTAATATAGGGACCCTTTATCAGTGCTTTTATAATCACTGATAAAGGGGACATACCGTAGTGTGCTGTTAAATTTACAACACACAGCAGTAGTAGACACAAAAACAAAAAACAGATGAAAATATAGATTTTAAATGAAATAAAATTTACAGATAAAAAAAATGAAATAAAATAAAATTTATAAATTTAAAACATTGTTTTTTACAATCACATGAGTAAGTAAAAATTATCACATACATTAAAAAAAATCTATGTTCTTTTGTCTTTGGGCCCCTCCCCCCACTCATTTTATTTCTGGATAAACCACCCCAACTCGAGAAAAAGAATAAAACTATATAATAAAAAAACTATTATGTTATTAAAATTATAAAGAAATATATTAAACTTAAAGTTTCAATTTTAAGCTAAACTTTGAGTCATGCCAAAACACCATCTATCAGATTGAGTTGCGATTGATTCTTACACGCCACACCATTTCTTGTTTCTCTTCAAGAATTATCATTGTGAAAATTTACTAAATAAGTATAAGATAAAAATGATAAGGAAATTAATTAATTAATATTATATATAATTATGGGAAAACAATTTGATCTCATTTGCTTGGTTTTGGCAGTGTGATGTGCGTTTTAAACTAAAATGGCACTTATATAATGAAAACACACACTTTTGAGTCATATTGACCATATCATGTGTCAGATTGATGTGAATTCAATTTCTATATGTCAAAAAGGACACATGGAACATTTTACTAAAGTATCAAAATAATCTGAATGCATTTTCTCTATTTTGAGTACGTCACTTGTGTTTTTTACTAAAATGCCATTTTAAACTGGAAACGTGCACTTTGAATCATACCAGTCACATAGTGTGTTGGTTTGATGCGATAATGATTTTTAAATGTCACAAATGACTTTTTAATCCATATATTAAATTATCAATACAATATAACTGTGTTTTTTGGTTTTCAATGAGCGACATTTTTTGAACTAAAATGTCAATTTTAAACCTATAACGGACACTTTGAGTCATAACCGTAACAACATGTATCAGATTTAGGTGAGTCTGATTCCTACATATCAAATATGACTTATGGATCATATTACTAAAGTATCAAAATAATCTAAATGCATTTGATAAATTTTGAGTTTGCGAGTGGTCTTTTTTACTAAATTAATGCCAATTTTAAATAAAAATACCCACTTGGAGTGATACTAGTCACACCGTGCATCAAAATGAAGTGAAATTAATTCATACACATCAAAAATGACTTATGGATCATATTGAAAAATAATCAAAACAATTATAATGTATTTTCTTGGTTTTGAGTATGTCACTTGTCTTTTTTTCTAAAATGTCATTTTGAATTGGAAACACGTACTTTGAGTCATACCTGCCACATCGTGTGTTGGTTTAATGTGATACTAATTCCTAAATGTCACAAATTGATTATTAATAATTTTCCTAAATTATCAAGACAATATTAGTTCATTTTCTTGGTTTTTTGTGTGTAACACATTTTTGAATTAAAATGTTGATTTAAACTAATAACAGATACTTTGAGTTTTATCAGGCACACTGTGCATCAAATTTAGGTGAGGATGATTCATATAAATAAAAAATTAATTATAGATTGTTTTTATATAGTATAAAAAATATATGAATGCATTTTCTCAGTTTTGAGTATGTCACTTGTGTTTTTTACTAAAATTAATGTCAATTTTAAATAAAAAGACACACTTAGAGTTATACCAAGCACACTGTGAATAATATTGAGGTGAGGATGATTTCTACACATAAACAAAGACTTATGGATAATTTAAATAAATTATCAAAACAATATGAATAAATTATCTCTATTTTGAGTATGTCACTTTTCTTTTTACTGAAATTAATGTCAATTTTAAATAAAAAGACACATTTTGAGTCATACCGGTCACACTGTGTGTCATATTGAGGTGTGGTTGATTCCTACACCTTGAAAATGACTTATAGATCATTTTAATATATTATTAAAACAATAAAAATTCATTTGATTGGTTTTAAGTATGTAACTTGTATTTTTTACTAAAATGACATTTTAAAATGGAAACATGTACTCTGAGTCATACCTATCAAATCATGTGTTAGTTTGATTTGAGAGTGATTCTTAGACATAAAAAAAGGACATATTAATTATTTTCATAAATTATCGGGACAATCCAAATATGTTTTCTTAGTTTTCATTGAATGAAACACTTTTTGATCTAAAATTTCAATTTTAAACCGATAATGAACACTTTGAGTTATACTGGGCACACCGTGCATTGGATTGTAGTGATACTGATTCCAACATGTCAAAAGTGACTTATGGATCCTTTTACTAGAGTATCAAAACAATATTAATGTGTTTTCTTGATTTTGAGTTTTCCACTTTTCTTTTTTACTAAAATTAATGTTAATTTTAAATAAAAAGGCACACTTGGAGTCATACCGAGAACACCGTGTATTAGATTGTGGTATGAAAGATTCATACAAATCATAAATTAATTATGGATCATTTTAATAAATTATCAAAAAATAATAATGCATCTTCTCAGTTTTTGAGTATGTCACTTTTCTTTTTTATAAAATTAATTTCATTTTTAAATAAAAAGATACACATGGAGTCATACTGGTAACATCATATGTCAGATTGAGGTGCAACTAATTCTTAAACATCACAAATGACTTATGGATAATTTTTATAAATTATCAAAATAATATTAATTTGTTTGATCAGTTTTTAGTATATGATGTGTGTTTTGAACTAAAATTTAAATTATAAACTAAAAACATACAATTCGAGTCATACCTAGCACACCATGTATCAGATTGAGGTGAGGATGATTGAACAATTTCCTTGTTTTTGTTATCTTATTTACAGCCTTGAATTATAGTCTCTCACGAGCATGAACATATTTGAACAAACCACCCCAACTTGAGAAAAAGAATCCACCTATATAAGAAAAAAATTTAGGTTAGTAATACTATAAAGAAATAAATTAAACACAAATATGAAACAATACATGAATAAAATTTCAATTTTAATCTAAAACTATACAATTTTATTAATACTGGGAACACTATGTATCGGTTTGAGATATGGTTGATTCCACTGTGTCTTTTTATCCTACAATGCATTCAACATTTTGGGTTATCCAATAATATTGCAGTTTGATTACCCAGAATGTTGAATGCATTGGAGAATAAAAATAAAACTGGATCATCATTAGTGCATCATCCTTATTGAGTGTATAATCATAGTACAAGAGTGAATCATTCTTGTTGATGAATTAATTTCTTCATGATCTCTTTGAAAATTAACAAAATAAGTATTAGATAAAAATGGTGAGTAAATTAACAAAAAAAGTAGATAAAATTATGAGAAACTAAAAGGAAATTTTTTCTAGTTATATATCATTAAACTATAATATAACTATTCATGATCATATGAAACTAAAATACAATGAATTTAGTCAATATTACATGACCCTGAAAGAAAATAAATTGGACCATCCAATATGAAATTAAACTTACTACAATGGCCCTTACCACATGACTACAAAATATATGAAATTCCATCCTTTATAGATGATAATTACCTATATGATATTTCTTTATTAAAGTCTCTAAACTATAAATATCATCACAAAGGATTGTTTTTTCACACTAAATTTTCTACATTAATTTTTTTCCTTCATCACAATTAAAATTACAACACTCATCTGTCAAAGATAATTGACATTTCTATCCCCATTATTTTAAACTATGATTCCAAACTATAAAATTTTCGATTCACCCACTATGGATACACATGTGTTTTTTAGAAGCTCAATCCCAAAATATGATATATTTAACCATATTACAATAACATAACATTCACATATTACACAAAATTCCCATAAAAACTTTTATCTTTTTGGGTTGGTGTAAAACTTATATATAAACATCTTATTTCTTATCTGATACATAAAGAATAGAATAACACATTATATATTCCTAGATCAGGCTAAACATTATTTTATCCATTTATTTATTCCTAGAAAATATTAACTGTTAGTGTAAAACTATTAAAGTTCATTGATTGAACTAAAATAGATATTTACATTTGAATTTTTATGGAACAAAATAAAATTTATCTTTCCCTTTCACTATAAATAGATAGTACAAACTCCATGATAAACCATTTACCTTATTTGATGGAAACAAATTTAGTGTGACCCATTATATATTTTTAGTAGATAATAAACTCCATTATAATTTTTTTACTCCCTTTTGATAGTATTAAACATCAATATAACCCTTTATAGCATCCAAATGACTCTAAAATATAGAATATCCATTAAGTATTCCTAGATTGTGCTATATATTAGTATATCCTTCTCAATATTCTGTGTGATGATAAACTATAACATAAAATCATCATTATCTGTTCACAAAAATGGGAACATCCATATTATCACGTATTTTTTATTGAGAACGATGAAGAGTTTTTTTATTAATGGGCTTGTGAACATGGATCATTTTATATAATTAATGTGCACATGCATATTAGTGACAAACCAATGGACACATTTTTTTTATGGTGAGACAGTGAAAAAGTATATATATACATAATAAGGATAGGTTAAACACCTATACTCATGTAATAATTGTGAGATTCTATGTGATATAATGGTGGGATGATTTAATTTAAAATCACATGCATTCCAAAGAATAAATTTTAGTCAATCCATTTAACTAATGTAGACATGATGTGTTACTTGTATGGATTTCACAAGAATTTTTTAAACCCATAGAATAATGTGATCGTAGACAATACAAACATTTTTGGGATGATACAAAATTTCAACCTTTCAATTTAAAAACAAAGAGAATAATTAAACTATGACCTCCCCCATAAGAAAGATAATAATGGAAGTGTAGAAAACAACTGTAATAACATCTTAACAGGTGAATACACAATATTCTATGGAATTCTATATATACTTTTATTGGATTTTCACAATAAACTTGTAATTTGTTACTATGACTTCTTAAATAAATATTATCATAATTATAATTATTTTTTTCATCCTGATTTAATCAATATCATCATAGGACTCTTGTTCCATAAGATAGATATCTACAAAAATTATAGATAGACTCAACAACATCACCATGAATATTTTGTAAATGTTTAGTAAAATAATTTTTCATTATGATCTCAGTAGTCATCATTGTTGAAAAATAGTAAAATATTTCTACCATACTTCAATAAAAGGATCTAAAAATGTTTCATCAGTAACAGTAGGATAAAAGGAATCCAACTAAGTTTTCAAAATTTAGAAAGGCATTTCTATGAACCCTAAAGTTTATGTGTTAATAAAGAGATAAAATTTTAAACCCTAATGCATCTACAATTTCATTCCAAATCATGATTTATTTATTTACCTCAACTTTAAGACATGATCATCTAATAATATGATAAAATGGAAAAGGTATCCATAGGTTTCACCTCAACACATCACTCCTCCTCGTTACCATGGATGTTTTATTCCTTAATCGAATAACTGAGATGATCATTTACCATGCATCATGTACACCCACACTACATCAAAATAGAAGGGCCACTTAGATATTATATCACTATCTAATTTATGATTCAATAACCCAAATAATTCCACCACCCACTAAAGTGAAACCATTGTATTGTGATTTTCTTGTATCTTTTACCACCACCAATTATGGAACCATAGAAAGGGAATTAATATAATTTTATTATAAAAATGATAATAAAATTAACTAAAAAAAGTATATAAAATGATGAGAAAATTAACTAAATAAGTAGTAGGAAGTCACCTCTTCATAATGCCTGTATATATTCTAACACCATGTTTTCTGCTCATTTCTAAACAAATCGATTTCCTCCATTATACTTATCCTTGAGAAAAATATCAAAAATAACATATAATAATTTTGATACTAATGATTCACAACACAAATATATTTCTAAGTTCATAGCCCGTACTAGATCACAAACAAAGCAGGTAATCGCCTAAATTTGATGTCGACAAACATTTTGACACCATGTATGTTGCCCACTCATCTATAAACAAATTTAATTCTTCTTTTGAGTATGAATGTTATTGATAATATTTATATTACGAAGAAAATACAAATAAACAAATGATTAATAAATATTTTTTTGAAATTTTAATTACCTTTGGAAATTACCTGTTTGGGGATGCTGGTGTTTTCATGGATTATGATCTCTCTCATAAATTTACAAACATAATATCCATAATTGTTTCCATTATCTTACTTCAAACACTATAGAAACATTGAACAAAATAAGTAAATTGTTTTGAGATATGTTTTTATATTTAAATATTTCTATACATACCTTAATATGTTTGCATTTTAAGTAATCTATATATTTTTTATGTTCATTCACTAACTTCATTCCATGATTTAGCCTATATTTAGCGACCACCTTATCATAACAAAATTATTTCTAAAACACAGAATAAAACATATAATTCAATGTTTATTTATAAAATTTTGATTTCAATGTATTACAAATTCACAATACACATAATGTGTGGTCTGTTTATTGGATATCCATGCATTGATCTAAAAAATAAATATATGGGTTATCCAGTGCATCCTAAAAAATATAAAAAATAATGAAAAAGAAAAAAAATATTTTATGTGATTAGATTGTAGAGTTTTACCCCTAAACTGTAGGCATTAAAAATAGTTTTTCATCAATTATTTTTTTCCTCAAATGTTTCATTTAGCTCATTTTTTTATTATCGATTTATTTCTTCTCCAAAAAGTTTCTTGCATAGAAATGATATAGGGATTAATGAATCTAAATTTTGCTTCACACGATTTTACATTTATATAGTAATATTATAAAACCCTATAGAAAATATGAATAGTTATTAACTTTAATCAACAAATTATATCATTTTTTTGATAGATTCATCATGAAAATTTACCTTATGTATGTATTCACAATGGAGAATCCCAACCATTCAAACATGAGAATCACATTTATACTCTTGAGACCAACTATATCTGTAATGAAAGTTACACATATTTATTCTTTATATGGAATTAAATACATATATACATATTTAAATTTGGTCTCTACATGAAGTTTTAATGATAATATATGTTATAGTGGAACGAGCAGGGAGAAGGTACTCCTGAAATGTCCTTTTGATTTCTGGGTCGATTTACTAGATTGTACTGATATGGATTTCCAATTCCCCATTGCTTTATCCATATATAATATCATACCTCACTTTATAACTTTGTTAATCAACTATTATAGGTTTTTGATATGATTTTATTGTTAAAATCATGCCTCATGTATCTTTATAAGATTAGATTTCCATGCTATAGATGTTCCAATAACATCATTGACTGTTGTAATATCTGGATCATCAAATTGAATAGGCAACTTAGTAGTAAACATATGAGCTAACTCAATACCTACTCTCATTTGATATTTTGGGAGTTATTTATTATGTAGATTGTCTCCTAGGATATTATACATTCTACCCCTCACAACAAGGTGTTGTGTGGGTTTTGAAAAATAAAAATCACATACAAATTTACCCTGAAGAATTTTAGTAATATAAAGTTATCAGAAGTTTTTTGATTAACATATAGGAGAAAGATTAATGACAAGATTTATTACCTTAGGTAAGGTATACGATTTATGGGAATTAATAGCCTCAAATATAACAAGGTCATTTGGTTCTTCATGTTTAGATCTTTATTTCACCGCCGGTTCTCTTTGATCCTTTCTCATATATTGGTCTACTAAACCAGTCCAAACAAAAATATCTTGTAAAGCATCCATTTTTTCTTGTAATCCTTTCATCATCTTATTTGTATCTTCTTGTGGGTTTTTATTCTCAAAATATTTTTCAAGAGACATTCTAAAACCCACTCCTATAACATGACCATATTGTTATGGCCGCTTCAAAACTATTTATAGTAGTTTTTCTTTCGATACAGTCACTACCGATTATTATGTCTAAATTGTATAAAAAATATGAACATAAATAGATATTTTTATGCAATACTATTATAAAGCATAATGAATTACTTTTATGTCACACTTACACAATTTTACAATGTTATTTTTGTTTATTCATATACTAGTTTACCATCCTTATTTACAAGAGCCTCCTTCCATAGTACATGACGTGGGATGGAAGTGGATTCAAATTTTAATTCATCAGTATGCACATAAGAAAAGGAACATATGTTGTTTTATATCACATAAAACTTGTATTTTTGATTTAAAATACATACCAATTTCTTATCTAGTGAATCATACCCCATCCATGCTCTGTGATAGGGTTACATTAGTTTTGATGGATGTTCTTTATTTTCAGCACTTCTTTGATGATTCATAAATTAACAATTTTAAATAAAATTGGGTAAAATATTGTCAAATAATATATTATTAACTAAAATGGACCTAAAATTATTTCTCATCACAAATAATGATGAAATAATTCCATGTTTCCTATTTTATAATGTGGACATAAGTATCTAGTGGGTGGGGATTTACTTTCCCCTCAACATCCCTCAAATGAAATTTGGTAAGAAGGGTCTAGAAGCCTCTATGGAATTTTCTGGAATCCAATAAGAGATATTTATTATGAAAATCATCTAAAATAAAGAAACTATATAATGATTAAGGAAAATTAAATTAATGTTTCATTATATAATTTTTTTGGTAAAATAAAGAAAGGTTATCATAATAATACCTTTATATCTTCCCAAAAGGTTTCATTCATTATAGGTTGGACATGGTGATAAAACTCTATATCAATTGGAAAATTCATCTTCATTGCGACCCAAACATAACTAATGAACATTTACTTATTAGGGTGAACAAGTTGGCCATGTTGATTCCAAAAAATCTCAAATTTTATTCCCTTACTTCCTGCCTTGATAATTTTAGTCAACATTGTGATGATGTGTTGTTCTTATTTTTTTCATCAACATGCTATTGATACCCTAATAATTCTACAATTCTATCATAAAAAACCTTTTATTCCCTAGGATTGGTAGCATCATCATGTGAAGATGACATTTTCTGCATGAGTAGTCAATACATTGTCTACATTGGGACCACCATGAACTGATTTTGATATCTCAATGAATGAGTCATCCCCGATTGAATTTTCACCTGACCCTATAATTTTTTTAGTCTACATCAAGAAAATCTACCAATTATTATTTTTTGGATCTAATACATAAAATAATTTAACTACTTGTGATTCCCTGAGGAATGGCTCATCCTTTTCCCCTTCCATACTGAAATTCATCTTTATGAATCCCATTTCATCAACTTTCACTACACTCCTGTTGTCAACCCATTTGAAATGAAAAATCAGCACTTGAAATGTTTTATAATCCAAATCATATATCTTTTTGATATTGATAAATATGAAATATTCATATAAATTAGATTTCTATCCTTACAACCAGATATGTGCATCGATTTTTTCATAAGCATAACTCCACTATTTTAAATCATACTGCAATTATCATGTTCATTTTTATAGAATGTATAACCATTAATTACAAAACCTATGTAAGATATAAAATTTACATTTGGTCCCCTGTACAGATATCTAAGTCATTAAGCAATTGAATTCATATTTTTAGATAAATCCTTATAAATATAATTTTAGAACCACCCTTTAAACTATTTATTATGTGTATTTGATATCCATCCTTTATCCCTTGATGGATTCAAATCTCAAAGAATTACTTTACGGGATTCAACATATGGGTCATCATCTTCATTATTATGTAAAATGTAAAGGTGTGTTTTATCCCTATCTGTGATGTTAATTGAAACAATATCTCTTTTTTAAATCCCTTTTCCCATAAGACATGTACTATGATGAGACTTTGGGAGACTGATGCTATCAAAATATGATAGGAAATCGGTATAGAATTCAACAGATTATTCAACAATATATCATTATACAATAAAACTATAATGAAACTAGAATTTTAAACATATTATTACATGATTTTAAGCATAATTAAATATCAAATACAACCCAAGGATCGTAAATTATAGTGTCTTTATAAGATTAGGTACATAAAACTGAAAACATGGAACCAAAATAAAAACATCTTTTATTTAACCTTCATAATGAGCTCCTAAATTAATTTTATCCCTTAAATATACAAAGGATAACCTAGGAAATAAATGAAAAAATGGATGAGCTAAAAATCCCAATAAGGGAATAGGCATATAAATAAAGCATAACAAATGGGTTAGAAGGCATAACAGGATGACATAAAAAGGCATTTAATATAAACATATGGAATCATAAAATATAGAACATGAGATCATATGATAATGGAATCATAGATATGTGAAAAAAACATAAAACATGACATAATCCTGAGTCACAACTAACCTCAAAGACCATTGCACATGGAAGATCATAAGTTAAGGCTAACCACCAAGACCATTACAAATGATTAGCACGAGTCAAGGCTAACCACCCAGACCATTGTACATGAAGTCTCATGAGACTAAACATTACCCAATTTATTGAAGATATATTTGGGAGCAGCCATCATAATATTTTCATTCATATGTGTGCTACATGAAAAATCAAACCTAAACATAAGATTTACCCATGAAAATAATTGGGTATCATAATCATGTCATAAGTCATAACAAAAGGTATTATCATAATGGTTTCCATGAAAGAGCGTATTTGAATCATAAATGGAAATTAATAAGGAAAAATAGGAATATATAATGATAAGTGATGTCAAAATGAAGTGAAATCCTGTAAAAAAAGTGTTTAAGAAACATTAGAAATGAAACATTTTAGTGCAGTTTAAGTAAAATATTAAAGCATTTAAGGTGGAAAAGGCATATTTCTTTTCATAAAATAAGAAATGAAAAAATATAGTTTTTCATAATAAAAATATTGATTTTATTAAAATAAATGTGTCTTAAAATAGATCATGGATAGTATTTGATAATGGGTATGAATTTGGGAAGTTCCCTTTAATTGGGCTTGTTTATGAGGAGGAATTTAGAAGGGAACCTTTTTAAAAAAAGGTATTTCCACATAAAAAAGGATAAAATGATCTAAATAAATGAGTTGGAACATATAAATATAATTTATAATAATTATATAAAAATAAATAATAATTAAATTGGGGTAAAGAGAGAGAAATTGTAATATGAAGGGAAAATGGAGGTTCAGAAATAATCCCTTACTTTATGTCCAAAAGTGTTCTACACTTGTACTTAATGTCCTGGATAATAAAATTAAATCCATTAATTAATTATTTTATAACCTTTTATACATGTATTTTATTTATTATAATTTTATTAAGTTCATTTATGGCCTTTTTTATGAGTTATAAGATACAATTTCATTGTTCGGGAGTGTTCGTTTCCTTGGTTTTCATGACTAGGTTCACTTTTATACATGTATAAATGATCATGTAAAATGAGAATAGTTTTGCAGAATTGAAATTAAATGTTATTAATGAACATATATAATATTAAATGGTATTATATTTCATTTTTTTCAATATATGATGATGATTCATTAGATAAAACATTAATGAAAATGATTTAATTTATTTTGGCGGTTTTTACGGTCATCATGAACTAGTATTGTTTTATTAATTAATATTATATATATATACTGGTTATAGAACATTAAATAGGTTGTAATAAATATATTATAATATTTTTTAACCATAAAAATGGTTTTATTACCAGCCTTTAATGCTTAATTGAAAAATGAAAACACATCATCTATGAAGGCAATAAATTTATACTTCACGAACGATGTTTTCATTTTTAGAATAAAAGGAGAGGGGAAGAGAAATGATGATGAGTTGTTATATTAAAAAAAACCATTATAGTATATAAAATATACTGGATTTATCATGTAACTTAGATATGGGGAGTTGAGTAGATAATAGTAAAATAAAATAAATTGAAAATAAATTAAAAGAAAAAGAAAGAGTCTTTTACCTCTTGAATTCCTCTTCTTGAGAACCTCCTTAGGGGAATTGGGGTTGGTATTTTGTTGAGAAAAAAAGGATCCTAGATTTGGGAGAGCGGATTTTTAGGAGGATTTGGAAAACTTTGGACAAGCTTCAAGGCTTTTGAGGTGTGAGGAGAAGAGGTGGTATTTATAATGGAGGAGAGGGTTGTTTTTTGATGATTTTATTCATTATTTTATTATTTTGGAACAAGTCTATCAATATTTTGAACCTTATCACTAAATATATTTAAATAATTAATTATATTTCTATATTATGAGCTTACATCATCCATAAATCATCTATGACTCAATAATTCATGTATTTGTTAAATTTCATAAATTACAGAATTTCACTATTCACAAAAAATTCAACTATTTTAGAAAATTCCTAAAAATTCACCCCAATAATTTTTTAATGTGTAGAATTAAAAAATGAACACCATTTTATAATTTTTTTTCTAAATATGATAAATTTAATTTTTAATTAAAATCATCATTTTCTCGAAAAATACCAATTTTAAAATTATAATTGATTTTATGACACTTTGAAAAATTAATTAAGGTACCATAAAATTATTTTATAATCATAAGATAACAAAATATTAATTTATGAATACATTTTATGAAAACAAATTTTATTTTAAATCATTATATTAATTATAAAATTGTATTTAAATATTTATAACTTAAAAAATACCAACACTTAATTTATTATTTATAAAACATTTATTTACTTTTTCTAAGATATAAATATATCATATTTCCATTTATAAGATATCCAAATTTTATTTATACTTTCATAGTTGATGTTACTAATCTATTGGTCGAGTTTCTATTTTCATGGGTTATATTACTATTCCAAAGGTCAAGTTACTATTCCATTGGTTTAGGTTTCTTAATTTCTAAAAAAACCTCTTATTTCATTCATTATTCATTTATAAAGTTTGAATTGTGTTATATAAGTGATTTTATTTTATTTATACTATATGATATAATTATAAGAAGGGAAATTTCATTGATATAATTTTGGGTTGTTACACTCTTCCCCCATTATGAAATTTCTCCCTCAATATTTTCTTTTACAAACTAAGTAGAAAATAGGTGAGGGTAATTCTCCTTAATTGCTTCCTCTGGTTCCCATGTTTCCTTGTTGTACTTATGGTTCCACCATAGTACTTTGAACAGGTGAGTAGTCTTGTTGTGTTGAACTTTATCTCTATGGTCTAAGATCTTCACCGACTACTCCTCGTAAGAGAGATTATTTTTCAACTACACAACATCTGAATTTAGTACATGTGAGTGATCAAATATGTACTTACTCAAGTGGGATATTTGGAATAAATTGTGTACTTGAGACATGTTTAGTGGAAGTTCTAGTTGATAAGCCAAAAATTTAACACAATCAAGAATCTAGAAGGGACCTCATGATCCTTTTCCATGGAGATATGTGGAGAAATACCATGTCCTTAACCTTAAACTCAAGGTCTCTTCGACGATTATCCACACATATCTTCTATAAAATTTGGGCTGCCTTGATGTGATACTGAATGGTTTTCACCTTTTCCACCATTTATTCGACCATTTAAGGTCCAAATAGATTACATTCACTAACTTCATCCTGGAATGCCGGTGTTCTTCATCTTTTACCATAAAGGTCTTCACATGGAGCCATTTAGATGCTTGAGTGGAAACTGTTATTGTAGGAGAACTCGACCAAAGGTAGGTGTTGGTCCTATACTCCCTTGAATTCTATAGAATATGATCTCAACATGTCATCTAGTGTCTGAATAGTCTTCTCAGATTGGCCATCAGTTTGAGGATGATAAGCCACACTGAAGTTAAAATCAGCGTTTAGATCATGTTGGATATTTTTCCATAACTGGGAGGTAAATATTGGATCCTGATCAGATACAATCGATATTATTACTCCATGCAGCCTTACCACTTCTCTAATGTATATCCTTGAAATTTGATCTAATGAGAAGTCCTCTAGAATTGTGATAAAGTGATCTGTCTTTATAAGATGATCCACAACAACCCATATATCATTATTTCCTCTGGATATCTTTGTAATTCTAGTGGAAAAGTCTATGGTGATGTTTTCTTATTTCTATGTTGGTATGGGTAATGGTTTCACCACCCCCTTATACTTTTTCCTTTCATCCTTCATTTTTTGAAATACCAAGCAATTTGTTATATATTCAGTGATCTCCTTCTTCATATTGTCCCACTAATAGTTTTCTGGTAGATCTTGATACATCTTGGTGCTCCCTAGGTGAATAGAGAAGGTTGAGCTATATGCGTTATTTAGAATCTCTTTCTTTATCTCTATATTAGATAGTACACATATCTGTGACCCAAATATCATGACTCCTTCCACATCCATTTAAAACTTTGAGGATTTATTATTTCTGATAGCTTCCACCTTTTTCTAAATTTTCACATCATTTCTTTGACCATCCTTTATTTTCTCCATAAGGGATGGTTGAGAAATCATTTGATAAAGGATTTATGATGTTCCTTACTTAATGATTCCCATGTCTATCCTTTGTGGGTATGAGAATATCGGATCCTTCTCAATTCTCATCATTGATAAAGATTTTGGATCCTTTCTACATAGAGCTTCCGCCACCTTATTTTCTTTACCAAGATGGTAGTGGATTGCGTAGTTGTAATCCTTGATAAGATCTTACCATCTTCACTATAACATATTAAGATCCTTATGTGTGAATATATATTTTAGGCTTTTATGATTAGTATATATTTAACGATTCTCCCCATAGAGATAATTCCAATATATTTTCAATGTAAAGATCAAAAACGCCAATTCTAGATCATGTGTGGGATAGTTTTTCTCATGAATTTTAAAATACCTTGAGGAACAAGATATAAATTTATCATTTTTCATTATTAAACAACCTAATCACTTCTTTTAATCATTGATTTATACCACAAAGAGTTCCCCACTAATCAGAAGTGTGAGTACTGGTGTAGTGATAAGCTTATTTTTCAGCTCTTTGAAGAAGTATTCACACTTAATGGTACAAAAAAACTTTTCTCCCTTTCGATTGATTTTGGTTAATGGGTTTGAAAATCATTAAAATTTATTCCCAAATCATGAGTAATACCCAGCTAGACCAAGGAAACTATGGATCTCCATTACATATGTTGTCCTGGTTCACTCCTCAATTGCATTTGTTTTGGAAGGGTCCATAGATATTCCTTTTCTGGTGATAAAATTCCCCAAGAATGATATTTCCTCCATCCAGAACTCACATTTATTGTACTTTTCATATAGTTTCTCCCTTCACAAAGTCATCAACACAGTATTCAAATGCTCCTCATGTTCCTATTTTCTCTTGGAGTATATCAGAATATCGTCAATAAAGAGTACCCAAAATTTTTCATGGTAATCTATAATGACTCTATTCATTAAGTCCATGAAAATTGATAGAGAATTAGTGAGTCCCAAGGGCATCAATATGAACTCATATTTCCCATACCAAATTCAAAAGGATGTCTTGGGAATATATTCTTTCCTCACCTTTAATTGGTGATCTTCAGATCTAAGGTCTATATTAGAGAAATACTTTCCCCCATATAGTTCATCGAACAATTAATATATCCAAAGAAGGGGATACTTATTCTTTATCATGATTTTATTAAGCACATGGTAAGAAATACAGAGGTGCAATGATCCATCCTTCTTTTTGATGAAGAGGACTGATGCACCCCATGGTGAAGCACTCAGAAGTATGAAACCCTTGTCCAGATTATCCTATAACTTCTTCTTCAGTTCTTCCAACTCAAAGGTGGCTATTCTATAAGGTATATTTGATATAGGTTGAGATCTGAGTATAATTTCAATTAAAAACTCAAACTCTTGATTAGGAGGAATACTAGAAAATTATTTTGAGAATACATCAGTGTAGTCCCTCATAATGGGAATGTCTTCAAAAATGATCCTCTCCTTTATCTCAATTATTTTAGCTATATATGATTACACATAAAGTAATAATATCCATAATTGAGATGATGATTCTGAAGGAGATTCATCCTCCTCCTTATATTTGTATAAAATTAGAGGATACTTGGGAATGTAAAGAGTGATATACCTTTCTTGATAGTTGATTTTGGCTTTATATAAGGATATCCAATAAATTCCCAATATAGAATCAAACTCCACCAAAGGAAGTATGATAAGATTTTCTGGGAGGTTTAGTCCACAAACATTAATCGGGGAGTAGTTATATTCTTTGGATGCAATAATTTCCCTATTTTCTATTCTCACAGATAACTCAACCCCCAAATTTTGAGGTGGGGTTTTAATAGTTATATTAAACTTTCAAGACATAAAAGAATCTGTAGAACCATAAATGATAATACCACCTTTCACTATTTTATTCTGGTTCTAATCATTTACTTCATCTAAAATAAAATTTGGGAAGATAATTTTTGAAATTTTAAACACGTAAAAGGGAAACCAATAACATTAAAGGGATAACATATAAGTGAAAATTATATCCTAACTTGTGATTCCCTATGTTTCAATATAGGTTATCCATGGTGATAAAATTATCCCTAGGGTTCTTATTAATGTTTTTTAGCATTATTCTCCAAAAATAACTAGACCATTATTTGATACCAACTATAACAAACTTATCCTTTTACACATATTATTACATGATTTTAAGAATAATTAAACATCAAATACAACCCAAGGATCATAAAGTCTAGTGTCTTTAGAAGATTAGGTACATAAAACTAAAAACAAGGAACCAAAATAAAAACTAATTTAATTTAATATTCACAATGAGATCCTAAATTCCTTTGAGACCTTTCATCTTCATAGGAAACCCTAGGGAATAAATGAATAAAATTATGATCTAAAAATCCCAGTAAGGGAATAGGCATATGAATAAAGCATAGCACATGGGTTATAAGGGATAACATGATGACATAAAAAGGAATGGAACATAAACATATGAAATAATAACATATAGAATATGGGATCATGTATTCATGTAATCATAGAAATGTGGTAACAAAATACAATATGGCACAATCATGAGTCATGACTAACTGCCAAGACCATTTCATATAGAGGAGCATGAGTCAAGTCTAACCACCAAGATCATTGTACATTATTAGCATGAGTCAAGGCTAGCCACCAAGACCATTGCACATGACATCTCACAAGAATAAAAACAACCCAATGAATTGGAGTGCTATCTGGGTGAAACCATCATAACTTGTTCATTCATATGTGTTCTGCATGAAAATTGAAACATAAAAATATGGGTTACTGATGGAAAGAATTGGGTATCATAATCATGTCATAAGGATATAACAAAAGGGAATATCATAATTGTTTCCATGAAAGAATGGATTTAAATCATACATGTAAATTAATAAGGGAAAATAGGTATAGATAGTGATAAGTGATTTCAAACTTAAGTGAAAACATGTAAAAATAGTGTTTAAGAAACAATAGAAACGAAACATTTTAGTGCGGTTTATGGGAAATATTAAAGAGCGTTTAAAGTGGAAAAGGAATATTTGTTTTCATAAAACTAGAAATTAACAAAGATAAATTTTCATGATAAAAATAGTGATTTTATAAAAATAATGGTGGATTAAAACATATTATGGATGGTACTTGAAAATGGGTAAGAATTTGGGAAGTTCCCTTTAATTGGCTTTGCTTATCAGGAGGAATTGGCAAGGGAACCTTTTTTAAAACATGTATTTCCCCATAAAATAAGGATAAAATGATTTGGATACATGATTTTGGAATATATAAATATAATTTAAAATAATTATATAAAAATAAATAAGAATCACATCGGGGAAAAGAGAGAGAAAGTGTAAAATGAAGGAAAAATGGAGGTTTAGAAAGAATCCCTTACCTTATGTTCAAAAGTGTTCTGTACTTGTACTTAATGTACTATATAATCAAATTAAATCCATTAATTAATTAATTAATAATATTTTATGAATGAATTTTATTTATTGAAATTTTATTAAGTTCATTTATGGCCTTTTTTATGAGTTATAAAATATAATTTCATCATTTGGGAGTGTTTGTTTCCTTTATTTTCATGATCGGTTCACTTGTATACGTGTATGGAAGGTCATTTAAAATGATAATAGTTGTCTAAAATTAAAATTAAATGTTATTAATTAAATTAAATAATATGAAATTTTATTATATTTAATTTTTTTCCATATATGATGATGATTCATTAGATAAAATGTTAATGAGAATGATTTAATTTATTTTGGCAGTTTTTACAACAATCATGAACTAGTTTTATTTTATTAATTAATATTATGTATATATACTGGTTCTAGAACATTAAATAGGTTTCAATACATATATTATAATATTTTTTAACCATAAAAATGATTTTATAACTATACTTGGAGGTGGATTTAAAAAACAAAAACATGTCTTCCATGAAGGCGGTAAATCATCACTTCAGAGACAATGTTTTCATTTTTAGAATAAAAGGATAGGGGAAGAGAAATGATGATGGGTTGTTCCATTAAAAAAACAAAATTATATTATTTAAAAGGTACTAGAGTTATCATATAACTTTGATAATGGTATTTTATGATATATTAATAAAAAAAAATTGAAAAGAAATTAAAAGAAAACGAAAGAGGTTTTTACCTCTTGAATTCCTCTCCTCGAGACCCTCCTTAGGGGAATTGGGTTTGGTATTTTGTTGATACCAAAGGATCCTGGATATAGGGGATAGACTTGATAGGAGGATCGAGCATAATTTGGACAATCTTTAAGGCTATTTGTGTGTGAGGAGAAGAGGTGGCGAGGGGTGGTATTTATAGTGGAGAGGAGAATATTTTGATTTTTTTATTCATTATTTTATTATTTTGGCTTGATATTATCAATAGTTTGAACCTCATCACTAAATATGTTAAAATAATTAAGTATATTTTGATATTATGAGCTTACATTATCCATACATCATCTATGACTCAATAATTCATGTATTTATTAAATATCATAAATTACCGTATTTCACTATTTACCAAAAATTCAATTATTTTAGAAAAATCCAAAGATTTCACCCCAAATTTTTTTTGACCTTTAGAATTCAAAATTAAACTCCATTTTATGAAAAATAATTTTCCAAATGTGAGAAATTTAATTTTTATTTAAAATCATCATTTACTTGAAAAATACCGATTTTAAAATTATAACTGATTTTATGACACTTTGAAAAGTTAATGAAGTTCTCATAAAATTATTTTATAACCATAAGAAAAAAAATATTATTTTATGAATAGATTTTATAAAAATAAATTTTCTTTTAAATCATTATATTAATTATAAAATTTTAATTAAATATTTATAACTTACAAAAAAACACTTAATTTATCATTTCTAAAATATTTATTTACTTATTCTAAGATATATATATATATATATATATATCATATTTTCATTTATAAGATACCCAATTTTATATATACTTTCATATGTGAGGTTACTATTCTATTTTCTAGGTTTCTATTCTTAAGGGTCATATTACTATTCTAAAGGTCAAGTTACTATTTCATTGGTTTAGGTTCCTTAATTTCTGAAAAATCCTCTTATTTCATTCATTATTCATTTATAAAGTTTTTATTGTTTTCTCTAAGTGATTTTATGTGATTGATACCATAGGAAATAATTATAAGAAGGGAAATTTCGTTGTAGAATTTTGGGTTGTTACAAAAACCTTCTAGCCGACTTTGATTCTTGACACACCATTTCAAAATTTTCATATATCATTCAATGGGGTACATCCATCTACAATGGATAAGACCACATAGTTGAACCTCTCTAACAAAGTAAACCATTAGGTGGACCATTATATCAATGAATTATGGTGGGAAGAACATATTTAATTCACATAATGTGACAACACCTCCTTATTCATTATTAGAAACTTCAGAAGGTCTATAAATTTACTACATATGGATTTAGAGAAGAAGTAGAGTCTGGTTAATATATGTTCTACATTTTTAGGCAGAATACAATGTAAATCCATATACCTCAAATCATTCATAAAAACATGACATTTTTGTGATTTTAGTCCATATAACTTCAAATTATTCATTGAACCAATATTCTTGATATTTGATGAATACCCCTCTAGAACTTTTACACCATTAAGAAAAATTAAAAATTGTAATTTTTCTATTTATATAGAGTGTAAGCTGCTGAAGGAAGAAATTTCCTCCCTTTACCCTTCACAAGTTCCAACTCTTCCCTTATCCCCATGTCAATCATGTCCAAACTAGCCTTGATTAAATCTTTTGTTTTTCTAGGAACATTTATTAATGTGCCAATATCACCCTCAAATACATTTTTTTCTATATACATGACATCAAGAAAATATATGATGTAAAAACAATTACAATATAGTAATTTAAAGAAAATTTATCTATTTTTCCATCCTAATTTCATAAGTTTTTTTAAAATGGTTCACTAAAAATAATGTCAATATCTTTTACTTTATCAAATAGTTTATCTCTTGTTAGTGGAGACAATGTTCTACCTTGTTTGGTATTACCATCTAATGTTGTCTTCTAGAATAGGTATTTATGTTGTCAAGGTAAAAATTTCTAATGTCCTAAAAAAAAATCTTTGAGGAATGTATCAACTATAATGAGTGTCTGAATTCTTCATACATGGGACACCCTGATATTCCTTTAATGTTATAGTTTGACAAATTTACATAACTAGGAAAGTAATTTATCATCCCATAAAATGTGGCCCTTAATGTGAATTATTCACTTCTATGAGAATCATAAATTGTAATACCTGTATCCCACATCAATTTTAGATATTCTATCAATGGATCCAAGTAGACATCAATATCATTACATGGTTGTTTTGGTCCAGATATAAGCAGAGACAACATAATGTATTTTACCTTCATGCATAACCATGGTGTCAAGTTATAATTTACCAACATGATTTTACATGTATTTTGATTACTAATCTGTACACCAAAAGGATTTATTCTATTTATAAATAACACAAGATAAAATTTTCTCAACTCATTTCTAAATTTAGGATACTTGTAATCAATTTTATTCCACTAAGGGGAGTCTGCTAGATGACATAGGTTCCCATATTTAATTTTTGTATCTGTATGCCATGTAAATTGTATCACTATTTCTTAACATCCATATAGTCTTCTAAACCTTGGAATGATAGAAAATTACCATGAAATTTTCAAAGGACTTGATTAATTTTCTTATATCAATCTGTTCCATACTTAGGGAATTTCATGAGTGATTCATGGTCTTTGTGAAACTATATGAAATAATTTAGAAAAGCATATATATTTTTAGATATCATACCCATTGAATGTATAATTTTTTTAGTATCATATGTGCAAAAAGGAAGTTCATTTTCTTCTGGTATCATATCATTCAGGAGACCAAGTAGTTCTGTAAAGATGGTGTCGCTACATCCACTTCCAGATTTCAAATTATATAACTTTAATACAATCAACAATGTTGTGTATTTATTACAACTAGTATACAATGATATCTTAAAAAAACTATTTAACTTCTCAAACATCTTTATAAAATCACAAATTTCATCTTAAATTTCCATTTTCATTTCTACCATGCAATCTCCATCATCATTTAAACTAGTATTCATATCAAATGATCCATAAACCACAATATCATCCCAATCAGTGTGCACGTTCAGTATTTCCCTATGTTTAGTCCAATATTTATAGTTTTGATCTTTTCCATGACAAATAAAATTTTATTCCAAATCTTATAGAATAATTTTTATTAAATAACGACAATTTAAACATGAAAAAATGATTTGAGAAGGTTTGTATGCATGCTCTATTGAAAACTTGATGAACTCTTTTACTCCATCTTCATACTCTTTTGTTATAAGATTAGAGTGAATCCATTTTCAATTCATATCCATCCTATTAGGTTTATAAAATATTCATTTTGTATAAAAAATAAATAAATACACATAAGATATTCATAATAAAAGGTAAAAGTTATAGATAATTATAATAAGGGGAACCAAAAATGATCATTGGTGCCTAGTATGGGATGACTACTACTCAAAGTAGTTCAAGAAACATAGGTTCATGTCTAGAAGTGATGGAGGATGAGTCTCAAGCAACAAAATGCAATAATAACTATTTATGATATGAATCTGATGAGGATGATAATTGTCTCCTTAATTCTAAATGTTCCTGGGCTGGAAGTTGGCGAAGCACCAGAAAACATTTCCTAGTTTGTTTCTTAAATCTGAAAAATTTCTCATACATACAATGGTTTGATAAATGAGATGATTATACAATACATGTTCACAGTTCCCTTACTCTTTTATACACCTTTCCCCATTACTAATGGGTTGAGATACATGATCACCTTGTCTTGAGTATACATAGACCACTATCCATTGAATAGAAAAATTATTTCACCAAGACTACAATATGATCTACAAGTGGAAATAGATGCATGATTTCATAGTCCCACTTTTTTCAAACACTATGGTGAGTCTCCTAGTTGGTATAAATAGAATAAAGCATCATTTTATTGGGAGTGATTCATGTTTTATGTTACTATCTGATGAAGTACTTGTATCCTTACCATATATCATGTTATTTCTTTGAAGGGGTTTTGATTTGAAAATTATCAGAGCCTTAATGGTTTTACATCTAAAATAGAGAATTATGTGAAGGATGATAAATTTTCAAATTTATGCCATTTATCTTAGAGAAACTATATTTTTATTCCATCAAGGGAACAAGATGGATTCACATTACTCTAGTTCATGGAAATTAGATTAACTTTTAGTCTATATAACAAAGATAAACTAAACTTGGGGTTGGTGAGAAAGAGAATCTAACATAATATACACACATCACAATAAAACACCTTCTTTTAAACACATTTCCAGGCCCCTTTATGAAATCACTCACTCATTTCTTTAACACCAAACCCATTTTTTTAAAAACTCTTTCCAAATTCCATATTAAAACAAACCACTTTACATAACACTTTACAAGAGACCAAAACTTTTTAAATTACCACATCTTTATTTAAAATTTCAAAAATCATCTCAAACCCACTTTCAAAATTAAAAAGTATGATTTTTGTTTTTTTAAAAACCCACTTAAAATCTATTTTTTTAAATTCCACATGAAAGTAAACCATTTTTTTTTCAAAACGCTTAATGGGATATGAACCCCCTTTTCTATAAAAACTATTAGTATCAAGTGATTTTTTTAAATCATATTGAAAAATTATCAACAATAAATTAAAAGATTAAAACTATTTCTATGGAATGATGTACACTTTGAAATGTTTAAAACCTTAGAAGTTCACTTTGAAATCACCTCATGAGATTCAAAACACCAAATCCATTTTAGTTCATTTTATGGTAAAAAATAATTTTCTCATTTCAAAACCAACATTAAAATTTAAAATGATGTTTACTTTTTTAAATGAAAATTTAAAATAGAAATGAGCATAAAAATTCTAAGCAGGCCACCACACACTCTAAAGAAAATCCTGATTGTTATACATTTTATAAAGATTTTATAAAGCTATCATGAATAATTTTTTTTTTCAAAATATTGGAGTGAATTAACAATTTAAATCCTAGCACCATAGTAAAGTATTTATTAGGTAAGTTAGATTTAGGCTCCAGGACTCTCACACTCTCAGTGATCATGGCTACCTGGTGTTCACATTACCCTGGGACTATGAGCCTAGGGGTAAGATTCCACTGCTACAAGTGTCTCCCCACCTCACCAATGTTTATTTAGTGATGTCATTATATATTCCATTGTTAGGTAGAGTTAAACATGCCTAACATGATTTTCTTAGAATACCCGCATAAATAATAAAGTTCCCATGGGATTATTTAAAAATTAAATCAAGGGACTATTCATTTATCAAAAACTAGTTTCATCAAATATTACACAATTTATTAAATAATTAACATTGAGAAGGTTTTAAAAATATTCATGACATTGAAAGATATTTTCCAAAAGATCATGAGGTGTTAGATGGAGTCTGTGTGTGATATCAAGCTTATATTTGACTTGAATTTAGCAGAGTGTGATTTGAATTAGAGGTACTATAGTACCTAGGGTGAGAGAATGATAACAGATTTGATTTTTTTGGAAAGGAACCAACCATGAAGTTACACCAAGTTTCAAGCTTGTAATTTATTTTGAATGTTTATAATATCATGGTATGATTTGGGTTGTTTAGGAATTGTGATAGAGTGACGAGATAGTGAATAAATAGGTGAAACAAAGAACTTTTAGTGAAAATTTAGCTAGAGGAGGACCAAATATTGTTTTTTCATGAGATTGGGTGTGGTGAGATGGAAACCACACCACACGTGTTGTTCACATTATATATTTATGATTGGTTTATTATGTAAAATATGTTAAACATTTTTACTTGTTTTAAAATTATTTATTATATGAAATTAAATTTTACACTTGTGTTCTTTAATTATTTATATTTTTTTCTTTATACAAGTTCATGATTATAAATTTTATAAGCTCCAAATAATTTTAAGATCCATCAAGGAATGTAGCTATCATATGTTTGGTCTATGTTTCCTTACATTATTTTGATAAAGCATCCTGAATATTCACATGTATTAGAAATTTTTTCAAGAAAAAAATTACTATTTGGTATATATTTATGTTATGATATCTTGATTACTTTTAGTAATCTTGAATTTAGTTTTAAATAATGAGTTTAATGGTATGAATATACTTATTTAAGTATTACCTTTTATACCTTGTATTGTATTACAAAGAAATTCGTTTCCTTTCACTATAACCTAAATTAATTATAAGTTAATAAACAATACTTAAACATGATTTAGTGATTGCATTAGTGATGAGATAATGGTTGGGTTGATTAAGTGGGAAGGAATGATTTGTTATGATCACTTATTAAGTATCATCAACTTGTTTTATTATTGAAACTAAACTAAAAACTTTTCAAGAAATAAATAACCCAATACTACTCTAGCTAGGTAGAAGCTAAACTAGAGTTTTCACTAATCCAAGATACCATTTAGTTACCTAGTATTCCTATGACCAAGAGACCAAGTGAGGAGGTGAGAAAGAAATGGAAATAAAAACATACAGTAACAAAAACAATATCCTACACCTCACCTCCAACAACCTTGCATAAAAACCCTTTCACATCATACACACATTATAAATTGATAAATTTCCCATAGCAAGCACACCAAATACAAGGTGTTATCAATGAGGGTATCATGAGATATAAAAAAATATAATAGGGGTTCCAAGTTATTTTCCTTTTATTTGAAATTAAACAATTTCAATACTTTGGAAATATTTAGAAACTCACCCTTTTTATATTTCAGACATTTCTTTAAAACTTTGTTTCTTCCTTTAAAACCCAAAATATGGATTAATATTTTCATCTATTATAAATATTAACTTGAAATTCCTTATAACTATATGATCAAACACTTGGAATGATAAAACATTTAATTCAAAAAAATTTAATAAAAATACTTGGAAACCCCTTTATTCCAAGCATGGAATTCAGCCAAAATGTTTTCCAAATCCATTATAAACATTACACATAGGCCTAATTTAAATAAAAATGAATTTAAAACGACTTAGGCATTATATGATTTTTAAAATAAAGGACCAGAAGATAAAAAAATGCCTCAAGGAATCTAAATGGAGGGAGGAGACACCTAAATTAGAAGGAATAAAGAGGGAATTTACATTATAAAACACCTAAGAATTGAGGGAGGAGACACCTACATCAAAGTAAAAGGATGTGGAAACCCTATTAGGGATCCAAGGAGATTCGAGTGATAATAAGGGAGAAGAGAGGAGAGGAGATAAGAAAACACTCCAATAACGCAAACCACAAAATCCAAACAAGCAATCAATGAGAGAGGAGGAGAAAAAAATAACATACCTTGGATTAAAGGCTTGATTCATCTAAGAGAAAGTAGAGTAGGAGCACTGACAACAGCGGACTTCCGTGAAATCTTGAGAATCACGACTAAAATTAGTATGGTTAGCGTTCTTTAAAATAGATTGGGGCGGGTTTTATTAAGGCTTCCAAAAAAGCTCTAATAGAGATACCTTTTGTCAGTGCTAAATTAATAAGCACTGATAAAGGATTTATATTTATAATTATAAATAAAAATATATATAAAAATTTTTACAAGTATTTTTATATGATTATAAATGTATTTATATCATTATATATATTTATATAATTATATAATTATATATATATTAAATATATTCATTATTTAAATATATTTATTATAATTTTATAATCATTTAAATATATAATTATTTATTTCTAATTATATAAATATTTTAATTTTTTTTAATTAATAATTATAAATATATAATTTTATAAACATGGTAAATATATATTTATAATTATTTATTTATAAATATAAATATATTTATATTATTATATATATTTATATAATTATATATATAGTTATATAGGGATATATAATTATATATATTTAAGGAATATATATAAATATAAATATAAATATAAATATAGTAAGTTTGTTCATTATTTAAATATATTTATAATAATTTTATAATTATAAATATAATTATATATATATATCTATATTTATTTAATAAATAAATATAAATATAAATATAAATGTAGAAAATATATTCATTATTTAAATAAATTTATTATAATTTTATA
Organism: Viscum album; assembly: GCA_963277665.1. NCBI lineage: Eukaryota > Viridiplantae > Streptophyta > Magnoliopsida > Santalales > Viscaceae > Viscum > Viscum album. The sequence continues at coordinate 1,847,307,673 of OY728150.1, forward strand.
ATTATTTAAATATATAATTATTTATTTATAATTATATAAATACTTTAAAATAAATAATATTTACATACTTATATCATTACATATATTTATATAATTATATGTATATATTTAATAAATAAATATAAATATAAATATAGTCATATATTCATTATTTAAATAAATTTATTATAATTTTATAATTATATATATATATATATATATATTTATTTATAATTATATAAATACTTTTTTAAAAAATGTTATTCATATATTTATAATTATAAATATATATTTATAAATATAATAAATATCTATTTATAAATATATTTATTTTTAAATATTTATTTACAAATATATTTTTAACATTATTAATGAATTTATAATCTTAAATTCATGCATGTTAAAAATGAGTGAAATTGAATAATTAAAAACGAGTACACTTTAAAAATATTGAAAAAATGGATAATTTTTATTAATTAAATATAACTTATTAAAAAATATGGATATATATTGAAATAAAGATGAATACATATTGAAAATATTAGAATATAATAAATAAATATAAATAAATAAATATTAGAAAATGATTAAATTTAAAAAAAATATATATTAAAAATGAATAAATAATACCTAACTGTAATAATATTAAAAATAAATAAATAAAATTTACTTATTAAAAATATATATATTAAATTTATCATGTTATTAAATTAAATTCTAAAATTTGAATAAATTACATAAATATTAGATGTATGTGTTTCTATATAAGATTCCATTAGTTACATAAATATTTGCACGCACACGTTGTATATAAAAATGCATTAATTACATATATGTATGTGTGAAATCAATATAACACATGTTTGATATATGTTAAATCGAAAAATAAAACGACATTCAATTAATGTCCACTACTCGATGCAATTAATTAGTATTTTTAATTAATATTGTTTTTTAATTATAAACCATTTTCACTAAATATATGATTTATTTAATGTATGCATTAATATTTTGTATTATATAAATCATAGTTTAGAAAATTCTATATATATTGATATATATATATATATATAGAAATATATATGAATATATTTCTATATTAAATGTATTAGTGAATAATTATGTTTAAAAACCATTAAAAATGAATAATACATTAATATGTTTTTAATTATTACATTTTATTCATTATATATATTTATATTTAATATATATTTATTAATATATATATTGAACTTATTCATTTTTATCAATAATTATTTCATTAATAATTTTTTAATAAATTTTCAATTTATTCATTTTTAATTTTTAGTTTAATTATTACAATTTATTCAATTTTAATTTTTTTGATTAATTATTACAATTTATTCATTTTATATATCTATATTTAATATATAATATTTATTAATATTTATAATCTCTATATATTTATATTAAATTTATTCATTTTTATCAATAAATATTTAATTAATAAAATGTTTAATATTTTTCTTAATTTATTCAATTTTAATTTTTATTTATTGAATTATTTAATTTTATTCATTTTATATATCTTTGTTTAATATATACTATTTATTAATATTCATAATATATATATATATATATATAATTTATTCATTTTTATCAATAATTATTAAATTAATAATTTTTTAATATTTTTTAATATACTCATTTTTAATTTTTATTTGTTTAATTATTTCATTTTATTCATTTTATATATATTTATTTAATATACTATTTATTAATATTTGTAATATATATATATATATATATTAAATTTATGAATAATTATTTAATTTAAAAAATTAATATTTTTTAAATTTATTCATTTTTATTTTTTATTTTTTAATTATTTTAATTATTTATTATTTTTAATAATTTTATTTGTTTTATTGGTTTGTTTAAAAAAAATTGGTTATGGATTGGGTAGGGTCCTTTAGGACCTGAATATAAAGGTGGGCGGATAGCCGGGTCAAGCATTGGGTGGGCCAAGGCCTACATGGGCCCATGGAAGGTGCATATACATGTGTGAAATGTATATAGGGGCCCATACCCGTATCAAGCTTATGAGGAATGGATGCAGCATAATGATATATAAAGGAGCGCCCTCTCGTGCGCTATTTTGATGGGGGATTCACCCAATGATCGTGACCTTTATTAGTGCTGATAATAAAGCACTGATAAAAGGTACCCTTTATCATTATTTTTTAGTGTTGATAAAGAGAACCTTTATCCGTGTTTTTTTTCTAGCGTTGATAAAGGCCAGCGCTGTTAAGGAACCGTTTTGTAGTAGTATCTATTTATATATTTCTTTACTATTACATACCCTAACTCTTTAGGATATTAAGCAAAAAATCACTCAAACTTAGATCAACAAAATCTTTTTTTGTTAACTTTGAGCTTTCAATAAGTCTATACATTCTCCCAGTAGCCTCTTAGATATCATATTATATTCATTATATTTTTCTAAGATTCAAAAAAAAACTACTTTTTGTTTTAGGAAATAACATTTATTGCCTTTTAGTAGAAATATTAAAGAAATAAACAATATTTTTTCCGTATCATATATGGTATTATATGCATTTGGAACATTCCTACTTAAAAAAGAAAACTTTATTAAAATATACCACCAATGGATGGTAGGAACACCTTCCCACATATTTAACAAAAATTTAGATAAACAATTTTATTCGGGATAAATAGTTTTTACAAATCTTCTTCTCAAAACCATGTTATAGAAATTGATGAATCATAAACCATGTGTATACATTTAATCATCTCATAAAAACCCATTATTATCAAACATAATCTCTTATCATATAAGAGAAGTGAGACGAAGATACAGATTTTTTTACTTAGATTCATCCAAGCTTAACACATTCCTTTACATTCAAATTCTTGATGTAGTAAATATTTAATTCATCTCATGAATATAAACTATAAGCTCAATCAATTATTCCTTTGATTTTGAACTCCTATATATTCAAAACACTTGTAAAACATACACTTGGTATCACATACCCTTCAAAAATCGAAGAATTAATTTCTATAACATCCATACCTATTATGGATATTCCATGGAGTTTCACAAAGACCATCAGGTATATTTTTTTGAGAATCCAATCATATTAAATTATTACCTTTCCTATCATCCCTAGGTTTTAATGACCATGATTTTCTTCTTGAAGAAACATTGTTGAATTCTTCAAATAACTTCTCTTCTTCTATTTTTAACTTTTATCCACTTGTACTATCAATATAGTACTAAAATCCGAACATCATATGGCCAGTTCATCCATTCCCAAAACATTGATAACATTGTATAAATGTTTAAATTGAATGCAATAATATTGTCATAAAATTTCAATAAATGAAAATAAGATAAATTTCCTAACCAAAACAAGACATTTTAGTCTCCCTTTTAAAGTATGTTATAGAATTAAACTAATTATAAACCATGTGTAAAAAAACCCTTCTCATTTAATTTAAATAACCATTATTTACAAGAATTTTTCAAGAGTTAAATGAGATATTGTACACATATTATGATGAGTTTATCCAATCTTGAAGCATCCAAGTTATCAATTTAGAAAATCCTTTTCTCCATTACTTTAAAACAAACTTCAAGTTTTAAATCATTCACAACTTATGAACTACTGTATATTTGAAACATTTTGTAAAATATATAGTTGATATCATATAACCACAAGAACAATAAATTTGATTTCTATAACCAATAAGTCTTTAAGGAAAATTTTAGTCTTACCAAGTCATTATTATATTCAATCATATTGAATATCATTTTCCGTACCCAATCATATTGAGTATATGAGGCTAAAATCATTGATGTACCCAATCATATTGAGTACATGAGTTGAGACTAATATTCCTTTGATCATTTCACATCTAATTTATTTTAAAATTTAATGGAATAATCACATTATTCCATAAGCATCTAGATTCACTTGTTGAATCATTTCAATAGTTGGTTACTCAGGAAGGAACTGTTCTAACACAAGAAATATTTCACATTCTCAAGAAATTTTCTTAAGGTACTAATTTTATGAGTTGCTTACTTTATGGTTCCCATTTCAAGGATTAATATAATGTTTACATCAATGATGATTATGAATTTATTTATCATAAAAATTTTTATCAGATTAATATCATGTCTTATATCTTTTCCATATTTCACTAAGTAATGAGTCCACTATAGAATTTCTCTCACCACTTAGTTATTTAGGCAGGGAATCATCCCAATCACAATAGTTGTGACTCTTGGATAATTTAGTGGATAACCATTTATCCAAATCCATCATATAAATTCACCTAACTCTATTCTTCTAATAACCTAATCCCATTAGGGTCTCCTGACTAGTATAACCTAAAGAAAATGCGAAGAAAAGGATTTAAAATGTGAATCTAGGGGCACTCAACTATCACATGACCTACCCATGGATGTTCCAGTGTCACATATCACTAACTTGCCTTACACAAGATAATCCATGGGCATCCAGCTATGGCATAACCTACCTAGTTAGATGATCAAAGTCTTGAAAAGTGTCTCTTCAGAATGAATCTCACACTTAGTATTTGAGGGATTTTCATTTTAAAGTCTCATCAATTTAATATACATCATATGTGTAAGAACCCGGTTTTCTCTCAGGCATGGATCATTTAATTTTCGGTCTAAATATTTACTTTGGACCTAATATGGATTCCTAATGAGTTATTAAAGGTTTCGAGGGTGTCTAGGGATTGTTTGGAGCCCAAAACCCATCTTTTTTAGGGAAAACTAGCTTGGTGCATGATTTAGAGTAAACTATGTAGGAATTCCGCACGGTTTGGAAAACTGTGCGGATTGTGTGTTTTTTTGGACAGATCCACCTCACATGGTTGGCACATGACTGTGCGACCTAACCATGTGAACACCCCTTTTTCCTAGGTACCCATGCATGGCTTGCACATGATTTGATCAAACTATGTGGTGGATGTTATTTTGGGTAGAACCGTCTTACACAGGTTGCGCAGGGTTTGAAAAACCGTGTGCATGCTTAAATTCTATGAAAAATGTCCAAAATATCCTTAATGATATATTTACTCCCCTATTCTTCCCTAATCATAGAACCAATAGGATTAAACCCTTTTTCTCTCATTTTGGAGCTTTTTGAAGGCCAATACTAGGGATCAAGAGATCTCCTTCGTTCGATATCCGATCGAGAGCTTCTGTTGGTCATGTTGGATACACAATAGTAAGTACTTGAGTCCTCTTTATCCATTATTCTCCTCTCTTTCTCTCGACCTAGATATCATTATGTGAGTGTTTTTCACCTTTTCATAGATCTACTCTGATCGAAGCCTAATCAAGGACCAATACCAGAGGAGGAGAGTCATGCAACCCTAAGGTGGGTTGTCTATAAATCATCCCTAAAGTTTGTTTATTTTGGAATGTTCATGTGGGGCCCATTGATTTCATTGGAAGCCATTTCTTAAATTTACATTCCATGATTATACTTGTTAGAATCATATGGTTATGCTCTTTCCAAATATGTAATTTGTTGTTAGTGGTTACACCCACAACTCAATCCGCCCCATGTTGTACCTCTCGAACCCCTCGTGGTTTAATTTTCATGATCACAATCACTCTCTTATTTATCTAATCTTTTTTTAAGTGTTTTCGGATGATAGGCATGATTTCAGGTGGCCAAGGAATTGGGCCAAGAAAGCAAGAAGCCAAAGTGGACTGATTTTCAGTCCATCGGCCAACCGATGGAAGAGCACCGGCCAGCCGATGGAGGCCTGGACAGAAGGCATCTTTCTGTCCAGATCACCGGCCAATCGGTGCCTCACCAGCGGCCAGCCGGTGGCACCCAGCCAGAACAGTGTTTGCTACTGCCTCCTCACCGGCCAACCGGTGGCCTCAGCACCGGCCAGCTGGTGGAGCCTGAGCCCGAGCCCTCTTCCATTTTGCAAGCACCGGCCAACCGGTGGCCTTGCACTGGTCAGCCGGTGGAGCCAGTCAAACTAGCCGTTGGGCTTTTGACCAGCCTGTCCACTTGCCTCCCAATGGCTCCGAAGACCTCTCCAACGGCTCCGAAGACTCCCTAAGGCCATTTGAGGGTTCCCCCTCTATAAATAAAGGACTAGGAACCTCCGGAAGCCTAAGAAAACATACCGGAACTATACCCAAGCCAAAGGAAGCCCACGGGACACATTTCGATCATTTGGCGAACCTCTGGCGGATTGCTCCAAAGGAACTCCAATAGCTCCAACACACTTCCACATCCAAGGAGCACCACAAAAGAAGCTTGGGAGCGCCCTTCATCAACTCCTTCAATCCATTGGCGCCCAAGACTTCCCCATTACGGTTTTTCATTGCTTTATTTATTTTGAGCATCAAATTGGGTTTGTGCCTACAAACCCCATCTCTTTCTCTCATCCTCTCTTTTGGGTTTTCACATCACCTTTAAGGTGTGAAGAGGTTGGTCAAGCCTTTCCTTTAAAAGTCTTGAGACATAGGTGAGCTAGCCTTCACCTGTAAGAAGGCTAGTGGGTTCTTGCTCAACCATTGAAAGCAAGTGGGTTCTTTCATTACCATTAAAAGTAAGCTGTAATAGGTCCTAGACTACCTGTAAAGTCTAGTGGGTTTCTTGCTACAACCATTGAAAAGCAAGCGGTAGTAAATCTCTCAACGGTTGAGTTGGGAGCGGAGACGTAGGCCGGGTTTTAAGCCGAACTCCGTTATCAAGCCTTGTGTCTTGCCTCATTTATTTCCGCTTCACTCTCACTTTGATTTTTAATTTGTTAATTAATTTTCAAAAGGCAATTCACCCCCCCCCCCTCTTGCCATCACTTCCTTCTTTTCTCCGCCCAACAATTGGTATCAGAGCGAAATTTGAGTAATTCCCTAACCGGTTTCAAATTCACGATCTTTTTATGATGGCCTCAACCTCTTTCTCCCCCGAAGGCTATTCTTTGGGTCGTGCTCCATTTTTTGATGGAACCGACTATAATTATTGGAAAACCCGCATGACCACTTTTCTTAGAAGTATAGGCTATGCCATTTATAAAATTGTCATGCATGGTTACACCCTCTCTTCTCCCGATGAATCCAAATGGACCCAAGCCGATATTAGAAATTTCGAGCTTGATGGCAAAGCCATGAACGCTATTCATTGCGGCCTTGATCGTAATGAGTTCAATCAAGTTTCCACATGCACTACATCACATGAAATTTGGAAACTATTGGAGGTTACCCATGAGGGGACCAACAAAGTCAAGGATACTCGATTGGACATGTTTCGTCAAGATTTTGAGTCTTTTACCATGCATCCATCCGAATCTATTACTGAAAAGTTTACTCGATTTACTGACGTTTGCAATGGAAGAAAATCTCTTCGAGATGATGTTTCTACAGAAACAATGTTCAAGAAGATCCTATGGATCCTACCAAGATCATGGGCACCAAAGGTCACGACAATCCAAGAAGCGAAGGACATCAAAAACATGCCGGTCGAAGAGCTCATCGGATCCCTAATGACTTATGAGATCACCATGAGGAGGCAAGCTGAAAAGGAAGGCAAACCGATCAAAACTCCAAAGAACATCGCCTTCAAAGTTCAACAAGAAGAAAGCTCCTCCTCCTCCTCATCTTCCTCTTAAAGCAGCGATTCCGAAATGGAGAATCTTGCCCGCAAGATGCACAAGTTCATGAAGAAGCACAAAAAGAAGAAATCTCGCAAGGCCCGCAAGGCTCAACCCAACGAAAAATCCAAGCCCGAGGTAACATGCTACGGGTGTGGCAAGAAAGGCCATTACAAGCCCGATTGCCCACTCAACAAGAAAAAGGCCAAGCAAAAAGAGAAGAAGAAGGCATTCAAGGCCACATGGAGTGATAGCTCCACATCATCTTCCTCCTCCTCCTCAAGCGACAACGGTAATAAATGCCTAATGGCATTTCACGAGGTAACATCTTCCGACTCCTCTTCCTCTTTTTCTTCCAATTCTTTTAATCACATGTCTTATGAGGATCTCCAACATGCGAGAGATCAATTGGAGGAAGGTTTTCACGAACTTTCTTCCAAATTTGTTTCTTTAAAAAAGAATTTCAAAAAACTCTCTTCCGAAAAGGAACAACTTCTCAAAGAGAAGGAAGAGTTGACCCTCAAAATCCAAAACCTTCCCGATGTTGATTCCATGGAATCAACAATCAAAGATCTAAGGGAATCCCTTGCCAAGTTCACCCAAGGGGAACAAAATTTGACCAAACTCCTATGTTCCCAACGTGTATCTAGAACCACCCAAGGGCTTGGCTATTCCAAGCAAGCTTCCTCTTCCCATGCTCCAACTATTTTTGTAAAGGGGAGCTCCCAATTTAAATTTTGCAATTATTGTAAAAAACCCGGGCACATGATTTATGAATGTGATTGCAAAAATGCCCGGTATGGTAGGCCCAAAACCATTTTCCTTAACGATGAATTTTATAGGAGAAGACCCGCCACTAGACAAGTATGGATTGAAAAATCCCTCTTAGCGAGTCTCACCGGACCGAAATTTGTCTCGGTTTCAAAAACCTCTCCCCGGTGATTTGTTGTTTTTATTTAGGGGGAGTTAGGATCGTTTAAGCCCTTTTGATTTCAATTTCAAAATTTTCGATTCAAACTTTCAATTTCAACACTTGGTATCAAAATTTTCATTTCAAAATATTCAATTCAAAGTGTTATTCAATTTTCTTTTCAAAACTTTCAATTCAAACTGTTATTCAATTTTTCATTTCAAAATTTTTGATTCAAAACTTTCAATTCAAATTTCAAAAATTTCAATTGGTTTAAAATCTCCATCTTGTTTTTCAACTTTTCCCTCAATCAAGTTTTATGCCCCATGCTATTTTTATAATCACAAAGGGGGAGAAAATCTTGGTTGATTAGGGGAGAAATCCTTTAAAGCATGCTTTTCATTTCATTTTCTACATTACTTGTTTTGGTGATTGTGATCATCAAAATAGGGGGAGATTATTGTACCTCTCGAACCCCTAGTGGTTTAATTTTCATGATCACAATCACTCTCTTATTTATCTAATCTTGTTTTAAGTGTTTTTGGATGATAGGCATGATTTCAGGTGGCCAAGGAATTGGGCCAAGAAAGAAAGAAGCCAAAGTGGACTGATTTTCAGTCCACCGGCCAACCGATGGAAGAGCACCGGCCAGCCGATGGAGGCCTGGACAGAAGGCATCTTTCTGTCCAGACCACCGGCCAACCGGTGCCTCACCAGCGGCCAGCCGGTGGCACCCAGCCAGAACAGTGTTTGCTACTGCCTCCTCACCGGCCAACCGGTGGCCTCAGCACCGGCCAGCCGGTGGAGCCTGAGCCCGAGCCCTCTTCCATTTTGCAAGCACTGGCCAACCGGTGGCCTTGCACCGGTCAGCCGGTGGAGCCAGTCAAACTAGCCGTTGGGCTTTTGACCAGCCTGTCCACTTGCCTCCCAATGGCTTCGAAGACCTCTCCAACGGCTCCGAAGACTCCCTAAGGCCATTTGAGGGTTCCCCCTCTATAAATAAAGGACTAGGAACCCCCGGAAGCCTAAGAAAACATACCAGAACTATACCCAAGCCAAAGGAAGCCCACGGGACACATTTCGATCATTTGGCGAACCTCCGGCGGATTTCTCCAAAGGAACTCCAATAGCTCCAACACACTTCCACATCCAAGGAGCACCACCAAAGAAGCTTGGGAGCGCCCTTCATCAACTCCTTCAATCCATTGGCGCCCAAGACTTCCCCATTACGGTTTTTCATTGCTTTATTTATTTTGACCATCAAATTGGGTTTGTGCCTACAAACCCCATCTCTTTCTCTCATCCTCTCTTTTGGGTTTTCACATCACCTTTAAGGTGTGAAGAGGTTGGTCAAGCCTTTCCTTTAAAAGGCTTGAGACATAGGTGAGCTAGCCTTCACCTTTAAGAAGGCTAGTGGGTTCTTTCTCAACCATTGAAAGCAAGTGGGTTCTTGCATTACCATTAAAAGCAAGCTGTAATAGGTCCTAGACTACCTGTAAAGTCTAGTGGGTTTCTTGCTACAACCATTGAAAAGCAAGCAGTAGTAAATCTCTCAACGGTTGAGTTGGGAGCGGAGACGTAGGCCGGGTTTTAAGCCGAACTCCGTTATCAAGCCTTGTGTCTTGCCTCATTTATTTCCGCTGCACTCTCACTTTGATTTTTAATTTGTTAATTAATTTTCAAAAGGCAATTCACCCCCCTCTTTCCATCACTTCCTTCTTTTCTCCGCCCAACACCCCATGTCGAATGTTATGCCATAATTGGGTTTTAGTGTTTTGGAATGTTTGAGACACCGTTAGGGTGTTCCCTTTTTTGACCTTACTAAAGGTGAGACTTCTTATAATAAATGGTTTGTTGTTAATGATAATTGCATAATGGAATGTACCATGTATTCTCACCAATTGACCCACCTAAGTTAAGTGCTTCAAATTGATTATTAAATGTGAAATATGAAATGGAAAGTATACTAAGTATATAAATTGACCTTAAAAAATGATATTGAATAAAGGTTACATGTCTGTATCACCCCTTCCCATATTTATGGAAGGTAGAAGAGTGAACCTCTATAATTGAATATGCTTTAATGGTTAATTAAGACTTGATTTCATGGTGTTAATGCTACTTGGCCTATCCACACTAATCGAAGACAAGGCTTGGACCAATAAATAAATAGTTTCAACTCTAATTGACCTATCCACACTAATGGAAGGAAATACTTGAACCAAATTAATTACTACATGATTTCCATATTAAAAGGAATGGATTGACCTGGCCTCGCCTTGGATTCTGAGAGGATAATTCCTTGGGACTTATGAACCCCATTCAGATTCAAGGATACAATTTTCATAGGTTGATACCCACATAGAATCTGGTCCTTTTCTATTCTTACATTATTATAGGATTCCTTGGATACTCTCCTTGGTTCCAGCATTGACATGTAGGTGCCATAGTTATAGCCCATTGGGCCCTATCCTTGTTTTTCCCTGTTTTACCTTGTTCGTTCCCCTTGGACTCTGTAGCTACCTTATTGTTGAATTCCTTGGATTTCGCTCCTTGGATTACACTCTTACCCCTTATCTAGACTCCGATACTACTGAGTTATTGTTCAATGAGATCTACGTTAACTTGGTTATTACCCTAGAAATCCCTCACTAGATATAATTTTTAGGTTTCCTTATTATGTCTTGGGAACTTCACTACTTATACTATCATGAGGTGATGTCAGTGCTGGCTATACCTTACGTGGCCTATTAACATTAAATGGTGGTTACTTAATTAATGAATTAGTTACATGTTCAGAAACCAGCCAAGGGATGAAGCAGGTACTTGGGTATTTAGTTATATTGTACTACTTGCTTTACTTTATATATGCATGTCTTCACAATGATATATTCCATTACATGATTTGGATGTTATATACACCATTGGTGGTGGCCCACTGAGTATAATATCACAGCCTCTCTGGGTTCCGTTTGGTACCTAGAGTAGATTTCATGGTTGCAGGTGTTAACAAAGGGAAACATACAACTTTAAACACTTGATTTCTTGTTGTTTAGGATGGATCCTGATAGCAGATGACCGAGTTGGATCGCGGGATGCTTGGAGTAGCCTTTGTTTTCTTTTACTTTGTGGAAAATGTTATGAATATTGTCTTGTATCCATGTTTTCTAGTTTTCTAGTGACATGACATTACATCATCATTGTTCCAGTTGTTACAGTTATTATTATTCTCATTTATTTAGTGAATTAGTTTGCTTCCACTATTTATTTATATTGCTTCTACTATTTGTTATTTGTTTACTATTCACTTATATCCCTTCCACTATGCTACACTCAGCTAATGAGGGCATAGTATTCCCACAGACACACCCTAGGCCCTCCCTGCTGGTTAGTATCTTCTGGCGTTTGGGGAGATGCGCTTGAGGCCATGTGGCCCACTTGGCTCGGAGCACCCGTTAAGTGGAATCCGGGTCCGGGATGTCACAAAGTGGTATCACAGGTGGTTTCTTTTCTTGCCTTACTATTTGGGGATAATATATTAGAGAATAATAATGCTTGAGACTTGGTCATAAGATGTTCCTGGTCATTGGGAACCCATATTCGGGGTAAAGAAACCATGTTTCTTAAATTATAATTGTTATTCTACTTTTTCCTGTTACAGTTGATATTATTTCACCATTGGGTAACACACATTCTTTGTGGTGTTGTTGATTATTATTCTACTTGATAATTTATTTCATCCTTAGCCCGATGATATGAGGGAAAATATCATTGTTACATGAATCATTATAGGCACCTAGAGTTCACATGTCATGCATATTTCTATTCCATATAGGTACATTTCACTACTTTTCATTTCTTAATATTCTTGTGAATGTTGAGTGATGTTGTGATAGTTTACTTGAACTTGTATTACTTTGGATGCAATTGAGCGATTTCATGTCTCAATTCATGAGGTGTATGGGCCCTCATGGGTTGGGATGATTAATTTACCAAGTCAAGCCATTATACTATAAATAAATGGGCATCATTTATGGTGATAAGTGTATGGGAACTGATTCATCAGAAATGGATATCCATTATAAAGTGAATCTGGAAATCTAAAATGAATTGGTTTCACATCCTTATCCTACCTTGTCATGTCTATGAAAGGTAAAGGAGTGAACCTAGAAATTAACTAAAAAATGACATGAAACTTATACTTGAGAACTTACCGATACCTGGTCGTCTAAGCGGGTAGTTTGGGTAGTATGAATTGGGTAGTGAGTTTTCTTAAGTTCATTTTCTACTAGTAATTCTATCTCCTTAATTCTAATATTATTCTAAGGTGTGTTCTTGGCATTTTTAGACCAGTACCACCACGACGTCCTCGCGTAGTTCTCCGGGAAGGTGGTGATGATAATGCTCTAGACATGGTGGGACCTGAGCTTCTAGTCTTACATCTAGAAGTGTTAATTGAGGAACTACCTATTGTACCTATCTGAGAACTAATACTCAAGTCCGTGATAGTTTCATATGTCTGATGAAGTCCATGCATGGTGCTCCCCGGGTTGCACCTACGATGGCTGGTCTGACCCGCGAGTTCCAAAAATATCATCCTCCTAATTTTCAGGGGATGGTGGTTCTTAGGCTGTTGAGTCTTGGATAGAGGACATGTTGTCTATCTTTGAGCATCTGGAAATTCCTACAGATCAGAGAGTTAATATTTATCAGTTCTTTCCTCAGTAACTGAGAGCTGACAGACCCAGAAATTTCATTCATCTCGAGAATGGTTCTATGTTAGTTATGGAATATTTATCAGTTTCACCGATTTATAGTGCTTTTCACCACTTTTAGTTGGTGATGAGATTTCACAGGCTATACATTTTGAGGATGGGCTCTAGTACACCATATGAACTTTGGTGAATGTCTTTCTCCTTCCTACATTTTCTGAAATAGTTTATCAGGCCCTTATCAATGAACGTAACCTTAGGGATGGAACAAGTATCAGGTTTAAAGGATCAATGCCATGTTAGGCCATTAGTTCTTCCAATGGTAGGAAATGTTACCTTGAGGTTTCTTGTCAGGTTAGTGGTAGCCAGAGTATCTAGTTTGATATCTCTTTGGTGTGTCATCCCTGTGGAAGACTGAGGAATAAGAATCCCCAATGTGATAAAGTCCCTATCGAGTGTTGGGCTTTCGGCTATATGGGTCATCTTTAGATCTTTTTTAAGACCTTTCCACCAACTTCGAGTGGAAAAGGATCAACATCAGCTCCACCTTTAGGAGAAAGTTATTTTTTCACCACGTCAAGCGGGGAGATGGAGTAGCACCGGCATGTCTGGCCGAGGAGGAGGTTATGGTCATGGTAGTCTGACCCTTGATCACCAGCAACAACAGTAGAGAAATCATAATCGTGGTAGTCCATATGTTACACAGGGCTATGGATTAGGTCAGTTATATGCATTATAACTGATACATGAGGATCAGGCTGTGGGACCATCTACAATATGAGGTACTATTCTCATAGCCTCCACTATTGTCTCTTCTTTGTTTGATATAGGTGCTTCAAACTCTTTCATTTCTCTATCTATCGTGGAAAGTCCCAGACTAGAGATATAGTATCACTATGGTGTAATGACCCTCGATACACCATTGGGAATACGGATGGAGGGAATATGCTAGTGCATGGACTATCCCCTTGAGGTTGGAAGTTACCCTTTCTTGTGGAATCCCTTTTTTCTCGAGATGAAGGGATTCAATTTCATTCTCAGGATGGTCTGTTTAGTCCATTATCACGCCTTTTTAGATTACTATCACTTAACTGTCTCTTTTACATCAGTTGAAGGTAAAAATTATCTTTTCAAAGGTGGGTGGGATGTCTAGGCTGAGAGCGATGGACCAAAGCATCATGGGCTAGGTGGAGTGACCACCCAGATTGAAAATCTTTTCATAGAGGATTAGGGTTTTCTCAAACTGATTTCCCTCTAGTAGTTGATCATTTTAGGAAAGTCTTTCCTGATGACTTTTCTGGCTTACCTCCTAAGAGAGAGGTATAGTTTATAATAAATCTTGTTCCAAGAGTATCTCCAGTGTCTATTCATAACAACCATGCCAAACATAATTACCATTCCAAACATCTTGAGATCATTCTGAGTACACTAAGAGAGCATCATATTTATGCCAAGCTTGCTAAGTGTGACTTATGGATTGACAAGCTCCACTTCTTGGGTCATATTATTTCAGAATCAGAAGTTTCTTGGGGATTTCTAGACATTATAGGAATTTCATGTAGGACTTATCACATCTTTATTCACGTATTATTATACTTACAAAGAAGGGTGTTAAGTTCCTGTGTTCAGAAGCACACGAGAAATACTTTCATGAATTGAAAGGGAGGATTGTCTCGACATCGATTTTGATTCTTCCAGAACCTGGAAAAGGTTATATCATCTTTTGTGATGCATCGGGAATTGTCCTAGTATCAGTGTTGATATAGTAAGACAAATTCATTGCATACAGATCTCGGTAGTTGAGGCCTCATGAGATAAATTACATGACTCACGACCTTGAGCTAGCAGCAATTGTCCATACCTTACATTGCTAGAGACATAATCTGTTGGGTGAGCACTTTTTGGTGTATACAGATCACAAGAGCCTCAATTATATCTTTTATTAGCATGACTAGAACCTTATACAATGAATATGGGTCAAATATCTACAATCCTTTGATTTTGAGCTTGCCTATACACTTGGAAATGGCAATGTGGTCACTAATTCACTGAGTTGGAAAACTCAAACATAGTCCATACAGGAAGCCAGTGATGAATAGAAGTTAATGAACTTATTTTTTGAACTTCATCTGGAGTTTCATGATAGTCATGAGTAGTCTTACCTCTCAGCCTTAACAATTACCTCTTCCCTCCTTGAGAAGGTGAAGAGTAGGCAGTTTTCAGATCCTAAAGGTTTAGTTCTCTATGAGAGTATATCAAAAGATAACCCACCTCCAGATTGATTAGTGGATAGAGAAGACATCCTTCATGTACGTGGATATGTCTGGGTTTCCACATACATGAGAGAGGAGTTTATGAAAGAGTACCACACTTCTCAATGGGTAGTTCATCTAGGTATCTCGAAGATGTATCGAGATATGAGATGCCAATATTGGTGGCATGGAATAAAACATCATATTGCAGACTTCATCACTAGGTGTTCCACTTGTTAGTAGATGAAGGTAGAGCACCAAAGAACTGTAGGCTTGTTACTGCCACTTCTAGTCCTGGAAAGGAAATATGAAGATGTTTCTATGGATTTTTTAGTTGGGTTACCTAGGTCGCCAAGTCATAGTGATGCTATCTGGGTAGTCATTGATTGACTAAAAAAATCACCCCACTTAATTCCTATATGGGAGAATTTCTCATTTGATGAGTTGGGAAGATTGTATATCCATGAGATCATACGACTAGATGATTTTTTACATACTATCATTTTAGATAGGGATGCTCGTTTCACTTCACGGTTCTAAAAAGGTTTGCAGAAATCCATGGAGACTCAGGTGATTCTAGGAACATATTTTCACCCTTAGACCAATGGACAATTTTAAAGGACAATACTGATTCTAGAGGATATGCTCTGAGCATGTGTCCTTGATTTCATCGGTTCTTGGGTGAAGCATATCCCTCTCGTTGAGTTCTCTTATAATAACTATTTTCAGTAGATGATTCAAATATATTCTTTTGAGGACTTATATGGTAGGCTATTCCATTCACCCTTGTACTGGATAAAGGTAGGTGAGATGGCCCTACTAGGCCCTCATCTTGTTTGGGAGACTTTAGAATAAGTTTAGCTGATCAGGAAGCATATGAATACTGCTCAGTCTAGATAGAAATCATATGTTGATCACCATCGATGACCTCTTGAGTTCGAGGTTGGGGATTTTATTTTTCTTTAGGTATCACCAAATATAGGGAATAGATGGTTAAGGAAGTAGGAAAATCTATCGCCTCGTTACATCAGACCATTCGAGATCCTAGAGAGAGTCAGGCGGGTAGCCTCTCGGTTAATACTACCTCAGAGGTACTATGCTATGCATGACATATTTCATGTCTCTTAGCTTCAACAATATCATGACAAACCATATCATACCTTTGATCCCAAATAATTTGAGTTGTATGATGATGTTACCTTTGAGGAATATCTAGTAAGCATCGTTAACCAAAGCACAAAGGATCTCTGAGGCAAGTATGTCCCTCTCGTAAGGGTGATATGGTAGCGTGACTGAGTACAAGATGATACTGGGGAGAGGGAAGATGACGCACATGCTCAATGGACAAATTTGTTCTCAAAAAATGTTTCTTTACCCTTAGAAGGAGAACTCGGGGGTGAGTTCTTTTAAGGGGGGAAGACTATAAGAACCTGGTTTTTTCTCAGGTATGGATCCTTTAATTTTTGGTCTAAATATTTTCGTTGGACCTAATATGGATGCCTAATGAGTTATTAAAGGTTATGAGGGTTTCTGAGGCTTGTTTGGAGCCCAAAACCCATATTTTTGGGGAAAATCGGCTTGGCACATGGTTTAGAGTAAACTGTGCAGGAATTCCACATGGTTTCAAAAACCGTGCAGATTGTGATTTTTGGACAGATCCACCACACACAGTTGGTGCACGATCATGCAGCCTAACCATGAGAACACCCCTTTTTCCTATGTACCTATGCATGGATTGCACATGGTTTGATCAAACCATGTGGAGGATGTTATTTGAGGCAGAACTGTCATGCAAAGTTTTCTCACAGTTTGAAAAACTATGCAGACAAATTGTGTGAAGGCTAAAATTCTATGAAAAATGTCCAAAATTACTTTAATGATCTATTTACTCCCCTCTTCTCCCCTAATCTGAGAACCAACGGGATTAACCCCTTTTCCTCTCATTTTGGATCTTTTTGAAGTCCAAAGTTAGGGATCAAGATATCTCTTTCATCCATAATACGATCAAGCTTCCATTTATCACATTGGATGTACAACGGTAAGTACTCGAGTCCTCTTTAACAGTTCTTATTCTATCTTTATCTCGACCTAGATATCATCATGTGAGAATTTTAAACCTTTTTACATATCAACTCCAATCTATGCCAAATCAAGGGCCAATACAATAGGAGGAGATTCATACAACCCTAAGGTGGATGGTCTATAATTTGTCCCTAAAGTTTGTTGATTCTGGAATGTTTGTGTGGGGCCCATCGATTTCATCGGAATTTGTTTCTTAAATTTACATGCCATGATTATACTTGTTAGAATCATATGAGTGTGATATTTCCAAATATGTGATAAATTGTTAATGGTTACAACCACAACTCAATCCAACCCATGTAGAAGGTTATGACATAATTGGGTTTTAGTGTTTCGACATGTTTGAGACACCATTCGTGTGTACCCTTGTTTGACCTTCCTAAAGGTGAGACTTCTTATAATAAATGGCTTGTTGTTAATAAGAATTTCATAATGGCATGTACCATGTATGCTCACCACTTGACCCACCTAAGGTAAGTGATTCAAATTTATTATTAAATGTGAAATGTCAAATGGAAAGTATACTAAGTATATAACTTGGCCTTACAAAATAAGATTAAATAAAGATTACATGTCTATATCACCCCTTTCTATATTGATGGAAGGTAGCAGAGTGAACCTCTATAATTGAATATTCCTTAATGGTTAATTAAGACTTTATTTCATGGTTGCAATGCTACTTGGACTATCCACACTAATGGAAGACATGGATTGTACCAATAAATAAATGGTTACAACTCTACTTGAACTATACACACTAATTGAAGGAAAGATTTGAACCAAATGAGTTACTACATGATTTCCATATAAAAATGAATGGGTTGACCTGACCTTGACTTGGATTCTAAAAGGATAATACCTTTGGACTCAGGAACCCCATTCCAATTCAAGGATATAGTTTTCTAATGTTGATACCCACCTAGACTCTACTACTTATCTATTCTTACATTATTATAGGATGCCTTGGATACACTACTTGGTTCCATCATTGACATGTTGGTTCCGTGGTTACAACCCATCGAGCCCTGTCCTTACTTAGCCCCATTTTACCTTAGTCGATCACCTTGGACTCGGTAGGACCCTTATTGTGGAATTATTTGGATTATAATCCTTATATTACAATATTAACCCTTAGATAGACTTATATACTACTAAGTTAGTGTTCTTTGAGATCTATGTTACCTTGGTTATTACCCTGGAACTCCCTCATTGGATATCATTTTCAGGTTGCCTTGTTATGTCTTGGGGCCTTCACTACTTATACTATCATGAGGTGATGTCAGTGATGGCTATGCCTCATGTGACCTATTAACATTAAATGGTGATTACTTAATTAATGAACGAGTTACATGTTTAGACACCAGTCGAGGGATGAATTAGGTACTTGGGTATTTAGTTATATTTTACTACTTTATTTACTTTATATATGCATGAATTCACACTACTATATTCCATTACACTGGCCAGATGTTATAGACACCATTGCTGGTGGCTCACTAAGAATAATCTCACACCCTCTTTGGGGGTCGTTTGGTACCTGAAGTAGATTACATGGTTGTAGGTGTTGACAAAGGGAAGCATACTATTTCAAACACTTGATTGCTTTCTGTTTAGGATGGATCCTGATAACAGATGACCTACTTGGATCTTGAGATGCTTGGAGTATCCTTTATTTTCTTTTACTTTATGGAAATTTTTATACTTATTATCTTGTATCCATGTTTTCTAGTTTTCTAGTTACATGATATTACATCATCATTTTTCCAGTTGTTACAGTTATTATTATTCTCATTTATCTAGTGCATCATTTTTCTTTCGCTATTTATTTATATTGCTTACGCTGTTTGTTATCTATTTACTATTCACTTATATCCCTTCCACTGTGCTACACTATGCTAATGAGTGCATAGTCTTCCCATAGACACACCCTAGGACCTTTCTACTAGTCAGCAACCTTTGGCATTTAGGGAGATGTGCTTGAGGCCATGTGGCCCACCGAGCTATGGGAACCCGTTAAGTGAATCTGGGTCTGAGATGTCACAATATGCATATTAAATTCATAACTATTACATCATATGCCTGAATGGCCTGAAGGCCTTCATTTTTATTGATTTTTGATAACCCCCCTTTCATTCTCTATGTATTAATTCTTATAATAATTTAGTTTTGGAAATCCCTATTCCAACTACTAAATTAATGTGTTCACACCACATTAATGTGTAACTCTTTACACAAACCACAAGTCCGTGTTAATCACCCAAAAATAGAAGTTAAGTATATTTGTACATATCAAAATACATCATATGCATAAGGTACATGAACAATTCATGTAAAGGAATATAGTTATATGAGATTAACAAACACCACAAGAGTAATCCTAGAGTGATAGATAACAAACCACATTCTCTTTCCTAGCCAAGACAAGCCTCTAGGAAAGTAGGTGGTCCTACCCAAATTCCCTCTACTTAGGGATACTTTACCCAAGATAGAATTCAATCCATGATATCTCTAATACCTAATATTTAATAACTATTCCCAATAACTACTCTTAAGATCATAACTAAAATTACAAACCAAGGCCAAGGTAGATGAAAACTAAATTTTATGATATCAAACCTTACATGATATACAAGGCTCTATCCTAGAAGTAACTCATCATATAAATTTTAGCATAAAATAATTCATAATAAAAAAAATTATAACTATGAATAAAATAAGGAAAAATATTTAAATAAATGAACAATTAAAATATTTAAATATGAACAAAAAATTTAATAAATAAAATCTAATTATAAACTCTTTTATAATTTTTGCTTCAAAATTATGGATATTCTATAATTTTGAATATAATCTATTTATATTATTTCCATTATGACTTATTTCATATTTATCATAATGTGGAATTTATATTTTAAATATATAATATTATATGAATTATAAACTATTTATAATTCAATTTATATTGTGTAAACCTTTTACCTAATCTAAATATCATGTACTTAATTATTATTTAAACCTTGATCATATCAAATATTAAAACACTTTTTGATGTTTCTTAAATAATATCCCAATAATTCCCCTTTAATTTGATTAATTTGAAATTAATTAATTATGAATTAAAAATTAATATTAAGTAAATTTAATAAATAATCAATTTATTTATCTTCCAAAATATGATACATTTATGAACTATTCCTAAAAAATACTAATTATAAACCTTTTATAAATTAACAAGAATATCAAAATTCTATATTATTTTCAATATGAACACTTTCAGATGAGGATAAAATATTGGGGAACCCAGATAGTCTATAATGAATTGCTTCAGATGAGGATAGAGTTGGTCATCTTCACCGTGCATGACTCTTTGAATTTGGAAGATTGAGAGGGTATGACATCGCCATAGGTATTGTTCCCATGCATTTTTTCATGAGACAACTTTCCGAGTAGCCATGCTCTGGTGGAGGCATGCCTTAATGATGTTGAAGCTAGGAGGAGGCACTTTTTCGTAGTCTTTTTCTGGGTTGCAACCCTATTATTTTTCGAATTTTTTTAATTTCTTGATGTCCTTGAAGTCTTGGTTTCCCCACCCTTTACCCTTAAAAGGAGGCTTATCCAAAATCAATAAAAATATTGGCTTTCAGGCCATTCAGTTAGTCAATATGAACACTTTCACATTTTATATTTAATGGAATTTATATGATACTTCATGAATTATAAACATTTTATAATTCAATATTTGTTATATAAACATTTTTATATAATCCAAATATCATAGACGTTGGAATTTATAAACACTTTATAAATAACATTTTATGATTTATAAATAAACCATTTATTTTTATATCATAAATCATGACATTTAATTTTTCAAAATTTATTAAAAAATAATTATCAATTAATCATAAATATTTTATAGTTAATTAATTTATAAAACGATTCTATAAATTTTTATAAATATTTAAAATTTATTTTTCATTATTTATAAACATTTTATAAATAATATAATTAAATTCATAACTAAATTCTCTTGATTAAAATAATTACTTTATTTATTTTCATAAACAAGAGTAATAAATATGATCTTTTCATATTTATTTTCTAGGCTTGAAAAATTCCATTTTGTAATTAAAATGTGTTTTTTCATAAACTAATAAACACATTGATTCATCAAATAAGACTTCACTCTGATACCACTGAAGGGATTTTTATAATAATCATATGATCATATGTAGTGTAAGAGAGCCCAAACATAGGCATATCTATCTTTAAGAATCAATGCATAAATAAATCTATAAAATATAGTACCTGGAAAATACCAACAACAATAATCTTCTTCTTCCTCGGTGAAGGAGAATGTTTAATAAAGATCATGAAGCAGTGAACAAAAGCACCCTACCTTATAGGGGGGTATATTATCCAATGTATCCATGATCATATCATGAGTATACTTGAATACTAAAGTGGTTCTTATTTCCCCGTCTCAAATGATGAACCACAATTTGGGAGTAAGAGAAAATTGAGAAGCTTTATCACAATTAGATATTTTCAACATGAGGGACCACATCCCTTTATATAGCCATCCATAACACATTTCATTAAATGAAACACATTTTCCATATTTATGTATCCATATAAATTTATTCCTATTGACATTAATTCATTAAATCTAATTCAATTAATATCCAATCTATTTAATCCATTCATAACAGATTCATAATAAAAAATGTTTGGGAGAAATAAATATATATATCATAAACAAATATTTCTTATCACATATATTTAATGCATGAATTATTATTAAACATACACTTATATATAATATCATATTATATATATAGTGATTATTTAACCGTTACAACTATTACCCATACCAAAATGGAAATGAGAAAACATCACCATAGATTTCATTGTTAGAATCCCCAAAGCATACAATGACCATAATTATATTTGGGTTTTAATCAAAAAACTTATGAAGTTAAAACATTTCATTATTATCAAAGAATATTTATCTCTTGATCATATTTTTAGGATATACATTAATAAAATGGTAAGGTTACATGTACCACATTCTATTATATCTGATCAAGATCCAAGGTTCACCTCAAATTTCTAATGAAGTATTCAACAAGATCTAGATATAGAGTTGTGTTTTAGTATTACTTATCATCCTTAGATAGATGGTCAATCTAAGAGAATAATTTAGACCATAAAGGATATGTTTATATCATATTCTTTGGATTCCAAAGGTGGTTGGGATTAACACCTTCCACTTATCAAATTCTCTTATAACAATAACTTTCACTTGAGCATTCAGATGACTCCTTATGAATACCTCTATGAAAAAAAGTTTATAAATACAATTTTTTAGGGATGAAGTTGTATAAATAAATCAATTACTACCTAAGTAAGCTGAGGAAATGACAGAGAAGTTTAGAACCATTCAGTGTCTCATCAAGGTAGCTCAGAGTCGATATAAGGGTTATACTGACAATCATTGGTGAGATCTAGAATTTCATGTTGATAAGAAGGTATTCCTAAGAATATATACATGGAATAAGGTTATTAGATTTAGAAATAAAGTAAGACTAATCCCAAGGTATATTGGTCCCTTTAATATTATTGATCGATTAGGTACTGTAGCTTATAGCTTGGTGCTTCCACCAAACCTCTTTCAAGTTACACTATGTTTCACATATCTCTCCCGAGGAAGTACATACCTGAAAATTAACATATACTGAACTCATAGGTTATACCATTGGGGTATGATCCTTCTTATGAAGAAAAACAGATATAAATATTAGATTATAGAGATAAAGTGCCACAGAATAAGACTACTCACATGGTTAAAGTTCTTTGTGGAAATCATAAATTTGAGGAAGCTACATGAGAAACTGAGGATGTGATAGAGAAGAGATATCCTCATTTTTTTGTATCAAATTGAAAAAAATGAGGGATAAATTTATTTTAAAGGAGGTAGAATGTAATAACTTTATATTTTATATTCATTTCCTTTCAAATAAACTTGAATAATTCAATAGCTTACTTTACACACAACCCCAAGTCTAAATGAACTCGTGATATATGATACATTTATAACCTAGCCATTGGATTGATGAATATAAATAAAATTAACCTCATTATGAAATATATATATATATATATAAATGTTTTCTAAAATTAAAATGTATTGACTAATTCCTAAGAAATTATCATTAAATTCTTAATGAAATTATTTAATGGTTAAATGACAATTTTTTTGAGGAAATGAATTTTTATACATGTTATTTTTTTATCTAAAAAAGTGTATTTATCATTATTAAAAAGTTATTTTATCTAAATTTGTTGTTAATTTATAAATAAAAAACAATACATTATTTATCTAAAGGTTAGGAATGAAGATAAAATCATTTAAAGTTAAAAAATTTATTTTTAATAAATCTGTTTTTATATGCGCAATGTGTTTTTATCATAATAAAATAAATAATTATTTATCAATGGTTTTAATGAAATAAATATATTATATAATCAATAAAATATTTTAATATTCATTTTATTGTTTTTACTCAGCAAGGAATGAAAGTAAATTCAGTTTTATGCTTAAAAATACATTTTTGAAAAAATAGTTTTTCATTACGTTTTATGAGTTTATTTTAAAATGAATTTATAACATTTCTAGGAATTGAAATTGTTAAAATGGTATCCATATTTGGAATTAGAATTTCCAAATTTATTATTTATTCCCCTTTCATTTTTTGTCATAATGAATAGTAAAAATAATAAAAATTTATTATCAAGTTTAAGGTTAAAATGGGTTTACCGGGGGGGGTTAAAACAAGATATATGAGTGATATTTCCACATAAACTTGTATAATTATTATTGGTTGAAGATATTTTAACATTTTATTAACCTAAATTTGAATATGTATCCATTTAGAAGCATTTGGATTGAGTAATACATTAATATATTTTACCTTTTTGAAAAATTCCAAGCATGTCCTCTCCCTCACTTATAATAGGAAACTACCTATCCTATCTTATATATACTTAAATATACTCTTATATCAACCAATACGTACCCAAATTATTTTACAACATCCCTTCCCACATCTTAGAGTTCCTAGTTTGATTATAATATCATCTATTAAAGGCTTACAGTTCAATCCAAATAAGGTTTCCCAACAAAGAGGTATAACTATTAACTGAGTACTTTCAATTTTATTTCCTATTATACCTACTATAAATATACGGTATCTATTATAAAATAATTAATTTAGTGTCTTAGATAAACTATATTATTATTATTATGATGGAAAAAACATTTCCCACATCATTTCCATCAAATGGGAAATGAAAGTATCGTTTGTGTGTACGTGTGGACTACCACCACTTTGGGATATAATCAACATTGGGGGTGGGGTTTGGGGGGGGGGGTTGGGGGGTGAATCAGTGTTGGGAACTTTTTCACCAATTCTAAATTTTACCCACTTTACCACTTAGACCTATTAAGATATTTATTCCCATTTCTTTATCACATGTAAGTATTATGGAAGTAGGTAAAGATGGTATATAATATTTTTACAGGGATAACTACTCAATAAGTATATCTATTCTTTGGAATGGTATAGAAATAATTCAATTCCACACAACCACCAAAAAATAATCCTTTAATCATGGTTACACTAAGTTGGGAATAACCTTTCACTTGTATTTCACTATAGTCAATTGATAGTGCTTGTTTTATAGCTCATGACTGGTTCTTTATATTTCCTCTAAATACAGTCTTCACCTATTAAGGTTATTTGTAAAACTAAGAAATTATTCCACCTATTTAGTCTTATAATGGATATCACAGTGTTGATTTTGTTCTTCTTCTAACTTCATCACTTGTTACTTGCACAATAGTATGAAACCAACTCTTATTCTTCTTTAAACAGAAAATAGAAAGATGTGTTTTCCTCTTCATCTGAATTTTGTCATAATAATATGAATATGTTGTGGACTGATAATCTCAGAATTATTCTTGGACCCAAATGATAATCACAACTTTTTTTGGTATATGGTCAAACCTCTATGATTCCTTATACTAAACTAAATGCCCAGTATTTCTATAATCACAAACCTACTTTTTGATTATCCAAACAATGAAACCTTATCTCAATGTTATCATAATTAATTCTATTATTATTTGATACAATATTAGCAGTGAATGTAGTATTGGTTAAATTTTGTTTTTCTTGGTGTAATAATTATTTATTCAACCAAATTTCACCAAAATTTAAATATTAATTCATGCAATAATGATCTTGTAAAATACTAATTCAGTAAAAACTCAGATATAAACTCTTCTGATATTCTTCCTGACTTTAGTCTCAATTTCACTTCACACTATTTATGAAAATCATATCGCATGTGAATTTCTCAATCTTTATGCATGTGTAATATAATGCATAGGCTTCTCAAATTCTAGCATGTATATATTACTTATTATTATTTTATGTTCTCTTTGTATTATTTTTGGGTTAATCATTCACATATACATGATTTCTTATTCAAGTAAATTACAATATTCTTATTCATGCACACCAAACTCATGCATACTATTTTTATTGATGCGTCAAGAAATAATATATTATCAATATCTTCTTTCTTATGCATAAGTGTATCATATTGTTTTTTATGTTCACTATCTTGTGTGTTATCCTTCTTCCACTTAATGTACACCAAACAAGCATGTGAAACTTCTTCATCGTGTTAGTGTATATAGGCTCTGAGATTCATGAAACATAGTGAGACTGAATTACTCAAGCACTGGCTTGTGAATAGTTATTCTTCACACTAGAAAAGATATTATTGAAACTTGTTCTTTATGAAGAACATTGAGAGTGGTAAACACAAGTCGAAGGACTATAAGATATTCTCCTTTGTGAAATCTTATCATGAGAAGTATTCTTATCTATATAAGAAAAATTATACCTGGTTCTTCTTCATGCCATGGATGAGTGTGAAACTCCCCTTCTTCCCATAGCCAAGAGGCTCACATAACCATATTCCAATTTTTGTAAAAGAATTCTCAGAGGGGTTATATTTTTTAGATAAACATGATCTCTCAAGAGATATGATAATATCAATAACCTCTTCTATCATGGTTGATTCTCCTTTTATAGGATAGAAAATACCACCTTAGATACCACTTTTTATGCCATGTAAATCAATATATTTAATTCTTAAAGATATCAACATTAATATTCTTCAAACATGGGTTATGTGATTTAAATATTCATGGAATCATTTCTTATGAGAGTTCATTTGGTAACTCTTCACCTGCATGAGGTAATTTTCTCATGCTCCATCACATTTTTATAATAATGAGCTCATCCTATATGAATGTGAAAAAATGGCCTCTGCAATTTTGTTTACATTTATCCAAGGTATTCTATTCAGGTTATCACATGTATATAATTCATAACATGCATGGATAATGGTTCATACCTTCATCATATAAGAATCTCAACCTCACTATCTCAAGAACTCGACATAGCATGGTCACCTGAGATGGATGAAGCGAAGAAATTCTGATGTCATGCTGGATAGGGTGGTGAGAGGTTGAAGACAACCTCACAGATGTGATCGAATAAAAAATATCCATTTGATCATGAAGAATATGAAATATCTATATTTTTAATGAATAAATAACAGTTTCATGCACCACTTCATCCCACATCAAAATACCACATGTTTAAGCTGCATTTAATAACCCAATCTATTCTCACTGCTGCTTCGAGCCAATACCGAGGTAGGCACTTAGATACACAAAAAACACCTAAATGGGGTGTAACTAATGTGCTCTTCCCCATGTGAACCACTATTCACACCCATACAAACCCATGCATGATCCTACGGGTGTTATGCACCATCTGGTTCTCCTTAACATGATCCATGTTCTTTCCACCATGGTTTCCCATGTGCGGGTTGGCTCCCACATAGGTTGAGCCTTGCTCCCCATATGTGGTTGAGCTGGCCTCACTACTACAAAACTAGGTTTATCCAGTGCTAGCTAAACATGCTGTTAAAGACACCCTTTTTCAGTACTAAAAAAGTGCTATTAAAGGGGGTCTTTAACGTCACTTTTTTATGACTATTAAAGGGGGTATTTAACAATGCTAAAAAAACAATGTTAAAGGGGAACCTTTATCAGTGCTCTTTTACAAGTGCTGATAAAAGTATACTTCAAAAATATATATATATTTCATTTAAAATAATATATTAATATATAATATATTTATACTGATATAAATATAATATATATTTTTTGAAATATGTTTTAGATAATGTAAATAGACATTTAAACATAATATATAAGATATTGAGTGAAAATGGCTTATAAAATAACTAAAAAATATTTTTAATTAATAATTTGATTATTATTATTTATTAATAATCATTTAATATCAATTTTAAGATAATAAAAATAAAAAATTAATAAAAGATCTAAAATAAATTAAAAACATAACTTGAACTTTAAAGAGACATAATTTTTGATTCGAGTGTCCATTTGGGATCTATTATATATCAAATCAAAGTATGCGATGAGGTCTACAACCTTAGTGATAGAGGTAAACCTCTGTCACATTTTTCAAGGCCAAAAGGCCTAGAAGTCCTCTGAAACCAAGTTTTTAGTTGGGGTACCCTGATTTTTTAACATTCAATGGATTTCAGCCTCATTTAAGGGGGTATTTTCCCCTTTTTTAGTGGGAACTGAATTTATTCCAAGGCATTACATTCAAATTGATATTATGGTTTTTAAATTTTATTGTGTTTCATAATGTAATTTTATTTATAATTAAAAATATGTATTTTTCTTATATTTACTTATAATAAATCACTCATATAAATAAATATATCAATATATTTAGGTAAAAATGTATATTATAATATATCTAAATAAATAAATATTCTAAAAATGTATTTAAAACAATATATAAATTTTTTTTACATTATAAAAATATATTTATTGTTTTTATATACATGTGTGTGTGTATTAATAAATAAATATATATATATATTATAGTGTATATAAATGAATATAATATATAATACATTTAAATAAATATAAGTATATATATATATATATCACACACACATATTTTATAAATGTATTTAAGAATAATTATATAAATATATGTAAATATATATATATAAATAAACAGAAATATCATTAAACATATATCAAAACAACATGGTGTAGTGGTAAAGGCATTCCATCTATGAAGGAGAGGTGAAGGGTTTGAATTCAGGTGGGCATGCATGAGGTTGGAAATTCGTAAAGCGCTGATAAAAGGGGTGGTGGGGTAAAAAGTACCAGTAAAGGGGGTGTGAAGCGCTGTTAAAGGGTTATGGAAGTGGTGCTAAAGGAGGGTTGGGCTCATGAGTGTGTGAGAAAAATTTAATTTTACCCCCTTTTTTAGTTCCATTAAAGGACCCCTTTAACAGTGCTAAAAAAAATAACTGTTAAAAATTCCCTTTAACATTGCTAAAAAAAAGTGACGTTAAAGGGATCTTTTAACAACACCTTTTTAGTGCTGTTAAAGGGGGCCTTTAACAATAATTTTTTAGCACTGATAAAAGTTTCTGGATTTTAACCATGCTTCGATTATCAGATCTTTTTTAGCACTGATAAAGGCCTATTCTAGCTCTATTAAAGGTCATTTTTGTAGTAGTGCCTCCTTGGGTAGCTGTGGTTGGTCCGAATTTTTTGAGTAAACTCTAATAAATATTTTTTCAAATTATTTGATCATAAATTTCCAAGCCTTTA
Source organism: Viscum album (assembly GCA_963277665.1). NCBI lineage: Eukaryota > Viridiplantae > Streptophyta > Magnoliopsida > Santalales > Viscaceae > Viscum > Viscum album. The sequence continues at coordinate 1,847,337,064 of OY728150.1, forward strand.
TCAAATATAATCCATGCCAAAATAATATATATTTTTCATGTATTTTGTATGGTCTTTAATAATATTCAAAACTCCTCATGTAATAAATTTTATATTGCATTGAATTTTTTTCTTCATTATGCCAAATAATATTTTGAATTATCTTCTATAAACTCTTATTCATGAAAATCAATATTTTCATGGTCTTAATATTCCTCATTTCCTTTCTTAATATTAATTACCAAGATATCTTCATCATCCAATCATCTTCTTCAATTCAATATAGGGGAAGGAAGTTTCTTGAGGTGAGCTCTCTTTGAATGGAACCTCACTCTTCAGGCCACCCGAACCCCTCTCTAATGGTTTTCCAATTGCCTTTGCAATAGTGTTTAATCTACTCTGGTCATCTTTTTTGGAGGAGTTTCGGTGATGTATTCATGCTACAGATTTTCTTTGACATATTTTTTGGAATATCCATACACAATTCTCTGTTGATGACTTCTCCCATATCTGAAATTTCCTTTTTTTGTTTGTCTCATTCCTTGGGTTCTCTTATACTCAGGATGTGCATCCTCTCTAAGATCTATCTTATTATTTTTGTGATGGTGTTGGTGGAATCATCACATTGTGTGAAATCAATGCCGACAGTCTCAAGATATTTTTTAGATCTGTGTTCCTTCGTTGTTTTTGGTGCGGGTTTTATGGAGGTGGATGTTGGGTGGTTATAGGTTGTGTGTCAAGGACGACGATGTTCTAGTGTATTTCCCAGGTAGTGTTTCTATGGATATTCTTCCCTTATTGGTGGTCGTTAAGTAGGTTAATTCTTTTGTGAATTGACCTAGGATCGTGTAAGATAGATTATGGTGACCTCGATGATAGTGGTAGATGGCTTCGTCTGGTTGATGGTGGTTGGTACAGGGATACTGACGGTCTCTTTTTTGTCTTCTAGGAGGTAATTTGGCTTCCAAGATCAGGGTTGTTGGTGTTTCCTTATAGATAAATTCCTTTAGTTTTTTTTGGTTTGAATCTGTGTGGGTGTACTTCAGATGTCATTTACACCGAGTTTCCAATTATGCCCTGGTTTTATTGAATTTTTGGTGTTTTGTGGAACTAGATATCCGATTAGGTCACATAATTCTTTGTGATCATTGGCGATTATCTCATTTCATTTGGATAGTGGTGTAGCTTTTTGTAGGTACTATTGGGTGGGTGGCCTCTAAAGAGGGATGGGTATGCTGACACCCATCATTCATCCATTTTTCCTTTGGTTTGTATGAATGGGTACCCTAAAACTATCTCTATAAAGTGTTTTCTTTAAAATATTGTGTGGCATTAGGTTGATATTTTAGTGATTCCCACTACTATAAATTTATGCTATAGCCGCGATTTAGAACCGTGGCTATAGGCTCAAAAACCGTGGCTATAGGTTATTGCCATGGTTTCACAAACTGTGGCTGGTATTGGCATGGCTATAGGTCTAAGCCTATAGCCACAATTTGAAACCATGGCTATATACCTATATCCATAGTTTGAACTGTGGCTATATCCCTAAATACATGACTCCAAATATAGCTATAGCCCTATAGCCACGCCAATAAAGGCCACGACAATATAAATTATGGCTAAATCCTTATAGCCACGGTTTAAAACCGTGGCTATAGGCCTTTCCACTGCATAAAAAAAAATCCAGCACAGTTCACCGTGTTGGCTTTTGGGAGGACAATACCAACTCCCCCCTCCCCCCACCCATAGCTCCTCCACCCTACACCAGCACCCCCCACAAGCATTCGGCTCAACCGGATCAGGTAACACCACCCTATTAGTCTACTCTAAAAAAAGGGATGGCATCAAAGAGATTAGAATGGCTCCTTGGGTAACCCTTAAGAATTCAGGTGTTTGGGTCAGCCAAAATAGACTGTAATTTGGTAACATCAAGGCCTCAAACATAATTTTGATCATCCATAAAGGATCCATATTCTTGGATTATGTTAGGCCTAGTATGGTGGTGTCTCTCTTTAATGCATGCATAAAAAATTGTAGAGTTTTTCCCTCTCCATAATCCATTTAATTGGATCCCATTACCGAGAAAGAAATTCCTTTTCCAAAAGGTAGACCACCAAATCATTATTCATTGAGATAAAATGACTAAATGGGTCATTATCATAGTAGGACAACAGTTGTGTTTCTAAAAATATAACATCTGCACAAAAGTTGTCTGTGTCTTGACGTCACAGAAGTAGGTTCTTTAACCATGCTTGAAGATCATGTTGAAGTTACCTCACCCTGTTATGAAGACCAATCCATAGGTTATCATGAACTGGCATGGACGAGGACTCAGAAACCGTGTTGAAAAAACATGGGTCAGAGATCTATATGTGAGAAAAGATGAATCAATCACCTCTATTATCAGCATAACAAAGGGTCACAAGAATCAGTGAATGGTCTAAAATATCACAAGAATGGTGAAAAAATTAACACTTAGTATGAAATAAATGGCATTCAATTTTTCTAGGTAGTGGTCAAACCTACTCCATGCATGGGGTTCCCCCCTTTGGTTGTTAAACCATGTGAATTGGTCTTGAGAATAACCAATGTAAATTTAACCCTTTTGAGAGAGAAATGAAGCAAATTCATCACTCTCCCTCCATGGTAAAACTCTACCACCTTTATTTTTATATGGACCAACTATAACATTGAAGTCACCTCCCATGATCCATGGAATTTCCCTAGGATCAATGGAATGAATGTCTCACGAAAGGGTTTCTCTAGAAATCATCTCACATTTTTCATAGAAAAAATTTACAAAGAGTTTTCGGTTATCGACATAAATAATTAAGGTGATTAATTGATCATTGGAACACAAAAGGTCAATAGAAATGATATAATGATAGAACATCCAAATATGAATGTTTTTGTGGTCAGAATGCATGATGTTGTGCACCCTGATCCTATAATCAAACCCCACAATGCGATATGAGGTTTGTATAGGCTCAAGGTAGAAATGTAATGAATGGATGAGATGATCAAGTTCATGAACAAGGATGATAGTCTTATGCCACGTGATGTGGCCCTATGAATTCCAATGTAAGAGGGATGCCATTAATGAAGGGTGGGGGTGCTGACAAAGAGGAAACTCTACTGCAGGATTTGGAATCCTGAAGGATCCTAGACTAAGATTTGGTATACGTCCCTCACGTGGGGGATATGCATGAATATAGAGAGATATCTATTTCCCATTCTAGATAATTTGTAGGAGTAATAAAGAAAGTGAAAAAAATTTAGATATAAGGGGGAGAAACTTGAGGAACCCGGATCAATCACCTGAATGGGGGGGGGGGGAGGCAGGGAGATGAGAACCTATATCCCCTTGTGAAAATGAAGCTTTCCACTAGGTGGGGGGAAATTTCTTGGATAAACATTCACAGGAGGCCTGAACACCACAAAAGAATTGTATGATGTAGAATCAGAGGGTGGGACACAGCTGAGGAGGAGGGGTAGTGGCGACTCCGAAGGCCACACATCCAGAAGAGTGGGAAGATCCCTTGGACCAGGTATGTAAGGTGGGGGAAGCAAGACAATAGGAACTAGGGGAGGCACTGTAGGAAGCTGAAGGACCACCGGGGAAACTGCAGGAGGTGAATTAGAAGTGGGGGAAAACGAAGATGCACCCTTGTCATGAGGATCCATGGAAATTTTAGGCTGAATTGAAGGGATATGAAGAGTATAAAACCATTATGGGGGACTAAGGACCAACATGAAAGTGTTTTCACAGATATGCTAAGTGTCCTTGAAATAGTAAGTGGGAGATGAAATGCATTAGGAATTGATGGAAGAGCTTTTTCCACAAGGAGAAAGTCCCTGCCATGAGGAGGATGCAGTTAGGGAAGGGTTGGAGAGATCCATATCCACATAGATCTAGGAAGAGGAATAATCAAGAAGCTAATAAATGTGCTTGTCCAAAAAAAATATCCAACCACATCACTGATAAAATGATGGAAATCCAGGTTATGAAAGGGCAAGGGGAGGCCCAGGAGAAGGAACCACACTGTAGCCTAGGAGAATCTACAACCCATGTGAACTTGCCCCTACCCCCAGCCCCAGCCTTGCAGACCTTCCCCCTTCCCCCCCACCCCCTGCCCCCTGCCCCCCTGCCCCTGCCCCCCCTGCCCCCCTCCACCTCCCCCCTTCCCCCTACCCCTGCCCCTGCCCCCTGCCCCTGCCCCCTGCCCTGCAGACCTGCCCCATGCCCTGAAGACCTGCCCCATGCCCTGCAGACCTGCCCCTGCCTTATAGACCTTCCCCCTGCCCCCTGCTCGGCAGACCTCCCCCTACCCCCTACCCCCTACCCCTTGCCCCCCTGCCCCCTTTCCCCCTGCCCTGCAGACCTGCCCCTGCCCCCTGCCCCTACCCTTGCCCCCTTCCCCCTGCCCCTGCCCTATAGACCTACCCCCTGCCCTGCAGACCTTCGCCCTGCCCCTGCCCCCTACCTTGCAGACCTGCCCCCTGCCCCCTGCCCCCTGCTCGGCAGACCTCCCCCCTACCCCCTTCCCCCTGCCCCTACCCCCCTCCACCCTCCCCCCTGCCCCCTCCACCCTCCCCCCTGCCCCCTCAAAATAAGGACACTGTCATCTCTAAAGTGAAGTAAATTTCATTTTCTACTATTGAGTTGGCTGAAACATTCTACTAGTCCACATTGAAGGCTTAAGGAAATCATGTAAAACAGGTGAAAAGGTCATTATAAAGAGCCAAAACCAATTTTAATAGCATATAAACATTATATAATAATGAAAATAAGTTTTTAAAATACTTGAGCAATTATAGAATTCAAATTAAAGGAGAAAACTTACCTCAACCTCAAGGCGCTGCTTTTGACGACAACTCGAATCTTCCTTTTTTTTCCACTTACTCGCATATGCAACTTCACATATATATAAGGACACCTAGGCCCTATGTACATATTTTCATGGCCAAATACTCCAGTTTTTCTTGCTTTCTATTTTTGGACAACAACAATATGATCTTGATATTTATTTAGAGATCCAAGTATTTTATTCATGCTCATAGCCAAATTGGATGATATGGATGGATTCTCATTATTTAATCACACCCATATTTGTACAGAATTTGTTTTTAAACCATGGGTAATAGATAAATATGCATGAGTAACAATAGATTTATCAAAATAGTCTGTCACATTCCTCCATGAGCTTACAGTGAAAAAATTAGTGGATCAATTAAAGTTATTTTGAAACAATTATGAGTCTTTTTGTTATTAATATTATCATCATTAGTTTGTGTGGTAGCTACTCTTATTTTCCTAAAAACATGTAATGATTCAACTTGGGTGACTTCTTGATTTAAGATGGCTATTGTATTTTAATTGAGTGTGGTCACTAGAATGGAGCATGCTCATCTAAGAATGTGTTAAAAAAAATGGATAATGAAGACCGCTGATGATGAAAAATGGAAGAAAAATTCCTTTGGAAAATTTTAAAAAAATGAAGTTGGAAACACTATTACCAAGAAGTTTTTAAAGAAGGCAGATCATACATCCTTGGGTAATAAACCTAAGAAGTCTAAGACAAGTTCTAAATATAAAAGGATCAGTTCTTCTATCATGGAAGAAGGAGAAAAACTTAAATTCATGCCAACAAGCCTTGCTTGTATGTGAAAATAGAGGCAAGAAATAGCATAATGGAATATTTGTCCAAGGAGAATACAAATGAAGGTGGAAGGGGGCTAGTGTGGGATGGATTTGGCTGGAGTAGGGCCAAATTACGGCGTGACCGCGGCGTGTTGGCCCAGTCCAGCGACATCCGGGGGGCAGAATATTCTGGTCAGGAGCGAAGGGAGTGGGAGGAGGCTGGAATGCTGGTGGAAGGGGGCTGGTTGCAGGTGCTGGGGGGATGGTGCGGGCTGCTTCAAAGGTGGAAGGGGGGCTGTTGCAGGCTGGAATGTTGGTGGCAGCAGACTGAAATGAGGGTGGAAGAGGGGTGGTGTGGGCTGTATGTGGCTGGAGCAGGGCCAAATCACGACATTACCACGGCGTGACCGTAGAGTGACCACGGTATGACCACGGCGTGACCGTGTCATGACCATGACATGTTGGCCCGGTCCAACGACATCTGGGGGGCAGCATATTCCATCCAGGAGCGAAGGGATCGGGAGGAGGCAGGGCAATTGAATTGCGAAAACCAAAAACATGCTAATATATGGTATTATACAAAAAATTCCAGTCAAATTAACTACACTAATAAAAAACATCCTAATATGACTAGAACTAAATCAAACATCATTAAGCCAATTTGAGTAAAGTGGAAGCAAACCAAATGGTTTTGAAAAAGATAAAACTGAACCAAACTGAATATAATGTAACCAAACTGACTCAAACCAATCAAAATTGACTTCAATAAAGCATAATTGAGCATGAAAAAAATGAAACTAATGAAACATACCTGATTGGATATAAAATTAATTTAATTGAACCTAATATCCCCAAATCAAACAAAATGAACCTGTTAAAATTGACATAAACAAAAAAAAATGAACCCAATAAAAAATAACTTAGAAAACCTAACCTGGCCCAAACTGAACCAAGGAGCCGGGCCTTGTGATGAACTTTTAGAAGGCCATATTCCTGCAGGTTGAGAGGATATCCTGGTCATGTGGTGCTTCGCTGTCCTCAACAAGATCCAAAATGCACTGCAAAAAGACTGGGAACCCAAAAATCACAAAATCCCAAATTAAAATTGATCCAAAGAATAAAAATGGAAGAATCCTTATAAGTAAATAATAGGAAAAAGTGAGATATAACAACTTCTTATATATATGTGATCAATGTGTCAACTGTACATGATAAATGATACATAACTCCATAATCAAAAACAAACAAAGAATATTCATATTGATATGTAAATCTCAATACTGAATAACATGATCGTTAATAAAGGCTTTTTGTTCAAATGAAATCCAATTTCATTCAATACATACACAACAAAAGCGTTGTAGTAATATTATTCTATATCAGTTGAGTATTCCATAAGGGAGTAGGTTGCGCCACTATCAATGGGAAACATGAAAGATATGAGGGGATAGTGATGCAGTTTGACACCCCTTGGGTTGTGTTGTATTTTTTGACAAAATGTGTGGAATTTTCCCAAGATTATTTGTTGAAAAGATGGGGAGATTAATGGACACCCCTAAAGTGAGTTTGAGTTAGACATGTTGACAATGAGATGTGGTGGATGAAGAGTGGTGATGGAGCTTGGCCATATGAGGGAGTTCATATATTTAAAACTGTAAATGTAGGTGTTTTTAAGTCCAGCATGTAATCTTACACAATATCAGGATGCTTCATGTAAGAAATGATCTAAGGCTTGGAAATTTCTCAATACCCATTCAGAATGATTTCTTTCTCTTGAAGGAAACTTTAGATCCCATCAATAGGTAGATAATTCCTCCATGTTTTCCACTTCCTCTAAAATAGGGTATATATGAAATCTATGGGGATGAAAAACTAGGAAGATAGCTTGGTACCTTGTGTCGTGGGGATGTAACTGCTATTTTAATAAGTCATGCCCAGAATCATCAATATTCTCCTCTTCATTTCAGAAATGAGAGGATTCCTTGGTTAAATACCATTTACCGGCCTTATTACTGTATTTTCTGAATCTTTATCCCCCTATAGCCCCCTGATGTTATTAATATTTTCATGACTTATTATATTCCCCCTTTACTTATTTTATATGAAATGTGCATAATTTGTGTGAAATATTAATGTTTTAATATTAAGTATAATATTTGAGCATTTTTAGAAGTAGTCAAATTGAGTCAGTTTAATGTTTTACTTATAACTATCCCTATACTGATCCAAATTGTGTGGTTCTTGTTTTGTAGGATTCTCCTTTCAATATAAAACATTTCATTAGAAGGCACCATGATCCAATTCTGCCATTTGAAGGGTCATATGGTCCTCACAAACAAGACCAAAGAATCTGTGAAGAAACTGGACTATTCATGAAGATTGATTTACTGGGCTCAATACAGAAGTTCAAAAACCTTAACTCTCCACCATAATTCGGGGGACACTACATGTAATATTGTATAAAAATTTCATGGCCCAAATCCGAGTACAAGGGGCCCAAATAAATCTTTGAATTCCAGCCCACTATTCTGGCCGAGAATGAAAATCAGTATAGTATGAATGACATATCTCATGATGTAATCATACAAGCGAGCCTAGATTTTGCAGTGTGAAAGAGGAGATGTAGGCGGCCGACTTTGTTGAAGAAACCATTCGGATTTGAAGGCATCTTAATATTCAAAAACCCTTTCACATTATGGACTTCAAAAAGACTGGATTGAAATGGACAGTTTAAGTTTGTTTATGAAAACGTCCATAACGTTTTATCCTTACGTCCAAATGACTCCAAATTTTTAGAGTAGTCGGCCAACATTATTATCTACAACTTTGAAGAAGGAGATATTTTAAGATTCGTCTGTCTAAATTGCAAAATTGGCGATGAAAGTGGAGGGACAGATTGGGAATGCAAACAGTCCACTCCTTGGGCTATAAATACTCTCCCCTTCTCCCCTTGAGAGGGGTTGGAATTTCAGAAGAGAGGAGATCATATTGGCACGACCAAAGCTTTGACAAAGGCTTGGGAGGACCTTCCATACTCAAGTTTACACTTGATGGACCTTCCCTCCTCTCTTTCTTTTCACTTACTTTTGTGTTCTTCATTTTTGTAATTTTGTAAGTCCTTTATTTTGTAATTCTGTTTTAATGAAAGTTTCTTCTTCAATATCTCTTATTCTCCTCCACATTCTGTAGTATAATATTCATGGTCTTAAAATAGTTTTAATCATTTTAAATTACAGTACCTTGTCTTTCTTCCTCATTCAATCGAAATTCCATTTTTGATTCTCAAAATATTTCGTGTGTGTGTTCGACACACTACTCTTATCTTGTCCCTTTCTTTTTATTCTCTTTATAATTCATCACCATAAACATATATTACCAGATTAATAAACATCATAATGGCTGAGTAAATCTCTCATTGGGGTGAGTTATAATTTAGGTATGTTAAGTGATTGAGAGCTTCTGCTCGATGAATATTCTTTGAATTAACATTGTGTATGTTGGACTTAACATGTCATGGATTAATGACTTGTTTTGTTTAAACATGTGGTTTCCATGGATTATTGGAACCATAAATACACAACCATAAATAAGATCTGATTGATATTATAATCTTAAGTTAAGTTAAGTCTTGGTTTAAAGCCTTAACACTTAAGAATTCTAATCAACATCATCTTGTGTCATGGGTGTTAATTTAAATGCAATATAAAGCAAAGCTCAAGGATATCACAAGCTTAACTAACCTAATGGTGAACTCACCCCAATCTTTATCAACTTGTTAAATTAAACATCATTCATTAAACATTTCAATTAAGCTCTGCAAAAAAACCCCCCCCAATCAAAATACAATCAACTAAAAACAATCGACTATTACGAAGTACCATCGCCGATGATTCGACCCGAGTGCTGCTATACACATTAGCAGAGCACCGGAACTTTGACCGGTCTATAGGAGATAATCGGCCGTGCGTTTCACCCCCCTTCCACCTTTGACAGATCCCCCCCCCCCCCCCGCCACTCCGTCCAGACAGACCCCCCCTCCCACCCTGGACAGACCCCCCCCCACTACAGACCACCCCTACTGGACATACCCCCCCACCCTGCACCCCCTGGACATGTGTCCAGGCCCCCACTACAGACCTCCCCTACTAGACATACCCCCCACCCTGCACCCCTGGACATGTGTTCAGGCCCCCCACTATATACTGCCCATACTGGACATACCCCCCCACCCTGTACCCCCTGGACATGTGTCCAAGCCCCTTGATATTTACGAGACACAAAAAAAATAAGAAACAAAAAAAACTCTACCACCTAGCATTTACATTTCCAAAAACATGAACCCACTAATCATGATAGAACTATATCCAACCAATAAACCAACAGCTCTGTCATCATATGCTACAACTATTAATATAGATAACAGACCTGAAAACTAAATGATTAATCATTCTTGAAACAAATATTCCCAAAGTGTTTCCAAAATTTTCAGGAACCAAAAAATTACCCAATCATAATTCGATCTGATTAGAATAAAGAGGATTCAATATAAAATATAAGGGAATCAATCTTGAAATTCATCCCAAGAAGATCTAGGGACTTAGAATACTTTAAAAAGATATACGAGATAGAAAATAATCAAATCAATAATGATTTTATGAAATGCACAAAACCAAATCTTCTCAAGTCCTGATTAGTTAATTCAGGGCAGTCATTCAAGCATCCATAATATAAAAATGAAAGTGGGGTGGATTTCATGGAAAAACAAAATAATATATAAGGGGGAGATTCCTAATAAAATTGGGGAAAATTCAATATATGGATTCATGTAAATTACCAGAAGAGGAGGATAAATAGTCAAGGGAAAGGATGAAAAGAGACTAAAAAAATAAATTAGATGCTAAATAGTTGGAATAAAACTGTCAAAAAAATGAGATGAAAGAAATGAAAAATTAAAGCAACAAACTAATGAAGATGTTGATAAATTAGAATTTTGAATGAATGAATCTCTAGGAGATTTATTTTCAAGCTAGGTAAGAGATATGTCAAGTATTATAAGCCACCTAACTTAAAAATATAAAATAAATAAAAATATTAGCACATAGAACTTTTAAACTCCTAAAAATACCAGCCTGAAAAATCAACAGAATCTGGTTCTACATGAAGTTGAACACTACTTGGTTGATTGAATAAGTGAAACACACTACTTCTGTTTAGAATTTATAGATCTACTCAGCATGTAGTGTTGCCACTGTCCTTTTAAATATCCTAGACTGAATCAGCTACACCAACAAGCTTGATTAAACTAAAAACTCATGTTTGTTGTAATGAAAATGAAAATTGGATTGGACATATGAAAAACTATTTGCGAATGAAATATGACTCTAACTAGCTTGATGTAATATCAATGGGAGTCACTTGGAATAAAATCTACCATGCCGAAAATGGTTCATCATTCAACACAACCCGTACTAAATTTGTAAAGTGCTACAACTTCTAGGTGAATACTGAATAAATTGATTCATTAGCTGGCTAAATCCTATTGAATCCTTTGCATATGGATGTTTCACTAGATGATCAATATAACTTAGGAAATCATTATAGAACACTGGTGAAACCAAATTCTTCAAATCTAGAATGTAAAACTAAAACTGAAATCAACAATGCTATTACATAACACCTATTGAAAAAAATGTGAGCAGAAACATGAAGAACTGGACAACTAGAGAACTGGATGAATTAAAAATATATTTTGGAAATTTTTGAATGCATGATTTAAAGTGTTGTCCAGACTAAAAATATATTTTAACTTCTTCAGATAATTTATCAAAAAATACAAAACTCGACAATGTAATGCAGATTCTGAACAGCCGCACCATATAAATCAATAATAACATAAATTTATGTTTAGAATCCATCTAAAAATAGATTATAATAGTTTAAATTTAAATAAAATTTCATAAAAAGACTTATAATGTTAATTTTTTTAAAAAGAACATATTATATAATAAATTCATGACATAATACATAACATATTCATAACATAATACATAACATATTCAAAACAGATTCAGAATAAATGATATATACATAAGGAAACACAAACATGACCGTGTCTAAATTAAAAATAATACATCCTACAAGTGATCATTTCCAATTTTCATGTGCATTGTATAAAAAACCAAATAGAACCTCAATCATTGATCGTTGGGCCACCTGTGATTACAAGGCTAATGGTCCTTGAGCATAAGAAAATGAGTGAAAAAAAATAAATAATAAAAAAGAATGAAATAGGAGTAATAAATATGTATTTGAATGTCAATATAATGGGAAAAATATCAGTCTGTTAAGGATGAATTTGAGAAAATCTAATTTGAGATGCGAAGAACTCATCACCGAGGGGTGAAAATTCTCTAGTTAAATTCATACCATATAATTTGTATAGGTTTATAAGAACACTTAAATAAAAAAGGGAAATGTGGAAGAAAATTCTATGTACTTTAATATATATACAGAAAAATATAATAATTACTGTGAAAAGATATGAAAACATACATGGCGTCAAATTGGTCGAGGGATGGAGAAGCCATGAATGGAGGACGTGAATGGAGGAACTGCGAATGGATAATCCATGAATGGAGGATGCGAATGGAAGCTGGTGAGGGATGGTGGAACCGTGAAGGAGAAGCCGACGAGGATAAGACAAGGTAGAAATTGTTCGGGTGAGGATCGGACGAGGGAGAAATTGGTTGGGTGAGGATCAGACGAGGGAGAAATTGGTCGGGCGAGGATCGAAGGAGATGGGTTTTGAAGGAATATCGGTGGAGAAGGGTTTTGAGGGAGGGATTGGGTGAGCGAGTGGGAGAGGAAAAGCCTGAGTGAGGATAAAAATTGACGTAAGCGAGTTGCCACGGGGGATGATCTCCCGTGGGTATATCTATTGGTGTACAGTGATGCAAAAGTAAAAAACCTCACATTTTTGTGCTCAATGAGCCCATCATCAACCAAATAAAGTTTATTATAAGTGATGTGACTTCTATAAATATGAAATGAAGAAACAGAATAAAAATAGAATTTAATAACCTGTCCATATGCAAACATGCAACTATTATAGCCTACCATGCAATTATCCACCATCGGAAAACCAACCACCTGAAATAGCTTCTCTTTCCAAAGTAGTTTCAATATTGAGTCTGAGATACGTAAAATACCAATTAAAAATAGCTATGAATAAAGGAAAAATATAAAAGTTAAGTTTATTTTTATAGAAATATATGCCTAACTAACATGTTCATCAGCTACAGTGACAAGATGAAATGTGATTTTGGATGTCATTGAGTAGATAATTCAGAGGCATTGAGAGGACATATTCTAATTATGACCTAAAACACACATCCATCTAGGGATTGGGTTGTCTTGTGTCCCATCCCACCCCAGTGCAATTCTAGAATAAGGCCATAAGTCTGCTGCAGGGAAAGAGGGAAGTGTACATAAAATTAGTTCCAAAATCCATCTTGTAGAATAGGGTAAGGCGTATACTGAATAAGATCTCAAAAAAACTATTCCATATAATGTACCGGTATGTCAATATTTGACTAACCTACTTTAACCATTTATAATAACAAGAACAGATAAACACATACCCCTTCTATCTTGCTCATGACATATCAATGATTTATCATGCTTCAAGTATAAATCTAGTATACCAATCATCATTCTTATAAACATAAAAATTTGGACATTCATCTCAATGATATACTATATATCATATCAACATGGCATAAAGCATGCACATTCCTAGAATTCCATAACATTAATTCCAAACAAATATAATATCTACAAGTTAAACATGGAGAGTAATCATTATCAGGGAGTTGCAAATACCAAACATAATCTATAAATTTGATCATCATTCAATATTCTATTTCACATTTTCCAAAAAATAAGATGAATATATCAATAAGGTTATATGTTTTCACTATGGATAACTATGATACATAATGTATGTTCAACAGTGCTCAGGAATTTTAGGAGGGCGTGCCAACATCCTCCACTATGTGAAGCCAAATACCTGAAGAGTGATAGTATATTTTTTCTTCAAAACTACTATTGTTAGTTCTCAGCAAAATGACCAAAGAAATATATGTATCTAGACATGAATCAAACATTAAAACCAAGAAAACAACACTCATCAATATCATTCAATCTATATGTTTGACCATTATGTTCTTCATGTTGTAGGATTAATTTATTCACAATCTAATCATGTGGATGTTATTTGTAAAATAATTCCGAATGATCTGAATTTATACACACATTTATAATAAATAACATCAAAACATATCTCAAGGAAGACCAATGCACACTAAAAAAGTTCTAAGAACCCAAAAATAACAAAAACCGTAATTAAAACTGGGATAAAAGAAAAGGAAGATGAAAACCAACCTCAAAATGTTGGTGGGAAATCCAAAACAGTCCGATTTGCTTTGAATTTGGTGGAAAATGCTGAAACACACCCTAAGCCGACTCGAGAGACTCATTGCTTGCCCTAACAATGGAACAAAATAAAAATAATCTAGTTAACCCCTGAACAAGGGTTTGGCCGAACAAAAATAGGGTGACAGGGAGAATATAAATCAGACAAAAGAGGAAGAATAATGTAAGAGGATAGCTTACCTAGAAACTCCGACCAAGAAACCGGAATAAATCCGATGAAATAACAGGACGAAGAGGACTCGGGAGAGGGATGGTGGTGCACATGTCTAGAGAGGATATGGGAGAGATGGTCGTGTGAGACGGGAATTGGAGATTCGGTGGGGAGGAGGTGATGAGAACTGAAAATTCAGGGGGAGGAGGAGAAGGATGGAGGAACTGAAGCCATTGAGGATGATCGATAGAGGATAACACTGATGGCGACAGAGGAAAGACACGAGGGAAGAGAGGAGGGCGCGGTGAGAGAGTCCTTCGGGGAGGAGGAGAGACCGTCAGGGGAGGAGGGAACCGCGATGAGAGGGTCGCGTATCAGGGATAGAGGAGGAGCCCGACTGAAATCGAAAAAAAATGGGACGCATATCGGGGATGGAGGCGGAGCCCGGTGGAAATCAAAAAAAGAAGGGAATGGAATTGTGTTGCCACGGATTAAAAAATAAACTGTGGCTATAAACCAGCTATAGCCACAGACCTATAAAACCGTGGATATAGGTCCGTGGCTATAGCTTAAATCTCTAGTAGTGTTCCTTACAAGAATTATTGGGTGGGAGAATCGAAAGAGATATAGGTGTGATGACACCCGTCATACGGTCCTCCTTACACATGTCAATGTGGATGTGAGGATTGCTCTTCCACATTGTGTTTGTCCAGCACAGTGAAACTTCTTGGTATGCGGGGGGGGGGGGGGATGCTTCATTATTTATTGATTTCATGTTGCTTTGTGTGTCAGGTGGGATGAGATTTTTTTTTGTTTCTTATATTGATATTTCTTCTCATTAAACATTTAGGACCATAAAAACCTTTAGGTCATGTTTTTTAAGGATTAATGCCTCTTTTTGTAATGGGTTCCCTCTTTTCCCACTTTTCAAATGAGGTTTTCTCTTTTTTATGTTCAATAAAGTGGAATTGACCCTCAACCTTTAATAAAAATCATCCAATGATCTTCTTCATTGTTGTAAACAATGTGTCACAATTGACACAAGTCTTTGACATGAATATTAGTTAAAAAATAATCAGAGTTATAAATCCAATGTCTTCAAAATAACTTCCTTAATATAAGAATACTTGATTACTATCTTCTTCATCCATTTATCCAAGAAACATTCACTTTGTTATCAAGCACAGATATCTTGGATATTTTTAAAAAAATCTTTGTAACTTCTTCGACATATTTAAATTAATGAAATATTTCTATTTCATTGAACACCATTGAAAATAAATAAAAATCATTGAAAAAAAATACAACTTATTCAAAAAGTAGGCTCTTTAATATCCCCATTTTTATTTACTAGAAATACCTTCAATGTTCTTCCCAAATGAATATGTCAATATGTGAATCTCTCCCATTTTCTTTCCCAAAAATTTCATTTCACTTTATCTTCCCATTTTTGATAATAAATAAAATGTTCTTGGGAAGTAGTATCAATTCATACTTAAGAAATGTAACATCCATTATTTCATTCTAAGTCTACATGATCCATGATCGGTGTTGAAAATGATATGATTTGATTTAGACAAAAAAGCTATCCTTTAACAACTGATCTTGATACCTCATAAAACGAGAACTCATATAATTATCTTCAAGGGCTGTACAATTTTATTCCAAGGTGAAGATACTTAAATGAGATATAAAATTTTTGTAAGAACAATCAACCTGAAACTTCTACACTCACATCAACAGACATATCAAAAATATCCAAGTGAAAAGAACTTGATAAGTGGTCTTGGAGAACATCCATTCTTCTAATTTTATTATGTCATTTATTAAATATTTAACTCACCCTTTGTGTTAAGTTTTTTATTTTTGATAACTAAGGATGAGAGATTAATAAAAATATACCTTTTCCAATGAAATGATCTTTAATCAATTTTTAGAATTATTGGATTTGGTACCAATTGAAATAATGATTCTAGAAGCAACTTCCACTTTCTTCATTTTCTTCCCCTCAAGGTAAAAACTCTTCATCTTCATAATAGTGAATCTATTAAAGAGTTAATTTCAATATATTTTAATTTATATAATACACCAAAATGGATCTCTATCACGTAACTTTCAAGATTTTACAAATTCCACAACTTCACTAAGGATGACCTTCTTCAATACTTGTTCTTTAGAATACCAAATATAAGATCAAACCAAGATGTATTTTATTTATCATTATTTTCAAGGATATGATAGAATAATCTTTAACTTCATCAAAGATTGTCCTTCATCATATTTTTATTTTAATACCAATTGAGGAATCATTCAATGATTGTGACTTCTTCAGATTTTCTATCAAGAATTGACACCACTCACTACTTATCAAGTTCTCCCACTGAGAACTTTATTCACCTTAAATTACATGAAATATAAGAATAAATACAATAAAAAATTATTAATGGAATAAGGTGTATCTTCCTTGCTTCTCAATGTGAACATCCATGTTGAGATTATTTTTTCAACCAAGTTTCTCCATTTCCTCCAGCATTCATGTTTACACATATGAAATTCTATTCTAATTTATGTTGGGGTAGTACGAATCTCTTCACATTATTTTTTTTATTTCTGTGGTGAATATTTATTCCCAATAGACTTCATGTATTATGCATTATTATTCCCCTCAAGGACTAATTCTTATTCTGGAAGAATAGTTAAACAACCTTTTTCACAATTTTCTAGCTTTGACACATATCTCACACATGACTTCTTTGGAACAAGATTTTTCTTTTGTTAATAAACTCTCATTTAATTTGTCTTAATAATATGGAATATTCTCTTTTTTATTGGAATTATCTTGTGAATATTCCATTTTACACATTCTCTCCAAATATTTTGGCTAGATTACTAACATATCATTAGGAACATTGGTAAAAAGTTTGGATTTTCCACATGAATTCTTCTGAATTCCATCCATATTAGTAGTTATTTTGGATTTAATAATTTTCTTCAACCAATTGGATTTAAAATAAAAGATATTTTAAATTTTAATTCTTGAAATATTATTGGGAGAATTTTTGTTTATAACATTCTTTTGATTTCTTCCCAAGGTAGCTTCTTCTTTATCAACTAGATCCCATGGTCTTATTTTCTCATCAACTTTGGATACATGTTGAGATGATAATGTAATAGAATTATGACCACTTCCATTGAATACATCATATATATTTTCAAACATTCCAAATATATTAGAAGTTTTTATATTTTTCTTAACCTAGGGATGTTTATTCTTCTTCTCTAGCTTACTCCCCCTTGACATGGGGCTTCTTTGTGTTTTAGCATTTAGATAATTGTACCAAAAATGTAGTACGCAATTCTAAAATATGTTGCAACACCAATATTGACCCAAAAACGTTGATATTTTCAATTATTATAAATAATGTTTTAGGTATTCTTCATAACACAATGGGCTCTTCATAGGGAACCAACTTCCACATGATTTCTCCTATCCATCCTATTCATGGTGGTAGGCTTCTAACCATATTTATTTATCCATACTTGTATCAAATTTGTTTTAAAACTTGTAATGTTTATGAAAAAATATTTATAAATAATATTACAAGATGGTATAGATGGTACATGTTTCTTTATAGCTGCTTAATATAGATCACTGAATGAAGTTATGATCTTTTTAACACGTATTAGAGGTCTTTTAAACTTATAATCCTCCAGTTAACATTGTGTAGCATCAGAAACTATCTCTTTATTTTTTGAAGTCTTAATATGTGTCTTCTCAAGATTTTATAACTAAACTTGTAGTTATATACATCTCATATTGAGGGTGTTTTTCATATATTAAATAATAACAACATTCTATTCATAGTCGTTCTTCATTCTTTCAGCTTCCTATTCATGCATCTTAACTTTATTTTGAAACAAAGAGTCAAGTTCCTTGATCTTTTTAGATTTTACTTCCAATTTTAAATCCCTGACATAAACTTTGTTTTTCAATTTATCTTCAAGTTTATGGATCTTTTCTTCCAAATTCTTCTTGAATCCATATTTATAATAAACTTATTTAAACCATTTTGAGGAGCTTATTTCAAGCTCCTTCTTTACTAACTCATAGGCTCCCATATTTCTGTATATCTTTAAACATTATAGAACTATTCCTTGTAAATAATTATCCATACAATCAACTTATTCTTCTTTCAATTGGGTGATTTATTTTTATATACCTTGAAAGACTCCACAAACAAGAGTGAAAATTTCCATGGGAATGAAATATAGAATTTCTCCTACTCTATCAATTGATATATCTTGATAAGTTATAGATCAGTCATCATCACCACTTATGATCGGATATTCATCTTGAGGAAAAATTTGAAAGCAACTTACATATACCTCTAGATAAAATTTATATATTGATTCACTTGGGGTAAGAATGTTGTCCTTTTTATTTATGGAAACTTAATCCACTTACTCTTTACTTCCTAAGCCTGATATATTTTAATTATTAGTAAGGCATGGAGATACTGATACTTATAATTCCTTAAATAAGTGGGATCTATTATTCAAATTTATTTTCTATTTATTTCTCCTATTCATTATAGTCTTGGTAGAAAAAGAATTCTGATAATAGATAATTGAATCTTCACCAAAACTACACTTCTCTGTTAATACAATAAATAAAATCAAATATTCAAAATATAATAGATGAAATGTATAGAATCCAACAGAGGTAAACCTTGACTTTGATACTAATTGAGATATTTTTTTTGGATATAATTAACACTGAGGGGGGGGGGGGTGAATCGATGTTCATAAATTTTTCACCAATTCAAACTTTTATCCCCTTTTACTCTTAAAACTATTAGGATCCTGATTCTCTTATTTTCTTATCATTATCAAAAGTAGGTATTCTAAAAGTAGGTAAATATGGTTCAAAATATTTTTAAAAGGCCCACTACTCAATAAGTATCTATTCCTTTTCATGGTTTTGAAATAATCCAATACCATACAACCACTAGAAAATAATCCTTTAAGCATGGTTACATCAATAAGGGAATATACTTTCACTAGAGTTGCACTATAGTCAATTGATTGTGCTTATTTAATTGGTCCTGGAAAGTTATTTATACTACCTCTGAATACGGTGTTCACCTATTAAGTTTCTTTATAACACCAAGAAAGTCTTCCACCTATTGAGACTTATGATGGATGTCACAATGCTACTTTTTTCCTTCCACTAACTTCTTCACTTATTACTCACACAACGACAGACACACAAATCTTCTTCTTATTAATAGAAGAAAACTAAAAGTTTCTTATTCTTATTAATCTGAATTCAATAATAATAATATGAATACGTTGTGGACCGATAATATCAAATTCTTCTTTAACCCAAATGATAATCAAAACTCTATTTGGTATCTGGTTGAACCTATCTTATTCCTTCTAAAACACTAATTTTTTGGTCTTTCTAGAATCACAAACCTACTTTATGATAATCTAAATAATAAAATATCATCCTAGTATCACCATAATTAATCATGTACTTCTTATTCGATACAATATCAATAATGAATGTAGTACCAATTCACCTTCATTCTTCTTGGTGCAATAAATATTTATTCAATGGAATTGCACCAAAAATTCAATATTAATTCCCATAAGAATTATCTTTCACAAAAATTAATTCATTGACAACTCAAATGTTAAATATTTTGATATTCTACTCAACTTCGTTCTCAAGTTCACTACACACTATTTATGAAAATCATATCACATGTGAATTTCTCAATATTTATGCATGTTTAATACAATGAATTGGTATTCTCAATTTCTAGCATGTATATATTGCTTGTTATTCTTTCATGTGATCTTTTTATTTTGTTTAGATTAAGCATTCACGTATACATGCTTTCTTCTTCAAGTCACATGCACTATTATTATGCATGCACACCAAAATCATGAGTATTATTTTTTTGTATTATTCATGAAATAGTATATGATTAATATCTTCCTTCTTTCGCACAACTACTTCACACTATATTTTATGTTCACTATCTTATGATCTCTCCTTCTTCATCTTCATGTACACAAAATTGTCATGTGAAACTTCTTCTTTGCATATGTGTATACAGACTATGAGCTTCATGAAACTTATTGAGAGTTAATTACTCAAGTAATAGCTCTCAAAAAGTTCTTATTCACATAAGTATAGATATTTATAGAACTTTTTCTTTCTCAAATCACTTTGAGAGTGATAAACACAAGTTGAGGGCCCATAGGATCTTATCCTTCATGAAAAATTATCACATTAGGTATTATTATTCATTTAAGTAAATGATATTCAGTTCTTATTCATTCTATGGATGTGTTTGGAAATCCCCTTCTTCATGTATCCAAGAGTCTTGCATAACCTAATGCCTCTTCACATAAAATAATGCCCAGAGAGGCTCTATTTTTTATAAAAATAATATATCTCAAGAGATATGAAAGTGGAAGTAAACTCTTTGTCCATGGTTGATTATCCTTTTATTAGTGAGAATTAACCACCTTTGAACCACCTTAGAAACCACTTTTTATTCTGTGTAAATCAATATATTGAATGCCAAAAGATCTCTACATTCATATTCTTAAAATGCAGGTAATGTGATACTGATATTCATGGAATTATTTCTTACATGAGTTCATATAGGAACTCCTCACATCTATAAGGTAATTTCCTCACGATCCATCACATATTTATAAGCATGAACTCATCCTTTATGAATGCGCAAAACAACCTCTTCAACTTTTTTTGAATTTGGATGATGCATGGTCTTGGAGTTATCACATTCATGAAACATGTTTCATGAATGAATGAAGGTTCATGTCTTCATTATATAAGTATCTTATCCTCACTATATTATGAAATAGACATAACATGATCACCAGAGATGGAAAAAGTGAATAAATATCCACATTGGGCTGGATAGGGCAATGAGAGGCTAAAGAAAATCTCACAAATGTGATCAAATGAGTGATATACATTTGATTTATCGAGATATGAAATGTTTTTATTTTTAATGATGAAACAATAGTTCCATACACCACTTTATCCCACATAAAAATTCATCATGGTTGAGCGATTATTAATTTACCAATATCTTCTCATTTCTAATTCAAGATAATACTAGGGTTGGAAACTTGATACACAGTACACACCTAAATGGTGAATGACTAACATACTCTCCCCATGCATGCCCCTGTAAACACCCACACACACCTGTGCATGATCTTGTAAGTGTTATGAGCCCTTCAGTTCTCCTTTGTGTGTTCCATGCACTTTCTACCATGGTTTCCCATGCACAAACTGTTTCCCATATGGGTTGAGTCTTACTACCCATATGTGGTTGAGATGGACTCCTTATGTGGCTATGGTTGGTCCAATTTGTTTGGGTAAACTCACATAAAGATTTTTCCAAATTATTCAATCATAAATCTCCAATACTTTCTTAAATATACTCCATGCCAAAATAATATATATTTTTCATGTATTTTTCACAGTATTCAATAATATTCAAATATACTCATGAAATAAAGTTTATATTGCAGGGTCTTATTCTTCTTCATTATGAAAATTAATATTTTTCATTATCTTATTTAAAATATTCTTCATGAAAATCAATATTTTCATGGTATTTATATTCTTACTTTCCTTTTGGAATATCAATTCTAAAGATATCTTGATTATCCAATCATATTCTTCATCTTTGTAAAGAAAAATTTATCATTGACATAATAATTCAGCATGAATCTTAGTTTAAAAACCACCAGAGTTATAAAATCAAAATCATCAAAAGAACCTCCTTAAGATAATATGACCCGATTACTATCTTCTTCATCCATTTATTCAAGAAAAATTCACTTTTGTAATCAATCTTCGATATCTTGGATATTTCAGAAAATTCTTTATTTCCAACTTTTTTAACATATTGACATCCATGAAATATTACTATTTCATTTACTACCATTTACAACCAATAATTACCATTGAAAAAAATAAAACTCATACACAAAGTGGTCTCTTTAGCCTCCACATAGGGATATGATTCATTTTCCATCACTGCCTCCTATTAATGCATATAATGATGAATTTAATAAATAAATATGATATTTATGATATATTTATTATTTTTTAATGATAAAATATTATTTATCATTATTTCCTTCTTTTCATTAAAAAATGAAAACAATGTTCAGGTGTACATAAGGACTACAATCTTCATGAATAGTGTAATTCATTTCTCTATCTCAATATTTTATGGAAGATTATAAATATTTATATAATGAATATATATATATATATTATATTATATTTATATAATTATTAACATTTTGGAGATGATGTAAACATGATCAAAGTACAAGGAATGAAACTGCTGAATCGAAACATTTGTGATAAATGAGACAATTATCAACCAAAATAGTGATTTTAATAATGGGTTATTAATGAATAGGTGATAATATATTATAAGTAAACCATGTATGTTATTATAAGTAATAATATATTTTTTCTATATAATTATAGTAAATTTAAATTTATTATATAGGAGGTTAGAGTGATTAAAAATCAATTTGAACTTGAGGTAAGAGTTTTATGTTACAATCACATTTTTACCGAGGTTGTTTATGATTAAATTTTCAATGATGAAACTACATGATCTTTCTCTCAAAAACTTCATGATTTTTTTACCATATGTTTATTTATTAATATGAAATTTTTTTCATTTTATTTTTCTCTCTTTATATATTCAAGAGAATGAAATATTGTTTTTAATAATAACCAACTTTATTTCTCTCTTTGGTTGGGAATATTTTTATTCCATGTCCATATTTTATTTAAATTTTTTTCAATAATGTTTATAATATTCTACAATAATTTATTAAAGTTATTTTTACCCATTTTTGTTTCTCCATAATTTTTTTAAAAAGGAACATTCTTTTCATTTTTTGAATGAGGTTATTTTTCCCAAATGTGTGAACAAAATATTTGTTTTAACATATACCGCATGAACATATTTTTTATCCATAAAAAATAATATTTTATTTGAATATTACTATATAATTTTACATGGTTCTTCTAAAATAATTTATTTTCCTCAATATTTTGTAACTTTTTTAGATATTAAATAAGTGATTACAAAATGAGAAGGGTATTTTACTCAAGAAATATTTTGATGATATTTTAAAAAAATTAATTTATAATAACATCCTTTGATGTTAGTTATAATTAACTGGGGATATGATCCCATGATACCATCCTTATTATTTATCTATATTTTTAATTATTATAATGAAAAATCACTGATGAAACCCATTTTATTTTTTCCATGGGTTAATCTATGATTAAATGATAAAATTTTTCAGGATCTTTCGACACACATATGAATGAATTATGGTTATGTGACGAGTGGGTATGTTATATACCTCCAATGCATTGGATAAATATTAATGTTTTATGAGCTCAAAGGTTACACATGATGTTATCCCAATCCTAGAAGAGGATGCACATGAGGTTATCCCAATCCCAAAAAAGGGTATATGGGAGGTTATCCCAATCCTGATGTTGGTACATGTGTGGTTATCCCAAGACTAACATGTGATTAATGTCTTGGTTGGTATCCTTGAAGTAATATTTATATTTATATGATTATCTGATAATTTATTATACTCTTTCATGACATGATTTTATTCCAATTTTATGTTGACACAACTCATGTTCTTTGATTCCTTTATGATTTATGTCTTATGAAATGCTAAAATTTATTCCATTACTCATGATTATGATATATGAATTCCTAGGCAGGGTTTTAAAATGTTAATTCCATATTATCATAACCTTATGCTCATGTTATACTTAAATGATCGTTGATATCTCCCTTTTTTACCCTTACTAATCATATGAGCTCACCCTTTATTATGTTTCCTTTTCCCCAGGATATAAAAAATGTTTTAATTATGATATTTCTAAGATGGGAGCTAGTTGTGAATAACCTAGTGGGATATGATGTTGATATTTTATGTACCATTTGTTTATGTATCTATGTTTCCAAAGACACTAAAGCTTTATGGTCATGGTGTGGATATTATTGTTATACAATGGATATTCATCTAAAATGATGTAGTATTTATGTATGTAAATTTTGGTTCACCTGAGTTACACAAATCACTTCTACATAAGGGTATTCCTATTAACATAAAATTTTGAGATAATAAAAAATGATTCAATTAATTTTATTTTCTTTATTTTCTATAAAATATTCTATAAATATAAATCATTGGTTTCCTATAATACCACCAGAGGGTTTCAATCGAGTCTAATAAAGATTATCAGAGGAAGAATAAGTGATTTAAACCCTTTTTTGAGGATCTCCCATGCATGATAAATCAAAACTATGTATAAAACTGAAATGAAGAAATATTTTAAATGAAACACCTCACAATGAATATAATATGAAAAATCTTCAAACACCATCATGTGGGTTTGATTGAGATCACAAAAGGGCCTCTAGAGCCTCCAATTCAAATGAAAAGAATAAAGAAAGTTTTTCGGGAACTATATAGTTTCATCTATGCAACATAGAATAACCAACTTACCATTTCCATCACATGATAATGTTAAATAATCTACAAGAACAATCCTTGGGTTGTTGCATTTACTCAAGAATTTATAATGCATGAGTAAATGATGCTTTTTCTAACTCATGCATATATGAATGAATGATGTAATTCCAATACATGACATCTTATATAATTACTCTTAATGATATATTTGGTAGAAGAAATATTATATATGGGTTTCATGAATGAAATATCATTTCATGCATGTTTTATGAATGGAAGTTGAAAAAAGTAAATATTTTTTTTCATACTGCTTATCAAAATGTCAAACTACATAGCCTTATATATCATATAAAAGTGGATTTAGGGCATAAAAAATCCTTCATTATGATGGTTAGAGAAAAAAATTCTCTAGAGTATGACTAGGTGTAGATTATTCCAAGAAGTGAATGCATCAAGGTATGACAGAGGCTTGAGATGAGATCTCTATAAGAGATAATGAACTGACCATGGGTTCAGGATAACCTTGGTGATATCAAGATAGTAAAATCATATGGAGTATGTATTGTGATATTTTGTGAAAATTTTTAGTTGTGGTGTAATGAACTTTGGGTCTTGTGAAACATTGAGGGGCTGAGTAACTTAGTGTGATGACTATATGATAGGAAGTTCCTCAACTATGGTGAGAAAAGCACCAACATGAATAAGAGTTGCTAATGGGTATAGGCAAGGAATATAATGGGTTAGAACACATGAGTCACATGATGATGAGCTAGTTCAAGACCTTGAGTTAGATTTACTAGGACCAAATGTGAAGTGATAGGTCATTGATAAAAATAGGTGAGTGGTGGTGTGTGGAATCATAATGTCTATAAAGTTTTTAGTAGGACTTGAGTTGAGGTCTTATTCAAGTAACATGACCAGTGCTCTAGGGTGAGAATGTTTTACTAATAGTTGATATTGGGTTGAATCATGCTCATATATTAATGATAAGGAAGTCTTATAGTGGGGATAACACCATGTATAGTTTGAGAACATGTTTCTATATCTGAACATTTTCTAGTAAGTGTCATAATTGGTGCATCGATAAATCCAACCCAGAGGTGGTTGTTGTTTTGTGGTGGTTTTTTTGGAACAAGCAACTGATTCAGATACTAAAAATGGAACACACCCAAATATGGGTGTTTTTTGATGAAATTTTGGTGTAGTTAGTGTGGATAGTATTTAAAAATTGCTATATATGGGATAATAGTTAGGTTGTATAACCAGATGTGAATATCGATAAGAAGAATGGTAATGTTACCGAGTATGTGGGAATTTAGTGTTCTATAATGACTTACTGATGCAAATGTTGAGAAAATTGATTGAAATATAAATATTCTAGAGAGAGAAATTTTGGATTTTGATAAGATAATCAGGTGAGAAATGGACTGGTTTGGACCAGTGGCATCAACCAAATAGGTTTCATGTTGGTGGTTTTATGAATTCATGAATAAAACTAGGATTGGGGCATCATGGTGGAGTTGGTTGAAATAATCAATGCCACGATGCATGGGATGGTGATGTTTGGAGTAGTGGAGATGGTTTAGGTGCATTATTGGTTGGACCATAATTAGCTTGATGGATCGATGACTGTGAGAGTCTAAGTAGACAATTCAGATCATAGAGGACATATTGAGAGCATGAAACCTGGGTTTCAGTGGTTCTTGGGAGAAGCACTTGTCCTTAGTGGAGTTTTACTCTGTGTTGGTTAGATGTTGTTAAATTAGAAATTAGTGGGATGTGTATCATATAAGAGACTTCAGAGCTTGTTCAATTGATTAAAAAATGTATGGTGTCTTCTTTAAGTATGTATAGGTCATGTAAATGATTTTATTTGGTGCTTGTGTGGTTGTGATGTGATTTAGGGGGTGAAACTCTATTTTTTCACTTTATTCAGGGGTGAAACCCCATTTCATCATTTGATTTATGGAAAAACCGGGTTTTTCACTTGATTCAAGGTGTGAACCTATTTCATTACTTGATTTAGGAGGTGAAACCCCATTTCATCGCATGATTTAGGGGGTCAATCATGTTATGAAACCACGTACAATTGTCGTTTTAGGGCATCAAAAATCAAAAAGTGAAGGAATTTTCTTTCATATATTGAGGGTATGATCAATAACATGTGGGTGTCATTAGTGATTATTTTAGATTGAGATAGATGTGTCTGTTGAGGATTTTTCATTTTATATAGTTTCTCACAGTAAAAAGGCTCTCCGTTGCAGGACTGTTCCTATGGTGCAAGTTCCTTAACAACATAAATGTATCCAGGAGGATCCATGAGATTGAGAGTAGGATATACAGGCTTAGTGTTCTATGTTAGTTTCCATTGAGTCCAAGTGTTGTTTGAGAGAGAAACTTGAGGACAAACTAATTTAAGATGGGGAGGTTATAAAAATGTTCCCCTTCTATGAGGTATGAAACCTATTAAATTTTGTGGGAACACATTTATTATGGTAAGTAATGAAGGTTAGAAGAGTATGAAGTGGATCGAGGTGACCTTAGAGCACTACTACAAATACGTCTTTTATCAGCGCTAAAAATGGCCTTTAACAGCGCTAGAAAAGTGTTATTAATGCCGGTGAAGATAAAGGCGGGGGGGGGGGGGGTCCCCTTTATCAGTGCTCCAAAAAGTGCTGATAAAAGTTAAAAAAATAAAAAAAATAAAAAAAAATCCTACACACAAATGGGTGAATCGGGGGGGCTTTTATAACGCTTGAGCCCCCCCTTTTACAATGATTTTCTGCCCCCTCCAGCTCCCACATGCACCCCTCCACCCTTTATCAGTGCTAGTCCCAGATTCACCCATGCGCGCGCGTCCCTCCCTGCCTCCACCCAGATTTGATCTCGAGACCTCCCCCCTGCGCGCCTGAAGCCTTTGCCACTCCCCTATATTTATTTGTTCTCCTATTAGTGATATATCTATATCTATATATATATATATATTTAGTTATATTTATTCGTATAGTAATATTTATTTATATTAATATATATATAGTTATATTAATATAAATATATAGTTACATTAATATATATATATATATTTATGGTGATATTAATATATATATTTATAGTTATATCAATATATATATGTAGTTATATTAATATATATATATAGTTAGATTAATATATAGGTATATAAATATTCATATACTTGTATTTTAAATAAAATGGATATTATTTATTATTTAGATAAAGCTAATATATTTTATATGTGAATATATTTTATTATTTATATTTATAATTAAATTTTTAGGTGTGAATATATAAAAATTATGTACATATAGTTATATATTTGATTATAAATAGAAGTTAATTATAAAAAACGATAAGGTTTCAAAGAAATAATATCAATATGAATGTAATACTTTGGAATAAATTCAGTCCCCACCCCAAAAAACAATAATACCCCCCTTAAACGAGGCTGAAAATCCACAAAATGTTAAAAAATCGGGGTGCCCCAACTAAAAACTCAGTTTTGGAGGCCTTTTGGGATTTTTTTTGCCTCCAAAAAACCATGACCAGGGTCCCCCAGATCACGGCGGTGTAGAGATCATCGCAAGCTTCGATTTGATATGTGGTAGAGCTCAAATGGACACCCGGATCAAAAGTTATGACCGTTTGAAGTTTGAGTTGCGTTTTCAACATATTTTGGATCTTTTTTAGTTTTTTTTAGTCTTCAAATTGTTATTAAATGACTATTACACCATAATAATTAGAAAATTATTAATTAAAAATATTTTTTAAATTTTTTTATAAGCCATTTTCATTAAATATCTTATATATTAAGTGTAACTGAATATTTATACTTATCTAAAATATATTTAAAATTATATTTAAAAAATATATATTATATTTATATCAATATAACTATATCTATATATTTAAATATTAATATATTTTTTAATAAATTCTTTTTTTGGAAGTAGACCCTATATCAGTACTTTTAAAAAAAGCACCGATAAAGACCCCCCCTTTATCAGCGCTACTAAAAAAGCACTAATAAAGGGGTACCCATTAACAGCGCTAAAAAAACACTATTAAAGGGGGTACCTTTATCAGTGCTAAAAAAGGGCTGATAAAGGGGTACTTTTATCAGTGATTTTTTAGCACTCATAAAGGTACCCCCCTTTATCATTACTTTTTCGTTAGCACTGATAAAGGGTCGCGCTGGCCTTGCCCAGTTTTGTGGTAGTAGAGATAGAGCTAGGTCTATAATAGATTTATAACATGAATCATTACTTCATTCCATGAATGGGGAAGATAGAGGGGAGGATCCCCCCTTCCCAAAACTCCCAGCATGAACCATTAAGTCACACTATGACCCCCTTCCCATGTCTCTTTTTTAATTTTAAGTAAAATTAAATATATGATGGGGAAGGTGTTAAATTTGGATAGGTTCCTCCTAGGCATTATCTTGTGATGGAGCCCCCTCTCTTTGGTGTCTTTACCCCTTCAATAATAATATATCTTTCATTTATTTGTTGAATCAAATATTTAGAATATAGTAGTATGTATATTAGTTTTTAACTTATTTTTCTTATTTTCTTTCATTTCCAAGAGGTTTCTCACCATATTCATCTAATATGACTTTTTTCTAGGGTTTTCTTCAACTTTTCCAATTTCTACTGGTTTAGCTCAAATTAAAGTATGGTTTTGGGAGAGTGGATGTCTGTGAGTATAAGGTAGGCAGTTTATAAAATTTTCCATCAAAGTATCTTCATTTCTCCTTGGGATTATGATGTTCAGTCATGCTAATATACCATAAATTTTATCTAAAATTATAAATAAATGTTGTGGGGTGTAGAATATGAAATAGAACTTCTCAACGGGCCATGAACAACCCATTGGTCAGTTTAGACCATGAATTTGGCCACCCATAGTGTGCACTTAACCTTGGAAAGTGAGATTAACCCTAGGAAGTGAGTTGGAAAATTAAATAGGTGACCATAGGGGTGCCTTAGGCTTAATAATTGACCATGGGTGTGTGGCCCAGACTTTAGCCACCCATGGGTTGTTCTTGACTTGGGAAATTAAATGGGTAATTATATGGGTGCTCAAAAATTATAATTTAACAATGAGTGAATGGTTTAGGATGCCTAGAGTATGTTCTCAAATCCAGGGTGAATAGTTGTTATATGAGACTTGGGGAAAAAGAATTAAATGATTTGAATAATGAATTTACCATGTAATTTAATTATTAATAACTCTTTAGAATGCCTTATGGTGACCCCCTTGGATTTAGGGATGACTCTTACTACCTTGTAATGCCTTGGGAAAACCCCCCCTGGATATATGATGACATTTAATTAGTAACACCTTGGTAAAGTCCCCCTTGGATTCATTATGACACTAATTTGGAATTCCTTTGGGAAGTTCCCCTTGGATTCATGATGATAAGGTTTGAAATTCCATGGGATAGTACACCTTAGATTTAAAATGATACTAATTGAGAATACCTTTAGGAAAACCTATTTTAATTCATTATGAAACTAATTTGAAATTCCTTAGGGTGACCCACCTTGGATTCATGATGATATTGGTTTGTAATCCCTTAGGTAATTTTTCATTGTATTCATGATTATTTTTTATTTTTAATGTCGTTGATATGATCCATGGGTTCATTTGGGCATACTTATAGTACTATTTGGGATTCCTTGGATTTTATCCTTAGATCCTAGATGAATATAAATGTAAGACCTCATGTACTAATGGGAATTTGGATTCTAAGGGTAATTTTAAAATTTCAAATATTTGGTGGGCTAGATTTTGATTTGGGCATTAGAAGAAAATTTCAAGGGTTTGGTCACCTCAAACAGGTGTTTTTGAGCATGCAAATAGGTTCAAATGGTGGTCATAGGCAATAAGAAACACCAAAGGATGGTTGGCCTTCAGGGGATACGTTTAGTAGGAACTGAATAGCCACTAGCAGGCCACCATCCTTCCCATGGCTTGGTTGGAGACTTGGAAGCCCTTATGGATGCACCAGCTAGCTAGTGGTCCTTAAAGGGGACAAAATTACAATTTTCCACATTGGGATTTTCATTCGGGAAGACCCTATTATCCCACTCATTTATCTCTCATGGATATGTGAACTGCCTTTATCACCTTGGAAGATGATGGCTGAGGTCGTGAGTTTTTTTGGCATGTCATGTGACACTCAAACCCTTGAGGGATTTTATTGAGGTGAACATGACTTAGTGGATCATGTACATGTTTTTTAGAAACCCCTTTATAGATTCATGGTGTGTTTTAAGTGGAACGACCCAAGTAGGCCATGTAAGAACCCTTGAGAGACCTTGGTGCCGATTGGATCATCAATATAGGTTAGAATTGATTGACTTGATTGAAAGTGAGAACCCCTGGTAGGGTTCCTCTCTTTTGATATGTACCAGGGGACCCCAGTAGGTTCCCTAGTGGTCGAACAAACCTAAGAGGATGTATATTTGGGCATGGTTAGTGAGGGTAGTGGGTGTCACCTTAGAACTTGCACTAAATATATAAGATCATGGGGATATGGATAGTGATATTATGTTTAGGCATTCAGCCAACCCTATACTTTTAGTTATGTTTCCTTATTTATTTTGATGTAATTTGGATGTCCATAGGTACTTAAAAGGATCTGTATTATGCACCTTATCTGATATGATGGTGATGTGGGGGATGCCTAGAGGTTCTTCCTGGGACTAGGCTTTGGGAAATTTCATGATATTGATGTCATATGGATTTTATGTGATGACATCACCAAGGATGCCCAGTGTGTATCCTAGGATCTAATTTTTGATCCATGTGAAAAATATCCAAGATTCCAGGATTCGACCTTGAGTCTATATGAGACACCTTGGACACCATGAGTCACTAAGATGCCTCGCGTTTTTAGGATCTAGCCATTTTGTCCTGGGGATTGTGATAACTGTTATTATTTTTTAAAACGATTATTATTTTTTGATGTCTGTATTATCCCTAGGATATGTCCAGTCAACCTTGATGACATTACCTAATGATTGAGATACCTGGGATCTGACCTTTTGGCATGGTGACATTGAGATGCTTCTGATTCAAAGATTTCTTGGGGTTCCAAGGAATTATATTGGATCCATTCATTATACTTATAGTTTGGAGAGATTCCTAGGATTCTTGGGATCTATACATGGAGTTGTTCATGATGATTTATTGGTTATTTGAGCCTGTGGATTTGGGATTCTTGGTTCACACAGTAGGATATAGTATATATATGGTTGAAATGATATCATTAAGTACAAAGAGAGACCCCAAAACTGGTTTCAGTAGGTATGGTTGATAAAGGTTAGGAGACTAAGGGCAGAAATCTATATGTTATTGGGTACATGGGTTGGCATAGTCCATGATATGTGTTAAAAGACATTCTAACATCAGAAAAAAGAAGGTAATGTTTGTCATTGTTTATTTATTTTCAGTAATTTATTTATTTTGATCTTGTCGCATGAATATATCACTACATTTTTTGTATGGTACGAGACTGCGTTAGTGGTGACCTATGAAGTTATGTACTCACAACCTACTCGAGCTGCCATTTCATAGGTATACATGAGAAGAATCTCACGTGGTTGCAAGAATAGGTTGGTCTGAGGCCCAAGTTTGGTTGAGCATGATATCTTGGATATGTATGTAGAGAATGGGATGTGGTATGGCTTAGATTTTTAGGAAAGTTGTAGCATCTTGATCTGGGATCCACTAAAATGGTGTCCCAAGTTTATGGGTCACATGAACTCAAGCGTGCCTTCTTCTATACCAGAGGATGCCGACTAGCAGTGAGGGTACAAGGTGGTACAATGGGGAGATGATAACCTCATATCAGAGTGGCATAATAGATATAAAAAAAGTTAATAAATATTGGAAGCATGATATAAAAGATAACATAATGAAAACATATGAAAAACCCAACTAAAAAGTTTAAACAACCAAGAAATTGAAATAATAATCAGAATTCATAGGCTGATTCATATACAAAATGATGTCATGGCATGATGATATACAAAAAAAAGGGAAACATGGGATATAGGGGACATGAATATAAAATATTCTATAAAAAAATACAAAAAGTTCAAAAGATAGATCCACTATCATCATGATCATACAATTTTTCCTATGCTCCCATTCTACATACTATAAGCTAAATAGATCAAGTATCCATGATAGGGAACTTTCCCTTATCCACAACTGCAGTCATGAGGTCTACTCTGGTACTAAATGTGGCCCAAGTAGTGTGTGTGATAAACTCATTAGGGAACCACTAATGGTGTCTAGAATAATCCATCCACTGTACATAACATAACAACATACAAGTATAATGAATATTAAACAATGTTGGGAAATAAATACAGTCATCTCAGGTTCCTATAGGACACCTGACAAACTCTACTTGATTTGGAATATTCTATAATGTCTGATCTCATAACCATGTGTATCCATATATACATATATACATACATATAATTAATCATATATAATATTCATACATGTACATGAACTAAATATGTGAGGACATATATAGACATATACATGTACTAAGTGCTAGATTGACTCGAGGTGTAATCCAGGCTTTTATAACTAGTCTAATGATATATAAGCTCTGACAAAGGGTACAAGCTATAAATCTCATATGAATGGGAGACATATTTACCATAAATCAAGATGGTGGGGTGAGTCTTCATGACCAACACCTGATGAAAGGAAACATGGATCATCATTCCCATAATTTATATAGAGTCAATGGTGTGAGACGTTATTTCCATCACCCAATGTAAGGGAGCATGAAACATCATTCTCAACAAGTCTCTTAACCATTGTTCACTGACCATTATCCATGGTCTAATAATAATAATAATCATGAGGGATTATCTATAAGAATTTATAATAATAAGTCCCAATCTATCCATGGGAGTCACAATTACATAATCCATATAAATATAAAAATGCAACACTCAGAATGGCCTTGACACTCATTAACAATTAAGTTAATTAAGAAATTTTATTTACAATCAAGGTAAATCCATTTAAGGGTCAATAAAACCCCTTACAAGGTTATTTGGTCAATTAAACAATTATATAAAAGATATCAATTCTTTTATCACACCCAAGGGGTTGTTTCCAAGAGGTAGGGAACCTATAATAATTTAATATGGGTCTATGGGTATATCACATCATGTTTTAATTAATTTAAGAATGAAAGATACATTCTAAGGCATCAAATGGAAATTTAGATTGATTGATGTAATGGAGAAGCTATGAAATCATATTTAATTTTAGGAAAAATTTCTAGACCACCTATCTTAGGTCCGTAGATGACCACTCGTTAGGTATCAACCTTTGATTTGAAGAATAATGGAAGAAATTATAAGAATACACCAATTCCTAGAAAATAGGTCATATGAGATCACACCATAATATCATAAGATATGGGAAGATAAACCATGATTGAAATTAAGAGGATTAAGGAGATTACTGTTGTGGATGCAACATGACCGATGACGATGGAATCAGAGATAAGATAGAGGGGCTAGCTTAAGGCCTAGTTAGGATGGAAGGGAGAGCTCCATGAGAGAGGAGATAAGGAGTTATTTCCACTGGAGAAGAAGAAAAAATAAAAAGGGTTTTAAAACATTTTAGGGTAAAAAAGGTAAAATCATCCCTTAAAATGGGGTCACATGGTTGGCCAAACCATGCACCAACTATGCAATAGATATTTCCCAAGACCCCCCTCCCTCACATGGGCTATTCACACAGTTTGACTAACTGTGTGCATCCCATGAAAAAATACACCATCACAACCTCTACATAACCCACAAAATCATGCAACCTGGCTCGTATGGTTGATGAAAAAATGTGCGGACTCTATTTTTCACTGGGTAACTCACATGGTTGGGTCGTAAGGTTAGCGATAACTTTGTGCTAGCTATGCATCCCAATATGTTTCTCAATTTTCTAGAACTCCAGGCTCCAAAAAATCTCTGGATGATCCTGAAACCTTCCTTAGGTCTTAGGGAATATTTACCAAGATAAAGTAAGGAATTAAAACTAGAAAACAAATGAGTCGTTCCTTCATGAAAATCTGAGTCGTTAAAAGAGTAACTATTTTTATCTTTATTTCCTTATTTATTCTATATATATAATAGACCTAGTGGGTGATCAGTCTTTTATTTAATATGTTAGTATTTAATTTTGATGTCGCATATTTAGATTATGTATTCCTTTTTTATACTCTAACATATATGGTTCTTGGTTATTTACTTATAACTATGCACTATGATATGGGGGGTATAGTCTCCCCATAATACCTTCTCAGATCCCCATTGATAGTCAAAATACTTTGGCATATGGGGAGGTGCACTTGAGGTCTTGTAGCACACTAGTCCAGGAAACCTATCGAGTGGCCTCTAGATTGATATGTTATAAAGTATTGTTAGAAACGTTCTTTTATTTTGAATTACTATTTGGGGTATGGTAGACAATATATTTAAGGATGTGTTATATACTTTGATGGATACTATTATAGTGTATCATGAACACCTATTATAGTAGTAAGTCCAAGTTTCTAGGGATTGGATTGATGTTCTTGATATGTGATGTAATGGTTGATATGATCTTTAACTCATGGGATGCACATACAATTTTAAATTTATTATTTCTATTGGATTTCTATCTCTTGGCCCATTGTAAAGAATCCAATTACTTAGTATTTGACTCTTGGCCCAAGAGGAAAGAGGTGTTACATGAATCATGATAAAAAAATATAGGATTCACATGATATTTAGGGGCCTTGTAGCATGTTTTTTATCACTAAACATTGAAGATAAATTCTTTGAAGTGTCAGAAACTACTAATATGATGTTTTTATGTATATGTAATCAATGTAATTATACCCAAATAAGCCAACTAATATTTTCATTTCCTTCTGATGGTAGCTTATGTGGGTCTATGGTGAGATTCTCATCACCAACGATGACACAGTACCTCTAGGAATAGACATGTAGTGACCCTAGTGGGTCATTACAATAGATGGTTCCTTAGTGGGAAACCCATAGTGGGTCATTAGTATTTGGGTTTGGTTACTTAAAGTGATAATGACAACCCATATAGAATTTTCCCATTTATATTAGAATATGATTCTATATAACCGAGCTTGAGGTTGTGTTTTTTTCCATATTATGGATTATATAGGATGATGAAATTGGATATGGTAGTGTTGATTGATGAGTTTTGATCCTCAAGGGAGAAGTCCTATAGGTGGATGTTTAGTGAGAATTAGTTCCCTAGTAGGCTGATGAGTTGGCACAAAGTGCCTGATTTCAATGTATATGCAACCCTAAAGTGGGTATTGTCTTGTTAGATGTTGTGTGATTTTTGAGATGGGTGAAATGAGTATTGTACTATGATTTATAACCCTTTGAGAGACTTAGTTTTTGTAGGCTATGAGTGAGACCCTAGTAACCCCTAAGATATTATTTAGACCTTACTGGGTTGGTGCATATTTTTCTTTCTTGACTAATAAGTGATAGGGTTTGGCCCTTCACTATGGGTGCCTTAGAGGCCGAAAGTCATGGGCATATGACTTAGGTTTTAGATTGATGAACAAGATGTGCATGAGGGTTTTTGGTATAGGCATAGTGACTCCATAGTACCCTTTAATGTGAGAATAACCTTGAGTGTTTTAGTATCGAGGTTTTATTTGATGGGAAAGACCAATCAAGTACCTAGCCCCATTGTTTATGGTTCATTTTAGTATACGATGTGAGTTTGGGTAGATGATTTTGGGTTTTAGTACAATTAAATAAGGTGAATATGTGTGTGGATGAGGTGGAAATGAATTAGATAATGGATGGATGTCTATGGTTTATAAGTGAAAACCATTTAGGAGGTGATCATGAGGTAAATCATGGTATAAATGAAGTGACTAATTTTGAATAGGAGTGCCATGGGTGATCTAGTCAAGTGAAATGAACATGCCTAGTATCATAGTCACTATTTAGGCACATGAACCTAATTATGGTGATGATTGACTCATGGGAGCATGAGTAAAGTTTCAATATTTAGGAATTACTAGAGCATACTCCCATCAATTTTTCATATGATATTGAGATAACACATGCAATTTATACGTGGGACTTTTGGAAATGGATATAGGTGTTGGTCGTGTGAAAGATGATGGTCGATGGGTGTTGGTGAGATGTTATAGGCATGGTTTCTTGAAAATTATGCTGATATGAGAAACTCCCCTTCATGGTAAAGATGACATCAAGAATGAATTAGGTGTGGGGGAATAGATGATCTAGCTAAATCTTGGTTATGTACTGACGAGACAGGGATCATGGTTTGGGAGGAGTGACATGCATGCAGTGGTTAACTAGTAGAGGTTGAACTTAGGGATTTTTATAAGCAAATACATATGGTGGGGAGTGCACCGGTGGTAGGTTGAGGATGGAGACTCTCATTATGGATTAAATTTCAGTTAATTTCATTAGTGGTGTTCTTGTGAGTCAGAAACATATAGTAATTCAATGTTCTTAGTGGCACTCAGGTATGAGAAAGTTTGTCCATGTCAGACTATTATGTTCAGTAATAGATAAGAATGGGCCATGATGATTAGATTTTTGATCTAGTGATGCAAGGAAAAGGTCACTCCTATGGTAGGGAGTGTGATGAAAGTTATGGGTGTTATAACCCTCATGTTGAAAAGGTTTTCAGAATACAGAATCGATCGTTGGATGATCATTAGTGTATTTGGATACTGGTGGATAAATAAGTCCAAATACAACTATATTCCTAAGTTAATGCCAGGTATATACTTGGATATGTTGTTGGATGGACTCTGAGCATTGGATTTAGGCTTAAGGTAATTTTTGAAATGGTACAAATGGGATTAGATAAGGAACACATTACGCTCATGTTGAGATCACAACAATAGTGCTGGTCGATTGGGGATTTGACTATTGAATCACACCGTAAGTCAGGTTGAGACTTTGGTTGATGTATCGAGATGATATTGGGGTGCCTATAGGATTTAAGGCACCATGATTGGATAAATTGGTATCATGTTGACAAGTGTAGCCAAGCATTTTGAGGTAGGTCATCCATAGGAGGTTTGACTATGCACTTTTGTGTGTTTTTGGATGTGGTGAACTGGAAACTACATCATAAGCATTGTTTTGGATAAGTAAAGAGCGTTTTGGCCATTGGTCGAGGATTTTCAAATAAAATATGAAATTATATTCTTGTGAATAGATGATGGAGGCACATCGGTTCTGAATTAGAATTTGGAAATGAGAATTAGTACCAATTTTTATCAGTGCCCTCATTTGTGTTGTAGTTCAGTGTGTTGGGATCAGGCTTAGTGGGTCAGTGGAGAGCTTTATGATTGAAAATTTCAATGGTGGGAAGGAACTATGGTTTGGAATTGGATTTAGTAATCCAAGAATTAAGTTGGGGAGCATCATAGGTAATATGATCAAAATGATGATGAAATATAGGAATTTTCATATATATGGGTGTAGATGAGGGCTGTATAGGAATTTTGGGAATGGTTTTGAGTGATGGATCATGTTTCAGTGGTTTGAGAACTATAGATTGGGTGGATCTTTAAAATCATGTTGGGAATTTATGGATGGAATGAAACTACTTGGATGAGAATTAAAAACCTAAGTAGGTTGGAAATAATGTTGGAATGGTCAAAGAGACTTCATGAGGACGAGAAATTCTATGGTGGAGTGATTGTAAGACCTCATTTCCATAAAAGTATTTGAATTCTAATAGGAATTTGAACTTATAAACTAATAGGTGGGATATATTTGGATCCAGAGATCAAAATAAATTTTTTGGGGTTTGGGAACCTCAAACTAGTGTTTTTGAGAATAGAAGGAGAATCAGATGGCATCCACAGGCAATGAGAAACACCAGAGGAGGGCCGAGTGGCAAGGGATGTAGTCTGATTTTAGTGTCCAACATGTGGCTTCAACATAGGCCTAACAGCCCTACAAGGTGCACTGACTAGTTAATAACCCAAAAGGGGGTAAACCAACAACTTTCCTTCTCATATTTTTAAGAGAAAATACACTCCTCTCCCTCTTATTTCTCTCACATGGCTAGGGGGATCCCTCCTTTTCCTCTTCCATATTCAATCCCTTTAAGAGGTAGTTTTTAATGGAATTTTTAGGTAGTTTGATATACATATTTGATTTTGGAAAGATACATTGGTCTTCTCATCCCACCATTATAATTTTCTTCATTACCTAGTTAGTTTTTTTGTTTTTATTCCATCAAATCTCAGTGTAATTATCAGATTGATATGATAATTTTATTCTTCCTAGAAAAGGGACATCCCAAGAGGTCATCTGGGTACCAATGTTCATTTTTTTGGAAAAGGTACATTACATCACCAATTTATTTGAGGATTTTCCTTAAATTTAAATTAAAATACATATGGAATCAGTGATTTGTGATTGGGAATTCACCCAATTCAATGTTGGAGGTCTATTGCGGACCACCCATAGGTTGTTGGTCATGGTTCTGGTGCAACAAGGCTTTCCAATAAGTTTTAAACAATTATTCCATTTTGAAATAAGTGATATATTTAATTATAATTTTCAATATTTAATAAATTATGATCCCTTGACATGATTTGGGTGCTTTAGAGTATAGATAGTGGTCTGTGGTACTGAAATGACCATGAAAAATCTCATCCCAGCCTAGTCAGGAGTTACAAGCTATGAAATAAAAAGGGTAAAGCTTCAATTGTGGTAGGTAGTCCTTAATAATTACCCTATGGAATAAGGAAAGTTGTTTATAATTCATGTGATGTTCTATCACATCATTAAGGGTGTTGAACTTCTTGATTAATTAATTTAATTTTTGAATTAAATTGAAATTTCTAATTTAAAAGAAAATACTTATGAAAAAGGGAAGAAAATTCCAAGGCCATGTTGGCCATGTGCACTACCTTGATCACCTCGTCCACTGATAGTCGAGGTCGGGAGTTGTTTTATTATGACCTGTGACACTCGGACCCTTGAGGGGTGTGACCAAGGTGATTATGACTTAGTGGACATTGCACAGGATCTTTGGCCACCTATTATAGAGGTGTGTCATATCTTAAGTAGAACGACCCAAGCAGGCTATATAAGAAGCCCTTAGAGACCATTGAGCTGATTAGTTTGCCGAGACAGGTTAGGAATGATTGAATATATTGAGACTGATAACACCCATTAGGGTGTCTCTCCTTTAATATGTCCTAGGTGACCCTAGTAGGTACCCTAGTGACTGATTGACACTAAGAGGATGTGTATTTGGGTATGGATAGTGAGGGTCACATATGTGTCACGACCCCCTCCCTATAAAGAGTACCCCTCCTGGGCCAGCAATGTGAGACATAAGGTAATGACCCCCCGAGTCCCACCTCGAGTAGGCCCCAGGTTGGCGACTAGCACCGATGGTATAGAAAACACACAAATGGGAGGCATTTCCCTCTAAGAGAACACATGCATAAGAGAGAGATAATATAGATACCAACCAACTCCAACTCAACCAGTAAGATAAAATAAATCCAAAGTACACATATAAAATTTCATGAAAAACTACTACAACTGAAATGGGAAAAACTGCAAGTACACAAAAGAAAGTAAAACAGCAGCAACCACAAGCCCGAATAGCTCTTGCAACCACAAGATAGTAGTAACCAGCATGATCTCCAACCTGCTCCAAGTGACCTGAAAAACAATTTATATATATACATAGGGTGAGTATAATAGTATACTTAGTAAGATCCTCCCTGAAGCCTCTCGTGCAAAAGTAAAGAAAGCATTCTAAAGCACAATGAACAACAAGTGAAACTAACTCGTCATCTAAACAAGTATACTAAGTTCCCAGCCTCACCATGGATACTCTCACCAAGTAATTCATACAAGAGTATATAATATAATAAATAATATCAAGGGTACTCTGCTACTACTCCCCCACTAGTTTACCGCTTTTCCCCAACGTCGCACGTCCTAAGCATTTCTCTCAAAAAGTCTTGTCGTAGACACCTGGGTGAAGCACCACAATATGCACCTCATGCAAAAAAACCATCACGTCCATGTAAGCAAAGTAACCAAGAAGTTTCTGGGATCCACCACAACTCTTATAACGTGTATCATACATCGGGTATTATTCCTTAATCCATTATAGTCCATACACCGAGTAAGGATCCTCAATCCATCACAGCCTATACACGTTACACCAATATTAGTCCATAGAAAACTATATTTAGAATATATGTGTGTGAATAACCACAAGCCATTACATTCCTCTAAACACATATATGGGGAAAACTAACCAATGTGCCTGCCAGCACAAGTAACTTCCAATAGAAGAGAGCGGGGCCAAAGGGGGTAGTCAGCCATCCATCCTCCCATCAGAATGTTGGGGAAAACACCCCCATGGATCATAATCACCGGGGTGTAAATTTCACTTACTGACAGGGTAGAGTAGCATATAGAAACACAAAAAGTACAGAATATACTATACCTCACAACCACACTATGGGCATAACCTAGTCTTAGACTCAACTGTAGCTAACGTCTCTCGGACTCTAGGAAGCTACATATAAGACTAGGTATCCTATAAGCACACAAAAATTTAAGAGATTTAATACATTATTTCATTCATTTTTTATCAGTTTCACTTTATGTTAATTAATTATTTAAACATTAATTAACTAATAACAATTCCTCATTAAATTTCATTAGCATCACACCCAAAGTCCGTTGTCCCTTTAAAATTGTAACCTGAGCATTTCAGTCCAGTAAGATCCAACCCCATTGGTTAACATAATTTATTCAATTATTCATTTAAGAATTACTTTCCCATATTCCCAGGCATTCTAGAAAAACAATCTATGCTACTAAACATAAGGGGGATGAACACGGTGAGTAGATGTACTACCTGTCGAGTCTTTTCTGCCTATAACAAGAGCATAGACCCATCCTCCCTTGATAATCTAAACATGAAAAGCACGTGGAATACCCTATGCGTCTTCGCCTCTTTTGGAAGGAGGGTAAGTAATACTAGATTCCTTGAGCATTAGGGAAAATTAAAGAAGATAAACAACCAATAAGAATCAGTAAGCATCCAACAATCACATCTCTCCCGCTCCATCATTCTTGGTGTCCTCCCCAACACCCACATGCATAAACCGATGCATCTCGCCACTCTAGGCGTTATCTACTGCCATAACCAAATAGGCCTCCATGACCCCACATATCACAACAACCATCTATCCTCACATCACAACACAAGAAGCATGAAAACAAACATATTAACAATTAGTCTCCAGGACCTTTAACAATCAAGAGGGTAACTCAGAACCCTTCAAGGAATTATCAAACAATCAGTTCTTTAATCCATCTTGAATTAAGCGATTTATTATTCATAGGTTCCAAATTTGGGAAACCTAATTAGTAAGCTATCAAAAATAATAAAACATGCTTACTGTTCCAATTTGATTAACATCAAATTACAACAAGGAGAACCAGATTCATTTACATACCTCTTTATCTTTTAACCAAAAAATTATCAATTGATTTCTGTTTATGTTCATTACCAATTTCCATCAAGAACGAACAACTAAACAAAGAAATCATAGATATCATACTATT
The DNA here is from genome assembly GCA_963277665.1 of Viscum album. NCBI lineage: Eukaryota > Viridiplantae > Streptophyta > Magnoliopsida > Santalales > Viscaceae > Viscum > Viscum album. The sequence goes on from OY728150.1 coordinate 1,847,379,632, forward strand.
TAGCAAAAAAAGAGGCAATAATTACGATCTGTAATGTCCCAGTTCCAGAAGCCACCTAGAGGTGCCCCGTACCTGGTTGGTCACATGGCCTCAACTGCATTTCCCCAAACGCCAAAGGCTACCGAATAGCAGTGAGGGCCTTGAGTGTGATAGTGGGGAAACTATTCCCTCATTGGCAGAGTACACAACAGAAGAGAAAAACAAATAACAAAAACAGTGGAAATAGTAGACACCCATACAAGAGTAAATAGAGGAAGATTGATAAATAAACAACTGGAGCTGAAATATATGTAAATGATGCATGATACATATGTGTCTAGGAAAATATCCAAACAAGTCACAATGCTGAATACAATACTAAACCAAAGTGAAAAAGAAAAACAGATGAGCAACTCCTCATCATCGCAAGCCTCGTCTCGGTCCCATGCTCTCCAGATCTAGTGCAATCAAGAACCTGAAGTAGAAGGATGCTTTCCCTTATCTATAACTTCAACAATAGAATCTGTTTGGGCCCAAAAGCATGACCCAAACAGGGTGTGAGACAAAGTCCCAATAGGCATCCACCCAAAGATCTGTGCCTAAAAGTTAGTGAATATATGGCAGGTAAAGTACAGTAAGCAGGAAACAGTAAGCAGGAAACATGATAATGCACAACGGTAAAAATCCACAAACAAGAAATAGCCACTCAAGCAAGTAGAACAATAAGGGTAACCTCTGGGTAGTTCTCACAGTCTAACCCCTAAGGTTCAACCTATAAGTACTATCAACCCTCTGGGAGGCACACACAGTCTCACCTCTCTGGTTAAGCTAAAGAATAGACTCTCTGTGGAAGCATTCACCGTCAATTCCCCCTATAGTCTCGTATCGTACTAAAGGCTCTCTGGGGAAGCACTCAACGTCTATTCCCCATGTGGCCCACGTCGAGGAACTACAGACTCTCTGAGGAATCACTCAACATCAATTCCCCTTGTGGTCTCGCATCATAATTAAAGACACTCTGGAGAATCCCTTACATCTATTCTCCTTATGGTCCACTACACTAGGTTCTTGCATCCATGTGTATAACAACATGCATAGCGTGCGTATCATCCCAAATAAACCTCAAGAACTACTTGGCTATCATTCTAAGGCACAATAGCATAATAGTACAGAAGTTCCACTATCCCACAACTAGAAATGGAAACTAGAAAAATGTTAAAAAAGAATAACAAGAATGGAAAAACATCTAGAGTACAGTAAAAACTACCCAATTCACAAGTAATTACCTCTACTCAAGCAATCAAGAAAAGCATATAAACAACAAGGAAAAAACGGGAACACACAATACCCCGTTCAAGGGTATTGGTGGAATTTGCACAAAATATTCAAAGACTTTCTACAGAAAGGCACAAACCACCTACCTCGATCCTAATAGATCGATATATACGAACCAAGACGACCGATTCTCCTTAGAACGAAGAATATCTTAGAAAACGTCCAAAACACTCAACCCACGATAACTTGAGAAAAAGGAGGAATTGGAAAACAAGGCTCAAGGATAAGGGAGAACTCACATCTGTTATTCCAATGCAATTGACGATGATTGATTCAAAGAATGGACAGAGGAACGGGGGCTTGTCGAATACCCACAGATTCCTGGCACTCTCGGATGAAGAATCTGGAGAAGAAGACCTTTCTATCGATTAGGCGCGACCCCGGTCCGTTTAATGAAAAAAAGAAAGTACACGTCGTGTACTAGGTTTTTCCATACTCCGCTTTAACCTGACTCCACCTCACCCCTACACACCGTGTGTGTGGCCCAGACACGGCCAGTACATGGCTTCAAGCAGAAAAAGAGTACACGGTGTGTACTTAGAAAGTACACGGTGTGTACTTCAAAAATTTTCAGAAACTCAATTTTTCTTAAAAACTCTAGAAAAAGGAAATACGTACTTGAAACTAAGATCCAAGTTCTTAAAAACTTCCCCCCTTAAAGAAATTATTACCTGAATTTCCCTAACGAGGTGGAGAAGGAGAAACCCCGAACAGCTCCGGCCACTGAGATCGTACATCAGCCTCCCTCTCCCAGGTCTCATCCTGTACTCGCCCGTGCTGCCATAGCACCCATACCAGAGGAACAGACCACCCACGGAGAACCTTCATACTGCGATCAACAATCCGGATGGGATACTACTCAAACGATGCATCCTCTTTGAGCTCAACTTCCTCAGGCTGAAAGACATGAGATGGGTCTGAAAAGTAACGTCGGAGCTGAGAGATGTGAAAGACGTCGTGCATGGCCCGGTACCTCTGAGGTAACTGCAACTGATAGGAAACCGACCCAACTCTCTCCAATACCTCAAACGGCCCGACATACTGTGGTGAAAGCTTAACCTGACTCTGAATCCTCTTGTGTACCAATCTCAGTGCGACACGTAGGAAAACCTGATCCCCGACCATGAACTCCAGAGGTCGTCTCTGCTGATCAGCATAAGACTTCTGTTAAGACTGTGTTGTAGCCATACTCTTCCAAATAATCTCTATTTGCTCAAAAGTCTCCTGAACAAGACGAGGTCCCATTAAAGATGCCTCTCCTGCCTCCATCCAGCATAAGGGTGATCGTCATGGTCTACCGTACAAATACTCGTAAGGTGCCATCTGTATAGTCGCCTGAAAACTGTTGTTGTAGGAGAACTCCCCCATAGGAATATGCTTCTCCCAAGAATCGCCAAAGTCTAGAATATACGCTCAGAGCATATCCTCAAGAACCTGGATTGTACGCTCGGACTGGCCATCTGTCTGGGGATGGTATGTCGTACTCAGAAGTACCTGGGTACCCAAAGCCTTCTGAAGTCCCTGACAAAACCGAGAAGTAAAGCGTGTATCCCTGTATGAAACAATGGAGTGTGGAACTCCATGCAGACGCATAATCTCCCGGATGTAAAGTCGTCCCAGATCATCGACACTGAATTTCTCCTTGATCGGAAAGAAGTGAGAGACCTTTGTAAGTCTGTCGATGACCACCCAAACAACATCGTTCCCCCGAGGCGACCTTGTAAATCCGGTCACGAAGTCCATCGCGACATCGTTCCACTTCCACTCGGGAATGGGTAACTACTGTAAAAGGCATGCTGGTCGTTGATGTTTCGCCTTCACCTGCTGACAAGTAGAACACCTCAAGACAAAACCAAAAACATCCCTCTTCATACATGGCCACCAGTACTGGAGATAAAGATCCTGATACATCTTGGTGATTCCAGGATAAACTGCCCAAACCGAGGAATGAAAATCCTGCATCAGCTCCTTGTGTATGTCTGCTGGCACCCATATGCGTCCCTGGAAATGCAAGATCTCATCCTTTCCCACTGTCCATCCAGGAAGAGGGTCCTTTACTGACACACCCTTCTGTAGGACTAAGAATTTTGAGTCTGATAGCTGCCTCATCCATACCCGATCAAGAAGTGTAGAGGTAATAACTACAGAATATAGGAAAGTTTGTCCCTATCTGTCGTGCACCTCTAGATGCATCACAGAGAATAGAGCCGTAAGCCACCACTCACTGTTGGCCTCTTGAACTGACTGAATCTGAGTTCTCCTGCTCAACGTATTTTCCACTTCGTTTCCCTTTCCCGGCGTATAGGTAAGCTCGAAATCAAAACAATGAAGATACTCGACCCACCTGTGCTTCCTCAGATTCAAATCACGCTGATTGAAGATATACTTGAGACTCTTGTGGTCAGTAAAGACCACAAAGTGATCTCCCAGAAGATAGTGTCTCCAACAACGTAAGACATGAACAACAGCCACCAACTCCAGATCATGTGTCGGGTAGTTCCTCTCATGTGTCCTCAACTGTCGAGACCCATACACAACGACTCCATCTCCGTGCATAAGCACAGTGCCCAGTCCGATACCTGAAGCATCATAATAGACTGTATAGCTCTTGCTTGGCTCTGTCAAGACTAGTATCGGTGCCGACGTCAACCTTCCCTTCAGCTTCTGAAAGGATGACTCACAAGAATCTGACCATAAGAACTTTTCTCCCTTCTTGGTCAGACCTATCAATGGTGCTTCTAGGCGTGAAAAGTTCTAAATGAAGCATCTATAGTATCCAGCCAGCCCTAGGAAACTCCGTACCTCAAAAATGTTTTTCGGTTTCTCCTAGGAGAGTACAACTCTCACTTTCTATGGGTCCACAGATACTCCTACCTCTGAGATGACGTGACCCAAGAAGTGAATTTGTTCCATCCAAAAGTGGCACTTTGAGAGTTTAGCATAAATCTGATGTTCTCTAAGTGTACTCAGAACGATCTCAAGATGTGTGTCATGGTCGTGTCGAGTGTGAGAGTACACCAAGATATCATCCATGAAGACCACGACGAAGGAGTACAAGTAAGGATGGAACACTCAGTTCATCAGTTCCATGAAAACTGCAGGCGCGTTCATGAGACCGAATGACATGACTGTATACTCGTATAGACCATACCTTCTCTTGAAGGCTGTCAGAGGTATATCTAATAGTCTAATGTGAAACTGATGATAACCGGACCTCAAGTCTATCTTCAAGAACACCTGGGCTCCTCGAAGCTGATCAAAGATGTCATAGATCCTTGGCAAGGGATATCGGTTCTTGACCGTCAACTGGTTCAGCTTTCGATAATCCACACAAAGCCGAAGGGTACCGTCTGCCTTCTTTGCAAACAGGACAGGTGAACCCCAAGAATAAGTACTGGGTTGGATGAAACCCTTTGCCTAAAACTCCTCCAACTGCTTCTTGAGCTCCTGTAACTCAGGTGTAGCCATCCTATAAGGAGGAATGGACATCGGTGCTGCCCCTGGCATGAGCTCAATAGAAAAGTCTACCTCACACTCCAGAGGCAAACTCGAAAAGTCCTCTTGAAAGATGTACCTAAAACGATCCACCACTGGAGGAAAGTATACCTGCAAAGTTCCCTGATCATCCAAATAAAGACTAGAAATCTGGGCGGTCACCCTTCTTATCCCATGATGCTTGAGTCCTGCTCGACTCACCTGAACATCCCATTTTCCTCTATGAAGAAAAGATTCACCCTCTAGTGAAACAAAAATCACTCTACGGTGATAACAGTCGACGACTGCCTGGAAGGGAACCAACCAGTCCATCCCGAGGATGACATCATAGCTTGTCATCTCTAGGACATAGAGATCCCATAAGAAACAATACCCTGCAACCTCAAGAGGGCACTCTTTACACTGGAGTACACTAGATGTACAAATCCCTAAAGGTGTGTCCAGTGTCAACGAGTTGGCAGAAGAAATGATACAGAGCCCAAGGCTCTCCACAACAGCAACATAGATAAATCTATTCATAACACCAGTATCAAAAAGAGCTGAAGATAAAACTGAGGCTACTAAAATTGTACGTAGAACTGTAAAAGGTTCGGGATCCTGCTCCTGATAGGTCTTCTCTACCGCAAAAGTCTGGCCTGCACCGCGGCCCTGTGACCCTACGTGACCACTTTGAGCTGAACCTCCCTGTTGGTGCTGAAGGACTGGTGACTGACTACCATGGCCTCGACCTCCACCTCAGCCCGAACGGCCGGAAGAACTCCAGTTCCCTAACTGGTGTGAAACTGGTGGTGCTGCTCCCGAACGAGGAGTCATGGAAGAACCCCTGTCACCAGCAACTGATGAGAAAACCTGGAAGAAACGCTGAAGGTGACCCATCTTGCCACAAGATCGGCACTCCACTAGGTCTCTCTGGCACTGCTACCTCGTGTGCCCTACCCTTCCACACTGGTAGCATACGACCTGGCTACCTGAATATGTATCTCGCCTCCTCGGATCACTGTGCCTAGGCTCCCTACGACGCTTCCTACTATCAATGGGAGGAACACTAGCTCTGGAAGCAGAACTGCCCTGGCTCGCAGCTCCGGAGTCTCTCAGATTGCGCTCCACAATCAGTGCCTGGTTGACAATGGAAGTGATGGAAGTCAACTGGAAGATATTCACCTGTGAGCGGATCTCCCTCCTGAGACCATCCTAAAAATTACTTTCTAAGAACACCCCACTTCCATCCCAGAGGGGGGTGAAATGCTGTAGCTCAGTGAAATGAGAGGAATTTTCCATGACAGAAAGAGTACCCTGCTCTAGACTCATGAACTCCCGGGCTCGATCGGTCCTTAGGGTCTCCAGGTAGAAGTAGTCGTAGAACACGTGCTGGAACTCCTCCCAAGCCATAACCTAATGATGACCTGCCTATGAGATCACGTCCCACCACCTCTTGGCGGAGTCTCAGAGCATTTAGGTAGCGAGCTTGACCCGCCTCTCTAGAGGTATCTCCAGATGCTCGAAGATAGTCAGCATAGATTCCAGCCATGACTCTGCATCATGTGGTCCTCCTTCCCCCGAGAATGTAGGAGGATGTTGCAGCTGGAAAACCCGCATCAAGTCTTCCATATATGTGGCAAGAGTCGGTGCTCTTTGAAAGGTCTACATAATCCTCATAAAACCCTCTCTGAACTGCGCATCAACGCCTGCAACTGGTATGACGGTCGATGCCAAGGATGGCCCGACTGAAGGATCGGCAAGACGTCCCTGATCAGCCATATCTAGCGTCTGATTACTGCCTGACAACTGATGTACAACCGGAGGAAGTCTCAGAGGCATAGCTCTAAAAGATCAAAATCATACCTTAGATTAGTAAAACAAGGACAAATAACCAAGGAGTACAAAACAAAAACAGGAGAAAGAAACACACAAGATTTACAAGACATGACTACATGGTGTGTATAAACTCTAGACAGCGTGTACTTCACTCCACTCCCCTACTCGTGTCTCCTTGCACGACTAACCCACATGGTCTTCTTAAACTGAGACTACACGACATGTTCCCTGAGGACACAACGTGTAGTAGGCAAGGTTTCAACAACCCGTGTTTTTAGTTACACGACCGACTACACGGCTGAGACTACACGGCGTGTTCCAAACAAACACGGCCTGTACTTGAAGACTTTTCCTGACCCGTGTTGTTGGCGACACGACCAAGTACACGAATGACCCTTACATGGAGTGTTCCAAACAAACACGGCATGTATAGGAGGAGAGAACACCGTCTCGTGTTGTTCGTGACACGTTAGAGTACCTGGAAAGAGACTACACAGCGTGTTCTTTACTAACACGGCGTGTTCTACTCGAGCTTCCCCGGCCCATGTTGTTCATGACACGGCTGGGTACACAACTCACTAATACACGATGTGTACCTACCGTACACAGCGTGTTCCCAAAGGCATTTCTACAACAGTGTTTCCCTGCTCACACAGTCAATGAAATGATCTAAAAACTACACGACGTGTAGTCAAAAAGTACACGCTGTGTATTCTGGGTTTTTCTGGGCAGTAGCTTAGAAACTACATAGTAGGCCAGAAAACAAGGCTAAGAGGTTCCAAATTCCGATTCATGAGGGCCCATACTCCCTACAAATCAAAGCTTGGCATCTCCTACAGTCATAGACAAGAGGAAATAGGATCATGATCCACCAATTTCCGATTCAAGAGGGCCCATAACACCTCAAGAATAAAAATTTGGAATTCATTTAAGAAAAGTAGAATACAAACAATCCTTTAACAAGGCATCAGATATTCTATCAAGCATCTATCACAACAGCATGCATAATCTACACAAAGTCTATCACAACAACATGAAATTGCTAATGCACCCTAGATGGCATGGAAAGAATGCATGACATGTGATTTATACAAGTGCCTATATGATTCATGAGATGAAATACCATCATCTCATCAGGTTGCGATAGAAATAGAACCACAATAGTCAAGACAATAACAACACAAAGCATGTGAATCACTCTAGGTGAAATCATATCAACCGTAAAATCTCAAAACTAGAAAATTGAAACTTATGAGGTAGTATGGCTTTTCTCTGTACACGAGTTAGCTACTCCCGAGAACAGCTTAATACCAAGTATCGAATCCATCCTATCCCTGAATAAAGGCTCCAAACAGTAAATCAAGAGAAAAGAAACTCCTCAGATACCACTTTGTAACATCCCGGTTCCGGAAGCCACCCAGAGGCGCCCCGTACCTGGTTGGTCACATAGCCTCAAGCGCATTTCCCTAAATGCCAAAGGCTGCCGACTAACAGAGAGGGCCTTGGGTGTGATAATGGGGAAACTATTCCCTCATTGGCAGAGTACAAAGCAGAAGAGAAAAAAATAAAAAAAACAACGGAAACAGTAGACATCCATACAAGAGTAAACAACGGAAGACTGATAAATAAACAACTGGAGCTGAAATATATGTAAATGATGCATGATACATATGTGTCTAGGAAAATAGCCAAACAAGTCACAATGATGAATACAATACTAAACCAAAGTGCAAAATAAAAATAGATGAGTAACTCCTCATCATTGCAAGCCTCGTCTAGATCCCATGCTCTCTAGCTCTAGTGCAATCAAGAACCTGAAGTAGAAGGGTGCTTGCCCTTATCTATACCTGTAATAATAGAATCTGTTTGGGCCCAAAAGCATGACCCAAACAGGGTGTGAGACAAATTCTCAATAGGAATCCACCCAAAGATCTATTTCTAACAGTCAGTGAATATATGGCAGGTAAAGTACAGTAAGCAGGAAATAGTAAAAAGGAAACAGGATAATGTATAGCGGTAACAATCCACAAAAAAGAAACAGCCACTCAAGTAAGTAGAACAAAAAGGGTAACCTCTAGGTAGTTCTCATAGTCTAACCCCTAAAGTTCAACCTACAAGTACTATAAACCCTCTGGGAGGCACACACAGTCTCACCCCTCTAGTTAAGCTAAATAATTGACTCTCTGGGGAAGCAGTCACTGTAAATTCCCCCTATAGTCTCGTATTTTACTAAAGGCTCTCTAGGAAAGCACTCAACATCTATTCCCCTTGTGGACCGTGTTAAGGAACTACAGACTCTCTGAGGAAGCACTCAATTTCAATTCTCCATGTGGCCTCGCATCGTAATTAAAGACACTCTGGAGAAGCCCTTACATCCATTCTCCCTATGGTCCACTACACTAGGTTCTCGCAGCCCTATGTATAACAACATGCATAGCGTGCGTATCGGCCCAAGAAAACTTGAAGAACTACTTGGATATCATTCTAAGGCACAATAGTATAACAGTACAACAGTTCCACTATCCTACAACTAGGCATGGCAATTGAAAAAATTCCAAACAAGAATAACAAGCATGTAAAAACATCCAGAGTACAGTAAAAACTACCCTATTCACAAGTAATTACCTCTACTCAAGCAATCAAGAAAAGAAGACAAACAACAAGGGCAAAATGGGAACATGCAATACCCCGTTCAAGGGTATTGGTGGAATTTTTACAAAATATTCAAAGACTTTCTACAGAAAGGCACAAACCACCTACCTTGATCCTAGGAGATCTATATATGCGAACCATGACGATAGATTCTCCTTAGAACGATGAAGATCTGATAAAACGTCAAAAATGATCAACCCACGATAACTTGAGAAAAAGGAGGAATTGGAAAAAAAAGGCTCAAGGAGAAGCGAGAACTCACCGTTGTGATTCCAACGCCATTGACGGCGATTGATTCGGAGAACGGACAGAGGAATGGGGGCTCGTCGAAGATTCGCTGATTCTCGGTGCTCTTGGACGAAGAAGCTGGAGAAGAAGACCTTTCTGTCAATTAGGCACGACCCTGGTCCGTTTAATGAAAAAAAAGAAAGTACACGTCATGTAATTTTAGAGTACACGACGTGTACTAGGTTTTTCCGTACTCCGCTTTAACCGGCCTCCACCTCACCCCTACACACCGTGTGTGTGGCCCGAACATGGATAGCACACAGCTTCGAGCGGGAAAAGAGTACACGACATGTACTTCAAAAATTTCCAGAAACTCCAATTTTCTTAAAAAATCTAGATAAAGGAAATACGTACCTGAAACGAAGATCCGAGTTCTTACACGATTGATATCAATTTATATATCCAGTTAAAATATTTATTATTTCAATTCCATTGTCATCCAGTGGGATAAAACACACTAATGATATAGTTTCACGTAAAGGAAGAGAGAAGAAATGAATCCCCTACCTCAAATGGTTCTTGACGTTCTTTATATGAGAATAGTCCACACAACGTATTATAATCAACTACTCTCGTGACAACTGCATCCACCTGAGGATACCACGATACAACCACACCAACCAAACCTAAGAAAACTAAATTAGAAGCATGGAGATCACATTCTATAATATGGAAAGTAGAAATAGGAGAAGATGAACCCCAAAATAATGACGATAATACAAACCTTATATCGAAGATCGATGGATACTTCTTGGTTGCACTGAAATAGGGGGTGCACTTGCAGAAAGAAGGACATCGAGGAAACCAATCCACGGGGAAATGTTTGATCTCACGATTCCTATGGGAAGGAAGTAAAAGTTTGATCGTCTCACACTAGAGAACAGAGAGGAAGAATAAGGTAGGAAGATATATTTTCCCTTTTGAAGATTTAACAGAGCGACAGTTTAAGATAGGCTTGATTTCCCATTAAAATATGATCACATTAAACCACACGGTTTGACCAAGTAAAAACATCCCGACCCATAGGTATAATTAATATAGGAGTTATGGACTTTGAATTGGCCTTAGAGTCCTTAAAATGTGGCTTTAAATTCATTTTACGTCAAAGGGAATGTCAAAGTGGTGAAACAGTAGGAATCTAGAAACATTGTTCACCGTTGAAACCTCACCGTTCTGGAAACACTGTTCATGAACCTCACTGTTCTGGAAACACTATTCAATAACCTCATCGTCGGAACCTCACCATTCTGGAAACACTATTCATTAACCTCAAAGTTCTGGAAACACTGTTCATGAACCTCACCGTTCTGGAAACACTGTTCATGAACCTCACCATTCTGGAAACACTATTCATGAACTCGAAATTTAGAAAAGGAAATAGAGGCTGTTGTTAAAACCTCACTGTTCTGGAAACATTGTTCATGAACTTGAAATTTGGAAAAGGAAATAGAGGCTGCTATTAGAACCTCACTGTTATGGAAACATTGTTCATGAACTCAAAATTTGGAAAAGGAAATAGAGGCTGTTGTTAAAACCTCACTGTTCTAGAAACACTGTTCATGAACTTGATATTTGGAAAAGGAAATAGAGGCTACTGTTAGAACCTCACTATTCTGGAAACACTGTTCATGAACTCGAAATTTGGCAAAGGAAATAGAGGCTGCTGTTAGAACCTCACTGTTTTGGAAACACTATTCACAAAACTCAAAATTTGGAAAAGGAAAGAAAAGGTCACCATTGGAAGGTCACTGATGACACTGTTCATAGAAGGTTAAGGATGCCACTGTTCAGATAAGGTCACTGTTGCACTGTTTAAAACTGTCTACTATTGGAACTATTCACTGAGGGTCACTGATGTCACTGTTCACAGAAGGTTACCAATGCACTGTTTACAACTGTCTACTGTTGGAACTATTCACCGAAATGGAAATTTGGAAAATTGTTGTGGATAAGTCACCTTGACCTCTCAGAACACCTCAAACACCATATTTTTACAAAGGGATGGACCATAGAGGTCCATGAAATTACATCAGATACCTCTCAAAACATTCTCATCCTCGAGAATTCAAAACCCACCTAAAGGGAAAATGAAATGGGGTCCGAAAAACCACCCCTTGAGATACCTCTCAAAATAGAGCAAGCCACAAGAAGCAATAAAAGAAATTCATATTATAAACATGAAAGGTCTAACCACAAAGTGGACATCATTACATGAAAAGAGTTAAACATTAAAAAACTCTGTGTACCAAGCATGTATCTATGACTCACATTCCCAGGTGCTCTCCTCCATGCCGTCGTGTCGCCACAAGACATGAACCAACTAGATAGAACACCCATAAAACTCCTTCTCCTTACGGCCTTATATCTCCACAGGTCACTCCTCAAAGGTCTCATCATCATCAACATTGATCTCTCCGCAATAGATGACATGAGAGTCATCATGAAGATAACAACAAAGCTGTGATACATGGAAAACATCATGTATCCAACTCATCTGTGGGGGAAGTGCTACTCAATACACCACAAATCCAGCACGACCTAACACATCGAAAGGCCCCAAAAACCAGGGAGAAAGCTTGCTCCCATGACCAAACCTTTGATGCCCACAACAGGGAGTCACCTTTTGAAACACATGATCCCCAACATTAAACTCTAAGGGTCTCCTCCTTTGATCAGCAAATGATTTATGAAAATCTTGCGTTGTCTTCATCCTCTCATGAATCACTTGAACCATCTCTGTTGTATTCTGCACTAGTTCCGGTCTAAGAATTTCTAACTCTCAGACCCCAGTCCAGCACAACGGAGAATGGAAAGGTCAACCATACAAGGCTTCAAATGGTGTCGTACTGATGGTGGAGTGAAAACTATTATTGTAATAGAACTCCACCAAGGGTAAGTGCCTCATCCATGAACCTCCAAAATCAATAACACAAGAGCGTAACATGTCTTCAAGAGTCCAGATGGTCCGCTTTATCTAACCATCCATTTGAGGATGAAAAGAAGTGATAAGGCAGAGTTGAGAACCGAAAGCATGTTGGAGACCTCTCCACACCCTGTAGGTAAAATTAGGATCTTGATTAGAAATAACCGTCCTTGGGACTCCATGAATTCTCACCACCTCCTCCGGATACTGCCTCGACAAAACTTCCACTGATCTCGACTCCTTGATCGCTATGAAGTGGGCCGATTTTGTTAAATGATCCACTACCACCCAAATAGCATCATGTCCTCCTGGATCTCGAGGTAAACCAATAACAAATTCCAATGAGATGTCCTCCTACTTCCATTGAGGAATCTCTAATGGCTGGAGAAGACCACCAAGAACATGCTGTTTGGCCTTCAGATTCTTGCAAACTAAACATCGAGAAACAAACTCCGCAGCCGCATGCTTCAGCCCCGACCACCAAAACTGGATCCTCAAGGCTCAGTACATCTTTGTCACGCCAGGATTCACTGATAAAGGTGAACTAAGAAACTCTCTAAGATCCATCTCGCACATCATCAAAGGAAAAAAATCCTTCTGTGATACAACACTCAATGTTGTTCATCCTCTGACCAACCATCAGGGTCCTCGCCACAAACAACTCGGTCTCTCTAGACCTCCAACTCTAGATCCCCCAACTAGGACTCTTCCACCTTCTACATCAGGTATGACTATACCGTCATATGAAAAAGACAACCTCTACCCCCAACTTCTCCCATATCAAGATGTAATGCTGACAGCTCTTCCATTACTCTGTGGGAATCATCGGATTCACGCACAACATTACTACGTGACTTTCGACTCAGCACATCAGCTACAACATTCCAACTTCTAGGTGTATACGATATTTCGAAGTCATATTCTTGTAAGAACTCCATCCACTGACGTTTTCGTAAGTTCAAGTCACGCTGGGAGAAAACATACCTCAAACTCCTATGATCAGTGAAAACCACAAAGCTCTCACCAATGAGGTAGTGTCTCCAAAACTTTAGAGAAAACAACACGGATCCTAACTCAAGATCATGGGTGGCATAGTTACATTCCTAGGGACGCAACTGCCGAGAACCATAAGAAACAACTGACCTCTACTGCATGAGAACACAACCTAACCCCAGATGCAAAGCATCACAGAAAACATCAAACTGAACTCTGTTAGCTGGAAGACAAAGAACTTGATCACTTACTAACTTCTCCTTTAGATACTGGAAAGGTGCCTGACACTGATCAGTCCATATGAATGCCTGATCCTTCCTGGTCAAAGTTGTCATAGGATTCGCAACTCATGAAAAATTGGCTATGAACCTCCTGTAGTAGCCGGTGATACCAAGGAAACTTCACACCTCTAACACTGTCTTAGGGGATTCCCAAGACACAACTGATTCTATCTTCGATGGATCCACAACTAATCCCTGTTGGGACACAACTTGCCCCAAGAAAAGGACTTATCGAGCCCAAAAAACACACTTCGAAAACTTCCCAAAAAGATGATGTTGACGAAAAACTCCCAAAACGGCGTGTAGATGCTCTGCATGCTCCTCTTTAGACATGGAGTATACAAGGATTTCATCGATGAAAACCACCATGAACTTGTCTAAGAACTCACGGAACACAACATTCATCAATACCATGAACATAGCTAGAGAATTTTTCACACTGAATAGCATTACAACAAAATCATAATGCCCATGAAAATAATGGAAAGCAATCTTTGGGATATCCTCATCCTTCACACGCATCTGATGATATCCCAACCATAATTCGATCTTTGAGAACCAACTTTCACCCTTCATTTGATTTAATAAATCATCAATCTGTGAAAGAGGATAGTGATTCTTTATTGTTGCTTTTTTTAAGCGACGATAATCGACACACAACTACAAACTGTCGTCAGTCTTCTTCACGAAAAAAACTGGTGCACCCCATGGTGACACACTTGGTTGAACAAAACCGCATTGTAACAAACCATCAATATGTATGCGTATCCCTCGTAACTTAGAAGGGGCCATCCTATATAGAGACATAGAGATAGGAGACGCTCCTTGTTGTAGCTCAATCCCAAACTCAATCTCTCGTCGAGGGGGTAATGCTACAACCTCTTCTTGAAATACATCAAGATACTCTTCTATGACCCTAGGAAACACCAACTGCTGAACCTATGAATAACTCAACATCATCTCATCCATAATGGATGATAAGGATGGAATGCGCCTATGACCCATCTGAGGATCTCACTTGCCAACAAACACCACCAGATCTCCATATGCACCTAAGAAAATGAACTTCTTCCTAAAGCAATCCATAATATACTACACCGAATACAAACAATACATTCCGAGGATGACATCATATGGTTATATTCATAAACATAGGAAATCTCCCCAAGAGTGGTGCTACCCCAACACAAGCTCACAGTCTCTACATACTTCAAATAAGTCAGCTCGACCTCCAACTGGCGTAGTCAACACCAAGGGAACTGGAAGCCTCTCTACCTTAAGTCCCAAATCATAGAAAAGGGTTGGTGATATGAAGGAGTGTGTCACTCTTGAATCAAACAAGGCACACACCAAGGTAGATAACAAGCAAAGGGTACCTCGAACGACGTCTGGCTCTCCTGGAGATTGTAACGCTAGAGCATGAAGCTGACCACGACCTCCTTCATGGACTCTCTGACCCTGATGAAGACCACCACCATGGACACACTCTGTTCTCTGAGGATGGGGAGCATCATGGGGTTGTCCTCTCCTTTCCCCATCTACCCTCTGCTGATCTAAAGCTGGTGCAACCTGCTGCTACTGCCTCAGATGGAACTGTTTCAACAGAGGAACCTGGAGCGTAGCACCTGGTGCATGATTAATGCTCTGAAAGTTCAGGCACTCCCACGGCTGATGACCATAACCATCACAAGAAAAACAAGTGTTTGATCCCTTGGCATAGTCCTGAGAGTTTCGGCCTCTGGAGAAACAAGATTTGAAGGTCTGGGACCTACCCCCGGCTGAACAGAAACTCTTCTGGCCTGAAAACCGAAAACCTCAGACAATAGATCTACTTCATGAGGAATCATGATGATTCCCCTCTCATGATGATCCGGTCCTGGACAAAGTCCTCTCGACAACCTCTTCACTCGCTAGCACCTCAACATATGTTTTCCGCATAAATGGGGTGACTTGTCACAAGATCTTTGGACATAAAGCTTCCTCAAAATGCCTCGCCCTAGACTCCTCATCTGGCAGCAGGTCCGAAGCATATTGTAAAAGGTTCCTGAAATGGATTCCAAACTCTAAAACACTGGAGCTCCCCTATCGAAGTGTAAGAATCTCCTAGTGACTAGATGCCTTTGCAGTTAAAGAAAGAAACTCGACTCTAAACTTGTCTCGAAACTCCTCCCATGAGATCACTGACTCCTCACGATCCCCGAGGAACAGTAACCACCACTGCCTTAATACTCCATGTAGAATCATCACAACCAAGGACACCCAGTTATCCTTCTGAGCATGGATCGAACTGAAGCCTATATCGACCTCCTCCAAACTTTCTTCGATGACTGCATCTGAAATAGAGCCCTCATACTTCTGCAGACTCTGGTGTTGAAACTCTCAGAGTGTCTTTTTCCAAGTGTCATTGTTGTCAACCTCTACCCTGCAACTATCTACTCTAATATCCAGCTGGACATCTTCTATGCAAGCCTAAAAAGAACTTTGACCTGGATCTATACCTAAAAAATAACAAACCGTTAGAGATACTAAACCTAGAATATGGAAGACTCAACATTAATTAATTAATTGTTTTCTTTCATTGATTTTAGGTTAACTTATCCCAAGGTCTACCCATTCAAACACAGGCACAAAGAAGAATGATGCATGATCCTTTCCTAGGTCTCTACCCTACAACAAGTATCACCTTGTTTAGTAGCCATTGTAAACTTAAAGGCCCGTACATCAGATCATAGGGGGCCCTAAATGCCTATGTATCAGTTGGTCTCCAGTGTTTACATCACTTGCTAAACATGAATGACACTGTTGCCCTACCAACCCATGAAACCTCACCTGTGCCTAACTCCAAACTCCATCTTATCCCTCAACCTGGCTCTGATACCACTCTGTCATGACCCCCTCCCCACAAAGAGTACCTCTCTTGGGCCAACAATGTGTGAAGGGAGATAATGACCCCCGAGTCCCGCCTTCAGTAGGTCCCGAGTTGGCGACTAGCACCGAGGGTATAAAAAACACACAAATGGGAGGCATTACCCTCTAAGAGAACACATGTAGAAGAGAGAGATAAGATAGACACCAAACAACTCTAACTCAACCAGTAAGATAAAGGAAATCCAAAGTACACATATGAAATGTCATGAAAAACTACTACAATTGAAAGGGAAAAAACTGCAAGTACCCAAAATAAAGTAAAACAGCAACAACCACAAGCCCGGACAGATCCTACATCCACAATCTAGTAGTAACCATCCTGATCTACAACCTTCTCCAAGTGACCTGAAAAACATTTTATATATATACATAGGGTGAGTATAACAGTATACTCAGTTGGATCCTCCCTGAATCCTCTCATGAAAAAGTAAAGAAAGCATGCTAAAGCACAGTGAACAACAAGTGAAACTAACTCGTCATCTAAACAGGTATACTAAGTTCCCAGCCTCACCTTGGCTACTCTCACCAAGTAATACATACAAGAGTATATAATATAATAAATAATATCAAGGGTAACCTTCTACTACTTCCCCATTTGTTTTCCGCTTTGCCCCAACGTCGCACGTCCTAATCATCTCTCTCCAAAAAGGCTTACCCACAGACACCTGGGTGAAGCACCACAACATGCACCTCGTGCAACAAAACCACCACGTCCACTTAAGCAAAGTAACCAGGTATTTTTTAGGATCCACCACTGCTCGTATAATGTGTATCATACATCGGGTATTATACCGCAATCCATTACAACCCATACACTAAGTAAGGATCCTCAAGCCATCACAACCTATACACGTTACACCTATAGTAGTCCATAGAAAACTATATCCAAAATATATATGTGTGAATAACCAAAAGCAATTACAGCCCTCTATACATATATATGGGTAAAACTAACCAATGTGCCTTCTAGAACAAGTAACTACCAAGAGAAGAGAGCAGGGATAAAGGGGGTTGTCAGCCATCCATCCTCCCTTCAGAATGTTGGGGAAAACACCCCCGAGGCTCAGAATCATCGGAGTGTCAGTTTCCCTTACAGAGAGGGTGGAGTAGCATATAAGAACACAAAGATTACAAAATATACTATACCTCAAAACCACACTATGGGAATAACCTAGTCTTATACTCAACTGCAGATAACGTCTCTCGGACTCTAGGATGCTACTTCTAAGACTAGGTATCCTATAAGAACACAATAATTTAAAGAGATTTAATACATTATTTCATTCCCTTTTTATCAGTTTCACTTTACATTAATTAATTCTTTAAAAATTAATTATCCAATAACAATTCCTTATTAAATTTAATTATCATCACACCCAAAGTCCGTTGTCCCTTTAAAATTATAACTTGATCATTTCTTTCCAGCAAGCTCCAACCCCATGGGTTAACATCATTTATTCAATTATTCATTTCAGAATTAATTTACCATATTCCTAAGAATTCAAGAAAAATAATTTATTCTACTAAACACAAGGGGGGTCAACACAGTGAGTATATGTACTACTCGTTGAGTCTTTTCCGCCTTTATCAAGAGCATAGACCCATCCTCCCTTGAGAAGCTAAACACGGAAAGCACGTGGCATACCCCGCACATCTTCGTCTCTTTCGAAAGGAAGGTATGTAAGACCATATGCCTTGAGAAGTGGGGAAAATTAAAGCATATAAATAACCAATAAGAATTAGCAAGCATCAAACAATCACATCTATCCCGTTCCATCATTCATGGTGTCCTCCCTGACACCCACATGCATAAACCGATGCATCTCACCACTCTGGGCGTTATCTTCTGCCACAACCAAATAGGACTCCATGCCCCCACATATCAAAATAGCCATCCATTCTCACATAAAAACACAAACAGCATGAAAAAAAACATCTTAACAATTGGGCTCTTGGCCCTTTAACAATCAAGAGGACAACTCAGAACCCTTAAAGAAATTATCAAACAATCAGTTCCTTAATCTATCTTGAATTAACTGATTTATTATTCATAGGTTTTAAATTCAAGAAAACTAATTAGTAAGCTATCAAAAATAATTAAACATGCTTACTGTGCCAGTTTTATTAACATCAAATTACAACAAGGATATCCAAATTCATTTACATGCCTCTTTATCTTTTAACCAAACAATTATCAATTAATTGTTGTTTACATTCATTACCAATTTATATCAATAATGAATAACTAAACAAAGAAAGCATAGATATCACACTATCTAGAAAAACAAGAGGCAATAACATATGATCGATATCAATTTATTTATCCGGTTCAAATATTTATTATGTCAATTCCATTGTCATCTAGTGGGATAAAACATGCTAACGATACAGTTTCACGTAAAAGAAGAGAGAATAAATGAATTACCTACCTCAAATGGTTACTGATGTTCTTTATACGAGAACAGTCCAAACAATGGATTACCATCACCTCCTCTCACGACAACTGCATCCACCCGAGGATGCCACGGTACGACCGCACCAACTAAACCCAAGAAAAATCCCTTAGAAGCATGGAGATCACATGCTATAATATGGAAAGTAGAAACAGGAGAAGATGAACCCCAAAAGAATGATGATAAAACATACTTTAAATCAAATATTGATGGATACTTCTTGGTTGAACCGAAACAGGGGGTGCACTTGCAGTAACGAGGACGTCGAGGAAATCAATCCACAAGGAAAGGTTTGATCTCATGATTCCTATGGGAAGGAAGTAAAAGTTCGAGCGTCTTGAACCAGAGAACAAGGAGGAAGAATAAGGGAGGAAGATATATTGTCCCTTTTAAAGATTTAACAGAGCGACGGTTTAAGATAGGTTTGATTTCCCATTAAAAGCATATTGCATTAAACCACGCGGTTTGACCAAGTAAAAACATCCTGATCCTTAGGGATAATTAATATAGGAGTTTTGGACTTTTAATCGGCCTTTGAGTACTTAAAATTAGGCTTTAAATGCATTTTATATCAAAGGAAATGTCAAAGGAAACGTCAAAGGGGTGAAACAGAAGGAAGCTGGAAACACTGTTCACCGTTGGAACCTCACTATTCTGGAAACACTATTCATGAACCTCACCGTTGGAACCTCACCATCCTACAAACACTATTAATGAACCTAACCATTGGAACCTCACCATCCTAGAAACACTATTCATTAACCTCACCATTGGAACCTCACCGTTATGGAAACACTGTTCATGGACCTCACCGTTGGAACCTCACCATTCTGGAAACACTATTCATGAACCTCACTATTGGAACCTCACCGTTCTGGAAACATTGTTCATGAACCTCACCGTTGGAACCTCACTGTTCTGGAAACAATGTTCATGAACTCAAAATTTGGCAATGGAATTAGAGGCTGTTGTTAGAACCTCACTATTCTGGAAACACTGTTCATGAACTCGAAATTTGGAAAAGGAAATAAAGGCTGGTATTAGAACCTCACTGTTCTAGAAAAACTGTTCATGAACTTGAAATTTGGAAAAGGAAATAGAGGCTACTGTTAGAACCTCACTGTTCTAGAAACACTATTCATGAACTCAAAATTTGGCAAAGGAAATAGAGGCTGCTGTTAGAACCTCACTGTTCTGGAAATACTGTTCATGAAATCGAAATTTGGAAAAGGAAATAGAGGTTGCTGTTAGAACCTTACTGTTCTAGAAACACTGTTCACAGAACTCAAAATTTAACAAAGGAAAGAAAAGGTCACCGTTGGAAGGTCACTGATGACACTGTTCATAGAAGGTCAAGGATGTCACTGTTCACATAAGGTCACTGTTGCACTGTTCACAACTATCTACCATTGGAACTGTTCACCGAGGGTCACCGATGTCACTGTTCGCAGAAGGTTACCGATGCACTGTTCATAACTATCTACCGTTGGAACTGTTCACCAAAATGGAAATTTGGAAAAGTGTTGGGGATAAGTCACCTTGATCTCCCAAAACACCTCAAACACCATATTTTCACAAAGGAATGGACCAGAGAGGTCCGAGACATTACAATATGTCACCTTAAAACCTTCATCGAACATGTAGGTTCATGGGGCTATGGATAGTGATATTGTGTTTAGGATTTCAGATAGCCTTATATTTTTATTTATGTTTCTTTATTTATTTTTATTTAATATAGATGCCTATAGGTACTTATTAGGATCTATATTATTAGCTTTATCTAATATGATGGTGATGTGGGGGATGCCTAGAGGTGCTTATTAGGACTTGTATTTTTAGTATTTTATGATAATAATGTGATACAAATTATATGTAATGATATTTTCATGGATGCCTTGTGTGTATCCTAGGATCCATATTTTGATCGACATGAAGAATACTCAATACACTGAGATTTGAAATCAGTTTTATATGGGACACATTGAACACCACGAGTCCTTAGGATTCCTAGACTATCTTGGATCTAGCTATTCAGGCTTGGTGATTGTGATTAGTATTATTTTTTTTAATGATTATTATTTTTTGATTCTTGGGTCACCCCTAGGATCTATCCAATCGAGCCTGATGACATTACACAACAATTGGTATTCCAGATATTTCTAGGATTCAATTTTTTATCATTGTGACATGGAGATACTTATAATTTATAGATTTCTTGGGGTGCTAGGGAATTATACTTGATCAATTCATTATATTTGTACATTCGAGAGATTCCTTGGGTTCTTGGGATTTTAATGTGGATCCGTTCATGATTATTTATTTTCTGTTTAATCCTACGGATTGGGGATGCCTAGGTTATACCCCAAGATCCGGTATTTATATGGTTTTCAAGATATTGTGACATTCTGAGAGACACCTCAAAACTGGATGAAGTAGGAATGATCAATCAAGGTTTCATGCCTAAGGATAAAAAACATACAGTCTTGGTTACCTGGGTTGGAACTATCCACAAGGCGTTCTCAGAGATGTTTTGACATCGGGTTAAAGAAGGTAATGTGAGTAGTTGTTTATTTATTTATAGAAGTTTATTTATTCTGAGCATGTCACATGCACATATCACTGCATTACTGGTATGGTACATGACCACATTGGTGATTCCCTACCGAGTTATGTACTCACACCCTACTTGGGACTCCATTTCACTAGGGTACCCAAGCAACTCTCACTTGGTTGTAGGCACACTGTGAGTTGACACCCATGTTTGATCGAGTGGGATAACTCAAACAAGTATATGGAGCTTAGGATAAGGAATGGATTGGAGTTTTAAGAGATTAAATTATTTTATTTTTATTCCTTTATTTGTCCTATATGTGCGATTTACCCAGTGGGAGACCAGTCTTGTATGCCAAATGTCAATATTTCATTTTGATTTCACATGTTTAGTTTATTTATTTATTTTGTGTACTCTAATATGTATGGTTATTGGTTATTTACTTATGATTTCACACTATTATATGATGGTATAGTATCCCCATGTTACCTTTCTATATCCCCACTACTATTCGGTAGACTTTAGCATATAGGGAGGCACACTTGAGGTCTTATGGAGAAGCAAGATGGGGCACCAATTGAGTGGCCTCCAAACCAAGATGTTACAACTAGTTTGGGATGCTTGGGACTTATACTATGGATCTGGTTATACCTTTTTGGATTTTATGGATATAAATTTCCAACTTAGGCTAAAGTATCTAAGATTTATCCTAGGTGTCACTTTGGAGCTTGAGGATCGATATTGTTTTTATTTATTTATGTTGTTCCTTATTTTATAATTCAAATCAATATACACTTTATTGTTAAGACTAGATATGATTATAGATGCCATTGGTGGGGGCCTATTGATTTTTACTGACACCTTTCTTGGACCACCATGTGGTACTCAAGCAAACCATATGATTACAAGACAGAACAAGGAAAAGTTCCCTATATGTAATGCATGTTTGGGCTACTATAAGGAGCATGAGTGATAGGAACAAGCTAGAAATTATTATATTTTGGAGGGATTTCCCATTTTTTATCTTTTTCACCTTTATGTTTTGTTATATATGATATAATGTTGATGTATGGATACCTGACATGTATTTTATGATCTTATTTTGATATAGCAAAGGTTATGTTTTATTTTTTATCAGAAATTTCATGGATTTATATTTACTAATTTATTTATCTAGATGTATCTGATTGATATTATTTCTGATGTTATTTCACTTTGATAAATGTTAATAGTCTCCCAATCATAAACCTATACTACTATTAGGTATCCTATGGTGTATGAGGGGGCACACCTGAGGTCCGAGTAGTGACTTACCCTGGTTCAAGCACCGCTTAGTGGCTGCAGACTAGGGGTGGGGTGTTACAGTTTGACCCCAAACTTACCACATACTAATATTTTAGTTTGTGGTTAGTTAGGATAATTTTATTAATTTCTAATTTTTTTCATCCATAGGTATTAACGATTCCTTTTGGGAATTAAATTTATTGGTTTCATTTTCTGGGGATTATTTCTTAGTATTCTTAGGATAGTTAGGACTTTTCCATAATGTTTTGGTTTTGGTTTTATTCCTCTATTTTATTCTTGGTATTATTGTGTTGAATATTAGTTCCATGTCATGAGTACTCAACTCAAGAGAAAGGAAAATAAGAATTTTATTATGATCCTCAAATAGAGAAGAGCCTAAGGCAAAAAAGAAGATCAAGCAAGAGATGGATGGAGTTGAAAAAAATCATAGAGATGAATAAGTGATTTAGTGTAGATATTCAGAGGTGTATAATTTAATGTATTATGGAAGAACATAAAACATGGGGTTTCAATTGATCATACTCATACCATCAATGGAAACCCATTATTTGGAGATTAGACAAGCCATTATCCAAATGATTTCTAACTTGACTCAGTTTTCTGAGCTACCACATAGAGATCCAAATATACATATAATAATTTTTATCAAAATCTATGAATCCTTTAAATTACCAAATGTATCAAGTGATGATTCATGGATAATATTATTCATATTTTATTTAAGAGATAAATTTAGAGAGTGGATTAAAATCCTTTCACCTCAATACATCACAACATGGGATGAATTAGAAAGGAACTCTATAAGATTATTCTTCCATTACTCAAAATCAATGAATATTTATGTCTACATGATTAATTTTAATCAAATTGATGATGAATAAATCTATAATACATGTTATCATTTTAAATGTTTAATAAGAAAAATGCCACATCATGGAATTGATATGTGGAAAGAAATCCAGGTTTTTACAAGGGTTTGTCTCAAGGAAAAAACTCCATTATTGATGCTAAATCAGGTGGATAACTCATGAAGAAGTCACTAGAAGAGAGATACAATTTACTAGATGAAATGGAAATCAATGGATTCCAGGAACATTAGAAGGAGTGAAAAACGAGGAGTGAACATGGTCGATAATAATGGATGGATACTAGCTCAGATGGAAATATTAACCAAGAAGATGTATATAATGATGGATCTACACAACCCCCATGGTACGTACACCAAATAGGTTAATTATATTTATTATAATATACAAAATAACTTTCAGGGATATAGGTCACAACTCTAAGGGCAAGGGTACCAACCACAACCACAAGGGTAATAGTCACTATAATCACCCTAGTAGATGATCTTGGATAATTTTTCTGACTACTCCATTGGTCCCAAAATAGAGAATTTACCCCAGGAAAAGTGTTTTATGGAATTATGAGCCATTATAGTTTTGGTTTAATAATTAATATTAATTTAATTAAATATTAAATTATTTACATAGGTTTGAGTGGTGATATCTTTTGAATGGAGAATTGTATTGAGATTCCAACTCTATGGTTGCGTTCAAAATGAAGGGTTTTACTTAGGCATGGTATAAACCCACTTCAGGTTATGAGACTCGAGATATGTGTTTTAAATGAGTAATTAATTAATTAAAATACTTCCCCCCATTTGGCTTCCCACACATGGAAGGAAGGTAGAGGAATTTCCCCTTGTGTGAGGTGGTGAAACCAAGAGGTAATAGGGAAGTAGGTTCCACCAAAACTTATCCATGGTGGATATTGAGACTAGATCGATGTGTAGTAGTTTTCAACAGTGGTATTGGACTCGAATCTTTAACACTTTTTCAATGAGGTGGGACAATTTTTTGAGTTTTATACCCTAATCCCCACATTTTTTTTGAAGTTTTAAATCCCTTTTATGACTACTATGGACCCCCTGAGGATTGATCTATGATCAATCAGGGAAAACTGGGGTTTTAGGAGGTTTGAAGGGGTTTCTTGATTAGAAATCCTGATCACACAGTGTGTGGTTCAGGAACACACTTCGTGTGTTATTCCTATTTGGGGAAGATGAACTTTTAGAACTAAAATCCATGTACTTGGATTGCATTGTGTGTAGTGGGACTTGGACATGTGGTCGAGTACTTGGGAAAGTGGAATTTTGGGAAAACACACCATGTAGTTGAGGTACATGACATGTAGTGGAACATGGCTATATTTCCAGGTACATGGGAAGACACCCCTTGTAAGAGGGACATGGCCATGTGTAATTACATAGACATAAACCATGTATTCCATAGACATGTAGTAGTGCATGATAAGAGACCATGTGTGCCCATGCCATGTAGAATTACATGGCTAGGTGAAAGGTTTTGGAGTACATTTCATGTACTCAGGGTACATGTCGTATACTTCCCTAGTGTTACTATTTTTGGGGTTTTGACTGGTTGTGTGCCCTTAAGTTGTAATTAGACAAAATATGAGTCTATTTTGAGTTTTTTAATATATAATGTGATATTGGATCCATTAGGGAGTTTTGAGGACTTTTAAGAGGAGTTTTGCAATGAGAGACTTATAAAAGAGACGTTTTCCTCCAATAATTGAATTCAGTTATATCTTGAGAGTGATACATGGGATAAAACCAAAGATAGGTTCATGATAATGATTAGAGGATATAGAATGGGTTCAATAGAGACATTGAGTGGTGTTTTAATGGAATTTTCCATTATTAGAGGGACTATACTAGGACTTGAGGTGATGGATAGGTTGGATGTGTGGGCCAACCTAGGGTGGTTTGGAAGGGGTTGGGCTTGAGGCCATCTGCCTTAGGAGGTTTACTTCCATTGATCCCCATGATATTAGGAGATGGTAGTGTCTGGTTTACAAGATGTGTTACTCTAAGAGATGGGCATTGGCTCAAGAGTTTAGTTGTTCCCAAGGATTGTTTGACCCATATGATCCCAAGAGGGATGCCTCCAGTTGTGCACTAGTTATAAGGATTCCAGGAGGGATGCATCTATTTACATGTTGACCTAGAGGGCCAAATGGGTTCATGATTGATAGGATGACCCTAAGTAGGTGTGTTTGTTTGGGCATTAATGTTTTGGGTGTTCCATTGGTACTTAAGTTAATGAACAATCTAATGGGGAAAATATTTTGATAATGAGAATGGGCATTCAACCAACCCTTGATATGTTTTCTCTTATATTTTGAGGTTGATACTTGGTGTACACCCATGTAGCTATGGTGATATGTTTGGGTTTCCATATTTAGAATCCTGGTTTAATGATATGAGCTTCCATCATTAAGAGAGTTGGACTCTATGATCCATAGATATGGTCCCATATATATGATATAGTTCTTCATATCCAATTCTTAGAGAGATGAACAAGATGATCCATGGATATGGTTCTGGATTTCTGACATGATGCTTTACATCTGAGATTGATAGTGCTGGACATGATGTTCCCCATGGATGGTTCCAGATGTCTGACGTGATGCTCCACATCCAAGTCTAGGTAGGTTGGACATGACACTCCATGACTGTATGATATGTGGTTAGAAATGACACCATGTATCAGTACCAATAGTTAGTATATGGTTTGAGTGTTGGATAGAGGTTCTAAGAACATTGATTGATATTGTTTAGTATGGTAGGCATGATATTCCATATATGTGTTTGATATTTTAGACTAAGGATCTGGGTATGGGTAGTATATTATATGGACCAAGTGTCAGACTAAGAATTTAGAAACTGATTGTATACTCTATGGGTTAAGTCCCAGACTGATGCTTTGGGCAGTGATGGTACGTTGTATGGAATATGATTTAGGATGACTGCTCCTCCTTTTTGGGATGGTTCCAGATTGACACTTCAAGCACCACCAATGTTGATGAATAGTTAGGTGTTGTATTGATGCTATAAGCACTATCATTTATGATATTTGGGATAGTCATCTGGATAATGATCAGGATTTTGGTTGTATGTAGATGTGGAATGAGTACCTGAGACTTATCCGTCTAGGTACTGAGTAAGTGATAATGAGTAAAGTTGTGAGGTTTGGTTAGGGTACCCATGGTTTTGGAGACCGTATGTTATTTGGGATGTAAGATCATTGATACATGCTGAAAGACACCTCCTTATTGGATTATGTAGGTATTATTGATCATATTCATGTACCTAAGGATCAACAATGGTTTTATTTATCCTTCTTTCAGTTATGTTTCAACTAGGATGAGCATATTGGATGAGAATGCACTTATAACAACAGTTTATAAGTTCACCATTAGAGGTTTCCTACTGATATTTATTTATCACCCCATGTATGTGAACCTTAGAGTGTGTACATACTATATGTGTAATTTTTGATTGAGCATGGATTCACAATTAATAGGGAAAAGGCCCAGGATTGCATGATTGGGCGGTTTTCTCATGTAGAGTCTAATGATTAGGCCAGTGCACCTCTATAAGGTATTTGAGATTGGGTATGTGATATGAATAGAAGTTGGAATTAGAACCTGATGTATTTATTTTTCAGTTTATTTTTTATATGTGATTTTCCTAGTGGGTGATCAGTGTTATATATATGCATGGATATTTGGTACTTTATTGTATCTCATTTTATTACAACATAATTTTTTTCTGTTTATTTTTTCTTTTTATGTACTCTAATATGTATGATGTCTAGTTATTTAATTCTCATTGTGTACTCTAATATAGGGGTATAGTCTCATAAAAATTCCACCTTAGACCCTCACTGCTAGTTATAAGCATCTGGAATACAAGGAGGTGCACTTGAGGTTATTTAGCGAACCATCTTAGGGCATCAGTTTAGTGGCATCTTTGCTCAGGATGTTATAAGTGGTATCAAAGGGGTTACTTTCTTGTTTTACTATTTAGGATTTGGTATACTGTAGATTTAGGAACGTGTTGAAGTTTGTGATAGATATTGAATGGTTCATTGAAAAAATCAATTCCGATAGGAATTTCAAGTTACCGGGGGTTGGGATTGATGTTCTTGGTTTGTGATGTTATAGTTCTAGATAATTTTTCCTTAGACCATGCACATGTTGTAACACCCCAAGAATTTACAAATAGATTTAATTTAGAATGCACGAAACACTAATTACCTATGAAACAACACATTTTATAATCTAGTCGTTAAGCACAACTTTTCCTCTAATATGTTTTGAATTTCAAAAAATGGTCATCTAGAGTTGTGATTTGTAAGTCATTTGGAGTCTGATAGAACCAAATTGATTTTTTGATGAATAGTAACATACCCTTATGAATAGTAATATGAGAAGTAATATGACCCATATTAATAGTACAAAAATAATATTATTTTATTTTCTTAAGGTAATAAGATTATTAAATCTGAATTAATTTTTCAATGAGATATAAAACTAATTATACATTTAACATTGTTATTTTTTCAAATTAACTATGATTTTATTTAAAAATTAAATTAATAATTTTTAGAAAATTATTTTTTGAAAATAGAGTTCATTTTTCAATTCTACACATTGAAAAATGGTTAGGGTGATTTTTTTGGGATTTTTCTGAAATTCTTGAATTTTTGATGAATAGTGAAATACAGTGAAATGTTGTATATACAAATTATCAGTATAATACAATATTTATGACATAATAAGTGATATAAGACCACTTGGTTCAAACTTACATTCCATTATTACTATTTTGGGTCACATGAATTAATATTATTCATAGTCTTGATCAAAAATATTATAATAGTGATTAAAATAATGAAAAATACCTCCTCTCCTCCACTATAAATACCACCCTCATTCCCCTCTTCCTCCCACACCTCTCAAGCCTTGAGAATTACCTAAGTTCTACCCAATACTCATACCAAGACTCTTCCCCACGTCCTAGATCTACTGGTATCACCAAAATGACAAAACCAAAGGCCTTAATAAGGATCTCAAGGAGAAGAGATCATGAGGTAAACATACTCTTTTGTTTTCTTTCTTTTCTTTCATTTTATGTTATTCTTTTTAATTTACTTTTTCTTATGTTGGGATATGTCATTAAATATCCCCCTTACATCCCATATTATTTAATAGTTATGAGATATCCTAGTTCTCTTATCAAACTATTTTATGAAATTTTAAGTGACACTGTTTGGCTATCGAATTTTCGTGAGAGATTTCTCAATTTTCTTCTATTTTGAGTTCCTTTATTTTCTACTTATTTCCTCATATCCTCTTATCCAAATGATATGATAATTAAAGTAACTTACATTAACTGTAATCTTATTATTATAATGTAATATTTCATCATCACCTCTCTTCCCCCCTCCTCTTATACCAAAAACACCATCCGAGATGTGTTAATTATCACGTTCAGGGACGACTGGTTCTAAATTTCTATTAATATCTTCAAGACTGGTCATTAAACATTTTTTATGGTTTAACTAGATCATAATATATTTATTTCATCTCATTAATGTTCTTTAATGCTTACACACTCATAATATAAAATAATAATTCAAAAAAAGTTCATTATGAACAAAACCACCAAGTTAATCCAAACATTTGTAATTAACGTTTAACTAATGAATCATCATCGTGGTATATAACCCAAAATAATTTTAATATCATTTATATATATGTAATTTCATTAATAATATATATTAAAAATTCTGGATGTTTAACCACATTTCAAATGAACTTCTATTCATGAATACAAGTAAACAGATCATGAAAACCAAGGGAGAAAATGCTTCCAAAACAATAAAATTGAATCTCTTAAAACCCATCCAAAAGGTCAGGAATGAACCTAATAAGGTTATAAAATATCAATTACATGTTTATGAGGTTCTGTACTTATTAGTTAAAGAAGCTAAATTTTATTATTCAGGTTGTTAAAAACAGTCAAGAACACCTTTGAGCTTAAGTAAGGGATATCTTAACTCAATTTCCATTCGATGAGTTAAACATCAATGTCATCGGTTTTGTATTTTACCTGAATATGTGTGAATAACCTATGATTGTTTTATTCTATATATCCACTTTTATTTTGTGGGTTTATGTTTTTCACACATAATTATGTCATTGATTTGTCTTCAATCTAATGATACGTTCTTGGTAAGGGTTTCTTCATCGCACTTCCATCTTTGTGAGATATTTCATATTCACTACTATTAATTGTGTATGGTGTATGTATACTACCCATTGATGTTTTATACCATGAATCTATTTATTTTAATGATATTAAATGTATAATTTTATTACTATTAATTTTGGGTCATATGGTTTGATTAATTAAAATGTAGAGACCCGAAGCTTGATGTACATGGACATTACATTACTTTTGTGGAATACTTAATACATAACAAAAACAGACACACAAGGACCATAATAGTTTAGTGTCTTTGGAAACTTAGAACATAATCTTCTAATCGTGGTGAAAGATCTTCAACATCTCCCATAAAGATCTTTCCCTTTTTTTACCTAAAACCTTTCTTTATATCCTGGGGAAAAGAAAACATAAAAAGGGAGAGCTCAAATGCTCAGTAAGGGTAATCATGAATAAAATAAAACATACCATATACATTTGAACTTAAAAACATGAACATAATGTTTAAACATCAAAAGCTTGAGAAATGAAATAAAACATAGAAGCACGTAAGGCATAGATCATAAAGAAACATTAAGAATGATAAAATAGCATGGGAATAAAACATGTAATTGTGGCAACCATTTAGCACTTGTTATGATTTCCATAGTAGCCAAGACATTGCTGCCAAGACCATCTTAGTGGACAATGTCCCTTTCTGAATCGAGTTCACTCCTCATTTCAGTCATGTAACACTGAACCGGATTAACTTACCATTCCAGCCATGTCTATCTCATGAGATATAAATCTTTACCCAATGCATTGGAGGGAGATATAGGTCCCACCCATCTCATAATGAAATCATTTTTAATTGTGCCACAAAATAAACATACATCATTCATAATAACTCAATGAATAAAATGGAATTCATAAACATCATCCCATCATCACATAATCCATATAAAAGAAATGTATATTTCATCATAAGAAAAGTTAAACCATGTAAATCATAGATACATTATACTTGAAACATACACATATGAAATAATGTCATCTTAGATGTAAAAATGATTTTGATAAAACACTTGAAATGAATTCTTGAGGAAAATATCCTTTCTTCTTCAAAATAAATTTATTTTCAAAAAACGTCATGAAATTTTAAAAGAAAAGGATTTTGTTAAAAATAGTCATGAAATATTTTAGAGTAAGATTCATGAAAATAAGGCTTTATAAAACTGTAAAAATCCTTTCATGCTGTATACGTTAAAAAAAACATTCTTCTTGTACTTTTGTCAGAAAAGTTAAAAAGTGCCTTGTAGGGTAAATAAAAGAAAGATTCCTTCCATACAATGGGGTAAAAGTCAAATGGGTAAAAAGTAATTTAAACATACATGAATACACTTTTATAAAACATGGACATGGATGATATCAATAACCCCAGTAAACACTTAC
This sequence comes from Viscum album, assembly GCA_963277665.1. Taxonomy (NCBI): domain Eukaryota; kingdom Viridiplantae; phylum Streptophyta; class Magnoliopsida; order Santalales; family Viscaceae; genus Viscum; species Viscum album. Next base: position 1,847,411,157 of record OY728150.1, read on the forward strand.
GAATAAGCAATCTCAGATAAAAATGAGATTTGCACAATTATCCCTTACCTTAGGTTCGATATGCTTTGTATGTATACGAACCCACTATATAATTATTTAAATAATGTTATTGACTTATTACAGAATCATATTCATTGTTATGATATCATCTATGGTTCACTTATGACTTTATATTACCCGTTCTTTTGTAAATTCCATGTTAAAGAGCGTTTTGGGTAAAATCGTTTCATTTGTCGTCCGTGTTTTGACTTGTAATTATTCATATGATTACTTAGATCATGTTTACTTACATCCAGAATGTAAATCATGATTTATATATAATATATATTCAGAATATACATATATTTATAATAGATCGATAAATGGAAAGAAATACACCATTCATTGAGACGGTAGGCCGTACGTACGCATGAACGCTATTTTCGTTTCCTTATTGAATTGAATGGAATTAAGTAGATGACATACATATATATATATATACATAAATCCAGTATAATTATTATTTAATATATTTTATGATTACTTATTATATATACTTTATAATCATTCATGAATGGTTAATCATTGAGAATGAATCTCATCGCGTCGTGGAGACGGTAGTCCGTACGTACGCACGAGCGATGATATCATTCCCATGATCGTGGAATTGTATTAAAGTGTATGTATAATATTTCAGAATAAATATCAATTTAAAATAATCATATATAATCATTATTTACACCATTATACCAATCCAAGTAAGGTGCTGGTGGAAAATAGATTACACCACGGCGTGGAGACGGTATTCCGTACGTACACACGCACAATGATTTTGTTTTCCGTAGGATGGATAGATGGTGAAATAGGGTTGTTTCATAATTATAATAATATATCATTATATTATTGATACTGATGTTATTAATTAATAATTAAACAACTAAAGAAGAAGAAGTAGAGGAAGAAATAAAGTTGAAAGAATCGGTAACGGACATTACCTCTTCTTTGAAGCGCCTCTTTGAGAACTCTTCTTAAGGCACTAAAATTGGTCTTTGAAGAAAACCATGTCCTCTAGGATGTTTCTAGGGAAGTGGAGAAGATAATTTTTCAGTGGTTGGCCGATCTTTAAGGCTCAAAGTGGTTTGAGTAAGAGAGGGAGGAGGTTCCCTTTTATAAGGGAGGAGAGGGGCACCTTTGGAAATCTTAAAAATATTAATTTATAATAAATCTAACCCCACTTAAAAACTTCCAAAAATGACTCATATTTGAATAATAGATGATATAGGGTTGTAATCTCATCAACCAATAAAATTTATACATGTTAGGAAATTATTTTAAACATTATCAACTTGATTTATCCTTACTTAATCAATTTTATTTTATTTGTGGTAATAACATTCTAAATTTTAAATTATAACAAATAATTACTTATTTGTTGTGAATTGTCCATAATTGGATACTTTATAACATGTTAGACCATATAAATTTAAATTTATAATTTTTATATATTTTTGTGATTTTTAAACAATTTTATAATTTGTTATTTTTATAAAATAACAATAGCGTCAATTTTGAAACTATTCATTTATATGAATTTAAATAAAATATATACGGAATATATGTTCTAAATAAAAGCTTTAATAGATTCATAAAAGGTAATATGTATCTAGAAAATTAGTGGAGAACATTAAATAGTTCATATAATATTTATTTTATTATTTTTAAAACCATTTATTTGGTTTATCTCTTAATAAAATAATTACTACATCATTTGTGTATAATTATTTAATATACTTATTTGTTACATAAAAATTAAAAATAAAATCCTATGATGAAGATAAATCTATTACCTTTCATAATAATACTTTTACTCTAATTTATCATCTTAAAATAACAATATTTAAATTTTTATATTTATTAATATATGAAGGTGAAAACTTTGGAATCATTTAAAATAAAATAATATAAGTGTCATAATCACTTTTATAAGACTCAAAACGGTTATATATTAGGTAATTGTATGCTTATGGTATATATATACACTACCAATAAGTTTTTGTCAGGTTTTTGGGCCTTTTAATTGGTATTATTATTTCAATAAAAACTATATTACTGATTTTTCACTTAATAAATAATTTCTGCATCATTAATGTATCACCATTAATGATAATTATTTAATCCCTAAAAATTCTAAATAAAATACCATGATGTATATAATTTTATTAGATTTCTAGAGACTATTCATGTTTGAAGTTTTATGATGTTTATCACTAAATTAAAATTATTATACTTCTAAGATTTAAGAGAGTGACATGTTGTCACTTTCTTTGGTTGTAATAATAATTAAATTATTTTCATGGTCAAAAGTAAATAAAATGAATCTAATCCGACCCTTAGGTGATATGGGTCTACTTTTATCCATACAATAGAATTTTAGCATCTGTTAGGGTAATTTTATAATATTATATTTACCCTTAATTACCCGATTTACCTTTAACTATGGTAAATAAAATTTACCGTAGTTACTATTCATAATTCCCAAAAATAAAAAGTAGCCTATTAACATAATTTGGACCCAATGATTCCAAATATGGAATCCATTTTCTCAAATTTGATACACAGAAGTTGAAGAAATTAAATTAAAATTAATCCCGTTGTCGAATGAAAACGGATTTTTGTTTTAAAACATTGCAAAAGATTGAATTGATTTAACCTACGAATTCAATGTAAAATCAATGATAATGAAATAAATTATATTAAATGGTAAAAATATATTCTATTTATAATTTAAAACCATTCAATATTATAATTTAACCACATAAGTTATTACGATGAAAAAGGTTGTTTTTAATTAAAATATAGCGTGTTTTTACTATTCATTAAAATATGAAAGTTATCAGAATAATATGAAAATTTTATCCAAGGTAAAATTTTATATCCTGATTCCAAAAAATAATTTTATTTTGTAAAATTGAACTTATAAACATGTCAAATACTAGATTTAATGTGGGTGCGCCATCAAAAGGCGGCAAAACTGCATTTTTTGAAAAATACTTATTTTACCCGAAAATTTTATTTTGTTCTTATACCATGTTCTAGAAAATGTGTAAGATTAATAATAATGTTATAAAATTCAAAATTTAATTAAAACTATTCATAACGTCTAGTTCATAATATTATTATAATAATATATCATTGTTTTGTAAAACCTGGTATTGCGTACAACACATGCTATCGAGGAAGGTCGTGATTGCGTGTAATACAAGCCAAGTTAGGGTTGCGTGTAGTGCACGACTCATTTTTTGTTGCTTATAACAAAATACATTGAATATATATATATATATACTCAATGTTTCGTAGAATAACTACTATCAAACAAACATGAAATTGTGTGTAACATGATCCAAGAATAGTGTTGCATATACTACAAGCTAATACGGTGTTGCGTATAGCGCATGATAATATTGGTGTAGCATACAACTGAAGATATGAAGGAAATTAAAATGAATATATCTTATAAAATCTCGGGTTGTTACATACAAATTAGTAAGTATTTTCTACCCGAACCTCCATTTTCATTTGGGTTGCTCTTATTCTCTATTCACCTCAATGAAATTATTATTTATTCTTATTTACTCCTCATAAATTTTGTGTGGATGTACTATATATGTGTACCAATCAGAATCCTTCTTTATTTTGTGTTAAGTTATATGTTTTAGAATAATTTTTCAAAAATGATTCTGAAATGCAAGCTTTTTTCAAGGAACATCTAAAATTCTTACCTATTTTGATGTTCACTCTATAATCTGTTTTAATCCATTCTTATCTTTTTAAATCACACATTTTAACATGAAAATTTAATTTTGGATCATTTATAATTTTATGAAATAAAACATTCCTTTGCTCTTTAAAATATCTTTAATGAATTCCTTAAGCCGCCCAAAAATGTTTTAATTCTAAAGCTTCTTTAAAATCACTTTTTACTTGATTTCACTTCAGTAGGACATCATTTAAGCCTCAAATGTAATCTCAATGTCCTTAACTTTCCTTTTTTGGGATATACATGTTTAAAACCATATTTATGGAAAATAAAAATGATTTACCAAAAGAACTCTTCTTTCCAAGGTAAAATGGATTTTCTCCCCACACTTTAACTTTTTGAGATATATGCCTTGTTCAGCACTTATTTCTTTCTTTTGGTGTATGTACTACCATTTGGTATATCATATCAAGAGTATCCTTATTCTCATGATATTTTAAGGTATTATGATTTGAATGTTTCAAGGTGGTATGGGACACTTTGGAATGTTTGAGGATGTTTTCCTCAATAAATTTTCAGTGGTCTCATTTAAAAGTATCTTTATTTATGTCAACATAATTTGATGAATCCATATTATCAAATATATAAAAATATTTAGAAATAATTAAATCTATGTATAAATAATTCTCTGGACATGTAGAGGTAGGTGGGACCCGCTATAGCTCATCGATGCATCAATAGGTCTCATGAGACAAATCAGTTAGCGACAAACCCTTCGAGTTTGTTTCCAAAAATTAGACTTGTTTCTACCCACAGACTTAAACCGTTTCAATGGTATTGTGGTATCATATTCCAGATAACTGACGTCCAATTAATAAGAATTCTTTTTATTCATTTTCGGTTATTACTATCCATGAGGTTATCACTATGACAAAACCTATGGATGTAGTTTCATTCTCAGTTTATTAAAGGTACATGTTTTTCATTTATTCACCATTCCATATTGACTATGCCTAATTTTTTATGATTTAGTTATTATTGATTCATGCTTCCGCTATTTTTAACCCTTACCGAGCATTTGAGCTCACCCCTTTCATTTGTTTACTTTCAATAGGTTATGACGAGGAGACCATTTATTGATTTCTCATGGATGTAGTCTATTAGTTTTTGTTATGTGTTGTATTTTGTTACCTTTACCAATGTAATATGAGTTACATGTATGTATCTAGTTTCTTCAGTACTACTAAACTACTCTGTCCTTCGAGATTTGATTCCTTGTAATCTTGCCAATGTAATTATTAATGCAGCGGCTCTGGTCTAGAGGGGTCAAGGCATTACAGTTGGTATCAAAGGAAGTTTAGAAGAAACCTTTGGAGTTGGATTTATAAAACATCGGTTGGGGAACAAATCCTTAATATGGTTTGTGAGGATAAATAAACAAGAACATTCTATAAATTTTGGTAAGGAATATATTATGTGGATCTTTTTAGAAAAGACATCCATGTCTGGATACAAACAGGTAGAGGTGGCTCTGGCACAGATGTACCTAGGAGTGAAAGCACTAACAAGGAGTTTTGGGCTTGACCCAGGGTATCCTGGTACATGAAAAAGTTCCTTGCTGCACTCTTGGTTTGATATTCCTGGGGGATATTCTTAGGATAATTCACATTTTATTTACCCACCATTATGAAGGATTTATTCCCAAAAAGTGACCAAAGAATATGGTTCTAGGATTTACGATGCTTAAATTTATTCTATATTCTATACCATGTTTAGAGTTATAGAGAGTTCATAATTTTATGATCTAATATATAATATGGAAATTGATTACAAATGGTTCCTAGAAGAAGTAATAAAAACTTCACCAATGCACGTGATTTGAAGCGTAAGAAAGATCATATCTATAATGGTCTTAAGCCATCTTTTCAAAGGAATATTGTCTCCCAAGTATCCTCATCATATGAGGAAATAATATCATGTGTTAACAAGGTATGTAAAGACTTATATGAGTCCTATGGATTTGAATGGAAGAAAAAGAATGAGAGGATGGCAGAGAAATACAGGGATAAAGGGAAGAAGAGAAAGAAGATTTTTCCCACATGTGAAAATTGTGGAAAGAATCACCATGGTAAATTCTTGAAGGGAATGGGAGTTTGATATAAATGTGGAGAGAAAGGACACCAATTTTATGATTACAAGGGTAAGAAAATGGTTTCCAATGGAAAATGCTTCAATTTCAAGTAGATGGAACACTATGTGAATCAGTGTCCCAATCGTCAAAGGAATATACCCCAAATGATGGTTTTAGATAATGATCAAGTTATGATGCTACCGTAGATGAAGTAGAATGATTAATATGCCTAGTCAAGAATAATTTAATTTCAATTTTTTTCCACAATGTACTGGTTATATTAATTATTATATATATAAGGATTGTACTGCAATACTCTTTCATTAAGGATTTGTGGTCATATGATGAATGGTACAAAGGAAAAGTGATTCAAAAGAAAGTTAAACTTTAAATATATATATATATATATATATATATATATATATATGATTTAGGGAAAGACAAACCTTAATATATATATATATATATATATATGATGTTGAGATAATGATGATGAAATGATTGATTAGGATAAATACTGACTACATTGGAACTGATTTTTTACTTTTCGAGAAGTGGTCTATGCTATCATCGATGGAATTTACAGAACTTTTGGATTTAAGGAATGTATCCAATAACATGTATATTAATTAAGGAATATATAATAATGCATGTTTCCAATATGGTTTTTATTGTAATTCAAGGTATTTACATATTTTAAGAGGATACATGATGAAGTTATTCACGTATTTGGAATGTGAATTTTAGATCTGCTTCTTGTTTATTAAGGGTTAATGATAGTTCATCATGGAAATTTAGAGAACTTCATTATAATGTGTTTAATCATTATATTTTTCAATTTTTATCCATTTACAAAATGGTTTAAGTTGGTCATTGTATATGATTTTTAGAGTTTAATGTCACTACATGATGGTTTGATTATTCTTCCATGACCAAGTTGTCCAATTAGAATTCATTGTTTTGTAGTAATCGATGTATTTACCCTTACTATTATTAATAGGATATTTTAACCATATTATTGATGTGGTTTTCCCACAAGGGAGTTTTCAAGTATCAACCATTAACTTTAGAAGTTCAATTTCAAATTTCGAGGATGAAATTTTTGTAAGGAGGAAATAATGTAACAACCCAAGAATTTACAAATAGATTTAATTCAGAATTCATGAAACACTAAGTCCCTAAAAAACAATGCAATTTATAATCTAGTCATTAAGAAGAATTTTTCCCCTACTATGTTTTTAATTTTGAAAAAATGGCCATCTAGAGTTGTGATTGGTAAGTCATTTCGAGCTGATTGAACCGACTTCATTTTTTGATAAATAGAAACATACCCTTATGAATTGTAATATGAATAGTAATATGACCCATATGAATAGTAAAAAATAATATTGTTATTTTTCTTAAGGTAATAAGATTATGAGATCATAATAAAATTTTCAAAGAGATATAAAACTAATTATACCTTTAACATTGTTATTTTTTCGAATTAACTATGATTTTATTTAAAAATTAAATTAATAATTTCTAAAAAATTATTTTTGAAAATTGGAGTTCATTTTTGAATTATACACATCTAAAAATGGTTAGGGTGATTTTTTTGTATTTTTCTGAAATTCTTGAATTTTTGATGAATAGTGAAATATGGTGAAATACCATATATACAAATTATCAGTATAATACACTATTTATGACATCATAAGTGATGTAATACCACTTGGTTTGAACTAATATTCCATTATTACTATTTGGGGTCACATGAATTAAGATTATTCATAGTCTTGAGCAAAAATATTATAATAATGATTAAAATAATGAAAAATACCTCCTCTCCTCCACTATAAATACCAACCTCATTCCCCTCTTCCTCCCACACCTCTCAAGCCTTGTGCCATACCTAATTTTTACCCAATACTACTCCCAATACTCTTCCCCACGTCTTAGAGATTTTTTTCTCACAAAAAGGGAAAAACCAAAGGCCTTTAGAAGGATCTCAAGGAGAAGAGATCAAGAGGTAAACATCCTCTTTTGTTTTCTTTATTTTCTTTCATTTTATAGTATTCTTTTTAATTTACTTTGGATTATATTGGGATACGTCATTACATATCCCCCTTAATTCCCATATTATTTAAGTGTGATGAGATACCCCATTTCTCTCATCAAACTATTTGATGAAATTTTAAGTGACACCTTTAGGCTGTCAAATTTTCATGAGAGATTTCCCAATTTTCTTCTATTTTGAGTTCCTTTATTTTATTATTCTTTACACATACACCCTCATCAAAATTATATGATAATTATAGTACCTTATATGAAATGGAATATTATTATTCTAATGGAATATTTCATCATCATATTTCTTTCCCCCTCCTCTTATACTAAAAACATCGTCTGAGATGTGTTAATTATCACATTCAGGGACGACTGGTTCTCAATTTCTATTAATATCTTCAAGACCGATCATGAAATATTTTTTATGGTTGAACCAGATCATAATATATTTATTTCATCTCATTAATGTTCTGTAATCATTACACACTCATAAAATAAAATAAAAATACAAAACAAGTTCATTATGAACAAAACGTCCAAGTTAATCCAAAAATTTGTAATTAACTTTTAACTAATGAATCATCATCATGGTATATAACCCAAAATCATTATAAGATTATTTATATCTCTGTAATTCCATTAATAAGATATATTAACAATTCTTTATGTTTGACCACATTTCAAATGAACTTCTATTCATGAATACAAGTAAACAGATCATGAAAAGCAAGGGAGAAAATGCTTCCAAAACAATAAAATTGAATATATTAAAACCCATCAAAAAGGTCATGAATGAACCTAATAATTTTATACCATATCAATTACATGCTTATTGTGTTCTGTACTTATTATTTAATGAAGTTAAATTTTATTATTCAGGTCATTAAGAACAATCAAGAACACCTTCGAGCTTAAGGTAAGGGATATCTTAACTCAATTTCCATTCATTGAGTTAAAAATCAATGTCATTGGTTTTGTATTTTACTAGAATATGTGTGAATGATATATGATTGTTTTATTCTTTATATCCACTTTTATTGTTTAGGTTTATTTTTGTCACACATAATTATGTCATTGATTTGTCCTAAATCTAATGATATGTTCTTGGTAAGGGTTTCTTCATCCTACTTCCATCTTTGTGAGATGTTCCGTATTCACTACTATTACTTGGGTATGGTGTATGTATACTTCCCATTGATGTTTCATAACATGAATCTATTTATTTTCATGATATTAAATTTATCATTTTATGACTATTAATTTTTGGGCACAGGGTTCAATTGATTACAAATTAGTAAGTATTTTCTACTCGAACCTCTATTTTCATTCAGGTTGCTCTTATTCTCTATTCACCTCAATGAAATTCTTATTTATTATTTTTTACTCATAATAAATTCTGTTTTAATGTCCTATATATGTGTACCAATCATAATCCTTCTTTATTTTGTTGTAAGTTACATGTTTTAAAAAAATCTTTCCAAAATTCTTCTGATATGAAAGATTAATTCAAGGAACTTATTAAATTCTTACATATTTTGATGTTCACTCTATAATCTATTTAAACACATGATTATATTTTTAAATCAAAAATTTTAAAATTAAAATTATATTTTGGATCATTTCTGGTTTTATGAAATAAATCATGCCTTTTCTCTTTAAAATCTCTTTAATGAATTCCTTAAACCGCCCTAAAATATTTTAATTCTAAAGCTTCCTTAAAATAACTTTTTACAAGATTTCACTTCAGTAGGACATCATTTATGACTCAAATTTAATCTAAATTTCCTTAACTTTTCTTTTCTAAGATATACATGTTTAAAACCAGATTTATGGAAAATAAAAATGATTTACCAAAAGAACTCTTCTTTCCAAAGTAAAATGGATTTTTCTCCTCACACTTTAACTTTGTGAGATATATGCCTTGTTCAACACTTATTTCTTTCTTGTGGTGTATGTACTTACATTTGTTATATCATATATATAATCTTCTTATTCTCATGATATTATAAGGTATTATTATTTGAATGTTTCAAGGTGTTATGGGATACTTTGGAATGTTTAAGGATTATTTCCTCAATAATTTTTCAATGGTATCATTTAAAAGTATATTTATTTTTTTTCAACATCCTTTGATGAATTCGTATCCTAAAATATATAAGGATATTGAGAAGGAATTAAATCTACGTATAAATAATGCTTTGGACATGTAGTGGTGGGTGGGGCCCACTATATCCCCTCGATGCATCAACATGTCTCATGAGACAAATCAGTTGGTGAAAAACCCTTCGAGTTTGTTTCCAAGAATTAGACAGGTTTCTACCCACATAATTAAACTATTTCAACAGTATTGTGGTATCATGTTCCAGATACATGAAGTCCAATTAATAATAATTATCTTTATTCATTTTCAGTTATTACTATCCATGAGGTTTTCACTATGACAAAACCTATGGATATAGTTTCATTATTAGTTTATTAAAGGAGAAAGTTTTTCATTTATTAACCATGCCATATTGACTATGCCTAATTGTTTATAATTCAATTATTATTGATTCATGTTTCCACTATTTGTAACCCTTACTAAGAATTTGAGTTCACCCCTTTCATTTGTTTACTTTCAACAGGTTATGAAGAGGAGACCATTTATTGAGTTCTCATGGATGCAGTTTATTAGTTTTTATTATGTGTTGTATTTTGTTACCTTTACTAATGTAATATGAGTTACATGTATGTATCTAGTTTCTTCAAGACTACTAAACTACTTGGTCCTTCAGGGTTTGATTTATTATAATCATACTAATGTAATTATTAATGCAGCGGCTCTAGTCTAGAGGGATTAGGGCGTTACACATGTGGTTTGAATTTTTTAATTTATGAAGGACTTATGGATATTTTACACTCAGAAAGCGGCTAGTGATTTTAGTTTCACTCTTGAACTATAGAGGCAAGAGGTGTCTCATGCATCATGTTAGACACATAGGATCCACTTGTTATGGGCCTTATAGTGTGTGATTTAACTGACTATAGAGGCTCAGTTGTTTAAAGTGTCAATAAATGATCATATTATTTTTCCCCATATATGTTATTTATGTAATTCTACTCAGTTGGTCTGACATTTATATGGATATTTTCCTAATTATAGTTTATGTCTATTTGCAGTAGGATGCTCGATGATGGGGATTTCGATATGATCCTTGTGCACGGTTGGTGCGGTGACCCCTGTGGGTTAGCATGGCACAGATGCCTAACTATTGAACCTCTTGTGGGTGGGTTTTATTATGGTTTAGGTACTTTTATATGTGATGATGTATGTTGAATGGTTCTTCGGGGAGTGTTATAATGTGCATATTCTCAGAGAGGATGATTTCCATAGTTGTGGGTGGTTGTTTTGGTAGATTATGCCTTTTGTATGTGAGATACTAGATATGGGTGTTTTGAGTTGTTGATGTCTTGTCAAATTTGGATAGGAGCATTCTTGATCTCTTATTAGTAGTGGCCTTTTGTGAGTTGAACTTGACCTAGGTGGATGAACCTAATGACTTGACATGGGACTTGATTTGTGGGGATAGGTGGGAGAGCCTAGTGATGTTCTTTGATGTGAATCTAGTTTAAGGAATTATATTCATGTGACTTTTGAGGGTGGCCCATGAGAGTGGTTGACTAAGTTATGTGCACCCTTGGGTGTTTGAGGTATGAGTGGATGATTTGTAATTTTGATAATGGTGTACTCATGGTGTAGCTTAGTAAAGGATTAGGTGAATTGGATGCCTTTTATTTTTATAAGGAGCACCTATATGATACTGATTCATCCCTTTGGTTGGTTTTCAGAGATGAAGTTTCATTCAGGTGCCTAGACTAGGTAATAATTATGTAGGAATATTGATCTTGGTTGTTACAAGTTAGATCTGGAGCAAGGGAGGTGCTCGAGATTATGTGGTTTTGTCTTGGTGAGTTTCCTTTGGTTTTATAAATCACCGAGTGTGCTCTTCGTTGAGTGATATTAGAATGCGAGGAAAGAATGGATAGTGGATAGGCATTTTGAGTTTAGTTTTCATGATATGTGACTCATTAGAGTCATTAACATGTTTTTTGGTTAGGTTAAACCAGAGCATGTAATAGTTTAGTGTTAATGGGATGTGGTGGAACGAGCATGTGGTGACATGTTATGTTGTTTGGTTTGTATAATTGGGTGATATGGAAGCATGCGACTATGATGCTTGGATTGATAAGGTAGATGTGAGTAGGCTAAGAACCTATGTGAGTTTAATGAGAGGATTGTGGGCATAGTGACTCGAGGCCCTCAGGATAGAATCGTAATGTTCTGGTATGGATGAGTTTGTGGTGGTATTCGTCGATAACATCTTAGTGTACTCCCAGTCTAGAGACGACCACACCAAATTTATTGAAATTTCCCTGAGTACACTGAGAGATCATCGTTTACATGCTATGCTATATAAATGTCATTTTTGGTTTGATGAAGGTCCTTGTTGGAGGTTTCGCTCATGGAGTGATGTATGTTAAGTTGTATAGTGGGAGTACACCATCAGTTGTTTTTGAGTGAGTTAGTCATAATAAATGATATGTTGGAAAATATCATGGGTATTGTTATTGGGTGTCATGATTGGGTGATAGTTTATGTTTTATTTTTTTACTATGATGGAAACGATATGTCCATGTCTAGTTTTGAGGTTTAATAGTGATTGGGCAGGGTTTGTGAAGTTGTTGTTCAGTTTTGAGGAAACAAAAAGGACACTCCTATGGTGGGGAGTATCAGATCATTCATGGTGATGTGACCCTTATGCGCGTAGGGTTTATGATATAGTGATAACCACATCAAGAGGTTGTTAGACTACTATAGATATGTTTTAGTGGCCACTCCGATGGTGGGATGTTTCATGGATCAAAATCATCCCCGATAGGTTGAGATCTATGGTAGGGAGAACCATGATACTAATAATGAGTTTTGAATGACATTGTTATGTATTAGGATGGACAGGCGCATTCATGTGTTATCCTAGTAGTTTCTTGATGGTGGAAAGCTATGGATTGACCTTTGGTGGGTTGTACGCCTTATCTTCAGTGTTATGTAGAGAAACTTAGTTTTCATATTAGAGTGGAATGCAATGATTTGGTCTTGAGTTTATGATCAATATTGGTCAAGATGTGTGGTTGAAAAATCACTAAGTCTTCTTGAGAATGAATTTTTATGGTGGGGAGGTTTTAAATACCCATGTTTTCTTAATCTTGAATTTGAGAATGAATTTAATTTTTTCCTTTTGGGTGCTTATAAGGGATAAAATGGTAAATTTACCCTAGTATATAATCTTGGATAATTTTTATGACTACTATGTTGGTACCATATTAGGGAGTTTACCCTAGGATAAAAGTTTTCTGTAATTCTGAGTCATTTGAGTTTAGGTGGAACATTTAATTTTTAATTAATTAAATATTAAAATATTTTCATGGGTTTTGGTGGTTATATCATTTGAATGGAGTGTTATGTTGAGATATCAACTCCATGTTTGGGTCCATAAGTGGGGGTGGGGTGGGGTGGGGTTTCTTGGGTGAGGTATAAATCCACTTCGAGTTTCGAGACTCGAGATAAGTGTTTTAAATAGGAATTTAATTAATTAATTAATTAATTAAGACAATCCCCCCTATTTGGCTTCCCACACACCACTAGAAGGGTATAGGGATCCCCCCTTGTGTGAAATGTCCATGATGAGAGGGAAGGAGGGAGTAGGTGCCACCAGACATCATCTATGATAGAGATTTATATTGGATCGAGGTACAATAACTTATGAGAGTAGCATTGGACCCAAAGATTTGAAATTTTTACTATGAGGTAGGTATGTTTTTTATTTTTATTAATAAATACTCATATATATATATTTAGGTTTTCAATCCATTTTATTACTACTAAGGTCCCCATGAGGGTCGATCTATGACTAATTGGAAAAAATGGGGGTTTTAGGAGGTTTGTAGGGGTTTCCCAGTTGGATATCCCGATCACACGAGATGTGGTTTAGGAACACATTCCACGCGTTCTTCCTGCTTGTAGAAGATGAAATTTTGGATCTACATATCATTTACCTGGAGTACACATCAGGTAGTAGGACATGGCCATGTGACTAAGTTCTTGGGGAGGTGGAATTTTGGGACTACACATCGTGTAGTCGAGGTACACGACATATAGTGAAACATGGTTATGTGGGTTGGTACATGGGAAGAAACCCCATTTAAGAGTAACATGTCCATGTGGAAGTACATGACCATACCCCATGTATTCCCTAGTTATGTAGTAGTACATGGACATACCCCATGTGTTCCTAGGCCATGTGGAAGTACATGGCTAGGTGGAAGGTTTTGGAGTACACACCGTGTACCTAGGGTACATGCTTTTTATTGCCCCAGTGTTACCATTTTGAGGATTTTTGAGTGGTTTTTAATCATAGAGACATAATTGGACATAATAGGAGTTCATTTTGAAAATTTTTCATATAGAAAGTGACATTGGATCCCTTGGGTTATTTTGAGGATATCTAAGAGGTGTTTTAGGGTGAGCGACTTATAACATAGATGTTTTCCTCGGGTAATTGAATTAAAATATCTCCTAAGATAGATACATGGGATGAGAATTTGTTGAGGGTCATGAGAATTATTTGATGATATATCATGGGTTCACCTGTGACCTCGAGTGTTTTATAATAATATTTTCCATGGTTAGTGGGACTGATTTGCGACTCGAGGTGACAAATAGGTTGGATTTACAGGCCAACCAAGGGTGATTTAGAAGGGGTTGGTCTTGATTCAATCTCCATTATTATCTTTACTACTATTTAGAACTATGAGGCTGTGAGATTATAGAAACTAGTTTCTTGTATGTGTTACCCCAAGATACGGTCGTTGTCCTGAGAGTTTAGTTACGACCAAATAATATAAAGGGGATGTTTCCGCTTATGTTCGAACACCTATGCTTGTGTACTAGTTACGAGGAATCCAAGAGGGGTGCCTCTATTTAAATTTTTACTAAGAGGGATGAGTGGGTTCTTGATTAATAGGATGACCCTAAATAGGTTTGTGAGTTTGGGTAGTAATGTTGCAGGTGTTCCCATGGGGCTCAAATCGATGAATGAGCCGATGAGGTAGATATATTGATGAAAAGTATGGGAGTTCGACCAACACTTGAAATGTTTTACCTTATTTTTTAAGGTTGAGACCTGGTTTACACCTATAAGACTATGGTGATATGTTTGGGATACCATATTTTGATGCATGATTTAATGAAATAGGATTTAATCATTGATAGAGTTTTAATTAATGATCCAAAAATATGGTTATGGATGTCTGACCTAGTGCTTTGCATTAGAGGCTTAGAGAGATGGACATGATAATCCATATATATGGTTTCAGATGTCTTAAATGATGTTTCAAATCTGATTTTGATAGATTTTTACATGATGTTCCCCATGAATGGTTCTAGATGTTAGAGTGATGCACCACATTTGAGGTTGGTTAAGTTAGACATGATGCTCTACACTCATACAATACGAGGTTGGACATGATACTCTATATCAGTATTTATATATTGTTTATGGTTTGACTATTGGAAAAAGTTTATAGGCATGTTTATTGATATTATTATGTATGGTTGACATGAAATTCCACATATGTTTTTGAGATGCTGAACTGAGGTTCCAGACATTGGTAGTATACTATATGAATAAGGTGTCATATTGATTTTCTGGACACTCACTGCATACTCTATGGGTAAAGCCTCGAAATTATTCTCTAGGTAGTGATGGTATAAAGTATGGAATATGATTAAGGAATGATGCTCCTCCTTTTTGGGTTGGTTCCATATTGATGCTTTGGGAATCACTGTTGTTGATTCACAATTAGGTGTTGGATTGATGCTCCAAAAGATGACATTTATGATATGTGGGGAAAACATAAAACTGAATATTTGGGGTTTGGTATTACTTAGGTGTGGAATAAGTACCTAAGGTTGACACTTCTAGGTACTGAGTAAGGGATAATGAGTAAAGTCATGAGGTTTGTTTAGCGAAACCATGGTTGTGGAACCCGTGTGTTATTTGGGATGCACACTCATTGAGATGTGCTCAGAGACACCCTAGAATTAGATGAAGTAGGTATGGTCAATTGAATTAATGGTCCTAAGGATCAAAAATGGTTTATTTTTTTCTTTATTTTAGTTATATTTTGGTTAGGATGATAATATTTTATAAGCATTCACTTATGGTAGTATGTTATAGGTTCACCATTGGGGTGGCCTACTAAGATTTATTTCTCACCCCTACACATGCTCCTTAGTGTGTGTGTATACCTTATGTATGATTTTAGGTTTAGGATGGTTGCATAATGGATAGTATAAGGATCAATATTGAATGATTGAGTGGGTTTCTCATGTGGAGTCTGATGATTGGGCTGGAGCAGCTCAATAGTATACTGGAGACTAGGTATGTGATATGGATTAGAGTTAGTAGTAGAGCCTGATGTATTTATTTTTTAGTTTATTTTTGTATATATGTTAGGCTCAGTGGGAGATCAGTGTTTTATGTATAGAATGAATGTTTTGGCCTTTACTATATCTCATTTTATTGCAGCATGTTTTTTAGTTTATTTATTGTTTCCTTGTACTATGATGTGTATGATGTTTTTTATTTACTTCTGGTTGGGAACTCTGACAATGAGCTATTGTATCCTCATAGTTCCACCTTAGAACCTTGCTTCTATTCGAAAACCTATAGTGTATGAGGAGGTGCGCTTGAGGTCATATGGAGAACTGGCTTGGGGCACTGATTTAGTGGCTTCTAGGTTGGTATGTTTTATGAGTAACACTTTAAATTCAATATTTCTTTTACCCCCCAAATTATTTTTTTCATGAAATCTGTTTTTGAGGTTTAATTGAAAATTTATTCCCCACACTTGATTTTTTTATACTTTAAATCTAGGGTATAAAGATTAATTAGGAATCCCATGATTCCATATTTTAGATTTCATAGTTAATGAAGTTGAATGAGTAAAATGGGGGATTGAATGATTAGAGATAAACAAATGGGTATTGATTTAATGAATTAGGATTTTTATAGGCTAGTTAATTAATGGAGGTAAAATTTACCTTTCCATTTTTCATACTTTAAATTTCTAAAATTAATGTTGATTGATTTATTTTTATTAGCCAAGAAATGAGTGATTGAATCTATATCATATGTTTCCCATTTTTGAGAGGCTTATAGAAAAAATATTTTCGATCCTTTATAAGAATATTTATTGAGAGAAACTTGGGACATATAAACCTTCTATGTAACACCCCAAGATTTTATAGTACGTTGTCTCATAAAAGTAATTCAATAGCTTGCGCTACACGCAACACCGAGTTCGAGCGTACCACGACTTACCAAACTAGCAGTTCAAAACGCAGTTATGAATATTATTAACTGAATTTTGAATTTTATATTCTCCATATAATTTTAGAATCCATATTATGTGTTTCTTAGACATAATATAAGAACAAATTCATTTTTTTCAGATAAAAGAAGTATTTTTCAAAAAATACAATTTTACCACCTTTTAATGGAGAACCTTTTTTAAAACCAATAATTGAAACTTTTATATATTAAATTTAATGAAATTAAATTATTATTTAGAATCAGTACATAAAAATTTAGTTTTAATAAATTTTTGGTACTTTTCTGATAACTTAAATATTTTGATGAATAGTGAAAATTACTGAATTTTAATTAAAAACAACTTTTTTAATCGAAATAATTTATAGTGTTAAATTATAAATTTGAGTGGTTTTAAAGTATCATTAGATTATATTTTTATCATTTAATATAATTTAGGTCATTTGATGTAATTTTACATTTAAACTGGACATAAAAAAGTGTCAATCTTTTGATAGTTATTATTTCTTAAAAACACGCTTCTTGTTTTGACAACGAGAATTAATTTTAAAATAATTTCTTCCACTTATGTTTTTTGAATTTGAAAAAATGGATTCCATATTTGGAATCATGAGTTCCAAATTGGTTAACTAGGTAACTTTTATTTTTAGACATTATGAATAATTATTTCGGTAAATATTTTATTTACCATGGTTAAAGGGTAAATCCGGTAAATAAGGATAAAAAATAATATTATAATAATATTAAATTACCCTAACATGTGTCCTATTCCTATTGTCTGATACATTTCCATACCTAGGCATCGTTGGGTCGATTTTGGGACCCCATGGAGCCACTTGAGAGTGATAATGACATTTTATATTAAATAATCTAAAGTAAAAAACAAAAATAAAAAAAGCATATATCTTTTAGTAAAACATTTTTATACGAGGTTATATAATTGATATATTCAACTAAAAGAATTCATTAAAAATATAAAAAGATTTCCTACATCATTATATTTTATTTATAATTTTTATACATAAAATAAATATATATATATATATATATATGACACAATAATGATGTTGTATGAAAGAATCAAATAAATGATATTATAAATATTAAAATAAATATAATTTGAAAGTTTTGATGCCATAAAAGAATTTTATAGGTAAATATGACATTTTATTATTGATTAAATGTATTTTTTTAAGTAATAAAGTTTTTATGACTTTCACAAAAACCAAAAACTAAATAATGTCAAAATTTACATAAATGAGTTTTTAAAACAAATATTATATTATTAAATGATATAATAGTCCTAAAAATATAAGGTTCAGCCAAAAAAACTTATATAATAATAAATATGACATTAATGAACCACTTGGGGTTCTATTTTCTTGTTATAGTAAGTTTATTAACCATATAATATAAAAATACAAAGAGACATGGTAAAAGCTAAACTATTTAACTAAGAGTTAAATCTACAAGATAAGGTTAATAGGATGAAGTAAACACGTCTAAAACCTTTTGGATGAGATTTTTTCAACCCATACCCAACTTATCATATAAATAAATCATTTTGGAGCCATTATAAATTGAAAATTATTTTATTATAAGATAATATTTCAAGATTTTCCTAAAGTGACTCTCACCTCTCTTATAAAAGGGTACTTCCCCTTCTCTTAATTTCACACCTCCAAAGCCATTTGGATCGGACAAACCCTACCAAAATATCCCAAAAATGTCCCTCACATCAACTTAGAGTCATTACTTTGATCATAAATCCAACCTAAGGATCCCTTTTATTGAACTCAAAAGGAAACACCCGAATACGAGGTAATAATTTCACCACCCTCTTTCAAGTGCGTTTCTTCTTCCACTTCCTCTTTCTTTGTTGTTTCCATACCAAAATAATAAATCCAATACCTCATACATAATGTGATATTATTATAAATATGGTACAACCATATTCGTTATTCTATACATCCTATAAATGACAAAGTCACCATACGTGCGTACGTACCGCTTACCGTCTCCACGTCGTGGTGCAGTTTGTTATTCAAACACTTCATTATTCGGATGGGTATAATAATGAGTATAACTGATGTAAATAATAAATATAACATTTTAATGATTCTTTATATATGATATAACATCCAATTACATATGATTTCACCATCAATATAATGATACTGTCGCTCGTGCGTACGTATAGATTACCATCTCCACGACGCGATGAGATTCATTTCCACGTTCACCATTCAACGATAATTATAAAATATATATTATTAATAAGTATGTAATATATTACATAATAATGCTACTGGATATATATATATATATATATATGTGTGTGTGTGTGTGTTTGTGTGTGTGTAATTACAAATATCTTATTCACTTACTTCTGTTCAATACGATATGAAAATGGAAACAATGTTTATGCATTCGTACGACATACTGTCTCCATAAATGATGTTTTCCATTTCATATATCTATCTATTATACATATTTATATTCTATATTTATATATGATATATAAATCATGTTTTATATTTTGTAAGTATTTAAATGATGATCTAAGTGATACGATCAATAATAACAAGTTAAAACACGTACGATAAAGAAAGAGATTATTACCCGAAATGTTAATTTAACATGGAAATAATTATTAAATGGATAGTATAAAGTAATAAATTAATAATTTATGATATAAAAAATATGAATATGGTTCTAGTATAATTTAATAACATTCAATGGTCATTATACAGGAGGTTAAATGTACCCTCGACCAAAGGAAACTGCATGGTAAGGGTTAATTCTACAATCTCTTCATTATCCAAGGTTGTTTTTACGTGAGTATTTACTGGGACCTATTCATCATCCACATCTGTGCTTCATAAAAATATTTTCAAAAGGAATATTTTAAGGTTTTATGTAAGGAACTCTTTAACCAGATCATCATTTTAAATGGTTTAAATATTTATTCTTCTAAATCATTCTCATTAATGTCCATGTTTTCAAAATGGTTTTTAAGGATTTATTTATATGAACATGAATGTTTTTAAAATGTTAATTACTTTCAAAAGTTTCAAAGTGTTATGGGACACTTTGATTAAAAAATGTCTTTAAATGTCTTCCCTTCTAAATTATGTGACTTTTAAATGATTTTATGAAAAAGGTATATTTCTCTCAAAGATTTTTAAAAATCATTTTCATATATATCAACATAATTTGATGGATTTTAAACTTGTTTGAAGTTGATTTATTATGATAAAAATCTTACATATTGTATTCAAGGTTTTGTGATATGTTTTACTATGGATGTCTTATTTTTATACCATTCATGGTTTATGGATAAAGTATTGACATTTCGTATGCTAGTTTTAATACGAATGTTTATGTTATGTTTAAACCTTTTCATATGAGGAATGCATTAGAATTAGTAATTGATGGGTGGAGCCCGCTATAGATCCCTGGTGCATCAGTAGATCTCATGAGGCAAACTAGTGTCCTGGAACAAGGCCTTAACAAAATCTTATTTGTAGTATTGGAATAAGGCCTTGACTATGTGGTTATAAAGTCTGGCATTATGAATTCCATCATTATGAAATTGGCTATTGATATTTCAAGTGATTATTTTTCTAGTATAATATCCATGTGAATAATTAAATGGAATTATTTGATTTATCATTACTATATTATGCTGAAATTTAAGTTTAAAAGGCTTTTATTTTAGTTTTATACATTGCCTTAAGTGTTTATACTTATTTATGAATGTTTCTACTATATTGTTTTCCTTACTGAGCATTTGACCTCACCCATTTCTATGTTTTATTTTTCCCAGGATGCAAAGAAGTATATTATGACTGACCTATAGGGATAGTCTAAGGAATATTAATGTGGTAAATGGAGACAATTTTTTTGTTGTTTTTCATTTAAAATGTAATTTAACGTTCATGTATATAATCTATTTTCCATGACTGCTAAACTGATCAGTCCTTAGAGACTTGATTTCTTGTAATCATTCCAATGTATTAAAATAATGCATCAGCTCTGGGTAACTGGAGCCAGGGCGTTGCATTCTAGAACATGAATTTATATCTTATGATATCTATGATTGAACAAAGTTACTTTTAAAATGAATGTGGAATTTTATTGATAATACCTTTATTCTTGAGACCTAAATTGACATTTAATCCTACTTTTAGACCATATAATCCATGAATGACCTTTTTTAGGGAAGAGACACATTACAATGTAATGTTATCCTTTCATACTACAGTCTTTTTATTTTTTATGATATTCAATTGTTCAAGTGGGGGGATGTTGATAGTGAAAAAAGATGTGCTTCATAGAGTAAAATACATGGGGTATATGTTTCATTGGTATTTCATGAGATTCTATTATTATATTTCATTACATTATATTGTTTAAACCTTTTGAAAAAAGTGAAAATAGGAAATAAAAAATAAAAAATTTATGGAAAAAATGAGTTGGGTCTTCGGTGGGTCCAAAATCACCATGACTTTACCCATGATCTTATTATAAATATTTCAATTAGTGTTATTAAAAGATCATATGCGGTTAGGTGATTAATGTGAAATTTTTTACCCAGAATAACTTTGGATTTTTTTAAAAATGTAGGAAAAAACAAGAGTGTGTATATCATTTACTATGATTTCATTGTTTATGAACTTTATTTTGAGTTTGGGGAGTGGGAATATGTTATAATTTTGGAGGAATATTTTCATTGATATTATATTTGAATATGATGAATTATAATTTAGTGTTTATCCTCTTTTTTATCCTTATAATGGAACCAAATTTTAATCTGTAAAAAAGTTTTTAACATCATTACCTACCTACCCATAGTATCAGAGTCATCTGAGGCCTATTAATAAGTACTCATGATTAATTATGATGTTTTTCTTTATTGGGTGGAGATTTTATAACCAATATAAGCCTATGGAAAAGAAACATGTGTTAAAGTTATGAGAATAACTCTAGGAAAATATTTAACTCAAGTGATAAGAAAAGAATTCAAAGTGAGGTAAATCACATGTGATATGTATAATAATAATGATATGAGATACTTTACTGTAAGTTAGGAGAAAATCCATCAATTTCAATAGGAAAAATTAAAATACATTTTTGACTTAATTTCACTGAAAAATGAGGAATTGATGAGACATTTCTATATGAATCTTGAAATTTTTCCCCCATTGTTAGTTATTCATTTTTTTATTTTGGTCTTTAAACATTGTTCGCATGGATTTTCTTTGAAATTTAAGTTGCGATATATACTTGAGGACAATAATGAATTTACGTTTGGGGGTAATTGATATCTTTATTTCATTTATATTTTTTTTAAATTTAAATTAATTTATTTTTCCACTTTTCTCAATTAATCAATTTTTATACATTTATGGGTAAATAATATTTTAAATATTTCTTTAGGAAAAAAATATTTGATTTTTGAAGAGTATTTTAACTAAAGAGAAAATTTTTATATATAGGTGTTTTGAGATTTTAATCAAATAAATGTTTATTCTATGAAGATTTGGAAAAAGATTGAAAATTTATCAACTACTTAAGGGAGGGAGCACACACGAGCTAGTTAATAAAGTAAGTATAACCATGTATGGGTTAGCACAAAGATAAGTGTTAAGTAACCTAAGGATAATAGGAGTGTCGGGGGTGATTAACATCCACATGTGTGGGTTAGCACGGTGGGCCATAGGATAACACTGGCTCCAGTCAGACTTCAGTTAGTTTTCGATGAAGCACCCTTGTTTATTATGAAAATTACCACTAATATGATATTTGATGTAGGAAACACGACTCATGGGAACTATTCATCATTTATAATTATAACATCATCTTATCCCACATCTGCATCATTTACATCACACAAAACCTCCATCACTTTCACCTTACAGACCATCGTGACTATTCATGTTAGACCACTAGTATATAATTGGATAATTCCATTGTCACCATTATATGCTCATGAGAGCATATAAGGAAGGACAAATATTCCATGGTTGTATTTGAGGTACTCAAGTAACCACTATAATGATCCAAACATCATACCAGATTCCATGGAACTCAAGTGCATCAATATGAAGGTTGAGAAGATTGATGAAGGATCTGCATGATGAAAATACCATTGAAATAGTTGATGAAATGTGTAAAATTCATGGTGTGGTTCTTGATGAGAGAGAATTCATGAGATTAAGGTTTTGTGAGTCCTATGAAGAATGCATGAGGGTTTTTTAGAGGTATATAAAGGTAGTGAAAGCCTACATAAAGGTATTGGGCACCACTTATGATCCATGTAAAGGTCATATTCTAAGTGAGTAGGGGTAATTAATGTAGGATCAATGTAAGGGTATGCGCCTACATGAAATGATGAAGAAAATTCCTAGCTAAATGGTGATGGAAATGAGATTATAACATGGTTAAGTATAGTCCATCAGAATGGATGAAGTGTAAAACAACCTCAGATGTGTCATAGAAGTAATACACTCAGTACATTGGGATTGATGAAATGAAAAATTCTCATGGTTATGTTGTGGCTATGGATGTGGTGATGTGTGTATATGGGAAGTGAAGAAGCTGCATGAAATGGACAAGTACCATGGCCATATTGAATTTGACATTCCATTTCAAGGAGGTTTGGAACTGGATTGACCATGGTTATGTCATGGAGGGAAATTGATTTAGTGTGTTGAAGTATGGTGAAGTGTAGTGATGAAGTGAAAACTCCCATAGAGAATATTCTATTCTATGGTGGTGGGAATAATTCAGATATATTTTAGCCATGTGATATTTTTGGAAGATTATTTTTGGGGAGAGAGGTAATATTGCATTCAATATTTCATAGCCATTTCAAAGATATTTCTAATTGGGAAGATAAAGTATATTTAAAGAAATATATTTGGATATACTAAAGTGGGTCTATTGACCTATAAATAGAAGGAGCTTATTGCGTGCAAGGGAATCAAAGAATCAGAGGAGTTTAACATGAGAGTTCTACTGATTCCTTCTACTTCTCAACTTGGATTTGATACTTAGTTTCCTTATATTTTTATATATCCTCATGAATATAATTATTGGGTAATGTTTTTTAAGTAATTTAAAGAGAGGGTAGTGTGTTAGTAAAGTACTCTTTTAAATCTTAGTTTATCGTCTGGTTGTTTTCATTCAATTGTAATTTTGAATTCCTTTCTATTTCTTATGGAATTATTATTATCTATTAAATAGGGAAGAAACTTTTAATTTCATCAACTAACCACTTAGAATTGAACATGATCATTTCTTGGTTTCAAATGGTTATTTTAATCATGATATTTGGAAGCCAATTCATTACTAGAATCAATTGTTTAACCATAGGAATGGAAATTATTGGGATAGATAGACAGTACCAAGACTAAGGAATTCCTTATCCTAAAATCTAACAATTACATGGCTAAAAAATGATATCTTTACTCCACTAACATATCAACTTAGATTTACTATTCTTCTTATATCTTCTCTAATCGAATTTCAACTCTACTTTTCCTTATATTTTTCACTCATTCTTAATTTTCATAAAGTTTTATAATCCATCCTTATGGGATTGACCTTGAACTTACCACATACTAAAATTTTATTTTTTAGTTAGTTAAGGTAATTTTATAAATATAAAAATTGTTTTTACCTATAGGAATTAACAATGTCCTACGGGAAATAAGAGGGGCTAAACAGAACCAACGTTTTTGGGTTTGATCCATGTGGGCTTAGCCCACTCCACCCTAGTCCAACCTATTAAGCACTCTTAGAAATGTAACTTATGTGGTTCAATATTTTATTTTTTAAAAT
The DNA here is from genome assembly GCA_963277665.1 of Viscum album. NCBI lineage: Eukaryota > Viridiplantae > Streptophyta > Magnoliopsida > Santalales > Viscaceae > Viscum > Viscum album. The sequence continues at coordinate 1,847,436,352 of OY728150.1, forward strand.
TTTAAATTCAATGTTCAAAAAGTATTTTTTATTGATAAAATTATAATTTCCAACATAGATGTTTCAGTATCTTTTATACTCGTTCATAAAAATAAATTATTGGAAATTTTTTTTCATCTCTGTCATAGTCATTTGATGCTCTAAATCACATATTAGACACTAATTATCTCCATTTTTGTACTTATCATAGTAAACCATCATTATCATCACTTTAAATAACAAACTACAAGACCTCTTTATCAATCCATATCTTTGTTTGATAAAATGTTCATGAGTGAGGTATGTTACTATAATTTTTTTCATTGACAAAAACAAAAAAAAATGAGTAATTAATGATCATTGGACTTTATTAATAATTAGAATAATTTGAGCTTATTTGAATTCAATATGTGGTATTTTAGATAAAAATATATATATATGTGACACCCATAAGTGATACATTGTCATAAAAGCGACTTCATGTTTATGAAAATTAGTAGATTGGGTTTTTAAATTTAAATTTAATTGTTTAGTTTTGAGATTTAATTAAACTATATTTTAATATGATTTTGTAAACATTTAAAATGATAATAGTTTAGAAATAATAATTTAATTGTTAATTAATTTGATGGACTGGATATTTTTCAAAATAACAATATTAATAATTGTATATATGAGCATGTCCATTAATGAGGTCTCTATGTGTGAGTATTCATGGGAAGTAAGTGTAGAAAAGTTTTCATAAAAACCATGAATTTATATATAAATTTTTTATAACTTTTATTTGAGTATAATGATTAAATATATTAAATTTTATGAAGCATAAAACCCAAGAATAACCATGAAGAAATATATTTGGAAACATAAACATATTTCATTATTTTGTTAAATAAAATCACATGTTAAATATATACACATTTATTATAATGTATAGGAATAAAGGTTAACAATATATAAAATTAAATATCATGGATATAGAATAAAATTATCTTATCTCATGTCACCAAACATGAATCAAGTTTATAAAATGGATAGTACATAGGAAAAAATTAAAATCAATGAAATAGAAATTCTACTGAATATAACCAGGCTTCGGAATGAAAATTATTATTAGAGTAGGGAAATTAAAAAGAATTTATTTTCATCATGTGGTCATTATATAGTCATTAAGAATGGATAAGTATGTTGTTATAAGAGTAACATGATCATTGGAATGATAATGTAGTCATTTAAATGTGTGCTATACCAGAAACTATTTCTCTAAGGTATACATTTAATAATTAAGTTTCTTATTATTAAATATCAATTTCAATAATAAAATATCAAACTTAGATTGAACATGGAAGAAATAGGCAATGGTTATTTTTTTTGGAATTTTCTGGAGACATTAAAATTTTAGGTCAAATATTAAAATATATAATACATATACAATATACTATAAGAGTTAATTATGATATAAAAATGATATAATAATTGAGATTATCATTTATACATGTTAAAATATGTTTTATTGGTTAAAAAATTAACTTCTAGAGGTTAAAATAAACTTACCACCTATAACGTAATCTGTAAATAATACAATATATTTTATTTCATTAAAAAAAATATTTAATAATTTCATCAATTAATGTATAATTTATTACAAATAGAGGTGACCTAAAATGTAGTGACCTTGACCTAGATTCCCTAATGGTACCCAGATCAGAGTTATATGACCCTGGGAGTTCTCCTTGGTCCCTAATGTCTGGTGACTAGAACTATGGTTCCTGATATAGATTTTGGAGAACTATTTACAAACTTTGTTTATAATCAAAATTCATAATTAGTTCTTATTGAGAATCTGACATGAATTACCTATAATTCAAACATGTCAATGATGTAACAAAAAAACTGGTCATAACAAAGTAAGAAATATTGAAACCATCACACAACTCTTTAAATGAATGCACACCTAACTTAACCTCACAAAAAATAAAGTTTTAAAATAATAAAGTATATAAGTCAAACCAAATAGGGACTAAGATTAAAAAATACCAAAATATGAATAGTAAAAGTGCTAAATTTGGTCTCAAACAAACTCAAATAGACCCAAATCTGTAGTAGGAACCGATTTAACTTTCAAAAAAATAAACCAAAAAGGATAAATACATCCAATAGCTACTAGAGTGCCTGCAATACTGGTAAATTAGAAAAAGAGAGGCTACATTTACACTGAGGTGTATTTGCAGGGTGTGAATATAAATACTCAGTAGGGAACCACTTTCTGTGTTTCAATACAACAATGAAAGATAGACCTATTCATGAACATGTATCTATATTTATGTACATAAGAAATAAGACAATTATATTAAACAAAAAAATTTATAACAATTGATTAACCATAAATCATTGTATACATCACTTCTATCTATAGTTGATAACTACCTATACTGGGAGGTTCCATATCTGCACTACTTTTTTCAATCCATATCTTGAAACCTGAGATGATAATCCAAATCCATACCCTACAGGAGGCAATATTAGTAGCTATAAATATATCGCACATGTACACATATGCACCTACACATATGAGTGGAAGTGTGCATCATAATTTGGGGTCATAATGACTTGTCTTAGGAAATAGAAATTAGGACCATCCAATCAGGGTAATATTGTAGTCCATCCCAATAAATATTGAATGAGACCTACATACTTAGGGATTTATTGCCCTTTCAATGAATTCAACTTGTTCGATGATATAAAGTACATGTCCAAGCAGTCTATGATAACAATATATGATATCTAAGTAAACAAATGCTGATAATCTAAGAAATAACCATGAAATAAAAGAAACAATAGACATTATCAAATAAACTTTATGAATTATATAAACCAACGTGATCATTATAGTAAGTTAGTAACATGATCGATAAAATAAACCATATTCATTCCCTATATACCCTGCTATTGGATTTTAGAATCATGAAAGTAAAAAAACATTGATTATAAGAATGGAAGAAGTATCAATCTAGTAGAAGAATATGGTAAAACATATTGTAAAGTAAAAACATGCAATTATAAAACCAATGGTTCCATATGGGTATAGAATTCTCAACTCTAATGACACATCAGGAAGATTCCAATTATGGTGAGAGATAATTAATTACATTAACACTGAAAAGGTATAAAAAACTCAAATATGAAACTAGACTACGACATACTAATGGTAGTTCACTGAATCATGTGGGAATGACATATCCTATACTAGAGTACCAATTTATTAGAACAATTATTTATTACAATCACATAGGCTCATGGTGTCACACCAAAAGACTCAAAATTTAATCTTGATATAACTAAATTTTATTTAAGTGACCAAGTTTCAAATGTGGTAGGGAGAGTTAAAGGTGATATGCCCTAAAACACACACACACATGATATATATATATATATATGCTATATCATATGATATGATATAACCAATTGTAAAGTACAATATGTATGGTATACAATAGTTTTGTATATGCATATAAAATATATCACATTTTACGATTGAGGTGGTAATCATAATGTGTGGAATGACATTACATGATAGAGCCAATGTGTATCGTATTATATGATTATAGGTATATTTTAGGGCCATGAAATTTAATTTCATGCTACCACCTTTCCATGAATCATATGCCAAGATTCATTTGTAAAGGATACAATACTTATTTTGCATTCAAATATTAAGTATTAATTTTGAAATCGGTCTTCGAGGACGAATATCATTTGAAGAAGTTTTAAATGAGATGTAATGAGAGGGAGGATATTTATTAATTCATGCATGTGATTCATGTGTTAGATGAGGCATTAAATAATGTGTTATAATGCATGAGTTAATGAACTAACACTCGAGGTGAATCCTTGTGTGTTTTATAAGAACCCACTACTATGCGATGGCAGTGGGAGTGTGTGCATTCTATTTCATGCTTGTACAAGAATATCACTAACCCAAAGCTCTTATTCTTTTAAATTATTTGAGTAATGAGGTGATAACATGCCATAGAGGTAAGAGAATCATGCTCGATCATCAAGTGATTCAAGAAAAACCCATAGATACCTCCATAGGTGGGATTCATTTTATATCTACTCTGTGATATTTCTCAAACCCTTAAAAAGATGTAGATGATGCATTGGATATATGGTGTAAAGTATATTTTTATATTTCTTTATTCTTGTATGTATGTTTCATATATCTAAGAATAGAGATCTTGGTTTGGGGTTCTAGATTACTATTTCTTATTTTAATAAGTGTTATTAGACCCCTATGAATCCTAGTAGTGGTATTAGAGAAACCCATGCATTTATATTTATGAAATCATATTAGAAATGAAGAATATCAATATCATATTATATATCACTTTCTAGTCATTAAATATGGAAAAGAGATTTATTCTATGGGTTTCCTATAATTATATATGATATAGGATATCATAATCCATGACATGATTTAAACTTGATATTTTTTGCTGATCATATAATGAAACACATTCCTATCTTAAAATATTATTTCCGCATAGTTTATTTTAAAAATATATCATTATATCATAAAAACAATATGATGTACTTTGTTAAGTATGATGCATTGGGTATCGAGGGAGATATCATAATCTATCTGCCATATATCATAAAATATGAAAGATATTACAACATACCATGGATTATAATAGAAACTAAAACATAAAATAAAATTGGTCAATTAAAATTTATTTTTATCAAAATTCAATTATGAATTATATTTATTTTTTATAATTTTTTTATAAATAATGATAAAATGTATTTTAGGGAAATTTATTATTTTATAAGAAGTTTATAAATTAGTTAATTATAAATAGATTATAATTAATTAAATAAGTGTTTATGAAACATTTATTAATAAATATTCCTTAATATTAAATTCTAGTATTAAAAAAACTTTTATTAAATCATATGGCATTCCTTATGAATTAAATAATGTGTTTATTTTTTAATCATAAGGGTATTTTATAAAGTGTTTATAAATTATAAAAATTATTCTAAAATATAAAGTGTTTATATTTGAATTATAAATTATTCATAATAGATTAATTTTAATTGGAAAAATTAAGAGTCTTATTTTAATGAATTATTTCAACCCCATAAAATGTGTTTTAATGCTTGATTTGGTTGATATTTAAATAATTTTAAGTATGTGATATTTAGGTTATGTAAATATTTTATATAATAGAAAATTAATTATAAATTTTTTATAATTCATAAAAGTATCATATACTAAAAAAATTCCATGCAATGAATAGTATGAAATGATCACATTATGAGATGAACATAAAGTTTTTATGCTCAAAATTATAGTGTCCATAATGAACAGTCTAAAATTATAAAGTATTTATAAATTAGTTTTTATTTATGAATTGTTCATATATGGTTATATCATATCTAAATACTCGAATTTTTCATTTATGTAAATGTTAATCCCTTACTTGTTATTCATCATTTTTGTATATTTTGAATAAGTGTATGATTTTTTATGTTTTTAAACTACTTATAAATGGATAATCCTTGAATTACATGCTAGGTATTATTACATAATATTTAGTATTCATCTACCTTGACATCGATTTGTAATTGAAGTTATTAACTTGAATTTAGTTATAGAATATAGTTTAAAAATTTTAGGTTTTAGAGTTATGATGAATTATATTTTATCTTTAGTAAAGTATAACTAGGTAGAGGGACATTGAGTTGGGAACACCACTTTCATTATGTTTTATGGCTTGGTCTAGAAAGGTGGGGGTTGTTTATCTATGTCTTTGGGATTACTCATGTGGATTTTACCAATTTTATATAATTCTAAACCTTTACAAGAAAAGTTTATGTACCTTAGGAATGGGGTGTATTTAGATATGTGAAAATATGTTTGGATTATATCTTTTGGTGAGTAACACAAACCGTGGACCATGTAAAGAGTTACACACTAATATGTATTTAACATATTAATTTGGTATATAGAATAAGATTAAAAAACTAAATTGTTATTATCATTAACACATAAAGGGAATAACATGAGATAATATGGTGAGATTAAAATAAAACCCCAAAAAATACTAAGTGTTACATCCCTTCCAAATTTCCACTTTTTAAGACCTCAATAATTTATTCTGTGTGGACCTAACCATTAGGTTCCCATGAATTATCTTATAAATAGAAAGAAAGAAATGAAGTGTCCCCAACCGTTATGTGCCTTATTCTTTATGTTTGATTTAAGTTTCACTTATATAAGAAACACTAACCATTGGGATACTAAGGTAATAGAGTTGAGTTTATATTAATATGATGGATCTGGATAAAATGTTATCCACTAATCTATCTAAGGGTCATATATGATATAATTGATAATATATGTTTACTATATATATTTATAGCTTATTTATATGATATTCAATATAAATCATGATGAAATATGTATCTTGGACCACTAATATATATGATTATTTTTAAAAGGGTTCATTATTTTAGTGGGATCCCATTTAAAAAATTCCTTATAAAATGGTAATAAAACATGATAATCATATGATAAAATATTCTATTGTAGATAATAGAATCATTATCATAAAAATTAACTTTGAGATTAATTCTTAATAAGGGGATCTTAATTTAAACACCTCATAAGACTGGTAACTTAAGAAAAATTCTTAAGGAATATTTTATGTGTCATAGAATCACCCTTATAAATAAATCAACCATTGAATCTTTATGATCATGATAAGAATATAATGATTCACCAAGTTTTTAAAGGAATTAAATAAAAAATGACCCAAGTAATTTAGTCTCCACTAATATATTCAATATGATTGGTTATATATATGACTTAGTGAGACTAGTGGTTTCCTTAAGGCTTATTTTGGTTAAGGAATTCATTATGTTGTAATCTATGGGAATATTTTGATAATGTGAATGTGTTCTTGAAAAATTTACCTCATATTCTCAATTATTTCCAATATATGAACTAGGCATGTGATTATTAAGTTTTGGATTCATATCAATAGTACAAGTGGGTAAAAGTTCAAACTAGAAGAAGAAAATTTTGTTTGAGAGTCAAACGATGTTTCATAAAGTAGCTAGTCAAGGTCATTATAACCTGAAGGAGAAATTAGGAAGGAAAGAGCAATGATTCCATAATATGGAATTGTTCAAGATTCCTGAATATGGTTTGTGAAACTCTATGGAATTTATATGATAGGTATCAGTGTTATAGAAAACAATAATCTAATTTTAAAGGGTATGTAATACCAAATGTATACTTAAGTTTTGTAAATATATAGGAGTTAAATATCAATGGAATAAATTATAGATATTTTATTTTATATTCAAGTGATGAAGCACAAAGTTTCCATGTCATATATTAGAATGTAAATGAATTTATCTAACCGAGATGAATTTAAGAAAAGGATGTGTATATTAATCTCATTTTACTTATATGATAATATAAGTTGTTCATTAACAAATATTTTTTTTAAAAGAGATGATTAATTTTCTATACATGGTATATGATTCATTGTATTTCTATATTGTTTTGAAAATTATACAAGGATAAATGTGTTTTATCTAGTATAAAGTGTTTATCCACATATTTTTTAAAATATGAGGGAAGATCTTATCAATACCCATTAGTTGAATATATTAAGAAATAAATACTTATTTTTAGAGTAAATTTCTATAAAAACATAAAATACCATATTTAACTTTTAAATAATAGTTTATTTGTTAAATATTATTACTAAAGAAAATAAGAGTCATTTTTTAATTCAAAATACTTTCTATATCTTTAGAAGATATTTTGAGAAGAATATAGTGTTTAAGAGGTCAGTGGGAGTATGTTTGAACTTTTATAAATTAAAGTTAAAAAATATAAGGTTATACTAGTCTAAAGTTAAAGTGATTTCCACTTAATATCCTAAAGAGTTTAGGATATGTGATAGCAATGAAAAATTTAAGGGTTAAATTTTCTTACATGAAAATTGAATATAATTATTTCCTAAAATGTTAATTCTAGTTAAAATAAAAAGTAATTTTCAATTAATATCCTAATAGGGTTTTAGGTAATGATGGTAGAATGAAATGTAAAAAAGTAACATTTAGTCATTGTAATAAAGTGAATGTCACTTTATCCTTAAAGATTTTAGGATGTAATGACATGGACTTGTTAAATGATATTTTTTCCTTAGAAAATGTGTGTTATATTTTTTTGTACTTAAAAAACCATATCTATTTGTTAATGAAGTGATTATAAAGGGAAAAGTGACTATCTAGATTTGACTTTTATATGACTGCTGGTTAATATGACCATTAGAAACTATACCCTTGGTAATAATTTTAACGTTATAATTTGTGTTTATAAGTAAAAAACTGACAAAGGATAATTAATGTATAAAGGAGAATCAATGACCTCAACCAATAAATTCATGTCATATGAAGCCCATTTTTCAGAACTCGGGAGGGAGGTAGCATCACTGGGGTTCACCCTTGAGCATTCCCAAGCTGAGCTTTAACAAGTAAATCTTGAATTAAATTGTCTATGGGATAAGTTCAAGTTAGTGGAAATTACCACTCAGGAAAAGTTAGATGAGATGCCCTATGAAACTATCACCATCACACACCCTACCTTGAGGTTGTACGCTGGTTTTATAAGGGTTTACATGTCCTGACCTTAGTGCATAATTCATTTGTATAAATAAAATTTCTATTCCATTAATTACATTTTAATACTAGTTTTTCTTAATAAAAATAGGTTTAATTGAGATGAAATTTGATAAATTGACTTTTCGGATCCAAATTGTACTTTTATGAAAATATATAATTTTTAATAATAAACCAAGGTATTTTTAATAATACTTATTTTCATGAAATATTATGATAAAGAAATTATATTAAAATTTAAATGATAAAATAATTTTAAAATTTTTAAGTGTCAGAAATTCTACAATACATTTTTAACCCGCTATTATTTTTAATAAATAAGGATTTTTATATTTAAAAGATAAAATTATTACATATAGATAATTATTATGATAAAATAAAAATCATTTTTGAAATCATCATATCAAAATTAGGTTATGGTTAATTTATAAGAGTTTTCTAAAATATATTGTTCTTGTGTGAATAGTAAAAATATAGTTTTTGGTTTTCAGTATGTTTAATGACTTCATAATTATGTCATAATTATGTAATAATTAATTAAACACAATACATGGCCTAAAATATTTTATGTTATTAATATCAAATATTTTAATATATTTTAATCAATTTCCAAACCTATAATTTACTTTCAAAAGTCTAAAATTAAAACTTTGAGATTAAAAACATAATTTTTGTGAAAAATTTATTTTTTCATGGAAAAAGATGTAATATAAAATGATTATTCACTCTTATGGATTAAAATAACATAAAATATGTCCCAAAAGTCAAAACCATGGGAAAAACCATGGGAAATCCCATGGTTTTTCATTTTTCACAACATATATTTCCAAGGCCTATATTTAAAATTATTAAAAGAATCAACCACTCTTTCTATAAATAACCACCCATTTATCCATTTTATTTCAATAAAAATATATCCTCCATGAATATATGGTATTATTACCTCCCAATGAGTCCTCTCAAGATTTCCTCAACCCCTAAAGGTCATAATATTCATGTTTTAGGAGTAACTCTTCAAGGTAAGGGAATTATCCTTCTTTTATTTTCAATTCAAGAACCTCTTTTCATATATTACCATTTAGATCATACCCTTACTACCAAATTATGTTTTTTAAATGGGATACCCTTGTTCTATATCTTTTTACCCTTTTTAAAACCACTTTTTATAACCGTTATTCTTTCAAATTTACTTCTGAAAATTTCTCTCTTCTCCTCAAGAAATTCCCTTTTATTTTCTTCTCATTGATACCCAAGACTCATTATTTTACAAGGTTATTAAAATAAATTAAAAACTAAATTATGGTATAAAATTATTAACATAAATTAAACCATACTTCATTTTCCGTGGGTTGAAAATGACATAATATTCAGGTTTTTAAGCACTTTTGAAACGACAAGATTTTGATATGAAACCCGTTTCTTTTATTCTCCATGGGTTATTTATGAAATGATTGATTATGATATATATTTATCACATTAATTAATACATATGAATCATGTTCCCCGATATCACTCCAATTCATTGGGTATATAATTTAATCTCTATAGATTACATGTTTTACGATACCTTGGTGAATAACCTTGGTAATTTTCATTTATGACACCTTGGTGATTAACATTGGTGATATGATTATGAATGTATAAAATAAATATTGTAGAGAAATATCCATGCTATTAATCATGTTATTTTTATGATATGCCTCATGTTCCCTTTCTCATTCCATAATGATATTCCTTATGTTCTTATTGATATTCCTCAAAGACCACTTGAAAATTATTTCCCTTGTTTTCCCTTACTAGGCCTTATGCTCACCCTTTCCATTGATGCATGTCCCTAGTTTATGAGATACTATAAATTTACTTAGGATAAACCAATTAAGAAGAATTAAAGTGCATTAGAATAATTTTTTAAGTTTTCATGTATTATTCTACTTATTTCTGAGAAAATAAAATTTAAAAGATCCTTAATTTTTACTATGTAATAAAAAGTTATATAATAAAAATGAGGGATGAAATAGTTGGTATCAAAGTACAATTTAGTTATTTGTGGAAATTGAGATTTCAAAACTTTATTAATAACCCTAGGGACAAGTTTAAATATAATAAAACATCCTAATATTTTGGTGAATTATGAAATAAGTGGTTTCCAAGCAAAGAAATACCTTTATGGATATGAACATCTAGATGTTACTCTAGAACATATGTATCTAGGGGTAACACCCAAAAACACCAATTTTAGTTAGACATGAATATGAACTGGTGCATGATAATGGGACTTTCTACACTCCTGGTTTGACACTCCTGTGAGATATGTATGGTAAATCACAAGATTTTTATGAACTGTTATGAAGGATTTATAGAAAATGGATTTTTTATTAAATAATAACATATTTAACCATGATTTTTTAAGTAATAAAATTCTTTTAGAATTATAAGATTATTAAATGAAGCATGTTTCCCACTATGGGTTTCTTGTTTTAGAAAATGGAATGGAATAGAAGTAACCATGTAAACAATGAGAATAATAGACCATGTGTTGGGGACCCTCCAACCGAAGCTAGAATGGAAAACCTCATGAGAATAATGAATCAACTAACTCAGTTATGAAAAACAACTTGAATCATACTAAGAGACCAGATTCAGCTCGAAGGGAACAACTTTCTGGTGGGTCCTTCATGTATCAAAACCACCTTATTTCAGTGGATATACCAACCCATTGATTACTGAGAAATGGATAAACTCTATAGAAAAGATCTTTTCTATATTATACTATTTAGATCAAGAGAATGTCACCCAGGCTATTTACCGCTTAGAGGTAGAAGCTGATCAGTGATGGATACTGATTAAAAACATGATTCCAAGAAGGCATATTGATGCTATAGAGTAGGAAGAGTTAAGGGGATCCATTTTCAATAAATATTTCCCCTATTCAATGTGAATAAAAAATGTAGAAGTAATTATTAGAATTGAATCCTAATGAACATGAATCAGTGGGAAGCTATGAGATGAACTTCACAATAATTTCTCGTTACACCTATACCTTTGTTATGGATCCTAATATAAAGGTTAATGGATTATTTAGTGGAATAAGACCCCATATATAGAGCAAACTATCTAATCAAGACTATAACATCCCTGAGGAGATAATATAGAGTGTTTTGAAGGTTGAACTAGAGTTTTTAGAAATAAAGTGTTCATATAAATTTACTGAAAAGAAGAGATATTTGGAGACAAACTTAGGGAGGAACTTTGATCAAAAAAGAGGAGGAAATCAAGTAATGTTTTCCACATGCAACCAAAGTGTGAAGAATCATTCAGGGAACTACTTATTCAAGAGTGTAAAATGATACAAGTGAGGAATAGATGTCCATATAGCTCAGAACTATCATAGTGAGGTGAAGCCTCAAATTATCAACACCAACAACAAAGGGAATATGGTATAGGTCCAGCTTGAAGGCCAATGATATAAGTGTGGAAAACATGGGAATTTTTCCAATCACTATTAAAATAAGAAGGTAATAGAGGGGAATCAACATAAACCTAAGCTTAGGATAAGGGATAAATGTTGGGAATTTTCTATCATAATGACTAAAGTAGAGACTCTAAATTATGTGGTAGTGAGTACTCTCATTGTTCTCCCAATTCTAGAAAGTACATTGTTTCTTTCTAGTTCTATGAATTCCTTTATTTATTTCATGTTTTCAAAGAATATAGAATCAATCCTTTAACTTCTAGAAGTAAATTTACCATTCAAGACTCTCAGAGGGATCGTCCAAGCATAAAAAATGTATAGAAGCTCTATTATTGACTTTTGGTGAGCATAATCTCATCGCAAATATAGTAGTCATTCCCATGCAAAAATTCGACATTATACTATGGATGGAATAAATCTCAATGTATAATTCTAAGATCAATTATAGAATCAAGGAAATATCAGTAGTCTTGAATGGAAAACCTATAGTTATTTTCAAAGGAGAGATATCGCAACCTAAGATTTGTCAAGTAGCACCCCTATAACCTTCTTTATGGAGATGATCAGTGAGGAGGAAGAAGGAAATGAAAGAATAATAATTTAAATTTTTTGCATCATTTAGGAATACATTGACATATTTCTTGAAGATTTACTTCGACCTCCCCATAAAGAGAGGTAGAGTTCTCCATTGATTTCATACCTGGATCCAAGACAATATCAAAGACCCTATATAGAATAGAAAATATGGATCTAGAGGAATTAATGAAAAAACTTCAAGATATTTTGGAGAAGGGGTTTATCTAACCAAGTGTGTCTCCTTCGGGACAATAAGTTCACTTTGTGAAGAAGAAGGATGGATCAATGCAGCTATGCATTGATTATAGAGAACTTAACATGATCACAGTGAAGAACAAGTACCCTCTCTCAAGAATTGATGATTTTTTTGACCAGCTTCATGGGGATCAATTTTTTTCTAAGATTTATCTTCGATCTAGTTATCATCAATTGAGAGTTAAGAAAGAAGGTATTCTAAAGACCTCATTCTGATCAAGATATAGAAATTATGAGTTTTCTGCTATGTCCTTTGGCTTGACTAATGCTCCAGCTATATTTATGGATTTGATGAATATAGTCTTTAAGGAATACCTTGATAAATTTTAGGTAGTTTATATTGACGAAGTTCTGATATATTCCAAAAGTTTTGAGGAGCATGAGGATAATATAAGGATTATATTTAAAATTATGAGGAAGGAGAGGTTATTTGGAAAGTTCAGAAAATGTGAATTTTGGTTACAACAAGTTTCTTTCTTGGTGAACATTATAACCAATAAAGGAATCTCAGTTGACCCTTACAAGACAAAGGTTTTAGAGGAGTGAAATCATCCTACAACAGTAACTAAGATTCATAGTTTCCTTGGTTTATCAAGACATTATAGGAGGTTTATGAAAAACTTTTAATGCCTTTCTAATCAACTAAATAAGGTAACTTGAAAGGGGTATAATTTTATCTAGACAAATGAGTGTGAAGATAGTTTCCAAGAACCATTTAAGAGGTTGGTTACTGAACCCATGTTAACTTTACCCTCTATCAAAGAAGGATTCATTATTTTTAGTGATGCATCTCTGAAAGGTATTGGGTGTGTCCTCATGAAAAATAACAAGGTGATTTCTTATGCATATCGATAGTTAAAGCCTCATGAGTAGAATTATCCTACGCATGAACTAGAGTTAGATGTGTATTTTTTTTCTCTAAAGATATGGAGGAACTATCATTATTTGGAGAAATGTGATATTTTTTAATGTCTCAGATTTTTCCATGTTTTATTTTAATATTATGTGGGAATTATTTTGAGACCAGGTTTCAAGACGTCATGCTGTTCCGAGGCCTGGTGAGCTCGGAACAAATGTTTGAATTAAATTAAATAATTAAATGTACACACGCGTAGGGTTTTCCTAAAAAAGTGGAATAACTCCAGAACGGGTGCTTGGATCGGAAATTTGAGGGCACCGTTGCATCCAGAGCAGTGGGTTTACCCTAGAGGATACCTAACATCGGCTGGCGCATACCAGGGGTGAAATCTGGTTTTTAGATGTAACCGTAATAAAATATTTATAAAAAATATTTTATTAAATCTTGTTGCAGGAAATATCTTTTATCGTTTTAAATAGAGTTTTGTGAAGGGGTCCAGGGTGACAGATCTCATAACCCTAAAACCCTTGGAGGCACTGAAGGCTCTAGAGAAAACCTCCCAATGCGACGATGACGTTCTTGACAAGTTTCACCAGCGGTGACAACGCAGCGACCAGATCTTCACCAACGAACACAAAAAATCTAGTTAGGATGTTTGATTTTGGTTTCCTTCCCCATTATTGATTCCTATAACGAACGCGGACTAATCCACGGATATATTAGTCCGCGGATTGATCATTTTTGTGGGATGGGCCTTTGCGGGGATTTTGGGGATTTGATTCTTGAAAGTTGTTTGGTTTCGTTTAACCTTCTAACGGTGACGAGCCAAGATCTACCTGAACATCGATCGAGGTTCGTCCCTCTCGATTTGTTGTGCATTTCTTCCCCGGTTTCTCATTTTCTTCATGTGTGTTCTACGCGTTCTTGGAGTAAATCGATCGTTCCACATTCATTTATTGGAACAATGATCCGATATTGTAGATCCAACCTCGGGAGGATGGTCCGGATCTGCAACGACGGTTTCGGCGGACTATTCAGAGTGAATCGAGAGATATGAGTTTTTGGGAATTTTTCTTCGGATGGATCGTTGGAGGTTAATGAACCGATCTAAGGACCGAAAACACCCAATTTTGTGTTTGTATGATAGGGCGAACCAAGACCTGAAGTATCGGGATGAACGAACGAGAGATCGCGGATCCAGGAATCGGCTGAGGCGCGAGGAGGAAGACTATGCTTCTAGAAATTTCCTGACTACACGGCGTGTAGTATGGGCTACACGGTGTGTGTTCGTCAGCAGACCACCTGGAATGTACTCTGGGAGTACATGGACATAGGTTGGGTACAAGGCCAAGGACACGGCGTGTATACCCTTCCTCGGCCAGACCCGACTAGATACACAGGATACTCCATGTCCTGGTACACAGGCAGGTGACACGGATGGACACCGTGTATGGGAATACGGCCAGGGTACATGGGTGTTTCCCAGTTGATAGGTCACGACGTGTGCTTCGACTTACACACTGTTTATATGCTTTCCTAAACGACTTCTATTTCAAACACGGGTCGTTTACACGGGCAGTACCCGGAGTCAGGGAACACATCGTGTGATCCTTCTACACGCCGTGTAGTTTAGTTTTACACATCTTGGATGGGTGAAACGGTCCTTTTACATGGGAAGTACCCAGATTCAAGGAACACGACATGTAATCCTACTACACACCGTGTAACCTGTTTTATATGGATTGATCCAGTTGCCTTCTTTGACTCGGACTAGTTTCCTTAGGGTTAGTCCCCTTGGTCTTTCTCCTGAAGGTTTCCAGTATCATTTCCTACATATAGGAGTATAATCCCTTTAACAGGACTTCCAGAATAGAGTTGTTGGAATCCCCTCTGTGAGACTTAGATTCGGATCCCCTATTCCTTCGTGGTACCCTAGGTAGAGTTTCTTGGTATCGACATGACCTACTTTTCCCGGGCACCGATCCTCTACTTAGCAGGTTAGTTCAGATTGAGTTGTTGGAATCACCCCATGGCTATTTGGTTGTGATCCTCCTCTGATCATCATGTTCTCAAGTACTTGTGGAGTGTGTTCTCCTGGAATGAGTACTTCGTATCTCTCTTCATACCTAGAAGTGTGTTCTCCTTGTTACGTGCTTAGTGGAATCTTTGAGCTGGATCTTAGTGGTAGTTTCGTAATGGTCGATCGTGTATGAGTATATCTTGATATTATTGTTATATGTTCAGTAAACATATACTATGTAGAGCTGACTGTATCTTTCCTTTGTGGTATTTTACCCTTGTTATATTCCTTTGTGGTTTCGGGTTGTCCTACTGGGTATTGTTATACTCACCTCTGCACGGGCTTTGCCCGCGCATGTCATGTCTTGTGCAGATGAGTGAGCCTTTGATAGGATTCTAGGTGGACCAGGACCGGATAGTGCTCAGTGAGATCAGGCGAGATGAGGTGTGTTCCTACGACTATAGATTGCAGTCCTAGTACCTTTCTTTATAGGTTGGAATTTTTTGCAGACTTTATTTTGGTGGGCTCGTACTTTTGGCCCAGGGTTTTACATTATTGTACTTTACTTTCCTGTCATACTCTTTTGGTTGGGTTTTTAGTATATGCTTGCATTTCCTTTTTTATTAATTTTTACTTTTCATCTTTGTGGGCTTAGAGATGTGTGTGTGTGTGTGTGTGTACATGTTTATAGGCAATGCCTCCCATGTTAGTGATATGCCTACTCGGTGCTAGTCACCAGCCCCTGGCCTATTGGAGGTGGGCTTGGGGAGTTGCAGCTCAGGCCCCACTGGGACAGGTTGTGATAGAGTGGTATCAAAGGAGGTTGGTTTTACCTTAGGAAAGAGAGTCTGTGAGTTGGTTTGGGGAAACAGTGTTAAGTGTTTCGAGTTCGGCTTTCAGGCCAGGGACCCCAGTGTTGGTGCGGGCAGCCGACATATCCGTACACCAGGACTCTGATAACTTTCTTTTAGACTCGGAACATGAGGACACTAGTTTCGGGGGAAAATAATGGTACATTAATCATATAGGAATGGGTTGTGGTTTCCATTTCCTTCTTGAGTCAGCTCTCTAGATATACTCACTGACTGTGATACATCTTGTTTTGTTACAGGATACCTCTGCGATGCACACCCTCTAGGATCCAACAGCTCGATCACGAGGATGACCCCCTCAGTGATGAATCTTAGATACAGGGACCAGATCCCTTAGTTTTACCTTCGAGTGGTGTGCTAGATATTCCACCACCCGTGGAGTAGTGTTTATTGCCTGTTGTACTAGTAGATGAGGAGCGCAGGCTGAGCGCACTCCAGGAGTTTCAGAGACAGATACCCCTCAGGTTTCGAGGCGAGCCTAACTCTTAGGCAGCAGAGGACTGGCTTAAGGCAGTAGCCAGAGTCTTCTGTTTGGTTAGGATACCAAGAAACTAGATGGTGATCCTGGCAGTGATCCTTCTGCAGGGCTCGGCGGGACGATGGTGGAGTTTGGTTATCCAGACCCATGACGAGGAGACTCTTGCGTGGTTAGAGTTTGAGCGTATCTTCAGAGAGGAGTTTTCAACGGTTTCCCTGAGAGCAGTACGTATACAGGACCTTCTTCAGCTCTAGAAAGGAACCATGACAGTGGCTGACTATTCATCTAGGTTTACCAAACTCTCACAGTACTCGATGTATATGGTCAGGGATCAGTACTTCAAAGATCGGACTTTTGAGTGGGTCTTGAGAAAAGACATCAAAGGTAACATCATCCCTATGAGAATTACTAATTATGCTGGGGTGCTCGAGCAGGCTTTGGTGGTCGAGAGCTTCTTTACAGAGTAGAGATAGCCAGCCGTTGTCAGTAGTGAGTCAGTTGGAGCAGAGACCTCAGCAGCAGGGAGTCGACGTCAGGGACCCAGGCGTGGGAGAAGTTTTCAGAGGAGATCCCAGGATAGGGGATCTTCCGTACAGGGTTTGTAGGGCGCATCCAACCAGCCTCAAGAGAGGTGATTCTACTCTTGTGATGGCAGGGGACATCTCACTCGAGATTGTCTGACCCGCCGTACTACTGACATAGGAGCAGTGGATGTACCACCAAGGTAGAGGCAACATGTGGAGTAGACAGATCTTCGGGGCAGTGGACGTGGTAGAGGATCTAGGAGAGCAGCTGGAGGTGGTCGGCGTTTTGACCTTTTACCACCACCACCCCCAGGAGGTCCACCCCAGGCTCAGAGAGCTGGTGGACAGAGGTAGTGACAGTTGTAGGCAGCAGAAGCTTATGACCCAGGTACTCCTAGAATAATTAGAGGTACAATATGTGTCTTTTCTACTTTGGTTTCTGTACTGATAGACATAGGTTCTAGTCATTATTTTCTGGCTGCTTATCTTATTCAAGACCTTGAGATTCCAGTTGAGTTGTTGACTTGACCCTTACGCTTAGAAACACCGACTGGAGAAGATTCAGAGATCACACACCTTTGAAGACAGTGTAACCTGACCCTTAGAGGTGAGAGTTTCGGTTGGAACCTCTTGGTGGTAGCGTCAAGGCCTTATGATGTCATTCTTGGTATGGATTGGGTATCCACAGTTCATGCCCAGATTGACTATTTTAGGTGAAGGGTTCAGTGTGTCCGTAGTGATGGAACGAGGTTCTCCTTCGTCGGTGAAAAGGAGACCCAGGCAGCGCAGGATGGACTCGTGTGTAGGAAGGTACAACCGATTTCACATCAGTTGACTAGAATATCCCTTGGCGTAGCAGATGTTACAAGTTTCTAGTTTCCAACAGTAGTGGATGATTACGAGGAAGTCTTTTTGGAGGATTTCCCCGGACTACCTCCTCATCGGGAGATAGATTTCTGCATTGAGTTGCAACCCGGGATGACACCGATATCAGCATCAGCATATCGGATGGTTCCGGTAGAGCTTCGTGATCTGAGGGTGCAGCTGGAAGGCTTGTAGAGGAAGGTCTTTATGAGACCCAGTGTTTCACCCTGGGCGGCCCCAATGTTTCTTTCCGAAAAGGTAGAAGGGAGCTTGAGGCTGTGTGTGGATTACTGGTGCTTGAATCAGGTGACCGTGAAGAACTAGTATACACTAACAAGGATCGATGACCTCTTCGACCAGTTAATAGGGGAACGATGGTTCTCGAAGGTTTATCTACAATCAAGCTATCACCAGTTGCGAGTACGGGATGAGGATATACTGAGGATAGCTTTCACATGTTTCTATAGTCACTATGAGTACTTGGTGATGCCCTTCGGCGTGACTAATGCCCCAGAAGTGTTTATGGGAATCATGAACCATATCTTTCATCCCTATCTAGATCGGTTCGTAGTGGTCTTCATCAATGATATCCTTGTGTACTCTACGTCCGAGGAGGAGCACGTGAGGCACCTAAGGATGGTTCTGGACATACTCTGATAGCACCAGTTGTACGAGAAACTCTCTAATTGTCAGTTCTGGATACAGGAGGTCCACTTTATGGGACACGTTATCTCAGCAGATGGTGTAGTAGTGGACCTATCCAAGGTAGAGGTAGTTCTAGCATGGAAGCCACCCTGGAACGTGACAGAGGTGCGGAGTTTCCTTGGATTTTTAGGCTGCTATCGGAGATTCATTCTCGATTTCTCTAGGATTTCAGCACCCATGATAGCTTTGACACGAAAGGGGAAGCCTTTCGTGTGGACTGAGAGATGCCAGCAGGCTTTTCAGTAGTTGAGACAAAGTCTGACGAGCACCCCAATATTGAGATTACTGGAGTAGGGTGTCGAGTACGTAGTGTTTTGCGGCGCATTAGGAACCGTGCTTGGTTGTGTCCTGATGCAGAGGAAAGTGGTGATTGCCTATGGCTCACGTCAGTTGAGGCCACATGAGCAGAACTACGCAACACATGATCTTGAGTTGGAAATGGTAGTCTTCGCGTTGAAGATGTGGCGACACTACCTGATGGGCGAGCGGTTTATCATCTACTTTGATCAAAAGAGTCTCAGATATATTTTTTCGCAGAAGGATCTGAATTTGAGACGAGACAGTGGATTGAGTTCCTATAGGATTACTACTTTGAGATCATTTATACTCCTAGGAAGGGGAATGTTGTGGAAGATGCTCTCAGCAGAAAATCCATTTCGCAGTTGTTGGATGAGGTGACGAGACAGTTGGCCTCTTTATAGTTATCCTTCATGGATAGAGATGAGGGATCTTACCTTTAGTAAATGGTTTTTACCCCTCCACTCATACAACGATTCAGGGAAGGAAAACATGAGGACACTAGCTATGAGACTCTACGTGCTTATATATCCATAGGTGATGCTGTCGATGGATATTTAAAAGGTTGGGAGCACATTGTTCTTTTCAGAGAGTGCACAGTAGTACCAGTGACTTTACGGGAGGAGGTTCTGAGGGAGTTCCATAAATATCCTTTGGCGGTGCATCCAGGCGTGGCAAAGATGTACCAGGACCTCTGACGTCAGTTCTGGTGGCCAGGAATGAAGAAGAGTGTGGCAGAGTTTGTTTCTCGGTGCCTTACTTGTCAGCAAGTAAAGGCTGACCACCAGGTGCCGGCAGGATTAACTCATCCCCTTGAGGTGCCAGAGTGGAAGTGGGATGGGATATCCATGAACATCGTGATGGGTTTACCACGTACGTCTATGGGACATGATGCCATCTGGGTGATCATTGATTGACTCACCAAGTCGGCCCACTTCCTAGCCATACGGGAGTAGAGTTTGGTAGAGATCTTGGGACTCCTCTACATACAGAAGATAGTTTGACTTCATGGAGTGCCATCCATGATCGTCTCAGATCGTGATGCTCGTTTCACATCCCGATTGTGGAAGGGATTGCAGGAAGCTTTTGGGACTCAATTACGCTTGAGCACAATGTTTCATCCTCAGACTGATGGTAATATGGAGTGGACCATCCAGGTTCTAGAGGATATGCTACAAGCTTGCATAATTGACTTCGTTCATAGCTAGGAGGATCACCTACCACTGGTGGAATTTTCTTATAACAACAGTTATCATTCCACTATTGGTATGGAACCATTCGAGGCTTTGTACGGGAGACCTTGCAGGTCACCCCTTTGTTGGACTGACCCAGGAGAGTCAGCACTCATGGGCCCAAAGATGGTGTGAGATACTATGGAGAAGGTGCAGGTCATCTAGGAGTGGATGAAGACTACACAGAGTCGGCAGAAGTCTTATGCCGACAGGATACAGAGGCCCTTGGAGTTCGAAGAGGGAGACCATGTGTTCCTTCGGGTCTCACCTCGACGGGGATTGCAGAGATTTGGCCAAGGCGGCAAGATTTATCTAAGGTTCATCGACCCTTTTTAGATTCTGAGTAGAGTTGGTGAGGTGGCGTACCACTTGGCTCTACCTCATCAGATGGACTGGGTACACAACATCTTCCATGTGTTGTAGCTGCGGAAGTACGTGCATGATCCATCGCACGTTATCGACTAGGGATAGCTGGACATCGATGATGGAGCGACCTTTGCTGAGTACCCAGTGGAGATCGAGGATTGGTAGGAGAATATCCTTTGTGGTTGAGCTATTCCCTTAGTGCATGTCTGGTGGCAGCATGGGAATCTCTAGGAGAGCACGTGGGAGCGGGAGGCTTAGATTCGTGTGCAGTACCCACATCTTTTTTAGTAGCCTTTGTTTTGGATTTTCAGGGACGTAAAATCCCTAAGGTGGGTGTGATGTAATGTCTCATATTTTTTCATGTTTTATTTTAATATTATGTGGTAATTATTTCGAGACTAGGCTTCAAGACGACGTGCAGTTTCAAGGCCCGGTGAGCCCGGAACAAATGTTTGGATTAAATTAAATAATTTAATTTACGCACGCATGGTGTTTTCCTGAAAAAGTGGAATAACTCCTGAACGAGTGCTTGAAACGGAAATCTGAGAGCTCTATTGCGTCTAGAGTATCAGGTTTACCCTAGAGGAGACCTAACATCGGCTGGCACATACCTATGGTGAAATATGGTTTTTGGACGTAACCGTAATAAAATATTTATAAAAAATATTTTATTAAATCTTACTACAACAAATATCTTTTATCTTTTTAAATGGAGTTTTGCACAGGGGTCCAAGGTGATAAATCTCATAACCCTGAAACCCTTGGAGGTGCTGAAGGCTCTGGAGAAAACCTCCCAACGTGGCGATGACGTTCTTGACAAGTTTCACCAACGGTGACGACGTGACGAACAGATCTTCGCCAACGAACACCGCGAATCTAGGTAGGATGTTTGATTTTGGTTTCCTTCACCGTTCTTGATTCCTATGAGGAACGCAGACTAATCCACGAACAGATTAGCCCGCGGATCGATCGTATTTGCGGGATGGGCCTTTGCGGGGATTTTGGGGATTTGATTCTTGAATTTTGTTTGGTTTCGTTTAACCTTCTAACGGTGATGGGCCAAGATCGACACGAACATAGATCAAGGTTCATTCCTCTCGATTTGTTGTGCCTTTATTCCCCTATTTCTTGCATTCTTTGTGTGCGTTCTACGCATTCTTGGAGGAAATCGATCGTTGCACATTTGTTTATTGGCGCAATGATCTGAGATTATAGATCCAACCTCAGGAGGATGGTCTGGAGCTGCGAAAATGGTTTCGGCAGACGATTCGAAGTGGATTGAGAGATATGATTTTTTTTGTGTTTTTCTTCAGATGGATCGTTGGAGGTTTATGACCAGATCGAATTACCGAAAACACCCAATTCAGTGTTCGTATGATGGGGCGAACCAAGACCTGAAGTATTGGGACGAACGGACGAGAGATCGCAGATCCGGGAATCGGCCAAGGCGCGAGAAGGAAGATGGCGCTTCTGGAAATTTCCCGACTACACGGCGTGTAGTATGGGCTACACGGCGTGTGTTCATCATTGGACCACATGGCATGTACTCCGAGAGTACATGGACATGGGTTGGGTACGCGGCCAAGGACACAGCATGTATACCCTTCCCCAGCCAGACCCAGCCAGATACACGGGATACCCCATGTCCTGGTACACGGGCAGGTGACACAGACGGACACTGTGTACGGGCATACGGTGAGGGTACATGGGTGTTTCCCAGTTTACAGGGCACGATGTGTGATTCGACTTACACGCTGTGTATATGCTTTCCTAAACGACTTAGATTTCAGACACGAGCCATTTACACAGGCAGTACCCGGAGTCAGGGAACACGGCGTATGATCCTTCTACACGCCATGTAGTTGAGTTTTACACAGCTTGGACGAGTGACATGGGCCGTTTTCATAGGCGGTACCTGGAGTCAAGGAACATGGCCTATAATCCTACTACACGCTGTGTAACCTATTTTACATGGCTTGAGCCAGTTGCCTTCTATGACTCGGACTAGTTTCCTTAGGGTTCGTCCCCTTGGTCTTTCGCCTAAAGGTTTCCGGTATCATTTCTTACATATAGGAGTATGATCCCTTCAACAGGACTTCCGAAATATAGTTGTTGGAATCCCCTCTGTGAGACTTAGATCCGGATCCTCTATTCCTTCATGGTATCCTAGGTAGAGTTTCTTGGTTTCGACATGACCTAATTTACCCGGGCGCCAATCCTATACTTAGCAGGTTAGTTCAGACTGAGTTGTTGGAATCACCCCATGGCTATTTGGTTGTGATCCTCGTCTGAGCTTCATGTTCTCAAGTACTTGTGGAGTGTGTTCTCCCAGAACGAGTACTTAACATCTCTCTTCAGACCTAGGAGTGTGTTCTTCTTGTTACGTGCTTAGTGGAATCTTCGATCTGTATCTTAGTGGTGGTTTCACGATGGTCGATCGTGTATGAGTATATCTGGATATTCTTGTTATATGTTCGGTAAACATATATTGTGTAGAGATGACTGTATCTTTCCTTTTTGGTATTTTTTCATTGTTGTATTCATTTTTGGTTTCGGGGTGTCCTACTAGGTATTGTTATACTCACCCCTGCACGGGCTTTTCCCACATGTGTCGTGTCTTGTGCAGATGAACGAGCCTTTGACAGGTTTCTAGGTGGACCAGGACCAGATGGTGCTCAGTGAGATCAGGTGGGCCGAGGTGTGTTCCTACAACTACAGATTGCAGTCCTAGTACATTTCTTTATAGGTTGGAATTTTTTGCAGACTTTGTTTTGGTTGGCTCGTACTTTTGGCCTAGGGTTTTATGTTATTGTACTTTACTTTCCTATCATACTCTATTAGTTGGGTTTTTAGTATATGCATCCATTTCATTTTTTTAGTAGTTTTAAATTTTCATCTTTGTGGGCTTGGAGATGTGTGTGGGTGTGTACAGGTTTATAGGAAATACCTCCCATGTTAGTGATATGCCTACTCGGTGCTAGTCACCATCCTCTGGCCTATTGGAGGCGGGCTTGGGGAGTTGTGTCTTGGGCCCCACTAGGACAGGTCATGACATATATACAAAGACCAGTAAATCTTGAAGTATATTATCACACAAAATGAATTGAACACAAGATAGAGGAGATGGTTTGAACTTCCTAAAGACTATGATTGTTCAATTCACTATCACCACAGAAGAGAAAAAAAAATTTGATGCATTAAGCAAGAAATAACCTGATGTTATAGAAATTATGAGGATTCAAAGAGATCCTTTGATAAAAGACTAGTAAAAATGGACATGGGAATCATAAGGGAAGGGACATCATCAACCCTATACCAAATTATTTCTCAACCATCATCACTAGATATGTTTAATAAATATCAAAGAAAAGATACCTTGTTACAAAATAATATGGTGGCTGTAAAGAATAATGAGTTTCCTGAGTTCAATATTGATCAAGAAGGTGTACTAGAATTTCATAAAAGACTATGTGTTCCATCTATTTTAGAGATAAAGAAAGAACTGATGGATAAAGATCATAGCTCTACATTCTCTTTAAATCTTGGAAGATCTAAAATTTATAGGTATCTTTTTTATCATTATCGATGGGATAACATGAAAAGGGTGATTGCTGACTACACTACAAGGTTCTTGGTGTGTGAATAAGTGAAGGAAGAGCAACAAAATTCTAAAGGGGTATTGTAACCACTACCCATACCAACATGGAAGTTAGAAAATATCACTATGGACTTTATCATTAGTCTCCTAAGAACATCCAAAGGAAAAAATTCAATATGGTTTATAGTGGAATGACTCACCAAGACTGCCCATTTCATTTCTATTTGAGAAGATTTATCTCTTGAACAACTTTCCAATATTTACATAAATGATGTGGTGAGGTTTCATAGAGTTCCACATTATTTCATTTATTATCATGATCCAAGGTTCACCTCAAGATTTTTGAGAAGTATTCAACATTCTCTCAGTACTGAATTGAAGTTTAGTATGGAATATCACCCACAAACTGATGGACAATCTGAAAGGACTATTTAACCACTCAAGGAAAAGATGAGAACATGCTCAATGGAATTTAAAGGTGGATGGGATCGACATCTCCCATTAGTTGAGTTCTCATACAATAAATTCCACTCCAGTATTAAAATGGAATCCTATGAATCTCTATATGGGAAGAGATGTAGAAATCATAAATGTTGGGATAAAGTTGGTGAGAGAAAGATTATTGGGTCTGATCTTGTGAAAGAGATTACATAAAAGGTTCATACCATCCAACAACACATAAAAGGCTATTTAGAGTTAGCAGAAGATCTATGATGACAACCATAAAAGGGACTTGGACGTTGATTTTGGAAAAAAAAAATTCCCTTCGAATATAACCTTAGAAGAGATTCATGTGGTTTGTGAAGAAAGGGAGTTCTAACCTAAGGTATATTGGCCCCTATAATGGGAAGTATGGCTCCACACTCTCCTGGACCTCTTCTCTCCCTCACACACTCACTTTTTTCTCCTTTTACCCTCTAGGGTTTTTGGACAAAACCTTCTCTACTCCTGGGTTATTCTCTCATTTCATCTTCTTTTGACCTCTCTCTCCATTCCAAAGCTTCTCTAAGGGTTCATTCCCCTATTTTATTTCACAGTAGGACCACACCCGGGTTCCTCCCCTCACTTCGGCTTTAGTGAAGGTGATTTGGTTTTACCCTAGGGCACCGCTACCAAACTCTGACTTTGCATTGCATTGATCCTCTCTAGGTTAGATCTAGAGTGATTGAATAAAATAAATTTTGGGATTAAGGTTCAGTGGATGTGGTTCTGATTAGTGTATTCCCCATTTCCCCCTCCTTTATTCAGTTTTGTCTCGGTTTGGGCTTCATCCCTAGTTTCTTTTGGGTTCTTCGCTGTTTACCTCTTGATCCTGTTCCCTCTAGGTTTCTTCCCTAATTTTCATATTTTTTTGCCATGTGGGTTTGGAACCCTCAGAATTCAAATCCCTGCATTAGAATCAAAGTCCTTATTCTTCTCTCCAGGTTGGATCTAAAGCAGTGGTTCCTGAGAGGCTTTGGGAAGTGAGATTCGGAAGACAACAGTGCTCCTCACACGATCTATTTTTATTTTTGGTGTTGTTTTATTTTCACCTCCCACATTTGTGGTCGATCTTCTCAAGGATTGATTGTTGAATTTTAGAAGGTGATGACAGTGGTGGTGTTGGATATATCAGCAATGCTTGTTTATATTTTTTGTGTTTTTTTGGTTTCTGTGATGGATAGTCGACAATGACAAGGTGATGATGTTTCTGTGGTTGGCGTTGGATCTCGATGAAGTGGATGTCATTAAAAGTTTCAAGTTACCTTCTTTGGTGGTGAACGATGACGATGATGGTACTAATGATGGAATACAACAGTGATGTGACTAGACTCTTGGTTCAATGTCTCCTCGTGATGGTTGATTTTTTGGACTGTGGTGGGTTTTCTCGTGGCTCGAGGTGGATTATGAAGGTTTTCTGAATTTTGTTTCTTGAAATTTGAATGTTTAAATTTTGAATATTGAAATTTTGAATGTTGAATGTGGAGTGTACTGGTTTATGTAGATGTGGGTATGTAGGAATAGTTTTCCCTTTTTCTATGGTTCCCACTTACCCAAAAAGTGGATATTTGAAAAATACAAAAAAAAAAGGTTTGTTGTATATTGGTCCCTATGAAATCTTTGATCTCATAGAAGCAGTGGACTACTGAGTAGAACTTCCACCAAATCTAGATCAAGTTTATGATGTATTCCACATATATATCTTGAGGAAGTACATACCTAACCCTTCACATGTTCTAAATATAGAGGTGGTACAAATGGAACATGACCTCTCTTATAAGAAGAATCCAATGGAGATCTTAGACCATAGAGACAAGGTTATACACTAAAAGAATACCCTCCTTGTCAAAGTGTTATGGAGAAACCAATAATATGAAGAAGTGACATGGGAACAAGAGGAGAAAATAAGATAGAAGTACCCACATATTTTCTCAACTGAGAGAATGAGTTTAATTTTTAGGGGAAAAATTTCTTAATGGGGGAAGAATGTAACAACGTGAATTTTTTAAATGATATTTTTTCTTGATAAAATGTGTGTTATATTATTTTTTACTCAAAAAACCATATCTATTTATTAATGAAGTGAGTATAATGGGAAATGTGACTATCGGGATTCAATCGTTATATGACCGTTGGTCAAATATGACCACTGGAAACTATACTATTGATAATAATTTTTCTATTTTAATAAGTGTTTATAAGTAAAAAAATGACAAAGGATGATTAATGAAGAAATGAGAAGCAATGGCCTTAACTAGTAGAGTCGTGATATATAAAGCCCATTTTTCAGAACATGGGAGGGAGGTAGTGTTACTGGGGTTTTTCCTTGTCCAATCTCAAAATGAGCTTCAACGAGTTAACCGTGAATGAAATCTCCTATGGGATAAGTTTAAGTTAGTAGATATTACCACTCAACCGATGTTAGTCGAGTAGTACCATGAATCTATCACCATTGAACACCTTAACCTTAGGTCATATGCATGTGTTATAAGGGGTTTTGTGTCCCAGAGTTAGTGACTAATTAATTTGTATAAATAAAATGGTTGTTCCATTAATTTTGTTTTAAGAATAGTTTTTTTAATAAAAATAGGTTTAATTGGGATGGAATTCGATAAATTGACTTTTAGTATCCACAATAAACTTTTCTAAAAAGATATAATTTTTTATAATAAACTAAGTTATTATGAAGAATACTTATTTTAATTAAATAGTATAATAAAACACTTATATTTAAATTTAATTAATAAAATAATTTTGAAAATTTTAAATGTCACAAAATTTAGTATGCATTTTCAACCTGCTATTATTTTTAATAAATAAGTTTTTTTATATTTAAAATTGAAAATTATCACATTTATATAATTATTATCATAAAATAAACACTATTTTTAATAATCATATCCAAATTAGGTTATGGTGAATTTATGAGAAATTTCAAAAATATTTTGTTTTTATGAATAGTAAAAATACAATTTTGGGTTTTCGATATGTTTAATGACTTCATAATTATTTCATAATGATTTAATAATTAATTAAACACAATAAAGGGCCTAAAATATGTTATTTTATTAATATCTATTATTTTAATATATTTTAATCAATTTTAAAACCAATAATCTACTTTCTAAAGTTTAAAATAGAAACTTTATCATTAAAAACATTATTTTTGTGGAAACCTTACTTTTCTATGACAAAAGAAGTAATATAAAATGATTATCAACTCTTGGGGATTAAAATAACATAAAATATGTCCCAAATGTCAAAAAAACATGGAGAAAAGCATTATAAAGCCCATGGGTATTCATTTTCCACAACCTAGATTTCCAAGGCCTCTATTTGAAAATTATTAAACAAATCCTCCACTTTTTCTATAAATACCCTCCCATTTCTGCATTTCCATTCACTAAAAATACATTCTACATAAATGTTTGGTAGTTTTACCTCCCATGTATCCCAAGATGTCCTCAATCCTCCAAGTTCTAAATCTTCATGTTTTAGGAGTAACTCTTTAAGGTAAGGGAATTATACTTCTTTTATTTTCGATTCCAAAACCTTTTTTCATACATGTATTATAAATGTTACATTTCTCTATTCTATTAACCTTTATATCATAAAATTACTTTAAAATAATTTTTTATCAACGGGACACCATTTTCCCATTTTCCCTATTCTAAAACCATGTTTTGATAACAGTTATTCTACCAAATTTACTTCTCAATTTTTTTCTCTTATCCTCAAGAAATTCCCTTTTATTTTATTTATGTTATTACCCAAGCCTCTTTATTTTACAAGGGTATTCACATAAATGTAAAAATGATTTATTTTATTCAGGGATTAATATACATGAAACCTACATTACCTTACTATGGGTTGAAAATGACATAATATTCATGTTTTTAGGCACTTTTGAAATTCCATGATTTTGATATGAAACCTATTTCTTTTATTCTCCATAGGTTATTTTTGAAATATTTTATTATGATATATGTGGCTAAAATTAATTAATACATAAAAAGGATTCAAACTGATATTTATCCATTGTGTTGGGTAAATAATTTAATCTCTAGAGATGACATGTTTTATGACACCTTAGTGAATAACCTTGGTAATTTTCATTTACAATGCCTTAGTGATTAACCTTGGTGATATTATTATGAAGGTATAAAATAAATATTGTATCCATATATCCATGTTATTAATAATGTTATTTTTATGATATTCCTCATGTTTCCTTATGATATAAATGATATTCCTCATGTTCTTATTGATATTCCTCAAATATCACTTGTAAACTATTTCCCTTACTTTCCCTTACTATGCCTTACACTCACCCTTTACTTTGATGTATGTCCCTAGGTTTTGAGATTTAGTAAATGTACTTAGTATGAACTAATTAAGAATCATTTAAAGTTTATTAGAAGAATTTTTTAAGTTTTCATGTATTATGTACCTTATTTACAAGAAAATAAACTTTATAAGATCTTATGTTTCTACAATTTAATGAAAAGTTATATAATAAAAAGGTGGTATGTCATATAGGATGTGCTGATAAGTAATAATAAAAATAGTTAAATTAATTACCATAAAATTTATATAGAAAATTTTGATGAAATTGTTTCCAAGAATGATTATTATTCACTTAGAAAAGTTCTAACTAGATAAAAGAAGTTGAAATTCATAACATTTTATATACTGGAGTTAAGGAGTTTGAATATGTTCAAGGATTCAAACATTAGGAATATGATTCCTAAATCTCACTGTTATTCAAAATTTCTTTATTTATAGAAATCACTCATTAAATAGTTTTGTGAGAGGATTTTATTATATGGTTACATCAAGATGTGATAAGAATTATATATAATAAAAATGAGTTAATTAAACCCAATAATGCGCCTTAAAAATATGGATGATACAACAATAAATTACATATGATATGATATATAAAAGTAAATCTCCATTTTAAAATATTTTTAATAATATAAAATGTATCATATAAAATGGAATATCCTTTTTATTATTCTTTCACATTGGTTGAATAAATGTATAGATATGAATTTTGTGAAATGTACAGATAATTGACCTCACAAAATACAATTTTGAGTTATCCCTAACTGATGTTTATCACATAATGTTATAGGTTGTGATGAAATATTAAGTTTAACATGAGTGGGATTATTGTATGAGATATGGAATATTCTCTTGAGGCACAAAAAGTGTTTTCTTTCACTAGATGATACACTAAGTATATCATATGAAGTGTCATACACAATGTATTTAGTATATTAGGGGTGTATAGATCATATAGGATTCCAGTTTTCTTGATGTTGGTGAGATTACTAGCATGATAAACTTTATACTTTGATACATTTCTCACACAATCCTTGAGGGTTAGCTAATTATGGGGTGATTGGGTATGTTACTGATCATGTCATCAGTTGGAGCTTAACCAAGATGGGATTTATACTCTCGTGTGATAAGAATGAATAAGGGATCTTGATTGAGATAGATTGAAGAGTGTAGGACCACCCCTAAATAGTACATATTATGTGCTTATCTATTTAGATATGAGACATTGATGTGATCATCCATAAAGGTGAATGACATGTGATGTGTTTATTCACCAAGTCAGTATACACTTGTAGAATCGATAACATATGACTTGGATATATGGGATTAACGTACTTCACATACCATTATCACTCGATGTATTGGATAAAGGGAATATATGAAAATTCATGTAGGAATGAGATATTTCTAATAGATATAGGTGAAAAGATGCATTTTTTATAGAGATTACACCAGATCCATTTGTATCTTAATTAGGTTTGATGCTTTTTTATAGGCTGATATTTGATTAAATTTATGGATCTAATGATTATTGGCCCCACTAGGTTAAATAACTTGAGATGGGGGAGGTTAATCTGGGTATGCAAAATTAAAATAATCCCTCTTTTTGATCTTTTTTCATTATTAAACAAAACAATCTTCATTATTTGTCTCACAATAATATATACTAAAATGAAAGCATTCAAGAGAAACATCAATTTTTACTTGTTTAACTCAAACTGGAATAATCCAAGGAGAATAAAAATACAATGTGACAATATACTAGAATCTCTAAAGTAGACTATTATTTTATGATTTTCATAATAGACTCATTGTCCCTATAGATCTACAACTATTCACACTTGAGAACACATTGCTACCTCTTCTGAAAAGAACTCAATAACCCTCTATAAAGATCCTAGATCAGTTAGGGTACTACTAATGGGGGTGGGGGTAAATTAGTAGTACCTATTTTATTTTTGAAATTATTCCTTAATAATAATACCCTTGTAATTGGTTAACGTCTCAATTCACTCTTTATAGTCTCTTCCTCATCCATATGCAAAAACATAAAAGACAATAAGCACAAAAGATATTTTTACAAGGTTCAAACTCGATGTGATATCCTACTCCTTATTGTTCTTTAATTTTGTTGAGTGCATAGATTTTATTATCACTATAAAATTATAGTGATTACAAATTCATGAAATTGGCACATTCGATCAGGAATTATCCACTTCTCTAGGTGGTCTTGTTTATAATAGAACCACTAGTTATTAAAATTGTATTCCTTCACTTTAAAATAAAAAAGATCTTTAATGTGCATTAGGATGATTCTATAAAAAATATATGATATTAATTTAAAAGGACCTCATATGTAGAAAAAATAAAGTGAAACTACAACAGATCTTCCTTCCTCTCACTAGATCATAGTTAGAAACCAGTGAATGGGAGCATGTATTCATGAACTTATCTTCCTCGTCCTCACCAATAAGTGTCTGAATCAATGAATGAATAATTATCTTTCCTTTAACATTTTATAAAACAAGAATATAGCAGATTTTGGTGGTTCATAGGTCCTCTCACTTTTATACCATAATGTATCAGTCTAACTCTAAGATTTATGAACACCCATATTCTCTTCATTTATTCTTTTTATATTCTTTATAGAAAACTTGAACGATATTTTATATAAATTATTATGGAAATTCCCATCAGGTTTGATTGCATGAGATCTCTAGTAAATATATTGTAACTTTAATTTATGAATAATCAATCAATAAATGATTTCAAATATTTAATTTGAACTCCATGAGAATACAACATGATTATTCCTTCACAATATTTGAATATCATAATATTCTACTTATCAAAAAGTCTAATTCCTTTAATTGTTTTGAAAAAATCTACCTGAGAATGATATTTCATCATTTCCATGTGGCTCCAGATCTTGTGGTATCAAACTCTCTTCTCTTGAAAACACCAACTTCATTTTGATTATAATCTTCTTAGCACTAATCACACTACCTTCTTGATGTACAATTGAAGAAGAAAAACATATAAATCATTGTTTGGTTTCATTTATTTAGAATATCCCATTTTCAGAAACTTGATTTTTCACTTAGTAGGATCATTGAATTTTTCAAAATTGTCAAAGTCTTACGATGAAGACTTATGATCCAAAAAATAATTACGTTTTTCACAAATAATTATGAACGACTCTGCTCAAATACTCATGTTCTTCTCAAAGATTATGATCAACTCAAAGGATTAATTCGAAGTTATACAGTCATGCCTTTTCCATTTTCTTTCCTAGATGCAAATATATATATTGAACTGAGGGCTTATAATGAAAGTCTTAAGATCAGCTCAAAGATATATGATGAATGATTAAAAGACTTATTCTCAACTAAAAAGTAATACTATGGAGACTTTTCCATTTTCTAGAATCATAATCATCCAGAAATACATAATACCACTTAAAAACTCATAAAAAACACTTCTCAAAGAAACCAACACATTATTAATATAGTGTGGACAACAGAGATAACTTTTATAAAAAATTTAATGGTACATAAATATCCCCCTCTTATTTTTTTGTTAAAACATGTAACTATTTTATAAAATATTCTCAAAAATCATCTTCTCAATCAATATATAGAAATTTCAATCATTATAAAAATAAAAATAACTCGATACCACACTATAAGTTAGATTAGTTCTTTTGAGAGAACTCTTTCTCTCAATAGAAAGCAATATTTTAGCTAAGTGATAAAGTTATCATCCCCACAAGCCATAAATGCACCTCACATTTTCACAATAAACAAAAACCTAGAAATATAAGGATAGTAAAGCATAAAAACACCCTAAATTACAAGAAAATAGTTGTGAACTATTTCTCCCCCTTTGGAAACACAATCTAAGGCTCATTGGGTGTCATCCTAAAGAATTTTTAATGAAGTTTTAGGGGATTAAGACCCATGATTTTCTTTAATATATTAAATCTATTATTAAGGAAAAAAGATTGAAAATATCTACTAATTTTCATTGAGTAGGAAGAAATTACATTATGGTGTCTCTATTGGCCACCTTATCCTTAATGAATTTAAATATGATATGAATACTCCTAGACCTTGAGTGTTTCATAAGATTCTTAGAGATATCAACAAAATTTTAATCATCACAATAGATTATGAGATGTTTCATAACTTTTACCATAAAATAATCTAATCAGTACTTCATACAAATCATTTGAATACACTAACTATTAACAACAACATATTCAACTTTAGTAGTACTCATTGCGACTAAGTTCCATTTATTTTAGTGCCAACTCACATAGCTATTTCCCAAGATGAAAAATACAACCTGAAGTGAAGATTCTATCATCAAAATCACTTACCCAATAAACACCTATAAATTTAAATAGATTTAATTTTTCCCATAATTTAAAAAAAAATATATATCATAGTACCGTTAACATATTTAATAAATCTTTTAGCATCCATAATATTTAACTCTTTTGGTTTAATCTGATATCTTGCACAAAGACTCACTGTATATGTAATATTCAACCAAGAAGTTGGGAGGTATAGTATTCTACTAATCAGTATTCTAAAGTATATTCTATTTATACTCACTCCTTCAACATATTTCAATAATATCAATCCCACTCGAATGGATATAGACACTATCTTTGATTTATCCATTTTAAACATCTTCAATAACTCTCTAGAATATTTTTCTTGGGACAAGAAAGTGAAATTTTCTCCTTTAAGAATTTGTAACCCTAAGAAGTATATTAACTTACCAAACATGGAAATATAATTTTTTTTACTTAATTTGAATAGAAAATTCTACATAATCATTTTCAAGATCACCTGAAAAATGATATCATCAACATATACAATTACAATAAGAGAACCTATCTTAATTTCTTTGATGTACAAGTTGTTTTAATTCCTTTAAGAAGTTGTCAAGCCTTGAATACCATTCCTATGGGATTTTTTGTCCATATAAATCCTTTTATAGATTTTACACTCTTATTCCATCATTATTAAACAAAAAACTATCATGTTTCTCCATATATACTTCCTCTTAAATTTCACCATTAAAAAAAAGAATACTTTGTAACACCCCGAGTTTTTGTGAATTTTTTTTCTTTTTAAAAAAATTAAATTTATTTGATAGCTTGATTTACACACAACACTAAGTTAAGCTTTCATTACATACAACACTGGGTTATCTTGGATTACACACAACCCGGGGTTAGCTTGTGCTACACATGACAATGAGTTTTAACAAAACCATGATATATTATTAATATAGTTATTTAAATGATATTGTTATAACATATCCATTAAAATTAAATATATGAATATTAATAAATAATTTTAAAATATTAATTATAATAGTTTTATATAAAGTAAACATATTGATAAAAAGTTCTTAATTTTTGGTTAAGGCTTTATTTGTTTTGAAAATACTATTTTCTCTAAAAAATGTTTTTTTGTTTATTTTTGTGAACATTAATAAAATTAATTTTTGAAACTTTTATAGATTTAATTTGATAAAATAAAACTCATTTTTTAAATTATCATGTCAAAATTATCTTAGGGTTAATTTTTGTGATTTTTCTAAAAAGTTTCATTTTTTGATGAATAGTGAAAATACTAAATTTTAATTGAAAACTGCATTTTAATTTAATTTATTTATAAAGTTAATTTATATTTTAATTTGGTTATAAAGTAAACATTAGTTTAATTATACTTTCATTAATTCTATTTAGTTCACTGGAATCATTTCCATATTGTATTTCAATATAAAGGCTTTGTAAACTTTTGAACATTTTCTCTTTAAAAACCCGCTTTCTCATCATGTTTGCAGGATTAATTTTAAATTGAAATTTTAAAATTATGTGAATAGAATTTAGAAAAATGTATTCCATATTTTTAATCATCATAATTTATATTATCTAACAAGTTCAAATTATTTTTTGACCAAAATAATAGAAAAAATTAGTAAAAATTATTTTCTGTGGTTAAGGTAAAAAATAGTTTACTGGGGGGGGTTAAACTAAAATGATAAGGGTTAAAAATAACCCAAAACTTGTGAAAAAAATTTATGGCCATATTTATACCTTTTATCTTATATTATCAATAATGGTCTATTATTGGATCCTAGTGACTTGAAAAAAATTTGGGTGAAATTTTTTCTTTCAAAAAATTAGAAGTGTGCCACTTACCACACTTTAAAAAGGACACCCCTCTCCTCTCCTCTTCACACATTCAAAACCTTTTTGTTTGGATGTTATATGACAAAATAGATTTAAAAATTCCTTCATCTAATCTTATAATCCATAGTTTGGACATAAAGATAACCAAACAAGGCCTTTGGTGCAAACCTAAGGAGGATACGCTAAGAAGAGGTAACATTCATCAACAAGAATTTTTGTTTTATTTCTTCCTATGCCTATTTCAGTTATTATTATAACGTGATGATATCATGAAATTAGTATATTTAATATACTTATATGTTTTTATGTTAAGGTATTGACCTACAACTATATCCACTTCCATCTAATGGGTTATGAAATCATCGTTCGCATGTACGACATACTACCACCTCGTGAACCGATGTCATTCGTTTTTACATCACCACCTATCCAGAATGGAAATAATTATGGATTTATTATATATTTATATAATATTTATGATATTATTATTCTTATATAATTATTATATCACACATGCCTTCAGGCTTTCCATTTTCTGGTAATACGATAACGTCGCTCGTGTGTATGGAGGACTACCACCTCACGAAGCGATGTGATTCGTTCATGATTTACATTAAAGGTAATAAGGATTTTTTTAATGAAAATATGTCATATATATGAAAAAATATTATTCTATTATGATAATATATCATTTTTTTCAATTCAAAAATAAAATAGAAACATCATTCTTACGTATATACGACCTACCATCTCCATGAACAATGTATTTCATTTTCTTTCACTAAATTTTATAGATTAATCTAAATAAATATATAATAAATATATATGAAATTTATATTACTGTTAAAATTATTGATATTATGAAATCATTATCTAAGTAAGAGTAAAAAAATAATAAATCTAAACATTACAAAAAACAAACTAGTTATTACCCAAAACACAAATTTAACATAGAATTGTTAATAAATGGGTAATAAAAGGTAATAAGAAAGACGTATATAGTATGATATATATAAATATATTTAGGTAATATATTTATAATAAACCTATATTTATTATCAATGAGTTTTGAATGTGTACAACGAAATTCAAGACTTAAGGTAAGAGATTTTTGTCTCAATTTCCCTTATTTGAGATGTACATTTTGTTATGCACCTATATTATTTCCCAATGTGTATATACAGCCCCTTTCACATGTAATATCATGAATTTATTTATCCTCATGATATTTTAAGTTATATTTTATATTATTCCTTTATGAGGATTATGATTCAAAGTTACCCAAGTGGTAATGATTTTAGGTTACAATTTCCTGATTTATCTAGATTATTTATGATTATGCTTCTAATAATGAAATATAATGATACATATCTCAATAAAATCATGAATTTTATTATCCTATTTTTATTAATGAAATTTTGAAGTAATATTATTATTTTACACTCTTTGGTACTTAAAATAATTGAGATTTTTTTAAAGAAAATCCGACTTTATTTCTCTCTTTGGTTAGAAATCCTTTTTCTTAAAAAACCATCTTTTATAAAAATGTTTTCAATTTTTTTAAAATTATTAGCATTATATATTAAATAATTTTTTACCCATGTTTTAATTTTTTACAAAAATATTTCATGTATTTTTACAAACAATTCTTGCTTATATTTTACTAAAAATGTGAAAGCAATATTTGTTTTAACATGTACGAAATGAATGCAACATCCCTTATTAAGTTTTCAAGGTTATTTTCAAAGGAAAATATTTTCAAAATGTTTTATGTTTTAAAAAGTGTTTTTCAATGAGGAAAGGATATTTTCCTCAAGAAATGTTTTAAATGATCGATTAAAATCATTCTCCATCTAAGATGACATCTATTGATGTTTCCTATGATAAAAAGGGCATATAATTTGAGGATAACATTATTATTCTTTCTCTGAATAGTATATGTTTATGATGGCATGGTGTTTGGGAAACCCATTTCCTTTCCATAGGTTATACCATGATAAAATTCTTATGAAACCCACTTCTTTTTCCATGGGTCATGCTATGATGAAATAATTATGAAACCTATCTCTTTTCAATAGGTTATGATATGATGAAATGTTTATGAAACCCATTTTATTTCATGGGTTATGATATTATTAATGTTTTATGATCTTATGGAACAAATATGCATGATTTTCATTATGTGATATGTGGGACCTATATCTCCCTCAAACGCATTGGATAAAGATTTATATCTCATGAGATAGACATGATTGGAATAGTGAGTGAACTCGGTTTAGTAAGGGACTCTGTCCTCTATGATGGTATTGGGAGTGTACCATGACTACTATGATGGTTTCGAGAGTAAACCCATTACACTATGATATCCTTGGAAATGTGCCTTGAATAATATGGAAATTATTTTTTATGCTTATGTGTATGCCACAAATCTATGTCTTATGCTAATATTATGCTCTCATGGATCATGTTCTTTGATTCCTTTATGATTCATGTCTTATGAACTGTCAATATTTATTCCATGTCTCAAGTTTATGATCTTTGATATGTAGGGTATGGTTTCAGAATGTTATGATCCTATTCTCATACCCTTAAGTTCATGTTATGATTACTTATCTCCATTGTTTACCCTTACTGATAATATGATCTTTCCCTTTCTTATGCTTCCTTTCCCCAGGTTATGAAGAAATTTATTACGTATGATACATCTAATAAGGGTTATAGTTTTGAATATCATAGTTGAATATGATGTAGTTTACCTATGGACCAATTGTTAGTGTTTCAAAGTTTCCAAATACACTAAACTATTATGGTCCACAAGCATGTGTTTGTGTAATGAAATGAATATTCCTAAAAAATGATGCAATATCTATGTATAATAGGCCTGAGTTTCTATATAATTGAAAACCATTTGATAAATTTTATATTTTCCATGTGATGCTACTATAAGAAACATTCTAATGGAATCCAATATTGAAACTGATGAAAAGGTCTCTTCAAAATCAACTCCTTCAACATAAGAGTACTGTGTACACACAAGTATAGATTTGTTTTTGAAAACTTTTCATTTATAATTTAATTTGTTTCTGAATACTCACTTTGTTCCAATGATATTTTTTTCAATGGGTCTTGGAACAAGGTCCCAATTGGAATTCTTCTCAATCTGATTCAACGCCTCATTCATAAATTTAATCAACACATTATGCTGAAAGGATTCATCCATGGAATATGACTCAACTTAAGAGATTAAGTAAATTCTATCTTTAACCCACAACCTTATTTCGGTATGAACTGGTTCTAATTGATTTCGAATAATATTATCTACCTATACATAATTTTATATTTTTTTATATTTCTATTTAACACTCTCAACAACCTCTTCTCACAACTAAAAATTAGGATAATTTTGGTGGGTGAATTGTGATGGGATCCCATCGTAATTATTCTGGGACCAAAAGTGTTATCAAAAAAGTTTTTCTATTATGATGGACTATCACAAAAAAAATAATTTTTTTGCGATAGAAGTCTATCCTATCATAAATAGTTTAATCTAAATATAAAATCACTTTTTTATTTGCGATGGAATAATATTTCCATCCTAATAGGTTATTTATGAAGGATATAAACATCCATCATAATTAATCTAATTTTTAAAAAAAAATTAAAAATTAAAAATTAAAAAAATTAAAAAAATTAAAAAAATTAAAAAAAATAAAAATAAATAAAAATAAATAACATAAAAAATTATATATATATATATAACTATAGAAATATAAATTATTAACCATATTAAATATAATATGTTCATCCAAAACTCATCATATTATGTTTTTCAACAAAATATATAAAACACTATGGAGGTGGGGAATCATCTGGAAGACCAGGTGGAGGGAACTCCATCTCTATACCCTGTGAAAGTCATCACATGTACTCTATCATCTACTCATCCTGATGATTCTACCATCAATGCTAATGATTCTTCCACTATTACTGGTGTCGATGAATCTCCTCCTGCTCTCTACATGGGATCTCTATAACCTCATTATGAGCTTGAATCTTCTCTTATTACTCTGTAGATGAAAATAAATACTCCTCACATGATCACATCAAGTTGGAAAATGATCATGAATCGATTCCATAATAACTGGAAGACATAAATTAAGAACTGATACAAACCAATTAGCCTTTCTCAATACCATACTGATTCACATGCATCCAAGATTCGTCATCAAATCCAAGGAAAATTGTATCCTAACCCCCAGTCTTGTCCTGAATCTCATCATACGTGTGAGATATCGTAACCTCAAATGGATCATTAAAATTCATTTTGAAATTAAAATTGTTAAAATATTAAATTTAGTTAATTTAAAAAAAATATAATGACCACAATCAGACACTGTTATCCACCAATAATATCTCATGTAGAAGGATCTGTGTACATATTCTTAAAAACATTGAACTCCATAACATCAGGGTGGTCAAACGCCTTTATGATTATAAAATAAACATTTAAAATTTGAAGTATATATAAATTATTAAATAAAATTACTTACTATATGTTTTCAATGAATATTAAATGTATGACTACCATATCTATGCATAACCTCTTATTTCCACCAGTTTTACTGGTTTGATGATTTTATACTTAGAAAACTATCTCTCATCCAACAGGAGAACAATCCATCTCAAACATGATATGGGACGTAATCTGGTTGATGGATTTACTAAGACAGATAAAAAAATATGTCTCTAGCATTTTCCATGGATCTCTTTATTAGATTTTGTAAAAATTGATGATAATACCCATTCATACAGATCTCTCAAGACTCCTAAATAGTGTCTATCATGCTCTCTTTGATGGGATACCGTAAACCCTATAAATAATTTATAAAAATAATAATAATTAAATAAATTTCAAAATAAGTATTATTTATTTACATACCATCCAATGATTAAACATTCAATTATGGACATTAATGGGAATATTATCTCATGTCACCCATGGTCTAGAAAAATAATTTTGTAGAATCTCTCCCCTTTTCCAAAAAACTATATGTGAAAACTATGGAAAAAAATAATAATAAAACAATTAGTAAATAAATAAATTAATGAAAATTAACTAAATTACACAATTGAACATACCTTTGCATGCATGGATAAAAATCAATAGGTGGAAGTAGCTTAGGAATATGGTCTGGAATCATCAATCTCGTTGGACCAAGACCCCTCTAAGTTGAAGATGAACTAGCAGAAACCTTTGGTTTGGATGATGCAGTATTAGGAAGATCACCAGGAATCAATGTATCTTTGAGGAAACAAAACATCTTATCGAAATTATTTTCGGCCATCTGAAACATAATAATAACATTGTCTATAAATAATTGAAAATGGCTATTACATATTAATTATGACTATAACTAGTAGTTAATTGGGTTATTCTTCATCTTCATCTTCATCTTAATATTCAATGGTGTCAATATATTCATATTCCTCCTTAGTATCATCAATTTCTATATGAGATTTAACATTATCATCTATTTATATTTTAAATTCATTTTTTATATCATGAACATTATAAACACCATCAACCCATAACTATGAGGTTTCATCATCGATATTTTTATATGTTCATGTAAAAGATGTATTTATATTTTTCACTTGAAAATTTTTAATTAATTGTACTTTATAAGAACCAATTTCACTTTGTATAAACTAATTTTTATGTGATTTCATTTTTATAACTATCCACCAATCAATTAACTATCTTGAAGCAACACAATAATATATATAAAAAACTTGATAATATTAACGAGCCAGTATAAATGGTTCATCTACTACAAGAAGGATTTTATATTTATTGTTAATGATTTCATGGTGTGGATTAAATTAAAATCCTTTATCAGTATAAAACTTGTGACAATTAAACATTTTTACATAATTATATCCTCAATAACACAATTAAATTATTTCATTCATCATTCCATAAATGTAAACTTCACTTTCTCTATGATGAGTTTCTTTAAATAAAACACCACTATTAATTGTTTTTTATTCACTATATACACATGTATTAAAATAAAAACCATTCAACACATATGTATTATAAGACTTAACCAATTTGAATGGTGGGTTAATCAATACAAATAATTGATTATAAATTTTATCTATATGTTGTGATATATGAAAAATTGAAAAGTAATTATCAATATAATAAATAATAAATTGATTTCATATATTCAATCATAAACAATTTACTTTAGCAATCGTTGAAACTAGTAGGAAAAATTACGTTGTCATCATTCTTCAAGAGAAATTGGTGTAATTTGTTGGAATTATTTCTGGATATGATCATCATATAATCTATAAATGAAATAATATTTATTTACTTTTAAAAAATATATAAATAATAAGTGAAATTACCACTCACTGTACAAATCATGTAATTTCTTCAGAATTGAGAAGAACATATACATGAGCTTTATGATGTTCATCATCTGAAATACATCATTCATGAACTCCACCAATGAAAAGTTTATGTTGATTAAAAACTAACAATTAATGTTTTATATCATTGTCAACATTTCTCTCATTGCAACCATTTTGATTATGTTTTAATGGATATTCAGGTTGAAAATAATGAGTAGAAAAATGATATTTCCTCTTGAAAATACGCTTCTCCAAGTGTCCTTTCAACTGATTCTTTGTTATATACCTTTTCCTTCAATTTCTATATGAATATCTCATATGGTTATATCTATCATAACTTTACTAGTCCTCCACATTTTCTTCTTGTGGAAAATATAATATTAAACGTTCCATTAAATCAAAGAAAACCAGTGATTTTTTTTCCATTTTACATAAAATTAAAACAACATCTTGTTGGATCCTACTTAGTGCATCAAAAATATATTTTTTTCTACAAAAATTTCCTGAAAAAATAAGATATATTTGTCGTCACATGCTAAATCAAATAATTTAACAAATATCTATAGCGAATTGATAGTAGTCTTTATATTATAGCATAATAATCTTGAATTTTTAATTTGGTAATATGACAATTTTTGAAGCATCGAGCCAAATTAGAAATGTAACCATTCAGTAACCCCAAATCCGTAATCTAGAGGTAAAATAATAAATTATTTTCTTTATAAACTTTATTAGTTGTTTTTGGTTTCATTAACTTCTATAATCTATCATTTTCAAATAACCCAAGTTCTGGACACCTTCAAATTTGGGGAAGATCTAATCACACCTTTACATTATTTTTAATTTTACCAAGAATTTCGAAAATTATATAAAATATGTTACCAAAATAGATCTTCTCAATATTCATGACATCTAACATGTGACAGACCAACAAATTAGACCAATATGAAAGATCATAAAAATCACTCTATTTTATATAATTATGATCTTTCGAAAAGCTATCTATTTTTTGTTGGTTTATAGTTGTTATAAAGGTAATTATATGTAGTTATCTTTAATTATTGGTAATTATTGGTAATTATTGGTAATTATCGATAATTATTGGTAATTGAAGTTAATTATCAATAATTATCGATAATCATTGGTAATTATATCTAATTATCGATATTTTTTAAATTTTTCTAATTATTGTTAATTATTAATCATTATTGGTAATTATTAAAAATTAGCAAAAATTATTTATAATTATTAGTAATTGATACTAATTATTAGTAATTATTACTAATTATTAGTATCTGTTAATAATTATCGTTAGGTATTACTAATTATCATTAATTATTAATAATTATTAGTAATTATTACTAATTATTTGTAATCATTAATAATTATTGATAATTATAGGTAATTATTGGTAATAATTGGTAATTATCAGTAAGTATCAGTAATTATTGGTAATTTTTAGTAAGTATCAGTAATTATCGGTAATTAGGGGCAATTATTACCAATTATTGGTACTTAAAACTAATTACTAATAATTATTAGTATTTATTGGTAATTATTACTAATTATTGGTAATTTTTAGTAATTATTATTAATTATTAGTAATTAATACTAATTATTGGAAATTAGTACTAATTATTGGTAATTATTACTAATGATTGGTAATTATTACAAATTATCAGTAATTATTGATAATCACTACTAATTATCAGTAATTATTGGTAACTAGTACTAATTATTTTTAATTATTAATCATTATTACTAATTGTTGGTAATTATTACAAATTATTGATAATTATAGGTAATTATTGAAAGTTATTGGTAGTTATTGATAATTATTACTGATTATCAGTAATTATTACTAATTATTGATAATTATTTTAAATTATTGTTAATTATTACAAATTATTGGTTATTATTACTAACTATTGGTAATTGTTACTAATTATTACTAATTATGGGTAATTATTAATAATTATTGGTAATTATTACTATTTATTGGTAATTATTACTAATTATTTTTAATTTTTAATAATTATTTATAAATATTACTAATTATTACTAATTATTGGAAATTATTACTAATTACTACTAAATTTTTGTAATTATTTGTAATTATTGGTAATTATTATTAATTATTGGTAATTAGTACTAATTATCACTATTTATTGTAATTTTGACTAATATTTGGTAATTATTACTTTTTTTTAATTATTA
The DNA here is from genome assembly GCA_963277665.1 of Viscum album. Classification (NCBI taxonomy): domain Eukaryota; kingdom Viridiplantae; phylum Streptophyta; class Magnoliopsida; order Santalales; family Viscaceae; genus Viscum; species Viscum album. The sequence goes on from OY728150.1 coordinate 1,847,480,830, forward strand.
TTAATATTTCGTAATTATTTTTAATTTTTGATAATTATTAATGTTTTTTGTAATTATTATAAATTTTTTGTAATTATTACTATTTTTGGTAATTATTTCTAAATATTGGTATTTATTTATAATTATTAGTAATTATTTCTAATTTTTTGTAATTAATACCTTTTTCTGGTAATTATTAGTAATTATTATTAATTATTGATAATTATTACTAATTATTAAAAAATATTTGTAATTATTAATAATTGTTGGTAATTATTACTAATTATTGGTAATTATTACTATTTTTATTAATTAATTGTAATTATGGTAATTTTTTAGTCATTTTTTATTAATTATTGTTAATTATTTCTAATTTTTACTAATTATCGAAAAATATGTTTTTTCAAACGGTGTAGCCTTGGGTTTGAAAGCAAACCCATGACTCCAAAATTTATTGGAAAAGTAAAGGCATACAATGAAAAAGTGGGTCAAGTCAGATACAACAGAATACATCCACATCAATATGAAAGGGGCCAAAAGAAGGCCATACTAATTTATAGATCCCAAATTCCTCGGGTGACTTCCTCTACCTTTTGGAAGTCGACCCCGTCTCTATGTCTTGGCCCTTTGGGGAGCATTACATTCTTCTCCTGATGATGACTCGGATGATCCCATTAGAGGAGAAGAGATCTTGAACTTCCAAGACAAATCCCTAAAATATATTTTTGGGTTGGCATGCAGTCTATCTTCAAGATTAATAGATAATTTTTTTTATAGGGCTACATAATTATTGAAACCAAATATGTTCAATTCCAACATAAAAAAGGTAGCATCAAACTACAAGAAATACCATTCTGTTGCCTCCTCACTAATTCCAACAATGGGCGTTTCACCTTCTAGATTCTTTAGAGGTATAATACTAGCATTGCTTGCACGTGCCTTGAAACGTTCCTCGTGAGAGGCCCTGCCAAAAGCAACATATTCATTTTTCATAAAATTGGTAAAATGAGGTGGATAAGACCACTTTCTTCCCTTAAGACTAACATTACTCCTCATAGTTCTGTCTTGTACTGGAGACGTAGAGTCCACAACCTGCACAACCTGTAATTGTGCATAAGGTAGTTTGGATTTTTGAGGGATAACCTATTAGAATCCCTCCTTATCCACCACTACTTTCTTACGTTTAGATAGAGGTCCTTGCATCACTAATGTGTGATCCACTGAACCTCCCCGCACATCATTTTTGACCATGGGTAGAAACCTCTGGGCAAGACCGAACACCCTCTGCTAGACAACCCTTATATTTCTTCACATGCTTAATAATCCCAAGAGATTAAGCATTCAATTTTTGCTTACCTATGTGGTCCCTAGCAACAATAATATACTCTTCCATAAATATTACTAATTATTTACTTATTATCACTAATTATTTACTATTTATTTGTAATAATTACTAATTATTGGTAATTATTACCAATTATTTGTAATAATTACTAATTATTGGTAATTATTACCAATTATTGGTAATAATTACAAATCATTGGTAATTATATCTAATTATTGATAATTATTATGAATTATTGATAATTATTTACTAATCATTGGTAATCATTACTAATAATTTACTAATTATATATAATTATTATCCATTAAAACTAATTTCAAGTAATTATTGCTAATTAATAATAATTATTTCTAATGTAAAATAAAATAAATAAATTAACAATTAAAAATATTAAAATAAATACCTAAAAATGAGGTCTTATCGGAATTAAAACAGTGATGTGACCCTGAAAGGATCAGGTCATTGTAAAAATTAAAATTTATACAAAGAGAAATCAGAGAGAAGGTAAGAGAGGAGCATAAAAATTATGATGGAAGAATTCTATCAGGGTCCATATATATAGGTTAGATTAGTAGCGACAGACTATTTAACATGGAATTTCAGTCATAAATAAGAGTATTTGTGATAGAACCCATCACAAATTGCTCTCACCATAGAGAGATATGACAGTGATATTAAAAGTGTTGTAATGGATAACCAGTCTCGTCGCAAATACCACCCACCATAAATATGCTTTATTTACTCTACCTTCATATTCTTTAGGGAAGAAACTTTATTTGTGTTGAAAATAAACATTTTAGATAGGAGAGGATCCTGTAAAAAATAAAAAATATTCCCTTCCCAACACATGGCACACAACTGTGCCAAAAGTATTTGGGATGAGAAACATTTACTGTCACAATTACGAAGAAATAAACAGGTATTTACAACGAGAAATGATTCTCATCACAAATAAGTAAAACTTTTGATTATTTAGGATGATACTCCATCCCATTGAAAATGATCTGTTGCAAAAAAACCCTCTTCCATAGAATCCTCATCATCTGTCATATTGGAGTCAACACATCTTGTACTGGATTCACCTTCTGGTATTCTTTCACCGATCTACCTAGAAATTTTAATGTTATTCCCATCATCTTATCCAAAAGATACTACACCTAATTCATGATTCATGGGATGATTTTCAATAATTTTGACATCACATCACTCAACCAGCTTATTAATTTTTTCTATTCTAGTATTTATAGAATTTTTTATTAGATTGGTATCCAAGAAAGATACCTCCCTCACCTCTTTCATGAAATTCTACTTGATTCATCCTTTGACCTTTATTAGGCAAGGAATTCAAAAAACTATAACATAATTCACTACGGTATTATTGTTATACCCCATCTCATATGAGTTTATACTGGAATTTGACCTTAAAAGGCATCAATTTTGGATGTGTACTACAGTGAAAATAACCACCCTCTAAAAGAACATTGATCTTTCAAATTCAGCAAGTATTATTCTTCCTATTTCGACAATGGTCATATTCATTCTTTTAATAAACCCATTTTGTTAGGGTGCACTAGGAGTCCTTTATTGATGTTTAATTGTATAATTTACATGGTATGACTCGAATGAATTTCTAGTGTACTCCATCCCACTATCTTTTCTCAGTTTCTTTATATGAAATCCAAGATATTTTTCGACTTCACTTCTATATATCTTGAATATATTCACAGCTTGTGAATTGTGCTTCATAAATAACACTCTTTTCATTCTTTTATAATCATTCATGAATGTGATAAAACACAATTATCCTCTTGTGTATTTTTTTCTCATGGGTTTTCGCAAATCTGAGTGAATCAATTCAGCAGGTCTTCTTGATTGTGTATCAACTCTTTTATACCCCCTTTAACCATTTTTTTCATTTAACAAGTTATAAAAATATGATCTCTATCTCAACTAAATTGGGTCAGATACCTCACCACATTTTATTTAGAGATCTTACACAAATTCTTATGAAATATTTGGCTAAGTCTTCTATGTTATATATTGTTCTCTTCTCTTACACAGAGATGACAGGAATTACTAGGATCTCTAATCTGAAATAAATTCCCATTGGTTCTCTCACCTTTTATAACGATCATTCCATTATTAATTATCCTAATGAGACAAATGTTATTCTTGAATATTACCTTAATTTTTTCATTACATAACTAAATAACACACAACATGTTATGTTTAATCCCATCAACAAATAACACATCTTGTGAGCTCATTTTGAATGATTCATTTTTTATAGAACCAATTCCCTTGATTTTTAAATATATATCATTCCTAAAGGTCATGAAACCACTATCATGATCCTAAATATTTTTTAGGATCTTAGTATCTCCTTTCATATGTGAATATAATCCACTACCAATAATCCAGTGTCTACTCGTTGTGCTAGCCTTCAAACAAACATCCACAATTAATGATATTTCATCCTTTCTTCTTTGTTGAATCTTCTCAACTTTAGAAGTTTTTAATTATTGTCTTGGAATCATAGTAAAAAGATACTCAACATGATAACCTTTTTTTATCAAACCTTACACACATATACTCATTCCCTTCAAACCTATTTTGGACAGACATCATATATGAATTCTAATTTTTAGTTTGTCTTTTCACAGTCCCGTTGCTTCAGTTATATGAGAAACTCCCATAAACTTCAAATTTATTTGATTCCAAGGGTGAGAAATTTTATTCCATAAAATATAGGAATTATTCCAATAGTATTTTTAGCACCAATAGTATCCTCTAAATATAATTCTTCATGGAAATGTTTGTATCTTCCATTGAAAATCAGCTTTCTGGTTTGGCATAAAATCAAGCCTTTTTTCATAGGATTTGAGGAACATTTGTTCTTCTGGTTATGTTCAATCACCTTAATTATAGTATACTTTATTTAAGGAATTATTTCACCCTAATTTCACCTATAATTACACATGGTACCTAGATTTTTTATGTTGAATAGTTTTGGAGTTTTCAAATTTTATATTTTTAGAAACTAACAAATTAACCATGAAACTTTTCTTAGTATTTTTAGATAACTCAACCTTTAATTTGAAAAACTTTTTAAAATTAAAATTTAAATTTTCCAAGGGTCTCCTTAGCCTTGATAAATCTTGATTAATCTTTATTAATTCCCTATTATAGAGTATAAATATTCTTATTTTATTCTTGTATAAATTTTTCTTGCTCAAACACTTTCACCTTGAGCAACTCAATCTCTTTAATGTACTCATTTTCTATGCTGTGAAACTCATCTTCTTCTCCCTTTAGCCTATCAATTTTATTCTTAAAACTTTTAGATTCCTTCTTGGTATTAGTTTTATTTTCAAGAATAATTCAAATATTTTACTTGACATGTGAATAATATATTCATCATCTTCCTCTTCTTATCTACTACAGGATATTAATTATTTGCTTTTGACATGTGCCATAAAGTTAGTGTCTTTTCTAGCACATTTATACTTTAACTAACCACTTGAGAAAGAGCTGTCTTCTTCCTATTAACTCAACATGCTTCTATTTTTAAATTTTAATGTCTTATGTTTTCCTTTTTTACTTTCTTTGTGGTTCTTCTTTTTATTCGTCATCATTTGATTCCTTGTATTTCTTCTTCTTAGGGAAGTCATTAGAAAAGTGTCCAATTTCTACAAATTTAAAACATTTGAGTATAATCTTTACTTTATATTTTACTTTACCCCATTTTAGATTTTTAGGTATGAGAGATATGTTTTTATTAGGGTTTTCATCAATCTCATCACCTCCATCTAAGTCAATTGAATTCTATTTATCCTCTAACTCGATCATCAATTTATTCATGGGTTTAAAACCCATCTCTACTTTGGATTCCTTATTGAAAATAAGTGTTTTTATCATCTAAAAATTAAAGAGAGTATTGTGTAGCTCATCAAGGGACATATCATAAATTTATTCCAAAGTTGAGATCTTTGGGTCAAATCTATATGTAAAGTTCCACATTATTTTTTTACCACATTTGAATCATAAAGCTTGTCCCAAAGCCTCTAATATGACTAACTATATCATTCACCCTAGTGAAATAGTCACAAACATTCTCATCTTCATCCATTATGATATTTCTAAATTTTACCTCAAGATTTTTGACATTTATTCTTTATCTTGATGTTTCTCTCATATATGCTCTCAAGATTATCCTATATTTACTTATATGTCTAAAACCCCATCACCTTATTATACACTTTTCCAAAAAAGGATGATAGTATTGATTTTATTTCTTTCCCATCTATCTCAAGACTCTTATTGTCTATACATATCATAGTGCCACCCCTTTCAATAAGTGGATATTTCGTAATGACAACATCACCCACACCAAGTCCCTGTGATAACATAAATGATTCTAATCAATTCTTACACCCAAAAAAGTTCTTTCCATAAAAAACACCTTTTCTATTTATAGAATTTGGGTTCTCCACGAAACACCTAATAAGAATATAATATTAGAGGTAACATTGCTCTAATACCACCTATAAAGCTTTGATCATCTAGGGTACTACTGAGGGGGTGGGGGTGGGGGTGGGGTGAATCAGTAGTACATGTTTTCTTTTTACAAATTATTCCTTTAGAATCAAACCATGTAACTGGTTAAAGTATTGATTCACTATTTAGAATATTTTCCTCACCCATATACAAAATTATGAAAGACTATCATCACACCTGATATTTTTACAAGGTTCTACATTGATATGAGAGCCCACTCCTTTCTCTCTTCTACTTTTGTTGAGTACCTGAATTTTCTTGTCAGTGTAAAATTACAGTGATTACATGTAACACCCCAAGATTTTATAGAATGTTTATTTTTAAATAAATTTAATCTATTTGATAAATTTTGGTTCACACAACCCTAAAATTTTAAAAAGAACACTTTTTTGGTAGCATTTAAAACACACACCATTAAGCTTCAATGAATTGAGAAATTTTATTTAAATATGACCATTATAACCAAGAAATTAAATTAGAGGATATGAATAGTATTAAATAGATTATGAAATATATAATTTTCCTAATAATTGTTTATGTATTAATTAATTCTTTATGAATAATCACTTTATTTTAAGTAAAGTAATTTTATTCTTAAAAAATACATTTTCTTCAAAAATGATTTTCTTTTTTTATTAGTGAATATTATAATTAATTTATGGAACATATATAAATTTAATTTTATAAAAAAATATAATTTTTTAAATCAAATATCCAAATTATCTTATGGTGTATTTTTAGTATTTTTCTGAAAATATTTATTTTCTCGTGAATAGAGAAAAATAATCATTTTTATTGAAAATTGTATTTTTTCTTCAACCATATTCAAAGTTTCATTTTCTATGTAATTATTTTCAAATTAAAAGTTTTTATATTATATTATTAATAATTCAATTAAGTTTATTGGAATCAATTTCATATTTTAATTTGGTATAAAAAAAACTTTAATACTTAAAAGGCATTTTGTTTTTGAAAAAAACTAATTTTTGTTGCATTTTGCATTTTAATTTTAAATTAGATTCCACCAATTCTGTATTTTGAATTTTTAAAGTAGATCCCATAATTATAATCATGAGGTTTTAAATTTAGTAAAAATTTCACATTTATTTTTGGTCAATATGACCTTACTAATTTTTGTTAAAACAATAAAGGGTAAATTGAGTAATTAAAGTTAAAAATAATATGATAAGAACTATAAAATGACTATAAAATTTTTCCCCAATTTATTAGATGAGTAAAATTCGTCAATAATAATTATAGGTTCAAATATATGGCTTTTTCTTTCCGTTTTAAAGTGATTATGATATTTACAATATTTTATTTAAAGAAAAGTCAAAGATGTCACACTCATGTTTTTAATAACTGTAACATTATTAATATGGGGTTATACAGAAAATATGTTAGATTATAAATAGTCTTATGAAATATAAAATATTTATCTTCATCATGATAATTTATTTCTTATTTTTAGTGAATATATAATTACCTTCATTTCTAACACAACACTGGTGTAGTAATTATTCAATTAATGGAAAAATTATAAAAATGATTTTGAAAATATTAAAATTAACAAAATTTGAATTAATTAATGAGATTCAAGAATATTATATAATAATATGACATATTAGGGATGTATTAAAAGGTTAGTTTTGAAGTTATATTGTTTTATTGGTATTATTAAATCCAAAGTAATGAATAGTGTCAAAATTGAAGGTAATGATATTTTATGAATATAATATTTTACTAAATTATTTAAAAATCATAAAAATATTAAATAAGAATAAATGGGATAATATATAGTAAAAAAGTAATCCCATGTTCATTTATAGACTATTTCGAAGCATTTATATCTATAATATTCTTTATATATTTTAATCTTTTGAGAAATTCCGAAAGTGCTCCTCACCTCAATTATAAAAGCGAATCCCTTCATTAACATATTTAAAAAACTTTGAGCTATATAGATCTAAAAAAATATTTCCATTTATTTTATAAACATCCTTATTACAGTTCTCTAGGTTCCGGTCCTATAAAAATACCAACCCTAGACCCCTTAAGAAGAGATCTAAAGAAAGTCCATCGAATTAGAGGTAATCATTTTTACAAACTCTTTCAAGTTTATTTCTTCTTCTACTTATAATTCAAGTATTTATTACATCATAAATTAATAAATTAACTATCATATATATATTAATATGTTATTATGATTATGATACCACTATATTATACCTTTTATCCATCCTATGAAAAATGAAAACACTGCTCATTCATACGTATGACTTACCGTCTCCACGTAGTGGTGTGATTTGTTTTTTATTACACTACAACAAAAACCGTGTTTAGCGGTGGTTTTGTGGCGGCAGTTCACAAAACCGCCACTAAACGTTTTTGCCGAAAGGTTTCGCGGTGGTTTTTAATAAACCTCCGCGAAACCTTTCGTTCATTTTCACAATCCCGACCCTTCTTCCCCCACCCCGATCGTTCCCCAAACCCTCGCGCCCTCCCTTCTTCCTCTAACCCCCCGGTGACCCGCAATCCTCAACCCTCGACCTCTGGCGACCCGCGACCTCCGGCGACCCGCGACCTCTGGCGACCCGCGACCTCCGGCGATCCGCAACATCCGGCGACCCCGCGACCTCCGTCTCCGGCGACCCCGCGACCTCCATCTCCGGTGACCTAATTACTAGGTCTACATTATTTATTCATCCTATAAGTATGAATATTTATTTAGATTTTATGTAGTATGATAAGAAAATTTCATGAACACAATTATGATATATAAATACATTGATTCTTGATAATTGAATTTTTAATTCTTGCTTGTACATTTGATGTTATGTTCATATTGTTAATGATACAAATATTTTATGGAAATGAGTAAAAGGAGAAAAAATGATCGATCTATCCACTTAAATATGGATTCACATGACATTGGATGTCAATCAAACACTTCCTAGTGTCGAAACTACATAACCAAACTGAAATAGAGGTTATGGAGCTAGAAACTAGTGATTCATATCATGAACCTAGTTCAGAACAATTATGAAATACAAGACATGAATAAATCTTATAAAAAAACGTGAAGGTCCAAAAACTTTCATTCCATGAAGTCATCCTTCATTCTATGAATGTGTTTTTCCAACACCATAGATTCCCAAATTTCAACGCTGTTCATTGAAGAATCCCACCATGTTTTACGCCACTCTTATAAGCCATAAAAAGGACTCATGACCTGAATTTATGTGGCATCAAAGGAACCACACACTCTAAAATTAACTCATGTCGTGATTTCAAGAATAAGGAGTAGGTTTCATGTGATGTAGGTGAACTTTTCATGTCCTGAATTCATTACCATATTTGAACATTCAACTTGTATGATATTTTATGCATATGTTGAGGGTTTTTTTTACAGATACCTATATATTTAGACCTAAAACCAAACAAACATGTAAGTATATACCTTGTAGATAAATAAAGGATACATCCAAAGATGAGTACAAAAGTGAAAATCACTAAGGTTTCTTCCATTCTTTGCTGCAATGTTCTAATGGGTAACCATTTTAATATGGCTCCTCAGGATTATCATGAGGGATTAGTTTCATTGTTTCAACTGAGGTGATTATAGGGGGATGTTTTGATCATGTGTTGTTTCTATATTTCTATCCATGTTTTGGTTGTTGTAACTCTGTTTAATAATACCAATCTATTTTATTTTTCTATTGCATGAACATTATGCTGTGACTTGAGGTGTACCTTATTTCTGAATGAAATATTCACCTTTGGATTCATATGAAAATTATATAATCTAGCACGGGTAGTTTAAAAACGGTTTTGGGTAACCGAATCTGATAATAAAACCTAATATTTGACCATTCCAATAGTTTGGTTATTGTACTAGTGTAGGATACCGAGACCAGGGATCCCTAAAGACCTAATTCTCATAATAGATATCAATGAAAATGAAAAAATTGGAATCCCTATCACAGGAACTTGAAAATCACTAAACCTAGCATGATTTGTAATTTGACTTCAAAATCAAATATATTTTTTTCTCTTCATTATCTTTCCTTAAATAATCAATCAATTGTGTTTTAAATTTTTAGAAATAATTTATAGCATATAGGCAAACCTTGTGAGTTTTAAACTCAAACATATTAATTACTACATTTTTAGTTAGGTTATCTGAGTTGTATTAATTATTAATTTTTTTTATTCCTATAGGAATTAAATGATTCCTTGTGGGCTATGAAATTTTTTCCAATATTTCGAGGGATGGTGGTATCATTTATAAATTAAATTATGAATTTTAAAAAAAAATTAAATTCATTTTTTTACACTTGTTCTTATCTTACTATTGTTTCAGGTCCAAATCCTTTGTACAACTACTTCCAACATCATAATTCTGGGGTCACTCAATCATGATAGGGTTTTTTTAAACCATTTGGGAGACACATTTCTGCCTCTTGAACCTTATTTTGAATTATATAATATCCAAGAGCATTGGGATGACATTTTCCATTAACGTTACATGGTTTATTTAGCAGGGCTTCTCATGTCGTATCCACCCACATCAACAAGATACCACCAGTACCATCTACAATGATTTCTTCAGAACATTTTTCTAATCCATATAATTATTAAGGAAGTGTCCCCACCAGTACAGATTTTCATCGTAGGGAATTATGTTTCTCTCCACTTCAATCCCATCCTATTATAGCCAAATTTGCCCAATGACATCAATAATGTGCCTCTGTGCATAGTCACCTTGAATATAGATGAGATTGTTACAGTTAGGGAGTGATAAACTAAATTAAATTCTGAGTAAGAGGACCCACCCTTTTTGGTAGCACAACATCTACTGGACACCCCAAGTGTTGACACCCACCATCAAAGAAAGACGCATGACCTTTCAGATTCATCTAAGTAATTACCCTTACACCAAGACCCCAACCAGGGTAAAGGACCGACCAGGACTGCTAATCCCTATGACCCGTCTAGTTCAATGTAGAATATAGTTGATCCTGGTATGACTTCTATGTTTCAGCATCTTTCTGAATAGAAGATTCCCATTAATGAGCTCCATGCTAATTAGTTTCTACAATATAGAGATATATGATATAATCTTGTCCTATATCCACTAGAAAATTAGGGGAATCCAAAATTCATTAAGAAAATAATTCCCTTTAATCTGGAAAATCAATTTCCTCTCAATTCGGTAAATTTAGGAGCCTATGACAAGTGATCACACTATTTATTGCCTAATCGACCAAAATTGAATGATAATCTTCCTCGAGACCTGGCTCTAGTAATTCCCCCAGTATTATCTTATGGAATTCGCCCAGTTGTTATACCTATCACTTAATGGGTGGTTTAGCCTACCTACCATGTTGATGATATTAGAAATTCATTAGTTGTCATTGATCTTGTCCCAGAATGGAATCCTTTCCTAGAGGACACAATGGACAACCTCATCGTATCCTTTGAGGCCCTGGAGAAGTGATAGGTGGAAATACCACTTGATGGAATGTCATAAAATGCATCGGTTTATGATATGTCAGCACCAATAGAATTTGAAAATCTAACAATTCCCCCCTTCAATGGGATGTGTAATCTGCTACAAAACCTAGCCCATTTTATTTCAATGTGTGGCCCTATGTTGTGAACTCTATCATAGTAGGAAGACACAAAGTACTATGTTTTGTACTGACATTAGAAGGGCCAGAGTTTTTCTGGTACATCTAGTTATCCATTAGGTCTATAGCTTGTTGGGAAGACCATCATAATCAATTTATTTTTCAGTTTAGAACCACCATGGGAAATTCCAGAACATCTGACTACTTTATTTGAAAACAACGACCAGATGAGTGAGTCATAGACATTGTCACTAGTTGGAAGGGCCTCATGAATTCACTTGACAAGTCATTAACTCACAAATATCTACTGATGATGTGCATGGTGAATGGAAAGGATAAACTAGTTCCCTCCCCCATCACTCCAAACATTATAGGTGGATTCAAAAAATTCTCTAATAGGACTCATCGCCAGGAGAAATCCATCCAACATGCTAAGAAGGTGTTAATATTTTCACTCAGGTATCCTATGAAAAGAGACTCTATGTTCTAGATTGATATTGTTTCACAGGTTGAGTCCCCTAGTCTACTAGAATTTTTACCAGTAGATCAGCCTTTATAGCCTCACTAAGGAATAAACATCTTACTCAGCCTCAGGCTATACATCAACCACTGTAGAACGAGTCAGCACCACCCCCTCAAGAACTACTACCTAGTCTAGTTAATCAATCTTTATCCCCATATCAGCCTCCATACCCTCATCAGGGTTAGACTCCTATAGATCTCTTTAAATATAAGAGAAATTGGACCTACACATTTTATGAGTATTAGTCAAATTCATATTGTATCTGGCATATAATCATTGGGTGTCAGTTGATCCAATGGAAATTAGGGTAGCGAATTTATGGTAATATTTGAGTCATGAATTTGATATCCTGATCTTATTAAAACACAATAGATATTATAGGGATTTTTTTATAAATTTATCTCTATTTACATAACTAATAAAATATATTTACCAAAAATGGGTAAGGTTAAAAAAAGAATACATAATTTTATTCTTACATTTATGATCACAATCAGTGGTTAAACACTAACCCATATTTATGTTAACATACCCATTTCATTTTCATTTATCAAAAATCATGGAAAAACATTTCTCTCAAAAAACCCTTCTAAAAAAATGAAAATAGTCATTCCAATTTGATATATCAACTTATAAATTAAGAGAAATTAGGCTAATTATCATAGTCTAGAGATGGAACCACCTACCTCAAAGCTCAAGTCACACATTCCCGTAATGGGATCCACCAACAATGAAAACCCAATGATGAAAACGAAGGCCCTATAATATAATAAAAACATTAATATTGATATAAATTAGAAAAGAAGGGGTTGGTGGAAATGGAAAACACCAAATACCTCAAGAAAAGACATTCGCCGCACCACAACTAACCAAGGAATGGCCTCCATAATGAGATCTCACAAAGTATCTAGAAGAATACACAAAGATTCAAAATCTTAGGCCACCAGATATGATAATGTTACCCTAGGGTGCCACCAATATCAAGAGAAACGAAGAATCAGAAATATTTCTTACCCAGAGAGATGCGCCACAACTATAATAAAAGATCCAATGTTGAATGGATCAATCTAGATAAAGAATAGTCTCCCAAAAAAACCCGAGAAGATCTCTAGGTAGGGATCCAAGGGCCTGGAGAAAAGAACTGAAACCAAATTAGCCACTTGCCTATTTTAAATGTGATCAATGAATCATATTTATTATATTATGCATACTTTATGATCAATGGGTCATCTTTATTATATTATGAATACTTTATGATCAATGGGTCATCTTTATTATATTATGATCAATGAATCAACTTTATTATATTATGAATACTTTATGATCAATGGGTCATCTTTATTATATTATGATTCTGCAATCTTACACTATCGTATATTTTGTGTAGGCACATTGTGATATACATGGATAAAAGCTGGATCACATTACCGAGGAACACACCTCAGTATGTTAAGGGTTTGAATGAGTTTTTAGATTTTTCAATTTCTAATCGATCCGTTGAAGGGATAATAAGATGTCCATGTCCTAAATGTAAATTTAGAACATGGTTGAAGATTGATGAAGTTTATGAACATTTAATACTGAAGAAATCCCCTGGTCAATATTTGTGTTGGAATTGGCATGGAGAATCGAACAATACATAAAGATTGAGCACTGATGTTAATCCACAGAATGAGGTCCCAAGTTCGTCGAAAATGGAAAATGAAATGCAAAACCTCATAAATGATGCATTCGGCACTGCAAGACACCACTATCAGCATCAAAACATATCAGAACAACCAGAAGAGGGTGCTACAAATTGCAACGTGACAAGTGATGTTTTTGAGACTGTAACACAAGTAGATCAAGATTGGAACATATCATTGGATACTCCTCTTGATTATGTAGAGACAAATGTAACGGAAAAATTCACTGAGAAAAATGTGTTTCATGATTTAGTTGATGATGGAAATCAAGAGTTGTATAGTGGGTGTTTGAAATATTCAAAGCTTTCATTTCTGTTGAAGTTGTACCATATCAAATGTCTATGTGGAATTACAAATAAGGAAATTTCCATGATATTGGAATTGATTCGTGATGCATTTCCTGAAGCAAAAATCCCAGAATCTTTTTATGATATGAAAAAAGTTGTTAACAAGATTGGTCTGAATTATATAAAAATACATGCGTGTCCCAATGATTGTATGCTTTATTGGGGAGAGGATTCAAGTAGATGGAATTGCAAGAAATATTCTTCTTCTAGATGGCAGTAAAATGGTGATGTTGGAAGTCTGATTGAACATAATTTCATGAAGAAGAATAAAATGAACACACCTGCAAAGGTTTTGTGTTACTTTCCTTTGAAGACGCGATTGCGAAGATTATTCATGTCATCAAAAACCGCCGAACACATGAAGTGGCATTCTGTAGATAATAACAATGATGGGTTAATGAGACATCCACAAGATTCCCAATCATGGAAGACATTTGATTCATTACATCCAGATTTCTCAGCTGATCCTAGGAATGTTCGATTGGGATTGGCTGCTGATGGATTCAACCCATTTGGGACTTTGAGTACAAGTTATAGCATTTGGCCAGTTGTTTTGATCCCTTATAATCTGACTCTGTGTATGTGTATGCAACAATCATCTTTTATCATATCAATGATTATTCCTGGAAAAAAAATGCCTAGAAATGATATTGATGTATACTTACAGCCTTTGATTGAATAATTGCAGGAGTTATGGAGTAACGGTGTTGAGACATTTGATGTTTCTTCTAAATCAATGTTCAAAATGCATGCTGCTTTACTGTGGACCATTAGTGACTTCCTTGGGCTTGGGAATTTATCTGGTTGGAACACTTATATAGGTTTGGCTTGTCCCGTTTGTAACTTTGATTTTGAACCCAAACGGCTACCTCACAGTAGAAAATGGTGCTTCTTATGACATCAAAGATTTCTCAATGCATCTCATAGATTTCGGCTGAACAAATCAAAAATTAATGGTTTCATTGATCGTAGACCACCTCCAAAGTTGTTAACCGGTTATGAAATTTTGACACAGCTTTAAAATATTGAAACGGAATTTGGGAAGGTTCATCATTTGAATGATAGCGGAAAACGGGTCCGAAGTGCATCGTCAAGTGAAATCAGAACGCAACAATGGAATAACAAAAGTATATTCTTTAGACTTTCGTATTGGGAATTTAATTTGTTGCACCACAATATTGATGTGATGCATATTGAGAATAATGTCTATGATAATTTGATTTTCACATTACTTAATGAGAATGGAAAGTCGAAGGATCATCTTAATGCTTGCAAAGACTTACAAGTAATGAACATAAAACGCGATCTCTGGCCAGATGAGAATGAAAAGTATGCTCCGGCCATTTTCGCAATGAAAAATAGGGATAAAGATATGTTCCTTCGAATTTTAAAGAATGTGAAGGTATCTGATGGGTATTCGAGTAACATCTCGAGGTGTGTTGACTTGAAGAATCGTAAGTTACATGGATTGAAAAGTCACGATTCACATATTTTGTTACAGCAGTTACTACCATTGGCATTGCGTACATTATTACCTAAAAAAGTTACTGTTGTTGTACTCCAATTCTGCACATTTTTCAGGCAATTATGTGAGAAAGTTGTACATCCATTTCAGCTTGTCAACCTCCAGGAGAGGTTTGTATTGACTCTTTGTGCAATGGAGATGATCTTTCCTCCATCGTTTTTTACTATCATGATGCATTTAACTGTGCATTTGGTTGAAGAAGCTAAATTAGGAGGCCCCGTTCATTATCGATGGATGTATCCAATTGAGAGGTATTTTATTTATATGTTTTTCAGTTAAGTAAACAATTTTTGACATTTAAATAAATTCATAATATTATTATTTTATTTCACAGATATCTTGGGCATTTGAAATCATATGTGAGAAATAAAGCTCAACCAGAAGGCTCTATTGCTGAAGGATATTTGGACAAGGAATGTCTTACCTTTTGTTCCAGGTATTTAGATGATATTGAGATAAGATTTAATCGAGTTGGACGCGTTGACGACACATCAACTCAATCTCAAATGCATCAGAAATCAAAAATATTTCCTGCTATTGGCCGATCAGTTGGGAGAACCTCAAATGTGACACTGACAGAATTGGAATTATTACAGGCACATAGATATGTGCTGTTGAATAGTGAAATTGCAGATCCATTTATTGAAGAGTTGAGGATACAAACAAAGATACGAATGAGAGGCCGAACACGAAATGATAAAGATATAACGAAAGTTGTGAATAAAGAGCTTGTAGAATGGTTTGCACGACGTGTAAGTTTATAAATATTTCAATAAATAAGAATATTAGTTTGACACATACAATTTGTAAATATATTAAATTATATTTCTTTTTTCAGATCATGAATACTGATACTCAAGCAGTCTTGTCAGAAGATTTGAAGTTTCTTGCTAGAGGTCCTATAAAGCAAGTTAGAAAGTTCGACGCTTATAATGTGAATGGGTTTAGATTTCATACAGTTGATCGAGAAGTGGGTTTGAAAACACAAAATAGTGGTATATTTACATTTTATGAAGTAGGATACTATGGAAAGATGTATGATATTATTGAATTAAACTACCATGGACATTTTTCTGTTGTTTTATTCAAATGAAAATGGGTCGATATTATCATAGGTGTTAAAAGAGATTCATTGCAAGGATGAATGAAGTGGATGAAGCAATGGATCAGGAAACCGACATTATTGAAGGGGAAAATGATTGTATGTACAATTATTCATTCATGCAGCAACCACTTGTTTCATTTCTGCAGTCATTCATTATCATTGTTATATATATTATGTTTGTTAGTACTGGGTATCTATTATCATTTTTAATTTTTTTTCTGCATAATTTTTTTGAAATATAAATTCTGAACTTAATTTTATTTGATTAAATGACAGGAATGCCAAGGAGGAAGCAGTATACTATTTCTTCTAGTTATGCGACAGATGCTGATCCATCTGGGTCACTCCCCACGACATCTGAGGCACCATCTGCCTACACCCCCGCACCATCTCCCCCTGCACCATATCTCACACCATTAGAGAGCCTCCCATTAGAGGCTGAGTTGTTGACTCCCCTTATAGGTGCCTCATCAGTTGGGTGGTGACAGACCCCTTCCAGTTCATCCCGGACACACTGGAGGGTCACAGTCATAGGTATAAATTTTAATTAAATAAATTTATTGCATTTTGTTTATACTAATTGTTTGCTCATTGAAGATGAAAAAAATAAAACCGTGGATAAACACTTAAAAAGCTCAGATGTTTGGAACTTGAATGGCGAAAAGATAGTCGTGTCATTCGATTCTTATGGGGTCCCTACGGATGATGCCACGGGGTTACTTGGCCAGATTATAGGTCAGTTGGTAGCAGAGACCATTTCGCTTCCCATTTCATATGATGATTGGAGACATATGACTCCAAATTGAAAAAATGAAGTTTTTGATTCTCAAATAAAGGTAATTTTATTACATTATGTTTTAATTTAATGTCATGTTACTAATATGTTCAAAATAAATTTCTGTATACAAATGTTCTTCTACTTCACAGTTGCTGATGTGATAGCACGGAAGTGGACTTTGAAAAATCTCAATAAAAAATGGAAAGATTTCAAATGGAGATTGTGGTGTGATGTCAAAGATACTTTGTTGAACTTGGAACAAATGTATGACAAGCTACCCAGTGGGGTACCGAAAGAGCAATGGAAAGTTTTTGTTGACATACATCGTGATGAGAAGTGGATGGTATTGAAATATATATTATTATATTATCCTCATTTTACATTAATACATGTATATGAAGAGGATATTACATTGGATACATTACTGTTAAATTTCATTTTATTTATTTCAGGATATCTCACGACAGAATGCATCAAACAGGGTGAAGCAAGTCATCCCTCACACGGCGGGCTCAAAAAGCTTTTCTAGAAGCCGAATGTCATTGGTAATATTTTAAATAGTTTAAATATTTATAATACAATATTATCTATTTAATATATTGAATTTTTGATTTATCTTTGCTTAATGCAGTCACAGAATTTAGGGCACGAAGCCTCTCGGACTGAACTGTGGTTGGATGTTCACAGAAAATCAGATGGCTCTTTTGTCAATGAGCCTACCAAAGAAGTTGGGGTATGAAGTCAAATTTTTATTATAATAACTTATTATTAGTTTTTACTGTGTTAATATGTATTGATATTTGATTTATAGGTAAAAATTAAAGAACTATGGGATGCCAGTCCTGGGCAGTCCTACTCAGTCTCCCAGGATGACCCGGTTTCTCAAGTCCTTTGGAAGGAGCATCCTGGTAGAGTGCGCGGGATGGGTTTGGGACATGTACCATCTGAGGTCTTTAGCAGGCCATCAGGGATTCCAGCCGCATCTACTCCTGGTTATGGTCAGCCCATACCTAAAGATTCTCAGAGGGAGATGTCTTCTCTACGAGCCACAGTTCAAGACCAAGGGGCTCAGATATCTGCTATGCAGAAAGCGTTGACTGATTTATATCAGCAGATGAGAAGATATGCCACCAGTGGTAGTTCACCGAGTGGTGGTGAGTAGGTAAATCACAAAAAATCACAATCATTTAGTTTTCAAACTTTTATTGGTTCTAAGTTTAATTATAAATATGCAACAATATTTAATTTTCAATATAATGTTCTTACAGGTGGCAGCAGAAGATGGAGGTGGAGAGGGTGGCGATGCATCATTAGACCATGAGTAGTATTGTTGATGTGTTGAACAAATATGGGAAAGGTTGGTTTGTATATATAACATGTGTGGTGTATGGAACCTTTAAAAAACCATTGGTCTTGGAGGAGCTTCATTGGCTAACCTTGAATGATCACAATAACCTCAGGTGGTAAAGAGAATGATGTGTTTGTTTCATTAGTTAGATGATCTATGGTAATATGCTCTTTGATGTTTCTGTTGTAATTTTAGCATTGGGAATTTGACTCATTAGGGTGTTGCATGTCCAAACAGCCATGTTGAATGGATATCACTAGATCAAGATGGTTTTCTGAGGTGATTTTCATGATCATTAATAGTTTTTATGAGGCACGTAAACATATCACATGAAAACCAATGCAAATCCCTTCCCATGAAGCTTCCCTCTTTTCTAACTTTTATTTTATGAACATATTGGGAGATTGTTAGATGACATGTCATATGATAAAAAAGAATAATCATAGGGGTTTTTACATGACTAATCGGGCTATTTGATGGGGCTTCACATGATCAGGAACAGATCGCATGAATTTCATAACCCCTTTGCATGATGTTTCTAGGGTCATGTGATCATGAGCCTCATTGAAGTTCACATGGTCCTTGTGACCTAGGTAATTAATCTATATGTATACATGCTATAATTTTCTTTCCTTTGGGTATATATTAATACCTAGGCTTTGGGTATTTCTTTGTTCCTAAAATATACAATGCTCATTTGGCTAGCATCAAAAAATGCCCCCCCCCCACAAAAGTGATGTTCGAAGGAACAAGGAATCAGTTATGAGGTAGGAAATGACTTCATTAGTCTCTTATACTTTCTCTGGTTGGAATTCAAAACATATTTTTGTCTTCTATAAGTCCATTCATATTCCTTGAGGTTCCCTATAAATAGGGGGTGAGAGGCTGGTCATTTGACCGGTGACATGAAGCTCCATAGCTCTCAAAACCCTATCTCTTGTGCGTTTGTTTTACAAGACAACTTTGCATGACCTCATCACAAGAACCATACAAGAGACCTAATCATGTGATCATTTCACTTGACCTCTTTGTGTGATCACCTTTTCTAAATATCTCACTTAATCAATCCATGAACTAATCAATGGTAATTTATTAGAACTTTGATGCACACCCTTGGCCATTAGTCTATCTTATGTGATTCGGTTGTCTCTTGAGGATTTTTTCATGATCTACTAATCTTTATGTGATTAATGTGACCTTCACATGGTAACATTATTATATGTATTAAGAAAAATCATGTGATCAAAACTTGTTTTATGGGTTATGTGATTTTCGTGACCAAGAATGGATCACGTGGTCCATGTAATGTTTTCTATGTTATGCACTTATTTTGTTTGATTTGCACAACTGATTCTCTCTTAATGGTTACATATCTTCTAATATATTCTCTATTCTATTTAAATATGCCCTCTATTTCTCAAATGTCTTCTTATGTGGTAGAGTGGAGAGACCTTATTTCCTGGAACCATAATGTCAATCATCGATATAAAGTATTTTATAACAATAATGTTTTAAAGGTTATTATTCTGACTGAACATAAACCCATTTAATCCTCATTCCTCATCCTTATAGGAAAAATGACTAGTAGTGATCCCTCCCCTCTCTTCTTTGGCACATTTTGATCCATACACTTTAATCCTTTATGGAATCAAATATTTTCAATTTTGATCATCTGTAAACTATAAGTATAAATCCATGTGACCCCCAATCTCTTGTTTCATTTGATGTTATCTTGTGTTTCATTATAAATCCATAATTTTAGGTATTTTGTATGATTTAGGTATTCGTATTGAATTGGATCAACTTTTTCATCAACATTAAATTAAAGGGTGTTTATGAATATTGCGTAGGTGGTGCATAAATTTTCTCCTTATTATATATATGTTGTATGTGTTGTTTGGTTTGTTTTCCAGGGCAGTGGTGGAGTATAAACAGAAATTCTATTTTTTTTCGGGTCAGCATTTCGCGGTGGTTTTAACCACCACTAATGTTTTACCACTTATACATTTAGCGGCGGTTTAAACTGCCGTGAAATATATTCGGCAGACTGCTTAGCGGTGGTAAAAACCGCCACGAAATCACATCGGAATTAGCGGCGGTTTTAACCGCCGCTAAGCAGGCACCTGGAACGCCTGAATTTCGCGGAGATTATAGCCGCCACTAATTAAATAGCCCTTAAAACTGCCACTAAATTTACAAAAAACCACCACGAAATGAGGTACTAAGATTCTTTTCTTTGACCACCGCAAAATGCATAAAACCACCGCTAATAGATTGTCGACGCCAAGTTTAGCGGCGGTTTCTGTAAACCGCCGCTAATAGGCGGTTTTCCTGTAGTGTTACCACTTTACATGGATGGTTATAAATATATAAATAATTAATATATATTATATTTATGACATAATAATTATTCTATAAAGTTTAATTATTCTTTACCATTCTTTCATTCCGTCCATCAAAAAATAAAAACAACATTCATGCGTACGTACGACCTACCATCACCATGAACGGTGTAATTAATTTTTCTATATCTATATTTATGGATGAATTTAAATATATATATTTAATATATATTATATTTATACTATAAATAATATTCTAAATATAATTTAACCATGATAAAACAATAAGTACCGAGGCTAACAAATCAAAAAGAAGCAGTTACCATTCGAAACAGTGATTTTAACAATGAATTGATAATAAACAGGTGATAAAATTTTATAATTAATGGTATGATATATATGAATAATGTTCTATAAAATATGTATAATAAATCTATATTTATTATATAGTATGTTCAAACACATACAATGGAAATAAAACCTGAGGTAAGGGGTTTCTTAACTAAATTTCCTTTCATTGAGTTATATCAACTCTTTATTGATAATATCATGAAAAGATTATATTGGAATAAAATTTTAATTGATATATATTTTATTTAAAATTTTATTATGTGGATTTACATTTTTCACACATAATTACTTCACTAATTATTTCTCACTTCAATGGTATGACCTTGGTAAGGGTTTTTCATCTCACTTTTACTTCTGTGAGACATATACCATATTCGACACTTATTTCTTTTGCATGGTGTGTACACTACCACTTGAATATATTGTATAATGAATCTATTTTTTCTAATGGTAATTACAGTTTAATTTGAATTTATTTCTTTCATGGGTATTATGATTCAAACGAAACCCAAGTGTTAAGGGTTTATTTCACAATCTAATTATTATTTAGGATTGTTTATTTTTAAGTCTCAGATGAGGAATATTTTTATTCCATGTCCTTGTTTTTCTTAAAAAAATTTCAATTTTTTTAATATTATCTAATGATTGTTTAAAGTAATTTTTAACCTTTTTTTAAATTTTTTTGAAAAATGTTTTAAAATAAATATTATTGTCATTTTCTGAAAAAGGTATCTTTTGATTTCTCTTACAAAAGTATGAAGAATGTTTTTTAACTTATACTACATAAATGTAATATCCCACCATCATGAATCCTTAATGATTTGAATCTTCCTTTTCAAGTTTATAAAGATATTTTCAAATAAAATTATTTCTCTATCACATGTTTAGTTTTTATATTTTAAAAATTATTTTCAAAGTAAAAAGGGTATTTTCCTCAATAAATATTGTAGTAATATCTTTAATGTAATTTCATTTCAAAATCCTTTGTTAAATCTTATATTTATGTTGTACTCTAATTATACCATTAATCGTATTTTTTTGGATGGTTTTTGATCAGTTTGACTGGGGAAACACTATTTTGATACCATCTTTTGGAATACTCACTTTGTTGACATCATTAGACATTAAATTTACCATAAATATCCATATTATTTATCATGGATGTATTTATTACTTAAAACATATATCATTTATACATATGGTGTTTTACCTTAAACGTTACATGACTATTGTTAATCCATATGGCAACAACCCAATGTTTTATCAAGGGAAATTCCTTTCTTAAAAATATGTCATACAATCACATGAAATCACAAAATAATGAACTATTAAGTACTATGTGACCTTTAAACATAATTTTTACACTTCTTTGTTTTGAAATTCAAAAATATGACATACACGGTTCTGATCAGAAATATGTTTGAAGTAAAATGGAGCAAAATTAATTTTTGATGAATAGTAACATATCCTTATTAATAGTAAGACACCCTTATGAATAGAAATATGACCCATATGAATATTAAATCATCAAAAAGAATATTAACCTCACCCTTGATTGTATAAATAAAATTTAGGCATCTTATAAGTGATAATATGACCATAGTAAAAGTATTGTTATTTTTGTAAGTCATAAATAATTAATTACAAATAATTAATTAATTTAAAATAAAATATATTTTCCTAAAAGGTTTTCATAAATTAAAAATTTTATGTCTTCTGGTTTTAAGATAATTTTATAAGACCTTACATAATTTTTGAAAGCATTATAAAATCAGTTATAGTATTAAAATCTATATTTTTTAAGTAAATTATGATTTTAATAAAATTTAAATTAATCATATTTATATATTTTTTTTGAAAAATGGATTTAATTTTTGGATTTTACATGTCTAAAATGGTTAGGGTGAATTTTTGGGATTTTTCTAAAATACTTGAATTTTTATGAATAGTGAAATATGATAATTTACCATATATATACATTATAAGATGAATGGACTATTAATAACATCATGGTTGAAGTAAGAAACCTTAGTTAAAAATCACATGCACTTATTACTATTTTTTGTCATTGAATCATCTCTATTTATTTTATTATGAAAAAGATAATAAACTAATGATTAAAATATTAAGAAAACCATCCTCTTATCCACTATAAAAACCACCCACACTCCCCTCTTCTCTTCAACCTCCTCCTTGTGCCTTGCCTAAGTTATACCCAAATCACTCCCCAAGATCCTCCCCTACATCCAACATCAATTTTTCTCCTCAATAGACTAAATCCTTTCCCCTTAATATGCTCTCAAAGGAGATAAACTCAAGAGGTAAATCCCTCTTTCTGATTCTTTTAATTTCATTCAAATTCTTTTCTTTTATTGTTTCTTTCATCACCTACCATCACCCAAATGGTATGATAAATCTAGTAACATAAATGTAATGTAATTATATTATGATAATGGGATAGTTTATCATAATATCTCCCTCCCCCTCCTTTTACTATATAAATGAAAATACCGTTCGAGATGTGTGGATTTATCACATTCAAGGACGACAGGTTTTCAATTTTCATTACCGTCTTCTAGACTGGTCATGAAACCATTTTAATAGTTTATCCAGATCATAATATATTTATTTTATCTTATTTTATGTTCTATAATCATTTTACACACATGATGTTAAATAATAATACAAAACAAGTTAATTATGAGAAAAATCACCATATTAATCCAAGTGTTTATCATTAATGTTTTATATAATGATCCAACTTAACTCCAAGTAACCAAATTAAATTTACAACCATTTATCCTTATAAGAGTTTAATAATAAAATATAATTCCAATTCTGGACAACCATCTCCATTTTACATAATTCTCTGTTCATGAAAACAAGTAAACTAATCGTAAAAATCAAGAAAACAAATGGATCCAAACAATGAAATTGAACCACATAACCAATAAAAAAAGGTTATAAATGAACTAAAAAAGGTTATAATAAATAATTTACATATAAAATAGGTTCTTTAATTATTAATTAATGAAAATAATTTGATTATTCAGGCCATTAATATCAAGTGGAGAACACCATCAGACTTAAGGTAAGGGATCCTCTCTTTCTCACATTTATTCAAGAATATCTTTTATGTTATGCCCTTTTACTTATAATTACTAATGATGGGGTATGGGTTTTAACCACAACCATACTGAACTCAAGATGTATAAAATATGAGAAATCCCTTAATCCCTCCTAAGTACACCCAATACCATGCTGATATTCCATAAGGGATTCTACCAAAACTGCCTTTATTCCTTCGGGTTTCTCTAGCTTTCTTTTTACCCAAATGAATTTCTATTTTATTATTATGTAAATCTTTTAAATACTATTTATATTATACAAAATCATGTTTCAATATCCATACCTTATTCTCTTTCATGTATATACATGATTTTAATTGATTCCCTCCTCGATACTTCCTAATAAGCAAACCTGTTTTAAGGGAACTTCCAAAATGTTTACCAAATTTCAAGTGCACTATACCATTTGTTTTAAGATACCATTATTTTTTTAAAATCAGAATTTTTATTATGAAAACCTTATTTTTTCACTTCTGTTTTTATATAAAATATTATTCCCTTTTAAATTTTAAGTTTTCTTTAGTATTTTCCTTAAAACCGCACAAAAATGTTTCAATGCTAAGAATTTCCTAAATAATCTTATTACATGTTGTCACTTCTGTTTGAAATCACTTAACATGATATATTTCTATTTTACCTTATTAATTTCCATGTATATTTTAATTCCTTTCTCTCATGAAAACTTTTATGATACACCCATTCATTATGCCTTATAACATGAATGTGATACCCATTTCTCTCCATGGGTTCCCTTATGTTTATGTATGATTGATTGTGTATGATTATTTATGTGGAAAGAATATTTATGAACATGTTAATATGGGTGCACCTAGATATCACCCTAATTCATTTGTTAATGTTTAGTCTAATTAGAGGTTATGTGCAATGGTCTTGACAGTTATCCTTGATTCGTGCTACCATGTGCAACAGTCTTGGTGGTTAACCTTGACTTGTGATCCTCTATATGCAAAAAGCCTTGAATTGTGCTAAATTCATGATTTATGTTGCTGCCACATTACTATGAATTCATGTTTATATGATCCCATTTTTATATTTTATGATTCTATATGCTATTTTATATCATTATGTCATGATATCTAACCCTTGTGTTAAATCCTTATTCTTATGTTTAATCCCTTACTAGGATTTTAACGCATCCCTTTGTTTATATAATCCCCAGGGTACCCTATAAAGATGTAAAGGATCAAAGGAAGTTAGGAGATCTTTTTAAAGATTAAATAAAGAAGTGTTTTTTTAGTCCCATGTTTTAATTTTTATGTACATAGTCTTCAAAGACACTAGACTTCACGATTCTTGGATTGTAATTTGATTTTTAATTGTTCTTAAAATCATGTAATGTTATGTGTAAAAGGATAGGGTCTCTATAGTTGGTATCAGAGGATGATCTAGTTATTTTTGGAGATTAGGAATAGAGCACTTTAGTAAGAACCTTAAGGATGAGACTAAGTATAAAAAAACACCCCTAAATATTGGTAAGTATATAGTAAGTGGTTTATCAAGAAAACAAATCCTTGTATGGATAAAAAAAAGGTAGAGGTGGCTCTAGTATAGATCTAGGGGTAAAACCCAAAAACACCACTTTGAGCTAGACTCGAATGAGAACGGGTTCATGACAACGGGCCTTGGTTTACTCTTGGTTTGACACTCTCTGGAGATATTCTTTGGTAAATTCATAATATTAGTATAAACCATTATTTAGGGAATAAAAAAAATACTATAAGAATATAAGTTATGAAATACATGAAGGATAACCTAGATTTAAACATAGGGAATCACAAGTTAGAATATAATTCTCTTTTACTAGTTTATCCTCTTATGTTAAAAGTTTCCTTTTTTATGATCAATAACTAATTATTCAATCCCTATAATTGTACGTTCTTTTTCTTAGTTAATTGAAGGAAATAGAAGAACAAATTCCAACAATCAATGTTATAGGAAATGTGAAGAATTCCCTAATGATATGCTTGATATAATGGGAACAACAGCCCAAAACTTCATGACGGTACTTGATCAACTGGATAAAATTATGAATAATAACTTGAATCATGTGGAACACCCTCTTCCTCTAAGGAAGGATCAAGTTTTCATTGAATCCTTAATACAGAAAAGGCCTACTATGTTTAGTGGATCATCTGATCCCCTTGTTGTACCCCACACTCTTTGATTTTCATGATCACAATCACTTTCATATGTGTTTAACATTGTTTTTAAGTGTTGTGGATGATAGGCAAAAGATTGCCAAAGGATTGGCCCAAGAATGGACAAGAAATGGACTGAAATTCAGTCCACCGGCCAACCAGTGGAACACCAGCGGCCAGCCGGTGGCACCTGCACTCAAAGGGAAGCTACTGCCTCCCCACCGGTCGACCGGTGGCTCTGTCACCGGTCGACCTGTGGCACCCAGCACAAATAGTGAGACCTACTGTCTTTCCACCGGCCAGCCGGTGGCTCCTCCACCGGTCGACCGGTGGGGCCTGGACCAACCTCCTTCTCAACATCCAAGGCACCGGCCAACCGGTGGCCCATCCACCGGTCAGCCGGTGGAGCCAAGTCTCGAAATCTCCCAATTTCCTCAAGCACCGGCCAGCCGGTGGGACTGTACCGGCCAGCCGGTGGAGCCAGTCAAACTAGCCGTTGCAGTTTGACCAGGCTGGCCCACTTGGCTCCCAACGGCTCTTTTAGCCTCTCCAACGGCTCCGAAGCCTCCCCAAGGGTTCCATGCCTATAAATAAAGGCCAAGGAAGCCCTGGACACCTACCGGAACTATACGGAAGCCCACGGACACCTTGTTGATCATTCGGCGAACCTCCGGCGGATTGCCTCAAGGGAACCCAACGTGCTCCAATCCAATTCCACATCCAAGAGCACCTCCAAAGAAGCTTGGAAGCGGCCTTCAACATCTCCATCCAATCAAAGGCGCCCAAGGCTTCTCAAAATACGGTTTTTATTGTATATTTATTTTGAGCTTTAAATTTGGGTTTGTGCCTACAAACCCCAACCCTTTTCTCATCCCTCTTTCTTTGGGTTCTCACACCACCACTAAGGTGTGAAGAGGTTTTCTCAAGCTTTTCCTTTAAAAGGCTTGTGTCTCGGTGAGCTAGTCTTCACCCGTAAAAAGACTAGTGGGTTCTTGCTTAACCATTAAAAGCAAGTGGGTTCTTGCTAAACCAATAAAAGCAAGCTGTAATAGGTCCTAGTGCTACCTCAAAGCCTAGTGGGTTTCTTGCTAAAACCATTGAAAAGCAAGCGGTAGGAATCTCTCAACGGTTGAGTTGGGAGCGGAGACGTAGGCCGGGTTTTTGGCCGAACTCCGTTATCAATTTCTTGTGTCTTGCCTTCTTTTATTTCCGCTGCATCTTTACTTTGATTTTTAATTTGTTAATCAATTTTTTAAAAGGCAATTCACCCCCCCCCCCTCTTGCCATCATTCCTTGTTTTCTTCCGACCTAACACCCCTCCTCGTGAGAGAGTGGAATAACTTCATTTAAAATATATTCTTTGTCCTCCATTGCTCAGAAGAATAGAAAATTGTGCTATTAGTCTATCATTTTGATGGGGAAGATGATCATTTTAAGACACTGATCAAGAATATGAATCCCCATGAGGAAATTGATTCCATAGTTTGGGAGGAATTCAAGAGAATGTTTTCAATAAATATTTTCCCCAAACCCTCCATCTTATGAAGGAACGAGAGTTCCTCGGACTCAAGAAGAAGGAAGATGGGTCATTCAGGGTGTATGAATAAAACTTTACAAGGCTGGAAAGGTACACCTATAGATTTTTCATGAACACCAAAAGCAAGGTGGACCACTTCTTTAGCGAACTAAAACCGAGTCTCTGAAAAGTGTTGGCGATTCGATACTTCGACAACTATGAAGAGATTTTCTGTTGTGCCCTTAAGGATGAAATTGAGATCATATAATCTCAGTGGTATCATGGGCCCAACAACAAGAAGAGGAAAATGGAAACTCATATGGGCGGTCTCGCAAATAAATTACATGATGGAAAGAAGAAAGACCATCCCATGTGTAAAAATTGTGGGAATAAGTATCTTGGGAACTGTCTAAATGGAACTAGGAATTACTTCAAATGTGGAAATTTGGGACATATGGCTAAAAAATTCCAACAAGATATGAAGAATCCTGCTAATGAGGAGGATGAAAGAAAGTTTTATATCAACACTCATCCAGTGGTGCAATGTTATAACTATAAGGAGCATGGGCATTATGCAAACAATTGTCCTAAGCCCAGGGTTATTGAAGGAAATCAACAACAACCTCCAAGGATACAAGGAAGGGCTTATGCTACCACTACTGCTGAGGTGGAGCCAGAAAATGGTGTGGTGACAGGTACACTAGTTATTCATTCAAGAATAGATAATTTACTATTTTATTCTAGTTCTACACATTCTTTTATATTTTGTAAGTTTAATAGAACTATTCAAGAACCACCTAAAAATTTAAAGGATAAGTTATATGTGAGAATATAGAATGGAGAAATTATTGTGTCCATGGTTTATAACTCCTCCTTGGTTAATTTTTGTGGACTGAACCTCCCAAAAATTCTTGTTATACTTCCTTTAGTATAGTTCAATGTTATCTTGGGCATGGATTGTCTATCTTTATATAAAGCCAACATCAACTGTCAGGAAAGGGATATAACTATTCACATCCCAAAGAATCCTCCAATTCTATACAAGTGTAAGGAGGAAGATTAATATCCTTTAGAATAAGTGTCTCAAGTGTGGATATTAATTCCTTATGAGCAAGAATTTCTAGATCAAATGATTGAGATAAAGAAGAGAATCATTC
The DNA here is from genome assembly GCA_963277665.1 of Viscum album. Classification (NCBI taxonomy): domain Eukaryota; kingdom Viridiplantae; phylum Streptophyta; class Magnoliopsida; order Santalales; family Viscaceae; genus Viscum; species Viscum album. The sequence goes on from OY728150.1 coordinate 1,847,510,308, forward strand.
TTGAAGACATGCCCAATGCGAGGGATTACACTGATGTATTCCCCAAAGAGTTTCCCAGTCTTTCTCTTGATTGAGAAGTTGAGTTCTCAATTGAACTTATTCCTAGATCTCTACCTATATCAAAGACACATTATATAATGGACAATGTAGATCTATAAGATCTTAATGAGCAGTTATAGGAGAATCTAGAGAAAGGTTTTATACACCTGAGTTCTTTACCCTGGGGTGTGCCAGTCCTCTTCATCAAGAAGAAGGAAGGATCAATGCGCCTCTGCATTGATTATCATGATCTCAATAAAATCACTATAAAGAACAAGTATCCCCTTTTGCAGATAGATAACTTGTTCGATCAGCTTTGTTGGTCCAGTTTTTTCTCTAAGGTGGACCTTCAGTCGAAATATCACCAATTAAAGGTGAGGAAGGAATATATTCCCAAGGATTCCTTTTGGATGAGGTAGGGAAACTATGAGTTCATAGTGATGCATTTCAGACTCACCAATGATCCAGAAATTTTCATGGATTTAATGAATAGGGTCTTTAGAGATTACCTCGTCAAATTTGTGATAGTATTTATCGACAATATTCTGATATAATCCAAGAGAAAGGAGGAACATGAGGAGCAATTGAATACTGTGTTAAAGACTTTGTGAAGGTATAAGTTGTATGAAAACTATAGTAAATGTGAGTTATGGATGGAGGAAGTATCATTCTTGGGGAATGCTATCACCAGCAAAGGGATATTTGTCGACCCTTCCAAGACAAAGGTGATTGAAGAGTGACCCATGCCATCATCTGTAATAGAGATCCATAGCTTTCTGGGTCTAACTAGGTATTATTTATGATTTGTGAAAAACTTCTCATTATTGTAAAACCCAATGACCATGCTAACACAGAAGGAAGTGAAGTTTTTCTGGAATCAAGAATGTGAAGACTATTTTAAGGAGTTGAAAAAGAGGCTAATCACTACACTAGTACTCACACTCCCAACATGTGGAGAACTCTCTGTGTTTTACAGTGATGCTTCAAATAATTTCTTAGGCTGTGTGTTGATGAAAAATGATAATGTGATAGCCTATTTCTCAAGGCAGCTAAAAATACATGAGAAAAGCTATCATGTTCATGATATAGAGTTGGTAGTTGTGATCTTTGCATTGAAAATCTAGCGGTATTATCTCTATGGGGATAAGTGTGATATATATACCAATCACAAGAGTCTAATATATATATTAATACAGAAATATCTTAATATACACTAACGAAGATAGATAGATCTCATCAAGGATTATGACTACTCAATCCACTACCATCATAGTAAGGAAAATAAGGTGGAAGATGCTCTAAGTAGAAAGGTTCCTACATCTTTATCAATGATGGGAATTTAAAAGGATCCAATATTCTTAGATTTTTAGAGGATGGACATGGTAATCATTAAGGGATGAACATCATAAATCTTTTCTCAAATGATTGCACAACCATCCCACATAGAGAAAATAAAGGATGCTCAAAGAAAAGATGTGGAAATTTAGAAAAGGGTGGAATCCCTTAGAAATGGGAAATCCCCTGAGTTCATGATTGATGAGAAAGTAGTTGTAAGATTTGGGTCACGATTATGTGTACCATCCAATATAGAGAAAAAGAAGGAGTATTTGAATGATGCACATATCTTAACCTTCTCTATTCACCTAGGGATCACAAAGATGTATCAAGATCTCTGAGAGAACTTTTGGTGGGACAATATGAATTAGGAGATTGCTAAATATACATCAAAGTTCCTAGTATTTCAACAATTAAAGGATGAAAGATAGAAGTATATAAGGATTATGCAACCAATACCCATACCAACATGGAAGTGGGAGAACATCACCATGAACTTTGTCACTGGACTTCCAAAGACATCTAGAGGAAACAATGTTATATGGGTCATTTTGGATCATCTTACAAAGACAACTAATTTTATCACAATTATATAGGACTTCTCATTGGATCAAATTTCATGGATATATATCAATGAGTTGGTAAGGATGAATGGATTACCACTATCTATTGTATATGATCAAGATCCGAGATTCGACTTGAAGTTCTGGAAAAGCCTCCAAAATTATTTAAGCACTGAACTAAACTTCAGTACGACCTATCATCCTCAAACTGAAGGCCAATCTGAGCAAACTATTTAGATACTGGAAGATATGTTGAGAGCATGTTATATAGATTTTAAAATAGTATGGGACCAAAATCTTCCACTGGTTGAATTCTCCTACAACAATAGTTTCCACTCGAGCATTCAAATGGCACCATATGAAGCCCTTTATGGGAAAAGATAAAGAACACTGAAATGTTGGGAAAAATTTGGTGAGCATAATCTTTTAGGACCTAAAATGGTGGAAGAAATGGTGGAGAAGGTGAAAACCATTCAGCAGCACATAAAGGTAGCCCAAATTCGACAGAAGAGTTATGCAGAAAATCATCAATGAGGCCTTGAGTTCAAAGTTGGGAACATGGTATTTCTATGCATATCTCTATGGAAGAAGGTCATGAGGTTTGGGAAGAAAGGAAAGCTAAGTCCTAGGTACATCGGCCCCTTCGAGATTCTTGATCGTGTTGGAACTGTGGCCTATCGACTAGCACTTCCCCCTATGATGGCCAAAGTACATGATGTCTTCCATGTATCCCTCTTAAGGAAGTACATACTAGACCCTTCACATGTACTCTCTTTAGAGGTGGTACAGTTGGAGAATGATATTTCTTATGAGGAGCAGCTAGTGGAGATCTTGGATCATAGAGATAAAGTTCTATGTAACAAGACTACTCACCTGGTCAAAGTATTGTGGCAGAACCATAAGTACAAAGAGGCAACATGGGAATTGGAGGAGGTAATGAAGGAAAATTACCCACACCTGTTTGTGGCTTATACTATAAAAAGAAATTTTGAGGGTAAAATTTCATAAGGGGGAATAATAAAACAACCCAATGTTTTATCAATGGAAATTCCTTTCTTATAAATATGTCATACGATAACATGAAATCACAACATAATGAACTATTATGTACTATGTGACCTTTAAACATAATTTTGACACTTCTGCGTTTTGAATTTTGAAAATTTGACATACACGGTTGCGATCGTAAAGATGTTTGGAGTCTAATGGAACAAAATTAATTTTTGGTGAATAGTAACCTACCCCTTATGAATAGTAACATACCCTTATGAATAGTAATATGACCCTTATGAATTGTAAATTGTCCAAAAAATATTAACCTCATCCTTGATTGTTTAAATAAAATTTAGGCATCTTATAAGTGATAATATGACCACAGTAAAAGTATTGGTATTTTTGTAAGTCATAAATAATTAATTTTAATTAATTAAATAATTTAAAAGAAAATATATTTTTTCTAAAATTTGTTCATAATTTAACAATTTTATGTCTTTTGGTTTTAATATAATTTTATAAGACCTTATGTAATTTTTGAAAGCATTATAAAATCAGTTATTGTATTAAAATCTATATTTTTCAAGTAAATTATGATTTTAATAAAAATTAAATTAATCATATTTATAAAATTATTTTTGAAAAATTGATTTCATTTTTGGATTATACACATCAAAAAATGGTTAGGGTGAATTTTTTGGATTTTTCTAAAATAATTGAATTTTTGATAAATAGTAAAATATTATAATTTACCGTATCTATACATTATAAGATAAATAGAATATTCCTAGAATCATGGATGATGTAAGAAAAATTAGTTAGAATTCAAATGCACTTATTACTATTTTTCTTCATGTAATCATAACTATTTGTTGCATTATGAAAAAATAATAAACTAATGATTAAAATATTAGGAAAACCCTCCTCCTCTCCACTATAAAAACCACCCACACTCCCCTATTCTCTTCACCCTCCTCCTTGTTCCTTGCCTAAGTTTTGCTCAGATCACTCCCCAAGCTCCTCCCCTACATCCAATAGCCCTTGGTATCCATAAAATACCAAATCATCTCCCCTTAAGAAACTCTCAAAGGAGATAAACTCAAGAGGTAAATTCCTCTTTCCAATTCTTTTATTTTCTTTCAAGTTTTTTTCTTTTATTGTTTATTTCATCATCTCTCTTAAACCAAATGGTATGATAACTCTAGTAACATACATTTACTGTAATTTTTTTATTCTAATGGGATAGTTTATCTTAATCTCTCCCCCCTCCTTTTATTCTATAAATGAAAATATCATCTGAGATGTGTTGATTTATCACATTCAAGGATGATGGGTTTTCAATTTGCATTACCATATTCTAGACTGGTTATGAAACCATTTTAATATTTTATCTAGATCATAATGTAAATATTCTTTCTTATGTGATGTTATGGAATTATTTTTCACACATGATGTAAAATAATAATATAAAACAAGTTAAATATGAGAAAAATCGCCAAATTAATTGAAGTGTTTATCATTAATGTTTTATATAATGATTCAACTTCACTCCAAGTAAATAAATTAAATTTACAACCATGTAAAACTATGTATGTTTAATAATAAAATATTACTCCAATTATAGACAACCTTACCCATTTTATATAATTCTCCTTTAATGAAAATAAGTAAACTAATCATAAAAACCAAGAAAACAAACGGACCCAAACAATGAAATTAAACCAAATAACCAATCAAATAGGTTATGAATGAACTCAAAAAGGTATAATAAATCATTTACATGTAAAATAGGTTATGTAACTATTAATTAATTAACCTTATTTTATTATTCAGGTCATCAACATCAAGTGGAGAACACCATCAGACTTAAGGTAAGGGATCCTCTCTTCCTCACATTTATTCAAGAATCTTCTCTTTGTTATTCCCTTTTACATGTAATTCCTAAGGATGGGGTATGATTTCAAAACATCACAATAATAACCTCATTATGTATAAAATATTATAAATCCCTTAATCCCTCCTAAGTACACCCAATACCATGCCGATATTTTGTAAGGGATTCTACCCGAACCACCTTTATTCTTTCGGGTTGCTCTATCTTTATTTTTACCCAAATGCAGTTGTATTTTCTTTTTATGTACATATTCTAAATAATTTTTATATGATCCAAAATCATGTTTCAAGATCCATCCCTCATTCTTTTTCTCTTATATACATTCTTTTAAGTGATTCCCTCCTCGATACTTCCCAATAAGCAAACTCGTTTTAAGGGAACTTCCCAAATATTAACCCAATTTCAAGTGCACTCTACCATTTGTTTTAAGCCACATTTTTTTTATAAAATAACTATTTTTATTATAAAAACCTTATTTTTTCACTTCTTTTTGTATATAAAAGATTATTCCCTTTTTAATTTTAAACTCTCTTTAGTATTTTCCTTAAAACCGCACTAAAATGTTTCAATGCTAAGAATTTCCTAAATACTCTTCTTACATGTTGTCACTTATGTTTTAAATCACTTAACCTGATATATTCTAGTGTTACCTTATTAATATCCATGTATATTTTAATTCCTTTCTCTCATGGAAACTTTTATGATACACCCATTTATTATGCCTTATAACATGAATGTGATACCCTTTTCTCTCCATGGATTCCCTTATGTTTATGTATGATTGGTTATGTATAATTATTTATGTGGAAAGTATATTCATGAACATATTTATATGGGTGTACCTAGATAGAAATCCAATTAATTGGGTAAATTTTAGTCTCATGAGACATTATGTGCAACAGTCTTGGCGGTCGGCCTTGACTCGTGCTACCATGTACAATGGTCTTGGTGGTTAACCTTGACTTGTGACCCTCTATGTGCAATGAGCCTTGACTCATGCTAAAGTCATGATTTATGTTACTGAAACATTACTATGAATTCATATTTATATGATCCCATTTTTATATGTTATGATTATATATGCCATTTTATATTATTATTTCATGATCTTTAACCCTTGTGTTAAAGCCTTATTCTCATGTTTAATCTCGTACATGGCTTTTAGCTCATCCTTTTATTCATTTGATCCCTTGGGTACCCTATGTAGATGTAAGGGCTCAAAGTAACTTAGCAGATCTTTATGAAGATTAAATAAATAAGTGTTTTTTAGTCCCATGTTTAATTTTTTATGTACCTAGTCTTTAAAGACACTAGACTTCACAATACTTGGCTTGTACACTGATATTTAATTATGCTTAAAATCATGTAATGTTATATGTAAAAGGCTAGGGTCTCTATACATATTCCCTTCTCAATATGAAAATTTATTGATAAGTCATATTGTTCATGAATTGAATTGATCATTCGATATATGAGGAATGATTTGGACCTATAGTGACATGTGGGGCCCAAAATTATATAGCCCCTTGATACATTGATAGTCTCATAAAGAAAACCAGTAATCTAGAATACAATGGTTTTATTCCTATATTTTTAAACCGTCTTGCAAAAGGTCTTGATGATATATGTATCATGTTCCTAAGAACATTACTTCTAATAATTAATAATTTTCTTTCTTAAGTTTTCAATTATTATTATCCATGATATTTTCTCAATGATATATCTCTTGATACATTTCATTCTCAGCTTATTGATTAAATGGAATGTGTGTTCAATTAGTTACCTTTCCATAATGATCAAGCCTTATCTTATCATGATTGAAAAGTTATTTATTAAATGAAATATGTGTTTAGTTATTTACCTTTCCATGTTTTTATGCTTATTGATTCATGATAGCTTCCACTATACTTAACCCTCACTGATCATTTGAGATCACCCATTTATTATGATTTATTTTCCCTAAGATTTTAGGAAATGTTTTATCATTGATATGTGGGGTTATGCTAAGGGAAATAATGGGGTTCTCAAAGAAAATACTTTGTATATTTTATGTTTAAAATATAATATGAATTTCAATTATGTATCTATTTAAGAAATACTATTAAACTATTTGGTCCTTCGGGATGTGATTCATTTTATATAGTTCCAATGTAATGAAATAACTACTGATTCCAGGCTTCTAGAGTTGGGGTTGTTACATTATAGATGCTTGAAAATGGAAAATAGGGTTCTAATAAGAATTATCCACTCCTCTAAGAGGTGTTGTTTATATTGAAACAACAAGTTCTTCAAATATTTTTCCTTGAATCTAGAATGAATCTGATCCTCAATATGCATCAAGATGCTTTAGAATCAAATATAAGATCTTCTAAAAGTTATTTGAATTTTAGATAAAATGGAGTGAAATATTAGTAGATTAGTCTTCCTTCAACTAGATAACAATGAGAAACCCATTCATTATAGCATTCATGAACAAAATGATCTTCTTCCTCCTCATCATTAAGTGTATGAAACAATGACAAATGAATATTATTGCTTCAAATCTTTTAGAAAACAAGAATGTAACATTGGTCAGTGGTTCTCATGATATCTCACTTTGATACCTTATTTTATCAGCCTATCTTTAAAATTTATGAACACCCTATTTTCTTTTTTCTTCCTTTTATATTCTTCAGAGAAAACTCAGAAAAGACATTTTCTATAAATAATTATAGAAATTCCCATGTTTTTTTGTTTCATTAGATCTCTATTCAATAGATTTAAAATTTCCTTCTTGAAGAATCGATCAATGAATGATTTCAAATATTTCATTTGAACTCACCAATAATACCGTGAAATTCTTCCTTCTAAATATTTTAAAATCATGATCTGTTACTTATAAAAAAATCCACACTTTTATTTCTTTCGAAAAACTCCATGTGAGCATGAGATTTTAGAATTTCCATGTGGATCTAATTCTTATCTAATGAAACTATTAACTCTTTCCAACATCACCTTCATTTTGATGTTTATATTCTTATCATGAATCACAATCCCTTTGTGACATATGATCGAAGAAGAAAAAAACATAAATCATCATTTGTTTTAATTTATTTAGAATATTCCATTTTTGGAAGCTTAATTTTTCTCTCAGTTAGTTCTATAAATTTTTTAAAGTATTGAATTATTATGATGAAGAATTAAAATCTGGAAAAGACTTATTTTCCACATAAATAATTATGATAAGATCAACTATAAGTCTTACTTTACACAAAAATACTTATGATTGACTTAAAGACTTATAATGAGGTTGTATGTTCATGAATTTTCCATTTTTATACCTCAGTGCAAAAACATAGGACGAACTAAAGTCTTATGATAAAATTATTATTATTATATCAAATACATAATGTGGAGTCCTAAGATACTTATTCTTAACTAATAATTCATATGATACAAACTTTTCTATTTTCAATAATTAAAATCATCTATAAATACTTAAGAGCACTTTTAAACTCATCAAAAACACTTCTCAACCAAAGTGATATATTTATAACATAGGGTTGACAAAAAAAGACAACTTATCCATCAAATATACAGTAAATTTACTATAGAATAATCTTTATATGATCTTTGTTAGCTTTTAATTGTTTCACACTAACATAGGCATGACATGAATCTCATATTTCATTATTAAGATGTAATATCCTTATCGTATAAAATTTTCTTTGTGTGTAGTCCCTACACATATTTTTTACCTTCATAGAAACTTTTCACTGTGTAAAACCTTCATGGATATTATTCACCATGTACTACATTCCTATGTATACTACCTATCACACAGGGTCCCACTGTGAACTCTATACATGGACTAACTCTATAAGCTATCCTATACGGACCACCTATGCATACTAATCCATGTGGAATAATTTTGTGTACACAATTCATAGACAACCTTCTCTGTATTTTTATCTTCACAAACCACCTCCATGATTTTCATTTCTTCCTCTATTAACCTACTTCATGCTTCATGGAAATTCCCCTAAAAACCTCGTTTTAACTTTATGATTTACGATAATTCCTCCATGTACTTCTATTCATTTTGAGAATTCTTTGCGGTGAAATTTATTTCAACTTTACAAAAATATCAATGATGATCTTATGAGGTAAATCTTAACTTTATTTATGAATTTAGGGATCATTATATAGGAGAATAACCCTGATAAATCCACTAATCACAAAACTATGGTTCATCCCTTTTTATAACTCTGTTGTGAATGTCTTTCCTTCACGACATCATGTACCGCATGCCCTTAGTGGTCCACCTCCACTTACTGAACCTTGACCATGAATTATGAGGCCACTACCGAATCACTTTTCAATTACATTAATCTCCATCATGAACTATTTACCTTTTATAAATTTCCTTTTTCAATATTTAGCATGGATTTACATATCGCTTACATAATATCCTTACCTTGAACTTCCTTTGTGGTCCATCTGCTATGTAACTCCTATGAGGAGTCACTAATACACATTTCCTTCACAATCCACCAGTCATGAACTTCTACATGGATTTTCATAAGTGCTACATAGTCATGTTGTTCCTTCACAAAATCCATCTTTTTCTATTTTTCTTTGAATACTGTATACACTTCTAACTTCTTCCAGAACAACTTTGCTAACAAACACACTGGAACTTTATCAATTAAATTTTTCAATAAACACAACCCCAAAAATACTAAAACGTGTTTTTAAGGTAATTTTTTCAATAATATCCCCCTTTGGGTCTATTGAAAACACTTTAATCTTCTTAACCAAATCATTGAAAAAATCTTGTTCACTTTCTCCTTAAAAAAACTAAATAACAACTATAGAATCACTCAACACGTACTATAAGACCACATGAGCCAATATCAGTGTGAGAAAAAAGATTAGCATGTAATTATAATTAATAAATCACTTCATTCTCAATATCAATCATTAAAACAACCCGTAACACCACAATTGGTAAACCACTTTCACTACAGACCCAAATTTCACCATTTTCTTAGGCTACCCTTTCATGATATATATTCAATGATAGAAAACATAGAACTTCATCATGTTTATATACTCCCCAATTAAAAATTGAATCATTATCCCCCCTTTATCATCTATACTCATCCCTTAACAGGTTTTATAAATCTCACACCTTCCATGAATAATATTTACACCCCTTTATCAATGAACCTAAAGGTAACTCTAGTATGGCCTATAACAAGGAAAACAATTATAATCACATAGGGAAATTTCTAACACACTTGGTGGAGTGAGGATTCCATATAAAAACTTTTTAAGTATAGGGAGTGACTAGACTCCAAGATCTAGTTATTTTCTCTCAAATGATTCCTCAGGTAGGGCCATTTCTATGATATCAATAACTTGAAGTTCAGTATACATGTACTCCAGTTTCACTAACCCATGATCCAATTTCTCCTTGATAAAATGATACTTGATTTCATTGTATTTTTTCCTTTAATAATGGATGATATTTTTGTTAATATTTATTTCAATTTAATTATCACATTTGATTTTTATTGGACACTCCACTTAAACTCCCATATCTTTAAGCTATCACTTCACCCAGAATAGTTGTGTGAATGCTTGAGTTGACTTAATATATTAATCCTCTATAGTGCTCAGTGAAATTTAGTCTTGCTTATTTTTGAGATAATAAATGAAAAATCCTATAATTTAAAAAACACCACTGGATGTTGACATTATATCTTCCGCTGAACTAGCCCAATCAGTGTTTATATATCCTCAAAAACTCTTGTTTCACTATTTTATTTTAAATAAAAATAAAATACACCATGAATTTGACATATTTTAATGTTATTTTTACCTTTATAAAGTGTTTTTATTTGGGATTACTTTTATATCTTTCATCTTTATAAGTGAAAAATACAATTTCAAGTTATTTGGCGATAAAATATAATAGGGTCCTAACAATCTACTTGTATTCTATGACACTGACTTCTCTTCCATCATCATCACTTGAAATCTTTATTTGGGTAGAAACCAGTGTTTTCATTACCATGGAATCCTCACCATATTTTTTCCAAACCATCTTGGAGTATTTGGATAAAGAGATGAAAGTACCATTCCTTCTTTATATTACCTATAGGCTAAGTAAAAACATCAAATATCTAATCATCAACATATAAAACTCACACCTCATGAATTCAAAAAAAATCTCACACTATAATATGTTAATTCCACCAAATATCATGTCATAAACATATATGATCATCATCATTCTATGATCACTCTCCTATTTGAGATAGATATTACGATCAACTCCACAAGGTTGAAATCAGATATTTTCTATTTATTGATCAAGGAAAGAATAATTCCCTCCTCCTTCTTGATTTAATCTATATAATTCCTTCTTAAGTTGGAAATTTTTTTCCTCATCTTCATGAATAATAAAATTATCAGGCTACTTAATGTTCACTTCTTCTTCAAGTAATCTATTTAAAAAATATGAATTGACATTGATCTATAAATCCTTGAATATTATTTATAATACTATATATAAGAATAATTGAATAGTTTATAGCCTATCTATAGTAGAAAATGTTGCATCTATATTGATACATTTTATCTAGTAGTATCTCTTTCCACACCAGTGATGAATTTTTTCTAATCACTACATTATCCTCATTCAGTTTGTTTTGGAAAGCCTATTTGGTTTTAATGATGTTATTATCTACCAACCTCAAAACAATTTCCTATGTATGATTATTTTAAATTTTTCCATGTATTTCATGCATTTCTTGAACCCAGTTTTCATCTTCAATGGCTTCTTAGAAAATTTTTAGCTCTAACTATGATAAAAGTAAATTTTCTTGTAGAGACGTCATTCTCCTCATTTTCACTAGTGTTTTATGGTCACTAATGATATTATTTTCAACAATTTTATCTCAAATATTTATTTTCAATATAGATTTGGGTCTAACTTCATCATGATTGTCATCCGTGTATTCTTTTAAATTTACCTTAGCCCCTTATTCTCCCCCTGATATGATCACCTCCTCACCACTTTCATTTAGAAACTGCTCATTGTTTTTATGAATATTTTTCTCATTATCTACTATAGTGACACCATTTATTTTGAAAACATTTCCTATAAATTTATGAAATCATTTATATAGTTTTATATTACCTGAGTATCCATGTAAAATACCTTCATCTCCATGAGAATCAAATTTCATGTGTTTCTCATTTTTGAGAATGAAATATTTACTTATAAATATTTGAAAGTACTTTAATTGAGGATTATTTATATACCACATATCATATAGAGTCTTTTATTATCCTAGACACAACAAATCTATGTTTTAAATGTAGAATAATTTCATTACTAATTCTTTCCAAAACTTATCTGGTAGGCCTTTTTCAATGGACATCATTCTGAATATATTGTTTATCACCCAGCTTCTCTTTTCAATGTCACTGTTTTTTTGAGTATTTATCACTATTGATACATAGTTTATTATCCAAAGATTCTTGATATAATACTATATCTTGATATTTCTAAAAATTATGCCATTATTGGTTCTAATTTTTTGGTTTTTTTATCCAGTTATCTTTGTAGATTTCATATGATACTATGTAATGTGACTAAATTCCACAGACATGCAAGTGATGACGATAAACCATACCATACTTCTTAATCGTCAATTAAAATAAATTAATATATCCTCCCATGAACATATATTACTAATATAGGTCAAAATACATGAAAATACACCAGTTTAAACACCCTTTTTGAATTCTAATCTTTTTCCTTAAATTTATTTTAAATAATATTTAATTTTGACAAACATCACACATGTGTGTATGACCACATGAATGTTTAGGGAGATCTCAATCTACCTCCTTTTTTAGTAGGTCTTCTATGGATTATTTTACCAAATGGAAAAGTTATTTAAACCACAATATTTTTTCTTCTTCCTTGGATAAAAGGCACATATATTCTTCTCCACTAACTAAGTAGAGACTCACCTTTTCATGATTTCCTTATATAACAACTACACCATCCATTCCCCTAATGATAAATGTCTTTTTGGTAAAGTTTATTTCATTCACCAAGTTACATATTTAAAAAAAACATAGTAAGTTGTGACTAAGGTCTTTAACAACCAATCCATCTTCACATATCATTTATTTACCCCCAAACTTGGGATTTCTTGAGCCAATAATCTTTAAGAATTTACTATTTCCAAATCCAACAACAGTTTCCTTTTCATACTTGATGACTATAACAAGATCCTAATTTCCAATAATATGGTAAGTACATATACTATCAAGGATCCATGTACTGGAATTATATAATTCTCTCAGATAAATCTCTACATCCACTTCTTTCTCATCTCTTTTTATTCTTGACCATTGTATTTGACTTCATACCCAATGCATATTTACACATTTTATCTTCTTTTGAATATGATGAAATAAATTTATCTTATAAGATATCAAATTGATTTTGTGTTTTCATCCTGATTTAATATTCTTTTAGTTTTCATGTATGTACACCTTTAGGTCTTTATATTCACATTAATTTGCATTATCGATGAGAAATATCTATCCATATGTCCAAATCATCCACACTAGATATAAGGACCATCAAAGGAAACCCTAGAATGTTTCACTTTTATTGGATTCCTTTATTTCTCTTATGTCTTAGGGTACCTCTTAGCTATAGAACATATATTTTTAGAATTTCCAATTTTCCTCAAAAATAACACCAAATTCATGGTGTATTCATACATGTATTTTCTACAACCACAGTTGTATTTTGGGTTCTTTGAGTGTTCTAATTCTGAGTATCACCTAAATCAAACTTCATATTTAGAGTGGGAACCCATGTCTTGGAATCAAATGACACCACCTTTTACTTAAAATCAAGTCCCATACCATATTTTTCACTCTTATGTATCCAATTATTTTACTGAGAAACCTTTGACTATATTTATAGAACTCAAAAATTCTATTCCACTTTTTATGCCACCTGTTTGATATGTTTTCCTTAGATCATACTGATATTCATGAGTCTGTCATGATATTTTATTGTTGGTTATATGCTAAAAACTTCTTCCTCAATATCTTCAATATATTTGGCTCAAATTTCTCTATGTTATTCAAACCATCAATAACCCAAGTATATTATTCAAATTTGAGATTTTACTCAACAATTTTCTCTAAGATTTATATATTTTCATATTTTATTTCTTAGATATATGTTATCAACTTATAATTTTCCTATTATTAATGTTGCATATAGAGTTTGGAATCAGGAACCACCACATTAGATTTCTTTTTTTTATCTCTAAAAACATATATCTCTTCAAAATTAGCTTCTAATTCCACATTTAGATAAACTCTTCCTTCAAATTATTCTTCATAACCATCATCTTTTATGATTTATTTATGATATCCATGAGAATATTATTTTTTAGGTCTTTGTAGTCCTCAATTTCATCCACTTTTATCTCTTTTGAGTTGTTTTCCTCTTGTGAAAGTAGGTTTTCCTTCTTGAAGAAGTTTTTATTAGTACTCCTCCTACCTTTAATATTGGTCGAGGATCTCTTTTTGGGAACTTCATCATCCTCATTATCATATTGAAACTTATTGGGACACTTTTTTATAAGTTTCCCAACCTTATCACATCAAAAATATGAGTGGAAGTTTTACATTGAATTTTTCTTTTCTAATTTTCAGATTTGAGGAAAGAAATAACATTAACCCATAAACATATTCTTATTCTTGGTCATCCTTCATGGTGGGATTATTTAATGCCTTGAATGAAACATCCTTGGAATTACCTTTTTCCACAACCTCGTTATCATCAGTTCTCATTTTATATGCTCCAAGATTACAATGAAGACTATTAATCATTAGCTTCTTTGGATATTTATCCTCAAGAATAGAGACTTCTAGATTAAATTGGAATAAAAACTTCTCAATATATGATTTATGATCCATAAATCATCAAGATATTCTCTAAGACTACACAATTACTCTATAATCATGTTTACCCGATCAAATAATGCATACATATATTCATTCAGGTGCATCCTCAAGTATACATATTTGTTTCTCATATATCTAAATTATTATTCTTTAAATTTTGAGTTTTCTTCATAGATATTGATCAAATTTTTTCACATGGAATACAATGATTTACATGAAATCACCTTCTTGTAGACTATGTTGTATAAGTATTCTCTTAAATAATTGATTTATATAGCCTCAATATCTAGTTATTTATGGTATTCTTATAATAATTCTTTAATATTCGTACTAACGGAAAACACCACTAATAGTGTCTATTTACACATCCATTCCTAAAGATCAGAATTAGTGTTGCATCTAATTCATCTATAGTTGAAAATTATTTCAATTGAATATATAATTTCATTTGTGATTAATTAATGCCATTGATTCCATCGAGAGAGAACATCGCTAACTTTAATATTTATCTTTGATACTAATTATTATACCCACTAAGTCAAATACACTAGAGGTGGGGGGGGAGGGTGAATCATGGTATGATAGATTAAAAAAACCCTATTTCTGATCATTTTTCATGGTTAAAAAAGAAACCCCTCTCATTTTCTTGTAGCAATGTATACTAAAATGAAATAATTTTAAGATACACAAAAAAAATTACTTGGTTCACCCAAACTAGGATTATCCAAGGAGAATACAAATTCAATGTATTGATTCACCAAAATCACTAACGATCACTATTGTTTTTAAATTTTTTAGAGTAGATTCACTATCCTTCTTAATTTATAACCATTTAAACTTAATAATGCATGACACTCTCTTCTAAAAAGAACTCATGGATCTTCTATAAGAATATTTAGATTTTTTTTCAACTATGATTTTCTTTATGCTAATATAGGGATGGAATTAAGATCCTCTTTCATTATTAAGATGAAATTCCCTTTAACATGTAAAATTTTATTTTCATATAATTATTTCATGAGTTTTTATTATTTATAGAAATAATTCATCATTTATAAAATTCATGAGTATTTTTCATTTCATACTACCTTCCTAAGTGGAATTATCATCATGAAAGTTCCCTTTGGGAACTACCCACATGGACTACCTCTATGTACTTCCCCATGTGGACCACCTCTACATAATTACCTACACAGATTGCTTCTACATACATATCTCATTGATTGCATTCTATACATAATAATCTCTAAGAACCTATTTCAAGATTCATGGTTATAACATTGCGAAGATCCTTTGTTCTTTACACTTCACAGTAATGCCTCTTTGATCCTCCTTCATGCTTCATGGTAATTCCCCTGTGAACTCATGGTCACTATGTGAGTGGTTCATGGGGAATTTCCTTATGAACTTGTAGAAATTCCCATGATGATATTCTGAAGAAAATTTTTAATCCCTAAATAAAGTGATTAGGGAATACTTATATTGGAAAATAATCACAATAAATTTACCAATTGGAAAATTATGGTTCATCCCTTCATGAAACTCTTTTGCATATAACCTTCCCTCATGGCATTGTGTACCATATATCCTTTTTAGTCCACTAAAAATTACCGCCTTTCAACCACTAATGATAATTCCACCATGAAATCCATTTGATATTATTTTAAACTCTTATAAAAACTATTTAACTTTTCCAAATATCCTTCACCAATATTTAACATGTCTTTTCATATCTCTTGCACGACATCCCTACCATGAACTTCCTTCATGGTTCGTTTTCTGCATAACACCTATGCAGATTCCTTACCATGAATTAATTTCATTATCCACCATCTATGAAATTACTATGTGTATTCACATAAGTAAAAAATGTTCATGAAGTTCCTTCATTAAAACCTTTCCTTTTTCATTTTTCTATGAAAACTTAAAAAACCTCCATGTGATTCTAGAACAACTTTGTTAACCCACTTTATAAAAAACACAATGGAACTTTATAAATTGAATTCACAAATAAAGAAAAACCCAAAAATACTAAAATACTTATTTAAGGTATTTTTTAAATATTTTTTCATATTTATTTCTAATGATTCAAAGTCTTGTTGGGTCACAATTTATATTTGACTAAATTGGGATTGAGTTTGACTTATATAGTTTCTCTAAAAGTGTTTTAGACTTAATCCAGAAGAGTTTTTAATGAGTATATAAAAGTTATTTCATATGATATGATACAATTTGAATTTGATGATAAATTTATAATTTTTTTTGGGAGATATGTAAAAGAGTTTTGGATATATTTTCACAATATATTGTATATGACACAATATAAGGTGAAATGACACAACATCTTTTTGGATTTAGTGAAAGTGGGAGATTGAAAGTGATATTCCCTAAAGACTTTATATATTTATGATATGAATATAAGTTATATAATATGGTACAATATAAACAAGGGTAAATTATAATATATATTCTATAAAATAGTTCTATATATGCATATGAAGTATAACATATTTTATGATAGAGGGGGTAGTCGTAATGCATGGAATGGGATTCCATGAAACTGCCTATGTGCATCATATTCTATGATTTGAGGCATGTCAAAGGTGTATAAAATATTATTTCAGGAAACTTACTTACCATGAATCGTATATTATGATTCATTTAGCAAGGCTATGATACTTATTTAGTATACAAATATTAATAGTTAAAGTTCAGATTGATCTTTCATAGTGTCTATTATTTAAAGAATCATTACATGAGATGTAATATGAGGTATGAGAAAAATTATTGCATTCATGTGATTTATTTATTGTCCAAGTCATTAACTCATTAATTATAAATCTTGATTTAATGCATGCTCATGGATCATCCTCAAGGGTTCTATAAGATCCCACTATCATGAGATAACAATGGGAGTGTGTTCATGAAATTCATTTCTTGGTTGAGACTCTCCTTTACTTTAAGATCTTCTTTTTATTAAAGGTTTAAAGGTGAAATGGAATTGTAAGGAACCATTACAAATAATGTTTTTCATCAGGTTCTCTCAATAAATACTTAGAACTAGAAGAATGAAACCCCAGAATATTTGAAGAGTGTTTTTTTCACATATTATTTATAATTAATTCATAATAGAATTACCTAAATATTGTATATTTCTTTCATTATTGTTGATCAATTCATATGACCTTCTTATTTCTCTATTATTTCATTAAATAATCCAATCCATAAATCCTCTAGAGGTATCCACACGTGCTCCAAAAATCTTAGAACATTGATGATGGAACTCCAGGTATTGGAAAATATGTACTCATCATCTTAAATAATGCATTATTGATCATAATAATAATCCTCTAGGATTTAATAATTCTTTATTATTCTTTCAGGCACTATAGAAGCACTGTAGCGGTACTATAGCATGGCACTGTAGTGGGACTCTAGATCAGCGGGTACTGTAGCAGCAGTAGGGCACTGTAGCAGTGACGGTACTTTGCAAGTATTGTAGCAGTCAGGTTACTATTCATAGAATGGGCATTGGGCCAAAAAATTGGGCCTACAGGCTATGTAATGGGATAAAATCCCACTAGGCCTTTGGGCTATGTAATGGGTGTCCCTCTACCCAGTTAAAAAATAGGTCTTTGTTTTGATTTAATAATAAATTGAGTCTTCGTCCCCAACCTTTTAAGAGGGAGGAATAAGATGTACAAATCTCATTTTTGAGAGATTACTTGAGATTTTATCTCAATGGATTTAAGAGAATTATCTTGAGATAATTTTGGTTGTGCATAATAATTCTCATATTACTTTTTAAAATGATATAAGTGGGTTAATATACTTAGGATTAAGAAATTTATAATTGTTCATAGGACCTTATCTAATTGTTAACTATAAATAAATCCCATGTCAAATAATAATATTATTATTATTATTATATTCTATGAAATGTGTTGACTCATGGATTATTTAAATATCATTTTTTAATAAATAAATTAATATTTATTTAAATGATATTAAATAAAATATATCATTTCAATTAGGATTATAACTCAATCCACTAATACTCCTTGGTTTTATAAAACCTTGAATAATAAATATTTATTCTAAATAAATATCATTATATTATTCATTCAATAAATAAATAAATAAATATTATATTCACTAACTGGATAATAAATATTTATCAATATTCAACTCACATATACTCCAAACTGGAATAACTGTTGATTGAATTTAAGAGATTAACATAACTTGAATAATTATTATTCCTTGGTCTTGAGAATAATATTTATTCCCAAATTAAATTCAAATAGAATTTAACTAAGTTCTAGATACTCTTAGTGTGTGAACCGCAAGGACACTTTCTCAGTGGAATTAGGAGGTCTTTCATAAAGTTTAATATTAGTGTATAGAAAAACATTAAGTAGCCCATAGAGAAAGATGTTAATGTCACATTGACAATAGCCTCATATGAATGCTTATTAAGTTATATAATCTCTTGGTCTCGATATCTCATCAATCAGGTTGTATAATTATGTCATCAACCTATATGAATTATATTTATTTCTTTGACTACATGAAAAAACTCATCGATAAATGACCATGTCCATAAACTTAATCAAATAGTTCCATTTTAATTAAAGGTCATAAGATACCATCTTCTCATTTTTGAAGGGACACATCCTTTCCCAACTTATCCATCAATATCATATCACTTATAACGCAAAAAACGTACCACATCACAAGCATATGTCATCATGGTTTTCATCAATATATCATATGATTTAATTCATGATATACATTAATAATAATATTAAGTATAAGAACCAATACACACATCTATATATTGGAATATCTAATGGCACATAAAAGATATTGAATTCTTCCTATTAGTTTTGTCTTTATAACCTTCCATCTTGGAGATTTACAAGTGTAAAATTCTTGAGAAGAAGTCTCAATATATTATGAGCCTCCAATAACTATTACTAAAAAAATCTATATCCCATTAGATAGATTCCATCCAACCATATAACATATGTTTAAGAATATTATCATAGAACTTCAAGTTTCTCATCACAGTGAGGAACTTCTATAACCTTTCAATGCAACAAATAATCTATAGAAATTATCAATTTAATGTTATGTAGAAGTGAACTCGTCATGTGATAATATATTTAACAATAATCATGTATGTGAATATATAAATAATTGGAAGTGTAAAGTTATTTGGTTTTAGGGAACCAACTCTAACATACTCCCCCTTACACTAGAGACAGATTTTAATGACTTTATGTTTGGAACACCTCACATGATATTCATGTTTCTACTAAGATAAGGCTTTATTCAATAGGTATACCACATTCTCCATTGTGTAAACTCTACTTACTGTGAACTCACACCCAGATAAAAATTCCTCAGAAGGTGATACATCTAAATTATATGCTTTATCCTTTGATGTGACCATGGATCCTTGGCTAGGATCACCACTATAGTATTATCACAATATAGTGTGATGACCACTTTACTACTAGGCACCACATCAAGATCCTAGATGAAGTTCCATATCCAAATTTTTCTTTATCTCCATCAAATTCCACAACATACTCAAATATACTATATAATCGACAACTATTGGTTTCTTTGATCTCTTATAGATAACAAATACTCTATTAAGGTATAACACATATACCAATCATAATTTCATATCAATATTGTTTTTTTAGAAATTTAAATCCATATATTCTTTGATGACTGGTTTTTAATCTCATTTATAAACCAAAAACATATCCTTATTATGACTCAGATACTTTAGGATATCTTTTATAACCATATTATGCATCTCTCTTGGCCATGATTAATATATTTTTACAATGCTCAAAGTGCAGGCAACATAAAACCTGATACATAGAATGACATACATGGGAAATCCTATCATTTATGCACAAGGAATACTAATAATAATCTCTCTACCCTCTTGTGTCTAAGGACACATTTTCTTAAAGATATTTATGCCATGTGACACTGGTGACACTATCCTATTGGATTTTTCCATTTCAAATCTCTTCAGTACCATGTCAATATATGTACTTTGACTTAGTCTAAATAACCTCTTAGATCTATCATGATGGATATTGATCCCTAGAATTTAGTATCATTCACCTAAGTCCTTTATAGAAAATAATTTTTTCAACTATATCTTAATATACTATAAGAATGATATCTAATTTTCCATTATTAATATATCATTAACATATACTACTAGGAAAATGAATATACTCCCACTAAACCTTTTTTTAGAAACTTGGATCACATTAATTCTTTATAAAACCAAAATTTCTTATAGATTCATCAAAATTAATTTTCTATGATCTTGATTCTTGATTCAATCTATTAACGGATCTCTATAAATTTCATACCAGATTGGTATCCTTTAGATTAACAAAACCTTAAGGTTGTGTCATCTATACATATTCCACAAGGTTTTTATTAATGAAGTTGGTTTTAAACTCTATTTTCTAAATTTAAAAATCATGGTAAGATGATATAATAAAAAATATTCTGATATATTTTAACATAACAACTCATGAAAATGTTTCATCATAGTTTATACATTAACTTTAGAAACAAACTCTTCTTTATAGGTATTTATTTAACCATCCCTGTCTAGATTCTTCTTGAATACTCACTTTTCATCTAATGAGATTTATATCCATTAAAGGATCTATAAAAACCCCAAATTTGTTTTGTTACATGGAATTCATCTTAAAATTCATGGTTTTTTTCACCTTGAAACTTCTAAAATTTTATTTGTTCCTTATAGGTCACAGGTTCATCATTATCAACTAATAATGAGTCCCCATCCTTGATAACTATAAAACTATATCTATCTAGATTTCTAACCTCTATAATGATCCTATATAGCATGAGGGTCTCTATAATAAACTATTACATGATGATTTATGAAATTTATTCTTATGAAAACTCTTTTTCATCTTGGGTCTTGAATTCATCGAAGTCAATCTTTCTCCCACTATCAATTTTGAAGATATTATACATATAAAGGAATATACATTATCTTTCCACTCTTAAATTTCTGTCTAAGGGTTTTTATGGATAATATCCCATTGTTTCTTATAATATTGTATAATGATACACTTTGTTCCTTAGGGTGCAATTTTATTGAGAAATAGAGTAATAATAAATTCTTTGCAACCTTACACATGTAAATGTGACAAAAAAAATTCCTACCATACAACAACTCATATGGAATTTAATTAACACTTTAGTTGAAGCTTAGTTTTTTATGTGTATAGAAGTTTTTAATTAATATCCCCAAAGGGATAATGAAATAATCACATGACTCATACTCGATCTCACCATGCCTAATACAACACAATTACTCCTTTCACTAACACCATTCCACTATGTTGTATAAATAGGTGTGTGTTATGATAGAATTCCAAACTCCCATAAGATAATTGATGAAATCATAGTAAAGATAATATATTATGTGGTATAAGTAGAGTTTCTTAATTTTATTACCAAGTTTATTCCTGACTTCATTATTATAATCCTTAAATTTTTCAAAGGATTCAGACTTATACATCATTAAGTAGATATGTACATGTTTACTAAAGTCACTGATAAAAGTTATTAATTAAAATTATCCATCCATAAATTCAACTAGAAAAGGTCCACACACACACACATATATATATAAAAAAATTTAATAAGCTATGGGGATCTTACATCTTTTCCACTAAATTGATATTTGGTCATTTTGTCTTATAAAAAAGAGTGAACTATATTTAAAGGTTTTATTTCAAAAGAATATCAATACCTTTATTGATATAACTTTGGTAAGAATTTTTATTTTACATGACCAAGAAAATGATTCCTTAATTGAGTGTGACATGAGTAATATGAACTTGATTCATTAGTGATTTCTAAAACTTGGTTTTCATACTCTAGTTTGGAATGAGTAATATTAAGATGGGTCATCCCATAACATATGTTATATTTATAAAAGTATAAACTCTTATTTATAAAATTGAAAATAAATACATATATATCTAAAATGTACACTGAAATCTATTTATATTAACTAATTAGTAGAAATATAAATATTACATTCTATAATAAATGCACCTGAAGCTTTTGATATACCCAGACCCAACATAGGTTCATCGGGGGAGGGGGGTGAATCTGTAAACAATAATCCAATATTTCCTTTTATGGTTTATTATAAAATATAACTTGTTAAATTGTTAGAGTGATTGATCTCACTTCTTAACTCGAACACATTGAGGAAATAAATAAATAAATACACTCTATGCTCAAGGTTTGCTAATCCAAATTATTAGCTAATTCATGGTTTGATCCAGACTCACCTGAGATCATAAGATCAACTTTAGTCACCATAATAAATAAAAATGAGAAGAGAAATATTATTTATTCATGATATAAAAATATAATAGAACTATATCCTGATGATTATATTGATAAAATGTACCACTATCTCATATTTTTGAGGTAGGAAATATCCTTACCCTCTGATAATTATCTCCTAATAATATTACAGTGCTCCCATGCATCTTATTTGTATAGAACATGTGTGACATATTTCTTTATTTATCAACACTTATCGCAATTGTGATGATAACAAACACAGACCAATCATTTATACTCTTTATCATCTTTTTCTTCCACTTTCATTGGTGCAAGTACTCTATTTCTCTTCTCTCTTTTTGTGAAAACAATTCCACACAGTTTTTCTTCAATGATACACTCTTGATTAGGAATAATATTATTGATTATTCATTATAATTTGTGAATAATATCTTCATCAATATGCAATATTATGTTCTTATTTTGTATTATACAATAACAATATTCTCATTCTCATTTGAATTTCAAATTCAAATTAAACCTTCCAAATTTCTTTAACCACTCTTAACTTATCTCACTTATTTTGGAGTTATTGGATCATCCATGGTATATTAGTCTCCATTGATCTGATAGGAAGAATTTTAGATCGAGTATGAGAAGATTATGAGTCATTAAATGAGTGATGTTATTATATCTACTTAAATATGTGTCTCTTCTCTGACCACGACTAAAACCATGACATGTTATATGCCTTTTCAGACACTTTTCACTTGACACAACCTCCACTGTGATGTGTTTCATGTCATTTATGTCTAACTACACTGAATTACTTAGAAAATATCTCTCAATATTCCTTATACCATATCATGTTCTCCACCCATAATTCCAGATAAGGATATTTTACTCACAACACAAATTGCACCATGGTGTGGAGCTCCCCATTTCAAACCTCAAACAATTTCCAATCTATTTCACTCACTGGGAATAAGTCTACTAAATACTTAAAGGACTTATCAAAATGGACACCAAAAATTAACCATGACATGATCTTCACAATTTATATTCCCTAATAAATTCTCTTACATAGGTCACCATGACTAGATTCAAGGCATGAACTAGTATTGTCATTTCCAATAGGGAAACTTTTCAACTAAAATTCCTGCTGAAACACTCATTTTAGAAATAAATTTTTTGTTTCCTTAATATTTTATGTTCTCCAGTACTACATAGTGTAGTAAAAAAATTCATCCTTAGAACAAAACTAAAAAAACACTAATTTATTGAGTAAATTCATTATTTTCTCTTCCCACACCATCTCCATCCTCATTTCATGTATGAGCACAACATATTGATGTCACCATCACTTCATACACATTTATTCAAAAAAAAAATATATTCTATGTTCATTTAATAATTCCAAAACCATGAAATAGACTTCACATAAAATTAGTCATCATAAAACATGTGATTTTGAATATGATTTATGTATTGAAAACAAAATACATCATAATAATCATATCTATTCCATCTCTTTTTCACTTATTACCATTATCTTCATGGGATCAACGATTTTCCAAAATTAATCTTATGATTAAAAATATCCACCTTTGGATTTTATTGGAAACTAAGGAAAATAAATCACCTTTTAAATCACCACACTTATAAATTAATCATAAGTCACTAATTCTATGACCACATGGGAGAACTTTGTATATAAAATAAGAACATTGAGCGATAAAATATTATTATCCACAATAGAGACTTACATTCACCTCTTTACTACTTGACACCAATAACTATTTATACTAATTGATAATCCATTATATACTAATTATAAAGAAACTAAAATGCTTCTTTAAATTATAAAAACCATCCCTTAATCTTATATATGCCAATTTTATGTATATATACTCACCAAACATGTTAGAATATGTTACATGCGTACTTTACTATATATCCCTTTTAAAATTATTTCTAAATATATACTCCCCCTAAATAAGAGATCATTACCCCATCAGGTAAAAACACACATATTTGGGTTTGACTCCCCCTATATATTTTCTTCCCATTTTTTAATACATTAATGAAAAAACATAAGATATTTTTGTTGTCTTTTCTCCCCCTTTAAAAACAAAAATCCAAAGAACAAGTGAGATAGGTGAAAAAATTTCATTATACCCTATCCTTTGATGAATAAAGGATAATAAATATTATTAAACCTCCATTAATTGGTATTCAACTCCTAATTTGACTGAAAACCTCCTTATTCAACCATTTTTTTATTTAGATACCATTTCATATTAAGAGTTCACATCTTCTTCTTAAATTCATAAAAATGGCATGGTAAAGTCTCTTTAATATTACTACTCTTTACTTATTTATTTTCAGAACATTTACATTGTTGTCTTGAAATTGTAGCACCTAACTCTTATATTTTTCTCTTATATCTTCTTATTGATATCACTCTTCTGACCTTATTCTTTATGAGTCCTATTTTTCCACCATTTTTAGAGTAAAAAATATCAAAATGTTTGATAACATATTTCTTATTCTTCTTAGAAGACATATTTATCTTAAATGTATTATTTATCATGTCTATAATTAGAAATTATTTAGGCTCTTGTTGTTAAAACCATTGAATATATAGAATGACAATACACTCTATAGAAATAAGACCTTTTTGGTCACATCTCCCACATACTTTATTCAATCTATTAAATTAATTCTTCAACATATCACTTTACTATTGAATAGTTTCCTATTTTACTTTGTTTGTTTGAAAGGGTTGTATCCTCACATATGTGTGACATATATCACTCTTTATAGACTAAAATTTGCTTCCTATAAACTAAAAAAATTAACATATGCCTATAGCCTTTTCTGAACCAACAATGGCCATAAAATTCCAATCTTCTTCCCAAACTACTAGTCATCCCTACATCAATACTCTTCTAAAATTCATATTTATGAAAGAATTTATGACCTCCATTTAATGAAACATAACTTTGGGATACTATATACATATACATATTCATTATATATTTTTTATTTAATTTTTATCTTCATTCACAATATGAAATTTTCCTTTAATGTTGGATTTTACATAATTAAATGGATTTTAAATAATCAAATCTTGTGTACTTTTATTCACTTCCCTAAACTTTTTTTGGGAATAAAACTTTTATCCAATGATTCCATGATATTAATGAATATTTTTTTGTGATTATTTTTTATTCGTATAATACTCAAGTCTCTCATCAACCACAAAAATACTCTCTTACCTTGATAAATTTCACACTTCATGCTTGGATTTACAAAATTCATACCAAATTTTTTTTGATATAATATTTTTTCTTCATTTGATCCAACTTGAGAGATTAAATATTTTCTCTTAAGAAATACACATCTTTTTAAACAATTCAAAATTATTCTTCTCATTAGTGAGTACGTCTTTTACTTCCTTAACTCTTAGGAGCAACTGAAATTAATTCTTTCTGAATTAATATTTATCAAATTAAACCAGATTGGATGCATTATTAATTATTAAATTTTATTTTCCCATATGAAAAATCATAGATATTATATTTTATAAATACTTATTCAAATTATACTCTATTTTAGATTCATGTACCTCTTCAACACTGCATGATGAAAAAAATTATTTCTTTAAGTCATTTTTTTCATATGATTCCATTTCATTCATTATTGAAATGAATCTATTTTCACTTATACTACTTGAGGAACAATGACTCACTCTTAAATCACTTTATGTTTCATCATTCTTAGATAAAATAACTCCTAATTTTGGAAAAAAAAGTTCTTTCTTGAACTCCTTGATAAGAACTCACCTTATTATGAAATTATTAAAATTAATATATTAAATTTAATGATAGTACTTCTCTTTATCTTCACTTTAATATTATTTGAGATTTAGAAAATTTTAAATTAAATGTCCAATACCCCCATATCTAAAAATAATCAAAGTTAAATTACCCTAAAATTTACTTGTACCTCTTTAGAAACCTCTAGAGACAAGTGACAAGATATTTTCAACTTGACATCAACATATTCATCTATGTATGTACTTAAAAATTCATCTTAATATAATTAAACTTCCTATATTTTATTTTAGGTCATTTATTTCTTTACGGGATTGAATGATTTTCCTTCTTATCTAAAATATTCTTCTTTTGGATACATTCATTTCTAATCTCATATGAAACTGAGATGTTTTGAAAGTCATCCAGAGGAAGTGTTTCAATATCATGATCTTCTAAATTTGAGAGTTTGGTAGAATACATGCCTAGTAATATATGAAGTATATTATCTCAAAACATTTAAAATTTAAGAGCCTCACCTAGTCCTCTAATGGTGCTCAACACGATATTAACCATTATGAAGAATTCATTGGAAAATTCACCTTCTAGAATATGTATATCTTTTTGCTTCAATCAAAAATTTGTAATTTAACCAATTTTACTTTGAAATTTATATTATAGATATTTTATATCTTTTCCAAAATGTATTTTTTAGGATTAAACCCTATAACATTTAAAAAAATAATTTTCTAAAAGTGAGGAAAAAATGGAATACCTTACACACCCATTAATCTCCAAATTCTTCCTTGCATCCCAAGTCAAAGATAATCCTTATGAAATAAGTTTAATTCCATTAGTCATAATATCTAGAACATCTATACCTAATGAAATCAAGTAGGGTAGCATTTTTTACTTTTAAATATTGTAATTTTCTTATTGAATATTGTAACTCCCGTATTTCTCAAAAATTTTATACTATCCATAATAGATATAAAAATATAGATCACAAAAAAACTATACTAAACACCTTAAATAAAGAAACTCATTTACTTCTTCACTTATTAAAGAGAGAGTATAACTCAAATACCAACTAATTTGAAAAAACCTTCAAAGAATAAAATTTAAAATTTCTGATATTCGCCAGAAACTTGATTTCTCTTGTACTAATTGATGCACCTAGGAATGATATAGGTTTATTGGGGGGGTGAATTATTGGATAATAGTAATATATCTCCTTTTATGATTTCATAAAAAATCAACCTCCAATACTTGTTAGTGTGATCAATATCATTACTAAAATCACTCACACCAAGGAAAGAAACAGGCATGGACACTTTATATATAAGTTTCACTACTCAAAATGATTATCTAATACTTGGCATGATCTATACTCACCTAAGATCATAACATTCACTAGAATCACCATCATGGATACTAAAAAGTAGGGAATATAAAAAAATGATATAATAATATAACAATATTGTCTCCCAAAAAGTATCCTTACAAAATGAATTGTTTTCTTATACTATTGAGGTATGAATTATATGACATCCCACGTCTTTATCATACATTAATTCTTTATTTATTAGATAATATTACACATAATAAAACACAAAAGACTGAGAATTCTAGTATCTTTGGGTAATTAGGTACATTACATAACAACTTAAAATAGGGGTAAATATCCATTGTTGAAAATTTCCTTTACATTATCATAATATTACATAATACTTAAAACTGAATAGGATAACATATGGACATACACATGAAAAAGGGTGATCTATAAATCTCAATAAGGTAATAAGAAAAGAGTAACATGAAAAAGTATTACATGTTAGATAATAGACATATAAATGGTACATAAAATGGGTTACAATCATAAATTTGAATAATGAGGCATGATATATCATGATAATATAATGGTTGCATGGGAATGTGGCAACAAATTTAAACATTGAATCATAAGAATAATTCAAGGCTAACCACCAAGACAACATAACATAATGTACTTAAGATAACCTCATGCACACTAAAAATGGAATCTCATGAGACTAAAACATTACCCAATTCATTTTAGGGCTATATAGTAACACCCATTATGTAAGATATAATGGTATCACCTGGCGCTATCTGGGTGCACCCATCATAATCATATCATGTATGTGCATAAGTGTGCTGTATAGATCATATAAAATGAGGACATATTTTATCACATTTAATACCATGATAATGGAGTTTGTATTACATACATGTAACTCCCCAAAAAATAAGTATAAGTGTATAAATGTGAACACCCTTGATAGGAAATGGGTATAGGTATTCACTATATGATTATTTGGTATGGAAAATCGCAGTGAAATTTCAGGAGCCCAATGGGGGCACATAAATGTTCATGGGAGGGATTAATGTGATTGGAAGGGGAATCTCATCACATTTAAATAAAAAGGTAAGTAATAAGGATGTATAAAAACATATCCAAACATGAAAAAATGGAAATAAATAGGCATAACATAAAATAGGTGCTTGAATAAAAAGGTGAGAGGGAGATCCCTTACCTTGAGAGAGTGATTCAAAAACCATGGGAGAATATTCTTGAGAGATTAGGGACATATTAGGAGGACTCTAGTGAGGTTAGGTAAGAGTAAGGTTTGATCCAAGGTTTTTGAGTGAAGAGGAATGGGATCTTGGGTGGGTTCATATAGTAAAAGAGGGGGGATTTCTTTATTATTTCCCAAACTTAGGTTTTTGGACTATATATAATTAAGTAACCAAAAATCACATAACTTACCATGGTTTTTGAAAAAAAAATTATACCAAAGGGAAGTATTTATTATTATTTTATAAGTCCAAGGGATGAACTTATTAAAATATTACCCTTGGTGAAGTTGTAGTGAGTCATGTTCTTAAAGAAATGACTTTAAAACCTTAAAATATATTATAGGTTTTGGAGGATTCATAAAGAATTTATAAAATTAATAAAATAAAATAAAAACACATTAATTTTAAGTGGAAACATATATTTTTTCATCGATACCTTTTATAGAATTTATTAATTCACTTTTGGGTCATTATGATGTCATAATACACACCGTATGTTTATACCGTATTTATTTTTTACCTAAAAATTCAGCTATCTCAGAAAATTATGAAAAATTCACCATTGGATAATTTTAAAATTCTGATTTCAAAAATAAAATTTATTTTATCCAAATAATTTTCTATATATGTAAATTTTCAATTCTAAAATAAGAATATACATTTATTGAGAAATGATGGGTTTTTTGATAATAACAATTTTCAAACCCTTATAAAAATTATTTTTTACTTCGTAAAATTATATTATAAACTAGAATTAATAAATGTTATTTAATAATATTATTTTATTAAAATGTAATTTATTTAAAAAATTCATCAATTTATCAAAATGAATGCCTTAATTAAAATTACATATTACCCAAAAATACAATTTGTGTGTTATCGAATCAAAATAATTTATAAAGTAATAATAAGAAGAATAAAATATAGCCATTATTATATTTAAAATACTATATACATATATATATTATTAGGTTATTGATACATATCTTTTTATTACACCATAAAATTCCATGAGGATAAGGTCCGTGATGGTGAGACTTTCATGGTGTGGTTTAGCATGGTTTGGGTAGTGATCTCGACGAGCTTTAACTTCTCTCATAAACAGTTTTTCTTATGATTTAGTTGTTGGATATCATCTTGGGATTGTTCAAGGGAAAATAATAGTGATTCTATCTCCCTTATAATCTTTGATAAATGGGCTTCATAGTGTATGATCTTACTATTTGAGGCCATCAATTCCTTTGTTAGTGTTAATTGGATTTGTCAAAACACTTTATTTATTCTAATTATATGACCACTATTCAAAGAGTATATTTACAATGGTTATGATTCTTATTGGTATTTTAAATATGATATAATATTATAAAACTAAGGAATTGCATGTGTTTTCCATAACTAAAATACATAATAATACATGTAATTAAATCACAAAGGGAATTTTATTTATAAAATTTCTAGTTGTTACAATACTCCCCCCCTTCAAAAATTTCACCCTCAAAATTTTCATTTATTAGACTAAAAAAGATGAGGGTAACTCTATTTCATCACCTCCTCACATTCCCATGTCTCTTCTTCAAACTTGGGGTTTCTTCATAGCACTTTTTCGAGGTGAATTATCTTATTCCATAGAACTTTATCTCTATAATCCAAGATCTTCACTAGTTTCTACTCATATGAGAGATCATTCTCCAATGGTACCACCTATAGATAGATCACATGTAAATGTTTTGGTATATAATTTATTAATAGGGATACAATGAACACATCATGTACTTGAGATGGGTTAGGTGGGAGTGGTAGTCAATAGGACACCGCTTTGATGATATCAAGGATCTCAAAGGGACTGATGTATCTTGGAAAAAGATTTACCTTCTTCCCAAATCTATTGACTTTCTTCAATGGAGATATGCAGAGAAATACCTTTTCTCAAACCTCAAAATCTAAGTCTCATCAATGATTATCAAAAAAGTTCTTCTATCAACTATGATTAGCCCTGATGTGGTTCGGAATGGCCTAGACCTTTTCCACCATTTCCTTGACTATTTCAGGACCTAGCAATTTGTGTTCCTAGAAGTCATCCCAACATGCAGGTGTTATGCACCTCTTCCCATAAAGGTCTTTATAAGGATCCATTCAGATGATTGGGTGAAAGCTATTATTGTATGAGAACCCGAAAAAAGGAATATGTTGATCCCATCCTCATTTGAATTCAATTGAGTACGCTATCAACATCTCCTCGAGTGTCAGGATAGTATTCTTAGATTGGATATCAGTTTGAGGGTGATAATTTGTGATGAAGATCAAATAATTATTTAGAGTATGTTGGATAATCTTTTAGACCTTCAAGGTAAATATTGGATCTTGATCAGATAAAATTGATAGTGGTGTTCCATGGAGCCTCACCACTTATCTAATGTATATACTTGCAAGTTGATGGAGATATAAGTCCTCTCAGATTGAAATGAAGTGAATATACTTTTTAAGATGATCCACCACAACACATATTTCATTATTTCCTCCTCTTGATGACTTCATAAGACTAGTAAAACATTTCATGGTAATGTTTTTCCATTTCTATATAGGTATGGGTAATGGTTGCATAATCTCCTTGGATGTTTTTACTTTTATTCTTCACTTGATGACATACAAGATACATTGATATATATTCTACGATATCCTTATTCATATTGTCACACAAATAGTTCTCTCAGAGATCTTAATACATCTTTATGATCCCTAGATGGATGTATAAGGTTGATCTATGTTCATCATATAACAGATCCATCTTTAACTCAGGATTTTTTGGTACACATAGTCATGAACCAAATCTTACAAATCATTCTTCATTAATTTTGAACTATGAGGATTTCCATTTTCATATAACTTCCACCTTTTTCTTAATTTCCACATCATCACTTTTAGAGTCCTTTATATTCTCTATAAGGTATATATGAGAAATCATTTTTGAAATTATTGATGATGTTCCCTTGTTTATGAGTCCCATGTCCATCCATTTCAAGTTTAAGAAGGCTGGGTCCTTCTCAATTCTCATCAATAATAAAATTGCAGGATCCTTTCTTCTTAGAGTGTCAACAATTTTATTTCTTTCCCCAAGATGGTAATGTATTGAGTAGTCATATTACTTAATCATATCTGACCATCTTCACATAAAAATAATAAACTCTTTCTATGTGAATATATACTTGAGGATCTTATGATCCATATATATTTCACAATTCTCCTAAAAGAGATAATGATTCTAGATTTTTAATGCGAAGATCACTAAAGATAACTCCAGATCATGTGTTGGGTAGTTCTGTTCATGAACTTTCAATTGTCTTGAGGCATAGGATATCACTTTTTCATTCTTCATCAATACAGATCCTAGGCCCTTATTTGAAGCATCACTGTTTACCATGAAAAGTTCTGCACTTGCGGGTAGTTTAAGTAAAAGTGTATTGATAAACATATTTTTAAACTCCTTTAATCTCTCTTCAAATTCATTATTCCAAAAAATCTTGACTACCTTATAAGCTAGTTTGGTTACAGGGTTTGATAATCATGATAAATTTCTCAAAAATAAATGATAATACCCAGATAATCCAAGTAAACTATGAATTTATATCATAGATTTTATCCTTTTACATCCTTTAATTTCTTATATCTTTGAGGGTTCTATATATATTCCATTTCTTGTGATAATATCCCTAATAATGAGGATTACTTCAACCAGAACTCACATTGTTGTACTTTTCATAAAGCTTCCAATTTTATATAGTTTCTAGCACAGTCTAAGATTCTCCTCATGTTCCTCCCTGATTTTAGATTATATTAGAATATTATATATAAAGACTATCAAAAATTTATTGAGGTAATCTATAGACTCTATTCATCAAGTCCATAAATATTGTTGGAGCATTAGTGAGTCCGAATGACATTACTATGAACTCATAGTACCTATAATTTGTATAAAAAGTGATCTTGGGTATATCCTCCTTCTTCACCATTAATTGATAATACCCTAACCAATGATCCACCTTGGAGAAGTATTGGGGTCCATGTATATGATCAAAAAAAATCATCAATCTGTGGTACAAGATACTTGTTCTTTATCTCAATCTTTTTTAGATAACAATAATAAATTCAAAGGTGTATTGACACATCCTTCTTCTTGATGAAGAGAACTAGTGCACCCCATGGTGAAGCACTTGGGAATATTAACCATTTATCTAGATTCTCATATAGTTGTTTCTTTATCTCTTTAAGTTCCAAAAAATTCATTTTATATAGAATCTTAGACAATGGTAATTCCTTGGGTATAATATCGATTGAAAAATCAACCTCTCAGCTAAGAGGAATACCAGATAATTCCTCAAGAAACACATTAGAGTATTCTATCATGATGGGAATGTCTTCAAGGATGATCCTTTCCTTATACTAAATCATTTGATCAATATACATTTTCTTACAGGGAAATAATATTTTTTTCTTAAGATATTGGTACTAAAGAATATTCATCCTCCTCCTTGAACTTTTATATAATCAGATGATGATTTATAACATGAAGAGTGATTTCCTTTTTTTAGAAATTTATATTGTCTCTATATAAGGAAAACCAATATATACCTAGAATTTCATAAAATTTTATTAAATGGAGTATCACAAGATTTTCTAGGAAGTTCAACCCACAAATTTTGATATGGGAGGAGTTATATACTTGGGATGAAATAATTTCTCCATTTTCCAATTTCATCGATATCTCTATTTCCATGATTTGCGGTGGTTTTTGAATAGTTTTACTAAACTTTCATGATATGAAGGAATGAATATAACTAGAGTCAAAAAGTAAATTTTCTTTTCTTGAATTAATAACCAACATACCTATCACTAATTTAATAGCAGGATCCACCTTAGCAGTTGTGAAGGTATATGCTCACCTTACTACTTTGGAGGTTGTTGGAATTGATTTCCTCCAACAACCATTGGCGTAGGGAAGTGGTTTTTATAGTGTCCTTGTTCCTTACAGTTGAAACATTGTAAAATAGGTTGAGGGTAAGATGGATTATTCTTTTCTTCCATTGGATTGGTGGGTTTCTCTCATCGACAATCACTAGTTAGGTACCCTTTATTTTCACACCTAAATCATTTACCCATACCCATTAGAAAATTTCCAGGGTGATTCTTTCTACACCTTTAATAGGTGGGATGTTGAAATTAATTACTACCATTAGATTTATCCATTTCACTTCCAAAATTAAACTCCACTTTCAACTTCTTATCCTCATCAGAGCCTTGATATTCTTTGATCCCTATTTTGAATTTGAGGTTACTTCAGGCAATTTCTTCATAGCTATCAAAGACTTGGATTATTGGAGATTTTTGTAAAAAAGGTTTTATCCCCCAAAACAAGACATCAAATTTGTATTTGAGGGTAACGAAAAAGCCGAAGGTGTATTGTTTAAGTGTTGAGAAGTTTTCCTCATACACCCTGATGGATTAATTGTCTTTTTTCTTAAGTTCAAGGAAATCCTTTTCCATTTTAAGTCAGAGAGTGTGAACAAAATATTTACTAAAAAACATTTTTTAGAATTACTTCCACCCCATCACTTCAATCAATTCCTTATAATTCATATTCTTCATCAATTTCCACCATTGATCAGATTATCCATCTATATGATAGACAATCAGTATAACTTTCTCTTGCTCAAAACATTTAAGGATGGAGAAGATATTCTCAATGGAGTTGATCCATTATTCCATGATTAAGGTATGTGATGATCCATTGATATTTGGTAGACTTTGTTGCATAAATGTCTCAATTATAGCTTGTTATTTCTTAAGGGTATTTGTAAATTCATCTTGATTTAGGTTTCTATTCATAACTTGATTTAACTGAGATAGTATCATCACAAAGTTTCTAATTCCTGCTCCCACCTGGTTGGGAATCTTGTTGGGGTAGTCATGACATTTCAATTTACATTGGTTGTTTAATTGTTTCCTCCTATTTTTATCCTTTGGATATAATAAAGAGAAAATTAGGTATGAGTATTTTTTAACTATTAAATTTAGAAATGGGAATCCAATGACATTAAAGGGATAAATTATAAATGAAATTTATTCCTTAACTTATGAATTTATAGATTTAAATCTATGTTAGCCATAATATATTTCCTAACATAAACTCTTATGGGAATTTTTGTTCCCTTAATAACGGTTCGTAATGAGATTGTGAATTTACCAAATCTTATCCATAAGGAGTGTCAAAATAGGTGTATAACAAGACCTGTTTTCATGCACCATTTCTCAATTGAGTCCATCTTAATGTGTAGTTTTCAAGTTTTTCCCCTAGGTATATTTGTGCTAGATCCACATCCACTTGTAGTATCTAGACATGGATGTATTTTCTAGGAAACCACTTACTCTATACTTTAAAAATTTTTGGGATCCATTATTTTGTTAATTATTATAACTAAGGATTTTACTAGAGTTTTCTAATCCTAATCCCAATAATAACTAAACTTTACTTTGATACCAAATATGAAAACTTGTGTCTTTATTACACATTAAATAATGATTTATTACATAAGATTACATATAATAAAACCTAGAATATCAATAATTATAGTGTCTTTGGATGACTAAGTAAATTACATATCAACTTAAAATAGGGGGTATATCACCATTATTGAAAACTTACTTAACATGATCATTATATTTCGTTCATAATTAAAACTATATTGGACAACCTGATGACATACATAAGAAAGGGGTGAGCAATAAATCTCAGTAAGTGAATAAGAAAATAATAACATGAAAAAAAGTATTAGATGTTATAAAATAGGTATATGAATGGGAAATAAAAGGGTTGATAATCATAATAATTAAAAATGATTCATGATATAACATTAAAACATAATAAAAACATGGTAATGTGGAAACAACTTCAAACATGATATTTTAAGCACAAGTCAAGGTTAACCACCAATACCACATAAATTAATGTGCTTAGGATAACCTCCCATGAACTAAACATGTCATATGATGATACTAAAAAATTAACCAATGAATTGGAGCACTATCTAGATGCACCCATTGTGTAAGCTATAACGGGATCACCTGACACTATCTGGATGAACCCATAATAATCATATCATATATATGCATAAGTGTTCCACATAGATCATATAATATGAGAAAATATTTCCTCAAATTTAATCCCATTATAATGGAGTGTGTATTTGATTCATGTAATTCCCCAATAAAATAAGTATAAGTGCATAAAGGTGAACACCCTTGATATGAAATCAATATGAGTATTCATTACACAATTATTTGGCATGGAAAATCGTAGTGAAATTTCAGCATCATAAAGGGGGCACAAAAATGATCAAGGGGGGGGATTAATAAGAGTTAAAGGGATATTTAATCACATGGAAATAAAAAGGGGAGTAAAATGGATGTTAAAAACACACCCAAACTTTCACAAAAGTAAATGAAGAGGCATAACATAAAATAGGTGCTTGAATAAAAAGGAGAAAGGGAGAACCCTTACCTTGAGAGGGTTATTCCTAAAGTTTGGAAAGAGATTATTGAGAGATTGGGGGAACCTTGGGAAGACTATATATATATATATGGAAGATAATAACTTGCTCAACGGTTTTTTAGTGAATAGTAATGGGCTTTGGTAGGTTTTATATAATAAAAGAGAGGGGAGTTCTTTATTATTTCCCAAACTTAGGTTTTGGACTCTGTATAATAAAGTAATCAAAAAACATTGTTCCCATGGTTTTTTCCCATGTTTTCTATGAAAGGGAAGTGGTTTTTATTATTTTATATGGAAAAGGGCTTAAATTATTAAAATATTACCCTTTGTGATGTGGAAGTGAGTCATGTTCTTAAAGAAATGATTTTAAACCCTTAAAATATATTATAGGTTTTGTAAGATTCATAAAGGCTTTATAAAATTAATAAAATAACCTAAAAACACATTAATTTTAAGGAAAAACATATATTTGTTCTTGGATACAATTTATAGAATTAATTATATCACTTTTGAGTCATTATGATGTCATAATACACACCGTATATTTATACCATATTTAATTTTTACCGTAAAATTCGATTATCTCATAAAATTATGAAAAATACACCATTGGATAATTTATAAATTATGATTACAAAAATAATATTTATTTTTTCCAAATAATTTTTTAAATATGTGAATTTTAAATTTTAAAATAAGAATTTACTTTTATTGTGAAATGATGGGTTTTTTTATAATAACATTTTTTACCCATTATAAAAATTATTTTTGACTTTGTAAAATTATATTATAAATTATAATTAATAAATAATATTTAATAATAATATTTTATTAAAATATAATCTATTTAAAAAATTCATTAATTTATCAAAAAGAATGTCTTAATTGAAATTTTATGTACCAAAAAATATAATTTCTGTTTTATCAAATCAAAATAATTTATAAATTTGTAACAATAATAAGATGTAAATATAGCCATTATTATATTGAAAACACAATATACATATTCATATTATTATGGACTTGATACATATCCTTTTATTACATCATAAAACACCCCGAGGGTATGGTGCGTGATGATAAGACATTCATGGGGTGGTTCTGCGTACATGGTTGGGGTCGTGATCTTGATGAGCTTGAACTTATCCCATAAATGGTTTTTCTTATTCTTTAGTTGTTGGATATAATCTTGGGATTAGTCAAGGGAAAATCCCAGTGATGTTATATCCCTTAGAAGATCCAATAAATGGGCTTCATAGGGTACGATCCTACTGGTTGAGGCCATTAATTTACTTTGTCTGTGTCAATTGGATTTGTTAAAACACTTAATTTATACTAATCATATGATCATTGTACAGAAGATATATTAATAGTGGTTATTATTCTTATAAGAATTTTAAATCTAATAGGATATAATAAAACCAAGTAATTTTATGTGCTTTACATAAACACAATACATAATAATAAATTTAATTAAATCAGAAAGGGAATTTTATTTATAAAAGTTTGGGTCATTACAGATTATCTTTATCCTCTGATAATTTTCTCTCTATAATATTATAGTGCTACCACACTTATTCTCTATATTGAATAGGCACAATTTTTTTCTTTATTACTCAATAATTGTAATAGTTGTGATGATTACATACACATAGACCAATCATGTGTAATCATTCTCTTCTTCTTCTTCTTCTTCTTCTACTTGCACTATTGTAAGTACTATCTTCCCATTTTTATCTATTTTTTTGTAAATTTCCCTACACATTTATTTTTCAAAAAATTATATCTCTCCTGAATAATCATCTTGATAATTATTTCTATTCGACTCATAAAAACTGTATCTGTATATAATATCCTATTCTTATTTTATCTTACACGGTAAAAATATTCTCATTCGAATTTGAATTTCAATTTAAAATTCAAACTACCATCTTATTTCAAAAACATTTAACTTAACCTACTTACTTTTGAGATATTAGATCATATATGACCTAAAACACCATTTATATGATTGGTTACATTAGATATTGAGTATCAGAGGATCATATGTCATAAAACAAGCCATGTCATTAGATCTAGTCAAATTTATAACTCTTCTCTAGCACTATGAAATGTTTCATGTCATTTTAA
Source organism: Viscum album (assembly GCA_963277665.1). Taxonomy (NCBI): domain Eukaryota; kingdom Viridiplantae; phylum Streptophyta; class Magnoliopsida; order Santalales; family Viscaceae; genus Viscum; species Viscum album. The sequence goes on from OY728150.1 coordinate 1,847,549,602, forward strand.
ACACTTTTCACTAGACATAGCTACCACTACAACATGTTTTATTTCATTTCATTAAAAATACACTTAAATTATTTAAAAAATACTCTCAATATTTCTTATACCATGGCATGTTCCCCACCCATCATTTTGAACAGGGATATCTTAATCACACCATGACTTGTACCATTGCATGGAGATCCCCATTTAGAACCTTAGACAACTTCCAATAAATTTCTATACTTGGAAATATATATCCTCAATACATTGATAACTTATCAAAATTCCATCAAAAATTAAACATGGTGTATTGTTCACTATCTTTATTCCCAAATAACTTCTTTTACACTGGTCACCACAACTATATCCATGGAATGTTTAAGATTCTAGTTTTTCAATGAGTTAAAAACCAAATTCCATTTAGTATAAATCCTGTGTTTTATCTATATGGGAATTACTAATGATTTCATGGAGGTTTTGGGAGTGTTAAGGCTTTGATTGGGGCCTGGAGTTAGAGTTTTTAGAGAAATATCCAGAGGCACATGGTAGGAATACGATTAGTTGTAACCATGTTGCTCAATTGTGCCAAACAAAAGTGAAGAGACTATTTAGTTTAAAAAAATTAGGTATCCTACATGCCCATGAAAAACTTTCAATAAATTTCAGGTGTAAGTCTCATAGTGTGTGAACATTTAGTATTAACCGTACACCTTGTCCATATGGGGCGTTTTCTTGATAAAGTGTAAAATGCGTGGTTTTCGCATGATTTGTCTAACTGTGTACATGAACCATTAAAGGTGATGGTGATAAGTAAATGTAACTCACACAGTTTGGAAAAACATGCAACCAAACCATGTATCCCTTTTAAAAATGATAAAATGACTATTTTTTCTTTGGACCTTTAACCCTTCAACCCTCATTTCTTTTCCCTCAAACACACAGAATCCCTCCCTCTTGAAATAAATCCCCGACTTCTTTATAGGATTTGAGATAACTCCTATGTATGACATCCAATTCAAGAACCATTCATCTTGCTCGATCACCCTTGGGATGCCTATGAGTCCAGTTTCTTCTTTTCTCAATTTTTCTTTCCATATTTGATGTAATATTCATGTGAGCTAATATGCCCCATTTCCAGTGATTCTTTCTAATTTATCTACATTCTACAATTCTTTCTTGAATTAGATCCTGATTCTAGATGTGGAGTCTTATACTAATCTAAGGTAGGTGGTGTAATGAACCAACCTAGGTCAACTAGACAAGTCACCCAAGCTGGCCTGTTATAGGATATAGGTAAAATAAGAAAATAGAAACTAGTCTTGAATATAAGAAAAACATGACATACAACCAGATCATGAAGCTGAAATAGATGAGATGCCACAAAATAACTTAATCTAATCCAAAAATAGGTTAAACAAGAAAGTAATTCATGTCCCCACGTGAAAAATTGTCACCTTCAGACCAACCCAAATTAAAAGGAGCAGTAACAAGAGAAGCCAATATGCTACAAGATGCTCTTCCCTTTACCTGAATCATACAATACAATATCTAAAAATTCAAAAAGGTATAATTAGAGTGTGAGACAAATCTGATTAGGTTACTACCACAATTTCTATATAAGTTCTAATATCAAGAATGAAACAATTATATCTTTTAAAACAAAATAGTTTTAAAAATCATTATTATAAATCCAAACATTTATAAATAATTTTCCCATTTTCTCCTTTGGTTTTCATAAAAGAATTTCATATTCTCAAACCAGAAATATAGTAAGTAGAAGTGATAAAGCAAGAAATAACATCCATGCATAAAGATTTAGATAGGTAAATACATATCTATGAAACAACCTACCATGTGAAGCTATGTGATACAACCTCATATAAAAATCTATGAGAAACAATCCATGATAAAACAATCATGCGATAAATCACCATAAATGAAAAAGTACCTCACATATTGGGCTCTAGCCTATGGGATATTGAAAACTAGCACTACAAAAAAATGGGTCACTCACGAAGATTTTTTAGTTTTATAGTGGCAGTTTAAACTTCCACCTATTAATTTGGTGGTGGTTTCTAAAACCATTGTGTATTGTAGGGTCACTTGTAATTTACAAGCGGTTTGTGGTATTTAGAGGTGGTTTTTTTAAGTGTCCTTTTTGGGTAATTTAATGGTGTTTTTCTTTTTAATTAGTGGTGGTTCATTAATTTATAATGAAAATATAAATAAAATAAATTTAATCACCACAAATAATTTAGAGGTGGTTATATTTAGTGGTAGTTCCTCACAACTGTTGTGAAGTACATTCAATATTATATGTTTAGCGATAGTTACTACAAACCATCGCTAATTTTTTTTAATTATTTATTAAAAAACTATAAAAATAAAAAAACTAACATGCTAAAAACTAAAACATAAATATAGGATAACCCCATCATTAATACATCACACATCCATGGTCATATACATACAACCACGGTCAAAATAACCTATGTCTGAGTCACCCCATACATCAACCAATTCCCCAGTCACAATATATACATATAAAAATGTTAAAAAAACAACCCATTATTAATATACATCCATGTCACGGCCTCTAATTCACCTTTATACCTCCATATCTTATAAACTAAAACTGAGCACATTATCTCATCAGTTGTAACAAAAAATTAAACAAAAATTAAAACTGAACATAATAAATCAGAATTACAGTAGAATAATTGATAAAATTATAACAGATCACAAAAACTGAGAACCATCATGACTAACTTCTAAATAATGTCATGGATCAGAACAATCAAACTCCAACCTACTATCGGAATCTTCCACCTATAATGAAAACCAAAACATTTAGGAAAAGAAATGAGAAAGAGAAAATACACAGAATGTATTCAGAATACTAAACATAAAATTTTTTATTTTGTTAATCAAACAGAATAAATTTTAACATAAAACAAATAATATATAATGAATAACACTTTGAAAATAGAAACATGCCTATTTAAGATAAGATTCAACACTTGACACTGGAAAGGGATAAGTAAATATTCTAATTTATTTTTAAAGCAACGTACGGTGTGTTTGAAATTTATTTAATAATTTTTTTTAAATATTTTGATATCAAAAATTATAGTATATTTCTTAAACAACTATTTGGTGGTTTTCTCATTATTTCACAACAATATTAGGTCTTTTTCTATGGTTTTGACCATTCCATGCACATTTTAGTGTTTTAAAACACTAAAAATGTGTTTACATTAATAATGGGAAAATTGTCATTTGGAATGACGTTCCATTAGTTATTACATTTAAAAATTAAATATATGATGATTTTCCCCTAATTCTAGTGAAATACGACATCTTTTTCTTGGTTTTGACCATTCCACACACGTTTTAGTGTTTTAAAACACTAAAAACACATTTACGTCCATAACGAGTGAACCATCATTCAGAATGATGTTCCGTCATTTCGTACATTTCAAAATTAAATATAAGGTTGTTTCAACCAGATTTAAGGACTATCCAACATTAGTTTTTTGGTTTTGACCCCCTGACACTTGTTTTAGTGTTTTAAAGCACTAAAAACATGTTTACGAACATAACAGGAAAACCATTATTTAGAAAGATATGTGGTTGGTTCCTACACTTTAAATTTAAATATATAGTCATTTTCCCTTGATTTTAGAGCAATCTGAATTTTTTTTCCCATTTCTGATGGTTCCACACATGTTTTAGTGTTTTAAAACACTAAAAACACATTTATGGCCATAATAGGAAAACTGTCATTTGTAATTACATGCCATTAGTTCCTAAATTTAAAAATTAAATCTATGGTGGTTTTCCCTTGATTTGAAAGTAACATGACATCATTTTCTTAGTTTTGACTTTTTCATGAACATTTTAGTGTTTTAAAATAGTAACACTTCATTTATGTATATAACAGACAAACCATCATTCAGAATGATGCGCCATCAGTTACTACATTTTAAAATTAATTCTACAGTGGTTGTACCATGATTTTAGGACAATCCAACATCTTTTGCATAGTTTTGACCCTCAACACTTGTTTTAGTATTTTAAAACACTAAAAATTCATTTATATCCATAAGGAAAAAATATTCATTCAAAATGATGTATCGTCAGCTCATACATTTCAAAATTAAATCTATGGTGGTTTTCCTCTGATTTGAAGACAATCCGAAACTATTTTACTTATTTTTACCCCCCCCCCCCACGAAACTTGTTTTAGTGTTTTAAAACACTAAAAATGTGTTTAAAACCATAACAGGAAAAACATCATTCATAATGAAATGTTGTTGGTTCCTACATTTGAAAATTAAATCTATGGTCTTTTCCACTGATTTCATAGAAATTTGACATTATTTTTTTTTGGTTTTGACTGTTCTACACACATTTTAGTGTTTTAAAACACCAAAAATACATTTATGGCCATAATAGGAAAACCATCATTTAGAATGATGTTTCGTCAATTAATACATTTTAAAATTAAATATATGGTGGTTTTTACTCGATTCTAGAGAAATACGATGTTGTTTTCCTAGTTTTGACCATTCCATGCACGTTTTTGTGTTTTAAAACCCTAAAAATGTCTTTACATTAATAACGGGAAAAAATAATTTGGAATGATATTCCGTCAATTCCAACATATTGCAATTAAATCTAAGGTGTTTTTCCTTTTAATTTTGTAAAATAAGACATTTTTCCTGGTTTTTGACCCCCTCAACACTTGTTTTAACATTTTAAAACACCAAAAACTCATTTACGACCAAAACAGGAAAATAGTCAATCAGAATGATGTTTTGTTTCTCCCTGCATTTAAAAATTTAATCTATGGTGGTTTTCCCCTAATTTCATGACAATATGACATCATTTTTCTAGTTTTGACCCTTCGAAACTTTTTTTAGTGTTTTAAAACACTAAATATTCATTTACATCCACAATGGGAAAACCGTCATTCAGAATGACATGCCATCAGTTCCTAAATTTGATAATTAAATATAAAGTCATTTACCCAGATTCTAGAGAAATCCAATTTCATTTTATTGGTTTTTACCATTCCATTCACGTTTTAGTGTTTTTAAACACTGAAAACATGTTTACAACCATGACGGTAAAACCATTATTTGTAATGATGTGTCTTCAGTTCCTAAATTTTACAATTAAATATAAAGTTGTTTCCCCTGATTACAGAGAAATCCAACATTTTTTTCTGGTTTTGATTGTTCCATGCAAGTTTTAGTGTCTTAAAACACCAAAAACGCGTTTATAGCCATAATGGGAAAACCATCATTCAGAATGACATGATGTCAGTTCCTACATTTAAAAAATAAATCTATAGTGGGTTTCATATGATTTTAATAAAATCCAATGTTTTTCCTAGTTTTGACCCCTTGAAACTTGTTTTAGTGTTTTAAAACACTAAAAAATGTGTTTACAACCATAATGGGAAAACCGCGATTCTGAATGATGTTCCATCAGTTCTTATATTTTAAAATTAATTCTAAGATCATTATCCTCTGATTTTAGGGTAATAAAATTTCATTTTCTTGGTTTTGAACCTCCAACACTTTTAAAGGATTTTGTACCTTTAAAAATTGTTTACTCAGTTGAAACTGAGAAAACGAGCTCAGATTATTTTAAAACTTTTGGATAACGATCTATAATTCATTTTTGAATTATAGGAATCAAATACATGTCAATCTAGCATAATATGTGCTCGGTATAACTTGAAATTCATGTTTTATATATAAGTTTCATTTTAGTTTTTTATGGATGTTCTATGTGTTCTTTTGAAATTTTTTTAATGATCTATTGAATTTAGAATTTACCTCACTGGGATGAGATATAAGGCTTGAAATTTCTTTTGGGATTGTACCGATTTTCTGCTAAAATACTGCAACCGATCCTATTTTTTCTTATAAGAGTCATGTTTTTTCACCTTTTCTTTAAATATTTCAATTTCTCTTTATGATTCCCGATCAATAACACTACTTGAACCCCCACTGGGTGTAGCAGTAACAGATGACACCGCCCTACCAAATAAATCTAAAGGATTAGCCCCAAAACCAATCCCCCGTACATGTCCAGGATGTTATTTTCCTAAAAAATTCTAGCTACATCGTTCTGGGAAACTGATGATGATTTAAAAGGGTTCGCATCCTCAAATTATTGAATTTTATCCTGTTAATATAAAAATATTAACAATTATTTTTTAAAATATATAAAATTCACAAGTAATGATAATTAATCACTCCAACATCTTTGGTAGGGTCACTTACAAAACTACCATCAGGTTTTCTATACAATTTAAAGTGCATCTCTGTTCAGCCAATAGAGTGACCTAATTTATTAGCCTTTATATAAAAATAAAATAAATTTATAAAAAACATGAATTATAAAAAAATGATATAAATAATATTAATAAAATAAAAATGATAATTGTTCTTTTTTTAAAAAAAACTTTGAGACCTAGTGATGGTAGGAATGAATTTCTTCTCAAGATTCACAGTATTTATTTTACATAATTTATACAAAAAACAGATACATTAAAAAATTATAATTTTATTGCGTTTATGATATTAAGATACAGTAAAATATGCAATTACCTCATGAGATGTGTCTCTATTAATATCGACAAAGATCTTTCATTGCTCATGAGAAATGCCTTTAGTCACTTTCTCATACATCTGTTGTGTGCTCAGATAAGTGTCATTAAACTCATTCCATCACCTCCATTTAAAATCTCTCCATTTCTTGCCCAAAATTTTAAAAGTCCATGGGCATGAAACACAATAAGGGACATCAAAGTGAAAAAACATCTAGAAATAAAAAACATAAGACTTTATAAATATATTATAAAATTTTACTCATGTATTTTAAATTAGTTTTCAAGATATATTAAATTAATATTACCTTTACTTGAGTATCAAAAACCTCATTTTTCCATGCTATATGAATATGCCTCAAATCTTTATAATTAATGGGAAATCTCACTATCTAACAAGAAAGATTACCAATAATCTACCCATATTTTCTACCAGCATCACCGGTAGGAACCTCAAACTCATCAAATGGAATGATAATCTTGTAGTCTTTTAGGTCCCATACATCTTCTATTTTCATATATGTATCCTTTATATTATTGAATTTATCTATTTGAAAAATTCATAAAATATTTAATAAAATATAAAGTTTTTTCTGAAAAATTACAAACACACTAGTAATGGTAACTCGACAATATCCCCTAGGTGGAGGGGTGAGAAACTACTCCATCGATGGTGGTGAATTTGGTGGTGGGATACCGATGACATCTGGGGAAACGACTGGCTCACTATCAGTCTTGGGTACAACAAAATCACTAGGATCCATAAAAGATGATGGTAGTGGTGGCGTGCTCTGAGATGCGGATCGAATAGGATTCTAAATTTTTTTTGTTCTCGGCATTCCTTCATTTCAAATGGTTAAGGTATATTATATATTTATAAAATGAAAAAAATAAAATCATGTTAAAAAAAATGGGATGAATCAAATAATGAATTCTTTCATACTAAACATCTAATATAAAAACACGAATCAAATAAATTAGTATTTCTCACAAACTTATATGAATGGGATGAATCAAATAAAATATAATGGTGTATCTTACCCTAGTGTTTTAACTAATAAGGGTTCATTCCATTGAAAAATTAGCTACATTGATCAATTTTCGAACCATTTCCCATGTTCTAACTAAGACCAAAAGAATACCTTTAAAAATATGGATGTAAAGTATATTTTATTTGGATATCATGATATGTCATGCATACCCAAAATATTCAACTCATATGTCTATATTCTATTAAACCGGTTTAGTGTGAATTCATGTTGTTCCATGAATTATATAAATCAACTATGTTCACATAACATCAAATTGGAAGTTCCTTCAATTTGAGCTAAACATAAAAACTAGATGTTGACAAAAATTTGAATAATGTCTATTGTGATGTTCAAATAAAATGATATAAAATTATTCATTTGACTCAAAAAAAAATTACATACTATAATTAGTTTTCTTAAAAATCATGTTAGTTAAAATAAAATCAATGAAACTGTGTTGGATGTTCTATTTATTGTAACTAATAATTGATTATCATGAAAAATACAAATAACAAATTATAGACCAAAATTATATATATAATTACTATCTGGTGAATAAAAAAATTCTATACTATTTTTATCACCCATGATTGTCATCTGATGTTATTCAATAAAAAAATTAATATGATAATTATGAAAACTTTAGGGGGGGGGGTTGCCATTGTCGTCAAGAAGGGGATCTAAGCCAGGAAGTGGGAGCTCAGATGAGGTAGGGGGGTCGCATTGCTTGCCAGAGAAAAGTTTGGGAGGGTCGCGGAGGTCTTGGTCAGAGGGTGGGGGTCGCTTCGCCAACAAGCCAAGCATAGAGAATGTCAGAGGGGGTTTTCATCGCCGGATAGCTGACTATAGAGGAGGTTGGAGGGGGTTCACGTTGTAGGTGAGCCGACCAGAGAGGAGGTCCAAGTGGGGGAGGGTTGAGGGGTTCGGGGGCTTCAGGATCACACATAGGGAAAAGAGATGTGGGGAGGTGGTGGGTTCATGTTTCCGGTGAGCTGACTAAGGAGGAAGTCAGAGGGGGGAGGGTCATGGGGGTTGGGGTCGGAGGGGAGGGTCATGGGGGGTCGGAGTTTGAGGGGAGGTTGAGGGAAGGGGTCAAGGTCATAGAAGGAGTGAGGGAGGGGCAGGGGAGGGATTTGGTTTATTTTAAAAGGTTTAGCAACAGTTTTATTGAAACCACTGGAAATTGAAAAAATAAAAAAATATAGTGGTAGTTTGATGAAACCACTGCTAAATTATTTTTTTAACCAGATTTATTTCCTATAGGTTCTAATAACCGCCACAAAGAAACCACAACAAACCATCATTTTTTTAGTGTAGACACTAATGATCCTAAACATTCATAACATTGGATCTAATTGATATAGATTAGTACTTATAGATATCATAAGAGGTTACTTCTTAGTGGTTCTAAACACACACTAAGGATACACATGTCTCTTTCCTAATGCACCCATGGTTTCCAATGGGAAATTGTCAAAATTTCATTTCAAAACCTTTCTCACGATTTCAAAAAGAATTTTCAAATCCAAGTCGATCTGCTTTGGAGTTTTAAAACCCATTTCCATATCAAGAAAACTCATTTTCAATGAAAAATCCCTTTTTGAAAAACCTTTTCTCTTCCAGGAAATCATTTGAAACCTCGTATAACTTCTAATCAATGAAAAATAAAAAAGAATTTATCAATAATGACATGTAATTGATTTAATTAACCCATTGTATAGAAACACCTACCTCAACCCAGTATAAACCTAGCTTCCATCGTCAAAGGTGATCTGAAACCAAGAGAATGACCTTTGAAAGTCAAGGAATGCCAAGAAACTAAAAATGATCGATAGAAAATATTATCCTATCACAACCATAACCAAAACCATATTCATAACCAAAACCAAATAAATATTATATGAACTATATACCTAAAGAGAATAAATCCAATCCTAATGGTGATCAATCATTGAATGAAGAGATCCATAAGGAAACGAGTCACCCAAAATCACCTTGGGTGAGAACCGAGTCAAGAGAGGTAAGGATACTGGTGGATTGAAATGAAAATAAATCGTTCACCACCCTAAAAAGTGAAACTCGTGACATTTACATGGTATGAAATCCCATTACACCTCATGTAGTCTATGAAGGTTGGAATCAATTAAAAACAAGTCTTTTTTTATTAAAAAACCCATTATTTTCCTTTACACGGCATGGACCCATTACACGACATGTAAATAATTTAGTCCCTATTTATAGTTCATGAATTCTTCCTAGAAGCCATTACACAATGTGTACTCCAATTACATAGTGTGTAAGTTCCCAAAAAGTAGAAAAAACCATAGGTATAAGCAGAAAATTCCAACAAGTCTTTGACTTCAACATTATAGGAATCCTCCCTAATCCTTTTCAGTATTATACAATGAAACCAAAAATAAAGGATAAAACATACCAAACCAAAAGGTAATGGGGTCTTATAATCTCCCCACCATAAATGATTTATTACCCAAAAATCAATTAGGATCCTGGATCCAAAAAAATATAAGGCCAATCTTACGTAATCAATGAATCTTTCTCCCATGTATCGTGGCTATCATGTTTGCATTGCCACAATTCCCGAACTAGGGAGATTGTTTTAATATAAAATACCTTATCCCAATGATCTATAATATGAATTGGATACTAAACCAAAGTGGTATTGGGATTAATATCAACATAATTCCATCTATTTACATGTGAAGGATTTAGTATATACCTCATAAACTAGGAAACATGAAACACATCATTTTTAGAATTTAAGTTAGATGATAAGTCTAACTAAAAGGATATTGTCCCTGGTCGTCGAATGATCTCAAAGGGCCCCAGAAACCTCAGTTCCAACTTACCCTAATTTCCAAACCAATAATGTACCAAACAAGGTGAAACCCTGAGAAAGACATGATCAAAAACCTCAAACTCCAATGGTCGACATCAATGGTCCACATAATATTTCTTATGACTATGTTCCATGATCTAACACCTCAGAATAAACTACACCATCTCCGTCATCTCTTGAACAATACTTGGACCACCAAGGACTACTCTCCCAAATCTTCCTAGAACAAGTGAGATCTACATGGCCACCCAAAAAAAATCCTCAAAGGGATCTATATTCATTAAAGTCTAATAACAATTTTTATAAGAAAACTAAACCAAATAAAAATTATTTTCTCAAGATCCTTTAAAATCAAGAACATATGCCCAAAGCATATCCTCTAGACATTGGATAGAGTTCTCCATCTATCCATCCATATAAAAATGATAAGATATGATTAATTTAATATGGGAAACCATATAATCCTATAAACATTTCTTGAACTTTGATGTGAACCTCAGATCCCTGTAAGAAATAACTACAGAGGGAACCCTGTAAAGTCTCACAATCTCTCAAGCATACAAGTCCCCATGTTTTACCACCTTATCTTTCTCCTTGATGGGTAGGAAATGCACTAATTTCATGATTTGATCAATTATCTACCAAATCACATCCTTAACATTATGATTATGTGTAGAAAATAATGATGAAATCCATGGAAATATTATCCCACTTCCATAATGGAATGGCTAAAGGCTATAATAATCCCACAGGTTTCTGGTGCTCTACCTTAATTATATAACAAGCGATACAATGTAAAACAAAATCCACAATAAAATATCTCATCCCTTTTCACCAATATTGAAACATCAAGACATGATACATGTTTGTTTCACTGGGGTGCACACACCAACAAGAATGGTGTCCACTACCCAATAATTCCTATCTCAAGGAAAATAGAACAACCAACCTCATAAAAAATAATAAATCTCCAGTGGGAGACTGAGATCACTCACCCAAGGTCTACCCACTATAAAGACTTCCAAAAAAGCATTGTAACTTAGTGCCCACCACATTATCATAGGAAAATCTCTCATAAATAGATGAGTCTGCTTTCATTGAAGCCAAGATGTCCACCAACCTCTTCCACTCCCAAGATCATATGAGAGAAAAACTCATCAGAGACCCCTACTAAACTAATTCATTCACGTCTTGTGTTAATAATTTTCTACTCAATACATCAAAAACCACATTCCCTTTCCTAGGGGTATATGAAATATCAAAATTAAAATTTTGAATATACTCTACCCAGTGTATTTTTTGAAAATTAAAATACCTATAAGTGAAAATATATTTTAGGATCTTATGATAATATAATATACTATAAACCACTACCCAAAGAGATTGGTATTCCATGTTCTGAGTAAATTCATAACAATTTCCAACTCAAGATAATGGGTATGGTAGTTTTTATCCTGGGGGTTTAAATGGAATGAGTCATATGCCATAACCTATTTATTTGTGTCATAACAACACTTTTTGTATTGAGAAGAACATGATGCGTGAGATGGAATGAGATCCATATGCCTGTAATTAGAGATAGGATAATCGTATACCCATTAAAAACATCATGCACTCTTTCTTAGATAGTTTAATACTCTTTTTTTCATCATTCCATCTGTAGTTCTACTTGGGTGCATTCCCTTGATCAATCCCAATGAGGGTACAATATGATATACCACCCTAATCATAGGATGAGTGATCCCTTATATATTTTAGTTACAAATAGAGTCAGGTATCCCTCTATGAGGACCGAGGTGTGGTCCTCTATCATATTATTCCCTAGGTAGGGTCAAGTATCTGATATCATCCATTTAGGGTGAGCGATCCCATTACTAGTGGTTTATTCTAGATATGGTCAGCTATCCACCATATGACTTAGGCGTGATCCCCTAACAATGTATTAAAATATATTATCTCCTAATTTGGTGATTTTGTTTGAGTGAGTATCTCATATGATACCTCTAAATTCCTCCATACTTTAATATAGAAAGACCTAATGAGTGATACCTGCTGAATGAGTTCCATCAGTGTTACTAGTAATCGAGAAGTGAGTTCCCTCAGAAGAGTGTTACCTTAGAGCCTCAAGAAGAATCCCTAGGCTGAAAATAAGTCTACACCTCAACATAAGACTCGAAGTCTATCTATGATCATATTTGGGTTCTCTTGTTATCTTTCTTATTTTATGATTTAGAATTGGATTCTTTTTTATGCTTTGTGATTGGTGATTTTGGGGTGTCCTACTGGGTATGTTTATACTCACTGCTTCATGGACCCTACCCACACATGTCATGTATTATGTATATAATTTTTCATTCAATGGAGTTCTAGGTAGACCAGGAGTATGTGGATCTTAGTTGGGATAGAAGGACTATAGATAGATACCAGATTTTCTTTTTGGTAGTTGTCCCCTTTTGTTAGTAAGTCAGAATCATTTAAGGTATTGGTGGGATTTTATTTGGACACTTTTTCATTTCTATATAATTTTTTCATACTCCAATGTGGGATTGGATGTTATGAATGCATTTATAGTATCAATTATTTACCTTCTACTTTATAATAGTTAATGGAGATGTGTGTGTGTGTAAAAGTACTTTAGGCTAAGGCCTCTCGTGTGTGTGACATGGCTAATCAGTGCTAGTCACCATCCCCTAGCCTAATAGAGGTGGGCTTGGGGTTTTACTCTTAGTTTACTAGAGGACATGTTTTCCCTACTGGGTCAGATCATGATAGAGTGGTATCAAATCATAGGATGTTATAGGAATAGAGTTTAGTGATATTCTAGTTGTGATGATGGTTTGGGAACTATGGAAACAATCTTAAATTATCTCAAGTTTATATCTCAAAATAGGGAACTCATAGATAGTGTGGTGACCAATGTATCCATTCACCAGGACCTTAAAACCCTACTTGCTGGTTGTGTACATGTAAGAACTGGTTTCTAGTAAAACATTGGTACATGCATCATATAGGAATGGGTTGTGGTTTCCATGTCTTTCTTGAGGAAAATCCTCATATATGATCTATTGGTTGTGGTGTGTCCTGAATATTATAGGATACCTTCACAATAGTAGCTATATAGGATTTTGTAGAAGGTCTATAATGATGACCCATTTAGTGATGAGGTATCATTCCAAGGACCTATACAGTAGTTGGTTCCTTTATGTGTATTATTGATTGTATCTCCACCCATTGAGAATATTATTATTCTATTAGTACTAATAAATGACACATTTAGGCTAATCATGATTCATGATTTCCATAGGTGGAGATCTCTAGGTTTGGGGTGAGCCAGACCCCTAGGAATTAGAGGACTGGCTCGAGGTAGTAGAGTGAGTTTTTAACCTTTTTAGGATCCCTCCCAACCAAATGGTATTCTTAGAGGTGTTCCTTCTCCATGGACTAGTAGGGTGATTGTGGATCTTGATGATGGAGAAACAAAACAAGGTGTCTATCACTATGATAGAGTTTTATTTTATCTTCTGAGAGGATTTTTATGTTAGGTCCACAAGGCTGAATACCCTAAGAGGGGGGGTGAATCAGGGTATGACTAATTTAAACTTAAAGCCGATTCTGATCTTGTTTCTCTGTTAAGAAAAACACTCTTCTCTCTCTTTCCTGTTACACAATGTAAACCAAAAGTAAAGCAAGCACAGGACACAACAATTTTACTTGGTTCACCGCTAAGGGCTACGTCAAAGGAGCATATGCCGACAGGTTGCCGGTCGTACCAATTCCACTAAACTTCACTAGCTGTGGATTACAAGGTTCGGGCTAGATCACTTCTAAGCCCAGGCTCACTGCCTTTACAAGTTTAGGGTCAGCTCACTACTTTCCCAAGGGTCACTCCCTGTTTCTCTCTCTCTGGATCACTGTCGGTGGAGAGGATCACCTTCTTCCTCTTCCTTTGCTCACTGCTCTGGAAAGGATCCACTCATAGTTTATAGACATGTAGGTCTCTTCATTTGCATGAAAGAATGAATATTCCTCTGTAAGTAGATGCTATGTTGAAGCCCAATTTTTACCCGTAGATGAATCTCTCTTTGCACCGAAGGTATCGGGCAAACTTCCAGCTTCCATGCAGACCGAAAATCACTGCTGGAAATAAACCTTACTTGGCGCACAAGTCAATCTCGGCGCGCAAGTCACAACGGGCGTGCAAGTCCTCCTCAGACACTTGCGCGACTCAAGATTCCTCAACTCCAAACTTGCGTGACTCTCTTCCTTTTACTCCCAAACCAATATTGGCACGCAACTGCCAACCGGTGCGCAACTTCTCACACTGGCGCGTAACTTCACTTGCGCGACCCACACACTACTTGCGCGACCACCACACCTGTGCGACGGGAGCTCTGATTTCTCAAAGTATTGAACTCTGGTATAGAATGAAGAGGGGAGGTCCAGTATTTATAGGAAAATTGACCACCCTGCGCGACCCAGTCTTGGCGTGAAAGTCTTCTGTCCTCCTAGACACTTGCGCGACCAACTCCCAAACTTGAGCGAACCTATTTCCTTTTCCATATTATGATCTTCTGATCTTTAAAAACATATGGCGCGCAAGTTTCCTATACTCCAAGTCCTCGGCGCACAAGTCCCTTTGCGAAAAACACTTTTCTTCATTTGTCGATTTTCAGGCCCAAAAATTTGGAAAACACTGGAAAACGGTTCCACCTTGTATCTGTTCTTTTTGTACCACCTCCAGATTGTCCATTCCATTATCGACGTTCTTGAATCAAACATGGATCGTTGACCACATCTCTTGAACTCGACATTCCACCATGAAATCCCCTTTGTCAACAAATTTGTATGTCATGGTTTTCATTGTCAACAATCACAACACAGATGTTCACTTTGTCAACAAACACAATCACCTCAAAAATACTTCAATGATGATTTGAGGGATTTTTGCCAAATATTTTATCTAGTGACATCATAGATAGTGTGTATCCAGGATCTTCTAGAGCTCTAATAGGGAAATATAATAGCTATAGGGTACACATTAAGATTTACCAACCTGTCACCATATTCTATGGATAAGGTTTATAAC
The DNA here is from genome assembly GCA_963277665.1 of Viscum album. Classification (NCBI taxonomy): domain Eukaryota; kingdom Viridiplantae; phylum Streptophyta; class Magnoliopsida; order Santalales; family Viscaceae; genus Viscum; species Viscum album. The sequence goes on from OY728150.1 coordinate 1,847,565,177, forward strand.
TTATACTTTCAATCACATAGCTTTGAGTGTGGAATTAAATGTGATATCTGAGCTAGAGTGGTGTCTATTTTCATCCCTTCTTTTGATGGGGTTCTAGATCATTCCTTGGTTGTGAAGTGATTATTATTAGAAGAGTCACTAACTATTGGTTCTAAAAGTTAACACCCTAGATTTGAGACCTTAGCAGGTGGTAGTCGATGTTTAACTCAGGTATCTAGGAACGTGGGATGGTTTCAAAGGTAGTATTATGATAGAGGGATAGCCACTCAGGGATCCCATATATGTTTTAGTAATCCTATAGAGAGAAGATGCTTCTTATTTAGTGGGAAATTATAGATTTATTGACCCACTATTCAGTAAATAGGGTGATATTTTATGGGTTTCTAAGGTAGAGGAAATAGTTTGAGTAGAGAGGTTCATAGGGTGTAGGGCGTAAAAGATGATATATGAAAGTTATGGGAGGTATCTTATGTTATGAATTGTTTCCACCACCACCAACTATAGGTGGCCCACTCCAGGCTCATAGAGATGGTGGTCAGGAATGTAGGTAGATACAGGCAGTGGAGGCATAAAAACTAGAGGATCTTGGAATGATCTGTGTCTTCTATGCTTTAGATTTAATTTTGATAGATAGTGGAACAATACACTCTTTTCTTTACACATCCTGGTATGAGACTTGAAGGTTATGGTGGATCCATTAGCTCATAATTTCCTATTAGAGGATCATACCAAGAAATATTCGGTGATCACACTCCTCTGCCGATAGTGTGACCTAACTCTTAGAGGAGAGAACTTCATAGGGGATATCTTCATATATGTGGTGATTCCTTATGATGTTATCCTTGGTATGGACTGGATCACTGAAGTACATGCACATATTTACTATTTTTGGGTGGTGGATGTGATGTTTCTGGGACTATGGGGTGATATTTTCCTTCGTTGGAAAGAAAGAAACTTAGTCAAAGTAGGGTGGGCTCATATATATGAGGATATAACCAATTTATCATTATTTTTATTATATGAACCTTTGGGAAGCATACACTATGGGATGTTAGTTTCATACAGTAGTGGAGGAGTATGAGAACATCTTCTATAAGGACATGTTGGGATTACCCCCCCCCCCATTGAGAGATTTAATTTTGAATAAACCAACACCCAAAAACTACCCCGATATTTGTTCTATCCTATTAGATAGGCCCCACATATTTGTGATAGATAATGGTGTATTTGAAGGAGCTATAGAGGAAGGGATTCGTTATAACCACTTTGTCCACTTAGGGAGACATAATGTTCTTCCCCAAGAATGTGGATAGGATCTTTAGGCTATGGATGAATTATTGTCACTTGAATCATGTGACTATCAAGAATAAGTATCTAATTTTGATAATCTATGACTTCCTTGACCATTTGAAAGTGTAAAAGTGTTTCTCAAATATTTACCTCGGGTTGGGTTATCACCACCTCTGATTTTTAAAGGAGGATATACCAAAGAGGACATTATAGTACCTCTATAGTCATTATGAGTACTTAGTGATCCATTTTTGTGTGAAAAACACCACAACAATATTCATGGGGATCATGAACCAGATCTTTCATCCCTTAATGGACCAATTCATGGTAGTTATCATAGATTACACCTTATGTAAGTCATAGTAGGGGTATGTGAGACATTTGAGGATAGTCCTGGACATACTTATAGTGAAAAAACTTTATGGAATGCTCTCAAAGTGTTAGTTATGGATTCGACATTTCCACTTCATAGTACATGTTATCTCATAGGAGGGAGTGGTAGTGGACCCATAAAATAATGAGGCAATGATTGCTTAGGAGCCACACAAGAGCATGAACGAGTTGTGAAGATTACTTGGATTGACATGCCATTATAATAGATGCATGACCAATTTATATTAGATCAGGAAACCTATGATTGTCTTTACCCAAAAGGGATATCCTTTCATATGGATGAATAAATGACAATAGTATTTTTAAAATATTCTATTGAGGTTGACGAAAATCCCTATCTTGAGACATCTGGAGGAGGGTGTTGAGTATGTAGTGTTATGAGATTCCTACAGAGATGGGCTTGGATGAATTATAATTCATAGGCAGACAATTATTACTTATGGGTCCTTACAACTGATACCCCATGAGAATAATTACATAAATAACAATTTGTACCTGGTGGAAGTAGTTTTTCCCTAAATTTCTAGCAACACTATCTTATGTGATAAAAATTCATCATCTATTCTGACCATAAGAGTCTCAGGTATATCTTCTCATAAAGAGATATTAACCTGAGGAATAGGTGATGGATATTGTATTAGTAGAACAATTATTTTGATATTATATATACTTCTGAGAAAGGGGTCATGGTGGAATATTCTCTTAGCAAAAAATCCCATTCACAGTTGCTGAGTGAGGAAACATAGTAGTTGACCTCTTTTTTGTTGAACCTTTTAGATGAGGGTGGAGCGGAATATCTCAAGATGATGGTTGTGACCCCAAAAATTATCCATTATTTCAATGAAACACATTTTAGTGATATCTATTATGCTTTCCTATGTGAATATATATCCTTAGGACATGATTCTGATAGATTTTCTGAATGTGGGAATCATGTCATTATTTTTTAAAGAGGAATTATGGTACTAGTCATACAGTGAGAGGAAGTCTTGTGGGAGTTTCATACATTACCCTTAATGGTACATCCAAGAGTGAAGAAAATGTATTAGGACCTTAGATGTCAATTTTGGTCGGTCCTCGGGTCATTGAAGTAGTGAAAGACTTCTTTTGTAGTGGATCCCTTAATAGAAGCGTTTGTTCTTTGCGGGATGTTCTCCTTACAAAGATCAATAATCCCACTCTCATTAGTCACTATTTACCTATTTGACTTTGCAACACTTCCTATAAGATCTTGAAAACTATTATCTCAAGAAGGCTGAGTGGGATCATTCCTAAGTTGGTTTCAAGTGAACAACATGAGTTTATTCAGGGTCGGAGCATACAAGGGGTATTAGGCATTGCTAGTGAACTTTTGAATGATTTACATAAATTCTCAGTGGAATCCAATGTTATCTTCCATGTTTATATGAACAAGGTTTATGATAAGATCGAATGGAGCTTCACTATTCATGTAATGAGGAAGTTTGGGTTTCAATATTGGTTTTGCGATCTCCGTTTCAGGTGTTATTCCTCACCTTGGATCTCTTTATCTCTTCTGGAGAAGTGATTTGGTTACTTTAAATCAGTTTGGGGTGTCCTCCAAGGGGATACTTTGTCCCCAATTATTTTTATCTTGGCTCAAGATGCATTGTCTCAGAACCTGAATAGGGGTTTGGAGGATGAAAGGATGAAACCATTTCATGGTCTGCGGGGTATGGAATGCATTTTTCATTTAATGTTTGTAGATGGTGTGTTGATATTTACTAATTGAAGGTGCAAGTCCCTACTTAATCTCATGGAGATCTAGTCAATGTATGGTTGCTTGAGTGGCCAAATCATCAACTCATCTAAAAGTCACAAGTTCATTTCAGATTAGTGCTCCAGTAGGCATTGTAGAGATATACAGGATATCCTTGATTATGATCAGAGGTAGTTGCCAATTCAATATCTCAGTGTCCCAATCTCTTTCTACCAAATCAATAAGAATCACTTCGATGATATCCTTAATCATCTGCTAGGAAGGATCTTCAATTGGAAGAACAATTTGTTGTCATTTGGAGGGAGGGTTATGTTGATCAATAGCATTCTCACATCTATAATGATGCATGTATTCTCGGTTATTAAACCACTCAAAGGAGTAGTTGAGAAGATGGATAGGATTATCAATGTTTTTTTTATGCAAATCAGGTCGGGCGCAGTCACTAGACCATCTGGCACCGCATGGAAAATCTAGTTATTGAAGGGGTTATGGGCCTACTAGACATTAATGAAGCCATCCTGGGCATGCAAGGATAGTTAGCGTGGGATGTTATTATTGGGGGAGTATTTGTGGGTGGAGTTCATCATATCATGGTATGGTGACACTTGGGAGGTGTCTGAATATCGCGGGGCAACCTCTTCTAGCCTGGAATGATGTATTTTCTCCAACCTCGAGCCTCTTTGTGGTTATACGTGGTGTATTATTTGTAAAGGGGATGTTAAATTATCGGATGCCAATTGGTTGGGTGAAAGGCTGGCATATCCAGAATGCCTTTTCTTGGACATGTATTTCAATGAGGCAAGTGGCCAACATGATATCATTTAGGCGTCACTGAATCCTAGTCCAATGAAGGTCTTTGAAAATATTGTGAATAAATGATGAACCAGACAGATGTTTCTTCATCAGATCGAGCTCGGGCAGGTTTAACACTCGGGATTATAGGAAGCTCCTCCATACAGAGATTTTTTTGGATGAGTGGTCACCAAAGGTATGGTACAATGATATTCCTACTAAAATGAACTTTATGGTTTGGTGTATCAGAAATAAGGTTATCCCAACTGACAAAAACATCCAAAGAAAATGCATCTCCATGGATTATCGCTACTTCTATTGTGTGAATCCGAAGGCAGAGTCCACACTACACTTTTTATTTCAGAGTTTTTGCGCCACTTACCTCTGGTTTTTCTTCACTCCCCACCCCTGCATCGATAGTGATCAACTGTCATTGCAAGGATTTTTATCTTCTTGGTTTCACGGATCTAAGAACAGATCCATGGAACGTAAAGCACTGGCGATTATCCTTTCTTTCATATACTGGAATATCTGGGAGGCTTGCAACCATGTCCATATGGGAACCAGTCGCTCAATTTTATTCATGCAGATGTAGTTAAGATCCCTTATTGTCAAGATAATTTCATTATTGAAGGGGATCCAAACTTCTGTTACAATATGCAATCTACTTAACTGGCCACACATGTAGGGAAGGGTGAATGACCCTTGGGTTAGATGGGAGCCTCCTAGTGGTGTCCTTAAGATGAATGTTGATGGATCTTATATGTAGGGGGTCATGAGGGGTGGTGGGGTGATTTGGGACTCTTGGGATTCTGTTCACATGGGGTTCAGTTCATTTTATGGTCCAGGAAGGTCCTTGGGTGTGGAAGTGTGTGGTCTTCTTTCAGGTCTGATGGTTTGTAGTAGGTTAGGCTTTCAGGTGGCTGATATCGAATCAGATTAATAAACCTTGGTGAATAATATACAGGGATTCCATGTGGTGCCTTAGGATTTGACTTATCTTAATCGTAGATGCATAGTGGAAACCAATCAAGGGTGAAATATTCATCATAGTTGGAGTTAGGATAATTATATGGTGGACTCACTAGTGCGCATGGGGAGACAGGAAGAGGAACTTATGATTTATGTTGATTTGGACTGTCTCTCTATTGAGTGTAAGGCTATAGTTCAAGGGGATGCCCTTGGTCTACACCATTTTTTTCCTCCTTGAGGAGGTTGTGAATTTGTCTCAACTCTTTTCAAAATCAATAAAAAACAATATTCAATCAATTTTGGTTTCTAGGGATGAAGTAGAGTGTACCTGAGTCCATCTATTAATGCCTCTCTTGATAGTAGGTGAATGATGAGAATTAAGTACTAGTTCATTTATCCCAACCCCTTTAGGCATTATAGTGTAAGTGTCACAGTATATCCATGGGTTTTGTAATGGGAATTCTAGGACTAGTTATAGGTAACAACTTTGTATAGGTGATTTTGGACCGACTCACCAAGTTGGACCACTTTCTAACCATTTGAGGGAAGAGTTAAATGTAGAGTTTGGTTTTTTGTATGTGTAGGAGATCATACATCTTCATGGAGTTCCCTCAAAAATAGTTTCATACCGTGATGCTCACTTCATGTATCAATTGTGGATAGGATTATATGTGGATTTTGGGACTTAGTTGTGGATGACCATGATGTTCCACCCCCAAAAAAGATGGCCTAACAGAGCAGAGTTTTTAAGTTCTAAAGGACAAGTTTTTGGTTTATGTGTTGGATTTTGGTCAAAACATAGAGGATCACCTACCTTTTGGGTAGTTCTCATATAAAAATATTTACCATTCCATTATTGGTATGGAACTATTTGAGGCCTTGTATGAGAAACCCTAATGGTCATCACTATGATGGATGGATCCCATAAAATAATGTTTATGGATCCAAAATTGGTGAAAGAAATGACATAGAATGTGTAGATCATTCAAGAGTGGACCATGAATACCTAGATATTTCATAAGTCCTATGTGGACCAACTATGGAGGCCTTTAGAGTTTGATGAGGGAGACCATGTGTTCTTGAAGGTCTCACCTTGTCAAGGACTATGGAGATTTTTCCAAGGAAGAAAGCTATCTATGAGATTCATTAGCCCTTTTAACATATTATGTATGGTTGTAAAGGTGGCATACTTCTTTAGATTAAAAATATAGTTAGAATAGGATCATTAAATTTTACACATGTCACAAATGAAGAGATACATGCACGACCCATCCCACGTTATGGACTTGGGCGATCTAGACATTGAGAATGATGCTACATTTTTAGAGTACCCAGTGGTGATCAAGGATTGGTAGGTAAAGATCCTTCACGGGAGAGTGATTCCTTTGGTGCATGTTTTTTGGCCTCACAGAACCTCTAGGAGAGATCATGGGAGTGGGAAAACCAGATGCAGGCTTAGTACCCTCACATGTTTGAGTAGGTTTTTACTTTTTAGGATGAAAATAACTAAATGTGGGAATAATGTAACAACTCTGTTTTTTATTAGAACTTTGGAATATTTAAAATAATATTTTTGGAATTAGTCATGGAGTCAGTGTGAAGTTTCAGGGTCTAGGGATCCATGGTGTTGATATATTTAAAATATTAAATATAATATATCACGCATACATAGTATTTCATAAATAATGGAATATCTATATAATGGTGTCTTGAAGGGGTAAACAGATACCATTATTAAATATGGAACATGGGTTATACCTTAGGAATGAAATAAGTTTTTTTGGCATCAGAAATTTTGATTTAATGCAGTCATCGACAGAATGTTCGATAAAATAAATATATTAAATTAATTTATTTACTAATTTTTGAATGAATTTTTTTAATATAGAAAACACATATTTAACAAACTCTTTTTCAAATCATAAGGGTTAGGCACTCAAACCCTATATATTTAGATAAAGATATGATACTCTTGTTGTGTTGGCATTGGTGGACAACTGCAAATTTGTAGATCAGTGATTGGAATTAAATAGATCTTATCATCAGCTCTAACATGGATTCGTTATTCATCAATGATTGATCTAATAAAATGTAGGGCTTTTGTTTTGTTGGTTTAATCCTTGTTCTTGATTTTTGTGACAAACACAAATTAATTTAATTAGGAATTAATTCATCTATAATTCATTATTGATTATCCCATTGATTATTCCATCTTCCTAGAATTAATAATTTGATATTATATTGTTTTTGAAAATTTGATTATCCTTTATGTTCATCAGATTCCATAAATGATGGACAAATAAACATGGACCTTTTTTAATGACCATTTTTAGGTTTCGTTCCTTTCTCCCTTTTTTCTTTGAACATTCATCATTGGTATTTCTATTCAGAAATGATTCAAATTTTTCTGGAAACCTATTTTGTTGTGTGATTTTATTCTCAAGTTCCATGGATCATTGTTGTGGTATCAACACCATGGATTATGGAATGATAAATGATTGATGATAATGATTTAAGTCTGATGACAGATTGAGCGATTTTGGTTTCATGAGATTTGGAAGAAAGGAAACACATGGTGATATGGGGAACAAACCACCGAGCAAGGGGTGGATAGAATCTGACCACTGGTGAATGAATATACTTGGTCAATGTGGTTATGATAATTATGGGAAAATTAGTGGTAAAATCTATAGAGATAGTACTGTGGGTGGAGACTTGTGACTAAGTAGGGGATTATAAAAAATTATTATATACAAATAATGGTTTTAGAAAGGATAGACATAGTGTGGACCTCCTTCATGGGGTGAATAGGGTTTAAATGGAAAATTAAATATCACGCACCATATGGGGGAATCACATACTGTGTGATCCTTGGCTGGTAAGCTAAAAAATATACAAGGAGTACTTTCCCAGAAATCCATGTAACCCCACATGTCATGTGCGTGTTAGGGAACACCGTGTGTACTTTGGAGAGTACATGAATGTGGAAAAAAAAGAACATGCAAAAATACTCAGCCAGACCTCTACAAATTATGTGTCATCACAACATTCCATGAATAAAAAAACATTCTGTTTGAGATGGCGAGACATGGGTAGGCCCGATCTTAGAAAAAGACATGTTGTGTACACCTTCGACACGCCTTATACTCTTTCTAAGACATGTTAGAGATATTTTTTCCCTAGTCCAAATTTAGTTTTCCATGGATGCATTCCCTTGCTACATCCCTACAAGGGAACAATATGACATCCCATACTGAGCATTAGATGATCTATTTGATGTGAAAGCTAGTTCTAGATAGAGTCACATATCCCTCCACGAGGCCTGAGGTGTGATCCTTTATCACATTGTTTCCTAGGTTAGGTAAGGTATCCCATATCTGATATTCAGGACGTGTGACCCCCTTCCTAGTGGGTTATTCCAGATAGGGCCAGGTATCCCCCATAGGTTCTGGTTGTGATTCTCTACCTATGTATTAACATCTATTTTCTCTTAATGAGGTGTATTTCGATTGAGTGAGTATCTCAAATGATCCATATTAGTTACTTCGTACATTAACATGGAATGGAACAATGAGCGAGACCTCTCAGATGAGTTCCATCAATTTTAGTGGGACCCGAGGAGTGAGGCCAAACATCACCCTAATACATGGAGTCTATATATGATCATATATGGGTTATCTTATTACCCTCCTATATTTGTGATTTATTAAATGAATTGTTTTTTATGATTTATGTTTGGTGATTTTGATTTTTCTGACAAGATATGTTTATACTCACACCTACATAAGATATTCTTACATATTTCATGTCTTAAACAAATGTCAGACCATTCAATGGAGTTCTAGGCAGACTAGGAGTAGTTAGAGCTTAGTTTGGATACACAGACCGTAGAGGGATCCCAAAGTTTTTATTTCATAGATATCCCCTTTTGTTAGCATGTTGGAATCCTTTACAGTATTGGTGGGCTTGTATTTGTCCCACTTTTCATTTCTATACACTTTTTGTACTATGATGTGAGATTAGATATAATGCACAGATTTACAATATTAGTTATTCCCCTTGTACATTGTGTACATATAATTTAGCCTATGGCCTCAAATGTGTGAGATATGCCTACTCGGTGTGAGTCGCCAGACTCTGGCCTATTTGAGGTGGGATCATGGTGTAAGTCTCAAATTATTGGCCATCGGGCAGGCCCTAGTGGGTCGAGTCGTGACATTTTAGACTCTTCCCTACTTCTGGAAACTCATCTTTTGGTAATTTTACGTCCAAAGGAATAAAAAGTTAATCAAATACAGGTTCCCCCAATACGTAATAAGTATGAAAATTTCATATTTAAACTCCAAAGTACTATAGGAATTTTCCAGATGATTATAATATAAATAAAATAAATTAAAACCCAATATTTATGCCATTTTGTGATTAAAATCCAAAATACACCTATAAAATAAATAGGAGATAATTTCCCATAAATTATTAAAATAATGGGAATTAAATTATTAATTACAATGTAAAAATAATGAAATATTGACCTCTATTAATGGAGTATCCTTGGAAGAATTGAGAAGAGTAAAGAGAACTATGAAGATCATCACCTTAACATGTGGAATGTGTGCATGATGTGTGGATAACCAAAAGCATATTCTCCCCGAACTGCCTAATCAAGTAAGGAAAGGATTCAAAAAGAATGACTTGTGTCACCAGATCATGGAGAGAGGGAGAATTTGAAGATTGTGGGGTTATAAGTGGAAGCCCATGCTTAGTCCTGGAAAAATATACATGGAAATGATCCAAGAACATTACTTACACATGTCTATATCATATCACCTAGTGTCATATGGATAATTGGATAATACTACTTGAGGAAAAAAGAAAGAACATAAAGAGGGATTGATCCCAAGATTGAAAGGCATGGGGGTTGGATGTTGGGATAAGCTAGAACTAGGAGGAGATTTCCATGGAGTTGAGTTGAAGTCAAAGGAACTTGGATTAAGATCTGGTGGAGTTTTCACAGGGGACCTTCTAAAGGTCTATTGAGCTTTTTATTACTTTACACTTTATGTTTATTTGATTCTTTCCTTGTTCAACCTATACTATACTATTCAAACTAGGAGCTTTTTTTAATCAGGTATGAATTTATTAAACTACTGTGAATATGACATGTTTGGTTTTGTCTAGTAACATAGTTCTAATATCGAAGGTAGTAGATGGGTAACTAGTGAGTGTGGTGAGGTAATGAGAGTTTATGGGTACACATCCACTGGGATTCTTTTCATTGTCTCTTGACATTGATATGTTAGTTCTAGGTAAGTAGAGAGTTGAACCTACCCTAGCTACACTAGGTAGATCAATGAAATTTAAACCCTGATTATGACCACATTTCAATTTGATGCAACAAACCCTTTCAATTTCTTTACGTAGCTCCTATATTCTTACGTTTCCTATTTCCGCACCACTTTAATCAAATGTAGACATTGTTTCTATGTGGTTATTCATACGAAGCATCCATTTCATCATTCAACGTTACAAAACACTTTGAACTACCGCATCATTCATAGACAAACTTCTTTCCGCCTGAATTAATCTGATGTTGGAATTAATCACACAACTCTTTAGTTTGAATCCTACAGAACCAAATAAAAAATCTAGTAAAAAATAAAAGTATGAAATATTTAAATTTTTATTAATTAAGTAAAGAAAATTAATTATAGATAAATTAATTTAAATATTATAAATCATATATTTATTCAAATTAAAAGAACTTTTGTAGATAGAATTGTACAAAATTAAAAAAATACAAAAAAACTAATTAATTTTAATTGTTGATATGTATGGAGTTAATAGTTATGTAAAAACCATTTTACAAAAATATAAATTAAATGTTAGAATAAAAAATACAAAGAATCACCAGCGCATGACAAAAAGGTAAAGGTATTTGTGTGTAACATGTATGTTCATACGGCGGCTACCTGCAGAAAGAGGCGGTATTTGTGAGGTTACCGTTGGGAATGATTTTTCAAATTTAAATGTCGGTCCCCATGCACCTTTCTAGGTGTCAGATACAGATAGCCTATCCGCTTCGGAGGTTCCTGTATCGGCCGCTGCCCAACCCATTCAAGACCTGATTTTTCTGTCACCTATCCCCCGCAAGTCCTCTTGTGCTCCCTGCACGCCTTCTTCTCCGCCGCTTCGGATCTCATCCTAGCTGTCTCTGGAGTTTCTTCAACGGTCCTTGCTCCCCAACTTGGCGTCGGCTACCAAAGAGACGCCTTGGCTAGTTTTGGTTCCAGTGGAGATTTCTATTGGTCGGACGGCAGTTTCCAATATACCGCATTCCCTCTTGGATCATGCTCCTCTACTGGTGGAGCTTTAAAGAGACACCTCTGGGCATCAGGCCTTCCACTACTCTACTAGATGGCACCAAGTTACTGATTTCATGCAGATTGTGAAATGATCGTGGGAGCGTGAGGAGGCAGGGAGGTCCTGGTACGGACTAACTAGTAGTCTTAAATGTCTTTAAAAAGGCATCCTAGGATGGTTGTCCAATAGACCAAACGATATTTTGGGTGTGGATAGAATTCAGGCAGACATTGAAAGATTGGAGGAGGAACTTCTGAATGACTAGGATGAGAACACATTTACTGTGATAAGCTTGTTTTTCTTGCGGAGAAGCTGGTTGAGATTGAGAGAGACTATAAACAGAGATCACGGGTGAGATGGATGAAGAAGGGTGATCGCAACAGTGTTTATTTCCAAGCATGCCAGAAGGAGAAGAACATCATTAGGATCAACATTTTCCATGGTCATGGTGTCTATACGTCCGATGTGGATGTTGTTGGCCATTTGGAATTGGAGTATTTTTAAGGCCTTTTAGACGGAAACGATTCATGCATCTAATGGGGATAGATGAGGTGTTGAATAGGTAGACATTTTCTTGGAGGGTGTTCCATAGCTAGTGGGGAAATCTGATAATGAATTTCTATTGTCTATGCTGAAAGAAGAGGAAATTAAGGGAACGGTGCTCGCGATGCTGCATGACAGTGCTCCTGGTCCGAACGGGTTTTCTAGAGCATTTTACATGGCTGCATGAGACATTTTTGGTCATCAGGTGGTAGAGGACGTCCAAGATTTCTTTCAGGGAGGCACTTTTGGTAGGAGTTTGAGTGCCTCCAGGGTGGTTCTTATACCAAAGGTTAAGGATCCCAACATCCTTGGTCAGTAGAGGCCCATATGTCATTGTAATGTGTCCTAGAAAATCCGAGAGAGACTTATTTCAAGGGGGATGGGCGGGTTAATTCTGAGATTGGTTTCTGATGAAAAGAATGGGTTTGTTAAGGGATAAAGCATTCAAGGGGTGGTTGGTATTGATAGAGAACACGTGAATGACCTCAACAGATGATCTATTGGCTCTAATCTTATCTTTCAGGTTGACATGAATAAGGCATATGACAAGTTGAAATGGAGCTTCATCATTCAGGTAATACAGAAGTTTGGGTTTCAGGAATTGTTTTGTGACATCTGTTTTTGATGATTCTCATCCTCATTACTGTCAATCTCTCTCTCGGGGAAGTGCTTTGGTTTCTTCAAAACTGTCCGGGGAGTGCGACAGGGGGACCCTCTATCCCCAAGTATTTTCATTTTTACACAGGATACTCTCTCTCAGAATCTTCATAGAGGAATGGTGTTTCCTTATTTCGGGCAGAAGGGAAGGGAGGGTGTCTCACATCTTATGTTCACGAATGATGTGTTGACCTTCACTAACGGAAGGCAGAGATCGTTGCTTGGTCTCATGGAGATTCTCTCCGTGTATGGTTGGTAAGTGGGCAGAATATCAACTCAGGTAAGAGCCATGTGTTTATTTCCAACAAGTGTACCAAAAGGCGATTCGAGGACACACAAGATATATTGGGTTTCCAAAGAAAGCAGTTTCCTATGATATATCTCGGGGTTTCTCTCTCATCGGGGAGCATGAGGAAGATCTTCTTTGAGGAAATCACAAATCATCTGTTAGGAAGAATTTCTAACTAGAAAAACAGATTTCTATCTTTTGGGGGGAGGGTTTCATTAATTAACAATGTTCTAACTTCTATTCTGATGCACATATTCTCTATTATTCAGCCCCCTAAAGAAACCATCACAAGGATGGAAAGATGCCAATCACTCGGGCCGCTTCCATTGGGCCTCATGGGCACGTATGTCCAAACTGGTTAAGGAGGGGGGGCATGGGGATGCATCACCTTTTTGAAACCATGCATGGCATGTATGTAAGTTTGGCTTGGGATATAGTTGTTGGGACCTCTTTGTGGGCTTCATTTTTTAGATAGCGGTACTGGGTACTCAAGGAGAGTGCTGATGATCAAAGGATATGTCCTTCCAGCCTTTCCAAGTGCATGTTCTCACACCTTGAGGACCTACAAGGCCCATCTCAGTGGATCATTGGAAGAGGGGAGATTGGCTTCTGGAAGGCTAACTGGGTGGGGGAGAGACTGCTTTTTTTGGGATTCCCTACCCCCAAAATTTCCTTCAAGGAAGCAAGTGAGTACCCTATGCTGATAAACTTGGTGCTTAACTAGGACCAAAAGGTAGTGTATAAAATCTATTGCATGAATCAAGAGGAGGATAGATTCTACTTCACGGGTTCAAGTATAGGCAGGTTTTCCATTTGGGAGTTTATGAGGTTGATGAATGCAGAGAGTGTTTTTTATGAGTGGTCTGCGAAGGCCTGGTGCATGGATCTCCCCACCAAAATGAATTTCCCTATTTGGAGCATTAAAAACAAGGACCTACCGACGGATGTGAACATTCAAAGTAGGGGTATTTACTTGGATTCTCAATGCTACATTTGTGTGATGCTGAGGGTTGAATCAACAAAGCACCTCTTATTTCAGAGTGAGTGGACGACTGAGCTTTGGTCCATTTTCATTCCACACCCATGTCTCAGCTTCGAGCAGTTTTCTTTACAGGAATTCTTGTCCTCCTGGTTTCTTGGTGTGGCAAGCATAGGTAAATATTGTAAGGTTTGGGCCTCTTTCCTTGCCTCTATTTGCTGTGTGATTTGGGATGACAAGACACGTCTGGGAATCCGTAGTTCTGCTTCCTTTCTCCAGATGAGGGTGAGATCGCTGACATATCAATTGGTCTCGTTATTGAAAGAGGGATATCATTCGGCCGCACTTTTCAATCTTCTTAACAGACCATGCATGTCGGGCAGTTTAGGAGGGAGGTGGATTAGATGGATCCCTCCTTTATGCGGGTTAAAGCTCAAGGTGGATGGATCTCTAATGAACAGGCTCATGAGAGGTAGAGGGGTTCTTCGTGACTCGAGGGGTTCAGTTCTGGTGGTATTTTGTGTGGCTTATGGTCCGAGTAGTTCTCTGGGGGATGAGGCATGTGCGTTGATTACTGGGATCACTGTCTACAGGAAGCAGGGTTTTTATGTGTCTGAAGTGGAGTCAAACTCAGATGTTCTAGTGAAAATGTTTCTGGGGAGGTTTGAGGTGCCTTGGGACCTGATTTACGTTATCAGGAGGTGTGCTTTGGAGACTAGTCAAGGGCAGCTCATCACCACAGTTGGATAGAGACCAATTTTTTTGTGGATGCGCTTGCGAAGATTGGGAGGTTAAGGGAGGAGGTAGTCGTTTATGATAGTTTGGCTTCTCTGCCTTTAGAGTGTAGGGCCTTTATTGAGGGGGATGCCCTTGGGATGCATTATTTTCGACCCCCTTGAGGGCTTCTTGTTTAGGTTGTTTTGTCCACCCTTCTTACAATAAAATTTATAAAAGTAATTTTCAGTCAGTAAATAATTACTGATAACTAGTAATAATTAGTAATAATTACCAATAATTACCAATAATTACCCATACATAGTAAATAACTACCAATAATTAGTAATAATTATTTATAAATATAAAAAACTAGTAATAATTATTAATAATCTATAATAATTTGTAATAATTAGTAATAATTTATGATAAATGGTAAACAATTTGTGATAATAAGTAATAATTGCTGATAAATAGTAAGTGATTATTAATAATTACATATATATAGTAAATAATTACTGAAAATTAATAATAATTAGTAATAATTTAAAATAATTAGCAATAATTATAAATAATTTTTAATAATTACCAATAAATAGTACATAATTACTAACAATTAATAATAATTAGTAATAATTATTAATAATGAATCATAGATAATTTGTGAAAATTAGTAACAATTAATAATATTTAGGAATAATTAGTATTAATTTAAAGTAATTAACATAAATTTGTAGAAATTAGCAGTAATTAATAGAAATTGATACTAATTATAGATAATTAGTAATGATTAGTAAAAATTAGTAATAATTAGTAACAATAAGTAATGATTAGTAACAATTAGTAATGATTAGTAATAATTATCAATAATTATTAATAATTACCAGTAATTAGTGATAATTAGTAACAGTTACTCATAATTAGTAATAATTAGGAATATTTGCTGATAATTAATAATAATTAGTAATAATTTCCGATAATTAGTAATATATGTTAGGCATTTGAGGGCACAATTAGAATGAGACACACAAACACACTTCACACCCACAGGTCGGAAAGGTAGGTCACTACCCCCCAAGGGGTAACCCACCCACCAAGCCCTTTATTTATTAAATATAATCTCGCAAACCCCTTATATTTTTTCCTTGAAGGCCCATTTATCATGGCATGTTAGGCCCTTATATATATAGTTATTGGCCTACAGTGTCTCCGCCTAGAACCTTTAGTGAGATTTTGATTCTACTCCATTGATTGTCGAAATCACCACACGCTCAACCCTGCCACCCGCCAACATAAACTGTTGCCTCCCAGCTCCTTGTGTTGTCATTGTAGAATGTTGTTGCCCTGCTCTTGAATCACAGTCATGCTTCATAAAACATCACCACTTTCATCCTAGTTCTACTACATCCCATCTCTAGGTCTGCCATGTCACCCCAGCATTATGCCAGAAGCTCAGACCGCCAGCCGTCATCGACCCCGTCGGGCCCCTCCTTCAACCGGCATCGATGTCGGCCTATCACAATGACCACCACCCCCTTTATCGAGTGAGGGTCCTGTAAACGTTGACCTCTACCTCCAAAATTATTTCAGTCATCACTCCACCGCCCTGGATGCCCGAGCACCACAAATATTTTTCACTGTTTTCGTGACTATCTCATCATAGATGGATCATCATTCCTACTCTGGTTGCGCTCAACTGAATCAGTGACTGCTACCTTGCTCTCCTACCCACATCGAAAACCTGACCTCTGCAAATCAGTCAACAACAAGAATCCCATAGTCAAGTGGGGGTATTCCTGCACAGATACTCGTGTGGTCCTTCCATCGTCACATTGGTGCTGATGACGTTCGCCAACCAAACAACACCTTCAACGTGGGTCAATTTTGTACAAGTTGGGATTTTGAACCCCATACCTGCCAGATGTGGTACCACAGTTGAGTAATAATTATTGATAATTAGTAATAATTAGTAATATTTTGTAATAAATAGTAATAATTAATGATAAATAGTAAATAATTACTTATATCAAGTTATAATTAGTAATAGTTATTTATAGTTAGAAATATTTAGTAATAGAAAATATTAATTAATGATAAATAGTAAAAAATTAGTAATAATTAGTAATAATTATCAATGATTAGTAATAAATTCCAATAAATAGTAATAAATAGTAACAATTACTAATAAATAGAACTAATTAGTAATAGTTACCGATAAATAGTAATAATTATCGATAAATAGTAATAATTTGAGATAATTACCAATAAATTGTATATAATTTCTAATAATTAGTAATAATTAGTAATAATTACTGATAATTATTAATAATTAGAAATTATTTTTTACAATTAGTAATAATTTCCAAAAATTGGTAATAACCGGTAATAATATGTAATAATAACTGATAACAAGTAAATAATTACTAGTAATTAGTAATAATTAGTAATATTTAGTAATATTTAGTAATAATTACCTATAAATAGTAATACATAGTAATACATAGTAATATCTAGTAATAATTTTTAATAATTTGTAATTTTTAGTAAGAAATATTTGTATTCACTATTTTACTTTAGTTTTTCATAATTTCTGATATTTAGTTGTAATTACTAGTAATCATTGAGAATTAGTAATAATTACAAGTAATTAGTAATTTTATGATTTTGTGATTTTTTTCACAGATTATCCCTTCCTTCTATGAGATTAATAATAATCAATAAATCTATTTTCTATTTTTTATAAAACCATAGAATAATGAAGTAGGAAATAATTTTTATTATGAGATCTTGAATGGATAAATTATCACAAAAATCCAAGTGGTTCTGGTATAAATCATGTAGATATTGAGGGTGTCAAAACTTTATTTTATCATTTTCATCATCAAAACCATAATTGTTTTAGAAAGGAAAATTAAGTTCCCATGTAATAAATGTGATCTGAGGAGATTTGAAACATTTCACAGCATTGGGGTTCATCTATTAAATTTTGGTTTTCAGAAAAATTAGGTTTTTTAGTATCAAAATATTGAATAAAATTTTGGATTTGATATAAATAATTTGGTTCCAAATCCATCACAATTTCAAACTTTAGTACTTGAGGTTGCTGGAACGTCTTTTCAAAAAATAGAAACTTTGAATGATAGTTCAATTTCTGAGTAAGAACCTTCTTAATTTTATGAGTTGCTGAAGTATGATGAGGAAGCTTTATATCCCGTGTGCAAGATAAGAAAATTTGAAGTTGTTACTAAATTTATGGATATTAAATCATATAATGGAATGCCAAATAGTTATTCTGATCAAATATTTTATTTGGTTAATACATTTTTACTTGAGGGAAATGTGTAATATATAAATTTTTATGAAATTAAGAGGTTGCTCTATAATTTGGGTTTTAGTTATTAAAAATTTCATGAATGTTCAAATGTTTGCATCTTATATTATAGTGAATATGATTCATTAGTTTATTTTCATACATGTGGATAATCGAGGTAGAAATAGACACAACAAGGAAAGTCCATATTTTTTCCTATTAAATAGTTGAGGTATTTTCCTCTAATGGTTATATTGAAACATTTATTTACGTCTCACAACACAACGTCCTTGATGAC
The DNA here is from genome assembly GCA_963277665.1 of Viscum album. Taxonomy (NCBI): domain Eukaryota; kingdom Viridiplantae; phylum Streptophyta; class Magnoliopsida; order Santalales; family Viscaceae; genus Viscum; species Viscum album. The sequence continues at coordinate 1,847,583,512 of OY728150.1, forward strand.
ATGGTACAAATCCAATATTTCCATATGTAAAATATTTAATAATCATTATGATGAAGATTCATGGAAACATTTAGACTAGGTGCATCTATCCTTTTCTTAAGAAGGTCATATCATGAAATTGGGTCTTTCTACTAATGGGTTTTGTCCATTTGGTTCTTATAGTAGTCAATAATCTTATTGGACCATCTTTATAACTTAGTACAACATACCTCCTTGGATATTGATAAATAAACCATATAAATTTCTAAGATTACTAATTATAGGTCATCATAAAAATAATATTTTTTATTTAAATCCATTGATTTATGAGTTAAATATATTGTTGTGTAATGGTGTTAATACAAATTGTGTAGTTTTAAAACCAAATTTCATAATAAAATCTACATTAATGTGGAAAATTAGTGACTTCCCGATGTATGGAATATTATCTAGCTATAGTAAAAATGGTCCAAAAATGATTCCTATGGTGAATGAGTGATGAAAAAGCATTTATGGTTATCAATGGAAGAAAAAATTTCTTTTAGACTATCATCGCAGATTTCTTCCAACTGACTATCCTTTTTGAAGGAACATAAATAATTTCAGAAATGGTATAATTGAAACGGTAATTATTCCAGGTATTGATTTAAAATATATTATCTATTAGTTACATCTTGTTATCTTTTGATCAACAATAAACCAACCAAAATATATGGATTTGGGAAAGATCAAATTTGGATAAAATAGAGTATTTTCTGGGATCTTTCTTATTAGTATGATTTTTTGGTCCATCACATGTTAGATGACTTTCATATTGGGAGGAACTAATTTGATAACTTATTTTATTTTGTTTTCGACATTCCTAGTAAGACTAAATAAAATTAAAATGCATTATTAGATCTTACCTAAATTTACATGCTTCTAGAACTTGAGTTATTTGTATAAGATTCCATCTTTTCTAGGTACATACCTCTTCAAGTTTTGGTAACCTCTTTGTGCTAGGTTTTTCCTCATTTGAACCTCGATAGTCAGATCTTGGATCATTTAGATTAAATTTTTAGTGATGATGGGGTTTTGTTGGTGAAGAATGAATTTATGAACCAAATAGTAAATTTACAATGTAAATTTTTTGGGAAATCAAGCCACTATGAAACTACTCTTATGCATTGAATCATCAAGGAAAGTCATAAAACCACTACTAACAGCATAAATTTTTTATTTATAGAACAAGAACAGTTTTCCTTAGTTTTTAATACAAAGCGGTGGTTTTTTTAGATCTAGAAATCATAAAATTTGGGGTATACAATCCCTATTTATGCTGTAAATAATCCACTTATGGTGATTTAAAACTTACACATCATCTTACTAACATGTATCTTATTCATTCTATATAACTTTAGTGGAAAACATCTAAGAGTTACTTATCAATCTAGAACCTTGTTTCATTAGATCTTGGAATTATGGATCATGAGATTATAGGTAAGTATTGTTCTTATTGTTTCCATATTATCTTGACTTATTTTTGTTCTCTTATTGGAAATACATAGACTGGGATGTCCTAACCAGATCAAGCCAATTTTGGTAGTTTCATGTTGATATTGAAGGAATGTAGATTTCAAAAACTATAACAGATGATGAGGTTTGACTCTCCTTTATCTATTTAGAGGTAGGTGGCCTAGAAAAACTCCCTTTAGTCTATTTTTAATTTCTTTAGTATGTGAAATTTATATTATCATGATGGAACTTATTTCATGTGGACTGATTAAATAGTAATTCACTGGCTTGAATGGAACCCAGTGTAGAGACATCCTAAGGATTCTATGGGATCCCTTGAATATGTGACTGATCCTTACTCCACAGAGAGGCAAGATTACCCTTAAATTATAGAATTGGTAGAGGTGATAAATGTGTAATTTTAATAACAATGTGAATAGAGTAATTGTAATGGTAAATATTGTCTTGTGAATTGATTTAAATAGAAACTTAGTAGGATTTCATATCGGTGATTCATCCAGATGTAGGGGAATTCACCAATTGAGAATGTATTCATGGTCAATTAAATGTGATAAATTAAAAAACTAGGCATGAAATATGAATTTTGATAAATTTTATACAAATACTATTTTATATGTGATGTTTTTGACATGATGTTTAAGGGATGGATTATTTCCTCATGAGGTGTGTCATCGGTGATTCGTCTTGATATTACACCACTGACCTGAGCTGGGATTATCCCATTATGATGTGCACATGGGAAGACATAAGTGAATACAACATGGGAATTTTCATAGAGCCGGTTATGAGATGGAAAATTTCATATTGGAGGAATATTCTATATAAATACGTAAGTGACTCTAGAATATGAATTCACATGAAGCCCAGTTGTGTTACTTGAGACATGGTACAGGAGATTTGTCTTATTGAAGGGGGAACTTCTTTATTAGTAGAGACATTTGACATGGAGCTGAAGCAGGTTGGGATGATCCTGAGTGTCACACAGAACTTGGGGGGTCAACATGTTTATTTTATGCAATGTATTAATTGATTAATTAATTCCCTATTATCACTTTATGGAAAGAACTATATTTATATTGTATTGTTTAGAAACCATTGGTGTTGTCCTATTGTGTTGAACACAAAAACTTTTTGGGATTTCATTTGGTACCCAAAGATATTTCATAGATGTAGGTTTGGAAAAGGGAAAGGGTCCCTACACTGATTAATGATGGATGGGCTAGAACATAGAGACAGGTTTAACCAAGGGTTCGGTATTGGGGTGTAGGGTATTGCTTTATCAAGTTTGTTAGGACTTACTTGTATGACCTATACATTTCATTTAGTCACATTCAACATATCATTACATGATTTGGTTTTTATTTGATTGTTCAACCTATTACATTTTTAGCTTTAGATGACATATTTTTTGATTATATTGCTTCCTCTATTTATACTACTCTATTATTATTTCCATTTTACTACTAATCTGTACATGGGGTATAGTCTCCCCACTAAATTACATACACCTTCATTGCTAGTTGGACGCCTTTGGAATACGTGGAGGTACGACTAAGGTCATATAGCTAACTCAACTTGGTAACTTGAGGGAGCACCGAACTAGGGACATTATAATGTGGTATCAGAGCATTAAATTTTCTTTTCTATTACTTTACTATTTGTAAAAGCTATAATAAAGACTAGGATGTGTCAAGACATGGTAATGATATTTCACATGGGAATAGTTAGCCCATGTACGAGGGAATATTTATGTTCCCAGGGATGGGATTGTTGTTTATATTGTTTTCTTGTTATAGTTTTCATGGTATTTAATTCTGGGTGATTCAAATGTTGTGTGATGTTACTATTTATCTAGATTTTACTCATGGGATGGTATGGAATGAGATGAGTATACATGCATCATGATAGAAACATAGGGATAAATGGGGACATGAATTGTTCATGATAGGGATATATTTATGGCATGTGACATAACTACCCATATGAACTATGAACTGAGAACCCTTGATGTACCTAATGAAAATAAATGAAAAAAAACTGTTATGTTATTCCAATTCACTTGTTAATCCAAGTAGAGAAGAACATTGAGTCAGTGGTTCTGTATTTCTATTACCTGTTGAGGTTTACCTTGTTGTGTTTGCATATTCTAAGGTGTGTTTTTAACCTTTTAAGTGAAAATTCCTCCTCGTTATCCCCAAGATGAGCATCATAAGAGTGGAAACCACACAACTCTAAAACAACTAAGCCAAAACTTCCTATGGATCCACATAATCTAATGGAATATCAGCTTTATGAAAGTTTCCTGAGGGTTATGATTTCCATAGAGAGGGAGAATGTTCACACCATGCCTTCGATGTATAATCTGAAGATAGAGTTCTATCTTCATCATCTGCTTACATTCAATGGGGAGGTAGTAATCCAAAAAAATGATTTTTGGATTTATTTTTACTTTTATATCATCAACCATATTGATACTCTCAAAGATAGGAGGTATAAGCATACTAGATATATTCTTTGAGGATCAACCAAGTGTTGGTTAGACATCTTGGAAAAATTTGAGTAGAAATATGAGTTATCCTAGAAGGATTTTTGAGGTGATGTTTTTGTTCCACTTAGATCTAGAGGAATTAAGGAATGAGAGATCTCATCAGTTTATGTACTTGACATAGGAGGGATTCTCAATGATGGAATTTGTTGGACGTTCCACTAATCTGCAACATTTTTCTCCATCCTTAGTAGCTGATGAGGTCACTATAATGAGACGTTTCTAGGATGGTATTTCCTATGAGATATGATCACTGGTAAATATGTTTCTCCTGAGTACATTTGAGGATGTGCTGAATAAGGCTCTTATCATTTAAGGTAATCTGAGAGAGGCCCTGAACGGTGGCTAGATAATATTAGTAGTGTGTTCTGGGAATCCTTATTCCGATAGTTGGAAGTGTCACTACAATAGTTACTGCCAAGGTAGTAGTAGGTAGAGAAGTTGGTGGAGTGGGAATCCATCTTAGAATCACATTCTTGTAGAGTTCTTATAGTGTGTAAAGGGAGACTATAAGTGATATCAATTTAGTTAACCTATTATGTAGTATCCTTCTAGTGGTAGGATGGTTCATCTTGAAAGGTTTTATAGAGGTCCACAAGGTAGGGGAATATAAAGGAACCTACGTCTGGAAGGGACTTAGCTACCCCTCAAAAGACTGATAGCTATATTTCTACTGGACATTCAGACCGAGGTAGGGGAATCGGTTCCCCAACATAAGAGTGGTAGTACCAGGAAGACGGTATGACACATGGGAGTCATACTAGATCCCAGGTTTGAGTGGAGAGTAAGATATACACTATAAAGTCTACTCCAAATAGTATTGATGTAGGACCCTCTACCATTAGTTATACTATTCTTGTATAATTTACTCTTTTTTTGTTTTTTGTTTAATAAAGGAGAATCACTTGCCCTTTTATCTCATATTTTTATAAATGGATTGGGCTTGGTTGTGGAGATCTTGGATATTTTTATGACCATCAACACATCGTTGGGAGTGCGGTCAATGAATATTAAGACTTAAAAGGAGTGTTCTCCTGAAATTGGTGGCTACCATTTCCTTTGGGAGCCTTTTGTGATGGAAATAATAGAATTCAATTTTATTCTTGATATGGATTATATAGTTTTATACCAAACTCATAACAACTATTATTATAGGATATTCAACTTCCAACGTCCTAATGTGGGTATCTACATCAACTAGGGTGAGTGGGATCTTTAGGCTAGTTGTGGAGGACCAATTTCATGCAGATTGGTTTTCCTCATGGCTTAGATAATAGACATTATTTAGGATGATAGTAAAATATGTTGTAGGATAATTTTTCTCTAGCAGTGAACTGTTTTTAGATTGTATTTCCTAAAGAGTTTTGTAGCTTAAATCTATAGTGGGAGATAGAGTTCACGATCGAGTTGGTTTTGGGAGATGAATTAGTTTCCATACTTCCTTACATAATGGCACTGGCAGAGCTTCGTGTACTAAAACTTTAGTTGGAAGATCTAGAGGCTAAAGTATTCATCTGACCTAGTACTTCTATGTGGGTTTCTCCCATGTTACTCACCAAGAAGGTTGATGGAAACTTTCACTTATGTGCGGACTATCATAGGTTGAATCTAATGACAATCAAGAACCAATATCCCCTTCCAAGCATCAATGGTCTCTTCTATCAGCTAAGAGGTTCTAGAATCTCCTCCAAGATCAAATTAAAGTAAGGGTATCATGAGTTGAGGGTCAGACCATCATACATAACCTGATATACTTTTAGGATAATGTCTTTATTTTATGAGTTCTTAATTATGTTGTTTAGTATATTGAATGCGCTCGTGGTATACATGTCTATTATGAATCAGATCTATCATCTTTTTTTGGATTAATTCATAATAGTTTTTATTGATGACATCTTAGTATACTCCTAGTTAGTAGATGATATTCCCCAACATCTTGACATCATCTGGAGTATGGTAAGAGATAATAATATTTATGACAATTTATCTAAATGAAACCTATGGATTGATAGAGTTCACTTATTGGAACATGTTATCTCAATGGTTATAGTGGTATTGGAATCAGAGAAGGTTGTAGCCGTAGTATCTTGAAAGTGACCTAAGAATGTCTTTGAGATTTAGAGTTTCCTTGGTATTATAGGATATTATCATTATTTTATCCAAGACTTGTCCTGTTTGGAAGAACCTATGTATGGGATGACCTAGAAGGGAATTTATTTATCTTGGTCAGATTCTTATGAGAGATCTTTCTAGTAGTTAAAGAGTGGACTAAACTCATTACTGATCCCTACTTTTCCTATTCTATTCGAGGAGTATACCATGTACCGTGACACATCTAAATTTGGAATTAGATCAGTTATGATATAATAGGATCAAGTTGTTTCTTATTTATCTAGATAGTTAATAAAAATTGATAGGAATTATCCTACACATGATCTAGAGTTAGCTACGGTGGTACATTCCCTAAGATACTAAAGACATTATTTTATGGGTGAGGGGATTCTAGTGTACACTAACCATAAAATCCTTAAGAACATATTTTCTTCCCTTGATCCATCCCTATGAGGGTATGGTACGACATCCCATCCTGATCATTGGATGATCCACCCCCTATAAAGGCTAGTTCTAGATAGAGTTAGGTATCCCTATGTGAGGCCTGAGGTGTGATAATTTTTCACATTCTTCTTTATGTTTGGTAAGGTATCCCATAACTGATATTTCAGACGTACGATCCCCTTCCAAGTGGGTTAGTGTAGATAGGGATAGGTATCTCCTATAGGATCTAGGTGTTATACCCTAACTATGTATTGGCATTTATTTTCTCTTGATGAGGTGTATTTCAATTGAGTGAGTTTCTCAAATGTTCCCTCTTAGTTCCTTCATACTTTAACAAAGTAAGGATTGATGAGTGTGACCTATCATATGAGTTCCATCAGTTTTAGTGGGACCATAAGAGTGATTATAAACCTCACCCTAAGACTTGGAGTATATGTATGGTCATATATGGTTTATCTTATTAACCATATCCATTTTTTATTTATAGCTAACATATTTTTTATGTTTTGTGTTTGATAATTTCCATTTTTCTGACTATGTAAGATTATACTCACCCCAAAATGGGCTCTCCTTACATCTGTCATGTATTATGTAGACATCAGACCATTTTATGGATTCCTAGGTATACTAGAAGTAGGAGGTGATTAATTGGGCTAGGAAAAATGTAGAAGGATCCCAAAGATTCTATTTGGTATCTATCCCCTTTTGTTAGCAGGTTCGACTCATTTACAGTATTGGTGGGCTTCTATATTTCCCCTTTTTCATTTCTGTACTATTTTTTTGTACTATGAGTTGAGATTAAATTTTATGCACACATTTAAAATATTATTTATTTACCTTATACATTGTATTGGTCTGTGGAGATATGCTTGTTTTTACATGTACTTTTGGATAAGGCCTCCCATGTGTATTATATGCCTACTCGGTGCTAGTCGCCAGCCTATGGCTTATTAAAGGTGGGATTGGGGTGTAACTCTCAACTTAATGGATTCTAGGTATCTCCCAGTGGGTTAGTTCATTACATTTTAGACTCTTTCCAACTTCTGGAAACTAATATTTGGGCAATTTTACTAGTGAAGGAATAAAATTTTTATCAAATATCAGTTCCCCCAATACGTAATAAGTACAACTTCTCCATATTTCAACTCCAATGTATTATAGTCATTTTAAAAATGATTAAATTATGAATATAATCTATTAAAAACCAATATTTATTCCATTGATCTCATTTTCAAGCATGTAAAATTAGTTGTTTAGTTTTTACTAGATTTTTTTAGTATAACAGCAACCCTAGGTCGTCTCTCGACAGAGCCTTAGATAATTAATTGAAAAATAGGGTTTTGATTATGAAAATAGAATGGGAATGGGATTTAATAAAACTTTGGATTTGATGATTAAAGGTTACATTATAAAAACTAAAGTGATAAAACAAAGTAGAAATGAATAAGATTAATTAAACGTGATCAACCCAAGGGAGTATCGTGATGCTCATCCTTCATCACTTTAAGAGAAAGGGTATAGATATTTTAATCCCCGGTTTGTAACACCTATTAACATAATGTTAGTGATTTTATACTTGGATACCTCCTAGGGTTCAGTAAAAAACACACAATGATTCACTGGACACCGCTGATGATTGGGTGATTTGTGTTCGACTTCATAACTGAAACTCACCAAGGCAACACACGAAGAACTTGATGTCCTGTCTAGGTTTGAATGTTATTTATTTGTGATACCATGAAATAAATTAACATGTCCTTTACAGTGCATATATGAGTTCAATTGATCAATATGAACCACACAAACACTACAATTGAATGAGGGAGGAAAAAGGGATAAACGGTGTGTGAAACATCACAGGAAAGGGTACCCCTAAACATAGTCATTTGAGTTTGAGTATAAAATTCTTGTAAAGACCTAAAAATTTCCATGTAATTTTTTTTAATTAAATGGGGATTTTATGAGTCTGCGAAAATTGACAGCGCATGATTTTGAGGACAGGAGTGCTCAGAATGAATTTCTGAACTTTTGTTCGGGTACGTTTAGTAAACGTGCGAGCGGGTTTTTATAAATTTTTAATCGGTGCACAGAATTGAAATATGAGGACATCGTTGAACTCACAACGCCAGTTTTCACTTAAGGAGACCTTCACCTTGACCGCAGTGGGTCGAGAGTGAAAGATAGAATTTTTGTTTTTTGTGAAAGAATAAAATAAAAATAAAATTGTGTAGATTTTATTTTTATTTTTATTCCATGTAGATGTTGAGAAGTGGGGACCACCAGACCTAAACCTCCCATGAGAGGTTATGATGGTGGGGACTACCCGAATTAACCTCCCATGAGAGGTTATGGTGGCAGGGACCGCCCGAGGTATAAACCCCTTGAACTCCCCTTTAATGGAGAAACCCTAAAACTTCCTATTAAATGTGGGAGAGCCTCTACAACTCCTCCAACATTTATTATGCCAACTCAATTTAATTAATTAGGCTATTTTGAATTTGTGCCAACAAACTAAATAATAGATATCATAATCTATTATCTTGGGATACCTTTTCATTTTTTTGGAATTGGGGAAAAGGCTTGGAAAAGGAGAGAGAGTTGGAGAACTTGGGAGAAAGCTCTCCAACAAAGAACGCCAACGAAGAATGCCGACTTCAAATTCGACTTTCTTCCTCGGAACATCCTCAAACGGGGGATGTCTTCAATCGACGATTGTCTTCCCCTCCCCAATGACAGTGTCTTCTCACTCGTGATCTCCACCGACAAATCAAACGAGGTAGATGTTTTGTTCCCATGTTCTTCCCTTCTAAGTTTCTTTTGCGGGAATGGGATTAGTGATTGACGAAGGTTGTGGGGATTGAAGTTCTTAAATATCTTCCATACACATTCTTGTTCTTGTTGAGCCGCTTGCTACCACTCTAATGCGGAGGGTGTAGGCCAAACAGACATGGCTCGACCCCTCCTCCGTTTTTTTTAATAGTGTATCCTTTGCGATGGAAGAAGGCGACTTTGGTGATGGCGACCAATGCTGGCGGTCAGCATCGGTGGAACTCGAGAACCGCCGATGAAGGCACGGTGCCCCGCCGCCCCACGGTCTCCACACCTCGCGGAAATCCACCATTCACGACCACCGCCGCCCCCCCGACCTTCGCCGCTCAACAGCCTCCTTCGCTCCACGCCGTTTTCCACCGAGCCGACCTGAGCCGCCGCCGCCGGGTCGAGCTGTCATCCGCTGGGCCGAGCCGCCGTCTTCCGGGCTGAGCCGCCACCGTTGTCTGATCCGCCACCGTCGTCCAAGATGAACTGCCGCTGCCGTCTGGGTTGAGCCATCGTCCGATCCACTGCTGACGTCTGTGCTGAGCCGCCGCCCTTCTAGCTAAACCGCCCCGGTCGAGCCGCCCCGCGGCCTCGCGCCGTGGTGGCACCCTCCGCAACCTCGCGGCCACCTGCGGCCCTTTGCGGCCCCTCATGGCCTGTCGGGCCGCCCAGTGGGCCGGGCTGAACCCAATGGGCCGGGCTACCCATCGAGCCGATCCGGACCCAACGGGTTAGGCCGGGTCAGTCCAGGTCAGTCCGACAGGGTCGGACCGGACCCGGGGCCACTACGACCCATTTACATTCTTTTAGCCATAACTTTGCCATTGGACGTCTATTTGATGAACTGTCAGCAGTGCTGAAAATATTGGATCAAGACGGTCCCTTTGGTATACCCCAATGGAGTTTTGGATAAAATTGGGGAATGGTCAGGTTAGATCGAGCACGAATCTAATCGGGCCCTCGGGACTAAAAGGCTAATAACTCATAGACCGGGCGTCTGAATGACGTGGAATATGTTGCGTTGAGACCCCTACGACATGGTAGTCCTTTGAGATACTTCTTTGTGGGAAATTGTGGCAGTTGGAGAATCGGTCAGTGTCTTGGGGAGCAGACTCTACCAGAGACAAGAAATCCTAGTGTGGAAACCCATAAGCTGGTTGTGATGAGAAGAGTGCTCCTAGATATCCTGTGCAGATCAGCTCTTAGCGATCCTGTGCGGGTCAGATCCGAGCAATCCTGTGTGGGTCAGCTTTTAGAAATCCTATGTGGGTCTTCTCTAACGATCTTGTGTGGGCCAGATCCTAGCAATCCTGTGTGGGTCATCTGATAGCGATCCTGTGTGGGTTAGCTGCTAGCGATCATGTGTGGGTCAGCTCCAGCGATCCTGTGTGGGTCTTCTCCTAGAGATACTGTGTGGGTCAGCTCCTAGCGATCCTATGTGGGTCAGCTCCTAGCGATACTGTGTGGGTTAGCTCCTAGCGATCATGTGTGGGTCAGCTCCAGCGATCTTGTGTGGGTCAACTCTTAGTGATTCTGTACATGTTAGCAGAAGAGCCTCTTAACGGAGTAAGATGATTTAGTAGTTACATCTAATCATCTCTACTACTATACCTAAAGATATAACTGGTGTGATCAGATTCAGAACCTCTGTGTTCCTTCATGATTGAGATGGATTACTAGATAAATTAGGCATATGTATAGGCATATACCTAAGTAGGGTTATCTGTTGATTTCATACTTTTTGGTTTATCCTTGGTGGATTTTGTAAGACCTTGAGGGTCTTGGGGTCCCTACTGAGTATCGTTATACTCACCCCTACATAGGCTATGCCCGCACCTTGTTGTGTTGGATATAGATGGTGAACATCACTGACTGAGGATGAGGGTACCGGGACTGGAGGTAGCTCGGAGGTGGACCTAGACGAGGCGTACCGTAGAGACGACCGATCGAGAGTTGTACCTACCCTTCAGGTAGGATCCTTGGTAGGTGATCATAGGAGCTATTTTAGTTACTTGTACTTTCATTTGTCTTGTACTTTCCATTTTTTCTTGTAATTTTCAATTGGGCTTGTATTCTGGTCCCTTTTTACTTATTGTACTCACTCTGTTTATTATTCAGTTTACTTGAGTTCGTATCTTGCTGTGTTCTTGGTTTTTTCTGTTATAGGTTATAATGGAAAACCTTCCTAGTTTTAGGGATTATGCCTTCGGTGCTAGTCTCCATCCTCTGGCCTATGGAAGACAGACTTGGGGTAGTCATGACACGGGCCCCGGGGGATGGGTCATGACAAATTGGTATCAGAGGATTCGGTTCTACCGTAGAACATTGGACTCTGATCTTTATTTTTAATGAAAATAGTGTTAAGATTAGTGAGTGTGGTTATCAGTTTAGGGAATTTGATGTTGGTGCGGCGGTTGACATGTCCATACACCAGGACCCTGACTTCTAATTTCCAACTCAGTGCACGAAAACACTGATTGCGTGTGTGTTTTGAAGAGTTTTCTTTGTGATCTTTTGAGTCATCTCACTAGGTATAACTTATTAACCATGGTACACCTGTTTCTTTTCAAGATGCCTCCACGTAGACAACCATCTAGGGTTCCAAGAGTTGTACACACTGATAGCCCATCGAGCGATGAAGCCTCAGTGCAGGACCCTTTTCCAGTAGAGGCATCAATGTAGGCACCAGCAGAACCATTCCCCGTTGGGCCATCGATGCCACCAACCCCAGGAGTAGACAATTCATGCCTCTTGAGTGCGTTGCACGAGTTCCAATGCCAGAGACCACCCAGGTTCAAGGGAGAGATGGAACCACAGGAAACTGAGGATTGGTTGGAGGATGTGGTGAGAGTCTGTCGACTAGTAGGGACACCAGCCAATCTCATGGTTATCCTTGCTGTCATCCTTCTATAGTCAGCAGCAGGCAGATGGTGAAGCTTGATGCTCCAGGTTCACGACGAGGTGACACTTCTCTGGGTAGACTTTGAGAGCCTATTTCGGGTAGAGTTTGTCCCAACGACTCTTCGTGTAGTGCGCATACAGGAGCTCCTTCATCTATAGCAGGGTAGCATGACTATGGCTCAGTACTCAGTGAGGTTCACTGACCTCTCGCGTTACTCCACAGATATGGTGTGGGACCCATTCTTCATGGCCCAAACCTTTGATCAGGGGCTCAGGCAAGAAATTAGGGCTTCGATGATTTCTCTTAGCATCCCGATGCAGGCGGGGGTGTTAGAGATATCCCTCCTAGTGGAGAGTTTCCTTGTTGAGCAGTCTCCAGTAGTGAGATCCACCACTAGTCATCATGTAGCAGAGTCTTCTATAGCTGGAAGCAGACAAATGTCATAGAGGTCCAAGAGGACCAGACCTATAGGTGGACGATCGCATGATTCAGGATCAATTATGCGAGGCACCCGAGGCGGAGCCAGTCATACCAGGAGCGGGCAGTATTACACATGCGGAGGGTAGGGTCACATGGCTTGTGACTGTCTGACCTGCCGTATGGATGATCAGCAGATGGTCGAAGGACCACCCAGGAAGAGATAGAGATTTGACCGAGGAGGTCCATAGGGAGTAGGAAGACGTGGAAGAGGAGCTGGACATACAGCTAGCGGTGGGCGACGTTTCGAGATGTTACTACCACCACCACTAGGAGGTCCACCCCGACCGTAGGGAGCAGGTGGACAGGGGCGAGCTCAGCTCCAGGCAGCTGAGGCATATGATCATGGTGCTCTAGAGATGATATGAGGTACAATATATGTCTACTCCACCTTAGTTGCAGTTCTTATAGACACAGGTTCCAGTCATTCTATTATTTCCACTACCCTCATTTGGATCTTGGAGATTCTGACGGAGTCGTTGACATGATCCTTACGGCTAGAGACTCATACGGGAGCAGATTCGACAATTACGCACTGGTGTCGGCAGTGCGAGATTACTCTAGGAGGCGAGAGCTTCGGCTGGGATCTCCTAGTAGCAGCATCAAGGCCTTACGAAACCATCTTGGGTATGGACTGGTTATCTACAATCCATGCTCAGATAGACTGTATTAGGCGTAAAGTGTGGTGTGTCTACACGGATGGGACTAGGTTTACCTTCACTGGTGAGAAGGGAGCCTTTGCAGCACAAGATGGACTTACCCGGAGGAGAGTGTAGTCGATCACTCATCAGTTGGCTAGCCTTACCCTCAGAGCGGTTGATGTGGAGAGTCCATGTTATCCTGTAGTGGTGGACTAGTACGCGGATGTTTTCCCTGATGATGTTCCGGGTCTACCTATTCGCAGAAAGGTGGAATTTTACATTGACTTGTACCCTGGGAAGACACTGATATCTACACTAGCATATTGGATGTCTCCCACGAAACTTCGTGAGCTGCGGGTGAAGCTAGAGGACTTGCAGGGGAAGGGATTCATTCGGCCCAGTGTTTCTCTTTGGGCATCCCTGATTTTTTTCGCCAAGAAGGCATATGGGAGTTTGAGACTTTGTGTTGACTATCAGTGCCTGAACCAGGTGACCGTGAAGAACAAGTACCTCCTTCCAAGGATTGACGACCTCTTTGATCAGTTTGAGGGATCACGGTGGTTCTCAAAGATAGACCTCAGATCAGGCTATCACCAGCTCAGAGTGTGAGATGAGGATGTGCATAAGATGGATTTCAGATGTTGGTATGGCCATTACGAGTTCTTGGTTATGAAATTCGGTGTAACCAACACTCCAAAAGTGTTCATGGGAATCATGAACAAGATCTTTCAGCTATACCTCGATCTCTTTGTAGTAGTCATCATTGATGACATTCTGATCTACTCAGCTTCTGAGGAGGAGCATGCCTATCATTTGTAGGTAGTACTGGACACACTCTGAGAGCACCAGCTTTATGGTAAGCTCTCGAAGTGCCAGTTTTGGATTTGAGAGGTTCACTTTCTGGGACATGTTATATCAGAGGTTGGAGTTGTAGTGGATCCAGAAAAGTTTGAGGCGATACTTGCTTGGGAGCCACCCAGGAGTGTGACGGAGGTACGAGGTTTCCTAGGTTTGGCCGGATACTACCAGAGATTTGTGCCAGATTTATCCAGAGTTGTAGCACCACTATCAACATTGAAAAAGAAGGGGAAACCCTTCGTGTAGTCTGAGAGATGTCATCAGAGTTTTCAGGAGCTGAGGCAGAGGCTGACTAGTGCCCCCATCTTGAGGCTTCCAGAAGAGGGCATTGGGTACGTAGTCTACTGCGACGCATCAGGGACCGGACTTGGATGTTTCCTGATGTAGGATCAAGTGGTGATCACATATAATTCTTGACAGCTAAGACAACATGAGAAGAACTATGCTACAAATGACCTAGAGTTAGCTGCAGTGGTCCTTGCCTTGAAGATGTGGCAACACTATCTGATGGGTGAATGTTTTACAGTCTACTATGATCACAAGAGTCTCAGATATATATTCTCTCAGAAGAACCTGAACCTGAGACAATGACATTGTCTTGAGTTCCTCCGGGACTATGACTTTGAGATATCCTATACTCTTGGAAAGGGGAATGTTGTAGCAGATACACTCAGTAGGAGATCTGGTATACAGCTTCTAGGTGAGGCGACAGAGTAGCTGGCAGCTTTACAGATATCCTTTGTGGATTGGGATGAAGCATATTTCCTTTAGTCTCTTACAGTCACTCCCCCACTTCTTCAGTGAGTCAAGG
Source organism: Viscum album (assembly GCA_963277665.1). NCBI lineage: Eukaryota > Viridiplantae > Streptophyta > Magnoliopsida > Santalales > Viscaceae > Viscum > Viscum album. Next base: position 1,847,598,613 of record OY728150.1, read on the forward strand.
AGGCATAGCATGGGGATGCTGACTGCGAGACTCGATGTGCTCAGATATCCACAGGGCAGACACCTGATGTATTTTCTGAATGTAGGGAGCGCGTCATCCTCTTCAGAGGATGTACCATGGTACCAGTGTCACTTCAGGAGGAAGTGTTGAGGGAGTTCCACACATCCCCTCTAGTGGTACATCCAGGATTGGAAAAGATGTACCAAGATCTCTGACGACATCACTGGTGGCCGAGAATGAAGAAAGTAGTAGCAGAGTTTGTTTCTCAGTGCCTCACTTGTTAGCAAGTGAAGGCGGTGCATCAGGTACCAGCAGGCTTGGTTCAGCCTTTAGAGGTCCCAGAGTGGAAGTGGGATGGAATATCCATAGACTACGTGATAGGACTTCCATGTACATCCAGGGGTCATGACTCGATTTGGGTGATCATCGACCGACTCACCAAGTCAGCCCACTTCCTACCGATCACAGAATAGGGTTCAGTAGAGAGCTTAGGATGCCTCTATGTGCAGAAGATTGTGTGGATACATGGAGTACCCTCGATGATTGTCTCCGATCATGATACACATTTTACTTCCCGTCTATGGAAGGGGTTTCAGGAGGCTTTCGGGACGTAGCTTCGTTTGAGCACCGCCTTCCATCCTCATACGGATGACCAGACTGAGCGGACCATTCAGACCCTCGAGGAAATGTTGCATGCTTGCATCCTTGACTTTGGTTGTAGCTAGGAGGATCACTTTCCTTTGGTGGAGTTTGCATACAACAACATCTATCACTCCACCATTGGGATGGAACCTTTTGAGGTGTTGTATGGGCGACCTTGCAGATCACCTTTGTGTTGGACTGACCGAGTGGAGTCAACACTCATGGGACCAGAGATGGTACAGGCTACCAAAGAGAAAGTGCAGATCATCCAGGAGTGGATGAAGACTGCACAGAGCAGGAAGAAGTATTATGCCGATAGGAGATGGAGACTTCTGGAGTTTGAGGATGGCGACCAAGTATTTCTACGGGTCTCGCCTCGATGAGGTTTGTGAAGATTTGGCCGGGGCGAAAAGTTATCTCTAAGGTTCATTGGACCCTTCCAGGTCCTAAACAGAGTTGGAAAGGTAGCTTACCACTTAGAACTTCCCCCTAAGTTACACCGGGTTTACGATGTCTTCCACATATCCCAGCTGAGAAGATACGTGCATGACCCTTCTCACATCATCGACCAGGGCGAGCTGGACGTCGACGATGGGGTGACATTTATAGAGGTTCCAGTAGAGATTGAGGATCTACAAGAGCAGGTCCTTTGTGGGAAGTCAATACCTCTAGTTCGAATTCACTGGCATCACGGGAACCTCTAGGAGAGCACATGAGAGCGAGAGGCTCAGATTCTTGCTCAGTACCCCCACTTGTTTTCCTAGTTTTGTGATGTGGATTTCGCGGACGCAAATCCCTGAGGTGGGGAGAATGTAAAGACACATAAATTTCTATGTAATTTTTTTTAATTAAATGGTAATTTTACGAGTCCATGAAAATTGATGGCGCATGATTCCGAGGCCTGGAGTGCCTGGAATGAATTTCTGAACTTTTGTTTGGGTACGTTCAGTAAACGTGCGAGTGGGTTTTTCTAAATTTTGAACTGGTGCATGAAATTGAAATCCAGGGACACCGTTGAACTTGTAGTGTTAATATTAACTTAAGGAGACCTTCACCTCGACCATAGTGGGTCAAGAGTGAATGATAGAATTTGGGTTTTTCATGAAAGAATAAAATAAAAATAAAATTGTGTAGCTTTTATTTTTATTTTTATTCCATATAGATGTTGAAAAGTGGGGAGCACCAGACCTAAACCTCCCATGAGAGGTTATGATGGTTTGGACCACTCGAATTAACCTTCCATGAGAGTTTATGGTAGCAGGTACCACCCAAGGTATAAACCCCTTGAACTCCCCTTTAATGGAGAAACCCTCAAACTTCCTATTAAATGTGGGAGAGACTCTACAACAACTCCAGCATTTATTATGCCAACTCAATTTAATTTATTAGGATATTTTGAATTTGTTCCAACAAACTAAATAATAGATATCATAATCTATTATATTGTTCTACCTTTTCATTTTGGTGGAATTGGGGAAAAGGCTTGGCAAAAGAGAGAGCATTGGAGAACTTGGGAGAAAGCTCTCCAATGAAGAACGCCAACGAAGAATACCAACCTCAAATTTGACTTTCTTCCTCAAAATATCCTCCAATGTGGGATGTCTTCAATCGATGATCATCTTTCTCTCCCCAATGACGTCATCTTCTCCCTCGCGATCTCCGTTGATGAATCAAACGTGGTAGGGGTTTTGTTCCCATGTTATTCCCTTCTATGTTTCTTTTGTGGGAATGGGATTAGTGATTGATGAAGGTTGTGGGGATTGAAGTTATTAAATATCTTCCATACACGTTCTTGTTCTTGTTGAGCTGCTTGATACCGCTCTAACATGGAGAGTGCGGGCCAGACAAACATGGACCGACCCCTCCGTCGTTCTTCTTGAATGGTGTATCCTTCACGATGGAAGAAGGCGACTTTGGTGATGGTGATCGGTGACGGCGGTAGGCACCGGTGGAACTCAAGAACTACCGATGAAGGCACGACACCTCATTGCCCCGTAGCCTCTGTGCCCCGTGGCGCTCCGCTATACACGACAACCACCACCTCGTGACCTTCGCCGCCCTGCGGCCTCCGCTGCTCCGGACTGTCCGCAGCCGAGCCTACTCGAGCCGTCGTTGCCAGGCCCAGCCGTTATCCACCGGGCTGAGCCATCATCCACTGATCCGAGCTACCGACACCTTCAAAGTAGCCTCCATCATTCGAGTCACCACCACCTTCTGAGCCGCTGCCACCATCCGAGCCACCGTCGCCGTCCGGGCAGAGCCGTCGTCGCTGTCTGGGCTGAGCCACCGCCTAATCCGCCGCCGCTAGGCTGAACCAACATCTGAGCCACTAATGCCGTCCAAGCCAAGCCGCCGCCCGAACCTCCACTGCCCTTCTGGCCGAACCACCCCGTATGAGCTGCCTTGTGGCCTCGCGCCCTCGCGGCACCCTCCGCGGCCTCACGGCCACCCGCGGCCCCTCACAGTCTGCTGGTCCGGGCCACCGAGCGGGCTGAGCCGGTCTTAGAGGTTTAGGTTGGGTCGACCTGAACTAGGTCGGCCCAGGCCAGGTCGGGCCAGGTCAGTCCGACTGGGTTCGACCAGACCGAGGCCCACTACGACCCATTTAGATTCTTTTGGCCATAACTTTGGCACCAGACGTCTGTTTGACAAACCGTTAGCAGCGCTGGAAATCTTGGAGTGCGACGGTCCATTTGGTATACCCCATTGTAGTTTTAGATAAAGTTGGGGAATGGTTGGGTTGGATTGAGCATGAATCCAACCGGGCCCTCGGGACTAAAAGGCTAATAACTCACAGATTGGGCGACCGAATGATGCACCATCTGTTTTGTTGAGACCCCTATGACGTGGCAGTCCTTTGAGATACTTCTTCGTGGGATATCATGACAGTTGTATAATCGACCAGTGGATTGGGGAGCATACTCTCCCAGAGAAGAGCAAGCCTAGTGCGGAAACCCAGTAGCTGGTTATGACAAGAAGAGTGCTCCTAGATATCATGTGCGGGTCAGCTCCTAGAGATCCTGTGTGGATCAGATCATAGAGATCATGTGTGGGTTATCTCCTAAAGATCCTGTGTGTGTCATCTCTAGTGATCCTGTGTGGGTCATCTCCTAGCGATCCTGTGTGGGTCAGCTCCTAGCGATCCTGTGTGGGTCAGCTCCTAGCGATCTTGTGTGGGTCATGTCCAGCGAACCTGTGTGGGTCAGCTCCAAGAGATCCTGTGTAGTATAGCTCCAGCGATCCTGTGTGGGTCAAATCCTAGAGATCCTATGTGGGTCGGCTCCTATTGATCCTATGTGGGTCATCTCCTAGCGATCCTGTGTGGGTCAGCTCCAGCGATCTTGTGTGGGTTAGCTCCTAGTGATTCTGTATAGGTTAGTAGTCGAGCCTCTTAACGGAGTAAGATGATTTAGTAGTTATATCAAATCATCTCTACTACTGTACCTAAAGATATACCTGGTGTGAGCTGAGTCAGAACCTCTATGTTCCTTCACGATTGAGATGGATTACTTGATAACTTAAGCATATGTATGGGCATATACCTAAGTAGGGTTATCTGTTGATTTCATACTTTGTGGTTTATACTTGGTGGATTTTGTGAGACATTGATGGTATCGGGGTCCCTACTGAGTATCGTTATACTCACCCCTACACAGGCTATGCCCACACCTTGTTGTGTTGGATGCAAACGGCAGACAACGCTGACTGAGGACGAGGGTACCAGGACTGTAGGTAGCTCGAAGGTGGACCTAGAAGAGGAATACCACAGAGATAATCGATCGAGAGATGTACCTACCCTTCAGGTAGGATCCTTGGTGGGTGATCACAGGAGTTATTCTAGTTACTTGTACTTTCAGTTCTCTTGTACTTTCCAGTTTTCCTTGTACTTTCCAGTTGGGATTGTATTCTGGCCCCTTTTTACTTATTGTACTCACTCTGTTTACTATTCAGTTTACTTGAGTTCATATCTTGCTGTGTGCTTGGTTTTGTGTGTTATAGGTTATAAAGTCAATGCCTTCCCAGTTTTATGGATTACGCCTTCGGTGCTAGTCGTCAGCCCCTGGCCTATAGAAGGCGGACTTGGGGTAGTCAAGACACGGCCCCCCGGGGACGGTTCGTGAAAATTATAGTATATAAATCAATTAAATAAAAACAGAGGATGAATAAAAACAACATACAACCTGGAATTAAAAATATCATTCCAAATAATACAAGTATGAAGCTCAGGATTACATCATATTCCTCCTCGGGTGATCACAAGGGGTTTAGAAACCCATGGGAGGGGAGGAAGAAGAAGATGTTGAAGTAGCACTTCCCATTGCCTCCAAAACTTATAGGGATTTTGAGAAGACTTCTTGGGGACTCCAAAATGGTAAAACCTTGCCTCCTGGCCGAACTCCCAAATGGGGAGCCCAAGTTTCCATTTTATAGAAAAATTGGAAGGTGGTTTTGGGCACACAGATTTATTCAAACAACTTGTACTAGTGTTTCAGCCATTATACAATTGAATTTCCCTTTTGAAAAAATTGACATGATTTATCCCCACTTCCTGACTATATCCACTGAATGTTAGGCATCAATTGGACAAGTGGATCTGGAGAAAAGGACATATTACAGAATGCCACTTTTGGCTTCTCACAAATCTTGTGTTCTAGACAGATCAGGTCGTTTGGGCCCCTTTATGGAAATATTGGGCTTGTGTTTATTCATAATAGTTGTATCCCATTATATTTTGGACCCTCATACAAAGTATGAGCCCATTTAGATGGAATAAAATTTCTAAATAGGAAAAAAAAGGACAGGTCTTCATGGATCCATGCAATTTTGGCCCATTTTTGTTCCACTTCATCATTGGCCCTCCAAATCATCTCCTACAACATTGAAATCATAAAAACAAGTAACATTTCATATTTTAATAGTGATAAACACAAAATAATTGAATCAAATATTAAGTTCAATTTGTTTTTATTTTTATAATTTTTCAATACAAAAGATGTTTAGCATAGTGGTGTAAGGGTGAAAATGAAATAGTGAATCGTGGTATGATCACACCCCCACACCTAAACATTTGCACTCTTGGGCAAAGTATAATATCCTAATCATGTCTCATTCCTAAATCAAAGGGTTGAAAACATCCAAGATTATTTTTAAATGAAATTCATCATGTCTTGTTTATGGAATCATTTTTCCTATCATTTTTCTTTTCTCACATTCAAATTTGTTCAACTTCATTTGTTCACCCATGAAACATGTCGCAACCTACCTCACCTAAAAATTTTCCCTCTTGAATCAAGGAACACATGAAAGTGTATTTATTCTATTTTCCCAAATTTCATGTGATCTTTCTATATGATTTCCAGGATTATCATTTCTCTACCGGTAGAATCTAGTGTGCTACTCAAGAGGACTTCCAACAGGTTGTTCTGAGGTTCAAAGGTTGGTAGGATTTAATGTTTAAATATCTGAGGCAGAAGAGGAGTGTTTAATCTCTTATGTACAAAACATGTCAAAATTCAGAAAGTGTTCACAATGAATGTACACACTCAACCCCTCACAAAGTGTATCACATACAACTCACTCTCCCCATTATCTATTTTTGTGGGTCACAACCAAGAAGTGAATAATAATGAGTAAACATCCTCTTTTCTCCATTTTTTTCTTTTTTTCAATGTAAAAAACTATTTTTTAATGTGAATTTTTTTTAGATAAAGAGGGAAACATGAGTAAAATAATGATGTAATATGGCTTGTGAACCCATTTCCCAAGGAAAATGTAGGCACCCTTTATATCAACCCATAACAATGATTCTCTCCCCAAAATTACCATGGAAACACCCTCTCTCCCACACTTTCTGAAAATAAAACAAGAATATACAAAAGATATGGGTAGGTAGGGATATATTAGCTTGTAATGTGGCTACCTAATAGGCATTTTATGGTCTCTAAGGCTTAAGAAGGATAAAATGTCAAGGTGGAAAACAATAGCGGTTAATTATACAAAGGGATTTTTAATGAACAATTGCCTCTATCATGAATGTAGTATACTTGAATCTTATGGCTTCAAATAGAATCAAGGCAAGTTCTAGTTTCTCTACATGACTCAAGACTCTCAAGAAAGTGATTAAAAGGAAGAATATATAATAAAGGGCTTAGAATATCTCTCTGGTAAGGGATTAATATATTGGTAAATGCTAATGAGGCATGGGTTTTAAAAATCCATTAAACACCTAGAAATGATTTAAAAAAATCTAGAAAAAGATTCCATATCAATATTCATTTGAAAAACATTTTTCCAAAAACAATGGAATTTTCTGCACAATCGACTCAAGCATGAAAAATGATTTTGGATATTCTTTTTAAGATCAATTTTTATCTAAAAACACAAAATAAAGAAATAAAAAATGAAAATACATTTTTCTTTTTTAATTTTTTTTTAATTTTTTTTGTTTAATCCTAACTATGACATGTCACCCTCCCCCACACCTAAAAGTTACATTTTCCTCAATGAAAGTATTTTAACTAAATAAACAATAAATAAAGGTAGGGATAAGGGAAAACCTGCTAAGTGGTGTCATATATGGAATCTATCAGTTGGATTTACTCCACGAGATGATTTAGAAAATCCTCATAGAAGTGTTTGAGCCTCTTCCCATTGACAGTAATCAATTGTCCACTCTTCTCATACAAAACTTGTATAGCACCAAAAGGGTGAACATCAATAATAGTATAAGGACTGAGCCATCGAGAATGAATCTTACATGGGTGGAGCTTTAGCCTAGAATTGTACATGAGGGCCTTCTCACCAATATGGAACTTCCACTGATGAATCATGATATCATGGATAACCTTTGTCTTCTATTTATAGATCTAAGTGTTCTCATATGCATCACGTCGAATTTCTTCCAACTCTTGAATATGCAGCTTACTATGCTCATATACATCTAAAAGATTCATATTACATTTTTTAATAACCCAATACGCACGGTGTTCTACCTCCACAGGGAGGTGAAAATCCTTTCCAAAAAAAATTCTATACGGTGACATTCCAATTGGGGTTTTAAAAGTTGTACGGTATGCCCAAAGCGAATCATCCAAGTGCAAACTCTAATCTTTCCTGTTGGGTTGTACCGTTTTTTCCAAGATTCTCTTAACTTTCCAATTTGGGATTTCTGCTTGCCCGTTTGTTTGGGGGTGATATGATATAGAGACTTTATGAACAACCCCATACTTATGAAGCAAATTTTTTATGTTGTGATTGCAAAAATGTGAACCCTAATAACTAATGACGAATCTCGATAAACCAAACCTACTAAAAATCTGAGACCTCAAAAAATCAAAAACCACTTGAGATTCATCGGTCCTGGTGGCCTTTGCTTCTACCCATTTAGATACGTAGTAAATATCCAATAAGATGTACAAAAGGCCAAATGAATTTAGAAAAGGCCCCATGAAGTCAATTCCCCATGCATCAAAAATTTCACAGAATAACATGGGTTGCTAGGGCATTTCATTCCTCTTGGAGGCATTCCCTGTGAATTGAAAATGACTACATGAATTGAAAAATCTATGGGCATCCCTATACAATTTTGGACAATAAATTCATGAGTCAAGGACCTTTTGAGCTATACGTTGAGATCCAAAGTGTCCCCCACTGTCCAAAGTGTGTCAGAAGGTCAAAACAGAGGTGAACTCATAGTCAAGGACACACCGATTAACTACTTGGTCACCAAAAATTCTCCACAAATATGGGTCATCCCAAATGTACCACCGATAATCATGCTTATTTCTCTGGGATTGTGAAGTACTAAAATCAGTGGGGACCCTAGATGTTTCTAGAAAATTCATAATGTCTGCATACCAGGGGGTAAGGTCCACAACATCACAAAGGTTATCATGAAGGAATAATTATCCAATGGGGAGGGGTGAGTCAAAATGATGGTCAAATGGTGGGTAAATACTAATAATGTGGTCAACTACCACATTTTTTACTCCCATATTATCTCTACTCTCAAGGTTAAACTCTTAGAGGAGGAGCATCCACCGAATGAGGCGGGGTTTAGCTTCGGGTTTCTTTAGGAGAAAATGAAGGGCAACATGATCAGAAAAGACAATGATTTTTGACCCAATAAGATATGAATGGAATTTTTTCAAGGCAAAAACAATAGAAAGAAGTTCTTTTTCATTTTTTGTGTAGTTTTCCTGGGCAGGTTCAAGGGTACGTGAGGCATACACAATGACATGAGAAGCCTTCTCAACCCTTTGTAATAAAACTGCCCCCACTACAAAGTTAGAGGCATCACACATAAGTTCAAAGGGGAGATCCCACCTTGGTGGTTGGATGATAGTAGGTGATGTGAGACTCCTTTTTAGTCAATTTAAAACATCCTCACAATTTTTATCAAACACAAACTCAAAATCCTTTTGTAATAACCGGAACAAGGGAAGTGCGATCTTACTGAAGTCTTTAATGAATCTGTGGAAAAAACAGCATGTCCCAAGAAATATCACACCTCACGAACACATTTTGGATATGGAAGGGTTGAAATTAATTCAATTTTTGATTTATCCACTTGAATTCCCTCTTTTTAAATAACATTCCCAAGAACTATCCCCCGTCCAACCATGAAATGGAATTTCTCATAATTTAATACAAGATCTTTTTCTATGAAACTATGGAGGATAGAACCTAGGTGAACCAAACAGTCATCAAAGGAAGTTACATAAACCATGAAATCATCCATAAAAACTTCCATGAAATTCTCTAGGTACTTATAAAAAATACTTTACATACATCGCTAAAAAGTAACGGGATCATTACATAGACCAAAAGGCATCCTTCTGTATGAAAATGTGTCAAATGGACTGGTGAATTTTGTCTTTTCTTGATCCTCAGGGGCTATATGGATTTGAAAATAACCTGAATATCCATCAAGGAAACAATAATGGGACTTACCAGCCAATCTTTCTAGCATTTTGTCAATGAAAGGTAGAGGAAAGTGATCCTTCCACGTGGCTTGATTCAGTCAATGATAGTCAATACAGACTCACCAACTGTTTTTCACACATGTTGGAACCAATTCATTCCTTTCATTTGACACAACTATTATTCCTACTTTTTTAGGCACAATTCGCTCTGGACTAACCCATTTACTATCAGATATAGGATAAATTATCCCCACAGAAAGTAATTTACTGACTTACAATTTAACCACTTCAAGGAGAGAGGGATTCAATCAGTGTTGAGATTGTCTTACGGGCTTAGCCTCATCATCCAAAAGTATATGGTGCATACAAATAGATGAGCTAATCCTGGGAATATCAGTCAATTTCCATCCTATTGCATTTTTACACTCTCTCAAAAGGTTGAGTAGTTTTTATTCCTAATGTTGAGAGATTTTATTAGAAATAATGATGGGAAATTGGTCAATACCCTCAAAATAGGCATATTTTAAATTATATGGAAGTGGGTTTAATTCCAACACCGGGGGTTTTTGGACTGAGGGAGGGGATTTAGGGGGAGTGTGGTCCATAAAACTGTCTAACTACTCATGTTTATTCTCTAAATATATATAATCTATTGAAATGAGATTTGTAGAATCATCGACGGTCATGGGTACCTCAAAATGAACACAATCATCAATTAAAGCACAAAATCTACACTTTTCATAACCCACAAAACACTCAAAACATGAATCAAAACTCAAATCATCCAAGGGTGAAGAAGAGGAAAATGAATCAGAGTATGGGTTGAGGAGAGAATTGTGTGTGTGTGCATTGTTTGAGAGAACTTCCATCGAATAGACAGGAAGAGTGGAGTTCTCTTCAATGGGGTGTTTCATAGCCTCAAAGATGTTAAAACTTACCTTTTATCCACCAAACCCCATGGATAGCGTACCATTGTGAACATTGATGGCTATTTTTGTTGTTTTAAGGAATGGACTCCCAAGTATGAGAGGTTCATGTCCTTGGGTTCAGGTATCTTCCATCTCAAGAATGTAGAAATCAGTGGGGAAGATGAGATTCTTCAGTCTTACAAGGACATCCTCAATCACTCCTCTTGGATGCGTAGTACTCCGGTTTGCAAGTTGCATGACAATGCATGTTGGTTGAAGATATTCAACATATATAGAAGTATACATAGAGTGAGGAATTCCATTAATAGAAGCACCTAAATCTAACACAACATCTAAAAATAATGTCTCCCCTATGGTACACGGTATTGTGAATGTGCTTGGATCCTTGCATTTGGTTGGAATTTCAGGTTGAATCAAGGCCGAGATATTCCTTCCCAATTTGACTCTCCCATTCCCCTTCATCCTCCTTCTATGTGTGCAAATCTCTTTAAGAAATTTGGAATAATGGTGAATTTTCTTGATTGCATCCAGTAAAGGAATATTAACTTGAACTTTTCTAAATGTATCCATTATTTCAGTATCAATCTCATTATCACAATTTTTCTTAGATTTAGAGAGTCTTTAGGGAAAATTAAGAGGAATGTATTTTTCATTTGAATCATCGGTGATAATTTGATTACTCTTTTTATTTTGTTTTTCTTCATTGGAATGTTTTATGGGTGGAGAAAGAGTGTTTTCAAGAGGGGGACATACCTGTTGCATAGAATCAGTAGAAGGAGAAACTTATTTACCACTATGAAGTGTAACTTCACATAAATTACCTTTTTCATTCGAATTAGAAATGGGTTGGGATGGTAGTTTTCCAGAACCTTTCATCTTAAGCTCACCGATGGTGTTCGCCAATTATCCCACTTGAGTTCGTAGGTCTTGAATTGCTGATAGTGTGGTCTATTGGAACTGGAGGTTCTGAGTTGTCATTTGTTTCACCATGTCCTCGAGTCTTGGTTAATATTTGGGAGAAAAAGGGTGATTTTTTTGAGAATTTTAAGGATAAGAAGGTTGCACACCTTGGCCTTGTTGATACCAATTCTGCTTGGGGTAGCTTGAGTTTCCTCCTGCTTGGTACTGGAGTTGTTCTTTCCACTTAGTATTTGGATTTGGCCTGACTGGTTCTTTATTTAAGGGATTTGATGGTTGGAATGGATGCCCTAGGAACACAGCTGCACAAGACTCAGGTAAATCTTGATGTTTTGGGAATTGGTCAGAAAAATGAGTATTTTCAGAACAAATACCATAATGTAATGGAACTAGAGGAGATTGTGAGTTAACATGTGCTTGAGATAATTTCCTTAGAAGGGTATGAATCTAATCAAGCTTTTTATCTACCTTTTGTTCTAGAGATGAATGACTTACCTCATAAAATCCTCAGGTTGGTGCAATAGCTCGTGTACCAAATTTTTGTGCATTTTGAGCCATGTTGGATATTAAGTCATGAGTAACAGAAGGAGTTTTATCAACTAGGGAACCACCAGCTGCATCATCAATAATTACATTATACATGGGGATAATTCCCTCATAGAAGTATTAGATTAACAGTTGTTCACTAATCTGGTGGTGGGGGAAGCTTGAGCAAAGTCTTTTGAATCTCTCCCAGTATTCATGAAGGGTTTCTCCTTGTGATTGTCTAATTCTATAGATTTATTTCCTAATTGATGCAGTTTGGGAGGCAGATAAGAACTTATATAAAAAGAGTATTTTAAAGTCATTCCATACCCCAATCATGGTAGGCAAATAGTATATCCAATATTTGGCTACACCATCAAGGGAGAAAGGGAAGACCCTAAACTTAATTAAGTCCTCAGACACATTTTGGGGTTTCATGGTGGAGCACACTATATGAAACTCCTTAAGATGTTTACGAGGGTCCTCATTTGGAAGAACATGGAATTTAGGAAGAAGGTGGATGAGGTCTGATCTCATATTAAAGTTGTCTACTTCCTCAGGATATTGTATGTACGCAGGTTGGTACTCCATATCTGGGGTGGTCAGTTCTTCTAAGGTTCAATTATTTGCAGCCATGTTTTCTTGGGTTTGATTGGGTTCAATTTTTGATTGGTTTATGGAAATTTGAGGTTACAATAGGGTTTCCTCAGTGTTACTTTATTTACCTTCTCTAGATGCCTTGATTTGTGAATGGAGTTATTTTTCAATTTCAGGGTCAAATTCAAGTAGTGTTTCTTTACCAGATCTTTTCATGCAACAATGATGTCCAGTTTGATTGATTGATTGTTTGTTGTTGTTTATTTTTGATTTTTTTTAATTTTTTTAAGGAAGATTAATGGAATAAAAATAATTAAGAAAGGAAAGGAGTAAATAAAAGATAATTTTATACTACAAAATTAGAGAGAGAGATGGATGAGAAGAAGAAAAGGGGAGAGAGAGGAAGAACACACAAAAACAACCAAAAATAGAAACAAAAAACCAAAAGAAATAATAGAATGGGGGTGGGGTATCGAAAGGGGTAATAATTAAGAAGTAAAATAAATAAATAAAAGTAAATAAAGTAAAAAAATGATCTTGGATCCCTGGAAACAGCGCTAAATTTTGATCGTGTTGTCAAGTACATCAAATTAGTTGTTTAGTTTTTACTAGAATTTCTGCAGTATAGCAGCAACCCTAGGTTGTCTCTTGATGGATCCTTAGATCATTAATTGAAAAAAAGGATTTTTATTATGAAAATAGAAGTGGAATGGTATTTAAGAAAACTTGGGGTTTTATGATTAAATATTATAATAGAAAAACTAAAGCGATAAAACAAAGTAGAAATAAACAAGATTAATTAAATGTAATCAACCAAGGGAAGTATCATGATGATCATCCTTCATTGCTTCAAGATAAAGGGTATAAATATTTTAATCCTTGGTTTTTAACACCTATTAATATAATTTTACTGAGTTTATACTACTATACCTCCTAGTTTTTAGTCTAAAACACACAATGATTCACCAGACACTGCTGATGATTGGGTGATTTGTGTACGACTTCATAACTGAAACTCACCAAGGCAACACACGAAGAACTTGATGTGTTGTCCAGGTTTGTATGTTATTTATTTTTGATACCATGAAATAAATTTACATGGCCTTTACAGTGAATATGTGAGTTCAATTGACCAATATGAATTACACAAACACCGTAATTGAATGAGGGAGTAAAAGGGATAAACAGTGTGTGAAACATCACATGAAAAGGTACCCCCAAACATGATCATTTGAGTTTGAGTATAACATACCATTATATAACTCGATTAAATAAAAATAGAGTATGAAGAAAAAAAACATACAACCTATAATTAAAAATATCATTCCAAATAATACAAGTATGAAGCTCAGGATTACATCACATTCATCCCCGGGTGATCACAAGGGGTTTAGAAACCCTTGGGAGGGGAGGAAGAAGAAGATGTTGAAGTAGCACTTCCCATTGCCTCAAGAACTTTTAGGGATGTTGATAAGACTCCTTGGGGACTCCAAAATGGTAGTACCTTTCCTCCTGGCTGAACTTCCAAATGGGGAGCCCAAGGTTCCATTTTATAGAAAAATTGGAAGGTGGTTTTGGGCACACAGATTTCTTCAAACCACTTGTACCATGTGTTTCCGCCATTATACAATCGAATATCCCTTTTTACAAAATTTTAAAGTTATATAACCACTTCCTGAATATCTCCAAAAAATGTTTGGCATCAATTTGACAAGTGGATTTGGAGATAAGGACAGATTACAGAACACCACTTTTGACTTCTCACAAATTTGGTGTTCTGGACAGATCAGGTCTGTTGGGCCCCTTTATGGAAGAATTGGGCTTTGGTTTCTTCGTAAGAGTTGTATCCCATTATATTTTGGACCATAATACAAAATATGATCCCATTTTGATGCATTTAATTTTCTAAATAGGCAAAATAGTGGACAGGTCTTCATGGATCCATGCAATTTTGGCCCATTTTTCTTCCACTTCTTCATGGGCCCTCCAAATCATCTCTTCCTACATTGAAATAATAATAAAAAGTGACGTGAATCCTTTTCGCGATGATGGTAAAGTTTAAATTTATAACGACCCAAGATATAGCACAATGGCTAACCTCGGGGTCACTCTCAAGGAAGTAGTGTTGAATGACTAAGTGGTTTGTTCCGAAAATATTTTTGTGTTTTTTTAAATACTTAAAAACATAAAAACACAACTCCTAAGAAATCACTAATTAGTGCTGAAGAGAACATCGGAGAGAGAAACGGTGATGGAAAGGTGAAAAAATATATAGACACATGACAAAACCAAGAAAATAAAGCAGGCTTAGACACAACACAAGGTACAGAACAAACAGATAACACCAAGACACAGAAGAAAAAAGTTAGTGTGAACAAGGCTGGACCAAAGTTAATTCACCCTCTACTCCCTATCCTAGATCAACTTAAGAAATTGATCAACAATTATCAACTTCGCTCAGTGCATGATCTATTTCTCAGATCACACACCAATCTCACCTAGAAATAAAACAGTCAAACATAGAATTTCCTCCTTGCTCAAGAATTCCTCTGAACTACAAGTGATTCACTCGGCAAGATAATTCCAGCCAAAGATTGTCACTCGGTGAAATGATTCTACTGAGATCATCAAATTGAACAACCAATATTGATTCTCAGTTTGATAAATCAAGACAAAAAGTGGAGAAGAAATTAAGCAAGAAATTAGTCGATTGTCCTATGCAAGATCTCTCTCTCGCTCAATCTAACTCGCAGACGTGATCTACCAAGGTGAGTAAAAAGAATATGATCATGTTAATGTGCAGATCTCCAGATCACATTGGGATTCATAAACTAGATCTATCCCCGCATGTTAGATCACCATTTCTGGAGATTGAAGATCACAACACGAATCAAGGATGAATGAACAACACAACACAAATGAAACAAACATCACAATTCAATTGACTAAACATGAAACACTACAAGAGTAATTAAAGACTCAATATAAAACACCAAAAACAAAGCAATGGAGGAGAGGCAGAGAATGGAGGAGCAGGACCCGTCTCCAAGTCAAAAATGGTCCCAGTCCGGGAGATATGGATGGAATGGATAGTGAATGGTGGTGAAGTCTCCTCCCCCCACTGTGGAATGGTTCCCTCTCCCGGCCCTGTTCTGACCTTGGCTACCTTTCAAAGAGAGGATTCAAGGGTCATCTTTTATTCTAAAAAACTCAACTAAAAACAAAGGCAAACTGACAAGCCAAAAATCCATGTGGCACGTCTTCAGCATGTTTGTCACCAGATCCTAGTGAACTCCCAATGATTGTAAAAAATTCTCCTACAACTACCTCGTGAATATTCTTGTGTTGTTCCCACGAACTACTCCTTTTACCCCCACTTCTACCAGTATCTCCCCCTGTACGAAACACAAAAAACATGCACGAGTCAAATAAAAATTGAAACTATTATATGCCATATATTATATCATGACTTAAAATTAATGAAAACACTTATATATATAATTTATACTATATAATATTATTATAACTAATATATTTTATCATAACTATTTTATTTAATTAATACATATATTATTATGATATATAAAATCTTATATACTAATATTAATGTACAGTATATAATATATATTATATAATATATATATATATATATATTATATTGTATGTTATAATAAAATAAAAATGAAAACTAAACTAAAAAAAGAAAAGATGAAATGGGGGTGTCGGGTTTTGAAGAGGTGAGGAAGAGAGGGTGGTGGGTTTGCGTGGAGAAGGAGGGGAACTGGTCCGAGTAGAGGGACATGGCGGTTCACGGAGGGGACAATGACGCTCAGGGGGTCTCGGCGTGGGTTCATGGAGGCTTCAGGTTGAGAGAGAGAATAATGGGGAAAGCGATTAGGGTTTAGGAGGCCTTGCCGGTGATGGTGGGTCTTGCCGAGTGAAGGGATGAAGTGAAGCAGATAGGGGGTTTCAGTGAAGTGTAGGACCAAGGTCAGGGTGATGCGGAGCGGCTGGTGCTGGTGATTAGTTGCGTTGGAAAATCAGGGAGTGGTGACGGGGTGTACGGCGCTGACAGAACAGGGACGAGGCGAAGTGAGATAGGGTTTGAAGTGTTGAATTGCTGCTAATTTAGTTTTAAATTTATTTTGTGATTTTTTTCTGTTGGTCGGAGTGGATACTCAAGAGGGGGTGAATTGATTTCCAATTAAAATTTATGTTAAAAATATTTCTCTTAAAATCCCCCAATTTAAAAACAAAGTTAAACTATAGTGAATCTATACAGAGTGTAAAGGTTCAATCAGTTTCTCAAAGATTGATTAGGTCTCAGTTAAATTAATCTGAAGATTAAATTAACTTTTTAAACGGACTTACTGATTTATAATAAGTATAAACACTTGCTAATTTAACTATCAAAGTAGCTTTACAATAGTTTTGTATTTCAAAGTAATAGCAGCGGAATAAATGTATAGTTTACTTATAGACTTAAATTAAAATGCACATCATAGTTAACCAAGAGGTTCAGTCTCAAGCCGAGACTTATTCCTCTCAACAATTTATATAAATTGATCCACACCCTGGATCAGGGTTAACAACAGTGAACGACTGTCCAGGCCACACAGGGACCTCTACCACAGTTCTCTGTGGGAAACAAAAACAATGAACAGGCTACACAAGGACCTCTTCCACAGTTGTTGTGGGTAAACAAGAGTAAACAATTTTGATTTGAGGATTTTGATATCCTCCAGTTCAGCACAGGAGTCAGTGTGTGAGTATGATGAACATAGTACACACACTGCTCAAAAATGTAAGTAAAATATTCACTAAGAGAGAATGTATCAGAGTTTAGAAATCTCTAGTGATTGGTAGCGCAGCTCTGGACTCGTTGGATTTAGCAGAGATGCTTCTGAGTCCTTCTGTGGTTTTGCTGTTTAAAAACAGAGTATCGTGATTCAGCTTGATGTTGTTCACAAGCAAGTGTGTTCTCTGATTTCCAGTTTTCTTCGTATGTTCTTCAGTAGTGCTGGATTGCGTGCATAAGAGTTTTATTTAGATCTTTAAAAATGCCCCTTTTTTCAACTTCGTCGTGTGTTCTTCAGTCTCGCATGTATATTCAAAGAATAATTCTTTCTCTATGCCTTTTCACGCATCCATACTTTTACTGCATCTTGATCTTCCTTTTTATTCCACAAGCTCCGACAATGGGAATGATTACCTTTCCATAGATACAAGGTATGGTCTCCTGACATGCCAAAAACTAATATTAAATATCATTAATTTCATTAAAAACATCAATTATGACCGTTAGAATTAAATACGAATTTATAGAGGTTCAAACAGTTTTCATGACTATCAGTGAGTCATGAGATCGGTGAGACATTTTGAATCTACATCAGTTTCGGTTGTATCAGCATTGGTGTCTCAACATTATCGGTGTCTTAGAATCAGTGTCTCAGCATCGGTAGCTTAGCATCGGTGTCTTAGCATCGATAGCTTAGTATCGCTAGCTTAGCATCAGTGTCTTAGCATCAGTAGCTTAGCATCGGTGTCTTAGCATCAGTAACTTAGTATCGGTAGCTTAGCATCGGTGTCTTAGCATCGGTAGGTTAGTATCGGTGTCTTAGCATCAGTATCTTAGTATCGGTATTACTTTGGACCTTTGATAGTTATCGGTGCGACCATTCATCATCGGTGTGACCATTCATCATCGGTGTGACAGTTCATCATCGTTGCGACCGTTCATCGTCGGTGCGATCGTTCATCGTCGGTGCGACCGTTCATCATCGGTGCGACCTTTCATCATCGGTGACTCAGGAAAATGACTATCGGTGAGTCAAGACATGGAATTCTTACAAAGTGTCTATTCAATCCAGAATACTTCCAGGTCAACCATAACCATACATTGATCATTGATAAACATTTGTAGATATGATTTAAACACATTTAGAACAAGTTGAACAAAAGGCTAAAAGGAGATAAATAAAACTAAGATTTGTGATTATTAAAATAACCATTCCATAGAGAGTTCAACAATCTCCCCCTTTTTGATAATCACAAATCAATGGCATAAATGAAGAGAGAATATAGTATGTCATTCATTATGCTCCCCCTATAAAAAAGAATATATGCCAAAAGATAAAACATGGTTATAATAGAAACCAGAACATATATATAACTGAGGCATTCTCCTCTTTCAACATTTCTCCCCCTGTGTATACATGCATGTGATAAATATCCAGCATGGGCTCGTATGGACATTCATTTCACCCATCCAGATACATGATTCATCCAGATACATGATCTCCCTGAGTTCGCATATGCATACATGATTCCCCTGTTTTCTCTCCATGATTTCTCTTTTCTCTCCCCCTTTGGGATTATCAAAAATAAGAGATAAAGAAGATAAGAAAGAAGATTCCATACCAACAATGAGTACACATATTACAGACAATAGGGAATAGTTCAAGAAAACAAACACCCTATCAAAAATTGATGGGAACAACTATTTCTCGGGGTGCAAGGGATCTTTCCCTTTAGCAGTAGGAGTAATTGAAGGTCCAGAAGGTTGTTGGGTAGAAGGTGGAACTGGCCTTATGGAGAAAGGAGGTATGACGACCCAAGATGGACGAACTGTGGGTTCCAAGGTCACCTGCTGTGAAGAAGGTCATTTTGAAGGTTGCTATTGAAAGACTAGTCTAATACTAGAAAGAGCTTGAGAAACAGACATCTGTCCGGGAGCAACATCTGATGATTGCAGAGTCTCAGATGTAGAAAAAAAATGGCTTTTTATTGCACATGAAGGTAGGGTTTTAAAAAGTTGATGAAGTCCTGAATGACTTCTCCACTGTACTTCATGACTTTTTCAAAATCATCCTTATTTTGAATGAAATTTTCTAAAGTGGGGGTAAAATATTTTAATTGTTGAACTTGAGTTTTAAAAGCTTGAGTCACTGGTGGGAGTCTCAAATTATCAGCCAGTACTTTAAAATGATGATTCAACTCATGATTTGTGTAGATATTAGAGAAATAATGATCTAATTTCTCCTTAATCTCCTTTTGAGCTTTTGTAGCATCAGCCGAATACAACTGTACCATTTTATGCACATGATCACTATGATCTTTCATTTTCTTCAAAGAATCTAAATCTAAAATCTTCCCAAGAGCTGTCAGCTCTTCTATAACAACATCTCTTAAGGTATCTAATACATGATCAGTGATCTTGGTCACCTTGGCATTGCCATCCTGAGCAATAACCTGAGTAATCTCAGCTTTTAACTTCCTCAAATTTTCTTTCTTCAAATGTTCTATCAGATTTCTTAAAACTTCCATCATACCAGAGATGGTTGTTCTGAACTCACCTGATAGAGAAACAAGATTGTTGTCTAACTCCGTAAGTGTTTGATTCAAAGAGGTAATATTCCTACCAAACGATTCACTGTAATTGCACAGGCCTGGTTTGATAAGGCTTTCCACTCTTTGAGCCAAATCATTCATAGCATCATCAGATAAAGTCAAAGGAGTAGGAGAAGGAATATGAGATAACTCACTTTTCATAGTCTCCCTAACACCTTGAATCAATTCAACCTTGAAATTATCAAAATCTGACTGAGCAACTGCCGGATCAGGTCTACCTTGAGATACTGAAGGATCGGGTCTGACATCTGTCCTTTGCAAAAACTGGGCAATGAATTGAGCCTTAATAGAATCACTTATTCCTACAAGATCCACTTCTACACCTTCCTATTCCTCTGGGTAGTCTCATCCTAGAACAGCAAGACCTGTATGCTCTTCCCATGCCACTTTGCATGAAGGGTATATAGGTTTCACAAACTGAGCTCGTCCAGAATTTTCAGGAAGGACTTCTCCATCCTCATCACTCTCCAACTGTTCTGTCCTCTTGGCCTCAGGGACATTTTCTTGCTCAATAGGTCGGGGTTGAGGATCATCTAGAATCACATTCTGACCTTCAATAGGTCGAGCATTAGCATCATCACCATTACTTTCACTATCACTACTACCACCATCACCATCAGCATCACCCTTGTCACCATCACCACCTTCATCATCATCATCATCATTAACTGATCTCTCACTAGAACTATCTGTACTTCCAGATTCATACTCCTCAGAAGTTGATTCAGTATTCTTTCCTTCTTCTTCATCATCTAAAAGCGGTTCAATTTCTGGTAAATTGAGAGGAGGAATTGCTGAACCAAATTCCATCCTTCTTCTCTTTGGGCTAACAGTGTCAGGATCACTCCTTTCATCAGGAGATGATTCAGCCTCTTCTTCAGCATTTAGATTCTCATCATATTCTTCTTCTTCTTATGTTCCTTTCTTATTGGATTCACCAATTTCTTTAGGAGCAACCACTTACTCTTCTTCATCTGAATAGATCACTTCCTCACCAGGTTTTAAGCTAGGATCTCTTACTTCCCTTGGTCTCCTTGGATGATCAGTAGGATTGAAGGACTTGTATAACTTTTCTTTATCAGCAACCCAAGCTTTCTTCCATGGGTTCCAATTTATTTTCATTCTCTTACAAATAACTTTGTTGAAACAAAAGCTAACCGATGAGATACACTCATCTCCATCATCCACACAGCCAAACAATTTCAGCATGGCAGAAATCTGTTTAGAATAAAACAGAGTAGTATCTTTCTTTGAAGGTTTTATCATCTCAACAATATTCTTGAAAAAATATCTACATAGATTGATCTTTTCACCATTCATCAAAATAAATAGCAAAAAAACATCTTGATACTTTACTGCAGCAAAATTACCTTTTCTCGGACATACCTAATGTTGAATAAATTTGAACCGGATTCGGTTCTCACCATCCAACTCAGCAGCAATTATCCTTCGTGATTCAGACTTCCCAGTCAAAAACTCCAGAGCTAGCTCATAAGAAAAGTAATCAATTGTGGGACTAATATTACCAGAATATTCCTCGTATCTTCCATTGTGAGGTACTCCTAGAAATTCGGCCCATTGTTTTGATGAAAATGTAATCTTTTTCCCTTTTACTATAGAAGACAATCTCGCAGCCTCTACTTCGTCCAAATCTATATCCAGGTTCAAATAGAACTCGTGCACTAGCTTCGGGTAAAAGACTCTATCATTATTACAGAACCACTCCTTCCAGCCTTGAGTTTCCAACACTTTCAAGAAAAATGACTTGCTAGATAAAACCTATTCCGAACAAATTTTCTTTTCAGCTATAACTTCTCGTTTTTCTAGCTCTGGGTTCACATACCTCTATGTCGTACTGCTCGAATCACCTCGAGAACACTTGACAAGTGAAGTTCCTTCATATTCCTTGATCTTTCTCTTTTGCTTGGCCATTTTGAGGTTTTGAGACAATCGAGAGGCTTGGAAAGATTCAAAAGGCCCGGGTTACAGAGAAGAGAGGAGAGAGTTCGGCAGGAAATGGAAGGTCAACAATCTTTAGAGAATGGAATAGCTACGTGTCATTATTTGTATCATTTAGGGTTATAAATAATAAAATATCGATTAAGTAAAACAACTTCGTTTTAAACAGACAAAAATAATTTTGAAAAAAAAAATAGTACGACCCAATCGGTAGCACTAATCGACGTGACAGATCGGTTTGACAGATTGGTTTGATAGATCGGTTTCACAGATTGGTTTCATAGATCTATCATACCTAACTATTTTTTAATCGAGTTTAACCTTTCACAATTTAAGGACTTGGTAAAAGTATCAGCTAATTGATGTTCAATACCTATAAACTCAAGAGTAATATCACCTTTTTGGTAGTGATCTATCAAAAATTGATGTCTGACATCAATGTGTTTGGTTCTAGAGTGAGAAACAGGGTTCATTGAAATGTTAATTGCACTAGTGTTATCACATTTAATTTAAATATGCTTAAAATCATATCCATAGTCCAAAATAGTGTGTTTCATCCATAGAATTTGTGCACAACAACTACCAGCAGCAATGTATTCTGCTTCAGCAGTAGATAATGCAACAGAGTTTTGTTTCTTACTACACCAAGATACTAAGGATTTTCCCAATAAATGACATGTTCCAGATGTGATCTTTCTATCTAACTTGCAACCAGAAAAGTCAGCATTTGAATAACTGATTAGCTCAAAAGATTGTCTTTTTTGATAAAACTAGCCTAAATTTACAGTGTGTTTAAGATACTTAAAAATTATTTTAACAGCAAGTAAATGAGATTCTTTTAGGTTAGCTTGAAATCTTGCACATATACACACACTAAACATAATATCTGGTCGACTAGAAGTAAGTTAAAGTAAGCTTCCAATCATACCTCTGTAATTGGTTTGATCCAATGGTTTCCTAGTTTCATCTACATCCAATTTACAGACTGTACTCATAGGAGTATCACTTTCCTTAATACTATCTAAACCAAAATGTTTTAGAATATCCTTTGTGTATTTAATTTGATTCAAAATAATACCATTTTCATTTTGAAAAACTTGAAATCCAAGAAAATATTTAATTTCTCCCATTAAACTCATTTCAAATTCATTTTGCATACTCTTTGAAAATTCAGTACATAAAGAAAGTTTAGAAGATCCAAAAATAATATCATCAACCTAGATTTGAACTATTAAAACATCTTTAGAAATTATTTTAATAAAAAGAGTTGAATTAGCAATCCCTTTAGTAAAACTTTTTGAAATAAGAAAATTACTAAATCTGTCATACCAAGCTCTTGGAGCCTGTTTTAATCCATATAAAGCTTTAGAAAGTTTAAAAACTTGATTTGGAAAATGAGGATTAATAAATCCAGGTGTTTTTTCAACAAAAATATCTTCAACAATAAAACCATTTAGAAAAGTGCTTTTGAAATCCATTTGATATAACTTGAAATTCAAATGAGTAACATATGCAAGTAAGATCCTAATGGCTTCTAATCTGGCTACAGGTGCAAAGTTTTCCTCATAGTATATACCTTACTCTTGACTATATCCTTGTGCAACTAGCCTAGCTTTATTTCTAACTATGTTTCTAGACTCATCAACTTTGTTTCTAAAAACCCATTTTGTGCCTATTTTTAAAGTGTCTTTAGGTCTATCAACTAATTCCCAGACTTTGTTTCTTTCAAATTGATTTAACTCTTCTTGCATAGCCATTACCCAAAATTCATCATTGATAGCATCATTGATATTTTTAGGTTCTATCTGTGAAATAAAGGCTTGATGTTCAACCTGGTTTCTTAGAGAAGCTCTAGTCTGTGTCCCTCTATCAAGATTACCAACAATAGCATCCAAAGGATGATTCTTTAGAATCCTTGTTGATCTAGTAAAGGTAGGACTAGAAATTTCAGGTTCATATATAGGTTCAGGTTCAACAGAAGCAGATTCTGGAATATGTCCAGAACTGGATGTTTTTATAGCAGGTTCTTTAGATTTTTCATTAAGGTCCAGAATAGATAAATCTTCTTCAAGATTTTCAAGAGAGGTTTTAAGCTCATGTGGATCAGTTTCATCAAACTTGATGTGAACAGATTCTTCTACACATTTGGTTCTCTTATTAAAGACTCTATAGACTTTTCCAGTTAAAGAATAACTAATAAAGATTCCCTCATCACTTTTAGAAGCAAACTTGTCCATATTATCCTTTGTATTAAGAATAAAAACTTTGAAGCCAAAGACTCTAAAGTAACTAACTTTGGGTTTTCTATTATTACACAACTCATATGGGGTCTTCTTAAGAACAGGTCTAATTAAGACTCTATTAATGATATGACAAGCTGTATTTATAGCTTCATCCCAAAAGTAAATAGGAAGGTCATACTCATTAAGCATGGTTCTAGCTATTTATTGAAGTGTTCTATTTCTTCTTTCTACTACACCATTCTGCTAAGGTGTTCTAGGAGTAGAAAAGTTGTGACTATAGCCATTGTGTGAGCAATAAGATTCAAACTCTTGATTTTCAAACTCATGTCCATGATCACTTCTCAGGGTTTTAATCTTAAGTCCACTGATATTTTCTACAGATTTGGAATATTTAATAAAGTAAGAACAAGCTTCACTTTTGTGAGCTAAGAAGTATACCCAAGTATATCTAGAAAAGTCATCTACTAGAACATAGACATAGCTCTTCCCATTCAAACTAGAAACTCTTGATGGTCCAAACAAGTCCATGTGAACCAACTCGAGAGGTTGAGAAGTTGAAACTTCTTTCTTTGATTTAAAATAAACTTTATGTTGCTTTCCCTTTTGACATGGATTACAAACTTTGTCAATTGGGAATTCAAGTTTAGGTAGATCTCTAACCAAGTTCTTCCTAGTTAGTTTTCTAAGTGAATGGATGTTGCAGTGTCCTAATCTTCTGTTCCAAATCCAAGACTCTTTATGAAAAGCATTTAGGAAAGTAACATTTTTCTTAGCGAAAGAATTTAAATCTACTGTATAAACATTTTCATTTCTTAAGGCATAAAAGACTAAAAAAAATTTAGAATTAAAAATATTACAAAAATTATTTTCAAATTTTACATTAAAACCATCATCACACAATTTAGAAATACTTAACAGATTATATTTCAGGCCATCAACAAATAAAACTTTGGAAATTAAAACTGAATCAATGTTACCAATTTGGCCTAGGCCGATGATCTTTCCTTTATAATTATCACCAAAGGTGAAATGGCCTCCATCAACCTTTATTAAACTTTTGAAACATGAATAATCTCTAGACATATGTCTTTAACATCCACTGTCCAAGTACCATACCTTCTTGTGAGAACTCTTCAAATAGGTTTCCTACAAAATAGATTTAGATGGAAAATGAATTTGGTACCCAGATATTCTTGGGTACAGAAAGGTTAGAAATCAAAGCTTTAGGTACCCATATTTGTCTTATGGGTCTCATATAATTTTCAGAATCAATAGATTTTGAAAGATAAAATTTATTTGATCTATAACCATATGAATAACTGGTTGAAGCATAGGGATTTCCAGAACTTGAACTAGCAGTATTCTGTCCAGATTTAGGAATAAATCTATTCTTAATAATCTGTCTCTATCTAGGTTTGTAGCCTATTCCAATAGTGTATTTTGGTGCCACCTTCTTTCCTAGAATTTGAGTTAGTGTATCCTTTCCATTTGTAAACTTCTATAAGTCTTTTCTAAGTTGCTCATTAGACATTTTCAGTTCAGTATTTTCCTTTAACAGTTGAGCATTTTTCTCTTTTGTGATAGTAAGTTTGGTTTTAACAGTAGTAGTGAGAGAATGTTGTTTCTTCAATGATTTGTATTTATCCTTAAGTTCATTGCATGTCTCTTCCAGCATATTACAATATTCAAATAATTACTCACTATTCATGTTTTCAGAATCAGAATCAGATTCTGCATCATCTCCAGAATAATAAGAATTTAAATCATGAGTATCTAAGGTTACCTCAGATGTGTTGGTCATGAAACACATGTTGGCATGATTCTTCTCAGAATCAGAAACTTCAGATTCACTTGTGTTGTCCTCTAAAGCACTCCAGGTTTCCTTTATAGCTTTCTTGTACTTACTGTCTTTGTAATCATATTTCTTCTTGAATTTTAACTTTGGGCAGTTTGTTTTAATGTGTCCTTTTCTTTTGCACTCGTAGCAAACAACTTCATCACTTCTATCTGGCTTTTTCTAGTCCTTCTTACAATGTCCCTTATTGTCATACTTTCCTTTGTAATTTGATTTTCTGAAAAATTTCTTCTTCCTATAAAATTTCTTAAACCTCCTGGCTATTTGATCCATTTCATCATCACTATTAGAGTCTGAACTTTCACTTGTTGGACTGTCAGTTTGTATTTGAGCTTTTTCTTTGTCCTTGCTCTTTGAAGCAGTAGTCTTGAAATCCACTGATTTCCTTTTTGTTTCATCATCTTCCTCTTTATTTACCTTGAGTTCTTCATCATACATCATTAGTTTTCCAATAAGTTCTTTGACACGCAGAGCTCCAATGTCACATGATTCTCTGATTGAAACAGATGTGCCTCTCCATCGGTCTGGTAGACATCTCAATATTCTCATGATTTGTTCCTTTACTGGAACAAATTTACCAAGTGAATTCATTGTATTGACTATCTCATTGAACCTGAGATACATATCAGAAATGGGTTCATCGGTTTTCATTTTAAAATTATCATATTTAATAGTATAAGTATTTAATCGCATTTCTTTAACATTAGTTGTTCCTTCATGAGAAACACCTAAAGTATCCCAAATTTCATAAGCAGTTTTGCAAGAAGATATTATGTTAAATTCCTCATCTCCTAAAGCACAGTACATGGCATTCATAGCTTTACAATTATTATTGTAAGCAGTCTTTGTAGGTTCATCCCAAGTTGTTCATTCAGTTTCTAGAATTTTATATTGAGACTCTATAGCAGTCCAGATATCAAAATCCATACTCTCTAAATGTATTTTCATTTTAAGTTTCCACTGAGCATAGTTCGTACCATTAAAGAAAGGTGGCATGTTAGTAGCATCACCCTCTAGTCTATTATCCATAACTATATTTTAGAAAATAAAATTTAAAGAGATAAAATTTAGAATTAATAGAAATTTAATATCTTTAAAGATGAAACTAAAACCACAGTTGAAAAACAGATTATTTCAAAAATCCTTTAACAAAAACACAGCCTCTGATACCAAATGTTGGTCGGAGTGGATACTCAAGAGGGGGGTGAATTGAGTTCCAATTAAAATTTCTGTTAAAAATATTTCTCTTAAAATCCACCAATTTAAAAAACAAAGTTAAACTATAGTGAATCTATACAGAGTGTAAAGGTTCAATCAGTTTCTCAAAGATTGATTAGGTCTCAGTTAACTTAATCTGAAGATTAAATTAACTTTTGAAAATGACTTACTAATTTACAATAAGTATAAACACTTGCTAATTTAACTATCAAATTATCTTTAAAATAGTTTTGTATTTCAAAGTAATAGCAGCGGAATAAATGTATAGTTTACTTATAGAATTAAATTAAAATGCACAGCAGAGTTAACCAAGAGGTTCAGTCTCAAGCTGAGACTTATTCCTCTCAACAATTTATATAAATTGATCCACACCCTAGATCGGGGTTAACAACAGTGAACGACTGTCCAGGCCACACATGGACCTCTACCAGAGTTCTTTGTAGGAAACAAAAACAATGACCAGGACACACAAGGAACTCTTCTATAGTTGTCGTGGGTAAACAAGAGTAAACAATTTTGGTTTGAGGATTTTGATATCCTCTGGTTCAGCACAGGAGTTAGTGTGTGAGTATGATGAACAGAGTACACACACTACTCAAAAATGTAAGTAAAATAATCACTAAGAGAGAATGTATCAGAGTTTAGAAAGCTCTAGTGATTGGTAGTGCAACTCTGGACTCGTTGGATTTAGCAGAGATACTTCTAAGTTCTTCTGTTATTTTGCTGTTTAAAAATAGAGTATCGTGATTCAGCTTGATGTTCTTCACAAGCAAGTGTGTTCTCTAATTTCCAGTGTTCTTCATATGTTCTTCAATAGTGTTGGATTGTGTGCATAAGAGTTTTCTTTAGATCTTGCAAAATTACCCTTTTTCTACTTCGTTATGTGTTCTTCAGTCTCGCATGTATATTAAAAGAAGAATTCTTTCTCTATGCCTTTTCACGCATCCATACTTTTACTGCAGCTTGATCTTCCTTTTTATTCCACAAGCCCCAGCAAAGGGAATGATTACCTTTCCATAGATACGAGGTACGGTCTCCTGCCATGCCAAAAACTAACATTAAATATCATTAATTGCATTAAAAACATCTATTATGACTGTTAGAATTAAATACAAATTTATAGAGGTTCAAACAGTTTTCATGACTATCGGTGAGTCATGAGATCGGTGATACATTTTGAATCTGCATCAGTTTCATTTGTATCAGCATCGGTGTCTCAACATTATCGGTGTCTTATCATCGGTGTCTTAGTATCGGTAGCTTAGCATCAGTGTCTTAGCATCGTTAGCTTAGTATCAGTAGCTTAACATCGGTGTCTAAGCATCGGTAGCTTAGTATCGGTGTCTTAGCATCGGTGTCTTAGCATCAGTAGCTTAGCATCAGTGTCTTATCATCGGTAGCTTAGTATGGGTAGCTTAGCATCAGTGTCTTAGCATCGGTAGCTTAGTATCGCTGTCTTAGCATTGGTAGCTTAGTATCAGTATTACTTTGGACCTTTGATAGTTATCGGTGCAACCATTCATCATCGGTGCAGCCGTTCATCATTAGTGTGACTGTTCATCATCGGTGCGACCGTTCATCGTCGGTGCGACCGTTCATCGTCGGTGACTCAGGAAAATGACTATCGGTGAGTCAAGACATGGAATTCTTACAAAGTGTTTGTTCAATCCAGAATACTTCCAGGTCAACCATAACCATACATTGATCATTAATAAACATTTGTAGATATGATTTAAACACATTTAGAACAAGTTGAACAAAATATTAAAAGGAAATAAATAAAACTAAGATTTGTGATTATTAAAATAACCATTCCACAGAGAGTTCAACATTTTCTGGGTTAGATTTGCTTCATATATCTGATTTGAGCTACTGTGGAATGAGTTTTTTTTCTTTGAATTGCTATGAAACTGGTTGGTTATGTGATTGGTGATGGTTGGTGTTGTTGTTGTGCGTAGAAGGGTGCGGAATAGAGGTTGAGAGCAGTGTTGTTGTGGATAAAGAGGGAGCATAGGAGGTTCTGTTGTGTTTCTGGAGCTAGAATGGAGGCACCGGTGCTGTGATGAAATGGTTCCATAGATTGAGTACTAAAATGGTGAGACAAGCACCGTTCCAGATGGGTGTTGGAGCGTGGAATGGTGAGACAGCAAGGAGCGGACACGGTGACACCGTGAAGAGGGATGACAGTGGAAGAATGGAGCAGTGAAGAGACACCGTGAGTGAAACGGTGTCACCGGTATGTTACTGTGCCAGGGAATGGTGGAAAAGGGGTGGAACAGTGGGACATGAAGTGCGGCGGTGCGTGAAGGAACAAGTGGTTCCGTGAGTGTGAAACAGTAATTGTGAAACAGTGTGACCGTGAGCAGAAAACGGGGTCAGAGGACCGTGCGACCATAAAACTTGCAAACAAAACAAAAAATTAAATTAATTAAAACTTTAATGCAACTAAAAATTAATCAATTAAATTAAATAGAAAATAATTAAAAACCAAGTAAATAAAATAAGCTTAAATAATAAAATTAAGTATGCATTATTTAAGAGAATGAATTTATTTGTCTTAAAATTTATAAGTAAATTAATTAAAGAACAAATTAAAACATTTAAAGTCACTAACTTAAATTAATTAACTAATTAATTGAAGAATTAATAAATTAAATTAAAGAAAAAGAAAAATTAATTGAATAAAATAAAATTGTTAAAACTAATTTAATTATTAAAACACTAAAACCTAAAATGAGTTATTTATTTACAATTTAAAGAATAAAGAATTAATTAATTTAATTAATTTAATTAATGAATTAATAAACTAAATGGAATGAAAATTTTGTAAAAATAAAAGAATAAATAAATAAAAGTCAAATTCACAGGACTAAATTAATTTAAGAATGATTAAAAAAACAATAATGAATATTAAAAACACACGATTTAAACTAAAATTGATTATTTTACACAACAAAGTACAAAATCACAACAATTATCAATTATTTAATAAAAAAACATTTTGGTATAAAAAAGTTAGGAAAACTACAAAAAGGGATGTAGCAAAGGGTGTTAAAAATGAGTCACGTCAAACTCTCCCACACTTAATACTTTGTTTGTCCTCAAACAAGTACATTCCTTTGACTTTAAAACAGAAAGACGATTTTTGAATTTCAGTTCAAAAAGTGCATGATTAAACTTTAATACCCAGAGGATCACTACCAAACAGTGGGTCAGGCTTTTCCTAGGTGTTCAAAAATAGTGTCCTGCCTAGCTTCAAATACTCACTGGAAGTCAAAATCCTCACAAATTCATACGCTGTAAAATATGTCATGCATCCAATGTGAATTCATTAACTGTCCTACTTCACCTTCCAATTCAAGTTCGAATTCAGGAAGTGTTGACAGGTTAGATGAAATTGAATTTAAAAACTTAACCAAGGGCACCTTCCATTCTCACCTTCCCCCAAGTTCCTAAAATTAAAGTCCATTAATTTTTTCACTTTACTAATTTAACTCAAATGAAAATTAACTAAGTCAATTGTTCCCTTCTTTATTTGGGTTCAAAATTCCCCTCACCTTAATGAGTTTATTTTTGACAAGGGCACTTTTTTTAATCTTTCCCAGCCATATTCCATGTGTAGAGCACTATGTATAACACTTATTAAGATTGAAATTGGCTTTATTTATTAACATAAACGCACCCAATGCACCTTATCTTAGATAACCACTGTGGGATCCCATTTTCCCATTTTACTCCAGTTACAAATGACTTAACTAATTATCAATCGAGTTGACTTCCAAAAGTGATTGACTATTTTTATTTTTAAAAAAAGTGTGAGTCCCCTAGGTTCCAGTGAGAACTTCTAGTTACACTAAGTCATGATCATCATCCCAAAAAACCTATCATGTCAAACTCCCATCCTTAGTTCCTAAACAGAAAGGTTCATAGAGACAGTGAACAATTCCACTCAGCAATCACTCATGCTTAACAGTTTCTGACTAAATGCCACTCTCAACATCCAATAAGCAGTTATCCACTAACATGAAATAATTGAAGTACCAGTGAATCTCAAATGTCCATAAAGTGATTAAATAATTTGAATTTTTTTTGAACTGATTTTGAACCATTTTTGAAAAAATTTGACCACATTTTTTTAAAACAAACAAACAAACACAAACTTCAGGTTAAAGAATGGGGAATTTGAAATGACACTAGTATGACCCCTCTCCCCCACACTTAAAACCAAAAAAGGTCCCCAATGTTGAATTCTAAGGTGGAAGAAAATTGAAGTTCTAGATTGATGGACGGTTCAACTTATAAAGGATAGTAAAGGGTAGCAATGTGGTTAAAAAAATTCTTTTCCACACAAAAAAGTGAAAGAAAATAAAAACTCAAACAAACAAAAATAGAGGAACCCAAACCCACCAACCATCACCAGCAATAAGTTCAGTTTTATTCCTAAAATGTTTGTGCTTGAATCATTGTGAGAAAATAAAATATTTTATCAACTTACTTTTAATAAATATCATGATTAACAATGATGTGCAACAATAGCATAATGAAATTGAAAGCAGTGGGTGCAAGAATGTTTCACAAACCAGCTCAAAATAATTTTTTCAACTGAGTAGATATTAGCAAGCTAACACCCAAGGGGGAAGCATAGTTCAAATGTTTTAAAAATCAATGGAAATACCCCCACACGTAATTCACAGCAGCATGCAAAATGAATGACTCAATATGAATGAATTACAATAAGCACTCCCCTGAATGAGAAGCTTCTCATGTTTACAAATGTCTCCCATTAATTACTTTGCATATGAACTCTGGCTACTCCAGTTTGGCACCGACATGATGAAACAATTTAACATTAGTGTTCAAGATTTTAAGTTCAAATAAAAAGCAGCTACAAAGTGTGAGTTAAGGAGTTTTATCCATTAATCCAGTGAGCTACACCCTTAAGACTTGAATGATATCCACGTGGAATCTGCGGCCTATTTATTGTCCTAAGAAAACAACACTCAAATTAAAACAAAATGCAAAAAGAAACTAAAGTAGGAAATGAAAAGGGATAATCCTGGGATAACCACACAGGGGGTGCTGTAGTTTGACTTTCCACAGCTGGACAGTCCTCGGATCAACCCCAGTCCAATAGGGGATTTAGCTTCTTACTTAAGAACCACCAAATGTGATTCCTTCCAACTTCATTGTTTTTTCATCTTTGGAGTACCCCATGTGCAGCTTCAACCAAATTCCCCTCCTGGGAAGTGAAGTACTTCATGTTGAATGGTGGAGGGGAGAATAGGATATAGGGGTACTTACCTACTTATTCTGCTTGAGGTTGAGTGTGAAAAAGTTGTAATGTTGGAAAACTTGGATGTGACTTGTATTCTGGTTCATTCCAATGAATTGTTTTATCTTGAGAAAAACAGGATTTGTCATCATCCACTTTTAAACTTGTGCACAACTCCAAAAATTCCTTTTCAAAAATAACTCCCAAACTGGAAGTGTTATACAGAATTGGGAGTTCCATTAACTCTTTAGAAAATGTAGCCGAAACATCCTCACTATCTAGGAAATCGTAAAAGTGAGGTGCATCATCAATACCTGCACAGGGAGAAACACAATTAAAATCAGCTTCGATGTAATCCAAGTTGAATAAAAATACGACTTCTTCCATAAAATTATCAACTCCCTTTAGAAGTGTTGTTTGTTCCTCCCCATGATGGAATAGTGATCTTGGGAGAGGGTCCAGGGTAAGAGCGAGATAGTCAACCTCCTCCAAACTCTCTTCAAAACACACCACCTCACTTGCCTAATTTTCTAAGGATAGTGCTAGGATGTCATGTACTGGATCTACTTGTTGAAGCATTTAAAAATCATTAGAATAGTTATTGCAAGAAAAATCATTAGAATGGAAATTAGGGAAAAATGATCATCAAAGAAGTGTCCAACATCATGAATCCTTGCAATTTCCATCTCCTTCTAGCCTTTGAAAACATCCTCAGAAATTGGTTCTGGAATTTCCAGCTTTGACTACAGGGGAAAATCTATATCAAAGTTGGGAAACTCTAACTTTTTCTTTCTTTTTTTTGTTTTCTCTTTTCTTCTCAACAACTTTCCAGAATATTGGGCTTCAGTGGGAGGTGGTGGTATTGCACTATCTTCTTGGTAGCCTTTGACCTTATCCATGGCTTGTTACATCAACTTCATGATCTCATGAGAATAATTTGTCTCCTCATTAGTGAGGTCTCGATGTTGTCATTCATGCATACAACTTTGAAATTTAGCAATAGCCTGCGCAATCTCTTGAACCAGGTCAAACAGTGACACTATATCAGATTCATTAGAGTTCATCACTTTGTGTGTGTGTGTTTTTTTTGTTTTTTTATATGTTTTTTATATATTTTTTTGTTTTAAAATAAAATAAAAATTAGAACAACCGCTGAGACACTCATTGCTACCCTGGCAACGACGCCAAAATTTAACGTGCGTCCTTATTGCGAGGATGGTCATGTTTACATTTATAAAGACCCAAGATATATCACAGTGGCTAACCTCAGGGTCACTCTCAAGGAAGAAATGTCGAATGACTAAGTGGTATGTTCTGAAAATCTTTTTGTGTTTTTTAAATACTTGAAAATATAAAAACACAACTCCTAAGAAATCACTAATCAGTGCTGAAGAGCACAGTGGAGAGAGAAACAGTGATGGAAAAGTGCAAAAATATAGAGACACGTGACAAAACCAAGAAAAGAAAGTAGGCATATACACAACACAAGGTACAGAACAAACAGATAACACCAAGACACAGAAGACAAAAGTTAGTGTGAACAAGGATGAACCCAGGTTAATTCACCCTCTACTCACTATCCTAGATCAACTTAAGAAATTGATCAATAATTCTCAACTTCGCTCAGTGTATGATCTATGTCTCAGATCACACACCAATCTCACCTAGAAATAAAACACTCAAACATAGAATTTCTTCATTGCTCAAGCATTCCTCCGAACTACAAGTGATTCACTCAGTAAGATCATTCCAGCCAAAGATTGTCACTCGGTAAAATGATCATGCTGAGATCATCAAATTGCACAACCAATATTGATTCTTAGTTCGAGAAATCAATACAGGAAGGGGAGAATAAATTAAGCAAGAAAGTAGTCAATCATCCGGTGCAAGATCTCACTCTCGCTCAATCTAACCAGCAGACGCGATCTACCAAGGCGAATAAAAAGAACATGATCATGTTAATGTGTGGATCTACAAATCATGTTGGCTTTCATAAACTGGATCTAGCCCCACAAGTTAGATCTCCATTTCTGGAGATTGAAGATCATGAAACAAAATGAGGATGAATGAACGACAAAACACAAATGAAACAAAAATCACAATTCAATTAACTAAACATGAAACACTACAAGAGTAATTACAGAATCAACATAAAACACAAAAAACAGAGCAGCAGAGGAGAGGTGGAGAATGGAGGAGTAGGTCTCGTCTCCAAGTCGAAAACATTCCTTGTCTGTGAGATATGGATGGAATAGATGGTGAATGGTGGTGGACTCTCCTCCCCCCACTGTGGAATGGTGCCCTCCCCCAGCCATGTTCTGGCATTCACTGCCTTTCGAAGAGAGGAGTTGAGGGTCCTCTTTTATTCTGAAAAACTCAACTAAAAACAGAGGCAAACTGACAAGCCAAAAATCCACATGGTGCATCTTCAGCATGCTTGTTACGAGATCCGAGTGAACTTCTAGTGATTGTAAACAATTCCCCTACAACTACCTCATGAATATTATCGCGTTGTTCCCACGAACTACTCATTTTAACCCCACTTCTACTAGTATCTCCCCCTGTATGAAACACAAAAAATGCACGTGAGTCAAAATAAAAATGAAATTGTTATTTTCCATATATTATATCATGACTTAAAATTAATGAAAACACTTATATATATAATATATAATATATAATATTATTACTACTAATATGTGTTATCATAACTATTTTATTTAATTAATACGTATTTTATTATGATATATAAAAGCTTATATACTATTATTAATGTACATTATATATATATATATATATATATATATATATATATATTGTATGTTATAATAAAATAAAAATGAAAACTAAACTAAAAAAAGAAAAGATGAAATGGGGGGGGGTGGGGGTTGGTTTTTGGAGAGGTGAGGAAGAGAGGGCAGTGGGTTCGCGTGGAGGAGGAGGGGGGGACTGGTCCGAGTAGAGGGATGCGACGATTCAAGGAGGGGACGATGGCGCTTAGGGGGTCTCTGCATGGGTTCGCAGCGGCTTCGGGTTTGAGGGAGAGAATAATGGGGAAGGCGGTTAGGGTTTAGGAGTCCTTGCCGGCGATGGTGGGTCTTTCCAGGTGAAGGGATGAAATGAAGCGGATGGGGGGTTTTGACGAAGAGTAGGACCGAGGCTGGGGTGATGCGGAGCGGCTGGTGCTGGCGATTGGTTGCGTTGGTGAATCAGGGAGCGGCGACGAGGTGTGTGGCACTGACAGAAGGAATGAGTTGTTGTTCTGTGAATTGCTATGCAACTGGTTGGTTATGTGATTGGTGTCGGTTGGTGTTGTTACTGTGCATAGAAGGGTGCAGAACAGAGGTAGGGAGTGGTGTTGTTGTGGATGAGGAGGGATCAGAGGAGGTAAATAAAACAAGCTTAAATAATAAAATTATGTATTCTTTATTTAAGAGAATGAATTTATTTGTGTTAAAAATTATTAATAAATTAATTAAAGAACAAATTAAAACATTTAAATTCACTAACATAAATTAATTAACCAATTAATTAATGAATTAATAAAGTAAATTAAAGAATAAGAAAAATTAATTGAAAAAAATTAAATTGTTAAAACTGATTTAATTATTAGAAGACTAAAAACTAAAATGAGTTATTTATTTACAATTTAAATATTAATTAATTAATTAATTTAATTAATGAATTAATAAACTAAATGGAATGAAAAATTTGTAAAAATAGAAGAATAAATAAATAAAAGTCAAATTCACAGGACTAATTTAATTTAAGAATTATTTAAAAAAACAATAATGAATATTAAAAATACATGATTTAAACTAAAATTGGTTATTTTACATAATAAAGTACAAAATCACAACAATTATCAATTATTTAATAAAAACAACATTTTGGTATAAAAAAGTTAGTAAAACTAAAAAAAGGGATGTAGCAAAGGATGTTAAAAATGAGTCACATCAACAAGTAACATTTCCCATTTTAATAGTGATAAAAACAAAATAATGGAATCAAATACGAAGTTAAATTTTTTATTATTTTTATAATTTTTCAATACAAAACAATTTTAGCACAGTGATGTAAGGGTGAAAATGAAACAGTGAATCGTGGTACGATCAGCCATTTTGTGATTAAAATAAAAAATAAACATATATACTAAATATGTGATAATTTCCAATAAATTATGAAAATAGTGGGAATTAAATTATTAAATTATAGAGTAAAAATAATGAAATATTGACCTCTATCAATGGAGGATCCTTTGAAGAATTGAGAAGTCGAAATAGAACTATAAAGATCATCACCTTAATATGTGGCTTACATGCATGATGTGTGGGTAACCAAAAGAATATTCTCCCTAAACTACCTAACCAAGGAATGGATTCAAATAAAATTTCTTGCATCACCTAATCATGGAGAGAGGAAGAATTTAGAGATTATAGAGTTAGAAGCAGAAACCCATACCTAGTCGTGGAGAAATATACATGGAAATGACCCAAGCACATTACTTACACATGTCTAGATCATATCACTTAGTGCCATATTGGTAATTAGATAATCCTTGTTATGGAAAAATAAGAAACATAAGGGGTGATTTATCCCTTGATTGAAAAGAATTGGTTTGTAGGTGTTGGAGTTGGTGTCCAAGGACCAAATGTTTGTACTCGGATTACATGAATATTCAATGTATTGAATATTTATAAAATTTCTTATTATATATTGTTTTTTGTTCTTCATGACTCTAATGTAATAATGTCCTAAAGTATACCTCACATTGATAAGGTCATAGCAGTTCCCCGCTATGATAAGAACCTTAATATTCTATGATGATATTCTCAAATAATGTTCTACTGTTGGATAACGTGCTATGATGAGACACATAGTACATAGATAGATAGGTGTGAGTACTCATAAGCAGAAGAGGCGTCTTCTCATGAAGTTCGTGCTTGGTAATCTCCAATATGGAAGATTATGATAATAAAACCGCTAGTAGGAATTCCTCATGTTTTGATGTATTCATATCTACGAGTGTGTGATGGTCCTTAGACTTTAAGATTATTATTAATTCATGTTACAACTCGCGTACTTAGATGTATCTCTTAAACAATGACGATAATAGTTCATGGAGAAGTTAGATACATTGGGTGCTTTAAGAGTGAAATGTCATTAATGAATAAGTTGAGGAAGGATTTGTCCATCCTATGTTTATGGAAGTTTATATCTCAGCCCTTTGATTAGAATAGAACCATCACAATGAATTATATGGCCATGGTTTAACAACATGTTTATTTCAGATAGTCAAAGAAAGACATTTCGAGCATTTGGTTTGGTGACATGGATGAGAAACCTACTTGATGAGATATTGTGATAAAGAGATTATATTACATAGTGAGCATTCTTATGTGGTTATCGATGTTGCAACATTAAGTTCTTTCTCTTAGGTTCCATAAACCATTGTTAGATAGTAATCTTGGACTTTAGGCAAACCCACCTAATTCCAATGAGAAAGAATCTTAGAGGGTTACACACTAAGTGTTTCCATTGATCTTAAT
Organism: Viscum album; assembly: GCA_963277665.1. Taxonomy (NCBI): domain Eukaryota; kingdom Viridiplantae; phylum Streptophyta; class Magnoliopsida; order Santalales; family Viscaceae; genus Viscum; species Viscum album. Next base: position 1,847,636,654 of record OY728150.1, read on the forward strand.
TAAATTCTATTTTAGTTTAATTAATGGAATAAATACTATTCTCAAGTTTGAGGAATAATTTTATTCAAGTTATATTGATCGCATTAATTAAATAAATATTTATTCACTGTATTTTGAATAAAATATTTATTTATTAAATATTTATTCACTAGATTGTGAATAAAATATTTATTTATGAATAAAATACTTATTCAGTTGTTCAATAAATGTTAGAGGAGTTTGAAAAGACCAAGACTGAGTCCGGTGACAAATATTAATTAACAAGATCGTTATATAATATTTGTTATTGCTCAAGTTGGCACATGCCACAAAATAATAATTATATAATTATTATTATATGGCATGAGATTTATTGAAGGTAATAAATGTTATTTAATGGTTGGTAGGCAATTAAAAATTATTTTAACTTAAATCCGAACTCTACAAATAGGTGGTTATGTCTATTGTGTAGAGAATCAAAAAAATTGAGAATAAAGAATTATTGCACACAACGAATTCACTCACAACTTCTCCTTCGATCTCCCTCTCAAGAAGGGGAATTACAAGAGGGATTTTTTAAGACTGAAGAATGAGTGATCAAGAATGATCAATGCAAGATGTTCAACTTACCATGATAACACATAGAGATCGAGTGGTTTTTCTTGAAGATTATATGATCACATGTGGTTCACCGCTAGAGGGATTATTTCCTTGGATCCTCACATAGCAACAAAGGTAATCCAAAATGGTCATTTCGGATGATAAACATTCACCGATGAATAAAATTCCTAAGCTCGAGTATTTATCTCTTCAAATATTAAATAAATTAATTATAAATTTGACATGAAAGATCCTCGCTCTTGGTTTTGGGAAAAAATTATTAAAATAAATTTTAATATATCGCCCAGCTCTGCATGATTCCATTGCACCTGGAACCATCAGAAGGTTGGGAGAAGTTATAACTATGAGGGGATTTCCATGGAGCTCAGTTGAAGTTGGAGGAACTTGGATTAGGATAGAGTAGAGTTTTCACTGGGGGGGCCTTCAGAGGATCTAATGAGCTTTCTATTCCTTTACATTTTATTTTTATTTGTCCCTTTCCTTATTATGGGATCTATTTTTAATCATGTATAACTTTGTTAAACTATTGTGAATATGATGTGTTTGGTTATGTCTAGTAACGTAATACTAATATTGAAGGCAGTAGATGGGTAACTATTGAGTGTGGTGAGGTAATGAGAGTTTAATCCACTCAGATTCTATTCACTATCTGTTGAAATTGATATGTGAGTTCTAAGTAATGAGAGAGTTAAATGTACACTAATTACACTTGGTAAATCAATTCAATTTAAATATTGAGTGCAGAAACATTTCATTCTGATGGAGAAAACCACTTCAATTTCTTTACATAGCTACTTTATTATTACATTTCGTGTTGCTGCACCACTTTAATCTAACATAAACATCATTTCTCTATGTTAATTCCTATGTAGTGGAAATTTCTTCATAAAACATTATAAAACAATTTGATCATCCACATCATTCATAGGTGAGCTTCCCTCCGCCTGAATTAATTGGATGTTGGAATTAATCACACACCTCATCTTTCTATAGTTTGAATCCTACATAACCCAAAAAAATTATTAAAAAATTAAAGTAAGAAATAGAAAAGGGTTAAGAAAATTACAGTATAATTTAAAGTTTTGTTAATTAAATAAATAATTTATTTATTAAAATTAATTTAAATATTATAAATCAAATGTTTATTCAAATTAAAATTATTTTTATAGATAAAATGATAGAAAGTTAAATAAATTTATAGAATAACTAATTAATTCTAATTACTAATTTGTATGGAGTTAATAGTTATATAGAAACCATTTTACAAAGATATAAATTAAATTTTAGGATAGAACTTAAAAAGCCTCACCACCGGATGACAAAAAAAATAAAGGTTTTTGAGTGTAACATGTATGTTCAAAATGAATGTTAATTTAAAATATATATAAAAAATTACTCGAACTTGGAATTTAAGTTCATGTTTTGAAAAATATAAAATTGAATCCAAAAAATATTACAACTCAATGAAATGATTGATATTATGTCATGACATTACATAAAATATATCAAAAAATTATTAGAAATTTGCTGCAATTTTTGACTAATCAGACCCCACAGTAAAGCTGTGCTTGTCATTAAGTATCAACCTCAACATTATAACAAAGGATATAACTCAATAATAATGTAATTATTAATATTTATTTTGATATAGTAATTCATGGATTTATATGAACACTACAAGAAAACGTGGTTTTTATGACGGGTCATTTGCAGTAGAAGAGGGACCTGTTGCAAATCATTGACAACATCAAATTATTTGAAATAGAATGAGAAACTCATCACAAATAACTCTATATTTCATGGTATTTGTGGTGGGATATGAGTCTTGTTGCAAATAATTTTTTTTGTGGCAGTTCATGTCATATTGCCGGAATGGACTATTTGAAATAGAATTAAAATTTTCATCGTAAATAAATTTATTTGTGATGAGATCCTCTTTTATCACAATTACATGTAAATACAAAAATAAATGAATTTCTGTTGCAAATACTCTATCAGTAGAGTAAATAAAGTCTATTTATGGTGGGTAGCATTTATGACATATTTGGTCATCCGTCGCAAATGCTTTTTCATTCACCGTCATAATTACTTATGGGGGAACTATTTGTGATAGAACCTATCACAAATACTATTATTTGCGATAGAAATTATGTCAAAGCTAATATAACCTATATAATGCCCCCATCATCATCCTTCCATCTCAATTTCTAAGCTCCTCTTCCAATTTCTCTTTTATTTTTTCTATATAGATTTTAATTTTTATAGAAACGGTTTCAAAATCGCATTCCTATTTTTATTCCGATAAAACATCATTTGCAGGTGTTTATTTTAAACCTTTTTAATTGTTAATTTATTTACTTTATTTTATATTAGAAATAAATATTAATAATGAGTAATAATAATGAATAATTATTATTAATTTACAGTAATTTCAAATAATTATATATAACCTGTAACAATTAGTAATATTTAGGAATAATTAGTATTAATTATTAGTAGTTATCATTAATTAATAGTAATTAAGAGTAATTAGTAGTAATTAATAGTAATTAGTAGCAATTGACATTAATTATAGATAAGTAGTAATAATTAGTAACAATTATTAATAATTGGTAATAATTATAAATATTTATTAATAAGTAATTAGAAATAATTCGTAATCGATAATTTGTATTAATTAGTAAAAATTATTGATAATTAGTAATAATTAGTGATAATTAGTAATAATTAATAATAATTATTGATAATTGGCACTAATTATTAACAATTAGTAATAATTAATAATATTTGGTAATAAAAAGTAATAATTACTAATAAATACTAAATAATTACATATAATTAGTTATAATTTGATATAATTAGCTATAATTAGTAATAACTACCGATAATTAGTACCAATTTGTAATAATTATCAACAATTAGTAATAATTAGTAATAATTACTGATAAATAGCAATAATTAGTAATAATTAGTAATAATTTGTAATATTTACCTATAAATAGTAAACAATGACCAATAATTATTAATAATTAGTGATAATTAGTAATAATTAGTAATACTTATAGAAAATAGTAATAATTATTAACAATTAGTAATAATTTTTAATAATTTCCGATAAATAGTAAATAATTAGTGATAATTAGTAATAATTGTAGATAAATAATTAGTAATTAGTAATTATTACTGATAAATGGTAAATAATTGCCAATAATTAGTAATAATTAGTATTAATTACAAATAAATAAAAAATAATTAGAAATAATTTGTAATGATTACTGATAAATAGTAAATAGTTACCGATAATTAGTAATAATTAGCAATAACTAATTATTGATAGTTGGTAATAATGAGTGATATTTAGGAATAATTAGTATTAATTATGAGTAATTAACATAGTTTTTTAGTAATTAGCAGTAATTAATAGTTTTTTATATTAATTATAGATAATTTGTTATAATTAGTAAAAATTAGTAATAATTATTAATAATTAGTAATAATTAGTAATAATTATTAATAATTAGTAATAATCAGTAATAATTAGTAACAATTTGTAATGATTAGTAATAATTACTAGTAATTATTAGTAATTACCAATAATTAGTAATAATTAGTAATAGTTACACATAATTAGTAACAATTTGGAATAATTAATGATAAATACTAATAATTAGTAATAACTACCAATAATTAGTAATATATATATATATATATATATTAGGCATTTGAGGGTAGAATTACAATGAAACACACAAACAAACCTCAAAACCAAAGGCTAGAAAGGTAGGTCATTTCCCCCAAGGAGTAACCCACCCACCAAGCCCTTTATTTATTAAATACAGTCTCGTAGACCCCTTACATTTTTTCCCCGAAGGCCCATTCATCATGGACCATTAGGCCCTTACACATCTAGTTTCTGGCATACGCTGTCTTCACCCAGGCCCTTTAATGCACTCTTGATTATACTCCATTGATTGTCGGGATCACCACATGCTCGGCTCCGCCACCTGCCACCCTAAAACGTTTCCCCCAGCTCCTTTCACTACCATTATAGAATGTCAATTCCTTGTCATTGTATTGCATTCATTCCCCATAAATCACCTCTTCTTTCATCCCAGTGTCACTGCATACCATCTTCAGTCTCGCCATGTCACCCCCACATTGTGCGAGAAGCTCATGCCGCCAACTATCATCGACCGCGGTAGGTCCCTCCTTAAACCGACGTTGAAGTTGGCCTACCACGATGAACACCACCCCCTCTATTGAGTTGGGGTCCTATCAATGTTGACCTATACCCCCACAATTATTGTGGTCATCGCTCCTTTGCTCTGGCTACCTAAGCACCGCAAATCTTAACCGCTGCTTCTGCATCCGTCTCATCATAGATGGACTGTCTCTCCAACCATGATTGTGCTCACCTGCAATAGTGACCACTGTCTTACCCTCCTACCCATGTTGAAGACTTTCCCCAATACAAATCAATCGACAACAAGAATCCCCATAGTTGAGGGGGGGGGGGGTCTTCCTGCACCACTACTCGTGCGGTCCTTCCATCGCCACGCTGGTGCTAATGACGTTCACCCACCAAAAATCACCCGCAACACATGCCAATTTTGTGCAAGTTGGGATTTTAATCACCATTCATTCTAGATGCAGTACCTCCGTTGAGTAATAATTATTGATAATTAGTAATAATTAGTAATAAATAGTAATAATAACTGATAAATAGTAAATAATTACTAATACTTGGATATAATTAGTTATAATTAGTTATAATTAGAAATAATTAGTAACAGACGATTTTAATTACTGATAAGTAGTAAATAATTAGTAATAATTACCAATGATTAGAAATAAATGTCAATATATTGTAATTATTAATAATAATTACTGAAAAATAGCACTCTTTAGTAATAATTACCGATAATTCGTAATAATTATCAATAAGTAGTAATAATTAGAAATAATTGTTGATGAATTGTAAATAATTTCTAATAATTAGTGAAAATTAGTAATAATTTCTGATAAATAGTAAATAATTTTCAATAATTATTAATAATTAGTAACAATTAGTAATAATTAGTAATAATTTTTAATAATTACTAATAGATAGTAAATAATTACTGATAGTTAGTAAATAATTGTCAGTAATTAGTAATAGTTAGTAATAAATATCAATAGTTTGTAATAATTACCTATAAATGGTAATAAATCATAACAAATTGTAATATTTAGCAATAATTTTTAATAATTTATAATTATTAGTAAGGAAAATTTCTATTAACTATTTTTTTTTTATTTTGTAATAATTTAGGATATTTAGTTGTAATTACTATTGATCATCACCAATTGTTAATAATTACAAGTAATTAATAATTTTTTAATTTTCTAATTTTTTTTACAGATCATCCCTTCTTTCTATCAGAATAATCATAATCAATAAATCTATCTTATATTTTTTTTAATAAAAACATGGAATAAAGAAGTAGAAAAAAATTATTATTTGATAATGAATGGATAAATCATCACAAAAATTCAAGTGGTTCTACTATAAATCATGTATATATTGAGGGTTTCAAAACTTTTTTATCATTTGCATCATCAAAAACAGAATTTGTTTTAGAAGTGATAATTAATTACCTATGTATGAAATGTGATCTGAGGATATTTGAATCATTTTATAGGGTTGGGGTTCATCTATTTAATTTTGGTTTTAAAAATATTAGGTTTTTTTAGAATCAACATAGTGAAAAAAACTTAGGAGAAGATATAAATAATTTGGTTCCAGATCCATCATAGTTTTAAACTTTAGTATATGAGGTTTATAGGATGTATTTACAACAAACATAAACTCAAAATGATAATTCAACCCCCGAGTTAGAACCATCACAATTTTATGAGTTTATGAAGTCTAGTGAGGATGCCTTATATCTTGAGTTCAAGATAAATTTTTTTTAATTTGTTACTAAATTTATGGATATTAAATCAGATAATGGAATTTAAAATAGTTTTTCTAATCAGATATTTTTCTTTGGTTAAGTCATTATTACCTAATGGAGATGTGTTTTCTATAAATTTTTATGAAAGAAATAGGTTGGTCTATAATTTGGGTCTTGGTTATTTGAAGATCCATAAATGTTGAAATTTTTACATCTTATATTATGGTGAATATGATTCATTAGTTAATTTTCATACATGTGGATAATTGAGGTACAAAGAGACATAATAAGGAAATTCTATAGTCATTCCTATTAAATAGTTGAGGTATTTCACTCTTATATCTATATTACAACATCTATTAATGTCTCACAATTGTGCGTCCTTAATGACATGGCACAAATATAATATTTATATTTTTAAAAGGTTAAATCATCATTGTGATGGTGAATCATGGAAAAATTTCAATCAGGTGCATCCATATTTTTCTTCAGAAGCTCATAACGTGTGTCTAGGTCTTTCTAGTGATAGTTTCTGTCCATTTAGTTCTTATAATAGTCAATATACTTATTGGTCCATCTTTATAACTTCACACAACTTACATCCTTAGATATTTATAAAGAAAACATATATATTTTAAAAATTACTAATTCCAGGACATCATAAAAATAATAATTTTTTTTATTTAAATCCATTGATTGATGAGTTAAATTTATTATGGATTAATGGTGTTAGTATAAATGATGTAGTGGTAAAACCAAATTTCATAATGAAATCTACATTAATGTGGATAATTAGCGACTTCCTAACATATGGAATGTTATCTAGCTACAATATGCATGGTCTAAAACTATTCCTGTAGTGAATGAGTTATGAAAAATAATGTATTCTTATAAATGGAAGAAAACATTATTTTTTCAACTATCATCGCATATTTCTTCCAAAAGACTATCCTTTTTAAAGGAACATAAATAATTTCACTAATCTTATAATTTAAATAGTAATTATTTCAGAAACTAATTTAAAATATATTATTAATTAATTACCTCTTATTATCTTTTGACTGACTATAAACCAATAAAAAACAGTTGGATTTGGGAAAGATCACCTTTGGATAAAATAGAGTATTATTTGGGATCTTTTATATTAGTATGATTTGTTGGTTTATCTATGTTAAATTTGATGAATATTGATAATAAATATTTTTATAACTAATTTTATACAGTTTTGGGCTTTCTTGGTAAGGATAATGATAATTTAAAGTCACGATTAGATCATCCCTAAATTTACATGATTCCAAAACTTTAGTTATTTTTATAAGATACCATCTTTTCTAGGTATGTCCATGTTTAATTTTTGGTCACCTCTTTTTGTTGGTTTATTCCTCATTTTAATCTTGGTAGTCGAAGATTAGATTAGTTAGATTAAAATTTTAGAGGTGCTGAGATTTTTTAGGATGAAAAATGAATTTATGGCATAAATGGTAAATTTACAATGTAAATTTGTCAAGAAAAATGACCACTATGAAAGTCATCTTAAGCTGTGAATCATCAGGGAAAGGAATAAAACCAAAAATTACATCATAAACTTTTAATTTCTAGTGAAAGATCAGTTTTCATTAGTTTTTAATTACAAGTGATGAGTATTTCAATGGATCTAGAAATCAAGGGATTTAGGGAATAAAATACCTATTTATGCTATAAATAAGCCACATACAATGCTTTAAACCTAGACCATCATCTTGCTAACATGTATCTTCTTCTTACTATAACCTTTAGTGGAAAATGTGTGAGAGTTACTTATTGATCCATAACCTTAATTCTTTGGATCTTGGCATTATGAATCACAAAATTGTAAGTAAGCATTATGGCTCTTGTTTTCATCTTCTCTTGACTTATCATTGTTCACTTGTGGGAAATCCCAAGACCGGGATGACCTAATCAGATTAAGCCTATGTTGGTAGTTTCTTGGTGACATTGAAGGAATGTAGAATATAATCACTATAATATATGTTGAGGTTTGTCCATGCCTTCCCTGTTTAGAGGTAGGGGGTCTAGAACAACTCCCTTTAGTCTGTTTTTAATTCCTTTGATACGTTTAATTTATAAAATAATGATGTAATTTATTTTATGTGGCATAATTAAATTGTAATTGACTAGCTTGAATAGAACCCACTTGTAGAGACCTCCCATGGATTCTGTGGGATACCTTGAAGATGTGACTAGTCCTTACTCCACTGAGAGGTGATCCAACCCTTTAATTATATAATTGGTAGACATGATAAATGTGGGATTTTCTTAAAAATTTTAGTTGAGTAATTGGAATTATAAATCTTGTATTGTGAATTAATTTAAATGGAAACCTGGAAGGATTTTATATTGGTGATTCTTCTGATGTAAGGGAATTCACCAATTCATAATGTATGCATGATCAATTGAATGTGATAAATTAACCAACTAGGCATGACATGTGAATTTTGATAAATGTTAAACAGAGACTATGATATATGTGACAATATTTACATGATGTATGAGAGGTTGATTACTACTCCATGAGGTGTGTCACTGGTTATTCATCATGAAAAATGATCTCACACCACGGACTTGAGTTGAGCTTATCCCCTTGTGATATACACATGGGAATACATAAGTGACTCCAACATGGGAATTTTCATGGATCCCATTATGATATGGAATCTTTCTCATTACTATCATGTTCCTTATCAATATGTAAATGACTATAGTATGGGGATTTGCATGGATCCTAGTTGTGTTACTTGAGACATGGTATATGTGAGCCATCTTATTTTAGGAGGACTTACCTTGTTAGTGGAGACATTTTGCATGAAGCCTAAGTAGGTTGGGTTGATCTTGTGTGTCACACAGAACTCAAGGGTTAGGGGGTTTATTTTATGTGATGTATTAATTGATTAATTAATACCCTATTATCACTTAATTGTAATATATATTCAGAATGGATTTTTTAGACACTGTTTGTGTTGGAATACTGAGTTGTACTCACACCCTGTTTGGGCCACCATTTGGTACCCATATAGATTTAGTGGATGTAGTTTTGGAAAAAATAAAGGGTACCTACACTGATTAATGTTGGATAGGTTGGAGCTTGGAGATGGGATTAACCCGGGGTTTCATACTGGGGTATAGGGTCTTGTTTCACCGAGTTTATTAGGACTTACTTGTATGACCATCTATATGTAATTTAGTCACATTCAACCTTTCATTACATGATTTGGTTTTTATTTTATTATTCATCCAATTACACTTTTAGCTCTAGATGACATGTTTGTTGATTATATTATTTTCCCTATTTCTATTACTCTATTATTATTTCCGTTGTACTACTAGTCTATACCTGGGGTTATATTATTCACACTATATTCCTTATACCCTTGTTTCTAGTTGGATGCCTCTAGAATACAAGGAGACACACCTAACATCATGTAGCTAACTCGACTTGGTCACTTGAGGGTGCACCAAATCGAGGATGTTACAAAGCAATATCATAGAATCATGTTTTCTTTTCTATTACTTAACTATTTGAAAGATGTATAATAGAGATGGGGATGTTCCAGTACATGGTAATGAGATTGAATGTGGGAGTAGATGACCCATGTATGAGGGAAAATCCATGTTCCTAGGTATGGGATTGTTGTTTCTATTGTTTTATTAGTATAGTTTTGATGTTATTTCATCTCGGGTGATTCACATGTTGTGTTGTGTTATTTCTTATTGATATTTTACTCGTGGGATGTTATTTCATGAGATGAGTAAGCATGCATCGTGATATGAACATATGGATATATATGGACATGCATTGTTCATGATAGGTATATATTTAAGACATGTGACATAATTGCCCGTATAAACTATGAAATAAGAACCCTTGACGCACTCAATGAAAAGAAATGAAAAAATTGTTATGTTATTCCAATTCACTTGTTAATCTAGTTACAAAAGAACATCGAGTCAGTGGTTCTCTGTTGCTATCACCTGTTGAGGTTAACCTTGTTATGTTTCCATGTTATAATGTGTTCATTAAATCTTTGTAGTGAAAATGACTCCTCATTATCTTCAAGATGAGCATTAGGTGAGTGGAAACCAACACAACCCTAACATATCTGAGATATAACTTCCTATGGATCTATATAATCTAATGGAAGATCAACATTATGAAAACTTCCTGAGGGTTATGTGATCCATGGATAGGGATACTGTTCACACCATGTCTTTGACGTATGATATGATAAGAGAGTTCCAAATTTAGTATCCTCTTACATTCACTAAATAGTGAGGAACCCAAGTAGTTGATTTTTAGATTGATTTTGTCTAGTCAATCTTAAATAACCTTGATACTATCATAGATAGGAGGGTGGAGCTTACCACATATATGATTTGAGGATCAACCAAGAATTGGTCAGACATCTTGGAGAAATCCAAGCAGAAAGAGGAGTTATCCAAGAAGGACTTGGAGATGAATTTTATGAGGAACTTCAATCTAGATACATTGAGGGATGAGAGATCTAGTGAGTTCTTTCACTTGACACATGAGGGGTTGTCAATGATGGACTATTCTTGATATTTCACCAATATGCAATATTTTTCTCCATCCTTAGTAGCTGATGAGTTTTCTAGGGTGATGTGTTTATAGGATGAGATTTTTTATGAGATATGATCAATGGAAAACACCATTAACCTAATTACATTTTAGGATGTGATGAATTAGGATCTTATCATGTAAGGGAATCTAAGAGAGACCCTGAGCAGTGGTTAGGCAGTTTTAGTAGGGAAATTGGGGAATCCTTTTTCCAGCAGTAGAAAGCATCATTATGATAGTTACCACCAGTGTAGTAACAAGTATAGAAGTTAGGGGAGTAGGAAACCATCTTATGATTGCATTCTGGTAGAGTGATTCCAATATGGAAAGGGAGGTCACAAGTTCCATCGATGTCCTTACCCCACTGTGGAGTGATGTTGTTGTGGTAGGATGGGTCATCATCCAAGGTTTTACAAAGGCCCCAAATATCATAGAAGTGGTAGGGGAATATGAATGGTACCTATGTCTAGGAGGGAATTAACTACCCATTCACAAACTTGTAGCTATAGTTATACTAGATATTCTGGCCGAGTTAGGTGACGTGGTACCCAAAACAAAGAGTGGTAGTACCAAATATAGAGTATGACATAGGGGATTCATGCTAGATCCTAGGTTTGAGGGGTGAGTTAGTTGTATGCTATATAGTATACTTTAACTAGTATGGATACAAGACTCTCTACTATTTGAGGTATGATTTTTGTATCAACTACACTTTCTTCTATTTTATTTGATACTGAATCATCCCATTCCTTTTTATCTATTTTTTTAAAATGGATTGTGCTCGGTTGTGGAGATCTTGGATATTGGTATGACCATCGACACACCATTGGGAGGGAGGTCAGAGGATATCCAGAGTTGGAAGGAGTGTTCTCCTGAAATTGGTGGCTACTAATTCCTTTGTAATCCTTTTGTTCTAGAAATGATAGACTTCCATTTTATTATTGTTATGGATTCAATAGTTCTATACCAAGATCATAGAAATTGTTATTATAGGAGAGTTACTTTAAAATCTTCTAAAGGGGGTATCTACATTGACCTGGGTGAGTGGGATCTTCACCTATCTATATAGGAAAAATTTGGTGCAGATTAGAGTACCTCATGGAATATATAATAGAACTTATCCTAGATGATAATGAAATGAAATAGGATAATTTTCCGCTAATGGTGAACCATTTTCAGAATGTATTTCCTAAATAGTTGTTTTGTTTAACACCTGATCGGGAGACCGAGTTCATGATCAAGTTGGTTTATGGAGTTGAACCGGTTTCCATACTGCTATATAGAATGACACTGATAGAGCTTTATGAGCTATGTTTTTTAGTTGTGAGATATATAGGACAAAAGATTATTTTGGCCTAATAATTATATTTGAGTTTCTCCCATGTTTTTTCACTAAGAAGGTTGAAAGATCCTTGCACTTATGTGTGGTATATCGTAGGTTGAAGCTGATGATGATCAATAACATATATCCCCTTCCATGCATCGATGATATCTTTAATTAACTAAATGGTTCTAGAATATTCTCCAAGATCAACTTGAGTTCAGGGTACCATTAGTTGAGGGTGAGAACATTAGACAAAAATTTCACTGCTTTTAGGAGAAGGTATGGCTTGTATGAGTTCCTAGTTATTTAATTTATTTTTTTAGAATTTACAAGCAGTATTCATGTCAATGATGAATTATATCACTCATCCTTTACTAGACTATTTTTTGGTAGTTTTTATCGATGAAATCTTAGTATAATCCCAATTAGTAGATGATATTTCCCAACAAATTAATATCATCTTGAGTATACTGGGAGAGCATCATATTTACACCAAGATATCTAAATGAAACCTCTAGATTGATAGAGTTCACCATTTGGTTTATGTAATCTTGGAGGTTGGAGTGGTAACAGACTCAGGGAAGGTTGTTTCCATAGTATCTTGGGAGTGACCCAAGAATGGCTTTGAGAATTGGAGTTTCCTTGATCTAGTAGGATATTATCATCATTTTATCCAAGACTTTTCCACCTTGGAATCATTGATGTCTTGGATGACCAATAAAGGGATGAATTTATCTTTTTCAAATTCATATGATACAAATTTATAGGAGTTTAAGAGTAGACTAACCTCAACATTGATCCTTACTTTTCATATTCTAGGCAAGGAGTATACCATGTACTTTGACACATTCAGAGTTGGAGTCAGAGAAGTTATAATGTAAGAGGAATGCGTGGTTTATTTTTTCTCTAGATAGCTAAGAAAACATGAGAGGAATTATAATACTCACGATCTGAAGTTAGGTATGGTTGTATAGTCCCCGAGATATTGGAGACATTATCTGATGTGTGAGATGATTATTTTTTATATAGACCACAAGAGCCTCAAGTACATCTTTTGTCCACTTTATCCATCCCTATGAGGGTACAATACAACAACCCATCCTAAGCATTGGATGAGACATCCCCTATATAGGATAGTTCTAGATAGAGTCAGGTATCCCTTCGCTAGGCCCATGGTGAAATCCTTTGTCACATTCTTCCCTAGGTTGGGAATGGTATCCCATATCCGATATTCTAGATGTGACACCACCTTCCTAGTGGGTATCTCTAGATAGGGATAGGTATCCCCCATAGGCTCTAGGTATGATATCCTACCTATGTATTAACATCTATTTTCTCCTGATGAGGTGTAGTTCGATTAAGTGAGTATCTAAAATGATCCCTCTTAGTTCCTATATACTTTAACATGGAAAGGAAAGATGAGTGTGACCTCTTAGATGAGTTCCATCAATTTTAGTGGGACCTGAGAAGTGAGGAAAAACCTCACCCTATGACTTGGTGTCTATTTGTGATCATATATGGGTTATCTTATTACCCTCCTCCATTTTTGATTTATAACTGACTCCTTTTTGATGTTTTGTGTTTGATGATTTTGATTTATCTAACTAAGTAAGTTTATACTCACCCCAACATGGGATATTCCCACACATGTCAGGTCTTATGCATATGTCAGACCATTTGATGGAGTTCTAGGTGGACTAAGAGCATATGGATCTTAGTTGGGATAGATAGACCATAGACAGATCCCAAAGATTCTATTTGGTAATTATCCCCTTTTTTGTAGGTTGGAATCCTTAATAATATTGGTGGTCTTGTAGTTGTCCCCTTTTTCATTTTCATACACTTTTATTATACTATGATGCAATATTAGAAGTTTTGAACAAATTTATAATATTAGTTATTTACCTTATACATTATACTAGTGTATGGAGATGTGTTAATGTGTACATGTACTTTAGGATAAGGCCTCAATTTTTTTTGATATCACTACTCGACACTAGTCACCAGCCTATAGAATATTAGAGGTGGGATTGGGGTGTAACTCTCAACTTACTAGCAGCCAGGAAGGACCTAGTGGGCCGGGTCATGACATTTTAGTCTCTTCCCTACTTCTGGTAACTCATATTTTGGTACTTTTACTTCAAAAGAAATAAAAACGTTTATCAAATATTAGTTTCCCCAATATGTAAGAAGTACAAAATTTCTAGATTTCAACTCCAAAGTATTATAGGAATTTTCCAAATGATTCCAATATAAATAAAATCATATAGAAACCAATATTTATGCCATTTTGTGATTAAAATCTAAAATATACCTATAAACTAAATATGTGATATTTTCCCATAAATTATGATAATAGTTGGAATTAAATTATTAAATTACAAGGTAAAAATAATGAAATATTAACCTATATTAATGGAGGATCCTTGGAAGAATTTAGAAGAGAAAAGAGAACTGTGAAGATAATCACCTTAAAGCATGGATTAAATGCATGATGTGTGGGTAACCAAGAGAAAGTTCTCCCAGAACTTCCTAACCAAGTAAGGAAAGGATTAAAATAGAATGCCATGTGTCACCAGATCATGGAGAGAAGAAGAATTTGGATATTTCAAGGTGAGAAGCAGAAAACTGTGCTAAGTCTTGAATCAATATACATGGAAATGATCCAAGACCATTACTTACACATGTATAGATCATATCACTTAGTGACATATGGAAAATTCGATAATCCTATTTAAAGAGAAAGAAGGAACATAAATATGGATTGATCCCTTGATTGAAAGTCATAGGGGTTGGAGGTTGGAAGAAGATAGAACTAAGAGGAGACTTCTATGAAGCTCAGTTGAAGTTAATGGAACTTGGATTAAGATTGAGTGGAGTTTTCATAGGGGAATTTCCAATGATCTAATGAGCTTTCTATTCCATTACAATTTATGTTTGTTTGATTTATACCTTATTTAAACTATACTATACTATTTAAATTGGGATATATTTTTAATCAATTCTGACTTTGTTAAACTACTTTGAATATGACATGTTTGGTTATGTCTAGTAACATAATTCTAATATCAAAGGCAGTAGATGGGTAACTAGTGAGTGTGGTGTGGTAATAAGAGTTTAAGGGTACACATCCAATGGTATTATATTCACTCTCTCTTGAAATTGATATGTGGGTACTGGGAAATGAGAGAGTTGAACCTATACTAAGTACACTATGTAAATAGATGTTATTTAAAGATTGAGTGCGACCACATTTCAATCTAAGGCAGTAAACCACTTCAATTTCTTTATATAGATACTCTATTCTTACGTTTCCTATTATCACACCACTTTAATATAACGTAGACATAATTTCTCTATGGTGATTGATACATAGAGTCCATTTCATCATTCAGAATTACAAAATAGTTTGAACTGCCACATCATTACTAGAAGAGCTTCCCCCTAGCTGAATTAATTTGATGTTAGAATTAATCACACACCTCACCTTTCTTTAGTTTGAATCTTATAGAACCAAATAAAAAATATAGTAAAAATAAAAGTAATAAATATAAAAGGGATTTAAAAATAATAAAATAATTTACATTTTTGTTAATTAAATAAATAAACAATTAAATAAATTATTTATATATAAATTAATCTAAATATTATATATCATATGTTTATTCAAATTAAATGAATTTTCATAGATATAATTATAAAAAATTAAAAAAATTAAAAAATTAACTAATTAATTCTAATTACTGATATACATGGAATTAATAGTTACATACACACCATTTTACAATATAAATTAAATGTTAGAATAAAAAATACAAAGTATCACCACCTCTTGAAAAAAATAAAGGTGTTCGAGTGTAACTAGTATGTTCAAAATGAATGTTAATTTTGAATATCTATTAAAAATTATTCAAACTTGGCAGTTAAGCACATGTTTTGAAAAATGTAAATGTAAATCCAAAAAATATTACAACTCAATGAAATTCTTGGTATTTTTTCATGACATTGCAAAAAATATATCAAAAAATTATTGGAAAAATTACTTCAATTTTTGACTATTCACACGCCCACTAAAACCATGCTTATCATTAAGCATCAACTGCATCATTACCACAAAGGTTATCAATCCATAATAATGTAATTCTTAATATTTATTTTGACACAATAACTCAGGGATTTACATGAACACCACGGGAAAAAGTTTCTTTTACGACGGGTCATTTGCAAAGGAAGAGGGGCTCGTCACAAATCATCAAAAACATTGAATTATTTGCAATGGGATGAGAAACTTTTCACAAATAACTCTATATTTTAGGGTATTTACAGTGGGATATGAGTCTCATCACAAATAGTTTTGGCAGAAACATGCATCATATCGTTGGAATGGATTATTTTGTTACAGAATTAGGATTTCCATTACAAATAAATTTATTCACGATGGGATCCTCTTTTATCACAAATGTGTGTAAATAAAATAATAAATGTATTTTCATCATAAATACTCTATCTGTAGAGTAAATAAAGGCTATTTATGGTGAATAGCATTTACGTTGGATTTGGTCATCTGTCGCAATTGCTTTTCATTCGTCGCCATAATTATTTATGGGGAACTATTCATGACATAACCTATCTCAAATACTATTATTTGAAACCAAAATTCTACTGAAACTAATCTTATCTATATAATGCCTAAGAAGCATCCTTCCATCATAATTTCTGAGCTTCTCTTCAAACATCTCTTTGATTTTTTCTATATGCATTTTAATTTTTACAAAAACAATTTCAAAAGCACATCACTATTTTTATTCCAATAAAACATCATTTGAAGGTGGTTATTTTAAACCTTTCTAATTGTTAATTTATATACTTTATCATATATTAGGAATAAATATTAATAATTAGTAGTAATAATGAATAATTATTATTAATCTATAGTCATTACTAATAATTATAATTAATTAGTGAAAATTAGTAATATTTAAGAATTATTATTATTTAGTATTAATTATAATTAATTTATAGTAATATGTAGTAATTAGTATTAATTAATAATAATTAGTTGTAATTGACATTAATTATAGACAATTAGTTATAATTAGTAACAATTAATAATAATTGGTAATAATTATCGATATTTTTTAAATAATTACCGACAATTAAAAATAATTAGTAATAGTAATCGATAATTAGTAATAATTAGAAAAATTACATATAATTAGAAATAATTAGTAATAATTATCAATAATTAGTAATAATTATTGATAATTATTGATAATTTATAATAATTATTAATAAATATTAATAATTAGTAGTATTTTGTAATAAATAGTAATAATTACTGATAAATAGAGAATAATTACTCATAAGTAGTTATAATATGTTATAATTGGTAATAATTAGTTATAATTCAAAGTAATTAGTTATAATTCAAAGTAATTAGTTATAATTAGTACTAATTAGTAATAATTACCAATAATTACTAATAATTACTAATAATTAGTACTAATTTGTAATAATTTCCGATAATTAGTAATAATTAGTAATAATTACCAGTAAATAGTAATAATTTGTAATAATTATGGAGAAATAGTAAATAATTACTGATAATTAAAAATAATTAGTTATAATTACAGAAAATTATAAATAATTACCTATACATAGTAAATAACTACCAATAGTTAGTAATAATTAGTAATAATTGTAAAAAATTCGTAATAATTATTAATAATTTGAAATAATTAGTAATAAGTTCTGATAAATATTAAATAATTAGTGATAGTTAGTAATGATTACAGATAAATAGTAAATAATTAGTTATAATTACTGATAAATGGTAAATAATTACCAATAATTAGTAATAATTACTAATAATTAGCAATAATTAGAAATAATTTGTAACAATTACCGAAAAATAGTAAATAATTACTGATAATTAGTAATAATTCATCATAATTAGTAATAAACAATCATAATTAATTTGTGATAATTAGTAATAATTAGTAATAATTTGGAATATTTAGGAATAATTAGTATTAATTAAGAGTAATTAACATAAATTTCCAGTAATCAGTAGTATTTAGGTGAAATTGATATTAATTATAGATAATTTGTAAAAATTAATAAAAATTAGTAAAAATTAGTAATAATTAGTAATGATTATTAATAGTTATATATAATTATTAGTAATTATGCATAATTAGTAATACTTAGTAATACTTACTCATAATTAGTATTAATTAGGAATACCTAGTTATAATTAATAATGATTAGTAATAATTACCGATAATTAGTAATATATATTAAGAATTTGAGGGTATAATTATAAAGAAACCCAAAAACACATCTCACACCCACAGGCCAGAAAAGAAGGTCATTTCCCCCCAAGAGGTAACACACCCACTAAGCCCTTTATTTATTAAATATAGTCTTGTAGACCTCTTATAATTTTTTTACCCTGAAGGCCCATTCATCAAGGCCCATTAAGCCATTGCACATCTAGTTTTTAGACTAAGCTATCTTCGCCCAGGCCCTTCAGTGTGCTCATGATTTTGCTCCATTGATTGTGAGGATCACCACATGCTCAACCCCACCACCTGCCACACTAAACCATTTCCACCCAGTTCTATGTGCCGCCACTGCAAAATGTTGCTGCCCTACCCATGTATCACAGTTTTGATACCTACACCACTGCTTTTTTCCCAGTGCCACCGTATCCCATCTCCAGGCTCGCCATGTCACCCCTAAATTTTTCCAGAAGCTCATGCTGCCAACCATCATCGACCCTGTCAGGACCCTCCTTAAACCAGTGTTGACGTCGACCTACCACGATGACCACCACCCCTCCATCGATTGGGGAACCATTAAATGTTTTCCTCCATCCCCACAATTATTTCAGTCATTGATCCACCACCATGGCTGCCTAAGTACCAAAAATCTTCATCATCGCTGTCGTGACAGTCTCATTGTAGATGGATTGCCGCTCCTACCCTAGTTGCACTCGCCAACATTAGTGACCACTACCTTGCTCTCCTATCTGCGTCGAAGGCTCACCCTTGTAAATCAGTCGACAATAAGAATCCCCACAGTTGAGTGGGGGTCTTCTGGCATCACTACTTGTGTGGTCCTTCCATCGCCATGCTGGCGCTGATGACATTCGCCCATCAAACAACACCAACAACGGGGGTCAATCTTGTGCAGGCTTGGTATTTTAACTCCAGACCTTCCTGATGTGGTATCGTAGCTCTATAATAATAATAAAAAATTAGTAATAGTTTGTAATATTTAGTAATAAATAGTAATAATTACTGATAAATAGTAAAAAATTACCGATACTCAGTTATAATTAGTTATAATTTTTTTTATAATTATAAATAATTATTTATAATTTCCAATATTTAGTAATATAAATTATTAATTACCGATAAATAGTAAATAATTAGTAATTATTAGTAATTATTTATGATGATTAATAATAAATTACAATAAATAGTAATGATTAGTAATGATTACTGATAAATAATTCTAATTAGTAATAGTTACCGATAATTAGCGATAATTATCAATAAATAGTAATAATTATAAATAATTACTGATAAATTATAAGTAATTTCCAATAATAAGTAATAATTATTAATAAATATAAATAAATAGTAAATAATTATAGATAATTAGTAATAATTAGTAATAATTAGTAATAATTAGTAATAATTAGTAATAATTATCGACGATTAGTAATAATTCATAATATTTTTTAATAATTTCCGATAAATGGTAAATAATTACTAGTAATTTGTAATAATTAGTAATATTTAGTAATAGTTAGTAATAATTACTTATAAATTATAATAAATAGTAGTAAATAGTAATAATTAGTAACAATTTGTAACAATTTGTAATTATTAGTAATAAATATTTTTATTCATGATTTTATTTTAGTTTGTAATAATTTATGATATTTAGATGTAATTACCAGTAATTATCGACAATTAGTAGTAATTCCAAGTAATTAGTATTTTTTTGATTTTTTTCACAGATCATCCCTTCCTTCTGTCTGATTAATCATTATCAATAAATCTATTTTAAAATTTTTAGAAACCCATGTAACAAGGAATTAGATAAAAAATTTTATTATGTAATCATGAATGGATAAATCATCATGAAAATGAAAGTGGTTCTAGTATAAATCATGTATATATTGAGGGTGTCAAAATTTTTTTATCATTTGCATCATTAAAACCAAAATTTGTTTCATAAGGGATAATTAAGTGCCCATATAAGAAAGTGATCAAAGGAGATTTTAAAAATTTGAAAACACTGGGGTTTATCTATTTCATTTTGGTTTTCATAAAGATTTGGTTTTTTAGTATCAACATGTTGAAGAAATTTTAGGAGAATATATAAATAATTTGGTTCCAGATCCATCATAGTTTAAAAATTTAGTACATGAGGTTGTTGGTGCGTCTATTCAATAAACATAAACTTATAATAGTAATTCAACTACCAAGTTAGAACCATATCAATTTTATGAGTTGATGAAGTCTATTGAGGACGAATTTTATCCCGATTTCAGGATAAGAAAATTTGAAGTTGTTACTAAATTTATGGATATTAAATCAGATAATGGAATGTCAAATAGTTGTATTGATCAAATATTTTCCTTGGTTAAGGCATTTTTTCCTAATGGAAATGTGTTTCCTATAAAATTTTATGAAAGTAATAGGTTGGTCTATAAATTGGGTCATTCCCATTAGAAGATCCATGAATGTTCAGATGTTTTCATCTTATATTATGGTGAATATGATTCATAAGTTAATGTTCATACATGTGGAAAATTAAGGAACAAAGAGACACAATAATGAAAGTCCATATTTGTTCTCATTAGATAGTTGGGGTATTTATCTCTTATAGTTATATTGCATTATTTATTTATGGCTCACAACACACCATCCTTGATGATACGACACAAATCAAATATTTCTATTGATAAAATCTTAAATCATCATTGTGATGGTGATTCATGGAAAGATTGTGATAAGGTGAATCAATATTTTCCTTCAAAATCTCATAACATACTATTAGGTCTTTCTATTGATGGTTTCTGTCTATTTGGTTCTTATAGTAGTAAATATACTTATTGGTATACTTTATAACTTCGTACAACCTACTTACATGGATATTTATGAAGTAACCATATATCTTTTTAAAATTACTAATTCCAGTACATCATAAAAATAATAATGTTTTGTATTTAAATCCATTGAATGATGAGTGAAATTTATTATGGAATAATGATGTTGGTAAAAATAATGTTGTTATAAAATCTAATTTCATAATGAAATCTACATTAATGTAGACAATTAGTGAATTCCCCACATATGGAATTCTAACTAGCTATATTACACATGGTCTAAAATCATTCCTGTAGTGAATGAGTGATGAAAACACATTTATTCTTTTAAATAGAAGAAAACATTGTTTTTTTAACTATCATCACAAATTTCTTCCAAAAGACTATCCTTTTTGAAGGAACATAAATAATTTCAGAAAAGGTATAAATGAAATAGTAATTATTTCAGGTATTGATTTAAAATATATTATCTATTCATTACCTGCTAATATATTTTGACCGATTATAAACTAACAAAAATAGATGGATTTGGGAAGGACAACATTTGGATAAAATAGATTATTTTTCAGGATCTTCCATGTTATTTTAATTTTTTGGTCTTTAACATGTTAGATGTTATGTATATTGAGAATAATTAGTTTGATAACTGATTTTATATAGTTTTGGACATACCTGTTCAGAGTAGAGATAATTTAAAGGCATGATTAGATCTTCCATAAATTTACATGTGTCCAAAACTTGATTTATTTGTATAAGACCCCATATTTTCTAGGTGCACCCCTCTTTAAGTTTTGTTTACCTTGTTGTCTTAGGTTGTTCCTAATTTGAACCATGGTAGTCATAACTTGTAACTGTTAGATTAAAGTTGTAGAGGTGCTGGGTTTTTGTAGGATGCATAATGAATTTATGGAAAAAGTAGTAGATTTAAAACAAAAAATTTGCAGGCAATATGACCACTATGAAAATCCTCTTAAAGTGTGAATCATCAGGGAAATGCATAAAACTAATAATTGTATTATAAAATTTTTATTTATAGTGAAATATCAGTTTTCATCAGTTTTTAATTCTAGGAGATAGGTTTTGGGTCGATCTAGAAATCATGGTATTTAAGGCATAAATCCCTATTTATGAAAGAAATAAGCCACATAATGTGCTTTAAACCTATCCCATCATCATGATAAAATGTATCTTCTTATTTCTATAGGGATTCAGTGGAAAAAATGTGAAGTTCATTACTAATCTAGATCCCCAATTCTTTGGATCCTGGCATTCTGAATCATGAGATTATAGGTAATAATTGTGTCTCTTCTTTCCATATTCTCTTGAATTATCTTTGTTCTCTTGTGGGAAATCACTAGACTGGGATTAAATAACCAAATAAATCATGTTTTGGTAGTTTCTTGGTGATATTGAAGTGATTTAGAATTCAATAACTAAAAAAGACGTTGAGCTTTGTTTGTTCCTTCACTATTTTGAGGTAGGTGGTCTAGAACAACTTCCTTTAGTATATTTTTAATTCCTTTAGTACGTTAAATTTATAAAATCATGCTAGAAATTATTACATGTGTCCTAATTAAATAGTAATTTAGTGTCTTGAATGGAACCCACCTGTAGAGACCTCTCAAGGATTTCATGATATCCCATGAAGATGTGACTGGTCCTTATTGCACCCAGAGGTGAACTATAACACCCTAACCCCTCTAAACCAGAGTCAGTGAATTACTAAGTACATTGGAATGGTTATAAGAAATTAAAATCCCAAATAAACGATCAGTTTAGTAGTTTTAAAGAAACTATATACATATATGTAACTCAAAATTACATTGGAAAAGGTTACAAAATACGATACATAACAAAAACTAAAGACTACATCCACAAGAACTCAATAAATGATCTCCACTTCATCACTTGTAGAAAGTAAAAAATGAAAGGGGTGAGCTCAAATTATCAGTAAAGGTTAAAAATGGAGGAATCATGAATCAATAATAATTGAATTGTAAACAATTTGACATAATCAATATGTCACGATGAATAAATGAAAAACTCACGCCATTAATAAACTGAGAATAAAATTGCATCTATAAATTTTGTCATAGTGAAAAACTCATGGATAGTAATAACTAATAATGAATAAAGAGAATGATTATTAATTGGACATCATGTATCTAGAACATGATACCATAATATCGTAAAAACGGTTTTTTTCTATGGGTAGAAACCCGTCCGATTTTTGGAAACAAACTCGAAGGGTTTGTCACCAACTGATTTGTCTCATGAGACCTACCGATGCATCGAGGGGTTATAGCAGGACCCAACCACTACTCCATGTCCAAACCATTCTTTATACATATATTCAATACAAGATCAATATGCCTTTACATTATCCATATAGAATAGAGGATACTGATTAATCAATATTTCCACAGTTAAAACAACATTCAAAATAAATACCGTATGTAAAATGGTATATGGATTAGACAATAATCATATCCATGATATGATAATATGGAAATTTAAATGGAATATAATTTCAATTTAAAAGTGATATCAAATGGGAAGTAGGTACACCACATAATAAAGAGTAGCTGCACAATACTAAGCAAGTTACAACGAAGTGAAAATTGAGACAAAGTTCGTTACCATGTTGTAATCAATTGAGTCGTATGGAAAAAAGTTAATAACCACCAAAATAATCACAGAATTTAATGAATATAAAGATAATAATGATACTATATATCAAATGGTATTACACCTATACCACATATAAGAAATAAGTGGAGAACAATGGAGAACCCATAGAATTGAAAGTGAGATGAGAAACCCCCTTACAAATATTTTGGCATGGTGACGAGTGTTCTTGTGAGGGATTAATGAGAGGTAAAGGGGTATCCCATTATTTATATATCATAAGGGAAGTATGAGGGAGGTAATAAAACATACCCCATCATTAGTTATCAAAAAATAAAAGAGCACAACATAGGGGAGACTCTTGAACACAAGTGAGAGAGAGGATCCCCTACCTTATGCTTGAAGGTGTTTCTGATTGTTCTTAACGAACTGAATAATAAAATTTAAATTCATTAATAAATAATTACAGAACCTCATCAACATTTAATTGATATTTAATGACCTTATTAGGTTAATTAATGGTCTTTTTGATGGTTTAAGAGATTCAATTTTATTGTTTTGATAGCATTTTCTTCTTTGGTTTTCATGATTTTGAAATATGGTTAAACATACAAAATTGTTAATATACATTATTAGTGACATTGAAGAGATATAAATGATCTTATAATGATTATGGTAATATACCATGAGGATTACTCATTCGATGATTTAAAAATAAATGCTTTGATTTGGCTTGGCAGTTTTGTGCACAATAAACATGATTTGTATTATTATTCCATATTATGAATGTGTAAGGATTCCAGAACATTAATCAAAATAAAATACATATATTATGACATGGTTCAACCATTTAAAAGGTTTCATGACCAGTATTTAAGATATTAATGAAAATTGAAAACTCGTCTTCCTTGAGTGTGATAAATTAACACATCTCGGACAGTTTTTCCATTTATTTTATCAAAGGAGGGGAAAAAGAGATATTATAATAAAATATTCTATTAGAAAAATGGAAATTCAGTACATGTAAGTTACTGTAATTAGATTTGAATCTAGATGAGGGGAGGTGATAATGGAGAACAAAATATTGGATCTTTGTAAAAGAAATTGAAAGAAAATAGAAGAAAGGTTCATCTCTTGAGTACTCCTCCTTGAGAATCTCTTTAAGGACTTTGTTTTTGGCCTTTTGGTGAGACCTTCATGTATTGGAAGTGGGGAGAGGGCTTTGGAAGAGTATTTGGTATAATTTAGTCAAGTCTTAAATCTTGAGTGGTGTGGGAGGAAGAGGAGGTGAGGGGTGGTTTATATTGTAACGTCCCGAGTCTGGAGCCCCTCTACTGGTTCCCCGTACCCGGTTCACCACATGACCTCAAGCACGTTTAACCCCAAATGCCAGAGGCTGCCGACTAGCAGCGAGGGCCTTGGTGAGTCGGTGGGGAAACTATGCCCTCATTCGGTAAGGTATACAAGATAAGGAAACAACAATAAACAGCAGAAGCAGTAAGCAACATGTATAACAACAGAAACCAAGCAGCATAAGCAATATATATATATAACCATGATGACCATGATGCAACATGTACAAGTATCTAGGGAAAACATCAAACACAACAACGTGCTGAAAAACAACTGAAACCAAGTGCAAAAGAAAAACAAAAGAATCTCATCATCATCGCGAGCCACAGCTCGGTCCCATGCTCCCCAGTTCCTGGTGCAATCAAGATCCTAAAGTCGAAGTGCGCTTGCCCTTGTCTATACCTGCAGCAACATAGTCTGCTTGGGCCCAAAAGCATGACCCAAAAAGGGTGTGAGATACAATCCCAGTAGGCAATCACCCAAATATTTGTGCCTAACAGTCAATGAATACATGGCCGTACTAAAACAAGAAGCAGTAAACAAAAAAGCACAACCAGCTACAATCCACAGTTCTAACAAGTAAAGCACACAAGTAAGCATCCAACAACAAAAGAAAATAGGTAACCATATGGGTAGCTCTCATAGTCTAACTCCTATGGTTGAACCTCTAAGTACTAGTAACCTTCTGGGAGGCACACATAGTCTCACCCCTCTGGTTCAGCTACGTAAATAAGCAGACTCTCTGGAGAAGAACTCACCATCAATTCCCGATGTAGTATCGTATCGTGCTAAAGGCTCTCTGGGGAATCACTCAACATCAATTCCCCCTGTGGCCCACGTCGTAGTTAAAAGACACTCTGGAGAATCCCTTCTATCAATTCTCCCCTTGGTCTCGCATCGTAATTAAAAGACACTCTAGAGAATCCCTTCCGTCAATTCTCCCTTTGGTCTACTACTCTAGGTTCTCATAGTCCTGAGTATAACTAAACATGTTGCGCGTGTGTATCGTCCAAGTAAACCTCAAGAACTACTTGGCTATCAACTAAGGCTCAACAGAATAAATAAAACAACAGTTCCACTGTCCTATAACTAGGCATGGAAACTGGAAAACACCAAACAGGCAGAACAAGCACGACAAAGTAATCTGAGCACAACCAAAATACCCTAATAACAAGAAATAACCTCTACTAAAGCAATCAAGCAAAGAAGACAAGTAACAAGGGAAAAATAGGAAACACGTAATACCCCGTTCAAGTATATTGGTGGAAAATGCACAAAATATTCATCAACTTTATATGGAAAGGAACAAACCACCTACCTCGATCCTAGGAGATCGATATATGTGAACCGCGCTGACAGATTCCCCTTAGAACGACGTAGATCTGAGAAAACTCACAAAATGATCAACCTTCGATAACTTGGAAACGAGGAGGAATCAAGAAACAAGGCTAAAGAAGAAGGAAGAACTCACTGTTGTGCTTCCAACGCAACTGACTATGCTCGAATCAGAGAACGGATGGCGAGGCGGGAGTCCGTCTAAGATTCGGTTGTACGGGTAGCTTCGGACGGACGAAAACTGAAGAAGAAGATGATTTTGGGGGTTAGACACGACCCCAGTTCGTTTCATAAAAAAAATAAATTACACAGCGTTTACTTTTAGAGTACACAGCGTGTACTTCAATTTTTCTGTACTCCGAATTAACCGGCCTCCACCTCAGCCTTACACACCGTGTGTGTGGCCCGGGCAAGACCAACACATGGCTTCGAGCCGGGAAGAGTACACGGCGTGTACTTAGAAATTACAAGGCGTGTACTTCTGAAATTTCCAAGAAATTCATTTTTTTTCTCAAAACTCAAAAAAAAAAAGGAAAAACATACCTGAAAAGAGATCTGGGTTCTTACAAAATTCCCCCCTTAAAGAAATTTGTCCCCAAATTTCCCTAACAACACGTAGAAGAAGAAACCCCGAACAGCTCCGGCCACTGCAATAGAACATTGGCCTCCCTCTCCCAGGTCTCATCCTGTACTCGCCTGTGCTACCATAGCACTCGTACCAGAGGAACAGACCGCCCGTGGAGAACCTTCGTACTACGATCGACAATCCGGATAGGATGCTCCTCGAACAACGCATCCGCTTCAAGCTCGACTTCCTCGGGCTGAAAGATGTGAGATGGATTTGAAAAGTAGCATCGAAGCTGAGAGACGTGGAAGACGTCGTGCATGGACCGATACCTATGAGGTAGTTGCAATCGATAGGCGACCGACCCCAATCTCTCCAAGACCTCAAACGGCCCGACGTACCGCGGTGAAAGATTACCCTGTCCCCGAATCCTTTTGTGTCCCAACCTCGGTGTGACACATAGGAAGACCTGATCACAGACCTCGAACTCCAGAGGTCGTCTCTGTTGATCAGCATAAGACTTCAGCCAAGACTGTGTTGTAGCCATCCTCTTTTGAATCAGCTCTATCTGCTCTGAAGTCTCCTGTACAAGATGAGGTCCCAGCAAAGCTGCCTCTTCAGCCTCCAGCCAGCATAAGGGTGATCGGCATGGCCTACCGTACAAAGCCTCGTATGGAGCCATCTGAATGGTCACCTAGAAACTGTTGTTGTAGGCGAACTCCACCATAAGAATATGCTTCTCCTAAGAACCTCCAAAGTCAAGGATGCAAGCTCGGAGCATATCCTCAAGCACCTGGATCGTTCACTCAAACTGGCCATCAGTCTAGGGATGGTATGCTGTACTCAAAAGTACCTATGTACCCAAGGCCTTCTGAAGTCCCTACCAGAACCGAGAGGTAAGGCATGCATCTCTGTCTGAAACAATAGAGCGTGGAACCCCATGCAGATGCACAATCTTTCTGATGTAAAGTCTTACCTGATCATCGACACTAAAGGTCTCCTTGATCGGAAAGAAGTGAGCAACCTTCTTAAGTCTATCGACTACAACCCAAACAACATCGTTCCCTCGTGGTGACCTCGGCAACCCAGTCAAGAAGTCCATCGCAACATCATTCCACTTCCACTCCGGAATGGGTAACTGCTGTAAAAGGCATGCTGGTCGCTGATGCTCTACTTTCACCTGCTGACAAGTAGAACATCTCATGACAAAACCAGCAACATCCTTCTTCATACTTGGACACCAATACTGGCAATGAAGATCCTGATACATCTTGGTGACGCCAGGATGAACTGCCCAAACTGAGGAATGGAAATCCCACATCAGCTCCTCGCGTATGTCTGCTGGCACCCATATGCGTCCTTGGAAATGCAATATCTCATCCTCACCCACTGTCTATCCAGGAAGAGGGTCCTCTCCAGAAACACTCTCCCCTAGGACTAATCCTTCTGATTCTGATAGTTTCCTCATCCATACCCGATCAAGTAGCGTGGAGGTAACAACTACAGAAGATAGAAAAGTCTGTCCCCATCTATCGTGCACCTCTAGATGCATCTCAAAGAATAGATCCATGAGCTTCCACTCACTACTAGCCACCTGAACTTCTTGAATCTGAGTTCTCCTGCTCAATGCATCTGCCACGGCGTTGCCCTTTCCTGGCGTATAGGCAAGCTCGAAATCGAAAGACTGTAGATACTCAACCCACCTGCGTTGCCTTAGATTCAGATCACGCTGAGTGAAGACATACTTGAGACTCTTATGGTCAGTGAAGACCACAAAGTTCTCTCCCAGAAGATAGTGTCTCCAACAGCACAAGGCATGAACAATAGCTACCAACTCCAGGTCGTGCATAGGGTAGTTCTTCTCATGTGGCCTCAACTGCCGATACCCGTATGCGACGACTCCATCTCCCTACATAAGCACATCTCCTAGCCCGACACCTGAAGCATCACAGTAAATAGTGTAGCTCTTGCCTGGCTCTAGAAAGACTAGTATTATTGCTAAAGTCAACCTCCCTTTCAGCTCCTAAAAGGCTGACTCACAAGAATATGACCATAAGAACTTCGCCCCCTTCTTGGTTAGACCTATGAAAGGTGCTTCTAGATGAGAAAAGTCCTGAATGAAGCGTCTGTATTATCCATCCAACCCTAGGAAAATCCGTACCTCAAAGACGTTCTTCGACTGATCCCAGGAAACTACAGCTCTCACTTTCGCTGGGTCCATAGATACTCTTGCCTCCGAGATGACGTGACCCAAGAAGTGAATTTGATCCATCCAGAAGTGGAACTTCGAGATTTTGGCATAAAGCCGATGCTCTCTCAGTGTACTCAGAATGATCTCAAGATGTGTGGCATGGTCGTGTCGAGTGTGAGAGTACACCAAGATATCGTCCACGAAGACCACGACGAAGGAATCCAAGTAAGGATGGAACCCTCGGTTCATCAGTGGCATGAAAACTGCAGGTGTGTTCGTGAGACTGAACGTCTTGACTGTATACTCGTATAGACCATACCTGCTCCTGAAGGCTGTCAGAGGTATATCTAATGGTCTAACGCGCAACTGATGATAACCGAACCTCAAGTCGATCTTTGAGAACACCCGGGCTCCTCAAATCTGATCTAAAAGGTCATCAATCCTTGGAAAAGGATATCGGTTCTTGACCGTCAACTGGTCCAGCTTCCGATAATCCACACAAAGCCGAAGGGTACCGTCTTCCTTATTTGCAAACAGAACAGGCGAACCCCAAGGAGAAGTACTGATTCGGATGAAACCCTTATCCTGTAGCTCCTCCAACTACTTCTTGAGCTCCTGCAATTCAGGTTTGGCCATCCTATAGGGAGGAATGGACACCGGTACCGCTCCTGGAATGAGATCAATAGAGAAGTATACCTCACGCTCCGGAGGCAACCCCGAAAAGTCTTCTAGAAAGACGTCCCTAAAGCGATCCACCACTAGAGGAAAGTACAACTGTGGAGTCCCCTGATCATCCAGATAAAGACTAGCAATCTGGGCTGTCACTCCTCCTAGCCCAAGATGCTCGAGTCCCGCCCGACTCGCCCGAACGTCCCATTCGCCTCTATGAAGGAAAGATTCACCCTCTGGTGAAATGAAACTGACTCTGCGACGATAACAGTAAACAACTGCCTGGAAGGGAATCAACCAGTCCATGCCAAGGATGACATCATAGCCTATCATCTCTAGGACATAGAGATCCCATAAGAAGTGATACCCTGGAACCTCGAGAGGGCACTCTCTACACTGACGTACACTACATGTCCTCTTTCCCAAAGGTGTGTCTAGTGTCAACGAGTCGACAGAAGAAAATATGCAGAGTCCAAGGATCTCCACAATAGAAATAGAGATAAAACTATGCTTAGCACCAGTATCAAAAAGAGTTGAAGATAAAACTGAGGCTACTAAAATCGTACCTCGAACAATAGAAGGGTCGGGATCCTGCTCATGATAAGTCTGCTCCACGGGGAAAAACTGGCCCGTGCTGCGGCCCTATGCCCCTGGCTGACCACTCTGAGCTGAACCTCCCTGTTGGTGCTGAGGAACTGGTGGCTGACTGCCACGGCCTCGACCTCCACCTCGGCCCGAACGGCCAGAAGAACTCCAGTTCCCTGACTGGTGAGAGACTGGTGGGGATGCTCCTGAACGAGGGGTCATGGAAGAACCCCAGTCACCTGCTGCTGGTGAGAAAACCTGGTAGAAACGCTGAAGATGACCCATCTTGCCGTAAGATCGGCACTCCACGGGGTCTCTCTGGCACTGCGGCCTCGTGTGCCCTGTCTTTCCCCACTGGTAGCACGTCACCTGGCTGCCTGATGATGCGTCTCGCTTCCTCGAATCACCACGCGTAGGCTCCCTACGGCGCTTCTTACTGTCATCTAAAGGAAATCTAGCTCTGGGAGCAGAACCACCCTGGATTGTAGCTCCAGAGCCTCTCAGATTGCGCTCCGCAATCAGTGCCTGGTTGACGATGGAAGTAATGGAAGTCAGCTGGAAGATGTTCACCTACGAGTGGATCTCCCGCCTGAGTCCATCCTCAAACTCCTCACCAAGAACACCCCACTCCCATCCCGAAGGGGTGTAAAATGCTGCAGCTTAGTGAAACAAGAGGAATACTCCATGACAGATAGAGTACCCTGCTCTAAGCTCATGAACTCCCGGGCTCGATCGGCCCTCAGGGTCTCTGGGTAGAAGTAGTCGTAGAACACGCGCTGGAACTACTCCCAAGCCATAGCCTACTGCTGACCCGCCTGTGAGATCACGTCCCACCACCTCTTGGAGGAGTCTCGGAGCATGTAGGTGGAGATCTTGACCCACCTCTCTGGAGGCGTCTCCAGATGCTCTAAGATAGTCAGCATGGATTCTAGCCATGACTCTACATCCTGAGGTCCTCCCTCCCCCAAGAACATGGGATGCTGCTGCTGCTGGAAAACCCACGTCAAGTCTTCCATAAACGAGGCAGGAGGAGGTGCTCCTTGGAAGGCCTACATCATCCTCATGAAACCTTCCCTGAACTGCGCATCAGTGCCCGCGACTGGTACAACAACCGGTGCCAAGACTGGCTTGGCTGGGGGATCGACTGGAAGTTCTCGATCATCCCTGTTTGGCGTCTGATCGTTGCCTAACGATAGACGTACGGCCTGAGGACATCTTAGAGGCATATCTCTGAGAGATCAAAAGCACACCTTAGTTCAGGAAAACAAGGACATAGAACACAAGAGTACAAAACGGGAACATGGGAAGAAAAATACACAAGATCATAAAACAAGACTACACGGCGTGTATAAAACTACACGACATGTATTTTTAATCTACTGACATGGGCGTGTACTCCATCCCTACAAGTCATGTACACTACAAACTACACGACGTGTTGACCCCCACACATGGCATGTACTTGAAAACTATTCCCCTGCCCGAGTCTCCTTACATGGAAAACCCACACGGTCCGACTCAACCTGAGACTACACGGCGTGTTCGAAACAAACACGGCGTGCACTAGACAAGGCTTCGGCAGTCTGTGTTGTTGAGTACACGTCCGTCTACACAGATGGACATTACACGGCATGATCCGAACAAACACGACATGTATAGGCGAAGGTGACACCGTCCCGTGTTGTTTGTGACACGGCTGGGTACCTGGGGAAGACTACGTGGCGTGTTCTGAACAACCACAACATGTGGAAAGGAAGGTAACGCCGACCCGTGTTGTTCATGACACGACCGAGTACCTGGACAAGACTACATGGCGTGTCCCCTATGGACACACGACGTGTTCTACCCGAGCTTCCCCGGCCCGTGCTGTTAGTGACACGACCGGGTACACAGCCCTGAACTTGCACAGTGTGTACCACTGGTACACAGCATGTTCCCAAAGTTACTCCTACGACACCGTGTTTTGCTCACACAGTCAGTGACATGGCCTGAAAACTACACGACGTGTGCCCGAAAAGTACATGCCGTGTATTCTGGGTTTTTCTAGGTAGTAGCTCAGAAATTACACAGAATTCCAGAAACACTAAAACAAGGTAAAAGATGCCAAATTCTGATCCATGAGGGCCCATAACACCTCAAGAACCCAAAATTTGGTATTTATTTTTAAGCAAGGAACAAAATGATTAGTTTTCTAACATAACAACAGAGAATCTATCAAACATCTATCACAACAGTATGCATAATTTACATAGAGCCTATCACAACAGCATGAAATCGCTAATGCACCCTAGATGGCATGGCAAGAATTCATGACATGTGATTTCTACAAGTGCCTATATGATACATGAGATGGAATACCCTCATCTCATCGGGTTGCGACAGAAATAGAACCAAAATATCAAGACAATAACCGCACAAGTCATACAAATAACTCTAGGTGAAAACATACCAACCATAAAATCTCCAAACCAGAAAACTACAATTAACAAGGTAGTATGAATTGTCCCTGTACACGGGTTAGCTACTCCCGAGCACAACTTAATTCCAAGTACTGAATCCGTCCTATCCCTGGATAAGGTCTCCAAACAGTAAAGCAAGATAAAAGAACCCCTATGATACCACTTTGTAATGTCCCAAGTCCGGATCCCTTCCACTGGTGCCCCGTACCTGGTTCGCCACATGACCTCAAGCACGTTTCCCCAAACGCCAGAGGCTGCCGACTAGTAGCGAGGGCCTTGGTGAGTCGGTGGGGAAACTATTACCTCATTCGGTAAGGTATACAAGATAAGGAAACAACAATAAACAGCATAAGCAATAAGAAACATGTATAACAATAGAAACCAAGCAGCAGAATCAATGTATATATATATCCATGATGACCATGATGCAGCAGGTACAAGTATCTAGGGAAAATAGCAAACACAACAACGTGCTGAAAAACAACTGAAACCAAGTGAAAAAGAAAAAAAAAGAATCTCCTCAGCATCGTGAGCCATAGCTCGGTCCCATGCTCCCTAGCTCCTGGTGCAATCAAGATCCTGAAGTAGAAGGGCGCTTGACCTTGTCTATACCTACAACAACATAGTCTACTTGGGCCCAAAATCATGGCCCAAACAGGGTGTGAGATACAATCCCAGTAGGCAATCACCCAAAGATTTGTGCCTAACAGTCAATGAATACATGGCAGTACTAAAACAAGAAGCAAAAAACAGAAAAGCACAACCAGTTACAATCCACAGTTCTAACAAGTAAAGCACACAAGTAAGCAGCCAACAACAAAAGAAAACAGGTAACCCTCTGGGTAGCTCTCACAGTCTAACCCCTATGGTTCAGCCTCTAAGTACTAGCAACCCTCTGGGAGGCACACACAGTCTCACCCATCTGGTTCAGCTATGTAAATAAGTAGACTCTCTGGGGAAGCACTCACCGTCAATTCCCCCTGTAGTCTCATATCGTGCTAAAGGCTCTCTGGGGAAGCACTCAACGTCAATTCCATATGTGGCCCGCGTCATAGTTAAAAGACACTCTGGAGAAGCCCTTCAGTCAATTCCCCCCTTAGTCTCACATCGTAATTAAAAGAAACTCTGGAGAAGCCCTTCCGTCAATTCTCCCTTTGGTCTACTATTCTAGGTTCTCACAGTCCTGAGTATAACTAAACATGTTGCGTGTGTGTATCGTCCAAGTAAACCTCAAGAACTACTTGGCTATCAACTAAGGCTCAACAGTAATAAATAAAACAACAGTTCCACTATCCTACAACTAGGCATGGAAACTGGAAAACACCAAACAGGCAAAATAAGCATGGAAAAGCAATCTGAGTACAACCAAAATACCCTAATCACAAGCAGTAACCTCTACTAAAGCAATCAAGAAAAACAGGAAAGTAACAAGGGAAAAACAGGAAACACGCAATACCCCGTTCAAGGGTATTGGTGGAAAGTGCACAAAATATTCATCAAATTTCTACGTAAAGGCACAAACCACCTACCTCGATCCTAGGAGAGCTATATACGTGAACCGCACTGATAGATTCCCCTTAGAACGACGCAGATCTGAGAAAACGTACAAAATGATCAACCTATGATAACTTGGAAACAAGGAGGAATCAAGAAACAAGGCTAAAGCAGAAGGAAGAACTCACCGCTGTGCTTCCAACACAACTAACCATGCTCGAATCGGAGAATGGACGGCGAGGTAGGAGTTCTTCAAATATTCGGCCGTACGAGTAGCTTCGTACGGACGAAAACTGAAGAAGAAGACGATTTTGGGGGTTAGACGCGACCCCGGTACGTTTTATAAAAAAAAAGAAAGTACACAGTGTGTACTTTTAGAGTACAAGGCGTGTACTTCAATTTTTCCATACTCCGAATTAATCGGCCTCCACCTCAGCCTTACACACCGTGTGTGTGGCCCGGGCACGGCCAACACACGGCTTCGAGCCGGGAAGAGTACACGGCATGTACTTAGAAAGTACACGGCGTGTACTTCTGAAATTTCTAGGAAATTCATTTTATTCCTCAAAACTCTAGAAAAAAGGAAAAACATACCTGAAAAGAGATCCGGGTTCTTACATATATAGTGGAGGGGAAAGGAGTTTTCTTAATATTATAATCATTAATTTATTATTTCCTCTGAAAACAAGAAATAGTGAGTATTTCATGAACAAGAATAGTAATATATGCATGTGAGTTTGAGATTTGGGTTCTTAAATACCTCATGATGCTAGGAATAGTTAATTTAAATTAAAATGTATTTATACGGTAAATTAATGTATTTTACTATTCACCAAAAATTCAAGTATTTTAGAAAAATCCCAAAAATTTACCCTAACCATTTTTCGATTTGTAGAATCCAAAAATGAAGTTCAATTTTCAAAAATAATTTTCTAAATATTATTAATTAAATATTTATTTAAATCATTATTTAATAGAAATATATAAACACTTAAAATATTTATCTTTATTTTTAAGGTGCCTAAATTCATTTATTCACTCAAGGGTATGGATACCATTCATAAGAGTCATATTACTATTCATAAGGGTAAGTTACTATTAATAAGGGTAGGTTACTATTCATAAGGGTAGGTTACTATTCACAAAAAATTAAGTTAATTCTATCAGACTCTAAATATCATCTTGAACACAGCCATGTATGTCAGATTTTTAAAATTCAAATCACAGAGCTGGAAAATTTAAGTTTAATGGCTAGGTTATGGATATATCCTATAGGTAACCATGTTTTGTTCCATAGAGGCTCAGTGATTCATGAAATATAGGCTATCTAATGAATATAGTTAATTTAAGAGAAACATACCATAAAATGTTTGGGGTGATACATTATTCCCTCCTTCAGAAATTTCGTCCTCGAAATTTTATATATAAATCCCACAAAAAATATTCCTTTAGATCTATATACATCTTGGTGCTACCCGAGTTCATAGAGAAATTTGAGCTATCAGCATCATCTAATAGTTCCCTTTTTAGCTCAGGCACTGATGGAACGCATAACCTCTTTCCAAATTTTAGAACTGCTTCCTCATACACGAAGTCTGCCAATCTCCCATCCTTGACAACATTAATTTTCTAGTGAATATTATCATCATTATATTGAGAGATTTTTATCTTCTCTAATAAATATGGTTTACCAATCATTTGAAAGAGAAAACATGTTTCCCCTTCTTTAAAAATTCCCATATCCATCTTTAGTAGATCCAAATATATAGGATCTCTCTCAACCCTCATTTGATTCAGAAGTCCATGATCTTTCCTGCTTAATGCATCTGCCACCTTATTCACCTTTCCTGGGTGGTAGTGTATTTAACAATTGTAATCTTTGAGTAACTCAAGCCGTATCCTTTTCCTCATGTTGAGTTCTTTTTGTGTGAAAATGTATTTCAAACTCTTGTGGTCCGTATAAATATCACATTTTTCTCCGTAGAGATAATGTCTCCATATTTTCAGAGCAAAGATTACGACTGCTAACTCAAGATCACGAGTTGGATAATTTTTCTCATGAGTCTTCAACTGTCTTGATTCATAATCAATAACTTTATCGTTTTGCATCAGGACGTAACCCATTCTATTCTTTGATGCATTGTTGGGTATTACAAATCCATCATTTTCAGATGGAAGCGTCAAAATTGGAGCATTGACCAGTCTTCTTTTCTATTCATAGAAGCATTTTATACATTATTTTGTCTACACAAACTTAACTCCTTTACGTGTGATCTTGGTTAGCAGGTTATCTAGTCAGGAAAAATTCTGAATGAAACGCCTATAATAACCTGCTAAGCCAATAAAACTGCGTACCTTAGTTACGTTTGTTGGCGTGGGACAATCTTGGATTACCTTTGTCTTCACAGGATTAACTAGGATTCCATCCTTAGAGACAATATAGCCTAGAAAAGAAACTGATTGAATCTAGAATTCATACTTTCTAAACTTCCCATATAATTCATTTCTTCTAAGAGTTTTCAAAATAATCCACAAGTGATCCTCATGGTATTCATAGATTTTTGAGTATACTGGGATATCATCAATGAATACCACAACAAAGTTATCAAGATATTCCTTGAAAACTCTATTCATTAAATCCATGAAAATAGAGGGTGCATTAGTCAATCCAAAAGGCATCACAGTAAACTCATAATGCCCATACCTGGTTTGAAATGTTGTCTTAGAAATATCTTCCTTCCTCACACGTAGCTGATGATATCCAGATTGAAGGTCAATCTTTGAAAAGTATTGAGCTCCATGAAGTTGATCAAATAAATCATCAATCTGAGGTAGAGGATACTTATTCTTTAATGTAATAGCATTGATTTTCTTGTAATCAATGCATAGCCTCATGGATCAATCTTTCTTCTTGACAAAGAGGACAGGGGATCCCTATAGAGAAACCCTAGGTTGAATAAATCCCTTTTCACTCAATTCCTCTAGTTTTTTCTTTAGCTACACTAATTCCAAAGTGGCCATTTTTTAGGGAGTATTTGATATAGGTCTTGCATGAGGAAATACATCAATAGAGAACTCAATTTTCTACTCTAGAGGATGTTCAGGTAAATCCTCTGGAAATACATCATTGTATTCTTGCACTATATGCACATCTTCAATTTGAAGATTTCTTTCCTCACCCATAGATACTGGGTTATCTTCCTCTCCAAGAATTGCATTCAATAGAGCTACTGGGGGAGGATCTAGATAAGAATCGAGTGGTGAGGTCTCTACTCTAAAAATAAGAGATTCTACACCATTTTAAAAAATTGTAACATCCTTTTTCTTGCAATAAATCTTCGCATCATAGTTTGACAAACAATTCATATCGAGAATTATTTCAAATTAAGTCATTGGTATGACGATAAGATTATCAACTAAAGCATGTTTATGTGTCATGAGGGGGACTAGTTGGCATGCCTTTATTACAATGATGCATCCCCTAGGAGTTTTGAATGATAACTCCTTTTTTAAATCAGATTGGACATGTCTATTTTTTTTGGAAAATAGGGAAGATATAAATGAATGAAATGATCCAAAATCAAATAAAGTGTTCGCTAAGTTTCAGGAAATAATTAAAGTACATGCCACCACATCATTAGGAACTTCAACATCATCGGTTTTAATCACATAAGCTCTCCCTTTATCTCTTGGTTTTTTTGAGGCATGTTTCCTTGGCATTTAGGACACTCATTTGCATAGTGTCCCATCTATCTATAATTGTAGCATTGAACACCATAAATTTTTTTCTTCCCCTTCCATTAATGAGATAGATGACCCTTTTATCTACACTTATAACAAACTCTCATGCCTTTTAAGCATTTCCTGAGACGATTATTTCCATAGTTCTCGCATAATGGGAATTTCTTCATTCCCTTGTTCTTATTTGGTGCTTCAAATTTTCCTTGGTTATCAGAGTACCACTTTTTATCTTGGTTTCCCTTGAACAAATTTCATCTATCAAATTCCTTCACTGTTTTGATGGAACTTTATAAAATTTCATCATATGATGAAAATGTTTGAGAAGCTAGTGCCCTTTGTACACTTGGCTTAAGACCTTCAAAGAAATGATCAATCTTGTCATCCGAGTCATGTATGTAATCTATGGCATACCTGGATAGCCTTGTGAAGGTAGCCTCATACTCCGCGACACTGTCTTCTTCCCTTTTATTTAAGCTAAGGAATTTCCTCTTCATTTCGGTTCGTTGCTCACGAGGGAAATATTTTTAGAAGAATATTTACTTAAAATTCCTCCATTCCATATATTTTATTTCTTCTTCCTCCATGGTATTCTAAATTAAAGACCACTATTGATCAGAATCACCCTTGAGACAATATACCACCAGTACTACCTTTTCATTTTCATTACATCTTAATGCCATGAATATTTTTTCAAGGGACTTGATCCATTGCTCATCAACCACTGGATTAGTAGTCCTACTAAAAGATGGGGGATTTTTCCACATGAAATGATCCAACATAGGTGTGGAATGGTTATTCATTACAATTTGAGTAAGTTGTCCCAATATGGTCATGATCTTCTCTGCTCCAACATTGACTGTGTTGACTTGCTCAGTGGGGAGATCCCTACATTTCCCATAAGTATTTATTCCCCTTCTTCCATTAGACTCCATTTCTAAATAATGGAACACAATAGATTAGGGTATGAATCATAATGTATAATCTTAATTTAACAAAATACTTAGCATAAACTGAGATCATATACATGGATAATCCCATAATCAGAAAAATGGTTTCTTTGAGGAATAATTTACATTTCAATCATTCATAATGGATTATAAATAAAATATGAATTATCCTAATCATATCCCTCATGGAGTGTCATAACCAAGAGTGCAACAAGGCCCGTTGTCGTGTACTAGGATACCTCAGGTCAAGCCTGAAACTCCTTATCGGAGCTTTCAATCCTAGGTACATCTATGCCAGATCCACCTCTACCTACTCATATCCAGATAGGGATGTATTGCTTGAAAGATCCGCATAATCTTTTCCTTACCAAAATACTAGGATTTTCTTGTATGTTTATCCTCAAATACTACCTTAAGGCTTTGTTCCCTAATCTATGTTTTCTAATCTAGTTTCCATGTTTGCTACTAAACCTCCCTTTGATACCAATTGTAACACCCCAACCCCTCTAAACCAGAGTCAGTGCATTACTAAGTACATTGGCATGGTTAGAAGGAATGAAAATCCCAAATGAAAGATCAGTTTAGTAGTCTTCAAGAAACTAGACAAATAGATGTAACTCAAAATTACATTGGAAAAGGTTACAAAATACGATACATAACACAAACTAAAGACTGCATCCATAAGAAATCAATAAATGATCTCCTCTTCATCACCTGTAGAAAGTAAACAATGAAAGGGGTGAGATCAAACACTCAGTAAGGGTTAAAAATGGTGGAAGCATGAATCAATAATAACTGAATTGTAAAAAATTTGACATAATCAATATGGCATGGTGAATAAATGAAAAACTCACGCCATTAATAAACTGAGAATGGAACTGCATCCATAGATTTTGTCATAGTGAAATCCTCATGGATAGTAACAACTGATAATGAATAAAGAGAATGTGTATTAATTAGGTGTCATGTATCTGTCACATGATACCATAATACTGTAAAAACGGTTTAGTTCTATGGGTAGAAACCCGTCTAATTTTTAGAAACAAACTCGAAGGGTTTGTCGCCAACTGATTTGTCTCATGAGACCTACCGATGTATCGAGGGGTTTTAGCAGGCTCCACCTACCGCTTCTTGTCCAAAGCATTATTTATACATAGATTTAACATAAGAGAAATATTCCTTTACATTATCTGTATAGAATATAGGATATAGATTCATCAATATTTCTACAGTTAAAACAACATTCAAAATAAATACCGTATGTAAAATGGTATACGGCTTAGAAAATAATCATATCCATGATATGAGAATATGGAAATTTAAATGGAATATAATTTCAATTGAAAAGTGATCTCAAATTGGAAGTAGGTACACCGAATAAGAAAGAGTAGGTGCACAATACTAAGCAAGTCACAACGAAGTGAAAATTGAGACAAACCTCGTTACCACGTTGTAATCAATTGAGTTGTATGAACAAAAGTTAGTAACCACTAAAAGAATAATAGAATACCATGAATATAAAGATAATCATGATACTATATATCAGATGGCAGTACAACTATAACACATATAAGAAATAAGAGGCGAACAATGGAGATCCCACAGAATTGAAAGTGAGATGAGAAAACCCCTTACAAACATTTTGGCATGGTAACAAGTGTTATTGCGAGGGATTATTGATAGGTAAAGGGGTATACCCTTAATTTATATGTTATGACCTTATTAGGTTCATTAATGACCTTTTTTAGGTTTTAAGAGATCCAATTTTATTGTTTTGGTAGCATATTCTTCTTTGGTTTTCATAATCCGTTTACTTGTATTCATGAATGGAGGTTTGTTTGAAATATGGTTAAACATACAAATTGTTAATATAAATTATTAGTGACATTAAAGAGATATAAATGATCTTATAATGATTCTGTTTATATACCATGAAGATGACTCCTTTGATGATTTAAAAATAAATTCTTGGATTTGGCTTGGTGGTTTTGTACACAATAAACTTGTTTTGTATTATTATTCCAAATTATGAATGTGTACGGATTCCAAAACATTAATCAACATAAAATACATATATTATGACCTGGTTTAACCATTGAAAAGGTTTCATGACTAATATTGAATATATTAATGTAAATTGATAACCCGTCTTCCTTGAGTGTGATAAATTAACACATCTTGGACATTTTTTGCATTTATTGTATAAAAGGAGGGGAAAAAGAGAGATTATGATGAAATGTTCCATTAGAAAAATTAAAATCTTGTACATGTAAGGTATGAGAATTATCATGGAATTTTGATGAGGGTAGGTGAGAATGGAGAACAAAAGAATGGAACTTTGTAAAAGAAATTGAAAGAAAAGAGAATAAAGGTTTACCTCTTGAGTACTTCTCCTTGAGAATATCCTTAAGGCCTTTTTTTTCCTTTTGGTGATACCAGCAGGTCTTGGACGTGGGGAGAGGGCTTGGGAAGAGTATTTGGAATAATTTAGGCAAGGCATGAAGCTTGAGTGGTGTAGGAGGAAGAGGGGGGTGGGGGTGGTTTATATAGTGGAGGGGATAGAAGTTTTCTTAATATTATAATCATTAATTTATTATTTCATCTCAAGAGAAGAAATAGTGAGTATTCCATGACCAAGAATAGTAATATATTCATGTGAGTTCTATATTTGGGTTCTTACATCACTCATTATGCTAGTAATAGTTAATTTAAATTATAATGTATTTATACGGTAAATTAATGTATTTTACTATTCACCAGAAATTCAAGTATTTCAGAAAAATCCCAAAAAACTAACCTAACCATTTTTCGACATATAGAATACAAAAATAAATTCCATTTTTCAAAAAAAAATTTCTAAATATGATTAATTAAATATTTAATTAAATCATTATTTAATAAAAATATATAAACACTTAAAATATTCATCTTTATTTTTAAGGTGCCTAAATTCATTTATACACTCAAGGGTATAGATACCATTCATAAGAGTCATATTACTATTCATAATGGTAAGTTACTATTCATAAGGGTGGGTTACTATTCATAAGGGTAGGTTACTATTCATAAGGGTAGGTTACTATTAACTGAAAATTAAGTTAATTCTATTAGACTCTAAATATCATCTTGAACACAACCGTGTATATCATATTTTTAAAATTCAAATCACAGAGCTAACAAATTTAAGTTTAATGGCTAGGTTATGGCTATATCCTATAATTAACCATGTTTTTTTCCATTGAGGCTTAGTGATTCATGAAATATAGGCAATCTAATAAATACAATTTATTTAGGAGAAACATACCATAAAATGTTTGGGGTGCTACGTGAACCTATACTTGAATTATAGAATTGGTAAATGTGATAAATGTGGAACCTTATTAACAATGTGAATTGAGTAATTAACATGACAATTATTGTCCTGTTAATTGATTTAAATGGAAACCTAGAAGGATTCGATATTGGTGATTCATCTTTATGTAGGATAATTCACTAATTGAGAATGTATGCCTAGTCAATTGAATGTGATAAATTAACCAACTAGGCATGACATAAGAATTGTGATAAATGATAGAAATATATTATTGTATATGTGATATTTATTACATGATGTTTGGGGGATTTATTAGTGCCTCATGAGGTGTGTCACCTGTGATTCTTCCTAAAATAGTATATTACACCGTTGAAATGAGATGAACTTAACCCATTGTGACGTGCACAAGGAAAGACGTAAGTGATTCCAACATGGGAATTTTTATGGAGCACATTATGAGATGGAATATTTCCCATTGGTGGCACGTTCCCTAGAAATACATAAGTGAATCTAGCATGGTAATTCACATGGAGTCTATTTTTGTTACTTTATATATGGAATAGGTGATCTATCATATTGCATGAGGACCTGCCCTGTTATCAGATACATTCTACATGGAGCCAAATCAGGTTGGGTTGATCTTGAGTGTCCCACAAACCTCAAGGGTTAGAGAGTTTATTTTAAGTGATTTATTAGTTGATTAATTAATACCCCTTTACCTGTAACATCCTGAGTTTTATGAATTAATTTTTTTCGAATAAATTAAATTTCTTTGATGGTTTTCATTTCACGCTATACCAAGTTATGCTTTCTTTATACAAAACACCAAGTTAAGATTTACCTATAAAAAAACTTAGATTATATTTTGGTATATGAAACACTATGTTTGGCTTATGTTACACACAATACTAAGTTCCTTCAATAGTTTGTGTTACATGAAAGGCCAAGTTTTACTAAACTATAATATACTATTTATATTATTATTAAAATATTATTATAGTTATCACCTAGCTGTTGAGAGGAAAGTTATGAAAGAGATTAAATAAATTATAAAAATATGTTTTATTCATATTTATAAAATTAATTCTTTATAATTAAATAATTATATATGAGAGTAGGAACTATTTGAAATTAAAGAAATTCCTTTTCTAAAAAACTATTTTCTAGGCGCAAACATGTTTTATCTAAATAAATAAAAGCTAAAAATTTTGTGGAATTATTTTAATGGAATTTATATATTATATATTCAGTCAACTATTTAATATTAATCTTATGTATTTTCTAGAAAATATATAAGAATAAATCCAATTTTACACCTAAAAGGATGTATTTTTCAAGGAAAAAGTTTTACCACATTTTAATGGAATAATTGTTTTAATTTTCTTTGATAATTTTATAATTTATATTTGGAAAAAATAAACTTTATATTTTAAATTGGAATATCAAAATTTAAATTTGGAAAAAAAATTCCTTTTTGAGAAGTTTCATCTTTTCATGAATAGTGAAAACACCGAATTATATTTGAAAACTGCATTTTCATCTAATTTATCTATATAGTAAAATTAGATTTTAAATTGGTTTTAAAGAATATTTAGATAATTTTTAAATATATTAATATAATTTAGGTCATTTTAATAAATTTAACATTGAAATTGGATATAGAAATATATCAAAATTTTTAACATTGTAATTTTAAAAACCCATTGTCTCATCCCCTCTACGGGATACATTTCAAATTAATCTTTGCCACTTATGTGTTTTGAATTTGTAAAAATATATTTCATATTTTTAATAATCATAATATATAATTTATAGTAAGTTTAAATTAGT
This sequence comes from Viscum album, assembly GCA_963277665.1. Lineage (NCBI taxonomy): Eukaryota > Viridiplantae > Streptophyta > Magnoliopsida > Santalales > Viscaceae > Viscum > Viscum album. Next base: position 1,847,681,363 of record OY728150.1, read on the forward strand.
TTTTTACTAAAATATTAGTGAAATCCATTAAAATTAATTACAACAATTAAGGTAAAAACGGGTTCACTTAGTTGTTAAACTTTAATCTTAAGGGGCCAAATGACCTAGAAAATTGTCTAAAAGAAAATATATGAACTTATTTCGACCATATAATCCATTTTTTATAAAATTTATCATAATTTTAGGCACATGAAGAAAGGGAGACCTCCAAATAGTGTTTACCTTTTTATATTTACAAGAATGTCACTCCTCCTCCACTATAGAAGGGCAATCACCTCCTCACTTATTCATACCTCTCAAGACCTTTAGATCAGAAATAACCTACCCAAATAATCTACCAACATCCCTAATCTGATCCTAGAATCATATATTTGGGAAGAAATCAAACCAAGGTGGTCCTTTGGTGTAAACCAAAAAGAGTTACTCGAATAAGAGGTAACGTTTTTCAACGAGAAATTTTATTTTATTTCTTTATACAACTATTAAATTATTTTTATATAAATATTATATGATAAACTTAGTATCCTAAATATACTTATTTTTTTATGTTAAGGTTACAACCTAAACCTTTACATAATTCCATCAAATGGGATACACAATCATCGTTCGTGCGTACGAAGGACTACCGCCTCGCGATCAGAAGTCATTTCTTCTTCCATTATAACCAATAAAGGTTGGGAATAATTATGTAATTAATATTTTTATATGTTATATATGATATTTATTATTTATTTAAGATTCTATAATTATTATATAACACATACCTTCATGATTTCCATTTTGAGGGAATACGATAACTTCATTTGTGGACATATGGACTACCACCTTCTTAAAGTGATGTGATTTATTCATGCTTTACATTGAATGTATTAAGGATAGGTTTAATAAACATATGTGATACATATGAAATAATAATTATAACATAAATAATATATATATATATATCATTCACTCTTCTTTCTTAAAAAATATGATAAAAAAATGGAAACAACATTCATGCGTACGTACGACCTACCGTCTCCATGAGTGGAGTATTTCATTTCATATTTCAATATTTTATAGATTATTATAAATAAATATATAATTAATATATATTATATTTATATCATACATTCTGGAAATAAGTAAATCATGATCTAAGTAAGAGGACCAAGAATAAAAATTCAAAACATGTACAAAAAATCAAAGTAGTTATTACGTGAGATATAATTTTAATACGAAATTATTAATAAATGGGTAATATAAAGTAATAATTGAATAATATATGGTATTATATATATTAATATTTTTATTTTTTAGTTTTATAATAAACTTATATTTATTATACATGATATTTTAACAAGTACGATGAGGGTCAATACTTATGGTAAGGGTTTTCTCATCTCAATTTTATTTATATGAGATATATGTTATATTCCACATTTATTCTTGTTGTGTGGTGTATATACCAACCTATGACATGTTATATCATGATTTTTTTATTTAATTATATTAAAATTTTCAATTGGTTTTATTATATCACATATATCATGATTCAAAAGTTACTAAAGTAATAAGGGATTTCCATCTCAATTTTATTTTATACGAGAAACAAGCCATGTTCACCACCTATTTGATATATGTGGTATATAATTATCATGAATGTATTCTATGATTATAATCCTTTAATTTATGGATATTTAAATATCCATTTTATGATCTCTCTTTCATGGGGTTTATGGTTCAAGAGTTTCCAAATCAATATAGTAATTTTATCTCAATTTTCCTTCTTTGAGACACATGTTATGTTATGCACATATATTCTTCTACAAGATGTATATACTGAACTTTGAAAAATTATATCATTAATATAATTCTTTTAATGATATTTTATCCTTCATGTAATTTTATTCATTCATGGGGATTAGGATTTAAAGTTACCATAGTTGTAAGTATTTATTGCAAGAATCTCATCGTTTATCGAGATTGTTTGATGAAATATTGTGATCCATATCTAAAAAATTCTCTTGAATTTTATTATCCTTTGGTTATTCATGTTATATCTAGGTAATGGTACAATTTTTTGACTTTTGTTACTTAATATAATTAATAAAATGTTTTTAGTAAAATCCAACTCTATTTTTGTCTTCGTTCAGAAATATTTTTATTCAAAAACTATTTTTTCTAAAAATGTTTTCAAAAAAGTTTTTAAATGATATATTAATATAATTTTAAAGTAAAATTATTTTTAAAATTTTATATGTTTTAAAATGTGTTTAAAATGGTTTTATATGTTTCTATTATAAGTTTTCAAGGTAATTTTCAAAGAAAAATGATTTCAAAATGTTTCATGATTTAAAAATAATTTTTCAAAGTGGAAAGGATAATTTCATCAAGAAATGTTTTAAATGATTTTTAAAAGCATAATTTATAATTTTTTCAATTTTTTTAAAGAAAATTATTTTGAAAATGTTTCATGTTTTAAAATTTTTATTTTCAAGGAAATATTATTTTACTTAAGAAACATTCCAAGTGATATTTCAAAATCATTATCCATATAAAATATAATCCTTTGATATAGTTTATGTGTTAATTTTTATATGATGAAATTTCACTATTATTATTCATTGATTGAATGGTTTATATTTATTATGAAATGTTTTTTTATGAAACCTATATTTCTTCAAAGGTCTATACCATGTTAAAGTGTTTATGAAGCCTGCTTCTTTTCATAGGTTATGATATGATGGAATGATTATAAAACCTATCTCTTTCCCATAGGTTATGAAATAATGAAATGTTTATGATACCAATTTCATTTAATGGGCTAGGATATGATGATTTTTTATGAATCTTATGGAACATGTATGTATGATTTCATTATGTTATGGGTGATACCTAAATATCTATACAATGAATTGGGTAAAGATTTAAATCTCATGATATAGACATAGATGGAATGGAGAGTGAAACCGATTCAGTAAATGAATCTGTCTTCTAATATGGTCTTGGGAGTGAACCTTGACTACTAATATGGTATTGGGAGTGAACCTTGACTACAAATATGGTCTTGGGAGTGAACCTTGACTACTAATATGGACTTGGGAGTAAACCTTGACTACTAAGATGGTTCTGGGGGTAAACCTTGACTACTAATATGGTATTGGAAGTGAACCTTAACTACTAATATAGTCTTGGGAGTGAACCTTTACTATTAACATGGTCTTGGGAGTGAACCTTGACTACTAAGATGGTTTGGGGAGTGAACCAATTAAACTAATATATCCTTAGAATAAATCCTTGACTAATATGGAAATAATTTTATATGTTTATGCGTTTTATATAATTATATGTCTTATTCCAATGTTATTCTCTCACAACTCAAGTTCTTTGATTTCTTTATTATTTTTATATTATTAACTGCCAATATGTATTCCATGAATCATGATTATGATCATTGATATGTAGGGTATGATCTTGAAATGTCATTCTCATATTCTCATACCCTCACGTTCATGTTATTATTATTTATATCCTTTATTTTAACCCTTATTGAGCATCTGAGATCACATTTTCTTATGTTTCCTTTCCTCAGGTTATGAAGAAATTGTTTTAAGTAGGAGTACTAAAAGGGAATATCTTTACATGAGATGTTGAATATATTTCACCAAATTAGAAGAATGTGTTCCATGATTCCAAAGACACTAAAGTATTATGGTCCTAAAGCATGTAATTTTATAATATGATCAATATTAATCTAAAATGATGTAATATCCATGAATCTTAATCCTTTGTTTCTATAGTTGGAATTATGATGATAAAAATTTAGTGATATCCTTAGGTATATTTCTAAGGATATGTCTAGGGATGTCTCCAAGGATAAGTCTTATGGTGATTCAATGTCAAGGAAAATGTCCTATAATTTTGGTAAAGGATTGTTAGAGTGGTTTCTAGGGAATTGAATCCCTATCTAAATACTACAAGTGGAAGTATTAGAGGAAAAAAATGATATTTAGACTATAGAAATTAAGGACACAAAGAAATTAAATGTAAAGGTAAAATGAAAAAGTTTAGTTAACACAATGGATAATAATAATAGATTCCCTAAGGTATCATCAATTGTCAAATTCTTTAAATGTGGAAAGTATGGGCATTATGGAAATCAATGTTCTAGGGGAAATCTCATGAAGGTAATTATAAAGGTTGTAAGAGTAATGGTCTTTCTACTAATGATTAATATTCCATGAGAAACATAAGAATGGTATGTTTGGTTCTAATAGTATTGTTTATAAGAATGATTAAATTGAATTTGATAAATGTTAATACATGATTCATATTTCATATTTTATGAAAGGGGTATTAGGGTAAAATATGATGAAGCTTAGTTAATGGTTCATGAAAGAAGTTGGATGATTGAAGTGAACATGTATTAGAATTATAGAATTATGTAATATAAATCATGAATTATATATTCATTGAGTATTTGAAAAAATATATTGAATGGTATTGATGACCTAAAAAGGAAATTTAATGGAAATGTGATATTGTGATCAAGGAAGGTAACCCTTAATGTGGTCTGGATGTTGAGAAAAGTGTTTTTAGATTGGATAAAGAAATTATTGACATGTATAAAGCATATTAGATTATATCGATGATCTCATAACTAATAAATTATTTATTGAAAAAGTGTTTTATGCTATCATGGATTGATTTTGCAACATTATTGGATTTAAGGAATATATCCAATAATACTTGGAATAAGAAAAAATACATGTTTTCAATAAGGATTTATGGTAATTTAGGTTATTACCATGTTTTAAGAGGATACATGATGAAGGTATTCACATTTTTGGTATGTGACAACCAATAGATACTTTATAATATATAGAGGATCAATGTTAAGAAGATTTTTATAAATTTAGTAAACTTATTTCTAAAGTTTTGTATTTTCATCTTTTGAAAGGGTTATATGGTTATCCATTTATGGAATGTTTTAATTTAAAATTCATATGAGGTTTTAGATATTAAAGTATTATATCATTATATGAGTATTTATTCATATTTGATTACCTTTTCTATACATTTTTCTATGATGATAACTAAAGAAAAATGGAATTACATATCATTATATTTATGGATATTATGATTCATTAGTGCTTTAAGAATAAAAAAATCACCTTTATTTTTTGGAGTAAGAGATAAAGTATAAATTGGTAAAGACACAACTGAAGGGTGAGATTGTGCATATGAAATGTAATGAAATCAATTAAGTATATTTCCTTGTGAAAATTATTCAACTTTAGGAAAAGGGTCTTAAAATAAAATGTTGTCCCTTTATCATCATTTTTGATGATATAAATGACTTTTTTTAAGTCTATTTGGTTTATGGATTTGTGATCAATAACTTTATCCAAACCAAATTTTATATAACTCACCATCATAATGTGATATTTATATTTTTCTTCAATGTCCAAATATTCACCTATGTTCTCTTATGTAGAAACCTAGTTATGAGTTACTTTGGGTAACCGTTATGTTTCTAACCCTCCATTTTTAATGGAAGTTTCATTATTCATTTTTTGATGTAGGTTCTAATGAAATTAAATTTCAAGTATTAAACCTTTTATGACCCATATGAATCTTTATGGATAAATTAATTTTAAGGGGGTAAAATGAAACACCCTGAGTTTTGATGGATTGGTTTTTTCAAATAAATTGAATTTATTTGATGTCTTTCATTGCACACCACACCAAGTAGTTATTTCTTTATATGAAACACCAAGTTAATATTGTTATATATGAAAAATGTATATTAGATTGTGGTATATGAAACACTATATTTTCCTTGTGTTATACACAATAATGAGTTCCTTCAAAAGCTTGCATTGCATTCAAGATCAAGTTTTACCAAACTATAATATACTATTTATATTATAATTGAAATATAATTATAGTTATCACCTAGATGTTTCAATGGTGGTTATAAAAGGGATAAAATAAATTATGAAAATATTTTTATTCATGTTTATAAGATGGATTATTTGGTAATGATTTAATTAGAAATGAGAGTAGGAACTATTTGAAAATAAAGAAATTCATTTAATAAAAAACTATTTTCTATACACAAATATGTTTTATCTCAATAAATTAAACAAACAAATTTTTATAAATTATTTTAATGGAATTTATATATTATATATTTATTAAACTATTTAAAATCCATATTATTTATTTTATAGACAAGATATAAGAATAAATCCAATTTTATGCCTAAATGGATATATTTTTCGAAGAGAATGTTTTACCGCCTTTTAATGGAAGAATTTTTTTAAAACTATGTTTGATAATTTTTATAATTTATATTTGAAAAAATAAAATTTATTTTAGAAATATTAATATCAAAATTTAATTTGGGTAAATTTTTGGTACTTTTTTGAGAAGTTTTATTTTTTAATGAATAGTGAAACATGTCGAATTTTAATTGAAAAACTACATTTTTGTATAATTTATTTATATAGTTAAATTATATTTTTAATTTTTTAATAGTATTTTTAGATAAATTATATATCTATTAATACAATTTAGGTCATTATATTCAACTGAAAATTGAAATTTTATATAAAAACATTTCAAAATTTTGAACATCTTCACTTTAAAAACTCATTGTCTCGTCCCATTTATGGGATAAATTTTAAATTAATTTCTGCCACTTATGTGTTTGTAATTTATAAAAACAGATTCTATAATTTGAATAATCATAATTTACAATTTCTAGTAAGGAAAACTTAGTTTTTAACCATAAATATTAGTGGAATCAATTAAAATTAATTACTGTAATTAAGGTAAAAACATGTTTACTTAGTAGTTAAACTTAAATCTTAAGGGGAAAAATAACCTACGAACTTATCCAAAATCCATTGGATGGCCATATTTCAAATATAAAAGGGAACTCACCCCCTCAATTATTCACACATATAAATCACTTTGGAACATCCAATACCTACCTAAATAAGCTCCCAACATCCCTCCTCTCATCCTTGAAGACTCACTTTGGGAATAGAGAAAACCAAGTTGGTCATTTGGAGAAAACCAAAAGCAGTTACCTAAAGAAGAGGTAATGTTCTTCAATAATAACTTTTACCTTATTTCATTATCCACCCCTTAAATTATTCTTATATAAATATTATATAATAACTTAAGTATAATAAAAATATTGAGATGTTTTTATATTAAGGGCATGACCTGCACATTCACAAACAACCATCAAATGGGATATGCAATCATTGTTCGTGTGCATGATGAACTATCACCTTGCCAACTGATGCCATTCGTTCTTCTATTACCACCTATAAAGTTTAGGAATAATGATAAACTTAATATTTTTATATTATATATATGATATTTATTATTTATTTATTATTTTTTAATTATTGCATAACACATACCTTCATGCTTTACATTTTGTGGGAATATGATAACTTCGTTTTTGGACGTGTGGACTACCGCCTCCTCAAAGAGATGTGATTAGTTAAAAACTTACATGTAATATATTAAGGATGAGTTTAATTAATATTTGTGATAAATATGATATAATAATTCTTATGGAATGATAATATATATATATATATATCATTTACTTTTTTTCTTTAAAAATACAAAAGAAAATGGAAACAACATTCATGTGTTCGTACGACCTACCATATCTAGGAATGATGTATTTCATTTCATATTTATATATTTTATATACTATTATAGATACTTATAAATTTAATATATATATTATTTATATCATGTTTTAAATTCTAGAAATAATTAAATTATGATCTAAGTAAGAGGACCAAAAATAAAAAGTCATAACTTTAACATGGAATTGTTAATAAATGGGTAATATAAAGTCATAATTGAATCATATATGGTATTATATATATGAATGTGGTTATATTTTAGTTTTATAATAAACTTATATTTATTAAACATGTGGTTTGAACAAGTATGATGAGGGTCAAGACTTAAGATAAGGGTTTTCCCATCTCACTTTTTTATGAGGTATATGTTATGTTCACAAATTATTCTTGTTTTGTGGTGTATATAAATACCTATGACATGTTATATAATTAATTTAATTTATTTCATGATATTTAATGTTTCAATTGATGTTATTCTTTCTCAGGTCTCATGATTCAAAAGTTACTCAAGTTGTAAGGGATTTCCATCCCACTTTTATTTTCTGTGAGACACAAGCCTTGTTCACAAAATATTTATTCTATATGGTATATAATGACCACAAATTTATTATATGATTATTATCATTAAATATATTTTTATTTACATATCCATTTTTTGATCTCTCTTTCATGGGTTTTACGGTTCAAAGGTTACCAAATCGGTAAGGTAATTTCTTGTTAATTTTCTTAATTTGAGACACATATTATGTTATGCACCTATATTATTTTACAAGGTGTATATACTTACTTTTCATATATTATACCATTAATATACTTCTTTTAATGATTTTTTAATCTTTGTTTAATGTTATTATTTCATGGGGATTAGGATTCAAAAGTTACCAAAGTGATATGTGTTTAGTCTACAATCTCATCATTTACCAAGATTTTTTGATGAAATATTATGATCCATCTCTCAATAATTCTCATGAATTTTATTCTACTCAGGTTATTAATGTTATATACAAGTAATTGAACCATTTTTTCCACTCTTTGGTACTTAATATAATTAAGAAAAAGTTTTTATGAAAATCTGACTTTATTTCTCTCTTCAGTCGAAAATCTTTTTATTCAAAAACCATGTTTTCTAAAAAATTTTATAAATTATAATTTAATATCATTTTCAAGGAAATGTATTTTAAAAATATTTTATGTTTTAATAATTATTTAAAATATTTTTAATACTTTTTATAGGTTTTAAATTTTATTTTCAAAGAAAAAGGATTTCAAAATGATTCATGATTTAAAAATCATTTTTCAAAGAGAAAATGATATTCTCCTTAAGAAATGTTTTTAATGATTTTTAAAAGATTAAATTATAATATTTTCAATGTTGTTTTTAAATAAAAGGTTTTTGAAAAAATTTTATGCTTTAAAAATATTATTTTCAAGGAAATATTATCTTCATTAGGAAGCATTCCAAGTGATATTTCAATATCGTTCTCCATATAAGATTCCATCCTTTGATATAGTTTATGATTTTCTGGGGATTTTGTCCAAGGTCACCATTATTATTCTTTATTTTAATGGTTTATATTTATGATGAAAAATAGTTTATGAAACCCGTATCTCTTCTACAGGCTATACCATGTTAAAATTATTATTAAACCCACTTCTTTCCACAAGTTATGCAATGAATAAATTATTTTGAAACATGTCTCTTTTCCATAGGTTATTAAATGATGAAGTTTTTATAATACCCATTTAATTTCATAGGTTATGATATGATGATTGTTTATGAATCTTTTGACACACTTATCTATGATTTCATTATGTGATGGATAGGACCCATATCTTTTATCAATGCATTGGGTAAAGATTTATATATCATGAGATATACATGGATAGAATGGGGAGTGAAACCAGTTCAGTAAAGGAATATGTTTGCTAAGATAATATTAGGAGTAAACCTTGACTACTAAGATAGTCTTGGGAGTAAACCTTGACTACTAATATGGTCTTGGGAGTGAACCTTTACTAATAAGATGGTCTTGGGAGTGAACCTTGACAACTAATATGGTTTGGGGAGTGAACCCATTCCACTAATATAGTCTTGGAAGTAATCATTAAATACTATGGAAATCATTTTCTATGTTTACATGTTTTCCATAATTCTATGTATTATTCCATTGTTATTCTATAATGACTCGTGTTCTTTTATTTAATTATGATTCATTTCTTACGAGCTTCCAATATTTATACCACGTATCATGATTATGATATTTTATATTGAGGGTATGATCTTTAAATGTTATCTCATGTTCTCATACCCTCATTTTCATTATGTATTTACTTTATTTTTACACTTACTGAGTATCTAAGCTCAACCTTTATTATGTTTCCTTTCCCCAAGTTACGAATAAAGGTTTTAATAAGAAGTACTAAAGGTTATGATATTTATAGGATATGTTGAAGATCATACACCACATTAAAATAATGTGTTCCAAGTTTTCAAATACACTAAATATTATGGTCATCGGGAATTTAATTTTATAATATGATGAATAATTATATAAAATGATGTAATATCCATTTATGTTAATAATATGTCACTATATTATCACTTTATTATAAGCACTATATTTATATTAGATTATTTAGACATTATTAGTGTTATCCTACTAAGGTGTACTCACACCCTGTTTGGGCCACCATTTGGTACCTAGACAGATTTCATGGATGCAGGTTTGGACAAGGGAAAGGGTCCCTGCACTGATTGATGTTGGATGGGTTAGATCTTGGATATGGGATTATCCTGGGGTTTGGTATTGGGGTATAGGGTATTTTTTATTGAGATTGTTAGGGATTACATGTATGAACTTCTACATATCATTTAGTAACATTAAACCTATCATTGCATGATTTTGTTTTTATTTGATTGTTCAACCTATTCCATTTTTATCGTTAGATGTCATGTTTGTTGATTATATTATTTATGTTATTTCTACTACTCTGTTAGTATTTCCATTATTCTACTACTCTATACCTAGGGGTATAGTCTCCCCACTATATTCCATAAACCTCTGTTGCTAGTCGGCTGCCTCTAGAATATGGAGAGGCATTCCTAAGGTCACGTAGCTAACTTGGATTGGTTATATGAGAGATCACTAAACTAGGGATGTTATAAAGTGGTATCAGAGCATCATGTTTTATTTTCTGTTGATTTACTATTTGGAAAAGGTAGAATAGAGATTAGGATGTGTCAGGACTTGGTAATGAGATTTCAAAATGGATTAAATGACCCTTGTACGGGGGAATATCCATGTTCCCAGGTATGGGATTATTGTTTGTATTATTTTCTTGTTACAGTTTTGATGTTATTTCATCTCGGATGATTCACATGTTTTATGATCTTACTATTTATTTAGATTTGAATCACGGGATAGTATGGCATGAGATGAGTATGCATGTATCGTGATAGGCACATAGGTATATATATGGGAATGCATTGTTCATGATAGAAATATATTTATGACATGTGAAATAATTTCCTATATGAACTATGAAATAAGAACACATGATGTACCTAATGAAAATAAATGAAAATTTTTGTTATTTTATTCCAATTCACCTATTAATCCACATACATAAGAACTTTGGGTTAGTGGTTCTCTATTTCTATCACCTGTTGAGGTTAACCTTATTGCGTTTCCATGTTATAAGGTGTGTGTTAAACCTTTTTAGTGAAAATTCCTCCTCGTTATCTTCAATATTGCCATGAGGAGAATGGAAACCAACCCAACCCTAACATAACTGAAATAGAAATTCATGTGGATTTATAGAATCTAATAGAAGATAAAATTAACAATAGATTCCTTAGTTTTTTTGTGATCCATGGAGAGGGGTATTGTTCACACCATGCCTTCGATGTATGATCTGACGATAGAGTTTCAACTTTAGCATCTTCTTACATTCACTAGGGATGGAGAAACCTAGGAAGTTGATTTTTGGATTGATTTTTCATAGAATATATTCAAGCACCTTGATACTCTCACAGATAGGAGGGTAAATCTTACCACATATATTATTTGAGTTTTAACTAAGAGTTGGTTGGACATATTGGAGATGTCTAAGAAGAAATAAGATTTATCCTAGAAAGACCTCGAGGTGAAGTTTCTGAGCCACTTCTATTTAGAGACATTGTGGAATGAGAGATCTCGTGAGTTTATTCGCTTTTCATAGGAGTGATTTTTAATGAAAGACTATGATGGATGTTTCACCTATCTATATCATTTTTATCCATCCTTAGTAGCTGATGTGGTCTCTAGGGTAAGAAATTTCTAGTATGGTATTGGATATGAGATATGATCACTAGTAAACAAAATTTTCCTAAGTAAATTTGAGGATGTGAAGAATAAATCTCTTATCATGTAAGAGAATCTGAGACAGGCCCTGAGCATTGTCCTAGCAGTTTCAGTAGGGTGATCTTTGAATCCTTTTTCTGGTTACAAGAAACGTTTCTATGATAGTTACCCCTAGTAAAGTAGTAGGTAGATAAGTTAGGGGAGTGGGAAACCACATTATAATTAAATTCTAGTAGAGTGATTCTAGTATAGAAAGGGAGTCCATAAGTGCAATCAATGTCCTTACCCTGATGTGGAGTACCGTTCTATGGTGTGATGGGTTATCTTCAAAGGTTTTATAGGACTAAAATAGAATATAAGTTGTAGGGGAATAGGAAAGGCACCTACATCTAGGTGGGACTTAGCTACCCCTCAATATACTGGTATCTAGAGTTCCACTAGAATTTCAAGTTAAGGAAGGGGATGTGGTACCACAACATAAGAGCAGTAGTACCATCTAGAGGATATGAAACAAAGGAGTCATATTGGAGTCTAGTTTTAAGGTTCAAGAAAGATATATTCTATATAGTCTAGTCCAACTAGTATGGATGTTTAACCCTCTATCATTAGAGGTACAATTCTTGTATTATCTACTCTTGATTGTGTTTTTTTATATAAGAGCATCACATTCCTTTTTATCTAATATTTTTTAAAATGGATTGGGATTTTTTAGTGATCTTGGATATTGTTATGACCATTGACATGCCTTTGGGAGTTCAATTAGAGGATATCAAGAGTTTCAAGGAGTGTTCTCCTGAAGTTGGTGGATACCATTTACTTTGAGAGCCTTTTGTGTTGGAAATAATATACTTCAATTTTATTATTGGTATGGATTGGATAGTTATATACCAAGATCATATAAACTGTTATTAGAGGATATTTAACTTCTAAAATCTAAAAGGGGGTAGCTACATTAACCAGGGTGAGTGGGATATTTAGGACCATCATGTTGGACCAATTCTATATAGATTGGATTGAATCATGTCTTAGATAATTTACCATATTATGTATGATAGTGAAATTTAATAGGATAATTTTCCTCTAGTGGTTAACCATTTTTTGAATGTATTTACTAAAGAGTTTTTTAGATTAACACATGAGTGGGAGATCTATTTCAAGATCTATTTGGTGTCGAGATCTGAAACCATTTCTATACTACCTTACAGAACTGAACTTGTAGATATTCATGAGTTAAATTTTTAGTTAGAAGATATAGAGGCCAAAGGATTCATCTAGTGTAGTAATTATCAGAGGGTTATCCTATGTTTTTACCCAAAAAGGCTGATATAACCTTGTGATTATGTATGAAATATTATAGATTAAAGTCGATGAGATTTAAGAACTAATATCCCCTTCTATGGAACGATGATCTCTCCGATCAATTAAGAGGTTATAGAATCTTCTCCAAGATAAAATTATGGTTAGGGTAGTATCAATTTAGGGTGAGACCATAAAACATAACCTAAAATAATTTTTGGAGCATGTATAGATTGTATTAGTTCTTAGTTATGCCCTTCGGTCTATTGATTACACCAGTGGTATTCATGTTTATGATTAATTAAACATCTCAACCTTTTTTAGATCAATTTGTGGTAGTTTTTATATACAAAATCATAGTATAATCCTAGTTAGTATAACTTGACCATTATCTTGACATTGCCCTGAGTATGATAATAGAGCATCATATTTAGGATAAGCTACCAAAATCCAACCTCTAGATTGATAGAGTTCACTTATTGGGCCATGTTATCATATAGGTTGGATTTGTAGTGGACTTAGAGAATATTTTAGCCATTGTATATTGGGAGTGACACAAGAATGTATTTGGGATTTGGATTTTCCTTAGTCTAGTAGGATATTATCATCATTTTATCGAAGACATACCCCATTTTGAAAAATCGATATATAGGATGACTAAGATGGGGATGAAGTTATCCTGGTCGGATTCTTATGGGGGTGATTTCTAGGATTTGATGAGTATACTGGCATCAAAACTGATCATTACTTTTCCTACTATAGTCAAGGAGTATACCATGTACTGTAACATATCCAACGTTGGAATTAGAGCAGTTCAGATGCAATAGGGATCAATTGGTTTCCTATTTCTCTAGATAGCTAAGACAACATGAGGGGAATTATCCTATTAATGATCTGGAGTTAGCTGTGGCATACCCTGAGACACCAGATACATTATCTAATGGGTGACATGATTCTAGTATACATAGACCACAAGAGCCTCAATCACATCTTTTATTCACTTGATCCATCCATATGTGGTTGCAGTATGATTTCTCATCTTGAGCATTGGATGGTCTATCCCCTATGTAGACTAGTTTTATATAGAGTCAGATATCCCTTTGGGAGGCCGAATCTATTATCATTTATCAAATTTTCCCTAGGTTGGGTAAGGTATCCCAAATCCAATATTAAGGACATGTGATCCCCTTCCTAGTTGGTTATTCTAGATAGGGCTAGGTATCCCCCATAAGATCTTGGTGTGATACCCTTCCTATGTATTGACATATATTTTCTTCTAGTGAGGTGTAGTTTGATTGAGTGAGTATCTCAAATGATCCCTCATAGTTTCTTTATACTTTAACATGGAAAGGAAAGATAAGTGCGACTTCTCAGATGTGTTCCATCAATTTTAGTGTGACCCAAGGAGTGAGGCCATACCTCACCCTAAGACTTGGAGTTTATCTATGATTATATATGGGTTGTGTTATTACCATCCTCCATTTTTGATTTATAGATGAATCTTTTTTTATGTTTTGTATTTGATGATTTCGATTTTTATGAATAGGTAAGTTTATAATAACCCCTACAAGGTATCTTCCCATGTGTACCATGTATTATGTAAACATGATACCATTATATGGACTTCTAGGTGTACTTAGAGCTGGTGGAGATTAGTTGGGATAGAAAGATCATAGATAGATCCCAAAGTTTCTATTTGGTAGCTATCCCCTTTTATTAGTTGGTTGGACTCCTTTATAGTATTGGTGGGATTGTATTTGTCCCATTTTTAATTTTTATACTCTTTAGTTGTACTATGATGTGAGATTAGATGTTATGCACACATTTAAAGAATTGGTTATTTGACTTATACATTATACCGGTGTATGGAGATGTGCATGTGTGTTTATATACTTTAGGATAAGTCCTCCCATGTGTGTGATATGCCTACTCGGAACCGGTCGTTAGCCTTTATCCAATTAGAGGTTGGATTGGGGTGTAACTCTCACCTTAATGGCTTCCAGGTGGGCCTCACTTGGTCAGGTCGTGACCTTTTAGACTCTAACCTTCTTCTGGAAACTCATATTTTTTGTAATTTTACAACCGAAGGGAAAAACGTTTATCAAATATCAGTTTCCCCAATACGTAATAAGTATAACTTTTCTGGATTTCAACTCCAATGCAATATAGTGATTTTCTAAATGATTCCAATATAAATATAATCAATTAAAAACCATTATTTATACCATCTTGTGATTAAAATCAAAAATACACCTGTAAACTAAATATCTGATAATTTCCCATAAATTATTTAAATATTGGGAATTAAATTATTAAATTAAAAGTAAAAATAATGAAATATTGACCTCTATCAATGGTAGATCCTTGGAATAATTGAGAAGATGAAAGAGAACTGTGAAGATTATCACCTTAATGTGTGGATTACAAGAATGATGTGTGGGTAACCAAAATAATATTCTCCCTAAACTACCTAACCAAGTAAATAAAGGATTCAAATATAATTCCTTGTGTCACTATATCACATAGAGAGGAAGAATTTGAATATTGTGGGCTCAGAAGTGAAAACCCATGCTTAGTCCTGGAGAAATATACATGTAAATGGTCTAAGAAAATTACTTACACATGTTTAGATCATATCACTTAGTGATATATTGATAATTGAATAATCCTATTTAAGGAAAAATAAGGAATATTAGGAGGGATTGATCCCTTGATTGAAAGGCATATGGGTTGGAGGTTGGAAGAAGCTAGAACTAAGGGGATATTTCCATGGAGTTGAGTGGAAGTTGGAGTAAATTGGATTATGACCGGGTGGAGTTTTCAGAGGGGACTTTCTATAGATCTAATGAGATTTCTATTCCTTTACACTTTATGTTTGTTTGATTCCTTCCTTGTTAAACCTAAACTATACTATTCAAAATGGGATTTATTTTTAATCAAGTATGACTTTGTTAAACTACTATGAATACAACATGTTTGGTTCTGTCTAGTAACATAATTCTAATATCAAAGGTAGTAGATGGGTAACTAGGGAGTGTGGTGAGGTAATGAGAGTTTATGGCTGCACATCCACTGGGATTAGGTTCACTGTATCTTGTCATTAATATGTGAGTTCTAGGTAATGAGAGAGTTCAACCTATATTAAGTACACTAGGTAGATCAATGATATTTAAAGCTTGAGTGGGACCACATTTCAATCTGATGCAGCAAACCAAATCAATTTCTTTACATAGCTCCTCTATTCTTACATTTCTGGTTGCCACACCGCTTCAATCTAATATAGGCATCATTTCTCTATAGTGATTCATACATAGCGTCTATTTCTTCTTTCAACATTACAAAACACTTTGAATTTCCATATCATTCATAGATTATCTTCCCTCTACCTGAATTAATCTCATATTGGAATTAATCACACACCTCACCTTTCTTTACTTTGAATCCTACAGAACCAAATAAAAAATATAATAAGAAATAAAAGTAAAAAATATAAAAGGGTTAAAAAATCACAATATAATTTTCATTTTTGTTAATTAATTAAATAACTAAATAAATAAAATTAATTATATACAAATTAATATAAATATTATAAATCATATATTTATTTAAATTAAAATAACTTTTGTAGATAAAATTATAAAAAATTAAATAATTATAAAAAATAAATAATTAATTTTTATTAATGATATGTATGGAGTTAATAGTTATATACAAACCATTTTACAAAAGTATAAATTAAATTTTAAAATGAAAATTAAAAATCATCACCACCGCATGATAAAAAAATAAATGTGTTCGAGTGTAATGTGTATGTTCAAAATGAATGTTAATTTCAAATATGTATAAAAAAATACTCAAACTTGGAAGTTAAGCACATGTTTTGAGAAATATAAATGTAAATCCAAAAAGTTTTACAACAGAATAAAATGTTTGAGATATGACATTGCACAAAATATGTCAAATAATTATTGGAAAAATTGTTACAATTTTGAACTAATCACACACCCACACTAAAACCATGCTTGTCATTAAGCATCAAACTCAACATTATCACAATGGATATCACTCCTTAATAATGTAATTCTTAATATTTATTTTGACATAGTAATTCATGGATTTACATGAAAAATACAAGAAAGGTGTTTTTTACAATGGCTCATTTTCAATGGAAGATAGACCCATCACAAATCATCAACCAAATCAAATTATTTGAAATGGAATGAGAAATTCATCGCAAATAACTCTATATTTTATGGTATTTATGATGGGATATGATTATCATCACAAATAGTTTTAGTGGAAACACACATCATATCATGGGAAAGGACTATTTTCCAAAGAATTAGGATTTCCAAAGAAAATAAATTTATTTTCAAAGGGATACTCTTTCATCATGAATACGTGTAAATAAAAAATTAAATGTATTTTTGTTGTAAATACTCTGTCTGTAGAGTAAATAAAGGCTATTTTTGGTTGGTAGCATTTATGAGGGATTTGGTCATTCGTCGCAAATTCTTTTTCATTCGCTGCTATAATTATTTGTGGGGGCACTATTTGTAACAGAACCTATCACAAATACCATTATTTGTGACATAAATTCCATAGAAACTAATCTAACCTATATAATGCTACCAACAACATCCTTTCATCACAAATTTTTATATTCTCTTCTGATTTTTCTTTGATTTTTTCTATATACATTTTAATTTTTACAGAAACGCTTTCAAAATCATATCACTATTTTTATTCCGATAAAACATCATTTGAAGGTGTTTATTTTAAAACTTTTAAATTGTTAATTTATTTACTTTATTTTATATTAGGAATAAATATTAATAATTTGTAATAATAATCAATAATTATAAATAATTTATAGTAATTAGTATTAATTATAATTAATTAGTGACAATTAGTAATATTTAGGAATAATTAGTATTAATTATTAGTAATTATCATTAATTAATAGTAATTAGCAGTAATTAGTAGTAATTAATAGTAATTGATATTAATTATAGCAAATTAGTAATAATTAGTAGCGATTATTAATAATTGGCAATAATTATAAGTATTTATTAATAATTACTAGAAATTAGAAATAATTAGTCATAGTAATTGGTAATTAGTAATAGTAAGTAAAAATCATAGATAATTAGTAATAATTACCGATAATTACTAATAATTAGTAACAATTATTCATAATTTGTAATAATTATTAATAATTAGTAGTAATTAGTAATATTTGGTAATAAATAGTAATAATTACTGATAAATTGTAAATAATTACTGTAAGTAGTTATAATTAGTTATAACTAGTTATAATTAGTAATAATTAGTTATAGTTAGTAGTTTTTAGTTATAATTAGTAATAATTTCCGATGATTACTAATATTTATCAACAATTAGTACTAATATGTAATAATTACTGATAATTAGTAATAATTTGTAATAATTACTGATAAAGAGTAAAAATTTGTAAAAATTAGTAATATTTAGTAATAATTACTAATAAATAATAAATAATTACTGAAAATTAGTAATGATTACCCACAATTAGCCATAATTACATATACATAGTAAATAACTACTAATAATTAGTAATAACTACTAATAATTAGTAATAATTAGTAATAATTAGTAATAATTATAAAAAACAGAAATAATTAATAATATTATCTAATAATTAGTAATAATTAGTAATAATTCTTGATAAATAGTAAATAATTAGTGAAAACTAGTAATAATTGCTGATACATAGTAAATAATAAGTAATAATTGATGATAAATGGTAAATAATTACTGATAATTAGTAATAATTTGAATTAATTTCTAATAATTAGCAATAATTAGAAATAATTTGTAATAATTATTGATAAATAGTAAATAATCACTGATAATTAGTAATAATTAGGAAAAATTAGTAATAAATAATTATAGATAATTTGTGATAATTAGTAATAGTTAGTAATACTGAGGAATAATTAGTATTAATTAGGAGTAATTAACATAAATTTGCATTAATTAGCAGTAATTAATTGTAATTGATATTAATATAGATAATTTATAATAATTAGTAAAAATTAGTAAAAATTAGTAATAAATAATAACAATTAGTAATGATTAGTAATAATTATCAATAATTATCAATAATTACCCATAATTAGTAATAGTTACTCATAATTAGTAATAATTAGGAATACTGCCGGTAATTAATAAAAATTATTAATAATTATTGATAAATGGTAATATATATATTCAGAATTTGAGGGTAAAATTATGAAAAAACACACAAACACACCTCACACCTAAAGGCTGGAAAGGCATGTCATTGCCCCCAAGGGGTAACCCACCCACTGAGCTCTTTATTTATTAAATAGAGTTTTGCAAACCACTTACAGTTTTTTACCTTGAAGGCCCATTCATCAAGGCCCATTAGGACCCTATACATCCATTTTTTGGCCTACACTATCTCTGATAAGGACCTCTAGTGAACTGGTGATTCTACTCCATTGATTGTCAGGATTTCCCCATGCTCGACCCCAGCACACACCACCATAAACTATTGCCTCCTAGATCTATGAGTTCCAACCACAGAATGTTGCTGCCCTACCCCTACATCACAATTATTCTCCCTAAATCACTGCCTCTTTCAACCCAGTGCTGAAACATCCCTTCTCTAGGCCCACCATGTAACCCCCATGTTGTGATGGAAACTCATGCTTACTGCCGTCATCGACCTCGTTGGGACCCTCATTAAATCGGCATTGACACCAGCTTACCACAATGACCACCACCCCTCCATGGAGTGGGGAACCTGTCAACATTGACCTCCAGCCCCATAATTAGCTATCATCACTCAACTACCATGGCTGCCTATGCACCACAAATCTTCACTATTGTTATCACGACTGTCTCATCATAGATAGATCGTTGCTCCTACCATGGTTACACTCACCTGCATCAGTGACCACTGCCTTTCTCTCCTACTCACATCGAAGACTCATCCCCTACAAATCATTCAACAACAATAATCCCCACATTTGAGCGGGGGTCAGCCTACACCACTACTCGTGTGGTCCTTCCATCACCATGTTGGCACTGATGACATTCACCCACCAAACAACACCCACAACACGGGTCAATTTTATGTAGGCTAGGATTTTAAACCCAAAACCTATTAGATGTGGTACTGCAGTTGAGTAATAATTATCGATAATTAGTAATATTTAGTAATAAATAGTAATAAATAGTAATAATTACTAATAAATAATAAATAATTACTAATACCTAGTTATAGTTAGCTATAATTAGTAATAATAAGTCATAATTAGAAATATTTAGTAATAGAAAAAATTAATTATCGACAAATATTAAATAATTAGAAATAATTAGTAATAATTAGTAATAATTATCAATGATTAGTAATAAATACCAATACATAGTAATAAATAATAATTATTATTGATAAATAGTACTAATTAATAATAGTTACTGATAATTAGTTTTAATTATTGATAAATATTAATAATTAGAAATAATTCCTGATAAATAGTAAATAATTTCCAATATTTATTAATAATAACTGATAAATAGTAAATAATTATCGATAATTAGTAATAATTAGTAACAATTACCAATAATTTGTAATAATTAGTAATAATTTGTAATAACTACCAATAAATGGTAAATAATTTCTGATATTTAGTTTCAATTATCTATAATAATCAAAAATTGGTAATATTCACAAGTAATTAGTAATTTTATGATTTTCCTATTTTTTTCATGGTTTTCCCCTTCCTTCTATCTGATTAATAATAATTAATAAATCTATTTTCTATTTTTTTTAGAAAACTATGGAACAAGGAAGTGGGATTTTTTTTATTATAATATCATTAATGGATAAATCATCATATAAATCCATGAACTTCTAGTATAAATCATGTACATATTGAGGATGTTAATTTATTTATCATTTGCATCATCAAAACCAGATTTTTTTAGAAGGGACAATTAAGTTCTTAAGTATGAAAGGTGATCTAAGAAAATTGGAAACATTTGACAGCATTGGGGTTCATCTATTATGTTTTGGTTTTCAAAAAGATTAGGTTTTTTAGAATCTTCATGGTAAATAAAATATAACATAAGACATAAATAATTTGGTTTCAGATCCATCACATTTTCAAACTTTAGTACATGATATTTCTGACACGTCTTTTCAAAAAATAGAAAATTAGAATGATAATTCAACTCTCGAGTTAAAACCATCTCAATTTTATGAGTTGCTAAAGTCTATCAAGGTTTCCTTTTATCCCATGTGAAAGATAAGAAAATTTAAATCTTTTACTAAATTTATGGATATTAAATCAGATAATGGAATGTCAAATAGTTTTTATGATCAAATATTTTCTTTTGTTAAGACATTATTACCTGAGGTAAATATGTTGCCTATAAATTTTGATGAAATCAAGAGGCTGGTCTGTAATTTGGGTCTTGGTTATTAAAAGATCCATGAATGCTCAACTGTTTTCAACTTATATTATAGTGAATATGATTCATTAGTTAATTTTCATACATGTGGATAATCATGGAATAAAGAGACGCAACAAGGAAAGTCTATTTGTTCTCGTTAAATAGTGGAGGTATTTCCATCTTATAGCTATATTACAAAATTTATTTATTTATCACAATAAATAATACTTGATGACATGGAACATATCCAATATTTATGCTAGTAAAAGATTAAATCATCATTGTGATGGTGATTCATGGAAATATTCTAATTAAGTGCATCCATCTTTTGCTTCAAAAGCTCATAATGTGTGATTGGGTCTTTCTACTGAGGGTTTCTATGCATTTGGTTCTTACTATAGTCAATATACTTATTGTTCTATCTTTATAACTTTGTACAACTTATCTTCATGGATATTTAAGAAGAAACCATATATCTTTTTGACATTACTAATTCCAGGACATCATAAAAATAATATTGATGTTTATTTAAAGTCATTGATTGATGAGTTATATTTATTATGGAGTAATGTTGTTAGTACAAATGATGTAGTTGTAAAACTGAATTTTATAATGAAATATACATTAATATGAACAATTAGTGACTTCCTAACATAAGGAATATTATCTAGATCTAGTACACATGGTCCAAAATAATTCCAGTAGTGAATGAGTGATGACAAGGTATTTATTCTTGTCAATGGAGGGAAACATTTTTTTGACTATCATCATAAATTTCTTCCAACATACTATACATTTTTAAGGAACACAAATAATTTGAGAAATTGTATAATTGAAACAGTAATTATTTCAGATATTTATTTTAAATTTATTATCCATTCATTACCTCTTATTATCTTTTGACAAACTATAAACCAAAAAAGGATATATAGATTTAGTAAAGATCATATTTGAAAAAAATAGATTATTTTTTAGGATATTTGATATCAGTATGATTTTTTGGTCCATCACATGTTAGATGTTTTTCATATTGAGAAGAACTATTTTTATGACTTATTTGATATTGTTTTTGACATTTCTAATAAGAATAAATATAATTTAAAAGCACAATTACATATTCCCTAAATTGGAAAGCATCTAGATATTGGGTAATTTTATAAGATCCCATTATTTCTAGTTACATCCATCTTTAAGTTTTGGTTACCACTTTGTGCTAGGTTTTCCCTTATTTGAACCATGGTAGTGAGATCTTAGATTAGTTAGATTAATTTTGAAGAGGTGTTGTGTTTTTGTAGGATAAAGAACCAATTTATGATGTAAATATTTAATTTACAATGTAAATTCCATGGGACAGACGACCACTATGAAAATACACTTAATCCATGAATCATAAGGGAAAGAAATAAAACTGAAGCATACATCATACAATTTTGATTTACAGTGTAAGATCAGTTTTCATCAGTTTTTAATTCTAGGTGACTAGTTTTTTGGTGGATCTATAAATAATTTTTTTAGGGAATAAATCCCTATTTATTCCATAAAAAATCCATATTCGATGATTTATATATATCCCTTCATCTTACTAACTTGTATGTTCTTATTTCTATAGAACCTTAGTGGACAACGTGCGAGAGTTCATTGTTGATATAGAACCTTGCTTCATTGGATCCTCGCATTCCAAATCATGAGATTGTAGCTAAGAATTTTGGATCATGTTTCCATATTCTCTCGAATTATCTGTGTTCTCTTGTGGGAAATACTTAGACTTGGAAGTCTTAACCAGATCAAGCATGGGCTATTAGTTTCTTGGTGGAATTAAAGGTATGTATAATAAAATCACTATAATAGATGTTGAGTTCTATCTGTGCCTTCTCTATTTGGAGGTAGGTGGTCTAGAATAACTCCCTTTAGTCTATTTTTAATTCATTTGGTAAGTTCAATTTATATCATTGTGTTGTCACTTCTTTCATGTAACCTAATTAAATTTAAATTAAATAGCTTAAATAGAACCCACCTGTAGATACCTCCCAAGGATTATTTGGGATCCCTTGAAGATGGTACCGGTCCTTACTCCACTAAGAGGTGTGCCTACCCCTGAATTGTAGAATTGGTAGATGTGATAAATGAGTAATTTTATTAAAAATGTGAATTGAGTAATTGACATGATACACCATAGATTTTGAAATGATTTAAATAGAGACCCAAAAGGATTTGATATTGGTGATTCGTCCTAATGTAGGTGAATTAAACAGCTGATAATGTGTGCCTAGTATATTGAATTTGATAAATTAACCAACTTAGAATGAAATATGAATTGTGGTAAATTTTATATATATAATTTTGTATACGTGAAATTTTTGACATGATGTCGGGGGATTGATTACTGCCTCATGAGGTGTGTCACTGGTGATTCTTCCTAAAATAGGATATTACATCACTTACAAGAGTTGAGAGTTTCCCCTTTTTATGTAAACACGGGAAGATGTAAGTGACTCAAACATTGGAATTTTCATAGAGCCCATAATGAGATGGAATCTTTCCCATTGGGGGAATGTTCCATGGAAATAAATGATTCTAAAATGGGAATTATCTTGGAGCCTTGTTATGTTACTTAAGACATGGTACATGCAATACATCCTATTATAGGAGGACCTTCCTTGTTAGTAGAGACATTCTACCTAGATTCGAAGCATGTTGGGATGATCCTGAGTGTCATAAAGAACTTGAGGGTCAACAAGTTTCTTTTAGGCAATGGATTAATTGATAAATTAATAATCTGTTATTTCTTTATTGCAAGCATTATATTCAGTTTGGATTATTTATACATCATTAGTATTGGAATACTGATTTGTATTCACACACTATTCAGGCCTCCATTTGGTACCCAGACAGATTTCATGGATGCAGGTTTGGATAAGGGCAGGGGTACCTCCATTAATTGATGCTAGATGGGTTAGAGCTTGGAGATGGGATTAACCTTGGGTTCAGTACCAGGGTGTAGGGTCTTATTTTATTTACATTTTAGGACTTTCTTATATAACCTTATACATGTCATTTAGTTACATTCACCCTATCACTACATAAATTTGTTTTTATTTTATTATTCAGCCTATTCCATTTTAGCTCTAGATGAAATGTTTATTGATTATATTATTTCTGCTATTACAACTACTCCCTTATTATTTACATTGTACTGATATTATGTACCTATGGGTATAGTATCCCCACTATATTCCTTATACCCTTATTTCTAGTCTGTTGCCTCTGGAATATGGGGAGGCATGCCGGAGGTCACATATCTAACTCGGCTTGGTCACTTGATGGATCATCAAACTGGGGATGTTACAGATTGGTATCAGAGCATCAAGTTTTTTGTTCTATTGCTTTACTCATTATAAATGAAATAATAGAGACTAATATGTGTAAGGACTTGGTAATGATATTGGACATGGGATTAGCTGACCCATGTACCATGGAATATCCATGTTCCCACAGATGGAATTATTGTCTTTATTGTTTTCTTGTTATAGTTGTGATGTTATTTTATCTTGTGTGATTCACATGTTGTGTGATGTAACTATTTATTGATATTTTACTCATGGGATGGTAAAAAAATGAGATGAGTATTCATGCATCATGATAGGCACATAGGTATATATGTAGACATACATTGTTCATTATAGGGATATATTTATGGAATGTGACATAATTGACCATATGAAATGTGAACTGAGAACCCTTGAGAGACCTAATGAAAAGAAATGAAAAAAACTGTTATGTTATTCGAATTAACTTTTTAATACAAAAACAAATTTATATTGAGTTAGTGGTTATGGGTTTCTCTCAACCATTGAGGTTAACCTTATTGGGATTCCATGTTCTAAGGTGTGCATTAAACCTTTGTAGTGATAATGCCTCCTCATTATCTTTTTCTTTGAGCATCTGGAGAGTGGAAAACAACACAACCCTAACACAAATGATCTATAAATTCCCATTGATCTAGATAATATAATGGAATATTATATTCATGATAGCTTCCTAAGGGTTAATCAATCCATGGATAGGGAGACTATTCACACAATGCCTTCGATGTATGATCTGAAAAGAGAGTTCTAGCATTAGCATCTGCTTACGTTCAATGGGAAGGGATGAACCCAGACAATTGGTTTTTTGATCGATATTTTCTAGATGATCTTCAAGATCCTTGATACTCTCATAGATAAGAGGGTGAATCTTATTGCATATATGATTTGAGGATCAACCAAGTATTTGATGGAAATCTTGGAGAAAGCTGAGAAGAAAAGGGATTTATCCTAGAAGGACTTCAAGGTAAAGTTTCTGAGCCACTTTTATCTAGAGGAATTTAGAAATGAAAGAGACCATGATTTCATGCACTTGAAACAGGAGGGTTTTCAATAATGTACTATACTAGACATTTCACTAATCTATGACATTTTTCTCCATCCTTTTACTTTGATGAGTTTGTCAGGGTGAGAAGTTTCTAAGATGGGATTTGCAACAATATATGATCACTATTAAATATATTTCACTTGAGTACATTTGAGGATGTGATGAATCAAGATCTTATCATGTAAGGGAATCTGAGAGAGTCCATGAGTAGTGTCCAGGTAGTTTTAGTAAGGCAATTTGGGAGTCCTTTTTCCAACAGCAGGAAGCATCACTACAATAGTAACTACTAGGGAATTAGAGGTTAGAGAAGTCAGTGGAGTGGGAAACCATCTCATAATCACATTATGGTAGAGTTCTTCCAGTGTATAAATGGAGGCTACAAGTGCCTTTATTTTTTTTACCCCACCGTGGAGTGTCATTATTATGGTAATATGGGTAACATTAAAAGGTTTAATAGAGGCCCATAATAGTATAGAAGTTATAGGGGAATAGGAAAGGAACCTGTGTCTAGGGGGACTTAGCTACCCCTCATCATACTGTTAACTAGAGTTATACTAGAAATTCAGGCCTAGGTAGGGGATGTGGTACCCCAACATAAGAGTGGTCGTACCAACCATAGGGTATAACATAGGGGATTCACACTAGAGCCCAAGTTATAGGGGAAATTCAGGTGAACACTATATGGTATACTCCATATAGTATGTTTTCATGGCCCTATACTTTTAGAGGTATGATTCTTGTATCATCTAATCATTCTTGTTTTTTTATATAGGAACATCACATTCCATTTTTTATGATATTTTATGTATTATTATTTTTTTGGAGATATTGGATATTTTTATGACTATCAACACACCATTGGGAGTACAATCATATGATATCAAGAGTTTCAAGGATTGTTCTCCTAAAATTGGTGGCTACCATTTCTTTTAGGACCCTTTTGTGTTGGAAATGACATACTTAAATTTTATTCTTATTAAGGATTGTCTAGTTCTATACAAAGCTTATATAAACTGTTATTAGAGGAGGGTTACCTTCCAATCTCAAAAATGGGGTAGCTACATCGACTAGGGTGAGTGGGATATTTAGGCTAGTTTTGAAGTAAAAATTTGGTGTAGATTGGATTGTCTCATGGATTAGATAGTAGATCTTGTTCTGAATGATAGTGAAATGAAGTTGGATAATTTTCTTCTAGGGGTGAACCATTTTTAAAATGTATTTTTTGAAGAGTTTTATGTCTTAAAACCTGAGTGGTAAATCAATTTCTTGATTGAGTTGGTGTTGGGAGCTGAATCAGTTTCCATAATACCTTATAGAATGAAATTGGTAGAGCTTCACGAGTTCAAATCTTAGTTGAAAGATCTAGAGGTCAAAGGATTCATCTGGCCTAGTACTTCTCCATGGGGTTCTCTCGTATTTTTCACCAATAATGCTAACAAAACCCTATGATTTTGTGTGGAATATTTTAGGCTAAAGCTAATGACATTCAAGAACCGATATCCACTTCCATGTATTAATGATATCTTCTATTAGATAAGAGGTTCTAGAATCTTCCCCAAGACTGAATTGAGGTCAGGGTACCATCATTTGAGGGTGATACCATTAGACGTAACCTAGAATACTTTTAGGAGAAGGTATGGATTATATGACTTCTTATTTATGTTTTTGGTCTATTGAATTCACTTGTGGTATTCATTTATATGATTAACCAGATCTCTCATCCTTTTCTGGATTAGTTCATGGTAGTTTTTATCGATGACATATTAGTATAATCTTAGTTAGTAGATGATATTTCCCAGCATATTGAAATCATATTGAGTATGATTTGAGAGAATCAAATATATGAAAATCTATCTGAATGAAACCTGTGTATTTATAGAGTTCAATTCTTGGGACCTGTTATCTCAAAGGTTGGAGTGATAGTGGGCTCAGAGAAGGTTGTACCCATAGTATCTTGGGAGTGACCCAAGAATGTCTTTGAGATTTAGAGTTTACTTGGTATAGTAAGAAATAATCATCATTTTATCTAAGACTTATCCTATTTGGAATCACCCATGTATTGCATGAACAAGAAGGGGATTAATTTATCTTAGTCATATTCTTATGAGAGATCTTTCTAGGAGTTGAAGAGTTGACTGAACTCAAAACCTATCTTTACTTTTCCTATACTAGTAAAAGAGTATATTGTGTACTATGAGACATATGGAGTTGGAATCAGAGTAGTTCTAATGCAATAGGATCGAGTGGTATCTTATTACTTCAAATACTTAAGAAAACTTGAGAGGAATTATCCTACTCACAATCTGGATCTAGTTGTCGTTCTATATACCTTGTGATACTGAATACATTATCTTATGGGTGAGAGGATTCTGGTGAGAACATACCACAAGAGCCTCAAGAAAATATTTTCTTTGCGAAACCTAAACACTTGTTAGAGAAGGTGGGTTGAGTATCTAAAATATTTCAACTTTGAGTGGTATTACACACTAAGAAAATGAAATATCATTACCAATGATTTGAGCCAAAATATAGAGACACATGCACTATGGGAATCATATGATGAGTGGCGGCTGATTACACTCTTTTCCTACATGCATCTAGATGGGCATGAGTCTTCCTTATGACTAACTTTGAATTTTACATATACTATAACCATTTTCTTAGAATATATAAAGATAGAGAAATTTTATAATCTAGAGAGCTTAGCCCTGAAAGATAGCTTATATAGTGGGGATCCACCATCAGGATGGTCTCTTGGCAGTTTTGATATTCTTCTTTTCTATGGAAGAGTGTAGGTTTTGACAAATTTTTAGGAATAGATGATGAGACAGTTTCTTTCTTCAAGATGGGTGATATATCCTAGTCTTTCAAATATGTATTGTGATATAAATAGACAGTATTGGGGGCCAAGAATAAATAAAGAGGTAGCAGACTTTGTAGTTAGATGTTTCACCTATCAGTAGGTTATGAATGAGAATTAGAGGCTTGTTGGGTTATTGAATCATCTACCCATTCTATAGAGAAAATGGGATGATGTCACCATGGAATTTATGATAAAATTACTTGGGAAACCCCACATGAGAGATATAGTATGGGTGATCATGGATCAATTGATGAAGGTATCATACTTCTTGTTAATTATGGATACCTTCAACATCGATGATATAGAAATTTTATACATATGGTAGTTAGTTTGGTTGGATGGTGTTTGGAAGAGTCTCATTTTTTATCAAGATCCTCATTTCACATCTTAGTTATATAGGGGTCTTCAGAAGGCTCTAGGATCATAGGGTTGTCTGAGTAAATCCTATCATCCTTAAATTGATTTCTAATATGAGAAGAGGATTTAGATTCTGGAGGATTTATTATGAGCCTATGTTTTGGATTTTTGTGGTTCTTGGGAATAACATATAATACTCATAGAGTTTTCAACAAATAATATCTTCTAATCATTGGTCCAAATGGTTACTTTAGATTCATTTTATGGTAGGAAATGTTGTTCACCTCTTTTGTTGTTAGTGGCCGGTGGGTCAGTGCTTGCTGGACATAGTCTCATGCAAGAGAAATTTGGGAAGGTTCAATTTATCAAAAAGTGGTTGGTAACCACATAGATCTGAAATAAATCCTATGAAGACCATCGAAGATGTCCTCTAGAGTTTTAGGTTGGTCATTGTGTTTTTGTTTGGGTGATCCTTGGTTGTGGAAATGTTGTATCAGGAAACAAGGAAAGCTAGCACCCATGTTTTTCGAGTCGTTTGAGGTAGTGGAAAAGATTTATCCAGTGGAATACTATTTAGACCTTACACAATGATAAATCTCCATGAACAATTTTTTTCACATTATGGATCTTTATATATATCATCTTGACCCTTCTCATGTGATAAACTTTAATGACATCAAGATGGATGCTGATGTGTCCTTTGAGGACCATCCAATTTGTATAGTGGACCATTGTGAAATTAATCTCTGAGGGAATATGGTGGATTTAGTATGAATACAGTGGAAACATAGGAATATGTAAGATGATACCCATGAGAGGGAATCTGACATGTAGATACAATGGCCATACTTATTTTTCGATACCCCATAACGATGCATACAGAAGCTCAAAGATGAGATGTTATATGCTATGGAGGTTGTAAGATCCCATCATTTATAGGTAATTCCCAATTTATGTTTTGGTTACCTCTTTGTTTTGGGTAGTTTTTTTTGAATGTTGGTAGTCATAGCTTGGACCAATTGAATTAAAGTTGTAGAGGTACTAGGTTTTTGTAGGACACAGAATGAATTTAAAGCATAAATAGTAAATTTATGATGTAAATTTATCAGGAAAGCTGTCCCATGTGAAAATCCTCGTAAGTTGTGAATTTTCTGGGAAAGTCATAAAAATAAAAATTACATCATGAAATTTTGATTTACAGTGTCAGTTCGATTTTCCTTAGTTTTTAATTCCAGGCGTGTAAGATCCTAGGTTTTTCTTGAGGTACAGATCTTCCTTTTTGGGTTAAATGTGTTTCTTTCATTTTTTTATTAGAACCTAGGCTAGGTCGTTCTCTGGTTGGGTTGTTTTTGGGAAAGAAAGGGGAAAACAAGATGAAATCTAGTCATAGTCCAGGTACACATTGCGTACTTGGTCTACATGCAGTATACTTCAAGTACATTTCGTGTACTTGGAGGTCACGACGTGTATCTAGTCTCTCTTATAAAAAAAATAAGTTGGAGTACACGCCGTGTAATTTCCTAGTAGGGTTTTTTATAAGAGGCATTAACCCTTATTTTTGATGCACAGAACTGTTTCCTCCATTTTTGAACCCAAAACACCTCTAAACTATTTTTTTATATATTGAAGTCGTTCGGACTCTGATTCGAGAACTGTCTATCATGTTGGAACTATATCAGTATTTAATAGATTCCTTTTTATTCATTTTTGATTCTTCGGAACAACAACTACACTATTTGTATTTAATCTCATATTCCCTAATAATTCTTTCTTCATCTGTTCTTCAGATTTCTTCCATACCGGGATGAATCAGGACACGATACTGGATGACCTGTCTACTACTGAGGTGATATAGGTGGTCTATACTTTCTTTCGGCTTTTCTTGGTGTATTTCGAGCGTTTGTCTGAAATTCAATTGGATGGAATTTCCAAAGAAGTCTCATTTTTGAGTGAGTAGATTTTAGTAGTTGTAGTCGGACCTAGTGAGGATGCCCATAGGTTTCTTCTAGGTTCATTGACACCCTTTACATTTTTCAAGGTCACCCAAGGGGTGCACCTTAAGGGAAATATCTTGTTTATGCCAGTTTAAACCACCCAAGGGGTGTGTTATTGTGCTTTCCTAGTTAGAGGAAGCTTGTTAATGATTTGATTGCTTGAGTAGCCTATTTAGGAGATGTACTACCTCATTTATCAATGAATATCATGTTATTCGTTGTCTATGTTGATAGTTTGGCATGTTAAGTAGATAATATGGGTGGGTATAACTATATGTAAATGACTAATGGCATGTCAAATGGTTTATATGGGAGGGTAGTCCCATATGATTGTTTTGATAAATTGTTTTCATGAGTGGGTATACTCATGGATTGTTCTTGTTGATGTGAGTGGGTATACTCACCTAGTTATAAATGTTTATCTCAAATGCTTGAATGCTTGTTTGAATGGTTTGATAGATGCCTTGGACTGCTCTCCTTGGATCTAGAATGCAGTAGTGGATACCTTGGGTTGACTCTGGACCTTGGGTCTTGATTATGTGGGATGCCTCAGGCCTTGCTACCCCGTGGGATCTAGCTTTCCTAGGATTGCATAGGACTTTTTATTGACTTGCTCCTAGGACCCAAACTAGTGCCTAATTGAGTTTCCACTAGGGATTCCCATGGGAATCGATGGGATGCCTCAGATATGCACCTGGATCCAACCCTCTGTGGTCTAGATATTTATTAATTGGATGCCTTGGTCTACTTACACCTTGGATCCAGCCCTTGGGGCCTACATTTCACTATACGGGGTGGTCGTGGGATGATACTTCACTATACGGTGTGGTCGTGGGATACTTGATAACTTTATACAGAATGGTTGTGGGTTGAAGGATATAGATGGATGTACGGAGTGTCCATGTGACTTGTTTATTTGTTATAACTTCCTTTTTAGGATTTGACTCTATTTTGTAGGTAGCCTTCTGGGTTGTTCAGTTTTACTTGTTATAGTAGACTTGTGCCATGGGCATATGAACTTACTTACCCATTATTTACACTTCATAGCACCTTTGTAGAATTTTTGTTAGAATTGTATAGACTTGGGTGGTTACCTACTGGGATGTTTATCTAACACCCTGTTTGGGCCTCCTTGGGGACCCAAACATATTATATGGTTTTAGGTGATGATCGGGGAAAGCACCCTAGTACGGGTTGTTGATTGTGGATTTGGAGAAGGGGAACATATGACCAAGCTGAGGCTTGCGATGCTGGGATACCTTTTTAGATTTTTGTTCTTATTTGGATACTTTTA
The DNA here is from genome assembly GCA_963277665.1 of Viscum album. Classification (NCBI taxonomy): domain Eukaryota; kingdom Viridiplantae; phylum Streptophyta; class Magnoliopsida; order Santalales; family Viscaceae; genus Viscum; species Viscum album. Next base: position 1,847,714,050 of record OY728150.1, read on the forward strand.
TTGTATTGCCATGTACTATTTTGGTTGTTTTCTAGACACGTGTACCATCTGCATCGTTTTTCTATATGAGATAATTCTGGTTATCGATCTATATATTCCTGTCTGCCTGTATTACATTCATTTTTCTGCTTATTTATTCACTTCCACTATTGCATGTTTTTGACTTCTACAGTGATACTCTGGTAATGAGGGCATAGTCTCCCCACTAACTCACCTAGGCCCTTGCTGTTAGTCAACAGCCTCTGGTGTTTGGGGAGATATGCTTGAGGCCATGTGACCAACTGAGCTCAAAGCACCATTTATGGTGGCATCTAGGTCTGGGATGTTACAAAGTGGTATCAAAGGCAGGTTTCAATTTTTTGGTTTGACTTAATGTTTGGAGACATTATACAATAATAGGAAGGAAATGAAATTTGGTAATAAACTATGCTCAGGAGTAGCTAACCTACGTACAGTGAAAATCCAAATTACCTCGAATTGAGTTCTAACTTTCTGGATTTTGACTATTATAGTTGATTTGATTTCACTATTGGGTGATTAACATGATTTCTTCTATTAATATTAATTCAATTGTGGGTTCTATTTAAATTGTAACCTGATAAGATGAGGGTGTTACATATCATGCATCATATAGAAACTTAATATAATCACATGTCATGAATTATTACATGCCATCTAGGATGCATTATACATTGCATGTTGTTGTGATAGTTGAGATGTTAGTTGTGCCTACTGTTGTGTTAGTTTGGTGCAGTAGATAGGGGCTTGACGTTGTCTTTAAATCCATAAAGATTATGGGAACTTATGAATTGGGAAATGATGCACCAATGAAATGTAAATGTTAAATGAACTTGATATGTATGGTTTGAATAGGATCCATGTTTTGGGTTCATGAGGTATTATAGGCCCTCATGGATTTGGAAATTGGTGAAGCCTTGGTAAAAATTCATTAATAACTAAATGTGAAATGGAAATGAAAACTCAAATGGAAAATAGAGACTTGAACTAGACCCGACTTTTGAGTGGGTGAGAGGCACCATTTCTAGTGGTCTGATGGCTATTCTTTATACAGTCCTAGATTTATAAGCATACTATATGTTTGACTTAGTTTCTAGGAGGGGGTAGACCTGTCCTGCGCTTTTGATATTTGTTCCTTGATGTTGTTCTTTTCTGAGGCATGCATTTGGCATTGTAGAGATATGCCACCACGATGGAGGTGATGACCATAATTTAGAGATGGTGGGCCATGGGCTACTTCTTGATCCTCCAATAGTTCTAGATGCGACTGTTCTAGACATAGGTGTTGTGGCATAGTTCTATGAGGGTTTCTTTCACTATATGCAGTCTTTCCAAGGAGCACCATAGCCAGCCTTGTCTATGGTTGAGCTGACACGGGTGTTCTAGCATCCTCCTCCTCCTACATTTTTAGGGGATGGATGACCATAGGCTGCCGATCTATGGATAGAGACCACATTAACAATTTTATAGCATCTGGAGATGACTCTGGAGAGGAGGGTTAAGCTCATGACTTACATGCTATGTAGAGAGGAAAAGCGCTGGTGTGACATTTTGAACCAAGCTGATGGGCTATGTGATATGGGTTAGAATGAGTTCCAAACCTACTTCTATGACTAATTTTACCCCTAGACTCTACGATCAGAGTGGGTGAGTATGCTTATGCATCTGAAGCAGGGCACAATGAAAGTTATGGAATACTTGGCACACTTTACAGAGCTGCAGCGTTTTGTGATGATGTATCTTATTGATGAGCTATCGAGGGAGAGGCGCTTCAAGGAAGTTTTTAGACATGCTATCAGATCTTAGTTCAACATGTTCTTGTTTCCTTCTATCACTGAGATTGTGAATTAGGTGCTGATTACATAGCGGAACTTGAGGGAATATGAGGGTACAAAATAGGGGAGTGATGTTTCTTGCCCTAGTGGATCTACGTCTTCAGGCTGGAAGCGTTGTTTTGAGGATTCTCATGATTTTAGTGCTAGTCAGGCTATGGGTGCAGGTAGCTTAGTGTTTTTCCATCATTGTGGTAGGTGAGGCCACATGAAGAATCAGTGTGAACACGAACCAGTCGAGTACCAAGCTTTCGGTAGGATGGGGAACATGCAACGGTTTTATAGGACCTTCCCTCTAGCTGTGAGTGGTAGGGGGTTATCTCTGATGTTAGGTTCAGGAGCAGGGTCTTTAGCTCTGCACCAGGCTGGGAGTTGGAGTATTACATTCTTTTTAGTCCTGTGCAGTGGTGGTCGTGGCTGTGGTAGCAAGACACTGGGTTCTCAGAGACAATAGGGCGGATCATATCAGGGTATCTAGGCAGGGTCATAGGGATGTGGTACAAGATAGACTTATGTGAAGCAATAGACCCAATAGAAGAAAGATCCCAGACTTTCTATAGTGAGATGTATGATATTAGTATCTTTTACCATTTCATCTTCTCTTTTGGATATAGTTGCCTCTCATAGATTTATCTCAGAACGAGTAGTAAAGAGCCTTTGGCTTGTTGTTTTTCTTTCTGAGGTAATTTTGATGCTAGACACACCTTTGGGAGTTAGAATAGGTGATGTTCACTAGTTTATAGAATGTCCCCTTGAGTTTGGTGGGTGAAAATTCCTCTAGAGTTTGTATGTCCTCAAGATGACAGGGTTTGATGTCATTCTCGGAATGGACTGACTCATGACTTATCAAGCGTACATTGACTGGTATTTCCATAGGGTGACTTTAAAATCACCATAGAGTATAGTGTTTATTCACAAGGGTTAATGGGATGTCCAGGAGTGCAGAGATGGACCCAAGCATCGTGGGATTGGTGGGATGACATCCCGGATTTCTAGTTTGTTTCTAGATGGTCAGGGAGTGAGTCATTTTTACTTTCCTCCAGTGGTTAAGCTCTTCAAGGATGTCTTTCCCAATGAATTTTCTGGTTTACCTCCTGACAGATAGGTGGATTTATCCATCAAGTTATTGCCAAGAGTTGCACCAATATTCATTATTCCTTACAAGATGGTTACGTCAGAGTCGCTGGAGCATAAGAGATAGCTAGAGGACTTGTAGGTGAAGGGGTTTATCAGACCCAGTACTTCTTCGTGGGGTTCCCAAGTCCTTTTTATAAAAAATGTAGACAAAACTCTTAGGTTATGTGTGGATTATCGGAAACTGAACCAGTTGATGGTTAAAAACCGATATCTCTTTCCACAAATATATGACCTATTTGATCAGCTTCGAGGAGCTCTAGTGTTCTCAGAGATCGACCTAAGGTCAGGATATCACCAGGTGTGTTTTTACCAGCAGACATACCTCATACATCCTTTTAAGGGTTCCCCCTCATCCCTTGAAAGAGGGGTTATCAAAAAACAATAAAAAATAAGGCCTTCGAGTCATTCGGGTAGTAGGTATGGGTTATACAAGTATCTAGTTATGTCATTTGGTCTCACGAACGCGCTAGTGATTTTCATGGTGCTGATGAACTGAGTGTTCCCTCCTTACCTGGATTCTTTTGTGGTGGTTTTTTTGGATGATATCTTGGTGTATTCTCATAATTTATATGACCATTCCAATCATCTTGAGATATTTTTGAATACACTGAGAGTGCATCAGTTATATGATAAACTCTCAATGTTCCACTTTTGGATGGATCAGATTCACTTCCTGGGTCACATTATCTTAGAGACAGGAGTGTCAGTGGACTCAGAGAAGGTGAAATATTTAGTTTCCCTGGAACAACTCAAGAACAGTTTTTACATATTGAGATTCTTGGGGTTAACTGGATATTATATGCATTTTATATAGGACTTATCATGCTTAGTAGTGCTGTTGAAGGGATTGCCTAAGAAGGGTGTGATGTTTGTGTGGTCAGAATCTTTTGAGACAACCTTTCAGGAGCTGAAAGAGAGGATAACATTAGCACCAGTCTTGATACTTCCAGATAAGGGAAAGAGATGCATAGTGTACCATGACACCTTAGGTATTGGGCTGGGGGCAGTGCTGATGCAGGGAGATAAAGTAGTGGCATATGGGTATCGACAGTTGAGGCCTCATTAAAAGATTTACCCTAAGCATGATTTCAAGTTAGCTACAGTTGTTCATGGGTTGCGTTGTTGGAGACATTATTTATTGGGAGAGAATTTTGTGGTGTTCATAGAACACAAAAGTCTAAAATATATCTTTACGCAGTGTGATCTGAATTTGAGGTAGCAAAGGTGGGTGGAGTACCTACAGTATTTTGACTTTGAGATTTCCTACACACCTGGTAATGGAAATGCGGTAGCTGATGCACTAAGTAGGAGGACTCATATATAGGTAGTGCAGTAGGCCAGTAGTGAGTGGTAGCTCATGACGTTGTTCTTTGAGATGCATCTGGAGGTGCATGACAGATAGGGGAAGACTTTTATTTCATCCTTAGCTATTACCTCTACCCTACTTGATAGAGTTAGGATGAGGTAGCTATTGGATTCATAAGTCCTAGTATTATGGGAAGGTGTGGCAGGTGAGGACCCTCCTCCTGGTTGGACGGTAGGCGATGATGAGATCTTATGCATCAATGTATGTGTCTGGGTTCCAGTGGATATATGTGAGGATTTGATGAGGGTTTTTCATGCTTCATCTTGGGAAGTGCATCTTGGGGTTACCAAGATGTACTATGACTTGTGACGTTAGTAATGGTGGCTAGGAATGAAGAGAGAGGTAGCTTGTTTTGTTATGAGGTGTTCCACCTGTCAGTAGGTGAAGGCAGGACATCAGCAACCAACTGGGATTTTATAGAAGTTACCCATCCCAGAGTGGAAATGTGATGATGTCATGATGGATTTCGTGATGGATTTACCAAGGTCTCCTCAAGGTAATGATGTTGTGTGGGTTGTCATTGATAGTCTTACGAAGGTCGTACATTTATTTCTGATTAAGGAGACCTTCAATGCTAATGATCTTTGAAAGCTGTACATCCAAGATGTGGTACGACATCATGGGGTACCACGCACTATAGTTTCAGATAGGGATTCCCACTTTACATCTCATTTTTGGAAAAAAAATTTAGAGGGTTCTAGGTATACAGGTCCTTCTAAGCATAGCATACCACCTTCATATTGATGGTCAGTCAGAGCATACGATACAGGTGCTAGAGGACACGATTCAAGCATGCGTCCTAGATTTTGGGGGCTCTTGGGAGAGGCACATTCCCCAAGTTGATTTCACCTACAATAATAATTATCAGGCGATGATACATATGGAACCATATGAGTCTTTATACGGTAGTCCATTCCATTCTTATTTGTGCTGGTTAGAGGTAGAAGATGCATCTTTACTGGGACCGTGTCTCATGTAGGATACTTTTGGGAAGGTCCAATTGATTCAAAAGTGGATGGCTATTGCACAGTCTCTTCAGAAATCATATTGTTGGAATCCTCATGTATTAATCATGTTTTAATGATCAAAAATCTCATTATTGATCACAAATATTATTCAACCTAGTTAACTTCTATAAATTATATCCAATCATGTGTATTTATGTTTCAAGTTCTCTCATGATTCATAATGGTTAAGATCAATCCATTTCATGCATGTCACTATTTAAGTCTGAATACAGTTTTTTGCCTAAGTACAAGACACCATAATCCAGACACCGTATGCCAGACACCGTGAAGCTAGACACCGTAAGTACAAGACACCATAAGGCAGACACCATAATCTAGACACCGTGAAGCCAGACACCGTGAAGCCAGACACCGTGAAGCCAGACACCGTGAAGCAAGACACCGTGAACAAGACACCATGAAGAAAGACACCATGAACAAGACATCGTGACACTCAGACACCATGACACTCAGACACTGTGTAAAGGAGACACCATTTTCATAACATACCGTGACACCATTTCTTAAACTATTTTGTCATCTTTCAATTTAATTTTTAACGGTCATATTTGATGCCTTTAATGCACTGACATAATTAATGTTTCTTTGTAGACATAGTACGAGGTACGAGGTACGAAAGACATGGAACTTGTCAGATAAAACTCATGCATTCGAAGATAAAGAGTGAAGAGTGTCCAAGAGCAAGAGAGTGCGATATCGAACAAAAAACCAGCCTATGATCACGACCGCAAAGAACATATTGAAAGATTTTCAAAGAAAGAATTGTCTCATGCATGCAATCTGACTCTGCTGAAGAATATATTAAGTACACTGGAATCCATAGAACATCTTCACATCATCAAAACTCGTGAAGAACACAAGCTGAATTGCGACACTCTATTTTTCAAGACAAAAACCAGAGAAGGACTCAGAAGCATTTATGTTTAATCAAAGGAGTATAGAGCTACAATTCAAATCACAAGAGAATTCTAAACTCAAATCTACTCTCTCTCATTGATTCTTTTATTTACTTTTGGAGTAGTGTGTGTACTCTGTATATTCCAAATACACACTGAATCATGTGCTAAACTGGAGGATTTCTAAATCCTTACACCAAACTCTTTATACTTTTTTTTACCCACGACAACTGTGGAAGAGGTCCCTATGTGTCCTGGCTATTATTATTTTTTTACCCACGAAAACTGTGGAAGAGGTCCCTGTGTGGCCTAGACAGTCTGTGTATTGTTGTTAACCCCGATCCAGGGTGTGGATCAAAGTTTATTTATATAAACTTCTTGGTGTAAGGTGATCACCAAGTGGAGTGGATTAGGTCTCGGCTTGAGACTCAACCACTTGTTTCATATCTGTTGTGCTATTTAAATTTAGTCTTCTCTGTTTTATTGCTTTATTGCATAATCTAGGAAACACTAATTTCACTTTGATAGTTAGTCTTGGAAAGAAGTTATAACTGATTTGTCTTAGTAGGATAACTTCAAAAGTAATATTAATAATAGAAATTAAGTTTACTGAGAATTAATCAATCTTATAAGAAGTAGTTTAAAAAGTCAAACTCTTATAACAGTATAACCTTGATTAATTGGGCTGTATCTATTTTTGGGGAAACCATTTCTAGTGAAAATAATATTCTTTTAATATAAATTTTTATAGTTACTCAATTCACCCCTCCCCTCTTGAGTAAAATAATCTGACCAAAATTTGGTATCAGAGGTTGCTTTGTTAGGACTTTATGTAATCTTACTCAACTGTGATTGTATTTGTACTTTAGAGATCTATAAATTTCAATTAATTCTAAATTTCTAGCTCTTTTAAAGTAATTCGTTAGTATCGAAAATATATTGGAAGGTGCTTCAACCAACAGACCACCATTATTTAATGGAACCAACTATGCCCAATGGAAAATTAAAATGAAAATGCATCTAGAGAGTATGAGTTTTGAAATTTTTCCATCCATTATAGATGAATACAAACTTCCTGTGACTGATAGAATTACATGGGATGAACCTACCAAAATTGCTTACAATAACAATTGGAAATCCATGAATGCTTTGTACTGTTCCTTAGGAGATGAAGAATTTAATAGGATTTCTGCTTGTAAAACTGCTCATGAAATTTGGGATACCTTGTCTATCTCACATGAAGGCATATCTAGTGTAAAGGAAATGAGACATAATAATTATACTATAAAATATAATAATTTTAAAATGAAACCTGATGATACTATTTCTGACATGTATCTTAGGTTCAATGATATTTTCAACACAATGATTTCTCTAAGAAGAGAAGTCACTTCCAAAGAACAGATCATGATAATTCTTAGATGTCTACCTGACAGATGGAGGGGAACCTTTCTCTCTATTAGAGAATCATGTGACATCACTAAGCTACCTGTAAATGAACTCATTGGGAAACTGATTATGTATGAGGAAGAGATGAACGTAAAAAAAGAAGGGGGGGATGAACCAAAGAGGAAATTTGTAGCATTCAAGACCACCTTCTCAAAGCACAAAGACAAAGGGAAACTGGAAGCTTCTGTAGAAAGTTCCACCACTGAACAATCATCACCTGATAGTGATGAGGAGATGGATCAATTGGCCAAAAGATTCAAAGGATTTTACAAAAAGAAGAACTTTTTCAGAAAGCCTAACTTCAAGGGAAAGTATGATCTAAAAGGAAACTGGAAAAAGGACTAGAAAAGAAGTGACAAAACTGATGAAATTGTATGCTATGAATGTAAGCACAAAGGACATATAAAGGATGACTTTACAAAGATCAAGTATAAGAAGAAATATGAGGACAAGTACAAGAAGTACAAAAAGGAAATGAAAGCAACCTGGAGTGCCTCTGAGGATAGTTCAAGTGACTCAGAGATATCACATGATGAACATGCTTACAAAGACAATATGTTCTTTATGAAAAACACATCTGAGGTAACACTGAACTCTTCTATACATAATTCATACTATTCTGAAGAGGAAAGTGACTCTGAAAATATTTCTAATGAAGAAATTTTTGAATATTGATACATGCTTGAAGAGACATGCAATGAATTAAAAGATAAATATAAATCATTGAAGAAATAGCATGATCTCACTGTAAATGTTAAATCTGAACTTACTACTGAAAAGGAGAAAAATACTAAACTGCTCAAAGAAAACAATGAATTAAAAATGTCTAATGAGCAATTAAAAAGTGACTTAGAAAAGTTTACTAATGGGAAAAATACCCTTACCCAAATTCTAGGAAAACAAATTGCCCGCAAATACAATACTAGCATTGGTTATCAACCTGGTAAAAGAAACCTTGGTAGAACGAATTTTGTTTCCAATTCTAGGACATATAATTTTTTCCCCAGTTCTGGACATAACTCAACTAGATCAAGTCATGAAACATATTATACAGTTTCAAGTTTTTGTGGACCAAATACAGTTTATTTTTCAAATACTTTACATAATTCTTATAGGAAACCTATGAGACAAATATGGGTTCCTAAAGCACTTATTACTAGTGTTACTGGACCCAAATGAGTATGGGTACCAAAATCTGTCTTTGCTTGATCATGTTATAGTAAAGCTACTTAAAGAGATCCTACAAAAATCTATGGTACTTGGATAGTGGATGTTCAAGGCACATGACAGGAGACTAATCATGCTTCAAGAACCTGATAAAAGTAGATGGAGGACATGTCACATTTGGTGACAATGAAAAAGGGAAAATCATTGGCTTAGGCTAGATTGGTAACTCTGATTCGATTTTAATTTCTTAATTACTGTTTGTTAATGGATTAAAATATAATCTGCTTAGTATCTCACAATTATGTGATGATGGATATCATGTTAAATTTGAAAATGATGCCTGTAATGTCTTTAATTCTAAAGATGAATTAGTATTTTCTGCATCAAGGAATGAAAAAGTTTATTCTGTTAATTTAGAATCATTATATTCTCAAAATGCTTCATGCTTAAGTGTATTGCATAAAGAATATTGGCTTTGGCATAGGAGACTAGGACACTGTAATGTTCACTCCCTTAAAAAGCTAACGAGAAAAGGCCTAGTTAAAGACTTACCCAAACTTGAGTTTCCACATGACAAAGTATGTAATCCTTTTCAAAAGGTAAAACAACACAAAATATCTTTCAAAACAAAGAAATAAGTTTCTAATTATCAACATCTCGAATTGGTTAACATGGATTTGTTTGGACCATCTAGAGTTTCTAGTTTAAATGGAAAGAACTATGATTATGTTCTGATAGATGATTTTTGTAGATATACCTGGACCTTCTTTATGGATCACAAAAGTGAAGCCTGCTCTTATTTTACTAAGTATGCCAAGTCTATATAAAATCTTAGTGGCCTTAAAATTAAATCTTTAAGAAGTGATCATGGCCATGAATTTGAAAATCAAGAGTTTGAATCCTTTTTCTCACAAAATGGTTATAGTCACAATTTATATGCCCCTAGAACACCTCAGCAGAATGGTGTTGTAGAAAGAAGAAATAGAACCTTGAAAGAAATTTCTAGAACAATTCTTAGTGAATATGAATTACCTATTTAATTTTGGGATGAAGATGTTAATACAACATGCTACATAATCAATAGATTCTTGATTAGACCAATTATCAAAAAGACCCTTTATGAACTCTGGAACAATAGGAAGCCTAAGGTTAATTACTTTAGAGTTTTTGGTTGCAAAGTCTTTATTCTCAACACTAAGGATAATCTTAACAAATTTGTATCCAAAAGTGATGAAGGAATTTTCCTAGGTTATTCAATTTTAAGCAAAGATTATAGATTATTCAATAAGTGAACTAAATGTGTGGAAGAATATGTTCATATCAAGTTTGATGAAACAGATCCACATGAGCCTAGAACCATCCTAGAAAATTTGGAGGATGGTGTATCAAATCTGAACATCAACTCAAAATCCTCAAATTCCTCTGTGAAAGAATCTTTGAAAACTTCCAATTCTATAAATTCTCTACAATCGAGTCATAATGAACCTAAAATCACTAGTCCCTATTTTTATAGAAAGGTTAGAACCCTTAAAACCCATCCCTTAGATGTTGTCATAGGAGACTTAGAGAAAGGAAAACAAACTAGAGCTTCTCTTAGAAATCAGGTTGAACATCAAGCCTTCTTGTCACAACTTGAACCTAAAAACATTGATGATGCCATCAATGATGAATTTTGGGTGATGGCTATGCAAGAAGAACTAATCAGTTTGAAAGAAAAAAATTTTAGAAACTTGTTGAAAGACCCAAGGACACATTCATAATAGGCACTAAATGGGTGTTTAGAAATAAGGTAGATGAAGCTGGAAATATATTTAGGAATAAGGATAGATTAGTTGCACAAGGCTATAGTCAAGAAGAAGGAATTGACTATGAGAAGACCTTTGCTTCAGTAGCCAAACTTGAAGCCATCAGAATCCTACTTGCTTATGTTGCACATCTGAATTTCAAACTATATCAAATGGATGTTAAGAGTGCATTCTTAAATGCGTATATAGCTGAGGATGTATTTGTCGAACAACCCCCTGGATTTACAAATACTCATTTTCACAATCATATTTTCAAACTATCAAAAGCTTTATATGGTTTAAAGAAAGCTCCAAGAGCTTGGTATGACATATTGAGTACTTTTCTCATTTCCAAAGGTTATAAACGAGGAATAAATGATCCTACCCTCTTTATAAAACGAATTTATAATGATGTTTTAGTTGTTCAAATCTATGTAGATGATATTATTTTTGGATCTTCAAAAAATTCATTATGTATTGATTTCTCTAAAATGATGAAAAATGAATTTGAAATGAGTTTAATGGGAGAACTAAAATTATTTCTTGGATTTCAAATCTTTCAAAATAATTATGGAATTGTTTTAAATCAAATTAAATACACTAGAGATCTTCTAAAACGTTTTGGGTTGGATAACACTAAAAGTAGTTACACTGCACTAGTGCAGAAAACATTTTTAACGTCACCATTTTTTAAGTCGGTTATTTTAATAACCGACGTAAAAAATGAGGTATCTAATGAATTTTTTACATCAGTTATTTTATAACCGACGTAAAAAAGGCGACATCTAAGGCCTTTTTGACATTGGTTATTTGACAACCAACGTAAAAACCCAACCCGTAGAATTTTTTATGTCGGTTATTTTATAACCGATGTAAAAAAATCTGTGTGTTAATTTTTTACGTCGGTTATTTTATAAACAATGTAAAAACTGTGGTTTATAATGTGTTTTTTACGTTGTTTATAGAATAACCAACGTAAAAGACCAACACATGGGTTTTTTTACACCAGTTATAAAATAACCGACATAAAAAATGCGGTATCTGATACATTTATAACGTAGGTTATTATAATAACCAATGTTATAAATGTAATAAAAATATTTTATAATGTCATTTATTAAATAACTGACATTATAAAACATTTAAAAAATTTATCACGCCCCGTGGATTGTCATTTCTGATTTTTCGATTGATAGACCTGTGACTCTTCTCTCTCGTGCAGAAAACCTAGAATTTACTCTTCGATCTCATTTTATTAAACTCATTTTTCCATCATAGTTTATCATCTTTACTCTCCTGGTATCTATCATCTCCACTCACAACACTCAGGTAATCCTCCTATGACTTTATTTCATTCGTTTTTTTTTTCGGATAGTCTATATTTACGTTTTGAGATTTTTTTTGTTTAAACTAGGTAAGATTCTTCGATTTCGAACCCTCTTACCTTTTTTTTCCATCATCATCTTATTTATTATCACCAAATCTATTAGATCGACTCACAATATTCAAGTAAGCCTCACCTACTTCTATTTCGTTTGTTTTTGTTTCACGGATGCCCAACATTTATGGTAATATTTGTTGTTATTAAAAACTAATGATCTCATTCACCTATATTACTACAATTTATATCTAAACCATTGTGATACACCCATTCCATGTACCAGTGTGATTTATTTTATAAGTATATATGGTTTTTCATGGTGGAATGTTTGTTTTGGATCCTTGGTCGTTTTTATTTTGGGTATCACTTTTTGTTGTTCCATAAACTATTTACGTAGCTTATTTTCATGGACAATTATAAGTCTTAATATGATATTAAAACCCGATTCATTGAACAATAGAGAATTTTAGACTAGTAGGAGATACAGTTCATGGTTCTCATTTTGAATAATGGCATGATACTAAAACTAGTAGCTTGAGGTTAAAATCCCTAGATATGCCAAAACTAGTAGCTTGAGGTTAAAATACCATGGTTCTAGGGGGATGTCTAGAGGGTTGGGGCTGTCCAGGGGGTTGGGAGTTGTCCAAAGGGTTGGGGCTGTCCAGGGTGTCCATGGAGGTTGGGGGGGGGGGGCAGTCCAGGGGGTGTGTGTGTGGTGGGGGAGGTGCAAGGGGGTGGGGGTGTCAAAGGGGGTGGGGGTTGTCCAAGGGGGTGGGGGGGGGGGGGTTGTCCAAGGGTGTGAGGGCCTATCCATAGGGTTTGGGGGGGGTTTTGGGGGGTGGGGGACTGTTCAGAGGGTTGGGGGTTGTTTAGGGGGGTCTCCAAGGGGGGTAGGGGGTGGGGTGGTGTCCAGGAGGGGTGGGGGTGTCCAAGGGGGTGGGGGGCTGTCCAGAGGGGTGGGGGTTGTCCAAGGGGGGTGGTGGTGTCCAGGGGGTGTCCAAGGGGGTTGGAGTGGTGTCCAGAGGGTTCGGGGGGCTGTCCAGAGGGTTGGGGGTGTCCATGGAGGTGGGGGGGGGGGGCAGTCCAAGGATGTGTGTGTGGGGGGGGGGGGTCCAAGGGGGTGGGGGTGTCTAAGGGGGTAGGGGGATGTCCAAGGGAGTGGGGGCCTATCTAGAGGGTTTGGGGGTTTGTCCGGGGGTGGGGGTTGTCAAGAGGGTTGGGGGGTATCCAGGGGGTGTCCAAGGGGGTAGAGGGTGGGGGTGGTGTCTAGGAGGGGTGGGGGTGTCCAAGGGGGTGGGCGTGGTGTCTAGAGGGGTGGGGGGATTTCTAGGGGTGGGGGCTGTCTAGAGGGGTGGGGGCTATCCAAGGGGGTGGTGGTGTCGAGGGGGTGTCCAAGGGGGTGGGGGTGGTGTCCAGAGGGTTCGGGGGGCTGTCCAGGGGGTTGGGGGTGTCCAGGGTGTCCATAGAGGTGTGTGTTTGGGGGGGGGGGTAGTCTAGGGGTGTGTGGGGGGGGGGCAAGGGGGTGGGGTGTATAAGGGGGTGGGGGATGTCCAAGGGGGTGGGGGCCTATCCATAGGGTTTGGGGGTTGTTTGGGGGGGGGCTGTCTAGAGGGTTGGGGGTGTCCAGGGGGTGTCCAAGGGGGTAGAAGGTGGGTGGTGGTGTCCATGAGGGGTGGGGGGTGTCCAGGAGGGGTGGGGGTGTCCAAGGGGGTGGGGGGGGGGGGGCTGTCCAGGGGTGGGGGTGGTGTCCTGAGGGGTGGGGGGTTGTCCAAGGGTGTGGTGGTGTCCAGGGGGTGTCCAAGGGGGTAGGGGTGGTGCCTAGGGGTGGGGGGGATGTCCAAGGGGGTGGTGGTGTCCAGGGGGTGTCCAAGGGGGTGGGGGTGGTGTCCAGGGGGTTGGGGGATATCCAAGGGGGTGGTGGTGTCTGGGGGGGGGTCCAAGGGGGTGGGGGTGGTGTTCAGGGGGTGGGGGCTGTCCAAGGGGGTGGTGGTGTCCAGGGGGTGTCCAAGGGGGTGGGGAATAATTGTCAGTTGAGATTGACTATTTCATCGTGGTTTGTGAGATTATGACATGATGATTGTATGGTTTCATGGATATTAGTGTTGCAATATGATTCTATTTGGTTATATATATTTTGTCCATTCATCGACTATGAGAAAATTATGGGTTATGGGGAGACCATGTCATGGTTTTCAAATATGCGTAGTTATCCTGACCCCATTGTGTCATGATGATTGGATTTACATTGTGATTTTATCCATCAAAGTTTTTATTTTAAATTTGATTTGATTCTCTGGTTTACTCCATTTTCTCTAATTTTCTATCAACCATTGGAGGCCCCATGGTTTTCTTTGATTCCATGGAATTTAAAACTATTATATCTAACTATATTTTCTTTTTAAAATCATATTCAAGCGTATTTTTTTAAATACACATAGATTTGTTTTATATTAAAAAAAATTTTACATTCAAATTATGATTTTTTTCATATAAACATATATTTGTCTTATCTTAAAAAGATGTATAATTTTGATATTTGTTATAGGTAATAATGAGTTGAATTTGGATTACAGCACATCGAATGAGCAATGAATATGAGGAAGGTATTGATGCCTTTTTGGAATTTGTTAAACAAAATGTTTCAAGTAGTGACATTTTTTTCTATCCATGCCTAAAATGTTTGAATATGAAGAAGTTGAAAAGTAGAGAGATAAAAGATCATCTGATTTTTCATGGTTTTAATCCGAGTTACTGCCCTTGGATTTTCCATGGTGAAACTAGACGGAATGTCACTAATGATGATGATTTGCAAGATGGTGACTCCAATGGAATTGAAGAAATGATTCGTGATATTGCAGCAGAACAAATTGAGATAAAACCGACAGTTGCGCATCTTTATGGTGAAGATGAAAAACCATTATATCCTGGTTGTACAGATTTAACGGTTTTGTCAATGGTGTTAAGATTGATTAACCTGAATGAGAAACATGTATGGAGTGATATAAGTTTTATAGAGCTGCTACAATTGATGAAATACATTCTTCCAAAAGATAATGATCTTCCAGATTCACATTATAAGGCTAAGAAAATATTATGCCCGATGGGATTGGGATACAAGAAAATACATGCCTTTCCAAATGACTGTATGATATATATGAAGGAATATGAATTTCTGTTAGAGTTTCCGAAATGTGGTACATCATGGTATAAGGTGAAAGAAAAATCACAGGGTGATGTAGAGATTACAAAGATCCCTTCAAAGGTATTTTGGTATCTTCTTATAATTCATCGTTTCAAACGTTTATTTGCTAATTCAAATGATGCAAAAGGGTTAAGATGGCATGCTGATGATCGATTATGTGATGAAAAAATATGTCATCCAGCTGATTTTCCACAATGGAAGAAAATTTACGAGCAGTATCCAATATTTGGAAATGAAATTAGAAATCTCAAAATAAGGTTGTGCACAGATGGAATGAATCCATACCAGACCCTCAGTAGCACATATAGTTCATGGCATGTTTTATTGGTAATTTAAAACCTGTCCCCTGAAGTTTGTATGAAGTGAAAATATGTCATGTTGATTATAATGATCTATGGTCCGAAGCAACCCGAAAATGATATTTATATTTTCTTGTCATCGTTGATTGATGATTTTAAACTTTTATGGGAGGATGGTATTAGGGTGTATGATTCTTATAAAATGGAATATTTTCAACTACATGAAGTGCTTTTGTTCACTATAAATGACTTCCCATCATATGGAATTTTTTTTGGATACAGTGTTAAAGGGAATAAATCATGTCCAATTTGCGAACAACAGACATCATATTGTCAATTGTATCATGGGAGGAAAACAGTGTACATGTTGGGTAGATCAGATGTATCAGAGACATTAAAATGGATAGTGGGTGGTCCATGTTTAAATGTGATAACATGGTTCAGTTATGACATTAATGGCTATACATTTCATATGAAAGCTCAGGACAACAGAAGTGTAGTTCATAATAGTGGTGTATTGGTGTTTGCAGAAGTAATGCATTTTTCGAGTGCTAAGGACAAAAACCAAATTTTTGCATCAAGTGCATATTATGGAGTGATTGAAGACATATGGGAGGTGGATTTATTTAAAATTAAAGTTCTTTTTATTAACTGTAAATGGTTTATTGGTAACAATAGTGTCAGACACGATGAATTTGGAATGACAATTGTTAATCTGAATAGATTGGAAGTCACAACTGATTCTTTTATAATGGTAACACATGAAAAAAAATTCTATGTAGTAGATCAATCAGATATGTAGTGGGATATTGTTTTAAAAGGTAAAAAAAATATGTTAGTGAGGATGAACTTGATTAAGATGTTGATTTATATGAGATCCCTACTTCCATGGAAAGATTAACAAAACATAATGATGAGCATTTTGAAGACATGGTTTGTTCCATAAGGAACGATCACGACGAAGGAATTTGGGAAAACAATCCATTTTTACATTCCTAAAATTACAGGTAAAATTTGTTTATTTTTTGTTTACATTTATTATTTTCATAAAATCATAGATATTGTAAGTTTTTTATTTATTAAAACATGTATTAAAACAAAATAAGTATAAGTTTTTATTTGTTTTATTTTTGTTTTGTTTACTTTATCATGTTTATCATTACATTAATTATATATCTATTGTTTTTGTTCAGGGACAATTAGTTTACCATGTTTACCATGTGTACCAAGTTTACCATGTTTTAATTTTTTTTAGTTTACTTTATCATGTTTACCATTACATAAATTATATATCTATTTTTTTCAGTGACAATTACTTTACCATTTTTACCATATTTACCAGGTTTACCATGTATATTTGTGAACTAATGTTTTTATTTTTGATTTGAAGGATAATGACAGATCAACCACATGATTCTGGAGATTATCATATTGGTCATACCTCTAGGGAGGAACATTCACATGCTCCTTTTTATGTTCCCCAATCTTCCTCATGTGCTCTCATTACTACAAAGAGTTCAAGAGTTGGTAAAAGTGGGTGCACACATTTACCAAAATTATCACTTGCCCGTACGCAGGATCAGAGGACACTCATTGAGTTTGATGAGGATGATATTCCTAGAGGTCCAAATGAAAAAGATTTTAAGATTTTTGTATCCACTCAGGGTAAGAGAAAAGTAATCATTTTATATGATGACTGGAGAAGTGTGGACAAAGAGATAATCTCTCAGTTGTGGGAGATGATTTTGGTAAGATCATTTGATATTTTTTACCTATTCTTTAAATGTTTCTAGTATATATAATATGTTTAATCTCTTCTTTATCAGATGACATTGGATATTCCTGACACTGGAGGAGTCAGGAAGAAATGTTTATCGATGGATTCCAGGAGATGGAGGGATTTCAAATCAACCCTCACATCTGATTTCATTTTTGGTCATAGGATTCATGACAATCCATGTCATATATATCCTTTCATATATGAAGACACATGAATACATTTTGTTGAAAGTAGAGGAAAATAATCATTTTTTCTAAGGGCAATGTAAACTTTTATAATCTTTCTTATATAAATGGTCTTATTACTGTTTTGTTAATGATTTATTATTCTTAATTTATAGAAAACAAGGAAATATCATCAGGAGATCCAATCTAAAAATGTATACCCTCATAGTTTATCTCGGAGAGGGTATACATTATTGGAAGAAAAAATGATGGCAGAAAAATTACAAAAACTAAGAGCTGAGTCTTCAAGGTCTGGAGAGGTGGACCCTCCATCCCCTCCATCTGGACATGAAAAATGGAAGAGAGCTCAGATGGGGAAAAAAGGGTAATATATTTTAGAAGATTCGAAAATTATAGCTGAGAGGATTGTAAGATATCTATTTTATTTATTTAAGTTAACTATTTTCTTCATATAATTTAAATCATTAAAGAAATGTTCAATTAATTAATATAGGATTCTCTTGAGGAGCAGAGCTCACTGGGGGTATTTAAAGCTACTGGGAGGCAATATATTTTATCTGCAGCATTGGGAAAGCCCAAACATCCTAGTCATGTACGAGGATATCCGACAGGTGTATCGGTAAGAAAAGTGTTTCCACATTCCTCAACTACTTACGTTGAGGGTGGTTATAAAAAAAATAGAATCCTTGGAGGCTGAAGTTCATAATATTAATGCGACGATGTAGGAAAAGATTATAGCATCAGTACAGTCTATGTTTGTAGACATGCAAAGACAATTTCAGACTACAACTCCCACTCCTCCACCTCCCCTTGCTGACCCCGTTATTTATCCTCCACCTCTGCCAATAGCTCCCACTCCCCCACCTCAGCCCGCGGACCCCATTTTTTATCATACTCCTCTTCCACAACTTCTTACTTATTGTGAGTTGTATGTTGATGATCCTGAACATCATATAGTTGCATATGGGTTGGTATATTGTATAGGAGATACAGTTCATCATCAACAATTAGAGGTAGAGAATCAGAGGGTCACTGTACATGATATTATAGACAGATTAGCTCGAGTACCATTACCTACAGATGTGGTGATAATAGTTAGACATAGTATCGACCATTTTTTAATTTGTCCATCCAGACTTCTTCGACTCATTACCATAGAGGTATGTATGTTATATCTTCTATTTTATTTTTTTATTAAATTTTTTTTATCATTTGAAAACTAATATAATTTTCTATTTATTTTTATAGGAATACTTAAAAGGTAAAGAAATAATGTATAGAAAACAACAAAGACAAATGGATATGACATCAGATACAGATTCTAGTAGTTTTGACAGATTGACAAGATATTCAAATTTTTTGGCGGATCATTATGAGTTTCCAATGGAAGCTCATGTTTGTGGACGTGCAATAACGGTGTGGATTATGAAAGATGATATCATGGAGATTGTTACTGGAGATAAGTTGGGCATCAATGTGGTGTATATTTTTTCCATTAAAGTCTTAACACCTTTTCCCTGCGTTATATTTATTAAAAATGTATACTTATATTTATTTTGTATTAGGTATATTTATAACATTTTTGAGAAGAATGAGCGGACAGATGTATATGGGTTTATGGACCCGCATTTGATTTCCCCTGAAGCATGTGCATTGGATGTGGAACAAAGAATGGTTTATATTGCTAAAAGACTTGAATAGAATATAGTCACACAATATTGGATGATGCCTTTTTTTGAGAGGTATGAAACACATCTCTCTCAAATAGTTAATTATCTTTTAACATAAAAACCACTAACCTTAAATTTTTTTTATCAGTGATCATTGGATGTTCGGGGGTTTTTTCCCAAGGGAGAAGACACTTTATTGGATATGCTCTGTCCATGGTGATGTGCGGGAAAGTTTTAAGAAAATGTTGGAAAAGTAAGTTTCAATTTTTCAATAGTTTTCTATATTATAATGAATTTTAAATTTATCTCATTCGTATTATTTTCTAACAGGGGATGGGTCTACTTTCGAAAAAACACAAAGAAAAGGAGTGAGAGATCAAATATGTAAATGTAAAGGTAAATATCCATTTATAATTTGTACTATTTGATTTATTACATAAAAATAATATATTGAATTTACAATCATTCAAATATAATTGTCATGAACAACAAGGCATCATCGAATTTGGATATTATATGTTAAGATTTATGTATGAAATAATAACAACTTGGACAGTTGTGAACTTTGACATGGTAAGATTTCATTTTAAAATTTTCCATAATATTTCATTTGATTTATTCATTATAAACATTAACTATTATCCTTTTAATTTGTATCTATTTGATGACCCTCAACCCTATAGTGTTGAAGACGTCAAACACTTATAAGTGGAATGGTTAAATTATTTTATAGGTTTGATTGATTTTTATTTGTTTATAGTGTAAAATGTAATTTTGAATACTGTCATTGTAATTGTGTATTTTGTAGTCGTTTAAGTTGTATTTAGTTTTTTTTAAGTTGACATTGTAAGTTTTGAATGTTATATATGTGAATGTTTAATTTTTCTCTACTTCTTGTTTTGGTCTACTTATGATGGTTTTTCTGGTATGGATTCTGGTCTGGGGGGAGGGGTTCCAAGGGTGTGGGGGTGTTTAATGAGGTGGGGGTATCTAGGGGTGTGGGAGGGTTGTCCGGTGGGGTGGGGGGTATCCTGGGTGTCCATGAGAGTGGGGGGGAAGTCTAGGGGGTGGGAGCATTTCTAGGAGGGTGGAAGGACTGTACAGGGGAGTGGGGGGCTGTCCAGGGGGTGTCCAGGGGTGTGGGGGTGTCCTGTGGGGTGAAAGGGGTTTTTAGGGGTGTGGGAGGGCTGTCTAGTGGGGTGGGGGGGGGGGGTCCAGGGTGTCCATGGGGATGGGGGGGGGGTAGTCCAGGGGGTGGGAGAGGAAGCGCCACCATCCCTCGGGGGGTTGAATGCTGCTGGAAGGTACTCATCACTCCCACATGTGAAACATTTTGAGATATCAATCTTCGCATGTGGGAGTGATGAGTACCTTCCAGCGACATACCCCCTGAGGGATGGCGGTGCCTCCTCTCCCAACACCAGTTGTCCAGGGGGTGGGGGTAGTCCAGGGGTGTGGGGGGTGTCCAGGGGGTGGTGGGGCAGTCCAGGGGTGTGGGGGTGTCCAGGAGGGTGGGGGGGGGGGGTTGTCTAGGGGTGTTGGGGGCTGTCCAGGGGGTGGGGGCACTACCACAAAACTGGGCAAGGCAGGCACCTGCCTTTATCTGCGCTAACAGAAAAGCGCTAATAAAGGGGTTGACCTTTATCAGTGCTAAAAAAAGTGCTGATAAATTCACCCTTTATCAGAGCTAAAACAAGCGCTGATAACAGTGTACCCTTTATCAGTGCTTTTTTAGTGCTGATAAAGGGTGCATTTATCAGCGCTTTAAATATCCATTTATCAGTGCTTTTCTTAGCACTAATAAAGGTTACATTTATCAGCACTGATAATATTTATTTTATAAATTAAATAAAAAACACATGTTATAACTATATATATATATATAATCAAATAATTATAAGATTAATAATAAATATATTTATTAGATTTATAAGATTTATTATATTTATTAATTCATTATATTTATTAGATTTATTAATTCATTATATTTAATATATATATTTATTATATTTGTTTATATTTAATGTATTTGTTTTATTTATAAATATATAATACGTTTTAATATATATATATATATAATTAAAATTATTGAATATATATGTGTTTTCCAATGAATTGGGGTCAATGAATATATCATACATGCGTGTATATATATATGTGCATGAATAATGTTCATTTATAGATTATAATTACATATCACGTTGATGTGTTATTGATTTATAATTCATTATGTTACCCATATAATATATATGTTATAAAAAATGTATGATTATAATTAATATTAAATTATATTTAAAAAATATATATATATTTTATTATATTTTCAATGATATATATATAAATATACCTTTAAAATAATTTTATAAGTATAAATAGATATATATTTATTTAGAGTTATAATTATTAATATATATATATATATATATATATATATATTTATCATAAATATCATTTTAAATAAATATATAATAATATAAATAAATTATTAAATTTATACATTTATCAGCGCTTTTATTAGCACTGATAAACTATGTCTTTATCAGTGCTATAAAAGCGCTGATAAAGAGTGTCTTTATCAGCACTAAAAAAGCGCTGATAAAGGGGGTATTTATCATCGCTTTTCATTTTAGCACTGATAAAGACCCCCTTTATCAGCGCTTTTTACTAGCCCTGATAAAGGTCCACATGAGATTTACAAAATCCACTAGGTCCTCCTCCTCCTCCCCGCACCCTGTCAAGCTTTCGCGGAAGCCCTGCCCTACACCGTTGCCTCCTCTCCGCCGCTGTCTCCTTTCCGCTGTGGCTTCCACCTCCTTCTCCTCCTCCTCCACCGCGGTCGTCGCCTCCTCCTCCTCCTCTGGAACCTACTTCTTCTTCTCCTCCTCCTCCACCGTGTCTCCTCCTCCTCCTCCTCCTCCTACTACTACTACTCTGCTGCCTCCGATGCCTCTGAGATGCCTCTGCAACCTCTACTGCCGCTACGCTACCTCTGCACTACCTCCGTGCTGCCTCTGCGATGCCTCTGCTATCGATGCCTCCTCCTCCTCCACCACCAGGTACTCCTCCTTAAGGTGAGTAAAATTTAATTTGCATGAATTAATTATGTTTGCATTTATTGTCAATATTGAGATTAATTATGATTTGGTGTGATTCTTGTGTGTGATGTTTATGTGTGTGACACATGTATATGTGGTTGGTTACTTTTTTGATCTTGATTAGCTCTCCCCACTTACAGTGGGTCTCACCACCACAACACATAAAAAACAATTTGAGGAGGGAATCTCTATAGACAACCTCTCACAAAACTACTCCAAACCAATACTAAGTGATCCCCATTTCTATATCTCACATCATATTATCATACAAAAAATGATCTAAGGAGGGAATCACAATATCCAACCTCTATCACAAGTCAAAATGCACCATCAATAGGTGGATCCCATGGAAGTCACACACCAATCCCCTTTGACCAATGCCTTCTCACTCAAAGTAGGGTCCTACCAACACCTTATCACTTAAATAAAGGCCATCCATCTTGTCTCATGACACAAAATATATAAATAGTAAGCTAAGGAGGGTATCTAGATAGCCAACCTCTCGTACTAGCTAAACCACATCATCAATAGGTGGGCCCCATGGATGATCATACTTCAACTAGGTGAAAGTCATATGAAGTCCCAATCTCTTAGTCGGTCTGACCATAAATGATAAAAGTCACCATCCATTTAGCCTTTCATAATAATCTCCTTAAAACCATCTTGGTTATACATGAATATTATTCCCAACCTATCAACATTCTAATTCCTCCTATAAGGGAATCTACTGGGTTCTACAAACCTAACCCATCTCTACTCATTGATACCAACACACACTGATCTCTACATGGTAATGTCACAACCCACATGCTATACTTGATCTAGGCCACGATATTCTAGTCAATATCATCTTCTAATTCCCACATTAAATCTAATTAAAACTAAATAATGACCATCCTAAGAAACTCACACTAAGAGCCTTGGATACCCTATGCTAAGTCATCTAGACTATTACCATGACCCTCACTTAGGTACAATATCATATCTCCCCTTGGAGATCTCTTAATACAATTATAAGAAGGAAATTATCTATGTCACACTTCACCAATACCTATGTGGAATATCCTACTCATCACACACACCATGACTCTTATATATCCTTAAGAGTGTGTTCCTCATCATACGTGAGATATAAAACTATATGATCCATCTTTTTTAGGCCTAAGACTCTAATACCTACTCAAATAGCCTTAGAAAACCTAACTAGGCTATAGAAATCTCATACCAAACCTGATCCTCTCATAAACACAACTACTCCATGGAGACATAATCTCTGGATGATCAAAAAATCACAAACATTCAATAAAACCCTAACTCTATCTCTTAGTGGATCAAAAACACCCTATTTATTTACCTTGGTTGCTCTTGATTTCAATCCCTTTCACTGGAACACATATACTCATGAATGAATGCACAATCATGCATAAATTAGAACATGGTTTTGTATTATAGGGTCCACCTACCTCAAAAAATGGAGTAACCCCCTCACCAAGATCAACTCATCCTCAACCAAGACTATACATGCCTTATCTAATCGTGTACCAATGATTGAGACCCAATCTCAAGGCACAATTCCCAAATAATTAATTATAGAAACTTATAATTAATTATTCACCTTAATATAATTTGGAATAATCTTTCAAAAACTCACTGGGAAACACAACACCACCTAAACCACACAAAACATGGTGTGTTCATCATACGAGGATAACCTCTAGCCAATACAAACAAAATCTACATCATCTGAATTGATTTGAAGATGATATAGTGAAATCATCACACAAATCCTAGTTAAAATCATCCCAAATCATAGAGAAATAAAGGATAATAATAATGGAGGAATTACGAGTGAAAAACTCACTAAATCACTATAAAAAACTCCCAAGAACCACCCCTCTTCAGGGGGGATCGAAGGGAGGAAGAGAATGGATGAATCCCAAGAACCACCCAAGATTTTCTATTAATGACCATGCCCCCACCATTTTTGAAGTATCTAGTTTTTTTATCTAAATTATATTCATATTACTTCTCCCCTAACCTATATACCCATCCAAAGGATTTTAAATAGGATGAATATAAATAAATAATGGATGAATTCCAATCGGTTGACAAAAGAGTATGAAGGTGTGAAAGAGTTTATCAAGTTTGCAAAAGATCATGCATGTGACCCTTCTCAAATCCTTAGTCCGTGTTTGTGCTGTTGTTATTAAAAAAAATTAGTCCAGAGGATTTGGAAGAACACTTGATCTGTCACAGAATAGATCAGAGTTATACATGTTGGGATAAACACGGGGAAACAACGAATGTAGGTAGTGGTTGGGATAACACTACGTTTTATGGATCATCTGATATGATTACAAACATGAACAATGAAGATGACCGTATGGAGGATGTGATTATAGATGTGAATGATGATGAAGATAGTATTGAGGAAATGACAAGGATCGTCGAATATAAACTTCGTGATTGCCCAAAATTGTTTGAGAAGTTAAAAAGTTATGCAAAGACGCCAGTGTATGCTAGTTTCACTAAATATATAACATTGTCAGCCGTACTGAAGCTGTATAATTTGAAAGAAGACAATGGGTGGAGTGAAACCAGTTTTATGAAACCACTTACTCTCCTGAATGACATGCTCCCAGAAGATAATGAGATCCCAAGCTGAACATACAACGCCAAACGAATGCAACGCTCGATGGGTATGATCTCTGAAAGAATACACGCCTACCTGAATGACTGTACACTATTTCTCAAGGACCAAAAATCACTTAAATAATGCCCAAAGTTTATTGCTTCTCGATACAAGAAAGATGAATACATTCCTACTAAATTTTTATGGTACTTTCCAATCATTCCAAGGTTTAGGCGCCTATATGGAAGTGAGGAGACTGCAGGACAATTGACATGGCATGAAGATACAAGAATTAAAGATGGGATACTACATCACCCGACAGACTCTCCTCAGTGTAATAGAATTGATCATGAGTATCCTAAATTTGGAAACGAGTTGAGAAACCTTCATCTTGCGTTATCTACAGATGGAGTGAATCCTTTTGGTTTTCAAAGAAACAGTCACAGTACATGGCCGGTTATGTTGGTAAATTATAACTTACTACCGTGGTTATGTATAAAACAAAAATACATCATGTTATCTATGCTTATATCAGGACCAAAACAACTGGGTAATGATATTGATGTTTATTTAGCTCTATTGATCGAAGATTTGAAATTATTGTGGGATTCAGGTGTTACATTGTATGATGCTTACAGAAAGGAAGATTTCAATTTGAGAGCCATGTTGTACGGGATGATAAATGACTTCCCTGCTTATGCAAATTTGTTAGGATGTATCATTAAAGTAACTCAAGGGTGTCCCATTTTTCAACAAGGTACACAATCAATTAGGTTGAAACATTCATCAAAAATGTGTTTTTAGAAAATCATGGATTTCTACCCCGATGACATAAGTACCATTCTTGGATAACATCATTCGATGGAAGTTTAGAAGAACGTACAACACCGTCTCCACTAACAGGTGATCAATTTTTTGAGAAATTTAAAAATTTGGACACTACTTTTGGTAAACCGGCTTCGCAAAACCTTACAAAAATCAGTTGGAAAAAGAGATCAGTTTTTTTTTTGAATTACAATACTGAAATTATTTGTTTTTCAGAAATTTTATTGATGTTATGCATGTAGAAAAAAATGTATTTGATAGTGTCATCATCATGTTGCTAAATACATATGAAAAAACAAAATATGGAATTAAGGCTAGGTTGGACAGGGTTGAGATGGGAATACGAGAATATTTGGCACTAGTGAAGGGTGAAAAACGAACATTTCTTCCTCCTACTGCTTACACTCTATCCAGGAAGGAGAGATATTAGTTTTGAAACTTCTTGAATGACGTAAAGGTTCCATAGGGGTATTCGTCAAATACCAGGAACCTCGTGTCAATGAGCGACTTGAAGTTAAAAGGTCTGAAATCACATGGCTGCCATGTTTTGATGCAAGATCTCATTCCTATTACTTTACGTTGCATTTTTCCCAAGAATGTTCGCCATACATTAACGAAACTGTGTTTCTTCTTCAAATCTATATGCAACAAAGTTATATACCTGGTGAAATTGCTAACTATGGAAAGAGAAATTATCGTCATATTATGTAAATTAGAAATGTTCTTCCCACCTTCATTTTTTGATATGATGGTTCATTTTATAGTCCAATTGGTGAGAGAGATTCAACTATGTTGTCCTGTACATTACAGATGGATGTACCCCATTGAATGGTATATGGAGATTTTTAAAGGGTACGTCAAAAATCGAAGTCAGCTAGAGGGTTGTATTACAGAGCGATATATTTTTGAGGAAGCTATTGAATTCTGTACCGAATACCTATCTGGTGTGGAAAGAATTGGCCTACCAAAATATCGTCACACTGGGCAACTTGTGGGTGAAGAAATTTCTGGAAGACAGGTTGTCACAATCAATATTACAGATCGGGAGCAGGCCCACCTTTATGTTTTGCATAACAGTTTCGACGTTGACCCATATATTGAAATCCACAAAGAAATTCTTAGGCATTTGAATCCATATAGAGATGAAAAATGGATATCAGATACACATAATTGATAGTTTATAGGATGGTTTTAGGACCATATTTTTAAAAAGTCAGATGAAAATACAGATTCAATTTCAGAACGACTTTGATGGCTAGCCAGATGACTAAGTGTGTATGTATTATCTTACAATGATTATGTAGTTAATGTTTATACATTTATACTAATGAACATGATGGAGATTGTACCATGCAGAATAGTGGGGTTACACTTGTGGATGAAGCGATGCATGTTTCCAGTGCTAAGGACAGAAATCCAATTTATTCAAATATGTCATACTTTGGCATTATCAAACAAATATGGGAGTTTGATTATATGGAATTCCAAGTTCCGATTTTTCAATGCAAGTGGGTTGATAACACGAGTGATGTTAAAATAGATGAATTGGGATTCATGAAAGTTGATTTTAGTAAGGAAGGGGAGAAATACGAACCGTTTATAATGGCATCACAGGCAGTGAAAGTATTTTATGTTTCAGATCCCGCAAACCAAAATCGGTCAATTGTTCTGTTATCAACCAAAACAGCTGAAGGGTCAGATGAAAATTCAACGAAGGATGACCCTTTCATTGGGAATTCTCAATCATTTCGTAGTGGTCCCAATGTAGATGACGTTTTTTATGTCATAGGAGACCACAATGAAGGGATATGGATAGTCGATAGAGGGGTCAAATCCCTTCATCCTTTAAAAAAATCGAGTTCAATAATCAGGTTATTTTTTTATTGTAATATAGATTGTGTTACATTATGTTATTATCTGTTCGTTGATGATTTTATGTGATCTAAATTAAATGTTAAACCACTTCTGCAGATAATGACTTCTGCACCTGCTGATGGACCCAATCCCGAGACACAACAGGTCTCTCAACCTGTTGCAGCTAGTCCCACTGTTGAGGTACAACTGGTCTCTCAACTTGTTTCATCTGGTCCCACTACTAAGGTACAAAAGGTCTCTCAACCTGTTGCAGTTGGTCCCACTACTGAGGTACAGCAGGTTTCTCAACCTGTTTCTTCTGGTCCTAGTGCCGATGCTAGCGCTTCGGAGGAACATAATGATGATGCAAAAACCGAGTAAATGGTAGGAAAAGAAACCCCGATGGCACAAAAAAACAGGTGCACCGTAGTTTGACATTTTTAGCCAAAATCCTTAAGGCAAAAGAAAAAGGCATCAAATATGAGGTGGGATGGAATAAGCGAGGCCATCATGTAAACCCCAACACAAGTGACATATGGAATACCAAGCAAACACATTCGTATTGTTTTGATACTTTAGGACAATGATCCACGAGTCATTTTTGACGTGTACGAATCAACCACACCTCAATACAAAGCACGATGTGACCAGTATGGCTAAAAGTGTCTAATATCAGTTTGAAATTGACATAAACTTTAGAAAACAACAAAAGTGACATACGGAATACCAATAAAACACGTTCATATTGTTTTGATACTTTAGGACAATGATCCATGGGTCATTTGTGACATTTAAGAATCGACCGCACCTCAATCCGACGCACGGTGTGACCGGTATGGCTAAAAGTGTCTAATATCAGTTTGAAATTGACATAAAATTTAGAAAACAACACAAGTGATATACGGAATATAGAGCAAATTCATTAGGATTGTTTTAATACTTTATGAAAACGATCCATGATTCATTTGTGACATGTATAAATCAACTGTACCTCAATCCAACGCACGGTGTGATCAGTATGGCTAAAAGTTTCTAATATCAGTTTAAAATTGATATTAACTTTATAAAACAACACAAGTGACATACAGAATACCGAGAAAACATGTTCATATTGTTTTGAAACTTCAGGAAAACAATCCATGAGTCATTTTTGACTTGTAAGAATCGACTTCACCTCAATCCGACACATGGTGTGACCGGTATGGCTAAAAGTGTCTGATATCAGTTTGAAATTGACATTAACTTTATAAAACTACACAAGTAACATACGGAATACAGAGAAAAATCGTTTTGATTGTTTTGATACTTTATGAAAATGATCCATGAGTCATTTGTGACATGTACGAATCGATCTCACCTTAATCCAACGCACGGTGTGACCGGTATGGCTAAAAGTTTCTGATATCAGTTTCAAATTGACATTAAATTTAGAAAACAACACTATTGACATACAAAATACCGAGAAAACACATTCGGATTGTTTTGATACTTTAGTACAATGATCCATGAGTCATTTTTGACATGTACGAATCAACCTCACCACAATCTGACACGCGGTGTGACTGGTATGGCTAAAAGTATCTGATATCAGTTTGAAATTGACATTAACTTTAGAAAACAACACAAGTGACATACAGAATACTGAGAAAACATGTTCGGATTGTTTTTATATTTTAGGAAAATGATCCATGAGTCATTTTTGATATGTAAAAATCGACCTCACCTCAATCCGACGCACGGTGTGACCGGTATGGATAAAAGTGTCTGATATCAGTTTGAAATTGGCATTAACTTTAGAAAACAACACAAGTGACATACGGAATACTGAGAAAAATTGTTCAGATTGTTTTGATCATTTAGTAAAACGATCCATGAGTCATTTTTAACATGTGCGAATTGACCACACCTCAATCCGACGTACAGTGTGACCGGTATGGCTAAAAGTGTCTGATATCAGTTTCAAATTGACATTAACTTTATAAAACAACACTACTGACATACGTAATACAAAGAAAACACATTCGGATAGTTTTCATACTTTAGGAAAACAATCCATGAGTCATTTTTTATGTGTATGAATTGACTGCACTTCAATCCAATCCACGGTGTGACCAGTATGGCTAAAAGTGTCTGATATCAGTTTGGAATTGACATAAACTTTAGAAAACAATACTACTGACATATGGAATACCAAGCAAACATGTTCGTATTGTTTTGATAATTTAGTACAACGATACATGAGTCATTTTTGACGTTTTAGAATCGACCTCACCTCAATCCGATGCACGGTGTGACCGGTATGGATAAAAGTGTCTGATATTTGTTTCAAATTGAAATTAACTTTAGAAAACAACACTACTAACATATGGAAAACTGATAAAACACGTTCGGATTGTTTTTATACTTTAGGAAAACGATCCATGAGTCATTTTTGATGTGTACGAATTGATCTCACCTCAATCCGACACACGGTGTGACCGGTATGTCCAAAAGTGTCTGATATCAGTTTCAAATTGACATTAACTTTAGAAAACAACACTACTGACATACGGAATACTGAGAAAACACGTTCAGATTATTTTGATACTTTAGGAAAATGATAAATGAGTCATTTGTGATGTGTATGAATCAACCTCACCTTAATCCGATGCACGGTGTGACCGGTATGGCTAAAAGTGTCTGATATCATTTTCAAATTGACATAAATTTTAGAAAACAACACAAGTAACATACAGCAAACCAAGAAAACACATTAGGATTGTTTTTATACTTTAGGAAAATGATACATGAGTCATTTATGAAGTGTAAGAATCAACCTCACCTCAATCAGACACACGGTGTGATTGGTAAAGCTAAAAGTGTCTGATATCAGTTTGAAATTGACATTAACTTTAGAAAACAACACAAGTTACATACATAATACCAAGAAAATGTGTTAGGATTGTTTTGATACTTTAGGAAAAAGATCCATGAGTCATTTTTTATGTGTATGAATCGACCATACCTTAATCTGACACACAGTGTGACCAGTATGGCTAAAAGTGTCTGATATCAGTTTGAAATTGACATTAACTTTAGAAAACAAAACTACTGACATATGGAATACTGAGCAAATTAATTAGGATTGTTTTGATACCTTAACACAACGATCCATGTGTCATTTTTGATGTGTACAAATCGACCGCACCTCAATCCGACGCACGGTGTGACCAGTATGGCTAAAAGTGTCTGATATCAGTTTCAAATTGACATAAACTTTAGAAAACAACACAAGTAACATACGGTAAACTGAGAAAACGTGTTCTTATTGTTTTTATACTTTAGGAAAACGATCCATTATTCATTTTTGACATGTACGAATCAACCACACCTCAATCTAACCCACGATGTGACCAATATGGCTAAAAGTGTTTGATATCAGTTTGAAATTGACATAAACTTTAGAAAACAACACTACTAACATATGGAATACCAAGAAAAAACGTTCGTATTGTTTTCATACTTTAGTAAAACGATCCATGAGTCATTTTTGATGTTTAAAAATCAACTACACCTCAATCTGACGCACGGTGTGACCGACATGGCTAAAAGTGTCTGATATTAGTTTCAAATTGACATTAACTTTAGAAAACAACACTAATGACATACAGAAAACTAAGAAAACGCATTTGGATTGTTTTTATACTTTAGGAAAACGATCCATGAGTCATTTGTGACGTGTACGAATCGACCGCACCACAATCCAACACATGGTGTGACCGGTATGGCTAAAAGTGTCTGATATCAGTTTCAAATTGACATTAACTTTAGAAAACAACACTACTGACATATAGAATACCAATAAAACGCGTTCTTATTGTTTTGATACTTTAGGAAAATGATCCATGAGATATTTTTGACGTGTAAGAATCAACCTCACCTCAATCCGACACCCGGTGTGATCGGTATGGCTAAAAGTGTCCAATATCAGTTTCAAATTGACATAAACTATAGAAAACAACAGAAGTAACATATGTCAATCTGAGAAAACACATTCAGATTGTTTTGATACTTTTGGACAATGATCCATGAGTCTTTTGTGATGTGTACGAATCAACCGCACCTCAATCCGATGCACGGTGTGACCGGTAAACCTAAAAGTGTCTGATATCAGTTTGAAATTGACATTAACTTTAGAAAACAACACTACTGACATTTGGAATACCGAGCAAACGCATTCCGATTATTTTGATACTTTAGGACAATGATCCATGAGTCATTTGTGACATGTAAGAATCGACTTCACCTCAATCTGATGCACGATGTGACTATTAAAGCTTTTCATTAGATGAATAATCAGTATTTATTAAATGAGATAAATCATCCAAAAACATATTGATTTTACATTATTCCCTTTCATTGTTATCAGAATGAAAACATTTGAGTTTATCATTTTCATATTTTAGTTTCACATTTCTATATTAATGTATTATTTCATATTAATGCTTTAATTTATTTCATTATTGTATTACTAACATAATATTTGTTTTCTTATATCGGTGAATGTTTTCCTTGAGTTTGGATGCTTTGTTCGACAACAAATACCATGGATGACAATTTTTGAGAGCGGATCATGGATATCAAAGGATGAAACATTAATGTTTATAACTGTTGTTTGATAATTGTAATTGTAACCATGTAAAACATTGTTTGAAATGTATATAGCAGTGTGTTTTTTTGTATTCATGATGTTAAGTAAATGTATATAGCATTGTTTGTCAAAATATTGTGTGTGGGTGCTATTTTGTGCAGGTGTGCAGGTGCTGGTTTGTGCAGGTATGCTGGTTTGTGCAAGTGTGCAGGTGTGCAGGTGCTGGTTGTGCAGGTGCAAGGGAAGGTGCCCTTATTAGCACTTTTTTGAGCACTGATAAAGGATACATTTAATAGCGCTAAAAGAGCACTGATAAAGGGCCCTATTATCAGCGCTCAAGGTAGCACTAATAAAGGAACCCCTTTATCAGCGCTATAAAAGCACTGTTAATGGTGGCATAGATAAAGGGGACCCCCCCTTATCTACGCCATCATTAACAGCTCTTTGCTAGCGCTCTTATTGTCAGTTTTTAGTGATGATAAAAGGACAAGTTGTAGTAGTGGGGGCAGTCCAGTGGTGTGGGGGGGTGTGGTGGGGGCTTTCCAGTGGGGTGAGGGGGTTCTGGTTTGTTTTTGGTAACTTTTTGGTCTGTTTCAGGGGTGTGGGAGGGTTGTCCATGGGTGTGGGAGTGATGCCCAGGGGGTGGGGGGTATACAGGAGGGTGGGGGATTTCCAAGGGTGTAGGGGGTGTCTAGGAGTGTGGGGGGTGTCCAGGGGTGTGGTGGGGGTAGTCCAGTGGGGTGAGGGGGTTCTAGTCTGTTATTGGTAACTTTTTGGTCCTGTTTCAGGGGTATAGGAGGGCTGTCCAGGGGTGTGGGAGTGCTATCCAGGGGGTGGGGGTATACATGAGGGTGGGGGGTTGTCCAGGGGTGTGGGGGGCTATCCAGGGGGTGGTGGGGATGTCCAAGGGTGTTTGGGGCTGTCGAGGGGGCCGAGGGCAATTCAGGGATGTGAGGGGTGTCCAAGGGTGTGGTGGGGGTTTTCCAGTGGGGTGAGGGGGCTGTCTAGGGGCTGGTGAGGGGCTGTCTAGTGGGGTAAGTTTTAAATTTTATCAATGTAAATTCTTAATTTTGATTTGGTTCTTGTTTTTTTCTACTTCTGTTTTTCTGGTACGAATTCTTGGTTTGGTTTCTAGTTGTTTCTAGGGAGAGCAGAGGACTGCTTTCTATTTTTTTTAAAAAAATTGGTTTTTCACGTCGGTTATTTAATAACTGACGTGATAAACACGCCTGCACTGGTTTATCACGTTGGTTATTAAATAACCGATGTGATAAACCCTCCCCCATGGTTTATCATGTCGGTTATTTAATAACTGACCTGATAAAAGCCTAGGAAATGGTTTATCACGTTGGTTATTTAATAACCGACGTGATAAACACCCCCCGCACTAGTTTATCACGTCGATTATTAAATAACTGATGTGGTAAACCCTCCCCCCTGGTTTTTCACATCGGTTATTTAATAACCAACATGATAAAAGTCTGGGAAATGGTTTATCACATCAGTTATTAAATAATCAATGTGATAAACACCACGATGTTATGTTTTTTATGTCGGTTTTTAAATAACCGACATAAAAAACAATATTTATAACGTCGTCCGTATTAACGTCAGCTAAAAACCAACGTAAAAAATAAAAAATAACCGACGTAAATGACGTTTTTTGCACTAGTGCTCCCATGAGTACCACCAGTAAGTTTGATCTTGATGAATATGGAACATCTGTTGATCAAACCACTTATAGAGAAATGATTGGAAGTTTACTCTACTTAACTGCTAGTCGTCTGGACATTATGTTTAGTGAGTTTATGTGTGCTCGTTTTCAATAAAATCCTAAAGAATCCCATTTAAATGTTGTACAGATAATTTTCAAATACCTTAAGCATACACCCAATCTAGGACTGTTCTATTCTAAAGGAAAATCATTTGAACTAGTTAGTTATTTTGATGCTGACTTCGGTGGATGTAAGTTAGATAGAAAGAGCACCTCTGGAACATGTCACCTTTTAGGTAAGTCACTAGTATCATGGTGTAGTAAGAAAAAAAATTATGTTGCATTATCTACTGTAGAAGCTAAATACATAGCTGTTGAAAGTTGGTGTGCACAAATTTTCTGGATGAAACACACATTACTATATTATGGATATCAATTTAGACATGTACCAATAAATTGTGACAACACAAGTGCTATGAACATCTCAAAAAATCCTGTTTCACATTCTAGGACAAAACATATTGATGTAAGACATCACTTTTTGAGATATCATTATCAAAAAGGTGA
Organism: Viscum album; assembly: GCA_963277665.1. NCBI lineage: Eukaryota > Viridiplantae > Streptophyta > Magnoliopsida > Santalales > Viscaceae > Viscum > Viscum album. The sequence goes on from OY728150.1 coordinate 1,847,748,561, forward strand.
TATCACCTTGGAATTCATTGGTAGTTAAATTCTGAGAGAATAGACTTCATCATACATGATCTTGTCGTGATAAATCTCAAATAGATATCTTACTTATCTTACTGTTCAACATTTTACTATGTTTTACTTTATTGTTTCATGATAACAATTTCTCAGTTACTATCTCTCTTGTTTATGGTCTCATGGTTATCACTTTGTACTTACGGTGTGACATTTACTGTCTCACCGTAATTGAACAGTTCATTCACTGTCTCGCCGTGACGACCACTCACTGTCTCACCGTGACGACCACTTACTATCTCACTGTAACGACCATTCACAGTCTCACCGTGAAAATTCTTTATGATTTTCTTTAAACCCATATCATGGTAATTATTATTTCACCTCTTTTACTTTCCCGCATTTTTATTTTTGTGACGATTGGAATTCCTAAATGATAAAACAAAAAGTTTCACTCGGTTCCTCACTCGGACTTTCTCTCATTTTGAACCCTTTAAACCTTGCAACCCCTTCTCTCTCTCTCTCTCTCTCTATCTCTCTCTCTCTATCGAACCTTCAGTGGATGCCAAGAATGAAACATCCGTCATCATCCACACATGAGAAGCGCAACCCGAAGAAGAAGAATATTTCACCTAAGCTAACACTCGAAGGACCTTTAAATCTGAATCTGGTAAATCGTAGTGTAGTACCTGAGAAAGAAATTTGACCCGAATGGCTTCTATCTAGAAAATCTCTAGTCTTGAAAGTTTTAAAATAATAAGTCTGGTTAGAATGGTTCTCAAGGGAGAATAGACCCATCTATCCCAGTTTAGTGGCTCAGTTCTACCAGTACGTGCAGTTCTCTTTTGATTCTGGTGAAAGTTATGTTGTGAGGAGTTGGGTTAATGGCCAAATATGCTCCTTCTCTTCAAGGTTATGGGATGCATGCCTTAGGATAACTCATGAAGGTATATGTGAGGATTATCAGAGAGGAACTCCTACTTCAACTGATTTCTTTGATCTTGAAGATTCTATGAAAACCCTAACTAGAAATGGCACCAAGAGAAGGGCCATCGCTGCTGAACTAGATGGAGAAACAAGACTTCTGTTTAAGTTTGTTCAAAATCTGGTTAGTCCAAGAAAAGGTGATTTTTTTGTGTTAAAGTATCAAGATGTGTTTTTGATTCATCTTATGAAAAATGGACACTAGATCAACCTGTGCAAGTACATCATTCACCATATGTGTGAGTTGATCAAGGTTACATCCAAGTCCACTTCTCTTTTATACTCTCGGCTGATATCATCCATGATTGTTGCAAAAGGCATGGTTGGACCTAATGAAGAAGTACTTATGGACTGTGAATACTGTCTATCTAAAGCTACCATCAAGATAATGAAGATGAACTATAATCCTTGGAAATAGGAATGAGTGGAAGACAATGATAAGGTTTATGAGAAGTTTAATCCTGTGGATTATCCATCAAGGCCGAAAGACATTTTTGATCCTAGTTTGGAACCAGATGAACTTGTTGAGTATTCAGAAGAAGAGGAAGAAGAGGTTGAAGTAACACATAGGGAAGTAGTTATTGTTGAGGAATAAATGACTATTTTTCCTCATGCTGTTCTTGAAGAAGAATCTCATGCCCCTAGAAACGATGTCAATCTATACATCCAACCCAAATCTAAAAAGGAATCAGTGGTGATAGAATCTGAGCAGAAAGCCATGGAAGATCCTATAGTAGAAGAACTCCCTGTTGTGCAAGAAGAAAATCTAGAAGAACTCCCTATTGTGTAAGAAGCGAATCTAGAAGAATTCCCTACTATGCAAGTATAAAATCTGAAAGAACTCCCTATAGAATAATTTGTTCCTGAAATCATACCCTCTACTAAAGAGAGGATGGAGATGGCCTTTCAGTGGGCTAGACAAGAAATGAATGAGGAACTTAGAGATGAGTCTGTAGATTTAGAACAAGCTCCTGAGCCTCTCAGTCCTGAGAAGGAAGCAGCTGTTGAGGGGGAGGAAACCCCAAATCTTGAGTCTGGTGAAGCCTCACATCCAACTGAGTCAAGTCTTGTGGAAACTCAGTACAAATTTCCTAGTTTCTATGATGTGAATGAGTCTTATGAGTTTACTACAACCGAGATTGATCTTTATTCCCTGTTTTAGTTGAAATCATTCACAAACTTTGCACCTGAGAAGGAACCTAAACCTGAACCTATCCCTGTACCAATTCCTACACCTGAACCTTTATCTGAACATTGTTCTTTTGTTAGTAAGGATGATTTTAAGGATTTTGGAGATACTCTATTATCTGGTGTTGAGAAACTTATGAACTCCCAACCTCGTCCTGTGACAAATTTGAGTGAGAGACATGCCTCACTGCTTTGGGAAAAGATCATTTGGAAAATACAACCTAAGATGCTCCATGAGATTTAAGAAGTACGAGTTGAAAATAAGTTGCTCAGTGATGAAGTTACAAACCTGAGAAGCATGGTTGAAGACATGCAGAAAGAGCTGCATTCGAGATCAGAGCCTGCTACTGCTCCTCTAGCACCCACTATTTCTCAAATCTCTCGAGATGTTGTGTCTCAGATTCACCCTTATCTGGCATCCTTCGATGAAAATATTGCAGAAAGGCACAAACAGACGTTGAAGGACATGAGAGAGCTTGTGGTGAACCTTAATAAACTCACTGATGAGTACACTGGTTGTCTTCAAAAGGTACTGAATCGACTCAAATCTATGACCACAGCTGTCAAAGCTTCTAATACCTCTGGTCAATCCTCTACACCTTCCTTAGATAGTATTTTTCTCAGATCTATAGTCATAGAAGAGGTTCAGAATTCTTTCAGCGGATTTAATGTGGCCTCTTTCTTTGAAGTTGTCAAGAATAGTGATAGAGTTCTTGACCTTGTACAAATTCAATCGAAGATTGCAAATGATGCCCAACAAGAGATTTATAAGAAAGTGGATTTCTATTTCAACTTAATTTTCTCCAAGATTAATATAACCAAAAAGTTCAAATACCTTGTAGAGAATCTTTGAATTCATCCTGTGACTCAGGCCTTCAAAACCCAAGTCCAGAGGCTAACCAAGTTTACCCGATTGTTGGAAAAGTTTATGGAAAACAAAGATGAATTTGAAAAGGCCATGCAATATGGTAGAGAGATTATTACAGACTTCATCAAACTCCTGGGACCTTATCTTCATGTCCAGAGTACAACAATTTTTGCTCCAGCAGCTGCACCTCTCAGACCTGGGCTTCCTACCTTTACCTCTGCCTTAGCCTCAACTACCATGTCTGTTGTCCAAGCTCTCAGTCAGATCAGGCCCGTGATTCTTGATCAGCAACTGCATAGATCTTCTACTGCTTCTACCTTGGCTCCCTCAGTCTTTGAAGGTCTCCCTTTACCCTCTCTATCTACCACATCTCTACCTTCTTCTTTGTCCACCACTACCCCTATGGATTCTTATTCTGCTGCTGCAAAAGGCAAAGAGAAAGCCAGTCCCTAAATAAGACCAATGCTTACTCCTTTCTGATGGGGATGCCATTGTTTTTTGTATTTTTCCTTTATTTTGTACTAAACTCTGTTTACTTCTAATGGAATGTGCATTGTTTACCCTCTCTTCTTTCAACTTTTTGATAATCCCAAAAGGGGGAGAAGTTTCTATATGTTATTTTCTCTATAGCTGCATCTAATTTACACTTTAACTGTACATGCTTTTTGATCATCAAAAGGGGGATATTGTTGGACTCCTCATGTATTAATCATGTTTTAATGATAAAAAATCTCATTAATGATCACAAATATTATTCAACCTAGTTAACTCCTATAAATTATATCCAATCATGTGTATTTATGTTTCAAGTTATCTCATGCTTTATAATGGTTAAGCTCAATCCATTTCATGCATATCACTGTTTAAGTCTGAATACAGTTGTTTTCCTAAGTACAAGACACCGTAATCCAGACATCGTAAGCCAGACACCGTGAATCTAGACACCGTAAGCCAGACACCATAAGCCAGACACCGTGAATCCAGACACCATAATCCAGACATCGTAAGTATAAGACACCGTAAGCCAGACACTGTAATCCAGACACCGTGAAGCCAGACACTGTGAATCCAGACACTGTGAAGCAAGACACCATGAACAAGACACTGTGACACTCAGACACCGTGACACTCAGACACCGTGTGAAGGAGACACCGTTTTCATAACATACCGTGACACCATTTCTTAAACTATTTTTTCGTCTTTAAATTTAATTTTTAATGGTCATATTTGATGCCTTTAATGCAATGACATAATTAATGTTTCTTTGTAGACATAGTATGAGGAACAAGGTATGAAAAAAATGGAACCTATTGGATAAAACTCATGCATTCGAAGATAAAGAGTGAAGAGTGACCAAGAGCAAGAGAGCGCGATACCGAACAAAAAACAAGCATATGAGCATGACCGCAAAGAACATATTGAAAGATTTTCAAAGAAATCATTATCTCATGCATGCAATTTGACTCTGCTGAAGAATATACAAAGTACAATGGAATCCAGAAAACATCTTCACAACATCAAAACTCGTGAAGAACCCAAGATGAATTGCGACACTCTGTTTTTCAAGAAAAAAACCAAAGAAGGACTCAGAAGCATTTATGTTTAATCAAAGGAGTCTAGAGATGCACTTAAAATCAATAGAGAATTATAAATTCATATCTACTCTCTCTCAGTGATTCTTTTATTTAATTTTTGAGAAGTGTGTGTACTCTATATATTCCATACACACACTAACTCATGTGCTAAACTGGAAGATTTATAAATCCTTACACCAAACTCCTTATACTTTTGTTTACCCATGAAAACTGTGGAAGAGGTCCCTATGTGGATGGGCTATTATTTTTGTTTACCCAAAAAAACTGTGGAAGAGGTCCCTGTGTGACCTGGAAAGTCTGTGTACTATTGTTAACCCCGATCCAGGGTGTGGATCAAAGTTTATTTATATAAACTGCTTGGTGGCAGGTGATCACCAAGTGGAGTGGATTAGGTCTCGGCTTGATACTGAACCACTTGTTTCATATCCATTGTTCTATTTAAATTTAGTCTTCTCTGTTTTACTACTTTATTTCATAATCTAGGAAAAACTATTTTCACTTTGATAGTTAGTCTTGGAAAGAAGTTATAACTGATTTGCCTTAGTAGGATAACATAAAAAGTAATATTAATAATACAAATTAAGATTACTGAGAATTAATCAATCTTATAAGAAGTTTTTTAAAAATTCAAACTCTTATAATAGTATAACCTTGATTAACTGGGTTGTATCTATTTTTGGGGAAACCATTTCTTGTGAAAATAATATTCTTTTAACAGAAATTTTTATAGTTACTCAATTAACCCCTCCCCTCTTGAGTAAACTACTCTGACCAACACATATTCCAATCCCCGTAGATGACCTTTAGAGTTTGAGGTTAGGGATCAAGTTTTCTTGCGTGTTTCATCGAGGTTGGGACACAGGCGGATCATGAGACAGGGTAAAATTTCACTAAGTTATGTCGAGCCTTTTGAGATTCTAGAGATATTCGGGATGATTTCTTATCAGTTGTAGTTACAGGTACCGATCCATGAATGATGTCTTCCATGTATCTAAAATGCGCCACAATCACTCAGAAGTATCTCACATTTTTTATCATGAGGAGGTTGAGCTTCAGGTTGATGCCTCCTTTGAGGAGCATCCGATTCGTATCGTTGATAGGAGCTTGAAAGTTCTCCGAGTCTGGTCAGTTCCTATAGTATGGGTGATATTACAGCACAACCATTTATAGGATGAGACTTTTGATAGGGAGGTTGACGTACGTGCTCAATTTTCGGAGTTGTTTTCAGATGAATCTTAACCACCCTTTAGAGATCAATTCGGTGATGAATTACTATAAGGGGGGAAGATTATAAGATCCAGGATTTTTCTTGAGGTACAGATCTTCCTTTTTGGGTTAAATGTGTTGCTTTACTTTTTGGATTAGACCCTAGGCTGGTCCATGGGGCAGTTGGGTTGTTTTTGGGAAAAAAGGGAAAACATGTTGAAATCTGGCTGTAGGCCAGGAAGACGTCATGTACTTGGTCTACATTCTGTGTACTTCAAGTACACATCGTGTACTTGGTCGTCACGTTGTGTAGCCAACCTGACTCAGAAAAAAATAAGTTGGAGTACATGTCGTGTACTTGGGGTACACGTTGTGTACTTTCCCAGGGGGGGGGGTTATAAAAGAGGCAATAGCTCTTATTTTTGATGCACAGAACAGTTTTCTCTGTTTTTGAACCCAAAACACCTCTAAACTAGTTTTCCATATATTTAAGCCATCCAGACTCTGATTTGAGTTTCGTCTATCACCTTGGAACTGTATCATTAAGTACTCAATTACTTTTTATTCATTCTTGATTCTTTAGAAAAATGACTACTCTATTTGGATTTAGGATCATATTCCCTAATAATCCATTTTTTGTACGTTCTTCATATTTCTTCCAAATTGGGATGAATCAAGACACGATACTGGATGATTTGTCTACTATCGAGGTGATGTAGGTGGTCTATACTTTCATTTAGATTTTTGTGGTGTTTTTAGAGCATTCGGTAGAAATTCCCTTTTATGGACTTTCTGACAACGTCTCATTTTTTTGCAATTAGCTTTTAGTAGCTGTAGTCGGACCTAGTGAGGATGCCCATAGGTTCTCTTTAGGTGAGTTGACACCCTTTACATGTTTCAAGGACACCCAAGGTGTGAACCTTAAGGGGAATATCTTTTATATGATAGTTTAAACCATCCAAGGGGTGTGTTCTCATGCTTTCCTAGTTAAAGGAAGCCTATTAATGATTTGATTTCTTGAGTAGCCTATTTAGGAGATATAAAACCTCCTTGATCAATGAATATCATGTTATGCCTTGTATATGTTGATAGTTTGGCATGTTAAATAGATAATATGGGTTGGTATACCTATATGTAAATGAATAATGGCATGTTAAATGGTTTCTATGGGAGGGTAGGACCATATGCTTGTTTTGATAAATGGTTTTCATGAGTGGGTATACTCATGGCTTGTTCTTGTTGATGTGAGTGGGTATACTCACCTAGTTATAAATGTTTATCTCGAATGCTTGAATGATTGAAATATTGAATGCTTGTTTGAATTGTTTGATAGATGCCTAGGACTACTCTCCTTGGATCTGAAATGTGGTAGTGGATGCCTTAGGTTGACTCTGCCCCTTGGGTCTTGATTTCGTGCAATGCCTCAGACCTTGCTACCCCGTAGGATCCAACTTGCTTGGGCTCACGTAGGACTTCCTATTGACTTCCTCCTAGGACCCCAACCAGTGCCTATTCAAGTTTCCACCAGGGATATCCATGGGACTCGATGGGATGCCTCGTACACACTTCTTAGACCCGACCCTTTGTTGTCTAGATATTTATTACTTGGATTCCTTGGTCTACTGACACCTTGGATCCAGCCCTTGGGGTCTACATTTCACTATACGACGTGGATGTGGGATGATATTTCACTATACGGCATGTTTGTGGGATACTTGTTCACTTTATACAGCATGGATATGGGTTTCAAGATACAGATGGATGTACGACATGGCCATGTGACTTGTTTACTTGTTATAATTGCCTTGTTTGGAGATAAATCTTCTTTGTAGGTAGACTTGAGGGATGTTCAGTTTTACTTGTTATTTTAGACTTATTCCATGGGCATATCCACTTACTTAAACATTGTTTACACTTGATATCACCTTTGTATAATTGTTGTTATAATTTTATAGACATGGGTGGTTGCCTACTAGGATGTTTATCTCACACCTTATTTGGGTCTCCTTGTAGAACCAAACAGATTATATGGTTTCAGGTGATGAGTGAGACAAGAACCCTAGTACAGGTTGTTGATTGTGTCTTTGTATCAAGGGAGCATAGGACCAAGCTGAGGCTTGCGATGCTGGGATACCTTTTTGGGATACTTGTATTGTATTTTCATGTATTGGTTTGTCTATTTTCTAGACACTTGTACCATATACATCATTTTTTTATATGAGATACTTTTGGTTATTGATAAGTATCTTCTTGTTTTCTTGTATTACTTTTAGTTCTCTACTTATTTTTTTGCTTCTGTTATTGCATGTTTTGGATTTCTGTTGTGATACTCTAGTGATGTGGTCATAGTCTCCCCACTGACTCACCTAGACCCTCACTTCTAGTCGGTAGCCTCTGGCATTTGGGAGATGCGCTTGAGGCCTTGTGACCATCCGAGATCGAAGCTCTGTTTTGGGTGGCATCTGGGTTCTGGATGTTACATGGTTATTTTTTTAGTGGATTTAGAAATCATGGTATTTATGGTAAAAAATACCTATTTACTGCATAAATAATCCATGAAAGGTACTTTAAACCTAGGCCAAAATCCTGATAATGTGTATCTTTTTCTTTTTATAGATCTTCTATGGACAATGTGTAAGAGTTCCTTTCCAATATAGAACCTTTATTTGCTAGATTCTTGCATTATAGATCATTATATCAGAGGTAAGACTTGTGAATCTTATTTCCATCTCATCTTGGCTTGTCTTTTTTCTCTTTTGGAAAATCCCTAGACCAGGACAGCCTGACTGGATCAATTATATGTTGGTAGTTTCTTAGTGATGTTGAAGGGAATGATAATTCGATATATTTTAGAATACGTTGAGGTTTTTATGCTCCTTCCCCATTTTGAAGTAGGTGGCCTATAATATCTCTATTTAGTTTGTTTTTAATTCCATTGGTGTGTGCACTCTATGCAATCATAATAGAACACCTCATTAATAGACTAATAAAATATTAATTCACTTCCTTGAATGGAAACCACTTGTAGTGACCTCCCAAGGATTCAGTGGGATCCCATGGTGATGTGATTGGTCCTTGCTCCACCATGAGGTGATCCTACCCTTGAATTGTAGAATTAGTAGATGTGATAAATGTGGAATCAGATTAACAATGTGAATTGAGTAATTGGATTGATATGTATTGGCTTGTGAATTGAGTTAAATAGAAACCTAGAAGGATTTTATATTGGTGATTCATATTGATGTAGGGGAATCCACCAATTGTGATTGTTTGCATGGTCAATTCAATGCGATAAATTAAACAACTATGAATTAAATATGAATGGTGATAAATGTTATACATAGACTTTTTTATATGTGATATTGTTGACATGACGCATAAGGGATTGATTAATGATTGAAAAAAAGGTTAGGTAGGATCCCTTTTATTAAGAAAATAAATAGGAAAAGTAAAAGAGAAAAGATGGGTGAGGTCATACAAGCATACATGCCCTCATGTCAAGATAAAACAATAGAGATAGATCAAAGATCATAGTCAAACTGATCAGAAACATCATAATCACCATACCAGTCAGAGTCAGATTCCAACAGACCATGTGACCTGGTAACCATAGTTGGCTTCAAATAAGAGTAATTCTTCCAATATCCTACTTTCCTAGGAGGAACAGATTGAAAGCATTCATCATCCACAACCACAGTTTTACCTTTGGATAAAGCCTAATCATATGATTATTTTTTGGGGGAATCATCTTTTATATCATCCCATATTCCACGGTTACCCTAGGTTTCCCTTAATTTATTAATTTCCTCTTGAATCCTAGAAATGTTCTCACCATCATTCGACTTTTGTTGTCCCTTTGTAGGAGAAAAATGAAATTGATCCATTTTCACATTCAATCCTAGTTTAAGGCCGCTCCCATCCACTTTGAAATTCTCTCCATGCTTAGGTAATCCTTTCTCATTACTCTTAAACACTTGAGTCTTTTTCTAATAGACATCTTCCACCATTTGTGAAACACCAGCACTAGAAATTTCCTTCCCCCTATTCAGAGGGGACTACCTCTCACCAACAAAAGATTTTTTATTTGGAATTGTCCGCCTCCTCAAATTCTTCCAACAAGAATCCCATTGATTCCATTTTATTGAACAAAAGGAGAAGAAAACATTCTTGCAACAATTAGATTTTACATGGCCAATAACTTGACATTTAAAAAAAAGTCTGGTAATTTATTATAATCCACTTTAAGAGAGATGTCATCATCTAGAGAAAACATTACTATGTTATAAATCAAGCAAGAGTTAAGTTCCACCTCTACCAGGACCCTAGAAAAGTGACCAAACTTCGCAGCATGAGTGGTATTATCCATTTTGATCGGAATTCCCACAACAGATGTGATATCAAAAAGAATCTTGGGATGCCAAAGGATCCAATTAAGACTAATAATCTTGATCCAGACTTGGGTCATGGTATTTTTTTATAGAGAAAGGATTAAAACAAAAATCTCATTCTTGAAAACAAATCATATATAGGTTTAGAGAAATATTTACGTTTCTTCTCCTCTGATGGGAAAATAATATGAACAAATTTTGGACCAATAGGTATGCATATCCATCCGGAAAACCCCCATGAAGAAGTTAGATTTCAGACCAAATAATATATCTTCCAAAATTTTCCTCCTTCAGGAAGAACAAGTCTCGTAATAATGGTGTGCTCGCAAATCTTAAATATATCAATGATAGATTCCCTATTAGCAATCACATGAGCAATATCACCCTTTCGCACGATTCACTCAATAACAACATCTCACACAGAATTGAAGTGCCATATATTGCAATCATTTTCATATGCTGGTGCCAAAAATGACAGATCTATTCACTACACTAGAAAGACTAAAACCATTCGGGTTCACTGTAGCTACACGATGTAGACCATTATCAAGCACCTTCCCCATAGATAAGGTTATTTCGACCCCATTACTGTAATTCGATGTGCAAACTCCTCAACCACCACCATAGCCTCCGCAGACTGTCAACTCACCACCGGACCACCATCCTTCCTAAAATGAGGTCCCGAGACACCATTGACCACCGATGGAGCCACTTGAGTAGCATATTGATAAATCCTGCCTCGAACGAGAATAGTGGAACCGAGAAAATGTGAAAACACCATGATCGAGAAACCCTAATAGGGAGGGATGCGGGAATCACCATGGACACCCTCAGCATGGAATGCCTGAGCCTCCGCAATCTCTTAAAAACTTCTTTGATGGATTGATTACTACCTCAGAAGTTGTGTCACTAGTGATGTGATTTGTTCAGATATAAGAAATTCCACCAATGAAATGAGGTAAGCTTCACCCCTTGTGATGAGCATTTGGGAAGACACAAGCAACTCCATCATAGGAATTCTCATGGAGCCTGGTATGAGATGGAATATTTCCACTTGGTGGAATGCACCCTGGGAATATGTAAGTGAATTCTACATGGGAATTTTATTAGGGCCTAGTTATGTTACTTGAGACATGATACAAGCGATTTTTCTTGTTGAAGGGGGAAATTCTTTATTAGCAGAGAGATTTAGCATGGAGTTGAAGTATGTTGGGGTGAACTTGAGTGTCACCCAGAACTCGAGGGTCATCAGGTTTATTTTATACACTATATTAATTGATTAACCAATAATATGTTACCACTTTATTGAATTCACTACACTAGTGCAAAAAACGTTTTTAACGTCACCATTTTTTACGTCGATTATATATAACCGACATGAAAATATGCGATACATGGTTTTTTACGTATTTTATTTTATAACTGTCATAAAAAATACTGCGAGTAAATTTTTTACGTTGGTAATTTTAATAACCGATGTAAAAAAGGTGGCATTAGAGGCCTTTTTTATGTCGGTTATTTGATAACCAACATAACAACCCAACCCGTATACTTTTTAACGTCGGTTATATTATAACCGACATAAAAAACCAACACCCGGCAGTTTGTACATCGGTTATAAAATAACCGACGTAAAAACTAGGGTTTCTGATGTGTTTTTTACATCAGTTATAGAATAACTGACGTAAAAAACCAACACACGGATTTTTTTACGCCAGTTATAAAATAACCGACGTAAAAAATGAAGTATCTGATACATTTATAATGTTAGTTATTATAATAACCGACATTATAAATGTAATAAAAATATTTTATAACGTCGGTTATTAAATAACCAACATTATAAAACATTTAAAAAAATTATCACGCCTCGTGGATTGTCATTGCTGATTTTTCAATCGACAGACCTGCGACGCGTCTCTCTCACGCGGAAAACCTAGAATTGACTCTTTGATCTCATTTCTTTAAACTCGTTTTTCAATCATCATTTATCATCTTTACTCTCCTCGGATCTATCATCTCCACTCACAATACTCAGGTAAGCCTCCCACGACTTTATTTCATTTTTTTTTCTGGATAGTCTATATTTACATTTTGTGATTTTTTTTGTTTAAACTAGGTAAGATTATTTGATTTAGAACCCTCTTACCTCATTTTTTCATCATCATATTATTTATTATCACCAGATCTGTTAGATCAACTCACAATATTCAAGTAATACTCACCTACTTCTATTTCGTTTGTTTTTGTTTCGTGATTCCCTACATTGATGGTAATTTTTGTTGTCATTGACAACTAATGATCTCATTCACCTATATTACTACATTTTATATCTAAACCATTTTGATACACCCATTCCATGTACCAGTGTGATTTATTTTATAAGTATATATGGTTTTTCATGGTGGAATGTTTGTTTTGGATCCTTGGATTTTTCTATTTTGGGTATCACTTTTTGTTGTTCCATAATCTATTTACATCGCTTATTTTATGGACTATTATAAGTCTTCATATTCTATTAAAACCTGTTTTATTGAACAATAGAGAATTTTAGACTAGTAGGAGATACAGTTCATGGTTCTCATTTTGAATAATGGCATGATACCAAAACTAGTAGCTTGAGGTTAAAATACCTAGATATGCCAAAACTAGTAGCTTGAGGTTAAAATCCCATGGTTCTGTGGGGATGTCCAGAGGGTTGGGGGCTTTCCAGGGGGTTGGGGGCTGTCCAGAGGGTCGGAGCTATCCAGGGTGTCTATGGAGGTAGGGGGGCAGTCCAGGGGTGTGTGTGTGTGGGGGGGGGGGTCCAAGGGGGTGGGGGTGTCGAAGGGTGTGGGGGGTTGTCCAATGGGGTGGGGGGATGTCCAAGGGGTGGGGGATGTCCAGAGGGTTTGGGGGTTGTACGGAGGGTGGGGGCTATCTAGAGGGTTGGGGTTGTCCAAGGGGTGTCTAGGAGGGGTGGGGGGGTGCTGTCTAGAGGGGTGGTGGCTGTCCAGGGGGTGGGGGGCTGTCCAGAGGGGTGGTGGCTGTCCAAGGGGGTGGTGGTGTCCAGGGGGTGGGGGTGGTGTTCAGAGGGTTTGGGGGGGTTGTCCAGAGGGTTGGGGGTGTCCAAAGTGTCCATGGAGGTGGAGGGGGAGCAGTCTTGGGGTGTGTGTTTGTGGGGGGGGGGGGTCCAAGGGGTTGGGGGTGTCTAAGGGGGTGGGGGCTATCCAAGGGGGTGGGGGCTTGTCCAGAGGGTTTAGGGGTTGTCTAGGGGGGTTGTCCAGAGGGTTGGGGGTGTCCAGGGGGGTGTCCAAGGGGGGTAGGAGGTGGGTGGTGGTGTCCAGGAGGGGTGGGGGTGTCCAAGGGTGTGGTGGTGTTCAGGGGGTGTCCAAGGGGGTGGGGGTGGTGTCCAGAGGGTGGGGGGGGGGGCTGTCCAAGGGGGTGGTGGTGTCCAGGGGCGGGGGGCTGTCCAAGGGGGTGGTGGTGTCCAGGGGGTGTCCAAGGGGGTGGGGGATAAGTGTCAGTTGGGATTGACTACTGCATCATGGTTTGTGAGATTATGACATGATGATTGTATTGTTTCATGGATATTAGTGTTGCAATATGATTCTATTTGGTTATATATATTTTGACCAGTCATCAACTATGAGAAAATTATAAGTTATGGGGGAGAATGTGTCGTGGTTTTCAAATATGTGTATTTATCCTAACCCCATTGTGTCGTGATGATTGTCTTTACATTATGATTTTCTCCATCCGAGTTTTTATTTTAAATTTGATTTGATTCTCAGTTTTACTCCATTTTCTCCAATTTTCTATCAACCATTGGAGGCCCCATGGTTTTCTTTGATTCTATGGAATTTAAAACTGTTATATCTAACTATATTTTCTTTTTAAAATCATATTCAAGCATATTTTTTTAAATACACATAGATTTGTTTTATATTTCAAAATTGTTTTACATTAAAATTATGATTTTTTTCATATAAACATTTATTTTTCTTATCTTAAAAAGATGTATAATTTTGATATTTGTTATAGGTAATAATGAGTCGAAGTTGGATTACGACTCATCGAATGAGAAATGAATATGAGGAAGGTGTTGATGCCTTTTTAGAATTTACTAAACGAAATGTTCCAAGTAGTGAAATTTTTTTTCTGTCCATGCCTAAAATGTTTGAATATGAAGAAGTTAAAAAGAAGAGAGATAAAAGATCATATGATTTGTCATGGTTTTAATCCGAGTTATAGCCCTTGGATTTGGCATGGTGAAACTGGATGTAATGTCACTGATGATGATGATTCACAAGATGGTAACTCTGATGGAATTGAATAAATGATTCACGATATTACAACAGAACAAATTGAGATAGAACCGACAGTTGCACGTCTATATGGTGATGCTAAAAAACCATTATATCCTAGTTTTACAGATTTCACGATTTTGTCGGCGGTGTTAAGATTGATTAACCTAAAGGCGAAACATGTATGGAGTGACATAAGTTTTATAGAGCTGCTACAATTGATGAAAGACATTCTTTCAAAAGATAATGATCTTCCAGATTCACATTATAAGGCCAAGAAAATATTATACCTGATGGGATTGGGATATAAGAAAATACATTCTTGTCTGAATGACTGTATTATATATAGGAAGGAATATGAATTTCTGTCAGAGTTTCCTAAATGTGGGACATCACGGTATAAGGTGAAAGAAAAATCATAGGATGATGTAGAGATTACAAAGATTCCTTCAAAGGTATTTTGGTATCTTCCTATAATTCATCATTTCAAATGTTTATTTTCTAATTCACATGATGCTAAAAGGTTAAGATGGCATGCTGATGAGCGGTTATGTGATGGAAAAATACGTCATCCAGCTGATTTTCCACAATGGAAGAAAATTGATGAGCAGTATTCTACATTTGGAAATGAAATTATAAATCTCAGACTAGGGTTGTGCATAGATGGAATGAATCCATACCGAACCCTCAGTAGCACACATAGTTCATGGCCTGTTTTATTGGTAATTTACAACCTCCCTCCTGAATTTTGTATGAAGTGCAAATATGTCATGTTGAGTATAATGATCTCTGGTCTGAAGCAACCCAGCGATGATATTGATGTTTACTTGTCACCATTGATTGATGATTTGAAACTTTTATGGGTGGATGGTATTAGGTTGTATGATTCTTATAAAATGGAATATTTTCAACTTCATGCAGTGATTTTTTTCAATATAAATGACTTCCCAGCATATGGAAATTTGTCTGGATACAGTGTTAAAGGGCATAAAGCATGTCCAATTTGTGAACAACAGACTTCATATTGTCAATTGCATCATGGGAGGAAAACAGTGTACATGGGTCATCGAAAGTTTTTGCCTATAGATAACCCTTATAGAAGAATAAAAAAGGCATTCAATGTCTCACAAGAATTTTATATTGCTCCAAAACCTTTATCCCCTGATCTATATTTTGAGAGGGTGAAAAACCTTGATGTGACATTGGGAAAGACACAGAAATCTGGTAATGATAGACATATTTGGAAGAAAATGTCAATATTTTTTGGGCTACCATATTGGAGATATCAAGAATTTAAACATTATATTGATGTCATGCACATGGAGAAGAATATATGTGATTGTTTGATTGGAACATTGTTAGATATTAAAGGAAAGACAAAAGATGGGTTGAATTCCAGATTAGACTTACTATCAATGGGAATATGTTTGGAGTTAGCTCTCACTCCTAAAGGAAGATGAACATTTCTTCCCCCGGCTTGTCATACATTATCGAAGAAGGAGAAAATTATCTTTTGTCAGTGTCTTCGTGATATCAAAGTGCCTCAAGGTTATTCTTCAAATGTAAAAAATTTTGTCTCATTGAAGGACTTAAAGTTGATAGGTATGAAATATCATGATTTTCACGTGATGATGCAACAACTTCTACCAGTTGCATTGCGTGGAATATTGCCCATCCGTGTTAGAAAGACTATAATGAAGTTGTGTTATTTTTTCAATTCAATTTGTAATAAGGCGATTGATGTGAATGCTTTGAAAATTTTGGAAAAGGATGCAATTTGTATACTTTTCAATTGGAAATGTATTTTCCTCCAACTATTTTTTATATAATTGTGCATTTAATGACTCATCTGGTTCAAGAAATAAATCTTTGTGGACCTATATATCTTCGTTGTATGTATCCTTTTTGAAGGTATATGAAAATATTGTAAAGGTATGTTAAGAATCCATATCGACCTGAAGTCTCCATTATTGAAAAGTATATTTCTGAGGAGGTTGCAGAGTTTTGTACGAGCTACTTGGCTGCGGCGCAACACATAGGTTTGCCTCCATCTCTCCATGAATGAGTTAATAACGAGGGAAAGGGGATTCGTGGCTTGAAAGTCAAATCGTTTTCAGCTGAACAGATGAATAAGTTAGAATCATACATATTGAATAACATAGCTGATGCTAAACAGTATATCACATTGCATATTAATGAGTTGAAACAAT
This sequence comes from Viscum album, assembly GCA_963277665.1. Classification (NCBI taxonomy): domain Eukaryota; kingdom Viridiplantae; phylum Streptophyta; class Magnoliopsida; order Santalales; family Viscaceae; genus Viscum; species Viscum album. The sequence continues at coordinate 1,847,765,287 of OY728150.1, forward strand.
GTCATCCAAAGAAGAATGAAATGTGGATTTTGAATGAGCACAAAAATACATTTTTTTCATGGTTTAAAAATACCTTGCTTGGTAGATCAGATGTATCAGAGACATTAAAATGTATAGTGGGTGGTCCATGTTTAAATGTGATAATATGGTCCGGTTATGACATTAATGGTTATACATTTCATACGAAAGATCAGGACAATAGAAGTGCAATTCAGAATAGTGGTGTATTGGTGTTTTCATAAGCAATGCATTTTTCGAGTGCTAAGGACAAAAACCCAATTTCTGAATCAAGTGCATATTATGGAGTGATTGAAGACATATGGTAGGTTGATTACTTTAAAATTAGAGTTCTTGTTTTTAACTATAAATGGTTTATCGGTAACAACAGTGTCAGACACGATGAATTTGGAATGAAACTTGTTAATATGAATAGATTGGAAGACACAACAGATTCTTTTATAATGGAAACACATGAAAAACAAATTTTCTATGTAGTAGATCAATTAGATATGAAGTGGGCTGTTGTTTTACATGGGAAAAACAATATGTTGGTGAGGATGAACTTGATGAAGATGCTGATTTATGTGAGATTCCTACTTCAATGGAAATATTAACATAACATAATTATGAGCATGCTGAAGACATGGTTTGTTCCATAAGGAACGATTGAGATTAAGGAATTTGGTAAATTAATCCATTTGTACATTCTGAAAATTACAGGTAACATTTGTTTATTTCTTGTTTACATTTATTTTTTTCATAAAATGTTAGATATTGTAAGTTTTTTCTTTATTAAAACATGTATTAAAACAAAATAAGTATAAGTTTTTGTTTGTTTTAAGTTTGTTTAGTTTACTTTATCATGTTTACCATTACATAAATTATATATCTATTATTTTTGTTCAGTGACAATTAGTTTACCATGTTTACCAGGTTTACCAGGTTTACCATGTTTACCATGTTTACCATCTTGACCATCTTTACCATTGTTTAACATGATTACCATATTAACAATGTTTATTATTACGTAACTTAGTACAATTTTATATTTTCTGATTACAGTAGTATTAAAATATTTTAATTTTTATATTTGAGAACTAATGTTTGTTTTTTTATTTGAAGGATAATGACAGATCAATTAGTTGATCAACCACATGATTTTGGAGATGAGAATATTGGTTATACCTCTGGGGAGGAACATTCACATGCTCCTCTTGATGTTCCCTAATCTTCATCATGTGCTCCTATTAAGAAAAAGAGTTCAAGAGTTGGTAAACGTGGGTTCACACATTTACTGAAATTATCACTTTCCCATATATAGGATAAGAGGATACTCATTGAGTTTGATGAGGATGATATTCCTAGTGGTCCAACTGCAAAATATTTTAAGAGTATTGTATCAACTCAGGCTAAGAGAAACGTAAGAACTTTGTATGACGAATAAAGAAGTGTGGATAAATCGATAATCTCTTAGTTGTGGGAGATGATTTTGGTAAGATCTTTTTCTATTGTTTGACTATTATTTAAATATTTATAGTATATATAATATGTTTAACCTCTTCTTTATTAGATGACATTTGATATTCCTAAAATTGGAGGAGTCATGAAGAAATTCTTATCGATAGATGCCAGGAGATGGAGGGATTTCAAATCAACCCTCTCATCTGATTACATTTTTGGTCATAGGAGTCATGACAATCTATGTCGTATATATCCTTTTATAGATGAAGACACATGGATATAGTTTGTTGAAAGTAGAAGAAAAGAGTCATTTTTGGTAAGGTAAATGTAAACTTTTATAAGATTTCTTATATAAATGATGTTATTAATATTTTGTTAATGATTTATTATTCTTAATTTACAGCAAACAAAAAATCTCATCAGGAGATCCAATCTAAAAATGTATACCCTCATAGTTTATCTTGGGGAGGTTATGAATTTTTGGAAGAACAAATGATGGCGGAAAAATTTCAAAAACTAAGATCTGAGTCTTCAAGCTCTGGAGAGGTGGCCCCTCCATCCCCTCCATCTAGACATGAAAAATAGAAAATATCTCGGATGGGAAAAAAGGGAAATATCTTTCAGAAGAATCGAGAATCATAGCTGAGAGTATTGTAAGATATCTATTTTATTTATCTAAGTTAACTATTTTCTTCATATAATTTCAATCATTAAAGAAATGTTCAATTAATTAATAAAGGTCTCTCAGGAGGAGAAGATCTCACAGGGGGCATTTACAGCTATTGGGAGGAAAGATATTTTATTTGTAGCATTGGGAAAGCTTGAACATTCTGGTCGTGTACGAGGATATCTGGCAGGTGTATCGGTAAGAAAAGTGTTGCCACATTCTTCAACTTCTAACATTGAGGGTGTTTATAAAAAAAATATAATCCCTGGAGGCTGAAGTTCATAATATTAATGCGACAATGGATGAAAAGATTAGAGCGTCGGTACAGTCTATGTTTGCAGACATGCAAAGACAATTTCATACTACAGCTCCCACTCCTCCACCTCCCCCTACAGACCCCATTATTTATCCTCCACCTCCACCAGTAGCTCCCACTCCCCCACCTCATCCTGCGGACCCCATTTTTTATCCTACTCCTCCGCCACAACTTTCTACTTATTGCGAGTTGTATGTTGATGATCCTCAACATCATATAGTTGCATATGGGTTGGTATATTGTATAGGAGATACAGTTCATCATCAAAAATTAGAGGTAGAGAATCAGAAGGTCACTGTACAGGATATTATAGATAGTTCATCTTGAGTACCATAACCTATAGATGAGGTGATGACGGTTTGACATAGTATCAGCCATTTTTTAATTTGACCATCCAAACTTCTTCGACTCATTACCATAGAGGTATGAATGTTATATCTTTTATTTTATTTTTTTATTAAAGTTTTTTTATCATTTGAAAACTAATATATTTTTCTATTTATTTTTACAGGAATACTTCAAAGGTAAATAAATACTGTATAGACAACAACAAAGACAAATGGCTATGACATCAGATACATATTCTAGTATTCTTGACAGATTGTCAAGATATTCAAATTTTTTAGTGGGTCATTATGAGTTTCCAATGTAATATCATGTTTGTGGAAGTGCAATAAATGTGGGGATTAAGAAAATTGATATCATGGAGCTTGTTACTGAAGATAATATGGACATCAACGTGGTGCAAATTTTTTCAATGTACATCTTAACACCTTTTCCCTGCGTTATATTTATTAAAAATGTATACTTATGTCTGTTTTGTATTAGGTATCTTTATAAAATTTGTGAGAAGAATGAGTGTACAGATGTATATGGATTCATGGACCCACAATTGATTTCCACTAAAGCATGTGCATTGGATGAGGAACAAAGAATGCTTTATATTGTTGAAAGACTTGAATAGAATATAGTCACACAATGTTGGATGATGCCTTTTGTGAGAGGTATGAAACACATCTCTCTCAGAGTTCATTATCTTTTAACATAAAAAAAACACTAACCTTAAATTTTCTTTTATCAGTGATCATTGGATGTTAGGGGTTTTTTCCCAAGGGAGAAAACACTTTATTAGATATGATCTGTCCATGATGATGTGCGGGAAAGTTTTAAGAACATATTGGAAAAGTAAGTTTCAATTTCTCAATAGTTTTATATATTATAATGAATTTTAAATTTACCCCATTCGTATTATTTTCTAACAGGGTATGGGTCTACTTTTGAAAAAACACAAAGAAAAGGAGTGTGAAGATCAAATATGTAAATGTGAAGGTAAATATCCATTTATAATTTTTACTTTTTGATTTATTACATAAAAATAATATATTAAATTTACAATAATTCAAATAGAATTTTCATGAACAAAAAGGTGTCATCGAATGCGGATATTATATGTTAAGATTTATGTATGAAATAATAACAACTGGGACAGTTGTGAACTTTGACCTGGTAAGATTTTCTTTTAAACTTTTACATAATATTTCAATTTGATTTATTCATTATACATGTTAACTACAATACTTTTAATTTGAAGCTATTTTATGACCCTCAACCCTATACTACTCAATACATCAAACACTTACAAGTGGAGTGGTCAAATTATTTTACAGGTTTGATTGAATTTTAGTTGTTTGTAGTGTAAAATGTAATTTTGAATATTGTCATTGTAATTTTGTATTTGGTAGTCGCTTTGGTTGGATTTAGTTTTTTTTGAAGTTGACAGTGTAAGTTTTGAATGTTATATATGTGAATGTTTAATTTTGATATACTTCTTGTTTTGGTCTACTTATGATGGTTTTTCTGGTATGGATTCTAGTCTAGGGGGAGGGGTTCCAAGGGTGTGGGGGGTGTTCAGTGGGGTGGGGTGTCTAGGGGTGTGGGAGGGTTATCCGATGGGGGGGTCCTGGGTGTCCATGAGAGTGGGGGGAAGTCCAGGGGGGTGGGAGCGTTTCTAGGAGGGTGGAAGGGCTGTCCAGGGGAGTGGGAGGTTGTCCAGGGGGTGTCTAGGGGTGTGGGGGTGTCTTTTGGGGTGAGGGGGGTTTCTAGGGGTGTGAGAGGGCTGTTCAGTGGGGTGGGGGGGAGGGGGGTTTTCCAGTGGTGTGTGTGTGGGGGGGTGTACAGGGTGTCCATGGGGATGGGGGGGGGGGGTAGTCTAGGGGGTGGGAGAGGAGGCGTCACCATCCCTTGGGGGGCTGAACGCCACTGGAAGGTACTCATCACTCCCACATGTGAAACATTTTGAGAGCTCAAGCTTATCATGTAGGATTGATGAATACCTTCCAGTGGCGTGCCCCCCAAGGGGGTGTCCAGGAGGTTGGGGGTGTCTCGGAGGGTGGGGGAAGTCCCAGGGGTGGGGGGAAAGTCCAGGGGTGTGGGGGGGGTGTCCAGGAAGGTGGGGGTCATCCAGGGGTGTGGGGGGCTGTCCAGGGGGTGGTGGGAAAGTCCAGGGGTGGGGTGTCCAGGAGGGGGGGGGTTGTACAGGTGTTTTGGGGGTTTTCTAGGGGGTTGGGGCAGTCTAGGGGTGTGGGGGGGGGGGTCCAGGGGTGTGGTGGGGGCTGTCCAGTGGGGTGAGGGGGTTCTGGTCTATTTTTGGTATCTTTTTTGTCTGTTTTAGGGGTGTGGGAGGGCTGTCCATGGGTGTGGGGGTGTTTTCTAGAGGGTGGGGGGTATACACGAGGGTGGGGGGATGTCCAGGGGTGGTGGTGATGTCCAGGGGTGTGAGGGGTTTCTAGGGGTGTGGTGGGGGTAGTCCATTGGGGTGAGGGGGTTCTTGTTTGTTTTTGGTAACTTTTTGGTCTGTTTCAGGGTGTGGGAGGGCTGTCTAGGGGTGTGGGAGTGATATCCAGGGGGTGGGGGGTATACATGAGGGTGGGGGTTTTCCAGGGGTGTGGGGGACTATCCATGGGGTGGTGGAGATGTCCAGGGGTGTTTGGGGCTGTCCAGGGGGTCGGGGGGCAGTCTAGGGGGTCGGGGCAGTCCAAGGGTGTGGGGGTATCCAGGGGTGTGGTGGGGGCTGTCCAGTGGGGTGATGGGGGTTGTTCAGGGGGTTGGTGGTGTGCTTTTCAGTGGGGTAAGTTTTAAATGTTATTGAAGTAAATTCTTAATTTTTTTGGTTCTTGTTTTGGTATACTTCTGTTTTTCTGGTACGAATTCTTGATTTATTTTCTGGTTGTTTCTGGGGAGAGCAGAGGACTTCATTCTATTTTAAAAAAAATGGTTTTCCACATCGGTTATTTTATAACCGACATGATAAAGGAATGGGGGAGGGTTTATCACGTCGTTTATTTGAATAACCGACGTGATAAATACCCCCCCACACACACTTGTTTATCACGTCGGTTATTATATAACTGACATGATAAACCATTTCCCAGGCCTTTTATAATGTCGTTTATTTAATAACCTACATGATAAACATCCCCCACACTATTTTATCACATCGGTTATATAATAATTGGTGTGATAAATCCCCACCCCCTGGTTTATCATGTAGGTTATTTGATAACCGATGTGATAAACACACCCACACTGAGCCCCCTCCATCTATTAAAAACTTCTTTGAGGGATTGATAACTACCTCATGAGTTGTGTCACTAGTGATTTTTTCATATATAGGAAATTCCACCAATGAAATGAGGTAATCTTCACCCCTTGTGATGATAATTTGGGAAGACACAAGCAACTCCATCATAGGAATTTGCATGGAGCCCGGTATGAGATGGAATATTTCCACTTGGTCGAATGAACCCTGAGAATATGTAAGTGAATTCTACATGGGAATTCTATTAGGGCCTAGTTATGTTACTTGAGACATGATACAAGTGATTTGTCTTATTTAAGGGGGAAATTATTTATTAGCATAGAGATTCAGTATGGAGTCGAGGTAGGTTGGGCTGACCTTGAGTGTCACCTAGAACTCGAGGGTCATCAGGTTTATTTTATGCACTATACTAATTGATTAACCAATACTATGTTATCACTTTATTGAATTCACTATATTAATAATGGAATCTTTAGACACCATGGGTTTTGGCCTACTGAGTTGTACTCACACCCTATCCAGGAAACCATTTGGTACCTAACAAAGTTTCATGGATACATGATTGTACGAGGGAAAGGGTCCCTACACTGATTGATGTTGGATGTGTTGGATCTTATATACGGGACTGACCTGGTGTTTGGGACTAGGTTTTAGGGTCATTTTTATTTAGTTTTTTAGGCACGTCATTTAGTTTCATTCATCTTTTCAGTACATGATTTGGTTTTTATTTGATTGTTTAGTATTTTACCTTTTCAGCTCTAGATTTCATGTTTGATGATTATATTGTTTCCATTATGTTTAAGTATATGTTATTATTTATGTTTTACTGGTACTTTGTACTTGGATATATAGTATCCCCAATATATTCCTTACATCCCCAATTCTAGTCAGTAGTCTCTGAAGTATGGGGAGGCACACCTGAGGTCATGTTTCTGACCCCACTTGGTCACTGAAGGGAACAATAGGATGGGGACGTTATAATTTTAAAATAATCGATCATAGAATTTGATGAATCTAAAAGTAGATTATGTAGTTTTTAAAGAAAATAATTTATTATTCTATTAGTCGTATTGGTCAGAGTAGAGTACTCAAGAGGGGGGGGGGTGAATTGAGTATCTATTAAAAATTTCTGTTAAAAGGTTTTCTTAAAAAGGTTCCCCAATAAAAATGAATACAGCCCAGTTAATCAAGGTAATACGGTTATAAAAGTTTGACTATTCAAATAATCTCTCATAAGATTGATTAATTCTTAGTAATATCAATATGAATTATTGATACTACTTTTGAAGTTTTTCTAATAAAGAAAAAACAATTATAACTTTTATCCAAGACTAACTATCAAAGTAAAATCTAGTGTTTTATGAAATACACAGTAAAGTATAGCAAAAATAAATTCAAATAAATAGTGGATAAAACAAGTGGTTTAGTCTCAAGATTAGACATAATACACTCCACTTAGTGACCACCTTCCACTAAGCAATTTTTATTAATAAACTTGATCCACACCCTAGATCGGGGTAAAAATCAGTGCACAGTACTGTCCAGGTCACACAACCTCTTCCACAGTTCTTCGTGGTTATAAACTACCAGGTCACACAAGTACATCTTCAACACTTATCGGTGGTAGTAAACAACTACAAAAATATATCGGTGTAAGGATATCTTGTATCCATTAGTTTAGTGCAGGAGACCTTATGTGTTTTAATACAGACATACACACAATGCTCAAAAGATAAAAATAGTACATAACAGAGAAAAGATGATGAGATAAGGTTAAAAGTGCTCTGAGTGTTATTATATGAAGCTCTAGACTTATAGGATGAAGTAAATTCATGTATCAAGTCCTCTTGTGAGAAAAAGAGTATTGCAAATATGGTGCTCTAGTTTCTAATTAGATCTATCTCATGTTCTTCATAGAGTTGGTACTGCGAAGATGATTTTGATTCTAATCTAAAAAATTTCAGCCTTTGGATCAAGAGTGATTTGTGTGTTATTCAGTTGTATCTTATTTCATGTATCTGTTCACTCTTCTACAAATTGATCACACGTATGCTGCTCTACTTCTGTGTATATTTTCAGCTCAACTTATCTTCCTTTTTAATTGTGAGTGCACACGTTGGAACTGACATGATGCATGTATTCTGCACCTCGTACCTCATATTTTTAGGTGACATGTCTACAAAGAAACATTAATTATTTTAGTGCCTTTAAATTAATCAAATATGACCATTAGAAATTAAATTGAAAATGAAAAACTAGATTAAAGAACAGTGTCACAGTTTGTCTGGAAATGGTGTCATCATGAAACGGTGTCACCACGAAATGGTGTCCTCTTCTTTGACTTTGAGCGGAAAGATAGTCATGATGGCATAGTTGTGTTAAGATCAGGAACCAGTATCACATATTCAGTGTTATAATCATGGTTTCTGGTGCTTTTCTAAACTTCTAATGGTGTCTTAGTGATGGTAGAATGGAACTGGTGTCACAGACTTCATGAGATTTGAAATTGGTTATGGTGTCTGGGTCACAATGTGTGGGTCATGGTGTCTGGGTCCTTTTCCAGAGAACTAAAACCAGTGGAAAACTCACGGTTTCTCATACTTAACCAAATATCTGCATACAGACTTAATCAATAATATTTAAAGAATGAATTAGACTTAATCATTCATATAAGAAATCATTATAGAACAAAGTTAAATATAGTTTACAATAATCAAGCATGATTTAGGATTAAAAGTATTTAGTGGAAGTTTATTTAAATCACAAAGAAACAAACTATCTCTACACATGATTTGAGACAAATTAAAGAGTATAAACAAGATTTATAGGATGTACAAGATTTTTGATCATTAAAACATGATTAAAACATGATGATTCCAACAATCTCCCCCTTTTTGATGATCAAAAATCATATAAATGAGATATATGTTTTTAGTTTGTTCTCAGTGTTTTGTTCTCCCCCCTTTAGTATTATCAAAAAGAGTACAATAAGAAAAATATAAAGATGATAAATAAGATAATATACAACAAGAGTTCACATTGCATTAGATGAGAAAGATGTGGAAGTACAAGCAGTAGTCAAAAATACAAAATATCCCTATCAAAATACAATTTTCACTTTTCTTCAGCACTAGATGTCTTCTCTTTTCCCTTGGCAGTAGTATCAGAAGGAGCCACAGGAGCAGAAGTAGAAGTTGAATAAGGGAGTGATCCAACAGTCAGAGAAGGAAGAGGGAGTCCCTCAAAAATAGAAGGTGCCAAAGTAGGTTTGGTGGAAGACCGAGACAATTTTTGGTCAAGGATAACAGGTCTGATCTGACTTAGATCCTGAGGTATAAAAATTTAGGTAGATTCAAAGGTAGTGGATGAGGAAGGAGGTAAACCAGACCGAAATGGTGTAGCTATAAGAGCCATAATAGCAGTGCTCTGCACATATAGATAAGGCTTCAACAACTGAATTATGTCAGTAGTAATCTCACCACACTACTGCATTACTTTCTCGAAATCATATTTGTTCTCCATGAACTTGTCCAATAGAGGAGTGAAATTTTTTAGCTTTTGAACTTGAGTCTTGAATTCTTGAGTGACAGGAGGGATTTTCAAATTCTCTACAAGGTACTTGAAATGATTGGTCATATCTTGCTTTGAGAAAATCCTATTAAAGTAGAAATCCACTCTCTTAGTAATTTCTTCCTGAGCATCATTTGAAATCTTTGAATGAAACCTCACCAAATCAAGGACTATGTCACTATTCATGACAAAAGTAGATAAACTTTACTCATCAAAACCACTGAATAATGATTGAAGTTCCTCCTTAACAACAGTTCTGATCAGATCACTGTCAACGGATTGACATGACTGTCTAGAGGCACTAGAGGCTGTAACCGCTGAAGTGAAGGACTTTAGTTGATTCAGAACTTTTTGTAGATATCCTTTATATTCATCAGTCATTTTTTTGAGACCAATAACAATCTCACTCATCTCTTGGACTTTTCTTGTTTCTCTCAGCCACTTTGTCGGCTAAATAAGTCAAGTTCGGTTGAATCAGATAGACAAATTGCTGTGGAATCTAACCACTAACATCCTCAACAGGATGAGCAACAGAAGATTGTACTGATTTCAAGAATTTTTTCATATCTTCAACCATAGATCTGAGAGACTTCACTTCATCATTTAGCTATTTGTTCTCAATTCTAACCTCTTGAATTTCATGAATCATTTTTGGTTGAATCTTCCATATTATCTTCTCTAACAACAAGGCATCATCTCTTTCACTTAGGTTTGTTATAGGAGTAGGTTGGGTGTTCATGAGATATTCAACTCCAGCCAATAAAGTAGCTTCAAAGGCTTTTAAATCACCCTGAATCATGAAAGCATAAGGTTCTTGTGAATGTTCAGAAATAGGAGCTGAGACAGGCTCAAGTTCCTTTGCAGAGATTACTTCTAGAGAAGAAATTGGATTCAATTGAAACATATTAGACAGGTCTATGACTTTAACTGAGGCTTCCTTGGTATCATTCACATCAAAGTATCTAGGGAACTTATACTAGGTATCCATAATGCTTTGATCAACTGGATTAAGAATTTCAACACTTTCTAGACTAGGGTTAAACTCTCCCTCAACAAGTGCATCTCTCACAGGACTAAGAGATTCAGTTCCTTGATCAGGTTCTAAGAGATCATCTTCAATACTCTCACCCATTTCTTTTATAGCCAGCTGGAAGGATTATTTCATTCTTTCCTCACCAGAAGGGATAATTTCAAGATTATATTATTATTACAAATTTTCTTCAACCACAGCTTCTTTCTCAAGAGAAATTTCTACTTCTAGATTCTCCTCAGGAACAACCTTTTCCCATTTATTAACAATAAATTTTCTTCCAAAAGTAGGTTCTTCTTCAAAATCAATACTTCTTTCAGTAACATGTAATTCCTTATCAATTATGTCTTGAGGAACAGGTTCACTGTCTTCCTTATCCAGGATAGTTTCTTCTAGAGGTGCAATAACTGCCTCTTCTTCCTCTTCAATAGGATAGTCCACAATTTCATCTGGTTGCAAACTAGGATCAGATATGTTATTAGGTTTTGAAGGATTCTCAACTAGATTAAACTTTTCATATACCCTTTCATTATCCTATACCCAATCCTTTTTCCATGGATTCCAACTAATTTTTATTCTTTTTATTGTAACCTTTGAGATACAGAATTCATAGTCCTTGGTGGATTCTTCATTTAGTCAAACCATTCCTTTAGAATATAGAATTGAAAAGATTAACCTTGAGTAGAACAAAGAGTTAGACATTGAGGTTGTCTTAATCAACTCACACATATGAAGTATAACATACTTGCACAGGTTAATCCTATGTCCATTATTCATAAGACGTATCAAAAATACATCATAATATTTAAGGGTTGAAAAATATCCTTTTCTTGGACTAATCATATTCTGAATAAGCTTAAACAACAATCTGGTTTCACCATCTAACTCAGTAGCAATATCTCTTCTTTTCTTTTTGTTACTAGTCAAGATTCCCAAGGCCTCTTCTAAAACAAAAAATATCTCTAGGAGGATTAGGACCTCTCTATTAATCCTAAAAAATTCCTTCATGAGGTATCCCTAGACATAAAACCCATAACCTCAGGGAAAAGGAGAATCTTTGGCCATTAATTCAGATTCTCACAACAAAACCATATTCTGTATCAAATAAGAACTGAAAAAACTGATAGAACTGGGCAATAAGATTTGGATAAATCGGCCTTGTCTCCTTTGTGAACAAATACATCCATCCCTTCTATTTCAGTACATTCAACACTAAATACTTACTTGAAAAAATCATTTAGGGAATATTTCATTTTCTGGTATCACCATTCTATCAACAAGGTTTGGGTTTAGTGGTCCTCCAGGCACTACCTTCAGTGCTCTTTTAACTTTCTTATTAGATCTGTTCTTCTTAGGAGTTGAAGAAGATGTATGCTTCATTTTGGGCACTAAACAAGGGGTTCAAGAGACAGAGAGAGAGAGATATGAAGGAGGTCTTACAGTTTGAGAGAGAAGGGTTTCAATTTTGAGAAAAGAGAGCTCAAGTGAAGAAAAGAGTGAAACATATTTCGTTTTTATAATTTAGGGATATCAAGCATCACAAATTTAAAAGCATTTGATGAATATAGTAAAATAATAAACACAATAATAAAGGTAATAAAATACAAATAAAAAAAGTGTCATTACGGTGAGACCAAAACAGGTTTTCACGGTGTCACCTTTACGGTGTGTCTCCACATGGTGTGACCATAATACATGAGATAGTAAGTGGAAGATAGTAACTGAGAGACAGTAAATGTGAGACTTTAAACATGAAACAAAAACTTCAAGATATTAAATGATAGAAATTTGAGAGTGAGACAGTAATCTTAAGATAGTTACTTGTGAAACCGTAAACTGTGAAACAATAAGCTGTGAAACAGTACACTTCCTACTTAAGATTTATCATTCCTAATTCATGTATAATGTAATCTATCCTTTCAGAATTTAATGGTTTAGTGATTATATCAGCAATATGATATTTATTTCCAATGAATTTCAAAGTGATATCACCTTTTTGAAAATGGTATCTCAAAAAGTGATGTCTTACATCAATATGTTTTATCCTGGAGTGTGAAATATAATTTTTTGAAATTTTAATAGAACTTGTATTATCACAATTTATAGGTACATGCATGAATTGATATCCATAATCTAGTAATGTGTATTTTAATAAACAAAATGTGTGCACAAAAACTATCAGAATCTATGTATTTATCTTCAGTAGTAGATAATACAACAAAGTTTTGTTTCTTACTACACGATGATACTAGAGACTTTCCTAAAAAGTGACATGTTCCAGAGGTTATTTTTCTATCTAACTTACAACCATCGAAATCAACATTAGAATAACTAACTAACTTGAATGATTATTTTCTAGGACAGAACAGTCCTAGATTTGGTGTATGTTTGAGGTATTTTAAAATCCTTTTAACAAAATTTAAATGAGATTCCTTAGGGTTTTCTTGAAAACGAGCAGACATACACACACTAAGCATAATCTTAGGTTGGCTAGAAGTTAAGTAGATTAATCTTCCAATAATTTCTCTATAAATGGTTTGATCAATATATTTTACATCTTCATCAAGATCCAACTTACAAGTAGTACTCATTGGAGTATAACTGCTTTTAGTGTTATCCAAACCAAAACGTTTTAGAAGATATTTAGTATACTTTCTTTGATTTAAAATAATACCATCTTTATTTTAAAATTTCTTAAATCCAAGAAAGAATTTTATATCACCCATTAAACTGATTTCAAATTCATTTTTCATCATTTTACAAAATTCAATACATAAAGATTTTTTTGAAGATCCAAAAATAATACCATATACATAAATTTGAACTACTAAAACATCATTGGAAATTTGTTTTATAAAAAGGGTAGGATTAGCTATACATTTTGTAAAACCTTTGGAAATTATAAAAGTACTTAATCTATCATACCAAGATATTGGAGCTTGTTTTAAACCATACAAATCTTTTGATAATTTGAAAACATGATTTGGAAAGTTAGGATTTTTTAAACCAAGAGGTTTTTCAACAAAAACATCCTCATCTATATGCCCATTTAGGAATGCACTCTTGAAATCCATTTGATATAGTTTGAAATTCATATGTGCAACATAAGCAAGAAGGATTATTATGGCTTCAAGTCTAGCAACAGGTGAAAAGGTCTCCTTATAGTCAATTCCTTCCTCTTAATTATAGCCTTGTGCAACCAATCTATCCCTATTTCTAACGATATTACCAGCTTCACCTACCTTATTTATAAACAACCACTTAGTACCTATGGTAAATATATCTTTGGGTATGTCAAAAAGTTTCCAAACTTTGTTCCTTTCAAACTGATATAATTATTCTTGCATAGAAATCACCCCAAATTCATCATTGATAGAATCATTATTGTTTTTAGGTTCAAGTTGTGACAAGAAAAAATGATGTTCAACCTAATTTCTAAGATAAGCTCTAGTTTGAGTTCCTTTATCTAAATCTCCCAAAATAGAATCTAAAGGATGGTTCTTAAGGGTTCTAATAGCTCTAAAAAAGAGGGGCTAGTGATTTTAGTTTCTTCAATAGGTTTGTGTTAATTTTGAATTGAATTTGGAATATTTCTAGAACTGGATGTTTTCACGGATTACCTTATAGGATGGTTAGAGGATTTAGCATTAATGTCCAGATTTGATATATCATCCTCCAGGTTCTCTAGAGAGTTCTTAGGATCTTATCGATTTGTCTCATCAAACTTGACATGGATTTATTCTTCCACACATTTAGTTCTTTTGTTAAACACTCTATAGGATTTACTAGAGATTTAATATCCTAGAAAAATTCCTTCATCACTCTTGGATGCAAACTTGTCAAGATTTTCCTTAGTATTAAGGATATATACTTTGCAACCAAAAACATTTAAGTAGCTTACTTTGGGTTTTTTATTATTTCATAACTCATATAGAGTTATTTTAAGAGTAGTTCTAATCAACACTCTATTAATAATATATCATGCTATATTTATAGATTCAACCCAGAAATAAATGGGTAGGTCATATTCACTGAGCATGGTTCTAGAAATTTCATGCAGGGTCCTATTTCTTCTTTCTACAACTCCATTCTATTAAGGTGTTCTAGGGGCAGAGGAATTATGATTATATCCATTTTGTGAGAAAAATGATTCAAACTCTTGATTTTCAAACTCACACCCATGATCAATTCTTAAGGATTTAATTCTAAGTCCACTAAGTTTTTCTAAAATTTTATCCTATTGGGTGAAATGAGAGTAGGATTCACTTTTCTGATCTAAAAAGAAAGTCTAAGTATATCTAGAAAGATCATCTATAAGAACATAATCATAATACTTCCCATTTAAGCTAGAAACTATAGATAGTCCAAACAAATCCATGTGAACCAACTCGAGAGGTTGAGAAGTCGACACTTTTTTTTTGGTTTGAAAGAAATTTTGTGTTGCTTTCCCTTTTGACAAGGATTACACACTTTATCATTTAGAAACTGAAGTTTGGGTAGGTCTTTGACTAAAATTTTTCTAGTTATCTTTATAAGGGAGTGAATATTATATTGTACTAGTCTTTTATTCCAAATCTATAATTTTTTGTGAAATACACTTAAACATAAATCATTTTAAGAAACTAAAGATTCGAAGTTCATAGAGTATACATTTTCATTTCTCAAAGCAGGAAATACTAATTCATTTTTAGAATTAAAAACATTGCAAGAATAATTTTAAAATTTAACATGGAATCCATCATCAAATAATTGTGAAATACTATGAAGATTATATTTTAGTCCATCAAAAAAAAATTAATTTGGAAATTAAAACCGAGTTAGAGTTACCAATTTGGCCAAGGCCAATGATTTTTCCTTTGGCATTGTCACCAAAGGCGACATGTCCACCATCAATTTTTATTAAGTTCATGAAGTATGAATAGTCTCCTGTCATGTGTCTTGAACACCCAATATCCAAGTAACATAACCTTTTATAGGATCTATTTAAACAATTTTCCTACAAAAATAGTCAAATAAAAACATATTTTGGTACCCATATTTGTTTGGGTCCAGTAATATTAGTGATTAGTGCTTTAGGAACCCACATCAGCCTCATAGGTTTCCTATAAGCATTATGTAAAGTACTTGAAAAATAAAATCTATTTATCCTAGAAAATCTTGAAATAGTAGAGATTTTATTATAATTTGAACTATCCAAATATTTTCCTGAACAAGGAGTAAAACTATATGTTCTATATTTTGAAACAAAATTGATTTTTTAAAAAATTATTTTACCAGGTTGATAGCGAATACCAGTAGTGTATTTAGGGGCAATCTATTTACCTATAATATGTACCAATGTATCTTTACCATTAGTAAACCATTAAAGGTTCTTTTTCAATTGCTCATTATATAGATTTAGTTCATTGCTTTCTTTGAGTAATTTAACATTTTTCTCTCTTTCTATAGTAAGTTCAGATTTAATAGTTGAGGTAAAAGAATACTATTTTTTTAAAATAATTGTATTTATCTTTTAGTTCATTACATGTCTCTTCAAGTATATTAAAATACTCAAACATTTTTTTATTAGACATATTTTCAAAATCACTTTCATCTCCAGAATAATATGAAATTTGTATAGAAGATTTCAGTGTTACCTCAGATGTGTTTTTCATGAAACACATATTGGCTTTGTTAGCCTGTTCATCATGTGAAGATTTTGAGTCGCTTGAAAAAACCTCAGAAGCACTCCAAGTTGCTTTCATTTGTTTTTTATACTTTCTATATTTGTCCTCGTATTTTTTTATACTTGATCTTGGGATAGTCAGCCTTTACATGTCCCTTTTTCTTACATTCATATCATACTATCTCATCAGACTTGTCACTTATTTTCCAATCTTTCTTCCAGCTTCCCTTTTGATCATATATTCCTTTGAAGTTAGGCTTTCTAAAAAAATTCTTCATCTTTTAAAATTTCTTAAACCTTTTGGCTAATTGATACATCTCCTCATCCATTTCAGGTGATTATTGTTCACTACAGGAACTTTCTACAGAGACTTGCAGTTTCTCATTTTCTTTGTGCTTAAACGTGGTGGTCTTGAATGCCACAGATTTTCTTTTGGGTTCATCCTCCTCTTCCTTGTTGACTTTAAACTCCTATTCATACATCATTAATTTCCAAATGAGTTCTTTGATGGGTAATTTTCTGATGTCACATGACTCTCTAATAGAGACAGAGGTTCCTCTCCATCTATCAGGTAGGCATATGAGAATTCTTATGATTTGTTCTTTTGCAGTAACTTCTATTCCAAGAGAAATCATTGTGTTGACAATTTTGTTGAACCTAAGATACATGTCTGAAAAAGGATCACCAGGCTTCATTTTAAATTTATAATATTTAATATTATAAGTATCAAGTCTCATTTCTTTCACACTCTAAGTTCCTTCATGTGAAACATACAAAGTATCCCAAATTTCATGGGCAGTTTTACATGCAGAAATTTTGTTAAATTACTCATCTCCTAAAGAACAATATAAAGCATTCATGGCTTTTCAGTTGTTATTATAGGTAGTCTTAGTTGGTTTATCTCAAGTAATTATATCAATAGTCATAATTTTATACTCATCTATAATTGAAGATCAAATTTTAAAGCCCATACTTTCTAAATGCATTTTCATTTTAATTTTCCATTGGGAACAATTAGTTCCATTGAAGAATGGTGGTCTATTTGTTGCAGCACCTTCCAGTCTATTTTACATAAAAAAGAAATACTTTTAAATATATAGAAATTTATAATTAACATAAATTTATAGATCTTTAAAGTACAGCTAAAATCATAGTTGA
Organism: Viscum album; assembly: GCA_963277665.1. Taxonomy (NCBI): domain Eukaryota; kingdom Viridiplantae; phylum Streptophyta; class Magnoliopsida; order Santalales; family Viscaceae; genus Viscum; species Viscum album. The sequence continues at coordinate 1,847,782,752 of OY728150.1, forward strand.
ACAGATTCAAAAATAGAGTCTTAATATAAATAAAAACTCCTTTGATACCAAATGTTGGTCGGAGTAGAGTACTCAAGAGGGGGGTGAATTGAGTATCTATTAAAAATTTCTATTAAAAGGTTTTCTTAAAAAATTTCCCCAATGAAAATGAATACAACCTAGTTAATCAAGGTAATACAGTTATAAAAGTTTGACTGTTCAAATAAACTACTTTGATGTTTTTTTATTTTGGTCTTGTTGTTGTTTTATACCACTATTTTTAAGGCTTGTTCCCTTCTGGTAATGTTTTTACCCATTCCCACTTCTAAAATAGGATCTACCTTTATTTGTTCAATAAAATTGGGCTTGACCCTCAACCTTTAAAAGAAGTAAAATCTAGTGTTTTCAAAAATATACAATAAAGTAGAGAAAAACTAAATTCGAATACATAGTGGATAAAACAAGTGGTTCAGTCTCAAGTTGATACCTAATACACTAAACTTGGTGATCACCTACCATCAAGCATTTTATATTAATAAAATTGATCCATGCCCAAGATCAGGGTAAAAAACAGTGCACATGACTGTCCAAGTCACACAAACACTTCCACAGTTCTTCGTGGTTATAAACTACTAGGTCATACAAGGACCTCTTCCACACTTATCTGTGGGATTAAACAGCTGTATAAAGACATGAGAGGAAGGATATCTTGTATCCTTCAGTTTAGTGCATGAGACAGTGTGTTCTTTAATATATATACATATACACACTGTTCGAAAGCTAAAAATAGTACACAATAGAGAAAATATGATGAGATAAGCTTATAAGTGCTCTGAGTGTTATTCTATACAGCTCTAGACTTTTAGGATGAAGCAGATGCAAGTATCGAGTCCTCTTGTGAGAAATAGAGTATCGCAAGTCTGGTGCTCTGGTTTCCAGTTAGATCAAGATAGTGTTCTTCATGGATTTGTTACTATGAAGATGATTTTGATTCCAATCTATAGATGTCTAGCCTTTGGATTGAGACTGCTTCATGTGTTCTTTAGTCGTATCTTGTTGCATGTATCGGTTCACTCTTCTAAAAATTGTTCTCACGTCTGCTGCTCTACTTTTGTGTATCTTTGCAGCTCGTCTTATCTTCCTTTTTTAATTGTGGGTGCACATGTTGGAGCCAATAGGATGCCTGTATTCTGCACCTTATACCTCATACTATCAGGTTACATGTCTACAAAAAGAAACATTAATTATGTCAGTGCCTTTGAATAACTCAAATATGATCGTTAGAAATTAAATTGAAAACGACAAAATAGATTAAATAATAGTTTCATAGTTTGTCTAGAAATGGTGTCACCTAGAAATGGTGTCACCTAGAAATGGTGTCACCATGAAATGGTGTCTTCTTCTTTGCCTTTGAGCAGTGAGACAGTCATGATAGCATATTTGTGTTAATATCAAGAACCGGTAGCATAGATGCAGTGTTAGAATCACATTATCTGGTGATTTTCCAAACTTTGGATGGTGTATTAGTGATGGTAGCATAGAACCAGTGTCACATACTTCATGAGATCTGAAACTGGTCACAGTGTTTGGGTCACAGTGTCTGGGTCACGGTGTCTGGGTCCTTTTCCAGAAAACCAGAACCAGTGGCAAACTCATGGTTTCTCAGACTTAACCAAATATCTGTATATAGACTTAAGCAATAATATTCACAGAATGAATTATACTTAATCATTCATATAATAAATCATTATAGAACAAAGTTAAATATAGTTTACAATAATCAATAATGATTTAGGATTAAAAGGATCTAGTGGAATTTTATTTAAGGAATAAAGAAACCAAATATATGTACACATGATTTGAGACATATTAAAGAGGATAAATAAGATTTATAGGATGTATATAATTTTTGATCATTAAAACATGTTTAAAACATGAGGATTCCAATAAGTGGATTATATAATTGAGGTTACCAGATGGATATCTATTCAATTTGGATCATTGTGTTAGAAATGATCATATAACCAAATAAAAAGGCCATGATTGTCATGTTATAATGGAAATACTACTACTAATTGGCTTAGAGGTTTGTTAAATTATTCAATTTGGGATGTGATGATAGAAATATAATATTTTTTCCAAGAAATCTATATAGTTATAGTAGATTACGGTGTAATTAATCAGTTGTAACAAAATATTGTTTTAATATTTGGTAAATTAGAAAAAAAATTATGCTAACTTTCTTTAATTCAATGAAATATTTAATATTACATGTTCGGCATGGAGAAACATGTAGAGGAACATTACAGTTCCAATGGATGTACCCATGCGAGATATACATGTATAAATAGGAGAAAAACATTCGTAACTAAGCATCAGTTAAAGGGTAAATTAGAAAAGCATATTTTTATGAGGAAATTTAGTTTTTATACTATCATTATTTTCAACCAAAAATATTCTTCAAAATTTAATCAAATGGGATGTAATGAGGGAAAATTGACAATGTAATGAACCATTGATTATCATTTTTTAATCATCCTGAACAAGGATTGGGTAGAGTTCATTTACGGTGGATTTCATATGATGAAAAACAGAAATCTTGTACATATGTTCTAGTCAATTGTGAAGAAATGGAACAATTTTTACAGTGATTGATACTTTCACATACTCTTTATATTTTTCTAAAATTTAATTAATATTAATTCATTTGTAGATTATATGATTATCATATCACAAATTAGTTTACAAAAGTTATCACATCTACTCTTGAAGAACTTTGACAACGTAATTATTCATAATTGTTTCAATTAATGGTAAAATATGTTGTTTATGGTTGAACATATAAAATCAATTTATTATTTTTATATTATTAATTATTTTTTAATTTCCTAGGTATCAAAACATATAGGTAAAATTGATAACTAATTATGTTTATTAGGTAACCCACCATCAAAATTGCTTAAATATTATAATTCGTATGTGGTTAATGGATTTAGATTTCATATATATGGTGAATAAAAAAAGGAATAGTTTTGTCTTCTTAAAATGATCTCATCATAATTAAAGTGTAGTTGGATTCTATAATTTTTTTTGACATAATTGAGTTATGTTATAAGGGATATAATTATGTGATAATATTTAAATATCATTGGTTTGATACTGATAGATGGTTTTGTATTAATCCAAAACATGGAATCATTGATATTAAATATAAAAAACTTCTTGTGGTAAAAAACCATTTATGAAATCTCATCAAGCACACCAAAATTATTATGAAAATTATTGTGCCACATTAATAAATTTAATTGACTAGTGGAGTGTAATAAAAATTAAATCTCATGAAAATTAGTTTACGTAAATTGAAAAATCATCTGTCAAAGTGGAATAAATTGAAAATTTTTAAGATAAAATAACAAATACATATTTTACTTGAAGAGATATAAATATTTATGATGAAACCCCATAGTTACATGCCGATGGTGTTGATAATATCAATGATGTAACCATTGACTTCAAAATAGAAAGGTATGATGAAGCTGAATCCCTTATAGAAATTAATGATTCTATAATGGCAGATAGAGATATTGACACTATCTAATACAAATATGAGGATGAATATGAATAATGATGAAATTAAACTTCGATTATAGTCATAATTAATATATAAGACCTATTTTAAATTATTTTCAAAAAAATTATTTTTATGCTTTATATGGCTAGAGAAGATATCAATGAGATGTTATATACTATCATTGAAGTTATGCTTCCTAGTTATCATCCTGACAACTCATCATCCTACTTAAAGGTTTCTTTCACTACATCGTCAACTTAGAGGGGTTGTGGTCTAGCTAAATTGATGATTCTTGACCCTATTCTCAAGCGATGTCTTCCACTTTATTTTGTTCCATATATGAAGAGGTATGTTTAGTTACGTGCTTTAATTAATATAGATAAATAATCTTTAATTATAATTTATTTATTTATGTACAAATTTTTTTTATTTGTTCATTTTTCATAGATTTTAATATATAGATGTTTGAAAAGGGGGTGAAATTCTACAAAATTATTTTTTTGGACCATGGGTGACATGGGTTTAGATTCCCATTGATGTATTTCATGTCATGGTTAATAATTTAATGGAACATAAATAAATTATATTTATTTTAAACTTTATTTAAAAATTAAATTTATATTATTAATTATTTTTAGGGATTTTGGTATCCCATCAATGATAACATGATATCCACCATCTGGTAGTCATGGGAGATCTATATAAAATTGTGTTATCATTGGTTTTTACACAATCTAAGGAATAGAGCAATGGAGGGAGATAAATCCACAGTTTTTTATCAATATTATTATAGCTATCAACTTGATTACATCTCATCCCATGTTTGGGATATATTGTGATCCTATTAGATATAAGATAGCTTTCATAGGAGATCATCATATGGATGATATAATTGGGTGAGATAAGAGATCACACATAAAGATGGTGTTAATACCATTAATATTCATCTACTATATATGGAAATAATTTTTTTAATAATTTATATATTATTTAAATGTAAAATTTTTATTTTATACTTATATTGGAAATAGAGCATCTCTATGTTATGTAATTCAATGTTTTTAAGAATATATACCCTGATCCTAACATTGGAGAGATTATTGGTGACCTAAATTGTTAGATTGTGGTTATTATAATTTTTTTTGTTTTTAAAATTAACTAAAATTACTATTTTAATTATTTTAATTTCAAAATCACATTTGATGGAGGTATATGAGGTTATGAATTCTCACACGCATAATGAGATCCAGGCTGAGACTAAGGTTTGGGAAAATTTAGAGTCAGGATTTAATGAGGTATCTTGGATGTAGGTGACTAAGTATGGTATTGAGAAAGGATGAGTGGTTGTTATTGCTTCTTGGTTGATTCCTTCTTGTTATTAGGAAACTACTATGTGGTCATCATCCAGCTCGAGGGGAGATCATGCAGAGTCATATTCATCATCTATAGAGTATGAGGAGAAGTTATGAGCTCAAAATGAGGTTATATAGAGCATGTACTGAGATTAGAAGGACATTTCTAAAAAATGATAACAACATGATGAGCACTAGAATAGACGTCTAGAGAAGCAACATAAGAAGATGATGGAGTACATGCAACAACTTGCATCAGATATAGGGATGGTGTTCCCTCCACATGGTTCTTTAGTTGATCCACCGCCTCTATTGTGATCAGTGAAATATTTAACTAATAATATTATTATTATAATTTTTTAATGGAAATATTATGTTTCATATGGTTATTAATTTATATTCCAAAAGATTTATATATTTGGGTTTTATTAAATTTGTATGATTTTATATTTATTTTTTTGATTTTTTTAAAGGTTGGGTCCGAAGCCTCATTTTTATTATTAAAGAAAAGAAAAGACCTCTTTTAACTGGGTAGATGGATACCCATTACATAGCCCAAAGGACCAGTGGGATTGCAGCCCATTACATAGCCCGTATGCCCAATTTTTTGGCCTAAGGCCCATTCTGTGAATAGTAAATCGACTGCTATAGTGTCTGCCGCTACTACAGTACTCTGCCACCGCTACAGTATCCTACTGTAGTTACAGTACCTGCCAATCAATATTACCACCATTTTTACAGTACCTCTACAGTAATTCTACAGTACCTGCACCCCATGGGTTTTGAACCCCCATTTTTCATGTAGGATTACGGGGTGCTTACCACTAATCCAAACCCCAACTACTTTTTATTTTTCATTTTTTTCTATAGAATTGCATTTATGTCACAATAGGTTATTAGCAACGAAAATCCATATCCGTTGACAAAAAACTATTTTGATGGAAATATGATTCTATCTCTAATGTTATTTTTCCTAATTTATGGTGAAAAAAACATTTAGTGGAAAATGTTTTCATCCCAATTTTTTTTGTGACCCCATTTTTTCTATGGGTCAATCACATTAATATCCCATAAAAATTGAATATTTGTGAAAAGATCCTATCATGGTTGAACCATCATAAATACCTCAATTTTTGGTTGTAGAATTATTAATATTAACAACATAAAACTTCCCATTCCACCACTCCCTAAATAAATTCAATAAAAATTAATACATGTTATTGCATTCTAAAGTTCCACCTTAAATTTTTAATTGATATTAAGGATTAAATTCATCATATGTGAAATGAATATAATAATACTCCATTCTCTACTATATTTGGGTACACACTATACACTCTTTTTTTATGTTTTTTATATCCATTTTATGGAATGCACATATTAAGAATGAATTGAGAAAACGTGGGAATAAACCATTACACTTATTAGGTACACCTTGGGACAATTTATTTTAGTAAAGAAATGAAATAAATGGTGGAAAATCCTTCCTTAATAAGATCATGTTCAAATTGATTCTATCTAATCCAAAATCATAAATTCTAATAGTAAAAACCCCCTAGGACTATTTATTATTGTTGAGACATGTAAGAAACATTGGAAACCAACTCCCAAACAACTTTGAACTCTTTTTATGGATTTTTATTCACAAAACATTTATAAAAACATGACCAATCTATAATAGAAATCTTTGACTAAGTTTTTAACATTATTCATAATACTTCAAGAATTTACAATATTTTATAACTTTTATACTAAATATTTAAAAACTATTCACAAGTAAAAACTAATCATCCCACTCAAGTTACGATTTCATAATCTAATCCATTATTCCAAATCAATGAATTATGAATATATATTTTATTTAAATATTCAAAATGAATATAATATAAAAACCTAGACATTAAAATTAATCCCAAGTAACATGTATCCTGAATCAAACAAGTCATATTCAAAAATAGTTTAACAAAGATATATTGGATTAAAAATAAATCCCTCTTTGAATATTATAATACATCCTTAACATTGGAAAAAATAAAATGAGCCTACTTTTGGTGAGATTTTTTCTCTTTAAAGCCCCAAATCTCTACATTCTTCCTCTATTCATGATATGGTAATGCTTGGAATTCCATTTTAATCCTCTCTCAATTTAGGAAATACTAGAAGAATATTATTTTGGTTCCCCATGCCTTATGAATGTAAGATAAATGTCAAGGTGATGATATCAATGATTCTCCTTCAACTTCTTGATTCATCCATAGAATCCCAGTTCATATAATGGTGAAGTGGTGCATTGTTAATGTTCATGAGTGATTGAAATGTTTATTTTGGTCCTCCAATGGGTTAAATAAAAAAATTATATAGTAAGATACCTAAGGTTACTTTAGATCCAATGTATCTTACTTTGAACTGTAATGTTTCATTACGATACAAAGGTAATACAGTTGCTGAAAAAAAGGATCTATTGTTTTGATAAAAAAATATGGGGCATTTCAAGAGGAAATCTTGCGGTGTTGATGGCATGTCGCAATGGGATTTGAAGTTTCATTGGATCTTAGGATGCATTAATTTTTTTTAAATCATCTTCAAAAATTGATCAAAAAAATTCCAATTAAGTTGTGATGACTTCATGTGGTGTGTTGGGTACCAATGTTGTGTTAAGAATAACCAAAGATACGTTGGACTAGGAGTTTTCATTAGGGAAGATTATGGTTTCTCTTATATGAACCAGAATATATCTGTTTTATTCCTATATGGTCTTCATAAATATTGATTAATTCATACATGATATGCACCATAAATCTTATGTAGCATCCAAAATTTAGAGTTAAATCACACTCGGTGCCTTTCCCTTCTATTTATTCATATGCATCACATGCCTAGACTAAATTATTCACATATATAGACCATTTATTCCCTTTAATGTCACACATCATTTCCCATTCCATTTTTAATCACACAGTAGCTTCTCTCGGACTAAATAAATTTGACACTGTGGCTTGAATATGGACACACAGGCCCCAATCTTCCATTTTAATCACACTTGATGGTTCTTGTACTTGAGTTAATTGCTTGTATCCCTCATTTTCTTTAGTTTAATCCTATGTGAAGAATAAAAAGTAATGTTATTAAATAATAAAATAAATAAATATAAATGGGAAAAAATATTTAACAAATTATTGTATAATTTCCACTTAAGTTAATTAAATAAATGAATAATTAAATAAAATAAATTATATAAAATTAAATTCAATATTATAAATTATTATTTATTCAAATTAAAAGAATCATTGAAATAATAATTACAATAAGTTAAATAAAATAAAAAAATAAATTAATTCTAATTACTAATATAAATGGAGTTAAGAGTTATATACAAACAAAATTTACAAAAATATAAATTAAATATTAAAAAAAATTACAAGTATCACCACTATATCACTAAAAAAATCTCGAGCATAAAATTTATTTTTAAAATGGTTGTTTCAAATATGTATAAATAATAACTTAAACTTGTCACTTAAGTACATGTTTTATAAAAATAAATCATTTTCCAAACTTATTGCAACTTAATGAAATGCATGGGATTTTATCATGAATTTTCAACAATATATCAAAAAATGATTATAAATTTGTATAAATTTTCCCTAATCACACCCCTACAATTAAATAATGATTATCCTCAAGAATCAACCTAAATATTAGTATAAAATATATTACTCAATAATAATGTGAATCTACATATTCATTTTGACATAGTAAATCATGAAGTTTTATAAATTTTTATGATTAAAAACCACAAATATTCATATTTTATCACTCCTACAAATAAATTAAATAAAAATTAATACATGTTACTCATTTTTAAATTTATAAATCCTAATCCTTTATTCTCTCCCATGTTTGGGCACACACATCACACTCCTTTTGGAAATTTTTTGAATCCATTTTTTGCAATGAACTTATTAAGAATGAATTGAGAAAGCCTGGAACTAAATCATTAACCTTAGTAGGACCCCCCCCCCCATGAATATTTATTATAGTGAACCCATGAAATAAATAGTGGATAAATTAATCTCAAGAAAATCATGTTTAGCATAATTTTAGCTAATTTAGAACTGATAATTCCAACAGTAGGCACCCCTGAGACTATTTTTAATAGTCAAGGTAGGGAAGCAACATTGGACATCCAAATCACAAGTTACTTTTTAAAATTACTAATGTTTTTTTATTCACAACACTTTTATACACACACCACCCATCCATAATTTTTAATTCAAACTGTTTTTTTCACTACTCATACTACTTCTAGAATTTCCAATATCGATTAAACTTTTAAAATGAAAATTTAAAACTTCTTCATAGGTAAAAAATCATCAACCCACTCAAGTTATGATTTATTAATCCAATAAATTATACTAAATAATTATTCATCCATTCCTATTTCATTTAATGTTTCAAAATGAATACAATATAAAAATCTATCCATTAAATTTAATCCTAAGTAACATGTTTCTCAGGTCATTAAATTGAAGAAATTGGTTAAGTGGGTACCATGCTACCAATTCCCCCAACATTTAGTATAAAATATATGTCCAATGAATTTAAAAAAATTAGTAAGCAAATGAATCAATTAAAATAAAAATAATGTAAAGAGAAATTTAAAAGTTAAATAAAATAAACTCCCCAAATGTAATTCCATGGTTTCTAATATCCTTTTCCTTTCATTTACTTTGGCTTGTTGGTGCCCAGAGGGTTTTTAGAGGCTGGTGGTAGTAACTGGAGGTAGAATCCTTAGTCTGGAATTAGAATCTAGTGGTAATAGGTGGTAGTATAAGATGAAGGTTACAAAACTAGTATGGAAATTACAATAAATGGTAGTAGCTTGCAGTAGTAGTGGGCATTAGCATCTAGGGGAAGCAGACTGAGTCTTGTAGTAGAAGCCACTGGGAATAGCTAGTATTTACAAGTTCTGGTTTTCCAAAAGTTTCTATTTTACTAGTTTTAAGTCTTTTTATCATAACATTGTCTTAAATCCTTAATTAATGGAATTTTGTTCCATTTCAAAAGTGGATATTTATATACTTAATTTCTTAAAAGTCTAGGTTTTTTAGTGGATCTTAATTATGGATTTAGTGGGATTCATAATTAATGTTTGGATCATGATCTATAAATCCCACCAGTTCTTTGTTCTCATCTCACATTTCTTGCATTCAAATATTTTCTTGATTTATTCTAGTTTGGATGAACTAGCCTTATTATTTACCCTTTAAGAATCTCCTACCACCTGTAGGCGCCACCCAGTTGATTTTTTCTAGGTATGTAAATAGTTTGGTTGACATTATATTTCAACAGCAATAGGTCATGTTTAATTCTTATACATTATCTTATTGGAGTGAGTTTGAAAACATCTCTTCTAGGTAGGGTATTATTTGTATCTCCTTCTTTTACATGCAATAATAAATTTTTCATGTTTTATCTATTTGGGAGATAGTGTAATACCATGATAAATATGTTACTAGATTAATGTAAAATGAATGGTTTATGGTTTTATTGATCACATGTTTTTTCTACCTGATAAAGGTTTTCTTCTTGATATTCTAGACAGTGTGTTATCTATGTTTATTCTATGTTTTAGCATGTTTTTTTATGATTCATTTATGATTTTAAATGATTAAAATTTGAAAATAACAAAAATATATAATTAATTAAGTTTTTTAAAGATATTATGAGGCATGTTTAATTAATACTTAGATTCTTCTAATTTCATAGTAATAAAATTTATGCTAAATGAATTTTTTTAAAGTACTTATTCCATGTGTTAATAGAATTGATAAAGAACATGAACCTAAAATTCTTATAAATGTTGAAAAGTATAAAATTTATGTTAATTAATTATTGTCAATCTCAGTCTGATGAAATTAGTTTTATGATAATGTGCATATTTAAACATTTTGATAGCTTTTTTATAGATGATGCCTTATGTTTCCCATAGTTGGAACTAATGATAATTTAAATGTTTAATTCCATATAGAATAAAACTAGTTGTTTGATAAAGATAAATGTTGGGGACCTTGAGAGACCGTTTTCATGTGAAGGCTGAATACCTTGTTTTCAGGGACTATATTGATCTGTTGACTATTATTTTTTTATTCCTTATATGTACCCTGGATATGTGCCCTATGATGTGATGTGAACCTATGATAGTTGATGAGATATGGGTGGGGATGCCCGAGGTTATAGAAATAGGTGATGTTTGTGATGGCCAGATGCTTGGGTATATGCATGATGGTGTTAGGGATGACACCAAGATGATAGAATGGGTTAAAGATAGGTTTACCTATTTTTGTGATGTTTAGAGTTGGGATTCTTTCTTTTTGAATCTATTTAAAGTAAATATGGATAAATTTATTGTTTATCTACTTTCATTTCCCCTCTGCTTAAGGAAACTAGATGTGTTTGGTTTATTATCTCTATCTAACGGTGGGTTAAGATGTTTTCGAAGAGTATGTGGAATTATGAAATGTTAATAATGTTTAATAATTTTTTAACTAATGAGGTTGGTTCTTAATAGAATGAAAATGTTAATGTTAATCTTGAGAAACCATGGACTTAGTTGGATTATTCCTAGAGGGAATGGAATTGACTTAGATGGTTAATGAAATGTAATTGAATAATAATAAATGGTTAATGAATTTATTAATGTAAATTGAAATTTTCAATGGAAATAATAATTAAATATATCTCCTTTAATTATTATATGCTTATAGGATATCTAGTCCTTAGTAGTGGAAGCTGAGTGTCCAAATGACGATAGTGGCAGTTGATACTAGGGCTAGGTTATGCATATAGTATGGATGTGAGATATATAATATCCTATATGTTTTATGATTTCATATGATAAACCACTAATATCATTTTTGGATAATGAAACCTAGTTTAATTTAGGATGGTGTGTTTCCCAGCATATAGTTTGTTGAGGACGGATGGATGACTACCCCCTCGGTCCCTTTCCCCTGTCTTGGTAGTATTAAGTACTTGTATGCATGGTGGTTAGTTTTCCCATATATGTGTGTAGAAGGATGTAATATATTATGGTTATTTAACACACATTTACCTCTAGATATAGTATCCAAAGTATTATTGTAGGTATTACATGTATAGGCAATGATGGAATGAGGTATATTACTCAATGTATGGTTTGTGATAGCTTGAGGTATAATACCTGATGTATGATATCCATAATACGTGTTGTGGTGGATCCCAAAAACTAATTTATTACTATATGTAAATGTGATATTCCATGATGAAATGATGTGATTCACAAGATGAATGCTTTTATTTTTAGCCTAGGTTCCTTCAAGCTGGCTTACTTTTGGTGAGAGATGGATCAGAACATATGACATTGGGGAAGAGTGGAAAAATGATGGGAAAGTAGTAACATGGTATCCTTGTTATTGATATTAATTTATACACTCTCTTTTATGTGATACTTGGTGATAGGTAACCATGATGAGGCTGGAAAATTAGTATACTTATTTAGGTAATTAGATAGCTTCACTTGTTGTTCAGTGAGCTCCAACATGTTTTATTTATCTTTTTCACAAGAGGCTCTAGGTTGGATCCTACTAATTATACCTGTTATGTTAACCCTAATTATATATAAACTATTTTCAAGTCAATAGGATTAGGTTGTAGATCGAGAAGTATATTACTTGGTCATGGTTTACATGATCTTTTTTGGGATTTATGGTTGTTATCAAGTTTTCCTTTTTGGTACCTATAGTTTCCTTTTTCTGTTTTATTAGTTCTATATGGAATTATATGTATGCACATGGTATATATTTTATCTTTATGAGATGGTGTTTATTGGTGGATATATCTTATCTCCCTCTTCTATATGTTTTATTAGATGGTAATGCCTCCCATATGCATGTTTATTATCCCCTCAATGCTAGTCACCAACCCATGGCCTACTGAAGGTGGGACTCTGACAGTCACCATCTCCCTTCTCTCATTTCCAGCCCAAGAGGGGTACTATTTGGGGAGAGGGGGTCATGGCATAGTGGCATGAAAGGTTCAAGATGAAGGATAAGATGGAGTTATAAGTTAGGAATAGGTGAGAATACATGGGTTGGTAGGTAAATAGTGTCATCTAAGTTTAGTAAGTCATGTAAACAAGGGATGTTGTCTGAGACATAGGTATTTATGCCCTCTATGATCTAACACACGAACCATTAAGTATTCCTAGCCTACTAAGAAAATTTATACATGTTGTGGGGTATATAACTAGGAAAGGATCATGAATCATTCTTTGTTACACATATGTTTGAATGGGTAGAACATGGGATTAAGTTGCTGTAAAGAAAATAAAATTAATTAATTAATTAATTAATATTAAGTATTCCATATTCTAGGTTTATTATCTCTAATGGATTATTATTTTGAAATGATGGCATCAGGATGATGTCCTTGTCATGTTTACGTTAAATATATTTAGTATAATGTGCCATCAGATCACTACAGAGTAGAGGTTGATGATGTCAACACTTAGAGGAGGACACTCCGAGAGTTTCATTGCCAAAGAAGGTAGAAGTATGAGGTCTCCATTTTAGAATCTATCTCAAAATAATGGTTAGAGGAGGTTGAGATATATTTTAGTTCAATCTATACCTGGAAGGAACACTAAGTTTCATTGGCTATGAGGATGCTGCATGGAGTAACAAGGTAGTGGAGGATATTGTTCCTTAGGGACTATGAGGATTCAAAGGTCGCGTGAGAGAAGTTCAAGGACTATTTTAGAGCAGAGTTTCTTAATTTTATCATAAATTCATCTAGTCTCTATGAGATTCTTACCCTGAGACATAGGAGTTCTAGTGTTTGGAAGTTTATGATTGATTTTAGGAACCTTCTTTGATATGTTTTAGACCTGTTTCTAGATGAGGAGGCCATGGAGAGACATTTTGTAGAGTCTTTACATCCATATATCTGGAACCTGGTCACCCTATTTATGTTGAAGATGCATCTTGATGTGTCTGAAAGAGAATAGTTTATTGAGAGGATAGTGACTATAACTAGATCATCACAATATGTGATTCTTTAGGATTTATCATGAACAATACTTGTGGTATGGGGTTCCTAGTTTCCTGGAAAGAAGAGATTTTGGTCAGTCAGGGGTAGGTACCGACCCTCATCATCTCATTTATCTAGGGGTGAAATATCTCATCCATATACCATGGGTTTATAAATGTGTTTTTCTTGTATAGGATGCAGTAATTAGTGAATACAGTTCCCAAACATTCTGAGTAGTAAAATTTTTCAAGGTTTTCCACATGAATTTATTTCTTTGAGGTAGTTTTAGAAAAGGTAGATGAAAAAGAGTGTTCATGTTTTGTATCAGTAGAGAAGAGATGGGGAGGTTAGAGGATAGCCTCAAGATTCTCTATTTCATTGGAGAGAAGTTTGCAGATGTGGAGGCGGTCGTCAGTAGAGTCAGAGAGGTTATGGAGTAGTTTTTGGCTAGCCTCATGCTCTAGTATTTCTATCACCTTATGATCCAAACATAATTCAAGGTACCATTTCCTTATTTTATAATTGGGTACATTTTTTTTGATTCAATATCTATACACTAATTCATATCACCTTCCCTTATCCATGCTTTGGTACTTGAGATAGAGAGTATTCCAGTGTCCTTTGAATTGACTATGAAAATTGGAGTACTAGCTTTTATATATAAATTATTTTGAGATTGTGGGGTAGTTTTGGGGAAGCACTTCTCTGGGGGAGACTTCCTATGTTTACAAATTTATCCATACATCATTTTCCTTGGCATGGATTAAAAAAATTCGATGCGTAATTTTGGAGATTTTTTAGAGATAAAGGTTGTGTTCGATGATGATGATTGAGATATAAAAGTGTTAATTGGAAATTGAGATCCCTAGACTAGTCATTGGTATGTTGTTTCCTTAACATCATTGATGGCTGAGCTGATCAAGATTTTTTCAGAGGGTTCAGCTGATGTTGTTTCCTAGGGTTATGCTAGAGTACCCTAATTTTTTTCCTAATAAGGTTGTGGAATTACCCCCTCGAAGAGAGGTCGAGTTTGGGATTGAGCTATAAAAATGAATTTCTTCTATCTTGATCTCTCTATATAAAATGGAATAATATGAGTCACAAGAGATATGAGTATAGATCGATGATTTGTTGCAACATGTTTTTGTTCGGATGAGCATGCCACCTTGGGGTGTACTAGTTTTGGTCATTAATATGACCGATATAAGTTTGTGTTTCTGTATCGATTCTTCTAACTTAAATTATTTGATAATAAATAACTAATATCCTTTTCTTTATATTGATGATTTATTTGATCAATTGAAAAGATCAAGTTGGTTTTAAAAAATTGATCTGTGGTTGGGATATTATCAGATGTAGGTAAAGGATGAGGATATTTCGAAGACTATTTTCTAATTTAATTATGGGAATTGTGAGTTCATTATGATTCCATTTAGTGTGATGAAAGCTCTAGACATGTTCATGGGTTTAATGAATGAAATGTTTAGATAGTTATTAGATCCGTTAATTTTTATTTTAATCAAATAAATACTTGTGTAATCCATGTCTGAGGAGGAGTATGTGGATAATCTACATGCCATTTTGGGAGTTCCTTATTATTAATAGCTATCTAGGAAGTTTTATAAGTGTGTGCTCTATGCTTGTGAAGTGTATTTCTTGGGGCATGTCATTTCCCAACAAGGAGTAGCTATGGATCCTTTGAAGATAAAGGAATCTTCTTCTTGCGTATTCCCTAAGATTGTTTCTAAGGTGTAGAGTTTCCTTGTTATTAAATTTTATTACAAGAGGTTCATTACCAATTTCTCTCAGGTTGTGACTCCTCTGAAAGACTTGACTAGAAAGGATTA
The DNA here is from genome assembly GCA_963277665.1 of Viscum album. NCBI lineage: Eukaryota > Viridiplantae > Streptophyta > Magnoliopsida > Santalales > Viscaceae > Viscum > Viscum album. The sequence goes on from OY728150.1 coordinate 1,847,798,570, forward strand.
AGTGTTCTTATGGACTGATCAGTGTCAGTCCATATTCGAGTACCTAAAGGAGGAATTGGTCAGTGACCCATTCCTTTTTTTCTAGAAGAGGGAGTTCAATTTGAGGTTTTATTTGATTATTTAAATCATGGTTTGGGATGTGTTCTGATGTAACAGAGATCAGTTATATAATATGGGTCTTATTATTTATATTACCATGAGTGTAACTATACCACCCATGTCTTGATTTGGAAGTAGTTTTTCTTTCCTTGAAGTTATGGTGACATTGCCTCAATGGTGAGCATTTTATGGTTTATACCAATCATAATAGCTTGAGGTATGTCTTCTACCAGCATGTATTGAACTTTATCTAGTGATGGTGGATAGAATTATTATAGGATTATTACTTTGAGATTTCATATACACTGAGTAAGCGTAATGTTGGGGATGATGTATAGAGCAATAATTCACATAGTGATGCTATGTAGGAATCTGGAGATTCTTAGACGGTGATGGAAGAACTTTTAATGATGTATCTTGATCTGATATAGGTTGGGGAAAAGGTTTTATTTTCTAGATGATAGTGAAGTTGTATTTAGTGTAGTAGGTGTTGGATTCCCAGATAGGGGATTATGAGGTATAGGTCTTGGGAGATCAATTTAGTTTTAGTGATACCCCTGATAGTTGGTATAAGGATGAATATCACCAGGTGTTGTCTTAAGGAAATATTTTCATCCATCTTAAAATGTGTGAGATGATTCTTTGTGAGTTCCATATATTTCCCTTAGTGGAACATCCTATAATGAATAAGATGTATCAAACAGTGAGAGGAAAATTTTGGTGTCCTTGGTTGAAGAATGTGGTTGCAGAGTTTTTGTCTCGACGTTTGGTCTTCCAGAAGGTGAAGGCCGAGCACAGTGCTCCTATTAGTTTTCTCCACCCATTAGTTATTCCTCAAGGGAAGTTGGGGACATCTCAATGGACTTCATTGCTAATTTAACTCGATCTTAGGGGGGATTTGATTATATATGGGTGATCATGGATTGTTTAATGAAATAAACCCACTTTAAAGTGATTAAGAAATAATTCTTAGGGGAGGATTTGTTGAGGTAGTATCTTGAGGAGGTGTTGAGACTCAATGGAGTCTTGTGGATGGTCATATCTGATTGTAATCCAAATTTTACCTCTAGGGTATGGAGAGGTCTGTAATATTCTTTTGGATTTCTGTTATACATTATCACTAATATTTATCCAAAAACAGACAGTTATATAGAGTGGGATATCTAGACTCTTGAGGACATGTTATGTTCTTATGTCCTAGATTTTAGAGGTTCTTGGATGAGGAACCTACCTTTGGATGAGTTTGGTTACAATAATAGTTTTCAATACTCCCTTGATATGACAATATTTTAATCTTTCTATGGTCAACATTTCTATTCTCTCTTGTGTTGGAATGGGGTCTGAGAGTCAGTAATTATCAGGACAACTATAGTGAAAACTATGAAAGAGGTGGTTCAAGTGATATGTGAGAGGATGAAAGCAACATAAGATCATCCAAAATACTATGTAGATTATATTAGAAGATTTATAGAGTTCAACTTTGGAGAACTTGTGTTCATGAAGGTGACTCCTCATTGTGGGAAGTGAAAGTTTAGTAAGATTTCTCCCTAGTTGTTGGACCTTTTTAGGTTTCAACTCGCATTGGATCCATGGTGTATCGGATATCACTTCCACCCAAATATGATCCAGATACATGATTTTTTTGATGTGTCACAGCTCTGATGTTACATTCATAAAAACTCTGACACTATTTATTGGGATGAGATAGATGTTAATGATAATGTGAGCTTTGAGGAGCAGCCTATAGAGATACAGAACCACCAAGATAATGTGTTTTATGGATGTGATATTCCATTGGTTTGTGTCTTGTGGTGATATAGTGGCATGGAGGAGATTACCTTGTAATGCGAGTCATAGATACACGCTTGTACCCTGATTTTTTTGTTTTCTATCTCTTCTCTTATAGTGTTTCTCATTTTTTGGATGTTGAACTCTATCTAGTTTATAAGATGGTTTCATCTTGTTTATTTTTTAATGACCTTTCTCTTGTTTTATAGGTATCCCCACCATGATATATTTTTGGAGATTGTTTTTAGTATTTAATTGTTTTGTTCTTTTTTACTTTAAGAAAGATATCTGAGCTCCAATATTGGTGAGATTCTGGAGAGGCATCTCTTAGGGTGGTTTTTTGAACAACACTTTCTCTTTATTTCTCTTCGGTTTTAGTTTTGGATTCTCAAGAACAAGAATTTTTTAAGAGGTATCTAATGAAATTTATTGGTTCCTAAGAACCTTTTCCTTATGTTTCCCTAGTCATATAGGTTCCAAGAGGGTTTTTAGAGGCTCTAAGTATCAACTAGAAGTATAAGATAGTAGTATAAGTTTTCAATAGCATTCTTAGTCTGGAAGTAGAATTTGGTGGTATCAACTGTCAGTAGCAGTAGATGGTAGTAGGTGGAAGTAGCAGCTGGTGGTAGCATACTTAGTCAGGTGGTAGTGGGTAGAGGTAGTAGCTGGTGGTAGTATCTATGAGTATCATCCTTGGTATCATGGTCATTGAATTAGTTTTATGGTATTATCTGGTGGTAGTAGATGATTGTAGTAGCTAGTAGTAACAAGTTCTAGTTTTTCCAAAATGTCCACTTTTTCCAGTTTTACATCTTTTTTTAACATAAAATGGTTTTAAATTCTTAATTATTGGAATTAAGTTCTATTTCAAAATAGAATATTTATATCCTATATTTACTAAAATTTTATATCTTTTTAATGACTCTCTTTCATGGATTTAATGGGATTCAAAATTAATGTTTGAATCATGATATTGAAATCCCACAAGTTCCTTGTTCTTGTCCCACCTTTCCTTAGTTTGAATCTTTTTGTGATTTATTCCAGTCCAAACAAACTATCTTTATTATTTACCCTTGTATAATCACCTACATCTCCTAGGATCCACCAAATTGATGTTTTCTGGGCATGTCAATAGTCAGGTTAACACTTAATTTCAATAGGATCATGTCGTGTTTGAGCCCACGACAACGCTTTGTTGGAGTGATGTTTGAATATTCCCCTCCAAGTAGGGGATTAATTTTTTATAATTCTTTTATGTGAACTCATAATTTTTTTTATGTTTTATATCTTTGTTTTATGGTGAAATTAACTATAATAAATATTTAACTGAATTAATGAAAACTAATGGTTTATGTTTTTAGTGATCACATGTTTTTATACCTTAAAATTGACTTGCCTCTTAATTTTATAGATAGTGTTCTATCTATGTTTATGATATGTTTTAGAATATTGATTTACATTTTGTTTAACATATTAAATGATGAAAATGGTTAAATAAATTAAATCTAGAATTAATTTGGTTGGGTAAAGATCTTAAGAGGAATGTTTAATGAATCGTTATATTCATATAATTTTATAGTAATAAAATTTATGATAAATACATGATTTTTTAATGTTTTTATTATATATTTTGTTTTATTTTAAAAAGATATTAAATATGTAATGCTTGTAAATTATGAAAAGAATAAAAGGAATGCTAATTGAGAATTTTTCTTATCACAATTTGATAAAACTAGTTTTTTTATAGATGGATTTTTTAAATAATTTGATATCTTGTTATAGCTAAAGACTTAGGTTATTTGTAGTAGTAACCTATGATAATTGAATTAGTTAAATAAATACATATTAAAACTAGTTTTTTGATAAAGATAAATATTGTGGTATATGATAGCCCATTTTCTTGTGAAGGTTTAATAACTTATTTTTAGGGCCTAGATTACCCTGTTGACTATTTTTGTTTGTTTGTTGCCTTTTGTGTTGTTTGGATATGAGCCTTGTAATGTGATGTGAGACTAGTATGGCTGAGTATATATGGGTGGGGAGGCCTAAGTTTGTGGCAGTAGTTTACACTTGTAATGATGAGATGCATGGGGATAAACAAGATGGTGTCGGGGATGACATTGAGATGATATAAAAGGTTGACATTGGGATTACCGATTATTGTGATGCTGATATCTTGGATGCTTTCTTTATGAATATTTTTAAATGATGGATGGCCAAGTTGCTTATCTGCTTTCCTTTCCTCACTACTTGAGGCAGTTAGATGTACTTGGTTTCATCTCTCTCTTTGATGGTAGCTTGGGATATTTTCCTATAGTACCTAGAATTTTGGAATGTTAATAATGTTTAATGATGTTTTACCCAATGAGGTTAATTCTTTTTTGGAATTCAAATGTTAATGTTAAATTTGAGAAACCATGGTCTCGGTTGGAATATGCCTAGAGGGAATGAACTTGACTTTGATAGTTAATGAAATGTACTCAGATAATTCAAATTAATGATTCATAAATCAATTAATGTAAAGTGAAATGTTTAATAGAAAAAATAATTTAATGTAGATCTTTTAAAACTTGTGTGCTTATAAGATATATATTCCCTAGCAGTTAGTTTTAGTTAATCCTAGGACTAGTTTATTTCTATAGTGTGGTTGTGAGCTATATTATATCTTGTATTTTTTTTGATGTCATACGCAACCCACCCATGTTGGTCAGGGTGACTGAAATACAGTAGATTTTAGGGGGGTGTGTTCCCCAACATATAGGTTGGTGAGGATGGATGATTGACTACCCCCTCTGGCACTTTCTTTTCTCTTGGTAGTATTATGTGATGGTATTGGTGGTGATTAATTTTTTCAATATATTTTTGTAGAGGGACATAATATATTTTGGTTATTTAAATCACATTTATATATGGATATAGTATAAAAAGGATTATTATAGTTATGATGCTTATATGATATGATGTCTTGAGGTACCTTACTCAGTGTATGGGTTGTGACGGCTTGATGTATAATAACTGATGTATAATACTCGTTATATGGGTTGTGGTGTCTACTAGAAACTACTCATTTACAATATGAATATGTGATATATGATGATGAAATTAAATAATTAATGAGATACATGTTGTGATACTTTTCCTAGGTGTCTTCGAGTTATCTTACTTTCAGAGGATATGGATCAGGATGTATGACATTGGGGTGGAGCAACAAAAAAGTGGGGAAGTGGTGGTGGGGTACCCTTATTATTGATATTACATTATATGTTCTCCTATGTGAGACACTCAGTGAGAGATAACCATAGTGAGGTTGGGAACTTAGTATACCTGTTTAGGTAATAAGGTGGGTTCAATTTTTGTTCACTAATCTTTAACTTGTTTTCTTTATCTTTTGCAAGAGAATATGTATGTAGGATCCTACTAATTATACTTGTTATGATCACCCTACATATATATAAACTAGTTTTTTAGTTCAATATGAGTAGGTTGGATATTGGGATATATATTAATAGCTCATAGTTTTCATGAGAAATTTGGGGTTTTTGTTCACTGCCGAGTTTATGTTTTTTGGTACTTTTAGTTTTTTGGGTTGTATTAGTTATATATGAAATTACATGTATTAACTTGGGATCTCTTTTATCTTTATGAGTAGGTTTTTATTGGTGTATCTGTCTGATATATATCTTCAACATGTTCTCTTAGAGGTTAATGACTCCCATATGTATGTTTCTTATTCCCTTAATTCTAGTCTCCATCTCGAGGCATACTAGAGGGGGGACTCCTATAGTCACCATCTTCCTTCTCTAATTAATGGACTAGGATGGGAACTCTTTGGAGGTAGGTTTTCATGACACCAAATTTGTTCATATCCACATATGGAATTAGAGTAAAATACATTATGATAAAAAGATAACAGGGTGTTTTTCTATTTTCATAGTTTAGATTTAATTTATATTTCAATAAATCTAATTCCACCAAATTGTTTTTATTGTATTTTTATAGGATCTTAATGGAAAACAAGGGTAGAACACTTTTATGTAAAATGGTCACACATACACTACTAAGGAAATGTGCCTCATTAGAAGGGGGGGTTCTACCATCCCTTTCTTTTATTTCAAGAATCCTCCAATTCATTGGTTATATCATCAATGCATCACTTTTATTATGAATTTATTGATTAGAAATTGAAAAGCATATATGAGGAATTTGATAAAAGTGGTAGTGTATTATGTATTTGAAATAAACAAACTTAATCAAATATATCAAAAATTATTCAATGAGATAAATTCACCTTTAAAACATTGAATATATTATTTAATGCACCTGGTTATAGAGGGTTAATAATATAATACTTAGGTGCATCCAAATTTGGAATGTTTGGATATTCTTGATGCAATTGTCCTCGAGTGATTTATTTTTCATAAACATGAGTAACACTTAATTGGTTATCCCTAAACAATAACTAGATTTTTTTTGAATTGTATTAGTGTGAGTAAATGGGGACCAAATTATATTTCCTTGAAATTCCTTAGAGAACAATAAAATATAAGGGGAATGGAAAAACTCCCCAAGTGTGTAGTTAATAAACTCCTATAGAAGTGGGTTATTATTTTCACCTCTTTAACTACATTGAGACTCCAAATTTCCATAAAATTATGGAGAGGATTCAAAATAGTATAATTTTTATGAAAAAAAATAAAAAAGTAAAACTCAAAAAAGAAAGAGAACACTCAAAATTTTCCATGGTATACCTCCAAAGAGTACTTGAGTTTAAATTACTCTATTCATCCTCTATACAAGAACTAACCCCAGTCTTCTAGGGGGTGTGTCTTCCTAATAAGAAACCACCACATATTGGATTCTCCTATGCTCCTCTTAATGATAACTTCAAAAATGTACTCTTGAGGATCTAATACAACAACATTCTCTTCAAATTTTGAAATATACCCTTGATTCACTCATTTTATAGTGAAGTGTAGTAGGTATATCACATCCACTATAATATAGTCAATTTTTGATATTCAGGGTGAGGGTGATAAAAATATGGGGTGATCCTCTTTGGTTTTTCCATTTCATTCATAGTCTTGAGCTGCCTCAAATATAGATTTCTCATCTTTTTCATCACACTATAGACTCATTTCTTGATTAGGTATGTGATATTTTGGATTTTTCTATTTTTATTACACTTGACTCTTATCATTTGTTGAATCAAAGCCCTATTTCCTCTTATATATCATTAGTTAGAACTTCTTGATCTATCAATATGACAATCAACCCATCAAAATTTTCTTGGTTTATGGGAGCTAGTTTGTCTAGATGGGATTTCATTATTACTTGGTCCTCTGTTATTTATATGATATTGTTCAATGACTGTTTTAATTTGGTTAGAATTAGGATCATTTTGTTCCTCCTTTTATAATGAGACTTTCTTTTTTCTCAACAAATTTCGATGCCAAAATATTTCCTAGTGCACCCACATATGTCACAAGAAACCTCTTGTTGATCATTGCTTCCCTACTTATTCATTTTTTAAACAAAATTATGGAAGTGAGATTCAATATGTGTGATCATAATGAAACAAGATATAATAGTTACAAAAATTAATAGGAATGATTTAATAGTATGATAATAATGTTCTCTAGTGTTTTGGGTATTTTTAGTATTGTAAATTTTATAAATTTTTTTATTTTTTTAATAATAACAAAAGTAAATAAAATTCCTCTACTTGGAAATAACACTAGGATAAATGTTTCATTATGGAATAACACACTCTCATAATAGTAAAACATAATACCTATGCTTAATTAGATCAAACCACAAGGATAAGAATGAATATAAGAGTGTTCCTATTTGATTTTTTAGGTGAAAAAAGTAAAAATACGGGTGAGTGAATATGTATATGTGATAAGTGAGAAGTTAGAGAGAATTTATCCTAAATATGTGAAATTATTTAGGGTTATTACTTCCACTAATAGTGGTTACACTATATAGGTAAAAGGTGATCAATAATACTTAATAATGTATATTTACTATTCATGAAAATTAATTGGGAAACCTTTAATAATTACAATTAAATTCTCTATCAAGGAACATATAGAACTTTTAAAAGAAGAATAATGTCCCTATAAGGTTACCTATCAATATTCCAAAGAATCATGTAGATCTTTCTCTCTATGATGAGTGTTTTTAAAGCCCTTTACCCCTTACACTAAGCCTCATAGTGATGGTATCCAAGCCTTGATGGTGTGGTTTTTAGGCCACACAGGATTCTATTTCATCAATAGAAAGTGTTCTACCTCTGCTTTTAAGTGTAACCTCAACTCTCATATCTTACACACACATGGTTCTTTTCTCAGTTATAGTGATTATATTCCAATTGTTTATATGTACTACCACACTCAATAATTTATCCATATGAGAAAAATTCATCAAATAACTACTAATAAGTATGCATTGGGTTCATAAATAAGATCAAAATCAAATAAATTATTGGTAGTTCAACATAATTGATTGAATTAAATTCTATTTCACACTTAAACATTATAGTAAAATCATATAAAAACTAGAAATAAAAATTTATAAATGAAAATAATGAGATAATAATTATGGGAGCTTGATCAGAGCCTCATCACTCCTCCTTCAGATCACCAATAACTCCTCTCATCTTTGAATCACTCCTCAAAATTAATCCTTAAATTTGGTTACATCTTATATACAACCCATATGATTCTATATCAAGGGATTGAAACCTTTAATTCTCCATATTACTTAATAAGGATTATCTAATTTTATATTTGGCACTAAGTGATAAGATCTAGAAATTTTGAAACAATGATCTTGGATCATTTCCATGTGCATTTCTTCAAGACTAATCATGAACTTTATCTTTCGATCCCATGGTCTTTATATTCTTCCACTCTCTATAATCTTTCAACAAATGGAAATTCATTTGAATCCTTTCCTAATTTAGTCAGGTGGTTTAGTGAGAATATTTTTTGGTTCCACATACCTCATGCATATAAGAAACAAGTCATGGTAATGATCTCCATGATTCTCCTTCCTCTTCTCTATTATTCTATAAAATCTACATGTATGTGATGGTGAAATGGTGAATTGGTGATGTTTATAGGTTCTTGAAATGTGATTTTTGGTTCCCCTATGGTTTAAATACAAAAATTATATCGAACTGTCCCTAAGGATATTTTGGTACCAACATATCTGAATTTGAACAGTAACATTGTGTTTTGATAAAACTTTAATGTAGTAGAAACATGTATGGATATATTGGGAACATATTGAAAGCTTATGGATCTTTATACAAGGAATAACTAAGGATCTGATGGTATGTATCACTAGGATTTAAAGTTATGTTTTCTCCCAATATACATCTCAAAATCATGGAAAATCTCAAAAAATAGAGTATTGTAACACCAATGATTTTTTGATGAATTCTTATAGTGCATTGGGTACTCAGGTTGTGTTGCAAATTCATGAGGATACATTGTACCATGAGAGTGTGTTTATAAAGATCAAGGTTATTCTTACAAGAGTATAGACATGGATGGTTTATTAATATAAATCATTAAAAAATAGTGATTAATTCATATGTGAGATCCCCATTTAATCTTATATAGCATCTAAAATTTAGAGTTCAATCACATACAATTCCTTCCATATCTATTTATTCATAGGAAAAACATACCCAAACTTAGTTAACAGTGCATAGTGGCCATTTATTCCATGTATTCACACCTAACCATTACTCTTTCATTTTTAATCACTCACGAGCTTCGCTTCACCTGAATTAATCCGATATAGTGGCTTGAAGTTGGGATTAATCACACACAACATGAATTTCATCTATTTTAGTCACACATGGGCATAATTGTTCTTTATTTAATCATATATTCCCCTCCTTTTCTTTAGATTAATCCTATAAAAAACATGTTAGAAAATAAAAATAAAAATAATAAAATGAACTAATTTATCAAAATAAAATAGAATTTACTCTTAATTTAATTAAATAAATTAATAATGAAAAAAAATAAAACATATGAAAGTTAAATTAAGTATTATAAATTATATATTTATTCAAATTTAAATAACTATTGAATCAATATTTCTAAAAAATAAATAAAATAACAAATTAATAAATTAATTTTATTTACTAATATACATGGAGTTAAGAGTTATATACAAACCATATTAACAAAAATATGAATTAAATGTTAGAAAAAAATTTAAAAGTATCACCATCACATAAAAAAGTGTTCAAGTATAAAATTTATGTTCAAGGTGGTTGTTTCAAATATGTATAAAAATGACTCGATATTATCACTTAAGTACAAGTTTTAAAAAACATGACAGTAAATCAAAAAACATACTTCATCTCAATGAAATTAATGGGATTTTTTCATAAAGTTACACAATATATATATATATATAATTGGAAAAATAGAAATATATTTTTTAATAATCACTTGGGTACTCCCTTATGCGGGTCACAACAAAAACTAAGAGAAACAAGGGTTTTTCCAAATTTATGTCAAAATAATTTAACAAAAAAATAAACAACAACAACAACAAAAATGTTATAGAAAATCATTTATGATTTTTAAAATAACATTATTGATGTTTATTTTTAATTATAAATTATTTTAAAATTATAATTATAATAATGATAACAACAATACACATGATATGTTGTTATACATATATTTTATAAAAATATAACTTAAATACTTAAAACACATTTTGATAAATTATATAACCATAATAAAAACCCATAAATAATACTATAATAATCCATAATTCAATCATCAAAGGTCATGGGAAGTCTAGATATTAAATTGAAATTTTTAGGTAATTTTAAAGGAGGCATGTTTGGTGTGCATGATTAGATAAATGGTATTCCTAACCATGCATCAAAACTACCTCAAAATCCATCACACACTATTAATATTCATGATATCAAAGGTTGTACATCTTATTAAAATTTTAAAAATTAAAAAATTTCAAAAGAAACTGAAGTAATAAAAAAATATAAAAAATCAAGTGGGATGTTACACCTCATAAAGAAAAAAAGAATAAATTGGAAATAATTTTGTGATCCTATATTTTTTAGAAGCGGAATAGATAAATACTTAAAATTGTCATAAAATTACAATGTTATCTAAGTTAATTTCTTATAAAGTGAAAGAAGAGGATATTGTTAACAATTAAAATATAGATAGTAATAAAATTTTAAGTGACCCAAGATAAACATGACTTATGGAAAGGGGTGATCTAAAATTCCTAGTAATGGAAGAGGTATATCATAAAGGATTAAATAATAAACATGATAGAGAATAGGATAAATATAAAAATAACATAAAAAATATCAAAAGGAAAGGGATAATAAACATAAAACTTGACTAATCAACATAATATCATAATAATATTGTTAAGGAACCATAAAATAAATTACATGGCTTAAAAACAATTATCAATAATCATAAAAAAATATGATCATGGCATAAAAGTGTAGAATACTTTAAAAATAAGTTATATTCATGAAAAATTGGCATAAAATGATAAAAAACTTGAAAAGGTGGTATAATCATACACATAGTATTTATTATCCTTGAGAAACTGTATACTTTCCAACTAGTTAACATGTAAAATTGTGAGTATATCTTAATTCCTTTATACCCACCCTTTTGGAACCTAGTTACTTGCTTAACTATTCACATGAAAAATTGTGAGTTGAGCTTAACACCTTCACACTCACCTTTTTTGAATCTAGATACCTACTAAAACATTTACTTATAAAATGGTGAGTAGATATTCATGCCATCAAACCCACCATTTATGAACCAAATGACTTTATAAAATATTCACAAGTAAAATTTTGAGTAGATCTTAACACTATCACACTCACCTTTTGTAAACCTAGTGGCTTGCTAACCTGTTCACATAACATTTCTATCAGATGTGATATAATACTTTATCTAATAAATTATAGGCAGATATAGGTCCCACCACTCTCATAATCTAAAAATTTATATTCCACTTGAAAATCAAACATTCATCATCTCATAAACATTCCATGTAAAAGGAATGGATTTCTTAAATCATTCAAAAACATCACATAACCTGAACTTGAGAAATAATAGAATATCATATATCTAATTTTACAAAATAAATAATATCATAATAAAATATAAAGGGTACAAAAAATATAAATTCATGATAAGTAACCCTTGGAGAGTAAATATAAGTGAAAATAAAAAATTTTCCACAAAACCTTTTAAAATAATTGGAGTAAAAATTACTTTTTTAAAAAAATTTGTGAATAGAAAGAGAATAATCTTGAAACATTTATTATATAGAGTTCCAAAAAAGGATTAAAAATAAATAAAGGTTTTAAAAATGAAAAGTGAAAATACTATGATTTTTTTTACTTTTGATAGAATATTTAATAATATAAACTTTAAAATAACCAAAAGTTTTTAATAAATAAGTAAAAAGTAATTTGATAAATTTTACTTGTAAAAATAATGTTTTATAAAAAAATTGAAAAATAAATATAGTATTCAATAAAATAACAGTAAATACATTGGAAACTATTACTTTTAAAAATAATATTTAATAACAGAAACACAAAATATACATAATTTTTTCAATAAAAGAAGAGGAAATACTTTGAAAACTTTTAATTTTAAAAAGAATATTTTATCATGGAAACCTGAAATATACATAATGTTTTCAATTAAATAAATGGAGATAAATCGAAAAGTTTACTTTTAAAAATAATATTTAATAATGATAACTTTAAAAATATATAAGATTAATGAAAGGAAAATTTGTAGTGGATGATAAAACTTTTATTTTGTAAAGGATGGAAAAACCTTTTGATCATTTTGAAAAAACCTTTTTAAAAACCCACATTGATTAGAAGATTTTAAAACATATAATTTAAAATAAGGTAAAGATAAATTGAATTTTACTAATGATATCTAGAGGATAATAAAATTATAGAGTTCTTTTAATTAATGGTCATACAAATTACCTATATGGATTATCATATATGAGAGGTCTTGATTTTTGGATGATGAAAATAAATCCTTAAATCTTGTGTAACATTAAAACCAAAAATATTTAAGGATATTTATGATAAAATTAATGTTATAATAAAATTAATTAAGAATTAATTAATGGTATAATATCTCATGTAGGTAGTATATACACCACTTAAATGAAAATAGGTGTGTAATACAAACAATATCTTAAGGAAGGGGAAATTGAGACAAAAATCCTTTATGAATTAAGAAACATTGTAATAAAAACCCCTTGAAATATAGAGAGAATAAAATTGAAGTTAAAATACCATGATAAATGTCATTCCTAAAATTATACAACCAATAGGTAGTATACACACCATTTAGATGAAATTATGTTTATAAAAGAAAGCGTGTCTCAAAGGACAATTTGAGATGAAACCCTTACCTTATTTCCTTACACAATTGAGGACTCTATAACCTCTTATAAAAAAATTTCTATCATAATACACTATTTATTAATATTTAACATAAATATTAACCTTTTATAATCCTTATTATAATTCTTTATCATGATTATGTTAATTATTTATAGAGTATTTTTACCATCGAGGGTTAATCACTTTATTTATTTTATGCATGTTTAATAATTTTAATATTATTGACCATAATTTTATACCAAGTTAATAATTGATATATAATATAATATAATAAAATATGTATATTATAATTACTTTAAACATTCCTATTACATTCCATAAGTTTTTTGGTTACATTATGTGATAACCAAATTTATAACAGCTAGTTTCTGTAATTTTAGCAAATGAAAATGTTGCTTTAATAATAAGATATATAATTAATATAATATTTAAATAACCATATAATAATAATTATTTGATTAATATGTTATAATAATAATAGTTTTCATGTCTCTATAGTCATCCAAAATCATATTTTAAAGCATTGTTCACGTAGGTGGTTAAACCCAACCAAACATGAACACACTTTAACTCGATTGGCGAGTATGCTTATGGAGGTGTCTATTTTGAAATAATAACATTATAAAATAAAAAAAATGAATTTTATTTTTATTTTTTATTATTTTTAACCATATTTCATGATATTTATATATGTTATAAAAATATAATTGAAAAAAAATGTTCCATCGAGGAGGCAGTAATCCGCACATACGAACGATTGGTATTCACGTTTCATAACATGTGAGTAGGGGTGAATATGGATAGTAAATTAAAATTTAATAATAATTATTATTTTAGATATATTATATTTATTCATTTTTACCACTATTAATACCATCCATTAAATGAGGTAATGGAAAACAAACTATGCTGCTTCGTGGAGGCGGTAGTCAGCACAACACACTAAAGATATACTTTTGTTTTTCCAAGTGGATGAAAATTAATAAATATGGATTGAAAAAATAATAGAAAAAAATATCAGTATAATAATAATACTTAATTAATAATAATAATATGGTGATAATATACTTTTAATAGTAATATTAAGAAGAAAAAATTAAGAGGAGATAACACTTACGTTGGAGACTTGATTTTTCCCTTGGAAGTTCCCTTGAAATTGAAGGGATTATGCTAACTATGAGTGACCCGGGGATTATTTTTGTAATATAGGGATATATTGATATTAAAGATAAATATTTTAATTTATTAATTACAATTTTAGGTTTTTATTTTATAGGGTGTAACTGGTCCCCATTTATAAGAGAGGAAAATGAAACTTTTGGAAACACCTCTTATGTTTTAAGAATTCAATGACACTATTCTGAGGTCAATGGATACAATTTTTCAATTTTATTGTTATTGGAGTGTATTTGGGTCGATAAAGACTCAAAATAGATTTTCAAACTTGTTTTAAACAAGTTATAAGTATTTTACCAATATGTTTTTACATTTTACACTTCTACTTTTAAACTAGGTAACTAGTTTTAACTAAGTGATTTGATGATTTATTAAACACATAAAATGACCCATATAATTTTTTAGTTTGATAGTAATTAATTTAATATATATTTAATCCAATTAAAATTCTAAATAATATAAAATAAACTACTTAGTTTAAATAAATATTGAGTAGAAATACAGTTTTAGTAGAAATATGACATTTTGAACATTTTGAATTCTTAATCTTATTTAGTGTTGATTAATAATTAAATGAGTGTTAATATTTTTATTTATGTTTTTATAAATAATATTAGATCAATTATTTAAATTTATTCAATTTAATTAGTCTAGACAAATTCCTTGATATTAATAAAACATTAATTTTAAAATAATTATTTAATCACTATCGTGGTGATTAGTATTAATCCTAAAAATCTAAATTTTATAACTAAAAACTAAATTGTCCATATTAAATAGTATTAAAATTATTATATAAAATTTAATAATCATTTTATAAAATTCACTTTATATGTGTAAGGAAATTAATCTTAACTTTAGCATGTGTAATACGTAAAAAATTGATTTTTTAAATAGTTTATTTTTATGTAGGATAAAATTATCAATTACATTGATTACAATGAAGTTTAAATATTTATTATCATTTCATATTTTATTTATTTAATAATAAAATAAATCAAAAACTTCATTTCATCATGTTAAAATTAATTGGACAAAAAAGTTGAAAAACAATTTTCATTAAAATAGTACATAAATTTTCAAAATGTTAAGCATGAGTTTATAAATTAAAAATAGTATTTTAAAATAATTTATTATAATTTATAATATATAATTTTATAGGTAAAAAGTTTTCAAATAATTTTAATTTATTTATATAACAATATAATTTCATAAAAGTGGCAACATTAATCAGTATTTTCACTATTCACCTGGAAATCAATTGTTTTAGAAAAATATAAAAAATCTATTCTAAGATAATTTTGTTCTAATGAATTAAAAAATGATTTTTTTATTTTTCAAATTTAAATTCTAAACTTTTTAAATATATATTTTTACATGATAATATATAATATATAGAAAAAAAGTTTATCAAAAATCACCTTTTCCATATTAACTCATATTTATTTTTTACCTTCTAAAGGCAATAAATATTAATGGTTTACAATCATAGTGTTAATTATTGTTTCATTAATATTTTATTATTAATATATTTTTTATTTTTTATGTTTGGTGTAGATTTTAACACAATTTATAGATTATGGTATGTATTTTAGAGGATCCAAATTCTCATGTTTTTACGTTCTCTCGCTAAATAAATTGAATTCACACAATTTAAATTATCACTTATTAAATGAAAAGGCTAAGATATCTATAAGGAAATCAAAATATATATTTTTCTAAGGTATACATCTCATTATATTTGGTAATACTTGGAAACTAATTATCCCAAATATGATTCTTTGGAGTTCATAGGGACATATCTTTTATAGATTTATTTCCTTTATCTATATTCAACCAAATAGTAGAACGAAAAAGGATGTGATAATATCCAAAAGAATTAGAGTATATGAATATTAAATCTAAATCCGAATATTTATTTTCTAATGACACTTTCGTTTCATCCTATGATACTTTCATTTTAAGCATTTCATACTTGGTTAATCTTGTAACTCTATTAGTCTACCTAGGTTACTTTATTCTATGAACTCTCATACTTCTTAAACTATTCCCTCAATGTAACTAGTAAATAATACTTCATAGTAGTTTAAAAAGATAATATGATCAAATAAAGATTATCCACTAGGATTGTTGATCCAAGTGTGTAGTCATTGGCCCACTCATCATGAATTTTAGTGATGATCGAGTCAATGCTCAACCAAACCTTTTCTAGGTGATTACCCCTAGGTGAATATGTGCCATGACCACATCCAATTTCTAGCATCTTTACATGGATTAATTTATAAAACCAATTCCTTAATAATTTAACAATATTTTATAATATCATTCTATACTTATACTCAACTCTAGGGTCTTCACTAAGGTCCTATGACCCTAAAACCAAATATAACTAAACTGATTTCAAATATTAGCTAAACTAATATATAAAATAACTAAACCCATATTTAATACTGATTGAAGTGACCCATGCTAAAGATGAATTAAATATTAAATTAATCTCATTATTTAAATAAAAAATATCATAGAAGTTACATAACCCAATGACCGAAAGTTTTAGTCCCTTGGAGATTAGCTACATAAATATCTTATTTTACAACATATGTAAACTTTTATACATAATCATGATCCTATATACCCTTTCTAGACATTTCTCATGATTCAATCATCCTTATTACCTAGTTATTGGAGACATAATAAAGGGGTGAGCTCAAATTCTTATTAGTGTAAAATACATATCATAATGTATGAGATCATAAACAAGAAGAAGAATATTAGAAAGATATAAATAACATAATAAAAGATCAAAACGCCATGGATAACAATCATAAAACTTGATGGAGAAATATAATACCATAATAATATCAATAATTAACCATAAATTAAATAAAATATCTTAAAAATATAAATAATTATAAAACTTGCGAGCACAATATGAAAGTGAAAAATACTTTTAAAATAGGGAATAATAATGAAAACATGGCATAACTTGATAAACGACTTAAAAAAGATAGAACAATAATAAACATATTATTTTTTATCCATATGAACCTAAATACTCACAAACCTATTCAAAAATAAAATTATGAGTAGAGTTTAACACCTTCACACTCACCCTTTGTAAACCTAGTGACTCGCTAACCTATTCACACATAAAATTATCAATAGATATTAACAACTTCAAACTCACCCTTTGTGAACCTAGAATATTGATAAAATATTTACATGTAAAATTAAAATCATATATTAAGACCATTACACTCACCCTTTATGAACCTAGATAATTTCTAACCAATTCCATGAAAAATTGTTGGTCGAGATTAACACCATCAAACTCACCCATTGTGAACCTAGTGACTTGCTAACCTATTCACATAACATTTCTATATGATGAGATATAATACTTTACCTAATGAATCTGAGGAAGATATAGGTCTTAACATTCTTATAATCCATACATTTGTGTGCCAAATAAAAATCAAACATTTATCATCTCGTAAAGTACCCATGGAAAATGAATGGGTTTCTTAAAACATTCAAAAATATCACATAACATAATCATAATAAATCATAGAATAAAATAACAAGGATTTTAAAACATAAATCATATCATAATAACATATAAAGGTTTATCAAAACACCAATTAATGAAAAATAAACCTTGGAGGGTAAATATAAGTGAAAATATAATTTTCTTCACAAAACATTTTTAAAAAATTGAATTGAAAATTACTTTCAAGTATTTTTTTTTGTGAAGGTAAAGGGAAGAATTTTGAAAAAACTTATTATAAAAATTTTCTAATAAAAATTCTCTTAAAATACATAATGTTTTAAAAAAGGAAAACTGAAAATAAATTAAAAATGTTTAATTTTAAGTGAATCTTTAATAATGTAAACATGAAACAGAAATAATGTTTTCAATAAAATATGGGAAAATACAATGATAAAGAATATTTAATAATGGAAAATTGAAAAATACTTAATGTTTTTAAAAAAATAAGAATAAATAATTGGAAAATTTTTAATTTTAAAAATAAAATTTAGTAATGGAAACTTGAAATATGCATAATTTTTTTAATAAAATATTTTAAAATACTTTGAAAACTTTTAATTTTAAAAATAATCTTTAATAATGGAAATATTAAATAAACATAATGTTTTAAAAAAATAGGGGGAAATAAATTTAAAAACTTTTACTTTTAAAAATAATATTTAATAATGTAAACATAAAAAATAAATAAGACAAATTGAAAAAAATGTGTCATAGATAATAAAACTTTTATTTTGGAAAGGATGGAAAAACCTTTTGAACATTTTGAAAAAACCATTTTTAAAACCCACATTACTTAGAATATTTTAAAACATATAATTTGAAATAAGCTACAAATAAATTGAAGTTTACCAAATATATATGGAGGTGAAGAAAATGATATAGTGTTTATAATTAATGTTTATACAAATTCCCCAAATGGGTTATCATATTTGAGATGCCTCATTTTTTTGGAATGAAGTTGAAAATAAATCATTTTAGATTGTGTAAAATTTTAATCAAAATTTTTTATGGAGAATTACCATGAAATTGAGCTTAGAATACCAATATAGAATAATTAATTTATGATATAATATATCATATAGGCAGTATACACACCACTTAAAATAAAATAGGTGTGTAATAAAAAAATGTCTCAATGAAGGAGAAATTGAGACAAAAAATATCTTAAGTCTTAAGAAAGTATCTAATAAAAATCCCTTGAAAGTGATAGAGATTGAAATTTAAGTTAAAATATCATGATAAATATGTCTCGTTATATTATATCCATCATTTAGAATAAATTAGGGACATAAAAAAATGTGTCTCAAAGAAGGGAAATTTTAGAGGAAACCCTTACTTTGCTTCCTTTCCAAGTAAATGACACCCTAAAATATTATAAAACAAACATATATATCTTAATATAATCTTCAAAAAACTTTCTCATATATATTATCGCTTTATAATCCTTATTATAATTCTTTATCATGATTACATTAATTAGTTATAGTGTATTATGACCATCGAGTGTTAATAACTTTAATAGTTTTGTACATGTTTAATAATTTTGATATCATTACCAATCATTTGATACCAAGCTATGTAATTGATATATAATTTAACATTATGTAATATATAACTTATATTTGTTTAAAAACTTTTTATTTCACTTGATATGTGTTTTGGTTACGTTATGTGAAAACAAAATTAATAACGATTTGTTTTGAAAATTTTAGGGAATGAAAATCTTACCTTAATAATAAGATAAATAATTAATATGATATTTCCATAACCATATTATAATAATTATTTTATTAATATATAATAATCATATTATTCTTTATGCTCTCATATTCATCCATAATCGTATTTTAAAGCATTGTTCACATAAGTGGTTATACCGACCCAAACTTGAACATGCTTTAACTCGATTAGAGAGTATGGTTAAAGAGGTGTTTCTTTTGATATAATATCATTATAACTGAAGAATAATTATATTATTTTGTTTTTTTATTATGGTGAACCATATTTTAAGATTCTTATATAATATATTAAAATCTAAATGAAAAATGAAAAGCATTCCATCGGGGAGGCGGTAATTCGCACATACACACTATTAACTGTAACAACTTGTATTTTACCACGTACTATTTTTAGAAATTATAAGTATTAATTTTGAGAATAGGAGATGAGACAGAATGAAATTCCAAGGCCCGGTTTTCTTGAAATAATTGTTTTAAAAATATTAAACTTTTAGTAGCATGTGTACACAGTTTACCAAAAAAAGTGGAATAACTCTTAAATGGGTTCCTAGATTAGAAATACAAGGGAAATGTTGAGATCAAAATGGAGTCTTTACCTTAGGAATGGACTAACTTTGGATAGTTCAGTTCTTCTGTAGGAAATACTAAAAAGTCATAATCGCTATTAAATAATTTAAATAAAAGTTATTTTTATGTAGCGACCGCTTCTCCGTTAAATTTATAGTTATAGAATTTACTCAGGGTTGGCCACTAAAACCCTAGATATTTAGAAAATTGTTGGAGAGAAATTTCGGTGAACAAAGATGGTTTCAGAGGATCGTGTATCATCGCACCAACAGAGTTGGAGGATCTTGTCAAAGATGACAAAACAATTGTTCTTCATCAATGATCAATCCAAACTTCAGCTAGGATGTTTGTTTTATGATTTTCTATCTTTTTCTTGATCTAGGATGAACATGGATCAATTCAATGAAAAATAATTGATTTGTGCCTCATTGGTAGAATTAAATTGATGGAATTTTTTCGTTCTTCATTCTTCAATCTAGCGAGAATGGATTGAGGCCGACACAAACAAAATTTAGAGGTTTATTCCTCAAGTTGTTTTTTGAGATTCTCTCTCCATTTATCTTCATGTTATTCGTTATTTGACACCTATGGACACGAATCAACTTTTCGAAAGGCTCCAAATGAAATCGGACCCCCATATTAGAGGCAGACCTTCAACAGAGGCTGGATCTATGTAGATTGGGACCCAAGGAGCTCATATTTGTGACCGTTTAAAATTCCAAGCATTGGTGGTGGCTCGGTGGTCCACATAAGGGACCACCAGTGCAGTGGTCCAATGAGGTATCGTGGTGGTTTGGCAAGGCAGAACAAGGTTGTGTGGTGACTGGAGGTGGAATATCTACAGTGGTGGGGGTGATAGCGGCAGGTCATAGATGCGGTGGGCATCCGCATGTGGCTACGTAAGCTACAAAAAATGGTAGGGATGTGGAACACAGTGGCGGTGATGACCATTAATGGTGTTTACTAGGTCAACCAAGGCAGAATTGGTTGGGCCAGGCAAATAAGTGTCGAGCCAGGTGGAGCGGGCCGGGCCTAGGTAGAGCAGACCCGGTCGGACCCAGTGAGTCATGTCAAACCCAGTGGGTCAGGTTGGATCCTTTAGACTGGGCCAGACCCAGTTCAGACCTCGGGTCAACCCGAGGTGGTCACACGGTCAACCGGGGTAGTCGACCACCATGTAATCTTGAGCTATTATGGCGTGGTCGACCGCCATAGTCAGTGGACCGACCGTGTGGTTGGTCCACGGCCCAATAACCCCACTTCCTTTGAAAATTCAAACCCTATAACTTTAAAAATTGTGTGTCTATTTGATGATTCTTCTACATCATTGGGACCCTGACGTTGAGACAATCCTTTTGAGACCAATGGTGGGTTTTTATCTCTGACATGTTTTAAGTGACATGGTCTGTTTACACATGCAGTACATGGGGTTAAGGGACATGGTGGGTGTGACTACTATAAATCATTTACTCCCTTTCTAAATGAATTGATTCTATCATCCACTATATCTGGGATGAGTTTAAATATGTTTCATTCCCTTTATCATTTCCTTAAAGGTTGGTGGGTATTGTTTCCCACTCATATAAGTATGATCCCTTCAGCATGACTTCCTAGATAGAGTTGTTGGAATCCCCTAAAGGGCCTAGTGTGGTATCCTCTATTCACATTCATTACCTAGGTAGAGTCATTTGTATTTACATGACCAATACTACTGAATGTTGATCCTCTAATTAGTGGGTTAATCCAAATGGAGTTTTTGGTATCACCCCATGGCCCTGGATATGATTCACATTTGTGTATCGTATCTGTCTCTTTAGATCTATTAGTGTATCACTCTCCTAAAGGTTCCCTAAAAACAATATTTCTTGGATAGACCTCATATGTGCTATCAGAATCAGGAGTGTGTTCACCTAATTGAGTGATTTGTGGAACCTTCATGATGAATTCCTATTATTGGTATGTAGTGGTTATGACTTACCCTAGACTGTGTGGTATGGATTGAGTATATCTGGATATTTTTGTTATGTGTTATTTAGACATATACTTGTGTATAGATGACCGTACCTCTAATCTATGCATTTCTTTGTGGTTTTTGTGGTGTCCTGCTGAGTATTGTTATATTAACCCATGCACGGGCTTTTCCCACATGTGTCATGTATTGTCTAGATGAGCGACCTTTTGATAGAGTCCAAGGAGGACCAAGATCGGAAAGAACTTTGTGAGATCAGACAGGCTGAGGTGTTCCTACGACTTCGGAAAACTGTCCTAGTACCTTTTTTACAGGTTGGACTTTGTGTTGTGTCCTGGGCCCAGGATTGTTGGGCCCCCGCCAGGATTGTTGGCGCCTGTGCCCCGGTAACCAATCCCACATCGGTTGAGGAGGGAGATTGGTGGGTGCTTGAAATTCTCGTGCCTACCTTCCCCTCAGCAACGCGTTTTAAAGCCGTGAGGCCTGGGATAGCAACTGGGCCAGAGCGGACAATATTGCTGGGCCGAGGGATCCGATCCATCAATTGGTATCAGAGGGTGGTTGGTCTCGGGACCGGTGTGGGCTTGGGGGGGGGATGTTGTGTCCTGGGCCCAGGATTGTTGGGCCCCCGCCAGGATTGTTGGCGCCTGTGCCCCGGTAACCAATCCCACATCGGTTGAGGAGGGAGATTGGTGGGTGCTTGAAATTCCCGTGCCTACCTTCCCCTCAGCAACGCGTTTTAAAGCCGTGAGGCCTGGGATAGCAACTGGGCCAGAGCGGACAATATTGCTGGGCCGAGGAATCTGATCCATCACTTTGATGTTTATAAACTCTTTTTGGTGGGCTTGTACTCTGGCCCTGTTTACTTTCTAGTACTTTCACTATTGTACTCTGGTTGTGGGATATAGTGGTTTGCACACATTATTTACTTATTGTTTTTACATTTCAGCATTTGTGGCTTGAAGATGTGTGCATGAATATGGGTACTTTAGGATAATTCCTACCATTTGTGTGATATGCCTATTTGGTGTTAGTCACAAGCCCTTGACCTATTAGAGGCAGGCTTGGGGTAGTCAGGACACGAGCCCCTCTCGGATGGGTCGTGACATTAGCATTCTTGTTTCATAATTCGGGTTAAGGTGGATATTAAATTTAAAATTTAAAATCATAATTATATGATATATATTATATTTATTCATCAATACCACTATTTATCTCATCCATGAAAATAGGTAATTAAAAACAAACGACATCACTTCATGGAGGCGGTGGTCTGCATAGCACATTAATGATGTTCTACTATTTTTATACGTGGATAAAAATTAATATATAAGGGTTTCACCACTAATATAAAAACCTATCAGTATACTATTTATAGTAAATCCATCATATTATTATGGTGATAATATATTTGGAAGAGTAATATTAAGAAGAAAAGCTTAAAAGGATATAACACTTACATTGAAGACTTGTTTGTTCCCTTGGAAGTTCTCTTGAAATTGAATGTATTAGGCTTATAATGAGTGACTATGGGATTATTACTATGGTATAGGGTTATAGTTAGAGTAAAAGGGAATATATTTAAGGAGTTATTATAAATATAGGTGTGTATGTTAAATGGTGAAATCGATCCCCTTTTATAAGTGAGGAAAATGACACTTTTGGAAATAACCCTTATATTTAAATAATTAAATAGCACTAATCCAAGGTAAATGACTCAAAAATTTCTAAATTATTGATTTTTGGGTTAATTTGGGTTTATAAAGACTCATAAATGTCTTTCCAAACATGTTTTACACATTTTATTACTCTTTTAGAGTTATGTTTTTACATTTTACTCTTTTACTCTTAAACTAGGTGACTAGTTTTTAACTAAGTGATTTTATGTTTTATTAAACATATAACTTAACAAATATAACCTATTTTTTTTGTTCTAGAAGAAAATTTTAAAACTATTAAATTCAATTAAAATTATAAATATTATAAAATTAACTTTTAAATTAAAACAAATAATGTGCATAAAAATAGTTTTAGTAGAAATATGACAATTTCACCATTATGAAATCTTAATCTTATTTAGTATTGATTAAAAATTAAGTGAATGTTAATATATTTATTAATGTTTTTATAAATTATATTAGATAAATTATTTAAATTTTATCAGTTTAATTATTCTAAATAAATTCATTTATTTTAATAAAACAATAATTCTGAAATAATTATTTCATCATTATCATGGTGATTAACATTAATCCTAATAATAAAATTTCATACCAAAAAATGGAATTGGATATGTAATATAATATTAAAATTATTATCTAAAATAGAATAATCATTTTATCAATTTAACATTATATTTTAAGGAAATTAACCTCAATGTTAGTATGTTTAAAGCGTACAAACCCATTTTTTGAAAAAGTTTATTCTTAATAAAAAATATTTATGATGAGGATAGAAGTATAAATATAATTGATTCCAATGAATTTAAAATATTTTTTATAAATAAATATTATTTATTGAACAATAAAATAAATAGAAGGCTTCATTTTTTCATGTTATAATTAAATAGAAAAAATAGTCAAAAAATAATTTTCATTAAAACCCTACATAAATTTTCAAAATGTTGAGCATGGGTTTATAAATTAAAATTTTCATTTTAAATTTATTTATTATAATTTATAACATATAATATTATTATAAAAATGTTTCCAAAACATTCAATGTATTTATATAATAAATTAATTTCATAAAAGCGACGACATTAATGAGTATTTTTACTATTCACTTGAAAATATATTATTTTATAAAAATATAAAAAAATAATCCTAAGATAATTTTGTTATGAGAAATTAATAAAATAATTTTAAATTATCTAATTTAAATTCTAAAAAATGTAAATATGGATTTTTGAAATAAAATATATAGTGTAGAGAAATCATTTTTAATGAAAATAACATTTTCAATATTAACTCATTAAAATTGTTTACCTTATAAAGGAAATAAATATTTTTTTTACTATCATAGTGTTTATTATATATTCATTAATAAATGTTTTATGGTTTCTTATGTTGGGTAATTCATCCAACACAAGATATAGAACTTGGTATTTATTTTAAAGGATCCAAAATCTAAGGTCATTACAACATAACAATGCTTAGGTTATAACAAGACATAGTGTGAGGTCCAAGTAATGTTGTTCATGTGGTTCTACCAATACAGTAATACTATCATTACACCGTATATATTAGAAATTTATATATCATATTCCAACAATGAAATATAAATTTGGGATTAATGAAATACACCTAGATTGATCTACGAAAGAATCGAAACGATTTAATGAAGATTATAGTGATTCAATAATATTACATGGGGTCTTGTAAGATTAATATTAATGAAATAAAGGTAACTCAAGTCATTGTAACCATGGATAAATTATAGGGACACATGGATTATATAAAAACCCAAGGGGACCAAATGAATATTTTTATTTATTATTTAATTAAATCAATTAAAATAGTAACTAACTAGCCATGTGACACTTGATACCTAGAGAGAGAAATTAATAGGAGATTCGGGGAAGTGTGAAATTCTTAGTAAGAGATCGATGGAATGGAATGTCGATAATCAATTTTTAAGAGATATAAGATAATTTCATTTCCACATGGAGTCATTATAGAGGCTAAATAGTGAAAGAATAAGCTATTTAAGAAGTTTGACACTGTCCTTTGGGTGATTTTTTTTGCATTTTATTTTATTTTATTATTATTTTTTAGTTCATATTCCTTCTTGGTTGTAGTAGTAAACTTAGAAAGATGATAATATTTTAGATGTTTGATATAGTGGGTGAGATCCTTGGTTATGATTTAGTTTTTATACATTTTAATAATTATATTTTTAGTTCATGATCCTAGTTAATATTTAGTGGATTACTTGTTTGATATGTGATTATTTTAGGTTTTAATATTTGTAATATCTTTTATTCCTAGGTTATGTAATTAGTTCTCACTCAAATTTATTAATCCTATATATAATGATATAGGATTAATTATGCATTTAAGAACTAGGTGATCACTGGTATGTGTGTGGAAGATAGTGTTATCACTCCCAATTGCCTTTGATCTTCCTCCATTGATAAGGAGTTAAAGGAATAGTTTAAAATGGGTTCACCATTGAGGTGTTGTGTGACTGAATACATATAGTAAGGAGGATTGACTTACAATAATAATTATAATATTTAGGCTCACAATTTCTAACAACCTGAGGGGGGAGGTATAATATTGTGTACAATCTTATTTATCAATGTTTATATTTAGAGTTCACCATTATATAGAATGTGATATCGTAATATTGGGAAATAATTTCCCCTGAATCAATCATATATGATTATATAAATCATTTAACCTAATTTTATTTCTCTTTGTTTTAATATTTTTCATGAATATTCAATATAAAACACCCATTTCACCAATATTTACTTATATATTGTTATCTTAGTGATATATAAGAATATTATAATGGCCTAAGAATTTTAGTGAGGTAATTTGTGTCTATTTTTGAATTTATCATGTGTAATTAGGAGTTTTTGAGATATCAGATAGTTTAGTTATGGTCTTAGAATAGATTTCAAGAAGGTAGTCCCAGTGTCAAACATATTCCCTTGAAGACAGATGTCACCAGGTACCCTATAGACCGGTACCATGTACTCAATGAGCCTACTAGAATGTGGGGTGTCTCTATGAGGTATACTATGTTGGATTTGGTTCCCTAAAATAGATTACTTTATAATTTTTATTACTTTATATTTATACTCTTTAATATTAATAAATATCTTATCCTGTTATGAGTATTCTTTTACATAAAAATAATGTGACAATGTCCTTAGAGTATCAGTCACACCGGAATGTCATTGTACTTCCCTATTACAAAGAGAACCATAAAGTGATATGAAAATAAACATAAACATATGTTCTATAGATAGATGAAATATATATATATATATAATGGGGCATAAATTATGAAAATGTCTAGGTTTTGGATGATCAAAATAAATTAAGACTTCGTATCATGAAGTTCGCACTAGGTAATATCCATGAGAGGAGATTATGAGGACTGATCCACTTGTATAAATTACAATTATTATATATGCAATTGGATTTTCCTTTCGGAAGATGTGTTTATTGGTCCTTATAATTAAGATTATTATTGATGTATATAATTAGTTACATACTTATATGTATTGAAAAAACTATGACTATATATGATCGTAGTGTGGTAGGATACATTGGGCGCATCACAAGTGATATGAAATTAATGAATAATTTAAGAAAGGATTTGTCCCTTTTGAGTTAATAGAATTAGATATCTACAACCATTTGATTGGAATGGAACTTTATGATTAAATCCAATTCCATAGCAGTTTATCGATAAGTTCATTTCAATAAAGTCAATGAAATATATACCCAGCATATAGGTTGATGACACATGTAATTAAATATTATTAATGAGATATCAAAATAAAGGATTATATTAAATAGTTAGTGTTTTTAGGAGGTTCTTTGTAGTTGTGACATTTACATCTTCAACTATAGGCTCCTTGAAGTGCTTCCAGATGTCGATCGCGAACTTTAGGATAGTCATTCAAATGCCACTGAGAAAGAATCCAATAGGGTCACACACCAAGTGTATGAAAAATAGTTAAATTATATTTGAATTTAATATTTTAATATATATTATTCTAAAGTTCTAAGGAATAATAATTATTTAAGTTATATTTATCACATATATTGAGTAATCATTTATTCAAATGAATATATATGTGAGTTAAATATTAAATAAATATTTATTTATGAGTTAGTGAATATAATATTTATTTATTTGTTAAAGGAATAATACAATGATATTTATTTTCATTCAAGGGATTATATAGTTGGTTAAATACCTTATGTACTGTATCACTCAATGGGGGTTCGAATACCACTTTCCATAGTTGTAGATTTAATCTTCCTAGAGAAGATTTTCAGTATGTGAGACACCTATTTGGGTGGATGAAGATGATTCATTGGTTGATGGAAGTCAATGATGAGTAAAAAAATTATCTCCAATAGGGTGCAATTGGATTTTTTCAAGTTGTGGTGTCATCTGGTCAGTGTAGTTATGGGTGGACAACATCGATAGGTTACTGGTCAGGGAGAAGCAGAATCAGGCCATATTAGATAGTGGGCCAAGATGACTTGGGCATGAGTAGGCGAGTTATTTAGACCAATTATTGGGATTTTAGGATGTATGATCCCATCCTTTCTAGGTATGTCTCTAATTGTGTTTTGGAAAACCTCATTATGTTTATTGGTTTTTCATTTGAACCATGGTAATCGGAGTCAATACTAGTTAGGTGTAATATATAATCCCGTCTTTTTATAACATAACTTTCATTTCATTACACGGAACTGAGGATCTTTAAGGTTTAGTGTCTTGGAAACAAGGAACATAATACATGAAAAGAACAAAAAACACGCTTCTTAAACACTTGAAAGGATTATCTTTAAGTTCATACTAGGTTCATTACTGCATCTCATAACCTGGGGACATACATCAAAAGAAAGGGTGAGCAGAAAGCCCAGTAAGGGAAACAAGGGAAACATTTTACATGTGAACTTGAGATACTTCAATATGGACATGAAAAGAACTTAAGGCATGAGAAAGAAATCATGAGATACATCATAATAAAAATAACATTTTTCATAACTTGAAGATGTGGCTATGACATTTAATATTGATAATCGTTTCGTTTCACCGAGGTCCATCCCCAAGGTGTCGTTAAAAATTACCAAGGTTATTCACCAAGGCGTCGTTAAAATGGTCATCTCTAGAGATTAAGTCTTTACCCAATGCATTGGAGCGCTATCAGGGCGCACCCTTAATTTGTCTTTATTATCATGTGATCCACATATATCATCATCAAACATTTCATAAATAACCCATATAGCATAAAATAAATGGGTTTCATTTCATAATCATAACGTTTTAAAAACTGCTTTAAAGACATGATCTTTACGTCACTTTAAACCCACGGAAGGGAAAGAGGGTCTTATGTATGTAAATCCCAAAATTTAAAATAGAAAATTTTGATATATATGTGAATACCCTTGTAGAAGTAAGAGCTTTGAGTATTAACTTTATAACATAAAATAATTTTTAGAAAAGAGAGAGGCATTTTGAGACGAAAATTCTGCAGCATAACGGCTATGTTACAAGGTTTTTATAAAACATTGAAAAGAGAGGGTATATGGGTCAAACATTCATAAATGACCCATAAAACAGTAGAGGGATATAATATAATGGATTTAAGAACACGGTAATGAAATTTGAAAATATACCATATGAAATGAAGAACATTAAAGGAAGACAAAAATAAGATTTCTCTTATGGAAATTTGGCAGCCTAACAGCATTACATAAACTTCAACCAAAAATGAATTGATGATGTCAAATAAGGTCTATCATCATATGAACATAAAAGATCAGTATGATAGATATAGATATTATACCCCAACATAATAAAAAGGAACTTGCAAGACTTGACATGGAATTAGAACTTTGAAAAGGAGAAGGGTGAAAGAATCCCTTAAAAATTCGGCAGCCTAACGGCGTCACTTAAACTTCAAAAAAAATGAATTGATGAGATAAAATAGGGTCTCTCATAATATTAACATAAGAGTCCAGTATGATAGATATAGATATCATACCCCAACATAACAAAAAGAAACTTGAAATAATTGACATGAAAGTAGAACTTCAAAACGAAAAGGGTGAAGAACCACTTAAAATTCAGCAGCCTAACAGCGCCACTTAAACTTCAACAAAGAATGAATTGATGAGATAAAATAGGGTCTCTAATCATATAAACATAAGATTCCAGTATGATAGATATAGAGATCATACCCCAACATAACAAAAAGTAACTTGAAATAATTGACATGAAAGTAGAACTTCAAAACGAGAAGGGTGAAGAACCACTTAAAAATTCGGCAGCCTAACGGCGCCACTTAAAACTTCAAAATACTGAATTTAAGAGATCAAATGGTGTCTCTCATCATATTATCATAAAATATCAGTATGATAAATTTAGAGATCATACCCCAACATAATAATAAGGAACTTTAAATACTTTACATGAAAATAGATCTTGAAAAAATGAGAAGGGAGAAAGAATCCTTTACAAAAATTTCAGCAGCCTAACGGCGCCACTTAAAACATCATAAAACAAATAATGAGAGTAAGAGGGAATATCTCATTATATTAACATGAAAATTTCAGTAAGAGGAGTATAAAATAACACCATCCAACATAAGAACATGGAGCATAAAAGAAATTACATAAAAGAGATTTCTTGAAAAGAAAGGGAGAGATTGGATCCCTTACCTTAAAATGTAACTCTTAAAACTCAAAGGTTTGGACCTTGAGGGCTTGGGGGAACCTTGGGGGGACTCCTTGGGAGGTAATGAGACCATAACTTCGTTGGGGGAGAGTGGGGAGTCGAATGGATGAGAGGATGGCTTGGTATTTATAGGGAAAGTGAGGGGACAAGGCATTAATGGCCAAGGGACACCTCATTAGTGGTTTTGGCAAAACCATGGGCTTGCCCATGGTATTTTCCCATGGTATTGGCCACTTGGGACACCTCATACCTTATCTTACTATTCATAAGTCGAACATATTGATTACATACTTAATACATCATTTAATGATGTCATAGACACCCGTAACTTAAAAACTGTATTTTCACTATTCATCGAAAATTCAACTTTCTCAGAATAATCCCAAAATTTCACCTTAACCAAATATCAACGCTCTGATTAAAAATATGAACTCCATTTTATAAAAATAATTTTCTAAATATTTTTAATTTAATTTTTAAATAAAAACACTATTCACCGAAAATTCATTTTTTTTAGAGAAAACCCCAAAAATTACCATAGCATAATATCGGTGCTCTAAGTTTAAAAATGAAATCTGCTTTATAAAAATAATTTTCTAAATATTTTTAATTAAATTTTTAATTAAAAAACACTATTCACCTGAAAAAACTAATACTTGGATAATAATTTTATGAAACCGTTATTTAACCATTTTATTGAATCACATTACTTAATCAAGGTGCCTAGATTATATTAATACTTTCTTTAAGTGAGATTACTAATCCATTTGGACACATTACTAATTCTAATCATAAAATCACTATTCATAATTTACTATTCATCAAAAATCAAGTTGATCTTATTAGAATTGAAATTTCGTACTGAACATAATTGTAGAAGACCATTTTTTGAAAATCATTACACATTTTTATTTATTTAAGGTTTACATAAACATTTTTAAAATATCCTTTATCTAAAATTAATCAGAAAATATGCATACTATATTTATCCGGACATTTGAAAATTCATAAACTTCATCATAAGAAGAAATCCCAATTTTTATTTAAAACAAAGGATTACACAAGGCAGTTACGGTCTCATTACATAGCCCCTTATCATACCAGCATAGGACCTAAGTGTAAGGTGTGATAAGGTGAGAGAATCCGAGGGAGGCTCAGCCAACATCGCACGAGTAGTAATTTCTATTAGTTTGAACTTCTCGCGAAGGCGATCCCGTTCTAGCTTCACATGATGAAGTTCAGCTTGGGTTTGGTCTAGAGCAAAGCCCAGTGGTGCTACCTCTTTCCCAAGTTCTGTTATATGGGCTTCAATCGGTCCAAGACTACTGGGTGAGGCCATCGAATATTCTTTCTATATTAATTAACCAAGATTACTTGTATTTAGAGACAATAATCAAAACGTTTAGTTTCCAGTGGTCATATTGACCAATGGTCATATAACAGTCAAAAACCAATGGTCTCATTTTAATTATACTCATGTTATCAAATGAAACATTTTTGTTGAGTATAAAAATAAAATAAAATAACACATAAAATTAGGAAACAATATTTATTCAAAATTTCGGGCCGTTACAATCTTCCCCCCTTAAGAAATTGCGTCCTCGCAGTTTTTAAAATTGGGTTTTGAAATTTCGTCGAAAGTCCCACATCGGAAAAAGAGTCAGTAACACCATTACTTTAAAATAAAGAAGAGGAAGTACAAAGGTCACCCGAGTTTACTCATACTAGGATTCCATATATGAAACATGGACATGGAGGAGAAAACAAAGGGTCACGTTCTAAAGGAGAGTGATAGAAAACATGATTAGGAGGAAGTTAACCACCAGAAAATCCCAAAATTATGATGTGTGTAAGCGGTCTTTGATTACCCAGTAGGAAACGTAAACCAACAATGTTTTTGTTTTACGTTCCTTTTCATAACTTTGAGGAATTCATTTACTACATAGAACAAAACATAAGAAAATATACCTACCTTCATGTAGAGTTTCATCCTTTAATAAGTTTCTACCAAAACTAATCTTTTCTCCAAATGATGAGCATTCAAAACTACTTGGTCTCATCAAAACACAAGAATCATCTTCTAGAGAATCACATAATCCACAAAAGATAAACTATCTATTTCTTCTATCTTTAAACATTATCCCAAAAATAGAAAGGGTAAGGTAAAACAACTCTTCAAAAAGAATCCCATAAAAATGGAAACTACTTTTAAATCTTCAAAGTTCCATGATACTACCCAAAGTTCATCATAGACCATCCCATAAATAACGGTCCTTAAAATTCCTCAAAATAAACCAAACTAAGATTGAAACCCAAATACAAGAGGGATTTGATAACATAGTCTTCCAAAATAAACTTCATTGTTCATCTCTAAACAACATCAACCACAACTAACATCTTATAACAAAAGTAGCTAACCTAAACATATTTTACCCAAGATAGGTTAATCATTTCCATAAGTAACCTAAATTACTATAAGTCCACCTTAAATTCATTGATTCTTCAAAATATAAGTCAACCTTAATCCTCAATGAAAATACTGTAGTAATCTATTTACCTTGATCATATAGGGTCCTCAAAATAGTGAACGTCTTCCAAAATAATAATCACCTTTTAATCCCCTAATCATCTCTGTCGTATTAATACGGCAATCGTAGCATTTCCTATCACATTGGTTGTTGGGACATGTTCTTCCATTTCCCACCATTAACTAAGAAAATAATCTATAATTAGGGGATTAAATACTTATCCAATAATCATGAAAAGAAACTTAAAGCATATAAGGATAACTTATAGAAGAAAAGTATACCCTAACTTGTGATCCCATAGGTTCCAATCTAGGTTATCCATGATCATATATTCTTATATGAACCTTTATTTTATTTTATCTTTCTTCTTTTAATAATGGTTCATACTAAGCTTATGAATTTACCAAAGTATATCCCCCAGGAGTGTCATAACCAAGAGTGCAGCAAGGCCCGTTGTTGTGTACCAGTTTCCGTTCGAGTCTAGCTCAAAGTGGTGTTTTTAGGTTTTACCCCTATGTACATTTGTGACAGAGCCACCTCTACCTGCTCGTATCCAGACATGGATGTATTTGCTTGGAAACCCCTTACTCAATACTCACCAAAATACCAGAAAGATTTCCTATATTTAAACTTTTCTATAGGTTTATTCCTAGAGTTTTCATATCCTAATTTCCACAAATAACTAAACCATCCTTTGATACCAACTATAGCATCCCGTCTTTTTATAACATAACTTTCATTTCATTACACGGAACTGAGGATCTTTAAGGTTTAGTGTCTTGGAAACAAGGAACATAATACATGAAAAGAACAAAAAACACTCTTCTTAAACACTTGAAAGGCTTATCCTTAAGTTCATCCTAGGTTTATTACTGCATCTCATAACCTGGGGACATACATCAAAAGAAAGGGTGAGCAGAAAGCCCGGTAAGGGAAACATGAGAAACATTTTACATGTGAACTTGAGATACTTCAATAAGGACATGAAAAGAACTTAAGGCATGAGAAAGAAATCATGAGATACATCATAATAAAAATAACATTTTTCATAACTTGAAGATTTGGATATGACATTTAATATTGACAATCATTTCATTTCACCAAGGTCCATCCCCAAGGTGTCGTTAAAAATTACCAAGGTTATTCACCAAGGCGTCGTTAAAATGGTCATCTCTAGAGATTAAGTCTTTACCCAATGCATTGGAGCGCTATCAGGGCGCACCCTTAATTTGTCTTTATTATCATGTGATCCACATATATCATCATCAAACATTTCATAAATAATCCATATAGCATAAAATAAATGGGTTTCATTTCATAATCATAACGTTTTAAAAACTGCTTTAAAGACATGATCTTTACGTCACTTTAAACCCACGGAAGGGAAAGCGGGTCTTATGTATGTAAATCCCAGAATTTAAAATAGAGAATTTTGATATATATTTGAATACCCTTTTAGAAATAAGAGATTTTAGTATTCACTTTATAACATAAAATAATTTTTAGAAAAGAGAGAGGCATTTTGAGACGAAAATTCCGCAGCATAACGGCTATGTTACAAGGCTTTTAGAAAAAATTGAAAAGAGAGGGGACATGGGTCAAACATTCATAAATGACACATAAAATTGTAGAGGGATAGAATATAATGGATTTAAGAACATGGTAATGAAATTTGAAAATATACCATATGAAATGAAGAACATGAAAGGAAGACAAAAATAAGATTTCTCTTATGGAAATTTGGCAGCCTAACAGCGTTACATAAACTTCAACCAAAAATGAATTGATGATGTCAAATAAGGTCTATCATCATATGAACATAAAAGATCAGTATGATAGATATAGAGATCATACCCCAACATAATAAAAAGGAACTTTCAAGACTTGACATGGAATTAGAACTTTGAAAAGGAGAAGGGTGAAAGAATCCCTTAAAAATTTGGCAGCCTAACGGCGTCACTTAAACTTCAAAAAAAATGAATTGATGAGATCAAATAGGGTATCTCATCATATTAACATAATATTCTAGTATGATATATATAGATATCATACCCCAACATAAAAAAGGAACTTGGAAGAATTGACATGAAAGTAGAACTTCAAAACGAGAAGGGTGAAGAACCACTTAAAATTCAGCAGCCTAACAGCGCCACTTAAACTTCAAAAAAGAATGAATTGATGAGATCAAATAGGGTCTCTAATAATATGAACATAAGAGTCCAGTATGATAGATATAGAGATCATACCCCAACATAAAAAAAGGAACTTGAAATAATTGACATGAAAGTAGAACTTCAAAACGAGAAGGGTGAAGAACCACTTAAAAATTCGGCAGCCTAACAGCGCCACTTAAAACTTCAAAATACTGAATTGAAGAGATCAAATGGGGTCTCTCATCATATGATCATAAAAGATCAGTATGATAAATTTAGATATCATACCCCAACATAATAATAAGGAACTTTAAATACTTTACATGAAAATAGATCTTGAAAAAATGAGAAGGGAGAAAGAATCCGTTACAAAAATTTCGGCAGCCTAACGACGCCACTTAAAACTTCATAAAACGAAATAATGAGAGTAAGAGGGAATATCTCATTATATGAACATGAAAAGGGCAGTAAGAGGAGTATACAATAACACCATCCAACATAAGAACATGGAGCATAAAAGAAATTACATAAAAGAGATTTCTTGAAAAGAAAGGGAGAGATCGGATCCCTTACCTTAAAATGTAACTCTTAAAACTCAAAGGTTTGGACCTTGAGGGCTTGGGGGCACCTTGGGAAGACTCCTTGGGAGGTAATGAGACCAGAACTTCGTTGGGGGAGAGTGGGGAGTCTAATGGATGAGAGGATGGCTTGGTATTTATAGGGAAAGTGAGGGGGCAAGGCATTAATGGCCAAGGGACACCTCATTAGTGGTTTTGGCAAAACCATGAGCTTGCCCATGGTATTTTCCCATGGTATTGGCCACTTGGGACACCTCATACCTTATCTTACTATTCATAAGTTGACCATATTGATTACATACTTAATACATCATTTAATGATGTCATTAGACACCCGTAACTTAAAAACTGTATTTTCACTATTCATCGAAAATTCAACTTTCTCAGAATAATCCCAAAATTTCACCTTAACCAAATATCAACGCTCTGATTACAAATATGAACTCCATTTTATAAAAATAATTTTCTAAATATTTTTAATTTAATTTTTAAATAAAAACACTATTCACCGAAAATTCATTCATTTTAGAAAAAACCCCAAAAATTACCATAGCATAATATCGGTGCTCTGAGTTCAAAAATGAAATCTGTTTTATAAAAATAATTTTCTAAATATTTTTAATTAAATTTTTAATTAAAAAACACTATTCACCTGAAAAAACTAATACTTGAATAATAATTTTATGAAACCGTTATTTAACCATTTTATTGAATCACGTTACTTAATCAAGGTGCCTAGATTATATTAATACTTTCTTTAAGTGAGATTACTAATCCATTTGGACACATTACTAATCCTAATCATAAAATCACTATTCATAATTTACTATTCATCAAAAATCAAGTTGATCTTATTAGACTCTAAATTTCGTACTGAACATAATTGTAGAAGACCATTTTTTGAAAATCATTACACATTTTTATTTATTTAAGGTTTACATAAACATTTTTAAAATATCCTTTCTCTAAAATTAATCAGAAAATATGCATACTATATTTATCCGGACATTTGAAAATTCATAAACTTCATCATAAGAAGAAATCCCAATTTTTATTTAAAACAAAGGATTACACAAGGCAGTTACGGTCTCCTTACATAGCCCCTTATCACACCTGCATAGGACCTAAGTGTAAGGTGTGCTAAGGTGAGAGAATCCGAGGGAGGCTCAGCCAACATCGCACGAGTAGTAATTTCTATTAGTTTGAACTTCTCGCGAAGGCGATCCCGTTCTAGCTTCACACTATGAAGTTCATCTTGGGTTTGGTCCAGAGCAAAGCCCAGTGGTGCTACCTCCTTCCCAAGTTCTGTTATATGGGCTTCGATCGGTCCAAGACTACTGGGTGAGGCCATCTAATCTTCTTTCTATATTAATTAACCAAGATTAGTTGTATTTAGAGACAATAATCAAAACGTTTAGTTTCCAGCGGTCATATTGACCAATGGTCATATAACAGTCAAAAACCAACGGTCTCATTTTAATTATACTCATGTTATAAAATGAAACATTTTTGTTGAGTATAAAAATAAAATAAAATAACACATAAAATTAGGAAACAAGATTCATTCAAAATTTCGGGTCGTTACATGTAAGTCACCGAGGTGCTGCAGGGAAGTATTGTGAGTTCTGGATTCAGAACATATTAATGTCATAAATTTATAATTTATGATGTAATTTTTTCAGCCAACCCATAATCCTTTTATTCCTTGAATCTTTCATAGTAGGCCTTAAAAATGATTTTATGTCCTAAATTGAAGGTTTACAACATAAAACCATTGAGATAACCCCTTGAAACTAGTTTAAGCCATAATTTGAAAGGGAAATTCATAAACCAAATTTATAATATGAAATCCCTTTTTATGTCATTAGATCATTTTTTATTCAATTTTAACCCAAGGCTCTATAATATTTGGCATACATGATAATTGAGGGATTCAAGATGAAAATACCCTATTTACACTATAAATAACACATGCCTATTGTGTTTTAAAACCTATAGTAGTGATCATGTGATATGATAACTCATGACCTCATATCTCATTTGGAAGGCCTTCTAGGAGATAACTTATGAGAATTCTATTCAATCTAGAAGCAAGGTTCTTTTAGGACTTGGATTTATGGACATGGAGTTTAATGTTAATCCTTATGTTTCTACTTATCCATTATGTTACATTGATCTTCTATTTTGGTGATACCAAGTTTAGAATGCCTAAAATGGATCTAGGTTTTGTGTCCATTAATAGAGCTAGTTGGTCTCTATTAAAGGGAAGGAAGGGGAATTCAATCTCTACCTTGAATGTGAGGATTTTTCGGCATCTAATCTGCATTTTATTTGGGTGGTCTAAAACATATCCCTACTTGTCAATTTTAATTATCCTAGTATATGAAATATGTGTGATCAGACTAGAACGACACACATGTTACCTAAATAATTGAAAAATTTCTTTAATTTGTTGATTTACACATGTATATACCTCTGATTAGACCACATTGGGTCCTTTGGCATTGAGGCCATGGCCAGCTACCCCTAGATGGGTGTTCCAATCTATGAACTCACTTGATTTTTGGTTAAATTGAAAATAGATACCTAGGATGATGTGTATTTTTTATGATTATTGGATTAATATTCGTAATTGGCATGACATGTGAATTGTAGTGATTTCTTAAGATATGATCACTTAGATTATAATTGGTTAAATGATGTGTGATTATCTTGGCTTTTCTACTTGATGAGTGTGTCTATATTTCTATGCTAATGAATATGGTGTTAAATGGTAAATAGAATAGGATTTGATATAATTTTTATGATAATTGGGATCCTAACCTTATAAAATGCATTGGATAGTTAAATGGTAAATTTTTGAATTGACTATTATAACTTGTGATGACTTCTTATTATGATCAGTGTTGGTCATGTGAACTAATTTCTTCTCTATTATTATATTTTTGTTGTTATTTATACATTATACAAGAATTCATGGTTTCCTCACTATGTTCTTTACACCCTCATTACTAGTTGGAAACCTCTAGCACACAAGGATTTTCACTGGAGTCCACATGACCAACTTGAATTGGTCACATGAGGGAGAACCGGGCTGAGGAATTTACAAAGTGGTATCAAAGGTTCATGTTTTCATTTTTGTTTCTTTACTATTTGGGATAGGTAGAAAGGAGGCTAGGATGTGTCCAGACATGGTAATGATCTCATTCATGGGAGTAACTACCCCATACATTGGGGAAATCTGAGTGCCTAGGGATAGGATTTCTGTTCATGATATTCTCTAATTACATTTGATTTTATTTCACCTTGTATGATTAACTTGTTGTGTGATGTTACTATTTATTGATATTTTTACTCATGGCCTAGTATGGTATGAGATTTGTATGCAAGCATCATGGTAGTCATGCAGGGATATATGTTGACATGAATTGTTTATGCTAGGGAAATACTCATGGCATGTGAAATATTTTACCATGTGAAATATGAAATTAAAACTCTTGATATACCCGATGAATGGAAATTAAAGAGAATTTTACGTTATACCAATTCACATGTTAAGCCAAGTGTAGAGAATCCTTGAGATAGTGGTTCCCATTTTTTTCACCCATTGAGGTTGTTTTTTTTTGTGAAATATGTGTTATAAGGTGTGTTTTAACCATTGTATAGAAAATTCCTCCTTTGAATCTTCAAATTGAGCTTGAATAGAATGGAAATCAATATTCTCTTAATGAAGTCGAGCTAGAACTTTATGCATCTTTTGGGAATCAGATGCATAATCAGCTTCATGACAACTTCTTGAGGGTCATGCTCTCCATGGAAAGGAATAATATTCACATTGTGCCTTCGATTTTCAAGATGATGAGGTAGTTACAACTACATCATCTTCCTACATTCACAACAGAGGGAGGAACCCATACAACTTAGTTCTAGATAGATTCAGTTTAGAAAATATTTATGCATTTAGAGACACCCATCGATTAGAGTGTGAAGCTTGCTACTTACATGCTCTAAGGACTATATAAGCATTGGTAAGACATTCTAGAGAAATCTTGGGAGAAATATGTGTTATCTTATAAGAACTTTGAGGCAATGTTTTTGAGCCACTTCTATCTAAATATGTTTAGGGATGAGAAAGATTTTGAGTTATTACATATATCATAGGAGGGAATGATAGTGATATACTATGTCAGATGCTTCACCAACAAATAACACTTTTCTACATCTTTGGAAGCTAATGAGATCGTTAGTGCGATATTTTTTCAGGATAAAATTTACTATGAGATAAGTTCACAGGTGAATGTATTCCATTTGAGAATATTAACATATGTAATGAACTAGTCTTTATATAAGAGAGGCCTCGAGTAAAGGAAAAATTGTTTCAATAGGGTGATCTAGTTTCACTTATTCTGAAAGTAATAGGTGACTATTTGATAGTTACCACTGTGACAGTAGTAGGAAGAGTATCTAAAGAAGTAGACTTCCACTATAAGATCACGACTTGGTATTGTTTTTTTAGTGTATCATATCAGACCAAAATTACCTGTAGTGTTCTTATTGGTAATTTGAGTGATGTACTTGAGACATGTTGGAAAATATATAGAAGTTATATAGTAACTTTTCATGGAAGATTATTAGTAGAGAATTAGGAGAGGAACCAGAGTATTGAAAGTACTTATCTACCTCTCAATAGATAGGTATCTAGGGTTCTACCGAACGTTCATGAAAAGGTAGTGGAAATGGTACCCCATTATAAGAGTAGAAATACTAGAAAGATGTAATGAAATACAAGGGTAAGACTGAAGTATATGGGATATGGGTAAGTTAGGTTCATGCTATGTAGTTTACTCTTGGTAGTTTGGATGTAGTAAATTCTATATTTAGAGGTGTGATTCTTGTATAATCTACCATTTCTTTCGTTTGGTTGATACATGAGAATGTCATTACTTTTTATCTACTCTTTTTACTTTTGTTTTGGGCTTGCTTTTGGAGATCTGGTACGGTGTTATGACCATTGAAATGCCTTTGGGAGTACGATAAGGGGGGTATCAAGTGTTTCAAGGAGGGTTCTCTTGAAATTGGTGGCAACCATGTCCTTTGGGATTTGTTTATGATGGAAATGAAAGGATTTTATTTTATTTTTGGTATGTATTTAAAGTTTTTTTACCAGTATCATATCAACTATTATTGGGTTTTATTTACCTTTCTATCTTATGAAGGATGCATCAATATCCACCAAGGTGAGTAGGATATTTAGGTTGGTCATACATGACCAATTCAGTGCAGATTGGATTGTCTCATGGATCATATGGAAGGAAATATTATATATGATGGTGGAATGAAACATGATACTTTTTCTTCTATATATGGCCATTTTTAGGATATATTTCTTGAATAGTTATGTTACTTCCCACCCAAGATGGAGATCAATTTCACCATCGATTTGGTGCCAGAAGCAGAGCTAGTTTCTGATCTACCATATAGAATAGACCCCCCATAAACCGGCCACCCATAAACCGGCTTCTTTAAAATGAAAAAAAAAGATTAGCATTAGATTAATAAGTCCTAGTAATTCTTTTTGGGGTTCTCCCATGATTTTTTCTAATAATGATGATGGGATGTTATACATATTTATGGATTATCATAGGCTAAACCAGATGAGGTCAAGAATTGGAATCCCCTTCCACACATTGATGATATCTTCGATTAGCTGGGAGGTTCCATGGTATTATTCAAGATTGAATTGAGATCTGGGTACCATTAGTTTATTGTGAGACTATCATATATACCCAAACTACTTTTAAGAGTAGGTATGGGTTGTATGAGTTTGTGGTGATGTTGATCGTTCTTACAAATTCATCAATGATATTCATGGGCTTGATGAATTGAATCTTACATCCTTTCCTTGATAATTTTTGGTGATTTTTATTGATGACATTTGGTGTACTCCCAACCTATAGATGATCATTCCCAGCATATTGACATTGTCTTGAGTACACTTAGAGATAATCATATTTACACCAAGCAATCTAAATATAGCTTATGGATTGATAGAGTGCACTTCCAGGGCCATGTTATCTAAGAGGATAGAGTGTAAGTGGAATAATAAAAGGTTGTATCCATGGTATCTTGGGAGGTACCCAAGAATAAATTTTAGATTCAGAGTATCCTTGGTATATTAGGAAACTATTGGTGTTTCATCTAGGACTTCTCCCATTTGGAAACACTGATGTTTGAGATGGACAATAAAGCAGTAAACTTTGTTCAGTTAGATTCTTTTAAGAGAGATTTATAATATATGAAGAGTATAATAACCTTAACATCTTTCCTCACTTTACCTATGTCATGCTAAGAGTATACCATGTACTAAAATGCATCCTGAGTAGGACTCATAGTAGTTCTGATGCGGGAGGATTGAGTGGTTTATTATGGATCTGGATAGTTAGTCCCCCATGAGAATAATTACACTACTCATGATATAAATTTATATGTGATGGTACATTGCTGAGTTTCTGGTGGAACTATATCATGGGTGAGAGGTTTGGGGTGTAGATAGATCACAATAGCCCTAGGTATATCTTTTCTCAGTGAGACCATTACCTTTAGTAAGGGAGGTGGTTTGAGTATCTATAATCTTTAAACTTTGATCCAGATTACACACTAGGAAAGGTAAAAATAATTATTGATTCTCTTATCCATACGACACATATAGAGTCAATACATGCATCTTGCGATGAGTGGTGTCAGATGGAACTCTTTACTGACATACATCTAGATGTTTAAGAGTCTCATAGACGATCAAATCCAGCTATGAAATCTATTTTACCCATTATTTTTTACCATATCAAGACATGGTATTTATCTGATATGGAGGGATTAACTATAAGGGATATCATATATGGTGGGGATCCACCATCAAGATGGTATCTTTTTAGTGTTGGTGTTCTTATTTTCCATGGTCGTGTGTGAGATTATCTAGGTTTGTGTGAGGAGTTGATGAGAGAGTTTCATTTTTCTAAATGGGTAGTACATCCAAATTTGAAAAATATAAATCATGATCTCTATAGATAGTACCAGTGTCCAAGAATGAAAAAGGAGATATTAGGATTTATTGTGAGATGCTTCACCTATCAGTAGGTGAATACTGATCATTAGAGGCATGTTGTCTTATTGTAGCCTCTACCCATTCCATAATTGAAATGAGATAATGTCACTATGGATTCTGTGACTATATAACCCAATATAACCTATGATAATGATCTATTATGGGTGATCATTGATTTACTAATGAAGTTATCCCACTTCTTTCCTACTATAGAGACCTTCATATTTGATGATTTGGGTAGTCTCTATGGGCACGAGATATTTCAATTACATGGTTTTTTTAGGAGTATCATTTTAGATCAAGATTATAATTTTACATCTTGGTTCTATCTTTTTCTTAAAAATTCTTTGGTATTAATAGTTCTTCTATGTACAACCTATAATCCTTAGATTAAAAACCAATCTGAGTGAATGTTTCAGATTCTATAATATGATGTGAGCCTTTTTTTTGGATTTCGGTAGTTCTTGGGAGAATTATATATCACTCAAGAGTTTACTTATAATAACAACTTCTAGGAAATCATTTAAAGGTTAATTTAGAGGCTTTATAAAGAAGTTAATTTTGTTCACCTCTTTGTTGGTGGAAGGAAGGTGAGTTACCACTTGTTGGAACTAGTCTCCTACAAGAGCCATCCTTACAGGACCATTTGATAAGAAAGTGGTTGGTGACCACAAAAATTTATCAAAAATCATATGATGAACATCATATATGACATATAGAGTTTGATATTGGAAATAGTGTTTTCCTTTAGGTTCCACCTAGGATAAGGAAATATTGTATCAAGAAATAGGGGAAGCTAGTTCCCTGGTTTGTTAGGCCGTTTGATATTATTCAAATGGTTAGTCCATTGGCATACTATTTGTCCCATCCAAAGTGCTAAAAAACCATGCACAATATGCTTCACATGTATCAACTTTAGAGATATAATCCTAACCCTTCTCACATGATATATGTTGATGATGTTGAGTTGGATGTGGATGCATCCTTTAAGGAGAATCCAATTCAGATTGTGGACCATTGTGAGAATAATATTTGGGGAAAGACCATACCTCTAGTGTGAGTGTAGTGGGTCATGGTCATGTGCAAGAGGATGCATGGGAGATGGAATCTGATAAACATACATAGTGTAAAAACATGTTCACTGATACCCGTATAGACACATTAGAGAAATGCTCAATGATGAGATGTTCTATGGTGGGGAGATTATAAGATCTCATCCTTTACAAGCATGTATCTCCTTGTGTTTTTTAAACCTAATTGTGTAAAGTTGTTCTTTA
Organism: Viscum album; assembly: GCA_963277665.1. Lineage (NCBI taxonomy): Eukaryota > Viridiplantae > Streptophyta > Magnoliopsida > Santalales > Viscaceae > Viscum > Viscum album. The sequence continues at coordinate 1,847,843,008 of OY728150.1, forward strand.
TTTCAAAAATGGTAATTATATTTTGGACTTGTTTGTTATAAGTCATAGAGGAGTTGTAGGGAAGCAATGTGAGTTTTGGTAGTAGAATATAATTACACCCATAATGTATAATCCATGACATAAATTTGGTGGATGACCTAACATGAATATTTTTACTCCTCAAATGTTTTGGGTTAGTCCATGAAGTAGGGTTTAATGTTGTAAATAAGAGATTTAAGAAGTAAAATTGTTGGGTCGACCCCTTAAAACCAATTTAAGGATTAATTTAAAAGGTAAATTTATAAGCTAAATTTATGACATAAAATCACTTTTTACATCATAATATTAGTTTTTTATTTGGTTGTTAATACAAAGATATGGGATATTAAACTTACATAAGAATTTAGGTATTCACAATTTAAATCCCTAGTTTAAACCATAAATGCCCCATGCCCGGCGTTTTTGAAAATTTATAGTGGTGGTCATGTGATTTTTAACCCATAAACTCCTCTATCATTTGAAACACCTTATAGTGGAGGACTTTTGAGAATTCTATTTGACCCAAAATCACAGTTTACTTGGGAATTTTCTTTATATACCTAGATTTTAAAGTTAACCTTCCATTTCTCCTTCACCCCTGTGTTCTGTAGATCTTCTATTATGAAAATACCTAGTATGAACTTCCTAAACAAGATCTTGGTTTGGTGTCAATTGGAAAATCTGTTTGGTCTCCAATGAAGGGAAGGAGGGGGAATTCAATCTCTACCTCAAACATGTGAATTTCTTAGCATATAATCTTCTTTTGATGTGATAGGTCTAAAACATATCCCTTTTTGTCTATTTAAATTATCCTAGTATATTAAATATGCATGATCATACCCACATGACTTGCGTGTGACCAATATAATTGGATAAATTCTATAATTTTCTGATTTACACATGTATAGACCTCCCATTGGATGTTGTAAGGTCATTAAGCATTGAGACTGAGGTAAAAAGATACCCTATGGTTTTGTTAACTTTTTAAATCACTTGTGTTTTGGTTAAATTGAACATAAATCCCTGATACAATGTGTATTTTTTTATGATTATTGGATTAATATTAGGATTTTTCATAACATGTGAATTATAGTGATTGCATGAGATATGATCATTTGGATTATAATGGTTAAATGATGTGTGATTGTATTGGAATTTCTACTTGATGAGTGTGTCTATATTGGAATGCTAACTAACATAGGGTTAAATTATAAATGGAATAGGATTTTATATAATTATGATAATAATTGGGATCCTGAACTTATGAAATTCAATTGGATAGTTAAAAGGTAATATAGTGAATTGAGCATCATGTATTTTGATGACTTGTTATTGTGGTCAGTGTTGGTCATGTGAACTTCCTCCTAGATTTCTGTTTTTAGATGTTTCTTTTATGATGGGTTCCTGAGGAATAAATGATAAATGAACTTTTTAGCTTCAACCTTGTTATTTTTTTTCTTGTGTTTGGTGTGGGAGGCACCATATGTGAATCTTGAGTGAAAGATGTATTATATTCAATATCGCATGTGGTTAAGATTAATGTGTATGGGAAACCTGAGAGTATGGTGAATAAATGATGGATTTCATAGGGATATACAATTATAATCATAAGGGTGGGATATACCGGTTCTTGATATAGGTGATTCACCCTAGATATAAGAATCTTTCATGAAATAGATGATTCTTCCTGACAGAGGTGGATCCACCATCCAACAAGGATATCAGGAAGGGAACCAAAATAGGTTTGACTAGCCTTAGGTTCCAACTTGGAACTTGAGGGCCAGTAAGTTATTTTGTTTGGCGTTATTAATTTGTTAGATTAATACCCTTTTATCACTTTATTTCATGAACTATTGAATTTTGTTCCCATAGAGCCATCCTATTTAGTACTTGACAACATGTTATAATGATGTTTTATTATCACATTATTATTGTTTCTTTTCAATATATTTTTATGTGATAAAATCCTATGAATGTATGTAACACTGAAAGGTCATAGTAGTTACCTATTATAATGGGAACCTAGAGAAGCCACAACATTATTTTTTTAATATTTTTCTATGGATGGTTGATATTTTCTGACATGACACAGACGATATAGGCTATTAGGGGCAGGAGGCTCATAATACATTGAGATACCATCTCATGATGTTCACCCTAGGTAATACCCAATATATAAGATTATAAAAATTGACCTATAAAAAAGTAAAATCCATATTTTTATATATTATTGGATATTCCTATATGTGGACAACTGTATTGATCCTTAAATTTTGATATTATCATTAATGGGTATCATGACTCGCACACTTTGATGTATTAATGAAGACTATAACGACATATATTCACAGTTGGGTAGGGTACTTTGGGTGATTCATGGGTCATATTCTATTAATGGATGAAGAAATAAAGTATTTATCCCTTCTGACCTATAGTAGAAGTTAATATCTAAATACCTTTTATAGAATATAGATTTCTACATAACTACATGGATATGATGTTTGGTGGGAAAGTTCATTTTCAGAAAGTCAAAGAAGGAGAAATCAAGTATATAGGTTGATGGAATTGGAATTCAACCTTCTTGATTAGAGATATCATGATAAATGGATTATATTACACAGTAAGCATTCATAGAAGGTTGGTTTTCATTGATACATTAACTTTATTATCTATGGCTTCCTTGACATGCTTCTAGATGCTAACCTTGTAATTTATAAAGTTATTCCTAATTCCAATGAGAAGGATTCCTAGAGGTTCAAACACTGTGTGTACCCATAATCTTGGTTAAACTCATGTAATGAATTTAATAAGTTAGAATAAATAATATTTATTCAGGTTTGGTTGATCTTCATAATTTAATCTTAAGTTATTAAAAAGATAAATAAAGTTAAATAATAAATAATAAATATTAGTTTTCATGTTTATAGAATATAATATTTATTATATTTATCACAAAAATAATATAGTGGAATTTATTTAATTAAATATTCATTATTCTAGGACCGATAAATGTTAATGAGGGAAAGTGGATTGTGTTTACTAGTCCAATTATAAATACATTATGTTTATTTATATTCTTAATGTGTTGTAAATGTAAAGTTAATAATAATAATAATAATAACATTATTATTAATAGACATGAGGTCAACTAAGAATATTAAAAATGTTTAAGGGATTATGTGCAATTTTCTAACCCTAAACCACCATAATATATATCTAATTATATCAATTTCCTAAAGTGGATTTTTGGGGGTATAGAATGGATAAGTGAGATATAACTAGAGATATATCTAGATAAATATATCTATAGAGATATCTAGAGTTATATAAATATATCTCCCTTCCTCTTATCTCTTGTTTTCTAGAGATCGCCAAGAGTTCTTCCTCTTCAGGAAGAAAATTGTTGCAGTCAACCATAAACAATGCATGCATCAGGATTGGCCCTGATAGCACCCGATGATTTAACGTTATTGATTAGAGATTTTGGTGCACATGAGGATCATCGTTAGAGGGACTATGTGCTTGAATCCTACAGTGCAATAATGGTGAGATAAAATATATTCCATCATATCAATAATGAAATAAGAATTACGAGTTGAGGTAATTATTTATATTTTTATATATTAATTATAAATTATATGTGAAGATCATATCCCTCATGTTATGGTTTATTAATGTAGTTCATTAATATAATATTTTCATTGGACATGATCTCATGTTCATGCAAATAAATTACTACACATGATTTCAGACTAAAATATGAGTTGATCGTACCTTCAAAGGATGATTTCTTTATTCTCAAAACCTATAAGTGGTATCAGAGTAGTGAGATGCTCAATTTATAATTATTTATTATTCATTGAATTATTGAATTAGTTTTCATTATCTCTTGCTTAAAATGAATCATTTTAATAATCTGACATCATTATATCTTCTTATTTTCATTCTCTATAACATAATTAGTAATCAATTAATGATTAAAAATGAAGATACAATTGGTTCGTACATAGGGTGTCCTAAGCGTTTCATGTATCAGATACATGAAATGTGGACATAAATGTTGTGGGTATGGGTTGAATCAAAGTACACGCTACGTAAAATAATACAATATGTGTAGACTACTGCCAAAAATGTTCTTGAATTTTTAAAGAAATAATAATTTAATTTATAATTAAACCTATTTATTATGTATTGTGTGTTCCATTCATTTGAAAATACATTCCATTTCATAATATTAAAAATTATATATTAATTTAATTTATATGTTAAAATTTGGATGAAGACATGAGGTTGCCTCTAATTTCACTTGTGTACTTCATTAATTTTAAATGAGATTAATTTTGTTTAAAATTATAGATTATAGTAAGTTAAGGATGATTTGATAGAATTAAGATAAATTAAATTAACTATATTAAATCATGGAACATTATCTTAATTAAAGAATGAATTTATGTAATTGATAACAAGATTGAAAATGTATTCTCATTTCATGTTGATGTGTGGATGATCATGAGATGAGACCAACCCTTTGTTTTTTATTGGTTTATTTTAATTTACTTTTATTAAATTAAAATGATGTTTTGTGAGTCATCCTCTTCCCTTATTATGTAAGGGACTTCATAGCCATAATTTCTTTTATATAAACCCCCTTTATCCAATCCATTGGATCCCCTCACCTGAATACAAGTAAAATCTTATGTAAGGAGGAAGATCTCATGTGAGTGGAGATGGTTTGAGTTAATGAGTTGAGGTGAAACCAATCAATGTTCTACATAATAGAAAATGAGGAATGTAGGAAGACAAGCAAAGTTATGTTTCATGGTGAATTTTCCCCTATGGTTGAGTGTTAGTGTATCATTCTTGAGATAAACTAACCATTATAGAATCTCATGATCATGAAACTTATATTTTATTTCTATTAGTTTCATGGTTAATTAATTATGTTTATGAATTCTATGCAATCACCTAATAGATGAATTAACAACAATTCAAAATAGAATAAAATATAAACAGATTATTCATAAATAATTTATTAGAAATTATTAATCAATTAAGTAAAATCCACTTAATATTTAAAAATCATGTAGAAGGTAAAATGGTATTTATTCATAATAGATTAAAAATCCTTAAACTAAAATATTAAGTTAGTATAGACTTCCAATACTTAAGTTAAAACAAATTTATAGTTCAAATTTCTTGACCAACCCAAGTTGGGGTGCTTTAAATTATCATAGAAACTATAATCTTTGAGTTTTCAGTTAACTTAGCATGTTCTACATCAAGGTATGACTTCCCAAGTAGGAAATGGTGTAACTAAGAGTAATGTGTTGAGGAAATCATTAAAATATGATTTTGGGATTGGGGAGTCCACTCAATGGATCAAGGAACTACGAGTTAATGTATTTGAAAAATTAAACCTACCTAAAACACTTTAAATAACTTGATAGGACTAAGTATGGGTTATGATAATGGGAATATATATCCTTTACACTAGAATATCTTAGTGATAAGATATTATAAAATTGATGGTGAGAGCTATTAGGTTTCATAAAATAGTAGGAGATTAATGGAATTTAATTCATTTTAAATTTGTTAATATATTTCTGTAATATAAAAAAGTACTAATTCTCTACACTTAATTTGTAGAAATAGAAAATCAAAAAACATCTACAATATCACTATGATCTATACTTGAAAGGGATATCCTTCTCACTGGTGAAAATTTCTTGTAATTTTATAGGCGCTTGCACCTTATACTGTGCCATTAATAGAAGTTGTATGTGCTGGAAACCCCACGTCTTGATTCCATTTCCCAAGAGGCTAATGAGGATGAAGTGTCTCTCTATTTAAAGCACGTGCAAAATTTTATGAAATTCTAATGTTTCATGTTATCATATATGTATAATGATTTTTTAAATTAATATGAGGATATGGATGTTCAAAGAATAATTTATAACATTAAGGATCACTATCAAGATAAGGAGAGATCAGAGAGATATGAAATCTCCAATGCAATATTCATGTGCAATATTGGAGAGTCGTATTGAGTTGGGGAGTATGAGGTCAAGATGATTAGATACATTAAGCACCAAGAAATCTTGAGTTTTAAGATCCCTGATGAGTTGTGCACAGATCTCATTCTATCCTCACTACCCAAAACCTTCTCCAGTTTTCTTATGAATTATAATATGAGGAATTGTGAGAAGACACTTTTGGAACTTCTTACATTTATTTTCCAAGTATATATAGATATGGGGCATGAAAAAATAACATTCCTTGTGGTGAATAATAAGTGTAAAAAGGAAAATGTGGAAAAGAGTCATTCTAAGTCGAAGGATCCTGAGCACGATCCTTCTAGGAAGAAGAAGGTCCAGATGATAGGAAAGTAACATGATGTTGTATGTTTTTCATGTGGAAAGTAGGGACATAGTAAAAGGAATTGTACCAATCCAAATAATAAATGGAAAATCTTTGTGTGAGTTTGGTATTGAGTGAAATGTTTCCATATTCACAATTTGGGTATTAGATACTGCCTATGGTGCTCACATTTGTATCCAAATATGGGAATCAAGTGGATTTCATAGGACTACTAGAGATGAGGTGGATTTATAGGATGCCAATGGATTGAGGATATATTCTATATCCATTAGAGACTACCATATCACATTGATGACAAGATTGATTTTAGTTTTAAATAATTATTATTTTGTGCCTTGTGTTACCAAGAATGTTATTTCTATTTCATTTTTAGATATGGATGGATTTATTTTTATATTAATAAATAAAGGTTGATACTAATATATATATATATATATATATCCTAAATCATAGTATTCCATAGTTTAATAATGATATTTATGTATTGATTTATGAATACCAAATATTGGTAATTGGAAATGAAAAAAAATACATGCGACTTATATAACACAGTTATGGAATCATCAACTTGGTCACGTAAAAGAGAAGAATTTGAAAAATATCTATCATGATTTTTATGTATATTCTTTTGAGCTAAAGACACTTGAAATATTTCAAAAAATTACAAGGTAAGATAAAAAAACCACCATTCGATGTCCAAGGTGAAAGGGCCACAAACACTACTGGAAATCGGATCTTTCCCAACACTTATATACACCCTTTCCCAACGGTTCTCTCGAACCGTTGGGAAAGGGGGGTCTTTCCCAACGGTTTGGGAGAACCGTTGGGAAAGGGGCCTCAAAACAACCCTTTCCCAACGGTTCTCCCAAACCGTTGGGAAAGGGGGGGGTCTTTCCCAACGGTTTGGGAGAACCGTTGGGAAAGGGGTGTTTTGAGGCCCCTTTCCCAACGGTTCTCCCAAACCGTTGGGAAAGACCCCCCCTTTCCCAACGGTTTGGGAGAACCGTTGGGAAAGGGTTGTTTTGAGGCCCCTTTCCCAACGGTTCTCCCAAACCGTTGGGAAAGACCCCCCCTTTCCCAACGGTTTGGGAGAACCGTTGGGAAAGGGTTGTTTTGAGGCCCCTTTCCCAACGGTTCTCCCAAACCGTTGGGAAAGACCCCCCCCTTTCCCAACGGTTTGGGAGAACCGTTGGGAAAGGTCACCCACATATTCAACCTTCGACCTAGTACAATCCAACCCACTCTAAACTTTCCCAACGGTTTTGAAAACCGTTGGGAAAGGGCTATCCCAACGGTTTTGAAAACCATTGGGAAAGGTTCTTTAATTTTTTCCACACTTACTAACCGAGAACATTATATAAATAAAAATTTTAAATAATTATGATAATACTTATATATATTTATGAAATTATGTTTACAAAAGTGATGTTAGCGTAGTGGTTAAGTCGTTCGATTATAAACGAGGGGTCCTGGGATCAAATCCCAGCGGATGTTTTATTTTTGGAATTTATATACCAACGGTTCCATTACCGTTGGTATAGATTTCTTATTACCTATACCAACGGTTTTGGAAACCATTGGTATAGGTCTATACCAACGGTTTTTGGAAAACCGTTGGTATAGACCTATCCCAACGGCTTACTTGGCTACGGTTCTTCAAACCGTTGGTATAGACTATACCAACGGTTTGGAGGCCTATACCAACGGTTCCAAACCGTTGGTAAAGGTTAGTTTTCCAGTAGTGAAAACTTTTAGAATTGATACACACTAATGTGTGTGGGTCTTTTCAAGTAGATACTAGAAGGTAATACTCATACATTTTTACTTTTACTAATGATTTGAGTAGGTATGGTTATATCTACATAATAAGGTTTAAGTTTGAATCCTTTAATAAGTTAAAATAGTTCTAGAATGAGGTTCAGAATCAACTTGGTAAGAATATATAGAAACTTTTATTGGATCATGGTGGTGAATATCTTAAGCAAGCCTTTATTGAATTTCTATAAGAGTATGAAATTTCATACCAACTCACTCTACATTACACACTATAGTGGAATAATGTTTCTGAAAGGAGGAAATTTACCTTGTTGGACATGGTATGGTCGATGATAATTCATGTAAGGATTCCATTATCCTTTTAGGTATATTCATTATAGATGACATTATAATTACTAAATTGAGTACCAACCAAAGTGGAAAATGTATTCCCTTCTAGTTATAGAGTGGAAAGAAACCTGTTTTGTCACATGTTCATGTATGGGGATTGACAGTGTTTGTTAAGGATAGATCAATAAAAAAACTAGCACCCTGAGGTTTGAAGTGTACCTTTATAGGGAATCCCAAGGAAATAAGGGGATATTATATAGACAACCATTTAGATAAGAAAGTAATTGTTACAATAAAGACCATTTTTATTAAGAATGAGAACATAATTAAGGAGGATAGTGGGATAAATATTGAATTCAATGAATTTGATGCTCAATATACACAAGATTTGTTATTGGAACTGATTCTATAAGTTCCCATGGAAAATAACATTTCAGAAACACAAGTACTGCGCATGAATTATAGAGAGGTAAGATAACCAAAGAGATATAGATTTCTAGTCACTAATGATGGTGACTTGTTATTGGTTTAAAATGATGATCCTATTTCCGAAAAGTAGGTAGTAGAGTTCTCAGAAGTAGAAAGAGAGCATGAATCCATGAATCGTGAGATGGATTCCATGTATCAAAACAATGTTTCGGTTTTGATCGATCCACTCATTTATGTAAAAACCATTGGGTGTAAATGGTTATTCAAGAGAAAGGTTCAAAAGGAAGGTAAATTAAATACCTAAAAATTATGACTAGTTGTTAAAGGTTTAAACAAAATCAAGGTATTGGATATGATGAGACCTTTTCCACAGTTTCCATGTTTAAAGGCATCATAATTTTTCCAATAACATCTTACCATGACTTTGAGATTTGGAAAATGAACTTCAAAAATGAATTACATAATGGAAACCTTCAATAGGATGTGTATATGAAACATCCCAAAAGGTTTATGACTCCAAGAAATTCTATAAAGGAATAAAAGTTACAGAGATACATCTATGAATTAAAGTAAGAATCCAGTTCATGCAAAAATTGATTCAATGAATCTATAAAGGAATTTGGTTTCATTAGGAATGAATGTGAGAAACATATTTACAAATGGTTTAGTGGTAGTATTATTTCCTTCATAGTTTTATATATTATTAAATATTACTAATTGGAAATGATATACCGACCTTACAAGAGGTTAAGGAATGGTTGAGAAAGTGATTCTTTATGAAGGAATTAGGTGAAGCAGCCTATATTATAGGGATCAAGATCATGCATGATAGATCCAAGAGGTTGCTTGGAATAATGTAGAGTAAAAATACTGACATGATACAAAATACATTTGGTATGGAACTATCTGAGTGGGTATTGGTTTTATTATCATATAATATACATATTTATAAGAAAATGTGTCCCTAGACACATATAGAGAGAGAGTGAGTAAGATCCCATATGCTTTAGCCATAGGATCTATCATGTAAGCAATGTTATGTATGAGGCTTGATGTTTCTTATTCTTAGATCATGTTAGGAATATATCAAGAAGATCCAGGAGAAAAAAATTGGACCGTTATTAAGACTATCCTTAAGTTTTTGTGTCCAACTTTGGATATGTTCATAGTGTTTATCAGAGATGAAGAAATAGTCATCATGGATTATACAGATGGTAGCTTAAAGACAGATCATAATGATATGAAGTTAGAGTTTGGATATATCTTTTCTCTTAACATGGGAGTTGTGAGCTGGAAGGGTTCAAAGAAGCTAGTTTTTACTGATTCAATAAATAAGTATGAGTATATTGCAGATTTAGATGCATAAAAATAAGTAGTATAGATTCATAACTTTTTCCAAGAGATTGATTTGGTACTTAATAGTAAAGACCCTATAACATTATACTGTGATAACACTACAGTGGTGGTTCTCTCCAAGGATCCAAGGTCATACCAAAGGATTAATCACATACTTTGGAAGGTTCATCTGTTAAGGGATTTTTTCACAATGGTTTAATGTTATGGTGAGTAGTGTATCCATGTAGGAAACCATGGTAGACCTCTAGAACAATCCTTTATCTCACTAGAGGTATAAGTATCATGTGAGAGCTAGTAGACTTAAATATGTTTTCAGTTGTCTCTAGTGAAAGTGGGAGTCTATTGGATTTTATTCCCAAGAACCAATTTTTTTATCACTTGATAACATGTTTTAATAATTTTTTCTTGTCACATTATTATTGTTTCTCTGCATGATATTTTTATCTAATAATTTCCAATGAATATATGTTTCATTGAAAGGTTATAGTAGTTCCCCTCTATAATTAAAAGATAGAGGTGTCACAAAGTTATTCTTGATTCTTTTTATATGATTGGATAATATTTTTTTAAGGTACATAACTGATATATACAATTAGTGACATGAGTATTATAATATATTGAGACACCTTCTAATAGTGTTGGTCCTAGGTAATCTCCAAGATAGGTGGTTATGAGAACAGACTCTTCAAATAGGAAATCCACATTTCTATGTGTCATTGTATATTTCTATATGCATATAAATGTATTAATATTTAGAAATTAATATTATCATCAATGGATATCATAACTTTACCACTTTGATGTATTTATGAAAACCATGATGGAATATGTTTGCAACTAGGTAGGGTATGTTGGATGCGTCCTGGGTAATATTCTATTAATGGATAATGCGAGAAAGGATTTATCAATTATTACCTACAATAGAAGTTAGTATCTCAAGCCCTTTGAAGGAATATATATACCAATATAAATCCATGTCCATGGTTTTTGGTGGGCGAGTTCATTTCCAAAAATTAAAATAATGATAAATCAAGTATATAGGTTGAAGAAACCAGCATGAAACCTTCCTGATTAGTGATATCATGATAAAAGGATTATGTTACACTATAAGACTTTATAGGAGGTTGTCTATCATTGTAAAATTAACTTATTTATCTATGGTTTCCTTTAAATGGTTCTAGATGCTAAACGTGGAATTTAGGTGGTTATGCCTAATGCCACCAAGAAGGAGGTCTAGATAGTCACACACTAAGTGTATACACAATATCAGTTAAATTCAAGTAATTAATTTAATAAGTTAGAATATATAATATTTATTCTAGTTTGGTTGATCACTATAATTGAATCACAAGTTATTAAAAATAATAAATTGAGTTAAATAATGAATAATAAATATTAGTTTGTAAGATTGTTGAATATAATATTTATTGTATTTATCATAGAAACAATAATGGGATATTTAATTAATTAAATATTCATTATTCAAGGACCAATAAATGTTGATGAGGGATAGAAGACTGCCTTAATGATCTAGTTAGAAGTAATTGATATTTATTTATATTCTTAATTAATTTCACATGTTAAGAGATTATTAATAATATTATTATTAATGTATATGAGGTTAATTAAGAATATTAGAAATGATTCTGGACTTCTGTGCAAATTTATAATCCTAAAATTTCCATAATAAATATATGATTATATCTATTTGTATCTAAATATATCACTTTTGTAAAGTTACTATGTTGGAGTGCACAATGGATAAGAGAGATATCTAGATATATATATAGGGAGATATATCTAGAAATATATATCTAGTGAGATATCTAGAGTTCAATAAATATATCACTCTTCCTCGTTTCTCATTTTTTTCAAGAGAGCACCAAGAGTTCTCCCTCTTTGAGAAGAAAATACCTTCCATCAATCATGAACAATGCAATTGATCCTGATCGGTTGTGCTTTCACTTAGTGATTTGAAAACATTTATTAGAGATTGTGGTGCACATGTGGATCACCACTAGAGGTATTCTTCACTTGAACCCCATAGTGAAATGATGGTGTGATTAAATATATTCCATAAAATAATCAATGAAAGAGGAATTAGAAGTTGAGGTAATTATTTATCTTCATATAAACTAATTAATAATTACATTTAAAGATCCTCTATCTCTAGTTACAATATATTAATATAGTCCATTAATCTACTATTTTCTTTATTCATGATCTCTTGATCATATAAATCAATTATTACACATGATTTTTTGAATAAAATTGAGTTTTTTATACTTTTGAAGGATTCTTACACTACACATGAAACCCACATTAACTAAATTTATTACAATGAATTTTTTTTGATGTGGTGGTGTCAGCCTACTGAGTTGTACTCACACCTTGTAAGGGATTATATTTGGTACCCCAAATAATTTCATGGATACAGGTTTGAATAATAGAAATAGACCATGTTGATGTTTTTTTCATGTTAGATGGGTTGTATCTTGGAGATGGGACCAATATGGGGTTTGAGACTGAGGCTTTAGAGACATATTTGAGTCTCTTTATCATTTTATCTTCTTGAATTTCAACTTATAATTTAGTTACATTCATCTAAACTTTACATTATTCAATTATCTTATTTTGTTGGTTTGGACCACTTGTGTTGGATGTTGTTGGTTATATATATATATATATTGTTTATGATTTTTACACTTCATTTTTATTATATTTCCACTATTTTTTATTCTTTTTACCATAGGGTATGGTCTTCCCACTATGTTTCTAACACCCTCGCTGCTAGTCTATAGACTTTGGAATGTGGGGAGGTGTGTCTGAGGTCATGTGACCCACCCGACTCAGTCACATGAGGGAGCAACAATTCAGGGATGTTACAAAGTGGTATGAGAGGTTCATGTTCTCTTTTTTATTGGGTTAATTTTTGGGAGTGTTATAAAGGAGAATAGGATGTGTCAATACTTGTTAATAAGATCATTAATGGGAGTAGACAACTTGTGCATGGGGGGAAATATACGTTATCAGGGAAGGGATTTTTGTTCATGTTGTTTATTTGTTATATTTGATCGTATTTCACCTTAATTGATTCACTTTTCGTGTAATGTTACAATTTATTGAGATTTTTACTCGTGGTCTAGTATGGTATGAGATGTGTTTGAATGCATCATGATAGTCATGTAAAGATATATGTTTACATGCATTGTTCATGCTAGGGATATACATATTACCTGTGACAAATATTACCATACAAATTGTGAAATTAAAACCATCGATATACCTCATGAAAAGGAATGAAAGAAACTTTTATGTTATTCTAATTAACATGTTAATTCAATTTCAGAGAAAACTTGATCTAGTGGTTCTATTTTTTCCACTTTTTAAGGTTGATTTGTTTTGTAATATGTGTTTCAAGGTGCACATTACCCTTTATAGAGAAAATAACTCCTAGCAATATTTAAATAGAGTTTCATGAGAGTGTAAATGAACAGACTCCTAATGTAGTTGAATAGTAACACCCCAAATATTAAGATAATTAGATGGATGATTAGATTTATGATAGATTACTTAGGGTTAGGTAGTCTATGGAAAGAGAGATTATTCAAACCGTGCCTTTTATATCTGAGTTGAAGAGATATTTATAACTATTTAATCCTACTATGTTCACTAGGGATAGAGGAAATTAGGAAACTATGTTTTGGATTGATTTAGTCCCAAAAATATTCAAGAATATATAGAAACATAAATATAGGAGGGAGAATCTTGCTGCTTACATTCTATGAGGACTAGAAAAGCATTGGTGGGATATTTTAGAGAAAATTGGGTAGAAAAAGAAGTTATCCTGGAATAACATTAAGGTGGATTTTATATGATACTTCTATCTAGAGACATTTAGTGATGAGAAGTTTGATGAGTTCTTGAATCTAACAAAAGAAGGCATGTCAGTGATGAACTATGTTGGATGATTCATCGACCTACAATAATTTTATCTATCCCTAGAAACTAATGAGATCACCAAGGTGATATGTTTTCATGATGGGATTCACTATGAGAAAAGGTCATTGGTGAACATATTCGGTTTGAGAATATTTTTATACATGATTAATCATTCTCTTATCATAGAAGGAAAACTAATAGAGACCCCGAGTGTAGGCTAGATTGTTTCTACAGTGCAATCTGGGGGAACTCATTTTGGAAGAATGAAGTTATTCTATGACAGTTACCACAAGGTTAGTATAAGGAAGGTAAGCTAGGGTAGTGTACTTCCACCTTAGGATCATGGCTCAATGTAGTGTTTTTAGTGTGACATATCAATCCACAAACACCTTCAATGTCCTTACCCCATAGTTGAGTGTTGTGATTCCAATAGATTGGTCTATCAATAGAAGTTTTGTCATAACTTTTAGTAGAATATTAGTGTATGTGGATCAGGATAGACACCATAGTATAGAAAGGAATCCGCTACCCCTGAACAGATAGGTGGATGGAGTTTCACCTGAAATTTATGTCGACGTAGGAGACATGGTACCCCAGTGTTGGAGTGATCATACCAGCCAGAGGGAATGACATAGGGGTGTCAAACTGAAACCTAGGGTAGAGGGGCGAGTCAGCTGTACACTATAAAGTCCACTCTGACCAGTTTGAATTCACAAGAATGTATGATTATTATATCATGAAAACATGATTTATTTTTGTTTCATATAGTTACATAAGATTACTTATTAACTTTTTTTTATTTTTGTTTGGGCTTGGTTTTTGAGATCTTGGATGGTGTTATAACCTTTGAAATTCTATTGGTAGTGTCATCATAGAAAATTAAGTGTTGCAAAAAGTGTTCTCTTAAAATTAGTGGCTACTATTTCCTTTGGGAGATATTTGTGTCATAGATTATAGGCTTCAATTTTATTATTTCTATGGATTTATAAATTCTATTACAATCTCATATCAACCATTTTTGGAGGAGGGTTAATTTTTTATCTTAAGAAAGGGGCAGCTACATTCATCAGGGTGAGTGAGATCTTTAGGCCAATCATGTTGGACTAGTTTAGTGAAGATTGGATTGACTCATTGATTAGATAAAAATCTATCTTATATATAATGGTTTAATATAGTGGGATACTTTTCCTCATATATTAGACCATTTTTAAGATGTATTTCCTATAGTGTTCTTTGGATTACCACTTGAGTGGGAGGTCAAGCTCACTATCATGTTGGTACTAGGAGCAGAGCTAGTTTCTAATATTCCTTATATAATGACACCAATAGAGATTCATGAATTAAAATTTTGGTTGGAATATATATAAATAAAGGGATCCATATAGCCAAGTACATCTCTATGGTGTTCTCCTATTATTTTCACCAAGATGGACGATGAGACGTTACACTTATGTGTGGATATTCTGATGCTAAACTAGATGATATTAAATGAATGATATTTGCATATTCACATTGACAATATCTTCAATCAGCTGAGAGGTGCTTAGATATTCTTCAAGATTGACTTCATGTTTAATTACCATCAGTTGAGGGTGAGACCATCAAACATACACAAGACTACTTTTAGGAGTAGGTATGGAATATATGTGTTAATGGTGATGTCATTAGTTCTGATGAACACACCAAGAGTATTCATATAATTGATGAATCATATCATTAATATTTTCTTGGATTAGTATTTGGTGGTTTTTTTCAACAACATCTTATTTTACTCCCATTCCATAGATAATCTTGCCCAATATCTTGAAATATTATTGAGTACACTAAGAGAGCATAAGCATTACACCAACTTATCTAAATGTAATTTCAGGATTGATAGAGTGAACTTACTATTACATGTTATCTAAGAATATACAGTGGATTTTGACCTATATAAGGTTGTATTTATGGTATCTTGGGAAGGACCCAAGAATGTCTATGAGATTTGTAGCTTCTGTGGTCTAATAAGTTATTATAGTCATTTTTGTAAAATTCTGGGTTTTATTATGAGGTAAAAAAAATTTGTTCTTTGGTTTAAGTGGTATTTTATGGCCTAATGTGAGTACCTAATGTGATCATGGGTGTATCAGGGGTTTCTAGGGCTTGTTTGGAGCCCAAAACTATTTTTTTTAAATAGTAGTCCACAGGGTTAGTAGAAACCATACAGAACATAACACGTGGTTTTTCTAAGCATGTGTATCTTGAAATGTGGGATAAAGGAGCCTGCATGGTTTGAGGAAACCATACAGAAACCATGTGGAAGGAGGTGCACACCCGTGTGAGGGATTCTACAGTTTTTGATAGTTTGAAGGTCACAATTTACAGATAGTTAGGAAAATCATGCGCATGATCTTTAATAGCACAGTCAAGATAGTTCTATCATTGATAGGGAGAGGGGGTGAATTAGTGATATATTTTAATTTTAATTTTCTTTTTTATAAAACAACCTTCACCTACTATGAAATATTTCTTTCTCTTATGAAAATAAAACACACATCCATAGGAACATAAGAATTTACAAGGTTCACCACTCAACAAGAGTATATACATCCTTGGTATGGTTTGGAAACAATCCAATACCACAAAACCCACAAGAAAAAATCATTTTATGTAGAATACAATGAGTTTTATATTCCCTTACACTCATGTAGAACTATGATCAATAAAATAGTACATGTGATTCAAGTATCATGGAATGATATAAGTTTTTGTAAAAAAAATGTTACAGTGATGCTTATTCAACCTTCACAAATATGTTCTTCAAAACAATTATTCACTTCCTTACCCAACAACATAAAAGAAATTATTTTGGAATTTGTAATGATACACAATCCAATTTCCCATTCCAATTTCTAATTCTTATTGCTCAATATGGAAATATAAATTTTTCAGAATACAGATGAAAAAATTTTGAACCATATCTAATCTGAGTCTGGAAATCCCAGTCCGATGATCCAACCAAATATGATGACCATCTGAATATGATCTTGAATCTTCTCATTTATTCCTCTCTCTGGTAAAATTCTTCATGAAAATTGAATCTAGAAACTTATTCTCTCTATAACTTTAGAGATTCTCTATTTATAGTACTTGTGTTAGGAAAGTAAAAAGTACTTATCCTTTAATAATCACCCCAAAAGTGCTTTGGGTGGGATTATGAAAATGTTTCCCGATCAACCAAAGTTTCCAAAATTTCTATTTCCCTTGAATTCTAGATGCATTTATCACTTTTCCAAATCTTATCAATTATTTTAAAACCTTATTGAATATTCTAACAACTTAAGCTTGCTTATGATTTTTTTAAGAACTTCAGTCTGATTCTGATTCTCCATTCTAATTTTCCAACACAATTTATTCATTAAGATGCTCTATACCACTTGAATAAATGAACAAATAGATAGCTTAAATCTTCTTATCATACTCTAATCTGATTCTGATTCTGATTTTTTATTATGATTTCTTCATTAAGATGAGGGAATTTGGTCACTATGATTTCTAGGACCTTCTTGTAAATAAATCAGAACTGAAGACATCCCATTAAGTTTATCTATACCAATTGGAAATCCAATATTCTCACTCCAATTTTTTCATTATGATGAATATAGAATATTATTCAATATGATGGATCTTAACCCACATGTGAATAAAAATACTTGAAATTAAATCAAAGTTCTTCTTTCTCTTGATCCACTTATTAAGAAAAACAAACCATAGTTCATCTTGATACAAATGGTTGACTACATCATTGATTGATCTCTAAATTTATTTTTTCATCAACCTCCAATGAATTTACTTATTTTTCCTTTTCATTTATTCTAACAACTTTAATGAAAAAAATTCTTCCTCTGATTATTCTGATGGTATACTGAATATGATGAATCAGTATCAATAGCTTCAGCTTTAACAACCTCCTTCTTTGTTGAATATGATACCACTAAGATTTCAACACTCAAATTATTTATATGAATATTTAAATCTTTTGGATTTTGGTCTAACTAAAAACTAGAACCTTTGGTTTCTCTCATTACAATCAAGAAAAAATTTCTACCCTTCAAACAAATTTGAATCTGATAATCTCACATTGATGATCTTAGGCCAGAATGCTTTTACTTTAGAAACTTTCGTCTTCGAATTTTTTTTTCTTATAATCATGAATTAATTCATGACTTTTATAAAATTTAATATTATATTTAGCATCATCATACTTATAAGGGAAAGTATTGTATCATCCCATTATTCCAGCAACATATTTCTTTCCAACCACCTAAAAGCAATTAGTCTGAATACGTTTTGTAGCACATGTTCTCTCCATTTCTTTCATCAAGACATCATCAAAAGTTTTAGAACTTACTTATAATTTGTGAGAAATAAAAAAATAATAATTATTATCATATTTTCATTGGATTCCTGATGAATCTGATTATTTTGCGAATTACGATCAGAACCCCATTCCAGACCCAAGGTGAGTCTAATGGGCCTTTTATTCTAGAATACTTATTCTTAATACAATGGACTATCTTAAGAAATGTGAATATGATTATATAAATATGATTTTTGAGTCTGATTTTCAACTTTTACAAAGTTAATTTATTTTTATTCTTTAAAAACAAAAGATAATACACTTGTAAAATAATCTTTTTCTTACTTCGAAAAAACATTCTCCATCCAACTTGATCCCAAAAATCTCACCCTTTGGATTTTGTTGTCAACCAAGATTAAAAAATAAATGAATTTTGTAAATTTAATATATTCATTACTTGTAAACAATTATAAGACTTTGTGATGAAACTCATTATAGGAAATAAGAATCATTGATCATAAAAAACCATGCTGTCCAAAATTTGTGACTATGAAACCTCTACAGTTTTCCTTTTCATATTTCTTTTCTCCTTCAACTTTCCTGTAACAAAATTTTGGTTTCTTATAACCAATCCAACATATAGTTATAATAGTTCACAAATTGAATTATTTAATTCATAACATACCCAGAAATCCCCTTTATAAATTCTTTCTTAATAGGTTTAGCACATATAAAATGGATAAATTTATGAAACAATTCTCCCCATTGAAAACACTATCCGATGAAAACATAAGAGAGGGGACAAAAACACATACCTAAACCTTGATGAAAAGGAGTTTAGAATCACATTTTCAACCTCAATTTGTAAAAATTTACCTATAATAAAGGTTTTTTGAAAGTGTAAGCAACTTGTTTTAGTGTAAGAACATACTACAGTTTCAACTCATTCTTCTCCACATTCTCTTTGATGAAGTGGTACTTGATGTCAATATGTTTTTAATGAGAATTTTGTATTGGATTTCTGGTAAGGTTGATTTCACTTTGATTATCACATCCTAAGAGAAAGTTTAACTTCAATTCAACTAGTAAGTCTTCAAAATGAGTATTCATCCATATAAGTTGTGTAGTGGCTTGAGTGGCAGCAACATACTCATCTTTTACCATGATAAGAGTTACTGATTTATGTTTCTATGTATTCCAACTAACACAACTCTTCCAAAAAAAAATCAATCAGATATCGATCTTCTATCATCAATATTTTTTTCCTAATAAACATTTGAAGACCCAAAAAAGTCAATACTTTCTGAGCTATCATAATTTATTCTGATTATTTTTCCTTTGATATATCTGAAAATTCTTTTTTTTAAAGTGAACGTGATTTTTTAGGAGAACTTCGAAATATTTCATATAAGGTAACA
Organism: Viscum album; assembly: GCA_963277665.1. NCBI lineage: Eukaryota > Viridiplantae > Streptophyta > Magnoliopsida > Santalales > Viscaceae > Viscum > Viscum album. The sequence goes on from OY728150.1 coordinate 1,847,862,994, forward strand.
ACATAAACAATGTCAGGTATTGAGGCATTAAAATACAATAAACCTCCAATCAGCTTTCGAAAATCTTTATGATCAACATCCTTACCTTCTCCACATTTAGATAAATTTATTCCCACTGAAATTGATCTAGAAACTAGTTTCTATTTTTCCATTAAGAACTTCTTAAGTATTTCCTTAATATAATTTTCTTGAGAAAGAAAAATGTGTTTCTTCTTCTATAAGATTTTTAACCTAAGAAAGTATTTCAATTCTCCAAACATTGAAATCTCAACAAACTTTCTCATATCTTTATAAAATCATTCATAATTTATTTCATTGCTCCCATTAAAGATAATTTCATCAACATAAACATTATGATGGGCGAAAACTCTTTACTTTCCTTAATATAAATATTTCCATCAAATATTCCTTTCTTAAAATTCATGTTCCTTAAGAAAGTACCCAATTTGGAATACCATACTCTCAGAGCTTGTTTTATCCCATAGAAGGATATCTTTAGCCTGTAAACATAAATTTCATCTTTCATAATAACAAATAAACAAGGTTATTCAATGTAAAATTCCTCAACAAGATCCCCATTCAAAAATGAGGAATTCATCTCCATTTGAAAAATTTTGTAACTTCATTGTGGATTAATAGAAAGAAAGATTTTGATTGTTTTGAACCTTTCCACCAGAGAAAAAGTGCCATCAATGTCAGTACCTTTAATTTTTTGTTAACCTTTTCACATTAATCTTTCCTTGTTCCTTATCACCTCACTTTATTCATTAATCTTGTTCTGGAAAACCCATTTTATACCAATAAAAAAATTATATGGCTTGGGTATGAGTTCCCAAGTATCATTATTTTCTATTTGACCAATATCTTCATTCATAGCTTGAACCCATTCCAGATGATCATAAACATCATTCAAATCTTTTGGATTGACTTTTTAATACAAATAAGTATGTGTAACAATTTTTGGTGTTCTTATTTTTTGAACCTTATGATGTTGATCACCAATAATATTCAGAGCCTATACTTTCTTCCTAATCATAGGATGATATTTTTGAGTTTCATCCTCATCACATGAAATAGGCGAGTTAGATTATTCTTCTTGATTAGGATTACAATTGTTAGTATGCTTATCATAATTGTTAACAAAACTCTACTAATCCTTCTCAACTTATTTATCAGCATAATTCTATTTTTCTTCCTCATCATTTTCTACAAATTTCATATTATAAAAATATAAAATGATTATTGTATATTTATTGAAGCATCTATATCTTCTTTCTTTCAAAGCATAAACAATAAAAATTTCATATTCACCTCTCTACTCAAACTTTAAAAGGTTTCCACCTTTCCTATTTATGATTCATGGACTCAAAAAAGCTCTTAAGTGTTTCAAACATGAAGTTTTTCCATAAATTTTATTATGGGGTCATATTATAACTTGGCCTATAGAAACATCATTTTTGGATATACACAACAATACTCATGGATTTCCTCCAAATGTAATTAGAAAGACCTTGTTTATGTAACATAGTTCTCCACATTTCCACAAAACTTAGGTTCTTCCTTTCTGAACCCCCATTTTGTTGAGGAGTGTGTGGTGAAATAAAATCATTTTAAGTTCCATGCTTCTTAAGATAACTTTAAAATTCTTATTTTCTATAATGACCACCATTATCAGCTCTCAAATTCTTCATTGAATACTCACATTCCTTCTCAACTTTCCTCCTGAACCTTTTAAACATTTTTAGAGATTATGAATTATGTTTCATATACATAACACAAGAAGTGTTAGTAAAGTCATCAATGAAAGTGATGTAGTACTTATCTCCATTTGGTGATTTTTTTCTCATTTCCCCACATATATCACAGTGAATAAGTTTTAGGGGTCATTTTGAACAAATATCAGCTTTTTTATGCACTAAGTTTGTAATGTTTACCTTCTAAAAAATAATGCGACACAAATCTCTTATTCTTAACATATCAAGAATATGACAGACATTGTTCCACCTAAATAACTTGATCATGTTTCTCTAACTCATGTGCCCCATCCTTTTAATCTAAAACATATTTTCTTCCACCATGCCCAAGTATCAAGAGTTTTGTATTTCACCAAATTGAAATAAGTTTCCTTTTATATGTTGGCTTTTTGTAACTACTTTTCATCTTCCTCACTCTTCACAAAAAATCCATATTTTATAAAAAAACATTTTTACCTTCATCACTGATTTGTGAAACACTTATCAAGTTTTGTTTCATCTCATCCACATACAAAGCATTCTTAGACATTAAATTTTCTTTCCCAATGATGACTAATCCAACACCTTTGATTCTCAAAGATTCATCATTTCCAAATATCATCCTTCAATATTTAAAATATTTTACATTCTTTAGAAATTTTAAATATCCTATCATATGATAAGAACACCCACTATCAATAATACAAGGTTGTTCTCCTTTTTTAGTTTTCAGATAATCTTCTACAACAAGATCTTTTTCCTTCCATTTTTATTTCTTCTTGTTCAGTCTTTGAGAATTGTTAAAAAAATTACACTGGTAATAAAAGAAGAAATATTTTTTAGGATTTTCAGGTTTTTCACACCTTTCACAAATAGTTTCTAGAAGTTGAAACATATTTTCAACTTTTCCACCAACCTTCTTAAGTTTCTTCTGAACATCATTCTCAGACGTCTTCCTTTGCGGGGATTGAATACCCTTAAAACTTTGAATTCTAAACTTTTTGGACTAGTTGTAATGATTTTTATTAAACCAAAACATGTTTACCATGTGTACTAATCCACCAAAATCCCAAAATTATCCATAGAAATAATATTTTCCTTTGAATCTTTCATACTGATTAGAGTTGTAAATTTCTTTCACAACAACCATCTTATCTTTCTTGTTAGAACTCTATTTCCAACCAGCCTTTATATTTTCAACCATAATATTCTTTTTCTTCTCAGATATCTTATCATCCTGATCAAAACTATAAGTAATATAAACTTCTCTAGATTTATATTTTTAAGTAACTTCTAAATTCTCAACTTTGTTGGTCTTGGCCACTTACATCACTTTCCCATATTTCTTCTTTTCAGAAACATCTTAAACATTATTCTTAACCTTTGAAGGCAACTTTTGATAATTCTTAGGTTCCTTATTATGAGAAATTTCACTAAAATTAGATATAGAGTTTTTGGAACTTGTACCTCTCTATTCAACATTTGAAAGTTTTTGTTAGAAAATTTCCAACTCTTCTTCTTTGACCTTTATCTTTACTTATAGATGTTCATTAAGATTATTTTCTTTCTAAATAGATATCTTTAAATATCAATATATTATTGAATTTATCATCAGGAAAACCATCTTGATTATTTGATATGGAATTTTCCTTTTTTATCTTCCTGGTTTATTTTTTTATCCTCCCAATCTTTCTTATAAATTCCTTAAATTATTCTTTAATATGAAATTATAATTGAGTTTCATCTTATTTATAAATGTTGTTTTATAATTATTCATTATTAACTATTTTAAAAAAAGAATTCTCACCAGAATTCTTAGTAGATATTTTGTATTTAGCCTCATTGTCTTCTTCATTATCATCTTTAGATAAGAAAATTCTCCTTTTGGATTTGTATAATTTTTTATCTTTCCCTCTGGAAAAAGATTCAACTTTATCACCATGTTTCTTCCATGACCTTCTTATCCTTATTTATTCTTCATCATTATCCTCTTCTTTATTTATTAAAGGATAATTAACCACAAAGTACCCAATGAATCCACATTCAAAACACTTCAATGGAATTTTTCCATTATATTTTCCTCTACCTCTTCTCGTATTTTTAGAAAATAAGGATAAAATTTCATCAAAAATTTTTCATACCTTATTTTGGGATTCATAGTTAGAAACTTTATCTTCCTCATGAATTTTCTTAGAATTTTATTTCTTGGAAGCTTTGAAAGAAATTTCTCTATCATCTTTTGTTTTTCCCTTAATTACTTTATTCTTTATAATCTCATATGTAATGATAGTGCTTTGAAAATTATCCAAAGATAAAATTTCTTGATCTCTATCTTCCAATGAAGAATCTTTTGCATCAATATTTTTTATAAGGATTCTCAAGATCTTTTGAATAATAATAGAATCTTATAACTTTTCAACAATACACGTGATAGTACTAACAATTTCATTTACCCTGGTAAAGAAGTCACCAATGGATTCATATTCTCCCATCTTGATATCTTCATACTTAATCATATAATTTTTTTTAATTTTTCCTTCTTGAGTTTTGTATTTCCTTCATATATGTTTTTCAAGTTATCCCATATACCTTTAGTGGTAGAAACTCCTTTTACTGGTAAAAAATATCTTTTAGAAAGTGACGAGAGTAAGGAATTCTTGGCTCCTCCATCATTCCCAAGATTATTCTTATCAAAAGATGTAAGAGGAACTTTATCATCAATAGGAGGAAATCCATATATTTCACCTTCAAGAACATCATATCCAATAGAAATAAGATGAGGCAATATTCTATCTTTAAAAATATGATAATTATTATCATCAAAGACTAGAAATCCTTAACTTTTCACACAATTCAGATTCTCCATCAAAACTTCTATTTCAAAACTGCAACAAAGATACAATAAAGGGAACCTTCAACTATAATACCATATGTAATAGTTCAGTCAAGATAGTAGTATCACTAATATGGGGAGGGGTGAATTTGTGATGTTTTTTATTTTATGTTTCTTTATTCTAAAACAACCTTCACCTCCTGTTAAATATTTCTTTCTATGATGAAAAAAATACAAACACATATCCACAGAAACACAAGAAGTTATAGGGTTCACTACTCAACAAGTGTATCTATGTCCTTGGTATGGTTTGGAAACAATAAAATACCACAAAGTACACTAAAAAAAATCCTTTTGTGTGGAATACAATGAGTAGTACATGTCCTTACACTCATGTAGCACTATGATTAATACAGCAATGCATGTGCTTTAAGTAGCATAAAATGATATAAGAAATTTTCTGTAATAAACATGTTATAGTGGTTCTTAATCAACACTCACAAATATATTCTTCAAAACAATTATTTACTTCCTTAACCAGTAGTAGGAAAGAACTTATCTTGGAATTCATAATGATACTTATTTTGATTTCCCAATTAAATTTCCAAGTCTTATTGCTCATATAAAGTTGTCAGAATATAGTTAAGACAGTTCTGAACCACTTCTAATCCGAGTCTAGATATCCTAGTCGGATTATCCAACCCAATACGATGACCACATAAATACAATCTTGTATCTTCTCCTTTATTCTTTTGTTTTGTAAACTTTTTCAAGAAAACTCAATCCAGAAACTTCTTCTCCTTTGGACTTTGAATATCCTCTCTCTACAATACTTGTTTTATGAAATTACAATGTACTTATCCTTTTATAGTCTCTCAAAAATTGGTTTGTGTGGGATTCTAAAAATGTTTCCCGCTAAACCAGATCTCTAAAAATTTATATTTTCATTGAATTATTGATGCATTTATGAATTCTTCAATGATTCTCAATTATTATCAAACCTTCTTGAATATTCTAACAACTTATTCTCACTTTTGACTTCTTTTAACAAACTTTATTCGGATTCTTATTGTCTATTGTGATTTTACAATAAAATTTATTCATTATGTTGCTCTGTACCTCTTATATAAATGAATAAATAGGAAGATTCAATCTTATTAGAAAACATTAGTCTGATTATGATTCTGATTAGTCATTATTATTATTTTCATTATGATGAGGGCATTTGGTCAGTCTGATTTCCTTGACCTCCTTGCCAAAAAATCAGAACTAATAACATCCCATCATGTTTCTTTGTACCAATTGGAAAACCAATATTCTCACACCAATTTATTAACTATGATGAATATATCATATTCTTCAATATGGAATCTCTTGACCCATATGTGAAATAAATACTTGAAATAAAATAAGAGGTCTTATTTATATTGACCCACTTTTTAAAAAGCAACCAAAAATTCATCTTGATGCAAATGGTTGACTGTATTGTTAATTGATCTCTGACTTTACCTTTTCATTGGCCTCTAAAAACATTACTTATTATCTTTTTCATTTAGTCTAACAACTTCCAAGAAAACAATTCTGCCTCTAATTATTATGATGGTATAATAAATCTGATGAATCAGTATCAAAAACTTCACCTTCAGCAACTTATTTCTTTTCTGAATAAGATACCTCTAATATTTCAACACTAAACTTATTTCACCAAATATTTAAATATTTTAGAATTTGGCCTAACTAAAAACCCGCACCTTTAGTTTCTCTCATTATGATCATGAAAAATTTCCCAGCTTTCAAAAAAATATGAATCTGATAAACACACACCGATGATCCAAGACCTAAAAGATTTTACTTCAGTAATTTCCTTATTACAAAAACATTTTCTTGTAATCATGACTTACTTCAAGACTTTTATAAAATTTATGATCAGCTTCAGTATTATCTGACTTATAATGGAAAGTATTGTATCTTCCGATTCCTCTGGAAAAATATTTCATTCCAACAACCTGAATACGATTGGTTGTACCTATTCTCCCACTTTATTTCATCAAAATAGCATCACAAGTTTTAAAAATTAATTATTATTTGTGAGAAATAAAAAATAGGAGAGCATAATCATATTTTCATCGAATCTATGATGAATCTTATTCTATTTTTCATTACAATCAGAACCTCATTCTGGACCCTAGGTGAGTTTGATGAGCCTTTTCTTCTAGAAATATTCTTCTCAATATGATGGAATTTCTTAATCAATGTGAGTCCAATTATATGAATACGATTTGTGTGTCCGATTTTAAACTTTTTTAAATTGAATTCATTTTTCTTCTTTGAAAAAAACAACACACTTGTACAACAAACCTTTTCTTACTTATAAAAACCTTCTCTAGCCAACTTGGTCCCAACATGAATTGTGTGAGGTTCCCCATTAATATAGTGTAGAGTGCATGGTTAGGGCATGATTTGGCCACCCATGTAACCAAACTGTGCAACCCAACTTTTTTTAGAAAAATTACAATTTTCCCTCAAAATCTATATAACTTTAAACCTATTTCTATTTATTCCTTTTGTGGATATCCCTCATGTTGGGATAACTTCTTTGATCCAATTTTATAGATTTTGATCTTGTTTCCCCATCCAAACTTATAATCAAAGTTTATTGGTCATTATGGATTCAAACTAGTGAGTATTCTATTCTTCTTATACCATTATTAATTTTCCTTAGTATTAGTTGTGCTATTTGGGTATGATCTAATATGCCCTATTTCTGGTTCTTCATTAGTTTTTCATTTTTCATCTGATCTGGATCAAATGAAAAGATAATACTATATGAGCACTCTATTATGGATCAATGGTAGGTGTTTTGTACCTTTCCCTTGGGGTTTGGTGTTTTATATTCATAATTTCTGTTGTGTCACGTATTGAACTTTTTGGGTGTTCCCTGATAATCTATTGAATGTATGAATTAAATGGTTTGGGAACTGTTAGAGATTCTCAATAGCACCTATAATTTGTTGAAGGTTTTTCCCAACCAAGGCTACCCATGGGGTGTTCCTTATATCCACCCTTTTGTTATACCACCCATGGGGTGCATGTGAGCTTTCCTAGTTAGATGAAGCCTTAATAATTTTTTTATAGATTAAATCAATTGATTGGGAGATGTATGTTTCTTCATTTGTATGTTATTTCTTATGATTAAATTTTTTAAATGGAATTATTATATGAGTTGAATTAATTCATGGAATGTTATGAATTGAGTTGATGAATTAAATGAAATGATGAAAATAATGTTAGGGTTGGTGTCCTGATAACCTACTATTTTGTACTTTGGTTACATGAATGTTCACTTATTATATATTGTTCATTGTTCTGCATGACTATAATATAATAATGTCCAGGAATATTTGTTGTATTGATAAGGTCGTGGCAGATCCCCGCTATGATGAGAACCTTAAAATGCTATAACAATATTCTTAAATAAAGTTTTGCGGTTGGATGACACACTATGATAGGACACATTTTATACAGACCGTCATGTGCGAGTACTCGTAAGAAGACAAGACTCCCTATCATGGAGTTCGCACTTGGTAATCTCCAAGATGGGATATTACAAGAACAGACCTACCAGTAGTAATTCCACATGTCTTGGTGTCATCGGACATTTCTATCTATGAGCGTGTGTAATGGTACTTGGACTGGAAGATTATCATTAACTCGTGTCATGACTCACGCACTTAGATTTGATGATGAAAACCATTACGAAGATAGTTGGCGGGAAGTAGGGTACGTTGGGTGTGTCACAAATGACATGTTGTTAATGAATAAGTCGAGGAAGGATTTGTCCCTTCCATATTTATGGATGTAGATATCTCGGGTCCTTTGATTTAAATAGAACTGTCGAACAAATTCCATGGCCATGGTGGCAAGACGATTTTATTTATGGAAGTCAAAGAATGATAGATCAAGCATATAGGTTTATGACACTGCCATGAAACCAGCTTGATGAGATATTGAGACAAAGGGATTAAATTACACAGTAAGTGTTCATATGAGGTGACACATCAATGCAGCATTAACTTCTTTCTCTTGGGTGCCTTGACCCGTTGTTAGATAGTAATCTTGGACTTTAGGCAAGCTCGCATAATGCCAAAGAGAAAGAGGCCTAGAGGGTCACACACTAAGTGTATCCAAGTATCTCAAGTAGAATAAAGATTATTCTCGTATGTGGTTTAATAATTATTCAAGGAAGCCTAAATCGTTTTAATGATGGAGGAATAAGGAAATGAAAAACAAGATATACATGTCATGTATTAATGATTACACGCCGTGTAGTTTTCATATTGGAAAGGAAATGAAAAACAAGTACACGTCGTGTATTAATGATTACATGCCGTGTAGTTTTATGGAAAACAAGTACACATCATGTATTAATGATTACACGCTGTGTAGTTTTCCAGTCGGGATTTTGAGGATATAATATTGTTTTATTAAATGATATTTATTATAATCAGTGTGGGCACATGTCAAGGAATTAATTATTCGACATGTGGGTTTTCAATAAGAGTCAATGAAATAAATAAAATGCGTAACGCGCTTATTTATTATCATAAATCTACAACCTCAAACCTGATTATAAATATCCCCACAACCCCAACTCTTTTCCTACAAGAGAATCATTGTGCACAATAATTCTGGAGAATTCTTTCAAGGCCGAAAGAACCTCTTCCTCCAAGAATGCTCTCAAGACTGAGAGAGATCCTCTTCCATTGGATCAAGATGATTTAATGCGGACAATGCAAGAAAATGTTTCTCCATGCTAGCACCCAGAGACTCCTTTGGCGATGTCCAGAGATACGAGGTGCACGTGTGGATCACTGCTAGAGGAAGTCTACACTTGGTTTCTATGACGCAACGACGAATCACATCAGAACATGATCAAGAATATCAACGAAGAAAGAACACCCAAAAGGTACTTCTTGTTAATTAATTAAATTAATTATCCTCAACCTGTGACGATCCACTTTTGTGGTTCTGAGACCTTTCTTATTCTTTGTCTATTTCTGTGAATCGATCTGTGGAGACTGGCGTTTATCGTCGTATTGATCCCGGATTGATCATTCCTGATGACAAAAATCCAAGTGGGCACATCCACCCACATGCTTTCGCTGTGCCTGGAACCTTCAATTGGTATTAGAGGGAGGTTACAGCGTTGATTATAGTTATTTAATTTTTGTTGACAATTTACGCATTTATATTTGATTCAATTCAAGATAAATCGTTCTATAAAACTGAATGAACGAGATTTGTTCTTCCTCCTTCATTTCTCGATTCACATCATAGAAACGACCTTTTAATTTTAATTTTGATTAAAATAAAAATGAGGAACTCATCCGAATGATCCACTCTTTCTGTCTATACAACACGAGAATACACGGCGTGTAATGAAAACAACACACCGTGTACTTAGGTTCAATGAACCGGTACCGGTCCACCAAACCACACCGTGTGAATTGAGTATACCTGAGTTTTATTAAACCGTGTTGACCAGAATTGAACGGCGCATAGAAACCGGAATACACGGCGTGTATGTTGAATCAACACGCCATGTAGTCTGATCCAGCTCTGGTGAAACCGTGTACAAGGAGAAGCCATGTTCCGTGTACATGGGATCGCTAGGTTGGTAACCGTGTAACAAGTAAGTACATGTTGTGTTAGATTAATCTACACGCCGCGTACTCCAAAATTTCCAAATTAGAGAAAACACGCCAAAGCCCCCGGTGTGTACTTTGGATAAAGGGTGAAAAGAAATACATGCCATGTAAATATAAACTACACGTCGTGTACTTTCTAGAAATGGAATTTCACCAGGTTTCCTCCAAAAGTACAAAGACCTGTACAAGGGATACGGATGAGAAGAATCTCAAGGAAATTCAGAAAGGAATTAAAGATAAAGAATTTATTAATTATAAGATCATAATTGATTAATTTCAAGTGCAACTTATCTTAAATAATAGAACGATTAAAAGAATTTGAATTATAAATATGCGTAAATATTGTTGCATGTTATGGATGATCATGAGCTCGACCAAAGACCCTTTGTATGTGTGTATGGTTTCATTTAAATTTGTTTAATTTAAATTTTTTTAATTTAAATTCACTGGCATGTGATCCTTCTTCCAATAAAATGTAGGGCCTAAGTTCCCATGATTTCTTTAATGTAAACCCCATGTAATGGAGGATCTCCCAAGCCAGTGGATACGCTTCAAAAATCCGAAGCCGAGGAAAAACCAACCCAAGAAGATGCAAAGGTGGATAGATGGGAGCTGCAAAACACAAACCATCGGGTTCAAGGTGTTTTCCCTAGGTCAGGATTAGCTTATCAAACCGCTAGATAAGCTAACCAATAGAAGATCATGGTCATGCCATCTTATTTTATTTATTTCTGATTGCATGGTTTATTTATTATGTATGTGTTGTCACGATCACATAATTAATGAAATAAACAAGCATGCAAAGATGGAATAAAATAAAAACCGGACTATGTGTAAACATTATCAGAACATGGTTAATCACTTAAGCAAGCATCAGTTAATATTAACAAGCATGTGATAATGAAAAACTATGAATAAAGAATAAAATCCATCAAATACTATATTAAGTCATACCAAGCCTTTCGTTACTTGATTAAGGGCAAGACTCAATAAAACTATGTGTTTGACCAACCCTTGTTGGGACACTTACTTTTATAAAGGACGATCTTATAAAAGTTTCAGGTTGATTTAAACATTTTACATCAAGAGGAGTATCCCTTGCTAGAATTTTTGTAAAATTGAGGCAAGTGTTGAGGAAATCCAAGTTAGGATTTCAGGATTGGGGAGTCCACTTAACAGATCAAGGAACTGTAATCTCACAGTTGGCAAAGACCTGCCTACCTAAATACCTTCAAATATCTTGACCAACCCTTTTTGGGGTTATCCGAAGGGGAATATGGATCCTTACCACTAGAATGTCAAAGCAACTGGACATTCCGAGATCAATGATGAGGTCCATTGGGACTTGATAAAATAGTGGGAGAATTAATAAATTCATTTATTATTTTTCATAAAATGTAATCAAGAAAGCACTGATAAATCTGCTCTTTTAATTTTTAGAATCAATATGACAAACTCGTCAACCACATTTTCTCTACGATAAATTCTGGATAAAGACAACATCCTCATCGGCAGTAACTTTCAGGAATGTTTTATGCACCTTCGGGTTATCCTACACCATGAACAAAATTTTTACGTGCTGGAGTCCTCACTTCCTCACTCTCCTACCCCAGGGGCGAGTGATGAAGATTTCCTGGTCTATGATCAACATTTGAGCGACGCACTTGACGTTAAATGTTTGATGTTGTCATCAATATCTAGTGAGCTCATGAATTCTCATGAAGAAATGGATGCCTATAGCATGATCGAGCACCTCCATGGTCTATACTAGGAGAGAGAAAGATAGGAAAGGTTTGAGATCTCCAAGGCTCTATTTCAGAGCAAGCTTGGAGAGGGTTCCCCAACCGGGCCTCATGTATCAAGCTCATTGGATACATTGAGCGCTTGGAGGTTCTGGGGTTTAAACTCCCTGAAGAACTGGGTACTGATCTCATTCTTGCATCACTCCCCCAGAGCTTCTCAAAATTTGTTGTGAACTTTAATATGAAAAACATTCAGAAGTATCTGTCTGATCTTCTTATCCCCATTCACCAAGTGGACAATGAAATGAAGCGTGAAAAGCCTTATGTCCTCATGGTGAATAAAAGGAAAGGGAAGTCAAAGAGCTTTAAGCCCAAAGCTTCTTCAAGGCCTTCCAAGAAAAGGAAGATCAAAGGGGAGGCAAGAGAACAAGAGGATGTTTGTTTCTCATGTGGCAAGAAGGGCCACTGGAATAAAAATTGTACCCAGCCAAGGAAGCAAGGGGAAGCTTCAGGTGTGTTTGTCATCAAATGCAATATATCTATTTCTACAAATTGGGTATTAGATACAGCTTGTGGTGCTCACATATGTATCCAAATATAGAAACCAAGTAGATTCAGGAAGATTGATCGAGGGGAGGTAGATCTATGAGTAGCCAACGGAGCCAGACTTTCTGTTGTAGCTATCGGGGACTACCACCTCACATTGCCAACTGGAATGATCTTGGTGTTAAAGGGTTGTTATTATGTGCCTTATGTTACTAAAAACATTATTTCAATATCCATATTAGATATTGATGGATTCATCTTCAAGTTTGGAAATGAATGTTGCTACTTTTATAAAGATGGCATTTGTTTTGGTAAAGCACATTTATATAATGGTCTTTATGTGTTAGACTACACAAACCAAGTAATGGAAATCGATGACAAAGTTAATTCACATGACTTATACCACACCCAACTTTGGAATCACCAGCTAGGTCATGTCAATGAGAAACGATTGACAAAATTACATCAAGATGGGTATTTATATTCTTTAGAACTAAAACCACTTGGTGTATGTCATGCGTGTCTACAAGGCAAAATGACCAAAGCTCCATTTAGTGGGAAAGGTGAAAGGGCTAAAGAGATTCTAGAATTAGTTCACACAGATGTGTGTGGACCATTTCCAGTTGAAGCAAGGTGTGGGTTCTCATACTTCATAACTTTTACTGATAATTTTGGTAGATATGGATATATTTACTTAATGAGGTATAAGTCAGATTCTTTTGATCAGTGAAAAGAATACAAGAATGAAGTTGAGAACCAGCTTGGTAAGAAGATTAAGAAACTCTTCTTAGACATAGGAGGGGAATATTTTAATCAGGACTTCATTGATTTCTTACGGGAGTTTGGGATTCTATCTCAACTCACTCCTCCTTACACACCTCAATGGAATGGTGTAAGTGAAAGGAGGAACCACACCCTGTTGGACATGGTGAGATAAATGATGAGTCATAAGAGTCTTCCATTATCCTCATAGGGATATTCATTACAAACAGCAGCACACATACTAAACCAAGTACTAACTAAATCGATAAATGGTATTACATACGAGTTATGGAGCGGACACAAAGCCATGTTATCGAATTTACATGTGTGGGGAGGCGAATCATTTGTTAAGGCCTCTTCAGGTAACAAACTTGCACCCCGAGGAACAAAGTGTATATTTATAGGATATCCCAAGGAAAAAAGGGGATATTACCTATACAACCCCTCAGATAAAAACGTTACAATGGAAAGACACGCCATATTCCTTGAGAGGGAGCACATCTCCAAAAGAGATAATGGGAGAGAGATAGACTTCGGTGAAGTCAAGGCTCAAGATACACAGGAGTTGGTACAAGAATAGATTCCACAAAGCCCCGTGGGAGAATAATCTATTCCAGAGACACAAGAACTGCGTAGGAGCACGAGATAGGTAAGAGAACCAGAATGATATGGTTTTCTTTTCACCGAGGATGGTGACTCATTATTGGTTGACAATGGTGATCCTCTTACCTACAAGGAAGCAGTTAAAGTCACATATGCTGCCAAGTGGAAAGAAGCCATGAATTCTGAAATAGATTTCATATACTAAAACCAAGTTTGGATTTTGTTAGATCCTCCAGTTGATGTAAAGCCTATTGGTAATAAATGGGTATTCAAGAAGAAACTGGACATGGAAGGGAAAGTCAGCACCTATAAGGCACAACTGGTTGCAAAAGGTTTGATACAGCGTCAAGGAATTGACTATGATGAAACCTTTTCACCGGTTGCGATGCTAAAATCCATCAAAATCCTATTGGCCATTGTTGCCTTCCATGACTTTGAAATTTAGAAAATGGATTTCAAAATAGCATTCCTTAATGGGAACCTCCAGGAAGATGTCTAAATGACACAACCTAAAGGGTTTGTGACTCCAAAGGATGCCAACAAGGTATACAAGTTGCAGAAATCCATTTATGGATTAAAGCAAGCATCAAGGTCATGGAACATTCATTTTGATGAAGCCGTAACAGAATTTGGATTTTTTAAGAACGAATGTGAGCCTTGTATCCACAAAAGGTTTAGTGGAAGTGTAGTTGTTTTCCTAATAGTATATGTTGATGACATATTACTAATTGGAAACAAAGTACCTGTCTTACTGTCAGTTAAGGCATGGTTGGATAAATGATTCTCCCTAAAAGACTTGGGTGAGGCAGCATATATTCTTGGGATCAAGATCCATCGTGATAGATCCAAGAGAATACTGGGCCTAAGTCAAAGTAAATACATTGACAAGATACTAAAGAGATTCAGTATGGAACAATCCAAGAGGGGATTGTTTCCAGTGTCACATGGCATTCATCTTTCCAAGAAAATGTGTCCTCAGACACATGAGGAAAGAGAGAAAATGGAAAGGATCCCTTATGCATTCGCTATTGGGTCAGTCATGTATGTTATGCTATATACAAGGCTAGATGTTGCTTACGCATTAAGTGCGGTAGGAAGATATCAAGCTGATCCAGGAGACCGCCATTGGATGGCAGTCAAGACTATCCTTAAGTATCTCAGGTGTACTAAGTATATGTTCCTGGTTTATGGAGGAAATGAGGAACTAGTCATCAGAGCACATGTAGATGCTAGTTTCCATACTTATAAAGATGACATGAAGTCACATATTGGATACATCTTCAGTTTGAATGGAGGTTCAGTGAGCTGGAAGAGCTCAAATCAAGGTGTAGTCACAGATTCTACAGCAGAGTCTGAGTATATCGCAACTTCTAAGGAAGATAAAGAAGTAGTATGGATGCGAAGCTTTGTCCAAGAGTTGGATGTTGTACCTAGAAGTAAAGATCATATCAAACTCTATTGTGATAATACTGAAGTGGTGGAACTTTAAAAAGATCCAAGGTCATATCAGCGGAAAAAGAACATACTTCGGAAGCATCATCTCTTGAGGGATTTTTCTCAGAGAGGTGAAGTTGTAGTGAGTAGTATTTCCACGTAAGACAATGTGGCAAACCCCTTGACTAAATCCTTGAGTCAGCAGAAACATGATCATTATGTGAGGTCTAGTGGACTGAAAGTTGTAGGCAGTTGGATCTATTCCAAGTGGGAGTTTGTTAGGGTTGGTGTCCTAAGAACCAACTATTTTGTACTTTGGTTACATGAATGTTCACTTATTATATATTGTTCATTGTTCTGCATGACTATAATATAATAATGTCCTGGAATATTTGTTGCATTGATAAGGTTGTGGCAGATCCCCGCTATGATGAGAACCTTGAAATGCTATAACAATATTCTTGAATAAAGTTCTACAGTTTGATGACATACTATGATAGGACACATAGTATACAGACTGTCATGTGAGATTACTCATAAGAAGACGAGACTCTCTCTCATGGAGTTCGCACTTGGTAATCTCCAAGATGGTAGATTATGAGAACAGACCATCTAGTAGCAATTCCTCATGTCTTGGTGTCATCGGACATTGCTATCTGCGAGCGTGTGTAATGGTCCTTAGACTGAAATATTATCATTAACTTGTGTCATGACTCATTCACTTAGATTTGCTAAAGAAAACTATCATGAAGACAGTTG
The DNA here is from genome assembly GCA_963277665.1 of Viscum album. Taxonomy (NCBI): domain Eukaryota; kingdom Viridiplantae; phylum Streptophyta; class Magnoliopsida; order Santalales; family Viscaceae; genus Viscum; species Viscum album. The sequence continues at coordinate 1,847,879,114 of OY728150.1, forward strand.
GTGGGAAGTAGAGTACGTTGGGTGTGTCACGAATGACATGTTTTTAATGGATAAGTAGAGGAATGATTTGTCCCTTCCATATTTATATAAGTAGATATCTCGGGTCCTTTGATTGAAATAGAACTGTCGAATAAATTCCATGACCATGGTGAAACGACGAGTTTATTTCTGGAAGTCAAAGAATGACAGATCAAGCATATAGGTTTATGACACTGCCATGAAACCTTCTTGATGAGATATTGAGACAAAGGGATTAAATTACACAGTAAGTGTTCGTATGAGGTGACACGTCAATGCGGCGTTAACTTCTTTCTCTTGGGTTCCTTAACCCGTTGCTAGATAGTAATCTTGGACTTTAGGCAAGCTCACCTAATGCCAATGAGAAAGAGGCCTAGAGGGTCACACACTAAGTGTATCCAAGTATCTCAAGTAGAATAAAGATTATTCCCATATGTGGTTTAATAATTATTCAAGGAATCCTAAATAGTTTTAATGATGGAGGAAGAAGAAAATGAAAAACAAGATATACATGCCATGTATTAATGATTATATGCCATGTAGTTTTCATTTTGGAAAGGAAATGAAAAAAAAGTACACGTAGTGTATTAATGATTATACACCATGTAGTTTTATGGAAAACAAGTACACACCAAGTATTAATTATTACACATCGTGTAGTTTTCCAGTCGGGATTTTGAGGATATAATATTGTTTTATTAAATGATATTTATTATAATCAGTGTGGGCGCATGTCAAGGAATTAATTATTCGGCATGGGGGTTTTCAATAAGAGTCAATGAAATAAAAAAATGCATAACGTGCTTATTTATTATCATAACTCTACAACCTCAAACCCGATTATAAATATCCCCATAACCCCAACTCTTTTCCTACAAGAGAATCGTTGTGCACAACAATTCTGGAGAATTCTTTCAAGGCCGAAAGAACCTCTTCCTCAAAGAACGCTCTCAAGACTGAGAGAGATCCTCTTACATCGGATCAAGACGATCTAAGGTGTACAATGAAAGAAAAGGTTTCTCCATGCTAGCACCTAGAGACTCCTTTGGTGATGTCAAGAGATACGAGGTGCGTGTGTGGATCACCGCTAGAGGAAGTATACACTTGGATTCTGTGACGCAACAAAGAATGACATCGGAATGTGATCAAGAATATCAATGAAGAAATAACACCCAAAAGGTACTTCCTGTTAATTAATTAAATTAATTATCATCAACCTGTGATGATCCACTTTTGTGGTTCTGGTACCTTTCTTCTTCTTTGTCTATTTCTGTGAATCGATTTGTGGAGACTGGCGTTTATCATCATATATATCCCGGATTGATCATTTCTAATGAAAAAAAGCCAAGTGGGAATATCCACCCACATGCTTCCGCTATGCCCAGAATCTTCAAAGAAATTTTAGTGGATTAATTGGATGGTATACCTTAGATCCTAATTGAATTAGATTCAATGACACTTCTCCCATAGATCTTGATTGTGGTAGTAGATGCCTTGGATGAGATTTCTCCTTTAGTATTGATTCTATAAGATTCCTTGGTACCCCTTTGATTCTGATTTCTTTGACTTTTATTGGACATGTTTTGTTGACATGATCCTTGGAATCCACCTAGGTATTTACCAAGTTTCCATCAAGATGCTTCTAGGAGTCGATGATCTTGGTCTTCTATACCTTGGATCCAGACCTTCATGGTCTGAAACATTTGTTTCTACCGTGAGACCATGATGAATATTTTATACTAAATTATATGGAATGGACGTGGAAGTGGTTTACTCTTGGTTATATGGAATTTCCATAGTTTATCTCTTGGAATGATTTATGGATAGCCCTAGTATGGGTATCAAATTTTCGTGGTTAGACTAAATAGGGTTACTTGGTTATTTACATTTCACCACTTCCCTTAACATGGGAGCTAACCATTGTTTAAAGGGATCCTTGTTCAGCTAAACAATTCATTTTACTTGTTTTATTATTCTAAGGGATTTTTTTAATTTATGATTTACCAATTATATATATATATATTTCACACTTCTTAAATTCAATTTCATATCCTGGTTTGATATAGAAACTGTTGGTGGTGGCATATTGAGTGTTTTTTCACACCCTGTTTGGGATGTCGTTGGGTACCCAGAAAAACATCATGGATGCTGGTAAGGACCAAGGATGTCACGACCCGTCCTCGGGACCAGTGTCGTGACTACCCTAAGCCCACCTCCCATAGGCCAGGGGTTGGCGACTAGCACCAAGGTGTAAATCCTGACAAAAAGGGGAAGGCATTGCCTTTATATAAATTAAACAAACACCACAGAGTAAGCAAGTAGAAGTAAACACTAAGTAAACTGAGTACAATAGAAAGTGAGGAAAAGTAAGTGGGCCAGAATACAAACCCAAACTGAAGTAAAGTACAACTGGAAAGGAAGTACAACAACTGAAAGTAAAACAGCAACGTCGATCCGTCCATTGGAAGTCCCACCTGGAGGGTGGGTATAGATAGCCTCCTTAGCTCCTCGGGTCCAGCCGTATGCTCCGTGTATGTCTCGTCTAGTGGTCCACCTCCTTGTACCGACTCATCGTAAGATCCTCCTATGAGAACTGTCCAGCTCTACAAGCCTCAACCTCGATCAGTGATGTCCATCGTCTGCAACCAACACAACGTAGTGTGGGAAAAGCCCATGCAGGGGTGAGTATACGATACTCAGTAGGGACCCCGAGACCCCTGAAGGTCTCCCTGAATCCACAAAGGATAAACCACAAAGAAAAGATACAATTGAGGAGTATCATCCAACACTACTTAGGTATATGCCCATACATATACCTAAGTCATAAAATCAGTTCAGCTCCAACTCACGAGCTCAAGTACAACACATCCACACAGGAAAGCACGACCCAATCCATACAGGAAAACAAGTCAATCATATCGAAGATAATGATTGAAAATCAATACTCAGCTCACACGGGTATACTTCTTCGTAAGGTGATAGAGATGATCAGATGTAGCCACTGATTCAGCTAAGCTGGGACCCACGTAGGATACAAGTAGTAGTCATCATCACCGAACCCAGGGAGAATTCCAGTACAAAAGTCTTCACCGTCGAACCCATAGCTGCTGGGGAACTCCTCCTCTATCGAGAAAAGTGGGTCTGCCGCTACAACCAAGCGCTTCCCACTAACCTTGGACTGTTGTAGTACTCCACCTATAGAGTACTGTGGGCCTGCTGCTATAACCAAGCGCTTCCCACCATGGATCTGCCACTACAACCAAGAGCTCCCCCTTCAAGTATTGTGGGCCTGCTGCTACAACCAAACGCTTCCCACCATAGGTCTGCCGCTACAACCAAGCGCTCCCCCTCATAGCCTATAGAGGTACTCCTTTTGTTGAGTACTGTGGGTCTTCCACTACAACCGAGCGGTCCTCCTCTATGGGTCTGTCGCTACAACCAAACGCTCCCCCTTCAAGTACTGTGGGCCTGCTGCTACAACCAAGCGCTTCCCACCATGGGTCTACCACTACAACCAAGCGCTCCCCCTCATATCCTAAATAGGTAATCCTTCTATTGATTACCACGGGTCTGCCGCTACAACCGATCACTCCTACACCGTGGATCTACCGCTACAACCAAGTGCTTCCCACTGGGCTATCGAAACACTCTGAGTCGATCAATCAGCAGTCTTCAAGTCTCAGCCAGCTCTAGGGTTTCTGCACACAGCACGCTCGTTCCGGGAGGGTCTGCTCCATGAGCCAATAGGTAGATACATCAACTATCACGTAGACCAGATTTGATGTATCGCAAAGTTCTGTCATGTCAATTGGTACACAACGCGACAGTCGGCGCGTCGATCGGACGCCCGGTCTGAGAAATATTGGTTTTTTCGTCCCAGGGGCCCGGTTGGTTTTTAATTCAAAACCAACCCGACCACACTCCAACTACATCCAAACCTCAATCGAAGAAATCCAAAAGGTCCGTATCACTAATAGGAATCCAACAAAGTCGACGGCACATCAATCAGACGTCCGGAGCTCAAGTTATAAGCGTTTCCGCTCCAAGGGCCCGTTTGGTTTCATGTTCGAACCAACCTAGCCATACCCAAAGTTCTCCGAAACCTTGAGTGTAATATACTGAAACGACCATCTCGATCCAAGAATCTCATCGCAACTGACAGTGTTTCTATCGAAGGTTCGTAGCCCAAGATATGGGAAAATGACTGTAAATAGTCTGAAAGTGGGGGGTCTGGGCCCGGTCTGACTCAGCCCAACCCCCCTGGGTTGGCTCGAACCAGGTCGACCCGACCCAGGTCTGGGTCTAGTCCGGTCCGCGCAACCCAGCCAGGCCTGGCCGAGTGGCACACTGGCTCGGCCAGCGGCCGAGCATGGGGGGACGCGGTCCCCCCCCCCCCTTCCCTTGCGCTCCACGGACACAGCGAGTGTCACGACCTCCTCTAGATCTCACGTGGACACGGGATCCTGGTGGCCTTCCACTGTGGCTTCAGTCATGACGTTTCCTCCTGGCGGCGTGTCGGCCGTATCTTCCACGGACCACCAGACAGGCTCTGGTGGTCTGTTTTTCCCTCCGTCTGCGCCTACGGCTCTCCTGGGACCAGTAGATTACTACAAAGGGTTCAAAACGCCTTTGTGGCCCGCTTTTTCATCACCCGTTGATCCACACATCAATAAAAAAACTGCAGAGGGTTGTCGGGCCATGTTTGTTTGGCCTGCGCCCTTCGCGTTAGGTGTTATCAATTGGAAATCATTTAAATACATTCTTTTAATCATTGACGAGGGTATAATTTATTCAAGTAAATTATACTAACACCCTGTAATTAAATACTCATGCACGAGGGTATATTTCACATAAACACTATATATGAAAACCCCCTACCTCGATGAAGTTGTCGAATGAGGATCGTTGCGGGAAAAGATGTCGTGGAAGACAATGTCGCGGAAGAGGATCGTGGGCATCGCGGTACATGGCGTCGCGGAGAAGAGGATCGTCGGCGTCGCGGTACACATCGTCGCGGAGAAGAGGATCATCGGCGTCGCGGTACAGGGCGTCATGGAGAAGAGGATCGTCGATCTCCGAGGAACTTGTGCTCTTCGTCGTCTTTCATCAGAGGACAGCGTTCTTCGTCATTGTTCACGTTCTTCAACGAGGAAGAACGTTCTTCAAGACTAGAGTAATTTCTCACCAAACCTTCTCGCACAACACATCAACAATAATAAAATAAGGCCTTTCCTTATTTTATTACTCATGCCAACCCTTTTTGAAATTCAAAATTAAATCACGACTTAATTAACGTGCGTTGACTAATTAATGATGCGTTTAATAATCCAATTAAACGTGAGAGTTGACTTGGCATTTAAAAGGGGGGTGCGGGTGAGTAACAAAATTAAATGAATGTGGGAGGTAAAAAAGAAACTAAAGGTGGTGGGGCTCGTGTGGGCCCCACATCACTAATATCTTACCTAGGAGTTAGGATATTAGTGGGTCCCACTCCAACCACCATGCCTAGGTTATCACTACTTAGAATAAAATAAAATTAAATGTGTAGCACAATATTTTATTTTATTCTTTAGTTAACCCAATTAATTAATAACCTCACCCGAGAAAACGCAACTCCGGAAAAGGTGTTCTTAAGCAATTACTGGCGCTAAGATTCCATCGATTCCCTTGAAATTCGATTCTGATCACCGGTTCAAAAGTTAGGAAAACTTGCTCGTTCATTCACTGAACGTACCCGAGCTAAACTTTGGAAATTGATTCTGGGCACACCGGGCCTCGGAATCAGGTGTCGTCAGAAACTTCGTTCTTGTAAAATCCCAAAGAAAATTAAGAAAAAAAAATTACCTTGAATTTTACAGGTCTTTACATTACTCCTACCTCAGGGATTTACATCCACGTAAAGATACATCATAAACAAGTGGAACAAATGTGGGTATTGTGCACGCATCTGAGCCTCCCGCTCTCAAGTGCTCTCCTAGAGGTTCTCGTGCTGCCATCTGATGTGCACTAGAGGAATCGACCGCCCACGTAGGACCCACTCCTGTCAATCCTCGATCTCCACTAGGACCTCCACAAAAGTCACCTCGTCGTCAAAGTCCAGCTCCCCATGGTCGATGATATGCGTCAGGTTAAGCACGTATCTCCTCATTTGAGATACGTGGAAGTCGTCGTTCACCTGGTGCAACTGAGGTGGATGGGTCAAGCGGTAAACCACCTCGCCTACCCTGTTGAGGACCCAGACGGGTCCAATGAAGCACGGAGATAACTTGCTGCCTAGGCCAAACTCCGTAATCCACGTCGAGGTGAGACTCGCAAGAAGACGTGGTCACCATCCTCGAAATCTAGTGGTCTCCACCTCCTGTCATCATAATCCTTTTGTTGGCTCTGAGCTGTCCTCATCCACTCCTGGATGACTTGGACCTTTTTTGGTCCTACAAGAGCTGCTAAGATTTCATCTTTTCCGATAAGGGAAATCTGGTCTTATCCCCAGGATGAACCATGTTCTTTGCCTAATACAGTCAATCCTGACATGGATGATACTAATCCATACCAGGGATGATGTCATAGGGCCTCGACGCTACTACCAAGAGATCCAACTGTTACTCTTGCCTCCAAGGGTTGAGTCACACTGCCGGCATTAGTGTGTGGTCACTGGGTCTCCTCCAGTAGGTATCTCAGAAGTGAGGGTCAATTCAACGGTTTTTAAACTGAAACCTTTTAGTAACAACATAAAGATAGGATAGGAAGGTAAACGCCACAAATAAAGGTGTCTTTTATTACTACAACTCAAAGTACAAAGACACATACAACCACAACATCAATAAAAAGAAATCTAGAAGCACCAACAACAAAGCCTCCATGCCTGGAACTAGTTTCGCTCCTGTCCGCCATCTTTCGGAGCTCCATAGTCAAAAGCCTCAGCTACCTGAAGCTGAGCTCTCCCATGTCCATTTGTTCCCTACGGTCGGGGTGGACCTCCTGGTGGTGGTGGTGACAACACCTCGAAGCGTCGTCCACCTCCAGCCCGGGTGCCTCGCACACACGATCTTTTTTCATGAGGTCAATCACCTGTAGGTATGGTCCTCTTGGACCTTTGCGTCATCTGTCTACTGCCCGCTGCAGAAGACTCGACCGCATGCTGGCTAGTGGTGGGTCCTGCTAATGGAGACTGCTTAGCAAGGAAACTCTCCACTAAGAGGGCTCGCTCCAACACCCCTTCCTGCGTCGGAATGTTGAGGGAGATCATCGATGCCCTGATCTCATGCCTCAGTCCATGCTCGAAGGTCTGGTCTCGGAAGAATAGGTCCCGTACCATGTCCGTAAAATAGCGTGAGAGATCGGTAAATCTCGCCAAGTACTGGGCGACCGTCATGCTGCCCTGCCGCAGCTGTAGAAGCTCCTGGATGCGCACCGCATGGAGGGTGGCTGGGACGAACTCCGAGAGAAAGAGGCTCTCAAAGTCCGTCCAGAGAAGAGATTCCTCGTCGTGAACCTAGATCATCAAGCTCCACCATCTTCCTGTTGCCGCATGCAGTAGGCTCGCTGCGAGGATCACCATGAGGTCGGATGGTGTCCCCACTAACCTAAAAACTTGCACAACTGCCTCCAGCCAATCCTCGAATGCCTGAGGGTTTGTCTCCCCACGGAACCTAGGAGGTCTCTGATGCTGAAACTCGTGCAGTGTACTAAGGCGACGTGCACTCTTAGCGGCTGGGGCTGGTAGCATCGGTGGCTCGGTGGGTAGAGGTACCGCCGGTGCCTCTGCTGAAAAGGGGCCTTGACCCAAGGCCTCATCGCTCGTTGGGATGTCGTCTCGCACAAAGCTCTAAACCCTAGATGGATGCCATCGTGGGGCCATCCTGAAAGGAGATAGGTGCGCCATGGTCAAAATAGTATACCTGGTGAGCTGACACAAAGTAATCACAAAGAAAACTTTTTAAACACACATGCAATCAATGTTTTCGTGCATTCAAATGGAAATCAGAAGTTAGGGTCCTGGTGTACGAATACGTCGACCGCCGCACCAACACTGGACTCCTTGGACTGATAACCACACTCAATACCCTTAACACTATTGCTTCACATAGAAGAAAAATCAGAGTCCTGAGTTCTGCGGTAGAACCGAACTCCTCTGATACCAATTTTTCATGACCCGTCCTCGGGACCCGTGTCGTGACTACCCCAAGCCCGCCTCCCATAGGCCAGGGGCTGGCGAATAGCACCAAGGTGTAAATCCCAACAAAAAGGGGAAGGCGTTGCCTTTATATAAATTAAACAAACACCATAGAGTAAGAAAGCATAAGTAAACACTAAGTAAACTGAGTACAATAGAAAGTGAGGAAAAGTAAGTGGGCCAGAATACAAACCCAAACTGAAGTAAATTACAACTGGAAAAGAAGTATAGAAACTGAAAGTAAAACAACAACGTCAAGCCATCCACTGGAAGTCCCACCTGGAGGGTGGGTACAGATATCCTCCTCAGCTCCTCGGGTCCAGCCGTCCGCTCCGTGTATGTCCCGCCTAGTGGTCCACCTCCAGGTACCGACTCGTCGTAAGTTCCTCCTCCGGGAACCGTCCAGCTCTGCAAGCCTCAACCTCGATCAGTGATGTCCATCGTCTGCAACCAACACAACGTAGTGTGGGTGAATCCCATGCAGGCATGAGTATACAATACTCAGTTGGGACCCCGAGACCCCCGATGGTCTCCCTGAATCCACAAAGGATAACCCACAAAGAAAAGATACAATCTCAGAGTATCATCCAAAACTACTTAGGTATATGCCCATACATATACCTAAATCATCAAATCAGTTCAGCTCCAACTCACGAGCTCAAGTACAACACATCCACACAGGAAAGCACAACCCAATCCACACAGGAAAACAAGTCAATCATATCGAAGATAATGATTGAAAGTCAAGACTCATCTCACATAGGTATACTTCTTCGTAAGGTGATATAGATGATCATATGTAGCCACTGATTCATATAATCTAGGACCCACATAGGATACAAGTAGTAGTCGTCACCGTCGAACCCACGGAGGATTCCAGTATGAAAGTCTTCACCGTCGAACCCATAGCTGCTGGGGAACTCCTCCTCTATCAAGAACAGTGGGTCTTCCGCTACAACCAAGTGGTTCCCACTAACCTTGGACTATTATAGTACTCCACCTGTAGAGTACTGTGGGCCTGCTGCTACAACCAAGCGCTTCCCACCATGGCTTTGCCGCTACAACCAAGCGCTCCCCCTTCAAGTATTGTGGGTCTGCTGCTACAACCAAGCGCTTCCCACCATGGGTCTACCGCTACAACCAAGCGCTCCCCCTCATAGCCTATAGAGGTACTCCTTTTGTTGAGTACTGCGGGTCTGCCACTACAACCGAGCGCTCCTCCGTCGTGGGTCTGCCGCTACAACCAAGCGCTCCCCCTTCAAGTACTATGGGCCTGCTGCTACAACCAAGTGCTTCCCACCATGGGTCTGCCGCTACAACCAAGCGCTCCCCCTCATAGCCTACAGAGGTACTCCTTCTGTTGAGTACCGTGGGTCTGTCGCTACAACTGAGCGCTCCTCCGCCATGGGTCTTCCGCTACAACCAAGCGCTTCCCACTGGTCTATTGAAACACTCTGAGTCAATCGATCAGCAGTCGTCAAGTCTCAGCCAGCTCTAGGGTTTCCGCACACAGTACGCTCGTTCCGGGAGGGTCCGCTCCATGAGCCAAGAGTTCGATACATCAACTATCATGTAAACCAGATTTTATGTATCACAAAGTTCTGTCATGTTAATAGGAACACAACCCGACAGACGGCGCGTCGATCGGACGCCCGGTCTGAGAAATATTGGCTTTTTCGTCCTAGGGGCCCGGTTGGTTTTTAAGTCAAAACCAACCCGACTACACTCCAACTGCATCCAAAACTTGAGAGGAGTAATCCAAAAGGTCCTTCTCACTAATAGTAATCCAACAAAGTCGACGGTACTTCAATCAGACGTCCGGAGCTCAAGTTATAAGCGTTTCCGCTCCGAGGGCCCGGTTGGTTTCGTGTTCGAACCAACCCGGCCATACACAAATTTCTCGGAAACCTTGAGTGTAATATATCTAAACGACCGTCTCAATCCAAGTATCGCATCGCAACTGACGGTGTGTCAATCGGAGGTCAGTAGCCCAAGATATGGGCAAATGACTGTAAATAGTCCGAAAGTGGGGGGTCTGGGCCCGGTCCGACCTGGGCCAACCCCCCTGGGTCGGCCCGAACTGGGTTGACCCGACATGGGTCCGGGTCTGGCCCATTAGGGTGCGGCCCGGCCCGGTGGGCGCGGCTCATTTCGGTCCGCGCAACCCAGCCCGGGCCGGCCGGGTGGCACGCTGGCTCGGCCAGCGACCGAGTATGGGGGGACGCGGTCCCCCCCCCCTCCCTTGCACTCCACAGACGCGGCGGGTGTCGCATCCTCCTCTGGATCCTGCACGGCCACGGGATCCTGGTCACCTGCCACTGTGGCTTCAGCCATGGCGGTTCCTCCTGGCGGCCCGCCGGGCACCGCCGCCTCCTGGCGGCCGGCCGGTGCTGGCCGCCGGCGCCGCCGTGCCGGTGTGGGGCGCCGGCCGTATCTTCTGCGAACCACCGGACGCGCTCTGGTGGTCCATTTTTTCCATCGTCTGTGCCTGCAACTCTCCTGGGACCAGTAGATTACTTCGAAAGGTTCAAAACGCCTTTGCGGCCTGCTTCGTCTTCGCCCGTCGATCCGCACATCAATAAAAAAACTGCGGAGGGTTGTCGGGCCATGTTTGTTCGGCCCGTGCCCTCCGCGTTAGGTGTTATCAATTGGAAATCATTTAAATACATTTTTTTAATCATTGACTAGGGTATAATTTATTCAAGTAAATTATACTAACACCCTGCAATTAAATACCCATGCACGAGGGTATATTTCACATAAACACTATATATGAAAAACCCCTACCTCGATGAAGTTTTCGAATGAGGATTGTTGCGGGAAAAGACATCGTGGAAGACGGCGTCGTGGAAGAGGATCATGGGAGTCGCGGTACACAGCGTCACGGAGAAGAGGATCGTCGGCATCACGGTACACGGAGTCGTGGAGAAGAGGATCGTTGATCTCCGAGGAACTTGCACTCTTCGTCGTCTTTTGTCAGAGGCCAGTGTTCTTCGTCATTGTTCGCGTTCTTCAATGACGAAGAATGTTCTTCAAGACTAGAGTAATTTCTCCCCAAACCTTCTCGCACAACACATCAACAATAATAAAATAAGGCCTTGCCTTATTTTATTACTCATGCCAACCCTTTTTGAAATTCAAAATTAAATCACGACTTAATTAACGTGCGTTGACCAATTAATGAGGCGTTTAATAATCCAATTAAACGCGAGAGTTGACTTGGCATTTAAAAGGGGGGTGCGGGTGAGTAACAAAATTTAATGCACATGGTAGGTAAAAGAAAAATAAAGGGGGTGGGGCTCGTGTGGGCCCCACCTCACTAATATCCTACCTAGGATTTAGGATATTAGTGGGTCCCACTCCAACCACCATGCCTAGGTTATCACTACTTAGAATAAAAAAAATGTGTAGCACAATATTTTATTTTATTATTTAGTTAACCCAATTAATTAATAACCTCACCCGAGCAAACGCAACTCCAGAAAAGGTGTTCTTAAGCAATTACTGGCGCTGTGATTCCATCGGCACCCTCGGAATTCGATTCCAAGCACCGGTTCAAAAGTTAGGAAAACCCACTCGTTCGTTCACTGAACGTACCCGAGCTAAACTTCGAAAATTGATTCCGGGCACACCGGGCCTCAGAATCAGGTTCCGTCAGAAACTACGTTCTTGTAAAATCCCAAAGAAAATTAAGAAAAAAAAATTCTCTTTAATTTTATGGGTCTTTACAAAGGAAAGAACCCATAATATGATGCTTGATCAATATATGCTTAGTATCATGGTAGAAAAGGATTGATATGAGGATCGTTATGCTAGTTGAGATAGTTCTTTTTGGACTTTTTTTGTATTATGATACCTATGTTGTACTGATACCTATATATCTATTTTGGATACTTTGTAGTGACATGACATGATCATCATTTGTATATGATATTGCTTCTAGTATTGTTTTTATACCCATATATGGGATGTTTATCTTATGTCTGGTTGATTTACTGATTCTTTTATTGATGGTATGTTTACTACCATTGTGAAAAACATTGATCATGAGGGTATAGTCTCTCCACTCTTCCATTATAGTTCCCCAATGATAGTCGATAACCTCCAGCTGACAGGGAGGCACAATAGAGGCCATGTGACCCATCAGTTTGCGGCATCAAATCGTGGCATACAGGTTGGGATGTAACATAGTGGTATCAGAGGATTTTTGTTTTATTAATTACTATTTGGAGATAATATATAGGGAATTAATAATGTTTTGGGATTTGGTAATGAGATATTCCTTGGAGTATATAACCCATATATAGAGAAAAATCCAAATTGTCATGAATAATAATTTCTATTTTCGGGATTATTCCTATTACAGTTGATTTGATTCCACCGTTGGGTGACACACTTTGATTATAATGTTATCATTGATATGTTTGAGGATTTTATTTACCATTTCCTAATGAGATGAGGGTATCTATCCCATGCATCATTTTAGGCACTTTACAGGATTCAAATTCCATGCATTATTCTATGCCATATAGGGTTCATTACTTGACTACATGACTTGATGTGTGCCTTTATTGATATATATATATGTGTGTGTGATTTGATATATGACAGTATAGTGGATTGAGAAAAATGGTTGGTAATTAGATTTCGTTCCATAACCTAAATATTGTTTTCATAATTATGCTACATCAGACACACTAAGTAGTCGACTATGTCATGTTGAGTCATGGACCATTGGTAGCATGGGTTGGAACGTGTTATGGTATGGATTAGGTAGAATCCATATTTTAATTCATGAGGTGTATGGAACTTTATGGATCATAAGTGTTGAAACATTTGGTTCAACCATTTAAGGGGAATTATGATATAATTGTGAACTATATGGAAAACTTAAATGGATAAACATAGAACTTTACATAGACTCGTCTTTAGAGTGGGAAGTAGGAAGTGTCTCTGGGACTTTTTATGATTGTTATTTCTTACCTATCCTAGATTTAGGAGTAGGTAGAGGGGTAAAAATTATTTATAGGATGGTTTTAACCTATCCTGTGATTTTGAACTATGATCTTCTAGTTATAAATTATTTTTGAGGCATGTGTTTGGCATTGTAGAGACATTCCACCATGATAACCTCCAATCATACATGAGAAGGGTGACAAAGACCATGGTATAGAAGTGGTGGGACAAGAGATACTAGTAGATACTCATGTAGTTTTAGTTGATACACTAGCTATTTTACTAGAAACAGGTGCTGAGACACAATTCCTTGAGGGTATTCTATGATATATGCAAGATTTCCAGGGAGCACTGTTGATTTCCTCATCCATGGAAGAGTTAACGTGTTTTTCCAGAAACAATATCTTCTCATGTTTTCAGAGTATTTTGATCCACATTCTATTTAACTATGTCTTGAGACTATGATATCGATATTAGATCATTTAGAGACACCTCTTAAGAGGAGAATGAATCTCACTACTTACATGCTTCGGGGAGGAGCAAAGCACTAGTGGGATATTTTAAACCAGTCTGACAGGCTACGAGATATGGTTTGAGTATATTTCCAAACCATATTTTATAATTAATTCTTCCCCAAGACTCTAAGATAAGAGCATACTAGTGAGTTCTTGAGTCTAGAGAAGGGTGTGATGACTGTTATGGTGTACTCAACATGATTTACTAATTTGTAGTGTTTTGCATTGATATACCTTATTGATGAGGCATCAAGGGAAAGAAACTTTGAGGAAGGTCTCATACATGTTGTTTGATTATAGGTCAATGTGTTCAGGTTGATATCTATAACTAAAATAGTGAATTAGGAACTGATTATAGAGTGGAACTTGAGGGAAGCTGGGAGTGAATAGTAGGGTAGTTTTGCCTCTCGACCAAGTGGTTCAACTTCTAGTGGTAGGAAGTGATGTTTTGAGGCTTCCCATGAGACGAGTACGAGCTGGTATATTAGTGTTTATAATTATATTTTCTATAATCAATGTGAAATATGGGTAAATATAAGGAATCAATGTGATTAGGACCAAATTGAGTGCCGAACTTGCGGAAGGATAGGCCATGCACAAAGTTTCTACAGGACATTCCCTCTATAAGTTAGTGAAAGAGGGTTAGCTCTAACTTCAAGTTTTAGAGAGGGATTCAAATCTCCGCATCAATCTGGGAGTTGGAACAATATCAGTTATTCAGACTAATGTGGTTGTCATAGATGAGTCATCCAGAAACTATTTGTACATATATAGTAGAGTGGTCCTACACTAGGTAGTGAGCTTATTTCATAGGGCTATAGTTCAGGTCAGATATATTATGTACAGTCTACACCTTAGGAGCATATCTATGGGCCACCTATAGTGTGTGGTATGATCTTCATATCCTACATTATATCATATGATCTTTTTACAATAGGTGTATCTCGTATATTTGTATTTGTACTAATGGTCGAAAACCTTGGGCTTCTACTCTAGTTTTTTAAGGGTGTTATAGCATCCCAGCCTTTTCTTACATTACTATTATATCATTTTAAAGGTAAAAAACATAACAGTATTACACATAGAGGATCCAGCGGTTTAGTGTCTTGGGAAAACTAGGACCATACATAGCAATTACAACATCAATCATAAACATTTATTTAATTTATTCTTCTATAGCTTCTTTTTTCACTTGTCCTCTCCTTATTATATGTATCCACCTGAGGATATATATTAAAAGGTGTGAGCTAAAAGCCCATTAAGAGGATAGATAAGAAGAATATAGCATGGGGTGAGCATAATCATGACATAGGTAAAGAAATCATGAACATGAGAGGAACATAAATAAAAGAATTGAAATGTGGAAATGCATAAAAATGAAACATCATGTTTTAGTGGTTAACTACCACACATACTTGTGAACCAAGCTAGAATCTTGTTAAAATATCATTTCACATATAATCATTAGATTCATCACTTTACCCAATGCATTGGAGTTCTGTATAATTCCGGGCGCACCCGTCACTTTGAAATATTCATATTGCGCTATATAATTCCAGGCTCACCCATCACATCATAACATTATCATTATCATGATTGCCACATATATCACATATCAAAAGTGAAAATAACAAACCCATGTAAAGGAATGGGTTTCATATCATAATAATACATTCATAAGCTTTGGGTTCCCAAAAGAAAGAGGGAACAACATACTTGATACAAGAACCATCAACCATGAATGAGAGGTAAAAGTTGAGTTCTTAAAAGAAGAGTCCTTTTGGAAAACATTTGTTTTGAAATAAACTTAATTAGAAAACATTTATATCCTAGAAAAGGTAATATAATTATTAATAAATGATCTTTAAGGAGTAACCATATCAAAATGGAGTGAAAGAGGGAGAACCCAAAGGAAAAAAATTGAGTTCAATATTTCCCCTTACCTTGTATCTGAATGCTTCTTTCTCTTTAATGTCATGTATAATGACATTATATTCATTAATTAGAAATTAAATAACCTTTTATACATTAATAGGGTTCATTATGGTTTAATTATGTAATTTTATGTTCCTTTTAATGAGTTATAGAGTTTAGAAACAATTTTCGGGGATGTTTGTTTTTATGGTTTTCTTGAGTGGTTCACTTGTATTCTTAAATTGATGTTCAGGTAGAATATGGGTAATCATCCAGAACTTATACTACATGTTATTAATGATATTACAGGAGTTTTAATGATCTTATAATGAATTATATTATATCCATGTGGATGAATCATTAGATAAGAATTAAATGATGATTGTTTGGGTTAATTTGGGCGATTTTTCGATCACAACAAACTTGTTTTAATTTATCACTTAGTAATATGTTCATAAGTCAGTTACAGAACTTTAAATAGGAAATAATGCATATAACATATTCTGGTTCAACCATAAAAATGGTTTCATGACCAGATCTGAAGGTAGAAATGGAAGAAGAAAACATGTCGTTCTTGAAGGTGATAAATTAACACCTCACGAACAACGTTATCTTTAATAAAATAAAAGAAAGAGGCAAAGGGAGGTTGGATGATATAATATCCCATTAGCATAATAAAATTATATTATATGTATAATAATGGAGTTACAATACCATTTGGGTGAATATAGGTGGGGAGAGATCAAGAAATGAACTTGAACATGAAAGGAAATTAAAGGAGAAGAGGGAGAGAAATTACCTCTTGAATCCTTCTCTTGAGAACCTCCTTAAGGGCCTAAGCTTGGTATTTTGATGAGACCAGAAGCTCTTGGATGTGGGATGGGGGCTAGGGAGGATTTTTGGGCAGATTTTAGAGAATTCTTGGAGCTTGAGAGGTGTGAGAGAATGAGGGTGTGAAGAGTGGTTTTTATAATGGAGGGGAGGGGTAAATTTTGAATATTTAATTCATTATTCTATTATTTCCCTCAAGAAAACCAATAGTATTGTTTCATGTGACCCCTAATAGTAATAATTTCATGTGATTTTGAACCAAGTGTCCTTGAATCACTTGTGATTTCATGAATAGTATATTTAACTGTTAAATTGTATATACGGTATTTTACCGTATTTCACTATTCATCAAAAACTCGAGTTTTTCAGAAAAATACCAAAAAATTACCCTAACAATTTTTCGAAGTGTAGAATTAAAAAATTAAGTCCATAATTAAAAATTAATTTTCTAAATATTAATAATTTAATTTTTAAATAAAGTCATAGTTAATTTGAAAAATAACAATCTTAAAGGTGCACTTAGTTTTATTTCTCATTGAAAATTTAATTAAGATCTCATTATCTTATTTCCTTAAGAAAATAAAATAATATTATTATTTACTATTCATAAGGGTCATATTACTATTCATTTTACTATTCATAAGGGTATGTTACTATTCACCCAAAAAACAAGTTTGTTCTGTCAGACTCCAAAAATCATCTTGAACACAACCGTATATGTCAGATTTTCAAAATTCCAAACACAGAAGTGACAAACTTATGTTTAAAGTTCACTTATCACTTATTAGTTCATTATGTTGTGCATTCATGTGATTTTATGACATAATTTTATGAAGTTAATTTTCATTGAAAAACTTTGGGTCATTACATTTTCCCCCCCTTAAGAAATTTCACCCTCGAAATTTTGTTTTACATAAACAGGTGAGGGTACTTATCCTTCATCGCCTCTTCTGGTTCCCAAGTTGCTTCCTCAAACTTATGGTTCCTCCACAACACTTTGACAAGGTGGGTTGTCTTGTTTTCTAGAACCTTATCACTTTGGTCTAGAATCTTTACTGGTTGCTCCTCATAGGAGAGATCATCTTCCAGCTGCACCACCTTTGATTTTAGTACATGTGAGGGATCAGGTATGTACTTCCTCAGGAGTGATACGTGAAAAACATCATTAACTCAAGGCATATTAGGTGTAAGTGCAAGATGATAGGCCACTACACCTATACGGTCAAGGATTTCAAAGGGGCCAATATACCTTGGGCTTAGCTTCCCTTTTTTCCTGAATCGCATGACTCTCTTCCATGAAGATATTCGAAGGAAGACTTTATCTCCAATGTCGAACTCCAAGTACCTTCGATGGTTGTCAGTATATCTCTTTTGCCGACTTTGAGTAGATTTTATGTGTTTCTGGATGAATTTAACCTTCTATGTCATCTCTTGAACAAGATCATGTCCAAGTAGATTTCTTTCTCCAACTTCATCCCAACAGGTTGGAGTTCTACATCGCTTTCCATACAGAGCTTCATATGGAGCCATCTGAATACTCGAGTGGAAGATATTGTTGTATGAGAACTCAACTAATGGGAGATGTTGATCCCATCCACCTTTGAATTCTAGAGAGTAGGCTCTAAGCATATATTCAAGCATCTGAATAGTCCTTTCAGATTGGCCATCAGTTTGGGGGTGATAGGCCGTGCTGAAATTTAATTCAGTACTCAAATCATATTGAAGGCTCCTCCAGAATTCAGATGTGAACCTCAGATCACGGTCAGATACAATTTAGAGTGGAACATCGTGCAATCTCACCACTTCCTTCACATATATCTTTGCAAGTTGTTCAAGTGAGAGATCTTCCCAAATAGCGATAAAATGGGCATTCATGGTGAGTCGGTAAACCACAACCCATATCGCATTATTTCCCTTTGACGTCTTTGGGAGACCCATGACAAAGTCCATAGTAACATTTCCAATTTCCACATGGGTATAGGCAATGGCTGCATCATACCTTTGGACTTTTGTCACTCAGCTTTAACTTGCTGACATACCAAGCACCTTGATATATATTCTACAATCTCCTTCTTCATGTTATCCCACCAGAAGTGTTCCCAGAGATCATGGTACATCTTAGTACTCCCAGGATGGATAGATAAAGTTGAGCTATGTGCATTGTGCAATAGCTCCTTCTTTATCCCAGGTGATGAAGGCACATAAAGCCACATTCCAAACCGAATCACACCATCATCATCGATATGTAACTCTTGTAGCTTCCCTTATTTTACTGCATTCACCCTCTTTTGTATCTCCACATCATCCCTTTGTGCTTCCTTAATCTTCTCCTGGATGGATGGTTGCGCAATCCTTTGGGCAAGTTAGGATGTATCCCCTACCCTTATGATTTCCAAATCCATTCTTTGCATATCCATGAATATTGGGTCTTTCTCAATCCACAGCATGGATAGAGTAGTAGGTTCTTTTCTACTTAGAGCATCAGCTACCTTGTTCGCCTTTCCAGGATGATAATGAATAGAGAAATATTAATCCTTGATTAGCTCTAACCATTTCCTTTTACACATGTTGATCTCCTTTTGTGTGAATATAAACTTTAGGTTCTTGTGGTTGGTGTATATGTCACACTTCTCATCATAAAGGTAGTGCCGCCAGATTTTCAAGGCAAAAATCACGGCTTCCAGCTCTAGATCATGCGTCGGGTAGTTCTTCTCATGGATCTTTAAATGTTGTGAGGCATAGGCTATCACATTATCATTTTTCATGAGTAAACAACCCAAGACTTTCTTTGAAGAATCACTATATATCACAAAACTTTCTCCACTTTTCGGTAGTGTGAGTACCGGTGTAGTGATCAGCCTTCTCTTAACTCCTTGAAGCTTCCCTCACATTATTCCATCCATACATACTTTACCCCTTTCCTTGTTAACTTAGTTAGAGAGCTTGACAATCGTGAGAAGTTTCTCACAAAATGTCGGTAGTAACCAGCTAATCCAAGAAAACTACAGATTTCTATGACACTAGAGGTCCTGGGCCATTCCTCAATCGCCTTTGTCTTTGAAGGATCCATAGAAATTCCCTAACTTGTGATCACATGTCCCAAGAACTTGACTTGCTTCATCCAAAAGTCACACTTTCTGAACTTGGCATACAACTTCTCATTTCTCAATGTCGCCAACACAAGTCTTAGATGTTCTTCATGTTCCTCCTTTCTCTTAGAGTAGTTGAGAATATCATCGATAAACACTACCACAAATTTGTCAAGGTAATGTCTAAAGACTATATTCATCAAATCCAGGAAGATTTTAGGGGAATTAGTAAGTCCTAAGGGCATCACCAAAAACTCATAGTGCCCATACCTTGTACGGAAGGCAGTCTTCTGAATATCTTCCTTCTTCACCTTTACCTGATGATATCTAGAATGAATATCCACCTTTGAGAAGTATTGAGCTCCTCTTAACTGATCGAACAAGTCATAAATCCTTGGAAGAGGATACTTGTTCTTTATGGTGATCTTGTTGAGTTCCCAATAATCGATACACAACCTCATTGTTCCATCCTTCTTCTTTACAAAGAGCACTGGTGCACCCCAAGGTGATGCACTAGGGCGTATGAACCCTTTGTCCAGATGCTCTTGCAGCTGCTTCTTTAACTCCTCCAGTTTGATAGGATCCATCCTATAGGGACACTTCGAGATAGTAGTAGATTTTGGTATGAGTTCAATTGAGAACTCTACCTCACGATCTGGGGGAATTCTGGGTAACTCTTCGGGAAATACATCACTGTATTTCCTCACGATGGAAATTTCCTCAAGGTTGGCACTTTCCTTTGACTCAACCATTTGGGCGAGGTATGCTTCTTCATAGGGAATCAACACCCACACCATTGAAGGATTTTTCAAAGGAGATTCATGATCTTCTTTTAATTTGTAGAAGATCCTGGGATGGTTCGGAATATAAAAAGATATTTCCTTTTCCTGATAGTTGATATGTTCTCTATATGACGAGAACCAATCCATTCCCATTATAGCATTGAATTCCACCAAGGGAATTATTATGAGATTTTCTAGAAGAATCTTCCCACATACTCCAACAGGAGAAGTTTCAAACACTTGGGTTGCAATGATTGCACCACTTTGTGTTTTTACAGATATCTCTACTTCAAGGTTTCGGGGCTTCGATTCTATAGTTCTAGAAAACTTAAAAGATATAAAGGAATGCATAGAACCAGAATCAAATAAGACTTTTTCCATTCTTGAGTGAATAGGAAGTGTACCTTGTATGACTTCATTATCATGATCCACCTCAGCAGTAGTGATGGCATAAGCCTTCCCTTGTTCCTTTGTATTTGGTGGTTGATGGTCATTATTACCCTCAAGAAATCGAGGTTTAGTGCACTGGTTTGCATAGTGCCCTAGCTCCCTACAGTTGTAGCATTGAACCATGAGTGGTTCTCTCCTTTCATTGGCTAAATTCTCCTTCCTTTTCATGCCTTTTTGAAACTCTTGGGCATGGTGTCCTTCTTTCCCACACTTGAATCATTTCCCCATCCCTTTGAGGCAGTTCCCATGGTGCAACTTCCCACATTTTTGGCATGTGGGTCGTTGATTTTTCTTCCCACCTTTGTCATTAGATCCACCAGCTTGAAACTCCATCTTTCTTTTCTTATCACCATAGCCATGTGACCATTCTCCAAACTCCATCTCCACTTTGAGATCACATCGAAAAACTTCTTCATAACTCCCAAAGTCTCTAATTGTAAGAGCCTTTCGAAGGTGTGGTTTTAATCCACTAAAGAATCTATCAATTTTGCTATCATTGTTGATAACAAAACCCGAATCGTACCTTGAAAGCCTTGTGAAATTTGCTTCATAGGTTGTGACAGATTATCCTTCTTTTTGTTTGAGATCTATAAATTCTCTCTCTATCTTTGTACGAAGAGTTCGTGGGAAATACTTATTAAGAAACATTGTCTTAAATTCTTCCCATTCCATCTCTTCAATTTCCTCCCTTGAATTGGTGTTCTTAATCAAATCCCACCATTGATCAACTTCTCTATCTAGATGATAAACGGCTAGGGTCACCTTCTCCTTCTTAGAACAGTGAAGAACAGAAAAGATCTTCTCTATAGAGTTAACCCACTGTTCTGCAACCAGTGGATCGGAAGATCCACTAAACGTCGGTGGTCATTGCCGCATAAAACATTCGATAGCCAGTTGCTCCCTATTTGGTGAAGGAGGAAGTTCCCCATTATTATGGTTATTGTTCATAACCTAAGATAATTGGGTAAGAATCGCCATGAAGTTTTGAACTCCACCTCCCAAATCATTGGGGATGTCGTTCGGTCAATCGCTTCATTGGACCTCGCACGAGTTGTTGGCCTGATTTCTCCTGGATCCCGCCATTTTCTAAAATAGAAAACGTTAGAACAAAACATAAGTAAACAGGTTATGAATAAATTATTAATTTAAAAAATTTATACCAAAAACATAACACATGGGACCCCTATGTAGATTTTCTTGTGTTCGTACTTGTACTTAATCTCATGCTAGAGGTTTTCTCTAGGGTTCACTAATCCTAATTCCCAAATTAACTAAACCTTTCCTCTGATACCAACTATAGCATCCCAGCCTTTTATTACATTACTATTACATCATTTTAAAGGTAAATAACATAATATTATTACACATATAGGATCCAATGGTTTAGTGTCTTGGGAAAACTAGGACCATACATAGCAGTTACAACATCAAGCATAAACATTTATTTAATTTATTCTTCTCTAGATTCTTATTGTCACTTGTCTTTTCCTTAGTATATGTATCCACCTGAGGATATAAATTAAAAGGGGTGATATAAAAGCCCAGTAAGAGGATAGATAAGAAGAATATATCATGGGGTGAGCATAATCATGACATAGGTAAAGAAATCATGAACATGAGAGGAACATAAATAAAAGACTTGAAATGTGGCAATGCATAAAAATGAAACATCGTGTTTTAATGATTAACTACCACACATACTTGTGAAACAAGATAGAATCTTGTTCACACATCATTTCACATATACTCATGAGATTAATCACTTTAACCAATGCATTGGAGCGCTGTATAATTCCGGGCACACCCGTCACTTTGAAACATTCATATTGCGTTATATAATTCCGGGCGCACCCATCACATCATAACATTATCATTATCATGATTGCAACATATAAAACATATCAAAAGTGAACATAACTAACCCATGTAAAGGAATGGGTTTCATATCATAATAATACATTCATAATCTTTGGGTTCCCAAAAGAAAGAGGGAACAACATACTTGATACAAGAACCATCAACCATGAATGAGAGGTAAAAGTTGAGTTCTTAAAAGAAGAGTCCTTTTGGAAAACATTTCATTTGACATAAACTTTATTATAAAACATTTATATCCCATAAATGTTAAGATAATTATGAATAAATTATCTTTAAGGAGTAACCATATCAAAATGGATTGAAAGAGGGAGAACTTGAAGGAAGAAAATTGAGTTCGAGATTTCCCCTTACCTTGTATCTGAATGCTTCCTTCTCTTTAATGTCCTATATAATGACATTATATTAATTAATTAGAAATTACAGAACCTTTTATACATTAATAGGGTTAATTATGGTTTCATTATGTGATTTTATGTGCCTTTGAATGAGTTATAGAGTTTAGAAACATTATTCGGGAATGTTTGTTTTTATGGTTTTCTTGAGTGGTTCACTTGTATTCTTAAATTGATGTTCGGGTAGAACATGGGTAACCATCCCGAACTGATATTACATGTTATTAATGATATTATAGGAGTTTTAATGATCTTATAATGAATTATATTATATCCATGTGGATGAATCATTATATAAGAATTAAATGATGATTGTTTGGGTTAATTTGGGCGGTTTTTTTATCACAACAAACTTGTTTTAATTTATCACTTAGTAATATGTTCATAAGTCAGTTCCAGAACTTTAAATAGGAAATAATATATATAAAATATTCCTTTTCAACCATAAAAATGTTTTCATGACCAGATCTGAAGGTATAAATGGAAGAATAAAACATGTCATTCTTGAAGGTGATAAATTAACACCTCACGAACAACGTTCTCTTTAATAAAATAAAAGAAAGAGGGAAAGGGAGGTTGGATGATATAATATCCCATTAGAATAATAACGTTACAGTATATGTATAATAATAAATTTACAATAACATTTTTGTGAATATAGGTGGGGAGATATCAAGAAATGAACTTGAACATGAAAGGAAATTAAAGGAGAAGAGGGAGAGAAATTACCTCTTGAATCCTTCTCTTGAGAACCTCCTTAAGGGCCTAAGCTTGGTCTTTTGATGAGACCAGAAGCTCTTGTAAATGGGGGAGGGGATAGGGAGGATGTTTGGGTAGATTTTAGAGAAGTCTTGGAGCTTGAGATGTGTGAGGGAATGAGGGTGTGAAGAGTGGTTTTTATAGTGGAGGGGAGGGGTAAATTTTGAATATTTAATTCATTATTTTATTATTTCCCACAAGTAAACCAATAGTATTGTTTCATGTGACCCATAATATTAATAAGTTCATGTGATTTCTAACCAAGTGGCCTTTCATCACTTGTGATGTCATGAATAGTGTATTTAACTATTAAATTGTATATACGATATTTTACCGTATTTCACTATTCATCAAAAACTCGAGTTTTTCAGAAAAATACCAAAAATTTACCCTAACCATTTTTCGAAGTTTAGAATTCAAAAATGAAGTCCATAATTAAAAATTAATTTTCTAAATATTAATAATTTAATTTTTAAATAAATTCATAGTTAATTCGAAAAATAACAATCTTAAAGGTGCACTTAGTTTTATTTCTCATTGAAAAATTAATTAAGATCTCATTATCTTATTTCATTAAGAAAATAAAATAATAATATTATTTACTATTAATAAGGGCCATTTACTATTAATTTTACTATTCATAAGGTTATGTTACTATTCACCCAAAAAAACAAGTTTGTTCTATCTGACTCCAAAAATCATCTTGAACACAACCGTGTATGTCAGATTTTCAAAATTCCAAACATAGAAGTGACAAACTTATGCTTAAAGGTCACTTATCACTTAGTAGTTCATTATGTTGTGCATTAATGTGATTTTATGACATAATTTTATGAAGGGAATTTTCATTAAAAAACTTTGGGTCATTACAGTGTTATAACACTCGACACACCATTGGGAATCAGATCGAAGAGTGTAAACTAGTGTAGGGAGTACCCCTTGAGATTGGTGGTTATCACATCATATGTGATCTTTTTTTCCTTGAGATGAATGTTTTTTATGCTTTAATCGGGATGGATTGACTAGTTTTTTATTGAGATTATGTTGATTGCTATTGTCAAAGGGTAACTTTCACATCACTAGAAGGTGGAGTTTATATTCACAAGGGAGAATGAGATATCTTGACAAGATGTTATTGTTGAGAGAATTTTTCACTAGGATTGATGATAGCCTAGATTTCTAGTTTGTATCTGGATGATCAGGGATCACTTCAGGCATATTTTCCTCTAGTGGTCTCTTGTTTTAGGGAAGTTTTCCCAGATGACTTTTCTAGTTTACCTTCTGAGAGAGACAGGGGGAATTCTTTATCAACCTAGTTTCATAAGTTACACCAGTATCCATTCCACCTTATAATATGGATACTATGGAGTTTTTAAGAGATCAATAAGTAGTTATAGATCTTATAAGGAAAGGGGTTTATATGAAACAATAATTCTCTATGGGGTTTTCCAGTCCTTTTTGTGAAAAAGTCGGATGATACCCTTATGCTATGTGTGGATTATCGAAAATTGAACCAGTTGATAAATAAGAACCGGTATCCTTTTTCAAAAATAGATTACTTTTTTGATCATATAGAAGGAGATCAGGATTTCTCAAAAATTTATTTGAGATCAGGTTATCGCCATGTGCGTGTTTGACCTGAAG
Source organism: Viscum album (assembly GCA_963277665.1). Classification (NCBI taxonomy): domain Eukaryota; kingdom Viridiplantae; phylum Streptophyta; class Magnoliopsida; order Santalales; family Viscaceae; genus Viscum; species Viscum album. The sequence goes on from OY728150.1 coordinate 1,847,904,515, forward strand.
ACATTCCTTATACAAATTTTTGTAATGGGTATGGTCTATATGAGTATTTGGTTATGTCGTTTGGTCTCATGAATGATCTAAAAGTTTTCATGGTGCTAATGAACCGGGTGTTCCATATTTATCTAGATTCGTTTATGGTGGTATTCATGTAAGATATCTTGGTTCATTCTCATAATCGACACGACCATGCCAAACATCTTAATATAGTTATGGATACACTGATATAACACCAGTTATATGATAAGCACATAAACTTCCACTTATTGATGGATAAGATTCACTTATCGGGACATAATATCTCAGAGATAGAAGTATCATTTGAATCAAATAAGGTGAGGGGTTTAGTTTTTTGGGAGAATCCTAAGAACATTTTCAACATACGATGTTTCTTGAGGCTAGATAAATGTTACAAGCATTTCATACAGGACTTATCATGGTTATCACCACTGATAATTGGGTTGACTAATAAGGGTGTGATGTTTGTGTGGTTAGATACCTATGAGTCATAATTTAATTATTTGAAAGGGATATTTACTTCATCATCGGTCTTGATTCTTCTAGAGTTAGACTGGAGATACACTGTGTATTACAAGGCCTTAGGTGTTGGGATAGGATAAGTTTTGATGTTGGGGGATAGAGACATGGAATATGGGTCTTTTTAGATGAGGTCACATGAGAGGAATTACCTGATTCATGATCTTGAGTTAGCTACAGTTGTTTATGCTTTAGGCATTTGGTGATTTTTTTTACTTAGAGAGTGTTTTGGGGTGTACATGGACCACAAAATCCTCAAATATATATTTTCATAGAATGATCTGAACTTGAGGTAGAGAAGGTGGGTGGAGTACATATATTCTTTTGACTTATAGATTTATTATACTCATGGGAAAAGAAATGTTATGGTTGATTCATTAAGCATGAGGACTCAAATACAGGCAGTTTAGGAGGCCAGTAGCGAGTACAAGCTTATAGATTTGTTTTTAGAGATGCACTTGGTGGTGGAGGATGATCAGGGTTAGAAATTTATTTCTTCTTTATTTGTGACCTCTACCCTTATGGATAGAGTGAGGATGAGGAAACTATTAGATTTAGAAGGCCTAGTTCTATATGAGAGTGGATAGGTGGGGAATCACCTCTTGGTTGGACTATGGGAGAGGATGATATCCTATGTATACATAGTCACATTTGGATTCTAGTTGAAATATGTGAGGAGATGATGTGGGAGTTTCATGCCTCGGTTTGGGAAGTGCATCCCGATGTCACAAAGATGTATCCCAATTTATATCACTAGTTTTGGTGGCCAGGGATGAAATGTTAGGTAGTTGGTTTTCCTATGATGTTTTCCACCTATCAGCAGGTGAAGGTGGAACATCAGCGACTAGATGGGATTTTATGAAAGTTACCCATTCCTGAGTGGAAATGGGAGGATTTGATGATAGATTTTGTGACTAGTTTTCTAAGGTCTCATTGAGGTAGCGATGTTTTGTGGGTTTTTGTTGATAAGTTAAAAAGTTTTTCTCATTTATTACCGATCAGGGAGACCTTATCTATGGATGAGATTGGGTGGTTGTATATCTGTGAGATAGTACAACTTCACGAGGCCCCTTGTATAATAATTTCAGATAGGGGTGCATGGTATACTTCTATTTTTTGGTAGAGTCTAAAGAGTTAATTGGGTACATAGTTTCTTCTGAGCACGACATACCACTGTCATAATGATGTCTAGTTAGAGTTTATGATTCAGGATCTTGAGGATATATTGTGAGAAGGGGGGATAGATTTTGAGGGAGTTTGGGAGAGGAATATACCTCTAGTTGAGTTAACCTACAAAAATATATATAATATGACTATAAATATGGAACCCTATGATGATTTTTACGGTAAAACATACTGATTTCCCCTGTGAAAGTTGAGGTAGGTGAGACACCTTTTATAGGACAACGCCTCATGAAGAAGACTTCTTAGAAGGTCCAGTTGATCAGAAAGTAGAGGACTACTACAATATTGAAGAAATAATACAACGATCATTGTAAAAAACCTCTATAGTTCAATTTTAGGGATCATTTCTTTTTTCATATCTCACCAAGACTAGGACATAGAAGGATTAGGGGACAAGGTAAGCTTTCACAGTGATATATTAGGCTGTTTGAGATTCTGAAGAGAGTCAAGCTGGTATCCTATTAGTTGTAGTTACCTCATAGGTACCAGTCCATGCACCACATCTTCCATGTATCTCAGTTGCAATATTATCACTTAGAACCATCTTATACCCTAAAGCCTGATGAGTTGGAGCTATTGGTAGATGCATCCTTTAAGGAGTATCCTCTTTGTATTGTTGATAGGATCATGAAGGTACTTGAAGGCCAGTCAATTCCTTTAGTACAAGTGATATAGAAGTGTGACAATTTGCAAGATAAGACTTGGGAGTGGGAGGCCGACGTACATGATAATTGATCAGAGTTATTCTTAGGTGATTCTTGACCACCCTTAGAAGGAAAATTCAGGGATGAATTACTTTAAGGGAGGAAGATTATAAGATCTTAGGTTTTCCTATGAGGATAAGATCTTTAGTTTTTCAGTTTAAATGGTTTTTTATGGACTAATGTGAGTACCCAATGTGATAATGGGTGTATCAAGGGTGTTTAGGGATAGTTCATAGCCTGGATCCTGGCTTTTTGGAAAAAATGTAGGCTTCATGGTTAGTAGAAATCATGTGGGATAGGACGCATGGTTTTTCTAACTATGTGAGTCCATGAAAGAGGGTTTAAGGAGACCAAATGGTTTGAGGAACCCATGTGGAAGGAGGTTCATTCTTGTGTAAGGGAATCTATAGTTTTTGAAAGTGGGTAGGGAATGATTTTCACACAGTTAGGTAAACCATGTGCATGAAGTGTGCGAGGTTCCCCCTCAAGATAGTAGAGGGTGTATATATGGCACACGATTTGTCCAACCATGATCCAAACAGCGAGACCCAGTATTTTTGGGTGAAATTATAATTTTTTTCATTAAAATAATTATAACTTTAAACCTATTTCTATTTCTTCCTCTAGTGTATAACACTCATGTTGGGAAAACTCCTTTGAGCCAATTTCATATATTTTGATCCTATTTATCCATTTGAACTCATAATTGAATGTCATTAGTCTCATTGGATTTTTTCTAGTGAGTTCTCTATTCCTATTGTGCCATTCATCATTTTCTGTAGTATCAGCAATGCTATTTGGATGTGATCTAGTAGGCCATATTTTCTGGTTCTACTTCCATTCTTCATTTTTCCTCTAATATATATAAAATCAGAAGTTGATACTAGATTATCACTCTACTATGGACCAACGATAGGTGATCTATACCTTTCCCATGGGGTTTGGTGTTTTATATGGCTAGTTTCAGTTGTTTCTCATGATAATATTTTGGGAGGTGCCTCGATAATTAATTGAATGTTTGAATTAAATGGTTTGGGACTTGTTAGGAATTCCCACTAGCACCTTCGATTTTGTTGGTGGTTGTTTCCCAAACATAGGCCACCAATGGGGTGTGACTTTTATTTACCTTTTTATTATAACACCAATGGGGTATGTGTGAGATTATATAGATATAGAAAGACTTAATAATTTTTTATAAATTGAATTGATTGATTAATATATTTATGTTCCCTCCTTTTCATTCTATTGATTATGATTACATTTTTTAAATTTAATTTTAATATGAGTTGGATGATCTCATGTAATGTGATGAATTAAGATAATGAATGAAATGAAATGATGAAATAAAATGGTAGTGGATTCCTTGGTTGGTATACCTTGTATCCTAATTCCATTAGATGCCATGTACATTTCTCCCAAGGATATTGATTGCTGTAGTGGATGTCTTGGATGAGATTTCTCCTTAGGTCTTGATTCAATAATATGCCTTAGCCCTTACTACCCCTTGGATATGGATTTCTCATACTCACATTGGACATGTGCTATTGATATGACCCTGAGACTCCACTCATGTATTTACCATGTTTCAATCAAGATTCTCCTTGGAATCGATTAAGTTGCATTGGTATTCTATATCATGGATCTGACCCTTCATGTTCTAACACTTTCGATTATACGGAGAGGCCATGTTGTATGTTTTATATTGGATTATACAGAATGGCCATGGTAGTGGTCTACTCTTTGTTATACAACATGGAAGTGGTGGATCTCTTGGAATGATTTAAAGACAACCCTAGTATAGGTATCAGATTGGAGTGGTTAGACTAGATAGGGTTACTTGATTAATTTCATTTTACCACTACCCTTGAATTGGGAGCTAGAACATTGTTTTCAAGGATAATTATTAGTCTAGATAGTTAATTTTTCTTATTCACTTACACCATGGGAATTTATTTCATTTCTACTTTACCTATGATATATATATTTCACACTTCTTAGATTATATTTCATAGTTTGGTTTGTTATATACATCGTTGGTGGTGTCCTAATGAGTGTTACCTCACAACCTGTTTGGGTTGTCATTGGGTACCTGGACCAACTTCATGGATGTAGGTAGGAACCAGGGAAATTTTCTACAGTATGATGCTTGATCACGCTATGCTTAGGAGAAGGGAAGTACATGATCGAGCTGAGGCTTTTGATGATAGTTGGGATAGTTCCTTTTGGTATTTTTGGTATTTTGATACATTTGGTGTACTGATACTTGTATACCTATTTTGGATACTTTGTAGAGACATGACATGATCATCATTTGTATATGATATTACTTTTTAAATTTTTTTTATATTCATCTCTTGAATATTTATCTTAATGTATAGTTGATTTACTACTTCCTCTATTGATGACTATGTTTACTACCATTATGCTAGAATTTGGTCATGAGGGTATAGTCTCATCACTATTCTATCATAGACCCTCATTGCTAGTCGGAAGACTATAGCATATAGGGAGGTACTGATGAGGCCATGTGACCCACCGGATCGGGGCACTAGATCATGGTGTAAGGTTTGGGATGTTACAGTTTGTTCTGATAATTCTCTTGTATAACAACACAAATGTATAGGATCATGAATAAAGTGGTGAGTTCTTTTATTAAGATTCTTGTGAGAAAGATTTTTAGGTGATAAATATTAGGATAACTTCAACACTAATCCTATCTTAACATGTTCTAGGTAAGGATTATACCATTTACTACAATGCACCTATAGGTGATCTTGGAGTGGTTCTGATATAGGAGGAACGATTGGTTGCTTTTGGATCTAGGCAACAAAGGCAGCTTGATTGGAATTAAACTAATAAAGATTTAGTGTTAGTTACTATGGTACATGCCCCAAGACATTGGAGGCACTATCTGATGGGTGAGAGGTTTGTGATGTATATGGATCAGAAGATCCTTGGGTATACCTTTTCTTAGCGAGACTTAAACCTTTGGTAGAAGAGCTGGGTTGAGTATATTTCTCTATCAAATTTGTGATAGATTACACACCAGTAAAATGAAACATCATTTTCAAATCCATGAGCTATAAGATATAGACATAGGTAGTACGAGAGTCCTGAAATGAGTGGTGGATGGTGACATTATTTTAAGATATGCATCAAGATGTTTAGGATCCCCAGGGTCAAGTAGATCTAGCTTCGACATCTATTTTACTGATTATAATAGATTGGATCAAGATAGATTAGTTATCTAATATATAGGGATTAGATATATGGGAAATATTATATGGTGGGGAGCCATCATTAAGATAGTCTCTTACTAGCAACAACGTTCTCTTTTTGTGGCTGTGTGTGGGTTCCCATAGGTTTGTGTGAAAATATTATGAGAAAGTTTCATTCTTCTAAATGGGTGGTACATAGAGGTATGATAAATATGTATCATGGTATCTATATATAGTTCTACTATCTAGGAATGAAAAGGCAGATATCAAAATTTGTGGTGAGTTGTTTCGCTTGTTTGTAGGTGAAGGATGAGCATCAGAGGCCTTCCAGGTCGTTACAACCTATAACCATTCTGTAATAGAAATGGGATGATGTTACTATAGATATTGTTATTGGATTACCTAGGACACCCCATAAGAATGATATAGTATGAGTGATCGTGGATTGAATGATGAAGGTAACACAAATTTTTCCTATTAGGGAGACATTCATAATTGATGATTTGGGTAATCTCTACATGTGAATAATAGTTGGAATGCATGGTGTTATGAGTAATATCATTTTATATCAAGATTACCATTTCATGTCTTAGTTTTGGTTGGGTATTTAGAAAGATTTAGGATCCGAGTTTCTTCTAAGTGCATCATATCATCTTCAGAATGATGGCCAATATGAGTATATGACTCATATTCTATAGAATATGTTATGATCCTCAGTTTTGGATTTTAGTGGTTCTTGGGAGCATTATATAATAATCAAGGAGTTCTCTTATAAAAACAGATTCCAAGAATCAATTCAAATGGACCCATATGAGGCTTTATATTGAAGTATATTATGTTTTCCTCTTTACCGGTGAGAGGTAGGTGAGTCATCTGTAATGTCCCAGTTCCGGAAGCCACCCAGAGGCGCCCCATACCCGGTTGGTCACATGGCCTCAAGCGCATTTCCTCGAATTCCAGAGGCTACCGACTAGCAGCGAGGGCCTTGGGTGTGATAGTGGGGAAAATATGCCCCCATTGGTAGAGTACACAGTGGAAGTAACAACACACAATAGCGGAAGCAGTAAAAATCCATACAAAATTAAACAGCAGAAGACTAAAAGTAAAACAACTAGATCACATATATAAATGATGCATGATACATATGTCTAGGAAAATAGTAGAACAAGTCACAATTCTGGAATACAAACAGTACTAAACCAAAGTACAAAACAAAAGATAAACAGCTCCTCTGCATCGCAAGCATAAGCTTGGTCCCATACTCCCCAGCTCCACAGCAAGTCAAGTACCTAAAGTAGAAGGGAGCTTGCCTTTATCTATACCTACAACAATATAATCTTTTTGGGCCCAAAATCATGACCCAAACAGGGTGTGAGACTAAATCCCAGTAGGCAACCACCCAAAGATCTGTGCCTAATAGTCAATGAATATATAGTAGGTAAAATTACAGAAAATAGTAAATAGAAAAGTGCTCAATAGTAAATAGTTCCACAAGTAAAAAAAATCAATCAAGCATAGTAACCCTCTAGGAAGTTCACACAACCTATCCTCTTTGGTTCAGTGATAAGGATTCATAAAGACTCTCTGAGGAAGCTCACAGAGTCAATACCCCTTATAGTCAAAGGTAAAACAAGACTCTCTGAGAAATCTCACATAGTCAATTCTCCTTATAGTCTAAGGTAGTCAAGGACTCTCTGAGGAATCTCACACAGTCAATTCCCCTTATATCCCCAAAGTCTAGGACTCTCTAAGTAATCTCACATGGTCAATTACCCTTATATCCCAAGTTGTTTAATTAAAACAAAGACTCTCTGAGGAAGCACACATGGTCAATTCCTCTTATAGTCTAAAAAAATCAAGGACTCTCTAAGGAATCTCACTCGATCAATTCCCCTTATAGCCCTAAGTGGTTCTAGTCTCTCTGAGGATGCTCACTTGGTCAATCCCCCTTATAGCCTAAAGTGATCAAAGAATCTCTGAGGAATCTCACTCGGTTAATTCCCCTTGTAGTCTACTACACCAGGTTCTCACAGCCCTGTGTAGGTCAACGAGCATAGCAGTACAATATAGCCAAAGTAACCCTACAAAACTAATTGGATAAACAGTTTACAACATATCAAGCATGTCAGAATATAGACACTCCATCCTACAGCAACAGGCTTGGAAAACAGGAAAAGCGGCCAACTGTCTTAACAAGACCAAACGGTCATAAATAGAACATGAATGGGAAAAACATATAAAGCATAGAAATCATCCCTAGTCATATCCAAATTACCTCTACACAAGAATACAAGCATGGTAGGAAATCAATAGGGGTAAAATGGTAAACATGCAATACCCCTTCCAGGGGTATTGGTAGAATTTTCACATGATACTCAAAGACTTTGAATGGAAAGAAACAAACCACCTACCTTGGTGTTATAGGAATGATATACGTGAACCTCGAAGCTTGAATCACCCTAAAACATTGAAGATCTACAAAAATGTCTAAAACGTTCAACCCACGATATCTCACGAGAGAAGATAAATTAGAAGATGATGCTCTAGGAGAAGAGAGAAATCATCGATGTGATTCCAACGCAGCCGATGGTGTTCGATTCGAAGGATGGACACACGCTCGGGGGTTCATCGAAGATCCACAGTCATACAGAGTTCTCGGTCAAACGTGACATAAAAGAAGAGCATTATGGCGATTAGATGCGACCCTGGTGCGTTTAATGAAAAAAGAGAAAGTACATGGCGTGTAATCACCTTTTCCATACTTTGCTTTAAGAAGCCTCCAAGTCACTCCCACACAGCCATGTGTGTGAATACTACATGGCTAACACACAGCCTCTTGTAGAAAATAAGTACATGGTGTGTACTCATAAAGTACATGGTGTGTACTTAGAAAATTTCCAAAATTTCCTTTTTCCTCAAAAACTACCAGAAAAGGAAAAACATACCTAAAAAGAAGATCAGGGTTCTTACAAACTTCCCCCCTTAAAGAAATTCATCCCCGAATTTCCCTAGCACGACATAGAAGAAGAAACCTTGAACAGCTCTAGCCACTGAGCTCGTACATCGACCTCCCTCTCCCAAGTCTAGTCTTTCACCCACCCGTGCTACCATAGCACTCATACCAAAAGAATAGACTGGACACAGAGAACCTTTGTACTGTGATCCACAATCTGAATAGGATGCTCCTAAAATGACGCATCCACTTCGAGCTCAACCTCCTCGGGTTGAAAGACATGAGATGGGTCTGAGAAGTAGCGTCAAAGCTGAGAAACGTGGAAGACGTCATGCATAGCCTGATACCTCTGAGGTAACTACAACCGATAGGCAACCATCCCAACTCTCTCCAACACCTCAAATGGCCCAACATACCTCGGTGAAAGCTTAACCTGTCTCCTAATCCTCTTGTGCCCCAACCTCGGGGTGACATGTAGGAAAACCTGATCCCCGACCTCGAACTCCAGAGGTCGTCTCCACTGATCAGCATAAGACTTCTGTCGAGAATGTGCAGTAGCCATCCTCTTCTGAATTAGCTCTATATGCTATGTGGTCTCCTAAACAAGATGAGGTCCCATCAAAGCTGCCTCTCCTGCCTCCATCCAACACAAGTTTGATCAACATGGCCTACCGTACAAATCCTCATAAGGTGCCATCTAAATAGTTTCTTGAAAACTATTGTTGTAGGAAAACTCCACAAGAGGTATATTCTTCTCCCAAGAACCTCCAAAAATCCAGGATGCATGATTAGAGCATATCCTTAAGCACCTAAATCCTACACTCGGATTGGCCATCTATCTGAGGGTGGTAGGCTGTACTCAAAAGTACCTGTGTACCCAAAGCCTTATGAAGCCCCTGCCAGACCTGAGAAGTAAAACGTGCATCCCTTTCTGAAACGACGGAGTATGGAAATCCATGAATATGTACAATCTCTCGGATGTACACCATCCCAACTCATCAACACTTAAGGTCTCCTTGATTAGAAAGAAGTGATCAACCTTCATGAGTTTATCAATGACAACCCAAACTACGTCATTCCCTCAAGGCGACCTCAGAAAATCGGTCACAAAATCCATCGCGACATCATTCCACTTCCACTCAGGAATGGGTAACTACTGTAGAAGCCATGTTGGCTGCTGATGTTCCGGCTTCACCTACTGACAAGTGGAACACCTCATAACAAAACCAGCAACGTCCCTCTTCATACCTGACCACCAATAATAACAGTGTAGATCATGATACATCTTGGTGATGCCAGGATGAACTATCCAAACTGAGGAATGAAAGTCCTGCATCATCTACTCACGTATGTATGATGGCACCCATACGCTCCCCTAGAAATACAAGATCTCATCCTCACTTATGGTCCATCCAGGAATAGGGTCCTCGCTTGACATACTCTCTGTTAGGACTAGGCCTTTGGAATATGATAACTACCTCATTCGAACTCGATCAAGAATAGTAGAGGTAACATCTATAGAAGAAAGAAACATCTGCCCCTGACTATCGTGCCCCTCCAAATGCATCTCAGAGAACAGGGTCATAAGCTTCCACTCACTACTGACCTCCTGAACTGCTTGTATCTGAGTCCTCCTGCTCAACGCATCAGCCACTGCATTGCCTTTCCTAGGTGTATAGGCAAGCTCAAAGTCAAAAGACTAAAGGTATTCAACCCACCTTCACTGTCTCAAATTCAGATCATGCTGAGTGAAAATGTACTTGAGACTCTTGTGGTCGGTGAAAACCACAAAGTGCTCTCCTATAAGATAATGTCTCCAACAGCGTAAGGCATGAACAACAACTGCCAACTCAAGATCGTGTGTTGGGTAATTCCTCTCATGTGTCCTCAAATACCAAGACCCGTATGCAATGACTCAATCTCCCTACATAAGAAAATATCCCAGCCCGATACCTGACATATCACAATAAATAGTATAGCTCTTGCCTGGATCTGGAAAGACTAGTATCGGTGCTGAAGTCAACCTCTCTTTCAGCTCCTGAAAGGCTAACTCACAAGAATCTGACCATAATAACTTTGCACCCTTCTTAGTTATACCTTTCAGTGGTGCTTATAAGCATGAAAAGTCCTATATAAAACGTTTTTAGTATCCATCCAGACCTAGAAAACTCTGCACCTCAAAGACGTTCTTCTGCTACTCCCAGGAAACTAAAGCTCTCACTTTCTCTGGGTCTACTAATACTCCTGCCTCTGAGATAATATGACCCAGGAAGTGAATTTGATCCATCAAAAAATGGCACTTTGATAGCTTAGCATATAATTGATGCTCCCTTAGTGTACTCAAAATGATCTTAAGATGGGTAGCATGGTCGTGTCGGGTGTGAGAGTACACCAAGATATCGTCCACAAAAACAAGCACAAAGGAATCCAAGTATGGATGGAACACTCTGTTCATCAGTTCCATGAAAACTATAGGTGCATTCGTGAGACCGAAAAGCATAACCATATACTCGTATAGATCATACCTGCTCTGAAAGGCTGTAAGATGTATATCGGATGGTCTAACGTGCAACTGATGATAATAGGACCTCAAGTTAATCTTCAAGAACACCCAGGATCCTTGAAGCTGATCAAAGAGATCATAAATCCTAGGCATGGGATATCGGTTCTTGACCGTCAACTGGTTCAGCTTCCGATAATCCACAAAAATCCTGAGGGTGTCGTCTGCCTTCTTCGCAAATAGGACAGGTGAACCCCAAGGAGAAGTATTGGGTCGGATGAAACCCTTTTCCTGCAACTCCTCCAACTATTTCTTAAGCTCCTGCAACTCTGGTGTAGCCATCCTATATGGAGGAATGGACACCAGTGCCCCTCCTGGTACAAGATCAATAGAAAATTCTACCTCATGCTCCGAAGGAAAACCTGAAAATTCCTCTAGAAAGACATCTCTGAAATGATGCACCACTAGAGGAAAGTCTAACTATGAAGTCCCCTGGTCATCCAGATATAGACTAGAAATCTGGTCTATAACTCCTCCCAACCCATGATGCTCTGGACCCGCTCTGATCTCCTGGACATACCACTCTCCCCTATGAAGAAAGGATCTACCCTCTGGTGATACGAAACTTACCCTACGATGATAACAATAGATGACTTATTGAAATGGAACTAACTAGTTCATGTAGATAATGAAATCATAGCTTGTCATCTCTAGGACATAGAGGTCCCATAGAAAGTGACACCCACCAACCTATAGAGGGAACTCTCTGCACTGACGTACACTAGCTGTTCTAGTCCCCAACAGAGTGTCTAGCGTCAAGATATAAACAGAAGAAAAGATGCAGAGCCCAAGGCTCTTCATGATAGCAACAGATATAAATCTATGGGAATACCCTATATTGAAAAGAAAATAAGCTAAAAATGAGGCTACTAAGATCATACCTTGAACTATAGAAGGTCTGGGATCCTGCTCCTACTGGGTCTACTCCACTGAAAAAATATGGCCTATGTTGCGGCCTTGTGACCCTACCTGACCACTCTGAGCTGATCCACCTTACTGTCACTGAAGAACTAGTGACTAACTACCACGTCCATGACCTCCACCTCAGCCCAAACGGCTAGAAGAACTCTAGTTCCCGGGCTGGTGAGAAACTGGTGGCGCTACTCCTGAGCGAGGAGTCATAGAAGAACCCCTGTCACCAGCTGATGGTGAGAAGAAATGACAAAAGCACTGAAGGTGACCAATATTTCTGCATGATCGGCACTCCACTGGGTCTCTTGGGAAACATGGCCTCGTATGTCTGCTTCTCCCACACTGGTAGCACACCACCTGGCTACCGGAAGATGCATCCTGCCTACTCTGATCTCCTCGTGCAGTCTCCTTGCGGTGCTTCCTGATATCAGTTGGTGGAGCACTAACTCTAGATGCTGAACCACCCTAGATCATAGCTCCATAATCCCTTAGATTGCGCTCTGTGGTCAGCGCTTAGTTGACGATAGAAGATATCGAATTCAACCTGAAGATGTTCACCTGAGATCGAATGTCATGCCTCAGACCATCCTCAAACTTCTGTGCAAGGAACAACTTATCACCTTCTGAAATAGGTGTGAAATGATGTAGCTCTATGAAGCGTGAGGAATACTTCATAACAGAAAGAGTAACCTGCTCCAGACTCATGAACTCTAAGGCTCGATCGTCCTTCAAGGTCTTCAGATAGAAATAATCATAGAAGATGTGCCTAAACTCATCCCAAGACATATTCTATTGGCATCCTTCTTGTGAGATCACATCCCACCACCTCTTGGTGGAGTCTCAGAGCATGTAGGTATAAAGCTTCACCCTCTTATCTGGAGGTATCTCTAGATGCTTGAAAATCGTTAGCATGGCTTCTATCCATGACTCTATAGCCTGGGGTCCTCCATCCCCTAAGAAAGTGGGAGGATGCTGCTATTGAAAGACTCGTGTCAAATCAGCCATCGACGGGGCAGGAGGCGGCACTCCCTAAAAGGTCTACATCATCCTCAGAAATCCCTCCCTGAAATTTGAATCAACACCTATGTCAGGTACACTGGTTGGTGCTAAGGCTAGCATAACTGGAGGATCTGCAGGTAGTCCCTGATCATCCATGTCTGATGTCTGATCACCGCTTGGCAACTGGCACACAACCGGAGGATATCTAGGTGGCATGAATCTACAAGGCCAAGCACACACCTTAGATCAAGATTATCAAGGATTGAAAACAAGGAGTGTAATAAGGGAATAGGAGAAATAAGGCACTCAAGTTTACAAAACATGACTACATGGCATGTACATTTCCTACACAGCATGTTCCCTTAAGTCATTTACATGGGCGTGTACTCCTGCCTAACTAGTCGTGTAGCACCCCAAACACATGGCGTGTTTTCCTAACACACGGAGTGTACTTGAATCCTCTTCCCCTTCCCAAGTCCTTCTACATGGTTAAGCAACACAGCTCTCCTAAGACAAGACTACACGGCGTGTTCAAGGTAGACACGATGTGTACTAGACAAGATTCACCTGGCCCGTGTTGTTAGTGGAACGGCCAGACACACGGCTCACACTACATGGCGTGTTCTGGATGGACACGACATGTACGTGAAAGGATAGCACCGACTCGTGTTGTTCGTTACACGGCTAGGTACCTAGGTCAGACTACACGATGTGTTCAAGGAGGACACGTCGTGTATAGCTTAAGGTTTTATCCATCTGTGTTGTTAGTTACATGGAGGAAAATGGGTCAACACTACACAGCGTGTTCGACTGGTACATGGAATGTTCCTACCAGACTTTCTCTTTCTCGTGTCTCTGTCCACATGGCCTATGACACAGTTAGAGACTACATAGCGTGTACATAAAGTACATGGCATGTACTTAAGAAAAACAGTTTCTTCCCGAACAGAAGAACACATGGCACGTACTTAACACTACATGGCGTGTATTCTGGGTTTTTCCAGAAAATAAGCCTCAGAAAATACTCTGGAACCCATAAAAACACTGAAATGAGCATTGAAAGTGCCAAATTCCAATCTATGAGGGCCCATACTCCCCATGAATCAAATTTTGGCATCTTGTACACATTATAATATGGAAAAAAGGCAATGATCCACAAAATTCCGGTCCATGAGGGATCATAACACCTCAAGAACCAAAGTTTGGCATCCAATCTAGCAAATCTATACACCAAACAATACCCTATCAAACAGCAGGAATTATTACCAAGGCAACTATCACAACAGCATGCATATTTTACACAACATCTATCACAACAATATGTAATCACTAATGCATCCTAGATGGCATGGAAAAAATGTATGACATGTGATTTCTAGCAAGTTCCTATATGATGCATGAGATGTCATACCCTCATCTCGTCGAGTTGCAACAGAAATAGAACCTCAATAATATAAACAACAACAGCACAAACCACGTGAATCACTCAAGGTGAAATCAAATCAACTTTAATAATTGAAAAACCAGGAAAATTACAAATAACAAGGTAGATGGCTTTTCCCTGTACACGGGTTAGCTACTCCCAAGAATAGCTTATTACCAAGTACCTATTCCATCCTATCCCTGGATAAAGGCTCCAAACAATAAATCAAGAGAAAATAATTCCTTTGATACCACTTTGTAATGTCCCAGTTCCGGAAGCCACCCAGAGGCGCCCTGTACCTGGTTGGTCACATGGCCTCAAGCGCATTTCCCCAAATTCCAGAGGCTGTTTACTAGTAGCGAGGGCATTGGGTGTGATAGTGGGAAAACTATGCTCTCATTGGCAAAGTACATAGTGGAAGTAACAACACACAATAGCGGAAGTAGTAAACATCCATACAAGAGTAAATAGTGGAATACTAAAAGTAAAACAACTGGATCACATATATAAATTATGCATGACACATATGTCTAGGAAAGCAGTCGAACAAGTCACAATGCTGGAATACAAACAGTACTAAATCAAAGTACAAAACAAAAGATAAATAGATCCTCAGCATCACAAGCATAATCTTGGTCCCATGCTTCCCAGCTCCACAGCAAGTCAAGTACCTGAAGTTGAAGGGCGCTTTCCCTTATCTATACCTGAAACAATATAATATGTTTGGGCCCAAAATCATGACCCAAACAGGGTGTGAGACTAAATCCCAGTAGGCAACCACTCGAAGATCTATGCATAATATTCAGTGAATATATAGCAGGTAAAAGTACAAAAAACAGTAAACAGGAAAGTAATCAGTAGTAAATAGTTCCACAAGACAAAAACAATCAATCAAGAATAGTAACACTCTAGGAAGTGAACACAGCCTATCCTCTCTAGTTCAGTGATAAGGATTCATAAAGACTCTCGGAGTAAGCTCACACAGTCAATTCCCCTTATAGTCAAAGGTAAAACAAGACTCTCTAAGGAAGCTCACACAGTCAATTACCCTTATAGTCTAAGGTAGTCAAGGACTCTTTGAGTAAGCTCACACGGTTAATTCCCCTTATAGCCCTAAATTCTAGGACTCTCTGAGGAATCTCACATGGTCAATTCCCCTTATAGCCCAGGTCGTTTAATTAAAACAAAGACTCTTTGAGGAAGCTCACATGGTCAATTCCCCTTATAGTCTAAAACAATCAAGGACTCTCTGAGGAAGCTCACTCGGTCAATTACCCTTATATCCCCAAGTGGTTCTAGGCTCTCTAAGGATGATCACTCAGTCAATCCCCCTTATAGCCTAAAGTGCTCAAAGACTCTCTGAGGAAGCTCACTCGGTCAATTCCCCTTATAGTCTACTACACCAGGTTCTCATGAACCTGTGTAGTTCAACGAGCATAGCAGTAAAATATGGACAAATTAACCCTATAGAACTACTTGGCTAAACAGTTTACAACATATCAAGCATTTCAGAATACAAACTCTCCATCCTACAGCACGGGCATGGAAAACAGGCAAAGCGGCTAACTGGCTAAACAATACCAAACGGTCGTAAATAGAACATGAATGGGAAAAACATCCAAAGCATATCAATCATCCCTAGTCATATCCAAATTACCTCTACAAAATCATACAATCATGGCAGGAAGTCAACAGTGGTAAAATGGTAAACACGCAATACCCTGTTCAAGGGTATTGGTGGAATTTGTGCATGATACTCAAGGACTTTGAACGAAAAGGCACAAAGCACCTACCTCAATGTTGTAGGAATGATATACGTGAACCTAGAAGATTGAATCACCCTAGAACATTGAAGATCTACAAAAATGTCTAAAGTGTTCAACCCAATATATCTCACAAGAGAATAGAAATCAGAAGATGATTCTCTAGGAGAAGAGAGAACTCACT
Source organism: Viscum album (assembly GCA_963277665.1). Lineage (NCBI taxonomy): Eukaryota > Viridiplantae > Streptophyta > Magnoliopsida > Santalales > Viscaceae > Viscum > Viscum album. The sequence goes on from OY728150.1 coordinate 1,847,920,950, forward strand.
GATGCGATTCCAACGCAACCGACAGTGTTCTATTTAGAGAACAGATTCACACTCGGGGGTTCGTCAAAGATTTTCAGTTGTACGGAGCTCTCAATCGAATGGGACCTAAAAGAAGAGAATTCTGGTGATTAGACGCAACCCCGGTGCGTTTAATGAAAAAAAAATAAAGCACACAGTGTGTACTTTTAAAGTACACAGCATGTACTCACATTTTCCATACTCTGCTTTAAGCAGCCTCCAAGTCACTCCCACACGGCCGTGTGTGTGGCTACTACACAGCCAACACACGGCCTCCTGTGGTAAGGAAGTACACAGTGTGTACTCATAAAGTACACCGCGTGTACTTAGAAAATTTCCAGAATTTTTTTTTTCCTCAAAAATGACCAGAAAAGGAAAAACATACCTAAAAAGAAGATCTGGGTTCTTACATCATCCCTTATTAGACCAAGTCTCATAGAGGATAGGTATGAACATGTCAATTTGGTTATAAAGAAGTTGGTGACCATTCAAAACCTTCATAAATTGTATGACGACCCTTAGATTTGACCTCTATATTTTGATATTGGTCATTGTTTTTTTCCTTCGGGTGTCACCTAGGCTGGTGAAACACTGTATTAGGAAATAAGGGAATCTACCACCTAGTTGTTTTGGGCTATTTGATATTGTGGAAGGGGTTAGTCTAGTGGAATAATGTTTATCTCTTTAACAATGCCACAAAACCATGCATGATGCATTTCATGTGTTTCATATTTAGAGATATCATATCAATCCTTTTCACATGATAGATTTTGATGATGTCAAGATGGATGCTGATGCCACATCTTAGGAGAATCTGATTCATATTGTGGGCCATAACAAGAAGAATATATAGGTAAATAGAATACCTCTAGTGTGAGTGCAGTGGTGGCATAGACATGTGCAAGATGAGACCTTGGAGAGGGAATCTGATAAATGAACATAGTTTCTAGAATTATTCTTAGATACCTGCCAAAATACATTAGATCATGACTCAGATATGAGTTTTTATATGGTGGGGATGTTGTAAGATCTTATCCTTTCTAGATATATCTCTCATTGTGTTTTTGGTAAACCTCATTGTTTCAAGTTATTATTCATTTAAACCATGGTAATCAGAGACTGGAATGATTAGGTTTATGTCTTGAGGAACTATAGGGAAGCTGTGTGAGTTCTGGATGCATAACCTATTTATGTCACAAATGTATAATTTTTAATGTAAATTCGGAATTTGAACCCCATAATTCTTTTATTCCTTAAATGTTTTAGGGAAGGCCATAAAATAGGATTTTACATTGTAAATTTAAGATTTATGATGTAAAACCACTAGGTCAATCCCCTGAAACTAGTTTAAGTTATAGTTTGATAGGGAAATTTGTAAAATAGATTTACGATGTGAAATCCCTATTTATGTCATAAGATCAGTTTTTATCTTATTTTTAATACTAGGTGAAATAATATTCATTGTACAGGATAATTGAGGTATTCATGACACAAATCCTCTATTTACACTATAAATGGCCCATGCCTAATGTTTTTTAAAACCTATAGTGTAATTCATATGATCTGATAACCCATAACCTCCTCTCTCATTTGGTATATCTTCCAGTGGATAAATTGATGGAATTATATTCAATCCAGAAGCAATGTTCCATTAGGACATGGATTTTAGGACCTAGATTTTGAAGTTATGCCTTCTTCTTCTCCTTATCATCTATGTTCCATTAATCTTCTCTTGTAGTGATACCTAGTTCAGATTACCTAACCTTGATCCAAGTTTGGTGTACATTGGCAGAGCTTGTTCGTGTTCATTGAAGGGAATGAAGGCTAATTTGATCGCTACCTTAGACATGATGATTTTTTAGCATCTAATATTATTTTAAGGTGGGTGGTATAAAACACATCCATCATTGTCTGTTTTAATTATCCTCATATTTTTAATATGTGTGATAATTATATCACACCACACATACGACCCATATAATTGGATAAATTCATATATTTTATGAGTTATGAAAGTATAAATTTCCCATTAGATCCCATTGGGTCCTTTGGAAGTGATACCAAGTAAAGAGACCACCCGATGGAGTAGAAAACTTTAACCTTGCTTGAATTTTGGTTAAATTGAACATAGAACCCTAAGACGATGTTGTTTTGTATGAGTATTTTCATAACATTAGGAATTGTCACAATATGTGAATTGAAGTGATTTCTTGAGATATGATCGATTTTATTATAATTAGTTAAATGATGTGTGATTGGACTGGAATGTCTACTTGATGAGGGTGGCTACATTGGAATACTAACAATCCTGGAGTTAAATGATAAATGGAATGGGATTATATATAATTAGGATGGTTATTGGGATATAGATCTTATTAAATTAAATTGTCTAATTAAATTTAAATTTAGTGAATTGGATATTATGGATTATGATGAATTGTTATTATTGTCAGTGCTGGTCATGTGAAATTCTTGATAGCTTTCTATTTAGAGATATTTATGTTATTATGGGTGCTCAAGGGATAGATTATACATGATCATTATATATTCCCCATTTATTATTTATTTTTATTGTTTTGGTGAAATAGGACACTATATATGATGCCTTAGGGAAGGATTCATGTTTTTCAATAATGCCTGATGGAAAGATACACATGTATGGACAACCCAAGGGTAAAGTGCATGGATGATTGATGTATGGGGGAGAGATGGTTATACTCCTGAGGTTAGAATATATCGGTTCTTGATATATGTGATTCTTTATAGATAGTATAATATTCGATGACATGGATGATTCTTCCAAACATAAGAAGATCCATCTTTCAACAAGGATATCAAGAAAGGCATTAAAGTCAGTTTGATTGGCCCTGAGTATCAACCCAGTACTTGAGTATGAGGGGTTTATTTTCATTTGAAGTATTAATTGGTTAAATTAATACCTTGTTTATCATTTTATTGCATGAACTATATATCATATACTGGATTTTTTTGACATGTTGGTGTCGACCTACTCAGTTGTACACACCCTTGATGGGTTTCCATTTTTCACCCTACCATATTTCATGGATACAAGTTTGTAAAAGGTCAAGGGAACCTCTTTATGATTGTTACATGCTGTATGGGTTAGAGATTGGATAAGGGACCAATATAGTGTTCGATATCGGGGATTTGGAGTCTCAATTGAGTATGTTTAGTATTTTATCTAGTTGAATTTTCATATTCCATTTAGTTAAATTTGGTATGAAATTACATTATTGTGTTATATTGGTTTATTGGTTTAGACCACTTGTGTTGTATTTCACTGGTTTTATATATATTATTTTATCTATTTCTCCTACTCTCTTATTATATTTCCACTATTGTTTCTACTCTATACCATAGGGTATAGTCTCTCAAATATGTCCCTAACATCTTTGTGTCTAGTCAGTAGAATTGGGTGTATGGGGAGATTCACCTGAGTTCACATACCCCCCTCGACTCAGTCACATGAGGGAACATTAGGTTGGGGATGTTACACGGTCCAGTTCCATATATTCCATATTCTAGGCTTATGGTTAGTGGGTAATTTGGAATGTGTAAGGCCTTTAAGACATGTATTTTATAGGCCTATATGCCTATGGGACTACAGACCATGTAATGTATTCCCTCTAAACCTAGTGGGGGGGGGTCCTTTTCCTTAATAAAAAGGAGATATTCCCCAACATTTTAAAAAAAAACTAAAATGATATTTTTTTTATTTAAATAAATATTTATTATTCAGGTTTCTATATATTTCAAGGAGGATTGATGTGTTGAGTTATGGATCCAAAAGAAATTATATGTATAATATCAACTAAATAAATATTAATTTCTTTATTTAATAAATGATATTTAAATTTCTTTAAGTTTTTTCACAAATCATGGAAACAATAATAATATTATTATTACATGACATGGTGTTTATTTAGAAATAATATATTTTTAAGTTCATTTTTCATATTAATAATTATTTAACATTGATATATAAATATGATAATATCATTTTAGAGGATAGAGATAATTTCATGTATAATTAATTATCTATATAATTCTTTCATTCCCTAGAGAGAAATTCTCATGAATTCTCTCAATAATGGAGAACAACGATCCACCTCTACCCTTGAAATACTAAGATAACTAAATATAATTCTTCAATCTTGGAATGACTTCTTATTAAAAGCAATGGCGAACAATGCATGTTTTTATAACCATATGTGGTATTGATGTTATTAATATTTTCATGACTTATTATTTTCCCTCTTTACTGATTTTATATGAAATGTGCATAATTTTTGTGAAATATTAATGTTTTAATATTAAGTATAATTTTTGAGCATTTTTAGAAGTAGTCCAATTGAGTCAATTTAATGTTTTAATAATAACTATCACTATACTGATCCAAATTGTGTGGTTCTTGTTTTTTAGGATTCTCCTTTCAATATAAAACATTACATTAGAAGGTACCATGAGCCAATTCGGCCATTTGAAGGGTCATATGGTCCTCACAAACAAGACTAAAGAATATGTGAACAAACTGGATCAGCCTTGAAGATTGATTTACTGGGCTCAATCCAGAAGTCCAAAAACATTAAATCTCCAAAATAATTCGGGCGACACTACATGTCATCTTGGATAAAAATTTAAAGGCCCAAATATAAGTACAAGGGGCCCAAATGAAGCATTGAAGTCCAGCCCACCATTCTGGCATAGAATTACAATCAGTATAGTATTCATGACATATCTCATGATGTAAGCATCAAATAGAGCGAAGATTTTTCAGTGTGAAAGAGGAGATATAGGTGGAATACTTTTTTGAAAAAACCATTCGGATTTGAAGGCATCTTCCTGTTCCAAAATCCATTCACATTGTGGACATCGAAAAAGCATGGATAGAAATGGACAATTTACCTTTGTTTAATAAAACCACCATAACTTTGGATCCACTTGTCCAAGATCCTCCAAATTTTGACAGTAGTCGGAAAACTTTATTATCTACAACTTTGAAGAAGGCGATATTTGGAGATTCGGCTGTTTGAATATCTAAATTGGCGATTCAAGTGGAGGGAAAGATTGGGAATGCAAACAGTCCACTCCTTGGGCTATAAATAATCTCTCCTTCTCTCCTTGAGAGGGGTTGGCATTTTAGAAGAGAGGAGAACATATTGGCACGACCAAAGACTTGAAAAAGGCTTGGGAGTACTTTTAATACTCAATTTTTCACTTGATAATCCCTTCCTCCTCTCTTTTTTTCACTTACTTTTGTGTTCTTCATTTTTGTAATTTTGTAAGTCTCTTTCTTTGTAATTCTGTTTTAATGCAAGTTTCTTCTTCAATATATCTTATTCTCATCCACCTTCTGTAGTTTAATATTTATGTTCTTAAAATAGTTTAAATTCAGTTGAATCCCCTTCCCTTCTTTTGCTTCCTCATTCAATCGAAAATCCGTTTTTAATTATCATCATTGTTCGTGTGTGTGTGTCGACGTACCACTCTTTTCTAATCCCTTTATTTTTCTTCTATTCTTAATTTATCATAATAATTATTATAACCAGAATATTAAACACCCAAATGGCTGAGTAAATATATCATTGGGGTGAGTTATAATTTAGGTATGTTAAGTGATTGAGAGTATTTGCTCGATGAGTATTCGTTAATTTAACATTGTGTATGTTGGACTTAATTTGTCATGGATTAATGACATATTTTTTTTATCATGTGGTTTCCATGGATTATTGGAACTAAAAATACACTACCATAAACATGTACTGATTGAGATTAAAATCCTAATTAAGTTAAGTCTTGGATTAAAGCTTTAACACTTAGGAATTCAAATCGATGTCAACTTGTGAAGTGAGTGTTAATTTAAATGCAATATATAGCAAAGATCAAGGATATCACAAGCTTAACTCCCTAATAATGAAATCAACCCAATATTTATCAATTTGTTAAATCAATTATAGTCAATCAATCATTTCAATTAAGCTCTGCAAACAAACCCCCCTAATCAAAATACAATTAACTAAAAACAAATGACTATTTCAAAGTATCATCACCGAGGATTCGACCCGAGTGATGCTATACACATTAGCAGAGCACTGGAACTTTGACCGGTCGATAGGCGAAAATCGGCCGTGCATTTCAGGTATCCCCTTGAAGTTTTTATGATGATGTTGCGAGGTTCATAGAGAGCGTGTGGGTACTAATAGAAGGATTATACCCTTAGATCCTTCATCGCAATGATGGTATAACAAGAGTGGTAAAATGAATCTAAAATGAAGAAATAATTTCATGTGAAGTTAATTATTGATTATATAAATTAATTATAAATTTTATGTGAAAAGATCATATCTTTGAATTATTCAGTGTTACTTTCATTAGTTTTGAGGATTTATCTAAGGAAATTGATGAAAATCCATTATTAGTCATGATCCCAACCCACTTCTACTACTTCCTATACTCTTTAAGTTGTATCATAGTAGTCACATGTTAATTTATAATTATTTATTACCTGTTGATCAAATTACACATTCGTTTGTTAGTTTTTCATTTATAGTTTATTTTTTCTTTAATATGAAAGTCATGATAACCTGATTTTTTAGATTTATATGACCATGAAAATCCCATGAACCGATAAAGAACACTTGAATATCCCATCCAAAGGTGTTGAATATTTTGGATAGAATAAATGGTTTCATAGTGTGTGACTGAAAAGGATACACTATGTATCAATGTTCTCCACACCAAGATGTTTTTTGGAAAGAGAATCACATTGTATGGGAGAATATTACACACTATAATTACAAATAATTTATTGAATAGATAGATGGAACAAAATTTAATAGGGTTATACAATCTAAAGCTGGTGTACATGTCGTTTAATCCCACATTGTTTTCCTTATGAGAATAACAAAAGCAATGTGGTCAGTGCTACATGATATGAAATTAATACACGCCATGTATTGACCATGAGTTTAGAAACACAAGACCATATGGAATATAAATGGTGTACATGTTGTGTATCACATAAATTTCCATGAAAAAAAACACTCTGAGTCCCCAGGTGTGTAGTATGGATGACCATATGACTAAGTACATGACATGAGATAAACTATACATTCCACGTAACTCATACCCATTCATTAAAAGTATATGTTGAGATAGGTTGTACACCATGTGAATTAATTACATGGAATGTATATTAATTAAAACATTAAACCAAACTACATGGAATGTAGCTAGTGTACCTGTTGTGTGATAGATTTTATCATATTTAATACACATCAAGTTATTTAATCATGTTATTTAGGATATTAAATGATATATTAATTAATTTACTTATTATTTTGGAACTAAACATTGTGTATGGTCATCATAAATTCCATGTAATTTAAGGTAATTTAAAGGTACACAACATTTATATTAGTGGTTCATTATGTGTCATAAATTCTATGTTGACTACACATTTGAATTAAGAAACTATAGGTCGTGTAATATCAAAACACACCATATAGGAATACATTATGTGTAAGTATAGAGTACACAAGAAGGATCATACATAGCATAGTCACACACCATATGGGTGATAGTACATGCCAGGTAGAGTATAAGGGTACATGATAAGTTACTACCAATATATGCTCTATAAAACTCTAGATAGAATTTGAGACTGACCAGATGGGTACACACTATGTGCCCAGTTAGTACACACTGTGTATGAATAAATTTTAAATTAATTTAATTTATTTAAAATTAAAATGGATGATAATATCAAGGACAATTTGGATTAACAATTACAATAAATAAATAAATAAATTAACAAGATAATTAATTTATTAATTTTATAATTTTATCTTAATTGAAGAATGAAATTATATGAATGCTGGAGAGTTTTCAAATGTGTAGTCACTATATATATGGATAAACATGATCTCAACTGACCTATGCATGTGTTGGGTTTCATTAATTTAATTTTAATTACATGATTTTTTATGATAATTATTATTTAATTAAAGTAATGATATAAAAATAATCCCCTCATATTTATTATGTTTGGGACTATGTATCTATAGTTTATTTTTTATTACCCAATACCCATGGTTCCCCTCACCTGCATGTGAGTTAAACATATATAAAATAAGTATCTCTTAAGTGAGTGGAGAAAGTTCAAGATGGAGCTGAGGTGAAACCAACCAAGGTGATACACATGATATATTTGGAATGATGTAACTGAAAACAATCTTGGATTAAGATGTCATCCCTTTATCATCAAAGGGTTAGTTTAATACCCTCTTGATAAACTAACTGGTAGTAAATATCATGATAATTCCACATATATTTATTTTATTCCTATCTAGTAAATAGTTAATTATTTATGTTTATTTGATATTAAAATGTGTTCGCTTAAAATGAATAAATTAACAAGTATGCGTGAAGGAATAAAATAAATATATTATGGATAAATTATTTTATTAATACATGATTAATTAAATATGTAAAATCCATATAATATTAATAAGTATGTAAAAGCATAAAATAATGTATGTTTATATATAAGATAAAAATCCCTCAAATAAAATATAAAGTTAGTAAATATTTCCATTACTTGAGTTTAAATAAAACCATTGTTCAAAGTACTTGTCTGTACTTCATCAGTGTTCTTTCAATTATAAAGGTTTTTAATAAATTTTTTGGGTTGAATTAACCTATTGGAAATCAAGGTTTGACTACTGTTTTTAAGAATTGGTGCAATTAGGATGAATGTTTTGAGTAAATAAATATCTAGGATTTTAGGATTGGGAATTCCACTCAATTGATCAATGATCTGTGAGTTAATGTAGTTGAAATGACCTCTTTCCTAAATACATTCAAATAACTTTTTAGGCTTTTGTATGGGTTATGAGAAATGAAATATAGATACCTACTACTAGAAATTCCATGAAATAGGATATTATGAATCCAATGGTGAGTGATATTATGATTTGATTAAATATTGGGATACTAATAAATGAAATTAATTATGTGACATTTTGGTAATCAAGAAAATGTATTAAAACATACTTTTATTTTTTTATAAATTATTTAAAGTAATATGACCTCAGAATATCCATGTGGTTGATATTGGAGTAATATAATCTCCTCATTGACATGAATTTCAAGGAGTGTTGCTCTTATACATCATAAAATGCCAAGATAAGAAATTATAGGCACTAGAGTTCCCAATTATAATGAAAGATCATTCTAAGGAGGCTTGTGAGGGGGGACACAATGTCTTCAAGACACAAAAAGATGAAGCATTGGATGTACAATGACTCATATTATCATATATTTACAACAAGATAAAAAATATTTATGAGTTAGATTCATATACCAAGTTCTCCCATCCTCATTTTATTTAGCAGGAGAAATCTAAATAAGAGAGTTAGATATTTACAAGGAACTTTTCATGCAAAATTTTGGAGACAGTACACAAACTAGACCTCATATAGTTAATATGATTGACTATATTGATAATTTTGACAACTTTAGTTTTATTATACCGAGTGAGTTATGGATAAACCACAAGCTTATCTCATCACCTAAGATATTCTCTAGTTTTATTGAGAATTATAATATGAAAAATATAAAGATGTCACTATTAGAACTCCTTACTCTGATTCACTATGCAAATATGGACATGATGTGTAAAAAATATTCATCTAATATGGTGAATAAGAGAACAGAAAAGAAAAGGGACCTCAGACTATATCCATGTCTAAGGATTCCTCTCATCATCCTAGTAAGTAGAGAAATATACAAAAATAGGATAAGGAACAAGATACATAATGTTTTTCATTCATTATGAAGGGTGACTAGAAGAATAACTATGACTCATTAAAGAAGGAAAAAGAAGCTTCAGGTGCATTTATTATCAAATGTAACCTCTCCATATATTCATGTTTGGTATTAGACACATATTGTGGTGATAAAATTTTTATCAATATATTGAAACCAATTATATAAAAGAAGGTTTAAAGAGGTGAGTTGGATTTTTGGGTTAAAAATAGAGATATATTGGATACACCAGATATAAGAGACTGCCACCTTACTTTTACAACATGATTTATTTTAGTGTTAATGAACTATTATTATGTTCCTAGTTTTACCAAAAAAAATTATATATGTATAATTTAGAAATTAATAAATTTGAATTAAATTTTTTCAATAAAATCCATTAATTTTATAAAGATAACATTTTTATGGTATGAGATATATTAAAATTTTAATTTAAGTAAAAAAATATGAAAATAAGGTGTTAGAAATCGATAAAAAATCATGTTTACATTACTCATTTCTCACCCAGTTTTGGAATAACTGACTTTCCCGTGTAAATGAGTATTTCTTAAAAAAGTTATATTAAGATGATTATTATGATTATTTTAAACTAAAACCACTTGATATGTGTCACACTTGTTTGAAAGGTAATATTGAAAAATATATATTTTTTTGAAATGGTGAGAGGGACAAAAATATTCCTAAATTTGTTTATATAGATGTGTGTGGATCTTTTAAATTTGAATCTATAGGTGGATAACATTACTTTATAATTTTCATTGATGAATTTAATAGATATGTATGTTTCTATTTAATGAGGTATATGTTAAAATACTTTAATAAATTTATTTATTTCAAGAATAAAGTAGACAATTATCTTGGTAAGTAGATAATGAAACTCAAATCAAACTGAAGTAGAGAATATTTTAACCAAGGCTTCATCAACTATATCAGGGAGTCTGGGATTTTATCTCAACACACTCCTACATAGACACCACATTGGAATGGTGTTAGTGAATAGATAAAAGACACATTAATAGATATGGTGAAGTTGATGATGATTCATGCTAACCTTCCATTATCCTTTTGAGAATATTCATTACAGGCTATAATAAACATGTTAAACTATGTTATAACTAAATTGGATTATGATATTCCAGATGAGTTAATGTTTGGGAAGAAATCTATTTTCTCACATACACATGTATGGGGATATAGAGAATCTATTAAGGATATATATATATATATATATATATATATATATCAATAAACTAGAATACCAAGGAATGAATTATATCTTTATAGGACATCATAAGGGAAAAAAGGATTGTTATCTATACGCCCCTCAAACAATAATGTAATAGTGATAAGATAGGCAATATTCCTTGAGAGGGATAAAAATGTCAAAATAAATAGTGAGAGAAATATTTAATCCGATGAAGTTGATCCTCGAGATACATAGGAGTTAGCACAAGAACAAATTTTACCATTCCTTATTGAATAAATTATTCTAGAGACACAAGTACTACATATGATCACTAAAAAGGTTTCAAAACTATAAAGATATGGTTTTCTAGTCACCAAGGATGGAGACTCATTATTTGTTGATAATGATGAACCTATTTTCTACAAGGATGAATTAATTAGATCAAAAGATGCAAGATGGAAATAAGACATTAATTCTATGATGTATTCCATGTACCAAAAACAATTTTAGGTTCTAGTATATAATTTGTTAGATGTAGATTCTATTGGGTGAATGGAGGACCCCGGAATACCCTGAGAGGGGAGGGGTGAATCAGGGTGACAACTTTTTCTTTTAATCTAAAGTATCTTATTATCACATTGGTAGGAACCTTTTAAACCTGTTTGATGAGAAAGTTAAGAAAATAAAAAAAAAACACATGCAAAGAGATGACACAGTGATTTTACTTGGTTCACCATAAAGGGATTGTCCAAGGAGAATACGCCAAAAGGCTGTTAGTCGTACCAAATTCTGTTAATGTTCGCTAGTTTTGGAGTACAAGAGTTTAAAAATAGTCACTCTATGCTAGGCACACTGCCTTTATAATGATTTTAGGGATAGAACACTGCATTCCTCAGAACACTTATATTGACTCCTCCTTTCTCACTACCGTGGGTGAATTGTGAATCAGTTTATTGACTTGAAGGTCACTTCAATGGTTTTTCATTAAAGTATTTTCCCCTAACTTAGAACGAGACTCTGTTTTCACTGTATACCTAAATTGATTCACTTTTAAAACCTTGTTCACTTAAAAACTAATATTCAAGACTGCCTTTTGTAAAGCTCCTTCATGAAGCTCACTACCATCACGAAGGTCCCTTCCATCAAGAAACAAACTGCCTTCATGAAGAACACCTTCCTTTTTGGAAGAAACACCTTTGAAAAGATCACAAAGTCAGTGTAAAATACCGCTTCATCATAAAGAACCCTTTAATCAAAATCCCCAGAATCAGTCAAGACTTATTAAGTCTTTTTGTGATGTTGAATCTCACATGGAATGTCAGTTTCATAAATCTCCCTTGGCATCATGAAATCAAATAAATTCCAGATTTTCCTTTCAAAACTCATTATAAGTGAATAAGGGTAGCCTCATATTTATAGGTTCGGTTGTTCGTGAACCCCCACTTTCTCTTTGTGTATTTTTTTGGACTTTTCAAAATCTCATGATCATGCCCTTTACTTTATTTTATTTCTATCAGTTTCATGGTTTATCATTATGGATGTGTTATCACGATCACAAAATTAATGAATTAAACAAGCATGTAAGATGGAACTAAAATAAAATAGGATTATGCATAAATATTATCAAGACATGTTTAATCACTTACTTAATATTAAAAATCATGTGATAAAGATAATAATAAATTTATGAATAAGAGATAAAAATACCTCAAATAAAATATTGTGTCAAACCAAGGCTTCCATTACTTTATTAAGGGAAAGAGTCAATAAAACTATGGGTTTGACCAACCCTTTTCAGGACACTTACTTTTATACAGGAATCCCTTATGAAAGGTTTCGGGTTGACTTAACCATATTGTATGAAGAGAAGTAGCCCTTTCAAGACTTGGTATAATACTGGAGGAAAGAGTTGAGGAAATCCAAGTTAGGATTTTAGGATTGGGGATTCCACTCAATAGATCAAGAAGTTGAAAGCCCACAATTGGAAAAGACCTGCCTACTTAAATACCTTCAAATAGCTTAACCATCCCTTTTGGGGTTATGCGAAGGTAAATATGGATCCTTACCACTAGAATGTCATGGAAACTAGACATTCCAAGTTCAATGGTGAGGGACATTGGGACTTGATAAAATAGTGGGAGACTTAATAAAATTAATTTATTATTTCTCATAAAATGTAATCAAGAAAGTAATAATGACATTATCTTTTAATTATGGAATAAAATGACAAGCTCGACAACCACACTATCCCTATGATAAATTATGAATAAATACAAAATCCTCACCAATAGTAACTTCCAAGAATGGTTTAGATGCCTTCAGGTTATTCTATGCCATGAACAGAAGTCATATGTGCTGGAGTTAGCATTACCTGATCCGTCTGCCAAAGAGGCGAGTGATAAATATTTCTTTATCTATGATCAACATATGAATTATGTGGTCGAATTTCAATGTTTGATGATGTCATCTATGTCTAGTGATCTCATAAAGTCTAATGAAAATTTGGATGTCTATAGCATGATCGAGAACCTTCATGTTCTTTACCAGGAGTGAGAAAGATAGGAAAGGTTTGAGATCTCCAAGGCACTCTTTTAGAGTATTCTTAGAGATAGTGCCCCAACTAGGCCTCATATAGTCAAGCTCATTAGATACATTGAGTTCTTGGAGGTTCTAGGGTTTAAAATCCCCGAAGAACTGGTCACATATCTCATTCTTGCATCACTCCCTCAAATATTATTCATCTTTTTTGTTAATTTCAATATGAACAACATTGAGAAGTCTCTATCTGATCTTCTTATCCTCATTCTCCAAGTGGTCAAAGATATAAAGCTCTATAAGCCTTCTGTTCTTATGGTGAATAAGAGAAAAGGGAAGTTGAAGAGCTCTAAGCCCAAAGTTTCTTCACGACCTTCCAAGAAAAATAAGATCAAAGGGGAGGCAAGGGAACATGAGACTGTTTGTTTCGAATGTGGCAAGAAGGGCCACTGGAAGAAAAATTTCACCCAGACTAAGAAGCATGGGGAAGCTTCATGTGCATTTTTTATCGAATTAAATCTATCTGTTTCTACAAATTGGTTATTATAAATAACTCATGGTGCTCACATATGTATCCAAATATAGGAACCAAGTAGATTTGGGAAGATTGACCAAGGGGAGGTAGATCTACGAGTAGCCAACGGAGCTAGAATTGTTGTTGTATCTGTTAGGGACTACCACCTCACATTGCCAACTAGGATGATCTTGGTGTTAAAGGGTTGTTATTATGTGTTGTTTTTTACTAAAAAATTATTTTTGTATCCAGATTAGATACAGATATTTTTTTCAAGTTTAGAAATGAATGTTCATTCTTTTACAAAGACAACATTTGTTTTGGTATGGCACATTTATATAACGGTCTTTACATGTTGGATTACACAAACCAAGTAATGGAAATCGATAACAGAGATACTTCACATGACTCATAACACACCCAACTTTGGCATAACCAGCTAGGTCATGTAAACAAGAAAATCTTGACAAAGTTACATCAAGATGGATATTTAGATTCTTTTGAACTAAAACCACTTGGCACATGTCATGCATGTTTACAAGGAAAAATTACCAAATCCCCATTTAGTGGGAAAGGTGAAAGAGCTAAAGAGCTTATTGAATTGGTTTTGTACCATTGTGTGTGGACTATTTCTAATTGAAGCAAGGGGGTACCCATACTTTACAACTTTTACTGATGATTTTAGTAGATATGGATATATCTACTTAATGAGGTATAAGTCAGATTATTTTGATAAGTTAAAAGAATACAAGAATTAAGTTGAGAACCATATTGGTAAGAATATTAAGAAACTCCGCTCAAAACGAGGTGGAGAATATCTTAATCAAGACTTCATTGATTACTTATAGGAGTTTGGGATCTTATCCCAACTCACTCCTCCTTACACACCCCAGTGGAATGGTGTGAGAGAAAAGAGGAACCACACCTTGTTGGACATGGTGAGATCAATGATGAGTCATGCGAGTCTTCCATTACCCTTTTGGGGATATGCATTATAAACAGTGGCACACATACTAAACCAAGTACCGACTAAATTTATAAATGGTATTCCATATGAGTTATAGAGTGGAAAGAAATCAATGTTATCGAATTTACATGTGTGGGGAAGCGATACATTTGTTAAGTCCTCTTCAGGTAACAAACTTGCACCCTAAGGCACAAATTTTACCTTTATAGGATACCCCAAGGAAATAATGGGATATTACCTATAAAACACCTTAGACAAAAAGTTTATAGTGGCAATACACACCATATTCCTTGAGAGGGAGCACATATCAAAAATAGATAGTGGGAACAAGATAGACTTTGATGAAGTCGAGCTCAAGGTACACAAGAGTTAGTATAGGAACAGATTCCACAAAGCCCTATGGAAGAAAGAACTGTTCTAGAGACACAAGAACTATGTAGGAGTGCAATAGAGGTTATAGAACTAGAACGGTAGGGTTTTCTATTTACTGAAGAAGGTGGATCGTTATTAGTTGATAATAATGATCCTATAACCTTTAAGGAAGCAGTAAGTAGAAAAGATTTTTCCAAGTGGAAAGAATCCATGAATTATGAAATGGATTCCATGTACCAAAACCAATTATTGATTTTGGTAGATCCTCTAGTTGATGTAAAGCCTGTTGGTTGAAAATGGTTATTCTAGAAGAAACTAGTCATGAAATGACAAGTCAGTACCTATAAGTCATGACCAGTTACAAAAGGGTTCAAGCAGCGTCAAGGCATTGACTACTATGAAACCTTTTCACCAGTTGTAATGTTGAAATCTATCAGAATTCTATTGGCCATTTCCTCTTACCATGACTATGAAATTTGGAAAATGTATTTCATAATATCCTTTCTTAATGGGAACCTTCAAGAAGATGTCGACACGACACAACCTAAAGGGTTTATGACTCCAAAGAATGCCAATAAGGTATGGAAGTTACAAAAATCCATTTATAGATTAAATCAAGCATATAGGTCATGGAACATTCATTTTGATGAAGCTATAATAGAATTTGATTTTATCAAGAACGAATATGATCCTTGTGTCTACAAACGGTTTAGTGGGAGTGCGATCATTTTTCTAATAGTATATATTGATGAAATATTACTTGTTGGAAAAGTGATATCAGTCTTATAGTCTATTAAGGCATGATTGAATCAATTCTTCTTCATGAAGGACTTGGGTGACACATTATATATTCTTGGGATCAAGATCCATCATGATAGATCCAAGATATTTTTGGGTCTAAGTCAAAGCACATACATTGATAAGATAATGAAGATAATCAGTATGGAACAATCCAAGAGGGGATTGTTGCCAACATCACATGGCATTCATCTTTCCAAGAAAAAGTTTCCTTAGACACATAAATAAAGAGAGAGAATGGAAAGGACTCTATATGCTTTAGTGATTGGGTCAGTCATGTATTCCATGATATGTACTAGGCTAGATGTTTCTTGTGCATTGAGTGCAGTAGAAAGATATCAAGCTGACCCAGGTGACCTCCATTGGATGGAATTCAAGACTATCCTTAAGTATCTGAGGCGTACTAAGGATATGTTCCTGGTTTATGGAGGAGATGAAGAACTAGTAATCAGAGAATATGTAGATTCTAGTTTCTAGACTAGTCAGTATGAAATGAAGTCACAGACGAGATACATCTTCACTTTTAATGGAGGTGTTGTGAGATGGAAGAGCTCATAACAGAGTGTGGTCATAGATTCTATAGTGGAGTCAGAGTATATCGTAGCTTCTGAGGTAGATAAAGAAGCAGTTTGAATGTGAAGCTTCATCCAAGATCTGGATTTGGTACCTAGCAGTAAAGATCCCATCACACTCTTGTGATAATACTGTAGTGGTGGATCTCACAAAAGAGCCATGGTCACATCAGCAGACAAAGCATATACTTCGAAAGTATCATCTCTTGAGGGATTTTTCTTAGAGAGGTGAAGTTGCAGTGAGTAGTATTTCCATGGAAGACAACATGGAAGACCCCTTGACTAAAGTCTTGACTCAGTAGAAACATGATCATCATGTGAGGTTTAGTGGACTGAAAGTCGTTGGTAGTTGACTCTAGTCCAAGTGGGAGTTTGTAAGACTTGGTGTCCTAGAACCAACTGTTTGTACTTTGATTACATGAATATTTAATGTATTTAAATATTAAACATATTATTGCATATTTTTCAATGTTCTACATGACTATGATGTAATAATGTCCTAGAGTATTTGTTCCATTGATAAGGTCATGGCAGTTCCCCACTATGATGAGAACCTTTAAATTCTATAACAATATTCTTAAACATAGTTCAATGGTTGGATAAAATACTATTATGGGACACATAGTATACAGACCGTTATGTGTGAGTACTCATAAGAAGATGAGACTTCCTCTCATGAAGTTCACACTTGGTAATCTCCAATATGGGATATTATGAGAACAGACCCGCCAATAGGAATTCTGTATGTTTTGGTGTCATCAGATATTCTTTTCTGCAAGCATGTGTAATGGTACTTAGACATTAAGTTGATCATTTATACACGCCACGATTCGTGCACTTTTATTTAATGACGAAAATTGTCACACCATATGATGGCGAGAAGTAGGGTATGTTGGGTGCGTCATGAGTGACATGTTATTAATGGATAAGTCGAGGAAGGATTTGTCCCTTCCATTTATGGAAGTTGATATCTCTCCCCTTTGATTGAAATAGAACCGTCGTGCTAAATTCCATGGCCATGGTGTAATGACAAGTTTATTTTAGATAGTAAAATAATGAAGTATCAATCATAAAGGTTGATGACACTATCATGAAACTTGCTTGATGAGATATTGATACAAAGAGATTATATTACATAGTGATTGTTTGTATGTGGATTTCATTATTGCAACTTTATGTTCTTTATCTTGCGTTCCTTGACATGTTTCTAGACAGTACTCTTGAACTTTAGGAAAGCTTGCCTAATGCCAATGAGAAAGAATCCTAGAGGGTCGCACACTAAGTGTTTTTGGTGGTCTTGGTTAAATTCTATTTGAATTTAATTAATGAAATAAATATTATTCTCAAGACTATGGAATAATTTTATTCAAGTCAAAATGATTGCATAAATTAAATAAAATATATTTATTTTACATTTAATAAATATTTATTTTCTAGTTTGTAAAAAAATATTAATTTAAGAGAATAAATTATTTATTTATTTATTCGGGTGTTCAATTAATAGAAGTGGAGTTAGAGCGGACCAAGGCCAATCCGGTAGTAAAATAATTATTTTCAAGATGGTAAATAATTATTTAACTAGTTGGCACAAGTTAAAATAATAATGATGCTACTATTATTTTGTGATGTGGAATTTTATTTATAATTCCATTTTGCGCAAGTTGGAACACCATAAATAATGATGCGGTATTATTATTTTGAGCATGGGATTCCACTAAGTTCATGAATTTATTCAATTGTTGTTATGAAATTAAATATTGTAACTGAATATCCATGCATATAAATAGACAAGTACGTCTATTGTACCATACAGAACACACCGTACGCTTGGTGAATTGAGAATTTTTGAGCCAAACAATTTCTCTCTTGAATCCTCTTCGTTCCCCTCTCAAGAATGAGAGACGTTCTTCAAGACCGAAGAACAAGCAATCAATAACAACCGACTCCAGACACTCACTTCGCCGCACTAACACCCGGAGAACGAGTGGTGTTGATCGGAGTCCATCGAAGCATGTGTGGATCACCTCTAGAGGGATTCTAGTTTGGATCCTCGCAAGCACAATGAGACAATCTGGAAGGGTCATTCCGAACGATCAACATCATCAACGAAGAAATTACCGAAGAACTAGGTATCCTTTTCTTTATGAAATTAATTAAATTAATTATAAATATGATGTGAAAGATCCTCTCTAAAGGTTTTTGGTTTATTCCCTCTTTATCTAAATCTTTGATTCTATTATGTGGAGATTGGCGTTCATCATCATATTGATCCCAGAATAATCATTGATCATGGTAAAAATTAATGTTGGGTACCGGCCCAACCATGCTTCCGTTACGCCCTGAACCTTCACTAACTTGAAATGAAAATATAAACACAATTTCACATAGATCAACAATCAAATAAATAATTACAAATATCAATGTGACCACTCTGATAACACTTGTTGGTTTTGGGTGTAAGGGAAGTTTGTGTTGGTGGGTGATATATTAAAATTTATTTCAATTGTTGTTTTCATAAATCAAGAGCGAGGATCTTGATTAAAAAATTTATAATTAATTTATTTAATATTTGAAAAAATTGATACTTGGGCTTAGGAACATTCTTCATTGATTAATTTTGATCATCTGAAAAGACCCTTTCATATTTCCTTCATTGTGCTATGAGGATCCAAGGATATAATCCCTCTAGTGGTGATCCAAACAAGCTCCTATGATCTCTAAGAAACACCACTCGATCTATGAGTGCAAGCATAGAGAATCGAATGTCTTGCATTGTTCATTCTTGATCGCTCATTATTCAATATTAAAGAAATATCTATTGTTTTTCTCATTCTTGAGAGGGGAAGGGAAATAGGAGTCGAGGGAGATTTCATTATTCGAAACAATTCTATATTCTCAATCTTGGATGCAATACACAATAGACATAACTATCTATTTATAGTGCAACTTTTTAGGTTAAAATATTATTTAATTACACATCAGTTATTAAATAAAATTTAAAACCTTTAATAAACCCAATGGAAAATTATTATAATAATATTATTATTTTGTTGTGTGCCAACTTTTGAAAATTGATAAATAATATTTATCGTCTTGTAAATAATTATTTTATCAATATAATTGGTCTTGGTCCATTTAAAATCCTCTATATTTATTGAATATAAAAAAAAAATATCAATAAATAAATATTTCATTCATATAGTGTCAAATAAATATTTATGAAATATTGAATAAAATACACAAGTATATTTTTATTCACATGCAGGAGAATAAATATTTATTTAATTTATGTGACCAATATAACATGAACAAAATTATTCCCCAATCTTGAGAATAATATTTATTCCATTAATTAAATTCAAATAGAATTTAATTTAGATCAACAGAAACACTTAGTGTGTGACCCTCTTGGATTATTTCTCATTGGAATTAGTCGATCTTGCCTAAAGTCAAAGATTACAGTCAATAAATGGGTCAAGGCACCCAAGAGAATGAACTTAAAATCACAATGATGAAAAACAAAAATGAATGGTAACTGTGTAATATAATCTCCTAATCACAATAGCTCATCAATCGGGTTGCACATCCATGTCACCAACCTATATGATTGATATGTTTTTCTTTGACTATCTGAAATAAACACATTATTACACCATGGACATGAAATTTAGGAAATGGTTATACTCTAATAAAAGGGTTGATATACCAACTCCCATAAATATTGAAGGGAAAAATACTTCCCTAACTTATCATCAATGACATGTCAATCATGACACACCCAATATACCCTACTTCCCACCAACATATAGCATGAAAATTTTCATTAGCAAATATATGCATGTGATTCATGACATGAATTAATGACAATCTTAAAGTCTAAGGACTAGTATACACACTCTCATATAGAAATATAAGATGACACCAAAACATTCAGAATTCCTACCGGTGGGTCTGTTATAATAATCTCTCTTCTTGTAGATTAGTAAGTGAAAACATCATGTGAAGAAGCGTCATCCTCTTACGAATAATCACACTTAAAAGTATTTATACTATGTGTCCCATTATAGTTTGTTATCCAACTACATAACTATATTTAAGAATATTTTCATATCACTTCAAGGATCCCAATATAGCGGGGAACTGCTACGACCTTATCAATGTGACAAATACTCTAGAAAATTATTACATTAATGTTATTATGAATGATGTACAATATTTAATAATATGTTTAATTAATATTAAACACATTGAATATAAATGTAATCAAAGAATAGTTAGTTGGTCCTAGGACACCAACTCCAACATGAAAATCCATAGATGTGTCTAGGTTATTAGATACATCAGAGAGGAGTTGATACAAGATTCAAATGCATTAATATGATCGGTATATGTTATACTTACCAAGATGTATTGTTACTTACAGCACCAATACTGGTGGTCATGGATGAAAAGGGAGATAGATATGTTTATTATTCGATTTTCCACCCATCAGCTGGTGAAGGAGGAATACCAGCAACCGGTGGGTATTTTACAGCTGCTACGTATTCTTAAGTGAAAGTGGGATGACATCACCATGGATTTCATGATATTATTTCCTAGATCACCTTACAGTAGTGACACCGTATGGTTGATCATAGACATTTTAGAAAATGTCACCCATTTCATATGTATTTGGGAGTCTTTTTTAGTAGATGGTCTCAGGAGGATCTACATTTGTGAGATCATACGCCTCCATGGAGTACCCTATTCTATCATATCAAACATATATTCTCGCTTCACATAAAATTTATTGAAGAGGTTGTAGAAGGGACTGGGTTTAAAAGAAATTTTGAGTACATCTTATCACCTATAGACCAATGGTCAGTTTGAGCATATGATACATGTTTTAAAGTACATTCTCCAAGCATGGGTCCTTGATTTAAAAGTTTATTATAAGAAACACTTAACTATCACAAATTTCTATTATAATATCAACTTAAAAGCGACCATACATATGGATCCTTATGAGGCTCTATATGGTAGGACATATTGTTCACCTCTGTGCTAGTCAGAGGCTGAAGAGGTAGCACTACTGGGTTTACATATCATTCAGGAGACTTAGAAGTAGGTTCATCTTATTAGGAAAAAGATGTCTATAGCTCAGTCTAGGAAGAAGTCATACACTGATCATTTCCATCAATCATTGAAGCTCAATGTGGGGAGTTGGGTTTTCTTGCAAGTTTCTCCTAGATTAGGTCAAAGATGAATTCATAATTAAGGGAATTTATCACCTCATTATGTATATCCCTTTGAGATTCTGTAGAGATTTGGTTTGGTAGCCTATCGGTTGAAGTTACCTTAGATGTTTCAAGCCATGCACAAAATCTTCCATGTATCTCACTTCACCAATATCGTTCTGATCTATTCCATATTCTTTAGTTTGAGGGGCTAATTTGGAGGGTGATGCATCCTTTGGGGATCACCATGTCTGCATTGGTGATCAGGGCATAAATTCTCTTTGATGTTGGTCAGTTTATTTGGTATGAGTGCTATGGCAGCACAACCATGTTCATGATGGTACTTGGGAGTGGGAGTTATAAGTATTTCCCCAATGGCCATATATATTCTCAGATGATGATTTACCACCCTTGGAAAGGAAATTTTAGGGAAATTTCTTTAAGGAAAGAAGAATATAAGAACCTAAATTTTCTTTGAGGTATGAAGAATTTTATCTTTAGTTAAATGATCTAATTTTATCCTTTTGGGAGTGTTTAATGAGGTCACAGAAGTTATGAGGATGTATGTGTTTTGTATAGATCTTAGAGCCCCATATTTTGGAGAAAAAGGCTGGTCAAATGGTTAGTAGAAACCATGTGGCCTAGGCTTCACTGTTTTGTTAAACCATAAAGGGTGTTTCAGTGCACAGAAAAGGGCCACACAATTTTCCATATCCATGCGACCCTAGCCATAGGGCAGTGTGACTAATATCAGACTTGAGGTAGAGAGGTTTTGCATTGGTTTTTCACAATTATAGAAATGTGTGCCTAGATCATGTAAGGGGTGTCTTAGGATAGATATGGGCACACAGTTGGTGCACAGTTTGGCCAACCATGTGGCCGAACCATGAAACATTTAATCTTTGGGAAGTTTTACCATTTTGACCTCATTTTCTTTAATATGGATTCTCCATTATGTTTCAACATATAACATCTCCTCCCCTATTCACGTTGAGAGATACTTCAAGACTAAAGTTATGGTTTGATGATTCTTCCCCATATGTACTCCAAATCTATTTTTTTGGTCTTGTTGTATAGCCACTGGTAATCTCTCTATTCCTCATGTGCCTTTTGTTGTTTATCTTACGATCAATAGAGTTGTTTTTGTGTGAGATCATATGCCCTATTTTTAGGGTGTTCGTTTTTTAAACTATTTCTTCTATTCTAGCCTAGATTAGAGACCTACAATGAATGAGGTTTCAAATAAAATATTGAGGAAGGTGGTATCATACTTTACGTTAATGTTTTGGTGTTTATATATATTCCATTATGCAATGTGCCAAATTTTCTAAGAATTTCTTATCAAATGTATTCATTCTAAAAATAAATGGTTTTGATTGACTTATATGACCCCTGAGAACTTTTTAATAACCATTAGATGTTAAGGACCATGAATTGAACCACCCTTTATTGTGTGTGATGCTAAAATTCATAAAACCACCATTTGTGTCATATGACTTGATTAACCTTTTTAAGGTGTGCTCTTTTACCCCTAGATTATGTGATGTTAAATTAATTGAATGATATGTAAAATGAATTAAATAAAAGAGATAATGGATGACCATGCCCCTATTCCCTTAGAAATTATTTATCCCTCTATCTTAGGCTTAATATGTTCTTAAAATTAAAGTGACCAATTGAGCTGAAAGAGATTATTCATGGGATTCTAGGCCTTATATGAATATTTTTTTATTTAAGACACCTTTTTAGGTGAGTTGAATTGTTTATAAATGTGATATATGGTTGAATTAAATGTGAACTTAAATGTTATCGTTAATATTTGGGCCCATAGTCATTCATATTTATATGTCAATAGTGAGAGATGAGTTCCAACTTAGAATGCCACAAATGGAATCTTTGAGCATAATTAATTAAATGATCATAACAAAGTTAGTATTATGCGCTATGGATGACACATGGGTTCTTATATAATTCCATGGACAAAATCACTTGGAATTTGGTTATATATTCTATGAGTGATACTCAGAATCCATATGTGGACTTCTAAAGATGGATTGAAAGAAAATATTATTATACATGGCATGAGTGATACTTGGACTCCCTATGCATACTTCCAAGGAAAGACTCACATGATAGATTATTACAAATTCCAAGAGTCATATTTGGACTCCCAATGTGGACTTCCAAGGATGAACATGGTGGGAAGATCATTAGATACACTATGAGTGACAAATACTCATAGTAATTAACAAAAAAATCATTGACGTGAAAATTGTTCCCCATATTATTTTAAAGTCATGGTTTCTCATAGGATGCCATGGATGGTGTTCTGCATCTTATAAATACTCACAGTAATTAACCTAAAAAATCATCATTCTTTTTGGGTTAAGATTATCCAATATTCTTACTTTCATAACACCATCCATCATAAAAACAAGGAAAAATATTTTCTCTACCACATTATTAGTATAAGGAAACTGATATTCAAAATTCCTATAAACAAATGAAAATTAGAATAAATAATACCAGATTTAGTTTCAAACATAGAGACATTATTTTATTTGAATTTTTTTCCAAGATTACAATAGTAGGTAAACTACGTGAGGGGGTGAATTTTAGTCTATAACATGACATAAAATTTTTCTCCACCTCTTGTATTAATACTAATAGTAACATGATGTTACCTTAAAACTATAATACATCAGATTAAAAAAAATAGTATTATAATTTAATCATATAAAAATTTTAAGAAATTTTGAAAAAATCAAACATACAATGAAAAAAACTACGCAGCATAGTAGGCGCACTAGAAATTAACAAAACCAAGAGTATTGATTCAAAAATCATGTACCCCTTAAAATGATATTATAAAAATAAATTTTAACCCAAATAATATAGGGAAGTTTAGAAATAATTAATGGTATCCTTGAATTTAAAAATATGAAAAGGTCTATTTTTCAATCCCCTAGAATCCCTTGACTTTAAACATGTTAAAATGCATCATCTTATACAAAATGGATGCTCATATCTTTCTTCCTATATGAATCCCTTGATCAGCCCTATAAGTATTTTTCACCACTTTTATAGACCAAAATATCATATTTTTATTTTTCATAGTGTATACTTTAATACAATGGGAATAAACAAAAACATCACAATAAGAAATTCTATGAGTTTTACAATGAAAACATATCAATCAAACTCTTATAATAAACAATAAAAAAGTAAATATAATAAAAAGTGCTCACATGAGAACAATATATTGTAGGTATTTAATCTATTACAATCTTATAACTATATCTTGTTCACTTTTCATCTTTTTATTACTTTTAGGTCTCTGTCGCTATTTATAAACTACACTTTAATGGTTGAATTATGAGAATCTAATGTTTAGTTGTAATTTCATTAAAAGAAACTTAATTATCATCTGGTTAACTCAATACTACTTCATATCTTAGTATAAAGTTAGTTCTTCACCAATATAGTGCTCATATATTATGGTGGGTGGAAATTGGACTAATCTTTAAGTTCGCTATATTTTTATTCTTGTCCAAATCAAGATTAAGATCTCTAAAATTAAGATCTCATGATTTTATTTCCTATAAAAACACAACAACTAATACCAAACATAAAGTAAAAATAAAAATATAGTATTAGTGTATTTTTATTTTCAAAACAAAGAATAAATTGATACTTTTACTCAACATTAGGGTGATTATGTTGACTATAAAACTAGAGGAGGGATGAGATATAGATGTCCGCGGGAACTGAGCGGTGATTTTCTTCATCAGTTGTGAGTGGGATACTAAAACTACATGTAGAATACATTAAGGATGATAGTTCAAGATTGGTAAAGGATGAATTATAAATTTGGGATTATTTATTCAAGGGATATGAGATAAGAAGTCTGGAGGATGGATATAGAATTTCATTTATTGATTATCATTCACCAAATGTCCATGGATATGGTGATGATGTGTTTCTTGGTTATGATGCAAGGGGTGAAGCATCATTATCCCTCAGGGTGTGTTCAGACTGTTGATGGATTTTCCAATTCATGAATGGCCTGATGTAGGTAAAGTACTCACTCATTGTTGGTCCATTATGGATTATAGTGGGATTGTGATGGATGTATTGGTTTATAAATATTTTACTTTGTATACACTCATCTATATATGGATATTAATGTAGGAAATCATTGTTGGTGGCCAACTAAGTTGATACTTACACCATGCATGGGTCCCTCGTGACATATAAAAACATTATGGTTTGTGGAATAGAAAAAGAAAAGGGTATTGATACCATATCATAACTATTTGGTGGTATAATGGATTATTTTTAGGGATGTTCATGGATTTTTATGGATGGAACATGTAGATCCTTTGTTTCAAGGTGGATTTTCCTCCTACTATTTTTAGACATGACTATTTATGATTGACCTATGGGAGATCTGGGTTGTTCTTGTAAGAAATATGTGACATTATAGATATTTATTTTCCATAACCCATGTTATATGTTTTTATATTTACTTATGTTTCTATTTTGATAGTTTTTTATACATAGGGTATAATATGACCACTAGCACCACCTAAACCCTCATTTCTTGTCAATAGATTTTAGCATACTGGGAGGTGCACTTAAGGTTCAGGGATCATTGGCTTGGGTGCTATATGGGTGATGAAGGTCAATGATTCTTCAATGTGGTAATATAGAAAGGTTCTTACAATGTGGTATCAAGTAGTTTTTTGTCATTTGGGGTTTGGTAGATAGAGTTTTAGGGATGTGTCGGGACTTGGGACGAATGTATTATTGTGTTCATGTCCATCACAAGTACAAGTTGAAGTCTATGTTTTTAGGAATCCGGGATTATTGTTTTGTTTTTCATGGTCAAATTAGATTTATTTGATTAGGATAAATATGGTACATGATATTCTTGATTTATGGTTTTTACTCTTATCCCTTAGAGGCAATAGGCATAATCATGCATCATTGTTGGTACATAGGGCTCACATGAAATACTATTTACCTGGAATAATCATGCATCATTGTTTTTGCATGTGGTTGTAACATGCTAAACCAAACCTTCACCCCTTGACCTCACTTTCATCTAGTCAGAATGCTACTAGGCCTAAGGTGCATTCATCAAATCATTAAATGTTGGGAATAAATTTTTAGGGTTTAGATAATATCTTTGGGGGATGGTTTACCTTCATAACCCACATCATCCCCATGCCAACCAACATAAAAATTTCATCATGAGGTGTTTATTACTTGAAAATACCAAACCTATAGAAAAATATAACACAACAAATGAATACATAATCCAGATCACATATGATAAATGATAAAGACCTTTCCATTGAAACCAGGTAAACAGTTACATAAAATAAAAAATTTATAAATAATATATGACCCCAATATAGGATGTTATGACAACCCATGGAAATCCCCACCTATATCCCAAGTGACTTTTCCATAAACCCACATCTCTATGAGTCATTTCCTCATAGAGAATCCTCCTCCATGATCATGTTATCACATGTGGGGGTGAATGGATCTTCACACACATTCCCTATATACAATCTTACCATTCACTAGAGTGGGTGAATAAAGTGTAGCATGAGACCTAGTAGGATTTCCCCAATTATCTCCATGCACCCCAAATATGTAAAAATTGACAAGATATAATGATTTTTTAATAATCATGCCTCAATCAATAAAATTTTTACAAGACACTCTTAAATAATGTAAGAATGAACATTATAAAGAAACTATAAATTAATGAGACTAAAATAAACCATATAAACAGCAACCAAAACATGGATTTCCTAAAATCTATATTGAAAAATCACAATCTCTAAATCAAAAAACTAACCCACACAATCATGAGAACAACCAAGATATGAGGTATTCCTTAGAATATGAGTCAAAATCATAATTTTGTATAACTTACTCATGTTATTGACTTCCCCAAAACCTCAAAAAAAATTCCAATAAGTTCCCCTCACCCAAGTGGTACATTTCACTACATCACCTTTCCATTACCGATAAAGTCCCCACACTCTAGTGGGTGATTTTAAGACTTATGACTTATCCCTCAAACAATAAAACAAGAACCAATCCAATCCCAATTATTACCAATAAACATGAATTGAAACCCAAAACTAAAAACTCAATGCCACTAATAACATGAATGAAAAATCAATTCACTTGTAAACCTAATTCCACCATTCATCATTCAAATCAATTCAACACCAAAAAATCAATTTCTAGAAAATACCCACTCACTTTGAATCTCACCACATAATTCTTACTCCAAAACACACAAACACCAAAATAATTGATTTTTATAAGCCAAATATATTTTAAATGCAAATTTTTTATTAATATACAAGTGAGTAAATGAAATCCTAAAAAAATACATAGGATCTCTATGCACTTACTATACATAAAAATCCATATACATCATATCCAGTGAAAAAAAGTTATTCCATGATAAAAAATATTAAAGTATTTATTAAGGTACTTAAATCACTAGAACCAAAATAATAAAATTAATTCAATAATCCCTATAAAAATCAATCAAAACACACCTATTTGTGGTTTCCATATATACCAAGAACATGAAGATAGAGGTGTATTTGGAGGGACATATCATAGATAAAAAAACTCAATGAACCAAGATATAATAGAGATGAGATCTAAAGGTATATAATCACCCAAAATCTACCAAAAATTGCATTAAAATCAATAGAGACAACTGAGAGGGGAATAATTAGATTGAACCCACGGTATTGGTTAAATAATGAAGTTTCAGGGGAGTTTTAAGTGGTTGCATGACCTAAATACACAAACCATTGGAAACCATGAAATAACCTTGAAACCTTTACTGTCTGTGAAAATATCCACCTACATGGTCTTGTTTCATACTCCTGGGTGACCATACTATGACCATGAAGAGTGCTTTGCCTCTTTTCTAACAGCATTTCATGGTCTCAATGACCGTACAAGGACTATAAACCCTCTAAATTATCCTAATTTCACCCCCCCAAACACCTTAAACCTCAATATACACAAAATTTAACATTTACATACCTTAATCAGGGCCCTAAAATAACCCCACCATGGTACATCCCATAATTGGGATGTTAAATCACATACGGTAATGGGATAACTCCAACCTTAAATAGTTTCTCTTGGTAGTCCAAAATATTAATATGATAATAAATACCAATTACATGCAGGTCTAACATGATTTGATCCCAACTATTATGGTATGAGGAACCAAAAAAAATCTATAACTAGGTTATGTAAAATAGATCTTCCATGGTATCATTCCAACTAATAATTTATATCTCTAATAAAACTAAAAAAGTGTAAATACCTCTATCTTTAATATTTGTTTCCTTGAGTTCAAAATACCATTATCATTACACCCTAGAGATAACCTAGAAATACTTCATTAGTGACAAAGAAATCTAAATGTTGGTTATAATGGTCTCTAAATTACATTATGGATTCAAAACTAATTTCAAATTTATGGAATTTACCATATCACCTCATATGTAATGCTTGGTCTCATTGAAGAAGAATTTCTCGATTATACCAAGATAGACCATAATTCCTTGGTATCCTAAAAATATTTTTATAAACACTAATGTTGTACAAACAAAGACCAAATAGAATATACTTGATTCATGTGATACAATGATGTTTTCAACCATGTCAACCCTAAATCATGCTATAAGTAATCAAAAGAACTCTCCAACACCTCTAACACTAGTTATGATTCAAAATATATAACTAAATAACTCTTTTAATATTTAAACCATACTAAATATTTCTCATTTAAACATGGAAAAATGAACCCCAAAAAAATTTCCCAATAAGTCATTATCTCATTATTTCGTGTGAGGCATTAAACTGCACCCAAAAAAAATATGGTTATTTGAAGTTATCACCCAAAAAAATCTACCAACCAAATCATGTCCATGATATGCATCTAGAATTCCATTAATAAACCATAGATTTTAAATTTCATCCAATTTAAACATTTCTTGACCATTATATCTATCCAAGGCTGACCATTACCAGTCCAATATACTTTCATACTCATACCTACCAAACATACATATTAGTCGAATCTTTATTTCTCACTCTACCAGCTTCCAACTATCCACACCACCAGAATTCTCTAGTACCAAACCCATACTCAAGTTAAACTCTACTTGATCCAAAAGTTCTATGTAATTAAGATCTGGCAGATCAATCCACATGATCTATAGAACGCACTCTTTCTAGATCATTGTTAACTTCATGACTACAACCATTTGACCCATCCATAACTAGAATAGTGAATGATTACAACATTTTTGTCAATACTTAAATGCTCCTACTTTTTATACTAGGATGTAATAAATATTTTATATAATCCATAACATCCCTCTCTAAACTTAACAACATATTTACCAATTTCTAAATATTCACATGAATTTTTACCTTAGTGTGAAATGCTACCACATGAATGGTGAAATAACCTATACACATCCTATTTTATTAAGGAATGAAGGCCTAAATGGGTTCTAAAATATTTTATGAATTATTATGTATTTTCCATTGATCTAAAGTCTCCCCATCATTTAAGGAATCCCTCAAAGCTAAAAATTTAGAATCTATGTACCATGTATATGTTACTCTATTACAATGGGATTATACATCAATAAAATCCTCCCCATAAATTGGTGGTTATACCATAAATCTTTCCACCCTTGGGGAATTATTAAAAGTGAGAACCTTAAGGGATCAGCATAATCTGATACCCATTATAACACACTTCTTTTTTATCAACGCATCCTAACCATTCACCTCCTAATGTGAAAAAATGCCATGAATCACATTCAATTACAATATATCACCCATTTCACTTTTGAAATTCATTTTTAGGTTACCCAAACAAGTATAATTTCCATAAACATCCAATGGTGTGCTTCTCACAAGGATATGTCCCCATATTCACAACCAGGAAATATAGCCATCTATAGGTTCTAGCATGACCCGATATCACCTCCATAGAACCCATAAAACCTATTTTGTAAACCTTTATTCAAGGTCTATACAAATCATAGTGCTCCACAAGACCATTATATATTTGTACTAATAATCCACCCTCAGAATCCTTAAACCTAGAAAGATATATCCTTGGGTGAGAGACTCACTTGGTTTAACTGATATAGGCATGACCTCTGGCTACCTATCCACTGCATCATAATTTCAATTCCACATTAAATTCTCTTATTGAATTCACTATAACTTAGACACCAAGAAAATTCAATAATATCCCCACTAATCCATTAAAAACCCCAACATCCCAAATCATCCAACAACCACCCCATTACGTAACTACCAATTGTGATGAACTAGGAAGCTAACCATGTTAGTGACCCAATTTACTATCTCAGTTATAATATGGTTCCCTTAAGTATTTGATCATTTACTAACCATACAGAGAGATCTCCTTACTCTGATGAAAATACCTCAACACACAATTCCCTATTTTCTAAGCCACATAGAATCATTCTTAGTGCAACTCCTGATCTTGTATCCGCATAATTAAACCCCTTAGGGAATATTTTTCTTATCATATAAAAATAAAATAAATGTGTTACCACCATCCTAATATTGGTTCATTACCATAGACACTGCCTATGCATGATCATTCCTAATGTTTCCATAGAAATCCACAATATGAATCCAAATCACCATGGAAACAAGATAGTCCCCAAATATATGGGAAATTTATTTTTATATAATTCTCATCATAAAAATAAACCATTATTCCTCACATGATAACTATTGTTTTACATTCCTAACAAAGATCAATGATTCAAAATTGAGATTTAGGTTATGTGATTCCATCAACTACTTACGAGATACATAATATGACTCTCTTTTCTTACTAGATTGGAGGGTATCCAAGAAATATTTGTATCGTATACAATATAAATAACTATAGTGTACCCATTCACACTACCACAAGGTATTAATACCCACAAAACACAACTATTTAGCTCCACTTAAGCTTCCATAGTATCTATCCTAAAATATCTAGGCTCACATGCCTAACCATTTAACCATGAACCCCCAGTATATTGGTTACATGTCTCCCATCATCAAGATATAGGACCTGACTTTATATATACCCATAGCCAATCCATGTTCCTAATTTAATTACAAGATTGCATATTCCTAGAATTCAATTACAATAATAGGAAGAATATAACCACTCCTATCATCTACAAGGGAATCCATGTATCTTTTGTAGTTCCACATTTCCCATTCCACCTAAAAGGATAGTGTTCAAAATACCCTACTACCCCATTGAACGCTCATCTCATCACAGAATTGAGTCATACCACATTAACACTAGGCTTCCCCACCTAGAAAAAAAATACCATACACCTTAATAGTTGAAATATTCTGACTGTACACCAATATTTCATAACAAAAAACATCAAAATCATATTGTTTCTAAGAAACCATATACCAAGAATACATAAAATTCATTAGAAACATCTAATGTAGCTATAAAATCATAGATATGAAATTCCCAATGATTCACTCACACAAACTCACAAGAGGTATCCTCTATGAAATCATTCTCCCATGCACAAGGAATAACCTAGAAACCAAAAATATAAACTAATTATCAATGCTTCTATAATCGATGTTCATGACTTATTCCAAATTACCCATGTTTTCAACTTGTAAAACAACCACTATTAAACTTACCATATTATCCCACCAAATAAATATAAGCATTATTTCACATTACTCAAAAAGTGTGCCTCAAGTGACCACTACCATATACTAGGTAACCACCCCTCCCTGAAGAATCTATTCTGTAACACTCACATGACCACTACCCTACCATACTTTAGTAAGTAATCCCTCCATGAAGGGAATACCTAGTAGAACACAATCTACCCTTATCAAGAACACTCAAAATTAAAGAAACCAATAATTTCACAAATATAACTATTTAGAAATCATATTTGAAATCCATTCACTTCAAACAATCAATTTTGAAAATAACCAGTTCTAAACAACCAATTTTGAAATCCATTTCACAATAAAAAAACATAATTTTATCAAATACATTAAACCATGATGTATTTCCTATCCATGAATGCCAATATAACGCATGAAGACAAAACATAGGCCATTAAGACTACCCATATAACTCCCCACATGAATCCAAATCGACTCCTCCAAGCCAATATATCTCCATGAGTCTTCCCCTCATCAAGGATATTTCTCTATGCCTATTTCAACACAAGAGAGGGAGAAAACATCCTTGTACCTATTCATTATATACAACATACCCATCCACTAGAGTGTATGAAAAGGTAGTGAGCACTAGACCCACTATAATTTCCCAAATGAACCCAATAAACCTTGTATATGCAAAAACCATTAAGATTCAATTATTTTTTATAAAACATTCCCCAGACCATTACATTTTTATAAAATGCAAATAAAAAATGTAAACAATAACATTATTAAGAAACCATCAATTAGTGCAACCAACATAAACCTCAAAAACATAAAATATAACTATTATCTCCAAAAATATAAGTCAAACCAAGAATAATATCCAAACCAAACACCAATATATACACCTAGGTGAACAACCAAGACTTGAGAGATTCCTTAGACTATGATTCACTATCACAATTGGGTATCAATTACTCATGAGAGGACTGACTACACCCAAACCTTACCCTATTATTTCTAAAATGTCCCCACACCAAATTGGGATTTTCCACCACAACACCTTGATATTTTTGACAAGGTCTCCACACATAATTGGAAGTTTCCAAGAATCATGCCTAACACCTCATACTAAAAAACAATCACCAATCTGATATGAACCATTACCAATCAATATGAATCATAACTTAACACCAATAACTCAATGCAATAAATACCATTTATAACAAATCAAATAACTTGGAAACCCAATACCATAATTCAACACTAAAAACATTTTTTTGGAAAATGAACATGCACCTAAAAATCACCATATCATGTTCACTCAAAAGCACACACACGCACACAAAAATATTTGATTTACACTAACCAAATCCATCACAATAACAAAATAAATTAATCATTTAAAATAAATTTAACTAATTCTACACCAAAAACATAGGATCTCTATATAGATGGAAAACATGATAAGAATCTTAACTCATATTCAGTGAAAATGTGATGTTATTCCATGAAAATCAATATATAGACTCTCCTTATGGTTCTCACATCACTAACAAAAAAAGCTCTAATAAACACAATAATTACCACCAAAACTTCCCAAAACCTATCTTTTTAGGGTTTCCAATTAGAGAAACCATGGAAAATAGAATATAAAGGATCTAAAGGGATTTACATTAGATCTAAACACCCAAACACTAAGATCTAAGGGTAATTAGATCTGAAGGGAATTAATTTACCAAAATTTACCTAAAATCTACATATGGTTTAGATATCCAAGTGAGAGGGGAAGAAAAAAACCTCCCAAATCGGGTAAATAATGATGTTTTAGGGGCAGTTTTTAAGTGGATTCATGGCATGACTACACAGTCTTAGGTGACCATGAAATGATCGTGTAACCCTTAATTTCTAAAAAAACACCCAACATGCATGATCCTACTATACGATCCCATGCGATTGTGCTACAACCAAGCAGAGTGTTCTCTCACCTTCCCATCCACCCTGTATGGTCCCAACGATTGTATTATGACCATTAAAGACCTATAAATTCCCCATAATTCACCTAATTTAATCATCAAGAATCCCAAAACTAAAAATATATCAAATATAACCTCTATATACCTTAAAACAAGGCCCTATATTTAGGTTCACAATTTTGGTTGTTGTTGATTATGTAAATATTGTGTGTGGTACTTTATTCCACATATTGGTGGGTGGGATCAGTTGTGAGTAGGGAAGTGTATGGGGTAGTGAGAAGAACTACCCATGATAAGTTTTTCCCTATTTGATATATCTCTATTGTTAAATATGTATTAAGAATGGTATTTTTTTCTTAGTATTGTGACATCTCAGTATCCTTCATTACAACATTTGGAGGGCAGAGATGTGGTACCACTGAGGGATGAATCAGTTAGGCCCCCTAACAGATAGGATGAGAATTATCCGCATGATAAGGCTATCGGGCATATAATGAAACTAGTTGGGAATGTTCAGTTTTTAATGATCAATCGATGGCGATTTTGATATGGGTTATTTAGACTATTAACTAGGGGACTTAGGGAGTTGACATGTCTATGGTGTATCTAACAAGGGATTATTATACACACCCTCCATTATTTTAAGGAGAGGGATAACTCGAGAAAACCAAGTTTTAGATCGATTTGGTTTTGAATATCTTTGATCATATATAGAATAATCTTAGGTGGAGTGTGAGGATATCTAGATACATTATTAGGGTCTTAGTGAGAAACTAGTGGGACATCTAGGTATAGGCTAGTACAAGTGAGGGGATGGCATTGTAAAACATCGAGGAAATGTTATTTGAGCACTTTTCCCTCAAGATGCATAGGGTGGAATGATTCCATGAGTTCACTCACTAGGTGTGGGGGTAGACTTTAGTCTTGGATTGTTTAACTAGGTTAAGACACCTATTTTAATTTTCATTGGAATTAGAAAGAAATGAGATCACTAACATTGAGTGATTTTAGGATGATACTCAACATGCTATAATGGTTCAAGTGAATATTTTAAGGTAGACCTCATTTTTTGAGGTAGTAATCTAGGAGTTGATCATGAAGTAGAACTTAACCAACAATATTATACCTAGATAGTTAATTGTACCAGGTTCCACCGATAGTAGGGATTCTAATAATCAGAATAAGGGGTTTATGGAGACCCAAAAGGGTAGTCAGAATAGGGGATTTTCATTACCGCATTAGAGTGGATTTTCTTTGAGAAGTCACGAGTTTGGGATGGAAGGGAACATCTGGACGTAGTGTGATTTATCACTTAAGGAGTGTTGAGCTTGTGGTCAAATAAGACATCCAAATAGGTTCTATCAGATGATCTCATAGTCAGCTAGAGGTCATAGATCTGGTCAAACTCATGAGTTTGAGGTGCGACCATGTGTAGTGTCAAGAGGCAGTTGTTGGATTTGACGATGCAAGTAGGCTACAGAAGAGGATAGGGTGATCAGTAGTGGGGGTATTGGCCAACACTGAGTGTGACTCTATAGTAAAGATATACATCATAAGGTCAGGGATTAATTAAATTGCATGTGGTAAATCTATAGTACTTGGAGATTGCAGGAGAGACATTGATGGTTAGGGGTACACCGTGATCATATTGATTTTGGATTTTCATGTTGGGTGCTGGTACGTAATGTGTGTTTTGTATAAGTGGACCATCTTAAGTTTCTCAGAATAGTTTATGTATTAAACTATACAGTGGAAGAATTGGGAAATTGATGTGGTTGTATTTTGATATAAGTTTTTGACAAATTTCCTTTAATTTAATTTTTTTGACTACTTGAATTGTGTTTTAATCGATTAATTTACAATTGATGATAATTTAGCATTAAATTAATAATGCTTTTAATTTTAAGGTTAATTAATGTCTTTTTGGTTTTAATTATAATTTTTATCAAACTTTTAGTTATTGTTTATTTTTTAATATTCTTTTAAAAGATTAATATTTGTGTTTTTGTCTAATTATGTATTGTATAAATTCAATTTTTATTTTCCCTGTTTTTGTAATTAATTAATTAACTAAAGTGTAACTTTTAATTTGTTTTATTTAAATAATTTAATAATTTGTGGCATTGAATTATAATTCAATTCTTTAATACATTTTTATCATCTCTTTATTCTGACAATTAATTGATTAGTTACTTATTTTGGGACTTCTGTTTTTAATTAATTATATTTTATTTGATTTTAAAAAAATAATCAGTATAGATTTTATTTTATTTAAATATTTAGTTTCAATAATAATTAATTAAAAAATGAATTATGATTTTGATTTTATGTTATTTTTTGTTAAATTGTCAGATTATCAAATTTAGTCATTGCAGGCGTTCAAAGGTGGGCTGAAATCAGAGGCGCTATGTAGGCTTCTTAATCGGCTTGTTTGTTGCTGCAGACATTTCTCCAGGTCAGTGGGTTCGATGGGCACCTCCTCTACAGGGCACTAAACTCAATATTGACGGGTCCTTCATGGCTGGCCAGATGAGAGGGGGTGGTCTGCTCCGTGACTCCAGTGGCTCCGTTCTCTTTGCCTTTAGTGCATTCTACGGTCCAGGGAACTCCATGAGCGCGGAGGTGCGTGCTTTACATTTGGGTATCCTGTTGTGAAAAGAGTTCGGGATGCGGATTTCTGAAATTGAGTCGGACTCTGAGGTGTTGGTGCGCACTATACAAGGGAAGCTGGCCCCTCCGTGGGATCTGATTTACCATTTTAGACAGTGTTCTTTGGAGTTCAGTTCAAAGCAGGACATTCGTCATACGAGAAGGGAAGCCAACTTTGCAGCGGACGCCTTGTCTCGGGTTGGAAGTGCTGAGGATCCTCTCCTTATTTTCAACAGTTTGGGTTCTCTCCCGGCGGAATGCCAGAATTTTGACCAAGGGGATGCCATGGGACTTCATTATTTCAGACCTCCCTAGGTCTTTTTGCTGTTTCCCTTGATGGGTTTTGCCTATCCCACTTTTTAATAAAAAACAACTTTCAGTCAGCCAGTGTTTTCAACTGGTGATTTCTTTCCGAGCTTATTTCTTTTCTTTAAATCTCTAAAATTTCTCCAGAATTGCAATTGTTAATTAGCCGACTGATTTTTGATGATTGTTCCTATGTCGATTCGTTTTCTTGTTTATTCCGCTCAAAGAATGACCGAAATCCAATCAACATGTGATGTTCATCAATTGTGGACTATTAACTGAGTCTGGATATTGGAGTTTGATGGATGGCTTTCATTGTTTAAACCTTTCAATTCTCAATTGAGAATTGTGAGCACGGCAGGAGCTTGATTTTGCATTTGATCTCGATGATTATTGTGTGCTTCTGACAATCCGTAACAAAAGGAGGTCGATAAAAGAGATTTCAATTGTTGACCATGAATTTTAATACTTGAACTGTGTTTTGAGGGAGTTTATTGATTGAAATCTTTCAAAGCAGTGAATAATGGATGAAACGGTAGAATCACTAGTGTAGTCTGATGTTTCATTTCTGAAATCTCTCCACTTCATACACTATTTATTGTTTGGTCTTGTCTTCATGTCTTTTAGTTTATAAAATCAGAGATTTTTTTTTTACAGTCCTAGAAATCCCATTAAAAATATA
The DNA here is from genome assembly GCA_963277665.1 of Viscum album. Taxonomy (NCBI): domain Eukaryota; kingdom Viridiplantae; phylum Streptophyta; class Magnoliopsida; order Santalales; family Viscaceae; genus Viscum; species Viscum album. The sequence continues at coordinate 1,847,959,360 of OY728150.1, forward strand.
ATAGCTAAATAATAATATTAATAAATCGTGAAAAAGGAACTATGTAGTGGTAACCTTCTTGGGATACAACCCTTGGTGCTACTTCACTATAGTATTTAGGAGATTGAAAATTTTTAGTTAGGAGGTGACAACGACACCAAAAAACTCACTCTTCAATTGGATCCATTTCTGGGTAGGCTACCAAGGAGTTTCTAAAAAATAAAAAAAATAAAAAAACAAACAATTGAAACTTGAAAAAAATTAAAAAATAATAAACTAAAAAACAATAAGAACAAATGGAATCCGTCTCACCCTTAGAAAATTTATTTGGGTATTTTTCCTATAGTACTAGGATGATTTTCAGGACTTCTAATGGAAATTAATTCAAAATAATGATTGAAGAACATAAAGTAGATTTGAATCCACAAGTCTTTGAAGCTTTAGTTGAGGAACTTCATGAATTTTCAAATTTTTCCCTAAACTCCAAATAGAAGAATTTTTATTCCCATATTTTGACGAAGAAATCCATGAGGTTTAGGTTGAAACATAAATAAAATTCACTTCTTTATATGAATGATTTTTCCAAGGCCGTGTAAGTAGAACAAGGGCTGTTAACTAGATTTTGATATTTTCAACCTTTTCTATTTTGAACTATCTGAATCTAAGATTTTTACTCGGTACCCTTGTTATAGAAATGGTGACATAACATCAACTTTACATGACCAAGAAGTGTTATAAGTGTTTGAGGTATAAGGTAATTATTTTGGAGAATATAAGTAAGAGATGGAGCTATAACTTGACACAATATCCTTAAAAGGAGAATTGGAGCTGGAAATAAAGGAGAAGGTTGTCCATTTGAAAGTTAAGATGAAATTTTTTTATCTACTAATTTTCCTAGAAGAAATTGAAGGACTAGTAGACACTTCTCTTTTTAGAGTAGTCTAAGAAGGTTCCCATGTATTATTCCTCCACCTCCATCTGATAAATTGCACCCCAATATTAGGGGGTGGATGGGCCGCATTGCATCCATGGGAACCTCAACATAAGAATAAAGCTAACCATCTATGGGAATGAGACGACGTGGTGGTTCTTACCACACAAGCCCGATCCACCAATGGATTCAGGATATATTAAAAGCTATCTAGCCGCACATAGTTTAAAATGTAGCACCCCTTAGGGGTTTAACCCAATATTTCTCTTCTCTTTAATCTATTTCCATTTACTTTCAATCATAGCTTTTAAATTTCAATAAACCTTTTAATTTTTCTTGTTTTTATTATATAAAATAATGTAGATGGGAAGGATATCCACAAGCTGCTCTGTTTGTTTTTCACCAGTAGAGTCAACTTGGGCCCTCTCTCCATCATTTAGAGAAGATGCTTTACAATTTTCAATATCACATAATCTATCCCCCAAAATATGATCATATACATAAACTATCTATACACACACAAAAGAACTTTTTATTAGAAAAGCAGGAAGAGGCAGAGATACCTATAAAATAACTTACAGAGGCCTGAAGAAACGGAGGCCGAGAGCATCTGCTTTACCAAAAATAGACCCCTCCAGGGGGAAGATCCAAGGCTAGAAAAGAAATGAAAGCGATCAATGTGAGAAGGTTTGGAGGCTTGGAGGCTTGGAGGTCCGCAACCGCATTTCCTTTGTGCTAGGTATGGAGAATAGAAGTCTGTTCGTTCATCAACTCCTTACATCTTCTGATGTTGTACTCAATAGATCAAGGGGTTGGTCCTTTTCTAGAGACCGCATTAAAAACAGTGATGGAATCAGTTTCAATCTCTTTTAGAGGGATATTTCTCTGTTTTCAAAGATCCAGACTGGTGAACTGCGCTTGAGCTTCAGCTTGGAGAGTGTCACCATTCCTGAAGAAAGCATAGAATGCTACAATGATTGAGCCCCTTGAATCCCTAATAACGCCCCCGCCACGCATAGAGCCCAAGAGGAAAGAACTATTCGAGTTTAGTCTGTATCCCTATGTTGGAGGAGAACAGCTAATCCATCTCCCATGGGCCGTGGTATTGGCCATGGATCCGGGGCACAACAGGAAGAATTTGAGAGAAGGGGCTGTCTCCAGGACACTGCATAACCTTTCCAGATCCAGAATTAAAAGTTTAGATTTAAAAAGAATACCTGGGATAGAACCTGGAGAATTTTGGTGTCAGATACTATTCCTGGAAGACCATAGGATCCAAAAACCTGCTAAAAAAATGAGAGCCCTGGCTTTCCTCTCTGCCCCAGCCTGATCAACACCTTGGAACCAGCAGAAAAGGAAGCAATCGGTAGAGAAATCCTGGTCATGCCACCTAGTAAATTGACCAAACTGGCCCCAAACATCTTTATCCCACTCACTGTTAAAGAATAAATGCTCTGTAGACTCAACCATCGAACCCTTGCTGTAGGTACATTTCGAGACAAGAGAAATACCCCTCATCAGTATATTCTCATCAGTAGGAAAAGCTTTATGACAAACACGCTAAACTGAAAAATTGAACTTTGTAGGAAGCTCTTTACACCACAAAACCTCACCTCAGGAGTCTTGAGAGAATGAATTTTCTTGCAACTTTAGGTAGTCCTTAACAGAGAAAGAACCTGAAGTTGAGCTGGAAAAAACACATCTGTTGAGCACAATGCTGTTGAAAAAATTCCATTGGTTTTCGTCCAAAGTAGTATGAATAAAAGTGGGATGGGCACTGGCCTCTTTGAAGCTGATTTCTGGAGCAGGACACCCAGGAAACCGTAAAGTAGTTCCAGACCAGTTTTGGTGCCAAAAACTGATATCACCCTTACCAATGATCCATCGACAATGGAGCTAGAGAGTAGGAATATAGGGCTGGACAGTCTTCTGGATGATGGTGGGCCTTAATCTGTGCGAGATCAGATTCGTTCCCTAAGTAAGAGACATGTGTTTGCCCCAAAAAGTCTTCCCTTCAATGATCTCCTAGGACAGTTTAGCATGCAAAGCCGACATTGATCACAAAACACTCCTGATGTTGATTCCTCCTTCCATAATGGGCTTAGCAAGATTTTTCCAAGAAACCCAGTGATACTTGCCTTCACAATGATTGTCCCAGAGGAAGGAGTTCATAACACTCTCTAGATTAGATATCGCTTTCTTTGGAACTTTTAGGCATCACATAAGCTATAACCTGAAGAAACTTTAAGGTAACTCTTTTTACAAAAAATCTAGTTTTATTTTACTTGAGTTGATTTTTTCTAGAATTAAATGTTTATTTTTTTCATATTTAGGAGATTTTAAGCTAATTGGAGGGTTTTCCCAAAGATAATAGGGGGAATTTGAGTAGATTAAAAGAATAATAAATGTTCTAATTTTGGTGACTGATTCATTAAAATTCTTCCAATTTTTATGTTTTTTTTCAAATCTGTTTACTGATACTGCCGATTTAAACTTAGTTTGTTTGAATTTTTTTAAAATGGAAGAACATTTCTATGCTGAAAATTAGTTGTTAAACATGCTGGTTATTGCATTTTTGTTTGGATGTTTTTTATTGTGCATTAGTGATGAAAATTTATTACTTTGCTGGAAATATTTTTTAATAATTTATTGAACATGCAATAGTTTACATACCTTACTCTTGAACCAAATTATTTAAGTGGTAGCCAGTATAAAGCTCTTGGGCATGTTGTCAGTTATTTATAATTTATGTTGTGTTGAAAAAATTATTTGTGGTTTCTTGTGACACTTTTTTACATGTTTGTAATATAATAAATTACTAAATAATTTTGAAATTTAAAATTGAATTCACATGTCTCTCAACCATGGATTCAATATTGGGTACAATGTTGAGTTATAGTTTTGGGGAAAGAGTCTTTCAATATGATTAACTGTACTATAATGTGAACTCATAAAAACCCCTAATTTTATTTTGAAATGATATTGTTTTTCAAGTTTCAATGAATCATTTTCAGTGATTTTAATGTTTTCTGATGTTTGAATGTTGTGTAGACACTTCTATGAGATTAATACTCTTATACCTCTTGGATTTATTTGGGTAATTAATTTTTCATTTCCCTCTTGAAAAGGGGTTTACTTTGGTATAATATTGTGTGATTTTTTTTACAATTACCATTGCCCTTGATTTTTTGAATTTGTATTTAAACACGTAAAGAATGCATTCAAATGAATTGCCAAATGAAAATCCTATTCCAGGTTTAATTAACTCTTATTATTTAAGCTATTAGATGAGTTAGTTATTCTTCCCTTTTTAATTATTAAATTTTCTCATCCAAAAATAGTGTCTAAATTATTTTTATAACCAATTATGTGAGTCTATTATGCTAGAGTTAAAGAGAAGTTTGGACTTTCATTTGAATTCAAATTTAATTAGGTTTAATCTGTTTTCAAATTTTTAAGGTCAATCATCTTTGTAAAATATGAATTAGTTTTTCACTAAATATATTTAATTTCTTGAGGATAAAATTTTACACTTATTGATGAAAATCCAAGGGGGGAAATCATTTTGAAAATAAAATTTTATGACCATCCAATATTTCAAACTTAAGATTCATTTATTTCCACTAAATTTGTCTTATTGTTTGTTTAAGGATAAGAAAAGGTCTAGAATGGGGGAATTTGATGTGACTGTGTTTTGATACAATTTTACCACATAATTTCTTTAATTTAAACGTGTTTTAACTACTTAACTTATGTTTTAATTGATTAATTTACAATCAATGATTATTTTGTGTTAAAATAATAAATCTTTTAATTTTATGGTAAATTAATTTATTTTATGGTTTAATTATAATTTTTTTTCAAAATTTGATTTATTTTTTAATTTTGGATATTCTTTTGAAATATTAATTTTAGTTTTTTTTGTTTAATTATGTATTATGTTAATTTAATTTAAATTTTCCTTGTTTTTTTAATTAATTAATTAATTAAAGTGTAACAACTAATTTTTTTCTTTAAATAATTTAATAATTAGTGACATTGAATTATAATTCAATTCTTTAATACATTTTACCCCCTCTTTATTATGATAATTAATATATTAGTTAGTTATTTTAGGACTTTTGTTTTTAATTAGTTATCTTTTATTTCATTTAACATAATAATTAGTACCAATCTTATTTTATTTAAATATTTTGTTTCATTAATAATTAATTAACAAATTAATTTTGATTTTGATTTTATTTTATTTTTTGTTGAATTATTATTTTCATTTTTTTATTATCTATTTGGATAGTGTAGTGACAAATCCATTTTTTGAAGCCCCCAAGTATCCAAATGTGTAGACCCCCACGAAGGGGAATTTTTGAGGAATGATGTTCCTATGCCAAAATTAAAAGTGGGGTTTGATGTAGGAGTTTGCATGAGCTCGTAGGAGAAGATGTCAATTTTCATTCAAGTGTCGGTGAATATGGTTCAGCTGTTGATTGTGTAGCTTGGGAGTTGACAGCGTTCTTGATGTGTTACAAGCCCATTGATGTTGTTGGCCTTTTCAATTTTGTTGGTTCATCAATTGCTTGTTTATTTTTCCTATGCAGGGATGATTGACCTCGAATGACTGGGGAATCGAGCTTCCCACTTCTTCGGCTATGGTAACAATGTCGAATGTGTGCCATGCGGTTGGAGGAATCTCCCAATGAGTTGGAAGATCTTGGAATTCCTGTTGAGTTCATCCATGGGTGAAACTGGTTTGGAAGTTGATTGAACCCATTCATTTAGAATGCATTATTTTCATTTATTAGGTCCTCAGGTATTTTTTGAAATGAAAATGAGGTCAAGATACTTTTGTTTGATGATGAAGGTGATTACGCTGAGAATTGCGGTCAACCTTTTGTCCAACTGATTTTAGAGGTGATGAGTTATTCACCCACCAATGCATGGAATGATGGGTGATGGGTGAGAGGTGTGCCCGAGTGGTATGAACTTGTGGATTAAGATTGAGTTTTATAAAACGTTCCCTAAGATGTGAATAATGGTATTTTTATGTGAGAAATTAATCGTGACAAGTGGAAGTGGTGGCAGAGTTTGTTTGAAAGATTTTGTTAAAATAACAAGGCATTGACAGAAGGAAAAGGAGAAAAAAACACTGCCATTGATGACAGACTTGTTATATTAGCAAAGTGAGTCGGTGTGAAGAATTAAAATAAGGTTAGAAATGAATTCTAGATATTCATTCTAGATTATGAAAAGCGGGGAGGATTCCTCTAAAAAGAAGTGGACAACAACAAGATTACATTGTACGATGATGGAAGTGGAGTGATGAAGATCATATTAAAGTGAATTTAATTTGTTTTCAAAAATTTAAGGTCAATAATCATTGTAAGATAGAAATTAGTTTTGAATTAAAAGTATTTAATTTCTTGATGGTAAATTTTTATAGTAATTGTTGAAAATCCATGGGGGGAAATCATTTTGAAAGTCATTTTTTTGTGGTCATCCAGTATTTCAAACGTAGGATTCATTTCTTTCCACTGAATTTGATTTATTTTTTTCTCGAGGATAAGAAAAATCCTAGCATGAAGGAAATTGATGTGACTATATTTTGATACAATTTTCCCACATAATTTATTTAATTCAAATGTGTTTTAACTACTAATGTTGTTGGATTGGTGTAGCCCGATCCGGTTGGGGCCGAATGCTTGTGGCCCGCAACTGTCGCGGGTCGAACTCCGCGGTGAGCTCGTTGAGGGTTGTAGGGGCAACGCACCCCTGCACCGGGGGTTTGAGGGCCGAATGCCCCTGACCCAAATTTTCGGATTGTAGCTACTCTAACCACTGTAGCAGAGCTGACCGACCGACACCGACAGACACTGTAGCAGTGCGAACTTCGGAGTCAACTATACTGTTGCACTTTTGACTTCCAGTCGGCAGCACTGTAGCACGTTTGACAAAGGTGGCCATCTTTCACTGTAGCGACGCGAACTTCCTGTTCGGAATAGTGGATCGTCTTCTTCATATGTAGCCCATTTCGGGCTAGGGTTTTTTACCTGAAAAACCATGTAATTGTGCTCCCGATATAGTGAATATTCTGCCACTCCGTGGATGTAGGGATTATTCCTGAACCACGTAAATTGTCGTGTTCTCATTTATTTCTTTTTTTCCCTTTTACTCTTCTGTGTTTTGTCATTTCTGTCGCTGTAACTCCCTACGTTTTTCACAACAAATGTTATGTTTTAATCGATTAATTTAAAATTTATGATAATATGGTGTTAAATAAATAATGATTTTAATTTTATGATTAATTAATGTATTCTATGTTTTAATTATAAATTTTCTCAAACTTTGAGTTATTGTTTAATTTTGAATATTCTTCTAAAATATTAATTTTACTATTTTTTTAACTATTTACTCTGTTAATTCAATATATATATATATATATTTGTAATTAATTAATTAATTGAAGTGTAACATTTAATTTCATTTTAAATAATCTAATAATTAGTGAAATTGAATTTTAATTCAATTATTTAATACATTTTATCATCTCTTTATTCTAATAATTAATTGATTAGTTAATAATTTGAGGAGTTTTTTGATTAATCATATACTATTTGATTTAATAAATATAATTGGTATAGATTTTATTTTATTAAAATATTTAATTTCATTAATAGTTAATTGAAAAATGGATTTTTATTTTTATTTTGTTTTATTTTTTTGTTTAATTATTATTTTAGTGTTTTTCCTTTTATTATTTGTTTTTTATTATTTTAGTGTTTTTTAGAGGAATTTTTGAGGAACCACATACACAATTTTCAATTGGCATCACATAGCTAAAATTCAAAGGGGGGATTTCATGTAGGAGTTTTCAAAGCGAAATACACGTAACCATTTTTACCCTCCTTTACATTGTCGTTCATTCAGGTACGTGAAAGCCACACACCTGATTTTCTACAATAGAAGTGAAGAAACCATCGAGCTCATACACCTAAAGACAGAGAATCTGAGACCTCACCACATCTGTTGATGCCGATAAATCCAAATCCAAGCTCAATGAATGTTTAAGAACACTTGACATTGTTTGTGTTGTTAAATCAAAGTTGAGCAGTTAATGTGGTTCTGATATCCATCTGCTATCACGAGGAAGAAATAAGTCGTGACCGAACTCCTAGCCATCGCTAATGAAGATAATATGTGAAGTCACCATATTGGGAAGAAGATAAGAGTCTCATCCACCATTGATGTAGATCTTGTTCGAGTTCAAGATCTTAAGAGATGATTCTGATTTGCATTCGAGCATCAGTGAAGATGGTTCGACTATTTATCATGGAACACAAGAGATGACATCATTTATGATGTGTTGTAAGACCATCGATGTTGTCGTTTTTTTTTGATTTTGTTGGTTCATCAATTGCTGGTCCCTTTTCCTATGTGGGGAAGATCGATGTTGAATGATGGGGGCATCGAGGTACCCACTTCTTCAGTTATGGTAACGAAGTAGAATGCACACCGTGTGATCAGGGGAATTTTCCAATGAGTTGGAGGAGATTGGAAAGCCAATTATGTTTGACCATGGTTGAACCTAGTTTGGAAGTTGTAATTCCATCAAACTCATTGACATAGAAGGAAAAAAATTTATCTTATTAGGTCTTTATTTGTTTTTTCAATGAAAATGAGGTAGATATTCTTTTGTATGGTGATGAAGGTGGTGACATTGAGAATTTTGGTTGACATTTTATTCAAGTGACTGTAGAGGTGAGGAATTCTTCACCCACCGATGCATGGAATGATGGGTTAGAGGTGTGCCCGAGTGGTCTACACCCATGTATCAATATTGATTTTAAAAAAAGTTTCCACCTAAACACAAAAAATAATATTTTTTGAGGAGAAATTAATAGTAACAAGTTGAAGTGGTGGTGGAGTTTATTGGAAATATTTTGTTAACTAATAGGGTTTTGATAGAAGGAAAAAGAGAAAAAATATTGCCACTAATAAAAAACATGTCATATTATAAAATTTATTCAGTTCGTTGAATTAAATTAAGGAAAGAAGATGGATTACAGATATTCATTCTAGATTTCAGACAACATGGATGATTCCTCTAAAAAGAACTGGGCTACAGAAAAATATATTTTACGACGATGGAACCATAACGATGGAGAGTAGATCCAGAAAATTCTATAGATAGCTTGAAGAATATTTGTTCTCTATAACACCTGGATATTTTTATGAAATATCTCCCTTTTAATAATTTTATTTCTTCAATAGCTTTGCATTATATGCAACATTGAGTTTAAACGAACCACAATATACTATTAATATATTATTTTTTAAAATGAAATTTATCACTACTCTATTGGATTGATGAATATGAATATGACTAACTAAATTATGAAAAATGTATGGTTATATATTTTAAACATTAATTCATTGGTCATCAATTGATTATAAATGAAAATAAAAATCATCTAAAATGAAAAAGAAGTATTTTTTCTAAAAAATTCCTTTAATGCGCACAATGTATTTATTTTTTAATAAATTATATTAATAATAATTAGTGAATTATTTTAATGAAATATATATATTATTTACTTGAATAAAATTTTTAAATAATAAACAAATAGTTAGATAGGCATAGGAAAGAATAAATCCAGTCTTATGCTTAAAAATGTATTTTTTTCCACAAGAATGCAGTTTTTATCAAATTTTGCACACTTAATTTAAAATTAATTTCTAAAATTTATAGGTATTGAATTAAATAAAATGAATTTATTATTTAGAATTTGGGGTTTCAAAATTTTAAATTAGGCCCCTTGTAATTTTGGTCAATATAAATATTAACTATGATAAAATTTATCACTTCGGTAAAGGGTAAATCAGGTTAAACTGGATAAAAAATAATTGAAAGGGCCATAATTTATAATAAAAATTGTTATTTAATGAAGTGAATTATACCCTTAACACCTTAGGTTCTAAATTTATTTGTTTAATGGCAACTTATCCATGTAAACAACTTATATACTATTTAAATCAAAAAAGTTACAAAATGTCACTCTCTTGGTTTTTAACATGTCTTATGTGTCCACATAGGGTCAAAAGTAAGCGATGAATGAAAATAAATGTTAAATTTTAGAATAATAAAATTATTTTCATAATAATAGTTTTTTTAAATATACAATGACATTAATTTCTTATGAAACACCGATTCAGTATTTCTCAATTTAATACTAATATATAATAAATAAATTTAAAAATATTAAAAGTGATATAATTTAAATGAGTTAATGTCAAACAAAAATTTTATATATCTATAAGACTTATTAGGGAGTTTTTAATGCATTATATTTGAATTCCCCCTTTCCATGATGTTTTTAATGACAAATTAAATTAAGTGTTAAAATTGATAATAATGATATTTTATTAATATATTATTTTATTAAATTATTTTAAAATAATATATATTTTTTGAAATAAGAAAAGTTGGATATGATATGTTGTAAAATTTTATAAATTTTCCTTTTATGATCCAATTGTAACCTTATAATTAAAATTTACAACCCTTTAATATTGAAAATGTTGTTACCGTAGTTAAAATTAAAATTGGTTAACTAAGGGATAATCAAAATAATAAGGTTTAAAATTAAACCAAAACTTGCCTAAATTATATTGGTCGATAGGCTTAAATAACTAAAATACCTTATCTTTGAATCCATATCCATTTATAGGAATATGGATGAGAATTAATTTATTATAATTTAATCCTTTGAGAAATACCAAAAGTGATCCTCACTGCAATTATAAAAGGGAACCTCCTCCCTCACTTTTTCACACCACATTGAGCCTTCAAGATCAACAAAAAACTAAAAATTTCACTTATAAACTTACCTTACCACATTCTATAGGTGTTTATATTCCCAAAATACCAACCATAGATCCATTTATAGGAGATCTAAAGGAATCATTTCAAAGAAGTGGTAATCACCTTAAACATTAACTTTCCTTTCTACTATTATTTACCTCCTATAAATATATGGTATTTATCATAAAATAATAAGTTATGTATCCTTAATACTCTTAAATTTTTTTATTATTATTATGAAATCACCATTATACACCCTCTTTCCCATAAAATGATAAGTAAAAGTATCGATCGTGCGTACATACAACTTACCGTCTCCACGTAGCAATACAATTCATTTTTTATTACAATGTTTTATGGATGGGTATTGTGATGTGTTTAATATTTATATTTTATATTTATGATATAATTATACTTATATAATTATAATATTCCATCTACCTACTTACCATCCAATCTTTTGGGAAATGATAATGTCCTTCGTGCGTACATGTGGACAACCACCTCCACGAAGTGATGCGATTCATGTTTTTTCCTTTATATTTTACTCGGATGGTAATAAGGAATAATTTGATGAATATATATGAAATATGTGATATAATAATGATCCATTAAAGGTGATTTAATATTTACCTTTTATTTTATTCCATCTATCGAAAAATGAAAACAACATTCATACGTACATGCGACCTACCATCTCCATGAAGGATGTAATTTATTTTATATATCTAAATTTAAGGGATTAATCTAAATAAATATGTATATGTTATTTATATCATGGTTAAAATTATGGATATTTTGGAATCATGATCAAAGTAAATAGGCCTAAAATACCAAATTAAAACGTACATGAAAAACAAAGTAGACATTTCCCAAAACATGATTTTAATAAAGAATTGTTAATAAATGAGTTATAAAAGGATATAGATAAATAATATATTGAATTATATATATAATTATGGTTTGTTATTATATTTATAATAAACCTATATTCATTATATATGAGTTTCGAACACATACGAAGGAATCCAGACTTGAGGTAAGGGTTTTATGTCACAATCTCAATGTTTATTAGGATTTATTATGACTATGCCTCTAATGAAGAAATCTTGTGTTCTATATGTTAAGAAACTTATGATTTTTTCTCGCCTATGTTTATTTATTTAAAATATATTTTTTTTATTTTCATTTTTCTCATCTTATGTACTCAAGATATTGAAAATATATTTTTAAGGAAAAGTGACTTCATTTCTATCATCGATTGAAAAACTGTTTTCTTCCATATCCATGTTTTTTGTAATTTTTTTAAAGAATGTTTTTATTATTATCCTATGATTTTTTAAATTCAATTTTACCCAAGTTTTAATTTTTATAAAATTATCTAAAATAAATCTTCTTATCACTTTTCAAATGAGGTACTTTGTGACTTTTCTGGAAAAAGTATGAAGAAATTTTTTTAACTTATATGAAATGAATGGATTTTCCCACTATCAGGACTAATTTTTTCTTGTATGTTTTATTTAAGATTTTTAAATTTTATTTTTAAAGAATTTTTTTCCTTTATATCTATTCAGTTTTTAACTAGTAATTTCAAAATGGAAAGGTTATTTACCTCAAGAATTTTTTATTTATCTTTTAATTGAAATTCTATTCATTAAAGAAAATAACTCTTGATTTAACATATTATTTATTAGGGATATGATCCAATGATACCATCCTTATTCATTATCTAGATGATTTATATTTATGAATTTTTTTTACAAAGGTTATATAATGATGAAATGTTTATGAAACCCATTTCATTTCCATGGGTTATGCTATGATGAAATGTTTACGAAACCCATTTATTTTCATGGGATCTGACATGATGAATGATTTATGATCTTGTGGCACACATATGTATGATTTTCATTATATGATGGGTGGGGCCTATTCTCCCACCAATTCATTAGGTAAAGACTGATATCACATAAGATAAATAAGAATAGAATAAGGATTGAATCTAGGTTAGTAAGGGACTCTATCCACTATGATAGTATTGGAAGTGAACCTAGACTACTATGATGAATTGGGGAGAAAAACTATCCCATGATGATAGCATTGGAAATGATCCTTGACTATAAAGGAAATGATTTTATATGCTTATGCGTATCCCAAAATTCTATATCTTATGCCTATGTTAATATTTCATGGTTCAAGTTCATTGATTCCCTTATTATTCATGTCTTATGAAATAAAAATATATATTCCATGACTCATGATTATGATATTTGATATGTAGGGTATGGTTTTCATGGATTAATCTCTTGTTATTATACACTTATGCTCATGTTATGCTTATGTGATCGTTGATATATCCCTTGTTTACCCTTACTGGGCATCTAAGATGAAACTTTTCTTATATTTCCTTTCCCCAAATTATAAAGAAAGGTATTAATTATGATATATTTAAGAAGGGTGATAATTATTAAGTAACAAGTTAGAAATGATGCAGATATTTTATAAACCAGCTGTTTATGTTTCCATGTTTTCAAAGATACTAGAACTAAAAAATTCTAGCATTGATCGAAATGTTATGTAATGATTAATCATCTATTTAGATGTAATATCTGTGTATGAAAAGTATGGGTCACTATATCTAGCATCAGAGTAATCTTTTGTTAATAATTGAGAACTAGGATGATAAAACCCAAGTAAAAACATTTGGTATATGTCTATATATATGAGAAAATCCTAATGATTTTTTAATGATATTGGATGACCCAAATTAAACCTATGGTTTCATAGATGAATGTGTCATGATTTAGGAATCCTATAAATTATTTTTTTAGTATTATGTGGTTTCACACCATGATTATTGTTACTTACACTATGATTTTTGGTTTTAGTCAAAAAATGGAACCCAAAGGAATCATGTTAATGCTGAATGAGACAAAAAAAAAATGAAATGACTATCCTCCTAAGAAACTATACGTTATGGGAGATGGAATAAAAAATATCACTGCTATGATCGCACAAAATTATCCTGATATGGATCATGATGAGATTCCAGATGATCAAAGGAGAATTGTTTTTTATTGAGTCCTTAATGAGGAAACTCCCAACTTCTTTTAGTGGGTCTGCTGATCTAAAAGTTGTTGAATAATGGATTAGTATAACTAAAAAGACATTTTCTATTCTCCATTGAACATGAAAATGTTCTTTTGGATATTTATCATTCGGAAGGTGAAGTTGATTAATGGTAGAATCTTATCAATAACACAAGAGAATAGGAATAAATTGAATCTATGGAGTGGGAATAATTTAAAATATTATTTTTCAACAGGTACTTTCCCCATATTTTTCATTTTAAAATTGATATATAGTTCCCTATGTTAGAGAATAAGGATGATGAATATGCTGGTACTTATGAGGTAAATTTCACAAGACTTGTGAGGCATTATTCTTATATTATCATCCAACTTGAAATTAATATTTATTGATTCTTCAGTGGATTAAAATAAATCTCCAAAGGGTGTTATCCATATGTGAATTTTATAGTTATGAAGAAATTTTTCGACATGATCACAATTTGAGGATGAATATTGGAGTCACCCATCAATTTGTTCTTTTTAAAATAAAATAAAATTTGAATTCAAAGGAAATTATAAAAACCATAGACCAAAGAAGATGAGAATTCATCTATTCTTGATGTGTGGAAGGAAACATGAGAGAAATTTTCATAAGGGAACTAATAAATTACTCATGTGTGGAAAGCATGATCATCGGGAAATTGAATGATGAAGTGATGGGATAAAGTTAGAAAATGATGCGAATAGAAAAAATCTCCACAGAATATACCAACCATGCTCCAATTTTTTTAATATAAGAAGTATGGGCATCAAACTAACCAATTCCTAAAATCCCAAGGTTAATGATGATGATCGATTCCCAAACAACTTAATCCCAGAGAAAAAGGGAAATATCATGCGATCACTATTTCTGATGAGGGGTACAATAATGAAGTGGTGAAGGTACACTTACCATACACACTAAAACTACTAATGTCTTATTTGATTATGTGTCTACCCACTCTTTTATATATAATTAATCTTATAAGTGTACCATGGTACCACCTCAAAAATTAGATATTGAGTTAGTAGTAAAAATCCCTAATGGTGAAATGATCACATCCCAAGTATATGATTCTTATCCAGTTGAAGCCTATGGGAATTTGTTTCCTATAAATATTTTCATTATTCTTCTAGTTGAATTCAATGTAATTTTGGGATTTGATTGGATTTATTTACATAAATACCACATCAATTGTTAAGTAAGGGAGGTTATGTTTTATATTTCAAACCAACCATTGACCTCCTATCTACGTGATGAAAAAAATTAACTTCCTATGGAAATTACATTCATCATATCAGTTATGATTCCTATTCAAAATTGGTTCTTATCTCAGACTATTAGGTAGAAAATCAACATTCAAAATATGTCTATTGTTTGTGAGATTAGTGATGTCTTCCTAGAATAATTTCCTGGTTTTCCAGAGAATCATGAAGTTGAGTTTTTAATAAAACTCATACCTTTTGATACACCTATTTCCAAGTCTCTATATAGAATGGCCTCGATTGAGTTTCAATATTTGAATAAAAAACTCCAAGGGAATCTTGACAAGGGATTCATTTGGATAAGTTTGTCACCATGGGGTGAAACAATTTTGTTTTTTAAGAAAAAATATGGATTAATGAGACTGTACATTGATTATTGAGAACCTAAAAAGATCACTCTTAAGAACAAGTATCATATACATTATATTAATTACTTGTCTGATCAACTACACCATGTTCAATACTTTTCCAAGATTGATATTCATTCTGTATATCATTAATTGAGGGTCAAGAAGAAGGATTTGCCCAAGAAAATATTCCATAAAAAGAATGGACACTATGAATCTATTATTATGCTATTTTTTCTTACTAATTCCCCCTCTATATTCATGGATTCAAGGAATATTGTCTTTAGATGTTACTCTGATGATTTCTTGGTTGTATTTTTAGATGATATTCTTATTTATTCAAAGAATAATGAAGGTCACCATAATCATTTACTAATTGTACTGATGACCCTAAGGAAAGAGAATATTTATATAAAACTTACCAAGTGTGAATTTTGGTTTTGGAAAGTTTTATTCTTATGTATTATAATCTCATATGAGGGTATATAATTAGACCCTTCAAAGAAAGAAGTTATTGAGCATTATCCCAGACCAACCACTGTGATTGAGATACATAGTTTTCTTAGTTTGGATGAATATTATTAGTGATTTTTAGACATTTTTATGGATATCAAATCCACTCACCAAGTTAACTTAGAAGGGATTCGAGTTCATTTAGAAAGAAGAATGTGAGTAATGTTTTATGTAATTGAAAAGAAGGGTAGTCAGCACACTTGTGGTTACACTACCTTATAGTGGAGAAGGGTTTTTAATTTATAGTGATGCATCAAATAGTATATTAGGATGTGTCCTCATGAAAACGAGATGGTTATAGCTTATTCCTCATGATAATTGAAGGTTCATGAGAAACATTACTTAACTCATGATTTGGAGTTAACTGTGGTATTTTTTCCTTAAAGATATAGAATAATTATCTTTATCATGAAAAATGTGACATATATAAATGATTTAAGTATATCATAACATAGAAATAGATAAATATAAGCTAGAGAATATGGTTGGAAACAATAAAAAAATTACAATTTCTCAATAAATTACCTCCTTGGGAAAGAGAACATGGTGGCAGATGGTCTGTGTTGAAAGGATCATGCTATCTTATCCATGATGACGATCACAAAAGATCAAATATTTTCATACTAATAATGTATGGATCATGAAATATTGAAGAAGGGGATAAATATTATCTTTATCAAATGAGTGTTCAAGAATCAATCAATGCGAAGATAAAAGAGGCATATAAGGAAGATATAGATCTGTAAAAGAATGTGAGAAATGTTCTTGAGTTCAAAATTTAATGTGATGGGATAATAAGGATCATGAACTATGTATGCGTCCCTTCATTACTAGGTTTGAATAAGGATCTGATTGATGAAGCTCATACTTTCTCATTCTCTATTAATTTTGTAAGTACAAACATGTAAATAGATTTGAAAGAGTATTTATGGTGGGATGGCATGGATAGAGATATTATAGAGTATGATTATTAGTTCTTGGTATGTCAGTAAGTTAAGGTTTAAAGGCAGAAGTCTAAGGGGAGGTTACAACCATTACCCATACCATAATGAAAATGAGAAAAATTACTATGGATTTCATCCTTGGAATCCCCATAACATCTAAAGGGAATAATTCTATATGGGTAATAGTTAATATCCTAATGAAGTTATCACACTTCATTCCAAATAGATAATATTTATATCTTTTTCAAATTACTTGGTTTTACATTAAGGAAGTGGGAAGATTTCATAATGTACACTATCAATTATATCTAATCAGGATCTGAGGTTTACCTTGAATTTTTGGGGAAGAATTCATTAGGCCCTGGATACAAAGTTATGTTTCATCACAAGTTATCATCCTTATACAAATGGTTAGTCAGAAAGTACCATTAAAACTCTATAAGGAATATTGATATCTTTCTTTATGGATTTTAGAGGTGGTTGGGATCAACACCTTCCATTGGTGGAATTTTCTTACAATAATATCTTTCACTATAGAGTTAAGAATGATCCTTATGAATCCCTCTATGGTTAGAAGTGTAGAAATACAACATTATAGAATGAATTTTTAAAATAAAGATATTAGGATGTGATCTAGAAGAGGAAATGGAAGATAGGGTTATATCCATTTGAAATCACATAAGAGTAGCTTAGAGTTGATAAAAAAGTTATTCTGAAAATTATCAAAATGATCTAGAATTTAATGTCGATGACAAATTATTCCAACAATATACCCTTGGAAGATGTTTTCAAGATTTGGATAGCAGGGAAATATAATGCTTAGGCATATTGGTAGTTTTTAAATTCTTGATTGTATCGTTACAGTAGCATATTGATTGATGCTTCCACTAAATCTATCTCAAATTAATGTTGTGTTTCATATATCTCTCATGGGGAGGTATATACATGATCCTTAATATGTAATGAACTTATTTTTCATACCACTAGATAAAGATATTTATTATCAATAAAAAAAGTATAAAATTTGGATCATAAAGATAAAGTGAAATGAAACAAGACCACTCACTCTTTCAATGTTTTCTGGTGAAACCACTATTTTGAGGGAGTTATGTGGGAACCTGAGGATGTTATGAGTCAGAAGTATACTCATATATTTGTATCAGAATGATGAATTTTTTGGGAAAATTAATTTTAATGGGGGTATAATGTAACACCCCAAGATTTTTATGAAATATTCCTCTTTAAATAATTTGATTTCTTCTATTCTTGCTTTACACAAAACATCAAGTTTAAAAAAACTATAATATAATATTAATATATTATTATTTAAAAGGTAAGTTATTGCCTAGTCGTTGAATTGTTGGGTATGAATATGACTAACTAAATTATAAAAAATTTATGGTTATATATGTATAAAATTAATTCATTGGCTATCAACTGATTATAAAAAATAAAAAACATCTAAAAGAATAAGAAATATTTTTCTAAAAAACTATTTTTATGTGCACAATGTATTTTTATAATAATAAAATAAATTAATAAAAATTGGTGAATGATTTTAAGGAAATATATATGTGATTTAATTTATGAAATATTTTAAAAAACTAGAAAATATTTTTCTAGGTTTGGGATAAGAATAATTCCATTTTTATGCTTAAAAATGATTTTTTTTCTCTAAAAAGTAGTATTTTTCCACATTTTGCGCGCTTAATTTAAAATAATTA
This sequence comes from Viscum album, assembly GCA_963277665.1. Taxonomy (NCBI): domain Eukaryota; kingdom Viridiplantae; phylum Streptophyta; class Magnoliopsida; order Santalales; family Viscaceae; genus Viscum; species Viscum album. The sequence goes on from OY728150.1 coordinate 1,847,978,030, forward strand.
TATAAAATTTATAGGTATTAAATTAGATTAACTAAATTAAATGTTTATAATTATGAGTTTCAATTTTTTATAATTTTCCACTTTTATTTTTGGTCAATATGAATATTAAACGTGCTAAAATTTATTACCTCAGTAAAATCTAAATCAGGTTAGTTTGGATTAAAAATAAGTGAAAAGGCCATATGTTTTCATTAAAATTATTATTATATGAATTTAATAATACTTTTAAATCTTATGGTTATAAATAGAGTTTTTTAATGAAAAATTTTCAATAAATGCATTTTTTATATTTTTTAAATTAATGGAAGTTACAAAATGTCACTCTGTTTGTTTTTAAAATGTATTATGTGTCAAAATATTGAAAAAATAGAGTTATGGATGAATATAAGTTTTTATTTTAATATTAATAAAACTATTTTCATGATAAAAATTTATTTTTAATTTCTAGTAATTATATAATTACCTTAATTTCTTGTGCAACACTGATGTAGTATTTCTTTATTTAATAAAAATATATAATATATAAATTTAAAAATATAAAAATTGATATAATTTGATGTGTTAGTGTAATTTTTTTATAAATCTATAGGGATTATTAGGTAGGTTTTAAATCATTATATTTGAATTAACCCTTTTTCTCGTCGTTTTTAATGTTAAATTAAATGAATAGAATCAAAATTGACAATCATGATATTTTATCAAAATAATATTTTATTAATTTTTTTAAAAATAATAAAAATATTAAAATAATACAATGTGGATATTATACAGTCTTAAATTTCATTAATTGTCAATTTATGGGCCAATTTTCACATTATATGTAAAATTTTCAACCCTTTAATATTGAAAAATTTGTTATTATAGTTAAAATTAAAATTCGTTAACTAAGGGTTAATAAAAATAGAAAGGTTTTAAATTAAACAAAAACATGTATAGATTATATTGGTTAATGTTATTTCAACCCTATATTAACTTATCTTAAAATACATGGAAATTTGGAGGCACATGGCTTGAGAATAAATTTATTATAATTTAATATTTTGAGAAATTCCAAAAGTGACCCACACCACAATTATAAAAGGGAAACTCATCCATAACTTAATCACACCTATTATAGCCTTCAATATTGATAAAAATATTCCAATTTCTATTTTTTAAATTCCCTAGACACATTCTACAGGATATAAACTTTCCTAAGAGACCAACCCTTGAGCCCTTTCAAGGAGATCTAAAGGAATCATTTCAAAGAAGAGGTAATCACCCTGACCAATCAATTTATTTTATACTCTTCTTCAACTACAATAAATATATAGTATTTATCATAAAATAATAAATTAATTATCCTAAATATTTCTAAATTTTATCATGATAATGTAAAAACCATTATAAACTCTTTTTCCCATAAAATAAGATGTGAAAGTATCGCTATTGCGTATGTACAACTTACCATACCCACATAGCGATATAATTCATTTTTCATCACCATATTTTATTGATGGGTTTAATGTTTATTTAAAATTTTAATGAAAAATTCATACTCCTTGAAAAATAATATTACATCTACTTACTTAGCATCCAATCTTTTGGTAAATGATATTGGTGTTCATGCTTACGTGTGGACTACCACCTACACGAAGCGATGTGATTCATTTTTCATTTATATTTTACTTTAATAGCAATTAGGAATATTTTTTTGAATGAATATAATATATATGATATAATAATGATCCTAGAAAGGTTAATTTGCCTTTAGCTTTCTTTAAGTATATCCTTTGAAAAATGAAAACAACGTTCATGCATACGTACGACCTATCATCTCCATGAACCGAGTTATTAATTTTCCATCTATAACTTTAATGAGTTTCTATAAATACATATGTATATGATATTTATATCATGGTAATTTTTTTTTGAGATTTTGGAGTCATGATAAAATTAAAAGAACTAAAAATACCAAATCAAAACATACATGAAAAACAAATAAGTTATTAATCTAAACGTGATATTAACAAGGAATTGTTAATAAACGGGTAATAAAATTCTATAAGTAAATAATTTTTGGTATGATACATATAATTATTTTTTAATAGATGTATAATAAACCTATATTTATGATATAGGAGGTTCGAACATGTATGAAGGAATTCAGACTTGAGATAAAGGATTTATTTCACAATCTAATTCTTTATCAGGATTGATTATGACTGTGACTTTGATGATGAAATACTATGATCCATCTCTCAAGAAAAATATTAATTTTATTCTCCTATAGTTATTTCTTCAAAATTAATGTTTTATTTTCATTTTACTCATATTATTTACTCAATATATGAGAAATATGTTTTTTAAGGAAAATCGACTTAATTTATCTCTTCGATCGAAAAAACTTTTTATTCCATATGCATGTTTTCTAAAAATGTTTTAAATAATGTTTTTTATATTATAATATTATTTATTAATTTAATATTTACACATTTATTACTTTTTACTAAACGTTTTTAAAGGAATCTTCTTATCATTTTCCAAAAAAGTTATTTTTTTGACTTTTTCAAAAAATATATAGAATGAATGTTTTTACAAAATTATCGAATTTGAATAGATTTTTCCATCATCATGACTAATTTTTTCTTGGAAGTATCCATTAAAATTTTATAGTTTTTATTTAGATAAATTTTTTTCCTTTATATTTGTGGAGTTTTTTTAATAAGTGATTTCAAAATCGAATAATTATTTTCCTCAAGTATTTTTAATGATGTTTTAATGGTATTTCTATTAATCAAATAAAAAAACCTTGATTTCACTTATGGTTTATTAGGGATATGATCTAATTATCCCATACTTATTCTTTATATGGATGGTTTATGTTTATGAATCTTATTTCTTTTCCATGTGTCATACTATGACGAAATGATAAAATTTTTAGGAAACACATTTATTATCCATGGGTTATGCTATGATGAAGTGTTTATGAAAACCAATAATTTCATGGATTATGATATGATATATTATTTTTGATCTTGTGGTAAATATATATATGATTTTCATTGTGTTATGGGTGGGACCTATAACTCTCTCTAATGTATTGGGTATAAAATGATATCTCATGAGATAAATATGACTGGAAGGGGAAGTGAACCAAGTTCTTTAAGGGATTCATTCCACTATGATAGTCTTGGAAGTAAACCTTGACTACTATGATTGTTTTGGGAGTGAAACCATTCCACTATGATAGCCTTATCAATGATACATGATTACTAAGGAAATGATTTTCTATGTTTATGTGTATGACACAACTCTATATCTTATGCCTATGTTATGATTTCATGGTTCAAGTTCATTGATTATCTTATGATTCATGTCTTATGAACTATTAAGATTTATTATATGACTTTAGTTTATGATCTTTGATATGTAGGGTAAGGTTTTTAAATGATAAGATCATGCTACTATACTCTTATTCTCATGTTATGATTATGCTATCATTGATATCTCCCTTGTTTACCCTAATTGAGAATATGATGTCACCCTTTTATTATGTTTCCTTTCCCTAGGTTACAAAGAAAGTTATTAAGTGTGATATATCTAATAAGGGTTACAATTATGAATAAATTAGCAGGAGACGATGTATATATTTTAGGAAACATTTTTTTTGTTTCCATGTTTCCAAAGATACTAGAACTAAATGATTTTGGTGTGGATCAAAATGTTATGTAATTAATATTCATCTATATATATATAATATCTATATTAAAAAAGTATGGGTCACTATATTCTCAATCATGGAGATAGAGATCAAAGGATGGTCGCATTCCTCAGACACGATCGACTAAATATTTTTGGTGTCATACCTTGTGGTTTCAACTAGTGATTTTTTATGAGTTTATTTTTCTTCATTAAATATGTAAATTTTCTCCAAAATTAAAAATTTTAAATAGTCAATTGATGATTGATGACTGTTCCTATGTTGTTATTTTTTATTCTTTCTTCCATTCTTTCACCATCATAATGCCGATCGACATGTTCTTTTAATCAAGTGTAGACAATTAAATCAATTTGGTTTGGAGTTTGATGGTCAAAATTCATTATTCAAAATTATCAATTATAAATTAAGAATTGTGAGCACAATGAGTTCTTGATTGTGTCATTGCGCTTGATGATCATTGAGTTTTTTGAACAAATCATAAATAAAATAGGTCGACTATTGAGATTTTAGTTGTTAACCTTAAATTTTTAAACTTAACAAGACACACTGTATGAGATCTTTAAATGCATGTTGAGGGGATTTTATTGAGTTAAGTATTTCAAAAAAATTAAGAATAGATGAACAAGTAGAATCACCAGGGAAGGCTTCTATTTTATTTTCAACTTCACTCTATTTCATACACTGTTGCTTGTTTGGTCCTATCTTCATGTGTTTTAGTTTATAAAATTAGAGTAGTTTCTTTTATAGTCCTAGATATCCCAATTGAAATATAATAGTTAAATAATAATAATAATAAATCATGAAAAATTAAGTCGATAGTGGAATCCTTGTTTTGAGAAAACTCTGGGTGATGGATTACTAAAGTATTTATGAGATTAAAAACTTAATGTTAGAAGGTAACAACGACACCAAAAATGTTACTCTTTAGAAACCATAAAATAGGAACACCATTCAGGAAATTAAAAAAAAGAATAGTAATTTAAGAACACTGAATGTGTACCTTACATTATAGAGATATTGTAGATTCAATATTTATCATTCCTGATAAATATCACATAATAAGTAGTGAAAATATATACCTCCCATATGGTTTATCCATAGGTTCCTCCAAATCACCAAAAAATTGGGCATGGACCTGTTTTAAACTCATGATATATCAGTTCCTCTTATAATAAAGTAAAGAATAATTCTTTTAGAAAATGAGAGATTTTTCTTGGTAAGAATGATTAAGATTACCCCCATCTTATAGTGGTGTGATATTTTATGTTAATTCCTTTTTGGGGAATTTTATTTATTATCAATGATATTTTCAACGAGTACTGATTTTCAAATACTATAGTGTACTCATTTATGTGAATATGTTGAAGGATAAATTAAAGTGAATAAGAATCCTTGATATTACTACACATTGATTATTATTTGTTGAAGTATATAGGCTTGTTGAAGAAGAGAAAAAATTACCTAGAAGGTGTTTATATATCTTAGAATATTTGATGAAAAACCATTGGAGGACCAGTTTGGTAGTTGGAGTTTCTAAGTATTATGGTGCTTGATTCATAGAATTTTGGTATCAATATTTGATATTCCATGGAGATGATCTAAATATCTCAATGATAAAGGAGTTTACATAAGGTACTTCCCTAGATTTTTAGATGAAGCTAAATTAGATTATTCTATGTAAAATGATCTTATAAGTTATATATAATGAGTAAGTTTATCACGATTCAGAACTTTATGAAGTTGGAAGGAACCAATATGGTTGGTAGAATGTTATTGAAGTGTTAAAGCACTAGTGAAAAAACATTATTTTGTATCATTTTTTATTTAATTTTAATGCTGATTTTTAATCGATGTTTATAAAGTTAACGTTGAAAATTGGTTTTTAGCATCGGTTCTAAAAAAACCAATGCTGAAGCCCCATGAAAAGTTTGTCTTCAACATCAGTTTTTACTAAAAATCACACCCAATACCATTTTTTCATGGGAATTTGACGCATATTTTAACTAAAACTAATGCTGAATAGGTTTTCAGCATCGATTCTAAAAACTCCGACACCTAATCCTCATGAAAATTTAATCTTCAGTGTTGGTTTTTACCAAAACCGACGCCGAATACCAATAAACCGACACTAAAGACAGAGAAAAAATAGGTCTTCGATCTCGGTTTTTTTAAAACTGATGTCAAAAGTAAAAGATTTTTTTAATAAAAATAAATATATTACATCCCCAAAAAATAAACAGTGTACCTGTAATAAAAAATATAATATAATGCAATGCATAGGTAGGAGTACAAATTTGTAAAATAAAACAAAATTTGGCTGCTTAATTAAAAAATCATGGACTTAATGATATTTTAAACTAGATTTAAAAACACATACCAAATAAATTATTACATAATCATCTACTGTTATTGTTGAATAATTCCTTTGAGATTATTAACTTCAAACATCTATTATAAAATAAGTATTAGTTTATGAACACTTTGTTAGAAAAGTATAAAATAAACATTAAAATAAGCATATGTGATAACTTAAATAAAAACCATACATAAAAAGTAGTTCGCAAACAAGGATCGAAGATTAGTAAGTTAATCATCCATACACGACTCGTTTTAATTGAATGTCTACAATAAAATTACATTCTATAAGATTAAAAACATAATATTAAGAAATAAAACATAAAATAGTCAATATAATTAACAAACCTTATAAAAATAATTCGTTACTCCAGTTGTGATTATCTCAAACATGAATGGTGTAACATAATAACCACATTCTATGCTTCCTTGTTGATGATGACACTGAGATTATAACACATTTACTTGATATTAAAAACCAACATATACATATATATCAAAAATCCAAATATTATGTAATATAAAAATATTTACCTGTAATTTCACATATTGGATTGGATTTAGATTCTTGTTCGATAAGTGATATTTTGTAAACATTATCTATAACCTTTATTTTCATATATATCAACTAATAAAACATGTATAAATAATAAAATTAAAATTAATGAACTTATAAAAAGTAAGAAAACTTAATTTTCTAACAATGTGCTAAATTTTTTACAAACATGGCCTAATAAAAAGAAAAACCTGTATAAAGTGAATTCATATGGACAAAATATGCCTAACATCCAATGCCATCTACAATAGAAAACGTTCACAATTAATAGAATTATAATTAATATTATATCATAATTATATTATTGTTCTTACCCATCAAGGAATGGTAAAAACCAAAATCTAATATTTGTGTTTGATAATATTTCACATATATATTTAACTCTCTCAGGAGCCTTCACATATTTCATGACCATTGAAACACATTCTGAATCCATAAAACCATAAATAGCAGTGCTATCATTTTTTTTCAATAGAATGGATGATACCTAATTAAATAAGTAAAATAGTAAGTCACTTAAAATAATCTTTATATAAAGAAAATTTTAAACTCAAACAAAAACTTACTTATATAGAAAACAGGTGCAACACAGGAACACTGAGCTATTTATACTTTATTAGATTCATGATATATTTTTTAAATATTCTCAATGGATAGTCTCTTCCACATATTTCATCCATCATGTGAAAATCATATGAATTATCCATTGAATAAGAAATATGTGATAATCTATTTATCCTGCCATAAACAGAAGTATCTACAGCTTCTTGTTCCTGAACCTTTTTTTTACTTTGCATCATTTCTTGTGATTGTAGATAATACTATAAAAATTTAATTTTAGAAAACATTATAAGTATTTTTCAATCAAAAGTAATTAATATTTAGAAATAATGCATACCTCGTATGACAGATAAAACATAAGGTTTCCTGACCAAAGTAAAAAATGACCCATACAATCTCCTACTCTGGTAACTTCATTGGTAGGAAATGGTAGTGGAAAATTATGTTCAATAGTATCACGCATTGATACTTTGACATAACCCAAATGAATTGGATGGTGGTGTATAGAATCCCCAAAATTATGTACGACTCCATATGATACAATACCTACATGAGTATCTCATGCATGAAACTCACAATATATAGTCGAGTCTGAATGAGGAGGTCAAGGATCTGAGGAGGTAGGCTGGGTGGGTTGGGCCAACCAAGCAGTCTATACATGTAGTGCATCTGACTGTGAAGGCTAAAAAGACTGGCCATGCTGGGTGGGATGGTCCAGCTGGTCAGTCTCTAGATTCTTTACATCTGAATGTGATGGCTAAAAAGACTAGGTGCGCTGAGTAGGCTATGATTACCTTGTCATTTGTTCAAACATAGCTTGCACAGCTGACTGAATTTTATCACCCATTGACTATTTCATTTTTTTCAGCTCAGCTTTTAAAGAATCCATTTTTGGATCTCTTGACTGCTTACTTTGTTTAAAAAATTGCTCATAATACTAACACCCGCATGATATACTCTTACTCATCCGATGTGTTCTTGATTTTTTAAAGTCATAGCTAGGATATCCATCCTACCCTTAGGAGAAAATGTACCTTGGATCTTTTTATCTTGAAGATCATCTTGAAATAAAAAATGAAATTTTTATATCAATGTTTTTAATTTAAAAGATAAAAACATCAATTAAAGATAAAAAATATTTACTTACAATTATATCAGATAATTCCTTATCTTTCTCTATAATATAGATTTCATTTTTCTTTATTCTCGATCGTTTCCATTTTTCATGGTGAGTGGGAGGAGATGGAGGACCAAACTGGACCTCTTCTGAACCACTACTAGATTGAGCTCTTAATGTTTTAAATATTTCTTCAATCATTTTCTGCTCCAATAATAGATACCCTCAATGTGATAAAGTACGAGGGTATACATTTTTCAATTGGATATCTTGATGAGATATCCTGGAGGCCTCTTATATAAAAATAAACTAATAAGTAATTGGATAAACATATAATAAATTTTACAATATAAAATAATTATCATACCTAAATTTTTTCTCCATGTCGGTTGTTAACAAATTTTTCCATGTATCTATATTTATAAAATGATTCTTAAGGCATGGGTTTTCACACTTTTTCTTTCAAAAAACATATTTTTTTCATTTTTTTAAATCTCTCCATCGAACCACTGCTAAAGATAAATCTCTTTTCCTATTTTTTTTTGTTTCCTCAAAAATAAATTTCATCTCTAATTGAATAAATTAAATATTTTATTTAAAATTTAGCATTAAAAAAATGGGATAAAATAAATAAATTGAGATATTTTACCATCACAACCTTTCAAAGTGCTATTTCTCTATCCTGTTAATGGACTTCCAATCAGGATATAAAATACTAATCCTATAAAAACTCTGCATTGATATATAAATAATAAACTAAACTGCATTTGGGATAGTTTCATTATTATCATAATCAAAACAAATATATAATATCTCATCTTCATGAGAAAGTGAAAATGTTGGTAAATGTGTAATACCACATTTATGAACTTGAGAAATTGATTTCACTATAGTGATAGGATAAGTCTCCTCTGCTGAGAATGCATCAGTAGTCCTGTAAAAAAAATATTAATTAAAAGTTTTCTTTCATTAAATAAGTATATTACTGAATATTTAATAATATGAAGAAAATAGATATATCTCAGTAACTGATCATCTCTCTCTATATTTGACATTGAAAAAATAAAGTGTAATGAAATTTTGTGTACCTATATATCATTAGAAAACTGAATATTTAGAAATAAGGATGACAAAAATAAGTGAGTAAAAAAGAGGCACACATTTGTAAGTTTCATAAAAAGAAACAAAATATAAATAATTACCAGAATAATTATGAGACTAATTTAGTGTTTTACTATATTCCTTTATCATGATCACTACATACTTCATGCACTATGTTTAACTTATAGTCATTATAATCATCCAGAAATTGTGTAATAGATGAATAAGACCCATGTAAATCAATAACATCATCAACATCATCCTCATCAACCAAATGGTATATTTGTCCTTGCAAGATGATAAACCACTAATCATTCAATGGATCAATGACATAAAATATAAACTTTGCATGTGTGACCCTGATAAATGGTTCCTCATTGTAATTAAATCTTTTCAAATCAACTAGTGTAAATCCACAATCATCATGTTTCACACCACTATTGCTATCAACCCAATTAAACTTAAATACAGTGACTCGAAATTTTGTATAATCAATTTCTTATATATCCTCAAGAACTCCAAAATATGTTGATGAAGTAGAAATTGGGTTTTTATCTTTTTCACTTGAAAAATGCACTACTTCAGCGATAACCATCACACCAATATTTTGAATGGTACTTTTATCATCCAACTTTTTTGTGTAACATGTGTACCCATTAATATAAAAACCAGACCATGTTATCACATTAAGATATGATACACCTACTAACCATTTAAATGTTTCTAATATTGATATATATGTGATCACTTTCTCTTGAAACCATGAAACAAATGTATTTTTATACTCAATACTAAACCAATTTTCATTTCTTTTTGGATATTGTATCTTTAATTAAACAATATGTGATGATATACATGATTGAACATCATCTGTGTTGTTTAAAATTTAAAATGTCCCTACATCACTTCATCACATGGAATGAACTTTACCTTTAAGACTCGAATCCCTCTACCTTCACTATCAACTATCAAATATCAAGATATAGGGAGGCCAATATGCCCAATTTCATTACAATAATCAGTAAAAAACCAAATAAATTCTTCTGATACATATTTTTAAACAATAGAGGCCTCCAGTCGATAAGGTTTTTTCACACATCCATTTAAAATTTTCATATACCTTTCAAAAGGATACATCCAACATAAATTAACAGGCCCACATATTCTTATCTCACGTACCAGATGAATCACCAGATGAACCATTATATCAAAAAATATATGTGGAAAATAAATTTATAGTTGATAAAGTATACAAGAATATTCATTCTCCAACTCATCTAATTTTTTTTATCAACAACTTTCATACAAATGGATTTGAAAAAAATACATAACCTGATGATAGTCTTTCTAATAGCTAACAACAATATACCACGTTGTGTGACTAGTAGATGTTGTTGCATCAATACATGATAGTCATGAGATTTCATACTTATTAATTTTCAATCCTTCAACGACACCAAATTCTTCCCATTTGAAGAATATCCACTGAGTACTTTTATACCATATAGACATTGAAAAAAATTCAACTTCTTAATCTTACTTAATGTGTGGCAAGCCAGAGGTAAATATGTTATGTTTTCTTTTATAGTGATATCTAACTCCAAACGTATTCCCATTCCTATTAAGTCCAATATAAAATTCAATCCATATATTTTATTTCCTTTTATACCTAAAAAAGTTCCAATTAAACTGTCACATATATTTTTATCAACATGTATAACATAAACATTATGTTTTATCTCTACAAATATCCAATAAGGTAGTTCAAAAAAATAGACTGTTTCTTCCAAATATTTTTTAAGACCATAACTACTTTTTATTCCAAATATCAAATCAATATTTTTCACCTGATCATAATATTTTTCAACTGAAAATGGTTGGGGTGGAAGATTATATTCCTATAAGCTGTTAAATCCCTTTTCTAATCTACGATAAGGACGATCAATTCTAAAAAATATTCAATGTCCCATGTACACTATCTTTCTTCCATTATACAATTGATAATATGAAGTCTCTTATTCAAAAATTGGACATGATATATGTCCCTTAACACTGTATCTAGATAAGTTTCCATATGTAGGAAAGTCATTTATACCGAACAATATCATAGCACACAAATGAAAATACTCTTTTTGTATGCATCAATAACATTAACACCTGTCCCCCATAGAAGTTTCAAATCATCAATAAATGGTGAAAGATACAAATCAATATAGTTTCTTGGGTTTTTTGGTCCAGAAATCATCAAGCTCTTTAGAACATATTTTTACCATATATCTATCTAGGGTGATAAGTTCTAAAAAACCAAAAAAATAAGCTATGAACTATGATGGCTACTTAGGCTCTGATATGGATTCATTCCATCTATACACACCCCAATTATGTGATTTATAACTTTACTTCCAAAATTAGGAAATTGTTTATAAAATCTCTTCCATTGTGATGAGTGAGTAGGGTGACATAATTTACCATCAGAGATGCGTTCATCTGAATTCCATCTTAACCTTTTTTTATCAATTGAATTTGAAAATAGATGCTTCAAATAAGGAATTATTTTAAGGTACTAAATTTCTTAAGATATTTGATTTTGGTACCGGATAATGAATCAAAGTTAATTTATTGGAATTATATGAAGGGATTATTAGAAGGAATTATTTGTTTTAGCATGAGGTTAGATGTTAGTACCTGAGAATGAATCTAAATTGACCTTTTCATCCATCTTATAGAGTGATGTTCCACAGGTAGGAAATTTTGATAAAAAATCATATTATTTCCTATATAATAAAAAATAATTGGGGAAATAATGTATCTTTTTATACCCCAATCCCATTGGGAATAATATTTTCATTTCCACATAATTGTAATCTGGAAGCTCGTTGCCTTCTGGAAGTATATCTTTTAAAATCTCAAGTAAGTTAGAGAATATTTTATCACTCCAAGCATTTATTACTTTCAAGTTAACCAATCTCAAAATGGTTGATAACACTGTATATTTACTGTAACTTGGGAATAATGGTTTTTTAGAATATCTATACAATCATTCAACAATTGTTGTTTTTTCAACAATTTCAAGACCAAAATCATGAATTAAATCTTCAATACGATCCTCAGTCACATTATAAAAATTTTCATCCACATTATATGTTGAATTTATAGTTCTTTCACCATATTAGATCCAACATGTATAATTAAGGCTAAAACCCTAGAAAATGAGATGATTATTTATTTCTCTAGAATATAAAATTTTCACATTCAAACACTTCACACATGGACAAAAAATCAAATCTATGTTTTGAATATTTTTCTGAGAAAATTACAAGAAATCATCAAATCCTTTTTCATATTCAATAGTGGTTCTTCTTAAATTTATCCAATTATGACCCATTCAATACCTAAAATCGTAATATAATTAGTGATACATTAAAACATATAAAAATTTAAAAAATATATATATAAATAGAAAAATTTTAAATATAAAAACATACAATAAAATAATACAACCTTTATGTTATATCAAGTTAATTTTTTTATAGTAATGTTATTTTCAGAACAAAGATGCAAAAGAGTCATTGAATCAATAATAATTCACCATTAATCATGCTAAATTCCAATAATAATTTACCCTAACTTAATTCCATTTGATTAAAATTAATTTATTTTTTAATAGTATAAATTCTTATAAAACACATGCTAAAAATTATTAACATGTAAAAATTATCTTTTACATTATTCAAAATTCATAAAAATTCATGCATCATCTTTGTAAACTATAAATGCACTATCATTTAATCCAAAACTACACCATTGGGTAGATAATTCAATATTTATATCACACAACAATTATTCAACTAATTCATCTTAAATGATAAAAATTAATTTATCATTCAAGTTATTTTCAAACCATATATTAAATTTTCATCCTCTTTTAAATTTATAATTCATATAGTTCTCATATGAAAATCATTCAATAAAAAATTATAATACTTATAATTAATTTCACAATTGAATTTATTTAAATATCAATCCATTTATAAAACTCAGTGTCATAATCACACATAACATGCATATTAATCATATAAAATAATTCAATTAATTTTAAAGTATATGATTGACATCACCGAAAATTCAAACAACTATAAATCTATGACAGGAATGGCCATCAATTTGCTCCTAAATTAATAAAAATAAAAAATTTCATTAAACTAAAATGATATGAATGAATTATTTAATAATATAATAAAAAATCCCCATAAATTGATTAAAACCAAATGATATGAATTAATTATATAATAACTAATTTATTTCTAAAATAAAAAAACATACAATATTTGGATTTGAAGATGATGAATTGAGAAACAATCTAAATTTTCCCCTTTGAATTATTTATAATAAAAAACAATGCAAGATCTAACAAAAAACATTTTATGTATGAAAGATAATCATAAAGGAACAAAAAAAATCAAACCCGATTAAGGTGCATCTGCGAAGATTTTTTGGAACATGAAATACAAATGTAAATGAAAAACCAGAGATAGAGGATGAAAGAACGAGAACCATTTATCATTAAATGAAGATTAAAATCATAGAAATCAAAGAAAACAATACTTGGTGGTGATTAGGGTAGCCTTCAACACTGTCATGATTTAGGAGAGATGAATGAAAAAAAATAGATTTAGGGTTTTTGGTGGCTGAATTCCCATGTTAATTTTTTAAAATACTTTTTGGTGTCAATTCTTTAAAAACCGATGCCAAAACACACACACACACACACACATATTTAGTACTGGTTTTTACATAAAATAATGCTGATTTTTTTTGGGTTTTAGGCATCTTTTTATTTTAAAACCGATGATGAAATTATATATTTTTTCGTTTTCAACGCTGTTTTGTTTGGAAAACCGACACCAAAAAGTTTTTTTAAAACAATTTTGCACCGGTTTCTTAAAACTAACTTAAAAAACATGATGTTAAATATATAATTTCCACTTTTGAAGAATATTGGAAGAAGGAAGGGATAATATATAAATACCGTTCTCATGGTACATGGTATATTAGAGAATTCAGACAGGACCACGCCCATGATAAAAGTAATTTTTGATGATACATAGCTCAAAATGGAAAACACGAGCTGTAAAATGGCTCGAGAATATGTACTAGATTATGTAGAGACCTTCAAGTGTTATTGTGTGAAATTTCCAAGTCCAAAACTATAAGTCCCCGACCTTAAACCTTACTTAATATTGAATTAAATGAATAATTCACATTGAGGATCTTTTTAGGTTTAGAGTTTTAGAGAATTAGGACATAACTATTACATCTCAAAAGATTACAAAGTAGTCACTTCTACTAAAATTCCATAAAATAAAAACTATTAAAAAGAAACATGTCTAGTTCCAAGTTTTAGATAGCATGACTTTACCTTGATCCCATCCTTGACCCTATTCCACATTAAGTCCTGTGAAAAACATTTCAAAAAAACTTGGGGTGAGCATAAAAAGCTCAGTAAGGGATACACAAAGATTGAAAACTGTTAGTTTATCAAAACAACAAGTAAACCATGTATACTTTATCAAAGTAATACTTTTCACCTATATGAAGAAGTAAAACTCTTCACTGAAAAAAAAGATCATTACTTACCCTTTTGTAACCAAAAGATTACCATAAAACCCATATAAATATCACATAACATATAAAGGTAACTTGGGACATAAACATACTTAAATGGAATAACCATACGGTCGACTTCCACACATATAACTTAATGGAATAGCCATATGGACGACTTACATACCCAATGCATTGGAGGTTGTAATGAAACCACCCGTCCTGGTATTCACGGCACCACCCTTCATATGGTTTATCACGTAACCACCCGTCAAATGTCCAAGTACCATTATAAAATCATAAGACATAAAACAAATATAATGGAAAGAAAACATTTCCACACTTTGATCACAATATATCACATAAATATATTGACAAAAAAAATCCATTATAAAAACCATTTTCAATACCAAAATACATAAGAATATATGGTATTTATTTCATTTTAAAAACATTACGGCTTGTTGAGGAAGCCAAAGACCAAATAATACTCGCAGCGGCGGAAAAGGTTGTTGTCACCGCGTACGTTAAAAGAAACATTCCTTTTTGTCATTTAGTAAAATGCTTCATAAAAAAAGATTCCTTTTGTATAAAAGTAAAAGTCAAAGGGGTTTATACACCGTATAAAAGAAAGTTGTGTATAAAATGAAATATGCCTCAATGAGAGGAGATTGAGACAAAGTCCCTTACCTCGGGTCCGACTTGACTCGATCGTTCTTTAACGTCCTGAATAATAAAATTGAGTTAATTTATATTTTATTAAGAACCTTTTTCAGGTTCATTATTACTTTTATATCACTTATTACCATTTTATAAACATTATGTAATCATTTAAGTTAATAATGTTTGTTTTGTCGATACTTGGTTCTTAAGTCGAAAGTGGACTTTTTACAATTACATGTTGTTCATGTGTTCAAAGGTTCATTATATCTAGAATGATATTCATGATTTGGATATCATATATATCATATATATCTAGCATATACATGTATTTATAATATTACATAATCATTTAGAGGTAAGAAATGAAATGCACCGTTCATGGAGACGGTAAGCCGTACGTACGCATGAACGCTACTTTCATTTCTATGTCAGATTAATGGAATTAAAACTAAATGAGAGGTATGTATATTTTAATTCCAGAATTATATTCATCATTTAGATGTAACATACATCATATATATCTATTATATATATGTACTTATAATAGTACATTACATTTGGGGATAATAAATGAAATGCACCGTTCATGGAGACGGTAAGCCGTACATACGCATGAACGCTACTTTTATTTCTATCTCATACTTTAATGGAGTGAAATAATAATCATAAAAAGGTATATTATAATTCCAGTATAATATCATATATAATATTATTAAATCCATCCTTTATACGTCCCACGTATGGCATTAACGAATCAAATCACTTTGAGGGGGCGGTAGTCCGCACTTCCTAAAATGAAGATATCACGTATACCCATAATGGAAGCCATAAAGGTATGCCATAAATGAAAAAATACAGAATCATAAGGAAAACATAAACATAATATATATCATATATAAATAGAGTGACATCTTAATGGCCACCTTTGAAGGTGTTAGAAGAATATTGAACAATCATCATTTCGTGAGGCAGAAATTCGCCAACCACAGAAACAATATGTTCTTTAACCATTAGACGGAGGTGTGTGTAGGTGTAGCTCGAATAATTATTATAAAAAAATCCTATTATATTGAAGATACTTGAGTTGTTACAAAAGAAATGAATAAAAAGAGTTTAGGGGGTTGGAGAAGCAAAATAAAACATAAGAACACAAGAGAAAACACTACCTTTAAAACGGGTAACTCTTTTTGATTTGAGCTCAAAGGCTTCCTTGGGAAGACTTCTGCCCAAAGTGAGGCTTCAAGGAGTAAGAGAGGGATGTGGATAGACAAAATGGGTAGGGTTTGGCCGAGCCATAGGCTTTGGAAGTGTGGGTAAGGAGGTAGAGGTGGGGGCCTTTTATAAGAGGAGATGAGGGGCACTCTTGGAAAGTAAAGAAATGTTACTTTATTTTAAAACGAGTTTTAGATTTAAAAGGTCCCACATTGATATAATTCCAGGATAAGGTGATAAGGGTTAAAAATATACCCATCAAATAGGTTTTTGACAAGTGTAGGTTATATATTTTACATTATCTTTTCATTTTATTTAAATCGTTAAATAATGAGGTAATCACTGCATCATCATGGTGTCATAAATAATTTAATTTATTTAATGTCTAAAAATTATAAAAAAAATATCATGATGTAAGAAATCTTTTTATATTTATAATGAATATTTATAGTCAAAAATATTACTTGTATAACCCCATTTAAAAATTGTTTTAGTAAAACAACTCATGTTTGTGACATTTTTATTTTAACTTTAAATAAAAAGATATTAATGTCATTTTCCTACCAAAGTGGCTCCATGGGGTCCCAAATTTGACCCATGTATTTTCTTGGTCGGAAATGACACATCCAATAAGGGTAGGACATGTGTCAAGGTCATTTTATATTATTAAAACATTATTTTTACCTTAAACTACACTAAGTACCTCTAATCGCGATTAATAAACATAAAAGTTACTATTTACAAAAAAATTATTTTAATCCCATTGAACCACATTTTAATTCTTAATGACAACCATGTATGTAGGATTTTTGAAATTCAAAATACAGAAGTGGTAAAATTTCGTTTAAACGGAAAATCAGTTTTTATAAGTACCACTTAGTGGTTTCACTATTCATCAAAAATTGAAGTTTTTCAGAAAAATACCAAAACTTCACCCTAAGATATATTTGATATTCCGAATTCAAAAATGATGTCCATTTTAAAAAATTCAAAACATATAAGTTACATTAATTAATTTAATAATTAATTCCCGCTGTCAGAGCAAATAGCGTGTTTTTATGAAACAATAAGTATCAAAAGATTGACACTAGTTTAAGTCCAATTTCAAAGTGAAATTAATTCCAACGACCACTATTGAATTAAATGGTAAAAATATATTCTAATTTCACTTTAAAACCAATTCAAAAGATAATCTAATCATATAAATAAATTAGATTAAAAAGAGGTTTTGAATTAAAATACAACATTTTTCATTATTCATTAAAAATGAACTTTATCGGAAAAATACAAAAATTTACACAAAGTAAATTTTGATGTCCCGATTCTAAAGAAGAATTTTATTTGGTCTAATAGAATGTATAAGAGTGACCAAAACTATATTTATATACGGTTCACCATCAAAAGGCGATAAGTCGACCTTTTGTGAATATTAGAGTATCTATGCCTAAAATTGAATTATTTTCTTATTTTAAGACTTTATACATTATTAGATAAATGTAAAAACATTTAAAAAACATATATAATCATATTTTAGTTATTTCTATTCATTCCCGCCAATACAACGGCTACGGGTTAACTACCATTTAAAATAATATTATCTTACTACTAGTGTGCAACGTAAGATTTCAAAGAAACTCTTTGTTGCGTATCGGGTACGCTATCGAACATAGAAACCCCTTTAAAGTAAAATTAATATTTAATTCGTAAATATTAATAAATATGAAAATGATTTATTCTTTATTTACCTGGGATGTTACATCCTTCCCCCCTTTTGGGAATTGCATCCTCCCAATTTTATTCACTTGTCAAAATAAGTGGGGGTATTTATACCTCATAGCATTTTCAGATTCCCATGTTGCCTCTTCACTCATTTGGTTTTTCCACAAAACCTTTACCTGGTGAATTACCTTATTTCGAAACACTTGCTCTCTTCGGTCAAGAATCTGGACTGGTTGTTCTTCATAAGAGAGATTCTCTTCCAACTGAACTACCTCTGGGCTCAAAACATGAGATGAATCTGGCATATAATTTCTCAACATCGAAACATGAAAAACATTGTGTACCTGAGATAAATTCAGAGGTAAAGACACTCTGTATGCAACTGATCCAACTCTCTCCAGAATTTCATATGGTCCAATGAACCTTGGACTCAACCTTCCTTTCTTACCAAATCGCATCACACTTTTCCACGGTGAAATTTTGAGAAAAACATGATCACCTACCTCGAAGATAGATCCTCCCTCCAGTTATCCGCATAACTTTTCTGCCTGCTCTAAGCTGTTCTCATGTGTTTCTGAATCAACTGAACTTTTTCTGCCATCTCTTCTACCAATTCTGGTCCCATCAGCTTCCTTTCACCCACTTCATCCCAAAAATCTGGAGTTCGACACCACTTCCCATATAATGCCTCAAATGGTGCCATCTGTATACTGGAATGAAAACCGTTATTATAAGAAAACTCAACCAAAGAAAGATGTTGATCCCAACTTCCCTAATAATCCATCGAACAAGCACATAGCATATCCTCCAAAGTCTTAATTGTTCATTCTGGCTGCCCATCTGACTGAGGATGAAAAGCTGTACTAAAATTTAATTTAGTACCCAATGACTTCTAAAGGCCTTTCCAAAAGTTAGAAGTAAACCCGGGATCACGATCAGATACAATGGAGAGGGGAACTCCATGCAACCTGACTATCTCTTTAAGATACAATCAAGAAAGTTGATCTAGAGAGAATGTATCTCGAATAGGAAGGAAATGAGCATATTTAGTCAATCGATCAACAATAACCCATCTTGCATTATTACCTCGAGATGTCCTCGGTAATCCCACAACAAAGTCCATGGATATATTTTCCCATTTCCACTCTGGCACTGGTAATGGATGAAGCATCCCTTTAGGTAACTGCTGCTCTACTTTAACCTACTGACAAGTCAAACACTTCACAGTAAAATCAGCAATATCTCTTTTCATTCCATTCCACCAGTAATACTCCCACAGATCTTTGTACATCTTAGTATTTCCAGGATAAACTGAAAACGGGGAACTATGAGCCTCACATAACAACTCATTCTTCAACTGTGAATCACTAGGCACACATAATCTCTTCCCAAACCTCAAAACACAATCATTATCAATGTTAAATTCAGGAAACTTACCCTTCTAAACCAGCTCTACCTTTTTCTGCAACTCGCTGTCTTGCTTCTGTGCTTGCTTAATTCTGTCTGATAGAGAAGATTTCACTAATACCTGAAACAAAACAGAAGGAAATCCTGCACCAACAACTTCTATGCCAAATTTCATCAAATCCTTAAGCAAAGGATCACGTTCCAAACACAACATTTCTAATGAAGCATTACATTTTCGACTCAAAGCATCAGCCACTTTATTTGCTTTTCCCAGATGGTAATGAATTATAAAATCATAATCCTTGATTAATTCCAGCCATCTCCTCTGTCTCATGTTCAATTCTTTCTGAGTGAATATATACTTTAAAATTTTGTGACCAGTATATATTTCACACTTTACTCCATACAAATGATGCCTCCAAATTTTTAAAGAAAAAACAACAACAGCTAATTCCAAATCATGTGTAGGGTAATTTACCTCATGAGTTTTCAACTGACGTGAAGCATAAACAATTACCTGATCATTCTGAATTAGGATGAAACCAAGTCCTTTCAATGAAGCATCACTGTAGATAACAAACTCACCATTCCTGGAAGGTAGTGCCAAAACTGGAGCATTCACCAATCTTCTTTTCAACTCCTGAGTCAACTGAGCCATCGCTGCAATAAACTGTTTAGTTCTGATTCTGACCATCTCAGGATACTGATTTGAAAGGTCATTTCCCTCTGTATGCCTTCCCAGAAAAGCTTCTCTGTTTCCTATACGAAAAACCATTCCTAACACTGAAATACCTTAGGTGAATCATCATGGTAATCTTTAAATGCTATATCATTTCAATCATACCATAAATTAATTTATAATTTAACAATTTTCTAACTCCTAAAGTTGTCTAAACCGACCTCTGATACCAACTATAAGGCCCCAACCTTAAACCTTACTTAATATTGAATTAAATGAATAGTTCACATTGAGGATCTTTTCACGGTTTAGAGTTTTAGAGAATTAGGACATAACTATTACATCTCAAAAGATTACAAAGTAGTCACTTCTACTAAAATTCCATAAAATAAAAACTCTTAAAAAGAAACATGTCTAGTTCCAAGTTTTAGATAGCATGACTTTCCCTTGATCCCATCCTTGACCCTATTACACATTAAGTCCTATGAAAAACATTTCAAAAAAACCTAGGGTGAGCCTAAAAAGATCAGTAAGGGATACACAATGATTGAAAAATGTTAGTTTATCAAAACAACAAGTAAACCATGTATACTTTATCAAAGTAATACTTTTCACCTCTATGAAGAAGTAAAACTCTTCACTGAAAAAAAAGATCATTACTTATCCTTTTGTAACCAAAAGATTACCATAAAACCCATATAAAGATCACATAACATATAAAGGTAACTTGGGACATAAACATACTTAAATGGAATAACCATACGGTCGACTTCCACACATATCACTTAATGGAATAGCCATACGGCCGACTTCCATACCCAATGCATTGGAGGTTGTAATGTAACAACCCATCCTGGTATTCACGACACCACCCGTCTTATGGTTTATCACATAACCACCCATCAAATGTCCAAGTACCATTATAAAACCATAAGACATAAAACAAATATAATGGAAAGAAAACATTTCCACACTTTGATTAGAATATATCACATAAATATATTGACAAAACAAATCCATTATAAAAACCATTTTCAATACCAAAATACATAAAATAGTATATGGTATTTATTTCATTTTAAAAACATTACGACTTGTTGAGGAATCCAAAGACCAAATAATATTCACAGTGGCGGAAAAGGTTGTTGTTACCGCGTACGTTAAAAGAAACATTCCTTTTTATCATTTAGTAAAACGCTTCGTAGAAAAAGTTTCCTTTTGTATAAAAGTAAAAGTCAAAGGGGTTTATACACTGTATAAAAGAAAGTTGTGTATAAAACGAAATATTCCTCAATGAATGGAGATTGAGACGAAGTCCCTTACCTCGGGTCCGACTTGACTCGATCATTCTTTAACATCCTGAATAATAAACTTGAGTTAATTTCTATTTTCTTAAGAACCTTTTTCAAGTTTATTATTACTTTTATATCACTTATTACCATGTTATAAACATTATGTAATCATTTAAGTTAATAATGTTTGTTTTGTCCATACTTGGTTCTTAAGTCGAAAGTGGACTTCTTACAATTACATGTTGTTCATGTGGTCAAAGGTTCATTATATCCAGAATGATATTCATGATTTGGATATCATATATATCATATATATCCAGCATATAAATTTATTTATAATATTACATAATCATTTAGAGGTAAGAAATGAAATGCACCGTTCATGGAGACGGTAAGCCGTACGTACGCATGAACGCTACTTTCATTTCTATGTCAGATTAATGGAATTCAAACTAAATGAGAGGTATGTATATTTTAATTCCAGAATTATATTCATCATTTAGATGTAAAATACATCATATATATCCATTATATATATGTACTTATAATAGTACATTACATTTGGAGATAAGAAATGAAATGCACCGTTCATGGAGACGGTAAGCCGTACGTACGCATGAACGCTACTTTCATTTCTATATCATACTTTAATGGAGTGAAATAATAATGATAAAAAGGTATATTATAATTCCAGTATAATATCATATATAATATTATTAAATCCATCCTTTATACGTCCCACATATGGCATTAACGAATCAAATCACTTTGAGGGGGCGGTAGTCCGCACTTCCTAAAATGAAGATATCGCGTATACCCATACTGGAAGCCATAAAGGTATGACATAAATGAAAAAATACAGAAGAATAAGGAAAACATAAACATAATATATATCATATATAAATATAGTGACATCTTAATGACCACCTTTGAAGGTGTTAGAATAATATTAAACAATCATCATTTCGTGAGGCAGAAATTCGCCAACCACAGAAAAAGTATGTTCATTAACCATTAGACGGAGGTGTGTGTAGGTGTAGCTCGAATAATTCTTATAAAAACATCCTAGTATATTAAAGATACTGTAGTTGTTACAAAAGAAATGAATAAAAAGAGTTTAGGGGGTTGGAGAATCAAAATAAAACATATGAACACAAGAGAAAACACTACCTTTAAAACGGGTAACTCTTTTTGATTTGAGATCAAAGGCTCCCTTAGGAAGACTTCTTCCCAAAGTGAGGCTTAAAGGAGTAATAGAGGGATGTGTAGAGACAAAATGGGCAGGGTTTGGTCGAGCCAAAGGCTTTTGAAGTGTGGGTAAGGAGATAGAGGTGGGGGCCTTTTATAAGAGGAGAGGAGGGGCACTATTGGAAAGTAAAGAAATGTTACTTTATTTTAAAATGAGTTTCGGATTTAAAAGGTCCCACATTGATATAATTCGAGGATAAGGTGATAAGGGTTCTAAATATACCCATCTAATAGGTTTTTGACAAGTGTAGGTCTTAGATTTTACATTATCTTTTCATTTTATTTAAATCGTTAAATAATGAGGTAATCGCTGCATCATCATGGTGTCATAAATAATTTAATTTATTTAATGTCTAAAAATTATAAAAAAATATATCATGATGTAAGAAATCTTTTTATATTTCTAATGAATATTTATAGTAAAAAATATGACTTTTATAACCCCATTTAAAAATTATTTTAGTAAAACAACTCATGTTTGTGACATTTTTATTTTAACTTTAAATAAAAAGATATTAATGTCATTTTCCTACCAAAGTGGCTCCATGGGGTCCCCAAGTTGACCCATGTATTGTCTTGGTCGGCCATGACACATCCAATAAGGGTAGGACATGTGTCAAGGTCATTTCATATTATTAAAACATTATTTTTACCTTAAACTACACTAATTACCTCTAATCGCGATTAATAAACATAAAAGTTACTATTCACCAAAAAATTATTTTAATCCCATTGAACCACATTTTACTTCTTAATTACAACCATGTATGTCGGATTTTTGAAATTCAAAACACAGAAGTGGTAAAATTTCATTTAAACGGAAAATTAGTTTTTATAAGTACCACTTAGTGGTTTCACTATTCATCAAAAATTGAAGTTTTTCAGAAAAATACCAAAACTTCACCCTAAGATATATTTGATATTCGGAATTCAAAAATGATTTCCATTTTAAAAAATTCAAAACATATAAGTTAAATTAATTAATTTAATAATTAATTCCCGCTGTCAGATAAAATAGCATGTTTTTATGAAACAATAAGTATCAAAAGATTGACACTAGTTTAAGTCCAATTTCAAAGTGAAATTAATTCCAACGACCACTATTGGATTAAATGGTAAAAATATATTCTAATTGCACTTTAAAACCAATTCAAAAGATAATCTAATCATATAAATAAATTAGATTAAAAAGAGTTTTTGAATTAAAATACAACATTTTTCACTATTCATTAAAAATGAACTTTATCGGAAAAATACCAAAAATTTACACAAAGTAAATTTTGATGTCCAGATTCTAAAGAAGAATTTTATTTGGTCCAATAGAATGTATAAGAGTGACCAAAACTATATTTATAGATGATTCCCCATCAAAAGGCGATAAGTCGACCTTTTGTGAATATTAGAGTATCTATGCCTAAAATTGAATTCTTTTCTTATTTTAAGCCTTTATCCATTATTGGATAAATGTAAAAACATTTAACAAACATATATAATCATATTTTAGTTATTTCTATTCATTCCCGCCAATACAATGGCTATGGGTTAACTACCATTTAAAATAATGTTATCTTACTACTAGCGTGCAACGTAAGATTTCAAAGAAACTCTTTGTTGCGTATCGGGTACGCTATCAAACATAGAAACCCATTTAAAGTAAAATTAATATTTAATTCGTAAATATTAATAAATATGAAAATGATTTATTCTTTATTTACCTGGGATGTTACAAAAATGATTATAGTGGTCCCTATGGTGATCTTCAAGGGTACCAATGAAAAAAAGAAATGAAAAAAATGGGCATGGTGGTTTCCATCATTTTTTGTTGAGTTTACTTGTGTGAAATGGGAAAGTCAACTTTTCCCTTTTGTGATATCTGTTTTTTTGTGGTTGATAAGTGGTGTTGAAATTGAAAACTAGATAAGTAAGGTGAAAACACCCATGGGTTTTCAAGACATACTCTATAGGAAAATATGCATGGAAACATAGCCAGACCCATGTGACTACGTCCAGGGTCCAAGGAGTTTTCAAGGAAAAATGGACAACCATTATTTACCAGGCCATGGTTTATGAAATGATGGGGAGTTTGTTTTAGTTTCAAGGATTTTTTCTATTTTGGATTCATGTGTGACTATATATATCTCTAAATGAATGTATAATGTCATTTTATAAGAATTAATAGTATCTAGAAGATCAATATGATCCAATAGCTCTAATTGATGCATAATAAGTTATCTATGTGGTTGAGAGAAGTCTGATCATTGGAATTTAAAATTTAAATTTTAACATAAGGGTGATTTGAAAATTAGTATATATACATATAGTATAAATAAAATAATTTAGTGAATAACATAACATTAATTTAATATTCGAGAAGAATAATAGAGGGTAGAGTATAGTTTGACACTAGAAATTAGAGGTTTTTCACTTTAGTGTAAAGAAGATTAGGAGTTTAACACTACCATTTTAGAGATTCTAATATTTGTGTGTGTGCCATTATTGAAGGTTATTTGACACAACACTCAAATTGAATATTAGTTTTGTGTTAAATCCATTAAAACAAATCCAATGAAAATTGATTCATGCACCAAAGTAAATGAAGAATGGAAGGAATATTGATTTATATATTCTTGAAATTTTTATTAAAAGAAGAGGAAAAAATAAGTATAAATTATAAGTAAAAAATAAAAAACTCATATATTAATACTTTGAATAATAAAGGAAGAGGTTATATTCATTTAACATTTCATAAAAACAATGTGAATAATTCCTTGCATGCTACTATGTATGTGAAAGAATACAAGAAGAATAAAAAGGTAAATAAGTGCATTAAAAAAATTTCAACATCTCTATTGAATAATCCTATTTTATTTCCTATAAAAATGTGAAACTGTGGGGATGGTATTATAAACATGCATTGGGATTATGTATAGTACAGGGTGAACCAAACATGGTCACAAGGATAAACCCTTCCCAATTGAATCCATAGTATGATCTCGATGGTATCAATATCATATAAAGTACTAGACATTCAATTTAAACATTGAACGCTACAAATTATTGTGTCTCTTGTGTGTGTGTGTGTGTGTTAAATGGTGATTATTTAAAGAAAAAAGGTGAAGATCAAGAGATATAGAGATAATAAAAGAATAATCACATAATAATGAAAGTGGTAAAAGTGAGAAGGTATTGCAAAAATCGATGAATTGGTAACCCATATTGATTCAAACCCCCTTTCAGCGTATAAAATATACAAAATGGTCATCCTCAAGTGGTATCGAAGGTATGTTAAATTATTTTTGTTCCCAATTTGTATTAAATAAATAGGTTCACCTATGACTATATATTAAAGTTGAAGTTGTTATCTTTGAAAATTTGATGTTTCTTTCCTATAATTATTATGATGTACAGTTTTGGGAAAGTTCTTTCTATGTCCAATTAGATATAATTTTCTTCCAATAATTTTATGAACATGAAAAATAAAGAGAATAATATGATAATTAATATGTACTTATTTTAAAAAGAGGAAGATATTTTAGTTCCCATAATAAATGATGAATCCATATATGAAATCGTTGGAGATGAAAAAATGGATGTTTCAACAACCAATGATATGAAAAACATTTCTACCTCAATGGGACTTAAGGATTCAAGTGATCATGAGATATTTTTTAATTCTTGTTCAATATTTTCTAAATAATAATCAAGCATCAATGTGAGTGATTACATGTCATCTAACATATTGGTTAATGATTTGGAAGAAATGGTTCATTATTTTCCCAATGAAATTATTTCTCTATATTTTTTATTTCTTAATGTCAGTAAGAAGATATAACTCATCTTGAATACGAGATAGATAAGTTGGAAGATTATTTGGAATAAAGATAAAATAAGTGAATTTATATCTCAAAACAAGTTATTTTCAATGATGATGATTATGAGGACCTTATGGTGTAAGGATGATTTTTTTAAGAAAAGTGTATCAATAAAATACAACAAAAGGATGATGACACTAAGAAATTTTATAAGAACATCCATGCATTATAAGAAAATATAAAAATTATAATAGATATTAATAATTAAAATAGAATATGAACATATAAAGAAAATTATTTAAGATTGAAATAATTCACTAAATATGTGGTGTCTATAATTAGAAATAAAAATTTATAATATTATAAATACACTTGTTGAGTATTCAAAATCAAATAATTATAGATATGTCATTATGGAAAATTATAAGGAGGATTCAAGTAGAAAAAATACCTATCTTATGTTATTATAAGATAATGAAATTATTTTACGATATTTCCAAAAAAAGATCAAAGAAGAAGGTACAATCAATATATTTATTTCATGAATTTTTTGAATCTATTTTCTTTAAAAGTATAGAGTTAAAATCCAAACCAGTACAAGTATGGATGGGAATAAGTGATAAATACCTTGTTACCATGCCTATAGTGTATAAAATAATATTTATAAGTGATGGTTAAAAATATGAATCTAAACCAGTATGAAGTATTCATAAAAATAACATGCCACTAAATTTGAAAAATCTAGATACCATGTACCAATAAATAGAAGAACTAGGTTTTTTGTAAAATTATGATGGTGTAATAGATTTAATTATTACAAAAAGTATTTTTGTTATAATCCACTAATTTTAGAAGAAAAAAGGAAGTCCAAATTTATAGAGAGAAATACAGTGAAGATGAATAACCACAGGTAAGTAATAAAATCTATTTTATTCCAACATATTTAAGGATATTGGATATTTATATGGCAGTTTCATTGATAGTGGTCAGAAAAATGATACATTCAAAAATAAAAATGTATAAAATGCAAGTTAAAAGAGAAGGCCACATAAGAATAAGGAAAAAAGAAACCTTTGTAAGAAAATAGAAGACTTTTTCAAATCTTATCTATCCTAAGAAGATATCAAAGAATGGATACGGAAGTCCCTTGGGTAAAAAATAAAATAAGTTTAAGAGGAGTGCTACATCTCAGAAGAAGGATATAAATAAAGGAAATCTTGATAATTCATGTGGAAACTACAAGAAATCTTATAGTGTATGCAATTAAATTATTGTGATTTGTTAAGAAGATTTGGAGAGTTCAACAAAGTTATAATAACACAAACAAAATAAATTTCTATAGTAAATAAGAAGATTAAAAGTAAATACCCTGACCCTAGAATCCTAGAGTCAGTGGTTACTTTATTACAGTGGCATAAGATACAAGGAACTTCCTCCCAAATTACCAAATACTTTAGTAGTCTTGGTAAAATAGATACACACTTGAGATTCACATTAAATTTGAAATATCAAATACAAATTTTTTTTTCTTTGATAAATCCATAATTACCCTTTCCATATCCATATATATCAATCATAAAGCACTTCCTAGTATCATAGGGATAATAAAGAATAAGAAATTGTTGAGCTCAAATGTTTATTAATGGTAAGATTACTATGGAATATATCATTAATAAATAATAATAATCAATATGAAAAGGTAAATAACTAAAACACATTCCATTTAATCAATAAACCAAGCATAATATAGTAGAAATAAATGATAATCAAATAAATTCATATAAATAATCACATTAGTTTGAGACTTATCCATGGATATTATAACTAATCTAATAATCATATGTAAATCAATAAATGATCTCATAATTAGGAAATTAATAATTCTAGACATCATAAAGATACTTCCAAGACCTTTCACAAGAATTTTTTTATAAATGGATAGAGACTAATCGAATTTGGACAACTAATTTGTCTCATGAGACCTATTGATGCATCGAGGGGTATGTATAACTGAACACCACTCATAACATATAAATTCCAATGCATTATACATATGAGAGGGGTGAAATATAGAAAATATAAATATTTGTATTGAAAAACTATCATATGAAATGTTAATACTTACCCCAATCAAATAAACATAATCATAAACCATCTAAAGTAATATGGTAAATAGTAATAGAATTGTACATCCTTAACAAAAATGATCATAAACCATCCAAATAAATAAAAAGGATTATATAAACACAATATATACCAAGTGGATCATAAGTATAATAAATGGTTTATGTAATTTATGAATAGAAATACTATAAACATTTCATTAAAAATTTATGGAGGAAAATAACTAATTTACTTTGAAAAAAATTAATATAAAAGTTTAAAAAATAATATAAAATTAATTTTCTTTGTAAATAACCTTTTAAAACATGTGAAATAAGTCTTAAAAAATTTATTGGTCATGATGGAGGGAAATCACATTCATTTCATACACATTAAAACAAATATTCCTTTCACATTTTTGGTAAAAGAAAAAAGGGCATTGTTTGGAAACTGACATGAAAATTCCTTTATAAACAATTTTTAAAAAGTAAAAAAGTGCTAAAATGTATTTAATAAATAATTTTGATAATTTTTAAAACATTTTTGGAAACATTATTATAAAACATGGTTTTGGAATAAAAATGAGTTTTAGCCAAAGAGAGAAATGAATTCAAATTTTATTAAAAACACTTTCTCAATAATTTTAAGTAACAAAGAGTCTAAAAATAGTAATATTAGTTGAAAAATTTCATGAATAACAAAATGAAATGAAAATATGTTTATTTTAATACAAAAATATCAAATAATTCTCCTAATGGAGATGTAAGTAAAATCAACCCCGAATGATGATGAGATTATGAAATAAACCTGTACCACTCTAGTAACTTCTGAATCTTAATCCCCATAAAATAAATAATCATAAAATGAAACATAAAATTTTATGAAGATAAATATATTCATTATATAACATATCAAAGGTGGTAGTATATGAACCACAAAAAGGAATAAGTGGTGAATATGACATATGTCTCATGGGACTAAATGTGAGATGAGAAACCCTTACCTCAGGTTCGACTTCCTCCGTATGTTTCTAAGCATCATGTATAATAAATAAAATTTTATTATATATATATTAAATAATAATAATAATAATATATTTAAAACCATATATTAGTTAATTATAGTCTCTTATCATCTATTTATTAATAATTCTATGTTAAAATTCCTATTTTGGGTGACAATTACTTCATTTTTCATATAGGTTTTAGTTCGATATTTTTTTATTTTAAATTTTATCATGGTTAAATAATATAAATAATGTTATATATTATATATTTATAATATATATTAATTATATATTTATTTATTGTAATCTATACAACTTAGATATAGAAAATGGATTACACAGTTCATGGAGAAGGTAGGTCATACATACACATGAATATTGTTTCCATTATTTTTGAAGGATGAAAAGAAAGGAAAATAAATATTAATAAATATTTTTAGAATAATTATTATTTCATATATATAATTTATATTAATCAAATACATCCTCATTACCATCCATTTAAAAATAAATTGAAAAACATTTCACATCACTACGTGGAGGTGGTAATCCACAAATACGCTTAAGTGGTGTTATTATTTTATAAAGGATTAGAAGGTAATAAGTTATATGTGATATTATATTTCAATAATTATATCTATATCATAAGTATCACATTTATTCATTAAATTTAACCTTACCACCTTTCATGTAAAGTGTAAGTGAAAAATGAATCACATCGCTTTGCGAGACGGTAGTCCACCATACACATGAGAGACATTATCATATCTCCCATGGAATGTAAATTAAGAAGGTATATGTGATATAATAAATTCATAAGTATAATAAATTCATAAATATAATATAAATATGTTAAATCTATCATTATACCCATCCTTGAAATGTGTTTATGGAAAACAAATTACATCAATTTGTGAGGTGCTAGTCTTTCGTACACACGATCGACGGTTCTTTTTCCCATTTGATGTATGTGTTGATCAATATGGGTTATTCCATTAACATGATAAAATATAAATATATAGGATAAAATTGTGACATTATATTATCATATTTTATGAATTTTTTAAGGAGGTGGAAGAATAAATAAATAAAATATGCACGTTTAAGAATTTTACCTCTTCTTCAGAGAGCCTCTTTAGGTTTACAACTAAAGACTTATTAGGAGGTCTTTATAATTAAAATTAGGCCACTAAGATGTGGTAATAGAATTAAGGAATGTATTTGGGGAGGTTTTGTCCAAGATAAATGGTTTTGGAAGTGTGAATAAGGGAGGACCTTAGTGTCCTTTTATAAGTGGGGAGAGGAAACACATGAATTTTTTGAAAAGATAAAGTGAAACCCATTTTTTCTCAAACCACTAGCCTATAAAATGGGTAATTTTTAATCCTTAGAGATGATAGTGTGGAAATATGTCCAACCAATGGGTGTTGTAAATTTTTTGGTCACTTTAACCCATATATTCTTAGTTTAACCCCTGGTAAACCAATTTTACCTTAACCATGATAATTAATTTTTACCATTTTAACTATTCATTATAGCAAAAAATAATTTGAACTTACTTTTCTGAACCTAACATAATAGGGATCATGACACAACTATCCCAATACCACCTTCATAGGTTAAGGGGTGGCGATGAGTGTTGAAAGGAATACCTAATATGGGAGTCCTTTTCCTAATGTACCTGTACTCACACACTTAACAATCTCCATGAAGAAGTGAAGATGAATAATAAAATATAAAACATATAAAGAGTAATCTATGAATGTAAAACCAATAGTGATTACAAGATTATTATAATGTAAAATGAAAATTAAAGGGGAAAAATACTCACCCAACCAGAAATATGTCTCAACTTGACAAAACAAGAAAAGTTAATGCTGTGAGATACCAACTCTGAATCTCTAAGAGCTGAGCACCATACATGGTAAAATGAAACATGTATTCATATGATCCTATATAATAACCTCAAACCTATCCATCATTTTCATAATACATGACATGTGCGGTCAAATCCCTTGTAGGGGTGAGTATAAACATACGTTGTAGGATGCCCTGAAAGTTTAAGGGGGAGATATAAGAGACAAAATATGAATAAACAGCTTGACCCAAAGTTAAAGAGTAAAAAAATCCAATGACATAGATACAGATATATATATATATATACACATTCTCAAAAAATAATACCAAGTCCTAGTGCATCAAGGGGTTCCACACAGTGTAAGGAGGACTCATGCCCTAATTCCATAGGGGGTACCACTCAATCGACATAAGACCCACACCATATGGACATGGGTGGGGGGGGGGTAACACTTAGTAGATAAAGGACCCAAAACCTAAATCCATACGGGGTACCACTTAGTAGATAGAGGAACTGCACCCCAACAACATAGGGGGTAACATTCACTAGATAGAGGACCCACACCCTAATTCCATAGGGGGTACCACTCAGAAGATATAGGACACACACACTAACACCATAGTTGGGTACCACTTAATTGATAGAGTACCCACACCATAACACCATAGGGGGGGGTACCGATAAGTGGATAGAGGACCCACACCCTAATTCCATAGGGGGTACCACTCATTAGATAGAAGACCTACACCCTAATGCCATAGTGGGGTACCACTCTAATGATCCTTCCCAATATTTACCATCATAGAGTGCCACCTAAAGAAGTGTCACACTTGGAAAACATTTCATCGTATCTCAAAATATAATATGAAGTCCATCATTTAATTCTATGAAGAAATCAACCTTCAATAGGCTACCCATGGGCCAAAATATGAGTCTAAATGAAGGAAATATGAGTGGTAGGAGGTTCCTCAAAAAGGAAGAAGGGGTACACGACATGTAAGGGGACCCACACGACGTGTGGTCCTTATCCACCAACTATCCATGTATTTACTAGTATAATACTCACTACTTGTGTATCCCTACATGGTGTGTAGAGGGACTAAACGACATGCCTCTACCACCGAAGGTCCTGCCCTTGCTCTTGCCCATGTCCATGTAAAGTTTCCCATGTTGGTGTACTCCGATACATATAATTTCATCCTTCATGGGGTCCTGTAAGTGTACCCCACCAAATTTCATTTCTACCTAGGGAAGGTCACATGACATGTGACCCAGTCACATGGCATGTGAGTCTTATATTTTTCAAAAACACTAGCACAGTTTCCATATGGGTACTACATGGAGTGTGTTCATCCCAATACTCAACATGTCGTCGGAATTTTCATAGAATCTAATATCGGTTAATCAGATCCCATATCTTTCTTCACCTCTTAAAATCTTTCCTCTAGGATACCCTAAATTGAAGGGGAATCCATTTTCCATTTTTTTCTGTCGTCCACTGGCCGAAAAATAGATTTTCGATCCACTTTCTCAAAACCTATATCTGTATCATACATCTCCCATGCCACACCATCTCTGCTTCAGATCCCAAATACATGAATCAATCATCCAAAACCCACTAATCCTCTGAATCCATCCCTGATTTTCCCGACCATTTTTCACACACAAATCCACCATGAATCTGGGGGTCTGATCGTGCTTAGTCCTCACTGGAAATGTCGAATCATGACCCCATGGTCCAACGATGACTAATGCGAAGAACATGGGTATAAAGGAACAAAAAAATATATGTTCAAAAATCATTGGCCAAGTTTTCTTGGTGAAAGGATATAGATGGGGACACTCAGGGTGAAAACATGGAAAAAACTAAATAAATGATTTAAACTAATTCATGGGCTCATGCAAAGGATCAAATTAGACACAAATCAATGAAACAATTTGATCATTCTCATTCATTTAATCAATACAAAAATTGGAGATTTATAACTCAATTTGGATCATTCTTCAATGAATAACATTCTCTCTAATGAAGAAGATAATTCATTGTATTTTTTTCACTTT
The DNA here is from genome assembly GCA_963277665.1 of Viscum album. Classification (NCBI taxonomy): domain Eukaryota; kingdom Viridiplantae; phylum Streptophyta; class Magnoliopsida; order Santalales; family Viscaceae; genus Viscum; species Viscum album. The sequence goes on from OY728150.1 coordinate 1,848,012,087, forward strand.
GATTCACCTGGATCGGGAATCTCATCATCACCTAATTCCAATTTTCTAATGAGAGGGTGGAATAAAATCTTATCGACAATCCCACGGTTATGTGGCTTACCCTGGATATCTTTCATAAAAATTAAAATATAGAGGGAATTATAATTAGGTCATTTAATTAAAAAAAATTATTTAATTATTTATTTAACCAAATGCACCCTCAAATAGTTTCTGTTATCTGAACGTCCTGCACATACCTATTTTAGGTCACACTGAGGGTAAGCCTCACATTCCAGATTCAACAATGGTCTTGGATTATTGATCTAAGACCCCATTTAATATATATCCCATTTTCTATAAGAATCCTTGCATGCATAATATAAAATACATAAAATATTTTTATAAATTTAATTATGGGAACACTAGTCCTTGGAAACGCATGTCGTCTCAATTCCTAGTGTAAAAATATATCTATATATATTCCAAAGTCCTAGATGGAAAAAACATGGTCTCTACATTATTCCATCCTTAAAGTTTTTTATCCATGAAAATAAAAAACCAAACAAAAATATTAGGATATTGAGATCACATCTAGATCTCCCACTCATAGGATTTATCTTGCATGCTCCTGTACTTCCACAACCCACAAAACAAAGGGATGGCCTATCCACACAGGTTCCTCTCCTTCTGATCCTTGATCACCACCAGGTTCTCCATAAAAGTGGATACATACTTGATGTATAGTTATCCCCAATCAATAAAATGCATAGGGTCATGCATGTATCTCCTCAACTACGACATGTGGAAGATGTTTTTCACCCTCTAAAACTATGGGGGTAGGGAGAGGCTATAAGAAACCTTTCTAACCCTTTAAAAGATCTTAAAAAACTTGATAAACCCTAATTATAGCTTTCCTCCCTCGCTAAATCACCGCAATCCTTGTTATGGGGAGACTCTCAGGAATATATGGTCACCTTGATTGAATTTTGATGGCCTATGAAGTCAATATACATATGATTTATACCTTATATGGGCTATCCTCATCCACTCATGGATTACTTGGACCATCTCCATTGTCACTTGCACCATCTCTGACCCAACAATAGATGCCTCACCATGCCCATTCTAGCACCAGGGTGACATGTAGGGTCTTCCATACATGGTCTCAAAAGTACCCATACTAATAGTAGAGTAGAAACTATTATTTTACACAAACTCTAATAATAGAAACTAATCCTCCCATCTCCAGCCTAAGCCTAATATGTAAACCTTTAGAATATCCTCTAGAACCCTGATAGTGCACTTAGTCTTCCAACCTATCTAGGTGTGGAGGCCTATAGTCATCCTTATATGGGACCCAAATGCCTCTAATAGGCCTCTATACAACCATTATGTGAACCATTCATCACTTTTCTAGATAATAATATAGGGCACCCCATGAAAGAGAACAATCTATTGTATGTACAACTTCCCTAAACTCTCCACCAAACTCTACTCCCTGATAGAAAGGAAGTGCACAAACTTCTTGAGTCTATCAACTATCACCTTAATGGAATTGTGTCCTCTCACTATTTATGAAATCCATATCATGAAGTTTATGGATATGTTATCCCATTTCCACTATAGGATATCAAGGGGCCATAATAAACCTACCGTAACCTGGTTCTTAGCTTTAAACTGCTGACATGTGAGGCGCCATGAGATTAACTCAACCATTCTCCATCTCATGTCAGCCCATAAAAACTAATGTTAATGGTATCTATATATATTCCCCACATAGGGATGTACAATCAAAGGATACATGTAAAAATCTCTCATCACCTCCTCCCACATCATGACTGGGACCACCGTATGTCCTTAGAAAAGGTTGACGCTGTTCTCTCCTTCATAAAATACATTTGGTGAATATAATAAGGATATCTAGTCACATAATACCTCATAGTAAATGTCTCTAAAATAGGAATGTATCAAAAATTTAAGAAGCATAGGTTTCAGCACCATCAATTGAAGAAAATTTTCACCCTCCTGCTCCACCAAGGTCAGTTATAGGGTAGCCGACTGATCAGACATCATCTACACCAAGTGAGCCTAAGACAACCTACTAAGTGAATCTACCACAACATTTACCATGACAAAAGTATAGATTATCTCAATTTCATAGTCCTGCAAGGACTCCAACCATTGCCTATGTCTCAGGTTTAGGTCTCTCTACATGAATAAATACCTAAGTCTATGATGGCCTAAGTAGATAATAAATCACTCTCCTAAAAGATAGTGTCTCTATATCCTTAGAGCGAAGACTACCATTCACAAATCTAGGTTATGAGTCATGTATTTATTCTCATGGGGTCTCAAATTCCTTGGACCATATGTGAAAACATCCTATCTCTGCATCAACATGTAGTTGAGCCCGACTCCTGAGGCATCATAAAACACTACGTACTCTATACCCTCATCTAGTAGCCTTGAAATAAGAGCACTCGTCAGGCACATTCTAAACTCCTTGAAGTATATCTGGAACCACTTAGTCCAAGTAAATGGATTCCCTTTCTAAATAAGGGTGTAAAAAGGTGATAAAATCCTAGATAAGTCTTCCATAACCATCGGGTTGTACCTCAAGAAGCCAAGAAAACTCCTCACCTCTAACACAATCTTGGTTGGATACCAAAAAATCACTAGATCAATCATCTTTGGGTCCATAGTTAATCCAATCTCATAAATTAAATGACCTAGGAAGTGAAATTCATGAATCTTGAAATGGCACTTTGAGATCTTACAATAAATCAGGTGCTCTAGAAGAAAATCTTGGACCACCATAAAGTTCTCTACCTGATCCTCCTATAATGTAGAGTATATGATAATGTTTTCAATGAAGAAAACAAAAAATCGATCCAAGTACAGATAAAAGACCCAGTTCATCAAAGATATAAACACAGTAGGGTAATTCATCACACCAAATGAAATCACCAAGAACTCATAGTGTCTGTAGCGACACCAGAATTCCATATTCAGAATATCATCATCACAAACTCCAACTATTGGTAATCGGACTAGAGATTGATCCTTAAGAACCAACTTGTTCCTTGAAACTGATCAAATAGGTCATCAATCCTTGTAAAGGGGTACTTGTTATTTATCATGACCTAGTTCAGGAGACGATAATGCGCACAAATATATAATATTTCATCCGCCTTTTTCTAGAACAACATTGGATCTATATATGGGGACACACTAGGTCTGATAAAAACCTTCTCTCTTAGGTTCTCCAATAGTAACCGTAACTCCCATAGATCGGAAGGGAACATACAAAATTATAAAGAAGATGTTAGAGTAGTTTCATGGTGTATGTTAATACAAAAAATCATCTCTCACCTCAAAGGTAGTCATGAAACTTCCTTGGGTAATATGTCCATAAAATCCTACATGAATGAAGGAATCCAAAATCCTAAAGATCCTTCTATACTGATGGATATACTCTCTAAATGATGGGTAAGGGTATGCATCCTCCTCCTCACAGAAACCACTTATCTCACCATAAGATCTCTCTTTCTCGCAAATGAGAATCTCGACCCATTAGTGTGAAGGCATCTGTCTTGTTTGAAGTGAGTCAATCTAGGATCAGACCATGGAAAACCAATCCATATCCAAGATTATGTCATAATGTTCCATCGTGAAAACCAAAAGGTCCCACAAGAACCTCTCTTCAGAAAACAGTAGTTTTCATTTCTTATAGATAAAAGATATAGAATAATAATTCCCTATAGGAACCTCAAGACAAAGCTTCTAGGATAAATCCAAAACTAGGAGATCTATCTCTCCCACCAAGTTTAAATAGATGAAGTAATGAATCATACTTTTATCTACTAATAATGAAGAAAGTGTATAATTAACATAGATCAAACCTCGAATCATCTCATGTTCTATGAGGTCATTTTCCTCCTTAGACTACAATAGTCTATGACCCTGACTGTCAACTCCTTGATCCTGACATGGACCGCTAGGTGGTGGTGGTGGAAGGGTCTCATAGCATCATCAACCACCCACATCTCCTATTTGTGGAGATCCATATTCTCTTCTTCAATCTCCACCTCCTTGGGGTCCACCCTTCCCTCACCTCAAATATTCGTAATCATGATGTAGCCTTTAACATGGTAGTATATCTGCAATCTACCTGCCCTCATCATCACTTTTGGTTGGAAAATCATGAGCCATGTGACCTTTCCTATCACATGCATAACACCACCCCTCTCTGGGTTTCCCTAGTCCTCTATAATGTCCCTTTTTCTCATGACCATGTGCCTGAGTCTGGTCATGGAGAGGTCTACTGGTCTACGATCCTTCTAACTGGTGTCTCTTAGTTGCTATAGATAACTTAAACCTTTGAAACCCTCTGAAAGCACCAACTGTAGGGAGTCCATTTGAAAAGAAGCTATCCTCCACCAATTCTAGCTCCAACACCCCAATATAGGTGGGAATGCACAAGGGTACTACACTAACATGAATATCTATATGGAGACACTGCTCAATCATATATGCCTGGAAGTATCCATCCTTAATCATGTCGAGGAAGTACCATGTAAGGTATGTGAACCTCATATCATAATTATACACTATCATCCCTCTTTAATACAAATCCAAAATCTCCTAAATATAAACCAAGGAAAGAAGTAGGGGATGTACTCCTTATGAAACAAATGCTGGAAGTCAGTCCATGAGAGTGTCGGCTTATCATGAATATGAATAACTATACTCCACCAGTGACTAGCTACTCTATGAAAAATGATAGCTACCATATTAACCACCCAATCTGTTGGTGTCTTGATAATACTAAATACTTAGATCACCAACTACGACCAATCCTCCACTACCTAGGGATCCGGATCACCATGAAATATCTGCGGCCTCAGACATTAGAAATCATGGAGTGCATTAAGCCTGCATGAATCCTCAACATGGTCTACTGGTATGATATGCTTATCGATAGTTGAGGGTGATTATATCTATCCACATAGGGGGGAACTCATGGGATGGACCATGAACTGAGGTTTAATCACTCATTATATCATTGTCACAATCTAGAACCAGTAACCTAGAAGGCTGTTATCATGGAGGTATCCTAGAAATTTAATCAAGAAGTACCACCGTCAAATGAAAATATATATACAATGGGGAGATGAATCACGATAGAAATTAAAAAGTATTCATTTAATATGATTCATGTACCATTGATCAATGCAACCAATGTCTTAGTACGCGAAGTTAAAAAGAAGGTAATAAATGTACCGTTGAATGGATACATCGGCCACCACACCAACACTGGGTTCCCTAGCCGGAAAGACACACTGGAAACAATTTGAAACTATTTACCTATATCCCAACCAAATACTCATATGGGGACTACTCTAAATTACATCCCAATGACTGAAATACTCTAATACCAATATTGCATGACCCAGACTAATGGGTATTGATACGAAACTACCCCAAGCCTTCGTCCATAGGCTAGGGGTGGGGAAAAGCACTGAAAGGAATAAATAATATCAGAGGCCTTTACCTAATGTACATGTCTACACACACTCAACCATATCCATGAAGAAGTGCAGAGGAATAATAACAAAATGAAATATCTAGAGAGTAATACATTCATGAAAAATCTACATGGAGTATAAGAGTATGACAGTATAAACTGAAATGTAATGGGGAATATACACGCCCCTCCAGAAATATGTCCCAAATTGAAAAAATTAGAAAAGAAAATACTGAGGGGCCCCAGCTCCAAATCACCAAGATTCGACCACCATATGCGGTTAAATGCACTGGGTATCCCTATTGTCATGACCAAATCATAGGGTCCTCTCCACACTATCAAGAACACCAAAGATGTGGTTCATTTGGATTTCCCCTATTGAAGATATGGGAGTCACCCCGATATTATAGAGGATGGTGCGCATCAGTTTTGACGCCACTGGTTGGGAGTTGGCACCACTCTCTTGATGATCCCATGAAAGGATGAAACCAGTGAACCTCACATCATATTAAGAGTTGGATGACTAAACCTCTCCCTCCTTGGAGGGGGCTGGGGTGCCACACAAGAAAACCGCTATACTGAGATGCTCATCATGTGACAAGTGGTATCAGAGAGAATGTGCCTTGTGGTGTTGAGGAATACCACCGGATGGACCTTGGTGGTGGGAGAAGAGTCCTAGGGTGTCATGCAGAGGTGAAACGACAGAGAAATTCATGCTCGAGAGATTTCAGAGGTAGAAACGCCACTATGAAGGGTGGGTTTTGTAGAGGTGGTTTTCAACCCAAAGAGAGAGGGTGGACCATAGTGGTTTGCGACCTAGAGAGTGGGTAGACCATTGATTCCAACAACAAGTAAGGAGAATCCCATTAGGCCATTCTTGGTAGCCAATTAGTTGGAAGTAGACCATTTTGTGGACACACAGAAGGCCATGATCCTGCATGCACAAGGGAGTGCATGGAATGGTGGTGTGAGAATGTCATGACTCAATCATGAGGGTTCTGTCCCACACTAGCAAGAACATTAAAGTTGCGGTTCATCTGTTTTGTCCCTATAAAAGATATGGGAGTCACCCCGACATTGTGAAGGATGGTGTGTGTCAGTCTTGACACAACTGGTTGGGAGTTGGGGCCACTCTTCTAATGATTCCATGGAACGACAAAACCATTGAACCTCACATCGTATGAAGAGATGGAAATCTAAACCCTGCCCTCCTTGGAGGGGGTTAGGGTGCCACACAGTTGAACTGTCGTGCTAAGACGCTCAGCCCGTGATAAGTGTTATCAAAGGGAATGTGCCTTGTGGTGTTACAGAATGATACCGGCTGGACCATGGTGGTGGGAGTGGAGTCCCAGGGTCTTATGCAGAGGTGACACAATAGAGAAGGTCACAATCAAGAGATTTCAGAGGTAGAGACACCACTATGAAGGTTGGATTTCATAGAGGTGGTTTTTGACCTTGAGAGAGAGGGCAGACCAAGGTGGTTTGAAACCCAAAGAGTGGGTGAACCATTGATTCTAACGGCAAGGAAAGAGCATCCCCTTGTCCATGCTTGGTAGCCATTTAGTTGGAAGCATACCATTTCACAGACACATAGAAGGCCATGATCATACATGCATGAGGGAGCACATGGAATGGTGGTGGGATAATGTTATGACCTAATCATGGGGGTCATGTCCCACACCAGCAAGAACATCATAGATGAGGTTCATCTAATTTTTCCCTATCGAAGAGATGAGAGTCGCCCCAAAATTATGGAGGATGGTGCATGTCAGTCTTGACACCACTGGTTGGGAGTTGGGGACACTCTTCTAATGAGCCCATGATAGGATGAAACCAGTGAACCTCCCATAATATGAAGAGCTATATAGCTGAACCCTACCCACCTTGGAGGGGGATGAGGTGCCACACAAGCGAGCTACCGTGCTGAGACGCTCAACCCGTGACAAGTGGTATTAGAGGATTTCAAGGAAAGTGTTTGTGATGTCAAGCTCGGATGTGGAGGATCCTATTATGTACAAGAATGAGGACATGACACCCATTCCTATGAATAAGGGTGGGAAGTCCCGTGAGACTGTGGTGACTCTTTAGTAGAATCTCCTAAGGGCAGAGGAGTGCCTTGCTGACGTGAAGGAAATACTCGAGTGTGTCGAGGGAGACGATGAGGAAGGGTCACTAAGCATCGTGGGACTATGTGATTCACTCTTGAATCTCCAAGACCAAGTGGAAATAGTTGAGAGGTACGCCAAGAAGAATGATGCAGAGAAGGATTCCATCATGGATTGGATAAATGGGATCTTGGAACAACATGGGGATGCAATGGACAGGTATGACCAAAATATTTATTAACTTAAGAGGAAGTGTTCCAACTACTGTGGAGAGTTTCATAGTGGGGGGATTGTGTGAGACACACCAAATATTGATGTTCCTCATTGAAATCACTTAAATGGAAAGAAAAATTCTAAGGAGGTAGATAAATTATTTTGGAAATTAGAGTAATACTTTGAGTCTATTGGCTTTGTGGAAGACATGAGCCATGTGAAGATTGCCGTTATTTACTTTGGTGATGATGCATCTATATGGTGGAAGATGAAGCACCAAGAGCTTAAGGATGGTGGTAAGGAACTTCCATAATGGGAAGAGTTCAAGTAATGGGTTTATGCTCAGTTCTACCCCAAGGAAGCTGATTGGGAAGCAAGGGACAAGCTGCAGACTTTGAAGCATACAAGGAAAATCCATGAGTATGTTCGGGAGTATGTCTCTCTAAAGATCCAGGTACATGGAAAGCTTGACTATGATCATATGTATGATTTCATCAAGAGTATTCATCCATGGAAACAACAAGAGATGTGAGGTTGATGGCCTATGACCTTCACTGAAGCCGTGTCCATGGCTGAGTCTTTGGTGGAATACAAGAACAACGTTGAACCCCCTAATCCCAAGAATAAGTACAAGGGTAAAGGTGGGGGATACCAAGATAAGAGGTGGAACCGATATTCCCATGAAAAGGGGAAGTATAAGGAGTATAGAAAGAAATATTCAAGAGAACATAATCCACAAGGATTCTACTTTTGTGATGGGCCTATTACATGGAAGGAGTGTCCCAAGAGGAAGGCACTCAAATCCATGTTTGAAGAGAAGGAGGAAGTCTTGTCACGGTCTGAGCATCTCATCATAGCGGTTCACCCATGAATCACCCCAACCCCCTCCAAGGTGGGCGGGGTTTAGCTGTCCAACTCTTCATATGATGTGAGATTCACTGGTTTCATATTTCCATAGAATCATCAGGAGAGTGACCCCAACTCCCAACCAGTGGTTTCAAGACTGACACGCACCATCCTCCACAATGTTAGAGTGACTACCATCTATTCGATAGGGAAAAACCAGATGAACCAAAACTTTTATATTCTTAATGGTGTTGGATAGGACCCCTATGATTGGTTTGTGACATTATACAACCACCATTCCATGCACGCCCTCGTGCATGCAGGATCGTGGCCTTATGTGTGTCTACGAAATGGTATGCTTCCAAATAACTAGATACCAAGCATGGCCTCAGGGGATGCTCCTTCCTTGTCATTGGCATAAATGGTCCACCCACTCTCTGGGTCGCAAACCACATTGATACACCCTCTCTCTCAGGGTCAAAAACCACCTCCATGAAACCCACCCTTCATATTGGATTCTTTTCCTCTAAAATCTCTCAGGCATGACCTTCTCTATCATGTCACCTCTGTATGACACCCCGAGACTCCACTCGCACCACCAAGGTCCATCTAGAAGCATTCTGAAACACCATGAGGCACATTCCCTCTGATACCACTTGTCATGGGATGAGTGTCTCGGTACAATGGTTCACCCATGCAGCACCCCATCCCCCTCCAAGGTGGGTGGGGTTCAACCATCCATCTCTTCATATGATGTGAGGTTAACTGGTTTCGTCCTGCCATGGAATCATCAAGAGAGTGGCCCCAACTCCCAACCAATGGTGTTAAGACTGAAACACACCATCCTCCATAATGTTGGGGTGAATCCCATCTCCTCGATAGGGAAAACCAGATGAACCGTAGCTTTCATGTTATTTATGGTGTGAGACAGGGCCCCCATGATTAGGTCGTGACATTCTCCCACCACCATTCCATGAACGCCCTTGTGCATGTAGGATCATGGCCTTCAGTGTGTTTTTGAAATGGTCTACTTCCAACTAACTGGCTACTAAGTATGGACAATGGGAAGCTATTTCCTTGCCGTTGGTATCAATGGTCCACCCACTCTTTGGGTTACAAACCACCATGGTCCACCCTCTATCTCATGGTCAAACACCACCTCCATAAAATCCAACCTTCATAGTGGAATCTCCGCTTATAAAAACTCTCGAGCATGACCTTCTCTGTCGTTTTACCTCTGCATGACACCTCAGGAGTCCACTCCCACCACCAAATCTTACTGACAGCATTCCACAACACCACAAAGCACATTCCCTCTAATATCACTTGTCACAGGCTAAGCATCTTAGCACAACAGTTTTTCCATACGGCACCCCACCCCCTCCAAGGCAGGCAGTGTTCATCCATCCAGCTCTTCAAATGATGTGAGGATCACTGGTTTCATCCTACCATGGAATCATCAAGAGAGTGTACCCAACTCCCAAACAGTGGTGTTAAGACTGAAACACACTATCCTCCACAATGTCGGGGTGACTCCTATCTCTTTGATAGGGACAAACCAGATGAACCAAAACTTTGATGTTATTGTTGGTGTGGAAAAGGACCCCCATGATTGGTTTGTGACATTATGCCCCTCTAAAATCACCACTGACCTATCTGTTGTCTTTATAAGACATGAAACATGCAGGAAAGTCCTATGCAGGGGTTAGTATAAACATACCCAATAGAAAGCTCAAAAAATATTAAGGGAGGGGGGGAGAGTAACAGACATTATATAAATAGATAGCTTAATCCAAAGTAAAAGAGTAAAAAAAATCCAATGACATCAATGTAAAAACTTGGTGTGAAATGGAAGCCCCAAACAGGTGGGTTTTTAAAAAATTTCCACCAACAGTCGATGTGAACTTGTCGACATCAGTGAACAACTACCCAGTCAAAGCCGAGGATCTCACATGAAGGGTTTTAAGCACAAAAATAAACCGTAAAATACCTGGTTTAAATCCGAAGCCACGCATGATGCCTTCTCGTCGTTGGTGATCACTATTTGAAGAATCTGAAGCCGAATTCCTCTAGATAATCCACACATGCTTCAAGGAATCTATAGAAGTGCCGATCATTGTAATCCGGGTGCTAGTGCGGATCTACAATGACTCCTTCAACACTCCAACGATCACCGCATTGCATAGCTTGAGATGCTAGAGAGAGAGAGAGAGAGCTCCATCCAAGCTCCTTGGATCCAGATACTCTCTCTCTACGACGTGGGAGAGAGAAGAGGAGAGAGAGAGGTAGTGAATAGTGCATGGAAAACTTCTCTCCATATCTATTTATAAAGTGAAATGAAATTATCTGGAAATGCCGACCCGAACCCCAAACAATTAATCACACTATATAAATAATATTTTTACCACTAAACCGAGTCATAAATATTATTTATTATTATTATTATCACTTAACTGTAATAAATATTTTACGTGATAATACCCGAGCCATTAACTCGACTCGTACTCCTGCAAATTATTAATTGAACCTTGAATATTTTTAATATTCATCAATTAATATTTTTCATGTATTTGCTTAAAACTTGTAAATACATTTAATAAATAAATTCAGCACTCATTATTATGAACTTGAATAATATTAATTTATTTATTGCATTGGTGATCGTATTTCATAGACAAATCCCAAACCCCAGTGGTGGGGCCCACCATGTCCAAAACTCCTATTCAATGAATAGGGCAGATTATTGAATACGCTATTGTGTGTGACCCTCTAGGAACTTATCTCGACATCAGTGAATAGTATTCACAAACTAAAAGTGGGATCTAGCAACCCATAATGGCCCCTGAAGAGATAAGGATTGTCACTGTAGCGAAAACCAACCTACGAAAACGTACTGTGTAATATAATCTCTCGTTCTGTAATATCTCATAAAGAAGGACGCACTCACGTGTCATCACCATTTTCTTGATTTACTATTTATTGATTTAACTAGATGGATTTAACCTCAGCTGCCATGGACATGGTATTATAAAGGTAATATCATCCTTATCAACATGGCCTGAGATATATTATTTTCATGACCTGGAAGTGACAAATCCTTTTTTGACCATTCAACCAATGCCATGCCACCAATGACACACCCAACACAAACTACCTCGCCATGACTTCATATCTATGGTTTTCATCTTGCATCAAAGTAATCAATAAAATGACATACATTGGTAATGATATCAAGTTAGGAGACCATTACACATGACCGCAGATAGAAACATACAATCACACCTGAAACACGTGGTGTTCCTATTGGCGATTCAGTCCTCATGATATCACTACTTGAGATCACCAAGTGCGAACTTCATGAGAAGAAATATCAATGCCTATGATCCCCCAACACCTGATAGTCAAAAATATACTGTGTCCAATTAGTAATATGTATCTATACCATAGAACATATATTTAAGATTAATTTCATAGTATCTAGAGGTTCTCATTATATCATGGGATCTACTATATCCTTTTGATATGACAATTAATCTTTGGACATTACCATTTCAATAGTGGATGTAGAAAATTTTACACTATAATGGTAAGATGAAATCATGTATAGCTAAATGTATACTTGATATGGTAATCAAAATCATCGAATAGATGGGTATAGGGAACCCTCTATTTCAACACTCCCACTTGTAATAGAGCCAACTTGATAACTAAACTTGTTAGCTACTCACATGATGAACATAATGTTTCTGCTAAGTAACAGCTTTTGCTAATGGGTCTTCCACAGTTCTACCGCATGGCTATTCTTCTATTGTAACCTTGTCTCATTGAGTAAATATTTTCAAGAGATGGTATCCCAAGTATATCCCACTTGTCCACTATCATAAATTGACATCTTGGATAGTAAGAATATCATAATTTACATTATGATAATACTTTTATTACCAGATGTGATTCTAAGAATTGGAACAAATTGTTTTATTTATTTTCTTCTTATCTTCCTTGGAAGCTGCAACGTACTCATTATTTGTAGATATGGATACCACTGGCTTATATGAGCTTGAATGTCTCATCATCTTTATCCTAACTACGATAATAGATCAGATTGATCTATGAAAGACTAGTTTGTATCCCCCCAAAACTAGTATCATTCTCCTCTTAGTAGGTACATATCTTTTGTACTTTCCGAAGTGCAATTAGATAGTTCTGAATGCATCCATTACAGTGCTCCTGGATATAACTGATATTTTCCTACTGTAAAATATACATTGGTAATACCAGTTCTTATACATATCATGGCATATGTGATTGATCCATCACTTCGACGTATGGATTTAACTCATCACGTTTATCTCTTCCCATGTCCCGAACATGTCAACCTGAAGAGATTATGACTTGTGACATAAGCAAAAATTTATCTCTTGAATTATTCTAACTTGTATTTTTCAATACTATGTCACTATATGTATGATTGACTAGGACTAAGAAATCTATAGATCTACCTTAGTAGATCCTGTTCCCTAGAACTTAGGTTTCTACTTTAAGTCAGTCACTGGAGAATAAATTTCATATTGGTATTAACTAACTGTAAGACCAATGTGTTTTCCATATGCTTCCGAACATAGTTTTCTTGGAAAACTTTGACGCTGCCACTAAAATCTGGTAGACACCTGAAAAGATTTATTCCAAATGAATAATCATGTTGCTTACTTAAACCCTAAACTATATTTTAGTAACTTGAAACCTTTATTATCATTTTGTGACGTAACCATCCCTTTTTGGTTGCGTCGTATAGACACCTTCCACAGATGATGGTCTTGAAATCAAATTCTAAATAAATTGATCATAAAAATTAGCTCTGATAAGTAAAATTCTAACGGATTTAGGCATAACGACTTGGTGAAACCAATCGAACCTTATTGGTGCTGCTCTTGTACCACCATGTATCAACTTACTTGAATACCCACCACATTATTCAAAATAATAATCCCCTTTTCACTTTGATATAGGGAATCCATTAATTGAATTTTTAGTTGGTATTATCAATTTTAGCTAATTTCCATAAACTGCTTACTTGTAGAAAATATTATTCACATTGAATAATAGATCACCGACCATGGTGAATTTAAAAACTATCACCATAGTTTTATCCTTCCTACATAGTATGTGTCTCTGGAACATACTTTTTTCCACATGTTCTTGTGGAACTAGTTCTTATGGTAACTATTTGTGCAAATTGAGAATTGACTAAACACAAGTCAATATTGCTCCCACTATCTCTAATAGAGATGTTCACCCTTATATAGAAGTGCAGTTTATTACTTTACTACCTACTTTTCTATCTTAGGGAGTTATATATCATCCTAATCAACTTTTAGGATAATTTTCAATAGATGCACATTGGGTTTCTCTTGATGCAAGTTTATTTATATCTGAACAAACTATTTTCATCCAAACACATTTCCTTTTGATATAATGGATTTAAATCATAATATGACTCATATGATATTCATTCTTCATTTTAGTTGGCATATGATTATGGGATTACGCCGTTATTTACAAAGCTTTTTATAAAATATAATGGAAGTTTTTGAAAGTTGCAACATTGATACTACTTACATCAAAATTTTGATGTATAAGATATTCATTTAGGAATTTCTCCACGCTACATGTTTGTTGATAAATGTTGATATATAAGATTTCATTATCAATAATCCTCATTAACATCAATGTCATGATGTCGATAAGGTAATGTGCATTTAGGAATTACTCCATGCTACATTATCATGATTGATGAATGCTTGGTTAAGATATTCTTCGATATCCCAACCCAAAGCAACTCATATTGTAACACCCCAAGCTTCCTCGGTATGTTTCCTTTCGAATAATGCAATGACGTGCATTGTACGCAACTTCGAGATTTTAACACACCACAACCAATCAAACTAGCCGTTATGAATAGTAATACCTACTTTTTGAAATTATATATATTTTATATTTCAAAATGGACTTCATTTTTGGATTCGGAATATCGAATTTAGCCTAAGGTGAAATTTTGGTACTTTTCGGATAACTTTCATATTTTGATGAATAGTGAAAATTACTAAATTTTAATTAAAAACAACTTTTTTAATCAAAATAATTAATAGTGATAAATTGTGAATTTGAGTGGTTTTAAAGTATATTTAGAATATATTTTTACTATTTAATATAATGTTGGTCATTGGACATAATTTTACAATTAAACCGAACATAAACAAGTGTCAATCTTTTGATAGTTATTATCTCTTAAAAACACGCTTTTTGTTTTGACAGCGGGAATTAATTTTAAATTAATTTCTGCCACTTCTGTGTTTTGAATTTAGAAAAATGGATTCCATATTTGGAATCAGGATGTCCAAATTGTGTAAATAGGTAACTTTTATTTTTAGACATTTTGAATAATTACTGCGGTAAATATTTTATTTACCATGGTTAAGGGTAAATCCGGTAAATAAGGGTTAAAACAAAATAATATTATAATAATACTAAATTACCCTAAAATGTGTCTTAACCATATTGGTTGATACATGGTCGACCATGGGCATCTTTGGGTCAATTTTGGGACCCCATGGATCCACTTGTAAGTGATAATGACACTTTATATTAATTAAGTTAAAATGAATACAAAATGACACAAGCATATATCTTTTAGCAAAACAATTGTTACATAGGGTTATATATGCTGGATTTTAGATTATAAATATTCATTAGAAAGATAAAAAGATTTCCTACATAATTATATTTTATTTATAATTTTTTGACATTAAATAATTTATTTTATTTATGACACAATGATGATGCAGTAATTACTAAAATAGTAAAAAATTAACATAATTGATATTATAAATACCCAAATAATTATAATATGAAACTTTTAATGAATTAAACAAATTTTCTAGGATAATATGATATATCAGGATTTATTTATTTGACTTTTTTCGAAGTAATCAATCTGTTATGAGTTTCACAAAAATCAACTAGTGAATAGTGTCAAAATTGACATAAAAGAGTTCTTAAAACAAATATTATATTATTAATTGATATTAAATTCCTAAAAATCTAAGGTTCGGCCAAGAGACTTATATTATGATAGGTTAATCATTAATGGACCACTTGGGGGTCTTTTGGATGTATATAGTAAGTTTATTAACCATATTATATAAAAATACAAAGAGACATTGTAAAAGTGAAACTAATTAACTTAGAGTTAATACTTAAAGATAAGGTTAATATAAGTACCCAAACCTGTCTAAATTCTATTGGATGAGTTGTTTTCGACCTATCCCCACCTCAACCTTTGAATAGTCAACTTTGGAGCCATTGGAAACCGAATATTAATTTATTATAAATTAATATTTCTAGCTTTTCCAAAGGTGCCCCTCACCCCTCTTATAAAAGGGCACTCCTCCTTCTCATTTCCTCACACCTCTCAAGCCACTTGGCTCGTCCAAACTCTGCCCAACTAAGCTCCCCACATCCCTCTCCTCCTCCTTGAAGCTTCCCCTTAGGCAGAAAGCATTTCAACAAGTCCTTTGGTTCCAACCAAAGTGAGTTACCTAAATTAAAGGTAACGATTTCTCTTAAATTATTTTCATTTATTTTGCTTCTTCAACCCCCAAACTCTTTTTATTTCCCTTCTTTTGTAACAAAACCAGTATCCTCAATATACTAGGATGTTTTTA
This sequence comes from Viscum album, assembly GCA_963277665.1. NCBI lineage: Eukaryota > Viridiplantae > Streptophyta > Magnoliopsida > Santalales > Viscaceae > Viscum > Viscum album. The sequence goes on from OY728150.1 coordinate 1,848,028,478, forward strand.
TATGAAGTATTCAAACTACACATACACACAACTCCATCTAATGGATGATGAACATAATGTTTCTGTGGATGGCAAACTAACGCCTCACGAAACGATGATTGTTCAAAAACATCTTACCGCCTCTCATGGTGGCCATTATGATGGCACTGTAATTAAATATGATATTAATGATATATATTTTATATATAAGCTTCTGTAATTCCATTTTATTTCATACCATTATTCGTTTCATGTCGTATATACATACGATAATTTCATTTGAGGAAGTGCGGACTACCGCCCCCTTAAAATGATATGACTCGTTCATACCACACATGGAACGTATAAAGGATGGTGTTAATGAACTTAAGTAACATATATAAAATATTATATTATACTGGAATAGTAATATACCTATGTATCATTTGGATTCGATTCTTTTAAAATAAAAAATTAAAAAAATTAAATGGAAGTAGCGTTCGTGCGTACGTACGGACTACCGTCTCCACGAACACGATGAGATTCATTATCCATCGTATCCATTAAAGTATAATTATCATTTAATGATTTAAAAATGATGTTTAAGGACTTGATATCATTCTGGATATGAATAAGATACAACAAACATGACTTATGTAACAAAACATATAAAAGAAAATGAGTAAGTTAACACCCGAAACGGCGTTAATACTAAGATATTATTAACAAATCAATGTTAAAAGATCATATATGATATCATATTAAAGTAAATGATTCTTGTATTATTCAATAACAATTATTTCACCATTATACAGGAGGTAAACCTACCATCGACCAAGGAAAAAGTACAAAGTAAGGGATTCTCTTATCTCACTTTCAATTCCGTGAGATTTCCATTGTTCGCTACTAAATTATTGAAAGTGGTGTATTGTGTACTTCTATTTGATATATATTATCATGATTCACTTTATATTCATGTTATTCTGTAAATCATTTGGTGGTTATTAACTTTTGGCCATGCGGCTCAGTTGATTAACGTGGTAAGGGATTTTCTTATCTCACTTTTAATTCCGTGAGAATTCCATTGATCACCACTTAATTATTGCATGTGGTGTATGTGTACTGCCCATGATTGTATTCATTGTGTTATATACTTTTATTTATGGGTATTTACATCATCATGGTATGATAATTCTTTCATGGGTGTATGTTTCTTAAGTTACCTAATCAATAAGGGAATTTGAGATTTCAACTCCCACTCATTTGGCTTTACGCATATTTCATTGATTATATTACCCCAAGATTATGTGTGGAATCACTATTCATTTGATTATGTCATAATTTCCACTCCCATTCCTGTGGATATAAGTTTGATACACATAATCACTCCATTGATAATTCTCAAGTCATTGATATGAATTTGATAAGAGTAATTTTAACTCATTCTCCATTTATTGAGTTAAACATCCGATTCGTTGGTATTGTTTTTATAAGAATATGTGTGAATATACTTTGATTGATTTACACTGAATATCCAATCATATTTAGTGTATTTATATTTGTCACACATAATTATGTCGTTGATTTATCCTTAACAAAAGGATACAACCTTTATGAGAGATTTCATCTCAATTTACATTCCATTGAGACTTCTTTGATGATATACACCAAATCACTTTTATGTGGTGTATATAATGTACTTTGACATAGTATATCATGAATTCCTTTATTCTCATGATATTACAATGTTTTGATTACCTCAATTATTTGTATTCAAGTGTCTCTCTTTTGGTTAGAAACTCTAACTAAAATACCATTTTTAAATGTTTTAAAGAATTATTCTTCTAAATCATGCTCATTAATGTCCATATTTTAAAAATGGTTTTAAGGATTTATTTATATGGACATTAAAGTTTTAAAATTAAAAATCCTTTTAAAAAGTTTCAAAGTGGTATGGGACACTTTGATTCAAAAATCTATTTTTAAATGGCTTTTTGACAAATAGTGTGACTTTTAAATGATTTCAAGAAAAGGGGGATATTTCTCTCAAATAGTTTTGATGATTATTTTCATCTATGTCAACATCCTTCATTATTCTTGATTGAGGTTAATGTGATACAATACAATCTTCCATATTGTATCGAATGAGTTATGTTTGACTGTGGATGTGCTATTTTTATACCATTCAAGGTTTGTGGTAAAAGTATTGACATTTCGTATGCTAGTTTCAATACGAATGTTTATGTTATGTTTAAACTTGTTCATATGAGGAATGCATTGGACTTAATAAGTGACGGGTGGAGCCCGCTATAGCTCCTCGATGCATCGGTAGGTCTCATGAGACAAACTAGTGTCTTGGCACAAGGCCTTGGCAAAATCTTATTTGTAGTCTTGGCACGAGGCCTTGGCTATGTGGTTATGATAGTCTGGCATTATGCATTCCATCATTATGAAAGTGGTTATTGATATTGCATGTGATCATTCGACTAGTAGAATATCCATGTGAGTAAGTAAATGGCATTATTTCATTTTACTTTTGCCATACTATGTTGAAGTTCAATTTTAAAAGTCTTTTGTTTTAGTTATAAATTGCCTTAAGTGTTTATGCTTATTTATGAAAGCTTCTGCTATAATGTTATCCTTACTGAGCATCCGAGCTCACCCCTTTCAATGTTTTATTTTTCCCAGGATTATGAAGAAGTAATTTATGAATGACCTGCAGGGATAGTATGAGGGGATATGAAGACAAGATGTTTTTTTTATGATGTAATGTAAAAATTTATGGATGTATCTAGTTATTCCAAGGATACTAAACTAATCGGTCTTTCGAGACTTGATCTTTCTCATGATCATGCCAATGTTACGAAGTAATGCAACGACTCTGGGTAGCTGGGGTCGGGGCGTTACAGTTGGTATCAGAGGAAGTTTAGTACAAACCTTGGTAGCTAGATTTAGATAAACTCTGATTAGAGCACGTAGACCTAAGATGAACTTTGAGGATTAGTATAAAAGAACTTCCTAGAATTTTGGTATTGTAGAGATTTTGTGAGTTTTCCGAGCAATACATCCCTGTCTGGATACGAGCAGGTAGAGGCGGCTCTGGCACAGATGTACCTAGGGGTAAAACCCGAAAACACCGCTTTGAGCTAGACTCGAACGGGAACTGGTGCACGACAACGGGCCTTGCTGCACTCTTGGTTACGACACTCCCGGGGGATATGCTTAGGATAATTTACATTTTCTTTACAAACCAATTTAAGTAATATATATATAAGATGAGAGTAAATGACCTTGGTTAATCCTAATATGTTTCAAATTGAGAATATGGTGACATTTTAATCTCTAAATGATTTTACGACTACTATTACTCACACAATGCTTTATGGTTTTAGTCAATGGCTGGATTCCAAGGAAGTCATAATGACTTTGAGAATGATGTACAATATGGGAACGGTGGTGGCAATGAGGAACAAAATGGAATGTTGATAGGCGTAAAAGATATCGTCTTTATGCCAAATCAGTTTTCCAAAAATATGATCAACAACATATATATTAACCAACTCCCAGACTCAACAAGGAAGAGAAAGGTGATAAATGATAAGAGCTCCAGCAATGGAGACCATGGAGAAAAGAACCCTCAATTTTCATCATGCAGGAAATGTGGAAAGAGACACCCAGGAAAATGTCTCAATGGGACAACGAAATGTTTTACGTGCGGGAAGGAAGGACATAAAGTAAAGAATTGCCGAAGAAAAATGAAGAGTACTATGGAAGAAGATAAAAATGGTCCCAAGAGTCCATTTACAGTCATTTGCCGTAAATGTAGGGGACCTGGCCATTACCCGAGTGAATGTCCTATTCTATAGGATATTTTCTTGGTCAAAGAAGAAGCTATGTGGGAATAAATGGTTGGAGAAATGTTTAAAAAGTATTAGCACTCCTTGTTGATGGGTTTACTATGGAATAATTTTCTCTTGTATTTGTAACCCCGCAGTTTTCCACATGAGAATGATATTTGAGGAAGAATTGTCTCTTCTCTTGTGGATTTGGGTATAAATAACCATTTGGATTTATATGATCATTGGGGTTTGAGAGAATTATAAGTTATTCTAATTTGGGATGAAGATTCAAGGTATGATATAACATTTGTGGTTAAATTTATGATATAGTATTTTGAGGAATTTATCTCATTTTGGCAATATTATAAAATATAGTTTTTGAAAAAGGACAACACGTAGACCGTGTGACAACCCGTCGCGTCGGACAAAGCTATGAGAATCGAACCCACAACCAAAGTGCGATTGGGATTTATCGCCTACCACTGGACTACGTGAAGTCCCTGGTTAGTGTGACTATTTTTTTTAGTTAAATGATTTTATTGATCAATAATAAGTTGATTTGGGTTCTTATTTCATATCAAAAGAATACCCTTGGTATAGGAAAATGATTTGGTGATTAAGTGATAAATGTTATTTTGGAAGATGTTCGCTTTGTTGGAAACACTATATGTCCAAGGAAAATAGAATACTATGGGGTTTCATTTGTGGAGTAATGATATATTTTTATCTACGTTTTTATTGTGGATTTATAGTGATTTGGGTTATTTATGGAAATGATTAACCTATAATAGAGAATATGTGATTAGGTTAATTACTTTTGAGTATGTGACTTTAAGAGTATCTGATGTCATTTGGAGATACAATTTAACATGGGAGACTACATAATCAAATTCTTCTATGTTTTGGGTTTCAATATTAGTTTGGATTATATTAAAGGATTTTAAGGACAATTGGTTATTGAATGGTATCTATTTAACTTTGGGGTATTGTTGGTTTAATTTTAGAAATTAAGATTAGTGCATATTTATCTCAATGAATATCCTTTTGGGGGATCATTAGATCATTCACTGACCATTTTGGTTTTGATTAATCTTCAAAGACAATGTAAATATATGGTTTATCCTTCATGGATCATGTGATTCTATAGAAGTTTATTCTATCTCTTCCAGTGTGACCAAGTCTTCTTGAATACTCATCGTTTAAAAAAAAATGAGTTAGTGGTGGAAATTTATTAAAGAATGAAAATCTACTTAAAATGTAAGTATATCTCATAATGTTCTTAGTCAATATCATAAATGAATTCCTCTTCCTTATGTAATGTAACTTAAAAAAAAATGTGGTCCGTTTACTTTCCTACTAGGAGACTAATGGTCGTTTGTCCCAACACAAGTTTGTGGTTTTCTCATTGTTAACTTTCTCCTAATCATGATTTCTATCCCTCTCCATCAGAACTTGACACTTAGTTTATCATCCATATCCATGTTTTCTTACATGGAATCCTAGTATGGGTTATCTTGGATGACCCTTATACCTCTCTTTCTTTCTTTTAAAGTGACAGTTTTATTGACTCTTTTTCCGATGTGGGACTTTCCATTATATTCCCAAGCAAAATTTTAAAAATTGCGAGGACGCAATTTATTGAAGGAGGGGAGAATGTAACACCCCAAGCTTCCTCGGTATGTTTCCTTTCGAATAATGCAATGACGTGCATTGTACGCAACTTCGAGATTTTAACACACCACAACCAATCAAACTAGCCGTTATGAATAGTAATACCTACTTTTTGAAATTATATATATTTTATATTTCAAAATGGACTTCATTTTTGGATTCGGAATATCGAATTTAGCCTAAGGTGAAATTTTGGTACTTTTCGGATAACTTTCATATTTTGATGAATAGTGAAAATTACTAAATTTTAATTAAAAACAACTTTTTTAATCAAAATAATTAATAGTGATAAATTGTGAATTTGAGTGGTTTTAAAGTATATTTAGAATATATTTTTACAATTTAATATAATGTTGGTCATTGGACATAATTTTACAATTAAACCGAACATAAACAAGTGTCAATCTTTTGATAGTTATTATCTCTTAAAAACACGCTTTTTGTTTTGACAGTGGGAATTAATTTTAAATTAATTTCTGCCACTTCTGTGTTTTGAATTTAGAAAAATGGATTCCATATTTGGAGTCAGGATTTCCAAATTGTGTAAATAGGTAACTTTTATTTTTAGACATTTTGAATAATTACTGCGGTAAATATTTTATTTACCATGGTTAAGGGTAAATCCGGTAAATAAGGGTTAAAACAAAATAATATTATAATAATACTAAATTACCCTAAAATGTGTCTTAACCCTATTGGTTGATACATGGTCGACCATGGGCATCTTTGGGTCAATTTTGGGACCCCATGGATCCACTTGTAAGTGATAATGACACTTTATATTAATTAAGTTAAAATGAATACAAAATGACACAAGCATATATCTTTTAGCAAAACAATTGTTACATAGGGTTATATATGCTGGATTTTAGATTATAAATATTCATTAGAAAGCTAAAAAGATTTCCTACATAATTATATTTTATTTATAATTTTTTGACATTAAATAATTTATTTTATTTATGACACAATGATGATGCAGTAATTACTAAAATAGTAAAAAATTAACATAATTGATATTATAAATACCCAAATAACTATAATATGAAACTTTTAATGAATTAAACAAATTTTCCTGGATAATATGATATATTAGGATTGATTTATTTGACTTTTTTTGAAGTAATCAATCTGTTATGAGTTTCACAAAAATCAACTAGTGAATAGTGTCAAAATTGACATAAAAGAGTTCTTAAAACAAATATTATATTATTAATTGATATTAAATTCCTAAAAATCTAAGGTTCGGCCAAGAGACTTATATTATGATAGGTTAATCATTAATGGACCACTTGGGGGTCTTTTGGATGTATATAGTAAGTTTATTAACCATATTATATAAAAATACAAAGAGACATTGTAAAAGTGAAACTAATTAACTTAGAGTTAATACTTAAAGATAAGGTTAATATAAGTACCCAAACCTGTCTAAATTCTATTGGATGAGTTGTTTTCGACCTATCCCCACCTCAACCTTTGAATAGTCAACTTTGGAGCCATTGGAAACCGAATATTAATTTATTATAAATTAATATTTCTAGCTTTTCCAAAGGTGCCCCTCACCCCTCTTATAAAAGGGCACTCCTCCTTCTCATTTCCTCACACCTCTCAAGCCACTTGGCTCGTCCAAACTCTGCCCAACTAAGCTCCCCACATCCCTCTCCTCCTCCTTGAAGCTTCCCCTTAGGCAGAAAGCATTTCAACAAGTCCTTTGGTTCCAACCAAAGTGAGTTACCTAAATTAAAGGTAACGATTTCTCTTAAATTATTTTCATTTATTTTGCTTCTTCAACCCCCAAACTCTTTTTATTTCCCTTCTTTTGTAACAACACCAGTATCCTCAATATACTAGGATGTTTTTATATGAAGTATTCAAACTACACATACACACAACTCCATCTAATGGATGATGAACATAATGTTTCTGTGGATGGCAAACTAACGCCTCACGAAACGATGATTGTTCAAAAACATCTTACCGCCTCTCATGGTGGCCATTATGATGGCACTGTAATTAAATATGATATTAATGATATATATTTTATATATAAGCTTCTGTAATTCCATTTTATTTCATACCATTATTCGTTTCATGTCGTATATACATACGATAATTTCATTTGAGGAAGTGCGGACTACCGCCCCCTTAAAATGATATGACTCGTTCATACCACACATGGAACGTATAAAGGATGGTATTAATGAACTTAAGTAACATATATAAAATATTATATTATACTGGAATAGTAATATACCTATGTATCATTTGGATTCGATTCTTTTAAAATAAAAAATTAAAAAAATTAAATGGAAGTAGCGTTCGTGCGTACGTACGGACTACCGTCTCCACGAACGCGATGAGATTCATTATCCATCGTATCCATTAAAGTATAATTATCATTTAATGATTTAAAAATGATGTTTAAGGACTTGATATCATTCTGGATATGAATAAGATACAACAAACATGACTTATGTAACAAAACATATAAAAGAAAATGAGTAAGTTAACACCCGAAACGGCGTTAATACTAAGATATTATTAACAAATCAATGTTAAAAGATCATATATGATATCATATTAAAGTAAATGATTCTTGTATTATTCAATAACAATTATTTCACCATTATACAGGAGGTAAACCTACCATCGACCAAGGAAAAAGTACAAAGTAAGGGATTCTCTTATCTCACTTTCAATTCCGTGAGATTTCCATTGTTCGCTACTAAATTATTGAAAGTGGTGTATTGTGTACTTCTATTTGATATATATTATCATGATTCACTTTATATTCATGTTATTCTGTAAATCATTTGGTGGTTATTAACTTTTGGCCATGCGGCTCAGTTGATTAACGTGGTAAGGGATTTTCTTATCTCACTTTTAATTCCGTGAGAATTCCATTGATCACCACTTAATTATTGCATGTGGTGTATGTGTACTGCCCATGATTGTATTCATTGTGTTGTATACTTTTATTTATGGGTATTTACATCATCATGGTATGATAATTCTTTCATGGGTGTATGTTTCTTAAGTTACCTAATCAATAAGGGAATTTGAGATTTCAACTCCCACTCATTTGGCTTTACGCATATTTCATTGATTATATTACCCCAAGATTATGTGTGGAATCACTATTCATTTGATTATGTCATAATTTCCACTCCCATTCCTATGGATATAAGTTTGATACACATAATCACTCCATTGATAATTCTCAAGTCATTGATATTTTTTTTTTTTTTTTTTTTTTTTTTTTTTTTCGTTTTTTTTTTTTTTTTTTTTTTTTTTTTTTTTTTTTTTTCTCAAGTCATTGATATGAATTTGATAAGAGTAATTTTAACTCATTCTCCATTTATTGAGTTAAACATCCGATTCGTTGGTATTGTTTTTATAAGAATATGTGTGAATATACTTTGATTGATTTACACTGAATATCCAATCATATTTAGTGTATTTATATTTGTCACACATAATTATGTCGTTGATTTATCCTTAACAAAAGGATACAACCTTTATGAGAGATTTCATCTCAATTTACATTCCATTGAGACTTCTTTGATGATATACACCAAATCACTTTTATGTGGTGTATATAATGTACTTTGACATAGTATATCATGAATTCCTTTATTCTCATGATATTACAATGTTTTGATTACCTCAATTATTTGTATTCAAGTGTCTCTCTTTTGGTTAGAAACTCTAACTAAAATACCATTTTTAAATGTTTTAAAGAATTATTCTTCTAAATCATGCTCATTAATGTCCATATTTTAAAAATGGTTTTAAGGATTTATTTATATGGAAATTAAAGTTTTAAAATTAAAAATCCTTTTAAAAAGTTTCAAAGTGGTATGGGACACTTTGATTCAAAAATCTATTTTTAAATGGCTTTTTGACAAATAGTGTGACTTTTAAATGATTTCAAGAAAAGGGGGATATTTCTCTCAAATAGTTTTGATGATTATTTTCATCTATGTCAACATCCTTCATTATTCTTGATTGAGGTTAATGTGATACAATACAATCTTCCATATTGTATCGAATGAGTTATGTTTGACTGTGGATGTGCTATTTTTATACCATTCAAGGTTTGTGGTAAAAGTATTGACATTTCGTATGCTAGTTTCAATACGAATGTTTATGTTATGTTTAAACTTGTTCATATGAGGAATGCATTGGACTTAATAAGTGACGGGTGGAGCCCGCTATAGCTCCTCGATGCATCGGTAGGTCTCATGAGACAAACTAGTGTCTTGGCACAAGGCCTTGGCAAAATCTTATTTGTAGTCTTGGCACGAGGCCTTGGATATGTGGTTATGATAGTCTGGCATTATGCATTCCATCATTATGAAAGTGGTTATTGATATTGCATGTGATCATTCGACTAGTAGAATATCCATGTGAGTAAGTAAATGGCATTATTTCATTTTACTTTTGCCATACTATGTTGAAGTTCAATTTTAAAAGTCTTTTGTTTTAGTTATAAATTGCCTTAAGTGTTTATGCTTATTTATGAAAGCTTCTGCTATAATGTTATCCTTACTGAGCATCCGAGCTCACCCCTTTCAATGTTTTATTTTTCCCAGGATTATGAAGAAGTAATTTATGAATGACCTGCAGGGATAGTATGAGGGGATATGAAGACAAGATGTTTTTTTTATGATGTAATGTAAAAATTTATGGATGTATCTAGTTATTCCAAGGATACTAAACTAATCGGTCTTTCGAGACTTGATCTTTCTCATGATCATGCCAATGTTACGAAGTAATGCACCGACTCTGGGTAGCTGGGGTCGGGGCGTTACACATATCTTCTAACCATGCATATAATTCAATTTATTATCCCTTAATTACTTAAAGGAATATTATGAAGTATATATACCTCTAGTTTATACTTGGAATAGTTCATGCTTACTTGTTGAACTATTTCCAAAAAGCTTTGTGAAATACCTTTATTTCTAAAGTATCCTTTGTACAAATTAAAGACGTTGATAATACCAAAAGTATTTAGCTGTTCTTAGCCTAAATACCATACTTTTTATATTCATGGCGTCCACTTTTAGGATTACTTGAAAACTAATTATCTTGTCACAACTGAGTATAAGTCTTACATTTATATTCAGTACTAATTTCCTATGATTCATGTATTAATGATTGAGTTTTAAAGACCAAAAAACATTCATTCCGAAACCTGGAAGAATGTATTCTTATGTCCAAGGACCCATGAGATAAATGTTTGTGGTTATACTCAATAATATTTTTACATGAATCTTTCACTTGGAAATTTAGAAGTCATGTACTTCCCACCACTGGCCTAGGTATCACCCTTTCACAGCCACTTGGAGAATACATATGACTTCTAGTAAGGTTTATATACTTACTTGGATACCATATTAGAATACACTTATGTCACCTATATATTGTATTTAATTCCCAAGTAGTAAAACTGAAACATTACAATTGATGAATATTTTTGAAGAAGAAGCGAGTAACTTGCTTCTTTAATTCAGTTTATTACTTTTAAACTTCCATTTTTTTATTTTATAATATGAAATATGAATAACCTTTTTTAATACCTCATTCATTGAAGGACTTTGCGAATGTCACATTGGAATTACTTTCCTTTTGGCCTTTTCACCTTTTCTTTCAATTTATTCTCCATAATAATTAAAGCTTAACTGTGTTTTATTCTTATTCACTTGGAGAAGCTTACCTGAATAGGTAATATTGCGTTTAATAAATACTTATTCATTTTATAAATTAAAACAAAACTTAAGTAATGGAGTGAAAATGATATGATAAAGGGATCCATTTAAAGATCATGACCATTCTTTAAATTTAAACATGCCGGTGTAACATCGCCTTATTCATATCATTGCATTGCTTTCTCTTTGTAAACTTCTCAAAGATAAGACATCATGTTATATTATCCCTGTCCTAGTGTAGTGACCACAACTGACATTGGATTTTGATGAAATAATAATGATATAACTATCATATGATTTAAACATTAGTCTCCTATAAGAAATTTCACCCTCGTTTCCTGAGGTAGTTTAATAGTGTTGGGGACACTGGAACCTTGAGTTTCTTATAATACTATGCGCAAGTTCCAATATTTATTCTTGGATACTCATACTAGTGTTGAAATTTACTTTTTCCAATATAAAATAACAGTTTTTAAACTTGTGGTATAACTTTCCATTTAACTACAAAAATAAATTTTAACAGTTTAGTACTTTTTATCATTATTACCAGTTAAGACATTTTGATTAATTACTTAAATCATTTAATTTATACCACTATTTTATCGGATTCTAGGAACCCTCTATGCTAGAATCAGAATACTATGCCACTTGAGTATTCTAGTGGTAAGGTTCCCAGAACCACCCCTCATAGTCTACAAGCTATGGCTACGCCACTACATGGAGGGTTCAAGGTGGTATTTTGGTTGGCCGGCCACTTTAACTTTCGATTCCTTGATATGTTGAGTGAAGTCCCAACTTTTAAAATTAGAACTTGATTTACTCAATGATTGCATCTAAAATTACAAAAAGATAAATATGACTATTTCTTTGGTACAATTTTATTTAATTCGACCCATCGCTCTTATAAGGACTCCCAAGTAGAGGCACCCTCAGATATGGCATGATCGGCACCACAAACAACTGGTTTTGTCAAAATTTGAATGATAGAAGGTAGTTATGAATTAATATATCTTTGAGGGTTTTATTATTTTTAATGTGAAAAAAGAAATCATTTTCTATTTTTATAAGAACGTACTATGTGATCACACTCACAATTGACCATTCATGAAATAGAAAAATATATCACGTCACATGTTCATTTTATCTTGCATGATTGTTTATTATTATTCTATGTGATCATGCTTTAACTACACATTCACAAAATAATAAACCATGCAAAATAAAAAGACACCTAATAATGAGTTGGTACTAATGGTTGATTAGTTGAGTGAATAACAAACCAACTGAGACCCTAGGGACAATACCTTTATTTGTGTGGCTTGCAACTTGAATAGAAACATTAGCTCATCCAATGCATCCAACTCCTATCTGGTGCATTGTCATCACTTCGAATAAAGTGTTTCATACCTCGTATCATCATTATAAAACTATATTTTCACACAGGCGAGGGGGTCTCGAGGTATAAAATACAACTCTGAGAATGGGCGCGCAGACCCTTATACATATAATGACACTTGAGACGACACAAAAACCACCTTTTGTTTAATTAAACTAAGTATTACAAACCAGCACACAATAATTAAATAAATAAATTAAATAAATAATTATATAAAATACACTAGGCATTCATTGGTCGGTCTCTAGCTCATGATCAGCATACACATTAAACTCGCATATATAAAATAAATACAGAATAAAATTAAACATGCTTTAAAATAAATTCTGAGGGAATTATTTTTTGAATTAAAATTTCACTCTAATTTTAATTTAAAAAATGTCGTCATTCAGTCCAGATTAATTAATTTAATTTTAAAAATAAAAATTAAATTAAATTAATTAATTTGATTAAACTCCAAATTAAATTAATTATGACGCAATAATTTGTAGACCAAAAATTAATATTTAATTAATTTAATTATCTACTATAATTAAATTAATTATTTTAATTAACTTTTGATTAAATTTAAATCACTTGGGCCCATAAAACCTTGGGAAGGGCCTGTGCAGGTCAGGGAGAACCTATGCGTGGTCAATATGGGTGGTACCGACCTCGTGCAGGGGCATTCCAGGATGGGCGGGTCTGCCTAATCCCATTCCGTGTTGGGAAGACCCTCTCGGGCCTATTTCGGGGCAGTGCATGTTACTTTCCTGCTAGGAGGACCGAGCAACGGCTGAGGTTTCAGTTTTCCGGCTACTGAAACCCAAAGGACACGGTCTAGTGCAGTGGAGCTCACGGTGGCCTAGTGGGGTTGTTCTCATCTTGCAGGGCTACTGGAGGAGGATGGTGGATCCAGCACGGGGCTACACTAAGGGAGGAGGTGGTATCCCTGGGAGGCAGCACCAACTGTGTGGTAGGAGGTGGATGGCTGGGGTTAAGCGGAAATGGCACTCTCAGGTTTTTCGGCCTGGTGCGCTGCTTGGGAGCTGGTCGCTGGCATGAAGGTGGCTGAGAGAGGAGCTGGCTGGGAGCGGGACATCGAAGTTATCGGATGGGGAGACAGTGGGAATGAAACTTACTGGATGTTGCAACACGATGAGAGGGGAAGACCGACGGGTGCGAAACAGTTCGATGGGGCGCCGGTCCGCAAGTTGCCGGAGGGAGGAGCTTGGAAGGGCTGTCGGTCGGGTGCTGCTGGTATGGGGTGCCGGGGTGGCCCGTAACAATGCGGAAGAAGGGAGGAGGGCCCGGGTGCTACTGGTGTGGGGTGCGGGATGTGTTGGCTCGGGGGGAGGAGGGCCTTTGGGGAACTGCCTGGTACGGTGCACCATTACATGCAGGGTGAGGGAGAAATCTAGGGGGCCTCAGTGTCAGGCTGCCGTGGCGGAGCGATAGAGGAGGGAGGTCATGGGGCTCGGCTGGGTGCAGGTTGGTGCTACGGCAGCATGCTCCATGAGGAAGACGGGAGGTGGTCGAGATGGGGCAACCAGGAGGTGGCTTGGGGAGGTGGCTCTGGCACGGCGTCACTGGACTGGTGTGGGGCTGCCATGGCTCACGACCTATTGTGGGCTGCCGCACCGGATGAAGAAGATGATCAGGGGGCAAGTCCCCCCCCAAACCTAGTTTTTTTATCAGAGACCTACAAAATAGGTCTCCCACCCCCTTTTTTTTGACCAGAGACCTACTTTGCAGGTCTCCCCACCATATTTTTATTTTATTTGTTTTTTTCTCAAGATGAGATTTTTTTAAAGCCAATACATTAGGCTTGAGAAAAATAATAATAATATTTTAATAATATTATTATTATAATAAAATTAATATTATTATCAAAATAAAATTAATATTATTATTATAATAAAATCAAATAATTTTTTATTATAATATTAATACAATTATTTTTTAGAAAATAATATCAATGCTAAACTATTTTTTCGGTGAGTATATTGACCACAAAATTTCTTGTCAAAATACAAAACATATCAAAATTTAGTCTCGAATCTGAATTCAAAACTTTGGATGACCGCAGACTGGCTATCTAATGTTCGAATATGATTCCGTCTGTGGCGTTGGAACCATATTGAAACCCTTCATTTAATTTAATAGAAATTTAATTTATATTTGGATTAAAATCAACACGCATCACTCTGATACCACTTATAGGAACTGGGAATGTAGCGAAAGGCGTAAACAGTTGGGTTTATAAAATATTTCCATCGACGGTCAACGTGAAATTTTCAACATCGGCGAACAACTACCCAGTCAAAGCTGAGGATCTCACGTGAAGGGTTTTAAGCACTAAAATAAATCGCAAAATACCTGGTTTAAATCTGAATCCATGCACGAAGTCTACTCATCATTGGCAATCGCTGTTCAAAGAATTCGAAGAAGAATTCCTCTAGATCATCCACATGTGCTTCAAGGAATCTATAGGAGCAACGATCGTTGTAATTTTGGTGCTAGTACAGAGCTACGACGACTCCTTAGATTCTCTGACGATCACCGCATTTCTTTGCTTGTGATGCTATAGAGAGATATCCATCCGAGCTCCTTGGATCTAGATCCTCTCTCTCTAAGATGTGGGAGAGAGAAGTGGAAAGAGAGAGAGGCAGTGAGTAGTGCATGGAAAACTTCTATCCTCCTCTATTTATAGAGTGAAATGAAATTATATAGAAATGCCAACCCGACCCTCGAAAAATTAATCACACTATGTAAATAATATTGTGACTACTAAATTGAGTCATAAATATTATTTATTATTATTGTCACTTAACTGTAATAAATACATTATGTGATAATACCCAATCCATTAACTCCACTCATACTCCTGCATAATATTAATTGAACCTTGAATATTTTTAATATTTTTCAATTAATATTTTTCATGTATTTACTTAAAAATCATAAATATATTTAATAAATAAATTCAATGCTCATTATTCTAAACTTGAATAATATGAATTTATTTATTGCATTGGTGATCATATTTCTTGGACAAATCCCAGACCCCAGTAGTGGGGACCATCATGTCCAAAACTCATATTCAACTAAATAGTGAAGATTCTTGAATATTCTATTATGTGTGACAATCTAAGCCCCTGTCTCGACAGAAGTGAATAGTATTCATAGACCAAGATCAGGATCTAGCGACCCATCATATCCCCTGAAGAGATAAGGATCATCACAGTAGCGGAAACCAACCTACAAACACATACTGTGTAATATAATCTCTTTGTCTATAATATCTCATAAAGCAGGATGCATTCACGTGTCATTTCCCTTTTCTTGCTTTATTGTTTGTTTATTTAACTGGATGGATTTACCCTCGACTTCCATGGACATGGTATTATAAAGGTACTTCCATCCTTATCAACATGGCCTGATATATATTACTTTCAGGACCCATAAGCGACAAATCCTTTCTTGACCATTCAATCAATGCCATACCACCAATGACGCACCCAACACAAACTACCTTGCCATAACTTCTTTTCCATGGTTTTCATCTTGCATCAAAGTACGCAATCAAATGACATACATTGGTAATGATATCAAGTCAGAAGACCATTACACATGACCGTAGATAGGAACATCCAATGACACTCGAAACATGTGGTGTTCCTATTGGTGGGTCAGTTCTCATGATCTCACTACTGGAGATCACTAAGTGAGAACTTCATGAGAAGAAGTCTCAATGCTTATGTGCCCGTAGCACCTTATAGTCAAACATCTACTGTGTCTAATAAGTAAGATGTATCTAGACCATAGAACATATATTTAAGATTAATGTCATAGTATCTAGAGGTTCTCATTATAGTCTGGGATCTTCTATAACCTTTCTATAAGACAATTAATCTTTGGACATTACCATTTCAATAGTGGACACAGAAAAGTATACACTATAATGTTAAGATGAAATCATGTATAGCTAACTGTATACATGATATGGTAATCAAAAGTATTGAATAGTTGGTTATAGGGCACCCAATATTTCAACAATATATATATATATATATATGTATATATATATGTGAAAAAAAGAAGCCCAAATGAGAGATAAAGGGTATCTAAATCTCACAGCCCAGCCCAGGAAAAGAGTGTTTTTAGTTCAATAAGGTCCATAATCAATGTACAACATCTCATGTGTCTGTACAAAGAAGTAAATTTGTAAAGGTCCCATGCCTCACCTCTATTCCACATAGTCTAGGGAGTATAATATCAAATCATAGGACCTGATCCCTAGTTTTTCATGGGGGTTCCTATTAGTGTTAGGGGGAATTGTGCCCTAATTCTATATGGGGTACCACTAATTAGATATAGGACCCACACCCTAATTCCATAGGGGGTACCAATTATAATATAGAGGAAATACACCCTAACACCACAGGGGGTACCACTTAGTAGATAGAGGACCCACATCCTAACACCATAGGGGGTACCACTCAATAAACAGAGGACCTACACCCTAATTCCATTGGGGGTACCACTCATTAGAGAAACATCCCACACCATAACACCTTTGGGGGGAACCACTCAGTAGAGAGAGGACCCAAACCATAAAACCATAGGGGGATAACACTTAGAAGATATAAGACCCACATTCTAATTCCATAGGGGTACCACTAAGTGGATAAAGGACCCCCACCCTAATGCCATAGGGGGTACCACTCTAATGATCTTGCCCAATCACTTCCATCATCGAGTGATTAATAAAGAAGAATCACACTTAGAAGACCTTGAATCATATCTGAAAATACACTATGAAGGACACAATCACATTCTATGTAAAAGAAACTTAGGTAAGGCTATTCATGAGCCAAAATCCAAGTACAAATGAAGGATATATAATATGTAGAAGGTTCCTCAAAAAAGGAATAAGGGGTACATAGCATGTAAGGGGACCCAAAAAAACATGTGGTCCTGCTCTTCCACCTACTTGTTTCTCTAACATTACATGGATCACTTCCCATGTATCCATACAAGGAATATATAGTGAAAACAGGGTGTACCTTAGCCACCTGAGGTCCTTCCCATGATTCATGCTGTGTTTGTGTAAAGTTTCTCGTGTTTGTGTAATTTGGTACACGGTATTTTCTCCCGCACGAGGTACTGCCTGTATGTTCTTCCACATGGACTGTCAACCCTGGGAGGGTCAAACTGCATGTGACCTAGTGGAACGACATTTTATCCTAAAGTTTTCCCAAAAAACTAGTGCCACATCCATAGGGGTACTACAAAATGTGTTCTTATCCCAGTACATGTCATGTAGTTAGGATTTTAAAAGAAACTCAGATCCATTCTATGGATCTAAGATCTTCCTTCACCAATTTTAATCTTTCCTATAGGCCACCCAAAATTTAAGGGGAGACTTTATTCATCTTTTTTGACAATCCATTGGTTGGAAAATGGATTCCTGATTCACCTGCTCAACACTCAGACACACATAGTACATCTCCCGTGTCACACCATCTCTTCTTCGAATACAGGATCCATGAATAAAGGATTTAAAACCCAAAAATCCTCTTAATAAATCTATTATTCTCCAAACTGTTTGTTACAAGATAATCTTCCATGATTCCGAGTGTCCAATTGCGTGTGGTCCCACTCGATAATGTTGAATTGTGACCCCATGGATCAATGATGACTAACATGAAGAATATAGGGAGAAAAGAACAAGAAATAGATGTGAAATGTTATTTTTCCAAGATTTATTATCCAAAAAATATAGATTGGGTTTCCTAGGGTGATAAAACATGAAAAAACTGAATAAATAATTTAAATCAATTTATGGGAACTTACAAAGGCTTAAATGAAACACATATCAAGGAAACATTATGATCATGATCAAACACTTAATAAATTAGGGGAAGAATATAAAAAATGATGATTCCTAATTCAATTTTGATAATTATTCAATGATGAATGTTCTCTCAAAATAAGTAGAGAAGTAACTACGTTCACTACACCTCGATTCACCTGAATCCGGAATCTCATCATCATCTAATTTCAATTCACCAATGAGAGGGTGGAAGAAACTCCTCTCAAAGATCCCAAGATTATAAGGATAAACATAAAGATCTATCACAATGATGAATTTATACATGGAGTTATATTTATTTCATTTAATTAAAATATATAATTTAATTATTTATTTAACTAAACACACCCGCCAAGAGCTACTTTTATCTGAACATCCTGTGCTGACATATTTTAGTTCATGCCTAGGATAAACCTCATGTTTTGGATTCAACTACGGTTTTAGATTCATGATACAAGACTCTGTTTAATATATATACCATTTTATTTAAGAAACCATGTGAACATAACATAATATATATTTAATATTTTTTTATTAATTTAATTCCGGGCACACTGGGCCCTAGAATCCCACATTGTCTTAGCATTTGGCTCTGAAAATATTTCTAGATATCTTATAAAGTATTAAATGGGAAAAAGGATATCTACATTATTAGATAATAAAAATTAATATGATTACAAAAATTTAATCCATTTTTCCAAATTCAATTCACAGAATTTGCAGAATTCAATTTAAAATCAAACCGTAAATGCGACTAAAGAGCAGTTTTCCAAGGAGAAAATTATCATAAGTATATAATGTTTCAATATCAAAATTCAATATAAAATTAATTCAAATGAACTAAATTAGTTAAATTGTAATATAATTGAACTAATTTTACTTGAAATCCAATTTAAAATATAATTTATCTTTTTAAATAATTTAAATGAAAAGGAAATTTTCAATAAAAATCAGTATTTTTCAATATTCATAAAAAAATTAATCTTTTCATAAAATTAAAAAAAACTCACCAAAAGACAGTTTTGACATGTATATTTCAAAAATAACATATTTTTTTAAATAAATTTTATAAAACTACTAAAAATTAATTTTAAATTATGTGCGCAAAGCATGACTAATCCACCTTCTAGAAATATATAGTATTTCTAGAAAACATTTATTTATCTTTTGAGAATTTTTTATTTTATTTCTAATTAATAGATAAAAGTTGAATTTATTATATAAATGTGTAAACCATATAATTTTTATAATTTTTAACTACTTTTAACACCCTCCATCTTAATGGCTAGGTTATATTGGTCATGTTTAAATAATAATATTTTAATTGAGAATCACATTTCATTTAAACTCGGCACTGTGTGCATTGTAAGATATCAAAGAAATTGAATTTGAAGAAATATATCACGAAGTCTCAGGGTGTAAATAAATTTAATCCTCGTAATATAATATTGATCCCATTAATTAATGGTTTGACATTTAAAAACAACCTTCTTGAATCCCCACATCATAGAAAGGGTTAATAAAACTTCCTATTTATGAGAGAGGAATAGAAGTATGAATTTCATCTATAATAACACATACTGGGTTTAAAAATAGGATTAAATTGGTGGAAAGTGAAGATATGTACATGGAAGAAAAGCCTAAATAATTATAGAGAGTGGTAGATATCATTGATCATAAGAAAGTGATTGATCCTAAAAATTTAATGACCATAAATCCAATAATCTATTCTATATGAAAAGACCATCGATTCAATACAAATGAAGGTAATAGGATATAATTTTTGTTTCAATATCCTTTTTATAGAGTTGAGGGATTCTTTTACCATATATACTCAAAAAATAAAAAAATATACTTACTTGATATCCTTATATCTATTAGGAACAATTTCAACCTTTGTATGATATTTTATCAAATCTCACTTCATTTCTAACTCCATGAAATAAATATCCAAAATGGATTTTTATTCCTGAAGCACATTTAACATATATTTATAATGTAAATTCATTCATCCTATCTATAAATATTTCCAAATACCAAAATGGTTAGTACAAGTTCTCCAATAGCACCCAAAGTTCAAATTAATACATTTCTAATATAGTTATCCTTATTTATCATCCAAAATATTTCTTTTATAATTCAAAGTCCAAATTTTTTGATTGAAGGTAACTAAATAAACATTATATTACCCAAAAAATATAAAGTGGCTCTTAATGTTACATTCCGAATATATGAATACCTTGATCACCATAAAAAATTTATGAAAACATTAATGCTTCCAAAAATAAAATATCAGGTTGTTGGATATATTCCATAAATTCAACATGATGTAAACACCAACAAAGACGACATAAACCATAAAATCACTAACAAATTTCAAGGTTACCAATAAAATTCATAAGTATATATTTACCATTATTATCTCAACATCATCCACATATTAGTAGTTATCTTCCCTCAATCATGTGTTTTCCAAAAAGATCAACTTATCACATAATATCTTTTCTTGGTTATATGTACTACTCATCATATTATCTCAAATACTTCAATAACAATTACTATAATACAATCCATATACATCTCGTAATTCATATGACTAGATTGTCATTAATATTAATACTTCTTTAATATATTTCTTGATTCCAAACACAATCAAATTAATCCTTTCACTTTTTCTGTAGTAATAGAATAATATTGGAATTGACCCCTTAGCTTTTTATGAGGTATATTACCTTGATGCTTGGGGAATTAATTTTAATAGTGCTCCATATCCTTATATTTAAAGCATTGAACATTGAAAATTTATTTCTTTCCCTTGAAATCATGATCATGGTGGCATTTCTCTCCACAATTGAAGAAAAATATCATTCCCTTCAATAAAGTACCAATGTGTTTATTTCTATAGTTATCACATGGAGGAAAATAATTCTTTCCCTTTATCCAATTATCTATATTTTTATCTATCATTATCTTCTTCTATTACATCCTTTAGAATCCACATGACTTAGAGAATTATTTCTCTTTCTTTATACCACATGATACTATGTATTATTATGATGAAAATTCATGGGTGAAGATATACCTTCTAAGAAATGTATTTAACCCATCAATAAAACAATCAATATTACTATTTAGATTATGTATGTAGTACGTAACATGCCTTGATAACCTTATAGTTTTGGATTCAAACTTAGAGATATTTTTATCTTCCTTTTTTCATAGACTCTAGAATTTCCCCTCCATATTAACTCATTACCCATGAGGAAAATTCATTTCCATGAATAGTATGTTAAAATTATTCCATTCCATGTTTTGTATTTCTTCCTCATCCATAGTGTTTTGAATCCTTGAACACCATTGATTTGTATTTCCTGAGAGATGATAAAATACCATGGAAACCTTCTCCCTTTCATTACTTAAAAAAGAGATAAATATAACGAACTAGTCATAATGTACATATACATTAAATCAGTTTTGAGGAATAATTAAAGCAGTATACAAAAATATTCCCAAAGATAGTATTATTTTAGTGCCTTTGGAAACATGGAAACACAAACGCTGGTACATAAACTATCTAAATTATCTCCCACTAGGTTATTTATGACAAGAACCCTTCTTAGAAACATCATAATTAATACATATCTTCATAAAATTTTGAAGGAACATAAAAATTGGTGACCTTAGATGCTCAATAAGGGTAAAAAAGGGAGACATGTAAGCATAAACATGAGAATAGGGGTACAAGAACATGATCATAATATTATAAGATCATAGCCTGCATATCAAAGATCATAAAATGAATAATTTCATAAATCTAGGAATTTATTAAGACATGAATCATAATAAAATAAATAACATAAGCCATGAAATAATAACTTAGGAATAAGAAATGGAATTGTGGCATACATAAACAAGTGATATCATTCCCTATAAGTCAAGACACAAGGATAGAAATTATCAAGACACTTCATGGGAACTGCACCTACTGGGCAGGAAACACCACCATCCCCTATCATAGTCCTTTACTTGTAAGGGATAAGGTTTCACCATCTTCCTATAGTGGTTTAGGTTTCCCCATATTTCAATAGTTGATTAGGTTTCCCCATATTCCATCTTCATGGTGACTATACTTACTAGGCGAGACACACCAACATCCCCAGTCACAGTCTATTCCCTACAAGGAATTGGGTTTCCCCATATTCCCATAGTGAATCAAGTCCATCAATTTGATTTACATAATTTTGGTTCCACCAATATCATAAAAAAATAATTTATACATGTTCCACAAGATAATAAAACTTTAATCATATCAATGACCCATAAAAATATATGGGTTCTATAAACATCAAATCGTAACCCCTGAAATGAAGTGGTTATCATTAATATTTCATCACATCATAACCTATGGAAAATAGATAGGTTTCATAATCATTTCATCAAAGAATAACTTGTGAAAAGAATTGGGTTTCCAAAGAATATAACACATGGAAAAGAAACGAGTGTTATAAGCATCATTCCATGAAAACATAAACCATTCAAGAAATAATATGAACAGAAACTTTAGATCATTTCCTATAAGGGATTGAGTAACAACAATGGATTTTATATTAGATGGAAAATAATTTTTAAATATCTTTCAAATTAATTTCTTGAGGAAAATATAATTTATTATTTAAAAAAGGCTCTTTAAACCCTAAAACACTTTGAAAACCATTTTCTAGAAAATAAACTTGAAAGAATATAAAGAAATATTTGAAAACATTTTCGATTTTTCTTTTGTAAACATAAAAAGAGAGCTTGAATTTTTTTTGAAAACCATTTCCTTTAAAACATATAAAAGGATCTTGAAAATGTTTTGAAAACCATTTTCCTTGAAAAATTATAAAATAACCTTACAACACTTTGAAAACAATTGTCCTTGAAAACTTATAAACGAATCTTGAAAACATTTTGAAATCAATTTTTCTTGAAAATTAATTTTAAAAAATTTTACTTAAAAATTAACCTTTTAAAAATGGAAATTAAGATTAAAATAAATAATGATGGGTAAATCCACACATATCGTATGAGGTAAAAATAATAATCCTTTTTTATGGTAAAAAGGTTAGAAAAATTCCTTGTTCAGAAAGTGACAAGAAGATTCCTTTGAAAACATTGGTAAAAGATAAAAACGGTAAAAATTTATTTTAAATATTATAGTATAATAGTATAATATTCTTGTAAACCCTTTTTATAAAACACAGTTTTTAAGGAATACATATTTCTGATCGAAGAGAGGGTAAAACTTAGATTTCTTAAAAACTCTTTCTTAACTATATTTTGTTCCAAATAGTTGAAAAATTGTACCAATACTTGAATATATCATGAATAACTATGTGATAAGGAAATTTATAAGTGTTTTTTAAATATTGATCATAATATTTCGTCAATGGAAGCATAATTATAAACAATCTTGATAAACGATAAGATTGTTTCAACAAACATCTTATCACTTAGTAACTTTGAATCACACTCCTCGTGTAAGAAAATGAAATTGCATAAAGCTTAAAATATAATGAATGGAATAAGATTCATTATATAACATTTAAAAGTTAGTATACACACCTCATGGAAAATATAGGCACATAACATGACATGTGTCTCAAAGAAGGAAAATTGAGATAAAATTACTTCACCGATTTGGTAACTTTAGAATCATAAACCCCATGAAATAAATATCATAAAATGGATATATAAATAACCATAAATTTTTGTATAAAAATAATTGAATACATTAATTTTAAGTAAACACGCCACACAAAAGGAATGGGTGGTGAATAAATCATGTATCTCACAAAAATAAAAAGTGAGATGAAATTCCCTTACCTTGTGTCTTGACTCTCGTCGTACTAATTCAAAACTTATATATAATAAATTCAAGTTTATTATACATAATTTATAGAAAAATATTCTAATATATAATACCATATATGGGTTCATTATTACTTTATATTACCCACTTTTTAACAATTTCATGTTAAGGTTATGCTTCGGGTAATATTCATTTTTTTTTCGCTGGTGTCTTAATTTGTTATATATTTTGTCATTATAATTATATCATAATTTATAGAATTAAAAACATGACATAAATATCATTTATATTCACTATATTCATATTATAATAATCTATAGAATATATAAGTATGAAATTTAATACACCATTCATGGAGACGGTAGGCCCTATGTATGCATGAACACTGCTTCCGTTTTATTGATGTATTGAAAGAAATAAAGTAAATAAAATATATGTATATGTATATATGTGTATAATATCAATAAATTAGAATTATTATGTCATATATATAATATATTTTCACTAAACATATCTTTAATACAATCCATGTAGTGTATGAACAAATCACATCACTTTGAGGGGGCAGTAGTCCACACTTTCTCAAATGAAATTATCATATTTACACAAGATGGAAAACATAAGGGTATGATATAAATAAAAATTTTAGAAGAAAAAATACATTATAAATATTATATATATCATATATAAGTGTATTTTACATCATAATTTCCACCATGATAGGTGGTAAAGGAAAAATAAACAATCATCATTTCGTGAGGTGGTAGTTCACCATACACATAAACAGTATGTTCATTACCCATTAAATGGAAGTGTGTGCAACTATAGGTAAAAACATTAGCATAAAAAATACTATAATATTCAGGATAATGGTTTATTTATACAAAAATTTAATAATAATATTTTATGGAGTGGATAATAGAAATAAAATAATGGAGCTTGAGGGAGGGTGTTACCTCTTAATCGGGTAAGTCCTTTTGGTTTGCACCAAAGAGATTCCATGGAAGTCATTCTACCAAAAAAAAGATTAAAATAGAAATAAATAGTTTTTTTAAGTTTATTGGAAAGATAATTCAATAAAATAAGTGTTTTTATAGGTTTTAGGAAGTGGGATAGGTGGTGGCCTTTTATAGGGAAGGGAAAGGACACACTTTGTATTTTTGAAAATAAGTTCAGTGTATCCACATTTTTACCTAAGAAAAGTCATAAAAAACCAAAAAAAATAAATAATGGAAGTTTTATGGCCTAAATATTTCCATTAAATGAGTTTTTTAAAAGTGGATAGGTCATTTGGACCCTTAAGTTTAAGGTTTATTGACTTTTAATCTTAACTTTACCTTAATCACTATAATTATTTTTAACTGGATTCAATTATATTTTTTTGTAAAAAATTAAGTTGAACTTATTAAAAATTATATATTATTATGATTAAAAATATGGAATAAAATTTTCATAATTCCAATTACATAAGTGGGAGAAATTAATTTAAAATTAATCCCATAGACGGGATGACAATGTGGGTTTTAAAAGTAAAAATATTCAAATATTTTCTATGTTTTTATATTCAATTTCATTGTGAACTTGATTCCAATGACCAAAATTGGATTAATTAATTAAAATATTATCTAATTAAACTTTTATACCAATTTAAAATATAATTTATCATTATAAATAAATTAGATGAAAAATATTCTTTGAATTAAAATTCAGTTTTTTCACTATTCATCAAAAAGTGAAACTTCATAAAATAGTACAAAAAATTTAACCTAACCTAATATTTATGTTTCTATTTCAATTATTAAGTTTATTTTGAAATATTATATTTATTAAAGTTCCAAAATTTATATTTAAAATAGTTTCACCATTAAATGGCGGCGAAACAGCTTTTATAAAAATATAGGGTTTTTATATGTAATATTAGGTATGTTCTCATATTTTGCATATAAAACCACTTGGATGTTTATAAAAAATATTTTTCTGAATATATAAAATATAAACTTAAATAATATCATTCAATAGTAGTAATTAATTTAACTTATTAATATAAATAATATTTTCCACATAAAGTTAGTCTTTTATAAAATCATTCCTTTATATTCATTTGGTTTCTATATTATTTTCTAATTTATATGTAACCAATGAATTCAAATATATATATTCATATGTTTTTTAATCCTATAATATTTAATTAAATATCTATGTTATATATTATTAAATAATAATATTTTAATAATAAATTATTGTTCGGTAACACTCAGTCTTGTGTGTTACACAAGTCATTAAGGAAAGTCAGTATTGTGTGTAACTAAAGCTAACCTAGGTGTTCTGTGCCGAGAAAGTTAAAATTTATGTTTCATATAGTATAGAATTAACTTTATGTTTCATATAACACAATCCATACTTAGTTATTTAATATAAAATAATTTTTTTTAGTGCCGCGTGAAAGGAAAAAAATAAAAAATATTAAATTAATTCAAGAAACATAATTTTACAAATCTCAGGATGTTACATTCTACCCCCCTTAAAATGAATTTCACCCTCGAAATTTATATGGGTTATCAAATGTTTAATACTAAAAAGTTCCTTTCATAGAAACCCACATTGTAAAAATGAATCCTAAAACTTCCTTTGAAAATGGAATGTTGGAAACATAACGATTACCCAAAGTAACATATAACTAGGGTTCCACATAGGAAAACATAGGCAGAATGTGAAATCATGGACTTGGAGGAAAAGAATAAATATTCACAGGGAGTGATTGAGTTCATCAATAAAAAACAAGTGAATGATCAATAAAATGTTTAGGGAATCAAATTCATAAATTTGTGATGATTTAAAAGGCCATTAGTTCAAAAAAATTATGGTATTTGGATAACATATTTTTTATCATTATCCTATCTTTTAGTAATTATTTTATTGGACAAGAATGTAAGGAAATATACTTACTTGATATGTTTCTATAAAAAAGTTCAATCTTTGTTTTTTATTTAATATATTTCTAATTCATCCATTACTTTATGAAATGGATGTCTAGAAATTAACTTTGATGCCCAAAGCACTAATATACACTTTTATAAGATCTTAAGGCCCATAATAGAATGAAAAGTATAAATATTTGTCTCAAACAATCCTGAAAAATCAATATGGTTAATACATTAATCTATAAAAAGTAACACTACTATTTCATCATAAATATTTATTCATAAAAAATAATTATACATTAACCAAGACATTGCGTAGGCCAATGGTAGGCATGAAACCCATATCATGCTTCGTTCGTGGGTTCAAGACCTGGAACCTTTCTAGACTTGATTGGTTATCACCAGACATATATGATGTCCTTTTATAAAACCACACCAATATAATCTCAAAAATATAATTGAAATCCTTGAAATATGGTTAATCAATAAATAGACTTTTAACCAAGGTTTTCAGTATCAATAAATAAATACTTCCTCAGAAGGTTAACTTAAAATTTTCATGAATGGTTGACCTTATAACCCTTCTAAAAGATTAAAATCCAAAGTAATAAAAAGAAGGTCATGAAATTATCTTAACATTGATCCACCATATATCACAAAGTAGATCTCGGTTGTAACATTCCAAACATGTGAATACCCTCATTGTATATTCTCTTGAAACATGGTAATGACCTGAATTACAATAAATCCTTATTGAAAACTTACATGTTTCCTTATTCTAAAGTATATTGGATATATTCCTTAAATCCAAAAAAATTTGTATTATCCATCAATGATAATATAAACCACTTGTCAAAAAATCCTTAATCTATTCCAAGGTGATCAGTATCATCCAATTTACTTACCCATATCGAAAATATCTTTATCTGAACATCATTATCTCAATATAAGGAAAATATTAAGGGTTACTTTCCCTTAATCAAATTATCACCTTTATATGAAATCAATTTTCTACCTCACCTGCACCATTCAACATATCCTTTCAAATTCTAAAAGAATTTATTAGAAAAATACTTAAATATTTTAGGATTCATATAATATAATATTTGAATTCCATAACATATACACTTCAATAATCCAAATTTATTCTTAAACCATTATGTAGGATTTATCAACATATTCCATAATACCTATTTCTAAGAATATAAAATATGAATCATGTCTTAATGTTTATCAAACTAAATTTAATCATTCTTATCAAGAATACTTTTAAATCAACACATACCTTTCATATTTCATTCGTGGTCTCTTCATCATCAGTAGAAAAACCATTACTTATATAACCTTGCTGATTCTCTTCACAATACTTCCATATATAAAATTTATTTTCATAATTCCCATACTTTCCACATTTAAATCAATAATAATTTGATAATACCATACGGATGCCAACATTCTCATCCATTGAGTTAACTGAACTCTTCATTTTCCCTTTGTAGTTAATTTTTCTGTGTTCTTCATTTACATAGTCAAATCAACTTCTTGTCCCTCTAATACATTCACTTAGGTGATTATTTACACATTATTGACACAAATGAATCCAAATATTCTTTCCTCCATGGTCTCCATTACCTGAACTATCAGTTAACTCCTTTCTTCTATTCTTTAGTGAGTCTAAGAGTTGGTTAAGTTGCACGTTTTTGATTATGTTCCTTAAAAATTGATTAGGCACGATCACATCATACTTCACTCAATTGTTCATTCCATTTGACTTCTTGTTATCATATTATCCATCACATTTAATTTTAATCTTATTTGTTTTGATTCCTTCCATTGGGTAAAACTAGAAAGCATTGAATAAGAATTATTATCATAGTGAGGAACCACATGATCATGAAAAGTCACTTATGGGATATCTACATTATGAAAAATTACTTAATATATGACATGTTAGGTTTATCATAGGTTATTCATAGTGATATTATATTCAAATACTTCAAAATGGTTAGTGAAGAGTTTTTGAATTTCCAAGGAATATCCCCTAGGAGTGTCAAACCAGGTGTCTAACAAGGCCCGTTGTCATGTACCAGATTACCCCGAGTCAGGCTCGGGACATCATGTCTTAGTTGTTATGCCTAAGAACATTTGTTCAAGAGCCACATACACTTATAATATCCATACATGTATATATTTATAGGAAACCACACACTCTATCTTTTACTTAAATTCTAGGACATTCTCCAAAACATTAGATCATCCTTAGACTTATCCTTAGAGTAATCCCTAGATATATCCTTATAAATATACCTAAGGATATCACTAAAGTTTTATCATAAAATTTTCCAAAGGTAAAATAAATCTTTATTCTGATACCAACTCTAAAAACCCAGTCTTAACATGCGTATAAATTACACCACTTTTTTGGAATACATAAAACATTATAAAAACATACTCTCAATAACTGTATAAGATTAGTGATTTTTCAAACATGGAAACATTAAAACGGGTACATAAGTGATCTAAATTTTATCCCCCTAGTTTTTTGTAACTATAACCATTCTTAGACACACCATACTTAATAAATATATTCATAACCTAGGGAAGTAACATAAAAAGTGGTGAGCTCAAATGCTCAGTAAGGGTAAAAAAGGGAGACATGTAAGCCTAAACATGAGCATAGGGGTGTGAGAATGTGATCATATAATTATAAGATTATACCTTGCATATCAAATATCCTGAAAATGAATAATGGAATAAATATTTGTAGTTTATAAGACATGAATCACAAGAAAATAAATAACATAATCAATGAAATTATAACTTAGGAATAAGACATGGAATTTTGGCATATATAAACATGTGATATCATTCCCTATAAGTCAAGACGAATTTCTAGAACTTATCAAGGAACTTCATGGGAACTACAAATACTGGGAGAGGCACACCACTATCCCTAGTCATAGTCCATTAATTACAAGGGATCAGGTTTCCCTATCTTCCCATAGTGGATCAGGTTTTCCTATCTTCCATCTTTATGATGACTACACTTACTAGGCATGACACACAACCATCCCAAGTCACAGTCCTTTCCCTATAAGGGATCAGGTTTCCACATATTCCCATAGTGGATCAAGCCCATCGACTTGATTCCTATCATTTATGTCCCACCAATATCATAATAAAATCATTCATACATGTTCCACGAGATAATAAAACTTTAATAATATCAATACCCATAAAAGAATTGGGTTTTATAAACATAAAATCATGACCCATGAAATGAAATGGGTATCATTAACATTTAATCACATCATAACCTATGAAAAATACATAGTTTTCATAATCATTTCATCAAATCATAACCCGTGAAAAGAATCCAATTTCAAAAGTAAATAACACATGAAAAAGAAACAGGTGTTATAAGTATCATTCCTTTAAAACATAAACCATTAAAGAAATAATATGAATGGAACCTTTAGATCATTTCTTAGAAGGGATTTAGTAAAATCAATGTACTTCATCTTATATAGAAAATAAATTTGAAATACCTTTCAAAATTATTTCTTGAGGAAAAAATCGTTTCTTCTTTGAAAAAAGATATTTAAAACATAAATCATTTTGAAATTTTTTTTCATGGAAATAAAATTGAAATCATATAAACATATATTTGAAAACATTTTAGAACCCCTTTTCTCTGTAAACATATAAAGAGTGCTTGAAAACATTTTGAAAACCATTTTTCTTGAAAATTATAAAAGGAGCTTGATTTTTTTTGAAAACCATATCCCTTGAAAACATAGAAAAGAAGCTTAAAAACATTTTTAAAGTAATTATCATTGAAAAATTATAAAAGAAGATAGAAAAAATTTTGAAAAAAAAATTCCTTGAAGATTAATTTTAAAAAATTTTTATAAAAAATTATCCTTTCAAAAATGAAAATTAAGATTCAAAGGAATGAATACAGGTAAATCCATACAATCCATACAAGGTAAAAAATATTCCCTTTTCACGATAAAATGGATATAAAAATACCTTGTTCAGAAAGTGATATGAAGATTCCTTTGAAAACATTGGTAAAAGAAAAAAAGAGAAAAAAATTTATTTTGAATACTGTATGATAATAGTTTAATATTCTTGGAAACCCTTTTTAGAAAACATAGTTATGAGGGAATACAAATATCTGACCAAAGAGAGGCTAAAGTCAGTCTTTCTTAAAAACTATTTCTTAACAATATTATTTAAAAAATAGTGGAAAAATTTCACCAGTATATGAACATATCATTAATAACTAAAGGAGAATAAAATTCATGAGTGTTATTGAAAGATGGATCATAAGAGTGCATCAATAGTATAATAATTATAAGAAATCTTGATAAATGATGAGATTGTTTAAATAAACATCTTATCACTCAGTAACTTTGAATCACACTCATCATCTAATAAAATGAAATTACATGAAGATAAAAATATCATGAAAGGAATGAGATTCATTAAATAAAATTTCAAAGTCATTATATACACATCATGTACAAGTATAGGTGCATAACACGTCATTTGTCTCAAAGAAGGAAAATTG
Organism: Viscum album; assembly: GCA_963277665.1. Taxonomy (NCBI): domain Eukaryota; kingdom Viridiplantae; phylum Streptophyta; class Magnoliopsida; order Santalales; family Viscaceae; genus Viscum; species Viscum album. Next base: position 1,848,060,261 of record OY728150.1, read on the forward strand.
AGACAAAATTACTTTACCGAGTTAGTAAATTTAGAAACATAAACTCCGTTAAATATATATCATCAAATTGATATGTAAATAGACATAAATTTAAGTATAAGAATAATAGAATACATCCATGGGTAGTATAGACACCATGAAAAAAATAATGGGTGGTGAATAAATCATGTATCTCAAGGAAATAAAAAGTGAGATGAAATTCCATTACATTGTCTCATGAATCTCTTCGTACTCATTCAAACCTCTTGTATAATAAATTTAATTTTATTATACATCCTTTACAAAACCATATTCTTATATCTAATACCATATATGGTTTGATAACTGTCACACCTAACCCTTTGAAATTATTTTATTTTATTAATTTTCTTGGCATCAGGTAGTTCTGGTGGAATCCTGGTTTAAATTTTTGAGTTTTTAATGAAAAACAAGTGTTTTGAGCTTAACAGCATCTGGCACATAGGCAAAGCGCTGGTTATAAACTACGTGGCTTCACCCGAGTCACCATGAAACATGCCCGGTATTTGAAATAATAAGAAATTAAATGATAAATAAAATGAAAAATAAAATAAAATGAGAATGGTTAAAGGAAATTAAAGGAATTTTTTTAATAATAATAATGAAAGCAATATTATTATTAATTAAGTTGTTATTATTATTTTTATTATCATTATTAATATTAATAAATTCCTTTTTAGTGTTTTTTCTTACCTCATATCACTCCCCCACCTTACAATGCATGAACCCTCTCCACCCCTCCTTAGGTCGCACAGTGCCACCCCTTATGGCCATCTCTCATCCAACGACTCCACCAGCCAGCATCCCTACTCTCCTCCCAGAAAACCCCCCAATGCCCTATTTTACCTCCAAAAAGCCTCTTTTGGAGCCCCGAATCCCTCCTTTAATGACCATGACCCCACCAGCCCCTCCTCCGGTGACTGTAACCTTGACCAGCACCCCACATTTCCTCGGTGTGACTCCCCTGCTAGTGTTCCCCCCCTGCGCATGCGCCTCTCTCTGAAATCCCCTTTGGGTAAGCCTCTCCTCTTTCTATACAGGGTTTTTTTTGTTTTCTTTGGGTATTTTGTTTCTCAAGTGGATAGGGTTTCATTTTTAGGGTGAGGCTTTGATCCGTTAGGTTCATTCTTGTTGGTTAGGGCCTGTTCCAGGTTTCTTGAGGTGTAGATGGAGTTCACATCATTTATTAGACTGTTTATATGATGATAACCATATTTTGGAAAAGTTATAATGTATGTTTGGTTTTAAAAATGGAATTTTGGGTGTAAGTGTTCAAAAGGAAATGCAATACTTTGTCATGTTTGGCTTATTTTGTTCTTTTAATATCATTTATAAATTATTTAAATGGTGAAATAAATGTTTTAAAAATGATATTGGTTTATGTAATGTTTCAAAAAGGGTATTTTACTATGGATTTTATTGGTTTATCCCACCCTTTTTTATTGTTTCAATTTTTATTTAGAGTCTTTGGTGATTTTTGGTCCCCTCTTGGTTAATTAGATTATTCGGTTGCTCAAAGAAGGAAAAACACACATATATAGGTGCATATATATATATATATATAAATATCCTCCTTGAAAATATTCCCTCATGGCATGGGGAATATGTGCATTGGATTAAGCTGTATATATATAGAAGTGTATGTGCGTGAAATTGTGTAGCGATCTTTATCAAAGGCGTCGAGTACTAAATTGTTCTACTTAGTTATTTCCTTTTGAGGAAGGTTTCCATATGCATCAGCCTTTAAATTTAAATAATGATTAAATTCTTTCTTTTCACACCCTTATTTAATGTTAATTAATAATTTATGTCTTTTAGAATAATTTATTGTTGTGAAATAGAGTGATTTTTTCTTTGTATTTGAATTTCATGAAATTTTTTATTTAATATTCATACTAAGTGTTTGATGAAATGACTCATTAGACTTTATAAATATTTCTTAGATTTAAAATGGTGACTTTGGTTTCTTAAATGGGTGTATAAGTGTTTCTTTGGTTTTGAAAGTGGTGTGTGTTGGTTATTTTGAAAAAGGGTTGGTGTCGAATGGTTGGTTGAGTCCCGTTTGGTACTTTTATAAAATAAGTTACCTTGAAAAATATTATTTGCATAAAACTATTGAATTTTTGATATTTATGGGAAGTGGTGGTCCTAGGATGGGATTTCCCTCATGTGTTTATGGTTGAAGGTAAGAGGGGGGGAGGGTAAATCACTTGGGTTGATTCGAGGGAGACTGTTATTTGTGTTGATTCTGTGTGATCCATGTATATGTTGTTGGATGCTTGTTTGGTTTGATTGGATCACCCCTTTTTAGTTTGAACATGTGAACCTAGCATAGTGAGTGATTTTTTAGTGAATGATTTCTTCACTAGTTTAGACTACTCCCTCGCTAGTGACCCATAACGGGGGGGGGGGATATTTTGTTATTATTACTATGGGATAAGGCCCCTTGGTTAGGCCAGGTAGGGCGACAATCAGAAATTTGGGCATTATGATTTAATCAGGTAGGGAATTCCTTTAGGATAAGTCACATGTATAGTATGTTATACATTATTCATGAGCTCCTAGGTTCTCCCTTGTACTTTAGAACTTATTTATCTGTGATAGATGATTGAGGTGAATTGTTTGGTTGGTCATTCTTGCTTGATATTTTCCATTTCCCTAGAATGATCATTGATTTTCCTCTTATTATGGTGTATCTATTTGCTAAGGGTGATAAAATTAATTTCAAATGTTTTTGTAAAAAGGGTTTTAAAATGTTTCACAGTTCCTTCTTCTCTATCCTTCTATGTTTAAAAAGGTTAAATCTTCCTTCTTGGAAAATAAACTAGTTTAAAATAAAAAGGAAAATTTATCGTGATTTACTTTAAAGGGAAAATGTGTGAAAAACTTACTTTTATATATTCTAGTTAAAAAATTAACTTGATGATTATTATTTTTAAATGAAATTCAGTTGGTAATAGATTATGTGGGCATGATATTGAGTTTTAATACTCATGCCTATACTTTATTCTTGTTTTTAGTCTCATATGCAGGATTCAACTTGATCTTGATCACCATGGTCGATGTTGATTCTTGGGATTGGAGTGTGAAATGTGGGGTCACATGGAGTTCTAGTGGTCATTAGTTCTGGCTAGTTTTTTTCTTTAGTTCTTGCTTAGTTATTCTATTTGGTTTATTTATTTTGGGTTTCACTTTTATTATTCCAATGCATTGTTTATTTTTATTGTGTGAAATCATTCCCATTATCACTTTGTTGATGCCCTTGGCACTTCTCACTAGCCCGTTAGGATTGAGAATGCCTATCAAGCCTTGTTACAGGCCAAATCAGGTTACCAGTTCAAGGTTGACCCATGTTGGTTCGTGAGAAAAATGGTATCATAGGAGGTAGGCTCTTTAGTGGAACTTGATTTTTAGAGCACCCATTATTACTTGGAGATGTCAAGGTAGAAGGAGTAGGATATTCGAAGCTTGAGGTGTAGTAATGGGAAGGAAATTATGAACCACTTCTCATTCCAAACCTCATGTTTCCATGGGATGTACATGTTTGTTAGTGTCCTTTGATTCTTGTGGCCTATTTGGTGTTGGGAAATAAAAAGGGAGTTGGGAAGTGGCCTCTGTGAGTTCATAGGTCGTGGAAATTCATGTGAAGCCTAAAAAATATCCCTAGAATACTATCCAATGTGATGTAATGATTGGAATATGGCTTCCAACCATATGTCCAAGTCACCCATCAACACTAGCTTCCCCCTGTGAACTATTTTGGGTCTTACTTAATTATGAAAATTTCTTTGTATAGTCTTGTTTTAGAATTTTGAAAAGTTGAATTAAACATGGTAACGAATTTGTTTTAGAAAGTGGAAAATTTAGTTTTCATGATTTACTTTAAGGAGGTATTTACAAAAGTTGTTTTTTTTGTAAAATAAAACCATGGGAAAAAATGGAAATGGTTTTTATTAGACGGTTAGTAAATATTTGGAAAGTTTTATAAATATTTGATATGATTAAACTATTTTGGAAGGAATGCATAAGGTTGGGAAATGATTTTTTATTTGAATGATTGGTGTTTTTCTAAAATTGTTTTTTGAGATTCAAATTAGATTCTGATTTTTTGACTATTGATTTTGATAAAATGGAAGTGTGGGTTGAATGTTTTTTTGGAAGTTGAAAAAGGTTTTTTCTTGAACTTTGGTACTTACATGAGTGACCACATGCATAGGATATGTGTGGGAATTATATGAGTGTCCAGTTATCATTAGAACATGCATGTGTGGGACTCCATGAGACTCTATAGGTTAAAGTGAAACCCATAAACCCTTCTTTATTCTCGAAAATGGTTGAGGGAAAATTGGATGTTTTGATAATGGTGATTTTGTGGTGTGTCTTTCATATTTCTCGGAATGTTGTTGTGGGGTGTTTTGAGTTAGAAAACCCTATTGTTTGAATGATGTTTTAGGTTTGTGTTTCCTTGGTGGGTTGGTTTGAAGCGATGGTTAATGGTTCATTTTTATGAAGTGTTTTGGGATTCCATTGAGCGGGTTCCCTCTTTGTGCTCTTGGTATTTATTGTGGTATGTTTTGGCCAATGGAACAGTTTGATTGGGTCCTTGGATTTTCATTACTATCTAGTGAGCACCCCCATAAATAATTGATGTATATTCGAAGTGTGGACATGGGTGATCCACAAATGGTAGACCCTAATGTTGATAAAAGTAAGGTATTCCTTATTGGGTTTTATAATTGATTCCACATCTTCTTTTCCCAATAGACATATCCTCTCACAAAAAGACAGTGGTTACCAGAGGAGTTGAATAAAGCATTGGTTTCCATGAGTTGTCTGATGGTCAAAGGTGAAGTATCCTGTTGAAACCAAGTGAGTCTTGGGATGTGTGTGTTTTGTTGGTACTATCTGATTGTGGTGTGTTTGTGTGTGGAATCATAAGGAGAAGTTCTGTTTGGGATTCTTCAAGGCCAGACTACGAGGCATGAGATGTTTCAAACATCAGGGCTCTAGACATAGGCCCTAAAGTGAAGCTGTCTCTTAGTCAGGAACCCCTAGGGGGCTTAAAGGACCTTGGTCTAGTGTCCATATTCAGTATGGGAAATATAGATAGTTTAAACATCATGTATAGCTGTGTTGTTCTGAACAGACCCATTCGATGAAAAAGGAAATGGGGACCATGTTTCTTCATCCCATTCCATGTGGGTGGAAGAGTTACTCCATGGTTATAAGGAGGCTCGATTGTCTCATTTTATTGAACCTCTATGATTGTTCCCTTGTGGATGCGAATTTTAATGTGGATGTATATTTATGATCAGCCTTATAAGTCTGTTTTGATTTCAGTTTTGATTTAGTCTCATCAGAGAATGGTAATGTCATGGGAGTGGTGAGCCATGTAGTGTATTCTAGTTGGTTTGGAGTTATGTTAATCAGGTCCCTTGCGGTGAGAGATTTGGTGTTCTAGAAGCTCCCAAGTTAACCATGTCAGGTTTTTCATGTCATTCTATGACTGTTAGTTAAGATAGTTCAACATTATTGTGGGGAGACCCACTATGGGTATCAATAAAATTCCACTAAATTGATTTGATGTAGCCCATTCCTTATGGTGGGGAGTCCATTTAGGCCTCCCTATGTTGGTCCTATGACTCCGTCTTGGGTGTGGGTTGTTCTTATGGTGGGGAGTCCATTTGGGCTTCTACGTGTTAGTAATTTGGTTATTTTCATGGTTTTGAATTGGAAATAGCTATCGACTTGGGACTGGATATCACCCAAATATTTCATTGAATTAAAATTATTCTAGTATTTATCAATTTGCGGTTGATTTTGGTTTCCCATTTTAGGCTAGTTGTGTAAGTATTGTTTAGTGGTATTTGGGGTGTTTGACTGAAGAGGTTATATTGTGAGTTGTGGAAAGTTCTTTTCCTTTGACCGATCAATTGGAGGTGTATTCACTTTTGGGGGTAGGTGGCACACAGTGAGGAGTCAATTTTGAGTCTATTGAGTTTGATTTGTATGTCACTTTCTTTGTTGATAGTGTTCTGGAATTTTCTTGTTTGTTGTTCTTTGGAAATCCCCTTAGATTGTGAAGGGTTTTCAGTATTTACGTTGGGGTTAGGCATTTTTGTGGATTTTTGGGGATAGAAAGTTCTATGGTGGGGAGAATTGTCATACCCAACCCTTTGAAATTATTTTATTTTATTAATTTTCTTATCATTGGGTAGTTTAGGTGGAATCCTGGTTTAATTTTTTTAGTTTTTAATGAAAAACGTGTGTTTAGGGCTTAACATCATCTGGAGCATGGGCAGAGCGTGGGTTGGAAACCATGCGGCTTCACTCGGGTCACCGTACGACATTCCTAGTATTCAAAATAATATTAAATTAAATTAGAAATAAAATGAAAAATAAAATAAAATGAGAAAGTATAAATGAAATTAAAGGAATTTTTTTAATAATAATAATAATGATAATATTATTATTAATGAAGTTTTTATTATTATCATCATCAAAATTATTATTATTATTATCATTATATATATTATTTAATTATTTTTAAGGTTTTCCCCCTCCCTCATCCCTATCCCCCAACCCTACCACACACGAACCCTCCCATCCCATCCTTAGGTCACACAACGCTGCCCCTAAGGGCTAGATCTCCTCCAGCGACTCCACTATTCGTCCTCCCTACTCTCATTTCGAAAAACCCCCAGTTCCCTTATCTCCCTCCAGTGCCCCAACTTCCTCCTCCAATGACCGCGACCTCAGCAACCCCTCCTCAAGTGACCAAGACCCCTACCAATGCCTCTCTTTCACTCGATTCGACTCCCCTATTGGTGAGCCCCCTACGCGTGTGCCTCTCTTTGGAAGCCCCTACAGGTAAGCCTTCCCTCCACCGATCTAAGATTTTTTTTCATTGGGTATTTGGTTTCTATAATTGGTAGGATTGCAATTTTAGTGTGAGACATTGATCTGTTGGGTTCGTTCTTGTTGGTTAGGGTCCGTTCCTAGTTTCTTGAGGTGTAGATGGAGTTCACATAACTTTTTCATAAATTTATCCTCCCAAGGTATGTGATTCCATGTTTACACATTTTTTTGATGAATTTATAATGCCTTCTTGTTCATTTTACAAGTTCTATAATTATCATGTGTGGCATGAATGTGATTTTTGGAAGGATTTAATGTTTTTTTTGTGATAATGTGGTTTTTTCAGAAGAAATTGGGTGATATTTATGTTAAAAACTTTGTTAGGTCACTTATTATCATTTTTAAAAATTTTGTAAATAATTTATTAGATTATTTATGTGATGTGAACAAGATTTTGGAAAATTTATTATGTCAGTATGGTTTTAAAAAGGGTATTTTGTGTGTAATTTTTCAAAAGGAAATGTAATAATTTGGCATGTTTGGCTTGTTGTGTTTTTTTAATATGAGTTTAAAATTGTTTAAATGGTGAAAGAAAAGTTTTAGAAATGATATTAGTTTATGCAACGTTTTATGAAGGGGATTGTCTCATGGATTTGGTTGGTTGCTACCACCCTTTTTTTATTATTTCAAATTTTATTTAGTGTATTTGGTGATTTTTTGTCCCCTCTTGGTTAATTAGGTTGTTCAGTGGCTCCTCGAAGGGTTTAAAATACAAACATGGGTATGTATATCTATAAATATATAAATCCTCCTTACACATATTCCCTCATGGCATGGGGAATATGTGCATAAGATTAAGGGGTATATATATAGAAGTGTATGTGCGTGAAATTGTGGAGAAATCTTCGTCAAAGGTGTCGAGTAACGAATTTTCTAACTTGGTTATTTCCTTTTGAGGTAGGTTTACCTATAAATCATCCATTAAATTTAAATAATTATTGATTTCTTTCTTTTGAAACCCTTATTTATTTCTAATTAAAATTTTATTTATTTTAGAATAAATTCTTGTTTTGAAATAGAGTGATTTCATATTTGTATTTGAATTACATGAAATTATTTATTTAATTTGAATACTAAGTGTGTGATGAAATACACCATTGGCCTTTAAAAATGTGTATTATATTTAAAATGGTGACTTGGGTTTCTTAAATGGGTGTTTAAGTGGATTTTTGGTTTTGAAAGTGGTGTGTGTTGGTTCTTTTGAAAATGGGTTGGTGTTGAATGGTTGGTTGAGGCCAGTTAGGTACTTTTATAAAATAAGTTACTTTGAGAACTCTCTTTGGGATTCACCTCTTTCCTTGTTAGATATTAATGGGAAGGGGTGGTCCTCAGATGGGACTCCCCTCATGTGTTGATGGTTGAAGACAAGATGGGGGAAATCCCTTGGGATGATTCAGGGGTGATTGTTATTTGTGTTTCTTATGTTTGATGCATGTATACGTGGTTGAATTCATGTTTGGTTTGATTGGATCACCCCTTTTTAATTTTAACATGGGAACCTCACATAACGAGTGAATTTTCAGTGAAAAATTACTGCACTAGTCTAGACTATGCACTCGCTAGTGGCCCATAACAAGGGGATATTTTTTTTATTATTACTATTGGATTGGACCCCTCGATCAGGCCAGGTAGGGTGTTAATCAGGCATTTGGGAGTTATGATGTTCTTAGGTAGGGCATGACTTTAAGATGATTCACATGTATAGTACGTTATAGATTATTCACAAGCTCCTAGGTTCTCCCTTGTACTTCGGCACTTAGTTATATGTTGCAGATGATTAAGGTGCATTGTTTGGTTGGTCAATCTTGCTTTCTTTTTTCCATTTACCTGGCGTGATCATTGATTTTTCCTCTATGTATGGTGAATCACTTTGCTAAAGGTGATAAAAATAATTTAAAATGTTTGTGGAAAAATATTTTTAAAATGTTTTACACTTCCTTGTTCTATATCCTTATTTTTTTAAAAGTTTAAAGCTTCCTTCTTAGAAAATAAATAGGTTTAAAATAAAAAGGACAATAGACCGTGATTTACTTTAAAGGGGAAATGTGTGAAAAAATTACTTTTATATATTATAGTTCAAAAATGAACTTGATGATTCATTTTTTTGAAGGAAATTCATTTGGGAATAGATTACTTGGGCATTCCTACTGAGTTTTAATACTCATACTTATACTTTATTCTTGTTTTTAGTCTTAGTTTCAAGTTTCATCTTGATCTGGATCACCATGAGTGATGTTGAGTCTTGGGGTTAGAGTATGACCCACGATGTCATGTGGAGTTTTAATGGTCATCAGGTTTGGTTAGTTTTACTTTTCAGTTCTTTCTTATTCATTCTTTTTGGTTTATTTATTTTGGGCTACTACTTTATTATTCCGCTGCTTTATTTATTTTTATTAGGCCAAATCATTCCCATCATCACTCTGTTGATTCCCTTGGCACTTGTCGCCAACCTAAGAGGATTAAGAACACCTCTTGGGCTTTGTCGCAATTTGGATTGGGTAACCGGTTTAGGGTTGAACCAGGTTGGTTTGTGACAATTATGAATTTATATTACCTTATTTTTAATAATTTAATGATAAGGTTACACTTTGAGTAATATTCAATTTGTTTTTTGCTTGTATCTTAATTTGTTACATCTTTGGTCCTTATACTTATATCATGATTTCAAGAAATTGAACCATGAAATTAATATCATATATATTAATTATATGTGTATTATAATAATATATATAATATATAAGTATAAAATGGAATATAAAATTCATAAAGATGGTAGGCCATATGTATGCATGAATGCTTCTTCCATTTTATTGACGTATTGAAAGAAAGAAATTAAATAAAATACTGGTACATGTATATATGTATATAATATCATTAATGTAGCATTATTATTTCATATATATAATATATTTTCACTAAACATATCCTTAATAAATTCCATGTAGTGTGTTAAGAAATCACATCACTTTGAGGGTGTGGTAGATCACACTTCCTCAAACGAAATTATCATATTTACACAAGATGGAAAGAATAATTGTATGTTCTAAATAAAAAATTACAGAAGCATAAATACATAGTAAATATCATATATATCATATATAAATATATTTTCCATCATAATTTCTACAATGAGAGGTGGTAAAGGAAAAATAAACAATAATTATTTTGTGAGGTGGTAGTTCTCTGTACACGTAAATAGTATGTTCGTTACCCATTAGATGGAAGTGTGTTTAAGTATAGGTAAAAACCTTAGCATAAAAACATCCTAGTATATTTAATATAATTTTTTATAAAATAATATAATAATAAGAGTTTAGGGAGTGTATAATGGAAATAAAAGAAAGGAGTTTGAGGGAGGGTGTTACCTCTTAATCAGGTAACTCCGTTTAGTTTCCACTAAAGGGAACCCTTGGAAGTATTTCTTCCCAAAGGGAGGATTAAAGGGGGAAGGTAGGGTTTTTTGGAAGTGTATTGGAAATATATTGTCCAAAGATAAGTGGTTTGATAGGTGTGAGTAAGTGGGAGAGTTGGTGGCCTTTTATAGGGAAAGGAAAGGACACACTTGACATTTTTGAAAACAAGATAGGTGTACCCACGTTTTTAACAATAAAAAGTCATAAAAAACAACAAAAAAATATAATTGAAGGTTTTTTTCTGAAATATTTCCATAAAATGGGTGTTGGACAATTTTATAGGTCATTTTGGCCCTTATGTTTAATGTTTATTTCCTTTTAAGCTTAATTTTACCTTGATCACTATAATTAATTTTAACTACATTCATTAATATTTTTGGTAAAAAATTAAGTTAAACTTATTTGAAATTAGAAATTATTATTATTAAAAATATGGAATCCATCTTTTAAAATTCCAATAACATAATTGGTTGAAAATAATTTAAAATTAATCCTACAGATGGGACGACAATGCGAGTTTTAAAAAAAAACATTCAAAAGTTTTCTATGTTTTTATATTCAATTTCAATGTGAAATTGATTCCAAATAAAAAAATTAGATTAATTGATAAAAATATTATATAATTAAACTTTTAATACAATTTAAAATATATTTTAAACTTATAAATAAATTATATTAAAAGAAGTTTTGATTTAAAATTCCATTTTTTCACTATTTATCAAAAAATGAAACTTCACAGAAAAGTACAAAAAATTTACCCTAACAAAATTTTTATGTTTAGATTTAAAATAATAATTTTATGTTGACATATTAGATTTATTAAAGTTAAAAAATTTATATTTAAAATTAGTTTTCCATTAAATGGTGGTAAAATCGCTTTTATAAAAATATAGGGTTTTTATGTGTAATATTAGGTCTCTTTTTATCTTATGCATATAAAATCAACTGGAAGATTATCGAAAATATTTATTTGAATATATAAAATATAATTTTAATTAATATCAATCACTAGTAGTAAATAATTTAAATTATTAAGATAAATCATCTTTTCTGCATAAAAATATTCTTTTATAAAATCCTTCGCTTTATATTTATTTGGTTTCTATTTTATTTTCTAATTAATAGGTAATGAATTAATTCAACTATATATATTCATAAGTTAGTTAATACTATAATATTAAATTAAATGGATATGTTATAACTTATTAAAAAAATATTTTAATAATAAATCATTGTTCGGTAACACTCGGTCGTACGTGTGATGCAATCTATCGAAGAAAGTTAGTCTTACGTGTAACATAAGTTTACCTTGATGTTCTGTGTAGATAAAGATAAAATTTATGTTGTGTGTAGTGGATTATTAACTTTATATTTAATATAATACAATCTAGATATAGTGATTTAATATAAAATTTTTCATTTTCAATGTTTCATGAAATGAAAAATATAAAAAATATTAAATTAATTTCAAAAAAATAATTCCCAAAATCTCAGAGTGTTACAAGAAATATATTCTCTATAGAAATTATCCTTTTCTCAACAAAAAATGTTTTTTATACATATTAAATGATATATTTCGTTGATGAATAAAGTAGTCTAACATTATTACACCATGTGATGGATCAATAGGTTGCTCCATATGGGAAATGTTATTTCTCATAACTTGAGCCAACTACCCCATTATGGTTATAATTTTTTCACTTTCACCTATATCCCCAACTCTAGATTTATTATCTTTACAAGGAGGTAAATACCTATTTGGGGTACTATATTGATTTGATTCCCATTCCTTTCACTAGGAACTATTTATAAACAATGAAATACACTAGATTAGGCCATAACATTATGAACTATAATGTATAATCCCAATACTAGTGAAAGACTTAACATAATTTGAAAAATTTATTCATAGATAATCTCATAATCATAAAAATAGTTTATTTGGTAAGGTTTTCAAATCATAAAAATATTTTCAAAATCCTTTATAATGGTTTGTAAGGAAAATGTAAATTAACCAAATCATATCTCCTGGGATTGTAAAACTAGGTGTGTGGTAAGACCCATTGTTATATACCAAGTAACACTCAAGTAAATCCTGATGCACCTTTTTTAGAGTTATTACCCCTAGGTATATTTATGATATAACCATATCCACTTATAGTATCTAGACATGGATTTATTTCTAGTATAACCACATCATCTCCCCCTTAACAAAACATTAGGGTGCCACCATATACATAAGCTTATCCTTAAAGTAATCCATGGAGTTATATTCCATAATATTTGATTTTTGAAATCTATTTTCCATATTTTCTATTAAAATTCCTCTGATACCAACTGTAAAGACCTCAAAAATAGTAAACCAGAGTTAGTGGTTAATTTATTACATTATCATAAGATACAAGGAATCACATCCCAAAGGACCAAATAGTTCAGTAGTCTTGGTAAAATAGATACAAACATAAAATTCACATTACATTCAAAACATAAAGTACTCAAAGTATCTTCATTGAGAACACCATTATCACCCTTTACATATCCTTTAATATCAATCAAAAAACACATCCTCATATCCTAGGGAAAATAAAATATAATAAATGGGTGAAACTAGACACTTAGTAAGGGTAAACATACATTGGAAGCTATCATGAATAAAAAATTATAATCAATTTGAAAAGGTAAATAACTGAACACATGTCATTTAATCAATTAACTGATCATAATGTGGAAGAAATAAATGATAATCAAATAAATCCATATAAATAATTACATGGGATTGAAAATTATCCATAGATATTCAAACTAATCTAATAATCACATGGACATCAAATACTGATCTCATAACTAGGTAATTCATAATTTCATACATCTAAAACATACTATAAAGATATTTCACAAGACTATATAAATATATGTGTAGAAGCCCATCTAATTTGGAGAACTGATATTTTTTAAGAGACCTGTCGATGCATCGAGGGGATATATATAACCAGGAACCGCCCATCAATTACTAAGTTAAATTAATCCCCATATGATAAAAGTGAATCATAATAAATATAAACATTCATATTGAAAAACTATCCTATGAAATGTTAGTACTTTCCCTAATCAAATAATCATAATAATAAGCCATCCAGAGAAATATGGTGAATTGTAATGAAAATGCACATCATCCATAAAAATAATAATTAAACATAATAAAAAAGAATAAGGTTGATATAAATATAATATATCACTAGTGTACTATAAGTAAAATAATGTTTTGATATCATTAATTAATATAAATACCATAAAAATGTCATTAAAAACATTTTGGAGGAAAATAACCCTTTCAATTTTATTTTTTTCTAAAAAAATTGACAAAATATTTTGAAAATATTTTTATTTGAAAATAAGCTTTGATAACTTTTAAAAAAGTCTTATAAATTTATTTTTCATGATTATGTAAAATTATATTAATGTCATACATGTTAAAACAAAGATTCCTTTCACATTTTCAGTAAAAGTCAAAAGAGCATTTTTTGGAAAATGACAAGAAGATTAATTTAAAATATTTTTGAAAAAAGTAAAAAAATGGTTAAAATTTATTTAATATATCAAATTTTTATTGATAAAAACAAATTTTAAAACACTTTTAGAAAACATTATTTTTGATGAAAAGGGATTTTTGACCGAAGAGAAAAATGAAGTTGAATTTTCTTAAAAAACATTTCTCAATAATTTTATGAAAAAAAGAGTGTAAAAATAGTAATATTACATGAAAAAGTTCATGAATAATTATAGGATAAGAAAAAATATATTGTTTAAGATAAAAAGTTAAAATAATTCTCTAAAGGGAGACTTAAATGAAAAAAATCCTGAAATAATGATGAGATTGTAAAATAAATCCTTACCACTTTGGTAACTTATGAATCGTAATCCCCGTATAAGAAATTATCATCAAATGAATATTTAAATACCATGAAGATAAATATTTTAATGATATAAAATATCAAAGTGGGAAGTATATACACAACACAGAGGAATAAGTAGTGAATATGGTATAAGTATTATGGAAGTAAAACCGACAAGAGAAACTATTACCTCAGGTTAGAATTCCTTTGTATGTGTCCATAACTCCTATATAGTAATTATAGTTTCATTATAAATATATTAAATAACCATACTCATCTAACTCATACAATATATTTTTTAATTAAAGTATTTTATCTCCTTTTTATTTAAAGTTTTTGTTAAATTCACTCTTTTGGGTGATATTTACCTCGTCTTTCATGTTTGTTTAAGTTCGATAATTTGGGGTTTTTTATTTTATCATAGTTAAAAAATAAAAATAATTTTAACCATAATATAAATATATTAAATATTAATTATATATGTATTTATATTAATCTATAAAAGTTATATATAGAAAATGTATTACATATTTTTTGGACACGATAAACCGTACATACGCATGAACGATGTTTCAATTTTTCACGATGGATGGGACGAAAAGGAAAAAATATTAATTAATATTTATATAATAATTTTTATTTAAAATATATAATTTATATTAATAAAATATATCCTTATTACCATCCATTTAAAAATAAAATGAGAAACATTTCACATGGTTACACGGAGGCGGCAATCCACACATACACACAAGTGACATTATTGTTTTCCAACAGATTGGAAGGTAAAATTTTTGATGTAATAATATATTTAAAAAATTATGGTTATATCATAAATATCAAATATATTAATTATATTTAACCATACTACCTTTCATGTAAAGTGTAAAAAAATGAACCACATCGCTTCACGAGGCGGTAGTCCACTGTACACACGAGCGACATTATCATATCCCCCATAGAATGGAATATAAGAAGGTATATGTGATATAATAATTAAATATGTAAATTAATTTCAAAAATATAATATTAATATTTAAAATCCATCATTATATCTATTATTTAAATGTGGTGTTGGAAAATGAATTACATTGGTTTGTGAGGCGGAAGTCTGCCATACACAGGATTGACAGTTTCATTTCCCATGGAAGTGTAAATGTATATGGTTTATTCCATTAAAATAATAAATAATTATTATATAGGATATAAATTTTTATTATATTTTCATATTTTAGGATGGTTTTAATGAGGTGAAATAAAACATAAAACAAATATGCATGTTTAATAATTTTACCCCTTCTTCAGAGATCCACTTTAAGTTTATACCTAAATCCTTCTTAAGAGGGATTAATAATAAAAAAGGCCTATAAGATGTTTTTAGGGAATTAATAAATCTATTTGGTTATGAATGTTTTGAATCAATGTGTATTGGATGTTTGTAATGGGGGGGATAGGGGGTGACCTTTTATAAGTGGGGGAGAGGACGCACATGAAAATTTTGAAAAGATAAAGTGATACCCACATTTTTCTCATTAAAAATTCATGAAAATGGCTAATTCACAAACCTTAGAGATTATCTGGTCACAATAGTGAAATAAAATTGGTTCTTTATAAGTTTTAGGTCACTTATAACCCTTATCTTCTTAATTTAACCTCAGATAAATTATTTTTTACCTTAACCGTGGTAATTAATTTTTACTGTTTTCACTATTTATTATGGTAATAAATTATGTTTACCATATTATATTATATAAATTATTATGATTAAAAATATCTAATCCATTTTATTATATTCCATTAAAATATTTTGTATAATTCAATTTAAAATTCTACCTCATACCCAATGAAAGAGCAGATTTCCAACGAGAAAATTCTCAGAAGTATAGAATGTTTTAATATAAAAATTAAATATAAAATTGATTACAATTTTCTAAATTAGATAACATGTAATATATTTTATCTAATTATACTTTAAAAAAATTAAAATATAATTTATATTTTTAAATAATTCAAATGAAAATTATTTTTTCAATTAAAATCATCATTTTTTGTTATTCATCAAAAAAATATTTTTTTAGAAAATTACAAAAATTTCACCTAAAGATCATTTTTGACATGTAGATTTCAAAAATGATGTTTAATGTTTAAAATAAATGTTCTAAAAGTGGTAGAAATTAATTTTAGATTATATTTGAAAAGCGTGACTAATCCTCCTTTTTAAAAAATACATTTTTTCATAAAACATGTCTTTCTCTTTCAAGTGATTCTTATTTAATTTATAGTCAATATAAAACCATTGAATTTATTATATAAATGTGTAAAAAATATATTTTTTATAATTTATTTACTACTATTAATACTCTACATAAAAGATTCTAGGTTATAATGGTCATATTTAAATAATAATATTTAAATAGTGTATCACATTTCTTTTAAACCCATCGCTACATACATCACAAGAGATCAAAGAAAATTAATTTAAATAAATATATAAAATTTTATTGGTGAGTTATATCCTATTATATGATTTATTTTTTTTGTCATAAATGCTTTCAAACATTATGTTCCACTTTTAAAACCTTAGGGTGTTACATTCCACATGAAGATCTCATATTTCAGGAGAGGTTGTCAAAAAATGAAAACCAATGTAATGAAGAGTTCCCATGTATGATATGAAATAAATCAGGAAATATTTACAAAGTATGTTTAAAATCATTTACAATACAATAATAATTCCGAAATTCAATGAAAGATGAACATGTTGGTGAATATGGTTAGATGGCTAAAGAGATAAGAACTATCTCACAAAAAGAAATAGAAAGTGTGATGAGAACCATGCTAAAAAAATCCAAATCTAATCTAATATTCAAATGTGCATGCATGAAGTTTGGAGAAAATTAAGAACCTTGGTTGAGGAAATATCAAAATTTCTATTTAAATTAAGTATAAAGAAGATCCACCATATTCCATTAATAGTTATGTATTGTATTTTAACTTATAATGCATAGAATTATTAGTGATGCATGGTCTCAGGGGGAGAACCTAATAATTAATATGGGCTATATGTTTTGGGAAAAAAGTTATATAAACCACCCTAATTTAAATGATACCTCAAATAGTATACGGAAAAATATAATGGATGGATTTCCTTAATTTAGTTGAAGAAAGAGTTGTCCATATTGTACACCAAGAAAACGAAGATTCCATTATAGAGTGATCTATCAATTATCAAGAGTATGAATTAAATTATATCATACTTGGAGAATATGTGGATGTTTTTATATCAATACAACCACATGAATAATTCCATGTTGATTTATTCTCATCATAGAAATCTTGAAGTATATCTATGGAAGATATTCATCGTTATGAAGATCATGAGGAGTATTTTCATTTAGGGGATACAAGTGTATAATGATGAAGAGGTTTCTAGAAAATATTATCTCAAGACAATATATATTTTATAGAAATTTATAGAATGTGGTATCATTTAAAAGGTATGTTATCATAATCTATAAACTTCGATAATCAAAATTGGATTATAGCATAAAGCTATATAATTTTAATCAACGAAAAAAATGTGGAAATCTGTAGAAGTTACAAGGTTCGTGTTAAATAATTATATGTTTGAAATGTTATAATTTGTGTATTAAAGTAATGTATGAATTCAATATTGATATATCTTATGAGAATATTTGTATCAATTGATATCTATCACTTGTCTCATCTTTAATACTATTTGGAAAACTCTTGAAGATAGATTATAAGTGTTTTAATTTATTATTGTTATCAAGTTCAACTGATTATGGATAGAGTAGTTATCTAAATAAAACCCTCATATTTTCTATACCAAAAATATATAAATATATTTAGAGTTAAATGGTTAATGAAAATTTATGTTAAATGAGTTTATAAGCATTCCCAAAAACATTTATTTCTTTTCCTAGAGTGAAAGCAAAATGAAAATATTGATGAGAATAGGGTGGAGAAATTAAATGAAAGTTGATAAAAATATTTTATGAGTATATATTTACATATCATTGTAAAATTGTATGAATAATAAATACAAATTGGAAATTTTTTATGCCTCCATTATTGTGTTTTATATATTTTTAATAATATTTTCAATGAGTGTTGATGATTTTTAATGACTATTGAGAACTCATTGATTTCAATATGTTAAATAAGTAACTGAAGTGAAGAGGAATGTTGGTTATTATTATGTATTGATTATTATTAGTTAAAATATCACAACTTTTTGAATTAGAAAAGAATTTTCAATGAATGTGACTTTATATATTGGAATATAGGAATAAATAGCTTTGAAAGATTGGTTTGTTAGTTAGATTTTCTAAGTATTGTGGTGCTTGATGATTTGAAGTTTGGTCTTAATATTTTATGTTCCATGAAGATGATCCAAATATCTCTATAATGTAGTTTGCAAAATGTTCATCCAGGGTTTTTTAAATTAATAAAAGTAAGATTATACCATGTGAAATGATCTTAAATGTAATATATAATGAATAATTCCATCAAGATTTAGAAATTTATGAAGTTTGAAATAACATAGATGGTTGATAAAAGGTTATTGGAGTGTGAAATTATTTTTAAAGAAGTAATGGATAATCTAGTAAGACCACACCCATGGTAGTGGGCGTGCTGTAGAATCCCAGAAAGTCCACTCCATTGGTAAAATACATTTTTATGATCCATAGATCAAAAAATCTAATACAATAAGTAAAATAGTCTGATAAGACATGCTAGATAACATGGTGATCTTCTAGTGTTCCTATGAAAAAAGGATAATTCTAAAATGACCATGGTGGTACTTTTTGTGATCTTTAAGGGTACCTATGTGAAATAAACAAGAAAAAAATGGCCATGGTGGTGGTCCCCATATTTTTTTCTAAGTATACCTATGCGAAAAGGGAAATCCCACAATGCCCATGGTGGTGTCGGAAGGTTTCCATGGTCAACAAGTGGTGTTGCAATCCAAAATGGGCTAAAGCAAGTGACCACACCCATGGTCTAGAAAAATATGGTCTATAGTTAAATATATTATGTAAAATGGATAGAACCATGTGAATAAACCCATATTGGAAGAAATTTTTAAGTAAAACATTCAACCATTATACACTATTCTATGGTGGAAGATGTGTCAGATATTTCATTTTAGTTTTGAGAGGTTTTTTGGATGTGTATTCATAGATGACTCAAGGGACCCATAACTCAATATAAGAAGAAATGTTTAGAAGAATAAATGATATCTAGAATATCAACAAGATACAATGGCCTGAATTTATATGAAAGAATTTATGGATGGGGTTGAAAAAAGTTTGAGTGTTTTATTTTGAAATTAAAATTCAAACATAAAGAAGGATATTATGGAAAGTAGTTTGTATACATACAACCAATAGAAAAAAATTTAGTGTATAACAGATCATTAATTTAATATCTTAAAGAGAGAAGGGAGAGTATATTATAGTTTTACACTAGAATTTGGAGGATATAATCTTTATTATTAAGAAGAGTAGGAGTTATACACTACCATTTCATAGAGAAAACACTTTTTCTATGAGCCAGAATTGAAGGTGATACTACACAACACTCAACTTTATTTTTTTACATGTTGAAGACAATAGAATAAATTCATTTGAAATTTATTCATTCATTTAAGTTGAATAAAAAGATAAGAATGATTGATTTATGTACAATTAATTTTTTTACATAAATGAGAGGATTAAATAAGTATTTATTTTGATTAATAAAGGTTGTAATTAGATATTGAAACTATGAATAAGAAATTAGTAAGTTTTTAGAATTTCTGTTTTTATAAATAACATGTGTAGAATTCCTTGAATGATGCTTTTAAAGTGAAAGAATAGAATAAGAATAAGGGAAAGAAACAAAACAACAAAGTTATATTAGTTATGAAGAAGAATCATTGATTGTTGTCTCTAAAAATGTTTAAATTTTGAAATAGTAGTATAAACATTCATATGGATTCTATATTGTTTGGGATGCACCAAAATTTGGTACAAGGATAAACCTTTTCCAATTATACTAACATATTATTTGTAATGGATAATATGATATCAGTGGAATAAAAATCATACAAAGGAATAGCCTTTTATTTTTAATGGTAAACCTTATAAATATTAGTGTCACTTGTATGTGTGTGTGTTTAATTGTATTTATTGAAAGAATAAAGAACAAGAGAGAGATAGAGAGAGATAGAACAAGCAAGTCATTACCTAATAGTTAAAGAGGGAAAAGAAAAAATGGATTGTAAAAACGAGATGAATTAGTCCCCTACACTGATTCACACCTTATCAGGGTACAACAAATCCCAATCAGTCCTCTTTAAGAGGTATCAAGGGGTAGTTAACCACTTTTGGATTCTAAATTTATATAGCCTTCTAAACTCTCCTAAGAACTCTATGAAAAAACTTATGTGTTATGGAATGAATGAGTTATGCATATAGTTACAAATTGTTTGTAACCTCATGGAAAAATCTTTTATTATGTGTTTCACATTGATGAAACACTTTAACAATGAAAACTTATTAGTGAATGTTTTTTAAATACTATCATATAATATTCAGCTGACCATGCCCGTGGTAGCCATGAAATGGTAATATAAAATGATATCACCATACTATTTTATAAAATATACCCAAATATCTATATAATTTATATCCTAATCACAACTTATGTGATTAAGGTAATAGGTAATATCTCCTCCAATCTTCAACTTTCATTAATAACTAATAAAATTTATTCTATTTCACATTATATTTCATAATATACAATAAATTTTGAAATGATATCGATTTTTTTGCATATATTCCAAAACAACCGTTGGAAATATATCATTAACTTCACCTTGTATCACAAAATATTAAGTAACTTTTTAAAACCCATAAAAATATTTTTAGATAAACTATAAAACAATATTTATGTAACTATTTAAGTTAAACATATCCCCTTTTCAGTCAACCACAAAGTTTGACCTCATAGAAATTTGAGTGTTGAAAAAAATATAAATCAATAGATCCATAAATGTAAGCAAAGAGTGGTCTCTAGCATAGAATCAATGATATTAAATCTATAAATGTATCCATCATGATCTCCATTAAACACATGTATCTTTATACCTAATTCAATTATTTCATCATATGAAAGAATGAATTTACATTTGATCCCTTTTTTTGAGACATCGAGTGACCATGGAACATGGTTTCTATTAATCCCATATATCCTACTCATAGATTCTCGATTATTTGAGTACAGACTCACCAGGTTGACGAATACATCAAATTTTATTCACCTTTATGGATGAACAAATTACATGTATGTCACTCAAATAGATAAACACACCACATGCACTATATATGAATAGATATAAACCTTCTGAGTATATTCTAATCTAGAGACCATATTTCATAGTATTCATATGAGAGGATAAATGAAATAATGGATGAGAACCAATCAATAAAATAATCATTAACATACCCAATCACCCCAGATTAGGTAAGCCTTAATACTTTCATAAGGATTGTATCAAAGTACTAAGACACTCATACTAGTTATTTCATAATCCTCTAGTTGTGGAGACTATAAATAAAAACCATGAATCCATATTATACCAATGATATAGTGTATTAATCTCCATGTGGTATAATTTATGGTTTATTTAGTGAGAAAAACTATTTTTTCCTCATGATCATATTTTATATCTGAATACAAGAATATTACTCATGATAACCACAACATTTTTTCAGAACCTATAGTAATTCATGATGAACATCAGGTAGGGATAACTCAAACTCATACATTGAGAGGTCAATTATCCTTATAGTTTATGAAATGTATATAAATCAATATATATATCTATATATATACATATTCAACCAATGTGAATGAATCATATAGTATATATTTCCTTTTCCAAATGTGATACATTTTATATTCTTAAAACCTTATAAGAATACATAACAAATTCTTACATAAGTGGATATCTAACATATCATATATGATAAAATACCATATCCTCCTTATCTTTTCTCCAATTTTAGAGATTTTATAAAACCCTTTATATTTATATGTAATTCCATCCACACCTCTTTATGATGAGCTAATAAAATCCTCCTAGTAAACTCTTTAGTGAGTAACATATATGAAGATATAACATTTGGATAATTATGAGATTTTGGAATTATATTACTAATTTTTAACTCCTAAAACATATTCAATCTTATTTAGTTACCAAAATAAAATATCATAATATTATTAACTTATGTTATTTACTTATAACTCTTTATAAGTACATAATCATCATTTTCTATTCGAACCAATTCCATTAAGATTTTTCATTGAAATATTTTGGTAAAACATTACCATCATAAAAAAAACTTTAGGATAAATTTAATTCACTTTGAATTATAACATAATCTTTTATATGTTAACATTGAACTTATATATTTTCAAACCTAATCTGAAAAAATTCATATAAATATTATCCTTTTTAAAATATCATGTTAAGATATACAATCAAATTTGTATAGGAAATAATAATTACTTCATTTTAGTTGTAATATTTGTCAAGTAAAATATTGTATCCATATCATTTATGGTATTATATATCATTGGAGTATTTTCTTTAAAATAATAATATTCTTTAAAATATTCAACTGATGTTTGTGGAATCTCCATTTCTAATATTTTAACAAATATCCAGACATAATATTTTATGCTAGTTAAAATAACTTTATCCCTACATTCTTTACAATTATCTTATATAATATGATAAATTATTAACCATGTTTGTTAATATCATATTGTTAAATAAAAAACTTTTTTATAAAAAAAATTACCTTATTATATAATAGAAATGAGATAAATATACACATTATTTACTCGGTTCCATATAATATTGATATATTACATTACATTACAATCATTAATGTAACAACTCCCTACTTCATCACTTGAATGAAAACTACAAGATAAATAAATTCTAATCACAATTTTAATCTATTGTATATTTCAAACATTTATAAAATAAAAACTTGGTATCATATACCATTTAAAATTGAATAATTAATTTTTATAATGCTGATTCATGGCATTGAGATTCCATGGAGTTTCAAAAAACCCATCACATATGTTAGACAATTCCATCACATAGAAAAATTACTCCATCTTGATAACTCTAGGTTTTAATTAACTTTAATGTTATAGCCCTGAAACTAGTATCCTAGAGTTGATGGTTACTTTATTACATTGTCACTTTATAAAATCAAATGTGTCCCAAGGGATCGAATAGTTTAATATTATTGTAAAACTAGATACATAGTAGAATCTCACATTACATTTGAAAACATAAAATAAAACATAGTATTTTATTTGAAAACATCATTATTACCTCTAGAATATCCTTTCATATAAATCATAGTAATCTTATTGGAATAAATTTGAATAGAAAAAAAATAATAAGGTAATCTTAGATTCTCAGTAAGAGAATGTGTACAGTGAAATCTATCATATAATAAATAAGGTATGAATTATATATATGGAATATATGATGATCTAATAATGCTATATAAATTGTAACATGATATTTAAATTTTTCCATGGGTAACATAACTATTAAAATAGTCACATTAACATCAATAACTAATTTTATAATGATGGAATTCATAATGACATACATATTAAAATTACCATCAAGGCTTCATACCAAGAATCATATATAAATGGGTAAGGCATATACCAAATACCCAATGTATTTTGTATCATGATACATACCAATTAATCAAGGGGTTTTGTAATTTTGATACCCACCCATTAATTTATATGTATAATATATTCATTTTATGAATAAATAATACAACTTAATTAGCATGCCTTAATATTAAAAAACTATTCGTACTAGAAGAACGAACATAAAAAATATAAATACTTTCCCCAGTTAAAATGATCAGAAGGTATCCAAAATAAATAGGGTTTCTGTTATTATTATATTATAAAATCATTAAATAATAATATTGAACAAATTATATTTTTATAGGTGAAAATACTTTTAAAATATCCTCAGAACATTTATTAAGTAAAATACACTTTTCATTTTGAAATCCCTTTTTTTTAAATCTAAAAATTTCTAAAATATTAGGGAAAATTTTTTCTTTAAAAAAATCCTTGAAATCATATAAAATAATATTCAATGAAAATAATATCCATGATATTAAGAACATCCTTTTTTACAATGTATGTTAAAACAAAGATTCTATTCACACTTTTTGTAAAAAGTGCTTTGTTCAGAAAATGACAAGATGATTCCTTTTAAATATTTTTTATAGAAATTAAAACATGGGTAAAAATTAATTTAATAAACTAATTGAAAATATTAAAACCATTATTTAAAACATTATAAATAAAATATTTACATGGAACAAAAACATTTCCGACTAAATAAAAAAATAATATTTGGTTTCATTAATTTGTTTTTCATAATTATGAGTATTTATAAAGAGGAAAAAAATGAAAACTTGTAATTTTCATAAATAACTAGAGGATAATAAAATTTATGTTTTTAATATATAAATATCATACAATTTCCCCAACAAAAACTTAAACATAAACAATCCTTGATGAGGATGAGATTGTAAAGCAAACCTCTTCCTCAGGTTCAACTTACTTCGTAAGTTCTTTTAACCTTTTATATAATAAATTTAAATATATTATTATTATATAAAATAAAAATATACATAATAAAAATTTAATATATGACCCACTTTTAATATGACAACACCCATTTATTTATAATTCCATATTAAATCATCATTTCTGAGTGTTAACAGTTTTATTTGTCATATATGTTTCAGTTTATTTATTTTAAACCTTCTATGTCTATAATGGATACATCATCTCTAAAATGATAATAATTATAAAAATAATATATATATATATATATATATATATATTATTTAGAATCATTATTTAAGGGTATATATGAAAAATGAATCAGATCACTTTGTGGAGGTCATATTCTACACCTATGCGTGAGTGAAATTATCATTTTTAACAAGTTGAAGGATAAGAAGTTAATTGATATATTATATTTATTAAATAATAATTATTTAATTAATATCATAAATAAAAATTATATACATAATAATAACCATCAAATAATGGTGGTGATGAAAAACAAAACACATCACCTCAGGAGGCTGTAGTCAGCACGTATGCATGAACAATGATTTTGTTTCCCATTTGAGAGAGAAAAAGTTGAATAAAGGTAACTAAATCAACATAATAACATATTTGTATCCTTTATATATTTATTTTTTTATCTTATCATGGTTATCATATTATTTATGTAGGTATAATAATAAATAAAATGAAAACACTCAGTTAGGTTCTATACCTCTACTTTGGACAATGCCCTTTGGGTTACACATTAAGCCTTAAAATGTTGGTACTTTGATCGAACCGGTACCTCTAGATCATGTGTTGGGATGTTAGTAATGTATTTTGGAAGGCATAATCTGACTTAGAATTCCCATTAAGTGTTAGGAAGAGAGGAGAGTTGGAGTTCATTAATAAGGGAGGTAGAAGACACACATGTAATTTTTCCATAAATTAAAATATATTAATATATTACTCAAGAATTGTGACTCCAAACTAGACTATTTTAAAATTTTGGAATATATAGGATAAAAATAAATAGATAAAATATTATTTATAAAAGTTTTTAAGTTATACTAATACTTATCCCTTTATTTTAACCACTCAATTAACCCAATTTATCCTTTATTGTAGTATTGAGTTTTTACCTTGGTAAATATTCATAATAACCAGAAATGGAAGTATTATATTTAAAAAATATATAAGTTATTATTATAATTATAAATTAGATCACTTAAAATTAAATTTATATAAGTGTAAAATTTAAATTTAAAATCAAACCCATAAGACGCGATAAAAAATGAGTTAAAAATGGTGTTTTTATACCCAAAAATGAACTTATTCTAAAATAAATTATAATGATGATTATTATATAATAAATTATATTATACATAATTGAAGGAGACTTATTTTACAATTTTATAAAATTTAAAGCATAATGATAATTTTAAATTACATTATTTAATGAAAAATGATAGTTTTATAAAAAGTATAATTTTTCACTTTTCACTTATACATATTTTTTTTTGAAAAATACCTAAAATTAAACATAATATAATATTGAAATGATGATATAAATAAATACTTTAATTTACTAAACTAATATTTATAAACATTATAATTTATGTTTTAATCACATTTTTATATAATGTGATGTGCATCATGCTATTGTTTCTCTAGAAAGAGAAGTTTACTATAATTGAATGCTTGGTGTCACATTCATACCTAATTTAAAAATTTCATCCTCTAAATTTCATGAATTCTATCTCATGAAATTTGTTTGGGTAATTATTCATCACAACATATTCAGGTTCCAACATCACCTCTTCTATCCTATGATTTCTCAAAATTACCTTCAATAGCCAAGTTGTATGATTCACAACACATGTTCTCTACTATCTAGAACCTGGATAAGATCCTCATAGTAATATAAATAATGTTAATATTTTTTAATTGGATGTAAGAAAATTTATTGGATCTAGAATCCTCATAGTAATATAAATAATGTTTATATTTTTTTAATTGGATGTAGGAACATTCATTGGATTTGGAATGTACTTCCTTAATAAAGAGATATGGAACATATCTCGAACTTTAGAGAGGCTCAGTGAAATTTCCCTACAGCGAGCCACAACTCTAATTATTTATAGAATTTGAAATAGACTGATGTACCTAGGACATATTTTCCCCTTATTACCAAATATTAAAACACAATTCCATAAATATACCTTTAATATAACATGATCTCCCACTTTAAATTATATGTCTTTCCTTTGGTTATCGATATAATTTTTTGTCTAATTTTAGCCATCTTAATATGATTTTGGATAATATTTATTTTCACTATTGTATCCTAAATAAGATTTGGTCTTGAAAGTTTCCTTTAACCAAATTCATCCCAATATGTTGGGGTATAATACCTATTTTTATACAGTTCTTTTTATGGTTTGAGTTGAATTCTTGAATGAAATCTATTTTCATATTAAAATTGCACCATAGGTAAATACTGATATCATTTAACATTAAAGTCAATCGAGCCTGAACTAAAATTATATTACAATGTATGAATAGTACTTTATGACTTTCCATAATCTTAAGGATGATAGGAGGTTCTCAAAGGTAGCCTGGTGTCAAGATCCATCTAAATACTAAACCATAATTTTGATGTATACTATGAATCATGATATGATACAATTGAAATAAGTATACCATAAAGTCTCACAACATTATTAAAATAGATCCGTTCAAGGTGATAAAGAAGAAGACCATACCTTACAGAGAGAAAATGTGTATAATTGGTATGAAGATCAACAATAACCCATATGGAATTATTCCTTCTAGGAGTCTTTGGATATCCAATGACAAATTCCATAGTAACATCATTCCATTTGCACATCGGGATAGGTATATATTTCATGACTGCTTTTGGGTATTGTATTTCGTCCTTTACTTATTGGGAAACCAAGTATCTTGATATATAGTCAACAATTTTCCATTTTATATTTTCATGCAAAAAATATTCCTTCAAATCTTGATATATTTTGGTGATTCTAGGGTGTATAGGAAAATTCAAGCTATAATATTCATCTAATAATTCTATATTTAACTTAGGTATGGTTGGAACACATTACCACTTTCTAAATTCTAGCACACAATCAACATAAATTTTTTCATAGTTTCCCATCATTAATAACATTAATTTTCTTTTGTAAACTCTTTTCATCAAGTTGAGTATTTTTTATCTTTTCTAGTAAAGATAGTTTGGAAATCATTTGGAAATGGAATTATGTTTAAAATTCCTAATATTTTCCATATCCAACTGTACTATATCCCTAAATAATGAATCCTTATCAAAACTTATCTTAGTTACAAGTCCTTGATATTTCCTACTTAACACTTGATCTACCATATTATCCTTTCATGAGTGGTATTATATTGATAAATCATAATCCTTGAGTATCTCTGTCTATCTCTGTTATATAATTTTGAGTTATTTTTTCTGAAAATATATATTTCATGCTCTTGTGATCAGTATATATCTTATGTTTTCACCACAGAGATAATTACTATACACCTTC
Source organism: Viscum album (assembly GCA_963277665.1). Taxonomy (NCBI): domain Eukaryota; kingdom Viridiplantae; phylum Streptophyta; class Magnoliopsida; order Santalales; family Viscaceae; genus Viscum; species Viscum album. Next base: position 1,848,088,770 of record OY728150.1, read on the forward strand.
AAGTAAAAAATTAAGGTATAAAACTCATTTTCATGTGTTGGATAGTTTTATTCTTGGATCTTTAACTACCTTGATTCATAGAAAATAATTTTACCATTCTGTATAAGGAAAAATCCAAGTCCTTTATTTGATACATTATTATAAATCACAAATCCGTATCCTAATGATGGAAATGTCAGTAATGGGGCATTCATAAACATACTATTTAATTATTCAAAACATTATTTACATTCCTCTATATATAAGAAACTAACCCCTTTACTTGTCAAATTAGTTAATAGGTTCGATAATAGATAAATATTTTTAACAAATTACTGATGTAGTATCTTTCTAATACAAAGAAAGTATGTTCCTCAGTTATGATTGTTTTCATATAAAATTATTTGATTTCATTTTTCTTTGAAGGATCCACTAATATTATATCCTTATAGATAGTATAGTTAAGAAAAGTAACTCCTTAAATCTATAATTCACACTTGGAAAATTGTTTATATAACTTCTTTTCTATAAGAGTCTTAATAATGATTTATAAATGACTCATATGCTACTTGTAACTTTTTTAGTATACCAATATATCATTAATAAATAAAACAATTAAATTATTAATATGTTCCTTGAAAACATTATTCATTAGATCCATAAAAACAGGGGAGAATAAGTCAATACAATGTTAATTACTATAAAATCATAATTTCTATACGTCATTGAGAATTATATCTTTATAATATCTTCATTTCTTAATCACAATTGATGATACCCAAAATGAAGATAATTCATTGGAAAATATTTATCTTCCTGAATTTGATCAAATAAGTCATCAATACATAGTAGTGGATACCCGTTCTTTATAAAAATGATATTTATTTCCCTATAATCAATGTATTTAATCATAATCCCATCCATATTTTTCACAAATAGGATATGTTCTCCCCAATTAGAAACACTTGGGTATATGAATCCATTATCAAAAAAAAAAATCTATAGTTATTTTTTTAACATCACTAGCTCTAATGTGTCCATTCTATATAGAGTCTTCTATATAGGTTTCATTTTAGGTATGATTTCAATATAAAACACAACTTCATCCCCAAATGGATGTCAAGGTATTTATTCAGGAGAAACATATATGAATTATTTAATAAAAAGAATATTTTCTATCATAGGGTTTCATATTCTATCCATAGGCCCTATCTTCTCTTATTATCCTATAATTTTATTAAGGGGATCAACAAGGGGTGGACCTTGTCTTGAATCAGATGATTTATTCTCTATTATAAATATAATGAATTCCATATATTTTCGAAATTTTTTTTATCTTCTTCTCTTGGGAATAAATATTTCCATTACACATTAAAATCCAATATTAACCTAGGATTATATCAAATCCTACCATAGGTATAATTTTTAAATATGAGATTAGGGTATATCCATGCATTATAATGGGGATTGACTTACATATATTTGTTGAAATAATATTTCCTCTATTTTTATTGATTGATAACTCCATTCTTAGCATACTAGTTAAATATTTAATTTTCCTTACAAACATGGAAGATATTGAAGAGTTAGAGGGTCCTGAATCTAATATAGAATTGGATAACTTTGAAGTTATGATCAAAGTACCAGACACCAAATCTCTAGGAGCTTTAGTTTCAACTATATCAATTGCATAAAATTTTCCATACCCCCTTGGACTCTTTTTTAGTAGGTTACATTGACTTTTGATGTATTGGTTGGAATAGTTCCCCATCTCTTATAGTTAAAGATCTGTACTTTATAGGTTCTCCCTTACCCTTGAAATTGAAATAATAATGGAATTTATCTCCACAATTATAGAAAAATAAAATTTCCTTCAATCATTTACAATGGTGTTTCTTTTCACAAGTATTACGTGTTTGAAAATATGAGATTTTCTTCTTCCCTTACCTTTTTTTAATGAGGTTCTCAACCATCCAATTATTCTCTTTCTTTCCTTTAAATTTATAGGGAATATAGAATTCCTTATCTGTATTGATAGAATATGATACTTTATTCTCATATGATGAGAATAATTAGGTGACTAGTTACCTTTGAGGTATTTCATTTATCCCATCAAATAAAAAATCAGTCTTACTCTTTATATTACACACGTTGTCCATGACATGCATTTCTAACCTTCTATAGTTGGATTTACAATTAGAAACATTTTTATTGTCCTTTTCTTATAGACTTAGTAATTTTCTCACCATTTCCTCTCATTGTTCATGAGGAAAGTATTTTTCAAATAAAAGAACGTTAAAATACTTCCACTCCATGTTCATTATTCCCCCCACATCCTTAGTGTTTTGAATTAATGACCAGTATTGATCCAAACCCACTATGAGATAATAAACTTCCATGAAGACTATATCCCTTTCATTACTTTATAATGTGATAAATATATATTATAAGGAACTTATCCATTGCTTTGATACTAATTTATTTTTGGTTCTATTGAATGATGTTGATTTTTATTATAAGAAATGGTGTCACATTATCACACTATTTTTTATATCAGTAGGATACTCCATAAGGTAAAAGTTATTGGTCATAACCAGAGCCAGCTATCCCAATATAGTTGTGATTTGTTTAGCTCCATCTCTAGCTTAATTATCTTTCCTAGGATGGAAATACCTACAAATATTATTTACATTAATATAGTTTATATTCATTTAACTAAGTGAAATTTATAAACAATGGAATACAATATATTCAATCATAATATTATAAGTCATAATATATAATTCTGAAATTGGTGAAACAGATAACATAAATTGAAAATTTATACATATCTAATCTTAGAATCATAATCTTAGTATCATTGGGAATATCTTCAAATCATTAAAATATATTTAAATATTTCATAATGGTTTGTAAATAGTCTATCAATCAACTAAGGAATATCCCCTAAGATTTTCTAGATATGTGTATATTCACACTCATCATAAACCTATGATGAAGAAGTTAAAACAAAATCCACCCCTTTAAGATTTATTACCCCTAGTTTCATTTGTTCCAAAACTGCATCTAATTTCAAGTATCCAAACATGGATGCATTTTCATGGAAAACCATAATATTTCTACATAACCAAATCTGCATGATATTACCAATTAATTAGTCTTATACCTATAATCTATCATAGATTTATGTTATATAATATATATTTTACTAATTTGGTTCCTAAAGGTCCTACTAAAATTTATCTGGTCAACCTGGCATGAAGGCCTTCAAGATTTTATTATTATTTAGATAATCCCCCTTCTTAATGGGTTAAGGGGGAACCATAACATAAACCGCAGGCTTAGTGGAATGAGTCCCAATACATGACTTGAAAGCCCATATACCCAGCTATACTAAAACTACCCCTCCTTTTCATCTACTTCATTGATTGTGCCTAGCACCTCACCTCGCATGGCTCATCAGCTAACATTGACCTGTATCGAGATGCAAAGTACTTGATACTACTAAAACTTATCTAATACAAACTATAACAACCCCATCATGAGTATCCTAGAGTTTATGATTACATTATTACATTGGAAATATATATAGGTGATTGTATCCAAAGGGATCAGATAGTTTAGTAGTTTTTGAAAAACTATATACATGCTCGAATCTCACATTAAATTTGTAAAAGTAAAATACAACATAGTATTTTATTTGAGAACATTTTTTTCCCTCTATCATATCCTTTTATATAAACCATATTATAGTTCCTGTAATACTAGGTAAAGGAAACAAAACAAATGGGTGAGATCATATGCTTAATAAGGTAATCCATACAATGGATGTTATCATAGAATTAAGAAGGAATTAATAAAATGGAAGGAGTAAATGATGATCAAATAATTGCATATAAATAATAACATGTTGTTGAAACTTATCCTAGGATAAAATAACTATTAAAATAATAACATGGACATCAATAACTAATTTCATAATATTGGAATTCATAATTATGGACATCCTAAACTTACCATCAACACCTTATACCAAGAAATCATAGATAAATGGGTAAGTCAGATGACAAATACCCAAACTATTTTGTCTCATGAGATATAATGATGTATCCCCATCACTTAATACGTCTAATGTATTCATCACATGAATAAACAATATAACTTAATCGATATACCTTAATAATAAATAACTATTCATACTTGAAGAACTAGGATATGGAATTCCAATATTTTCCCTAGTAAAAATGATCATAAGACATCTAGAGAAATATTGTGGATGGTATCATTAGAGTATATCCTCAGTAAATATGACAACCCCATGTCATTATTACATATTAATTCGTTATTTATTACATAAGATTACACATAAAATTACCTAAATGAACGATAAGTCTAGTATCTTTGGGTAAATAGGTATATTACATAACAAATAAAAAAGTGGGTACATTTCAACCATTTTAAACTTCCTTAACATGATCAAAATATTACATCATACTTAAAACTGTATGGGATAACCTGGGGACATACATAAGAAAGGGGTGATTTATAAATCCTAGTAAGGGAATAAGTGAAAAATAACATGAAAAAGGCACTACATGTAAGAAAGTAGACTTATCAATGGGACATAAAAAGGGTGAAAATCATAAACCTGAAAAATGAGGCATGATATGTTATGATAAGATAATCGCAACATGGTAATGTGGAAATAACTTTAAAAATGACATCATAAGCATAAGTTATGGTTAAAAACCAAGAAAATATAACATAATGTGCTTAGGATAAAATAACACACACTAAAAATGGAATCTAATGAGACGAAAAAATTGTATAATTCATTAGAGTTCAATTTGGGTGCACCCATAATGTATGTTATAACAGGCTCAACGAGGCTATCTGGGCGCACCCATCATAATCATATCATGTATATGCATAAGTGTGCCACATAGATTATATAACATTAGGAAATATTTTTTCACATTAAATACCATGATAATGATGTTTTTATTACATATATGTTAGTTATTAATAAAATACTTATAAGTGAATAAAGATGAACACCCTTGATAAAAAATGGGTATGTGTATTTACTAGACAATTGTTTGGAAAGAAAAAGCACAATGAAATTTTAGAAGCATAACGGGGGAATATAAATGGTCATGGGAAGGATTAATGAGAGTGACTGGGGTCTCTCATCACATGAAAATAAAAATTATATTCAGAGGGGTTTATAAAAACACACCCAAACATGATCAAATGGAAATGAAGAGGAATAACATAAAAGAGGTTCTTGAATAAAAATGAGAGAGGGAGGTATCTTACCATAAGAGGGTGATTTCAAAATTTTGGGAGGAGATTATTAAGAACTTGAGGGAACCTTGGGAGGAATCTATAGAGGGTCTAGAATATTATGTAATTGATCAATGGTTTTTGAGTAAAGAGGAATGGGAGCTTGGGTGAGCTTATATAGGAAAAGAGAGGAGAGTTCTTTATTATTTCCCAAACTTAGGTTTTGGACTCTATGTAATAAATTAATTAGAAAAACAAACCTTCCCATGGGGTTTGACCATATTTTATACCAAATGGAAGTATTTTTTATTATTTTATATTTATATGGGCCGAACTTATTAAAATATCACCCTTGGTGATGTGGAAGTCAGTCATGTTCTTAAATAAATGATTTTTAAAACATTAAAATATATTATAGGTTTTGTAGGACTAAAAAAGGATTTATAAAATTAATCAAATAACCTCATAATCTCATTAATTTAAAGGATAAAAGCATATTTAGTCACGAATACCATTCATATAATTTATTACATCACTTTAGAATCATTATTATTTCATAATACACACCATATATTTATACCTTATTTAATTTTTACCCAAAAATTCCTCAATCTCAGTAAATTATGAAAAATTCACCATTAGATAATTTAGATGTTATAATTTAAAAAATAATACTTATTTTATCCAAATAATTTTATGAATATCTGAATTTTTACTTTTGAAATATGAATCGATATTTATTGAGAAATGATGGATTTTTTGAGAATAACAATTTTCGACTGATTATAAAAATTATTTTAGATTTTTTAATAAAATATTATCAAAAATACTTAATAAATATTAACTAAAAATAATATTTTATTAAAATATAATTTATTTAAACAATTCATTAATTAATCAAAATGAATGTATTAATAAAAGTTCATATTACCCAAAAATATAATTTGTGTTTTATGAAATTAGAATCATTTATAATGTGATAACAATAAGAAGTAAATATAACCATTATTCTATTGAAAATATAATATAAAAGTTAATATTATTTGGTTATTAATACATTTACTTTTATTACACCATAAAATTCCCTAAGGGTAAGGTGTGTGATGGCGAGACTTTCATGGGGTGCTTCAAAATACATAGTTTGGGTTGTTATCTCAATGAGATTGAACTTTTCTCGTAAATAGTTTCTCCTGTGCTTTAGTTGTTGGATATCAGCCTTAGACTAGTCATGGAGAATTTTTAGGGATTCTATCACCCTTGTAAACTTAAACAAATGGGATTTGAAGGCTAAAATCCTAATATTTGAGGCCCTCACTTCCCTATCCGTATCCACTAGATTTTTCAAAACTCTTTATTTAAACTAATCATATGATCACTATTCAATGGCTATATTAATAATGATTATGATGATTAAAATTATTTTAAATTTGATAGGATATAATAAAAACCATTAAGTGAATTTGTTTTCCATAACCATAATATATAATTATAAAATTAATTAAATCACAAAGGATTTTTATTTATAAAAGTTAGGGTCATTATAATATCCCCCCTTCAGAAATTTCTCCCTCAAAATTTCCATTTAACACACTAAAATAGATGAGTGTAACTCTGTTTCATCACCTCCTCCAGTTCCCATGTCTCTTCATTAAACATGTGGTTTCTCTATTATACTTTTACTAGGTGCATTGTCTTATTTCATAGAAATTTTTCTCTATGATATACGATCTTCACCAGATGCTTCTTATATGAGAGATCATTCTCCAACAGTACGACCTATATATTTAGTACATGTGAGGGATATGGAATGTACTTCCTTAATATGGATACATGTAACACGTAATATAATTGAGATAGGTTAGGTTGGAGTTCTAGTTGATAGGACACCCCTTCGATAAGATCAAGGATCTCAAAGGGACCGATGTATATTGGACCAAGTTGTCCCCTCTTCCAAAATCTCATAACTTTCTTCCATGTAGATATGCATAGGAATACCTATTCTAAAACCTCAATATCTAAGTCCCATAAATGTTTGTTAGTATAGATCTTATATCAAATATTATTATCCTTGATGTTCTTTTGAATTATACTTTCCTTTTCAATTATTTTATCGACCATTTCAGGACCTATCAGTTTTCATTCCCCAACATCATTCCATCATGCAGGTGTTCTGCACCTCTTCCCATTAAAGGATTAATAGGGATCCATTTGGATTCTTGAGTGGAAAATATTATTGTATGAAACTATACTAGTGTAATATGTTGATCCCATTCTCATTTGATATCAATTGATCATTCTATCAACATATTTTAGAGGGTCTAGATAGTATGACAAGATTGTACATTAGTTTGAGGGTGATAAGTTTTTCTTAAGTTCAACTCAACATTTAGAAAATTTTGGACACTATTCTATAACTTGGAGGTAAATCTTGGATGTAAATTAGATACAATTGATAGTTGTATTCCATGAATCCTCACCACTTATCAAATGTATATCCTTATATTTTGATTGAGTGAGAAGTCATCTCATATTGAAATGAAGTGAGAAGAATTTGTTAGACTATCATCCAAGATCTATATTTCATTATTTCTACTCGATGTATTTAGAAGACTAGTGACAAAGTACATGGTTATGTTTTCTTATTCCCATGTAGGCATGGGTAATGGTTTCATCATCCCCTTGTATTTTTTCCTTTCAACCTTCACTTGTGGATATACAATACACCTTGATGTATATTCCTTGATATTATTCTTCATATTATCCTACTACTATTTCTCTCAGATATATCAATAAAAAATTTTTATCCCTAGATGGAAGGCTAAGATCGAGCTATGTACATCATCCAACAGCTCATTCTTTAACTCAGGATTTTATGGTATACATTGTCATAAACAAAATATTATAAATCCCACTTTATTAATTTTGAACTCTAAGGATTTACCATTTCTTATAACTTCCAACTTCTTTATAATTTATACATCATCTATTTGAGCATCCTTTATCTTATCTATAAGGGGTTGTTGAGAAATAATTTATGAAATTATTGATGATACTCTCTCCTTTATGATTCCTATGTACATCATTTTCATGTCTAAGAAAACTAGTTCCTTCTAAATTATCATCAATTAAAAAATTTATGGATCCTATCTTCTTAGAGCATCTTCATCTTTATTTTATTTCCTAGGATAGTATTGGATTGAGTGGTCATAATTTTTAATCAGGTCTAACCATCTTCTCTGGTGAATATTATCCTCTTTCTAGGTGAATATATACTTGAGGCTCTTATGATCTCTATATATTTCACTCATCTCATCAAAGATACAATTCCTCTCTATTTTCAACATGAAGATCACTGAATATAACTAAATATATTGCATTGGGTAGTTATATTTTTTAAATTTCAATTACCTTAAGGAAAATTCTATCACTTTTTCATTCTGTACTAACAAACATCTCAAGCCCTTCTTTGAAGCATCACTACATGCCACAAAAAGTTCCCCACTTATGGATATCATAAGTACAAGTGCAATGATAAGACTCTTTCTCATATATTTAAATCTCTATTCATGTTCATTATTCAAAAATAATGGATACCTTAAAAGTTATTTTGGTTATATTGTTTGGCAATCATGATAAATTTCTCACAAATCAATGATAACACCTAGCTAATCCAAGGAAACTAGGGATTTATTTCATATATGTTATCCTCATCTATCCTTCAATTTCTTCTATATTTGGAGGGTTTACAAATATTTCATTACTTATGATAACATACCCCAAGAATGAGACTTACTTCAATAATAAATCACATTTTCTTTACTTTTAATAAATATTCTCCTTTCATATGGTTTCAAGAATTTTTCTTAGATTCTCCTCATGTTCCTCTATTACTTTTGAGAATATTAGAATATAATCTATACTATATTACAATAATTTTTTTGAGGTAATCTATACAGACTATATTAATCAATTCCATGAATATTTCTATAATATTAGTGAGTCTGAATTGAATTACTATTAACTCAGAGTGCCCATAACTTGTATGAAAATTACTCTTGGGGATATCCTACTTTTCACCCTTACTTGATAATACCCTAGTCAAAGATCCACCTTATAGAAGTATTGAGCTCCATGTTGCAGATTGAACAAGCCATAAATACATGGTAGAAAATATTTTTCATTATTGTGATATTATTTAGCTCATGATAATCAATGAAAAGTTACATTGACCCATCCTTCTTATTGAAAAAGAGGACTGGTGCACCACATGGTGAAGTACTTGGACGTATGAACCCTTTATCCAGATTATCCGTTATTTGTTTCTTAAGCTCATAAAGTTCCACAATAACCATTCTATATGGATTCTAGGATAATTTAAATTCCCTAGGTATAAGCTCGATTGTAGCTTCTACTATGCGAATGGGTGGCTATACCAACACACCTATCCCAATGGTTTGGGAAAACTGTTCGGATATGTTGTTTTAGAAAATTTTTTCCAATATTTTTCAAAAAACCATTGAGAAATCTCATCTATCCCAATATTTTTTACAAACCTTTGGAAGTTCCTCCCATAAATTCAAGGCCCACCTACTCCTCACCTCATCCCCATCACGATCAAAACCCTCCCCTACCCTCCTTCCATAATGATCCCTATAAAACCCCAAGGTTTTCTAAAAATAAATTGAATTCATGAAACTTTGTTTTAAATTAGATATTTATAACTAGCCTTTAAACATAATTTTACTGCTTTTATGTTTTGAATTTTGAAAAATGGTCATCTATAATTGTGTTCAGTAAGTTATTTGGAGTCTAAAGAAACCAACTTGTTTTTTTAGTGAATATTATCATACCCTTATGAATAGTAATATAAATAGTAATATTACCATAATTAATAGTAAATTTTATCATTATTTTATTTTATTAAGGTTTGAAGATAACACCATTTTGGTTATTTTTTCAATGTGATATAAAAGAAGTTATAGTTTTAAAATTGTTAATTTTTGAATTAAGTATGATTTTATTTGAAAATTAAATTAATGATATTTATAAAATTATTTTTAGAAAATGGAATTCATTTTTGAATTCTAAACGTCAATAAATGGTTAGTGTGAATTTTGGGGATTTTTCTGAAATAGTTGATTTTTAGGTGAATAGTAAAAAATAAAGTTTTAAGTTTCGGTGTGTTAATGACATAATTAATGATGTAATAAATCTGGTCAACTTTTGTATAGTTAAATAAGATGTGAGGTGTCCCAAGTGTCTAATACCATGGAAAAATACCTTGGTAAAGCCCATGGTTTTTCAAATACCACTAATGAGGTGTCCCTTGAGAATTATTAAAATAATCCCTCACTTTTGCTATAAATACCAACCAATTACTTCATTAAATTCATTACCAATTCCTCATAAACAAAGATCTGGCCTCCTTAACTCCATAGTATTACTCCCAAAGTTTCTTCAAGCTTCCAAGGTACCAACCTTCAGGTTATAGGAGTTACTCTACAAGGTAAGAAAATTCTCAATTTCTTTCTTTTTTCCATTCAAGTTCTCTTTTATGTGGTATAACTTTAAAGTTTCCATACCATGTTATTATTTTAAACTTATTAATGATCTATTATGTATTATTATTCATTTATTTATGGGTTACCCTTGTCCCCTCTAATTTTAATGTCTTCTAAAACCCTGTTGCATAGCCGTTAGTCTGCCAATTTTTTTGTAAGGGATTTCTCAACCATTCTTTTGTTTTGAGTTCATTTTCTTATTATTTCATAATCTCATCTTAAAAAATAGGCATGAAATATAATTAAATCATTTATATTATGGATTTTCCCATGTTCATGTAAAATTAATCATCATTATTATTATCCTCTCCCAATTATTCAAGGAATAAAAACATTGTCTGTGATGTGTCAAATTACTGACATCATGGACGATGTGATTTCAATTTAAATTAATTATTTCAAGGAGGGTCATGAAACTATTTATATGTTTGAACTAGGTTATAATATATGTATTATGTCTCATTAATGGTTCTGGAATTCTTCTGTACACATGATTTTAATTTATAAAACAAATTGAGGTCGTTATTATCAAAGAACCTCTAAAATTATCTAAACGAACATCATTAATGTTTTAACTTATGAATCATCATTATATAAGAATTAAAAATGATAAATGGTATAATTTATGGTTCTGGAAATATTTAAATACTAATCCATTCCAATTCTGGAGTTTCACTTTCAGTCAACAAGAACAATCCATCATGAACCGATCATGAAAATCATGTAAAGAACTCACCCAAAACAGTGCATGGAACAAAATACTAACAATTAAAGGGTGAAATGATGTAATGAAATGATAATATAAGGTATTATAAAGATGGATATGATTCTTTAATATATTAATAACAATATTTTAACTATTATATAGTAGGTTTAAATGAGTTGGAAGTAAGACAAACCCGAGGTAAGGGAATTCTTAACCCAATTTCCATTCTTTAGGTTAACATCCTACTTCATTATTTATGTGGTATTAGAATTATCTATGTGATTGTTTTTTTTATATTATGTTAAATTATGTGTAATTACAATGTATATACATATTTCATACACTATATTAAGTCTCTCTTCAATTATATGATTTATGTAAGGGGGTTTTCTTTTAAAACCCTCTTTTAAAATTATGTTTTGCAAAATTCAAAAGAAATGTTTTTATGCAATTATTCATGTTGTATGATTATGTTCTGGTTCTTTGGATTTTTTTATGATGAATTTTTGGACCTATATCTCCCTCTAATGCATTGGGTATGTGTATGTTTGAGGTCGGGCGTTAAAGTATCCATGAGGGTTACAAATTATAAGGTAGTTGAGAGGGTTACAGAATTATGTAATTAATGTCCCAAGATACCTTTATGATTATGTTTATGTTATCATGTTTTTGTGGATCTTGTGTAAATATCATTTTTCACAAAGTAATTATATATGGGTGACAAATATGTCTTTCGAAAATGTTTTCATATGTTACAAGTATTCATGGATTAATGTGATCTTTTCTTCTTTTACATCCCTTACTGAGCTTTTTGTGCTCATCCCAAGTTTTTTTAAATTATTTTAACAGGTCATAAGGATGTGTAAGACAAAGAAGGTATCCAAGTTAAATGTTTGAATATTTTTCAAAGAAATCATGTTTTAAGCTTTAATGTTTTATATTTTGAAAAAAAATGGAAATTGGTTTTATGGTATTCACTCTGTAACAATGTGTAATGTTATGAATGTATTATGTCACAATTCTCTAAAGCTATAAAATTGAAAAGATCCTATATGTAAAAGGAAGTGATTTCTTGACTAAAATCATGACTATGTAATGTAATAATGTCGGGTCCTTATAGTTGGTATCATAGGATGGTTTAGATAACTTTATGGGTTAGGATGATGTTAAAAGAATACCATAAACGATTTTTTACTCTATAATTAATTTGAAATGTTACAACAATTATAGATTACCATGTTTCTTAATCTAAGATATGTTTGTTCAGAATGGTTTTTTATAGAATAAACAAGGAATATGAAGAGGGGATACACTAACAGAACGACATCCTTCCGAATCTACAGATCGGAATGGTAGGGATTGGAACTGAGAAGTTTGTGACAATAATGGATAAGCTAATGCAAGCAATAAATGGTGGTGGCATACATTCAAGAGAATAACTGGAGGTACCACAACAGAAGATAACAATAGTGGAACATTTTATGAGATAACACCCTCCTTCTTTCAATGGATATTCTGACCCAGTAGCGGCTAAAAGATGGATTAAATCCCTTCAAAAGATATTTGATGTTATGGAATGTTCAGATAATAAAAAGGCATGTATTTACATTTATTGTTTTGAAGGTGAAGTTGATCAGTGGTGGTCAATGGTAAAGAATATCAGGGATATAGAGGATATTGATGCCTTAGAGTGGGATGAATTTAAAAGTCTTTTCCTTGAAAAATATTTTCTTAAGGTGGTGCAACTTAGGGTGAAGAAGCAATTACTTGAATTGAAGAAAAAGGAGGAAGATTCAGTGGCTATGTATGAAGTGAACTTCACCCAACTGGAGATGTATTATTCAAATATTATTCTGGATCTTGATAGAAAAATCAACCGCTTTTACTCAGGACTGAAGCCAAGGTATCGAAGGTCATTGACCTACCGTGAATTCAAAAGTTATGAGAAAATTTTTCAATGTTCTGAGAGGGTAGAGATGGAGTTTTCTGATGATTATGTGCATTTTGGAAATAAGGAGAAGAAGAGGTCTATATGACAAGCGATGGGTAAGAATCAACCAAATAAATCTGACAGTAAGAAAATCCAATTTCCAATTTGTGAAAATTGTGGCAAGAAACACCCTGGGGAATGTCTTAAAAAAACTGGGAAGTGTTTTAAATGTGGTATGTTTAGACATATAGCCCAAGATTGTAATGAAAATGATCCTAAGACTAATCCTGATAAGCAAACTATAAAGTGTTTTAAATTTGGTGATATGGGTCACTATGCAAATGCCTTCCCAAAGTGAGATCCAAATGATGCAAAGAAGCCAAACTATAAGCAGAAAGGTGTAGTGAGATCCTTTGCGACTACGTCAGCAGATGTCGGTCCATCCAATAAAGTTGTATCAGGTACTTTTTTTTTGTTTTCTCAGATTTTTCTAAATCTTTGTTTGATACGGGGTCTACACATTCCTTCATCTTTGAGAAATTTTCACGTAAATTAGAAATTTCACCTCAAAAAATGAAACCAAAACATGTTGTTAAATCACCAGGGGGAAATATTATAGCAAAGAGAAATTATAAGAATTTTTCTATTATGGTATGTGAAAATACTTTACCTGTGAACCTTGTTGTTTTTCCCTTAGTCGAGTTTGATTTTATTCTGGGAATGGATTGACTTTTTTTTATCATGATAATATTGACTGTAGAGCTTAATAAGTTTTTTTTTCAGAAAGATTTTCAGTTTTTATACAAGAATGAACCCATAAAATTGATAACATATCAGGAAGCTAAGAAACTGTTGAAAGATGGAAATGAAAGTTATCTTGCTCATATTTTTGAAAACAAGGGAACTGTTCAGATTGATGATGTGCCTATGGTAAATAAATACCTTGATGTTTTCCTGACGAGTTACCCGATGTCATACCTGATTGAGAAGTCGAATTCAAAATTTACTTAGTTACTGATGCTAAGCCAATTTTAAAACCCCCATATCGTATGGATCAAATATAACTTCTTTAATTGAAAAATTAGTTACAGGATTTTCTTGATAAAGGATTCATTTTTCCTAGAACTTCACCATGGGGTGCTCCTGTTTTATTTGTTAAAAAAACATGGTTCCATGAGACTTTGCATTGATTATAGAGATTTTAATAACATCACTATTAAAAACAAGTATCCTTTTCCTCACATTGATGACTTGTTTGATCAGCTCTAGGGAGCTCAGTACTTTTCCAAGATTGACTTGAGATCCAGATACTATCAGCTGAAGGTGAAAGAAGATGACATTCCAAAAATAACCTTTCGTACTAGATATGAGCATTATGAATTTGTTGTTATGAAATTTGGGTTAACTAATGCACCTTTTATATTCATGAATCATATGAATAGAGTATTTCATGAGTTCTTGGATAAGTTTTTGGTTATGTTTATTGATGAAATTCTTGTATTTTCTAAAAAAATTGGAGAATGAAAAACATCTAAGGGTTGTTTTACAAACCTTAAAGGAAAAGGAACTATATAGAAAATCCAGAAAGTGTGATTTTTTGTTGCAAAATATTTCTTTTCTTGGGAGCATTGTAAATAAGGATGGAATAACAACTGATCCTACCAAAACAAAAGTGGTTGATGAATGGCCAAGACCCACAAATGTTACAGAGATTCATAGTTTTCTTATGTTAGCTGGTTATTACCGATGGTTTGTTAAGAACTTTTCATGGTTATCTAGCCCGATAACTAAGTTAACACAAAAAGGGGTTAAATTTATTTGTATAAAAGAATGTGATGTTTTTTAGGAACTGAAAAAGAGATTGGTGAATGATCTAGTTTTGGACTTGCCTTCCCAAAATGGTGAGTTTTTCATCTACATTGATGCTTATTTGAAGGGACTTGGTTTTGTTTTGATGTAGAATGATCAAGTAATTGATTATGATTCAAGAAAACTTAAACCTCATGAGTTAAATTATCCCACACATGATTTGGAATTGGAAGGATTGGTTTTTTCTTTGAAAATTTGGAGGAATCATTTATACGGAGCCAAATTTCAAATATATACTAACCATAAAAGTCTGAAGTATATATTCACTCAGAAGGAATTAAACATGAGGAAGAGAAGATGGCTTGAACTGATAAAGAATTATGATTTCACGATCAATTACCATCCAGGAAAAGTAAACAAATTTGTGGATGCCTTGAGTTGAAAACATCATGAATCATTAACCATGTTATGTTTGGAACATAATCCCTTGATTAATGATTTGATGAAATTTGGATTAGAAGTTGTTGGTGTAGGAAATACCTC
The DNA here is from genome assembly GCA_963277665.1 of Viscum album. Lineage (NCBI taxonomy): Eukaryota > Viridiplantae > Streptophyta > Magnoliopsida > Santalales > Viscaceae > Viscum > Viscum album. The sequence goes on from OY728150.1 coordinate 1,848,104,584, forward strand.
AATTTTGTCTCAGATTTTAGTGTAGTCATCATTATCAAGTAGAATTAAGCAAGCAAAGAAGGAAGACCATGAGATACAAAAAAGGTAGAACTGGTTAAAGTGGGTAAGTTTCAAGGATTTAACCTTGATAAAGATTGTGTTTTAAGATTTGGTAAAAGGTTGTGTGTGCCTTGTGATTCCTAGTTGAAGAATTAATTGTTGTGTGAAGCTCATAGTTCTCCATTTTCAGTTCATCATCACAGTACTAAGATGTACATAGACCTTTGGGAGTATTATTGGTGGGATGGAATGAAAAGAGATATCGATGATTTTACCATGAAAATGTTTGACATGTCAACAGGTTAAAGCAGAGTGGAGGTTACTGAAGGGGATGCTTCATCCTTTTCTAGTGCCAGAGTGGAAATGGGAGAATGTATCCATGGAATTTGTGGGGGGACTACCAAAGACTTCTCGAGGTAACAATGCAATTTGGGTTATTGTTGATCGGATGAAAAAATCTATACATTTTCTTTCTATTCAAGATAATATGTATTTGGATCAACTTTATCGATTGTACCTAAATAAGATTGTTAGGTTACTTGGCTTACCTCTTTCTATTGTATCTAATTGGGATCCTAGGTTCACTTATAAAATTTGGAAGGGACTTCAGAAGTAATGGGAGCCGAATTAAATTTCACTACAACTTTTTATCCTCAATCAGATGGGCAGTCAGAACAAACAATTCAGAAATTAGAGGATATTCTTTGAGCTTATTCAATGGACTACCAGAGAAGTTGGAATCATCATATTTCTTTAGTTGAGTTTTCTTATAATAACAATTTTCATTCCAGTATACAAATGTCACCTTTCGAGGCACTGTATGGGAATCAGTGTCGGACTCCATCATTTTGGGATGAAGTCGGTGAAAGAAAGTTAATGGAGCCATAATTAGTAGAATAAGTGGCTGAGAAAGTGAATATGATCCAACAGCACATGAGGATAGCTCAGAGAAGGTAGAAAAGTTATGCAGATAATAGAAGGAAAGAATTCTATTTCGAGGTAGGTGACCATGTTTTCCTTAAAATATCTCCTTGGAAATGTGTGATGCATTTTGGTAAGAAAGGGAAGCTAAGTCTGCGGTTCATTGGTCCTTTTGAAATCCTGAAGAAAGTTTTAGTAGTTTCATAACGAGTAGATTTTCCTCCCATTTTGTCTCAAGTACACATTATTTTTCTTATTTCGATGTTAAGAAAGTATGTGCCAGATTCATCACATGTCTTGAGCCTAGAAGCAGTTCAACTAAAAGAGAACCTTTATTATGAAGAGAAACTAGTTCAGATTCTTGATCGAATGGAACATGTATTGCAGTATAAGGTAGTCCACCAGGTAAAGGTTTTGTAGAGAAACCACATGGTAGAAGAAACAACATGGGAGTCTGAAAATGTTGTAAGGGAAAAATACCCTCAGTTGTTTAATAAGTAAATAAAATTGCGAGGAAACAATTTTCAGAAGGTGGGGATAATGTAACACCCCAAGGTTTTCTAAAAATAAATTGAATTCATGAAACTTTTTTTTAAAGTAGATATTTATAACTAGCCTTTAAACACAATTTTACAGCTTCTATGTTTTGAATTTTGAAAAATGGTCATCTACAATTGTGTTTAGTAATTTATTTGGAGTCTAATGGAACCAACATATTTTTTTGGTGAATAGTAACATACCCTTATAAATAGTAATATGAATAGTAATATTACCTTAATGAATAGTAAATTTTATCATTATTTTATTTTCTTAAGGATTGAAGATAATGACATTTTGGTTAATTTTTCAATGTGATATAAAAGCAGTTATAGTTTTAAAATTGTTAATATTTGAATTAAGTTTGATTTTATTTAAAAATTAAATTAATGATATTTAGAAAATTATTTTCAAAAAATGGACCTCATTTTTTAATTATACACATCGTTGAATGGTTAAGGTGAATTTTTGGGATTTTTCTAAAACAATTTATTTTTTGGTGAATAGTAAAAAATGTAGTTTTGAGTTTCAATGTGTTAATGACATCATTAATGATGTAATAATGATGTAATATATCTGGTCAACTTGTTTACAGTTAAATAGGATGTGATGTGTCCCAAGTGGATAATACCATGGGAAAATACCATGGGCAAGCCCATGGTTTTTCAAATACCACTAATGAGGTGTCCCTTGGAAATTATTAAAATAATCTCTCACTTTTGCTATAAATTCCAACCCATTACTTCATTAAATTCATTCCCAATTCCTTATCAACTAAGATCTGGAATCCTTACCTCCCTAGTTGTCCTCACAAGGTTTCCTCAAGCCCCCAAGGTCCCAACCTTCATGTTCTAGGAGTTACTCTATAAGGTAAGAAAATTCTCAATTTCTTTCTTTTTCCATTCAAGTTCTCTTTTATGTGGTATGACTTTAAAGTTTCCATACCATGTTATTATTTTCATCTATTTATTGATATTTTCTATATTATTATTCATTTATGTATGGGTTACCCTTTTACCCTCTCATTTTAATGTTTTCTAAAACCCTGTTGCATAGCCGTTAGGCTGCAGAATTTTTTGTAAGGGATTTCTCAACTATTTTTTTGTTTTGAGTTCATTTATTTTCTTATTATTTACTCATATCCTCTTAAACAATATGCATGAAATATCCATAAATCATGTATATTATGTATTTTATCATGTTCATAGAAAATTCATCATCATTATTCTTCTCCTCTCCCACTTATTCAAGGAATAAAAACATTATCCATGATGTGTCATGTTACCGACATCGTGGACGATGTGATTTCAATTTACATGCATTAATTCTTTCAAGGATGGTCATGAAACCATTTTTATGGTTGAAAATGGTTATAATATATGTATTATGTCTCATTAATTTTTATGGAATTATTTTTTACACATGGTTTTAATTTATAAAACAAAATGAGGTCGTTATTATCAAAGAACCACTAAAATGATATAAACGAACATTATTAATGTTTTAACTTACGAATCATCATCATGTAAGAATTAAAAATGATAAATGGTATAATTTATGGTTATTGAAATATTTAAATACTGCTCCATTATAATTCTGGAGCTTCACTTCCAATCGACAAGAACTATCCATCATGAACTGATCATGAAAATCATGTAAAGAACTCACCCAAAACAATGCAAGGAACAAAATACTAACAATTAAAGGGTAAAACGATGTAATTAAATGATCATATAAGGTATTATAAATATGGATATGATTCTATAATATATTAATAACACTCTTTTAACTATTATATAGGAGGTTTAAATGATTTGGAAGTATGAAAAACCCGATGTAAGGGAATTCTTAACCCGATTTCCATTCTTTGGGTTAACATCCTACTTTATTATTTATGTGGTATTAGAATTATCTGTGTGATGTTTTTTGTTTATATTATATTAAATTATGTTTAATTACAGTGTATATACATATTCCATACACTATATTAATTCTATCTTCAATTATATGATTTATTTAAGGGCTTTTTCCTTTAAAACCCTCTTTTAAAATTCTGTTTTGCAAAACTCAAAAGAAATATTTTTTATGAAATTATTCATGTTGTATGATTATGTTCTTGTTATTGGGAATTTTTTATGATGAAGTGTGGGACCTATATCTACCTCCAATGCATTGGGTATGTGTATATTGATGTTCGGATGTATGGTCACTCCAAGTGTAACTGTGATGGTTACACAAATTGTAAGGTAGCCGTGAGGGTTATAAATTACAAGGTAGCCAAGAGGGTTACAAAATTATGTAATTAATTTCCCAAGATACCTTTATGATTATGTTTATGTTCTCTTATTTTTTTGGATCTTTTTTAAATCTCATGTTTCACAAAGTAAGTATATATGGGTGACAAGAATGTATTTTGAAAATGTTTTCATACGTTAGAAGTATTCATGGACTAATATGCTCTTTTCTTCTTTTACATACCTTATTAAGATTTTTGTGCTCATCCCAAGTTTTTTTAAATGATTTTTATAGGTCATAAGGATGTGTAAGACAAATAAGGAATCCAAGATAAATGTTTGAAGATTTTTTAAAAAAATCATGTTTTAAAATTTAATGTTTTATATTTTGAAAAAAATGGAAACTGTTTTTATGGTATACACTATGTAACAATGTGTAATGTTATGGATGTATTATGTCCCTATTATCTAAATCTATAAACTTTAAAAGTTACTCTATGTAAAAAGAAGTGATTTCTTGACTAAAATCAAGATAATGTAATGTAATAAGGCTGGGTTCTTATAATCCCTCCCCTCCTACCTTCCAAATTCTCTAACACAAGCGTGACTCTCCCCAAAACTAGTAGTGGCGTGTACCCATCTGAATTGTGAGCCCTATCATCACTGCCATCCATATCTAATCCAAAACCAGTAGTGAAATTCACCTCACCCCTCCTCCCATCTAAATATATTCCCGAACCCCAGCTACAATGAGATTCCTATCTCCCCAACCAGCCAAGTGATCTTCTATGTGATTTCATTTAATTATTAATCTATATTAAATTAGTGGTCTCTGAATATTCGAGATATTCTATCAACAATACATTTTTTATTATTGGTATAAAACACTACTGAAAATTTTAAATTTTGTGGGAATTTAATTTATTTGGATCATGTGGTTTCATTTAGGCTTTTTTATATTCCATTAATGTCTTTTTGGGTTAGTTTAGATGAGTTTGGTTTGGTTTGGGTTAGTTCTATTAAATTTTAGATTGATTCATTAATGTTTTTTCTGATTCATTTTGGTTCTAGGTAGTATAGTGAAATATTTATATTTCTATTTAAAATTTGTACAACTAGAGCATTATTACGTATGGAACATCCCCTTTCATCATGAAATAAAAAAAATTACTAGTGACATTTTTAATTTTTTACTAGTTAATAATAGATTATAATTCATCATTAATATTTATTAGTAATTGATATATTAAACCCAAAATGTGGTCTTAGGTAATGAGTTTTGTTTACTTATATCTTGATGTTTCTAGGTATTAATCTTTAATACCTATTATATGTTTAAAAATCTAATTATTCTTATTGATTGTTTAATAATTTCATAATTTTCTTGAAATTATTACCTCAATATAAAATGTTTTTTTTTCATTTATGAATTTTCCTATCCAATGATTACTTAAAAAAAATAAAAAAATTAGTTTCTATTATTTTTAGTTTTTTTGAAGAATTTTTTTTTGAAAAAATGATATTGAGAAAGATTTTCATAGTGGGTGGATTTTTTAGTTATGGATTGATATGGTATAGATTTTATAATATAATATTTTATAATTATATTGTGAATGTACATATGAGTAGATTATTTCAAATGACTAGTAATAGGTATACCTATTATTGAATAATGTTTTATGGAATTTGTTTGACATGAAACATGTTGACTTCATATAACCCTCACCTTTTTACCATGTCAATGAGAACTAAAATAAAAAAATAGAATTCAAAATTCTTTTTCCCCTATAATAGATTGGGTATTCTTCCTTAATTCAATTATTTGTTATGTTATCAAATTTTATGTACTTCTTCGTTGATGGTAATATAGGTCTAGACCATTATTACGTTGGGAGTTACTTTCCACCAATAAAAAACACATCCAATATTTCAGACTTACAATGCTAACAATAACCATTTCTTCTCCTATATCCCTATATTGTTTCCAAAAACATATTATATTATAACATGCCTTATGTGGTGGGGTGGTGACTTCTTACTAAGTATATTATACTCAAATTATTCATATGAATATCTAAGATGTTTAAACAAGCTTTTATATGAGTATTATGTAATGTAAATTTCACAGATAATGTGAGGTACATGAAGTGTGGAGTTTCAGTGGTTAAATTTGGATATTTTAATGGATTAACTAGTCCTTATCATGGGGGTTATCAATAGATTTGTTGATAGAAGTTATTATATATAGAACATCTGATTTAAAATAAAACCAATAGTTATTTATATTCTATAAGAAACATTTTCATAATTAAAGGCTTAACCCTTGATGGATTTGGAACATTATAACTCATTGATATAATGAAATTCAATATCATGGTTTTATATTTATAGTATTTTGTTATATATATAGTATTTTTTTGTCTTTTATATTATTATTCTCATATAGACTAGTGTGTCAGTTATAGTTTCATATAAATTGATTATTTATCATTTCCTTAAATATATTTTTGATTAATCTTCAGTATTATTTAATTTTTTTTACAAAATGACATATAACAATTTTTTTTACTAAATGGATAGAAGTTGGACATATGAAACTAATCAGATCTCAAGAAATTTCCAAATCAAGTTGGAGATATTTTTAGATTTTTCATTTGAAAATGATTAATATATTGGTCACATACATTAACCATGTAATAATTGCGTTCAATGACCTTGGTCGGTCCATGAAGAAGTTATATACCATATAACCAGATATGTTTTTAAAAAAAATTACTATGTGTGGTATCAAAATTGGGAGAAAATGAAATATCAAAATGATCATGATCTAAATGAGAGGACTGAATTAGAGAATTTGATAGATGACCATTTTTCGTTTATTCATCATCAAGAGAAGAAAGGGATACCGACCCAAGAAGAATTTGATATAAGCACACATGATGTGTCTAATGAAAATATTGGTGTTGATAGGATGAACAAATTGAATGATACTTCCATGAATCTAGTATATACACAATGTGGTAAAATAAAGAAGCTATAATTTTTCATCCAATTGTTTCATGGGAACAAAATGTATGGGATTTCTAATACTACCATCGATTACACTCCTAATTTTTTAAAGAATTTATTCTAGATGATATAGATATTATTTTAAACTACTATATGGAATGGAATTTAGTTGATGAACATGGATTAAAAAAATTCATGATTTTTTGAAAGACTATATCTTTTTATGGGAGGAAAACGATGAATGAAATGATTGTATAAAATGAGGGACATACCGATGGAAGATAGAAGATAATGGAACACCATCCTGTGTGCCATAGAATGTAATTTGGAATGTTCCATTTGTCCCTAAACTCCATAATATTTTCATGTTTAATGAAATATGAATAAAAATTCAATGGCATGATATCGAGATAAAGAATAATAATGATGAGTTGGTTCACCATGCATATGGATTTTCATGGAAGGGATTTGATGCTTGATATCCTAATTTTTTAGCTGACATGTGTAATGTGTGGTTGGGTATTTAATGTTATGGTTTTAATTTTTTGGGGAATATGCTTACTTCTCACAACACATGGCCATTTTTCATACACAGTTATAACCTTACTCTACGGGTGTATATGAAAAAACCATTCACTTTCATGAGTATACTCATATATGGACCATTTTATCCCATCAATGATATAGTTTATACATGAAACCTTTAATAAAATAGTTTAAACATCTCTAGATTGTGGGTGTGTGCACATATGATGCATGTTTGAAAGATATATTTATGATGAATGATGCACTTATGTGGATGATTAATGATTTTACTACTTATGAAATGATGTCTAGATGGATCATGAAGGGAAAACTATCATGTCCTATTTGTATGAAAGAATACATGATTCAGAATACTCACCATTGTTTCAAATTTATGGGACATCGAAAATTCTTTCCAATGAACCATACATATAGGAACAATCATCAAAGATTTTAAAATACCATAAAGAACGACAATCCACCTCAGAAAATATCTAGAACTGATTTTCTTAATGAATTAAAAGATTTTAGTTTTTCATTCGGAAAGGGTTGGATGAAATCTAGAAAGAGGAACAATGTTTCCACTGAAACCTATTACAATTTGTAGATAAGAAGTAGCTTCTTTGGGTTACCTTATTGTTCAACCAATTTCTTACATCATTGATTATACATAATGAAAATTAAAAAAGAATATATCTGAAATGTTTCTTTCAATTATTTTAAATTTTATGGGAAAGAAGAAATATGATTTACGATCTTGAAATAACTTAGTGGATTAGGGCATCATACCAGAATTACATCCTGGGTGTATAAGTGAAAATAAACATAATGTTATATGTTCTTCATATGTGATGACACCTATAGAAAAAAATGAATTTCTTAATGTACTAGAGACTATTAAAGTTCCAGATGTTTATTCAAGCAACATATCAAAACGAGTCAATAAAAAATAATTGAAGTTGAAATATTTGAAGACTCAAGATTATCACATCCTTATTCATGAGTTGATTATAATAAAAATATTTCATCTTTTTTCCAATAATGTAAGGGTGTTATTTATTTGGTTGTACTATTTCTTTATATATTTTTGTGCTAAGAAGTTGTCAAAGTATTTATTGAATTTTTTTTGAGATAGGCACAATTAATTTTTTGTAAGTTAGAGAAAATATTTCCTCCATCATTTTTTCGCAAGTAGGATGCATCTAACTATCCAAATTCCAATCAAAATGCTTCTCAGGGGACTTGTTTCTTTTCATTGGATGTATCAAACTGAAAGAAACATGTTCACAATGAAATATTATGTCCAGAATAAAAATCATCATATCGGTTCTATTGTCAGAAGTTACTTTTCTAAATAATGTATGGATTTTTGTTTAATGTATTTGTATGATTTGACTATGAGATTGATAAAATGTGTCATAACCCATCCCCCGGGGCTTGTGTCAGGACATACCCCAATCCCACCCACCAAAGGCCAGGGGTTGACGACTAGCACTGAAGATTTCAACCTATAAGTGGGAGGCATTTTCTTGGATACCTGTACACACGCACATACAACCACATCCAAAAGCTGGAAAGATAAAAATGCATTCCACTAAACAACCACCGAGTAAAAGTACAAACTTTAGGTCAAATGGGTTAGAATACAAACCCAACAAAAGATGAACTGAAAAAAATAAAGTACAAGGAAACTCTGAAAGCCGCCCAATGAAAACCCCAACTGATGGGTAAGTGTAGAGTATCTGTTGGAAGCCATATAAGTATTCCCCGCCATCTTGGTCTCACTAGGAACCACTGGGTCCTGGGACAACAAGTCCTCTGTCAGGGTTGTGGTTATTTTCACAAGACACAACACATATAGGTGAAGCCCATGTAGGGGTGAGTAACAATATACTCAGTAGGGGTCCCAAACCAAAAAGAAAAGACCACAAATAAATCCATAAAGAAAACCAGAAAGTGAGATATCTCACACCAAATATAATCTAGAGTACAAAAGTAAGAACAATCAGTCATATCATCAAACACCTTGGGCTGTTAGAGAAATCCTCCTCTATGAGTACAGTGGGTCTACCGAGTGACAAAGAGACACTTCTCACTAGACTTGGACTGTTGTGGTACTCATCCCTGATGAGTACCTTGGGTATATTGGGTCACACAAAACCGCTCCCCACTGTGGGCATGCCGGGTCACACAGAGCCGCTTCTCACATTGGCTATACTGAGGTACTCATCCTGTCGAGTACCGTGGGTCTACCGGGTCACACCGAGCCACTACCCACCATGGGTCTTCTTGGTCACATAAATATGCTTCCCACTGGGCCATTGTAGCTGATCTACATAGGGTCACTTGTCAGAAGTCTTCAAGTCTCATCCAACCGCAGGGCTTCCACATGTAGTGCACTTGATTCTGGGAGAACCACTTCTCAAGACATTCATCATATTTCAACTTCCATGAAAGATTACTTAGATTATTCCAAAAGATATGACTCTTAGTGAGGGTTTTAACGCCGCAAATGGATCCTCAATCAGATGCATGTTTTGTAAGTTATTAGCATTTTTGTAAATAGGGACCAGTTGCGTCTAGGCCTGGTATTACCCGGTTGGACCAACATGACCATCCTGGATTGGGGGCCCCCTACATGCCCCATTTTAGTTCAACTGACCCAACCCAACTTGGTTTTGGTCTGGGTCTGCCTGGTTCAGCAAGGGGTCCATCCCACCGGGTTGCCCGATGACCCGGTATCATCCGGATGACAGGGTGCGGGTGTATCCCATAGGGTGTAGGTTCAGCCTGCTGGGCGCGGGTCACACCCTACCCAGCCCCCCTTCAGCTAACTGACTCTCTTCAGCCTAGATGCGTAGCGTGTCTGGGTCACTGTCACAAATATGGTTGAACCCGGCCGCCCAGGTTCTGCACGTGGTCAGGGGACCACATGCCATGAAAATCAGTGGCTTGTGGCTACGGGCCACTCCATTTATGTGGTTGAGGGGCCGCATCCCTCCTCCAGCCGCTGGCCCGGATGGAGGCTCCTACCACTTTACCGCGTCCTGGGCCGGCCACAAATTCTACCTATGGCATGCCGCCACCCGCTCGCGGCCACCGCCGTGGGCCACCGTCAGCAGTTTCCAGCGCCGACAGGTAATTCCACAGACCACTAGGTGCACTCCGGTGGTCCGTTATTCACACTGCTTTCCCCTATGCCCTCTATGAGATTCCATATTTCCTACTATGACCTCAAATACTCCTTGAATCCATTTTGAATATGCATTCATGAATAACGTACAAAATACACAAGGTAGAGGGTCTCGAGCCTTTTTTGTGTTGGCCCATGCCCTCTATGTTAGAGTTTTAGAAACATGGGGTATATAATTGAAGTTATATCACAATTTATCAAATAATTCTAGTGAAAAAATCAAAGAAAATTACCCTCCCACAAGAACAAGTGCTCCTCGGATCAACCTATTCGTGGGTTGATCTACATTCATCGTTTAGAATGAATAATGAGGAAACTTAAAACAAAAACAACCCCTAACTCAAAGGTGTTCATCGTTGAAGTAGTCCATCCACGGGGGTTCAAGTTCTATTTGTGTTTTTCAATTTTTGGTTTCGTTCTTCAAGGTGCATCGAAGTCGCTGGAAATTTTCCGACATTCGTCATTGGAGAGAATTCTCATCATAGGTTCATTAGAGGAATTACACTAATTTATCCTCTTTTCTCCAATGAATTAACCCATTAAAAGAAAACACATCTCAATATTTCTGTTACATTTCATCGTCACTTTGTTATGCTATTTAATTTATCAAACAACATATCTATTACGCTTCATTTAATGCATTTTTACACTGCATGTTTACGATCCACTAATTCACTTCATTTAATGTGAATCATTGTCAATTCTTCACCGCATCGCAGCACCGCTGTTCCACCGGCCAACAGTTGAAAAAAAAATATTTTCAAGTTATTTTTTTCCAAAAAAATCTAAAAACTATCTTTTCCGGTTGACCCTTACCGGTTGAAGATAAGTACATTCTAGTAAAATACCACCATTATAAGTTCAATGGTGTCCTTATATTTTTGATCCAAGAACCAGTTTAAAAGTTATAAAAACTCACTTGGATATTTACTTAAATGAACTTAAAAAAGTTCAAAATTCTATTCCGGGCTCACCGAGCCTTTAAATCATGTGCTGTCAAAGCGTCTGGTCTCGAAATAATTCTATACAGTGAAAAAACATTACATGGAATTTTCAGTACATTACATTCCTCCACCCTTTTTGGGATTCACGCCCTCGTAAGCCAAAACAAGGATAAGAAAACAAATGGGGGTAATGAGAAAGAATTTGAGCCTCCTACTCCCATGTGGTATCATGGAGATTCCAGTGCTGCCACTGAATGCACACCAGAGGAATTTACCATCCATAAAGGACTCTCTCCTCTCGATCCTATATCTCCACCAGGAACTCCACAAACATCGCCCCATCATAAATTTCCATTTATCCCTAGTCTGTGACATGTGAAGAATCATGTACATATCTCCTCAGCTGTAAAAGGAGAAAAAAATCGTGCACTTGGTTCATTTTTGGGGAAAGAGTTAGGTGATATGCCACCTCACCAACTTTTCTAAGAATATGAAATGGTCCGATGAACCTCAGAGATAAATTTCTTCCCTAGTCAAATGTCTTCAAACTCCATCAGGGTGAGACATGAAGTAACACATAGTCTCCCTCCTTGAAATCCAAGGGTCTCTGTTTCCTATCAGTATAACATTTATGCCTACTTTGTGTAGTCCTTATCCACTCCTGGATGATTTTAATCTTCTCAGTGGTAGCCTGTATCAAATTTGGACCCATTAGTACTGACTCCCCTAGGTCTTTCCAGCATAGAGGTGATTTTCATGGATGTCCGTACAAGACCTAAAACAGTGCCATGGAAATGGTGGAGTGATAACTATTATTGTATGAAAACTCTACTAGTGGAAGGTTGTCCTCCCAACTATGATAAAAAACCAGAATGTAAGCATGAAGCTTTTCCTCCAAGTTCTGTATGGTTCGCTCTGTCTGACCATCTATCTGAGGGTGAAAGGCTGTGCTCAAGTGCAGTTGAGTACCAAACGCCTCCTACAATCCCTTCCATAACCGATATGTAAATCATGCTTCATAATCTAAGATGATCATTGAATTCACCCCATGAAGCCGCACTATCTCTTGGATGTAGAGGCATCCCAATCCCTCTACCGATCCATACTCCTGGATGGGTAGGAAGTGAGCTGACTTGGTGAGTTGGTCAACAATCACCCAGATAGAATCATGGCCCCTAGACATGCATGGTAACGTTGTCATGAATTAAATTGAGATACCATCCCATTTCCACTTTGGTACCTCAAGTGGATGGGCCAAGACTGCTGGAACTTGATGCTCAGCCTTCACTTGCTGAAAAGTGGGGCATCAAGAAATGAACTTTTCCACTACTTTCTTCATCCCTAGCCACCAGAACTGACGGTAGAGATCTTGGTACATCTTCTCCACACTAGGATGTACTACCAAAGGGGATGTATGGAACTCCCTCAAAACCTCGTCCCGAAAATTCAATGGTATTACTATGAACCCTTTAAAAAGGATGATGTGCTCTCTACCTATTGAAAATACATCAGGTGCCCGTCCTGAGGATAAATGAGCACGTCAGGCCTAACAATCAATATCTACAAGCTGTGCCTCCCTGACTCACTGTAATAGTGGAGGAGTGATAGTCATCTACTAAAGGTAAGCTACTCCATCATCATCCACAATGGATATCTAAATCATGGCTAACTGATCCATTGCCTCACTTAGTAGCTACAGACCAGACCTCCTGCTGAGCATGTCATCCAACACATCCCCCTTACCATGAGTATAAACTATCACAAATTCATAGTACTGGAAGAACTCTGTCCATAACTGTTGTCTCAAGTTTAGGTCCTTCTGTGAGAAGATATACCTGAGACTCTTGTGGTCAGAGTAGACGGTAAACCATTCACCCACCAAGTAGTGCCACCACATCTTCAAAGCAAAGACCACTACTACTAAATATAGGTCATGGGTCACATAGTTATGTTCATGATTCTTCAACTACCGTGATCCATAGGTGATCACAGATTTATGCTTCATCAGGACACAACCCAGTCGTGTCCCTGATGCATTGTAGAAGACTACATACCCAACAACCTCTTATTATAGTCTCAAGATAGGGGCACTTGTCAGTCTTATCCTTAGCTCCTAGAAACTCTTCTATCACTTCTCTGTTCACACAAAGAGTTTTCCCTTTAGTGTCAAGGATGATAAAGGTGCTTCCAATCGGGAAAATTTGGGCACAAACCTCTGATAGTATCAATCCAACCCCAGTAAACTCTGCACTTTAGTAATGCTTCTAGGTGGCTCCCAAGAAAGCACTGCCTCTATCTTTTCCGGATCCACTGCAACTCCAGCCTCTGAGATGACGTGTCCTATAAAGTAGACCTCCTGAATCTAGAACCAAAACTTCAAGATCTTCCCATAAAGATGGTGCTCTCAGAGCGTATCTAGGACTATTCGTAGGTGTGTAGCGTGCTCTTCTTTTGATGTTGAGTACACAAAGATGTCATCAATGAAGACTACATCAAACTAGTCAAGGTAAGGCTAGAAGATCCTTTTCAGGAGTCCCATGAACACTGTTGGGGAATTGTTGATGCCAAAAGGCATCACCAAAAACCCATAGTGGTCTTACCGACATCTAAAGGCTGTCATTGGTACGTCCTCATCCCATACCCGAAGCTAATGATAGCCTGATAGGAGGTATATCTCTGAGAACCACCTCGATCCCTTCAGCTGATCGAAGAGGTCATCAATCCTTGGAAGTGGATACCTTTTATTCACATTCAACAAGTTTAGGCACCATAAGTCCACACATATCCTCAAGATCCCATTTTACTTCTTGGAAAACAACACCGGGGCTTCCCATAGTGAAACGATGGGCCTCACGGAGCCCTTCTACTACAAGTCCTCCAACTATACCCTCAATTCACGAAGCTTTGTAGGAGCCATCCAATATGCTGGTGTCGATATCAGTGTCATATTGGGGTATAGTTTGATGATGAATCCTACCTTCCTGTGAGAAGGTATTCTTGGAACATCCTCAGGAAAGACATCCTCATACTCTTCCACCACTACAGGAATGCTTTGACTCCTCTCGTACACCATACCAAGGGTGAGGCTAGACAATTAGTGAGTGATCAGCAACACCCTACTTTGATAAAGTATGTCCTATGTTGTAAAAGTTTCCTTCTCACTAGTGAAGTAAAACCTGGTCTCATCCTCACAGACACACCGCACTTTGCACCTAATACAATCGATATGAGCATGGGCTGTAGATAACTAGTCCATACCCAAGATGAAATCATAAGGCCTCAATGATGCTACTTGGAGATCTTAGCTAAAGCTCTCACCTCCTAGAGTAAGCTCACACTTCCTTCACCAGTGTGTATTCGTCAAATCCCCTCATGTAGGAGTCTCTAATTGTAAGGATCAAGCCAATGACTCCACTAGAATCTCAGAACCTCAAACGAGGTCCATGGTATGGAAAGAGTGATTGGAACCTGTATCTATAAGAACTAAAACTAAGGTGGAGAAGATGCATATCAGACCTCTAATCATATATGGAAAGCTATGGTCATAGTCCTCCAATGCCTAAATCTGAGCTCGCCCCTTTCCACTTTCTCTCTAAGGATGTGGTGGACCTCCTGGGGGTGGTGGAGGTAGTAACTCGAACCGTTGTCCACCTCCTGTTGCTCGACCTGCTCCCCCTCCATGTCTACCACCTTGAGGACCTCCTCGCTCAAACCTCCACCTCTTCCTTGGAAGTCCCTCAATCATCTTATAATCATCTGTGCAGCGGGTTGAGCAATCACAAGCCATGTGTCCTTGCTCACCGCACAATAAGCATAGTCCCATACTGACTCCCTCTTCTCTTGTAGCCTTGCACTACTGATCTTGTGTCCTGGGGTCATCCCTTGAAAGATCTGACCTTCTTGGGTCCTTGTGTCTGTTGCCTGTTGCTCACCATTTAAGACTCTACTGCCTGGTATCTACTAGTTTCTCTAGCCGTCGGTGCCTGCTCTTCCAGGAATCTCTCCACAAGAAGGGATCACTCTAGCACTCCAACTTAAGCGGGGATGCTAAGGGAAACCATCGATGCCCTGATCTCCCATTGAAGTACCTTCTTGAAGTTCTGGGCTCTGAAGAAAGGGTTCCACACCATGTCTGTAGAGTACCAGGAGAGTTATGTAAACCTTGCAGAGTACTCGGCCACTAACATGATGCCATACTATAGTTGAAGAAGCTCATGTATGCGCACTGCGCGCAAGGTCGTGGGAAATAACTCCTCCTAGAAAAGATGCTTGAAGTCAGACCAAGAGAGGGTAACCTTATCATGAGTCTGAATCATCAGACTCCACCATCTTCCTTCCAAGCCATACAGAAGGATCACAGCTAAGATCGCCATCTAATCAAGAGGCGTCCTCACTAAGTGGAAGACCTGCATCACTACCTTCAACCAGTCCTCAGCGGTCTGATGATCTATCTCTCCCCTAAACCTGGGAGGTCTCTGTCTCTAGAACTCATGCAAGGCATTGAGCCTACGTGTGTCCTCTACCGATAACACCAGTAGTAACAACCGATCAACAGGTGGTGGTAACACTGGTGCGCCACCTGGTGGGGCCATCTCTAGAACTAGTCCATGAACTAACTCCATATTTCTAGGTGGTCTATCCTCACTGTCACATATTGGAATCCTGGATAGTCGTCCCCATGAAGGCATCCTAAAATAGATCAGAATGTATCATAGTCAATAGATTATACCTGGTGAGTTGACTCTAATTCAAGAAGAACATGAGGAAGCACTCAATTTATTATATAATTCATGCAACCAGTGTTTTAATGCATAGAGCTGAAAAATAGAATTCAAGGTCCTAGTGTATGGATACATCGACTACCACACCAGCATTGGACTCCCCAAATATGAAATTCAGACTCACAACATTTAATTCTATTTCCAAAAAACAAAATAATAGACCCCAGTCTTTGAGGTAGAACTGAACACCTCTAATAGCACTTTTTCATAAACTGTCCCCTGGGGCTCGTCCTCTAATAGCACTTTGTCAACCTACAAGTGGGAGGAATTTTCCTAGGTACCTGTACATATGCACATGCAACCATGTCCCAAATCTAGAAAGATAAACATAAATGTCACTAAACAAACATTGAGTAAAAGTACAAAATGTAGGTAAAATAGTCTAGAATACAAATCCAACAAAAGATGATCTGAAAACAGGAAAGTTCAAGGAAACTATAAAAGCCATCCGCTAAAAAACTTACATGATGTGTACGTGTAGAGTAGCTATTGGAAGCCGTAGAAGTATGCCCCACCTACCTGGTCTCACTGGGAACCACTGAGTCCTGGGCCACCAAGTCCTCCATCAAGGTGACGATCGTCTGCACCAGACACAACACACGCGGACGAAGCCCATGCATGGGTGAGTAACAATATACTTAGTAGGGACCCTGAACTAACAATGAAAGAACATAAAGAAATCCACAAAGAAAACCATGAAGCGAGACAGGTCACACCAGGTATAATATAGAGTAGGAAAGTAATAACAATCAGTCGTATCATCGAACACCTTAGGCTGCTGGAGAACTCCTCCTCTATGAGTACAGTGGGATTGCCAGGTCACACAGATCCACTTCCCACTAACCTTGGACTACTGTGGTACCCATCCATGATGAGTACCATGGGTATGCTGGGTCATACAAAGCTTCTCCCCATCGTGGGCATGCCAGGTCACACAGAGCTACTTCCCACCTTGCCCATACTAAGGTACTCCTCCTGTCGAGTATCATGGGTCTGCTGGGTCACACAGAGCTGCTCCCCACCATGGGTCTTTTGGGTCACATAGAGCCACTTCCCACAAGTCCATCGTAGCTGATCCACATAGGGTTGCTTGTCAGAAATCTTCAGGTCTCATCAAAACATAGGGCTTCCGCTCGTAGTGTGCTTGATTCTGGGAGAACCGTAAACCTATCAAAAAATATGCAAGTCTGTGAGCCAATCCGTTAGCCCATGGATTTATGTGGGTTAGGGCCTTGAAAATTTAGGCCCACAAACATTTAGACCGCATTTGATCCAACCCGAAAAACCCGCAGCCCACGCGGACTAACCCACCGGGTGTCCGTGGGTCCTGTTTGACCCGCAATTATAAGTAGTATTACAAAATATTATTCTTGAAAAATAAAACAAAATAATGTAATACAATAAATTAACATGACTGCGTGGAAAAAATAGATCAAGTTTAATAAAACCATACATAAATCAGAGAAAATATTGACTCATGTTAGGTTTTAAACATGACGGTAAGGTTGGTTGTGGGATAGATGACGCATGTGTGATTATTTTGAGCATAATATGATTTCAGTATTAAAAAATTTATGCAATAATTATGAAAATGGATATATAAAACTTCAATTTGGTTTCTAATACAATGATCTAATAATATTTTGATTTAAGTATTTTAATTTTATTATTATAATGTCTATTCATAGTTTCCAGTGTAAATTTTCAATATAAATTTATGATGAAATTTTATAGTTTTTATTTATGCATCATTATATTTTTGTTGTATTTTTAAGTGGAAATTTCTAGTGAAATTTTAACGTAAATGTTTCTAATGAAAAAAATTAAATGTAAATTTCCAATGGAAATTTACATTTTTAATTTATGTTTTAATGTGTCTACATTATAATTTTAATGGAAAAATTGAACTGTGGATTTTCTGGGAAAATTTCCACTAAGAATTTTCAGTGGAAGTTTCCATTGGAAAATTCAATAATAAAATTTGAGCATGCATTTATTTTAGAATTTTGTTAATCAAAATTTTAGTATAATTATAATAAAAGTAAAATGAAAATTTGCATCATAAATTTAAGTGGAAATTTGAACTAAACTTTTCTAATGAAAATATTTACTAAACGTTTTTCGTGCCAATTTCCAATGAAAATCTTCAGTTAAAATTTACATTTTTTATATACGTATTAATATTTTTTTATTTTAGTTTTAATTAGTTGAAAAATTAAATTTTTTATTTATGTTTTAACATATCTACATTGTAATTTTATATGAAAAATTGAAATGAAAATTTCCAACAGAAGTTTCCACTGAAAATTTCCATAGAAAATTTGCAGTTCAAATTTTTAGTGTAAAATTAAATTATTTATTTATGTGTTGATATATTTAAACTAAAAATATAAGTATGAATTTATTTTAAAATTTTTTTAATAAAATTTTCAGTATAATTATAATAAAAAAAGTAGAATTTAACACTTGAAATTTAAGTGGAGATTTAAATTAATTTTTCAGTGGAAGTTTGTATTAAACATTTTATTTGTCAAAAATTTGCAATGAAAATTTCTAGTGAAAATTTAATATTTTTATTTATGTTTTAATATATTTTAATTTTTAAGTAAAACTTTGAAGTGTACATTTTCAGTAGAAATTTACACATGAAATTTTCAATATAAATTTGCACAAAAAAAATAATGGAAATTTTCATTGGAAATTTTCTTATGTACATATAATAAATAATATATATTACATATATATGTAATTAATATATTATTTGTATTGAATAGATTTATATAATAAAAAATAGATATTATTATATGTATATGTAATAAATATTATATACATGAGTTGCAGTGTTAACGAGAAGCGCAAGAGTATTCTTTTTTATAAAATGGTTCAGACTGTCAAATTAAATGCCCCACCTCAGACGATATTCATCACATAAATTATCAAAGATATAATCTTTTAATGGTTGTTGTTTTTTTAAGGATATTGTTAATAAAAAACTAATTTTTTTTCTAAAACTCAAACATTTCTATTTTTATGCTCCACTTTATCATGGTTCGTGAAGCAAAAAAATATTTTTATATATTATTTTTTTAAGCCTGTGGGCTGACCCGTTAGTCTTCTGGTCCCACATGGTAGGGTCGGGCTTTTATTTTTTAAGCCCACATTATTTGTGGATGGGGCCGAACCGCTCAATAAAAGCCACAGCCCGCATGATCTGCCCCATGGGCCGACCCGCCCCACCCCGTTAACACCTCTAGAGAACCGCTCCTCAACTCATTCATCATATTTCAACTTCCATTAAAGATTCCTTAGATTATTAAAAAATATCTGCAACATTGCGAGGGTTCCAACTCTATAAACTAATTGTCAATCAGACACCCGGTTTTTAAGTTGCTGGTGTTTTAGTAAATAGGGGTCGGTTGCGTCTTGTCCTGGTCCGACCTGGTCGGATCGACCCAGCCAACCCGGCTCAGGGTCTCCACATGCCCCGGTTTAGTAATACTGACCCGACTTGACCCGGTTTGGGTCATGGTCGGCTCGGTCCAGCCAGGCCCATTGGGCCTTGCTGGACATGGCCTGGTTCAGCCGGGGGTCCAGCCCATCGGGTCGCTCGGTGACCCGGTCTCATCTGTCCCGCAGGGCACGGGTCCGACACACTGGATGTGGGTTGTGCCCTGCCCGGTTCATCTATGGTGGACCAGATCTATTCATCTCGGACACGTAGTGCGTCCGAGGCACTGTAACGTGGCCGTTCGAACCCGACTGTCCGGATTATGCATGCGGTCAAAGGACTGCATCCTATGCGAAGCAGTGACCCGCGACTGTGGGTTGTTCCACCGATGTTGATGAGGGGATATTTTCCTCTACCAGCCGCTGACCTAGCCAACAGCACCTACACTTCATTGTGGCTTGAGCTGATAGTGGCTTCTACCTCCGACGCGCCATCGAGGCGCACCGCCACCCAACCACGGCCGCCGCACGGGCAATGCCGGTGGTCGCCGACGTCGACGAGTTATTCCACAGACACCCCCAAGTCTGCTCCAATGGTCTGTTCTTTGTTCCACTTGTTCCTAAGAACTCTAGGGGATTCCATCATTCCTACGATGACCTCAAATCCTCCTTGTAGTCATTTATAAGATGTGACCACAAAGAATTCACAAAATGAAAAAGGTGGAGGGGATCATACCTTTTTCATGTCGGACTGCACCCTCCGTATTAGACGTTTATAAACATGGGGTATAGAATTTATGTTATATCACAATTAATCAAATAATTCTGGCGCAAAATCCCATGAAAAGTACCATCCCACAAGAATGAGCGATCTACGGATCAACCTGTTCGTGGGTTGATCCCCATTCATTGTTTAGAATAAAGAATGGGTAAACATTAAAAAAAAACATCCCCTACATCAAAGGTGTTAATATTCAAAGCGGTCTGACCATAGGGGTTCAAGTTCCATTGGCGTTCGTCACTTTCCGATTCTGTTCTTCGAGGTGCATCAATGTCGTTTGCAATTCACCGGCGTTTCATCGTTCGTCGTTGGAGAGAATTATCATCATAAGTTTGTCAGAGGAATTCCAAAAATTTATCCTCCTTTCTCCAATGAATTAAAACATTAAAAGAAAACATGTCACAACATTTCTGTTATGCTGCATTGTCGCGTCATTACTCTATTTAATTTATGAAACAACATATCTGTTACGCTTCATTTAATGCGTCATTACACTGCACGTTTACGAGCCATTATTGAGATTCATTTAATGCGACCCTTCATTGCTTCATCTTCGCAACACAACACCATAATGCCACCACCTAACAATTGGGAAAAACAAATTAAATATCTTTTTAGTTTATTTTATTTTTTTCCCTGAAAATTTTGAAAACTATCTCTTCCGATCGACCCTCGCCGGTCGAAGTTAAGTCCATTCTAGGATAATCCCTCCATTTTGAGTTTAAAGATGTCCTCATATTTTTGATCCGAGCACCGGTTTAAAATTTATAAAAACCCACTCACACTTTTACTTAAATGAACTTAAAAAACGTCAAAATTCTATTCTGGGATCACCGGGCCTCGAAATCAGGTGTCGTCAAAGCGTCTGGTATAAAAATAATTCCATATAATTTTAAAAAAATTTACATGGAATTTGAAGGAAATTAGAAAACTAATGAGAAATGAAGAAGGAAAATATCAGCAAATTAAACCCAGTTTTCCATCACATCCCCAAACAAGAGGAATTCTCATATCATATACATTGATGAAATTATGCTTTGAAGAGTAGAAGATGGCACATCACACAATTTTTTAACTATGATTTGTTTGATGACTACATAAAGTTTGTAAATTGAACATGTATATATTATTTCATATCATATAATTTTATATATATGTTAAACTATATCTATTTTTTGTAAGGGAATAAAAAAAATGATAAATAGAAAGCATTGTTCTTTACCGTTCAGAAGGAGGGTGAATTTTCATAGAAAAATGTTTTCTTCATGTTTGAAATTGGAGGTAGAAATATTTATATAATAAATTAATAAAATAAATATTTAATTAATTTTAATATTAATTTATATTTTAGGTATTGAGTTTTGTTACTGGCCCTGTCCCTGAGGAAATGATAGCTTTGGCTTTTGGTCATAAATATGTGGTTCATGAATGAAAATCAATTGGATCAATGGGTACAAATTTATTATCACTCAAATAGAAAATAACATAAGAACACAACATGATGGTGTTATGTTAACTACCTCAACAGACTATTATGATAATGAATCTGATAATAGGCCTCGATTTGAAAATGTATCTTATCATGGATACCTTGATAAAATATTAATATTGGATTATTACTCTCATGGTCAAGTCACTATGATGAAATTATAATGGTTTAATTCATTGAAGAGGCATGTAACATTTATTTGTGATTTTAGATTTTGAGTTATTGCATGACTCACACACTTGATACAGATGAACCATATTTATTGACATTAATGGAGAAACAAGTTTTTATATATCAAATATCATCTTTGACATAAATTTGGTGTCATTATTGAAGTAATCCCAAGAAATATATTAGATGATGGTGCTGATGGAATTGACACCATCCCTGCTCCTATTGTCCCCAATCAATTTATTACTTAGATTAACCCAATATATCAATTTTCAGAGTATATTGTGAACTTGATGTTGTGGTGGAAAATATATAGATACATCTGTTTATGTTCTCAGTTCTTTTAGTTTAGTTCAACTTGATTTGTTGAGGTTGGGGCTATAAGAATTTATTTATTATTAATTAAAAATATTTTTATCCAACTAGACCTTAATGTTCATTTTCAATATTTATGGGTTTCGGTTTTATTTGAGTTTAATTTTCTAATATTGAATTGAACTATATTCAAACCTACCAGACCAAAAAAAAAATAAAAAAGTTAAATTGAAACAAAAAACAAGATGAATTGAATTAGACATATTAAACTAATTTATATGAAAATCAAAACCAATGAAAATCAAAACCAATTAAAATAATGACATAACAAAAAAAACTCAAGATAAATGAAATATTTATAATGTTTATTGTGATTTTCAAAGCAAAAGGTAAAGTGAGTCTTGAACTAAAATGTTATTATTATGGTTAAATTTTAAAAAAAATTATTAAAGTAAATTCTATTAGTTTTAATCAATGTATAAAAAACGTGAATTTCTTGACATGAAATTTTCATTCAGTTTAAATATTCTCTCAAGACCTACAGATTGTATTTGAGAGAATACTATAATATCTCTCTAGTTTCTAGAGAGATTACATAATTAATTTCTACATAAAAACAATAATGAAAAATGTGAAGTAATTTATTCCCTCACTATAACACCCAATATATTAATAATGATATTTAAGAATTTATAGATCATATGTTGATTTTACTAGTGGAATCTTTGATTTGATTCTTGAAGCAACAAAAATATCAATAAAATAAGTGATCAAGTCAGAAAATTAAAAAATGACTGGAAATAAAATTTAAAATAAGTTACTCCATGAATCTATTTTATTCAAATTAGTGATCATAAATTATGTGTGATGATATTATTATACTTAGAATATAGTTTAGAAATTATTCATTGGGCTATTTTCTTAGATAAATCTATACTCTCATGTTTTTCTTAATTCCAAAAATTCAAAAAGAACTTTTTTTGTTCTAATATTTTATATCTATAATTCTATACAACTTATATTAAAATATTAATGGAAAATATTCAATGATCACTTGGTAATAATTATTCCTCAAATAATTTCAAAATAGAAATACGACTTTGTCCTTGGAATAAATATATAAGGAGTTATGCAGAACATAGTGTTTCATCCTAAATTGATCAAGTTTCATTTGATCCTTAATACCCTATTCTATATGTTCTTCTTTAGTGAAACTTTCATCATCAGCATGAGTAATCTCACTATGATTTAACCCAAAAGAGGGGAAATTCCCCCCTCATTTATAACTCCAACAGACACCATAAAAACAGGAGGAAGAATATACTCTACTATAGAAGAAGGAGGACCATCATAAAAAGCAAGACCAATAGAATCATTAGCTATCTCAATGATAATAGGAATAAACCCACCTGGAGAAGCAACATTGTCCTCACCAAGTGGATAAGTGGAGAAAAAGACTTAGTATAATCATATACATTACGATTTATATGAAAATGATCACGTGAATACGCACAAAAATAGGGGAGAACCTATAACATCTTCAAAAAAAATATTCTCTATAGTTCACAAGTTGGATTTCAACTTTTTATACTTTTCTCAAGCATCAAGGACCATACACTAGACAATAATTATAGTTATTAATTAATAATAAAAGGGAAAGGTGGTATGCTATTGATTCCTTTATGATTGATAGTAATATACAATTACACTTCACTTGAACCCTACTAAGAAACTATTTGATCCTACTCCTTTTATAATAAAAGTATAAAATGATTAAGAAAAGATTATCTAATGGTGATGGATCAACTCATTTTTTCTCCACCTTCATTTTTCAATTTCATAGAATAGTTTATAACATCCTTTAACTACAACATTGGTCTTCCTTTTATTCATATTATTCACTTTAAATGATCAATACATATATAAAGAATGGGTTTAAATACATTCATGTGTGTAACTTGAACATAATGACTCCAGTTTCACCACTGATATTCATTAACCTTTCCAACATGGATCCTCATCTCTCTCTTCAGTATCAGTTTATATATATATCCTATAAATAAATTTCATGATTTTGTTAGGTGATAGTGTATGGTGATTATCTTTGACCCCAATGGGTTTGTATGTCTTCAATGTTTCCTTTAATTCCCATGAATTTCGTTCTTAGCATATCCTCTCGTCATTCATTTATCATTAATCCTTTAGAGTCATTCTAGAATATTCTATTATTGTCTAAATTGAACTTATTTTTTTTGGATATTAAACTAATCAAATGGATATATTTTCATTATTGTGGACCACAACTTTCAATATAACCAATATTTTCTACAATAAACACATAGATGGAATTATAAATGTGACACTATGTCGGGATTTCTGAAATAGATAATGTTTATTGATGTATATATTCTATGTTAGTGGCTCTATATTATACTCTTATTCTCTAAAACACCAAAATAGGAAAATATAATGTTTAATTACTAAATTTAACAAAATAATGCATCTAATGAATCTAGAAAACAACCTTAAAAAATGAAAAAATATGTGACATTATCATTCCATAACACTTGATTGATTACTTTTACTCAATTAATTAATATCAACATGTTTTAAAAATATCCCACTTCCCATGTTACACATGTTTATTTGAAAATATTGTTTTTTCTATGAAATGTATTTAGTTTTGATATTATTCCCACTAGATATAAAATGGTTTTGTTATATCACTGTGTATCCTATATTTGGTTTGATAAGTGGTATTTTTAATTAATTCATTCCTCATCGTCTATCTTGTTTTGGTTACACATTAGTTATGGATTTATAATTAATTACATATTTTTATTTCAAATGTAGGAAATTAAAGACACTCAGGAGCAACGAAGTAAAAAAGAAGGAAAACAACCATCGCCTAATGAGTGAGATGGGCATCCCCCCCTCTAGTTCCCACTGTGAATATTTTATTTCAAAAATATATATCAATAACATATAATGTTATGTGGTTAATTTTGTTTTTAACTTTTAATCAGGATCCACCACCAAGGTTCCATTTGTTAACTGACTGGATCCTAGTGGTTCCAGTGCTCAGGCTAGAGATTTGATGGGTGTGGTACTATAGTTAGGATCTCCAGTCGGAATGCTCAATCACATTTCATCCCTCCCCCCTGATGTAACATATACCACACTTTTTGATCCCATGGTATTTTTACAGACACCCGAGATATTTAGGTTACCTATGTTTGCACCTAGATTTTCATCTAAGCCTCCCCGCCTCGCTTTTCCATATACACTGATGATTCATACTCCACATCATTATTATAAATTAGCATAGACATTTGTGCCATATTATTTTTCCTTCTACCTCCTTCTCCCTAGGCTACTATATTCTTTCTTCTTCGAATGATTCTCTAAAACCTTCTAATCTTGTGGAGCATACACTTGGACCCATTATATCTATAAAGGTTGATTTTTCCTTAGTTCCTAAGGATCCAGTGACACCCACTGATCAGAAAGACACATATATATTTATAGAACCTTGCTATATTTTTTTATCATAATTTATTTTCATTATAAAATGTATTGATTTAATAATTTTTTTTCTTATTTAATAAATAAATCTACCGATAAGCGGTGTGGGTGTACATGCATGCATGTGGTGTGTAACTACCACATGCAGCTGATGGAAGAGTACAATAAAGACAATCAAATGGTTGAAAAAACAGGACGGGAATGTATGATTTTTTTGGAGATGCTTTCCAAATACCTTGACATCATTCCCGTCCATACAATCTCTTGGAGACACCTGCCAAATGAAGTAAAGGATAATGCATGGGCACAACTATGGGTAAATATCTTCATTGTATTTAATGTTATATTATTATTGTATTTATTTGAATTAATATTTTGGTTCCACCTTTGTTTTAATTTTCCCGATGGTGAGGCTATGAGACTAGCATGACTTATAAAATTAGGTGATATTTGGAGAGTCTATAATCATGCATTGTATAGTGGCTGGTGTGATAGAGTTGGAAAAAATTTAGAGGCCACACCTATCATGGATGGCTTCCTAGTAGAATTTTATCGGTAAATGATTACTCATCAGATGAGTACCGAGTTTAAGGTATTAATGAAATTAATTTTTTTAAATTAAAATTAAAATTATTTTCATTCAAACATTGCTTTTTTTTAAGAATTGTTAGGAAAAAACAAAAAAAAACAAGATGCTGCAAAAAATGTCCACACTTTGGAGTGGAATACAATGTTAGACAATGAGAGAAAGCAGGTACAAATCTCATTTACATAGATTTAATTAATTTTTTATATCTCTTGAATATATGGGGGTACATCATTTTACAAATTCCCTTACCAAAAAATAAAATCTAGTTGGATAGGTTCTAAGGGCAGACTGTAAAATATATTTAACACTTCAATGAGAAATTTCTTCAGATATTTATCTTCTTTGATGTAGAGGTATTAAAATATCTTAATATTCTTATCCTCATCATAAAAACCTTAGTTTTAACTAGTTTTATCAAAAGGATCACTCTTAAAAGAATTGATAGATAATCATTGACCACTTTGATCCATCCATTCCATAAAGGGTAAGAAGAATTATATAATTATAAACTATTATTCACTATAATTTCATTCATATAGAATATGATATGTTTGAGAATAAATTGAATATTATTAATATTATACCCATAATAATGCATGAAATATTATAACCACTTTATTTCATGGGATCCACTTTAAAGATATCCACCTAGATAGGTGTGTGTAATTTCCCAATGCATAATTTTCTAATGGAACCACTTTCGTTCATGGGAAAAGATCATTTTTTGGATGATTCACTCTATGGGGTTTCTTAATTTATTGAATTTATCCACTAAGGGGGGAGAGTTAGAGAGTTACACTAAATGTAATATTTTTATTCACCAGGGAAGTAATAGATGGTGTGTCATAGAATATGAGTTTCACCCTTACTAATTCTTGATACTCATTTTGAGCTACTAGAGTTGATGAAATTTATTAGAGTAAATGAAGAAGCCTCCTAGTTAACCCATATAAATTTCATTCATTTTATTCTAGGGAACCTGGATGATCATCGTTAAAGACTTGTATATAAAGGCTCAAGAGGCACTTTATTGTATCATGAAAATTCACAAAAAATAAAAAATGAAAGTTCCATGTAATTATTTAAAGCATATGATCACTAAATAGTAGAGAAAAATTATCTTTAATTGTTTATTTTTACATATTTTTAATCTAAAAGTTCTCACTAGATAGTTACAGTCTATGTTGAATTTTTTTTATTCTTTTTATTGATTATAATATCCATACCACCTTTATTGGGTACCACATGTAAAGGAATCACCTAATAACTATTAGATATGTGAGAATTATCCCTATATCAATCAATTTGATCATATTAGTCTTTTCCACTTCTTGAATATTTGGATTGAGTCTCCTTTAACACTAAGTAGTTGGGTTGGCCTCATCCTCCATAATAATTTCTTGCAGTGAAACAAAGTCTATTAACTCTCTTATCTAATTTATATCTTCATCCACTCTCTCATAAATTAAGATTATAATTTATTTTCTTCTTCTTATTATGAGAATCAGTTTAAATATTAATAGGTAAGGTGTTTTTATACATTCCTTTATATTTATGTGTTTTTTATTTGGGTTTTACATTTCTAACAATGAGGGCTCCCAATTAGACTCATGCTAAATTTTGGTTAATTTATGAATTTATCTATTTTGTAGCATCAATATGTAGTAGTTTACTAGATATTATAGGTTACTTATCTCTACCTAATTCTCAATCAATAAAAGAGTTTAAAATTTTTCTTTCTTATCATATGTTTAACTATAATATCTTTTTATGTTTATTTATTTTAACAGTAATTAATTTATTCTTTTTGTATTTAATTATATTAAGTTCTTAAAATGTTATCTTACATTTAAAATCATATTTAGATGACTAAAATCTTCCATATAAATTGAAATATTCTTTTAATGTTAATATACATGCTCACTTTATTATTTACAACAAATACATTTAGTTTTAAATAATTATTATTATAATGAGAAGTTGTTAAACCCCTCACACCTCTGATCCACCTATAGTGTATTTATTTATTTTTATATAAACCTATCTAGAACTAGAGTTAAAGTAGGAGGAGGAAGAAGAATATAATGATAAAAGAAATTTGATAATACAAAATATGATTTCACTCTCCCTCCCAAGAAAACTGAATGAAATACTTCATACTGTTTCTTTTATCCCCCATTCAATACCCCCTCCTATGATTTTTTTATAAAAACTTTCCACATACTTGATCACCCCATGGGACCCAATATAGATTCCATTTAATATTCCCCAATTAAATATCTTATAAAAACTTCTTCCACCTCCTCATGGATGACATATAGGTACCCTCTCCCTAGATACTCTTTTCCCCCTCCAGGAATTTTCTTTCCAGGATAAACTGTGGGTATCATGGTCTCTATCATTGGACTGTATCTAAGAATAAATATTGTTCCCAAGATTATGGAAGGAACCTGACTGAATTTTGTGAATACCTCTTCCATCATATCTTCTTTCTAAGGAATCCCCTTAAATTTGGTTATAATTTTCTCCATCATCGACTTATTCTATTTAGAAAACATTCACATCTTCAAAATAATTCCACCCCACAATAAGGCTTTAGTTTTCTATAAACTACAAGGGGGTTGGCGAAATACACATTAATGTATAGGTTTAATATCCCCTCTAGATCATCCAACAAGAGAAAGAAGTTCTTGGTTTCATGCTCATCCAATGGGAGTGGAAATGTTATTGTTTCTATTTATAAAATATATGTACTACTCTAAGCCTATAGCCTTCAAGGAAAGAAGAACTATCCATAATATCTCATTATTATAACCCTTCATATCTCCCCTGACACAACTGAAGATTGTGGGACCAATGAATTTTCCATGTTCATATCCCATAACCATGATGTTTCTTGAATTAATAAATAGCTCAGTTCTACTTTCCACTCCACATTAAAACAATTTAAATATTCTATCCTTTTCCTACTTACTAATCATTAGACTCTGGTCTATGCCAGATTCTATACTAGCATTTACATTAAGTGATTTAGTAGGTTCTATTTTAGTTTCCCATGTTTTTAATTTTCCAAAAAATAAAATTATGCTAATAGATTCATCTCCATGTGGTTCATCAAACCAGGGATGTATTTATATAATTAATCATTATCCTTGAACACTAGATCCCACTACTACTAATTTTTCCTAATATTTTTCACTATTAATAACTGTTCAAAACGTTTCACTTAAATATGACCCAAAAATTATTCAACTCCTTTGAGAAAAACTTGATGGTATATATCCATTTTCATTTCTCTCCTCCTTTAGTTAGTTTTGGAATTTGGAACAATAGTTAAACCAATAATAACTCTAATCCACCTAGAGTGAAAACATTTTTTTGTATAGAAAACTATTTAGAACTAGAGTTATAGTAGGAGGAAGAAGAGTAGAATGATTAACGAAAGAAGAGAATATACAAGATAAATTAACTCTACTAGAAATGATACAATTTTAGAAATTAATTAATTGAATTTTTTCTACTAATCTAATTTATTTTATGTTGAATCATGTTCAAATCATCAAATTTTCATACTTGATGATTATTCCATATTGATATTTCTATGACCTAGTTATTATGTTTTTAATATTAAATCATTTATTATTATCATTATTTTTAATTGGATATTGAATATATTTTTTATTTGGTTTCTATGATTAAATTTAGCTTAATAATGTCATTTTATAGAGAGGTTTTAAATATTGAAGGGCACGTGACTCAAGAAAAACTATTTTTCTAGAGAAAAAAGAAAAAATATGGAAGCGTGGTAAACGAACAAACTTAGCAGTGAATTATAAGTTTTACATTACTGATTTCTGTTTTTAATATCTATTTTTTAACTTAATAGTCTATTTATATTTGTAAAAATGTTTTTTTGATGCCTTTAATGCTCAGGAACCTCAAAAATTTGGCCCAAACAATCACTTACATCAAGTTTTGGGAGATGATCACCATGGAAGAGTACGATACTGACTAAGGAAGAGTATTGTACCAAGGAGGTATTGGACCACTTTAGGTGTAGGTTATAGTAAAAAAAATTAAAAATGGGTAGAGCATGATGAATCTACTGTAAAAAAAGCCGAAAAATGGCCATACAGTTTAAAGAACATGCAAAAATGGAAAACATTGAATTTATGAATCTGATGGAAGTATTATGTCCATCACTTACACTAGGGACCACCTCGGATTATGATGCATATATGTTGAGGATGAATACATTTTATAGTGTACTGGGCAGTAGTCCTAATAGTGGTTAGGATAATGAAATTCCTAGTGATGGCAATGGTGAGGATGACCACGAGGAAGAGGGTGGGGATGATGGCGAAGAAGAGGGTGAGGATGATGGCGAGAAAGAGGATGGGGATGATGGAAAGGAAGAGGGAGGGGACACGGATGAGGATAAGGATGTGGATGAGGATGAGAACGAGGTTGAGTGTGCAGATGATGGGGACGATAGTGAAGGTGATGAGGAATATATTTATCCATTACATTTATAAATTATATTTATGACATTTTTTTAATGATTTGGTGTGAATGAATATATGTGATATTTTAATGTTTGTTATAATTGGTTAAATGATTCAATTTATTTCCTTTTTATAATTATTTATGTATTGGTTTGTTTCTATTTGAGGATGATCTATTGGAATTGCAGGATCAATGTGTTGAGGATGTTCTATTTTCATTGTAGTGAGTATTTTCTGATGTTTTGATTGTAGGTGATTTCAAGTTCAATGAGTGGGTAGTGGGGATGCTACTACTTGCTGTGTAGTGGGGGGGGGGGGGGGGGTTTATACCAATAGTTTCTAAATATTTGGTATAACACCATTCCAATGGTTCAGAAAAAACCATTAGTATATTAACATTCTCGCCCCATATACCAACAATTCATTGTTAACCGTTGGTATATTGAAATATAAACCACCCTATACCGCTAGTTCACTAAAAATTATTACTATAGGACTATCTCTATGGACCACATACCAATAATTTCTGAAATCATTGGATAAGATATCTCAATGGTTTTGAGGTCTATCCCAATGGTTTCAAACTATTGGGATAGGTAAGATTTTCAATAGTGTTCAACCCATCAGCTAGAAGGAAGACCATAAAATTTGTTTAGAAACACATCAGTGCCTTCCCTCACAATATACATGTATTCAAGGATTATTGTTTCCTTAGACTCAATAATTTGATCTATATATGTTTTCCTATAAGGAAATAGTGTAAAGACCCAAAAATATCGTGGAATTTTTCTTAATACATGGGAATTTTCTGAGTCCGCGAATTTTGACGACGCAAGATTCTGAGGACTGGTGTTCTTGGAATCAATTTCTGAAGTTTTGTACAGGTACGTTTAGTAAATGTACGAGAAGGATTTTATAACTTTTGAACCAGTGGTCGGAATAGAAATCTGAGGGCACCTTTGAACTTGCATCGCCAATATTCGCTTAAGGAGACTTTCACCTCAATGGAAGTTGGTCGAGAATAAAAGTTAGTTTTTGGGTTTTCATAAAAATAAAAATAAAATAAATTGAGCTACACTTTATTTTATTTGAGCCGCCATGTGAGTGTTGGTGGTTAAAACCTCCTCATGAGAGTTGGAGGTCGGACCACCACACCTTAACCTCCCATGAGAGGTTATGGTGGTAGGGCCCACCCAAACATAACCTCTCGCGAGGGGTTATGATGTGGGGACCACATGAGGTTAAACCCCCTATTGATGGAGGAGATTAAAACCTCTCAACTCTCCCCCATTAATGGGGGAGAGCCTCTTCACCTCCCTTAATTAATTCGTTGTTCCAAAACTTGTGGATTAATCAAGGAGATCCATGTAATTAATTATCCATTTTTGAATTTTGTGCCAACACCTAAAATAATAGATCTATTATTATTTTAGGGTTGGAATTGTTCATTACGGTGGAAACCGTGGGTGTTTTGAGGGGGGTATTATTGGGAGAAGGCCCCAACAAAGAACTCTCACCAACGAAGAATGAAGAACGCCAATGGTACCCTTCGATCTTCTTCCCCAGACACCTACCGACGTGGAACCACTTCCACAACAGTCATGCAAATTCAGGAGTGGAAGAGTGCAGTGTACGTGATGAACGAAAACTCCGTCTTCTTCCCACGACTTCAACATCGACGACCGATGATTAAAGGTAGGGGGTTTATTACATGTTGATGTTATTTTCTTTTCTCTCTTCTTCAATGCTTGGAAAGGAATTATTTGTGGGTGAGTTGTTGTTCATCTTCTTTTCTTGATGATCCAATTGATACCACCCTAAACGCGGAGGGTGTGGGCCAAACCAACATGGCCTGACCCCTCCGTCGTTCTTGATTGAGATGATCCTCAGCATGGAAATGGAGCAATGAGATGATGAAGGTGACAACGACAAATTTCGTGCTTCCCACGGCCTCTGCAACTTGCGCCGCCCTCACGACACTTCTAATGAACCGACCCCGATCGAGTCGGCCTCCACGCGTCCCGCACACCCAGCTGCACCGCCTCCCGACCACCGGCTCACCTGGCCGTGCCCTACCCTGTGCCCTTTTGGCCGCCTGTCGGCCAACCCGGTGCCCTCCCGGCCACCTGCCGGCCTTCCCGGCGCCCTCCCAGCCGCTTGCTGTCCTGCCCTGCGCCCTACCGGCCGCCCTTCCGGCCTGATCCGGCCACCACCCGGCCTGTCTGGCCTGCCCCACCGCCCCGCCGGCCTGCTCAGGCCGCCACCCGGCCTGCCCGACCGCACCGCCGGCCTGCCCAGGCCGCCACTCGGCCTGCCCAGGCCACACCCCGGTTTCCGGCCGAACCGTCCAAGCCAGCCAGTGGCCTCCATCGTGGTGCCGCTGGTCGAATTGACTCAGCCTCCCGGTCCGAGTCACCCGAACCGCGCCCCTCGCGGCGCTGACCAAACCGAATCGTCCGCGCCCTTTGGGCCAAGCTGCGCCCCTCGCGGCGACCTCCGGGCCGAGCTGCCCACACAGCCTGATGGGATGGGCCCAACGGGTCAGACCGAACCTAATAGGCTGGCCCACCCAATGGGCCAGGCCAGACCCAACAGGTCTGACTAGGGTGACCCAGACTGGGTCGGCCCAGACTAAGACTGGCCGAGTCGGTCTGACCGAGTTGGACCAGACCCAAGCCCACTACTGACCTTTACTTTCTTTGGACATATCTTTGGCACCAGACAACCATTTGACGAACCGTCAATGGCGCTTGTTTTCTAGGAGCACGACAGTCTCGTTTAGTGTACCCCACTGGAGTTTGGGGTAATGTTGAGATACGGTCAGGTTGGATCGTACACGAATCCAACCGGGCCCCTGGGACTAAAAAGCTTATAACTCACAGACCGGGCATCCGATTGGCACGCCGTCATTGCGTTGAGACCCCTATGACGAGGAAGACCTTTGAGATACTTCTACGTGGGACTTCGAGACAGTTGGAGTATTGACTAGTAGCTTGTAGAGCAGATCTTCAAAAGATGAGCAGGCATTTGTGCGGGAACCTATTAGCTGGATGAGACTTGATGACTACTAATCGAGCGACTCAAAGTGACTCGTATGGACCAGTGGGGAGTTCCTGGTTGTGTCGGCATTCCCACGGTGGTGGAGCATTTGGTTATGGTGGCAGACCCACGGTACTCGATAGGAGGAGTACCTCTGCAGGCTTTGAGGGGGAGCGCCTGGTTGTGGCAGCATACCTTTGGTGGGGAGTGCCTCTGTGTGACACAGTAGACCCATGGTACTCGACTGGAGGAGTACCTCAGTAGTCCAAGGTTAGTGGGAAGCACCTTGTTGTGGAAGCAGGACCACTGTAGTCGTTAGAGGAGGATTTCTCCAGCAACTGAGGGTTCAAAATGATATTACCCCTATAATAAAAATCCTGGTTGAGCTGAGTTAGTAACTTTTTTGTTTACCTCATGATTGATATGGATTACTTTGTAACTTAGGTATATGTATGGGAATATACCTAAGTGAGGTTATCTGTTGATTTCATACTTTGTGGGTTATCCTTGTTGTATTTTGTGAGACCTTGAGGGTCTCGGGGTCCTTAATGAGTATCGTTATACTCACCTCTTCATGGGATATGCCTGTACCTCATTGTGTTGGTTGCAGATGATGGAAAACGCTGACTGAGGATCAGAGTAGTAAGACTAGACGGTACCCGGAGGTGGACCTTACGGTGAGTCGGTACACAAAGGAGGCTGACGGATGTGGAGTGATGAGGAGGCTATCTGTACCTACCCTTCAGGTAGGAATCCCCAGAGGACGACCTAGTAGCTTCTTTACCTTTTCTTTAGTTGTACTTTTTCTTCAATTTTACCTTTTCTTCAGTTGTAATTGTACTTTCCTGTTGGGATTGTATTTCTGGCCCCTTTTACTCTTCAACACTCCTCCGTATACAGTTTTTCTTAGTGTTTTACTTACAGCTCGTACTCTATTGTGTGTGTTTACACTTTATAAAGGAAATTCCTTCCCAGTTTTAGGGATTTATGCCTTTGGTGCTAGACGCCAGCCCTTGGCCTATGGAAGGTGGGATTGGGGTAGTCACAATATGAGCCCCAGGGGACGGGTCTTGAAAAATTGGTATTAGAGGAGTCTGTTCTACTGTAGAACTTAGGACTCTAATCTTTCTTTTCTGTGAAGCAATAATGTTAAGGGTACTGAGTGTGGTTTTCAGTTCAGGGAGTCCAGTATTGGTGCGGTGGCCGACATATACATACATGAGGACCCTAACTACTGACTTCTGACTCAGTGCACGAAAACACTGATTGCTTGTGTGTTTTCAAAAGTTTTTCTTTAAGTCAGCTCAACCAGGTCAGCTCACCAGGTATAATATTTTGACCGTGTCACATTTGTTTCTTTCAGGATGCCTCCCCGCGGATGACCAGTTAGATCCCTGAGAGTCGTATGCACAGATAGACCACCGATCGATGAGGCCTTGGTGCAAGGCCTCTTTATAGTGGAGGCCCCAGCATTACCACTCCCCGTTGGGCCACCGATGCCACCAGCCCCAGCATCAGATGATGCATGCCTCTTGAGCGCGTTGCACGAGTTCCAGCGCTAGAGGCCACCCAGGTTCAGGGGAGAGACGGACCCGCAGGCAGCTGAGGATTGGCTGGAGGATGTGGTGAGAGTCTTCAGAATGGTAGGGACACCAGCCGACTTCATAGTGATTCTTGCTGCCAACCTTCTACAGGTAGAAGTAGGCAGATGGTGGATCCTGGTGCTCCAGGTGTACGACGATATGACGCTACTCTGGGCTGACTTTGAGAGCCTATTTCGGGAAAAGTTTGTCCCATCCACCCTACGTGCAGTGTGGATACAGGAGCTACTGCATCTACAACTGGGTAGCATGATGGTGGCACAGTACTCAATGAGGATTACTGACCTCTCGCGCTACATCAGATATGGTATGAGACCCAGTCTTCAGGGCCCAGACCTTCAAGCCGGGGATCAGGCGAGAGATCAGAGCTTCAGTGATCTTGCTTAGCATCCCGACGTAGGCGGGGGTGTTCGAGCGAGCCTTCTTAGTGGAGAGTTTCCTTGCTGAGCAGCCTCCAGCAGCGAGACCCACCACTAGTTGACATACAATGGAGCCTTCTGCAGCTGGTAGTAGATAGATAATGCAGAGCTCCAAGAGGACCAGACCTACAGGTGGATGATCTCACGACTCAGGATCGGTTGTGCGGGGCACCCGAATTGGTGACAGACCTGCCAGGAGTGGGCAGTGTTACTCATGCGATGGGCACGATCACATGGCCCATGACTATCTGACCCACCATTCAGATGATAAGCTTACGGTCAAAGGACCGCCTAGTAAGAGACAAAGATTCGATCGAGGCGGTCCACAGGGAGAAGGCAGACGTGGCAGGTGAGATGGTCATGCAGTAGGCGGTGGGTGACGATTCGAGGTGTTACCGCCACCACCGCCAGAAGGTCCACCCCGACCATAGGGAGTAGGTGGACAGGGGAGAGCTCAGCTCTAGGCAGCTGAGGCTTATGATCACGGTGCTCCAAAGATGATTCGAGGTACGGTCTGTGTCTACTTCACCTTGGCTGTAGTTCTTATAGACACAGGTGCTAGTCACTCTTTCATTTCCATTTCCCTCGTTCAGATCTTAGAGATTCCGATGGAGCCATTGGCTCGATCCTTATGTCTAGAGACTCCTACGGGAGAAGAATCGATTATTACACACTAGTTCCGATAGTTTAAGCTTACTCTAGGAGGTGAGAGCTTTGGCTGAGATCTCCTCATAGCAGTGCTGAGGCCTTACAACGTCATCTTGGGTATGGACTAGTTATCTACAGTCCATGCTCAGATTTATTGTATTAGGCAGAAAGTACGGTGTGTCCACACGGATGAGACAGGTTCACCTTCATCGGCGAGAAGGGATCCTTTGCATCACAAGACAGACTTACTCGGAGGAGGGTGCAGACGATCACTCATCAGTTGGACTGCCTTACCCTCAGACCAGTAGATGTGGAGCGTCCGAGCTATCCTGTAGTGGTGGAACAATACGTGGATGTTTTCCCTGACGATGTTCCAGGACTACCACCTCACAAAGAGGTGGACTTCTATATTGACATATACCACAAGACGACACCGATATCTACACCAGCATATCAGATGGCTCCCACTGAGCTTCGTGAGCTGCGGGTATAGCTAGAGGAATTATAGGGGAAGGGACTCATCTGGCCTAGTGTTTCTCCATGGGCATCCCCAATTCTATTCACCAAGAAGGCAGATGGGAGCTTTAGGCTTTATGTCGACTACCATTGCCTGAACTAGGTGACCATCAAGAACAAGTACCCACTTCCGAGGATTTATGACCTCTTTGATCAGATGAAGGGAGAACGATGATTCTCAAAGATAGACCTCAGATCAAGCTATCACTAGCTTAGATTTAGAGATGAGGATGTGCAGAAGACAACCTTCCGGTGTCGGTACGACCACTAATAGTTCTTGGTTATGCCCTTTGGTGTAACCAACACTCTAGCAGTGTTTATGGGACTCATAAATAGGATCTTCCGGCCATACCTAGATCGCTTGGTCATAGTATTCATTGATGACATTCTGATCTACTCAACTACTGAGGAGGAGCATGCCTACCATTTATGGATAGTATTGGACACACTCTGAGAGCACCATCTTTATGGTAAGCTCTCGAAGTGCTAGTTCTGGATACGAGAGGTTCACTTTCTGGGTCATGTCATCTCATAGGCTGGAGTTTCAGTGGATCTAGTGAATATTGAGGTGGTACTTGCTTGGGAGCCACCTAGGAGTGTGACAGAGGTATGAAGTTTCCTAGGTTTGGCTGGTTACTATCGGAGGTTCGTACCAGACTTCTAAAAAGTTGTAGCACCACTATTAGCCTTGACGAAGAAGGCGTAACCCTTCGTATGGTCAGAGAGATGCCAACAGATCTTTCAGGAGCTGAGGAAGAGGCATACTAGTGCCCCAATCATGAGGATTCTAGAAGAAGACGTTGGGTACGTAGTCTACTGCGACGCATCAGGGGCCGGACTCAGGTGTGTCTTGATGTTGGAGCGAGTAGTGATCACTTATGGTTCTCATCATCTGAGACAACATGAGCAGAACTATGATACCCATGACCTGGAGTTAGCAGTAGTGATCTTCACTTTGAAGATGTGGCAGCACTATCTGATGGGCGAGCATTTCATAGTCTACTCTGACCACCAGAGTCTTAGGTATATCTTCTACCAGAAGGAACTGAACCTGAGACAATGGAGATGGCTTGAGTTCCTCCAGTACTATGAATTCAAGATAGTCTATACTCCTGGGAAGGGGAACGTTGTAGTAGATTCACTCAGTAGGAGATCTGGTATACAACTGCTAGGCAAGGAGACAGAGAAGCTGGCTGCTTTATAGATATCCTTTGTAGACCGAGACAGATCATCATTTCTTTAGTCTCTTACAGTCACTCCCCCACTTCTCCAGTGAGTTAGGGAGGAGCAACGGGGAGATGCTGACTGGGAGACACGACGTGCTCAAATATCCATAGGGAAGGCACCTGATGGATTTTCTGAAGGTGGGGAGCACGTCATTCTTTTCAGAGGACGTACTATGGTACCAGTGTCACTTCAGGAGGAAGTTTTGAGGGAGTTCCACACATCCCCTTTAGTGGTACATCCAGGAGTGGAAAATATTTACCAGGACATCCAAAGACAGCACTGGTGGCCAGGTATGAAGAAGGAAGTAATGTAGTTTGTCTCTCAATGCCTCACTTGTCAGCAAGTGAAGGTGGAGAATCAGGTACCAGTAGGTTTGGTTCAGCCTTTGGAGGTCCCATAGTGGAAGTTGGATGGGATTTCCATGGACTTCGTGACGGGTATACCACATACGTCCAGGGGACATGACTCTATCTGGGTGATCGTCGACCGACTCACCAAGTCGGCCCACTTTCTACTGATCAAAGAGTAGGGTTCAGTAGAGATCTTGGGATGCCTCTACGTGCCGAAGATTGTGCGGATACATGGAGTACCTTCTTCTATTGTCTCCGATCATGACTCACGATTTACTTCCTGGCTATGGAAGGGGTTACAAGAGGCTTTCGGGACATAGCTTCGTCTGAGCACCGCATTCCATATTCAGATAGATGGTCAGACCGAGCGGACCATTCAGACCCTTGAGGGAATGCTACGTACTTGTGTCCTCGACTTCAGTTGCAGTTGGGAGGATCACTTACCTTTGGTGGAGTTTTCATACAACAACAGCTATCACTCCACCATTGGGATGGAACCTTTTGAGGCCTTGTATGGTCGACCTTGCAGATCACCACTGTGCTGGACAGACCTAGGGGAGTCAGCACGAGTGGGACCAAAGATGGTATGAGCTACCACAGAGAAGGTTTAGATCATCTAGGAGAAGATGAAGACTGCATAGAGCAGACAGAAGTCATATGCTGACAGGAGACGGAGACCTCTAGTGTTCGAGGATGGCGACCATGTCTTTCTACGGGTTTTACCTCGATGAGGTCTATGGAGATTTGGATGAGGTGGAAAGTTATCTCTGAGGTTCATAGGACCTTTACATGTCCTCTGAAGAGTTTTCTAGGTGGATTACCGCTTAGCTCTTCCACCTCAGTTGCACTGGGTGCAAGACGTATTCTACGTATCTCAGCTGAGAAGATACGTGCACGACCCTTCCCACATCATCGACCATGGAGAGTTGGACATCGACGATGGGGAGAATTTTATGGAGGTTCTAGTGGAGATTGAGGATCTATAGGAGCGGGTCCTATGTGGACAGTCGATACCTCTGGTGTGCGTTCGCTGGCAGTACGGGAACCTCTAGGAGAGAACATGGGAACAGGAGGCTTAGATGCATGCTCAGTACCCCCACTTGTTCCCATAGTTCAAGTTATAGCTTACGGGGATGTAAAGACATGCGGTGGGGAGAATGTAAAGACCCGGAAATTCTGTGGAATTTTTACAGTCCAAAAATTTTGAAGGTGCAAGATTCCAAGGCCCGGTGTGCCCAGAATCAATTTCGGAAGTTTTTTACGAGTACGTTCAGTAAACGTACGAGCGGGATTTTACAACTTTTGAACCGGTGCTCGGAATTGAAATCCGAGGGCACCGTTGAAATAACAGTGCCGATATTCAATTAAATAGACTTTCACCTCGATGGCAGTTGGTCGAGAATAAAAGTTAGTTTTTGGGTTTTCATAAAAATAATAATAAAATAAAGTGAGCTACACTTTATTTTATTTGAGCCTCCATGTGAGTGTTGGTGGTTAAAACCTCCTCATGGGAGCTGGAGGTGGGACCATCACACCTTAACCTCCCATGAGAGGTTATGGTGGTGTGGCCCACCCGAACATAACATCCTGTGAGTGGTTATGACGTAGGGACCACATGGGGATAAACCCCCTATTGATGGAGGAGAGTCAAACCTCTCAACTCTCCCTAATTAATTCTTTGTGCCAAAACTTGTGGATTAATTAAGGGCAGCCATGTAATTAATTCTCCATTTTTTAATTTTGTGCCAACACCTAAAATAATAGATCTATTATTAATTTTGGGTTGGCATTGTTCATTACGGTGGAAACCTTGGGTGTTTTGAGGAGGGGATTATTGGGAGAAGGCCCCAACGAAGAACTCTCACCAACGAAGAATGAAGAATGCCAACAGTCCCCTTTGATCTTCTTCCCCAGACACCTACCGACATGGAACCACTTCCACAACAGTCATGCAAATTCAGGAGTGGAAGAGTGAGGCAGATACGATGAATGAGAACTCTGTCTTCTTCCTGTGACTTCACCACCGACGACTGACAATTAAAGGTACGAGGTTTATTACATGTTGATGTTATTTTATTTTCTATCTTCTTCAACAGTTGGAAATGAAATGTTTGGAGGTGATTTGTTGTTCATATTCTTTTCTTGATGATCCAATTGATACCACCCTAAACGCGAAAGGTGCGGGCTAAACCAACATGGCCCGACCCCTCCCCCATTCTTGTTTGAGATGATCCTCAGCATGGAAACAAAGCAATGAGACAAAGAAGGCGACGACAACAAAGGCCGTGCTTACCACGACCTCCACAACCCGCACCACCCACGCGGCACTCTGGTCGAACCGACCCCAACCGAGCCGGCCTCCGCGCGTCCCGCACACCCGGCCATCGGCCCACCTGGCTGCGCCCTTCCCGGCGCCCTCCCGGACACCTACCAGCCAACCCAGCGGCCTCCCGACAGCCTTCCGGCCTTACCGGCACCCTCTCGGCCACCTTACGGCCTGCCCGTCCGCCCCAATGGCCTTTCTAGGCCGCCAACCGGCCTGCCCGACCACCCTACCGGCCTGTACGGCCGCCCTGCTGGAATGCCCAGGCCACCGCCCGACCGCCCCGCCATCCTACCCAGGCCGCACCCCGGTTTCCAACGGAACCGGCCGAGCCGTGCCGGATTTCCAAGCCGGCCCGCGGCCTCCCTCACGGTGCCGCTGGCCGAACCGAACCGAACGCACCCTCTGGGTCGAGCCACGCCCCTCGCGATGACCTCTGAGTCGAACTGCCCACCCAGCTGGCTGGGCTGGGCCCAACAGGCTGGGTCGAACCTAACAGGCTAGCCCACTTAATGGGCTGGGCCATACCCAATAGGTCTGACTGGGTCGACCCAGATCTGGTCGTCCCAGACTATGACGGGCCGAGTTGGTCCAACCAGGTCAGACTGGACACGATCCCACTACCAGCCTTTACTTTCTTTGGCCATATCTTTGGAACCAGACGACTGTTTTATGAACCGTCAGCGGTGATGGTTTTATAGGAGCATGACGGTCCCTTTGAGTATACCCCACTAGAGTTCTGGGTAATTTTGAGATATGGTCAGGTTGGATCGTACACGAATCCAACCAGGCCCTTGGGACTAAAAAGATTATAACTCAAAGACCGGGAGTCCGATTGGCGCGCCGTCTATTGCATTGAGACCCCTATGATAAGGCGGACCTTTGAGATACTTCAACATGGGACTTCATGATAGCTGGAGTATTGACCTGTAGCTTGTGGATCTGATCTTCTAGAGATGATCATGCATTTGTGCGGGAACGTAGTAGCTGGATGAGACTTGACCACTGTTGATCGAGTGACTCAGAGTGACTTGTATGGCCCAGTGGGGAGCGCCTGGTTGTGGTAGAAGACCCACGACAGAGGAGTGCCTGGTTGTGGTGGCAGACCCACGGCAGAGGAGCGCCTGGTTGTGGCGACATACCCGCAGTACTCGACAAGAGGAGTACCTCTGCAAGCTATGAGAGAGAGCGCCTGGTTGTGGCGACATACCTATGGTGGGGAGCACCTCTGTGTAACGCAGTAGACCCACGATACTCGACCGGAGGAGTACCTCAGCGGTCCAAGGTTAGTGGGAAGCGCCTGGTTGTGTCGGTAGGCCCACTGTACTCGATAGAGGAGGAGTTCTCCAGTAGCTGAGGGTTCAAAATGTTACTACCCCTTTAATAAAAACCATGGTTGAGATGAGTTAGTAACTTTTGTGTTTACCTCATGATTGAGATGGATTACTTGGTAACTTAGGTATATGTATGAGAATATACCTAAGTGAAGTTATCTATTTATTTCATACTTTGTGGTTTATCCTTGTTGGATTTTGTGATACCTTTAGGGTCTTAGGGTTCCTACTGAGTATCGTTATACTCACCCCTGTATGGGCTATGCCCATACCTAATTGTGTTGGTTTTAGAAGACAAACAGTACTGACTAAGGATCAGAGTAGTAGGGCTGGACGGTACCCGGAGGTGGACTTTACAGCGAGTCGGTATACGGAGGAGACTGAAGAATGTGGAGTGATGAGGAGGCTATCTGTACCTACCCTTAAGGTATGAACCCCAATAGGATGACCCAGTAGTTTCTTTACCTTTTATTTAGTTGTACATTTTCTTCAGTTGTACTCGTACTTTTCTGTTGGGCTTGTATTTCTAACCCCTTTTACTTTTCAGCACTCCTTCGTATACAATTTTTCTTAGTGTTTTACTTCCATCTCATACTCTGTTGTGTGTGTTTACACTTTATAAAGGAAATTCCTTACTATCTTTAGGGATTTATGCCTTTGGTGCTAGACGCCAACCCCTGGCTTATGGAAGGCGGGCTTGGGGTAGTTACGAAACGAGCCCCGAGGGATGGGTCATGACAAATAGTATCCATTCTTGAGATTTTAGGGCTAAAGAAGATTCATCCTCCTCCTTGTACTTATATAGAATTAGAGTATGATTCATAATACATAGAGTAATTTAATTCTCATGGTAATTTATGTTGAATATATATATAAGGAAGACCAATCCATAACCAAAATTACATCAAGTTTCACTAAAGGGAGTATTGTAAGGTTCACTAGGAATTTCACCCCACAAAGTTTGACAAGGGAGGAGTTATATACTTAGGATTAAATAATTACCCCATTTTCCATTTTCACTAATAACTCTACTTCCATTCATTATGGTGGTTTTTGAATAGTTATAAAAAACTTATGTGATATGAAGGAATTCATAAAACAAGAATAAAAAAGTACATTCACTATTCTTCAATGAATAATTAGCGTACCTATCACCACTTCATTGTTAGGATCCACCTTAGTGGTTTTGATGAAATATTATCACCCTTTCCACTATGTAGGTTGTTGGAATTTATTTTTTCCCACAACCATTAGATTATGGATGTTTTACAGATAGTGTTCTTGTCCCTTGTTGTTGAAACATTTGACAATATGATGAGGGTAGGGTAGAGCATTCCTTTCTTCCATTACATTGGTGGGTTTCTCCCATTAGAGATCTATAGCTAGGTTCCCTTTCTTTCTACACCTAAATCATTTCCTCACCCCTCTTATAAAATTTATGAGTTGCTTATTTATACACTTTTGATAGGTGGTATATTGAAGTTTCTTAGCATCGTTATATTTCTCCATTTCATCTCTAGAATTAAACTCCACTTTCCACTTCTTGTCCCCATGAGACCTTTGAGATTTTCAATATCCATTTCATCTTTGAGGGTACACGGACAATTTCTTCATAGCTATCAAAATATTATATTTCTAGGGCTATTCATAGACTAGGATTTATCCTACCAAAAAAGAAGTAAAATTTGTATTCGGGGGTAACGACAATGATGGAGGTGTATCATGAAAGCCTTGAGAAGTTTTCCTCATATGTCTTGATGGATTCAACACCATTTTTGTTGAGGGAAATGATATGCATTTCCATTTTAATTTGGAGAGTGTGAGGAAAGTATTTGTCATTTTTTTTCTGAATTTCATTCCACCCCATTGCTCTGATCTCTTCCTCAGGATTCATATTACTGATCAATTCCCACAACTGATCAAATTCTCTCTCTATATGATAAGTATAAATTATAACATTATCTTTCTCAGAACATTAAAGGATAGAGAATAACTTCTCAATGGAGTTGATCCATTGTTCCATGATTAAGGGATCATATGATCCATTGAAATTTGGAGGCCTTTATTGCATAAATTTCTCAATTTTAGCTTGTTCTTTCTTAGGGTGATTTGGTAATTCCTCCTAATTTAGGATTTTATTCAGAACTTGTGTAATATCTTGGGTAAATAAAAATAATTTTTTTTCATATTTATTAATATTTTTGAATTAAATTTTAAATTTAATTTAATGTGGATTCTATGTTTGATGGTGTACCCGATACGCAACAACGAGCTTCTTTGAAGTCTTACGTTGCACACAACATTGGGTCATAATGAAAAATAATAATATAATATTATTTTAAATGGTAGT
Organism: Viscum album; assembly: GCA_963277665.1. Taxonomy (NCBI): domain Eukaryota; kingdom Viridiplantae; phylum Streptophyta; class Magnoliopsida; order Santalales; family Viscaceae; genus Viscum; species Viscum album. The sequence goes on from OY728150.1 coordinate 1,848,149,396, forward strand.
TAATGCCTAGCTGTTGTATTGGAGGTAATGAATAGAACTAACTAAAATACGAATATACATGTTTTTTTTAATGTTTTTACATTTATCCAATAAATTTTAGAGGCTTAAAATAAAAAGAATCCAATTTTAAGCATAAATACTCTAATATTCATTAAAGGGTCTATCTATTGCCTTTTGATGGAGAACCATTTTTAAATATAGTTTTTGTCACTTTTATATTTTATATTCGACAAAATAATATCCTTATTTAATATCGGTACATACAAATTTACTTTATATGAAATTTTGGCATTTTTCTAATAATGTTCATTTTTTAATGAATAGTGAGAATACTGTATTTTAATTCAAAACTGCCTTTTAATCTAATTTATTTATAAAGTTAGATTATGTTTTAATTGGTTTTAAAGTGTAATTAGATTATATTTTTACCTATTAATCCAATTTTGGTCATTGAATGTAATTTCACTTTGAAATTGGACATAAACAAGTGTCAATCTTTTGATAGTTATTATTTCTTAAAAACGTGCTTTTTTATTTTGACAATGGGAATTAATTTTAAATTAATTCTTTCCAATTATGTGTTTTGAATTTGGAAAAATGGATTCCATATTTGTAATCATGAGGTCCAAATTTTGTAAATATGCAACTTTTATTTTTAGACATTATGAATATTTACTTCAGCAAATATTTTATTTACCATGGTTAAATGGTAAATATGGTAAATGAGGGTAAAAAATAATATTATAATAATATTAAATTACCTTAACATGTGTCCTAATACTATTTGTTGATACATGTACGATCATGGTCATCCTTGGGTTGATTTTGGGACCCTATTAAGCCATTTGGGAGTGATAATGACACTTTATATTAATTAATTTAAAGTAAAGACAAAAATGACATAAGCACATATATTTTAGTAAATCAATTATTACATGAGGTTATATAAGTTATATCTTCTAATATAAATATTAATTTTAAAGATAAAAATATTTTCTACATCATGGTATTTTTTTTATAATTTTTAGACATAAAATAAATAAAATTATTTATGAAACAATAATGATGCAGTGTTTACCTCATTAATGAATGATTTAAATAAATAAGATTATAAAACTTGAAAAAAATATCCAAACCTTTTCCAATTCTTATTGTATGATTTTATTTGGAACAAGAGTCATCTTAGATTCTACTTTAATAAGTTTTTGACTTTTCGACATCAAGAATCATTATATAATAAAATAATATTTTTAAACTTTTATAAAGAGCCCCTCCTCCCCCTTATAAAAAGATCTCACATCTAACCCATTACTCACACCTCTCAAGCCCATTGGATCATCCAAAATCTGTGAAAATAAGCTCTCAAGATACCTATATTCCACCTAGAAACCTTAACTTAGACAGAAGACACTTTAAGAAATCCTTTTGGTTCAAACCAAAAGGAGTTACCCAATTTAAAGGTAACATCTTCTCTTAAGTTATTTTCTTTTATTTTACTTATCCAACCATCTAAAAACTTTTTATTACTTTTTTTATAACAAAACCAGTATCCTCAATATACTAGGTTGTTTTTATGATAATGATTATAACTAAAATTACACACACCTCCGTTTAATGGGTAAATAACATACTGTTTCTGTGGACGGTGAAGTACTACCTCACGAAATGATGATTGTTCAATCTTCTCCTACCACCTCTTATAGTGACCATTAAGATGGAAATTTATTTATATGTGATATATATTATATTTATACTGTTTATATTCTTCTTTATGTTTCATTTATAGAATACCCATATGGTTTCCATAGTGGCTAAACATGATAATTTCATTTGATGAAGTGCGGACTACCGCCCCCTCAAAGTGATATGACTCGTTCATGCCATACGTGGAACATATAAAGGATGGAGTTAATGAAATTATATATGATATTATGTTGGAATTATAATTTACCTATGTATCATTATATTTTCATTCCACTAAATATGAAATAAAAATTAAAGCAGCGTTCATGCGTACGTACGACTTACCGTCTCCATGAACGATGCATTTCATTTTTTATCTCTAAAATTTATATACTATTATAAATACATATATATACAGGATATATATTATATATATTATATCTACATCATTAATATGATTCTAGAGATAAGGGAATTTTGACCACATGAACAACTTGTAATTATAAGAAGTTCATTTTTGACTCAAGTACCAAATATCGAAAAAATGGCCATTATTAACTTAAATGATTACATAATGTTTATAACATGGTAATAATTGATATAAAAGGAATAATAAACTTGATAAAGGTTCTTAATCAAGTAGATATTAACTTTAGTTTATTATTCAGGAGATTAAAGAACGAACGGGTCAAGTCAGACGCGAGGTAGGGGACTTCGTCTCAATCACCTTTCATTGAGGTATATTTTGATTTCTACAAGACTTTCTTTTATAAGATGTATAAACCCATTTGACTTTTCATTTCATTCAAAGGGAATATTTTTTCTATGAGGTTTTTTACTAAATGACAAAAAAAAGAATGTTTCTTTTAACGTAAGCGGTGATAATGAACTTTTCCACCGCCATGAGTATTATTTGATCTTTGGATTCCTTAACAAGCCGTAATGTATTTAAAAAGAAAATAAATACCATATACTCTTTTATGTATTTTGGTATTGAAAATGGTTTTGTTAATTGAATTTTTATGTCAATATATTTAAATGATATATTTTGATTGAAATGTGGAAATGTTATCTTTCCTTTATATTTGTTTTATGTGTTATGAATATGTTATGGTTCTTGAGAATTGTTTACATATATTGGTGGTTTTGTGATAAAACTAGGGTGGGTGAGACCGAGATAGATCTCCAATGCATTGGGTAACGCGACAGAGGTAAACATGAATGTTTCTCCTAAGAGATTTAGGGAATATACTGTGATGATTATTCCAAATGATACTACCTATGTAGCTGAGAAAGATACAATGTTAGTATGTTATGGATGCCACAAGTTACCATTAAGATTTATGTTTTCTATGTGTTACTCAAAAATCTTATGATTTCATGAGGTATGTTAAAAATCTTATGTTTTGTTGGAATAATTTTTCCTTTCTTTATTTTATAAACTTTACTGATATTTTTATGCTCATCCTATGTTTTTGAAATGTTTTTCACATGACTTAAAGATGAATAGGGTCAAGGATGGGATCATGGAAAAGTTATACTGTCTAAAACATGGAACTAGACATGACACTTTTTCTCAATAGTTTTTATTTTATAAAAAAATGGAAACTGAGTAGAAGTGTATACTTTTTAATTTTTGAGATTTAATGTAATAGTTATGGCCTAATTCTCTAAAAATCTAAACCTGAAAATATCCTCAAAGTGAATTATTAATTTAATTCAAGATTATGTAATGTTTTAAGGCTGGGTCCTTATAGTTGGTATCAAAGGTTGGTTTAGAAAACTTTAGAAGTTAGAATATTGTTAAATTGATGTACATAAATTAATTTATGGTAAGATTAAAATGATATAACATTTACAGATTACCATATTGCTTCGCCTAAGATATTTCTGTGTTCAGAAAGGTTTTCCATAGAGGAAACATGGATGCTATAATGAGACGACATCAGGAGGAAGACAACCTTCCAAATCAACAACTTGAGATGGTCAAAATCAGAACTGAACAGTTTGTTTCAGTGATGGAACAATTGAATCAGGCTATAAATGGTGATGGTATCCATGCATGAGATCATCCAGATAATCCACAGAGGAACATGTCAGTAGTGGATAATTTCATGAGGTAGCATCCCCCATCATTCATAGGATCATATGACCCTGTGCTAGATGAAGGGTTGATTAAAGCACCGGAGAAGATTTTTGATGTCATGGGGTGTTTATAACATCAAAAGGTTATTATTGATATTTACTGTTTTGAAGGTGAACCCGATCAGTGGTGGTTGATGGTGAAAAATATCAGGGATAGTGAGGAGATTGATGATCTTGATTGGGATGAATTTAAAGGTATATTTCTTGGGAAATATTTTCCTAAGGAATTTATTCTTAGGATGGTAAAAAATTCCTCGAATTGAGGCAGGAGGATGACTCAGTGGCGGCTTATGAAGAAAAATTCACTTGACTGGCAAGTTATGATCCAAATTTCATATGATATCTTGATAGTAAAATCAAATGTTTTTACTCAGGATTAAAGAGAAAGTATCTAAGGGAATTAGTTTCTCATGAGTTCAAAAGTTATGAAAAACTTGTTCAATTAGTGGAGAAGGTGGAAATGGAGTTTTCTAATGACCATGTGTTCTTTGAAAAACAACATAATAAGAGGTTGAAGTGGCAGACGAAAGGGAAGAACTCTTAAAAAAATTCTGATGGTAAGAAACTTAAGTTTACAGTTTGTGAAAATTGTGGTAAAAAGTATGCTAGGGAATGTCTTTTGAATTCTAGTAAGTGCTACTGATGTGGTAAAATGGGACATAAGGCTGGTAATTGTGCTGAAAAAGACTAGGGTAATAGTAAGAGAAAATATGATTTATTTTCAGTAAAATATTTTAAGTGGAATGAAATGGGTCATTATGAAAATGAGTGTCCAACAAAGGACTCAACTGAGGGAAAGAAACCAGACTACAAGCAAAAATGGGTGGTGAAATACTTTGCAACTACTTCATCATATTTTGGGTCATCAAATGAAGTAGTATCAGGTACACTGTTTGTTCAGATTATGCTAATGTGTGTTTGATTTAGGGTCTACACACTCTTTCATTTTTGAGAAGTTTTTTAGTAAATTGAGAATTCAATATCAATATATAAATCCTGAACTTATGGTAAAAACACTAGGGGGAAATGCTGAGATAAAAAAAAATTATAAGAACCTTCCTGTCCTTGTGTATGAAAAGAATCTACCTGAAAACCTTATTTTTTTTCCTCTAGTAGAGTTTGATGTTATTTTGGGTATGGATTGGATTTTTATTTATCATGCTAAGATTGACTGCATATCTAAAGAGTTTTCTTTTCAGAAAGATTTTTAGTTTGTGTACAAGAATGAACCCTTACTTTTGATAACTTATCAGGAAGTTGAGAAACTAGTAAAATATGGAAATGAATGTTACCTTGCACATATTTTCGAAAACAAAGGAATTGTTCAGATTAATGATGTTCCACTGGTAAATGAGTACCTTAACGTTTTTTCTGATGAGTTGCCTAGTATTATACCTAATCAGGAAGTTGAATTTACTATTGACTTAGTTCCCGATGCTAAGACAATTTCAAAACCCCCTTATCGAATGTATCAAATTGAACTTTTAGAGTTAGAGAAGAAATTACCGGAGTTATTAGATAAAGGTTTTATTCGACCTAGCACATCACCATGGGGTGATCCTATCTTGTTTGTTAAAAATAAAGATGGTTCAATGATAATTTTCATTGATTATAGAGCATTGAATAACAATACTGTTATGAACAAGTATACTTTGCCTCATATCGATGATTTGTTTGATCAGATCCAGGGAGCTTAGTTATTTTAGAAGATTGATTTGAGGTTAGGGTACCATCAGTTGAATGTAAATAAGTTATATATTCCGAATACCGCATTTTGTACTAGATTTGGACATTATGAATTTTTAGTTATGCCTTTTGGGTTAATCAATGCACCTTCTGTATTCATGGATCTTATGAATATAATTTTCCATGATTTCTTGGATAAGTTTGTGGTTGTGTTCATTGATGATATTTTGGTTTATTACAAAGGTAAATAGGAACATGAAAGTCATTTAAGGGTTGTCTTGAAAACCTTAAAAGAAAAGAATTTGTATGGAAAATTCAGCAAGTGTGAGTTTTGGTTACAAAAAATTTAATTCTCTGGTCACATTGTTTCAAAAAATTTCATAACTGTTGATCCTGCTAAAGCAAAAGTTGTTGAAGAATGACCAAGACCCACAAATATAATAGTGATACGTAGTTTTCTTGGTTTAGAAAGTTATTATCGAAGGTTTGTTGAAAATGTTTCATGGTTATCTATCCCAATTACTATGTTAACTCAAAAGGTGTTAAAATCATTTGGAAAAAAGAATGTGATGATTGTTTTCAGGAATTGAAAAAAAAATTGGTGAATGATTCTATTTTGGCACTGCCTTCCAGAAATGGTGAGTTTGTTATCTACAGTGATGCTTTATTGAAAGGATTTAGTTGTGTCCTAATGAAGAATGATCATGTAATTGCTTATGCTTCACGTTAGTTGAAACCTCATGAGTTAAATTACCCTACACATTTTTTGGAATTAGTTGATGTTGTTTTTTCTTTAAAAAATTGGAGGCATCATCTTTATCGAGTAAAATGTAAAATATATACAGACCAAAAAAGTTTGTAGTATATATTCACTCAGAAAGAATTAAAGATGAGATAGAGAAGATGGATATAATTAATCAAGGATTATGATTTCATGATCCATTACCATCTGGGAAATGAAAATAATGTCGCTGATGATTTGAGTCAAAAAATTAATGGTATATTAAACTTGTTAAGTTTGGAATGAGATCCTTTGGTTTTTGATTTGATGAAATTTGGCATAGAAGTTGTTGGTGTAAGAAATTCCTCTGTTTTATTTCAGGTGTCAGTGAAATCATCTCTATCAAACAGAATTAAGAAATTATAGAATGAAGACAATGAGTTGCAGAAAAAGGTAGAGTTGGTTTAGAAGGGTAAGTTGCCTGATTTTAAAATTGATAATGATTGTGTTTTGAGGTTTGGGAAGAGATTATGTGTGCCATGTGATTCACAGTTGAAGAATGAGTCATTATGTGAAGCTCATAGATCTCTGTTTTCAGTCCATCCTGCCAGTACTAAGATGTACATAGATCTTCAGAAGTATTACTGGTGGGATGGAATGAAAAGAGATATTTATAATTTTATTATGAAGTGTTTGAATTATCAACAGGTTAAAGCAGAGTGACAACTACCAAAAGGGATGCTTCAGTATTTACCAGTGCTAGAGTGGAAATGGGAAAATATATCCATGGAATTCATTGTGAGACTACCAAAGACATCTCGAGGTAAAAATGCAATCTGAGTTATTGTCGATCGATCGACTAAATCTGCTCATTTCCATCCTATTCGAGATACGTTTTCTCTAGATCAACTTTCTCAGTTTCATGTTAAAGAGATAGCCAGGTTTCATGGAATTCCCCTATCCATTGTATTTGATCATGATCTGAGGTTTAATTCTAAAATTTGGGAAGGCATTCAGAAGTCGTTGAGTACTGAATTAAATTTTAGTACAGATTTTCTTCCTCAATCAGATGGAAAGTCAGAATGAACAATTCAAACCTTGGAGGATATGTTACGTGCTTTGTCAATAGATTACTAGGGAAGTTGGGACCAACATCTTTCTTTGGTTGAATTTTCTTATAATAACTATTTTCATTCCAGTATACAGATGGATCCATTTAAGGAATTATATGGGAAGCGATGTCGAACTCCAACTTTTTGGTATGAAGTAGGTGAAAGGAAGTTGATGGGACCAGAATTGGTAGAAGAGATGGCAGAAAAAGTTCAGTTGATTTAGAAGCACATGAGAATAACTCAGAGTAGGCAGAAAATTTATGCGGATAACTAGAGGAAGGATCTTTATTTTGAGGTAGGTGATCATGTCTTTCTCAAAGTTTCTCCATGGAAAAGTGTAATGCATTTTGGTAATAAGGGAAAGTTGAGTCTGTGGTTCATTGGACCTTATGAAATCAGGGATAAAGTTGGATCAGTTGTGTACATAGTGTATTTACCTCCATGTTTATCCCAAGTACACAATTTTTTTCATGTTTCAATGTTGAGAAAGTACATGCCAGATCCATCTCATGTTTTGAGCCCAGAGGTAGTTTAGTTGGAAGAGAACATCTCTTTTGAGGAACAACTAGTCCTGATTCTTGACCAAAGAGAGTAGGTGTTTCAGAATAAGGCAATTCATTAGGTAAATGTTTTGGGAAAAAACCATATGGTTGAAGAGGCAATGTAGGAATATGAAAAATGCTATGATGGATAAATACCCCCACTTATTTGATCAGTAAATAAAAATTGTAAGGACGTAATTTCCCAAAGGGGGGAAGGATGTAACATCCCAGGTAAATAAAGAATAAGAAATTTTCATATTTATAAATATTTTTGAATTAAATATTAAATTTACTTTAAAGGGGATTCTATGTTCAATGGAGTACCCAATATGCAACAACAAACTTCTTTGAAATCGTAAGTTGCACACAACATTGGGTCATACTGAAAAATAATAATATAATATTATTTTAAATGGTAGTTAACACCTAGCTGTTGTATTAGAGGGAATGAATAGAACTAACTACAATATGAATATACATGTTTGTTAAATGCTTTTACATTTATCCAATAAATTTTAGAGGCTTAAAATAAGAAAGAATCCAATTTTAAGCATAAATACTCTAATATTTTTTAAAGGGTCGATTTACCACCTTTTGATGGTGAACCATTTTTAAATATAGTTTTTCTCACTTTTATATGTTCTATTTAACAAAATAATATTCTTCTTTAAGATTGGGACATAAAAATTTACTTTGGATGAAATTTTGGTATTTTTCTGATAATGTTCAATTTTTAATGAATAGTGAAAATACTATATTTTAATTCAAAACTGACTTTTAATCTAATTTATTTATAAGGATAGATTATATTTTTGATTGGTTTTAAAGTGTAATTAGATTATATTTTTACCAATTAATCCAATTTTAGTCATTTTAAGTAATTTTCCTTTGAAATTGGACATAAACAAGTGTCAATCTTTTGATAGTTATTATTTCTTAAAAACACGCTTTTTGTTTTAACAACGAGAATTAATTTTAAATTAATTTATTCCACTTCTATGATTTGAATTTGGAAAAATTTATTCCATATTTTGTATTAGGAGGTCCAAATTGTGTAAATAGGTAAATTTTATTTTTAGACATTATGAATATTTACTTTAGTAAATATTTTATTTACCATGGTTAAAAGATAAATCTAGTAAACAAGGAAATAAATAATATTATAATAATATTAAATTATTCTAACATGTTTCATAATACTATTTTTTGATACATTTCTAACCATGGGAATCCTTGGGTTGATTTTGGGACCCCATGGAGCCACATGGGAGTGATAATGACACTTTATATTAATTAATTTAAAGTAAGGAAAAAAATGACACAAACATATATCTTTTAGTAAATCAATTATTACATGGGGTTTTGATAAGTTATATCTTGGACTATAAATATTCATTTGAAATATAAAAATATTTCCTAAATCATGGTATTTTTTTTATAATTTTAAGACATCAAATAAATAAAATTATTTATGACACAATAATGATTCAATGTTTACCTCATTAATGAACGATTTAAATAAATAAGATTATAATACTTAAAACAATATCCAAAACCTGTCCAATTATTATTTTATGATGTTATTTCTAATTAGATTCATCTTATATTTTACTTTAATAAGTTTTTGATCTTTAGAAACTGAAAATCATTATATAATAAAATAATATTTTTAAACTTTCCTAAAGAGCCCCTCCTCCCCTTATAAAAAGCCCTCACCTCAAACCCATTACTCACACCTCTAAATCCCCTTGTATCATCCAACCTCTGTAAAAATAATCTCTAAAGATCTCTCTATTCCACCTAGAAGCATTACCTTAGGTATAAGGCACTTCAAGAAATCTTTTTCGTTCAAACCAAAGGGAGTTACCCGATTTAAAGGTAACGTCTTCTCTTAAGTTATTTTCTTTTTTTTACTTCTACACCCCTAAAATATTTTTATTACTTTATTTTATAACAAACCCAGTATAATAAATATATTAGTTTGTTTTTATTATAAGTATTATAACTACACTTACTCACACCTTTGTCAAATGGGTAAAGAACATACTGTTTCTGTGGACGGCGATCTACTGCCTCACAAAACGATGATTGTTCAATATTATCCTACCACCTCTTAGGGTTGACATAAAGATGGAAATTTATTTATATGTGATATATATTATATTTATATTGTTTCTATTCTTCTTTATTTTTCATTTATAGAATAACTTTATGGTTTCCATAGTGGGTAAATATGATAATTTCAATTTTAGGATGTGCGGACTACCGCCCCCTCAAAGTGATATGACTCGGTCATGTCATACATGGAACGTATAAAGGATGGAGTTAATAAAATTATATATGATATTATACTGGAATTATAATATACCTATGTATCATTATATTTTCATTCTATTAAATATTAAATAGAAATGAAAGTAGTAGCATTCATGCGTACGTACAGCTTACCGTCTCCATGAACGGTGTATTTCATTTCTTATCTCCAAATGTTATATACTATTATAAATACATATATATATATATATATAGAATATATATGATATATATGATATCTACATCATTAATACCATTCTAGAGATAATTTACTTTTGACCACATGAAAAACTTGTAATTATAAGAAGTTCATTTTTGACTCAAGTACCAAATATCAACAAAATGACCATTATTAACTTAAATGATTAAATGATGTTTATAACATGGTAAAAATTGATATTAAAGGAATAATAAACTTGAAAAAGGTTATTGAGAAAGTATAAATTAACTTTAGCTTATTATTCAAGAGATTAAATAACGAACAGGTCAAGTCAGACGCGAGGTAAGGGACTTCGTCTCAATCACCTTTCATTGAGGCATATTTTGATTTCTACATGACTCTCTTTTATACAGTGTATAAACCCCTTATAATTTTCATTTCATTAAAAGGGAATATTTTTTTATGAGGTGTTTTACTAAATGACAAAAAAAAGAATGTTTCTTTTAACGTAAGCGGTGACAATGACATTTTCCGCCACCGTGAGTATTATTTGATCTTTGGATTCCTTAACAAGATGTAATGTTTTTAAAAGGAAAATAAATACCATATACTCTTTTACGTATTTTGGTATTGAAAATGGTTTTGATAATGTAATTTTTATGTCAATATATTTAAATGATATATTGTGATTGAAATATGTAAATTTTATCATTCCTTTATGTTTGTTTTATGTGTTATGAATATGTTATGGTTCTTGGGAATTATTTACGTATATGGGTGGTTCTGTGATAAACCTAGGGTGGGTGAGCCCGAGATAGATCTCCAATGCATTGGGTAAAGTGAGGGAGGTAAATGTGAATGTTTCTCCTAATATATTTAGAGAATATACTGTGATGGGTATTCCAAATGTAACTCCCTACGTAGTTGAGAAAGCTACAACGTAAGTATGTTATGGATGCCACAAGTTACCATTATGATTTATGTTTTCTATGTGTTATTCATAAATATTATGATTTCATGAGTTATTTTAAAAATCTTTTGTTTTGATGGACTAATTTTTCCTTTATTTTATAACCCTTATTTATATTTTTATGCTCATCCCATGTTTTTGAAATGTTTTTAACCGGAATTAAAAATGAATAGGGTCATGGATGGTATCAAGGAAATTTCATGCTGTGTAAAACATGGAACTAGACATGAATCTTTTTTTCAAGAGTTATTATTTCATAAAAAAATGGAAACTAAGTATAAGTGTCTACTTTGTAATTTCTGAGATGTAATGTAATAGTTATGGCCTAATACTCTAAAACTGTAAACCTGAAAAGATCCTCAATGTGTATTATTAACTTAATTAAATATTATGTAATGTTTTAAGGTTGGGTCCTTATAACTTGGGTTAAATGATGGAATATCATCAAAATGTTCACAATTACTTCTCCCATTGGGTTGGGCATCTGACTGGGGTAGTCAAAATAATTACCCTTCTAATTGGATGTTTACCCAATTCCTTATTTTTTTCCATTAGCTAGAATAAAGGAAAATTTATGAAATGAGTATTTTTAACTATTAAACACATAAACATGAATGTAATAGAATTAAGGGTATAACTTAAACATGATATTTATTCCTTAACTTATAAATTTCTAGGCTTCAATCTATGTTACCCATAATATATTTCCAAATATAAACTCTTTTGGGAATTTTTTCCCTTAATAATAGTTCATAATGAGCTTCTGAATTTATCAAATCTTATCCCTAAGGAGTGTCAAACCAGGTGTGTAGAAAGTAATGTTGTTGTGAACCAGTTCATGATTGAGTTTATCTCAATGTATTTTTTTCTAGGTTTTACCCCTAGGTAGATTTGTGCTAGATCCATATCCACTTGTAATATCTAGAGAGGAATGTATTTGATAGGAAACCACTTAATCTCTACTTTACCAAAATTTATGGATGACTTCTTATGTTTAGTCTTATTCCTAAGTATTTTTCTAAAGTTTTATAATCTTAATACTAAAAATAACTAAACTTTCTTTTAATACCGACTATCACAATATGTGCCTTTATTATAGATCAATTCATGATTTGTTACATAAGATTACACATAATATAACCCAGAAGATCGAGAAGTCTAGTGTCTTTAGGTAATTAGGTGAATTAAAAAACAACTTAAAATAAGGGGTATATATCTATTACTGAAAACTTATTTAACATGATTATAATATTCCATCATACTTAAAACTCTATGGGATAACCTAGGGGCGTACATAAGTAAGGGGTGAGCTATAAATCCTAGTAAGGGAATAAGAAAATAATAACTTGAAAAAGGAATTTCATGTTAGATAATAGTAATATCAATAGAAAATAAAATAGTTTAGAATAATAAATGTGAATAATGAGGCATGGTATAACATGATAACATAATGGTAACATGGTAATGTGGAAACAACTTTAAACATGACATCATAATCATAAGTTAATGTTAACCACCAATATGTCATAACATAATGTGATTAAGATAACCTATGGTGCACTAAACATGGAATATAATGATTCTAAAACATTATCCAATGCATTGGGGATCTATCAAGGTTCACCCAATATTTAATCTATAAGGCGCTCACCCGACGCTATCTGGGCGCACCCATCACAATAATATCATGTACATGAATTAGTGTGCCACATAGATCATATAACATGAGGAAATATTTCAGGAAATTTAATCCCATGATATTGGATTTTGGATTATATATATTTAATTCCCCAATGAAATAAGTATAAATTCATAAAGTTGAATACCATTGATAGGAAATCAGTATAGGTACTCACTACACAATTTTTTGGCATAAAAAAACACTGTTAAAATTCAACTACATAATGGGGGAATATAAATATTCATTGAGGAAAAAATGGGAGTGAAAGAGTATTTTAATCAAATTTAAATAAAAATGGAAGCAAGAGGTATGTATAAAAACATAACCAAACAAGCACAAATGAAAATAATGAGGCATAACATAAAAGAGGTTATTGAATAAAAAGGAGAGAGGGAGATCCCTCACCTTGAGAGGGTGATTCAAATAGTTTGGGAGGAGATTCTTGAGAGCTTAGGGGAACCTTGAAAGGACTCTAGAGAGTGGAGGGAAGAGTAAGGACATTTGATAAGTTTTTTTTGGTAAATATAAATGGGAGATTGGGTGGGTTTATATAGGAAAAGAGAGAGGAGTTATTTATTATTTCCCAAACACAAGTTTTGGACTCTATATAATAATTTAATAAAAACCAAAAAACTTCCCATATTTTTTCCCAAGGTTATATCCAAAGGGGAGTGGTTTTAATTATTTTATAAGGAAAATGGATGATATTATTAAAATATTACCCTTGGTGATGTTGAAGTGTGTCATGTTCTTAAAGAAATGGTTTTAAAAACATAAAATATATTATATGTTTTGGAAGAATCATTAAGGATTTACAAAATTAATAAAATAACCTCAAAAAGAATTCATTTAAATAGGAAACATAAATTTGGGGGTGGATATAATTTATAGGATTTATTACATCACTTTTGGGCCATTATGATTTCATAGTACACACCACATACTTATACCGTATTTAAATTTTACATGAAAATTTGACTATCTCAAAAAATTATAAAAAATTCACCGTTGGATAATTTGGATGTTATGATTCCAAAAATAAAATTTATCTTATACAAATAATTGTATAAATATGTGAATATTCATTTTTAAAATATTAATCAACATTTATTGAGAAACGTTTGGTTTTTTCACAATAACTATTTATAACCCCGTATAATTTTTTTTTCTTTCATAAAATTATATTATAAAAAATAATTAATAAATATTATTCAATAATAAAATTTTAATAAAATATAATTTATTTAAAAAATTCATTAATTTATCAAAAGGAATGCCTTAATTGAAATTACATATTATCCAAAAATATAATTTGTTTTTTTAATATAAATAATTTATAAAGTAACAGTAATAACATGTAAATATGACCATTATTCTATTGAAAATGCAATATACATATTTATATTATTATGGTCTTGATACATAGAATATTACTACCCCAACAAATGCCCCGAGGGTATGGTGTGTGACGGTGAGACTTTTATTTGGTGGTTCAGCAAACATGGATTGGAATGTGATCTCAATGATCTTGAACTTTTCCCATAAAAGTTTTTGATCATTCTTTAGTTGTTGGATATCATCTTGGACTTGGTCAAGGGTGAAAGACAATGATTCTATATCCCTTAAAAGCTCTGATAAATGGGATTCATATGGTACGATCCTATTGGTTGAGTCCATCACTTCTTTTGTCCATGTCAATTGAATTTCCCAAAACCCTTTATTTATACTAATCATATGATCACTGTTCAATAGATATGTTAACAATGGTAATGATACTTAATGGTATTTTAAGCCTGATAGGATATAATAAAACCAAGGAAGTGAATTTATTTTCACTACTAAAAGAAACCTTCAACATCACTGGCCTTTATCAACGCTAGCTATAAGGGCCAATAAAGGGTACCTTTTATCAGCTCTAAAAAAGAAGTGATAAAGGTACCCTTTATTAGTGCTGAAAAAGTGTAACCTTTATGATTTCTTTTATTTAGCACTGATAAACGGTACCCTTTATCATCACTTTATTTTTATCACTAATAAAGGGTAGCCTTTATCAATACTTTTTTAGTATGGATAAAGGTATAAAATAAAATTAAATAATTAAACAAATAATTTTCTTTAAAAATATTATTGTTTTTATTAATTAAATAATTTTTGATAAAAATGAATTAATTGAATATAAATATATATAAATTATAAAAATTAATTAATAGAATATATTAAATATATAGATATGTAAAATGAATAAAATTAAACAAATTAAACAAATAAAAATTAAAGATGAGCAAATTAATAAATTTTTTAAACATTTTATTAATTAAATAATTATTGAAAAAAATGAATAAATTTAATATACATATATATTAAATATAGATATATAAAATGAATAAATAATAATGATTAAACAAAAAAATTAAAAATGAATAAATTAAAAAATTATTAAAAAAATTATTAATGAAACAATTATTAATAAAAATAAATAATTTTAATATACACAAATATTAATTATAAATAGTAGTAAATAATATATATTAAATATAAATATATAGAAAATGAATAAAATGTAATAATTAAAAACATATTGTAATACAACACTTATTCTCATTGGTTTGAGAATACAATAAATCATTACTTGGCCTTAGGCGACACCCCCAAGATGCCAAAGGCTGGAAATAAATGCCGAAGGGTTTCAAATGAAAGTTGGGGATGATTTATCCTTTAATAACTAAAACCATGAATCCAACAAACCATAACAAAAAAACTCACCATATGATTCATGAATTAATGAAAGATAACTCACCCAGTTCATTAATATGAAAACCAAACCGAAGCATACTATAGAGGAAGACAAAGAAACTATTAAAGTAAATAGAATAAATACAACTAATTAAATCAAATATTACAACAAGAATCCATGATCCAAAAGCTCCATTATCTAATCACCAAAGAGCCCAAGTATCATGAGGTGGTTCTAAATACATGTGATACTTTACCTTTTCTCTAGTCCTAGAAGATAACATCTGCAAAAGCACCAAAGTTTCAAAGAATGGGTGAGTATAAAACTCAATAGGCATTCCCCCAATGACTTCCCTACTCATTCCATAAGAAAATAAAAGTTAGTAACATTTATATAAAACCATTTATATAAAACAATTATAAAAAATAGTTTATAACTTAATATAAACTAGTTTCCAAACCCTTTATAACTAAAAGTAAACAAGTGAGATTTAATCAAAATTTCCAACAGCTCACAATTTCAAAAAAACATCCAATCAAGTATTTAAAACAATTTCTCAATATCATTTTGGAATAACCATTTCATTGTTCACAAGACACACACACACATGCATACTTCATTCCGACAGTTCCATACTCGTGAGTAGTCTCTGGTCCAATCACCTTGTTTCCCATTGACACATGCCCCCAATCTAGGGTCATTTACCTTTTACCCCATTAGCACACATCCCTTATTTAGGGCCCATAAATTATGAACTCACACAACACACCATGTATTCCAAAACTATTTCAAATAACCATTTCAACAAATTTCAATAAAAACGTTCTTTTATTAAAACCAATAAATAAAACAATTCCAAAAACTCACTGAATTTCAATAAAATAATTAATTTTATTAAAAAACTTTTAATCAAATACATTTACTATAATTCTAGAAAAATTAAATTTTAAAATCTTCATTTTAAAATCAAGAATCAAACACTTCATTCAAGAACACCAATTTTATAGATTTCCACAAACCATCACCAAAGAGGGTTTATAAGAACCATGAAGCAGCCAATTCATAATAAAATCCACACAAATTAATAAATTTGAAAGCATTAAATTTAGTTCTACTAAGATTAGTCGAGAGTGAATCCACCCACCACAACTATTTTGATGAAAACTGAAAACGGACGAAGAACGCTCACGAAACCGGGTAATAATTCCATGAAACCACCTTAGATATCTTCTCCAATAAACCAAGAGATAAAATACCATCATATTTGGCATCCTAAAACTTATATCTACCAATAAAAGGCATATATCTAAGAAAAATAGAGGAGGGGATAAGTAGATCTTAGCAGTTCAAAGAAAACGTGGCAAGAACGGTGAGGAATGATGAAATACTATAAGAAATAGGTGTCTAATCCCCAAGGGAAGGCTCTAAATAGATTAAAATTCACTTGGTAGAGGTTTATCAGCCTTAAAGAGAGAATAATCTTGAGTTAGATTAGTTTTGGGTGAAAAATGAAGCCTATAGAGTCAAAAACGTGTTAGATCCACTTTTTGGATCTCATTTTAACCCCGCGTGTGGTTTAGTCACCTCATTAAGAAAACCATGTAATAAACATGCATTATCTACTGTATTAATAATAACCTCTCATTTCATTCTCACATGTTCTCTTAACCATGCACCCACCATGCTGAAGCTACTGTCTAATAACTGCAACTATGAAAAGTTTAAACTAGGATTCTACATAGTTTAGACAAACTATGTGCATCCCGTGCACCTCCCATTTATCCCCAAAAAATTCAACAAGAACTAAAAACCCTCCCAAAATTTACCCTTAAAAGTTATAACCATGAAAAAAAGGGTTACATACCCGAAACTGGGGGTACTACATTCTCCCCACCATGGTCCATTTTGTCCTCGAAAAGTAGAAAACCATCCTTGACTGGAAAGAGGTTTGGACACTGCTATTTCATTTCCTTTTCATGTTCCTAAGTCTCTTCTTGAATTTGACCATGTTTCCATAAAAAATACACTAGGGCGTTGATATTTTCAGGCAAGAATTTATCTTTCCTATCCATAATCTGTGCTGGGATATGTACCAACAAAGCATCTGGATCTAGGTCAACGTGATCCCATCTAATCACATGGTCAGGATTAAGCTGACACTTTTTCAGTTGAGATACGTGGAACACATTATGAACTGAACTGAATTGAGGTGGAAATGAAAACCAATATTCCATATCTCTAACCTTTTTCAGTATCTCAGAAGGGCCAATGTATTAAGTAGATAGCTTTCCCTGCTTCCCAAAATGACGATGTGCAAGCCTTAGAGAGATTCTTAAGAGCACATGATCACTCACCATAAAAGACAACGAACTTCGATGATGATCTGCATATTATTTTTGACAGCTCTGAGCTATCTCCATCTATTTCCTGATCAACTAAATATTCTCTACTATTTATTAGACAATTCTTGGCCCAACTAGTGAAATATAACTAGTTTTCACAAAAAAAGTGGAGAATGACAAGGATTCCCATACAACACTTCAAACGGTGCCATTTATATTGAGGTATGATAGCTGTTATTATATGGGGACTCCAACAAAGGTATATTCTCTTCCCATGAGCCACCAAAATCCATTACACTATCCCGCATGAAGTCTTCCAACACCTGTATCGTTCATTAATATTGGACATCTGTCTGAGGATGTTACACTATACTCATAGTCAACTGAGTCCTAAGGGACTTCTTTATGTATTTATAGAAACTAGACATGAACCCCAGATCTCTATCTAACATGATCAAAACTGGTATACCATGTCTCTTTACCACTTCGTGTATATAGATTTTTGACAGATCCTCCACCGTATAAGTTTCATGAATAGGGATGAAATGGGATGACTTTGTGATACGATCCACTATAACCCATATGGAATCATGGATTTAGACTATTCTTGGGAGACCTGTAACAAAATACATGGCTATCTGCTCCATTTTCCACATTGGGATAGGTAAGGACTACGACATACCAACTGGTAGTTGATGTTCTACCTTAACCCGTTAACTAGTTAAGCACCTTGAAACGAACTTAGCCACTTTCCATTTCATACCAATCCACCAAAATTGTGCCTCCAATTCCCTATAAATCTTTTGTATTCTTGGATGTAAAACCCATTTGGAATATTGGTAAGCATGAAGTAGTTTTTATTGACAATCTATAGGTACCATCATTTGATATCTGAACCACAAAACCGAACTCCCATCAGGTTTCTAGCCCTCAATGGTCTCCCCAACATTGAGTTTTAAACTCAATGAAACACATTCAAAATCATATATTTATGCCTCATTTACCATATTTACCAAATCTAGAATAATCATGAATGAAATGAAAACTAAAAAATCACCTCGGTCTTCACATTTGACATGCATGTCGGCTAGGACCGACATCAACTATCATTCATCTAAAGCTTATTTTTACAACTGAGCATAATACTTTCTACTTAATGTATCTGCCACAGAATTCTATTTTCTTGGTGTATACATCAATTCAAAGTAAAACATTTGAAGATACTCTATCCATATCCTTTTCCTCAAATTTATATCTCTTTGTGTGAAAATATGTTTCAGGATCTTATGATTTGTGAACATAGTGAATTTCTCACCAAAGAGATAGTGACACCAATTCATCAAGGCATGGATGACCATAGATAATTCCAAATTGTGTGTTGGATAATTATTCTCATGAAATCTAAACTTCCTTAATCCATAATAAAAAAATGATCTATTTTTATAAGAACAAATCCCAAACTACATCCCTAAGCGTCATAGTATACCACGTAACATTGTCCTGATTTCAGAAAAATCAAGATAGGTACAAATGTTAGGTGAAACTTTATCTCATGAAAATAATTTGGGCTTTATTCACTCAATTATAATGGAACATTAATCTTTTTCAATGATGTCATAGGTGATTTTAGTCATGAGATGTCATGGAAAAAGCATAAATAATAACTATCAAGACCAAGAAAGCTTCATATCTCAAAGATGTTATTCAGAGGTTGGCAAGAGATAACAACTTCTATCTTCTATGGATCTACATAAAAACCTTGTTCATAAATTACATGGTCAAGAAAGAATACTTCTTATATCCAAAACTCACACTTTGATAGTTTTTCATACAAATGGTGGTATCTCAAGATTCCCAACACTATTATCAAGTATTCCTCATGCTCAACCCTTATCCTTGAATATGCCAATATGTATTCCATGAACACCACAAAAAAAGAATCTAGATATCACTAGAATATATGATTCATTAAATCCATAAAGACCATTGGTGCATTCATAACACTGAAAGGAATTACAATGTGTTCATAATGGCTATATCTGATTTTCAAATCTATCTTTGGAATATCCTCCTTTTGAACTCATAATTGGTAATATCCTGATCACAAGTCAATCAGGGAGAACCACTAAGATCCCCTCAAATAATTGAATAGGTCATCAATACATGGTAGTGGATATAGATTCTTAATTGTAACTTGGTTAAGATTATGATAATCCACACAAAAACTTAGAGTTCCATCTTCTTTATTCACGAACAAGACTGGTGCTGCCCATGGAGATGTGCTTGATCAAATGAAACCTTTTCCTTCCAGCTCATCCAACTGCACTTTAAATTACCTTAAATTTTTTGGATCCATTATAGAAGACAAAAGATAAATAGGACTGGTCATCGAGAGAACATAAATTGGAAACTCCACTTTCTTTATAGGTGGTAACCCTAAGAAGTTATTGGAAAACACATCTAGAAATTGATCAAAAAATAAAAGAAAAATAATATCCATGATATCTTTTATCGATGCCAAGGTCAAAACCACATACTAGTAAGAGATTATTCCCTCTACTGGTGCCAACAATCTTGTTTCACCTATCTTTAGAACCCTTTTTCATCTAAAGATATGTTAAATTCCATCCTAAGTTGTAAAAAAAAATCATTCTGCTATAAAAGATGTTGTGCGCCTTGAATTTTCTCAACCGATCCATAACCAAGATTACATCATAGAAATTGATCTCTAACACTGAGAAGTCCCATTTCTGCTAAGCTCTATCTACAGTTACAGAAAATTCTCTACATACAAAGGCTCAACTTTCTCTTTTTCCAAGAGGAGTTTGAAGTTTAATCATAGAAGGAATCATCTCTACTTTTAAACTTAGAAAAGAAACAACATAAGAAGAAATGAAGGAATTCAATGAACCAATATCAAACAACACTTTCATAATGTTATAATTCAAAATAATCATACCTATCACCATATATGGTCTAGCCTGATCATCCAAAATCATCTTCTCATCTCCATACAACTACCTCATCACTAAACTCTTCTCCTCATTTTCATGATGAGATTTCCCTTGTTGAAGAGTCATGGTGTTCTGAGAATAACCATGGATATATTTTCTCTATTAATGAGACTGATTTTGTTTCCCTCATCCCATTAGAGCATATGATTCTTATGACACTTGAGAAGTGTCTTGAGCACCTAACCTTGGATCACTACAGAAATAAAATTGATGATACCCCATCTTCTTGTATTTATGACATGATCTAGGTTGTTCTGTACACTCTTTCTTTAAGTGGTCAAGAAAATCACATTGGAAATAGCCCACTTATCTCTTAGGTCATGGAGGAATATTCACTAATCCAACCATCTGATTTTGAGTCATGTTCCCACCATGGAAATAGGTGGCCCTATTCTTCTTACATCTAGCATTTTAGTTCCCACTATTTACCATAGGTATTATCATACTTCCTCCTCCCATAGATCATAATATATCATGTTAATCCACTATCTCTCTATTTACTATTTCTGTATAATCTATAATACAGACCACCACAATCTTTGATCGAATATACTACCTTATCCTTGATTCAAAGATGTGTTCCTTCAAGGCTGCACTCACTGCAACTTCTAGTGAAACCACACTAAATTCATGAATTTAGCCACATATTCTGTGATAGAGAGACTGTCCTTCTTTAGACTGAAGAATTTCATCATTTTCTAGATCCTAAACGTGTGAGGATAGAATTTTTTATTTAAAAATTCCTCAAAATCCTCCCAACTAAGGCCTTGATCCAGTTTATCTTGCACCACTAGTTCCCACCACTGGTTTGAAAGATCCTAGAGAATATAAGTGGTCAACTCAACCTTCAACTACATTGTTGTTCCAATGTAATTGAAGATACTATTCATCCTATTTAGTCACACCTCTCACTTTTCTTGTTCATAATCACCATAGAAGACGGGTGGATTCTGTTTCATGAACTAGATAGAATGATCCACATGTCTTGGATAATCCCTCTGGTTCCCTATATCCACATCTTGGAATTCTTGGAAAAGATTCTGAACCAGCTATTGGTTCACATGTGGTTCAGGTGAAAGCACATTCTTCGTAGCTTCTTCTAGTTGGTTTTTACATCACCTACCGAGTTCCATTTTCTAAACAAACAACAAACTATATAAATCTCTATCTCTAGTAACTAAAGGATCATCATTTCAATTTCTATCACATAAACCAACACAACATTATTTTCCAAAATCAACCTTTTCCTAGTTTAACCATTTTTTAAAATCCATTATTGCTTTTGAAAATCAACCCATTTTCAAAATTTAAAAAACCATTCCCTTTTTAAAATATTTCATTTGAAAATAATTTCAAGATTTTTCAGAAATCATCACAATTAATCACATAATATATCATTTTTCCAAAATGAAATATGAAATAATATTAGGAATTCATTCCTCTAATGCATGTCATGCTCGCCTCATTGGCTAACCCCATGATAATGAGATTGCAATATCCTATAAGGAAATCCAAAACTCTTATGTACCCAAATCCTTGGTAACTTGAAGTTCAACATAAAAATGCTAGCTA
Source organism: Viscum album (assembly GCA_963277665.1). Lineage (NCBI taxonomy): Eukaryota > Viridiplantae > Streptophyta > Magnoliopsida > Santalales > Viscaceae > Viscum > Viscum album. The sequence continues at coordinate 1,848,172,071 of OY728150.1, forward strand.
CATATTTTTATGCTCAATATTTCATTTCTTCACGGTCTTACTCTTTTATATGATTCCAAACCATGGAATAGATAATAATGAATTCAAATCCAAGGCCAATAAACTAAAGTCCACTAGTTAAGCAAGGACCGAACATGTGGAGACCATTTGTAATGACCCACTTATTCTCACTAGCTTGAAAATACACTGAATCATTATTGGGCCTTAAGAGACATCCCCAAGATGCCAAAGGCTGGAAATAAATGCTAAAGGGTTTCAAATGCAAGTGGGGGACGATTTACCCTTTACAAACTAAAACCACGAACCAAGAAGACCATAACCAAACAACTCACCATATGATGAATGAATAAATCAAAGACAAGCCAACCAATTAATTTATATAAAAAACACACCAAAGTATACTAAAATAGAAGAAAAATAAACTATCAAAGTAAATAGTGGAAATAAAGCTAATAAAATAAATGATGATTACAAGACTCCATGATCCATAATCTCTGTACTCCAATCACCAAATAACCCAAGTATCATGAGGTGGTGCTAAATAAGTGTGATACTTTAACTTTCCCAAGTCTTAAAAGATATCATCTGAAAAAGCACTAAAGTTCCAAAGTAGGGGTGAGTATAAAACTCAGTAGGATTTCTCCAATGACTTCCCTACTCACTCCACTAGGATAGAAAAGTTAGTAACATTTATATAAATCCATTCATGTAAAAAAACTATCCAAAATAGTTTACAACTAAATATAAACAAGTTTCAAAACCATTTAAAACTAAAAGTAAACAAGTTCTATTTAGAAAAATTTTCCCACAAGTCATAATTCTATAAAAACATCCAAACATGGATTTAAAACCATTTATCAATATCATTTTGGAATAAACATTCCATTTTTTCACAACACACCGACACATGCATGCTTCATTCTGACAGTTCTATACTCATGAGCGGTCTCTTTTCCAATCACCCGATGTCCCACGGATACATGCCCCAGATCTAGGGCCACATACCTTTTACCCCACTGATACATGTACCATATTTAGGGATTTTCAAGAATGAAATCACACAGTACCCCATGTATTCCAAAACCACTTCAAATAACCATTTCAACACACTTTAATAAAACTATTCTTTTATTGAAAACCAATAAACAAACCAATACCAAACACCCATTACATTTCAATAAAACCATTCCTTTTATTGAAAAAAATTTAATCAAATCCATTTACCATAATTCCAGAAAAATCACATTTTAAAAACTTCTTTTTGAAATCAAGAATCAAATACTTCATTCAAGATCCCCAATTTTGCAGATTTCCACAAACCATCACTAAAGAGGGTTTTTGACAACCATAAAGTATAAAATTCACAATCAAATCCCCAAAAATTAATCATTTTTAAATCATTACATTCACTTATACTAATATGAGTCAAGACTGAAGCCACCTACCTTGACCGTTTTGACAAAAACTGAAAACGAATGAATAATGTTCATGAAACCGGGTAAGAATTCCACGAAATGACCTTATATCTCTTCCCCTATCAACAATGAGACAAAAAATCATCATATTTGGAATCAAAAAACTTATATCTACCAATAACGGGAATAGATTAGAGAAACCAAGAGGATATCAGAAGTAGATATAAGTAGATCTAAGAAAACGTGACAAGAACGATGAAGAATGATGACAACCATATGAAATCATCTTCTAATCACCAGGGAAAGCTCCAGATCGATTCCAATTTTCTTGGGAGAGGTTGTACAACCTTCAAGAGAGAAGTATCTCAAGTTAAGGCTATTTTAGATGAAAAAAAGCCTATAGAGTCAAAAACATGCAAGACCCACTTTTTTAGGATATCATTTTAACCCTGCGCACGACTTAGTCACATAGTTAGACAAACCATGCACTAACCGTGCATTAGCTACTGTCTAAAGAATAACCTCACACAACCTCCTTACATGGTCTCCTAACTTTTCACCTATCGTGCCGAATATATTATTAAACAACTGTAACTATGCACGGTTTCTACAAGTATTCTGTTCGGTTTAGACAAATCGTGCGCCTCCCCTTTAGCCCAAAAAACTTTCCATAAGAACTCCAAAACCTCCCAACATTGACCCTTAAACTTTATAACCATGAAAAACATAAAGAAAGGGTTACATACTAGAAACTAGTGGTACTACACATATTAGTGTCTTATTAATTTTTAATATTGTTTGATTTTTCAATTTCACATATATCAAATGTGTGTTACATTGATTTCACATATATATATGTAAATAATTAATTTTTATATACAACTCACACAAAAAAATATTTACGCAATTAATGAAATCTTATATAGAAACATATACACCTACTATCTATGTAATTTATTCAAAATTTAGCATAATTTATAAGTTCATTTTAACATGATACATTTAATATATTAATTTTTTAATCGGTCATTTTTTTAACATAATTATAGTTAAGTATTATTTATTAAATTTTAATATTTTTTTTATTTTTATTGAATTTAATAATTTTTAGTGTTTATTTATATATATTTATTTACTATGTCTTAGTATTTTTAATATTTATTCATCCTTACTTTAATATGTACAAACTTTTTTAATAATTTACATTTAATTAATAAAATTTATCCATTTTCTCATTATTTTTAAAGTGTACTAATTTTTAAATTTTTAATTTCACTCATTTTTAGAATTCATGTATTTAAGATTATATATTCATAAATAATGTTAAAAATATATTTGTAAATAAATATTTTTATAAATTTATATTTACAATATTTATAAATCTATATAATTATAATTAATATAAATAAATTAATATTATTTTCTAGAAATTTGTTTAAATAATTATTAAAAAATAATTATATATATATAAATAAATATAAAATTATAATAAATTTATTTAAATAATGAATATTTTATATTTATATTTATATTTATATTTATATTTATATTTATAGTTATCTTTATACTTATCTTATATATATATGAATATAATTATATAAATATATATATAATGATATAATATTGAAATGTTATTTTTTCAAAAAGTATTTATATTTTTATAAATAAATAAATATATATTTAAATAATTATAAAATTATAATTAATATATTTAAATAATGAATATATATACTATATTTATATTTATATTTATATTTATATTTATTTATTATATATATATAATTATAGAAATATATATAATGATATCAATATATTTATAATTATAAAATTATAATAAATATATTTAAATAATGAATATATTTAGTATATTTATATATATTTATATTTATTAACTATATATATAATTCTATAAATATATATATGGATATAAATATATTTATAATTATAAATAAATAATTATAAATAAATAATTATAAATAATTATAAATATATTTATTTATATATATATTTATAATATTATATATTTTTAATTATGAATAAAAATTATAATTTTAAAAAAATGTATGTATATAATTATAAATAAATAATTTTATATTTCAATAATTATAAAATAGTAATAAATGAATATATAATTATATAAAAACATTTTCAATTTTTTTAATTATAATTATAATTATAAATCCTTTATCAGTGTTAAATTTTTAACACTGGTAAAGATTCCTTTTATCAGCACTTTTCATTTTAGAACTGATAAAAATGATCATTATTAGTACTGATAAAAGTGTCTTTGGTCTATTTAATAGAACCCCTATCGTGACTAATTTATTCATGATTCTCAAGCTCTTACAGAACTCCCCTGTCATCGGTGCTCCATATCCACGTTCTCCCAGACGAATCAAGGATAGAATCCAAGTATGGTATTTTCCCATTTTTTCTCTCATTTATTGCTTGTTTGGGTTTTTTGGTTTATGTTTTTGTGCTGTTCACAACCATGAAGAACCCTACATCTGTTCTCCCATGGAGAACCAATGATGTCAGCTAGTTACTAACTTTGAATCACTGATGATTGGTTTCTTCAACTTGTTGTGCTTCTGTGAGGCCTGTGAGGAGAGTATATGATTTTTTATCATATATGATTTTTATATGTTGTTTCATGTTCCAACGAAAGTTTCAATTAGGGTTGAAAATGAACTTTCTTTTTTTTTTCTCTGTTCGGCGTAGAATTGGAACTGTTATGTAGCTTTTTGTTTACTGAGTGTTCGAATCCCTCTCTTTCCAGAATCTTTCATCACCTAATTCAATTTTAATGACCAAAAAATGTATAAAAAAAAGAATCCGGTTAGAATTATTTATATATTATATATATGATATATATTTGATATATTTCAACTCTATTGATGGAAAATGTAAATGGGTTGTGTGATTAACATATTATAGGCCACCATGATTTGTATTTCACATGTTTCATACATTTTTTCCAAATAATACTACATTGATAGAAAAATTTATTTATATATATATGTTAATTTTATATGCATTTAAATTTAATGTAATGTTTTTAATGAAAATTTGGTTCAAACAATATTGATTCTCAGCTTCTATTATTTGATTTTATGGATTTTTTCTATTTTTTGTTTTTTATTATAGTGATAAAAAATGAACACGTATGTTTAGAGAATAATATTTTGGAAATTTAATATATTATAATCCATAATTAAAATTAAATGAAATTATTTTTTGAATTTGAGTGGGTTTCCAGTATACATCAGATAAGCACATTTTTTAAAAATAATAAGTTCTAGGTTTTATCTAGTTTTGAAACAAATTTGTCTTAAGTATTTTATTCTAATTAGATGTATCAAATAGTTTCTCATTAAATATATAAATTACTTCATGATTTCCTTTAAGAAAAATTTATCTATATTAATTTCACAATATTTATATTTTGTATGATATGTAAGAGTTTATAATGTACATCCTTTAGAGTATTTTTTTAAAATAGTGAATTTATTGTTTATTACCCATTGTAATATTTTATTCATGATTTAAATAATTTAATAATAATTAGATAAATCCATTTATAACAGTTTTAGATTGGTTTGGAACATAATTAATTACATTAAATGGTTTTAATTACATTATATTTGAGTAAATGAGGGTTATATAGATTATTGCCAATTATTTTGTATTACACATGCAAAAATTGAAATATTTAAGTGGTTATCATGTTTTATTATTCAATTAAGGAATTTGATGTTTGTGATACCAGATTAGACATAGATTTTATATATGTGTTTAATATTTTATTTTTTAGATTAAATGGTTCATAATATATATATGTTGAAAGGATATATATATTCTTCAAACTATTTTACTATAATCATACACAAATATGGTTTTAATAATCTCTATATTGTAAAATGAATCAATACAAAATTATAAATAATTTTTTGTCTTATGGAACCTTTTAAATTATTATAGAATGTAACATTATTTTTTTAGACTTTATAATTTTAGGAAATGGAAACATTCCATGAATTTTATTTAGTAAGTCTAAATTTTTATCTTTGTATGCAATTTTATCTAACTTTTTAAATAATGTTTTTTACTTTTGTAATAATTTATTCTCTAGAGTATTTCTTTTAAAATTATTATATTAAACGTAATATATTACTAATTGTTTTTTATATTTTGATAACTCGTGCCTTATAATATTTTCTTTGAATAATCACTTGATATTATTTGAAATTATTTTTAATGTACCTCTCAATGTATTATCATAATATTTTTCTACAAGAAATACATGTGTGGCTGTGATAAAAATAATTTTTATTGTATATTATAATATTATGGGTATTATGTGAGAGATAGGTATGGTCTGGTAGAATGTGAATTACTATAGACATGTTAGTGATTCATTGAGGGATAGGGTGAGGGTGATGAGATATTTGTGTTTTTGTTTGTTCTTCATTACAGTTTTTAGAAGATAGGTTTAACTAATGTATTGTGGAACCCATTGTGCAGTTCTTTCCTAAGGATATAAATTATTTTTAGACTTCCCCATATTTTAAATGCACATAAAAAAAGGCTATATTATACCCATTTCATGATTTGGATGCAATACATACATGGGATGGTTATCCTTGAGGGGTAGTCTTGAATGATAGGGGTTTGAGGACAAATTTCATGGTATATATGATGTGGTTATTTCCAGAGGGAGGTAAATAATTTTTTATCCTCCTATGATTCAAATTTTAATATCTTATTAGTGAATTTATTTGAATATCAGAGAACAAAAATGGTATATAATTATGGTATGATTATTATAATTCACTGGAATGAAATTAAGTAGGTACATTTTATTATCATGGTGTCCTAATTAGTACACAATGACATGACTTACATGTGTATTTTGAGTGTTACTAATTTGAACATATAATCAAATATATGTATTGTTGTATATTTTAGGGTCCCTATTAGTATTTATTTGTTTATTTATATTCTAATACCCTACACATGATCCTCATTAGATATAGAGCTCTTATATTTATGATGAATGCGAGGTAAAAGGAATAGTAACATAGATTAGATATGGTTTAGCATAGTGGGTATGATTTGATGTTATCATGTTAGAGTTAGAGAAATTTTTGCATTTTTGAGAAGAATTCAGAGGATAATACCTACCATAGTGGATTAATTATTTTCTTAAATTCAATTACTCATTTCTTTGGAAATAGATCCATGATAATCACTTGAAAAAAGAGTATAAATATGGAGTTAAAGAGTTCATAATTTTTGAAATAGAGCCTGCATACAAACCTTATCAAATCCTTTGTCCGTTTTCATGTTGTTGGTATTCAAGAAAAATTAAATGTTTGACTATTCATGCAAAGAATGTATTCTTCAGATGATTATGTTATGAATCCCGAGGATGAAAATACTTTTGATAAATAAAATACAGAATTAATAGGGGATCAATAGAATATTGGTGAAAAAACAACAACAATGAATCATCACAACATTGAATAAATTATCAAGGAAAGAATCTAGGTTATAAATTTTGAGGTTAGTTGGAATCAATGCGGCCATCCTATTGAACCCAATAAGTCAATTTTCATTAGTTATTTAGGATTCATAATGAGGATGAATGTGATAATTGATATTGATTTGTGGCACCACGCCTAGCCTGTAATAAAGAAAAACCATTAGAAAAATAAAATGGTAATGTTATGATATACTTTCACTATTTTACTAAAAAATTATGTAAATAAAGTTTGATTTAATTTACATTATTCCATATAGAGTTTTTTTATTATAGAATATTTCCTTAAGATATTTGTCTTTGTTTCTGATATAAGATCCCATAGAGGCTTTCATACTCTTCATACTGAGTTACATCCTAGGGATGCTAAGGGTAAAGTAAATCCCCACCCACTAGTTAGTTATGCACACATTATAACACATGAAACATGGACCTCTTTCATCAATATTCACAATGAGAAATCATTTAAGGTGCATTTCAGTTGATTATATATTATTTTACATTATTTATTTTTACTAATTTTATTCAAAATTATTAATTTATAAATTAGTAAATGAGTGCTGAAAATAAAGAATGTGCATCAAAACCAATGTACCCCTATAAAAAACCATGGATGGGGTATGCTTCACTAGAGAAGAAATTGGTCATTATTTTAAATCAACAATAAAATATGTATGTTATATGAAACAACATATGTTCCTTTGATTATATGTAGATTGATGAAGATAAATTTAAAGCCACTTCTATCCCACATCATGTTCTCTGAAAGGAGGCTCATGTAAATAAGGAGGGTAAACTAGTTGATAAAAACACAAAACAAGCATGGGATACATGTGTATGTATGAAATAATAGTAATTAATTATGCCTTATAAAAATATTACATATAAATATATATTTATGTTTAAATTTTTTATACGGTTTAGAAACAAGAATCAATATCGACTGTACTGGATGAAAAAATAATTTCAGTATTATTGAAGTGGCCAGAACAATATGGTCATGTTAGAGGATTAAGTTTTGGAGTGTCTCCTAAAATATATTTTGAGAAGATAAAACCACATGAAGATACATATAATATGGTGAAAGGATTATATTCGCAAATAAATACTTTTCAAGATATTATGGTCTTGTCTGGTTTAGAATAAGTTTTTTTTGCGAAAGGATCAAATTAAAACAATCAGTGGAATAATGATCCATACATGAACCAAATAACCCCACCAGATTTGAGTCTAGTCATTCTCATAAAATACATAGGTTACTCTAGTTAATATTTTTTTTCATTACTATTTCTTATAAATGTGAATAAGAAAACTTATGATAACTTTATATTACTAAAATTATTCAGGGTACAATTGTATGTGATTTTTATCTATCAACACCCACACACCATCTTATTATGAGGGTTATGGTATATAATATCTCTGTAGATAAGATACACCTTAAAACCTCCCAAAATATCACATGTGAGTGGTGAATGAGGTAGTTCATTAGCCAACTACTGAGTTTCCCATTCCACTTGACGATCTAGATATTAGAATAGTCAATGATGTTATCAGAACATTCATAACATGGTCATATAATCTTATAAATATATAGGAGATATTTATTTAACAAATATTTTCATATGAAAAACCTATAAGAGTTTATGAAAAAACGTCCGAAGTAAAGTATGATATTATAGATGGATAAAGAGATGAAGAAATGGAATGTCATATCCATAAAATCTTGTGAATTGACAAAGAAATCAAAACGACCTTACAAGAGTACCTTATCCTCACATGTTCTAGATAAAAATTTGTTATCAATACAAATTCATATAGAAACCAAATCTAATTATTAAAATATGTCTTACATTCCCTATGAAAATGAAATATATGAAACTTTCATGACAAGCATAATTGGTATAAAGACTATAAATGTGATTCTCAATCATGGATGGCTAGGTGTCTTAGTTGTGAATAAAAAAATACGTTACATTTTCATAATATTTCTATCTAAATGGTGAGATAATATGTTTATTAAAGTTAATAACTATTCATATTTTCTATAGTAATTTATATTACTATTAAATAAATGGAAAAAAATTTGAAGTATGATTTGTATTCACCGATCCCTATATGATTTCTATGCAAAAATTACTTTGAATAAGGAACAAATTGACATAAAAGGAGATGATAATCGTAGAGTTTGAGTAAAAAATAATATAAAAAAAACTCTTTTTGATGCCTATAACATAGAATTAAAACTCTAAAATATAATTAAATAAAATATATTTTTACTTTTTTCAAAACATTTTTTGTTTTTATTTTTTTAGGTAGCACTAGATACTTTTCATAGTCAATTGGGAAACCCCAAATATTTATTTATTTTAATACATTGATATCCAAAAAACCAACCACACATGATGTGTATTGTGAATTTTTAATACCATTCAATCAATATTATTTTGGTAAACTTTGAAATAGATGTTTCAATATGTGTTTTAACAAGATTTTTTTAATGATATGGAAGTCACTAAATACAGGATTAATCAGGGCATAAAGTTAGTGACTTAATAAACAAAACCCATGGATTAATAAAAATAAAAACATATTTAAAAACAATTTACTTATTTTGGTCAATGTTTTTACAGTATCCAAAGAAAGATAATGTAATCAATTTTGGATATTATGCTTGCAAATTTATGAGAGAGATCATAAAGCATGAAAATTCTAGTATCCTTATATAGGTAATTTCTATAGGTAATTAAAATTTATTTAAATATAATTCTTAATCATTTGTTTATCTATATTTTCTCAGTACTACCAAGATTTATGATAACTTTAATACTCAAAATAATTAGTAAATTTTTTTAGATATGAGTGGCAAGTGTACTTATTGTCCAAATGTTTTATAACAAAAAATTTAGGTGATTAACTTCTATTTTTTTGATATAGTATGATATATGACCATATATATATATATTTGGGGTGTGAAGAATTAGTTTTATAATTGTTATATAACACTTTTTATCTTTTTATCAAATATATGTATAAGGAGTAAATAATTTTTTTAGAATAATCGAACTAAAAAAAATAAAATTTTTGGGTAATGGTGGACGCAGATAAGGAGTTGGAGGTAGAGTTTGAGTCAGAGTTAGAGAACAAGGTGGAGGAGGAGGTAAGGGAAAAGACTGAGGTGGAGACAGATGCAGATGGAGAGATAAACTATTGTATTAAAAACAAAAAAATTGTTTGTAAATAGAGTATAATGGGGATCATACCATGGTTGTGTTTTAGAACAATTTTCGAATAGTGTGCACAACACTGTTCACTTAAGATAAGATCCATTATAAAAGTGTTTAAGGTGGATTATTGAAAAAAATGTTTTTCACCACTTGTGTATGTAGTGGAGCCAATAATCCCCTGAGATTTATACAACACCAATCCAATCATCAAGAAGGTATATAATCCAACTGAGATGTTTAAATAAATATGTGTGTAATAAACCACCAAAGTTGGAGGATGTATGAGAGAACTATTGTAGGAAAACCATCATTGAGTGATCATGTTCATCATGGAAGAATGGTGTCAAAGGAAACATGACATCAAATGAAAAGAAATTACCTTATGAAGAAATCCTTGAAAAAGAAAAACCCGCATAAAATGAAATCTTACTGCACCCAAAATCCAAATGAATACCAATTTGAAAAAGAAGTTAACAACGTGATCCAAAACCTCTAAAAAATAAAGAAATAAAAAATTTAATTGACTGAATCATGAATTTTTAGAAAAGAAAAATATAGTGGTTTCACTTAAGTGGATGGTGGAATTATTTGGGCTATTTGATCATTAATTAGATGCATGATATAAAATAAAAAATTCTTGTGAAATCTATAAAAGTAACATTTATTATGAATTTTCACATTCATTATGTAAAATGATGCATGTTCATAAGATCATTAATTCAAAACTCATCAATATTCTCCATAAATAATACATGAGAATAGTGATATTCCCATTCTGATGAACAAATAATTATGATGTTATGTTATAGTTTATCATCACCCAGAATATTGAAAAGGATATAAAAATATATAACACAACAAGAATACATAATGGATGCACTATATTTCAGTGTCAAATGGATTCTTTAAAGGGATATAATGATTTTTAATACTATAAAAAATGGTTAAACAATTTATAATAGAGTTTAGTGTATTTTAAAAATACATAATGGTTCACACTGAAGTTTTTTCAATCAAAAATGGTAAATGATTTATCATGTAATTGGTACTCTCTGTAATGGTTAAAGGGTAAGATAATTTTTTTATGCTCCATAAAAACTAATATTTATATAATTATTTTATCTTAATAAAAGAATGATGATAGGTTTTTTATAATGGTTAATATTTTCTTAGAAAAAATGAATTTTTCAACAAGGATGATTCACTCTTGTACTATGATCAAACTGTCAATAAGGATGATTCACTCATGTTGATGCAATTTTCTTTTTATTCTCCAATTCATTCCACATTCTAGGTTATCAAACTACAATATTCTTAGATGATATTGGTTTTTTAATTAACTTTAGGATAAAAAGTCATGGTAAAATCAAGAATACCTCACATGAATACATGGTGTACCCAATATGACTCAAATTATTTGGTTTTAGTTTAAAATTGACATTATATTAATGTATTGTTTTGTATTTATGTTTAATTTATTTATTTTTAGTATTTATAATATAAGAATTGTTTTATTGTATAGGTGGATTATTTCTCTTCAGTTGGGGTGGTTTGTTCAGAGCTGCTCATTCTCATGAGAGATTGGAATTCGAGACTAAAACTGAGATAAAAAAAGAGGAAATGGGTCAAAAATGTATACAACCTTCATGAAAAGGTGAATTCATAATACTTATTTAGTTAATTTATCCACCATTTTATCAAATATATTAAAGTTAATTTACTTATCATTTTTATTTAATATCTTTTTTTATAGATCTTCAGGAATTCATATTTATCCTTCAATCATCTGCAACAAGGTAGAAACGAGAGAACATGGTGCTTTTGGATGAGATATTTTAGGAAGCATGTAGTTTTTTCTACCACTAAAATGGAACATTTTTTTTCTAGCTTGGTATAGTTGGTTTAAATAAAAACACTCATCACATACTATCTCATCCACACCTTAATCCGACATGTGATGTTACCAGTATGACTTGAACGTCATGTTGTTAGATTATAATTTAAATTTTAGTTCAAAAAACACATCAGATACTCCAAATAGAGACAACACATTAATATTTTTTTGATACATTATGAAAAAAATCCAAAATTTATTTGTGACATGTAGGAATTGGCCTCACCTCAATCCAATACACTATGTTCTTAGTATGATTCAAAGTGTTCATTATTAGTTTAAAATTAACATTTATGTTCATAAAAAATCACCCACTGAAAACTGAGAAAATGTGCTCATATTTTCATCATAATTTAAGAAAACCATTCATAATTCATTTATGATGTTTTATAATTAGTCTCACATCAAACCATCACAAAATGTGATCAGAATAACTCAAAGTACGTGTTTCCAGTTTGAAATGAAAATTTAGGAAAAAAAAACAAGTGAAATACGAAAAAATGATAAAAAAATTAATATTATTTTGACAATTTATTAAAATTATCCATAAGTCATTTGTGATGTGTATGAATTAGGTTCAACTAAATCTAATTCACGGTGTGATCGATATGACTTTAAGTGAGTCTTTTTATTTAAGTTGACATTAATTTTACTAAAAAAGACAACATATATACTCAAAACTAATAAAAAGAATTGAGATTGTTTTGATACTTTAGGAAATTGATATATAAGTCATTTTTATGTGTATGACTCAGTCTCACCTCAATCTAATACATAATTTTTCTGGTATGTCTCAAAGTGTTTGTAATCAATTTAAAAGGGACATTTTAGTACAAAAATGTTTCACCCACTTAAAACTAAGAAAACACACTCGTATTTTTTTGATAATTTATGAAAATGATTCATAATTAATTTGATTTTTAGGAATCTGTCTCATGTTAAACACACCCATGATGAGATCAGTTTGGCTCAAAGTGTGTGTTTCCAGTTTACAATGACATTTTAGTAAAAAACACAGGTGACAAAATCAAAACTATGAAAACAAATTCATATTGATTTGATACTTTATAAAAATGATGTACAAGTAATTTTTGACATGTAGGAACCATCCTAACCTAAATTGAATGCATGATGTGACCGATGTGACTCTAAGTGCATCTTATTATTTAAAATTGACATTAATTTAAGTAAAAAATACAACTGAAAAAATAAAAACAAATAATTTTTTTGAATTATTTATATATTCTATTAAAATGATAAATAATTTATTTGTGACTTTTAAGAATAATTATCACCATAATACGATACATAATGTGCTTTGTACGACACAACGTGTCCATTATAAATTTAAAATTTACAATTTTGTCCAAAAAGTGTCACTCACTAAAAAAATAAGAAAACATACTCAAATTGTAATGATAATTTAGTAAAATGATTCATAATTAATTTTTTACATATAGGAATTATTCTCATGTCAAAAACCACCCACGAGGTGATTGGTATGTCTTAAAGTGTCTGTTTCCATTTTAAAATGAAATTTTAGTAAAAATCACAAGTGGCATACTAAAAATCAAGGAAACACACTATTATTGTTGTACTACTTTAGAAAAAATATGTAAGTCATTTGGGATGCGTAGGAATAATCATCACATCAATCAGACTCATGGTATGACTAATATGACTCCATGTGCATCTTTTTATTTATAATTGACATTAAGTTTACTAAAAAAGATAAATGATATACTCGAAATTGAGAAAAAACAATTCTATTGTTTGTATACTTTAGAAAAATTATTCATAAGTCATTTGTGATGTGTAGGAACCATACAAACTTCTATCTGATACCCGATGTGACCGATATGACCCAAAGTGCCTGTTATCAATTTAAAATTGACATTTTAGTGAAAAAAGTGTCACTCACTAAAAACCAAGAAAACACATTAATATTTTCTTGATAATTTATGAAAAATCTTCATAATTCATTTGCAATGTGTAGGAATTAGTCTCTTATTGAACCCAAAAATTAAGTGACAAATATGACTCAAAGTGTGTGTTTCTGATTTAAAATGACATTTTAGTAAAAAACACAAGTTACATACTCAAAACTAAGGCAACTCATTTAGATTTTTTTAATACTTTGGTAAAATGATCCAAAAGTAATTTGGGACATGTTGGAATTATCCACACCTCAATTAGACACACCGTGTGACCGTTATGACTCAAAGTGATTCTTTTTAATATATAAGTGTCATTTTAGTTTAAAACGCACATCACATCACTAAAATAGAGAAAAAGATACTATGTTGTTTTCTAATCATTATATATGTTATTAATTAATTAATTTTATTATAATTTTTATCTTATACTTATTCAATTAATGTTCACAGTGATAATTCTTGAAGATGAACAAATAATGGTTTGGCGTGCTAGAATAAACCACAACTCAATCTGAAAAACAATGTTCCTGGTATGACACAATGTTTAGTTTAAAATTAACAGTTTATGTTTAATTTATTTCTTTATATTATTACTATCATAATATTTTTTTATATTAGCATGTTCTTTTGATCATGAAGGGGTTGTTTTTTCTTTTAAATAGGTGTGTTCTTCTGCTCTATAATAATTTTTTTCTTGTATTTGTGTTGTAAATTTTATTTCATTTAGATTATTTGTTTGTATATGATTTTTCTAATTTTGGGTTCTATTTTTGGTACTGGAGTGTGCTGATATAGCACACTGAATTATACTCTATCTATGGTGCTGCAATCTGGTGTAACATCACACTATAGTATGCCCCTTTATCAATGCTACTAAATGAACTGATAAAGACTTCCTTTATCAGTGATTTTAAGATCCCAAATAAAGGGACCCTTTATCATCACTTTTAGAAGCTCTCATAAATGATTCCTTTATTATGGGATTTAATATCAATGAAGGTAGATCCCTTTATAATCACATTTATTAGTACTGATAAATGATGCCTTTATTACCACTAAATAAAACTGTTGATAAATGGTGTCTTTTATCAGCAATAATAAAGGGGTGATTTATTAGCTCTTTTTTTAGTTCTTATAAATAATACATTTATTAGTGATTTTCTAGAATTGATAAAATCCTATGAATTTTAACCATCTTGTGGTTGTTAGAACTTTTTTAGCACTGATAAAGGCATATTCTAGCATAGTTAAAGGCATTTTTTGTAGTAATATTTTGATAACCATAATATATGATAATATGTTTAATTAAATCATAAAGGGAATTTTATTTATAAAAGTTCATGTTGTTATAGTAAAGCATAATATTCATCAAGGGATGCTTACATAGATTCAAATACATTATAAAATATTAGTGGAACATTTCTTGAGGAAAATGCCCTTTTCATTTTGAAATCATTTTTTTAAAATCTAAAAAATTACAAAAAATTAGGAAAATAATTTTATTCGAAAATAAATATGGAATAATGTAAATGAATCTTTATATAAAAGAATATTCCTGACTGTGGGAAAATCCATTCATGTGATGTACATTAAAACAAACATTTTGTTTACACCTTTTGTAAAAAGTGCTTTGTTAGGAAAATAATAAGAAGATTACTTTTAATTTATTATTGAAACTAAAACATGGATAAATATTAATTGAATCAATTATTATTTAATAATAAAAACATTCCTAAAATCATTTTAATGAAAAAATATATATGGAAGAAAAATATTCCCGACCAAATAGAAGAACAATTGATTTTCCTTAATAAAATATTTCTTCAATATTTTGAGTACTTAGATAAAGGAAAATGAGAGGAAACCATGTAATTTATCTAAATAAGTATATTAGAAGAAAATTTTTGGGGTTTAATATGGAAATAAAATATAATTACCCCAAAAAAACTTAGAGATAAACAATCCCAAATAAAGATGGGATTGTGAAATAAACCCTTACCTTAGGCCCCATATGCTTCATAAGTGATTTTAAATTTTTACATAATAAATTTAAATTTATTATTAATTTATACCAATCCCATATAAATACTTATTATATCATATATGACCAAATTATAACATTTAAACACCCCTTTATTTATAATTCCTTATTAAAATAAATGTTTTAGAGTATTAACTATTTTATTTTTCATATAAGTATCGGTTTGGTAGTTTCAGTCCTTACCTCTTTATAATGGTTTAAAAATATATGTAATTTTAATTATGATATAAATATCATATATATTAATTAAATAATTTTTTATAATCATTAATTAAGGGAATACATACAAAATGAACCACATCGCTTCGGGGAGGTGATAGTCCACACGTATGCACGAGAGAAATTATTTTTTTAATAGGTGGGAGGGTAAGATTGTAAATGATATATTATATTTAATGAATCATAATTAAGTCATAAATATCATATACAAACATTATATCTATAAAAATAATCATCCTAAATGGTGGTGATGGAAAACAAAATACATCACTTAGCGAGGTGATAATCCGCACATATGGATAAATGATGCTTTTGTTTCCCTTTTAGTGGAGAGAGAGATAAATAATGGTTTCCCCATAGAAATAATACAAGTATATTTATATAAACACTGATGTTATTATATCATCATGGTTTGTAAAAAATTTAAGGATACATAAGAAAAAATAAATTGAAAACACTCGGTTAAGAGCTATACCTTTTCGTTGGACAACCTCCACTGGCTTACACCTTCAGCCTTATATTGTGGGTATTTTGATCAAAATAAAACCTATTAATCAGGAGGAGGGATGTTTGGAAGGTATTGTGTGATATAAAAGTATCATGAAATATTATTAATAGAGGATAGGTGGTGTCCTTTTATAAGGGAGGAAGATAACACACTTGGATTTTTCCAAAGATTAGAATATATTAATGTTACACTCAAGAAATGTAGATCACAATTAGACTATATTTAAAGAAGGATGATATAGGATAAGAAAATATTGATCGAATATTATTTTGAATTTTTTTATTTAATTTCAACCCTTATATTTTTAGTTTAACCCCAAGTTAATATATTTTAACCTTTACTAT
The DNA here is from genome assembly GCA_963277665.1 of Viscum album. Taxonomy (NCBI): domain Eukaryota; kingdom Viridiplantae; phylum Streptophyta; class Magnoliopsida; order Santalales; family Viscaceae; genus Viscum; species Viscum album. The sequence goes on from OY728150.1 coordinate 1,848,189,198, forward strand.
AGTATTGATTATTTACCTTGGTTCTTATCCATAATGAAAAAAATGAAATGAGACTCATCACCAAATTTATAAATTATGATTCCAATTATGGAGTAAATTTTATAAAATTAAATTTCTATAAATTCCATATTAAAATTCAAAAATAATCATATAAAATGTGATGAAAACTGGTTTAAAAAAAATTATTTTTAATCCTAAAAATGAACTTATACCAAAATCAATTATAATTTGGATTCCTATGTAATTAATTATATTATTTTTAATTAAAGTATAATTTTTTTACATCATGATAAAATTAAATTCATAATTATACTTTTAAATTACTTTATTTATTAAAAAATGTCTATTTTAGAAAAATCTGTATTCTTCACTATTCACATAAAAATAATTTTTTTCATAAAATTACCAAAATTATCATTAAGATAATATTAAAATTATAAATTCAAAAATTATATTTATTTCATAAAATAAATTATCCAAATATTATAATTTAGGTTTTAATCATATTTTCAAATAAAGGTATGTCAATTTTTTTATTATTTTTATAGAAATAAATGAAAACTAAAATTGAAGCTCTTGTGTTACATTTACTGTCTACTAGAAGACACATTAATAGACTACCCATCTAAATTTTCTTCTTTTCGGTTTTGATTTTTACCCACTTGTATAATAAATACAACACTATAACCTTAAAATCTTATGCCTAGTTAATATTTTATCAACACTTTGAGAAAATATTGTAAATATTTATTTATCTTATTCTCACTATCAAAACATTCCCATAATGAAAATAGAATTAATTCTATGACCACATCAAGCCCTAATAAAACATACAATCACACCAAGTCATTCTCATGCTGTAACACACTAATATTTTTCATTATATTTAATTTAATTAAAATTTATTTATTTAATATCTTTTATTACACACAAACCCTATATTTTAAAAGAATAACTTTGTGTTCAATAGAATATATAACATATAACAATGTCCTTAAATGACTCGCAAAATATATTATTTAAATATGAATGTTATGACATATCCATTAAATTGGATTATATTAATAGGATAAAAAACTTTATGAAATATAAATAAAGTTATTAAATAATATGATATTTTGATAAATTATTAATAAATAAGTACTCTACTTTTAATAAATATATTTTATTCTACAAAAAACAATTTTCCTTTGAAAAATATTTTTATTGATTTTTGAGAAAAAAATTATAATTATTTTTTGGATAATTTAGAAATGGTTTTTTATAAAATCAAAATAACTTTTTTAATTAGAATATCGATATTAACCTAGGGTAAAATTTTTGTATTTCTCAGAAAATATTTATTTTTAGTGAATAGTGAAAAATTCTGATTTTGGTAAAATTATCATTTCTTTTTAAAAAAAAATAAATTTAAAAGTAGAATTACTATTTTAATATTCATAAAAATAAAAATATTTATAATTTATAAATATTTATTTAAATTAATTACATTTAAATCATCTTTATACTATATTTTAATATAAGTTTATTTTTAGGGTTTAAAACACATTTTTTCTAAAAACTATATTAAAGTGAATAATGTTTCTCCATTTTAACTAATTAAAATAACCTATAATTAGGAATTATTTAAATTAAATTTATATATTATATAACAAAAAATATTAATTTAAAATCATATAATTATGATTACTTTTATATAGTAATTATATGTTCATTTTATGCTTGAACAATGCATTTCTTGAAAAACCGTTTTTCCAACACATTTTTGAGTTTAATGGAATTATACAACTTCTGTGAGATGAATTTGACAAAATTGATTCCATATATAGAATATGATTAATTAATATCATATAATAAGGTAATCTTTATTTTTTCATGATGAATGGTAAAAACAATAAAAATATGTTTCTACTATTAATGTTAAAACTAATTTACCTAGGGTTAAACTAAAGAGGTAAGTGAAATAAAATGTTTAATATAAGTTTATTTTGAATTATATAGGTGTTTATTAGACTTAAATATCCTATAATATCTTATATTTTAATGTTTGTGTCACTTGTCTTGAGAGTGACTTCTATTTATTGAATAGTTTTGGGTATTTTCCAGAATGTCACTCCCCTACCTTATAAATAGGCACCCCTCTCCAATGTATTGCACACTACCAAATAACAATTTTTCCAGAGAATAACTACTGAAAAATCTCACCAAAATAATTATAAATTTTTTATATATTCTTATATTTCCAAAATACTAACACTAGGGTCCTTAATAATAGATCTAAAGGAGGTTATTCTAAATAAAGTAATTGTCTGCACTGATCCCTTTCAATTTAATTCTTATTTTTTCCACTTTAAATTACATTTTAACACAAAAAATATAATAAAAAATATATCTAACATATAATAAGATGTTATTATATTTATGGAATAATATTTATCCATCTCCTGCTCCATAAGTGGGAAACAAATCCATCGCTCGTGTGTATGACAGACTACTACCTCGCAAACCAATTTCATTTTTATTCTGTCACCAACTCACATGGATATTCATAATTTCAGAAATAATGAATATTAATAATAAATATGACATGATATTAATTCTTTAAAATCATTATACCATCCACTTCTTTTCCATTTCACCCATTAAGTAAATGATATCATTGCTCGTGTGTACATACGACCTACTGTTTTGATTAAGTGTTACGGCTCATTTTCCACGTGAAATGTTCATGTATGGTTTTAAAAATGTATCCAATAATTAAATATTATATTTATTAAATTAATATTTTTTATATTATGGATATATATCCCATATAAATGAACCATATCTTTCATAAAAAAACAAACACGATAAAACAAGACAATTCACACCTAAAACAACAACAATAACAACAATAATAAAATAATGTTAATGAATAATATTGAAGATATTATAAGAGGTTCATATATGATATTAAAAAAATTAGTATGATTTGTTCATAAATTTATAACATTATTTAAACCATTATTGATGAGGTTAAATCATTTTCAACCAAAAGGAAGCGTGAGGTAAGGGTTTTCATCTCAAAACATTCTTTTTTGAAGACCACATTATATTATTCACAAAATTACTTTTAAATGGTCTATATATATCCAATTTAATATTTAACATCATGTATTGTTCTCATTCATCATATTTTGACTTCAAATTCAAGCTCTATTTCTTTTGATTGGGTTTTATTAAGATGTATCTTAAGTTGTAAGGGTCTTGGTCTTAGTTTCCCTTCATTGAGGAGTATTTTAATTTATACAAATAATTTCATTTTTATGGATTATATACTACCAATTTTACATTTAATATAATTAATCCTTTACAATTCATTGTATTTTAAGTTTTAATTTGGATTTTTCATCCATGGGGATTTCACTTTAAAATTACTAAGTGGTAAGGAATTTTAAAACTCAATTTCTTTTCATTATATTACATAACTTCATATTATTCAATGATATTATAATAATATCTATGTAACGAATTTTAATTATCTTATAATGTTTTTAAAAATGTTTGATGTGGATTTAAATTTGATATACATAATTGATCCATTCATTAATTCTCACTTCAACGTTATGATCATTATAACGGTTGCTCATCCTAAATTGCATTCTTTGGGACATATTCTATGTTATAAAACTATATTATTTTATGAGTTGTATATACTACCAATTTTATATGTTATTTCATGAATTTATTTATTTTCATGGTTCTTAATGTTTTTTTTATGATATTCCATTCATAGTGCTTACGATTTAGAAGTTACCAAAGTGGTAATAGATTTACGTTTTAATCACATTTTAATAATGAAATTTTATATATAAATTTCCATTAAAGAAAATTATTTCATCATTTTATACTAAATACCGTTAATTTTATTATAATCTAGTAATTTATCATTTCTCAAGTAATAGTACTATTTTATTCTCTTTGGTACTTAAAATTATGGAGATAATGTTTCAATAAAATACAAATTCATTTCTCTATTTGGTAAAAAATTATTTATCTTTTGAATCCATGTTTTCCAAAACTGTTTTAAAATATGTACTACTATTATTATTTAAATTCATTTTTACCAATAATTTTATTTTTAATTTATTTAAAGGAATCTTCCTATCGTGTTACAAACAAGAATTTTTTTACTTTTTTTACAAAAATACGAAAGTAATCTTCGATTTAACATACTCAGGATGAACATAATGTAACATTTTGACCCAACTCACTTGATAATAATAGATGAAATAGTGGGTTATATATCCTCAAGTTCACCTCCCCGTATGCTAAAGGATTCTAATTAGAAGCGTGGTTCTATGATAGAATGGTAGGGAGACTATACCCTCATGATCAGATTGTATCAAAATAATAATAAATAATAAATAATAGAGAAAGTAATATGTTAAATGAAACTTGGAAACATAAAAACATGATATAATAAATAGGTAAAACAGAATCATTATTACATACAAAATAATGATCGTGTCATGATGAAATACAGAAGGGGGAAGAGCATGTGATACAAAGGTGTAGGAATATACAACATGCTATACAAAAAGGAAAAGGCCAAAAACATAATCCAATTACATCATGAGAATAAGATTGGTTCTATACTCTTATATCCCATCATAGTACAAAATAGTAGGCATCTCCCTTTTTCCCTACCCACATCCATATGATCTATTCTGGTACCAATCGTTATCCTGAATAGGGTGTGAGATATACTCAGTAGGCCACCACCAAAGGTGTCTAGTAAAATCCAGTTGGTGCATATAAAATTTTCAATGTGGATTTATAATATTGTAAAAACAATAGAAATTGTAAATAATTCATCTTTGGTTCCTAAAGGACACTAGGCCGCTAATACATTCTTCGGCCTAAGCCAAGATATCTTTGAACATGGGATAATATATATATATATATATATGGATATATATATGTATATGTATATATAGTAAATATATGTAGTGAAATACATATCCATATAGATATATACTATTACCAACTAGGACCAAAGGCATAGCTTATGCATTTATGGATAGTTATAAGTGTCTCAAAGAATAACAAGGGACACCATGCCTGAGTATCATAAATAAAATGTGTCTCTATGATCATGTATCTTATGTGTATGAGAAATCATTCCTGAGTATCACATTTAATTAGGGACTACATGATTGAGTATTACATGTACATGTGATTCCTGCCCAAGTATCATGAGTATATGGGACACCATGCTTGAGTCTCACAAGTACATTGGATTCCATGACCATGTATCATAAGTATATAGCATACCATTCCTGAGTATCATGAATCATAAGGGTCACTATTCCCATGTTTCACAGGGTTATGAGATTCCATGCACATGTATTATAATCATATTTAATTTCATTCATGTTTAAATAAAACAAAAAAAATGATTTATAAATAATTAATGTTTTATTTAATAAAGGGAATAATCCACTAATTACATAGGATCCATGTGACATGGTCATACCACTCACTTACATATAATTCAATTTTGTAATTCCATTTAGATATCAATCCCAAACCACATAGAAGGTAATTTTTCTATATAAACATCTAACTTTCACGAGGGCATTTCATAAGCATACCTCAAGGTGTGACAATAGTTAAAGGGGTCATCCTCCATCAAGGAAAAGGGTGTGAAAGGGAACTCTTCATATGGATAAAAAATTATATTGTTGAAAATTATATTTTTAGGAAACATATAGAAATTACAGCATATGGAAGAATAGATCATGATATAAAATGAACCAACTTTAAAAAAGTTACTATACCGCATACCATAGCTTGGTAGTACTCTCATCATTTGTTTTCATCCATTAATTCTAGATAAAATGAGATAAATCAATAAAATAGACAAATTCCTAGAAAATCAGAAATATTATCCTACACCTAATTATCACTAGACATGTTGAGATAAATCTATGAAGGAATGAAAAATATTGAACTCTTATTGGTACAATTCCAACTTTAAATGGAGTGAATGGTTTGGCTGTACAGTTTTCCAAACCGTGCACCTATACTGGTTAAGTGGCCCTAAGTGTGTGTCCCTTGGTGAATAGTTTTAGAAAACCATATAACCCCTTAATTAAAATATATCACCCCACATTACCATTTATACTATGGTGTAAGGTTAGAAAAAAACCATTCCCCCCTCTACAGTTCATCGAAACACCCCCACATAGTTAGGTCACATGGTTAGAACTAACCATGAAGCTCAATTTACCTTTCCAAAATCAAAATATCCAGGATTTGAATGAGCCCCAAATACTCCTGAACATCTTCTTATCATTTTAATAAAAAATTTAAGGAAAAAATAAAGGTTTAATGAAATTTAAATAGGTCATGCCTCATTTTAAAAGATCAGATCTTACAATCACCCCTCCCTAAGAAAACACATATCCAAGTTATCCTTTTGAGTGTGGTAAATCATTTACTGGGAATAACTTCAACCATTGAATACATATATTAGACTATCTCCCCTAGGTCTCACCCTATACACAATCATTCTACTATAGTACACATACCATAGGAACCACCCTTCATCAAAGGGCGTTCATTCTCCAATCAATGATCCTGATAGGATACTATTCAAAAGAATCATTTTCTTCTAATTCAATATCCTCAGGATCAAAAGTGTTTGATGAGTCTGAAATATATTGAAGCAACATAGATACATGGATGATATCAAGCATTACATGGTACCTCTATGGAAATTTCAACTAATAGGGTAGTAGCCCAACTCTTTTCAATATATTGAATGGCCTAATATAATGAGGTGATATCTTGCCTTATCTCTAGATCCTTCTATAACCCAAACTAGGAAAGAAAACAACAATATCAGAAGTCACACCTCAAACTCTAAAGGATGGTGATGAACATTTACATGATATTTCTATTTAGACTAAGATATATCCATATGATTATAGATAATATACACATTCTCTAATGTCACTTGGTTGAGATGAGGTCCCAGGAGCGATTCCTCACCTACCTCAAGCCAACATAGGGGTAAATGACATGAAAAATCATATAGGGCCTCATATGGAGAAATATTAATAGTTTTCTAAAATATACTATTATCAATAAATTTGATAAGTGGTATGTATTTCTCCCAATAACCTCCAAAGTCAAGGAAACATGCCTCAAGCATGTCCTCTAATATCTATATTATATGCTCTGATTTCCCTTAGGTCAATGGGTGGAAGGTTGTGCTCAGAAGCACTTGTGTACCAAAAGCCTTTTTCAAACCCTTCCACAATTTTAATGTAAACTGAGAATCCTTATCTGATACATTAGAATGAGGAATTCCATGAAGTTTTATAATCCTATGAATGTAAATAATCATAGTCTCATCTATAGAAATAGACTCTATAATAGGTAGAAAGTGGGTGACCATGGTCAACTGATCAACAATAACCCATAACATGTCACTTATGTGAGGTGAGATAGGTAAAACTATAACCAAGACCATGGTGAAATTACACCATTTCCACTCTATAATAGTCCATGGTTGTAAAATCCACACTGGTCACTATTGTTTCACCTTTACCTACTAACACGGGGAACACAGAGTGGTAAAATCTTCTATCTACGTCTCCATCATTGGATACTAGTAATGACGGTGTAAGAAATGATACATCTTGGTAACTCGAGAATGTGCTACCCAAATGGAGGTATAATACCCTCAAATCAATTCCTTTCATATTTCTATAGGAACCTAGCCACGTCCATGAATGCACAAGACCTAATCTCCATCAATGTCCAAACTAGGTGGTGTGTCCTTACCTAAAACACTCTCCCATAAGACTAAGACCTCAAGATCAGAAAGTCACCTCATCATTTATCATTCTAGAAGAGAATACATATATACTATGGCTTCCAAAATAGGCTTCCCATTATATTATTGAACCTCTATGTGGATCTCAAAAAAAAAGATCCATCAATTGGTATTTGATATTGGTCTCCTTAACTACAGGTGTCCAAGAATTCTATCTTTGAGAATCAACAATGTCTTTTACCTTCCTAGGAATATATGTAATATCAAAATCAAAGGATTGTAGTTATTCAACTCACCTAGGATTCCTGATATTTAATCCACAAAGTGTAATTATTTATTTTAGAGTTTTTTGGTCCATATACACCAAAAAATACTCTCATAGTAAGTAGTGCCTCAAAAGACACAATGCATGCACCACAATTGTTAGCTTAATATCTTACATAGGGTAGTTATTCACATGAGGCCTCAACTATAGAGACCCGTATGAAATTTCTTGATATACCTACATTAGAATGGATCTTAACCTGATAACTGGTTTATCAAAAAAAATATATCTTTTCCTAGCTCTGGAAGAATATTTACGGGTGCAGAAGCCAATATTCTCTTTAGATCCTGAAAGGATTCCTCACATGATTCATACAATGTAAACATGAACCCTTTATTGGTCAAGCATATAAAAGAAACTTATAGGAATGAGAAGTCTCTATTAAAGTTTATGTAGTATGAAGATATACCTAAGAAATTTTTATGTAAAATGAATTATTGTGATGCTCCCAAGAGACTCTCAGTTTCTCTAGGTGGAAAGATACTTCAGCCTCTAAGATAATGTGACCCAGGAAGTGTACCTTGTCGATCAAAAAGTGGAATTTGGTGATCATAGCATAAAAAATGTTCTCTCTTAGTGTACTAATAATGATCTCAAGATGTTTGGAATAGTCTTGTAGAGGATGAGAATACACCAAGATATCATCCATGAAGACTACCACAAATGTCACTAGATATGGGTGGAAAACCTAATTAATTAGAGCCATAATAAATGAGGTAAAATTCATCAAACCAAAAGGCATAACTAGATAAACATACATTACATACCTATAATGAAATTTTTTACAAGTTATTTCCAAAGTTATAACTCATACCTGATGGTATCTTTACCTCAAATATATATTGGAGAGAACCCTCCCTTCTCAGAGCTAGTTGAAGAGATCATCCATGTGAGGTAGTGGTTAATGGTCCTTGACTATAAGCTGATTCAATTAGTGGTAATCCACAAAACATCTGAGGGTACAATCTGAGTTCAAGATGAAAAGGACAGGTGATCAACATTATGAAGTACTCGGTCATATAAAACCTTTAGTATCCAAATCCTGTAACTGCTTCCTGAGTTCTGGGAGTTCAGTAGGTTCCATCCTATAAGTAGGAATGAAGACTAGTGCTACTACAGAAAGTATCACAACAATGAATTATTCCTCTATTATAGGAGGTAATTAAGAAAAGGCATCAAGGAATATTCCCCTAAATGGTATACAATAGGATGGAATTCCTTATGCTATGTTCCCTGATCTTTCATGAAATGAATATCAATCTAGGCTTTCACTACACCCTGTCTAGAATTCTCTAGTCATTCTCAACTATCCAAGAAATCCCATTCTCCCTTATGAATATATGTTCCACCATTGGGTGATGTTAATGAAACCTTATAGAGATATAAAAAAACATGATCATGATATTTTACTCACCACTCCATCCCGAGTATGATGTAAGATCCTTTCATCTTGAGGGAAAAGAGGATCCATAGAAAAAGATAACAACTTATCTCTAGAGGGAATTTTGTACATCGGTGTACTCTTTTGGATAAGATCCCAAAGGGTACATCGATATTCATCACAAAACATAAGTACTCTACCTCTAGGTATATGATTTCAATAATTTCATTAGATAAAATGGGATGGAAATCGCCAAAGTTTAATAAGGCAGAAACTATAGTAAAGGATACTAGAATAGTATTGTTGGTGCTAAATTTCACATGATCCCACATATTGGAATATTTGAGAAAATTAAATATATAATTTAACTCAATGGAAAATCCTAAGAAACCGAAGGAAGTCGCGTGTAAGATTTAGAGTTTATGCACAAGAAGGAAATCTGTGCGCAAGCCCCTTGCACACCCAACGCGATGTCAAAGACCATATTTTTATCTGACATCCAGAAAGAAGGACAAGGAAGGTGCGTGAAAGAAGATACAACATCATGGAAAAGGTATATCCCATGCAGAAATTTCCTTCGTACCCAATGTGATGTCCAATAGAAGATTTCACATCGACCTTGTTGCATGCTCCCACTGAGATTTTCACCTATAAATTGATGGGTACCCATACCTTAGTAGAACGCTCTGAAAGTTGAACCATCACTCATATGTGAGAAATATGACCCCTTCCACGACTGCATGAAAGTCATGTTTTCAAGGTATAAGATCTTGCATGATAGGTCCCCCATGGGTCCCCCTTCTGGTGGTCCCACAAGGGATTGACCCTCACCCATTTCCTTTTCACACAAGAAAAGTGCTTTAAAAAGACCACTCTTGAACACAAGACTTGTCCTTGTGTATTACCTTTTTTCACATAGACCCCCTCATCTTCCATGAAAGCCTCCAATTATACACACACACCTTCCTTTGGACTCCATGTCTTGTCCTTCCCCAAGTCTCTGTGTTTGAGCTCCAATTGTCTGCAACAACCATACTTTGCACGCAACTCCACTGTACAGACCTCCAGGATTTCACACATTTATTTCTTAGTCCCTCGAGTAGTCATTGATGTTGTTTTACCCTACCTATTGCTTATTCTCATATAGATATGCTAATCTGGACCACTCAATTGACCACTCCTCCACCTCACTCCCATTGGGCATTACACGCGCCTTCCATTCCCCAAGTGTGGGTCAGTACGAGTTATGTAATTGCAATGGATGAGGAGTGATCCATCATAATCTGAGCTATAAGATTTTAAACTACTAAGCACTCACATTCTCAACACATGAAATTAAACTATAAGTTTCTGCATATGTGGAAGGCCATGGAGAACTTGGGATGGGATGAGACTTGTCAGTTTTTACTTACCACCTTTTCAATCTACCATATCTCTCCCTTTGTGATTTTTAACCATGTTCCCTTCCAACAGTCTTCTTTTAAGCCCTAACACAGACCTTGATTGGGTGCTCCCTATAAGACTGATATGAATGAGTCCTTCCTCCAACAGAACTACATACTTCTCATACTGAAAGACATCCCTTTCAATATTCCATCATAGAGTAAGTCCCAATATCAATATCTCTGGGCCTCTGACCAAATATAATCCCCACAACAGATCTCATGGTTGCACCTTTCTTGACACAACCATCAGGTCTACTGTTAGATCTTGTTTTTCACATTGAGCCTGAATCACATTTTCATAGAGTAAATAGCGACCAAGACATCCTCTTTGGGACGATATCCATGCATAAGACCCATACCCCTCCCTTCCTAACTATACAGACTTTGATCATTTTCTTCTAAATAGGGTACATAGGAAGCCTCATTGAGGTTCAACCCCATAATCCATCTGTTCCATCTATTTTACAATAGTTCAATTCTCATCCCGCATGATGTTAAACTATGAGCCCATTTTTCCTTACAAGATATGTGGGTTTTGATCTGTCTCGGGGGCATATGAAGCCTCCTTAAGGTTTAATCCCAACTAATGGTAAACTCTAGTGACCCCTTCTAAGAATATACCCTCCTGATGTGACATCTTCCTTTTTCAGATACATCCCCTAGATCCATCAGTTTGAGGTGTTTTTATCCATCTTGGTATAATAACCATATATAAGACCTACATTTTACCATACTCCTCCAACCAACAGTAATCCTCTTGTGAAGGCCCGCTAACCATGTGTATGCCCCGACACATCTATGGGTTGTTTTCGTTTATGTATGCCTTGATTCTATGCCTCCATCATGAACTACAAGGACATCGATCCATACCTTTAATATATGGTATGTAGGAATCCTCTTTGAGGTTCAAGATCATCACCCATTTCCAATCCTGATCTCCCATACGATCCTTTTTTCCTTGGGAATACCATGCCCCATCCCAGAGGTAATAATTCCTTCAAGTCCCCATCCATGCACACCATTCTCAAAGGATGCCTCCTTAGGTGTCACATTGCCACACCAAACTACATATACTTTTATTCCCAACCACCAGGATACATAGGAAACCTACCTAAGGTTCAATCCTAGAACCATTACCTTCACCTTGGTTCTACCTTATTCATTCCACCCACTTCACCCAATCCTTCATCATCCATCCTAATTATTACCTGAGCCACCATATCTTGGTGCGATCAGAACATTCATTCAGGAATCTAACCATGTGTATGCTCGAAATCACCCCTTCAAACTATGTGGGTTTTGATTCCTATATAATTTACAGGGTATGTGGGAAGTCTCCCTGATATTCAAACCCAACCAATGGTAATCCTTAGTGTTCCACTTTTTGGGGTGTGCCTCTCTGATCTATCCTTTGTGATGTACAAATCAACCTTCATGGTGTGACACCTCCCCTTTTGTTAAATTCCATATCAAGTCCGTCCTCATTGGGAATTCTGATCCATCCATCTGGTAAACCTTCAAGGTGCTCCCTCCTAGAGATGTACCAATCTGATTCACTCTCATCAGTGTTCTGATCAGTTTGATTTGTCTTCTCTAAATGTTAAACTCATGATATACCATGTGTTAAACTTTGGAAGATGAGGAAAACCTTATAGTCATGCCTCTGGAATAAGATACCCCACAATTGGGGTGGGATTCCTTGGGATTCCATGCCCTTGAGATGCCCTCTAATAAGGGAGAATTCAGGTGTACCAATGTTCTAGTGTTCAGACATGCCAGCGATGCCCAATGAGATTACTCTCCTGACTGAATGTTTCTACCTTGAATTGACCCCTTGGAATATCCTGACAGAAGTAGTGTAATTAACCAACATCCACCAAGATATGGCACTAGGAATATTTTCACAAAAAAGGCTTAATATATAAGGGATACCCAAACTAGGAAACAAATTCTGAGGAGTAATCTATGGAAGGAGGGAATAAAATCCCATCATCCTATTTCAATAAAGAATCAAAAATCGTTGAATAAGTGATAAATGATGTCTGCCTTTGGAAAGTGGGAATGTGGGATTCAATGCTGTTGTCTCCATTGAAAAAAAATGTGTAACAATGCACCCTATCCATAAAAATATCCTAGAATAAAATGGTGAACTTGACGTGAATCTTTTCTCTTATAACCATGGGATTAGTATCATTTGAGACATCAGTAGATGAGCATGTCACCAAATCTAGTTATCCAGTGCCAGGTCCCACCAAGAAAATAGTTGGCCTAGTGTGGAACTCACCAGAAACTGAGGTAGTTAATCATTGGGCATTCTTGTCTATGACATTATTATCATGGATATATCTATCCAGTCATGGAAGACTGAATGAAACTAGGGAAATGATAATTGATTTCTTACTATTTGTACTGATAGATTAATCTTCCTAATTTGTAGGACCTAAGCTATATGAAACCAGTCGCCTTCTACCTGCGGGCATAGGGGTAGGAGAAATGGTAATGAAACAATCCCTTATAGCTCCACCTCTACCACAACGTCATCCACAAACCTGGCTACTGGGCACCCATGCCTCATATCACCCTATAAAATTAAACAAAGAATAGTGATCAACACTTTTATCTAATAGTACAAATAGGAGGGGGTCATCCCATTGAGGGATATGGACCACTAGGGTTTGGAGGATTCTGTGCCTCACCATCATCACCACCCCCAAGGTCCGAGTAGGGGGCCACTGATCTACACTTTGATGACCAATCTATTCTAGAACCCCTCCTTTAAATGATCTTACATCTCATTCCCCTACGTCGATAAGGTAAGGGACGTCTGAGTATTATGAGCTATGGCAATTTCCCAGGATCTTCCAATTTGGGATCCCACAAGGATGCATCAATGCTGCCATTTGATCTCTCAGGATAAGGAACATGTGGCCTATACCCTTGCACTACTGGCCCTAACCCAACATCAACGTCAGGTACATGATTAGAAAGATGACCATCTGGGGGTTTCATATTATATAGCTTCTGCAGACCATTCAGTCACTGACATATACTACAAGTTCCTCCTATTTCATAGTAGGGGAACATTTATGACCAAGTGGGATCAAGACCCCATCCACCTCATGGGAAGGCTAGGATGTATCTTCCAGTCGTCGTTACGACCATCCATCGCGGGCTGACCCTTGGCGATGGGATCCAATAAGGAGGTCCTCCCCATACCATAATCAGCCAGAGTGGAGGTCATCCCCGACTCATTGACACCCAACATAGAGGCCCTCCCCATTCCCCTTTTTCTAGGTATGGAGATTTTACCCATATTTCATGTTATCAATGCAAAAGCCCTCCTCACTTCTCTCCTACTCCAGTGGAGGTCCTCCCTGCTTCGACTACCTTCTAAGAAGAAGTCCACCATAATTCATCGATAGTCAATATGGATTTCCTCTCTGTCTTCAGTTCGATAAGAAAGAAGGCATTCCTTATGCTACCACATACATCTGACATGGAGGTACTCCCTAGGTTCTCACCAACTCCACCAAAGTCCCTCCCCTCTCTACCACTACCGACCGTGGAGGTCCCCCCTGCACATTCAACCATTATAATGGAGGCCCTACCCATTTTCTATTTGAAATATGTTTGGGTGCTTCTCGAAACCCATCTCACTAAAGAGAATGTCCTCCCTACTTCAATGACAACATATGTGAAGTTCATCCTCATGTCACAACCAGCTCAATTGGAGGCCCTCCCCACTCCATCATTAACCCACACAAAGGTCCTCCCCATTTCAAAGATATCCTATACTTGGAAGGACCATCTTGGGGAAGGAGGGAGAACCATTGTCACCATAGAAAGAATACCACGAAGTTCCCGATCATAGTTAATCACATCCTCTTTTTAGATTCTGAAGTGAAGTGGGACTCAATGATAGAGACTTCACCTTGATCCTCTGTATCAGGTTATTTGATAGGAACCCAGAGTGTAAGCTTCATCATCCTAAAGTGTGAGATTCCCCAGATCCCCGAATCCCTCTATAGGTGTATGCAGGTGGAGGAAGATTTGTCTCCCTTCTAGGGTCTTTTCATGAAATCTTCTCTACCATCACCGGATTCACTCTCTACCTACACCCGAGATCACTGGGAGAAATTCTATGGTTTCAAGGATGATTAACAACAACCCAATATACCACTAACGACTATATCTTTAGCACATGAAGTAGTGTTTGATATCCTATCTTAACGAGATATGATGATGTGATCGGTACCATTACCGAGTGATGACCCAGTCTGTAGCGGCTTGTTGGATCACGTAGTGTCCTCTCCATCATACAGTCTACCGACATAGCATTCCACATCAGTACCATTACCAGTTCATCATCCACCCCCAATCAAAGAATGGGGAAACAGAGAACCAGATCCTACTTCTGAATGAATAATTTTGCGGGACATTCTCATGGAATACTAGTTATCTAATATGTTCTAGCCAATCATGAATCCAGACTTTGATGTTCTAGAATAACTCACTTAGGATGAATTCATGTGTCTCCACTAGACCATTTGGGTAACATATTCCCACCTCTGAAACCCCAAGTTGGTTTATCTGAAGGGCCATGAGCATTTTTATGACATCAACAAGAAGTATCGCATGGTTGACCTGGCTACCCTTCCCATCACTCATCACCCTTCATCGCCCAATTATCACTGGACCCTCCAGAAACGATGCGTTTAGTGATTCACTATGCTCCACAAAAATTAGTGTAGAGTAATACCCAAATGTTTAGATCCATGGATAGTGATATTATGTAGCTATTCATTTCAGACCGATTCTGTGACAACCCAACTTGCCCGAAGACTTCAAGGATATGCCTTCGGGCATGGTAATGGTTGATACGGTCAAGTTGAGAAAACTTAAAGAGAGACACACCGAATCAGGGTCCAAAGGGGATGACCTAACAATTGGTAAAATAAATCATTTACTAGACACCCTGGGTGTTTTTACTCCCCAGTAATGGAAGATTATCAGCCTCACTAATCCCTCCAACACATTACCCTTAGGACGAGACCCCAACAAGAGAAAATGACACTCTAGGAATGTTAAGACTTATGACCATCTAGCTCGACATAGAAGAAAGAATATGATCCTAAGAAGGCCGTGTTGCTTCAAAAAAATCATGGAACAAAAGAATATTATTGACTAGCTCCTTGCTGAGAACCTTGCAGAATGCTAGCTGGACTATAGTGAACCTTGGTATAGTTCTATACCTCCTCCACTAGGGTAGTAGAGGCAACCATAGGCCCTACTCATCCAGGAGCCCCCATTAATATTGAAAATATTTTTCATCGCCATAGGGAAGAGGCAAGATATTATGACAAATATTTTTAGTACACATAACTAAATTCACTTGAACTACATGAGAATTACCCTCAAGACCCGGCTTAGGTCATCCCTCCAGTAGATCTTCAAGTGGTTCCTCTAGTAGTGTCTCCAGTCACTCCATGAGCCATTATAACTGTCTACCATGTTGACAAACCTACCAATGTGCTAGAATTTAGGGACCCTCACCAAGATATGAATCCCTATCAGGAGGATCTGATGGTCTCTCTCATTTCTTGCCTTGAGGCCCTTGAGACATGATAGGTGGTGATCCCATCTAATAGAAATCTATATCTGGTATGGGTGGATGATATGCCAGAAACTCGGATTTTAGGGACCCTACATTATACCCTATCAACGGGATGGGAAACCCATTACAACATCTGGGCCACATCATCTCAAGATGTGGACCCATGCTGGGAACTCCAGCATAGTAGGAATTTTACAAGATCTGGAGTTTCATATAGACAATGGAAGGTCATGTGTTATCTGGTACAACCAGTTACCCATTGGGTCTGTAGCTAGCTGGGAAGACCTTCACAAACATTTTCTATATTAGTTCATCTCCACCACATAGAAGACTATTATTTCTAACTTCTTCAAGTGAAATCAACGACTGGATGATCAAGTTGTGTAATTTCATTCTAGATTGAAGGGACTCACATATTTACTCGATATTACACTAACTCAAGAAAAACTACTGACAATGTGCATGGGAATGTGGAGAATGAATTTTTACCCTCCCTCATCACTCAAAACTTCCTCGGTGGGTTTCGTGATCTCTCTAACAAGGCTAAGTTCCTATAGGAAGCCTTGCATCAAGCCAAGCATGCACATCTATTACCTCCCACAAATTCTATAAAAATAGCCTCCAGGGTCAAAACTACTATATTTGCATATGTAGAGGCCCCAAGGCCACTAGAGATATTACCAAAAGAGCCACATCTATAACCTCATTGAGGAAAATACCCTCAGGACCAGCCTTTGGTCCTGCCTTAGGACCAGCATCACCTACCTCTGAATCAGTCGACACCACCACATTAGGCACCACCTACCTGGAAATAAAATTGGGATTTGGAACCCTATTAGGCTCCAACCCCTCATCAAGGCCTAGTTCCTAGATCCCCTTTCCCAAAAAGGAGAAACCATACCTAATAATTTATTGAGGATTAGGTTATCGTCTATTTTTATAGCACCTTGGGTCAAGGGATCCTAATGATTCTAGAATGATGGAATCATGAGAAGGTTGATCCCAATGATCACCCTAACTACTAACACTATCATTAGTTACTTGGTTATACTCTTAAGAAATGCTATGTATTCAAGGAATTTCTTCATGATTTGGTTGAAAACAATGTAGTCAGATCAAGTCCTGCCCCGACATAGGTGGCATGTATTTCTGCAAGGCTTGACAGTGATAGCGAGGGTGAATTGTTGTAGGTATCCAACTCGGTTCTCATAAGTATGATGATTGGTTATCCCTTAGAGAAGTATCTCACACCCATGGTATCATTAATTCCCATTTGAATCAGCCTGGGCTTCCTAAAGTTTTCATGCCTCCTCCTCCTACCGTTTCTTCATCCACGTCTCATCATTCTGCTTCTCATAAGAGAAAATTCCGAAGGCGTAATGAAAATTAGATCCCCCACCATTGCCAAATCTGTCTTACACACTTGGTGAATTTATTCCCATAAATATGGGAGTCTCCCAAAAAAATGTACCAGCATTGTAAGATTCCCTGGGATGTTATCAAAATTATGTCTTAGTGAATACCATCAAACTGGTGGACCCTTACATGGTTCCCGACAATGAGGAGTGTCGGGCTGGTACTCCTAATGTCCCTAGTCAACATCATCTTCTATATTTCCACATGCATGTGAGATTTTGGGATGCTCAGGCCAGTGCTTCCAGCAAATCCATTCATGCTACCGAGACCAGACAGTAGGCTTAGTATAGAGCTCTCTATGAATAGTCCTCTCATCCCATATCGTCAGGATCACTCCCACCCCCGTTCATATTACTCAATTAGGAAGATCTATCACGACTGATTCTTGATAAACCACATATATTTTTGGCCAAAACTCACTCATATGATAGTCATCCAGTGGTAATTTTATAGGGTTCAACAAGTGAGCAATAGGACATTCCTAGCACTAGCCAAAATCTACTAGTTTGACTAGAAACTGTTCCCATAATACCACCTTCCAGAGATCAGATCATTTCTGAAAGAAACATGAATCTAGAGCGGAAGTATGATGTACTCAAGCATCTTTCTAGCATCCCAGTAAAGATCATGATTCTCAAGGACCTTTTTCTACTATAAGACATGCATGAATCCCCCTCAAGGATTTGAGAATCCCCCTCTAGTTCAAAACAGAGGTACCAAATTCATATGCCTTCTATGCTGAGGAAGTCAAGTGAGAAGAATGATAATCCATCATATCATTCTCAAGAGAAGATAAATGATCCCCTGTGCAAGGGAAAATCTTCCACTGTACATCACATGCCAGCTCAATGGTGTATAAGTCCATCATTGTATCATTGACATAGGTTCCAGGATTAACCACATCTTGACCCGTATGCTCTTTAAACTAGGACTATATAAAGAAAATTTGAGTCCCTATAAAATGAATATTTGAGGTTATGATAGGACCGAACAAAGGCCGTGTGACAGAATTCTACTGAAAACCCAATTTAGTGGTCTAGTCACCAATAATGAATTCATGGTCATCTTATAGGACACAACTTACAATGCACTAATGGGTTGACCCTATATCCGCCTGCATACAACAATTCCCTCCTCATAACACCAAGGAAATTAATAATCCCTCAATGGATGAGTGGGCATGCTCCAGGGTGATTTATATCCCTTTTATACTTGATAATCCCACTATCTAGATACCAAATATTACATGGTAAATGGAAAGAAGGTTCGAACTAATGAGGTTGGGCACAATGCTATAGTAGAAGATCCCTAGATGGACCTAGACAATGCCTTAATTCTCTCAATTAACTAGCTAGAGGCTACAATGTAATACTTGGTACATTTCTTTGTTGTGTTTGGGATAAGGGGAATACACATTACCATATTCAAGGAACGCTGACAGATTACCTTTTATTCCAACACATGATAGGATGCAGTGATACCAGATCCTCTCACCCTATTAGGTACCGAGATGTTCACATCATGGCCACATAAGTATGTCACACTTTCCTATTTCACTATTCCAGGATAAGTCAACATAGAATGACCCACCACCTCTACTTTGATATCATGAAGCATGGGAACCTCTGTTGAAGGTCCGATGGAATCAGTTCAATAAATTTTGTTACCATGGTTTCAACAGTGCATGATTCTCCTGGTGATGATTCCACTGCCGCTCAGGCTGGAACCAACATTCCTTCAAGATTTGTTAACTCATAAGGGTTCCCTCCCACCAACGATCCTATCAATTTGGATGATGAATAGTATTTAGAAGATGCTCCTCCCACAATTGAATAATGAGTCTCCACCACCATCGATGGGTTGGTGCATGTGAATATCGGTACTAGGGAAAACCCGAGGCCCAAACTAATCCATAATGTTATTCCCACAGATGAGAAACAATAGTATGTGGATTTTCTAATGCAGTATAGTAATGTGTTAACTTGGAGTTATGAGGAGATTCTATAACTAGAACCTCAGGTCACTGACCACTGCCATGGTATCCTGACAAGTCATCACGAGTTCAAAAAGCCTCCCTGGATGATCAACCCTTCTCCTGGTGCATTGGTTGAGGCTGAGGTTGATAAGCTTATCAAATCCAACTTTATCAAGGAAGTCCTGTACCCCATGTGTTTAGGCAACATCATTCCTATTAATAAGAAGAATAGATAGATCAGAGTCAACATAGAATTTCCTGATCTCAATCTTCACTTTCCAAAGGATGATCTTACCCTTCATGTGATAGATCTATTGATCAACGTCACTACTGGATTCCAAGCCCTCTTTTTTTTTATGGATGGATATTCCGAATATACTCAAATTTGGATGATGCTGATGATGAAGTATATACTACCTTTAGGGAGCCAAATTGGGCATTATGTTATCAGGTAATGCCCTTTAGACTATAGAATGAAATATCCACCTATCAACATTCTTGGTAGTGTATATTCAAGACGATCATTTGGATACAAGTGGAATGATATGTGGATGATATAGTGGTCAAATATTGCCAGTTTTAGGACCATATCAGAGATCTTGAGAAAGTGGCCAACTTTCTCAACTCCCTCCATCTGAAGATGAACCCTATGAAGTGTGCCTTTGGGGTTACCTCTATGAAGTTTCTCTGCTTTATCATTAGATATGGAGGCATTGAGATCAAATAATAGAAAATTATGGCCATCATTCAGATGCAGCTTCTGAGCAACCTCTGAGAGCTCCAAGGCTTTCAAGGAAACTTAGCCTACATACACTAATTCATCGCAAATATGGTTGGAAATTGTAATCCATTTTCCTAAATAATGAAGAAAGGATCCATCTATCAGTTGGATGAAGAGTACCAAACCGATTTTGAGGAAATAAAGAAGTGTCTGCAGCATACTCTAGTTATGATGACAACTATATCCAAAAAGTCACTGTTCCACTATATGTCCACCCTAGAATGATCCCTTAGTTCCCTTATTATTGAGAAGAACAATTTAGGGATAGAGAACAATTTTTACTATCTCATATGCATGCTCCTTGGCAACGAGACTAGATATCCCTCCATTGAGAAGAACTACCTCATGCTAGTTTTTGCGGTGAAGATGTTGCAACATTATTTACACCACCACAAGATATAGCTGGTATCCTATGTGGATATTCAAAAATAAATTATGAACCTCCCTATGTTCACATGTAGTTTTGTCAATGGTAAGTGATCCTTTAGTAGTTATACATCATGTACTTCCCATGAGAGGCTATTAGGGGTCAAGCACTGACATATTTTCTAGATGACCTCCAGCCCCCATAGGGCATTCCTAGGATCTTGAAATTATATATGAGGCCATCCTCTCAATGGTGAGACTATTCCATAATGGCAGATGAATTTCTATGGTGCCTCCCAAATTCAAACCAGTAGAAGGCTCAATGTTCCCTAAGTCAATAGAGTAGGCCTAGGAATTTTTTTCACTAAGACTACATAGGTTGTCCATCGCTACTCATTATTTTTTCATAAGGCTTCACCAACAATGAGGTTGAGTATCTGGTTCTCATCACTAATCTCAAGATGTCCCTAGAGATTGATGTTCTGAACCTACATGTTAAGGGGGACTCTTATCTAGTCATCAAGTAGGTTAATGGTGACTATGTCATCAGAAATCTCGAGCCTCTGGTCTTATTAGAGTGCACTCGCCAGCTGATGGGCTATTTCCCTTCTCAACTAGAGGTAACTCATGTACCTCGATCATATAATAGTAGAGATGATGAATTGGACAATCTTTCTACATATCTTGAAGAGTGTGAGCTAGGAAACCTATTTATTCATGTGGCACATCAAAGGGTCATCAGTCCTGTCAGTCTGGACGATGATGAAAACCAGTAGGTAAGTCACCTTACCAACGAAACCTCCACATGAGGACCTCCAGGTCCCCTCGCCACATTAGAAGAGATCCCTAATTGGAAAACTCCTTTTGGAGAGTACCTCCGTCATAGGAATACCTTGATATATAGATCAAAATGTGAGAGAATCCATTGGCATGTAGTGTTTTTCACCCCCTAGAGTGGTCCCATCCTTGAATACATCCTCTACAAATGTGGATTTGATATGATTATCCTAAATTTTATTCAGGGATGCGAGATTCCCTAGGTAATGTAGGATGTCCACGCTAGTTCCTACAGTGCTCATCAGGCTGGGTTGAGACTCTCCCACCATATTGAAAGGTTGGGCTACTTTTATCTCACTATGGTACACGACTATATCAAGTTCACCAAGAGGTTCCATGTGTGTCAGATCTATACCAACTTTGTGCATCAACCATTACAGCCTCTCTATACTACCCAATACTCTTAGACCTTTTTAGTCTGGGGACTCGATGTCGTGGGACCATATCCATAATCAACATCTCGCTAGTGAAAGTTCATTATAATCGCTACAGATTTCATCTCCAAGTGTGCATCGTTGATTTCATTAGTTGCAACATAATCCATTGATTCAGAGTCCCTCACACTGTCCCCATAGATAATAGCACTAACTATAGAGTAGTTGATCTGAAAAAAATGTACATCAAGTATCAAATCAGGTCCAACCACACCTCTCACTACCATGCATAGGATAATGGAAATATTGAGGCATTCAACAAAACCCTCTCCAACATTTTGTAGATGATGGTTGGTTAGGACAAGAAAAGTTGGATGGATAAGATCCCCAACAATCTTTGGGAATATTAGATGAAAACTCATAATTTTATCTAGGTGATTCCATATTCCATGGTGTATAGAACAAATGTGGTCCTACCCATTGAGATTTAGTTTTTGTCACTTAGTAAAGATTTATATGATTAGAAAACATCAAAAAAAGTAGTAGTAGTTTGTCTGGATGAACTGGAATCCCTCCATTTGAATAGGATTCAGGCCTTGCACTATCTAAAGAGGCTTTAGAACAATATAGATAGATCTTTCAATAAGAAAGTTCACCTCCACTCCTTACTTCAGGGTAACACAATATTGGCCCTAAGGACTTCAATGATACCCAGCTAGATGCCACCAAAGTTGGAGTCCAAATGGGAGGGAACTTACATAATTCACAAGGTTTATCCCAACGATGCATACTATTTGATCACAATGGATGGAGATAAAATCACTCCTCCCACCAATTCCAAGTTTATCAGGAATTACTTTTCATGAGTGTGTTTTTCGTCCTGGATGACGATAAACTACAAACTGTAAACACAGTACCTTACGGTCCAAGCTCTACAACCTTAAACTAAGATCTATTTAATCTTTCATGATGTTAAACTACACAACATCGAGTTTATATCATGACTTTAAACTACAAATATCATTTACACCATCCCACATGACATTTAAACGTTCCTTCATCCTTATCAGATGACGTTAAAATGAACAGAACTCAAGAACTACTTGTGGCTTGATTCCTATCCTTATAGGATATATAATAACACCCAAACACATTTTCCTCAATTCCAGACCTAGTTTCTACAAATATTTTCATTTCTTCGGCCCCTTTTAGCCTTAGTTATCTCTGAGGATTGCACATGGTGTGTATTGGAACTTTTTTGGTCCTCATTCACGTCGGGTTTACAACAACCGCACCATTCACCCCCTTGATATCATTCATCCCTATTTTCATACTTACTGAATGAAATTAAACTGAATGGAACTCAATAAATACATGAGGTTTTATTCCCATCCTTATGGGATATGTAAAAATGATTAGACATGTTTTATTCAGGTCCATCCCCCCAGGTTTCCTAGTTTCCTCAACATTTTCGGGCCTTTTGGCCCTACATGATGGTTCAATTTCTATGACATTAAAACTAAGATCCCTCCCATCCCGCATGATGGAAAAATGTTGTGTCCTACCTATAATACCTAAAACATTATGGTCATGTATGCATGACTATAAAAGTCAAGTGCCCCTTTTTCCTACATAACACTAAAATTTCCCTATCCCACATGACGTTAAACCGTTCATTCATCTTTACCACCTGAATTTAAACAAATTGGAACTTTAAGAACTATGTATGTATTGATTTCTTCTGTAAAAATATATGTAGGAACACCTGAAATTTTTTTCTTTGGGTCAAGCCCCATGTTCTTCCATCCTTTCGGCCCCCTTGTCCTATGTTCTCTCTAGGGAGTACATAGTGTGGTATGAGACCTCTATGGTCCTCATTCACATTGGATTTTTTTTTTCACAATAAATGAATCCCCCTTTGGGGAACCATTACCCCCCCACATCTTTTCCGCATGATGTTAAACTGCATGGAACTTCAAAAACTATGTAATGCTTGATTACCATACTTATAGGATACGTAGGAGCGCCTAGACACTTTTTATTTGGGTCCACCCCCAGGTTTATCAACCAGTTTTGTTTCCATCCCCCACTCATCTCTTCAAGTCATCTTCCCTCAAATTTAATCCCTCAACCTATGTTATGCCTCATTATCATGCCCATATACACTGTGGTGTAGAGACTAGGGTGTTAGATTTTTCATGGAAATCGTCTCTTTCCATTTACAGGATTCACATGTCCCTTTATTTGGGTCTCCATTACCTTTCACATCTGAAAGGACCCCCAAATGACATATATGTTCAGACCTATGGCTCGCCTGCTATTCTGGGACAACGTCCCTAAATATTTCAAACAAAATATTGAGCTAGGTTCCATATCTTGAATATAGGCAATGACTAACATTTAGTTTATTTTTCCCATCCTAGGTAACATGATATGGATACATCACCTCGAATATGGTCATCACTAATCCTCTATCATTACAACACCATCATTGCATCCCAAATTTCAGATGCTATGATTCATATCCCTTTTCACATCCTCATGTCAATATGGAACTTCTAAACTTTTAGTGTTACTCCTTCATGAATCTTTTCATGTTGAGAGAGTGGACCGACGTCATGGGGCCATATTTGACTCCGCCCCTTTGTTCCTTTTCCATGTTCTTCCATGTTCTATAAATATATTATACACCCCTTGTTTTTCACATCAAGCATGAATAACACAGGCCTAGGGGTATTGGTGAGGATTGTATCCACAAGGGAGAGTTTTATTGTGCTGTAGACTGAACTCTATGACCTTAAGCTAGGAGTTCACATATAAAATTACAGGCGTCATGACTTTAAACTATGAACGAGTTTTTTAGGGAGTATGTGGTGAAACAATGAGATATCATGGGTTCTCAGTCATGTCAGGTTTCTCTATGGCACTGCACGGCACATTTCTACTTTGAAAGCCTCATCTGGGGTTTGAGATCTACAACCATAAACTAAGATCCCCAACATCCTTATCATTTGATGTTAAACTACTGATTCCTCATCCGAGCCATATGATGATAAACTACATAGCACTACGATTCTTTCACCTGAGAAGATGTTGTCCCTTTTGCATTGGACATTTTCCATGTCTTCTTTAAGAACTACGCGTGACTTGATTCTAACACTTGTGGGATACATAGTGATGCCCAAAAATGTTTGACCCTAGGTCCAACCAAAGAATCATGAACCTTGTTTCCCCCATCTTGGTTTGGGTTTTATCCTCTAAATGGTATAGTTTGGTGTGAGACCTCTCTAATCCTCATTAATTCTGGGATTCCCCTTGGTGATACACTACACCTCACCACCTCTTATGGTTTGAACTCTATGACCTTAAACTAAGATTTATATTTTCCAAGATTTCATGACAGTAAACTGTTTAACAACATTGATTTTTTGTTTTTCGAGGATATCTCCCCATTTGGCATTGGCCATTTATCACGCCTTCCCTCAAGAACTATGTTTGGATTTATTCCCATCTTTATGGGATATGTATGATAACCTAGAAATTTCATCTATGGTCTAGATACCAAGCCTTTCATCTCTCTGGCCTTTGGTCTACATTTCTCTCGAAATTACATGGTGGTGGTGAGACCTCTTTTGTCCTCATTCATGTTGGGTTTTCAATAGTCGCACCATGTACCCCCATTGGGAGAACTCCTTGAATTCATCCGTACTAAATGATGTTAAACTGCATGGGTACATCCACGCATCATGCATACATTTATTTGGGTCTCCATCACCTTTCACATCTAAAAGGACCCCCTAACGGCAGGATGTTTAGCCTTACGTCTCACCTGTTGTTTTGGGCCAACATCCCAGAAGATTTTGAATGAAATTTGAAGCATGGTTCAATGTCTCGAATATGGTTAGTATCTGACCCTTAGTTTTTTGTTCCCATCCCGGGTCACATGATATGGATACTGTGTCTTTAATATGGTTAGAAATTATCATCCATCATTACTCCGAACTCATCATGTCCCAAATATCAGGTGTAGTGATTCACATTTTCCCACTCTTATGTTCTTATGGGTCTCCAACACCCATAGTGTTGTCCCTTCGTACATCTGTTTAAGTCTAGTAGGAATTTTTTCCTCGATGGGATTTTACCACTTGACATCACTCTTTTATTATTATCCACTATTGTGATGGGGAAAGCCTGACATTAGTCCTTGTTTTCCACAATGAGCATGGATTATGTGTGATTAGCAGTTTTGGTAGGGTCATACCCACATAGAGAGATATGAGACCTTACGGTCTGTGCTCTACAACCTTAAACTAATATCTCTTTCGTCTAAGTCATATGATGTTAAGTTATGCTACCTCATCCATCATGATGTTAAAATACTTCATCCTTACCACATGATGCTAAAATGCATGGATTAGTCCTGTCATATGACCTTGAACTATGACATCATTGTCCTGGCTGCATGATGAAAAACGGAAAAACATTATGGTGTCATCACTTAAGAGGAAATCACCCTTGGAACTAGTCATCCACCAAGCCACCTTTCAAGACCTACACATGGCATGATTCCTTTAGAAACACCAGAACTTTCCATCCTAGTCCAGTTGCTAAAAAAACACACAAACAAAAGAACAAACAAAAAATATATCATTCTTCTTCTCTATGTGCACAGATCAGACCTGAACTATGAAATTTACCTCTTTAGGAACTATGTATGGATTTATTCCCATCCTTATGGGATACTAAATGATGCAAAAATCATTGATCTTGGGTTTAGGTGCAATTTTTTCCCCATTATCGCGTCGAATCAACTTCTTCCTTACCGTATGATGTTATACTATGTGTGTATAATCCTCATTGTAATGATTTAAAACTGAAAGGTAATCAAGTTCCCCAATAGGGAGGTCCTATTTAGAAGTGGTGTTGATATTGATTCAGACCTATATGCTCACCCAATGTTCTTTTGTCATGGTGGTGTAATTTCAAGAGTGTTGGAATCTCTTCAAACATTTCATCACTCTATATCCACACTTTGCATGCCCTTTATTTGAATCTTCATCCTATTTAATATATAAAATAACCCTAAAATGACATGGATTCTTGGCTTTAGGGATCACAAACCATTGCAGGCTGACATTTTGGAAGATATTGGATGAAACTCAAAGTTTATACCAGTGTTTTTGAATTCAGTCAGCGGTTGGCCATAATTTGTATGTCCCCATTTCAGGATAACATGATATGAATGTTGTGATTGAAATACAGTCAATAGTTATCCTCCATCATCTCAATACCATAACTATGTTATGTATTTTGGGTATTGTGATTTACACTTCTCATCCCCCTTTGTTCAGATTTATTCTAATTTCCCTGGCGTTATCTCGCTGGTGCACTAGAGTTTTTTGGGAAAGGAAAGTTGGCCATTCTGAGAACCCTATTCTCTAGTCACATCCCATATCTTCTAGCCCAAATACTCTAGGTGGTTATTTAACAATAGCATGCTCTATGTATTCGATGGTTAGATGGAACTCTCATAGACAATGTGAACTATTGTGTGATCTTCTCTTTTTTCTCACACCAGGTTTGATCCATGTGAGCTTAGGGAATGATCATTAGTTGTTTCACAATTTTGATTGAGATGCAATAATAACAATAAAAATATGTGTTCCCATGCATACAGTTCAGAATAAAAAAATAAGAGGGGATGTATGTTTCATGAGTTTGTAAAATACACTGACCTTATGGATAATCCTCTTCGATGGAATACTTTAACATCTCCACTTTATGGTGTGTGGCCTCCAGAGTTGTTTGCCACTCCCTGAGCTCCCTTTCCACATTGACAGCCACATAGTGAATCTTATTATCCCTGATCATCATTTGGTCCTACTCAGATCAGATTTCATCCATTTAATGAATCGACTATACTAGATACTGTTGGGATTCCACTACTAGACTCTTAGTTGTTCAATGATCCTAGAGTGATTCATAATGAATGTGGAACGCTCTCCCATTTGCTCATCAAAGTTTTAGATTTCCCATTCAGCCCCATGGAACATCTAAATGTTATCATATTTCTTCCGACACTAGGAATCATTTAAGTGTTGGATTCCCTCCCACATCTTCTCAGTAAGATACGAATGGATCATAATATGGAGAGAAGAGTGTCCACACCTCCTACATAGAGAAAGTTCATCTAATTGCAAAGTGACCCCATTCGACTTAGCCATTATTTCTCTGAGAGATTTAGGAAGTTCTTGATAAACTTCCATGGCTTGCGTTGTGTCATATGAATATCCTAATCTATTTCAGATTCTAAATCATCCAGCTCCTCATGGTCTGTAGGTCTGTATTCAAGAAATATGGCAAGAAGTTCGGTGACAAAGTCTTCCTCTGGCATCATTTCTGAGGGACTAGGCTCTATGACATGTGGGTGACCATTTTTCTAATCTCTTATTCGATTGATTCACCTTCACCAGCTCCAAGATCTTCACTAGAAGCGACATCACCAATGATAAGATCTTTCTGCTCACCAAGTGCTAAGGATAGACTAGTTTGAATGGCTAGTTCCTCATGAATAGGTACATTCGCCGGTAGATGTCCCACATATGTCATGAACTCAAAACATTTGTTGGGATTCTAATTGTATGATCACTAAATTATGTTTTAATACCTTTTTTATCTAGATTATTGAATAGTAGATGAATGTCTACAAAAATATAGGCTTACAAGAGTTAAGTGTAGCCAAATCAAGTGCATGAGTCACCGTAGGGGCTTCCACCATGGGAGATCCCTCAACACTTGTTAGCTCGATAATTGGAACCAAATATTTCTGAATAATGGGAACAACCTATGATCCTAAGGCTATAACTCCACCCCACCCATTGTTTTTCCTTTTGATTTTTCAGCCATGATCGGTCCATCACCTTACTCAGCCCTAGAAGCGGGATCAGGAAGGTGCCTTTCCACGTCCATCGACATATTCTTACCCCCTAAAGTGTGAGTTCCTTGATTTTAATCACTGATGTGTTCCTAAAAAGGATAAAATCTAGTTAGTGGATAAGGTTTATGAAAGTAAGATAGGTCAATAGAAATAAGAGTGGAGGCATACCTTGAGATGTTCGGCCAGTTCCTCATCAGAGCTTGTAATTTCACCACTCTCACGTGGGATCCTTTGATGGGATGCTATATCCTGAGATGCCACGACTCCTAGATTCTCAACCTAGAAATCATCTTATTCCCCTTCCACTTATTCTACTTCCCCTTCGTATTCTTCTTCTTTATCATTGTTTTCATCCTCAGGTGGCATATCTTCGGGGTCATGCTCCTGACTGAGCATTACTTTAACCAAGATATGTGGTTCTTCATACTTCCCCATTGGCATGTTTATACATCCATGGATATTAGGTACACATGTCATCAATTAAAGTGCACCCTTTCCACTACTTGAATATTCCACACTTCCAGTAAATCAAGCCTAGTGCGCACTAGTTTTTTTCCACATATCTTTAGGTGACATTGATTGTCATAGTGTTCTCTATGTAGAGTATAGAGATGGGAAAATGGCTTCAGAAGTTGGATGTAGAAGATATCTCGATTGTTTTATGGGGATTTCCTAGCCAGTCCATGAGGTTTTCTACGAGACCACCTCTCTTTAGAAGGAATAGGAGTGGTAACACCTTGTCATTCTCCTATTGTCGAGGTTCCAACTTGTGCCTCCCAAACCACTTGACTTGCCTCTGAACTTTCTTTCCCAACAACACCTCACCTGCTCTCTCACCATTCCGAGTCTATACTTTCCACCTTGATTTACCAAATTAACTTTCATAGAATTTCCTCGGTATATTCCGCCACACAGTGCTCAATATATTTTGTTGATAAGACAACATCGACATCAGTGGGGGAAATGTGATTATCTCACCAAAACCAATAGTTATAAACTTGATCCACAGTTTGCATAGGGTGTAGGGATGTTTCTCCTACTTGAACTCTTTGTATAATTTCTTCAGAATCCACTATAGACTCCCAAATTGCCTAGAAAGCTGTGACAGCATGTAGGGATCACAAAAGATCTTCTGATCAATTAGGGATACTAGAACACAACCTCTAATGCTCTACAGATACTCCCTTTTCTCCAGTAGACTTCGAAGGTCGTCCACCATCTGACCGACCATGGTATGGAAATGGGTGAAAGATGAAGTTTGTGCGATTTCCAATATGAAGCATAATCCCCTCCTCATTGAGCGTATGTGGCCAAACCCTAGTGATATTCAGTACAAATGGTCATTTGCCATTTCCTGGAGGATGAATGGTGTTTGGGATGTCATACCAACCGAAGTGAGCCGAAAACCAACCATGAAAGATTTGGAATGCTCTGTAGAGCCTCCAGGGTGTTCCTTCTCTTTAAATGTTCCCAAAGATTCTATACATCCTGGCTAGTATAGGCACTCCCAAATTGACCTGGTGGTGGGCTGCCATGATCCCGACCATCACAAGTGTCCCCAGACAAACCCCCCTCCTTGCATCCCTCACTGGTAGAATCCACCTACTTAGGAATTCTATAAGGAACCCAACATATCACATATGTTGATCCTGGATATTTTCTACACTAAAGACCCATGATCATTATTTACTCGATTCCAATACCACCCAGGATGATCCTTCTTTCCCCCTCTATGATGCGTTCATACACTAATTCCCTCACCATCAAATCCTCATTGCATTATCCCTATTGAAGAATAGGTTGAACCATGCAATATAAGAGATATCATTCAGGATATAGTTTATTTATAGATTCTCCTTTTCCAGATCTAGCAGATTCCATGTCAGAATTGGAGTTCTTGTCCTATCTCCCCAAACATTCTCTGTTGGTAGGAATTCATCATACTGGAGCACTTCCAAAGGAATTAATCCAATGTGGGGAATTTACCAAAGGATAAAACTAACCTACACCATGGTGGAGGTGGAACATATTTGTGTTAGGGCACCAACAGCTGAACATCTCTAGGACCAGGTCCTCCTGGCGATAGAAATGGTATTGCAATGTCCACACAGATTCAAGTAGTCCATTGTGTCAAATCCCCACTCCAAGTCGTCACATGTTTGGCATACCCAGTACACCCATGACCACTTGATCATGAAATTTACTACAGAACTTAGGTCCCGATCCTCCTCCCAACCCTTTCTCTTGTCCATGATGCTCCTCCAAAAAGTGATTTCATAGTGGACAAGAAATTCTTCAGCAGTTGGTTCACTCCCCATGACCAACCTAGTCTTCAGGTTCAGGATGTAGACAACTATATCATGAGTCTCCCTAAAAGGGTGGCCATTGTTTGTGTTGGTGAATTGTGAAAGGATATCCTTGTGCATCACCCATGAATGTGGCACATCGGACTCAAAGCTCGTAATCAATACCTCCAACCGAATTCTGATGTTCCGTAACAAGTGGATACTACTCAGGACATAATCATTTTGAGACAGAATAAGCATGCCTTGGAGCATATGTTTTTTAGATAGTACCCTTATTTCATGAAGAATTTGATGGTTTGCGATCATCTCGGCCCGCCGTGTAGCTGAAGAATCCTCCCTCTCCACAACAGTTAGTTCACTAGCTATCTCAATCAAGTCGTGAATACACAAAGAGTGTAGTGTGAAAGATTGAGGTTTGGAACACAAAACAAAATGTTGTGTGATAGATTGTGTGATGACTATAAATAAATTTAACTAAGTCAAAAGCGGGAAATATTCAGTAGCAGCACACAAGGTATTGAATAAATTTGACCTATTTTTCACAGGGAAGAGATACTTATGTGCAAGATAGTGAATCACTTGTTATATGGAAAGTCAAGATACTGTGCCTTAGGACCCTCTTCATATTTATAGGCATGAAACAAGTATTTAGTGTGAAGAAAAGGTATCTTACATGCTAGATTTGATATCTTGTGTGAACCACCTTAACAACATTGTTCTCTTTAGTGCTTCCCTCAAAACCCAAACTTTTAGTCCCCATTTACCTTAGATTTATATGAGGCGGTATTTTTGGATCCTAATTAAACTTGAGGCTAGATATTGGAATATTTTAAAAAATTAAAGATATAATTTAACTCATTGGATTATCCCAAGAGACCCAAGGAAGTCGTGCACAATATTGGGATCTTGCACGCAAGAAGTAAATTCGTGTGCAAGCCCCTTGCATGCCCAATGCGATGTCCAAAACCATATTTCACTCTTGTCTCTGAAACAATGGCCATGGGATACACATGAAAGAATGTAAAACATTGCACAAAAGGGCTATCCCATGTACAAATTTCCTGCGCTCCCAATGCGATGTCAAATGACTGCTTTCACACTGGCCTTCTTGTATGCTCCCATTGAGATATTATCCTATAAATAGAAGGGTAACCTATACATTATGAGAATTATCTGGAAGTTGAACCATTTCTTCCATGCATGCAAGATGACCCCTTACACAACCATACAAAAGTCTTGACTTCAAGGTATATGATCTTGCACGACAGGTCCCCCATGGGTCCCCCTTCGAGTGAGCCAGCAAGGGCTTGAACCTCAACCATTTATTTTTTATCCAAGGAATTTTCACACAAAAGACTCCTCTTGCATAGAATACTTGTCCTTATTTAGTGCCTTTTTTCACCCAGACCCCCACATCCTATACCCAAGACTCTAATCTTATGTGCACCCCTTCCTTCAGACTCCATGTGTTGTAATTACCCTAAGGCTCCATGTTTGATATCCACTCCCAAGAAACAACCATACCTTGTGCACACCTACTATGTGAATCCCTCTAGGCTTGAATGTAGTGATTCCTTAGTCCCTCGAGTGGTGCTTCATGTTGTGTTACCCTGCATAATTATTGTTCACATAGGTACACTAATACCTATTTCTTATTCACATAGCTACACTAACGTGGAAAATTCTATTGAGAACTACTCCACCTCATTCCTGTTGGGAATTAATTTCCCTTCCCTGTGTGTGGGTTGGTACGAGTTATGTTAGTACAAGGGATGAGGAGTGAGTCATCATCATCCAAGTTATAGGACATTAAACTGCTAAGCACCCACATTTTCAACACATGATGTTAAACTATGAGTTGACTCATGTGTGGCAGGCATGAGATAATCAGGTAGGGGATGAGACTAGGAAACTTTAGCTTCCCTCCTTTTCAATACATCTTCTCTTTCCATCTAGTATTTTTCACCATGTGTGCCTCAGGTAGTCTTTACATAATCCCCAAAACACACCCTAATAGGGTGAGACCTATATGAATTACATGGAATGAGTCCTTCCTATATTGGAATGAAATCCTTTTCATACATCGAGACATCCTCCATGGGATTCCCTCCTGTGGTAAGTCGCAATATCCATCTACTTGGGCTACTAACCATGTATAATCACT
Organism: Viscum album; assembly: GCA_963277665.1. Lineage (NCBI taxonomy): Eukaryota > Viridiplantae > Streptophyta > Magnoliopsida > Santalales > Viscaceae > Viscum > Viscum album. Next base: position 1,848,222,947 of record OY728150.1, read on the forward strand.
AGAGAACCTCTCATGGTCACACCTTTCATGAAACGACCATCAAGTCTACCATTACCTCTTGTTTCTCCCACCGAGAATGAATCAAGTGGGATTAGAGTAAACATTGACCATGACATCATCTTTGGGATTGTAACCATGCGTAATCCCCATAACCCTCCCTTATGAACTATAAAGACCTTAATCCCTGTCTTCTAAACATGGCACATAATAAGCCTCATAGAGATTGAAGCCCACAATCCATCTGTTCTGTCTATTTCACGATGATTCTCCTCTCATCCCACATAGCGTTAAACTATGAGCCCCTTTTCCTTCAGAATGATATAGGTTTTGATCCCTTTATGGTATGTATGAATCCTCCTTGAAGTTCAATCCCATCCAATGGTAAACTATGGTGGTCCCTTATAAGGATGTACCCTCTTGATGTGACATCTTTCTTTTTTGGGTTAAATTCCCCATATCAATCCATTCAAGGTGTTTTGATCCATCCAAGGCCACTAACCATGCTTAAGACCCACATTTATCCATACTCCTCCAACTGAGAGTGATCTTCTTGTGAAGGGCCACTAACCATGTGTAATCCCTAGTACCTTTATAGGTTTCTATCCTTTGTCTATGCCCCGATTATATACCTCCATCCTGAACTACATGGACTTTTATACCTTTATTTTACACAGGGTATGTAGCAAGCCTCTTTGAGGTTCAATTACATCACCCATTTCCCATCCTTATCTCCCATTCAAGCCTTTGTGTCTTGCGAAAATCATGCCCCATTATAGAGATTCTACTTCCTTCAGGTCCCCATCCATGCGCTCCATTCCCACGGGCCACCTCCTTAGGTGTCCCATCGTCCCACCGAACTACATGGACTTTGATTCCTAGCCATCGAGATACATGGGAAAACACTATGAGGTTCAAGCCTAGCACCATCACCTTCACCTCGATTCCACCTCATTCATTCCACCCACTTCACCCAATCATCCATCATCCATCCTGATCCTCACCTGAACCACCACATATTTGTGAGATCACTCCATTTAGCTTGGAAGATACCCATGTGTAGGCCAAAAATCACCCCTTATAACTACATGGGTTCTGATCCCTATATTCTATATAGAGTATGTAAGAATCCTCCTGGAGGATAAATCCTAGCTAATAGTAAACCCAAATGTTCCCTTTTTTGGGACGTGCCTCCCGGATCTATCCTTTGTGATGTCCATATCAACCTTCATGGTGTTAAACCTTTCCTTTTTGGGACATTCCATCTAAAGTCCATCCTCATTGGGTGTTCTGGTCCATCCATCCGGTAAACCTTAAAGGTGATCCCTCATAGGGATGTACCAATCTGATACACTTTCATCAATGTTCTGATCAGTATGATTCATCTCCACCAGATGATAAACTCCTGACATACCCCGTGTTAAAACATGGGATGTTGAGGAAAACCTCGGAGACATGCCTCTCGCATAAGATAACCTAAAATAAATGTGGCATTCCTCTAGATTCCACACCCTTAAGAATCCTTATTATAAAGGATAGTTTAGGTGTACCAATGTTCTAGTGTCCATAAATTCCAGTGATGACCAACATGATTACTCTCCTTACTGAAGTTTTCTGCCCTGGATCAACCCCTTGGAATGTCTTGATAGAAGCATCATAATTAAATGGTGTCAAAATAGAAATGTAACTATGAATTGTTTCATGAAAAACTTCTTAATCTCTAAGGGATACTCGGACTAGGTGATGAATTTTTAGGAGGAATCCGTGGAAGGAGGGACCTACATCCCATCATACCATTTCATTCAAGGAAAAAACATCACTGAACAAGTGATGAATGCTGCCCACCTTTGGAAAGTGGTATTGCAGGGTACCATGAAACCATCACCATCTACATGAAACATGTGGCGGTGTAGCCTGGGCATAAAAAGTATCAAAAACAAGTACATCTATCTATAGAAGGTTTGGAACTCTTCCCCTCTGGCTTAAGCTAGAGGGAATAGATATAGCCAGATCCATGACTTTGAGATACAACTTGAGTACTCGAGGCATGAATAATCAACTGTAATTCTATGTTTGGAGCCTATCTAGATCATCCATGACCACCTCCTCAGCCATATCGGCCAGTAGTACTCCATATACCTTCTCAGAAAAGTGTTTCTGGTCCTATTCCTGAAGGAGGATCTAATACAAATCCTCTCCCACTAAGAATATATGGGATATTCTTATAGAAATGATGAAGATACCCCAAACTAATTAAACCTTACCATCCAATGATATCTTTGAGACACTGGTTATTCTTAATCCCTGGATTCTTGTACTAATGGAACACAAAAAAACAATCAATAGGTTTCATCTGACTGCTATTTTTCCCATGTGAAGACTCAAAGCGATGCTTTATTCCACTCAAATAACCACTTCTCTATATCAATACTTCCCTAGAACACGTCGTTAGCTTACCTTAGTTTCTTCTTGATAAGGAGGGATGCATTATCTATTTCATAAATGGGGTCAACCTAAACACATTCACCTAAGTTCAGATGGCGTATATGTGACCATCCTCAAAATGTCTCATTGTCATCAACTCATCACCCACAAGTTTCTGTGAGAAGTGATGATTTTTGATGAAATGATTAGAATATTCCATCATAAACATAAGATAGTGTTGTAGGTACAGAACCACCTATCACAGTCCTCCCATAACAGTTTAGGGAAGAATTTTTCATAGAAAGCTGTTTGAATGTCTACATAGACCATACCCTGATGTTGAACATTATGAATAGAAAAGTTCCACCAATGATTGGTAGAATCAAAAATAATATATGTTTTGATCTTAACTTTCTATATTGAGGTGTCTCTAGATGCCCAAATATCAATAGCATGGCCTCTAGCCATGAATCAATAGCCTAGGGGCCACCATACCCGGAGAAAGTGGGAGGGTGTTGTTGCTGAAATTCTTACATCAACTATACTATAGTTGGGGTAGTGCATGAAGCTCCTTGATTATATTTCATAAATCATAGGAATATATCTCATAAACAAGCATCAACACTTATATTAGGAACAAATAAAGGATCCTAAAATGGGACTTCAAGAGGAAATTCTAGTGTTTCAGATCCCACCCCCTCCAGAGCATGGTTGTCACCACCCTCCTAGAACACTAATCGAGGATGTCGAGTTTACATTCCTCTATAATTACCAAATGTATGACTCAAATAATATTTTACATATATAAGATGATAGATATAAAAATAGGATAGGTACACACCTTCCTATATAAAAGTCACACTTCTCCTCCTTTTCCTAAATCTAGGTCTAGGTGATAAGGAAATAGTATAAAGATCACAAGAGAAAATCCCAACTACCCACAACTAAGGTTAGGTCAGGTTTAAGGTATCACATCACATAGGATATGTCTTGATATATGGAGTTTCAATTGTATGGTATAGAGTAAAACACCCTTTACATTACAATTTTCATCTCCATTTATAGGTATCCATTTTATTTAACTGTTTAAATTTATTCAAGTTCATAGTCATTTATATGTATATATATATCATGGTCTAGAAAGATGGGTCACCATACTCATGTTATAAAGGTATAATCATTATAAGTTTCAATTGGAACCTCATTTAACTATGATATGACCCTAAAAATTGGTATTAGGATCTAATAGGTTATATAAAATGATTTTATTAGATGAATAGACATTCCAAATTTTTAGAAGTAAATTATTCATAGATAATAATTGGAATTAATGTAATCAAATAAGGTAATTATTTTTCCCATGTGATTAGTGTCTCATGGTTAAAACATGGAATAATTGGTTAATTAAGCTGCCACTATCAATCTATATTGGAAAAAATGGTTAGGTTGATCCATACACTTTAATTAATCCAATTATTTTATCTTTATAAGAAACATAAGAACATTCTTGAATATAATAGGTATGGAACGAATAATATATGTCAAAAAATGAGTACAATAATATAAATATGACATGGAATAATGATTGGAATGTGAATCCTTATGTTCCTATTATGTTGAATAAAATGATATATCCTTTCCATAATAGGACATGGAAAAATAAAATATCATTAATAATAAAAATAATAAACCTAAAAATCATGTACGTCACCCAATGGTGAAATAAATAAAACTACAATAAGATGGAATAAAAATAGTTTTATCCCATCACAGGTAATTTTACATTTCCATGTACATAAGTTAGCTACTCTTAGGAATACACTTATTTCCAAAGTCCAACACATTTATAGTATCCTATCTAATACCCTAAAGAGTATGAAAATATAAAAAGGGGATCTGATACCACTTTATAATGTCCAAACCTGGATCACTCCATAATAGTAGATAAACCGGTTGGTTACATGGCCATAAGTGTTCATCCTTGTATGTTATATCCTGCTGACTAATAGTGGGGGTCTATGATGGAATGATGGGGAGACTATACCCTTATGATCAGAGTATATCATTATGGTAATAAATAATGGAAAACAACCAAATAAATATAATAAATAAAATATAGAAACATAAAAATCTTGATATATTAAACAAGAAAAAACCATTATTATATAAAAATAATGATAATATCATGATGCAATACAAAAGGGGGAAGTAAATGGGATACATAGGTACATGCTTATAAAATATTCTATACAAAATGGAAAATTCTAAAAAAGACATTTAAAAGCTTCAAGAGAATAAGAACGATCCTCTACTCTTGTATCCCATCCTAGTACAAAATATTAGGAATCCAAAGATAAATGATTCCCTTTGTCCCTAAATTCATCCATAAGATCTATTCAAGTACCAACCGATAGTCTGAGTAGTGTGTGAGATATACATAGTAGGACATCTCTGATGGTCTCTAGTAAAATCAAGCTATTGTATATAAAATGATCAGTGTACATTTATAATAATGTAAACAAAAATATAAACTATAAATGTGATGGAATGGGTTCCTAAAGGACACTAGGATGATACTACATGAATCATCCAAAGCTAAGATATAGCTGAACATGGTACAATATATATATGTATCTATATATATGATCTATATATGTAGTTACATATATATCCATATATGTATCTATATATATGGTCTATATATGTAGTTACATATATATCCATATATATATAGTTACATATATATCCATATATATATATATATATTATTACTATCCAGGACCTGAGGCGTAACTCTAGTACCCATGGATAGTTATAAGAGTCTCAAAAAAGGCAAAGGGATTCCATGTCCTAGTATCATAAATCAAATAGGTTGCCCTAACCTTGTATCTCACGTGTATGGGACACCATTCCCATGTGTAACATTTAATTAGTGATTCCATACTTGAGAATCACATGAAAATGGGACTCAATTCTCGAGTATCACAAGTATATGGGATTCCATGCTCGAGTATCACATGTACATGGGATTCCATGCTTGAGTATCACAAGTATCTAGGATTCCATACCCGACTTTAAAAAATCATATGGTTTACCATGCCCAAATGTCACAAGTATATGGGATTCCATTACCATTTATTACAATCATATATAAAGATGGTCAAGATTAAATGAAAGCTAAATAATGAATTAAAAATCATCAATGTTTTATTTAATCATGGGAATAATCCACTAATTACATAGGATTCATGTGATGTGGTCATACCAATCACTTACATTTAACTCATTGTAGTAGTTTTATTTATACATCAAGACAATACCACTTAGAAATTGGTATCGCCATATGGATAACCAATTATCATGGGGGGAATTATTATACATACCTGATGGGGTGGCACAAGTTGAAGGGGTCATCATCTATCAATGAGAATGGTATGTAAGGGAATTACTAACATGAATAATAATTTGTATTAAGGAAAATTATAGTTTTCCGGAAACATGAAGAAATTAGGGAATACAGTATGGAGACAAATTATATAAAATGACTCATATTTATGTAAAAATTTCTCAAATACCTAACTTAGCTTGGTATTACTCTCCTCATCTATTTCATTCCTTTAATTTGGGATGAAACAAGATAAATTGACAACATATAAAAATTCTCTGAAAATTGGAAATATTATATCTTAGCAAATTAGCATCGAATATGGCAAGATAAACCAATAAAAGAAGGTAATAGATTGAATATCTTATAGTTACACTTACAATGTGATAGATAATGATGAAATTAGAGATCACATAGAGACATAGGCTTAGATCCCATGGAGAAGAGAAGAAGGAGATCCTCACATGGTTGACTGCTAGAGAAAAAAGGGGAAGGAGGTATTTTAGGTTTTTAAGGGGAAAAGGGATATTTTTTTTTATTTTACCCAACTTTTTGAGGGGCACAGTTTAGCCACACCATTTGAAAAACTATGTGCCTAACTATGAAAATATAATAGTTAAGTTGAACTAAGGATGCATCCCTGGGTACACTATTTTTGTAAACCATGTGAACCCATTCAGTACACTATAATACCCTATATGAATATGTGACCTGAGGAAAATGATTTAAAAAAATGGTGTGCCCTTATGCAGTTCACTACAGTACCCCACATACTTGAGTCGCATGGTTAGCACTAACCATGTGCTAACCATGCAACTCAGTCTGTCTTTCCAAAATCTAGAGCTCTGAGCTCTGAATGAGCCCCAGACACTATAGACACACTCATTCATCTCTCAATCACTTCTATTAGTGAATAAAAAAATATTTATTTAAATTTAAAGGGGCCATAACTCATTTGAAAGAAATAATATGACATGGTACTTTCCATCTTTCATGACCACTCAATGTTATGAGGCTTCCCTTACAAATTTAAAAAGTTGTTTTTTAAAGAAAATTATTTTCCTAATATTCATAAAAATATTAGATTTTAAAAGTGATTTTCAAAATGAAAAGGGTATTTTCCTAAACAATGTTTTCAAATATCTTTTTATTAATCAATTATTACAACCCTATATATTATATAAACTCAACTAGGGATATATTGTAATAAAACTATCCTTATACTTTTTATGGATGGTTTACAACTATCTTAACCAGGGAAAGTATTGGAATTAACTTCCTTGATTAATTTTTTTAATCATTAAATTTCACTTGAAATATTAACTTTCATTTTATTAGTGGAAATTACCTTTCCCCTAAATATCAATATTATTTTTCATAGATAATATTATTATATATACCTTTTATCATTTCTATATATAGTATTTTACTTTGAATTTTATATTATTGACTGGGTAAATATTGATATTATGTATTTTTTTTATCCAATATTAAAATTTATTGATAAAAAATATTGTTCATAAATTATATCAATAACTCAATATATGAGGAATATGTTGGACATGAAACGATGGGTGGGTCTTGGAATTATATAGCACCTAGATGCATCAATATGCTCATGAGGTGAATCAATTATCTATAATTTAATGGGGTTTACCCATAGTTTTAAACCATATTGTGAAAGGTTGAAATGGTATAGATATCATGATGTCTTATATCATGATGTACAATATCAAAAATTTCCCTTATTAAGAATTTATTTATTATTATACATGAGATTCTTCTATTGATATTATCCATGGATGCATTTTGTGTTCAAGTTACTGATTAAATAAAATGTGTGTTTAGATATTTACCTTTCCATATTGATTATACTATATCTAATCATGATAGGAATTCTAATGATTAAATGGAATGCATGTTTAGATATTTATTATTTTATATTTATTATCTCTTATTGGTTATGATTTATTTATTCATGATAGCTCCCACTTTAGCTAATTATTAATGAGAATATGTTCTCACCATTATTTTGTTTCCTTTCCTCAGAATATGAAGAAGGAATATTTCAATGAGTTCAATGATAGTTTTTTTTACTTTCACTATGTTATATATCATTTTTGCAAATTTAATGCAAGAATAAAGTATGTATCTAGTTTAACATGAATTATAAACTATTCATTCCTTTGGGATGCGTTCACTTGTATCTAGTACCAATGTAATAATGTAGACACTGGATCTGGGATAATGGGGTGAATTCCTTTATAGTTGAAATTAGTGCAAGTTTAGTAGAAATATTGGGAACTAGATTTTAGAAAACATATATTAGGGAACATAACACTATTATAGTCTTTGATGATAAGTATAAAAGAACATCATAATGTTTTGGTAAGGAAGATAATATATGATTTTCCTTGAAATATATCACTATCTAGATATTATACATATATGTGGGTCTTAGAAAGTCAAACTAAGGGATAATATCTCTAAATGGGCACTTTGGGATTTAAATCGATCATTACTTGGTACATAACAACAGGCCTCAATGCACACCTATTTTGACACTACCAAGGAATATTATTTGGATAAATCAAATTTTTGTTACAAACCATTCTATAGGATTTCAACAGATGCTAACAATTAATGAAAAATGTTAAATATAATGTGTCTTATATTGAAAATAATGTTTCATGATTTAGACATCCATAAAATATTATATGGTTTCCCCCTATGATTAGTATTCCTCACACTATTTCTTTGGTTTTAGTCAATGGATATAACCTAAAGGAATCATGTTATAATTGAATAGGATGGAAAATGTGGAGATTATGTAAAAAATTTGGATAATGACTAGATTGAAAGATATATTGATTATGAAAAAAACCAGTTTTCATGATATATGATAAAAAATATGTACATTAATAAACTCTTGGTCTCACCAATGAAGATAATGATATAATTAACTAAGAGATAGAGTGGTGGGGACTATAGAGGGAAAAGTGATTGATTTATTTTATATCAAAAATGTAGAAAGATACACCTAGTAGAATGTATTAGATGAACAAGAAAATTTTACATGTGTTGGAAATAAGGGAATATGGAGAAGAATTAATAAAAAAAAGTGGATAGTTCATTGGAGAGAAATAAATTTCATTCTAGGAATCCATTTACTATTTTTCATTTTATATTTGGGGAACCTGGTCATTATCCCAGTCAATTCACTCTTTTAAAGTTCAAATCCTAGGCCAAGGATGTTTATGTGTTAATGTATAATGGTTGAATTATTTATATATTGGTATTCAAGAACTATGATGAAGAAGTTGTTTTTTCCAATTATAGGTTGATTATAAGAATCATGAAACATATAATTGTTGTTTTAATTTTGGAAGCATATATATCTTAAATTAAAGACTAAATTAAGGGTTATGGATACAATCATCGGTTTATGAGTTTAAGGGAAATAATAATTTTAATGTTTTAAATATATTTTTGGAGATTTAATGTGATGGGAGTTTATCAATTCTAATGATATTTTAGGAGAAATTTATGTCAATACAAACCATTCCTTTTGAATATGAAAAAGTTATTTAAGGCATGATTCCCTTAAATTTTGTGGAAATAAGATTAAAGGTATTGGTAACCTTTAAGGATTATATTATCATTTATGATGTTTTAATTATGGGTTATCCCATCTGGGGAATGGTATATGAAATATATTAATATATTTTTGGGAAAAGAATAACCCAAAAACTGGGTGATAACCCATTGCATCTGAAAAGGCCACGAGGCTTGAACCCACAACTGAAGGATAATAAGGGAGTGACCATAAACACTAATATAAATGATGTACTAGTTATTATGATTTTTTTAATAAAATTATTTTAAAACCAGATACTTATGGAATGAATTAAGTTGACATTTTGGTGTTACTATTGAGTTTTTAAATATCATTTTATTATATTTACCCATTAACACACCTGGACATGTCATTTAATCCAAAAAGGATATGTTTATATTAAATTTATTATTCCCCAATCTATAATTTCTATGAAGACATAATATAGTGATAGTGTGGGTTGATCCCATGGGAAAAGAGTTGGCTGATAAGAACTATGGCTTCTAACCCTCTGTGTAGGAGTCCTCAAAAGTTGATTTAGTCTAGGAATAACTAATGTTAAGGGAATTGGGGTTTGAGATCAGAGAGAGATAAGGTGTGAAGATCAATTTCAGGGTTCATGTAAAAGGATATTCTCAATCCAAACTTGATATCATTATAAGGTTTTGACTGTGAAGCAAACAAAGGTCACTAGTTTACTATGGTCAAACCAACTAGATCTATCTAATAGGAAACTATTCCATGGTCTAGAGATATCTATAACCTAGATACATTAGGCCTATTTTCTAAGAAAAAAAGTATCATAGGCTATTGTTTATATCCTATTATACTCTAATAAAGTTAGGGCCATTCATTCAAACATACCATGGTCAGGGTTTCTTGAAAAAATTGGATAAATAATTGTTGGTTAACCTGATTACTATTCGTAGGGTTACCAAGTTGGAAATTAAATATTCATTAAATTCAGACACCCCAACTATCAACCCATACCCAAGGTGGTTTAACAACTCATGGTATAATTACTCATGAATAGGTAAAGAATTTAAAACATAATAAAAATAATAATAATAATTAAGATCAAGAAATTAATGATCATGTATTCAAGAATAAGTAATTTAAAACTAAAATTAATCACACCTTTAATCAAACACTTAATTGAAAAATGATGAAGGAATAACATAATAAGGGTTTTATGTCAACCAAAAATTGAAATGGAGAACACACTTAACTAGGATTGGTAATGTAAATTAATGATGAATTCTTTAAAAATTTAATCCACGGTGATTGTATAAATGTAAAAAAGTTAATGGAATCAATACAAGTTTTAGTTGAGAGAGAGAATATTAAATAACGAGAGAAGGATTAGTAAAAAAATGAGAGCATCTGAAGAAGTCTCGAGTCTTATATCCATAACATGCTTGATAGAGATAAATAATCAGGATATTACATGATGTGTTGCATGTCTTCACATTGTGTAATTATGATCCAATATTTTCTTCACTAATTTTTAATACTGTGTGAATCTCATGTGAATATCATTATGAATCTTTGATATTTGGAACTTGAATCATTTCACATTATGTAACTGCCCGAATAGCCCAAAGTCCTTCATTTTTATTGATTTTTGATAACCCCCCTTTCAAGGGATGAGGGGGAACCCTTAAAAGGCCTGTAGGCTCAGAGATTAAACGACCCGTAGGCTTAGGAGATTACATGACCCAAAGGTCGTAGGGAATTTAACCAGACTATATACAAGGAACTTCCCCTCCCCAACATCTGCATCATGATAGTAGCTCTCCTCCTTCACATGACCGTCTAGCTAGGCTTCCTGTGCAAGCACAAGCTGGTCCCGATGACATAACCATACCCTCTCATTCTGAAAAATTAATTTGCTTCTACTCTAGTTAGTGAACCTGCTCTGAATCCTCTTCTGGGGTTGCTTCTTGTTTTTATAGTCTGTTTGAGGAAAATACATGTGGCCCGAAGGCCTTGGGGTGGCCCTAAGGCCTTAAAGGTGTCCTGAAATCCATAATAACCCGAAGGCCTGGGTGGCCCAAAAGCCTTAAGGACTCTAAGACCAAACTGGTGGCCCAAGGTGAATAGTTCTAGCTGCTACAGTACCGAATAGTACCTACTACATTAACTACTACAATTCCCGCTACAGTACCCGTACAGTGTACAACTCTGCTATAGTACCTACACAGTTTATAGTTTTTCTACAGTTCTGCTATAGTTCCTGCTACAGTTCCTACTACAGTATTGCTACAGTACTGGAAATATGCCTCTACCTAGTTTTGAACCTTGGTCTTGTGGATGCACTTAAGGATACCTCACCAACTGGGTTGAGGCTCATGTGCTAATGTCATGTAACTAGTCTTCACGACATGTTCCTTCATTTAGTATGGATCTTCAAAGAGGTTATTGATATAAAAATATTACATGACATGTATTGTGAAATCAAGTTTTGTAATCTATTCATGGATTATAATTCTTTCAAAACATGCCTCATGAATTTTCATATACTATGAGAGATGGATACAGGTTATGTAAGTGAGTTTAACAACGTGTAATGCTCATTTTTGGTCCATTTATCTAGATTTTCCTTTCAAAACTTGGAAACCTATTTCCTGAAAATAATCAAAACATACCTGGTTTATTATTGAGTAAAACATAGATAATCCTTATTCAAATTACAACATAATGTATATATGATTTCAACTTGTCAAATTCCCCTACAATTGAAGAATTGATTATGATCAAGAAAAAAGATCTAATGACAAATTTCTAAAGGATAGAAACTTTTAAAAAGAGGAAAAATTCATTATAAATAGAAAAATAAAACTAAGTGGAAGTGGAAAAAGAAAGTCTCTAGAAACATCCTCGCATATAAAATCAGTCATGCCTCATAGCTCAGTTCTTTAAAAAAATTCTTAATATTTTAATCACAATTTATTAACTATTATGTAAATTCTATAACCATTTTTTATTTACCTCACAATTAATTTTTTCTCATTACTCTGGGTAAAATATGAAATTGGAGTTATGCTCATACCCTTAATACATGTTCCTAACCATAGGCTTTAATTGGTTTTATCATATCCACTTTATAAATACAAATACAAAGTCAATCATTAGGGCGTTAGGAAAAAGTTTCAAATGTTTATGAGGCTAAGGTAAGGTGGGTAGATAGTGAAAAGAACAAGATCAAAAAGGTGGGTAAGCTCTAAAGTGTAATGCATGAATGTTGTGAATATCGTAATGAAATAACTCCACCCATGAAAAATTAAGTCCATGCTTCCAGTAGCTCATGTTGGATCCATGAATATACTGAGTGAGTGTATAAGGTATCATATTCCTTTTTTTTCTTTTATTGTTATTTTATTTTTGAAAATTCATGTATAGGATAGATCTCATATCCATCCCTAACCACATATGATCCTTCAGGAGATTAGTCATTCTGGAAATAGATATTTTTACCTTTTTAATACACAAACCAATAATAATTTTCTTTTTCTTTTTATATTTTTCAAAGGAACAAGATAGTCATAAAATGCCAAAAATTACACATGGATCATAATAAAAAGTATAGTAAGAACCATAATAAATATCCTCAGTAAAATCATCACATATCCGTTGATAGAAAAACTCCCCCAAACTTTTTCAAAGTAAATTCATTCATAATACCAAGAGTAAGGTTGGAAGGGATAATCAGATTGGAATAACTACATCCTAATAAGTTAATTCATGGAAACTATGGGATAAATGAAGGAAAGATGTAATGGAGGGTCTAAAAAAATAACTCAAAATATATTTCCGCATATATATTAAAATTGTATTCTTTTCATTTATAAACTCTATAAGATATTAATGAAAGTAATTATAGGTTTAAATGTACTATGTGTTACTTAAAAAATATGGATATAAAATACTATGCAATTGTAGGCTCAAAAGCTTCTCAGAAATGGAAGTAAATATATAAAACTAAAAATCACTAATGGTATAGAATCAAGTAATAAGTCAATTAAAACAAACTTAAAAAAATTCTGAATTTGAATGAAATTACTAAACATAGTATTCATTCTAAAAATCTAAACCAAAGAAAAACATGGATTTCAAAAAATTTCCATCTTAACTTTTTCTTTTATTTAAATGAGTGTAATGAGTTTCAGGTTAAAATCATGATACAAAAAGAAAAATGCCTCATAGATAAATGAAAAAAGCAATAATTAAAGTGTATCGAAATTCAAACTAAAGAAAGACTGCCCTACACATAGAATGAGATAGTGTGTTCAGTATCTGTGGAAGTACCATGGGAGGTCTATGACAGATAAATCATATATTATCGAAATAGAAATTTTGAAAATTTAATACTAAGGAATCGAGAGCTCCCTGTAATGAATGGCATGCCATGTGAAAACATGACCCATATTGTTTTTTAATTTGGACTACTTGTATATTTTTTTTGAAATACAATTCTTGGAGTTGATAAAAAAATTATTCCACATGGTTTAAAAATTTTATAAGCAGTAAATCAGGTAGGTGCACAAAGTGAATATCAATGAAAGAAATTTTATATAAATGTAGTTATGTGTGTAAAATAATGTTCAAAATAATATATGAATAATGATAGAAATAAATAGAAGAAAAAATAAGATAAAATAATAAGTAAAAATATGAGAAAACAGATTAAATATGGGTTTCCTCCCATAAAGTTCTAACAATGATATCTTCAGTGAGATAGATGGACTAGTGTATCAGTAAATATTTTCCATCGGATCAACTATTTTATGTTTTATACTACTACTGGTGGTAGTTTCCTATAACTCTCATGGTCTTTTTTTAGGATTTATCACTTTAATAGCATACCAAGCATGGATCTGATGTATTAGGAATGGTATATATGGTCGTGATTGTGATGGAAACATAGCACAGATCTATAATGATAGATTGTGAAGCTGGCGCTTGATATTAGCCAGATGTTGTTCCACACATTTAACATGGGAAGATGGTGACGGTATAGGCACATCAATGACCATGGAAGAAATAGAGGAGCTATACATGGATACTATAATAGTGTAATGAATTAAAAAATAATCCATGTAAAATAGAGTAAAAATAGTATCCCATATATATAAAGTTAAATTATATAATGATAAAAGGGAATACATAAAGTATAAAAAATTATCACTCGGGAAGCATAAAAAAATGTGGGGGAGACTGGGATAGAAAAAGAGAAATCAACCTCATGAAGTATCTTATTGACAATCCACTATCAAATAGAGAGTGGCTGTAGCTGCCCCGCCTAGTAAATAACTATAATGGTAAAAGGGGTTGGATGATCATCTGCAGAAGGTGGTTCCTCGGTGATAATAGCTATCTCAGTGGTGGGTGGTGGAGATTTATTGGTTCTTAGTGTGTCTATTGATCCGGTAGATCAATCGATGAAAGGAACCTTAGTGGATGGGGTGACTACTAGGACCTTGCCCCTTCGGGTCTACTCTACCAGATACTTTTGCTGGGAAGCGGGGTTTATTAGCTTTGATGGTAGGTCGACTAGGTTTGGGGTTGGATTTGGGGTTAGGGTGGTAGATGATGAATGACCGTCAAGGGTTGGTGGTGGATGAGAATCTCTATAATGTGATGGTGGCAATGAAGGGGTAGTTAAGTGAGAGAACTCTGTAAAAGGGATGTGAAGGTGTTAGGAAATCTGACATAGATTCTCCAAGATGTATAAGTGCATAACCTATAGATTTGATGGATATTATGGGGTGGGTTGAGTATTAGGGTAGGTGTTGATGGATGTAGTAAAATGGGTGTTGTCATGGGTGGGAATACAAGTAGTAGGTCCTAGGGTGGAGGTGGGGGCTGTAGGTGGTGTAGGGTCTATTGCATGATATTCAGGTGCCTCTTAAGTGGCCTCAAATACTCCTGGAACTCACCGATAGGTGTCATCATCCTTTATAAACATCTTCTTCTTCCACAACAACAAGAAATCAATGGAATACATAGGAATAAGTGAGGTGAGTGGAAGGTCGACATCCAAAATGCTAAGATATCGGGCTAAACATGTGATAAAATATCCACCCATTATCATGCCTCATGTCTGCTACATATGATATCTTTAGTAGAATGTGAATTGGGAGGACATATTTATGGTGGTGTCACCCATGGTTATAGTGAGGATGATGGATTCTATTTGTATAACACTAAAATGAGACTTGGCACAAGAATTCAAGGCATTCACCAATTCCCTATGGAGGATGCAGATCACTGGACATTGATGATGGTGGATTTCATAATCATGGTATCATGCTCAATGTGGGCATACCAATAAATTATCCTCTATATACTTTTCGAATATTACTTGGAAAAATCAAGTTGTAGTGTTGAAAATACCTCAGACGTGGTAGAGTCATTAGTATAAATCCTGAGGCTGATGCTGAAATAAGAAAAAGAATGCTCATTGAGTAATCTACCTAATTTGAAGAAGATGTTGTCAACTGCGACCTCAAAGATATAAATAAACTCAAGAAAAAGATATTGATAAGCCTCCTCATGTACATTGATTATGGAGGAGATATGATGGAATTTGAGGATCTTGATGACGTCTTAGATGATGAGTAGGTGTGGGAGAACATCCATATTGATGGTTTTGTTGGTCCTCATTAGTTCTCACTACTATCGGTTGATTGAAACATGGTGCTTGGGGGCTGAGAAGTGAAGGATGAAGTTAAGGTGTGGGTGATCATTCTCATATGACCCACTAGAGTTGGATTTGGAGTCTCTCATAATATTTTTCATATCAAGGACAACAACAGAAGTGGAGGAAGGAGATGCAGGGGGTGCTGGTGGTACAACTTCTTGAAAACACTTCACTAGTGGCATATCATCTCGCATAGGAAGAGGATTGGAAGGAGGAAATTTCATGGTCTTTGTGTGTTCCATTTCAGAGGAAAATTAGGTTGTTGGGAGGTGCAGATAAAGGTGAATGGGAGAGAAAGAGGAAGTATCGATCCATGAAAAATGTAGGGGAGGTATGGAAGGGGGTTTCATGAGTGGTGAGATAGGGTAGGGGAGGTAGAAATAGGGGGGGGTGTCGAGTGTCGTGGAGCGTAGGTTTATGACATAAATTTGTTGAGAAATTACCCTATGTGAAATTCTTGAATACAAAATGCACTTTTTGATTTTAATTATTTCTTGCAGTGAAAATTACACATTTTAAATAATGAATATATGATGTGTAATTGCTTCATTTTTCCCTGCTTGAAACTAGATCTGGATATTTTTCTACCAGAATTCCCTAATTTATTCTAAGCTTACTCTGACCCAGTATACCCCAAGGTGACCCAAACCAGGTTTCCTCCCAGTCAGAACTTTATTTAACATCAAGAGATTGAATCTTCAGTTCTTAGATGAATTTCAAGATGATGAAACCACCCTCAGGAATGGTTCTTGATATATTTTTAACCTTTTACCATTTACATTTAATGGTATTCCACCTTCCTTCTAAATTTTAATGGTCCCATAATGAAATACTTGTATGACCACAAAGGGTCCTGACTATCTAAATTTCATATTCATAGGGATCATTTTTAATCTTGAATATAACAATATGACCTTATTTTCTGGGACAAAAGGAACCCTTCAATGCATTTATTATGAAATTTCTTTGTTTTTTCTTTATAGATCTTTTCATTTTCATTATCATCATTTATGATTTCTTCCAATTTATCTAATTACAACATCCTATCTTCCCCATATTTTTGACAATCTAGATTGAGCATTTTAATTTTCCCTAATTTGAGCGATGATCATGTTCTTCTGGCTAATGACATGTTTTCCATATATCAATTATAATGATGTGGTTCTAATGGGTATTTTTCAGGCAGCGTCTTATGCCCACAATACATTGTATAACTTCATACTCCAATCCCTTTGATTTGTGTTTATGGTATTTTCCTAGATTTTTTATTTCCTTATTTTAAAATTCAACTTCCCTGCTTGTTTGCAGATTGTAAGGAGTTCCTGTGTTATAAATAATGCCATGTTTTTCCAATATTCCATTGATAACATGGTTGGTAAAATGTGTTACCTAATCACTAATGAGTAATCTAAGAAATTTTTACCTTAAGAACAGATTTATCTTCAAAAAAATCATTTCCACCATTGATGTTTTAGGAGTTGTATCTTTATCTTATCCTCATTTGGAAACATATTCAATGCCAACAAGGTTATAGAACATGCCATTTGAATTGGGAAATTTCCCCATGAAATCTATTCCCCACATGTTGAAGATTTCAACTTCCATGATTGGGTTTTAGGTAATTTCATTCCATTTAACAATGGTTCCTATTTTTTTCACCAATAACAACTTTGAAAATAATCCCTTGAATCTTGTTGGAGTGTGGGATAGAAAATTTATCTCTACAAAATTTTTTCTACTATGAATTCTGGTCCATGATTTTACCCAGTTGGTGATGAATGAAACATTTCTAACACACTTGGTATTTTTTCCTCTAAGATTCAATGTCGTAATAATACATTAGTAAAGCTCTTAAAAAAGATAATTTCATCCTAGTAGTAGTGTGAAGGTGCAACTAAAAATCTTTTTCTTTGATGGTATGAGATGTCTGTGTGTAAAAATCATGTGGATAATTTTTTTGCAATATCTTAAAACAATGGTTGTGACTTTATGCTAAATAGAGTTTCATTAGGGAAGTCAACATCAATATCTTGATTTCCTTTTTTACTTTATAAGTGGAAATGTATTAGCGACAATTTTTTTTAATTTGGTATCCTTGATGATGATGATGAACTCTTGGAGTAATAGGATCTAACTTATCAGTCTTGGTTTGGTATGCTTTTTCTTCCTTAAATATATTAGGGTAGCATAGTCAGTGTACACAATTACCTTTGACAACACCAAATATGAGAAAATTTTCCTGAAATAAAAGAAAAATTCTAGGATTGACTTCTCTATAGTTCTATAGTTTACCTGTGCTTAATTTAGTGTGTGACTAGAATAGTAGATGGGTAAGAATATGTGACCGAATCATTTTCCTAGTACAATTACAATAGTTAAATCACTGACATCACACATCAATTAAAACTCTTTTCCCCAATCTGGTGAAATGATTATTGGAGTGTCTACTAGGATGTTATTTAAAGTGTTAAATGTCTACTGAAATTTATTAGTGAGTTCAAATAGAGTTTTTTTGATAATAGGTGTTTCAGAGGGTGAGAATCTTTCACAAAATATTTCATGAATTTTCAAAAGAATCTGTTATAGACTAGAAAGACCCTCATGATCTTTCAAATCTTTAACCGGTTTTATTTTAGAGAGATTCACTTCCATTTAATCCTAAAAAATTTACTATCCATGGACTATGCCTCATTGAATCATAAAGTGGAATTTTTTCCAGTTTAAAACTAGACACTTCTCTTCATAGTGTTGTAGGGCTAACTCAAGTTTGTATATGCAGACCTTGAAATATCTTCCATAAATTGATATTTTTTCCATGAAATTTTTTCATAATTTTTCTTCCATATCATTGAATATATGTGTCATGAACCTTTTAAAGGTTATTAGTACACTACACATACCGAACAAAATGCACCTGTTGGAGAATTTACTAAATGGACATGTGGATTTTGTTTTAGTGTAATCATCTTGGTTGACTATAATTTGATTGTATCTTGAATATCCATCTAGGAAAAAATAGAATTAATGTCCTTCTAGTCTATCCAACATATGATCCATATAGGGAATGGAAAAATTAGTTTTTAGGTTGCCACATTTAGGTTTTTGTAGTCCATGCATACTCTCTGTCCAGTGATGGTGTGAGACAAGATCATTTCATCTTCATCATTTTTTGAATAGTGTGACTTCCTTTCTTTAGTATGACCTTTAACATGCTCACCCACTCTCTATAAAATATTTAAAAAATCATTCAAGCATCAATACATTTCAGTACTTCCTTAATTGGTGGGGTGAGTCACCTATGGGGTTGACATTTAGGTTTGAAACCATACTCTAGTAAAAGTATATGGGTTCATGAAGTAGGATTAATCCCTTTGTTATCATCCACACCTAGGAAATTGTATTTTTATGTATTTATAGAACTTCAAACAATTTTTCCTCCTGTGACTATTTTAGTTATGAGTTGATGACAACTGTTAGTGTAGTTGTAGTTCCCAAAAAGGAATACTTGAGTGTACTAGGGAGGGGATTTAGTTCATGTTCGGTGGATAAATGATTGAGCATATTAAAGGTGGGATTTTTCCCTTGTAAGAGGTTATACATAGTTAAATTACTCAAATTCATAATTTTCCACCACATCAGTGGGTATTTCATCACTCTATTATTAAATTTCTAAGTATTCATCTCTATCATCTATGAGAAAGATATCTTGGCAGTAAAAATAATCATCTATTTTTTTTCTACCTTTTCACAGTCAAACAGAACTTGTTCATCACCTAATCATAATTTAATTATTCCTTGATTTACATCAAATAGTGCCACCCCAGTGGTTTGGAATAGTCGGCCTTAGATGATTGTAACATATTCTTTCTCTTCCATGTCCAAAATTAGGAATTCCTCTAGAAAATAAAACTTGTTGACTTCATCTAAGACATCCTTGAAAAGTACTCATGGATTTTTACTGATTGGTCAGCAAATTTTAGTAGTAATAGATTTATTTCGAGTTCATCATGTACCATTTTACATAATACACTCCTCGGTATGAGGATTATTAGGGCTCCTAAAACACACAAGGCTCTTTCAAAGTTACATTCTGCTATTATGAATGGGATAGAGAAATATATAGGATCTTTCAATTTGGGTGGAATTTTTTGCTAAACAACAACATATCACACATCATTTAGTGAGATGACTCTTAGGTCTTCTATTTCTCTTTTGATAGAAAAAAATACTTAATAAATTTCACCTAGGTATGTATTTGAGAGATTGCCTCAGCGAATGGAATGTTGATGTGGAATTGCTTGAACATATAAAAAATTTTCAATTATTAACCTTCAATCATTCCTTTCCAAAAATATTTATGGAAAAGAGAGAGGTGGTTTATAATGTGGTGTCACAATATAGAAATATTCTTTGGGCTGTTCTTGAATTTGAGATTTTTTAGTTGTTTTTTCATCATTTTCTTCTTCTATGATTGCTGTATGGTTTTTGGTTTCCTCAACTTGTTCTTATTATCATCCACATGGTTTCTAAAAGTGTATCTCTTTTCCACTACTCAAAACCACTACCTTTGCCTCTTCCCTGGGGTAAATCTTCATATTACCATGTAATGTACTTGGTAATATCTATGAAAATGTCTTTGAGATTTGACACATTTTATTTTTGAGGTTACTAAGAGTGTATCCCTTTGATTCTATATTTTATTCTCCTAGGTGGTCAACCTTCGATCTTCCTTTCTAAAAACAGATGGAAGTAGATTTTCTAAATTTGTTTTAAGAGGAAAAACTAGTTGCGGAGGTCTTGGTGGAACTGGTTTAAATTATTTTTTTGCTCTATGAGGGAAGGGTTTTTTTGTTTCCTGTTGT
This sequence comes from Viscum album, assembly GCA_963277665.1. NCBI lineage: Eukaryota > Viridiplantae > Streptophyta > Magnoliopsida > Santalales > Viscaceae > Viscum > Viscum album. The sequence goes on from OY728150.1 coordinate 1,848,243,934, forward strand.
TTTGGTTTAGGCATAAGATTTAGTAGCAGATATCCCTATGGTTCTTGGTTCCTAAATGGTTCCTGGATACTTCTTTGCTGGTAGTACCCTTGATTATTTTTCCGTTGTTGTTTCACATTACTCTACTGATAATACTATTTCATTTTCTGAATTTGTTGATTGTACTTAATGTAATTACAATCTTGGATTGGTTGTTCCTCACAACCTACTATGTAGTATTGAGTTATATGTGGTCCAAAAAACATTTCAAAATATTGACTTTTTATTACAGGGTTAGGAAGGGGAGGTAGTGAAATAGCTAGCAGAAAGGATTCATCTTTATTAGTCACGACCTCTACTTTTGCAGCAAGTCAGGTATTTTATTCAACTTGGTGGATTCCATGCTGGGATGGTTCACAATATCTCTACCATGGACTAGAATTATGAGAGACTTCTTATGAAATTTCCCATCACACCTCGAGTGTTTTAAACATCAGACCTCCATGAGTGGCGACATCCACTACTGTGTGAGTAGCTAGTTGGAGGCCCTGATAAAAAGTATGGCTTTGCATCCACATATCAAGTCTGTGATGTGGGCATTTATGAGTGATTTTATTTAAATGATTCAATTATTTCCATGACAACTCTCTATCAATTTTAGGGAAATTTTGGATTTCATTCCATAATTTCCCCATTCGGAGTGGCGGGAAGTACATGTCTAATAATTTCTAGGCTAAATCATCCAAAGTCATGATGGACTCGAAAGCTATAATTTTGAGAAAATACCAAGCTTAATCTCATAGAGAAAAGGGAATGACTCTTAATCATATAGAATCCTAAGATACTATATAGTTGGGAAAGGTCTCATAAACTTCAAGGAAGTTTAATATGTGTATATGTGAATATTCAATTTGAAGTACACTAAACTGGCCAATATTCTGGATCATATGAATGAGTCCAGGTTTGATATCAATTGTGTGTGCCTGAAAAGGTGGGCATATAATATTGAGTGTATAGCCATTGATTGATGGAAAGATATAATCTGTGATGGTGTCTTATTGATGTACGAGATTATCTCTATATAATGAAGGTTTCATGTATTTCATGTTTGGTGGGTTGGGACTTGTAGAATTGATGTGGTTGGATATATTTAAACGGAGGTGTGATGATATGTACCTTTTGATTTCTGGTTCAAATGAATGGTGCTCTTTTGTATCAAGACTCTTTGAATGAGTCAAAGGGCCCTAATTCATGCACTAAACTTCAATAATAAGAACATAGCAATGTCCAAAAGGAAAAGAATAAATAAAATTGAAAAGTGAAAGGGTGAACTGATAAAGTAATCATAGGTAATTTCTGTAGGTTTTTATGTAAAGCACAACTTTTTAGATCCCCAAAAATGATGCCAAAATTTGACACACCCACATGGGTTATTTAATTTGTGTGGGATATGGTCAGATTATATTTATTATCTCATAAACTACACTTTCTACTAATACTTAGTATAGTTTTATCATGGGGTTAATCCCATGAGGAAAAGAGATGGCATACAAGAACTAAGGATTTGAACCCTATACATAGGTGTTCCCACAAGTTTATTTAGTTTGAAAATAACTATTGATAAGTTAATTGGGGTTTGAGATTAGAGATATAAAAGGGATCATGATTAATTTCATGGTTCAGGTAAAATGATAATCCCAATAGTAACTTGGTATGGTCCTAAGGTTTAGGCTACGAACCAAGAAAAGGTTACTAGTTGACTATGGTCAAACCAACAAGATCTATCTAAGAGGAAACTATTCCATGGTCTGGAGATATATTCAACATAGATGCATTAGTCCTAGATTATATGGTAGAATGTATCATAAGATATTGGTTATAGCCTATTCTACTCTAATCAGGTCAGGGTCATTCATTCAAACTTCCCATGGTCAGGGTTTCTGGAACGAATTGGATAAACAATTATTATTTAACCTGATTACTATTGTAAGGGTTACCAATTTGAGAATTAAATATTCATTAAATTTAGACACCCCTACTCTAGACCCCTACCCTATGTGGTTTATCCACTAATGGTTGAATTAATTAATAACAGGTAAAGAATTGAAAACATAATCAACATAACAATAACGATTGAGATCAAGAAATTTATGATCATGTGTTCAAGAATAATCAATTTAAAACTCAAATCAATAACAACATTAATGAAACACTTACTTGAAATAGTAACAGGGAAGAACATAAAAATGTTATGTTATTGGTTGATGAATGAAATGGTAAATGCACATAACTTGTTAAGGAAATGTAAAAGAATGAAGAATGATTTGAAAGTATAATCCATGGTGCTTGAATAGACATAAAATAATGAAATTAATTGATATATGTTTGATTTGAGAAAGAGAAGAAGAAAAAATATTAAGAGAAGAAATATAGAAAAATGAGAGAAGTTGAAGAAGTCTCAGGTTTTCTATCCATAACATGCCTACTAGAGATAAATAATCAGGATACTAAATAAAATGTAATGTGTCTTCATGTCATTTGATTCTGATCCAATATTTTCTCCATAAATTTTGAATCATGTATTAAACTTTTTCTAATCTCATCCCAAAACTTTGATATTTATAGGTTGAATCCTTTGATGTCATGTAACTAGTCTTCATGAAGTGTTTCTTCCTTTTTTCTGCATCATCAAAGTGGTAATTGAGATTTTAATGTTACCTGACATGTTTTGATAAATCACATTGTGTAATCTCATCAAGTATTGTAATTCATTCAAGACTTACTTCTTGACTTTTTTTATGATGTGAAATATGGTTACAGATTGTGCAAGTGTGTTTCGAGATGTGTATTGATCATTTTTGTTCTTTTTCTCTAGATTTTACTTTGAAACCTTGGAAACCTATTTCATGAAATAATCAACATATACCTAGTGAGTTGTCAAGTAAAACATAGATAATTATTATTTGAATAAAATAATAATATATATGTAATTTCATTATTTCACAAAAATTTGATGTGCCCAACCACATCATTTAATTCATATAGTATGTGGTTAGATTATATTTTATTGTTTCTCAATATATACCTACTACAAGGACATAGAATAGTGATAGTGCATGGTCTATACCATGGGTAAAATAGATGACTGGTATGAACTAAGGCTTCAAACCCTATATGTAAGAGTCATCAAAAGTTGATTTAGTTTTGGAATAACTAATGCTAAGGGAATTTGGGTTTTAGATTAAATAGAGAGAATGGATCAAGATCAATTTCAGGGTTCAGGTAAAAGAATAATCTCAATACTAACTTGCTATGATACTAATGTTTAGACTGTGAAGAAAACCAAGGTTGATAATTGACTATGGTTAAACAAACTAGATCTAGATAATAAGAAAATATTCATCGTTCTGGATATAGTTACAACCTAGATGCATTAGGAATATATTCTAAGGCAGAAAGCATCATAGGCTATTGGACATAACCTGTTTTACTCCAATTTGGTATAGGTTGTTCATTCAAACTTCCCATGGTTAGGGTTTCTGGAACAAATTTGACAAAAAATTGTTGTTTATACTGATTACTATCCTTAGGGATATAATTTTTATAATTAAAGATTCATTAAATTTAGGTACCCCTACTCTTGAACCCTACCATATATGGTTTGGCCACTCATGGTAGAATTAACGAGGAACAAGTAAATAATTGAAAACATAATCAACATAAAAATAACAATTGAGATCAATAATTTAAATACCATGTGTTCAAGAATAATACATTTAAAAGTAAAATCAATCACAACTTCAATAAAAAACATACTTGAAACAATAATAAGGAAGAACACATCAAGGGTTTCACAACAATTGGTGATTGAAATGAAAAAAATGAAACTCAACTTGGAAATGTAAACAAATGAATAATGTTTTTCAAGTTTAATCCATAGTGCTTGAATAAATGTAAAAAAAATGAAAGGAATTGATACAATTTTGATTTGAGAGAGAGAAGAAGAAAGAATGATAGTATAATTTGATAAAAATGAAATAACTTGAAGAAGTCATGAAACTTCTATCCACAACACACCTATTAGAGATTAATAATAGGGATATTACATGAATTTTAATGCTTCTTCACATCATGTAATTCTGATCTAAGATTTTCTACAAAATTTGTGAATCCTACTCAAATACCATCCATGGTCTTTTTGATTTGGATATTGACTCCTTTTACATCATATAACAGGTATTCATAGTGTGTTTCTTCCTTTTTTGTGGATCATTAAAGTGGGAATTGATATTGGAATATTACACGTCTGGTATAGGTAAATCACATTGTGTAATACTTTTATGTATTTTAATTAATTAACTAATTTCTTTACAGCTTATAATATTTTGTGAAGTATGGATACATGTTGTTTATGTGAGTTTTATGACATGTTATTCTCATTTTTGTTTCTTTTCTCCAAAATTTCCTTTGAAATCTTGGAAACAATTTCCTGAAATAATCAATACATTCCTGGTGCATTATTGAGTGAAACATTGATACAACTTATTCAAATGAAAATATAATGTATATATGATTTAATCCTATCATCCATATTGGATGACCCGTTCTAACCATTTTTATTTTATTAATGGATGGAGGAAGATAATTATGTCCTTTTGAGGGATATGTAATCTATCAGAAGTTTATTTTAGTTCTTCAATAATAAAAAATTAATATTGGATATTCCTTTCATAGAGTAAGAAATGAAGTATAAATTTATCTAAGAACAACGAAAATATTAAATTGTTATTCTAAAATAAAAATATGTCAAGTAAGTTTATTTTCTTTTGTTTTATATGTTGATAATGAAAGAATCCCAAAACTCAAGGAAAAGAACTTGAAATAAAAATGTTTTCCTATTACATTCATATCAAATGAATCAATGGTGTTTTAACTCATCACAAATTTATTGTTTTGTGGTTGTTAAATATCTCTTTATCATTCACTTTCTTGGGATCAATGATCTCTGTCACTCTCCATAATTATTTACGTCTGTATTCTATGCACTTATTTTCACTTCCCACCAATGTTATTCTACATGGAAACCTAGTTATGTGTTATTGAATATGAAATTCATAGAACCATTTCCCTCTTTTAAATGGATGTTTTATTGACCATTTTTCAATGTGGATTTTCAATAAATAAATTTTCAAAAATAAAACCCTTGATTTCTGAGTGCAAGTTAAAATTATAAGGATTCAATTTATTTAAGGTGGGAAGAATGTAACACACAAATATATTATAGAATATTTATTTTAAATATATTTAATCTCTTAAATATCTTGTAGTATATGTAACCACGAGATATTAAATAAATAATACTGTATTTGATAGTGTATATAACACACAACACTGAGCTTAAACAAAAAAAAATTATTTAAATATGACCATTTTAACCAAGTACTTAAATTAGAGGGTATGAATATAATAAAATATTTATGAAATATATACAATGATCCTTCCAAATATAAATTTATTGAAAAATACATCATAAATAAGCACTCAACTTTTAATAATGATATTTTATTCTATAAAATAATATGTTTTTTCAAAAATGTTTTTTATTGTTTTTTGATAGAAAATATTAATATTAATTTTTGAATCATTAAGAAATATTATTTTATTAAATGAGAACAACTTTTTAAATCGTCATATCTATATACACTTAGGGTGATATTTTGGGCTTTTTTGGACAATATTCATTTTCCAATAAATAGTAAAAAAATCGATGTTTGATGAAACTGTCATTTATTTTTAATAAATTAAATAATTTAAAAGTACCATTATTATTTTAATATTATTTAAAAGTAAATAAATTATTATTTATTTATATTTCATTCAATTAATTACATTTAATTCATATTTTTATAGGATGTTAATATAATTTTATTTTTAGCCTTTAAAACAATTTTTTCTGAAAAAAGTTTAAAGTGCATAATGTTTTTCCATTTTAACTAATTAAAATAACCCATAAAGAGAAATGATTTAATTTAAATATATATATATTATATACCTATAAATATAAATTTTAATTCATTTAATTATCATTACTTTTTATATAGTTATTATAATATCATCTTATGCTTGAAATATGCATTTCTTGAAAAACCATTTTTTCAACATGTCTGTGGGTTTAATTAATATTTTCCACTTATGTAAAATGAATTTGATAACATGGATTATATATTTATAATCATAGTAATTAATATTATATAATATTTTCAACATTAATTTTGGTCATAATTTGAAGTAAAAATAGAAAAAATCTGTTACAACAGTCAATGTTAAAACCAATTGACTATGAGTTAAACTAAAGAGGTAAGTTGAATAAAACATTTAAAACGTATTTATTTTTAATGAAATTGGTTTTTATTGGAATTTAATATCCTTTATTCCATTATTTTTTAATTTTTGAGGAATTTTTCTTGAGAGTGACTTGCCATTATTGAATTGTTTTGGGTATTTATAAGAAAGCCACTCCTCATCCCTTATAAAAGGTAACCACATCCCCTATCCTTTAAACACTTCAAAAACCTATTGGTTTAGACAATATCTAAAATAATATACCCAAAAAATCATTATCCAAATTATATAGGTTCTATTATTCCCAAAATACTAACCCTAATGTCCTTAATAAGTGATCTATAAGAGGTTCTTGTAAGCGTAGGTAATAGTATTCACTAAACTTTTAATTTTTAATTATACTATTTTACATCTTAAACTATTTATTAAAACTTAAAAAATAATAACACTGGTATAATACTTATAATGAGTTTTATTATGTCTATTAAATAATTTTTATTCATCTCCACATCCACTAAATGGGAAACAAATCCATCACTCATGTGTATGGTAAACTACCACCTCACGGACTGATGTAATATTTTTTCCATAACCAACCCACATGGATTGTAATAATGATTGAAATAATGTAAAAATATAATAAATATGACATGATATATATTTTTTAAAATCAATATACCATCCACTTTATCACCTTTTCACCGACGAAGTGAATGATATAATCACTCATGCATACGTACGACCTACCGTCTCCATGAAGTGATGTGACTCATTTTCCATGTACAACATTAAAGGATGATATTAAAAATAAATCAAATAAGTAAATATAATATTTGTAAAATTAATATAATTATGGATATTATGGAAATATATCCTATACAAAATAACTATATCTTTCTTGAAAAAACACGCATGAGAAAACAAGGCAATTAACACCCAAAATACTAAAAATAATAAAATTATATTAAAAAATGGGTGGTAAGATGTTATAATAGGATCATATATGCTATTATAAACATGAATATGGTTTTATTATAAATTAATAACCTGATTAAAACCATTATACTATTGGTAAAATTGAGTAAAACCAAAAGGATGCATAAGTTAAGGGTTTTCATCTCAAAACTTCTTTCTTTGGGACACACATTACTTTAAGAAACTAATTAATTTTAAATGGATTATATAAATTCAAAAAAATAATTCAAGTAATTTATTATTCTTATTCATTATATTTTTTCAAAAAATTAGATATCTCTACAATTCAAGTGGGTTCTACTAAGACATTTCTTAAGTTGTAAGGCACTTCGTCTCAATTTCCCTTTATTGGGGTGTATTTTAATATTAAACACCAAATATATTTTATACATAGTATATACTTTTTATTATCATTGTAATATCATGAATACATTATAGTTAATTTTATTTTCATTTTTAAGTTGAATTATTTCATCTAAGGATATTTTAATTGAAAATTACCATGCGGTAAAGAATTTCATAACTCAATTTGTTTTCATTAGGTTAAATAACTTTTTCATTTTAGTTGACATTATAATATTTTGTGTGTTATTAATTTTTATTATCTTATATTTTATTTTCAAATATTTTATGTGGATTTAAAATTTATATTCATAACAAATTTATTTATTAATTCTCACTTCAATGTTATGATCATTGTAAGGGTTTCTTATCTCAAATTGTACATATGTTATGTATTACAAAAATATTATTTTACAAGGTTTATCTTTTCCTACATTGATATTCTATATAATGAATCTCATTATATTAATTGTATTTATTGATTAATTTTATGTTATTCCTTTAATGAGGCTTATGATTTAAAAGTTTCTAAATTGGTAAAAGATTTATGTTTCAATCTCATTTTAATAAGGTTTATTTATACTTCAATTTCCATTAAAGGAAATTATTTGATCATTATCTAATAAATACATTTAATTTTATTCTACTCTAACTATTCATGATGTTTTCAAGTAATTTTTCCATTTTATTCTTTTTGGAATATAAAATGGTTGATAATTGTTTTAATAAAATCTATCTTTGTTTCCCTATTCGGTCGAAAATAATTTTTTTCCCAAATAATTTTTTTTAAAAATTATTTCCATTTTTTACTATAATTTCTTAATGTAACATTTAACCATAATTGGATTTTTATAAAATATATTGAAATGAATTTTTGAGTCATTTTCCAAATAAGGTACGATCGATTTCCTTACAAAAGTGAAAAAAGAATCTTTATTTTAAATTACTTAACATGAATGAAACTTTCCCCCCGTCACGACCACTCATTTATTTTTGAGGTTACTTTACATGTTAAATTTTTTGATTTTTAATGAAAATATTTTTCCGAATATTATGTAAATTCATAGTTTTTAAAATTTATTTTAAAATTGAAAATCATATTTTCTATAATAATATTTTAAAATATATTTTTATTCTTTAATGAAAAACAATTTATTTTACATATAATTCACTAGGTATGTGTTGTAATGATACCATCCTTATTGTTTAGTTGGATGATTTATGATCTGTTTGATAAGGTAAACTATTGACATTCTCTTTCTTGGATATTTTTTGTGATAATTAAATTTCCCTTAAAATATCCACTTTCTAGTAATCAGTAGAAATTAAATTTCCCCTCAATATACATATTTTTTTATCATGTACATTCTTATTAAATAAAAATTATATCATTTATACATATGGTGGTTTACTTTAAAATTTATATGATTGACTAGGAATTTTTTTTATTCTGTATTATTTATTCAATATGGAAATTTATTATTAAGGAATATTATTCATGAATTAAATCGATCTTTTGATATTTGAGAAATGCATTGGAAATAAATTAATGGGTGGGTCCTAGAATTATATAGCCCTTTGCATCTATATTCTCATGATATAAATCAATAAGCTGACATTAAATTGGATTTTACCCATAGTGTTATACAATATTTTGAAATGTGTTGATGGTATATATATCATGATATTTGAGACCCCGATGCAAAATATTAAGCATTTAGTTCATTAATAATTTAGTTATTAATATCCCTGAGATTATTTCATTGATATTATATATGGATTAATTTTTTGATCATGTAATATATTAAATGGAATGTTTGTTCTGATATTTACCGTATTATATTGATTATTCCTTATCTAATCATGATAGTCAAGTTATTGATTAAATTACATGTGTATTAAGATATTTACCTTGACATACTTATTATGAATTATTTGTTTTTTAATGTATTCTTGATAGATTACTCCTTACATAAATCTTTTTAAGCATCTGAGATTATCATTATTTTCTTTCCTTTCCCCAGGATATGAAAAAGGAATCATTGAATGAGTTCTAGGATGATAAATTTTTTACTTTCACATTTTTGTATTACATGTTATCAAATATAAAGGAAGGATAAAGTATGTATCTAGTTTACAAAGACTACTAAACTATTAGTTCCTTTTGGATGTAATCACTTGTATCGAGTACCAATGTAATAAATTTGTCGTTGAATCCAGGTTACTTGGTCCTAGATCCTTATATATAGCCAACCATATTGAGTATATTATTGGATACTTAAATACCTTTACCCATATTTCTTATAATTATTTTAAAAAAGAATGAATGATTTCACACTTCTTATAAGTATTTAGAATCATTTTTAAGCTACATAAATACTTAGTTACATAATAATGTGTTTTTATAGAACCTAGAATTTTATATACTTAAGAACTTTTCTTATGTTATAGGTCTTAAGGGTTTATTTAATTAATCTTCTCCTTTTCAAATATTAAACTCATAGAAAAGTTGGATTATGATGATTCTATTAATCTAAAAAATAATCGTTCATTAGATGAATAAAATATTTTATAAACACTTAAGGACTTTATAAATTTTCTCCGACTAAAATGATGAACCCTTTTAAACTCATTATTTCTATTAGCAAACCAATATCCATATTTCACTAAGAAACAAGTCCATTTTATTATTAATCTCCCAACTTATATATTTAGGTAGGTAGTCATGATAATTATAGTAGATATAATTCTTTGATAATTGAGTGGTAAAATATTTTCTAAAATCCATAATTTGGAAATAATCTTAATTCTATTCACTGGGCATCCTACCTCATGTGGGTTTTAGGCTAAGTGTGGCCCAATTTAATTACCAATAATATGCACTAAATAAAATTACAATTAACCATTATTTTATTTTCCATACACAAGTTAATATAGGGAAAAACATAATTAGCATGAACCTACCCGGTTGGATGATCGAGGTCATTAAAAGTTTCCACATTGAAAGTAATTTGACACTTAGTCTTTTTAATGAGATAAAATTTCACCAATGTATCTCATATTATTACCTTTATATATGAATTATTCTAATGATTATGTTATAAATCATGTTCCTTATACACATTTAATATGTTCAAACTATATTTATTTTTAACTCTTTACACAACTCATGACTTGTGTCACTAACCCAAATCAATAATTGGCTATACTCATACATATCAAAATGAATCCCCTGAAAAATGTACATGAAACCCTTTTTTGTAAAGGAATATAATTACCTGAAATAAATAATCCCTACATGAGTAATCATAGATCCATAGATATTCAACCCTAACTTTTCTAAACAAGTCATAGAAATTTAAGCTACTGAGAAGTTTGACCCAAAGTACCTCTATGCAGAGATATGTAACTCAAAAGAGAAATATATTACCACATAATTATGACACATAATACGTATAAATCATAATTAACTACATAATTCAATCTCAAACCTTAATACAAGTTAAATAAAAAGTATAAATAACTAAATCCTTTATCATACATAGTATGTAACACTTTTATGTGTGTATAATAATAAATAACCAGTTTATTTCTTTACATGGAAGCATATATAAGAATTTATAAATTAAAAAATTTATCTATGAATAATAGAATAAATTAATACCGTAAATTAATGGATAATTCATTATTTAAAAATGATATAAACCTTTATGAATAATTCCTAAATATAGATAAAAATAATCAATTTATAAATTTATCAAATCTTATAGACATTCCATAATTTTAAATACAAATATTTATATTCATTTCCTAATATAAAAGATTTAATATGTTTCATTATATGAAATTTACTTTAAATATATAATATTTAATTAAATTTAAACATTTTGTAATCTAATTTCCATTATATCAACTACTTACATAATCTAAATAACATATATTTAATTATTATTTAATCATTGATCAAATCAGTCATCAAAACTCAATTTTATGGGGTATAAATAACTTCTAAAATAAGTGTTTAGTTTGAATAATTTAAATTAATTAATTTTTAATAGTTTATAAAATTAATATAAATATTTTTATACTATTTCCTTGTTATTTTAATTTATACACATTTTATAAACTACCTTTATATCTCTTAAATAAAAAATTTGTTTCTAAATTGTAAGGAATTCCATATAATTGGAAATGGTATTTGAATAATTAATTAAAATAAAATGAGATATTTAATAAAGTTTTAAAAATTTAAAATAATTAATTTTTAACATTTTATAAATAATGGATTTATAAAAAAAATATAAAAATAAATAAATATCCCATTTTACATTTCTCCATAATTTGAAAAAAACTAAGAATTATAAAATTCAATTCATAATTGAATTTTAGGAATTTCTTTTCCCATTTAAAATATGACATAGTATTAAATTCATCGATGTGAGTCTCTTCTTACACAGAAAAAAGCTTATTATTTACACCTACAGAAGATGAACAAACACAGAGGAATGCATACATTGACTCAACATGCCACATACATAATATAAAAATGGAGCTATATAGAAATAACCATTACACATCATCTATAATTAAAATAGTGATGAGGGGTATGGAATGAGATTTTGTAAGATTAATCTCACACAACATGGGTTTTCATAAGAATCAAATGGTGTTACAAATTATTAATTTAGTGGTGGTCTATTACACACAACATTTATACAAGAACTGGGTTACATTAACACTGTCTCTATATATAAAAGTCATTACAAGATGTCATGTTAAACTCATGATACCATGGACCATGTATGAATAATAAAGATACCACATATGAAAAATATTACATAGTTATAGTCAACATATTATTAAATCATGAATGATTAGATTTAAATTGGACCCACATCAGATTAAAAACAAAATAAAATGGTTCATATATGATATACCTAGTTTCTAGATGAGATTAATCCCAAAAATTTTTTGTATTAATATATACTATATTATGACTAATATATAATGACATTAAACCCAAAAAATTATACAACATCACATATATCATAATGTTCATACAAATATATGATTTTTTAGTATTTGAAAAAACATCATTTTATCAGACAATTTTAAGAATTTAATTGAATGTAAAGTATTTTATAAAAATTTAAGGTTTCATAAAATAGTTTTAAAAATAAAATAAGATGAATAAGAATTAAGAAATCTTGAAATAGGAAAACCATACAAGAAAAACAAAACCATAAAAACTATATATGAAGAAAAATGGATCTATATCTTAAATTATAGTGTAATATATATATATATATATATATATATATATTTATTATTCATTATGAATACCATATAATAGTAATCTATAAGACTTACCTCCTCTATGGTGTATCTATGAGTTTCTTCGAATCCCCAAAATGTTTGGGCCAGACCCTTTTCAAACTCATGAGATTTTAGTGAATCTTAGAGTAATGTGAAGAGGAGGAAGAAGGATTTTAGTCAATGAGATATTAGAATAGGATCTCACTAGAAATATTAACCCCATTATATGGTAGCATGATTCTTTATATATACTTTGAGAATCTCCCAAGAACTCCATGAAATTTCTCACATGTTATGGAATGTACGAGTTATGAATATGGATACAAAATATTTGTAACCCCATGGAAAATTGATTTCCCATGTTTTTCATATTAATGAAACAAATTAACAATGAGAACTTATTAGTGGAAGAGTAATACATGTTTTCATATAATGATTAGTTACCAATGCATTAGGCTTCCATGAAAAGGTAGTGTAAAATGATATCAATATATCTATTTATATTTTATAGCCAAATCATACTTTATAATATAGGATAATAACATCATATCTAATTAAGTTTTTGGAGATTATATCTTTTAGATCAACCATGTGATAGTTTAGGTATGGGAATCAGGTATGATTCACGGTGAATATGTGTTAATATCTATTATAGATGAGAACTCATGATCATGGTCAGGTGTGGTAGTGTTAGTGTGTTAGGTATAGAGGTTTTGATGTGATTGGGTAGGTGAATCATACAATGGGGAGTTACCATAGACTAGATTGGTTTCCTTATGTCTTATAGTTGTTGTGATTGAGAATTAATGGATGTTATTGACATCAGATCAGTATTTTTTGTGTATAGTGAGTGGGACAATTAGGTTTCAATTGGGGTTAGTCAGTGTTAATGCTGAAGATAACTTAAGGATGAACTACTCTATGATGGTGAGTTTTTAATGGCTCAAGTCTTTGGGCGAGGTAAACTGATTCCATATTTACCTAAATCATGTGTAATTAAGAATTTTTAAGCTATCATTGGGGTCAGTGATGGTCTAGAGTTTGGTTTCAGGAAGGTGGTCCTTGTTCATAGTAATTCACCTATTTTAAAGTGATACAAAATATATTAATTACATAATTGTTTTATATATTAAAGTGTTAAATAAAGGTTATATCAAGATGGGGGGGGGGGTAAAAATACACATTTTCATAATTAGTAATGAGGGGGTGGGGGTGGGGTATAATGAATTTCATGTTAATATGAACAGAGGAAAGTTTAATCAAGTGAAACACTCAAAGTGATGTCGATGGATTGGTTCATGGGTGAAATTACCAATTGTAATGAAACAGTAATTTAAAAAATTATTGAACCTTATTCTTATTAATAGACCAATGAAAGAATACACAATCACTTATCCTTTTACCTAGGTACAAATAAATTATTAGTTTAAAATAAATCATTGATCACTACTGATCTACCCTCCTTCCTATGTGTGTGGGGGGATTTCAAATGAAATCTTGATAATAAACTATCTCTAAAGAAGGAAGGAAAATAGTAATTAGGTTATATTGATACAAAGTAATTGAAAAAAAATTCCCTTCCATCTATAAAAATATTAGTAATTTTTTGATACTTCACTGCTCAATAATTTATATTATATCATATATTCTAGAAAATAAATATAAGAAAAAATATTATCATCATCCTAAGTAGTAAACAATTCATATGAATGATTATATGAACATAATCTCATTAAAAATATTTGAATAAAAAATAAATCAATATAAGAAGAATTTTATTCATTCATGTACCAAATAAATCATTAAAAAAGTCCCACATTACCCTATACCAATCACCAAAAGTGTTTACCCCTCCAAATAATAGTTTATAGGCATATAAAAAAAAATAGATAAATAATAATGTAGAAATGAAACTCCAACTTTGATCCCCCTATCCTTAATCTGAAGCCTCAATTTTAGCTTCCTCCTTCCCTTATTTAATTTACGTAAATATTTATAGTAATATATCATTTTTGACCTTGAATATTAAAATATATAGATTCTTATAAAATCACATCTTTTAATCACCTGAAATATTCTTTATGATCCCATTCCCTTCTTCTCCTCTTATATGAATGAAAATGATAAACAAATTAGTATAGGATATTTTGAAAAAACATCCCGATGACCATTACATGGGAAAAAATATGTAATTAAATTCTCATATGACCTGTATTTATTCAAAAAAATTAGTGGAATAATCCCTATATATCATCTTATGCCAAAGTGACCCTTATTAATTATCCTATTAACCTTTACGTATCAATATTCAACTCTCTATTGGAGAAGGAAATAAAATTTACACATCATCAAAATTAATCATTTATATTTTAGGGGAGCTAGAAATGACACTTACGTATAACCTTTTGAATACTTACATATCATCTGAGATGACCCTTACATATCCTAGGGATGCATGAATCTTCACCTCAATTAGAAAAAGGAAAGGAATCTTACCTATATGTATCATAATTTTATCAATACAAACAATTTTTTAAATCTTATAACATCATTATTAGTGATAAAGGCATAAAAATATTATGTATTTGGTTGGAAGACACTTATGTTTGAACTAACCCTTTTATAAGGATTTCCACATAACTAAATTCTTTGTCAATTCTGAATATTATGGCAGTTGATCTTTCTGATTCAGACCTTTTCTTTTTTTTTATAATTTTCGAAGTCTTCCAGACATTGAAAAATACTCATCTTCAACTGAATCAAAAGGAATAATATGTTTATAATTAGGAACTCTTACATATCCTATTCATTTTCTAATTTCTATAACAATATTCCAAGATTACATACCCTTATAGCCCAACTATTTTTCTACTTGATATTATCTTACAGTATTAATTATAGAAAATCTTACTTCAATTAACTTCTCTTGAAAAAAAAAACCAAAGGATTTATTATTATCTCACAATTTTTTTATTTTATAAAATACATAAATTAATTAAATTAAAATTTTAATCATTTATTTAAATATTAAAAAAATCCATGGAAATTATTATTTAATTCTAAACTACCTAAAACTAAATTAATTGATAAATGTATGGGAATAAAATGAATGAAAAATAAAAAATTATAACACATTTATTACCTCAATAAATTTCCCCACTTTTAAATCTTGGTCTCATAGAAACATGAACATAAAATATATTAACTAATTTAAATTAAAGAAAATAATCAAAGTGAGTTCCCTTTTTAATATCCATGACACTTAAACTCATCATGTCTCCTATATGTTTTTAATTAAATTTTCTCTATTAAGTTCATTCAATTTATTTCCACTTTTTATATACTCTGATGCTCATTTATACCCACCTTCATAGAATTATTTCTCTTAACACAGAAAGTATAAAACTAAAGAACCTATTTTCTCACCCTAAACTCATACAGGGGAAAACATAGGGTTTTTATCTTTCCAAATCTCTTCCCATGGATTTAAAAACATGTGTTTGTTCATGAGTACATTTAAAAGTTTTTCAATAACTAAGGGTTAATGTGGTCTGATGTTAAAAATTCATAGGTATAATGAGGAGTTTTATTTATAATGTGAAGCATAATTCATGATTTATAGTTTAGAGTACATAATGAAATCCCCACTAACTCACATTTTTAAATATTAACCTCTAATTTTTTTTATTATCATACAATATTCACAATTTAAAAACATAACCATTAATAAGTTTTTTTCACTCTACCAAATTTAGTTTATTTTTCCCTCTTTTTTACTAATTCTAAAATGATTTTTATTTTAACGGTAGAGAGGAATATTTTTTCGTCAAATTATATTTGGAAATTTTTACCCAATTTAGAAGGATATTTTCCCTTCCTTATTTCCTAGAATTTATTATTATCCCCATAACATTTCTCAAAACAACCACTTTTTAGATCTTCTTATAAAAAATTTCTTTCCAAATCTACTATCAAAGAACCCCCTACATAAGATAAACTATGATCATGAATTTACCCATTGAGAGGGTTGATAAGGGACTTCAGTGTTGTAATGTGGTGGCCTAAAATGGGTTTTAATGTCTTCTATAAGATAACACGTGTTATATGTCATGTTATGGTAGAATATATATTTATTAAAAAATTATTTTTAATAAAAATAATGTCTCATCCATTTTGAATTTATGTTCCCCAATTATACAAGGGTTTGACTATAATTTATATTAAACTTTAGTTATTCAAACATATATTGGCTCTGTTAGGAAATGGTGGAATTGTAATTAATATATAAAAAATGGGTTACAATCCCCTCATGTAAGTGATTTGAATATTATAAATTATTTTATGGCATTGGATTAAAAAGCAATAGTCTTTTCATAAATTACCTAAAATATAAATTTGAGGATATATTTATTTTAGTATTTGTTTTAGTTGAGTTTTGTAGGTCAAATTAGTTTCTCAAATGTGGAATAGGTTCAAATATTATAATTGCATTCAATTTTATCTTAATAGGGTTCAATAACTCACAAAAAATATAAAGAGACAAAAATGAAAAACATGAAAATTTTAAATTCCTAAATACCTAAAACTATAAAGGTTTTGATCACAAAAAAATTTATGATGCAGTTTACTCAATTAATTCTTATAGAAATGGATGTTTAAGAGGATTGGAAATATATAAAATAATCAATAATTTTATAGAGTGATGAAACCTAGGTTTTAAGCCATGTATATGAAATATTTAAAAGATAGTTATTCAACCTATGTCCATTGTTTGTGAATGGGTTATTTTATCCTTATTTTATTATCTAAAAACACTAAATAGATACAGATTAGTGATTTTAAATGGTACATCAAATCTATAACAAATTTAAACAATAATTAATTTTATCCTTGAGTTTTAAAGTATAAATTTTTCTTCTATATGGATGCAACTTTTATAAATTAGACTATCATGTACCAGTCTCATGATTTCCATACAAGTTTTAAGATTTTAAGATTCTTGTCTCATTATTTCTCATAGATCTTAAATATAAAGTATCATCTCATACCCATATTTTACCATATCCATATTCATATATTTTACTACCCAATATGCCTTGTTCTCTAGCTCCAAAGGTAGAATAAAACTTTTCTATAAATCAACTAGTATTAGATCATTCCAATTTGGTTTTTGTAAGCTGTTTTGTAAGCCTGCAAGGTATCTTCCAACCTTTCACTCAAATATTTAATATTTGGATTGATAGAATTTTCCAGGAATCCATTATTCTACATATTAAAAAAATTATCTTACCTATTTTTTTGTGGATAATAAGGTGTGGATTTTTTATAGTTCACTCTTTATCTCCTCATCAAAAATTATATTATTTTATTTTGAAAGTGGGTTCCTTGGTCATTGAAGATGAATCATGGGATTTTCAATCTACAAAAGATATTAGACTTGAAAAAATAAATAATAATATTTTCATCACTATTTTTTGTGGTTTTTTCTTACAATTATTTTAGGACAAAGTATACAGCTAATAAGATGTGAAAATATCCAAATGAAATAGGAAAGGTACCCATAAAATCTATGCCCTTTTTTAATGATTTAAAAACAAATCACTAGTATTTGAGTATTTTTTTGTCTCTTTCACATATTTATATTGAATTTTCACTACCCACATTTGTTACAAGACTAATAGAAATATTTAAATAATTTTTACAACTATATACCAGATTCTATGATCTTCATTGAAGCACCCAAGACCCATATGCTTTGATCCAGTGATAAAAAAAATATTATTTACATATTATATTTGATACATACTAAAGAGACTATAATTTGACTATATATAATTACATTATCACTAACCATAATTGAGTAACTTACTTATTAAAGGCCATTTAGTTTTAGAGTTTTAAAGATCTAGGAAAAAACATTACATAATAAAACCATGTCTTTCTATCAAAATGGAAATGTTTACCAGTATACCAAAAATTTATTATTTCATAAAACATATTTAACATATCCCACAAAAATTATCCATACATGATACCCATTTATAGATTATATCATAATTCACATCTTGGTGAAATAGGGATATAAGATGGGTGATATCAAACACTCAGTAAGGGTAAATATAAGCATTATTAACTGAAGATCATAATTGAGTATAAGATAATCATATGGGTATGAGAACATAATAAAATTACATGTACATAACTTTATTGATCCATAAATAAAAAACATATATCATAAACCATGAGTCACAGAATAAATATTTGGTATAACATTACACATCAATCATTAGATAATCATCATCCATTCTACATAAAAGTATTACATAGGTATCAAAATATGACATAAAACTGTCTCATATACCAAATAATAAGAAGACACTTCTTAAGGATACCCAGCATGATATTCATCAAATAGTAGGCTTGGGATAACTTCTTGTGTACCTTCTCGGGCTTGGGGTAATCGCCCGTGTACCCTCTTAGGCTTGGTCTAACCACATGTTTACCTTCTTGGGTTTGGACTAAACACTTAATATCACACTTGATCTCATGAGATATAAAAAATTACCAAATTAATTTGAGGTCTATAATAAACTCTCCCATTATATAAAGTTAAAAAATTATTATATATTCTATAAGTACATGCAAGTATTCATCATTCCTTTAAAGCTTTTTAACTAATGGAAAATAATTAATTTTCATATAGATTTACCTAAAATATCATTATATATCATTAAATGAATGAGGGTGTATGTTTTTATAGAAAATATCACTATTTAAGTATAATTATAATTAAATGATTTTGACATAGATGAAAAACACATTTATAAAATCAAAAACAAATCTTCTAAAACCAGAAGAAGTCTCGTTTTCTTTTATTTCTTTAAACAAAAAACAAAAATTACCATAATAATAAAAATATTATTTTATTTTTAAAATAATGAAAAAATATAAATTAATCCTCATAATGAATAATGATAATTATATTATAAAATGGCGGTGAAGTGGTAAATATTAAAAAACATCCTTATCATACCTTGGTAAAGAATGTAAAAATAACATGTTTTGAAAACACAAAAAAAATCCATTTTGAAATATTTATAAAGAAAGTAGAAAATAGTTAAAAATTATATTAAAAAATTATTTAAATATTTATAATAACGTTTTCAAAATAGAATAAATAATTCTGATGTGTAAGAAAATTATTTCGTTAAAAGACTTCAAATCATTTAAAAAAATTAGTGGTTTTAAATGAAACCCCTTATGAAATATTTAAATCAAAATCCACTTGAAATAAGGAACTGGAGGAGGAAATTAAAATACCATGATTATAAATATATTTATTATATAAAAATACAAATAAGGATTATATAGACCATATAAATGAATATAGGTGCATAATTCAAAAAATGTCTCATAGAAGGAAATTTGAGATGATAAAATCTTTATAATTTTATAAGAATTGAATTAAAACCTATTGAATTATTTAGAATTAAATATGTTGAAAATACATTTAATTTCATAGAACATATGATGAATGAAATACATTATCATTATATATTCTATATAAAATATAACAACTATCAAATATGAATTATATCTAATTAGATGAAACTTGATATGAAAAAATGCTTAAAATATCATAAAATTTGAATTAATATTAAATGAATGGATTGATTACGTGAAAAATGTAAAAACACATAAAAATAGTATAAAAAAACATAAAATTATTTGGTTTAATAATACACATCATCATGGAATATCAAAGAAAATGGAGAAGAAATATAACTCAAGGAAAATAAATTTAGTTAAAAATCCACTTATCGTAGACTCCCATATAGTCAAAAATTCTCTAACATCACGTATAATAAATTTATATTTATTATATATCTATATTATAACCATATATATATGTTTATTTATATTATGATATACCATTAACTTATAATTTCTTATAACCTATTTAGTAATAATTATTTGTTTAAATTAGTATGTTTTTTTTGTTTAGTTTTCAGTTTTCCAAGTATGTTTTGATTCTACGGTTCAATTTCTTAAACCTCGGTCATGGTTTCTTCATATCTATAATTTAAATGATGTTTTATAGTGTTATTCTTATATTTTTATTGAAATCCATTTTCATTTCATTGAACTTATGGTTATGATTTTCATAGAAATCATAATAAATATCATTTTTTTTAAATTTGATTCCATAAAATGAATTTATTTAATTGGAGAATAAAATTATTTATACCACCATCAAATAGAAACTAAAATATATTAAATAAATCAAAGTTACTTGATATTAATAATACCTATCATTCATTAATCATTCTATAAATAAACATTATAATAATGTTCATGTAGGTGGAAAAATCAACAAAAACAAGAATACATTATTATAGTTTAATGATTAATTAAATTTTATTCTATACTGTTAATTTTTTTTACGAAATATTAATTACTTCATAAATACCACATATATTTATTTAATCCATTTTATTGACAATCTATGTAAGGTGGTAATGAATAATTAAATATATCATCACTAGAAGAGGTAGTACGCATGTAGAGACCCTAGTTTGACATACATGGACATTACATTTATTTTGTGTAATACTTAATACATGAAAGAAATAGATGCCCAAAGACCGTATTAGTTCAGTATATTTGGAAACTCAGAACATAATCTTCTAACTAGATGAAAGATCATCAACATCTCCCCTAAAGATCTTCCATTTTTATTTTCCTACCCAAAGAATTTATTTATATCTGGGGGAAAAGAAAACATAAAAAGGGTGAGATCAAATTCTCAGTAAGGGTAAACATGGAGAACATAAAAAAACCATAAACATTTGAACATAAAAAACCTGAACATGAAGTTTAAACATCAAAATCAAGAGTCATGAAATAAATCTTTGCATTATGTAAGTCATGAATCATAACATAACATTAAAAAAGATAGAATAACATTGGCAGAAAACATGTAATTCTAGAAAACAATTAATCACATAATATGATTTCCATAGTAGCCAAGGCATGGTTTCCAAGACCATTATAGTAGACAAAGTCTACTATTGAACTGAGTTTACTTGCCATTCCAGCCATGTATTACGAAACCATATTTAATTTTCATTCCATTCATGTCTATCTAATGAGATATAAATCATTACACAATGCATTATAGGGATATATAGGTCCTACCCATCTCATAATGAAATCATTCTTACATGTGCCACAACACCTAAATCATTTATCATTGCATAACCCAAGAAATAAAATGGGTTTCTTAAATATCATTTCATCATAACATAATCCATATAAAATATCATTCCATAATTAATTAAATAAAATAATAGTAATAATAGGGATAGAAACATAACCCTATTTAAGAGCGTCATCTTATATGGAAAATAATTTTGATAAAACACTTGAACTTAGTTCTTGAGAAAATATCCTTTCTTCTTAAATTATATTTCTTTCGAAAAATTCCACGCAATTTAAAAAGAAAAGAATTTAGTTAAAAATAAACATAAAATAATATAGAGGAAGCTTCTTGGAAATAAGGCTTCTTGAAACTGTAAAAATTCATTCGTGATATATAAGTTAAACAAAAACATTCTCCTCATACTTTTGCTGGAAAAGTCAAAAAAGTACCTCATATGGTAAACAAAAAAAATATTCCTTCCATATGAGGTAATAAAAGTAAATAATTTGTAAAATGACTTTAAAAATACATAGAATAATATTAAAAATTTTATGAAAACATTGTTTAGAAAACATGGACATGGATGATAAATATAACCCCAGTAAATACTTACGTATAAACAATCTCGGATAAAAATGAGATTGAAAAATTATCCCTTACCTTAGGTTTGATTTCTTCCATATGTGTCAAAAACTTCTGTAGAGTGGGTTTAAAAATATTATTAACTTGTAACAGAACCATAATAATATTTATGATATCATATATGATTCACTTATGAATTTATATTACCCGTTCATTTATCAATTCCATGTTAAAGAAACGTTTTGGGTAATAATCATTTTATTTATCATACATTTTTTGAATTGTTATTATTGATATTATTACTTATATAATGATTTCCTTACTTCTAGAATTTAAAACATTATTTTTTATTACATATATTCATTATATAAATATATATATAATAGATAGATAAAATAAATGAAATACATTGTTCATTCAGATGGTAGGTCGTACATACGCATGGACGCTGTTTTCATTTCCTTTTTAAATTTAATAGAAGTAAGTAAATGACATATATATATATATATAAATTAATCTGGTAGAATTATTATTTCATATATTTCATGATTATTTATTATATATACTTTATAATCATTCTTTAATAGTTAATGTGTAGAATGAATCTCATCGCATCGTGGAGACGGTAAGCCGTACTTACGCACGAGCGACGATATAATTCCTATAATTGTTGAATGGTATTGAAGTGGATAGTGTATAATATATCAGAATTAGTATCATGTTATAATAATCATATATAGTTATTATTTCCACCATTATACCCATCCAAATATGGTGGTGTTGAAAAATAGGTTACACTACGACATGGAGACGGTAAGTCGTACGTATGCATGCACAGTGATTTTATTTTTCATAGGATAGATAGAAAGTGAAATAGGGTTGTTTAATATTTATAATAACATATCATTATATGAGTGAGATTTTTTTTACTTTATAATGAAATAACTAATGAAGAGGAAGTAGAATAAGAAATAAATTTAAAACAATCAGTATAAGAGATTACCTCTTCCTCAATGTGCCAACTTTAAATTTATACTTACAGCACTAGAGTTAGAATTTTGAGAAGATAAGAACCACTAGAATGTAACTAGGGAAGTTTAGAAGAGAAATGGGTAGGGTTTGGCCGATCTTGAAGGCTCAAAATGGAGTGAAGAGGATAGGGAGGAGGTGCCCTTTTATAAGAGAGGAGGGAGTACTTTAGGAAACTCTCAAAATATTAATTTATTACAAATTAAAATTTGATTAAAAATGGTGAAAAACTTATTTAATTCGAAGATAAGATTATTTTGGTTCTAATACCAATCATAAAATAATTTTTATTCAAGTTTTGAATATTTTTTTTCCTTATCTTTTTGTTTTAACCATTATTTTACCCTTTTTAATCTTACTATGATATCATGTTATTTACACATTATGGGTTAATTTAATTACCATATCATGTAAAACGACCCAAAAAAAGTTATTTATCAAATATTTGGACTTATATTAACAATTTATATGAATATTATATTTTTAGAAATTTAATATCATTTAATAAACTACTTTATGTCTTAAGTTATGAATTATTTCGATTTTGGACACTATTCATATTTGACTTTTTCAAAAATTCATAACAAATTTATTACATCAAAAAAGACATTAAATCATCCCTAATATGTCAATGTATTTCAAAATATTCGTGGATGACATCAAAATGTTCAAAATAATTTTATTTTAATATTTATAAAATCATTTGTTTGAATCTTTCATTAATGAGGTAATAACTACATGAAAATTGTGTCATAAATAAATATATTAATCTAATGTCTAAAAATTATAAATAAAAGAGAATTATGTAGGAAATATTTTTGTCTTTCTAATGATTATTTATAAACATATATATAATTTATATAACCCTATATTAAAATCTATTTAGAAAAAATATATATGTTTAGGTTATAATTATATTTACTTTAAATTAATTCTTATAAAATGTCATTTTCACATCCAAGTGAATCCATGGGGTCCCAAAATCAACCCAAGTATGAACATGGTCAGAAATATCTCATCCAATAGGATTAGAACATTTTTTAGGGTAGTTTAATATTATGATAATATTATTTTTTACCTTTATTTACCAGATTTACCCTTTAACCATGGTAAATAAAATAATTACTAAAGTTACTATACATAATGTCCAAAAATAAATGGTACCTATTTAAAAATTTTGAACCTTTTGATTCCAAATTTGGAATAAATTTTTACAAATTCAAAACCCAGAAGTTTCAGTAATTAATTTAAAATTAATTTCCTGTTGTCAAAACCAAAAACGGGTTTTTAAGAAGTAATAACTATCAAAAAATTGGCATGTTTTTAAGTCCAATTTAAAAGTTAAATTACTTAAAATGACCAAAATTGGATTAAATGATAAAAATATAGTCTAATTAAACTTTAAAAACAATTAAAAATATAAAATAATTATATAAATAAATTAGATGAAAAGGCAGTTTTGAATTAAAATGCAGTATTTTTTAGTATTCATTAAAACTTGATTTTTATAAGGAAAAGAGAAAAAATTTAAAAAAAGTAAATTTATCTGTACTTATTAAAAATAAGAAGTTTATTTTGTCAAATTTAACTTATATAGGTGTCAAAAACTCAATTTAAAATGGGTGTTCGATAAAAAAGCGGTAAAACTACATTTTTTAAAAAATACTTCTTTTATCCAAAAAAAATATTTTGATCTCATATCATGTTCTAGAAAATGTGTCAGTTTAATTCTAATGTTATATAAAATAAAAAATGTGTGTAATACTATTCATAACAGGTAGTTTATATACCATTAAATAATAATATTTTAATAATATATCACTGTTTAGTGAAACTCTGTATCGCCTACAATGCAAGCTATCAAGGAAGGTCGCTCTTGCGTATAACACAATCCAAGTTAGTGTTTCGTGTGGTGATATATTCCTTAGGTTTTTTGTATAACATAATCCAAACTTATATCATTTATACATTAAACAAAAACTATACTCAATGTTGCATGAAATTAATTCTTTCAAAAGTACTTAAAATTGTGTGCAACACAATCCAAGAATAGTGTTTCCTATACTGCAAGCTAATATGGTGTTACGTTTAGCTCAAGAAAACCTTGGTGTAGCTTAAAACAAAATACATCAAAGTAATTAAAAATAATTCATATCATAAAATCTTGGGGTGTTAAATTCTACCCCATTTAAAATGAATTTCTCCATCGAAATTTGTTGGGGTTATAAATGGGTTTTTAATTGAAAGTTTCTTTCATGGAAACCGACATCATAAAAAGGAATACTAAAGCATCATTTTAAAAAGGAATGTTAGAAATATAATGGTTACCTGAATTAAATCATCATTAGGTTTCCATGTATAAGAACATATATGGGAAGTGAAAACATGAGTATGGAAGAGAAATCTAACCATCAAGTTTTGATGGATAATGATAGAGAATAAGGTTGGTGGAAAGTTAAATACCAGAAATCCATAAATATGTGATGATTTAAGGGACTATCTGATTCACCGTATAAGAGGTTACTAGGATAAATTTTTTGGTTTTCAAGATCCTTTCCATAAAGTTGAAGAATTTTGCGTGATAATAAATACTTACTTGATTTTGGTACAGTCTCACCACTGTTCATGCCTTAAGCAATTTACAATTCATCTCTTATTTAAAGAATCAAGTCAAATTTTTCATTCATGAAGTTTTATCAGATCATTCAATATAATGATATGTCATTCCATATATCTCTATCACATAAAGGTTAGTAAAAGTTATCAAATATATATAAGTCCATATATGGTGTGATTGATCATATATGGTTCAAAAAAATTGACTTATACTTCATCTATCATAAAACTTAATAAAATGAAACTAATTTATACTAACTAGGGACTTATTGTAGGCTAGTGGTAGGTGATAAAGGCATTTTACACTTTATTTGTGGCTTTTATTCTCACATCCTTTTCCGACGCGACGGGTTGTCACCCGTCCTGTGGGTTGTCCTTTTTGTAAAACTATACTATTATAACATTCCAAAGAAAAAAATTTATCCTTAAAAATACTATCTGACATCCAAATTAATTCATTCCAACCTTTAGGCTTATCCAAAATACTTTTTACATTACAAAAAAATTTACAAGAAAGGTTATATAACAAGCATGTGAGTACCATTATTTATACCCATTATATCATAAGATATATCTTGTTGGTCACATTCCAAACATTTGAATGGTGTCATCAAGTATTATCTTGAGTTATGGTAATAACCTAAATTACCATATATCCTTATTAAAAACATTCATGTTTCCTTATTCCAAAACTTATTGGATATATTTCTTAAGTACGAAAAAGTTGCATACTTCATCTGTGACAACATAACCAACATGTTCACAAATCCTTAACCAGTTCCAAGGTAACTAATATCGTCCAACATATCTTTATCCAAATACCATTATCTCAACATAATGATCATATTAAGGGATATCTTTCCCTTAATCATGTGTTTTTTTATGAATATCACCTTTTAATTAAATCACTTTTCTTATCCATTATACATATTCAACATATTCTTGAAAATCCTTAGTGAAAAATGTAAACTGATAATTCTTATATAATTGACCATTCATCATTTTTATATTCAAATACATAAATAATTAAATCCTTCCACTTTAATGGTAGGCATGGAATAAGTCCTTCCTTGTATTATAAGTAGATTCTTATGTCTGGGCATTGAGTTTGGTAATGCCAATGTTTTCCACAAACGATACATTAAACTCCATAACAATTCGTCACTATATGACCCTTTTTCCCAAAGATATAACATCTTCCCCTCCATTTGAGGTAATCCTCAAGGTTCTTATTCCCTTCTTCTTGACATGTAGTAAGGTAAATCTTTCTTCCTCTGTTCTTCAAAAATTTCATATTCTTTTTATTCACCAAAGCACACATTTTTAATCATATATCATGATATATGAGTCGTCATAATCAAAATATATTTCTCTCATATTTTATCTAATTTCTTTTCTCATAATCACTATATTTTCCATCACACTCAATGTTAATCCAATTCCTTCTGGTGTCCTCCATTAAATAAAACTAAGAGGCACGGGGTGGGAAACACATCTCATAGAAGAAAATAATATAATCAAGGGGGGTAATTTCAATCTCTAACCTCTTGGGTTTAATCCTAGGTTATTGATGATCTTTACCATATTTCTAGGATATAAACCTATAGTTAGACTTATCTACAGGGACATCCCTAGATGTATCTTTATAAATATCTCTAGGTATCTCAATAAAGTTTTTGCATCCTAGTTTCCAAAGGTTAACTAAAACTTTACTTTGATACCAACTGTAGAGACCCTAGTTTGACGTACATGGACATTACATTTATTTTGTGTAATACTTAATACATGACACAAACAGACACCCAAATATAATATTAGTTTAGTGTCTTTGGAAACTTGGAACATAATCTTCTAACATGGTGAAACATATTCAACATATACAATAAAGATCTTACCCTTTTATTTTCCTAAATAAGCCTTTATTTATATCCTGGAGAAAAGAAAACATAAAAAGGGTGATCTCAAATGTTCAGTAATGGTAAACATAGAGAACATAAAACTAAACATAAACATTTGAATATAAAAAAAATGAACAAAAGTTTTAAACATCAAAATCTTTAGTCATGAAATAAATCTTGGCAGTATATAAGGAATGGATCATAATGGAAAATTAACCAAGATAGAATAGAATTGTTATAAAACATGTAATTATGGAAAAAAATTAAGTATATAATATGATTTCCATAGTATCCAAGGCATTGTTTCCAAGACCATCATAGTGGAAAAAGTCCATTACTAAACTGGGTTTACTTTCCGTTCCATCCATGTATTTCTGAAACAAATTTAATTATCATTCCATTAATTTATATCTCATGAGATATAAATCATTTCCCAATGAACTGAAGTTAGATATAGGTCCAACCCATCTCATAATGAAATCATTCTTACATGTTCCACAAAACATTAACAATTCATCATAGAATAACCCTAGAAAAAATGGGTTTCCTAAATACCATTTCATCATAACATAATAAATATAAAAGATCATTACATAATTAATGAAATAAAATCATATTGATAAAAGGGATAGAAACATAACAATATTTAAGAGTGTCATTTAGATGGAAAATAATTTTGATAAAACACTTGAACTTAGTTCTTGAGGAAAATATCATTTCTTCTTTAAAAACGTTTTCTTTTCTAAAAATTTCGTGCAATTTTAAAAGAAAATAATTTATTTGAAAATAAACGTGAAATAGTGTATAAGAAGATTTTTGTAAATAAGGCATCATGAAAAAATAAAAATCCATTCATTCCATATAAGTTTAACAAAAACATTCTCCTCGTACTTTTTCGGGAAAATTCAAAAAAGTACCTTGTATGGTAAATGAAAGAAAGATTCCTTCCAGACGATGTAGTAAAATTAAAAAATGGGTAAAAATGAATTTAAACATACATGGAAGAATAATAAAAATTTTATGAAAATAGTTTTAGAAAAAATAAACATGGATGATAAATATAACCCTAGTAAATACTTACATATAAACAATCTCAGATAAAAATGAGATTGCAAAATTATCCCTTACCTTAGGTCTGATTTATTTCGTATGTGCCCAAAACTCTTGTATAGTATTTTTAAACATATTATTAACTTGTATAAGAACCATAATAATATTTATGATATCATATATGATTCACTTATGACTTTATATTACCCGTTCCATTGTCAATTCCATGTTAGAGCAACATTTTGGGTAATAATCGTTTTATTTATCATATGTGTTTTGAATTTTTATTTTTGTTATTATTATTTATATAATGATTTAATTACTTAAATAATGTAAAATATTATTTATATATTATATATATTCATTATATATATATAATAGATAGATAAAAGAAATGGAATACACCGTTTATTGAGACGGTGGTCGTACGTATGCATGAACACTATTTTCCTTTCATTATTAAATTGAATGGAAGAAAGTAAATGAAATATATATATAAATAAATCCTATAGAATTATAATTTAATATACTTCATGATTATTTATTATATATACTTCATAATTATTCTTTAATGGTTAATGTGGAGAATAAATATTATCGTGTTATGGAGACGATAAGTCGTATGTACGCATGGGCGGCGATATCATTATCATAATTGTTGAATGGTATTAAAGTGGATGGTGTATAATATATCATAATTAGAATCATGTTATAATATTCATATATAGTTATTATTTACACCATTATACCCATCGACATAAGGTGGTGGTGAAAAATAGATTACACCACGACGTGGAGATGGTAAGCCGTACCTACGCTTGCGTGGTAATTTCATTTGTTATAGGATGGATAGAAGGTGAAATAGGGTTGTTTGATATTTATAATAAAATATCAGTATATGAGTGATACTTATGTTATTACTTTATAATGAAACAACTAATGAAGAGGAAGTATAAGAAGAAAGAAATTTGAAAGAATCGGTAGAAGATATTACCTTTTTCTCAACGTGCCACCTTTTAATTTTCTCTTAGGGCACTATAGTTTGTCTTTTGAGAAGACAAGAACCTCTAAAATGTAACTAGAGAAGTTTAGAAGATAAATGGGAAGGTTTTGGTTGAGCTTGAAGGCTCAAAATGGACTGAAAAGGAGAGGGAGGAGGTTCCCTTTTATAAGAGAAGAGGGGGGCACTTTAGGAAACTCTCAAAATATTAATTTATTATAAATTAAATTTCAATTAAAAATGGTCAAAAACTTATTCAATTATAATATTAGATTTTATTGTTCGTATAAAAAGCATAAAATAATTTTTATAAAAGTTTTGAATATTTCATTATCCTTATCTTTTTAGTTTGACCCTTATAATACCCTTTTTAATCTTACTGTGATATTATGTTATTTACACATTGTAGGTTAATATAATTATTATATCAGGTAAAAAGACCCAAAAAAGATTATTTATGACATATTTGTACTTTTATTAACCATTTTTATTAATATTATATTTTAAATAATTTAATATCATTTAATAAACTATTTTATGTTTTAAGTTACTAATTATGTCAATTTTGGACACTATTCATATTTTATTTTTTAAAAAATTCATAAAAACTTGATTCCTTAGAAAAAAAGGAATTAAAGAATCCCTAATATGTAAATTAAATCAATAAAATTTTTGTAGGGCCAAAAAATGTTCAAATTAAATTTATTTAAATTTTCATAAAATCATTTATTTGAATTTTTCATTAATGAGGTAATCACTACATCATAATTGTGTCATAAATAAATATATTTATCTAATGTATAAAAATTATAAATAAAATACCATGATATTGGAAATACTTTTACCTTTATAATTAATTTTTATAGATATTGATATCAGTTATATAACCCTATATTAAAATCTATTTACTAAAATATATTTTTTTAGGTTATAATTTTCTTTACATTAAATTAATTCTTATAAAATGTCATTTTCACATCCAAGTGATTCCATGAGGTACCAAAATATAGCCAAGGATCCCCATGATCGGAAATATCTCATCAAATTGGATTAGGAAATGTCTCAGGGTAGTTTAATATTATTGTAAAATTATTTTTTTACCTTTATTTACCAGATTTATCCTTTAACAATGGTAAATAAAATAATTACTAAAGTAACTATTCATAATGTCCAACAATAAAAGGAACCTATTTACAAAATTTTATCCCTATGATTCCAAATATTGAATCCATTTTTAAAAATTCAAAACATAGTAGTTGTAGTAATTAATTTAAAATTAATTCCCGTTGTCAAAACCAAAACGCGAGTTTTTAAGAAGTAATAACTATCAAAAGATTGACATATTTTTATGTCCAATTTAAAAGTGAAATTATTTAAAATGACAAAAATTGTATTAAATCATATAAATATAATCCTATTAGACTTTAAAAACAATTAAAAAGGTAATTTAACTATATAAATAAATTAGATGAAAAGGCAGTTTCGAATTAAAATGTAGTATTTTCACTATTAATTAAAACTTGAATTTTATGAGGAAAAGACCAGAAATTCAAAAAAATTAAAATTTTATGAACTTATTCAAAAGAAGAAGTTTATTTTTCATATTTAACTTATATAAGTGTCAAAAACTAGACTCAAAATGGGTGCGCCATCAAAATGTGATAAAACTGTATTTTTTGAAAAATACTTCTTTTATCTGAAAAAATTGATTTTGTTCTCATATCATGTTCTAGAAAATGTGTAAGTTGAACTACAATGTTTTATAAAATTCAAAATTGGGTAAATAATATTTATAATAGCTAGTTTATATCCCATTAGATAATAATATTTTAATAATATATCGTTGTTGAGTGAAACTCGGTATCACGTACAACGTAAGCTATTGAGGAAGGTCGATCTTGCGTGTAACTCAATCCAAGTTAGTGTTGTGTGTAGTGATATATTCCATTGGGTTTGTGTATAAAATAATAAAAACTTATTTCATTTATACATTAAAAAAAATCTATACTCAGTGTTGCGTGAAATGAATTCTATCAAAAGAACTTAAAACTGTGTACAACATAAGCCAAGAATAGTGTTGCATATACTGCATGCTAATAAAGTGTTGTGTATAGTTCAAGAGAATATTATTTTAGCTTAAAACACAATACATCATATAAATTAAAAGAATATATCTCATAAAATCTTTGGGTGTTACAACACACAAACACATGGGTAACACATTATTTTTTTAATGGATGGTTGGGAAGGAATGAAGATAATTATTTATCATTATAGATTCATAATTATGTCATACATATAATATTTATTCATTTAAAACATATTTATAACCATACATGTGAGGTAGTTACAAAAAACAAAATACATCATTTATGGAGGCAGAAGTCTGCACATATGAATCAGTGGTGTTTTCATTCTCCATTAAATAGAAAAGAGATAGATAATGATCTGTCTATAAAAAATATATCATTTTAGTATAATAATTATACTTATTATTGTATTTTTATGAGGTTATATAATATTTTTATGATGTGGAATAATAATGGAAATTAAAAGAACTCGGTTAAGTTGATTACTTATCCCTTGGCTATCCACCTTTGGATATCTCTTTAATCCTTCTTGGGTTGATAATTTGGTGACACAAAACCCTACTGTTCATGTTATATGGTGTTAATAAGTTATTTTTTTCATATATTGGTAGATTTTGGGAGCTTAAAATTCATGGATAAGTGGGGAGGGTATGTTCCCTTTTATAAGTCTTGGGAGTGGCACCCTTATAAATACCATTAACTTTAATACAATATAAAGTCATTCTCAAATAAAAGTGGAAATAATGGAAATAATTTCGATGATAAATAATTTAAGGTGTAAATGAAATTATAAAAATAAAATTTAAAAAATTTATATTTATATTTGTGGCCTTATTTTTTAGTTTAGTGATTTACCACATTTAACCTTAACCATAACGACTTAGGTTTTTACCTAGGTA
Organism: Viscum album; assembly: GCA_963277665.1. NCBI lineage: Eukaryota > Viridiplantae > Streptophyta > Magnoliopsida > Santalales > Viscaceae > Viscum > Viscum album. The sequence continues at coordinate 1,848,277,254 of OY728150.1, forward strand.
AATTATTTTTATGAATAAAAATGAAATGGAAATTAATAAATTATATTAATATGATTATTCCAAATATCTAATTAATTTCAAAATATTCAATTTCTATAGGTTGTAAAAATTACTTTATTACAAGAATGATAAACACAATGAAAACAGTTTTTAAAAAAAATCTATTTTATGCATAAAAATGATTTTACACCAAAATAATTTATAGAATTTATTACCATAAAATTTTTTTTATGTATAAAAATTAATAGTTTAATTAAATTTATATAAATTCAAAACTGAATGAATCATTTTTAATTATTAATTAATATAAAATGAAAAAATATTTTTTTTATAATAATAAAATATAAATTGGAATTCAAAATTTCAAGCACAGGTTTCCAAATTCAACATAATAATTTTAAATTATTTATTTTATTCAGTATAAATTATTTGGTCTCATAAAAGGTTGGATATATTTTAATTCATTCCTATATTATAATTATTTCTGAAAAGTTATGGTATTTTTAAAATTGTATATTTTATTATTCACTTAAAAATCAACCATTTCAGAAATATCCCAAAATTTCACTCTAGGATAATTTTGACATGATAAATAAACAAATTAATTTCATTTTATCAAACTAAAATTCTGAAAGTTCAAAATTTTTTATTTAAAAAAATAATATAAAATGAGAATAATGTTTTTAAACAAAACTTTTTTGTTTACCCTAGACTAATTAAATTAACATTTCTTATAGATTCTTAATTATTTATAGAACATTATTAATTTATCAACCCTTTATTTTCATCAATAAATTATATTGATATAATAATAATAATAAAATATTAATAATTATAAAACATATTTTTAAAATAAATCATCTTAATGTCTTTTTATTGAGTAGATCTTATATTGGAATTTTAGTTTTCTTAATGATATTCCACATTGTATTTATTAATGTTTACCTTGAATTATAATAAGTTATATTGGAGTTCATTTTAGATTGGTTTTTATGTGATATAATCTACTTAAAAAATATTAATTTAAAGGAAAACACTTACAAAAATCTTGGGGTGTTATAGTGTACCCCCTAAAATAAATTATTCCCTTATAATTTTAATTACCACAAACTAATAAAAAATAGATGATGGAATATTTAATGTTGTTGGGACTCAAGATAAAATTTGTATTAATATATATACCTTAATATCTTATTTAGGGATAAGAAACTCATTTTTTTACTTTATAACACACATTTCCTTAATATTGATTTTCCCCTTAACTATTAGATCTAAATATCCCACATGATATGGTATTGGGACTCATATAATGGTAGAAATTTTCCTTAGGAGTTCATAGTCATCCTTGCACTAATAATGATTATAAATTGATTTAGGATATGAAATGCGACTTACCTGCCTCAATAATTGATATAGAATCTATGTAGTGAGATCCAATCCATTCCAAAAATCACTTCAAATTTTATTAAATGGAGAATAATACAATTTATAGGAAGTGAATTACTGCTAAATTCTATTAGAAAGGAGTTATAGTCAAGGGATATAATCTCCATACCACTTGGATCTTTAACTAATAATTATTTATCTCATCATTAGTGTGGAGATTTGATTACCTTAGAAAAATATCTAGATATAAAGGAGTGGGTGGATCTAGAATCAAATAGTGAATTTGTTGTTCTTAAGTGGATAATATGTGTACCTTACACTACATCATTATCATGAAACACTTAAACAGTTGTGATTTCTTAAACCTTCCCATTGGGCCTGATATTAGGGGGTTTCTAATGTTGATTATCATTATCAACCCTTGGTTTAGTACATGTGTTGTCATAATGTCTATAATCCCTATAATTAAGGCATTGGACGTTGGGTGGAACATTGTGCCCAGAATTTCCACCTTACCTCCTCTACATTCATGTTCTTGATGAACTAATCTTTCACAATTAAAGAATTTACCTTTTCCATGGGGGAAATTTCCTTTATTATTTTTCACATATTTTTTCACAATAGTATGATAAATTTTATTTTCTTAATGGGTTATATTATCTAAACATCCATGAAAATTGATTTTTATCTTATTTTATATATTTGGATGATTGATAAGGTTCATGTTTTCAATCATGACTTGAGATATATGGTTAGGTATATGTGAAATATTATTCATTCAAGATCCCATCATGTCTGGTATCTCATGAGGATGGTCTTTTTATTTTCCATTACATTCATTGTTACCACAACTCCCCCATGTTCTATCCATCAACTAAAACCAAAAAGGTCAGGATGAGAATTAAAAAAAATAAGAGTAAGAAATTATATCATGAGGAAAATGATTATTAATATTTCCTATACTATAACAAATTAATTTTAACCTACGATACATTCAATTTAATCATGAAATTGTAACTCCATCTTAGTTCAACTAAGAATTCATTATGTTTCATTATCTTAATATGAATAACCTCATGCAAAAAAAACCAAAAATTATCATGATATTTTTTTACCATATTCTAAAATAAAAAATCACAAAAACCTATATTCATAAAATTAAACATAACCAAATCCCTAAAAAAAATTATTCACAAAAAAATATCAATATACATTAATAAAAAATACGTTCAATAATATATTAATCTTTTCCCAAATTAACATTATTGATATTGTCATCAAATAACATTTTAACCCAAATGTAATCATTACTGATCAAATTACACTCCCAATATAAAAAAACTCACTGTCCTAATTATCTATATTGAGCATAATATAAAATTACATAACAACGCAAAGTGTTATATAAACCTCAATCCTTTATTCTTCCTATTAAATAGTAAAATCATCCTAGAATATCATTAATCATTTAAAAAATCTAATCACATAATACCTCAAATGGGGTATCTATCCCCTTGAACTTATGATTAACTTTAATCTTATCAACCCATGATGATATTTAAAATATTAAATATCATAATTTGATAACATAAAAACCTATAAAGTTATCTAAACCACGATCTGATATCAATTTAAGCACACAAGACTCATACACCAAGAGTTGGTGTAGAAACATATTCTTTGAATACTATATTTGATACCAACTAAAGCGACAAAAATTTAAACAACTACAATTACATTATTAATAAACATCATTGAGTCACTAATATACCCATGGCTCTTTAAGTTTTCAGTTTTAATGAAATAAGAAAAAAAATTTACATAATAAAACCCATTTATTCCTATCAAAATGGGTACTTTTCAACTATAATAAGAATTTATTATTTTATGTAATGTTTTTAAAATCTCTAATAAATTCTCCAAACGTGATACCCTTATAGTCATAATATCATTCTTCATAAACTAGGTAAATTAGAACATAAGAAGGGTGTTCTAAAATGATGAGTAATTGTAAACATTGGAATTATCAATCGAAGATCATAAGTGAGCGTAAGATGATCATATGGTTATGAGAAGATAATCAATGTGACTAGAAATAACTTAAGGGATTCATACCAAAAAATATATATATCATAAACCATGATTAATATAATGAATCTTTGGTGTAACATATCAAATTAACCATAAAATACTCATCATCCACAATACATAATAGTATGAAAAAGGAATAATTAAATAGAATAAAAATGAAACATATACATAAGTATAATAAATATTATGTCAAGACTACCAACCATGAAATTCAACACATAGTAGGCTTAGGATATCCAGTTGTGTTACTTCTTGGGATTGGGAAAACAACTCATGTACCTTCTTGGGTTTGGACCAAAAACTCATATAACCTCTTGAGTGCATGAGATATAATAAATTATCCAATAAATAAGAGGGATATAACATACCAATCCGTCACATAATGATAAACTGTTCATATGTATTCCACAAGAACATGTTCATTCAAATATTAAATAAACCATGGAAAAAATGGGTTTTATGAAGATTAACTTATAGAATCATGATATACACTATATGGAAATAAGGTTGATATTATTAGTGAATATCCCGAATGAAGCATACTTATCATTAAAGTATATTGAAATATATGAAAAATAATTTTATAGAATCATTCAAAATAATTTTCATAAACTAGAAGAAATATTATATTCATTTGGTATATAAAAAACCAAAAATTCACAGAATAATGGAAATGATTTTTTATTGGTAAATCCATTGAAACATTTAAAGTAATACTCTAAATGAATAATGGTTGTGATAGAAGGAAAATAATTCCAAAAATTAATTTTTTTTTTAAAATATCATTTTCACACCTTTGAGAAGAATTCAAATATAACCTGTAATGAAACATTGAAAAGACCACTTTTACAATTTTTATAATTAAAGTTAAAATATTTTAATTTTTTTAAAAAAATTCTATAAATATTTAGAAGAGATTTTTTGAAATATTATAAATAATATAGATATGGAATAGAATGAGTTGAGTAAAAGTCTTAATAACTTTTAAAATAATGTTTTTAAATAAAACCCCTTATGAAATTTTAAAATGAAAGTACACCTAAAATAAGGAGCATAATAAGGAACTTAAATACAATATTTATAAGCATATTTTTGACATAACATGTAAAATTAGAAGATTATACACCACATAAATTAATATAGGTGTATGATTTGAAACATGTGTCAAGGAAATAAATTTTATATGATAGAATCTTATGAATTTGATAACATTAAATTTGAAAAATATTGAATGGGGTGACCTTATATGGATCAAAGATAACTAAAATGTACTATAATTTATGATTAAACTCATCATTTGGAATTATATACCTCATAAAAAATAAAACTTTCAAGAATATGAATAAAACACACATATCATAGGGTGTGGAAAAACAATATTTTTTATCACCTAAGTATAGTGTAGTTGTAAACCCTACGTAGTCCCCAAAAGAGGAGTGCAAAAAAAATTGGGTTTTTTACTTTTTGGATGATTTTATGAAAAATGGATTTTAAATTTTGTTGGTGAAAATGAATGAATAAGTTGGTTTAATTTGATTTATTTGAATATAATAGAAAGAGACATTGACCTAAGTGGGTTTTCCTTGAATAATTGTAGTACTATCATGGGTTCTGAATTTTACCCATCTTTATTCTACCGACTGATAAGAGAGAGATTAAATTATTGAGTCATCTCTCCCACTTAGAAAAATGGTTATGATGAAAATACTTCTATATGAAATTTTAGGTTGTCCTATCATCCTTCCTGGGTGCGTATTATTATACTAGGTTCTCTTGATTAATTTGGGAAATCCTAGACCAGGAATTGTTATTCCCTAATAAAAAAATATTCCAACATAGAATTTTACACATGTGCTGATGAATGTCAAGCACTAACCACCAAAAACTAAAATTTTTAGTCATATATAGAAAATAATTATATAGAGGTAGATATGGATAATTGAACAAGGAAATTAAAATTAATATACTTAAAACCTAATGCAACCATAATCGGAATTTAAAAATAAATTATGAATTGAAAATAGATGAAAAAAGAAAGGATATTATTAAATTGAATCAAAATAACTCTAGAAAAGAACATAGGTCTAGTTTCCCCTTTTTCAATCACTAATAAGAACTATCCCTCTATGGATGGGGAAGTTGAGTTGATTCAGGAGAATCAAGACACTAAAAATGATGAAATGAAAATAAAATGAAAAAAGGGAAATAAAAATATACCATTCCATCATCAAGATCTTCCCCAACTAGTCAGTCCTATTTTATCATAAACTCTTATTTATTGTCTTTAATCCAACCCTGGGATATCTTAAATGGTCCTTTAAATATTTTCGGGACATAATGGGTCATCCCAGGTCAAAAAATAGGATGTTCTGCCTTTATTAACATCAAATCTTCTGTTTTTTGTATATTTACAAGATTTACATTTTGTGTAAGTGGCATAATTTTTTTTTAATGTTTTGGGCCATGAAAATTCTCAATACATATTTAACATATTTTATTTGTTCATGTTACAGATCATGTAAGTGAGTTACATGATGTGTAATGTTGATTTAAAACACTTTTTGTTGTGCTTTAGTCCATTTTTTTCGTTTTCAAGATTTTGATGTGGTATTTAAGTTTTAAATTACTCACAAAAATCATATAAATCATCATCTTTTAGCTTCAAAATTGTAGTGTTGTGCCTCACCACTCCATGACACATTAAAATGTGTATTCAGTTTACTTAATTCGTCACTTTTTTTTCATTTCTTACCAATATATGTATCCTTCCACAAAACATAAAGTCAATTAAATTTCAACTAGATTATTAAATTAAAGTATAAAAATGTTCCATGTTTTACACATAAATGAATTTATAAAATGGTTCTTTTAATGAATCATATATTAATAAAAAAAAATTGAGATAAAAAACCATTACAAGTTCAAAATATTTGAAGTAAAAATTAATCAATTAATTTATTATTTGAAAAAATGTAATTATACAAAGAAATGATAAAATTAAACATAAAAAAATAAATGGTCATAATATAGATAATCATTCCATAACATATTCAATAGAGAAGTTATATTACCCAATGTCCTAAAATTGAGTTAAAAATCCACTTACCTCAAACTTCCACTTGATCATACATGATCCAAAATTATGTGTAATAAATTTATATTTATTATAAATAGATATAATCACTATATTGATATTATTATATAAAATTCATTTATAATTTTTATTACCAATTTAGTAATGATTCTTTTTTAAAATCAATAGTTTTGTGTTAATTGTTTGGTTTTCCATTTGTGTTTCAATTCAATAGTTCTGGTCCTTGAACCCTAGTGATTTTATAATCATATTAAAAATTTTCATAAAGATTTAGTGCATGTTTTTAATATTTTTATCAATTCCTGTTGTCATTTCGTTAATCTTAGTGTGATGATTTCCATGGAAAGCATAAAAAAAATCATTTTTTCAAAAAAATTGATTCCATAAAAATAATTGATTTTTATTAGTGGATAAAAACATGTATAAATCATTTAAATTATTATTTAAACAACTGAATTACATCATGTTTATATAGTATTTCCATAACATGACATTCCTTATCATTCATGATATCAAAATTAAAACAATTTTCTTATAGGTTGTAAAACCAATGAGAACAAGATCTCATTATAACAACTGAATGATTAAGAACATCATATTTTATATTGATAATATAACTCTAAAAAATCATAATAATTTCCTAAATATCCTAAAAATTCATTAAATTTATTTTTTAGAACCATTAAGAAGTTAATGAAAAAAATGAAATATGTCATCCATTGTGGTGGTAGCCCACACATACACACAAGAAACAATTTTATTTTTTTATGGATAAGAGGAAAAGAAAGTAAATATTGATTTATCTATATAGAATCATATTTATTTCATGTATATGATTTTAATTTAGTAAATAAGTCTTTATAACCATCCATGTTATAAGATGGTGAAAATATATATCATTCATGGCAGTGGTAGTCCATGCGTACGCATGTGTGATTTTTCATTTTATAATAAATGGGAAAGATATAGATAATGATTGTTAAATAATTATAATTATTTTAGTATAATAATAGTATTAAATCAATTATTTTTAGGAGTTTATAAAATATTTACAGGACATTTTAGAAGAAATCAACTCAAAATAATTTTGTTAATTCGATTACTACTTCCTCGAGTATACTCCTTTAGATCTCTCATTAATCCTTATTAGGTTGGTATTATAAAGATACCAAAACCTATGGGTCATGGTAAAGAATTTTTAAGGTATTGGTTGAGATAAATTTCTCAAACTATGAGGAGAAGTTTAGCTAGATGTCTCTTTTTATAAGCGAGGGGAGTGGAACCCATTTAAATACCTGGAACATTAAGAAAAAATAATTTAATTTTAAATGGAAAGTGGAACCAAATGGAAATAGATTAGATGTTATGATAACAGAGGCTCTATATAAGCTAGTAGAATAAAATTCAGATATTTTTTAGTGATATTTGTGTCATTAACTCTTAGTTTAACAATTTATCTCATTTATCCATAATGGAGATGACTATTTTTTTGTATAGGTAACTTATTTTAATCAATACAAAATTGAAATTAATAAGAAAATATAATAGTTCAATTAAAAATAAGGAATAAATTTTATGGAATTAAATTTCTACAGATGATATAAATTAATTTTAATATAAGTATGTAAAAAATTATGAATATTTTTAGAGATATGATTTTTTATCATAAAAACCTATTTTCACAAAAATAATGTTATAGAATTAATTCCAATCAAATTTATTAGATTATGGATAAATAAATAATATTTCTATGAATTCAAAATAAATCCAAATATGAATATATTGTTTTTAGTACTTTATTAAAGGAAAAGGACTAATATTTTTATTAGAATAAAATATAACTTGGTTTTCAAAAATTCAATCATGACTTTCCAAATATGACATAATATTTTTAAATTATTTTTCATATCCTTAGATAAATATTTGGTTATAAATATTTTTCATATATTTTTAATTCATTATTATTTAAAAATGATTTCATAAAAGTTTTTTGTATTTTTAAAAATAGTATTTTCACTAATCACTTAATAATAAACCATTTTTGAAAAATCCCTAAATTTCACTCTAATATTATTTTTACTTGATAAATCATAAAATTATGTTCATTTAATAAATCTAAATTTCTAAAATTTGTTAACCTATATTTTTAAATAAAACATATATAAAATTAAATAAAAACCTATTTAAATTTTTTTAGCAATGAATCATTACATTAGTATTACTTATAGTTGTTTAATAATTTATTATATTTTATTAATTTATCATCCATTAAATTTTATCAATATATTATATTGATATAATAATAATAATATTTATATAATTATTAAACTTGATTTTATTATAATAAATCATTTTAATATATTTTTATTTACATGATATTTTATTCCTGTTTTAATTTTTTTAATGATTTTTACAATGTATTTATTACTTTTTACCTTGAATTATAACAAGGTATATTGTGATTACTTTTAGTTTGATATTGTGAATGATACAAGTTACTCAAAAATGTATTTATTTAAAGGAAAACTTATACTAAAATCATGGGTATTTACATTCCTAGTAGTTTTTTGAGGTCTAAAGTGACTTTCACAATCCAAGGTATGTTTGAATTATAAGATATATTGTACCTCACTTATAAGAAAACATATTTTAAAAATATTATCATTATAAATATTTCAAAGACACGGATCATCATAAGTATAAATGATTGATTTATCCTTGAGTATACTTTTTTATCATTTTAGATGTGTTGGAAATTATGAATTTTCAAGAAAATTTACCATATCAGGATACTATGGTACCTGTCCATTCTTAAATTAAAACTACTCTACTAGAATTAATTAATTAAATGGATATTTATTCAAATTTTATACTTTAGATATGTGGGGAGACCATATCAATTGACCATAAACTAGATTTTAAGGTCCTATTTTTTATTTTATCTCATAATTATAGTCTTGGTGTTGTTGAATCTATCTCACTAGCCTTGGTTTATCTTCTTCCTTATTTATCAGGTACTAAAAGGACACATTGTTAGAGAAAATATTCACATTAATACAATTTAGGTAAGACCTAAATTCATTTAAATAAAAAACTACTAAAAACTCCTTTTTAGTGATTATATAATGGTTTTGGGTGATAACTAGTTTTCTAGAGGCATTTTTTTCATTTCACGGGTCATATGCCACTTGATAGGTTCCCCAAATAGATTATCCATAAGACTTTAGGTGAGAATCCCCATACTCTAGAGGCTATCAACTATTATCCAGGTTATAGAGTTGTAAAATGGGTAGAATATACCCTCTGATTGGAGTTAATAGTATTAGATAAAATAACCAAGTATTGTTTATCAACAATAAGCATCAGAGTACAAAAGATTAATAAACCAACCTAATAAATAATTAAATACTTGTAGAAGAACTATAATAATACAATGATTCTCACCCACCGAGGTGATAAAATATAGAAATAATGATAGAATAAAATAAAATGTATAACAGGCTTAAATAAACCTCTAATATTCACCACATCCAGATCTCCAAACAAGTTCGAGCTTCTCAAATGGAGCACAACATAAAACCTAGTTGTATCCCAAGTCATACTTACAACTAGTGAGAGGTCTAATTAGGCACCCAAGTTCCCTATCCCCCTTATCCGGGTGTGAGTACATAACTTAGTACGACACAACTAATGTGGTCCCATATATAAATTGATATGAAGTATATGTGTATGTGATATGCATAGCTGTAATTAATAAAGAAACCATTGGAAAAAATTAATAAGTAGACCACCAACCATACCTTATTCAGATTGATGTTTTAATTTCTCTAATCATTTATTGAAGACCATGCCAACCATTATCCTGACCTCCCCAAGGGTTCATACAGATTAACATGTCTAATTCCAATAAACAACATCGACCTTGAGGTCAGTGACTCTGATCGACCATACCTACCTTGGCCAATGTTATACTATCTCTATGTTTGAGAATCACGTCATGAGAACTCCTTTAAACACACTAGGGATCCCATTATCACATCTCTATTTATGAGTAGTGGATCTATGGGAATCACTATATTTCCATCATCTTTAATCCATTAGGTTTAATCTCATGATAGTACTTGGACATTCACATTTTCTTCCCGATAACTGATTCATGGGAGGGGAGGCCCTAGAAAAGTATATATTTCTAGGTGTGATAGATTTAGGAGTGAATTAAGAAATCAAAGGTAGTACACTCTTTGGATTTGAATGAAAGTATCTTACGAATCCATAAACTAATGGATTCTCAGTCAAACTATCACTGATACACCCACCTAATACTAGGGGTTATCATAAGCATTGACTGAGGGTGTCCAACATCCACCCCTGGGATTTCAACATCTGTTCATGGGGATATACAACCACCAAATCCCTATTAATTCCTTTAGAATATTAATAATTGTGATAATTAGCAATCGTCTATGGGTATCTCTATTCAAATATCGACACCTGTTCATTCACAATGGTTTCAAAAATCAAAGGAACCCCTACCATACTAAGAATTCTTGTTAACATGATCATTCATGATCTGATGCTTGATCATAGGTAACACCTCCAGGAATCCACTCCGTCATCATCTATATCACCAGATTCTATACGAGTTGGCCATATTTCAACAATACACCATGTGTCTAGATCACAAACATACCTAGCATCCTAGAGTCTCATCCATGTCAACATGACATTATCGAGAATCCTAGGAAATCACTGCAGTGTTATTCCCAATTTACACTTCATGGGAATCATGGGAAATCATAATTCATATCAAAATTAAATAAAATCCTGGTAGGGATTGGCTGAGTTTCCAGAACCAATAACTTCACCCACATCCTACCAGGATGAAATCTTTTGTATGAGTTCTATGGTGACACCCACTACCATATCTACCCATTACCAAGTCCACACACTCTTGAGGATCATAATTCACAGTGGAATGTACTAGGGTCCCATTGGTCTTATCAAATCCACCTTAGCCTCATAAAGAAGTCATACTAAGGATATTTCCTCATGCCAAATCACATTCCCAAGTATCTGTGGTAAACCCAAATGCCCGACCCCATCTCCAAACTCTGTAGGGTCTAACTACAAAAGTAGTGACATCCTAGTTAGGGAGAAAGACATTCCCCACAGTCATCACAATTATCCTAATTGATATAGGGTATCTCCTATGGCTAAACCCCTCATCCATGTATCTCGATCATCTACCCTAAAGGGGTTACTGTATCTCAAGGCACACCATCCAATTTATATTATCATCCATAGATGAACGATATAAAAAATAGGTACATGAAGATCCATCAAGCCCATCAACACCATAAAAAATATACAATAAGGCTTTAATTTTCATTAAATAACCAAAAAAATAAAAAAGGTCTCACTACATAAGGTAGAGAGGCTATACATACTACATTGATAAAAAATAAATGAATAATACCATATGGTAGATGTATAGGGACCAACCACCTTATTCTAAAGTGAAATCCACTTTCAAATAGCTTGACTGTTCTATCTGTGTCTCACCAATATTTTCCAGTCATTTTCCAAAATACTCTAGGCCATTTCTCTAAAACCAATCAACCAAATTAATTAATTATAATCACATTAAAGTTAATTAATTAACAACAATACTTTTATAACCATTTTCACTTTGATTTAAAAGGCCTAAATGCCTAGAAACTTACCAATTGATCTCATCGAATAATAACCACCAAACACACTCAAAAATACCATGATGGTAACACCCTGATATTTTAAAAAATATTTCTCTTTAAATAATTTTAATTCTTAAATACCTTGTGTGGCACACAACCATGAGTTCAAATAAACCGCAAGACACTATTAACATAAAATGAGTATTAAAACCTAGCTATTAAACAATTGGGAAAAAATTTGGATAAATAATTTATTAAATAAATATAAAGTTCTAGCTCAATATTAATGTATCAGTAATTTCTTAGAAAATGTTCACACAATTTTTAGTGAAATTATTTCATTCTTCATAAAATATATATTTTTTTAAAATGAGTTTTTATTATTTTTAATAATTTTTAGAAGTTATATAAAATTTATTTGAAAAAATGAATTCAATTTTTCAATTCATAATGTAAAAATTATCATAATTTTTTAAAAAATATTTTTTAGAAATTGTTAAAAATATTGGTTTTTATTATAAACTGCATTTTATTTTAAATTCATTACAAGGGAAAATTATGTTTTGGATTAGTTTTAAATTTATTATAGTTATTTTTTGTTTCAGATAATCAAATTATGGTTTTAAAAGGATTTTATGTATGAATTTACTATAAAAACATTTTATTTTTTAAAATGGAATTTTTTCAAAAAGTATTTTTCATGGAATTTTACTGGTTTTATATTAAATTAAATTATGAAACTTATATGTTTTGAATATTAAAAGATAGAAACCGAATTTGGATTTATACGGTCAAAATTTAGTAAATAGGTCCCATTTATTTTTGGACAACATGAATAGTAACCTTGTTCATTTTTGTTACCACGCTAAAGGGTAAATTGAGTAATTTGGGTTAAAAATAAAATTATAAAGACTATAAAATTACTCTAACATAGAAAAAAAATTATTAGATGAAGAAAAATCGACCCTTAAAATATAAAGATCTAAATTAAGTTTTTAATGGACACTTGTCCATGAAAATAAATTATATAATATTAAAATTAAAGAATTCCACAAAAAATATACTTTCTTTATTTTTAATATCTGTCATGTGCCCACCTAGGGAAAATGTTATGATATGAACGAATTTAACTATAAATTTTTAAATTAATAAACATATTTTCATGATATAATTTTTTTTACTTTTTGGGTCACTTAGATGGAATAGTGGTATTTATAATATTTTATTTATTAAAAATTCAAAGATGTCACATTCACTTTTTAAACAATTTAACATTTTTATATAGGGTTATGAAAAAGATATATTATACTATAAATATTATTCTAAAATCTAGAAGTTTTATCTTCTTCATGGTATTTTATTTTTATGTTTTAGTGAAAAAATCGGTTGAATAATTACAAAACGCAGATGTAGTAATTATTTTATTAATGTAAATACCAAATAAATTTTAATAAAAATATTAAAAATATATATAATTTGAGATAATTAATGTAATCAACTAATTTTATAGAATAAATTATCCTATTTAGGATATAATAAAATATTTGGTTATAGGTTAACTTTCTATATTGTTATTTTTAATAGTCCAAGTGATGAATAGTATCAAAATTAACATTAATGATATTTTATCAAAATAATAATTTAGTAAAATATTTTAAAATTATAAATCATATTTAAAAATAAAAAAATTTCAATATAGTATAAAATGTTACATATAGTTTATTTATGATTTAATTTCAATTAAAGAAATATAATTTACAACCTTTTAATATTGAATAAGTTTTTACCTTAGTTAAAATGAAAATAGGTTAACTAAAAGTTAATCAAAATTATAAGGATTAAAATAATAAGAAAACATTCCTAAAATATATTTTTTATTTTATTAAAACCTCATATAATATTATCTATGAATAAATATCCATTTTTTGGTATTTTTATTGATATTGAATTTGTTATAAATTAATATTTTGATAAAATTCAAAAATTACCCGTCACCTCATTTATAAAAGGAAACCACCTCCCTCACTTATTCCCATCACATTGAGCCTTAAATATTGACCACACCCTTCCAATTTTTCTTATAAAATTTCTTAGAAAAATTCTGTAGGTTATGGTATTCTCATAAGAGCTATCTGAGTGTCCCAAAGAGGAGATCTAAAGGACATTCTCCAAAGAAGAGGTAATTGTATTTACCAAAATTTCCAGGATTAGTTATTCTTATACTTATTCTTCATGTGTTTTTTACATTATAAAGTAATAAAAATAGTATTATATATATGATTATATGTTATTATTAATTTTGTAGAACCATATTCCCCCTTTTATCAATCTTATGAAAAAAAAACCGCTTGTGCGTACATACGGATTACCATCTCAACGTCATGGTGTAATTTTTTTTAAAAATCACTTTATTTGGATAGGTATAATGATTTAAATAATAGATATATTTAATAATTATAAAATAATATTTATTATCTAAAAATATATATACCAACCACTTCCTTACCCTTTTACTATTAGGGGAATGATACCATCACTTGTGTGTACATACGGTCTACCGTCTCCACAACACGATGCAATTAATTTTACATATTACCATTCAAGAAAGATTAGATAAATGTATATAATAAATAAGTATGATATATATTAACTTAATATAATTATTTAAATAATCTACATATATCCTATTCACAATAATTGGGGCTTATATGAAAAAACATGTATAAGAAAATGAAGTAGTCAACACCTGAAAGAATAGTAATAATGAAATATTATTAACAAATTGGTGATAATATGATCATATATGATATCAAGAATTGGAATACAGTTTTAGAATAAGTTAATTACCTTCCATAACCAATTATATATGAGATTTCGATATGTACAAACGAAATCATACCCAAGGTAATGGTTAATTTCAAAATCTTGTTATTATTCAATATTGTTTATACATAAGTTTATACAAAGAAATATTTATCTCCCATGTTCATGTTTCTTAAAAATGTTTTCCAAGATATTTTTACTAATCTTATAAAATTGTTAAATTTATAATTACCCATGTGTTAATTTTTTATAAACGGTTTGAAATGAATCTTTTTTCTATTTTTCCAATGATGTAGTTTTTGACTTTTTTGGAAAAAGTATGAGAGGAATGTTTTTTAACATATAAGACATGAAATAATTTTTATGATTTCATAATGCATTAATTCCTTGAAGTTTCCTTTACAATCATTAAATTTTATTTTTAAATATAATGTTTTCTTTTATAATTTCATGGTATTTAAAAAAAGAAAATGTTTTCAAAGAAAAAAGGATACTTTCATCATGAATTATTTTCAAGTGATCTCTCAAAATTATTTTCAATTTAAGATAACATTATTTTTATTTAATTATGTTTTATTGAGGATATTTTTCAAGGAAACTATTCCTAGTCTTTCTATGGTTTTATATGTTTAAAATTTAATTATATTTATAAAACCCATTTCTTTTACATGGGTTATGTAATTAAGGAATGATGTTTATGAAACCCATTTTTATGGGTTATGATATGATGAATAACTTATGATCCTATAGAAAAAATATGTATGGTTTTCATTTTGTGATAGGTTATACCTAGATCTCCCTCATATTTATTGGTTAAATATTTATATCTCATGATATAGACAGGACTGGAACGAGTAGTAAAAAAGGTTCAATAATATAGGGCTAGAAGTAGGAGTTAACTCAGTTCAGCAAGGTACTTTTTCTACTATGATGGTCTTGGAAGTAAGACTTGACTAATATGAAAATGATTTTCTATTCTTATGTTTATTCCAAAATTTCATTTATTTTTTTATGCCCTCATGGAATATGTTTTTTTTAATTCTTTTTTAACTCCTATAAATTATTCCATGACATGATATCATGATCTTTTATATGTAGGGTAAAAGTTTCAAAAGTTATTTTCATGTTATTATTACCTTATGCTTATGTTATCTACCATGATTACACTTACTAATAATTAGAGCTCAACCTTTTCTTATATTTGTTTCCTCATGATATGAAGAAAGATATTAAGTAAGCTTTTTAAAAAAATGGGTTTTATTTATAAAGGAAAAACTAAGATATGATTTAGAGTTTTTATTTATTGGACGTCTATGTTTCCTAGTTTCCAAAGCAACTAAACCTATAAAATTATAGAATTTTTGTTATGTTATGTAAAGAATATTAATCTATTTAGATGTCATATCTACGTACAAAAGTATGGGCCATTGTAGTTGGTATTAAATAAAGGTTTAGTTAACATTTAGAAACTAGGATGAGAAAACCTTAGTAAGAACCCGAAGGATAAGTCTAATTATAGGATACAATCCAATTGTTTTGGTAAAAAACATGAATAAACTAACATAAAACCTATGGTATTATAAATTGAAATTTTATAAGTAAATTCCCTTGATTATGTGGTTTCCTCACTATGATTAGTGTTTCTCACATTATCCTTGTTGGTTCTAGTCAATGGATAGAACCTAAATTTACTATATTAATGATGAATGCAACAGGAAATGCCCCAATTGTCCTCTTGAGCAACCAAATGTTATGGGATATGGAATGAAAAATGTTTTTACTATTCTCACACAACATTCTCATGCAATGAGTCTTGCAGGAATTTAAAATGGGAGAATGAGGTAACAATATTCTATTGAGTCCTTCAAGAGGTAGAGTCCACCTTCCTTCAATGGGTTTTCTTATCCACTAGTGGCTGAAAAATGGATCAGTACCACTAAATAGATATTTTCAGTTCTTCCATGTTTAGAATACAAGAATTTAATTTATGAATTTTATAATTTGAATGGAGAAGAAGATCAATGGTGGAATCTCATCCAGAATACAAGGAAATAAGATGAAATTATATCTATGGAATGGGATGAGTTCAAGAACTTATTTTTCAACAAGTAATTTCCTTGTATTCTTCATAAAAATATGTATAATTATTTCCTTGATATTAAGAAAATGGATAATAAAGATATTGGTACATATGAAGATAATTTTATAATACTTTCAAGGTATTCTTCTGGAATTATCATCAAACTGAAAAGTAAGGTTGCTCGATTATTTAATGGATTAAAACGATGTCTCTACATAGAATTAAATATAAGGGACTTTAGTGGATATGAGGAAATAACTATATGTGATCTCAAATTTTACATGGAGATAACAGTTACCCCTCAATATTATGGGTTCGATAGGTAGCGAAAATTAGAATTCAAAGGAA
Source organism: Viscum album (assembly GCA_963277665.1). Taxonomy (NCBI): domain Eukaryota; kingdom Viridiplantae; phylum Streptophyta; class Magnoliopsida; order Santalales; family Viscaceae; genus Viscum; species Viscum album. Next base: position 1,848,294,769 of record OY728150.1, read on the forward strand.
AACATAAAACTATAGTAAAAAGAAGATGAGATTTCCATTATGGGAAAAGTGTGGAAAGAAACATGGAGGAAACTATCTTAAGGGGACTAGTAATTTTTTTATGTGTGGGAAATAATTTCATTGGGAAATTTACTTCTAATGTAATGGGAAAATATATCTAATTATGAAAATAGAGAAAACGATACATAGAATGTACATACCACACTTCAATGTTACAAGTGAAAGGAAGATTAGAATTATTCTAACAAATCATATAATCCAAGGGTTATAGATGATGGTAAACTTTAGAAAAATCTTAAGTCTAAAGACAAAGGAAAATATCTTATGATCACTACTGCCGATGTGGAGTATGATAATAAAGTGGTGAAAGTTACCCTTACTATCCACTCTAAAATAGCTAATGTTTTATTTGATTTTGGATCCACCCATTAATTTATTTCTAAATAATTTTAAAAGGGTATCATCATATTACCTAAACAAGTAGGTGTTTACTTACCTATTAAAATTCTATATGGCATAAAAGTCGCATCACATGTTTATAATTATTCTTTGGTTGAAGTTTTTGGGAATGTGCTTCCTGCAAATCTTATGATCCTTATGTTAGTTGAATTATATGTGATTCATGGAATGAATTGGATTTACCTATATTAATATCATATTAATTTCCTTTTAAGGTAATAATATTTCATATTCTTAATGAATCCATGATCATCTATTGATGCAAGGATGAATATGAACTTTTAGTGTATATTATTTCCATCTTATGGGTCTTAATTTCTATAAATAAAGTCTATATATCTTAGATTGTTGGGGAGAAACTCAACATCAAGGATAAACCTATTGCTTGTTTTTATGCCTTTTCATAAGAATTTCCATGTCTTCCATGGAATTATGATGTTGATTTTTCAATATAACTAAACCAGAAGATATGACTATTTCAAAGACTCCTTATTGAATGGATCCAATTTATTTGAAGGAATTGAAAAATAAACTCCAATATAATATTGATAAGGAATTTATACACTCTATTGAATCACATTAGGGTTAACCTGTTCTATTTGATAATAATAATGACAGATAAATAAGAGTCTATATTAATTATCTAGAAATTAAAAAGGTCAATATGAAGTAAAAATATCCTCTCCCCATATTGATGACTAATTTGAACCACTAAGAAAATATCAATAATTTTCTAATATTGATCTTCAATTTGGATATCATCAATTAATGGTAAATAATGAGGATATATCCAAGATGGAATTCCATAAAAAGTGTGGACACTATGAATTTATAGTGATTCCTTTTGGTATTACTAATTCCCCTGCTATGTTGATGGATTTAACAAATAGAGTCTTTAAAGACTATCTTGATCAGTTTGGGATAGTATTTATAGATAATATTATTGTACATTCAAAGAACAAGGACGAATGTGAACAACACTTGAGGATTTTCCAAAAAACCCGGATAAAGGTGATACTTTATGAAAAAATTTCCATGTGTGAATTCCAGGTTTAGAAAGTTTCATTTTTGTTCCACATACTCTCAAGAGAGGGGATATCTTTGGATCCAGTAAGGAACGAAGTTATTGAACATTGGAATAGACCAAAAATGGTATCTGATATCTTATGTTTTTGTCATTTTTTTGAATATTATCAATTTTTTATGAAATATTTATCATGATTATCTAATCCACTCATCTATTTGACACAGAAATGAGTAAAGTTCATATAGAAAGAGGAATGTGATTAGAATTTCAATGATTTGAAAAGAAGGTTAGTTAGTGAACCTATGCTCACAGAACCCTATAGTGGAGAAATGTTTTCGATCTATAGTGATACATCAAAGAAAGGGTTGATATGTTTTCTCATGAAAAATGATATTGTGATTACTTATACCTCATGACAATTGAAAGACCATGAGAAAAATTACCCAAATCATGATTTGGAGTTAGTTGTGGTAAGATTTACATTAAATATATATAAGAATTATATTTATTAAGAATGGTGTGATATATATACTGATCATAAAAGTTTAAAGTATATTTTCACTCAAAAGGAGATGAATATGTTCCAAAGAAGATGGTTGTAGTTGATTAAAGATGACTACTTTTCAATTAATTACCACCATGGGAAAGAAAACCAGGTGACAAATGCGTTGAGTCAAAAATACCATGTTATCCCATCAAGGATGAGGATCACAAAAGATCCAATATTTATAGATTTAAAATGGATGGATCTAGAAATCATATAGGAAGGGGAGAAATATTATCTTTCTCAAATGAATTTTCAACCATCTATACAAGTGAAGATAGAGGAGGTGAAGAAGGAAGATGTAGAGCTATAAAAGAAGGTGAGAAATGTTCTGAAATTCAACATTGATTATGATGGGATAATAATGTTTAGGAACTGTTTTTGTATTCTTCTCATACCATAATTAATTAAGGGTCTATTGGATGAGGCTCATAATTCCTCATTCTATATTCATCTTGGAAGAAAAAATATGTATAAGGACCTGAATGATTTTTTTCAGGTGGGATGGCATGGAGAAATATTTTTTAGAATATAATTCTTAGTGTTTGGTTTGTCATAAAGTAATGGTAGAGATATAGATGTTTAAGTGAAATTATAACCATTAACCATACTAGAATGGAAAGGGGAAAACATCAATATGGGCTTTTTTTGGACATCCCAAAACATCTAAAGGCTATAATTCTATATGGGTGATAGTTGATCACCTTACATAGTCATCACACATCATTTCTATTATATAAGAATTCTATATTGATGAGTTTTCATGAATATATATTAAGTGGTAATATTTCATGGAGAACCACTTTCCATTATATATGATCGGGATTAAAGGCTTTCCTCAAAGTTCTATAGTAGTATTTAGCAGGATCAAGATACAGAGTAATGTTTTCAAACAACATATCATCCTTATAAAAATGCTAAATATAAGAGGAAAATTAAAACTATTGAAGATAGGTTGGGAGCTTTATATATGTATTTCAAATGTGGTTGGGATCAACACATACCTTTTTATTAATTTTCTTAGAATAATAGCTTTCACTCAGGTATTCAGATGGATCCTTATGAAACCTTCTATAGTAAGAAGTGTAGAACATAAAAAATCTTGAATGAAGTTAGGGAAATAAATCTATTGGGATCTTATATAGTTGAGTTGATGGCATAGAAGGATATATCTATTCAACAACACATAAGAGAATCTCATAGTCAACAAAAAAATTATGCTGATAATAAATGAAAATACCTATAGTTTCTAGTGGGTGACAATATATTTCTATGAATATCACTTTGGAAGAGAGTGATTATATTTGGAAAGTAGATAAATCTAAGCATTAGGTATATTAGTCCTTTATAAATTCTAGATCTTGTTGGGAAGGTATCTTATCGAATGGCACTTCCATCAAATCTCTTTTAAAGTCATGATGTGTTCCATGTATCTATCTTGAGAAATAAAATACCTGATCCTTCACATGTACTAAATTCATAAGTTGTACTACTAGAGAAATAACTTTATTATGAAGAACAAAATATATAAATTCTGGATCGAAGAGTGAAAGTTCTACGAAAAAAGGCTACTCACTTGGTAAAAGCTTTATGCTGGAACCATGAATTTGAGGATGGTACATGGGAACCTAAAGATGTGATGAGAAAGAGGCGTCCTCATCTGTTTGTATCCAGGTGATGAATTTCCAGGGTTAAATTAATTTTAATGGGTGTAGAATGTAACACCCTGATATTTTAATAAATATTTCTCTTTAATTAATTTTAATTCTTCAATAGCTTTTGTTGCATGGAATAGTGAGTTTATATGAACTGTGAGATACTATTAGTATAAAATGACAATTATAAACTAGCCATTATATTTTTGGGACTAAATTTGAATAACTAATTTATTAAATAAATATAAAGGTCCAACTCAATATTAATACATTGGTAAGTTCATAGAAATTGATCACACAATGTTTAGTAAAATCACTTTATTCTTAAAAAAAATATGTTTTTAAAAAATGGGGATTTATTATTTTTATTAATATTTGGAGGTTATAGAAAATTTATTTGAAAAAATGAATTTAATTTTTCAATTCAACCTATCAAAATTATCTTAAAAGTATTTTTTCTGAAAATAATTATTATAAGAAATAGTGAAAATACAGTTTTTTTATTAAAAACACCACTTTCTTTTAAATTATTTAAAAAGTGAAATTTTGTTTTAAATTAGTTTTAAATTTTATTTAGTTCATTTAGATTAATATATTCAAATATATTTTTTTAAAAAATATATTATGCATGAATTTATTATAAATACATTTTATGTTTTAAAAGGGCGTTTTTCTAAAAAAATGTTTTCATAGAATTTTACCGGTTTTATATTAAATTAAATACAACAACTTCTATGTTTTTAATTTTGAAAAATGTATATCAAATTTGGATCCATAATTTCCAAATTTACAAAATATGACCTGATTGTTTTCTACCAATATGAATAGTAACCTGTGTAAATTTTGTTACCACAGTAAAGGGTGAATTGAGCAATTTAGGTCAAAAATAAATTTATAATGACTATAAAATGACTCTAGAATAGGAAAAAATTTTATTAGATGGAAAAAATTGACACTTAAAAGATAAGGATCTAAATTAAGTTTTTTAACAGACACTTTCCCATGAAAATGAGTTATATAATATTTAAATCAAAGAAAGTCACAAAATGTGACTTTCATTGTATTTAATATCCCTTATGTGTCCACATGGGGGGAAATTTATGTTATGCATTAATATAACTATACATTTTTATCTTATTAAAAATAATTTCTGGATATGAATTTATTTTTTACTTATTGTGTCACTTAGATGATATTATGGTATTTAATATATTTTATTTAATAAAAATTTAAAGATGTCATATTCCTGTTTTAAATACCATATTATTTTTATAAAGTGGTATATAGACGATATATTATACTATAAATATTATTCTGAAATATAGAATATTTTTATTCATCATGGTATTTTATTTTTAAATTTTAAGGAATAAATACGTATATTAAATAATTACAAAACACCAATGTAGTAATTATTTTATTAATTGAAATATCAAACAAATGTTACAAAAAATAATAGAATAAAGATAATTTGAGATAATTAATGTGATAAATTAATTTTCTTGATTAAACTGACCTATTTGGGATATAATATTTTTTTCTGATGTTAACTTGTTATCTTGATATATTTAAATGTCTATGTAATAAATAGTTTCAAAATTGACACAGATGATTTTTTTATCAAAACAAAATTTTATTAAATTATTTAAAAATCATTAAAAATCAATAAAAAAATAAAAAAATAAAATATTTTCTAACATGTTATGATTTTTTCATTTATAATTTAATTCAAATCACATATTTAAAATTTACAACCATATAATATTGAAAAAGGTGTTACCTTAGTTAAAATTAAAAAGGTTATCCAGGGGTTAATCAAAATGATAAGGTTTAAAATAATACAAAAAATTGTTTAAAATCAATTGGTTGATTATATTACAACCTTATATCATCTTTTATTTTAATAAATTTCCATTTAAAGGTAGTTTTATTGATATTTAAATTGTTATAAATTAATGTTTTAGGAAAATTAAAAATGTGTCGCCACCTCAATTATAAAAGCGCACCTCCTCCCTCACTTCTTCACATAACATTGGTCATTAAATCTTGACCATAACATACAAATTTATCTCCTAAACTTACCTATAATGATTATATATTTTCTTTTCTTATCTAAACACCAACTTTAGTGTCCCTAAGAGGAGATCTAAGAGATGTTCTCCAAAGAATAGGTAACCGTATTTACCGAATTTTCCATGATTATTTAGTTTTATAATTATTCTTTATGTGTTGGTTACAATATAAATTAATAAATAAATTATCATATATATTATAATATTTTGTTATTATTTTGGAAAAACCATATTCCAGCTTTTATGCATCATATGAAAACAAAGAACTTCACATGCGTATGTACAACTTACCATCTCCACAATGTGGTGTAATCTTTTTTTCATCACCACATTATTTGGATGTGTATAGGGATAGAAATAAAAGATATAAATAATTATTATGACATTTAATTGATTCTGAAACAATATATATACCATACACTTCTATTCTCTTTTACTACTAAGGGAATGATACCATCGCTCATGCATACGTACGACCTACCATCTCCACAACGTGATGTGATTCATTTTCCACATTCACCATTCAATAATGATTATATAAATGAATATAATGAATAAATATTATATATATTATATTTATATTATTCTTAAAATGATATATATATATATATCCTATGCACAAGAATTGGGACTTATATGAAAAAACATGCCTAAGAAAGTGAAGCAGTTATCACTCGAAATAAGAGTAATAATGAAATATTATTAAAAATAGGTGATAATATGATCATATATGATATCATAAAAATTAATATGTTTCTTTAATAAGTTAAAAAAAATTATTTAATTTATTATATAAGTGTTTACAATACATACAAAGGAAATCAGACCTAACGTAAGAGTTAATTTTACAATCTCATTATTATTCGAGTTTGTTCATACGTAAGTATATAATGGAAAATATTTATCTTCCATGTCCATGCTTCATAAAAATGTTTTTTAGAATATTTTTACAAATATTTTACAATTTTTGAATTCATTTATAAATATTTTTTAATTTTTACTAAGTGGTTTCAAAGGATTCTATTTTACATTTTCTTAATGAGGTACCTTTTAACTTTTCTAGAAAATGTATGAGAGAAATGTTTTTTTAACTTATAAAACATGAATGGATTTTTCATATTTCATGATGCCTTATTTACATTAATCACTTGTTATAAGAATAAAATTTTATTTTCAAATAAAATGTTTTCATTTATAATTTCATGAAATTTTATAGAAAGAAAAAGTTTTCAAAGAAGAATGAATATTTTCCACAAATATAATTTTCTAGAAATATATCAAAATTATTTTCTATTTAGGATAAAATTATTTTATATTACTTATGAATTATTGGAGATATTTTTCAATTAGATGATCCCTATTATTTATATGGTTTTTTTTCTTATGATGTAATGATATTTATGAAACCCAGTTATTTTTCGTGGGTTATGTTATAAACAAATGATGTTTATGAAACCCATTTCTTGTTATGGATTATGATATGATGAATAATTAATGTTCTTGTGAAACATATATATATGGTTTTAATTATGTGATGGGTGAGAACTATTTATCCCTATAATTCATTAGATAAAAATTTATATCTCATGATATAGACAAGATTGAAATGGGTAGCAAACATAGTTCAGATATACATGGCTGAAACGAGTAGTGAACTCGGTTCAGTAAGAGAGTTTTTCCATGATGATGGTCTTGGATGTGAGCCTTGACTAATATGGAAATTATTTTATATGCTTATGTGTATTCCACACTTTCATGTATTATGTTATTCTAGCATGGGATATGTTTTTTGATTATTTATGAACTTATATGAATTATTCCAAGAAACAATATCACGATCATTGATATACAGGGTAGAATTTTCAAAAGTTATTTTCATATTCTTATGCCCTTATTCTTGTGTTATCTTCCATGATTACCCTTACAGAGCATCATATATTACTTTTTTATTATGTTTATTTTCCCTAGGTTTTGAAGTAATATATTAAGTAAGACATGCCAAAAAGGGATTCTATTTATGAAAGAATAAGGAGACGTTGTGGATGTTTTATGAGTCATATGTTTATTTTTACCAGTTTCCAAAGACAATAAAACTATATGGTTCTAGCATGGTTTTTAATGTCATGTAATGAATATTTGTCTATTTATATGTAATATATATGTATTAAAATTATGGTATGTAATAATGATGTTCCCCCATCATCTCTCTAGGAAAAATACCTAACACATGATGTAAAAACAAATATTAATTTAATTAAATATAAAGACAAAAACATTAGAAAATTATAAATAGATATTCTATTCATCAAAATGATGCACAACTATAAGAATACATCATCTTGGGATATACCCTATGGAAGTTAAGAAAATTCCCTATTTAGAGATGTCAATTCATTATGAATTTTAATTCAAATTTAATAAAAAAACATAGGAAAATTAAAGGAGACTACTTACCTTTATCCAAACTACATGCGATGGTAGGTATATGTTATCACGATATCCCTTCTACCTAAGGAACATTAATACCCAATGAATAAATACCAATTCCTCCAGGATATAGTGAAATTTATATTAAATCCCTAAACCAGGAAACCAAAACTAGAGAAGATTAAATGGGGAGATATGAGGAGGTTACTGAATTCAATGTCACGCCTTATATCATTGGAGAACAAACCCAAAATCCCTCCTCAATAAGGGGATAAGAGGAGAAGAAAGGGGGTTTGAACACAAATTAGTGTGAGAAAAAAAGGAAAAAGAGGAAGGTCCACCCCTTATATAAGTTTGAGGGTGATAAATCATTATTTTTTCTTAATTTTAAGACCACAGGATGGTCTACGGTTACTAGAAGTATCGACTATTACTACAAGACACCACCAAGGATCCAGTGGTGCCAATTGGATAACTAATATCTCTATTGTATATTCAGATACAACAACCACCTAACCTATCATGAGAATCCCTCATGACCGTAGAAAGATTCTCGAGCCACCATTAATATCTAAAACATGACATTTGAGGTGTTAATTTCCTAAAAACCTTCTTCTGGACCTAAAAAAACAACCCACCCAAAAATCAATAATTCTAACTTCCATCCTAATTATGAATTCCAATATTGATATAGGGTTTTATAATATCCCCACTATAATACTTATTATCACTAAGAAGTCCTGGTGGTACATTGAGTGTAAAACCTACATTCCTCTATTTTTATTCATACACAATTGGCCACGTTCCATTCCTAAATGCATAAAAATCACCCAATAAAGGACTTTCAACTTAAGGTTCTCGAACCACCAAAAAATGAGACAAAAATGGATACCATCATGAAGTGCATAAGAGTTTCATTTTTTTTCAATATAGATGGAAGTTCATAAGAGTTTCATTTGTTTTCAATGATAATTTAATATGTTAATGAATGGTATTGGTGAATAAGTTAGTGAATACTTGGAAATTATTGTTGATTCAAACCATTGAATACTACACTTGATCAATTCTCAAAGAGGATAAAACTCTGACGATTGTAGAACCGGTCTTAAGTTCCAAGAATTTTATCAAGATGATAAATTGTTACAACACTTGAAGAAGACCATGCAATACTCAAATTCATGAGGATAAAGAAGATCCATCCAATGAATCATAATAAGAAGAAGGTTGAGAATGAAATCAGATGATTGTTTGTGATTATCCTCAAAGAAGTAGCCATGTGTTTTAAAGAAAACACATCACTCATTAAAACAATGAAGGCCACACATTATGCCTTAATGCATGGGGAATTAACAAATTATCCATGAATCATCCATGATTGGATCAAAACAACACATTGAAGATCATTTGGAATTTATGATCTAAAAAGAAAGGAATGGATGATGATTGAAGTTGAAGAAGAAGAAAGAAGTCATGCTTGGGATTTAAATGAAGATGGATGGTTTGGAATATCAAGGAGGAATTCATACTTGGTTTTTACACTAACTACTTAGTATATGCCTTTACCAAAAAATTAGGCCCAATATTGAAGTCCATCTAAAGCCCTCGCCCAAGGAATATGCAGGACCCAAGGGTCTACCATGCCTAATGGGAAGGACTCGAAGCCAGCTCGCAAGAGACGCACATGTGGTCTGTGTATAAGCCCGTAGGAGAACACATGATGATCAACCCATGGGTGCAAGCATGCATAGTGGGTGCTAGGTGCGCGCCTGAGGAGTAGAGTGGGTGCTAAGAGCGCGCCCACATGGTGAACACAATACGGGGCAATACCGTGGAGGGAGGAGGAGTAATCTGAGCTGAATCCACCACAGATTGATATATAAACCACATGAAATCTGCGTCCCATCTTGATGTGGGATGACATTTTAAAAACATGGATGTGATTTTTTCCATTCATCTAATCCTACGTCTGATCTGAGCTGCACACTCCATCTCGTGTCCCGTGTTATAATATCCACCGTCCGTGATCGATCCGAGTCGATTCGACGACCGAGGAGAGACCCTGAGGTTATCCTAAACTTCTGGATATCTCGCGAATCTCTCTCGCCATCTGTGAACCATTGATGAATACAATCCACCTATATTGATCTTATGACCACCGTTGAAGCTCAAAGTTTGTGTATAATGATCGTTCGGATGAACTGAATACATGCATGCATTAAAAGTTTCATGCATGCATCGAGATAAATAATTAGAACGTGGATGAAGAAATTGAGTGTGTTAGGCCACATACTAGAGCTCAAACCTTATAGAAAATAAGTTTCATGTGATCCATATCTCTTTCATGTGATCTTCTCATCAAGAAGAAGAAGAATAAGCTAAGAATAAAGATCCCACGATATAAGGAAAATCTTTTCATGGGTTTGAAAATAATAATACCAAGGATCTCAGCTTATTCATATAAAGATTTGAATCATATCCCTTGGGGTTTTGAAGAAGAATTGAGGCAGAGCCCTCACTTATAAATAGAGGACCCCAAGCTGAAGCAAGAATCTACCATTCACATTTAAGAGAGCTCTCATTTCTATGAAGAAACATAGATATTATGGAGCATCCCTTTGATTCACAAATAAATAACCGCGAAGCACTTTCTGGTTCATGAAGGATAAGTCTGCGCAAACTTGTTTTGTGAAGAAGAGATTTCTACACATCTCTTACACAAATGAGTCATGTAAATCCCTTTCATGGAGGAGAAGAGAGAACCCCTTGGTTCACGAAAAAATCCAAACACCATTTGTGGTTCACGAACAGAAGAACCACGAACCATTCTAGTTCACAAAGGGAATTCACGCACAGCCTTTGCATGGGAACAAGCAAAGGATAATGTATACAAACACTGCCCTAGGAGAAGAATAAGGGACCCGAGGCAGTTCATGTGTGCAGGAGAATACATGGATCATTCACATGCATACATGTGCATTAGTTGAAGACATTTTCATAAAAAAAACAAAAGAAGTGTGTGTGAATATGTGAAAAATAAATATGAAGTGAACAATGTGAATATATTAAATAACTCAAAGAAGAGGAGGATTGTGTGTGTTCAAAGTGAATATCATATATTCATTAATGATGCACATGCACACGTGAAGAAATAAGGTGCATACGCATAAATACTTAAAAAACATGAAGAATATAAGATAAGGGTGTGTACATAGTACCAAGAAGGGGTGATATTGAGTGACATGCATTCATGCATGTCCATGAACACGTAAAGAATAAATCGTGTGTGCATATTGAGAAAAACGATTAGAAGTGAGTTGCACCAAGAAGAGTGCATGCATGAATGCATGCCCATATACACATAAAGAAGTCTTGTGTGGAATGCATTGCATGTAATAAGTTTTAGTTCATTCAGTAGTTACACTAAAAGAAAGTGAGATATCCAGATATAAGAGGTATTGGATCCCATGAAATCCATGCATGAAGTAGATGAGATTTGAGACTGAATCCAAACTGAATTAAAGAATCTCTTCTATATGAGTTTTCAGTAATTGAGAATCCAAGAAAAAAAAAGTGCTGATATTTTTCAAGATCATTATTTCATATTAATATTATTAAGAAATTTCTGTGCACCATTGGAACATATCTCAGTGAGTCCAGGTCTTCATCAGAAGAAGAAAAAATTGCTTGAGCATTGTTGAGACTGAGAACTGATCAACTCAAGTGATCAGAATTATTGAGCAAGGCCAACAGACCTTACCAAAGGTTATTTAAGACCCTTGAAGAGATACACATGCAAGTGTGATTCAGAAATATAGTGTGGGAAGATCAAAAGATCATCTATAGTGAATCAAAGAATAACTTAAAGGAGGAAGCTAATCAGGTGAATCGATAGCTAGAAGAACCCTATAAGATTGAAGATGAGAAGTGGTCTTTAGTGAAACTCTAAAGCAGGCCAGTGGGACTCTGGTAACACTATGGGAAGTAGTATAAAGAACCTCCTTTGGGACTCAAGAGATAAAAAATGGGACTCTGTATCAACCATTGTAATTAATAACTGAATTATAGTGGAGAATCTATATTGGGGTGAATAACCAACACAACAAGGAGTGGGTCTTTGAACCGAACCTTGTAAATCCTTGTGTTCGGTGCCTTTATATTTACAACATCATTTGAGGTAAGGCTGAGATACAAAAGAAGAGTAGATCGAGGATTTAACCATTAATAGAGGTTTAATTGAAAAGAATAAATTAGTAAAAAGTTTTAAAGGGATCACTGATTCACCCCTCCCCCTCCTGGTGATTTACACTGATCTGGGAACTTCAATTGGTATTAGAGCCATGTTACCTCTAAAATATCCAAGGGAGTCTTTTGGAATTACATATTTGAGGAGATGAATGAGCAACCTCAAATGGGTAATTCTTCTAATACTCATAAAAAATATAAATAAGAAACATGCAAGGAAGATGAAGAAGAAGTTTACTACTAATAGAGATACACCTTCTACAGAAGGTAATTTGAAAGGTACAACATGTGATAATAACAATTATTCTTGTGATGAAGCCTTCTCAAGCTATGATGATGATAGATCAATTAGTGATCTTCAGACTACACTCAAATTCATCTGAAAAAAGTCCATAGGGAAGTGATAAGAAACATTTTTGCAAGTATTAGTGCTCTTTAAGATGAAAAATTATAGTTCGAAGAAGAAGCTAATGCGATGGAAGAAGCATTGTCTAAAAGGGTTGGCATATCCCACACTCTCACAAAAAAAATGAATGAAAAGAAAGAAACAATTTATCTTTGAAATAAAAGACATGTTCATGTTACTAAATAATTATAGGGAATTATATGTGAGAAATAATTCTTTGAGATTATATTTTTAGAATCTTTCCATGCATTTAAAAAATTGAACAAAGTTTCTATGGTTGTCAAAGATACTCATCTAGAAGACAAAGTCAACATGATAAAGGAGCTTTACATCTCTTTGCAGCAATTAAGAAATGTGCATGAAGTATAAATAACAATGCTAAAGAAGAATTGGGAAAGTAAACCGAGATTAGTTGAGGATGATAATAATTCTCCCAACATGAAATGTTGAGAATTCGATGTGATATTGAAAAATCAGCAATCACCCCAAGCAAAAAATTCCCAATCAGATGAAAGAAGATATATTTACACTAAATTTTTCATTGAGGAATATGATTCCAAGAGGAATATCAAATAATCCTCTAATCCAATGGCTACATTCTCCAAGAAGAAGGTATCCCATAACCCAGTTATTTCTGTTTCTACTAATGCAGTTCCATCTGGAAGTATAGGTTCAAAGTTAAAATCTAGGAAGATGTGGATTGATAAAAATGTACAAACATCCATAAAAACATCAAGGGTGGATAATGGAATTATTAACAAGAGAAACTCCCAAAAAGATGCTCTAAATAAAGAATGACAATTCCAGAAACAAAAATGAAAAACATATAGACACACTAATACTAAAAGTAAAATAAAGAGATTTGTTAGATATTGTTGGTGTTGTTGGATGTTTGGGCATCAGGAAAATGATTTTTGGAAGAATATTTCAGCATATGAAAATTTTTTAAGGCCTACCTTCAAGGAAAGTAGATGTGAATAAATGAAGCAACCTACAATGCTAAGGAAGAATGAATAGATGAAAAAGAATCTTTCTACTAAGAATAGATTTGAATATCTTGAATACTACTATGATAATTGCAATAGAAGTTGTCACAGTCATAATGAGTGATGGATTAGTCCTACCATGCATCATACATATATTTATAAGAATAATTGACCACAAAAAGGTAGGAGAAAGCAAAAGGAGTTTAAAAGTCTTCCATTGGGAATATTGAATAAAATGAATTCAAGAAACTAGTGAAAGAAATTATTACCAAGAAGAATTTTAAGATGGATTCCAAGAATTTCATCTCAACCAAGAAAAAAATTATTATACTATGGAGAGAAAGTTCATACCATGGATCAATGAAAACAAGCCATGTAAATGAATGGAAGTAAGATGAAAATAAAAGGAGAATAAATCCAGAAGAAAATGGGAATAACTGAATACATTCCTAAAGATAATAATAATAAGTTGCCTAAGAAAGGTATCTTCAAGGAAAGGAAGAAGCCATGTGGAATCTTTAAATTAGAAAATTTTAATGAGTGTTTAGTTATCTGGCCTAATCAATTGAAAATTTCTAGAGAACTACAAAGATATAAAGATGAAATACTATCTAAAGCTAAGGAAAAGGAAAAATAGGTCATTCCACATGAATGAGAATTCTAATTTCATGAGGGGTTGTCAACACATGATAACCCAAGTGTCTCACAACTACTGTGTGGAATGTGCAAGAATGATGGACATCATGAAAACAAATGATTAACTGTTTTACCTAGAAAAATGGATAAAATTGAACAACATGCACCAAAATCTACTTCACTACTAACAGAAGTGAAGAAAAACAATCCTCACAAGTTGAAGGTGAATGGAAGTAAAGAATTAATGATGATAATGAAAAATAAAAATTCCAAATGGAGAGGAGACATCAACATGAAGAGTAACATACACTTTAGAGCTGTAAGGAAAGGAGTTCTTGGGTTGTGAAAAAATTATCAGCCCCAGTTCTTATATTAAGAAGCTCACAAGTGTTCTGTCTTATTCCCTTATACTTTTGTTATACATGTGTGCTTACATTTCAAAGAATTGAAGATGAAGGTCATTCTTAAAATAACAGTTAAATGACCAGAATGGAGAACTACAAGTTGAATTCATTATTCATGATTTGATAATTACTTGAAGTGATCCATAGTGAATGATTATCAACATTCATATATATTAAATCTTATCTGATAATATTCTCCACCAAGGTAATTCAAAGGGAGTGCACCCCTTGAGGGGGAGAAAATATGAAGGAGATGATATCAAGGATTATCTAATGAAAAATCTTTAAATTCATATCATCTCAAGAAGTTGAAACTTGAGGTATTCCAATCAAACTTTCATCCCTTGTTCTTAATTGTATTTATCATGTCAATTAAGGGGGAGTTCTTGATTTATGACAAGATGAGATGAAATGGGGAGCTTTATCTTTAACTTTAACTTTTTAATATGTTTGGTGAAGTATGTGTAGGATTTAGCATTTCATTGATAAATCAGATTATCTCTAATCCCTTGGTCAACAATTGATCCATTCTAAGCATGATAACATATTTATGGTTGTTTATGTACATCACTGAAAACCTTGGTCATATCTCTCTTGTTTTCTACACTGGGTTAGCCCAAGTAGACTTAGAGTTGATTAACTAAAGACTCTTTTCTAAGTGAACCATGTGACGTCATCCCTCTCTAAAAAACATTTCTAAAGATATTATTAAATGGGAGGATTATATGATTTTGAAGAGACCCCACTAACACCTTTTCATTTGGTTTCCAATAAGGGGGAGAAAAGTTTGGAACACATATTGACCCATACAAAGTGAGTTTAGGTGATATTAACAACTAAATACTAAGGGGGAGATTGAAGTGCATAAGAGTTTCATTTGTTGTCAATATGTATTGAAGTGTATAAGAGTTTTATTATTTGTCAATGAGAAGTCAATATATGAATGAAATGTATTGATGAAGAAGTTGGAGAAGCCTTGGATAATTGTAGCTGATTCAATCCATTGAATAATAAAATTGATCAATTCTCCAAGAGGATAAAACTCTGACGATTGTAGATTTGGTCTTAAGTTCCAAGACTTGTATAAAGGTGATAAATTGTTAAAAAACTTGAAGAAGTCCATGAAAAACTCAATTGCAGGAGGAGAAACAAGATCCATTCAATGACTCATAATTAGATGAAGGCTGTGAATGAAATCAGACAATTGTTTGGGTTGATCCCCAAAGAAGAAAACATGTGTTTTAAAGAGAACACATCACTCATTACAACAATGAAGGCCATGAATTATTCCATAATTCATGAGGAATTAACAAATTATCCATGAAATATCCATGATTGGATCAAAACAACATATTAAAGATCATTTGGAATTTATGATCTAAAAAGAAAGGAATGGATGATTCTTGAAGTTGAAGAAGATGAAAGGAAGCATGCTTGGGATTTAAATGAAGAAGGATGGTTTGGAATATTAATGAAGAATTCATACTTGGTTTTTACACTAACTACTTATTATATGCCTTTACCAAAAAATTAGGCCCAATCATGAAGGCCAGCTGTAGCCCTTACCCAAGGCATATACAGGACCCGAGGGTCTACCGCACCCAAGGGGAAGGCCTCGAAGCTAGCCTATAAGAGGTTCATAGGATGTCCATTTATAAGATCATAGGAGAACATATACTGA
Source organism: Viscum album (assembly GCA_963277665.1). NCBI lineage: Eukaryota > Viridiplantae > Streptophyta > Magnoliopsida > Santalales > Viscaceae > Viscum > Viscum album. Next base: position 1,848,311,308 of record OY728150.1, read on the forward strand.
TCAAGCAATGCATGCATGCATTCATAGTGGGCGCTAGGTGCACGCCCGAGGAGCTGAGTGGGCACTAAGAGTGCACCCACCGGGTGAACACGGTACGGGGTGGTACCATGGAGGGAGGAGGAGTAATCTGAGATGAAACCACCACAGATTGATATTTAAACCGCATGAAATCCACATCCCATTTCTATGTGGGACAACATTTTAAAAACATAGATGCGGTCTGCTCTGTTCATCTGATCCCGCGTCTGATCTGAGCAGCACGCTCCATCCCGAATTATAATCTCCCCAATCTGTGATCAATCTGAGTCTATCCAATGGCCGAGGATAGACCTCGAGGTTATATTCAACCTATTTACATCCCTTTAAGATCTCTCGACCTCTGCTAACCAGCGATGAAGCTCAAAGTTTGTGCATGATGATCGTCCGAACGAACCAAATACATGCATGCATTAAAAGTTTCATGCATTAATTGAGACAGAGAATTCAAACGTGGCTGAAGAAACCAAAGGTGCGAGGCCATTTCATGGAGATCGAACCTTCAAGAAAATAAGTTGCATGTGATCCATATAACTTTCATGTGAAATGATCACTGAGAAGAAGAAGAGTAAGTCAAGAAGAAATATCCCATGATATAAGGAAAATATTTTTACGAGTTTGAAAATATTAAAACCAAGGATCTCAACTTATTCATATAAATATTTGAAGCATATATCTTGAGGGTTTGAAGAAGAATCGAGGTAGAGACCTCTCCTATAAATAGAGTACCCTTATCCGAAGCAAGAAGCTACCGTTCACATTGAAGAGATCTCTCCTTTGTCTAAAGAAATAGAGATACCATGGAGCAACCCTCTAGTTTGCAAGAAAAGAACTGCAATGAAGTTTCTGGTTCGTGAAGGATAATTTCGTGCAGCCTTGATATGTGAAGAAGATATTTCCATGCATCTCTTGTGCGAAAAAGTACCATGCATCCATTGTGTGGAGGAGAAGAGCGAACCCCTTGGTTCAAGAAATAAGCCGCACACTATTTCTGGTTTGTGAAGAGAAAGAGCAGGAACGATTCTGGTTCATAAAGGGAATTCACGCACAACCTATGCGTGAGAACAAGAAAAGGATAGTGTATACATACACCACACTAGGGGAAGAAGAAGGGACTCGAGCCAGTACATATGTGCAAGATAATCCATGCATGATGCACATGCATACATGTGCATGAGTTGAAGACATTTTCAAGCAAATAAAACAAAAAAGTGTGTGTGAATATGAGAAAAAGAAAGAAGAAGTGAACAATGTGAATATGTTAAAGCACTCAAAGAAGAGGAATATTATGTGTGTGTAAAGTGAATATCATATATTCATCAATGATGCACATTCACGCGTGAATAAGTAAAGTGAATACATATACTTACTTAAATAAATTGATGAAAATAAGATAAGGGTGTATGCATAGTACCAAGAAGTGGTGAGATTGAGTGACATGCATTCATGCATGTCTATCAATACATAAAGAATAAATTGTGTGTGCATATTTAGAGAAAGGATTAGAAGTGAGTTGCACCAAGAAGATATCATGCATGCATGCATGCCCATTTACAAATAAAGAAGACTTGTGTAGCATTCATTACATGCAAGAATTTTTAGTGCATTCATTAGTTTCATTAAAATAAAGTGAGATATCCAGATACAAGAGGTATTGGATCCCATGAAATGCATGCATGAAGTAGATAGAAATTGAGATTGAATCCAAACTAAATTAAAGAAGCTCTTCTATATGAGTTTTCAGATATTGAGAATCCAAGAAGAAAGACAGTATTGATATTGTGAAAGATCATTTTTTCATATTAATATTCTTGAAGAAGTTGTGTGCACCATTGGCACACATCTCAGTGAGGCCAGGTCTTCATCAGAAGAAGAAAGAATTTCCTGAGCATTATTGAGACAAAGAACTGATCAACTCAAGTGATCAGAATTATTGAGCAAGGCCAATAGACCTTACCCAAGGTTGTTGAAGATCCTTGAAGATATACATAGGCAAGTGTAATTTAGCAAGCCTCTGTGGGAAGATCATAAGATCATCTACAGTTAATCAAATAATAACTTAAAGGAGGAATCTTCTCAAGTTACTTGAGAGCTAGAAGAACCCTGTGAGATTCAAGAGGAGGAGAAGTCTTTAGTGAAACTCTGAAATAGGACAGTGGGACTCTGGTAACACTGTGGGAAGTATTATAAAGAACCTCCTTTGGGACTCAGGAGATATACAATGGGACTCTGTATCGACCATTGTAATTACTAACCGAATTATAGTGGAGAATCTGTGTTGGGGTGAATAACCAACATAGTAAGGAGTAGGTCTTTGAACCAAACCCTGTAAATCCTTGTGTTTAGTGAGTTTACATTTACATCATCATTAGAGGTAAGTATGAGAGACACAAGAAGAGTGGATCGAGGCTTTAACCATCTATAGAAGTTTAATTGAAAAGAATCAATTAGTAAAAAGTTTTAAAGGGATCACAGATTCACCCCTCCCCCTCTTAGTGATTCACACTGATCTGGGCACTTCACATCATCTAATATTTAAGAATAAAACCAACTAACCTCATCTATCATAAAAAATTATCATATCTTATTCCAATTAAAAAAACCAACCTATAGAGATCCCCACTCTTGGGGTTATCACACAATGGACAATTCTGATTCTTAGTGCGTCCAACATCAAAATTACCTATCATAACATTCCTCTAGCATCCTAATAAATATCATTAAATGGTTTCTAACTATATAGATGATCATTCATGATAAAAAAAACTCCCTATTATTGATTTATATCTAAAATTTTTGAATTACAATTAACCATGATATAAACATAGTTTCACTATACATTCCGTGAAAGACTAGACCAATTTCCCAAAACACACTAGCCACACCCGATACATTGTAATTTATTCTATTTGTATCTCAAAAAATTCTTTCTTATGAAAAAAATTGGGTTGGACTCCTCTAAACAACCCTCCTAAAATATTACTAGCCTCAAACACCAATGTACCTCCATCAATTGATCCCATTTTCCACTCTCCAATAGACACCAGTTGATCATTCAATTAAGTGAATTAAAGGTAATGTAAGGACCCAGTTTTTTCTGTGAAAGACTTTGGAATATTCTTGATGATATTCCCGGGCAGCGCCCTCAAACGGCGTGCGATTCTGAGCCCCAGAGTGGCTGAAATTAAATTTTCAGTGCGTTCACACTGGAAACACCAAATAAATGGGATAACTCATAAACAATGATCTGGATCAGAGATCTGAGTGTACGGATGGGTTTGAAATGGGGTTTTTACCCTAGGAACGACATAAAACTTGTCGGCGCAGGACGTTTGGACCCCTCGCCTGCTTTCGGAACGTTAGACAGATAATTAAATTAATTAATTAACTCATTTAATGGTGAAACGCTAGTATATCTTAAATGGCGGCTCGGATTAAAAAACTGAGGGCACCGTTGAGTTCAGAGTGTGCCCTTTACCCTAGGAGGGGTGTAAGTTTTGCGTGCGCGGGCCGTTAGTGAAAAATGGCCCCAAGGGGCATTTTCGTAATTTGGCAGCCTCGGACGTTCAGTTTTATAACTTTTAAATGGGGTCTCGGATTAAAATTCCGAGATAGACGTTGTGCTCGGGAGGTGGTGATTACTCTAGGTGAGTCTTAACCTCGACCCTGTCGAGAGTTTCATATGTGGGTTAAATTATGGGTTTAAATTAATTAAAATTAAAAAATTTATTTAAACCCTTCTCCCCTTCCCCCTCTTTTGTTCACCCCCTGGAAAATCCCTCTCACCCTCAACCTCTCCTCCTCTCCTCCACATCTCTGGTGAGGCGAATCCAGTGAGGCATCTCTGATGGGTTGCGGCGAAGCTTCGGGCGAAGCCCATTGAGGTAGGATTTGTTGCGGTTCCAATTTTCTATTCCCTCACCTACTTTGAGTTTTATTCTATGCATCAATTTGTTGTTTGATCCTAGAAAAAAGAAAATAATATTGTATTATATGTTATGATCTTTCCGAATCATCTTTCGGATTTCAATTCTGAGTCCCGAGCTGCCCGCAGCGGTCCGGCGAAGTTTGCGGGTTTTTCCGGTGATTTGGAGTTTCTCAGCCGGTTCTTTGGGGTTCCGGCGGTTCGGCAGTGGTGTGAGGAGACAGCGGCCTTGGATCTGGCGGCGGTAGGCGCAGCGGGCCAAGCTCGGACGGCGGCTGACTCCTGGGAGTCGGCACAGCTGCCTTCACGGCGGGTGAGCACGGCGGGGTTGGTCGGCTGCGGGCTCCAGGCGCGGCGGCGGGGGAGCTCCCTTCAGCAGAGCCGGTCGGGCGCGACGGTCGCGGGGTCGCGGTGTGCGACCCTCATAAAAGATACAAGACTCGTGAGATGAGGGTCTTCAAGCGGCTGCCACGACCGGCCCGCATGGCCAAGACGCGGGCCGGCGTAGCGAGCCGGGCCGGCCCAGGCCGGGCGGACCGGCCGGTCTAGGCCGGTCTAGCCTAAGGGGCTTTGCTGCTCAGTTTTCCGACGCCCATACCTTTCGCTACGGGCGTCCGTTTTGCGTGCCGTCTACGGCGGCGCGGACCTGATGTCGAGTCGGACGTTTTGAGACAGTTTTGGGAATTTTTAATACTCGAAACGAGTGGCCTCGGAGGCACATCGTGTCTTTAAGTGTTTTGTCGTTTTTCCGGGGGAACTTGTTTTGGATGGCGCAGACGCGTCCGACATCCGATTTAATCACCGTCAGTGGCATTGGGACCCTAGCACCGAGATGGAGCTTTCCAATTTGGTTTCAGGCATTGAGGCCAAAGTTGAGGCGTGAGCCCCACGGCCCGTCTTTTGAGCTGCGTGCAGCGTTTCACGACTTTTTCATCGGGCGTCCGTTCAGCGTGTGCGAGCAGTCTTTTTTGTGTGTTTTTTCAGAGACATTACATTGGAGTAGTCTTCCCTCTTTAATTACGCATGATGGTGCGGGCCCCACGACGGCCGTTTGGGCATTGACGGTGATTTTCCATCTCTATCACCGAGCGACCGTTTTGGACAAGTGAGTAGTCCAACTTGTGTACTTTTTTCGAGAGGATCTCAATGGTGTGATCCGTTCTTTGTGTTTCGGGACCGGGATGTGGGTCCCACGAAGCACCACTCGTGTGCGGTGTGCCGTAATGAATCTTTTTCTTCGGATATCCGTTTCACTCAAGTGAGCAGTCTTTTTGACGTGTTTTCCTAAGGGGATCGCAATGGTGCGATGCGCCCGACTGTAGTCGGGGCCGAGGCTCGAGATCACGGGACGTCGTTCGGGCGTGATGTGGTGTTGGTGACTTTTCCATCAGATATCCATTTGAGGGGAGTAATTATTCTATCTCTCATTTTTTTACGCAAGGATTACAATGGTTCAATCTATTTGGTTGTGTGGAGCCTCTTGCGTGATCTTGCTAAATGTGGAATAAAAGATGCTCTGGTGGTGGTTCGTCCTACCATGTTTGTAGCGGACCCTTGGCGTGTGGTCGCACACTCTTGGGAGAGTGATATAAATGATTCACAGGATGTGGTTGGCCGTGCCTAGGCCTTTGAGGTGGATTTGTTACGTTCACACCTTCACATTGACGTTGGGTGCCGTGTGCACGATAGCCTTTGTGCTGAGACGTGTTATACTATGGGAGTATGGGAACGCTTGGAAGTACATGTGGTTGTTTGTACCTGAGAACGCTTGTGCGCTTGGTTGGGGTTCACTTGGGGCCACATGTCGTGTGGGCCCCATGTGTGTGTCATTCTCTTCTTTATGTACTTTGACCTCTCGCAACGTAGAGGGTCCCTCTATGCTCGTTTGTTTGACCAGCAGGGTGGAGTTTTCCCGTTGCTCTCTGCTCGATGGTTTTGACCAGCAGGGTTGAGTGGTCACCCCTGGTTTCGTTCTCGATGGTTTGGCCGACAGAGATGGGTTGTTCATCTGTTTCTTTAGCTGTGAGGGGTTTCAGTATTATGCCCTTTCACCGGACTGTGACACTGTTTGTGACTACGGGTGTTCATACAATGTGGGTGTTTTCCCCTCTTTCTTGGATGTGTTGACTCGGTCCACTTCGACAGTGAATTAGTGGTTCGAAGCATGATCGCCTTGTGAGGACTGGGGGGAGTTTCTCCCATTTCTTTGTGTTCCATGGTAGAGTTCTTGTGGATTCGGTGTGACCAACACTTTAAGCAGGCACCGATCCTCTACCTAGGAGGTTGTTTCCAGCAGGGCTGAGGTTGTTTCCAGCAGGGCTGAGGTTGTTACCAGCAGGGATGGGTTGTTTTGAGAAGGGATCTCCAGTGGATTACCATCCAGTAGGGATGGCCAGTACAACAATGTTCACCGAGCAGTACCATCCAACAGGGATGGCCAGAGCAGCTCCGGGCTTACCTCCAGTGGGGCTAGCCAGTGGTCCCTGATGCCGGGCTTACCTTCAGCTGGGCTAGGCAGTGGTCCCCTATGTCAGGCTTACCTACAGCTGGGCTGGGCAGTGGTCCCCGATGCTGGGCTTACCTCTAGTTTGGCTGGGCAGTGGTCCCCGATGTCGGGTTACCACCAGATGGGCTGGGCAGTGGTCCCGTCACCGACTTTAGTCGGGTCGCCCTCCAGTGGATTACCCTGTTACGGGACTGGGTAGTGTGGTACCCGTCGACTCTTGCCGGGTCTCCCTATAGTGGGAACCCGTCGACTTCTAGGGACCCTCCAGCGGGGCTGGGCAGGGGGTCGCCTATCGAATTTGAGCAGACCTCTCGACTACGGGGTAGTGAAGAATTGTGGTTGACGTTCCCTCAGAACTCTCAAGTACGAGGAGATTTTCCCCCACTGAGACGTTTCCTTGTGACGCGTCCTAAAACCGTGCGGGTGAGTCAGTGCCGCCCAAAGCGGATAGTGTCGATGTGCGGTGATTGATCCCTTGACTTGTAGTTCGGGGCAGACGTGCGGGATGCTGGGCATCGATGATGTTTATTTCTGGGACTGTTGGCGACTCACTTCCTTGGGCTGAGCTATGGGATGGATATCCCCTTACGATCTTGTTTGGGCTTCTTGATTGAGCATATGGACTTGTATATACACCTTGTTCTAGTACCCACTTCTTGGGTTTGGTTACTCTCCTTCCAGGAGAGGCGAAGACGCACGGGGTATGCCACGTGATTTCTGTGTCTAGCTTCTCGTGGTTGGACGAGTCTACTCTCCTGCTATAGGTAGCGAAGACTCTACGATAAGTTCATCTTCTCACCGTTTCCAGCTCCTTGTGTCTGGACGAGTCTATCTCCTTTCTCTTGTTGGGTTGAGATAGACTCTTTACTGTACTCTTTACTGCATTTTCGGTTGTACTCCTTTAATTTCTTATGTTTGATCTACCGTTCACCCTTCGGTACCTCCTTTTTTTCTCTCTCGAGCCTTCGGGGTATCCTACTGAGTATTTTTATACTCACCACTACTTGGGCATTGGCCTCACTTGGTGTGCCCTTGTAGAAAACGGGCAGGATGGTCGTGACTTCAGTGGATCTTAGGAGTTTAGGATCGTGGACCGTGTGTGGTGGTTGGAGTCGGGTTCCAGGTGGGGGACCCTTCCAGCTGTTTTCCTTTTTGTTTACCTGTTGTCGGGTTGTGGCACTTTTCTGGTTGGGAACGTGTTTTTTCCTTTTCTTTTTTAGTTACTTTTAGCACTTTCTTTGTACTGTTAGAGGTCGATGCACTTGTGGTTTATTTATAGCAGTTTCCCTTTTACTTTACTTGTCTTTTCTCTTTTACTCTACACTTTTTCATTGAGTGTGTTGCGTGTGTGTGTACATGTACTTAGGCAAAGCCCTCCTTGAGTTGTTGTGCCTTTGGCGCTGGTCGCCAGCCCCTGGCCTATGGAGGCGGGCTTGGGGTAGTTTCGGCTCGAGCCCGGGTAGGGTCGGGTTGTGAAAAAGTGGTATCAGAGGTGGTTCATTCCTTGGGACGCTGTTCGGACGTCCCTAAAAGAGGAATTGGTTGGAATTTAGGGCAACAATGTTAATGTGTCTTGAGAGCGGCTCTCAGGCCAGGGAGTCCAGTGATGGTGCGACGGCCGACGTATCCATTCACAAGGACCTTGATAACCTGCATGTCGACTCGGAATGCTGAGACACTTATTTCCAGAAAAATTTGTTTGTGCATCACATTGGATTGAGTCTTTGACTGTGCTTCTTGAGTCAGCTCCCCATTGTTTTTGTTATTGGTATATACATATATGCTCATCTGACCGAGGCACTCCTTGATAATATTCAGGATGTCTCCACGAAGACAGCCAGCCAAGATACCAGCTTTGGTGCGTGACGACAACACTATGAGCTACGAGGCCACAGTATAGGACCCATCATGCGATCCCCTTTCTCCGTGTGGGCTGGTAGCAGCACCCCCACCTGTTGAGCAGCAGACAGCTTCAGCTGAGCAGACGGGGCTTAAGCGCGGGTCGAACGCGCTCCGTGAGTTCTAGTGGCAGAGAGTGCTAAGGTTCAATGGTGATCCAGTCCCTTAGGTAGCATAGGTTTGCCTAGAGACAGTGGTTCGCCTTTTTAGGCTTTTTTGGACGCCGGCAGATCAGAGAGTGGCTTTGGAAGCCAGCCTTTTTTTGGATCATCTTGGTGTTGGTGGAGTCTGGTGACACAGTTTCTAGACGAGTCATCGCTTTCATGGGGTGACTTTCAGTTGTTGTTCCATGAGGAGTTTTTCCCCTCCTGCTTACGCTCTGTTCGGATTCAGGAGCTCCGACATTTTCAGTAGGGAGGGATGACAGTGGCCGAGTATGCGACTAGTTTCGCAGACCGTGCACACTTTTACCCAGGCTTGGTACACGACGACAACATCTGAGCGCAGAAGTTGAGCAGAGTCTCCGCTGAGAGATTCATGCTGTCACAGTACCCTTGGTAATTTCTACATATTCCGGGGTGCTAGAGTAGGCACTGGTGAAAGAGGGATTCCTGTCACGTTCTAGAGTTGGTGGTGGTAGCAGGTACATTAGAGCTGAGACGTCTTCCACAGATAGAGGGAGTCGGCAAGCAAAACCTCGACATAGGTGGCTTTCTGACAACCGGACTCAGGGGCATGGTCGTACACCACAGTGGCTCCAGAGGGCACCAGTGTAGCCCAGAGAGAGTCTGTTCTATGCTTGCGATGGGAAAGGTCACCTGGCATGAGACTGCCCGACCAGGCATGCAGACAGCTTCGGGCAGGCAGCAGGTGCACCACCACGACAGAGGCAGTGCCGTGATCGGAGTAGTACCTAGAGGGGTGGTTCTAGCCGAGGAGTGAGAGGAACTGGTAGTGGAAGATGGCTTTATGAGGTCTTCTCATCACAACTAGGCGGCCCACGACAGGCTCCGGGAGCTGATAGTTGGGACCGCGGACAGCCGCGAGCTTTGGATGTCTACGATCCTGTGGGGTATGAGGTGATAAGTGGTATGATCTACAGCTCTTCTACTTTTTGCAGTAGAATTTTTATACTCTATGTGTGGAATGCTTTCCTCCCTGCTCCTTGTTTGAGGTGTTACCAGGGTGACGCATGGCGTCAGGTGTAACCCTGTGTTGGTAAGGTAAAAGGCATAGGACCTTTTTCTCTAGTCAAAGGTGTCGACTCCTTCACCTTTTGAGTGTATAAGAGAGCCTTGGTTGTGGGACATTGACTTTGGAACCTTGCGTGACTAGATATCCTTGGGTGTTTCACCATATGGATATTCTGAAGGAGGGAATCATCGGGCCTTGTTCCTGGTGTGGGAGGTGATTATAGTCGCGGCGTACGACGTAGAGGTTCGATCGGGGAGGTGAGCTACCCCCAAGAGACTTTGGTATATTTGAGACTGTGCAAAGGGATGGAGAGGTTTCCTACCGCCTTGCCCTAACCCCAAGGTCGGAAGGGGGTGCACGACGTATCCCGTGTGTCTTACCTAAGGAGATGCATGCATGCCCCTATGCACATCATCGGTAAGGGCAGACCTTGCGTGAACAGATCAAATCCTTTGGTCTGTGTGTGGTGGCGCAGAGCTGTGCGACAGTTCTTCTGGTTACGGGAGAGCCAGGTGTGGGCTTAGTACCCTGAGTTTTTCTCTGGTTTTGCTTTTCGGGGATGAAAATATTGAAGGAGGGAATGATGTAAGAACCCAGTTTTTGCTGCTAAAGACTTTGAAATATTCTTGATGATATTCCAGTGCAGCGTCCTTAGGCGGCGTGCGATTCCGAGCCCCGGAGTGGCCGAAATTAAATTTTCAGTACGTTCACACTGGAAACGAAAAATAAATGGGATAACTCCTAAACGGTGATCCGGATCAGAGATCTGAGTTTACCTATGGGTCTGGAATTGGGTGTTTACCCTAGGAACGACATAAAACATGTCAGCGCAGGACGTTTGGACCCCTCGCCCTCTTTCAGAACGTTAGACGGATAATTAAATTAATTAATTCATTCATTTAATGGTGAAACACTAGTATCTCTTAAACGGTGGCTCATATTGGAAAACCAAGGGCACCGTTGAGTTCAAATCATGTCGTTTACCCGAGTAGGGGTCTAAGTTTTGTGGGCGCGGGCCGTCAGTGAAAAATGGGCCCAGGGGCGTTTTTGTAATTTGGCAGCCTCAGACGTTCAGTTTTATAACTTTCGAACGGGGTCTCAGATTAAAATTTCGAGACCGCCGTTGTGCTTGGTAGGTGGTGATTACCCTAGGGGAGGCTTAACCTCAACCCCGCCGAGAGTTTCGGATGCAGGTTAAATTATGGGATTAAATTAATTAAAATTTTTATTTTTATTTAAACCCTTCTCCCCTTCCCCTTCCTTTGTTCACCCCCTGGTGAAGCCCACTCACCCTCAACCTCTCCTCCTCTCCTCCACATCTTCAGCGAGGCGGCTTTGGCGAGGCAGCTCCGACGGGTCGCGGCGAAGCTTTGGGCGAAGCCCATCGAGGTAGGATTTGTTGCGGTTTCAATTTTTTATTCCCGCACCTAGTTTGAGGTCAATTCTATGCATCAATTTGTTGTTTGATCCTCGAAAAAATTCCATAATCTTGTATTATATTTTATTCTCTTTCCAAATCATATTTCGGATTTCAATTCCTAGTCCCGAGCTGCCCGCAGCGCTCCGGCAAAGTTTGCGGATTTTTCCGGCGATTTGGAGTTTCCTGGCCGGTTCTTTGGGGTACTGGCGGTTCGACATCAGTGTGAGGCGGTGACGGCCTTGGCTCAGGAGGCAGCAGGCGCAGCGGGGTGAGCTCGGATGGCAGCTGGCTTCTGGGCGCCGGTGCATCTGGCTTCACGACGGGCGAGCGCGGCGGGGTTGGTCGGCCGCGGGCTCCAGGCGCGGCGGCGGGGGAGCTCCCTTTAGCGGAGCCGGCCGGGCGCGATGGCCGCGGGGTCGCGGTGTGCGACCCCCGCGCAGGACACAAGACCTGCGAGATGCGGGTCTTTACGCGGCTACCGTGACCGGCCCTCGTGGCCGGTCTGTGCGGCCAAGCCGCGGGCCGGCGCAGGCCGGGCGGACCGGCCGGTCCAGGCCGGTCCAGCCCAAGGGGCTTTGCCCCTCAGTTTTCCGACGCCCGTAACTTTCTCTACGGGCATCGGTTTTTCACACCGTCTATGGCGGCGCGGACCTGATGTCGAGGAGGACACTTTGAGATGGTTTTGGGAATTTTTAATTCCCGAAACGAGTGGCCTCGGAGGCGCGGCGTGTCTAAGTGTTTTGTCGTTTTTCCGGGGGAACTTGTTTTGGATGGCGCAGACGCGTCCGACATCCGATTTAAGGGCCGTCAGTGGTGTTGGGACCCTAGCACCGAGGTGAAGCTTTCTAGGGTGGTTTCAGGCGTTGAGGCCAAAGTTGAGGTGTGAGCCCCACAACCCGTCTTTTGAGCTGCGTGCAGCTTTTCACGACTTTTTCATTGGACGTCCGTTCGGGGCGTGCGAGCAGTCGTTTTTGGGTGTTTTTATGGGGGAATTACATTGGTGTCGTCTTCCCGCTTTAATTTCGCATGATGGTGTGGGCCCTATGAGAACCGTTTGGGCGTTGACGGTGATTTTCCATCTCTATCACCGGGCGACCGTTTTGGACAAGTGAGTAGTCTAACTTGTGTAATTTTTCGAGAGGATCGCAACGGTGTGATCCGTTCTTTGTGTTTAGGGACTGGGATGTGGGTCCCACGAAGCACCGCTCGTGTGCGGTACACCAGAATGCATATTTTTTTTTCAGATATTCATTTCACTCAAGTAAGTAGTCTTTTTTACGTGTTTTCCCGAGGGGATCGCAATGGTGCGATGCACCCGACTGTATTCGGGGCCGAGGCTCTGGATCACGGGACACCGTTCAGGCACGAGGCAGTGTTTGTGACTTTTCTGTTGGATATCCGTTTGAGGCGAGTAAGTAGTATATCTCGCATATTTTTCCGCAAGGATTACAACGGTGCGATCCGTTTGGTTGTGTGGATCCTCTTGCATGATCTTGTTAAATGTGGAATAAAAGGTGCTCTGGTGGTGGTTCGTCCTACCATGTTTGTAGCGGACCCTTGGCGTGTGGTTGCTCACTCTTGGGAGATTGATATAAATGATTCACAGGATGTGGTTGGTCGTGGCTGGGCCTTTGAGGTGGAGTTGTTACGTTCACGCCTTCGCGTTGACGTTGGGTGTCATGTGAACGATAGCCTTTGGGTTGAGACGTGTTATACTATGGGAGTACGGGAATGCTTGGAGGTACATGTGGTTGTTTGTACCTGAGAACGTTTGTGCGCTTGGTTGGGGTTGACTTGGGGCCACACGTCGTGTGGGCCCCATGTGTGTGCCGTACTCTGCTTTACGTAATTTGACCTCTTGTGATGTAGAGGGTCCCTCTGTGCTCGTTTGTTTGACCAGCATAGTGGAGTTTTCCCCTGGATTTTTGCTCGATGGTTTTGACCAGCAGGGTTGAGTGGTGTCCCCCTGGTTTCGTTCTCGATGGTTTGGACGACAGAGATGGGTTGTTCCTCTGTTTCTTTAGTTGTGAGGGGTTTCAGTATCGTGCCCTTTCACCAGACTATGACACTGTTTGCGACTACGGGTGTTCATATAGTGTGGGTGTTTTCCCCTCTTTATGGGATGAGTTGACTCGGTCCACTTCGACAGTGACTCAACGGTTTGGAGTGTGATCGCCTTGTGATGCCTGGGGGGGAGTTTCTCCCGTTTCTTTGTGTTCCCTAGTAGAGTTCTTGTGGATTTGGTGTGACCAACACTTTACGCGGGCACCGATCCTCTACCTAGGAGGTTATTTCCAGCAGGGCTGAGGTTGTTTCCAGTAGGGCTAAGGTTGATACCTGCAGGGCTGGGTTGTTTCGAGCAGGGCTCACCAGTGGGTTAACATCCAGCAGGGATGGCCAGTATAGCGGTGTTCACCGAGAAGTACCATCCAGCAGGGATGGCCAGAGCAGTTTCTGGCTTACCTCCAGCGGGGATGGGCAGTGGTCCCCGATGTCGGGCTTACCTCCAGCTGGGCTGGGCAGTGGTCCCCGATGTCGGGCTTACCTCCAGCTGGGTTGGGCAGTGGTCCCTGATGCCGGTCTTACCTTCAGCTGGGCTGGGAAGTGGTCCTCGATGCCGGGTTACCTCTAGCTGGGCTGGGCAGTGGTCTCGTCACCGACTTTAGCCGGGTCGCCCTCCAGTGGATTACCCTGTTACGGGATTGGGCAGTGTGGAACCCGTCGACTCTTTCCGGGTCTCCCTGTAGTGGGAACTGGTCGACTTCTAGGGACCCTCCAGCGGGGCTGGGCAGGGGGTCGCCTGTCGACTTTGAGCAGACCTCTCGACTGTGGGGTAGTGACGAGTTGTGGTTGACATTCCCTCATAACTCTCAAGTACGAGGATATTTTCCCCCACCATGATGCGTCCTTGTGACGTGACCTAAAACCGTGTGGGTGTGTCAGTGCCACCCAAAGCGGATAGTGGCTAGGTGCAGTGATTGAGCCCTTGACTTGTAGTTCGGGGAAGATGTGCGGGATGTTGGGAATCGATGGTGTTTATTTCTGGTACTGTTGGTGACTCACTTCCTTAGGCTGAGCTACGGGATGGAGATCCCCTTACGATCTTGTTTGGGATTCTTGATTGAGCATATGGATTTGTATATACCTTGTTCTAGTACCCACTTCTTGGGTTTGGTTAGTCTTCTTCTAGGAGAGGTGAAGACACGTGGGGTTTGCCACGTGCTTTCCGTGTCTAGCTTCTCATGGTTGGATGATTCTACTCTCCTACTATAGGTAGTGAAGACTTGATGAGAAGTTCATCTTCTCACCGTTTCTAGCTCCTTGTGTCTAGACGAGTCTATCTCCTTTCTCTTTTTGGGTTGAGCTGGAATCTTTATTGTACTCTTTACTGCACTTTCCTTTGTACTCCTTTACTTTCCCTTGTTCGATCTACCACTCACCCTTAGGTACCTCCTTTGTTTCTCCCTCGAGCCTTAGGGGTATCCTACTGAGTATTTTTATACTCACCCCTGCTTGGGCTTCACCTGCACTTGGTGTGACCTTGCAGACGACGGACAGGTTGGTCTTGACTTCAGTGGAGCTTAGGAGTTCAAGAGCGTGGACCGCGTGTGGTGGTTGGAGTCGGGTTCCAGGTGGGGGACCATTCCAGCTGTTTTCCTTTTTGTTTACCTGTTGCCGGGTTGTGGCACTTTTCTGGTTGGGCGCGTGTTTTTCCCTTTTCTTTTTCAGTTACTTTCAGCACATGATTTGTACTGTTAGAGGTTGATGCACTTGTGGTTTATTTATAGCAGTTTCCCTTTTACTTTACTTGTCTTTTCTTTTTTACTCTGCACTTTTGAATTGAGTGTGATGCATGTGTGTGTACAGGTACTTAGGCAAAGGCCTCCCCGAGTTGTTGTGCCTTTGGCGCTGGTCGCCAGCCCCTGGCCTATGGAGGCAGGCTTGGGGTAGTTGCGGCTTGAGCCCAGGTAGGGTCGGGTCGTGACAGGTAACACATGATTTTTAGTGTAAATATGTAGTTGGATCCTCAATCTACTAAATTGATTTCAATGAACTACCACACATTCCATTGTGCTTCAAATTTAACAATTTATCGAATTCTACTAAAAACTTCTCAACCTTGATGTGTACACACCGACTCTATTCGATAACCCATATGAACTTACAACTGGTAATCCCCAAGGAATCTAATTAACTTAAAATCATATTCTTACTAGAATATAAAAGAACAATATGATATTCCAACCACTTAACACATTACCACATGACCCCTCAATATGAGGGTCAAACAACCTATGACAAAAATGTTTCTCCCCACTATTGGAGTGACCTTTTTTCACATCATTGGGTCAACTCCTCGATCACTATGAATCATGATCCATCTATCACTCAACATAATGATTGGATGTGACCATACATATCATAATTTTTTACTAACCAAAAACACTAATCCATCACCTATTAATGGTCCCATGAAATTTAACCCATGAGCAAAACGGTAATAGGTTCAATAAAAAACACATGTGTCACTCCTCCTAATCCATGCACAAGAACCTTGTCAACCTTTAACATATTGGGTGAACATTACCATATCACATGATCCTAATGCCTGATTCATGCTCCCATAAGTCATATATCATCATAACTTGACATAAATACTAAAAACCTAGTTTTCCCTGCTATATGGTGTGTCATTATCATTCACATGATTTTCATCTAAAAGGATCCATTGTAGTCATGGGAATCCTCCTATGCTTTGATCACACTACTAAAAGAGAATCCAAAACACACTAGGGCATACATCACCCCAATCTTACCCTTAAAACCACACCATGAACCATGATGAACTATAAATCAATGTAATCATCACTGTATAAACCAAATGCATCACCATCCCTATGTCCCAGATTTGATAGCACCTCACAAAAAATAATCTTTTCCCCAAAGAACCTATTTATGATTTCATCTCTAAGAAAACCACTAAACCTGGTTAACCCCACTCTTGGGTTACCCTCAATCATATCAATCACCAAGTCACTATGGATCGAGTAAAATCGTAGTATTGAATAGGGTATCCCTCCTATTTCCAAAATAAAATCCTAATGAAGGGTTATAACTCAAGTAAAACCTATTATTCCTATATCAAAGTCTAAGAAATAGACATGCCAATGTTGATTTCAGGGTCCCATAAACATAACGACACTTCATGCCTTTTCATAGCCTACCCAGACACTAATTCACTTCGAGCATCCACACAGGTGACTATTCCCTAAATAATCCCAAATATTATGTTGATTACCCATGGTATCATCCTTGAAAATCTATGTTAAAGAACCGTAAACACTGGGTTTTTTAGACAGATTTCAATTCTAAGATCTATGGGAAAACACCATATAGGTTCTTAATAACAGTTTAAAAAACTGAACATCTAATGAAACCACATAGATAGGCACCTAAAATTGGTATCTCCTAAGACAATATGTCCCCATCAAACCACCATCACACAGTTCAGTTATGTAGAGTTCCTTTCTAAGCTATACGATATAAATCTCTAAAGGTTATTAGTAGAAATTTAAATAATAGAAACTATATAATAGAAAACCAATAGTGGTTTATGGTTATAGAACTATGTTCCTCTCAGACCTACTAGGGCCAACTTATATCCCTTTCACTAAGGGATTTCTTTATCTTTATCAAGATGCCTCACACTATAGATCCACATGACCTACTATCTGAAGGGAATATAAATACAAGTCAGAACAGTTGAGAATAATTCCACAAAATACTTATACAAGAAAATTATTTATGATAAATTGTTTATAATTTAAATAACTAAACATCAGTATTCATTGAAATTGCGCACTATTAGACCTATATGTAATATGAATTATATATGCATAATATGATGCATGAAACCCCTATTTCCTCAAATGGATAAGCACCAAAATCCACAATTAATCCTCAATCCCAACATCATGTGTATTTCTCAAAGAAAAAATAACATTCAACCATAACATATAACATCTAGGACATAAATCCCAAACTCTGTAACCATGTCTTATTACTAAAACATCTGTTATCAACAAAACAATAGGATATCCATCACAGGATCCAACACCTATCATTATATTATGTCTACCTTTTATTGAATATGAATTCACAGTATCATGGTCTTTAATACATATTTCAAATGTCTTATGTTGTAGGCTTCTTGACTGGTGCCCCGGTACTGTTCTCAATAAGACACGAGGTGTACCTCCCCATGTGCCAGAAGCTTCCGACTAGTAGCGAGGGTCTAGATTAGTATAGTGGGGATCTATATCCATCTTATTAGAGTGAGAAGTAACATATAAAATAACCAAGTATCATATATCATAAATAAAAAATAGATTATATAGGATAAATAATCAACTATATCAGTAATAATATGTATATATAAGAAGTGTAATCTTACAAATATAATCACCCACCAATCTGATCAAATATACAAATGAAGACAAAATAAAATAATAAAATAAAAAGTAATAGGAGGGTTAAATAAATATGTAAGCCTCACATCACCTAGATATCTAAACCCATTTGAGTTGATCATCTCTATCAGAAATATCAAACTATTTCTCCTACCAACTTATACTAATGACTGGTGGGAGGTTTTCTCAGGTACCCAAGAGCCTTGGACACCTGGGTAGAGTGTGAGTACAAAAATAATATGGGTTCAACAAACATGGTCCTGTATATAACCAACAAATATAGTTTATGTGCATGTGATATACTCAACTAAAATAAATCAATAAACCATAGGATAAAATTATGAAAACAACAACAACCCATACCTACTTTAGATCAATACTAGAATGTCTCTGAGAACATCACATTCACAATTCCACCCAATACCCCAACCATCCTAATAAAGCATATAAAAATACAAGAGATCCCAATAACCATCATTGATCATATGGTCTATGACCCCGATGTACCATACATACATTGTTTAGTGTTTTTGTGTCTCTGAGAATAAGAATCACCTCAAGAGAACCACTTTCCATACTTTGGGGATCACACGCTCACATCTATGCTGATGATTATTAGATACCGGGGTGACATTATGCATCACTCATCCTAAATCCCTAAAGTTTAACCCCATGAGAGTACCTAGACCACCTTGATTCTTGGTTGATTGCTAATTCCTATGAGGGGATTCTCTTTGAAATCATTTAGGTACATGCTTCATTGATTTCAGGGTAACCTTGGAAATTAAATGTAATACCCTCCCTGAATCCCAATTTCAATCTCTTGGGCATCCATAAACTCATGGAACCTCATCTAAACCAGCATTGTTGCATCCTACTTATCCTAGGGGGTATCCTATGAATCAATAAAAGCGGTCTAAAAACCACCCTCAGGATGTTCGACATCCTCACTCTGAGATATACACCCACTTGAAACCTCATACCTCCATTCAAATCATGGGAATTGTGAGTATTTTCATTGGACTACCGGTATCACCATTAGAACCCCGACACCCAATAATTCATTATGATATCAAAAAATCATAGGAATCCCTAATCTCTTGAGAATTCATGTTTAAACGATCTTACATGATCTTATATGAGAACAAAGACCTTTAGTAATGTACTCCAACATCGTCCATATCCATAGATTCTAGTCAAGTTAGGAATATTACCCAAATAAACCACAAGACAAGATCCCGAACATAATAGTCATCCTAGGTCCTCATCCATGTCAATCAATGATTCATGGGAATTCCAAGCATTCAAATTTGTATCAATACCAATAAAAAATTAATAGAAACCCTGGGAAGTCACATACCATATCAATATAAAATAAAAATACAGAAGGGGATGGCTAAATTTTTAAGACCAATCTTGTTATCTACATCTCCTCAGAATAAAATCACCTGTAATGTTTCTAAGGTGACACCCACTACTATATATTCCCTTTCCCAAGTCCACACACTTTCTAGGGCCAGAACTCAAAGGGGAAACTACAAGGGTCCCCTGGGTCTTCTCAAAGACTCCCAAACCACTTAGGAAAATCATACTATGTTGATGGACTAAATCTAATTCCCATTCTTAGGCATCCTTGGTCATTCAGAATGCTCGAAACCATCACTAGTCTTTAGAGTGCCTAACCACCAAAGTAGTCATGCTGTAGTGGGGGGTGAACACTTACCCCATGGTCCTATCAACGGTCCCAATGGATCTAGTATATTTTCCATGGAAAAAAACCTCATACATGTATCATGAGTCCTAAACTTGTAACGGTTTCCCATATGTCAAGGAACATAATCCAATATATATTCTCATCCTTTAGCAGATGAGATGTCCAACTGATATATTAAGGTCAATTTGGGGCCTCAAAAACTTGTGAAATTTTAACAAAGGTTTTAATTTTTATTAAATAACTTAATGAATTTTAAAAAGGATAACTTCCTAAAGTGGTAGGTCCACACATACCACATTCATATAAATAAATTCATAATACCTAAACCTAGATGCATAAGTACCACCAACAATTTTTTATGTGAGATATGTTTTCAATGCCACTAGGTAGTTCTCGTCAAGGCTCTCCATGCTTGTCTATCTATCATCCAAAAGACCCAAGTCCCTATCACCAAAACCAAACCAAAAAATTCATTAATTATAATCATAGTATAATTAATTAATTAAATAAATAAATTAAACTCTTTTACACATTAATTGAAAAGGAATAAATTCATAGAAACTCACTGTTTTATATTTCCATGCTAGAACCATGAAAAAATGATTTCCGATAGCCTATGGTGTGCTCCCATCCTCTCTCCGAGAAAAATCCCCAACATACAATGACAAAAAAACCAATTTAAATAAATTTATGAGAAAAAAATAAAAAATACAAGTGGTGATGTACTTAATATTATTGATTCTGAACCAACTAAATACGTCATCATGGGATGTAAACTACATACATAGAGGAAAACCCCAATGAGAGACAAAAATTCATTATAAATTTAAATTAAACTTTATAAAAAACCTAATAAAATTTTGGGAGATGAATTAATTACATCTGTATGATATGAGATGCTATGAAGATATTTTCACATGATCCCCTCTACACTATCTACATGAAATCCCCCTATAGCAAAACTGATTCCAATATGCTCTAGTGAAATTGGAATCAAATACATAAACCAATAAATAAAAATTAGTTAATAAGTGGGGAAGATATGAGGATATTATCATAATTTAAGACTCATATTAAATTATTTATTAATGGACTCAAAAAACACCCCCATGATAATGGGATTTTAGGGGTTTCCCCATTATTATGTTCATTGGGGTAAAATTCATCCCCCCATTAATCCTACTGAAAAGTTTATGTATCAACATTATCTTTGGCTATAATAGCCACCCATCCTCTCTTGTGGCTCATTTGATCTCTTTTAGAGACTCTTGATCCTTTCATATCTAAAACACTATATTTGTGGTGTTCCAGCCTCAAAACATTGTTATAAACCTTGAAAATAGAATTTTACCTACCCATGAACCAAAAATAAAAAATTTATAATAAACTCCAAATGCATATATAAATATAGGGTTTTACAATATGAAATGAAATGGTGTATTCCTCTAATTTTATAAGACAATATTTCTCTAAAATCATGGTTTAAATCTTGGCCTAACATCTCAAATGAGTTCTCCCAATGAGGTGGATGCATTAATGGTAGTGTGGTAAGTTTTTATTTAATCTAATCAAAATATTGTATGCAATGATATTTAAAAGAAAAATCAAAATCCTTTATGAGTAATATGGATATATGTAAATAAATATCACTAAAAACCTTTTTGAGTCTTGTATAATATAATGTATGTTATAAAAAAGCTATATCATGTGTCACACACATTGGGTAATGCAATTCATTGATAAAATCAATTTTAGACTTATCAACCTCAATATAATTTTGTAAAATTACTTGTTTAAGATCAATGCCTCTTTTAACCATATAAACACACTTTTAAAAATTCAATAAAATATTCTTTTTAATAAATGTTTTCAATTAATTATCAAAATTTTCCAAAAAATGATCAAAATTATTTCCAAAACCTAGTGAAATTATCCAAAAAATACATCAAAACATTCCTATTTTAAATGATAGATAATTAGCAGCATGTATCTTTGAAATAAAATTGGTTCATTGCACAATCCAAATGGAAATATCCTATAAGAAAAGGTAGAAAATTAGAATGTGAATGTTTCCATTTCGTGGACCTAAAATGAAATAGTCACTTGGAAGTATCCATAAAATCTATTTAGAAACTTGTAATCAATTTTTCCTCATAGTCATTCTGTAATTTAGTCAATAAATATAGTGGAAACAATGACATTTTCTTATGAGCTAAATCAGTTTTATATATTATATTTTAACTATTTGACTATCTTAGACATTCATATGTATTAATAATAATTTTTTCATTCTTCATAATGGTTAGTCCATATTTTTTGGGTACTAATGAATTAGCTTAAGTTGTTGTGAATCAAAAAATGGCTAAAATATATCTAATTATATTAACTTTTAAAAAAAAATTAATTTTTTTATCATTATTGGGTTAAGTATTCTTTGAGGTTCCAAGTAGTTTTTTAATAATTTTCTAGTAAAATCCCATTCATATAGATCATATGATTAATTTCATGCATGTATTTTAAATTCTAGCCTATTTCTCTGAAATTTTTTCTTAAAAGTTTTATTTTTTCTTTTTTTTGATTAAAATATAAAATGACATCAATAATTAATAGAAACATTTTTGATTATATTAGAAACACATATTTTAAATCTTTGCAAAATTTTAATTATAGATTTGGGGGATGGATTAAATTAGAGATCATATTTTTTCTAGTTAACATGAAATCCTGCAATTCATATACAATAGATGAATTGTAAAATCCTTCCTCATTGAATAAATAGAAAAATCCATCAAGAAAATCATAAGTTAACTCATTGTCATATATTTGAAAAGGATTTATAAGCTTCATTAAATTGATTTTCATAGAATTTTTAAATACTAATAGGTTAACTAAAACAAAAATTTCTTGTAACATTCCATATTTATCAAATGGATTAGAATCTTTAGATTCTAAATGCGTGAAAAGTGAATTCACTTCCTATAGACACTTTTTTGAATCAAAAATATTAAATTTGATAGTGTTCTTACCAAACTGTATTGTTATAATACCATTATGGGACATTATGATTGTATTTTCTATTTTTTTGGAAGAGTCTTCCCAATATTATAGGTGAATGATCTGTTTTATTATAATCTTCAGTTTTTTAGATATGTTTTTTAAGAAAATAAAATTCAATAATCTGACCAAAATATATTCAATAACTCTATATATGAGTGTGGTAGATTTTTTGGCTAATTGTAAACCAACCTTGTTAGTTTGAGCTCTCACATCTATAATGAAGTTAAAAAATAATGAGGAATGAAATTAATATAAGCTACCAATTTTCATAATGCATCAATAAAGTACAAAAATATAATTGTATAACGAATATTAATATACTTGTATCTTGAAATTTAGTTAGAAGGTGCAGTTTGATTAAGGTTTAAATGTTTATCCCTAAATCTAATAACATATTAACTTCAAGCCACAAATTATTATATATAGTTTGATTGATAAAATATATTATTTTGGATTTTATTTGAAGTACAAAATTAGAGGTTTATTTATATCAACCTTTTACAATGTTTTTAGAATTTTATTTTGGATTATTTCCTCTTCTATCTTATTTGATTGGACCTTTCTTGTGGAAAATATTTGTTGAAGGTCACATATTTCCCAAATCCATTTTTTAACGGTGTTTATAATTTTTTTTACTATTATATTTCACGTATTCTATTTATACACTAATCTTCCTCAACTGTTCTAGATATAGTCTCGGGTTAGATTCTAGAATAGATGAATATTTTTTCCATTACTTGTTGCCATCATGATCACATTACATTTGGATATTGGTACATGTTAATAAGATAATTAAATATATATTTAGTCATTATATACCCAAGAATTGTTATATATTTTTAATTATTTAATTAAAATTTCTAATTTAGTAATCCTATTATATTCTTAATTTCATACTTGTGTGGGTGAACTAGTTAATGGTTGTCCAGAGGAATTATTTTTTTAAAGGGTGGTGGTAAATGTTTTTTGGTCATATAGATTTCTTTAGGGTAACTAAAATGGTGCGAATTGATAGTATTTCTATTTAAAAGGTTGTTTGGATTTATTTTATTACTTCTCAAATTATTACTAAACTTGAGAATTTTCCCTCTATTTATTATTATGATACTAAAATTTCCTCTATTGTTAGGATGTTTTATAAATTTCTATTTCCATAAAGTTAGCACATTGACCAGGGAAATTATTTGGAGAGTGAAAAAGACTACATACCTCATAAAATGATGGTTGTTAAATTGATTTATTAAGATCTATCTATCTAAAAAATTGGTTAGTTCCCCAAATATTGATTCTAGTAAATGGGAAATTCGATTTATATTCTCAATCATTCATATAGAATTTTTTGGTGACTTGTTAATAAAATATTCTTATAATAATGAATATGACATATTTTTATCCCTATCAAGTAGGCTTTAAAACAAGAATAATAAAAAATATTGTTCCTCAATATCATTGTGGGAACAGCTTACAAACAACTTCTTGAATATTTCCCAATAGTCATAAAATGTTTATCCCACTATTTATCTTATGAAATGTACAAATATTCTTATAATTGTTCTCATTAATTTTGGGATAAAACTTTTGAGGAATATTATCTAATGTGCATTACCATCAATCACTCATATAGGGTGTATGCTATAAAAACATTCCTTATATGATAAATCAAAAAACAATAGAAGGGCTCTTCATTATAATTTATCTTCAGTTTATCCAATTGGATTCATTTTTCCACATATTGGAGTGAATTCATTGAGGTTGGGATATTAACCTAAATGTACATGAAATCTTTGTAATAATTAAATTAGGTCATTTTCAATCTTAAATTTAAATTTTAATGTAGGATTAGAATCTTGGTTAATTTGATTAATGAAATGGGGTGGACAAATTTCTCTTAGGTTTTAGTTAGGTAAATATTCCTTGTTTATTGATTCATAGTAAACACTTAAAGTTTCACCAGCATCCGATAAAGAAATGTTTGAAAAATATATATTTTAAATTTAATTTTCTATGCTAATTTAGTAAAGTTATATCAATTTTTGGATCAATATAGAAAGAGTTTTAGTGTTTGAATGGGTCATGAAAATTAATTCTTATGAATTTTGAAACCAACCCACCAACAAAAGATCCATTTTTATGACAAACCTATTGTAGGGTGGTAGAGAAATATATCAATTTCACAAGGATTTTATGTATTATAGTGGAAACTATGAATTTTATATAGATATGGGGGAAAAAAATATATTTTTCATAATTAGTAAGTGGGTGGGTTTAGTAAATTTCAAATTGGGAAAACTAAAATAATTTTTAATCAATTGAAATTATAAAATTAATTGTTACTAATTGGTTCTTGGTTTTAATTTCTAATTTTAATTCTATCATAGTATTAAATTTTTTTATCTCTTCTTCATATTAACTAATCAATGAAATAATCCACAAAATGTTTTCCATCACCTTGGGAAAATAGAAATTGGGATACTCAAATATAATAGTGATAACTACTAGTTGAACCTCCTTCAAATTTTTTTGAGGATATATCTTATGAAATCTCAATAATAAACTATCTATAAACTACTTATGAAAATACCAATTGGGTTGTGGTTCTCCAAATTAATTAAAAAACAACTCACTTCCTTTGACAAACACTAAAATATTTCTAGTTACTTCACCACTCCATCATTACAATTTCATTTACTAAAATAATAACTAAATGGAGGGATAAATATTATTATAAACATAAGAATTAAATATTTTATAGTAATAATAAACTAAAAACAATCACATTAAAAATAATACCCTGCCACTAAATGAAAAAATAAATCATCAAAAAATAATTTTATTCATCGAAGAGTAGAATCATGCATTAAAAAAGTGTCCTCATATCCTCTGTACCAATAAAAAAAAGTTTTTACCCCTCCATGTGAGTGGTTACAAGTAGATAAAATGAAAAATAAATAATTAATAAAACATATAAAAATCTAAAACTTTGATACCCCTATCCCCAATCACCAACCGCATGTTTAATTTCTTCCTTCCATTAATTAATTTTATTAGATCTTAGAGAGATTATATAATCTTTGATTTTGAATATTTATATATTGATAAATATATAAATATTAATATTTTAATCCCTTAAAATCTCAATCATTATCAAATTATTTTATTCTTCTGTTAGATTAATGGAAGAAATAAAAATATTTATCCAAAAATAGTAGTATATATCTTCAAGATGATTTTTATGGTTGTAGAAAATATTTAATTTAATTAACTCATGGAATTAAATTCGGTAAATTTAACAAATGAATATAATCTTTTCAAGATGTGAACACCATTAGTTAGCTTTTAATTTTTACGTTTCAATATTCAAATATTTAGTATAAAGAAAATTAACCTTTACAAACCATCAAATTAGTTATATGTATTCTATGGTTCCCTAGAAAGACATTTATATATCAATATTGAATCTTTATCTATTATTTTAGGTAAAAATTACATATCATATATAATCCTAAAACTTCACCTCAATAAACAAAGGAAAGGATTCGTAAATATCACTCTTGTAATGGGATAACCATTACATATTATACTAGGTACTCTTACATATTGAGTTTCTTCCTTAGAGAACCCTTATTTATCATAGATACCTATATCTAAAAAAATTTTCTATTATAAAAACACCATTCTCAATGAAAATGGTATAAAACTCTTATATATCAGGATAAAAGACTCTTATGTTTGAATTGATCCATATGTAATGTCTTACACTAACCAAATCCTTTTCAAATTCATTCTCAATATTTTGAAAGTTAATCCTTACACATCTAGTGTCTACATGATTTTAATTTTTTTAAATCTTCTAAACCTTAATAAATCATCATCTTTATCTACTTCAAAAATAATCTTATATATGGACTTGGTAACTCTTATATATCATCGTTCTTTTCCAATTTCATCAACCATATTCTGGAAGTTCATCCACATACTTATAGACTATGTTTCTTCTTGATGTTATCTTATAGGCTTCCTTATTTTCATAGAAACCTATTTCACCCATCTTCTAATAAAAAACAAAATGATTTATCATTATTCATATATTCTTTGTATTCTATAAATTAAATAAATAAATTATATTTCCATTTCATGCAATAATCCCAAAATATGAATATATGATCCTTTAATCCTAGAACTATATAAAAATAAATAATTAATAAATATGAATCAATAAATTGAATAGAATACCAATTAGAATATATTGAATTAATTTCCTTCATCAGTGGGACATATATAGTTGAAGATATATTTCATCAAGTACATGATGAACTGGTATTGGATACCCGATGGGTCTAACAGAATGCGGGGTGGCTTTAAAAGGTCCATTAGGTACCTAGTAGAATTTGAGTGGGTACCCAATGATAAGTGACTACGTATCTAGTGGGTACCTGTGCCTTTTTTCAATTTTTTAATTAATTAATTAAATTAATTTTAATATAAAATTATGATGAACCTCATTTTTTATCCTTTAAGCATGGGATTTCAACATAGCCTCTATGTCTCTCATTCTCTCTTCAATATGGTGGGATCCCACCCATTTAATACCAGTTCTTTGAGCCTTGAATATTTGATATTCTCTATGGGCAAGGATCTATTTCCTATGTTGGTTGTTTTTTTATTTTATTCATTATAACTATTTTTTTCTAAAATCCCCATTTTAAGGCCTCTTCTTTGGTTTCACAATTTTTTTTTTGGATCGGAGTCGAATCGGCCAATTATATTCAATGTGCATGATTATTCCAATACTAGATTAGTGTTTTCTAGATATTTTTATGGTTATATTTGGGTTTATGTGTTTTGAGATTTTTAGCATGGGTAGGGTGATTTTTGTGATCAGAAATAGAACAACTTGTAATTTATATTACTTATGAGATATACCTAGGGGTAGTCTCATGTTTGTAATGGTATTCTAGGACATGTGTTATTTATTCTGGTTATATAAGGATTTTGAGTTTTCTAGGAAATTCATTGCATGTTATTGAGTTATGAGTCTTGGAATGTGTTGCTTAGTGTTGTTACTTTGGAATGTGATGGGTGTGGTTCATGTGGTTGTGGGGTCACATGATCTACTGGTATATCATGAGTGGTCATTATCATGGGCATGGGTGGATAATGAGGTTTTCTGTATGGGTTGTGACTACAGGAGATTATTGATGCTCTTATATATGGGACCATAGTCATTGGGGTCATGTGTAGAAAAATAAAGGATTGTGAGGTGGTTTTGATCACTAGATATTATTATAATCCTAAAAATATGGGAAGACTATGGGGATAATGTTGACCATTCAACTAGAGTTGTAAATCATAGTTTTTGTTTTTGATAACTAGGGGTGATTGTGATCACTAATTGGGAGAGGAATTATCAACATACACAAGAAAAACTTATAAGGTGATTTTTTGAGTTTAGTAAATTATATATGATCATTTTTTGTTGAATTATTTAAGGATGATGAGATAGAAACTGTAGAAGATAGACATGAAACATTTTTCGGTGATGAGCATTCTTTAGGTGGAAATTGGTATTGTGATAGAGTGCTTCTAGGTTATGAAAAGTGGGTTAAGGCATCATTCTACATAGGGAATTTTTTTTACCTTGGGTGAATTTTACCACTCTAGAATTACTTAAAACAGATAAAGTGCTTACTCATGGATGTTTAAGAATATAGTAGAGCACATTTTGTTGACTTTATTAGTTAGAATTTTTTATGTTTTTTGTAGACTCATATTTGTATGGATATTATTTTGGGACACCATTAGAGCTATTTTATGTGGTTCATACTCAAAAACTTCATGGGATCTCTAGGATTAACAATAACTTTATGATTTGTAACACAGACACGGTAAAGGGTCCTTCTATTGGAGAATAGTTGGATAAAGGTGATGTGGATGGATGAGCATGATATCAATTTATTTTTTTGGGTAAGAGAAAGTAGATCCTCTATGAAAATATGGATTTATCTATTATTTTTTATACATCACCATTTATAATTGGCCTATAAGTTATCCTAGTTGTTCCTGTATAATAAAAATTAAATTGTAGATTTTTATTTTTCATACCATGCGTTATATGTTTGGGTCATTACTTATGTGTCTATTGTGATTTTTTTATACATATGGTATAATATCACGTTCATACCCTCATAGACCCTCACTAATAGTTAACAACCATTGGTTTATGGGGAGGAAATATTGAGGAAAGTGTCTCTATGGATGAGGTACTATTACACCCGTCACAAGGTACACTAAAATAATATTATTTTTCCAAATATTGTATAGTGGCTGACCAATGTTATCTCTCTTGAGAACCCTTAAGATTCAAAGTTAATCACCAATTATTTTGGATACTTTATTATAATTTTTTATTTTTATAATTTATTAGAATAATGGAAATATAGGAGGTTGTTAAAGTGATGAATGTACACATGAAATATAAATAAAATCAGAAAACATATATATATAAGTATTAGTAAGAAAGAAATTAGTTATAGTATTAGGGTTGGCTACTCAAGTTTCTTCATTATCAATTTTATTATTTAAATCAAATAGGATATTTTATCATATCATACACTAACCACTATCCCCTACTTTTAGTTTTAAACCTATCATTCTTAGGATATCTCATAAACACACTAAATCTCAAATCTTCCAATGGCCAAGAATGATGAATATACCTCAATCAAGAGTGTGACAGCTTCCATGACCCAGATATATCATATGTTATTTAATATCTCAATAAATATTACACCATCATATGAAGATATTTATTGAGGAAATTTAAGGAATTTATGTTTAGTTGATAATAGAATAAAATAATGTATAATATCACAGAATGATGGATAATTTTTGTATCACCCATCAACAGAACCCATATCATATTACAAATAGAAAATAAATGTAAATAACTGAAGATTTAAAATTTGGGAACACTATGATAAACTCTTATAAGAAAAATCCTAGGGTTTGTTACTAACCATCATAATTGTTGGAGTTATGATGGTAGAAAATAGAAAAAATTGATCGGAGAAACTGAAAGAGAAAAATATTTTTATAAAAAAACATTTCTAAAAAAATATAATATATTGGAAATAATACTTTGAGAGTGAAAAATATCATTTTTTGAATAAATTGGTATCTTTTGTTTGGAAGTGGAGGTATAAAATTTTATACAAGATGGGTGGCTAGATATCCATCATATGTTATCCTTTGTATATTCATTCCTTTTTAGTCAAATAAATTAAAGAATCTCAGAATGTGATCCTCATTGATGTGTTTAATATAAATATTTTCAATTATACCATAAGATTTAAGATCCATTGGACCAATGTAATTGATTTTATTACCACATTAATAATATTTAATTTCCTTGATATACTCACGAAATTCCCATGCTTCAATTTCTCATGAATTTTTGTCGATGAAAACAACTAAATCTAAAAAAGCCAAAATCAATTCACCTGTTTTCCTTAATCTTCAATATATTAATGAAAAAATTTATAAATTTTGGATTTTAATTTTATGAGATCTGGGACCAATAACAAGAATCATCAAAACTATATAAATATTTCATGGACCACTTATATGCTTAATTTGGTTATCCTATGGTTTTATTAAGAAATTTTTCCAGTTGAATGGGATGAAAAAACCATTTTATTCAAAAATGTGAATTTTTTATTTAATAGTAGGGTAAAGAATTTTATAAAAAGGTACCAAATTTATGTTTTATATTTGAAAGAACAAAAATAATGAAATTAAAATTTTTTCAATATGGTTTTATATAATAATAAAAAAATGGAAATGGAATGAAAAAATGATTAAATTATGGTATGCATTTTCAATATAATTTTGAAAATTAATAAAAACGATTAAAAAAATTAATAAATTTTCACAATTAAATTTAAATTATTAATAAAACATAAATATATGATAATTTCCCTAAAATATATTAAATAGTGGGATTTATGAATTTAAATAAAAAGTGAAAATAAAAAAAAATTAACTCTATCAATTCCCATAGACTTATAAATTTCACTCATAGGAATTAACCTATACAATGGTAAATGAATATTATCAAGGTATAATTGAAAACACTACTCAATTATCATAACCAAGCAAAAATAATGACTCCTATAAAGATCTATTTTCCCTAATCCCTCACCCACAAGATAAATCCGTTCAATATTATGTTAATCCTCATGTATGTGTTGTACCTACTTTCCGAAAAAATGAACCTCTCTCTCACTGAAGGATTTATATATGGAGGTTTTCTTATTATAAAGAACATTCATGATCTTTATTTTCTCGATTTCTTCCTAACATCTCCATTTAACAATTTAAAAAAACGTGTCAATCTTGAAGGAATTTAAATTGGTTATTCTATAAGAAATTATTTTCGAGGGTAATTTAAAAAAATTAGAGTCATAATGTGTAGGATTATACTCTAAACTGAAGTAAAATGCTTGAAAAACGTTTTCATCATAAATTATGTGTGAATCACTCCCCTTTGAAAAAAGTAACCTTCAAACTCCTTATTAGTCGGAGTGAGTGTCTCAAGAGGGGGGGGGGGAATTAAGAACCCAATAAAAATTTCAATTAAAAAAAATTAAATAAAATCCCTAGGTTAAAGTAAAAATATACAATTTAATAAAAAAATATTGATATAAGTTCTTATCTATTAAAATATTTCTCAATTAGTGATTATGTCTATTTTAAAATAATTATAAAAATTAATTTAAATTTTAAAATAAATTTAATTATCAAAATGTTATATAAACACTAATTATGAATAAATATTAAAGTAGTGGTTTTGTTTTGAGTATAAAACAAATTCAATTTAAAGCTTAGAAATTAAACAAAACTAAACACACATCAGAATAAATATAAGAGATTCCATCTCAAGTTGAGACCAAATCCCCTACACATGTAAATAAATTGCTGCCAATCATATTATATAAAATAATCATGATCCAAATATGGGATTGGGTATATACAATAGTAACCCAGTTTATTCAAGCCATGTAGGGTCCTCTTCCAAGACATCCATGGGAATAAAAAAATGCATGCCACAAAGTTACCTCTTCCAAAACACAAGGGTAAAAAAGTATAAGGAGAGTTATGCATATATCAAGTATCTTCTAGTTAAAGTACATGAGATAGTGTTTGTGTTTAATAAACTGAGTACCACACAAACTGATCAAAATGTAAATACAAAAAATGAAAGAGGAAGTAAAGATGTAGAGAAATTAGTATTGCACAGTATGATGTTCTCTGAATCTTAAGACTCCGTGGATATATCCTGAATAGAAGATCGAGTCATGTTTCTAAAAATAGAATTAAAATAGAGTGTCATAAGATCTGTTTTTCTTTCTGTGTAAAAGGTTTTAAATGTTCTACAGGATCCAGTCTTTCAATGTCAATATATGTTAAGGATGCCTCATGTAAATATCTTTTTCAAATCACACACTTCACACAACTTTTGTTTTGTTATTTTCAAGTTCCATCTCTCTAGTATATTATGTAATATCACATAAGGGAGTTTGCAAGCTATTATATTAGCATCATGTAGGAACAATCACTCAGATCCACTAGTCCCCATACTGATCATCTAACTAAAACTTTAATGCATCCCTAAAATAGTTTAATAATAATCATTAAACCGAATCTCAATAATAAATTAGATAATATAGATATTATAATTAATTAATTAAAAATAAAAATAGATAGTTATGGTGACACTTTTTAATGGTGGAGAACTCTAGTGGTGACTGAAACTAGAGGTGAGTCCGGCTAATAATGGATTATGGTCAATGGTAACTCATTATCTCAATGGTGAGTCATCTTAGTGGTAAACAATTTCAATAATCTTCCAAATTTCATTGTGGTAGGCATGGTCTGATGGTTGGTCATCTTCAATGGTGACTCCTTTTGGGTGGTAGGTCTTGTCAAAAAATAGATAAATCTCCACCATGACAGTGACTCATCTCTTATGGTGGGTCTTTCCCATAATTATCCAAATTTCAATCAGGACGGTGAGTCGCCTCTGATGGTTGGTCTTTCTAATACATAGTCATGTTTCCCTCATGATAGTTACTAATATTAGATGGTCGGTCTGTACCAAACATATCCAATTTTTTTTTCATTATTCCTTATAGGATAAATTTCCATTGGAAATCTGAAAACACATTAATAACATAATTAACATGATTTTTTTATCTTTAAAAAAGGGTTCCAATAATCTTCCCATTTTTGATGACCACAAATCATGACATTTTGTAAATATAGTATCAATGAGATAAAATTAATAAGGTTGGTATAAAAGGAAGTTAAATACAAAAGGTATCAATTGTATTTAAGTAACAAACAATATCAATGGTAAATAATAAATACAGTATCAAAGGAATAAATTAAATACATATGAAATAAAAGGTCTGGTATCAAGAAAAAAAACATAATAATGGTTCCAAATGAAAATGAAAATATCAAAGGATAATCTATATTCATTATCCCCCTTTTGGGATTATCGAAAAGTGAGAGGAAAATAGTAAATGAAAAGATAAAAATATAAATATGAAACAAATTTATATTAAATTGAAAATTGAGATACAAAAAAAGGAATAAAAAATTATAAATAAAAGATTTAAATTTATAATATCAATTCTTTTTGGGATGAGTAGGAGGAAAAAGTGTTTCTTTTACCCTAAAATTATTATAAGTATAAGGCTCATCAAAATAATATTAGGTAACTATAGGGACATCAGTCAGGATAGATGGTAGGGAAGGAGTTTTACTAATGATAATTGGCATGAGATATTAGAAAAAGTTTCTGTGAGTCACTATGTAAGGTTAAAAATGAGAAGGTAAAGGTGAATTTGGATCTTAGGTAACACCTAGAATGAGAAAAATTGTATTAGAAGCTGGAGGTTTGAGATAAGTTGTGACTGGGATGGAATCCTGATCCACTACTACGATGTCAGAAACATGAAGAAAGGGCTTCATCAAATTGATGAAGTCTATGATGATATTTCCTCCTACTTCTATAACACTAAAAAACCCCTTTTTTCCTACATAAAAAAATTTAGTATTGGGGTCATCACTTTCAACTGATTGACATATTCTTTGATATCATGAGTTACCTGATGCATTCAGAGTTTCTCATCAAGGAACATGAAATGAGAATTAAGTTCAGTTTTAGTATAAATCCTTGAAAGCTAATACTTTATAGACTTTATAATTGTTTCTATTTCATATTTTATATCCTCCATACATTATTTAACAATTATATTCACATGATCACTATAATTCCATATTTTTCTAAAACTCTACCGAGGAATGTCTGAAGCATCACCTCATATAGCACAAATATCTTCCCTAACCACTGACCTAATCAACTTGACATCCAAAGTAGGAGGTGGAGCACTTGAATTAGAATTCATGGAATAATAGTTCTCTAATATCTCTAAAAAGGCATACATAGAGTCAAAAAATAAGATCTCATCACATCCCCTCTAGATATCAAGGCCTCCATCTCATTTTCTAAATTCATGTTATCTATATCCACTTATTGAATGTGATGCATCATCTTGGGATGGATGTGATGTATCGTAAGATCAAACAGATATATTGCATCCTTCTCCCTCATCTTAGTGACTCGTGGTGCCTGATTTCTCAATAAAAATATAAATTAATAGTGAATCATCTCTTTGAAATACTTTAAGTCGACTCCAGATACAACATCAATGGGAACATCTGCAACAGTATGTGCAGGAACATATGAAGGAAAAATATGTATCACTTCACTATCATCTATATGTTCCACCATAGGTACCTTAGGGTATATCTATTTCTGAATATCTGGTCCACAATTATTTTGTAGACTCCACTCATCATTAGAGTAGCTGTATTCTATACCAAGTATGACATAGCCATGGTA
This sequence comes from Viscum album, assembly GCA_963277665.1. Lineage (NCBI taxonomy): Eukaryota > Viridiplantae > Streptophyta > Magnoliopsida > Santalales > Viscaceae > Viscum > Viscum album. The sequence goes on from OY728150.1 coordinate 1,848,345,500, forward strand.
CTTTCCTTATTCCTCAAAGGATGTGACATTTAACCAGGCTAATGATATAACTAAATTACCAAAAACTATAGGGAAAACTTCATTAGGCTCAACAACAGTATGATCTAAAAACATATACTCATCAACTCTCTAACCATCAACTATTTTCTTATCAACCTTATGCACCTCAGATGTAGGCTCAACAATTGTGGCCACACAATGTTCTCCATCAAGAGGATCAATCGATCGACAATCCAGGATTGTAGATTCCACTGCCTAAACAGATTATTTGTTCTCATATCTACCTGTTTTATTATCATATTGAACTAAGATTAGTCTTTAAATAGAAATATAAGTAACTTACACACTAATATAATAAATAAGAATTTGTGGGCATCTCCACACCTTTAGCACCAATGTGGCCATCAAGACGGTCATGATCAGAAACACCATCATCTTCATTATCAATATCTTTCTCATCTTGTAAATACCCGTAAAATTCAAGGAAATTTTTTTCTTAATTTCTTTGGGATTTTACAAGTACGTAGTTTCTGACGACACCTGATTCTGAGGCCCAGAGTGCCCGGAATCAATTTCTGAAGTTTAGCTCGGGTACGTTCAGTGAACGAACCAGCGGGTTTTTCTATCTTTTGAACCGGTGCTCAGAATTGAAATATGAGGGCACCGATGAAACCATAATAGCAGTAATTACTTAAGAGGACCTTTCCTGAAGGTCCGTTTTCTCGGGAGGGGTTGTTAAAAAAAATGTGAATTAAATGTAATGTAAAATAAAATTGTGTTACAATTTTATTTTCTTATTCTAGGTGGTTTAATCCTATGTGTGGGAGTTGGTGTGGGACCCGCTGGTTATAACTACCCTTGATAGGTTAACGGTGAGGTGGGGCCCACCTGAACCCCAACTCTTCACTTTCTCTAACCCCCCCCCCCCCCTTTATGTGAGAAACCCTTCTCTCTCTCTCCCTCATTAAATCTTGCCAACATAACACCCCATTTAATTTGCAACTCAAGATTAATTAATTAAGTGAATTCAATTTTGAATTTTTGAGTTTTTGAAAAGCATGGAAAAAGAATAAAATAAGGGGAGGCCTTTTTTTATTAGTTTGGATTGCTGTGTGAGGAGATTGAGAGAGAGAGCTCTAAACTCTTGAAGAAATTCATCTTCTCTGTTGAAGAACGCGAAGAACACCGACGCCAACCTCTGCTTCTTTCTTCTCAACCTTGACGAAGCAACGTCGTCATTCCATGGAAACGTCAACGGAGCAACGAAATCATCTCCTTCCTTCGTCAAACGATCAACCTTATTGAATTAAGTTAGGGGTTAAATTCATTATTGGTGAATTAAGATTGTGCATTGAATTAATGTTGACCTATCTCATTTAATTTTTCCAATTGTTACCAATGTAACGGGAGGAAATCAGACCGCACAAACACAACCGATTCTCCCCCCCCCCCACGTCTCTTGTTTATTAACAATGGAGTTTGAGGTGAAGACAGCACGGTGCAGTTGCACCGCGTGGGAATGATGAAGATCGCAGCCAGAGTGGGCTGCGACCAAGAGTGGGCCGCGGCGGAGGGGTGCAGCGCCGTCGCGCCGAGCCAGAGCACTGAGCGACAGAGACCGGAGCGGGCCGTGGAGGAGGGGCGCGACGCCGTTGTGCGGTGCCGGCTGGACAGAAGTCGCGGCCTTAGGCCGCGGCGGTTCTGCCGGAGGGTGCCGGGCTCAGCCTGCCGCCGGCACACTAGGAGGCGGGACCCGCGGGGGGTCCCGTGGCAGCTCACCAGCCGGCCATTAAGGCCAGCCGTTTTTGGGAATACCGGGGGTTACAATCCCTGACCAGCAGGCAAGGGCGGGCCCCACCGAGAGGGGGCCACCGTTTCAAAACAAGCCCCCCCCCCCCTTCGCGTCCCTCTTGGACACGAGCCGAGCCGCACCCGCGCTGGGCCGGACCGCCCACGCTTGGCCAGGCCGCCCGCACCAGCCGGCCGGGCCAGACCTGGACCCAGGTCAGGTTGACCCGGTTCGGACCAACCCAGGGGGTATTGTGCCGGGTCGGACCGGGCCCAAACCCCCTATTTTCGGGCGGTTTCGTTCAAATGCTCATATCATTGGCTACGGACCACCGATCAACACACCGTCAGTTGCATTGGGATCCATGGAACTAGAAAGTCATTTTTTTATATTACACTCAAGGTTTAGGAGAACTTTGGGTATGGCCGGGTTTGTTCGAACATGAAACCAATCGGGACCTCTGAGCATAAACGCTTATAACTTGAGCTCCGGACATCCGATTGATGTGCCGTCGACTTCATTGGATTCCTATTAGTGAGACGGTTCTTTTGGCTTACTCCGCTCAAGGTTTGGACGTAGTTGGAGTTTGTTTGGGTTGGTTTTAGCTTAAAAACCAATCGTGCCCCTGGGACGGAAAAGGCCAATTACTCTCAGACCGGGCGTCCGATTGACGCGCCGTCTGTCGCGTTGAGTTCCTATTGACAAGACGGAACTTTTTGATACATCAACTCTAGACTTCGTGATAGTTGATATATCAACCCCTTGGCTCATGGAGTGGACCCTCCCGGAATGGAGCGTGCTGTGTGCGGGAACCCTAGAGCTAGCTGCGACTGCGACGACGAAGGCGATTGTACTTGGATCCTACGTGGGTTCAGCAGCGAGGAAGACTGTAATTGGATCCTATGTGGGTTCGGTAGCGATGAAGACTTTACTTGGATCCTACGTGGGTTCGGCAGCGATGACGACTTTACTTGGATCCTATGTGGGTTCGACAGCGATAACGACTGTACTTGGATCCTACGTGGGTTCGGTAGCGATGGTTACTGTACTTGGATCCTACATGGGTCTGGCAGCGACGACTTCTGTACTTGGATCCTACGTGGGTCCGGCAACGATGACTTCTGTACTTGGATCCTACGTGGGTTCGGAAGAGGAGATGATTCAGAGGCTACATTTAATCATCTCCACCCCTCTTCGGAAGTAGTATACCTGTGTGAGTTGAGTCTTGACTTTCGATCATTATCATCGATAAGATTATCATGCTTTCCTGTGTGGATTGGGTTGTGATTTTATGTGTGGATTGGGTTGTGTTTTCCTATGTGGTTTGGGTTATGCTTTCCTGTGTGGACTGGTAGTACTTAGGCTCATGTGTTGGAGCCGAGCTGGAATTGATGACTTAGATATAGGTATGGGAATATACCTAAGTTGAGTTGGTTGATACTTCGTGATTGTATCTTTCCTTTTTGTTTTATCCTTTGTGGATTTTGGGAGACCTTTCGGAGTCTCTGGGTCCCTACTGAGTATCGTATACTCACCCCTGCACGGGCTATGCCCACACTACGTTGTGTTGGATGCAGAAGACGAACATCACTGATCGAGGTGGAGGCTTGTGGTGCGGGATGGTACCTGGAGGAGGATCACTGGACGGGATGTACACGGAGCAGATGGCCGGAACCGAGGAGCTAACGAGACTATCTGTACCCACCCTTCAGGTGGGAATTCCAGTGGATGGATCAGTGTTGCTGCTTTACTTTTCTACTACTGTACTTTCTTTCCAGTTGTACTTTACTTTCAGTTGGGTTTGTATTCTGGCCCATTTACTTTCCAGCACTTACTTTTGTACTAAGTTTACTTAGTTTTTACTTCATCTTGCATACTCTATGGTGTTTGTTTACTTTATAAAGGTAATTCCTTCCCTTTTTATCGGGATTTACGCCTTTGGTGGTAGTCACCAGCCCCTGGACTATGGAAGGCAGCCTTGGGGTAGTCACGACATGGGCCCCAAGGACGGGTCATGACAAATTGGTATTAGAGGAGTCGGTTCTACCACATAACTCAGGACTCTAATAATTTCTTTTATGTGAAGAAATAGTGTTTATTGTATTGAGTGTGATTATCAGTCCAGGGAGTCCAGTGTTGGTTCGGAGGATGACGTATCCATACACCAGGACCTTGACTTCTGATTTCTGACTCAATGCATAAAAACATTGATTGTATGTGTGTTTCAAAGTTTTATTTGTGATTACTTTGTGTCAGCTCACCAGGTATACTATATTAACCATGGAGCACCTGTTTCTTTTCAGGATGGCCCCACGACGTCAGCCAGCTAGGGTTCTGAGCTTTGTACGAGAAGGCAACCCACTGAGTGACAAGGCCTCGGTGCAGGGACCCATTACAGTGGAGGCACCGGCGGTACCTCTACCCGCCGAACCACCGATTCCACCAGCCCCAGCAGGTGAGAGTGCATGTCACTTGAGTGCACTGCATGAGTTTCAGGGTCAGAGACCACCCAAGTTCCGTGGGGAGACGGACCCTCAGGTAGCTGAGGATTGGCTAGAGGCTGTTGTTTGAGTTTTCAGATTAGTAGGGACACCAGCTGACCTCATGGTGATCCTTGCGGTGAGTCTTCTGCACACGGCTGTAGGTAGATGGTGGAGCCTGATGCTCCAGGTGCACGACGAGGAATCTCTCCTTTGGTCGGACTTCGAGAGCCTTTTTTTCTCAGAGTTCGTTCCAACCACCGTCCGTACGGTGCACATCCAGGAGTTACTACAGCTGTGGTCAGGCAACATGTTAGTAGCCCAGTACTCGGTGATATTTACTGATCTCTCACGCTACTCCACAGACACGGTAAGGGACCCATTCTTCTGGGCCCAAACCTTCGAGCAGGGACTGGGGCATGAGATCATGGCTTCGATGATCTCCCTTAGTATTCCGAAACAGGCAGGAGTACTAGAGTGAGCCCTTCTTGTAGAGAGCTTTCTTGCTGAGCCTACACCAGCAGTGAGACCTACCGCATGGCAGCATGTAGCGGAGTCTTCTGCAGCTGGCAGTCGACGGATGTCATAGGGGTCCAAGAGGACTAGAAAATCTGGTGGATGACCTCATAATACTGGTTCGGAGGTGCGGGGAACACGCAGCAGAGCCATTCATACAAGTGTCAGACAGTACTATGCATGAGGCAGGCAGGGCCACATGGCTCATGACTGCCCGACCTGCTGTGCTAAGGAGCATCAGATGGTTGAGGGACCACCCAGGCAGAGGTAGAGGTTCGACTGTGGAGGCTCATAGGGAGCAGGCAGACGAGGCAGAGGAGCTGGCCGTGTAGCAAGTGGTGGACGACGCTTTGGAGCTCTACCACCACCCCCACCAGGAGGTCCACCCCGACCATAGGGAGCTGGCAGTCATAGGTAGTCTCAGCATCAGGAAGTGGAGGCCTACGACCACGACGCACCTGAGATGATTCGAGGTACTATCTGTGGCTACTCCACCCTTGCTGCAGTTCTTATAGACACAGGAGCGAGGGTATGTTTAACCGAGGGTATGTTTAACCTCCTGTATAAATAATTCTAGAATATAAAATATGATTTAAATTTCATATATATTTATAATAATAATATGTACAATAGACATATATATGAAATGTAAAACACCATTTATGGAGACGGTGGGTCGTACATACGCATAAACGTTGTTTCCGTTTTCATATCGTATTGAACAGAACTAAGGGAATAAGATATATGTAAGTACCTATATATATATATATATCTAGTAGAAATATTATCTCATATATTACATACTTATTAATGATATATATTTTATAATCATCATTTAATGGTGAACGTGGAAATTAATATCATCGCATTTGTGGAGACGATAATCCGTACGTACGCATGAGCGACAATATCATTATTTTGATATTGAAATAATATATAATTGGATTTTATATCATATATTCAAAATCATTATCATGTTATATTTATTATTTACATCAATTAAACATCATTATTATACCCTTCAAAATAATAATGTATTGAATAACAATTACACCACGACGTGGAGACGGTAAGCCGTACGTACGCACGTATGGTGACATGTCATTCAAAGGATGGATAGAATAATGAATATGGTTGTACCATATTTATAATAACATCACAGTATATTGAAGATACTAGAGTTATTATTTTAGAATGGAAACAACAAATAAAGAGGAAGTGGAAGAAGAAAAGAACATGAAAGATGTGATGAAATATTTACCTCTTCTTCAGGTTCTTTCTTTTGATTTGATCAAAAGAGATCCTTAGGTCTGCTTTATGACTAAAGGAAGACCTCTAGGATGAAGGTAGGATAGTTGAGAGGGTATTTGGGTAGGGTTTGGCTGAGCCAAATGGATTTGAAGGTGTGAATTTTAGAGAAGGTGGAGTTCCCTTTTATAAGAGGGGTGAGGGGAACCTTAGGAAAACATTGAAATATTATTTTATAATAAAATAATTTTCAGTTTCTAATGGCTCAAAAATAAATTATTTAAAGTATAAGGTGTGTATGTGTCTAAAAACACTCAACCAATATGTTTTAGACAGGTTGGGGTCACTATATTAACCTTATCTTTTAGATTTAACTGTTTTTTAAATAGTTTGACATTTACCATGTCTCTTTGTATTTTTATATTATATGGTTAACAAACTTACTATATACTTCCAATAGAACCCCAAGTGGTTCATTAATGATACACCTATAATTATATAAGTATTTTTTTTCCGAACCTTATATTTTTATAAATAGAATATCAATTAATAATATAATATTTTTTTAATAACACTTTTATGTCAATTTTGACACTATTTGGTATTTTGTTTTTTTCTAAATTCATAACAGCATTATTAATTCAAAATAAATTCATCTAAAAAACCCTAATAAGTAATATTAACTTTTAAAATTAGTGTAATTTGTAAAAAGTCTCAAATGAATTTTATTTGGATATTTATAACATCAATTATTTTTATCTTTCATTAATACCGTAATTACTACATCATCATTGTGTTACAAATAAATTGAATTATTTAATGTCTAAAAAATATAAATAAAATACCATTATGTAGGAAATATTTTTATATTTATAATTAATTTTTATAGTTGAATTTATCTTATGTTTAACCCTATATTAAAAATGGTTTAGTTATTAAAATTTGAATTTAACACTTTAACTCTTCTTTGAATTAAATAATAATAAATGTCCTAATCTAATTAAAGTGGACCTAAATGATCATATTTTATTCATAAGGTTGTTTTGGTCGAATTAAACTTATCCAATAGAATTAGGACATGTTTTAGGGTAATAATAATATCATTTTTACCCTTAATTACCCTATTTACTTTTAACCGTGGTAAATAAAAGTAAAAAGTTGCTATTAACAAAAAATTATTTTCATATTATTGAACCACATTTTATTTAATGATATCAACCGTTTCTCTTAGATTTTTGAAATTCAACTCACATATGCGGTAAAATTATGTTTTATGTAAATTTGCAAATGCTCCTATGAGGTGGGTAAAAGACGGTAACAAGTTCAATAAAAATTTTATATATCTAAAATAATTATAAACTAACTCCAATAAATTAAATTGAACTTATATAGTCATTATGTATCTATTTTGACCTAAAATAAATTTAAATAAAATAAAAAATTATTTAAATAAAAAGTTCTTTTTAAACAATAACTCACTGTTTTTCAATATTTATCAAAATTGAATGTTTTCAGAAAAATTCCAAAAATTCTCCCCAAGATAAATTTGATATTACAAATTCCATAATGAATTCTATTTTACCAAATTCAAAACATAGAATTTTCATTTATTAATATAAAATTATTTCCCGTTGTCAAAATCAAAAGGCATTTTTTTAAGAAATAATAACTATCAAAAGATTGACACTTGTTTATGTCCAATTTCAAAGTGAAATTACTTAAAAGGACAACAATTGAATAAAATGGTAAAAATATAATCTATTTATACTTCCAAAACATTAAAATGTATAATTTAACACTAAAAATTATTTTGATTAAAAAATTGGTTTTTAGTTAAAATATAGTATTTTTTCACTATTCACCGAAATTTGAAAGTTATCAGAAAAACACCAAAAATTTATTGAAACTAAATTATTATGTCATAATTATAAAAAAAGAAGTTTATTTTGTCAAATTGAATATATAAAAGTTTCAAATATTGGATTTAACAAGGGTTCACAATTAAAAGGCTGTAAAAGTGCATTTTTTGAAAAATACTTCTTTTATATGAAAAAAATTAAATAGTTCTTACATTATGTCTAAGAAACTCATAATATGGATTCTAAAATTATAAGGATTATAAAATGTTCAAAATTAAATTAGTACTATTCATAATCGATTTTGAATGGCTAGTTTAGTAAGTCATGGTGCGCTTGAACTTGATGTTGCATATAGTGCATGTTATTGAATTAATTTGAAGAAATAACGTACTATGAAATCTTGGGCTATTAAATTTTTCCCTCCTTTAATAAATTGAATCCTCTCAATTTGAAATTGTTCTTCAAAAATAAAAGGTTGAAAATAGAAAATACCATTGTGGGAAAACCCACATCAGAAATTGGTTTAATAAAATTTAGTCTTAATAAGAGGAAAAGGGGAATGAAAAAGTCACCACCAATTTATGATCTTGATTAGGAGAACATTGGTGGAAATTAGAGACACATAATTGAAGTAAAAACATAAATATTTATAGGGAGTGATTGAGGTCATCAGTGACAAACAATTGTAGAATTGAGGGCCTCAAATCCATCAATCTATATTGATTTAAAATATCATCGGTTCAACAAAACATAAGGTATTAGGATAACAAATTTTTAGTTTTAAGATCCCTTAACTAAATTTTAAGAATTAATTTCTTCCAATAATAAGAGAAGAAATAATATATATACTTCACAAGTAGAGTTCCATCCTTTAAATAATTTATACCACAAACCCATCTTACACTCTAAAAGATAATAGAACTTAACAAATATTCTATTTATCCTATTTGTATAGGGTTCCAAAAAATGAATTTATAATTCACCTATCAGACCCTTTAAAAAAGGAAACTACATTATACAATCTAGGGACTTCACGTAGTCCAGTGGTAGGTGATAAATCCCAATCGCACAGTGGTTCTAGGTTTGATTCCTGTAGCTTTTTCCGACGTGACAGGATGTCACATGGTCTGCATGTTGTCCTTTTTATAAAAATCCTAAAATAACCTTAAAAATAGTATCCAATTTCAAACTTAATGTATTCAAACCTTTAGACTTATCCAAAAATTTTCTATCCAAACTTACAGTTCAAAAGTTATAAGGAAGTTAAACACAGTGAAGATCCTATTTTCCACATAATAACATGTGAACACCTTCAACATGTATTCTTTTAAAACATGGTAACACCCTAAATTACCATAAAACCTTATTGATTACATTCATGCTACCATATTCTTATAGAATACTGGATATATTCCTTCTATCCAAAAATGTTGTAAACTCCAACAATGATGGAATATACAAATCACTAATTTGTTTCAAGGTTGTCAAGAATATCTAATATAATTTATCCAAATAAATCGTGTATTATTCCAAAATCACTACCCCAGTATCATAAACATATTATTGTTTATATTTCTCTCAACCATATATTTTTCTAAAATTTAACCTGCAATTGAGTCACTTTTCTTGGTTCCACACAATCTCAAGTCTTCAATGAAATAGTATTGCAGTACAATCCTTATATACTTTATAATTATTTTAACATGTACATCATTAATACAATACTCAAATGACACAATAATTTAATATCAAATTAAGAAATCTAATCATTCCTCTTCATCTTCATTAGTATCATAACTTTATTATTATCCAATAGTAGTATTTGGGATATACTTTGATGATTTGGAAATTGATTTGCGCAGTGTCCCAAATCCTTGCAGATGAAGCATTGTACATTTGAAACTTTTTTCTTACCCTTGCAATCACATAATTGGTGTCCTTTTTCCACACTTATAAAAAACTCTCATTCCCTTCAAGCATTTACCAAGGTGATTCTTTCTATAGTTATCACATATGGAAAAATCCCTTTTTTACCTCTTCCCTTTATCCATATTTCTCTCTTCCATCATTTTCTTCTCTTGATTCCCTTCAAATCCATAAGATTCATAGAATTATTTATTTATCTTATTAACACATGATATTATTCCTTCATATGTTGAGAATACAAGGGAGACTATTTCCCTTCTAAATGTTTGCTTAATAATGTGAAAGATATGATCATTCTTACTCTTTGGATCATACGTATTGCTGGAGTTCACAATCCTTCAACTGTGTGCCATTTCTATACAATGGCATACACAAGGTCAGTTTATGAATTGCAATTAATAATTACAAACTTGTAAAATACCTAATGTAAATTGAACAGTTTATGGATATAATCTATAATCATAAAAATATTTTCTTTGAGGAGGTATATACTCATAAATACTTCATAATGATTTGTAAAGAAAATGAGAATTATCCTAAGCATATCCCTTAAGAGTGTCGTAACTAAGAGTGCAGCAAGGCCCATTTTTGTGTACCAGTCCCCGTTTGAGTCTAGCTCAAAGCGGGGTTTTCAGGTTTTACCCCTAGGTACATCTGTGCGAGATCCACCTCTACCTTATCGTATCTAGACTGGTATGTATTTTCTTGTAAAACTCACAAAATATCTACATTACCAAAATTCTAGGAAGTTCTTATATACTAATCCTCAAAGTCTATCTTAGGGTTATGTCCTCTAATCAGAGTTTATCTAAATCTAGTTTCAGTGGTTATTGCTAAACTTCCTCTGATACCAACTCTAATGCCCCAACCCCAGTTACCCAGAGTCGGTGCATTATTTTAATACATTGACATGGTTACAAGGAATCAAGTCCCGCAAGACAGATTAGTTTAGCATTCTTTGAAAATAGATTACATACATGAATGTTACATTACACATTAGAAAATAAAACACAACATAAATGATTCTTTGATAATGCCAGTAATCCCCTAGTTTAACCTTGATTATCAGTCATAATACACTTCTTGGAATCCTGGTAAAAATAAAACATTGGAAGGGGTGAGCTCAGATGTTCAGTAAGGATAAAAATATAGAAAAATATTTCATAAATAAGAATAAAATTTAAAGAAATGTATAAAACTAAAACAAAAACTTTTTAAACTTAAACTTCTGAATAATACGGAAAAGATAAAATCAAATAATGCCATTTACTTATTCACATGGATATTCTACTAGTTGAATAATCACATGCAATATCAATAGCCACTTTCATAATGATAGAATTCATAATACCAAACTTCATAACCACATAGTCAAGGCCTTGTGCCAAGGCTACAAGTAAGATTTTGTCAAGGCCTTGTTCCAAGACACTAGTTTGTCTCATGAGACCTACCGATGCATCGAGGAGCTATAGCGAGCTCCACCAGTCATTTACTAATCCCAATGCATTCCTCATATGAAAAGGTTTAAGAATAACATAAACATTCATATGAAAAATAGCATACGAAATGTCAATGCTTTATCCATAAACTATGAATGGTATAAAAATAACACATCCACAATCAAACATATCACAAAAACTTCAATACAGTATGGAAGTTTTTTATCATAATAAATCAACTTCAAATAAGTTTAAAATCCATAAAAGGATGTTGATATGGATTAAAATGATTTTTAAAACTCTTTGAGAGAAATATCCCTTTTTCATAAATAAATTTAAAAGTCCCATAATTTATAAAGGAAGACATTTAATGAAATTTTTTAATCAAAGTTTCCCATACCACTTTGAAACTTTTTAAAGGAATTAACATTTTAAAAACATTCATTTCCATATAAATAAATCCTTAAAAACCATTTTGAAAACATGGACATTAATGGGAATGATTTAGAAGAATAAATATTTAGAATATTTAAAATTCTGTTTTAGTAAAAAAGTACCTTAAAAATAATCCCTTTGAAAACTATTTTATGAAACATGGAGATGGATAATAAATATGTCCAAGTATATACTTATGTAAAAAAACCTTGGATAATAAAGAGATTGTGAAATTAATCATTACCTTATACTTTCCTTTCGTTGAGGTTACGTTTAACCTCCTGTATAAAGACCGTAGTATGTTATTAAATTATACCAGAAAAATATTAATATTTATGATATCATACATGATTCATTTATGACTTTATACTACTAATTTAATAATAATTTCCATGTTAAATTAACATTTTGGGTAAAAATCGCTTTCTTTATCGTACGTGTTTTGACTTGTTACTCTTGATTGTATCACATAGATAATGATTTAAATAATTCCTGAATATAAAACATGATTTATATCTCATATATATTTAGAGTATAAATATGTACAATAGATATATATATTAAATGGAAAACACCGTTTATGGAGACGGTAGGCCGTACGTACGCATAAACGATGTTTCCGTTTTTATATCGTATTGAACGGAACTAAGTGAATAAGATATATGTAAGTACCTAAATATATATATATCTCTAGTATCATTATTATTTCATATATTACATACTTATTAATGATATGTATTTTATAACCATCATTGAATAGTGAACGTGGAAATGAATCTCATCGCATTTGTGGAGACGGTAATCCGTACGTACGCACGAGTGACAATATCATTATTTTGATCTTAGAATCATATATAATTGGATGATATATCATATATAAAGAATCATTATATTGTTATATTTATTATTTATGTCAATTACACATCATTATTGTATCCATCCAAATAATAATGTATTGAATAACAATTACACCACGACGTGGAGACGGTAAGACGTAGGTACACACATATGGAGACATGTCATTAAAAGGATGGATAGAATAATGAAAATGGTTGTAACATATTATTTATAACATCACAATATATTTAATATACTAGAGTTATTATTTTATAATGGAAAAAAAAAGAATGATGTAGTGGAAGAAGAATGGGACTTGAAAGAGGTGATGAAATATTTACCTCTTATTCGGGTTATTCTTTTTGATTTGATCAAAAGGGCTCCTTAGGTTGAATTTAGGACTAAATGAAGGCCTATAGGATGAAGGTATTACAGTTGAGAGGGTATTTGAGAAGTGGTTGGCTGAACCAAATGGATTTGAAGGTGTGAATTTTAGAGAAGGAGGAGTTCCCTTTTATAAGAGGGGTGAGGGGCACCTTAGGAAAACATTGAAATATTATTTTATAAGAAAATAATTTTCGGTTTCTAATGGATAAAAAATAAATTATTTAAAGTATAAGGTGGGGATGGGTCGAAAACTAATCAATAAATATGTTTTAGACAGGTTCCGGACACTATATTAACCTTATCTTTTAGATTTAACTCTTAGTTAAATAGTTTGACATTTACCATGTCTCTTTGTATATTTATATTATATGGTTAAGAAACTTACTATATACTTTGAATAGAACCCCAAGTGGTTCATTAATGATACACCTATCATTATATAAGTCTTTTGGTTTAACCTTATATTTTTATGAATAGAATATCAATTAATAATATAGTATTTGTTTTAAAAACACTTTTATGTCAATTTTGACATTATTTGGTATTTTGTTTCTTATAAATTCATAACAGCACTATTACTTCAAAAAATAATTCATCTAACCAACCCTAATATGTCATATTAACCTATAAAATTAGTGTAATTCATAAAAAGTCCCAAATTACATTTATTTGGATATTTATAAAATCAATTCTTTTAATCTTTCATTAATACGGTAATTACTGCATCATCATTGGGTCATAAATAAATTTAATTATTTAATGTCTAAAAAACATAAATAAAATACCATTATTTTGGAAATACTTTTATATTTCTAATGAATATTTATAGTCTAATTTATCTTATGTGTAACCCTATATTAAAAATGTTTTAGTTATTAAATTTGAATTTAATACTTTTAACTCTTCTTTGAATTAAATAGTAATAAATGTCCTAATATAATCCAAATGAAACTAAAGGATAATATTTTATTTATGAGGTTGTTTTTTGTCAAATTACACTTATCCAATAGAATTAGTACATGTGTTAGGGTAATAATAATATCATTTTTACCCTTAATTACCCTATTTACTTTTAACTATGGTAAATAATGTAAAAAGTTACTATTCACCAAAAATTATTTTCATCTTATTGAACCACATTTTAATTATTGATATCAAATGTGTCTCTATGATTTTTGAAATTCAACTCACAGAAGTGGTAAAATTAAGTTGAATGTAAATTTGCAAATGTTGCTAGGAGGTGTGTAAAAGACGGTAACAAGTTGAATAAAATTTTTATATATCTAAAATCATTATAAAATGACTCCAATGAATTAAATTGAAATTATATAGTTATTATGTATATATTTTGACCTAAAATATATTTAAATAAAATAAATAATTATCCAAATAAAAAGTCATTTTTTAACAATAACACATTGTTTTTCACTATTCATCAAAAATTGAAAGTTTTCAGAAAAATATCAATAATTCACCCTAAGATAATTTTGATATTCCAAATTCAATAATGAATTCTATTTAACAAAATTAAAAACATATAAGTTTCATTTATTAATTTAAAATTAATTCCTGTTGTCAAAACTAAAAGGCGTATTTTTAAGAAATAATAACTATCAAAAGATTGACACATGTTTCTGTCCAATTTCAAAGTGAAATTACTTACAATGACCAGAATTGGATTAAATGGTAAAAATATAATATTTTTATACTTCCAAACCATTAAAATGTATAATTTAACACAACAAATTATTTTGATTAAAAAAGTTGTTTTTAGTTAAAATATAGTATTTCTCACTATTCACCCAAATATGAAAGTTATCAGAAAAACACAAAAAAAAATTTCAAACTAAATTATTATGTCCTAATTCTAAATAAGAAGTTTATTTTGTCAAATTTCATATATAAAAGTTTCAAATATTGGATTTAACAAGGTTTCACCATTAAAAGGTGGTAAAAGGGCATTTTTTTAAAAATACTTCTTTTATATGAAAAAAATGAATTAGTTCTTACATTATGTCTAAGAAAATCATAATATGGATTCTAAAATTATAAGAATTATATAAAGTTCACAATTCAGTTACTACTATTCATAACCGCTTTTGAACGGCTAGTTTGGTAAGTCGTGGTACGCTTGAACTCGATGTTGCTTGTAGTGAATGTTATTGAATTACATTGAAAAAATAACATACTTTGAAATCTTGGGGTGATACATTTTTCCCTCCTTTAATAAATGGCGTCCTTACAATTTGAAATTGTTCTTAGAAAATAAAAGGTTGAAAATAGAAAATACCATTGTGGGAAAACCCACATCAGAAATCGGTTTAATAAATTTTGTCTTAATAAGAGGAAAAGGGGAATGAAAAAGTCACCACCAAATTATGATATTTATTAGGAGAACATTGGTGGAAATTAGAGAAACATAATCAGAGGAAAAATGAAAATATTTTTGGGGAGTGATTGAGGTCATCAGTCAAAAACAATTATAGAATTGAGGGCCTCAAAGCCATCAATCTATGATGATTTAATATATCATCGGTTCAATGAAACATAAGGTATGAGGATAACACATTTTTAGTTTTAAAATCCCTTAACTAAAGTTTAAGAATAAATTTCTTCATAGAATAAGAGAAAAAAATATATATATACTTGGCAAGTAGAGTTCCATCCTTTAACTAATTTCTACCACAAACTCATCTTTCAGTCTAAAAGATAATAGAACTAAAAACTATATTCTATTTATCATATTCGTATAGGGTTCCAAAAAAATGAATTTATAATTCACTTATCAGACCCTTTAATAAACAAAACTACATTATACAATCTAGAGACTTCACGTAGTCCAGTGGTAGGTGATAAATCCCAATCGCACTATGGTTCTGGGTTTGTTTCACGCAGCTTTGTCCGACACGACGGGTTTTCACACGGTCTGCGTGTTATCCTTTTTATAAAAATCCTAAAATAACCTCAACAATAGTATCCAATTTCAAACTTAATCTATTCCAACCTTTAGACTTATCCAAAATACTTCAATCCAAATTTACAGTTCAAAATTTATAAGGAAGTTAAACACAATAAAGATCCCTTTTTCCAAGTAATAACATGTGAACACCTTCAACATGTATTCTTTAAAAACATGATAACACCCTGAATTACCATAAAACCTTATTGATTACATTCATGAACCCTTATTCTTATAGAATACTGGATATATTCCTTCTATCCAAAAATGTTTTAAACTCCAACAAAGATGAAATATACAAATCATTAATCTGTTTCAAGGATGTCAATAATATCCAATATAATTTAGCCAAATCAATCATGTATTATTCCAAAATCACTACCCCAGTATCAAAACCATATTATGGTTTATATTTCTCTTAACCATATATTTTCCAAACATTTAAACTAAATTGAGTCACTTTTCTTGATCCCACACAATCTCAAGTCCTTAAGGAAATAGTATTGTAGTACAATCCTTATATACTTTATAATTCGTATAACATGTACATCATTAATACAATACTCAAATGACACAATACTTTAATAACAACGTAAGAAATCTAATCATTCATCTTCATCTTCGTTAGTATCAAAAATTTATTATTATCCAATAGCGGCATTTGGGGTATACTGTGATGATTTGGACATTTATTTGTGTAGTGTCCCAACTCCTTGCAGATGAAGCATTGTACATTTGAAACTTTTTTCTTACCCTTGTAATCACATACTTGGTGTCCTTTTTCCACACTTATAACAAAATCCCATTCCCTTCAAGCATTTACCAAGGTGATTCTTTCCATAGTTATCACATATGGGAAAATCCTTCTTTTCCCTCTTCCCTTTATCCATCTTTCTCTCTTCCATCCTTTTCTTCTCTTGCTTCCCTTCAAAGCCATATGACTCATAGAATTATTTACTTATCTTATTAACACATGATACTAGTACTTCATATGTTGAGAATACATGGGAGACTATTTCCCTTCTAAATGTTGGGTTAATACCGTGAATAATATGATCCTTCTTACTCTTTGGATCATATGTATTGTTGGAGTTCACATTGCTTCTACTGGGCGCCATTTCTATATAATGGCATACACTAGGTCAGTTTATGAATTGAAATGAATAATTTCAAACTTGTAAAGTACCTAATGTAAATTGAACAGTTTATGGATATAATTCATAATCATATAAATATTTTCTTTGAGGAGGTATATACTCATAAATCCTTCATAATTATTTGTAAAGAAAATGAGAATTATCCTAAGCATATCCCCCGGGAGTGTTGTAACCAAGAGTGCAGAAAGGCTCATTTTCGTGCACCGGTTCTCGTTTGAGTCTAGCTCAAAGAAGTGTTTTTGGGTTTTACCCCTAGGTACATCTGTGCTAGACCTGCCTCTACCTGCTCGTATCCAGACAAGGATGTATTTGCTTGAAAAACTCACAAAATATCTACATTACCAAAATTATAGGAAGTTCTTCTATACTAATCCTCAAAGTCTATCTTAGGGTTATATGATCTAATCAGAGTTTATCTAAATCTAGTTTCAAAGATTATTGCTAAACTTCCTCTAATACCAATTGTTACACCCCGACCCCAGTTACCCAGAGTTGGTGCATTATTTTAATACATTGACAAGATTACAAGGAATCAAGTCCCGCAAGACCGGTCAATTTAGCAGTCTTGGAAAATAGATTACATACATGAACGTTACATTACACAGTAGAAAATAAAACACAACATAAATGATCCTTTGAGAATGCCATTAATCCCGTAGCTTAACCTTGCTTATCCATCACAATACACTTCTTGGAATCCTAGGAAAAATAAAACATAGAAAGAGATGAGCTCAGATACTCAGTAAGGATAACAATATTGCAGAATCTTTCATAAATAAGCATAAACATTTAAGGTAATGTTTAATACTAAAACAAAATCCTTTTAAGGTTAAACTTCGGAATAATATGGAAATGATAAAATCAAATGAAATTTACTTATTCACCTGGATATTCTACTAGTTAAATAATCACATGCAATATCAATAGCCACTTTCATAATGATTGAATTCATAATGCTGGACTTCATAAACACCTAGTCAAGGACTTGTGCCAAGTCTATAAATAAAATTTTGTCAAGGCCTTGTGCCAAGACAGTAGTTTGTCTCAATAGACCTACCGATGCATCGAGGTGCTATAGCGGGCTCCACCCGTCACTTACTAAGTCCAATGCATTTCTCATATGAAAAGGTTTAAACATAACATAAACATTTTTATTAAAACTAGCATATGAAATGTCAATACTTTATCCATAAAGTATGAATGGTATAAAAATAACACATCCACAGTCAAACATATCACAAAACCTTCAATACAATATGGAAGTTTTGTATCATAATAAATCAACTTCAAATAAGTTTAAAATCCATCAAAGTATGTTGATATAGATGAAAATGATTTGTAAAACTCTTTGAGAGAAATATACATTTTTCATAAAAAAAATCAAAATTCACACAATTTATAAAGGAAGGCATTAAAGAATTTTTTGAATCAAAGTTTCTCATACCACTTTTGAAACTTTTTAAAGGAATTAACATTTTAAAAACATTCACGTCCATATAAATAAATCCTTAAAAACCATTTTGAAAACATGGACATTAATGAGAATGATTTAGAAGAATAAATATTTACAACATTTAAAATAATGCAATAGTAAAAAAGTACCTTAAAAAGAATCCCTTTGAAAACTATTTTATGAAACATGGACATGGATAATAAATATGTCGCAGTAGATACTTACGTAAAAAACCTCGGATAATAAAGAGATTGTGAAATTAACCCTTACCTTGTACTTTCTTTTAGTCGAGGGTACGTTTAACCTCCTGTATAAAGACCGTACATTATGAGAAAAGTGGGTATTTGCGACGGGAATTTATCCCGTCACAAAAGGTCCCATGAAATACGTATTTGCAACTAGAGTCTTTTCCCGTCGCAAATAGTAGGTTAATTGCGACGGGAATAGCCAACTCGTCGCAATAGGTTTGGCATGGTTTGTGAGGCAAAATGAGGGAAGGGTATTTGCGAAGGGGATGCATCCCCGTTGCAATAGCCCAGAGGCGGTAAATGCTATTTGCGACAAGCAAAGCTGCCCATCGCAAATAGTATCTGTATTTTCGATGGGACCCGTCGCAAATGCCCTTTTAACCGCCGATTGTAATTAATGCGGGCGAGGGTATTTGCAACGAGCCCGTCGCAAAAGCCCAGCGGCAGTAAATACCATTTGCGACAGGAAAATTTGCCCGTCGCAAATCGTATGTCGGAAGGTGGTATTTGTGACGGGTCCCATCGCAAATACCCTTTTAACCGCGGACCGTAATTAATGCGGGCGAGGGTATTTGCGACAGGCCCTGTCGCAAATATCACTATTTGGGACGGTTTTCCCGTCGCAAATAAACCCGTCGCAACTAATCTAACCTATATATACCCTCATCCGTTTTTTTTTCAAATCACTCAGATCTTCCTCTCTTTCTCTCTTCATTCTGTAGTTTTAAGGGGAAAATTTCTTTTAGTTGAAGTTTTTTATACGAGACCTATTGGAAGGCGCCAATACCTTCAGAATATCAAAATTTAAGGTATTTATTTATTATTTTTTTATATTAATTTTAATTGTTGTTTATTAGTTCTAATTAAATTAGATTTAAATTAATTTTTATTTTTATTTATTTTTAGTAAGAAATTGATATTGGTAGTGATAATTATAAATAATTATTGTTAATTTGCTATAATTAGAGATTATTATAGATAATTAGCAGAATTTAGTTATAATTAGAGATATTTAGTAATAATTAGATATAATTAGTAATAATTAGATATAATTTGTCATAATTAGACACAATTAGTAATAATTAGAAATAATTAGTAATAATTAGACACAATTACTAATAATTAGATATAATTAGTAATAATTAGTAATAATTAGTAATAATTAGACATAATTAGTAATAATTAGTAATAATTAGTAATAATTAGACATAATTAGTAATAATTAGTAACAATTAGTAATAATTAGTAATAATTAGTAACAATTAGTAATAATTAGATATAATTAGTAATAATTAGATATAGTTAGTAATAATTAGTAATAATTAGTAATAATTAGTAATAATTAGTAATAATTAGTAATAATTAGTCATAATTAGTCATAATTAGTCATAATTAGATATAATTAGTCACAATTAGATATAATTAGTCATAATAAGATATAATTAGTAATAATTAGATATAATTAGTCATAATAAGATATAATTAGTAATAATTAGATATAATTAGTAATAATTAGATATAATTAGATATAATTAGATATAATTAGATATAATTAGTAATAATTAGTAATAATAAGTAATAATTAGTAATAATTAGTAATAATTAGTAATAATTAGTAATAATTAGTAATAATTTGTAATAATTAGTAATAATTAGTAATAATTAGTAATAATTAGATATAATTAGTAATAATTAGATATAATTAGTAATAATTAGTAATAATTAGTAATAATTAGTAATAATTAGTAATAATTAGTAATAATTAGTAATAATTAGTAATAATTAGTAATAATTAGTAATAATTAGTAATGATTAGTAATAATTAGTAATGATTAGTAATAATTAGTAATAATTAGTAATAATTAGTAATAATTAGTAATAATTGGTAATAATTCGTAATAATTAGTAATAATTATTAATAATTAGTAATAATTAGTAATAATTATTAAGAATTAGTAACAATTAGTAACAATTAGTAACACTTAGTAACAATTAGTAACAATTAGTAACAATTAGTAACAATTAGTAACAATTAGTTACAATTAGTAACAATTAGTAACAATTAGTAACAATTAGTAACAATTAGTAACAATTAGTAACAATTAGTAACAATTAACAACAATTAGTAACAATTAGCAACAATTAGTAATAATTAGTAATAATTAGTAATAATTGGTAATAATTAGCAATAATTAGTAATAATTATCTCACTTTCCCTTCTCATCTATAAGAATTATATCACATGACCCTTTACATAGACCATAATTATCTCACATGCCCTTCTCATCTATAAGAATTATCTCACATGCCCCTTTACATAGACCATTCTTCCTTGAATAAATAACAATTAATAATAATTAGTAATAATTAGTAATAATTAGTAATAATTATCTCACAAGCCCTTCTCATCTATAAGAATTATCTCACATGACCCTTTACATAGACCATTCTTCCTTGAATAATTACTAATAATTAGGAATAATTACTAATAATTAGGAATAATTACTAATAATTAGGAATAATTACTAATAATTAAGAATAATTACTAATAATCATGAATAATTACTAATAATCAGGAATAATTACTAATAATTAGGAATAATTAGTAATAATTATCCATAACTATCTATAATTAGCTATAACTGGCTATAATTAGCTATAATTAGCTATAATTAGCTATAATTAGCTATAATTAGCTATAATTAGCTATAATTACGAATAATTAGCTATAATTAGCTATAATTAGTAATAATTAGCTATAATTAGGAATAATTAGTAATAATTAGCTATAATTAGCTATAATTAGTAATAATTAGTAATAATTGGTAATAATTAGGAATAATTAGTAATAATTAGTAATAATTAGGAATAATTAGTAATAATTTGTAATAATTTGTAATAATTAGTAATAATTGGTAATAATTAGTAATAATTGGTAATAATTAGTAATAATTAGAAATAATTAGTAACAATTAGTTATAATTAGTTATAATTAGTAATAATTAGTAATAAATAGTAATAAATAGTAATAAATAGTAATAATTATTAATAATTAGTAATAATTAGTAATAATTAGTAATAATTATCTCACATGCCCTTCTCATCTATAAGAATTATCTCACAAGGCCCTTTACATAGACCATTCTTCCTTGAATAATTTCTAATAATTAGGAATAATTACTAATAATTAGGAATAATTATGAATAATTAGTAATAATTAGTAATAATTAGCTATAATTAGCTATAATTAGCTATAATTAGTAATAATTAGCTATAAATAGCTATAATTAGCTATAATTAGCTATAATTAGTAATAATTAGCTATAATTAACTATAATTAGCTATAATTAGCTATAGTTAGTTATAATTAGTAATAATTAGCTATAATTAGCTATGATTAGGTATAATTAGTAATAATTAGCTATAATTAGCTATAATTAGTAATAATTAGATATAATTAGTAATAATTAGATATAATTAGTAATAATTGGGAACAATTAGGAATAATTAGTAATAATTATGAATAATTAGTAATAATTAGTAATAATTAGTAATAATTATGAATAATTAAGAATAATTATGAATAATTAGTAATAATTATGAATAATTAGGAATAATTAGAACTAATTAGCAATAATTATGAATAATTATGAATAATTAGAACTAAATAGAAATAATTAGGAATAATTATGAATAATTAGGAATAAATAGGAATAAATAAGAATAAATAGGAATAAATAGGAATAAATTGTAATAATTAGTAATAAATTGTAATAATTAGTAATAAATTGTAAAAATTAGTAATAAATAGTAATAAATTGCAATAATTAGTAATAAATTGTAATAATTAGTAATAATTAGTAATAAAACATAATAATTAGTAATAAATAGTAAATATAATTATATTTAATTATTACAAATAAAAAAATTATATTATCAACATTTATGAAAAAATAATATAAATATTATTAAAATAATAAAAAATTTATAAAATATTAAAATTATCAATATTCGCAAGAGGCTTTGCTCTATTCTTAACATGTTTAAATCTCAAAGGGTCGCCAATTGTCAGGTCATGCATAATAAAAAGTTTGTGTCATCCATGTCCAATGTAAACTCTATAATTTTCCTTAATTGGTTGATCACCTTGCAAGTAGCGTTGCAATAGGACAACCCAAGTCATGCCCTTCTCATCTATACGAATTATCTCACATGACCCTTTACATAGACCATTCTTCCTTGAAAATTTAAGGGAAAGATACTGATGTCCCATCAAATTTTTAAGGAAGAATGATCTTTGTAAAGGGACCAAGATGATTCTTAGAGACGAGAACGACATTACTTTGGTCTACCTATTGCAACACTACTTGCGAGGTGATCAACCATGCAAGGACAATTATAGAGTTTACATTGGACATGGGTGACACAAACTTTTTATTGCACATGACCTGAAAATTGGTGACCCTTTGAGATTAGAACATGTTAATAATAGAGAAAAGACTATTGTGAATATTGATAATTTTAATATTTTATAAATGTTTTATTATTTTAATAATATTAATATTGGTTTTTTATAAATATTGATAATATAATTTTATTATTAGTAATAATTAGTAAATGAAATCTGTTTGGATAATGAAGGGAAAATTTGTAATCATCTCCACAATGATGATTACCAAATTTTCTTTCATTATTCAAGCAGTTTTCATTTTTCTAAGTATTGATATGTATTGCTAAATTATTAATAAATTGAAATAATTAGTAATAAATTGTAATAATTAGTAATAAATTGTAAGAATTAGTAATAATTAGTAAACGAAATATGCTTGGATAATGAAGGGAAAATTTGTAATCATCTTCACAATGATGATTACCAAATTTCCGTTCATTATTCAAGCAGTTTTCATTTTTCTAAGTATTTGTATGTATTGCTAAATTAGTAATAAATTGTAATAATTAGTATTAATTAGCAATAAATTGTAATAATTAGTAATAAATTTTAATAATTAGTAATAAATTGTAATAATTAGTAATAAATAGTAATAAATAGTAATAAATAGTAATAAATAGTAATAATTAGTAATAATTATCAATAATTAGTAATAGTTAACAATAAATTGTAATAATTAGAAATAAATTGTAATAATTAGCAATATATAGGAATAAATAGGAATATATAATAATAAATAGGAATAAATAAGAATATTTAGTCATAATTAGTAATAATTAGTTAGGAGTAGTTAGGAACAGTTAGGAAGAAATTTTAATAAATTTTAATAAATTTTAAGAACTTGGCACAATTTCCAGTGGATTGACGACACTCCTTTTGCTCGATGAATTTTCTCCTTTCAACTCTCACTGACTCAAAACATTATGAGAAATGTGCTGCTACATAGACATATTCAATCTTGTATGCACAATATTGGATAGGAATTCGTAGGATCATATTTTTTATAATGTTTTCAGGCGGTGACAGTTAGAAGAAGATGATTAATCGACGAAAAGGGGGCTCTTTTGTCCGACAACTCTTTTACTTGCATCTTTATCACACTGAAATCAGAATGAAGAATCTGGTCGGAGGTACACATATTCATTCTCTTCATATGAGAATGAATATGCGTACCTCCGACCAGATTCTTCATTCTGATTTCAGTTTGAGAAAGATGCAAGTAAATGAGCCGTCGGACAAAAGAGGAGTCGTCAATCCACTGGAAATTGTGTCACCCTTAATTAATGGTAATTATTAAGAATTAGTTGTAATTATTTATATTCTTTTTTCAGATAGTGTTTTTATAATTTCAAATTATTCAAAAATAGTGATGATTTTATATTTTATGTAGAAAAATATGGAATAAAGAAGTCGACATCAGTCATTATTAGATGATTGCGCTTGGATAAATCAGCGCAAAAATACAAATGGTTCTGGTTTAAATCTTATATATATTGATGGTGTTGAAGCTTTCTTAGCATTTTCATCATCAAAACCATAATATGTTTTAGAAGGCACAATTAAGTGTCCTTGTAAAAAATGTTCTCTGAGAATGTTTGACACGGTTGACAACTTTGGGGGACATCTATTGCGATTTGGTTTTCAACCAGATTATGTTTTTTGGTATCAACATGATGAACACAGTTTTAGAGAATATCCTAATAACTTGATTCCATATCCATCATAGTTTCAAAATTTAGTACATGATGTTGCAGGTCCATCTGTGCAACAAAATGAAACTCACGATGATATTGATTTAACTCCTGAGTTGGCACCATACGAATTTTATGAGTTGTTGAGGTCTGCTGAGGATGTATTATATCTTGTTTGCAAGATATGAAAATTATAAGCAGTTGAAAAATTTATGGCTATTAAATCAGATAATGCAATGTCATATAACTGTTTTGATCAGATATTTTCTTTGGTTAAAACACTATTACCTGAAGGAAATGTGTTGCCTACAAATTTCTATGAGAGCAAGAGGCTGGTTCATAATCTGGGCCTTAGTTATCGGAATATTCATGCATGTACAAATGATTGCATCTTACATTCTGGTGAAAATGAGTCCTTGGATAGTTGTCCCACATGTGGAAAATCGAGGTATAAAGAAGATCAACCAGGGAAGTCTAGATTGATTCCAGTAAAACAGTTGAGATATTTCCCCCTTACACCCAGGTTGCAGCGTTTATTTATTTTTCAGAATAAAACATCAATGATGTCCTGGAAAAAAACCAAGATTTCAACTAATAGAAGCTTGAATCATCCATCTGATGGTGATTCATGGAAACATTTTGATCGTCTGCATCTGTCTTTTTCTATAGAAGCCCGAAACGTGCGATTGGGTATTTCTACCGATGGTTTCTGTCTATTTGGTTCTTATGGTAGTCAGTATTCATGTTGTCATGTCTTTATAACTCCGTACAATTTTCCTCTATGGATGTTGATGAAGGATCCTTATATCTTTTTTACTCTATTAATCCCAGGACATCCGAAAAAAAATATTGATATTTATTTGAAACCATTGATTGATGAGTTAAATGCATTGTGGAGTGATGGTGTTAATACATATGATGTTGCTGCGAAACAAAATTTCATATTAAAAGCTGCATTGATGTGGACGATTAGTGACTTTTTGGCATATAGAATGTTATCTGGTTGGAGTACACATGGTCTGAAATCATGTCCTTACTGTATGAAAGAGAACAAAGCCTTTATGCTTGTCAATGGAAAAAAACTTGCTATTTTTATTGTCACCGTAGATTTATTCCAACTAGTCATCCTTTTCGGAGGACCAAATCTCATTTCAGAAAAGGTACAATTGAAAGGGATGAACCTACAAAGATGATCTCAAGTACAAATCTAAAATCAGTTGTATTTTTATTACCTCCCATCATATTTGGACCAACAGTAAACCAACAGAAAATTTATGGATTTGGGAAAGAACATAATTGGATAAAAAGGAGCATTTTTTGGGATCTTCCGTATTGCTCTGATTTGTTGGTTCGCCACATGTTGGATGTTATTCATATTGAGAAGAACTATTTTGATTATTTATTTCATACAATTTTGGATACACCAATTAAGACCAAAGATACTGTAAAGCCATGATTATATCTTGCCAAAATATGCTGGTGACCAGAACTTGAACTATTTGAAAATGTTAGATCACAGAGTTTAATGAAGACAAAATCATCTTATACACTGTCCAAAGAAAGTCTCTTATTATTTTTTCAGTGGATTGCATATTTGAGACTTCCAGATGGCTATGCTTCCAATTAGGGAATATGTGTTAAGAATGGTTATATTACTAGATTAAAGAGCCATGATTGTCATGTTACAATGTAAAGACTAATGCTGATTGGATTAAGAGGTTTGTTGAATTCTATGATTTGGGATTCGATAACAGACATATCATATTTTTTCCGAGACATTTGTGCAGCGACAACAGACTAAGATGTGCTAAGAAAACTGGAATAAGATGTTACTGTAATTATATGTAAACTAGAAAAAATATTCCCACCAGATTTATTTGACTCAATGGAACATATAATATTACATTTTCCACATGAACCTAAATGTGGAGGTCCAATACAGTTTCTATAGATGTACCCATTCAAGAGATGCATGCAAAAATTGAAGAAAAAAGTACGTAACAAAGCATTAGTTGAAGACTCAATTGCTGAAGCTTATTTGCAAGAGGAAATAGCTTTTTTCTACTCTCATTATTTTGAATCTCAATATCCCTCAAAACACAATCACATGGGATGAAATGAGGGTAATTTTAATGAAAAAATGGACAATCAATTATCAGTTTTTAATCAGTCAAATCTTGGTTTTGGTGGAGTTCATGAACGATGGCTTTCAGATGATGAACATCACAGAGCTCATACACATGTTCTGCTCAACTGTGAAGAAATGACATCATTTTTCCTGTGAGTGCTTCTATCACTTATTCTATAATTTATGTTATTGTATTTAAACTTATTTTATTTGTAGGTTATATGATAATCATATCAAGAAACAACTTCCACAAATTATAGCATCATCTCTTGAAGAATGGAGACAAATTTTTTTTCTAAATGGTTTCAAAAACCGGTAACATAAATTATTTATGGTTTAATATCAATTCTGTTTATTATTTATTATATTGATAATTATTTTACAAATTTTTAGGTGTCTCAATATGCTGATAAAATTGATAAGAGACTGTGTATATTGAGTAACCCACCATATTAAATGGTTAAATCTTATAATTCATATGTGGTGAATGGTTTTCGATTTCATACACATGCATATGAGGAATAAAAAAAACAATGAACAATGGAGTTTTCTTGAGAGGATCACATCACAGAGAAACTGAAGTTGACTTTTATGGCATTTTGGATGAAATTATTGAGCTGTGTTATCTAGGGAAAAATTACATAACAATATTTAAATGTTGGTGGTTGGATACTGAGAGAGGCATGTGTGTTCATCCGACTCATGGAATCGTCAATATTAAATATAAAATTCTTCTTGCAGTAAATGAACCATTTTTACTAGCTCAACAATCACATAAAATTTATTATGAAATGTACTATACTACTTCAAGAGACTTGAGCAATTGGTGGAGCATAATAAAAATGAAATCTAAGGATAATCAGTTTACTCAAACTGAATGTGGTTCTGTTAAAATGGAAGGAATTGAAATTTTTCAAGAGACTGCTCAAAATCCATATAATTCATAAAGAGATTTTAATATCGATGATGACACCCCACAATTAAGGATGGATGGTGATGAAGATTTTAATGATGTTGAAAATGAATTTGAAATGACAAGATATGCTGAAACTGAAACTCATATTGATATTGATGATGCTGAGGAGAAAGATGAAGACATTGACATTGACAGCTATGGAGAAGAGGATGAAGATGAACATTGACAAAGTTAAATTCTTGTTATAATCATAACTAATATATATCTATATTAAATAGTTATTTTCAACTATCTGCTAATAACAATCATTTTGTGTTTCAGATGGACTCTGATATATTCCGCGAGTTGCAGGAGAATGATCTACCGTTGGATGAGGGAGATTTTGGATCATCTGACCCTCAGCCTACTGGCGGTTCAGGGGGTATGTGGAGGGGGTGTTGTCTTGCACGACTAATGATTCCTGACCCTATACCCGAGCGACGTCCACATATTGGTTTCGATCCACACACACAGAGGTATGGTAACCTGTATATTTTAGTTAGCTTTCATTAATTTATTTATATATATACCAATTGTTTTATTATTTATTCCTTTTTCATAGTTTTGCGCATGTAGCTATTGGACAGGGGAGCACTATATTGCAGAATTATTTTTCTTAGCCATGGATCACATGAGAATATATTCTCGTTGATGTGTGACGCGACATGTTCCATCATTGGCTGGTACGTAAATAAATAATATTTATTTTGAAATTTATTTTATTAATAACTTGATATTATAAATTATTTGTAGGGTTTATAGTATCCTATCGATGATAGAATGCATGACACTATCCACGCGGCATGGAAGGTTTTTATGCGCGACCGTTTCCGTCAGCTGTTTGCACAATTTGAGAAGGACAACCATTAAGAAAGCATGAGTGACAGAATTTGATGATTCATGTAGAGCTCACTGACCAGAGTACATTTCATCTCATGTTTGGGATGGATTATGTTTACACTGTTTGGGTGGTGGATTTTAGAGGATATCTTCAGTGGGATGACAGAACCGGGGGAGACAGGAGGTGACACATCGAGCTAGTAGCTGTCTATTCAGTTTGTATAGAGAGCATCTGGTAAGTATATTTTTTAAATTTTTTAAATAACTTTAAATATAAACAGTTTATTTTATATTTCTGTAGGTAGTCGAGAATCCCAATATAACAAAGTTCGACATTTATCGGAGGATGTACAGTGATCCAGCCACTGGAGAGATTATAGGTGATTGCCAGAATCAGACTATGGTTAGTATTATTTTTTCAGTTGTACAATTAACTACATATAATATTTTTACAATTTTAATTTTAAATTGGAATTGAAGGAGTAATATGAGGCTGCGACCTCTCAGAAACATGGTAAGGGTCAGGACGAGACGACAGAGCAGACCGGTGCTCACCATTTCAATGTGGCGGCATGGATGCAGGCGACTCGGTATGGCTTTGAGAAGGGCCGAGTAGTTGGTATCGACTCTCATTTAACTCCTGGTACTTATTATGGTACTGTTGCGATGTCAGCATCCAACTCGAGAGGAGCTCATGGAGAGACAGCATCTTCTGGATCACAGTATCAGGAGCAATTGCGAACTCAGGATGATCTTATAGCAACTTTACAGAAGCAGCATGAAGAGATGAGTCGGTGGCAGCAGCAGCAGGAGCAGCATCACGGGGAGGAGTTGCGTCGATTGGAGTAGCGGCAGCAGCAGGAGTATCACGAGAAGATGGAGTACATGCGTCGTCTTACTCGTATTTTTGTGATAGAGTTTTCTCCACCTCCTCCAGACGACCCCCCAGTGATTTTTTCTTTATGTTAAAAACATTTGAATTCATTTTTTGTAATAATATGAACTATTTACAGTTTCTATCTTTTATCTTGGTGGAAATATTGCATAATTTAATTTTTTTTAATATTTTATTACTTATATTAGTATTATATTTTTTAATATTTCTTTATTTTACTAATAATAACAATATTTTATGATTTTTTTATATTTTTTTGAAAATATTGAAAATTTTAATAATTTTTTATTATTTTATTATTTTAAAAATATTAATATTAATTTTTTACTAATCATAATTTTATTAAATATTTTTTTTAGTATTATATTTTTTAATGTTTATTTTACTAATAATAATAAGAGTTTTTATTATTTTTATTTTTATAATAATAATATAATTTTTTCATTAATCATAATTTTATTATTATTTTTAATTATTTATATTATTTGATATGGGGTCTTTGGCGACGAGGCAAAGTCCCAAATAAATGAAATATATTTTTTTAATATTAGTATTTACGATGGGATAACGGGACCGTCATAATAAGTATTTTCGATGGAACCATCACAAAAGGTTTATGGGTATATAATGTATATAATCAGAAGGATATTTGCGACGGGAATTTTTCCTGTCGCAAAAAGTAATTACGACAGGCCCGTTGCAAAAAGGTTTTTGGGTATATAATGTATATAATCGGGAGGTTTTTTGCAGTGGAAAAAATTCTTGTCGCAACCGATAGTTTTTGCGACGGGCCCATCGTAAAAAATATCTATTGTGATGCTGTTTTCTGCAATGAGCTATTTGTGACGGGGGCCTGTCGCAAAAGGCTATTTGCGACGGGATCCCGTCGCAAATAACCCGTCATAAAAAACAAAAATTCCAGTAGTGGTAGTATGTTATTAAATTATATGAGAACCATATTAATATTTATGATATCATACATGATTCATTTATGACTTTATACTACCCATTTAATAATATTTTCCATGTTAAATTAACATTTCGGGTAATAATCGCTTTCTTTATCATACATGTTTTAACTTATTACTCTTGATTGTATCACTTAGATAGTGATTTAAATACTTACAGAATATAAAATATTATTTATATATCACATATATTTATAATATAACTATTTAAAATATACATATATATGAAATGGAAAACACCGTTTATGGAGACGGTAGGACGTACATACGCATAAACGTTGTTTCCATTTTCATATCGTATTGAACGGAACTAAGTGAATAAGATATATTTAAGTACCTATATATATATATATATCTCCAGTAGAATTATTATTTCATATATTACATACTTATTAATGATATATATTTTATAATCATCATTGAATGGTGAATGTGGAAATGAATCTCATCGCATTCGTGGAGACGGTAATCCATACGTACACACGAGCGAAAATATTATTCTTTTGATATTAAAATCATATATAATTGGATGGTGTATCATATATAAAGAATAATTATCATGTTTTATTTATTATTTACATCAATTACACATATTATTATACCCATACAAATAATAATGTATTGAATAACAATTACACCATAACTTGGAGACGGTAAGTCGTACGTACGGACGTATGGTGACATGTCATTCAAAGGATGAATAGAATAACGAATATGTTTATACCATATTTATAATAACATCACAACATATTTAGGATACAATAGGTATTATTTTATAATGGAAACAACAAAGAAATAGGAAGTGGAAGAAGAAAGGGACTTGAAAGAGGTGATGAAATATTTACCTATTCTTTGGGTTCTTCCATTTGATTTGATCAAAAGGGATCATTAAGTTGGCCTTCTGACTAAAGTAATTCCTCTAGGATTAAGGAAGTATAGTTTAGAGGGTATTTGGGTAGGGGTTGGCTGAGCCAAATGTCTTTGAAGAACTGAATTTTAGAGAAGGGGGAGTTCCCTTTTATAAGAGGGGTGAGGGGCACCTTAGGAAAACATTGAAATATCATTTTATAATAAAATAATTTTTGGTTTATAATGGATAAAAAATAAATTATTTATATTATAAGGTGGGGATGGGTCGAAAACCACTCAACCAATATGTTTTAGATAGGTTGGGGTCACTATATTAACCTTATCTTTTAGATTTAACTCTTAGTTAAATAGTTTGACATTTACCATGTCTTTTTGTCTTTTTATATTATATGGTTAAGAATCTTACTATATACTTTCAATAGAACCCCATGTGGTTCATTAATGATTCACCTATAATTATATAAGTCTTTTGGCCGAATCTTATATTTTTAGGAATATAATATCAATTAATAATATAATATTTTAAAAAAAACACTTTTTTGTCAATTTTGACACTATTTGATATTTTGTTTTTTCTAAATTCATAACTGCATTATTAATTCGAAATAAATTAATATAACCAACCATAATATGTCATATTAACCTAAAATATTAGTGTAAATCATAAAAAATCTCAAATTACATTTATTTTAATATTTATAGTATCAATTATTTTAATCGTTCATTAATACGGTAATTACTGCATCATCATTGTGTCATAAAAAATTTAATTATTTAATGTCTATAAAATATAAATAAAATACAATTATATATGAAATCTTTTTATCTTTATAATTAATATTTATAGTCACATTTATCTTATGTGTAACCCTTTATTAAAAATGGTTTATTTATTAAACTTTGAATTTAACACTTTTAACTCTTCTTTGAATTAAATAATAATAAATTTCCTAATCTAATCCAAGTGGACCTGAAGGAGAATATTTTATTCCTAAGGTTGTTTTTGGTCGAATTAAACTTATCCAATAGAAATATAACAAGTGTTAGGGTAATAATAATATAATTTTTACCCTTAATTACCCTATTTACTTTTCACCGTGGTAATTAAAAGTAAAAAGTTATTATTCACAAAAAATTATTATCATCTTATTGAACCACATTTTACTTACTTATATCAACCGTGTCTATCATATTTTTGAAATTCAATCCACAGAAGTGGTAAAATTTAGTTTTATGTAAATTAGCAAAAGCTCCTTGGAGGTGGGTAAAAGATGGTAACAAGTTCAATAAAAATTTTATATATCTAAAATCATTATAAACTAACTCCAATGAATTAATTTGAAATTATATAGGTATTATGTATCTATTTTGACCTAAAAATAAATTTAAATAAAATAAATAATTATTTAAATAAAAGGTCGTTTTTAAACAATAACTCATTGTTTTTCAGTATTCATAAAAAATTGAATGTTTTCAGAAAAATAACAAAAATTCACCCTAAGATAATTTTCATATTAATAATTCAATAATTAAGTCTATTTTACCAAATTCAAAACATAGTAGTTTCTTTTATTAATTTAAAATTAATTCCCATTGTCAAAACCAAAAGGCCTATTTTTAAGAAATAATAACTATCAAAAGATTGACACTTGTTTATGTCCAATTTCTGAGTGAAATTACTTACAATGACCATAATTGGATTAAATGGTAAAAATATAATCTATTTATACTTCCAAACCATTAAAATGTATAATTCAACACTACACATTATTTTGATTAAATTTTTTTTTCACTTAAAATATATTATTTTTCACTATTCATGCAAATATGAAAGTTATCAGAAAAACACCAAAAAATTATTGAAAATAAATTCTTATGTCCGAATTCTAAAGAAGTTTATTTTTTTCAAATTGAATTTATAAAAGTTTCAAATATTGAATTTAACAAGGGTTCACCATTAAAAGGCGGTAAAAGTGCATTTTTTGAAAAATAGTTCTTTTATCAGAAAAAAATGAATTTTTCCTAACATTCTATCTAAGAAACTCATAATATGGATTCTAAAATTATAAGGATTATATAAAGTTCAAAATTCAGTTAATAATATTCATAACCTTTTTTGAACGACCAGTTTGGTAAGTCGTGGTGCGCTTGAACTCGATGTTGTGTGTAGTGCATGTTGTTTAATTACTTTGAAGAAATAGCGTACTATGAAATCTTGGGGTGTTAAATTTTTCCCTCCTTTAATAAATTTCATCCTCATAACTTGAAAATTTTCTTCAAAAATAAAATATTGAAAATATAAAATACCTTTGTAGGAAAACCCACATCAGAAATTGGTTTAATAAAATTTAGACTTAGTAAGAGGAAAAGGGGAATGAAGAAGTCACCACCAAATTATGAACTAGATTAAGAGAACATTGGTGGAAATTAGAGACACATAATTGGAGGAAAAACGAAAATATTTATAGGGAGTGATTGAGGTCATTAGTCACAAACAATTGTAGAATTGAGGGCATCAAATCCATCAATATATGATGATTTAAAATATAATCGGTTCAAAAAAAATAAGGTATTAGGAAAACAAATTTTTAGTTTTAATATCCCTTACCTAAAGTTTAAGAATTAATTTCTTCATAGAATAAGAGAAAAAAACTATATATACTTGACAAGTAGAGTTCCATCCTTTAACTAATTTCTACCACAAACTCATCTTTCACCCTAAAAGATAATAGAACTTAACAAAATATTATATTTATCCTATTCGTATAGGGTTCCAAAAAAAAGAATTTATAATTCACTTATCACACCCTTTAAAAAAACTATATTATACAATCCAGAGACTTCACGTAGTCCAGTGGTAGGTGATAAATCCCAATTGAACTATGGTTTTGGGTTCGATTCCCACAACTTTGTCCGACGCGATGGGTTGTCACACGGTTTGTATGTTTTCATTTTTATAAAAATCCAAAAATAACCTTAACAATAGTATCCAATTTCAAACTTAATCCATTCCAACCTTTAGTCTTAACCGAAATACTTCTATCCAAACTTATAGTTCAAAATATACAAGGATGTTAAACACAATGAAGATCATTTTTGCCACGTAATAACATGTGAACACATTCAACATGTATTCTTTTAGAACATGGTAACACCCTAAAATACCATAGAAACTTATTTATTACATTCATTCTCCCTTATTCTGATAGAATACTGGATATATTGCTTTTATCCAAAAATGTTTTAAACTCCAATAATGATGGAATATACAAATCATTAATCTGTTTCAAGGTTTTCAAGAATATCCAATATAATTTATCCAAATAAATCATGTATTATTCCAAAATCACTACCCCAGTATCAGAACCATATTATGGTTTATATTTCTCTCAACCATATATTTTCCAAAAATTTAACCTGAAATTGAGTTACTTTTCTTGGTTCCACACAATCTCAAGTCCTTAATAAAATAGTACTGTAGTACAATCCTCTAATACTTTATAACTCTTATAACATGTACATCATTAATACAATACTCAAACGACACAATACTTTAATAAAAACGTAAGAAATCTAATCACTCATCTTCATCTTCGTTAGTATCATAACTTTATTATTATCCAATAGCAGCACTTGGGGTATACTCTGATGATTTGGACATTGATTTTCATAGTGTCCCAACTCCTTGTAGATGAAGCATTGAACATTTGAAACTTTTTTCTTACCTTTGAAATCCTGTACTTGGTGTCCTTTTTCCACACTTATAACAAACTCCCATTCCCTTCAAGCATTCACCAAGGTGATTATTTCCATAGTTATCATATAAGGGAAAATCCTTCTTTTCCCTCTTCCCTATATCCATATTTCTCTCTTCCATCCTTTTATTCTCTTTCTTTCCTTCAAATCCATAGGACTCAGAGAATTCTTTACTTATCTTATTAACACATGATACGATTCTTTCATATGTTGAGAATACATGGGAGACTATTTCCCTTCTAAATATTGGTTTAATATCGTGAAAGATATGATCCTTCTTACTCTTTGGATCATACTTATTGTTGGAGTTCACATTCCTTCTACTGGGCACCATTTCTATACAATGGAATACACTAGGTCAGTTTATGAATTATAATGAATAATTCCAAACTTGTAAAATACCTAACAGAAATTGAACATTTTATGGATATAATCCATAATCATAAAAATATTCTCTTTGAGGAGGTATATACTCATAAATCCATCATAATGTTTTGTAAAGAAAATGAGAATTATCCTAAGAATATCCCCCAGGAGTGTCGTAACCAAGAGTGCAGCATGACCCATTGTCGTGCACCAGTTCCCATTTGAGTCTAGCTCACAGCAGTATTTTCGGGTTTTACCCCTGGGTACATCTGTGCCAGAGCCGCCTCTACCTGCTCGTATCCAGACATGGATGTATTTTCTTGGAAAACTCACAAAATATCTACATTACCAAAATTCTAGTAAGTTCTTCTATATTAATCCTCAAATTCTATCTTAGGGTAATGTTCTCTAATCAGGGTTTATCTAAATCTAGTTTCAAAGGTTATTGCTTAACTACCTCTGATACCAACTATAACGCTCTGACCCCTGTTACCTAGAGTCGGTGCATTATTTTAATACATTGACATGATTACAAGGAATCAAGTCCCGCAAGACCAATCAGTTTAGTAGTCTTGAAAAATATATTACATACATGAACGTTACATTACACATTAGAAAAAAAAAACAAAACATAAATGATCCTTTGATAATACCATTAATACCCTATCTCAACCTTTCTTATCAATCATAATACACTTGTTGGAATCCTGGGAAAAATAAAACATTGAAAGGGGTGAGCACAGATGCTCAGTAAGGATAAAAATATAGCAGAATATTTCATAAATAAGAATAAACATTTAAGGCAATGTATAAGAATAAAACAAAATCCTTTTAAACTTAAACTTTATAATAATATGGTAAAGATAAAATCAAATGATTCCATTTACTACTTTACATGGATATTCTCCTAGTTGAATAATCACAAGAAATATCAATAGCCACTTTCATAATGATGGAATTCATAATGCCAGACTTCATAACCACATAGTCAAGGCCTTGTGCCAAGTCTACAATTAAGATTTTGTCAAGGCCTTGTGCCAAGACACTATTTTGTCTCATGAGACCTACCGACACATCTATGAGATATAGCGGGCCCCACCCATCACTTACTAAGTTCAATGCATTCCTCATATGAAAAGGTTTAAACATAACACAAACATTCGTATTAAAACTAGCATATGAAATGTCAATACTTTATCCATAAAATATGAATGGTATAAAAATAACACATCCACAGTCAAACATATCACAAAACCTTCAATACAATATGAAAGTTTTGCATCAAAATAAATCAACTTCAAATAAGTTTAAAATCCATCAAAGGATGTTGATATAGATGAAAATGATTTATAAAACACTTTGAAAGAAATATCCCTTTTTCATAAAAACATTTAAAAGTCACAAAATTTATAAAGGAATACATTTAAAGAAATTTTTGAATCAAAGTGTCGCATACCACTTTGAAACTTTTTAAAGGAATTGACATTTTAAAAACATTTACGTCCATATAAATAAATCCTTAAAAACCATTTTGAAAACATGAACATTAATGAGAATAATTTTAAAGAATAAATATTTAAAACATTTAAAATGATGTTTTAGTAAAAAAGTTCCTTAAAAATAATCCCTTTGAAAACTCTTTTATGAAACATGGAAATGGATAATAAATATGTCCCAGTAGATACTTACGTAAAAAAACCTCAGATAATAAAGAGATTGTGAAATTAACCCTTACCTTGTACTTTACTTTAGTCAAGGGTATGTTTAACCTACTATATAAAGACCTTAGTATGTTATTAAATTATACCAGAACCATATTAATATTTATTATATCATATATTATTTATTTATGACTTTATACTACCCATTTAATAATAATTTCAATGTTAAATTAACATTTCGGGTAATAATCGCTTTCTTTATCATATGTGTTTTAACTTGTTACTCTTTATTGTATCACTTAGATAATGATTTAAATACTTACAGAATATAAAAAATGATTTATATATCTTATATATTTGTAATGTAAATATTTACAATATACATATATATGCAATGGAAAACACAGTTTATGGAGACCGTAGGCCGTACGTACGCATAAATGCTGCTTCCATTTTCATATCGTATTGAACAGAACTAAGTGAATAAGATATATGTAAGTACCTCTATATATATATATATATATCCATTAGAATTATTATTTCATATATTACATACTTATTAGTGATATATATTTTATAATCATCATTGAATGGTGAACGTGAAATGAATCTCATCACGTTCGGGGAGACGGTAATCCGTACGTACGCATGAGTGAAAATATCATTCTTTTGATATTAAAATAATATATAATTGGATGGTATATAATATATATAGAATTATTATCAAGTTATATTTATTATTTACATAAATTACACATCATTATTATACCCATCCAAATAATAATGTATTGAATAACAATTACACCACGACCTGGTGACGATAAGACATACGTACACATGTATGGTGACATGTCATTAAAAAGATGGATAGAATAATGAATATGGTTGTACCATATTTATAATAACATCACAGTATATTTATGACACTATATTTATTATTTTAGAATGGAAACAACAAAGAAAGAGGAAGTGGAAGAAGAAAGGAACTTGAAAGAGGTGATGAAATATTTACATCTTCTTCAGGTTCTTCCTTTTGATTTGATCAAAAGGGCTCTTTAGGTTGGCTTTTTGACAAAATTAATTCCCCTATGATAAAGGTAGAATAGTTGAGAGGGTATTTGGGCAGGGTTTGGATGATCAAAATGGCTTTGAAGTTGTGAA
Organism: Viscum album; assembly: GCA_963277665.1. Taxonomy (NCBI): domain Eukaryota; kingdom Viridiplantae; phylum Streptophyta; class Magnoliopsida; order Santalales; family Viscaceae; genus Viscum; species Viscum album. The sequence goes on from OY728150.1 coordinate 1,848,383,974, forward strand.
GTTTAGAGAAGGGGGAGTTCCCTTTTATAAGAGGGGTGAGGGGAACCTTAGGAAAACATTCAAACAATATTTTATAATAAAATCATTTTCTCTTTATAATGGCTCCAAAATGAATTATTTAAATTATAAGGTGGGGATGGGTCAAAAAACACTCAACCAATATGTTTTAGACAGGTTCAGGTCACTATATTAACCTTATCTTTTAGATTTAACTGTTAGTTAAATAGTTTGACATTTACCATGTCTCTTTGTATTTTTATATTATATGGTTAAGAAAATTACTATATACTTCTAATAGAACCCCAAGTGGTTCATTAATGATACAAATATCATTATATAAGACTTTTGGACGAAAATCATATTTTTAGGAATAGAATATCAATTAATAATATATTATTTGTTTTAAAAACACTTTTATGTCAATTTTGACACTATTTGGTATTTTGTTTTTTCTAAATTCATAACAGCATTATTACTTCAAAATTAATTCATTTAAACAAACCTAATATTTCATATTAACCTATAAAATTATTTTAATTCATAAAAAGTCTCAAATTACATTTTTATGGATATTTATAATATCAATTATTTTAATCTTTCATTAATACGTTAATTACTGCATCATCATCGTGTCGTAAATAAATTTAATTATTTAATGTCTAAAAACTATAAATAAAATACCATTATGTAGAAAATCGTTTTATATTTCTAATTAATATTTATAGTTGAATTTATCTTATGTGTAACCTGATATTAAAAATGGTTTACTTATTAAACTTTGAATTTAACACTTTTAACTCTTCTTTGAATTAAATAATAATAAATGTCCTAATCTAATCCAAGTGGACCTAAAGGATCATATTTTATTCCTAATATTGTTTTTTGGTCGAATTACACTTATCCAATAGAATTAGTACATGTGTTAGGGTAATAATAATATCATTTTTACTCTCAATTACCCAATTTAATTTTAACCATGGTGAATAAAAGTAAAAAGATACTATTCACCAAAAATTATTTTCATATTATTGCACCACATTTTACTTACTGATATCTACCATGTCTCTAGAATTTTTGAAATTCAACTCACAAAAGCAGTAAAATTATGTTTTATGTAAATTTGTAAATGCTCCAAGGAGGTAGGTAAAAGACGGTAAGAAGTTCAATAAAATTTTTATATATCTAAAATCATTATAAACTGACTACAATGAATTAAATTGAACTTATATAGGTATTATGTATCTATTTTTACATAAAATTAATTTAAATTAAATAAATAATTATTTAAATAAAAAGTCGTTTTTAAACAATAACTCATTGTTTTTCACTATTCATCAAAAATTGAAAGTTTTCAGAAAAATACCAAAAATTCACCCTAAGATAATTTTGATATTCTGAATTCAATAATGAATTATATTTTCCCAAATTAAAAATATAGATGTTTCATTTAATAATTTAAAATTAATTTCTCTTGTCAAAATCAAAAGGTGTATTTTTAAGAAATTAATAACTATCAAAAGATTGACACTTGTTTGTGTTCAATTTCAAAGTTAAATTACTTAAAATTACCAGCATTGGATTAAATGGTAAAAATATAATCTATTTATACTTCCAAACCATTAAAATGTATAATTTAACTCTACAAATTATTTTGATTAAAAAATTTGTTTTCAGTTAAAATATAGTATTTTTCATTATTCCCCCAAATATGAAAGTTATTAGAGAAACACAAAAAAATTATTGAATCTAAATTATTATGTCCCTATTCCAAAGAAGAAGTTTATTTTGTCAAATTTAATATATAAAAGTTTCAAATATCGTATTTAAGAAGGGTTCACCATTAAAAAGTGGTAAAAGTGAATTTTTTGAAAAATACTTCTTTTATCTGAAAAAAATGAATTAGTTCTTACATTATGTCTCAGAAACTCATAATATGGATTCTGAAATTATAAGTATTATATAAAGTTAAAATTTTAGTTAATACTATTCATAACCGCTTTTGAACGACTAGTTTGGTAAGTCATGGTGCGCTTGAACTCGGTTTTGTGTGTAGTGAAAGTTATTGAATTTCTTTGAAGAAATAACGTACTATGAAATCTTGGGGTGTTACATTTTCCCCTCCTTTAATAAATTTCATCCTCAAAATTTGAAATTGTTCTTCGAAAATAAAAGGTTGAAAATAGAAAATACCATTGTGGGAAAACCCATATCAAAAATTGGTTTAATAAAATTCAGTCTTAATAAGAGGAAAAGGGGACTGAAAAAGTCACCACCAAATTATGATCTTGATTAGGAAAACATTGGTGGAAATTAGAGACACATAATTGGAGAAAAATTTAAATATTTATAGGTAGTGATTGAGGTCATCAGTCACAAACAATTATAGAATTGATGGCCTCAAATCCATCAATCTATGATGATTTAAAATATCACCAGTTCAACAAAACATAAGCTATCAGGATAATACATTTTTAGTTTTAAGATCCCTTACCTAAAGTTTAAGAATTAATTTCTTCATATAATAAGAGAATAAAAAAAATATACTTGATAATTAGAGTTCCGTCCTTTAACTAATTTCTACCACAAAATCATCTTTCACTCTAAAAGATCATAGAACTTGAAAAAATATTCTATTTATCCTATTCATATAGGGTTAAAAAAATGAATTTATAATTCACCTATTAAACCCTTTAAAAATAGAAACTACATTATATAATCCAGGGACTTCACGTAGTCCATTGGTAGACGATAAATCCCAATCGCACTATAGTTGTGGGTTCGATTCCCACAGCTTTTTCCGATGCCATGGGTTGTCACACGGTCTGCGTATTGTCCTTTTTATAAAAATCCTAAAATAACCTTAACAATAGTATCCAATTTAAAACATAATTCATTCCAAACTTTAGACTTATCCAAAATTCTTCTTTCGAAACTTACAGTTCAGAATTTATAAGGAAGTTAAACACAATGAAGATCCTTTTTTCCACATAATAACATGTAAAGACCTTCAACATGTATTCTTTTAAAACATGGTAACACCATGAATTAAGATAAAACCTTATTGATTACATTAATTATCCCTTATTCTTATAGAATACTGGATATATTTCTTCTATCCAAAAATGTTGTAAACTCCAAAAATGATGGAATATACAAATCATTAATCTGTCTCAAGGTTTTCAATAATATCCAATATAATTTATCCAAATCAATCATGTATTATTCCAAAATCACTACCCCAGTATCAGAACCATATTATGGTTTATATTTATCTCAACTATATATTTTTCGAAAATTTAACCTACAATTGAGTCACTTTTCTTGGTTCCAAACAATCTCAAGTCCTTAATGAAATAGTACTATAGTACAATCCATATATACTTTATAATTATTATTACATGTACATCATTAATACAATACTCAAATGACACAATAATTTAATAACAACATAAGGAATATAATTATTACTCTTCATCTTTGTTAGTATCATAACTTTATTATTATCCAATTACAACATTTGGGGTATACTCTGATGATTTGGACAATGATTTGTAGAGTGTCCCAACTCCTTGTAGATGAAGCATTGTACATTTGAAACTATTTTCTTACCCTTGCAATCATGTACTTGGTGTCCTTTTTCCACACTTATAACAAACTCCCATTCCCTTCAAGCATTTACCAAGGTGATTCTTTCCATAGTTATCACATATGGGAAAATCCTTCTTTTCCCTCTTCCCTTTATCCATCTTTCTCTCTTCCATCCTTTTCTTCTCTTGCTTCCCTTCTAATCCATAGGACTCAGAAAATTAATTATTATCTTATTAAAACATGATAATATTCCTTTATATATTGAGAATACATGGGAGACTATTTCCCTTCTAAATGTTGGCTTAATACCGTGAAATATATTATCCTTCTTACTATTTGGATCATACGTATTGTTGAAGTTCACATTCCTTATATTGGGTGCCATTTCTATACAATGGAATACACTAGGACAGTTTATTAATTGCAATGAATAAATCCAAACTAGTAAAATACCAAATGTAATTTGAATAATTTATGGATATAATCCATAATCATAAAAATATTTTATTTGAGGAGGTATATACTCATAAATCCTTCATAATTGTTTGTAGAGAAAATGAGAAATATCCTAAGCATATACCCCAGGAGTGTCGTAACCAAGAGCACAACAAGTCCCGTTGTCATGCACCAGTTCCCATTTGAGTCTAGCTCAAATCGGTGTTTTCAGGTTTTACCCCTAGTTACATCTATGCCATAGCCTCATCTACCTGCTCCTATCGAGACAGGGATGTATTTGCTTGGAAAACTCACAAAATATTTACATTACGAAAATTCTAGGAAGTTCTTCTATACTAATCTTTAAAGTCTATCTTAGGGTAATGTTATCTAATCAGATTTTATCTAAATCTAGTTTCAAAGGTTATTGATAAAATTCCTCTGATACCAACTGTAACGCCCCGACCCCAGTTACCCAGAGTCAGTGCATTATTTTAATACATTGACATGATTATAAGGAATCAAGTTCTACAAGACCAATTAGTTTAGCAGTCTTGGAAAATAGATTACATAAATGAACGTTACATTACACACTAGAAAATAAAACACAACATAAATGATACTTTGATAATTCCATCAATCCCATAGCTTAACCTTTCTTATCAATCATAATACACTTATTGGAATCCTGGGAAAAATAAAACATATAAAGGGGGGAGCTCATATGCTCGTTAAGGATAACAATATAGAAAAATCGTTCATAAATAATCATAAACATTTAAGGCAATGTATAAGACTAAAACAAAATCCTTTTAAACTTAAACTTCAGAATAATATGGAAAAAATAAAATAAAATTATTCCATTTACTTATTCACATGGATATTCTACTAGTTGAATAATCAAATGCAATATCAATAGCCACTTTCATAATGATGGAATTCATAATGCCAAACTTCATAACCACATAGTCAAGGACTTATGCCAAGGCTAAAAATAAGATTTTGTCAAGGCCTTATGCCAAGACACTAGTTTGTCTCATGAGACCTACTGATGCATGGATGAGCTATAGCGGGATCCACCCATCACTTAATAAGTCCAATGCATTCCTCATATGAAAAGGTTTAAATCTAACATAAACATTCGTATTAAAACTATCATACAAAATGTCAATTATTTATCCATAAACTATGAATGGTATAAAAATAACACATCCACATTCAATCATATCACAAAACCTTCAATAAAATATGTAAGTTTTGTATCATAATAAATCAACTTTAAATAAGTTTAAAATCCATCAAAGGATGTTGATATAGATGAAGATGATTTGTAAAACTATTTGAGAGAAATATCCCTTTTTCATAAAAACATTTAAAAGTCAAACAATTTATAAAGGAAGACATTTAAATAAATTTTTGAATCAAAGTGTCCCATACCACTTTGAAACTTTTTAAAGGAATTAACATTTTAAAAACATTCAGGTCCATATAAATAAATCCTTAAAACCCATTGTGAAAACATGGACATTAATGAGAATGATTTAGAAGAATAAATATTTAAAACATTTAAATTGATTTTTTATTAAAAAAAGTACCATAAAAATAAACCATTTGAAAACTCTTTTATGAAACATGTCCATGGATAATAAATATGTCCCAGTAGATACTTATCTAAAAAAACCTCTGATAATAAAGAGATTGTGAAATTAACCCTTACCTTGAACTTTCCTTTAGTTGAGGGTATGTTTAACCTACTATATAAAGACCATAGTATGTTATTAAATTATAATAGAACCACATTAATATTTATGATATCATACATGGTTCAATTATGACTTTATACTATCCATTTAATAATAATTTCCATGTTAAATTAACATTTTGGGTAATAATCATTTTCTTTATCGTACGTGTTTTAACTTGTTACTCTTGATTGTATCACTTAGATCATGATTTAAATAATTACAGAATATAAAAGATAATTTATTAATAATATATATTTATAATATAAATTTTTACAATAGACATATATATGAAATGGAAAACACCTTTTATGGAGACGGTAGACCATACGTACGCATAAACGCTGTTTCTGTTTTCATATCGTATTGAATGGAACTAAGTGAATAAGATATATGTAAGTAACTATATATATATATATGTATGTATATAAAGTAGCATTATTATTTCATATATTACATACTTACTAATGATATATATTTTATAATCATCATTTAATGGTGAACATGGAAATGAATCTTATCGCGTTCGTGGAGACGGTAATCCGTGCGTACGCACGAGCAAAAATATCATTCTTTTGATAATAAAATCATATATAATTGGATGGTATATCATATATACAGAATAATTATCATATTATATTTATTATTTACATCAATTAAACATCATTATTATACTCATCCAAATAATAATGTATTGAATAACAATTACACCATGACGTGGAGATGGTAAGTCGTACACACACACACGTATGGTGACATGTCATTAAAAGGATGGATAGAATAATGAATATGGTTGTACCATATTTATAATAACGTCACTGTATATTGAAGATACTAGATTTGTTATTTTAGAATGGAAACAACAAAGAAAGATGAAGTGGAAGAATAAAGAAACTTGAAAGAGGTGATGAAATATTTACCTCTTCTTCGGGTTCTTTTTTTTGATTTGATCAAAAGGGATACTTAGGTTGGATTTATGACTAAAGGAAAGCCTCTAGGATGAAGGGAGGACAGTTTAGAAGGTATTTGGTGGGGGTTGTCCAAGCCAAATGGCTTTTAAGGTGTGAATTTTAGATAAGGGGGAGTTCCCTTTTATAAGAGTGGTGAGGGGCACCTTAGGAAAACATTGAAATATTATTTTATAATAAAATTATTTTCTTTTTATAATGGATAAAAAATGAATTATTTAAAGGATAAGGTGGGTATGGGTCGAAAACACTCAACCAATATGTTTTAAACAGGTTTGGGTCACTATATTAACCTTGTTTTTTAGATTTGACTCTTAGTTAAATAGTTTGATATTTACCATGTCTCTTTGTATTTTTCTATTATATGGTTAAGAAAATTACTATATACTTCCAATAAAACCCAAATTGGTTCATTAATGATACACCTATCATTATATAAGTCTTTTGTCTGAACCATATATTTTTAGGAATAGAATATCAAATAATAATATAATATTTTTTTTTAAACTTTTATGACAATTTTGACACTATTTGGTATTTTTTTTCTAAATTCATAACAACTTTATTAATGAGAAAAAAATTCATATAACCAACCCTAATATGTCATATTAACCTATAAAATTATTTTAATTAATAAAAAGTCTCAAATTACATTTATTTGGATATTTATAATATCAATTATTTTAATCTTTCATTAATACGGTAATTACTGCATCATTATTGTGTCATAAATATATTAAATTATTTAATTTATAAAAAATATAAATAAAATACCATTCTTTAGGAAATATTTTTATCTTTCTAATTAATATTTACAGTCGAATTTATCTTATGTGTAACCCTATATTAAAAATGGTTTAGTTATTAAACTTTGAATTTACCACTTCTAACTCTTCTTTGAATTAAATGATAACAAATGTCCTAATCTAATACAAGTGGAACTAAAGGATCATATTTTATTCCTAATGTTTTTTTATTGAATTAAACTTATCTAATAGAATTTTTACATGTGTTAGGGTAATAATAATATTATTTTTACCCTTAATTAACTTTTAACAGTGGTAAACAAAAGTAAAAAGTTACTATTCACCAAAAATTATTTTCATCTTATTGAACCAAATTTTACGTACTAATATCAAACGTGTCTATTGTATTTTTTAAATTAAACTCACAGAATTGGTAAAATTAAGTTTTATGTAAATTTGCAAATGCTCCTAAGAGGCGGCGGGAAAAGATGGTAACAAGTTCAATAAAAATTTTATATATCTAAAATCATTATAAACTGACTCCAATGAATTAAATTTAACTTATATAGGTATTATGTATCTATTTTGACCTAAAATAAATTTAAATAAAATAAATAATTATTTAAATAAAAAGTCCTTTTTAAACAATAACACAGTGTTTTTCACTATTCATCAAAAATTGAAAGTTTTCATAAAAATACCAAAAATTCACCCTAAGATAAATTTAATATTCAGAATTCAATAATGATGTCTATTTTAATAAATTAAAAACATATAATTTCCATTTATTAATTTAAAATTAATTCCTTTTGTCAAAACCAAAAGGCATATTTTTAAGAAATAATAACTATCAAAAGATTGACATTTGTTTATGTCCAATTTCAAAGTGAAATTATATAAAATGACCAGTATTGGATTAAATAGTAAAAATATATTCTATTTATACTTACAAAACATTAAAATTTATAATTTAACACTATAAATGTTTTTAATTAAAAAAGTTGTTTTCAGTTAAAATATAGTATTTTTCACTATTCACCCTAATATGAAAGTTATCAGAAAAACACCAAACATTTATTGAAACTAAATTATTATGCCCTAATTATAAAGAAGAAGTTTATTTTTTCATATTGAATATATAAAAGTTTCAAATATTGGATTTAACAAGGGTTCACCATTAAAAGGTGGTAAAAGTGCATTTTTTGAAAAATACTTCTTTTATCTGAAAATGAATTAGCTATTACATTATGTCTAAGAAACTCATAATATGGATTCTAAATTTATAAGGATTATATAAAGTTCAAAATTCAGTTAATACTATTCATAACCACTTTTGAACGACTAGTTTGGTAAGTCTTGGTGCGCATGAACTCGGTGTTGCGTGTAGTGAAAGTTATTGAATTACTTTGAAAAAATAATGTACTATTAAATCTTGGGGTGTTACAAATTTTATATAAAGTTAATTAGTGTTGATTTTTGTTCTTCAAATATGGGATATTAAATTGACATTTCAATACATATATAATATTTCCAAAAATCAACCAATGATTATTGATATCCCACACATGTATCATCTGACATGTTTTCTTCACGAATTTCCTCTAAAAATGGTAGAGAATGGTATGGAAATAAAACATAATATAGTTAATTCATGGCCTCCTTAGAGTTTTCATCCTAAAAATTTAAAGGGGTTATTTTTCCTCACTTCCTCTGTTACTTTTTTTTATAATTTCTATACATTGGATACTGCCTGACTGAAAATTGTTTTTTTATTATACAAACACTTTTGAGGAAAAAGTGAGAAACCATACATGACTTCACCACTTCACCACTACACAACTTCCCCACTTCCCCACTAAAAACAAATCAAGCCTTCACAACAAACTACATTCAATCACACTGGATGGACAATCCATTCAAGCATAAAAAAAACAAACCTTCAAAGCTGGAGCCAAAATTGTCAATAGAATGCCGAGGTACCACAAAATAGGAAACATGAACATCAGAAGAGATAGATAAACCATAGAACCAATCTCCTCGCGTGCCCACCGGTGCGATCATCGACACCAGCCCAAATCCACAAACCCACCGACGAACTCGCGTCGGAGTTCACCCAACCCTCCAACGAAGTGAGATAACCCAAAGGACATCCAAAAAGGGCAACGAAGAAACCAGAATGAGGAAGACCAGGCCATCCGAACGCCATAACTTACTCCGCAGACACTGCGGCACAACCATGAGCCAGTCGACACTCTGCATACCAAAATCAATTCAACCACGTCAAAAACTATTGTGAGCAGTGGATCCATAACCTGACCAACGATTCCACCGAACCAAAATCAGAAAAACTTTCAAAGCAGGATTGTAGAGCAGTACACTAAACCACCGATGGAAAACCACCAAAACAGAATCAACACTATGTCACACAACAACATCCAAAATGTCCGCAGATCCTCAGAAATCAAAGAACACCGCAAAAACATCTTCAAAAAACTAGACCGAATTAAACATCATGAAACAGAAACACATCACCGAATTGTATCCATCCGAAGAAAAATGGCACTGTTTCAAGCCTTATCTGCATCCCGTCGCCACCTTGAAGCCCACACTCAAGGATCACCACAACCTCCCACCACAACCAAAGCTGTCGCAGAAAAAAGAAGAAGCCCTCAAACCGCATCAGCTGGAACTCGCTCACCGGACCTCCATCGTGTCACCGTGCAAAACCCAAGCCAGAACGAAGGCTTGAGCAAGAGGATGAGCCAGAAATCGGTGAAAACACCAAATGGACAATCCTGCGAAGCCAACACCACCGCTGATTGAGGATTCGCAACCGCGATCGCGCCAAAGGTAAGCAAGAGAGGGCCCGCCGCCAACCTGAGACGGAGAAGGGGAAGGCGGCGACAGGGGGAAACCCTAGGTGTAACGACCCAAACCTTTTGAATAGTATATTAACTTACTCTTAACTATTTAATAGATATGTTAATGGTTAATGTATAAAGGGGAGTCGATGGCTTCATCCGGTAGACTCGAACCTTATGAAGCCCACTTATCAGAGCTTGGGAAGGAGGTGGCATCATTGGGCTTCACGTTGGACCAAGCCCAAGCCGAACTCCAGCGTGTCAAGCTTGAATGGAAATGCCTTCGGGAGAAGTTCAAGTTAGTAGAGATTACTACTAGGACAATGTTATCTGAGCCTCCCTCAGATTCTGTCACCATAGCACACATTACACTTAGATCATATACTGGTGCTATAAGGGGCTATGTGATGAGACCGTATCTTCTTTGTGTAATCCTTTGGGATGAATAAATTGAGATTTCTTCCTTTAGTGAAGTTTGTGAAATTTCAAATGTCTGGATAATTTTAGGATGTATTTTATTGATGAATTTTGAAAAAAGGGATATTTTAAAATATTTATGTAAACCTTAAATAATTAATGATGTGTAATGATTTTCAAAAAATGGTCTTCTACAAAAGTGTTCAGTAAGGAATTTGGAGTCTAATAAGATCAACTTAATTTTTGATGAATAGTAAATTATGAATAGTGATTTTACGCTTAGGATTAACAATGTGACCAAATGGATTAGTAATCTCACTTAAATAAAGTTTTAATATAATTTAGACACATTGATTAAGTAATGTGATTCAATAAAATAGGTAAATAATGGTTTCATAAATTATTAGTCAAGTATTAGTTTTTCAGGTGAATAGTGTTTTTTTAAATTAAAAAATAAGTTAAAAAAATTTAGAAAATTATTTTTATAAAATGGACTTTATTTTTGAACTCAGAGCAATGATATTATGTTATGGTAATTTTTGGGGATTTTTCTGAAAAAATGAATTTTCGGTGAATAGTGTATTTATTTAAAAATTAAATTAAAAATATTTAGAAAATTATTTTTATAAAATGGAGTTCATTTTTTTAATCATAGCATCGATATTTGGTTAAGGTAAAATTTTGGGATGTTTCTGAGAAAGATGAATTTTTAGTGAATAGTAAAAAATGCAGTTTTAGGGTTTCGGTATGTTTAATGACATCATAACTGTGTCAGGATGATGTCATGAGTTTTTTTTAGGTTTGTCCGACCAAAGGTGATGAATTATTGTATTGGGGGCCCCATTTGGCCTAACTCCATGGGAAATACCATGGGAGAGCCCACGGTTTTGAGAAAACCACTTGTGAGGTGTCCCTTGGCCATTAATGCCTTGTCCCCTCACTTTCCCTATAAATAACCACCCTTTCCTCCTTTATTTTTCACTCCCAACTCTCCTACAATGAATCTCTGGTCTCATAACCTCCCAAGGAGCCCTCCCAAGGTGCCCCCAATCCTTCAAGGTCCCAACCTTTGAGTTTTAAGAGTTACGTTAAAGGTAAGGGATCCTACCTCTCTCTTTCTTTTCAAGTAATCTCTTTTATGTCATTTCTTTTATGATCCATGCTCTTATGTTGGAGGATGTTCTTTTATATTCCTCTTACTTCCCTTTTCATGTTCATATGATGAGATACCCCCTATTTCTATCATCAATTCGTTTTAAGAATGTTTAAGTGGCGCCGTTAGGCTGCCAAAATTTTAAGGGATTCTTTCACCTTTTTTTTTAAAGTTCTAGTTTCATGTCATGTCTTTCAAGTTCCTTTTTTATTTTGGGGTATTATATCTATATCTATCATACTGAAATTTTATTTTCATATTATGAGAGTCCCTATTTGATCTCTTCAATTCATTTTTTTTAAGTTTAAGTGACGTCGTCAGGCTGCCAAATTTTCATTAGATAAATCTAATTTTTGTCTTCCTTCCATGTTTTTCATTTCAAATGGTATGTCCTTAAAATTTCATTACCATGTTCATATATCCTTCATATTCTATCCCTATAATTTTTTATGGGTAATTTATGAATGTTTGACCCATGTACTCTCTTTTTTCAATGTTTTCTAAAACCCTGAAACATAGTCGTTATGCTGCAGAATTTCCGTCACAAAATGTCTCTCTCTTTTTCTAAAGTTCTTTTATTTTATTATTTGAATACTCAAATCTCTCTCTTCTATAGGGGTATTAACATATATACCAAAATTTTCTATTTTAAATTCTGGTATTTACATTCCTGAGACCCACTTTCCTTTTCTGTGGGTTTTAAAGTGATACAAAGATCATGTCTTTAAAGCAGTTTTTAAAACGTTATGATTATGAAATGAAACCTATTTCTTTTATGCTATATGGTTTTTTATGAAATTATTGATGATGATATATGTGGCTCACATGATAATAAAGTAGAATTTAAGGGTGTGCCCTGATAGCGCTCTAATTCATTGGGTAAAGACTTAATCTCTAGAGATGACCATTTTGACTGATACCTTGGTGAATAACCTTGGTAATTTTTATTGAAACCTTGGGGATGGACCTTGGGTAAAGACTTAAAGTTATTTTCATGACCTTATTGAAGTATCTCAAGTTCACATGTAAAATGTTTCTCTTGTTTCCCTTACTGGGCCTTCTGCTCACCCTTTCTTTTGATGTATGTCCCCAGGTTATGAGATGCAGTAATGAACCTAAAATGAACTTAAGGAGAAGCCTTTCAATTGTTTAAGAAGAATGTTTTATGTTGTTTTCATGTATTATGTTCCTGGTTTCCAAGACACTAAACCTTAAAGATCCTCAGTTTTGTGTAATGTAATGAAATTTTATGTTATAAAAAGGCAGGATGCCACAGTTTGTATCAAAGGAAGGTTTAGTTATTTGTGGAAATTAGGATATAGAAACTTTAGGAAGAACCATATAGAAAAGTTTAAATATTGGAAAACTTCTTGGTATTTTGGTAAGTATTGAGTAAGTGGTTTATCAAACAAATACATCCCTGTTTGGATACGAGCAGGTAGAGGCGGCTCTGGAACAGATGTACATAGGGTTAAAACACGAAAAAACCACTTTGAGATAGACTTGAACAGGAACTGGTGCACGATAACGGGCCTTCCTGCACTCTTGGTTATGACACTCCTGGGAGATATGTTTGGTTAATCACAAGCTTTTTATGAATCATTATGAAGGAATTATAGAGAAATGTAATTGTCTAAGCATGAAGTCTTAGTTAAAAGATTCATAAATGAAATAAGTTTCTCACTAAGGTTTTATTATTTAAGAAAATGGTGGGAAATAGGAGGAACTATGCAGATGGTGACCACAATGCACCATGTGATGACGGCCCTCCAATTGAAGCCGGAATGGAAACATTCATGCAAATGATGAACCAACTGACTCAAGTTATGAGTAATAACTTGAATCAAGCTGAGAGGCTGATCTCACCACAAAGGGAACAACATTATATTGAGTCCTTCATGCGTCAATGACCACCAACATTCAGTGGATCTACTGACCCATTGGTTGCAGAACAATGGATAAGCTCCATTGAAAATATCATTTATGTACTTCATTGTTCGGAACAAGAAATAGTCACCCTTGTTGTTTACCTCCTAGAGGGAGAAGCTGATCAGTGGTGGTCACTGATCAAAAACACGAAGCCACGAGGAGAGATGTAAGATATGGAGTGGGAAGAGTTCAGGGGAATATTCTTCAATAAGTATTTCCCTCGTTCCATGAGAACGGGAATGGAGAAAGAGTTTCTCGAGCTGAAGTAGAAGGAGAACAAATATGTCGGAAGCTATGAGATGAACTTCACCCGACTTTCACGATATACCTCTAGCTTTGTCATGGATCCAATTGGGAAGGTTGATAGATTTTTCGGTGGACTGAGACCTCATCTGTGGAAGAATCTAGCCAACCGAGACTACGATAGCTACGAGGAGATCGTGCGGAGTGAAATGAAAGTCGAACTGGAGTTTGGTGAGACACAGTGGTGTCACAAATCTAATGAGAAGAAGAGAGCTCTAGAACCAATCATGGGAAGAAGCTTTGATCAGGAAATAGGTGGAATGAAAAATGCAACTTTCCACATGCAATAAATGTGGGAAGAAGCATTCAGGGAACTGCTTGATCGGAAGTGGAAAGTGCTATAGGTGTGGAAGAGAAGGCCATATTGCTTGGAATTGTCATAGTGAGGTGAAGCCTCAACTTCCCAACAAAAACGACAGAGGAAATATGGTTCTGGCCCTACCCGAAGTCAAATTCTTCAACTATGGATATCTTGGGAACTTTGCTAATCATTATCCAAATTAGTGGGTAGTGGAGGGGAATCACCATCAACCTCAGCAAAGGCCAAGGGAGCAAGGTTGTGCTTTTTCTATCACAACAACTGAAGTTAAAGTTCCAAACGACATGGTAGGAGGCACTCTTGTTGTCCTCTCAAAACTAGCCAGTACTTTGTTTGATTCTGGTTCTACGCATTCCTTTACTTCCTCCAAGTTTGCAAAGAATATAGAATCAATCCCCGAACTGCTTGAGGTAGAATTGTCAGTCAAGACTCCAAGTGGGATTATCCATGCATCAACAGTGTTTAGAGACTCTAGTGTTTACTTCAGTGAGCACAATATTATCGCAAATCTAGTAGTCATTCCCATGTTGTAATTCGACGTTATAATATGGATGGACTGGCTCTCAAAGTATAATGCTAAGATCAAATGAAGAAGTAAGGAAATCGCAGTATTCTTGAATGAACGACCTACAATTATCTTCCAAGGAGAGATATCCCGAATGGATCCCTATCTAGAAGCAACTCCTATAGCTTTATTTATGGAGTTAATCGGTGATGATGAAGAAGTAAAAGGGAGTATACAAATAGAATATGTTCCGATTGTTCAGGAATACATGGATTTATTTCCTGAGGAGTTACCTAGACCTCCCCCAGAAATAGAGGTAGAGTTCTCCATTGAACTCATACCTGGATCTCAACCGATATCAAAGACCCTGTACAGAATGGAAAATGTGGAGCTAGAAGAGTTAAAGAAACAACTCCAAGACTTTTTGGAGAAGGGGTTTATCCGACCGAGTGTGTCTCCTTGGGGAGCACTAGTTCTCTTTGTGAAGAAGAAGGATAGATCAGTGTAGCTATGCATTGATTATAGAGAAATGAATGGGATCACAGTGAAGAACAGATACCCTCTTCCATGAATTGATGATTTATTTAACCAAATTAGTGCGGCTCAATTCTTCTCCAAGATTGAACTTCGATCTGGTTATCATCAACTGAGGGTGAAGAAGGAAGATATTCCAAAGACTGACTTCCGATCAGGATATGGGCATTATGAGTTTACTGTTATTCCCTTCATCTTGACTAATGCTCCTTCTATTTTCATGGATTTGATGAATAGAGTCTTTAAGGATTACCTTGATAACTTTGTGGTAGTTTTTATTGATGATATTTTGATATATTCAAAAAGTTGTGAGGAGAATGAAGATCATCTAAGGGTTATTTTGAAAACTCTGTGGAAGGAGAGGCTCTTTGGAAAGTTCAGCAAGTGTGAGTTTTGGTAACAACAAGTGGCTTTCTTGGGGCACATCGTAACCAATGAAGGAATCTCAGTTGACCCTGCAAAGAAAATGGTTGTGGAGGAGTGGCCTCAACCCACAACAGTAACTGAGATTCGTAGTTTCTGTGGTTTAGAAGGATATTATCAAAGGTTTGTGAAAAACTTTTCACGTATTTCTAATCCACTAACCAAGTTGACTCGAAAAGGGGTTAATTTTATATGGAAAAAGGAATGCGAGGAAAGTTTCCAAGAGCTGAAGAATAGATTGGTTACTGCACCTGTGTTAACACTACCCTCTATCGAAGAAGGATTCGTTATTTTTAGCGATGCATATCTGAAAGGGATTGGGTGCGTCCTCATGAAAAATGACAAGGTAATTGCTTATGCATATCGACAGTTGAAGATTCATGAGAATAATTATCCTACACATGATCTAGAGCTAGCGGCAGCTGTTTTTGCTCTAAAGATATGGAGGCATTACCTTTATGGGGAGAAATGTGATATATACACCGACCACCAAAGTTTAAAGTAAATTTTCACGCAGAAAGAATTGAACATGAGACAAAGGAGATGGTTGGAGCTTATTAAAGACTATGATTGTTTAATTCATTATCACCCTGGAAGAGCAAACAAAGTAGCGGATGCGTTGAGCAGGAAAGACCCTATTGTTCTGGAAACAATGAGGATCCTAGGAGATCACTTGATTAAAGATCTGGTAAAACTGGACATGGGAATTGTAAGGGAAGGGACATCATCAACCTTATCCCGAATGATTTCTCAACCTTCATTACTAGAGAAGATCAAGAAGGCTAAAAAAGAAGATCCTTTTCTGCAGGAGAAGTTTGAGGCTGTAAAGGATGGGAAGTTCCCTGATTTCAATATTGATCAAGAAGGTGTACTGAAATTTCGCACAATACTATGTGTTCCATATATTCCGGAGATAAAGAAAGAAATGATGGATGAAGGTCATAGATCTACTTTCTCTATACATCCGGGAATCATTAAAATGTATAGAGACCTTCATGATCATTATTGGTGGGATAACATGAAGAGGGATATTGCTGATTACACTACAAGGTGCCTGGTGTGTCAACAAGTAATGGCATAATGGAAAATTCTTAAGGGGGTATTACAACCACTACCCATACCAATATGGAAGTGGGATAATATCACTATGGACTTTGTAACTGGTCTCCCAAAAACATCCAAAGGAAACAATGCGATATGGGTTATTGTGGACCGTCTCACCAAGACCGCCCATTTTTTCTCTATTTAGGAAGATTTCTCTCTGGATCAACTTGCCAAGATATACGTAAAGGAAGTGGTAAGGCTACATGGGGTACCACTATCCATCGTGTCTGATCGTGATCCAAGATTCACATCAAAATTCTGGAGAAGTCTTCAACATGCTCTAAATACTGAATTGAATTTTAGTACGCCCTATCATCCTTAAACTAATGACCAATCTGAAAATACTATTCAGACACTCGAAGACATGCTGAGATTATGCTCAATGGAATTTAAAGGTGGATGGGACCAACACCTCCCATTAGTTGAGTTCTTCTATAAAAACAACTTCCATTAGAGTATTCAGATGGCACCCTATGAAGCTCTGTCTGGAAAGTGATGTAGAACTCCTACTTGTTGGGATGAAACTGGTGAGAGAAATCTTCTTGGGCCTGATCTTGTGTAAGAGATGAAAGAACAGGTTCATGCCATCCAACAACACATAAAGGCTGCTCAGAGTCGGCAGAAGAGCTATGCTGACAACCATCGAAGGGACTTGGAGTTTGGTGTTGGCGACAAAGTCTTCCTTCGAATTTCTCCATGGAAGAGAGTCATGCGGTTTTGGAAGAAAGGGAAGCTCAGCCCTAAGTACATTGGCCCCTATGAAATCCTTGATCACATAAGATCAGTGGCCTATCGTCTAACGCTTCCATCGAACCTAGCTCAAGTTCACGATGACTTCCATGTATCTCTCTTGAGGAAGTACATACCCAACCCTTCGCATGTACTGAACCCAGAGGTGGTACAACTGGAACATGAACTCTCTTATGAGGATCAGCTAGTGGAGATCTTAGATCGTAGAGACAAGGTTCTACAAAACAATAATACCCACCTTGTTAAAGTGTTGTGGAGGAATCATAAGTATGAAGAAGCGACTTGGGAGCCTGAGGAAACAATGAAGAAAAAGTACCCTCACCTTTCCAACTAGGCCTCATGTATAAAATTTCAGGGATGACATTTCTTAAGGGGGGAAGAATGTAACGGCCCAAACTTTTTGAATAGTTTATTAACTTACTCTTAACAATTTAATAGAGATGTTAATGGTTAATGCAGAAAGAGGAGTCAATGGCTTCATCCGGTAGACTCGAACCTTATGAAGCCCACTTATCATAGCTTGGGAAGGAGGTGGCATCGTTGGGCTTCGCGTTGGACCAAGCCCATGCTGAACTCCAGTGTGTCAAGCTTGAACAGAAACTCCTTCGGGAGAAGTTAAAGTTAGTAGAGATTACTACTAGGGAAATGTTATCTGAGCCTCCCTCAGATTCTCTCACCACAACACACCTTACACTTAGGTCATATGTTGGTGTTATAAGGGGCTATGTTATGAGACCATAGATTCTTTGTGTAATCCTTTGGGATGAATAAATTGAGATTTCTTCCTTTAGTGAAGTTTGTGAAATTTCAAATGTCCAGATAATTTTAGGATGTATTTTATTGATGAATTTTGAAAAAAGGGATATTTTAAAATATTTATGTAAACCTTAAATAATTAATGATGTGTAATGATTTTCAAAAAATGGTCTTCTGCAAAAGTGTTCAGTAAGAAATTTGGAGTCTAATAAGATCAACTTAATTTTTGATGAATAGTAAATTATGAATAGTGATTTTACGCTTAGGATTATTAATGTGACCAAATGGATTAGTAATCTCACTTAAAGAAAGTTTTAATATAATTTAGACACCTTGATTAAGTAATGTGATTCAATAAAATGGGTAAATAACGGTTTCATAAATTATTATTCAAGTATTAGTTTTTCGGGTGAATAGTGTGTTTTTTAATTAAAACTTAAATTAAAAATATTTAGAAAATTATTTTTATAAAATTGACTTTATTTTTGAACTCAGAGCATCAATATTATGTTATGGTAATTTTTGGGGATTTTTCTGAAAAAATGAATTTTTGGTGAATAGTGTATTTATTTAAAAATTAAATTAAAAATATTTAGATAATTATTTTTATAAAATAGAGTTCATTTTTGTAATAAGAGCCTTGATATTTGGTTAAGGTGAAATTTTGGGATGTTTCTGAGAAAGATGAATTTTTAGTGAATAGTAAAAATGCAGTTTTAGGGTTTCTGTATGTTTAATGACATCATAACTGTGTCATGACGATGTCATGAGTATTTTTTAGGGTTGGCCGAACAAAGGTGATGAATTATTGTATTGGGGGCCCCATGTGGCCTAACTCCATGGGAAATACCATGGGAGAGCCCATGGTTTTGAGAAAACAACTTGTGAGGTGTCCCTTGGCCATTAATGCCTTGTCCCCTCACTTTCCCTATAAATACCCACCCTTTACTTCTTTATTTTTCACTCCCAATTCTCCCCCAACAATTATCTGGTCTCATTACCTCCCAAGGAGCCCTCCCAAGGTTCCCCCAATCCCTCAAGGTCCCAAACTTTGAGTTTTAAGAGTTACGTTTAAGGTAAGGGATCCTACCTCTCTCTTTCTTTTCAAGTAATCTCTTTTATGTCATTTCTTCTATGATCCATGATATTATGTTGGAAGATGTTATTTTAAATTCCTCTTACTTCCCTTTTCATGTTCATATGATTAGATACCCCCTCTTTCTCTCATCAATTCGTTTTAAGAATGTTTAAGTGGCGCTGTTAGGCTACCAAAATTTTAAGGGATTCTTTCACCTTTCTTTTTTTTAAAAGTTGTACTTTCATGTCAAGTCTTTCAAGTTCCTTTTTTATTTTGGGGTATGATCTCTATATCTATCATACTAAACTCTTATTTTCATATTATTAGAGACCCTATTTGATCTCGTCAATTCATTTTTGTTGAAGTTTAAGTGACACCGTCAGGCTTCTGAATTTTCATAAGAGAAATCTAATTTTTGTCTTCCTTACATGTTTTTCATTTCAAATGGTATGTCCTTAAAATTTCATTACCTTGTTCATATATCCTCTATATTCTATCCCTAGACTGTTTTATGGGTCATTTATTAATGTTTGACCCATGTCCTCTCTTTTTTCAATGTTTTCTAAAACCCCGAAACATAGTCGTTATGCTGCAGAATTTCCGTCTCAAAATGTCTCTCTCTTTTTATAAAGTTCTTTTATTTTATTAATTTAATACTCAAATCTATCTCTTATATAGGGGTATTCACATATATACCAAAATGTTCTATTTTAAATTCTTGGATTTACATACATGAGACCCACTTTTATTTTTTGTTGGTTTTAAAGTGACCCAAAGATCATGTCTTTAAAGCAGTTTTTAAAACGTTGTGATTATGAAATGAAACCCATTTCTTTTATGCTATATGGGTTTTTATGAAATTATTTGTGGTGATATATGTGGATCACATTATAATAAAGGCGAATTTAAGGGTGTGCCCTGATAGCGATCCAATGCATTGGGTAAAGAATTAATCTCTAGAGATGGCCATTTTGACTGATACCTTGGTGAATAACCTTGGTGAAACGGAAATGATTGTATTTGTTAAATATTGTAGCCACATCTTCAAGTTATGAAAAACATTATTTTTATTATGATATGCCTCATGATTTCTTTCTCATGCCTTAAAGTTCTTTTCATGGCCTTATTGAAGTATCTCAAGTTCACATGTAAAATGTTTCTCTTGTTTCCCTTACTGGGCCTTCTTCTCACCCTTTCTTTTGATGTATGTCCCCAGGTTATGAGATGCAGTAATGAACCTAGAATGATCTTAAGTAGAATCCTTTCAAGTGTTTAAGAAGAATGTTTTATGTTGTTTTCATGTATTATGTTCTTGGTTTCTAAGACACTAAACCTTAAAGATCCTCAGTTTTGTGTAATGTAGTGAAAGTTTATGTTATAAAAAGGCGAGATGCCACACTAGGTATGAAGATCCCCTTACGGGCTCATCCCGCCTCTTAATATACAAGTAAATATTTAGTTATAAGTTATACATGGTTCATTAACCCTTACATTCCTTCTATAATGTTTCACAACTAAATTTCTTTTTCATCATAAAATTATTCCTCTTCTGGTACTTGATATTAGTTAGTCCATGCATAATAATCAAAATTGGAATTCATTGTGAACATATTATATTTATTTAATTTTTTTAAAAAATAAAAGTATCTTCAAAATATTAAAGGAATAGAAAAGTTATTTTTTAAATTAGATACCAATAAATGATTCCTGATTATAATGAACTTTAGAGTAGTTATTCCATGCATAATTGGAATAAATCATGATTATTTATAATTTGTTTCAATTTTTTTTAAAAAGAAAAACAAACATAACTATGAAAAATGAAAGGAATAGAAAAATTATTGATTGGATTGGATTCCAAGAAAAGATTTAAGATTCTTGAAACACCTATAATAAGGAAAAAATAAATAAAATTTTATTTTCTAGTGATGTATAATGTCTTACTAGGGTCATATCTCTTAAGTATTATTAATATTATATTTTAATCAATAAATACTCCTAATTCTTTAGTATTATTTTTTATTTTTATATTTTATAAAAAATAATAAAATAGTAGTGTATGAAAAATGATTAATGCAATAATGAAATAAAAATTAAAATAATAAATATAAAAAAACAAGTGTTAGAAGGAATAAACATTATCCTAATCCTATTATTGGATACTCATATTCCTTAATTATATATCTGTGTTCTATACATTATATTTTATAGTATATACCATGAAACATGGATCCCCATGCACAATATAGATTGGGAAAATTTTCATGGATATAATATCTCTTCAATGCCCAAAATCACACCTACTATAATAGTTATGAATGATGAACACACCTCAATTGAGAGTATGAAATAATCTAATAACAAAGTCCATTATATAAAATTTCATTTATTTGAAAAACCCAAAACCACCATATAAAGGTATTTCCAAATAAATGGGTGGTAATTTATGCTTGTTATGGAATAAGATAAAATAACGGATATTATCTTGGAGTGATAGAAAAATACCATATCACCCCACAATACACCCATTGACCTATTATAAATAGAAAATAAACATAAATAACTGAAGATATAGAATTTTGTAACAATTATAGAACCTCTATCACATCCAATATTTTGGATAGTTAATGACCATCATGAGTACAAGAGATACATTGTATGAAAATGAAGAAAAAATTATAAGATAAAGAGAAATAGAAAAATATTATTATAAAAAACAAAAGTAGTTCCAAATAAATCCATAATTTTACATCAATTGTAGATAAGGAGTGAAAAAATATACATCATTCTGAACAAATGTTCAAGTTTCAAATGGAAGTGGTGGTATAAATTTATAGGCAAGAGGGATGGCTATCTTTCCCCCTAATTTTATTCTCTCAATGTTTATTCCTATTTGGGATATAAAATTTAAAAATATCCCAATTTGATCTTCTATAAAGATTTTAGTATGAATATTTTCTATTGTCCCACAAATTATCAAATACATTAGACCTTTTTAAATAATTTTATGACCACATTACTAAAGTTTAATTTTCTATCTAGGAAACCACTCTAAATTCCCATTCTCTTATTCCCCATGCATTTATGGCTTTAGAAACTACTAAATCTCAAGAATACATAGTTAATGAAATTTTCCCCCTTCAATTTTACAACTTTATGCATAATTTTATATATTTTAGACTTTTATTTTTCATATATGATCCCAAAATTTAAATTAATCAAAACTCTGCACATATTTCAAGACCCCACTTTTATGCTTCCTTTGTGCCTCTTGTGGTTAGAATTGATAATTTTTCTAGTTGAATGAAATTCATAACATTAACCAAGTGATCATAAGAAAATAAAATTTTAACTTTTATCACTAAATGTAATGTTATGAAGAAATTACAAACTAATTTTATTTATGGAAATAAAATAATAATGAAATTACCCTTTTGAATGTCGATTTCTATAATGAATCAACAATGAGACTTGAGTGAAAAAAAATAAATTATGATATGGTTTTTAAAGATAATTTTATAAATGAATAAAAACATGAAAACCAAAACTAATCTATTTTCAAAATTTAATCAAAATTATTTCTAAAACCTAAAATTTTTATAATTACCCTTAAAATGATAAAATGAAAGGATTTGAAAATTAAATTAAAATGTAAAAAAAATTAAAATATTATCTTTATTGGGTACTATTAAGTAAATCCATTTCATAGATGCTATAATTGTACTAACCTCCATTAATACCACATTAGGGTTTCCCTAATCTTTATTAAACACATGTAGACTATTTTTAGTTTTACTGAGCCCTATGTAAAATTGATGACCAATAATTTTTTCCATTTATATGTAGGTGGTCTCAGAATCATTACAACATTTATTTCGAAGCGAGTGAAAGGTTCTTGTTGTGAGGGATGATTCATTATTGATACTAAAATTTAAATAACATTTTTTCCCAAGAACAGATGTAAGGAACCTTTATAATCTATAAAATTTAGTTTGAAAATATTTTATTAACCGAATCATGTGAAATTGATAGTGTTCATTTTTATCCACTATTGTAAATTGTGGTATATAACCTCAATATAATTCTTTGTGGGATATATTGTACCACACTTCAATAATCATAATAACTAGATTATGTATCCTTCACTATGAATAATATTTCAGAATAATCTATATTTATTCAACTATTTAAAATGTTACGTATACTTACATGAGAAGATATAAATAAGAATCTTAAGGAATTCACGATGGTGTGTAAAACCGTGAAGACAAGTGGTATAACTATAGAAAAAGTGAATTATCTGGAATGTTCCTCCTCTTTAGAATGAGTACACAATGAATGGATATATAATCTATAACATAGATAAGTTATAGATGGAATCATACCTGAATAAACTCTCTCTATCATAGATTTATAACTTTAAGATTCAATTCCTTGAAGATATTGATTAATATAATATGGAAATTCACTAGTGAAAAATTGTATGAGTACTATGAATGGTTCAAAAATATACTCAAGATATAGACATAACAAAACTATGGAACACTATTACCTAGTCTTCTTCTACCCAGGATCTCTCTATAGTGATATGAACCTATTACATACATTATATTTATAGGTAATTGATTGAAAAATTAGTAGTTGAAGCTAATGGACTCATTAAATTGATAACCAAAATCTGAAAATAATTTTGAACAAAAGGTGATTCAAAAAGGAGAGTACATAAATTAATATCTACTAAATACCCTCTATATGAATCTAATATTGAGTAACTAATTACTTTGTATGGATTGATAGATATTTAGTAGAAAAAAGATCAATATACTCTTGTGAGGACTTTGTGCTTCTTATGAAAATTTCCCTAACAAGTGTTCTTCAATTCAATATATTAAAATTCATATTATTACGTAACACTATAGAGTATTTAACTAAAAAATGAATAAATAAGGATATATGGGAACTTCTCAAGTCTAGTATATATTTTGAAATCAACAGAACCAAGGTATAACACATTATTAATAATAATTTCAACAAACCCTATTGAGTTAAAAAATATACATGCCACACTTTCCTCCCTTATAACCCACCTCAATTTAACTATTTTTGAATATTATACTTATGGTAAATAAATCTAGTCATATGTATCCTCCCATGAATAATTCATCTACTCCCATAGTTGATGTTGGTACTGTTGCTCCTAGCATGGCTTCTTTTTTTTAAAGGTTGGGGCCAAAGCCTCATTTATTATTAAAGAAAATCAAAAACCTCTTTAACTAGGTAGGGGGAGACCCATTACATAGCCTGAAGGACTAGTGGGAATTTAGCCCATTACATGGCCCGTAGGCCCATTTTTTTTGGCCCAAGGCCTATTCTGTGAATAGTACTGCTACAGTACCCGTGATGCTACAGTACCACACAGTACCCGTCGTTGCTACAATACTCTTCCTCTACTACAATGACCTACCATCGCTATAGTGCTCGCCATTGCTATAGTACGTTGTAGTACTGCTATAGTACCTGCGCCCAATGGGTTTTGAACCCCCATTTTTCATGTAGGATTAAGGGGTGCTTACCACTAAGCCAAACCCAACTACATCTCCTAGTATGGCTTCCATCCTCACATTAGTGGAGACTGCTACTATTCTTCCTCTCCCATCAATTCTATCATATACTATTAATTCTTGATTCTCAAACCCTCCTTATCTTACTAGGGAACTAAGGATACCACATTGTCCATAGTTTATTTTTCATCCTTAGTTTTCCATTGTATACCTTAGATCATGTTGTCTTCCTTTTAGGTGACTTGTGTCGATGGATCCACAGAACTATGCATGACTACAGAAGATTTTGAATCTATAATGTCCAACAACCAATTGTCCCATATTATAATTTGAGGAGTCCCAAACAACTCCTTTATAATTTTCCTAATTCTTTTAGGCCTCCTGGAATCTATTCTCCCCAGAAGTGGTGTTTTTGGTTAATTATCATACTTTATATATCCATTTTTTGACAGGGATGGCTTGACTCTATTTGAGCTAGGGAAGGTGTTTCTATAGTAAGCCATGGTTTCTTATTTTACATTAGTCGATAGAATTCCATTCTATTAGGGAATCTTAGTAGTATATATATATTTCTTGTTTATGTAAGATGGAATGTTAAGGATGATTATTATTATGAAAACATATATATATGTTAAGGTGGAACTGCCTCTCCCATTTTATAACCATTTCTTATTACAATATAGTTCCTATATTTTCATCTTGTAATTTTTTTCTATTCCACCAAAGTGTTATTCTATTAAGGCTAACATCACTAAGGTAATTATGAACCCCCTTTCTATTTAAATTTTTGTAGATATGTTCTAGAGGGTTTATCTGAGGGCACTGGCTAGGAGATGCTTCCTCCAATAAGTTGGATTATTTCATTCAGGAGGGATCCCAAGATCCTTAGACTAATCTACAGGTTGCAATTTCTTGACACCACACCCCTAGTGAGAATAACTTCTCTATTGATAATTATACTCCACTTCAAGTTTGAGAAGTTCCTCTAGGGATCCCTCAAGATGGGTTTCTTATTATCCCATTCTTCCACATTTCTCTAAGAGATCATATTGTCTTACCAATGGATTTTACGTTTCCAAATTTGAAATATTATCTCTTGGGATCATCTCAAATTTCTCATATCAATCATGGGGATAAATTTTCTATGTCCTATAACTTGGTGGACCCTCCCCTCCCTCCATTTCTAGAATATTCTTCTATATATATGCATGATATTGTAACATTTCACTACCTTGACTGGTATAAAGTGATTAATTTTGATGAAGAATGCACCTAGGATCCTTCTTCTCCTAGAGGCAATATAAATTATTCAAATATGTGTCTACGTGCTTTAGGTCATATGGTTTCAAGATCCTCCACTAAATATAGAGAATCTAAGAAAACATATTCACCCATAAACCTGTTGTCCAAGGAAAATAATGCACTCCCTAATAGATTTTGATGATATATATAGTATTTTTTTAATGTAAGAGGAATAATTTCCTCATCTAAAAGGAGTTTTTATCAATGTAAATCAGAAATAAACATGTATCACTCTTTGTAGTTCTTGAACTGAAACAAAAGGAATATAATATAAAATAGTACACAATAAAGTTACATGTTAGTAATTTCCTTCGTTTTAATCCTATGAATGCCAAAAAATATATTTTTTTGTCGAAAATCACATACTTTTGAACTTGGTTGATTGTTATTATTAGTAAATAATAGTTAAAGTGAGTTTACCTCCTTCTTTTATGTATTTATCAAACATATCTACTATGTGTGATACTCTTTAAAGAGTACATGTTTAGAGAAACCTATTATCTTTCATCTTACGGTTTCATAGTTGGTAATTTTTTTTAAAAACTATTATAAAAATATATACAATAATAGAGGTGTTAAATATTCAAGAGAAATAATGAATAACATCAATATTTTCCTATAAGTAAACATCTTTATTGGCATGGGTTACACCAAGGACCATTTTTCCATGTGAAATAAAAAATGAGGAAAAAGGTATTGGATTAATCTAGATAGATGTTTATCCAAAAAAATATGGGTCTCAATTTTATCTTCAATTTTGGTCACTAATATGGAAGTATTATTATCTTAAAACTCCCCTTCACCTCTCAAGATAGATAATAATAAAGGAATATCTTATCAATTCTACCTCCCTTCATAGTGGGCCCATAATAATGTGTTCATGGTTGTCATTAAATTATCCTTGGGTATGATGATTCAAGGTAACTTTTTTGGTATCTATTAAAAATAAATTGAGAATATTAAAGGAATATATCATGAACTGGTTTGATAGGTATGAGAGCACCCCTAACAGGGTGGAGGATTTTAGAAATGAGATAATCCTTCTTGATGTGAGTCTTTAGGATAAATGGAATGATAAAATATATATTTCTTCAAACAAAAATAGAACACTCTTACTTAGAGACTGTTGGAAGAATAAAAGAGTGATAAAGAAAACCAAATATCTATATGTATGAGATAGATAGATAACATCTCTACCAATTTCCATGCATTTATGAAAAAATATAACATTGTAGATAATATTAATCTATAATTGGAATATGGATCCAATGTTTCTGATATTGTGGTTTTAGGTCCTTTATATATCTATTAATTTTATAATATCCTTTATAGATCTCAGATTAACACGAGTAGCGATTATCAAATGAATATAAAGGGAATTTTCTTTAATCAAATAATCCCACGTTCCATTGGAAATAAACAAAACTATATAATAAATTCCATTCCATCGGAGGAAGAAATTAAAGGTGTGGTTAAAAAATTTAATTGTAATAGCTCACCTGTTCCTAATGTAAATTCTTGTTCTTTCTGTAGTAGTGTCTTTAATACCTTTAAAAATTAAGTGGTTGCAGTTGTAAAATATATTTTTAATGTTGTAACTATATATAATGTCACTTAGGATACTTATTTGATTCTACTTCTGATGTTGCAGTACCCTCAATCCTTCAATTAACAGTAACCAATTTTTTGTGTAATTTTTCTTGCAATATCCTTAACAAAATTATAGAATATAGACTCTCCCAATTTCTCCCTATGATGATATTGAGTGAGTAACATGGATTCATCATGAATAGTAATATCCAAGGTTCTTTCATATTGGAATGAGAGATATTGGAAGATCTTGGATGGAAAGTGGTTAGGATAATTATTATGGTGAAAATTTAAATAGAGAAATCCTATGATAGAATATTATCTAATCATAAAGGTAATTAAGAAATTCAGTTTCTCAGAGTGGGTGTGTGAAGTTCACCCTACATATTATTACTCCACATGTTTCATATTATCTCGCGTGGGTAATAAATTTTTATCCTTCAACTCTTATCATGAGATTCAATATGGTGACCATTATCTCTATTCCCCTTCATACTTTTCCAAGATTTACTTACTAGAAATATCAAAAACTGTAATCTCAAAGCTGAAGTGTGGCCTTTTAAATGAATGCTTAGTCACAGTATCAAAACTCAGTTTTTTTATAGATGATATGATATTCCTTCTTTATGGTAGGATCAAATCCATTAAGAAATTACTTGGTATTCTCAACACATTTGAAAAGTAGAGTGAGATAATGGTCAACTCTACTAAGATCCATCTTTTTATTTTTCAAAGATGTTCTAACAATCAAACTAGGGATCTATTTTATATAAAAAAGTTTGGATTCATCACTTTGATGGGAAAATTGATAAAAAAATTAGTTGCATCTTAAATTTTTAAATCCAACTCGTATCATTTGGATAGAGGATCACACTTATTAGCATCTTACTTTTTTTCATTATAATACATGTACAATCTATCACTAATTCTCTAAGGGTTTTCAAAAGACACATCAAAAACTCAATCAACACATTACATTTGGAATCTCATTTGGAAGGTCATATTCACTAGGTGTAGTGGTCTAGACTAGAGAAATTGTTTGAGGAAGTTGGGATCAAGGTAAAAATCCTAGAGGAATTCAAGTCAAGCTTGTAAGCTAATTAGATTGATATTCTATGGAAGAGAAGTCTCTTCTCCTAAGCTATAATGAAAAATATATAGAAGTTTTCCAGAGGGTTCATGATATGGGAGAAAAAAAAATTCCTCATTATGGGGGTACCCCCCAAGAGATATATTAGATTCATCAAGACTAGTCAATATATATTATTGGATAGATGTAGTTCTCCTTATTTGGTGATAATTGGGAAGTCTAACCTTTCTTATTCCCATGTTCCCCTAATGTTGACATGAAATATCGAGAATCTAAAAATTACCAATGTCTCATAAATTTTGTACTGAATGAATAAAAATTACTTTTATACAACTCTATAACATTGGTAAATTAGGAATCCTTAGATTTTACATGTTATATAATGGGTAGATTCATCACTAGTGCCTTTTGAAATATTACCCATATTCGTAAAATTTGAGACCCCTAGGCTAAGATCATATGGTGTTATAAAATACCTCTAAAAATTATATTTCTCATTCGGTGAATCATACATTGGACTATCCCCACAATTTAATTTATTCAATGATGGGGTATTAAAATTATATAAATACAATGATACTACAATACTTAAAAAATGAGTCTAGAGAACATCTCTTTATGGAGTGTGAGTAGGCTACATTTATCTGGAATATTGTTGTAAACTACACATGGCTTCCTAGATTTCTTGGAGACTTCAATAAGTTTATTCATGCTCTCTTTAAAAATGCAGAGGTTTACTCCCATTCATCGAGCAAAAAGAGTATGAATATCATTTTGGGTTATTAGACAATCTGGGAGCCACATAACAAGTCTAGAAATCAGGGATATCCGTAGGAAAATTGGATAATGAAAATAAAAACAATTTTCTTGATAGTTTATTTGAACCTAAGTTTTAGTATATTTATCCTATATACATTCTACCATAGATTCTAGTGCTCATAATCCACAAATATAAAAGTTAACAATGATTAATAGGGTTATTGGGAGGCTTGGGTTGTGGAATCCATTGACTTTTAACTCTTAATAGATGGACCATTAACTTATGGTTTCATGTTTTTAGGTGGTTTAATTTAGGATATATATGGTTCTATAAACTTATATTTCAACACCTTTTTTTTGAATATATAATTCTATCATTATGTAATCTTGGGAAATGTTGTGGGATCTTAAAAATTTTATACTCTATAACATTAAATTGGATTAATTGTGGATATGGTAAAATCCCCTCACTAACTTCTTAAATTGTATTATACTAATCACTAATCCATTTAATACAACATTGGGAACTATAATGATATGATTTATTTATCTTTTTTATTTGATACACCTAGAATAAGGGAAAAAAGGCTACATAAATTTTTTTTCTAAAGGAGGTTTTTTTGAAACTCTCCAAATCTTCTATAGCAAAAGATCAACTCCCATATATTGTAAAGATATTGTTTTTGGAGACACCATTGGTATCCACCATATTCATTCTCCTTATTATTATTTAATTTTAAATAAATATTTTTTATAGAGAAGTTTTTTGTTTATATTTTTTTTGTGTAGAAATTAACTTTTTATTTTCTATATTCTTTTGAGATGAATATGATACAGTTAATTTATAAAACATTGTGACATTACTCGAAACATTTCATCAAAATATATAGTTATTCTTCTTATGTTCATTCAAATAAATCTTATGATCAAATATATTATAAGCAGTTCTTGTTAAAATTTATTCTATGTATTGGATAGATTTTTCAATGAAAAGAAGATGGATTGATAATGAAAAATGATAAAATGTGAACCTATTCAAAATCACATTGATCACGAGTGAGGTCCC
Organism: Viscum album; assembly: GCA_963277665.1. Classification (NCBI taxonomy): domain Eukaryota; kingdom Viridiplantae; phylum Streptophyta; class Magnoliopsida; order Santalales; family Viscaceae; genus Viscum; species Viscum album. The sequence goes on from OY728150.1 coordinate 1,848,414,953, forward strand.
TGTGGTAGAAACATGCATTCTTAGGAAATATGAATATTGTGAAATTGCAGTGATATAATTTCCATTGATGATACTAATCGAAGTGGAGATCAATAATATATATTCCTATTTCAAATGTGTTAGGGAAAGGAGTTTAAGTTTAGAAATTTTATATTCTGATAAAGGTTGTCGATTATGTTTTTAGTGAGTAATTTTTTTTACCTTGGATCCTTTTATAGATCCACATACTACTTTTGAATAAAAGTGAAGAGTTTCCTCAATAATAAAAATTTACATTAATATCATTTAATGAATTATTTGGATTGTTATATTATACTTTGAATATTAATTTTTACTCAATTTTTTTATACTTTCAATGGGTTTTATCATGGATTAGTTTTTGAAAATTTCAGTGTTAAATTTAAACTATGATATCAACTTTTATGTTATTTTCATTGTTTATAAATTATATATTCTAAATATTTTACCATTAATAATGGTTGATAATTGTAATTTGGATTTATGATTTTAATTCATGCCCACATTATTCTTCCAAACATTTTATATCATATATAACACTTGTTATCATTTCTAGCCACTATATTTGGATATCAATTTTCCCTAAACTAATAAATATAATATAAAATATTTTTTTATAGAGATACAAATAGTAGTTTCGTAAATGTAAATCGAAATTAGCCATTATGTTTTTATAGTACAAAAATAAAATATTGGAGAGATCAGAGGAAATTTTTTGTTATTAACATAGGATTTGATTCCATGTCGATGTAAATCATAAAATATATGATTTAAGAAGAGAATATTGTGAATTTAAATTGAAAAAAGAAATAATAATTTCAATTTGTGATTAGAGTGAGTAATATTATAGTTTTGAAATACAAGATAACATATACAAAAATGTTTTCTATTTCATAACTTTGTGTGGAATATGGAATAAACTCACTAACATTAGAAATTCTAAGGTGTTTAAAATAAATAGATATATGCTAAGGGAAGGATATCAATAATTTTAGTTTTTACCTAGGGAATTATTATCACAAGTATATCAACATTTGACTTCCATTATTATTATCTTATATTCTTTTGGTGAGTTTGAAATTAGGGATGAAAAATATTTTGAGAAAGTGATTAACATAATTATGAAGGAATGGGAATCTAGGAGAACTAATATTGATTGTATTATTCATATCATTAAACATCTTCTAGATGAAATTATTGGAACCCTTATAAATCATGAGAACCTTCTATAAAAAGATTCCAAAAAAGAATAAAATAAGAACACAGTTTCATTCACCACAACATCCATTGGGTTAACTTCAAGAGATAATATTTTGACAATCAGTACATCCAAGATTAATTATAAATGTAATTTGGATAGTATTAATCTAGAACATAGTGATGGTTATATTTCTTTGTTTTATTTGAGGATGGATAGATTTATGGTAATGGACTTACGAAAATACCATCATAAGGATGTGAATGAGAATTATGATATGAATGATTCTATAGAAGTTATCTACTATGAGTGTAAGAAGAATGGAAACATTTGACCAGATTTTATGAAGTTCAAAAGGAAGTATATGCAATCAACTAAATATTGAAAAAGAAAATGGAAGAAGGTATTAAAGGTGATGGATACCTAGAGGACTATTAAATCCTTGTTTTTTAATAGTTTATCCATACACAATGATGATAACCATAAGATTACTAGTTTTTTGTAAATGAACTATGGAATTAAATGAGATTCATGAGAAAGGTGACCCTGGAGGGGCTTATGGATTTATCCTTATATTTTTATCTAAATTTTTTAGATGATGATAAAAATGACACTACATAACTTGAAGATATGGATAAATATATAAATATATTTTTGATATGAAATAAAAGGTTGAAAAAGGTATATGATCAATATAAAATATACCTTTCCAAATATTATTATAGAATTTATAAAATTAATTTTTAGTTAAATGATAAATATACTTATATTTTAACTAGTAATGAGGAAATAAACTAGTAAATATTGTATTTTGAAGATATATATCAGAAAATCTCTAATATGTATTTGAAATATAAAAAAGTTTTATTTTAAAAGAAATTTTACGATACTGAATATAAGAATAAAATTTTGAAATTACAATTTAAAAAAAAAGAATCATATATGTAAGTCATTTTCAAATGATGGAATTGTGGTTGTGAGGAAAAAATTTAAAGTTTAACATTTGAAGTGATTTTTTTATTTTTAATTTTATATTAATAAACTTTGATAATGTTTATAATAAATTAAAGATTAGAAGAAAACGTACTAGGAAAGGTTACAGTACTACTATAAATTCATTGTTTTAGCTCAACTATTTTATTCCAAAGAGTGAAAAATTCTATAAAAAATTACAAATGGTAATACATCTGAAGAAAATTATTCACTGAATAGAGTCCAACATTTTAGAAATCCCATAGAGATTATTTCAATTTTTTTTTAGAAATTAAATATAGAATAATTTGGGAAATTTTTGTACCAAAATTGTTATTTTTAAATGTCTTTATACAGAAGAATGTCTGGTTGTAGAGAATAAAAAAAATTTAATAGAAAGAAAATATGTAAGGATAATAAAAAAATTGAACAATTTACACCATTTTACTTTTATGTATTTAACTTTTTAACTTTTATATATAAATAATATATAATTATTTTTTACCTTTTACTAGTTTATTGATAATTTTCATAAGTTTTTATAATTTTAATTATTTTCATCATATATCATTATACTCATTGAATTTAGGAGTTTGATGAAACCAATCTAATCAGATCACTAAATTAAATTATTCCCATATTTTAAGCATTACAAATCACAAAATAATCTCAAAATACCAAGAGTAGAAAGTTTTGTGTCTTTGAGGTATATATTCCTATGAAATCAATTTTATAATACTTGTGAAAATTCATATATAATTGAGATGCACTAGTCTCCATTAAATATTTCTAATAATTTATACTTAAATTTATTTCTTAGGTAATGAAAACCTAAGAAAGGTTTGATCTCAAGTATACAAGAAGGGATAATATGATCAAAATTTCACAAAGGGTTCTATCATTAGAATATGAGAATATATAGGAAGGGAAAAATATATTATTAAAAAGAACATAGAACAATAAGAGTTTTCTATAAATAAGGATAGAGGGACATTCAATATCAAATAAACAAACATTTACCATAGTTATAGTGTGTGATATAAGCATCGAAGCATAAGAGAATGCAATAATATCATAGGTTCGTGGAATTAGAAATATGTGGAAACAATATTTAACATGACATAATAAGATAATTTCATGACTCATTGCCAAGACCATCATATCAATGTGAAGATAATCCCATAGAAGATCAGGTTTACTCTCTTTTATAATAAAAATAGTGTATAGAGTCCCATTATGGATGGGGTTCACTCCCAATTCCTATAAAAATAGTGATAAGAGTCCCATGGTGGTTTGGATTTACTCCCCATTCTCATAAGCAAAGTTGATCGGCTCCCATGGTGGATTATAATCACTCTAAATTCCCATAAATAGAGTGGATAAATTCCCATGATGGGCCTGACTCACTAACCCTTTTCATATTTTATCATGAGATAAAAACATTAAAATTTAATTGGAGGGCTATATAATTAGATCCCCACACAAGAATCATAATATGTATATTAATATGTGTGCCACATAGGGAAAATAGACCATACATAATGTATAAGTATGATTAAACACATTATAATAAAGAGGGGTTTTTAATATCATCTCAAATAACAAATAAAGGCTATATAGTGCAGATTTTGAAGATAAGAAGGAATTAAATAATTTTTATCATTCATATTTTAATAATGAATCAATGTCCATGAAAATAGATTTCCAATATAGAAAAATTCATGAGAAGGTATGGAAATAAAATAACAAAAATGATACAATCAGGTGATTATTAATGAAATGTGTAAAACTTTGTTTTTTTATTTTTTATTTTAAAAAATTAAATTTCTTCGATAGCTTGCAATATATAAAAACACGAGTTTTAACAAATTGGGAAAAAATATTACTATTTTTATTCAAAAAAGAACATTATTTCATGGAAGTTAAACATAGAGACATGAAAATGAGTAATAATATTCTAAATATTATGTATAATTATTATATATAATGAAAAACCTTTTATAAAAAAAGTGCTTAATTTTAGTTATGTCATTGTATGTTTATAAAATAATATTTTCACAAAAAATGTTTTTTTTTTCATTTCATAAAAAATTATAAAATTAATATTTGAAACTTTTAGAAAATTAATTCAATAATATAAGAGATTTTTTAAATTATTAGGTCAAAATTACCTTAGCCTGAATTTCTTTTATTTTTCTTAAAAGATTATTTTTTCAATGAATATTGAAAAATATTAGGTTTTCTTGTGATTTTTCAATTGTTTAAAAAAATTAATAACAATATTTTTTTTCAAATATGGGTTTAAAAGTAAATCTAGTTCAATTATATATCTATTAATCCAATTATATTCATTATAATAAATTTCATATTTAATTTTTATTTAAAAACTTTTTAAAAATATGAAGATATTCACTATAGAAAATAAATTTTTCATCACATATAAGGGTTTAATTATAAAATAAAAATTTTCATTTATGTGAATGAAACATGTAAAAATATATTACATATTTTGAATAAGGTTAATTTATATTATCTAATTATTTTGAATTAATTTTATACTAGTGTGAATAGTAAATGCAGTAGAAATTAATTATTGTGGTTAAGGTGGAAATGGGTTTATTGGGGGTTAAACTAAAAAATAAGTGTAAAAATGACTGAAAAAAAAGTAAAACCCCTATATCATGGATATATTTTGAACCTATCACCTATAAGGTTATATAATGAACCATTTTTTATCTTTTTGGAATGTGAAAACTTGGGTGGCCCTTTTTCTTTTAAAAAATTACAATTGTGCTGCTCACCTCCCATATAAAAGGGTACCCCCTCTCTAATCCTCTTCACACTTCTAAAACCCATTTTTTATACCAATTACTTACCAAATAAAATCCTAAATTTCCTAAAAAAATAATAGAATCATTATTTCATTAAAAAATATATCCTAATAATCCTTTTGGTACAAACCAAAATAATTTCTCTGAAAAAGAGGTAATGCCCCAAAATGTGCATTTTATTTTCTTTTTATACCACATACTAAAATTATTATTAAACCATGATAATATAATAAAATTATTATATTAAATATATTTATATTCTATTATTTTAATGGAATGATCTAAATCTGTATCCTCTTCTATTTAATGGGATACAAAATCAATATACCTGTGTATGGTAGACTACCGCCTGGCGAATCGATTTATTCATTTCCCCACACCACATTTCACTGATTGGTATAATGATGGATTTAAGGTTTATATATTATATTTATCGTATTATTATACTTATTTAATTATAATAAAACATATACCTTCTTACCTCCCAACCCATTGGAAAATAATAACATCGCTCTTGTGTGTGGTGGACTACCTCCTCATGAGTCGATGTGATGTGTTTTTCAATTTTGTTTTACATGGATGGTAATAAGGATAGATTAAATGAATACATATTATATTTTAATATAATTATACCTATTTAATTATGATATTATGTATACCTTCTATCTTTCCATTTTATAGAGGATACGATAATATCAGTCCTATATATGGTAGAAAATCTCTTCATGATACAATGTGATTTTTTTCATTTATAATTTAAATGGAACATAATATTGGATTGTTTGAATAAAATATGTGATATATATGTAATAAAAATGAATATTTAATGGTTATATATTATTTAACCCTCTTTCATTCATTTCATTAAGAAAAAGGAAACAACATTCATTTGTACGTATGACTTACCGTCTCCATGAATAAAAATTATCTTATTATTTGATTTTCGAAATCCACTTTAAGGATGAGTGGTAACCCAGACCGGGCCATAAATGAGATAACTGATTCAAAATTAAAAATTCAAAAACCCAAAATACAGAATCACGACCGCCTCTTTCATGAACTATTTTCCAATGCTATCATCACAAATTTCAAGCCATCATTATGCACCATCAGGTCAGATCTCAAGACGCAATCGACTTGAACACTAATCCAACTCCCACCATCAAACATCCTCAAGATGAACAGATCACTTACCTCCATCCATCCAAAATCAGACAAGAGCACAATACATGACCAAACAGAAATCAAACCACAAGTAAGCTTCCAACTAATAATAAAATGGAGGTTTTAGTATAAAATTCATGGCTATGTCCGCAAAAGGAAGGATCGAAGAATTCCAAGAACCAGATAATCGACACCAAATCACAGACTCAATAAGAGAAAAGCCACCACCATCATGCAGACTCATCACCACGAACCAGTGCATCCAAAACCGAAAGGAATGTAAAAAAATGAAGGCAGAAGAGATCACCAGAACAATGGACGGAATACTCGCTGCCCAGATCCTGTCACCGCCAACTATATTTCACTCGAAGACCACGACGAAGCACCAAACACACACACCAGAGACAATCCGGAGACCTCAGGCCGTGGGATTTGGAAGCTCGGTCATAGACCGACACCACGCTACCATGTGAGACCCTATATAGTGACGAAGGACTCGAGTGGGAAGGGTCAACAACAGTGCAAAGGGTGAGATGACCCGAGTCCAAGAAATGCCATCGTAACCAAGGAATCACCACCTGATCTCGCTAATCCATAGAATATTCATCGTGTCAACCCGAGTCTTTGAAGGCGACAACGAGGAGAAAACCCTAATGACCATGCCCCTTACGGGCTCATCCAGCCTCCATGAATGATGTATTTTATTTTCCATCTCCATATTTTATGAATTATAAAAAATAAATGAATAAATAACATATATATGATTTTTATATTATGGTTATCATTATATAGATGATTTAACCCTGATATAAGTAGAAATAAGAAAAAATAATAAACCAAAACATACATGAAAAACAATATATTTATTACCCGAATGGTTATTTTAAAATGGGATTGTTAATAAACATGTAATAAAAGTTTATAGGTAAATAATATATGGTATGATATATGTAATTATGATTAATGAATAAATTAATTATATAATTATATATATTCTATATGAGGTTTGAACATGTATAAAGAATATTAGGACTTTAGGTAGGATATTTCTATCTCACTTTAATCCTATGTGAGACACATGCTATATTCACCATGTTTTTATTTTATGTTGTGTAAATATACTATTTATGAAGTGATTTTATTATACTTATCCATAAAATTATATGTTTTTACATATAAATTTTAGTACTTAACTTTCATAGGCATTACAATAAAAAATTTACCAAAGTGGAAAGGGATTTTTAACTCAAAGTACCTTCTTTAGGACATAAGTTATGTTATGCACCTGTATTGTTATATGAGGTGTATATATTTCCCATTTGAAATGGTAAATAATTAATAAAATTATTTTAATGATATTAAAGGTTTCATTTTATTTCATTCTTTAATGGGACTTATGATTGAAAAGATACCAAAGTGGTAAAGGGTTGACATTACAATCTCATTGTTTATAGAGACTGTTTAGGATTATGCCTTTTATGATGAAATATTATAATATATTAATCATCAAATATATGAATTTTATTATCCTATGGTTATTTATTGAGAATAAATATTTTAAATTATTATTTTTTCTTTATATTTTCAATATTCTAAAATAATTCTTTTAATGAAAATCGACTTAATTTATCACTCTAGTCAAAAACCATTTTTCTTCTATATCAATGTTTTATAAAAATGTTTTAATTTTTTTAACATTATATTAATGATATATTAAATAATTTTACCCATTTTTGAATTTTTAAAATGTTTTTTTAAATTAATATTCATGTCTTTTTCAAAACAATTCATGTCTGGATTTTACTGATGATGTGAAAAGAATCATTATTTTAATGTGTACAAAATTTTAATCTGTAATGAAAAATAAATGTTTTAAATTTTAGTTTATATTTTTTCAAGGTTATTTTAAAATAAAAGTATTTCTATAAAATTTTAGGTTTTAAAAAGGTCCTTTTAAAGTAGAAATTGTATTTTCCTCAAGAAATGTTCAAAGTTATTTTAAAAGATTCCTTTATATGTTTCAATATTTATTTTCAAAGAAAATAATATTTAAAATGTTTTATGTTTTAAAAAATGACATTTAATGTAGAAATGATATTTTTCTCAAGAAATTTTCCATGAGATATTTCAAAATTATTTTTCATATAAGATGATTTCTTATGTTTCTTAGAATTTACTAGGGATGTGATCCAATGTTACCTCTCTAATTCTTTCTATGAATGGTTTGTGTTTCTGATAAAATGATATTTTAAAACCCATTTACCATCCATGGGTTATTCCAAGATAAAATAATTATGAAACTTGCTTTGTTTTCCAAGGCTTATGTTATGATGAAATGAAAAATTGATAATGAATCTTGTTTCTTTTCCATATGTTAGGATATGATGAAATGTTTATGAAACATATTTATTTTCATGGGTTATGATATGATGATTTTTTTATGATTTGTGTCTCAAGTACATATGATTTTCATTATGTCACTAGTGTGAAATATATCACCCTCCAACATAATGGGTAAAGATTGAAATATCATAAGATGAATAGGAATAGACTAGGGAGTGAACCCATTTTAGAAAAGGACATTATCCATTGTAATGGTTTGGGAAGTGAACCCATTCCATTTGATATGCTTGTAAATAAGCCTTGACTACTATGGAAATTATTTTCTATACATATTTGTATGATAAAAATCTATGTATTATACCAATTTTTTATTCTAATGGACCATGTTATTTGATTCCATTATGATTCATATCATATAAACTTTTATTATTATTTTCATGACACTAAATTATGATCCATGATATGTAGGGAATGAGTTTCAAATGTTATTCTCATGTTCCCATACCCTTACATTCATGATATGTTGTTACCTACCATATTTACACTTATTGAGAATATGAGCACATAATTTCTTATGTTTCCTTTTCCTAGGTCATGAAGAAATGTTTTAAGATGGGTATTTATAAAAAGTGTTAAATGTGGGAAGATATTTATGAGTGATGTTGAAGTTCATTCACTAAATGATAAGTTTGTGTACCTAGTCTTATAATGCACTAAAAAATTATATTCCTTGTGTGTGTGTTTTTTGAAATGTAATGAATATTCATATATTAAGATGTGATATCTATATATGAGACATTTGGGTCTCTAAAATTGTTATTAGAGTAATGAATTAGTTATCCTTTGGAACTATAATGAAAAAAAAATTGTGATATTCCTAACGATATTTGTAAGGATATATCTAAGGATATGTCTAAGGATAAGTATAAGGATGAGTCAAAGTATAGTAAATGACCTATATTTTTGGTAAAGGATAGAGTGAATGGATTCAAAGAAATTACATCCCTATCTAGATACCACAAGTGGATGTGGAATTGGTATAAAGGTACCTAATGGCAATAAATCTAAAAAGGGAACATTGACTAGGACTTTATCATCACGTGGTGCACCAAAACAGACCTTGCATTGTAGTTGGTTTGAAATTCCCAAGGGATATTATAAAAAATTTCACAAACTCTTTGTGAACCATCAAGAATGATTTGAATAATTTCCATTAATGGACAAGGTTAAGCCTAATGTGTCATAGAGTTAAAAAACTATCATAATTAAGAGATCATATATGTGTTTTTTCATGATTTTGGGGATTCACAAAAGGATTATTATTGATCATACTATGATTTTTTGTTTTAGTCAATGGATGGAAGTAAAAGGAACCATATTAAAAATGAATTTGATGGATAATTCAGTGATTCTGAGAAACCAAATTTGTTGATGATGGGAGAGAAATATATTGTGATTATTCCTAATAATATATCAAGATATATGATTAACAATGTGATATTTGATGAGACTCTAGATGTATCAAATAAGAAGAAAATAGAATTTTATGAATGTTCTTCTGGTAACAAATATAAATGAAAAAATTTTAAGATTTTTTCATGCCATGAAGGTAGAAAAAATAATCAAGAAGTATATCTAAAATGGAGGGGATGATGCTTTCTATGGTGAAATAATTGATATAGGGAAACATTTTTCCATGAAAATCAATGTATTATATGTGGGAAACATGGGAATTATATTTTTCAATTATCTAATATAAGGGTTTTCTACTATACCCAGGAAAGATAGATGTTATTCCAATCAATGAAGTGATAGTATTGAAATATGTATGTATTTGGATTCATGAATTATGTTGTGGAAGTACTTTAGAAATGATATTTTAGTTATAGGAATCTAGAAACAACTAATGTTTGTTTTAATTTTGGAAGCATATATGTATTCATGTAAGATTAACTTAAGAGTTATGGATATTGTCAGGGGTTTATAAGTTTATGGTTGATAATTAGTTCAAAGTATTAAAAACCCATTTTGAGGTTTTATGTGATGGGATTTTATCATGATTAAAGATATTTTGAGCGAAATTTATGGATATAAAAACATTTGGTTTTGTATATGTTTTAGTGAATTTTATTTTGAGGAGGAATGTGTTTTTTATAGACATTTTATTAAAGGTATTAATTACCTTTTGTTTTTATCTTATATTTTTTTGTGGAGGTCATTATATGTTATTTTAATTTCAGAACACCATTTATTAATTTGGTTTTGGAAATAGGATTACACATATGATGAGCGACAACCTGTTGCATCCGGTAAGTCCACGGGATTAGAACCACCACCGAAGGGTGAAAAGGGTATAAGGCCTACCACTAGCCTGTGTGAAATATTATTTCTAGTGGGACAACATAAATAGTGATATTATTGAGTATTTATCTTTATTTTTAGTATTTTAGTAAGTCAATTATTAGAGAAAAATTTCTAAAAGGAGGCTGCCACCATTATACTTACTAGAAAGGAAATGGGAAGACATAACTATGGGTTTTGCTGTTAGACTATCCAAAATATTTAAATGTAATAATTATCCATGAGTTTTATTTGATCTACATATGAATTAATCACACTTTACCACTATCATATAACACTTCCCATTTGATAATATTTCTAGGATATACATTAAGGAAGTGATAAGTTTTCATGGAGTAGAACAATCTTTTGTATTTAATATGGATACGAGGCTTAGCTTGATATTATGGATATGTCTTCAATTGGACCTAGATATAGAGCCAAGTTTCGGCACATTGTGACATCCCTAGATATATAATTAGTTTTTGAGAATAATTCAAACCATATAGGATATTATATGATCTTGTTATATGTATTTAAAATGTGGTTTTTATTAACACCTTCATCTAGTGGAATTTTCATGCAGAAATAACATTCATTAGAGAATTTAAATGGATCCTTATGAATTTTTATATGTAATGGTGTGTAGAAATACAATGTACTAGAATGAAGCTATTGAAATAATGATATTGGGACCTAACCTATATAATGAAATGTAAAAGAAGGTTAGAGCCATTCAGAAACACATAAGGTAAGAACCAAGTCAACATAAAAGTTATACTAATAACCATCGATGTTATCTTTAATATAATGTTGATGATACATTATTTCTATGAATTTATACATGGATGAAAAAGAGAAAAATAAACCATATGTATACCGGTACATTTGAAATACTTGATTGAATCAAGACATTATCTTATCATTCGGAACATCTAAAAAACCTCTATCAGGTTCACGACGTGTTCCATATATCTCTCCTGAGGATATAAATACATGATCCATCACATGTGTTAATTTAGAGATCATATAGTTAGAGAATTATCTTTATTATTAGGAATAAAAGTAGATATTATGGATAAAAAATATAATGGTCTATGAAAAAAGACCATTATTCAGGACAATGTTTTGTGGAGAAACCACCAGTTTGAAGAAGTTATATAGGAACCCAAGGAAATAATGTGGTATAAGTACCCTCTATTATTTATATCGGAGTGAAAAATTTTGAGGGAAAATTTAAATTTAAGTGGGATATAATATAAACCCCTGATTTTTTATAGATTATGTTAAAAAAAATTAAATTTCATTGATAACTTGTGTTATATGCAACACTAAGTTTTAACAAACCATGAAAAACTATTAAAATTATTATTTAAATATAAATACTATTACTTGGATATTAAATATGAAAAAATGAATAGGAAGAACCAAATTTTGAAAATTAAGTATCACAGTTTTATATAACGAAAAGATATTGATAAAAAATTATTTAATTTTCAGTTGAGTATTTATACATTTTGAAAATATTTTATCTCAAAAAAATGATATTTATTTATTTTTTTGTAAAATAATAAAAATTAAATTTTGAAATTTTTATAAAATTAATATGATAGAAAAAAGTTATTTTTTAAATCATCAAGTTAATATTAAGTTAAGTTAATTTTTTTTGATTTTTTGAAAGGAATAATTTTTCAATAAATCGTGAAAATAATGCTTTCTACTAAGAATTTTCATTTATATTAATGAATTTTAAAAAATAAAAATTATTTTAATATTTTTTTAAATGTAAAAATAGTTAAATTATATATCTATTAATCCAAAATTTTTAACTAGAATCTATCTCATATTAAATCTCTATATAAAAGCTTTTCAAAATTTTGAAATTTTCTTGGAAAACCATTTTCGCTGCATCAATGAGTTTAATTTTAAATTAAAATTTTACACATATGTGGATCGAATTTAGAAAAATGGATTTATTATTTGAAATCATAATAATTTATATTTTTTAATATGTTCAACTTTATTTTTTACCATTATGAATAGATAAACCAGTAGAAACTAATTATTGTGGTTAACATTAAAATGGGTTCATCAAGGGTGAAACTAAAACAATAAGGGTTACAAATAAAAAAAACATGTCCAAAAAATTTTTATAGTGATATTTAAACCTTAACACCTATAATTTTATTTAATTACCCATTTCCATCCTTATGGAATGTGAATAACATGGTACACCTTTTTCTTTACAAAAAATACAACTGTGCCAGTCACCTAACATGTAAAAGGCCGCCCACTTTTCTATCATATTAACACTTGAAAACCATCTGATTAAGAAGATATTTAATAAAATAACTTCCTTAATTTTATCCTTCCATTCTATAATCCTTATATTGGTCATAAATCTAACCTAATAAGTCTTTCGGTGAAAACTAAAAGAAGATTTCTTAAGAAGAGGTAACATCCACAACTGTGTGTTTTATTTTATTTATTCCTCCTCCAAATTAATTTATTATAAAAAAATGGTGATATAATGATAAAATTATATTACATATATTTTTATGTTTTTATTTTAAGGGAATAACCTAAATCCTTCTCCTCTTTCATCAAATGGGATATGAAATCATCATTTATTTGAATGGAAGACTACTATCTCGTGAACTAATGCTATTCGTTTTCCATCATCACCTCTCACATAAGGATATAAAATTTATGATAATTTTAAAATATTATGTTTATGATATTATTATACATATGTAATTATAATATCACATGTACCTTTTTACTTCCCAACTTGTTGAACAAAATAACGCTGCTCGTGTGTGAGGCGAACTATCGCCTCGTGAAACAATGTGATGTTATTTTAATTTTTTACATGGATGGTAATAAGGATATATTAAATTAATTAATATAATATTTGTTATATATATACACTTTTGGAATTATGATATCACATATACCTTCTTATTTTCCATTCTATAGGGAATACTATAACTTTGTTCATTTGTATGGTAGAGTACCACCTCAGGAAGTGATGTGATTCATTTTTTCCACTCTTTAAATGAAATGTACCATATATAGATTTAAATAGAAATATGTCATATATATGAAATAAAAACTATTATATAATGGTAATATATTATTTACCCTTATTTCTTTCATGTGGAAAAAGCATTCATCCATAAGTACGACCTACAATCTACATGAATGGTGTATTTCATTTTTGGTGTCTAAATTTTATTGATTACCTTAAATACATATATAAGTTACACACACACACACACACACATATATATATATATATATGATATATATATCATGTTTAACATTATGGATATTTTTGAACCATTATCAAATTTTGAAGATTTCAAAACTAACTAATCAAAACATACAAGAAAACAAAACAATTATGGGCTGAAAGGTGATTTTATAATGGAATTATTAATAAACTAGTATAAAAGGTCATAATTAAATAATATGTGGTATTATATATATAATTATGTTTATTTAATATATTTAAAATAAAATTATATTTATTTTACATAATTTTTTAACAAGTTAAAGTTATGATGTTTGAATATCACTATTTATCAGTATTATTTATTATTATACTTTTGATGATGAAATATTATGGTCTGTTTCTCCAGAAATTCTAGAATTTTATTATCCTATGTTTATTTATTTATAATAATTTATTTTAGTTAATTTTCCTCTCTTTATGTACTCAATACTAAAAAAGTTTTTTTTAAAGAAAACCAACTTTATTTCTCCCTTTGTTTGAAAAACATTTTTCTTCCAATTTATATTTCATAAAAATAATTTAAAAAATGTTTTATCACTCCTAAAAGTATTTAAAAAATAATTTTACCCATGTTTTTATTTTGAAAATTTATTTTAAAATGAATCTTCATCACATTTTCAGAACATGGACCATTTTGTTTTACTGAAAATGTGAAAGTAATCTTTGTTTTAATGTGTGAACCATTTTCCTCTATTGTATCCACTAAATATTTTAAATTTTCTTTTATAGGGTTTCAATTTTATTTTAAAAGAAATGAATTTTGATTTTTTTTATGTTTTTAGAAGAGTTCTTTTTTCAAGTGGAAATGATATTTTCCTAAATAAAAGTTTAAAATGGTTTTAATGATTCCTTTATATTAATCAGAGTTTATTTTCAAAGAACATGATTTTTAAAAGTTATTTTTAAAATTTTTTTAAAGTGGAAAGGTTATTTTCCTCAAGAAGTATTCTAATTTATCTTCTAAAATCATTTTTCATATAAGATTATATCCTTTTATGATACTTTTCATTTACTAGGGATATGATCTAAGGATATAATTCTTATTCTTTCTCTATATAGTTTATGTTTATGATGAAAATATTTTTATAAAACCAATTTATATTATATTGGTTATACCATGGTAAAATTACTTTAATAACCACATATTTTTCCTTAGGTTATTATATGATTAAATGATGAAATTATTATGAAACATATTTATTTTCCACATGTTATGCGATGCTGAAATGTTTATGAAACCCATTTCTTTTCATGGGTTCTGATATGATGAGTTTTTTATGATCATGTGGAACATGTATGTATGATTTAAATTATGTGATGGGTGGTTCCAATATATCCCTCCAATACATTTGGAATAGATTGAAATATTATAAGATAAACAATATTGGAAAGAGTAGTGGTCCTATTTTAGATAGGAACATTGTCCACTATGATAGTTTTCAATGTGAATTTTGACTACTATGATGGTTTGGGGAGAGAACCCATTTCACTATGATTTCCTAGAGAATAATCCTTGACTACTATGGTAATGATTTTCTATGGTTATGTTTATGCCATTAATCTATATCTTATGAAAATGTTATGTTATCATGGATCATGTGATTTGATTCCTTTATGATTCACATAATATGAACTATTATGATTTATGACATTACTTAATTTTATGAGTTATAATATGTAGGGAATTATTTTCAAATGTTATTATCATATTATTATACCCTCATTCTAAAGATATATTGATATGTCCCATGTTTAACCTTTCTAACCATGTGAGTTCACCCTTTCTTATGTTTCCTTTCCCAAGGTTTTGAAGAAAGGTTTTATGTATGGTATGACCAAGAAGATTATAATGTGGGAATATATTTGTGGGAGATATTGAAGATATTTTAAAAAATAATAATATTGTGTACCTAGTTTCCAAATCCACTAAATCATTATGTTCCTTGAGAGTGTGTTTGTGAAATATAATCTATATTTTTTAATTAATAATTTATATCTATGTATGAGAAATTATGGTCTCTATAGTTGGTATAAGAGGATAATTTTAGTTAACCATTGGTAACTAGGTTGAGAAAATATTAGTGAGATATCTGGGGATATTCATAAGGATATTTATTAGGACAAGTCTAAGGATGAGGAAAAATATATAAAAATTTCCTATAATTTTGTTAAATGATAGAGTGAGTGGTTTTTAATAAATTACATCCATACTTTGATACTACATGTGTATGTGACTATAGAACAATGATACCTAGGGGTTATAACTTCATAATTTGTGCATTGAAATCAACCCAGTTTTCACCTAGTGAATGAAAACAATCCTCACTCCACACCTGGTTTGATTCTCCGGAGGGATATTCTTTGTAAATTCAAAAACTTTTTAAGAGCCATCATGAATGATTTGAATAATGGAAATGAATTTCCTTTTTTAAGCCTAAGTTGTTATAGATTTAAAATAATGTTTCAGGATTTATACTTCATTTGAGTGATTTTTCATGTTTTTTTGGTTTCCAGCTATTATTATTGTTGGTCATACTATGATTTGTGGTTTTACTAATTGGACATAACTAAGAGGAGTCATAGAGACAATGAATTTGATGGAAAATTTAGTGACTATAAGAAAAAAAATTGGATGATGACTGGAGAGAAATATTATTTGATTATGCTTAATAATATATCATGATATATGATTAAAAATGTGATATTCTATGATATTCATAGTGTGTAAAATATGAGTAAAATGGGTTGTTGAAAAATTTTGTTCTTAAAGAAAATAGAACAAATAATACTTGAATTTACACATGTTTACAAGGTGGAAAAAATAACCTAAAAGAATATCTAAAATGTTGGGGAAGATTTTTTCTATGTGGATATAATGGTTATAGAAATATGTGTTTCTAATTAATTCAATGTATTCTATGTGGGGAACTTGGGAATTATTCGACTCAATTCTTTAAACTAAGAATTATACCACAGTCCATGGAAAGGAATATGCTATTCCAATTGATGAAGTATAAGTATTGATGATTATGTATTTTTATTCATGAATTATGTTGTGTAAGTTTTTCAAAAATGGTATTTCATTTATAAGAATTTGGAAACTTCTAAGGATTGTGTTAATTTTCGAAGAATATAGGTATTAAATTAAGATTAACTTAAAATTTGTGGATACCATCAAGGTTTTATTGGTTTAAGGTTGATCATTTGTTCAAATTATTAGAAACCATTTTTGAGGTTTCTTGTGATGGTATTTTATCAATATAAATTATATTTTGAGAGATATATATGAGAATAAAACCCTTTGGTTTTTTATTTGTTTTAGTAAAAACGTTATTTGAGGAGGGATTCCTTTTTTATGGACATATTATTAAAGGTATTTTTAGTGTTTAGGGTTTATATTTTCTTTTATGTTAAGGTAATGATGGTTTATTTAAAATATAGAACATTTATATTAGCATAGTTTTTTAAAAATGATAACCTGAAAGCCAGGTGAAAAACTGTTGCTTCCGACAATTCTATGGGGCTTGACCCCACAACTGAAGTGTGACAAGGTTATAACATTGACCAATATCCTATATAAAAGATTATTTCAGGTGAGAAAACAAATATATATATATTTTTATGCTTTTTTCATTATTATTAGTATGCTAAAAAGTCAAGGCTAAGATAAAAAGGATTAAAATAATTATTTGAAAATTATCCACACTAGAAAGGAAATGATAAGACATGATCATGGGTTACGTTGTCAGGATCCCCAAAACATCTAATGTCCATAATGATAAATTTTTTGTAATTTACTGGCTTATTAAGTCATAAAAATTTATATTAGTCTGAAAAAAATTTCTCTTTGGATAATATTTATAAGATATACGTTAGGTAAGTGATAAGGTCGCATGTATTATAACATTCTATTATATCTAATTAGGATCCAAGGTTTACCTCAAATTTATGGAGAAATATTCTGTAGGACTTGGATATGAAGATATTTTTCAATACTATGTATCATCCCAAAAAATATTGTTAGTCTGAGATAAAAATTAAAACCCTAGAGGATATGTTATTATGTTGTTATATGTATTTCATAGGTGGTTAGGATTAAGACCATCATCTAATTGAATTTTAAAACACCAATATCTATCACTTGAGAATTCATAAGGTTCCTTATAAAGACCTTTAATGAAAGAAGTGTAGAAATATAATTTAATATAATGAAGTGGTATAAATAAAGTTATTAGAACTTGATCTAACTGATAAAATGGCATAGAAGGTTAGATATGTTCAACAAAACATAAGCAATCACAAAGATGATAAAAAATTATACTAACAATCGTTAATGATATATAAAATTTGATGTTGGTGAGAAGGTTTTTCTATGAATTTCTACATAGATGAAATAAGGTCAAAACATACCCTAGTTATATTAATAAATTTGAAATACTTGATAATATCAGGACAATAACCTATCATTTGGAGCTTCTAGTAAACATCTATCTGGTTCATGATGTGATCTATGTATCTCTCCTAAGGATGTACATACCTTTTCCATCATATGTATTGATCTCAGAGCTCATAAAAATTGGGGAATTATATTTAATATTTGGAAAAATTGATAGATACTATGGATTGAATAGATAAATTTCTATGATACAAGACCACCCACCTGATCAAATTTGAATGAAAAAACCACTAATTTGGAGAAACTATATGGGAACATGAAGAAATAATGATTTAGAAGTATCCATATTTTTTTATTAGATTGATTTTTTTTGTGTGAAACACTTTTTGAATGTGGTATAATTTAACACCTTTTGTTTTTATGAAATATATTTTTTTGAAAAAAATTAAATTTATTTGATTGCATGCGTTACACGGAATATCAAATTTCAATGAACAATAAAAAAATAATTGTATTTTTTAGACATGATAGTATTTTTTTTATTTGAAAATATTTCTAGTATGAATAGGAATAATCATATATTCAATATTATATATAGTGGTTTTATATAAAGAAAATATATTGATAAAAGAGTTATTAATTTTTAGTAAGGTCTTTATATGTTTTGAAAATACTATTTTCTCAAAAAACTATTATATATTTATTTTTGTGAACAATAATAAATTTAATTTTTAAATTTTTTGGAAAATTAATTTGATAACTTAAAAATACATTTTGAAATCATACTTTCAAAATTAAATAAGGGTGAATTTCAAGGATTTTGTTAAAGGATTATTTTTTTTGATAAATAGTAAATAATTCTGTTATTATGAAGAATTTCCATTTCAATTAAATAATTTAAAATTATTAAAATTATTTTATTATGGTTTTAAAAATAAAATTAGTTAAATTTTATATATAGTATTCAAATATATTTCATTTTAATAAATTTCATATTGAATTTTGATATAAAAACTTGCTAAACTTTTGAGGATATCCTCTTTGAAAAATCAGTTTTTCATCGCATCTACATATTTAAATTTAAATTATTTTTTCTTTTAATTAATTAATTTAGAAAAAGGGAATTCCTAGGAGTGGCCTTTTCAAACCCTCCACACCCAGGAACCCCCCTCCCCACAATGAGGTCATCCGGAGAAGACTCAACCGGGACGGAGCTATTGTCAGTTGAGATGACAGAGCGTCCCGTGGGGTTACATCTCGATCGGCGATGGTTCGTCACAATAATCCTCCAGCCTAGTGAAATGCACCCTTATTCCCACCCAGTGAGACACCGAGTGACCTGACAAGGAGAGCGGTATATGGGAGGAAGAAATTCTCCCAAGATAATCTCCCAGGAATCAAACCCCAGACCTCACCGAACACCGTTGATATGGAACTCAACCACGCACCACTACGCCACTACCGAAGCGGCATTTGTTTTTTCAATTATGTGAATGATGTTTTGAAAAATTTATTCTATAATTTTAATTAGAATAATGTATATTTTATTATTATTTCAAATTAATCTTTGACTATTATGAATAATAAAAACAATTAGAATTAATAACCAACGTTAAGGGAAAATTAGGTTTACTAGGGGTTAAAATAATAAGATAAGGGTTAAAAATGAATAAAAAATTTTCACACACCAATTTAATGTTAATAGTTAGAACTTATATATTATAAGTTTAAAAAATTACACATTTTTTAGCCTTGTTAATGGTAAAAAATGTGGGTGCACATTTTTATTTTAAAAAATTACAATATTTTCACTTTCCACACTTAAAAAAGGCCACACCTCTCCTCTATTATTAACACTTCCAAAAATAATTATCTAATAAAATACCTACCAAAATAACTTAATTTATTCCATAAACCCATCATATAATATTTATTTTTTTAAAATCCAATGTAGGAATCCTTTTTGTGAAAACCAAAATAAATTTTCCACTAAAGGGGTAATGTCCCTAATCGAGCATTTTATTTTAATTATCATATACTTAATTAAATATTTATTAAACCATGATGTAATAATAAAATAATTATATTAAATATAATTATATTTTGTTATGTTAATTTAATACCCTAAATCCTTATCTTCTTCCATATAATGGGATATAAAATCATCATTCGTGTGTATGAGGGACTACCACCTTTCGAACTGACGTTATTCATTTTCATTCACCACATATCACATATGGATATAATGATAGATGTAATGTTTATATATGATATTTATTAAATTATTAAAACATTTTAATAATAATAAAACATATATATTCTCACCTCCCAATCCTTTGGAATACAATTATGTCACTCTTGTGTACAACAAACTACCACCTTGTGAACAAATGTGATGTGTTTCTCATTTCGGTTATACATGGATGGTAATAAGGATAGATTAAATAAATAAATGTGATATTTTTAATATATTAATACTTATTTAATTATCATATAACATATACTTTCTTACTTTCTATTATGTGGGGGGATATGATAAAGTCATTCGTGTGTATAATGGATTACTGCCATGCAATGCAATGTGATTCATTCTTCACATACACTTTACATGGAATGTAATATAGAAAAGATTAAATAAAAATATATGATATAAATTAAATTAAATTTATTCTATAATGTTATTATTTTATTTATCCTTATTTATTTATTTTTATTGAGAATATGGAAAAATTATTCATGTATACGTACGATCTACTATCTTCATGAATGTTGTATTTCATTTTCTATATATATATATTTTATGGATTCAAATAAAAATATATATACCGAATATATATTATATTTATATAATTTTCAACATTATTGATATTATTTAACCATGATAAATTTATAGGTACTGAGAAACAACAAATCAAAACTTACAAAAAAATACAGTAGTTATTGCTCAAAAGGTGATTATAACATGGAATTATTAATAAACCTTTAATAAATTTTCATAAGTAAATATTATATGGTATGATATATATATTTATGTTTATTTAATATATATTTAATGAAATTATATTTATTATATAGGAGTATGAACATATATAAAGGAAGTCATTACTTAAGGTAAGGGATTTCCATCTCACTTTAAATAGGACCCACCCATCAAATTAATATATGTATTGTGAAATTATATTTATTTTCTGATTATTATACAAAATGTTTTGGGTATTTACATATCCATTTGAGTATCCCTCTTTTATGGCGTTTAAAGATCAAAATTTACCAAACATATAAGGGATTGTTTTATCTAAAATCGCTTTATTTGGGAGATATGTTATATTATGAACCTATCATATTCTATGAGCTGTATATACTACCCCATTTATATGTTAAATAATTAATATAATTATTTTCCTGATGTTAAAAGTTTCATTTCATATTATGATTTAATGGGTTCTATGATTCAAAAAAACCAACTTTATAATGGTTTTACATTACTATCTCATTATATATTAGGATTATTTATGATTAGTCTTCTGATGATAAAATATTATTATATATTTACCAAGTACATTATATATTTCCTTAACATATTGTTAATTATTGAGAATACATTAATTTACTCTTTATTTTACTCTCTTTATGAACTCATGATTCAAAAATAATGTTTTTAATGAAAAATGACCTTTTTCACTCTTCATTCAAAAATACTTTTTCTTACATATCTATTCTTATAAAAACAAATTCAAAATTTTTATACATTAACTAATGGATTTATTAAATACATTTACCCATTTTTTATTTTTTTTGTTTTAAATAAATATCCATGTCATTTTTAAAACAATTTCCATTAGTATTTTATTTAAAATGTGAAAGGAATCTTACTTTTGACATGTATAGAATTTCCCGTTATCATGTCTAATCAATATTTTAATGCTTTAATTATATTTTTTCAAGGTTATTTCAAAATAAAAACCCTTTGAAAATGTTTATGTATTAAAAGGTGTTATTTATGTGGAAATTTTATATTCCTTAATAAAATTTTAAAATGATTTTAATGCATCCTTTAATAATTTTAATATTTTATAAAAATAAAATTATTTTGAAATTGTTTGATGATTTAAAAAATTATTTTTTAAAGTGGAAAGGAAATTTTCCTCAAGAAAATTTCCAAGTGATATTTACAAAATCATTTTAAACTAAGATGATATCCTTTGATATTGATTTTGATTTACTAGGTATATGATCCAAGGATACCGTTATTTTTCTTTCTCAGAATAGTTTATGCTTATGATCACAATATGTTTATGAATCCCATTTATCTTATACATGTTATACCATAATAAAATTATCATGAAACATGATTCTTTTTCTACTATTTATGATATGATGAAATGATGAAATTGTTATGAAACTTGTTTCTTTTCCAATGGTTATGCTATGATAAAATATTTATGAAGCCTATTTTATTTTTTAAGGGTTTTGATATGATTAATGTTTAATGATCTTTTAGAACACGTATGTTTGATTTCATTTATGTGATGGGTGGGACATATATCTCCATCCAATGTATCAGGTAAATATTGAAATATATAATGAGAGCGTATAACAATTTCTGTTGGTACCAGGCCTATGAATCTATGCTCAGGACAACTAGAGGAATAACAATGTGAAGGTGGAGAGATAACATCATGATGTATACACTAGGGAGGGTATGTTCCATGTTATCATAGTTTAGGATGAATTATTCTAAGACCTTTGGTTCATGTAATTTCAAGATGCATATGGTTCATGTATGGGTTCCCCCTAAACCATTAAAAGGGGGGTTATCAAAAAATGAATAAGAATCTAAGGACTGCAGTATATTTCTGTAAATATTGAAATATTATAAGATTAAAAACAATATAATGGGGAGTGAACCCAGTTAATTAAGTGAATTTTTCCACTATGAAAGTATTGGGATTGAACCTTGACTACTATGATGGTTTGAGGTGTGAACCCATTCCATTATGTTATCCTTTATAATGTGCCTTGGATACTTTGTGAATGATTTCCTAGGATTTTGTGTGTTCCAAAAATATAGTTACTGTGAAATTGTTATGTTCTCATGGATCATTATCCCTGATTCTATTATGATTCATGGTTTATGAACTACTATGATTTATGCCATGACTCATATTTAAGATCTGTGATATAAAGTGCATGGTTTTTAAATGTTATTATCTTGTTCTCATACTTTTATTATAATTATATGTTGAAAAAATAGTTATTTACACTTATTTAGCATTTAAGATCACCAATTCTTATGTATACTTTCCCTGGTCATGAATAAAGGTTTTATGTAGGGTATGTCTAAGAAGAGTACACCATGTGAAGATCTCTATAAGAGATGTTAAACATCATTCAATAAATAAATAGATTATAGACCTAGTATCGAATGGCACCAAACAATTATATGCTTTGGGAATTTTTTTGTGAAATGTGATAAATATTTATATATTAAGATGTGATATCAATGTATGAGAATTTTGGGTCTCTACAAAATGGGTAAATTATCTTTTATAGAAGGAAAGGGATTATTATTTCCCTTTAAACCATAATAATACAAGAATGGTTTTTTCATAAAATAGAGGTTTTTTAGAAAACAAATTATTTTTAAAAAAAAATTTATGGTGGTTTTACTTGGAATGAAATAAGATATAAGGAAGTTCCCTTAAATCAACTTTTTATTTGTGAAGGGAACTTATAACATTTATTATCCCCAACAAAGAAGATACAGTACACTATGAATATATATAAGGAAAATATATATTGAATATTGAAGAAATACATTTGAATAAGATAGTGTAAAATGGTAAAAAGGAGAGAGAATTCTTAATCTGAAAAAATTATGGTAGTTCAAAAGATTAGTTTTTATGTTTTAAAATAAATTTATTGAAAACCACACTATAAAAATGATAAAAAAATTATTTTGAAAATTTTTTAGGGGAAATATGTGAATAAAAGGACGTAAAACATATTTATATTCCCAAATTAAAATTTATACCATTTATGGGAAGGTTAAATATGGTCATGTAGGAGAAAAATACACTATAAAGGAGAAGCATTAATCTCAATAATGTCGTAACTTTTAGGAAGAAATTGACGAAAAATGAACATTTCTTTATTTAGTAATTCCAAAAATGGAAAAGGAGTTGTTATATTATAGAATATAGAATGAGAATAATGAGTTAACATAGAATATAATAATCATGAAAGATAGACCAATACTTAATTGGAATGAAAATTAAGTCAAAAAACCACTTATGACATCATTATCCATCAAATAAAAAACCCATAAATGTAAAACTAGAGATGGATTTGTAAATCCATTTGGTTTAAATAAATATATGATAAAAACAAATCCATGGGAATTATTTATATCACAACAATAAGGAAATTTTATAATATAAATCAAATATCAATGAATCAAAATTGATATGTGTAAACCCTTACCTCGTGTCTTGTTTTGTTATGTGTGTGAACTCAACATCTTATCTCTTTAGATGTTCTCCATTGGATAAAACCTTAGGGATATATATATTAGTATATTCATAAGAATAATACATATAGTATATATTTATAGGGTTGATGAGATAATAGTAAATATTGTTTTAGAGACAAATAATTTGAATGGGTGGATAAATGTGGTGGAAGTGATTGCCTTTTATAAGTAAATAAAATAATACTTTTGTAAATACCCATTATTTTCAATGATGATATGAAGCTATTCAATATTTAATGGCTCAAGAAGTGGGAAATAACTAATTGGTGGTTGAGGTATATTCAATAATACTTCTAATATTTATTTTGATACATTTTTTTAAACAAGTTTTCAATCTTTTTCCATTAGTTCTTTAATTTTATCTTTTTAGTTTTTACATTGGTTACCAGTTTTTACCCAATAATTTACATATTATTTAAAATATGATGTAGGCCTAATAAATTTTTTTAAATTTTATAAACCTAAATCTAAGCTACTTATAACATAATTAGATTTATAAATATTATAAAATTAACTTTTAAAATAAAACATTTAAGATATAAGAAAATAGTTTTACACTATTAAGTGTTCCAAATGTTATTTTGTATTATTTATCAATTTAACGAGTTAAATATATTTATAATTAGGATTAAAAATTATATTATACCAATTTTGATATGTTATTAATTTATTTTATTAGAAATAAACTATACAATATTAATAGGATAATTCGTTGAAAATAAGAGTTTTACTATTATCATGGTAATTATATTTAATAATATTAATTATAATTTTATTCTTAAAAATAAAAGTTAAATTATCACCTAATATAAAAATTATGATCTAAAATATGAAATAAGTTTTTTAGATTTAATTTCTATAAGTGATGAAAACTTTTTTTAAATAATAGTAAAATACTACTTAAGTTTCCAAAACCATAAAAACTGGTTTTATAAATTCATCATGATTTTTTTAAATGTTTTATTATTATTATTATTATTATTATTTATAAAAAAATGTTTCAAAGTATTTTTATTCTTTCATTAATTATGGTAATGTAAAAAAAGTGAAGGTATTAGAGAAATTAGTGTTTTTCACTATTCACCAGAAAATCAATTATATTAGAAAAATAGAAACAAATATTCAAAATATATTATTATTATAATATAAGTGAAAATGAATTTAATTTGGTCAAATTAAAATTCTAAAATTTTATAATTTAACATTTAAATAAAATCAAAAAATAAAATGAAAAATAATTTTTATATGAAAATAACGTTTCAAAGTATTAATCATTATTATCCTTATTTACCACCAATTACTAGTAAAATAAATTTTATTATATTATTTATAAAATTTTTTATCTATATAAAAAATACACATTATCTATAATATAATTTTTTTATTAAAATATAGAACTATAATAGATAGTTTTTAAAGATATACATTTTAAAGATAAATGATGTCATTTTAGTTATCTATCTATACTAATTTAATTTTATCAATATGATGGTATTCAAAATGATATTCAATTATACATATATTTCTAAAATTGGTTACCTCATTTTATAACCACTAAGTTAATAGCTACAGTATCAAAACAATATAATGTTTTGTAGTTTGTTATGGTTCAATGTTGAGGTTGAAGAAAGCAATTAAGCATATTATGTTATAAAATAATAATAAAATTTAAAATCTCAGGGTGTTACATTCCCCAACCCCCATAAAAAATTTTAATAATTAAAATTGTAATTACTATACACTAATGAAATAGTTCTGGATGTCCATAACATACATATGACTCATGATGTGATTTCTAAAGAGGTTTTAACTTTAGTTAATTGGGTAAGTCTGGGAAACTCATCTATTCATTCATAATGAATATATCACAATATGGTGGTTCATCGTAACAATTTTAGCTAAATACTCTCTTTAATTAGGGATTGGACATATATAATGGAATCAATATTGCCTGAGAGTTCATTGTTAGAATTACAATGAAAGGTGATCATAATTTTATTTAAGATATGAAATATGACCTATTAATTTAAATATTATAGAGTTTATATAGATATAACTAATCCATTTACAAAATCACATAAAATCCATCCAAAGGAAGGATAATAACATTTTCACATGGAACTACCCATAATCTTAATATTGTTATAAAATAATCATAACACAATATTTCTTATTATAAATTCAACATATTTTCATCTAGGTGATGATTTTATGTAATTATAAAATATACTAGGTATAATGGATTGGGTTGAACAAATTTTATGTGAAAAACTAATTTTTATTGAGTGTATGAACATTTTTCCTCCCTACACTTCATTTTTAGAACTCAAATCTGTAGTTTTGGTTGTATATGCTCTCCCTTATTCCCTTGATCTTAGAATTTTTTTATGCATACCATCATTGTTACCCTTGTATTTTGGAATTAATATAGGTAATTTATATTTTCCTCTCATTGAATAAATTTTATTATTAGTGGTACCTTAGGAAAAAATATTTGTTCATTCCCTGTTTCCACTTAACTCGTCATTTTTCTTAGAAATTAGTTTTATATGCCCACATTAATGAAAGATAAAAATTCCTTTAGTTCTATTGAGACAATAATTTTTGTTACTCTTCCCACATTTTTGACACAAATGAAATTTAATCTTCTTTCATTCATTATCTTTATCACCTGAACATCCATGAGACTCTATTATCCTCTTCTTTGGTGTTTTTTGAAACTCAACTAAATTCACATTATTAATCATAATTCTTGATATCTTTTTTGGAATAATAAAAATATTTATCACCCTATATATTTTCACATTAAGTTTTTCATTTATTCATTTTCCACATTGTCCATGGAATCCACTGTAAAATTGGTTACCTCAGGATTTAACAATTACTGTAACCAAAAGGGGGTAACACGATGGATGAATAATTAACACTAAAAATGAGTTATCATAAATGATTTTTTGAAGAACATACCCTTGAAATGTATTAATCATTAAAACCACCACATTAGATTTATGTTCAAACTAAATAATTATAGACTCAATGTAGGTTTCTTCAGGTTAGTTTTTATTATAATTCATAGCCTAATTCCATAAGGTAATTAATAATTTATAATTTTTTGTAAAGATGATACTCATAGGTGGATTCATTAATTCCTTTGGGATAATAAATTTTTTGAATTTATAATGTTAAAAAATACAACTCACTATATTTATAATAAATAATTAAAAGATATATCAAGCCCAAGGTTGATCCCATAGAGATAAGGTTTAAGAAAACAATAATTTAATTGCAAAGATGTACAATTATTTTGAAATAAATCTAGATCTATTTGGATTGTATGGAATGATAATGATTTTTATAGAGTGAATAAAAGATAAAAAGGGTTCTATAAATTAATAAATAGAGGTTAAAGGAAGAAAAAAACATATAATAATCAATTGAAAATTATAAAGTTTTGAGAATATAGTCTTTGTGAGTCCCTTGGTCAAGGTAAACACTCTCAAATATAATATCACGAACAAAATCTAGGCACCATATAAACTGGAACCAAACCCGGCCCACGACAAGGATCAAAAGGAATTCCCAATCCCCACAGGCTAGCACAAGTTCCTGGGTATCCTAAACTGAAAATTTTGTATGATTTACCCGATTTTATAAACTTAAAACAGCAAACGAATCCAATAAAATGAATCTGGATTTTTCAAACAAAATCATCTTTTATAAAATTTCATAATTTATTTACACAACTTAAAACAATTCTCAAAGACCATAAAAAAGTAAGAAACTAGAAATGACATCCCAAGAACCTCCACATGGAAAGAGTCACTGCCCTCAAGCAATCTCCATAACACCGCATCAGGTTGGACCGCTAAAACCAAAACCATAGGCACAAAAGTTGTACCCAAACTTGTGGAAAAAAATAATAAATTATACTTATTACCAAAGGTGTAAGTAGGGTGTGATCCAAATCCTAGTAGGATACCACCACTAGAAGATTCCATGTGATAAACATTCAAAGATGAAAAACATTCAAGTTTTCAAAAACATGAAAGGCTAATTATAATTTCTAAGAGATGAAACTTTAAAAATTAAAATAGTTTTCAAGTAGGCTATTTAAAAAAATCAACACTTTTAAATAAAATACCAATTATACTAAAATTTCCATCCAAACAGAACATATTCTGATAGTAAGAGTAAATTATCTGATAAGAACAAGTAATAGGAAATAACCCCTAGGCACTAGCTTGTTGTGGGTCCGAGGTACCTCATATCTCGGTGAATGTAACCATCACAATATCTGTTATCGTGCACAAGAAACTAGTAGGGAACATACCCATAACCTAGTGGTACCCAATCATCATCATCATCATCATCACAGTCTAGTTAGTGTTGTAAGCGTTAATCTTACTAAGTTAAATTGAGGTCAAACCCCACAGGATAACTAGCAAACTAGTACACATCCGCACACATAGATACATGAGTTTATCTCTTGTGCTCAAAGAAGTTCAACAAGCCATGAAATATAATTTACACAAGAAAATACCACTTATACATCACACATGAACCAATCATAATACATGTACATCACACAAGCACATAATCCCCCTTTTCATTCAAATTTATTTTGAAATCCAACTCACACCAAAATATCCCACAACACATTTTTCATATATTTCACAATTCAACACACACTTTAAAATTTTAATAAAATATTTCCCAAGATGATAAAATCACATAACAACCCACTCACGTGTTACATAATACCCTTTTTATAAACAAAATCCATTTTCACATCACAATCACACAAAACAACCCACATCACATTCACACCACTTTCACATTTCAGTAATTCCATTAAACATTTGTATAAAATAATTCCAAGAGGATACACATCACATGATAGACCAATTAAAATTTAAAATGGACCATTTCAAAATATAAATAGTCCAAAATAGTTTTCCAATATGGTTTCACCTCTTACATAAATCATTAAACCATTCAAATCTTTTGTAAAACAATTCTAAGGAGTATACCCAAGATTTGCACATAAAACCAATTTCAAAACCATCTTTCAAGGACAAAATCACACTAATACCAATCCAAAAAATAATTGGAATCCATAGAGAGATTTAATAAACTACTATCATGTTTTATAAAATTACCTCAAATAATACCACAAAAGATACACATGAAAACATACACATTTTCCTAAAACACTTTCAAGAGGCATAACATGGTTTTACTCATATAACCCATTAAAAACCCTCTTTCAAACCCAATGGAACACAAATACCATACCAAAGAGAAATTGGAATCCTGAAAAATATTTATTAAAACAATTTCATATGTTATAAAATACACCCAAATACTACCCCAAGAGTTACACATGAAAAACACCCAATTTCAAGCTAAAATGCAACTATAAAATTAAATTCTTAACCAAATCAATCATAAAAAGTTTTCACACCACAAAAAACATATGAGGAATATGAAAAATGAGTAAATAAAACAATATAACTCATGATAAAATGGTTACGCATGGAATCACCTTTCTTTTTGTGTCAAAACCATAAAAACTTGGTGTGAAACATCAACCGCACCACTGCCACACCACAAGGGGGTGAAAACCAACCCTAAAACACTAGATTTGAAATAAAAGGAAAAAAATAAAACCCTAGGTTCAAACCCTAACTTATGGATAATTTCTAACTTCATGAAAGAGGGAGAAAACCCTAGGGAAGATGGAAGAAACCAAGAAGGAATCACTTACCTTGAACAATCTTGAAGAAATCACCCAAAATCCACCAAAGGAAGAATCTAAAAGAAACCAAAACTGATAAATAGGCTCAAATGAGGATTAGTGGGTTAATTAGGGACTAAAATGGGGGAGAAAGAGTGAAAATGGAAAGGTTTATGAAAGAATGAAATTACCAAATCAAATCTGGATGATTTAAAAAATCTTGATCATTTTCACCCAAATTTGCAATGCAAATGAGCTCCAAAGAGGAGAAATAGATAATTTGAGTGACCCTCAGGTTTTTGGATTTGGGTGGGATGTGGAATCACCAAAAAATAGTACAAAATTAATGAGATATTGAAAAATCAAAAAAAAATTATTGGAAATGGGCTTACCGACTAGCCCAAAAACTTAATAAAAAAATACATCCTTATTATGGATTCCTATGGGGTAAAAATTGATATCGTGGTTTTAATATACCAGGGGATGGTAATTGGGGAGTGGAATGAGAGTAAAATTTTTAAAAATGAAGGAGTTATAAAAGAAACAAAATTTATTTTTAAATTTGAAAATGGGCTCATAGTTTGGCCTAAATTTTGAAAACCCACAATTTCCACCAAAATGAAAGAGAAACCTCTAAAAAAAGAAATAATGGTAATTAAATGAAAAATACCTTTAAAAAAAGTCATTAGTGTGACAATTCTCCCAACCATAAAACTTTCTGCCCTTAGAAAGCCACAACAAGGCCAAAGGCAAAAACCAAACCCAACCGAAAGGACAAAATGGTCTCCTTTCCCAAGTTTTACCCACTCCCAAAAGGCCAGAATGCCTCCAATCGATCAATCAAGGAAGGAATACTCTCAACAACCAAAACATACACCACTTCCTGAAATGATCATGTATATTCAGATTTTATCCCAAAAGAAAACTCCTCAAACACTATCCAAACAAGATTCCAGCAATTTACCCAAACAAACAACAACAATGAACAATGTAACACTTACCTTGCTTTGACCAGAACATTGGGTGTTATCCACTCCTAATTTTTACCCAAGGAAGATGTAGGTAGTTATATAGCTTTGAAAAATACTACCTACCACCAAGCCAAGACCAAGGACCAATCTGAGTTACTAGTATGAGGAGACACAAATGGGCTCCCCGCCATAAGACACAACCCAAATTTTCCTGAGACGGGATCAGGACACTAATAGGGGAGGTCCGAACAGACTCTCCTGTACAAGGAGTAGACCTCCATTCAAAATTACCAAAGGAACGTACATGGGAATCATAGTGGGTATCCCTACCATAACTACCAACCATCTTAACCGAAAATCATGGGCTGACATAGGAAGAACCAGAATTTAAAGAGTTGGGACGTCTGTATGGTTAATCCGCACAGTTTAAGAAATTGTGAGCTAAATGTGTAGATCCTTCTACTTGCATGGTTTTTTGGGGCATGGTTACTATTTACCCTATGAAAACTATGTGGCCAACCTGTTTATCCAAATTCCCAACCATACTCCAACAACTCAACAGAAACCAAAGAAGAAAAGAATGACATTGTGCGATAACATAGACCTGAGGCCCCCCACCTCTTTCCATCAAAAGAGAACAAAAAAATCAATATGGAAACATCATAGGTTTAAATTATTCCCCATATTACATACTGAGGATAGTACGTTGTACAATGTTTTAAACAACCCTGGGTTTCCCTGGACTACACGCCAACTTCTCTCTAAGACCTATGACTAAGGCTCAAATGATTGAAGCATCTTCGACATCGTAGTTAGGCTTTGAAAACCCCTAAACTGAACATTTTCATTTCAGTTCCATGAAAACTATACCCTAATACCATATGGGTTCACCAAATCATAACACATTCCAAAACTCACTTTACCATAACTTGCCATTTCATAGAAATAAGGGCTTATAAGATGTACACATACTTCAAACCTTGTTTATTTGGGTGAGAAACAACAGAAGGAAAAAACACATATAGTCACCTTCCTATAAAATAGAGATTTTTTATGTTTTCCCTTAAGAGACATCCTCCCAACATGTCAGATACTCTCAGAGGATTGCGCGACCTTCACCTTTACAGTCAATGAGAACACGACATCACAAGGCATCACCGAACGTTACCATTTCGACTGATAGAAATAGTACATGGAAGGGGAACTTATACCAAGTCCCCAAACAACAAACAATTCTAGAAAGTTCCCATAATAGCCTCTCATGACATGATTTCCCACACTGGTGGTTTAACATAAACCCCTTCTTCTAAGAGACTACAAAGGACCCAGAGTCCTTTTTAGACACTATCCATATACTCATCCACACTAACAACCACATACCACTTACACCATCAATGATTCAGGTAACATAAGAAACTAAGGTCTTTTTGAACCTTCCACAAGAACTTTCTCACCACAATAGGGTCCACAAAATAAAGAATGGAAATGGTTTAAACTCAATATCCGAAGATCGAGAAAAGGATTCCTTATATTGATCAACTGGTAGATTTTTTAATGGAGAAACAATCCGAGTTGCACTTCAATCGTGCAATAACCCTTGACAAAGGCATACCTTATCCAATGAAAGAACCCAAGGACCCAAACATGCTGGAAAATTGGTCCAAAAGTGAAACAAACTAGAAATTAACATGTAAGGGGAACCACCATAAAGGCTTTCTGAACTTTTCTCAGAATATACCACTAACCAACCCTTCAACCCAGCTTACTGACCAAACAAAAACCAAAAAAAACAGTTCAAAAAGGAAGGGTTCTTGGACTCAAAAACATCATACAATATCAAAATTTTAAAAAAAACCCATAATACACACCATCCCATACCATCCATCAAGACATAAAGTTTTCCTTTAAAAACATTTCTTTGAAAACAAACAGTTCAGTGGTTAGCGTATCCACCAATGGTACCCCATGGGCCTCACACATGCATGTTTCTATAACACACCAGGAACCCTCCTCATATCTATCCTAGAACTCATCCAGTCATTCCATTAACCATACATCATCCCATATAACCCCATGCATGTGGTCACTCACAGAAATACCAAAGGTTAAAACCAAAATTCTTTCCACTTTTCAAAAACAAAAACAATCAACCAATACATCCTTTTTTTCAAGGCCGCTAACCACGAAATCAAAATCCCAATAATTCAAATGAATACTCACATTAAAGTAATATACATCAATTTCAAAACATATCATCTCATTAAAACACCTTTCAATAGTTTAGAAAACTCTATTGGGAACATTTTTTCAAAACCAACTTTAACATAATTTCTTGCTTTCAAAAGAGGTGTAAACACACAATTTTCAATTTCAAAAAAATTATGAAAATTCAGTTCCACCATTTCAAAAATCAAACAATTCCCTCTTTATTCTAAAATCATTTCACAGAAACTTTACGCTTCTTAAAACCAAGTCATTTTTGATTTAAAACCAAACTTTTAAGATTTCAAAACTAAAGAACACAATATACAATGAGAGGAAACTAGTTTTAGTGGGTGACTTGGACATAAGTTTGGAGGCCATACTCTAATTACTTCACCATCATAGAGAGTGCTCTAAAGAAATATCCCTGGTTCCACATGGATTTCCAGGCCCTGCGAGCTCACTGAGACCATTAACCTAAATCTCTTTTCATTTCCCCTAATCATCATCAAACCAAGAAAACCAAAGGACTAAGATAAATATCGACTTCCCCTGGTGACTCAAATCCCATAATGGGGTGTGCAGAACAAGGACACTACCCATAATCGTAATTTCATGTCCCGAAATTCCTAACTCTAGACTATCCTAACTGTTCCCCATATAACATGACCCAAAAGAGTAAACCTCCTTTGATGTCATTTTGTCACGAAACAAATCTGGTCACCATCTAAACTGGCACCCAACTAGGCCCACGAAAAGGCCTTAAAGGTGTTCCAAATCCCCACATGCTGGAACAAGTTCCTGAGTATCATAAAATGAAAATTGGTAACAATTTACCTGAGTTTATAAACTTAAAACAACAAACGAATCCAATAAAACATATCAGTATTTTTCAAACAAAACAATATTCAATAAAATTTCAGAATTTAATTAAACAACTTAAAATAATTTTCAAAGTACATTAAAAAGGTACAAAACCAGAAATTATAGCCCAAGAACCTCCACATTTCAAGAGGCACTTCCCTCAAGCCATATCCACAACACTGCATCACATTGGACCGCTAAAACCCAAACCATAGGCACAAAAGATGAACCCAAACCTACGGAAACAAAATCAAAAAGACTACTTACACAAAAAGGTTTAATTTTGGTGTCTGCAAAATCCCATAAGAATACCACCACTAAGATATTACATGTGATAAACATTCAATGATGAAAAGCATGTAAGTTTTCCAAAACATGAAATGCTAGTTACAATTTCTAAGAGATGTAACTTAAAAAATTAAAACAATTTTCAAGTGGGATATTTTATAGAAAAAACAATTTTAAATAAAATACCAAATATACTGAAACTTCCACCCAAAAATACCAT
Source organism: Viscum album (assembly GCA_963277665.1). Lineage (NCBI taxonomy): Eukaryota > Viridiplantae > Streptophyta > Magnoliopsida > Santalales > Viscaceae > Viscum > Viscum album. The sequence goes on from OY728150.1 coordinate 1,848,450,327, forward strand.
ATACTGATGATAAAAGTAAAGCATCTAATGAGTGAAAAAAATAGAAAATAACCCCTAGGCACTAGCTCACTGTGGGTCCCAGGTACCTCGTTTCTCAGTGAGAGTAACCATCACAATATCCATTCTCATGCACAAGACACTAGTAGGGAACATAACTATAACCTAGTAGTCCTAAATCATCATCATCATCATTGTTTAGTTTGTGTTGTAATCATCAATCTTACTACGTGAAACTGAGGCCAAACCCCACAGGATCACTAGCATACTAGTACACGCCCACCCACCTAGATACCTAGGTTTCCCTCCTATATTAAAACAAGTTCAAAAAGCCATAGAATATAATTTTCACATGAAAATACCATTTCCAAATCACACATAAACCAAACATTCCACATTACATCAAACAAGCACATCATCCCTCTTTTCATTTAAATTTATCTTTAAATCTAACTCACACCAAAATATCTCACAACACATTTTTCAAATTTTTCACAATTCAAAACATCTTTTAAAAATTTTATAATATATTTCCCAAGATTATAAACATCACGTAAAATCACACTCACATGTTACATAATACCATTTTCATAAACAAAATCCATTTTTCGCATCACACTCATGCCAAACAGCCCACATCACGTTCACTTCACTTTCACATTACAGTAATTCCTTTAAACATTTTTATAAAACATCTCCAAGAGGATACACATCACATGATAGCGCCTTTCACATTTAAAATAGACCATTTCAAAATATACCAAATCAAAAATGGTTTTCCAATATGGTTTCACCTCTTACATAAATCATTAAACCATTCAAATATTTCATAAAACAATTCTATGAAGTATAACCAAGCTTTGCTCATAAAACCTATTTCAAAACCATCTATCAAGGGAAAAATCACAACAATAACAATAAAAAATAGAATTGGAAGCCATGAAATTATTTATTAAACTAGTCTCAAGTATTATAAAATCACCTCGAATAATACCACAAAAGATGCACATGAAAACACACACATTTTCATAAAACACTTTAAAGAGGCATAACATGGTTATACACATAAAAATCATTCAAAAACCCTCTTTCAATACCAATGAAACACCAATACCCTACTATAGAATAATTTTCAGACCAAAAAAGATTTATTAAACCAATTTCATATGTTATAAAATACACCAAAATAATACCCCAAGAGTTTCACATGAAAGACACCAAATTTCAAGCTAAAATGCAACTATAAAATTAAACGCTTGACCAAATAAATCATAAAGAGTTTTCACACCCAAAAAAACATATGATGAATGTGAAAAATGAGTAGATACATCAAGATGACTCATCATAAAATGGTTACACATGGAATCACCTACCATTTTGTGTCGAAACCCTCAAAACTTGGGGTGAAACATCAACCGAACCACCGCCACACCAAAAGGGGGTGAAAACCAACCATAAACCACAATATTTGACTAAAATGATAACAAATCAGACCCTATGTTCTAACCCTAACTTCTGGACAATTTAGAACTTCATGAAAGAGGGAGGAAACCCTAAGGAAATTGGAAGAAACCAAGAAGGAATCACTTACCTTGAACAATCTTGAAGTAATCACCCCAAATCCACCAAAGGTTGAATCTCCAAGAAATAAAAACTGATAGTTAGGATTTAATGAGGCTTATTAGGTTAATTGGGGACTGAAATGGGGGATAAAGAGTGAAAATTTAATGGTTTATGAAATAATAAAATTACTTTCTCAAATATGGATGATTTGAGAAACCTTGAGAAGTTTCACCCAAATCCCTGATCTTAATGAGATCCAAAGTGGCGAAATAGATAATGAGAGTCAGCTTAGAGTTTTTGGATTTAGGGGGGGAGGTGGAATCACTGAAAAAATTTACTTAATGAATGAGATATTGAAAAATTTAAAAAAATAATTTAAAGCAGCAAATGAGCTTACGGGTTGGCCCAAAACCATAATAAAAACCCAAATCCATCAATATTATGGATTCTTATGGGGTCCAAATTGATATGGTGGATTTAATATACCAGGTTATGCTAATTGGGAACTGTAATAGGTGTAAAATTTTGAAAAATGAAGGCATTATAAAAGAAACAAAATTTATTTTTAAATCTGAAAATTGGCTCACAGTTTGGCACAAATTTTGAAAACCCACTATTTCCACATAAATGAATGGGAAACCTCCAAAATAAAGTAAGAATGGAAATGAAATAAAAAATACCTTTTAAAAAAGTTACAGGTGTGGAAATTATCCCCACCATAAAAATTTCCACCCACAGAATACCACAGCAAGGCCAAAGGAAAAAACCAAACTTAACCGAAAGGATAAAATGGACTCCTTTGCCAAGTTTCACCCACCCCAAAAAGGCCAAAAACACCTCCAATTGATCAATAAAGGAAGGAATACTCTCACCAACCAAAACATACACTACTTTCTAAAATGATCAAGTATATTCATATTTTATCCCAAAAGAAAACTCCTCAAACACTTTCAATACAGGATTCCCACAATTTACCCAAACAAACAACAACAATGAACAATGTTACACTTACCTTGTTTTAACCAGACCATTGGGCGTTCTCTACTCCCAAAATTTACCCAAGGAAGATGCAGGTAGTTATATAGATCTGAAAAAGACTACCTACCACCAAGACAAGAACAAAGACCAATCCGAGTTACTAGAATGGCGAGACACAAATGGGCTCCCCACCATAAGACACAACTAAAATTTTCCTGAGATAGGATCGAGACACTAACAAGGGAGACCCAAATGGTAACCCTAGTACAAGGAGTAGACATCCATTCCAAATTTTCAAAGGATCATACATGATAATCATAGTGGGTATCACCACCATAACAACCAGTCATCTTAACCGATCAGCATGGGCCAACACAGGAAGAACCAAAATTTAAAGAGTTGGGATGGCCACACAGTTAATCTGCCTAGTTTGAGAAACCATGCGCTAACCATGTGGATCCTTCTACTTGAATGGTTTTTCTGGGGCATGGTTACTAATAAGAATATGAAAATCGTGCGCTCAAACTATCTATCCTAATTCCCAAACATACTCTAAAAACTGAATGGAGACCAAAGTAAAAAAGAATTACATTGGGTGATAACATAGACCTGAGGTCCTCCCACCTCTTTCCATCGAATGGGAACAACAAGATAAATATGGAAACATCAGAGGTTTAAACTATTCCCCATCTTTCATACTAAGGATTTTACTTTGTACAAGGTTTTAAATAACCCTAGTATTTCCCTCTAACTACGTGCTAGATTCTCTCCGAGACCTATGGATAGAGCTCAATTTATTGAAGCATATTCAGCCTCGTAGTTAGGATTTGGAATCCCCTAAACTTAAGTTTTCCTTTCGGTGCAATGAAAACAATACCCCAATCCCATATGGGTTCACCAAGACATAAAACATTCCAAAATTCACTTTACCCTAATCCTCCATTTTATTGAAACAAAGGCTTATAAAATGCACACACACATCACACCTTGTTTCTTCTAGTGATAAACAACAGAAGGAAATGACACATATAATCAAATTCCTATAAAACAGAGGATTTTGAAGGTTTAACACGATAGATATACTACCAACATGTCTGATACTCTCATAGGATTGCACGACCATCACTTTTATAGTCAACGAGAACACGACATCAAAAGGTGTCACCGAACGTGACCATTGCGACTGATAGAAACAATAAATGGACGGGGACCTTATTACAAGTCCCCAAACAACACACAATTCTAGAAAGTGTCCATAATTGCCTCTCATGACCAGATTTTTTACATTCGTGGTTTAACATAAACCCCTTCTTTTAAGAGACTACAAAGGACCCAAAGGCCTTCTTAGACACCATCCAGATACTCATCCACACTAACAACCCCAGACCACTTCCACATTCATTGATTTAGGTAACTTAAGAAACTAAGGTCTCTTTAAACCTTCCATGAAAACTCTCTCATTACAAGAGGGTCCACAACATAAAGAAAAGAAATGATGTAAACTCAATCTCCCAATCTCAATAAAAGGATTCCTAATATTGATCAACTGGAGGATTTTACAATGGAGAAAAAAATTCGGGTAGCACTTCAATCATGCAATAACCCTTAACGGGGGCGTAACATATCCAACGAAATAACCCAATGACCAAACCATGGTGGTACATTGGTCAAAAAGTGCCACAAAACAGAACCAAACGCATGAGGGGAACCACTGTAAATGCTTCCAAAACTTTTCTTAGAAGAGACCACTAACCATCCCTTCGACCCGACTTACCGACCATACACAAACTCAATACATTGTTAAAACATGAAGGGTTCTTGGACTCAAAACATCCCACAATATCAAAATTTTAAAAAAACACATAATACACACCATCCCATATGAGTCATCAAGACACCAAGTTTTCTTTTCATAACATTTCTTTGAAAACAAACAGTTCAGTGGTTAGCATATCCACCAATGGTACGCCATGGGCCTCACACATGCATGTTTTCATTCCACACCAGGAACCCTACTCATATCCATTCTAGAACTAATCCATTAATTCCATTAACCATCCATCATCCCATATAACCCCATGCATGTAGTCACTCATGGAAATACTAAATGTTAAAAAAAATATTTCCACTCAAAACCAAAACAGTAAACCAATAATTCCTTTTTCTCAAGACCAATAATCGCGAAATAAAAATACCAATCATTCAAATGAATACTCTATTTCAAGTCATATAAATCTATTTTAAAAAATCTCATCCCATTAAAACACCTTTCAATAGTTTAGAAACCACTATTGAGAACACATTTTCAAAACCAACTTTAACATAATTTCCTGCTTTCAAAAGAGGTCTAAACACACCATTTTCTATTTCAAAACAATTCTAAAAACTCAGTTACACCATTTTAAAAATCAAACTCTTCCCACTTTATTATAAAATATTTTCACAGAAACATTACGCTTCTTAAAACCAAGTCATTTTTTCTTTAAAACCAAACTTCCAAGATTTTAAAACTAAAGAACACAATACAATGCGATATGAAACTAGTTTCAGTGGGTGAATTGGACATATGGTTTGTGTCCATACTTCAATAACTTCACCATAATATAGATTTATCTAAGGCAATATCTTCAGCTCCACATGGCTTTCTAAGCCATATGAGCTCACTGAGACCATTAACCTAACTCTCTTTTCATTTCCCATAATCATCATCCAACCAAGAAAAAAAAGACTTAGACAAATCCCGACTTCCCCTGGAGACTCGAATCTCCTCATGGGGTGTGATGGATAGGTATAGTACCCATAGCAGGAATTTCAAGTCCCGAAAGTCTTAACTCTATACTATCCTGACTGTTCCCCATATAACATGACCCAAAAGGGGGAACCTCTTTTGATACCATTTTTTCACGAACCGAATCTGATCACCATCTAAACCAGAACCAAATCCATCCCATGACAAGTACCTAAATGCATTCTCAATCCCCACGAGCTGGAAAAAGTGACCAGGTATTATAAACTGAAAATTGGGAATGATTTACCCAAGTTTATAAACTTAAAACTGCAAACAAATCCAACAAAAAAATCTGGATTTTTCAAACAAAATCATCTTCCATAATATTTATGAATTTAATTACACAACTTAAAGTAATGATCAAAGACCATTAAAAAGGTACAAAACCAGAAATGATAGTTCAAGAACCTCTACATGGTAAGACGAACTTCCCTCAATCCATCTCCATAACACCGCATCACATTGGACCACTAAAACCCAAACCATATGCACAAAAGTTGTACCCAAACATGTGGAAACAAAATCATCACGTATACTTACACCCAAAGGTGTAAGTAGGGTGTGAAAAAAATCCCATTAGGATACCACCACTAAGAGATTCCATGTGATAAACATTAAAAGAAGAAAATCATGCAAATTTTCAAAAACATGAAATGCTAATTTCAATTTCTAAGAGATGAAAATTTAAAAATTAAAATAGTTTTCAAGTGGTATATTTTAAAGAATAAATTTTTTTAAATAAAATACCAAATCTTCATAAATTTCCAGCCAAACATACCATATGCTGACAATAAGAGTAAATCATCTAATGAAAACAAGAAATAGGAAATAGCCCCTAGGCACTAGCTCGCTGTGGGTCCTAAGTAACTCGTATCTCGGTGAGAGTAACCATCACAATATCCATTCTTGTGCACAAGACACTAGTAGGGAATGTAACCATAACCTAGTGGTCCTAAAATCATCATCATCATCAAAGTTTTTTTAGTGTTGTAAGTGTCAATGTTGCTACGTGAAATTGAGGCCAAACCCTATGAGATCACTGTAATACTAGTACACGTCCACCCACCTAGATACTCGGGTTTCCCTCTTGTGATCAAACAAGTTAAAAAAAGCCATGAAATATAATTTTCATATGAAAATACCACTTACATATCACACATAAACCAAAAAACCCACATGTACATCACACAATCACATCATCCCCCCTTTTCATTCAAATTTATTTTGAAATCCAACTCACACTAAAATAGACCACAACACATTTTGCGTATCTTTCACAATTCAACACATCCTTTACCAATTTTATAAAATCATTCCCAAGATGATAAACATCACATAACATCCCACTAACATGTTACATAATACCCTTTTCATAAACAAAATCCATTTTTCACATCACACTCACACAAAACATCCCACATCACATTCACATCACTTTCACATTTCAGTAATTTTGTTAAACATTTTTATAAAACATTTCCAAGAGGATACACATCACATGATATCCCCTTACACATTTAAAATGAAAAATTTCAAAATATACATAATCTAAAGCATTTTTTCAATATGGTTTCACCTCTTACATAAATTATTAAACCATTCAAATACTTCATATATCAATTCTAAGGAGTATACCCAAGATTTGCACATAAAACCCATTTGAAAACCATCATTCAAGGAAAAAATAAAAACCAAAACCAATCCAAAATAGAATTGGCTGCCCTATAAATATTTAATAAACCACTCTCAAGTATTATAAAACCACCTCAAATAATACCACAAAAGATTCACATGAAAACACACACATTTTCATAAAACACTTTCAAGAGGCATAACATGGTTTTACACATAAAACCCATTCAAAAAACCTATTTCAAACCCAATGGAACACCAAGACCCTACCAAATTATAATTGGAACCCCCAACAAGATTTTTTAAACCAATTTCATATGTTATAAAATACACCCAAATAATACCCCAAGAGTTACCCATGAAAACCACCCAATTTCAAGCTAAAATTCAACTATAAAATTAAATTCTTAACAAAATAAATCATAAATAGTTTTTTCACCACACAAAACATATGAGGAATATGAAAAATGAATAAATAAAACTATCTAACTCATCATAAAATGGTTACGCATGGAATCACATACCTTTTTTTGTCGAAACCCTCAAAACATGGTGTGAAACATCAACCGCACCACCACTACGCCACAAGGGAGTGAAAAAAAACCCTAAACCACACGAGTTAACCAAAAATACAACAAATATAACCCTAGGTTCGAACCCTAAATTCTGGACAATTTATAACTTCATGAAAGAGGGAGGAAACCCTAATGAAAATGGAAGAAACCAAGAAGGAATCACTTACCTAGAACAATCTTGAATAAATCACCCAAAATCCATTAAATCTTGAATCTCCAAGAAACCAAAACTGATAGGTAGGATCTATGAGGCTTAGTAGGTTAATTGGGGATTTAAATGGGGGAGAAAGAGTGAAAATTAAAAGGTTTAAGAAAGAATCAAAATACCTTCTCAAATCTGGTTGATTTGAGAATCCTTGAGAATTTTTTTCCCTAATCTGAATTCTAAATGAGCTCCAAAGTGGATAAATAGATAATGTGAGTGAGCCTTGGGTTTTTTTATTTGGGTGGGAGGTGGAATCACTAAAAAACTGTACAACATGGATAAGATATTGAAAAAGTAAAACAATAAATTAATGTAGGAAATGAGTTTGTGTGTTGGCCCAAAACCTTAATAAAAAATACAAATCCATCATTATTATAGATTCTTATAGGGTAAAAATTGATATGGTGGTTTTAATATACCAAGATATTCCAATTGGGAAGTGGAATGAGTGTAAAAGTTTCAAAAATGAAGAATTTATAAAAGAATAAAATTTATTTTTAAATCTGAAAATGAGCTCACGGTTTGACAGAAATTTTGAAAACCCACCATTTCCACAAAAATTAATGGGAAACCTAAAAAAAAAATAATGGGAATTAAATGAAAAATACCATTAAAATAATTTATGGGTGTGACACAGAAAATATCCATTTTTTATGGGTAGGTACCTAGGATTATAAATTAAAGTGTAACCCAAAACCATATTCAAACGCAGAGTAAGAACTAAACCAATGGTTATAGTGGAATTATACACCCAAGTAATGACACTCAAATAATCTCTATTAAAATAAGGAAATGGTCATTTTTACTAGAAAAGAAGATATTAATTTCAAACTTCCTCACCCTTATTACAATTTTCATTCAAAAGTTAAAAAAGATAGGTATTGAAATGAATGAATTAGTTTTGGTAGACAATATGTGTTAAAATTAATATTATAAATACTATATTAAATATAATTCCCATTAATCTTTCATTACATGACACAAAATGAAATAATACCATCATGATATCCATGATATGGTGATAAAATAATATAATAAAAAACCTAAAAAAATTGTGGAGATGACTTTATGAAGGATTATATAGTAGAACCACCTCATCCTAAGACCTGGTCTCCATTAATATTATAATAATATATAAACACTAGTAGTTATTGAGAAATATCTCCCAAGGGTCATCCTTTTTCTTTTTAAAATATACATTTCAATTATTCAAATTTGGTCTTTGAATTCCACACTCACATTCCTTGAATCCCCCCCAAAGATCATGTAATATCACATTATATTATTTATTGTTGACCTAGACTCAACGTGTGAAATGATGTTTCATGATATGAAAAGTGTGTCCATATCTTAAAAATACCTTTTTCCTTGAATTTAAATTACATGAATGATGTTCCATGTCATGAATCAATTGTGATGGTGTTATACACATCTTACATAATATTTTGACATGTGAATGCTTCCCTTTCATGTTGTGAACTCATACTCAAACCTCTCATCATGTGAATAGTCCTGTCAGGATGTGAATCATGATTATCCTAGATTCATTGTTTCTATACTACTCTATTATACAATTATCATTCCTAAATTATACATTTAATTAATTAAAATTCTTGTATACCATCAAATGAATTAAACAATGAATAAATGGGTTAAAAAATAACTTCAATTCCAAAATTTATTAATATTATATTAAAAATATTTGAATGAAATATATCAGTAATCCCACCCATACACTTTAACTCATTATTTTCATCAACTATTAAATCTCAACATTTATCAAAAAGGATTCATACCATACAAATATCTAAACATGAATGTTGACAAAATTTAATGATTCTCAATGAGGAATCAAACTTTCAAGTATTACACTTGAAATTTTATCAAACTCCTCAATTTTAATAAAATAAATTATACTATTTATTTTAATCTTTTATCTTTTTAATTGACAATATATCTACTTTATCATATAAAATATCTCAATTTATCATAAATGTGTATTCTAGTTTTAAATTACCTCAATATAAATTCTGGTTTCTCATCACTTAAGTTAAAAATGTAAATAGATTTTTTCTCAAACGTAGAGTTATGTTTCTTCCTATAGAATTTAAATTTATGTAAAATATCTAAACCATAGAGAGAGATATCACAATTAATCAAAAGTAATATACCAAGTCTTTCAAATGACCCTTAGGCTTTTAGTTGGTATGTAAGGATGAGAAAAATTAATGGTAAAAAAGAGGTTAAACTCCTAATGAATATTTTATGATACTCAAAATTAACTCAATATTGATACCCCTATAGAAATGACATCTCTCACTTCCCCCAAGTTAAATCATGGTCATGAGGAAATGAAGTATAATTAAATCTATAAACCCTATCGATTATTTTCTTTATTTCATTATTTTTTTCATTTTTTTTGAAATTTTATGTTGGGAAAATTCTCAGATGTACAAACAAACCCAAAATGATCAAGGTTGTTGGTCAAGAAATTTTAATTTTAGAATTTACAAAGGCACACCCCATTTCTCATTTTTTTGAATTGGGGTAAAATTGTAATAAAATGGAAGAATAATACTAATACTCTCTTCCAACATCACATAAAATCACAAAACATCTATCCTCAATTCATATAATCTCTTCCACTATGCAGAACATGTCCCCTATAGTTATTCAAATAAATATCATGAAAAATAAAATAGTAGGGTAGGGAGAGATTAAATAGTTTTTAATTTTGGTCTTCTCTTTCAATGTTATTCATGGATTTAATGGGATAAAAATTGGATAGATATATAAGGTGGGAATCAAGGAAAAGGGATCAATCAATAAAAATTTATCAATCATCTTAAGAGTGATTCTTTAAAATAATTTTTTTACATGATATATAACATGTTTTAGAAGAAAACATGTTTGAGTTTCTCAAGAAATATGCTATTATATCACACAAATGTTATCATCTAAACTTAAAAACATAAAACACATATTTTATTACATTATATTTCTAGTACCATTTAGGTTTTGAGTTATGGATAATTTTTAAACAAAATTAACTAAGAAAAAATATTGTATTTCTAAAAAAATGACATTTTCCAACAATATAATCAATTTCTTAACCCAATAAAAGTTTTCAACATTTCCCAAAAAATATATACAAAAGATACTCTTCAAGACACATCATGTGTATTACTATTATTCATAATATAAGAAAATAGAAATATAAGAATGGTTTGACATCATATTTTCTTTTAGGGAAATCATAAGTGATAAAAATATAATATCATAAGTAATAATAATATAAGTTTACTGGTAAAATAAATATACATTGAAAATAATACCCAATAAATATTATAATATAAAAAATGTTTCATTGAATATGACATGGAATAACATAATAAATGAATCAAGTGGGTTCGAAAACACAAGTCAATCAACACAATCCTAGAGAGAATAACATATCCATCAGAATAATCATAGTACTATAGAAAAAACTTTATTATATTGTATTATCATATTAAAAGCATATCCAAGAAGGCCCATGCTTTAGTTTTTCACCATATCAAAGGAGTCTAAGTCTTTATCCTTTAAGCATATCCCAGAAGGATAACCCATTAATTTTTGAGTTTATCTAAGAAGGATCACCCTTTAGTTTTTGATCAAATCCCAGAAAGATCATACTACATTATATTATGAGATATAAAAAATTACCAAATGAATTGGTGGGTGATATATGACCCAACCCATTAATCATATACACATGTGTGTGCTATAATATAGCAATCATTATTCACATAAAAAAGAACCAATTGAAAGAAAATGGGTTTTATATCCTTTTGAAAATAGATTCACATAAATAATAAATAACAAATAAATAATTAAAAATAATAGGATACACCAATTTAATGTAAATGTGTATCCAATGAAATCAAATATGTTTTAAGGAAAATACCATTCAATCAAGATAAAATGTAACAACCCAAGATCTTTTAATGATACTAGTTTCCTGAAAAAATGTGGGTTATATTATATAATATTATACATTTAAAAAATATATATAAACATACAAAACATTATCTCACTAATAAACATATTAAAATTATTCAACAATGAAACCAATGAAATTTTCAAAGATTACAATTGGATAAAAAAATATAAAATAGAAAATATAACATGGGGAAATATGGATCACCCCAATCTGCTAGAATCTTTTCCCCCATTGATAAAAATATAAAAATGGAAAATAAATTTTTAAATTAATAAACACCATAGAAAATTAGAATATAACCTTTATAATAATTGCATTGAATTTTGAGTGAAATAATGAAGTGGTATTTATGGGGAGTAATGCGACTGTTGGAATAATAATATGAGCATTGGATAAATATTACATTTGGTAAATATAAAAGATTTCCTATTTTACTATTGGTATATATACACATTGGTAATAATTTTACCATTAACATTAGCATTTATAAGTATTAATAACAAATTATAATCGATAAATAAAGAAGAAATGATATTCCCAACTAATAGGGTAATGTTGTTTTAAGTTAGTTTGATAGAAAATTGGATAGAGGTAGCATCACTAGGTTTCTCCCTTGACCAAGCCCAAGATGAGCTCCAAAAAGTTCTTCTTGGTTGAAATCTCATATGGTAGAGGTTAAAGTTAGTGTAGATTTCTACTCTATCATTGTTATCTGAGTCGCGTCAAAAAACAACCACTATCACACAACTTACCATTAGGGCGTACACTGGTGTAATAAGAGGTTATGAGACCAGTACTTAATTTATTAAGGTTTAATTTAACATGAATAAATTAAATTTGTATTCAATAAATCCCATTTTTTGAATAATTTTGTTTAATTAAGTATATGTTAAAGTTAGATAGATTTTAAAAATTTATTGTTAGACACAAATAAAAGATAATTATATTTTTTAAAAATGTATACATTTTTATAATAATCTAATTTATTATAAATAATATTTAGTTAAATTAAATAGTATTTTAAACATTATTATTTAAATAAAACTGATATAATAATTTTATAATTTCATTGGAAATGTTTACGATTGTCAAAAATTTGACTATCTAGAAAAAACTGTTATTTTTCAATAAGTAAGGATTCTTATATTTAAAAGTAAAAACTATCATATCTATAGAACATTATTGATAAAATAAATATTATATTAAAAATTATGAAATAAAAGTTAGGGAATCATGATTTTTTTATAAATTTTTAAAATAATTTATTTTTCAGTGAATTATAAAAATACAGTTTTAGGCTTTCATTATGTTTTGTGACTTAATATTTACGTCATAATGATTTATTAATTAATTAACCATATTCAACAGCCTAAAATATGTTACTTTATTTATATTAATTATTTTAATATATCTTAATCAATTTCCAAACCTATAAGTACCTTTCCAAAGTCTAAAATGGAATATTTGATTTTAAAAACATTTTTTTGTGGAAAATTTAATTTTCCATGTCAAAAGAAGTATTAATAAATGCTGTTAGATTATAATGGATTAAAATATCATAAAATGATACTAAAATTTACAATTTCATGAGACAAAAATGGGTAAGATAGTTGTTATTAATTTTACACAACTAGATTTACAATCTAATATTGGGAAATTATTAAAAAATCCCTCCACTTTATCTATAAACAACCCACAATTTAACGCTTCATCTTCACCTAAAATAAATGCTCCATAAATTTGTGGAAATTTTACTTCTATGTAGTTCCCTCTAATGTTAGATTAATAAACTAGCGTTCCATCCTCATGTATTAGGATCAAATATTCTTGGAAAAAGGAAATTACCACATCTCTTTTCTATTCAAGATCTCCTTTTGTAGTATGTACTGTAATTGTTAAACTAATTTATTTTTTTCAATTTTTATTATCCCATTACATTAATAATATTATTTTATAAATGGGACAAATTTTTTCCCTCTCATTTCCTCTTTCCATAATACTTTTTTTATACCTTGTCATGCTATTGAATTTATCTCTCTTTTACATGAGAAAGTCTTATTTTTTTTGTAAATACCCAAACTTCATCATTTCACTTTGTTATTCACTTATTTCTAAAAAAAATTATTTATTTTAGTATTTACATATTTTAATCCCACATTACCTTTTCATTGGTTAGGATTGATGTAATGATCATGTATTTAAGAAATTTTTTATTCTTTGATTTTGATAAGAAGCCTGTTATTTATTCTCCATAGGTTATTAATTAAATGATTTATTACAATCTATATGGGTCACATTAATTAATAAATATTAAGGGTGAATCCTAAAATAATTATAATTCACTGGTTAATGGATTATTCTCTAGAGATGACATGTCTTTTGATATATTAGTGAAAAAACTTAGTAACTTTTATTTATGACACCTTGGTGTTAAACCTTTTTGATATTCTTATGAATGTATCATTTAAATTTCGTAGCCACATTTTTAGGTTACAATTTTTTTTATTCTTGAATTATATTCCTCATGTTCTCTTGATCAGGATATATTGTTATACATCTGGTCCTTATCGATATGCCTCATGATTGGATGCTAAATGTCACCATTCCTTATTCCCTTATTTAGATCATGGTCACCCGATTCATTTTATTTATGTCCATAGGATATGAGATGAAATAAAAGTAACTTAGAGTGAATCGATGAAGAAACTGTTCATATGGATTAAATTAATTGTTTATGTTTTCATGTATTATATTACTTATTAACAAGAAACTAAACATTAAAATATTATATGTTTTGTTCCATGTAATGAAAAGTGTATGTTATAAAAAGAAAATATTTTGTAGCTGGTATTAGATGATGGTTTAGTTACTTGTGGAAATATGTACTTTAAAACCATAATAATAACTATTAGGATAAGTGTAAATAAAAGAAAAACATGCAGGATTTTTGGTGAAGTATTAAGAAAGTTGTTTTTGAGAAATTAAATTCATGTCTAGACATTATAAGTGGATGTGGAATTGTAATATATGTACCTTAGGGTAATAATGCTAAAAAATGTATTGAGCTAAACTTGACTGGAAACTGTTTCATGATAATATGCCTTTATGTACACCTAATTTGAAACTCCTGAGAGATATATTTGGTTAATCACCAGATTTTTATAAACCTTTATGAAAGAAATATATAAAATTTAATTATTATTAAAGATTTACATATTTAAGAATAATTTTTAAGACTTAAAACCCATTTATAATTATAGTATTTCTAAATGTTACAAGTTTCTCACTAAAATTTTCTTTTTATATAAAAATGGTGAGAAATAGGGGGGCCCTGGAAATGATGAGAACACCAGATGATGCATTGGTGAAATTTATAATATGATCGAAGGTGGAATGGAAAAAACCACGAGGATGATGAATCAACCATATAGAGTTATAAATAATAACTTGAATCGTGTTGAGTGACTAGATTTACCTCAAAGGGAACAACTTTTCATTGATTCATTTATGTGTAAATGACCACCTTCTTTTAGTGGAACTACCAATCCATTTATTTCTGAATAATGGATTCCCTTGATAGAAAATAATTTTTCCTCCCTTGGCTATTCAAATATAGATAAGGTATCCCTAACAATATAGAAAGGGAATTATCATAATAATTTCTAAACCAGATTAACAGATAATTTGTTGTAGAGATTGAATATAGTTTTTTACCATGATAGTGATTTTCCTCATGATTTTCTATATTGTGTGCTATATATGATATTATTTCTTCATGTCTTTTTGTGGTGTGGATTAATATATAATTCTTAACTAAAAATGGAAAATAATGTAAATTCAAAATTATTTAATTAACTAACGTCAAAATTATTTATTATGTGGAATTTTATTAATTAGGAGTTATTTGATATTCTATGATAATCATATTTATGTAATTTCATGTTTAATTGAATATGTTATAACATGTTTTGATGGAATTTAATGAAGCACGTGATTAATTTTAATGATATATAATGATAATTAAAAGTAATTTTAAAGGAGAAAAATACTTATTTATGTTTTTGGAAATATATTTTAATGGTAAGAGCATGTTTTATGATTTGATCACTTGATATAGCTTGATTCCTTAGGTTTCACATAGCTAGAACCTGTGAATAATGAGCTGGTTAATTTAGTTTGGAAAATAAATGGGTTGTGTAATAAAGATAATTTCTATGGACTGAGTTAAACCTTTTCTTAAGATGGTTGAGTGCCTTGTGTTTGGAGCAATGGGATCTAGTTTATATGAAAATTATGAATTCCTTTCAATAGGGAAAATATTTCCCTATTGACGATAATTTTTTCTTATTATATTGTGATATTCTATGGATGTGGGGGTCACTAATGATGTGTTATGATCCTAGGATGTGAATCTTGAGATGAATGATTTTAAATGGGAATGAGAGGATCAGATAATGTTTCAGTAGTTGACGTCTGTGATGTAGAGATGCATTAGGATATGCATGAGGGTGTTGGGGATGAAACCAAAGATTATGGAATTGTTTAAACATTTTATTACCTCTTAATTTTATAAATAAGGAGTCTTTAATAAAATAAAAATGGTTGGTGGTCATGATGCTATTTTTATTTACATCTTGTCCCCACTATATGATGCAAATGGGTGTTCTTGGTTGCGTTTTTCCTCATGATGGTAGATTAGAATTGTTTTTCTATATTACATGGAACATAGAAATTAAAAATGTTTAATAAATTCTCAAATCATAGGGGAGGTGTTGAAGGAATAAGAATTCTAAAAATATGTTGTTCTTGGGAATCCATGGATTTGGATTAGCTTATGTTGAGAATTCATGGAATTAGCTTTGGATGTTTAATGAAATATAAATCAGAATAATAATATTGGTTAATTAATGGATAATTAATTAAGTAATGAAAATTTAACTATTTAATGAAAAATAAGAAATTTAGTATAGCTCAAAAATAAACTTGTGTGCTTATAGGATATCTAGAACCTAGCAGTGCCAACTAAGTGTCTGATAGACGATAGCTATAGTTGAGAATAGGAGAATGTTATTCCAGTAGTTCTGATTGTGAAAAAATATTAAATCATATATATTCTATGACTTCATACACTACCCCTAATTTCAATTAGGGAGAGTGACACCGAATGGACCATGGGAGGGTGTTTTCCCCAACATCTCAGTTAGAGGATGGATGGCTGAATACCCCCTTTGTCCCCTATCTCTTCTCATGGTAGTTATATTTTTTGGTATACATGACGATTAGTTTTATCATATATGTGCATAATTTTATGTGATGGATTGTAATTATTTCACACACATGTATCTCAGATATTGTATCCAATGTATTATAATGGGTTTGATGAGTATTAACTATGATGTATTGAGGTACCATACCTAGTGTAGAGGTTGTGATGGATATAGGTATAATAAAAAATGTATAATACACATAATACTTGATGTGGTGGCTTCCACATACTACCTGGTTACTATAGTAATATGTGATATGGGATAATGTGATGATGTGATGCATGAGGTGCATGTTTTGTGAAAAAGACTAAGTGTTTGTAGGATTTCTCATTTTGGAGATTGATGCATTAGGACATGAGACACTAGAGAAGAGTGTAAAACTAGTTGGGAAGTGGGATTTATGTACCATTGATGATTCATTACTATATAACATGCTCCCTTTTATGTGACACATGGTGAGAGTTATCTATGGTGAGGTAGAGAATATTATAAACCTATTTATCTGGTGAGTTTGCTTCATTGTCATTAATTACGATTTAACATGATATCATTATCATTTTCATGATAATATTCGAGGAAGATACTACGGTGTATACTGTTATACTCACCCTATAAAGATATTAATATAATTTAGGTCGGATATAGCATGTTGGAGATCAGGATGGATATTAATAGTTTATGGTTTTCAGGAGTTGTTTGGGCTTTGTGGTTTCTTCTGACCTAACTTTTTGGGTACATGTAGTTTTCCTTTCAAATTTATAGTAATGTATGAAATTTCATGTATTCACTTGGGATATATATGTGTGTATATATATATATATATAAATATATGTCTCAGTAGGTTTTGGTTAATGTATTTGTCATATCTATCACTTGAATATGTTTTCTTAGAGGGTAATTGTCATGACCCGCCTTCACTGAAAGGAGGGAAGGGACAACAGATTGTCAAGCCCTTTCTTCTTTAAGTTTAAAGAGAGATAATGACACCCAAGTCCCACCTCCAGTAAGCCCCGGAGTGGAAACTAGCACCAAGGGTATAAAATTTTCACAATATGGGAGGCATTACCCTTTTTTTAGTTAACCAATATTGGGAGAAAGAATGAGTCAACAACAAACACCACCAATTATAGAAAGTTCAATGTAAAAAAACAGACTACATGCATGTTTAATAATAAAACTGAACAAAATACAAGGACTCCAAAGTAAAATACCCAACAGGAAAGGGAAAAGGATAAGAAGAATCCCACAGTGACCAACAACAACTCCAACGTCCAGACTAGTAAGGTCCTGCACGACCTCTAAATCCCTCATGGAAACCTGAAAGTAAACATAGGGTGAGCATAAAAAGTATACTCAGTAGGAAAACCTAAATCTCTCGTGCACAAGTGGGGAGACATCCTAAAGTTCCGTGAGAATCAGAAGAAACATCATCTATCAAGGAATCTATCCATCCCACCTCACTGGCCACTCTCACCATATAACACAATCAGTAAGGTAATAGTAAGAACAAAACATTTGGGTACCCCACAGCACCATTTCCCCCACTAGCTAGCTGCTTATCCTTAACAGAAAACGTCCTGAGGCTACCACGCTCTTCCAGCCCAAACACACCTGGGCCTCACCACCATCCACACCCCTGCCCGCACACACCTGGTCCTCAAAACCACACATCCCTGCCCAAAAACACATGGGCCTCACAACTATCCATCCCTACCCGCACACACCTTGGCCTCATCCCGAAGACACTTGGGAAAGACAAACTGTAACTAGAAACCCTACCCAAAAACACCCAGGCCTCATCCCGGAGATTCTTGGGAAAACAACCTGCCCGAAGAGTCCTGGGCTAACAACACGCCGATCGAAACCTACCCGAATAATATTGGGTTTAAGGTCGCCTCCAGCCATAACACCTGAGGGAAGAGGGAGCAGGAAAGAGAGTAACTAGGGGGAAATACCCTTCCCTATGAGATGGGGTGTCCGACACTAAGTTCCCAAAGTGGGTGGGGTGCGACTAAACACAGAACATATAGTTACATATATATATACCAACACACAGCCCAAACTATGGCTCCTCAACAGATACAAGAAGGTTCCCAAGCACTACTACCTCAGAAAACAAGCACACAACAAACAGTTCCTCATTTCCCTATTCATGTTATCATTTCATGACAATTTAGTATGAGTTATTCCCTTCACTACTGGGAAACTAGCATGCACAATCACAAAAGAAAAAACAATAATGTAGGAAGGAAAAACATCAGGTAATTTAAGCATTCACACCCAATTCTCTTGTAATGTCACAACAACTAGGGATCAAGTGAGATCCCTCAAAGTACTGGAAACAAAACAAACCCTGAGACACAGCCCCATGTCCCCAAAATCTAGGAGCCAATGGTTTCTCAACAACAGAGGATCCCACCCGAATTCGTGTCACAGCAGAGCAACTATACAGCCTCATATTCACAACCAGTGAAAGCATAACAACAGGGGATCCCATCCCCACCCATATCACCCCAGAAATCTAATCCCCCATTCAAGAAAACCATAAAGTCACCTGAAAATGGCCGATGAAACCAAACCACTACCACCAACACAAGGAAATCCCTTGCATATATTTTCAGATTTAAAAGATTTAACACACTCCATGGTTTCAATTCCACTGGGCTTTAACCGGAGTTGTCATAGAATAAGGTTGATCCTGGTGCTTTCAATTTATTTAACCGAGTATACGTAATTAACCAATTCCATGTTATGTTTATTTAAACATCCAGGAGCACCGATGTTCATTAGTACAGAGAAATACCACCAAAAGCCATGATTTTCAGTGAGCATAGGCCAGTATAATTCACAACACATATCAACATAAATGAGTACAACAGAACATCGATCACACCCCCCCCCCTTCCTTCTTTAGAGGTTCTTTCATTATCTTCATTAAGTTTGGTTTCATCAATTTCCACAGAGGAAAAAGCATACCCACCTAGCATGATGCATAGAAAGGAGAGACGAAGGATAAAATCCCTACCTGATTGATCAAGGATTGATGTTAAGTCCCCGCATGGAAACTGGAAATCAGGAGTAACAGGAACTCCACGGAACGCAATCAAGGAAAACTTCATGGGGGTATAACTCGTCCAGAGGAAGGGTATTCCGAGCGTAGGATGATAGAGAAAAAGTAACATAGGGAAGAGAATCTTTAGGTTATAAAGGTTGAGATACAGAATCCCAAGGATGGTTAAGATATGGAAAAAAACTCGAAACCACGGAAGAAGAGGGATCGTGGGTTTACCACGCGGCTGGGCCACCCCAAAAGTCCAACTTAAAAGGTCCCCGCCCTTCGGGGCGGTTAAAACCGACGCACACCTCCTTAACCAAGGAAGGACTCCTCAAAGGATACGGTAGAGGAATTTATGAAAACGCGGTTAAAGGCATGACCAAAACGCATGGTTTTTCATTTAAGGAGGGTAACTCACCAATCATTTAATTAAACGTCATTAATGGGATTTAAAAAAGGCTTAAAGGGGGCAAAACAAGGTTTACAAAACAATTCGCGCAAATGAGCCACTACTGGAAAACCCGTGGAGAGGTCACCGATAGGCTAGGTCTACCGGTATACCATGCTACCGGTTTGCTGAGGCTACCGGTAGGTCGAGCTACCGGTAGGCCGAGGCCACTGGTAGGTCGAGCCACTGGTAGGCTGAGGCCACCGGTAGGCCAAGCGACCGGTAGGCCGAGGCCACCGGTAGGCCAAGCCAGCGGTCGGCCGAGCGATCGGTAGGCCGAGGCCTCCGGTAGCCCGAGCCACCGGTAGGCTGAGGCCACCGGTAGGCCAAGATACCAGTATGCCGAGCTACCAGTAGGACAAGCTACAGGTAGGCTGAGCTACCGGTAGGCCGAGGCCACTGTTAGGAGTCTTAAGCTTCACCGAGAAGCTGGGATGGCCTTCCAGACCACCGAGAACACCCCAAACATCATATTTTCACCAAGTAATGGACTCCAAAGCCCTGGGCCATTACATTAGATACTTCTCAAACTATTCTCGTCCCCGAGAATATAAGAACAAACCAGAAAGGAGAAAAGTGGGGTCCAAACAACCACCCTCTAAAGATACTTCTCGGGGGAAAACCCCTGAGTTGTTCGAAAGCTGGAACAGAACCCCCTACATCCAGGAATACTCCCCCAAAAGTTATCAACCACAAACATTCACAAAAATCACAAGAATCACACTGTCCAACACCTGAGTCAGGGAGTCCCTTCCTACATTTCAGGATATTATCCGCTTTGGGCGGAACTGACTTGCCCGCATGGGTTTAATTGCATCCACATTAATGCGTCCTGATTAGCAGTCCGATTTTCCCATCATCACACATTCAGACACACAGAGAACAGGGAACAGATCATCTAATATCTATGAAAAACAATCATTTCATATATTAAAGCACAAGGTAAAACATCTCAACAAAACTCATAACAACAACAACAATAAGGAAGTCAAAACAGCTCTGGGTACTAAATGCTTAACTGGGCCTCCCGCTCCCAAGTGCTCTCCTCGAGGCCACCATGCCTCCACAACACACTAACCAAGGGGATGGTTCATCCACGAAGCACTTTCTCTTTATGATCCTTGATCTTGATTGGTCTCTCTATGAATTTTGCATCATTTTCAACATATAACTATCCCCAATCGATGATGTGGGAGTCATCGTGTAGATATCGATGAAGCTGGGAGACGTGAAAGACATTGTGAACTTTCTCCAACTGAGGTGGCAACGCCAGCTGATACGCCACCTCACCAACTTGTCCCAAAACCTCAAAAGGTCCGATGAACATAGGAGAGAGCTTACTCCCCTTCCCAAACCTTCGCTTCCAACATTGAGGGAAAACCTTCAAGAACACACGATTTCCAACCTCAAACTCCAAGGGCCTCCGCCTACGATCGGCATAAGACTTCTTCCAGTCCTAGGCTGCCTTCATCCTCTCACGCATGAGCTGAACCTTCTCAGTGGTGCCCTGCACCACTTCTGGCCCAAGAACAGCTGCTTCCCCAATCTCTGTCCATCAAACAGGTGAACGACATGGCCTTCTATACAAGGACTCAAATGGTGTCATGCTAATAGTGGAGTGGAATATATTTTTATAAGCAAACTCTACCAGAGGAAAGTTTCATACCCATGATCCCCCAAAATCCAGAACACATGCCTGCATCATGTCTTCCAATGTCTGGATCGTTCTTTCTATTTTCCCATATGTATGAGGGTGGAAAGTAGTGATAAGGTGTAGTTGGGTGCCAAAGGCATGCTGTAATCCCCTCCAGACTCATGATGTAAACCGCGTGTCTCGATCGGAGACAATAGATCTCGGAATCTCGTTCAACCGCACCACCTCATCGACGTACTTCTAGGATAAGGTGCTCACCGGGCTCGACTCCTTAATCTCCAAGAAGTGTGCTGATTTTGTCAATCAATCCACAACTAACCAGATGGAATCATAGCCTCCCTGAGCCTTGGGTATCCATGTGACGAAGTCCGTCGAGATGTCATCCCACTTCCACTTGGTAACATCTAAAGGATGTAACATCCCTCCAGGAAAATGGTGTTCAACCTTCACTTGCTGACACACCAGGCACTTAGCCACACACTCTGCCACCTCCCGCTTTACCCCAGGCCACCAAAACTATCCCCTCAGGCCTCGGTACATCTTTGAGACCCCAGGATGTAACGCTAAAGCTGAGCCATGGAACTCATGGAGAACATCTTTACGCATCAACTCCAGAATAAAAATCCTTCCACGGAAAAGCATCTGATGCTGACCATCCTCCGACCATCCCTCAAGAGCATTTCCCTGATAAACACGATCTAGCATCACTTCCACCTCCAAGACCCCCCACTGAGACTCTACCACCTGCACCACTAAAGAGTAAACTACAATCATATGAAATAGATATCCTCTTCCACCTTCCACCATTGAATCCAAATGCAAGGCCGCTAACTCTTCTATTGCTCTCCAAGCATCTGCAGATTCCCGAACTACTTCCTCCGGAGATTTCCTGCTTAGGGAATCAGCCACAACATTACCCTTTCCCTCAGTATAAGTGATCTCAAAGTCGTAGTCTTGGAGGAACTCAACCCATCTCCTCTGTCGAAAGTTCAGATCCCGCTTGAAAAAGACATAACACAAGCTCTTGTGATCTGAGAATACCACAAATCTCTCTCTGGTGAGATAATGCCGCCACCACTAAAATGTGAACATCGTGGCCACAAGCTCCAGATCGTGGGTGTAATAGTTACGTTCATGAGTACGTAACTGCCTAGACCCATAAGAGATCACTCCTTGCTACTGAATCAGCATACATCCCAACCCAAGGCCAGCGGCATCATAGAACACTTCAAACAACACCCCTTCTTCTAGTAGTCTGAGTACTGGAGCACTAAACAGCTTCTCCTTTAGGTATCCAAAAGGTGTCTGGAACTGGTCGCTCTACACGAAGGCCTGGTCCTTCCTAGTTAAAGCTGACAACAGAGCTGAAACTTGAGAGAAGTCGGGCACAAACCTCCGGTAATAGCCTGCCAAACCCAGGAAACTACGAACTTCTGCCACATTCTTGGGTGCTTCCCAAGAAACGACTACGTCGACCATCGACGGGTCTACTTCTATTCCCTTCTGAGACACTACGTGTCCAAGGAAATGTACTTCTCGTGTTAAGAACTTTTACTTAGATAGTTTCCCATAATGATGGTGGTGTCGAAGGAATCCCAAAACTGCCCTAAGATGCCCAGCATGATCTTCCTATAATCTTGAGTAGATAAGGATTTCGTCGATGAACACCACAACAAACTGGTCCAGAAACACTCGGAAGACAGATTTCATGAGGTTCATGAACATAGCTGGTGCTTTTGTAATGCCAAACGGCATGACCACGAACTCAAAGTGGCCATATCTGCATGTGAAAGTCATCTTCAGGATATCACCTTCCTTCACTCTCAACTGGTGGCATCCAGACCGCAGATCAATCTTAGAGAACCAACCTACTCCCCTCAGCTGGTCGAAAAGATCGTCTATCCTCGGGAGGGGGTAACGATTCTTGATCGTCACCTGATTCAACCTCTGGTAGTCTATGAACAGCTGTAGAATACCATCTTCCTTCTTTACGAACAAAACTGGAGCACCCCACGGTGACACGCTGGGTTGAATAAATCCCTTCTCCATCAGATCGTCAATCTGAATCTGCAACTCCCATAACTCAGAAGGTGTCATCCGATAAGGAGCCATCGAGATCAGGCATGCACCAGGCTGTAAGTATATCCCAAACTCAACGTTACGTTGAGAGGGTAGAGTCACAACCTCATTGGGAAATACATCAGGGAATTCTCTTACGACCTTTGGGACATCCATCATTCCTGCATCCGCCGACTCCACTGACACCCCGTCCAGCATAGAAAAGAGTGGCTCCACATGTCGACTCATCACCTGATAACTCCGCTCCCCAATAAAAACCACACGTCGTCCATCCTCGTTGGAGAATTCGATCCTTCTCCGATAGCAGTCGATGATGGAATGCACGGAGAATAACCAGTCGATGCCTAGAATGACATCATATTGCTGCATCTGTAATGAAAGAAGGTCTCCACAAGACTGATGTGGTCCCAACATCAGTCTACATCCCTGGAAAAAGTAAGATACGTTGGTCTAACCCCCAACTAGTGTTATCAACACTAGGGGAACAAAAATTCTCTCGGCATCCAGACCCAGAGCATGGGATAATCCGGGAGTAACAAAGGAGTGTGAAGCTCTCGAATCAAACAAGGTAGAAACAAGAGTGCTGAATAAACTGATCGTACCTTGAACGACCTCTGGTCTCGCCGGAGATACTAACTCTGCGGCGTGCAACTGTCCATTCCCAGCTCCTCTGCCTCACTGCTGTCGACCACCTCCCCGACCACGCCCTGGTTTAGGTCCCTGAGGAGCACCCTGGTGTTGGTATCCTCCCGCAAGGTCGTCCCTCGGAGGGATAGGGGCCTGCTGCTGTGGTTGGAAAGGCCTCACCGACAATGGATGCTGCTGATGTGGGTGCTGAAACTGCCCACCTCCACCATGTGGAGCTCGAGTCGGACACCTACTCTGGACGTTCCCGAAAACTCCGAAAGAGAAACACTTCGGTCCTGGCCCTATGGAAAAGGGGCGAGGGCTAGAAGCTCGGGACTAGAACTGATAAGGCTTAAAACCTTCTTGTCAAAACCTGGAAGGCCCTGTCACTGGAGACCGGCTGTTGACTGCCTTCCCCTTTGATGAACTCACCTGATTCCCTTCTCGTGGTGTGCCTCCCTTTGAGTGCATCCTATCTACTATCTCAGCCTTCTTCTGTACTGCTAGGTACGTCGGAAGAGTGAAGGGAGTGAAAGCGTACTGAAGAGAAGGATAGAGTGCCTACTCTAACCGTCTTTCCCGAGACTCCTCATTTGGTAAGAGATCTGGGGAAAAGCACAAGAGATATTTGAACATGATCCCCAGCTCCCTCATTGACATGATTCCCTGCTGAAGGGAGAGAAACTTCTGTCTCATCTTATCCTTATTCATAGAGGAGAGGAACTCCTCATGAAATTCCTTCTCGAAACTGGCCCAAGAGACCTCTGCCTCTTTCTTCACTCCCAGGAAAAGCCTCAACCACTGACGCGGTGTTCCTCTCAGTTGACTGATGGCCAACGAAACCCAGTACTCCCTCAGAGTACGGATCAAAGAGAAGGTGATGGCTAGCTCCTCGAGCCATCCCTTTGTTACTAAGTCAGAAACGCTTCCCTCTTAATTCTCAAGGGTTTGTCGCTGGAAGGAGCGCATAGTCATCTACCAAAAGTCATCCTCCTCATCTCATTTGATAGGCTCAGAGTCCTTGCATCGGATCACAGGGGGACCTAAAATCCCGTGTCCTATCCGGTCCTCCATGGTCTATTTCATGAACCAAGATCACCTAACATTTTTTCCCTACAATCCCATGCAATCCTCACTGTGCCTAACTCTATAATCCATCATATCCCTCAACCTTTGCTCTGATACCATTCTATCACGGCCCTCCTTCACCGAAAGGAGGGAAGGGACAACATATTTCCAAGCCCTTCCTTCTTTAAATTGAAGTAGAGATAATGACCCTCGATTCCCGCATCTAGTAGGCCCCGGAGTGGCGACTAGCACCAAGGGTATAATGTTTTCACAATATGGGAGGCATTAACTTTTTTTTAGTTAACCAAGATTGGGAGAAAGAATTTGTCAACACCAAACACCACCAAGTATAGAAAGCACAAGGTAAAAAACCAGACTACATGCAAGTTTAATAATAAAACTGAACAAAGTACAAGGACTCCAAAGTACAATACCCAACAGGAAAGGGAAGAGGCTAAGAAGAATCCAACAGCGACCAACAGAAACTCCAACGTCTAGACTAGTAAGGTCCCGCACGGCCTCCGAAGCCCTCCTAGAAACCTGAAAGTAAAGGTAGGGTGAGCATACAAATTATACACAGTAGGAAAACCTAAAGATCTCGTGCACAAGTGGAGAGACCTCCTAAAGTCCCGTGAGAAGTAGAAGAAACGTCATCTATCAAGGATTCTATCCATCCCACCTCACTAGACACTCTCACCAAATAAAAAAAGCAGTAAGGTAATAGTAAGGAAAAAACATTTGGGTACCCCGCACCACCATTTCCCCCACTAGCTAGCTGCTCGTCCCTAACGGCAAACGTCCTGACACTACCACGCTCTTCCTGCCTACACACACCTAGGCCTCACCACCATCCACATCCCTGCCCGCACACACCTGGGCCTCACAACCACACATCCCTGCCTGCACACACCTGGGCCTCACAACTATCCATCCTTGCCCGCACACACCTGGGCCTCATCCCGAAGACACTTGGGAAAAACAAACCGTAACCAGAACCCTGCCCGAAAACATCTAGGACTCATCCTGAAGATTCTTGGTAAAACAACCTACTCGAAGAGTCCTGGGCTAACAACACACTGATCGAAACCTACCTGAAGAATCTTGGGTGTAAGGTCACCTCCAACCATCACAGCCGAGGGAAGAGGGAGCAGGAATGAGAGTAACTAGGGGAAAACACCCTTCCCCAAGAGATGGGGTGTCCGACACTAAGTGCCCAATGCGGGTGGGGAGAGACTAAACACAAAACATACAGTTACACATATATATACCAACACACAGCCCAACCTACAACTCCTCAATAGATAAAAGAAGGTTCCCAGCACTGCTGCCTCAGAAAACGGGAACAAAAAAAACAGTTCCGCATTTCCCTATTCAAGTTATCATTTCATAACAGTTCAGTATGAGTTATTCCCTTCACTACTGGGCAACTAATAGACACAATCACAGAAGAAACAACAATAAAGCAGGAAGGAAAACTATCTGTTAATTTAAGCATTCACACCCGATTCTCTTGTAAAGTCACAACAAATAGGGATCACTGGAAACAAAACAAACCCTGAGACACATCCCCATGTCCACAAAATCTATGAGCCAATGTTTTCTCAACAACATAGGATCCCACCCGAATTCGTGTCATAGAAGAGCAACCATACAGCCTTAGATTCACAACCAGTGAAAGTATAACAACAGGGGATCCCATCCCCACCCATATCACCCCAACAATCTAAACCCTCATCCAAGAAAACCATAAATTCACCCACAAATGGCCCGTGAAACCAAACCACTACCACCAACACAAGGCAGGACCTTGCAGGTATTTTCAGATTTAAAATATTTGACACACTCCATGGTTTCAATTCCACTGGGCTTTAACTGGAGTTATCACAGAAAAGGGTTGATCCTGGTGCTTTCAATTTATTTAACTGAGTATAATTAATTAACCAATTCCATGTTACATTTATTTAAACATCCCGGAGCACTGAGGTTCATTAGTATACATCAAAAGACCACCAATGGCCATGATTTTTAATGAACATAGGCCCATATAATTCACAACACATATCAACATAAAAGAGTACAATAGAACATCGATCACACCCCCCTTATTTCTTTAGAGGTCCGTTCATTATCTTCATTAAGTTTTGTTTTAACAATTTCTAAAAAGACAAAATCATACCCACCCCGCATGATGCACAGAAAGGAGAGACGAAGGAGAAAATCCGTACCTGATTGATCAACGATCGACGTTAAGTCCCCGCGTGGAAATTGGAAATCAGGAGTAGCAGGAACTCCATGGAACGCGAGCGAGGAAAACTTCACGGGGGTAAAACTCATCTAGAGGAAGGGTATTCTGAGCGCAGGGTGATGGAGAAAAAGGAACCTAGGGAAGAGAAGATTTAGGTTATAAAGGCTAAGATACAGAATCTCCGGGACGATTAAGATATGGAAAAAAACTCGAAACTATGGAAGAAGAGGGATCGTGGGTTGACCACGTGGTTGGGCCACCCCACACGTCCAAGTTAAAAGGTCCCCACCCTTCGGGGTGGTTAAAACCCAACGCATACCTCCTTAACCAAGGAAGGAGTCCTCACAGGATGCGGTAGAGGCGTTTCTGAAAACACAGTTAAAGGAATGACCAAAATGCATGGTTTTTAATTTAAGGAGGGTACCTCACCAATCACTTTATTAAACGCCATTAATGGACTTTAAAACAGGCTTAAAGGGGGTAAAAAAATGGTTTAAAAACCAATTCGCGCAAAGGAGCCACTACTGGAAAACCCGTGGAGAGGTCACCAGTAGGTTAGGTCTACCGACCAAGCTACTGGTTGGCTGAGGATACCGGTAGGCCGAGCTACCGGTAGGCCGAGGCCACCGATAGGCTGAGCTACCGGTAGACCGAGCTATCGGTAGGCTGAGCTACCGGTAGGCAGAGATACCGGTAGGCCCAGCCCACCGGTAGGCCGAGCTACCGGTAGGTTGTGCTACCGGTAGGCCAAGCTACTGGTAGGCCGAGCTACCAGTAGGTTGGGGCTAATGGTAGGCCGAGGCCACCGTTAGGAGTCTCTTCACCAAGAAGCTGGGATGGACTTCCAGACCACCCAAAACACCCCAAACATCAGATTTTCACCAAGTAATGGACCCCAAAGCCCCGAGCCATTACAGTAATGCATCTCATTGTAATATTATTATACCCATATTGATTGTTTCCAACCTGGGGCCTACTTGAGCTGGGACTCGAATATTCACAATCTCTTTTCTCTTATTACCATCCTAGGAGGATAACCTTTAGGGGGAGGGGGTCCTGACATTTTCATTTCAAGATGATTCACATGGATGAATGAATCTATTTCCAATATTAACATATATTTGTATCATCATTTCATGTAACTCAGTCAAGTAAATTCTATATGGAGTATCTAAAATTGGGGTTTCATTGGTTTTGAGTTCTATTTAAAAATCAACATCACATTTTGGGGTAATTCTAGGAGATTATTCTAAGAAAATTTCAACAAAATCACTTACAATAGGAATATCATTGATTCTGAGTTTATCCCAAACCATATGAGATAAATATCAATTTTGAGTTCGATTCAAGATCCATATAATTATTGTAAAATGCATTAGAAATTCATACTTTTAATTGCAGTGAAATTTGATTGTAGATTGGTCTCGAATATCAAATATGAATTTGTTTCCATAGAAATTGATGTGGAATTTCCTTAATGAATACCAATCCATGCCTATGATAACATCAAATTAATCTATAGGGAGAATAATGTGAATGGTAGGGTGCATATTCCCATAATAATAAATAAACAAATAACCATATACTTGATATGTGATCATCATACCATTAATATTTTTCACTCTTAATTCAATATCAAATTATTGTGATGGTGTTTTTATACACTTATAAAATTCATTAGATTAAAAATCTTTGGTGGGTCTAGATTCAAAAAAAATATTTGATGTTCTAGTGTGGATAGTTTGTGTACCTTCACCACATAATTATCATACCCCTCATCTGTAATAGCAATCACAATAGATTTTCCATTGTCTCTATGTTTAAGAGGTTACTGATTCCAAAAATGATATTTAACCTTCGTATTTGAGCACTAGTTAGCATAATTCTTATACAAATTGCATTTGAAATAGTAGTTTTTTGGTGGTGCATTATGTGGTGCTTTTCATCCATAATTAGATAACTTTATCTTCATAATAATTCAACATTCTATTTCTTGATGAACTTTATTTACAAACATAAAACATTTATGAATCCCCTTAACACAATTTTTCCCATGTTTCCTTCAACACATTAAACAGAGTGAAAATTTCATATTCTTCTTTACATGGTTTTTAGAATTTACATTAATTGTATCATTATTTATTATCATATCTATGATATTAATGGGTAACACTAATATAAATTTCCATGTTTATATCATAATGAATGATTTCTTCACATCTACTAAAGTCAGTTAAGGAAAATTCTATTTAAATACATGTTTTATGCCGTAGAAAAAATAATCAATATTAATGTAATGTTGGATGATATAACCAGAAAAGTTCCTCACAATTCTTGTAAAAATTTCCACATAGGTACCAATGTATTTATCATCATTATTTTTTATCTCAATGAAATCCTTAACCATTTTCATATAAAGAATTCTAGGAAAGTACATATTAAAAAATAAATATTTAAATAGATCCAACTATAGGGATTTAATTTCATGTTATTTAGTTGTGTTCTTTAAAAGGGAACATCATTGATCTAATTAACCCTCTAAACCATAAACAAATTAAATAACATTTTCATGTTCTACACAATGGAGGATGTAAAATATCTATTCAATGGTAATAATATATTACTGGTAAACCAGTGAATCATATGACCCACTAAAAGAAGTTTTATTTTTCCACATAAAGGACTCAATAGAGCATTGTTCACTCCTTTGATCAATGAAATTATCAATATGATTCATAACATGATAATGCATTATAAGAATATAAATAATATTTTTACATTCCAGATCCCTAAAGAGAGAATTATTTTAAATTTCTATCACATTCAACATTTACATGGTTCCTATAGGATCTAGAAATTAACTAAGACCAAGAATTGAAGCGTGAGAAGCAATGATTATACTGGAAAACCACATAATATTACAAAATAATTTTGATATTGTATAAATAATAAAAGATTAATTTCAAACTATAACACCTTTGGTATAATCCAGGATATCCATGATAATCATATATTCAAATAAATTATAATGTACTTTTAATAATATGATAATTTAGCCAATAATATCCCCTAGGAGTGTAAAACCTACAATGTAATAAGGGATCACTCACCATGTACAAGAAAAATGGTTAAGATATACTCGACCAACACTTTTTAGGTTGATTACTCCAACATGCATATGTTATTAAATTTTGTATAATTATATTATCTAGATAGGGATAATTTTCTATGAAATCCAAACTCATTCCTTTACTATAACATAATATCTTCTCATATTCATAGTATTATCTTTAGGGTTCTCAATATTTTTTTTCACATCCTATTTTCCAAAGGTAACTGAAATATTATCCTATTCGAACTATAGTGACACATACATTTCATACATAAATATTAAATCTTATTAGATGAATATTAATTACATAACATTATGGTCCATGCCATAATAATATTGGTTTCACATCTTGGAAATCATGGAATCATAAACAACAATTTCCTAATAGATATATGTCATCTACCACCATGTTCTTAATACCTATATCCCTTAGATAAATCATACCTAAAACATTTCTTAATAACCTGGGGAACAAAAACATAAGAAAAGGAAATCTTAGGTACTTAGTAAGTGTAAACATGGTAGATATAAATGGTCACTTCAATATTTAATGAATATAATGTTATGAGAACATGATATTAACATTGAAAAATCATACCCAAAACATCATAGATCATAATCTTGTGTCACATCATAATGCAGATTATTTCATAATAAATGAATCATAATCCAATCAAAGAACATAGGAAATGTGAGTATACCATTGTAATATGACATATGTTTTAAGAATATACATAAGCATGGAAATTTATCTAATTACTCAAGCATCAATACAAAGACAAACATAATGGATTGGGTTCATCCCATATTCCATCACATAATTAATCAAAGTTCACTCCTTATACTATTATAGTGTATAGAGAACCATAATAAATTTGGATCACTCCCCATTCTTGTCCTTATTATATCAATAGAAATCCATATATACCCAATGAATTGGATAGGTATATAATATTGTGCCCAACCATCACATTATGAAAATATTACACATGTGTTTGAAAGGATCTTAAAACATTTTTCATTTCAATTACAATATAAAGGAAATGTGTTTCATAAACATTTAATCATAGATTATAGTATAAACCATAGAGAAGAAAAAAACTATCATAAAGGTTTCATCATAAATTAAGTAACCCTTAGGAAAAAAAGGATTTTCCTAGAATCATCAATAAATCATCATAATTAGTCATCCAAAGAAAAAAAAAATCATTTTCTATCATTATATCATATCCCCACATCAGAGGATGTTATTATAGATGAAATATTCTTTCAAAATATCATTGAATTTTCTTTTTATGAATATACCTTCTTAATTTAAAATAAAATATTTTAAATATAAATATTTCCCCAATATTACAGAATTTTTGTATTTGATAAATTACATAGAATACTATAAAGAAATCATTAATTAATTGAGCATTCATGAAGGTTGTAAATTTTGTTCATTCAATTTATAAAAACAATTATAAATTTCATGTTTTTAGTTAATAGTCAAAAGTACCTCATTTAGAAAATGAAAAAAAAATCCATGTAATTTTTTTAAAAAATAAATAATTTCTAAAGGTTATATTACAAAAACATTGGATATTATTAAAATCAATAAGGAATAATTTTTTAGAAAACATGGATATGGATGAAAAATGATTTTCCACCGAAGAGAGAATAATGTATTTTCAATTAAATTTTTTTTCCTTGTGAGTTATTAAAGTGAGAAAAATGAAGATAAAAAAATATATTATATAGAAATAAATAGATGGTAATAAAATTCATTTTATTATTCAAAGATAGATAATAAAATCTCAGCATCTGAAAAATTATCATATGGAATCCAAATAAAAAATTATATCATAACATAAATACTACAATAATATGAATAAAATAACTCTAAAATACTATATTGAAAATATAAATTTATTATAATTATTTAAAAAATCATTTGCATACTTATAATATGATATATTTACCACTTATAAAATATCAACATCCATCTATTAATAATTCATTATTAAAGTTATCATTTTGGGGTGTTAAATATTTCATTATTATTGATAATTTTGGTTCAATGGTTCCTAAACTTATACATTTATCATAGTTTAATCACCTTTATAAAGTTAATCATGATATAAATATCATATATATTTATTATATATAAATATATTTAGATTTATCCATTAAATATATAGGTATAAAAATTCATTAGACCATTATTGGGGATGGTTGGATATATGTAATCTTGAATGTTGTTTTCAATTTTTGATAGATTGAATGAATGAAAGAAATATTCAACTTTAACCAATAATTATTATATCATATAGATAATATATATTAATGAACTCTATCTTTATTACCATATATTTAATTTGGTATAAAATATGAATCACTTATCTTTGTAGGTATAGTAGTCCACACATATGCACGAGCAATATTAATTATTTCCAAGGGATTGGAAGGAAAAATGGTTTAAATGATACTATAATTCCAAATGAATAAATTTTTAATAAAAATATTGTATAATCATTAACCAATCATAATAACTATGTATGAAATATACTGATAGAGAATGAATTGTATCACTGTGCGGTGGTGATAGTTGACATGTATACATGAGCGATAATTTTGCATATCATTTGTTAGAATATATGGTGTATTTTAGAGGTTTCATATTCACAAAACCATTTATTTACATTTAGTACATATCATATTTAATTTTTTAAATAATAACACATATTTAAAAGAGGTATATGAAAACGTAAATTTAAATAGGTTGGGTAAAATGATCAAATCTTCATTGGTAGGGCTCCTTCAAATCCTTTCTTAAGGACATATTGAATTTCTTATTTGGAAGATAAGAAACTATAAATAACCAATAGGGATATAGAGAAAATAATTATTAATGTATTTTTCATGATTTAAGGATTAATTTTTTGTAATTAATATAAAGGAAGGATTCCCTTTTATAGTAAGTGGAGAGGAAACACATAATTTTTTTGATGAAATAAAATATAATAATGTCATGCGAAAAAAACATCCAAATGATAATAGGTTAGAAGGTTGAATATAATTTGGTTGAAATATGAAAGTAAAATATTATTTATATAAGTTTAATTAGTAATCATTTCCTTATATCTTGGTTTACCACCAACAATAAATATGTTTTAACATTAACCAAGATGAATTGTCTTTATTGTTATTAAAATTACTTATAATAAAAAATAAAATTGGAATAAGTAAAAATTAACAAAACATGATTAAAAATATAAATTCGATTTTATGAAATTCAATTGACATAATTTTCTGAATTTAATTTATTATTAATCGTATAAAATGTGGCTATAGGTGGTTTTCCCAAAAAAATATTTTCTTAACTATAAATATGTTTTACACAAAAATACAACATAAAAATAATTCAAATGTATTTAATTTAATTTTAATACAAATGAAATAAATCTAATTTTTAAATAATATTAAAAAAATATAATTTTCTAATTTTTTAAATAATTGATATTTTTAAATAAAAATTAGTATTCTCACTAGTCATCAAAAAATAAATCTTTTCCTTAATTTCCCAAAAAATATCCCTAAGATAATTTTTAAATGAATAATTAAAAATTATTTTAGTTTTATCAAATATATTTTATAAAATTGGATTAAATTAATTATATTATTCAATCATATAAATCAATAAAAATATTTTCGAGAAAATCATATTTTTAATGTGTATTATGACTTTACTAAAAATTGACTACATATTTATCAATATATTTTCTTTATCTAAAACTATAAATGATAACATTCAAAATTATGTTATTATTAAACAATTTTTTCAATATAAAAAATTGGTTAGAACAATAAACTATATTTCTATTCATTTAGAATCAGACTTTAAATATCACATGCAATCTAGAAAACAAAATTTATTTGAAAAGAAATATATCATAAATTCTTAGGGTGTTACATAAGAAATTATTCAAGTTGACACACCTACATACAAATTTTTATTTTTAGTTTTTGATTATATAGTTTTGTTTCATGGGATAACATAACAAGACGATTTGAATATGATGTAGAACCCCGTCATGTTTCACCTTAGAGGTTGAAAATTTTAATTAATGATCAAAGATTTCATAATGGTTGTGGTTTCTACCTTTATAATAAACCCTTCTCCTATTTCAACCTTAATCCACCCTATTTCTATGGGTTTTCTTATTATGTTGTGGGAGATTAATGGTTCTAATTTCACATATGGTCTAACATAAAAGAAGAGTACCTAGATAATTTCCTCCCCTAAACCCCTTCTCATCCAAACTTTTATCAAGATCCATTTCCCATAAAAAAGGATTGAGTGATTCATGTCCCTGAGGGACATGGAGATCCTTGTAGTGTCCCATTACATTTCTTCCAGGTGTGATTTAACCTTATTTTTGGGTTTCCTTTTTCACTAGAGAAGTTTTGATACAATTGAGAGGATACTTGTAATGGTGAATTTAGAGATTTGAAAGTGTTATTTTGCTTAAACCTATAAGTTTTCTACTCACTAAGAGATTAAAGATCAGGTAATATAAGTACACAATGCGTAATGGCTTCTAGGAAGAATTTGTGAATTGTGTAAACATCATGATAGTTGAACATTCCGTGTAAAGGGATCACATAATTTAAGGGAAAATATCAGGTTTTTAATAAAATGGAGACACAATTTTTAGTGGATATGAGTTTTTTTTATTAAAAAAATATAATGCGATTACACTCCATGTAATAGTTGAGTATTGGGATCTTTGGGAGTTTCAAACGTGTTTTCTTATCTCATTAATTGAAGGCTTCCTTACTTCTAATATAGAGGCTCTATTTAGGTGATTTTGGGTGATTAACTACCTTTAAGGTCACTTCATTCATTAATTTATCACATTTGCAGTTGGATTACTTCTCATCAGGTATGTAATCAGTTTGGTTCTTCTATGGATTTTTTTACAACTAGTTTTTTTAGACATGATTAGAAAATGTTTTCTATAAATCCTTTTCTATTTCATTTCCTTCATTGTCTTTTGAAGGATGTTCTCTTAGTTTTTCAGTCACTTTTGTTGAAGGTGTCTAGGTTTCTACCATGTAGAGGTAGGTTTTTTAATACTATTGGTTGATTTTATGAATTTCTTGTCATTTTTGATTAATTAATTTGGTTTTTTTCATTGATTAGAAGTGATAAGTGGTTTTAATGGATTTAAAGAAAAGGAAAATATTTTTGAAATGGGTTTTCATTGAAATTGGATTTTCTTTATTTGGAGAAGGTTTTCCAAAATCTGAAGCAGATCTAATTGGAGTTAAAAATGTTTTATAAAATTGTGAGCATGATTTCAAAACAAATTTGTACAATTTAACATTGGGAATCTTGGGTGTTTTGGTAAAGATACACAGTTAGCCTTTGTGTGTGTATGGAACCACTAAGAGGTAACATTTTCTAATATCAACTGACAAGACTCAATATCAATTCGATCCAACACTATTATTTTTTAGGTTTTTGGTGACTATTATGTAGCGTCCCATAGGATATATCCCAAATGTGAGGTGATTTTTCATTTTTTTTATTACATAGCTATTTTTATCATGAATTTTTTCTCAATGGTTTTTATATGATTCTATATTACATTGTTTTATACAAGACGATGTTTTATGGATATGTTTTTACCTATTTACCTCTTTATGTATGGATATAATTTACTTTTTTATGACAACTACTTTTCATATTTATGGTTTTTCATATAGAAGTGTTTTATGAAAGCCAAAGGGAAAATGATTTACAAATGTGTTTAATTTATGATGATACTTTATAAAAATATTTTGTTTTAAACTATAGAATTATTTTATTCTTGATATTAGGCCTTGTATCCAAACTATGGTGGTATCCAATTTGGATTTATCTTACTACCTTATTGTGCATTTGGGAGTTTGTAGATGTTGTATTGTGGGATTCAAGTAATGGGATGGGTATTTTGTTCCATGATGGAATCTCATGTTGTTACTGATTTTTGTTCAGGTTGGTTCAAAGGTGACCTGATAGTCACATGCAGATTTGATATACTTTTAGGTAAGTCCTATTTTGTCTTTGATTTTATGTATTTATAGTATCTCATTTGTTCTTACTCTATACTCTTGTTGTATGTCTTGTTTTTATTCTATTCCATACTAGTTTTTGTTATCATCTATTACCTATATTACATGATGGGATGGTTTATGTGGATTGTCTAGCTAAATTGGGTTGGTTTGATAAAAATTTATATCATAGGGGTTTCTCATATTGAACTTTTTCATCATTTTCTATGTTTTATTTGGTGTCTTGGGTAGACAAGAGATATGAATATTAGAATTTGAATAGTTTGTGAAAAACTATGGAATGTCCATCTCACTTTTGTGGCTGAATTCATGATAACATGGGTGGTTGGAATTTTATTTACTATGTCTTGGAAATGGTATTTGGGGTCATTTGAATTAATCATAGGGTAATTTTATTTAAATGGAAATATTTACTATGTTTGGGACTTTTTTTTGTCAGGTAGTTTCATTAAACTGATGTGATGTTTACTTAAATGGACCCCTTCCTTCATAAAATAATTCCATTCGGTTTAATGTTTCTTGTTTACATTAAATTCATATTTGTTAAAGATTTTTTATCTATATATGATGTTTTTCCATTGACTTTAGGAATATTATCATTACTAATCGATTATTCTATTGTGTTTATTTTAAAATAACTCCTATAAGAGGTCTTCCAAATTTTAGATAGGAAAATACAAGATAGGATCCATAAGTGAATCGTTCTGTGGAATTTTCTTTAGTTTAAGGGGTATTAGCATCATTTACACTATGGGTTATGTGGGTGTCGAGATCCCATGAAAAGTATTGGATCATGGATCAGAAATAACCAAGAAAAATCCACCAATCTTTTGGTGTGATAAAGGACCCTAGGAATCCTAGGAGTGATTTGAGCAGATAGAGGGGATCTTCAACAACATAAAGAATCGTGAATATTCTAAGGTTGGTCTTTCAATAAATATTTTCGATGGAAGGTGAAGGAGATGTTTTTAATATAATGTGAATGATAATTTTCCTGAGGATCTAACCTTGGATTACTTCAAGAAAATATTAAACTAATGGTTTTACCCTAATATATTTCATATAGCAAAGAACCTGAGTTTTCTAACAATAAAGTAGGGGTAGCATAGTATTCTGTGGTATTTTACCCAATTTTTTTAGTTGGTGCATCTGGAAAAAGATCTTGTCACTAATGAGTACCATAAGGATTGGAGGTGTGACTTAGATTTGAGGAATGGTATTCAGTTGATGTTTATAATCTTGTGCCTTCCGACCTTTCTAGAGGTAGTTGAAAAAGATGATTTAGCTGAGGCAGATATAGTTGGGAAGATGGGTTTGGGTGTAGCTTTTGTAGGTTCAATGGTTAGCTAGGGTGTATCTTCTGGCCAGAATAGGAAGTGTAAGAGTGGTTAGTTTTCCTTTAGACTAGTTTCATGGGCATTGATAGGTAAAAAATAGGTTGTTTACAACCAGTGTAAAAGGAAAGGTCATATGAATCCAAACTATGTAGAGGATCCTAGGAATTGTCATCATTGTGGATGATCTTGTCATCTAAAACATTTTTCTGAAAAGATATCTCAAGGAAGTAAAAAAAACTACTCCCATAAAGGGTTATTCGGTTTTTAAAGATCCCTCTAAGGGTAGTGGATCTAATCCTCAGGCCAAGGGAGATATTTATGTGGATAAGACTAAACAACATTATGCATTAGAGTATGATGTAGAGTAGTCTGATGTAGCTCCATATACTGTTAAAGATACACTGTTTATTTTTTCTTCTATGGTTATATATTTGTTTTATATAGGTGATACTAATTATTTTATATCTTAAATGTTAGTTAAAGGTTTTGTATTGCATTAATATACTATTTAATTCTTGTTGGATCTTTCCATGACTTTGGGAATGTGGTCCGAAGTAGGTTTAGCATGCCCAGTGTGTCAGGTGATGATATTCGACTTTGAGGTGGAGTGATACTTTTTAGTTCTTGATCCTGACCTCCTTGAATTTATTATCGGCATGGATTTAATTATCATTGAGAATTCATAGATAAACTATTATCATCATTGGGTTTAGTTATTATCTATCGATGGGGTCACTCATATTTTCCAGGGTGAGTGGGACTCTAGATCGGGAAGAGAGGGGTTTTTTGTTCCCTATGATGGGATAATTTAGTTATATCTTTTAGAGATATTTCTTGAGGTAGTTTAACCTTATTTGTTTAGTATAATTACTACTATGGTGTGTGAATATCCTTAGTTCCTTTCAGATTATTTTTATGGTTTACCATCCAAAATAGAGGTTATGTTTAATATAAAACATCTCCATGGTATGATGCCCCTTTCTATGATA
This sequence comes from Viscum album, assembly GCA_963277665.1. Lineage (NCBI taxonomy): Eukaryota > Viridiplantae > Streptophyta > Magnoliopsida > Santalales > Viscaceae > Viscum > Viscum album. Next base: position 1,848,490,030 of record OY728150.1, read on the forward strand.
TATTATTGAATGGATCCTACTCAGTTGGTGGAACATAAGGTCCAGCTTTAAGACATAGTCTCTAAAGGATTTATTCATCCTAGAGTTTCATCATTGATTTTTTGGTCCCCTTTATTAAGAAGGTATATGAGAATCCATACATTGTATTGATTATCGAAAGTTGAATCGGCTGACTCTTTGAAAAAATATCATTTGCCAAGGATTGGTGATATCTTTAATCAACATAGAGGGGCTCATTGGTTTTATATGATTTTAATTTAGTTAGAGTACCACTAGTTGTGAGTTATAGAAGTAGATATACCTAAGACTTAGTTTAGGAGTTGATATGGGCATTTAGAGTTTCTAGTTATGCCATTCAGTCTCACTAATGATCCTGCGGTCTTTATGGATTTTAGGAACTAGATTTTTCATCAGTTCTTGGACTATTTTATTGTTTTTTACATTGATGATATTTTGGTGTGCTTTGTGTTAGAGGATGATCACATAGACTATTTTGATATCATTATTCCAACCATGAAATAAAATCATTTGTATGGTATGATTTCAAAATGTGATTTTTGGATTAGGGAAGTAAACTTTATGGGGAATGTGATATATAAGAGGGGAATATCATTTTGTCCTAAAATATTTTAGGTAGTTATGTTTTTGAAGTAGCCCAAAAATATGATTGAGATATAGAGCTTCTTGGGTTTGTCTCATTACTATAGAGGGTTTGTTCAGGACTTCTCTAAGAGTACATCTTTTGTGATAAATTTAACTCATATGGGTGTAAATATTGAATGGAATGAAATGTGTCATAGATTTTTTGTGGAGTTGAAGGTGATGTTGAATTCAGTATCGATTTTGATAATTTGGAAATTGGGGTCAAGTTATGTGGTTCTGTGTGATTATTTTGATATGGGTTTTAGATTTATTTTAATTTAGGGGAAATATGGGCTAGCTTATGGATCCCTTTAGTTATTCTAACACGATAAAAACTATTGTACCCATGATCTATAGTTATAAGCCATTATTCATTCACTAAAAATGTGGTGTCACTATCCCTTTGCGGAGCATCTTATGATATATTCTGGTCATAAGAGCCTGAAATATATGTTTACTCAGTGTGATATGATTTTTTTTATAGAGATTATAGGTAGAGTATATTTATACTTTATTTATATTACTTATACCCATGAGAAAAGTAATGTGGTTTCCAATGGGTTGAGAAGAAAACTACAAACAGAATCCCAAAAGAAATCAGTTGAGGAATGGTATTTAATGAGTTTTTTTACTAATATGAGATTGGAAGTGGAAGAGGGTTGTGTATGGTTATGTATAGATTTGATGATGAATGAGTCATCTTCTAATGAGAGGGTTCTAATTGAGCATGAATTTGACACTAAGTGTCAGAGTTTTAGTGAAATCCATTATAGTCGGAGACCTCAGGTGAGTGGTCTCAATCTCCCACTGGAGGCTTATTCTTCCATATAAGGTTGGTTATTATGTTTTCCCTGAGGTAAGATTTGTTGTAAAGTGGTCACCAATCATGTTTCTCCATACACCCTTGAGATACCAAGTGGAATCATGATCTGATACCTTGGAATTGGTGGTAGGGGATGAGGTGGTCGATCGATGATTTTGTATCATAGTTCCATAATTTTTAGAGAATAAAGGCAAAACATCATAGACCTGTGGGGTTTTTACATCTCATACCCATTTCGGTATAGAAGTGTTACAAGATTTATATGAATTTCATCACTGTTTTTCCACAAAATCCTATTTAGAAGGATGTTATTTAGGGGATCATTTAATGACTCCTAAAATCAATCCATTTTTACCTATCAAGGAGATGGCAAAAGTGGAACATCTTTGGAAATTTTATGTCTAATAGATTGTGAAATATCATGGGGTTCACTAAATGATTTTATCTCACATGGACTCGATGTTAAAATCTAGGATTTGAAATGTTTTTTATTAGGTGATGTATAATTTCTCTAACCTAGAATCCACTAAACTGGAATCCCGAGTCGGGTCTCCACATGAACTCAAGCATGCCTCCCAGTATGCCATAGGTTGATGATAAGCAGCAAGTAACTAATAAATCATATGGGGATACTATAAACTCTTTAAAAGATTAATCCACAATAAATAACATATAAATTAAGGGAATAATAAACAATAAAATAGAACATGAATTAATATAAATTCCCCAAATAGGGTAAAACCACAAACAAGCAGTAAATATGATATGTCATGATAACAATTCCAAAAGTGAAGAAAACCCAAAATAAAAAAATATCCCAATCCCAAAAACTATCCTGACTCCACGTCCAGATCCCCATCCATGCACACCCCAAGACCAACTCAACTTCTGAGCATATGGCCCTTTCTATTATCATGTCTTGCAATCATTAAATCTTCTTAGGCACCAAAAGGTAGTCCAAGTATAGTGTGAGTACAACTAAGTTGTCCACCACTAAAAGTGTCTACAAAATATCTATTATAAACAAATAGTATGTGAAAGTACTAAATTAATGCAAAGGTAAAAAAAGGAAACTTAGGTGCCATTAGTTAGCAATATTCACTTTGACTATTTCCATCATAATTTCTCTCTTCATCACTTATAATGTCTTCATTTCTAAATTAATTTTCATCACATTATCCATCGGTAATGAATTTACATCATTTCATCTATAGCGTATGTTGGTCAATTACTATGCATAATAAAATAAGTCAAGTTCCCTATATCACTAGGGTTAAACAACTCCTAATCAAATAAATCACACTTACATTAGTGCCCCAGTCATGGTAGTATCATCAAATGCAACCATTAGGGGCCTAGAGCCTCAATCTGACTCCCTAATCCGTGCATTCTAGGTGTGAGGTTTGGTACCTCAGTCCATCCCGACCCATATGAGGAGCCTCAATGCACTATCATGCATCAACAGGCCTTGTAAACATGTTTATTTATCCATCTAAGACATATACCATATCAAAAACCATACAAAACCAATATACATAACATTTAAAACTCACATTGCATACATAATAATAAACAACATCAATTATTAACCCATTAGCACATTCACCATTCACAAGCATCCACCCATTTTACCCATTTTACTTTTTCATACCTTATCTAATTTAGCATTTTCATCAATTCCCATACATTAACCCATTGAACATACTAATAAATTTTCATACATTAACCCATCAAACACATTTATTAGTTGACAATCATTTACCCATTTATGAAATTAAATTTCATACTCATAAGTCATTTGACACATTCACTTGATTCCATTTAACCCCTTTCCACATATTTTCAAACAATCCTTTATTCCATTTCCAATGACTAAACACAACTAACATTAGTGAATATTCATAATTCAAACTAACATTTCAACACATTTTTCATTGGATTTATTTTAACACAAATTAAATTGAGTTTTAACAATCCAATTTTCCATGTTCAGGAATATTGATGCACCCTATGGGTGGCCATAATATAGTAAAATAAATATCAATACATCCCACATGGATCTTGAGGGGTCTAAATCATCATTTAGAAATCCATTTTACCAATTATTACTAAAGGCATCAAATTCATATCAAGAGGGAAGAGGTATAACAACCAAAAAATCAAGCATAAATAATAATACATTTTGATATATCTTGTAGAACACCTACCTCAAATCCATAGATGAATGCTCACTTAACAAAAGATTTAGACCCAGATTAAAGAACCCATTAAATCCTAACCTAAGATCTATTGGAAAAGATGGTTTTATGGTGATAGAAGAATAATAATGAAACCATAATCTTTAATCCAGAAAAGAGAATCAAGAGGTGTGTTGGACATACCAAAGCTTCTATTAGAACCCATCAACACTCCTAAAGGCCTAAAAACAAAAGTTATTAACCCTAGGGGGTATAATAGGGAATTGGTTCAACAGTAGGGCAAGAGGAGGAATAATGATGAATAAAATAAAGTAAAACACTTAAATAACCTAGGGGAAATTTGGTAAATTATCTCTTTTAATGGGTCACATGGTTTTTCCATAAATTTTTCCAAACAATGTGCCAACCCTACGCTAGACTCTTTCCAAGAGGGGTCCAAGTGACAAAGTTACCTCAAGATCCTACATGGATTGAAAAACAATGTGACAACTATTCGAAATGCCTATTCCTAATGTCACCCAGTTTGACCTTCACCCTTTCATGGTTTACAATAACCATGGGTAAACCATGTAAAATGAAGTAGATTGACCAATTAACCTTTATTCTATATCCTAAACCCCCAAAACGCCCATAACATCCTCATACACCCATTAAATATTTAATGAGCCCAAAAATAAGGTATTCAAACCAAAATTTAAATAATAACATACCTCCATGAAGTCCAAGATCTTACAACCTCCATACATTGTAATGGCTCATCCTCAAGCCGTTCATCCCAAGCATAATTGAACATACGTGGTTAAAATATCAGGACACTAGTTCCACATTTCTGTCACCCTCTCCCAAGTTTCTTCTTGTACATTACCATGATGCTATAATATTCGAACTAAAGGCACAATCTTACCACGTAAAACTTTCTTAATTCAACCCACAATAGAAGACATGTGCTACTAAAAGGATGAATCAACATCCAGCTCAATATTATCAACATAAATCACATGATATAAGTTAATTTAATACTGTTAGAGTTGTGATACATGAAAAACATCATGCATACCACTATTTTAACAACCAAAATAGTTATGAAAAAAATTACCCCTTTTGATTTAATTAAATGTCATATGGACATAGAAAAATAATGCACTAATTTTGATTTATTTTATCCAATTGGATTTAAATGACTATTATGTATCATTACCATTGATAATATATCCATTGAATAGTGATAACATGACTAGTATAAATATAGGGTTTTAAGAAATCCTTTTGATGCAGACAAAGGAAGTGATGACATCAACCAGTAAGATTGTTCCCTTGAAGCCCATTTATTGGAGCTTCTAAGGGAGGTAGAATTTATTGGATTTACATTAGATCAATCTCAAGCTAATATAAAACAACTTAATCAAGATTGAAACCATTTATAGAAGATGTTAAAGCTCATAGAGATCACGACACAAACCATGTTCAACGAACGACTCCATAAAAGCACCACCATAATGCTCCTTACTCTTAGGGAATATGATGGTTTAATATAGTGATATTTTTCAAGGCCATAGTAATTAGATTATAAAAAATATGTTTTTATAGAATAATAAATATATTTTTTTTCTATGATTGTTACTTTGAAAATTATTTTTAATGCACAAGTGGTATTTTTGGTTAATATTCAAATTTAATTAAGAAATATATTTTGATTAATTAATATATTCTTTTAATAAATAATATTTTATTAAATATATTATTATTAAATTAATTTTATTAAATATAAATTATCATATAATTTTTATGAATTCACACATTATTTTTATTAACGTTTGGGAATAGTTTTTGTCAAAACCCGTCAATTTTCAATAAAAGTCAGTTTTTATTTTAAATGTAAAAATTCACATATCTGTAAAATTATTTATATAAAATGAATATTATTTATTGAATAAGGACCTAAAAATTATCCAATAGTTATTTTTTCATATTTTTTAAAGGCCGTCAATTTTTTGGGTAAGAATTAAATACCGTATAAATATACAGTGTGTTTTATGACATCATAATGTCCCGAGAAAGATGTAATAAATAAAATAAAAGGTATCTTAGGCCAGATATTTGTTTTATTTTTAAAATAATACATTTTCATGTATATTTTATTTATTTTTTAAATCCATTTTGAATCCTCGAAGACATATAATATATTTAAATATTTTAAATTAATTTCTATAAGACTGTGATTCACCTCCACACATGCAAAGGAAAATTTTTAATATGTATAGCCATTTAATTTATAAAATAATGTAAAATAATTTTATTTGGTAGAAAATATGGTCAAATCCATGGTATGGTTTGTGGTTTTTGAATCTTTTATTATGTATTGTTCAAACCCAAAATAATAATGAAGCCCCATTTCCTATATAAACCCACAAAATTTCTTATTTATCTTCAATAAAACTTATTTAATATCTTCCACACTATTTTATCATCTTTTTAGATTTCTCACAAGTCTCCCCAAGCTCCCATGAAGCTTATCCTAAGACTTTAGAGACACACATCCTAGTAGGGGTTCTTTCCTACTTTATTTTTACCCATGTTTCTTTATCCTATTATGCTCTTTCAATTTAAATTAATAATGATGGAATATGTTTTCTCACCTACCCCTTAATATAGGATTGATTTTTAAATGATGATATATTACTTTCACTATCATTAATTCCCCTATGATCCTTTATGAAAACCCGTTACCATACCGAAATTTCATATGAGTTCTTTTGATTTCTACTTTTACTTTATGACTATTTATTATCTTACACAATCTATTTCCAATTACTTATGTTGGGGAATGTCCTTCCATGTCCCTATTATTGTATATTTTATTTCTAAATGATTATATACCCCTTTCTCTCTCATCAAACAATTTTATGAATTTCTATATGATGTCATTACTCTGCTGAAATTGCACCATGATTTTCCATGCCCAAATCATTGTGTAGTGAATACCATACCCATTTCTCTATAAAGGGTATTAACTATTATTCACATATAATTAATGGTTGATGAGTTAAATATATTTATTCCACTTTACCATACTATAGAATAAATTATTATTTTGAATGAATCTATTTTATATGATATATGTGGCACACTTATGCATAAAAATGAAATGATTATGAAGGGTGAACCCAAATAACACTCCAATGAATTGGATAATGTTTATTATCATGATAAACCATTTGAAATAAAATTTGACTCATTATACTTCTTTTAAATGATATTTTACCGATGTTACTTCATGTGTAATGATCTTTGACTCATGTTAATTCATGTACAGTGAGAATTGACTCATGCTTCTACATGTGCAAGGAGGCTTGACTCATGCTAATATTAGGTTGTATGTTATTGCAACATTTTGATGTTATGATTTTCATGCTATATCATGCCTTTATTTTTATTTTATATTTTTTCCTCATTGATATACCTTGTATAACATGTATAACTATCTAGATGTCATTCCTTGTTTATTTCCTTATTGGGCTTTATAGCACACCCTTTTCTTATGTATGTCCTCAGGTTATCCCACACAGTGTTAAGTATGAATGAATGTTGTGGCCATATAAAATAAGTTTTCAACAAAGATATTTTATTTCATGTTTCAAGATAATATATAATGTTCTTAATTTTCCAATACACTAGACCTATCAATATTTTGAGTTGTATTAAGTGAAAATATATGTAATAAATCATGATTAAATATTAAATAGAGAGAAGGGTTGTTATAGTTGGTATCAAAGGATAGGTTTAGATATTTTTCAGATTAGGATTCAAAAATCCTAATTAAAACACTTAGAGATAAGATTATGTGTAATAAAAGATCCCTAAATTTTGGTATTTATAGAGTAAGTGGTTTATAAACAAAATACATCACTATTTGGATACTACAAGTGGATGTGGTTTTGGCATAGATGTACCTTGGAGTAACAAATATGAAAAGGTGTTCTAGGCCTGAATCAGCATAACCTAGTACATGAAAATATGTCTTAATTTGCACCTAGTTTTACACTCTTGGGGGATATGCTTTTTTAAATTCATAAGCTCATTACAAACAATTATTTAGGGAATGAAAAAATCCCATAAATATATATGATACGAATTAGATCATGGATAAATTATACTGAGGCCTAGAAACTCATAAGTTAAGAAGATAAATGTAATTTATATGTTATCTCTTTAATTTCATTGGATTCCCATTTTTTAACTATCTAATATACTCATCCATTATTTTCCTTTTAATCTAGCTATTGGCTTGAAATAGGAGTAATCCTGCTAACAACTAGTGTGGAGGGCAGTGTGAGGATTTCCCTAATAAGATGACCAACCTGATAGGAGTAGGAATCAAGAACTTTGTCACGATACTCTCTCAGTTAACTAAAGTTATTAATAGAAAACTTGGAATATGTGGATCACCCGACCCCCCCCCCCCCAATAGATATAAACCATCAGAAGAGAGATTCATAAGGAAAAGCCTTTTACATTCAATGGACCATCTGATCACTTAATCATGATACAATGGATGAATTACATTAAAAGGATCTTATACATCCTTAAATGTTCTAAAACGGAGAATGTTCATTTGGAAGTTTATCAATTGGAGGGTGAAGCTGATCAACATTGTACATTTATCAAGAATATTAAGCCTAAGGACGAGGTCAAATCAATGGATTGGAATAAAATATGGAAAATGTTTTTCGATAAATATTTTCCCTACACCCTTCGCCTTAAAATGGAAAGATATTTCCTTTCACTCAAGAAAAAGCATGAAGAATATGTTGGGGCATATGAGGAAAACACCAAAAGACTTCCACGATACACTTCAGGTTTTTTCATTACCCTCAAATTCAAGGTTGACCGATTCTTTGGTGGGAAAAATTATGAAGTATGAAAAGACATGGAAATCCATGACATTGATAGCTATGAAGAAATTTTTGGAGATCAGTGAATTTTAGGGGTATCATGTGGATAAGAAGACTAAATTGGACTTTATTTATGGTGATGTGATGAAAAAATCGAACAATGATAAGAAATACGAACACCATACTTGTTAGAGGTGTAGAAAGAAGCACCCTGGAAATTTCCTAATGTGATTAAAGAAATGATTTAGGTGTGGTAGAGAAGGAAACCTGGCCAATTATTGGAAATAGGAAAAACCCATCATTGTGAAAAAGTAAAGGAACACTCTATTAAACCCACATCATGTTGTTCATTACAACAACTGCAAGGAACTAGGGAACTTTGTGAACCAATTATCTAAGGCTAGGGTTTTTAGAGGAAACCAACAACCTCCTAGGCAGTAAGGGAGAGTTTTTCCCATTACTACCGCAGAATTGAATTCCAACAAATAAGTGGTATAAGGTACGCTGGTTATTCATTAAAGAATAGAAAAAATAATTTTTGATTCTGGTTCTACACATTCTTATATATCAAAAAAAATTAGTAGAATAATCCTAACACCCCCACAAATCATGGATGTAGAGATGTTAGTGAAAACAAAAAATGGGGAAATTATTGTATTCCATGAATATAACTCCTCCCATATCACAATCTGTGGATAGAACTTCTCAATTAACCTTATCATACTTCCCTTGGTGGAATTTGATGCAATTCTGGGCATGGATTGGATTTCCCTATATAGAGTCAACATAAATTTCCATGAGGGGGAAATAACTCTCTATATTGTGAATTAACCCCCAATTCTATACAAGTGGAAGAAGAAGGATGAATATTACTCAGCACTATCATCCCAAGAATAGATATTACTTCCCTATTATCATTGGTATCATTCTAAATTGATTGAGTCCAAGGAAGGAACCATCCTTTAAAACATGCCTATTGTGAGGTAAATCACTGATGTGTTTCCCAAGGAATTACCTGGTCTTCCTCCTAGAAGAGATTTAGAATTCTCAATCGATCTTATACTTGGGGAATTACCAATATCAAAGACTCTATATAGAATGGATGTTGTAGAACTTGAGGATCTAAATAAAAAATTATAGGAGAATCTAGATAAAGGGTTTATACACCCAAGTGCTTCACCATGGGGTGAACTAGTCGTCTTCATCAATAATAAGGATGGGTAATTGCACCGTTGCATTGATTATCGTGAGCTCAGCAAAATCACGATAAAGAACAAGTAACCTTTTCTATTAATTGAGGACATATTCAATCAACTACAGGGAGCACAATACTTCTCCAAAGACGATCTTTGGTAGGGATATTTCCATGTAAGGGTGAAGAAGGGGGATATACACAAGGATTCATTTTTTACAAGGTATATGCATTTAGAATTCATAGTGATTCCATTCAGACTCACTAATACACCAAAAATATTCATGGACTTTAAGAATAGAGTATTTAGAGATTACCTTGAAATTTTTATGGTAGTATTTATAGATGATATTCTAATATACTCCAAAACTAAGGAGGAGTATGAGGAGCATCTCAGCACTCTACAAAAAACCTTATGAAATGAGAAGATCTATGAAAAGTATAGAATGTGTGACTTATGGTTGAATTAATTATCATTATTGGGGAATATCATCATAAGAAATGAGATATTTTTGGATCCTTTCAAGAAAAAAGCAATTGAGGGATGGTTGAGGCCAACATCTGTGATAGATATATGTATCTTTCATGGGTTACCTGGATATTATATCCAATTTGTTAGAAATTTATCATGATTTTCAAACCCTCTTACCAAGATAACTCGAAAGGGAGTCAAATTTTATTGGAATGATTCATGTGAAGAAAGATTCGTGGAGTTTAAGAGGAGTTTTGTAACTTTACTTATGATCACACTACCCACACAGGGGGAGGTTTTCATAATTTTCAGCAACACTTCAAAGAAGGGATTGCGATCTATGTTGATGAATAATGATAAAGTCATTACCTACACCTCAAGTAAGTTGAAAATTAATTAGAAAAAATACACCACAAATGATCTGGAGTTGGCAGCTATGATCTTTTCAATGAAAATCAGGAAGAATTATCTCATCAGGTAGAAGTGTGAAATATATACGGATAACAAAAGTCTCAAATAATTATTCAAATAGAAAGGAATGAATATAAACCAACAAATATGGTTAGATCTCATCAAGTATAATGACTTATCAATCCACTACCATCCTGATAAGGTGAATAAGGTGGTGGATTCTCTACGTAGAAAGGACCAAACAATTCTATCATTGATAAAAAATAAAAAGGATATGATATTCTTAGGTTTGGAGAAGATGGACATGAGAATAATAAAGAATGAAACATCATCAATCCTTTTAAAAATTATTTCTCAGTTTTCTATTTTGGAAATGTTAAAGGATAATAAAAAAATGATGTAAGAATTTAGAAGAAAGTTGAAACTATCAGAAAAGGAAAATCCTCAGAGTTCAATGTTAATAATGAGGGAATTGTGGGATTTAGATCGATACTATGTATTCTGTAAAATCTTTAGTTAAATTAAGAACTTATTGATGATGGACATAGATCAAATTTTTCCATTATCCTCGGAAACAAAAATATGTATTAAGATATCTGGGAGCATTATTGGTGGGATAACATGACAAAGTAGATTGCAGAATAAACATCAAAGTGTATAGTGTGTTAGCAAGTGAAGGCTGAAAGGTAGAAGCCTAAAGGGATGATTCAACCATTACCCATAACAACATGGAAATGAGAAAACATCACCATGGAATTTTTTATCATACTTTCAAAGACATCATAAGGAATCAATTCTATCTTAGTTTTCATGGAGCGTATTACAATGCTGGAACACTTTATTGGGATTCGAAAGGATTTCTCACTAGATCAACTGGCACATATATACATCATAGAAGTGGTAAGTCTATATGGAGTAACATTATTTATTGTATCTGATCGAGATCCAAGAGTCAACTATATGTTTTGGAAAAGTCTTCAGAATGATCTAAACATAGTGATAAAATTCATTACTTCTTATCACCCTCAAACTAATGGCCAATCTGAGAATACTATCCAAAACACCTAAGGGCATGTTGAGAGATTTTTAATGGACTTTAAAGGTGGATGTAACTGACATATTCCATTGGCAGAGTTCTCTTAAAACAATAGTTTCCACTCAAGCATCCAAATGGAACCCTATGAAGCTATTTATGGGAAGAGGTGCATACCAAAAACATGTTGGGATGATGTTTTGGAATGAAAAGTTCTAAGACTTGAATTGGTAGAATAAATGGTGGAGAATATTAAGACCACCCAACAGCACATCAAGGATTATTAGAGTCAATAAATGAGCTATGATAAAAGTCATCGATGAGATCTAGATTTTGATATTGGAGACATGATATTACTCTTTGTATCCCCATGGAACAGTGTGATGATATTTGGGAAGAAGGGAAACCTTAGTCCAAGGTACATCAGTGCTTTTGAGATCCTTGACCGCATTGGAGTAGTGACCTATCAACTAGAACTCCTACCAAACATATAACAATTACATGATGTATTATATGTATCACTCTTAAGGAAGTACAAACCATGCCCATAACCTATACTCAATACAGAGGTGGTACCATTGGAGAATATCCATTCTTATGAGGATCACACTACCACAAAACAGGGCAAGGGAAGCGCTGCCCTTTATCAGCGCTAAACAGAAAGCGCTGATAACAGGGTACACCTTTATCAGTGCTATATAAAAGTGCTGATAAATGTTACATTTATCAGTGGTAAAATAAGCACTGATAAAGGGTACCCCTTTATCAACGCGTTTTTTAGCGCTGATAAAGGTATCTCTTTATCAGCGCTAAAAAAGCGCAGATAAATGAATGTTTTATCAGCGCTTTTATTTTAGTGATGATAAAACATACCATTATCAGCGCTTTTAATGAGCGCTGATAAAGGTTCTGTCGGTTTTTATTTAATAACCCTAACAGGACATCCTCGCTTGCACACGGTCAAGTTCTCGCAGAAGCTGAACCAGGCCCCTCACCGCGCGACCTCGTCCTCCTCCTTCCACCTCCTTCCTTCTCCTTCCTCCTCCTCGTCCTCCTCATCCTCCTCCTTCTCCGCCGCCGCCGCCACCTCCGCCCCCGCTCCCACTACCACGACCACCTCTTCCTCTGCCGTCTCCACCCTCGCTGTCGTGACCGCCGCCACCTCTGCCGCCGCCTCTGCCTCTACCACCGCCGCCGCCTCTACCCTCGCTGCCACGACTGTCGCCGCCTCGTCCTCCTCCTCCTCGTGCTCTCAAGGTGGGAGGTGAGTTCCATGGATGGTATTCCCCTAGTATATTATTTATATATTGTGTGTGTGAGGACCAAATAGTGAATGTAGATGTGAGATAGAAATGATACCATATCTTGAGCCTAATTCCATTAAGGATTTCCATAATAGATAGTGTGGTCTTAATGTGATTATGATTATGTCTAGGGATGTGATTCATAATTAGTGATGAGTGTCAAAATAAGAGATGTTATTGATATTTAGCAACACAAGTGGGTTGTTTGTGAATGATGTGGAATTGGATACCCTATAGGTTCCATAGGGATATCTTGACTCTAAGATGAAGTATATGGTAATTGGTTAGTTATGATGGTTCACATGTGTGAGAGGTCTACCAAGGTTATGTGTGATGACTTCTGTGGATAACCAAACCTTGTTTTCATTTTTTTTATTTTGAGTTACCATGGGCGGTAAGTTCTACCCCTTCGAGTTGAATATTTATGTATGAGATACAAAGGAAATATTTTTTAATCTTATGGTTATATGGATTCCTAAAGATTATCCCAATGGAAATGATGATGGATGCATATTAATTTTCATCACATGGAATAATCTCATAGTTATATGATTAGACAAAGATGAACCCATAATACAAAACATATCACCTAGTATGTCTATCACATATATGAATAAATAAATTAGAAAAAAAAACATGCTACAAAGCATAAAGGTACCATTAAATACTTACATTGGTTAACTTGTTTTAGAAATTGTTTATCTTCATCCTTTCCTTGTACATTCACCCATGAATTTGAAGGTGAGTATGCATACACGATAGTTGACCTTCTTAGAGAAGAGTTTCTGGAAGAGTATAAGAGACATTAAGCAATGAAGATCATTAGAGTGTTGGAGAAAATGTGGTTGATACAAACAATGTGGAAATCGACTTGTGCAACGCGGCCTAAATTACAACTTGCATGTATTGTAACTTAGGCCACGTTGCACAAGCCAATTTCCACAATAAATAGCAAGATATTTATTGCTTCATGTCTCTTATACTCTTCCAGAAACTCTTCTCTAAGAAGTTCAACTATCTTGTACGCATACTCACCTTCAAATTCATGGGTGCAAGTACAAGGCACGGATGAAGATAAACAATTTCTAAAACAAGTTGACCAAAGTAAGTATTTAATGGTACCTTTATGCTTTGTAGCATGTTTTTTTATAATTTTTTTATTTGTATATGTGACAGACATACTAGGTGATATGTTTTGTATTATGGGTTTTTCAGGAGTCTGTATGATTTCCTGTTTCCACATTTCATTTTAAATAGCATGTTATAATTATATATTTACTGTACCCTAATGGATCAAATAGTCAGGCATATTGTAGATGTTTCTAGAATGTTGTAGGATTCTTTTTCACCAATGTTAGTACATTTTTAGGATGTTTTCCCTGATGAGGTATAAAATTTACTTCTTAATAAAGATATAAACTTTATAATCTAGTTAGTTTTGGGAGAAAATTCAGTTTCTATCAAAATTTCTAAAATAACTCCAAAAGAGCATCAGTTGTTTGAATTACAATTTGATGATATAGAATATAATGGTTTCATATGGCATAGTACTTTACCATGGGGTTTTATAGTTCTCTAAAATAGATGGTTTATTGGTATTTATTATTTTGTTGGACTATTGGATATTGAACATAATGAGAGTCATGAATATGTATCCTCATCCACGCATTGATAGTCACATTGATCATCTATGAGGTTCTATGATCTTCTCTAAGATATATTTGACATTAGGATACCATTAGATGAGTTGGACATCGATGGACCTACCATGGACTACTTTTAGGAGTAGTTATGGCCTGTATGATTTTTTAGCGATGATTTTTGGTTTAACTAATGCATTGGTTTTATTAAGGGACTTGATGAATAGGATATTTCATCCTTTTCTGGATCAGTTTTTAGTAGTTTTTTTCAATTAAATATTAGTGTACTCCCAACCCATAATTGATCTTGACCAACATCTTATCATCACCTTGAGTACATTGAGATAGCATCATATTTATTACTATTTTATCTTGTTACTCATTGGTTTCCTCTTGTTCGCATGTCATGTATTTTCTAAGGCATCATTCAGTCTTTGTAAGACTAACTTGGAATAAATTTGATATATGTCAGATTAAATCAGGTATCTTATTCATACATGATGTTCACCCTACTGGACACACCATGTATATGGATTTCACATGTGTTTAAAGGCATTTGTACCATGATTTGTTTTTATAAAACCCAAACAATGCTACCTGATTAATTAAAACATAATATTAGGCAAGTTCTCGAGATCGAACCCATAAAGACGATGAATATGAATAAAGAATGGATGAATGCCAATCAGTTGACAAAAGAGTATGAAGATGGCATGAAAGAGTTTATCAAGTTTGCAGAAGATCATGATTGTGACCCTTCTCAAATCCTTTGTCCGTGTTTACGCTGTTGTTATTGAAGACAAATTAGTCTAGAGGAGTTGGAAGAGCACCTGATCTGTCACGGAATAGATCGAAGTTATACATGTTGGAATAAACACGGGGAAAAACCAATGTAGGTAGTGACTCAGAGAACACGACATTTTATAGATCATCTGATATGATTAGAAGTTTGAACAGTGAAGACGATCGTATGGAGGGTGTGATTACAGATGTGAACGATGATGAAGATCATATTGAGGAAATGACAAGGACAGTTGAAGATGAACTTCGTGATTGCCCAAAATTGTTTGAGAAGTTAAAGAGTTGTGAAAAAACATCATTGTATGTTGGTTGAACTAAATATACATCATTTTCAGCCGTATTGAAGCTGTATAATTTGAAAACAGGCAATGGGTGGAGTGATGCCAGTTTTACAGAACTACTTTCTCTCCTAAATGATATTGTCCCAGAAGATAATGAACTCCCAAGCTGAACATATGATTCCAAACGAATGCTACGATTGATGGGTATGATCTCTGAAAGAATACATGCTTTCCCGAATGACTGTATATTGTTTCGTAAGGACCAAACATCACTTAAAGAATTCCCAAAGTGTGGTGTTTTCCGATACAAGAAAGATGATTCTAGTCCTACGAAAGATGTATGGTAATTTCCAATCATTCCTAGGTTTAGAAGCCTATATGGAAGTGAGGAGACTACAAGACAATTGACATGGCATGCAGATACAAGAATTAAAGATGGGAAACTATGTCACCCTGCAGACTCTCCTCAGTGGAAGATAATTGATCACGAGTATCCTGAATTTGGGAACGAGCTGAGAAACCTTCGTCTGGTGTTATCTACAGATGGGGTGAGTCCTCTTGGTTTTCAAAGAAGCAGTCATAGTACATGGCCGGTTATGTTGGTAAATTATAATTTACCACCGTGGTTATGCATGAAACAAAAATACATCATGTTATCTATGCTTATATCAGGACCAAAACAACCGGGTAATGATATTGATGTTTATTTGGCCCCATTGATCGAGGATTTGAAAATATTGTGGGATTCAGGTGTTACGATGTATGATGCTTACAAAAATGAACAGTTCACTTTTAAATCCATGTTGTATGGGACGATAAATGACTTTCCTACTTATGGAAATTTGTCAGGATATAGCATTAAAGGAACTCAAGGGTGTCCTTTTTGCGAACAAGGTACACAGTCAATTAGGTTGAAACATTCATCGAAAACCGTGTTTCTAGGACATTGCAGATTTCTACCCCGACGAAATAAGTACCGATCTTGGACGACATCATTAGACGGAAGTTCAGAGGAACGTACAGCACCTTCTCCACTAACAGGTGATCAATTGTTTGATAAAGTGAAAGATTTGGACACTACTTTTGGTAAACCATTTTTGAAAAACCTTACGAAAACTGGTTGGAAAAAGAGATCAGTTTTTTTTGAATTACCATACTGGAATTGTCTGTATGTCATACATTTTCTTGATGTTATCCATGTTGGAAAAAAAATGTATGTGATAGTGTCATCAGCACGTTGCTAAATGCACCCGGCAAAACAAAGGATGGAATTAAGGCTATATTGGACATGGTTGAGATGGGAATACGAGAATATTTCACACCAGTGAAGGGTGAAAAATGAATATTTCTTCCTCCTGCTGCTTACACTCTTTCCAGGCAGGAGAGATATCAGTTTTTAAACTTCTTGAATGATGTAAAGTTTCCAGAGGGGTATTCATCAAATATCAAGAACATTGTGTCAATGAGAGATTTAAAATTAAAGGGTCTGAAATCACATGACTACCATGTTTTGATGAAAGATCTAATTCCTATAGCTTTACATTGCATTTTTCCCAAGAATGTCCGCCATACATTAACGAAGATCTGTTTCCTCTTCAAAGCTATATGCAGCAAAGTTATAGACCTAGTGAAATTGTCAACTATGGAAAGAGAAATTGCCGTCATATTATATGAATTGGAAATGTTCTTCCCACCGACATTTTTTTATATGATGTTTCATTTGATAGTTAATTTGGTGAGAGAGATTCGACTATGTGGTCCTGTACATTATAGATGGATGTACCCCATTGAACGGTATATGAAGATTTTGAAAGGGTATGTCAAAAACCGAAGTCGCCCAGAGGGTTGTATTGCGGAGTAATATATTGTTGAGGAAGCTGTTGAATTTTGTACCGAATACCTCTATGGTGTGGAAATCGTTGGCCTACAAAAATCTTGTCACACTGAGTGGCTTGAGGGTGAAGGAATTTCTGGAAGAGAGGTTGTCACAATCAATATTACAGATCGGGAGCAAGCCCACCTTTACATTTTGCATAACAGTTTCGACGTTGACCCATATGTTCAAACCCACAAAGAAATTATTAGGCATTTGAATCCTTCTAGGGTTGAAAAATGGATATCAGATACACATAATTGACAGTTTATAGGATGGTTTCGAGACCATATTTTTAAGCAGTTGGATGAAAATCCAGACTCAATTTCAGAACGACTTCGATGGCTGGCCGGAGGAGTAAGTGTGTGCGTATTATCTTACAATGCTTATGCAGTTAACAGTTATACATTATATACTAATGAACATGATGAAGACAGTACCATGCAGAATAGTGGGGTTAAACTTGTGGCTGAGGCGATGCATGTTTTCAGTGCTAAGGACAAAAATCCAATTTATGTGAATACGTCATACTTTGGCATCATCAAATGAATATGGTAGTTGGATTATACAAAATTCAAAGTGACGATTTTTCAATGCAAGTGGGTTGATAACAGGACTTCTGTTAAAATAGATGAATTATGATTTGTGAAAGTTGATTTCATTAAGGAAGGGGAGAAAGACGAACCATTTATAATGGAATCACAGGCATTACAAGTATTTTATGTTCCAGACCCCGCAAACCGAAATTGGTCAATTGTTCTGTTATTGACCAAAACAACTAAAGGGTCAGATGAAAGTTCAATGGATGTTGACCCTTTTATAGGGACTTCACAATCATTTCGCAGTGGTCTAAATGTAGACGGCATTTTGTATGTCAGAGGAGACCACAATGAAGGAATTTACAAAGTCGATAGAGGAGTCAAATCACTTTAGCCTTTACAGAAAAAAAAGAGAGTACAATAGTCAGGTTATTTGTTTGTTGTAACATAAATTGTGTTACGTTAAGTTGTTATCTGTTCTCTACTGTTTTTATGTAATCTAAATTAAATATTAAACCACTTCTGTAGATAGTGACTTCTGCACCTGCTGATGTGCCCAATCCCGAGGCACAAAAGGTCTCTCATCCAGTAGTTGGTGGTCCCACTACAGAGCAACAATAGGTTTCTCAACCAAATGTTGGTGGTCCCAGTGCTGAGGTACAATAGGTTTCTCAACCTATTGTTGCTGGTCCCATTGCCGATGCTAGTGCTCCGAGGGAAGATATTGATGCTACTTATGAGGAAATGGTAGGAAATGAAACCTTGAAAGTGCAAAAAAAACAAGAGTGTCGTAGTTTGATAGTGTTGGCCAAAATCCTTAAGGCAAAAGCAAAAGGCATCAAATTTGAGGTGGGATGGAATAAGTGAGGCCAACATGTTAACCCCAACAAAGCCATCTTTAGTAGCTACATTGGAATCATCACTCGGCAATGCATGCCGATCGATGTATAGTCGTGGCACCATGTTGTCACTGGGCTAAAGACACTAATGTGGGAAGAGATTACGGTAACATTATGATATCGTTTTTTTAATTTATTAAAATAAAATAAAATACCAAAACATTGACTTACTCTTCATAATCCATTGTAGAGTGCATTTATAGTAGATGTCTCGCACAAGGAATATGTATTAAGAGTTGCAGAAATGATTCATAGAGGTTTCTGTACAATTTTAACAAAATATCATCTTAAAGATGCAGAAGGGAAAATCAAGCCGCACCCACCTCCTCTTTATGCACACTTGATATCCCAAGGAGCGTGGGATGCATTTAGCAACCATCATGGGGAGCATACTTTTCAGGTACATTGTGTGGGGTAATACGTTGTTTGACGTTTTCTTGTATTCATCACTCTAATTGACAGTTTTTTATTTATGACACAGCTACTGAGTGCTGAAAATAAAAAACGTGCAACAGAACCAGCGTACCCTTACCGTAAAGCAAGGATGGGGTACGCTGAACTTGAGATAAAATTGGTACATCTTTTAAATCTACCCTACTACTAGTATGTGACATAAAACAACACCATAACCATGTTTCTCTGTTTATATGAAGATTGATGAATCGAAACTAAAAGCCATATCCATCCCATGCCATGTGCTATGGAAGGAGGCTTGTGTAAATAAAGAGGGGACATTGATAGATGAAAACACACAAAAAGTGTGGGAAACATGTGTAAGTATGGAATAATATAAATTTGAGTTTCTTTAAATTGCTATTACATTACAATAACTACTTATTTTTCTATATTTTCTATCTGAAATAGTCACAAGAATCAACAACAACCGCACCTGATGCAGAGATACTTTCAGCAGCCTTGAAGCAGCCAGAAAAGTATGGCCGCGTCAGAGGTGTGGGTTTTGGGGTGACACCCCGAACATATTTTCAAAAACAAAAACAAGCGGAGGATCAAAATGAAAAAATGGAAAATCTGCAAGAACAATTATCTATTTTTCAAGAAGAATTATAATACCAGAGAGAGATGATAGAAAAATTGATGGGGGAGAGGCAAAGAGAAGAAAAAACTCAACAAAAATCCATGTGTGAAGATCTCGCCCCACCCCCCACCAGCTTTGAGGCGAGCCATTACCCTTAAAACCTGACTTAGATGAGGTAATCAATGTTTTAATAATTGTTTATGTGAAATTTGATTTACATAGACACTGATACCTTTCCTGTACTAATATTCCATAGGGTGAAAATGACTGTGATTTATATTTATCAACTTTCACCTATCTCCTTGTAGCGAGGGCTACGGTGTTCAATACGCAAAATGACATGCTACATAACAGACAACTTCCAAAAGATCATCTTAGAGTGTCAATTAATGTAGCTAATGAGATGAGTGCCAAGCTACCTGTTCCAAATGATGATGAAGACATTCATACGGTTGAACAAGCTGTTGGAACATTCATCACATGGACGACAGTTGTTGTAAAAAAACATGTCGAAAAAAAGGTATTCATTTCTTATTTATTTTTCAAGCTGGACCTTTAACATTTAATGAAAAAAGGTATGAAACGATGACTGTTATTACAGAATGACAAAGACTGTGGGGTGAAACGAAATATCAACTCAAAACTATCTCAAGGATCAACCAACTGATTGAAACGGTCTACTGAGAGCACCTTTACCCTGCCCGTTCTATATCCACAGTTAATATCATTGCAGGCTCATGTGGATACAAAGTTGAAAGACGGCAGTACTCACATAGTTGCTTTAGAAAAAGATATGTATGGAGAGGAGATATCAGATTTCATTAGTGCTGAAAATGTAAATGAAATACTCAAGTATGAATGGCTAGGCTCCTCAGTTGTAAATGTATACATGAGGTAAGTTTTCATGATTTGATTTTATAAAAGCTTATATACTCTGATAATTTTTACTAAATACATTTTATATTTGTCGCAGACGTATATATGAAAAAAAATTGAAGGGATTTCCCCATGAACAAAAATTTGGACTCATTAGTCCTCACACCACATCTTCAAAAGGCGAAATATATTCTGTTAAAGAGGCTGCAATAATGGCATCCCTGCTCAAATCGTTTGAAAACAAAATTACGGATGACAGACTCTTTTTAATACCAACGATGCAGGGGTAAAACTCTACAATTTAATCATATCAACTATATTTTCATTTCTTTATTTAATTATTACTTTTTTTATTTTTAGGGATCATTGGATGTTGATTTCAGTCAATTTGGATACTCCAAAGATTTATTTTCTGGATTCAACGCATGAATATCCAACAAACCGACCATGCATGATGGAGTTTGTTAATTTGTAATACACTAGATCTAACATTTTAAAACTAAACATCTAGTTATATAATTTATGTTATCTTTTAATGAGGATTCTGTTATGATAGGGTGGTGCATCAATGTCGTCTAATGCATGAAATGAATCCATGGCATAAGGATGAGCACACCTACAAGATCTACAACTGGAAAATTATCCAGGTATATATAATAACATTTCACTATCCAAACACATATCAAAACAAATTACTTATTGTTGTCGATGTTTTTATAGTGTCCAAAACAAACAAACGGAAAGGACTATGGTTATTATGTTTGTAAATTTATTAAAGAGATCGTATTTCATAAACAAACTAGAATCCCTGATGAGGTATTTTCAAAAATAATTACAAGTTCATTTAAAATATTTATTAATCATTTGTGTATTTATATTTTTTCAGTACTACCATGAATGTCGCAAAAACTCATATTCAGAAGATGATATACATGTGTTTAGAAACAAATGGTCAATATACCTGATGGAAGATTGTACACAAATAGGATGAAGGTTAATTCCTACCACTTATGTTATCTATATATGATCATTGATTATCCCCCAACCTTCTTTGGTGAATTGAGAATACTCTGATGTATTGAAATCTTAATTTATTACTCAATGTTTTCTATCCCCGGATTCATATTATTGATCTTTGAACAAATCAATATTAAAGTAAGGCATGATGGTGTGTAGTGTGTATGGGGTGAACGAAGAAACCACCAAGGATCAACAAAATCCATTTTCTATATCTCATTTGTTTGAAATTTTATTTGAGCACATGTGTTGTTGTTTGACTTGCACAAATATTTCTAGGTATATGCATGAGATAATCAGTATCGTTGAGGGATTTTTTGGAACCAAAATATGTGTCCCAGTATAATTAAAGTAAGGGAAAGGGTGGTCGAGATGAAATCCAAGCTCAAACGACCAGTACATCATCAAAAGAATCAACCCTGTGATGCACCATCATGTATAATATGGTCCTCGTGATGTTTTGAGGTGTTTATGAAAGGTATGGGGAGTCTGATAAGCCCCATGGCCACCATAAATAATGTTTACAGACAGCTCCACATGTTTTTTGTGCCTCGTGCCTCTTTACAAGGATCACGCCATTCACATGGTCCATCTTAGCACGTATATCCCATTCATCCCATTGCTACTCTTGGAAGAACCTGATAATCTGACAATGCATAATCCCCACAAGACCCATACTCATCCAACCAAGAGTATTCCTAGTGTGAAGGGAAGCTAACCATGGGTAATACCCACAACATACCTCTTTTAAATATATGGGTTTTTATCCTTGTATTCTAAATAGGGTACGTAGGAAGCCTCCATGAGGTTAAATCCTAACCAATGGTAAACCATGGTGACCCCCTCACTAGGGTACACCTCCGCTTATTTTTCCTCTTGTATTTCCCTTAGTGGCGTCTGAATAATTCTTCAAAATGAGAAACCTTACCTTTATGGGATGCACCACACTTGGGTCAGACCTCATTGGGCGTTTTGATCCATCTATCAGGTAAACATTCCAGGTGCTCCCTCCTAGTGATGTACCCACCTGATCCGCCTTTATAAGTGTTTTGATCCACCCAGGTCTTACATCTCTGTAAGACATTAAATCATGACCCTCTATCCATGTGGGATGTTAAACTCATGGAATACCACAAGTTAAACATGGTTTTCCATTAATATATTCAATATTAATGTTTAATTAGTCCTTATTAAGGTATTGTGGAGGTGTGGTTTTATGTTTTCCAGAAGATTTCGGAAGATTCCGCGCTTTATGTAGGTGATTCCATGCTTTTACATTATATGATGATTTTATTATCCTGTATTTTCTTGATAAGTGTACTATATGAAATGTTTGTGTGGTTAAAAATGTGTTATCAAAGGAATTTGGGGTGTGTATAGACTTGAAAGTTATTTTTAAAATGAATGCAGTTGTATTTCTTGTGGATTTTTATGCTTAAGTCCTTTAAATGTGTTTGCAGAAATGAGAAAGTTGTGTGATGGGTGTTTTCAAATGGATTTAATGTGTTTTTGAATTTTAAAGAGGGTTTTCTTATGAGATGTATAGATTCTATATATGTGTATTTACATTGAATGAAAGTACATGAGAATGTGTTGATATATATGATGTGTATAATGTAAATTGAGCATAATTTCCATACAAGGTATTTTCTTTATGATGTGCAGGGGGCAGGGTGAGAGGGAAGGGGTGGTTTTCTAGGGGAGGGGTAAGGGGGAAAAGTGGTAGGGGGAAGGGGTAGGGGGTGTGCTGGGTTCTTTTGAAATATGTAGGGGGTGGGCAGGGGGTGTGCAATGGGTAGGGGGAAGTGCAGTGGGAAGGGGTGTGCTGGGGAAGGGGGCAGGGGGTGTTCAGGGGGCAGGGAGTGTACAGGGGTAGGGGGTGTGCTTGGGGGTGGGTAGTGTGTAGGGGGTGTTCTGGGGAAGGGGGCAGGGGTGCTTCTTTTTTATGGAATGGGGAGACATAATATTTGTTTTATGTTTTGTGCCTCACTAGTATAATTGGTTATTTTATGTTTTGTGCCTCACTAGTATAATTCCATTTAGCAACCCCATTCTTTATTTCATTATTGTATTACTAACATAATATTTGTTTAATTATGTAGGTGAAATATTTTTCCTCAGTTTGAATGATTTGTTCAGAAACCACCACCATGGATGACAATTTTTTAGAGCGGATGGATGCAAAAAGGATGGAACGTCATTGTTTTTTAACTGTTTGTTGGATAAATGTAATTATAACCAAATTAAACATTGTTTGAAATGTATATAGAAGTGTGTTGTTTTGTATTCATGATTTCAAGTAAATGTATGTATCATTTTTTGTTCTTATGTGCTTTGTGTGTGGGTGTTGTGTGTAATGTGTGTAGGTTTTGTTTGGACTATGTGCAGGTGCTGTAATGTGTGCAGGTGCTGGGCAGGTTCTGTGCAGGTTCTGGTTTTGGATAGGATCTTTGGCCTTTATCAGCACTAGTTAAGCGCTAATAAATGGATAATATATCAGCGCTATTTTGATCACTGATAAAGGTTGTTTTTATTAGCGCTCACAATAGCGCTGATATATTATACATTTATCAGCGCTGAAAATAGCGCTGATAAAGGGGACCCCCTTTATCTTCACCGAGATTAATAGCACTTTTTAGCACTGTTAAAGGCCGTTTTAGCGCTATTATAATCCATATTTGTAGTAGTTTCATCTGATGAAGATCTAAGCCCGTAGAGAAAAAGTTCTATGAATTAAGATGATGCCCCTCGTCATGATTTTGTGGGGAAACCACAAGTTTGAATAAGTAATGTGGGAACCAAAGTAAGTTCATGCAAATCATTTTTTTCATTATCAAAAGCTGGTTTATGGGTTCTGGTACCCCAAACCGATTTAGGGAAAACCGGAAACCATACAAGTATATCCCGTCCTTCATACAGAATCCAGAGAAATTCAAAATTCAAATTCAAACCATCCACGTTCCACCATACACCACGTGCCCCACCTCGAGCCGTGATCCCATCATCACGCATCACCATCCTTGCAGGTCATCAGAGAGGTTGATGGAAACACGGAGGACGTCACCGGAACAACCGGACAGACCACCATCTTCATCGCATCCACAGGAGGATCAAACTGCAAAACTGATCTCCTGACCTTTCACCATTCCAACATCACCATGTCGAAAGATCCCATCGGAATCCCCCACAGCGTCAACTTCAGCAAAAAAACCCATCAGTTGTTCATCCATTCGCAAAACCACAAAACCACACAAACCACATACAACCACGCAGACCGTCGCGATTAACACCTTCACCGCCTCACAAAAAGAAATGAAAAAATCCCAATCCATTATAAAGAAATAACAATTAAACTCCACCCCACCATGAAACGAGATGAAATGAGAAAAACCCTTATTCGAACTGGACAAAATCAGATCTATGAAATCAAAATAGATTTCACCAAAAACCGAATCAGACCGCGCAAGTAACGTCACCGCAAGAAACATCCTATTTTTGAAGATCCCGCCACCACCGACCAAATTGACCGCATCAGACACAACAAAACCCCAACTCACTCACCTGAGAAGAGTTGGAACCCCACAAACCACCGACGCATGAGCGTGACCTTTAAACACTGAGAAGATCACCGCATGACAACAACGAGCTGCCAAGAACAAAAACAGAAGAACTCCGAAGAGTATGTCGTCGATAAGGACCGGACTTACACCCACATATCTGAACCAATAACCACAGAAGCCCATAGTGCATCTCCATAGCATGATAGGAGACCACGAAACCACATGACTCCACGACATTAGAGTTCCTCCGCCAACCCACTGATCTTGAAGAGGAACGTCGCGCCATCTGCAACGAAGGAGCATACGATGGCGAGAGGAAAATCCTAGGTTGGGAGCCCTTTATGAGCGCATTTTCAATTATTTTCCCCAATTGAGACCGTGGAAACCAAAGTAAGTGAGTAAGAAGAGTTACTATCATCTGTTTTAGTATGGCAAAAGGAATGTTTTGGGGGAAATTTTTATATGGGAAAATGTTGTAATGACTCCAACTGTTATTAATAAAATCCCCCATTTTGATTTTATTAAATGTATTATGGATATTGAAAACGCATGAACTCCTATTATTTTATTATATCCAATTTTATTTAAATTACCATTAAGTTTCTTTACCATTGATAATATAGTCATTGAATAGTGATCACATGACTAGTATAAATATAGGGTTTTAACAAATCTTTTTGACATAGACGAAGGAAGTGATGGCCTCAACCTTTAGGATCATTCCCTATAAAGCCCATTTATTAGTGGTTCCAAAGGAAATATCTTTTTTGGGATTTTATCTAGACCAAGCTTATGTTGATATTCAACAACATAAGTATGATTGAAACTATTTACTAGAGAAGTTAAAGTGCATCGAGATCATGACCCAAAAAATGTTCCATAAACGACTCCATGAAATCCCTACCATCATGCACCTTACTCTTAGAAAATATAATTCTGTAATAAAAGGATATGTATCAATACCCAACCAATAATATTATATACATTATGTTTTTATAGAATAATTAATATATTTTCTTTCTATGATTGTTATTTTTTAATTATTTTAAAATCAAAAATAGTATTTTTGTTAGATATTAAAATTGAATCAAGAAATATATTTTGTTTAATTAATTTATTATTAAAATAAATAATATTTTAAGAAAATATATTTACTAAATTAATTTTATTAAATATAAATGATCATATAATTTTTATGATGTCAGACATAATTTTTATTGAGGTTTGAAAACTATTTTTTGTCAAATCCTGTCAATTTTTAATAATAGTCTGATTTTATTTTAAAAGTGAAAATTCAAATATTTAGAAAATTATTTATATAAAAAGAATATTTTTTTTAAAATCAAGTCATCAAAATTATACAATTTTGAACTTTTCATAATTTTATGAGATAATCAATTTTTGGGTAAAAATTAAATACCTTATAAATATATGGTGTATTTTATGACGTCATAATGACCCCTGAATAATGTAATAAATAGTATAAAAGGTATATTCCGATAAATATATGTTTTATTTTTAATTTAATTTTTTTTTATGTTTATTTTATATATTTTTTATATCCATCAAGAATCCTCCATGAGATATAATATATTTTAAGATTTTAAATTCATTTCTTTAAGAATTTGACTCACCTCCACATAATCAAGGGAAATATTTTAATAGAATCGCCCATTTCCCTTATAAAAAATGTAAAACACTCTCCTTCAGCAGAAATCATGAGCAAAAACCATGGTACTATTTGTGGTTTGGAATATTTAATTATGTAGTGTCCCAAACCAAAGTAATAAATAAATCCCCCACCTTTTCTATATAAACACACCCAATATCCCATTTCTCTTCACTTAAACTTATTGAAGATTGTGAAAAATATTCTCTATACTCTCTAGAGTCCTCCCAAGGCACCCCAAGCTCCCAAAAAGCCTATTCTAAGGCTTTAGAGACAGACATCCAAGTAAGGGTTCTTTCCTTCCTTATTTTTACCGAAGTTTCTTTATCTTGTTATGACATTATATATTCAATTACTAATGATGGGGTATGTTTTCTAACCTCCAAATTACTTTATATTTGATTTATAAATGGTGATATAAACATTTCAGTCTCATTAATCCACCTGATAACCTTTATGAACACCCATTACCATATTGAAATTTTGTAATAGTTTTGTCGATTTCTCCTCCTACTTCATGACTCTTTATTATTTTACACATTATATTTCCAATTAACTATGTTGGGGAATGTCATTCCATGTCCCTATTACTTTATATTTAATTTATAAATAATGATAGGCCCCTTTCTCTCTCATAAACCCATTTTATGAATTTTTATATGACACAGTTATACTATTAAAATTGCACTGGGATTTTCCATTCCAAAATCATTGTGTATAGAATACCATACCCATTTCTCTATAAAGAGTATTAATATTTATTCCCATATAATTAATTATTGATGAGTTACATGTATGTATTATACTTTCTTTGAATGCAGTATAAATTATGATGCTGAATGAATCCATGTTATATGATATATGTGGAACACTTATGCATGAAAATGAAATGATTATGAAGGATTCACCCTGATAGCTCTCTAATGAATTGGGTAATGTTTAGTATCATGATACATCATGAGAAATGATCCTTGAATCTGCCTAATTCATGTTGAATTATAATTGACTCGTCATACTTTATGTGAAATGATCTTTGAATCATGCTACCTCATCTGCAATGATCTTTGGATCATTCTCCACCATGTGTAATGAGCCTTGACACATGCTAATATCATGTAGTATGTTGTTTCTAAATTTCCATGTTCTGATTATCAAGATATATCATGCCTTTAAATTCATATTACTTTATGCATCATTGATATTCCCCATCTATAATGTATTATTATCCTCATTTTATGCCTTGTATATTCCCTACTGAGGTTTACAGCTCATGCCTTTCTCATGTTTGTCCTTAGGTTATCTCATGCAATGTTATGTATAAAGGAATTTTGTGGTCATGTAAAAACAAATTTCAATAAAGGGGTTGAGTTTAATGTTTGAGTTGTTATGTAATGTTATTAATTTTCCAAGACACCAGAACTCTCGATTATATAAGTTATATTAAGTGAAAATATATGTAATAAATCATGATGAAATATGAAATAAATATCAGGGTTGTTATAACTATACCACTATGAAAGCTGTAATCGGTATGACACAAGTCTGATACTATCCATAATCTCAAATGACCCCATGTTCCTGGGCACCAACTTACGCATTCTATGAATCCAACGATGATCCAACCTTGGATACACCCAAAGAAACACATGATCACCCATCCTAAACTCAAGAGATGGATGAAATCTATCCGCATATGACTTCTACCTACTATGATCCATTTCCAAGCACATTTGAATCAACTATATCTATTATGGCATATCCCACATGAGACTCGGTCTCTGGAACTCTGATTCTCTAGCTTCCAAAAAATAAAAAGGGGATCTACAAGACCTACCACATAGAACCTCATATGGTTCCATATGAATGGTAGCCTGGTAAATATTTTTTTTAGAAATCAATAAGTGCAAAAATATTTTCCAATGATCTCCCAAAATCTTTGATGGATTCCTTCAATTATTTCTCTAGTACATGAATAGTAATATCCGACTACCCATCTTTATGTGGGTGGAAATCCATACTAAAAAACACATTGGTTGCAAGTGACTTCTATAATCCCTTTAAGAAGCACAATGTAAAATTCAGATCATGATTTGGAACTATTATTTGGGGCATCACATGAAATTGCACGGCCTCTCAAACATACAACTCACCCAAATGATCCACGATAAAATTCTCTCGAGTTGGAAATAAATGAGATACTTTTTTTTCAACCATTTCATAACTACCTAGATCGCATCATTATTCTATGGTGTCCTTGGGAGACCCACCATTAATTCCATCATCACATCATCCCATTTCTATTCTAGAATGGAAAATGGATGCAACAAACCACCTGGATGTTGATTCCCAGCCTTCACCTATTGACAGGTAAAGTATCACACCACGAAACATGAAACCTATTTCTTTATTCATGGATACTAATATTACCTATGAATATCATGATACATTTGGTTCAAAACAATATGTACTTCACACTTTTATGCATGAATTTCACACACAAAATACTCCCACAAATATGTTGGAATAACTACATGGACAAAAGCATAAATGATCCCATCTTCACCAATGCTCCAACTGGAAGGTGACACCCAACCATTAATACTTTCCATTAAATCTAATCATTCTAAATCCACATGATTCCCATGCTTGATCTGGTTTAGATGTGAAAAATCAACTTCCAAGCATACAATGGTCATATGTCATTGACCATCCTTCACCTCTAGATGCAGCTCGACAAACAACATCATCATCCTCCACTCTGAATAAGATTATAGAACACCCTAATTTTGAGTCTTCTAAATCAAATTATCTATAAAATTGTTTCCCTTTCCTGGTGTGTAATCCAACTTGAAATCAAATTATTACAAGTATTAAACCCATATTCACCACTGAATATTAAAATCACACAAGGAGAAGATATAATTAATGATTTTATAATCATTAAACTGTGTAAACTGTTCTATTAAAATGTTCTTCCACCACCACTTCATGGAATAAACTACCATAGATAATTAAAGATCATCTATACGGAAATTTATTTCATGAGGTCTCCATTATCTTGACTAGTATGGAACCACACGATCAACCTAAATTAACATCGCTCTAAGACCAACAAATGATATATCATAAAATAAGGTACACCACATACCCAGCTTATTTATGATTAAAATAGGTACAATATTCGATCAGTTTTTACATTTTTAATAGAATGACTGCATGGAATATGCCATTAAAACTTGGTACCCTTCTTGGTCAAATTTTAGAGT
This sequence comes from Viscum album, assembly GCA_963277665.1. Taxonomy (NCBI): domain Eukaryota; kingdom Viridiplantae; phylum Streptophyta; class Magnoliopsida; order Santalales; family Viscaceae; genus Viscum; species Viscum album. The sequence continues at coordinate 1,848,520,454 of OY728150.1, forward strand.
GACATTTCCAGATGGGAAAAATATTTAATTAATCGTTGGTAATACCGACCAAACCCAAAAAAACTTCTGACATCAGAAATATTATTGGGATGCTCCCAAGAAACATCTACCATCACTTCCTATAGGTCCACTAACTTTCCTTCCTCTTAGATGATGCTACCCATGAAATGAACCTTATTGATCCATAAATGAAATTTTGATTGCATATCATATATCCTATGAACTCTTAGTGAACTCAAGATGATGTCATAATGTTTGGTATGATTGTCATGAGTTTTGGATTACACCAACATTTCATCAACAAAAACAACTAAAAAATAATCTTGATATGGGTGATATATTCTTTTCATTGGGTCCATAAAAGAGTAGGTATATTGGTAAACCCAAAAAAAATCACAACAAACTCATACAACCCATATATACTCCTCAACGCAGCCAAAGGTACATCATAAGGTCTCACACTTAGCTGATGATTACCTGATCTTAGATCAATCTAAGAGAATACTAAAGCACCTATAAGCTGGTCAAATAGATCATCGATTCGAGTAATTGGTTATCTATTATTAACTATGATCTGATTCATCTTCTTATAATCATAAAAAAACTACAACAAGTTGGACGACTTTTTAGAAAACAACATTGGGGATCACCAAGGTGACATACTAGGAAGAATAAACCCCTTATTCTATAGTTCCTTCAACAATGTTTTGTGTTCCTGGAGTTCTTTCAGGGCCATTATGTACAATAGAATGCATACTGGTTCTTCTCCTAGTAGAAAGTCTATTGTGAACTCAACATCTCTCTTGAGTGGAAGCCCCTATAAGTCCTCCGAAAAAAATCCTGAAATAGACCTTCCATAGGAGGAAAGAAAATATTATCTACTCTTTTATCTTGTATAATGAGATAAGAAACTTGGGCTTTGAGTTCACCCAACTACTGAAAAATTGACACTTCACAGCCTTCGCGGACATCCCTTTCACCATGTTGGACATAATTGTCCCACTCAAGAGATGTTGACATTACCCTATGATGGTAATAGTTAATATGGTCTTAGTACAACACTAGAATTTCCATACCCAAAATTAGATCAAATCCTGACAGTTTAAGCACTAACAAGTCCCATGGAAAATGGTACCCACTATCTTTAAGAGAACAACCCTTACATTGAAAAATATTTTCTTCTCACATGCCTAATAGTGTACCTATTGACATGACCACACAAAAATATTTCACAGCTAGGAACAAAACACTAAAAAATGAATAGATGTAAAAGAATGTGTGGAACTAGTTTCTAATAAAGAATAGGAAAGAGTTTTAGCTATAAGAATTATACCTCGAACAGTTGATGGTCCAACCTCGCTACCTTTAGGTTATTGTTGAATCATATGAAGATGACCTAAAACTTTACCCTGGGATCTCGTATGAGTTATTGGTGCTGAACTACCCTGCTAATATGGATGCTTCCATCCTGGAGTACCACATCCATTACCCTAATTGATGTGGTTGGTAGAGCTCTAGCTGCCTACCTGATATAGCGTAACCAACCCCCAACCTTCACTCTACATCAGTATTGATCAACAATCATCACAAAGTTTTAGAGGGTTCCTATAGACCTCTACACATGACCCATTATACAACACACTCAAAACTCAACAAATGTTTGGGGACACTATCCATGAATTTGCCTGGACCTGTCGCACTGATAGAAAAAAACTTTATCACAACCTTTAGGGGTTGGTTCCTTTTTATGACTACCCTATCTACCATATCCCTAGTGTAAAATCAATAAGAAATGATTTCTTCCATCGAAATAAAAACCATGGATTCACCCATATTTAACTGCATGCCCACCACCAGAATCCTCCTTGAGGTTACCTTCTGAAATAAAGGCATGATCCACTACTTCAGAAACCCTATTTAAACAGAAGATACTTATCCATGACTTGATCTCATGTCTAAGCCCATCTTATAAATATCTATTCATAGATTCCTCATCCCCTACTAATGCTGGAATGAAACATTGAGAATTGATGAAGCGAGTGGAAAAATCCATAACCAACATAGTACCCTATGTCAACCTCATAAACTTTACAACTTGATCTTATCTCAAGGTCTCTAGATAGAAATTCTCTAGATAATTTTCCTATAATTATTTCCATAACATGCCATCAATATTTTTCATCTAAACCAAAATGTATCATCCGTTATTTTCCTTCCCCCAAAACATATATATTTTTAACTTAAATATCTTATCAAGATGTGTCTCTAAGAGATAAAGAATCAACTGAATGGAATCTATCCAAAATTCTGCTGCACCCAGTCCACCCTCTTGAGAAATCATTGGAGGGTGCTGCACCCAAAACACCCTGGTCAGATCAAACATACTCAATACAAATTTCCTTGGGTCTCATTTCAACATTTGAATAGAACACGGAATGTTCTCACAAAACCACCCCTCTATTTGGTTATCTGAAACCAACATGTTTTCTTGCTTCTCTATTGGTGGGTTGTTCTCAGTTATATCCTTTTTCCCAACGGGTGCATGTAGTCATGATGGAATTCCTCTACAATGGAGAGCACCTATTTTAGAACACAAAAACATAAATCTTCTATATATTATATAGAAAGGTATCTCCAATAGCCATAAAAACTCATTTTAATACACTATCCCAACATATATCATTAAACATAGAACACTATCCTCAACCATCTCCTGTGTGGGTCACAATTAACATGGTGGAAACCGACTAACATTGTTACATGTATTCCATTAACCACCCTTTTTAAACCATTTCCACTTTCATAACCTAAATCTATTCCTCTTAGTAATAGTTCCTACTAAAAAACATGTTACACTAAACATTTTAACTCATTTACAACATTCCATTAAGAACAATTCTTTATCATTCACTCCATTTACTAATTTTCATCATATTTATTAGACCCCATTTTTATCATATTTCTCAAGAAAGTAAAATGAATTCTACCTTTCATGTCCCACACACCCATCCCATGTGTGCTAGTCATGACGCATTCCACCTACATCCCTAGGTTCCTAACATGATGTATTAATTCTCAACCTATTTCCATTTGGGCCATAAGAAAAAATATCATAAAACTATAACATCACACAATAAGTGGATCACCCAATGGTGAAATTTTATTCAATTATAAAAACTCATATCATGAATAAAAATTCCCACCCTGGGTACTTGGGTTTCCCCCATACATGGGTTAGCTACACCCAAGAATGATCTAATTTCCAAGACCCAACACTTCCTAATCTCTTATCTAACATTCCAGAATAGAAAGTCATAGAAAAGAACATCTCTGAGACAATTTGGTAATGTCCCTGACCTAGAATCCAATAAACTGGTGCCCTGATCTGAGTCGCCACATGTCCTTAGGCACGCCTCTCTATACACCAAGTGTTGCTGACTATCATTGAGGCTCTAATAAATCGTGTGTTGAGACTATAATGTCTTTACTATAGTACACCACAATAGATAATGTATGAGTAATGGAAAAGATAAAAAATAAAATAGAACATGAATTACTAAAACCTATCCAAATAGAGTGAAACCACAACCAAATGATAAATATTTTATGTAAAACTAACAATTCCCAAAGTGAAGAAAACCCAAAATAAAGGCAACAGTGGGATCCCCAAAATGGTTCTGACCCCAAGTCCAGATCCCCATATGTGCACATCTGAAGCCCAACTCAACTACCTAGCATATAGCCTTTTCCCTTATTCATTCCTGCAACCATAAAATCTTCTCGGGTACCCAAAGGCAGCTCGAGTATGTTGTGAGTACAACTTAGTAGAACAAAATCAACAATGTCTAAAAAATACCTAGTCTAAATAAATAGTTCATGCTCGTACTAAATAAATAGAGAGGTAAAAAAGACAACTTGGGTGCCATTAGTTACCAATATGAACTTTAACTATTTCCATCATTATTTCCATATTTATCACTTATACAGTCTTCATTTCTAAATTCATTTTAATCACATGATCCTCAGGTTATGCATTTACATCATTTTCTCCATGGTCTATTCAAGTCAATTAATATTTATAAGGTAATAAGTAATGTTTCATATCTCACTAGGGATAATCATATCATAAAAAATACATCACACTTAACATAGTGCCTCATTCCAGGTACTCTAGTCAAATGAAAACGTTAGGGGCCGAGAGCTTCAGTATGACTCCCTAAACAGTGCATTCTAGGGTTGGGATTTAGGGACTCAGTCCAAACCGACCTGTGGGAGGAGCCTCAATCCAATATCCCACACCACAAATCCATGTGAACATTCTTATTTATCCATTTTCCATATATACCATAACACAAACCTTACAAAAAAAATATAACATTTACAACTAACATTTCACACATCATATAAATGAACAACAAGCCTTAACCCATTAGCACATTTTCCATTCACAAGAATTCATCCATTTAATCCATTTTCCTTTTTCATACCATAACTCATTTATCATAATCAACAATTCCCAAACATTAACCCATTGATTATACTAAAAAAAATCATTTGTTAACCCATTTTACACATGCATCAATTCACTATAATCTAACCATTTATGAAATTCAATTTCAAACTCATATGAATTTTTGACACATTTACTTTATTCCATTTAACAATTTCTAACATTTTCCAAAAAATACCTTATGGCATTTCCAATAACTAGACACAACTACAATTAGTACCTCTTCATAATTAAAAATAACAATTCAATGAACTGATCATGGAATGCATTTTAACACAAATGAACTATAGGCTTAACATTACAATTTTCCATGTTTAGAAATATCATCACACCCCATGGGTAGTATTATCTAGTCTAATCAATCCCAATACATCCCATAGGGATCATGAGGGGTATAAATCATCATTTATCCAACCATTTTACCAAATAATACTAAATACATCAAATGTACATCAAGAGGGAAGTAATATCACAATAAAACATGCACAAATTAACAAAAAGAATTTGATATATAACATATAGACCTCCTTCCTTTAATCAATTGATGAATTCTCCCTTAACCATAGCCTTAAATTCAGATTCAATAACCCTTTTAATCCCAAACCTAAGATCCACTAGAATAGAGGATTTTAGGGTGTTATAATAATAAGAATGAAACACTAATCTCTAATCCATAAAAGATAAGAAAGAGGAGCACTAGACTTCACTGTAGCTTTGATCCACACCCAAAAGCACTCCAAACCACATATAAATAAAGGAGATCTACCATTAGTAAGATATCAGATCTTTGGCTCATCACTAGGGATGGTGGAGAAATAACTAGGAATAAAATCAGGTGAGAAATATAAAATACCCAGGGGAAATTTGGAAAATTATCAATTTTTAATGGTTCTAATGGTTTGGCTGAATTATTTCCAAAACCGTGCAATATATTATATCTATGAGGTGTCCAAGTCACATGGTTAAAAATATTTCACAAAAAGTGAGAAATTCCATTGTCTAAGGTCACACAATTTGGCTATCCCCCTGGCACAATTTACATTAACCATGCACCAATCGTGCAGCGTGCACATGATAGCCTGATTTCCCTTTCTTATATTTCCTAAAACCCTAGAACACCCTTGAGCTTACTCATACACCTGGTAGACATTAATGTTTCCAATAATAAGGGATTAAAACTAAAATTATTGAATAATTTACGACCATAATTCCCAAGATCTTACATGATGGGTTTATAGTTGAAATTGAGCATGACATATCATTCGATGATAAATGAATAGATAGAGAGAGATATCTATGTGCTTGATTATATACTTCAGTATTTTTTTCATGATTTTGGTGGTTAATGGGATATGAATTTTCATATAGTTGAGTTTTCCTATTAAAATAGTTATCCAGATTCAATAAGGATGCTTCCCTATGAGGCTTTGTATGAGTGTCTATGTTGGTCTCCCTTTCACTAGGATGAGTTGTTAGAGAATTCCTTGGTTGGCCAGAGTTTTGTTTAGAAGATTATGGAGATGGTTCAGCTGATTCATAGAAGAATTATCATGTCATAGAGTGATTTTAAATATTATGTGGATCATCAGCATCGGTCGTTGGAAGTTTGGGTTAGTGATCTGGTTTTTATTAGATTTTCACCTCGCTTGGGACATCATTATCCAGGTAAGAAAGGTATGTTGGCACAAAGGATTATGGGACCCTTTGATGTTATTGGATGAATAGGGTGGGAGGTCTATCAATTAGGATTTCTATTTGTATTGATAGTTATCCATGATGTGTTTCTTGTTTCGAAGTGGAGGATGAATATACTAGATCTTTCCGATATGATTAGATGGGAGGATGTTGATCATGATCCTAATACCACTTTGGTTGAGTATCCAAGACATATTATGGATTTCTAGGATAACTTACGATATGGTAAAATGATCTGCTTGGTTTTGGAATAATGGTAGAATAGGTTGTACTTTTGTGAGATGTGGTAGTGTGAGTCATTGATGAGGTAGCAGTAGCCTTCTGTATTTTCATATCCTTGTTCTTGAGCACTTTCTAGGGACATAAAGCCTTTATGGTGAGGATATTTTAATGTCCCATTACCTTTTGGTTATGTATTATTTAACATTTTCTTTTTCTTTACTAATTAATTGGATGAGTAAAATTGAAAAATAATTTGGAGGATACTTGTAATGGTTAAGTCAGTGATTTGTTGGAGTTTTTCAGCTTAAACATGTAGTTTTTCTATTCTATGGGTGATTTAACACCATGTAATGGGGAGTACATGATGTGTAATGGTTGTTAGGAAGAATATATGAATTGGATACATAGTATGAGAGGTTTACATTCCATTTAATGTTTTCACATCATGAAAGGGAATATATATATATATATAATAAAAGACGATGGGGTTTCCATTGTATATAACATTCATGGATTACATTATGTGTAAGGGGATGATAAACTATGTAATAGTGATGAAATGAGATTTTATGGTGCTTCTAGAGTGTTTTCGTATATCATTCATTGCACAATTCCATTACCTTGACTAAGAGGCTCTCCCTGAGTGATTTTGTGTTATTCACTTGAATCTAGGTCACTTCATTCACTGATTGATCACCTTTCAGTTGGATTGATTCTCTCTATGTATATAATCCTTTTGGTCCTTCTTTTTTTCTTTAGGTAGAGTTTTGGGGTTGGCTGAAGATGTGATTAGATAGTGTTTTCTATTAATATTTTTTAGTTTCTTGGTTCCCCTTGTCATTTAAAGGCCATTCTCTTGGTTTTTGTTCACAGTTGTTGAAGGTGGCTAGGTTTATAAACTTTTAAGGTTAGTGTTTCTATAAAATGGGTTAATTTGATGAATATCATGTCATTTTGGATAAAGTTGTTTGGTTTTTTCATAGATTAGAAGTGATATTTGGATTTCAAGGATTTCATGGAAATAAAAAAAAATTGAAAAAAGGATTTTTCTTGGAAAATTGATTTTCCTGATTTGGAAATAGGGTTTCAAAATACAAATTAGATTTTCATGGAATTGAAAATGTTTTATCAAATTATGGGCATTATTTTGAGTTAAATTGTTACAATTATATATTTGTGACCTTTGGTATGTTGAGAAAGAGACACATGTAGACTTATTGTGTGTATAGAACCACTAGGAGTCAAAGTTTTATGATATCGATGGGCATATCAGTTGGATCCAACATTATACCTGTATAGTTTTTTTAGTGTCCAGTATGTAGCGTCCCATTGTTTAGAGTGAAAATATGAGGTTCTTTTTCAATTATGTTTATTTTTCTCATGATTGTTCACATGTTTTTAGATGAGTTTATATCGCATAGCTTATAATGATCTGTTGTTTCATGGATATGTGTTTACATGTTTACCTCTAAATGAATGGATATGATTTCCCATTTTATCACTTCCAAATTTTATATTTATGGTTGAGAATATGAAATTATTTAATGAAAATTTAACATCACTACCTGGGTTCCACATGTTGGTCCCCCAATCTCGTTAGTTACATGACCTTAGAAATGCATCCTCATACGTTAGAGGTTGTCGACTAGTAGATAAGGTCTAATAAATAACACAAGGAGTATATGAATTTTTTATCAAGGAATAAGAATAGAAGAAAACAACAAATTATTTTCAAATGATTATAATAAATCACTATAATAATTCCATAATAAAAAAATACCAACATCACATGATAATACAACAATAGGAAAATAATATCCAAACCAAAGTAGTAAAAATGTCAAGTCATATCTGTGTCAAGTGTCAAGTGAAAACACAAAAATAAAGACACTAACAACTCTAAATTGGTCCTAAAATCATGTATGGTTGTCTCATATATGCTTTATATCGTATCTCAACTCATCCATTTAACATAAGTCTCTTTCAACTATCCTTTCCTATAAACAAGATGTCAATTCGGGTATCGATCAACCATCTTGAGTAGAATGTGAGTACAAATAAGTATGCATCCACCAACAGTGTATAAGATAATATTAAATCCATAACATTGAATTAATTTTTATAAATAATAAAGTAAAAATGGATAAGAAAATAGTTTTTATATAAAATTATTCACTAATTGACCACATAAATTCTTTAGTTTAAGATGGAACCTGAAACATCAATACCTAATTTTTCCCATCCCAGAGTCTAATCCATCAATCAAGAGATTTCAAATTTCATTACACATGGGATTCTATTAATCATTTAATTATAATTTCACATTCAAACAATAGGTCCCTAGAGCAGTAGTCTGTCACACTGAAGGTATTTGGAGGAGCACTATCTATCCCAAAACTCTGTGATCACATGAAATAAAGATAAATATTAGGGGCCTAGAGTGTAATATTCACACCCCATGGTTATTACGAGTAGTAGTCCCTATTCATAAACATAGTCACAAAGCTCTCTTATCGTGGATTCGCATTCTCAAACAATTTTTCAACTATTTCCATAATTTATTATTCAACCCATTTCAAAAAATCATTTATCAACCATATATAATTTATAAATCATAATTTCAATAACATCAGCACACCACATGGATCTCCATCAAATTTATAATCCCTTTAATCAATCAATTTCATAAATCCATTATTCTACCAATTTCTTAATTCTATGTTGAACAAATTGATTAATTTAAATTATAATGAAATTTCCCAATCTTGAAATTGCAATTATACAATTACATGAATTTAATTTTAATTAAGACTATTGTAATTGACTGTAATACCACCAAACTTAAGGCCATTGATGAATGTTTCCCCCACTTTAATCTCATATTTGATGCAGAAATATTAAAATCACAATGGAATGGAATATCTAGGTCAAATACCTAAGATAAAGATATTATGGAATTAGATCTATTAACTCCTAGAACTAAGCCATATCTAACAGAGGAAAAATATTCCATCTTCTTTGGAAAAGATATATAGGAGAGAGAGGAATTTTAAATGGGAAGAAAACACTCACCAATGAGGATTTGATCCTCCAACCAAATCATCAATTTTCCATGAAAGTGGTTTTGGGTCCTTTTAAGCCTCCCAATAGATTCAAAATACGATGAAATTTGTTTAGGGACAACCTGAGTTGATAAGGGGTTAAAATGGGGGGGAGGGTGGGGGTGTGTTGGGGGTTGGGGGTTGGGAATTTATATAAAATTTTCATTGGAATTTTAACTAGAATTCATAGTTTTCAAAGAAAAATCAAACAGTTTTCCAAAACATGTTCTATAACAATGCACCTCTTCTTAGGGGGGGGCACAATTTCTCCTATGTATAACAAAATTTTAAAAATTGTGCACCAACCATGAAAATACTCTTTATTAGAGGGTGGATGGTTTTCGGAGGGAGGATGAATGGTTTGGCCAACAAGTATACTAACTTTTCACTACCTCCTATACCTCCAAAATGGGGTGCACAATCTACGAGGTAAAACTACATGGGTTTCCCTAACCATGTGCTAACCGTGCTCATCCCCATGGGATTTAAAATTTCTCAAACTTCACTTGAAACATCAAAAAATAAATAATAAACCAAGGTATAACTAAAAAAGGGTAAAATAATTCCTGAAAATGATCATAAGAAATCTATATAAGGGTCTAGATCTTACGAACTCCCCCTTATAACAACCCTTCCTTGAGATGTTCTCCCAAGATTCTCAAAGATTCTGATGTAAAAGGGTTGGGCCACTAAGCCCACATATCTACATCTATCTCTCGAGTTTCCGCCTAATCATGACAATGATTCCATATCACTCTGACTATCGACATGGTCTTTCCCCACAACACTTTCTCACTACGATCCATAAAACGAATTGAATTCTCCTCAAAGGACGCATTAGCCTCAAGCTCAACATCATCAAATTCATTTAAAAATGTTAGTGGAATCATCATGGAAGATTAAATTTGTTGTATCATTATTTACTAACAATATATGGTATAAAAAAATCAATGCATATTCCTAGGTTATAATAGACCAATATTGAAAGATTATAGTCAATGAATAGTGATTAAGACTCAAGGAAAGTATTTCAGTCCTGAAAACCCCATACATCATTAGTAAGTTTTGAATAAAAAATCATTTAGAATTTTAAAATAATATGGTTCTATATATAAGACGGAATAAATCAAGTATAGTGAAAAAAAACTTTCTTGGGAAGTATATATACAAAATTAATAATAATTTTTTCCTAAAAAAATCACATCTCTGTGAAGAGAAGTTGAGAAATAAACCATTATAGATTTTATATCTTTCAAATAAAAAACCCAAGAGAGAAAGAAAATTGATAAAACATTATTTATCATGAAATATAATTAAATCAAGAAAAAAATTAAAATTGGGTCATATTAAGACAATAAATATTAAAACATGATCTATATAATGAACATGTCTCATGGGATTCAAATTCTAGTAAAAACCCCTTAAATATTTTATAATCCTTGATGTAATGTGCATTTTTTAAGGAATTCATTAGAATGAACTAAATATAAAAGTGAAAAACTAGAATTTTTTATATATTAATAGGATAAAAAATCAACATTGAAGAAAGGTATTCAAGAATATCCACTATAACACAATGAAATGAAGTTGAGTAATGAAAAACGCATACTACTTAACTAATATTTAAATAAAATCCACTTGAAAGAAATATATTTTAAATTTGATGTTAAAATACAATGAAACAAATAATATGTGATATTAAATACGAAAATCCTTGAAAATTTATAAAACTATGTTCAATATCTTTCTTAACATGAAATACTGTGCAATAAGTGAACCACGATATATTATTAAAATAATATTATTTAATGAAAAAAAATTGGATAGTTGTTGGATTGGATGAAATGAATAGGGATAACCACGTTTTAACATATATATAAAAATATTTTATATAAAAATATTTATTAATAATAAAAAAGAACTCAATTTTCAATAAAATAATTTTATACATTAAAAATACATTTTCTTTAAAAAAGATTTAACTAAATTTTGTGCTTGGAAATTATATTTAATATAATAAATTTTTAGAATTTGTATTACACATAATGAACCTCATTTTTAAAATCATCATACAAAAATAATCTTCAGTTGAAATTTTTATATTTTTTTAAATATTTTGATTTTCTAGTGAATAGTGATAGATATTGATTTTTATTGAAATCTGTATTTTTACCAAGAATTTCCACAGTTAATTATTGATTATAAATTAATTAAAATAAAAATCAGTTATATATTAATATTAATAATCCAATAATTTTTATTGGAAGAAATATTAATGTTAAATTTGGTATAAAAATATTTTTATACTTAAAAAGTAATTTTCTTAAAAAATGTTTTTCATTGTGTTTTATCCAAAATATATTTCAACCACTTATAATAGGATGAATCCTGAAACAGATATACCATATTTTTAATCATGAATTTAATATTTTTATAATAGGTCCCTTTTACATTTTAGTCATTATGAATAGTAGTATTGGTAAAATTTATCACCATAGTAAAGTGTAAATAGAGTAATTAATGTTTAAAATATTGTGATAAGTTATTATAAATATCTCCAACACCTTAATTTATTTCATTTGGTGATTTTATTTCGTCAATAATTTTCCAATATTTGATTATATTACCTTATATTTTAATATATATTTTATTATTAACAATATAATATTTTTGTAAATGATAAAGTCATAAATGTCATACTATTAACATTGATATCATTATTATTTTTCTCTAAGGAAAAAATTTAGGTTCAGTATTAAGTGGTCATTTTAAATATGAAATATTTTTTATAATTTAAATTTATTCATATTTTTAGTGACAAAATAATTACCTGATATGCTAATGAAACACTAACATAATATATATTCAATTAATTGAATCATAAAAAAATTGATACCCATAATAATAAAATTAAAATAAATAAATGAGTAATAGTGTTCGATGAATTTTATTGATATGCATGGAATATTAGGGATCAGTTAAAATATTATATTAGAATCCCATATTTTTCTTGATGTATTTAAATTCAAATTAAATGAATAGTGAAAAACTAAAATTATTGATATTTTATACTAAATAATATTATATTAAATGATTTAAAATTAAATTAAATTTTATTTTCATCCAAGTTAATGGGGTATGGTTGATAACATTAACCATTTTAAATTTATGGGTTATTTCTACTCTTATGGTAACATTCTTGACCCTTAGAGCTGGGGTTATTAATCGTGAGGTCATTATCAAAAGGGTTAATGGTAGGGGGATAAATCTAAATGATATATGTGAATACATAACCAAAAAATTTAAAAAATTTATTTTATGATATTATTTTTATAATGGTTCATACTTTACATATAGATGTTACTTAAACACTGAAGAATATTTATTACATAACATAACAAAAACCATGCTAGGACCGTATTGGTTTAGTGTCTTTAGAAACTGGGAAACATAAACAACCGGTTCATAAAACATCTAAATGGTCTCCATCTAATTCCATGATAACTAGACTTCTTTTTTACTTATATTACTTAATACCCTTCTTCATGACCCGGGGAAATGAAACATATGAAAGGATGATCTTGAATGCTCAGTAAGGGTAATTAAGGGAAATATCAATCATATCATATTGATAAAAACATAACATTTGAAAAATATTATCTTTCATATAAAATATCATAAGATAATGTCATGAGATAAATCATAAAAGTAAAATGTAATCCCAATGGTCATAAAAAAAGATATGATATTTCATGGCATACATACATAATCATATAAAATAATTTAATATTATTCAAGGCCCATTGTCAAGACCATCATAGCTGAAAAAGTCCATTACTAAACTGAGTTCACTCCTCATTCCAGTACTGTATTACTAAACCAGATTGATTTTACATTCCATACATGTATATATCATGAGATATAAATCTTTAACCAATGAATTTGAGGGATATATAGGTCCCACCCATCCCATAATGAAACCATTCTTATGTTTTCCTCAAAAACATAAAAACATTCACCGTAGCATAACCCATGAAATAAAATGGGCTTCTTAAATATCATTCCATCATAATTGATATAAAAAAACGGACTTCCTAAATAAAATTCCTTCATAAAAACAATAAAACCTTAGTAATAATACGGTTAGAAATATATCCCTATTTAAAGAGTTTCATCATATATAGAAAATAATTTTGAGAAAACACTTGAAATTAATTCCTAAGGAAAATATTATTTCTTCATCAGAAACATTTTCCTTTATTAAAATTCCACATAATTTTAAAAGAAATAATTTTATATGAAAATAAATTTGTAATATAGTAGAATAAACTTAGAGTAAATAAGGCATTATGAAAGTGTAAAAAACTGTTCATGTCATACAAGTTAAAAAAACATTCTCCTCATACTTTTGTCGGAAAGAAGTCAAAAAGTACCTTGTATGGAAAATGAAAGAAAGGTTCCTTCCATACCATGTATTAATAGTAAAAAATGGGTAAAAATGAATTTAAACATACATAGAATGTTATTAAACATTTTATGATTTTTTTATAAAACACTGACATGAATGGTAAATATACCCCTAGTAAATACTTACGTATAAACAATCTCGGATAAAATGAGATTAAAAAATAATCCCTTTACATAGGTCTGATATGATTCGTATGTATTTGAAAACATTGTATAATTATTTAAATAGTGTTACTCATTTATTATATAATCATAATCATTTTTATGATAAAATTTATGATCATATTTTAATCCGTTTGTTAGTAACAAGTCATTGTTACTCGTTATTCGGTTATTAACTACTTAATGTTCTTATGCATGTTTTTTCAGATAAGTTATAATTCATATTTTTAGGTAATATTTATATCATTTACATCATGGTGTTATTATAATATATATTATATTTATTCATTCAATTCATTTATATAATCACGCTTTAATGAATATTTTGTAGAACAAATCACATCGCACCGTGGAGACGGTAAGCCGTATGTAGGCAGGAGCGTCAATTTCATTCCCATAATTGTTGAATGTTTTTGTAGTGGATGATTTATAGTATCTTAGAATCAATATCAGTTTATATTAATAATATATTTATATATATATATATATATTCATTAATTCCATCATTATACCCGTCAATGTTAGGTGGTGGGGAAAAACATATTACACCATGGTGTGGAGACGGTAAGTCGTACGTACGCATGCGTGATGATTTCATTTTTCATAGGATGGGTAGAAGGTGTAAAATGTTTGTTTCATAGTCATAATAACCTCTAAGTACATATGTACTATTGGATTTATGACTTTATAATGAAACAACTTATCTAGTGGAAGTATAAGAAGAAAGAAGTTTGAAAGAATCAATAAAAGATATTACCTCTTCTTCGACGTGCCTCCTCTAAATCTCTTCTTAGAGCATTGGAGTTGGTCTTTAAAGAATACCAAGACATATAAAATTTTTCTAGTTATGTTGATAGGGAAATGGGAAGGGTATTATTGATATTTAAGGCTAAAATGAAGTGAATAGTTGATGGAGGAAGTGGCCTTTTATAATTAAGGTGAGGGACACTTTTGGAATCCTAAAAAATATTAATTTATAATAAAATAAAACCCTACATAAAACCTCCAAAATATACTAATTTTAAAAATTAGATGATATAGGCTTGTAATCTCATCATCCAATATATTTTAGATAAGTTTTCATGTCAATTTGAGCATTATCATTTTAATTAACACATAGTTATTCTATTTAACTTATAACTTTGGTAAAAAAATATTTAAATATTAAAAGGGTAAAATATTTACTTATTTGAATTCAATTAGACCTTAAATGAATACTTTATAACATTTTATACCATATCATAATTGATATATACTTTTAAAACTGTTTTATGATTTTTAAGTAATATAAGAAATTCTTATTTTGACAAAATCTCAATAGTGTCAATTTTGACACTATTTATTTCATGAATTTTTAAGAATATAAAAATAGAAAGTTAACATAGATAAAAATATTTTATTATGTCCCTAAGGGGCCATGGTATTATATAAAATTAATTTAACATAATAATTATCAAAAATTATATTTATTAAAATATTTCTAATAACATTTATTTGATCTCTACGTTAATAAAATAATTACTACGTTAATTTTGAATAATTATTTAAAATAATTATTTGTTGAATAAAAATTCAAAATAAAATAAAATAATGAATATAAATATATTATATTTCAGAATAATACTTTTAGTCGAATTCATCTTCTGAAAAACCCAATATTAACTATTCAATACTATTTTAAATCATGAGTGTGAAAAATTTAACTTCACGTTAAATATAGTAATATAAGTGTCACGATCTCTTCTATAAGCCTCCAAATTGTCAATAGACCCTTGAATTCTTATTTTCGATATATACTCAACCAATATAGTTTATCCTAGTGTTTGGTCCTTTTGATGGTTATTAATATTTTAATAAAACTTGTTTTATTGATTTCTCATCAATTAATTAATTTGTTCATCATCCAAGTATACATCTTTAAGGTAATTATTTATTTCCTAAAAATTAAAAATAAATTGTAATGATAAATAAATAAAATCATCTTTAAAATGAATATTTATAATAGAATTTTTATTTTCCATAACCTTATATTAAAAATAATTTATTTATTAAGGTTTGAGTGAGACATATTTCACTTTTCTTTAAATAAAATTAATTAAATATCTTAATCTCACCAAAGTGGGTTCCAATGGATACCATTTTGACCAAAGTATGTTTTAAGGAATATTATAATCACCCAATCATATTAAGACACATGTTAGGATAATTTGATAATATTATTGTTACCCTTAGTTACAATTGTTCTTTCTAACCTAATGGCTAGGATATATCGATAATTTTAAAATTAGGGAATCTCGCGGTTCATTTAAACACATGATTTCTCGCAAAGAAAGATACTGAATAATAAAAACTATTTAAATAAAACATTTCATAAAAATATTAGGTCATTGCATTCTATACCCCTTAAAATGAATTTCACCCTCAAAATTCGTCACATGGAAACAAATAGTTGAGGACACTTATCCTTTATCATATCCTCAAGTTCCCATGTATCTTCTTCAAATTGGTGGTTCCTCCATAAAACATTAATCAATTGAGTGGTCTTGTTTTGTAGAACCTTTTCACTACGATCCAGAATCTCTATCAATTGTTCTTCATAAGAAAGATCATGATTTAGTGGTATGAGTTCTGAGATTAGTACTTGTGAAGGATCAAGTTTGTACTTTCACAGGAGAGATACATGGAACACATCATGAACTTGAGAGAGATTCGGTGGAAGCACCAATTGGTAAGCTACCTTCCCAACCAGATCCATAATTTCAAAAGGACCGATATACTTAGGGCTTAACTTTCTGTTCTTTAAGAATATCGTTACTCTCTTCCAGGGAGATATTTATAAAAACAACTTATCAACCACTTCAAACTCTAGGTATTATCTTCTTTTGTCAGCAGATATTTTTCTTTAAATCTGAGCTGCTCTTATGTGTTGTTGAATAGATCTGACCTTTTCTACCATTTCATCAACAAGATCAGGTCCTAATTTCTTTCATTCCCCAGCTTTATCCCAGAAATCTAGAGTTCTGTAGTTCTTTCCATAAAGAGTTTCATAAGGATTCATCTGAATACTAGAGTGAAAGCTATTACTGTATGAAAATTCCACCAAAGTGAGGTGTTTATCCCAATCTCCATTGAAATCCAAAGAGAAATATCTCAACAAGTCTTACAAATTTTGAATTTTTCTCTCTGATTGACTATATTTATAAGGATGATAAGAAGTGCAGAAACATAACTCTGTATATAGATCATATTGAAGACTTCGATAGAACATCGAGGTAAACCTTCGATCTTGATTAGATATAATGGAAAGCGGTGCTGCATGCAATATTAGCAATTTATTGACATATATCCTCATAAGATGATCAAGAGAGAAATCCTCTCTAATAGAAATTATGTGTGTTGCCTTTGTAAAGCGATAAACTATAACCCATATAATATTATGGAATTTAAATTTTTTGGTAAGTCTGACAATAAAGTCCATAGAGATATATTCCCATTTTCATTATTGTATGGGTAATGGTTGTAACATCCCCTTAGAATTCTGTTTCTCTGTTTTAACTTGCTGACAGACCAAGCACCGAGAGACATATTCAGCAACATCTCTATTCATGCCATCTCACCAGAAATAATCTTTTAGGGCCATGTACATCTTTTTTATTCTAGGGTGAATAGAGAATGAAGAAATATGAGTCTCATCTAATATCTCCTTCTTTAATTCTGGTATGGGAGGAATACAAACCGTATCACTAGACCTTATTATATCATTACAATCAAGGTTGAATTCAATAACATTTATCACCTTCTTTTGGAGCTCTACATCATCCTTATGCGCATCCTTAATCCTCACTTGTATATATGTTTGAACATTCATTTGATAAATATAATATTTCTCCCCTTCCATTAAAATTTAAATATCCAACCTTTGCTAATCCATAAATACTAGATCTTTCATGATCCTCAACATAATTAAGCTTGCATGGTCTTTTTGACTCAAACCATCTCCCACCTTGTTCTCTTTCCTAGGGTGGTAATGTATTGAGTTGTTGTAATCATTAATAAACTCCAAACATCTTCTTTGGTACATATCTGGAACCCTTTATGTGAAAATATACTTTAATATTTTATGATCAGTATAAATATCACACCTTTAACCATAAAGATAATTCCTCTATATCTTTAACACAAATATTACCACAGCTAACTCTAAATCATGAGTTGGGTAATTTTGATTAGGAATTTTCAACTACTGTGAGGCATAATCTATCCCTATATCATTTTTCACAAGAAAACATCCCAGTACCTTCTTGGATGCATCAATGTAGATCACAAACCATTCTCCACTACAAGGTAGTGTGAGGAAAGGTGTACTGGATAACCTTATTTTTAGCTCTTTGAAATTCTCTTCACATTCCTCCATCCAAATAAACTTATCTCATTTCTGATTCATCCTAGTGAGAGGATTAGATAATCATGATATATCCTTCAAAAAACATCGAAAATATCCATCCAAACCAAGAAAACTTCTTATCTCAATAATAAATATAACATTATGATGATTCTGTATATATGATATACCATCCAATTATATATGATTTTAATATCAAAAGAATGATATTGTCGCTCGCTCGTATGTATGGACTACCATCTCCACGAACGTGATGAGATTCATTTTCCATGATTAACCATTCAAGTATGATTATAAAGTATATATAATAAATAATCATGAAAGATATTACATAATAATGATACTGTATTTATACGTTTCATTTACTTAATTCCATTCAATTCAATAAGGAAACAAAAACAGCATTCATGCATACGTACAACCTGCCGTCTCCATGAACGGTGTATTTTATTCCATTTATAGATCTATCATATCTATTTATATGATAAATATATATTATATATAAATCATGTTTTACATTCTGGAATTAAGTAAATCATGATATATGTAATAATATCAAGAACAACAAGTCGAAACACGTACGATAAATGAAACGATTTTACCCAAAATGCTGCTTTAAAATGGAATTGATAAAATAACGGGTAATATAAAGTCCTATGTGAATAATATAAGATATAATAAATATTATTATGGTTATGTTACAAGTTAATAATATGTTTAAACCCACTATACATGAGTTTCGTACACGTACAGAAAAAATTGGACCTAAGGTAAGGGATTTTTTCATCTCACTTTTATTTCTGTGAGACATATACCTTAATCACCAAATATTTATTTTGTATTGTGTTTAAGCTTCCCATGAGTGTTTTATGATTTTTATTATGAAGGAAATTATATTTACATATGCATGTAATTTTCCACCGATTATAAATGTTAAGGGATAATTTTTCAAATCTCATTTTTATCCGAGATTGCTTATATGTAAGTATTTACTGGGGTTATATTTTTCATTCATGTCCATAAAATTGTTTTTCATAAAGTGTTTAATATTATTCCATGTATTTGTAAAGTCATGTTTACCCATCTTTGACTTTTACATTTTTTTATGGAAGTAATATTTCTTTTTTTTACCATATGAGTAACTTTTTGAGTTTTTCGACAAAATTACGAGGAGAATGTTTTTTTAACTTATATGGAATGAACAGATTTTTACAGTTTCATAATGTTTTATTTTCAGGAAGCTTACTCTACAATATTTCATGATTATTTTCAAAAAATACTTTTATTTTAAAATTTCATGGCATTTTGTGAAAATAAAATGATTTTAAAGAAGAAAGGATATTTTCCTCAAGAATTCATTTCAAGTGTTTTGTCAAAAATATTTTCCATCTAAGATGAAATTATTTAGTATGATTATTTTTCAAGAATAATGTCCTTATTATTTACATGGTTTTATTATTCTTATTATTAAATTATATCTATTTGTTTTATATGGACTATGTTATGATGGGATGATGTTTATGAAACCCATTTTATTCTTTGGGTTATGATGAATAATTTATGTTTATTTTGTGGAAGAAGTAAGAATGATTTCATTATGAGATGGGTGGGACCTATATCTCCCTACAATGAATTGTTTAAAGATTTATATCTCATGAGATAGACACAGCTGGAACAGAATGTGAATATGGTTCAGAAATACAGGGCTGGAACGGCAGGTAAACCCCGTTTAATAATGGACTTTATCCACTATGATGGTCTTGGAAGCAATGCCTTGGCTACTATGGAAATCATAACATGTGCTTAATGGTTTCCACAGTTACATGTTTTATTCTCATGCTATTTTATCATGGTTAATGTTCCTTTATGATCTATGCCTTATGCACTACCTATATATATTTCATTACTCGTTTTTTTATGTTTTCTGTTCATGTTCTTACGTTCAAATGTTTAGGGATTGTTTTATGTTCTCCTTGTTTACCCTTATTGAGCATTTGAGCTCACCCTTTTTATGTTTTCTTTTCCCCAGGATATAAAGAAAGATTTTAGGTAAGAAATCCCAAAGGGGAAGATCTTTATGGGAGATGTTTAATATCTTTCACCATGATTAGAATATTATGTTCCGAGTTTCCAAATACACTAAACTAATATGGTCTTTAGGTGTCTTTTTTTCATGTATTATGTATTCCAAAAAAGTAATGTATTGTCTATGTATGTCAATATTTGGGTCTCTACATTCCCGATCCCCATGGTCTGGAAACTAGTGCTGGGCATCAATATTTAACCATTGAGAATGATTTGTCCCATTAACAAAAGATAAAAAGATTAACAAAACTGGTGATAAAAATGAAAACTAATTGTGAAAAGAAAATAATACCGAACATACCTCCTTATGACCTTCTAGGTCACCACCACCTTAGACCCAAGCCTGCTCCAACACTGAGCTGTTGAACCAGGAACTTGAAAAAAAACTAAACCTACAACTAAAAGAATATTATAGGTGTGAGCACCGAGATACTCAGTGGGGATGCCAAATATAACCACAGAATCCATGTTTTCTCTTTCCCAAACACAGTCCAATGATAGAAGTTTGAAATAAAAATATAAAAGTAGGGTTTTTTTAAAATAAGAATAATGTTTTTCCCATTTAAAAACCCAACACATGCAACTTACCATTTCCAAGATCATTTGTCATTTTATAAATAAAAAAAAATATACCAAAACAAGGATAGAGTAAAACATGTAAAACATTCAAACTGAAAATAAACTTGTGCAACGAAAAGTAAATAAGCAATGTAAATAATCCAGCAACCATGGGTGATCCTAAATATACCTAGATGACCCCTAGATGTACTCGGTTTCGGAACCCCATGCCAGCATATGGTGAAGCCTCAAAGTCTATAACCAACTAGCCACCCTAAACTAACCAATCCAGGGGAAAAAACCCTCCTGGACTAATAACCAATATACGGGGTACCAACTCGTCTAATCAGGGTTGATCAGAAACCTTCACTCAATCATATAAAAGACACCTAAGAACCCATGGTGGTTATAATAATACCATTTATGTAGGAAGGCCCTCACATAGGTGACTCATCTCACCACAATTTCCTTCCCCAAACATAGACACTTCCTGTGCGTTCACCCACAAAGGGTTACCCTAGACAAGAGCACCCCCAAATACACATTTAATCATTTAACATTAATAAAGTTCCAACCGGGTTGTCACTTCACATAAGCATTAAAAACATCTTTTAAAACACCTTAAGTTTCCAACGAGACATTCACATTTTCCGAATCACAATCTTTTCAAAAAACATCACAAAACATCACATTTAGAAGTACAATGACACATGGGCCTTCAAGTTTACATACCCAAATACATTTACCAAAATTGTTCCAAATCATTTCTAAAACCATTTCCATGTACGCTATATCAAACGTGCCTTTAAAACTTTTTAAACCTACTATTTCCCAAAATGCCCCACGATTCAAATTTTTAAGAACACATTCAAAAAGTCATTATAAAGAAACATTTAATACCAACACACTGTTTAAAAATAAAAGATCCATTTTAGATGGAAGGAGGAAAAAAAGAAGATAGATATAAGAGAGAACATTTGAGAAATCAAGGTTCATGTGTAATATACTTTTTGCAACCCATAACAAAACATGTTCCAACCCAAATGACCAAACCTTAAAGGAACCATTATAAACCATGATCTACTATATACCTCACATAGAAATCATAAAACAACCTGAGCGCCGCCATAAAACACTTTTTGAAATGTTTTCATATAATCACACAAATCCATAAAAGAACCTAGTTGAACACATCAAAATAAGTTCGTAGACTAGCTATTTATCATCCCAACCTCGCTAAAGTTACACTTTTCATAAAACCCCATGTTCTCTCTTTAGAATAACTATAGAAGATAAATCAAAACCCCAAAGTGTGATTAAATGAAGCATTTCACTCCAATATCTATGAAAACTCATTTTTAGAAAATTAAACAAACTCCAAAACAATTTCATAAGATAACCAAGGGTGCCATAGATGTGAGAATAATATTTGAGAGAAATTGAAATCATGCAAGTTAAAAGGAATTAATTCAGAAGGGAAATGCTATATTCACCTACCTCAAACCAAGAGCGGATGCAACAATGATTCAACGGAAGGAAGGACAACGTCCCACACACCAATCACACACCTAAAACAATGAGGCAAATGTGAGAATCAACACCCGAGGTGTTGGGACTTGGCCAAAATAAATAAAAACACCAAAAGGTAGAAAATAAAAACACCCACCCACAAAAAGGGCACCCAAAAACTATTTTCACAAAACTACCACTTTTTTTAAAACCATATCCAACTACTCACCTAATTTAAAGAACAAAAAAATCCCCGTGAAACCATATAACCCCTTTTAGAAGCATTTTACACATTAAAAAAGTCCTAGATTTACTAAACCAAACATACCAAACCATGTTCACAAATTAACAACTTCCATCACACCATAATTAATGCTAAAAATTTCATGAAATCCCCCAATTCCACTTAGTGAAATAATATCATTAAAAATAAATACCCTATGTTCTAAGACTCTAGGAATTACACATAAGTAACCTTAAAAATCTAGTTTTCTCAAACCAAACATTTTCAAAAATATTTAATAAGATCAAAAAGGGTCTTAAAGAGGTTAAAATGTAAATAAAAACAACACAAGATAAAAATAAATATACCGAAGTGGGGTAGGGGTTTGGTGCACAGAAGGGTAAGGTGGAAGGAGGTTGGCGACGCCATGGTCGGTTGGTCATGCCGTAATTGGAGGTCGGAGAAGAGGGGTGCGGGTTCACCAGAGCTCCTACGAGGGAGAAGAGTACCCGGGGGGATCATCTAGCCAAATGTTAGGAAGGGAAAAGGTAGCCCTAGAGAGGGCGAGGGCGGGGGATCAGGAGTCGGCAGATGGGGGAGTGTGGGTCGGGAGCGCCATTGGGAGGCCGGAGGAAGGCCTGGGTGCAGGGCATGCATGAAGGGGATGGAGGTGTGAGGTCATGGCGGTATGGACCTACTGCAGGAGAGAGGTGGAGGCTTGGGGTTGAGGGTGCGGTCGGCTGGAGGTCTGTAGGGGGCAAGGCGGAGGGAAATCATGGGCCGAGGTAGAACATATAAGGAGATGTCGGTGGGGTGGATGGGTAGAGAGGCCATACGAGGGGGTTATGGTAGCTGCGGGCGAAGGTGGAGGAGGCTGTAGGGGCGTCTTTGTGCAACCAATCAAGGGGTAAGGGGGGTGACGTGGGTTAGACTAAGGTTTTGGTTTATTTTTTCATTACATAATAATAATAATATTAATATTAATAATAAAAACTATAATTACGATAATATAAAAAATAATTATTATAATAAAATAATAATAATAATACAATAATAATAGAAGTAATAATATATAGAATAATTATAATAAAAATAATAATAATGACCGCAATAATAATAAAAATAATTAGAATTTCTAATATTATGTAGTTACTTCATTGATAATATTTTATTATAATCATTTTGATTAATTCGTTGATATTATCTATGGATTCATTATTTTCACATGTTGTTGATTAAATGGTATATATTTTAGTTATTTACCATGCAATATTGATTATGCATTATTTAATCATGGTAGATTATACTTTAAGTAACACTTACATAACATCTAAGATCACAATTTATTTGTTTTTCTAACCCCTGGATATGAATAAGGTAATTATAAATAATATAATGGATTACGTAATTTTTTTCTAATGCTATGTATTTTATATTTTTGATGTAATATAAGAATCTTGTATATATTTTGTGCTTCAAGACTTCTAAACTAATCAGTACTTCATGATGATATCTGTTTTATCTTATACAATTATAATAATATAGAAACCAACTCTAGATTACTAGAGTTTTAGTTTATACAATTGATATTAGAGGATGTTTATTTCAATCTTCGGTTACTAGATTTAGGGAAAACATATATTAGGTCAGATAACCCTTTGGTAGACCATGATGATATGTCTAAATATATGATAATATCATAATGTAATTATTAAGGTAAATATTATTTGTTTTTCTGAAAATACATCCCTATATCGATAATATAACTTAATGTTTTTTTAGCATAGATTTATTAATAAGTAATAATCCTAAAAATGTTGGTTTTGTATATACTGACCACCATCCTAGTGCACGATGAAAGTGACATTACTAATCACCTAGTTGGACCATCTTGAGGGATATTCTTTAGTAAACTCACATTTCCATTATGATCTATTATGAAGGATTTGAATATATGATAAAAATGTATAGCCTTGGGTAATCCAACGGTGTTATAAAGTGAATAAGGGATATAATTTAGACATACAATTAATGAAAATTCATGATTTCCCACTATGATTATTGTTTCATAGACAGTTAATTATTATTTTAGTCAATGGATGAAATCAAAAAGAATCATGTTAACATAGAATGTGTTGGAAAATGTAGTGATTTTTAGAAACCAAATGAGATTATTATTAGAGTAAAATATATTGTGTTTATCTCTAATTCGTTATCAAGAAATTTTATTAATATTGTTAAAATATACCAACTCTTAGACTCGCTATAGAAAAAAGAATAGTTCTTACAGAAAGATTAGGTGGTGGAGAAAAAAGATGAGAGAAGGATCAATTTATTTTATATAATAAATGTTTAAAGGGACCCCCCATAGAACTTCTCAGAAGAATGGTAAAATGTTTTATGTTTTGAAAGGAAGGTCAAAGATCAAAAAATTGTTAATAAAAGATGAATACTATCATATAAATAAATAAATTTCATCCTATGAGATTATTTGTTGTAAAATATATTATGGTTGTAGAAAAAAATAATTATCTGAGTTAAAACCCTACTCTAAGGGTTATCACCTAGGATAAGGAAGGACCTATTCAATTCCAATCATTGAAGTGGAAGGATTTAAGTGATTATGCTTTTATATTTTTGAATTATATTATAAAATTATTATATAAATGATATTATACTAATAAGAATCAATGAAATAAGAACGGATGATCATACAATAGTTTTTCTATTGGATTTTAATGTATATATTGATCAGTACAAATAATTAAGAAAAGTGATTTAATTGTAAGCTATTTTTATAGGGAGAAAAATTATTAATGGAATGAAAACCCTTAAGATATTATTAACATTGATTAAGTGAATGGAATAGTTTTGGTAACCTTGAAATTGGTTAGTGAATTGATGATTATGTTATTTAAGTCGTCTTTTTTGAATTATATTATATATTTAGATTTATGGGATATATTAAATATTATTTAATTTTTTAGGAATATTTTTTGTTTTATATTTTATGAACATATGTTTTCATTAAGGAATTACAATGATTCATGTTATTAGTTTTTTCTAAAAGATTATATGATTTGAGTATTAACAAGTGTTGTATATGACATTATGACTAACTTTATATTCTTCAGAGATACATGTCTGATCAAATATTTTGGGTATCCTGGTTTAGAATTTACTTAAATATATTTTAGAGGAGTCATACGTTTAACTACTAAATAAATAGAATATTTTGAACTTTGGGCTCATGGTAATGGTTTTAGAGAAAAATGTATTATATTTATCCACATTGAATAAATTATGCTAACCATTTTGGTTTTAATAAATATTTAGAGAAATAAGGAATGAATTATCATTTAATTATGGAATTTATTATCCATTAATAAATAATTTTAGTTATTTTGGAATAAAAAATTCAACTTGAATTTTTCATTTCATTGAATAATAAATGAAGCAGATATTCATGAATAAACAACCAAAGGATGAAAATGTCCTTATAAAATATAAATAAATCAAGTAAATGAATTTTATCATGTTATCTACTATGATTTTAAATTAATCCCTCAATATTAAAAAAATGAAATTCGAATAAAAATTTTATTCCTTCACATTCATTTCCATTGAATTTATAGTCTTTTCATCCCTCAATGATTTGGGATTAGGTGGTCATTAAATTTCTCAGGTCCTTTTTTTCTTTCACTATATTTTCATACATGAATGTTATTTTACTCCATAATGTGTATGTTTTTTATTCCCACCATTTTAGCACTTATCTATGAAACTGATTATTTGTTATTCTGGGTAAACATTATATTTCCCAGTTTCTTTTTTAATGGATACATTATTATCTATATATAAGATGTGGTTTTCCAAAAATGGTTGAACCATTAATGAATGAGATATAATTTAGAGGGTGATATTTTTTATGGGGGGTAGAATATAGCACCCCAAAAATTTATAATATTATGCTTTATATGTTTTATAAAACTCAACACCATGCGTTAGGGGAAATGTGATATAGTATTAAAATATTTTTATTTAGTGTAAAATTTATCACCTAAAAATTGTAATAGAGGGAATAAATAAGGTTAAACACATTATAAAAAATATTTATAAAAATAATTTATAATTAATTGATTAATATTAAATAAGCACTTGATTTTCATTAAAACAATTTTATACATCAAAAATTTGTTTTTTGGAAACAAAATTAATTTCTCATTTTGCGAGAAAATTTGAATTAATATAAATGATTCTTGGAAATTTAATTTATAATAATAGAATTTATTTTTTAAATAATTATTTCAATATTATATTAGGATGAGTTCTTTAGATTTTTCTAAAAATATATATTTTCTAGTGAATCATGAAATATTATGATTTTAATTAAAAACTATATTTTTTCAAAAATTTACAAAGTTATAAATTTTTATATGCTTAAAATGTAAAATTATTTATATTATATTATGAATTATTCAATTATTTTTATTAGATTCAGTTATATTTTTATATTTATTTGGAAAATGTTTTAATACGTAAAATAGTTTTTATGAAAAATAGTTTTTCATTGTGTTTTTTAATAAAATATTTATTTCCACATCTAGAGAATGAATCATAAAAAAAAATAAAAAATATTTAGAATTAGAACGTTAATATTTGGTATAAAGTCCCCTTTTAATTTTGGCCATTATTAATAGGTATAGTGGTAATGTTTATCACCTCCATAAATATTATAAGGGAATTAATGTAAAAAATAATCTGATAATGCATAAAAAAATATTCAAATCATGACTGTATTTCATTGGGCGAGTCTTATTTGTCAATAATAATGAAAAAATTATAAATTTAAACTTTTTTGAAACTAAACAATTATTTAAATCATTATAATATTTATTTAAAAGTTAATGTAAAAAATATCATACTCTTGAATTTAAAATCTCTAATATTTTTCAATAAGCTATAAAAGTTTTTTTTTTATTTATTTTAAAAGTTCAATAGAAATTTGAATTAAATATTTTTATCATGGTAATTTATTATTAATTTTTTTGTGAGAAAATAATCACCTTATATGCTTACGCAATGTCGATATAGTATGTATTCATTTAATATAAAAATATTACAAATTATATTACAATTATTAAATTTTATATAAATAGGATGAATTATAGAGTTACACAAACATTATAGATATATATGTAATTTTAGTGTTTTTTATTTAATATATTTAAATTGCATATTTTTCTTGATGTATTTAAAGTTAAATTAAATAAATAGTGTAAAAAAGTATATTACCTGTATTTTATAACAAATTTTTTTAATAAATCATTTAAAAATTATAAAAATCCTATATTTATAAAAATTAATTTTTTTATGTTTGAAAACCACATAAATGGTCAATATATGGATTTTGTTTCATATTATGGTAACATTCATGAACCATAAAGTTTGGAAAACATTAATAGTGTCGTAATTGTCAAAAGGGTTAACATGGTATTGAAAATTAATGATAAGGGTGAAAACATAACAAAAAAATGTCTAATTTTTATTAGACGAATATTTTTTCAGATATCCTAATATTAAATTATAATTATATCAGGTTTTATTAATATGGTAATGAAATATTATTTATATTAATTTAATACATTAAGAAATTAAAATAATGGTCCTCCCCGAACTTATAAAAGGACACTAGTTCTCTCTATTAATCAAACCACATTGAGCTTCCTAGACTGATCAACCCATAACCATTTCACTTCTAAAAATCCTTATACATCTCCTATAGGTTTTTCTATTCACAAAATCCTAACCCATTTCCTATAATAGTATATCTAAAGAAGTCTATCGAAAAAGTGGTAATCTTATTTATTGACTCTTTTTGGATTATTTATTCTCAACATACTCTTAATGTGTTGTAACAATCCAAAAATTATATGTAAAGTTTCATAAATATATAAATATGTTATAATTATAATTTTAAAATCATTTTCCATATCCCTTCCCACATATTAAACGTAAAAACATCGATCATGTTCACGTACGGCTTATCGTCTCCACATAGTAAAGTAATTTTTTTTTCATCGCCACATTACATTATCAGTTATAAAGATAGAACTAATGGATATATATGACATTTATGACATAATTATTTTTATTAAATTATAATATCATATCTTCTTTCTTACATTCCAATCCATTAAAAGATGATAATGTCGCTCATTCTTATGTGTGGACTACCTCTTCCACAATGTGATGTGAATTATTTTTATTTTAGGAAATACATGGATGGTAATGAGTATAGATATAATGAATATATAAGATATATATGATTGAAAAACTATCTTATAATGGTTAATTTTTAATTTAAAACTCATTTCTTCCATCCATTGAAAAGTGAAAACTATGTTCTAGCTTACATACGGTGTACTGCCACCATGAATAATATAATTCATTATTCTATATCAATATTTTATAGATGATTATATATATCTATATACTGAATATATATGATATTTATACATCTAATAAAATTTTGGATATGATGGAACAATGTTAATGACATAAGGACCACGAGTGATGAATCAAGAATTAAATGAAAAACAAAGTAGTTACCACCCACAATAATAATTGCATTAAAACATTTTTATCAAACGGGTAATAATATGTCATATATGGATTATATATTATATTATAGATATTAATATGGATCATTTATGTATTATGATAAATTCAAATTTATTATACAAGAATTTAGAGAACCTATGAGGCTAGTCAAACATTATGTAGGAGATTTCATCACTATTTCCACTCCACCGAGACATTATTGTCATTATGAAATGATTGCTTATTATGTGGTGTATATACCACCCATTTTAAGCACTTGAAATTATAATATAATTATTAATTATGAATAATATTTCAATTCATGTCTACTTTTAAAATGATTTATTATATTTTCTATCAGAAATTTTCCTCTTTTTCACTTGGATCAAGCTATGAGATGTTGAAAAGAAAATCCGACCATATTTCTCCTTTTGATCGAGTAAATTTTTCTTCCATCACCAAAATTTTCAAAATTGTTCTAAAATTAACTTTTTCCACTCAATGTATATTTTATGTTATCCTTGTCTTTTTATAGTGATTTAAAGTATTCTTTCAAATTTATCTGAAAGGGTTCTTTTCAAATTTCTTTACCAAATAAGGTAAGAAATGTTTTTTTGTAATGTATATTATTCTTACAGATTTCCCACAACCATAATAATTTTACAATATTTATCATCAGCTTCAATATTTCAAAATATTATTATTTAAAACTCTTATGAAATATTATTTTAATCACCTTTCATTTATTCTTTGAACAAAATTAATTTTCTTCAAAAAAATGAATTTGGGTTGAA
Source organism: Viscum album (assembly GCA_963277665.1). Taxonomy (NCBI): domain Eukaryota; kingdom Viridiplantae; phylum Streptophyta; class Magnoliopsida; order Santalales; family Viscaceae; genus Viscum; species Viscum album. The sequence continues at coordinate 1,848,550,785 of OY728150.1, forward strand.
TTTAAGGCCATACATTATCTTAAAACAATATATTTATTGTGATCATTTTTCATTGGGAATTATATTTTTCTTAAATATGATTATTTCTAATGATATATTTCAATGCATCAAGGGGCTATATAATTATATGTTGCACCCCTCTTTGTATGTCAAAAGAATTACTCATCTATAAAATACTCTATTTACTTCAAGAAAAATATTATGTATCATCAAATACCTTTATTGTGTATATAACATAGATTTATCAAAATACTCCTTGTTAATCAAAGTAATTTTAATTTAATCACTATTTTTAAAAATGGTATTTGGTTTATGAAATAATCATTCCCATGATATGATGAATATGTAAATTTAAGATAATTGTTAAGTCCAATGAAAAAATGATGAAAAATGTGAATATCTTGAGATAAATATAATAATAACAAAATTATTCAACAGATGAGAGGTGACTATCCGTTCATCAAGAATATATATTTTTGAACAAAAATCATTCTTTTAGAATAATAAAGGTATAATGACCCATCATTAAACACTAAATTATGTGGAGTTTTAGGTAATAAATTAATTTCTTTCATTTTGAAGATCTTTTTTGGTTTAGAGATTTAGAGAATTAAAATATAACTCAAACATAACAAAACCATAAAATAAAAAGTGGTCACTTCTGATTAGTATCCATTTTTCATAGTATAAAACTTTTAAAATAACGCATGTATCATTTTCATTAATAATATCCATAACTTTAAACTTTAATTATCACACTCCCTTTCCCATCCTTAAATCCTATGAAAACATTTTATAAAAATGTGAGGAGAAGAAGATCTGAGTAAGGGATGTAAAAATAAAGGAAACCATTAGTTTAGTGAAAACTAGAAAACTCATATAATGTTTACCTTTATCTTGAATGTTCTGCGAGACCATGAAATAAAACAATTCATATAAAGAAACACACATTTTGAGCAAATATAATCATCAAAACACATATCAATCATTTTAAAATCCTTTAGGTGACCTAGAAAATCAAATTTAAAAACCCATTAAAGACCCTTAAAATTGCAATAATTATATGGGAATCTTATAATATTATCATTACCCAATGCAATAGAGATCTATAATGATGATCACCCTTTATATAAGCTATATAATAGTTACCTGTGAGCTATAATGGGGATCAACCATTCATATAAGATATATCAAGATCACCCATTTCTCATGGGCTATAATGGGGTTTACCCCTTCATATAAGCTATATCAGGCTCACCTGTGATATATAATGGGGCTTAACCCCTTATAAATGATTTACTGGGATCACCCGTTTCATACAATACTCTTGTACCATATCAATATTAAAAAACTCTCATCATAAAACCCTTTAAAATATTGTTTTAAACCCATATTAAAACACATTCGAATAAAAATATCCTCTTCATTGAAAAACCATTTTCAATACAAAAGTACCCCCAAAAAATAAATATTGTTTTTCATTTAAGGAACCATGGAATCTTTCAAAGGAATCCAAAAATAAAATAATGGACATGGTGGTGATAAATTCATTATCTCCATGTACGTTAAGAATAAGACATTCATTTTGTTGTTTTTCAAAATGTTCTATATAAAATAGGTAGAAAGATTATTTTTCGAAAACATTTGAATGAAAATAAAAAAGACATGAAATTTAATTTTATATCCTTTTATAAAAATTATACCCCGAAGTCAGATCCAAGCATGATTGGACCGCAAATTTATTAATAAAAAGAAAAGTGCATAGACAAACAAGAGACAGAGGACTATATTACATGTCATAATAGTCATAGACATCACATTCATACCTGGTCATATCATCTGCATCGGCTGATTCCCATTCTGATTGGGGATCATATTGTTTGAGAAACTTGATATACTCCTTCCTTCGCTCCAATTTCTCCATAGATAGCTTCTCCTTATCCTTCATGGATGATGACCTGGTGGTCACCGTCCTAGGAACTGCATAGTAATCTTTCCTTGGTTTCCTTTTAACTGGGGTAGGAAAAACACCCTCACTATCAGAGATTCTAATCTTTTCTCCTCAAACAATATCACTATATGAGGTTTTAATCATATTCCTATCACTTTCCTCATCATCCTCATTAGTTTCCCCCCACATGCAGGGGATGGAAACTCCATTTCCCAGAGTGGAGACCTCGGCCCCTTCCTTCCCATCATCAGTGTTGTTCCTCCGTTCCGCAGAATATTGCTTCTAAATATTCAGAAGTGAAGAGTAATTCACCACCAATGCTGACGCATGACTCAGATTATCAGAAGTGATAACCTCATGAGCTCTAGAAGGGACACTATAAGATCTTGTCAGAGTATAATAAATAATCACCTCTTTTCCCTTAGAAGGAGTCAGCACATCAGGGGCTTCCTTCATAGGAGGGTCGTTGTCCTTGATGACATGCTTTGGTGAGGACGATTCCTTCAAATTATCCTTTTTTCGACAGAGATTGGAGGGGTGTCCTCGCATTCCACACTCCTTACAAGTGATGTTTTTACGACACAACTCTAAAGAGTGCCCCCATAGTCATGAATTTAGTGCAGAAAATATGTTTCTTTTCATATTAAACATCAATCAGAATTTGATCATATGGAATAGAAAGTGTTACCATATCAATGAGAGTGGATCTGAGATCAACTTCCACCAGAATTCTAGAGAAGTGCCCAAATCTGACATCTGTCATTTCCTTATCAAGGCGGATGGGAGTTCCAATTGTCGTTCCAATATCATGCAGGATCTTTGGATGCCAAAGAACCCAATTAATCCCATAAAGACGAACCCATACCTGAGTGAAGACATTTTTTGCATTCGAGACATTAAAGTCAAGTGACCATTAATGGAGATGAATTCATCCCAGTTTTAGAAACATGGAACCAGAACTCCTTTCCCTAAGCTTGAGATCCTCCTATGGAAACAAATAGTGAAAGAATCCCCACCCAAGGGAGACACATTTCTAGCTAGCAAAGCCCCCCAACATAGAAATTATATGGAATAAATCTTCACATTTCCAGGGTTGTGCACCTTTAGGAAGAAAAATGAGAGCAATCAATGAGTTCTCACCCAATGCCAACCTTTCAGCAATCACATCAGGGTTCGACTCAACGTGAGCCAAAGATCCCTTTCGAAGAATCCTTCTATTGTAGGAATTATCAATCTTTTTCTGATACGATAAAGAATCATTCATCACATCGACAAAGGAACGCTGACCACATGATGCAACACCAGTAGGCACCCTCACAGATTCCTAAAAATGGCCAATAATGACATCGGAAGAGGCAATCTTTAAAACATCCTTTACCATGGACCCAGAAGAATCCCGAGCACACTGGTTAAGGGATTTGTAGGGCAGAGGTTTCGCAGTGGCGTGATTCAACCAGTCCACCCTCACCGCACCATCCTCCGATCTCAGCGGAATAGTCTCACCAGAGAAGACCTTCACACCGCCAGCCGATGCGACATCAGTAGAGGAAGCCTCTTGGTTTTTCAAGCCACTCGGATCTGCATCCTTCCTAGAAGACTGTCGCTCGCCGGAGGAGACAACACCACCGGCCGATGCGAGCAAATCAGCATAGGAAATCACCAGCTTTCTGAAAACGGAACTCAACGCAGAGGAAATACCGCTCGGAACCAGATCCTTTCCCATCTGTCGCATGTCGAGGCGATTGAATCCAAGGAAGTGAGGAAGCGCCGTTTCGGTAGAAAACACTAGCAGGCGCCATCGCTCAGCGCCATCACTCGGTTCGCCTCCCGTCTCACCATTTCTATGAGACATCTTATAAAAATTATAATATAAAATAATATCATGAATATTTGCATGGAGGAAAATATTTTAAAATTAAATCATAAAACTATAACACCCTAAGAAATTTAAATATTACCATTATTTTAATTTAACATTTACTTATTTTATAATTTAAAAATAAAAATTTTTAGTTAAGAATCTTATAAAAATAAATTATTTGGTCTAATCAAAATAAATTTTTATTCAAAATTATAAAATATTACTTTGTGTGAAATATTATTTTTTTATATAAATGAATTTCTTTAATAAGTTAAAATATCCACTTTATTTAAAATTATATTATAATACTTAATGTTTTAACACATTATTATTATACATAATATATTATTTTAAATGTTTTGTTAATTTAATTAAAAGTTTATTTTAATATATATATATATATATATATATTTACTTGATCATTTTTTTAACAAATATAGGTTTTAAAATAATTAAATTTGATTGAAACTTAAAATAATTAGACTTTACACATATATAATTAAATATATAATATACATACGTACTTTAATATTTGTGATATAATTTATAATTAAAATTTTACCATTATTGTGTAATAAATATAATTTGTTTTAATATTTTAATAACGATGATAATAATAATAGTAATATTAATTACCGATAAAAAAAATTCATGAAAAATATTATTATTATTTTTAAGATAATATATTTTATAAATATATAAAAATAAATTATGTTTTTGTTTTAAAAAATTTATAAATCATAAATATATGTAATAATTTTATTATTTTAAAAAAAAATATATATCTTAAAAAGTGTGTGATTTTAACTATTTAAAAAAATGAATTTCATCTTATAAAAAATAAAAATGGGTAAATTTGAAAAAAAAAACATCACATATTTTGGTTACAAAAAATATTAAATCAAGTAATAAAAAATATAAAAAAAGGGTGAATATGTTGACATAAAAAATGATAAAAATGTATTAAATATATTTATATATATATATATATAACATAATAATATATTATTAGTAATGATAGAAGAAAATTGACATAAGAGACAAATTATAAGAAAACATATCTGTGAGGAAAGGTAGAAAAATGTGGAAAAAAAGAGAGCGGAAAAATTGCTTAAAAAAAGTAAAAAAATTATAACAAATAATAATAATAATAATAATAAGTAATGACATGACATGGATTAAATTGATAATAATATCATATAACGTGATTGAGTAAAAACTGACATTTTGGGTCTCTTTTAATGTTCCAATGCCTATATAAAAAGATTATTAATATGTAGTAAATGTATATATAATTTAGGTGGGAATTAGTATCTCTTCAAAAAAATAAAATCAAACATTCCCTCATAAACTATTTCTCAACTAGTATAAATATGTATTTGGTTTTAAGGAAAAACTCTATTCACCCACTGGAATAGATCATGCCCAAGACAAAACCTTTCCCTTTTCTTTTGTCCCCTAGTTTGACTTCTATCAAGAAGGCAGAAGACTAATTTCATTTTTCAGCAAATATTCAAGGGGATTGTTTATTTTTATTTATAAAATTATGATTATGGTTTATAAGGAGTTTTTATAAAGTTATATTGACTTTAAAAATATTTACATATATATATGTGTGTGTGTGTGTGTATTTATATATTTATATATATATACATATATGACTATATATTTTTTGAATATACAAGATAATGGTTTTTGTTTTAAATTTTAATTTTAGGACTATGGTTTGGAAGGGTTTATTTTTTTATTGATAAAATTATGTTGATTATAATGATATATATATATATGTATATATGTATCTATTTTTCTATCTTTCAGGATTTATAAAAAAGAGGGTTTTTAAAAAAAATTCTAAGACTATATATAGTAAAATGATCATTTATCAAATGGATTTCTTATGTTTTAAAAACATCAATCTATATATAAGTTATAATGATTTATATTTATGTATATACATGTATGTATATCAATTTATCTATAAATAAAAATTACAATTTTTGTTTCTAAATCTTTATACGAAGGGTAGAAATTTTTTCTTAATCTCTCATTTTATGGTTTATATTTATGTGTTAAATTATAATAGTAATAATTTTAATTGATAATCCTAAACAATTTGTTATTTCATGTGAAAAATTTTGTTTTCACTCCCTCGTATGTCATGCATAATTAGGTTTTTCCATTACCTAACTTACAAGTGGCATTTAATGATTTTTTAGTCAAGTGTGTACATATTTTATTATGAATTTTTAAAACTTTAAAAAAGTATAGAAATTTTTTAGCATTATATTATCCTAAAAATGGTTTTAATACACTCAATAATATGTTTATGACATGTTATCTGAAAGGTTATTTTCTTTTAATGATAGTAACATTATGTATGTATTTTTGAAATTTTTTGGATTAGGATTGAGAAAGGAAGGCCCATTAAAAGTGTTTTAAATAATTGGCACTAGTACAATGAATGTTATGTTATGGGGAGTGAACACATAATTATTAAGGGTACTTTGTTTCATATGAGTTATGACTATCAACATTACTTTTTTTATGGTCTTCCATGTTTCATGAATCACCCACCAAATTTTTTTATTTTCAATGCAATAATCCCAGTGATCCTTTCAATTATAATTATTTTGAGATACTAATGGTTTTCTAAATTATTTATTTAGTATAAAAACATTATGAAAATATATTTTTAAGTATGTGCATTCATTGAAAAGAATTATTTTGAAAGAATCTATTAGAATTTTCAAAAACCCTTACTGAGCATTCTAAATGCTCACTCTATGTTTTAAAATCATTTTTTGTACAGGTTTAGTAGAAATACTATTAATGTATTATTATTGAAGAGGAATCTAACTAGAGACACTTTTTTAATTATATTTTGTATAGTTTAGTTGAAATGCAATATTTGTATCTAATTCTCTAAAACCTAGACCGATAAAAGTTAAACGAAAGTGTAATATGTCGTGCAATTATTTAGTGTTTTTTATAAAAAAAATTAAACATAATGTTTTAGCAGCAAATCCAAAAAACGTGTTTGCGTATTTATAATAGGTATTAGAATAATGGTCCAGAGAAAACTAGATATTATATATTTTCAAGTATATAATTTTATTTTATTTTAGTTTTATTTTTAATTTTGAAGAAAAAAATTCAGATTTTTTAAATCAGTCGAATAAATTGTGAAGGCACAATTATTTTAAGGGGGGAAGAATGTAACACCCTAAGAAATTTAAACAGTACCTTTATTTTAATTAAATATTTAATTTTTTATAAAATTTTAAAATAAATATTTTTAGTTAAGACTTATATGAAAATAAATTATTTTGTGTAATCAAAATAAGTTTTTGTTAAAAATTATAAAATACAACTCTTTATGAAATATTATATTCTTGTAATAAATTTATTTATTTTTAATAAGTTAAAATATACTATTTTTTTTAAAGTAGGTTTTCATATTTAATTTTTGGTATATATTATTATTATACACAATATATTTTTTGTGGTATTAATTTATTTAAAATAGTATTTTAATATAAATATATTTACCTAATAATTTTTATAAAAATAAAAGATTTGAATAATTAAATATGTTTGGAACATAAAATGATTTCACTTTACACATATATAATGAAATATATATATATAACTAATTTTATATTTATGATACTATATATAATTAAAATATTACCATTATCTTGAAATAAATATAATTTTTTTAATATTTTCATGATGAGAATAATAATAATAGTAATAATAATTAAGGGTTCACAAATTTTTATGAAAACTATTATTATTATTTTTAAGATAATATATTTTATAAATATATTAAATTAAATTGTGTTTTTGTTTTATAAAATTTATAAATTATAAATATATATAATTATTTAATTTTTAAATAATTCACATTATTTGTCTCTTAAAAAAATGTTTGATTGTAATTATTTATAAAAATTTAATTTCTTATTAAAAAAATAAAATGGTTACGCCTGAAAAAAATTTCACATATTTTTGTTTAAAAAAATGTTAAAACATGTAATAAAAAAAGAGGAAATATTGACATATAAAAGGATAAAATATATTATATATATATATATATAATATTTTTATATTATTAGTTTTTATTGAATAAAATTTACATAAGAGACTAGTTAGAGAAAAATGTGGATGTGAGTAAAGGTAGAAAAACGTTGGAAAAAACAGAGATAAAAGACTTGACTTAAAAAATGTTCAAACAAATTATAAAAAAATATATTTATTATAATAATAAGTAATGATATGTAATATAATTAAGTGAGAATAATATCATATAACATTATTGAGTAAAAACTCATGTTTTGGATATATTTTAATGTTCCAACACCTATGTCAAAAAGGAATATTAATATATAGTTAATGAAAATATAATTTAGGTGTAAATGAGTATCTCTTCAGAATAAAAAATCAAATATTCCCCTATAAGATGCGTCTCATCCACTACAAATACAAATTTTATTTTATGGAAAAACTCCATTCACCCACTGGAATAGATCAGGCCCAAGCCAAACCCATTCTCTTTTCCCTTTTCATCTGGTTTGAATTCTTTTAAGAAGGCAGAAGCCTCATTTCGATTTCCAGACAATATTTAAGGGGATTGTTTATTTTTATTTAGAAAATTATGCTTATGGGTTGTAAGGGTTTTTTTAAATAAAATTATCTTATTTTTACAATGATTTACATATATATATATATGTATATATTTGTATATATATATATACATATATGACTATATATTTTTTGAAAATAAAAGATAAGGACTTTTACATAATTTTTTTCTAGGCCTACAAATTTTAAGGGTTTATTTTTATTAATGATCAAATTATATTGATTACAAATACACACACACAGAGAGACACATATATATGTATCTATATACGTATATATAAATGTATAAATATATGTACCTATTTTTATATCTTTTTGGATTTATGAAATAGTGGATTTTTTTTGAAATTTTATCTCTAAGATTATAAATTATAAGAGGATCATATATCAGTGTGACTTCTTATGTTCTCAAAACATGATTCTATGTATGAGGTATAATGATTTATATTTATATATATAAATGTATGTATATCAATTTATTTATAATGAGGGAGTAATACTGTGTTTCCAAATCTATGTACAATGGAAATTTTTTTTCTTTAATATATAAATTTATGGTTTATATTTATGTGTTAAATGATAATGGTTATAATTTTATGTTCTAATACTAAAAAAGATATTATTACAAGTGGGAAATTAACCCTGCACCCCTGAGTATGTCATGCTTAATTTGCTATGGCCATTATCTAACTTATAATTAAAATTCTATTCATTGTTAATAAAGTGTGCACATATTTTATTATGAATTTTATTTATACTTTTAAATAATTATAACAATTTTTGAGCATGGGATTCTCTTATAAATTGTTTTAGAAACTCTCAAGAATATTTTTATGAAATTTCACAAGAAATGTTATTTTATTTTATTTTTTTTAAAATTATATATGGATTTTTTAAAAGTTTTGAGTTATGAATGAGAATGGTATGTCCTTTAAAAGTGTTTTAAAAAATCATCACTAGCATAGTGAATGTTATGTTATGGGTAGTGAACCCATAAGTCTTAAGGGTACTTTTTTTTCATTTGAGTAATGAGTATCAACCTTGTTTTTTTATTATGGTGTTCCATGTATAAATAATTACCCACCAAAAATTATTATTTTAAATGTATAAATACAAAATATCCATTCAGTTATAATTATTTTTAGGAAACAATGGTTTTTAAAATTATTTATTTAGTATACAGATGTTATGAAAATCTATTTTAAGTACATATGTTAATTTTAAGGAATTATTTTGAAAGAATAAATTAAAACTTTTAAAACCCATTACTGGGCATACTAAATACCCAATAAATGTTTAAAAATCATTTTTTATATGTTTAGTAGAATTAATAATGATTCATTCTTTCTGAGGAGGCAATACATTGATGATTATTTTTTTATTTAATTTTATTTTTTACATTTTAGTGGAAATGTAATATTTGTATCTAATTCTACAAAACCTATACTATTTATAACTCCATGATTGCGTAATGTGGTGTATAATTATTCATTTTTCATTATAAAAATTATTAAACATCATTTCTCAATATCGAATCTAGAAGCCCGAGTTTGGGACATAAAAAAACATTTAAAAATAGACTTTTAAGAAATAGTGTCCCATACCACTTTGAAATGTTGGAATCATAAAAGTCATTAAAGAATAAAGTTAAATAAAACATTAAATACCACAAGAATAGACAAAATTCATGATATAAATTTTCAAAGGGGGATATATAAATACCTTATAAAATAATAAAGGTGTATAACATCAAGATATGCCTCAATAAAAGTTGATTGAGACGAAGTCCCTTAAATTGTTTCTGACATGTCACAAGTGTATTTATCTTCATGAATAATAAACTTATGTTAAATATCTACCTTATTTAGTACCTTTTTTAAGTTAAAAAATACGTCTATTTCACTTATAACAATGTTTTATAAAATTACATAATTAATTAAGTTTACATTGGATGTTTTGACTATAATCGGCTTTTATTGTGAAAACGACAAAGGATGGTTGACAATGGTCAAGTGGTAGTTATTAAAACATTTCTAGAATAATAATCATGAAATAAATATAATATTTATACATAAATTAATCTTTTAAAACCAATTATATAATTTTTTTAGGAAAAATTAACCTATATTACTATATTTGAGATGATAGGTTGTATGTACGAACGAGTAATGTTCTAATTTTTCAATGATCATTATGGAAAGAAGGTAAACAAAATTTATATTCCCAAGATGATAAATTTATCATAACTACCATATTATTTATTCATATATACTTATACATATAATTATTTTGATGTAAAAGAAATCACATCACTTTGATGAGGCGATAATCCACACGTCCATGAACAACATCGTTACTTCTTAAGTGTGAGAAATGGTGTCAAAGAAACTGATATATTATATTTATAGAAATTTTATTATGTCATTAATATAATATATTTTTCATGTTTGTCACAAATTTTTAATTAAACCTATCATTAATAGATTCTAAGTAATTTTTAATATATCACATCACTTTGAGGAGGCAGTAGTCCACACGTTCACAAATAATGTTATCATATTCCTAAAAAATTTAAATCATGAAGGTATGCACTATATAATAATTTCAGAAGTATGATTAAATAATAAATTTAATAATAACTATATAAAAATGTTATATATATCCTAATTCCCAAACATAAGAGGCAATAAATGAAAAACAAATTGCGTCGTTTCGCGAGGCGGTATTTCCCAATATTCATGAACGATGATTTCATTACCCATTTACTGGAAGTGTGTATAAGTGCAGATCTAACCCTTAACATAATGACATATCATTACATTTAGTATACTTAGGTAATTATTTATTTATTATATAAAGGGAAATTATTATAGTGAATAAGAGAAACAAAATTAAAACACATGTTGAAGAGCGGTAAATCTTCATTTGATAACTCATTTTGCCTTACCCCAAAGAAAATGTTTGGTTGGATTTATACCCAAGGTGATGATTATAGGATAACCGGAGGTATTTTGTGAGTTTATATTATTTCAGGGTTTTTTGTGACAATGTTCTGTATATGTGTGAAGAAGTGATGGGGGGGTTGAGTGCCCTTTTTTAAGTAGGGGAAAGGACACAGTTCGCATTTTTGAAAAAATGGCGTGATTTCCATGTTATTACCTAAAAAGAGGCTTAAATAACATAAAAAATTAGATTGAAGAGGTTATATTATCTAATCATGGGCAGCCAATTAGTTTTTTACATGTTTATGGTCATTATTACACCTAAGTTTTTATGTTTAGTCATTATGTAAACTCATTTTTACCACAATCGCTCTAATTAATTCTGATTTCTTTCTCTAAAATTTTTGGTCATAAGATTATTTGAAATTATTAGATATTATAAATTATATTGATTTAAAATATTTAATCCATTTTTTTTGAAATTCCAATCATATAATATTTATAAATTAATTAAAAATTAACCTTGTAGACGGAAGGAGACATCAACATTTTAATGAGAAAAGTACAATAGTATGAAATGTTTTTTTTTTCTAATTTAAATGTGAAATATATTACAATAACCAAAATTTTATTGATTGAAATATATTTTAACTAATTTTACCTTATAATAAATTTAAAAATATAATTTATGTATAGAAATAAATTATAAAAAAAGCATTATTTAATTAAAACTCAGTGTCATTCAGTATTCATCCAAATATATATATTCTCAAAAAATTAACAAAAATTCACCAAAAGTAAATTCCTAAATTCATATTCCAAAAAATAAGTTTACTATTTCAAATAAAATTTATAAATGTGTCAAAATTATATTTTAAAATAATTCTTCTAATAAAAGGTGGTAAACAGACCTTAAAAAAAGAGATATTTTTATGCTTAAAATTGGATTTATTCTTATTATATGTAGATAAAATATATTGGACAAATTGTATAATATTTGGTTGAATATATAACATATAAATTTAATTAATATTTTTCAGTAATAGTGAATAGTTTAATTTATTATGATAAACCAACATTTTAGTAATAAAAATAGTTTTTCATGAAAACAGATCCTTTATATTCAATTGGGTTTTATTATCATTTATAATTAATTGTAAAGAATTCATTTTATAAACATGTTTAAAATATATTATCACAATTTAGTTAATCTCATTATTTCCCACCATTCCAATTGCTAGGTGACAGTCATATTGAAAAATAATAATAATATATTTTTATCTCGTAAGATTTGGGCTTCTGTGTAACATATTACACAAAAGGGACATAATGTTGCATGAAAACAAAGATAAAATTAGTGTTGTGTGTGATTCAAGATAAACATTATATTGCATGTAACATAATCTTTTAATGATTTTAAATTAATTTAAAAGATTATATTTTATAAAATCTCAGCTTGTTACATCTTACCCTCTTAAAATGAATTCTACCCTCAAAATTCATCTTTGTTATAAAATGATTAACATTTCAAAATTTCTCTTTTTTAAACCCACATTGTACAAATTATTAATAATATATACTCTTAAAAAGGGGATGTGGGAATCTTAAATTTCACCATAAGTTATGCATAACTAGGATTCCACGGAGGGAGAACATTCGTGGGAAATTAAATGATAGATTTAGAAGGAAAAATAATTCTCATGGACTAATAGAGAGTGATAGATAACACTATCAAGAGGAAGATAATGATGAAAAATCCACAAGCCAAATAGGTTCATAAATGGTCATTGATATCATTAGAAAATATGGTAGTAGGATAACATTTTATTTCATGATCCTTTTCATAAAGTATAAAGATTCTATCACTATCTATACTTAGATAATAATGAAATATTATTTATTAATGAGTATAGATTCATCCTTTAAACAATTTGAAACAAATACTTGTCTATTTCTCCAAATAATGACAATCTATGATGACTTTTCATGCTAGAATCACTTTAATCATCCCTTAAAGGATCACATAATCCCCAAAAGGATAACATTATATTACTCATATCTTTATAAATTAAACAAAAAATGATATCATAAGGTAAGATAATTCAAACATTCATGTGATGATATAATACATTAATCTCTAATATAAAAAAGTAAAGGCATAATGCCTTACATAAACCTAAAACAAACAAAACATCTTCTAAATATCTAATAACCACTTTATGATCACGTCACTTAAAACCTTAAAATAAGTTTCTATAACCATGAACATAGGTTTAACCATTGAAAAATACCATGCTCACTAGAGATTTTATCACTTCATGAGAATTTCCAACATTAATGGTAGTAGTATAGAAAGATTTTCCAACACATTTTTGTTTATGATCATGTTGATTTATATCCAATGTAAGAAATTTTAGGCACACATTAGCATAATGACCCAACTCATTAAAACTAAATAACCTCCATGCAACATTAAGAAATTTTATTAATATGAGAAAATTATATAAAAATTCATGAGGGCCTAAAATAATGGAGCCTGAGAGAATTAGATAGTATAAAATTCAAAAATTCTAGGGGGAGGGATCCAATTGTATTAATGATGATAAATAACTTGAAAAGGGAGTCCCAAGAGGCCATGAAATCTACTACCATATTACCCTCTTACCATGTATGGGTAATATTCATGTGACTAGAGAGTTTATTTCTACAACTAAACACAGGATATGTGATATCCCAAGTAATTGAGATAGTCGATGTGATGTCCCCAGGATAAATGAATGAATTCATTTCCTCCCAAGAAATAATTATGTCATGAGAGAGAATCAAATCCATTCCCTTGTAAATGGATAAATCCTCAATAAGGGGAGACTCACTTTTCCAAGAGAAACATGAAATTCAAGGATGGTTGTTCCTTCATGGTGGTGAACAACACTTCTCCCTCTCATATTTTCATTGATACCTGAACCATCAGTATTCATTTTGAAACCAAAACCCATATGATTCCAATTAACCTAATTTACCTAATAATGAGGTCCAATAACCATGTTATTAGATTCATTACTAGGCACGGTCCTATAATGGGAATGTGAAGACTCACAATACATAATCAGAGGGGCCTATTCGATCACCATGGATAATTAAATAACCATAACCACTAAATTAAAACTCAAGGTCCCCTCATACTGACTTGGTTTTCAGGTGTTCAAGATAATCCATCATATGACATCCATGAACAAGGCTCTCTCTTTGGTTTCCTTAGTGATTTCCTACATATTATGGAACTATGTGTGATGAAAATTACTGCTGGGAAGCTCCTGACTGATATTCCTACAAAAGGCTGCAAGGATGAGCCACACATACGATGCCTATTCCACTTAAAATAAGAGTTGAGTGGTAGTCTCCTCATTATCCAACCCTTAGGGTTTTTAGGGATTTATTCTTTACATTCATGAATACTATTACCGAACCGTCCACATTGGAAACACTTCCTATATCATATCTAACATTATATGAGATGTTCTTTTCCACAATTGGAATATTTTGGGGTATTCCCTCCAAACATATTAGGTTATTTATACTCTACTTCCTACCACATTGACTATTTTATACAATTTTAATCTAATGAAATCTAAGTGTTTCAAAACTACAACTCTAACTTCTCTTCACAATGAACCAATTTATCTTAACTTTTAAATTATAGAGAGACCATATATCTCCACATATTTTGTCTCAATCATAAGTAAAATCAATTAATTTTACAGTCAATGTCTCAAATAAAATATAGAACATACCTCGGAAATATTTTTTTGTTTGGTTCATATGCAACCACATAATCATCATATTTTTGAATCAATTCCAAGAACGGTTTCTCTATCCTAAGTAGAACATCCTTAGGTAAATATCTATCTATAAAAATATCATTTAATGGTTCTCATTCAATGGAATCATGTTCTTATTTCTTTCTAGTATTCTTATCCAAATAACACAATAAATGAGCTTCATCTCTAAAATGATTGATGTAAATAGTCACATTTTGATGTTCTAAACATCCCTTGAATTAAAATATATTTTCTAGTGAATTAATACATCCTTAAGGTACCATATGGTTAGATTATCTATTGAATGATGGAAGATAATTCCTCAAGAATTTCAATACTATAGAAATGCTCCTTCATGGTACAACTCGCACATCACTTTAATAGAAACCAACACCATTTATAGCTCGTGTAAACTAAGACTTCACTATAAAAAATTGTTCTATTATAATTCCAACCATCTCCGGATTATGATTTGGAAGGATATTTTCTAATCATTTCCATCCAACTATAGCTTCATTTTTTCCTCCATCAAAAACCATTCTGAACAAACATACATTATATGAAGTAACGTAGAGATATCAAAATGATATTTCATTACAACTTAACCATAAAGTGAAATCTTTTAAGGGAATTATTTTAACACTGTCCTAACCTCTAAAGTTGTCTAATCATTTCCTTTGACACCAACTATAAGGTCCTAGATTTAAAATTATATTTTTTTATTCAAGAATGTACTTTCTTTCACTTTTATGATCTTTATAAGTTTAGAGTTTCAGAGAATTAATCCATAACTCATACAAAGAAAAACTATAAAATAAAAAGTAGAAGCTTTTGATCGGTATCCATTTTTATCATATTATAAATAAAATTAAAATAATTCATGAATTTGTTTTAAGGAAAATATCCATGACTTTAAATATGGATTATTTATTTCCCTTACCCATACATAAATCCCATGAAAACATTTTAGAAACTTTGGATGAGAAGAAAATATTACTAAGGGATATAAAAATAAAGGATATAGTTAATTCAGTAAAAAATGAAAACTCATATAACTTTTAATTTCATCTTTAATGTTATTTGAGAATATGAAATAAAAAAGTTTTATATAAAAAAACATAAATTTTGAGCAAATAAAATCATTCAATCACATATAATACAATTAAAAATCCTTTATGTGACTTAGATAATCATATTAATAAAACAATTTCAAAACCCTTTCAAAAATCGTTCATATAGAATATCCATATAGCCAAATTCCAATATTTTAATTACCTAATGCACTAGAGATCTATGTTGGGAATCACCCTCCATATAAGGTATATTGGTCTCACTGATGAGCTATAATGGGACTCAACCATTCCTATAAGCTATATCAAAAACACCCATTTCTCAAGATCTATAATTGGGATCAACACTTTCTATAATCTATATTAGGATCACTCATTTATTATTCGCTTGAATGGGCCTCATCAATTTATATAATATATATTGGTATCACCCATGAGCTATAATGGGGATCAGACTTTTGTATAATCAGAATCAGGATCACCTATTTTATATAATGCTTATGTACCATATCAATATTTTAACACTCTCATCATAAAAACCTTTAATAACTATTTTTAAACCCATTTTAAAACAGATTATGATAAAAATATCCCTTTCTTTTGAGAACCCATTTTCAATATTAGAAAAAATTCATTGAAAATCCATTTTCAATACCAAAATAGAAAAAAATATTAAAATATATTTTAATTTAAAGAGACATGAATTATTTCAAAGGAATATAAATTTAAAATAATTGCCACAATAGTTAAAAATTAATTTTCACCCTATGTATTAAGAATAGAACATTGTTTTTTTCGTTTGTCAAAATGTTCCATATAAAACACCTAAAAAGATTATATTTTGAAAACCATTGAATAAAATTATAAATAATCATAAAATTTCCTTTATAATCCCTTTATATAATTAAACATATAAAATAATATCAATATTATTTTCATAGAGGAAAATGTTTTTAAATTAAATCTTAACACAATTAAAAAGATACTTTAAAATAAAAGGGTCACATACCACTTTGAAATATTTGAATCATTAAACTCATAGTAGAATAACATTAAAAAATAGTAAATATCATGAGAATTTTGGAGATTCCTGATATAAAATATCATAGTGGGACATGTATACACCGTATAAAATAATAAATGTTTATAAAATTAATATATGCCTCAATGAAAGGATGTTGAGATGATGTCCCTTATATTGAATCTAACTTGTCACATGTTTCTTTATGTTACTAAATAATTGAATTATATTAGTTATTTATTTCTTCAGAAACATTTTTAATTTTATCATTACTTATACTTAAATTATTATATTGTTTTATACAATTACTTAATTAGTTATGTTTGCATTGGTTGTTTTGACTATATTTGGATTATATGTTAGAACAACCTAGATAGGTTGAATATGGTCAATGGTTAATTATTAAAAAAATATAGAATAATCAACAAGAAAAAATTATCATATTTAGGTATCAATTATACTTTTAAACCCAATTATATAATATGGTTGTTAAAAAATTAAACAACATTACAATCATTAAGATGGTAGACCTTATGCACATATAAGTAATGTTCCCATTTTTCAATGATCAGTATAGAAAGGGGGATAGTAAAATTTATCCTTCCATAATGATCATTATATAATAAATAACATATTATCATATAATATATACTTATAAAAATATTTTATGTGATGTAAAAGGAATAACTTCCCTTCGAGGAGGTGGTAGTCCACACGTCCATGAACAACATTGTCACTTATTCAACGTGTGAGAAGGTATTAAATTAAATGATATATTATATTTATAAAAAACTAATTATGAATTTAATATCATATAAAATACATTTATTACAAATATTTTTAATTAAACCCGTTCTTAATAAATTCTATGTAATGTTTGAATGCATCACATTGCTTTGAGGAGGTGGTAGCCCACACATCCACAAATGATGTTACCATATTCTCCAAATGGAAAGCATGAAGGTATGTCTTATATAATAATTTGATAAGTATTAATATATAATAAATATAATATAAATTGTATAAAATTAGTATTTATATCATAACACCAAACCATAAGAGGTGGTAAATGAAAAATTAATGACATCGTTTAGCGAGGTTGTAGGTCGTTGTACACACTACTGATGATTTTTTTACACATTTGATGGAAGTGTGTCCAGGTATTGGTCAAACCCTTTAAATGAAAACATATCGGTACATTAAATACATTGAATTTATTATATAATAATTATATAGTGATAAATAAAGTGAGTGTACATGGAAGAAAATAGAAATTCATGTTGATGAATGTTACCTCTTCTTTGGGTAACTCATTTTTGTTTTCTATAAAGGACTTCCTTGGTTGGCATTCGGGCCAAGGTGAGGCTTATAAGAATATTTGTGTGAAGTTGGGAGATTATTTTTTCAAGGTTTGGATTAAAATAGTGATTTATATGTGTGTGGAAGTGTGGGGGGGGGGGTTGAGGGCCCTTTTATTTTAGGGGAAAGGACACAATTGGAATTTTTGAAAATAATTGTGTGATCCACACATTTTAACCAACCATGAGGCTTCAATAACAAAAAAATGTTGTTCAAAGAGGGTATATGAAAAAATCATGGCCATACAATGGGTTTTGGACATGTATAGGGTATATTATACACTTTATGTTTCAATTTCAGTCATTAAAAAACACATTTTAACCGTAATCATTGTAATTAATTTTAATTTATTTCACTAATATTTATGGTCAAAAAATAATTTTACTATATTTTAAATTATAAATTATTCTGATTTTAAATATTTAATCCATTTTTCTAAATTACAGGCTTATAGGTTGAAGAATTTGATTTAAAATTAATCCCACAGATAGGATGAGACAACATATTTTTAAAGAGAAAAGTTCAAAAGTATGAAATATTTTTGTATCCAATTTAAAAATAAAATTGATTCCAATATCCTAAATTTAATTTATTGATATATAATTTAAATAATTATACATTAAAATAAATTTATACTATAATTTATCTATATAAATAAATTTGATAAAGATGTAGTTTTTAATTTAAATTCAGTGTCATTCATTTTTCATCAAAATATACAAGTTCTCAAAAATGTTCAAAAAATTCTTTGAAAGTAAATTTTAGTATTATTATTTAATAAAATAAGTTTTCTTCCTAATTAAAATTTATAAAATTGAAAAAATTAAGTTTTAACACTAGTCCTCCATTAAAAGGTTGTAAAATCTCATTAAAAAGATCTTTTTTTCATAAAACTAAATTTATTCTTATCTTATGGAAATAAAACATATTGAATGCACTGTAAAATATTTTTTTGAATATATAACATATATTTTAATATTTTTGTTCACTAATATTATTAATTTAATTTATTAAGTTAAAATGCCATTCTAGTAATAAAAGTAGTTTTTCAAAAAACCCCATACTTTATATTAAATTGGTTTTTATTCTCTGTTCTAATTAATTTGCATGAATTAATTTTAAAAAATGTGTAAAATATATTCTCATAATTTATATAATCTCATTAATTCCATCTATTTCAATGCCTATGTGTTAACCATCATGTTAAATAATAACAGTATATTGTTATCTGGTAAGACTCAGTCTTGTGTCTAACATATGCCATCAAAGGAATGCGATATTTCATGAAGCCAAAGATAAACATGGTGTTGTTTTTTATGCTAGAAAAAGTATTTATTTCATGTAATAAAATATATTAAAAAATTTAAACAAAAATAAAAGATTATATTTCATAAAATCTCGAGTTTTTAGAAAAATGAATGAGAGTGAAATATTAAAATAATCATTTTTTGTAGATAATTATTTGTAAAATCATAAAAAAACAAGTAGAAGGGGATAAATTTTGAAAAAAAGTTTTGTAAGTGGGGAAGTCCTTTATTTCTGTATACTTTGAGAAAAAAATTCCCTCTTACTTTGCGTAAATTTAGTTTAAATCATCCCCTTCAGAGGAAATTAGAAATATTATTTTGAAAGACTTTTTTTAAATTAAGGTATAACATTAAAATTTATTTGTAAATAATTATATAATTTTAAAGGAACTTTATAAAATAATTTTGGAAAACATAGACATTAAATAAAAATATATCAGATTAAAAAGTGAAATAAAATATATTTTTCTTTTAAATATTTCACTAAATGAATCACATACCAAAAGAGAATAAAATTTAGGTTAAAATACTGAAACCTCATTAGTATCCAAAGGATAGTAAAATTGATGGAGTATTAAAAAATATATATTATATGATTCTTTTAATAAGTAACAATCCAAAAAAATGATATTTTATTGTAATTTATAGCCTCATTGGAAATATTCTAATTTCATCCCCATGAAATAATAAACAAGAATTGAAATATTAATCATCATTAATATTTATTTTTTAATGTTAAATACATCAACAAGGCAGTATATACACCACATGAAAAATAATATGTGCATAATAACAAATATGTCTCTATAGAGTGTATATTTTGATGAAATGTCTTACTACATGGTAACATTAAAGTAAAATTTACATGGTTGAAATGGTTTATATTTATTATTAAAATAAAATTATTTATTATGGATTTATTATATTACTTATAATAATAGAAATTTATTCACCATATAGAATAAATTAGGTGCATGACATTAAAATAAGTCTTTGTGAATGGAATTTGAGACAAAGACCATTTCATCATGTTTCCATTTAGTTTATAATTATTAAAACTACTCTATAATAGTTTAAAACATTTTATTAATTTATGTATGAATTGTAATAATATTTAAATTCCTTATATTATATTATTATTATAACATCTGTTTTTTCATTTTGAGGTATTATTTTGTTTATCTTTAGTTATAATTTTTTACCTTTGTTTCTCCATGTATTTTTACCATTATTTCTCTACATACCTCATGGTTAGTGCATTGTTATGGAAAACTGTGTGCCCTACCCATGAAACCATATGACTTATGTCATTTTTTGGATGGTGGTGAACTATATAATGTGTCCAACCCTATGGTCTAACTGTGCAACAT
The DNA here is from genome assembly GCA_963277665.1 of Viscum album. Lineage (NCBI taxonomy): Eukaryota > Viridiplantae > Streptophyta > Magnoliopsida > Santalales > Viscaceae > Viscum > Viscum album. The sequence continues at coordinate 1,848,572,128 of OY728150.1, forward strand.
GTCCATCTTGAACATTGAGGTTCACATTATTACTATATGGTTTGAAAAAACATGCGGGAAAACCCTGTGATTTTACCTTTTCATGAAAAATTAGATTTTACCCCTTTCCCCCTTTGATGTTTTTAACCTTCAACACTTCGAATCCTCCCCATTTGGGATTCTACACCTTAAGTTCCTCCTAAAATTCTATTTTCTCCCTTGGATATTTATTTTTGGGTGGATTTGAAGTGGTTTTTTCTTGGATTACTCAAGTAAGTGTCTTCTCCCTTGGTTTCTCCCTCTTTATATGGTTATCCCCCATCTTTATTGGGTTTTATTTTTCTACCATTATTTGAACAAAAAGGTAGCTTGATCTTATGATTTTGGGGAAGATATTTATGATTTTTTCTTGATCATTCCATTATATGGTCTTATGATGGTGCAGTTGTGTATTCTTAGCAATTTTCAAAAGTTTACACGTATGAGGTTGATTATTCTATGTTTCAGCATTATATGATGTTTTTTGTATGCTCTCTTTTCTTCTTGAATGTGTGATATAGTTTTTATGAAAGGATTGAAATTTTTCTCAAAATGATTTGAGTTTATTATGTGTTGAAAGATTATTTTATAAAATAAATTATTTTTATTTCATGTGTGAATCCATGTTATGTTTCTTAAATTTGTTATATAAATTGTGAAAGTGGTGAAAAGCATGCTTTAAAATGGATTTTTTTGTGCATTTGAATTTGAAATAGTATTTTTATATTATAAAGGGTGGGTTTATATGTGTATTTACTTAGATTATGTGTGCATGTGAATGGGGTAAATTACGTGATATGTGAAATGGTAATTGATCACATAGGGAATCCTTGGTATCTAGATGGTAGAATTAGGAAAAGTACAATAGTTGACTAAGAAGTGGAATGGTTTAGATTCATCTACTAGGATTTAAAATTAAAACACTAACTAAATTATGAGTATGATTAGATACCCTATAAATTTGAATGGATTCCTCTTTAGTGGATCATGAACTTGGATGATGTGGGTTATGCTTACTATACAATTTTTAACTGAGATATGTGGTTCTTAGTGTCCCTTTAGTGCTAGTACCTTTAGCTATTTCCTATGGTGCTCTTGGTATGTTTTGAATACCATCATCATATGGAGGACCTTACTCTTATATTAATTTTAAAATCATGTTTCTTTAAATGAAATACTTTCCCTAACATGTTTTTTTAAAAATGATTTCAAGTTATCTTTCAAAACCATCACAATGGTTTATCTTTTAGTTTTATGGTATAAAATCAATATTTTGGGTGGAATCATACTGGGATTTGGCTCTTACCATACTTACAATATTGGGGTTAAGTAGACTTTTCTGTGTATGGCCCATATAATGGAAAGATGTATCATAATGATGGTGGATATTATTACAAGTGTTATTCTTCTTGCTGGAGTTGGTGGTGGTTTCTTGAGGGTGATGTCCCTCGTGTTTCATGGAGGTTATTGGGATAGTTTTGTAGTCTATGTTTCATTGTAGTATTTGTGAGTTTTTTTAAAGTTGCAAATATTTAATTTGGTGGTTGTTGTACCTCATTTTGTTATGATTGTTCAGTTCTGTTTTTTTATCACAATTGGTTTTTTATGATTATATATATGGGTTAAATCATTCCAAAAGAATATTATGATATCTAGGCATTTGTTTCCAACCAGTGTAAATCAATAACGCCTTTTAATCCATGCTTTGGACTCGGATGGGTGTCGAGTTGGATGGAATCCCAGCTTTGTTCGTGAAAAAATTGTATTAGAGCAGGTCATGCTCTTTTGGTTTAATTTATTTAGGAAAGAGTATATATATACAGAAGGTAGGACTATTAAGGATTGATGATCTAGTTTCGATTAGGATGCCTTGCCAGTGAACCTCGGGGAAGGGCTCATGTCAGGATGGGATGTTGTAATTATGTTTGACTTCTCCTCTAGGTGAGACATACAAGCTTCATACTTTATATGGACAATTTGTGGGGTTGGAATGATTTGTTTGTGTTTTTATTATTATTATTATGGTTTTGGTTATGTCTAAATTTATGGAAGTTTTTTTAATATTTTTATGATTGCTTGAAATTTATAGGATATGTAATAATGGTTGTATTGATGGTTTTCCTTGTGGATATTTCTTCATGTAGAAAAAATCCCCAGTGAAGACTTTCTGTGCCTCCACAGGAAGAGGCGAGTGAGATCTCTCCCTTAAAAATTGATCAGAAATTAGTGGAAGATATTGTTTGGGTTGTCCAATATTCCAGAAAAGGAGAAGGTGGTCATCTTACTCAGTTAATAGAAGGAGAACCATGCCCTAAAAAGGACAAGGCTCATGAGTTCCTTTAAAAAATGCCTCCTTCTTTATAGGGTAGCACCAAACCATAGGAAGTGGAGGAACAAATTGAGATGATAGAGAGTATTTTTTAGTATATTTACACTCCTGAGGTAGTTAGGGTGAAGTGCAATTTGTTTATTTGATAAGGCCTCGGTCGAAAGTGGTGGGAGTTAGTGGTTCTAGTCGAGAAGCATGAGCAGATGGGTTGGAAATAATTTAAGGTTATTTTCAATAAGCATTAATGTCTTGGGGTATTGTCCTATAACAGATACTAAGAGTTTATGGAGCATATCCAAGGATATTGATCCATAATAAGGTTGAAAATTTCAATGATGAGTTAATTCGGTATACACCCGAGCTCATTTCAAATGAGAAAATGAAGGATCAAAGGTTTGAGAAGGTGTTACTGCTAGAGATCTGATATTAGGTATTCTTAGTCAAGTTAAAAACCTATGACGAAGTGGTTGAATGTCCCATGATGGTAGAGATAGATCATTTTTATGAGATTTGTTTCCATCGACCAATTTCAGTTGTGTGTAGTGGCGATTCATCAGAGAAGAAGTGGATGTAGAATGAGAAGGGGAGGAAGATGGTGGTACTTTAGGCCATCCTTTTGAGATGTCATTGTTTGTGATTTTTGATGCTGGGTTGGTCATGTTCCATCATAGTGGGAAGGTAGGGACATAAAAACTGCATGAAAATGTCCTCCTAAACCATTTCATCAATTTCGATTTATGGGAAACTTGTAGTGGTTTTTCAAGGCCACAAATTCTAACCAGAGTGGTGTAGAATTTGTAGTATCTAGAAGAATGTCATCCCAGTCAAAACCATCCAGGTATGTCGGTTCTCGATTCAGAGGTCATGGAGGAAGGGATGGATCTTCACTTAGGAAAAGTTATTATAGGAAATATCCATAGGGTAGAGTTATTTCTCCATATTAGGATTAGTTTAAGAAACTTTATGTGTTGGATGGACCAGTAGCAGAGTCAGATGTAGGACCAATGATAGTTTGAGGTACCATTTTTATTATATCATCATTATCTATCATTTTGTTTTACACTTGTACAATTTCTTCATTTATCTCTATCCATATTTTGTATGTGTGGAAATAAACAATTCATCTTATTCCATATGTGATGAATTAGGTAACACTGATTGGTAATAAGCAAGAGTAGGGTTTCTGATATTCTTCTTGTTCACTCACCATGTTAGGGTCGAACTAGAATGATATTTTTTATTTTATAGAAGGAAAAATTTTATGTGATCATTAATATGGATTGGATAGTTCAATTTTATGCATGTATCAATTTTTATAGGTAGTGAGCGAGTTTTGTGGAACCTGATGGGAGTTCCTTGTTTTATATGGTTAATGGGATCCTCAGTCAGGATGTGAAGTACATCCACTTCCAGAGTTTACAAACCTTGTTTTTTATGTCCTATCGCTTTCATTGGATTACTATGGTGGTTATCTTGAGGGTGGATTACCTCTTGTGGTGGACGAGTTCCCCAAGGGTTGAGTATTTTTTTGGGTTTTCACCCAAAGCAGGAATTGGATTTCAACATTGATTTAGCACCTAGAACGCATCTGATATCTCATCCATTTTATAGTATGGACCCCAAAAAGTTGAGGGAGTTAAAGGTACAGGTGGATAATTATTAATAAAAAATATTCATTCGCCTAAACATGCCATTTTAGGCTACACCAGTTCTGTTTGTGAAAATGGCTGATGGATCTCTTTGGTTGTGTATTTATTACCAGAAGATGAATAATGTAAAAATAATAAAAAAAAAATACACTTTTCCTTTGTATTAATGTCCCTTTTGTTCATATAATGGTGTGAGGTGGTTTTCCATAATTGAATTGTATTATAGTCATCATTATGTTAGAGTTAAAGAGGCTGATGTTAGGAAAATAGCCTTTTGAAGTAGGTATATCACTTCGAGTACTTGGTCATGCCTTTTGGGTTGAAAACACTCCAACAATATTTATGGCTGTCAAGAATAGGTTGTTTCACCAGTATCTCAAATCATTTTTGATCGTATTCATGGATGAAATCGTAGTATATTCTTGGATTGAGGAGGATCATTAGAAACATTTGAGAATTGTGTTGAGAAATCTTTAAGAATATCATCTGTATGAGAGGGTTTATAAGTGTATCTTTTTTTTCAGGGAAGATATGTTTTTAGGTAATGTGATCTCAGTGTAGGGGATTTCGATGGAACCTAAGAAAATCAATGAAGTAATTTCATGGGAATAAAAAATAATATTTTTGATATCTAAATATTTTTGGGCGTTTTATGGTATTATTGGTGGTTCGTTCGGGATTTCTCCTGACATGATTCATCCATGACCACTCTTACCCAGAAATGGGTAAAGATTTAGTGGATTCCATAATGTCATGATTTTTTCAAGGATATTATTCAAAGGCTAACCACTACCTATAATTTGATCTTACCAGAATCTGGAAAGGGATATGTGTTTTTTTGATTTCTTAGGTATGGGTCTAAGGTGTGTGTTAATGTAGAATGATCTTATGGTGGCTTATGGTTCATTCCAACTTTGACCACATGAAAATAATTACCAAACCCATGACCTAGAATTATCAGTAGTGATTCATGCCTTTAATATGTGTCACCATTATCTTTTTAGGGAGAAATTTTTGATTTATTCCAATCATAAGATACTAGCCTATATTCTGTCTCTGAATTTTCTAAATATAAGGTAGCATCTTTGGGTTGAGTACCTTCAGGGGTTTGATATTGATATAGTCTATACCCTAGGGAAAGGTAATGTTGTGGCTGATTCTTTAAGAAAAAAATACCAGTATAAGAATTTATAGAGTCCAATGATATATGGAAATTGATAAAGATTATTTATCGCACACACATGGAGACCAAGGAGCATAGTAGAGGTGTGTTCAAGGCCAGTGTTCAACCAAAAGCAACACTTTGTTAGTTGATCGAGTGGGAAAATTCAAGTGGTGAGTTGTACTAGTAGACTCTGTAGTTTCTTAATGATGGGGAGATGCCTTTTGATTGGTCATTGTCTCCTGAGGGAGTTTTGTTCTTCAAGGGACGCTCTGTTGTGCTATTATCTATGAGTAAGGTGGTGACTGTTGAGTCAATAAGGTTTTTCTTATGACTTTTCCATTCCTTCTTGTTTTGAAAATCACAAACACCTTATCTTTAAGGAAAATCGCTTTTGTAAGGAAAATTGCTTTTATAAGGAAAAATGTTTTCTTAAGGAAAAACGCTTTTATAAGAAAAATTTATCCTTATCATATTTTCATTAATATTTTTTTCTTAAGTATGAAATTCGGATTCACTTTCTCGGAATCATTAAAACTGATAAAAAGCATTCTGTTTTAGGGTTCGGATTCTGGACAAGAACTATAAGGAAGTTTCACTCCGAATTCCGGTTATGAATTCTGACTAAGTTCTATTCCAGATTCAGGATACGAATTCTAATGAAGAATTCTCATTACGAATTCTGAAGAAGAATTCCCATTACGAATTCTAATGAAGAATTCTCATTACGAATTCTCATTACGAATTCTGAAGAAGAATTCCCATTACGAATTCCAATGAAGAATTCCCATTACGAATTCTAATGAAGAAATCTCATTCCGAATTCTCATTACGAATTCTGATGATGAATTATCATTACGAATTCTGATGATGAATTCTCATTACGAATTCTGATGACGAATTCCCATTACGAATTCTGATGACGAATTCCCATTACGATTTCTGATGACGAATTCCTATTCCGAATTCCTATTCCGAATTCTCATTCCGAATTCACTCATTAAACAGAATCTGGATATCATTGTTTTATACACTCTGAATTTGTTCACTCTGAACTTTCACTCCGAAATTTCTATTCCGAACCTTTATGTTAGAGTTTAAAACGATGTCGTACTTTCTGTTACACTTACTTTGTTATAAAACGATGTCGTCCATTTTGTTATAAACTAACCGTTGTCTAAGTGACACGTGTACAGGTCCCTCCGAACTTTAAGGGAAATATGACCGTTGGAGAAGGAGCCGACCTCACCTATAAATAGGAGCTCATTTGAAAAAGCTCAAAACGGATGGATGAACATTTGGACTTTGTGCATACATGCTGTTGAAGTGATTTCTAGAGAGAGAGTCTCTTATTAACTCTCAAAGCTTCGTGCGACTCCGAATGTTGGTGATTACATTCGAGGGCTTCCGGGGATAGGAAGACAGAGGTGCCGACTACCTTAAAGATCGAGGGCTTTCTTGCTGAGAAAGACAGAGGTGCCGACTACCTTAAAGATCGAGGGCTTTCTTGCCGAGAAAGACAGAGGTTGCCAACTACCTTGAAGTTGAGGGCTTGCGGGGATAGCAAGACAGAGACACCGATCTTCGTATCGAGGGCTTACCCTGGTGTGGGTAAGACAGACTTGCTTGAAAGTATAAATCAAGGGACCTTTATCCAAGGTTGTTGGATACCCTTCTCTTTGGGTTAAAAGACTATCATCTTGTTACTAGTAGTTCTTCTACTTGTACTTGTTTTATTCCGCTGTTTTTTTTTTGTATCTTAAGGAAAGTATAATTTTCTTATACTTCCTTACTTACTCTGATTAGTTTAGATTCTATACGCTTTAAGGTAGAATCTCATATTGTAACTTTTGTTAAGTTTCAAATTCCGGAACCATATTTCCGGAACCTTCTTTTGGAATCTCTTTCCAAGTTTAGTTCGGTGTTAGAGGTGTTGTGAATCAACTTAGTTTAACTTTGTTAAACTTAGTTCTTTCCTTTTCTTAAGGAAACTCTAGTTATTCATAACTAACTTTAAAGGTTCCAAAGGAATTTTTATAGTATACAATTCACCCCCCCTCTTGTATATTGAGCATCTCATATTATATTTCGATCCTACAATTGGTATCAGAGGTTGGAAAACCTCTTACTCTATACCATTCTTACATTTGGTATCAGAGCAAGGTTACTGAAATACTTGTACTCACGTTCAAGTTTTTCTTGCTCACTTTTCAATTCCGAACTTTTTCATTCCGGATTATCCATTCCGAACTTTTCCTATTCCGAACTTTTTAATTCCGAATTTTTGTTATTAACAAGTTTGTTTCCAAGTTATTTTCAAGTATGGCAGGAATGAATGTTGGTTCGATAGACAATTTGAATCCTACAAGGCCACCAATCTTCGATGGTAATGATTATGAATACTGGAGAGATCGTATGAAGACGTTTGTTATCAATACTGGAGTAGACAACTTTGTCATGCTTACTGGTGATTACAAAATTCCTGACAAGGAAGTCAGAACCTTTACTAACCAGGAGAAGCAAGAATATCAACTGAATTACAAGGTACGCAACACTTTATTATGTTCAATGACCAGAAATATATATAGCCAAATTTCTTCTTGTGAAGCAGCTAATTGTATATGGAAGAAGTTAGAGGTTACTCATTTTGGGACTTCTAAAGTGATTGAGACAAGGAGAGCTATGCTTAGAGCTGAATATCATGGCTTTAATTTTCCTTATGGAGAACCTATCTGTAAAGTACAACAAAGATTTATGACAATCGTCAATAGTCTACAGTCTATGGGAGAGAAAGGTTTAGATGATGAAGCTCTTGTGGACAAGATAATTGATATTATGCCCAATGAGTGGGAATCCAAGAGAACAGCTATAGATGAGAACAGGAAGGTTACTCAAATAACTCTTGATGAATTATTTGGAACTCTTCTACAACATGAGACCAGAATGAAGAGAGATGCTGACAACATCAAGAAGAAGAATGGAAATGGTACTGTTGCTTTTACTACAACTTCGAATCAGATGAAAGCTAAGACTCCTGAGAGAGTAACCAGATCCAAATCGAAGAAAGTCATTTTCCAATCCGAATCTAGTGAAAGTGAAGTTTCAGAAAATGAATTAGCCAATCTTGCTCGAAGGATGAACAAGATAGCTGGACAAAGAAACTTTCAATCCAAGTATAAGAAGAAGGATAGGAAAGATAAGAAAGATGGAGAAGTTACTTGTTATGAATGTAAGAGAGCTGGACATATTAGACCAGATTGCCCTATGCTCAGAAAGAAAGAAAGAAAGGAAAGGCATTCAGACAGGAACAGGAAGAAATATTACAAAGCTAAAGCTAAGAAAGTTTTGAAAGCTAATGACACCTGGAGTGCCAGTGGTGGTGACTCTTCAGATGAATCTTCTGAATATGAATCTTCAGGACAGAAGAATCTTGGTCTTATAGCCAGATTACCTATTGATAATCATTGTCTTATGGCTAAGGTACGAAATGCTGAATCATTGACCAATGTTTCTTTAAATCCTAATGATAGTAAGTATTATAACTCTTCTGATGAAGAATCATCTTCTGATGAGGAAAATACTTTACCTACTTTTGAAGAAGTCTCTAGATTTGCTGAACTTCTTGAGATTGAGAATTCCAAACTCAACAAGAAACTTGATAAGGCAAATTCTAGGAATTCTATTCTTACTAAAGAGATATCAGATCTTTCTAAAGATCTTGATAAGAAAAATGCTGATTTTGAAAGTATTTCAAAAAATCTTGAGGAAGTAAGTTCTGAGAAGAATAAACTTTCTAAAGAGTTAGAAAAAGTAATTTCTAATAAAAATGTTTTTGAGCCTAACTCTAGTTCCAAAACTAATGATTTTCAAGATAAAAACTTGGTTGTAAAACTCAAGTCCGAAATTTTTTCCTTAAAGAAGTGCTTATCAAACTTTACCCATGGTAAGGAAAATTTTGATAAGATGTATTCTCAAATACGACCTTTAAGAAATAAATCCGGATTTGGTTATACCCATGCAAAACCTGTTTTCAGCAACAATTATTTTGTTCCTCAAAGTGCCCCATTTTGTACTAAGTGTCAATGTGGTGGTCACTGGGCAAGAAATTGTTCCTTAAACAAAACCCAATCCTTAGGTTTTCATAAAGCTTATTTTTCCAAGAAAATGTGGGTACCTAAGATTTTATTGTCTGGAAATCTCGGATCCAAGCAAGTTTGGATTCCGAAAGTCTAACTTTGTTCTTAATTTCAGGAAAATAAAGAAAGTTCCAGCAACAATGTTTGGTACATGGATAGTGGATGTTCCCGGCACATGACTGGTAACAAAAGCTTCTTTGAAAAAATTATCAAGACGAAAGGAGGAAAGGTAACTTTCGGAGACAATGCTAAGGGAGAGATTGTTGGTATTGGTAATATTATTCTTTTAGGTAAAACTTTGATTTCAAATGTTCTTTTTGTTAAAGGTCTTAAGCACAACCTCATTAGCATAAGTCAGTTATGTGATGAAGGTTACCTTGTGAATTTTAGGAATGATAAATGCTTAGTTCACAATTCCAAGGAAGAATTTATTCTCTCAGCCAACAGGCAAGAGAATGTTTACACCTTAAACTTAGAAGACCTAAGAAGCCAAGATTTACCTTGCCTAAGTGCAATGGAAGATCATTCTTGGTTATGGCATAGAAGACTAGGACACTGTAATCTTAGAAACCTATGTAAACTCTCTAAGAAGAAACTAGTTAAGGATCTACCGGAGCTTAGATTTGATTCTTCTAAAGTTTGTGATCCTTGTCAATATGGCAAGCAACATAAATCTAGTTTTAAGTCAATCGGTGAAGTCTCAACAACCGATGCATTACAGTTGGTGCACATGGATCTTTTTGGTCCTACACAAACTGGAAGCATTGGAGGCAAATACTATGTGTTTGTTATAGTTGATGATTACACTAGATTTACTTGGGTCTATTTTCTAGCAAGGAAATCTGAAGCTTTTTCTTATTTCAAAAGTTTTAGAGCTCAAGTTAAAAATGAGAAAAACCTTCCATTGAAAACTATTCATAGTGATCATGGAGGAGAATTTCAAAATTCTGATTTTGAAACTTTTTGTAGTAAGAAAGGTATTACTCACAACTTTTCAGCACCTAGAACTCCTCAACAGAATGGTGTAGTTGAAAGAAGAAATCGAATTCTTCAAGAAATAACTAGAACCATGTTGAGTGAATATTCTATTGCTAGACATTTCTGGGCTGAAGCTGTAAGTACTGCTTGTTATACTATAAATCGAGTTTTGATTAGACCTTTTCTTAATAAAACTCCTTATGAGTTATGGAATGGTAGAAAACCAAGGCTTTCCTACTTCAAGGTTTTTGGTTGCAAAGTATTCATTTTGAATACTAAAGATAACTTACATAAATTCGCACCAAAATCAGATGAAGGGATTTTCTTAGGATATTCCACAACCTCTAAGGCTTATAGAGTTTTTAATAAAAATACTTGTACTGTTGAGGAAACAGTACATGTGAAATTTGATGAGTCAGATCCTTTTGTTTTTAAAACTTCCCAACTTACATCTTCGGATGTGTTTTCAAAAACTGATTGTCAACCTTTGTTAGAAGAACCTTCTGATAAGGAAATTGTTCTAGAAGATACTTCTGAAACATTTACCCCAGAAGACTTTCTACCTTATGTTGATGAACAGGTTTTACAAAACCCAAATCAGATGTTTCTTAAGAATCATCCCAGTGATAGTATCATTGGTGATGTAAATCAACCTGTAAGGACTAGAAGTTCCTTAAGAAATGAAGTAGAACATCTAGCATTTCTTTCCCAACTAGAACCTAAAAGCACTGATGAAGCTTTAGGTGATGATGATTGGATCAAAGCAATGCAAGATGAGCTAAATGAATTCGAAAGGAATAAAGTCTGGACCTTGGTTGAAAGACCTAAGGAAACTTCTGTTATTGGAGTAAAATGGGTCTTCAGAAACAAATGTGATGAAAATGGAGTCATTGTTAGAAATAAAGCTAGACTTGTTGCTAAAGGCTATAATCAGCAAGAAGGAATAGACTATGAAGAAACCTATGCTCCAGTAGCTAGACTTGAATCTATCCGTATTCTACTTGCCTTTGCAGCATTCTTTAATTTCAAACTATTTCAAATGGATGTGAAATGTGCTTTTCTTAACGGTTATGTTCAAGAGGAAGTTTTTGTTGAACAACCTCCTGGCTTTGAAGATACAAAACATCCTGATCATGTTTTTAGACTTACCAAAGCTTTGTATGGCCTTAAACAAGCCCCAAGAGCATGGTATGATAGACTCACTGGATTTTTGCTTCAAAATAACTATGTTAAGGGAAATGCAGATCCAACCCTTTTTATAAAGAAAGATAAGAAAAATGTTTTGATTGTACAAATTTATGTTGATGACATTATATTTGGTTCAACTCAGCAATCTTTGACTGATTCTTTTGCTAGTCTAATGAAATCTGAGTTTGAAATGAGTATGATGGGTGAGTTAACATTTTTCCTTGGTTTTCAAATTTCTCAAAAATCAGAAGGAACCTACATATCTCAACATAAGTATATTAAAGATCTTCTTAAAAAGTATGGTTATGACAACACGAAGAGTATAAGTACTCCTATTGGTACCTCAAACTCTTTAGATCTTGATGAAGCTGGAAAACCAGTAGATCAAACATCTTTTAGAGGTATGATTGGAAGTCTACTTTACTTAACTGCTAGTCGACCAGACTTAATGTTTTCAGTATGCTTATGTGCAAGATATCAATCCAATCCTAAGGAATCTCACTTAAAGGCAGTTAAAAGAATTTTTCGCTACCTTAAGGGAACCATGGATCTAGGATTATTTTATACTTCTGGAAATGATTTTGTTCTAAAAAGCTTTTCTGATGCTGACTTTGGTGGTTGTAGAATGGATAGAAAAAGTACATCCGGAACTTGTCATTTCTTAGGAGATTCATTAGTTTCTTGGTCATGCAAGAAGCAACATTCTGTTGCACTCTCCACTGCTGAAGCTGAATATGTAGCAGCTGGAAGTTGTTGTGCACAAGTGTTGTGGATGCAACACACACTCACAGACTATGGCTTGAGTTTTACTAAAACTCAAATTTTGTGTGATAACACAAGTGCCATTGCTCTAAGTAAAAACCCTGCACATCACTCCCGTGCAAAACACATAGATATTAGGCATCACTTTCTTAGGGATCACACACTTAAAGGAGATATTATTCTTCAGTTTATCGGAACGCAAGATCAACTTGCTGATATTTTCACAAAATCTTTACCTTCTGATAGATTTGAATATATTAAACAGAAGTTAGGAATGATAACCGTAAGGTAATCTTCCTTAATTAACTTTCTGTTGGAAAAATCTCCTCACAGTAATAAACTCCTTTTCATAGGGGGAGTACATTTGTTTGTTTATTTAACAAAGTTTTTCAAAATTTGTTTTTCAAATTTTTCGGAACGAAACTTTCCGGAATGGAACTTCCGGAACTACAATTTTCCAGAATGGATATTTCCATACAAAATACTTCTGGAATAAAAGTATTCGTATTAAAAATTTCCGGAATGGAAAATTTTCGTACTGGTATTTTCATAATGGAAAAACTTTCGTATTGAATCTTCCATATCAAGTTTTTCTATTAAGTTTTTTTTTCGTATTGAGTTTTTCGTATTGAGTTTTTCGTATTGAGTTTTTCGTATTCGTCTTTACATTACCCATTACGAATAACTTTCCTAAGCTAACCCGAAAGGTATGATTTCCTTACTGAAGTTTTTCGTAATCATATTTTACTTGCTGGCATTTTCTTATAGTTTGTTTTCGGTTTTTTTTTGAATTTCTTGAATTTTGTTTTAATAAAACCTCAAAAAGATCGGATTCAACCTCTCAACCGTCAGATCTGATCTCAGATCTTTCTAAACCGTTAGATCAACCGAGGAAGTTGAACCGTCATCCCAAAGCCTATATAAAGGGGACCCTATTTTTCTCGTCCCACATCGATCTCAAGCTCTTGCGTGCTGAAGCTCTGTCTCTCTGATTTAAGGCTGTTCCGAACTACAGTTTTCCAGTTCCGAACTTCAGTCTTCTCAGTTCCGAACTTCTCAGAGACTTCTAATCCGAATGTCTGCAGAGTTAGCTTCTCAAGAGATGTCTTCAACAAAGCCCATTTCACAGTGGTTAGTCTACAGAGAGCGGTTAGTGCATCCGAATTTCTTCAGCAACTATGATTCTATTATATCAAAGAATATCAAGCTCAATGGCTGGGAAGATGTTGCGATATCAAAAACCGGCAACCAAGATGAAGTTTACCCAGACTTGCTTGTTTAGTTTTATGAGTCGGTTGCTTTCTTTGTGGAAGACAATAGAGAAAAATTTTCCTTCAAATCGTATGGCAAGACTTATAAGCTATCTTACACCAAGGCTGCAAGCTTGGTAGGGTTGAATTATGAAGGGGAAGCTGAGTTTATCTCGCATGTTCTGCCAGACTCCTTGGGTAGTTTCAACAAGGAGAAAGCCTTAGAAATTCTCGGACTGGATGATGATAAGGCTTCGAAAATTGCAACCCTATCTACAAACTTCCGGATTCTGGAGTTATGGGTGCAAGGGCTTATTGTACCGAGAAAAGGAGACAAGGACAGCTTGAAGAAGAGTGAGATATACATCTTAGATTTCTTGATAAATCAAAGGAAGTTCAACCTGATGAAGCATATCCTTCTTAATCTTGAGAATTTGAAGAAAGGGAATCTGAGAGCTCAGATAGTAATGTACCCGGCAATATTGTCGAAGCTGATAGTTCGGTGCCTTGAGTCCTTCAAGGTTGCTTGCAGTTCTAAACCGAAAGTTTGCAAGATCATGTTGCTCAGTGATGCAACTCTTAAAAGGATGAATATAGCTTTTGACAAGAAGTCTGGCATGTTTATTGATCTTCCTCCTCAAGAAGAAGTGACTCCGAAAGTGGCTGATCCGGAATCGCCTAAGCCGGTAAGGAAGAGGAAGCTGAAAGAAGTGGTAGGTGAAGCTGAAGAACCTAAGTCTAAGGAAGTCCATTCCGCACCTCCTAAGCCTAAGAAGAAGAAGACATATACTGATGAGGTTGCAGCGAAGTGGAGAGCTGACAAGGAAAAGAGGAAGGAAGGAGATCCGCAGTTCGGATTGGATCCCGCAGAGGCTAAAGCTCTGAAAGAAAAGGCTGCTGATGAGCTCGAGAAGCAAGCCAAGGAAAAGAAGCTGAAGAAGAAGTTGTCAGAAGCTGAGGCTGTGCAAGCCTTGTTGAAGTTTAATGAAATGGTTTCAGCAACCATTCCCGTTCCGAGAACTTTTTCTTTGGACTCTCTACCTGAGACTCCAGGAATAAATCTCGATGATCCGAAAGAGGCTGCTGCTAAGAATGCTGAGGAAGTAGAGCTAGTGGAAGAAGTGGAAGAAGCTGCTGAAGGAAGTGGTGAGACAGGAGATGTGCTCAAACAAGTAGATGAATACAAGGGAACTCCTTCGGAACACCTGTCGCTCCGAACATCTGAAGCCGAATCTTCAAAACTAGTTACTCCAGTAATAGAAGGAAAGGAAGGAGAGGAAGAAGTTTCTTATCATGGAGAAGAAGAACATCTTTCACTTGATGCTGCTCAGAAAGAAAATATAGAAGTTGTTGATGAGGAAGATTTGGTTGTTCAAGTTTCTGACAGTGAGAAGAAATCTCCGGAACAGGTTTCTATTCCGAAAAAAGATAAGGGGAAACAAGTTATTGCTGATACCCCGAGTTCAGAAAAGAGTATGAGGAAGGAAGCTGGTAGTTCTTCAAAGAGGAAGTTGGAGCTTATTGAAGAAGAAAATTCTCCTAGCAAGATGTCAGATTCGGAATCATCTTCGTTGGGGCACGATTTTGTTGTTCAATCCTTGAAGAAGTTGGTGGGAACCATTCCGACTTTCTCCAGTATTGATTCTCGGTGCCAGATGCTCCAACATACGCTGAATCAGAAAACCGATTCCGTATCCATGGTAATGGATAAGTGTGTTGAGATAGAAGCCCAGTTCAAAAATTTCTTCATTGGTTATGAAGCCCATAAAAGATCTTGCAAAAGGATGACTAGCTGGTCGAAGAAGAATGTGGAAGAGATGAGGTTGCTGGATGAGTTTCAGGAGAATGTTAAGGATGCTTTTCAAACCGAGGATAAGAAGTTTCATGAGATGACTGCATCATTCGATGAGAAATTGGTAGAGGAAAAGAACATTCGGAGTCAGGAAGTAAGAGATCTGAATGGAAAGCTTAACTCTGTTAATCAAAGTTGGAAATTTGAAAGGGATCATCGGATCAATTTTCTAGAAAGGATAAAGTCTCAGGAAGAGAAAATGGAAGCTCAGGAAGAAAAGTTGAAGGCTCAGGAAGAAATCATTCAAGCTCAGTCAGCAAGGATAGTTGCCTTAGAAAAGCAAGCAGAGGAAGATCATAAGGACCTCAAAAAGATCAAGACTATTCTCAAGGGGCTGATGTCGAAAGAGAAAGATTCCAAATGAACAATCCGATCTTTTTGTTGTAATCTGTTTTTGTTGCTGACATTTCAAATTTAATGAGAATCGTGCTTGTTGTTCTGTTTTGTTGTTGTTACTAATCTTTCAGGTACTTTGTTATTGTTTTCCATTCCCTCCAAATTCTTTTTGAAAATCACAAAGGGGGAGAAGGAAAAGATCCTTAAGAAAAAGAGGAAATCTATTAAGAGTTTTTCAAAGGGGGAGAAAGGAAAATACCCAAGGAGAAAGAACTCTAATAAGAGTTTGTTTAAGGGGGGAGTTTTTATTAAAGAAACATCACTCCGGAAATATGAATACGATCCTTAGAGATTCAAAGCCTAAGGGGGAGTTAGTCGTATTCATCTATATTCTTAAACCAAGGGAGATAAGCTTTAATTTGTTTCTTTCTTCATAGAATAGTTTTTTTTCGTAAGGATGTTTGTGCTTTCCAAAAAGGGGGAGATTGTTGAGTCAATAAGGTTTTTCTTATGACTTTTCCATTCCTTCTTGTTTTGAAAATCACAAACACCTTATCTTTAAGGAAAATCGCTTTTGTAAGGAAAATTGCTTTTATAAGGAAAAATGTTTTCTTAAGGAAAAACGCTTTTATAAGAAAAATTTATCCTTATCATATTTTCATTAATATTTTTTTCTTAAGTATGAAATTCGGATTCACTTTCTCGGAATCATTAAAACTGATAAAAAGCATTCTGTTTTAGGGTTCGGATTCTGGACAAGAACTATAAGGAAGTTTCACTCCGAATTCCGGTTATGAATTCTGACTAAGTTCTATTCCAGATTCAGGATACGAATTCTAATGAAGAATTCTCATTACGAATTCTGAAGAAGAATTCCCATTACGAATTCTAATGAAGAATTCTCATTACGAATTCTCATTACGAATTCTGAAGAAGAATTCCCATTACGAATTCCAATCAAGAATTCCCATTACGAATTCTAATGAAGAAATCTCATTCCGAAATCTCATTACGAATTCTGATGATGAATTCTCATTACGAATTCTGATGATGAATTCTCATTACGAATTCTGATGACGAATTCCCATTACGAATTCTGATGACGAATTCCCATTACGATTTCTGATGACGAATTCCTATTCCGAATTCCTATTCCGAATTCTCATTCCGAATTCACTCATTAAACAGAATCTGGATATCATTGTTTTATACACTCTGAATTTGTTCACTCCGAACTTTCACTCCGAAATTTCTATTCCGAACCTTTATGTTAGAGTTTAAAACGATGTCGTACTTTCTGTTACACTTACTTTGTTATAAAACGATGTCGTCCATTTTGTTATAAACTAACCGTTGTCTAAGTGACACGTGTACAGGTCCCTCCGAACTTTAAGGGAAATATGACCGTTGGAGAAGGAGCCGACCTCACCTATAAATAGGAGCTCATTTGAAAAAGCTCAAAACGGATGGATGAACATTTGGACTTTGTGCATACATGCTGTTGAAGTGATTTCTAGAGAGAGAGTCTCTTATTAACTCTCAAAGCTTCGTGCGACTCCGAATGTTGGTGATTACATTCGAGGGCTTCCGGGGATAGGAAGACAGAGGTGCCGACTACCTTAAAGATCGAGGGCTTTCTTGCTGAGAAAGACAGAGGTGCCGACTACCTTAAAGATCGAGGGCTTTCTTGCCGAGAAAGACAGAGGTTGCCAACTACCTTGAAGTTGAGGGCTTGCGGGGATAGCAAGACAGAGACACCGATCTTCGTATCGAGGGCTTACCCTGGTGTGGGTAAGACAGACTTGCTTGAAAGTATAAATCAAGGGACCTTTATCCAAGGTTGTTGGATACCCTTCTCTTTGGGTTAAAAGACTATCATCTTGTTACTAGTAGTTCTTCTACTTGTACTTGTTTTATTCCGCTGTTTTTTTTTTGTATCTTAAGGAAAGTATAATTTTCTTATACTTCCTTACTTACTCTGATTAGTTTAGATTCTATACGCTTTAAGGTAGAATCTCATATTGTAACTTTTGTTAAGTTTCAAATTCCGGAACCATATTTCCGGAACCTTCTTTTGGAATCTCTTTCCAAGTTTAGTTCGGTGTTAGAGGTGTTGTGAATCAACTTAGTTTAACTTTGTTAAACTTAGTTCTTTCCTTTTCTTAAGGAAACTCTAGTTATTCATAACTAACTTTAAAGGTTCCAAAGGAATTTTTATAGTATACAATTCACCCCCCCTCTTGTATATTGAGCATCTCATATTATATTTCGATCCTACAGTGACAAAGTATAGCCACCGGTTACTATGGATCATTCATCCTAGTGCCACCAAGATGTTATATGATGCGCGTTTCCAGTTCCGGTGTCTAGGTATGAGGTAGGACATATCTGAATTTGTATTGTGGAGTTATTCCTCTCATCAAGCTAAAGCTGAGCACAAAAGACCCTCCAGTTTTCTTCAGAAAAAATAAATTCCTACCTACAAGTGGGATAAGATCACCATGGATTTTATTATCATCTTACCTTGTACCTCCCAGGGTAGAAATTATATTTGGGTAGTGATAAATAATCTAAACAAATCATTCCATTTCATTCTAATTAGGGATTTATCCATGTTGATTTATTTGGGTCGACTATATATTCTGGAGGTTGTGATGATTTATGAGGTATCATCAGAAATTGTTTTTGATAGGGACCCCCATTTAACCTTGTAGCTTTGGTAAGTACATAATAAGAAAATGGGATCATATATCAAGTTGATCATAACATACCATCCTCAAATGGATGGTCATCAATATCGGGTGAAACATATTTTGAAAGATAAGCTTTGGGAATGTGTGTTGGATTTTTTTGGTTCATGGGATATCCATTTAAGATTGGTTGAGTTTTCATATAATAGTAGATACCAATCCCATATTTTAATTACTCCTTTTGAGGTTCTTTATGGTAATAAATTTCAATATCCTTGGTGTTGGGCTGTGGTGGGGGAGACTTCATTGTTGAGAATAAACCTTGTTTGGGAGATTTTTAATAAATTCAACTTGATCAGTAATCATTTTTTGATATCTTAGTGTTTCTATAAGTCTTATTCTAATCATAGGAACCAAGCCTTGGATTTTTATGTGGGTTAATTGGCCTTCTCAAAATTTTCACCTCACTTGGGTCATCATCATTTGGGTAAGAAAGGGAAGCTAACACCGAGGTATGTTGGACCTTTTGAGATTATTTAGGAGATTGGTAAGGTGAAATACATATTAGATTTATTATATTAGTTAACATCAAATCATTATTTGTTCCATGACACCATGTTGAAAAAGTACAACTCAAATCCATCTCATCTGTTGAATTGGGAATAGTTAGAGTTGGATCCTGATTTCTTAGTGTTTGAGCATGCATTGCAGATTGTGGATTCATCAGATAAAGTGATTTATAAGATTTCCATTCCATTGTTATTGGTTCTTTGGAATCATTTTAATTATATGAATGATAATTGGTAGATAATTTATTTGTTTCATACATAGTATCTATTTTTATTCTTTGATCAAGAATCGAGTTGACATTGTGGGGACAAAAAGTTTTCATGGTGGGGAGAATTGTTATATCTCTTTTTTCATTTTGAGGTATTATTTTCTTATATCTATATTTCACCTTTATTTTCCCATGTATTTTTAAATAAAAATTCATATTTTGGGTTTGAAAATATGTGGTTCATGGTTGGAACATGGTTAAGAGAAATTGTGCACCCTTTTCTTGGAAACTGAGGAACTTATATCATTTTTAGATAGTGGAAAATCATATATTTTTCACACTATTTGTCCAAAATGGTGGGATAACTTTGTGGAATGTCCCTCTTAGACAGTAAGGGGTTCATAGTTTAGAAAAATATGTTGGAAAACCATGCGACTTGTCCAGTTTATTAAAAAATTTATTTCTATCCTTTTCCCCCCTTTAATTTTTAAACACTAAACACCCCTAATCCTCCCCATTTGGGATTCTTCAACCATGGATCCTCCCTCGTCCTTCCTTTCTTCTTTTGATCATAAATATTTGGGTGGATTTTTTGGGTTTAATTCAATGATTCATCAGGTAAGTGTATTCTCCCTTGGTTTCTCCATCTTTCATGGGTTCTTCGTCCCTCTTTCTCGAGGTTTCTTTTTTCCTGTAGTTGTTTGACACTAAAGTGGGTTTGAACTTGTGATTTTGGGGATGATATTGATGATTTTTTCATTGTCTTGACTTTATGTGGTATTTTTGTGGTTTAGTTTCGGTTTTATACCAATTTTTGAATGTTTCCAAGTTCCACATAGGTGATTATATGTTTTAGAATTATTAGATGATTTTTGTATGATTTCTTTTATTCTAGAATGTGTGAAATGGGATGCATTATAGGCGAGAAATGTGTTATAAAAAGGATTTTAGTTACATATGTGTCAAAAATGAGGTTCTAAATTAAATTAATTGTATTTCATGTGTTCATCCAGGTATTTTTTAATAAATGTGTTCTATAAATTGTGTAAGGGGTGACAAACATGCTTTAAAATGGATTTGGTGTGATTTTGAATTTGAAAGAGGTTTTTCTTAGGAGAACAGGTGGTTTTATAAGTGCATTTACATTTCTTGGTCATGCATGTGAATTTAGTGAGTTATAAGATATGTGAAATTATAATTGAGAATAAAGGGAATCCTAGGTGTCTAGATGGATGGGATAGGACTAGTACACTAGTTGAAAGAGATGTGGAATGAACCCTATTCATATTTTAGGATTTATGATTACAAAACTAATTAAATTATTATGATTATTGGATACAATTAGATCATTGGATGTATTCCTATACAGTGACTTTTACATGAGAATATTGCGCGTTATGATTAATATACCTTGTTTCATTGAGATACGAGGTTACTAGTGTCCCACTAGTGCTAGTACCTATAGTGATTTCCCATGGTGCTCTTGTGTTGTTGCACCAACCGTCGACATACAATGCACTTTACACTTTTATTAATTCTTAGATCATGTTTCTTTAAAATTATTTTTTCCTTAAAACATTTTATTAAAAATGTTTCGATGTCCTTCATTAAGACTTGGATAGTGATTTATCTTCTAATGTTGTGGCATGAAATCATTATTTTGGGTGGGATTATATTTGGATTTCAATCATACCCAAATTAGACCTTGGTATGTAATTATACGTTGTTATGTATGACCACGGTAAAGGAATGATTTATTTAGGTGATGGTGGATCTAGTTTCTAGTGTTTCACTTCTTGTAGGAGTTGGTTGTGGTGGCTTGTGGGTAATGTCCATATTGTTGCATATAGGTTTTTGGAATAGTTTTGTGGTATAACGCCCCGACCCCAGCTACCCAGATTCGGTGCATTACTTTGTAACATTGGCATGATCATGAAAGATCAAGTCTCAAAAGACCGATTAGTTTAGTAGCCTTGGAAACACTAGATACATTCATAAGTATTACATTACATCATTAAGTAAAACAAAACTACAACATCTTCTCTTCATATCCCCTTATATTATCCCTGTAGATCATTCATAATATACTTCTTCACATCCTGGAAAAATTAAAACATTGAAAGGGGTGAGCTTAGATGCTCAGTAAGGATAACAATATAGCGGAAGATTTCATAAATGAACATTAACATTTAAGTCAATGTATAACTAAAACAAAAGCCTTTTAAACTTGAACATTAGCATAATATGGCAAAAGTAAAATGAAATAATTCCATTTACTTACTCACATGGATATTCTACTAGTCGAATAATCACATGAAATATCAATAACCACTTTCATAATGATGGAATGCATAATGTCAGACTATCATAACCACGTAGCCAAGGCCTCGTGCCAAGACTACAAATAATATTTTGTCAAGGCCTCGTGCCAAGACACTAGTTTGTCTCATGATACCTACCAATGCATCGAGGATCTATAGTGGGCTCCACCCGTCACTTATTAAGTCCAATGCATTCCTCATATGAATAGGTTTAAACGTATCATAAACCATAACATAATTGTATCACATAAAACATGCATAAAGGAAACATAACATTTCCACATTTCAATCACAAGATATAAACACATTGATATATTAAAACATTATCAAAACCATTTTTGATACAAAAATAAATGAAAGTTAAAACTTGGTTTTTATTTTTCATTTAAAAAAAAGTTATGGCTTGTAGGGGAAGTCGAAACTCAAATAATGGTCACGGCGGCAGAGAAGTCATTGTCGCCGCATACGTACGAAAAGAAAAACATTCCTTTTTGTCGTTTAGTAAAACGCTTAAAATAAAAAGATTCCTTTTGAATAAATGTAAAAGTCAAAGGGGTTTATACGCCGTATAAAAGAAAGTTGTGTATAAAACCAAATATGCCTCAATGAAAGGAGATTGAGACGAAGTCTTTACAAAGATCATTTTTTTTAAATAAAATAGATCTATTATGTGTATTTACTATAAGTACACATAAATAAAGTACAAATACATGATAGGACATAATAATATCATGACATAATTTGAAAGTAGGAGATTAACCCAAAGAACGAAAATTGGGTTAAGAAGTTCCCTTACCTTGTGTCCTGTCTTGACTCGACCGTTCTTTAACCTCCTGAATAATAAACTAGAGTTAATTTATAGTTTCTTAAGAACCTTTTCAAGTTTCTTATTCCTTTAATATCACTTATAACCATGTTATGAACATTATGTAATTATTTAAGTTAATAACGGTTTTTTTGTCGATCTTTGGTACTTGAGTCAAAAATAGACTTCTTATAATTACAAGTTGTTCATGTGGTGAAATATCCGTTATATCCATAATTATATTCATGATATAGATATCATATATCTCATATATATCCAGTATATACATTCATTCATAATATTACATGACATTTAGAGGTAAGAAATGAAATGCACCGTTCATGGAGACGGTAAGCCGTACGTATGCATGAACGCTACTTTCATTTCTATTTCATATTTAATGGAATGAAATCATAATTATATAAAGGTATATTAAAATTACTGTATAATATCATATATAATATCATTTACTCCATCCTTTATACATCCCACATATGGCATTAACGATTCAAATCACTTTGAGGGGGTGGTAGTCCGCACTTCCTAAAATGAAAATATCGCGTTTACCCATAATGGAAACAATAAAGGTATTCCATAAATGAAAAATACAGAACCTTAAGTAAAACATAAACATATTATATATCATATATATAAATATAGTGACATCTTAATGGCCACCTTTGAAGGTGTTATATGAGTGTTGAACAATCATCGTTTCGTGAGGCAGAAATTCGCCATCCACGGAAATAGTATGTTCTTTAACCATTAGATGTAGGTGTGTGTAAGTGTAGCTTGAATCCTTCTTATAACAAAATCCTAGTATATTGAGGATACTGTTGTTGTTACAAATTAAATTAATAAAAAGATTTTAGGGGGTTGGAGAAGAAAAATAAAACAAAATAACATAAGAGATGACATTACCTTAAAATAGGGTAACTCTTTTGATTTGAGCCAAAGGCTTCCTTGGGAAGAATTATGCCCAAAGTGAGGCTTCTAGGAGTAAGTTAGGGAAGTTGGGAGAGTATTTGGTCAGAGTTTGGCCGATCCAAAAGGCTTTGAAAGTGTGAGTAAGGTGGTAGTGGTGGGGGCCTTTTATAAGTGGAGAGGATGGGCACTCTTGGAAAGTAATAAAATATTACTTTATTATACAATGCTTTTCGGATTCTAAAGGTCCCACACTTATATAATTAGAGTCTAAGGTGATAAGGTTTCGAAATATACTCATACAATAGGTTTTTGACAAGTTTAAGCCTTGTATTTTACATTATCTTTTCATTTTATTTAAATCGTTAATTAATGAGGTAATCGCTGCATCATCATGGTGTCATAAATAATTTAATTTATTTAATGTCTAAAAATTATAAAAAAATTATCATGATGTCGTAAATCTTTTTATATTTCTAATTAATATTTATAGTCAAAAATATGTCTTGTATAACCCCATTTAAAAATTGTTTTATTAAAACAACTCTTGTTTGTGACCTTTTTATTTTAACATTAAATAAAAAGGTATTTATGTCCTTTTCCTACCAAAGTGGCTCCATGGGGTCCCCAAGTTGACCCGTGGATTGTATTGGTCGTCCATTACTCATCCAATAGGGGTAGGAAAAGTGTCAAGGTCATTCCATATTTTTATAATACTATTTTTACCTTAAATTTCACTAATTACCTTTAATCGCGATTAATTAAACTTAAAAGTTACTATTCACTAAAAATTATTTTTATCCCATTGAACCACATTTTACTTACTAATGACAACCATGTATGTCAGATTTTTGAAAATCAAATCACAGAAGTGGTAATATTTCATTTAAACAAAAAATCAGTTTTTTAACTACCACTTAGTGGTTTCACTATTCATCAAAAATTGAAGTTTTTCAGAACAATGCCAAAATTTCACCCTAAGCTATAATTGATATTCCGAATCCAAAAATGGTGTCTATTTTACAAAATTCCAAACATATAAGTTTCATTAATTAATTTTATAATTAATTCCCGCTGTCACAACAAATAGCGTGTTTTTAAGAAACAATATATATCAAAAGATTGACAATTGTTTATGTCCAATTTCAAAGTGAAATTAATTATAATGACCACCATTAGATAAAATAGTAAAAATATATTCTAATTATACTTTAAAACCACTCAATAGTATAATTTATCACTATAAATTATTTTGATTAAAAAAGTTGTTTTTATGTATCTTTCACTATTCATAGAAAATTGGAAGTTCTCAGAAAAATACCAAAAATTCAACATAGGCTAATTTCGATATTAAGAATTAAAAAATGAAGTCCATTTTGAAATATAAAATTTCTATAATTTTAAAAAGTGGTTTTTAATATTCATAACAGCTACTTTGATTAGTCGCGGTGTGTTAGAACTCGAAGTTGCGTACAATACAAGCTATTGCATTATTGAATGAGAAGCGTATCGTGGAAGCTCGGGGTGTTACATGTGGTACTCTTCCCATTGTATTACTTTTTAGTTTTGTAATATGTTGTAAAATTTGAATCTAAATATTTTTTTACCACTTTTGGTTATGATTATATAGTTATTTTTTTTTTGTTTGTTATGGTTGGTTGTTTATAATTATGTAAATGGGTGAAATTGTTCCCAATGCATGTTGTGATACCTGGGAACTTGTTTTCAGCCATTGGGGATTGGGAACGCCCTTCGGTCCATGTTTTGGACTGGTATAGGTGTTAGTTTGGATGTTATCCTAGCTTGTTTAGTGAAAGTTATAACATATTATCTCATGATTTTTAATAATATTTCATTAATTCCATTTGTTTCTGTGTTAATTATATCATTTTTCATGCATGTTATATAGAAAAATTTCTTTTTATTATGAATATGATATTGATAAACCATCCCCAAAATTATATTAATGTTATAGATATAATATTTATTTATTATTTACAATTTTTGAACCATTATTGATAAGTGGACATTTAAAACGAATAACATCGCTTCATGGAGATAAAAGTTCATACCTACAAATGAGAAAAATTGTAATCCACTTTATACGTGAACGAGTAAGAAATTAGATGATATATTAATTTTAAATAATTAATTCCATTTCATATCTATAATATATATTCATTATTTTAATCATTATGACTATCAATGTGAGTCAGTAATGGAAAATAAATTACATCAGTTCGTAGGGAGGTAATATATTGTACAAAAGAGTGGTGGATTTTTTAACCATTTGATTGAGGAGGAGATTAAAAATATTACTCTATAAACATAATAAAATCTCCTGATTTGGCATATTCTAGTGATATTATATTGGAATTGATAATAAATAATTTTTGGTGATAAAAGAAAAAGTAAAAAATAAGGATCTTAGTGAAGATGATTAAGTTTTGTTAGAAAAATCTCAATTAGATATCATATAATGGAATATACGATTGTATTTTGGGAAGATAAAAACCACTATAATATAGGTAATTATGTTGGGGGAGATTTTGGCATATTTTTTCTGAGATTAATGGATTTAAAGGTCTAAAAAAGTGACGTGATGGGTGCCATTTTTTAATTGATGAGGAGTGAAATTTGTTTAAAAACCCAAAACTATTCAATAAGGTGAAGTCACTCCCAACCCATGTTCCTAAAAAATGATAAATAATTGGGTGATGGGAATGTAAGATTTATCCCCACATGAAAAAGATATGTTTTAAAAATGGTATTCCCTTATCCTTAATGTTTACATATATTTACCCATTTAGTTTTCCCCATGATAAATAGTTTTTTTACATTCAAAATTCATCTCTTAAATCTTAAAAAATTTGAATTATTAGATTATATTGAAATAATTAATCTAAATATAATATCCTATTTATCCAATAAAAAATCTTATGTTTTATTTAATCAATTTTAACACAAGAGCATGTAATAAACAAAACTGTGGTTTAACTTTAATTGTGGTAAATAAATGCTATTCTAGTTATTAATCAATAGGACTAAAGATTAAGGTGAAAATATAATATAATATTTATTATAATGTCTTTTAATATGGTATCTATTATATGAAATTAAATTCTGAAAAGTGTCATGATTTAATTTTAATACAAACCAGCAAGAGAGATGAAAATGAGTTTTTAAAAAGAAATTTTTTCTTACGTATGAAATGAATTTATATCAAAATGAAACATAATATTGATTCAAAGGTGTTGAATTATATTAAAAAAATAATTTAACTGATCTTATTTCTAAACAATTTAATTGAAAATTTGACCTTTCATATTCTTTAAAAGGAAAGTTAATTTTCAATATAAATCAGTATATTCCAATATTCATCAAAAAGTTAATCTCTTTACAAAATTTAAAAAATTACTATAAGATAATATGAACTTGATGACTAAAATAATTAAGTTAATTTGTTTAAAAAAATTCTAAAATTTGTAAAAATTAATTTTTGTATAATTTCACTAAACACGACAGAACCAATTTTTTAGAAATATATATTTTTTAAAGAAGAAACTCAATTTATTATTATCTAATGATGAGAGAAAATATTAGATGAATGATAATTTTTTTTGAATATATAATATCTAAGTTATATTAAATAATTGACCAACATTTATTAATTTAATTTTTATAAAAGAGGAACATTACATGAATAGTTATTTTTTTCTAAAATATATTTCTTTTACTTTAAAATGATTTTTATTTTCATTTACAATCTATTGATAATAAATAAATTTATTTTATACATGTGTATACCATATACTTATCATAATTTAGTTATTCATATTCATATCCTCAAATTTTTCTTCTAGTTTTTAAGAGGTATATTTATATAATATATTGAATGTGTCTTTTAGGGTCACTATTTCATTCCATATATGTATTTGAACACAATTTTATTCTATTAAAATTTTGGGGTGTTACTTTCTCCCCACATATAATAAATTGAATCATCTCAATTATAAATTCCACTCCAATATCAAGGTTTCGATATTTGAAAATACCATTATTGAAAATTTGCATCATAAAAAGGACCAACAATACATCCTCTTGATAGGTGTGAAATGGAAGTACAAATTTTATCAAGAATAATACGTAACTAGGATTACAAGTTGGGAAAAAAATAATGGGATGTTAAAATATCGACATAGAAGAAAAACATAAATAATTATATAGAGTGATAAAGATCATTGATAATAAGAAACTGAATGATCCAGAGAAGGTTAATGACCACAAAACCATAAATCAGTGCTGATTTAAAAGTCCATTGATACATATGATTTGATGGTAATAGGATGAAAATTTTGATTCCAGATCATTTTATAAAATATTATGAATTATTTTAAGGTATTAGTATACAAGGAAATATACATACATGATATATTTTTATTTCATAAGAACAATTTAAGCATTTTTTATTCATTGATCAACTTCTAATTCACCTCCCAATCAACAGAATGAATATCCAAATATAATTTTTTTCCCCTGAAACATTAAACTTTACTTTTTAATAAATTAAAATATCCATAAAAGAGTGACAATTCATTTCATCCATCTCCAAATGTTCACTGAAACCAAAATGGTCCTAATAAGTTATCCAATATAATATATAAACATATGAAACCTCAATAGTAACAACCAATGTTCAACATAACATTAAACCATAAAATAATTTAAGTAAAATAAATGTCATATTAATCATATCATAAAATATGATAGTGTTAGGCGTTTCAACATTATATCCATTTATATGTGAATTCAAACACCACATCCCTACCAAATGTGAAATATTTTAACCCGAAATTGGTTTTTAGATTTTTCAAAGAAAAAAATACATTTCATAAAAAATTCCTAAAAATACAATAAACATCATAAAAAGTAACATTAGTCATCAATTCACATTTAAACCACTATGTTTATCTATAATGTTTTTTCCATGAAATCAAATAATCATATTTGAATATTATTACTGTAACATAAATTATCATAATAATCCTATTTTTTATCGATACTTATAAAATAATAATAGAGTATCATTCCTAAAATAATACTTCATGATGAAACTTTGTTTTACACAAACTTGAAACTAAATAAAAATCTTCCAAAACTTCCTTAATCACATGAAAACACCATACTAAAAACCTCAAAGGGGTGTTAAATACTTTGAAGTTATGATCAACCTTTAAATCACAATAACATGATGGTATGCATATATCTTGATCAAATCATAGTGAAGATATATAGGGTTACAAAAATGAACATAGTCTTTAGATGTTTCATGATTCTTATAACTGAATTAACAAGGATGGAAATTATTCTACAATATATTTTGTGAATCCTAATTCATATATACTTAAACACTTTTATATAATGTATTGGTATAACACAGGTCATTCCATGGTCTAAGAGTTAAGCTTTTCAAGATGGTATTGAATAAGATAATTCCCAAGTTCCCACATTCCAGAAAACATACATTAAATAGATCTCTATGATGAAATTTAATTCTCTCTATTGAACTCCCCACTTTTAATCATCAATTCATAACTCGATACACTTATCTTCAACATAAAATAATTTTAATATTAGTTTGATACATTACATTGAGGCACTCATTAAAATTTATGATATAAAGGTAATAAATAATACTTTCCTACTTAGTCTCCACCAATTCATCACTAAGTAGACTCCATCCTACTTTTATATGGTGATTACAAGATTTGGTTAAGGTATAGAATGTTAAACATATATTAGGATAAATCATTTGGAATAATCATGATATATTTCACTATAGTCATTACCCAATTTGGATGCTCATTAATATCACACTATCTATGATATTAAATTCTAACATGATTAATTAGGGTTCTAGCCACTAATAAAATCTAAAAAAATAATATTTTTAGAACTAATAATCATAATGGGAGAACTATATAATATTTTATAGGATTTGTAAATCATGAAACATTCATTTCCTTCTATTTCACTAAAGGTTTAACCTAGTTAAATCATTTTCATATACTATTTGAATCCTCTGTAATTTCTTGTAAGGATACTATGAATTATCCAAATCATATCCCTTATTAGTTTAAAACTAGGTGTAAAGTAATTTATGTTATTTTGAACCATGTGATGATCAAGTAAATACTGAATTATTCTTTTTCCAAGTCCATACCCTTAGGTACAACTTTTAAAGAAACATTTACAATTTTACTATCTAGATATGGATTTCTTTATTTTATAACATAAACATCCTTTTATTTTAAAAATAAAACAATATGTTTGATAGTACACAAGATATTCCACATCGATATTAAATAAACAACTAAATATTGATTAAATACGAATGTTATATCTTATCCATTTTATTGATGGGTATGAATAATAATAATTTATTTATCAAATATATATAATGGGATAACTCTATAGGAATTTATTTTTATGTTCATAGATTATAAGGATACTTTTTTTAGTAAAGTAATTTTATTCTTCAAAAATGAGTTTTTCTTATTTTTATGAGTTATTTTCCATAAGTGATAGAAACTTTATTCAATAAAATATATTTAATTTTTTTAATTAAAAATTTCAATATTATCTTAGGATTAATTTTTTATAATTATTGAAAAATATTTCTTTTATTGAATAGTGAAAAAACTATTTTTTATTGAAAACTGTATTTTCACCAATTTAAAAGGTAAAATTATGTTTTGGATTAACTTTAAATTTTAGTTAGTTTTTTTAAAAAAATCCATTTATGGTTTTTGAAATGTTTTTTATATTTTAATTTTGTATAAAAACATTTTATATTTTAAAAGGACATTTTTATGAAAAATTTCTTTACATTGTGTTCTATTGGATTAATTTTATATTAAATTATGATACTTATGTATTTTTAATTTTTAAAATTATATTTCATATTTTGAAAAAGTGGGTCTAAAATTTTAAAAAATGTCCCATTTATTTTTTTCTAATATGAATAGAAACATTGTTAATTTTGGCAACCACGATTAGGGGTAAATCACATAGTTTTGGTTAAAAATAAAATTTATAACAACAACCATATGAGAAAAAAAATAAAAAATATTTTTTTTATGATTTTATTAATAACATAATCATACAATGGATGAATTTTTGACCTACTTTAGAAAATTAGAAAAGATTATGAACTGTATAATATTTTATTTTTATGAAAATTCAGATATGGCACACTCATGCTTTTAATTACTCTAATATTTTTAATATGGTGTTATATAGAGGGTATTTTGGAAAAAAATTGTATTTTTAAATCATAAGGAAGAGAATTTATCATGTTATTTTATCATTAACATTTAGTGAATAAATAATTACCGTAAATTCTTGCAAAATACTGATACACTAATTATTTAGTTAATTGACTAATCAAATGAATGGTAATTAAAATATTAAAATAAATATAATTTTATATAATTAATTTGATAAATTAATTTTATTAAATAAATTGAATATTTATGTATATAATGAAATAGTTTTATCGAATAATAAGTGTTATATTGAAATTATTATAGTCAATGTAATGAATAGTTCTAAAAATTATCATTATTGAGTTTTTATAATAAATATTTTTTTTAATTATTCATATAATACTCCTAAAAATATAAAATTTATAAAATTTATTAGTTAATGGTTTAAAATTTGAACCATGGTACATTTATGGAATTGTTTACAGTTTATTATCACTATATGGACCCTCCAAGAGAAAAAAACCATGTGGTCATGGTAAGAGTTAATGAAATTAAATAATGGTTAAAACAAAATGATAAGGGTATAAATATATTAAAAAATGTCTAATTTATATTTTTTTACATTATTTATATCCATAATAATCTTATATTGTAAATAAGTCACTTTGGATACATTTCTTTTGAAATCAAATCAATATTAATTTAATTTTTTGAGAAAGTCTATGAGTATCCCTCTCATCTCTTATAAAAGGTCACCTATTCATCTCATTTATACTCCCTTAAAAAACAATTTGGTTCATCCAATATTGAAAATAATACTTTACAATAATCCATCCCCACATTATATAGGTCTTGTTTTAGTCATAATAACAAACTATTTTGGCTTAAGTTGGTAAGAAAAATAGGTTTTCCAAATTGGAGTTATAGTTTTCAACTCGCGTTTTAGTTTTGTTTCTTCATCAAAATCCTTAAAATATTATAAAAGTATG
The DNA here is from genome assembly GCA_963277665.1 of Viscum album. Taxonomy (NCBI): domain Eukaryota; kingdom Viridiplantae; phylum Streptophyta; class Magnoliopsida; order Santalales; family Viscaceae; genus Viscum; species Viscum album. The sequence continues at coordinate 1,848,603,563 of OY728150.1, forward strand.
ATAAAATAATAATTACAATGTATCCAAGATACATAAAAGTTATTATTTTTAGGGAATGAAACATATCCATATTTTAATACATTAAATGGGAAACAATCCATTGTCTATGTGTACGGCGGACTACCGCCTCACTAATCGATGTAATTTGGTATCCATAACCATCTCTCAAAACTATTTACGATGACATAATTTATATTTATATATAATTTTCAGGAAATATTTATCCTTATAAAATGATTATATATCAATTAATTCTAATCATTCCATTCACAAAAAAATGATAAGGTTGTTCGTGCGTATGCGTGGAATACCACCTCCACGAAGCAATGTGATTCATTTTTCATCAAAAAATGAGATAGATGATATATATAATTTTATTTAGATAATTAAAATTATATATGTGATATTTTTATCATTCTAAAAAATTAAATAATACATACCTTTTTTCTTTAATGATCATTGAAAAATAGAAACGTTACACACGCTTATGTACGGACGACCATCTCTATAATTATAACAGAGTTCATTTTTCATAAACATATGTAATGTTTTATTAATAGTATATATGATGTATGAAATTTATAATCAATTCAATAATATTATTGTTTAGTTGATAGAAATTTGTTATCTTTGACCACATTCAACCAACTAAAGTTATTTTGTATTTATGTACTGAATATTCTCAAAACATCCGATGTGAAATTAAGTGATTAAATAAATTTATTTAACATATTAATGTGTGATATAAATTTAATAATAAATATGAAAAATATTTTTAATCAAGTATAAATGTAACATATTTTTATTATTTGTGAATACAAAGAATGTATGTGTCGAGTTGGAATCAAGGTAAGAGACTTTTTAAAAATATCTTTTTATTGTTCCTCTTTTGATTTTTTTTAAAATAGTCAAAAATGATTTTTTAAATTTTATGGAAATATAATAATTTCCCTCTTTTATGACATCTTAATGTTTTGAAGTTTCATTCACAATTTTCAGGTCTATTTTCAATGAAAATGTTTTCCTTTTTATGTGCTTTGTATTTAAAAAAATAAGTGATTTCAAAATGAAAAGACTATATTACTTAAGAATGTTTTTATAATGTCATCATTCATGTTTTATGATTATGATGCAGTTCTTATTAATTTTCATTGATGAATGGTTGTTACATTATAAACTAATGATAGGTGGTTCCATGATAGACCACATATGGGTGGTTATGTTATAAAATCCAATGGAATGGGTATCGAATATATTGTTATTTCATATATGAAATTGTGTTAAATGATTAGGTTTTTTCTAAGAGATAATGGGAATATATTGTGATGTTTATTCCACTATAAACCATGGTTTTTAATCCATTAGTAGCTCTGATGGTTACTCTAAGGTAATGTTTGGGAGTTAACAATGAAAGTCTTGTATTAGTACCTGTGGTGGTTACAAAAATGATGCCCCAAGTTTCTAACATGATTTAACTATGTATTATTTGGTTTTTAAAAGTTTTAATTAATAAAAGTGGTGTGATTTTCATATAAAAATGATGAATTACACAATTTCAAATATAATGCGATAATGGTATTTTTATTATGGATTTTAATGTTTTTCACTAGACTAATGGTATTCTTTCTTTTTATGTACCTTACTCAGCTTTCAATACACATCCAAAGATTCAAATTGTTTCCAATATGAATTAAGGGAGTGTGCGGAAAACTATGAGTTTGAGAAGAAAATTATGAATATTATCATGAAAATAAATCATGTTATATTTTTTTGACTTTTGTTTGTTGGAAAAAATGCATACCGAGTAAAAGTGTCCACTTGTAATGTATGGGTTTACTTTGTAGGAGTTTTTCATAATTCTATAAATCCTTAAACTGAAAATATACTTCGAATTTTATGGAAGTTAATTATCATTCAAAAAAGACTAGAGTATGTAATTTTTAAGGTTAGGTTCTTAGAGTTGGTATTCGATGAGGGTTTAGATAACTTTGGATATTATGGTGTATTTTTTGAGATTAACCTATGAGTGAAAGATACCATCATAGGTTTATAATATTCAGTTTTTTCATAATTTCATTGTCATATATATCCATTTAATGATTTCTGTTATTAAATTTTAAGCTTATTAATGATATTTTTTGAAGACATTTATTATTAAGTTAATTATGAATTATTATATTTTGTGACGAAAATTGAAAGGTACGAGATAACCTACGAGGTTAAATAATTTCTTTAATATTAAACATATAAATGCTAATTTTGAATTATTTTTCTCACATATCTTGAATTTTATAATGATTATTTTAATATATATTTAGAAAAAGGATGACCTAAATAATGTTTGATAATTCATCTCATCCTCAAAGGCCACGAGGTTTAAACCTGTAACCGAAGGGTGAGAAGGGTGCATTGCGTACCAGTGAAATATTATATGTATTGGTTATTATGAATCAATTTTTATGTTTTTAATATTTTAAGGAAAAATTTTATGTCAATTTTAAGAACTATTTATGATACTATGGGATTTTATTTGAGAAATAAAGGTTAAATCAACTTTTGAAATAAAACAAGACCACAATATAGCATTATCGTAATTCTGGTGATTTATGGAAATGATTATAATATCACAAAGATTATGTGATTAGGGTCATTCAGTTTTTAGTATAATACTTTCATACTGATTGAGATGATTTATAGAAAAATTATAAATTTATCTTGGAAGGGAATTTAATAAAATCTCTATGTTTTTAGGGTTAAATCTTATTCTGGAATATATATTTTCTGTATTTTTAGTGATAGTTATTTCTTATATAATCTATATTTAACAATGGTTATTACTTATTGAGATTTTGAGAATAATATTTTTCATAATATAATGGTTTTTTGTTTTTGGGGAAGTATCTAATCTTGTACGAACTATTTTTTTTTTCAAATTTCTAATGATAGGAAGAATAGATAATTATTATTTTATAGATTTTTTTAGCCCTATAAGTTGATTCCAGTTCTTCAGGTAATAAATATTAACATTAATGACTCATAATTTGGTGGAAAATATGATATTATGATGGAAATTGATTAAAGGATGAAATTATACTCATCATATAAGAATATTTCCTTACGTTCTTAATTTAGGATGTAAAATAATTTCTCTAAATTAGGAAAATGATTTTGAAATTAAAAAAAAATATTTGATTAATTTTTTTACTATGAAATCAATGAGATTTTAAAACATCACAAATTTACATTTTTTATAGTTAAATTTCTCCTAACCATATTCTCTATAACTCTCTATCATTCCTCAGGAATGATATTGTATCTTTCTTGTTATTTTTTTCCAACATGAAAAACTAGTATGTGTAATTTTAGGTTACCTTTGTACTTTCCTTTCCCTATTTTAAATATAAAGTTTTAATTATCATTGTTATAATGTGGTATTTTAACTATAACATCCCGATATTTTAAAAGGAAACACTATCTTCAATAGCATAAAAGATACGCCACATCAAGGTTAAATGTTCAAATAAATATTATTAATTAAAAGTGACAATTATAACCTTCCATTTAAATTGGTGGGTATTAATAGAAATAACCAATTTATGAAATAAATATAAATTTCTATCCTAGTATTAATGTATAAGTTTGTTCTTATAAAAAATGGAAAAAAATTAGTATAGTCATTTTATTCATAAAAAAATATGATTTCTTAAAAAATCTATTTTTTCTTCTATTGATGAGTGAATATTATAATTTCAAGAATTTATAGAAAATTTACTTGAAAAAATTTAATTTAATTTTTTAATTAATCATGTCAAAAATATCAATGAATGTATTTTTGAGAACTTTCTAAAAATATTTATTTCTCAAGTGACTCTAAAAAATAATGACTTCTCTTGAAAAATTTATTTTATATTAAGTTATATATAATGAAAAATTATTATTTTTTAGTTATAAATATTCATTTGTTTAATTGGATTATAAATAATCCAATTATTTTTTTAAATGGGTTTTATACTTGAATTAAGCAAAAAACATTTTATATTTAAAAATGGATTTTTTTCAAAAAAATTGTTTTTCAAGGAATTTATTATGTTTAATTTTGAATTAAAATCTAAATATTTTGTATATTGAATATTTAGAAAATTTTTCAATATTTTTAATTAGTGTTTTAATATTTAGTAATAGTTCACCTTTATTTTTTTTTAATATGAATAGTCACTTTAATAATTTTGGTTACCACAGTAATCAGGTAATTTCATATAAAAATAAATTGATAATAACAATCAAGTGACCCAAACACTTACCTAAATCGTATTTTATTAGTGTGTCTATAAAATAGTCACATGATGGTATAATTTATGACCTTATGGGGAAGTTGAATATAATTATGACCTATTTAGTATTTTATTTTAAAAAAATGTCTAATTTTTCACATTTATTCTTTTAATAAATGTAATATTTTCATTATGGATTTATCAAGAGAATATGTTTGAATATAAATATTCTCTTGGATGATAAAATATTATAATAATTATGGTAATTTATTTTTTATTTTTGGTTGATAATTAAGTACTTTAAATTCTTGCACAATGCAGATGTAATAATTATTTAGTTAATGGGAAATAAAATATTTAAATAAAGATACATTTATATATTTAATGTGATCAATGGATTTTTTAGATTAAATTGAAATATAAGGTTTATAATAAAATATTTGGTTCTAATTATATTTTTTATATTAATATTATTAATGTAAAATTATTGAATATGTTAAAAATTAAGATTATTGATATTTTATAATAAAAATTCTTTTATTTAATAATATAAAAATCATAAAAATATTAAATTAATCCAAGTGATTATAATATGGTTTGATATAAACCATTTTCCATTTATGTATTTCTTTTCATTTTATAGTAAACATATTAACCCTCAAATAGTTTAAATTCATGTTGTCACAATAAGAGTTAAAAGGGTTAAAAAAGGTTTAAAAGTAAAATATATATCTATAAATATTGTAAAAACATATATTATTTAAATTTTATTATGATAATAAGACCCATAATAAACTCATATCATAAATAACTCACTCTGGATCCTTTTGGAATTGAAAATTAATTTATATTAATTTAATATTTTAATAAATGCCAAGAGTTCCCCTCCCCTATCAATTAGAGGGCACATATTCTTCTCATTTATTGACACTTCAAACTCCATTTTTTATCTAGGACAAACCCAAATTCCTTAATATAATATATTAAAAAGTTATATTGGTCTTTTTAGGTATTATAAAAAACTTATAAGGCTTAAGGTGCTAAGAAAATTAGGTTATCCAAATGAGAGGTATAGATTTCAACCCAAGATTTTAGTTTTGTCTACTCTTCCACAACAGTCAAATATTAATAAAACAAGAAAAAAATATCCAAAATATCATAAATATATTGATATTTTATTATTTTTGTTTCATTACCCATATACATCTTCTCTTCCATCAAATGGGAAAACACATCATCATTCATGTGTACGATGGACTACCCCCTCCCGAACTAATGTAACTTGTTTCCATCATAGTGTCTCAAGATAGTCCTTAATGATGGAATTAATTTATATAGATAATATTCATGAAGTATTTAAAATTACTAAAATTTAATATATCATATACATTCTTACCATTAAATAAATAAAAAATGATAACGTTGTTCATGCGTATGTGTGGACAACCACCTCCACTAAGAAATGAGATTCGTTTTTCATCACCACATATTATGGATGATTTATATAAGTTTATTGAATTAATTAATATGATATATATATATATATTATATTATGATAATTATGATAAGTTAAAATAATAATTACTTTCTTCATTTAATGATTGCTGAAAAATGGTAATGTTACTAATGCGTATGTATGACCTACTGTCTATATGATTGCAATGTAGTTAATTTTTTGTCACCATATTTAATTAATGAATTTAAAAGTATAATTTATATTTATAAAATATAGTAATTTCATTATTATTATTCTATTTATGATTTTATAATTACGACTTTTTCCATAGTCAACTTACCAAAGTCCTTTAGGACTTATGTACCAAATAACATCAAATTATCTGATGTGAAATTAAATGATTACATAATATTATATAACATTTTATAAGTAAAATAAAGTTAAAAAACATTTAAATGGTTCTTAAGAAAGTAAAAAATTAAAATAAATTTATTATCCAGAAAGATAAAAGACATATTTGATGAATCAAACTCGAGGTATGTGACTTTCTTTTTAAAAATATTATTTTAAAGATTATCTGTCATTCTTTTACCAAAGTCAAAAATGAATGTTTTTTTAACTTATATAAAATGAGTGGATATTAAAAAATTTAAAATAGATTAATTATTTTGAACATAAATTAATCTTTTACATGGTTTTTTAAAATAAAATGTTTTCCTTTGTATGCATGTAGTTTTTGTAAAAATATAATATTTTAAAATGAAATGGTTATTTTCTTTAAGAATATTTCCATGACGCCAACATTCATGTTTAATTATTATGATTTGGATCTTGGAAATTTTTTATAATGATGGTTAGTTATGTTATAAAAAATGATGGGTCGCTCCATGATAAACCAAGGACGTGTTATTATGTTATAAACTAATGACAGGTGGTTCCATGATATATGAAGGAAAAGTTTTTACGTTATAACATCTAATGAACTAGGTACTTCAGAGATGAATATCGACCATATTGGTTATTCCATTCATATCAGTGGTAGGAAAAATTATTTCCCATGATTCCTACATAAATATTATATTTCTATTAATTAGTTTTGGTATTAATATTATTATTTTCAAAAAGGTATGTTAATAATATTTTTGAAAAAGATAATGCCCTTTTGGGGTAAATGATATGCTTTTAAGAATATGTTTGTATGGGTTTTCTCTGGACTAATGGTTTTCTTTAATTTATGAACCATAATGAGTTTTTGGTGCTCATAAAATTCTTTAATTTATTATGATTAGGTATTAAGGGATAGTAGGGATATTTTATGAGTTCAAGAAGAAATTTTATAGATTTGTTATGAAATAAAATCATTTTTTCTTTTAAAGGTTTTTATAGAATAAATATATACTATGTATATGTTTACACATGTAATATGTGGGTTTAATATGTAACATTTAGTCATAATATACAAAAATCTATACCCAAAAATCCTCAGGAATGTAATAATGTGACTTAAAATTTAAAATCACTAGAATATGTAATTTTTATGGTTGGGTCCTAACATTTGGTGTCAAAGGAGGGTTTTAACAAAATTAGAGATTATGATATTTTCTTGTGAGGTTTTGTGAAGTGTTTTGGATACCATCAAGGGTTTAAAATTTAGTGGTTGTTCATAAGTTCAATAAATTACAAAACCCCTTTTAGGAATTATTTTATGTAATTTTAAGGTGATTAATGATATTTTTTGGTGAAAATTACCTTTGAGGTAATTATAGGTTATTAAATTTTGTGAAGAAAAATGAAAGGTAGGAAATAAAAATTTAGGTTAGAAAATTTCTTTAATGTTGAACATATTTTTGTTATTTTTATCTATTTCTTACATTTCAAGGAATTTTAAAATAATTATAATTTTATAAATAAGACAACCCTCATGTCTGGTGACAAACTATTACATCTTGGAAGGTTGTGAGGCTTGAACCCACAACTAGAGGGAAACATGGGTGCATCGCCTACCATAAGACTAATCAACGTACCAGTTAGTATGAAATTTTATTTTTATTTATAATATTTTATAGATGAAGAATAAGTTGATTTTGGGAGCATTTGTTTTATCATAAAGATAACCATGGAATTGGAAATTTATTTGGTAATTAAGTGATTATTGTTAGTTTAGAAGAATATCACTATTTTTTTTCTCTATATGATTAAGGTAAAAAATTACAATTATATTTTATTAGAGGAATAAAGGTTGAATTGTATTTTGTAAGAATATATTTTTTATTATGGATTTATGGTGATTTACATTATTTATATAAATGATTAGCATATCTTGGATATAATATGTTTAGGTTGTGAAATTTGTGGTATGAGGTTTCAATAGTAATTGATGTTATTGGGAGATAAATGTTAAAATAAATCTTGGAATACTCTATGATCATATCCTTCTAGTTTTTTTGGATTGAATTCTAATATAGATTTTTTTAGGAATTTTTAGGATATTTATTTATTGAAAGATCTAAATTAAACATTGGGTAATTCTATTTAATTTTAAAGATTAATGTAGATTTTCATCATATAAATTTATAATATTTTTGTATAATTATCATATAATATATTAAAATTGTGGTTTGGTTAATTCCAAAATATATGAATAATAGATATTTATTTTTTATGGATTTTATTATTCAAATAAGTTGATTCTAATTCTTCAGGCATGAAAATTTCATCAATAATACAAGTTTTTCGGAGAAATTGATTAGAGTGGGGTAAAAATTTATTAAAGAATGAAATTATACACGTTATGTAATTACATTTACCAATTTTTTTTATAAATGGTAATGAAATTCCTCAACTCTTGGAAAAGGATCTAAAAATAAAAAAATTATTTTTTTATATTCATACCAAAAAATCAATGGGCTTTTAACCAATAGAAAATTTAGGATTTTTTATGGTTAAATTTCTCATGACCATGATTTATGTCACTCAGTTTCAGTATTTTGGAGTAAGAATTATCTTCCATGTCCATGTTTTCCATCATACAAACCATCTATGTGTTATGTTAGGTGACCTTCAAACTTTTTCCACTTTTATCAAGTGGATGTTTTATTAATCATGTTTATGATGTGATATTCAAAAAAAGGTATTTCAAGAGGTAAAACCTTGTTATTGAGATTGAGTTCAAAATAGTGATGTGAAAATTTACAAAAGGGGTAGAGAATGTGAAATATTGATATTTTAAAGGGAAACACTATCTTCATTAGCGCATAGAGAAGCCCCATCAATCTTAAAAGAAGAACTAAATTTTATTATTTAAATGTGACCGTTATAACCTATATGTCAAATTGGATGGTATAAATTTGAATAAATAATTTATAAAATAAATAGAAATTTAAAAATAAATATTAATTTATTGGTATTTTTTTAAAAATAATCTCACAATTTTTAATAATTCATTTTATTTTTAAAAAAATATATTTTCTTCAAAAATGTGTTTTTCTTCTTTTTAGGAGTGAATATAATAATTTATTGAAGTTATAAAAAATTTATTTGAAATTTTTTTTGAATTAATCTTGTCAAAATTATCTTAGAATTATTTTTTAATAATTTTTTAAAAATATTGTTTTTTAAAGGATAATGAAAAATATATATTTTTATTGAAAACCCGATTTTATTTAAATATATTTAATAATTAAAATCATATTTTTTATTAGTATTAAATTTTTATTAGTTAACTTTTCTTTCAAGTAATCCAGTTATTATTTTTGAAACTGATTTTTAACTTAAATTAGTATAAAAATATTATATATTTAAAAAGGGCATTTAAATTTTTTTTCTTTTTATTTTTCTTATGTAATTTTAAATTATGTTTATAAATTTATGTATTTTAAATTTGTTAAATTTATTACATATTTATAATCAGTGGGGACAAATTTCCTAAATAATTCAGTTTTATTTCTTATCATCTTGAATAGTAACTTCAATAATTTTGGTTACCAAGGTAAGAGGTAAATCAGGTAATTTAGACAAAAAATTAAATGATAATAACCATCACGTGACACAAAGAATATTTAAATATTAATTTTTGAGTGTATCTCCACTATAATCCTCCAACAGTTGAATTTATGTCATTTTGTGGCCACTTGGATAAGATTATAATAGTTATTGTATTTTATTTTAAAAAATGTCAAACATGTCACACTCTTGTTTTTAATAATTATAATATTTTTATATTGTTTTTACCCAAATGATATATTTAAATATAAATATTTTTTAATGTAAAATATTTATCATCATAATATTAATTATTTTAATTTTTAGTAAATAAAAAATTTCCTTTAATGATTTCACAATGTTGATTTAATAATTATTTAATTAATATAAATCAAATAAATGATATTAAAATTTTAAAAAGGTAATTTGAGATATTTAATATTATTGAAGGATCTTATATATTAATTTAAAATATTTGGGATATAATAATATATATATTTTTTCAATTTATAAGAGTTATCATGATATTATTAATGTCAATGTAATAAATATCTCTAAAATTGACATTATTGATATTTTATTGTGAATATTGTTTGATTAATGATATGAAATTCCAAAAACATTAGGCCAAGTTATTAAAATAACATTTAAAATATCAAAAAATCTAATTTTAAGGATATTTTGTCATTTTATAGTAACTATATTAACCCTCAAGTAGTAAAAATCCATGTTGTCACAGTAAGAGTTAAAAGGATTATATAAGCGGTAAAACAAAATGATAATTGTGTAAATATAGAAAAAAAATATAAATTTTCTGTTATGTGATTATATAAATACATAATCACATTATCATAAAAAAAACTCACTTTGGGGGCATTTTTAATTGAAAATAAATTTATATTAATATAATATTTTGAGAAATTCCATGAGTTCTCCTCCCAAATATTATAAAAGGGAACATATTGTCCCCATCTTTTCGGAATTCAAAACCCTTTTTTTAGCCTCTACATAAAAAATTCACCAACTATAATCCCATACCACATTATATTGGTGATTTTTTAGGAAAAATACCAAACTTATATGGCATAAGGTGTTAAGAAAATGAGGTTTTCTAAAAAAAGGTATAGTTTTCAATTGAACATTTTAGTTTTGTCCCTTCTTCCAAACCCTTCAAATATTCTTCATCATTGATAAAATAATAAATTAGTTATCATAAATATACTTATATTTCATTATGTTTGTTTCATTATTCATATCCATGTCCTCCTGCATGAAATGGTCAAATAATTCATCTTTCGTGTGTATGGTGGACTACCGCCTCACGAACTAATGTAATTAATTTTCCATCACCATCTCTCAAGAATAGTTTAAAATATTTTATTAAATTTTATATATGATATTAATTAAATATTTATAATACTTAAAAAAATATTATATCATTTAAATTTCTAACATTCCATGCACATAAAAATGATAATGTCGTTCATGGGCACATGTGGACTTCCAACTCCACGAAGCGTTGTGATTATTTTTTCATAACCACATAACATGGATGATATATATAATTATATTTAAAGAATAAAAATGATAAAAATGGTATTATGTTAAATATTTTCATATAAAATAATACATACCCTCTCATTGTAATGTTTTTTTAAAATGGTAATGTTACCAATGCGTACATATGACCTACCATCTCTATGGTTGTACGTTGTTTAATTTTTCATAACCATATTTAATAGATAAATTTAAAAGTATAAATGATATATAAAAATGGTATATATATAATTATTTTTTTTATTGATGATGTAATAATGAAAACATTGACAATAGTGAAAATTTTAAATTTATTTTGGACAAAACTACCAAATATCAAAAAAAATGTTCGACATGAACATAAATGAAGAAGTAATTGTATATAACAAGGAATAAGTAAATTTAATAGAATAATGGAAATTAAAAATATTATTAATAAATTAAAAAATTATCATAATTTTATTATTCAAGAAGATAAAGGATATACATGATGATTGAAACCTGATAAAAAGGAAATTCTTTTTGAAAATCGTCTTATAATAATCCCCCTTTATTTTTCTGAAAGTCAAATAGGGATATTTTATTAACTTATACCAAATTATTTGATTTTCTAGAATTAACGATGAACTAATAATATTGAAGTTATTTTAAATGTTTACATGGTTATTTTCAAATTAATTTTTTATATTGTATGTGTGTAGTTTTACTAAAAATATATGATTTATTAACAAACATGTTATTTTCCTTCAGAAATTTTATTTTGAAGGAATCCATGTTTTATGAATATGAAAGGGTTATTGGGAATTTTTTATGATAATGGGTGGTTATGTTATAATTTATATCATAGGTGGTTCTGTGATAAACCAAATATGTGAGGTTATGTTAATAACTAATGATGTGTGGTTCCATGATGAACCAGGTATGGGTGGTTATGTCATAACCTCCAATGCATTGGGTAATTCAAAGATAAAAGTTGACTATATTAGTGATTCCATTTATAAGTGTGATATGGAAAATGATTTCCCAAGATACCCACATGAAATTTATTTTCTTGTTAAATTTTTTTAATGGAAATATTTTGATTATAAAAAAGGAATGATAATGTTATTTTTGAAAAAGATAATTCCGTTTTAGGGTAAAAAGGTATGTTTTTAAGAAAATGACTTTATGGGATATCACTGGACTAACAGTTTCATTTCATATATGTCCCTTACTATGTTATGTGTGTTCATACCAAGTTTTAAATGTGTTTTTATAGTTTTTAAGGGTGATTAAAGATATTGATGAGGCCACGAATTATTTATAATGATTTACCTCGAAAATATAGCAGTTTTTTTATTTTAAACACATTTATTTTATGGGAATAATGGATATTGTGTAGATGTTTTCCCTTGTGATGTTTGGGTTCACTATATATGGGTTTTTCTTTAATCTCTAATACTTCAAACAGAAAAGATAATCGGGAATGTAATAATGTGAAATATAGTTCAAAATCACTAGAATATGTAATTTTTAGGCTTGGGTTGTTACATCAACATAGATTTTTTGAGTAGTCGAACCATGGTTACCAATAATGAGTTAAAAATTATAGTGGCACAATTTCCCAAAGAGGGTAAAATTTAACATCCCTATATTTTAGAATGAAACACTATGTTCTATAACATACATTATATGCCACATCGAGCATAAATGAACAACTAGAAAATATTTAAATATTAATATTATATCCAAGATTTTAAATTGGTGGGTATGAATATGAATAATTTATTTATGAAATAAATATAATATTTAAACTCAATATGAATTTATTTTTATGTTTATAGAAAATAATCAGACAATTTTTATTAAATCAATTTTGTTATTCAATAAAATATGTTTTCTTTAAAAAAGAGTTTTTCTACATTTTATGAGATAATAATACAATTTAATGACTTTCTATAAATATATAATCAAAAAACTGGATTTCATTTTTATAGATTCATAATTTTAAAATTATATTATAATGAATATTTCTGAATTTTTTTGAGAATATTAATTTTTTTCAATGAATTATGAAAAATGCTGAATTTTATTGAAAACTATATATATATTTTTTTAAAGGAAACATTATTTTTTGGAAAAATTATATATTTTAATTAGATAATATTTATTTAAATAATCCAATTGTGGTTTTTTAAATATATTTTATATATGAATATAGTATATGGATTTTATATTTAAAAGGGCATTTTTCTGAAAAATCATTTTATGTTTCATTTTGTCGGGTTAATTTTAAATTAAATTATTGAACATTTATTTTATAAATTTCATAAAAATTATTACATATTTTAAATCAATAGGTTCAAATTTTGTAAATAGGAACTTTTTATTTTTGGTCAATATTAATAGTAACTTTAGTAATTTTGGTTACCATAGTAAGGGGTAAATCAGGTAATTTTGGTTAAAAATGTAATGATAATAACCATAAATGCCACAAAAACAGACCTAAATATTATTTTATGAGTTTATATCAACCATAATCATCCAATGGTTGAATATACATCCTTTTAGGCCACTTGGATAAGATATGGATTTTATAATATTATATTTAATGAAAAGACAAACATATCACACTCCTGTTTTTAAAAAGTGTAATATTTTTAACAAGATTTCATATAGAAGATATGTAAAATTATAAATAGTATTTTGAATTTTTAAGTATTTATATTCATATTTTTAAGTTATTTTTAAATATTTATATAATAAATAATTACTTTAAATAATTTCATAATGCTAATGCGGTAATAGTTTATTTAATTTAAAAATTAAATACATGATATTAAAAATAAAAAAAATAAATACAAATTAAGAAAAATATTGTTCTAAAATAATTTTATAGATGAAATTAAAATTATAGGGATTTAATAAAATATTTGGTTCGAATTATAAGTGGTATCTTGATACTATTAAAGTCAAAGTATTTAAGAGTTCTAAAAATTGACATTATTGTATATTTTAATAATTATTGTTTTATTCAATGATATAAAATTACCAGAATTCATAAATTATGAAACATGATTATTATAAAGACTAAAATATCATCCATGGTCCATTTATTTATTTTTTTATTTTTAGTAACTATAATTACCCTTAATGTTTAATAATCCATATTGTTATAGTTAGAGTAAAACATCTTAAATAAGGGTTAAAACAAAATGATAAGGGTAAACATAAATAAAAAAACATATATAAATTTTTGATGAGGGTATTTTGACCAATAAATATCTTATATTTTAAATAACTCAGTTTAGAAACATTTTGAACTAGAAATTAATTTATATTAATTTAGTATTTTGTGAAATGTTAAGAGTTCCCTTCCCCTCTCTTATAATGGGAACCTATTCTTATCATTTATAAATCCTTAATAACAATTTTGTTTCAACCAATCCATGCCTAAATCCATTACTATAATCCATCCCCAAATTATAGATGTATTGTTAGGCATAGTACCTAACTTATAGGGCTTAAGGTGTTATGCATTGGAGGTTTTCCAAATAAGAGGTATAATTTTCAACTGCACGCTTTAGTTTTGTTTCTTCAACCACTTCCCTTAAATCTTATTAAAACATGATAAAATAATAATTCCATTATTTTTAATATAATGATATTTTATTTTTTATTTAATTAACCATATTCATGTCTTCTTCCATCTAGATAAACTAATTCATCATCCGTGTGTACGACGGACTGCCAACTCATGAACAGATGGAATTTATTTTCCTCCTCCATCTCTTAAGGGTATTTATAATTATGGAATTAATGTTTATATATTTTATTAATTTTTTATCTTTCTAAAAATATATTATGTCTTTTTTTTAAAATTCCTTTTATAGAAAAATGATAATGTCATTCATGCGTGTGTGTGGACGACCACCTCAATAAAGAGATTAAAATTTGTTTTTCATCACCACATCACATGGATGATATACGTAATTATATTTAAATAATTATTATTACATTTACAATATTATTTTCATTCTTAAAATATGAAATTATAGTTACCTTTTTTCTATAATTATCATTGAATAATGGAGGCATTACTGATGTGTATGCATGACCTATCGTCTCTATGATTGTGATATAGTTGATCTTTCTTAACCATTTGTAATGACTGAATTAAAATTCTAATTAATGCATAAATGTGATAATTATGACATGAATATTATTCTAGAAATGAAAGTATTCTAATCTATTTGACCTCATTCAACCTATCAAATTCATTCTAGAATTAAGTACATAAATTCATCAGAACATCCAACATGAACACAATTGATTACATAATTTTATTTAACATAGTAATAGGTGATATAAAATGAACGATAAACACAAAAAATGTTCTTAATAATGTATAAAATTAAAATATGTTTATTTTTAATTATGAAAAATAATGTAAATGTTGATTCATACTGAAGGTAAGATAATTTATTTTAAAAAATACTTTTTTAAGATCCCATTACATTTTTTTTCAAAAAAGTGAATGGTGAATATTTTTTAAACTTTTATAGAATTATAATATTTTATAGATTTTATGATTCCATAATTATTTTAATATTCTTTTAAAATTTTACAATTCTATTTTCAATGTAATATTTTTCCTTTGTATGTGCACAATATTTATAAAAATAGTGATTTCAAAATAAAAATGTTATTTTTCTTAAGAATGTTTTCATAGTGAAATAATTCATGTTTTATGATTATGATATTATTCTTAGATATTGTTTATGATGATGTCTGGTTATTTTATAAACCAATTATTGGTGGTTCTATTCTAATCCAAGTATAGGTGGTTATGTTATAACTTATAATGAATTGGGTATTCTGGAGTTGGAAATCGTCAGTATAGTTATTCCACACATGAGATGGAGTTAACCAATTTGGTTTCTAGTAAGTGATAACATTAATATATTGCAATTGTTATTCCAAGATTAAAAATTATTGTTAATCCATGAGTATATTTTATGGTAACTCTATGTTAATGTTCATAAGTTAAGTATGAATATCTTCCATGAGTTTTTTGGTAGTTTCTCCAATGATGCCTCACATTTACAACCTATTTTATTGTTATGTGGTTTAAAAGTTTTATTTGAGAAAAATGTTTTTGTTTTTTATTATAAATTATTAATTATATAAGATCAAATAATAATGTGATAAAATTAAGTATATTATTGATTTTCAAGTTTTTCACTAGACTAATGGTTTTCAATCTTTTCATGTCCCTTACTTGGATTTTGGTACTCCTCCCATTTTTTAAAATGTTTTTCACAGGGTTTAAGTGAGATACAGGACAATTATGAGGTCAATAAGAAATAATTTATGAATTATATGGAATAAATATTATTTTTTAATGAATTTTACTGGTAGGAAAACATTAATACTCAGTATAGGTGACAAAAAGTAATGTTTGGGTTTTATTAGTAAGGGTTCGTACTGATTATCTAAAATACTAAGCTAAAATGATACTCAGAATTTTAAGAAAGTGAATTATAGCTCAATAACTCTAGAATATGTAATTATTTAGATCATTCCCTTATAAAATCCATATTTCTACTACCTCATGATAACTTTAGCATGTCCTTTAACAATTTTCCTAATGGCCTATCACATGGTTTTATTCCCTAATCGATGTTTTTAAAATTTGATCCCAAAGGTTATTACTAAAAATACTTCAATAAAAGCAATATAGACCCCAAGTATTGTTTATGAGATTCGATGGTTACTTTACATCTATTTAATAAGATTCATGTGATCACATCCTGAAGGACTAAATTGTTTAATATTCTTGGTAAACTATATACATAATTAAGCCTTGAATTAAATTTTTGAAAATAAGTTAGAAATATGTGAATGTTAATATTCTACATCCTTGAACTATTTCAATGATTCTTTATTAATATCTTGAAAAAACATATTTGTGAGAACATATCCCTATAAGGGTTATATAAAAAGATTCTATCACAAATCGATAAGGAATAAAAAATATAATAAGGTAAATAACTGAACAAATATTCCATTTAATCTATAAATTCACATTCTTGATTTGAGAAGGAATAATCAAAATTAATTGGTAAATAACTAAAAATAATGTTTGTTTAATAAATTACATGGTAATAATAATTAGATAAATAATTATCATTATTTAAAGGTAAATAAATGAAAACACATTTCATTTAATCAAAAGCCAGTAAAAAATGAATCCATGGATGATATCAACTAAATAATCTCCTGTATAATAATAAATAAATTATAAACTAATGAAATGATAAATAATGGATTTAATTATCTTATACATTGTGATACAAATATCTTAAAGTCCATTCACTAATAAAGTTCAGAACTATGTGGAAAAATTATTTAATTTTTCCTTCTAACTTGTCTCATGTGACCTATCGATGCATCAAGGGGATATATAATTTTTTCCCTCACCCATCATTTAATATTCAATGTTTTCTACATATAATTAATTATTTATTTACATCATGAACTATATATATTATCAATAAATATTTTTTTCGTTAATGAAAATGTATTTATCAATATTTACCTAGTAAATCCAATAACATTCAAATTAATAACTATTTGGAAAAATGGAATTTGGTTTAGGAAATAATCATAACCTTGATAAAAATAATATATATATTTAATATAATTCTAATGAGCGCTAATTAATTATCATAATAATTTTATTTTACCAAGATAAAGATAATAGCCACATTCTTAATAAAGAGATGAGATCTGACCATCATTTCACTAGGAATATAGTTTTTTAGTAAATTCATTTACATGGGATGATTAAAGTGAATTGATATGAAATAATAAAATAATATTTCATAAAATAGTTTTCTTTTAAAAAAATTGAAATTGTGTAGAAGATGCTACATTTCATAAAACTGATATAGCTGTGGGGATGTATGTTATCACCGTATTTAGTAAAAAACATTTATTTTGAATATTTATAGATAAAGATGAGAATAAAAAAAATTGACTGTAGAAAGATTACATATATTCCATTTTTTAAAATTCAATTATAACATAACACTTCCTTATTGAATCATTTTAGTATATTAAAAGTCATTCGTAAAAGAATTTTTGAAAACATCGACATAGATGAAATATATATCCGATTTAAAAGAGAAATGAAATCCATTTTCTATTAAATATTTTTTTGGATTAATAAAGTATAAATTTGAATAATTTTTTTAATAAATATTTAAAATCCTCATGTATGTAGAAGAAAAAAAATTGAGGGAGTTTTTAGGATATTTTATAAGATTCCTTTAATTAGATTAGTCCCAAAAATGAGATTGTAATATAATTTCTTACCTATTTGGAAACATTCTACTTGTATACATTCGAATTATTATACATCAACTAAGACATTAATCATCATGAATAAATAGACATTATTGTTCAACACATCAATGGGAAGTATTTTCACTGCATAAATGTCAATAGGTACATAATAAAAAATGGTCTCAATGAAGTTTAAATTTAGAAAAACCCCTTACTACATGGTAACATTCAAGTCAAAAAACCCTTGGATGAAATAATTTTAATTTATTCATAAAATAACATTATTTAAAATTATTTATTTTATTAAATCTAAAAGGTATAGTGTATGTAACATATAAAATAAATTAGGTTAATAACATTTAAATAATCCTTAATGAATGGAAATTGAGACACCATCCCTAACCTAAAAATTTACCTTTAGTTAATATTGAATTAAACTAATCTATAATCCCTATAAACATGTTATTAATTTATAATATAACCATATTATTATTTATAATATAATAAATGATTTTATTATGACATATTTTCACCGTTTTGTTAATAATATTTCATTTTTTCCATTATTTTGGGTTTTAAATACTTAATTTTCTCATGCATGTTTTTCATGGTTGTTTAGGTTCTTGGGCATAGGATACAGATAAAAAATAAACATAATGATATTACTGATTTATGTATCATATTTATTAATTATTTAAACTTCTTTATAATCATTATTTAATGTTTTAAAGGGAAATTGAATCTCATCACTTCGTGGAGGCAGTATGAATAATGTACTCAAGAGTGATGATATCATTCACTTAATGGGTAAAATGGTATGATAGTGGATGATAGATTAATTTCGTTAAATTAAAATCATGTAAAACATATAATATATATTCAATATTTTCATAATTTCTTCTATCCATTTGAGTCATTGAGGAAAACAATTACAGTAGTTTGTGAAGGGGTAGTTTACTGTACATACGAGCTACGACTTTGATTCTCATTTTTTAGATAATGAGATGTATAAAGGTCATTACATTGAAATAAAATAATATCATTATTTTTTATATCTTGTTGTTTTTATATTGGAAATGTTATGATATAAATTAAGGTGTTAAAAGAAGAATTCAACAACAGAGTTTATTGAAGATGATTACATTCGCTTAGAAAAACCTCATTTGGATATCTTATTAAGGACCCTATTATTGAAATTTTTGGAATATATATCTAATTATAGTTTTATAAGGATGTTGGGGAGATATATATAAAAGATATAGTCATGTTGAATGGCTTGATAGGTGTGGATAATTGAGCATAGGTGGTTCCCTTTTAAAATTGATGAGAAGTGGTAGTTTTTTTCACCTACCAAAAAGTATTTAGTAATAGAAAGTCACAATGAACCCAAGTGCCTCAATACATGATAAATAATGAGGTAGAGTAAATTTGGGGCCATTAAATAATTCAAACACAAAAAATAAACATGTTTTAAACATGTTATTCCCTTATCTAATAATATTAATTATTTTTACCATTTTAGTTTTTACCATGGTAACTAATTTTTTTATTTACCTTAGTAATATATCCTTAAATACTTAAAAGAAATAAAATATATTATATAACTAAGAAACACAAAATATAAATATGAAATCCAATTTATGAAACAATAATTAGAGGTGTGTGGGAAAGTAATTTTAACGTAAGTGTATTTAATAAGAAAAACTTGATTATACTTTATTGGGGTAAATTTAATTTACTATATTTACAAATAATTATGATAAAAAAATAGTTTGAAAAGTATTAAATATACTGATTCAAAATATGAAATAAATTTTATGGCATTAAATTCTCATTAGTGGAATAATTTAATCTAACATAAAACTCATAAGTGGGATGAAAATGATGTTTTCGAAAAGAAAAAAAATTCACAAGTATAAAATAATATTAAATCAAAATGAAACATAAAATTGTTTCCAATTACATAAATTAGATTACTCATAATATAATTTAACTAATTATTCTTGTAATAAAATTTAAAACAAAATGAAACCATATAAATTATTTAAATTAAAAAAATTGTATAAAATTCAATATCTTTCACTATTCATTGAAAAATTAATTTTTTTTAAAAATCATACAAAAGTTAATCTAATATAATTTCATCATGTTTATTTCTAAAATAATTTTCATTTTATAAAATAAAATTCCTAAATTTCATATAAATAATATGAAAATAAGTGTGAAAAAGGCAATGTTACCATTTGTTTTAAATGCATTTTTATCATAAAAATGATATCTTCATTTATCAGGCTTCTAAAAAAATATTAGATAACCATTAAAACATTTTATATAGTATATAATATATAAAATTATTTGAAATCATCACTAACAATGAAAATTTTAATTTATAAGATATTATACGCATAAAAATGTTTTTTTAGAAAAACCTTTATTTTACTTTAAAATGATATTTATTTTTATTTATTATTTATTGATAACAAATTAATTTATTATATATATATTTTAAAACATATTTTTTTTATTATATAGTTCTTCATATTCATAGTATCTAATTTAATGACTAGGTTTTAATGTCATATTAAAATAATATATTTCACGAGCTATTTATGCATGTTGTTGGGGGTCATATTTCTTATGGACAATGATGTAATTATTTTAAAACATGGGGGAGGTAAAATGAATTTTTGAATCATTTTAAGGATTTTTAATTAAAATTTATCAAGACGGAGTGTATTTCACTTAAATTGGGTTGGCTTGACGACAAAAATTGGGATGGAACCATTAGAACATTTAGATTTCCATCATATAAGGGTGTATTAAACTAGTAATATTTTTGGGGGAATTATATATAGAATAAATGATAATAAAATAACAAAAATAGATAGATAAGTTCACTTAATTATAGGGAAATCATATCCAAAATAAAATAGGGTGGTTTAGAGGGATCACAATTCTTATGTCAAAAATCATTCTTCACTTGAACTTAACATACTATATAATTAAATTAGATTCATAAGTTACTTAATTTAGAATATTTAAATTATTTATATAATTTAATATAATATATTATTTTCATTAAAACTATTTAAATAAGTAAATGGTTTAATTTTGTTGTTCTAAGTGAATTTCATTTATAGTTCTAAGGTCGGGTGACTTGTGGATAATTATTGGAGTTTGTTTCAAATGATATTATTACTCCCAAAGTGAAATGAAAATATATTCATGTACTTATAGAAATTAAAATGTTCCAAATTATCTAAATGTGTTCCAAAATAGGGTTGATTCGTTTAGTGAAAACGTAAATGTCGTATTGTTATTCCATTTTGGCCATTTTATCAACTATCAGGAACTAGATTCCTTTAATATATTTAAATCAACATAAAAAACATTATTATGTTGAACTAAATTATAATATAGATATTATATAAATATTTAACAATAATTTTGATTATATAACATGTGTTGAAGGTGATGGAGAAAAATTATGTACATAGTTCATGGATTTTATGAACCAACCATATTTTGAACAGTTTATTCATTTTACAATAAGGAGAGAAGAGAAGAAAATAGATAATAAATATTCCAATAATGAAAAATCATTATAGTTTATATATTATGATGAATTTATTATTCCATGTTTGATGAAACTTCTTTTATAGGATGAGGAGGGGGAACAATTAAAATGTTTGGTTGAGGGAACTATATTCTTCTTTAGATGTATCCTCCCGAGCTTTCATATAATGAACCATGGATTGGTTTTTCATAAGACCAAGTCCTCTAGGGTGGTGTTGGAGAGATGTGGGGATATTTGTGAAAATTATTCATAAGAATAATGTATTAGAGTTTTTTAGTAGAAGGGTTTGGGTTGGGTGGTATTTATAAGGGGAGGAGAGGTGTGTTTTTTAATATTAAATTTATTAATTTATGATATTTGATGAAGAATAAAAATAGTGTATATTCAAGTGAATAAATATACTAAGTGTCTTATTTTATTCAGAAACAATTTTATCTTATAACCTTCATGAAAAAAAGTTAATGTATTTAGCTTACAATGAAAAATATCATTTTTTTCATCTTTCACTATTTACAAGATATTAAACACTTTCACAAAAAGACCTAAAAAATCACCCTCACAATTATGAAATGTTTAGATTTAGGAAATGAAATCCATTTAATGAGAATAATTTTCTAAATTTAAAAAATTTAATTTTAATTAATAACTTATTTATTTAAAAAATAAAAAATTGGATATTGTGATTAATTTTTGGACATTTTAAAAAATTACTTATCATATCATAAAATTATATTGTCCTTATGAATCAACCATATATAAATTTATAAACCCATTTTATGAATATAAAATTATATTAAATAATTACTTATGAAATTAAAAATATAAATAAAACATTTATGTTTTACCTAAATACAAATATTGTTTTAATCTTACTTAGAACATATCTATTATTTTTTCACTATATAATTATGTCATGTTATCCTTTTATGAGATAAAAATAAATTATTTCACATAAAAATATTTGAGGATAATATTCTGATAGTAATTTTATTATTCATAATGGGATAATTTTAATTTGAATTATCCAACTATTATTCCAATAATCATATTCTTTAATGGTTATATAGGTTCCATAATACAAAAAATACATTTTCTTTAATTTATTTTAAATGTAATTATATTTACAATCAATTTAATTTGTATTTTAATTTTAAAATATAAATTTTTCATTACTATTATTATTCTTCATTATACAGAAGTGGATTTCTACAAAAGGGAAGAAATCATCCTATGGAAGATGATGATATATAGGTTGTAGCATATACCAGTTTGGGAACCACCCCTATAAATCCATTGAGTATGGTCGACAATGATAATGTACTCGTCATAAATCTAGTTGAGGTGATAGACTTTACCCTTGATGTCCAAGATCCTCCATTCCCTAGTGACATTGTAAATGATAATCAGTTTTGACAACACTATGTGACAAATCTGGTCGCAAAGGATGATAATTTCTATTCACATTTCTTCACTCACCCCAATAGTAATGTAGATTCCCCCAAATTTCCATGTTTGTATGAAGATGTCTATAGAGACTAATATATGGAAGAATATTTGTATGACCTTTGGAACACCCCTCCAACATTCAATAAAGGTGTATCCACCATTATTGAATAACTCAGAAAGATAAAATTGAGAATGAAGGATGACTTGAAACCTAATCATATTAGTGCCTTAATTACCCTTGAAGAGAAAGAGGTATATATTTCATTTTTGAAGCAGCAGTGATATGGGTTTTCTTAGAAATACACAGAAATTCCCAGAGTTAGTCCCAATGTGGCTTCACACCATTTCAGCTTACCAAATGAGCATCGATTAATCATAGAGAATTCTATGAGGATACATCCATCCCATGAATCCAATGTATAATTGGAGGTCGACAATATTATTAAATAAAACATTGTCTGAGAAGTGAAATACCTGAGATGGCTTTCCAATATTATCCCTGTGATGAAACATAATTGGAATATTATGGTCTACATAGATTTTAATTTCCATTGCACAAAGGAAGAAGTCTCATTGCCAATCATAGAACTCTTGATCGATGAAACTACTGGCTTCTAAGCCCTTTCCATCATGGATGTGTATTTAGGGTAAAATTAGATAAAGATGACCCCTTAAGATGAAGAATACACTACCAACAGAGTGCCTATGTGGATCTTTTTCTATTAGGTCATGCCCTTTGGATTGATGAATTTTGGCACCACTTACCAATGTGCCATGCACCATATATTTAAGCCATTCTTTGGAACAATATCCAAGTGTTATGTTGATGATCTATATTTCAAATCCTGTTAGTGAAGTTATCACTTCATGGATCCCCAAATAGTATTCAATTAGATGTGATATCACAGCCTGAAGATGAATCTGCTGAAATGTTCTTTTAGGGTAACATCAAGGAATTTTGTTAGATTTTTTATATATCACCGTGAAATCAAAGCCGAATTGGAGAATACTAGTGATATTTTAGTAACGTCACCCCCAAAAATCTCAAAGAACCAAGGGGGTCCATTGGAACCTTGCCTATATTAGGAGTTTCAAATCCATCATGGACAAAAAAATCTCTCAACTTCACTAGGTTAATGAAGAAGGGAATCTTCTATAAATGGTATGATGATTTCCCAGGAGCATTCGAATGTCCCAAGTAGTATATCCTGCATACACCGATTCTAATGCCTTTGGTTGAAGATAGGCCACACATATTTTATATGTCCATGATTGAATGCTCACTGAGAGACCTCCTCGAACAAAAAAAATATGTGGGGATTGAGAATATTATCTACTACCTCAGATGGACGATGCTAGGTACTAAGACTAGAAATTCTGATATCGAGAAGAACTTCCTTGCACTCATTTTTTGCAGTGAAAAAGATGAGGCATTACTTGCAGCATCATGAATTCCATATATTATCCCGTATCGATCCACTCAAGTACATCCTTTGGCCATAACATTTTTACTTGGCACTTGGCCTGATGAATTTTTATTCACCAGTAATTAGTCATTCAGTTCATATCACAGAAAGAGGTGAAAGGGAAAGCCCTGACTGATTTCCTCGCAACACATCCAACCCCAAAAAATACACCAAAAGACACTAAGCTTCTAGATGAGGATGTATTTTACTCCCATTATAGTCCCAAGACATGGGAGATGATTTTTTATGGCACCTCCCAGAGTCATATCAGTACAAGGATGGGAATCCGGAACAGAAATCGGGTTGTCTTATATATAGTATTTGTCTCCTCAGAAAAATTAGTTTTTATTTACTCTTTCTCACTATCTCAATTCAACACAAATAATGATGTTTAATACCAAGACATCATTGTTATCATTGAATTATCCCTGCAACTATAAATTTCCCACCTAAATGTCAAACGGGACTCTGCGTTAGTGATAAAAAAATATCTATGGAGAGTATTTTATCAAAAATAAAGAACTATCCCCTATCATTGTCTATGTCAGGGGACTGATATTAGAGTTCCCTTTTGATCCAACATTGCATCATATTCCCTAATCAAAAAATGATCACATCGATGCATTGGCTAATGAAGCCACCATCTGGGATGAACCTAACTAGGACGAAACAATATTCCATATTACACATCGAAGAATGGTCTCTTTAATCATCATATATGATATGGAATAAATCAACTAGGTCAACAAAAACCTTGAGCATGATGAAAAAATGTACAACCATGGATGGATGGATCCCATAATCAGTTATCTCCAAAATGGGACTCTCCTAACAGGCTAAGCTAAAAGAGAATAGATTCATCATCATGCAAAAATTTTCACCCTATAGGATGTGCCAAATGATACGATAACACTATATAAGAATGGATTTGAAGGAATATTCCTTAGATGCATAGTATAAGGATAGATTACCATAGTCATAGAAGAACTCATTGGGGGATCCTGTGGCTCCCATCAACCTAATAATAGGCTCTCCCAGCAGCTCGGGAGGTCGAGATATTATTTGAAAACCATGGTACAAGATAGTGTGGAATACACCAAGAAATTTTAGGCATTCCAAATCATTGAAAACTTCATCTATCAACCCCTATAATTGCTTCATAAGGAAAAATATTCCTTTCCATTTTTCTGTTTGGGAAATGGACATCGTGGGGCCATATCACCTTGCCACAACTAAGCAGTTCAAGTACATTATTACTATAATCAACTTCATTATAAAGGGGGTGAGGTAATACCCCTCAAAGAATTAATGATAAAGAACACCATGAAATTCATAAATTCACTTATAATTACCAGGTTTAGGGTTCCTAACATAATATTGACAGACAAAAACACCTACTTCTATTCAATAGAGTTGAAGTAACTATACCAAGAGTAACAAATAAAGTCTAATCAGTCATCTCACTATCATGAAGTAGAAAATGGAATGATATAGGTATTCAATAATAATCTTTCAAATATACTCTAGAAGATTGTGGAAAATTATAAAAAAATATTATGAGGACAATCTCTTCCAAGATTTTTTGGTCAACCATACGACCACACGTACTACTATAGTAACAATGACATACTCACGTGTGTATGGGACCAAGACAACTTTAACCATTTAAGACCAACTTCTCTCATGTAGAATAGTCATTTGAGGAAAACTCTCAGATTATGAGAAATAATAAATGTTGATGGATGAATTGGAGCTTCTCGGTGAGAATTGGTTTCACACATCACACAACATTGATGTCTATTAGAATCAGATTTCAAGAGCCTTCAATAAAAAGGTCTAAATCTACTCATTCCTCTAAGGAAAACTGGTGTTGGTCCTCAGAACCCCAATGATGTAAGGAATGAATCACCCAACGATGGAACCCAAATGGGAAAGTCCATAAATCATACATAAGGTCTATCACAATGGAGATAAATCATTGGCTATAATGGATGGGGAGTGTGTCACACATCCCAACAACAAGTGATTTTTTATTAAATACTTAGTATAGTTGTCACAATGGGAATCCACATTAGTTTAAGTCCAACCATTCATTCTGGTTACATGTCATTAAATTGTATTAGTTCATCCATGTTACATGATGTTAAAATGTAAGAGTGCTTCATGGTAGTAAGACATTAAACAAAACAACATCACTCATCCTTACTTCATGACAATACACTGAAGGATATCTTAACATCCATCGTCATTCACGTTGGGAAACCCACATCCTTACCACATGATGTAAAACTACACTGATAAACAATATTCCATCTCTTTAATGTAAGGTGATCTATATCCTTACCACATTATCTTATTCTACACATCATATGTTCTTTCCAAATGACATTAAACTGAATGAGTTTCCTAGAATTACATAGGGATTGATTCTCATTTTCCAAGAGATATATAGGGACACCTTATTCCTATATATTTTTCTTACCACCACATGATACAAAATTCCCCTGACCTACTATTAAATGCCTCTAGATGGTGAGAGGAACCCTTGTCATTACTTTTTTCTCATGTCGAATGTAGTAAACATGTGATTCTGAGTTCCGGAATGGGATTCCCCGCACGAAAATTAAATATCAACTATCGATAGGTTCATCATTATCATGAATAGAAGAACTTAAAAGGAATACCATGTGTCCCTGCTGTAAAGACCCATGCTTGACGTACATGAAAATTACATTAATTATATGGAATATTTAATATAATAAATAAATATATGACCAAAGAACGTATTAGTTTGATGTATTTGGAAACATGGAAATCATAAACAAGTGATTTATAAAACATCTACACATTATTTTTCTTTTTTTACTTCAGAATTAGAACCCATTTTCTAGACATCTTACCTAATACCTTTATTCATATCATGGGGAAATGAAACATAAAAAGGGTGTGCTCAAATGCTCAGTAAGGGTAAACAATAGAGTTATCCATCATATCATAATCATAATACATAAGAACATGAAAATTAAAAATTGTATCATGTATATCAAAGATCATGATAACATGTCATAGAATAAATCATACGCGATCATAATTAGTCAATTAACATATTCACCAAAATTCATAATATAAGACATGGAATTTGTGTCATACACATAAAAATATAAAATAATTTCATATTATTCAAGGCTCATTTACAATACCATCATAAAATAAAATCCTATTAATGAACTATGTTCTTCCCCGTTCCAACCATGTATTATTGAACCGAGTTTACTTGTTGTTCCATCCCTATATTACTAAACTGGGTATACATGTTGTTCCTACAATATATTAATAAACCCAGATCGGTTAATATTCCAATTATGTCTATATCATGAGATATAAATCCTTACATAGTGCATTGGATATGTATATAGGTCCCAACCATCTTAAAATGAAATCATTCTTACATGTGCCACAAAAACATAAATAATTCAACATAGCATAACCCCAAGAATAAAATGTGTTTCTTAACCATCATATGATCATAACATAATTAATTATCACAACCCCCTCCCACCAAGGATTCCCCTCCTGAGCTGGCAATGGTGAAAGGGAGATAATGACCCCCAAGTCCCACCTCCAGTAGGCCCCGGGTTGGCGACTAGCACCAAGGGTATGAGTTTTCACAAATATGGGAGGCATTACCCTTTTATTATTTAAGATCGGGAAATAGGAAAAGTCAACCACCAAAAATGAAAAGAACAAGTGTATAGAAATAAACCCAAACCAATCCCACATGCATGTTTAAATAGTTCTAAAACAAGGTAAAAGTACAAGAAAGCTCAAAAGTACAATACCAAAAGAAAACAAGAGTACAAAAACTGCAAAAACTCCAACTCTCCCGACTAGTAGGGTCCCGCACGACCCTGGTAGTCCTCCTGGAAACATGAAAGTAAACATAGGGTGAGCATACAAGTATACTCAGTAGGGAAACCTAAAGCTCTCGTGCACAAGTGGGGAGACATATTAATGTCCCATGAGAACAACAGAAGAAACCTAGCAAGGAATTCTATACACCCAACCTCACCAGCCACACTCACCAAAAACACAATCACAACAGGTAGTAGTAGTATAAAAAGAAGAGTATTGGGTACCCCACACCATTTTCCTTTAGTTAGCTGCTCTTCCTAACGGTGAATATCCTGACACTGCCACACTCTACCCACCCGCACACACCTGGGCCTCACAACCACGTATCCCGACCGCACACACCTGGGCCTCACAACCACATATCCCGCCCTCACACACCTGGGCCTCACAACCACGTATCCCGCCCGCACACACCTGGGCCTCATCCCAAATATTCTTGGGAAACAATAGAACTTTCCTGAAGAGTCTTGGGTTAAAACCACCCCCATAGAAACCTACCTGAAGGGTCTTAGGTGTAAGGTCACCTCAATCCATCACAGCC
This sequence comes from Viscum album, assembly GCA_963277665.1. Classification (NCBI taxonomy): domain Eukaryota; kingdom Viridiplantae; phylum Streptophyta; class Magnoliopsida; order Santalales; family Viscaceae; genus Viscum; species Viscum album. Next base: position 1,848,633,078 of record OY728150.1, read on the forward strand.
TAGGGAAGAAGGAGTAAGAAGGATCTAGTAACTAAGGGGAAAACACCCTCTCCCATGAAATGGGAGTGTTCATCACTATGTGCTCAACATGGATGGGGTGCGATAAAACACAAAAGATACATATATATATATATGTATAACAAACACTCAGCCCAACCTATGGCTTCTAAACAGAGAAACTGAGCACATGCCTCGGCACTGCTACTACGAAGCATGCATACAACAAACAACCCCAACCCCATTTAGTTTTTTATGTTTCAGCAGAATTAGTTTATTAGTTCCTTAACTACTAGACAACTATACACAACCAACCATATCAATCTTTCATGAAACATATCCCTCCCATCCACAAATCAAGTTAGGAAAACAAAAGCATCACAACAAAGTCCTTCTTATTAACCAACCAACCCCATTGATTATTAATCCCTTTCCATTACCATGACCCACCATTCATTAACTCTTCCACTTTTTATTTATTATTTACAACCCATAGTTCATTCACATTCAAGCTCATCCCTGCAGCCTCGCTGCCAACCACCATAACCACAATCACACCAAAACTCATACATCATTATCCCTTAAATACCATTTATCACAGCCCTGCTGCCCATCACCAACATAGCATTCACACAAACCCACAACCAAGCTAACTGCAACCCCGCTACTCACCCGATCCAGAACAACCTACAAAACACCCCCCCCCCCCCCTTCACATAAATAAACCCCATCACATGCCATGTATCCAAGACAACACCCACATGTTCATTATTCCATTTTTTTCAACCGGGGTGATCACACAAGGGTTACAGATTTTAAATCATCCAACTTTACGTAATTAACCAAATTTCCACATTCAACGAAGTTTCCATCCACAAAAATGGTCTAGAAAGATAGGGCAGCATTTAATTTCACAATAAAAGGCCCCCAATGACCGTGATTTTTAGTAGGCATAGCCTATTCAATTCACAACATAATATCACAGGATATAAAGATAAACATAACAACTTCCCCATCCCTATTCTTTAACTAGTTATTATCTTCGTTTATTGGTTCAACCGTTTCTCATGAAAACAATAGGATACCCACCCAATATGATGCACAATTTAGAGAGACGAAGGTAAGATCCCTACCTCAATAGGTTCTGATCACAACGCTCCCCTGGATCAACCTTAGAAGACGTCCGTCGGCGTCCGTCACCTCTGTCGAGTCCCAGAAAAAACTCCTCGGGTGGAAGTCGGAAATGAAAGGCTGAATGAAATACAATGTATCCAAGCTCGGAAGTTCCGCATCGTCGTTACGATCCCGTGGCCGCTAACGGATCGTAAATCGGAGCTCGGACGAAGAAGTTAAGGAAGAAAAGGATCCTTCGAGTCTCTTGGGAGAGCTCTACTCATAGGAAAGGGGAGGAGAGGGGTGAGTTGAAAAGGAGGAGGGGACCCCTCCTTTTATAGGCAAGAAAAGAAAAAGTACACGACGTGTACATTATGGTACATGAAGTGTACTCAGCTGTTTCACACGGTCACCACGCAGCTTCCAACACGGCCTTCAATGCGGAACGCGGCCGTTGACTGGTCAACACATGACTTGAAGGTAACGCATATGCGGGGAGGGACTACACGGCATGTAGTATTGGATACACAGTGTGTAACCATTTATTTCACAAGGCTCAAACACGGCACACGGCTGTTGACTAGTCAACACATGTTAACGCGTACGCGGGGAGAGACTACACAGCGTGTGGTATGAGGTACACGGCGTGTACCCATTTATTTCACACGGCAAGGACACGGCCTTCAACACAGGGTATACCCGGTGAGGGGGTACACAGTGTGTACTCACACTACATGGTGTATACTTACAAAATTCTGGAAAGTGTGGTAAAATTCCATTTTACCCTCCAGAACACTTCGTGACCTTCTTTTTGACAAAGGAATGGGTCGGAGAGGTCCGAGCCATTACATCAGATACCTCTTAAAACATTCTTGTCAACAAGAATTAAAAAACCAACCTAGAGTAACCCAACAAGATACCTCTTAGGGTTCTAGTTATAATAGGAACCCAACCAACAACCCTTATCATATGTGTTAGGAACTCCTTCTCCTATGTCAAGATATTATCCGCTTTAGGCGGCACTGATTTGCCTGCACGGGTTTAATTGCATCCTCATTAATGTGTATCAATTAAGAATTGGGTCTTCCCACTTTCATACATTTAGGATTTTTCAACTTGCACTACCCCCAACACCACACAACCAACACACTACCCGAACATGTGGTTTGGGGAAAAAATTCCTTCTCCTATGTCGAGATACTATCCGCTTTAGGCGGCACTGACTCTCCCGCACAGGTTCAATCGCATATGCATTAATGTGTCTCAATTAAGTGTCAGTTTTTTCCCTTTCCCCACACATCCGAACATGTTACACATTACCAGGGAACAAGGAAACAAAAGATCTCACAACCAATAAGCCAAGCATTCCATATATCAAAGGTACAGAGTATAACATCAACACAAAGCTCAGAAGAATAAGGGAAAACACAAGTCAAAACAACTCTGGGTAATGAGCGTGCATCTGGGCCTCCCACTCCCAAGTTCTCTCCTCGAGGCCGCCATGCCTCCAAAACACACGAACTAAGGGAATGGTTCGTCCACAGAGCATCTTCTCTTTACGGCCCTCGATTCTGACTGGTCATTCCTCAAAGGTCGTGTCATCTCCCATATCTAACTCTCCCCATTCGATAACATGGGAGTCATCATGTAAGTATCAACGTAGCTGGGAGACGTGGAAAACGTCATGAACCTTCTCCAACTGAGGTGGCAGGGCTAGCTGATATGCTACCTCGCCGACTCGCCTCAGCACCTCGAAAGGTCCGATGAACCTAGGTGAGAGCTTTCTCCCTTTCCCAAACCTTCGTTGTCTCGTCGAGGGGAAACCTTCAAGAACACATGATCTCCCACCTCGAACTCCAAGGGCCTCCTCCGACGATCAGCATAAGACTTCTATTGGTCCTGAGCCGCTTTCATCCTCTCATGTACAAGCTGGACTTTCTCCGTGGTGCTCTGTACTACCTCTGGCCCAAGAGCACCTGTCTCACCAACCTCTGCCCAGCAAATGGGTGAACGAAAGGGTCTTCCATAAAAGCCTAAAAAGGTGTCATTCCAATAGTAGAGTGGAATCTATTATTTTAGGAAAACTCTACTAAAGGAAAGTGTCGTACCCACGATCCTCCGAAATCCAAAACGCATGCTCGCAGCATGTCCTCCAATGTCTGGATAGTCCGCTCCGTCTGCCCATCGTTCTAGGGGTGGAAAGCAGTGCTAAGGCGTAGATGGGTGCCAAAAGAATGTTGTAACCCCCTCCAGATTAGTGAGGTAAACCGAGTATCCCGATCTGAGATGATAGTATTTGGAACTCCATGCAACCGCACAACCTCGTCTACATACCTCTGTGTTAAGGTACTCACCGGGCCTGACTCCTTAATTGCTAGGAAGTGAGCTTATTTCCTCTGTCGATCCAACACTACCCAGATAACATCATAACCACCCTGAGATCTGGGTAGTCCTGTGACTAAGTCCATTGAGATTTCATCCCACTTCCACTCGGGGACATCTAAAGGATGCAACAAACCACTGGGAATACGGTGTTCAGCCTTCACTTGCTGACACACTAGGCATTTAGCCACAAACTCCGCCACTTCCCGTTTCACCCCGGGCCACCAAAACTGTTCCCTCAGGCCTCGGTACATTTTTGAAACTCTTGGATGTACTGCCAAGGCTGAGCTATGGAACTCACGGATAACTCCCTCACGCATTGTCTTCGGGACAAACAACCTTCCATGGAAAAGCATCTGATTTCGGTTGTCCTCTGACCATCCTTCTGGAGCGTTCCCCTGATCGACATGATCCCACATCACTTCCAACTCGGAGTTCCCCCACTAAGACTCTTCCACTTGCTACAACATGGAGTATTGCACCGTCATCTGAAACCAATAGCCTCTAACACCTTCTACCCTTGCATCCAAGTGCAAGGCAGCCAACTCTCCCATTAACTTCCAAGCATCAGCGGATTCCCGAACCACTTCCTGATGTGACTTCCTACTTAGGGCATCAGCCACAACATTTCCCTTACATTCAGTGTAAGAGATCTCAAAGTCATAGTCTTGGAGAAACTCAACCCATCTCCGCTGTCGTAGGTTCAGGTCACACTGGGAGAAGATATGATGCAAGCTCTTGTGATCTGAGAAGACCACAAAGCGCTCCCCAAAGAGGTAATGTAACCACAACTTCAGTGCGAACACTACTGCTACAAGATCTAGGTCATGCGTGGCATAGTTACGCTCGTGAGGGCGTAACTACCTAGACCCATAAAAGATCACTCCCTTCTTTTGCATCATCATGCACCCCAGACCAAGGCCAGAAACATCACAAAACACCTCATACAACAACCCTTCCTCTGGAAACCTGAGTACGGGAGCACTGACCAACTTCTCCTTCAGGTAGTCGAAAAAATTATGGCACTGCTCGCTCCATAGGAAGACCTGGTTCTTCCTAGTCAGAGCCGTCAATGGAGAAGCAACTCGAGAGAAGTCCGAAACGAACCTCCTATAGTAACCTGCTAACCCCAAGAAACTACGAACTTCTACCACGCTCTTGGGTGTTGCCCAAGAAACAAATTCCTCCACCTTCTACGGGTCCACTGACACTCCATGCTAAGACACCACGTGCCCAAGGAAGTGTACTTCTTACGTCAATAACTTATACTTCGACAATTTCCCGTAAAGCTGGTGGTGTCAAAGGACTTCCAAGACTGCCCTAAGATGCTCAATGTGCTCCTCCTATGATCTTGAGTAAGTCATGATGTCATCGATAAAAAAACCACGAACCGGTCCATAAACTCTCACAAGACAAAGTTCATAAGTCCCATCAACACAGCCGGTGCATTTTTAACTCCAAACGACATAAATACAAACTCTAAGTACCCATACCTGCACCTGAAATCTGTCTTCGAGATGTCACTATCCTTTACCATCAGCTGATGATATCTAGATCGTAGATCAATCTTGGAAAACCAACCTTCTCCCCTCAGTTGGTCTAAGAGATCATCTATCCTTGGAAGGGGGTAACGGTTCTTAACCATTACATGGTTTAACCTTCAGTAGTTTATGCATAGCCTGAGACCACCATCTTCTTTCTTCACGAACAAAAATGGAGCACCCCATGGTGATACGATGGGTCAAACAAAACCCTTCTCCATCAGATCATCAATCTGAATCCGCAACTCCCGCAACTCCAAAGGTGTCATCTGATAAGGGTCCATCGAAATCGGATGGGCACCAGGCTTTAAGTCTATCCTGAACTCAACGTCACGTCGGGGGGGTAGAGTCACAAACTTCTCAGGAAAAACATCGAGGAAATCCCCAACAACCCACGGGACACCCATCATCTCTGTATCAGCTGAAACCACTGATATCCCGCCTAACAAGGAAAGGAGAGGCTCCACACACTGGCCTCCCACCTGATAGCTCCTCTCGCCAACAAAAGCTACATGCTTCCCATCCACGTCAGAGAACACGACTCTTCTCTGGAAGTAGTCGATAATGGAACTAACAAAAAACAACCAGTCGATGCCTAGGATGAAATCATATGGATACATCTGTAACAGAAGAAGGTACCCACTAGATCGATGTGGTCCCAACGTCATCCCACATCCCCGGAAAACATAAGATACACTAGTATGGCCTCCAACTGGTGTACTCAGAACCAGTGGTACGGAAAGTCTCTCTACGTCTAGTCCCAAATCATGGGCTAGACCAGGTGCAACAAAGGAGTGAAAATCTCCTGAATCGAACAAAGCATAAATGAGAGTGCTGAACAAACAAATCGTACCTTGCACCACCTTTGGTCCTACCGGAGCTGTCAACTCTACTGTGTACAACTGTCCAAGCCCAGCTCCTCTGCCTATCTGATGTCGTCCACCTCCCCGACCGCGCCCTGGACTAGGTCCCTGAGGAGCACCCTGAGGTCAGCCTCCTCTCACAAAGTCTTCCCTCGGAGGAGCATGGTCCTGCTGCTGCTGGAAGGGCCTCGCTGGAAACTGGTGCTGCTGAGGTGGGCGTTGAACCTGCCCACCTCCACCGTACTGAGCTTGGGTCGGGCACCGACTCTGAATGTTCCCGAAACCTTAACAAGATTAATACTTCCGTCCTGGGCTTGTGAAGAAGGGAAGAGGACCTAAAGATCTGAACTGGAACTGTTGAGGCCTGCTCCCCACTGGCCTGAACCTGGAAGGTCCCATCGCAGGAGACTTGCTGCTGACTGCATTCCCCTTCGACAAACCTGGCTGGATCCCCTTACGTGGTGCACCTCCCTGCGAGTGCATCCTCTCTACAACCTCTTCCTTCTTCTGTACCGCCAAGTACGTTGGAAGGGTGAAGGGGGTGACAACATACTGGAGCGAAGGACGAATCGACTCCTCCAAACATCTCACCCGAGACTCCTCATCTGGAAAGAGATCTGGAGCAAAGTGCAGGAGATCCTTGAACTTGATTCCCAACTCTCGTACTGACATACTCCCCTGCTGAAGGGAGATTAACTCCTACCACTTCTCTGTCTTGATCATGGAAGAAAGGAATTCCTCTCGGAATTCCTTCTCAAAGTCAGCCCACAAAACCTCTTACTCTTTCCTCTCTCCGAGGTAGAGCGTCCACCACTGTCACGCTGCACCTCTCAGCTAACTGACTTCTAGGGGAACCCAGTACTCCCTCGGAGCACGGATCAAGGTAAAAGTGATCCCTAGCTCCTCAATCCACCCCTCCGTCTCCGTATCCGAAGTACTACCCTCGTACTTCTTGAGGGTTTTCTGCTAGAAAGAACGGAGAGTCTTCTGCCACTGGCTATCTTCCTCTTCTCGGTCAATCCTCAACTGATCGACCACCTGAATCTGTTGGGCCTCGGCCATCTGAGCAACCCGGGGACGACGTCCAGGTGCCATAGCTGTACGGTAAACAAAGATCTCATAAACCCAAGTAGTAAGGAAATTTCTCAGGGTTTCATTTTATCATTTTTATTTCAATTTCTTTCCCAGAACACCCAAATCAAGTAAAACACAATCATGATGATGCATTTACCTTCCATAGGGTCTCTACCCTGCAATCAATGTAGTCTCACATGGTCGTTCGGTAGGCTCAGAGTCCTTGCATCGGATCACGGGGGGCCCTAAAATCCCATGTCCTAGTCGGTCTTCCCTGGTCAATGTCACGCACCAAGATTAACTAACACTGTTTCCCTACCATCCCATGAAATCCTCACTGTTCCTAACTCTAGACTCCATCCTATCTCTCAACCATCAGCTCTAATACCATTCTATCACGATCCCCTCCCACTAAGGATGCCCCTCCTGAGATGGCAATGGTTAAAGTGAGATAATGACCCTCGAGTCCCACCTCCAGTAGGCCCCGGGTTGGCGACTAGCACCAAGGGTATGAGTTTTCACAAATATGTGAGGCATTACCCTTTTATTATTTAAGATTGTGAAATAGGACAAGTCAACCACAAAAAAGGAAAAGAAAAAGTGTATAGAAATAAACCCAAACCAATCCCACATGCATGTTTAAATAGTTCTAAAACAAGGTACAAGTACAAGAAAGCTCAAAAGTACAATACCAAAAGAAAAAAAGAGTACAGAAACTGCAACAACTCCAACTGTCCCGACTAGTAGGGTCCCGCACGGCCCTGGTTGTCCTCCTGGAAACCTGAAAGTAAACATAGAGTGAGAATACAAGTATACTCAGTAGGGAAACCTAAAGCTCTCGTGCACAAGTGGGGAGACATATTAATGTCCCGTGAGAACAACAGAAGAAACCTAGCAAGGAATTCTATCCACCCAACCTCACCAGCCACACTCACCAAAAAAACAATCACAACAGGTATTAGTAGTATAAGAACAAGAGTATTGGGTACCCCGCACCATTTCCCTTTAGTTAGCTGCTCTTCCTAACGGAGAACGTCCTGACGCTGCCACACTCTCCCCGCCCGCACACACCTGGGCCTCACAACCACGTATCCCGCCCGCACACACCTGGGCCTCACAACCATGTATACCGCCCACACACACCTGGGCCTCACAACCACGTATCCTACCCACACACACCTGGGCCTCATCCCGAAGATTCTTGGGAAACAGTAAAACCTGCCCGAAGAGTCTTGGGCTAAAACCACCCCAATAAAAACCTACCTGAAGGTTCTTAGGTGTAAGGTCACCTCAAGCCATCACATCCTAGGGAAGAAGGAGCAGGAAGGAGCTAGTAACTAAGGTGAAAACACCCTCTCCCATGAAATGGGAGTGTTCGGAACTAAGTTCTCAACATGGGTGGGGTGAGATAAACCATAAAAGATACAGATATATATATATATGTATACCAAACACTCAGCCCAACCTATGGCTTCTAAATAGAGAAACTGAGCACGTTCCTCAGCACTACTACTACGAATCATGCATACAACAAACAACCCCAACCCCATTTAGGTTTTTACATTTCAGCAGAATTAGTCTATTAGTTCCTTAACTACTGGGCTACTATCCACAACCAACCATATCGATCGTTCGTGAAACATATCCCTTCCATCCACAAATCAAGTTAGGAAAACACAAGCAGCACAACAAAGTCCTTATCATTAACCAACCAACCCCATTGATTATTAATCTCGTTCCATTACCATGACCCACCATTCATTAACTCTTCCACTTTTTATTTATTATTCACAACCCATAGTTCGTTTACATTCAAGTCCATCCCTACAGCCCCGCTGCCAACAACCATAACCACAATCACACCGAAACTCGTACATCATTATCCCATAAATACCATTTTTACATCCCCGCTTCCCATCACCAACATAGCATTCACACCAACCCACAACCAAGCCAACCGCAACCCCGCTGCTCACCCGATCCACAACAACCAACAAAACACCCCCCTATCACATAAAAAAACCCATCACATGCCACATATCCAAGACAACACCCACATGTTCATTATTCCATTTTGTTCAACCAAGGTGATCACATAAGGGTTCCAGATTTTAAATCATCCAACTTTACGTGATTAACCAAATTTCCACATTCAACGAAGTTTCCATCCACAAAAACGGTCTAGAAAGATAGGGAAACATTTAATTGCACAATCAAAGGCCCCCAATGACCGTGATTTTCAGTAGGCATAGCCTATTCAATTCACAACATAATATCACAAGATATAAAGATAAACATAACAACTTCCCCATCCTCGTTCTTTAACCAGTTATTATCTTCGTTTATTGGTTCAACCGTTTCTCATGAAAACAAGAGGATACTTCCCCCATATTATTCACAATTTAGAGAGACGAAGGTAAGATCCCTACCTCAATAGGTTCTGATCACAACGCTCCCCCAGATCATCCTTAGAAGACATCTGTCGGCGTCCGTCACCTCTGTCGAGTCCCGGCAAAACCTCCTCAGGTGGAATTCGGAAAGTAAAGGCCGAAGGAAAGAAAACAGATCCAATCTCGGAAGTTCCCCCTCGTCATTACGATCCCGTGGCCGCTGACGGATCGTAAATCCGAGCTCGGACGAAGAAGTTATGGAAGAAAAGGAGCATTCGAGTCTCTTGGGAGAGCTCTGCTCAGAGGAAAGAGGAGGATAGGGGTGAGTTGAAAAGGAGGAGGAGACCCCTCCTTTTATTGGCGAGAAAAGAAAAAGTACACAGTGTGTACTTTATGGTACATGGCGTGTACTCGGCCGTTTCACACGGTCACCACGCGGCTTCTAACACGGCCTTCAATGCGGAACGCGGCCATTGACTGGTCAACACACGGCTTAAAGGTAACACATATGTGGGGAGGGACTACACGGCGTGTAGTATTGTATACATGGCGTGTACCCATTTATTTCACACATCTCCAAAACGGCACACGGCCGTTGACTGGTCAACACACGGTAACGCGTACGCGGGGAGAGACTACACGGCGTGTGGTATGAGGTACACGGTGTGTACCCATTTATTTCACACAGCAAGGACACGGCCTTCAATACGGGGTATACCCGGAGAGGGGGTACACGGCGTGTACTCACACTACACGGTGTGTACTTAAAAAATTCTGGAAAGTGTGGGAAAATTCCATTTTACCCTCCAGAACACTTCGTGACCTTCTTTTTGACAAAGGAATGGGCCGGAGAGGTCCGGGCCATTTCATTAATGTAAAAAATATATATTTCATTAATATAATTTGATCATAAACACAATAAATCCATATATCAAATAGGTATTGTATACTTGAAACATTACCATATTAAATAATTTCATCTTATATGGAAAATAATTTTGATAGAACACTTGAAATTAATTTTGGAGGAAAATGTCCTTTCATTATAAAAAAGGTATTCTTTTCATAAAACTCCATGAAATTTTTAAAGAAAATAATTTATTTTAAAATAAACATGAAAAATTTTAAGGGAATATTATTGGAAATAAGGCTATATGAAAATGAGAAAATATGTTCAGGCTGTATAAATCAGAAGAAATAATTCTTCTTTTACTTTTGTCAGAAAGTCAAAAAGTACATTGTATCAAAGAAGAAAAAAGATTCCATTCATTCTGTTTCATAAAAATTAACCAATAGGTAAAATTGTTTTTAAATAATTTTAGAAGGATAGAAAAAATATTTTGGAATACATATTTATGAAACATGGACATGGATTAATAATACACCCTCACAAATATTTACGTATAAACAATCTATGATAATATTGAAATTAGAAAATTAACCATTACCAATTTATAATCATTCAAATAGTAATCATAATAAAATAAATAAATTTATATGAATATGTAAATATAATAACCTTCATAATAAGAATCATAAAACCATTCATTAAATCATAAACACAACATAATAGAAATAAGTGGTGTATAAGGAATATTCCCACAAAAATAAAAGTGAGACCAAATAATCCCTTACCATAGGCCTGGGTTCCTATGTAAATATATGAACCTCATTAATAAGAGTTTAAAAAATTTCAATAACTTATTTAAGAATCAAATTTTTTTATGATATCATATGTGATCATATTATCACCTGTTCGTTAATAACATTATTACTAATCATCTGGTTATTAACTACTTTATTTTCATACGCATGTTTTGATGAATAAGTTCATGTTTATCATATTAGTTTAGTGTTATATCATTTATAGAATAATATTAATATAGTATATATAAAATTTTTTCATTATATGAATTAATATAATATTGATTTAATTAAGATAATGCAGAATGAATCATGTCGCATCGCAGAGATGGTAGGTCATTCGTACGCATGAGTTATGATATCATTCTCTTAATTGTGAAATGGTATGGAAGTTATAGGTATTTAATTTTTTCATTATGCATATAATTTTATTATAATGATATATAATTATTATTTACATCATTTTACCCATCCAAGTAAGGTGGTGGTGAAAAACAGATTACACCACGACGTGGAGACGGTAAGTGATACGTAAGCACACATAGTGATTTAATTTTTATAGGATGGAGAGAAGGTGGAATATAGTTTTTACATAACCATATTAAATTATAATTATATATTTGACACTGGATTTGTTACTTTATAATAGAAATAAAAAAAGTAAGATAATGTATGATAAGAAATGATCTTGAGTGAGTCAGTAAAAAATATTACCACTTCTTCAACAAGTTCATTCTAGATCTCATTTTAAACAAACTAGAGTTGGACTTTTAGGAAAAAAAAGAATCTATAACATGACTATGGAAGTTGAAAAGGAAAATTGGATATCCATGGCCAATATTGAAGGTACAAAGTGAAGTGAATACATGAGGGATGATGTTCCCTTTTATAATTGAGTTGAGAGGAACCTTTGGAATCTCCAAAAATATTAATTTATAAAAAAATAAAATAATATCAAAAAACCACCCAAATGTAAAATTTTAGAATATTATACGAGATAAGGTTGTAATATAATCATCCAATAAATCATAGAAATTTTTTTCTATCAATATTTACCTTATCATTTTAATCAACCCTTAATTATTCTTTTTTAATTTTGACTAATGTAACAAATGTTTCAATAATAAAAGAGTGCATTTTTTACAAATTTTACTTCAATTAGACTATAAATGAAGAATTTTGAATATTTTATACCATATAATATTTATTTAATATTTTTAAAATATATTTTATGAATTTAAATTTTTTAATAAATCATTATTTTGACAAAATATTAATATTTCCAATTATGAGGCTATTCATTTTATGTGTTTTTAAAAATTTTACGATATCATGTTAACCTCGAAACAAATATTTATTATATTCCTGATAGGTGAAGATCATCTATAAAATTTGTTGGATATATTAATTATCTGAAATTAATTTATTTTTAAATTTTTAAAAACATTAATTCAATATTTTCATTAATAAAATAACTACTATATTAGTTTTGTGTAATTATTTAATATACTTATTTGTTGGGTAAAAATAAAAAATAAAATACCGTAAAAAATAAATTTTTTCTATATCTAATAATTATACTTATAGTAAATTTATCTTCTATAAAATCATACATTAAAATTATAAAATTTAATTAAACTTTAATGTGACAACTTTAAGATAACTATAAATAAAATATTATAAGTGTCATAATCTTTTCCATATGTCTCAAAATGGTCAATAACTCAAAACTGAGATGAATATGGTCTAGATATACTCTTCCTATACAATTTGGTCATGTTTTTTGGTATTTTAATGGTTATCATCATTTTAATAAAAATTATTTTTTAAAATTTTCATTAATTAAATAATTTTGGCACCGTCAAAGTATAAGAATAAAAATTATAAATAAATTACCATGAAAAGGAAAAAAAATTCTTTAAAATTAGTATTTATAGTTGAATTTACTTTATGTATAACATTATTTTTAAAATGATAATGTTTTTGAAATTTTAGTAAGACATATTTTACATTTCATTAAATAAAATATATTAATTTTTCTAATATCATCTTTGAGGCTTCAAAAGCATACCATTTCAACCTAAGGTTCACTTAGTTCAAAATTAACTCATCAAATTATACTAGTAAAAGGGTTAGGGTTATTTTATAATATTAAATTTATAATTAACTCCTCAATTTACCTTTTTATTGTATTAATAAAAATTACTAAAGTTACTATTCATAATACCCAAAAATAAAAGAAATATGTTTAAATAATTTCAAACCATTGATTCCAAACAAAAAATCCATTTCTAAAAACTCAAAACATATTTTTTTAGTAATTAATTTAATATGAATCCCATTTTCGGAATGAAAAACAGCTTTCAAAATTTAAAACATTAAAAAAGATTAAAATGTTTTTACATATAAATTCATTGTAAAATAATGAACCACATTATATTAACTGATAAAAAATATATTCTATTTATAATTTAAAACCATTCAATTATATAACTTATCTATATAAATTATTTTGTTGAAAAAGTTTATTTCAATTAAAATTTATAATATTTTCACTATTTATCCAAACATGAAATTTATCTAAAAAAATTAAAAATTCAACCAAAGTAAATTTTTATTTATTTATTATAAATAAAAATTTTATTTCGTTAAATATAATATATAAATGTGTCAAAACTAGATTTAAAATGGGTGTTCTATCAAACGGTGGAAAAAATTTATTTTTTGAAAAATACATCTTTTATTCAAAAAAATTGTATTTGTTCTTATATAATGTCTATAAAACATATAAGATGAAATTTAAGAATTATATTGAATATATTAAATTTATATTTACTTCATAAAATCCATCAAAAATGATTTAATTATTTAATGATCTCACTAATTTTCATTTACATAGTTTTTTTTCAAAAAAACACATCCTTTTATTTAAAAATTGTTTTATTTTAATTTATATTTAATTGTTCTCCAAAGAATTAAGAATATTTTAACTATTCAGTTAATAATGTTTATACTTTCCTTTATAATGACTCGGTTATAAGGTAACATAATAATATTTAGTTTTTTTATTAAACTCGTTCTTTTATGAAATGAATTTTATCAAAAGAACTTGAAATTGTGTGTCACAAAATCCAAGCATAGTGTGGTGTATACCGCAAGCTAAGACAGTGTTGCATGTACCGCAAGCTTATCATGGTGTGGTGTACAACACAAGATATAAAAAAAATAAAAAATCTATATCTCATAAAAACATCGGGGTGTTACATTCTACCCCCCTTAAAAGTAATTTATCTTTTAAAATTCATCTGGGTTATAAAGGGTTTAATTCTTGAAAGTGTATTTCATAGAAACAAAAAATTTAAAATGGAATAAAAAATCATTTTAGAATGGAATAGTTATAAAATAATAGTTATCCAAAGGGAATCATAACTGGGTCTCTATGTAAGAGAACATAGGTGAAGATATAGGCATGAAGGAAAATATTTTAAAATCAAAGCGATTAATAAAGATCATTGATCAAATGAATGTGGGTAATCAAGATATTGTTAATAATTTCATTAGAAAAGGTTGAGGCTTGAGGCCTCTCTTATTGAATAAAAGTAGTAAGGTAGGGGGACATGAAAACCATCAAATGTTCAAATAAAAAACTAAAAAGAGAAGATAAAAATAAATCAAGATCCTGATTTGGTGTTCATATTGTAGTGATAATCAAATCCACCCCTACCATGAAGAGTTCATCCCCTTCTCCATGTTTTATCTTACAACCAAGGGCCACCTTCATCATCTTAGAGCTCATCTTCACTACAAACCATTAATTATTTTACACCAAGCACATGAAAATTATGTACCTCGTCTTTACTACTTCCTAAGGAAAGCACCTAAAAAGAGATATGAGTGCTGAGTATTGAAATTTGATGAGTAGGAACGTTATTAGTTGAAGAGGAGCCTTTTCTTTTCAAAACAGACACTACCAAAATCATTGATAAATCAACTTGGCTTACACCTGAAGCAAAATATATAGTATCCATTGTCTACTTTGAATATAGAGAAGAGAAAGATGTTTTTCCTTCCCTGCCTTGAGTATGCCCCAACATCAAGTCTAACTTCAGATTTTATTATATGGTCTAGTCCTATAATATTGGAATGGGAAGAATAGTAGATGAGTCTGTATTTCATGATCTTTCACCTTCACAATGGTTAGTTTTTTTACTGAGATAGCAAGAGACACTTTGTGAGGAAAGGGTATTGGTGTTTCTTGTTGAGCACCGGTGGCTCATTTTTGCACCATTAGCTTACCTGATGATATAAAAAATCCTAACCTCTTATCATTCCCCTCCTTCCTTGAAGCACATAAGTCACAACCTTTATAAATTATTACATCCTTACAATGGGAAGGATCATAACACGAATGATTCTTTGAATTATCAGATTTCATAGTTGTATGAAAATCACTTGGAGAGTTACCACTTATCAGTGACCCACTAGTGTTAATAGAAGAATATGATGTATCCAAACCATTTAATTCATTATGAAAAGGAGATGTTTCCTACTCATCTCCATTATCATGGGAAAGATCACCATGTGTTTTAGGAGAAAGAGATATTGACTTGGATTTTTTTTGAAGTAGAAGCATCCAATTTGGGTTTCCATTTAGGAAATTTAGATGTTATTTTATCCTACCAATGTCTATTAATAGCCTCAACCTATACAAAAATTTATTTAGTTATATGAATATCATCTAGATCAATGTTATACCAATTATCTTATATCCCTCAATTAGTACATCCATGAATGAGGTACCCAAAACAATTAAGTTGTTTTTATCCGTTAACTCATCCCATTAAATGTTTTCTTTATCAAATAGCTTAACAATATTAGTTTAAAAAAAATCTTTATGGATACCAAGAGGGGAATCAAGCTTAGAGTTCATTAGATGATTCTTTTCTAGGACTTCATCCCTAATCAAATGTAGGCCATTTTTGTTGTCATCAATTAGAATATTTATCAGATTCTTATTTCTAGAAGTACATTCATGAGAATATATATTTTTATCCCTCTCTATTTCCATGATAGTACCACCTTGAGAAATAATATTAAATAATATCTTCTGCATTGTGAGATATCATGTCCCTTTAATTGACATCTATCATAAACAAGTTTTCCTTAGTAGCTGGATTTCGAGTGACCAATAATACATCAATATTCAAAAAATAGTGTAATTTTTTCATAGACAATCCTAAGATTAATCTAAAATTTAGGGTTGGAGATAAAAATTGAATCTATCAAGTAAGAACATAAATCAACATCAACCAATATACTAGAAAAATATATGTATCTCACCTTTTTAGTATCCATGTCTATTCAGATTGTAATACCAATTGTTGAGGATTTTTCATAAATAATATCTTTGTGCCATAACAACCAATTAAACCCTAGATTTTGATCCAAATATATGCAAAGGTATATCTAAAATAATTATTATTAAAACCTAAATTCAACTCATGGAACCTAAGTGTACCCAATCTAAGGTTAACAGAACTGAATCTCCAAGACAGACCCTTTAAGTTTGAAGAGGGAGAAAGAATGGGGAATAATCCTCTTCGTAGAAAAACACATTTAAAATCAGAGAAACTACAGATAGAGACTATAGAGAAACTAAATCATATATTTTCTAGGGAATCTTACCATTTTATAGTAGAACACAACCTATAATGGATTGCTTACATATCCCATTTCTTTCTAAGATTTCCCCTTCAGTACAATATCACCATTGGTCGTGCCTTGAACAATTTTCCACTTCATCTCTTATTTAAAAAAATGATGTCGAATTTTTCATTCCTAAATAATTAGCAGATCATGCAATCCATAAATAAAATGATAGGTCATTATATCTGTTTTTATCATGAAAAAAGTTAGCACTAGTTATGAAATATACATATATCCACCTATGGAGAGATAATTATTTTTTCTAACAAAAATCATCCAAATTTTATCTTAAAAATTAAATAAATTGATCACATTACAATCCTTATAAATTCTGTGAATCAAAAACATTATAAATAAGTCTAAATACTCAGATTAAAATTTATCCCACATATATAATATGGTATCTCTTATTGGTCACATTCCAAACTTGTGAACACCTTCATCATGTATTCTCTTGAGTCATGATAATAACCTGAATTTCCATATAAATTTATTGAAAGCATGCATGTTTCCTTATTCCAAAACATATTAGATATATTATTTAAGTCACATAAAATATGTACTTTATTCATTATTTCATAACCCTCTTGAAAAAAATCAATAATTACTTCCAAAGAAACTAATATCATCCAATTTACTTATTCATATCCAACATATCTTTATCCAAACATAATTATCATAACATAAGGGACGTATTAAGTGTTATCTTTCCCTTAATCATGTGTTCTCCAAATATATCATCTTAACTATAAAAAACTTTTCTAGGTATTATAAACTATTCAACATGTAATTTCTTATACTTAATGAAAAAAAATATAATAAAAACACTTATATGTGTCATGTTTTTTATAATCTTTGAATTCTGAAACATATACACCTTAATCATCTAACTTTATTCATAAATCGTTACTCTGGATCCATCATCTATGTGATTATGAACATATTAATAATGTCATAAGGTTCATCATCCTTAATATAACCATGTTTCATTGGAATAATTCTAGACCATCTAATACCCTTAACATGTCATTTACAATATATTTATCCTTCGTAGTATAACCAATATTTGTACCACCTTCATTATTCTCTTTATGATATTTCCACTTCGGAAATTGGTTTTCATAATTACCATATATTCCCAATATGAAACATTAATGGTTAACTATGTTTTATCTACATCTAGATATTAACTAAGACTAGAAATAATAGTGTTAGAAATACATATTAGACACATAAATAAGGTAAATTATGCATAATATTTAAATCTATGATATATTAGGTTTACATCTAGGTTATTAATGATTATCAAAAAAATTGTATGATAATAACCTATACATAGAATTATACTTTTTAAATATATAGATATAAAATTTTAAATACCTACTGGGATCTAATAAAGTTATCCCATCCAAGCTTCCAAAGTTTGACTAAATCATCACTCGGATACGAACTATAAATACCCATACTTGACATACATGAACATTACATTACATTTTCAGAATATTTAAAACATGACACAAAAAAATTACAAACACTGTATTAGTTTAGTGTCTTTATAAACTATAAAAACATAAAAAAAATGATTCATAAAACATCTAAATCATCTCATTATTTTTACCTTCATAACTAGAACCCCTTTAGGTTACATCTTGCCTAATATTTATCTTCATATCCTGAGGAAATGAAACATAAAAGGGTTATATCATATGCTCAATAAGAGTAAACCAGGGAGATAACAATCATATCATAATCATAATACATAAGAAAATAAAAATTGAAAATTATATACTGCATATCATAGATCATGATATCATGTCAGGGAATAAATAATAAAAGATCATAAAGAATTAGTGACCATTTTCCCAAAATTCATAACATTAGACCGAGAATTTTGAGCATATACATAAGTATAGAAAATAATTTCATACTGGTCTAGGATAATTACAAAGACCATCATTGAAAAAAAAATCGATTAAAAATCCATGTTCACTCCTCATTCTAACCCTGTATTACTAAACCAGGTTTACTTACCATTCTAGCCATGTTTTTCTAAATCGGGTGTACCTGCCATTCCAACTTTGTATTTCTGAATTGAGATCATTTCACATTCCAGTACTATATATCTAAAGAGATATAAATATTTACCCAATGCATTGGATAGATATATATCTCCCACTCATCTCATAATGAAATCATTTTTACATGTTCCACAAAAACATAAATCACTAATCATAGAACAACCAAAAGAATAAAATGTGTTTCTTAACCATCATTTCATCATAAAATAATCCATGTAAAACAAATGGATTTCATAAATATCATTAGATCATATAAAAAATAATCCAATATTCATAATAGGGATAGTATACTTGAAACAAAAAAAATATTAAATAATTCTGTATTAAATGGAAGATAATTTTGACAGAACAGTTTAAATTAATTTTTGAGGAAAATATCCTTTCTTCTTCAAAATTATTTTCTTTTCATAAAACACCACACATTTTTTAAAGAAAATAATTTATTAGAAAATAAATATTAAAATATATTAGGGAATATTCCTGAAAATAAGGAATTATGAAAATGTAAAAATCTATTCATTCCATATGAGTTTAAATAAAACATTCTTCTTATACTTTTTTTTGGAAAGTCAAAAAGTACCTCGTATCAAAAACCACAAAAAATTGTTTCATACTATTTTATAAAAAATAACCAATTGGTAAAAATTACTTTAAACAATTTTATAAGGATATTAATAGTATTTTAGAATACATATTTAGTGATCATAGACATTAATGTCAAATATAACCCAGTAAATAATTAGGTTTAAACAATCCCAGATAATAATTAGAGTGAAAAATTATCCATTACATATTTATAATTAGTGAAATAAAATGCCTCAAAAAATAAAAAAAATTATATACATATTTAAATATCACAACATTCTTAATAATAATCATAAAAAAAATTATGAGAAGTATAAACAACACATAAAATAAATTGGTGGTTATAAGGCGTAAGTCCCACATAAATAAAAGTGAGACAAAATAATCCATTAACATAGGCTAGGGTTTTTTTATACATGTCTGAACCTCCTATATAAGGGTCTAAATAATTTCATTAACTTATTCAAGAATCAAATAATTTTTATTATATCATAATTTATCATATTATTACATATTTGTTAATAACTTTATTACTCATCTTTTTGGTATTAAATACTTTATTTTTTGTACATATTTTGAAGAATAAGTTCTAATTCCTATTATTTGGTTATAGTTATATCATTTCTAGTTTTATATTAATATAATATAAATATCATATTTTTTCAATTTATATGTTTATATAATCATTATTTAATGAAAATCATCTATAATGAATTGCATTGCATTATGGAGATGGTAGGTCGTACGTATGCACGAGCGACGATATCGTTCCGTTAATTATAAAATGGTATGGAATGTGATGGTATAAAATTTTTTTAAGAATACATATCATGTTATAATAATAATATATAGCTATTATTTACATCATTATACCCATCCAAGTAAGTTGGTGGTGAAACAAAGATTACACCACGACAAGAAGATGGTTAATCGTACATATGCACGTGTGGTGTTTTATTTTTTCATAGGAGGGATCAAAGATGGAATATGGTTATTAAAAAACATTAAAGACATATAAATATATAGTTTACAGTATTTTTATTACATTATAATGAAAAAAAATAAGGAAGAGGAAGTAAAATAAGAAATGATCTTGAGTGAGTCGGTAAAAGAGATTACCACTTATTCGACAACCACCATCTAGATATCCACTTAATGGAACTAGAGTTGCTCTACTGAGAAGTCTAGAATATATATAATGTGACTAGGGATGTTTATATGGGAAATGGGTAGGATATGACTGTGTTTTATGGCTCAATGTGAGGTGAAGAAATTAGGGATGAGTTTCCCTTTTATAATTGAGGTTAGTGGAACCCTTGGAATGTTCTAAAATATTAATTTATGAAAAAATAAAAACCCATAAAAAATCTAAAAAATGTTATATTTTAGAATATAATATGATATAGGGTTGTAATATTATCAAAAAAAAATTAGAAACGTTTTTCTGTCAGTTTTATACCTTATGATTTAAATTAACCCTTGTTTACTCTATTTTAATTTTAACTAAGGTAACAAGTATTTTTATATATATAAATAGTATAGTTTTAAAAATTTTATATCAATTTAACAATTAATGAAAACATTAAAATATTGTTAATCCAATAATAATTATTTTATATTTTTAAAAAATATTTTATGATTTAAAAATAATTTAATAATACATTATTTTAAAAAAATATCTACAGTGTTAACATTGACACTATTAATTTAATGTATTTTTACAATTATAAAGATCAGATGTTAACCTATAAAAAAATATTTTATTGTATTACTAAGTGGTCAAGGTCATATATAAAATTCTTTGGATATATTATTTATCCAATACAATTTTTATTTTAATATTTTAATAACATTATTTTTATATATTCATTAATAAAATAATTTCTACATTATTTGTGTGTAATTATTTAACATAATTAGTTTTGGAAAAAAATTAAAAATAAAATACCATATTGAATATAATCATTAGATATTTTATAACAATATTTATTGTATAATTTATCTCTTGGAGAATTCTACCTTAAAAATGATATATTTTATAAAATCACACTGTGATAACTTTAACATCGCATTAATTAAAATATTATAAGTGCTATAATCTTTTCCAGAAGACACTAAATGGTCAAAAACTCTAAACTTGGATGATTATGGTCTTAAAAACTCAAACAATACGATTTGGTCAAGGTTTTTTTTTCTTTTAATGGTTATTATAATTTTAATATAAAATATTTTAATTATTTTTCCTCAATAAAATAATTTTAGAATCATAAATGTATAAGCCTAAAAATTATAAATAAATTACAATGATAAATAAAAACATTTTATCTTTAAAATGAGTATTTATATTAAAATTTAGCTTCTATGTAACCTTATTTTAAAAATGATAATGTTAATAAAATTTGATTAAGATATATTTAACTCTTCCTTAAATAAAATATATTAATTTTACTAATATCATCTGAGTGGATTCAAAAGGATACCATTTCAAACCAAGGATGATTTAAGTCGACAATAAGTCAAAAAATTACATTATTACAAGTGTTCGGGTAATTTTATATATTTATATTTTCCTCTAATTACCCCAATTACCTTTTAACCGTATCAATAAAAATTATCGATGTTTCAATTCATAATAACAAAAAAAGAAAGTTGTTTACATAAATTGGGTCAATATTTCCAAACATGGAATCCATTTTTACAAATTAAAAACATATAATTTTTAGTAATTAATTTAAAATTAATCACATTTTTAGAAATAAAAATAGGTCTGTAAAGTTAAAACATTGCAAAAGATTTAAATGTTTTTGCATCAAAATTCCTTGTAAAGTTAATATCAATGAAAAAATTATATTAATTTATAAAATTATAGTCAATTTATAATTTAAATATATTCTATAATATAATTTTACCATATATTTTATTTCAATTAAAAAATTTGTTTTCTATTAATGTTTAGTATGTTTTTGTTATTCATTAAAACATGAAATTTATCAGAAAAATATCAAAAAATCATCAAAAATAAATTTTTATAAGCTAATTCGATATAAAAATTTTATTTTGTTAAATAAATTATATATTTTTTAAAAAAAACTAGATTTAAAATGGGTGTTCCATCAAAAGGCCCCAAAATAGCATTTTTTTTAATAATACTTCTTTTAACTGAATAATTGAACATTTATTATATCATTTCTAGAAAAAATATATGATTAATTTTAAATATTATATTGAATATAATACATATATATTTCATTCATAAAATCCATAAAGGGTGATTTTATTATTTAAAAAATCCATTAATTTCATTTGAATAGTTTTTCCCAGAAAAAACATTTCCTTTTATTTAAAAAGGGGTTTATTCTCATTTATACTTAATTTTTCACCAAATAAATAAGAATATTTTCTCAATTCAGTTAATATTTTTCAAACCCACCATTATAATTACTAGGATATATGGTGACATTATAATATTTAATTGTTCAATTAAACATGTTTTTCATGAAATGAATTTTATCCAAAGAACATGAAATTTTGTGTAACACAAGACAATCATACTGTTTCATAGACCACAAAAAAAATATTGTGTTTCAAGTAGAGAATTATTTTCTTTTTGTATCGTAAAACACAAGACATCAAGTAAATTTTAAGAAAAATATATCATAAAAATCTCAGTGTGTTACACGTTCCGCATGATATTAAACTGAACAGTTAATGTGCCTTGCATGACATAAAACTAAATACTCTTATGGACCATTCCTAAGAGGGATACTATGATTTTTGTTTTTCTTCTATCAGACCACCATCCCTAAGAACTACTTGTGTACTGATTCTCATTTTCATGAGGTATGTAGTGACACCAAGACTTCCCCCCCATGGTCCCAACTACAATATCTTTTTTTCACGTCGATCCATCATCATCCTTTCCACTTGATGTTAAACTACATGGTTCCTCAAGGACTATATATAGATTTATTCTCATCACTATAGGATATGTATTGATGCCTAGATCTATAATCCTAGGTCCAACCACAACAATCAATAAAAACAATGCCCACCTTTATGTATGGGTCAGACCAACGAGGGGTGTTTCTTATTCATAATGACCTTTGACTTGATTCTCATCCTCATGAGATATGTATTGACACCCAGACTTCTTCCCTTGGTCCTAACTGTAATAATTCCATGCTTTCACTATGGTTAATATTTATACTTACCACATGATGTTAAACTCCACGGAAAACATCCTTACTGCATGGTGTTAAAATGAATGGAAAATTTCCTTACCGCATGAAGAATAACTGCCAGAAAATCATCCTTCCTGCATGACATTTATTTGCACAAAAAAAGTCCTTACAGCATCGAATTAATTTTCATTGAAAATATTATGGCTATATGATAATAAACAACATGTAACATGTCCTTAACACATGATGTCAAAATGCATGGAAGAAAATACACCCCCACTACATGATAATAAACTATGAAGACCATCATTCACCACTACCCCTTTTCAAAGGATAACGTAAGATTTACCCTGGTCAATGAGAGTATGGGGTGCTTCCACCATCTTGTATTCACCTAAAATATAAACCATACATCATGTATCGAGTAACTCGGGTTTTGAAAAATCATTCATGGCCCCAGGAAAGGATTACTAGCTTCAATGGACCCTTTTCATTACTATCAACGTATTCCTATGGCTCATGAATATCCACCAAAAGTAGTGAACGAAATTAGTGTATCTAAAAAAGGAAATTTCAAACCATGATATCCCTAACATCATTGAAGAAATACTAAACACCTCAATGTGTCTTAACTACTCATAGTAAAACTATCCCATTTCATTACACATGATTTGAGATTCTCGAACATTGATTTAATAAATTTTCATCACCTTCATAGAAGGATGATAGAGTATTCCTAACACATGGAATCCTAATTAGTATATTTTTTATTATCCCCATATAGGTCCATGTGCACCACAAACTTAAACTACTTTCACTTTGGTAAAAGTTGTATGACCATAAACTATATCTTATAATGGTCTAAACTGAAAGACTCTAAACATCAAGTTAAAGATAAAAAAAACTTGTTATGTTGAAACCTGCTAAGGGAATCCTGAGAAGAAGTCAAGTCATTGGCTGTTAAACTCTCCAAATCTAGAGTTTAGGAGAAAAGGGTGCAATTAAATATGGAATAAAGCACATAGGGACTACATTATAACCATAATAACAACCATGATATTCTCTCTGGATCCCCTGGTTTAAGAAAAAGTAATAGTAATTATTTTCACATCTCATCGCTACGGTAATATGTTATCAGGGCAGTGAAACAACCATTTAGGTGTTTAAAACCGTCCCAGATATTAAATTTTACTAAAATCGCACTTCATGATTTAGGGTGACTCAAATCACAATAAACCATCCATGACCCTTGGAATAGATAGCTAACTTCAAGGTACCCATTTCTTGACAATGCATGTATGCCTGTGGATCATGCATATAAACCTATGGCCGTTAACCAAATGCATCAATTTGAAAAAGGATATTTAGATCCTTGTGATACCTGACATCACTATGCTATCACTCAACACCTAAATTTCTCTGAACTACTTCCAATGTGATTTTACTATATTACCCTCCTTATCCGAGCACTTTGAGCCATGACTTACAATCTCTTCACCAAACTATCTGAGCATATTCGACATCCTTGATGTTATTTCACTATTTTTTTGTACCCATTATCAGGTATTTAATGTTACATTCCATTCTTAAACCATTGATAACTAACACCTCATGACTCTAAACCATGGGGAGTATTTCTCGAGATTCATTTTTCAAGAGCTAAAATCCCTAGGGTTCACAAACCCTTCCTAGATAGCTATCCTTCATGAAAAAACTCATCATCTAGATGTTTGAGTCTTCAAAAATCATTCATGAACCTAAAATAGGAGTGAAGAACATATTTTTATTAACCATTATATTGATGCATAAGGGCCTTGGACCACTATATAAAGGGATATCCTCCTTTCCAGAAAGGGACATCAATCATTGTGATCCTTGGTAACACCGCAAAAAAACCTAAAATCTCAAAATGTTATGGGACATACACATAATTTCTTCCTCATCCCATATTTATGATTCAAACTTTTGGGTTATAAATTACATCATCAAAATTCCAACTATCTAAGTGGAACTAGATTCCCTAGTATTTCTCAACCAAACCAATATTACCAACATAAATCTTCCATATCCCCTAGAAAAAATACTCAGCTTGAAGGGCCATTTTCTTGACTGTGGATACATTCCCATGGATCCTACATATGTTCCTATGGATTTCAACCAAAATTTTCAATTTATGAGTTGGGAATTATGATCATTGTGAGCCTCGAAAACACCACAACAGAGCTCAACACACTAGAGTGTTTTGAGTCACTCCAGGCAAGTCTGCACCATATTTCATGATCACCAATGAAATCCGACCTAGTAAACCCAAAACTAATGTGATGATGGTCAAACCTAAATGACCCTAAACTAAAGTAATAGGAGGTCTGAGATGAAAGAACCTAAACTAAAGAAACAAAAGTTCTAAGCTAAAAGACCCTATTATAAAGTGATAATGAACCGATCTAAAAGACCCTAAACTAATGAAATATAAGGTCCAAGCTAAAATAACATAAAATAAATCAATAAGGGTTATGAGCTAATAGGTCCAAAACTAAAGCGATAAAGGTATGATTTCAAAGACCGTAAATTAATGAAATGATGTTCTAAGATAAAAGAACATAAAATATTGAAGTATCAAACCTAAGATAAAATTCCTTAAACTAAATCTATATCAGTTATTAACTAAAAGAAATTAATCTAAAGTAATATTAGGTCCATGAAAAAATGCCTAAAACAAAAGAAATATTAGGTTTGAGTTGAAAGACCAAAAACTACATCACAATTACTATTTATCTTGCAATAGCTTTTAAGGCCCACCGTATGGTCTAAGTCGAGAACATATTTCTCTATAAAAGTATATAATCATTGGAAAATAAGAGAACTCTCCCTCAAGGGCATGTATTCTACTCTAATTTCTATCTATAAGCCACATAACATCAATATAACTAGAACAGATTCATATGTAGAGTGTCTCCTTTTAGTTGGAATTGTAGAGAATTTCTAGGAAAAAACATGTTATGATTTAAAAATTCAAATCCATACATTTAGGTTAACTTGATATCATGAAAGAGATAGTTATTTTTTATTAATCACAAAATATTGGAACAAAGAAATGACATTCATTTCATGAATGAAACAAAAATTGACAACATGTATAAATTTCATAAAATTAATTCATTTATAATATGAAAAAATTGTTGAGGAATCTCCACATTTTGGATTCTCTTCAATTTCTTATAAAAAGGAGTGAATTAAAAAGGTCTAACTATGGTAAATTTTGATTGGATTTGTTGGAATATACCAAAATAGTCTAGCGAGAAGAATCAATTGAATATTGGAATACATCTATCCCACCTCTTTTGCTTCTTCACCAAGATAAAGTATCTCGACCAAAGTAGTCAACTATTTGACCCTCTTCTGTGTAGAAATGATTGGAGATGATGTTGAATGATTGGAACACATACAAATAATATATCTCCTCACATCTCCATATATGTGTCATCTATGCATCCATCTGAGCATGTAGTTTATATATGAACTGATGAACCACCTCTAATGCTACTAATGTCCCCTTCATCTTCATATAAATGGGATCCATATCTACATGATCGTGAGAAACTATTTCCCAACAAAAATTTTTGGAAGATAAAAATGGAATATGAACATATAATGAAAATTATTTAAGATTGAAATAATTCACTAAATATGTGGTGTCTATAATTAGAAATAATAATTTATAATATTAGAAATAAACTTTTTGAGTCTTCCTTTCCTATGACTTAGGTCGGAGGAGGCTTCTATCTCAGTGCTTATGCTCGTAGTGATCACAGTGTGTGCGTCCTCATCTAGTGGTGACATCACACCTTTAAGGGTTGACCACATTTCATCATTGCTGCCATAATCATGCCCTATCCATCGAATTGGATAGGGTCTCTATGGCGGTGCAGTGTAGGTCCAAGGGTCATGTTCTTCTACTGTGCTAAGGGTTATAGATTGGTTTTTGCATTGGTTGTGGTTGTGATTGGGAGGTCTGTTGCGGTCTTGAGTGCAGCTATCAAGGCAGCGATGTGAGAAATTCAAGCTTGAAGTGGGACATTTCTCCTATCACGTATTCGGGTGGCTGGCTTTATGGTGATATTTTTCATTCCTTTTTTTGATTTTTTTCCGGTTGGTTGTGATCTGCTATGTGATTCTTGTCTTTCATTGAGGATTTGTGGTTTGTGGATCGGTGGAGGTGTGTAGAGGGAGCAAGTGTCATCAAGGTGGTCTCCTGATCTTTTATTGGTTCCTTCATTCTTTGATTTTGGATGTGTTAATACTAATATTCATGTGATAGTCCTAGTCAACTTGGATTCAGCTTTTCATAATCTATTTTGGATAATTTTTCTTTGGTATTGGGTGAACCTTCATTTTTTCATTGCGGTGAAATGTGTGATTGTTCTATTTTGGTGGACTATCTTTGGGGGAGAAAGTTAAGGATTTGGTGAATGAGGTCTTTATATATGGTTAATATTTGATCTTTTGAAATTGTTTTCAGAATTTAAGCACATGTGGGTTATGAGTAGTAATTTCATATTGAATTTTGTAGCAGATGGGTTCAGGGGTTACTTCTTTCAGACATTCTATATAGAAATTATCTGAAAGATGATCAGAGTAGGTAGAATTCACCATGTATGGTTATTCAGATTTGGATGTTTGAGAGGGTATAACGTTTCCATTAGTACTATACCCATGCATTACCGTAGGAGATATCTATATGATAAGTCATGCAATGGTTGAGGAGAACCATAATGATGTTGATTCTAGGGAGGGTTATTCCTTAGTAGTCTTGTTCCGGGAGGATTGCGGCCCTTTTGACCTTCGGGTTTTGTTTTATCTCTACATATTTGAAGTCTGTGAGGTTTTTACCCTTTACCCTAAAATAGGGGTTTACCCAAAAATGAATAAAAAGTTAGACCTTTGGGCCATTCAATCAGTCCATTTCACTTGTCGATAGACCTATCCATGTCAGTAATATTTTCATCACGATATCAAACACTGATTTTCAATCAAAACCACCAACCACTCCAACCATAAAAAACTGAATAATGTTGTATACTTGGTCACAAAATGTTTCAAAGGGAGTCTCAGTAAGCAAAGCATGAATCTCCTTACAGATCATCCTATGTTGTGTCTGAGCCTCCGTGAATGATGAAAAAGGAACGATAGGAGGATGAGTAACTAGTTGAGATAGTGGGGAAGTGAATAATGAAGCCTCAAATTCTCCTCTCTCGATGGATGTATCATATATATCCTATTCTGAACGACTAACCCCCAAATGGATTCTGATCCAACATTGGGGAAATCACCATTAGAACAATGCCTCTTTCTTGACACTTCACCTAGGTATTCAATAGATTCAATCTTCTTCACAGACAGAGGGGTTGGAAAGGTGAAAGGCCCATGCACATGGCATACCTGATGGCCTATCACACCATCCAGATAAACTGTTACCAAAGCATGGACATAATCTTGGAAAAGGAAGGCGGGATCTCCATATGGAAGAAGTATGACATGAGACTCAAAATATTCAAGGGACAACATCATCCAAAAATTATGGATGACCCCCAGATACCATTATCCTCATTCTCCAACCAAGGGAAAAAGGGAGACCCCTTGGATTCAACCAAAATTTTGAGAAAATATATAGGGTGTATAAGGATCATAAACTATTAGCTAATATACTATAACTGTAAGAACCACGTCTTAAAGAGAGTTCATATAATACCTTTCATTAAGGGAACCACTATTTTTATCAATAATCAACCCATATGGTGCATGATAGGGGTAAAATCAAATTTATTATATTGGACCAACATATCTTTAACCTCATTAGGTACTAGAGACATGGAATCAACCCTAGATATTTCTATCAATTTGAGATGTGATAAGGAGTTAGTGATCCTAGTAGTATTGTAATAATCATAATAGTAACAATGATCCCCTATTCATTTAAATAAAAACTGGAAGGGTCCACTGATCTTGTAAGGGGTTATACCCTTTTGAATATGGTCCAAAATTTAGTAAAGTAATGAAAGGAATGGCACTTATAGATTTAGGTGTTTTCCATCTTAAAGTCGGGCTTCCATCACCTTCATACTAACATGGACCCCTAAACGAGCATCCCTTTCCAAAAAAAGACAACCATTAAAAAACATTTCCATGAAGCCTACTAGACTAAGATCTAGGAAGATATTCATGTTTAGTTGATAGACCCCTGAGTTATAATCCCCAACTTCCAAGAGGGCCCAATATGATCCAGAACTTTCATATATATACTGAGAAGGGTATTGATGAGGTCGTATAGAAGTTGTCCTGACCATGTTATTGGAGAGAAAAATATTGACCTAGTCCTTGAAAGAGATAAGAGAGCACATATTCAAATCCTTTATTAGCTTGTCCTCTATAATGAAAAGTAAGTATTTTACCAATACTGGGGTCTCTAAATGGCCATCCCATATATTTGTAGCTGGGAGGACCTCATTGTATCTTATTCCAAGGGGTGGAATCCCACCTAACTAATAGATGTTACATATGTTAATACCCACTTCACCATGGGACAAATAAAATGTGTTAGTTCCAAGGAACCAATAATTGATCATCTATCGATGGAGGTCCAGCTGGAGATAAAGAACAAATTTGGAGATCCATACGGATTCATAAATATGAACCTAGTATAAATCATCATCAAACTCCAATAAGCTTTGCCTGGCCGAGAAGGGCCAATCCCACTCATCATTGAAATTACCTCTATGGTGTATATTCTATTTCAAGTTCCATCCACTACCCAAATTGATCATATATGAAAACTTTATACCATAATAACTTTGATAAATAGGTTTATGAGTGAAATCACAGTCATCCAAGACCAACGAAGTGTTTTCCAAAAAATAAGACAATCCTTAGAATGGAGCTCCAACCAACCGACCATCCTCAGCAATTGTCGTTTGAAAGTTGCTAAGAGAAGATGTCACCAAGTGTGATGGAAGGTTAATTTTTTGAGGAATAATGATAGATTCATCCAAACAAAAACCCATACAAATAATTTTTTTATGATGAGGGATAATTCTGAATCTCGGATGAGAGGAACCTCCTTAGGATATCATTATTGGTATACACGCAATATCGGGGATCTTATTGGGATTATAGGAAATCATGGCCCTTTGATTGGATATAGATGGGAAACCATCATGAGAACTAGATACCATTTGAAAATAAGTATCTGGAATATGTTAGAAAGATAAAATAATATATTTTTAAACAATAACACAAAAGTTCTAGCAGCTTCATGCAAATCACATCAATAAACTAAGGAATTCACGAATTGACCAAAGGGCTTACGAATTACTTAACCCACAAAGATCTTGCAGGTCACATAATCCCATGTGGAATCATGAAAGAATAATACCCCTTAGATACTTGCAATCATAGACCTAATCATGGTCATGAAAATCACATGATTCTTGATTTATCATATGATTGAGCTAATAGATCCTATGAAGTCTTCAATATAATCACAATCCCCATCAACAATGTTCAGATAGTTATTGAAATTTAGTTCATAGTGGGTTCGAACAAGAACCTATGAAAAATTAAACTTGGAGAGTAGTTCTTGTGAAGAAGGATCATGATGGGGTCTCATGATTGGGTCTCACAGAATAGTTTTGTGATGGAGGCACGTGACAGAGGTGAGGTGAAAGTGATCTGTAGAATTGAGTAGAGGTTGAAATGAATGGATCTCCTTCCCCTATATATAGGAAATATCATGGAATAAAAACAATCACCTAATAAACAAAACATCTTCCAAGACACCGATTTGCGACACCACTAAAGTCTTAGGAAGGAATTTAATATCATTAGAACCCAGCCCTTTTCCCCATTAACATTGCTACAGAGGGAAGGGGGAATTTTTAGATGCCTTCCAAATGAGCACCAAAAAATGCACAATGAAAGAAATACCTAAATATGGGTAATATTTTTTCCACGAATGAAAATGAAGAAGAAGGATACCGAGACATTCAGATTGCATGAGACTTCGTGGGAGTCATGATTGCATGAACATTATAAGGTCACACAAAAGGACCATGTAAAATATGTACCCTACAATATATCACACAGAGCCCCATTTGAGAAGTCCTCCTTATCTTGCAAAGGATATCTAGATAACCAATGGTCATGTGATGAAATCTAGATAAAATAACCCTAGGATTCACTTATTATAAACTATAAGACACCTCACAACCCATATGAAAATCTTTTGAAAATAGGAGGAAATTATTGAATAGGTGGAGGAATCTTGCGATCATAAGGATAATGTGATGCGTCACTGACAGGAATGGTAATTATCCATGGGAATATATAAACAAACTCATAATACCCCAATCCTTTATGGAATAAAATAAAATAAATTTAGGGGAGGACGTGGGAGCCTCTCACAGTCACTGAATGACAAACGATGCACCCCTGGAAATGCTCAAAGCATCGAGAGACCCTAAAGACATGTCATCCTCATCTCACAGATCACCTTTGTCTTGTCATTATGGTTGTGTGAAAGGTCTTTGGTATTTCCAAGAATCTATGTTCTTACCCTTTTCCTCCCCAATTAAAAATAAATGAGTTTTTCTAGGAAATTGTTTTACAATCTCACAAGACCATTATTGGTCACATGTCGTATGACCAAAAAATAGAGTAATTATCCACGAAATTACACACGAAATCTTAAATGACTCATGAATTTTGTAAAATAAAAAAAGTAAATGCAGGAGGAGGAAATCAAAATCACATGCGATCATAAAAACATTTGTGATCCACCAAGGAAATTCACAACATGGTCTCATGAGACTCATGTACAAGTCGGACTAATCCCGTGAAAGTGCATTAAAATTCCATCCTTTCCCCATGGAATGTCATGTGAAAGGTAATGATATCATTAGAAGTCCTTTTTATAGGAATCCTAGTGTTCCAAAGGCCCTTGGGCATGTAAATATGAAAATATAGAAGACTTTTAGCATACCCCCATGATTCAAAAACTCCTCATTAATTTGAAATAATCCAACGAAGGATGCATTAATGAGAGGGAATCACAGTCGAGGAAAACAAGGTGTCACCCTAGAATGTGATCCAAAAAATAGACTTCTGAAGATTCTTGGTTCTATATCGCTTTACTAACTCCAGCCTATGTTTGCGGAAGATACAATCCACAAATCGGTGATCAATCAAGGTTGAAAGGCTGATAAAGCCCACACCCTAGCATGAAAAAATTATGGATAACACTTGAGGGAATTACTACTACTATGAACCAAATAAATCTTGGAGTCTCAAACCAGTGCTAGAGGGAATTAATCAGTGTCTGATTTCGTGACTGGAAAGTCTTCTATCAGGTAATATACTAGTGAACAACCAGAGCGATTATGTTCCATTCATGGAGCACATCATGTGATCACTCATAGATCATGCAAAGGAATTCTGGAAAGACATGAGAAGGACATCCAATTCACCCACTAGATCACATGGGACATAAAATAAGCTTACAATAAACAAATATAATGTATTTTCAACATAAAGGGTAGAATAAAGACTAAATATGGGAGACTTTAGCTAAAGAACTTATACACCGATCCTTATGTTATTTGCATGATCTATCCAAGACACACGATATCACTAGTATATGCAAATAACATAAGGATCGGCTATCCAAGACACACGATATCACTAGTACATGCCACTCAGATAATGATACACTCCTTTGGTTTACTATTAGGATCAAGAGAAGTCCCTATGACATTTCAAATAAAGTCATATGGCCCCCAAGCATACCGCTCATGTCTCGCAATGCCCTTTGATTTCACTATCCTAGTCACACGATTATCTTCATAAAAGACACCTAACCCACATGGTAGTGTCAATTCATGGAAGTTGTGTCTTGTGGTAGAACCCAAGCATGTCAACTTTCTCATGTGACACCCTCCAGGTAAGCCATCTGAGTCTCACTACGCCCTCCAGACATGTCATCCAGGACATCCGACACCCTATGAGACATTTCTCATTGAATATTGTGATTATCTTCATGTGTGTTAGCCATCTCTTGCGATGAATCTAGGAGTGGTTAGCTAGATCATAATACATCATCTCGAGAATCCATCCAGGTCATGAAAAGGATTCCAAAACAAACTATATCGTTCTTGCAATGTTCTTCAGACAAGACAACTCTAAACATGCAACAACTCCCTAGAAATGTTGTCTAGTATATATGATGTTATTCAGATAAGTCAACCAGATCACATGATTAACTTTTCACATGTTAGGTAGAAATTCTACGGTATGTCAGGAATAATACTAAGGTATGTTTGATAGATAATCAACACATGTATGGAAGGAAAACATGCCATATCACAAGAGCATCATCGGGCATGATCTACTTGTCTATTGTTACTGTGAAATCCCCAATGACAAGGGAAATATAAATGTGTAAGCCTTAACCAATTGAACTATAAAAACTCAGAAACCTACAATACATAGAATAATTGGATGAATTCTCAAGGTACAAGCCCAATATATAGAACCCAAAGGGATATCTAGGTACATAGAGAAAATACCCATAAGCAATAAGAACAGTTATTTTACATCCCTTTTTTATCACACTGAGGATAAATAACATGGGATTAGGGAGTTACAATGACCATTTCATTTTCATCAAAAACCTCTATGAAGACATGGGAATCATATGTGTGTACACCTGGAAACTAGTGAACTATGAGAATTATGATCTCTTATATAATTAGAATATGCAAGGTGCATTCCTAAGCTCTAAGATCCATACCATTTATCCAAAGGGGAACCTCAATATGTAACCCCAAATCAGAAGGGAAAACATGGTGGGTATGCCTCAATAATAATGGAAACTCCATTGTATAAGCCCTGAATACTAGGGAAACATCAGTTTGTAAGCCCTAATAAATAGGGAAACCTTATGGTGTAAAATCAAATCAATAGGGACACTGTAGTGTGTAAGCACCAATAAGTAGGGAAATGTTTTTTTAAGCCCTGACCCAACTAAAATATGATAAATCTAATTCCTTACATAACCAGGATATGTAGGATACCTTCCTAAGGCCCGAGTTAAAATAAAAATCCATTTCAGTCCAAACCCCCTGTCTCTGAAATTTCAACCATCGTGACCCAATCATTCCAATGGGATGATCGTTCTATTTCAACCCATCAGTGGAATGAAAAATCAACTAAACTACAATGATTCATATTCCTTCTATAATCAGGATATGTAGGACGCCCCTCCATAGTCTGAGCTCTATATTTAACATCACAAGGGTAGTCCCAGTACTTAAGTATCCACACCCATATGTTATGAGGTTGATTTCTTATCATTCGATGTTTATCAGACCGAGCATAGATAATTTGGTCTTAGGGATACACAATTAACACCTCACAATTATCATGAACCTCCACCATCCATGGAAATCCCAGCATATAAGCCTCAATGAATGGAATGTTATGAACCTCCCCTATATGAGAACATCAACCTTGGGGATAGTCTAAAGGGTGTTATCGAACTATGATAACACTGATTCATTCCATAACTAGGATATGTAGAATTCCTCATAATTGTTCAATCTCCACTTTAGAATATTAAACCGCCTCCTTATATGGAAAAAAATTCAGAAGTACTTGGTAGTATGGCTTCAACACATAGGTTGCAACCCATTACCTGAAAAATAATAGAAAACCTTAGATACATACATATGGATTCATTAATAAGATCCTCTTTTCTTTTTTCATTAATTATATCCCCTTTCTCTTGTATATAATGAGAATTAACATATTATCTTTTTTTTAGGGTAACTGGTCCCATATTGGGATTAGGAAGAGATTCATGAACATATATTAAATCTATAAGAGAGTCTCAAAGTAGGCTATAATTCCCCTCAAATGGTTGCGATGAGCCTAACCTCCCAACCTCTTGATCAAAGCGAGTCCATAAGTTTCATTGGGTTTTAAACCCCAATCAACCTCCTGTCATTGGAATGTAGGTCCATACTCAGTTATGGATGAGGGAACCATTGGGAGTTTTTGTTAAGAACAATAATGACTTGATATTAGTGATGGTGAAAGGATTCAACACCCCCAATCAACCATGAGGCCCAACCAAACCTTTCTCAATGAGGGTTCTCCTGGACACCTCTTAATCCCATCGAAACACTATTATAAGGAGATATGTTTTTGAGAAAATTGTCTCAAATAGTAGAAACCAGGTCTCATGAACAATTGTCAACCAAGCTCACATTTTGACTCTAATTATCCTTATGGGCTACTGAATATTAATGATATTTTCTATCACAATCTAATTAATTTTAGGTCCCAAAATATTGTGTCACCTTCTTCATCCAATCACAAATGTTTCATATATATGTTCCCATAATGGGATTAATATAGACACATTTGGATAGATTGGTGAAATTTTTTGTTGTACGAGAACCTGACTAGTGAAGGACGATGATCACATAAACCTTTGATGTCCAACAAGAATTATATCAAAATACATTTAGTGTCTTAGCAGACAACTCATACATACCATCAGTTTAGGGGTGATAAGTCTTAACAAAGTACATCTTAGCATATATAAAATTTAGATGATGCTTCCCAAATGTGGAAAAAAAATATTAGATCATGATTAGATATGATCAATAGTGTTGTTCCATGTAACCTCACCATTTCTATAATGTATATCATTCTATGTTGATTGAGTGAGAATTATTCATTAATTGAAATTAGTTGAGTAGTATTTGGTAGATGATCCACCCCAATCCCTATTTAATTAATTATAATGTTCTCTATGGATTACTATGAAAAAAACTACAATGTGATGTTTTTTAATTTCCATGTGTGTATAGGTAATGGTTTTATCATCCCCTTGGAATTTTCCTTTCATCCTTCACCTATTAAAAAAACTAGAACTCTAAGGATTTCCCATTTCTTATAGTTACCCCTATCTTCTTAACATCCACATATTCTCCACATGTATCATTTATCTTCTCTAAATGGATGGTTGAGTGATCATTTGATAATGGAATGATAATGTTCCATACTTTATGATTCACATATCCATCATTTTCTTGTCTAATATGGTTTGTTCCCTCTAAATTCTCATCATTGATAAGGTCTCAGTGACCATTCTACATAGGTATTCTGGATCATAATTTTTTTCCTAAGATGCCAGTGGATTGGGATGATATAGTACCTAATCCCCTATAACCATATTCTTTGTCCATTTTAATCACCTTATATGTGAAAATATATTTTAGGATTCTATTTTAAACATATCGACATATAGATATTATCATCAGATATTTAATGTAATTATTACTATAGCCAACTCTATATCACATTTTGGATATTTCTGGTCTTGAACATTCAACATCCATAAGGTTTTTAATTTAACATTATAATTCAACATTTTTACACAACCCAAGACCCTCTTTAAAGTATCAATTTATACCACAAAGAGTTCTACACATGTGGGTATTGTATGTATGCATGTATTTAATAACCTATTTTCCAATTATATAAATATATCATTAGAATAATTGGTCCATAATAATAATACCACCTATGAGAAAGCTTTTTTAGCAGGTTTGAATGTCAGGAGATTATTCTCACAAAATCTTTAGTAATATCAACCTAGTCCATGTAAACTATGGATCTATATCACATATTATTTTCTATACCGTTACTCAATAACATTTTTCATTGAAGGGTAAACTAATATCTCTTTACTAGTGATAACATCCCTAGGAATGATAACTTATATATCTGTAACTAACATTTACATTATATTCAATATAGCTTATACTTTTATAAAGTATCTACCATAGTATTCA
The DNA here is from genome assembly GCA_963277665.1 of Viscum album. Classification (NCBI taxonomy): domain Eukaryota; kingdom Viridiplantae; phylum Streptophyta; class Magnoliopsida; order Santalales; family Viscaceae; genus Viscum; species Viscum album. Next base: position 1,848,670,545 of record OY728150.1, read on the forward strand.
AATTATCTAGATGGCCCTTCTTACTTTTGGATTATGTTAGAATAAATGTATGTTGACTATTAAAAATATTTCAAGGTAATCTATAAATACATTATTCATTAATTTCAAGATGATAGCTAGATCATTAATAAGTGATAAGTTCATAACATTGAATACATATTTTTCATACCTTGTACTAAAGGAATTATTATGAATATCCTCCCTCTTCACCTTTAATTATTGATATCTTGATTTAAGGACCACCTTAATAAATTATAGTCCCCATGGAGTTGATTGAATAAGTCATTAATCTATGTCAGGTGATACTTGTACTTTATCAGGAATTTATTGTGTTCATGATAATCAATGCATAGGTTCATTTACTAATCTATCTTATAGATTAATAGGATTAGTGAAGCCCCTGATGAGTCACTATGGTGCATAAAACTTTTTTAAATATTATATTCTAAATTCATTTTCATTTATTCAATTTCACTGGTAGATATTCTATATGGAATCTTGGATATTTTCAAATTTCTATGTATATTTTCAATATAGTTATCAACCTCTCAGTTGGGAGGACGACCATGCTTCTCTTCAAGGAATACATTAATTTTTCCCTCACAATGGAAATTTATTAATGGATTATTCTGTCTTGCATATCAATTATTTGACCTTGATATGCTTTATAATTATGAATTAATACCTAATCATGGGATTAATATTCAAAAGTAGAATAATCACCCACATTAAACTTATACATAATTAGAATATGAATTGGGATGTGATATGTGATATAACCCTTAAAAATAGTTGATGGTGGATTTATATAATGATTACAAATACATGCCAAATATAGCATGAAATTCCACAAAAATAAATTTCCAATATATTTTCTACGGTTCAACCCACAAGCATTGAATAATGAAGAGTTATATATTTGAGGTGAGATAATTTCCCACGTTATTATTCCTATAAATAGCTTAACCCCCATGTTTTTATATGGTGTCTGAATTTTTATTCTAAACACACATTACATGAAATAATGTGTAGAAATATAATAATATGGGAAATTGGATGCTCAGTAATTGATTATGATAACACATTTGACTAATTTATTATCATTATAGTCATGTATGATAAGAAAAATAATATTTAAGTATGGGAATAGACAAATAAAAAATCATGTAAAAATATTAACTATGAATATAGAAGGAATAAATTATATATGAAATATAAACCCTAACGCATGAGTATATAGATGAAAATAAATTTTATACCTAGTAATTTTCCATTTATTTTTTCTAACATAATAATCTATTCAATCCCTACATAAGGTTTCTTAATGATTTTGTGATATTACTAAGGAATATCCCATGGGTGTGTCAAACCAGGTGTATAGTAAAGTCTCATGCACAATGTGTTGATTGATTTGATACCCATTACATGATTTTTAGGGTTATTTCCATTTTTTATAAATATTCCCAATCAATGTCAACATATAACATCAAGATATATATTTCATTTCATTGAAACCAATTTCTCTATACATCAACAAAATTTTATTATATTTTCATATACATTGACCTATAAATAAGATCCCCACTAATTTATTATAGTACTAATACTTCAAAAAATCTATAGCATCCTATGATATTAAATATAATGAAAATTTAATTATAAAAATAAAATTTTAGGAATCCTAAACAAAATATTTTATAATAACAAACTAAGGATATAAGGTCCTAGAAAATTTTGGGGAATATGAATATAAAACAACAACATGAAACAAAAAAAAATTATCATCATTTTAATATCTATAATGATCTCCTATATAGATTTGGGATCCTAAAAAATAATAGGTTAACATTTGAAATACATAAAAAAAGACTGAGCTACATATCCATGTAAAGGAATAAACATGATAATGAAGGATAACATAAGAGTTAACTTGCATAAAATAATATAATGAAATATAAAGATCATGAATAGATATATGGGATCATAAAAAAGGAACATGGAATCATAATTACAAGATTACATAGGAATATAGAAATAATATAAAACATGACATAAGCATAAAGAATATCTAAATAAAAAGAAAACATTACATGGTGGACATAGTGACATCACATATTAGTTTTACACCATAATCTCATACATATCATATCATGAGATATAATACTAATTAATTATATAGATCACTATTTTGTACCACTAATCATAACATTTAAATTCATTTGTTTTCCACATGAGTAATCAAACAAAAGATATAAATATAATGATTACTTATAAAAATAAATGGGTATCCCAATCATATATTATAGCATAACCAAAAATAATTTAAAAATTGATTCCATGATATTAGGGATTAAAAAAATTTCTCATGTTAATAGGTTAAAAATAAACATTTTTCTTGAATATGATGTTTAGGTTAAGGTAATGTGTGAAAAAGAGTGTATATATAATGTAGGAAACATACCTTTCGTAATGGGTTTTATGGTAAAAAGGAATGATTCATTAAAATGGAATAAAGTTATTAACTTCCATAATATAATATATAAAAAATGTCCTTCTATATTCAAATGGGAAATTTTAGAAATCATGGATGCAATAATAAATTTTTTGGAGTGGAACATGAATTGGGCCATGATATCATGAAGTTCCCTTTAATTAGGTTATCTTAAAAAATGAAAGCGAAAAGGGTGCCTTTAAAACACATATATGCAAATCCAATAATGATGATTTAAACTAGGTATATATGCTTGGGACATATGTAAATAATATTGATTAATTAAACAAATAAAATATAGAGATAAAATATGATAAAGTGATAGAAGTGAAACCTAATGAATATAAGGTAGTTCAGATAGATCTCTTACCTTTTATCCAAAATCATTCTGAAATGGCACTTAAAATCATGATTAATCAAATTATAATTATTAATTAAAAAATTAGGAACCTTATAAATGTTTATTTATTTAAAAATAATTATATTATTTTCATTTACGAAATTTTAAATTTTTATAATGTTTAATTTTATTTTTCTGATGGTGTTTGTTTCATTTTTTCAAGGTTAGATCACATGGGGATAAGTATTAAAGTTCTTGTAAAATGAAACTATAACTCTAGAAAAGAAAAGAAAATAAATTAATTTCTATATATAAATTTAAATATTACCAAATATTAATATGGTTCCTTGAATAAGGATTATTCATTTAGAGAAAGTGTGAATAATATATGGTAAGTTCATTTATGCATTTTTACAAAATAAAATGAGTTAGATTCGTTTAAATTGATTAAATGGCTATGAAAACATTCCAAAACATGAAATAAATTATTATATACATATTATACTCATATTTAATCATAATATTGTTTATATAACTAGCCTTTAAATTTGGAAGAAAAATTATGTATATTGATCATAGAGGTAATGAATGAACCATATTGTGAACAACATTATCATTTTACAATTAGGAGGAAAGATAATAGAACTTATTCTAAATATTCCAATAAAATAAAATAAAATTATAGTATATATATGATGATGGAGTTATTATTCCATGTTAGATGGATTTTTTATCATATAATAAGGTGGATGAAAAACTAAAAGGTTCAGTTGATGGAATTACCTTCTTCCTAGGATGTCTCCCTAAAGACTTCCAATTAAGGAAACTTAGATTGGATGTTGATTAATAATGAATCTTATAGGGGTGTGTGGTATATATGAGGGGAGAGTTGGTAGTGTTTGGGTAAACTTTATGAATTATATTGCATAAGGAGAAGGGGTGGTATTTTAAGGGGAGAATAATGGTTTGTTGAATATTATATTTATTAGTTTATTGTATTTTTTATAAACTACAATAAAAAATAATTCAACTAAATATATAAAATAAATGGAAAAGTGAGTCTAAAATAGTTGGAAAATACATCAGATAAGACTCAAAAATATATATATTCAAGTTATAATGTTAAATGTCATATTTTTTTTATATTCCATTATTCAAAAAAATTAACTATTTTAGAATAGTACCAAAAAAATTACCCTAAATTTATTTGGAAATGCATAAAATAAAAAAATATCCAATTTATGAATATAATTTTATAAAATTTATGAATATAATATTTAATTAAAATCATTATTCATTTGAAAAAAAAATTAATATTGTGATTAATTTTATTACCATTTGGAAAATTTCTTATGATCTCGTAAACATAGATTATATTCATTGTAAAAAAAAATTAATTTATAAAAAAAAATTTGAAAATAATATTTCAATAAAATATATAGGTTCATAAATTTCAAGTGAAAAAATTAAGCGTTACAAAATTAAAAACATATATTTTATAATTTTTAGAACATTTATTTACATATATCATGAAATACATAAGTATATTTTTTATTTTAAATGATAAAAAATATATTTTTACACAACCACATGCAATTATATTATTATAATAGTATATATAAAATTAATAATGGCCATGTTACAATTATAATGGTAATATTACTTTCTAAATGGTATAATTAGTATTCTACAACAAAAATTTTAATGTTCATATGGGTTCTCTAATTTCTATAAATACAACATATTTCGTACATTATGTATTAAAATCTATTTACGCTGATATATATATATATATATATATATATATATATTCTTATACCTAATATAATTAGAATAATTAGTATTCCAATTCATTTCTATAGTGTTTCTAGTGAGTACTACTATTCTAGTGGATTTAAGTAATCAATATTTTCATATTTTAGTTATAATATTTTTCTTTTTTGACCACTATAATATTTTCAATTATTATGGATATGATTACTCTTTATAAATAATGTAAAAATTATTATAATAACTATTGTGGGTTATATCTTGTTTAACATGTGAATTATATAATACTATAATAATATGTATGAAATAGTTATATAATCATAGTGTAAATTACATTGATAAAATTGTGGTTGATTATAATAACTAAAGGTAAGGGATTCATAAGTAACAAGGGGTTCCAATAAAGTACTAAATGATAAAAGACCCATCTACATTGGAAAAATACAATTTGGGTTTTAAAATGAGTCCTCAAAAGTCAAGGAAATTATTGGAAAGTACCATGGTGAGTAGGTTGTTAGGGGTAGTCCTTATTCATCCAGGGTTTACTAAAAACCAAGGTGAAATGACCCATACGATTAGTACCTACTCCTCAGGGGGGGATGAATATGGTGTTTCTTAATTTTTACAAAATTTTAAATCATATTTATATCATTAACTCCCTTTGGCTAGACCCTTATATTGTTAGATAAGATAGTTAGATCTATTTTTGTTTCACCATGAAGTAATTAACCACATAAAATCCATGTAATGCAAGTAAAGATAGTACATGATATTATTACAAGTTTCATATCTATTATATAATCATTTTAATGATATTTTATTCATCCTATTCAATAGTTCACCAGTATAATCAATCATATATTACAATGGGTATGGTTCATTTGTATATATAATTGATAGATTATCACTGTAATTTTATCTCTATCTTTAAAATAGATTTCATTAAAAATATTCTCACCTGAGTTATATTGTCTATGTGTGATCTCCCCATCTACCCAGAGTCAAATTGGTTCTACATCTCCATAGAATATATTTAAACTTGTTTTCCTAGTCCCTCATTGAAGTACATAATAAGTTATGAAGCCTATTCTTTTATAGTGATATGTCTAACCTATATCTTGAAAAAAAACCCGATTTAATTCTATTTGTTCTTTAGGATAAATACATGTAAATAAGTAACTGAATATATCACAAGATCATTGATGGTCTAGTGAACATTATAACATGGTATTCTCAAGTCAAATTGTTGATCATGAAATCTCTTCAAATCTTTTATATCCTGAATCAATGAATGGATTAACATCAACAATCATAACATATAGTAGGCTAGACTCTCCTCATCTTTTCTTCGATATAAATACCAAGATATTGAATATACTTTATCATCATATTGACCTTACAAAACTTTTCTTCTACTTCATAATTTTTTAGTTCTTCACTATGCATAAGATATTAGGATACACTATTATAACACACAATATAAATTACTCTCTCAATCATCATTTTCATTTTACATATATCTCAACAATAAATATGTTTTCATTATTGAAATATCAAAATTATATAATTATAATGATTTTTCAATACTTTTAATTAGTTTATCTCCCTTTTCACATATGTGGTTTCATCCAACATTCTCATTTTTTTCATATTAAAAACTTTCTTTTAGAATTTTATAGGAAAAAAATCATTTCATCTCATCAAATTTATATTATCTTAAGAAATCATGATATTCAAGATAAAACAAATATTATTGATTTGTTCCTAATCACATTAAATATATTATATCATTTCAATTTAATATCCACTAATCACATCATCATCAACTAATAGATTCATAGAAAAACTTATTCACCAATCAAATCAACAGATTGATTTTCCAAAAGTATCAAGTCTGCATGATTCATTAAATTTAATCATTTCTAGATTTATTTATTCTCAATTATCTCTATTTTACACTTCATTAACCTTGTCAAAAATATATTCGCATTAATTTTCATCAAACCAACATGTATCCATTCCCATATTGTGATATTTATAAATATTAAAACTTAATTAAAGTATAATTATATTTACATTATAATTCTTTTTCATATAATAAACATCTCTTAACTCCTATAAATCTTCATGAATCATACATCATTTAGTTAGGTAAAATAAAAATATTTTTAGATTTATCAGGATTTAAAAAATTGATAATATGAATGTCCAACTTCATTTAAAAAAATCATAAACTAATATCACATAGGTATTCCATTTCTCAAACATCTATCATTAATCTCAATTAATATTCATAATAATTAAGACATTGAAGATCACTTATTATAAAATCCATATAATTTCATCCTATAGAAAATTCATTGAGAAAAATAAATTTTAAATCAATATAGTCATGAAATTTCCCTACTATATGATCCCTAAGAATATTGGACCTCATCATTACATAGAGAAAATTGTTCTAATAGTTCAATAATTTATGGTTACTTGACCATGAATTATTTATACATGGATATTGTGATGTTTATAATGAGTTTGTTTTATACAAAAAAAATGTGAAAGAATGTTTATAAAAATATATATGATGATTAAATAGTGGATAAAATTATTTTACACAGTATAAATCATTCTTACGTCCCTCAAGGGATAATCTTTACAATGATAGTGAATAAACCGAAATTAACTGGAAATAACAATTTTTTTCTTCCAACGCGACAAAATAGGTTTTTGTAAAAAAATGTCAGATTCACTTAAATTCATTTTTTGTCATTTTAAATAAAATAAAATTACCTCAACATAGATCAAATAAATTATATAAATTTTTATGATATTTTGATGACCCTTTTATTTAGTTTCTAAGGCCTTATGATATATTGCGTATTCTATTTAGGATAACTCCTTAAACCTTAATAGCAATACACTATGAAATCCAACTCTACAAGATTCATAATTTATTAATATTTCCATTAAAATTATATATATAGGACATCAAATTATATACATAATGAGAGTTTATTTACATCTCAAAACATTAAAATCCACATTATTACTGCCAATAAACATCATTATACACTACATTAATTGTTGTCCAGGATCCATCATCAAGAAACACATCTATCATTTAATATAACCTACCTCATTGAACATTAATAATCACATTTAATATAGTTTTATCATTAATATAACTTTACTTTGAGTTTTGGATTAACTCTCCAATAAACTAAGGGAATAAGATTTCATATTTAAGCAATCATACTTTATTAAAAAAATATTATCATGAAATCCAGTAAACATGTATAGAAGCTTCACATAATTCATTTGGTGGTAAATTTAATCTATAAATGAATATATACACATATTGAATTCAACTTTTCACCAATACATTGGAATCAAATATAATTCTATCTTCAAGAAACCATTTGGTAATTTTAGATGTATTTATTTATGAGATAGAAGCATACATTGAGATGAATATGATTAATTATTCCCATAGATAAATTTATATTCATTTTCTATATATCCACATAATAATTAATTTTTATGATGTGGAGAGATAATTGAAGATAAAGGCACTTAGAAGTAAAAAAATAGGAGAAGTGAATATTCTAGAATTCAAAGATTCAATACATTTTTTGTATAATATTTATTTTTACATTAACATTCATAGTGATATTGATTATAAAAAATTGATGAATGAACAATACTTCCACATAAATCATATAAATTATATTAAAGAAAACCAAACATTATGGCATTGGGAAATATATTTTAACTATTATATGAAAAAGAGTTTAACTATGTTGTTTATGATAAAGGAAATAAGGATAGACAATAACTTATATCAACTAAATAAGGAATTTAATGGTAGGAAAATAAGAGGAAGGGGAAGGATATTTGAGTATAGAAAATATTATAGGAAATTTGAAACAAGAATAACTTTATTTATGATAATGGTTTCTTATCCAACATGACCCAGAATTTATATAACTTGATGAATGAGAAAGGTTTTATTTATTTTACATATTGATATAAATGGTATTTGAATATCAAAAGATGTGAACAAATGATGATATCATTTATTATTAACGATGTTCTCTATGTTTTAAGACTATGAAATTTTATTTTCAGATTGATCCAAATATATAAATCATGGCTCAATGCAATATTTAACTAGAAGTGATTACTTATATATGTAATTTATCAAAATTAATTGGTTAATAGATAGATTAAAAAGTAATTTTTTTTCTTGTGGATAGCTTGGAGAACAATTTTCAATATTTTTTATAAGAGGAAAGAAATTTATAGCACAATGTAGTTAATCATATACATAAATTTTTTTTGGAATATTCATCTATTCTCTAAGTTACGTTTGGAATTTATAATTTTATGTTATAATGTAGTAGGAATTGTGAATTAATTAAATGGAATGTATAAGAAATCCATACTTATCAATGGTGATACAAGAAACAATTTTTTAGATATAATTCACACAAATGTTTTCTTTTCTTTGAAACTCCTCAAAATATTATGGGATGGTTTTACATAATGTTTTTGTATTATTATAGATTAATTTGTTGTATCATGATTATACAACCCATGATGGAATTTATGGTGTTCAACATTAATTTATTATGGTGACATAAAAATAGAATTAGAAGATAAATCATGATTTTGATATTAGAAAATGTGAAGCCTTTATTGAGGTGTAAAATTCCACAAGGATGAATAGAATCAAGTATGATGTTTTAACTATGAGGACATAAAAAATTGTATCATAGTAAATAGGAACTAGATGACACATAATTCAGTCAAGACAATACTCATTAAGAGTGATACCATGAGTAATTTTTGGATATTTATAGTGCATGTAGCTATTTAGTTGTAAAAATAGGCTTGAAATAGTCCCATAGAATGAGTTTACCATATGATATGTGGAAAAAAATAAGGAAAAAAATTAAACACTATAGATTATTTAAATGAATTTTTTATATCAATAATACTTAATCAGTCAATAAAAAAATATAGTTATACTATAGTTGAATAAATATATCTATACAACATAAATAAGACTATGGGATACAATTACATTGAAAACTGGTTTAATAAAAATATGGAGTGTAATGTAGTAATGTTAATTGATGAGAAAACAAATAAACACTTAAATCATATTTTGGAAAGTGTGTATAATTAAAATGGTAGTGTTTAGTTCAAAAATTGATGTTTTATATCAGATTTTTTGATAATCAGTTTAGGATAATGATGATGAATGGTGGTGAAAGATATGTGTTTATGAGAGGATTTGAGAAGAATTGGTTAACATTGAGATATATGGTATTTTAATTTTTGGTTTTTTGATAAAGTTCAATAATGTTATTAATGTATATTTTTGAATCATAAGAGGTGTGAGAATATTTTAACATGTCTGTAGTCGAGTTGAACTGGATGAAGAAATTCAACTCTTTATGAATTTTACAGAGTCCCTTTATATATAATATATTCTTCATTTAAAAGTTTTGAATTTGAATGTTGGGAAATATTTTATAGAATACTTACATGTAGAAAATTCTTAAACTACACTAGAATACATAATGGATGATTTTTATCAGGGTAAAACAAAATGTCCTCATCAATATATTTGTACCTATGATAAGTATAATTTTTAGAGTCATTTTTTCTATAAATAATGGGAAATTTATATTGAAATTCCATTTTATCCATGATTGATAATGTCCTCCATATCGATGTTTTTTCTTGATGATAAATAAGTGTTTTGGATTATATATAAGGGTAATTCACAATTAAAATGGTTTTATCCCTAATAATTAATGTTCTCTTTAATGTAAAATTTGGCACACTCTTTAATGTCAAAACATATTGACCTCATACTAAATTGATATAAGCTGATTTCAATTGTTTTAACAATTTTATGATTCCAATTTAATTGTAAAAGTTCACACTACAACATGTTTAAAGATTTATAGGATATGAAATATGATCATAACATAATATAAACATCAATACATGGTTAAGGTGAATACGCTGTAACGCCAGGACAATGAACAAAGTTTTGGGGTTGGAAAATATAGGACTCTACTATTTTAAAAAATTTAATTAAGATATCACCATAATGTTATTGATCATTACTTTATTTAAATTATAATTTGAAAAATATTCTATTAATGACACTAAAATTTAATATTTTGTGATGTGATTAAGAAAATATTGATAATTTTAAAACAATTGAATACTTTTTACTCATAAGAATATTTGGTTATTTTTGGGTTAATTATTTACTACCCATTTGATTATATAAAGAGGATATTCACAAGGAAAAAATATAGAGGTTGTATTTGAAGTTGGGGATATTGGAATTTTATTAGATAATGATTTTTGAATTTGAATTTCAAAATTCACAGGATATATGGGAACCTTATTTACAATATAAATAAACAAAAATGTATATAATAAATTAAATTTTTTTATAAGAAGAGATGATGAATAATAAGGAAGGTGAGAAATAAAATGTGAATGACTGAATATCATAGTTATTGTGAATTGATTAGTTTTGGGTTGAACATTATTGAATGAAAATTGCGGAATTTCAGAATTTTTGTGAAAATATGTTCATATCTTGAAGTGGAATATTCCAATGAAGAATTTTTTTTCTACAGTTTTATTAATGTATTATGTTTTCTTCAAGATGGAATATTTATCCCTTCCCACAAATATTTTATTATAGATATTTATGGAATTGGGATTATATCATGGTTTAATTTGAGTATTACATTTATAATTGCAACAAAATTTATATTTGACCTCCTTGTTGATTGTGAAGTGAACTTCAGGTTGATAAACTAATAAAGGACCTAAAAGTACAAACTAATATCATCTAGAGTAATGTATGAATGGGGAAAAGGGAGTTACCCATGTGAGGAAGTGAAATATTCCATAATCAATTATGCAAGTATTGAACATTGATGATGATTAAATTTACATAAATTTTTTATCTAAAAAATATTGAGTTTATATTATATTTTTGGTTCATAAATACAATGAAAAAATTATGCACCTTGTATGTATCCCATGGTGGGTAAACCATATAAAATCCTTGTATACTATTTGTTTAAAATTTCTACATCTCTAAGATATTCAATGATGATTTATAAGAATGTAATAAAAGGTTGTAAAAGTTACTTGAAATTAAGGATCACAATCCAAAGGGCTATATCAATATAAAATAATTTTAAATGGGAAATACTTTGATTAACCTCTATCTCTCAGGGTTTTTGATGAAAAGATAAGTTCAATAAGATATAATACGCTCTATTATTGATTTAACATGAAATTTTTGACTTATATTAATTTAATGATAATTTAATATATGGATTATATAATTAAAACTACATTATTTTATATAATTTATTATTATAATTAGATGATTTTGTTCATGTTATATTCAGAGTTACCTATTTGAATCACTTTGTTATATAATTTTATTTATATATATTTTCAATATCTGTATGAAATAATATTTGATATGGGTCAATGAAATTTATATATTTATGATTTTTCTAATAATTAGTTAAATAATGATTTGGAAGATGGTGTATTTAATAGAATATCTCTTTATAATACATCAATGGATATGCAGATTTTATTGGTTGATATTTTTTATAATGAACTTATATTGAAATAAGAAAACCAGATTTCATATACTAGAGATTAATATCAATCAGTTGATGATCTAACTTTAAATTAGGTTAAATAATTATACAATACGTCTAAATAGAAGTGGAGGAAGAATAAAAAGGAATCCAAGTAACTATGTATTCTCATTGATATGAAAAATAGACTTCTTATATATATATATATATATATACATATTTGAATCTAACCGTGTAATAGATGTCACTTAACAATATGAAAAAATTATTTTGATATAACCTGAATAACTTTAGGATTATTATAGAAAAGTTAAAATGATATCAATTTGTAAATATAGGGGTTTTTTGTACAAATAAATTTACTTTTCTCAATTATATAAGAGTTAATTCAAATTATTGGATGTTGAAAGACAAACCTAACTCATTAAAAGGAATATTTGGAGGATGAGAAAAATAATGGAAATGAATAGAGAGTTAACATCAAAAGTTTCAATTGTAAAAAAATATTAAGGAAAAAATGATATTACTAAATAACATATTCATGAGTTGATATCATTAATAGAAATACTAGAACTACCTGAATTTACATCATCTTTCCTAAAATAATAGTTTATAATGAAAATACATATTGTGAGTAATGAAATGAATTCACACATTGAGAATTTTTAAGTCCAAATGAAGGATAACAACTTGAGTATTATGAATATTTTTTGAAAGATATATATTGTGAGGCAGAAGAAAATCTCTTTATATTTTCATGTGAATATATCTTTTGATAATAAAAAAACTAAAATATTGAATAAGTAATTATGAATAATTTGAATGAAAGAGCTAGAAAGAAAAATTCTCAAATGAAAGTGTTGAATATGCTCTATTATTTATAGTCGTTGAACAAAAAATTATTTTTTCAAACAGGAAATATAGATATATAATAAAAGGGTTCCTACTAATATAATTCATCCATATATTTCTATAAAAACTGTGGTCATGTTTCATAGGATGATGTTAAATATGTGTGAAAAAATAAATTTTAAAGACAATTTTAACCCCCATGGTATTAAAATATATTTATCTTTTATAAATTCTATAAGTTTTATATCTTTTAAACCATAAAACCATAAAATTATGAAAATAATTCTTATAAATTATTAAATAATATATATAATATTGTACTAAAGTGAAATAAATTTATCAAAAATACAAATTAATTTAATTTTAAAGGACTACTAATTGTAGTGAACTTTTTTGAAATATTTTTTCCATGAGAACTAATTTTATAATATATGTTTTTATATAAAACATATTGATAATTTTAAAATTTTGAATAAATATTTTTTACAAATATAAAAAATTAATTCAACTGTAATGAATTTTATAGAATTGAAAATAAAAGAATTTTAATGTAATTTATGATGTTTTTATGAAAAATAACTTTTATGAACACAATGTGTTTTGACATTAGTAATTAAAATTTACCAGTAATAATGAATTATTTTAAATAAATGATAAGATATTATATTTAATATTAGAATTTAACATTCGTTTAATGGTTTTTACTAGGAATGAAATTGTATTAAACTTAGTGTTATGCTTAAAAAAATGCATTTTTATAAAAATAAATTATTTCTATTTTGAATGTTTTCTTTAAAAATTATTTATACCAATTTTAGAGATTTTATTGAATAAAATTAATTAAATATTGGAAATATGAATTTCCATATTTTTTTTAATAATTCCCAATTCATTTTTATTTATAATTTTTAGAAACTATGGTAAATTGTTTATCCTAGTTAAGGTTAACAACGGTTAATGAAGGTGTTTAACTAAATAATAAGGTTTTAAATATTTTTAAATGATTCTGAATTTAATTGGATGGAGATTTTTTAACATTAATTTTTCCTAGAATTTTAATTTTTTTCTATTATTCCACGAGAAAATAAATTTTAATTCATTATATTTTAATGTTTTATGTATTTACAAGATCACTACTCACCTCAATTATAAATGATCACCATTTATCTACTCTTATTAATACCATAGTGAGAAACTACCCTTATTCAAACATGATAAAAATCTCTTCTCATCTACCCTAGAAATGGTATATAGGCTTGGTCTTCATAAAATACAAAACCAAGGGTACTTAAGAATAGATCCAAAGGATATTTCTCGAGGAAGAGTTAATATTATTAACCGAAATATTTTATATTTATTTTTCTTCTTCTATATAATCTGTTTATTTAATAACCATCACAATGTGATGATATAATTATCATTAATATGCATAAATTTCTCTTTGTTAATGGTACCACCATTTTTTCACTAATCCATCATATGATAAACGACATCATCTTTCGTGCGTACTTGTGGACTTCAACCTCCACAAAGAGATGTGATTTTATTTTCGGTTCCCCCATACATGGATAGTGATAAATATGGATTTAATTAGTATATATTGTATTTTTTATATTAAAATTATTATTTAAATATATGTATTTATTTATATTTATTTATATTTGTTAGTAATTGAAAACATTACCTAGGTGTGCATAAGGAATACTATCTACATGAAGTTATGTAGCTTATTGTTCCTCACCACATAATATGAATCATTATAAATGTTTATTAATTAATTAAAAATGATAATTATAACAAGATTATGATTTGGTAGATATTGAAACCATGAACACAGAGCATGAACTAGATCCTTTGAACCAAAACATGCATGTAAACAGAGTAGTTAACACACATAATATTGATTTTAATGATGAATTGTTAATTATTCGATAATTGGAAATAATAAAATAATTATATATTTTAAGATAAGTTTTAATATAGAAATGGTATAGGATTATAATAAATCTAAATTTACAATATATGAGAAAGAGACTGGTAATGAAGAACTTCAGGAACTAAGTTAACTATTTTGGTTCCAATCTGATTTTTAATTGGGAATTTTCACATTTGAATCTCCATCTAAGGAAATATATTAAGTTTATCTCATTAAACCCATATATTTTCTCACCGAATAGTTATTTTTGGGATTTCTATATTTTTAAAACAACTTTTTATCTCAATAGAAGTAAAATACATTGAAAATTTTTATTTAAGAAAAAGCGACTTTATTTTTTCCTCTGGGTTGAGAATATTGTTATTAAATGTAGCGATTTTGTAATGTTATTTAGGATTTAAATTTCCTATTCCAAATTTTATTTTAAATTTATTTAAATCGATAACATTATTCATTTTTTAAAAAAAAATAATAGTATTTTAACAGTTTAAAATGTTGTTTGGTTGATAATTGTTAAAAAAGTGTTAATTTAATGTATAGTGAATTACTGAATTTTCCTAATCACCTAATTTTTTATTTTAGCTATTCATAATTTAAATATTTACTAGGTAATTTTTAAATAAAACCAATTTTTCATTATTCTAAATAGTTATTTTTAATGGTATCAATAGAAATTAATACTTTCCCTTGTTTCTTAAGAAGTGTACAAAATTATATTTAAAAGATAGTTTTCATATATGTCAAAAAACACTGATGTTTTAGATTATACACTGGGGATATGATCTTATGATACCATTAATTTTATTTCATTTAATATAATATGATATTTGTGTTAATCATTATAAAACATTTTTCTCTTACACAGGTCATTATAAGATAAATTAATGAATGTTTTATGATATTTTGTCACATAAATATACGGTTTTCATTACATTATAGGTGGGAAAATAATTATATAACCCTCTAATTCATTTGGAAAATATTTATATATCCTGAGAAAAAATTAACTATAAGGGGGAGTAAACCATGTTTAGTAAAGGAATTTTCCCACTATAATAGGATTGAGTGTGAACCTTAACTAAGGAAATGATGTAATAGGGATGAAAATGATCCACTCTGGGATTTTTCCCTATGATATCTTTGGTAGTGATCCATGAAATATGAAATTATTTTCTATGATTATGATAGATCCAGACAATTGTGATGAAATTATCAATCTTTTATAACATTCTATTATAGCTTTTGATTTATTAATGATGATGAAAAACTATTATGACATGTGTGTTTTAAAATGCTAATGATTTTTTTCATGAATAATGATTTGTGATCAATTAATGATAGGGTATGAATGTCATAACTTATTATCATGCTCTAATATACATGTTATTATTTTATTATTTTATATTTTAACCGATCATTATCTCTAATGTTTATCCTTATTGAGAATCTGAGATAACCCATTCTTATATACCCATTTTTTAGAGTTTTAAAGAATAGATCTAAGTATGATATCTCTATTATGGGCTTATTGAGGGATTAATTTTGTGGAATATTATGAAAAATTTCATGAAATAAGATGATTATGTATGTTGTATCCAAAAAAACTAAACAATTAATGTTTTGTGTGAAGAATTATTGTGTAATATAATATGTTTTTATATATAATAATGAAACATTAATGTATTTTACTCTCAAGATAACTCAGTTTGTATCATGGAATGGTTAAGTTATTATTAGAGACTAGGTTATTTGGAAATTTTGGATAAAACATAAGACAAAATTTGAATAACTGAAAGTGATATGATGTTAACCTAAAAGTGTCATAGGTTAGTAAGAATGAATCAACTAATTTTACATGTCACATATTATTTTAGTGATTATAAGATTTATCACAAATATAATTAAATAATTATGATTAAATTATGTTTTTGGTTTTAATAAATATCTATATAAATTATAAATCATGTTAACATAGAATGTAGCGAACAATTCAATGATTTTCCTCTTAATACATCAAATGACATGGGAGATAGAAGGGGAAATTTGGTTTCCTTTCTCAAAAAACACTCCTAAGAAATGAATATTTCTAATCATCCAAATTTGAAAAGGGAAAACTAATTTCTTATTTTGATTTTATGAGGAATCATCTAATATATTTTTATTGGTCCTTTAATCCATTAGTTGTTCAGAAATGGACCATTAACACTGAAATAATACTTTTCATTCTATAGTGCCCAAAAAAAGAAAAAGTAATCTTGGTTATATATCATTAGGAAGGTGAAGTAGATAAATAGTTGAATATTATTAATATTATTAGTATAGAAGAATAAATTGTATCCATATAATTAGATGATTTAATTAGTTCCTTTTTCAGTAAAAAGTTTATATGAACCATTCACATTAAAATTGAAAGATAATTCTTTGTGAATATGAATATGGATGATAAATCTATTGGTTCATATGAGGGAAACCCTAAAAGTCATACATTGAAAAGATTTTATTTAATAATAAACCTTAAAAGTAAAATATATTAGTTATTCAACGGGCTAAAACTATGTGTCTTAAAGGTGTTTTCCATAAAGGACATTTTTAGATTTGATGAAATCATATGACATGCTCTCAAGAAAGATATGTATAGTGAAGATTCCCATAATTATAAAGGTTCAGAGATGAATAGGAATATATATATTTTTTATATTATGATAAAAAATACCATATAATAAATAAAATTAATCATTTTTTTATACCCAAAGTTTGGAAAGAAACAAGTGGTAAATTACCTCTAATGGACTAGTAAATGATTCAAGGGTTTAATGGATATCCAATGAGAAAGTGAACTATGAAGAGATGTAAAGAGGTATCCAATGATAACAATTGGGATAATTATCCAATAAATACACCACACAAACATCAATTATATAACTATAGGGAGTATAACCAAAATTACAACAAGTGCACAAATCTACAGGTTAATGATGACAATCAATGGTGAAATACTCTTAATCGACGAGATTAATAAACATATCGTGTGGGTAAAATATATGATTTTTTTCTAATAATGATGTTATGAAATGAAAATTATTCATGAACTCTATAACTACAATTTTTTTATTTTATTCTATTATTACTCACTCTTTTATGTTTTAATATTTTTCTAGTTGTATAAAATGAACACCTCCATGATTAAGTATATAATTGTCTATGAAAACACCAAATTGTATGAGGATGTTTTCTCAAGTCCATAGATCATATATAATATATTTATATGGGAATATACATCTTGGATATTTTATAATTCACCCACTTATTGAATTTGATGTTATTTTGGGGATTTATGGGATCTCTCTATATAGTTCCAATATAAATTCTTGATGAATAGAAGTAATGTTTAAAATATAAAGTCAAACAATAATTTTCTATTTTTATGAGTGTTGATATGAACATACAATGGAAATTTCTCCCATTATTTGGGTCATACTCCCTTTTCATGTGGGGTATTTATTTCCAATGTTTTGGAAGTAACTCACATTGAATATTTCCTTATTATGTGAGAATATCCATATGTATTTTCTGAAGAGTTTCTTTTGATGTTTTTTATAGATCATGTACATGGTGATATACTAATTTAAATTATTACTTATATAATTACCCCAATTGAGTTGTAAAAAATAATTAAGTAAGTCGTGGAGAATCATGGTAAGGTATTTATTCATCATAGTGCATCTTCCAAGTGCATCAATAACCAATCAAATTATTTTTAAGAAGAATCAATATTATTTTATCTATTCATTATTAGATGCTTTTCTACCTTGTTAATATTTTTAATGTGATTCATGATAGTAAATTTATAATATTCATTTATTATTTAAATTATGTTAAACCATATAAGGATTTCAATGATAATTTCTTAAAAGGTGTCCTTTATAAAAAAATATATTCTAGGAATTTTTGGGTTCTGTTTTTTGAAAAATATAATAGAGAATATTTTCCTAGAAGATGATGTTTTTTTAAAGGGTTATTTAGGAGTATTGTTCAAATTGATGAAGTGGGTCTTCACCACAACTTAGACCAATACATTTTGAATTCATCCTATATTTGTAGAAAATAACCCAAGATATAGTTGATAACCAGGAAAGTTTTGGTGGTTAGTTTAAAATTTTATGTCACCAATGGGAATTAGAAAATCCATCTATGGTTTTTTTGTGTTCATGGTTTAGAGTATAATTCCCATTATTAAATTTTTTATTGATGGAAAAATTTTATAGACAAATTAAACCTTGTAACTTAATTAAATGTATTGGATTGGGTGTTTACATATAAAACACTAGGTTTATCTCTATGGGAATAGAATAGATCATAGTATACCCAATAAAATAAATTCTCTTAAATTAACATATTCCAATGTTTAAATTTTGAAGAGGTTTTACTCTACACAGTGCAACATGAAAAATTGATGTTAATGTGAAGTGGAAACATAGTGTTGAACACTTAATTTCATTGGGAATAGTGTATATAAAATACACCAATGAAACACATAGATGATATATTTATAAATGGAGAAATACATTGCATTGTTTTATTTATGAAAATTTGGAATAATTCTATTACATGGTGAAAAATGTCAAGGCATGTTCCAATTATTGTGAGAGGCCCGGTCAGAAATCTCTAGGAGATACTCAATGAAATTTATGGGGGAATCCATGAAAATTGTTACCACCATTTTTTAAAATATAATAAAAAATATTTAATATATAAATTTCATGTATTAAATGATATCTAGTGAAAGAAAAAAGAGTATAAAATTTATAAGTGAATTGAATTAGTGATGAATAAAGTTATTGGACAGAAATATAGGAAGATACAAAATGAAATTCCCGATATCACTAGAACAATATAATGTGATTCATGAACTCTTAATAATAGAAAAAATATCAAATTAAGGTTTTCTCTAATTTATATTTCTCTTTTTGAGTTTGAAAAAACATTTATGAATTGAAATATCACCAAATATATAATTTTATTTCACCTTTTTTTTTTAAATAAAAAGAAGAAAATGTCATAAGGATAAGTGAGTTCTAAGGTCTTGAAAACAAATGATCTTTCCTATCATTAATCCTAGTAAACACAGAGGGTCAGTGAGGCCTCCCCATTGATGTAAATATTTTGTCAATGATCTTGTTTTTATGATTGTTGTAGAGTAAATGTTCCATTAATTATTCTTGGAGTATCCTAGTGAGGGTTAATGAAGTAAAATCACACATTTCATTTACTAATTTTTTCACTCTAGATAGAAATAAATGGAGATTTTAATGTGTTCCACATGTTGAGAGATTGAGATAAAAATACAAGGATAATTCTTTAATTCCATAATTTACCCCCAATAACCATCCAATTTTATATTCCTTGATAAGGGAAAAATTTGTGTTTTCAGATCCCTTTGTTTTCTTTAGGGGATGTTATTTATCTAAATATCATGATAATTAATTTCAACCAAAAATGCATTAATATATTTAGTGGAAATAATTTTCAGTTTTAGATGAATTGTATGCGTTAATAATTCTAATTACTGGACATGAATATTTATGTGGATACCATGCATTGTATTTCTATAATAACTGAGAGTGAAAATTTATCATTGAATGGTCATATATAACTAGATTCATATTCAAAGGTTTTTAATGATTCAAAAAGTTAATTGGAATCATCTATTTACACAATGATAATCTATTGTAAAATATATCCACTTATGTATGAAAAAATCTAAATATTAATGAATTTGATTCAATGGTCCATGATGAAAAGTAAAATATTTTACAAATTTTGTGTAATGTTTTTATAATGAGTTAAAATTAAATTCCTTATTCTAGTTTTTATCAAAAAAAATTGCCATTAAGGATAACATAGGTATTGGTTAGGATCCCAACGAAGATATAATTATGAAGAGTAACATGATATGGTTTTCTCCTCAATCAAATATAAATGTTTCTATTTTAGGTGACAAGAAACAAATTATGTTACTTTGTATATCTTGAATAATAATCTCATTACATATGAGATGAGTAATAATTACAATTAGTCAAATGAGAATGAAAATTATCTTGAAATGGATTTCAATGAAATAAAGAAACAATATGTGTGTGATGTTTCAGAGGGTGTATAAATTGGTAATAGGTTTTTATTTCGTTATTGTAGCCTAATAATATGAAATTTAATTATTGAATATATGTTCCCAACTTCTTATTTCAAATGTGGAAATTTGGGAAAACTTTTAGATACATGTGCTACCAAATTTTAAAATGATAAATAGAAATATATGAAAGGAAATAAAATTTTATTAAATAGAAAAAATTTATATCTTATGAATATCTGACACTAATGAATGTGATGTTGAATAACATCAAGGATAAATGTATCTTAATAAAGATTAAATAGTAACTATTACAAAATACCATGAAACTAATGCAAAAATATTATCGATGATATATTTGATCTTCAATTTTATGTTAAGAAAACACGTGATGAAAATGATGCTTTTGGGCCAAAATAAATAAAGATAGTTCATTTTTTATGAAACTAAATTCAATATATAGTAATAATATGAATATATTTATAAATTACAAAATGAATTCCAAAATTTCCAATATAGAAATTTATTATTTTAAAAAAAACCAGTTGCATTCAAACTCACAGATAAAGAGAAAGCTTGAATACTTAATGTGAATTATAAATAAATGAATAGAAATTTGAAGAAATTTGAGTAGTTATAAGAAGAGGTAATGAAATGGAAATGTATGTTTGAGTATCTACAGAGTAATTTCACACATAGTATGGTTTTATATAGCTCAATGAATATTTTTCTCATCAAGGAGAAAAATGTTTCCTGTGGAATTTATTGAGGAATGCATTCTCATTCCATAGATACAAAACCTCAAAGATAAAGGAAAACCTATGATATATTATGTTATCATAGAGAAGGTAGATTAATTAGGTCTTAAACCTCAAGCATCCAACCCTTTAATGAAATTGGATCATCACCATACTCAACATAGAGATTTTATAACACTAGATGATGGGAAGAAGGTGACAAAAATTATATTATTTTATAATAGAATAATGAAGAACACCCAATATGTTTATCTTATTTCTATGATATATCATTGTGAAAATGATAATAAATAGGTAATTTTTTAAAAAAAAAATCCCATCATTAACGAATATTATATCTATTTTCATTGTTTTGGCTACAAAGCTATCTATTATGAATTTCGAGTAAAACATATGGTTGAATGAGAATCATGGGAGGATGGAAAAAATGTTGAGATAAATATATGATAAAATAAATGGTCAAAATATATATCTTGTATTGAATAATGGAGAATAATCATTATATTTGGACGAAATAAAACTTCATTCGTCACTAGAAGATGTGGATTGGAAATCATGTGAAGAGATATGAATGTCTGAGATTTCTAATGTGGCTAATATTTCATTGATAATTATAGACATGTATTTTTTATTTATTTTCTATTACTAATAAACATATCACACAACCAAAAATAAATACATCATAATTTAGATAAATTATAATAAGGATGGTATCATTCATTTTAGTAATTATGTGGGTCTCTAGATCATTGGATTCAGGTATTCATAATTTGGTGGTAAAGTTTTAGATGAAAAAATAATCCATTTTCCCAATGAATTTATCATTATCTTTTTACTATTAGTAAATTTTTTGACTCATGGAATGTTGTGTACTTCAAAATCAAGTAATGATCCGATATTAAAACTGATGATTTATTGATTCTCCATGGAATATGAAAAAGTGATCACTACTCTTTTGGTGTAGATAATTGATGTATGATTTACTAGGAAGATGAGAAAAATATGAGTCACAAAATTCATAGAAATTTGGGGGGAAATAATTATAAAATATGGTAAAGTTTAATGGAAATTGATACATAAAAAACATACTTTTGATCATGCTGATATATGTGATTCTTCTCAAATATTACTCAAAAATACATACAAGAAAAAGAAGTGGATTTTATGAAGACATATAGAGCTCATACTATGGATGTATTTTTTTTAAATACACTTGAATACATGGAATGAAAAGTAACTATGTATTCCCTGTTGAAAATTTCAATCGAATGGAATTTATTATGATAATCAATCAAAATTACAATGTTTTTAATTTGACCACAATATATTAAAGTGTGGATGAAAATATGAGTGGTGTAAAAATTCATAATTTTCTCACAAAAAATGATATTGAGTTTACAAACACATTATTATATGAATATTTAGCATGGAATGGGATTCAAAACTATGATTCATTTGTTATAACTCCAAATTATTACAATTATTTTTAAACAATGAATCTACTTTTCAAAAAAATGGCACTGAATATTTTTATTTAGATTGGATTACTAGGGATATAGTAGAAAGTTACAGAATATGTAGTGGTATTTATATATTTTATGTCATTATTATTTCCCAATAAAGTCAGATGTCAATATGAATTTGGTTATTAAAAAAACATACATGACATAAATACTTTTGTGTTTTTGGAAGTAAGTACATTATTCTCTAAAACTAAAAATAATAGTATATTTTAATGTATGGGTATTGAAGGAATATTTTTTGGGTATTCATTAATGAATATTTCATTTCGATGTAATAATAAATGGATTATAACAATAATTTAATATAAATATATTTTTAGTTAAAAATGGTAAGATTAAAGTGTCATGGGAATGGACTTTAAATTATGGTGAGAATATATCACATGATTATTATCCTATTTTTGATGAAGAAATTTATAATGAAGTGTATAGATATTTGGGAGTTTAATGGGATGTAGATAAATATTATAATTGATCTATTAATGATGAAAACAACTGAAATAATAGGTTCATCAAGATTATCGAGTAGATATGAAATAACTGAAACAACATTATTGGTGATCTTTTAACCCATGTTCAAAAAAGTAAAATGAATAACCTACAGCAGTAGTTTATATAATATCTAGTGGAAACCTACTATTTTGAATAAGAATCTATAATAAATGTTTGGTCAAAGCAATACATGAGGATCTTGACCAATCTAAAAACTGTAAGATAATGTATGTTATTATAAGGCCATATTAAAGGAATATAATCTAGACCCAATGGGTGTTCCAAATTAAATTGAGTGAATATTAAAATGATTCATGGAATAAATAATGAATTCTATCAAAAGTGTATTCCCCAATTTAATGGATTGATGTGGACAGAACATACACACTCATTTTACTAATTGAAAGAAAATTACTTTTATTAAAAATGGATGTTTAAAAAGGATTGAAGGTGTAGAAAATGAAAATCAAATCAGAATTTTTAATGGGTTATTCTATAAGAAGTTATAAATCAAGAATATGGATTTATTTAAAATCTATGATGATTAATATAATGTATTTTTGTTAAAGAAGGGCTTAGGTAGTCTAAAGAATTCACTAAGAGAAAGGAACTCAAGGCTATACATGTAAATATCCCAACCCCAATAGCCTGAGCCTATGTACACATTATTACATTGGAATAAGATATAAGGAATCATATATAGAATTAATTAATTGTTTATTCATCTTGGTAAACAAGATACATACATGAATCTCCAATTACATTTGAATACAAAAAATTACAACATAATTTTATTTCTTGAAAATAATTTTTCCCTCTACCACATCCTTTTATAATATTTATAGTACACTTACTGGATTCCATGGAAATAGAAAAATAATGGTGATCTCAAATGATCAGTAAGGGTGAAGTAGAATGGAATATAACATGAATCAATAAGCCTAATTAACAATCAAATGTAAATAAATAAACACACATTCCTTTTAAATAATTTGACTATCATTATTAGGTAATGATTAATCAGTGTGGTAAAGTAAATATCTGAACACACATTCCATCTAATAAATATCATTATTATCATGATACGATATGGACTAATCAATATAGAATGGTAAATAACTGAGAACACATCCCATTTAATAAAAAAACTAAAAATAAAATGAATACAAAGAAAATATCATTAGGATAATCGCATAAAAAATAAGAACTAAATTCTTAATGAAGGAAATGGTTCATTATTATAAATCATGATATCAAGAATCATAATACCTATATTTTCAATACCATTCAAAAGATAATTTAAAATGGACGTGTAGGTAAAAAATAGATACACATTTAACAATGTCTATCCAAAAGATTCATCTCATTAGACTACCAATGGATCTAAGAAATATATATAATTATAATCCTCCCATATCTTCATATACAATTAATTCCTCATATATCAGAGGATCAATTTAATTTGTGCAGAATATTATAAATTAAAAAAAATATATTATCAAGTATTAAATAAATATTAGAATAAATTTCACCAGTCAATTATATAACATTCAAGTAAAATAACATATGTAGAACTGATATATGGTTTATATAATATGTATATCCATGATAAATAATATATATTTTAATAGGAAAATTATTGTCCAATTATAACATGAAAGTTAAAATTTCAAAGGAATGTTAATGAATGCAAAAATTAATCAAGAAAGTGAATTTCAATTTATTTGCTGGAAAAACTGATCACAACCCATGTTGAGATAAAATAAGTATGGTATAGATACAATATATTCCCAGTGGATAATAATAAAAATAGATAGTTGATGTCATTTTGGAATATCAATACCATAAATTTTTTATTAAAAACATTTTTAAGGAAAATAACATTTTAATTTCAATTTTTAAAAAAAAAATTAAATTTTCAAAAAATATTTTGAAAATAACCTCTAAAACATATAATGGGTTCTTTAAAACATTTATCACTCATGAGAGTAACAAAGTAATTATATGCCTTAGATATTAAAATAATTATTCATTTCATATTTTCAGTAAAATCAAAACAAGATTTTTTTGGAAAATGTCATGATGGTTCCATTCAAAAAAAATATATTAAAATTAAAAAATGGGTAAAAATGTCCCTAATAAAAAAATTTGAGATTGTTAAGATCATTTTTTAATTTTTTTAGAAAATGTTTTTTTAGAATAAAAAGGATTTACGACCAAAAATAGAAATGAGGTTTGATTTTATAAAAAACAATTTCTCAATAATTTTCATTACGAATGGGAGGACCATAGTAGTATTAAATGAAATCATCTTGAATAAAAAGAGGAAAATAAATTTAAGGTTATTATTATATAAATTAAATTAGTTTCCTCAATGGAAATTCATGCATTAATAATCCAAATTAAAATGAAATTGTGAAATAAATACTCACATCGATCACGACGTTGAAGTGAGAATTAAACAATGAATCAATTATTTGTATAAAATAAAAAAAAGATAAATTAAAATATATAATATTAAAAAGTATTTACCCACATAATTTCATAATTTCATAGATAATGAATAATTAATATAACACAATAAAAAGAATTTGAATTATGAAATTATTTACTACGTCATTTTCATGAAAAATATAATTTGAGTAAATAATTTAAAAAAAACATACAATACCTTGAATTATGAATTATTCATGATATTACCCAAAAAATGGGTAGCATAAATATCTTATAATAGTAATTAGTTTCATAACATTAATATATGTCTTAGTGAAAAGAAATTGAGAGAAATTCCTTTACCTAATGCTTCCTTTTAGTGGAACATAGATTAAACACTATTATAAATGTCTTAAAAATGTTAAAAACTTATAAGAAAACCATATTAATATTTATAATCTAATATATGAACTTTTTTTGTAATATATTATCACATATTCATTAATAATATTTCATTTTGACAATTCTTTCTGGTAAACACAACCTTTTTTTCTCTTGCTGGTATTTTTCATGAAGGTTGATGTTCATTTAAAAATTATATGTTTGATCACATTAAAAATTATATTAATTTTATAAATATAATTTTTTCAATAGATAAGTTTTATAATTAGTATTGAAATTTTAACATCGATAATGGATCACATTGCTTCGTGGAGATGTTATGTCGTATGTACACACAAGCGACATTACCATTTCATTAATGGGAGAATGGATATAGATGATGGTGATATATTAATTTTATATAATAAATATAATTTCATGAGTATCATGTATATTAAAAAAACCTATACTTATAACCTTTCATGCAACGATTACGTAAAAAACGAATGACATCATTTTATAAGGCAGTAGTCCACCGTACACATGAGCAACACCATTGTATTTTAAACAGAATAGAACATAACAAGGTATATGTCATGTTTAAATTATATAATTAATAAAATATAATAAATATAATATCAATGTGTTAAATAAATCATTATATCCAACCATAATAAATAGTGATGGAAAATGAATTACATCGGCTTGTGAGGAAATATCTCTCCAAACATGATTGAAATTTTTTTCCCATTTGATGTTAGAGGAAATGGATATATTCCATGAAATTATTATAACAACATATCAATGTATTGAATTTTTTTAAATTATATAATATTTGTTTAATAAAATTGTAAAGATGTGGAAGGAAAAAAATAAAAATTATTGTTTGAGAAAATTGCATCTTCTTCGGACAACTTCTTTAGGATTTCCCCAAATGCCTTTCTAGGTTGGATTTATGATGAAAACATGGATCCAAGATTTGATCAGGGGATTAGTTAAGTGAATTAGGTAGGTATGTTTTAATCTAAATTGTGTTGTATGTTTTAAGAGGTGAGGAGAGGGGGTGGATTTTATAAGTTGAGGAGAGGACACTCAAAGAATTTTTTACAGGAATCGATTATACCGACATTCTTATCAAGAGATTTTCCTCCAAAATGTTTAATTATCTACCCTCAAATTTGATAAGGTATAAATATTAGAATAAAATGGTTTTTATATAATTTTTAGTATTTTATTTATCCTCATCATCTTAGTTAAACCCCTAGTAAACCCATTTTTTACCTTAACCTTGGTAATTAATTTTTTATATTGTTACTATTAATTAAGGTAAAAAATTAAGTTGACTATATTATATTATATAAATTATTATGAATCCAAATTTTTAATCCATTTTTCAAAATTATTTTCATATAATTTCCATAATCCAATTTAATATTATGCCCATATACACGATAAAAATGAGGGGTTCAAAAGAGAAAATTCATTCTCATAATTATTGAAGTGTTTAATATCAAAATTAAAGGTGATATTGATTCTAATGACATAATTTCGTAAATTATAACATAATTAAACTAATATTTACTCAAAAATGACTTAGAAATATAATTTAAGCTAGTAAATTATTTAAATGAATAAGAAGATTACATTTCAAATCAGTATTTTTTACTATTCATTGAGAAATGAAAATTTTCAGAAATATCCCAAAAAATGAACAAAATATATTTTTTATATAATGATTAAAAAATAATTTTTAATTATATGAAATAAATTTTTTGAAAATCTGTTAAAAATAAATTCTAATTATATCCATAAAGCGTGACTAAACACTCTTTTAGAGAAATACTATTTTTAGGAAAAAATTATTTTTATTTTAAAAGAATAACATTTTATAAAAAATTAATAAAATACCATAATATTAATAATTTAGTTAGTGTTATTCCTACATTCCAATTTAATAGTTTGGTTATAATGGTATACTATTTTATATTTCATTTAGACCTAGGGTTTTCTTATCCCGCAAGCTATCAATGAGATAACACTTATTCATAACAAAATATATCTATAATGACCTAGATTTTCCCAGGCCATCCCTTTGTGAAAATCCAGTGCTTGTGGAATTATTGGGGGTTGTAGGCGTTTGTAATGGGATTGTACAAAAAATCATGTTTCACCAAATGGTTTCACCGAAATGGTGGCACCGTGACGGTGGCATCGCAATGGTCGCACGCTGAAACAGTGGCACTATAAGGGTGGAACCATAATGGTTGCACACCATAACAGCGGCACCATAATGTTCGCAAACCAAGATTGTGGAACCATTCTAATCGCACACCAAAATGGTGGCATGGAAAATGGTTTCTCACCCTTTGGCAAATTTCCAGTTTCCCATGTTTTCTTAGTTTCACCCCTCTTACACTTTATTTGACATAAACCAAGTTTAAAGCCATGTTTTGGGGTATTAAGTGAATTTGAAATGATGTTAAGTATATCATTAATATCCTACTGCTTTGGGGACTTTGAGATACTCATATAATATGATTTGACCGCGATCCCACAATAATGAATTTTGAAACCGTTCTTCCTTTAATATAAGACCTAGTTCTTCAATGTTGGGATATTACCTTACAATTGTGTTTTCCATTCACTCTTGGTTCACCTAGAGCATTCCCCTCTAGAAAATTCATATTCTTGTGCTGGAGCCCCATCCGGGTTAGTTTTCTTGGATTTTACTAAAGCTCGTGCGAACCCCTATTTTGGAACAAACAGGATTTTGGTCGCATGTTATTTCATGTAGGGACTCTTCTGCATCTCATTATTTTTGCAATATGCAGGGTGGGTGTAGTAATGTTTCTTCATGAAGAATATCTAAATCCTTTTTCTTAACAAGTAATAAATTTATCTTAGGGAATATGATCAAAACATAATAGGGGTCAATTAAAGAAAGGGTAGGGAATTGAAGAAGGATTGATGTTGTTTTATCTACTATACTTTTTTATTTTATGGGTTTTTATCTTATATACTCGTTTATTTTAAGGTTTCTTTGTGGCTACATGCCTTTAGAAAATCAGGGCCATTGGTGGTATTTTCTTGTGCATTTGGGATGTTCTATTTTTTTGTAATGTTTCGTTAAATGGTTGTAACATGAAATCTATTTAATCCTGTATACTTTGTTAAATGAAATGGATATTGGAGGATGAAAACCCTTGTGTGATCACCATAGTTTATCAAAGTGGAATTAAAGAATAGTGTTTACCAAATCTAAATACATCATATTTGATAGGTGTGGCTATATACTACATTTTGTTGGGTTTTGTGACATTGTGTAGGTTGTGTGGTGTTGCTATTAGGAGCATAGTTATGGGTACAAGGGTGGGAAAGAGGGTTGTGCTTGTGAGAAGGGTGTGGAATGTGTGTGAAGCGGGGATGTGGTTTAACATTAGTTGTTTTGGGATTTGAGTGTGGGTCGGTACAAGGGGTGTGTTGGAATATCAGGTTGAGAGACTGATTATTTGTGGAATGGATGGAATTTTGGGTAGTGGGACTAACTTTGATTATGTTTTAACCATTAAGTGACATTTGGTAGTAAAACCATAATGTGGTTATGGGCTTGTTATGTAGTGGGACTACATCTGGGAAATGCTTGGGTAGCAGGGCTGTAGGTTTGGGTTGTGTTGTGACTTCCTGATAATATGTGTGTCTGGTGTTGTGTCATTGTGAATCAGGGCTGTCAGGTTTAGTTGTGAGAGGATGATTTAGCGGGATAACAAAGAAGTGTGACAATTGGAAGTGGCTAAATTAGTGTCTAGGAAAAAGGGGGTTTGCAGTGGGACTACAGGATGGTTGTTTACTATTGTTTTTATGAATGGATATTAAAATGGAAATTTATTACCTTTGTCCCTCCACCCTTGTTCAATGTTGGTAGTACCAAAGTATGAAGTGGGCTGGTTATTGTGTGATTAGTCAATCAGGCTATTCACCTTATGAGAACAGTTACAGGTGTTGTGCTTGGTAGTTTCCTTGGGTAGAGCTGGAATAAATTAATGTGAATCCTTTATCAATAAATAGAAAATGGTTGAATGAAAAAGGGGATGGGTTTATTCTTTGTAATTGACTGTTTGTCTGGTTGTTCATATATGGGAAGCAAAAAATGTGGTTCGGTGTGGTTTGTAGTTATTTTTTGGGACCCATAGGTTTGGCTGAGTGTTTGGTTACCTATATGTATAATTTTTAGTTCTATGTGATTTCTATATGCACCCCACCATATTTGAGAACCATGTGAAGAACAACCCCATTTCATGGGGGAGGGTGTCTTTACCAACATCCCAATGGGAGGATGGATAGTTGGTTACAAACATTCTTCATCGCACCATCTTCTGTGTTTTTATCGCTCGATCATATAAGGTAAGGCTATAATAGATTTAGGCTTACCATAATCCAAGATCCTTCAGTAATTTTTGTTGTGGGTGAGGTGCCCATGTGTTTGCAGGGCAGTTTTTTTTTTCCAAGTTTCTTTGTGATGAGGACTAGGTTTTTTAGGCGGGAGGTGTGGTTGTTGTGGAACAAGTGTTTGTGGGTGAGATGTGTGATGTGGTTGAGCATCAGGTGTGTGTAGGCAGGTTTCAGAAGTGGGACTACATTTTGGAAGAGTGGTAGCATCAAGTTATTATCCATTAGGAATGAGCATTTAACCAGTGGGAATGTGGTGCGGGGTAACCAAATGTTGATTTTCTTATACTACATCATTAATTGACTTGCATTATTTAGTGATTGTGCCTTTGTGAGGTTGGGATAGTCAGTAATCCTTAGTAGGTGATTTTTTGTTATAATATTGATTTACATGGGCATTAGTATAATCCCCCACTTGTGCATGGGTGGATTTTGTTTTCCTACTAGGTATACTTGTGTACTCACGCTACATTTGTTAAACTTTATGTAGGGTTATGGGAGGAATTATTGGACCATGCTAGACTTTACTAGCTCAGGCATCATGATATTTGTTGTTCTACTTATTAGTCTCTTTCTTATGGTACTTGCATTGGTGCTTTTCTTGAACGTTTGTCGCTATATACGTTTAAATCCTGAATGGGTTGGATTTTGGTTTCCTTTATATAAATGTATGTTGTTTTTTGTGATTTATAACACCTTATCTCCCAACCTAGTGTTCATTTAAAAGGGTAATGCCCTCCATTTTGTGTGAGATTCTATACCCTAGGTTCTAGTCTGCACTCCAGGGCCTAATGAAGGTGGGTCTTAGGGGTCATTATCTCTCCTTCATCTTGAATGAGGAAGGGTATGGCACCTTTATGTCCCTTCCCTCATCTTGAAGAAGGAAGGTCATGAAAGATTGTTATCAGAGGCTAATGGTTGAAGGGTGTGATGAAGTTCAGAGTTCGGCAAAGTGAGGATTACATGGGATGGTAGTGCAACAATGTTAGGCAATATTGTTGCATGAAAGAGGATATGGAATATTGGCTAGGACATTATATTTTTGGGTCGCTATGTTCCAATGAAAATACTTTGAGACAACCAAACAACCAAGTGAGGATGTACTGATAGTAGGGTAGAGACCCTATGGAAAGAAAATCCATCAAAATGACTTCTGTTCTTGTGTGTTTTTGGTGTTTTTGGAATTTAATTTAAAATAAGTGAATATTTAAAATGAATTTAAAATAAAATTGTTATACTACCTAGGATTAGGAGTTCCTTGTTTACCCTTTTTCAACTATAGAACTTGGATGTCACCCATGTGTGGTATTAGAAGTTGAGACCTAGTAGGATGACTTGGATGATTAGCAAAGGTCCGATCAAGAGGAGGAAGTTGACTTGTGGTAAAATACCCTTGATGCATTCCAGCAACAAACCCTGGGGAAGTACGAAGGCAGTTTTTTAGACACAAATATAGATTTATTTCTTGAAGATATGAAAGTAACCTTTAACTTGATCCATGTTTTGTGGTAGTAATGGATTCCTTTGGTAGTGATCCATGTGTGAGGATAATCGTGTTAATGGTGGAAGCTTTACCTCAGGGAGAAAAAGGAGTCCAATGTCTCCTTGGATAACTTTGAGATGGATTTTTGAGTAAAGTTTCATTCCATGATGATGAAGTCTTAGAAGAGGTAGGAGATGCTCTCCCTCTTGCAGGGGAGTATGTTGGTGAGGGAACTGGGGATCATGTTCAATTTTTTCTTATGCTTCACTCCATATCTCTTTCGGGATGAAGATTCGCGGGCGAGATACTTGGAGGAGAAACTTTGACCTTCCCTTTAGTATTTCGTCACTCCCTTTACCCTACCAACATACTTATAAGATCCGAAGAAGGAGGAAGTATTGGATAAGATGAAATCGTAGGGGGGTGTACCATGAGAGGGAATCCAACCGAGTTCTTCGAAGGGGAAGGAAGTCAGTAGCATGTCTCCCGCGTCAGGGCCTTCAAGGTTTCGGCCAGTGGGAAGTAGGCCTTAGCAGTTTTAGTTTCGATCTTCTGGTCCTTGCCCTTTCCCAATAAGCCTACGACCGAGGTGATTTGCCTATGGAGTCCATGTAATTCATCAGACCTAGTGTCTATTTCAAGCTCAGTATGGTGGGGGTGGGTAGGTTCAGCTCCCATTGAAGCAACATCAGTTTCCAGTCAGGCCTTTCCAGTAGTACGGGTAGTAAGCCCCCACTCCACTGAGGGTAGACGGGGCTGGAGGAGGCCAAACTTAGGTTTCCCCTTAGGTACCTTGACCAAGGGGTGGTTGGGGAGGTGTTCAATAGCCGAGGGGTAGAGGAGTTGGGCGTCGATTGTTTCACATTGTCGACGTAGCAATTCCAGTGGGGCAGGAGGTTGTTCGAGGTATGATCAATTTATTTAGCACTCTGGCTGGAAATTTGTTTAATTCAAAAGCTTCACACTCCATTGTTTCACCCAGTCTAGCCCATTCCTTGGGAATAGACCTAGAGAGGCTTCTGATTCCCTTGGTGTTGAGTATGCCATTTGGAGGTTAGAACAGTTTGTTTGATGTTTTCTGGGGATGTAAACTGATGTTGGGGCTGCATCATTCTTGTGGGGATCTTATTCTGCTATAAATATAGTGGTATGTTGTCATCCTAGGGATCGATTGGTTGTTTTCTGTGTACGTAGTTATCGTCTGCTTTGGGAGAAGAGTCATGTTTTCATGTGTGGATAGCCAGCGTGTAGTTTTTGTTGGTGAGCTGGGTTGTCAGGTGGGAAGTCAGTGTGTGGAGCCTATTCTCTCCTTTATGGACAAGATGTTAGTGGGGTCATCAAACACAGAGATGGTTGAGGTTCTGGGGGTTTTCATAGAATTCCTGAATGTATTCCCATAGGAGGTTGGGAATCTACCCCCTCAACATGACGTTAATTTCAGAATACACTTGAAACACAGTGCCCATCATATTTCTATGGATCTCTATCAGAGAGCGGCTTTTGAGAAGGAGTTTCAGTTTCAGGTTAAAGACCTTGTGAATAATGGTTTTATCTGACTAAGTGTGTCTCTGTGGTGTTCTCTATTCTTGTTCACAAAGAATGCGGACAGTGAGATGAAGCTGTACATAGACTATTGATGAATGAATCTGGTAACAGTCAAGAAGTGTTACCCTCGCCTGAGAGTAGACAATCTTTTCAACCAGCTAAGGGTAGTAGGTTGGTTCTCCAACATCAACCTGCGTCCAGATATCACTAGTTTAGGGTGAATGAGGGTGACACCTCAGAGACTATTTTCAGGTAAATGTATGGGCACTTTGAGTTCATGGTCATGCCCTTAGGTGTTACAAATGAACTAGACGTGTTCATGAGGCTCATGAACACCGTCTCTTGCATGTTCCTAGATTTTTTCTTCATCATGTTCATTGATGATATTCTGATTTAATCATTGTCAGAGGAGGACCACACTGAGAACCTCAAGACAGTATTAGAGGTCCTCCGACACCACCAGATCTATGGGAAGTTGTCTAAGTGAATGTTATTGATGTGTGAGGTGCACTTCCTTGGACATGTGGTGTATCATCAAGGGATATCAGGGGACACGTCAAAGGACTAGGTGGTTGTTCCTTGGGTTGCACCTAAGAATGTGGCAGAGGTTCTCAACTTCATGGGTCTAGCAGGCTATTACCAGAGGTTTGTACCCATCTTTTCTCGAGTTGTGGCTCTATCAAAAGCTTCAATAAGAAAAGATCAGGCCTTTGTGTTGAGTGAGCACTATCAAGAAGCTTTCATCTACCTAAAGGGGAACCTGGTTAGTGCTCCAGTGGTTAGGTTGCTAGAGGAAGGGGTGATGTTTGAGGTGTTCTGTGATGACTCCATCTTAGGTTTGGTCTGTGTGTTGATGCTGCAATGAGTAGTGACATTTTATGAGTCTACGAAGTTATGTTTCCATGACCTCAACTATGAAACCCATGATCTAGACATGTGGTGGTCATTTTTATGATGACGTTATAAAGAAATTACCTCATCAAGGAGAGATTTGTGGTCTTCACGAATTATAAGAGCATGATGTATGTCTTCTCCCTGTGAGACCTAAACTTGTCGAAGCAAAGGTGGATGGAGTTTCTCCAAGACTATCACTTCAAGATCTCTTAAACCTCACGAAAGGGGAACATGGTAGTCAATGCCTTGATCAATAAGTCACAAAAAGCGGTAGTTCATGAATCCACATATTATTTAAAGGAAATGAAAGAGTTGGCCACTTTATCTCTGGATGTGAGATTGGATGGTGGAAGAAGCTGTCTATTTCAGATGATAGTACAATATTCCTTGGTATGGTAGGTGTAGGAGTCTCGGTGAGGAGACTCAAAGACTAAGGTGATGCGTGATCATCCTCTCTAGGGTGATGCTTCTGAGGGATCACTACAAAATATTTCACTTTTTCCAATAGGAGCATATATGTTGGTAAAAGTGTATTTTCTGTACTGTCACTAAACTGTCGGTAAAAACTATGTCGCTAAATGTTTTTATGACAAATAAAATAGTTATTTAGCAATTATAATAATACCAATAGATAATATATATTAGTTAAAGTGTTTAGCAACAAGTTTTGGTGACAATTTTTTATGTTGGTAATAATATTACCAACATATAATATTTTTTTATAAATTACATTTGAATAAAAATTAAATTTTTTATTTTTAATAAAATTTTATATTATATTTATTAGTTTATCATATATAATAAATATGTTTTAATTATTAAAACGAAGAATATTTTAGCACATGTTCAATCTTAGAAAAAAATTAATTATATTAATAATGAAGTCATTACCCCTTTTCTACATATAAAACCCACAACTTCATGTTAAAAAACATGGAATTCATTACCCTTTTTCCACACATCCTGTAACTTTATATTCAAAATTAACATCCAAACACAAGAATATTTTATTACTGGTGTTTTTTTTTTCATTCTTTGATGAAGGATAATTGGTGATTTTCAAGTGTAAAACAATTAACATAAAGTGAAATCATGCATATGAACACTAATACATCAAGAACACACCACTCAAGCATGTGGTTGTAGGTTGAGATCTCAAAGAAATAAACTGCATAACAACTACTCACTAAAATCACATTATAATATTAAAACGACCAAGTTTATCCACAGTTCATTTAAAAAGGTAAAAAGAGATGACATAAAATGTATTCATGTGAAATCTTCAGAATATATTAGTTTTTAATAAAACAAAAGGGTGGGAATTCATTACCCTTTTTCCACTTATAACACCCACAAATTCACCCTTTATCACTAATTAATAGACCAAATGGTGTAAGAGTCTCCTGTTCAGCAACATTTGAGTAATTTTTGTGGTAATGAGCTCTGGGAAGGAAGTACTCCACACAAAAACAATGTATCCCTGCTTGATGATGGCATTGAAAAAAAGGAAATATGCAATTTCAATGTGATAATCCAAAACATGTCTACTTTGTTTTCTTCCTAAGCCCCGATACCCAGATAAATAAGGGATGAAATCAGATCATATATATGTAATAGGTCGAAAAAACCACTTCTAAATACATAATTTATTAATTCATTTAAAAAACACCACTATAAATTATATATTCGACCATTCAAGGATTGTTTTGGAAACCATCACTAAGTAAACTTCACTAAGAATATTTTTCTTATAGTGTACATTTTAATCACTATATTGTATCACTCTATTACTACTCTGATTATAAGGTTTGTCTATAGTGAAAAATAACATATATTTGAAAAAGATTTGGATACAGAATGGATATTTCTGTAGTTTATTCAGTATTAATGGTAAAATCCATTAAAAGTCCAGCATTCTTTGGCCATGTCGAAAAAATTGTGGCATCCCATATCCCCATTTATAAAATAATTGATTGATAATATTTAACAAAATATCACTTAGAATGCACAACGGAAAGAGATATAAGGAGTGGGCATTGATTTTAAACAAAGGTGGGATGATGATCTATTCCAAAGCAAGGATGTCAAGAGTAATAAGTTGAACAACCATCTCTCTTAGGAAGAGTAGTTGGAACATGAGAAATCATGTTCCCTATAGGTTAAGGAATGGGAAAAAAATATGGAATGTATTCATCCAAGTATCCAAGAAGGGTGGTTCTTAGGGTACCTCAACTCGAAAATAAATGGATTATTTTCTGATGAATTCAATATTGTACGGCCTATGACATCACCTCACTCTTCCTATTTACTTATTGATCCTTGGGAATGGATTGATCCTTGGAGAAAAAGCATTCTTCAATATCATCCCCTTTTTTATCACTGTTCAGAACAATTCTAGTCTCAAGGTCATCCAAGATGAATTATTCATTCTTGATGCTATCAAAATCAATATCCAGGACAATTCACTAGGTTTTGATAGATTTCCTAGATCCTTTATTGTTGTGGCACGAGTCATTAAAAAATAGAACATCAATGTTTTCTAAAACTACTTTAGGGGTGGATTACTTCCAAAAGTATATACTATTTCCTCCACTATCCTCATTCCAATGATTAAACTCTCTGTGTCCAAAATTATGACCGATTTTCATGTGCAAAAATGTGTACAAAATCCATGCCAGAATCTATAATGGAAGACTTGAGCCTCTCCTCCCCATCCTAGTCTTGTTAGAACATCATGGGTTAATTAAATGAACATCGATTCAAGGAATAAAATGGAAAAGTATGTGAAGATAATTGATGCGTATAAGTATGGAGGTCCGACTAAAAAAACTGGAGTGGATCTGGAGAATCAGTCAATTAGAAAACTAAAATCACTATAAAAATAAATAAAAACAAAAACCAGAAAACACATTTCATCGACATTTCACTGAAACCCTAACCGATATTCATTTCGAATTTCAGAAGCCCATGATTTCAAAGGATTAAAATTTGAAGAGAAAGAGTGCGTACCTGATAAGAGTCTCAATCATCAACCTTTTGAATAAGAAATGGGTGATACCTAATATTTTTAGTTGAAAGTAGAAAAAATAAATTGAGGATCGATAGACATGGGGTGTATGTGGGGCTAAAGAATCGGGGGGGGGGGGGGGGGGGTTGGTGGTGCGGTTGATGGTGATGAACCACCTCTATGATTGAAAACAAAGATCATTGGTCCAGGATGCGGTGCCGATGGGAAATGACGACCTGGGGAGAGGGGAGGCACAGGATGAATGCAAGGACTAGTGTGCTTATAATTTTATTTTTGATGGATCAATTAATAAAATTTATTTATTTATTTATTTATTACATTCTATTCTTTTGAAATGTATTGAAAATATAATTTTAATTATATGTCAAATATAATATATATTGGATCAAATTTATAATTTATTCCAAATATAATAAATATTGGATCAAATTTAGACAAGCACCATCATGAGCAGCGTTCTACAAAAAAAAACAATTGGCAAATAGTTTTCATTTAAATGCAGGATATAAAAATAATAACACATGATATAAAACTATCAACCAGTGATCACTATAAGAGGATAATCAAACCAGTGGAAACAATAAGAATATGATAATCTAACTAGATACCACAACAACAATAAAATTATTCATCCCGACCACCAAAAAATATATAATGAATACAAAAACAATTTCCATAACATGTAATATAAAAATAACCAATGAACGCCACAATAGAAAAATGACTAGAATGAGAATACCGCTTCTATGATGATTGGTATTCCCTGTGATTCCATCCTCAAGAGGTGTGAAACCAGAGGCAAGAAAAAACCATGGAGGAAGAATCCAAATCATGAGATTAGGAGGAAATCAGAAAACACCAAGATAAGTGACAAAACTGTTAAAAAGAATCAGGGTCTGTGGAGGCAATGTGAAGTGGCGTGCACTGAGGCTCGACACAAGAAATTATTCCTGGGGGAGAGAGGTTGTTACCATGAAAACTAGAATTCTAAATGTGCTTTATAATGCATCCAACAACAAGCTGATGAGAATTCAAACTTTTTTGAAGGGCGCTACAGTATAGGTTGATGTTGCACCTTACAATAACTGGTATCTCGTGCACTATGGAGTTAAAATTTGTTTCAAAAAGAAGAGTGTTGCTGCCAGGAAAGAAGAGGAAGGTGATGCTGCTACTATGGAATTTAAGAAGAGTAGCCATGTCCTAAGAAATCTTGAGAAACATCAACAGGATCGCAAGCTTGAACAGCATATTAAGGACCAATTTGCAGGTGACCGCTAGTTAGCTGCCATCATCACAACCTGGTCAATGCGGTCGTGCTGGTGGGTATATCCTTGAGGGAAAAGAGATGGATTTCTACATCAAGAAGATACCGAGGAATAAGGGGAAGGGAGCTGCTTAAATCTTGTTAACAATCTAGTCATTTTATAGTCAAATATGAATTCTTTAGCTTGCTGGCATTATATCAGACTTTGTTATCTTCAAAATTGAAAATCATGGTGCCTTGAGACAATGTTTAAACAGAATACCTGTTGATTTTGGAGGTTACCTTGTTCAATTTTGATTCCATGTTGATGTTGAACAAGAACTGATGGCTGCAAAAAAAAATTACAAGTAACCGCATTAACAGACGATATTCAATGACCCGAACAAATGAAAATAAAAACGTATGAAATAAAAATAAGAATAAGATTATCTAGCATGTGACCACAAACCATTTAGAACAAATAAAGATAACCAAATAAAATAGTTGTCCAATTGGTCCCAAGGATGGGAATAGTCATCATAAGAGGTCCTCAGCATGTTTAATAATGCAGTAAAGAATAGCTAGAATTTACCTTAACTCACAACTTGAGTACACATGGAATTAATACCTGTTGACTTTTAGCTTCCAAGCCGTCACATTTTCTTTATTCTCTGAACAAATTAACCACATGCGCATGCTTCCAATTAACCCCAGCTTAGAAACCTATGAGTCATGTTTCTTGTCCATAATTCGCTTCATTCGATTTCAACTATAATTTGGTGAAGCAGACCAAGGCAGATTCACCTCCTAAACAACATACCAATTCAACATCATACAACTTTGGCATTAACAACACAAGCATCCTTTTAAAACATCATCAGCTTCAAGCCTCCAGATTCAGGCTCCAGTACATCCATCTTTTTTAAGGAGAGCCCTACATGTCATTATTTCAAGGATACGGTCATAAGTTAAGTCGTGGATCCGAGAGAACCCATTATCTCGACTTCCTGTACATACCGTAAGCCATAGAAACTGTTGCCATGTCTCCAATGACAACAATGGTGGCCAAAACCTCACCCTATCCCCAGGCACCAAGAAAACCGAACACTGAAGCAACCCCCTTATGTGGCATTCCATTGCTGCAGCGTAGTGACTCGCTGCCACCATGGAAACACAGCCTGCCTTCAAAGCACTCTCTTTAATTGATATCTTGTATTTCTTCAACGTTGTTCTCCCTTTACCTGCACCTTCACCACCTCCTTCCTCCGGAGAATAACCAATCTGCCCTGCAAGATCCGTTCTATAATCTCACCCTTCCCAATATTCTGATCCAGAAATACAGTGACATCACTAGGACGCACATAGACATAACTGTGACCTGTAATCTTTCCATCCTTATCTAGACTGAATATAATCAAGTTTACATCATTCTTGTGCCCAATAATGTGTGAGAGGGCACTGATTAACACCTGATCTTTTAATCCTCTAACCTAAATTTCAGTTTTGAATTTCTCAATAAGAACTGGTCCACAAAGGCCAAAATGCTGATCTCGATTACCATGGGCGCACACAAACACATGTGAACCGATCAACACATCCTGAACCAAGGGATCTTCACATGAGCCTCCAAAAAAGATCATTAAAATAAACTTCTATTGATTGCAACACATGAACATGAAATACTAGCTCTTCCTTGTCTTAGAAGCGATGAAAACATGACCAATTCAAATCTCCAGATTACCAGACTCCAGCACGGGATAGATGACTACCGATGGTGGTGGCCAACAACATAAAA
This sequence comes from Viscum album, assembly GCA_963277665.1. Lineage (NCBI taxonomy): Eukaryota > Viridiplantae > Streptophyta > Magnoliopsida > Santalales > Viscaceae > Viscum > Viscum album. Next base: position 1,848,711,743 of record OY728150.1, read on the forward strand.
CAATAATGTGAACCCCAATGAAGCTCAAATATCCATTCACAGTAGTCAGATCTAATAAACCACCAAGAACTTGACAATTTTAACCTCCTTGGATGAAACCCCAAATTTCCAATATCTCATGGCCTCCTAGCTCACTAGTAAGAGAGATCTTCAGAACCAATTTGAACTTACCTACATGTAGCAGCTCCAAGCCCGAGCCCTATTCTAACTAGATCAGCTGCTCTGCAATACCCATCTTCATCTTTGATAAATCAGATGCGAAACATCACCTTCTCTACAACACATTATCCCCGAATTAATAAGAACAACCAGCCCATACTATTTCTCTAGATCTGGAATTGAAAATGAAATCAAAATAACAATTAATGCCTTTGATCCCCGTCTTCATAGAAGAGAACTAAAAATCTTCAACCCAATCCATCTCACATAGCTTCAAACTCGGAACAAACAAAAAATGAAATATGAAGTTATTCCAAAAAAGAAAATTCTTCCTTTGAACATCAACGAACAAGCGATGAAAATAAACCCCAGACACTTGGATGAATTCTTACAAGAAGTAAAATTAAAATCCTTTTCCACTGATCTATAACCTTTAAAAAGATAGAGAACACACCTCTTCGATCATGTCCTGGATATTCTCGATGCTAAGGTTCTTGGAATCTCCATAGAGGCATGGATCTTCATGTCGCCTCCGGTGATAGAAATCGTGGAGGCAACGATGGTCCTTTGTGCTTCATATTTACCCTTTAGGAACACCTTCATCATGGTCAGGGGGATGAGAACACAACCAGGCGATGGCGGCGAAGGCCGACACCAATGCTGGTCTTCCGCCGTTCGCGCCCCAGTCGGTCGTTTTAGGGTTTGAGGGAGTATCGAATTGGGGATGATTTACCGGTAATTAGAGGAGGCGTGAGATTTTTCTTGATATTAATTTAATAAAGATAATAAATAACTACATATAATATAATAATATTTAATTTTTTCAAAATATATATATAATTCATTTGCCTCGATTTTTTAAAATTTTAAAATTTGGAGTTGGTATTGTTTTTGAATCATTTATCAATAAATTTATATTCTATATATTTATTTCATGAAACATTATTAAATTATTAATATTATAATTCAATGTATAAACATGTGCTTTTTATCAAAAAAATATGTGTTAGCAGTATGTAAATAATAAATAAATATTAAATAATTACTAAAATATTTATTATTATTGGATAATTTATTGCAACATATTTTTCTAACGTAAATTTTTTGTTAGTAATAATAATTCATATAATAGATTTATTTGTTGGTAAAATAATTGTGGGTATTAATATGATAAAACAACATATTTGATTGTTAGTAAGAAAATGTGTTGGTATTGAGTGATTAATACCAACAGATATAGTTGATGGTAAAGACAATTGTCAGTACCTAAAAATAATACCGACAAGATTTGATATATGTTGGAAATACTCATTTTTACTAATAGATTTGTTATCTGTCATTGAATTTCTATTGGTATAAGTGATTTTTTTGTAGTGGATGGTCATATGATAGACAAAATCATATTTTGTTCCTTGGGAAGAAGATTTTCATTGTGGTAATGTGAGAAGGAGTTATATATGAGTTCCATAGATAACCATTTGCGGTGCATACAAGAGTTTTTAAAATATATTGAGGCTTGAGGCAATAGTCTTAATGGCTTGTGGTGAAGCGGGAAGTGGTAGAGTTTGTGGCAAGGTGCCTAGTGTGTCAGCTTGTGAAGGCTGACCACTGTGTTCCCGATGGTCTATTGTAGCCCATAGACAATCTCGAGTGGAAGTTGGATGAAATATCGATGGATATTGTCACAATATTACCCAGGACATAGAGAGGATGAGAGTCCCTTTGGGTGGTAGTAGATCGGTTGATGAAATATTCTCACTTATTAGAGATCAAGGAGTCGAACGCAGTGGATTCCTTATCACAGTGGTATATGGATGAGGTGGTGCAGCTACATGGAGTTTGAAGATCCATTGTCTCAGATCAAGATACACATTTTACATCAAGAGTATGGAAGGTATTATAGCCTACCTTCAGCACCCAGTTATGCCTCAACACTACTTCCCACCATTAGATGGATGAAAATACAGAGACGACTATCCAGACAATGGAAGATACGTTACGGGCATTTGTTCTGGGCTTTAGTGGGTCATGGGTGCAACATTTTCCATTGGTATAGTTTTCTTACAATAATAGATCTCACTATTCCATTGGTATGGCTCTATTCTAAGATCTATACGGAAGGTCGCATCATTCAACCTTATGCTTGATGGAGGTTTGGAAGGCAACTATTCTTGGTCCAGATGTCGTGTAGAGTACGACAGAGAAGGAGCATCTTTTCCATGAGAGGATGAAGGTAGCACAAGGCAGAAATAAGTAATATGTCGGTCATAGGATGAGGAATTTGTAGTTCGAGGTTGAGGACTATGTATTCTTGAAGGTTTCCTCTCGATGTGGGAAACAAAGGTTTGGCACAGGGATCAATCTTTCTCCTAGGTTCATCAGACCTTTTGTGGTGTTGGGATGAGTTGGAAAGGTGGAATATTAGCTAGAGTTTCCACTGTAGTTGGAGAGGATCCGCAACATCTTCCATGTTTCTAATCTCCATCAGTATCTATATGATGACTCCCAGATCATTGACTGGAGAGAAATTGATATTGAGGACAACATGACATTAATGGAGTGACTAGTAAGAATTGAGGATCGTGAGTAGAAGGTGCTTCATGGATGGACCATAACTTTGGTTCGTGTGTTATGTAGGCATTGTGGTCTCGAGGAGAGTACTTGGGAGCGAGAGTCATCGATGCGTGTGCAGTACCTGAAGCTGGTCTGAGTTTTTATTTTGGGTTTTTCTTTGTGGTTTTCCTATGATGTATTGTTTGACCATGTTTTTTGTGAGATGAGTTGTTTCCCTGTTCTATGAATGTGTGTGAAATGCCCTAACTATGGGGAGGGGAGGACCAGATCCCTACTAAAGGATCACTAATGCAGATGGGATTGAACATGTGTTGGTGAGTCAGTACCACCCAAAGAGGATAGTATCATGACATAGACGAAGGAGATCCCTAATCAATGTGTCTAGATAGTTTGACCTTTGGTGTTTTTGTGGTTGTTTGGGATAGAGGGGACTTAGTGTTTCTACAGTTGATCAAGAGATAGATGTCAAGGAGGTGTTCTTCGATGTGAGGACTTTCACTCTAGTTTTCAAACAACACAAGGTGGTTTTTCCCTAAGAGGTATCTTACACTATGGTTGTTCGGACCCCTCTTTTCCTGAGTTTCGTTTTAAATTCTTGGTGATGAAAATAGTTTGAGGGGTATCTGATGTAATGATCTAGATTTCCCCGAGACAACCCTTTGTAAAAATCCAGTTATTATGGCATTATTGCGAGTTGAAATGGTTTGTTTTGGGAGATTTCCAAAAATCTGGTTTCACCAAACTATTTCACTGAAACGGTGGAACCATCATGATCACACGCTAGAACAGTGGCACCATACCAATGGCACCATAACGGTCATACACAAAAAACAATGGCGCCATAATGGTGGAACCCTAACGGTGTCTTACTGAAATGGTCATACACCAAACAGTGTCTCACCCTTTTTTTAAATTTCTTGTTTCCCATGTTTTTCAAGTTTCGTCCCTCTAACGGCTTATTTGACATAAATAATGTTTAAATGCTTATTTGGGTTTTTAAGGGTGTTTCAAAGGATAATATGTATATATTTAATATTCTAATACTTCGGGGACATTGAGATACTCAAACCGCATGTTCGTGACCACAATCGCATATTCATTACATTTGAAACCATTGTTCTATTAATATAGGATCTAGTTCTTCAAAGATGGGATCTTCCTATCCTAGGGTGTTTTCCATTCCCTCATGGTCCAACTAGAGCCATACCCTCTAGATGAGTCGTACACCTATTCTGGATCTCCCTCATGCTCAGTTTTCCTTGAGTTTCTTAATGCATGCATTATCCAAGTTTTAGCAAAAACAAGAGTTTTCATCGCCCGTGGTTTGAAGTATGGATTATTATGCCTCTTTTTATTTGTGCATCATGCATTGTGGGTGTATTAAATTTTCATTATGAGGAACATTTGAATTCCTTTTCATAAAAAATAATAAATGAGGGGAAGGTAATATGATCAAAAGATAATAGTGGTCAATGAAATAACATGTATGGAATTGAAGATGGTTTGATGTTTTTTATCTTCTATCCTTGTAACTTATTTTTTGTTTTATCTACCATCCTTGTTTATTTTATGCTTTTTTTGTGGTTGTATGCCTTCTAAAAATCATGGTCATTGTTGGTATTTTCTTACGAACTAGTGATGTTCTGTTTTTTTGTGATGTTTCGTTAAATGGTTGTAACAAGATATCAGTTTAATCACTTATACTTGGTTTAACAGAATGAATGCCCCTAGATGAACAACCTTGTGTGATCACCCCTATTTATCACAGTGAACTTAAATAATAGTGTTTACCAAATCTGAATACATCATGTTCGAGAGATGTGGCTATGTGCTGCGTTCTATTGAGTTTCATGACTTTGTGTGGGTTGTGTGGTGCTGATGTCGGGGGAACAATTATGGTTACATGGGTGGGAAGGATAATCGGTCCTCTGAGAAGGGTGTGGTACGTGTGTGCAGCGAGGATGTGATTTAATGATAGTTTTTATGGGATTTGTGTGTGGGGAGATATAGGAGGTGTGTTGGAATCTCAGGTTGAGAGACTAATTGTTTTTGGAATGGATAGACTTGTTGGGAGTGGGAATGCTTTTGTTTCTATTGTGACCATCAAGATATATTGGGTAGTGGGACTTCAATGTGGTTATGGGATTGTTATGTAGGGGGATTGCATCTAGGAAATGTTTGGGTAGTGGGGTTGCAGGTTTGGGTTGTATTGTGACTTTGTGTTAATAGGTATACCAGGTGTGGTTTCATTGTGTTGTGGGGTTGATTGGATTAGTTATGAGAAGATGATTTAGGGGGATATCCTTAAATAGTGAAAGTTGGAAGTGGTTTAATGAGTGTAGAAAAAAAGGGGTGTGTAGTGGGACTATGGGTTGGTTGTTTCCTATTGTTTTAAGAAAAGGGTGTTAAAGTGGAAATGATTTACCATGTTCCATCTTCCCTTGTTCAATGTTGGAAGTACCAAAGTATGAAGTGGATGGTTGTTGTGTGTTTAGTTAATCAGGCTCTTTTACTTTTGAGAATGGTTGCAGATATTGTGCTTGGTAGTTTCCCCGATTAGATTTGGAATAAAGTAAAGTGATCCCATAATCAATAAATGGAAAATCGTTTAATGTAAAAGGGTTTAGGTTTATGCTTTGGAAGTGGTTGTTTGTGTGGTTGTGCATATAGGGGTAGCAGAAAATGTGGTTATGTGTGGTTTGGTGGTTTGATTTAGGACCTATATGTTGGGCTAAGTGTTTGTTTTCCTATATGAATAAATTTTAGTTCTTTGTGTTTTTTATACGCAGCCCATACTTGTTGAGAACCATCTTCTGAACTCCCCCATTTCATGGGGGAGGGTGACTTTCCTAACATCTTAGTGGGAGGATTGATGGATGGTTACTGAATTTCTTCCTCACACCCTCTTATATGTTCTTATCACTCAAGCATATCTGGGTAGGCTGCAATGGTTGAGGCTTTCCATAGTCCAAGATCATTTGGGAAGGATTATTGTGGACAAGGGGACTAGAGGTTTGTAGTCCAAGTTTTTTCCTAAGTATCTTCGGGATGCGACCCAGGTGTCTTAGGGAAATAGGCGTGGTTATTGTGGTCAAGGTGGATATGGGTGAGATGTGTGGTGTGGTTGAGGCCCAGGTGTGTGCGGGTAGGTTGTGGCAGTTGGAGTGAATTTTGGAAGAGTGGTAGTGTCAAGATGTTAGCCAGTTGGAATGAGTAGCTATACAGTGGGAAAGTGGTGCGGGGAACCCAATGTGGATGTGCTTATACTACTACATTACAATACTTGGATTATTTGGTTATTTTACCTTATTTAAGCTGGGATGGTTAGTAATACTCAATAGGTGCTTTGAGGTTCTACTATTCTTTCATTGGGGCATTAGTATGTTTTCCCACTTGTACCCGAGTGGCATTAGTTTTCCAACTGGGTATACTTATATACTCGCCCTGAAGGAAATTTGCATCCCTCCATATCCAGTACTCAATGAAAATCCACCTGCATTAGTATCATCTGAAGAGGGGGACTCCTCATCAGGTGAAGGGGAACCCTACCATTGGATTGAGGAACAAGAGGATATAATTAAGCTTATAAATTGCACTCATTTGATTATGGAAGGATACCAGGATGAATTTTACCCTTGGATTGAGGGGAAATAAAGGGTATCTTTTGGAAGATATCATAACAAGGAAAGATCTGTTTATGACTATCTCAGTATTAGAAAATGAATCTTTGATAGAGTGGAATTTGAGCTTGATCAAAATCATAATTTTAATTACCTTCAACTTCAGTTGGAATAAGTCTCTCGTAGGATTGTCTCATATGCTTATTGTTGTTTCCATGGTTCTGCAACTCTAGGAGGGTGTGGTAACATGCCTACTGTGTTCTTCTTGGACAATCTAACCATGCATCCATAACAAAAGTTTGGGGAAATTCAGACCTTGTCATGTGTGGCTGTGGGTTGTGCCTTTTTGTGTTTTATGCCTTGGAGGATGATGATGGAGTCACTTAGAAAGTAAAGGAGATTGTTAGCCTAGATGACATGTATTCACTGGATTATTCGAGTCCTCTGCAATGAATAAGCATAAGATATGTTGTTCTTGCCGAGTCAGAGACTGTTACCTTTTTTGATTTGAGCACACTTCTTTTTCAAGAATTTCTATCCATATCTTTGGGTGGTCAAAATTGCAGCTCTTCATGTGAAAAACACAGATGCTGAACTGGGTGGAAGCATTCAACAAAGAGTACGTGCTTCAACAGTAGGAAATGATGGAGTTTTCTGAATAAATGATTCCATCGCTGCCCCTTTGGTGTTGGCATTAAGTGAGACATTCTAATTACTTGATCCACATATTGCGTTTGGTGAGGACTCGAACATGGGTGGTTGCTGCTCAATGTATGTGTTCCAACTCTTATGGATTTTCATGGAATTTTCAGGTGCTTCTTTCCATTTTTCTTTCTTCTTTATGCTTTTTTATCTTGATGGTACAAGGTCACTGTACCTCATGTAATCACCTGACTTTTAGCTTTTTTGTAATAAATTTTGGGGAGAATGGATTCTACTCATTCTCTTAGCATTTCTAAGTATACCTGTATACTCACCCTACATTTGTAAAATTATTTTCAGGTTTTTAGAAGGACTTTGAGGACCGTGCTAGACTTTAAAATCTTGGGTGTTAGGATTGTTGATGTGCTACTATATAGTCTTTTTGTTTTGGTACATGGTTTGGTTATTTAGATGCACTTTTGTCATAGATTACGTTTAAATCTAGCATTGGTTGGATTTTGGTTTCCTGTATATAAATGTTTGGTGTTGGTTGGGATTTTTACAGTCTTATCTTCCGACCATGTTTTCATTAAAAAGGGTGATGACTTCCATTTTATGGAAGATTTTATACCCTTGGTGCTATTCACCACTACGGGGCCTATTGAATGTGGGATGCAGGGGTCATAATCTCTCCTTCATCTTGAAGAAGGAAGGGTATGGCATATTGTCGTCCCTTCCCTCATATTGAAGATGTTGGTTCATGAAAATATCATAATTCTTTGTTGTGTAAAATTTCCATCTATTATAAGTGTTTCGTTTCATATATTTTTTCAAACCCAACATTCTTCTTTTAAACTTTTTGTCGTATCCCTAGAAAAATACCTGAAGAGGATTAAAATTCAAAGTGGAGGGGTTGATCACAAATTTTAAATCATTATGAAAAAGGGCATGTGTATGATGGTTCTTTTATATCTAGATTATATTATCTTTGGAGGATCAAATGACACCCAATGAATGAAATTTCATGATCGAATAATGCGTGAGTTTAAGATGTGCCTTATTAGTGAATTGTAATTTTATCTTGGCCTATAATTGGGGTAAAATAAGATATGGGATATTAAAATATAATATAAAATACGAAAAATAGGCACTAAAAAAGATTTAGATGTATAATTATTACCCTATCGAAACTCTGACCATGTACAATAAAAATAATAATTAAAAGACAATGAAAGAAATATGTTTTGATTTTACACTTAATATAAAAATGATTAGTCATTTACTCGACATGACTTCCACATGACTGGATATTGTGTTTGCCACATATCAATCCATGTGATGTTAATGATTTCCCAAATAATGTAACATCAATTCAATGAAATGTAAAATTTTTATATAAATAATATGAAAAATAAGGTCTGTTTAAATAAAATGATTCACAACTACATTTATGGTGATATTATGATGTAGATATTGAATATTTGGTTGATGATACAAAATCAACATGTGGTGGAATATTATATCTTGGGGGTTCATCAATTTCATTGATAAACAATAAATATGACCTTATATTATTTAGAACTATAGAGTTTATGTATATTATGGGTACTCTAGCATGTATCAATTTCTTTCAATGAAACAATATATTAAAGACATTGGAATTAAATTTGGATCATCCAATCTTATCAAGTGTGAATACTCGAGTACTATAACCATTATAAAAAGCACATACATCATTCAAGGACAATGGACTATGAAATTCATTATAATTTTATAATGAAAAATGTCGATAAACATTTGGAAGAATATGTGAAGGTGTTAAATCAATAGAAGTTGGTAGATGTAGTTTCAAATAAAATACCCGAGGTGATATTTTATAGGCATCAACTAACTATTAGAATCCAACCAAATGCCTCTACCTAGAATTAAAATGATGTAACACCCATTCCTCATATGTAATTTTTCTCAATATAATGGTATATAATTATTTGAAATTTATTTTTTATTTTTATAACCCTATCACTCAACCTTTTAGAGAAGTGATCATTTTGGGTTATTTGAAAATTGTATTGGGATATTATTTGATCAAGAATAATCCATGTAATTATATGTTAATAGATGTTATTATTTCATATTTAAATAGGGGTAGATGTTTCATGGATTGAGAATTTGTGAATGTTACTTCACCATATATGATCATAATAATATTATCATTCAAATTAAGTTGTTATAAGAATATTTTATTTCAAATATGTTATATCACACCATGCAAGGATAAAGTGGGATTATATTTGTCCTGTAGTGAATCATTGATCAATGGTGGATGGATCTAAAATTTGAATGTAGAATAAGTTCTATTTATCAAGTCGTATATAAATATTTCTTTTATTTTCGAGTTTTACCGAAATCCATAATGGGATTTTGTTATAAAAAAATACTATATTAGGAATTTTTGGGTTGTGTTTGGTGAATCTTCTAATGGAGTATTTATTTTATTAGGAGCAAGATGTTTGTGGAGATTTTAAAAATAATTTAGATGAATAATGGATTCTAATTTTTTTTCTTTTTTTATAATATAAATCCCCTCACATTATTTATAATTCCATTAAGGATGTCCTAAAAAAGGTTACTATATTGAGTGTATCAGAAAAATTACCTTATCTCGAGTTCATCACACATACACATCCCGTTTAATATGATTAGCTATAATTTTAGCACATAATATGTAACAAAGATTTAAATCATGTATCATTAGATAGATCATTTGGTGGGGTTAAAATAATAATTTATTTATTATTCTTATAGTTACAAAATTCAAGAGCACATTAAGATCAAATGCATAAAGGATGAGTGAAAATGGGGAGAATTCAGTTCATTTATAAATTTCTTAATATGATAATATATGGAGGTTATTGAAAATATGTTTTTGGTCAAATGTGTAGCTTTACAATAATTTTTTATTATTATTTTTTATGAAGTATATTGGATAATGTTTACCAATTTGAACCTTTTTTTTACAAATTTGTATATTTAATATGTTTATATTGTCTATCTATTTGAGTATTTTAGAAGAAGATATAAATTTTGGTATCTATGAAATGGAATTGGAACTAGAATATATGTTTGAATTTTATACAACCATGATACATTTATTTAATAGTTTGATTTCAGTTGTATGATCATTGAATATATTTCTAGTAGAAGGATCATCAGACTAGAAAGATAAATTTCCTTCGATTGAGTGCGCTGAATAAAACATTTCCAATGTCATCAGGAAAAATATTTTATTCTCATGTATGAAATTTTTTTGGATATTTTTTTCAATGACCAATATTCAAAAAGTTAAATTACCTGAGTAATCATATTTAATACTATGTTTGATGTGATCAGACATAAGTGACTATATGTGGATCATCGGTTAGAGAATTCCTTTGGATGGAAATGGTCATATGTTTTTGATGAAACTCATCAAATTTTGGAGGCTTATTAGGAAATGAATTCATGATAGATCTTAATAAAGTTGTGCATGAACACTAATTGAATTTTAATCGGTCATAATATTTTATGGAATATGTTCCAAACAGAAGGCTATATGGGATTTACAAAATCATCATAATTATATAAAATGTGATGATAAAAATATAATCATTTAACATTCCCTAAATCAATAATAAGGATCAGGATTCTCACTGATCCATAAGGATTTTTGAGGAAGAATCATTAAACTATTTTATAAGGAATCTTCCACCATATTATGATATCAGAATGTTGTCAATGGGAGGATGTCTTTGAGAAGGACACATAATGTTTTTTGGGGGATATCTTCTTTATTTACAATTTCATCATTAATTATTGGAAGTACACTACTAATATATTATTTTTAATATTAATGTGAGCTTGTGTGAAGAATATTATTATAATGTAAAACATCTACAAATGTGACGATTTGATTAAATATAGATATTTATGTGTCATTAGTCCAAAAAAGTATTTAAATAAGTCTTCCCATCAGTTTTTATGAGACATATGATTTTTAGAAGTAATCAAGGAAATATTGTGAAGAGGAAGAATAAGAATAATAGGAAGAGGTGAATGGTCAAATAGAGGTGTTTTTATTGGTGAAAGGGATTGGATGAATGAGGTAGTAGGATGAGTTTACTTAGACCATGTATGCAAGATGGAAAAAAATGCAGAAAAATAGTTTCCTATAGAAGTCTATGAATATATTCTAGATTTCTTCTATATGGGAATTTGAAGATGAAAATTGATATAGGAAAAAGGGTAGAGAATATTAAAACATCACAATGAAAACATACATATTTCTATTATTTAATTTAATTATAATTGTTAAAAAATGAGGTTATATAATTTATCCATATGAAGAGCACATGAAATATCGATTGACTATAGTGATACACAAGTGAAAGGATATCCCAAGAATACTCTAAGTACCCAAATATTTATTTCATATGTTTTTTCCTAGGATTACATATAACCATGATACAAAATATCTTCTATTACATAGTAGTGAAACATTTAAGTACCTTTACTTCCTTTGTTTTGTTCTTCCCTTGTTTTCCACTTGATAATTTTTCCCCAAATAGTGTTGAATGGTTTCCCTTATGTAATAAAAAATATAAGGAAAAGATCACTGATTCAAACCTCAACCTCATAGTGATCCCAAATATCATGTTTGTTTAGTTAAATTTAAATTATATGTATGGTTTCCTTTATTAAATAACTGAAGAAACTTGATGAAAAATGAACATTTCCATGGATGTTCCGAACACTGTTTAGAGTAAGGGGATTCATATTTTCAATCGAAATAAATATAATATATTGAAAGATAAAATGATTCCTTATCTTATTTACATTGTTAATGATGATATTGAAGATGCTAAAAATAGATTCCATCCCCCAAAAATAGGTGTTCCCTTAGAAGATTATGAATAAAATAATATGGAGAATTATGGGTGTGAAAAACATAATATATATTTCCTCCACATTGAAAATGAATTCTTGAGGTTCAAGGTTAATGGAAGAGTTAAAGGAATTTCATGACCAATCCTAATGGGGCCCGTTACATGACTCCACAATCCCACATCTAATAGGCCAGTGGCTGATGACTAGCACCGAGTAGTCATATCACGAAAATGGTAGGCCTTAGCCTAAGCACCTGTACACACAATCATATCTCCAATCCTACACAATGCAAAAATGTACAAAAAATTGGAGAACCCTTCATGCATACTTATAATTCCCACAAACCTAAAAATAAAGGAAGTAAAGGAAATTAAATAGGGAAAAATACAATCCCAGTACAAAATTCTAAAAAAATGTCCAATGTGAATGTAATGGAATTATTGTCTATGTCACGCCCCGACCTGACGCGCTGTATTTTATATTATTTTATAACATTTTGGGTTATTATTATTATTATTATCAGTATAATTATTATCTTTTAGTAGTATTATTATTATTATTATTATGATTTTTATTTGTTTAAATCAATTGAATTAGAGTGAATTTTTTTTAACCCTAATCTAACCCTCCCCCTACGACGCGACCGACCTCCCCCCCCCCCTTTCCCTCCTATTCACGCGGCTCCCCCCCCTTCTCGGACCTGCAGCATGCCGACCCCACTTGTTCTCCTTCCGGCCGAGCACCCTTCTCCACGGCGGCCCCCTCTCCGAGCTCTCCTCTCAGCGACCTCCTTTCACGGCTTCCCCCCCTCTAACCCGCACGGAACAACCCCCCGGCCGAGACCCTGCTTGCGCCGCCCCGCAAGCCCTCCCTCTTCCCGATCATCCGACCCACCTCCGGCCGACGACCTCGAATTCACCGGCACCCTCCCCCTCTAGCGACTTTCCTTTTTTCCCCTCGTTTTCTCCAGCGAAACAACCAAATCGCCTCCGGTTTTGTGGTCGGCCCTTCAAGTTGAGCTTCCCCTTCTTTTCTCCATCCTTTTTGGTTTGATTTTTTTTCTCCTTATCACCCTCCTAAGTTTGGCCGAACCTGGGGTTATGTTCTAACGCAGATTTCTGGTGTTCTTCATGTTTGAGGTTGGTGTAGGAGGCCTCTCGGATCTTCTCGGTATGTGTTCCGGCAACCGCCGCCGAAGGCGAGGCGGTTCGTTGTGTTTCGATTTGCCGGCTTTGTTCCTAGGTAATTTTTTCTTATGTTGTTTGGTTTTTCACCTGCTGAATTAGGGTACTTATGTGTTTTAAAGTTCGTAGTGATTATCTTCAAGTGCGAAAGCCTTTTTTTTGATATGATTGATGAGGCAGTTGACTTTTAAAGTAGTGTTATTACCTGAAATTCAGTGTCTTTATTGTGTAACTCATGTTGTGTTATTTGAGGTCATTTTCTAGTACATGAAATTGGTTTATTATATGATGCAAGGGCTGAGTTTTTTTGGATATTGTTTCGGTGTGCTTTTGGCCTTAGAAGATGTTTTTGGGTGTGTTTGTTTTATGTCGTGTTATGACTTTTTTTATAATGTTTTATAAATGGTGTAAATGGTTTATTTGATTTTTATAAATGATGCGAATCATGTTTGGATATGGTTACGACGTGCGAATGATTTTAAAGTGGTGCATTGATATGAAATTGGGTGAGTTTTTAGTGTAAATTTTGCGTTGCTAATGTGGAAGTGTTTCATAAATTGCTTTATTGATTTGTTCAATTGCACGCGTGGTGTGAAAGTGGTCTTCAAAAAATTAAGTGTGTTTGATTTTTGAAGTGGCTTTTCCTACTTGAAATTGAGTGTTACTGGTGCAAATTCTTATCGCGTTATCTTGAAATGTTTTATAGATTGTTTATGTGTTTAATTGTTTTATTAAATTATATGTGTAGTGCGTTGGACCTCCCTGCGATGACATTGGGCTACGAGTGTCGAGGTTTCCTACATGTACATGCAGATGGTAAGGCGTATATATATATATGCCTTCTTTGTGCATATTCTCTCATGGCGCAGGGAATATGTGCAATGCAGCTAGGGGTGTGTATATATATATGTATAAATGCATGTGCGTGTATGCGCCAAGTGTCAGTGTGAGTGATCGTCGACAAATAGCAACATGTTTTAGGTAGGTCCCTTGTGCCCTGATCTTTAATTAGAATTTCCATAATTGCTTAGTGTTTTATTAAAAGTGCATCTTCTTCTTCTACAAGAGATACATATGCAATATGTATATATATATATATATATGTGTGTGTGTGTGTGTGTGTAAATGGTTTTGGGTTCTTGAAAAGTGATTTCCTTAATGTTTCGAATATAAAGTAGGTATTTCCAAAGACGCGTGGATTTTTGGCCGATTTGGTTTTAAAGGTGAAATGACACGTTGTTTTTCCAAAGAAGTTCCAAAATGAGCACTGAAATGAGTTTTGGGTGAACATGTTTTCTAAAGCAAAATCATTCCTGTGGAGTAATGAGGCCCGTTTGGAACCTTGAAAATGAATAGTGAAAGTGAAAAACCCCTCTTAAGGCATGCCCCATTATTTTAGAAACATGATGTGTATGTTAAATGTGTGACTTGTGATATGTTCCTAGTAAAGAGGCTTGTGCATTTTTGTGTGACAGATAGAAAAAACGGGGGATGTGCTCAAGGGGGGAGATCGGTGGTGAGAGGGTGGGTGTGTTTTTGAATAAAGGGAAAGATGTGTTCATGTATGTCAGTTCTATGAAAACTTACCACCACTTGAAACAAAGCACAATGGAAAACCTGGGTATCTAGGTGGGTGAACTAGGACTAGTGGGCTAGTGTTCCGAAGGTGACTCAACCCGGTTTCACAGGCAGGACTGACGATTGCAACACTAACTAAACATATGCATTTTCTGAGGGTCGTGGCCTTCTAAGCCACGTTTTCTGAGGGTCGTGGCCTTCTAAGCCACGTTTTCTAAGGGTCGTGGTCTTCTAAGCCACGTTTCACCGAGACACGAAGATCCTAGGTCCCCAACTAACACTAGCTGCTTAGGGACTTCCCATGGTGCTTGTGATACAATTTTCAATTCAGTTGTTTCAAGCTTGTTCCCTCTTTTGTGAAAACCATATTTTTAAATCTAAATTGGTCTCCTTAAATTTTGAAATGTTAGTGAATGCCCAAAACCTATTTTAAAAAGGGAAGATAAGTGTTTTTCCTTGGGAATGCAAGATTGTTGTTTGAATTTGAAAGGAGCAAAAAACATTATTTTAATATGCCTTATTTTCAAACTAGCATGATTTGGATTTCTTATTAAAGGTAGTGTCATAGGGATTTTGTTGTATTTTGGATTTCCTATTGAGCATCTCGATGCTCATGCCTAATTTATCTTTACAGTTTCAGGTTTTAGTTTTGGGATCGCTCGAGCTTGGTTTTACGTTTTGTGGTGACCCATGGGGTCACTTGGAGGTATGTTTAGTTGGTTACCTTTATTTTACTTTCCACTGTTAGTGTTTACCCGTTTGTTCAGTTTTTTTTTCTTTATTTGTTTTCTTGTTCAGTTTATGTTTATTTATCTTTGTTATGGGCCAAACCGTTACCAACTAGTTTATTTTGATGCCCGACACTAGTTGCCAGCCCGTGGGGATCGGGAACGCCCTTCGAGCCATGTCGCAGACCGGGTCAGGTGCCGGGTCGGATGACGCACCGGCCTGGTTCGTGAAAAAATGGTATCAGATCCAGGTTTAGCCCATGTACTTTGGAAATTTCTGGTAGTTTAGAGTTAGGGTTATCGGAATCCAAGTGGTTAATTGCGGGTAGGTGCCTGATCACCACTTATTCGGAATGACCCTTGAATGGACAGGGTGGTCCGGGATGGTCTTACCTCAAAGTCCGTGTCTAACTCCTGATTGTTTTCAGGCACCTTAATCCTACTTGCGTGTTTCTGGTTAGTTTTGAGATTTGGTGGTCATTATGGAGGGGTGCATGGATGTTGTGCACGACCTGGAAAGCCATGCGCAGACCTTGCAATTGCCTATGATGACTCCCTATATGCTCACCCGGTTGGTGCACGGTCAGCCAAACCGTGTGACTAAACTGTGTATTGCAGTTGTTTATTTGAGATTTTGGAATCTTGATTCGTTGAGTGAATTGGTTGTTCTAGAATGTTCTTGGTGTGAATTTTAGTCAGTTTAGGGGTGTTTCTCTCAGGGTGCAAAATTGAAGATTGGTCCTTTGAAATTGGATTTCCAAAATAAAAATCTTGGTTTGTTTAAAAAAATGCAATGAGTTAGTTTTGAAAATGGATGTTCTTTTGGGAACTGTTTTGGGATCTTTTAAAGCTTTTGTAAAGATTAAATCAAAAGTGGATTTGGAAAATGTTTTTGGGGCTTTTGAAATTTTTGTGAAGTATGAAACTAATGTCTCTTGGAAAAAGGAATTTGGAAATGATTTGTTTGACCTCTGGTATTTTCTATGGATGCCCACGTGTATGGATGAATGTAATTGGATGTTGATGGTTGTTGATATGCATGGTTTGGTGCCTGAGTTGGCATAAGAATGTACACAAGTGAGGTTTCATGGAATACCAATGGTGGGTGCTCATTTTTCAAGGCTTGTTTTGTTTTCCAAAGGCATGTTCTGATTAGTGATGTTTTGGGGTAAATTTTGTTTAAGAAATTTTAGAAAAAAGGAAAGTGGGTTTTAAAAAGGGGTTTTTAGCATTCGAATAGTTTGAAATGGGATGGTTTTGAAAACGGCTATTTGTGAAAGTGGGGTTATGGTTTGGTTTTGTAGTGTATTATTCTATGGGCTTGATGCTTGTTTTCGAGCTGGTGTTTCAAGGTTGAAATGATGTTTTGAGTTTGAGTGAATGATTTATGGTTAAATGTGGAGGCTTGTTCTATGATGTGCTTCAGGTTGGTTTTGTGCTTCTTGTTTAAAGTATGCCGCCCAAAAATGTCCAGAGGTCCCCGAGGGGTAATTGGCAGTCGTTAGTTTTACCTAGACTCCCAGTGGAGTGGTGGGGTTATTTTCTTTTCCTCGTTGCTTGTTTTCTCTGTGGTGGACGAGGTTCGATGGAGGTTGCGGCGAAACTTGAGGATGTCGAGTGCTTCTTCCAGTCTTTAAGAACTCCAGATGTCGTGAAGGGTAAGTTGTCGTGGTTTTGTTTTAAGAGTCTTGTTCGTGCTAGAGAAGGGTGATTGCTACCTTCTCCTTGCAAGTTGGGGTCGCAGATTGGGACAAATGACAATCCTGTTTTTCAAAGTGCTCGTGAAGGGTTCCCCATCTGGTGTAGAGAGTGAACTGGAGGGACATGTTCTGGGCATGGGTCTTTCATCAGTTCTTGTCTCTCATTCCTAAGACCACACAATCGTTTGATTCCAATGTGGTCAATTTGGGCACTCAAAGCTGTTCGTTGCAATCTTCTGAAGGCTTGTCAATAGCGTGGTTATTTGGGTCACCTAGGGAAGTCTGTAAGCGGTCTTGCCAGAATATGAAGCCTCAGTTGGAGGCTGTTGGTTCCTAACTGTATTGCATCAGATGCTTTAATACATCAGAGCTCTAGCCATAGGTATCGGAGCGAAGCTTTTCACGCAGTCAGGTAGTCTCTAGGTGCAAGGGATGTGCGTCCAACCTGTCATCTATTGTATGGGAAGAGACCAGTTAAGTTTCCGCTTTAGGTGGTTGTCTGTTTGGGAGGGGGAGCTTGTTTTGGAGGTTGGTGGCCTCTTCCACTGAGTTTTCGTGGTTGTGTCTCGGGGGGAATGAACTCTCTAATGGTTAGTTTTCTCTTTAAGCAGTTTTTGGTTTTGGGTGTTTCCGGTTGGGGATGCTTGTGTCCTGGGAAAGTTGTGTGTTCGGAGTCAGTGTTCGTCTTAGGTTCCACCTTTCTGGACCCCCCTATACTGTTTAGGAAGCCACCCCGTGTTGGTGGGTTTATAACGAGGAATTAAATTTGCATTGTTGAAACTAAATTGAGAGCTCCCATGTGGGTGCTTTTGTACTACTCAGTTTCTAATATGGTGGGGAGACCCACTCTGGGTCTCCCCAATGTCTTCCCTCAAGCTGGTCGGGTGCAACTCAGAATGTTGAGGGGTCACACCAGCATCAGTGGTCTTGATTGGTTTTCTGCTTTGTTTTGATCTGGGGAAGTCAGTTTTCGGCTAGAGTCCTAATATGGTGGGGGAGACAAACATAGGACAAAGGTGCGACGAACTTAATCTTCAAGGTATTCTTGTCGGGGAAACTCTTTGCCTCTGCTCTGCCCGACCCCGATCAATGTATATGTTAGCCCAAATGATGGGTAGTATGGCGAATGTTCATTGGAGATATTGAGCGGACTCTAGTGATTTCTAAGTTAGGGGTCAGGGTGTTACAGGTTGTGGTTGTGTTTGGAAATGTGAGTCCTGTATCGTTGGTTCTTTTTCCTGGTAGTCCGGGTCTCGAGGTTTCAGGTCTTGAGTGGTAAGTGAATGTTTGATCCTCAGGTGGAAGGGGTTTCGTTTTGAGAATCGTTGTGTCCTTGTTTTGAGCTTTGAACATTCGAGTCTTTTGGGACTTTCTGGGGGCAGAAAGTGTCATGGTGGGGAGAATTGTCACGCCCCGACCTGACGCACTGTATTTTATATTATTTTATAACATTTTGTGTTATTATTATTATTATTATCAGTATAATTATTATCTTTTAGTAGTATTATTATTATTATTATTATTATGATTTTTATTTGTTTAAATCAATTGAATTAAAGTGATTTTTTTTAACCCTAATCTAACCCCCCTACGGTGCGACCGACCTCCCCCCCTTTCCCTCCTATTCACGCGGCTCCCCCCCTTCTCGGACCTGCATCGTGCTAACCCCACATGTTCTCCTTCTGGCCGAGCACCCTTCTCCACGGCGGCCCCCTCTCCGAGATCCCCTCTCCGCGACCTCCTCTCACGGCTCCCCCCTTCTAACCTGCACGGAACAACCCCCAGACGAGACCCTGCTCACGCCGCCCCACAAGCCCTCCCTCTTCCCGATCGTCCGACCCACCTCCGGCCGACGACCTCAAATTCACCGGCACCCTCCCCCTATAGAGACTTTCCTTTTTTCCCCTCATTTTCTCCGTCGAAACAACCAAATCGCCTTCGGTTTTGTGGTCGGCCCATCAAGTTGAGCTTCCCCTTCTTTTCTCCATCCTTTTTGGTTTGATTTTTTTCTCCTTGTCACCCTCCTAAGTTTGGCCGAACCTAGGGTTATGTTCTAACCCAGATTTCTAGTGTTCTTCATGTTTGCGGTTGGTGCAGGAGGCCTCTCGGGTCTTCTCGGTACATGTTCCGGCAACTGCCGCCGAAGGCGAGGCGGTTCGTTGTGTTTCGATTTGCCGGCTTTGTTCCGAGGTAATGTTTTCTTGTGTTGTTTGGTTTTTCACCTGCTGAATTAGGGTACTTATGTGTTTTAAATTTCGTAGTGATTATCTTCAAGTGCGAAAGCCTTTTTTTGATATGATTGATGAAGCAGTCGAATTTTAAAGTAGTGTTATTACCTGAAATTCAGTGTCTTTATTGTGCAACTCATGTTGTGTTATTTGAGGTCATTTTCTAGTACATGCAATTGGTTTATTATATGATGCAAGGGCTATGTTTTTTTTGGATATTGTTTCAGTGTGATTTTGGCCTTAGAAGAGGTTTTTGGGTGTGTTTGTTTTATGTCGTGTTATGCCTTTTTTAGAATGTTTTATAAATGGTGTAAATGGTTTATTTAATTTGTATAGATGATAAGAATCATGTTTGGATATGGTTACGACGTGCGAATGATTTTAAAGTGGTGCATTGATATGAAATTGGGTGAGTTTTTAGTGTAAATTTTGTGTTGCTAATGTGGAAGTGTTTCATAAATTTCTTTATTGATTTGTTCAATTGCACGCGTGGTGTGAAAGTGGTCTTCAAAAAGATTAAGTGTGTTTGATTTTTGAAGTGGCTTTTCCTAATTGAAATTGAGTGTTACTGGTGAAAATTCTTGTCGCGTTATCTTGAAATGTTTTATAGATTGTTTATGTGTTTAATTGTTTTATTAAATTATATTTGTAGTGCGTTGGACCTCACTGCGATGACTTTGGGTTGCGGGTGTCGAGGTTTCCTACATGTACATGTAGATGGTAAGGCGTATATATATATATATTCCTTCTTTGTGCATATTCCCTCATGGTGTCGGGAATATGTGCAATGCAGCTAGGGGTGTATATATATATATGTATAAATGCATGTGTGTGTATACGCCAAGTTTCAGTGTGAGTGATCGTCGACGAATAGCGACATGTTTGAGGTAGGTCCCTTGTGCCCTGATCTTTAATTAGAATTTCCATAATTGATTAGTGTTTTATTAAAAGTGCATCTTCTTCTTCTACATGAGATACATATGCAATATATATATATATATGTGTGTGTGTGTGTGTGTGTGTGTGTGTGTAAATGGTTTTGGGTTCTTGAAAAGTGATTTCCTTAATGTTTCGAATATAAAGTAGGTATTTCCAAAGACGTGTGGACTTTTGGCCGATTTGGTTTTAAAGGTTAAATGACACGTTTTTTTTGAAAATGAGTTCCAAAATGAGCTCTGAAATGAGTTTTGGGTGAACATGTTTTCTAAAGCAAAATCATTCATGTGGAGTAATGAGGCCCGTTTGGCACCTTGAAAATGAATAGTGAAAGTGAAAAACCCCTCTTAAGGCATGCCCCATTATTTTAGAAACATGATGTGTATGTTAAATGTGTGACTTGTGATATGTTCCTAGTAAAGAGGCTTGTGCATTTTTGTGTGACAGATAGAAAAAATGGGGGATGTGCTCAAGGGGGGAGATCGGTGGTGAGAGGGTGGGTGTGTTTTTGAATAAAGGGAAATATGTGTTCATGTATGTTAGTTTTATGAAAACTCACCACCACTTGAAAAAAGCACAATGGGAAACTTGGGTATCTAGGTGGGTGAACTAGGACTAGTGGGCTAGTGTTCCGGAGGTGACTCGACCCGGTTTCACGGGCAGGACTGACGGTTGCAACACTAACTAAACATATGCATTTTCTGAGGGTTGTGGACTTCTAAGCAACGTTTTCGGAGGGTCGTGGCCTTCTAAGCCACGTTTTCTGAGGGTCGTGGTCTTCTAAGCCACGTTTCACTGAGACATGAAGATCCTAGGTCCCCAACTAACACTATCTGCTTAGGGACTTCCCATGGTGCTTGTGATACGATTTTCAATTAAGCTGTTTCAATCTTTTTCCCTCTTTTGTGAAAACCATATTTTTAAATCTAAATTGGTCTCCTTAAATTTTGAAATGTTAGTGCATGCCCAAAAACTATTTTAAAAAGGGAAGAGAAGTGTTTTTACTTGGGAATGCATGCTTGTTGTTTGAATTTTAAAGGAGCTAAAAACATTATTTTAATATGCCTTATTTTCAAACTAGCATGATTTGGATTTATTATTAAAGGTTGTGGCATAGGGCTTTTGTTGTATTTTGTCTTTCCTATTGAGAATCTCGGTGCTCACGCCTACTTTATCTTTATAGTTTCGGGTTTTAGTTTTGGGATCGCTCGAGCTTGGTTTTACGTTTTTTGGTGACCCATGGGGTCACTTGGAGGTATGTTTAGTTGGTTACCTTTATTTTATTTTCCACTGTTAGTGTTTACCCATTTGTTCAGTTTTTTTCTTTATTTGTTTTCTTGTTCAGTTTATGTTTATTTAACTTTGTTATGGGCCAAACTGTTCCAAACTAGTTTATTTTGATATCCGGCTCTAGTTGTCTGCCTGTTGGGATCGGGAACGCCCTTCAGGCCATGTCGCAGACTGGGTCGGGTGCCGGGTCGGATGATGCACCGACCTGGTTTGTGACAGTCTAGGTTCCAAAAAAACACACCTAAGTCTATTAGGTCTCAAGATGAACCTTCTGGTTAAGGTCTTTAATGAAAAATGTCCAAATGTTGATTAATTAAAAAAGACAAATCACATGTGGGAAACTCCCATGCCAAGGTGAGTATAACAATACCCAGTTGAAAGCCACGAAACCAAAAAGATTATAAAAAAGGAAATACAATCATCTCTACATATGTATGCAAAAAATAGAATTAGAATATATAGATATACTAAAAAATACACATTGTCTAATGGTATGTCACACATGTAGAATTCCATGTAAGGATCCCAGCTCTAAGATTCCACAATGCACTTATCTAGGTGCACAAAGTCCTGATACTGATAACTCTGATGACGTACATCTGAGAGGTAATTCTTATCTGGAATCACCAATAGAGGTACACATAGATGTCCAAAACAATATGATACACAAATGAGGATCGCACCCAAGGCCATGGGGTGATACAAACAACTCAATCTGGATAAATCTTCTATGTAGCGGATCGACGCCCATGTAGTGTCGTTCATGATGATACCAAGAAATACACCTAGGGAATGAAAATGAATAGAGTATCTCACTCTAGGACTTATACAGGAATTCTAATGAATCAATCTAAGATGTTATACTGAAGGGATCATATTCCTAGGAGTAGATGGTGATTCCATACGAACCCTCAAATAAATGGATAAGGGGACACATCATACCTGGTGTTGTCAAAGGCATAGATGATAAGGGATCAAATCTAACATTTAAGGGGTAAATATCTTGTAATAGGGTTACACACCATGTCCCTTGACCCCTGTTCATTCCCATGTCAATAGACCATTCCTCATCCCATTTATATGTATAAGTACACAATATATTGGCTACCCATCTACTTTTCCAATCCATGTCTGTGTTGGGGAGTACATTGAATGCTCCAACCTATGTACTTAAACCCATGTTCATGTACCATCTAAGGTACATGTACAGTCACCAGGGAGAGAAAACACACCATGTGATAGGGATTACAATTCATGTGATACATTAGTATCTCCCAAAACCCTATCAATTGCACATGGGGTCCCACATGTCGTTTGGCACTGAGTTACACAACTTGTAGAGCCGATTTTTCTAGAATTACATATCTTGAATCATTGTTAGATTCCAAGCCTAAATCCTTCAATATAGGGACCACATATCTAGTAAAATCAAGATCTATATCATGAAGAGTCATTCCATCATAGAACAACAAGAATCTTCCCTTCAATTCAATAAAAAAAATTTGTTCATCATTCTTCAATGAACGTTGAAGAAAACAAAACCCGGTGTCCAAAGTCATCTAATTCATCACTACTCCCATCATCACACCACTATTATATCATGACAATCTCAGATATGTGATATCAAATTTTTGGGACAAGAATCGAGTTAGAAACGATTGATTGCATCGGTGGATGTCGAACCATGGGAAAAATGAAAAATGCCCGCACTGAACAGAGAATTGGGAGGAAAGAACAAGAAAAATAAGGTGAAATGAACATCGATCTATGTTTTTGTATACCTCAATCCATTTCCATGAGAATAAAAATTAGGAATAAAAAATCCTAAATAATTTCTCCCGCTAAATCCCCACAAACAACCCCATAATGAAATATGCATGATCCACAAATCAATCCATTTGTCTATTGATTTTCATTAGTCATAAAAATAAATAACATGGAAAGAATCCAAATCAAACAAATGTACTACCTTGATTCAGATTGATTGATAATTAAGAATATATCTGTTCCATGATATTTGGAGAGATCGTTTGATTCTATTGTGCATTGATCATTGATCCAGAATCCAATCATCATTCTTATGATATAGATCTTCCAAGTTTCTCTCCAATGGCTCTCCAAAGTCTCCTAGGTTATGTAATTAACCCAAATATTTCATCATAATAGTCTATATAAAGAACCTCTAATCCCTATGACAAAAAAACTGAAATAAAATAATTTAAATAAGTATATTATTCATTACAGAGCTATGATGTTTTTTTTTCAAAACAACTCACTCCAACCAAGGTAATGTTTCACCTAGGCAATAACCCATGTTTTTAACTCAACAATGCCCTCATATTTTAGATCCAAACCTCTATTTAGAATTTATTTTATTTTTTAGGAAAAATACACATGCATTCTATTTCATATATTTAATATTTTTCAAATATTTATTTTTGGCACATTGGGAATTAGAATCACATGCATTCTAAGCACCTTGTCTCGAAATTAATCCATAAAATATGCAAAAATAATTTATTGAAATTTTGAGTCATTACATTCTCCCTACCTTGGGGATTTAAATCCATGAAAGATAAAACAATGTCTACTCAAGAAGATGTGGGTACTGAGCATAAATTTGATCCTTCTGCTCCCATGTACCATGTAATAGATTACCTTGATGACATTGGAAACACACTAAAGGAATGGATCTCCCATGAAGGATACTCTCATGTAGATCCATGATCTTTACCAGGTACTCAGCATAGGTAGGTCCATTTTTGATGTCTAACTTCCACCATTCGATAACGTATGATGGGTCATGCATGTACATCCACATCTAAAGAAATATAAGATGTTGTGTACCCAATATAATAGTAGAGTTAGAGATAAGTGATATGCCACCATAGAAAATCCACATATTATATGGAAAGGTCCAATGAAACTTGGAGATAGCTTTCCACCCCATCCCAAGATCCACATTGATGTGAAATCAATAGGAGAACATGGTCTCCATCCATGAACTCAAAAAGACTCATTCTCTTTTCATCATAAGAATTATGATAGATATGTGTAGTTTTCATCCACTGATTGATGATATGAACCTTCATGGTTGTATCTCATACAATCTCGGGGCCCATGGGTGCCGAATCTCCTAGGTTAGTACAACAATGTGGTGGCCTAAAGTTTCTCTTATTAGAATCCTGGAATGGTGTCATACCTATCGGGTAATGGTATCTTTCGTTGTATTCAAACTCCATCACTTATATGTGATCCTCCCAACTCCATCCAAAATCTAACATATAAGATCACAACATGTCCTCAATAACCTAAATGGTCCACTTTGTTAGGCCATCTATTTGGGGTTGAAATGCTATGATCAAGGATAATTAAGTTCCCAAAGACTCCTTTAATCCCTTCCACAATAAGGATTTTAAGTGATCATCACATTTAGAAATGATCATTGATGAAACTCTAGGGATTCTGACTATCTCATTGACATAGAGGCATCCCAATATCTCTATTGACCTCTGTTCTCGAATAGCAATGAAGTGGGGTGACTTGGTGAGTCATTCTACGATCATCCATATGGAATTTTGTCCCCTAGATGTATGGGGTAATCCCATCACAATTTCCACGGATATCCCATCCCACTTACACTTTTTAAATTGAAGGGGTTGATCTAGACTACTAGAACATGGTGCTCATACTTCAATTACATAAAAGTAAGGCATTGAGAGAATAACTCGGCAACCACCTTCTTCATCCCCTACCACCAAAACTAACATTGAATGTCTTGGTACACATATTACACACCAAAATATTCCACCAAAGTAAACATATAAAACTCTATCATAACCTTCTCCTACAATGTCACTAGTACCATATTTCTTCCACTAAAAATAATCAAATTATCCCCACTGTTAATAAATCCATCAGGAGAATTTCCAGTGGATATATAAATATGTAGGGTCTCACAATTGACATCCACTAGTTGTACCTCCCAGAATCACTACAAGAGAAGAGGGGTGACAACCATCAACTCAAGGTAGGATTCTCTATCTCCATCCAAATTGGATAACAGCAATGGGGATAACTACTCCAACACATCCCTTAGACACTGGAAACTAGATCTCAAACCAAGAGCATCTTCTACCACATTCTGTTTCATAATAATACAGACAATTTTGATGTCATAATCCTAGAGGAACTCTAGAAATCACCTATGTGTCATGTTAAGTTCATTTTGTCAGAAGATATACTTGAGACTCTTTTGATCATAATGGACAACAATCTTCTCACCCATTAGGTAGTATCACCACATATTTAGTGTAAGGAAAACCATTGAAAACTCTAGATCACGTGTTACCTAGTTTTTATCTCATGGTATCAACTAACGGGAACCATAAAAAATAACTACCTAACTCTACATAAGAACACAACCAATACCAGTTCATGGAGAATCATATAACACTACATATGTGTCACCCTCCTTTGGAAATATCAACATGCTAGTGCTCATGAAACTCTACCTCAACTATTGAAAAGGCTAATAGAACATATCCATCCATGCAAATGGTTGTACCTTTTGAGTCAAATCATTCATATGTGATAATATTCTTGAGAAATTAGGTATGAATGTTCAGTAATAGTCTTCCAACCCAAGTAAAGAGCGCACCTTTGTCATGCTATTTGTTATCCCCTGAGCTAACACTACCTAGACCTTTCTTGATACCACTGAAACTCCATCCAATAAGACAATTCTTCCTAGAATGGGGAAATCTTAGATAAATAACTAACACTTAGAGATCTCTCTATAAATCTAGTTATCCTAGATTATGTCCAGAACCATTCACTACTATCTCTTGTACTCATCCTTAGAAACCATGTACCCAAGGATCTCATCAATGAAGACTACCAATAACTAGTCTAAGAAAGGATAAATGATCTAGTTCATGAGTCCCATGAATACTTCTAGGGTTTTCATCACACCAAAGGTAATCACCATGTACACATAGTGACTATGGTGACATCTGATTGATGTATTCAGTTTATCCTCATCCCCTACTCACAACAGGTGATAACCTGACCTAAAGTCAACCTTTAAGAACCATTGAGCCCCCCTAAACTGATAAAAGAGGTCATAAATTCTCATTAGAGGATAATTTTTCTTCAAATTCACTTGTTTCATGCACTGGTAGTACACATATAACCTCAATATCCAATCTGTCTTATCGGTGAACAAAACTGAGGATGCTTAGGGTGAAAAATTGGGTTTAACAAAGACCTTCCTCCACAATTCCTTAAACATCACCCATAGCTCTTGAAGCTATATGTGAGACAATTGATATTATGACATAGATATCGATGTTTTCTCGGGGTATAGATCAATGCATAAGTCTTTTACTTTATGGGGAGGTAAGCCTTGAACATCCTCAAGGAATACGTTGTCGTACTATGCCACAAATATGGGAAACTAGAAACATTTAACATCCACTGCACTGAGGGTTAAGATATCCAACTGATGAGTAATCATCTACACCCTCCTATACCTGAGTACACCCAATGTAGTTTAGGTTTCCTTTAAATTGATATTGGAGAACATAGTTCGATTACTATGAACACACCACATCCTTTTCCTGAAATAGTTGATCTGCGAATGAACATTGGATAACCAATCCATACCTATGCTGACATCACAAGTCCTCATCACTGCTACAAGGAGATCCCAACATAAAATCTCTCCTCCAAGAGTCAGGTTACACCTTCCACACAAGTTTGTGATCACCTAGTCTTCTCTAGTAGGAGTATCCAAGTATAAAGGTTAAGCCAAGGGCTCAACCAGAATCTTTATTTCATGAACAAGATATCTGGAAAGGAAGGAATGAGAAAAATATGTGTCTATTAAAACTAAAGAGATGGAAGAAAATACACATATCAGACCAAGAATAATCTATCGAGTCTTTGGGTCATAATCTTTAATCATATGTATCTTTCCACTCCCGTGTCATGTAGCAAACTATGCTTAACGTGGACCACCTGTGGGTGGTGTTGGTAACAAGTCAAAACTATTACAACCTCCTAATTCTCTAAATGATCTTATTCTACTTCTTCAACTCTATGAACTAGTTTTTTTAGGAAACTACTTCTTCCTCAGTTGTAAATCTATAGTTTCTCTGTCAGTTTTATGGAATGTTTGGTAATCTCGAACAAGATGTCCCCTTCGATAACATGAGTAACACCGCCACTCTCTGGGATGACTGGACCCATTCTGTGAGCCTTGAACTGTAAAACCTATATACTGTGACCTATTCCCAAATCTTTTATAATATACAGGTCCCTAAGACTAACTTCAGATCCCTAATGTTGAGGTTTATACTCATATATTCCCACTACGAGAAACCAGTGTCTGTATTTTCTCAACCAAGAATCTCTCATCCACCAAATCTCCCTCTAGAGAACCAATATTGATAGGAATTTATATAGGAATGAAAATATACCAGATATCGTTGTGTGGAACTTGTTCTAATGACTAAGTCTTGAATAAATAATACTGAATCATATCTATTGAGTACCTGGAGAGGTCTGTAAGCCTCTATGAATACTCAGATACTGTTGTGCTACCTTGCTAGAGCTACAAAAGCTTCTTGATTTTTACAAACATCACTGTAGCTAGAGATAACTCCTCTATGAAAAGGTGATAAATCTCTGAACATGGTAGTGTCTACACATCGTATGACTGGGTCACTAAACCCCCCCATTTCTATATTGAGCCATGAAGAAGGGTCACCACCAGGAAAACCATATGATATGCTGGTGTCATAACTAGAAGAAAACTCATGTCACTGCCTCAATCCAGTCCTCAACTGCCTTTAGATAAGTATCACCTTAGATCCTAAGGGGTTTCTATCACTTAAACATTTGGAGTGCACTCAACATGTACACCTCATCCACTGGTACTATAGTTAGCAATATCTTCCCTACTGGTGGTGGAATAACTAGTACACCACTTCATCGTAGCACCTCTAAAACTATCCCATGTATCGAGCCATCATTACTAACGAGATCATCCACATGATAATGATGCTGAATCCTAGCTGGAATATGTCCCAGAGGCATCCTAAAGGTAAACTAGATTCATCATGATCAATTAGTATATCTAGAGACCTAATTCATAAAGGACATGGAAAACACAACCCATTCATATATGATGCATGTACCATTATTTTCCTAAATACCAATGTTTTCAATTATTTTGAAGAGAGGAGGTGATCATAGTCCCAGTGTATGAATATGTTAGTCATCACAATAACACTAGGGTCCTAAGCCAAAAATCTGAACAAAAAAATTGTTTCCCCAAACCGATCTCAAAGACTCGGTCCAATGTTAGAAACCTTATCTAATACTACTATGTCACTACCCATCCTATTGGAGACCATGTAGTGACACCCCAAACTCGACTTAAATAGTCCAGGTTCTAGTGACTGGTGTTGAGTAGGAATATCAAAAAAATGGGATGAATTAGCCTCTATGCATGTACACAAGAACCAATCTCCAATCCTATACAATTCTAAAATGTAAAAACACCAGAAAAACTAGGAATGATTACATCTAAATACCATATATAGAGTACGATATGTAGTAAAGGAAAGTAAATAGTTCCAAATATAATCCCACCAAAACAGACTACAAACATGTCTTACATGATGGTAAAGGGACTTCTATCTAGGTACCATAAGAACACACCTTAGGTATTACTGTCTAACCAAGAATCACTTGGTTATAGTCTATCAAAGAATTTGTAAAAAGGTCGATCACTTTCATAGGACATGACATGTTCAAGAAAATACCATTCATGGGTGAGAATAACAATTCTTAGTGGGACACACTGAAACCAAAAGGCATACAACAAAGGAAATATAGTCATCCCTACACAGGTATATGTCTACATCACATACAAAAAGAATATACAGATATACTAAAAAATAATACATAGTATAAAGGTAATTCAAAACCATAGTATGCCAACCAAGGATCCCAAATCAAAGTTTACAAAAATGTACTCATTTGGGAGAACACACTCCTACGTCTGATAACACATATGGCATCCATCCAAAAGGTAATGATCTTTGGGTCTCACCATTATAAGCACACAATAAAGTCCCAAGAGATATGATACATAGATGGGGATCACTGCTAAGGCCATACGGTGATACAAAACACTCAATCTGGATTAAACCGACATGTAGTGGTTTAGATCCTGCATAGTGTTTTGGTCATGAAAATACCAAGAACTCCATATAGGGAATAAAGATGAATAAGGATCTCAATCTGGTCCTCATAGAGGGATTACAATGACTTTAACCATGATTTTTTATTGAAGGGATCACTTTATTAGGATTAGGATATGATTCCATGGTAACTCTAAGGGAATGGAAAAGGGGAATTCACCAGAAATAATATTTTTCTAGATAGAGGGGAGAAAAGATTCAAGCCAATATTTAAGGAGTACATGACATGAATTAGGGTTACATGCCATCTTCTTTGACCCCATGTATAGCCCGCCTAAATGGATTGTGTCTCATTGCATGTCCATGTAGATGTAAAAAACAAGCCAGATATGCATTTACTCTACCTGTATTCCAATACACAGCTTATCCCATGTACTTGTCTAGGCCTTTTCTATGTAGGGGAGTACTCGACATGCACTAACACTGTACAATAACACATTTCTATGTACCCTTAGAGGTACACACCATGTTTCCAAGGAGATACCACATGTCATGTGAGATGGGTCACACACCATGTGATACTTAACTATCCCCCAAAACTCTCTCCTCCGCTTAATGGGTCCTATACACCGTGTGCATCCAAGTTACACACCATGTAGTGTGTATTTTTTCATAATTCTAGGTTTGGACTATACATTCAATTCTAAGCCTCCAAACTTCAATCTAGCCATCTCCTCACCAAGAATATTGAGATCCAAGTCACAAAGAGTCATGCCATCATAGAAAACAATATTTTTCCCTTCGATTCATTAAGAAATCAGACTCGTTATTCATTCTTAGTAGCACACCAATGAATATGAAATTGTGTATCCGAACTCATCTAATTCATCACTACTCCCATTAACTCAACAACATCATGTGGTTTCAACATCAGATCTAAAACATAAAATAATTATGTAATGAATGAGGTTCACAATGATTGATTCCATAGGTGGATGTCAAAAAATAGGGAAAAAAATGAACACTCGTATAAGGACCAGGCCTTAAACCTTACTTAATATTGAATTAAATGAATAATTCACATTGAGGATCTTTTTAGGTTTATAGTTTTAGAGAATTAGGACATAACTATTACATCTCAAAAAAATTACAAAGTAGACACTTCTACCAAGTTTCCATAAAATAAAACTCTTAAAAAGAAACATGTCTAGTTCCATGTTTTAGACAACTTGACATTTCCTTGATCCCATCATTGACCCTATTCTACTTTATATCCTATAAAAAACATTTCAAAAAAAAACTTGGGATGAGCATAAAAAGCTCAGTAAGGGATACACAATGAAGGAAAACTGTTAGTTTTTTCAAAGCAACAAGTAAAACATGAATACTTTATCAAAGTAAAACTTTTTACCTTTAAGAAGTAGTAAATACTCTTCACTGAATAAAAGATCATTACTTACCCTTTTTTAACCAAAAGATTACCATATAACCCATATAAAGAACACATAACATATAAAGGTAACTTGGGACATGAACATACTTAAATAGAATAACCATACGGTCGACTTCCACACATATCACTTAATGGAATAACCATACGACCGACTTACATACCCAATGCATTGGAGGTTATAACGCAACCACCCGTCATATGGTTTATCACATAACCACCAGTCAAATGTCCAAGTACCATTATAAAATCATAACACATAAAACAACTATAAAGGAAAAAAACATTTCTACATTTCAAGCACAATATATCACTTAAATATATTGACAGAACAAATCCATTATCAAAACCATTTTGAATACCAAAATACATAAAAGAGTATATGGTAATTGTTTACTTTTAAAAATATAACGGCTTGTTGAGGAAGCCAACGATCAAATAATACTCATAGTGGTGGAAATGTTATTGTCACCGTGTACGTTAAAAGAAACATACTTTTTGTCATTTAGTAAAACACTTCATATAGAAAATATTCCTTTCGAATAAAAGTAGAATTCAAAGGGGTTTATACACCGTATAAAAGAAAGTTGTGTATAAAACAAAATATGCCTCAATGAAAGAAGATTGAGATGGAGTCCCTTAAAAAGTCTGTACCCTTAGATTAAGGATAAATCAATTACATGATTATGTGTGAAAAATATAAATAAACCAAATGTAAGTGAATATTAAGTGTAAAAAAATCAGATTTCATTCACACATACTCTTAAAAAAAACAAAACCAATGACATATATATTTAACTCAATGAAATGAGATTGAGTTATGATTTCCCATACAAGTTCGTATAAATGAAGTAAGAATTTAACAATGAGATGATTATGTGTAGAAATAGTATATCCACACAAAGGTTTGTGGAAATTACAACATAGAGATTCCACACATAATCTTGGCATAATGAAATCAAGAAGTAGAGGTTTAACCCAAAGAATTGAAAGTGGGTTAAGAAGTTCCCTTACAGAAGTCCAACAGCCTAACGACATCACTTTAGAATTCATAAAATGAGACGATGAGAGATAAAAAGGGGTATCTAATCACTTGTAAAAAACATTTATAGCAATAAGGATATATATAAACATATCCCAACATAATAGTATGTGAATTAAAATACATAACAAAAGAATTCTTTTAAAAAGAGTAGGGTGAAAGGTTCCCTTACCGACTTGGGTAACTTTCGAAACGTAGACCCCATGGAAGAAGGGTCATACAATGAAGGTGTAAATACCCATAATTGAAATTATACTAAAAAAATAGTATAATAATGGGTAGTAAATACACCACTCAAAGGAAATGGTGGCAAACGTAGCATAAATGTCATGGGAATAAAAGTGAGATGAAAAATCCCTTACGAAAACTCGGAAGCCTAACGGCGCCACTTAAAGCTTCCAAAAATTGATTTACGAGATCAAATAGGGTCTCTCATAATATGAACCTAAAAATTACAGAATGAGGAATGTAAAATAATACCCCCAAACATAATAAAGAAGATCTTAAAAGAAATGACATAAAAGAGAGTGTACTTAAAAAGGAAGAGAGGGGTAAGATCCCTTACCTCAAGTCCGACATGCCTTGTTCGTTCCTCTATATTCCTGAATAATAAACTTTGGTCAATTTATAATTTCTCAAGGAACTCCTTTAAAGATTATGATTTAGTTAATACCACTTATTATAATCTTATAATTTTTTTTTTAATAATGTGAGTTCATATCAGAAATTTTTGTTGATGTTCGGTACATGAGTCAAAATTGAGCTTGTTGGAAAAGAATTTTCCCTAAAGTTATAGGTACATCATCTCCAGAATATTATCAATGATTTAAATATCATATATATCCATTATATATTAATTTTATACTATTCCATAACATTTGGAGATAAAAAATGAAAATCACCGTTCATGGAGATGGTAGGCCGTACGTACGCATGAACACTACTTTCATTTTTTTTGTCATATTAATGGAATTAAAGAGAAAAGATATATATATATATATATATATATATATATATATTATAATTCCATAATTATATCCATAATTTAGATGTAATATATGACATATATATCAATTATATATATTTACTTATAATAGTACATAACATTTGGAGATAAGAAATGAAATGTACCATTCATGGAGACGGTAAGCTGTACGTACACATGAACGCTACTTTCATCTCTTTGGCAAATTAATGGAATTAAAAATAGATGAGATATATATATATATATTATAATTACAGTATAATATATATGTTATATAGATCACATAATTTCATCAATTTCATTCTTTATACATTCCATGTATTGCATGAATGAGTCACATCACTTGAGGGGGCGGTAGTCCACACTTCCTCAAGTGAAATTATCACATTTGCACAACATGCAAAGCATAAAGGTATGTATTAAATGTAAAATACAGAAGAATAGATAGGAAAAAATATAATATATATCATAAATAAATATAGTGCCATCATAATGGCCACCATGAGAGGTTGTATGAGAAGATAGAACAATCATCGCTTTGTGAGGCAGTAATTCACCATCCACGAAAACAGTATGTTCTTTAACCATTAGATGGAGGTGTGTGTTAGTGTAGCTCAAATCCTCATTATAAAAACATCATAGTATACTTAATATACTGGTGTTGTTACAAAATAAAGGAATAAAAAAAGTTTAGGGGGTTGGAGAAGCAAAATAAAACAAAAGAACACTAGGGAAGACTTTACCTTTAAATCGGGTAACTCTTTTTGATTTGAGCTCAAAGGCTTCCTCAGAAAGACTTCTGCCCAAAGTGAGGCTTCTAGGAGTAATATATAGATGTGAAGAGACAAAATGGTCAGGGGTTGGCCGAGCCAAAGGCTTGAGAGGTGTGGGTAAGGTGGTAGAGGTGGGGGCCTTTTATAAGAGGAGAGGGGGCGGGGGCACTCTTGGAAAGTTTTGAAAAGTAACATTATTATAAAATGATTTTCGGATTTTAAAGGTCCCAAAATTATAATTTTCGAGGATAAGGTGATAATAGTTCGAAAACCACACATCCAATAGGTTTTTGACAAGTGTAGGTATTAGATTTTACATTATCTTTTCATTTTATTTAAATTGTTAAATAATGAGGTAATCGCTACATCATCATGGTGTCATAAATAATTAAATTTATTTAATGTCTAAAAATTATAAAACAAATATCATGATGTAGGAAATATTTTTAGCTTTGTAATTAATATTAATAGTAAAAAATATGACTTATATAACCCCATGTAAAAATTGTTTAAGTAAAACAACACATGTTTGTGACATTTTAATTTTAACTTTAAATAAAAAGGTATTAATGTCATTTTCCTACCAAAGTGGATACATGGGGTCCCCAAGTTGACCCATGGATTGTATTGGTCTGCCATGACTCATCCAATACAGGTAGGACATGTGTCAAGGTCATTTCATATTATTAAAACATTATTTTTACCTTAAATTACACTAATTACCTCTAATCGCGATTAAAAACTTAAAAGTTACCATTCAACAAAAAATTATTTTAATCCCATTGAACCACATTTTACATCCTAATGACAATCATGTATGTCAAATTTTTGAAATTCAAATCACAGAAGCGGTAAAGTTTCATTTAAATGAAAAATCAGTTTTTAAACTACCTCTTAGTGGTTTCACTATTCATCAAAAATTGAAGTTTTTCAGA
Organism: Viscum album; assembly: GCA_963277665.1. Taxonomy (NCBI): domain Eukaryota; kingdom Viridiplantae; phylum Streptophyta; class Magnoliopsida; order Santalales; family Viscaceae; genus Viscum; species Viscum album. Next base: position 1,848,746,703 of record OY728150.1, read on the forward strand.
AAAATACCAAAAATTCACACGGAGATATATTTGATATTCTGAATTCAAAAATTATGTCTATTTTACAAAATTAAAAACATATAAGTTGTATTAATTAATTTAATAATCAATTCCCGCTGTCAAAACAAATAGCGTGTTTTTAAGAAACAATATCTATTAAAAGATTGACACTAGTTTAAGTCCAATTTCAAAGTGAAATTAATTACAATGACCACTATTGGATTAAATGGTAAAAATATATTCTAATTTCAATTTAAAACAATTCAAAAAATGATCTAATAATAAAAATAAATTATATTAAAAAGAGGTTTTGAATTAAAATACAATATTTTCACTAAAACTGATCTTTATCGGAAAAATAACAAAAATTTACACAAAGTAAATTTTGATGTCCAGATTATAAAGAAGGATTTTATTTGTCAAATATAACATATAAAATCTTCCAAATTATATTTAAAAAGGGTTCTCCATCAAAAGGCGGTTAATCGACCTTTTAAAGAATATTAGAAGATTTAAGCTTAAAATTGGATTCATTAGCATTTTAAGCCTCTAACATTTATAGGATAAAAGTAAAAATATTTTACAAAAATATATAATCATTTTGTAGTTAGTTCCATTCATTCCCTCCATTAAAATGGCTAGGCGTTCACTACCATAATATTATTTTATTATTAGAGTGCAACGTAAGATTTCAAAGAAACTCGTTGTTGCGTATTGGGTACGCCATCGAGCATAGTGTTCCCTTTAAAGTAATATTAATACTTTATTAAAAAATATTAATAAATATGAAAATTTAATATTCTTTATTTACCTGGGATGTTACATCCTTCCCCCCTTTTGGGAATTGCGTCCTCACAATTTTAAAATTGGGCTCGGAAACTTCATTGAAAGCCCCACATCGGAACAAGAGTCGATAAAACAATCACTTTAAAAGAATGAAAGAGAAGTACAGAGGTCACCTGAGTTAACCCTTACTAGGATTCCATGTATGAAAACAAGTATATGGAAGAAAAAAGAAAAGGGTCATGTTCTGAGGAAGAGTGATAGAAAACATTTTTAGGAGAATGTTAACCACAAGAAAATTAAAAACTTGTGGTGGGTTAAACGGTATTCGATTCCCCAATAGGAAAAGTTAACAGACAAAATTTTTGTTTTTAAGTTAATTTTCATTGAGGAATTTATTTATGAGATTAACTAAATCATAAGTAAACATACTTAATTGTCATGTTGACCTTCATCTCTTACTAGATTTCTTACACAAACTCATATTTTCTCCAAAAGACGAGTATTTAGGATGACTTGTTCACATTAAGAGAGATATAATCAACTTTTAGAGAATCACCTAATCCACAAAAGAGAACTATATATTTCCCATGTCTTTAGACCCTTACCAAAACAAAAATTATTAGAACAAGATCAGATAATCCAGAAAAGGATAACCCTTTATAAAAAGAAAATCTATTCTTAATCTCCAAAATTTGTCCAACAAAACCCAAAGTTCAACAAAGACCATTCGATAAAAAATTTGTCCATAAAATTATTCAAAGAAAACTAAAATAAGATTGAAACCCAAATATTTTAAGGATTTAATCACATAGTCTTCCAAGGTACAAATTAACACTTATTTCCAAATAACATCAGTTGCTCTTAAAGTCTCATATTGAAAAGTAATTAACCTAATCACATATCCTCTATGATAGGTTAATAATTTCCATATATAACCCAAAATCAACTTACTCTTAATTCATAAAATCATATAACTAAAAATAATTATTCAAACTAACTAGGGACTTCATGTAGTCCAGTGGTAGGTGATAAATACCAGTCGCACTATGGTTGTGGGTTTGATTCCCGCAGCTTCGTCCAACGTGACAGGTTGTCACACGGTCTACGTGTTGTCCTTTTTCCAAAACTACATAATTCTTATAAGATTCCCCAAAAAGAGATAAAATCTAAAAAAATAACCATAACATAATTTAACCTCAAGTTTATCTCAAGTCGTTCATATTCCATAATAACATATAGTAACCCATAATTACTTCAAAAGTAAGGATCATATAAACCCTAATGGTCACCTTTATAATTATTACCTTAACTTCCACATCGAGTTGGTTCTCTCGTACATGATGCATTAGAGAAATCACCATGGTTCAAGTGGTTGATCATGACTCCTGATGGTTGGATTAGAATAACCATGAGATTTCTAATTGAATCCCCCATTTCATCCAGTCTCTTAATCAAAGAACCACCAGAGTTTCCTTCAAACCCATTGTCACATTGGTGCCTACTAGATCCATCCATTTACTAAAACCAAAAAAATTTCAATGTGAGTATATCAACAAAATCATCATGTACTAATGAGGAAGATAAACACTAAGATATACTTACTCATTCACTTTATCTAAAAACTATGACTCTATCTGAAATCCTAGCCATTATGGTAATGTCACTTATACTTAAAGAATACCCTAACCTTTAAAGTTTTCTAAATCGTTCTATGATACCAACTATAAGGACCCGGCCTTAAACCTTACTTAATATTGAATTAAATGAATAATTCACATTGAGGATCTTTTCAGGTTTAGAGTTTTATAGAATTAGGTCATAACCGTTACATCTTCAAAAAATTACAAAGTAGACACTTCTACTAAGTTTCCATAAAATAAAACTCTTAAAAAGAAACATGTCTAGTTCCATGTTTTAGACAACCTGACATTTCCTTGATCCCATACTTGACCCTATTCAACTTTATGTCCTGTGAAAAACATTTCAAAAAAAAACTTGGGATGAGCATAAAAATCTCAGAACGGGATACACAAAGAAGGAAAACTGTTAGTTTTTTCAAAACAACAAGTAAACCATGAATACTTTATCAAAGTAAAACTTTTCATCTTTAAGAAGTAGTAAATACTCTTCACTGAATAAAAGATCATTACATACCCTTTTGTAACCAAAAGATTACCATATAACCCATATAAAGAACACATAACATATAAAGGTAACTTGGGACATGAACATACTTTAACAGAATAACCATACGATCGACTTCCACACATATCACTTAATGGAATAGCCATACAGCCGACTTCCATACCCAATGCATTGGAGGTTATAATGTAACCACCCGTCCTGGTATTCACGGAACCACCCGTCATATGGTTTATCACATAACCACCCGTCAAATGTCCAACTACCATTATAAAATCATAACACATTAAACAACTATAAAGTAAAGAAAAAATTTCCACATTTCAAGCACAATATATCAGTTAAATATATTGACATAACAAATCCATTATCAAAACCATTTTCAATACCAAAATAAATAAAAGAGTATATGGTATTTGTTTAATTTTAAAAATAAAACGGCTTGTTGAGGAAGCCAAAGATCAAATAATACTCACGGCAGCGGAAAGGTTATTGTCACCGCGTACGTTAAAAGAAACATACTTTTTGTCATTTAGTAAAATTCTTTGTATAGAAAAGATTCCTTTCGAATAAAAGTATAAGTCAAAGGGGTTTATACACCGTATAAAATAAAGTTGTGTATAAAACAAAATATGCCTCAATAAAAGGAGATTGATACGAAGTCCCTTACACAGTCGGTATCCTTAGATTAAGGATAAATCAATTATATGATTATGTGTGAAAAATATAAATGCACAAAATGTAAGTGAATATTAAGTTTAAAATAATAAGAGTTCATTCACACATACTCTTAAAAAAACAAAACCAATGACATAGATATTTAACTCAATGAAATGAGATTGAGTTATGATTTCCCATATAAGTTCATATAAATGAAGTAAGAATTTATCAATGAGATGATTATGTCTATAAATAGTATATCCACACAAAGGTTTTTGGAAATTAAAACATAGAGATTCCAAACATAATCTTGGAATAATGAAATCAAGAAGTACAGGTTTAACCCAATGAATTGAAAGTGGGTTAAGAAGTTCCCTTACAAAAGTCCAACAGCCTAACAACATCACTTTAGAATTCATAAAATGAGATGATGAGAGATAAAAAGGGGTATCTCATCACTTGTACAAAACATTTATAGAAATAAATATATATAAGAACATATCCCAACATAATAGTATGTGAATTAAAAGACATAACAAAAGAAGTCTTTTAAAAAGAGGAGGGTGAAAGGTTCCCTTACCGACTTGGGTAACTTTCGAAACGTAGACCCCATGGAAGAAGGGTCATACAATGAAGATGTAAATACCCATAATTAAAATTATACTACAAAAATAGTATAATAATGGGAAGTACATACACCAATCAAAGGAAATTGTGGCAAATGTAGCATAAATGTCATGGGAATAAAAGTGAGATGAAAAATCCCTTACAAAAACTCGGCCGCCTAACGGTGCCACTTAAAACTTCCAAAAATGGATTTACGAGATCAAATAGGGTCCCTAATAATATGAATATAAAAATTAAAGAATGAGGAATGTAAAAGAACACACCCAAACATAAGAAATATGAGCTTAAAAGAAATGACATAAAAGAGAGAGTACTTAAAAAGGAATAGAGAGGTAAGATCCCTTACCTCAAGTCCGAATTGCATTGTTCGTTCCTTTATATTCCTGAATAATAAACTTTGGTCAATTTATAATTGCTTAAGGAACTCCTTTAAAGATTATTATTTAGTTAACACCACTTATTATAATGTTATAATAATTGGTTAATAATGTGAGTTCATATCATACATTTTTGTCGATGTTCGGTACATGAGTCAAAATTGAGCTTGTTGGAAAAGAATTTTCCATGAAGTTATAGGTACATCATCTATAGAATATTATAAATGATTTAAATATCATATATATCCAGTATATATTAATTTTATACTATTCCATAACATTTTGAGATAAAAAATGAAAAGCACCGTTCATGGAGATGGTAGGCCGTACGTACGAATGAACGCTACTTTCATTTTTTTGTCATATTAATGGAATTAAAGATAAAAGAGAGATATATATATTATAATTAAAGAATTATATACATAATTTAGATGAAATATATGAAATATATACCCATTATATATATGTACTTATAATAGTACATAACATTTGGAGATAAGAAATGAAATGTACCGTTCATGGAGACGGTAAGCCGTACGTACGCATGAATGCTACTTTCATTTCTTTGGAACATTAATGGAATTAAAACTAGATGATATATATATATATATATTATAATTCCAGTATAATATATATGTTATATATATCACATAATTTCATCAATTTCATTCTTTATACATTCCATGTATTGCATGAACGAGTCACATCACTTGAGGGGGCGATAGTCCACACTTCCTCAAATGAAATTATCGCATTTGCACAACATGAAAAGCATATTGGTATGTATTAAATATAAAATACAGAAGCATAGAGAGGAAATAAATATAAGATATATCATAAATAAATATAGTTCCATCATAATGGCCACCATGAGAGGTGGTATGAGAAGATAGAACAATCATCGCTTCGTGAGGCAGTAATTCTCTATCCACGGAAACAGTATGTTCTTTAACCATTAGAAGGAGGTGTGTGTTAGTGTAGATCGAATCATCCTTATAAAAACATACTAGTATACTGAAGATACTGGTGTTTTTATAAAAGAAAGGAATAAAAAATTTTAGGGGGTTGGAGGAGCAAAATAAAACAAAAGAACACTAGGGAAGACTTTACCTTTAAATCGGGTAACTCTTTTTGATTTGAGCTCAAAGGCTTCCTTGGAGATAATTATACCCAAATTGAGTCTTCTAGGAGTAATAGAGGGATGTGGAGAGACAATATGGGCAGGGTTTGTCCGAGCCAAAGGCTTGAGAGGTGTGGGTAAGGTGGTAGAGGTGGGGGCCTTTTATAAGAGGAGAGGAGGGGGACTCTTGGAATGTCTTGAAAAGTAACATTATTATAAAATGAATTTAGGATTTTAAAGGTCCCAAAATTATATATTTCGTGTATAAGGTGATAATAGTTCTAAATATGCACATCCAATAGGTTTTTGACAAGCGTAGGTCTTATATTTAACATTATCTTTTAATTTTATTTAAATCGTTAAATAATGAGGTAATTGCTGCATCATCATGATGTCATAAATAATTAAATTTATTTAATGTCTAAAAATTATAAAAAAACTATCATGATGTAGTAAATCGTTTTATCTTTCTAATTAATATTTATAGTCAATAATATTACTTGTATAACCCCATGTAAAAATTGTTTTAGTAAAACAACACATGTTTGTGATATTTTAATTTTAACTTTAAATAAAAAGTTATTAATGTCATTTTCCTACCAAAGTGACTCCATGGGGTCCCCAAGTTGACCCATGGATTGTCTTGGTCGGACATGAGTCATCCAATAAGGGCAGGACATGTTTCAAGGTCATTTCATATTATTAAAACATTATTTTTACCTTATATTACACTAATTACCTCTAATCGCGATTAAAAACTTAAAAGTTACTATTCACCAAAAAATTATTTTAATCCCATTGAACAAAATTTTACATCCTAATGACAACCATGTATGTCGGATATTTGAAATTCAAATCACAGAAGTGGTAAAGTTTCATTTAAACGAAAAATCTGTTTTTAAACTACCACTTAGTGGTTTCACTATTCATCAAAAATTGATGTTTTTCAGAAAAATACCAAAAATTCACCCTAAGATATATTTGATATTCCGAATTAAAAAATGATTTATATTTTAAAAAATTAAAAACATATAAGTTTCATTAATTAATTTAATAATTAATTCCCGCTTTCAAAACAAATAGCGTGTTTTTAAGAAACAATATCTATTAAAAGATTGACACTAGTTTAAGTCCAATTTAAAAGTGAAATTAATTCCAATGACCACTATTGGATTAAATGGTAAAAATATATTCTAATTTCACTTTAAAACCAATTCAAAAGATGATATAATAATATAAATAAATTAGATTAATAAGAGGTTTTGAATTAAAATACAATATTTTCACTAAAACTGATCTTTATCAGAAAAATAACAAAAAATTTACACAAAGTAAATTTTGATGTCCAGATTCTAAAGAATGATTTTATTTGTCAAATATAACATATACAATCTTCCAAAGTATATTTAAAAATGGTTCTCCATTAAAAGGCGATTAATCGACCTTTTAAAGAATATTAGAAGATTTATGCTTAAAATTGGATTCATTTGCATTTTAAGCCCCTAACATTTATAGGATAAAAGTAAAAATATTTGACAAACATATATAATCATTTTGTAGTTAGTTTCGTTCATTCCCTCCATTACAATGGCTAGGCGTTCACTACCATAATATTATTTTATTATTAGAGTGCAACGTAAGATTTCAAAGAAACTCTTTGTTGCGTATTGGGTACGCCATCGAGCATAGTGTTCCCTTTAAAGTAATATTAATACTTTATTCAAAAATATTAATAAATATGAAAAATTAATATTCTTTATTTACCTGGGATGTTACAACTCGTGATAAAAAAATAATCTTAGGAGAAAAGAACCAGAACAATAAAGTGAAAAAACCTCGTTTTATGTTCACGTCACCCTCAATCCATTTACATGATAATAACATTTAAGAATAAACAATACTAAATAATTTTTACCTATAAATCCAAAAAAATAAACCCATCATGCAATACACATGATCCAAAAAAATAGTCAGTTCTTCATATAATTATTTTTCATTGAAATACATAATAGGTATGAAAAAATTAAAAATATATCCTTACTAGATTTTGATAGATCACTGATGAAGAACACAACTATGCCATTATCATTGGAAAGATCCTTCGATTCCATTGTTCATTGAGCGTTGATCCATGATCCGGTCACCATTTTTTTGAGAGAGATCTGCCAACGTTCTCTTCAATGACTCTCCAATGGCCCCATGGTTATGCTGATAACCCGAGGACTTCATCATAATAATATAAATAAATAATCTTTTGTCAATGTGTCAAAAAAATTGAAATAAATTGAAATAATTAGTTATTTTATTCATTCTGCACCCATGATGACTTTTTCCCAAATTACCTGCACCGACTAAGGTTATGAAATTCTTAGGGTAAACCCTAAGTTGTAAACTCAATGTTGCCCTTGAATTCCTAATCTGAGCCTCTATTTATATTTTATTCTTCTTTTTCATTAAATTGTGTGAGAATGATATTTAATATAATTAATATATTTAAAAAATTTATTATGGACACACCAGTCCTCATAATTCCACTACGTCTCAACACATGGACACGAAAATAATCCATACTATATCTCAAAAATAATACATAGTAAATCGTAGTCATTACATTGAATATAGGAAAATTTGAATAACATTTATAATGAAAATATGACTATGATGAAAGGTATATTAAATAACTATAAATTGAATATTTAACATCATAATATGAGAGATAATGATTCATTTAGTAACAAATTTCTAATTTATAGTGACATTGTAATAACGATAAGATTTCATGATGAGAAGTCGGAAGACTCAACCATTTTTTAAATGATCTTACATATTATTCATAATACATTTGATTCTAATGTTTCATCCCAATAATATAGAGTTCTTAAAAATATTTATCTGGATGATGTACATAGAATTATCATCACACATAAAATGAGAATAGAAAAATCAATCATGATGTAGAAAAAATATGGTTAAGAAATTTGATTCAAAGATGTTATGAAAAGATAAAAAATGTTTGTTCTCAATGATTATCTTAGTGAATTTGTCACCAGAAAAGAAATTTTTAATTTTTCATAGGAATTTATTTCTTTGTTTTAAAAAATGTTTGAAATAGGAATAGGTATGTACAAAAGAATTTTACCTATGAAGTTATTAAGTAACACAAGAATTTTGAATTTCAAATAAAACATTCCATGATGTAAGGAAGATGAATAGAGTGATGAATTAGATTTAACTTGAAGAATATCACTTAAAAAGAGTCTAATGAATGAAAGTCCCATATAAGGTGAATATGTAATAGGTTATCAATATAAAAAAAATAATATTTGTATATTACTATGATAAAAAAGATTACAGTGGAAAAGAATCCAAAAAATCAAATTATGATGCTATTAAAATATTACTGACTATAAAGATAAATGATGAAAATTTCCCTAGTGAAAAATTAAGTAGTTATAAATATTATGAAGAAGAAGATAAAATGGATTTTATGATCATGAGATAATAGAATGACTGTATAAAAAGTATAATTAGACATAAAAAATATAATAATAAGTTTTAGAATAAAACTATTTTAGTAGATAGTCAAGAATCATATCATGTTGTAACATCTATGTTTATAATAGATATTTATGATCATAATAGTAAAACATATAGGGAATAGAAAAATAATCCTAAAAAATTAACAACATTGTTTATTATAATCAGAATTTAAATGAAGTAAAGTCCATGAATATGGCTATAATATGTAGAGTTAGAAATATAGAAATTTCTATGGTTTTAGAGTCTGAAAAAAATCCACCACTATAGAAGATCATGATATGGTTAAAATGAAATGTATGTAGATGAACTAGTCATCAAGAGGTTACCAAAACATTGGTATATAAAGATGTTAAAAAATTTATTGTAACAATGATGATGAAAAATATATAAAAAAATTCCAAAAATTATCTATATTATATGGGAAAACAAGTCTCCTATGTATAATTTCGGTAAATTTCATAATTTTGGCATACAACAATGATGTGTTGGATCATTCATTAGTGCTATAATGAATCTTGGAGGAACATGATTCTATGATTTAGAGTGGGTCAACCCACTTAAATAATGATACATGTGAATGTCAATATAAAGATATAAAATAGAATCTAATAAATGTAAACTATTTTTAAAATATTTTATCAGCCTGGATATCATGAAAAAGTGTGTCTTTTCATGAAAAAAAATTACACATAAAATATTGAAATCCATATGTGAATGAAGAAAACTTCAATAAATGACTTAGTTGTGGAAACTACATTCAAATCTACCATAGGATAATGATTATAGATATATTTTAGTGGATTTTAACCATACATGATCGATGTTTAATTATTTTTAAGAATGTGAAATATTATGAGAAATGAAGAGAAGCTTTTGGAAACGATGAGTCCTTCCAAATCAATGATGTTGGATCTGATATCTTTGTGGATGAAATGATAATATAAAAAAGGGCCATATTTATTGATTGGATGAAACATAATTTTTTGATTGTTTCAAAACATTGTGATGAAGGTAAAAAATTTATATTATAGGTGGTTTCAATAAAAAAAATTAAATATGGGAGTTTTATTATAAGAGGGAAATAAAAAAAGATAATATTTTTTGATGCTGTTGAATTATTGGATTCATGAAATCAGAGAATGATGAAATAAATTCTGAAGTGGAATAATTGTTTTTGGCACATGCATCAGATGAATATAAAGAAGATAAAAAAGGGATAAAGCATTCATTATATTCCTAATTGTACAATATTAATAGATTGATGTTATTTTATATCCAAGAAATGGATGATTTTAAATTTAATAAATATATATGATAAGATTCACTCAACTCATCTTTTAGATTCGATTCATTTTAATATATGTTTGACCATGAGAGAAAAATAAACAAATATATACTATTAATTTATTGATTTATTGATTGTTTTACTCATATTACATGTATTGTGTTTTTCAAACAAATTTTTGAGGCTCAACAAATGTTAAAATGTTTTATGATAATTAAAGAAAAAATATTGTGTATATTTCATTAAAAATATTTGAACCAATAATTGATTCTAATACACCAATGGGAAGATTAGATATTATCTTTGAAATATAGGCACACATCATGTGTTTAGTGAACCGTACATACCAAAACAAAACTGTGTTATTGAAATAAGAAATGTTTGTTCTATAGAGATGGATGGAACTATAACGATATAACATAATACCTATTGATTATTTTAGAGGAAAGCTATTTGAGAAGTATTTCATATTCATAATTAGTTTTTCTATAATATAAACTCTAATATTAATCCATAAGAGATTTATAACAGTGACACCCCATTTTTGATATACCTTCTGGGTTTTGAAATCCATTGAATTATAATATTCTACGGTGTGAATATTGAGATGTTAGTTAAGAGTGGTGTTGATGGAATCAATTTGAGTTAGCATCCTAATGTTACATGATACAAATAATATAATAATAAAATAGTAATGGTCATTATCATTTTAGATATAAAACATATAGAACATTTTGATATTACTTTTTCAAAATTAAGGTAATATATGATACACGATGAATAAATTTTTTGGACTATTAGCACAAATAATAATTATTTTAACAAATTTAATGATGTTAAAATAGAGTAGTGTAATGATCTTGATTCAGCTATTTAAAATGATGAATAAAAAACAATTTCATCTTATCATAGACTGAGAATTTTGGAGGAGGTTGAAAATATCATTGGTGATCAAGTAAAACTGGTTCAAACCAGAAAACAATTATCTTATTTTCACACAATTCTTAATATTTTATGCATGAGTAAAAATATATTGAGGAAGCCATAAACTATTAATTTTGGATTAATGATATGATTGATGAATTTGATAAAATTGATAAGATTCAAACATGATAATTTTTGATCAAACCAAATAATAAAAAGTTCATTGGTACAAATGTTTATGTTTTCAAACAAGTTAAATGAAAAATGTTTTGTGATAATAAATAAATCATGAATGGTTTTCAGAAGTTACTCACAAATTGAAGACATTTATTTGGATGAGAAAATTTCCCTAGTTGAATTTCTAGAAACTATAAAAAATAATTCTTGATTTTTATTCAGAATGAATATATATGATATTCCATATGGATGTCAAGTCATATTTTTTAATAGGGTTCTAGTTAAAGTTGTTTTTAATGAAAAACTACATGGGTCCAATCTAATAATGGAATAAAAGTATTTTTGAATGTTTTAGAAATATTTGTATAAGTTGAAGTAATCTCACTAAGAATCATTTTCTACATAGGATACTTAATTTTGGATGTTTAACTTCTAGAGTGGATGAGATGATAATAAAATCTAAAAAATTGAAAATTAAGTGGTTTCCCAAAGTGTTACTATTTATATTGATGATTTATTTTCTCTAAAAATGATGAAGAAACATATAAAAAATATGATAAGTTGAGGTATATAATATATGAAATGTACATGGATGGAGAAATTAAATTCTATCTTGGATTAAATGTATATCAAAAGAAGATAAAATTGTTCCTATCTCAATATAATTATTTTATGGAATATATGAAGTATATTTTATTGGATGATTTAAATATTTTTCCCACACATATTTTAGTGGGAACAATGTTGTAAAATGATAGAGAATAAAGAAGGTTGATTATAAATTGATTAGAACGTTGGTTAGATGATTTTTATACCTAAAGGATTTGATGCAAGATAATTTACATGCTAATAATTTTTGTTCTCATGTAAATTTTCCCTAAATAAATATCATATAAAGCATGGGAAAAAAATTATTTGATATAATTAAGGAAATAGTGATTTTTTTTGAAAAATAGATGAACCTGAATAATTGATCTGGTTGATTTCTTAAATGTATATTTGAAATGTTATGTTGATGATAAAAGAGTCTAGACTATTGTAGTTTTCTTATTGGGAGAGTTATGTGTGAGTTTGAAATCAAATAATAAAAATTATTTAAATTTTCATATTGTATATGTTGAGTATATATTTACCACTCAATCTGTGTTATAAATTTTGTGGATGAAGTCACATTTGGAATATTTTAAAGTTTATTTGTGGATTCCCCTTATCTAAGGGTTTCAAAACAAAATCTTTATAAATATTACTAGAAATCTAGTTAAATATTATCATTCCAATCAAATTAATTTTAAATACAACATCATCAATGAGAATGTTGAAATTAATTTAGTTATACTAGAACTTGTTCCTACAATGGAGAATCGTTCTAATATCATTACTAAACCATTTTGAAGGAAAATTTTCAAATGAATAGGTGGAAAATGGGTGTAAAAACTCCTTATATTCATGGTTATGATATTTTTAACACCCATAAATTTTAGAAAATAAAATTGTGTTTGATACCATATTGGATACAACACAATGAGCATAAAGGACTCATGAAATATATGACCATTATAACCTACTAATTTAAATGGTTGGTATGGATAATATTAACTAAATAATATATATATATATTAGTTTATAACTCGATAAAAATTATTTCTAAATTTTTAGTAAATAGTCCATCAATTTTAATAAAGTAATATTATTCTTCCAAAAAGCTGATTTATTAAAAAATGATTTATATTGATTTTCATGAAAAAATATAATATGAAATTTTGGGAAGTTTTATAAAATGGGATTAATAAATTTTCATCCTTTTTTAAATTGTCATATAAAAATTTACTTTGGGTGAAATTTTGGTATTTTTCATAAAATATTGATATTTCATTGAATAGTTGAAGATACCAATTTTTTTAAAAAATTAAATTATTTTCAATAAATTAAGTAATCCATAATTCCCCATTATTTCATGTATATAATTTCAAAATTAATTTTTTTTATTGAGTTACTTTTAACCCACTACTTCACATTTTAATCATCATTATGTTGGATTATAAATTTTTTGTGTTTAAAAAAGTATTTTTTTTGAAAATTGTTTTAAAATGCATAATGTTTCTCATTTTCAATTAACCAAAAACACCTCATGAGGAAGAATTTATATAAAATTTATAGATTATACCGAAATAAATATTAATTTATATTCATACATTTATTATTATTATTCATAAAGTTAATATGAAACCATCTTTTGCATGACAAATAAACTTCTTGGAAACACATTTTTTTGACGCGTCTATGGGTTTAATTTTAATTTAGATTTTGAAAATTCTATGAATATAATTATGTTAAATGGATTCCATAATTGGAATCATATTAATTTATATTATCTAATAATGTTAACATAATTTTTTACCATAAATAATAGTCAAAATATTAAAAATTAATTACCATAGTTAATGTGAAAATAATTTTACTAGGGGTCAAACAAAAAAGATAAGAGTAAAAATAACCATAATAAGTATCTGAAAACTATTTTATAGAAATTTTTTATACCATAATATGTTTATGTATAAAGAAATATCTTTTTAATGGCCTTGTGGAATTTGAAAATTTTTGTTACAACTTTTTCATTTCAAAAAATATAAGTGTGCCACTCACCTCCTATATAAAAGACTGCGCCTGCTCATTTCCTATTAACATAATTAAATAAAATTATATAAGAAAATAACTACCCATATTTATTTTTTTACTTACCTATCCATATCCTATATCCATTTTTCTCTTAAATCCCACCTAATATGTATTTTTCTACTATACTAAAGAGGTTGTCCAAAGAAGAGACATCTTGCTTGACAAATCCTTATTATTTTATTTATCCTTCCACATCCATCAAACCATATTGATTTAGGATTACATAATAACACTAGTTTATCCACTATTCTGAGATTTTATTATCTTATTTTAATTATTTTTAACCATCTCCGATTCTATAATATGGCATGTGAATTCATTATTCCTCTGTACGAAAGACTACGACCTTGATGACCGATGCCATTAAATTTTCATCATAAAATCTAATGAATTGTTATAATTATGGATTTAAATTATATATATATAAATATTAAATTATAATATAAAATACACCTTCCCACCTTCATTTTTTTAAGTATATGATAACATCTCTTGTGTGTATGGCTGACAACCGCATTATGAAGGAATATGATTCATTTTTTACTAATAGAATACATGGAAGGTACTAAGGAAAATTTTAATGAATATAGGTGATATAAATAGCATATTTATGAGATTAATTACATATTTATATTTTTTAATAAAAAATATATCTTTTTCATTCTTACAATTAAAAATGATAACACTGTTTATGCGCAAGTGTGGACAACCATTTTAATAAAGCGATGTGATTTTTATCATATCAAAAAATAGATAAAACAAATAAGAAGATTTAATATAATTATATTTAATTTATTAAAATTATATAATTATTTAATGATAAAATACGACTTACATTATTTCCATAAATATAATTAAAAAATGGAAATGTTACTCATGCATACCTCCGGGCTACCATATTTATGATTTTAACTTAGTCAATTTCTCAAAACCATATTTCATGAAAGGATTTAAAATTAAAATTTATATATAAATGCTATAAATATTTCATTTATAATATTTTTTTATATTTAAATAATATCCTCTTTGACCAGTAGAAACTCACCGAAGCTATTTTGAAACAATGAACTAAACTTCCTCAAAACACACAGTAAGGAATTAACTGATTATGTATTTTATCATGTCATGAAAAGAAAAGAAAATAATTGATTTAAGTATAAGGTAATAAACCTGAAAATGGTTATTATAAAAGAGAATAATTTATACAGTTTTATTATATAGGAGTTAAAGGACACACAAAAAATGTCTGGACTCAAGGGAAGGGTTTTCTGGTTACACTTTCTTTTCTATGATAAATATACTCTATTAACAAATTATTTATATTTTTTGTTTATATATTACCCCTTTTATATATAATATCATTAATACATAATATATCATGGTATATGTGGTTCAAATTTTAATTATTTTATTCTAGTAAAATTAAATTGAATTTTACAAAGTGGTAAATAATTCCATAAATCAATTTCTTTTCAATTGGTTATATTACTTCTACATTGTATTTGATATTATATGATTATCTGTGTAATAAAATTTGATTAAATAATGTTTTATTTTTACCTAATTTATTTTTAATATAATTTTAAAAAAATAACAATTATTTTATTTATTGTCAAATTTAATTGTATGACATTTATAAGGGTTATTCATCTCTAATTATCGTTGTTTGTGACAAAAGATTGTGATATGAACCTATATTCATTTGTGATGTGTATATGATTCGATTATGACTTGTTATAGAATGAAAATAATTATTTTCATGATATTTAATTTATCATTTGATGTTTTTCTTTAATGGGGTTTGTGATTGAAAATTTACAAAAGTGGAAAAGGCTTCTCATTAAGATTTCTATCCATTCAATATTGTTTATGTTCAAGGGTCCATTAGAGGAAATCACATGATCTTATTTTACTAAAACACATATATTTATTATTGGTAATAAATGTGGTAAAGTTGATTTATTTCATCTTCCTCCATTATTGATTAAAGAAACATCTTGAAAGTCATTTTTAAGTGATACCGATCTTTTATATTGTTTTAAAACGTGTATGTTTCTGTTCAATATCTATGTTTACTGAATTGTTTTCAAAATTTTCATTTTGTAAAAATAAATGATTTCCTAAATATATTTTACATTCAATTTTACCTTCTATTAATTTTTTTGAATAGAATCTTCTTAATGATTTCCAAATGGGCCACTTTTGACTAACTTTTTAATTTTTTTTTGAGAAGAATCTTTATATTAAAAACTTATGAAATGAATATATTTTCCCAACATCAAATACATTATCCCCCTTTATGTTTCCATTATATCTTACAATGTTATTCTCAAATAAAATTATTTTCATAATATTTTGATATATTATTTTTTAAGTGATTTTAAAAATGAAATGTTTACTTTTGCCAAAAATGTTTCTAATTATCTTTTAATTGTATTTCTATTCATCAAAATAAATAAATCTTATTGTTATTTTTTCTCCTATGGGGATATTTTGTAATTATACCATAATAATTATTTTGTTGGATGCATTATTATTATTTGAAATATATTTGTATGGAGTCCAATTCTTTCTCAAGAGTAAATCATATTTAAAAGTTATTGTTATAGTACTCATTTATTTTCATGGGTTAATCAACATTCAAAGTGATTATTATGTAATTTGTTTCTTTTGTAATGTTTAATCATTTTTAAGAGAGTTTTTTGGAACCTATTTCTTTTTGACAAGGTAATAATCTTTCAAAGATATTTTCATGGAATATGTTTCCTTTCCATAAGAATTTTTTTTATAAACACAGTAATGGTTTTTTATGAGTTTTTGATCAAATGAATTCTATATATTCTTTAATCATTAATGGGATCAAAAAATTATTTATATATGGTTGGTGAACCCAGATAGTGTCGGGTGAGCCCAATATATCAAATATGATGGCAGGAACTAGATAGATCTCCAATGCATTGGGTAACTATTATGTTCTTTTCATAACTATTTTGGATGTCTGACATATGGTTATTCCAATTATAAGGGTTTTAAGGGTTTTATGAAGATAATGGCCTAATAAACCAATATAATTTCATTAATCTTTCTATATTAATAAATTTTTTCTTTGACCATGATTGATATCACGTGGCTCGTGATTATTAATTCTAATGATACTTTCCTTGTGAAAGACTTATGCAATGTTTTCATGTTTTATGATCAATATTTCTATTAGTTTTAATATTATATAATTTTATTCATATGATCTTTAAATATTCCATCACACCCTTATGCTATTATTATTCTCAATGATGACATTTAATTTTTAATGCACAGGTATACCCTTATTGAGAATTTGAGCTCACAACTCTTATGTTTCTTTTCCACAGGTTATCAATAATTATGTTGAATGATTTATGTATTTATGGGTTTTATATGTATTATGATGAATTAATTTTAAATAATAAAATATATGTTATGTTTTAGAAAACTAAAATTTAGAGATATGTGTATTATTTATCTAAGGTTTTTTTAATTCTATAAAAATGTAATCAATTGACGTCCTTAGTAATGAAAGTGAATCCATATTTTCAATTTGATATTATAGTTTTTTATGTAAAAAATAGTTCCACCTTAATTGGTAAAAAGTCAAAAAATTTAATGTTTACAATTTTATTATCAGATCTTGGAGTACGAGTTTGGGGATATTATGTTGGTATCAAAGAAAAGGATCATATAACTTTAGATATTTGGGTTTATTTCCTGTGAGGTTATCTTAAAATATCTGTAAATCATAATAGGTCTATAAGATTTTGTTTGATAATATTTTAAATGTCTTATTCACCCCATTTATGATTAATGTGATGGGATAGTAAAGTAATACCATTCAATTTAGTATATTTTTTATTTGGTTGATGTATATGTAATGCTTCGATTTAATATGAAGCATTCTATTAAAAAATTTAGGAATAAGTGCTATAGTATTTATAACCTTTTGGATTTATATGATATAGGATTTTGAGGTAATTATGGGAACCCATGTTTTATCATATTCATAAATAGGGGATTGTAATATGATTTGGAGAATATGTAATTGATGATATTTCAGAAGAAGATTAATATTTTTTTTGGATTTTTGGATGAAAGGTATTATATATCTTTTGAGGTTAAAACATTATTTATTTTTGATTTTAATAAGGTTATTTGGGATATATGGTCATTTATATAAGGAATGGTTTAGTTTTAAATTTGGTAATAATATTAAATTTTGGATATTAATGTATTACATCAACATATGAGGGTTAATTCATTTTGGGAATTATCTTACCTTATGCTAAAAAATTTATTTTTTTGTTAATATATAATGACTGGGGAAAATATTTATCACCCCTTTTATGGTAATGTGGTCTTTTGAAACATTATTTTAGTAATTCATACATGAATTAAAAATTCAACTTCAATTCTGATCATTTGGAGAAAAATATGAGATTGTGGGGGAAATTGATTAAAGGATTAAATTTAACATATCATGTAAGTATATTTCATTATTATCCGTGTCTATATGAAACTACAATGTTTCAACTCTATGAAAAATATCTTGAAACAAAATTATTTCCTATTACCAATTTTAATATATCTATCAACTACCATTTTCCTAACTCTTAGGTTTATGGTTTCATTTTTGTTATCTTTAAAATGATAATTTATATTTTTATGATTGATGATATCTATTACTCTATATAATTTATTGTTAATTATTCATTTATTCCCTGTCCAAATATTCACTTTCCACATATGTTCTCCTATATAGAAATATACTATGTGTTATTCTTGATAACCTTTGTACTTCTGTTTCTCTCTTATCAAGAGGATGTTTTATTAACCCTTTTTACAGTGTGGGTTTCCAAAAAAGTAATTTTCAATTTTCCAAACATTTAATTCCAATATAATGATAAAATTAAGAGGATAAAATTTATCAATTTTGGCGATGATTTGAAACCCATTGTTTTTGGAAAAGAAAACTATGTTCAATCGTGTATTCAACACACAAAAACAACCATAAACAAACCATAAGATATATTACCATTATGAACTAGACATTAAATTAGAATATATGAATAGTTTTATTTACATTAAGAATATATATATATCCTAATTAATACAAATTATTGATAAATTTTTAGTAAACAATAAATCATTTTTTAATAATATAATTTTATTCTTGCAAAAATATGTTTTCATAAAAAATGATTGTCATTTTTTTAATGAAAAAATATTATAATTATTATCTGTGACATTTGGAAAATTTATTTTTTAAAACGAACTATATTTTTAAAATTGGAATACAAAAATTTACTTAGGGTGATGATTTTGGATTTTTTGAAATATATTAATTTCTCAATGAATAATAGAAAATGTAAATTTTGGTAAAAATGATAATTTATTTTAATAAATTAAGTAATATTAAAAGTCTCATTCTATTTTGAATGTAATTTAAAATTTAAAAATATTATTTATTTATATTTAATCCCCTTAATAAAATTTTAATAATTATTATATTGGATTTTAAATTTTTAGGTTTTAAAATAGGTTTTCAGAATATATTTTAAAAATTTATATTGTTTGTCATTTTCAATTATTTAAAAAAACATTAGTGAAGAATTATATAAATGAAATTTATAGATAATATATAAATATTTTTTAGTTTTTATTTATAAAAGGATTATTATTATTTATATAGTAAATATATAATCATCTCTTTCATGAATAATACACCTCTTGAAAACCCCCTTTTCCATCGCCTCGATGGGTTTAATTTTTTTAAAAATTTACTTATTTGAATATAATAGGTAAAAAATGATTAAATATTTTGAATTATAATAATTTATATTATCTAATAAGTTCAATATAATTTTTTAGATTATTTAATAATGAAAACATTAATAATTAAGTATCATAATTTAGGTGAAAACAGTTTTACTTGAGGGTAAACATAAAATTATAAGGGTTAAAATTACCAAAAAACATGTATAAATACTATTTTATAGACATATTTTTACCTTATAATGTCCAAGTCTCGATAATGTTCATTTTTTGAGCCTTTTGGTAGGTAAAAAACTTGGGAACCCCATTTTCTTATAAAAATTACAAGTGTGCCACTCGCCCCACATATAGAATTCATCCCACTATTCATTCCTCTTTACACCATAAAATAAATTTTCATATGGTACTCTATACCCAAAAAAAATTCTTATTTTTACCCCTATATCCTATAGCCCTTATTTAAATTAGAAATCCAATATATGAATGATTTTGGTGTTAACCTAAGGAAGTTGTATATAGAAGAGGTAACATGCTTAACCGTTCATTTTATCTTATTTATTCTTACAACTCCTTCAAATAATCTTTAATTATTATTACATAATAAAAAAAATTATTCCATATATTGTGATGTTATTATTTTTATTAAATAACATAAATCTATATCATCCTCCATCAAGTGAGATAAAAAATCATAATTCATGTCTAAGGAGGACTACCACTTCATTACCATATGTCATTGCTTTTAATCATCACCTCCCATGTATTTTTAAGATGATGGATTTAAAAAATATATATTTTATTTATAAAATATTTATTCCTCTTGAGTTATGATATCATATATGCATTCTTAATTTCCATTTTGGCAAGGATACGAATACGTTTCTCATGTCTATGGTGGACCTCCGCCTCAGGTAGCAATGCGATCTGTTATCCATTAAAAATTTATATAGAAGGTAATAAGGATAAATATATTGAATATAGTTTATATAAATTAAATAATTATGATAATAAAAAAATATTTATCATTATGGATGAAAAAATATAGAATATTCATTATGAAACTATAAAATGATAACGCTATTCTTGCACATTTGTGGACTACCGCTTCTACAAAGTGATGTGATTCTTTTCTCTTAACGAAACCACAAGGATGATATATATAAGTATAATAAATTAAAAAATATTTTATCTATTAAAACTTTATAATTTTGTAATGATAAAATATTACTTACCATCTTTCTAAAATGATCATTAAAAATTGGAAACCTTAATCACCTGCACTTTCGACCAACCATCTCCATGATTGTAACAAAGATCATTTCTCGAAAAAATATTTCATAATCGGTTTTAAAATTTTAATTGAGGTATATATATGATAAATATTTAACTATTCTTATTTTTATGATTTTTATATAAGGAATAATTTGGCCATGATCAACACAATAATTCCATTTTGAATCAATGAACTGAACATCCTCAAAACACCCAACATTGAACGAACTGATTAAGTCTTTGAATGTCATTAATAAGAAATAATTTTTTAATTATATATTACTAAATTTTAAATTGGTTCCTAATTAATCAAATAATTAATATAATCTTATTATACTTGATTAAAAGTACAAACCTGGAATGTCTGGACTCAAGGTAAGTGTTCTCACATCTAAGTTTTTAAATCAATGAAACATATGATATATTCACCACTTATTTATATTTTTTGATGTATAAAATACCCCTTTTATATGGAATATCATGATTAATTCTTTAATTATGGGTTTTTATGTTCCAATTTTAATTATTTAATCCAATGGAATTTGAACTGGAATTTACCTAGTGGTAAATAATTTTACTCCTCAATTTATTTTCATTGAGTTATATTACTTATTGATTTTATTTTATAATATCTGATTATATGTGTAATTACTTTTGATTATTTTATGTTAAGTTTATGATTTCATATGTTTATATTCATTTAATATGAATAATAAAGCCGTTGAAATATTCTCAAATTAAATGGTACGATTATTGTATGAGTTATTCATCTCAAATTATCTTTCCATGATACATACATTTATGATATAATCCTATACACATTTGTGAGGTGTATATACTTTACTATGACCATTATATATAATTAATATATTTATTTTCATGATATTTAATTTATAATTTAATTTTATTATTTCTTGTGGATTACATTTGAAGAGTTACCAAAGTGGAAAATGATTTATGTTATAATATCATACCATTCGAGATTGTTTATTTTCAAGGTTCCTTTAGAGGAAATCATATAATCACATTTTAATCCACAAAAAATCATTCTTCAATAGTAGTTATGAATTTTTTTAACATGTTTGAATTTTGTTTCCTCATTTATTGATTAAATACACCTCATTAAATTTCTTTTTATGTGATAATGATCTTGTATTATCTTTTAGATCAGGTATTTTTCTCTTTGATATCCATTTTATGTAATATGTTTTAAAAAATGATATTTTATACAAATAAATGATTTCCCAATGCAATTTTACATTATATTTTACTATATTTTAATTTTGTTCAAAAGTAAATTTTTTTATCTTTTTCCAAATGTGTCACTTTTGACCCCCTTTTTCAAAATGTGTTTTAGATAATGTTTATTTTTATCAATTATAAAATGAATGAATTTTACCAC
Source organism: Viscum album (assembly GCA_963277665.1). NCBI lineage: Eukaryota > Viridiplantae > Streptophyta > Magnoliopsida > Santalales > Viscaceae > Viscum > Viscum album. Next base: position 1,848,769,493 of record OY728150.1, read on the forward strand.
CATTATGTCTGATATTTTCCATGATGTTTCCTTTATTTTCTTCAATTATTTTTTCAAATAAAATTTTTCCATATTATTTTGTAATTTTTTATTTTCAAAAGTGATATTAAAAATTAAAATCTTATTTTCCCCAAAATGTTTTTTTAATTATATTTTAACGGTACAGACACTCATAATAACCAATAACCCTTATTTTACTAATAATCCAATGGGGATATTTTTTAATGAAATCATCCTCATTATTTATCGGGATGGATTATTATTATTTCAAAGATATTTTTATGGAAATCGTTTCTTTCACATACTTTAATCATATTTCCAAGTGATTGCTATGGAACCTGTTTCTTTTCCAATGTTTAATAATGTTTCAATGATATTTTTAGTGAACTTGTTCCTTTTAAAAAGGATAATAATGTTTCAAGGATATTTTTACAGTACTTGTTTCATTTTCCCTTATCAATCATTATTTAATGAGATTGTTATAGAACCTGTTTCTTTTCCATGGTTTAATAATGATCTAAAAAGAATATTTGTTGTTTTTATAAGTTAATGATCAAATGAATTCTTTATGTACATTATTTATTAATTTTACTTGAGAATTATTTATATTCTACAAGTTCACCCTGATAGATTCAGGTCATCCTGATATATATTATATGATTGGTGCATCCATATAGTGCTCTAATAAATTGTATAATGAATATTATCCCAGAAGAATTATATTATAAGATGGACACATGGTTATTAAAAATTTAAGGTCTCTATAAGGGTTACATAAATATAATTTCCCAAGTTACCATTAGGATATAATTATACTTTTTATGGTTATAAAAGTTCCCTTTGATCAATATAGATATAACTAGGCTAATGATTATTGATTCTGAAGACTCTTTCCCTATGAAATCCTTATTCCATGATTAAATTTTTTATGATCAAGGTTTTTGCGGGAAAGAATATAATTATGTTTTTCTCAAGAACACTTTATATTACATCATACACTTAATCTTTCCTTAGGATCACTAATGGAATTCAGTTTTTAACACAAATGTTTATCCTTATTATGCATTTGAGATCACCCTTACTATGTTTCCTTTTCCCCGTGGTATCACGAACAATTTTGAGTGAATTATGTTTAGAATGGTTTCATATGGATGATGATGATGATATAATGTGAAATTAGAAATTTCATGTTATGTGGGAGAAATTATCATTTTTAGAGATGAGTATTTATTATATATGAATATGACCTAATTTTCTAAAATTCTAATAATAATAGGTTCATGAAATGTAAGGGAATTCAATTTTTTCAATTTGATGATGTAAGTTTTGGATGGAAAAAATTGGTCACCTTCATCTATTTTGTAAGAGCCTTGCTTTTTATGAATTTTAATTAATAAATTAAAATTATTCGATATATTTTTTTATAAATTTCACTAGGTTTAGCTTGTGCTACATGCAACACCGACTAATCTTATGTTACACATAAAAGAAAGTTTCTTCAATACATAATTTTATTTTCATAATTATTTAAAAAATAAATTAATAACATAGTCATTAGAATATAGGTAATGAACATAATTAACTAAATTATGGAAATATGGTTTACAAATGTATATATAATTATTTTTTAATTGACTAATTAATTATAAAGGAAAATATAAAATGTCATGAATATAAAAGGAAATTTTGTTATGAAAAAACTATTTAATTGTACACAAGTTTATTTTATACCAATGATATAAAAAAATCAATATTGTTTTATTATTTATATTCAATCTAATTTTTAACATTTCTCAATGTGTTATCTAGACATGATATAAAAATAAATCCAATTTTATACATAGAATATGTATTTTTCTAAGAAATGGTTTTCTCACCTTTTGATGAACCCCATGATTTAAATATAGTTTTTGAAACTTCTATAAATTATAATTGACAAAATAAACCTATAATTTTAGTTATAAATATAAAAACATACTTTGGTTATATTTTTTTTATTTTTTTGATAAGTTTCATGTTTTGATGAATAATTAAAAATAACAAATTTCAGTTGAAAAAGATATTTTCATCTGAATAATATATAGTGTAAAATTATATTATTGATTGGTATTAATGTCAAATTATATCAATTTTATATCATTAAATCCAATGTATGTAATTGGAATCAATTTCACATTGAATTTGAATATAAAAACATTTCATTATTTTGAATGTTTTCACTTTAAAAACTTTTTTTCTTGTTTTGTCAAGGAGAATAATTTTAAATTATTTTTAAACATTTTTTTTAATTTTTAAAAAAATATTCAATATGTGGAATCCAAAATTCGAAATTTATTAAATATGTCCCTTTTATTCCTAGACAATATGACAACTTTAGAAAATTTTAATTTCCCGATTAAGGGTAAATCCGGTAATTAAGGTGAAAATATTATATTATAGATATTAGAAAAAAACTCTTACACTTGCCAAAATTTTATTGTATGAACTTAATTCGACCCATGAAACCTAAGGTTGGATTTTTAATTTTTTAATGAATACTTTTCCATGAAAATTATATAAATATTAACAAAATAAAAGGGAATGAAGAAATATCACACTGTTATGTTTAATGAGAATAATATTTTTAATATAGGGGTAAATAGAATATATGATCATCAATAAATATTATTATGAAATATAATATGTTTTTCTACATCATTGTATTTTATTTTTAATTTTTAGTGATGAAATAATTATAATAAATAACTGCACAAAGATGATGCAAGGATTATTCAATTAATGAAACTATCATGGAATTGATTTTAAAAATATTATTAGAAATATAATTTTATTTAATTATGGTGTTACAAGAATTTTATGGGTTAATATTACATTTTATGGGTGTTTTAAATTAATTTTTTCTAATTTATATTTCTGTATTGATTTTATCAAATCCAACATAATGATTACTGTCAAAATTGACACTAATAATATTTTATGAAAATAATATTATATTAAATTAGTTAAAAATAATGAAAATAATAAATAAGGAATAATGGGATAAATTATTGTCTAAAAGTTCATATTTTGGCTATTTATAGTCTAATTATCACCTTATATGTTAAAATATGTACCTTTTAATATTGAAATATGTGTTCTATAGTTAAAATTCAACAGGTTAACTAAGGGTTAATGAAATTTATGAGGATTGAAATTACATCAAAAAATGTATATAATGATTTTTTTCCATTAATACCCACCCTATATAAAATTATCTCAAAAAAAAAATTCCATTTTAGGTACTTTCATTAATATTTTATTTATTGTAATTTTATCATTTGAGAAATTCCAATAGTTCCCCTTACCTTCATTATAAAAGGAAACATCCTCCCTCATCTCATTCCATAAGGTTTAGTATTCTATATCAATACAACTTGAACAAATTATTTTCAACACCCCCCTCTCAATATTCTAGTGGTTGAATAGTTCCCAGAATACCCACTCTAGAGTCTTTTATAGGAGATCCAAAGGAGTCATTTTGATAAAGAGGTAATCACTCTAACTGATCACTCTCCTTTTATACTCTTATATACATCCTATAAAACTATTATATAAATCAAAAAATAAAAACATAAGAATAATAAATATCCATAAATGTTATTATTATTTGGATAAAACAATTATACAACCCTTTTCCCATTGAAAAAGAAGTAAAAGTGTCACTTGTGCATACATATGGCTTGTTGTCTCTATGTAGTGATACTATTCATTTTCCATAACCATATTTTATGAGTGGGAATTATTATGGATTTAATGTATATATATGTTATTTTTAATATAAATATACTTCTATAATGATCATATCATATCTAATTTTTTTACCACATACACTTCTGGAAATGATAACATCGATCGTGTGTAACTACGACTTACCATTTTTACATTGATATTTGATTCATATTCATCTTCATTTCACTTGGGGTGGTAATAAGGATGAATTTTATAAATATAAATGATATATATAACATAATAATGATTCTGTAAATTATGATACCATGATAAAATTATAAATACTTGTATGACCAAACCAAAACATACATAGAAAACAAAACAGATATCACCTTGAATAGTGATTTTAATTATTAATAAACGGGTTATAAGGTGGTATAAACAAATAATAAAAGGAATTATTTATATATAGTTTTGTAATAAAGTTATAATTTATAAATATTTAATATAAAATAGTTTTTAATATGAACAGGGAAAGGGAAGACTTAAGGTAAGAGATTTTTGGCTCACTTTTATTTCTATGGGACATATGCTTTCTATAATACTTGTATCTTTTAAGTGGTTTATATACTACCCATGATCGTTTTTATGAATATTATTATGAATATCATGGTATTTAAATATCTATATTAATTTATTAATTTAATGATACATATAAATATACAAATTATAAATTTTTAAGTATTTATTTCACATTGTCATCAGTATTCGAGACTACTTTGTTTTAAATTATCATTGGGGAATATTTGGCATCCACGTACAAGAATTGTAAAAATGTTTTCAAATATTCTTTTAATATTATACTATGAATTCTTAATGATATTTATACCAATGTTTTAATTTTTATGAAATGGTTTGAAAAGAATATTTTTATCTTTTTCTAAACAGAGCTATTTATGACTTTTTCAACAAAAATACGGAAGGAATGTATATCAACTTTATGGAATTTTTGGATTTTAAAGGACTCATGACTCCATGATAATATGATGTTTCCTTTATAATATTACAAGGTTACTTTGAAATAAAATTTCTCCCCGTAATGCCTCAACCCCAATTACCTTGAGTCGGTGCATTATTACAAAACATTGGCATGATCACAAAAGATCATGTCTCGAAAGACAGATTAGTTTAGTAGCCTTGGAAACACTAGATATATTTATAAGTCTTACATTACATCATAAAGTGAAAAAAATACAAAACATAGTATCCATAGTCCACACTCATATCCTCTCAGACTATCCCTATAAGTCAGTCATAAAATAATTCTTCACATCCAAGGAAAAATAAAACCTAGAAAGGGGTGAGCTCAGATGCTCAGTAAGGATAACAATATAGCAGAAACTTCCATAAATAAGCATAAAAATTTAAGGAAATGTATAACTAAAAAAATCCTTTTAAACTTGAACTTCAGAATAAAATGGAAAAAATAAAATGAAATAATTCCATTTACTTATTCACATGGATAATCTACTAGTCAAATAATCACATGCAATATCAATAACCACTTTCATAATGATGGAATGCATAATTCCAGACGTTCATAACCACATAGTCAAGGGATTGTTACAAGACTACAAATAATATTTTTTGAAGTCCTTGTTCCAAGACACTAGTTTGTCTCATGATACCTACCGATGCATCGAGGAGCTATAACAGGCTCCACCCATCACTTACTAAGTCCAATGCATTCTTCATATGAAAAGGTTTAAACATAACATAAACATTCTTATTAAAACTAGAATACGAAATATCAATATATTATCCATAAACCATGAATGGTGTAAAAATAACACATCCACATTCAAAAATATCACAAAACCTTCAATACAATATGGAAGTTTGGTATTATAAAAAATCAAATTCAAATAATCTTAAAATCTATCAAAGGATGTCGACATAGATGAAATCAAAACCTTTTTTTAGAGAAATATATCTATAGATTTTGAAATCATTTAAAAGTCACATAATTATAAAGAAAAAATTTATTTTGAAAATATACTTATAAAATTGTAAGGGAAGCTTTGATGATGTTATAATGGCAGAAAATAGCTGCACCCGCCGTATAAGTTAAAAAAAGACATTCTTACCTTAATTTTTTCGAAAAGGTTATAAAAGAACTTGTTTGAAAAATGATGGAAGGATTCTATTATAAACATATTATAAAATTAAAACAAGGGTATAAATGACTTTAACCCATAATCTTGTAAATATTGAAATTTTTTTGGAATACATTTTTAAGAAACATGGATGTGGATGACAAAGAAGTCCTATTAGATAATTACGTATAAACAACCTCAGATAATGAAGAGATTGTAGAATTAACCATTAACTTGTAATTTTCCTTGGTAGAGTTTATGTTAAACTCCTATATAATGGTGAAATAATTGTTATTAAATTATAGAAGAGTTATATACATTAATACGATATCATATATGATCTTTTGACATTGCTTTGTTAAAAATATCTTAGTATTATCGTTGTTTCGGGTGTTAACAGATTCGTTTTCCTTTATCTTATTTGTCATGCTAGTCATAGTTGTTATGGATGGGATGTATCTTATTAATATACAGAATCATATCAAGTCTTTAAACTTTATTTTTAATCATCAAATGAAAATTAGTGTTGAATGGATACGATGGAGAATGAATCTAATCGCATTCGTGTAGACGGTAATCCGTACGTAAGTAGGAGTGACAATATCAATCTTTTGATATTAAAATAATATATAATTGGATGGTATATTATATATATATATAATAATTATCATGTTATATTTATTATTTAAATCAATTAAACATCATTGTTATACCCATCCAAATAATATTGTATTGAATAACAATTACACCACGATGTGGAGACAACAAGCCGTACGTACACACATATGGTGACATGTCTTTCAAAGGATGGATAGAATAATTAATTTGGTTGTAAAATATTTATAATAACATAATAGTATGTATAAGATACAGGATTTATTATTCTATAATGGAAACAACAAAGAAATAGAATGTGGAAGAATAAAGGAACTTGAAAGAGGTGATGAAATATTTACCTCTTCTTCGACTTATTCCTTTTGATTTGATCAAAAGGGATCCTTAGTTTGTCTTTCTGACTAAAGAAAGGCCTATAGGATAAATGGATTATAGTTTATGGGGTATTTGGGTAGAGTTTGGTCAAGCCAAATGGATTTTAGGGTGTGAATTAGAGATAAGGGGGAGTGCCCTTTTATAAGAGGGGTGAGGGGCACCTTAGGAAAAGCTAGAAATATTATTTTATAATAAAATAATTTTAGATTTATAATGGATCCAAAGTGGGTTATTTAAAGGATATGGTTGGGATGGGTCGAAAAACACTCAACCAATAGGTTTTATACAGGTTTTTTTCACTATATTAACATTATCTTTTAGATTTAACTCTTTGTTAAATAGTTTGACATTTACCATGTATCTTTGTATTTTTATATTATATGGTTAATAAACTTACTATAAAAATCCAAGAGAACCCCAAGTGGATCATTATTAATATATATAATCTTATCAAAGTCATTTGGCCTAACCTTAGAATTTTAGGAATAGAATATCAATTAATAATATATTTTTTTAAGAAATCTTTTATGTCAATTTTGACACTATTTGGTAATTGATTTTTGTGTAAATTATAACAACATTATTACATATACAAAAATTCATTTAACCAACCCTAATATGTCATATTAACCTATAAAATTAGTGTAATTCATAAAAAGTCTCAAATTACATTTATTTGGATATTTATAATATCAATTATTTTAATATTTCATTAATTAGGTAATTACTGCATCATCATTGTGTCATAAATAAATAAAATTATTTAATATATAAAAATATAAATAAAATACCATTATATAGGAAATATTTTTATCTTTATAATTAATATTTATAGTTTAATTTATCTTATGTATAACCCTATATTAAAAATGTTTTAGTTATTAAACATTGATTTTAACTCTTTTAACTCTTCTTTGAATTAAATAATAATAAACGTCCTAATCTAATCCAAGTGGACCAAAGAGGTTCATATTTTATTCATAAGGTTTTTTTTATTCTAATTATACTTATCCAATAGAATTAGGACATGTGTTATGGTAATAATAATATCATTTTTACCCTTAATTACCCTATTTAATTTTAATCGTGGTAAACAAAAGTAAAAAGTTACTCTTCACCAAAAATTATTGTTATCTTATTGAACCCAATTTTACTCCTTGATATTAACCATGGATCTATGATTTTCTAAATTTTAGTCACAGAAGTGGTAAAAAATTTTTTTATCTAAATTTGCAAATACTCCTAGGAGGTAGGTAAAAGATGGTAAAAAGTTCAATAAAATTTTTAAATGTCTAAAATTATTATAAACTAACTCCATTGAATTACATTGAACCAATATAGGTATTATTTATCTATTTTTAAGTAATATAAATTTAAATAAAATAAATTAATATTTAAATAAAAATTTGGTTTTAAACTATTACTCAGTGTTTTTCACTATTCATCAAAAATTGGAAGTTTTCAGAAAAATACCAAAAATTCACCCTAAGCTAATTTTGATATTATGAATCAAAAAATGATGTCCATTTTGGATGATAAAATTTATAAAATTTTAAAAAGTGGGTATTACTATTCATAACAGATGGTTTGAGTGGTTGCGGTGTGTTAAAACTCGAAGTTGCGTACTACAAATGCTATTGTATTATTCAAAGAGAAGTGTACCATGGAAGCTTGGGGTGTTAAATTATTCTCTTTTTAAAATAATTTAGTCCTTGAAATTTCTAGAATATTACTGCATAAAATGACTCGGGTGGTTCTTCATCATAAGTTCCTCACATTCCCACGTTGCCTCTTCCATCTTATGGTTTCTCCATAAGAACTTTTACCAGACGAGTCATCAGATTTCTCAACACTTGTTCTCTTGTATCAAGAATCTAGACATGCTCTTCGCAATATGATAGATCATGTTCCAGTTCTAATTTCTCATAGGTATGTACATGTGTTGGGTCAAGCATGTATTTTCTCAACAGTGATACGTGGAACACATCGTGAAATTTGGAGAGACTTGGCGGATTTTCCAATTGGTAAGCTATAACCCCAATTCGTTCTAGAATTTAGAAAGGTCTGATGTACCTGGTACTCAATTTTCATTTCTTAATGAAACGTATAACACCCTTACATAGAGATACCTTTAAGAAAACATGATCTCCTACATGAAATTCCAAATCCTTCCGTTGGTTATCAGCATAGCTCTTCGGCCTACTTTGAGCTGCTTTGATGTGTTTTTTAATTACCTTCACCTTTTCCATTGTTTCCTCCACAAGTTCTAGGCCTACGACTTTTCGTTCACCAACATCATCCCAACAGGTTGGTCTGCGACATCTCTTTCCGTATAACGTTTCATATGGTGCCATCTGAATACTTGAATGAAAGCTATTGTTATAGGAAAATTATACCAAAGGTAAATATTGATCCCATATACCTTGAATGTCATGTGAGAATGATATCAACATGTCTTCTAAGGTTTTAATTGTCCGTTCTGGTTGTCCATCAGTTTGGGGGTGGTAGGCATTGCTCAAACGAAGTTCAGTATCCAGGGATTTCTGAATACTTTTCCAGAATCTTGATGTAAAATATGGATCACGATCAGAAACAATCGATAGGGGGACTCCATGAAGTCTCACAACTTCATTAATATATAGTATTTCTAATCGTTCAAGTGGTAAATCTTCTCTTATAGCAAGAAAATGTGTTGACTTGGTTAGACGATCAACAATGTCCCATATTTCATCTTTCCTTCTATGAGTATTTGGTAGTCCCATGACATAGTCCATCATAATATTATATCATTTCCACTTAGGTATGGAAAGAGGTTGCAAGACTCCTCTAGGTTGTTAACTTCCATCTTTCACTTGTTGACAAACTATACATCTTGACACAAAATCTGTAATATCCTTCTTCATGTTGTCCCACCAAAAATGTGCCTTCAAATATCTATACATTTTTGTGTTCCCATGGTGTACAGAGAAATTATAACTATGAGAATCATCCAACAATTCTCTTTTTAGACCAGGTATATCGGGAACACAAAGTCTCTTCCCAAATTTCAAAATTCCATCTTCATAGAAAAATTCATTCAATCTCCCATCATTCACAACTGTAATCTTATTTTGAAACTCTTCATCACTGGTCTGAGAACTCATTATCCTTTCTAATAAATATGGTTTGAAAAACATTTGAAAAATTATTGATGTTTCACCTTCCATGGTTATTCCCATATCCATCTATACTAGATCCATGTATATAGGATCCTTTTCAACTCTCATCTTGTTCAAAACTCCATGATCCTTTCTGGTCAAAGCATATAAAATCTTATTTGCCTTCCCCGGGTGGTAGTGTATCATGCAATCATAATCATTGAGTAGTTCAAGAAATCTTCTTTGCCTCATGTAGAGTTATTTCTGTGATAAAATATACTTCAAACTCTTGTGATCAGTATAAATCTCACATTTTTTAACATAGATATAGTGTCTCCAAATCTTCAAAGTAAATATTACAGCTGCTAACTCAATATCATGAGTATGATAGATTTTCTCATGAATTTTTAGATGTCATGATGAATAAGCAATAACTATATCATTCTGCATTAGGAAACAACCAAGTCCCTTATTTGAAGCATCACTATAAATAATAAACCCATCATTCCCCGATGGTAGAGAAAAGATAGGATCATTGACTAATATTTCTTTTAGTTCTTCAAAACATTCTTCAAAATATTTTGTCCAAATAGATTTCACCCCTTTACATGTGACCTTGGTTAATGGGTTAGCCAACCGGGAAAAATTATGGACAAAACATCAATAATAACCAGCTAAACCAATGAAACTACATATCTCAGTAATACTCGTTGGTGCTGGCCATTCTTGGATTACCTTGGTCATAGAATGATCAATAGTGATTCCATCCTTAGAGATGATATGGCCGAGAAAATAAATCCCCTGAAGCTAGAATTCACACTTGCTAAACTTCCCATATAATTCATGTCTTCTAAGAGTCTTCAGGATAATGCGCAAATGATTTTCATGATATTTGTAGCTTTTCGAGTATACCAATATATCATCAATAAATACCACTACAAAATAATCAGGATATTTTTTGAAAACTCTATTCATTAGATCCATGAAGATAGAGGGTTCATTAGTCAATCCAAAAGGCATTACTGTAAACTCGTAATGGCCATACATGTTTTGAAATGCTGTCTTTGAAATGTCTTCCTTCTTCACACATAACTGATGGTATCCAGATCGAAGTTAAATATTTGAAAAGAATTGAGTTTTATGCAGTTGGTCAAATAAATCATCAATGCAAGGTAGGGGATACTTGTTCATTATTGTTATAGCATTTATCTCCCTATAGTCAATGTACAACCTCATAGATCTATCCTTATTCTTAAAAAAAGGACAGGGGCTCCCCATAGAGAAACACTAGGGCGAATAAATCCATTATTTCTCAATTACTTTAGTTGTTTCTTTAGTTACACTAATTCCATAACATTTATTCTATAAGGGGTCTTTGATATGGGCCTTGATCCAGGAATTAAATCAATGGAAAACTCAATTTCTTGTTCTGGAGGATGTCTAGGTAAATCTTCTGGAAATACATCAATATATTCTTTCACAATAGGTATATCCTCTATTTGAAATTTTTTTCCCTCACCCATAGTTATTTTATTCTCTTCCTCCCTAATAATTGAATTTAGTTGAGCTACTAGGGGTGGATCTAGATAATAATTAGGTGGTGACGATTCTACTATAAAGATAAGGTGTTCTTTATCATCGTCATCAAAAATAGTAACTTCCATCTTCTTACAATTTTTTTTTCATCATGGCTCGAAATCCAATCCGTACCGAGGATTATATCAAATTCAATCATGGGTATGAGGATGAGATCAGCAGATAAAGAACATTTATATGCCCTAATGGGGACTAATTCACAAAACTTTATTGCAACGATACTTCCCTTAAGAGTTTTGACTAACAACTCCTCTGTTAAATCAAATTGGAAATATCTAATTTTCTTAGCAAACTGGGAAGATATGAAACAATGCGATGATCTAGAATCAAATAAAGCATTTTCTAAACTTGTGGAAACTTTTAAATTACCCACCACCACGTCTTTCTGAGCATCAAACTCAGCAGTTGTGATATAATAAGCTTGGCCTTGATCCCTTGGGATTTTCTGAGGAAAGTTCCCTTGACGCTTAGGACATTCATTCACATAATTCCCCCTTTCTCTATAATTGTAGCCTTCAACATCGACAACCTCTTTCTTCCCCTTGCAATCACGAGCTTGGTGGCCTTTTTCACCACACTTGTAACATACTCACATTACCTTCAGGAAAGTACCAGGGTGTTTCTTTCTACATTTAATACAGGATGGATATTCAACTTTTCCATTCTTCCCCTTATTTCCATTTCCAGAGTGTTCAGCAGATCTCTTCTTCTCTTGTTTTGTTTTAAAGTCGTAAGACATAGAGAATTATTTTTCTATCTTTATTGCACATGAGACAATATCTTCGTATGACAAGAAGGATTGTGAGACTAATTCTATATGGAAAAATGGTTTTAACCCATCAAAGAAACAATAAATATTACTTCTTGGGTTACGTATATAATCTGCTGCATGCCTTGATAAACTTGTAAATTTAGCCTCATACATTGTGACATTATCATCCTCCTTTTGCGTCAGACTCAGAAATTTCCATTCCATATCTGCTCGATGGTCATGAAGAAATTATTTTTCTAATAAAATATATTTAAAAGCCCTGCATTCCATATTTGATACTTCATCATATCCCTTTGTGTTTTGAATCAATGACCACCATTGATCAGCATCTCCAGTGAGACAGTAAACTGCCCTGACAACTTTTTCCCTTTCACTACTCCCCAAGGCATGGAATATTTTCTCTAAGGAATTTATCCATTGATTAGCTACTAATGTATTTGTAATCCCATTTAATGTTGGTGGTTGTTGCCTCATGAAGCAATCTAACATTGATCCTCCACGTTGTGGATCAGGGTGCTCTATAGGGGAAAGTTATTATTCATAACCTGAGTGAGTTATCCCAATATAGTGATAAGATGATCAGTACCAGTTGTATCACCAGCTCCACTATAATTATCTTGAGAAGGAGGGAAATCCCTACATGGAGTTTGTGCATTTATATGGTTTCCATTCATTTCACTAGGCACCATTTCTAAACAATGGCATAAACATGATTAGTTTATGAATCGAAATACATAATTCCAAACTCAAAAAACACTTAACATAAGTTGAATAGTTTATGGATATAATCTATAATCATAAAAAATGTTTTCTTTGAGGAAGTATATACTCATAAACCCTTCATAATGTTTTGTAAATAAAATGATAATTATCCTAAGAATATCCCCCAGGAGTGTCGTAACCAAGAGTGCAACAAGTCCCGTTTTCGTGCACCGGTTGCCATTCGAGTCTAGCTCAAAGTTGTGTTTTCAGGTTTTACCACTAGGTACATCTGTGCCAGAGCCACCTCTACCTGATTGTATCCAAACAAGGATGTATTACATTGGAAAACTCACAAAATCTCTACAATACCAAATTTTTTGGAAGTTTTTATATATTAATCCTCAAATTATATCTTAGGGTAAGGTGCTCAAATCAGAGTTTATCTAAATATAGATTCCAAGGTTTATACTAAACTTTCTCTGATAAAAACTGTAATTCCCCAACCATAGTTACCCAGAGTCGGTACATTATTACATAACATTGTTATGATCACAAAAGAACAAGTCTCGAAAGACCGATTAGTTTAGTAGCCTTGGAAACACTAGATACATTCATAAGTATTACATTACATCATAAAGTGAAAAAAATACAACAACATAGTCTCCATAGTCCACACTCATATCCCCTCAGACTATCCCTACAGGTCAGTCATAAAACACTTCTTTACATCCTGAGAGAAATAAAACATAGAAAGGGGTGACCTCAGATGCTCAATAAGGATAACAATATAGAGGAAACATTCATAAATAAGTATAAAAATTTAAGGCAATGTATAACTAGAAAAAAATCCTTTTAAACTTTATCATTATCATAAAATGGAAAAAATAAAATGAAATAATTCCATTTACTTATTCACATGGATATTCTACTAGTAAAATAATCACATGCAATATCAATAACCACTTTCATAAAGATGGAATGCATAATGCCATACTTTCATAACCACATAGTAATGGCCTTGTGCCAAGACTACAAATAAGATTTTGCCAAAGCCTTGTGTCAAGACACTAGTTTGTCTCAAGATACCTACCAATGCATCTAGGAGCTATATCAGGCTCCACCCATCACTTACTATGTCCAATGCATTCTTCATATGAAAAGGTTTAAACATAACATAAACATTCATATTAAAACTAGCATACAAAATGTCAATAATTTATCCATAAACCATTAATGGTGTAAAAATAACACATTCACAGTCAAAAATGTCACAAAACCTTCAATACAATATGAAAGTTTTGTATCATAATAAATCGAATTTTAATAAGCTTAAAATCCATCAAAGGATGTTGACAGAGATGAAATCAAAACCTTTTTTTAGAGAAATATCTCTTTCGATTTTGAAATCATTTAAGAGTCACATAATTATAAGGAAAAAATTTATTTGAAAAATATTCTTATAAACTTTTAAGGGAATCTTTTATGATGTTATAATGGCAGAAAATAGCCGCACCCACTGTATAAGTTAAAAAAGACATTCTTACCTTAATTTTGTTGAAAATGTTATGAAGGACCTTGTTTGGAAAATAACGGAAAGATTCCATTATAAACATATTTTAAAATTAAAAAAAGGGTATAAATGACTTTAACCCATAGTCTAGTAAATAGTGAAAATGTTTTGGAATAAATTTTTAACAAACATGGATGTGGATGATAAATAAGTCCCAGTAGATAATTACATATAAACAACCTCAGATAATGAAGAGATTGTAGAATTAACCCTTACCTTGTACTTTTCCTTGTTCGAGGGTAGGTTAACCTCTTGAATAATGGTGAAATAATTGTTATTAAATTATACAAGAATAATATACGTTAATATGATATCATATATGATCTTTTAACACTGCTTTGTTAATAATATCTTAGTATTATCATTGTTTCGGGTGTTAAAAAATTCATTTTACTTTATATTATTAGTTACGTGAGTCATATTTGTTATGGATGGGATGTATCTTATTCATATCCAAAATCATATCAAGTCTTTAAATATTATTTTTAAACATCTAATGAAAATTAGTCTTGAATGGATACGATGGGGAATGAATCTTATTGCGTTCGTGGAGACGGTAATCCGTACGTACGCACGTGCAACAATATCATTCCTTTGATATTAAAATAATATATAATTGGATTGTATATAATATATAAAGAATCATTATCATTTTATATTTATTATTTACATAAATTAAACATCATTATTATACCCATCCAAATAATAATGTATTGAATAACAATTACACCACAACGTGGAGACAGTAAGCCATACATACGCACGTATGGTGACATGTCATTCAAAGGATGGATAGAATAATGAATTTGTTTGTACCATATTTATAATTAAATCCATGTATATAGAAGATACTGGAGTTATTATTTTAGAATGGAAACAACAAAGAAAGAAGAAGTGGAAGAAGAAAGGAACTTGAAAGATGTGATAAAATATTTACCTCTTCTTCGGGTTCTTCCTTTTGATTTGATCAAAAGGGCTATTTAGATTGGATTTCTGACTAAATTAAGGCATCA
The DNA here is from genome assembly GCA_963277665.1 of Viscum album. NCBI lineage: Eukaryota > Viridiplantae > Streptophyta > Magnoliopsida > Santalales > Viscaceae > Viscum > Viscum album. Next base: position 1,848,785,137 of record OY728150.1, read on the forward strand.
AGGATGAAGGGAGGATATTTTATAGGGTATTTGGCCAGAGTTTGGCTGAGCCAAATGTATTTGAAGGTGTGAATTAGAGAGAAGGGAGAGTTCCCTTTTATAGGAGGGGTGATGGGCACCTTAGGAAAAGCTAGAAATATTATTTTATAATAAAATAATTTTCGGTTTTATAATGGATAAAAAGTGGATTATTTTAAGGCTAAGGTGGGGATGGGTAGAAAAACACTAAACTAATAGGTTTCAGACATGTTTTGGTCACTATATTAACCTTATCTTTTATATTTAACACTTAGTTAAATAGTTTGACATTTACCATGTCTCTTTGTATTTTTATATTATATGGTTAATAAACTTACTATAACAAGACAAGATAACCTCAAGTGGATAATAATTCATATATATAACCTTATCTAAGTCATTTGGACAAACCTTAGATTTTTAGGAATAGAATATCAATTAATAATATAATATTGTTTTTTAAAAACTCTTTTATGTCAATTTTAACACTATTTGGTAATTGATTTCTGTGAAAATCATAACGGTATTATTACTTCCACCAAAATTCATCTAACCAACCCTAATATGTCATATTAACCTAAAAAATTAATTTAATTCATAAAAAGTCTCAAATTACATTTATTTGGATATTTATAATATCAATTATTTTAATATTTCATTAATTAGGTAATTACTGCATCATCATTGTGTAATATATAAATTAAATTATTTAATGTCTAAAAAATATAAATAAAATACCATTATGTAGGAATTTTTTTTAGATTTTTAATGAATATTTATAGTTGAATTTTACTTATGTAGAAACCTATATTAATTTTTTTTAGTTATTACACTTTGATTTTAACTCTTTTAACTCTTCTTTGAATTAAATAATAATAAATGTCCTATTCTAATCCATGTGGACCAAAGAGGTTCATATTTTATTACTAAGGTTGTTTTTGGTCGAATTATACTTATCCAATAGAATTAGGACATGTGTTAGGGTAATAATAATATCATTTTTACCCTTAATTATCATATTTACTTTTAACCGCGGTAAATAAAAGTAAAAAGATACTATTCAACAAAAATTATTTTTATCTTATTGAACCACATTTTAATCCTTTAAATTAATTGTGTCTCTCGTATTTTTTAAATTTAACTCACAGAAGCAGTAAAATTTAGTTTTTTCTAAATTTGCAAATACTCCTAGGAGGTAGGTAAAAGACGGTAAAAAGTTCAATAAAATTTTTATATATATAAAATTATTATAAACTTACCCCAATGAATTAAATTGATCCTATATATGTATTATTTATCTATTTTTACCTAAAATAAATTTAAATAAAATAGATAATTATTTAAATAAAAATTCAGTTTTAAACTATAACTTAGTGTTTTTCACTATTCATTAAAAATTGAAAGTTTTCAGAAAAATACAAAAGATTCACCCTAAGCTAATTTCGATATTCCAGATCCAAAAATGAAGTCCATTTTGAATGATAAAATTTATAATATTTAAAAAAGTGGGTATTACTATTCACAACGACTAGTTTGAGTGGTTGTAGTGTGTTAGAACTCGAAGTTGCGTGCAACAGACGCTATTGTATTATTCAAAGAGAAACGTACCATGGAAGCTTGGGGTGTTACACTCCCTTTATAATTTTATGACTCTTATAAAAAAATTAAGGGAAAATATATTTTCCTCAAGTATTATTTCAGTAGATCTTTCAAAAATAATTTTTCCATCTAAGATGAGTTCTATTGATGTTACTTATACATTATAGGGGATATGAAACAAGGATTCCATTATTTTTCTATCACAGAATAGTTTATTTTTAGGTTTACATGATATTTATGGAACCTATTTATTTCCCATGGGTTATTTTATGATGAAGTGTTTATGAACCTCATTTCCATATATGGGTTCAGATGCGATGAATGATCTATGGTCCTATAAAAGTCATATATATAGTTTTAATTAAGTGATGGGTGGGACATATATATCCCTCTAATTCCTTCATTAATGAATTATATCTCATGAGATAGTTAAGGGAAATAAGTCGATGTGCTTGATCTGTGATGGTAAACAAGTCGATATTCTTGATTTGTTAGGGGAAATAGGTGAAAGGCATAGTCCTAGAGTATTGATAGTTAACCATGACATATTAAAAGGTTATATATAATTATGATTATGCCACACACATTTATTACATGATTATGTGATTCAATATTTATTTATTAAAAAAATTCATTCTTATGGTTCATGGTAATTTTTATTCCATAACTCTTGTTTTTGATCTATGAATTGTTGGGTATGTACTTTTTATGTCATTCCCAAGATCACATACCCATATTTCTTATCTTATACATTCATAAGATAATGTATTTGTATCATCCATGTTTATCCTTACTAATCATTTGAGATTACCCTTTTCTTATGTTTCATTTCCATATGATATGAAGAAAAGTATTATGTGTGGTATGCTAAAAGGGATCCAATTATGAAGAATTAAGTGAGAGATGATGTAGATATTTTATGAACTAGTTGTTTAATTTTATGATTTTATAAATCCACTAGAGATTTATGATCCCCAGTCATGTATTTGTATAATGAAATGGATATTCATCTAAAAAGATGTAATATCAATACATGAAAATATTGGGTTGTTATAATTGGTATCAGAGAAAAGGTTTAGTTATGATTTAGAAACTAGGATGAGAAATAATTAATAAGAATCCCATAAATAAGATTATGGGAATGATTAAATACTATAGTTTTGGTAATTATTATGAATGAATTAGGTTAATCTAGTGTTTTAATACGCGGTTTCAGGATTTAAGTTATTTTATAAATTATTTTTTCATGATTCCTCACTATGGTTGTTATTTCATAGAAAATGTTTTTTTTATTTTAGTCAATGGATAAAACCCAAAGTAATCAAGTTAATTCCAAATGTGATGGAATATTCAATTATTTTCTACTTGAAAAACCATATGTTATTGGAGTTTGAATGTATAACCTTGAAACTATGCTAACACAACTTTCTTAGGCTATGAATCATACTGATTTTCCAAATGATCAATGAATGGAAAATAATACTATTGAATCTGTCCTAGGGAAACATCCACAAACTTTTAGTGGATCATCCAACCCACCAATGTCTAAGAGATGGATAAAAACCATTGAGAAAATATTTTCTATTCTTTAATGGTTAGGGTATGAAAAATATTTCCCAGTTATTTATCGTCTTGAAGGAGAGGCTAATCAATAGTGGAATATTTTCAAGAATATGTGGAAAGATGAATAAATTGAATCAATGGAATGAGAGTAGGTCAAGAACATATTATTCTATAATAACATTCCTCTTATTATTTTTAATAATATGGTGAATGATTTCCTTTATCTAAATCAAAATGTTTATAAATCTGTTGGTACATACAAGGAAAATTATACAAGACTTGTAAGGTAGAATTATCTTATTATTATGAAATGTGAACATAATACTAAGAGATTATTCACTGGATTAATAATATGTAACTGAATAGAAGTATCCATAAGTGACTTCAGCATCTAAGATGAAATTTTTCGATGTAATCTAATGTTGGAAATGAAAATTGGAGATACCAACAATTCCCATGGTTTTGATGAAAAAAATGAAATATTGAGCCTCGAGATAACTCGAATAAATCACATGGTGGAATACATTTATAGCCATCTACATGCTAGAAACATGAGACGAAAAATCAAGGTATGTGTTTAAATTGAATTGGGAAATTTAAATGTAGAAAGGTGGGTCATAAAGCCTATGAACATTAAAGGGAAATGAACATCTTCACTAATTCAATGGTGGAGAAGAAGATTCCATCTAATTCACCACCCACACTCCAATTTTATAAATTCATGGAGTACTAAATTTATTCCAACCAATGCATGAATCCAAAGGATTTATATGATCATTGAAAACAATATCAAAATCCAAATGTCAAAGAGAAATCACTTGTGATCATGACTGCCAAAGTGGGTAATGAGAACAACGGGCTGAAAGGTACAGTTACCATTAACTCTCAAATATCTAATGTCTTATTTGGTTCAGGATCCACACACTATATTATTTATAATGATTTTTCTAGGTGTATCAATCTATCACTTCAACAATTAGAAGTTGAGTAAGATGTGAAGACTCATAATGGAACAACGATTGCATCTCACAGTTATTGTTCTTCTTAGATTGATGTTTGTGGGAATTTACATTCAAATATTCCCATGATTACCCCTATAGTTGAATTCATTGTAAATCAAGGAATATATTGTCCTTCTATATATGGATCTAAAATTAATTTCAAAGGGATGTTAAATTTCATATTATTAATGAAAGTTTATTATTTATCGATGCATGGATGAATATGAACTTCCAATGGAAATTTCATCCAATTTTTGGGTCTTAATTTCTATACATGAAGGTTATATATTTGAGCTAGTTGGGATAGAAACTCAACTCTAAGGATAAACCCAGTTTATGTTAGTTTATTGAGGTTTTTACTAAATAGTTTTGAAGTATTCCACCAAATAGTGATGTTCAGTATTCGATAGAACCCATACCTAATGCTATACATATTTCGAAGACTCCTAATACAGTGTCCCCAATTTAGTTGAAATAATTAAAAGATAAAATCTAGGAGAATCATGATAAGGGATACATACACACTATTGTTTCACCTTGGGGTGAACCTGTTCAATGTTTTATGAAGAAACATGGGTTAATGCGTCTTTACATTGATTATCGAGAGCTTACGAAAATTACAATCAAGAACAGGGATCCCATTCCCCATATCGATTATTTATTTGATCAACTATGTAGACATCAATATTTTTCTAAAATTGATCTTTGTTCTTGATTTTATCAATTGAGTTCAAGAAGGAGGATATACTAATCACGGTATTCTGAAAAATTTATGGACACTATTAATTTATAGTTATGCCTTTTGGTTGTAGTAATGATCTTTATATCTTTATGGACTTGATGAGTAGCATCTCTAGAGACTTTCTCGATCATTTTTTGGTAGTCTTTATAGAAGATAATATTTTATATTTAACGAGTAAATATGAACATGAAGATCACTTGAATATTGTGATACTGACCCTTGAAAAGGATAATCAATATAGAAAATGTAGCAAGTATGAATTTTGGTTTCAAAAAGTTTCATTTTTCAGACATATAATCTCAAGTGTGGGTATATGAGTTGATCCTTCAAAGACAAATGTTATTGAGAAATGGCCTAGAAAAACCATGGTAACTAAAATCCATAGTTTTCTTCATTGGGTTTGATATTATCATATTTTTGTGGAAAATTTATATCGGCATTACAATCCACTCACCATGTTAACTCAGAAGGGTTCCAAGTTCCTCTGAACAGATGAACATGAAAATATTATTAGAAGCTAAAGAGATGATTTTTTAGTTCCATATGCTTAAATTACCCTTTAGTGGAGAAGAATATTTTATTTATTATTTGTCTTACAATAAGGTATTGGGATGATTTATTATGAAAAATTACATGGTTATATGTCACACCTCATGAAAACTGAGGGTTTATGAGAAATATTACCCAAATCATTATTTGGAATTAGTTGTGGTAATATTTCCAATAATGAAATGTATGCATTATCTTTACATAGAATAGTTTCATATTTGTACTAATAAAAAAAATAATAAGTACATATTCATATAAAAAGGAGTTGAATATGAAAAAAAATGGTTATAACTGATTAACGATTATGATTTATCAATACATTACCCCCATGTTAAAGAGAATAAGGTTGAATATTCATTTAGTAAAAAGGACCATTCTACATTATTTTTGATGAGGATAAAAAAGACTCAATATTTATTGATTTTCAAAGGATGGATCTAGAAATAATAAAGGAAGTGGAGAAATCTTATCTGTCCCAAATGAATGTTCAATAATCTATCCAAATGAAGATTAAAGAATCACATAAGAAAAATTTGGATCAGTAAAAGAATATGAAAATTATCATGGTGTCAACATTGATTGTGATATAATAATAAGTATCAAGAAATGTGTATGTGTTCTTTATATAATAGGTTTAATGAAGGAACTATTTGATGAGTCTTATAGTTCATCATTCTTAACTCATCATAGAAGAACAAAGATATATAGACCTGAAAGAATATTTGGTGTGTAATGGAATGAAGAAAGATATTTGTATGGTATGTTTCTCAGTGCCTGGTTTTTCAACATGTTAAGGATGATGGATTTAAATATAAGGGTATTTTACAACCATTAACAATACATGAATGGAAATGAAAAAACATCACCATGTTTTTTTTCATTAAACCTCCCAAAACTTCAAAAGTCGATATTGATATATGGGTTATAGTTAATTTCTATATAAAGTCTGATCACTTTATTGCTATTAGTGAAAATTTATCTCTTGATCATATTTCAAGAATATTTATTATGTAATTTATAATATTTCATGGAGTACCACTTTCCATTGTATCTGATTAGGATCCTTAGATTACCTCAATGTTCAGGTGAAGTCTTCAGTAGGCTCTAGATACAGAGTTATGTTTTATCCCTACTTATCATACACATATGAATGGTGAATCTAAGCGAACAATTAAAACTCTAAAATGCAGGTTGATATATTTCTCTATGGATTTAAAAGGTGATTGGGATCAACACCATCCTTAGGTATAATTTTATAATAATAATAGTTTTCTCTCTATTTGTTAAATGGATTCTTATGAATCCCTCTATGGAATGAATTGTACAACTCCAATGTGTTGGAATATAGTTGGGGAGCGAAAGCTATTGGAACCTAGTTTAGATAAGGAAATGGAATAAAAGATCAGATCCATTCAACAACACATAAAAGAATATCTGAGTCAACAAAAACATTGTGTTGAAAATTTTAAGAATGATTTGGAGTTTGAAGTGGGTGAAAGAGTATTTCTAATAATATCTCCCTAGAAAAGTTTTGTGAGATTTGGAAATAAGGAAAAGATAATCTGTAGGTATAGAAGTCCTTTTAAAAAAATATTCTCTGAGGATGGAATCTTATCGATTGGATCTTACATTGAATATATCTCAAGTTCATGATGTGTTTCATGTATCTATCCTATGGAAGTATATACCCAGTCATTCACATGTACTAAAAAAATAGGTAGTGCTGCTAGAACACGATCCTTCTAATGAAGAAAAACTGGTAGATATTTTCGATCAGATAGATAATGTTCTTTGATATTAGGACACTTATCTGGTGATTTTTTTCCTGGAGAAACCACCATTTTGAGGAAGTGACGTGGAAAATTAAGGATGTGATGATTTAGAGTTATTCTTATCTATTTCTATGGTGAAATTAATTTTGAGGGAGTTAAAATTTAACACCCTATGTTTTTATGAACTATTTTTTCAAATAAATTAATTTAACTTGATGTATTTTTTATGTATAGTACATTGTAAACCTTGTGCTACATGCAACACCAACATAGCATTTGTCATTCAGAACACAAAGGTTCTACTTAACATAATTTTATAATCGTAATTATTTAAACAAGATAATTAAAAACTAGACATTAGAATGGATGGTATGACCACAATTTATTGAATTATGAAAATATGGTGTAGAAATTTATATATAATTAACTCTTTGGTGACCAATTAATTATAAATGTTAATAAAAACCATTTCGAATATAATAGAACAATATTTTTCTCCTAATAAAATATTTAATTGTGCACATTTTTTTTATAAAAATGAATAAACAAATTAATATTATTGTATTATATATATTTAATCAAACATTTAACATTCATTCATGTGTTTTACAGACATGATACAAAAATAAAGCCAATTTTATACATAAGAGATGTATTTCTAAAAAAATGAATTTTCTCCGCTTGTTGAAGGTGCACTTTTTTAAAATATTGTTTTTGAAAATTTTATAAATTATATTTTAAAAAATAAAATTATTATTTGAAAAGGGAATATCAAAATTTACATCTGTTAAATTTTTGTTATTTTTCTGATAAGTTTCATGTTTTGATGTATAGTGGAAAAATATTGAATTTTATTTGAAAACAAAAATTCCTCTAAATAATTTATTATATTACATGAAAACATAGATTTTTTTAAAGTATAAATAGATCAATTTAAAATCATTTAATCTAATTTAGGTTATTGGAATCAATTTCATTTTTAATTTGAACATTAAATCATTCCAATCTTTTTTAACGTTCCCACTTTAAAATCCCATTTTCTCATTCTGTCAATAATATTAATTTTAAATTATTATTATCAAATAATGTGTTTTGAATTTTGAAAAATGGAATCATTATTTTGAATTAAAAGGTCTAAATTTAGTAAATATGTCCCTTTTTGGACAACATGAATAGTAACATTAGTAATTTTTATTACCAAGGTCAATGAAAAATCAGGCAATTAAGGATAAAATTTAATATTGTATACATTAGATAAAAACCCAAAATATTGGAAAACTATTATTTGATGAAGTTAATTTGACCCTTAATTTTTTTTGAAATTTAATTATTTAATGAAAACTTATAGGAAAATTACTTAGAAATTAATAAAATCATATGGAATGACAAAACATCACACTCTTACATTTAATAAGTATAATATTTTTTATAAAGTGATAAATAGAATATATAATCCACAATAAATATAATTATGAAATATAAATGGTTTATCTACATCATAAAATTTTATTTTTTAATTTTAGTGGGAAAATAATTTTCATAAATAATTACACAATCATGACATAGTAATTATTCAATAAATGAGAGAATCAATCAAGTGATAATAAAAATAATAAAATAAATTTAATTTGAATAAATAATTGTGTTCGTATAATTTCATATATAAATATAAAAATTCAGGTATGTTTTAAATTAATTGTTTTGATGTTTTCTTGCTATATTGAGTTTCTTAATGTCAATGTAACGAATAGTGTAAAAATTAACACAAATGATATTTTATGAAAATAATATTTTATTAAATAAGTTTAAATAATAAAAATCCTAAATTAGGAAATAGGGGATAAATTAGGGTTTAAAATATCAGAAATTGATCTTTTATTATTCAATTTACAACTTATATGTTAAAATATCCACATTTAAATATTGAAAATGATTTCACTGTAGTTAAAATCAAAATAGGTTGAATAAGAGTTAATAAAAATGATAAAATTTAAAATTACACCAAAATCTATCTAAAATATAATTACTTATGGTACTACCACCCTATACAAAATTATCTTTGAATAAAATTCAATTTGTATTCATTTTTATTGAGATCTAACTTATTATAATTTAATATCTTGTGAAATTCCAAAAAGTGCCCCTTAGATTAGGTACAAAAGGACACATAATACCTCATCTCATTACACAAATTGGAGACTTATATCTCTATGAAAATCTAAAAAATTATATTCTTCAATTAAATCTTCACATTTTGGAGCTTCTGATCCTCCCAAAAGACTAACTCTACAGTCATTTTGAGGCAATCTAAAGGAGTTATTTCGAATAAGAGGTAATCTCTCTAACTGATCAATCTATTTTTCTACTCTTCTATAACTTTTCTAAATCTATGATATATATCATAAAATAATTACTTTAGAATCCTAGAGATTCTAAATAATATTATGGTAATGAACACTACATTATACAACCCCTTTCCCATCGAACATGAAGTGAATGTATCGCTCATGCGTACGTACGACTTATCATCTCCACGTAGCGATACCATTCATTTTCTGTCACCTTATATTATGAGTTGGAATTATAATGGGTTTAATTTTTATATTAGTGATATTTTTACATTGTTATACTTCTATAATGATAATATCATATCAACCTTTTTAGCACATTCTCTTTTGAGAAATTATAATGGCACTCATGAGTACGTAAGAATTACCATCTCCACAATGAGATGTGATTTGTTTTAATATATATTTCTCATGGGTAGTAATAATGATTATTTTATTTTTATATATGATATATATATAACGTAATAATTAATTTTGAAATGATTATTCCATGATCAAAGTAGAAATATCAGGATAGCCAAACCAAAACATACCTAGAAAACAAAGAAGATATATCATATAATAGTGATATTAATTATTAATAAACCAGATATAAGGTGTTATAAAAAAATCATTCAAGGTATGATTGAGATATGTTTATGAAATAAATTTACCATAAATACATATTTATAATACATTTGGTTTTAAATTTAAAAGAGAATAACGAGACATATGGTAAGGGTTTTTTTATCACTTTTATTTTTTTAGGCCACATGGTTTATACAATACTTCTTCCTTTTATGGGGTGTATATACTACCCATGAATGTTTTTATGAAACTTAATGTTATGATTATGGTATTTAGTTATCCATATTGTTTTCTTTATTTATTTATGAATACGATTCTTCTGATTATAAAGTGGTAACGGTTTATTTCATAATCTCATCAATATATCAGATTGTTACATTTTAATTATCAATTAGGGAATATTTATATATCACATCCATGTTTTCTAAAAAAATAAAATTATATCTTAGTATTCCTCTATGAATATTTAATGTTATTTTTACCAATGTTTTATTTTTTATAAAATGGTTTGAAGAAAATATTTTGGTCGCCTTTTAAACAATTACCTTTATGAATTTGTTGCCAAAAATAGAAAAGGAATGTTTTCTTAACTCATAAAACATGATTGTATTTTCCCACCATCATGACACATTAATGATCTGAATATTACTTTATTACCATAATATGTTCTTTTTAAATAAAATTTCCATTATATTTGCATGAATCTGAAAAAAATGATTTCATATGTGAAAAGATATTTTCCTTAAGAATTATTTCATGGGATGTTTTAAAAATCATTATTTCAAATAATATGACTTATATTGAGGTTAGATATTATTTACTAGGGACATGACCCATGGATATCATTATTTTTCTATATCTGGATGGTTTATTTTTGTGAAGGAATGATATTTATTGAACCCATTTCTTTTCCATGAGTTTTGTTATGATGAAGTGTTTAAGAAAATATTTTATTTATATGGGTTATGATGTGAAAAATTATTTATGATACTGTATAACAAATATTTATAGTTTCCATTAATTTAAATGTTGGAACTATATCTACCTCCATTAAATTATATCTTATGAGATAGTTTAGAGAAACAAGTTGATGTTATTGATATGTGATGTGAATCATGTTGATGCGCTTAATCCATTAAAGGAAATTGGTGAAAGGCCTGATCCTTGAGTCTTGGTAGTTAACCATGACATTTGAAATGGTTTTATGTAGTTATGATGATTCCACACACATTTATGACTCAAACATATGGTTAAAGAATGAGTTAAGAGGAATTTTCATTCTTACATATCATGTTAATGTTTATGGAATAACTCATCTCTATGATACATGATAGGTTGTGTATGAAACTTTATTGTTATGATCATGTTTACATACCTATATTATTTATCTTATTATTTCATAAGATAATAAATTGATATCATCCTTGTTTACCCTTACTGAGCTTCTAAGATCACTATTTTTTAAGTTTCCACTCCACAATATATGAAGAAAGGTGTTAAGTGTGATATACCTAAAGAGATATAATTTTTATGAATTAGCTTGGTAAGGATGTAGATATTTTAAGAACAAGTTTTTTTTACTTATGATTTTACCAAGGAAAAATATTTTTACGACCCATAGTCATTTGTTTTTATAATTAAATGAATATTTATCTCAAAATACACAATATCAATATATGAAAAGATTGGTTAATTAAAGATATATATAAATCTAGAAATTTAAATACATTTATTTTATCCTCATATATAGGAGAGTAGGTTTAGTACTATTATAGCATGCAATCACTTCTCCTCTCTCATCATTTCATTGGGCATTGTTGTCAATAAGGTAGAAAAGTTGTAATAAATTTTAGCCCTTGTTATGGGTATATCTATTTTAATGAAGAGAATATATTTAGCTATAATTTTTAAAAGTGATAATCTATGATTTATATGTTCATGATCTATATTAACTGTTTGTAACAATGTATGAAGAAATATTTTTCATTCAGTTTTATGTTGATTTTTTGATAAAGGTCTAATGTAAAATGTATTGTCTGAGAAATTTCTAATAAATTTTTCTTAATATTTGAATGAAATTTTTCATAAGTCACTTCATAAGGACATCACATTATTATGGATCAATGATTCTAGTTTCATACACTATGTTTTCCCAATTATTTATAGAAATATTGGCTATGTAATCCATTGAGCGAGCATTAACATTTATTTGATTTAGGTTCCTTGGTTGAAACTAAAATCTAAATGGGGATATTGTTAAAACCATGTTTCTTGGGGATGTTATAAAGAAAATATTAATGAAGGATTTTTTATTAATGTGTTTCCTTTTGTTTCCTTATATGTATCACCTTATATTGTTTTGTATTCATTAATTTTTTTTAGATAAACATTATCAACTCTAGTGTATCAGACGAATTAAAATAGATCAAGTTCATCAGATTGATGCTATATGTATTATAAAATAATCGAGAGTTATAATTTTAAATGTATAACCAATATTTATTTCATGATTCATTAGAAAAATTGTTCACAAAAGTTGAAAATTACATTTCACTATTATTCATATAGTAGCAAACAACATGAGTACTGATGGATATCATGAATAAACATTAGGTCAAAAGATGGTGAATAATAGATGTTTGTACAATGTTTATGTTGTGACGATCAATGGAGTTCACCTGATAGGTGTGGTCAATAGAAGGTGTATATGTATATGTTTATTTCTAATAAGATGTCTAATATATGCTAGTCCAATTTTACCAATTTTCATCTTTTTTACAATGTAATATTTTTAAGATAAATAAAATTTTTATTGATATGTGGAATCTTGAAGAAGTGTGAAATAATCATCTTTTTTCTCATAAAATTTTATAGATACTATCTGATGGACTATTATGATACCATCCAATATTTTTCTCACATATGAAATTAATTGTAATATATTAGAAATTAAGGTAGTGAAAATTATTATTAAATAAGAATACTCAATGTTATTAGATAATGTAAACCAGACATAAACAGGTAACCAATGAAACATAGGAAACTATCATGATTGAAGTTATTAGATGAATAGGGTACCTGAATGAGATTCATCAGAAATTTTATATCAGATATAGAATCGATCTAATGGAAATTTTTCTACAGAAGTCTAGGAATTGGATTATACTCACTTATGTAAAATAAATTAAAGAATAACATTAAAGTAAATAAATTAGGGAGAATGACAATGAAACATAGTAACAATATACTGAAGCCTTTTGGTAAAGGTTATTATAGTTTTTTTAAAAACTGTTATATCATTTATCAGTGTCAAAACATACTCGGTAAAATGAATATAGTGCTATATAAGTAAATTATTTTAAATACTAGTTTTAATCACTAAATAGATAATTTTATATGGGTTTATATAGTATTTTTTACATAAAACCCATTCCATATACTAGATACATACACTTATAGAGTAGTGAAACATATAAATACATGCATTCCATTTGTTTTTCTTTTTTTACATTATCACATAGAATTTTATCAATAATTTGAGGTGAATAATTTACCTTTTTTAAGAAATCATAAAATTAATATACTACTACATCACCCCCTCTATCTGTATGTTATCACATAGATCATGATTTTTCCTTTTATTTTCCTAGAAATTATTATTTCTTGAATAATAGATCATTTAAAAATTTCATATAATTTTTTTTAATTAGGTCCTTACCAAGTCTTATATTATTTCATGGTCAAGTAATCATATATATGTTCTAGATCATTAGATATGTAGTTGGTGAACACACTCGTAGAAGTGGAAATTTTGATTTGGGAAGTAGCTAGTTTGAAATATCCAATCCAACTGTAGACAAGTTTCTAATTAGGGTCTATAGTAGAAAACACATAGATGAATATTTTTTTATAATATTATCACAATGGCTAGTACAAATTCACAATTTTGTTTCAATGGGTTTGGGGGTCTGGGTGTCAAAAAGTGAAACATATGGTTTCCCACTCTAGGAATGGAAGTGACCATGGTTAACTAAATCAAACAGAAGGTTTGAAAATCACATATTTTTTTGGTGTAACATCTATAGGTGTTTTATTCCCCATGGTGGAAAAAATATTTTATGTGAATACGAAACATGGTGTGGAATACTATAATCCTTTAGGTGAGGTGGCATAAAATGATACCTATAAATCCTATAGGCTCTCTATGATCATGGAGAAAGTCACGAGGGTATTTCATTGAATAAAAACATGAAGAACACACAAAAATTGTAAAAAAATGTTTCAAAATGTTCCATCCAATTTGATAGATTCCTTCATATAATTATTGGAGTTACCTAGTGTGTATTTTAAGATATCCATCGAAGTTGTAACCATAATTTTTCAGAAATATTGGGGTATATTTCTAGAACTCAATTACATACACTCAATGACATGGTGTGAAGGAACATGGAAGAGGGAATTTAATGTGGATATAAATCACGGTTAAAAATGGAGGTTCCAAGAAATTAGAGAAAGAGAAATTTAGAAATCCCAAATCTTAGTATAATTATGGTAGGAGACTGTACATGTTTTTTGGAAGTAGAAATATTATAAGTGTGTTTTTAATTATGATATTTTTTCCTAGAAGTTCTAGGAAACAATACTGAAGAGATATATCACCCAGGGAGTATATTTTCGTCATTATGTTTAAATGAATAACAATACACCCTCATTAAAAGTATTGAGTTCCCTAATATAGTAATGCAGTTATATTTCATTTAGTTCATTATAGTGAATAAGGATGGATACCGAGGAAACTCCCACCCTATAAAAAATGAATCATATAGCTTTTATTGTTCTTGGTACCAAGGCTGGTTATTGTGAATTATATATAGAGTAACTTAGTGAGTGGGAACATAGTAAAATAACTAGTTCAATTTACAACATTATTCTCTTGAGAGTGAAATAATGGGAGATATTGAAGTGTTCTTCATGTTGATAGAAAATGATAAAAATAAAGTATCATTCTAAAATATCTTTATTCAACTTTTCCACTCTCAAATTATATTATGGTATAATGGACCAAAAAATTCTTATTAATTTTTAATAAAAACTTGTCTTTTTTATCTTCTTTAAAAATGTGTAAAATCAACATTACTTTTATAATATATATCATGAACATATTTTCTTGTCATCATGACCATTGTTTTCATTGATTATTCCATTTCACATATTCATGGTTATTTAAATATAAATGATTTAAACAAATATTATAATTTTTTTAGTTTAATATATTTCAAAAAAATAAGATATATTAAACTGGATTCAATGAAATGGTAATAATCTTTTTTAATGGTATTTTTCATCTATATTAAAATCTTTTGATGTTATAGGGATATGATCTTATGATACCATTGATTTTATTTCCTTGGTTTGATAATGATTATGGGATGAGGAAATCATTATGAATGAAATTTCCTTTCCATGGTTTATGTTATGATGGATTTATTAATGTTTTTTATTTTATATGACATATATTTATGGTTTTCAATATGTGATGGGTTGGACTAGTGTTATATAGGATTCAAATTCATTTGGAAAATATTGATATCACATTATACAACAAAATCTATAATGTAGAGTGAATTATTTTCATTAAGGGTCTCCATCCACAGTAATAGTTTTTTTATTGAATCATGACTAATGAAATGATAGAATGGGGAGTAACTCAATAAATTATGGGACTCTATCCACTATTATAGTTTTTATAGTGATCCTTGAAAAATTAAATTATTTTTAGGTGTATTATTGGGTTATAAAATTCACAAGACATCTTTTTATTAATGTGATATTATCTCATGAAACATGATTGATTAATAATGATTCCTCAATATTTAAACACCTATATTTTTTAAATGTTAAAGCACCATTCCATGAACCATGATTTATGATCTATGATTGATTTTTTATCATCATATGTTATGATTATACTTTAATATAATTTTTCTTATCTTATTATTTCTGATGGTCATAAATAGATATCCCCAATTTCCCCCTTACTAAGAATCTTATATCTCTATATTTTATGTTTCCATTTTTCCTAGGCTATGAAGAATTGTTCTATGTAGGATGCATTTAATAAGTTTATAATGAGAGAACAACTCTATGAGATATATTTAAAAATATTCATGATAAAACATTATTATATATCTAGTATATAAAGACATTGAACATTTATAGTTTAAGGGAATGGATTATTGTGTAATATATTACATTGTCATATAAAATAGGGAAATATGTATGTATATATTTATCATATCACAAAAATAATGTAATGAAAATGTAATAGGGAAACCAAGATGATATCCCCCAGTCTTATGAAAATTGGAGAGATGAATAGAAGAATAAAATTCTTGTCTCACTAGACAAATGATTATTTTAATTTTGAATGTAGTAATAAAGGATTGAGAAAATAGTGAATTAAAGATCAAATGTTCTTAACTCACGGAAACCATCCTATGAAGAGATAAATTGAGCTAGGATAGTAATTTATAAAGAATAGACTTCTCACATGGTTATTAAATTTTTTGTTAAATAAATATCATTAATGTCCATGATGAAAAAGGTTATTCCCTTGAAAATAAAATTCCAATGAATATTTCATCATGTATAATCATATATGACCTATATTATATGAATATTATAGAAGAATAATTTATCATATGTTTAATTTATTTTATCTATTATACTATATATGAAGAGAATAAGACTAATGTAGTTTATCTTACCTTTAGAAAGAAGCTAGGAAAATAAGGGAGAAACAATGATACAAAGGGGGAAACATGGATTACTGAAATGATTTTCACAAATAAAAAGGATAATTAGCCCTATATTAAGAATAATTATAGATCAAACATTATGAGATAACATTTTACTAGTATTTTTATATATATCAAGTCTACAACGTTGATCAAAAGATATGGGTTTTTTATAATTACTAAACCCATTTGTCAACCTGAAGATGTTGAAGGTAACCCCTCATCTCATGTACAAAATATTTACTACTAATTATTAAATGTATCTTAAGATAATGGAGGAGATATGTTCCATGGGGATAAAATTTATATAAATGTGTTGAAATCATAGTAAGTGGGCGAATTATGATGTGCACACTTGATCATGTATGGATAATGTGAGGGGAAGTGAATAAATGATCCCTTATTTTACTATGTTTTAATTTACATTTAATTATATCTATAAATCTAAAAATTCTCCCAGGATTAATATTTATAGGATTTTTAATGCTCTATCATCCCTTATTATAAAAATAATTTCATGATTTAGTCAATAACTACAACACCAATTATTTTTTATATGGGTTGGATCCTTTATAGAAACATACACCTTAATGTGTTCAAGCTTCATTTAGTAATATATTATCACTATTATAAAAAAATGATAAACAAATTCCTAAAAATTAGACACAAGTATTATGTTAGCATCATCCACTTCCCCCTAGGATTCTATCATCTACTTCCCATAATCGAACCCCTAATGGTTTCATGAATATCTCAAAAGTAATGATTGTATTATTTATACTAGGAACCCTGATTCATCAATAGACCCCATTTTACTTCTCTAAAATATAGTCTATAATTTCATGATGTCATTGTATCATTAATAATGGTACCTTCTTCCTGAACATCAAATTAATTAATAATATCATTAACAGTACTTTCTTTTTGGTACTGCTGGATCATCACAGAATCAGAATGTTCAACATATGTTGAATAAAAAATAATCGACGATGTCTTATTTTATAATATTATAACTCATATTTTATTATATAGAGTTATTTTTGGGTTTTTTCATATTATTTTTAGATTCATAGATACTCTATGATGAAAATATATGTCCTTCATCTATCTCAATACATAAATGATTAATATATTGAAGCATTTTCTAATAACTTCTATCATTAATACCCATTTTTTTCAATTAATATAATATTTTGTTTTCACTCATTTAATTTTACAATATATTTCCTTCAAATGTTATGTATTTTTTCTATATTAAATCATAAAGATATTGTTTCCATATTAAAATATAGAAATATCATTGATTAACTATAATAAATGATTTTCTCATCCATACTCATTTAATTTAATAAAGATATCTAAAGTGGGATTTGATTTAATTATCTATGTTATATTAGAATAATCATTATCTCATAATTTATAATAATAATCAATGGAATTCAAATTATTTCACTCTTTGTATCTATGATAAAATAAAAAGGTCTTGATAATGTGGAATCTTCAATTATAGAATAAATCAATCTTTAAAACTCATACTCTAGGAATCATTACATCCCATAGGATATATGATTTTTTAAGAATAATATACTAATCAATGTACCATATTAAATATGTATCTCATTGTAAACATTCTATACGACATGTAACACTCATTATAACATGACTATATCTCATTTCATCAAAAAATATTTCAAATTTTACATCATCTCATTTTGAATAAAAATTATAATAAATAACTATAATTTTTTTTCCATAAAAAATATCACCTCGCATCACATTAATTATATACCAAAGAATATATTTTTATAGAATAACCAGTAATTAGGATTTTCATATATTCACATTGTACAATTTTATACATAGTATGTATAACATATAACACATCTCCAGTGTGAGAACAATCATTATACAATATTAATAAAATTTTTATATAAAAATAAATCTTTTCATGTATCTAACATCACTTCTCAAATAATAGCATCATCTCATTAGAACATACCACATATCAACATTGTATCTTCTATATTCATTTCAATTATTTTTATCCTATCTTTTCTCTCGAGGAAATTTTAATTACCAGAAATAAATTGTATATATCATAATACTTTAATAATTTTAAATATTAACATAAAGGTACATAATATTCATTATCTAAACATAAAAAATTTCCATTAATAAATTTCATAATTCCCTAAAAAATATCAAAACAACTTCTAATTTTTTCATATATAATCAAAACATCTTTTAAAGGATATAATTCCCCCAATAAAATGGCCTTTATGATGATTGATCCTCATATGGTCTCTCTAACATCAAACCAACATTGAATTGTAATAATAACATATCTCATGTTTCCCCTAACCATATAATGAAATTCAGTTCAAACTTGTTTTTTATATTGTAACTTTTTTCCTCATCATATAGAACATCTCATTAATCTCCATGGTTTTCTAAACAACTTCTTCTCCCATTTTTTTCAATGTAATAGCCTAATCCAACTATCATGACTAGACCCACTGAGGCCCACCTCAGAAACAGAAAGCTGAGTGTGAAACCCAAGAAAAAATACAATAGGAAATGGGATAGAGACAAGCACCATGAAGGAATAAACTGTAAATTGATTCATTAGCATAATGTATCGTTACACATGCACACAACCTACAACATGACAACGTGAAAACGAATAATGAAATTTTAAAAAATGTATTGTATAATCATGAATGTAATAACCTTTAGGGAAAATATTTGATTATGAAAATATAATTCAAATTTATAACGGGGAATAATACCTGACCTATAAAAAATTAATTCCCATCATGAAAAAATCCTAAAATTAGAAAAACTAAGGAGAGCCCAACTTCAGATATTTGAATCTGACCAAAAAACACGGTCAATGAACTAACGTACAACTATGATCCACCAAATTCACCACCGATGTGACTGTAAACTACACAAGACACGAAGAGTTACAAAATATTCCCTAAAGATGGTAGAATATACATACCCAGTATGATTCCCAAAAATCACCATGAAAAGAGAAAAAAATAGAGTAGTCTACTCATCATCGCCAATGAAAGATAATAAAAAATTGACACTAATAAAAAATTACCGAAACTTGATAAAAATGAATCATAAAAAATAGAGAATGGGGATCTGCAACACCACAACCTAGCTAAGAATAACGTTTCATCCTATAAATACAAGGGATCATGTCAGATTCCCAACACCAAGTGTACCCTCCTCAAAAACCATTTTTGAGTGATCACACCTCCAAACTAATCTCAATAGTTGAGGGAGTTCATTCACCACCAGTGAATTTAAAAAACCATATAAGATATAGAGTTTATGGACAGATCCTTGTCACTACCCGTCATAACTGAGTGACCATATACTCTTATGGAGGACCATCTCATTACTAGAGATCGATGAATAGGGATTACCACTTTATATATAGAGTACACTTTACCAATGTTGTATGGGGGTTTCCAACTCTATAATTTTAATGATTATGGGGATCCATTCTCTGATGTACCAAGAGAGTATAAACCTCAGTAACACCTTGATATTTACACCTAATCACTGCCATCAGCTTAATGTCATAGAGAGAAATTCCCCTAGAATAACCAATGGTTGAAATACTTATTAAAAGAGGAATCCATTACTCTATATATGTAAATATAATCATTATTTTTTAATCATGGATAAAAATATGAGCATTGTGGAAATATATATATAGGGTGGGAAAAAAAGACTCCAAAATTCCTCGATGGAGTATAATATGTGTACCCATGGGTAAATGGAATGTTTACCTAAGTCTAGATGTGTATGTATCATTCTATACCAATTAGTTTCCATTCCTCTAGATAAATGGAATGTCGATTCTGGGTACATGTACTATAGAGTATATTGTAGTTCTCTACATTTTGTCTAATCTAAACCATATACAATGTCCCATGCTTCAATACGCACAGAATTCCCATGTACAAATTTCATGTATGAGTACATTCTAATATAAAAAATGTGTTTCCCAATATACACTGTATGTGGGGAAACATGGTCTCTATGGCTCATACACCCTATACATGTCAAGCCATCTTCCAAGGAATACATACGGTGTGATCCAATGAACACACCATGTATTCAAACATGGAATCTTGGTTGTGTACTCTAAGAACATGATAAGATGGTAAAATTCAGGCCACAAGACATATAGGCCCACTTCATGGTGTGTGATATTTATCCCTTCATGAAAACCCAAACTTACACTTAGAGGGGAATACACAAAATGGGTTATTCTATAGTACAATCCATGTAGTCCCAATTTTCTCATAAATCCATGAAAATCACAGATTTTCCACTTGATCCACCATTTCTAATATATGTTCCATCAAATCATGCACATGAGTGAAAATCTAGGGAAATAATTGTCTAATCCATCATTTTTAGCTAGATTTTGACCACCAAACCTTCTCAAGGGTCTTCCCTATCGCACGACACAACTGAACCTACTAAAGGATTACCTTTAACTAGTATCCAATCCATTCCTTGAATGACTATGTTCTTCACAGATCCTTGAATGTTCCATGAAAACCATAAAAAAATTTATCGCATCAATATATTTCACCAAATAATGGTTTCAAAATGGCCTATTATCAGGTTATTATGAAATCACTAAACATATAGAAATTTTAAAATGGTTACTTGATGAAATATGAGAGAAATGAAATAAAACTTACAAGAAGAACAACTTTATTCAATTTTTTTGGGATGGCCTTGATTCAATTTAATCAATATGATGAATGGATAAATGATTAACATAAAAAATTTATCATCAATTCAAAACCCCGGAAGATAAATCCAAAAACTAAAATCAACCTATGATTCAAAAATAAATATTTCTAAAAGTATTGAATTAGGTTCGACATGTGATTAAAATGTGGATAAATATATATATTAAAAATTCTCTTATATATGGTATTTATTGATTTCCAATGAAGAATAGTGACGTGTCATAGTTGTTGGTGAGATCCACTAACCCCATCAACATATATGATCCTAGTGGTAATAATATGTTAGACCACTATCCAATATCATCATGAATACCCTTCCAGGACTCCTCCAAAATTCTCCATGATTATGAGGCTCCCCATATGATTTTCCCATTATTTGGTTTTAATAGGGGAGTGGATATGTCATTGATAATAATTTCTAATAAATTATTAAATTAATTTATTTAATTATTTTCACCCTATTACCACACATAAGCCACAATCTTGGGGAAAAAAATTATGTCTCACCGAGTGTATATCATGCATTATGAAATTAATGGAGGTATCAAAATATCCATCCAATTTACTACTATGAGGTTATTTAAATTATTTGAAATGGTATGTGTTATATAAATATATTTAACAATTTTATAATACTAATATAAGGATTTCCTGTGATCTTTAATTCCACGTCGACATAGTTCATGACTTCAAAAATATTCCTAAAAATATTCAAAATCATTACAAGGAATAAATATATTCATTACATTCTCCCCATGTTCATGGATTTTCAAACTAAAAATAGAAACAATTCTCACATGTGTGCATACAAAGCTCTCATATTGTTCTCCCACTCACAAGAGCTCTTCCGTGGCTAACAATCATAAACCCCAAAAAATCACTTTACCCTAAAGTGTCCTATACAACTAGTTATTAAATGAAGAAAGTCTTCTCAAACTCCCCAAAAAGATGTGGGGGGGGGGGGGGTTAACTCCATTGTCAACATCAAGATTATTCTAGTAGACCTCATGAAACAAGTGGTGCACATATATCGATGGATTCATCATTTTAAATCGACATGAAATTATCATAACAATGGTCACAATGTCTCATGTTGTTTTTGAGGAAATACTCATCAACATATGGATGACCTTAACCTTTTGAAAACCATAACCTCAATAAACTATAGGCCCAACTGGCTCCAACCAATATAGTGGTGTTCTAAATGGTCTATAGTATGTGGTCTCTAATGGCGCTACAATGATAGTGAAGTGGTAAAAGTTGTGAATTAAACTCCACGGATGGTAGATAATCATCCTAACTATGGCTGAGAACAAAAATTCAAACCAAATCATGTTTACCAAATCCCAAATGGTTATATTTTCATGGCTATATACATGGGGTACATACACCTTGATCAACTTACTCTAAGTCTCAATGTCATCCTCAATAATTTTAATAATCATGAAATGATTTGAGTATTACATTGGAAAATAATTTTAATAATAATTACATGAAGTTGTAAATCCCCTAGCATGCACAGGAGTCCCAAACACTCACTAGTCTCTTCTCGTGGATGGTTAGAATGTGGTCTAAATTGGTGAGTCAATCTATGAAAATTCAGATGGAATCATGAAAATTCATTAATTATTGAATCCCCATCAGGACGACCACATGGATACCATCCCATTTCAACTTCCATCCAGGAACCCTTTCCTACACCTATAGAATGGTGATACATCAAGAGTGTAACTCAATAAAATTCTACAACATCGATGGAAAACACTCTGGATTCTAACGAATCTTGGTACAACCACACCACTCTCGAGTTTATTATAAATGTAATGAAACATCCTCACCATATCCTATCACAATAAGAGTAGGGACACTACCTTTCCTTAAACAATTTTGGTGTGATTTCCACATTAATAAATTCAATCAGAAACATTCCCAGTGGTTTTCTGATCACACAATATCACATAATCTATATCACAATGTTGTGCCTCCATACCTCATTGAATAAGAAGAGGGATTAAATTATTTGAATGGAATTATTTTTCACCATCCTTATATTTATGGATCAACTTCAAGAGGCAAAATTCACTATCACCCCACTAAATAATAGTGAATCGAAAAATTTTCAATGACAATCCGATGACAATTCCATATCCTTGTGTGTACCTAATTATTTCAATGAAACAACAATTTCTTGCTCCACTATCACTCACATTCATGAGAAGAAATCTCTAAATAATTTTTCTTACCAAATAATGAATTGAATCTATGAGATATCACTGTAATGTTTAAACCCTCAAAGCATATCCCAAACCATCCTCAAGTGTATCACGTTTTCAACCTATAACTCCGAGTACAAAATTATATCATCACAAAATATTGCCATGAACTGATCCTAGAAGGGATATGGATCTGATTCAAAATCTTCACGAACTTTTTAGGGTGTTTTAACAAGGAAAATGTTATCAAAATGAAATCTAAATAGTAATTACACCTATTAGAAACCATTTTAGTACATCTTCCTCTTGAACCTAGATATGGCGATAACATGTCTTTAGTTGAAACACCTCGATGCACATCAACCCAAAAAAATGGTCAAAGAAGTCATAAATTAATGAGAATTTATGCTCCTAACTATAAGTCACCTAGATCAGATGACATAAATCCCCATCTAATCTCAATATCTCACTATCCTCCTATGAGAACAATACTAGATACTTTGGAGAAAAATTTGGGATTATAAATCCAATTCTCTTCAGAATCCTCAAACATCAACTCCTTTTATCCCTAGTACATGAGGTATTTTGAAATGATTATGAAGGTATAGGGAAATCCCTAGTTCATGTCTATAAATAAATAATATCTATATTGGGTGGTAAACATTAAATGTCCTCAGGGAAGACATCCTCATAGAACTCCCACATCACAGGAAATGATTTCTCATAGAACCCACCACTCCATGGTTCATACTATCAAAATGATATGGAATCAGTTATATCTTCCTACAAACAAGGTCATCCTTCCCTATATGATATTATTTATAACCAATGAATAGAATACAATGTCCCACTATATTAGGTACACTATCAAACACCCTATTTATAGTAAACTAAGCATGTAGAGAAGGAAATTAGTAAACACTATGGAAAGAACCATAGGAAATCACTGAAATCTATAGAAAGATTCCAAAAAGGATATCTCTCCTCCCATAATTTGGTCATACTTTTAGTAAATTTTTTGATCAATGATCCTCTTCTACAAGATCCTACAAGCATAAGGGTTGAGCATAAAGGCTCCACTAGCATCACAGGTTTATGAAAATGTGTTGCGACCAGGGAAGTGTGGCACATTACATTGTGCTAAAACCATAGCTGAAGTATAAATTAACATGTCACACCTCAAATCACACTTGAAGAATCTGGGTCACATGATCCAATAGAATGAATATACCATTTAAATTTCCATCCTATTAAATATAACAATTTCATTATCTGATACCTTATCACATCAAAATAACCTCATGAATATAATTCAATGGAACTTATCCACCAGACCAAACCATTATCCTATTTGGGGTGGCCTATATTTCCTATAGAGTTTAATATCATTTACCAAGAATGTATTTTAGTGGGGAAATATTTAATATTACTTGTATGTAGGAATACACCTCAAAAATAACTAATACATGGCACTATTGAAGCCCATTATCACCATAGAGAAGTCCAATCACTGAGACCACCATCAAGAGGGGTCCCATACAAGAACAGAAATCACACTATATGATCATGATAGTTATCTAAAACCTAATAATGGGGTCTATCTCAACACATAGTCTAGTTAGTTTCTATATTTAGATCCCATATTTTGAAATAAACATAAGTTTATCATATACTGGTGACAATAGAAAAAACGACTAATCCTTGAAGAATACTTTTCATGAGTGAAACCATATGGCCAGTCAAGGTTCCAAAAAGTTAGAAAATCTAATACATGACCTTTATATAATCCTAAACTATATGATGGTTTTAGTCATCACAATAACATAGTGGTCTCTACTTATAATAATTTTTTAATATAACATAATTTCAAACGTAATCATAATTAACTACTAGATCAATCCACTCCTCAACTTGTGTACGATCAACCAACTACATAACTAGAGGTGTTTTCACATGATGCTCAATAGGTGGAAGTAGTAATTGGTTCCCTCTTAGAGGAAACACCTCATGAATGTGACCCTTAACTAAGGCATCATTGATCAACTGGTCATCACCACATCACTTCCTCAAATACATGCTAGCTATCATCATGAAAATTAACACGATATACCATGTCCAAGGATCAAATTTGCGGAGATGAAACATGAAGTATAGTCAATGGAATCAATCCAATATGATTAATCTATAATTTATTTCTTAAAACTAATGTCTCAATATACCGAGTCATCAATTAGGTTGTTAGAGTCTTTGTGTAGTAATATGTTGGCCACCGGACAAACATAGGGTTCTATGGCCAAAGAGACACACATGAGTGCTATTTACCTATGTTTCCAACTACACCTCATAATTATTCACACTCTATCATACACATAATGAAAATAAACCATTGATACTACCATTTCATGATGCGACACATTAGAGCATGCATGAACCATGGAAAGCTGAGCGTGACACCTCAAGACTACCTCTAATATACTAGGCGAAGGTGAAAACCACAAAAATACAAAATAATACTAATTTTAGGCCACAACCAAATATACCTATACACACCCACAACCATCTATATGATATAGTTTAGAGGAATGAAAAAAACTATAAAATATATAGTATAACCATGCATGTGATAACCACTAGATAAAGCATTAGAGTATGAGAATATATGAAAAAATCATTAGGGGTTAAAAAAATTCCCAACTAGAAATGGCATCCCATCCTAACCAAAATCATGAAAAATGGAATGATGAATAGTTTATATCTCAAGATATCAAAATTAGACCACTAAACATTGTCAATGGACCCATGTACCACTATGATGCACTGAATTAACATCCAATCTACCTATCTACTATATAAAATATGTCACATTATGGAAAATTCCATCCATGATTATGTTTATAAATACCTAGTTGGATGACCTAAAATCACCAAGAACAATGAATCAAGAGAGAGGAGTCATCTCATCATCATGAAGGCATGCCAATAAAAAAAATACAACCAAAAAATTCACCCATATGTGCTAAAAAGAATCTCAAATGAAGAGAGAATATGTATATTCATCCCCACATCCAAGATGAGAATGATGTTTCATCCTAAAAATCCATTGGATCAAGTCCAATGCCTAACACCATGTACAACATCCTCAAAAATAGTGTGGAGGGACCACACCTCACTACTACTCTAAATGGTCATGGGAGAATTATCTAGATTGGTGAATTCACATTACCATAGAAGATAATTAGTGGATGGGAAGTTCTATGAAAATACATGTCACATAAAAGAGATAACCCACTCTTGTCTATGAATCTTGTGTAATATTTCAAGAATGAGATTAGAGGTTACCTATCCTTTCACTTTTCCTCTATAGATGTGTGGGACCAAACTTTTATGGGGGACCCACTACCCAATGGATTTTGATGTCATGGGAGTAACACTCTATACATAGAGGAAATAAACCTAATTCTGTATGAGGGGGTTGGAAACCCAAACTTTTTAATGAGTACTGGGGAATAGAAACTGGATGGAATAGGGTAATACTAACCTCAGTACTACATTAACAATTTCAATAGGTCACCACCACATGAAAAATGTAACTATGAGTAGCATCCCAGTAGTGTCACCTCATATCACATCATTAAAATCAAAACGAAGTCCACTGTCTTGTTTAAAAAAAATAACTACTTAGGATTTACTTTCTATAGGCCCAAACACATGTCTAGAGGAAGGATATATACAAGGAGGGATATCAAGGGTTACAACTTCCAATGAATGAATACAAGGTGTGTACCAGTGGTGAAGCAGTGTTTTTCTCATAGTCTAAAATTGCTCAGGTCTCACCATCTCACATGAAATTTCTTCCACTAAATACAAAAAATATCGACAAGGGATAAACATAATATAGAGGTCATTTAGAAACCCATTTTCCATATATATTGTATTGTGTACAATGGAAAATGGCATTATACTCATTTCAATCTAATATACACTTTCCATGCCTGAGTACATTCTAAAGTGCATGGAATGTGGCCCGCAGTACAAAATGTGTGGGGCCAAATGGACTCCTTATCATGTACTCCCCATAAACATTAATCCATATTCAAAGGTATACACAACATGTGATCTGATGAATAAGGTTTTGTAATCACGCTTGGATACCTGGTCATGTACTCCATGTATAAGCTGAGCTGACTTGATATGGGTAAAATGGAATGTGGTCCCACCAAACAACAAGAGATATTTTACTTCACATGGATACCCAAGATGGTAATTTTGGGATACAAAATAAGGGTTCTAATAGAGTATACTCTTTATAGTCAGGATGTTCAATGAAATGTATTAAATTCATGCATCAGCCACTCGCACTGCCTTCATTTCTAGATCCACCATCAAACCACATTAGTGATTGTAGAAATAGAGTTGAACCTATCAAACCCATTACTATTGGAAAAATTATGGATTCTCAGACCACTTGTGCTTATTTTATGTTTCAACACAAAGCCACACCACCACTACCATAAATTTAAGCCTTCAAACCATCTTCGAATCCATTCCTTAATCACCACTATTCATCACCACTCCTTAACCATTCCATGGTTCTAAATCCTAAAACTGAATTATTGATCAATGATGAAATGAATGGTTTAACGAAAATCAATTATTGGGTATTTTTCAAATTGATATCCAAATAGAATGTTGAATATTAAAACATGATGAAATAAGAGTGAAAAGAATAGAAAATAAATGAATAATGAACCTTAGAATGTTTTTGAGTTTTCCACATGTTTTTTTGATACAATGATTTACAAAATGATAAAAATAAATAAAGAATCCTTTGGGAGGGATATGAAATTATTTTCAGGACTATGTGTGTGTGATGTGTGTGTGATTGATGTAATTGTACCCCCAAGAACCTAATATAATAAATTATCATCAAAATCAAGGATGTTAATCCCAAACCCACAAATCAACCCACAATTATCAAATCATTATTTTTAGATGTATTGAATCATGTTTGACATGGTATAATAAAATATTAACAAATCAACATTAAAAATTCACCACCTCATGTTTGGATTGATTGATGATAAAGAATATTCTCATTTAATAGTCATTAGTGGTATCCACTAAGCCTGTTGGCATAAATGATCCTAGCATTACCGATCCATTGGATCACGATCCATTATTCCCATGATGTTATCCTACACATCTCCTCATCCACAACACATGGTTATATGTACAACATTATCATTTCCCATGACTATATTTAAATGGTGGGAGGGACTTGGTCATTGAAAATAATAACCTGAAATAAATTTATTTAATTAATTAATTATCATTTATCCATAACAAAACGTTATCCAAAAACCTGACACACATAAATGTTATTTCTTTCCTAGGGTAAAAGCTACATTCCAGATATAATGGGGGTCTTAAAATCACCACTTGGGACACCATTCTTGAGTTATTACATTAATTAAAAATATATATCACATATGATATAAATAAAATTGATATTTTTATTATATCATTACCAGGCCTCCTTGGGCCCTAAAAATCCAAACCGACTCTAAGAATGAATTCCAAAATATTTTTTAATATATTAAAAAATATTACATTAAAGAAATAGAGAAATTAAACTGTCACCATCATAAAATATTTTTTGTCCCATATAGTGAAAACATACTCAAATGTGATGATACTGATCTCTCTTTTGGGTCTCTTAATATAAAGGTCTCTCTAGTATGTTCCCATAAAACTAAAAAACCTGATCCCCCAGGAATCACAGACTCACAATGGGTCATCTCATATTGGTATTTAAATTCCTCAAGTACCCTCAAACTCCCAATTGGGGGGGGGGGGTCTTAAACCCCACCTTCAACATAAATATCACCATAGTACACATTGTGAAATGGTTCTTGAACATATCTCTATGGATATTCCATGATGTGTTATTTGGGGGTATATAAAAAGTTGAGTGAAGGTAGATTATACTCACATATACTTATTAAGGAATGAGTGAAATATTTGATGGGGTTTCATTGAGATATTTTTTTATTCTGGTTCCTAAATCTCTCTACAATTATATATCCCAAGGGTGGTCTTCAATGTTGATGGAAGAAAAAGTAGCAATCAGGGGAGGTGGGTTAGTTGGAAACCCCCAACTACGGGGATGAATCTCCAGGTCGATGGATCTTGTTTGGTGGGAGAAATGAGAAGGACTGGTCCTGTGATAGGTAGTATTGGATCATTTATTTTTAGTTTCAGAACCTTTTATGCTCTAGGAAATTCTATTGAAGAATATGCATGGGCTGTGGTAAGTGGATCACGATGTGAAAATTTTACAACACAATCATTGTTGGGGTTGAATCTGATTCTAATGTATTGGTTGTGATTATTTTTTTGAAGGATATAACTACATGATATATGGTTAATATTATAAATATGTGTAGGTTGATTATTTATGAGAGTATTGATGTTGTAAAGACATAGAGGGAATTAATTTTTCAGCTAATAGTTTTTCAAGAAAAGGGGGTACCGACAAGGTTATCCTTTTATATTTTCAAACTGGATATATTATGAATGATTGTTTGAAAATATTAAGGGTTTTCCCTTGTTCTAAACTACATTCTCATATATGATTTGGTTTTTTGTTATTTTTATAATAAAAGGATAATTCTCAGTCACAACCATCATTGATACCAAATCTATAAAAACAAGTGTTGTCTCCCAAAAGAACCAACCAGTAAAATATTGGTCTTCAATATATATAGTATGTGGACTGAAATGGTGCTACACTGAAGAAGGGTTTTAAAATTTTTTGATACACAACTTTCACTGATGGTAGATAATCCTTCCATTAATGGAATAGAACAAATATGAAACCCAATGCATGTTCACTGGAACCCTAATAGTATACTTTTTTCTGGACATATATCTTGTGAAAAACACCATTCTGAACCAACTGGGAGTCATAATGTCCCCCTATTCCTCTCTATAACTTTTATATGAAGTCATCATCATTGTTCAAAACAATCCTCAAGGGAGTTATAGGAAAATGAATATTCTCTTTCTTACATAGGTATCCAAAACACTCACAAATTTTTCTCTCAGATGGTTAGGAAGAGGTTAAACATAGTGATTCAGTAAATGAAATTTAAGATAGCATTGTGTCCCTTTGTTAATAATTGATTCCCTTATCATGAAAACCGTAATGATACTATTCCATTTTGACTTCTTCTTGTGAACCTCATCCTTCACCAATAGACATGTGAAACCTCAAGATTTTAACTTATAGAAATTCTATAACATCATTGGGAACCAATCCTAATTCCAAAATATCATAGTAAAATCACACCTATATTGGGTGAACTAGTAATGGAAATACCCCTCCTCGGTCTCTCCCCTCATAGCATGACTAGTGTCACTACCCATCATTTAACATGGATGACGTCCTTCCCACATTCAAAAAATTCATCAACAATATATACAGTTGATGTTTGGTCCCGTAATATCTCACAATCAATATCACCATGTTATTACTCATAACCTCACCAAGGAAGTATATGGGTAACAACAATCAAGAAAAGGTACTCTACACCATACTCAATGATATTGGTAAACTATAATGGGTTATCTTCTCCAACGAATCATCAAAAAATGTGAACAAAAAATATTGTTGTAAAAATACACTACCATGTCCTCATCCTTTGGTGGATCTCAAGGTGGAATTAACTCATGAAATCTTGATTCCACTATCACTCCCATGTCTAAGAATACAATTCCAATGATGTAGAATTTTTAATTCAGAATTGACCCTATGAGATCTCCCCATTAATTTTTAACTCTTAATGAATTTCCCAAACAATCCTAAAGTGTATAATTTTCTCACCCTCTAATAATGAGTACACAAGGATGTCATCATTGAAGACTATCATGAACTAATCCAATAAGTGTTAAGGATATAGTTCATAAGTCTCATGAACTATTCTAAGGAATTAAACATGAGTGTATCACTATGATCTCAATGAATCTATAGAGACTCTATGAATCCAAAATTGGTACATCCCCCTTTTAATCCTATAGCTTGTGATAAACTATCCCATGGTAGAACTCCAAGAACTAATTCACTTCTAAAAACTGGTGAAAGAATTATTAAGTTATAGGGGTGGATAATCCTCCCCAAAATTCACCTAGATTAGGTGACATAAGTCCAAAAATAAACTCATGCTCTCATATTTCTCATTGGTGAAAAAATAGGAAGCCCAAGAAAATAGATTGGGTCTAAGAAGACACTTCTCTATATATTCCTCAAACCACACCTATAATTATCAAAGCTACTCGATTTCATATGATATTATAGATGATACATCTAGATATAGCTGGTGTATGTCCATGTAGAAAAGAGACACATGATGTGGAGGTGATCCAATAACATTCTCATGGACGGTGTACTCATGCTTCTACCACATCACATGAATTGAAATATCATAGCAGCTAATACTCCAAGGGTCATACTACCCAACTAATAAAAAATCATTTGTATCCTCCTATAATGAAGATATTACTTATCATATTGGGATTCCTTCTTTCCAAATAAGGGAAAACCCTATTGCACAAGCTCAGGTACACTTTGACCCCAACTAGTAATAGAGAACATATCATAGATAGAAGAACACAAATCTATACTCAGTTTGAAATAATTGAGACTCAATGATGGTTATGGAATGATTCAACATGAGGCCCTCTCTCCACCCATAATTGGTACACAATGTTATTAATAGTGTGACCACTAATCCTACTTTTTAGAAGCCTCTAATCATAATGGTATAGAAAAAACTTCTCCACTAGAATATCAAGGCATAGAAAATGTGTTGCATCCTATGAAATGTGTCTCATGAATTTTTGATAAAATTGAAGTTGGAGTAGAAAAGACACATGTAAAAACTCAAACAAAACATGAATCCTATAGTTTATAATCTCCCACCCCTTGAATTTATCATTTTTATTTTACTCTTGTTCACTATAACTGATGATTTATTTGACAACTTAGAAAATCAAAAAAACCAAAACCATACATTTCAAAGGTACTCATCCACATCACCTCGAAACTATCTACATTGGGTGGAACTAACTAATCCATAGAGTTTTATATCATGTCACAGGAATGATTCACTACGGGGGAATTGTCCCCCTTCATTGTGTGTCTGATGCCACATCACATATCAAAAACACAGGTCTCTACTTCCACCCCATGTTACCATGATGAAATCTATAATCCATGATCACTATATAAAGGGTTCATATCTAAGTGGGACCTTTATAACACATGACCATTCTGTCCCCCAACTGACTTAGAAGGTTTCTGGAACTCCACAAAACCTGGGAGATATTTATCAATGGAACCCATGATTATTAATCAATATAAGTGAAACATATGTTCATAAAACTTGAACCGACTAAATCTCCATGAATAAGACTGGTTTTGAGTGAAATCATTTGGTTGGTCAGGGTTTTCACAACCCAAAATACACAAAACAATACATAGATCCAATCCTCAACTACATGGTAGTCTTGATCATTGTAAAAATTGAGTGATATCTACCATTATAACTTATGAAATGTTCTAACATTTCACGCACCATTATATTATATTTATGGTGACATCGACTTCTCAACTTGTGGATGATCATCTGTGAGGAGTAATGGATTATGGTCCCTGAACTTCCTAATAGTTGGTAACACTACTCGGGGCCTGGTTGGAGAAACACCTCATGAATGTGACTTGATATTAAGTCATCATCATTCGACAAGGCTTCATCATGACATATTCTCAAAATACTATTTAGTGGTCACTGTGGGGACAACATCAAAATAAACATGTAATAACATGGTCAGAGAACATATATTTTTAGTTAACCTAATAATTGTAGCTATATGACACAAAAAATATAATACATGTACCATTTTATCCCTACAATCGATGTCTCATTATGTCGAGTTAACAAGAAGGTAGTCATAGTCATGGTGCATGGATAAATTGGTTTCTAAATCAACATTGGGTTCCCTAGAATATGAGCCACTCTCAATAATATATGGAATGTTTTACCTTTGTTACGATCTAATCCTTCACATGGGTCCCACTCCAATACCGATCTGATGAAGGAAAACCTTTGATACCACTCTATCATGAACTGACCCATCAGGTCCTATCATGCTTGTGTCAATCGATTTAAAAAACCCCAATATTTCTTCTAATAAGAGAGTGGTTGGAGAAAGCACAAGGAAGTCATTAAGTATAGTGGGAGGAAGTAGCATAATGTGTGTGCAAACATGAATAAGACTGTTGATGTCATGCCTCCTATCCAGATCCAAAAATGAAAAACCACACATAATAAGGAACCTTGATTTACTCCCAATCCATGACTATGTCAGTAAAATCATGATTCTATCACCAAATCTTGTATCATGACCTATGTAAATGATCTATTGTGACAAATATTGAACATGAAACAGTAGATTTCTAGGTAGTCATCAAACCATATTCCAAAAGAAATGTAAAATATGATCACATGTAGAATTGTGGGAGAAAAAAAACAAAAAAAATTGGGAATAAACCATGTATGTGTGAAGGATGCCCTTGATTCCTCTCCAATAGAAAAATGATAAAAAAATGAATAAAAATAATTATCCCCCAATACTTTATAAACTTACCCATAAACACTATATATTTTATCTTTGAATAAATCTGTTAGTGGATTGATCAATGTTAGTCATAGGATAATTAAATAGAGAAAAATTAAAATAAATAAAATGTTCTACCTTGAGTTTCGATCAATCATTAACGAAGAATGGTCCTATATTTCTATCATTTGTGAAATCCTTGAACTCCATTGGAATAAAAATCCTCGATCTCTATCCATTATCATTTTCTAGGAATTATATCAACTAGCAGTCATCAATATATCCAAGGTTATACAACTAAACCTGGGATCTCATCCTAACTATATCTTTTTTGATGACGACATGTCTCTGTAAAAATGTAATAAAGTAAATATATTAGGTTAGTTATTTTATTTATCCCCCCTCGATGATATTTTTACAAATTTCCATGAATGAAAAACATACTGTCATGCTTAGGGTAAAACCCATGTTCTATACTCAATAAGGCTATAATATTTCACATTTTAGGAGTTTTTCACTATTTCAGAACAACAATGTGCATGTGATATTTATATATTCAATATTCTTAAAATATAAATATTGGGATCACCAATCCTCAAATTCATTCAATGTTTGGGAACCTGGCTCCAAAAATATTACTAGAAATATTCCAAATCATTACACTAAAAACAATGATACATTTCATTCTACCAACCTTGAAGTAATTTTTTCCCAAAAATTGAAAATCCTACTCACAAGAGATGTTTTAAGATCCTAACTAGGTCTTCTACTACCATGATACCCCTCGATGGATTCTCATGCTATCAACAAACACACACCTAATGTAACAATTTCCTACAAAGTGTCTTCTACTATCAGTTATTGAAGTCATCAACTCATTGAAAAAGGTAACTCCACCTTCATTGATAGGTATACCCTGGCCAATTTCATACAATGATTAATCAACAATCTTCCTCAGCTTTTACATATAGAGAACACCAAGAAACCAAAACTAATGTGGTCATGTGGTTAAGTGGTACACCACCTTGCTAACCTAACATAGTAAAAGGGAAAATATTAAGGGCCTACTAAGATAAAAGATAACCTATCACCTTGGATAAATCTCTACAACTCTTAACCTACAAGGGTCTAGTTCATAAATGACTCCCGAAATTTGTGGGTATTCCCCCTCTACCCCTTAATTAAACTTCACCCTTTAAAACCATTATTATCACTAATATTAGGAACTCAGTGATGTAACCCATAATATTCATCCATTATAATAGTGACCTACAAGGTCCATCATAAATGGCATCAAAAGGGTTATACACTAGTTGTAAAGTAGTAATTCTTTTTGTATACAAAATCCACTTATGGTAGATGATCCTCCTAGATATTGGTAGAAACTGACATGAAGACCCAAATCTTGTTCAATAGATCCCAAAAAATTCACTTTACCTAGCCATATGACTATGATAAATCACTGTGTTAAACTACAACCTAGACCGCAAAGGACTCAAAAATCATATCCCAAATAATTAAATAATGAAAGAATCATGGTCTTCAAAAATAATCAAGTTAATTCCATGAATCTAGACTACCTATAGTATGTGAAGTAATAAAAAAATATAAAAAAGCATAAATTTTCACTACTTATAGATAGGTGAGACGCTTAAGTGTTAAAAATAAAAAATCACCACAAATCCCATAGTTTTCCAACTTATTCTAAGGGATACAAGTACATCCTCACTAATATTGGATAAAATTATAAGGGGGAACAACATTATTCGAACATTTTTTCATAGAGTGACTTGTGTTTGCATCCATAATTGGAAAAGGATGAATCAATCCACCCCATTGGAAAATATATTAAAAACACATCTTATTTATAACTAGTCATGAAGGTTATTATAATTGATATTATTGATCTATGAATCCACACATATTGAATATGGGGAGGTGTAATGTCCATCAAATAGAGGTAAACCACACCATACTCAAATATCTAATGTGATCCAAATCAAACTTCGAGAACACATGTATGGCATTGAAAAAGATAACCATGAACTAATCCATGAATAGTTATTGATCATGTCCATAAGCCTCATGAATCTGCAATGGAATTTGACTCATAAAAGGGTATCACCATGAAATAAAAAAACCATATTGGCTTTGGGAAGCCACATATGGTATATCCTGTAATAAAAACATAGATAGTGATAACTCATCTGGAGGTTAATGTTTGGAAAACACTTTTCCCCTAACCATTGGTCAGAATTTCAATGATTCTTGAGGGTGTATACCCTTCCAAACATTAACTGGTTTTAGGGACGTCAATCCACACCCTAACACAATAACTCCTTAACCTCTTAGGAGAACAATACTGAGCTTCTCGGCTGAAAAAACTAGGTCTTTCAAATTCCTTTCTCTAAAGATCCTCCAAATACTCCTATAGCTCACAAAGCTCAATATGGAACACTTGATATTCTTTAACAAATATCAAGGTAGGTCCCAAGGTTCATGAACAATACTGAAACTCTTCTGATGGGGAGGTACTAATGGGAGGTACTCATGTGACACCCTTAATTTATGTGCCTTCATACTCATCCACTATTGAAGTAATCTTATATATCAAATAATCCTATACCCCAAGGGTAATACTAGCCATATGATAAGGATGAAACCACAACATCCTATGAATGACATCATCATACCCAGATTGAGGATCACCCCTTTTAAAAGGATGAAAACTATATCCAAAAAAATAAAAAGAACTTATGCACTCACTTATAATAATCACTTGAGCATGGATGGTAAACCACCTTACCATAATGAAGAATAAATCAAATGGTCTCATAGCCACTATGGATGGATTCAACATGAGGATCTTTATTCCCCTAAGAACATGTCCCATCGTCATTAGATGTTTGCAATCACTGATCCTCTCTATAGGATCTTCTAAAACAAGGTTCTATTAAAAATGAACTATTAGAAATTCTAAGCATAAAATTGGGGTTACACTTAGTGACTGATCCCCCATGACCCTATGCTCAATGAACAACTTGGGAAGCGAAGGCACATGTCGTACCACAATTCATACATAAAGCCTCTTTCAGTTCACACTCCCTAGAACTCTCCTTTGCATAGATCACTTTTTAACCTTGACTAGGTCTTGCTCTGAATCCTTAACATTTCAAAATAACCTCATACTAAGAAGTCGATGGAACCCATCCACAACACCTCAGTATAATTGACTTTGGGAAGAATATATTCACTAATGCAGTTATGGATTTCATGTCTAGAACACTTCTTAGTGGGGGAAGAATACATTTTTCTTGAGAGTGTGAAGCTATGTATACTATTAAAAATATAGGTCTCTACTAAAGGCCTACATTTCAATAAAATTACTCCAAAAAGGGGAATAAGGGTGGTTCGAACATGAATCTAATAATACTACAATAAATGTAGAATGAATACATATCAAACCATGAAACAATCTTGGTGCATCAAGGTAAAATGTATGTAGTTCATGTAGTTATCCAATCGTCTGGCCACCATATTTTCATGCCTAGGGAGGTACACCTATGAGTGGTGGTGTTAGAACCATACCAAAATAACAGTCACCTCATTCATCTCCCCAAGATCCACTATCACATCTGCCACCCTGAGAACCTCCCTTATCCGGAACAACCTCTTTCTAGGAGGTTTTTTGATCGCCTCTCATTATGTTGAAAATTGAATAGTATATTCATACATGATATATACTCTTCCATTATAAGTATATGAATTTATATGCCTCATGGAAATGATATGTTTCCAAGGCCTGCGAGAAAACCTCAATTTCGTTACTTACATCGCACACATTCTATTAGTAGGTCTTGCAGACCTTTCTACCAAAGAGATACTTACCTCAAAATTTCACGATACAAGGTTGAATCGTGTAAATCATCATTCAGTACCAATAGATACATCCATGGCTATGTCAGACATGATTTATCCACGTGAATTAGTGAAGGAGGGTCTATGAACTGATCAATGAGAAAAATCTCCTCTTGATGACCTTCATGAAAAAAGAGAACCTCATAAAAAATCCCCTTCAATGCAGTCTCATCACTCATCCGTCCATACTCTCGAATCTACTGTGTAAACCTTGATGTTTTTCATCATATAAATATACAGTAAAGAGAAAATACATACCACAATAAATGAGTATATCTAATGAGTTGGCACAAGAACATGAAAACCACAACCCATTTCTATATGATGAATACACCATAGTTTTTACAATAAAATTTTTCCTACATTTACCATGTCAATAAGTATTTCATTCGATTCTAGGTTATTGGATATGCTGGACACCATAAAAACACTAGATTACCTAGTCCGAGATATATGCTTGAAATATTTTGACATTATTTCCTTAGCACCATAACAAAACCTCACATTTGGACAGAAACACCATTATATAGTCCAAGTCTGGAACTCCTCTAATAACACACTATCATTTCATGACCCACTAGAGCCCACCTATCCTGTGATAGGATGAATGTGTCTACCCCAAGCCTACCTCCAGTGGGAGAGGTTCTAGTGACTGGTGTTGAATAGGCATAACAATCATATAGGAGGCCTTTACATAATGTACCTATATCCACACACACATTTACAATTCAACACAATTATAAAATTTAAGATACAAATGATACCAAATTCATGTATATATCTAAATCCCACAATCATAGTACAAAAAAATAATAAGAATCAATAAGGACCTAATACAAACAGACTAAAAAATGTAATGAAGTCGAAAATAATATTAAGGTGGGACTATGGTTAAATGTGACAACTAGAACGAACCAAGGTCTATCTATACAACATCTAAGTTAGTATGCTTTTGGTTCACTAAGAACTCGATCGAATGGATGGTCTTCTACCTAAGACATGACATGTTCAGGTAGAGCCCAATTATGGCTGAGTATAACAATACCAATTAGTATACCCCAAAACATCTGGGCATAATGTATCAAGATTAGGTAGATCATCACTATATAGGTATGTTAGTAATGAAATGATACATAACTATAAACATGAATAACCTAAAAAACACATAAAAAGACTAAGAGTCATAATGTTATCAAAAACTACCAACTATAGATCTACCCAAGTCTTCATGGGTAATGATCATCCAGTTGAATCCACTCCTTGATCTATGCTATCACTGACTATACTAATCCAATAGTTCAGTATTTTCAGGTCCAGATTAGATGAATGAAAAAGTAAATTGATAGGATTCATTTGAGACACACAATATATTAAACTAATACCTCATCAAAATTATCAAATATCTATACACAGATAGGGGTGAACACCTAGGGATAATTTTGGGACACTGCACCTTATAGGATATATCCAACATGAAAGGGGTTTAATTTTCATGTAAATGCGGGTCAAGTTGATTCCAACGACCCCAACTCGAGAGCATGATGTAAATGAGGTTTCTTTAGGACTCTTAGAGAGATGTGTTCTTTAATCTGTTGAGGGGTCTGAATCTTAATTCATTGATCTAGATTCAACACTAAACCCTCATAGGAGAATACTAAGACAACTCACTATAGAAAAGAGGAATCACCCACAATGAACTAATACGAGAATGCTGATGAGTGGACACTATCCTATGATGAAGACATGATGCCACACTAAACCCCCATAGGAATGGACTAAGGGATCATAATCAACTAATAACAATCCAATAAAGCACAAACATGTTTAAAATGTATTATAACTGAGGATAATGATGACTCCAACCTATCCTTGAAGGATTGAAAAACATGTCCCATTGAGAACATGACACGACTCACAAATCCTATAAATTCTTATGTCTCACACTCTCAAGATAGGAATTTCCAATATTAACGTAGTGTACACTTAGGAAAAATGAAATGTAGAATGATGAGTTGGAACTTTGTGATCCGTTTTCCTATAGTTGTACACATCAAATGAACACGATGTTTAGGGCCACATGGCCACCTAGGAATGTTCACCCTATACACACCTATCAATATTCCATGTCTTACATGAAATGTGACTTGGAACACATTGAATGAAACACTACATGGATTCCTAGGAGTGTACTCTCTATATATGGTAATCTAGTCAGATAAGGGTTATATGACATGTGAGACTAGTCACAGAGCATGTTATACTAATCACTACTTATAAACTAGAAAGCTGCACATAGGGAACTACACAACATTTTTTCATAGAAATACATGCAATTTATTCGAGTTCTTCACAAAGAATATTTTATTTTTCATGTGTCTTAATCCATTACTCTATACCATCAAATATTCTATGATTCTCATAGAAGAATATGGTTCTCAATACATCCATGTTGGTTTATCACCATCAGCTGGATTTGGACTATAAAACCATCAACCTTACACCTCCTATAACCTCAACTTATAGGGTATGAAAATACACTCATAAGGAACTCTGAAATTCCCCCAATCAATTACTATTGTAGTCAAATCATGATTATGTTTCCAGATCACAAATATTGACCATTGTAATTTTTTTTTCACCAATAATCTAATGTTGAACTATAAATTTTTGGGTATTTATTAAATTTATATCTAAATGTAATGTAAATGATGATAAAAAATAGAATGGGGGGGGGGGAGAGGACACAAATAAAATGTTTTAAATGATCCTGAACTCTGTTTGAGTTGACCATGATTCGTCTCCATTAGAATGATGATCAAACTAAAAATCAAAATAAATATTATCCCCCACATAATGAATAAACAGACACATACACATAATATGTTCAATATGAAAATAACACCATTTGATGATTGATCTATGTTTATTAAAGTAAAACAAAACAGGGATAAAATAAATAAATCAAACTACATACCTCGAGTTTGGATTGATCATTGTTGACGAATGGTAATATGTTTCCATCGTTGGCAGGATCTTAGAAATTTGATGGTGTGGCTATGCTCAATCTCGATCTGTTGTTGTTATCCAAGAATGATCTCCACCAATGGTCCTCTATATCTCCTGTGATATGATATTAACCCTGATATGTCATCATTACCATGTATTTATAGATGAAAATAGGTTGTTTCAACAATATAATAAAATAAATAAACTAGTGAAATTACTTTATTACTTATGCCCATGAAGTCTATTTAAAAAAAACTTGACCCCAATAATTGTTATGTCATGCCTATACTAAACCCCACATTTTGAATTCAACGAAAGTCAAATATTTTCAATATGACACTCCATTTAGGATTTATATCACTATTTCATAAAAACCATCCATTCTTGATATTAATATTTTTAATATTTTTAAAATATTAATTTTGTGCTCACCGAGCCTCGGATTTTCATGTTGTCTTAATGTATGGATTTATAAATATTTATACAAAAATTTCCAAGTATTACATGATAAAAATGAGACATTATACTAGAAAACTCACAATGGTAACTACACTATAACTATTTCTCTAGAGTATACGTCTCGTAGTTGGGGTTTTCAAAAAAATCCAAGAACCTCACACAATGTTCATTCATAGAACCACTGGATCCACTTTGAAATCATGTTTGGTAGTGTGGATCTAGGGCCAACCATTCTTGATCCATCACCCCTGTTAAAATTCTATCTACTAAAACCCCATTTTAGGATTCCTCATCGCACTGTGTTGCTACTCCGATACTCCCTTGTATTGAAGACCTCAACCCCACAACTAATACATTCCTTGACTAGCTGTGGTCATCACCTCTCCTCAATCACACTTTAGATCCTAAAATAAATACCACTACACTGATCCTTTGATCCATGTAAAGATTTCACAATGATTAATGATCGAGTTTTTTTTTAAACTATAGACCAAATTTAATTTGAACAATCATCTCACAACAAAATATTTCAAAAATGTACACCACATAAAAGAGGAACATACCTTGTCCTTCATTTGGGTTGGCCTCATTTTTTTTTCATTAACAAAAAAATGAAAACTAATTAACATAAAAATTGTATCATCAATTACTAACCAAAGATAATAAACACAAACACAAAATTAAAACTATAATACAAAATTTAATATTTCTTGAAGGGATGAATCATGTTTAACATTGGATAAAAAATGGGATAAATATACAGAAATAAAACACCCTACTTATGGTTTGGAACAATTTCTATCAAATAATGGTCACACATCATAGTCATTATAAATATCCACTAACCCCTTTAGAAAATATGGTTCTTGTGTTATAGATCTGTTAAACCATGATATGTTATTGATAAAAATATCTCCTCCAAAACTATCCTCATCTCTATACGGTTATGCATCTAAACCTAGAATGTTCCCATAGCATGGTTGAAAAAAGGATGAGGGTCTAGGTCATTGATAATAATAACTAATAAATTAATAAATTAATATATTTAAATATCATTCACCCACAATCACACCTAAGCTAATAACAATATCCACACAAATGATATATCAAACCTATGGTAAAAACAACTTTCTATATTTAATAGCTGTATCCAAACCCCCATATAAGACATCATTCTGGGGTTATTCAACTATTTCTGAGAAAATTATCTTGAAAGATATATATATGTTTAATTTTTTAGTTATATCAATAATGGGACACACCGAGCTCTAGAATTCCATTAGGATGCAATTATTAACTTTGTATATATTCCTAAAAATAATCCATAGTCATACAAGGAGAAATTAGAGTTTTTATAATAAAACCTTTAGATATGTATGGAATCAAATTGTATATAACCTTAATCCTTATTTCAATAAAATCTATGTAAAAATGAGAAATTCTTAGTGTATAAAACAAGATAGAGAGACTCAGGTATCAATGTTGTCTATAACCTATCTAACATGTGATATATCGATCACATATATTTTTTAGGTTATGTTTATATATATTTATAAGGTAATATATAACATGTATTCATAATTAATAAAAACAACTAAAAATATTTTACAGGAAGATTTTATCTCCCTTTATTCATCTCAACACATTCTCCCCTTTAAAAAGCATTAATATAATTAGATAAATGAGTGCAATGTTATTGTTATTCATTCTCTTCCAATTGTTATGGTATATTCATATTTAAAATTAACAAGAGAAAAAACATCACTGGTAACTTATTCAACATTCATCCCCCATTATGGTTTCACTCTATTATTCTTCCTCATGTTTTTATATCATCATGACTAACTCAGGGAATACATTTATACATGTTGAAATATTAAAATGATGTATTAACATATCCCTGAGGGATGAATCCACTATTTCTATGAAATAATTAAACAAAAAATTATTATCCCTATTAAAATATAACCTTCAATTCCTTACTTGAACATAAAAAAATGAATATGATATTAATTTTATTGTCATATATATGCACAGGAAGATACCTTAGTAGAGACTTGGATCCCAGCCTAGAAACATCGCCTTTGTAACACCACATTCTTGAGAACTCCCCATAAACACACTCCCAATGATTCTCTAAATATCAACTCTACATGAGATAAATATATTTCATTCCTTCTATTATAGTCTCCTTATGTGGATATTTTTTTTTCATAATACAATAAAGAAAATCCATCCTATGGTTTTTACTTAATTATTTTCAACAAATATTCCTACTCCATAAGAATTGTAATAAATTATTTTAAAAATTTATATCATTATTTTCCTTCTAGAAAGATCCTCAATAACTCTTGGGTAAAATTTTATGAAAACCTTCAATGATTTTTGATTAATTCTTCTTATAGAATTATTTGTTTCATTTTTTCACAATAACCCCCTTATATTTGTTATATACACCTATAAATCTATAATTGATAAGGAAAAAAGTCTATCATTATCTTTTTATAATTAATTCTCTATTTAATTATCCACCTGATATCTTCAGAGCGTTAATGTTAACCAGTTTTTTTTAGAAAATATGAAAACTCATATTCTTGAATATCAACCGCAAAAAATAATCATATCTGTATCATATATTTAT
Organism: Viscum album; assembly: GCA_963277665.1. Taxonomy (NCBI): domain Eukaryota; kingdom Viridiplantae; phylum Streptophyta; class Magnoliopsida; order Santalales; family Viscaceae; genus Viscum; species Viscum album. Next base: position 1,848,829,797 of record OY728150.1, read on the forward strand.
TTCCCTTCTGAATTCAGTTTTATTACATTAATTATTATTTCTTCAAATAGGTTTCAATTTTTATGGTCTGTCATTTTATCTCATACTAAAATCATCTCCACATTAGTTTTAAATGATTTTATTTTTTCTTCATGGTTTTATCTTGTCAAACAATCTAATTTTTTATCACCTTTACTTAATTTCATATATCCAATGGATTATTTATCAATAATTTCCTTAAGATTGTATATAAGTTTAATTATATTCTTTAAAGACCCCAAACACAGTTTCCTAGAATTATAGGATACATTATTACATTTTCACTAGATACATGGAATCACATCCAAAATGACTAATTAGTTTAGTTGTCTAAAAAACAAGACACATACATAAATTTAACATTAAATTTAAAAACATAAATTTTGAAACATTATTTTCTTTTGGAAAACTAGTTTTACCTTTAGAATATCCGTAACATTCAACCAGAAAACACATGTTGTTATCATAGTAAAAGGAATCATAATAAAGGGGAGGGACCTAGTTCTCAGTAAGTGTATGTATACAATAGAATCTTATAAGGATTAAATAATATGGTTGAAAAATAAATTACACCAAAATATAGAGTTATAAAATAACTAAATGTAAAAAAAACATACATGGATATAATAAATATTCTAATTTTCACATAGAGAAAAAAATTTGTTTCATAATGATAGAATGCATACTACATGAAATTTGAAACAAACTATCACAACCTCCTAGAAATACTTATTAAACACATCATCGTGATCTCGTGCTATGATATAATACATAAATAGGTAAGTCCTTGATGAAAACCCTAATACATTTTGCCTAATGACATATACTTATGTATTAATGGACATTTTAATTATAGGACCCACTGGATACTTAACCATTCCAAATATTTTATCATATGAATAAACAATGCGACTTAATAAGAATGCCATTGAAACCAATAACTAATGATATTAAAAGAAGCACAATTCAGAATATAAATAAACACTCTATTCTAATTGATAATAAACCATCGAGATAAATATGGTCAATGGTCTTATTATAATATATCTCCCGTAATTCATAATATCCAACAATTGATACTGACATTGATAAAAATATTTTCAAATGGTAATTGTGAAATATATTAATCAAAATTCTGTTTTTCACAGTGACATCACATATCTAAAAATTTCACAAATATTTAGGAATCAATTTTAATTTAATATAACATTGTATACTTTTAATGGAAAAGTGAAACCAATTATAATTCAGTATGGTGAGAAATTTCATTCATTTTATAAAAAATATATTCCTTCTGCACTTTTGTAAAATGTCAAAATGTACTTCATTAAGAAAACCACAACATGTTTACTTTTAAACTTTTTTTAAGTAAAACATGGGAAAAAATTTCTTTGATTAAAATTAGAGAATAGTAATAACATTCTCGAAAATATTTTTATAAAATATTGATATGGATGAAAAAGGATTCTCACTAAAGAGAGATATAATGTCAATTTTCCTTAAAATCATTCATTCATTATCTTTAGAAATTGAAGAGATGAACATAGAAGGAAAACAAGTATTTTCATGAAATATACATTTCAGAGTAAGATAAATTTCTTTCATTATATAATGGTTATATAATTCTCTTAAAAAATTCTTAAACATAAAAAATATCATATAATATTGGGATTTTAAACTAAACCCTTACCCCAGGTTTGGCATCCATCATATGTGTATGATTTTTTTTATAAAAAATATTGATTTATTATAAATATTTTGAAAATAATAATGATAAATATCATTCCATATATTATTTACCTACAATATTTTATCGTTAGGTTATTAACAATTATTTTTAAAATATATGTTCCTGATAATTAATGCTTCATTATTCATATATATTTTTTTGTTAGTTTCATTACTAATAGTTTGTCAATGGTTCAATAATATAAATAATTATAACAAGGATATACATATCATATATATTCATTATATATTTATTATAGGAAATTTATTAAATATAGAGATAAAAAAGTTATTCACACTGTTTAAGAAAACGGTAAGCCATACATACACATGAACACTGTTTTTTCATTTTATATGATTGATAAAATAAAAAGTCAATAATAATTCACTGTAAAAAATAATTATAAGAAAAAATCATATATATATATAAATTAAAACAATCCTTAATCATATTCATATGAAACATATTTGAATAGAGGATCATATTACATTGTGTAGGTGGTAGTCCAAACATACACAAAAGCAATATTATCGTTTTCCAACGAGTTGGTTGGTAAAAAAGTAAATATCATATTATAATTTCAGAAGAATAATTTTGTTACAAATATCATATATATTCATTAAAACAATCATAATACCCTACCATAAAATATGGTTACAAAAAATTAATTTCATTACAATGTGGAGATGATAAGTTGAATGTATGAACATGTATTAGTGTATCATTCCATATAATAGAAAAGAGGGTGGATAATTGTGGCTTAATATAAATAATAAAATTTCATTATAAAGATGGTACAAGATATATTATATTCTAAATAATATAAAATACCTATAGGAGGTAAAATAATAATTAAAAATAATGTGATTTTATGGTAATTAACTCATCTTTGAAACAACTCTTTTAAATCTCTTATTTAGCTCTATAGGGTTGAACCATTAGGAAGACCAGTAACACTAGAATTTGATTTACAGAGCTTGTAAGTGAATTTTTAACGATGTGGTTCATCTATATATAACAACGGAATTTGATTTAGTGAGGGGAGGTCGTTCCGTTTTATAATTATGGTGGTGATACCATTTTGAATTTTATATAATATTAAAATAAAATAGTCATTCTCAAAAAAAATCATCCAAATGGGCATCTAATCAATTTTATGGTAGTATAATGTTTTAATATAATAATACAATAAAATTAGGATAGTTTTATGTTTTATTTTGACTCTTATATTTTGGTTTTACCGCATAGTTAAACTATGTTAACCTTAATTGTGATAACATATTTTTCAATCACAAGGGGTTATAATTTTACTTATAGGTGTAAAATATATTATATATAGACCTAGGAAGACATTTACAACCATATGATATACCTATTTTCATTTTTCATGATTTTAATGAATTATAAATAATTTTATACTATTTATTTCCATAAAATGTCAATACAATCAATTCTAACTATATTTATGTAATTTTACATGATATACAAAAAAATGTTGTGATTTGAAGATAATACGTTTAAAAACCAACAATAATTTATATTTATCTAAAAAAATATTTTAAATCTAAAACACATAGAAATTATGTTTCTTTAAATATTATTAAATTGTTTTATTTTATTTTTCTTTTAATTGAATAAATATTTTATTAACATCATGTAAAAAATAAGGTTATTTACACAATACCAAATTAATTATAAATTTAAAACTATATGGGATATTTTTATATTATTATCATAATAACAATCGATATTTGGTCACCACTTTCTTTATCCCCCATATGAACAAATAATAGATAAGTAAAAGCAAGAGATTGACATTCTGTACATATCATTTAATTAAGTGTTATGTAATTCATTTTCATGTAAAAGTGACCATTAAAAAAATTTAATTTAGAACCCAATATTATAAGTGAAGAATTATATTTAATCAATTATAATTATTGGGACGAATTATGGCCTTTCCCAAAATTTTTATACTAGATTAACCAGATTTACCCTTTACAAAGGTGATAAATTTAGCCTAGTTTCTATTCATAACACTTGGAAATAAAAGTTACATGTTCAGAAAATTTAGACCTCATGAATCAAAATATAGAATACAATTTATCAATTTTAAATACATTAATTGGAATAAATTATTTTTACAATAAGTCAAAAAACATGAAGAAAATAAAATTTTAGAAATATACATCTTTAAGAAGAAAATTTGATTTATTTCCATCACATGTCTAAAAAAATTAGATGGATGTAAAAATAGTTCTTTGAATATATAACATATATAATTAATTAAAATAATTTAGAAATATTTATTAATTTACTTTATTAATATAAAGATGTGTTGACTTCAAATAATTTTTTTAGGAAAATCAATAATTTACTTTCAAATGATTTTTTTCATTAGAATTTATTAATTACCCAAGAATTAATTTTACACTTGTATAAAAGATAATGTTTTCAAATTTAGTTAATCATATTCATACCAATCATATAAATGGATTTTCAATAACAGTAACATAATAATATTTTAATTGTATATCAGAGTACTCTCTATGGTTTAAAACCTATGTTATTGAAGTAATCGATAAATTTAATGAGAAATGTATTATAAAAAGGTGGGTTGTCATATTATACCCCAATTAAAAAAACCTCCAACAAAATCATATCACTACAATAAAAAAATAAAGATAATTATTCATCATCAAACCCTCAGGATCCAACATATATTCCTCAAATAATTTGTTTCACTACAATACATAGACCTATTTACTAGTCTTGTTTCGTAGAACATTATATATAAGATTCCTAATATTTATTCATTATTCTTATATAATAATGATATTTTATTAGTTTTATGACCTATGATTTCATCACTAGTAAAGTATTAGGTATGTAATTCCTAGGATAAACACATGAAACTGATCATGAACTTGAGAGGGATTTAGTGGAAGCTCAATTTTATAAGCTAGCATCCAGATATGATAATTAATATACAATGGATTGATATACATAGTTTTTAGATTTCCTATCATTATAAATCTCATAATCCAATTCTAGGAAGTTATTTTTATGAATAATATACCACTAAAATCATTCTATAGATCTTTTTTATGAGTTTTACTATACGTTTTTTATTGGATCTGAGCTTACTTTATATACTTTTTATAACAACCCTGCTCTTTATTACACACATAGACATGATTTATTACATAAAATAGAACTTAAGACAAATTTTAATATTGATATGTCTAGTGTATTGGAAAAAATAGTAACATTAAAAAATAGATTATAACATAAAACACAACATTTTTATTGGAAACTTCTTTTACATGACCACAACATTCCTTCATACTTAGCATTACATGGGATAACCTGAGGACATGCATAAGAAAAGGGTGAGCTATAAAGCCTATTAAGGGAGTAAAAATGGAATGAAATGAAGAATATAGAACATGTTATGTAATAGGAATATCAATAGAGCATAAGAGAAATGTGAACATAATGGCATGATATAGCACACTTATCATAACAAGGAAATGCAGCAATAACATTTAACACAACATTAGCATAAACCATAGCCCATTGCACATGGGGAATGAGTAAACCATAATTTAACTTTAATTTTCATGATTAAACCCTCATTGAACTTGAAATATCATGATCCCAATCTTTACACAATTCATTGGAGTGCTATCAGGGCGCACTGTTCTTATTCATATCATTTCTGCATAAGTGTGCCACATGGATCATATAACATGGATTCATTAAACATCATAATTTTTTCCACTATAAAGGAATGTGTAATTAATACATGAAAATGTATAATAAATATTTAAATTTTCATAAAGGTGAATACCCTTGATAGAGAAATGGGTATGGTGTTCAATACACAATGACATTGGCTTGGAAAATCGCAATGCAATTTCCACAGCACAACGACGTGTCATTAGAATTCATAAAAATCATTGATGAGAGAGAAATAGGTGTATCATAATATGTAAATGAAATTGAGTGTAGTTTGAGTAATATAAATACATATCCCAATATATTTAATGGAATTTAGATTCAAAATTCCAAATAATTGCTTGAATGCAAATGAGGAGAGAGAAACCTCGTACGGAATTTCAGCCTGGTAATAGGTGTACATGGGAGACATTAATGAGAGATAAAGGGGTGTATAATAATATTTAAATGATATTTAATTTATTTTGAGTCAAATAGATTCATTTCCTAATATATGTAATGTAATTTTGATTCATAATAAAAAATAATTGATTGAATGAAAATGAGGAGAGAGAAATCCCTTACAGAATTTTGGCATGGTAACAAGTGTACATGGGAGGAATTAATGAGAGATAAAGTGGTCTATAATCATTCAAATATAAGGATGGAAGAATGGGGGATGTTTTAATTTACACCAAAACATTTTTAATTGAAAATAAAATTGTATAAGAACATAAACAAATTTGGACAAAAATGAGAGAGGAAGAAATCTCTTACTTGGAAGTGTGATCCAAAAGGCTTGGGAGATGCTTCAGAGGGGATTTTTTGGATCTTGGGGAGCCTTGGGAGGATAATAGAGATAGTAGGGAAGAGTATTTACCTTATTTAAGGGTTTTTAAAGAAGATAAGTGGGAGCATTGGTGGGTTTATATAGGAAAAGAGAGGAAACTCCTTATTATTTGGGTTTTGGACACTAGACCTTAAACCAATCAGAAACAAAAACCATACCATGGTTTTTTCGAAAAAATGGGAGTGGAAAAAATTATTTTATAATTAAAATGGAAGATATTATTAAAATATAAGGCATTTTATTGTATAGGTGATTCACACTCTCAAGGTAATTATTTTAAAAGTTAAAATGTTTTATTAGTGTTGGAGGGTCTACTAAGGCTTTGTAAAATAAATAAAAAAACCTAAAATCATATTATTTTCAAGCTGAGACATATATTATTTTAACTTTTCTTTTATATTATTTTATTACAACACTATTGGGTCATCATGATTTCATAAAACACATTATATATTCAACCGGTATTTAATTTTTACACAAAAATTTGATTGTCCCAAAAAATTATGAAAAATTCACCATTAGATAATTTTGAAATACTAATTAAAAAAATAACATTAATTTTATATAAATAATTTTCTAAATATGTGAATTTTTACTTATAAAATAAAAAACGACCTTTATAGAAAATTCACGGGTTTTGATAAAAACACCATTCCAACCTTAATAAAACTTACAATTGTATTCAAAAAAAGTATATGTTTATTTATAGTTAATAAAAAGTAATTAATAATAATATTTTATTAAAATAATATTTTCATTCAAAAATCTATTAATTCATCCAAATTGATTTCTTAATTGAATTAAAATATTAACTAAAAATATTATTTGTGCGTTAAAAATAATTTACAATGTAACAAAAATAAAGTCAATGAATATTTTATATACAAAAATAATGCACATAATCATAGTGCTAGGGTATTGTTACATAAAATATTATAAAACCCACATAAGATCTAAGGGTAAGGCGTGCTATGGTGACAGACTCTTGGGGTGGCTCGGATAACATCGCTCGGGTGGTAATCTCTATCAACTTCCACTTTACCCATAGGCGGTTCCGTTAAAGCTTAATGTGTTAATGCTCATCTTGGGATTGGTCAAGTGAAGCCTAGTGACAGTACCTCCTTTCCGAGATCTAACAAATGGACTTCTTATGGAGAAATTATACTGGATGAGGCCATCACATCCCTTTCCTGAGTAAATTGGATGTGTTAAAGCCCTATATTTATACAAATCATGTGTTTACCGTTCAATGGATATATTAGAAATAGTTACAATTATTAATGGTATTTTAAAATCCAAAAATATAAAATCAAGGAAGTGAATATGTTTTATATAACCAGTTTATATAATAAAACATTTAAATAGATTAAGAGGAATTTTCATTAATAAATGTTTGGGTCATTTCAATCAGCCACCCTTAAGAAATTTCACCATCAAAATTTATTTTTCTCACACTAAAAAGATGTGGGTAAATCTACTTCATCACTTCCTCTAATTCCCATATTTCCTCTTCGAACTTGTGGTTTCACCACAACACCTTGGCGAGGAGAATTATCTTATTTCGTTGAACATTTTTCATATGATCTATGTATTTGCTGGCTTCTATTCATAAGAGAGGTCGTTCTCCAATGGTACCACCTCTGGATTGAGTACATGCGATGGGTTTGGTATGCACTTTATCAAGAGTGATAAATGGAATACATCATGTACTTGAGATAGGTTTGGTGGGAGTATTAGTCGATAGTCCACTACTCCAATGCGATCAAGGATCTCAAAAGGGTTGATATACCTTGGACTAATATTTCCCTTATTCCAAAATCTCATAACTCTATTCCACAATGATATGAAGAGGAATACTATGTCTCTGACATCAAACTCTAGGTCTTGTCAACGATTATCGGTATATCTCTTTTGTTGACTCTGAACAGCTTTAATGTGTTGTTCGATGCTCTTAACCATCTCCACCATTTCTTTGACCATTTTTGGACCTAGGATTTTTCCCTCCCCAGCTTCATCCCATCATGCCGGTGTTCTTCACCTCTTCCTATAAAGTGATTCATAAGGATCCATTTGGTTTATTTAGTGTGAACTATTATTGTAAGATAAATCAATCAGAGGAAGATGCTGATCCCATCCTCCTTTGAAGTCCATTGAGCATGATCTCATCATGTCCTCAAGTTTTTGGATAGTCTGCTCAGATTGGCCATCAGTTTGAGGATGATAAGTCATATTGAAGTACCACACAATATTTAGAGAATATTGAAGAATCTTCTTGAACATATAAGTGAATATTATAAATCGATTAGATATAATAGATAGTGATATTTCATACAGTCTTACCACTTCATCGATATATATCCACGCTAGTTGATCCAATGAGAAATCTTATAAAATTGAAATGAAGTATAAAGTATTTATAAGATGATCCCAAACAACCCAAATAGCATTGTTTCCTTGGGATGTCTTCAGAAGTCTGGTGAAAAAGTACATGGTAATGTTATCCCATTTCCATGATGGTATGTGTATTGGTTGAATCATCCCCTTAGACTTATTCCTCTCAGCCTCCACTTACTGACATTCAATGCACTTTTATGTATACTCAGCGATATCCTTCTTCATGGTATCCCACTAATAATTCTCTTGGAGATCTCAATACATATTTTTGTTTCCTGGGTTATTGGAGAAATTCGAACTATGTGCATCATCCAAAAGTTCATTCTTTAACACCGGATTAGATGGAACACATAGTGTGGTCCCAAATCTCACAATTCATTCTTTATTAACATTGAACTTTGAGGATTTACCTTTTCTGATAGTTTCCACTTTCTTCTAAATTGCCACATAATCCTTTTGAGCATCCTTGAACCTTTCCAAAAAAGTTGGTTGACCACTCATTTGTGAAATTATTGATGATGTCCCCAAATTTGTCATTCCCATGTCCATATTCATCAAATATAAGAAGACTAGATCCTTTTCAATTCTCATTAATGATAGAATTTTTGGGTCCTTTCTACTTAGTGCATCTTCCACCTTGTTCACATTCCCAGGGTGGTAATGGATTGAGTAGTCAAAGTATTTGATCATCTCTAACCACTTCGTTGGTGCTTGTTCAACACTTTATTTGTGAATATATAAATGAGGATTTTGGGATCTGTATATAATTCACAGTTCTACCCAAAGAGGTAATGTCACCAAATTTTTAAATATAATATTGTTTCCTCTAGATCTACATCACATGTTGGAATGTTTTTATCATGAACTTTCAATTTCCTTGAAGCATTGGCAATTACTTTGTCATTTTTCATCAACACACAACCTATGAACTTCTTCAAATCATTACTAAATACCACAAAAAGTTCTCCACTTTTGGGTAGTGTGAGCCCATGTGCAATGATAAGCCTCCATTTTACCTCCATAAAGATATATTCACATTTATCACTCCAAGAAAACTTTACTACCTTTCGATTTAGCTTTGTAAGAGGGTTGGACAATCCTAAAAAATTTCTTACAAATTAGTGATAATATCCAGCTAACCCTAGGAAGATACAAATATCCATTACTGATGTTGGCCTCTGGAATACCTCAATTTAAGTTGTCTTGGAGGGATCCATAGATATCCCATGGGTTGTGATGATATGACCCAAGAATATTACTTCCTTCAAATATAACTCACACTTACTGTACATTGCATATAACTTCTTCGTTCACAAGGTTTCTTGTACATTTCTTTGATTCTCCTCATGCTCCTCCTTGGTTTTGGAGTATATTAGAAAATCATCTATAAATACTACCAAAAAATTTTCAAGGTAACCTCTAAAGACTCTATTCATAAAGTATATGAAGACTGATGGAGCATTATTGAGTTTGAAAGGCATTACTAGGAATTCATAGTTCTTGTACCTTGTTTTAAAAGAATTCTTTAGAAAATCCTCCTTCTCAACCCTTCCTTGGTAATATCCCAACCACAAATCCACCCTAGAGAAGTATTTTCCTCCACATAGATGATTGAAAAAGTCATAAATTCATGGAATAGGATACATGTTCTTTATCGTGATTTTGTTGAGCTCAAGATAATCAATGCAAAGGTGCAATGACCCATCCTTATCCATGATGAAGAGGACTAGTGCATCCCATGGTGAAGCACTTGGGAATATGAACCCTTTATCATGATTCTTCTGAATTTGTTTATTCATATCCTTAGGGTCCACAATATACATTCTATATAGAATCTTGGATATTGGCAATTCCCCAGGTATAAGATCAATCAAGAATTCAGCATCTCTTCTTGGAGGAAGACCAGGAAATTCCTCAAGAAACACTTTAGAGAATTAGCTCACAATAGGCATGTATTCAATGATATTTTCTTCCTTACACTCAATAATCAAAGAAAGATACATATTCTCATTTGGCATTAATATCCATTCTTGATATGATGGTCCTAATGAAGATTCATCCTCTTCCCCACACTTGTACAGAATCAGGGGTCGATTCTCCATGGGGAGAGTGATTTCCCTCTCATGTAAATTTATGTTATCTCTATATAAGAAAATACTATACATGTCAATAATTGCATAAAATTCCACCAAAGGGAGTATGAAAAGGTTTTCTGGGAAGTTCAAACCACAAATTGTGATAGCAGAGGAGTTATATTTATGGGTTATAATGATTTCCCCATTTGTCGTTCTCACCAACATCATTACTTCCATGATTTGAGGTGGTGTTGGGATTGATCTACTAAACATTAGGGATATAAAAGAATTTTTAGAACTAGAACAAAAAATTACATTTTCTATTCTTGAATGAATAATTAGCATACATGTCACCACTTTATTATCATGGTTCACTTTGAAGGTAGTGATGGAAAAAGATCACCCTTTCTACCTTAGATGTTGTTAGTTGCCTCTGAAAACCCTTGTCTTATGGAATTGGTTTAAAAAGTGCCTTTGTTCTTTGTAGATGAAGAAATGAACTACACTTTGATAGTCAAACAGATTTCTCCTCTCCTCTATTGAGGTTGAGGGTTTTTCTTATCATCAGTTAATAGCTAGGTGCCCTTCTCTTCTACACCTAATGAATTTACTTGTCCCCTTTAGGAAATTTTTGAGGTTATTCTTTCCTCACCATTGGAAAGTGGGTTGATGAATTTTCTTAGCACCTTTGGATTTATCCATTGGATATCCCGAATTAATGTCCACCTCATGATTCAAATTTCCATGATACCACTGTGATTATGCAATCTACATTTCAAATTTGAGAGAACATTAGACAATTTCCTCATAGATCTCAAAGTCACAGATCTCTTTGGCTTTCTATAGGCAAGGTTTTAGACCACCAATGAAGCAGTCATCCTGGAATTTGGATGTAATGACAAAGCCGGAGGCATATCGTTCAATCCTTGTGAATTTTTCCTCATACACTCCAATGGATTTGTCATATTTTAATTTGAGGGAAAGAAAGTCCCTTTAAAACATTAGTCGGAGGGTGTGAGGAAAATAGTTATCAAAAAACATTTTTTAGAAATACATCCATTCTAATGCCTCGATCTCCTCCTCTAGAATTGTATTTTTGATTAATGTCCACTGTTGATCAACTTCACCCTCTATATGATAAGAATCAATAAGAACCTTCTCTTTTTCAGAACATTGAAGGATGGAGAATATATTTTCAACGGAGTTACTCCATTATTTATAAATTGAGGGATCAAATGATCCATTAAAAATAAGAGGTCTTTATCTCAAGAATATCTAGATTGCGACTATTTCATTATTGGGGGGGGGGGGTTGAACGTTCATCTTGACCAATGTTTCTACTCAACACATGAATTATCTAAGAGAGTATCATGACAATGTTCATGATTCTCACTCTAATCTGATTGGGCATCTCATTAAACAGTCATCACATTGATCTTCGAATTGGTTGTTATCCCAATTCCTCCTATTACTAGACATTGTCTGAAATGGATGGGATGCTAGGGGTAACACATAATGGGTAATCCAATGTCAAAAATAGATGACTTATAAATTACTTTTATATCCTTAATATATGACTTTATAGGATTTAATCTATGTATTCCATGATCTACTTCCCATCATATATTCTTATAGGAATTATTTTATTCCATTAATAATATTGAATACTAAGCTTAATAATTTACCATAGAATATTCCCCAGGAGTGTCATAACCAAGAGTGTAGCAAGGCCCGTTGTCGTGCACCAATTCCCGTTCGAGTCTAGCTCAATGTCGTGTTTTTGGATTTTACACCTAGATACATCTATGCAAGAGCCACCTCTACCTACTCATACCGAGATAGGGATGTATTTTTTGGATAAACCACTTACTCAATACTCACCAAAATTTAGGGATGCTGTAATTATACATAGTCTTATCCGTAAGTCTTTCACTATGGATTTTAAATCCTAATCCCTAAAATAACTAAACATATACTCTGATAGAAACTATTAAAACCCTACTCTTTATTATACAAATAATCATGATTTATTACATAATCATGCACTTAATAAAACTATGAGGATTGAGGGGTCTAGTGTCTTTGGAAAATTAGAAACATTACCAAACAACTTAGAACCTAAAACACAACATCTTTATGGAAAACATCTTTTATATGACCACAACATTCCTTCACACATAGAATTGCATGAAATAACCCAAGGATATGCATAAGAAAAGGGTGATCTATAAAGAATAGTACAAGAGTAAACAAGGAAAAAAATGAAGAATATAGTACATGTTTTGTAATAGGCATATCAATGGGGCATAAGAGAAACGTGAACCTAAAATAATGATATTGCCTAATTATCATAACATAGAAATGTGGAAACAATAATTAACCTGATATTAGCATGAGCGAAGGCTCATTGAACAAGGTGCATGAGTAAACCCTCGTTGCACTTGAATTAGCATGAGTAAACCCTTATTTCACTTGATGTATCATGATACTAATCTTTACCCAATGCATTGGAGCGCTATCAGGGCACATCCCTTTTAATCATTTCATTTTATGTATAAGTGTGCCACATGGATCATATGACAGAGATTCATTATACACCATCATTTATTCCACGATAAAGGAATGTGAAATTAATACATGCATCTATATAATCAATAAGTAAATGTTCATAAATTTTAATACCCTTGATAGATAAATAGACATGGTATTCACTACACAATAACTTTGGCTTGGAAAATCGCAGTGCAATTTCGGCAGCATAACGGTGTGACGTAAGAAATCATTAAAAATGGTTGATGAGAGTGAAATTTATGTCTCATAATATGTACCTGAAATGGAAATTAGGGGTTTAATATTGTTACATGTCCCAATATATGTAATATAATTTATATTCATAATACAAAAGAATTGCTTGAATGCAAATGAGGAGAGAGAAATCCCTTACGTAATTTCAGCATGGTAACGGGTGTACATGGGAGGCATTAATGAGAGAGAAAAAGGGTATATAATAATTTAAAAATAAGTAGATAAGTATGGGGGAGGTGTGAAATCATACCCCAACATTTTTAATTGAAAATAAAAGGGTATAATAACATAAAAAAATTTGGACAAAAAGGAGAGATGAAGATATCCCTTACATGGAAGTGTGACCACAAAGGCTTAGAAGAGGATTGATAGAGGCTTCTTGGGATATTGGGAAACCTTGGGGGGATACTAGATATATGAGGGTAGATTATCGACATGATATAAGGGTTTTTAGTGAAGAGAAGTGGGAGAATGGGTGGGCTTATATAGGAAAAGAGAGGGAATTCATTATTATTTAGGTTTTGGACACTACACATTAAAATAATCAAAACCTCAAACCATACCATGGTTTTTTCAAAAGGGGAGGGTAAAACATTATTTTATAAGTCCAATGGCCGATCTTATTAAAATATTAGGCTTTATTATGTGTTGGTGAGTCATACTCTCAAAGAAATCATTTTTGAACTTGAAATGTTTTATTAGTCTTGCTGGGTCCACTAAGGCATTGTAAAATAAATAAAACAAACCTAAAATTACATTTTTTAAAGTTAAAACATATATTTTACGAACATCCCATTTATAGTATTTTATTATATCACTATTGGGTCATTATGATGTCATAAAACACATTATCTATTTCAACAAAATTTAATTTTTACCCAAAAATTCGATTGTCTCGGAAAATTATTAAAAATACACCATTGGATAATTTTGACATCCTAATTCCAAAAATAATATTCATTTTATCCAAATAATTTTCTAAATATGTGAATTTTTACTTTTAATATAAAAACTGACATTTATAAAAAATTAATGTGCTCTAACAAAAACATCTTTCAAACCTTAATAAAAATTACAATTGTATTCATAAAAATTATATGATTATTTATGTTTCATAAAATAAAAGTTAGTAATAATATTTTAATAAAATATTTTTTTATTCAAAAATTCATTAATTCATCAAAATAGATTTCTTAATTGGATTTAAATATTAACTAAAAATACTATTTATGAAATAAAAATCATTTACAAGGTAACAATAATAAAATTAATATACATTCTCTTTAAAAAAAATAATGCACATAATCACAGTGCTAGGGTATTGTTACATATCCCTTTATAACACCCACATAAGATCTAAGGGTATGGTGTGCGATGGTGATAGACTCTTAGGGTGGCTCGGATAACATCGCTCGGGTGGTAATCTCTATCAACTTCCACTTCTCCCGTAGGAGGTTCCGTTAAAGCTTTACATGTTAAAGATAGGTTTGGGTTTGGTTAAGAATGACGCCCAGGGATTCCACCTACTTTCTGAACTTCATAAAACGGGCTTCGTATGGAGAAACTCTACTGGATGAGGCCATCACTTTCACTTTCTGAGTAAATTTGATTTGTTAAAGCCCTATATTTATACTAATCAAGTGATCACTGCTCAACAACTATATTAGAGATGTTAAAAATTATAACGGTATTTTAAAATACAAAAACATAAAACCAAGGTAGTGTATATGTTTTATATAACAATTCTACATAATAAGACATTAAAATAGATCAAGAGGAATTTTCATTAATAATAGTTTGGGTCATTACACTGTTTAATAGAACTAAACTTATCTTCCATTTTCCTTGTTAAATTATGTTCCAATAGATTTCATCCTATATATTTATTCCAAAATGTTGGAGTTCTAAAATTCGAACCATAGTGATTTTCATAAGGATCTATATGAATATTATAGTGATCATTGTTGTTTAATGAAAATTCATCCACAAGACAATGTTGATCCAAAACACCATTATACATCAAAGAAAAGGCACTCATCAAGTCATCTAGAGTTTTATTAGACATATCATATTGACCATTATTATGAGGATAATAAGCATTATTGAAACCTAACTCTCTATACAGAGCATTTTGAAGGCTTCCCCAGGATATTGTTGTAATCCTCAAATATAGATAAAATAAAATTGAATGCCATACTCCATCCAAAAATACCACATCCTTAATCTAAATAATTCTAAGTTAATAAAGAGATAAGTATTTTCCAATAGAAATTAATTTTTCTGACATTGTAACAATATTGATTGAAGGGAATATATGATTATTCACTTTAGATGTTTTGGGGAGTCCAATAATAATATCCGTGGTGATGCTTACCAATTTCAATTCTAATACTGTTAATGGTTGTAACATTCCCTTATATTTTTGTCTCTCGATATTAACTTTTTGATATTCCTAGTACGAAGATAAAATAACTATAATAACACTCTTTATTAAATCCCACTAGAAATACTCATTAAAATCTCTATACAACATAATAATACTAGGATAAAGAGAGAATGAATAAATATGAGCCTCATCAAACAACTCTTCTATTAAATATGGTATAAATGGGGAAAATTCATAGTCCCTAAAACACATCATTATATCATAATGAAGGGTAAATTCAGGAGAATTTCTCACCTTTATTTTCAACTCAACATTTTCCATTTAATGCCTCTTTAATACTCACATGAAAAAATGGTTGAACACTTATTTGATAAATATATGGTTTCTACCCATTCATAAGTATTTCTAGATCGATCCTTTACAAATAAATAAATCTTTTATCTTTTTTTATCCCCTCATAGATTATATTTCATTATTGTTTTGAATTAGAGAATCTTTTAAATTCTTCACCTTTACAGGGTAAATATATATTGACTATAATAATCATTAACTAGTTATCTAGTGAATATTATTCCAATTCTGTGTAAATATATAGTTCTATAATTTATGTTCATTAAAAATATATTTCCTTTGACTATGTGGATAAGGAATCTATATCTTTAATTAAAATATTCTTATTTCCCACTCAAAATCCTGAATCGAGTAATTTTTTTCAATATTTATTAATTAGAGAGAGGTATATTTTATAACCATATCATTATATGTGATAACTCATCCGAGTCCCTTATTTAATGCATCACTAATGATTAAAGACCATTCTCTATAGTATGATAGAATAATAATAGGAATGAAAACCAAAATTCCCTATAGTTATTTAAAACCCTCTTCACATTCAATTGTCCATAATAACCTAATCCCCTTCTGAGACAACATGGTGGGTGGAATAGTTTGGCATGATAAATATATCACAAATCATCAGTTGTATAATTAAAAATGAAGAAAACAATAGATTTTGGTTTACGTGGTTAGTCTCATCCATTTTTAATAACTCCACCATTTTAGGATACACTGATATACCCTAACTTTTGATTATATTACACTTTAATGAAACTTTCAAAATCCATTTTTTTTAAATTTATAATAGAACTTATCCTTCCAGAGGGTTTTAAAAACTATTCTTTAATGTTATTCATGCTCTTCAATTATCTTTGAATATATATATATATATATATATATATATATATATGAACATTATATAAAAAAATTTACAAATTGATCAATGTAATATCTAAAGACTATTAATTAAAAACATAAATATAGGGGGATAATTAATAAGACAAAATTCATTAAAATTAACTTATATTGAACATACTGCATACAGAAAGTTATCAGGGATATATCCCCTATCATGATCCCTAACTTATGATCTCCATATTCATGATCAATCTTGGAAAAATATATATCACAATGTTATTAGTGAAATTGATAATCAATATAGGTATTGGATTCTTGTTTTTAATATAGATCTTTTTATATTTCACATAATAAATGAAAATATTCATTAGAAAATAGTTTTTCTTAAAAAAAATCTAGTTCACCACATGGAAAAGAACATGGATGAATTGAACCCTTATCTATATTCTCACGGAGTTACTTCTATAATTATTACCACTCAATTGGATCCATTAGATATGGAGTCTTTGAAATAGGAATAACACTAGGTATGAGCTCTATTGAATCCTCAATTTCAAAATTATGGGGAATTATAGCCCAATATTCAGGTAATATAAAAATATATTCCCCAAAAAATACGCTCATTTTTATTATTAAGTTTCTCCACCGCCATTGGAGAAAAAATATACCTCAAGAATAGGTTTCAAAACCCATATGATAGAAGTGATTTTCATAGGATATTCAGGTTCATCCTCAAAATGGTATTGAATATATGGTTAAATAGGAATATCAAATGTTAGATCCATATATAGAAATTTGACATGGTATTTATAATGAGAGATCCAATCCATAAAAAATTACATCAAATTCAAATGCAATACGTTTAACAAAAATAACATGAATAATATTCCAAAAAAACTCCATCGAAAAGGATTTATAAACATGAGACAATGTCATGATAAAATTATATTTTTTCATCCCCAAATCAATATATTATTGTTGAGTTCATTATGTGATAAACTTTGAAAATTCTTCAGATATAAACGATTTTGTATAAAAAAAATCAAATAAAACATTTTCAATCATGTAGTGGATAATATGTATACCTTACACTATATCATTATGAACTCAACCATTGAATATTATGATTGAATAAGGTTTCCCTTCATCCTGTGGTTTCTTTTGTGTTATGTTCCCTTTATGTTTTGGTAATTAGTTGGAATAGTTACATATCCTTTTACAGTTAAGGAAATTTACTTTGATGGACTATCCCTTAGCCTTCCAGTCATGATCCGAATATCCTTTTTACCCATATGTGATGTAAAATCCATTTTCTTTTAAGAATATACCAAGTTGTTTAATTACATAAGTATGAAATGTTTGAAAATTATTCCTTCTCTTATTCTCCTTATCTATATTTTTTCTCTTTCATTCTATTCTTCTCTTGCATTACTTTGAATTCACATGTCTTATATAATTCCTTCTCTCCCTTGATAGTAAATGATACAAAATCCTTATATGAGGAGTATGTATGGTATACTATTTCAGTTCAATGGATTGTATTATTTAAATGAAAAATGGCCAATCTATAACTTTGGATAATTTTTGGTGTTCTTAGCATGCCTTTACAACCATGTAATGTTAGAAACAAATATAAAAATATTTTCCAATTATTTTTTTTCACTAACTCATGAATTGTATCTCTTCATCATCTCGTTGTTCAAGGGGAAAATATTACTATAATAAAATATCATTAAAATACTTCCATTCCATTATCTCTATTTACTCCTCATCCTCGATGTTTTGAATTAATGACAACCATTGATCCTCACCTCCTAAGAGATGAGAAAACGACATTGAAAACCTTCAATCCTTTATTATTTACCAAAGTGTAAAATAAATTTCTTAAGGTACATACCCATTTCATATCTACTAAAATATTATTACTCCAAATTAGTTAACTATTTTGAGGATACATGACAAGGTTTATCATTGTTATACTATGTATTTGATCAGTATGACACTATATATAGTCAAGTTAATTACTCAAAGACTATGTTTTCTACCCTTATATTATTATAACACGTTTATCTCTATATGAAACATCAAAATATTCCCAAAAAAGGAAATACAAAAATGTATTACACACATTTATGCATTTCCATTCCATGCACTAAGTTCCATTTCAAAAAAATGGAATATAGTATATGAGATCATAACATTATGAATCATAATGTATAATTTAATACATAAAATAAATCAAAACATTTTTGTTTAGTAAATATCATAATTATAAACAAAGTTTCTGGGGGAATATTCTCAAATCATAAATTCAAGTTAAAGTAAATCATAATATTTTGGGAAGAAAGTGTGAAATAAATTAATCATATCCCTAAGGAGATTATTCGATGTTTGAATTAAGGACCTTTTTTATACCCTTGTTGATAATAAGGTCAAACACCTATGTGATATTTATTATGTTATTACCCAAAGGAACAAAAATGCTAGAGAAAAATTCACCTGAAGTATCCAAACAAGGATGTATTGATATGAAATATATATAGTCACTACTTTAATTAGACATTAGGATGTTTTCCTATACATATAATTTTACTAAAAGTTAGTCATAAGGTTATGTTATTTATTCTATTTCTTCCCACATCCTGTTTCAATGGATTGTACTAAGCTTCCATTGATAATGACATTGATAACTAGAACCTAGTTTAAAAGAGTTGGTGGAAAAATTATTAAATATTAACTATAGAAAAAAAATTGAATCCTGAATGTTTGAATAGATTAGTAGATTTTGAAAACTAGATACATACATAAATTTAAAATTTCATTTAAAAACAAAAAATAATATTATTTTATCTGTTAAACCGAGTATTAAATTTATAATTTACCTACATATCAATCATGAAATATTCATTATATCCAAGGGAAAGTAAAAAATATGATATGGATAAGCACAGATGGTCGTTAATGGTATGCATGAATCAGAAGATAATTTGGAATGAATAATATAGAATAAAACAAATTATAATCAAATAATTTCATAAAAAATAGTCACATGAGATAAAAAATATCCATGGAAAGAAGAAATATTCAATTAATAAAATGTACATCATAAATTGATTTTATAATGAAGGAATTCAGAATATCAGACATCTAAAACATACCATCAAATCCTTATTCCATGACATTTTAAACACACTGTTAAGGCCTAATTCTGGGAAATCTTACACAAACGGGTGTATCCTTAGCAAAAAACCTAATATATTTTAATCCTGAGACTAACTAATGAATCTAGGGGCCATGTAATATGGATTCCTTACCCTCAAAAAATAAGTCTAATGCATTACTCACATGAATATAAAAAACATCTTAGTCAACATGCCTTAAAAATAAAAAATAATCAATATTAGAAGAAATATCATATATAATATCATTAATTTCCCTAGTAAAACTAATAATAAACCATATATATAAATATAGTGGATTATATCATTTCATAATATCCTATTTAAATCATTTGATTCCAAAAATGATATTGATGTTGATGAAAATAATTCCCCAAAATCATAGTAAAATTTTATTAAAAAAATAAACTTTTCACTTTGAAATAATATATCAAGAAATACCAAAATAATGAAGAAAATATTTTCAATTAAAACAACCTTATAATATTTTAAGGGAAACATGACAGAAATGAGCAAAAAATATATAAGTAAATTTCATTTTATCCATATAAAAATAAATTTCTTCCACACATTTTTAGGTTTTTAAAAAGTACCCCATTATAAGAACGAGAAGAATATTCCCTTTAAAAAACATCAACAAATGTCAACAATATGAAAAAATATCATTAAAAAATTATTTAAAATAGTTAATATATTTTGGACAGTTTTATGAAACTTGGATATGTGTGAAAAAATATTTTCATTCAAAGTTATAAATGATGTCGCTTTTCCTTAAAATAGTTCTTTCATTATATTGAGTACTCAATGAGAGAAAAATAAATGGATTTAATTTATTTTCATGAAATAAATATTTAAAATTAAAATAAATTGGTTCCCTGAAAAAAATATCAAATAAATATTCTAGTACACACTTAATCATTGACAATATCAAATAATGATGAGATTGTGAAATAAACCCTTACATTAGGTTTTACTTCCTTCAAATCTATATAAAACTCTGGTATAATAAATATATATCTATTATAAAATGATTAATAAAATTCTCATTAATATCATAAAAAATATGTTATACTTCTTGAATTTTGTAACCAATTTATTAACATTTCATTGCAAAAATCTCAATTTAGTGTAATGACTGGTTCGTTTTTCTTGTAAGTTTTATTTCATTAGTTTCGGTATATTTACATTCTTCATGGTCCTATGATCTACATATTTTTAACCAAGATATTAATATCTCATATATTCAATATATATATATATATTAAATAAATATAAATAATATATATTATGAGTAGTCCATAAAATAGAGATATATAAAAATTGATTAAACCATTAATAGAGATGGTAAGTTGTACGTACAATTTACAAATATTTTAACTTTTAGATAGATGAAAGGAAACAAAGGAAAATAATATTTCACATTTCTAGAATCATCATTATAGAATATAAATCATTTTTATACATTAATTATATACTTATTACCATCCTCATTAACCATAAATGAAAAATGGATCACATCGCTTCATTGTGGTGGTTGTCCACACATGCGCACAAGCGACATTATCATTTTCCAATAGATTGGAATATAATAATGTAACTATGATATTAAAATTATAGAAACAAAAATATGTAATACAAATAATATATAAACATTTAACCCATCATAATACCCATCCATAAAATATGGTGATAAAAATTGAATTGTATTTTCATTGGACATAGTATATTGTACGTACGCATGGGAGATACCTTCACTTTCCATTTGACTCAAAAGACAAAAGATAATTATAGATTAAAAATAATAATAACATTTATGTATAATGATAATATTAAAATTTACATTTTTGGAAGAATATAAAAGATTTATATGAGTTAAATGAATAATTGAAATAAAAGTGATTAGTTAAGGTGATTACCTCTTCTTTAAACAATCACCTTTAAAACTACTCTTTAGAGAACCAGTGTTGGTATTTTGGAAATACCAGCACCTATATAATATGGTTATGAGATTCATGAAAATACATTTAAGGTTATGTTAGAGATATATGGCTTAATGTGGTGTGAATATGTGTGGGTTGGAGGAATACTTTTATAATTGAGTTGAAGGTCGCGTTTGGAATTTTATAAAAGATTAAAATAAAATAGAAAAATTGTATGTAATCATGCAAAAAATGGACATAGATTAAATAATAAGTAATTATATGGTTGAAATATCATCTTCTAAAAAAAATTTTGCGGGTTTATTTGGTAATTTATATTTTATTTTTTGGTTTAACCCCTTGGTAATCATATTTTAACATTAACCGTGGAAATCACTTTTTCTATATAAAGGTGTCATAATGTTACATAAAAGGAAAAAATTGTCTCATAAAAGTAAAATGGATGATGTTTTAGACTGTATATTATCCACCTTATCCTTTTTCACGATTTTAATTATTTTAAAATATTTTTATAAAATATAATTTTCTTAACCTATCATTAATATAAATTTTGACAATGTTCATTTAATTTTACATGAAGTGCATAAATTTAAAGTTATAACTAAAATATAATCCTTTGAAAAATCAATAATTTGTTATATTTGACTTATAAATTCATGGATCTATATTAATCAACAAAATTAAATTTCATTTTAAAAGATAAATTAATTAATTTATTTTTTCTATTAATTGAATAAAATTTTAAATTGCATTGCATAATAATTTATGAAAATTATATAATAAATATTATTAGAAACTAATTAAAATAACTAAAATAATATTTTTATTCTAAAAATAATAATCTATATTCATTCACCATAATAGTTTTCACATGTGAAGACATAATATATATTTAAAATTAAGTGAGTGGAATTTTGTTTTTACCATTACTTTAAATATAATATATGTCATTTTATGTAAAAGTGTACATAAAAAATAGTTTATATGATAAGCTAAAAGTTTAAATTTATATTTATCCAATAATAATTAGGATGAAAAAAATGTTTCCTTATCACTGAGATTTAACAAATATTAACTTGATTTTCCAATTACCAAGGTGATAAATTTTACCTTGAGTTCAATTCATAATGCCTAAAAATAAAAGGGAACAATTTCAAAAAAATTAAACCATTGATTCCAAATAAAAAATCAATTTTATCAAATTAAACACCATCGTGTTGAATAAATTAATTTTATAATATGTTCACAAACATCAATGAAAACAATATTTTATAGAAATAAATTTTAAGGTGAAAATAGTATTTATTCCCATACCATGCCTAATGAAACATTAGATGTATTTCAAAAAATTTAATTGAATATAAAAAAATAAATTTTATTAAAATAATTCAACATTAGTGATTAATTTAATATAATAATATAAAAATAGTTGAAGACATAATTTTTTTTATAAAAACATTTATCTGGATTTCAAATGATTTATATTTTACATTCTAATTATTTAGGGACCATTGGATTAATTTTATTCATTTATAAACCATATATTTTAATTATTTAGTTAATTATATTCATATATACCAATTAAATTGTAGGTGATGATAGTAAAATAGTAATATTTTAGTAGTTATCATGGTTTATTTAAACATGATGTATCGTGTAACACAAGCGATCGATGAAATTAAATTATTTAAAGATAAGTAGATTATAAAATCATTGGGTGCTATATAATATCATTAAAAAATAATTTTATATGGTTGGTAAAGACCAAAAAATATTCTTCCACAAGAACTTTTTTATTACAATACACATAGTAGTTCCATAATTATTTATATATGATCTTAGTGGATATATTTTTATTTTTTCTTTAAAATCTTCACTTATTCAGAAGTTGTGGTTTTTTAAGCTATGATATCTTCTAATTTAGACATTATCAATTCCCTTTAATTTAAAATTTTATAACAACATTCAATATCCATTTTTTTAATGCATTAATTTTAAAAATTTGGGCCAATGAATCTTCTTATCCTCTTTTGTATAATACATTTATTTAAAAATTTCATCAGCTACAACTTTTCATTTTTTGGAATATATTTTTTTATATAATTTAATTTTGATCTACACATCATGGAAATGTTATCATCTAGCCCTATCAATTTGGTGGATTTATTAACATATTTATCCACATATATTTTCCATGATATTTAATGGGAACTTGTAATAGTATATAAAGAATTATTAGTAAAACAAAAAATTAATTAGATCATGGATTAAATTTATCCAAGATACAAGAACTAATTTCACATTGATTAATTGATGACTTATAGACCTAATTACAGCTAAAATAACCATTTTTTGGGATACGACACTTTTTAAAATTTCTCATGGAAACATCAACTTTCTTTACAATTTAGGATAACTCATCATGAATAATGTCTTAATTTAAAATTATGATTTAAAGATCAATTAATATCATATTGATTATAGTTATCTCTTCCTATATATATTTTATACGATCATTGGATTCTTTATCTATCATCTTCATCTGATCAGTATATATTTTTCCTTCTTTCTTAAAGAATTATCAATTTAACTTTATCAATTTTAATTAATTTAAAACTAAGAATCTATTTCATTCATAGAGGTCTTTCATAGTTTTTTCTCAAGAATGGATAACATATCAAATAATAATTATTTTCATATACATCCCTCAATAACTTCTTTTCAAATCTTATTTAATAAGGTTAAAATGATCATTTAAAATTAATATTGGATTTTTGTTTGATTCAAAAGGATGTGTGATCATTTTTAAACTTTTAAATATCATATAAAAATAATTATCTATATGATTAGCCTCCAATAGTAGGTATTAATTTTAATTAATTATTCCCTTAATATAACCAAATATATACCTAACTAATTAGTGAGAACCCTATTCTTATAATATTAGAATTTAATGTATCAATCATCTATAATTTTAATGTTCTCAACCTCCTCATTTTATTAATATCTTTTACATACATTATTAAAATTCACATTGTAAATATATTTAAAATTTAAAAAATAACCAAATTTTGTGGATTCTTGTAGTGATATATTATTCGTAATTTTGAATCATTTCTCAGTTCCTTTGACTCACGTTTCTTCAATTTCATCCTAGATTTAGATGATAACCCCATTTTTGAAATAATAAGGATGATAACTAAATTTTCTATATGATGATCTTACAAAAATTAAATTAATTTAATCATTATTTATATATATATATATAATGGAAAATTAGAAAAAAATTCAATCAAATCATAGGAGACATTGATGGGTCTCATACCACTTGATGTTCATAGTGGATAATGTAGGGATATTAGTGTCCCCCATTTTTATGATGACTTATATTATCTTATAATTTCCAATGAATTGTTAAAAATCTATTTTAATTGAGAGGATTGAAATTATAAATCATTTCTAAACCA
Organism: Viscum album; assembly: GCA_963277665.1. Classification (NCBI taxonomy): domain Eukaryota; kingdom Viridiplantae; phylum Streptophyta; class Magnoliopsida; order Santalales; family Viscaceae; genus Viscum; species Viscum album. The sequence goes on from OY728150.1 coordinate 1,848,855,554, forward strand.
TTAAAATAATAATCAACATAGAAATTAAATAGAATATTATCATATACTATTTCACATGGTTTGTATCCTATGAAGAAACCTAATAAATCCTATGTTCGACTCCCATTGATACATGCATTAAAAAAATATATTTTACAGATTAAATGTGCCTTAAAATGAAACACTTGAGAATGGGTAGTGTCATTACATTCCATAAGAAAGGTATTATCCACTTCCCTTAATCTAACCGAAAAGAATCGAAAGCCTTCTGACTAAAATTATGACATTGTTAATACTAAAACTATGATTTATACTATGTACCACATTGATCTCTTAATTAAGACCAAATTTATATTCTAGAAGTCCTTTTATAAAAGATAATTATTTATTATATCTCATTAAATTTATATTTTATTTCCGTAATTATATCTACTACAATTCATGCGCACTGATCCTATAATATCATCTCTATAGTAAAATGATCAGAAAATATAGTATGATAAATACTCCACGTTTTCTTCTTTATTAATTTTTTGATTCATCTTTTGTCATATATATTTATCATTGGGATTATCCTTCTTCTCATTCAATGAACACGTTTAGCATCATGAATGCCATTGGCCTCCAAATTCTTTGACGCAAATATAATCATTAGATAGAAGAAATATCATATACCTTTTCTATTTAATAAAAAATATTATCATGTAATTAAATATATGGTATTAAGTCACTCAATTTCATAGTGCCTTCATTCTTCTGCTTTTAATTTTACCTTTAGAGAATCATGATAAATTATTTTCTATATTCTAATTTAAAGATATATTTTTTGTATCATTTGATATTCTCATTAAAATCATTAAATATAAGTAAAACAACATATGAATCATGATATGTAATAAAAATTATAAAAATAGAATAATTATTATATCATATTCAATAAAAATACAAACTATTTAATTTATTCCATGATGTAAAGCATTATACTATGCCAAGGGATTCAACCAATGACACCATTATTTGTGGTGTTAATCACTTTTTATAACAAGCCTTCTATCATGATTCATGACATGATATTTTTTTTGGGAAGTGAATAATCCTTTAATCACATAAAAATTTTCATCATGTGTATCATACTTATATTTCTCTACAGGATGAAAATATCATCACATCATTCAACTAACTCATTTCATAGATTTTTTTTCTTTTCCATAATCTAAAATATGATAAACATTCAAATATAAAACAATGATATTTTATAAATTTATGGAAAAAGTCAATCATAATCTTGATTACTTCAATTAGAATTTTTTTATAGAAAACTCAGATATTAGAAATAAAATTGATTCATTATATATATCCTTTCACAAAAGATATATAACATCTTATACCTCACATGTGTGAGAAATAATCATAAATATGTCCACCAACCATTTTATATACACAAAATTAATCATACATATCCAATTACATTTACATATTACTATCCTCATCTCATATAAGCATTGTACATATCAAAATCGCATATTTTTTATTCCATAAGTATACCATTTATCATTGTCTTCTCATAATGAAATCATATCTATCAACAATGCATCATATATATCATTATTAACTTCTTATCTTCTTTAATATATAATATATATATATCATACATATTCTCTATACTAAGGAAAATGATATCAAAATATTCCAACATACCTCACAATGGAATATAACCACTTCCAATCTACTAATGGAAATCTCAATATCTTTTAAAAATATCAAAATACCATCTGAATGATATCCTTCACTAGATAAAATAGAATTTATTATCAAATAACATCATATAGTTTCTCCTATTTTATACAATATTTTTTATGTATTAATTATAACTCCCATGAAAATTTTCAAATCTAGTTCCTCAATTTCAGTTGAAAATTTTTATTGCAAATTTTTATTTCCACAAGCCTCAAATTAAATTAATTTTCTTGAGGATAATCTATCCAATCATCAGATATATATACCCTTCATCCAAGAATCTATTTTTCAATAAAGATACAGAAAAATAATCATCTCAAAACTCATTCCCCAAAATTTACATGGATCTTTAGGAGTCCTTCAATGGAATGAAACATCCTTTTATCAACATGTATCACCCAACAAAAAATTATATCTTTGAATTACAATATAAGTATAACATATTGAAAATAATATAATAATATATTATGTATTAGGCATTTCAAATTAATTTAAATTGAAAGATTTTATTGATAGTATCTAAATTAAAACATATTGTGTTTGAATCATATACTAAGGAGGTAAAAGAAAAATATGATACAACAAGTGTGTTGAGAGTGATTGAAAATGGAAACATGTAAAATATATTGGTACATAAGGTGATGGGGAAATTCAAGTTGTGTAATGAAAAAAATTATCAAATTATGAAATTAAGTATCCACCATTAAAACTAAAATTTGCATCTAGTTATACATGGTTGGATGGAAAATGAGATATTATACAATGCCTGACTTGGAGTGAAACATGGTTCAAAACCATATCCCATTTTTATAAATGAAATAAATAATTGTTTTTGAATTAATAATGTTATATCTAGATATTACAAAGTAATGAAACACCCAAGTGAAGAAGGAATAAAACTTTATTGTATAGAAAATAAATTCATATATAAATAATAATTTTATATTTTATGAATAGAAAATGTAATTAAATTTGGTGATATTTGAGGATTCTAAAACCTATTGTGAATAGTATATGTTTTCCAACATATCGTTTCTTAGTACTAATGATTATAATTATATTTTGTTTTCAGACCAAAAAAATAATGTGGAGTTAGTGATGAATATTCATTGTGTATTTAGAATCATATAGAAATAAAGAATACATGTTATGAAAGGATGATCAAGCATATAAAATGGGTTTAGTACATTATTAGGAATAATTTTTTTCAATTGGATTATAATATTGTATGACTCACATACACTATGTATTATTTATTATACGTTGATTGTCTCGTTGAATAGTGATTGAGAAACTATGTAATCTATTATTAAGAAAAATTAATTACTTATATTGGATTAGGTTATGGAAACAAGTTAGTTTTTTGGACTTTATTGAGGTTAATAAATTAGAATCTAGTTTCCTAAAATAAGATGTGACTTACTAGATATATGGTATTTTTTAACAACTCATTACTAAGTGGAAAATTCACTTATTAGAATTTGTTAAGAACAATTCAATTGAAAATAAAAATCAATTAAAATTGAAATTATAATGAAGGATGACTAATAAATGATCAATGGATATGATGATATTTTACAATTCCCTGCATGTTCCTTATGGTATAATTAAAATAATAATTTGATTGATGTTTTTAAGGTATGAGTTAAAAAAGGTGAGAGATACTGCCCTCGTAATATACCTTTTAATTCATGTAGAAAAATATGGTTGATGTTCATTAATTTGGAATATTATGGAGCTTTGAAATGAATATATAAGGTAATAATAGACTCTCTATATTAAATGTTTTCTTATAAATGAAATGATGACAAACATTCTTTAAAATCTAGTGCAAAACAATGATTGATACAGGGGTGATGACTATGAAGTTATCCAAGTACCATTTAGATTTAATAATGGGGGAAGCATGAATAAAGTATTTATTAATGTGGAATCATTTAAATTTTATTGATAAAAGGGTTAGAAATAAGTCTTTAAAATCTACATGTTTAGATGATCAAAATAGAAAGGGGGATGAATTTTATACAGCTCTTGATGATGCATGAATTTTATGGATGTACATTTCCAAAAATCTAGGTGGAATATTGGTGGTATATTTGGTTCTATGGTTGTGATGGTAATGGTTTTACAAGGGGTTTGGAGAAGGATTAGTTGACATTATGAAATATTGTATTAGAAGATCAAGATGGTTGATTATTTTTTGTGATCTTATTTTGGGATTATTTGGGTTTTGAAATGGTATGATTTTTTAATTACTTTTTGATTTGAGTTTAGTATAATGAAAAAATATAGATTTTTGATAATTTTAAAATGTACATATATATATAAGACATTCTCCATTAATATGTTTAATATTTTGATGATGTGATAAATCTCATTTAATTTTAAAATGAATAAAAGTGTTGAACTATATTAGAATAGATAATGGATAATTTGGATAGGTAAAAAATATAAACATTAGATAATAATGAATTTTTTAGTGATATGTATGTATTATAAAGGTTATATATTTCTTGGAAAATTTGAAAAAGAATATATGTGAATTTTATTATCTATAATATGTATGGTTTTAATATACATATGTTATTTTAGTAGATGATGTGTAATAACTATCAATGACATGTAAAGTCTTCACTTTAATATGTAAATCTTATTACAAGGATAAATTTTGATCATTATATCACAGTGTGGTATATCATCCACATGATGATGTAGTTTAGGGAGATATTATTGGTTTGGCCTATTTTTGAGATTACCATACTTTGGAAGTAAATCAATTTAAAACATTATATTTTCTCATGAGTATCCTTTATTATATAAAACTTTAATATAAAGGTAAACCCATTAATATAGGGATTTCATAATAATATTTATACCATAATGACTGAAGTGGGGTCACTAATTTTGGTATTTGGTGTATTTACTAATGTAAATATAGATTACATTATGAATCTCTCTACTATTAACTAGTAATGAAAATTGTTGAAGAAGGAACCATACTTTCATGCAATAATTTAATATTCCACTCAATGATTATTGAAATTTAGAGAATAATAATATAATTAATGATATTGTATTGTCAATATGTTTGGGTGGGTTTGTGATGTTCATTAACTGCACTAATGAATATGAAAGGTGGATACTCACTTGGAAAAAATATAGTAGGTGGTTTTTAAGTTTAGGATACTGGATATCAGTTTACTATTAGAATTAGAATTTGAATTAAAAAATCCAAAATATATATTAGATGCTTTTATAATGAATAACATGGAAGATAAAAATAATTGTGAAAAGGAACAAAGTGTTATAAAAAGAGAGTTGGAATAATAAAGAAGGTGAAAAACAATATAGACTTCACTAAATAACACAATTATAGAGAATGGATCTTTTATAGACAGAATTCTATTTTATATTAGGTTTTTAAGGGCAGAATAGTTTTATATGTCTAATGACTTTAGGAACTAGATAATTCTGTAATATGAATAATTTTATTTGTCTTTTTACTATTGTGTGATGTTTTTCAATGATAAAATATTTACATTATCCCATAAAGATGTGTCTATATATTATAATAGAATTTTTTTATAGCACATGCTATATATTAGATCATCACAAAAATAATTATGTTTCATTTTATATAAGGTCTACATATTAACAACGAAGAAATATTTATTTTGAAAAACTAAGAAGATACCTACCAGATTATAATTGATATATTACAGGGTAAATTGTAAAGACTCATATTTTCCATGTAATTTTTTTAATTATATGGAATTATTATGAGTCTTCAAAAATTGACGACGTGTGAATATGAGGCCCAGAGTTCCCAGAATGAATTTATAAACATTTTTTCCAATACATTCAGTAAACACGTGAGTGGAATTTTCCTACTTTTGAAATATTGCTCGGATTAAAAATCTGATGGAACCATTGAATCTACAGTGCCAAGATTTCCTTAAGGGTGGCTTTAATTTGACTGTTGTTGGTCCGAAAAAAAGTTATGTTTTTCAACTCTTTAAAAGAAATGAAATAAAATTATTTTGTGATTTTATTTCATATCCTCCAATGGAAAAAAAGGGGTGGGGCCAGTAATGTGTCAAGCCAATAAATGGATTGACCTGCCAACCCTATGTAATGACATCATTGGGGAATTTGGAAGCTTCCTAATTGATGAGCCCCAATAAATTCCAACCTCATTACTTAACCTCCCCCTCTCTTATATATATGGAGATTTGGGAGGGGTATCAGTACAACTTCACCAAGAAACGAAGTGCGGAAAGAGCACCGTGATGCCGGACCCTTAGAGGATAGAGTTGAACCCAGAAGGAGGTGACAGACGACACCAAAACACAAACCGAAGGACGATGTATGAGTGGAGTCATTGGGAACCAGTTGTGGGAATGTAGAACACGATCCACCTTCAGGCGCGTATGCTCTACAACGTGTTTTCGAGGTAGGGGGTTTATTCGTTTATTCTTTGTAAATGTTTTCCTCTTCCCCGTTATTGAACAATACAACAAATGTGGACCAACCGACTAATAGGATGATCAACGATTCATTCCATTTTTAGGGAGGTTGTTGCGGGGTATCTTTGAATGTATTTAATTTTTGTTTAATTCAATTAATCATTAAACCCTTAACCCCTCATGTTTTTGAGCTAATGCGGATGGCGCAGGCCTATCAAACCTAGCTTGAACCCTCCACTATCTTGGTATACATTCACCTCTATGGATGACTGCCAGCATGAAAACACCAACCAGATACATTGAAAATAGAACATAGATGCATGCCACAAGAGGAGGCCATGACACAAAGCCACATCAGTCATCGAAGCAGCCGACATCGGCCGGCTACAGAGGAGGTGTGGCGCGCTGTCGTGTGCTGCTGATAAACAAAGGAGGTCACGGCTCGTTAGCCATGACGACCGAAAGAAGGAAGTCGGCACATCGGCTGGCCTTGGGTGACGGTACGGCATGCCGGCGCATGCCACTGGAGAGGTCGGCTGACATTCCGGTCGGCCGCGACGGAACCAACATGGGTGGGGCATGCCCAAGAGGCAGCTGGGCTGTGACCTGTGTTGGCCACGGAAGGAGAATGGGGCCGCCGGATCGACCGACGATCAATGGACGGAGTGCCCCAGTGGCACGTCTAGTAGCAGAGCCGCGCCTTTTCGGCCATGTGATAGAGGACCCATGGTACCACGTGGCAACGTGTTGGGTCAACCATCGGGGGTTGACCTTCTGACGTGGCTCTGCGCCGCCTGGTGGGTGGCACTACCGGGTCGGCCCAAAAGACCGAACCGCTGCACAGCGGGCCGACTTATGACAAACACGATAGACCCACTGTGGGGAGCACCTCTATGTGATGAGGCAGATCCATGATAATCGATAGTAGGAGTACCTTTGCAGTACAAGGTTAGTGGGAAGCACCTCTGTGTGACGCGGTTGGCCCACTGTACTCATTAGAGGAGGAGTTCTCTAGCAGCTGAGGAGTTCAAAGTTGTGACTGGGAATGTTAGTTGTTCCTAGGACTAGAAAATTTGTGGCTTGATATCAACATTCATAGTGATCCTATGTGGTTCAACATCATAATCTAGTGTCTCATAATTGTATACCTAGTTTGAGATGAGAATTTAATTGAGTTGTGTCTATTACATGGTGCATTTTGATTGAGATCATACTTTGTGGTTTTCCTTGTGGAATTCTAAGAAACCTTTGGGGGCCTCGGGGTCCCTACTGAGTATTATTATACTATCCCTTTCACAGGCTATGCCCGCACCTTGTTCTATCTTTTACAGACGATGAGCCGCTGGGCTGAGGTTTGAGGGAGCCAGGATTAGGCACTACGCAGAGGAGATAGGCAGACGTGGAGTCTTGAGGAAGCGATATGTACATAACCTTTATGTAAGATTCCCCGAAGAATGACTCCAATGTTGTTTTCCCATTTTATGTTGTATTTTTACTTTTCAGTTGTACCCGTACTTTCAATTTTGCTTGTATTCTGGACCCTTTTACTTTTAGCACTCCTCTTACTATAATAGTTTAATTCTCAGTTGCTTCTTGTTGTGTTCTTGGACCATGTGATTGTACAGGTTTAAGGGAAATGCCTTCCCGTTTTTGGGAATATACCTTTCGGTGCTAGTGACCAGCCCCTGGCCAATTGAAGGTGGGCTTGGGGAAGTCACGACACGAGCCCCGGGGGACGGGTCGAGGCAAAGTGTTATCAGAGGAGTTCGATTCTGCCGATGAACTATAACTCTGATCTTTTATTTTTGGAAATATTTTTAAGTGTTATGAGTGTGGTTTTCAGTTTGGGGGAATATAGGGTTGGGGTGGTGGTAAATGTATCCATACACCAAGACCCTGAATTTTGATTTATGACTCAACGCACAAAAACACTTATTGCGTGTGTTTTGAAAAGTTTTCTTCTTTAACTCTTGAGTCAGCTCACCTGGTATAACTTCTGACCATGGCACACCTGTATTCTTTCAGGATGCCACCACGTAGACACCAAGCCAAGATTCCAGATAGAGTACGTGATGATGGCCCACCGAGTGATGAGGCCTCGGTGTTGGGCCCTCTTATGTCGTTAGAACCTCTGAGTGGAATACCAGTAGCACCACAACCCGTTGGACAACCATGGCCACCAGCACCACCAGAATAGGGTGCATGCTGACTCAGCATGTTGCATGAGTTCCAGTGATAGAGGCCTCTGAGGTTATGAGGCAAGAAGGACCCTCATGTGGCTAGGGACTAACTAAAGGTTGTGGCCACAGTTTTTCGCTTAGTTGGGACACCAGCTAATTCTATAGTGATCCTAGCAGCCAGCCTTTTTCAGGAAGTAGCAAGAAGATGGTGGATCCTGATGGTCCAGATACACGATGAGGCGACCTTCATTTGCACAGACTTCGGGGGCCTTTTTAGGGCAGATTTCATCCCATAGGCCTTACACTTTGAGTGTATATAGGAGCAGCTACACTTACAGTAGAGCCACAAGACAGTGGCCCCGTACTCGGCAAGGTTCACTGACCAATCCTGCTACTCTACCGACATGGTACGAGACCCTTAATTCAGGGCCCGAACCATTGAGTAGGGTCTCCGATGGGAGATCAGAGCATCGATGGTAACTGTCATCATATAGACTCAGGCTGGGGTGCTAGAGCGGGTGCTTTTGGTGGAGAGATTCCGAGCTGAGTAGGCACCGACAAAGAGACCCACCACTGGGTGACACGTGGTAGAGTCATCTATAGCTAGTAGTAGGAAGATGACAAATATGTCCAAGCGGACCAAACATTCTAGTGGATGGGCCCAGGACACAGGGTCCGAGGTGTGAAGCTCACGAGACAGAGGATTTAATTGGAGGGACAAGCAGTTCTACACGTGCAGCGGGCATGGTAACATGGCTTGTGATTTTCTGAACTATCATACGGATGACTAGTAGATGGTGGAGGGACCACCAAGGTAGAGTCAAATGTTTAGGTGAGGAGGTCCGCAAGTATTAGGAGGATGTGGGAAAGAACTATCGATGTAGCTGGTAGTGGATGGCCTTTTGGGGTTCTACCACCACCACCGCCAGGTGGCCCACCCTGACCACAGGGAACAGGAGGACATGGACGAGCTCATCTCTAGGAAGATGAGGCCTATGACAACAGTCCTCCAGAGTTTATTAGAGGTATGATCTATGTCTACTACACCTTATCCATAGTACTTATAGACAATGGTTCCAGTCACTATTTTATTTCCATGACCCTCGTCCAGAGCTCAGAGATTTTGGTGGATCCTTTGGCTTGATCTTTATGGATAAAGACTCTTATGGGAGTGGATTCGACAATTACACACTGGTTCTGGTAGTGTGAGCTTACTTTAGGTGGTGATATCTTCTACTGGGATCTCCTAGTTGTGGAATCATGGCCTTATGACTTCATCTTGGGTAAGGATTAGTTTTATACAGTCCATGATCAGATTGACAGTATTAGGCACAAAGTGTTGTGTGTCCACACAGATGGGTCCAGGTTCTCCTTCACTATAAATAAGGGAACCTTTGCAGAATAGGATGGAAAAACCCCAAGGAGGGTGTACCTGATTACTCCTCAGTTGGCTAGCCTTACCCTCAGAGCAGCTTATGTTGAGAGTTCAAACTATCCTGTAGTGGTGGACCAGTACGTTGATGTCATTCCTGATGATGTTCTGTGACTACCTCCACACCGAGAGGTAGACATTTACATTGAATTTTACCATGGGACAACACCGATATCTACCCCATCATATCAGATGGCTCCCCAGTGCTTCGTGAGTTATGTGTACAATTGGAGGACTTGAATGAAAAGGGGTTCATAAGACCCAGTGTTTCTCCATGGGTGGCTCCAATTCTGTTCACCAAAAAGGCATATGGAAGTTTGAGACTCTGTGTAGACTAACAAAGCCTAAACCTGGTGATCGTTAAGAAAAACTATACACTTTTGTGGTATGATGATCTTTCAATCATGTAAAGGGAGCTCGTTGGTTTTTGATCGTAGATCTTAGATCAAGCTATCATCATCTCTAGATACGAGATGAGGATGTACTGAAGACGACCTTTAGATGTCGATATGGACATTATTAGTTCTTGGTTTTGCCCTTCGGCATGACCAATGCCCCAACAGTGTTCATGGGACTCATGAGAAATATCTTTTAGACATATCTCTATCGCTTTGTGGTGGTGTTAATTGATGACATCTTGGTGTACTCGGAAAAAGTGCAGGAGCATGCCTATCATCTGCAAATAGTTTTGGATACACTCTGAGAGTAGGATCTTTATGGTTAGTTCTTGAAGTGCCAATTCTTTATAAGAGAGGTCCACTTTCTAGGACACATTATCTTGGAGGCTGGATTTGCAGTGGATCCCACAAATATAGAGGTTTTAATTGCTTGGGAGCCACCCAAGAGTGTGACCAAGGTGCGGAGTTTCCTAGGGTTGCCTGGATACTACCAGAGATTCGTGCCTGACATTTCTAGAGTTGCGACACCCTTGTTAGCATTGACAAATAATGGGAAGCCCTTTATATGGATGAGGAGATACCAGCAAGGTTTTCCTGAGCTGAGGCATAAACTGACAAGTTCCCCCATCTAAAGGATACCAGAAGAGGGAGTTGGGTATGTAGTCTACTGTGACACATCAGGGACCAGACATGGGTTTGTCCTGATGTAGGTGTGAGAAGTGATCGCTAATGGCTCACAGAAACTAAGATAACATGAGTAGAGATATGATATCCATGACCTGGAGTTAGCAACAGTGGTCTCTGCCTTAAAGATGTGGCGGCATTACATGATGGGCGAATGATTTACAGTCTACTCTCATCACAAGAGTCTTAGGTATATCTTCTCTCATAAGGACCTGAACCTGAGACAACGAAGATGGATATATTACCTCCAGGACTATGACTTTGAGATCGTCTATACTCCTAGGATGGAGAATGTAGTAGCTGATGCACTTAATAGGAGGTCTGGTTTGTAGTTGCTGAGTTATGCGACAGAGCAGCCAGCCACGTTACTGATATCCTTTGTAGATAGAGATGGAGCAACATACATACAATATATGATAGTCACTCCGACACTATATCAGTGAGTCGGTGTGGCACATCTTGGGGACACTGACTACGAGACTCGATGTGCTCAGATATCCTTAGAGAAGGCACCTGATGGATTTTATGAATGTGGGGAGAATTTCATCATCTTTAGTGGACGTACCATGGTACCAATGGTTCTATAAGAGGAGGTGTTGAGGGAGTTCCATACACCCTCTCTGGTGGTACATCCTAGTGTGGCGAAGATGTACCCGGACCTCCGGTGTCAGCACTGGTGACCAGGGATGAAGAAGGCAGTGGTAGAGTTTGTTTCATGATGCCTCACTTGTCAATAAGTGAAGGCCAATCACCAGGTTCTAACTGGATTAGCTCAACCACTAGAGGTTCTGGAGTGGAAGTGGAATGGTATCTCCATTGACTTTGAGATAGGAGTTCCACGCATGTCCAGGGGCCATGATTCCATTTGGGTGATCGTTGAACAACTCACCATGTCGTCCCACTTCCAACCTATCCGAGAGAAGGGATCATTAGAGGGCTAGGGACGCCTCAACCTACATGAGATTCTGCGACTTCATGGGGTTCTATTGACAATCGTCTCTAACTATGACACACATTCCACATCCCAATTGTTGAAGGGATTGTAGGAGGCATTCAGAACTCATCTACATTCAAGGACTGCCTTTCATCCTCACATGGATGGTCAGACGGAGCAGACCATATAGACACTGGAGGACATGCTTCGTGCATGCATCCATGATTTTGGCCGCAGTTGGGAGTATCACTTGGACTTGGTGAAGTTCACATTCAACAATAGTTATTACTCTACTATAGGGTTGGAACCATATAATTCCTTGTATGGTTGACCCTGCAGATTATCTCTATGCTGGACAGGCCCAGAGGAGTCAGCACTCATGGGTCCATAGTTGGTATGGGCTACCACTGAGAAGGTGCAAAGTATACAGGAGTAGATAAATACTGAACAAAGTAGACATAATTCATATGATAACAGGAGATGGAGACCTCAGGTGTTCCAAGATGGAGACTATGTTTTCTAGAAAGTATCTCCTTGATGGGGACTACAGAGATATTGCCGAGGCGACAAGTTAACATCAAGGTTTATCCATAAATTTCTGATTCTTTAGAGGATAGGAGAGGTGGCATACTATTTTTCACTTCCACTATAGTTGGAGAAGGTGCATGACGTCTTCTATGTATCCTAGATAATGAGATACGTGCACGAACCATCTCACATCATCGACCATGGAGAGATGAACATAGATGATGGGGTGACGTTTACGGATGTTCTAGTAGAGATTTAGGATCAATAAGAGCGGGTCCTTCATAGGTAGTCGATACCTCTGGTGTGCGTTCGTTGGAAGCATGGGAACATCTAGGAGAGAACATGGGAGTGGGAGGCTCAGATTTGTGCTCAGAACCCCCATTTGTTTCTTAGTCTATGTTATGGATTTTAGGGATGAAAATCCCTAAGGTGGGGAGAATGTAAATACCTGAATATTTATGTATTTTTTTAAATTATATGGAATTATTATGAGTCTGTGAAAATTGAACGTGTATGAATCTGAGGCCCAGAGTTACTAGAATGAATTTATGAACTTTTTCTGGGTACATTCAGTAAACACATGAGCGACGTTTTCTATGTTTTTAACCATTACTCAGAATAAAAATACAAGGGCACCGTTGAATATGCATCACCGAGATTCGCTTAAGGGAGGCATTACTTTGGCCGCAGTAGGTCCGCCAGAGAAATATTTATGTTTTGCGACTCTTTAAAATAAATGAAATAAAGTAATTTTTTAATTTATTTCATATCCTCTAACGGAAACGAAAAGGGGTGGGACCAGTGATGTTTCAATCTAATAAATGGATTGACCGTCCAACCCTAAGTAACAACGTCTCTAGGGAATTATGAAGCTTCTTAATTGATTAGACCTAATAAATTCCAACGTTGTTACATACCCTCTCCTCTCCTATATATATGGAGCTTGGGGAGGTGTTTCAGCACAACTTCGCCCAACAAAAAAGTGAAAAAGGAGCACCGCAAAGCCGGACCCTTAGAGGATGGAGCCGAACCCAGTGGGAGGTGACAGATGACACCGAACCACAAACTAAAGGATGATGTATGAGTGGCGTCATTGGGAACCAGTTGCTGGAATGTAGAACACGATCGACTTTCAGGCGAAGATTCTCTCCAATGGGTTTTCGAGGTAGGGGGTTTATTCGTTTATGCTTTTTAAATGTTTTCATCTTCCTCCTTGAACAATACAAAGAATTCGGAACAACCAACTAACGGGTTGATCTGGGAATCATTCGTTTTTGCAGGGGGTTGTAGTGGAGTATCATTTTAGGGTTTTAATTGTTGTTTAATTAATGTAATTATTAAACCATTAACCCCCCTTATGTTTTCGAGTTAACGCGGAGAGCGTGGGCCTAACTAACCTGGAAAAAAACCTTCACTATCTTTATATCCTTGCGCCTCCATGGAAGACTTCCAGCATGGAGACACCGGCAGGCTACATTGGAAATAGTGTATCGATGCACAACGCAAGAGGAGGCCGCAACACAAAGCCACAACGGTCAATGGAGCGGTAGGCACCAGCCAACTACAATAGAGGCATGACGCGCCATTGCGAACTGTCGATGAATAATGAAGGTCATAGATCATCAGCCTTGGTGACCAGAGGAAGGTGGATGGCACATAGGCTGGCCATGGGTGATGGTGCGGTGTGCCATCGTGCGCCGATGGAGAGGTCGGCCGACACGCCATCCGTCCACAATGGAACCATCAAAGCTGGGGCGTGTCCCTGGTGGCGCGCCCACGCGGTAGCAGGGCGATAGCCTGCATTGGCCACGATTGGTGTAGGGGTCACCGGATCGACCAGCAGCTGGTGGATTGGGCTTGGCACTGGCAGATCCATGGACCGTCGATTGCAGCATGGAGGACCCGCAGTGCCACATGGTGCTGCATTGGGTCAACCCCTCGGATTGTCTTGCTAACGTGGCTCCGTGCAACGTCTGCTTACCCGGATACTCTGTGCTTGGGTATCCTTGGTGGCTCATTCCACCAGGCGGGTGGCGCCACTGGGTCAGACCAGCAGATCGACCCGCCGACCGGTGGGCCGACCCGCCACCCAGCGGGCCCACCACCGCTCAGCGGGATGACCAGCGGCCCACGCGACAGACCCATAGTGTGGAGTTCCTATGTGTGATGAGACAGAACCATAGTTATCGACATGATGAATACCACAACAGTCCAAGGTTTGTTGGAAGTGCCTCTGTGTGATGCGGCATGCCCACTATACTCATTAGAGGAGGAGTTTTCCAAAAACTGAGGTGTTCATCATTGTGGCTGGGAATGTTACATTTTTCTAGGCCTAGAGAATCTGTGGCTAGTAATCAACATTCATTGTGATCCTTTGTGGGTCCGAATCCTAATCCCGTTTCTCATAATTTTATACCTGGTTTGAGTTGAGACTCTAATTGAGTTGTGTCTATTACTTTGTGCTTGGTGATTGAGATCATGCTTTTGGTTTTCCTTGTGAGATTCTTAGAGACCTTCGGTAGTCTTGGGGTCCATACTGAGTATCATTATACTCACCCCTGCACAGGCAACACCCACACCTTGTTGTGTCTTGTGCATACAGCGAGCATCTGGGATGAGGATCAAGGAAACTAGGACTAGGAGGTATTCAGAAAAGGTAAGCAGACGTGGAGTGCTGTGGAGGAAATCTATACCAACCCTTCAGGTAAGATTCCTCGAAGGATGACTAAGTAGCTATTTTCCCTTTTTCAGTTG
Source organism: Viscum album (assembly GCA_963277665.1). NCBI lineage: Eukaryota > Viridiplantae > Streptophyta > Magnoliopsida > Santalales > Viscaceae > Viscum > Viscum album. The sequence continues at coordinate 1,848,870,646 of OY728150.1, forward strand.
TATTTGTATTTTTCAGTTGTTCTCGTACTTTCAGTTGGGCTTGTATTCGACCCCTTTTACTTTTAGCACTCCTTTTACTACAACAATTTACTTCTCAGTTTCTTCTTATTATGTTCTCGGACCGAGTTATTATACAGGTTTAGAAGCAATGCCTTCCCATTTTAGGGAATATGCCTTTCAGTGCTAGTCACTAGCCCCTAGAATATGGAAGGTAGGTTTGGGGTAGTCACAGCACGGGTCCCGGGGCATGGGCCGTGACATAAATCATGAATCATGACATGTTAGTGACCGTTGTGACGAGTTGATGTATTCTAGAAATGATTATATTATAATTGATCATTGTTGAGGAGTGATTTCACATAGACCTTTTATTTAGAGTTATTGTGTGTCTTTAACTGAATTTGGTATATTAGAACAATGTTGTGTTCATGATTCTTTTATGTATCTCATTGTAAGAGAAATAAACTAAAATCATAATGTTTTATGAGTATAATATTTATGAATCATAACATGAGATTTTTTGATATTGTAAGAGAATTAAATTAATGATTGAAAATGTTTCTTTTATTGATATAAAATGGTTAAAATGGATTTATGTGAAAGAAATGTTTTTAATTTGGTAATATTAAGATTCCCCCCACCTCTTAGGGTCAAATGCAATACTATATGTTTATTTAGATTCTTGTTGTTATCAAAGAATAACATAATACGATTATTTTAAGGTTTATTTATAAAAATAATTTTATGTTTTACAAAATCAATGATAGATCAATATTGTAATAGATTAGTTTACATCGATGAATCTAATGTAATATTTTTAAAATATAATTCAATGAAAGAAAAATTTATGAGGTATATTGATTAAAATCCATTATTATCTCATAAAGGGAAAATTAAATTTTAAGAAGGGGAGATGAATGAATCATGGGTGAAATCTATGAAGATGGTGCTGGGCTAAATAGGTAAATACCAATCATAGGATATTTGGATGAGATATAATGATCACAACATAATTAAATAAATTTTGGTGATCAAGAACATATTTGATGAAACTAGAATAGTGATTCAGAATAAAGTTAGGATAACGTATCATGTATATTAAAAAATCAAAGGCATTAATGCAAAAGAGAAATTTTCACCCATGGAGCTATATTAGTCATTAAGATTCTTCCCAATTGTGATAAAACAAAAAAAATAAATGTATGTCAATTATATTAAAATATTTATTTTCTAAATTTAGTGCTCAATGTAGAAGTGAATATTGAACAACTTATGCAATTTAGGTTTTTTACGTTGGAGAAATGTTGCGTATGTTAAATAAGGTATTGTATGACCTGAATAAAACACATAAATAATAGTATTATCAATTTTAAATTCACTTAATCAAGGTGGGATATATTAGAATTTATGGAGATCAAAACATCTTTTAAAAATATAATAATAAAGAGATATTGATAGTTATTTTTTATTTTAATGATATTATAATCAGAGGTATCAAGATAATATATATTGATTTTTTATCTTCACTTATGATTCTATAAATTGAGAAACCAATTTGAAAGAGACAATATATTTTCTTCCTTTCTAAGTGAATATAATGGAATGATATACCACTATTTCTCAATCAAGATATATATGAAATCTGCTGACGAAGTTCAACATACAATATTGTAAATTGGATTCAATATCGATTACAATTTGAAAAAAGAGAGAAGGTTTACAAATAAAATATTATAATAGTGAATGATTAGATGTTTTTGGGTATGTAATTAAAGTAAGGTTGCATATCATGTATTTAACATGAATGGTGGATCAATTTATTATTATAAAAATGGATTAAAACTAAATATTTGTGAAAATAATTATAATCAAAATTCTAGTAATACTCAATTATGGTTTGTGTATCGTGTTAGAAACAATCCATAATTACATACATATTTGAATGTTGATAGTGTTGGATATTATTTGGAAGAAAAATACAAAAGAAGGGCAGTGTTCCTTATCAAGAGATACTCATAGTATGGGTTAGAAATATGGGATAATGTGCATCTATAAGGAAGGTAGAATCATAGTACATATTTCCCACAACGTAATATACAAAAATTCTCAAGATGTATTCGTAATTCAAGGATCTTATTTTAGATGTAGATATTCCTATTTTAATTTTTTTGTGATAATAAATATGAAATTAAATTGATGAAGTAGTTTTTATAAATCTCATATGTAAAACATATTCAAATAGTGTATAATACCATCATCGAGAATTGGTACTACATAGCGATTATGATGGAACTTGTTGGAATGAATTATCACATTTTGGATGTTTTCATAAAACCATCGAACATAAGAGTAATTGAATGAAATAAATTATATGTATGTATTAAGAAACCCCCCTCAACATGTTGGGGATTATAATCCCCCTCCAAATATGTTTAAATGTATACGATGGATTCTCATGTTTTCATATTGAATTTACATTGGGTTCATTAAAAAAAGTGGTGGATTTTTTTGGAATGTGTAATTTTTAATTGATGTCATTAAGGGAGAACTTATTAGAATAAGGAGGAGAAATTCAATCTTGGGGAGTCATTACAATAGAATAAAGGGGATACATTATCCATCATGATATGCTAAATTTTTGGGTGTTCATAATTGGCTATGTGGGTTCTATAGTGGAAAATTAGAGGTATGAATAAAATTATATCTCCAACCCTTATTTATTACAATGATTATATATGATATATAAATACAGTGATGGATAATATATTTTATTACATTTTAATAGATTATATTTCTTATATATATTTTGTAGAGAAATTTTTTACAAAATACACTCTATACTATTAAGTAACCCATTGGGGTAGAATGTTTTATCAATGTTGGACAATTTTTGTGATTATTGGAGCCATGATTGAATGTTGGAATTGGTGAGTTCTATATATTGGCGATAAATTTTTGGATAATTTTGATGGAACATTGAAAAACTATTATGTGTTTTGTGTTACTATGCCATTATATGAGTCATCTATGTTACGATAGAGATGAAAAATGGAAATCCTATTGAGACAGAAAGTGTTATGAAAGACATTTTTAGGTGGAGAAGATGTTATTAAAGATATAATTTTATTTATTCCATACATTTTTATGTTAACTATAAATTTTTATTATATTAAAATATATAGAATAAAATTTGGAAGGATACTAGAATATAGTGGTAGGTGTGGTGTTATTAGAAGACACTATAAAAATAAATATTTTATAAAATTATTTTTTAGTGTTTTGTACAGAATTATAAATTTAATGGAAAAATGGGAACTAGGGATGGATATTAGTTAGTAAAATCCATGTTAGTTTCCAGATATTACTTATTTTAATATAAATAGGATAGGTGATAATGGAGGGAAATTGAGTAAATACTATTAGGCATGGATTAAAACTATATCATGATTATATATGAATTACATTTTGGTCAGTTGTGAATCAATTGAATTTAAAATTCCAAGATACTATAACTAGTTGAATATAGAGTTTGATATGATGAGGTCTTCTGAGGTAAATGGATCATGTGAACATATTTACACCTTTTTTTTTTATCTCCATACATGATTTTCTATAAGGGGATTTCTATAATATGAATTATTTTACTATTAGTGATGGTATAATTGAAAGTATATTTAATGGAAATTTAAACCCTTAAATATTAGATGAATTTTATTGGATATCATCATGTGTCACTTTTAAATTCAACGGGGGATATGTTTGGGTAGTCTGAGTGTGGTTATATAAATTGAAAATATAAATTTTAAAAATGAATAAATCATATAATAGAGGATGAAACAACAAAATTAGGTATTTTCAAGATGAAGAAGAATATATCATTGAATGAATTGAAGATCTGTTTTTTATAAGATTAGATAGATGTGTATTGGTCACACCCTTGCTAATTTAGTGTTTTTCTAATCAGTGGGGGTCCATGGATTTACATACATATTATTATATTATTATATCTCTTCTATGAGGAAATAAGTGAAAATAGAAAAATTGTGAGTGATCCTTGGGTTCCTATTATTCCATTAAAAAATATTATAATAAAATATTTTGAATAATTGATGCCCATTAGAATATTAAAACATAATTAATAACAAACCAGTAACTAAAAAACCATATTGTTTTATAATATTAAATTATTGGTATATAATATATGAGTTATCATAGGATCAAATACATTATTTTTCTTGGAATAATTGACACATATATGTGTTTTCACAGTGAACATGAAAAGATTAAATACAATATAGAAACTCCATCAGAACAGTAATATTCTATATTTTATTCTAATTAAATACACATATAGTTCTCTTCTATATTTCCTTGTAAAATGAAAATTATATAATGGAAATCTTAGATGCTCAGTAAGGAGTAGTTTATATAAAAATATATCATAATATATGCATGATATAAATGGTATTAAAAATATAAATGACAAATATATTTCCAAAATAAAACGAAACTAAGGGATTAATATGCCGAAGTCAATAAAAAACATGGAAAATAATTACTGCTATAATTCTAATTAAATGTATAATTTTGGACATCATAAATAGAATATCATTTCCTTGTGTGAATACATCATTCAAAAGTTGTTTAGTATTATTCCACTACTCTTGCATGTACTTCTCCTAAGGCCTATCGATCCATATAATGGATATATAATATCATTACCGAATTTTCACTAATTATGTATAACATATTCATCAAATGAATTCACAATACATTTAAAAATGTTCCCCAATGATCATATTTCTAAATCAAAAATAAATAAACTAATTTCAATTAATATTTTAAAGATAGGAAATAAAATATATCCCAATTAAGTGGAATATAATTATTATTTAAAAGAATATATCATTATTAATATAGAATAAATGGGTTGTAATCAAAGTAATAGGAATTACCATTTTTAATGAAAAAATTATAATATACTGGAAAATGGTGCATTAAATGTTTTAGGTTATCAATAGATAATATTAATTGTGTAAAATAGTATTAAATAGTATGATAATAAATATTTTTTTATCAAAATAAATTATTTTGGTTCCTATGGAGCATTTTAATTATCCAAATAATATCTCTCTAGAGTGTCTTGATAGGTGTTCAGTCTTATTCACCCAACCTATAACAAACCATACTTTTTATATAGAAATATTACACCATTTTAGTTGAATACTCAATACATTTGAAAATATTATACACTTTAAGACCATTGGGGTTTAATATATTTGGAAACAATGATACATATACAAATGATACATAAATTATATACACTATTTTTTTTATTCACAGATACAAACCTTCATAGACACAACACACTTAAAACCATTCACCTTAACTAGGGGAAGGAAAACATAAGGAAGTGTTTTCTCAGATGCTTATTAAGGGTAAGCATAAGAGATTTCAATAGATGATAATAAGTGGGTATAAAATAAGTATAAGGGTATTAGAACACGGGATAATCATAAAAATTTATAAAAATAAATTCTTATATCATAGTCATGAAACATAGAATAATGTTTCATCAATTAGAAAATATATGAAAAATAACTGTGGTATCTTAAAAAATCCATCATTAGATATGAAAACATAATATAATTATAATAAAAAAAATTTAGAATGAAATTTTCCTTAGAAAACCATTACTATATTCAATAATCACTTCCCACATTATCATAGTGGGTTTGGTTCACTCTCCAGTCCATCATTTAATTCGTTAAGATTCACTCTCAAAACTCGCTTATTAAAAAAATTCCACTAATGAACTTGAATCAATCTCTATTCTAGTTCTAATTTTCTAATGAGATTTCCACATTTTCCCAATAAATTAGAGGGAAAAAATCTACACTCTTTACATTAGTTCCTAATTTTACCAACCGTCATGGGTTTATAAGGGTACCCCCATCCCATAAGGAAAACCATACATCTTTGTAAAATAAGACAAAAATTTATTTATTGTATCATTATATTGAAACCCATAGAAAGGATAAGGGTTTCATAAACATATTATAATAGTAATCACTAACTATCTAGATAAATAATAAATATAGTAACATTTGATTTAATCCTCATTAAACAGTAACAAACATCAAAATATGCTGTTATAGATGAAAATTAACTTTAAAATATCAGTGGAACAGTTCTAGAGGAAAATACCCATTTCATTTTGATGTTAGTTCCATAAAATAAAAAACATTATAAAATTTTATGAATTATTTTTAAATGAACCAAGAAAACATATAATTTATTATTCAATGAAAATACTATTCATGATGAAGTAAAATTCCCTTTATTTGATGTACATAAAAAAAATAATATTTTTACATTTTCTATAAAAAGTCAAAGTACCTTATTTGGAAAATGTTTTTAAAATTCATATTAAACCATGGTGATTATTGTAAAATATTGTTAATATGAATTTATATAATCTTTGAAGAATACTAAAAACATTAATAAATACATTTTAATGAAATCATGGACATGAAGAATATATTCTTGATCAAATAGTGAAATAAAGTCGGATTTCCATAAAAAACATTAAGTATTTTCACTAAACAATGAGATTAACAATAATGAAATCATGTATTCAATAATAATAACTATATGATAATAAAAATTATATGATTTTTTAGATATAGATAATATAAATCTGTTATAAAAAATTTAAGCATAAACAATGCTGAAGAAACAAGATCGTAACATAAAACCATTACATTTAGTCTTTCAATACTCATAAGTAGTCTAAATTCATTTATATTAAATTGAAATATATATTAATTATATACCAGAACTAAAATAATACATATTTTACCATAAATGGTTTACTTAAAACATCTTCTCACTTTTTCATTAATAATCATTGAATATCATAATTATTCCATCTTTTAACTTCTTTTTTATTTTTGTATGCTTCGGTTTGAAGGTTATAGTGATTTAAATTTTATCGTGGTTACATCAAATAAAAAATTTCAATCATTATATTGATATCATAAATATTAATTATATATATATTTCAATCCATTATAATAATGTTGTGATGAAAAATTAATTACACGACTCCCTAGAGATAGTAGTATGAATGTACGCATGAGTGATGTTCCCATATTTCTGGGGATTGAATGAAAGAAAGTTGAATATTAATTGAAAATTAATGATTAATTATTATAACATACATATAATTTATTAACATAAAATATATCACAATAACCAATTATGAATGATGGTGATCTAAAACGCGTCGTATCACTACATGGAGGATGTAGCAACACCTACACACAAGTTGTACTTTAATCTCCGGTTGGATTGAGAAGGGTGGTAAATGGTAATTATGTAATCATAATATCATCTAAAACTATATTTTATACTTTATTCATCATTTTTTACAAGAAAAAACAATTTTACAGGATGCACATGTGGAAATAAAATTGAATTATCTTGGTTGAGATCTATATATATTCTTTGAGAGGGATCCTTTAGCGTACTCCTTAATCCCATGTGGATTAGTATTTAGATATGAAAAAATATAGGATGAAGGGATGAATTATATTTAGGTAATAGTGTAAGTTTTTTTATCTAGAAGGCTAAAATGTTAAGAATTAGGTAGTATAATATGTTCCCTTTTATAAATGAGGGGAAGGACACATATGGAATTTATTAAATTATTTCATTGATTTAAGGTCACATTCATTTGAATGTGACACAAAATGGAGTGGGATTATAAGGTTGGATAAAATATGGATGGAATATATATATCCAGTAATAGTATGATAGTTTTTTCTATAAATCATACCATAATCTTAGTGTTTAACCCCCACCCCCTCAACAAACCTGTATGAACAATAAGTGGTAACAAAATTTTATTTTTTTTACTATTAAATGGATGGAAAACATTTATTTATCATATTAGATTATATTGGATTAAAATACTAAAATTATGAAATCCACATTAATATATTAAATCCATATTAGTAAATTAATTTAATTTTAATTTATCAAGTAAACTACAATAAAATCAATTTTGAAAATAGTTATTTTTAAACATAAAATGTAATATAACTAAATTAAATTCCATATAAAAAACATACAATTCATGTCAAATTAAATTTTTTTATATAATATATAAATTTATGTAAACCCATTATTTATTCAATATTCAAATAATTAATTTATATAAAACTATCTTTTTGTATAAAAACTAGTTTTCAAAAAATTTAGTTTATATTCCCAAAAATTAATTAGAAAAAAATAATTATTTATGATAATTAATATCTAATTAATTATATAATTTCTAGTTAAATTATACTTATGTTTCATTATGATAAAATTGGAAAAATGTAGGGATATTTACTTAAAATGTAATTATAATTAATAATAAAATATATATTTTTAATTATTCTGTAAAAAATAAATCTTTATAGAAATATTATAAATCTCCAAAAAAATAAAATGTTGTTTTTATTAGATTAAAAATGATATTAAATTCCCCAAATAAGCTTTCTAAAATAGGTAGTAATTTATTATAAATTTTTCATTCAAAAAATAAAATAATATACCATTTTGGAGGAGCTAACATTTTCAAAATGTAAATTTTATAAACATAATATTGAGTACGTATTGTATAAGAATTAAACAATAAATTTTGATTTATAAAAAACTATATATATATATATATTTCATAATATGGTTATTACTACTCACACCTCCAATTTTAACGAATGTGTTTGAAAAATCTATTATATCTGGGTGGTTTAACACTCGTGGTTATGTGTCATAACCCCCTTCCCAATGTATACCCCTCCTAGGAAAGAAATGGGATTAGAGAGATTGTGACTCCAGAGTCCCTCCTCTTGTAGGCCTCAAGTTTGCGACTAGAATTGAGGGTTTTGTAAAGACACATATGGGAGGAATTTCCCTTTAAGAGGAAATATGTAAAAGAGAGATATAAGATAAAAACCAAACAAATCTTGATCAAGATATAATATAAAAAAACCAAAGTGTAGATATGTCATGTCATGTCATGCAAGAACTACTACAACTAAAATGTAAAAATACATGTACCAAAAAAAGAAAAACTACTGCGACAATGAAGCCCAAACCGATCCTGCAAACTCCAAGACAATAGTAATCATCCTGATCTCTAACCTAATTCAATTGAACTAAAAATAGTTTGTATAAAAATAGGGTTATTATAATAGTATAATTAGTAGGATCCTCCTCAGAGCCTCTCCAGCAAAAGTAAACAAAGCATGCTAAAGAAAAGTGAACAACAAGTGAAATTATCTCATCACCAAAACAAGTATACTATGTTACCAAACTCACCATGGATACACTCACCAAGTATCCCATACTAGAGTATGTAATATAATAACAAATATTAAGGGTACCATGCTACCACTTCCCCACTAGTTTTCAGCTTTTACCTAATGTCACATGTCTTGAGAATCTCTCTCCAAAACGCTCGCCCGAAGACACTAGGGTGACGCATCACACCATTTACCTCATGTGACAATCCACCTCATCCAAATAAAAAAATTATCTAGGAAGTTTCTGGGATCCACCAAAACCCTCATAACATGTATCAGACATTGGGTATTCAACCTCAAGACATCATAGTTCACATGCTGAGTAAGAATCCTCAATCCATCACAACCTATACACATTATACCTATAGTGGAAAATTGGAAACTATATCCAAAATATATGTGTGTGAAATAACCATAATCCACTACATCCCTCTACACACATACATGGGAAAGATAACTGTCTTGCATACAATCACTAGTATCTACCTTGGGAAGAGAGAATGGCCAAACGGTGTAGTCATCCATCCATCCTCCCACCAAGATGTTGGGGAAAACACCCCCAGGGTGTAGATCCCCTTGGGTGTTAGTCTCCCTAACCGTCATGGTGGATTATATTGTAGAAACCCAAAAGTACATGATATAATATATCTCAAAACCACACTATAGAAAAAGCCTAGTATTATACTCAACTGCAAATAATTCCTCTTGACTCCCAACTGCTACTTCTAAGAATACACATCCTATAATCACACAACCCTTTAATGGTCTACATTATGCTAATTATCCTTTTTTATCAATTTTTATATATGTTAATTAATTCGACAACCATTAACTAACCATTATTAATTATAGAGTACTTTCCATTACAATTCCAACCAATATCTCCCCCTGGTATAACGAAATCGAGTTCATGACTTCTCAAAAATATTACCCCAAAATTACATCCTAGAATTTTCTAACCTCATGGGATAAACATATATCCATTTATAAACAATGTTAACCCATCCTATATTTTCATATTCCAGATATTCTACAAAACATACTATGCTACCAAACACAAGGGGATCAACATATTGAATAGATGAAATACCCGTTGAGTCTTTTCCACCCATAATAAGAGTGTATACTCATCCATAAACAAGAAGATAAACATAGAAATTGTAAAAACTGGGTCCCGGTGAAAGCACATACACCCTGCCTTAACATGACCATCGGGTCCTGGCCTTCTTGGTACCACGTGTTGCCCCACAGACACATGGTCCCCACCCTGGGGCCCACCCACGTGCCCGAACAGGTCATCTGACTAATGACTATCCCCACATGCCAACACATGTCTTTTCCTATGTTCTTTGTCCTCACTCACACACACCCTGGAAAAAATCCCAGAAGGTCACCCATCCTGATCAATACTTTAAGCCAAACACACTAAATGTGGAGTTCTAATCCAATAGGCTTCCGAAAATAAAGGTTCCCCTTATTGACAAGAGTCATATAATTAAGTCATTTAACCCTTTTATCATTTGTGGGTGTTACAATCACCCCCTCCCCTTTAGAGCACAACATCCTCGTTTTGGGCCCTACAAGTCAACCCAGGCAGTGTACAACACATAAGGCTGGGTTCCTCCTCTAATACCAAATGTGACAACTGGGTCCCGGTGACAGCCCATACACCCTACCCTAACATGATCGTCAGGTGATCACCTTCCATGCACCACCAGTTGCCCCGTAGACACGTGGTCCCCTCCCTGGGGCCCACCCATGTGCCAGAACAGGTCATCTGACTAATGAAACTCCCCACATTTCAACACATGTCCTTCCCAGTGTGCTTTTCCGTCACTCACACACACCAAGAGAAACTTCCAAGATGGTCACCCATCCTAATCAGTACTCCAAACCAAGAATGATTAACTGTTGAGTTCTAATCAGGTAGGCTTCCGAAAAGAAAGGTGCACCTCGTTGAAATGAGTCATATCATTTAGTCATTTAACCCTTTATCATTTGGGGGTGTTACAGAAATCAAGTGGTAGAACCCAAGAATCTTTATCTCTTTTTGAAGGATGGTAAGCGAGAACATCTTCATTAAGTGGTGTGGAATGTAATGAAGATGAAAAAACAATATATTCAATAATCATTCAAATTTCTTACCACTAGGTAAGACCAGCTTCAACCAATTCCATCATCTATGGTGTCCTCCCCAACACCCACTTGTATAAACTAATTCATCACGCCACTCTTGGAATCAACTGTTACCACAAGAACTAGGCCTCTCTATCCAACATATAAAAATATCCCACTAGGATTATCCATCCCTAGATCATGTCACATCACAAGAATCTTGAAACAAACAAACATTGAAAATAGGATATTGGACCTAAATAAGGAATTCATCCTTCACCCACAATGATCTCTCATAGATCCAAAGCATAAGTCACATAGGTATTACAATCATTTTGGTAACTCAGATCCCATAAGGAATTACTTTTATCAAACAACCATTTCTTTTTTCCATCATGAATTAACCAATTCATTATTAATAGGTTCCAACAATTTTAATCCTAAAAAACAATATATAACAATCTATCACAATTAATTAACCACTTAATTTGACATGCCTTTAATAAATTTTTTAAAAAAATAATTAACATGATATATGTTTATCAACCAATTCAATTGAGCATGCACATCTGCATCAATTCAATTATTTTCAAATTAAAATAGTAACCAGATTCATTAAAAATGCATCTTCAACCATTTAGATAATTAATTATCAATTAATTCCAGATTTCTATTGCTTACCAATTTCCATCAAGAACAACATGCTAAAATATAAAAGACCTATATATGAATATTTCTAGAATATAAATAGGAAAACTATTATCATGGTATAGAGAAATAAAATCACTACGCGATTGATACCCGTTCTACAATCAGGTTTAAATAATTATTATTTCAATTTCATTATGATCCAAATGGATAATTCATTTTCTCTCTAAAATTTCTTGTAAATGAAGTGAGAATAAATTAATCCCCTTCCTCAAAAGGTTTTCAATTTTTTTTCTCTAGAGAAAGAACCATACAACAGATCAGGATGAACTATCCTACAATGACTACATCCACCCAAGTATTCCATGACACCACCCCACTAAACCAACAACCGAGAAATCTCCATTAGAAACATGGATATCACTTTAATTTGCATAGAAATGAGAAACTGTAGTAAATTGTTGGAACCATGGTCATCTACACATGAATTGGTGTATGGTTTGTGTTATTTTTCAATCCTCAGAGGAAGTTCAGAATGTGTGCTAGAAAAGTGCTCATACAAGTCAAGCATATTATAGTATTGAAGGTGGCACCATTTTCCAGTGTTTGCCAAAATTTTGGGCCTGAAAATCAATAAATGGGGAAAACTGATTTTGGAAAAGAGACCTGTGCACCGTGTACTTGAAGGAGAGAGAACTTGCGTGCCTAGTGTTTTTCAAGATTATAACATGGAAAAATGGAAAAGGGATAAGGGCCGCACAAGCATTGGTTGGGTGGCGCAAGTGACCTGCACACTTAGAAGGGACATGTGCGTCGGTGCCTAGGATGTTTGGAAACTTGCGCGCCTATTGTTCTTCATGATCAGAACTTTAAAATATGGCAAAGGAAAGAGGTTCATGCAAGTATTGGTTTGGTCACACAATTGAGTTACGCGACATAGGATAGGGTGGTTTTGAGCTACGCGCCGAGACCTGCACGCCATGAGGATACTTGCGCGCAACCGCGCAGGGGGTCCAGTTTGCCTATAAATAGAGGACCACCCCTCCTCATTTGTAAAAAAGTTCAAGACTTAGATATTTTTTGAGCTCCCATCGCGCAAGTATTTGAGTCACGCAAGTGGTAGTTGGGCCGCATAGGTAGAGGTTGCGCACCATTTGTTGGCTGCGTGCCCAAGTCAGTTTGGGTGAGAACGGAATTGATTCCAATAGGTTTGAAGTTGAAGTAGGCGGTGTCGCGCAGGTGGTTTATTGATAACTGCGTGCCAGTTTGAACTTGCGTGCCAAATTTTTGCCGCGTAGGAGACCTGTGCGCTAGGCAGTAAAGAAGTGTGCCAGTGTTTTTGAGATGCATGAATGTTGGGAGATTTCTCGGTACCCTTGAAGGGAAGTGACATTTGACTACAGGTGAGATTTGGACTTCAATAGAGGATGTATTCTTTAGCGATGATGATGAGACCGTCACATCTATAAACTGAGTGTGACTTCACCAAGGGCAGTGAACTAGGGGGATTCAATGGGAGTGACCTGAGGGAAGCAGTGAGCTATCCCTGCATTTTTTTAAAGGTGGTGAGCCTGGGACAAAGTGATTGTTCCCAAACCTTTCTAATCCACAGATAGTGACGTTTAGTAGAATTTATTATGACCGACAACCTGTCGGCGTATGCTCCTTGGACGTATCCCTTAGTGGTGAACCAAGTAAAAAGTGCTCTGTCGTCTCTCTGCATGTGAATGTTTTCTTTCTGTTCATATCCATCATATATGTTTAACACGTTCCTACCAATGTGGGAATAAGATCCATCACTTTAAAAGAAAATGTTGACACTTTAATTCACCCCTCCCCTCTCAGGGTGTCCCAGGGTCCTACAAGTGGTATCAGAGCATAAAGGTTACTGGTGTTGAATCTTTCCTTTGTCATCATGGAGAATGCAGTCAATGTCAGGGGAGTCCCTCTCTTCGATGGAAGTAATTTCCAGATATGGAAGAATAGAATGAGATCTCATTTAAGATCCCTTGGAATGGAAGTTATATTTTCTACTATGCAAGGTATTAATGTTTCTGATCCAACAGGGCTGGCTATGATTGATACAGATAGAAAAATTCTTGATGCAGATGCTAAAGCACAGAATGCTCTCACCGCAACACTTTATGATCAGATTTATCTAAAAGTGATGAGTTTCACCTCAGAAAAGTCCATGTGGGATAAACTTGATAATATTTATGAAGGATATAACAAAGTGAAGGAGGTGAAACTTCAAGTGCTACACAATAGGTTTGATGATCTAAAGATGCAACCTGATGAAAATGCAGACTCCTTCTTCAATCAAATTACTGAAGTGGTTGGAGAAATTTAGGGCCTAGGAGAAGAAATCAGAGACATTGACATTGTGAAGAAAATACTGCAAAGACTACCACCCCTATACAATGCAAAGGTGTTAGACCTTGAGGAAAGAGATCTTTCCAATCATTCTTTGGATGATCTGTTGAGCAGCTTGGTGGCATATGAGATGAGAGTCAAACCTGAAGAAGCTATGACTCATGTTATCTTGGAAATGGCATTCAAATCCATGGACAAACTGAAAATTTCAGAAGATAGTGGTGATGAAGATGATGAGAAAAAATAATTTCTTTCTCTTATTTCCAAAAGGATGAACTATAAAGGGAAAAACAGTGAATTATCCTATGAAAGGATATAGAACATATAGAAACTTATATCAGGTCGACAGCAAAGTGAACTCCTACTATTTGTCTGTTGAAGAAGAAAACAATTTGTGGCATCGAAGGCTAGGGCACATTAACCAACAAGACATGGAAAAGATATCTAAGATGAAGATAGTCATGGATATCCCCATTCTGAAACGTGAATGGGAAAAATCTAGTGATACTTGCATTCATGGGAAGATGGTATGTAGTTAATATTGTCTAAAGAAGAAAAGGGCATCACATATTCATGATATCATTCATACAGATGTATATGGCCCGATAAATGTTGCTGGAACTCATGGAGAAAGGTACTTTGTACTTTTCATAGATGATTACAACAGAATGGAATGTGAAATGGTTATACATAGGAAACAAAATGTTCTTGACTACATGAAAATGTATTGTCGAATCACCGAGAATGATACTGGATGAACAATAAAAGTGTTGCATTCAGACAATGGAGGGGAATACACATCCATTGAATTTGAAAACTACCTAGAGAAGTATGGGATAAAACATGAGGTAGCTGTTGTGAGAACTCCACAACAAAATGGAGTTGTTGAGCGCATTAATTTACAGGTTAACAATATGGCCAGGACTATGCTGATTGAGAGCAGTATCTCTCACCATTACTGGAAGGAAGCTATTAAATTTACAGTGCACATTCAAAATCGAACAGGGCTTTATATGGGAGAAACGAAGACACCATATGAATTGTGGCATGGAAGGAATCCTTTGTTGAAATACTTTCGTGTTTTCGGAATTAAATGATTCATTCGGAATAAAGAAGGAAATCAAGGGAAGTTTGGTGACAATGCTGATGAAGGAATTTTTCATTGGTATCCAATGAACAACAAAGCCTACAAGTGTTTCAACAAGCGATTATGAAGGATTGTAGTAAGTAGTGATGTTAAGATAATTGAAGAGAAAACCAAAAATGCTTCAAGGACATCATTTGCTGATGTGATCGAAAGTGAGGAAGAAAGTTAACATGGAGACAATACAAATATAGAAATATAGGAAGCTGTAGAAAACACTCACCAGTCACATCATGATGTTGACTCAGAAGAAGAATCTGAAGAAGAAACTATGGCTGGAGAGAATGAAACTGAATTGTAAAGGAGAAATTGTAGAGCTGAGATTGATTCATCTAACATAATTGGGGACAAGAGTTCACCCACACAAACAAGGAGTATGAGGAATAACATGCAATCTGCATTTCTGTCAGTTGTGGAGCCATCCTCATTCGAAGAAGCTGCAAAGGATGAATCTTGGGTGAAGGCCATGAATGAATAACTAGATCTGATTGACAAGAATCAGACATGGGATCTTGTCAGAGTCCCGAAGTTCACAATGTGATTGGTACAAAATGGATCTTCAAGAACAAGTTTGATGAGAATGGAAGTGTTATCAGAAACATGGCTCGACTGGTATGTAAGGGGTATTCCGAGATTGAAGTTGTTGATGTTGAAGAAAAATTTTCACTAGTTTCTAGACTGGAGTCAATCAGACATTTCCTTTCCATGGTACTCTAAAGAGGATATAAAGTATATCAAATGGATGTTAAGACATCATTCTTGAATGGTGTACTCGAAGAATAAGCCTATATTGAACAACCAGTGGGTTTTGTTCTTGGTACTGATGAGACAAAGGTCTGCAAACTGAAGAAATACCTATATGGTTTGAAGCAGGCACCACAAGCATGGTATTCCCGCTTGGAATCATATCTCAATAAGATGGAGTTCAAAAGAGTATGAGTGGATCACAATCAATATGTGATGAATTCTCCAAAAGATCAATTCATGGTTCTAGTCTACATTGATGATATCATATTTGGTGGCAGTATGCAGAAATTAGTGGATGAATTTGCCAATCATATGAAATCAGAATTTGAAATGTCTATGATTGGGGAGACCACATATTTCTTAGTGATATAGGTGATTCAAAAGAAGGATGACACTTTCATTTCTCAGGAAAAGTATGCAAGAGAGATGTTGAAGAAGTTTAATATGCAAGACTCCAAACCAATGTCAACTCTGATTGCAGTTGGCACTAGACTTGGAAAGAATGAGGATAGGGCATCTGTTGATCCCACCATGTACAGGAGGATCATTGGAAGCCTAATGTACCTGACTGCGACATGACCAGATATTGTCTTTGCTACATGTCTTTCGGTCCTATTTTAGAGTAATCCATAGGAGGAACATATGGAGGTAGTAAAAAGAATCATGAGGTATATTCAAGGTACACATAACTTTGGGTTATATTTTGCTGCAGGCGGGAACATTGAATTATCAGCGTTTTCTGATGCGAACTGGGCTGGTGATGTAGTAGACAGAAAGTCCACCAGTGGTGGAGCCTTCTATATTGGGCAGAAATGTGTTGGATGGTTGAGCAAGAATCAAGAAAGTACTTCTCTTAGTACTGCTGAAGTTGAGTATATATACCCCACAAAGGCATGCACTCAACTGCTATGGATGAAGCAACAACTAATAGATATTGGTGATGAGGTGAATCAACAAATGGTAATTTACTGTGATAACAAGAGTAAAATTGATCTCATGAATAATCATGTTCATCATTCTCATACAAAACATATTGAAATTAGGTTTCACTTTATCAAAGAAAAAGTTGACAAAGGGGTGATTAGAATGGATCATGTGGGAACTGATCAGTAAGTGGATGATATCCTGACCAAGCCACTGTCAGCAGCTATATTTGAGAATCATCAGTTGAACCTCGGTGTTCAGACACCTCCCAGTTCATAAGGAGGTTTCACAATACCCCTCTCCCCGATTATGATAACTGATTTTATCTGTTAATGGACGTGATGCAGGTTTGTGGGGGAGATACTATCCAGTGGGAGTATGGTTTGAACTGAACATTGAACAAATTACCGGTTTTGGGTTTATTTTAAATGGGGGAGAAATGAATAAATTTAGGCATGTTCAGGCATGTAATGATCCTGTGACACGATGCGAATTTAGTGTCAGTGATAGGATGAGAAGGAATACATTGGTCATGTAACGCTTCTTGGGCGTCATTGAGAATTCCAAAACACTGGAACCTAATTCAAGCTTCTTCTCTTGTTTTCTACACCGAGCATTGCTCACATAGACTTAGAGTGTTGGCTGAGTTGATTCTTGCGTTTTTGGTTTACATATGGATGGGGATCTGTTGAATTTATTTTCTGATTGCCAATAGACCCAAAGGGGGATATTGTTGGAACCATGGTCATCTATGCATGAATTGGAGTATGGTTTGTGTTTTTTGTCAATCCATTGAGAAGGCTCAGAATGTGTTCCAGCAAAGTGCTCATATAGGTCAAGCAGATTACAATATTGAAGGTGGAACCATTTTCCTGTGTTTGCCAAATTTTTGTGCCTAAAAATCGTCAAATGGAGAAAAGTGATTTTGGAAAAGAGACCTGTGCGCCATGTACTTGAAGGAGAGAGAACTTGATCACCTAGTGTTTTTTAATATTAGATCATGGGAAAATGGAAAAGGGATAAGGGTTGCACAAGTATTGGTTGGGTCGCGCAAGTGACATGCGCGCCGAGAAGGGACTTGCGCGCCGGTGCCTAGGATGTTTGGAAACTTGTGCGCCTATTGTTCTTCATGATTAGAACATCAAAAAATGAAAAAAGGAAAGAGGGTCGCGCAAGTATTGGTTTGGTCACGCAAGTGAGTTACGCGACAGAGGCTATGGCGGTTCGGAGCTGCGCGCCGAGACATGCGCGCCGTGAGGATACTTGCGCGCCACCATGCAGGGGGTACAATTTTCCTAAAAATAGAGGACCACCCCTCCTAATTTTTAACTAAGTTCAAGACATATATATTTTTTGAGCTCTCGTCGCGCAAGTAGTTGAGTCGCACAAGTGGTAGTTGGGCCGCGCGGGTAGAGGTTGCGCGCCGGTTGTTGGCTGCGCACCCAAGGCGTTTTGGGTGAGAATGGAATTGAGTCGCGTAGGTTTGAAGTTGAAGTAGGCGGTGTCGCGCAAGTGGTTGGTTGATACCTGCGCACTAGTTCGAACTTGCGCGCCGAATTTGTGCCGCGCAGGAGACCTGCGCGCTAGGCAGTAAAGAAGCGTGCCAGTGTTTTTGAGATGCTTGAAAGTTGGGAGATTTCCCGGTACCCTTTAAGGGAAGTGATATTTGACTACATGCAAGAGTTAGACTTCAACAGAGCATCTACACACAATAGAGGATGCATTATTTAGTGACGATGAAGAGACATTAACATCTATAAACTGAGTGTGACTTCACCAAGGGCAGTGAGCAAGGGGGAGTCAATGGGAGTGACCTTGAGGGAAGCCGTGAGCTATCCTTGAATATTTGTAAAGGTAGTTATCCTGGGACAGAGTGACTGTGCCCGAACCTTTTTAATCCACAACTAGTAATGTTTAGTGGAATTTGGTACGACCAGAAACCTGTCGGATTAAAATCCTTGGATGTAGCCCTTTGTGGTGAACCAAGTAAAAAGTGTTGCGTCGTCTCTCTGCATGTGAATGTTTACTTTCTGTCCATATCCATCATACCGGTTTAACAAGTTCCTACCAACGTGGGAATAAGATCCATCACTTTAAAATAAAAATTTGACACCCTGATTCACCCCTCCCCTCTCAGGGTGTCCCGGGGTCCTATAGAAATAAATAGAGGAACCTAGAAAAATAGATGTAGAACATACCTTATATTAAAGATAGATTTAAACTTCTTGGATTCACTAAAATAGGGGGTTCGTATTTAGGAGAAAAACTATAAGGGAACATGATCCATGGATTATAGTTTGATAGAATAACTCCACGGTTCAGGTAATATTTTACCAAGGGAAAACAATAAGAAGGAACAAGGGAGGAAGGTGTCTCAACCATTTGAAAATCAAATCAGAGCATCAG
Source organism: Viscum album (assembly GCA_963277665.1). Taxonomy (NCBI): domain Eukaryota; kingdom Viridiplantae; phylum Streptophyta; class Magnoliopsida; order Santalales; family Viscaceae; genus Viscum; species Viscum album. The sequence goes on from OY728150.1 coordinate 1,848,890,356, forward strand.
TTTAGATATAGTTTAGATTTTCCATTAAAGGTGTATCTGGTAATGATAATGCAATTTGACAGTGCAAAGGCAGCTGAAACCTTAGGAAACTTTAAATAGGAGTTACGTACTTTGATTATGCAAAACATATCTTAAAAAAGACTTCTAATTCATTTTATATCAAATATAACATCAAAGGGGAGAAACTGTAGGAAGCTGGAAGCACTATTAAGGGTTCACTGTTGTAAATGAGCTACCATTTCCTGAGTCACTGTTCAACAAGTGACCATTCAGTGAGTGACCACTAGACATGTCACCATTGGATGAGTCCCCATTGTATGGGTCACCATTCAGGGATCTACTGTTGGATAGGTCATCGTTGGATGAGTCACTGTTGGAGGAGTCACCATTGGATGAGTCATTATTGGACGAGTGACCATTCGATGAGATAATATTGGATGAGTCACCACTAGACGAGTCACCATTGGATGATTGAACATTTGGTGAGTCAACACAGGATGAGTCACCATTTGATGCATCGCCATTGGACAAGTGAACATTCAATGAGCTATTGTTAGATGAGTCACTATTTTAGGAGTTACCGTTGGGTGAGTGACCATTTGGTGAGTCACTATTTGGTGATCTACCATTGGAAAATTTTAAATATACTAGAAAAAATTGGGAATTTTGCAATGTGTTGAAATAAGATTCATTTACATCCTAAAACCTATCAAATAGAAGATTTTCACAATGGAATAGACCAGAGGGGTTCACGAGATTACATTAGATACCTCTCCAAACATTATCTTCATCATGAATCCAAAACCAACATAGAGAGAAAACATAAAAAGGGCCATCTAAACAACCATATTGCGAGATACCACTTAAGGGTTTCACCACCATAGGGGCTCAAATTATTCATAAAAAGGGACAATGTAAAACCACACGACAACCACAACTAGCTCCTAATCACTCTCTTAGGGTAATACAACTCAAAAGAGAGAAAGACACAACAATAAATCAAAGAAAGTAATCTCATAAATATAAAGGGTATACAACTACCAAATGAACTTCTTTAAAAGGGAATATCTAAACACCAAACATTTTGGGGTAAGGAGCACATATCTACGTATCATGTTTCTGTGTACTGTCCTCCACATGACCATTCCACCACAAGACATGAACCAAATGGATATCATCATCCTGCAACACCTTCTCCTTGTGGTACTAGATCAATAGAGGCTACTCCTAGAATGTTGTATCGTCATCATCATTGATCTAACTCCAATAGATGATATGAGAGTCATCATAAAGATAACGATGGAGCTTCGACACAAAAAAATAATCATTTATCTGAATCATTTATGGGGGAAGTCATACCAGATATGCCATGACTCCAACATGAGAATACACATAGAAATGAACAAGAAATTAGGGAGAAGTCTTACTCTTATGACCAAACCTTGGCTTCACATGATGGGGAGTCACATTCAAAAACACAGGATCCCCAACATCAAAATCTATAGGTCACATCCTATGATCGACATAGGACTTATAATGAAATTTTACTACATTAATTTTATCTCGAGTCATCTAGACCATCTATTTTGTACTCTGTACCATTTCTAGCCTAAGAATTACATACTCTCCAACACCAGTCTAGAATAACAAATATTGGAATTGTCAGCCCAACACAGATTCATACAGTTCCATACCGATGGTGTAATGGAAAATATTGTTGTAATAAAACTATATAAAGGGTAAGTGTCTCATCCAATAACCTCAATAATCTAGGACATAAGAGTGAAACATGTCTTCAAGTGTGTAGATGGTCTGATGTGTCTGAACATATGTCTGTAGATGAAAAGCAGTGATAAGAAATAACTAAGAACCAAAATAATATTTGAGACCCCTTTACACCCTAGATGGAAAACAGAGATCTCGATTAGTAATGATCATCCTCATGACCCCATGGAGTCTCACCACCTTTTCCAAATACTACCTAGACAAAAACTCCACCGATCTAAACTCCTTGATCACTATAAAGGGGTTTACTTTTTCGAAACAATCCTCAACCTCCCATATAGTGTCATAGTCTCCTAGAGATCAAGGTAAACTAGTAACAATTTCTACCATCATTTCGTCCCACTTCCATTTAAGAGCATCTAACAGCCGAAGAATTACACTAGGAATATGGTGCTCAACCATCAACTTTTGGCAGACCAAAAATTGTGAGAAAAACTCTTCAATGACATGGTTCATTCTAGGCCACTTGAACTGACTCCTCAAGGATCAGTAAATCTTTGTCATGCAAGGATGTACTGTTATGGGAGAACAATGGAACACTCTGAGAACCATCTCTTTCATCGACAAAGGAACAAAAATCATTCTCTAAAGAAACACTTTATGTTAATCCTTAAATCGACTATCAATGGCCTCACCACAAACAACTCAGTCTCTCCAAACCTCCAACTCAATATTTCCAAACTAGGACTCTTCTACCTGCTGCACCAGAGATGATAGTACCATAATCTAAAAAAGACAACCTCTTCCCCCAACATCACCCATATCCAGATGTAATATTAAAAGTTCTTCCATCACTCTCATGGAATCACCTGATTCACACTCTGTATCACTACTTAACTTCCTACTTAGCTCGTCTACTACAATATTCCCCTTTCAAGGTGTATATGATATTTCAGTGTCGTAGTACAACAATAATTCCATCTACCAAAGCTGTTTCAAGTTTAGGTCATGCAGGGAGAAAATGTACATCATCCTTTCATCATAAGTGGAGACCACAAAACACTCTCCCATTAGATAATGTCTTCACTACTATAGGGAAAACACCACAAATGAAAACTCAAGATCATGTGTGGAATAGTTATGTTAATGGTAACACAACCGAAAACACCCATAATAAATGAATGATCTATACTACATCAGAACACTGCCTAACCCCAAACATAATTTATCAAAAAAAACACCAAACTAAACCCCTTCTAATGGTAGACAATAAACAGGAGCACCAGATAACTTGTCTTTTAGATAGTTGAAAGCTTCATAACACTGATCAGTGCACATGATACCTAATCTTTTATGGCCAATGGTGTTAGAAGAGTCACAACCTGAGAGAAATTGGTTATGAACCTCCTATAACAACCTATGAGATCTAGGAAAATTCGCACCTCTACTGCTGTCTTGTGGGTTACCTAATACACACATGATTTTATCGTTAATAGATCTATAGCTACACCCTGATGGGATACAACTAGCCCCATGAAATAGTCTTTCTGAGCCCAGAAAATAACATATAGAAAACTTACCAAATATATCCTCACTACTAATGACTCCCAGAACAACCCAGAGATTCCTTGCATGCTACTCCTCAGATTCATAGTACACAAGGAATTCATCGATGAAAACCATCATGGACTTATCAAGGAACTCATAGAACCCAACGTTCATCAACTCTGTGAACACAGTTGGAGAATTCATCATGACAAACAACATCCCCATGAACTCATAATACTGATAATGACAACAGATAGAAGTCTTCGAGATATCCTCATCATTCACACTCATTTGATGATATCCTGAAAATAAATTGGACTTAAAGAATAAACCTACACCATTAATTTGATCGAATAAATAACCAGTCCATAGAAGAGGAATGAGTTTCTTCACATTCACTCAGTTCAAATGATGATAATCAACACACAACTACAAATTGTTGTCATTCTTCTTAAAGAAAAAAACTGGTGCACCCCACAGTGACATGATTGGATGAATAAAACTACACTGTAATAGACCATCAATCTATATAAAAAGCTCTAAAAACATATAATGCTCTATCATATATGGATACATTAATATTGAAGACTTTCCTAGTGGTAGATCAATCCCAAACATGATCTCTCATTGAGGGAGTAATGCTATAACCACATCTGGAAAGAAATTAGGGAAGTCTTCCATGATCCTAGAAAATGATGACTATTGAACCGCTGATGAACTCAACATTTTCTCATCCACCAAGGATCACAAGGAAGGAACACACCTTTAACCCATCCAAGGGTCTTAATTTCCATCAAAAACTATGATCTCACTATCAACATTGAAGAACACTAAATGACTCCAAAATAAATCCATGATTTCCTGCACCAAATAAAACCAATCCATTCCATGGATGAAATATATGGTTTTATTCATAAACATAGTAAATCTCACCAAGAGCGGTGATACCCCAACACTAGCTCATAGTCTCTATATAACTAAAACAATTTATCTCAACCTCCAACTGGTGTAGTTTACAAGAAAGGCACTGGAAGCCTCCCTACATCAAGTCCTAGGGTATGGGAAAGGGTAGGTGATATAAAGGAATGCATCACTCTTGAATCAAACAAGGAATTCACCCAAGTAGAAAAAATAAAGGGGGACCTCAAACGATGTCTAGATCGCCGAAATTTAGAAATGATAACACTTAAATATAACCATGGTCTGATCTATAGCCTCTCTGTACTTACTGGAGACCACTTATGTGGCCAAGATATTCTCACTAAGGATGGGTAGAATCATGAGGATGTCCTCTTCCTACCCCATATGCTCACAACTGATCCAAAGATGGTGCAACATACTACTACTGCCTCAGATGGAATAACCTCATCAATGGAAGTTGGAGTGGAACACCTGGTACACACTGACTGCTCAAATGGTTGGGCACTCATTTTTCTAATGAACTAGGACTCCACAATAAAAAAAAATTCATAATCCCTTAGAATAGGCATGAGGTCCGATTACCCCTAATAAATGAGACATTGAGGGATGAGACCTAATACTATCTGAACGAAAGCACTTCTATCCTGAAAACTGGGAACCCTGGACCGCAACTCATCATTTTGAGGAATACTAGAGACTCTCCTCATGTGATGATCTAGTTCTGGAAAATATCCATTCACCGAACTATGCCCTCTCGAGCGCCTTGAGATATGTCATCTGCATAAATAGGGTGACCTAACACTCGATCTTGGGACACAAAGCCTCCTGGAAATGCCTCACCCTGACATCCTCAACTAGAAACAGGTCTGAAGCATATCACCAAAGGTTATTTAAATGGATCCAAAACTCTCTCACACTTGAGATCTCCTACCAAAGGTTATGAAACACCAAAAAACTAGCCCTATTTGCAATTTATGAAAGAAGCATGGATCTAAATTCTCTCAAAACATCTCCAATGAGACCACTGCCTCCTTATCATCACCGAGGAACATGAACCATAACTTCCTCACTTCCCCACATAGAATCATCACAACCAACAATACCCAATGCTTCCAATAAGAATGAATTGAAATGAAATATATCTCAACTTACTCTAAGAAGTCATTGGTTACAACATCTGAAATGGAGCCCTATTACATAATCAAACACTAGAACTAATACTATCAATGTTTTCTCTTCTAAGTGTATTTGTCATAATTCTCTACTCTACGAAAATCAGTTGGCACATATTTTTGAACATAATCTACATGAACCTAATGAGGACTTCGACCTAGATCCATACACATAAAACAAAAAACAATTAGAGATCTAAAACCTTGAATATAGAAGTCATTAAAATTAATTAATTAAATTCTTTTATTCATTTTAGGCTAACTTATCTCATGGTGTACCGATTCAAACATTGGCACAAAGAAGAATGATGCATGATATTTTATTAGGTATATACCCTGTAAGAAGTATCACCTTATTCAGTTGCCACTATTTTCTTTTTGTTTTTGGAATCAAATTAAAGGGATCCCAAAATACCCATGTGTCAGCCGATCCCTCATTTTTAGAGGTCTTGATAAACATAGCTTACAATATTTCCCCACCTACCTATTCAACCTCACCAGTTCCTAACCCCAAACTCAACCCTATCGCTTAACCAAATATTATGATACAACTCTTTCATGACCCCTCCGCTCAATGTATATGAAACCTAGGTTGAAAATGGGAGAAAAAAGATAGTGGCCCCAAAATCCAACCTCCAGTAGTCCCCAGGCTGGCGACTAGCAACAAGAGTATGGTAAAAAAATAGTTGGGAAGCATTAACCTTTATGAGAAAACTTGAAAAGAGATATACAAGACAGGAACCAACCAAATCCTTCTCAGAATACAATATAAATGAAGCCAAAGCCTAGATATGATATTACATGAAAGAACTGCTAAAACTAAAATGGAAAACTACAATTACCAAAAGAGAGTAAAACCTCAACAACCACAAAGCCAAAACACATCCCCTAAACCTAAAGTTAGTAGTAAATAAATCGATCTCCATCTTTATCCAACTGAACTGAATAATAGTTTACATAAAAATAGGGTGAGTATAATAGTATACTTAGTAGGATCATTCCCAAATACCCTCGTGAAAAAGTAAAGAAAGCATGCTGAATCTTAGTGAACAAAAAGTTAAACTAACTCATCACAAAAACATGAATACTTTGTTCTAAACATCACCATGGATACTCTCACAAAGTATAGGATACATGCATATGTTATATAATAAATAATATCAAGGGTAAACAACTACCACTTCCCCTCTAGTTTTCATCTTTTCCCCAACACTGCACGTTTTTAGCATCTTTCTCAAAATAGGCAAGCCTGAAGATAGCTAGGTGAAGACCTAAAACATAAACCTCACACAACACACAACTAAATTGACATAACCAAAAGTAACCAGGTAGTTTTTGGGAGCCACTGAAATCTATATAACGTGTATCAAACATTGGGTATTATACCTCAATCCATCACAACCCAAACAATGAGTAAGGATCCTCAAGCCATCACAACCTCTACATGTTACACCAATATTAGCACTTTGGAAACTGTATCCAGAATATATATATATATATATATGTGAAATAATGACAAGACATTATAGACCTCTACATACATATATGGAGAAAACAAAACATTGATCATACCAGCACCAGTAACTACCAAGAGAAGTGAGCAGGGCCAAAGGGGGTAGTCAGTTATCCATACTCCCACTAGGTTGTTAGGGAAAACACCCAACTAGGGATCAGAATCACTGAGTTGTTAGTCACCCTAATTGATAGGGTGGATTACCCTATAGAAACAGAAAAGTAAACGATATAATATACCTCACAACAAAACTATGAAAAAGAACTAGTTTTAGACTCAATATCTACTAACATCTGTTGGACTCCCAACTGCCACTACTAAGACTGGATATCCAATAACCAGAAAACCATTTAGAGGGATACATTAAGTTACTTATCTCTCTTTATTAGTTGTAACTCAGATTAATTAACTCTTTAAAAATTAAGTAACCATTATTAATTCCATAGTACATTCCATTTCAATTCCATCCGTGTTCCATACCCCCCGGCATTAAAAAACTGAGTCCACAACTTCTTAGACATAATACCTCAACATTGCATCTAAACAAGCCCTTACCTCATGGGTTAAACATTTATCCATTTATATGCAATGTTATCACAACCCATATTTCTATATTCTAGATATTCTAGGAACACATCCTAATCTACCAAACATAAGGGTCTCAACACGGTGAGTATATGAACTGCCCATCGATTTTTTCTACCTTTAGAAAGAGCGTAGACCCATCCATCCTCGAGAAGCTAAATAGGGAAATCATATGGTGTACCTCATAGGAATTTTAATCTTTTGAAATGATGATATGAAATACCATCTACCTAAATTATTGGGGAATGTAAAGATACTAAACAAAAAATAGATTCAATAAGCAACCAACATTTATATCAATGGGTAACCTCAACATATACCCATTCCACCATCTCCAGTGTCCTCCACAACACCCACGTGCAGAAACGGTTGCATCTCACTACTCTTGGAATCAACTACTGCCACAAAAACTAGGTATCCCTGCTCCACATATCACAACATCCCCATAGGATCAGCAGTCCCATTCTCATATCACATCACAAGCAGCAGGAAACAAACAAACATAGAAACTGGGCTCTTGTCTCTAAACAAAGCATTCATCCTTCAACCAAAACGAGCTCTCACAGCTCCAAATCACAAGGCTCTTGCCCCTTATAATAAATAAGGTAAATCAAACCCCATAAGGTGTTACATTTATCACACAAGTAATTATTTATTACATCTTGAATTAATGGATTCCTTATTCACACGTTCAAACTATAGGCAACCTTAGAAACAATCTATCAAAAGATATGAAAATTAATTTACCCAATGATTTTACAAGACTTTAATACATTTTATCAATAAGAATCAATATTATTAATTTTCATCAACCAATTTAATTAAACATTGATAGCTACATAAATTCTATTATAATAAAAATAAAATAGTAACCAGATTCTTTAAACATAGCTCATCAAACCATTTTCCCAATTAATTATCAATTAATTCTGGATTTGTGTTCTTTACCATTTTACATCAAGAAAAACATGATAAAATAAGAATTCATAGATATAATACTATCTTTCAAATTAATAGGGAAAATGTTATCATGATACAAAGAAACAACTTAGCAATGCATTCGATACCAATTCTTTATTTCGGTTGGAAAAATTATTATGTCAATTTTTTGTGATCCAAAGGGAAGATTCATGCTATATCTACAATTTAACATAAATAAACAGAGAATAAATCAATCCCATAACTCAAAAGTTATTTAGCATTATTCACAAGAGAATGAACCACAAAACAGGTCACAATCACCACTCCTACAATGACTACATCCGCTCGAGGATACTGCAGCCCCACTGCACCAACCAAAAACCAAGAAAGCACTATTAGAAACATGGATATAACATTACATCACATGGAAAGGGGAAATTGATGGAAATATATTGAGGACCCCAGAAGTACAGAGGTATAAAATACCTTATATAAAAGGCTGATTGATACATCTAGGTTTCGTCGAAACACGGTGTGTGCATGTAGCAAGAAAATATCCAAGAGAACATGATCCAAGGATTGTAATTTGACTCATGAATCTAAGGTTCAGTTCCTCTTATGCCAAGGGAAAATGAGAATAACGAACAAGGGTGAATGGTGTAACGACCCAAAGTATTTCAATGGAAAATTCCCTTCTTATATTTATGTCATAAAAACACAAAATAATGAACTACTAAGTGATAAGTGACCTTTAAACATAATTTTGTCACCCCTATGTTTGGAATTTTAAAAATCCGACATACACAGTTGTGTTCAAGATAGTTTTTGGAGTCTAATGAAACAAAAATAATTTTTGGTGCATAGTAACCTACCCTTATGAATAGTAACCTACCCTTATGAATAGTAATATGACCCTTATAGTAAATAAGAGTAACATTACCTAGGAATAAAATTTAGACATCATAGAAAGTGATAATTTGACCTTAGTAAACGTTTTTGGTATTTTAGAAGTCAAAATAATTAATTATAATTAATTAATTAATTTAAAAGAATATTTATTTCCCTAAAATGTATTCATAAAGTATTGAATCAATGTCTAATAGTTTTTAGATAATTTTATAAGACCCTACGTAATTTTTAAAAGAACTACAAAATCAGTTTTAATTTTAAAAACTATTTTTTAGTCAATTATGATTTTAATTAAATATTAAATTAACAATATTTATAAAATTATTTTTGAAAAATGGACATCATTTTTGGACTCTACATGTCAAAAAATGGTAGGGGTAAATTTTTGGGTTTTTTCAGAAATACTTCAATTTTCGGGTGAATAGTAAAAAATACAGTTTTTCGCATAATCGGTATACACTAAATTGCATCATTAATGATGTAATGATGACATAAACATTCTAGAGCATTAGTTTCGGCCAAATTATTTTAAATTTTATAAATTTTTCCTTGAAATACAATAAATCCAATTCTCAAACCTAAAAAGAACTTTCCAAAGCCTAAAGTCAAAAGGTGATTTCTTAAAGTGTCTTTTTCTCTTTCTTTCACATTCCTTTTAATAAATTAATGAATTCGAATTATAAAGAAGTGTTAAAGCCTAAAACGAATTATATTATATTGATATATGATTTAGGATGTCAAAAAACTACTATTACAAGTCTAACTCTTGATATATTATTTAATATTTTATGCCAAAAACACCTCCCTCCTCATGTATAAATAAGCCCTCCCCCTCCTCTTGCCAAACCACACCTCTCACGCTTCAAGAATTGTCAAATCTTTGCCCAATAATCTCCCCTATCCCCTTCCCCACGTCCAATAGCTTCTGGTCTCATCAAAAGACCAAGCTTAGGCCCTTAAGGAGGTTCTCAAGTGAAGGATTCAAGAGGTAATTTCCCTCCCTCTTCTCCTTTAATTTCCTTTCAAGTTCAAGTTCCTTTCTTGATCTCTACCCACCTATCTTCATCCAAATTGTTTTGTAACTCCAGAATTATACATATAATGTAATATTATGATTCTAATGTTATATTATATCACCCACACCCTTTCCCTCTTCCTTTTATTTTATTAAAGAGAATGTTGTTCATGTGGTGATAATTTATCACCTTCAAAAACAACATGCTCTATTCTTCCATTTCTACCATCATATCTAGTCATGAAACCATTATTATGGTTGAAACAGAATATGTTATATGTATTATGTTCTATTTAAAGTTCTGGAAATAACCTATGGCCATATTACTAAGTGAAAAGTTAAAACAAGTTCATTGTGATCCAAGAACCGCCCAAATTTACCCAAATAACCATCATTAAAATATTATCTAATGATCCATCCACATGGATCTAATATAACTCATTATAAAATCATTCAAGATTCTGTAATATCATAAATAACATGTAATATCAGTTCTGGATGTTTACCCATGATCTACCCAAACATCAATTTAAGAATACAAGTGGACCGCTCAAGAAAACCATAAAAACGAACATCCCCAAACAACGTTTTTTAAACTCTATAAGTCATACAAAGATACATAATATGACATAATGAAACCATAATAAAAACTATTAATGTATAAAAGGTTCTGGAATTTCTAATTAATGAATATAATGTCATTATACAGGATATTAAAGAGAAGGAGGCATTCAGGTACAAGGTAAGGGGAAATCTCGAACCAAATTTTCTTCCTTCGGGTTCTCCCTCTTTCACTCCTTTTTTGATATGGTTACTCCTAAAAGAACATTTTTTCATCATTTCCTTTACTTTTCTGGGATATACATGTTTGTCACTGGTTTTTATGTCCATCAAAATGTTTTCCAAAAGAACTCTTCTTTCAAGATCTCACCTTTTACCTCTCATTCAAGGTTGATGGTTCTTGTATCAAGTACGTTGTTCCCTCTTTCTTTTGAGAACCCAAAGCTTATGAATTTGTTATTATGAGATGAAACCCATTCCTTTCCATGTATTATTTATGTACATGTTTGATATGTGTTTTATGTGGCAAGCATGATAATGATAATGTTATGATGTGACGGGTGCGCCCAGAATTATACAGTGCTCCAATGCATTGGGTAAAGTGATGAATCTCATGAGTAAATGTGAAATGATTTGTGAAAAAGATGCTAGATTTGTTCACAAGTATGTGTGGTAGTTAACCACTAAGACATGATGTTTCATTTGTATGCATTTCCACATTTCAATTCTATTATTTATGCTTCTCTCATGTTCATGATCTTTTTCCTATGTCATGATTATGCTCACCCCATGATATATTGTTATTATCTATCCTCTTAATGGGCTTCTAGCTCACCCCTTTTGATGTATATCCTCAGGTGGCTACATGTACTATGGAGAGGACAAGTCCCAATAAGAATCTAGAGAAGATGAAATTAAATAAATGTTTATGGTTGATGTTGTATTTGTTATGTGTGGTCCTAGTTTGCCCAAGACACTAAACCTTTGGATCCTCTATGTGTAATACTATTATGTTTTTTATCTTTGAAATGATGTAATAGTAATGAAAGAAAAGTCTGGGTCTCTATAGTTGGTATCAGAGGAAAGGTTTAGTTAATTTGGGAATTAGGATTAGTAAACCCTAGAGAAAACCTCTAGCATAAGAATAAGTACAAATATGTACACAAGAATATTTACCTAGGGATACCATATGTTATGTTTTTGGTATAATTGTTTAAATGAATAAGTTATTCATGACATGTTTAATTATGTTTTGTTCTAACCTTTTCTATTTTAGAAAATGGTGGGAACCAGGAGAAATCAGGCCAACAACTCTTGCGAGGGCCAATGTAACGATTGCCCGAACGACATCCCCAATGATTTTGGAGGTGGAGTTCAAAACTTCATGGTGATGCTTACCCAATTATCTCGGGTTATGATTAATAACCATAATAATGGGGAACGTCCTCCTTCACCAAGGAGGGAGCAACTAGCTATCGAATGTTTTATGCGACAACGAACACCGACGTTTTGTGGATCTTCTGATCCACTAGTTGTGGAACAGTGGGTCAACTCCATGGAGAAGATATTTTCTGTTCTTCACTATTACGAGACGGAGAAGGCGACTCTAGCTGTTTATCGTCTAGATGGAGAAGCTGATCAATGGTGGGATTTGATTAAGAAAACCAAGCCAAGGGAGGAAATTGAAGATATGGAATGTGAAGACTTTAAGATAATGTTTCTTAATAAGTACTTCCCACGAACTCTTTTCACGAAGATGGAGAGAGAATTCATAGAGCTCAAGCAAAATGAAGGAGAATCTGTCACAATCTATGAAGAAAATTTCACAAGGCTCGCAAGGTATGCCTCGAGTTTTGTTATCAATAATGATAGAAAAATTGATAGATTCTTTAGTGGATTAAAACCACATCTTCGAAAGGCTCTTGAAATTCGAGACTTTGGGAGTTATGAAGAAGTTGTTTGGTGTGCTCTCAAAGTGGAGATGGAGTTTGGAGAATGGTCCCATGGCTATGGTGATAAGAAAATAAAGATTGAGTTTCAAGCTGGTGGATCTAGTGACAATGGTGGGAAGAAAAATCAACGACCCACATGCCAAAAATTTGGGATGTTGCACCATGGGAACTGCCTAAAAGGTACGGGGAAATGCTTTAAGTGTGGGAAATAAGGACACCAAACTCAAGAGTGTCGAAAAGACATGAAAAGGAAGGATAATATAGCCGATGAAAGGAGAGAACCACTCGTGGTTCAATGCTACAACTTTAGGGAGCTAGGGCACTATTCAAACTAGTGCACTAAACCTCGAGCTCTCGAGGGTAATCAGCGCCAACTACCACCAAAGACAAAGGAACAAGGGAAGGCTTATGCCATCACTACTGAGGAGGTGGAACATGATAATGAAGTCGTACAAGGTACACATCCTATTCACTCAATAATGGAAAAATTATTATTTGATTCTGGTTCTACACATTCCTTTATATCTTGCAAGTTCTAGAACTATAGAATCGAATCCCCGAATCCTTGAAGTAGAGATATCTGTAAAAACACCAAGTGGTGAAATCATGGAAACCCATGTGTTTGACTCTTCTCCTGTTGACGTATGTTGGAATATTCTTCTGGAAAATCTCGTAATACTTCCCTTGGTGGAATTCGACGCTATAATGGGAATGGATTGGCACTTGTTATATAGAGCACATATCAACTGTTGGGAAAAGGAAATATATTTTCATATTCCGAACCATCCCATGCTCCTCTACAAATGCAAGGAAGATCATGAATATCCTTTGAAAAATCCTTCAATGGTGTGGGTGTTGATTCCCTATGAAGAAGCATACCTCGCCCAAATGGTTGAGTCGAAGGAAAGTGCCAACCTTGAGGAAATACCCATCGTGAGGTAATACAGTGATGTATTTCCCGAAGAGTTACCCGGAATTCCCCCGTATCGTGAGGTAGAGTTCTCAATTGAACTCATACCTAGAGCTACTCCTATCTCAAAGTGCCTCTATAGGATGGATCCTATCGAACTGGAGGAGTTAAAGAAGCAGCTACAAGAGCATTTGGACAAAGGGTTCATATGCCCTAGTGCATCACCTTGGGGTGCACCAATGCTCTTTGTGAAGAAGAAGGATGGAACCATACGGCTGTGTATCGATTATTGGGAACTCAACAAGATCACCATAAAGAACAAGTATCCTCTCCCAAGGATTGATGACTTGTTCGATCAGTTAAGAGGAGCTCAATACTTCTCAAAGGTGGATCTTCGTTCTGGATATCATCAGGTAAAGGTGAAGAAGGAAGATATTCAGAAGACTGCCTTCCGTACAAGGTATGGGCACTATGAGTTTTTGGTGATTCCCTTCGGAATTACTAATGCACCTACAATATTCATGGATTTGATGAATAGAGTCTTTAGACATTACCTCAACAAATTTGCGGTAGTTTTTATTGATGATATTCTCATCTACTCCAAGAGCAAGGAGAAACATGAAGAACATCTAAGACTTGTGTTGGAGACATTGAGAAAGGAGAAGTTGTACGCCAGGTTTAGAAAGTGTGACTTTTGGATGAATCAAGTCACATTCTTGGGACATGTGATCACAAGTGAGGGAATTTCTATGGACCCTTCAAAGACAAAGGCGATTGAGGAATGGACCAGGCCCTCTAGTGTCACAGAAATTCGTAGTTTTCTTGGATTAGCTGGGTACTACTGACGTTTTGTGAGAAACTTCTCATGATTTTCAAGCCCTCTAACTAAGTTAACAAGAAAAGGGGTAAAGTATGTATGGACGGAAGAATGTGAGAGAAGATTTAAGGAGCTAAAGAGAAGGCTGATCACTGCACCTGTACTCACACTACTGAAAAGTGGAGAAAGTTTTGTGATATACAGTAATGCATAAAAGAAAGGCTTGGGTTGTGTACTCATGAAAAATGTTAATGTGATAGCCTACGCCTCACGACAGTTGAAGATCCCTGAGAAGAACTACCTGACGCATGATCTAGAGCTGGCAGCCGTGATTTGTGCCTTGAAAATCTGGCGGCACTACCTTTATGGTGAGAAGTGTGACATATACACTGACCAAAAGAGCCTAAAGTATATATTCACACAAAAGGAGCTCAACATGCGTCAAAGGAGATGGTTAGAGATAATCAAGGATTACGATTTCTCTATTCACTATCATCCTGGGAAGGCGAACAAGGTAGCTGATGCTCTAAGTAGAAAAGAACCTGATACTCTATCCATGTTGAGAATTGAGAAAGACCCTATCTTCTTGGATATGAAAAGAATGGATTTGGAAATCATAAGGGTAGGGGATAAATCCTACCTTGCCCAAATGATTGCGCAACCATCCATCCAAGAGAAGATTAAGGAAGCACAAAGGGATGACGTGGAGATACAAAAGTGGGTGAATGTAGTAAAGGAATGGAAGCTGCAAGAGTTCCATATCGACGATGATGGTGTGATTCGGTTTGGAACGCGGCTTTGTGTGCCTTCATCACCCGGGATAAAGAAGGATCTATTGGATAATGCACATAGCTCAACTTTCTCTATCCATCCTAGAAGTACCAAGATGTATCGTGATCTCCAAGAACACTTCTAGTGGGATAACATGAAGAAGGAGATTGCGGAATATATATCAAGGTGCTTGGTATGTCAGCAAGTTAAAGCTGAGCGGCAAAAGTCCAAAGTTATGATGCAGCCATTGCCTATACCCATGTGGAAATGAGAAAATGTTACTATGGACTTTGTCACGGGTCTCCCGAAGACTTCAAAGGGAAATAATGTGATATGGGTTGTGGTTGATCGACTCACCAAGACTGCCCATTTTATCGCTATTCGGGAAGACCTCTCACTTGAACAACTTTCAAGGATATATGTGGAGGAAGTAGTGAGATTGCACGGTGTTCCACTCTCGATTGTCTCTGACCGTGATCCAAGGTTCACATCTAAATTCTAGAGGATCCTTCAACATTCTTTGAGTACTGAATTAAATTTCAGCATGGCCTATCACCCCCAAACTGATGGCCAGTCTGAAAGGACTATTCAGATGCTCGAAGATATTCTAAGAGCCTGCTCTCTTGAATTCAAAGGTTATTGGGATCAGCATCTCCCATTGGTTGAGTTCTCATACAACAATAGCTTCCACTCGAGTATTCAGATGGATCCATATGAAGCTCTTTATGGGAAGCGATGTAGAACTCCAACCTTTTGGGATGAAGTTGGAGAACGAAAGCTACTTGGTCCTGATCTTGTTTAAGAGATGATAGAGAAGGTTCAAGTCATCAAAAAACACATCAAATCTGCTCAAAGTTGGCAAAAGAGCTATGCTGACAACCGTCGAAGGGACTTGGAGTTCGATGTTGGAGATAAAGTCTTCCTTCGAATATGTCCAAGGAAGAGAGTCATGAGATTCGGGAAGAAAGGAAAGCTAAGCCCAAGGTACATTGGCCCCTTTGAGATCCTTGACTGTATAGGAACTGTGTCCTATCGTCTGGCACTTCCACCGAATATGGCTCAAGTTCATGATGTGTTTCATGTATCACTACTAAGGAAGTACATACCATACCCCTCACATGTACTAAACTCAGAGGTGGTACAGCTGGAAGATGATCTCTCCTATGAGGAGAAGCCGGTAAAATTTTTGGACCGAAGTGATAAGGTTCTACGCAACAAGAAAACCCGCCTTGTCAAAGTGTTGTGGAGAAACCATAAGTTGAGGAAGCAACTTGGGAACTAGAAGAGGCAATGAAGGAGAAGTACCCTCACCTGTTTGTGTAAAGTGAAATTTTGGGGGCAAAATTTCTTAAGGGGGAAGAATGTAACGACCCAAAGTATTTCAATGGAAAATTCCCTTCTTATATTTATTTCATAAAAACACAAAATAATGAACTACTAAGTGATAAGTTATCTTTAAACATAATTTTATCACCCCGATGTTTGGAATTTTAAAAATCCGACATACACGGTTGTGTTCAAGATAGTTTTTGGAGTCTAATGAAACAAAAATAATTTTTTTGTGAATATTTACAAACCATTATGAATAGTAACCTACCCTTATGAATAGTAATATGACCCTTATAGTAAATAAGAGTAACATTACCTATGAATAAAATTTAGACATCATAGAAAGTGATAATTTGACCTTAGTAAACGTTTTTGGTATTTTATAAGTCAAAATAATTAATTATAATTAATTAATTAATTTAAAAGAATATTTATTTCCCTGAAATGTATTAATAAATTATTGAACCATTGTATAATAGTTTTTAGATAATTTTATAAGACCCTACGTAATTTTTGAAAGAACTACAAAATCAGTTTTAATTTTAAAAACTATTTTTTAAGTAAATTATGATTTTAATTAAACATTAAATTAATAATATTTAGAAAATTATTTTTGAAAAATGGACATCATTTTTGGAATCTACACGTCGAAAAATGGTAGGGGTAAATTTTTGGGTTTTTTTCAGAAATACTTCAATTTTCGGGTGAATAGTAAAAAATACAGTTTTTCGCATAATCAGTGTACACTAAATTGCATCATTAATGATGTAATGATGACATAAACATTCTAGAGCATTAGTTTCGGCCAAATTATTTTAAATTTCATAATTTATTCCTTTAAATACAATAAATCCAATTCTCAAACCTAAAAATAACTTTCCAAAGCCTAAAGTCAAAAGGTGATTTCATAAAGTGTCCTTTTCTCTTTCAGTCACTTTCCTTTTAATAAATTAATGAATTCGAATTATAAAGAAGACTTAAAGACTAAAACTAATTATATTATATTTATATATGATTTAGGATTTCAAAAAACTACTATTACAAGCCTAACTCTTGATATATTTTTTATTTAATATTTTATGCCAAAACACCTCCCTCCTCATGTATAAATAAGCCCTCCCCCTCCTCTTGCCAAAACACACCTCTCAAGATTCATGCATTGTCTAATATCTACCCAATAATCTCCCCTATCCCCTTACCCACGTTCAATAGCTTCTGGTATCATCAAAAGACCAAGCTTAGGCCCTTAAGGAGGTTCTCAAGTGAAGGATTCAAGAGGTAATTTCCCTCCCTCTTCTCCTTTAATTTCCTTTCAAGTTCAAGTTCATTTCTTGATCTCTCCCCAACTATCTTCATCCAAATTGTTTTTTAACTCCAGAATTATACATATACTGTAATATTATGATTCTAATGGTATATTATATTACCCCACACCCTTTCCCTCTTCCTTTTATTTTATTAAAGAGAACGTTGTTCATGTGGTGATAATTTATCACCTTCAAAAACAACATGCTCTCTTCTTCCATTTCTACCTTCAGATCTGGTCATGAAACCATTATTATGGTTGAAACAGAATATTTTATATGTATTATGTTCTATTTAAAGTTCTGGAAATAACCTATGGCCATATTAATAAGTGAAAAGTTAAAACAAGTTCATTGTGATCCAAAAACCGCCCAAATTTACCCAAATAACCATCATTAAAATCTTATCTAATGATCCATCCACATGGATCTAATATAACTCATTATAAAATCATTCAAGATTATGTAATATAATAAATAAAATGTAATATCAGTTCTTGATTACTACCCATGATCTACCCAAACATCAATTTAAGAATACAAGTGGACCGCTCAAGAAAACCATAAAAACGAACATCCCCGAACAACGTTTTTTAAAATCTATAAGTCATCCAAAGGTACATAATATAACATAATGAAACCATAATGAACAATATTAATGTATAAAAGGTTCTTTAATTTCTAATTAATGAATATAATGTCATTATACAGGACATTAAAGAGAAGGAGGCATTCAGGTACAAGGTAAGGGGAAATCTCGAACCCAATTTTCTTCCTTTGGGTTCTCCCTATTTCACTCCTTTTTTGATATGGTTACTCCTCAAAGATCATTTGTTCATCATTTAATTTAATTTTATGGGATATACATGTTTTTCACTAGTTTTTATTTCCATCAAAATTTTTTCCAAAAGAACTCTTCTGTCAAGATCTCACCTTTTACCTCTCATTCAAGGTTGATGGTTCTTGTATCAAGTACGTTGTTCCCTCTTTCTTTTGGGAACCCAAAGCTTATGAATGTATTATTATGAGATGAAAAACATTACTTTCCATGGGTTATTTATTTAAATTTTTTATATGTGTTTTATGTGGCAATCATGATAATGATAATGTTATGATGTGACGGGTGCGCCCGGAATTATATAGTGCAATATGAATGTTTAAATGTGATGGGTGAGCCCAGAATTATATAGTGATCCAATGCATTGGGTAAGGTGATGAATCTCAGGAGTAAATGTGAAATGATTTGTGAACAATATTCTATCTTTTTTCACAAGTATGTGTGGTAGTTAACCACTAATACATGATGTTTCATTTTTATGCATTGCCACATTTCAAGTCTATTATTTATGCTCCTCTCATGTTCATGATCTTTTGCCTATGTCATGATTATGCTCACCCCATGTTATATTGTTCATATCTATCCTCTTACTAGGCTTCCATCTCACCCCTTTTGATGTATATCCTCAGGTGGGTACATGTACTAAGGAGAGGAAAAGTTCCAATAAGAATCTAGAGAAGATGAAATTAAATAAATGTTTATGGTTGATGTTGTATTTTTTATGTGTGGTCCTAGTTTGCCCAAGACACTAAACCTTTGGATGCTCTATGTGTAATACTATTATGTTGTTTATCTTGGAAATGATGTAATAGTAATGAAAGAAAAGGCCGGGTCACTATAAATGGTATCTCAACCTTTTGAAAATGTAAACATAGTAGCAGAATATATATACTTTTGATTTGTCATTAAAGGTACATATAGTAAAGATTTAGCTTTTTGGCCAATAAAATGAACCTCGAACCTTGTAAAAATTTATATGGGAATTATGGGATTTTAATTGTACTTAATTCCCTTAAAAAGACATTGAATGTGTTTATGTCAAATATTACATCAAATAGGGGAAACAGTAAGAAGATGGAAATAGTTTTCATGAATCACCATTGGAATGATCAATTGTTGGATGAGTCACCATTGGATGAGTGACCGTTCAGTGAGTCACTACTGGATGAGTCACCATTGAAAGAGTCATCATTGGATGAGTTACCATTTGGTGAGAAACTGCAGGATGATTCACCGTTGGATGAGTCACTGTATGATGATTCATCATTAGAAAAGTGACCATTTAATGAGCTACCATTGGAAGAGTTATCATTGGATGAGTCATCATCGGATGAGTGACCGTTCAGTGAGTCGTCACTAGATGAGTCACCGTTCAGTGAGCTATAGTTGGATGAGTCACCATTGGGAAAGTCACTATTGGCTGAGAAACCATTCCATGAGTTACCATTCGATGATCTACCATTGGAAAACTATAAATAAACTGGTACTTTTGATTAGTGTTTAAGTAAGTCACATTGACCTCCTAGAACACCTCAAACACCAGATTTTCACAAAGTTATGCACTAGAGAGGATCAAAACCTTATAGTTATGTGTAATGAAATCTATCAAGCACCATATTTTTTTCTAAGGAAATACATATAAAAGATTATGAGTTTATGCTTTACCCCCACAAAATGATTTTTACCTCCAAATTATGACACTCTATTACAAAAAATGAGGATATATTCGCTTCATTGCATCCTTTTGTTCCAATGAAGTATTCTCTAATATCTAATTTCTACAAATAACATTGACTAGGAGAGTATTATTGTTTCTCTACAATGCTATCTCTACAATCAAATATTTCATTGATTTTTTCTTCCAAGGAAATATTTTTATCCTGTTGTATGACCTTTGACATCAGTACAAGTAAAATATTACTTATGTACTTCCTTAGGATATAGACATAGATCCCATCATCAACATGTGTGAGGATTGGCTAGTTCTCCAAGATTAAATTTAATAATCCAAAATAGATCAAGAATCTGAAAGTGAAAAATATATCAAGGAATTAGATTTAACATCATTAATGTTATCATAATTTTCCTACATTAATAAATTAATTGAAAAAACCTCTAAATTACATAGAATTCTTGAGCTCAGTAATTATTTTCAACATAATGATTTTTTTAATTCTGAGCTACATTAAAGTGATGTTTAATGAATATAACCATGTCTAAAATTTCTTCACCATTCACATGCACTAATAGATTTATTTATTTAACTAAATCTAGTATGTACCATATCTATACTTATTTTCAAAGATGGATTCATAAAGAGTCATCTAAATGTTTGAGTTGAAGATATTATTGTAATAAAAAGTTTCTAGTGGATGGTGTCAACCCCAAATAACATTTAAATACAAAGTATAGAATCACAACATATTATCCATGATTTGAACCATTCTCTCTGACTAACCATCTATATTAGAATGATAATTACTAAGGAATCACAACTTTATATCTTGAATTTGCTGATGAAATATCAAAAATATTGAGGCAAGATTCATATCCATATTAGATATAATAAAATGTTATAATGTATGTAACATCACGACATTTGTAATTTTTATCCTGGAATAATAAAAATTGGAGAAATAATATCATGTAGAAATTATGTTAATGAATTTGTGAGGATAAAAACAAAAAACCAAAAAAATTATGGCCTTTAGAAGTTCTGAGGAGTTCAATAACTAAATACATGTTGGTGTTTTTTACCATTTCCATTTGTTTATGCCCAATTTTTATAACATTCTGGTTGAATTATGTCTCTTATCTATAATATTCTTACATTCCAAACACTAAGATACACACACTGCAATATCTCTCATGATTTTTTGTCATAAATTTTTTACTATTTTAGATCTATATAAATCATTATACACAAATGATGAATGAAAAATGATGATATATGAGATTATTCCCATAGTTACTTCTTCATATCCTGAATTATTAAGATATGATATTGGTTCCTAGACCATTTCATTCCAAGAAAATCAAGTTTGAACTAATTTTTTTTATCTCATTCTCTTATAGCCATACATATTCCATTAATATCTCATTAATCATTAAATGGGTATATTTTTGAACACTCATATGATAAATATATGTCTTCTAAAATTCCATTAACATTTCTTGGTTAATATTTTCTTAATCCATAAATAATGGAGCTTTTTTATCCTCATCATAGATAATATACCATGATAATTTTGAATTAATTCTTTAGTCAACATGTTGTAGTTCTTATGGTGGTAGATTTTTGAGAAATAAAAATCATTAATCAAGTCGAATCATATTCTATGCGGCATATTAAATTCTTTTAGGGATGATATGTACATTATTATTTTTTATGAGTATTTATTTCACACATTTCTCTATAATGATAGTATATCCATTTTTTAATCAATTATGACCAATGTGAACACCAAATGATGTTTCAGTTAATATTTCACATTAACCGTAAACGGTTGTGAGGAGTAAGCTATAAACCCACAATTTTACAATAGAACACATCCATCCCATTTTTTAGATGCATCACTAAAAATGTTAAAAATTCTTTATTATAGGGTAGTGTAAGAACAAGTTCTCTGAAGAACGTTCTCTTGAATACCATGAAAATTTCTTCCCATTTATATGTGTAATGGAATATAACATCCTTCTGAGTTAACATTGTTATTGTATTAGATAAATGTGAAAAATATATCCCAAAGAATCAGTAATATCCACCCAGTCTAATAAATTTATGGATCTCAGTGAAAGTTGATTTTCTGGGCCTATATTCAATAACTTTTGTTATTGATGGGTCCATTTATATTAGCACTAATTAGATTATATTACCCCAAAATGATACATTCTATATCCATGTTTATCATATAGATAAATTTTTATACAACTTCTCTTTACATTGGGTCTTTATTTGAATCCATAAGTGATCTTTATTATCTTTTTTACTAGCCAAATAGATAATAATATTTTCTACAAAGAATTACACAACATAGTTGATGTAATCAATATAGAATTTCATAATTAAATCTCTAAATATAGTGAGGGATCTTGTAAGACCAAATATAATGTCTATAATTACATTCTGTCCTTACCATGAATGGAATGTTGTCTTGGGTATATAATCACTTATATCCCTCAAATAATAAGATCTAGATCATAGATAAGTATTTGAAAAATATTTATCTCCTTATAATTAATCGATTAAATCATCAATATGGGGTATATGATAATTTTTATTCAATGTGATATTATTAAGATCCTGATAATCTCTGAAGGGTGTAATTGAACCATTATATTTATAAAAAAATAGATGCACCCCTTGGTGATTCACATGGATGAATGATTTACATGTAATTATTCACCTAGAGTTATTTCTTAAAATTTTGAAACTCAATTGGGTTCATTCTTGATTGAGTTTTTGAAATAGTTTTTTCATCATAGATGAGTTTTATTGAAAACATAACATCATGATTCAAAGGAAATAATGGAAAATCATATATATATACCTCAAAAAATAATGTTCAAATGGAAATCATTAATGTCAAGTTTATCCCTAATCATATGAGATTAATACTATTTTGAATATGAATATTTACCATTGTAATGGATGTAATTTCCATTGAATGTTCACATTTGTCGACGCATATGTAAACAATAATAGGTGGATTCAGAATATCACATTTAGATTCCATTAATCTATAATTGACATAGTATCTATATAAATAACGACAATTTGTAAATAAAATCCCATCAAGTGAAATTAGAGGTTGACTAATAATATTTAAAAGGGGAACGTACCCAAAAAATCCCATTAGGTAATATTCATATATTGAAATGAAATCATCATACCTGGAATATTTTTTACATCAAATTCACCATCTATTCATGGGGGATATGAAGGAAAATACCTAGAGACTATTATTAATATAAAGGAATTCATATGTATTTAATAAAATAAATCAGATCAATATTGAGTGTATATGTCAAAACCTTGAATTTAGAATTCATTATTCCTTACATAAACAAAACCAAAATAGTTTGGGTGACCACTAAGAATCATTAATCAGAGTGATCAATCATATAAACTTTAAAATCATTCACATGATATCTATGTAATGAAACCATATTTTCAATATATGAAATCATAAGTTTAAACTTATTCTTCCATGATTAAAATCTATTCAAATCCATTATAATGGATATTATATAAAATTTTATTATCCTAATCAAATCCACCCTGATTTTCACACCAGGTGTGTAGTAAAGAACCATCCACCATGTATTAGAATAATGGATGAGATATAAACAACCAACACTTTTCAATTTTATTACCACTAGAAGCATCTATGATAAATACACATCCACTTATAGTATCTTCTAATGGATGTATTTTGTTTGGGAAACTAGAGACCTTTACTTACAATAGTTTTGGATGTTATATTATACATTAGTATATCCTATAAGCTCTCACTAAATTTTTCTCAACATAGTTAATGAAAGTTAACAAACCTTGCTTCTAAGACCATCTATAGTGACTCGTACATTTCATATATTAACATGACATTGATTTTTATAAATATTTAATACATTTATTAATAATACATTCATGAGCACCTTATAGGTTTTGGGTATTTTGAAACAAGAATACATATAAAACTAATTGACATAAGAACTACATTATTTCCTATTTAGTTATTCACAACTAGAACCCTTATTTTAAATAACATACTTAAAAACATTCTCCAAAACAAAGGTAAGGGAATCAGAATAATTGGAGTCATTAGATTATTATTAACTATAAATATGAGAAGTACAATAAAATATCATAATTATATATAATAATAGAATATGGGTGTGAGGGGTTATACTAAAAATTAGAATATTATACCTATCAATTCATATATTATAATAACTAAACCTGTAATAACATTTTATCAATTTAAAAATAAAACACATAAGTTTGGGGTGTCACTAATATTAAACCATTAACAATGATAAGAAATAATGATAGTAAGGAATATGTTTTTAGAATGCACATAATAATAGAAAAATTATTTTATTAGTCAAGGATCACTTCCAAGACTATCATATTCGATTTGGTTGACACCAAATTCTTTCATTTCCTTAGTCATGATTCAATAATTATTATATATTATTAAAACAATTCCAATACTCTTCTGGTATCAAATTACATCCTTGTCCTTACTATCTCTTGATATTTCATTCATCACACCATATACTAGAGGGAGATGAATGAAGTAACCCCCTACTTTGTAACGTAACAACATGACCTCAATTTATAATGGAACCACCCATAAAATAGTGAATACCAAACAAATGTGTGATATAAGATCAAAAAACATTCATCATATCATCAATTAATAAATTGTGGAATGGATATGGTTTTCAAAAATTATATATTCATAATCATAATATAGTGACAAAAAAGAATAAATATGGTGTCATTTAATTGTATCCCCATTAAATCATAAGAAACATCAAATGATATTGTTATAGATTAACATAACATGAAAATATCACTAGAACATATATTGAGAAAAAATCCATTATTATTTTGAAATCAGATATATTAAATATCAAAAATTATAAAATATTACTATAAATTGGTTTTAAAAAAAATAAAATCATACAAATATAAAAGAATATTCAAATACAAAATATTCACAATGGTGGGAAAATTAATTCTTGGATTTTATGTAAAATTAAAAATACCTTTCATGTTTTCTATAAAAATTCATATATATCATGTATGTAAAATGAAAATAAAATTCCTTCTAAAATGAGGTAAATAATTTAAAGTTATGATAAAATTAATCTAAATAATATTTTTAAAAAATATAATATATTCAATAAATTATTTTTAAATAATATGTAAATGGATTAAAATATACCCACATTAAGTGAGAAAGAATGCTAGTTTTCCTTCATAAATTACATTTAGTATTTTGAGTAAATAAATAGGATAAAGTGAAATTAAAACCTATAATTACTATAAATAAAAACTTTATAATATAATAAATTGTATTTTGGATAGATATATCAAATAATTTCACCATAAAAAATTATGCATTAAGAATATCTGTAAAACTGAAAATGTAACCTAAAACCCTTACCACAAGACCATATTTCTTCATAATCTCTCTATATCAAATTATAAAAAATTAAAATTAATTATACTTATATAAAATAATAATAATTATTATTATCATACATTACATGTTTTATAGATATATGTTATGACATTTTCATTAACTATATCTAATTGTAATCACCATTTTTGTGTTAACTACTTTGTTTTTCAAGTTTGTTTATGATCAGGTGTAGTGGTACTTGAATGATTGAGAGAAATACATAGTTATTAACCCATTTCATTCCAACGAAATTAAGCTTTTACTAATAAAAATTCAATACTTTTCTATATTTCAACATCTTCCATTACAAACTCTTTAATCATTGCATGTATAGATTTTCGAACACTCATATGACAAATATATGTTTTCTCCATATCCTTATAAAATTAAGGCTATATTTTTTTTAATAAATAAATATTGGATATTTCTTTATACCCATCAAAGATAAGAATTCATTATCCTTTTGAATCAATGATTTAGTCACCTTGTTAAATTTCTCACGGTGGTAGTGTATTTACTAGTCATAAACATTAATCAATTCCCACCATCTTCTTCTGGACAAATTCAACTATTTTTGGGTGAATATATACATTAATATTATATTAGGAATATATATTTCACACATTTATCTATAAGTTATTTTATATAATTTTATTCAATTATTACAAATTCTAACACAAAATCATGTGTCAATTACGATTTATAATTAAACATTAACTATTTTGATGAATATACTATCACCATGAAATTGTAAATGAGAAGACATCCATGCCCTTTCTTAGATGCATCAATGAATGTAAAAACCATTATATAATATAGATTTGGGTGATCACAAGTTTCATAAACAACATTCTCATTAATTAATTGATATTTTATTCTCATTTATCACTGTAAGAGATTAAAACGCCCATCAAACTTAACATTGTAATTCTATTAGATAAATGTGATAAATCCTTTCCAAATAACTGATAACATCCACCACGTCTATGAAATATATATATCTGATTTAAATTGGATGGTATAGGAATATATTCAATCACTTAAATCATTGATGAATCCACTAATATAACAATTATTGAGATTACATTACCAAAAAACCATACATTCCATATACATGTTTATCAAAAATATAATTTTTCATAAAACTTCTCATTACATTGGGTATTTTGTGCAATACATAAGTGATCTTCTTTCTCTTTCATACTATTGGAATAGATAATAATATTTTATATAAAGACTAAAATTATATTTTGGAGGTAATCTATAAAAAATGTATTAATTAAATCCCTAAAAATAGAGAGGGATTTTGTAAAACCGAATGAAATTTATGATAATACATTGTTTCTTTAACAAGAATGGAACGTTGTCTTGGGTTTGTATTCAATCATAAAACTCAACTGATAGTATCCAGATCAAACATAAATCCTTGAAAAATATTGATATCCTTATAATTGTCGAATAAATCATCAATATGGGGCACATTATATTGTTTCTTCATCGTGATATTATTATGTTCCTGATAATAAATTGATAGTGGAATTAAATGATTATATTTATAATCAAAAGAATATCTACTGCCCTTGGGGATGAATATATCTTAATGAATAACTTATCATTATTATCATGGGGTTAATAATTAAATTCTTGAAACTCAATTGGGGTCATTCGATATTGTTTTTTACATTGGTTTTTTCATCATATAAGAGTTTTATTGATAATTCGACATCCGGATTCAGAGTAATATAAGGACAATATTTTATAAATACACCAATTAATTCTTATAAAAATGGAATATAATTGATGTTCTGTTTATCCCCAATCATATGAGATAAATACCAATCTGAATATAAATAATGACACTTGCAATGGATGTAATTTCCATTGGATGTTCACATTTATCCACACATTGTTAGAAGATCATATTTGGGTTTGGAATATAAAATATGGATTCCCTTAATCAGTAATTGATATGGGATTTATATAAATTAATCAAATCTGTAACCAAAAATCACATCAAAATAAACTTGTAGACAAATAATAATATTTAAAGGAAAAAATTACCAAAAAAATCAATACGTGAAGCTTTATAGACTTGAAATGAAAACGTCATACCTAGAATATTCCATACAGAAATTACATCATCTATTCATGGTGGATGTGAATGAAAATTCATAGATAATATTCATGATATATAAGAATTCATATATCTATAATAAAATAAAAAAGATAAATATTGGGTGTACATTTCACCACATTGGCTTTATCATTCTTTCTTCATTCCTTTAATAAAATATAAAATAGTTTTAGTGACCACTAATAATCATTAATCAAAGTGATCAATATTATAATTTTTAAAATCATTCATACGATATCTAAATCACTACACCATAAATCAAATCAATGAAATCATAGGTTTAAAATTATTCATACATTGTTATAATATATTCAAATCAACTATAATAGATCTTATAGAAAATTTCAGTTATCCAACTCAAATCACCCTAGAGTTTCAAAACAACTGTGCATTAATGGACCATTGAATATGAAATATAATGATGGATGGGTTATAAAAAATTATCTCATTTGAGGTGTATTAAAATAATATGCATCTAAATTTAAACCACATACACTTATTTGTATCCAGTTATGGATGTATTTCTTAGGGAAACCAGAGTCATTTCCTTCTAATAAATTTGGATGTTCTATTATGCATAATAATATCCTAAGGTTTCTCACTAAATATTTCTCAATATAGTCACTAATATTAAATAAAAATTACTTTTGAGACCCACTATAGTGACACATACTTTTCATTTATTAATATTAAATCATTTTATAGGAATGTTTAATAAATTTAACAATAATACATTTATTAGGACCTAATAAGATTATTGTCTGTTGAAAAAATAAATCATATAAAACTAATACATATATGATTAAAATTATTTCCCATTTAGTTATTAACTACTATAACCCTTATTTTAAATAAAATATGGAAAAAAATTCTCCAAAACTAGGAGAAGGGAATCAAAATAATGCGTGAGATTGTATGCTCATTAACTATAACTATAAATGATATCCATAAATTATTATAATTGATCCTAAGATAATAATATGGGAATGAGTACTTTAGATAAACACTATTATATCACAACCATCAATTAATATATAATTATCTTGAAACATGGAATAATATTTTATCAATTTAATACCAAAACATATAAGTTTGTAGAATCATCAAAAATTAATAATTAGTAACGAAAACATATAATGAAAACAAAAAATATGATGTTTAGATTCCACATAGTCATATGTATCATTTCCTTATTAAAGGATCACTTCCAGGACTATTATTGTGGATTGGATGCAGTCCCAATTCAATCATTTCTTTTTCAACATTCATTAATAATAATTTCTTAATTGAAAAATTATATTACGCTACTTGTATCACATCCCATTCAAGTCCTTACTATATAATTATATATCATTCATTGTACAAAAAATTTGAGGGATATAAAAGACCCAATAACCCTTATTTTTTAATGTAACAATGTAAAATATTCTTATAATGGATCCTCCCATCAAATAATTAATACTATACATTTGAGAGATATAAGATCATAAAACATTCATCATGTCATCATTTCATAAACCATGGAATTGATGAAAGTTTAAAAAAAAATTATATTTATAATCATAAATTATTGAGAATAATGATATGTATGAGTTTATTTAATTTTATCCCCATTAAACCATAAGAAGTATTAAAGGATATTATTATAGTTTAAAATAACTCTAAATTATCACTAGAAAACATCTTGAGGAAATTTCTATTTTTATTTTGAAATCACAAATATAAAATCTAAAAATTCAAAAAATAGTATAGAAAATAGTCTAAAAAATTGACAAAAATAAAATAAAAATGGAATATTCAAATAAAAATGTATTAATAATGGTGGGGAAATTCATTCATAATGTGAATATTGAAAAAATACCTTTCACATTTTATGTGAAAAGTAAAATGTACCATGTATGGAAAATTTTAGGAATATTCCATATAAATTGAGTTAAAAAATATAAAATATAGCTAAAAGGAAACTAAATAATCTTTTGAAACATTTCAAGACATTCTATAAATCATTTTAATATAATATGGATAAGGAATAAAATATTCTCGAATGAATCGAGAAATGATGTCAGTTTTCATTAAAAAATTACATTCATTATTGGAGTACATAAAGAATATAAAGTGAAATTAAAACATATAATCAACATAAATAACATTTTTAAAATAAAATAAATTGGATATGGGATGTATATATCAAATAATTCCACCATAATAAAATTAATCATCAATAATCATGGTAAAAATGGGATTCTAACATTTAACACTTACCATAAGTCCATATTAACTCATAATCTCTCCAACCTAAATTATAATAAGTTTAAATTTATTATAGTCAAATAAAATAACTATAATCATATATATCATAGGATACATGTTTTACTTATATAAATTATCATCCTTCCATTAACAATCTCCCACTATCATCACCATTTTAGGTGTCAGCTACTGTGTTTTTTAAGTACGTTTTCGTTCGATGGTTTTGTTCATTGAATTATTATCATGGGAACCTATTATGTATAATGTTAATCATGAATAAAATATCATATATATTTTTTATACTCACAATTATTACAATTCATATAAATCATTAACGAAAATTAATTACATCACTACCTGGAAGTGGTTGTCGGTAATTACACACGAGTGACATTTTTATTTTTCATTGGATGAAAGAAATTAAAGTTCAATATTAATTAACCTTCCTAGAATAATAATTTTTAAATATATATCATGTATCAATGCTAAATATATCATAAAAAATATTTTTTATGGATACGCGTTTCCCGGAGGTCGACTGTAGGGTAACTGAATTGTGTACAATATTTCATGTTAGGCTTACTACTTCCTATCAGTCTCTAACAAGTTTGTTCATGGAACGAGAAACACGAAAAAAACCTATATTCATTAGGGACCTTCTTTCCAAAGTTAGGAACTCTTTGGGGATTTTTTCCAACAATTATTATGAACTTGTATTGGTTGATAGGATGGGTGGTTGGGCTTATCACGACCTTGGGGGGGATTGATGCATACTTTGGGAATCTATTATAGATTTAAGATATGTTCACGAATCCTAAATTAATTTCTTAGTATGATGTGGATCACCATTGAATTAAAAATAAATTATTAGCACGTATGGAGCTTAAAATAATCTGATGTATCTGAGGTTCTCCATTAATAGGGATCTTTTTTTATTTGAAGTTATTCATAAATGGAATCCTATTACGTAACAATTATATATTATATTATCATTATCATAATGATTTCAGTTTTTAGTCACTCATTGGGGCACTCTGAAGTGTATGGTCATATAGGGAGACATGAGTTGTTTTAATTTTGGGATCGGACCCATAAAAATCAATTCATATATATCCTTGTGAAAGTAATTAGAACCCACATAGTTTGTTGACACATAAAGGGTTACTAAATATATTTTAAGGTAATGTTATAAGGACCAATCCATATAGTTTAATTTCATGTGGCGAGGATGTCCAGGTGAAAGATTTCAAGTCAATTTCTTTTGTTATACTTATCATGGAGTAGCCCAAGGAACATAAAAGTGATAAGGATTTCCAGGTTGAATATGAAACTACTAGGAATGTGTCCTAGAGATAACAGAGTTTATTAGGAGTGTTGGTTCTGGACCGCATGGAGGCTTCCTACATATCCCAATTGTATATGCATCAAATCTTACATAGTTTGGTAGTAAGTACCTATGTCTATGGAATCCCATGGAAGGTTTGTATCAGTGGGGATTATGACCCTTTAGGATGATTATGTTAGGTATTTGTCCTGAAAAGGATTCCATTTGAGAGGGACCATGAGGAATGTCTTGACTCATGGAAATATGGAGGCATGTTTGGGGATTATAGGTAAAGAGGAGGCCCATGGATGAGTATGGTGACATGGTTGGGGATTATAACAAGTAGGATTCCCATAGATTAGATTTGGGGGATTATTCCAGAGGATGATAGTGAATGGGGGTTATTATTAGGGCTTACTCATGAGAAGAATTAAAATAGATTAGTTATGATTCATGATTATAAGAAATATTAGACCTGTTTATGAGTTGGTACATACACATGGAATGTTGCCTAGTATAGGTTTGGTTCGAGATTACTCTTGAAGAGGATTCCCAAAAGGTTCTGGTTTATGTAGATTTTTTGTCCTCTTTCAGCCTATATGCCCACATGAGTCATGATTAATGTGAGAGGCAATAGGAAAAAGAATATCCATAAACCACATGATCTTAATTTCCATCATGATGGAAACATGGTGTTGATGACCCACTATTATGGAGGAACTCTAAGGTATAGTGAGAGAAATATTTGGGAGAATATCCTCTACCAAAACATGCAAATAACTGGGTGAATGCCACGATCATGGATATCATCTAATCTCAAATGATTCATGATGATTCATTCTTGAATATGGTAAACAATAAAAATAGTAAGATACAAAAAACTACAAAAACCATGTTCTGTTGGTGGAATAGGTCAGAGAAATGACCCATCCTTATGATCATCATACCTTGGACCCAAAGGGAGATGGAAATGGATTAGGAAGATCTCATATCCCCTCCCATTTTGGTGACTAGAATAGATGAAAGAAGGAATAAATCTGGGGAGGTCATGCATGAATAGATATGGGATTACTCTAAGAGGTATGCCCTAAAAATTGGATTTAAATAGGATAGGAGGATCTAAATCCTTATCAAAGTGAATGGAAATTGTGATACTTACACTCAATGCATGGAACTAGAGGCTCCGGGTTTCAGAAATGTGAAGGGTAGGAAAGAGTCCTCCCCATTTTTTCTAAGACCCGGAACTTCCTAAACCCTCCCCAATGATGGGGTCGTCATGACCAATGGAATTAATATCCATGTTCACCCTTAGGTCCCTATGCATGTGGTATAACAATTGAGGGAAAACACTGAAATTAAGAATTCATATCCAAATTACAGACATGTTGGCATGCCTATTCCTAGGGGTTTTCAAGTTGAGAGGCTTCAATAGAGGTTTGAATTGTTTCCCTTTTAGTAAAGGGATCTAATAGAGAATATGATCTACCATGGGTGGCTTACAAGAGGGCCTGACCAGAGGCTCATATAGGTTAGTGTTTTGGAAAATCAAAGGGGGTCTTATGCATGTAGGCCTATGGATCCTGAGGGTACGTGATATAGGTATCCCAACACGAGTTTGTGGTACCTTGGGTGACAAACCTCCATGGAAACAATACATGGGAGAGAATTTTCCCAATCCTTCAAGGGCCTCCACAGCTATTCCCAAATGTGTCTCATGTAGGTCCCTAGTTAATGAAGGTGAATTTACACTAGTTTTATTCAACCATGGGTGATAGGGTCCCACTTGTGTGGGTTGTGTGTTTTAAACCCTGGGAGGATTCAGGTTTTACTGTCACCCCTTGATTCCCTCTTCTTTGGGTTTTGGAAGGATACTTGGAAGGTTTTAGAGGGTATAAGAAAATCACTTGGTTGATCAAAACATTGAATGTTTTTCATGAATGTTTGTCTTTAAAAATGAATACATTAGGAAATATGTTTTGGATGGGCATACATGGGGGATAAGGTAAATGGATGAAAATGGCAGAAGGATAGCAAAGGTCATCATTGTAGGTTGTTCTCCAAGGAAATTTGTGTTAGAGGGGCATGCATGGAAGACACAAATAGGGGCTTCCTCATATATATATAGGTGGAAACTATTTTTATGGCCGATTCTCAAGCCTTGGAATTTATGATATCTCTACTCTATTATTCCACACAAAACTTATGTTGAGGCTCCTATTCTAAATAATAATTCTCCCAGAAAATGTATTCACCTACCTAGATGATACTAATATGTAGGTGAGCTACATACATATTACCTCTTAGTTAAGGGACATGTGTGAGGTCACTTGCATGGGTACCATGTGCAAGCTCATTCACATTCCAAATTTCCATCTATCAAAAAACTGAAATGAAGAGATATCTTAAAAAATTATTAATGCTTCATTTTAGGTTCAATGGAAACATAGATGACTAGTGTTTCTAATGGAAAGTTTGTAAAACTTATTTAAGTGATGGTAAAAGATGTATGTAATGGATACACTGATACCCGTGACACTACTCTACCCAAAATGAAGGGAAATAAAATGACATATATCCAATGATTCCCTGAGTGTAATTATTATCCACTTTATGGAAATTGTCATTCAAGGCATGTCCTCATACTAGATTCAAACAATTACAATCCACTTTCTTATTATCATAACTATAGAAACATCACTACTTCCATAATTTCAAGCATGGGGGCATTTATTAATTCAAGCCAACATCCACAACATGTTCTATGAATCATAGTTTGATGTAATCTTTATTTGAAGCCATAAACTCTTGAATTAAATCCAAACTATTATCCTTTCATCTTCTATGACCCCCAAATATAATATTTGAAGGATTGGAAGGAAGAATGTGACTTCTGTTCAGGAGGGTGCATTATACTGGAGTGGATGTCGACGTAATGAGTTGTCTAGAACTGTTCATAATTCAAGGAGGAGTAGCATAAGGTCCAAATCATGGAGACCATTTCATAATAGAAAAATTCTATATAAAATAATTGAAAATTTATCCATGGATTATTATGTTTATGGAGTCCGTAGTTGATCTCTTTACACCTGGTGCGTGAAGAAGTTGGCATACACATGTAGGATGTCCACTAGATCTATGGGGCTCTGTTCCAAGGGGATATAAATGAAGAGATCATCTCTCCATGGGAGATGTGGGATGGTGCTAATATGACACCAAATATAGTGCATGAGATACTAAGGATAAATCATGATATTAAGAATGGAGAACCTTTCTTGAGGGGGGATATCCATCCTAAAATTGGATGAGTACTTTCATAGAGTTGATGAAGCAAGGTCCCACTTGAAAGCATTCAACATGATTTCCCAAGATGGTGAAGTGGAGAGCTCCTGTAAAATTCTAGATGAAATTAGAAAATGGGGAGTATAACAAATGGGGGTACAATCCCAAGTCAAGTGTACCTACAAAGAAAAATCTCACATGATTTTTATCCATGTGACTAAAATTCTACGACATGCTGACAATGATTTGAATGGAATCCTAATGTTAGAGAAAATTTTTAAAAGTGGTTGATCAGTCAAAGGTGAATAATTTGTGGTTGGTAATCACTATACTAGAAAAAGTTCAATGAATCCTACTACATATTCATGTGGGGAAGGCCCGGTTCAAAATTGTAGGATTGTTCCTGGTATTATGGGGATGAGTTTTTTCCAAATTTATATCATACTACATGTTATGTGGGTTCAATATTCTTAGTAGATGTTTTGACCATTTGTTTATATTTTATCAGGTTTTCATTCATTATTGATGAAGCCTAGTGAGACCATGATGAGGCTGATCCTATTCAAGGAGTTCAATTTCTTCCCATATGGGGATGAACCTATATTTAGATATACAGAAGATAGAAAGGCTAGGGACATGCTAAGATAGTACATTACGACCTTTAGGGATGGAATGTGGGCCTCTAGTATTGATGGTGAATTTATATGTGAGGTATATGATATATAGAGGTTTGAACACCAATTCATGTGCCTAAAATAAATAATAGTATCTCATCTGGAGTGTGTCTGATTAGAAAAGTATCCAATAGTAGCACAAAAATAGTGGATACTTATGTCAACGGATCTAACACATGTGATAATCAACCTTCATCTAGGGGATGCATCTAATGGAATGAATTCCTGGTACACAGATGAATGGATTGCATCATATCACGAGGGGGTGTTGGAAGAATTTGTTCCTCAATTCGAGACAAGAATAGCTACCAGGCATGGAATGTGAGGTAGATTGGATCCCCCTAAAATAGAAGGTTATTCATTTAACTCCTAAGGTTTCCTTGTCCCCTTTGGAGTGTATGGATGATGATGTCCCGCGTTTTCTAAAACAATATCAAGACATTTTTAGTCTATTTACTTGAATCAAAAGGGACATGCCAACTGAGTACTATCAAAGATGGTTTTGTCATCACCATCACGATGAGACCTGGGTTCTGTTTCCCATACCTTCTTCAATGCCGAAGGGGGTTTAGAAGCCCATGAAATCGAAGATTTAAATACCAGCTTCATGATAGTCCAAGATGACCTATGAATACATGCTACTGAAGGTACTTCAATTATTGTGGGACATGGATTATGAAGGTAAAGTTGCGTGGATTCTTATTCATGATGGGATGCATATTATAAAAATATGAGATACTGGGGCCCCACTTCATCTTAATTTTGAGGAAAATTCCACTGAAGATTGTATTTATATCTAAGAGATGGAGATTCATATCTATGAAATAGATAATTGAATCTCTACTACAAGATGAGTGGAGGACATGCCAAAATGGGGTTCCACAAAAGGGGTTGGTCACTCTTCTTCTAAGGAATGTATTAAATATGTCAATACCAATGATGTAAGTTATCTTATTCATGTATCATTCTACATTCTTCCTCACTTTAATTTTAAAAAAGTACTTTTTCTAAGGGGAAATATCTTCTTGTTTTTTTGCAGGATAGGGAAAACCAGTCAAGATTATATCACTAAAATATGGCCTAAATTTAACCCTTCTGGAAACTGATGAATCATCCCCAAAATTGGGAGAGCATTACCCAGGTTAATTTAAAATGGAGGATGATATGAAGGTAGAACATCCAATACTGTCTATAATACTTGACATTGTTTTAATTGGTGCTATCCTTTCCCTATCAAAATACAATGAATGTTGGAGGATAAAAACCATGGAAAAGTGACTCAAAAGTGATGGTAATTCACCACGGTTCTATTGATATCTTTTTTATCAGGAACAAATTATTATCATAGTATGTGGTTATATAATCATCTCCCATATCATCTATCAAGGGACATAAGAATGGGCCTCCATTAACGGAGGGGGAAATTCTGATCCAAACACTGATTCCTATTGGTGATTCTACTCCCTTGATAGAAGATGTGTCAAGGATTGAGGATACATTATATTCTCCTACCACTACCCATGTAACTATAGAGAGGGTGGAGTATTATGGAAATGTAAAATATACATTATATAGATTCATTTCCTAACGAATAACTTTTTACTTATGATATTTTAGGTTCATATCGTGCAACATAGAACCCTACAATGATTGATGGTGACCCTATGGCTATAACTAAGAAATCTATTTGGGGTCTTAAGTAATCAGAAGAGGGTAATGTGTTGGGTCCCCTCCAAATATTCCATGCATCCTCATGCATGAGATCACCATGTGGCATGAGACATCAATACATTCTAGGAGAAATATTGGCATGACCTTCGATGAAATACTGGAATATATTAATCTTCTCACTACTTAAGAAGAATTTGTGGAACTTAATAGGGATTCGAATGGATGTGAGTCTTTGTTTCTATAAAACCAATTTTATATATTTGATCTATGATCATTATTGGTTGAAATACGCATCTCTATCCATAGATAATGTCGAATGAGTGGTGTATAAGCAAGGCATAAAAGTCCATCAAAGTCCCACTATTGAGGGGGGGGGGTATCTTAGGTGGAACTTGAAACGTGAAGTCTTCTTAAGCCTCCATTTGTGAACTCTAGGAGGACATATGAGACTAACACTCAACACTATGTTCTGTATCAAACTACTGAGGTCATGGATTCAAGGGAATATTCAATCCAACCCACTGACACATTACTATGTGAGTGTTCCCCACTTCTTTAACCATCCCACATTTATTCCACTTATTATCCTTTTTAGGCTAACCATGATTCTTATCCATTTTCTAGAGCCATAAATTTTTATGGCCAAGTCTGAGGATAGAACCTATACACCAATTCAATCGATGTCAGAAGGCACTATTTCCATTGTCTTATAAGGGGTTGAGTGGGTTGCCTAATTGAGCACTATGATTCTAGAATACATTTTCCCTCCTGATACTAACTCTGAGTATGACATAGAGACATAAAATTCCCTTCACATCACACTTCTTATGGATTTGCGTGACATTTGGAACATAATTTCAATAACACCTTTATAAGAACTACTTTCATTATTCTGTAGACTTCATATTTTGGTATGATAGTATATGATGGGTTTTATTACTACCTAATTCACAATTCCATAAAAGAGGTCATCCAAAAATGGGAGCGTAAACACAAGATTTAATAGGAAGCCATAAAGGAAAATCTACTTGTAAATATCAATGATCACCAAGCTGCATTATCCCATTAAGATTCCAACTATTATATGATTTGGTTATAATTTAAATATATAATCAATGAGAATACCACCCATATATCAAGATTTTATAAAGAAAAAGAAGTTTCTTAGAGGGATCTCATACAACATCACCATTCGTTAGAAGGATATCAAACTGAAAGTTCATCTATTATTATCACTCAGGTAGAAGAACATAATTGGGCTCTAGACACCAAACCTATTCAGTTGGATGGAATTTTATATACTTCTAATAGTACATTGGATGATCTTTAACAAATAAAGAGGTATGTTTAAGGTATTCTCTATAGTGTGTTGAAGAGACTCTAGCTTGTGGATACTCCTCTATTTTTTTCTCATAAATGAAATGAATTTTGTTTCAAACATCTATGTATTATTTCCTTTTTCCTCATGAGATCATAAAATAACTTGGAAACTAATTTTCAAAGAAAAAATATACGTGTGTCAACTATTTGTAACAATAGTGATAGGGATTCTAATATGCTTTATATTTTTCCAAACACATGGGGCCTAGTGACCATAGTTGGACTATTTATAAGGTCGTATAGAAAATCCTATAAATTTTTGTCCTATGTGTCAATTCACTCTATTTTTCTTAAGTACAATATTAGGAAGACATAGTGGGTGAGACTATGATTTTTCTTAGGCCACCATTTTTGGGGTTTCATCTGGACAATTTTTGAGCCTATTTTTTTCTTGATTTTTTACTAAATCACATGGTGTTTAGGTCTATCAATATGATATGTGACATATTTTAGTGTGATATTTAGGGGTTTTAATATAGTGAGTACTATGTACCTTTTTATCTAGTTTAAAGGAATTGTAGGTAGACTCATGAGACTGCTGTTTTAGGTCAAACAACTATGACCATAAGTTATAAAATGATGATAAAAACAAGACTGTTTTTTGATGTATGTTTCAAAAATCTTGCAATAACTGTTGGGAAATTTGGATCCCTGATTTTTTGGTTCTAAAATATAAAACCTCACATTCAATATTTTTTTATGGTTCTCTTGTTAATGAAGTTACAATTGGTTGGAAAACCCATTTTGTGGGTCATTTTTTCAAAATACAACTAGGGTGTATTCCAAAATAATAAAATAGAGGCATATTTTTTCTGAGAAACCCATTTTCAGAAGAAATTATGCATAGAAAACTAGGCCATGTTATAACATAGACAAGAAATGATTTTTTTAAGAATTAAAAAATTATATTTATAATGGCTAAAATGATTTTATGGTTAATTGGATTTCCCAAGACCATGATGGTTGGTTTTCCAAGAGATGATGTCTGAGAATGAGGACAGAATCAGTATTGGCAGTGGCCCAGAATGGAAAACCACTCCTACATGATTTTTTATTGTATGAAGGAGGGTAAATTATGATAAAAACCCATTTTCAGGGAGGGTAATAACCATTCATATAAAAGGTTAAAACATAATTCGATTTAATTTCATGTGACCAGGACATTGACTAGGTAGTTTAATGTATTATGACGATAGTGTTATGGTACATTTTAACTTCTTGTGACTAGGTTGATATAAATTGAAATTTAATTTATCACAGAATAGAAATTATGATATGTAGTTTGAATTATTTTAGAAATGACATTAGGTTGGTGGGTGGGTATAATTTTTTGTCTTTATCTTCGACCGAAAGCGTAATAATTCTCCTTTTTTCAGGTAATATGTCTCAAAATGTGATATTGATTTCATGTATATCAAAGGGAATGTTGTAAGTTGTAATATATAATTTCATGAATATGTGGAGTGGTATGGGGAAAAGGGATCATGGAATTATAGGGGGTATTTTTTTAAGATGACGTTATCCTTGATTAAAAAACCAGTTTTATGGGATAAATTATGTAAATTCAGTTGGGTAGTGTTACTGCATAGTCAAATATTAGAATCCTTCAAATGAAAGGCATGTTTTGTCGGTGACTTATGAAAATTACACTATGGAGTGTTAAAAAAAGTCCAGATAGAGATTTCATAGGAATTATGAAATTCTATCATCGATGGCCAAAGGAAGTTTATGGAGATTAGGATTTTTTTGGATATAGGATCTAGTTCATTGAAAAGTAAGTACCTGAAAACCGAAGGAGAATTTTAATTCCAAATCACTAAATAATTAAATGAATAGGTTCCCTATGTAGGTCCGATCCATTTGTAGGAAATGTGGATCATATAGTATTTAATTCATTCAACTAGGACCATGTTATTATGGAAATGATAAGTGGTATATGGCCTATTAAACCAAGATATTTCCCACATATGTAGGATATGAGGTAGGAATTTATAAACCATGGTCATGGAGGTTTTTAGATCGAGAGAAATGACATGTGATAAATATTTTAGGGATGAATAAGAATTGATTTGGCTCATGTGTTCTAACATTATTTCATTAAAATATTATGAATACACAAAAAAACCTCTCCTGAGGATGATGTTACCACTAGAATACAAACCTATTTTGTGGGACAATTTATGTAAATAAAACTAGGTCGTGTTACAATGTAGTCAAATAGTGACATCCTTCTGTTGACAGGTCCATTTTGTGGGAGACTATTTCAAAACCGACTAGGGCATGTTACATCATAGTTAATAAAAAGTGTCCGCAAGTATCATACATTATATAACTGGAAGCTAAAGAGAGATTATGAGGATTTATAAATGTCCATCATTAGGATTATGATATGTGTATGGGATATATCTGAGTGTGAAATAATTATTTGGAATGACATTGACCAGAAATTTTAGTGTCCATCCAATCATCTGACTCACATATAGAAGCAGTGTATTTATTTCCTCGGTGGACCCCCTAACGAGGGTACACTAATTAAAATATCTTACACAGATCTTTATTCGTATATAGGTGAGGGTTTTTTTTCAAACCTCATGAATGAGAATAAGGAATGATGCATATGTGACACTATGTACCTCACTAGAACAATATTAAATAAAAACATATTTCTCTAGGTACCATGTTGTTTAATGTCATGTGGTTAGGATGTTGGCCATGCAATTTAATGTCATGTAATGAGGGTCATCAGTTGTGCAGTTTAACATCATGCATTAAGGATAAAGGTGACTCTTTGCGATTGTTTATAGACCAATGTATAGAAAAAATGAATCACTAAATGAATAATTTGAGAAAACATGAAGCCACATGTAGTTATAAAATAAATATCTCACACATCAATTGAATTTATACAAGGAGGGGGGGGGGGGGGGTAGAGTATGGGTTCACACATAGGGTGAGAACCCATATGGAATTATATCATGTAGATGTAACTCATAAATAGAATATTGGGGTAATTTCCCATTCTATGTTGTATCTGGGTCCCGGATTGAAGATCTTGATGTCACTATGTATCTCATTGGAATAAAAACAATACATACTTAGTTCTTGAAGAAATATTTTAGTTTATTATCATGCGACCAGGAAATATAGTGTTACTTTTAATGTATTTCATCAAGGACCTTGATAGACCCAATTATAATTATATGTCTTCCTCATGTATGGAAATATTTTATAAAAACCACTAAGCTCGCATGAGCTATTCTCATTTTGACAAACGAGGAGTGGAAAAGGATTCTTTCACTACTCAATGAAAATACAAGGGGATGAAAAGGAAAATTAAATTTTTGTGCTATTTGGGCTAGGATATTGGATCAAAACATCACTATATATTTCATTGGATTTATAATCCAAACACTCATAATTCTTAAAACCCCATGCAGTTTAATGACATGTGGTAAGGACGAAGATATACCTATGTGAAAGGAAGAAATTTTGTGTATGGGCATGAGATTTGAGATCTAGGCTTCACTAAATATCTCATTTTAATTTGAATCAATCAATATGCAGTTATTGAGATATTCCCCATGCAGGTCTGACCCACAGACATGGATAGGGAATATATTCCCACATCAATCATGTTTTGACATGGGGAACATGTGATTTCATATTTTTTAGAATGATGAATTGGAACAATTAATTATGATTAGGAGTCACTATGTTTCTCATTGTAATGAGAATGAATCCCTGCATAGTTCATGAAAAGATCCTAGTGTTGTTTAGATTCATACACAGGGAAAAGTTCCTAGTGTAGGTCTAATATGTAGTTCTAGACCCGATATTGGAGATATGGGTATCACTACATTTCTCATTTGAATGAAAATAAATCGACACATAGATCTTGAAAGTTATTATCATTTATTATCATGCCATGAGGACATTGACTGTGTATTTTAACATTTTACAGTAAGGGCATGGGTCACCTGATGTGAATGAAACACTGTAGTTTCAATATGATAGAAGATCTAGAAATCACTACATATCTCAATGTAGGAAGATTCAAGCCACATATAGTTCTTGAAAATTGTTCCTCACATCAATCAGGATTTGATGTGGGGAAGGGGTCTTCAAAAAATTCTGGAAACATGGATTGGTACAAAACATGAGGTATATGTTTCACTACAAATCTCATTGTATTGAGAATAAATCCATATATTCTGGAAATGTTCCCATTATAGATATGATTTGTTCAATGGAAAAGGGGGGTTTTCTTTTTTATAATCACAAATGGACTCGGGATGGGAGGTCTGAGCATCATTTCATCTCTCATTGGAATGAGGATGAAGAAACTAGTAGTTATTTAAAGGGTCTTATATTATATTATATTGTGATAAAGACATGATAGTGTTTTCATATATACCAATAACAAGAGACCAAGTGCCACTGTGGGGTGTTGATTATGTGAGCGAGGCTTTTTCATTGGAGCCGCCCATCCCTTATTCCACAATTTTAAATAATTCTTGACCATCTGAGGGGTTTAATAGATGTTATTGGGACTTATAGCTGAGATGGAGGCCTAGATCTATGTTATGATGAATAATTTATCAACTTGTGATATTTAGGGGGTTTCTTAATGTTTAATTAGAGGGATGTTAACCAAGAGGTTTATTATCATACAGGGAGGAAAAAATGGTGTCCTGTTTTTTACATCATATGACTAGGACCACATGCCATGTTGTTTTTCTTCCTGTGAAAATGATGATGGTTCCACATTTTTTAATTTTTTTCAACCTAGATGCTATGTCAGGATTTTTTTGGTCGTGAAACAAAGCACAACTACATAGTTTAACATCTTATCGAAGGGATGTTTTTCACATGATTATAAGAAGTATTTCTTTATAGATCTTATATTGGTTTTGTTCATAATGATCTACCCATCCATTGAGATCAAGGAATATGATCTATTAGAGTGAACCTTACATTGTATTAAGGTCCATCCAAACTTGGTTCTTGCATTGGATGCTTATTTCTAGGTATCATGGTAGTCTTGAGGACCAAACCAGTTCTCCTTGGATGAATGAATAAAGGAAGACCTTCTAGTTAAATTATTTCATCATATGATTTTGTTAGACATATATGTGATGAAATGTATGAAATCTATTCTCATCGAGTCAACCCAATTCATCCAGTCATTTCTAGGATTAATAATCTTTGGATAAATTATCAAATATGAAAACACATAACAATAGAAATTTATCTTTAATGGTTATAATTTCATCTATTTTATATACTGGTGACTATGGGGTTAGCTGTGTGGCAGTATGGGTTGTATTCTAATAAGACCATATGGTACGAAATATATTTTCAAACCAAGGATTTTTTTATCCACCATATTGAATTGTATGTTCAATAGGTTTTGATAAAGACTCTTATATATTCATTAAACAGTACATGATAGTGAGATGAATGGTTGGATATAATATTGTACTCCAGATACAGCTATTACATTTCAAATGAATTAAAATTGGAGCCATTTTCAATTAGTATTGTGTGAGGGACACCAAATCGGGTAAATATTTTACCTTTCACGAAGCCTAAAATTATTTTCCCCAACAACTTTGAGGGGTATTTCCTTGGAACATTTTCAAGAATATGTCAGTAGTAGTTAAGATATATTTTAACATCTTAGCTATAGTTGGTGGGTATGTCCCCAAAATATCAGTTCCCCATATAAAATATGTTCAGGACTATTTTAATGTATGTAAAAACTCGAGGGGTTGATGGATGCAGTTGTTATGCAATTGGCATGAATGGAATATCGTGGTGAATCATGTGAAATCCTGTGTCAATGTGAGTCCATAATACCCAAGCCCTCAAATTTGGTGAGAAATCTTAATCCTTAACTGGTGGGAATACCAGGCTCTAGTTTTCACTTCATTCTTAAAAGTAGTAGTTTATTATTCATCAATAGATATGTTAATGAATCCATCAAATAA
Source organism: Viscum album (assembly GCA_963277665.1). Taxonomy (NCBI): domain Eukaryota; kingdom Viridiplantae; phylum Streptophyta; class Magnoliopsida; order Santalales; family Viscaceae; genus Viscum; species Viscum album. The sequence continues at coordinate 1,848,935,045 of OY728150.1, forward strand.
TCAATTATAGAGGACATTCGGATGATACGGGGCACCATAAAGAGTGAAGTTTTCTACTCACCATCATATTTTCTCATTCCTAGATCTATCTTGTGGGAGTAGTATATTTTGAAGGTAGTCTATGATTACAATCATCCACCCAGTAGTAAGACCATGTTGAATAAGGATAAGACTGAATTCATTAATATATTAAACTCATACCAAAACAAAAATACAAACAATTCAGCGATGCACGTTGATGACCGTTTCACACTAGTTCAGTTCCTCCAGAGCTCTAGATACATTTTACAGTGTATCTACATGGTATTTATGCAATAGTGGGATGCTGGTAAATGTTTTCTTAGAGTGGAATTTGGACATAAACCCTTAGCAATATTAATGTAAGGGATCACCTCTTTCATTATAATGGAATAATCCACATTGATGTACTTGATCATAAACCATGAGTTTCCTTTCACCTCTAGGTGGTCCACTAGTATTTGGAGGTGTAACTATAGACCTATAATGAGTACCTAATATTCTAACTTATTGTGGGTACAAATATTTAATAACAGGAAGGGCTTGTGTAAAAATTCCTTTTCTAGGGAGATAAACACAATTCGTAGCCCAACTTTTGTGGGAATTAGGGTCTTCCATTCTTCTCCCAATTGGGATATTGGGTGCACCATCAAAATAAATTTCCCATATTTGTGGTTAGACATGAATAAATATATCTCTTCATATAGAAATTCAATATTTAATGACATTGTTTTTGTAGAGGGGTGCATTACAAGGAAATATTCCAAAGAATGTCCTTTCACTGCTTTCTATGGAACACATTTTTTATCAAACAATATAAAAAATAACTACCCACCATGTTAGAAAACCTATCAACTTAAGAAGGATGATGTTATATTTAAGCAGTTTTTATTCAAGAGACCAATTAGATATCATTGTGATTTAGGGATTTCCTCAGTTCTAAAACTACAATGATTAATATTAGGATTCTATTCTTGATATCTTAGTAATGAGTCATTGCATCATGCATGAATCATATTAGATAATGAAGTATATTTTCATTCCCAACGTCCTTATTTTGTGAAAGGAAGTAACCCAATGACTGATACAAGGACATCACATATAGAATGTGTAGATTTACATCAATATATAGAGTTAATACTGGTGGGATAAAGAGGTACTTGTTGGGGTTGTCGAATTCTTCCTGATAGTCACTGGTCCACTGATAGGTTACCCCCTTCTTCATTAGTTTGATGAAGGTTAAAAAATTTTCTACAAGTGCTGATATGAAGCAGTATATGTATGAAAAATGTCCTTTAATTCCACCCAAAAATATAATTTTTTGAGAAGGTGACATGATAATAATATTTTTTTCTTGCTGTCTACATCGATATTGGGTTTTCATAAGATGAATTTGAGAAACTTCCCTGAGGTTAACCCAAATGATAAATTTAATGGGTTCATATTCAATTTATGTTGTCCTAGCTTATTGAATAAGGTTTCAAGGTCATACAAGTATTCAGAATGTTTTCGAGACATAAGAACTATATCATAAATCTAGCATTTGAAAGGCCTCTTAATAAAGGGTTTAATGATGTGATGCATAGAATGTTTGTACGTAGCACTAACATTCATCAAGCCAAGGTGAATTACCTGATAGTAAAATAAACCTTGTGGGGATATAAATGTGGTGGATTTTTCATCATATAGGGACTACCACATTCGGTTGTACCTAGAATATCCATCCATTAAGGAGATGGGTTGATAACCAGCCATTACATCAATCATGAGTTCTGTGATCCGAACCAAAATTTCATACTGTTAATAGTTCTGGTCATGATCTCTCATGTTGACAAAGAACCCAATTTTCCTATTGTTATTATTCACATAGACAATTTGGAATAACCATTTTAGATATTGAACATCTGATATTAAGTCATACTTGATGAGATTATCCACTTAAGACTCTATTTTGGAGGCCTGATTTAGATGTGTTCTTTCGGATACATGTTTATATCCATGATTATTTTATGGAAAACCCAAATGATGGATGGAAACCTTTAGATCAAGGCCCAACATCTTTGTGTAATTATCAGAAAATGATTCTCTGTGTTGCTTCCTACAAGTTGTATATAACTCATGTTCTTTAGAATTAATGAACATACTAATCAAAGTGGGTCATTTGTATTCATCTATAATCAGATTCATCTTTATGAATTCTTCAATAATGGTGGATATGCCTTCTTCAAATGTCAAAGGGGAATCCTAGAGGTCTTCCTCTTATACCTATTCCAAACCCTTATCCTCTTCTATATTTTCCTAAGAAGTAGGTGAAAAATAACGGTTCGTGGATCTTTGGTAGGAGTCTTCATTTGGAAATTTGAAAGATGAAGAAAGCATTTCTGTGTCCATTTATGGTGTGGGGCTTTTTCAAGCTCTAATGGGAATATTTGGGACTAGGAATGTGCATCTTCATTTTTAATATTTGAAATAAAAACTCTTTCCATCCCAGCTGACGAAACATAGATATGTCAGGGAAGAAGGGATGGAATGAAGGAATTTTCAACTAGACATTCATTAGTATTCATAGAGTTGAAAATTTATACAGTGCTATCAGAATCAATTGTAATAAATGAAATTACATAAGTCATTAAATTTAATCTCTAATTTAGGCACACTAATTTTATTTTATTGATGGGAAACACATAATATACACTAAGCTGGTTGACATGGATACCTAAAATAATTTCCATGCAAATTCTGGGCTTAAATTCAAGAGACATCATCATTCATGGATAGTTTCCTTTATTTATGGTAGAATAAAATTCAATGTTCAATGAATCAAAATATTTGAATGGGGATTTGTCACCATGATGGGTGTCAATTTTTCTGTTGATACAATATTTGGGGCATTGGTGGTATTATGGGGGGATAGACACATTATGGTGTAACTAGGGAATTCCCAGTAGAACATTGAATGTCGTATCCTACAACACAACCACGAATTTTGAGTCAGATATGAGATCCCCAAACTAAGTTTTATGTTTTATTTTTTCAAGGGGATTTTGATAAATCTTGTCATAACCATGTGTCATCAGAGTTGAGAGAGAAAATTTAGAATCATTGAATCCATTATGGTGATATTTTAGAACATAATGAGGTAAAATCCTTATCCATTGTTAATTAAATATCATTAGATATTAATTTCATTCATCCTTTTAGAGATATACAAGATTTTGAAATGCCCTTTTATGGTAACATCTTCATCCTTGCCTCCGAATGAGATGACCTTGTGGAATTTTTTAGGATATTTCCTTAAATGATATAGTGCAGCTGCAGTAACCTCAACATCAAACATGGATGTTCCTTATAAGGCCTCCATCAGTGCTTCCTAGAGACCTTTTGATTGAATCATGGAATCTACAATTGATAACATAGTAGGCACTAGGGATAATTTTTTCAAAACATAATAATTTTGGTCTATTGGTCTATGCTTCCCAACATGGGGATGGTCTATTTCTGGTGCTTTATGGGAAAAATTACTTGATACAGATAGATTCTCCCTTAGAGTATGAGATAAAGGTTCCTTTTTTCTTGGTGGATTAGGTTGGATAGTTCTTATTATACACCATGGTTGATTAGGTGATGATACATCCTCTAACCAATTTTCCAGGATGATCATATTAGGATAGACCAAATCATGTGTGGTGGAACATAGATTCTTATTTTGATCTCTATTTAGTGAATATCTACATGTTTCGACCATGTAGAAATCTTGAGTAGGGACAAGTTTAAAGTAGTGACTCATAGAATGATAGATTCTTCCCCTGTATCCTTGAATCTAAAAGTGTCATCCCATAGTTTCCCAGAAATTATAGCGAATTATGGTTCATAATCATGCTCATCAAATGAGGAGCGATCAATTATGTTAATATGATTAATGGAAATCAAGATCCACTAAACATATGATAGTTATTTCATATTTTTGGTTGACTCTTATTGTACCATTTGGCGGGGTGGTTCCCATGGATTTGGGACCGTAGGAATGAAGTAAACTAAATTTAAGGGAAACATTGGCACTGGAATAGATTCATCATTCTATGTTTTGTTCTTTGTCTTCTAGTTTTGCCACTTTTTGGATGACAAAATTTTTTAGGTTTGTGACACCTAAGGGTTAGATTGTGTCATGGTTGAAGTGGTATATATTATAATAGGATGTTTTATCAATTCTTAGAGGATAAAATGAGTTATGTTGATCAATTTTATAACCATTTGGTCCAAAAACATCATTTTACTCTTGTTATTATTTTTTTCAACTTATTTTTCTCCTAAAGGTTGGGGTAAGAAACATATTCTAATGAGTAGGTGAATTTCTCTTATTCACTTTCCTAGAGTCCACCTACATTTGCAGAATGTATTTGAAAAAAAGAATCATGGATGTGCTAACCCAAAGCATGATGTAATGGGAGATAATTTGGGGGATCTTTGTCACCATATATGCTAGGCTTCTTGGGCTTTGTAAACATGAACAAGTTAGTTTGTAATGCCAAGATTAAGTAGCTAGGGACATGGTGTTTTCAAAAAGAACAGAACTTGTTTTTCATATCCTCAAAAAAATTTATACTTTTCTATCTTTTATCTTTATGATGAGGTATAAATTGTTTTTAATTCTATCGGGGAGGAGTTGTATGATACGATGAACTTTTTAAAGTGGGATCAGATACTGGTGTCTACTTAAGTGTAATAACGGAAGCCTCTTATTTTCCCTTGTCACTTTACTTGGGCTAATGGAATTACTCGAGACTGGGCATTGGTATATGTGATAGAGACTTATAGTAATTGAGATTATGTAGTAAGGCCCTAAAATAGTTCCCTATATTTCATAGGGAGAAGTGAAATAAAGATGTCATCATGAAGATTCACTATATAGATGAACAAAAAGTCTTCTTTTGGGAGATGTTTGTTTAAGGAGTATGTCAATCCATTCTAATGATGAATGAATCCTACGACCCTTTCATTCTCCTAATGCTTTCAATTTTAATTGTTATAGACCATAGTATTCTATAAAGTGAATATGGACTTGAAGATAACTTTATAACATAGTTCTTACCACCCCATAATTGATGAATCTATAACGATAGTGTATAATGAAAAGGCTGGTCTCTATAGTGATTTCATGAAACAAATTATTTTCACTGCATATTGTTGTTCAGGGTTCCCCATCACGGGATCATAATGAGAGATAAAATGAATTAAATTCATCATTGTGTCTCACGAACCTTTAAATATTTGAATGTAGGATTCCCAATGTTTGATGGGGGAAGATTCAGATTATCCCATTCATAGTAAGGATTCTTTTCCAGTTGTATTAGCCCCTATCTTTCTTAAAGGGATTCCAATCTATCCATGAATTACTCAAGATAGATCTTGGGCCCTTGGGGATTGTCTGAAAAAAAAAATCTTAAATAGGTGCAGTGTCTGATAGGACCATTTATTACTTCACCGCTGGAATATTTCATGGGTGACCTATTTGGGAAGTGAGGTATGGATACACCTTGTCAATTTATGGTCATGCACCCAATGGAGGGAACTCATGATCTACTATTTTGGGATCCATGCACATAGGTGGTTAGTACCCTATATTGAATGAATGTTTTTTATCCCATTCAGTTGTTATGGTGAACCCTCTTTGATGAGTTCAACTGATTTGGAGTGCGAGAAGAGGTTCTTCTTGTAGATATCCAATATTAAGACTACCTCAATGTAGTTCAACATTGATTCCTTTCAATTATTTTATCTCCTCCTCCAACTAGGAAAATATTTCCCAAATTAAAAGATGACTAACCTCTCTTTTAGGTATGTGAGGCACAATATTTCCCTTAACCTTTTCCTTATTTCATGCCTTTTATGGGGGGTAAAGATGGGATATTTGAGGGAATTCCAAAATTTTAGGAAAGCATCTAGTTCTGGGTACACCCACCTCCTTCAATCATTTCAGTGTGTACTAAATTTTTATGGGAAATTTCCTCCTCCATCTCTTCCTCTGAATTGACCTCATGTTTTATAGATTCTTTAAGGGTGGTGTTGATAAAATTCTTTAATGAGTTATGAATTGAAAGAATTTTTATTAGTGTATATTCAAGGAATTATTTATCTAATATGTTCACATGGTATTTCCCATTATATTGATGGTTATCTAGTATCTGTTTGGAAGACAATAATATGGATAGAATCTCTAATCAGTTTGGTCATGTGTGTCCCAAATGAGGGTATGAGATCATGGAAAGGGTCAAAATGGGAAGATCTATGCTGTGTAATTTTCCATAATTGGGATAAGATAGATTCCCAATAAGGAGGATGTTGGTAAGGTGAAAATCCCCTTACCGTGAAGGCCGGGGCTATTCTAATTCCACTTCCACAACTCATCAAGCATGGTTTTCTAATCCTGATGGTTTTATTAAAAAACACCTCCAACCATTTGGGATGGAGTTTTTATTGAACTTATATGGATGCTACTACTGCAACTACACTTTTGATTCTATGGAGTTCTCTCCAAACATGGGTTAGGTGAATCATTTTGTACGCACATGGGTCATCCACATTCAAATATTATAGAACTACTGTTGATATTTTTTATATCTAATGTTTTAAATATCATATGTGGGAGGCTTGATAGATATTCTCAAATTCATGACACAAAATTAATATAACTACCTTATATCTTCTGGAGAAACTTTGTTAAATTTTGTTGAGGGAATGTTTTTGTTGATTATATCATCAATTGTGAATGGGGGATATCTGTTGGAGTTGTCATGAAGCAATTACATTGCATAAATCCCTTTTTGGATGTATCTTCTTTTTGGGGAGTTCATTTAAATATAACACACTATGTATACCCCATCCCCTTATATGAACACGACATGCAGTATCTGCGATCAACCACAACTATCTTTCTAATGTGATGATGCATGAACATTGAAGGGATCTCTATTATTTCTCAAGATTTGGATGTCATACAAATGAGAGAGATTCCATGTCAATTGGGCATTACATCCCTTCAATTCCATTGATGAGGATTTTATACTCATCGTAGAAAAATAATTTTTCTCATAAGTGATGAACAATTTTCCATATATTGAAGTGGGTTTAGTGTACACAATCATCTGAAAATGTCTCCAGAATGTAGTATTGAGGAGTGGATAAGGGATAGAAAATAACTAGAATATCATCTTTTGATAGCAGTTTACAAATTTTTATCATATAATCTTCATCTTTTTCCATTGGATCCTCTACCTTGTCTGACAAGAGTGGACACTTTCCTGCCACTTTATCATAAGCAGTGAAATTTGTGGGAGACATCATCTATTATGTTGGAAGGAATGTGACCCAAATGAGGTTTTTATAATGGAAATGTCATTGGTATGTATCCTTTTTATGAAATAATTTAATATTCTAATGAAATTAAATTAGACAATATTGGCCTTGTTTTCCCAATGTCCGCATGGTTTGAGGGATTTCTCATCACAAAATATCTAATAGGAGGACCCTTCTAACGATGTGATACAATAATGTGGAGAGAAATTTTACAGTGAACAACATTATTGGGAGTAATACCATGGTGGATTACAGAATGGAGATGAAAATAATACACCTTTTCCTTTTAACCAGGTGGAGGACTATTGTTACTCTCATTGGGTTATTGGATCTCAAGATTATTCCGATTATGGTAATGAAATAATACTTCATGATGAATCTTAGGAGGAGGATCTTCAGTATTACTAATATTGCACCAGTAATTTTAAAATGATAGGTTAGGATCTGAAGCTATCACAAATAAGCATATAAGGGATTCAATAACACCATCATTAAGTAGAGCTGAATCATAGACCATTTTTTCATTTTCTGGTTATCTTTGGTTAGGGTTCTTCTTGGATTTGTTTTTATGAGTGAATGGGGACACTTATTGGGGGAAATGGTTTTCATAGATAGTTTTTTGTTCCTTATTTGGATAGGCCACTGATATTGACTGATTACCCCATATTGGAATGGTTTTATGTTCCTAATCTCATTGTCTGTATATCACAGGGGAGTTTTCCACAAGGACCTCAGGGATGGGATTAGAGGTGTATGTATATTATGTGGTGATATGAGGATATGAAACCCCATTTTTTGGGGTAAAACTATGTTTCCGTCCATCCATTACTATTTTCGTTGTCATTATGATGTCTTGATAGGTCTTTAGGATGTTGTTAGGGATCTGTGTTCATACTTTCACCATTTTTAGGATATGCTTAGTAACTTCAGTGACTGGAATGGGGATATATTATAATTTTTTATTTATATAAGGGGTATGTGTCTGCTTCTATCCACCTATTCATCCAATGGATATTTATATTATCCACATGTGGGGGGAAGAGACTTGGTTAAGACCCCTATTTGTCACTAGGACATTTCGAATGACCTCTCCCGGTGTTTCCCGATGAAACTACTAGAAGGATTAGTGAATGCTTGCAGGTGTGTGTTCCTACTTGCATATGGATAGAAAATTTTGTTGGTGGGATTCATTGAGAACTTCCATACAATTTTACATGCATTCTTCCTTATTTTGGGTAGGTATATGTTCCTATTAACCATTTTCCACTAGATTTGAATGATGAGATTCCTTGGATGCTACTAGATGAATCTATTTCCCAAATTAATAAATGTAGCCATGTGTATGTTCACACTTAAAGTTTTACACCAAATTGATTTGGTGGGAATCTATAGAGGGGGAAGAGGTGTATGATTTTACTTATAATGACTAGATTATTCCCTATCTGGCCCGTCTTGCATGCGTGGGTTTTGTGACCTCGGCTGGAATACCGATGAAAATACTAACATTATGTTGAGGTTGCACTCCTGAATGGAATTAAAGGTGGTGAATAGTGGATATAACCCTTTGGTAGAAATAATTTACCTTATGGATGAGGCCATTTGTAGCCTCTTATTCCCCCACCCGAGCTAAGGGATGGGCTAATTATAGCATTCCAAGAACAAACCTACAAAATGATTGAATTTTGCGATAGGTTCCGTCTACTTCTGGGCCACCGAACACCACTGTTTCGGATATTTGTGGGGATTTGTGAGATATAGAACCATTCGGGTGGCCTCTAGGGTTAGGATTGTAAATTGTACTCACATACCAGTGCATTTGAGACCCATCATTGAAGATATTGTGTTTTTGAAAATATAATTTCCGGGATGAAGACCCGACCTGAACAGTATCTCTGGAATATGTTGGATAAATCTAGAGGGATACCATTTTATTTAAGGGAGTTCTATGAGATGTGTCTTGAATATAAATGAAAAACTTAAACATTGAATCCCCTATAAATCATCATCACATTTGAACATGCACTTTCATGATTAATTATCTTCCTTTGGCCTCTTTCATTTTGGGAGAAAAAGGGGAATGAGAGGTTGGTGACACTTTCATCTTAGTTAAGGATTCATGTTGGGTTAACCATTTTTTGTTTTTGATAGCGATGCATCACGTGAAAGTTGATCATAGGGGCAATGAATTTTTTGCAATAATTCATGTCAGGTTCACCATTTTTTAATGGTTTCCAATAGGATTGTTTTTGGAACCAGAAATACCCAAATGTTCTATATCATTGAGGGACCTACTTTTTAAAGGAAGGTGCTCATTGGGGATTAATTAAAATGTTTCTTAACAACTCCCATTGGTCGAGGTGATGGGTGGTCTGGTTCATCACACCCTTTCGGGCTGAATTTTGGACGTCATCGTGACTCTCTTATATATTTATTACCATCATTAATTCCTAACTATGACATGGTTCACCCTTGAATTAAATAATAATATTCTGAAAGTATTAAAATTAGAATAATCTGTATGTATATGAGGACCATCATCAATGGGGATATATATATGCATCCAGGGTTCTCTACCAATGGAATCCACTTATGTATGAATTAGAGACTCTTTGGTTGTTATCACGATGATACTACATTTTTTGACTCAGTGGGAAACTTAGGAGTGTATCATCATCCAGGGAAATGTGGGTTTTTTTGATGTTGGGATTAGACCCCTATGATGGGATTCCTAAATATCCCTGTGAAAAGAATCAGATTCTAAGTAGTTCAGTGACACTTAATGAGGCTCATCATACTTCTTAAGTTTGTGTTATAAGGACTGAGCCACATAGTTTAACATAATAAAACAATGAAGTCTAGGTGGATGATGCATAGTCAATTTCTGATGTGGTACTCATGCCAAAGTAGCCTAAGGAGACAACAGGGGATATAGATTCCAAGGTTGAATAAGGGCATACTTTGAATGAGGCCTATAGAGAATAGGGTTGATTATGTTTATTGGGTTTGGACCATAGAAAGGCTTCCTAAATATCCTATTTAGACATGAATAAAAGACCACATAGTTCAGTAGTAAATTTCTATACCTATGGGGGCCCTTGGAAGGATTGTCTTATAGGGGAGTATGACCCTTTTAGGTGATTATGTAAGGGTTTCTCATGAAAATTATGGCTTATGAAAGTGGACGTGATGAATGCATTGACTCATTGGAATTTAGAGGCTCTTTGGAGGAATATAGATTAAGAGGTGTCCCATGTATGAGTATGGTGATATTGTTGGGGATTATAAAAAGTAGGAGGCCCAAAACAAGGATTTTAGGACTTATTACTAAATAAGATGCCATGGTAAATGGGGGATTCAATTGAGTCGTTCCCACTGAGAAGGACGCCCATGGATTTTTTATAATTGAGGGTTATACTGAATAAGATCCTATTAATGAGTTATGACATACACTTGTAATGTTTTCCAGGATATATTTGGTTTGGGATTACTCCTGAATAGGACACCCAAAATTATTATTATAATGTATATGTCATGACCACCATCAACCTCTTTTCCCTTTCTAGTCAGGCTCGAATTGAAAAATAAGAGGAAGTAGAATATATAGCAAACCACATGATATACGTATCCTTAAGGATGGATACATGACCTTGAGGAGCCATTATAAGGGAGGCGATCTGAATGGAGGTAAGAGAATGATTTGGGAGAAGAACCTCTTCCAAAACATGCATCTGAATGGGTGGATGTCATGATCATGGATATCCTCTTAGCCAAAATGAGTCATGCTAAGTCATTATTGAATGTGAGAAATAAGAGGAAGAAAAATATTCGACAACTGCACAATTCCTATTCAATTGGTGGAAGAGGATGGGGTGTTGGTACATTCCTCATGTCGTCTTACCCAAAACCAAAAAGGGAGAGAGAAATGGATTTGAAAATGGTCACCCATACCATTTTGGTGACTAGTATTGTAGTAGAATGTAATGAAGTATGTGAGGACCTACAATAAATGAATGGGGATTACTCTCAGAGGGATAGCCTAAAATTGATTCCACATACAGAGATGTGGATCATATTTCTTACTAAAGGGAAAGGCAAGTATCATCCTTACCCTCCATTCTGAGAAGCAAAGGCTCCAGGTCTTATAAGTGGGAAGGAGAGGAAAAAGTACTCACCCTTATTCTAGAGAATGAGAACTCCTTGACACCATCCATAGGTTCGGGGTCCTTGTTACCATTAGAGTGCACATCCACAATCACCTCGAGGACCCTAACCATATTGTTGGACAAGTAAAGAAAACCACTTTCTATTAGAATGAATATCGAAATGGGAGACATGGTAGTGCGCCACTTCACATGGGATTTCATGTCTAGAGGATTCAGTGGAGTTTTCAATTGATTCCATTTTGGGAAAGGGAGTCAATGTATGAGAGGACCTGCCAAGGGTGTCTTAAAATAGGGTTTAATTAGAGGCTCATGTAGGGTATAATTATGGGAAATCCAAGGTGTTCTCATTATTGTAGGCTAGCACTTTTCAATGATGCTTTAGGCAGATAGGCATGTGAAATATGATGGTACCATGGGTGACAGACCACCTGGCCAACAACACATGGGTGAGGCTTTGCTCAAGCCTTCAAGGGTCTCTATAGGTGTTCTTGGGAGTGTCTCACATAAGTCCTTGGATAGGGAAGGTGAACATGAGGTACTATTCTATAAAAATTATAGAGAGTTTACCTCATGTATGTATTTTGTGTTTTAAACCATTAGAGGTCATTTCCCTTACCACCCCTCATAACTACCTCTTCTTTATGTTTTAGAGGGATACCTGGAGGTTTTTGTTGGGTCTTGGGAAACTACTAGGATGATGAGAGCATCAAGAGTTATTTAAAAATTTCCATTCCTACAAATAAAGACCACAAGGTAATATTTATAGGAAAATGTGGGGCCCTAGGCATGGGAATAGTTCACTCAAGTTTTCCTCATATGTTTTCCACACTGGATGATGTAAAATTTGGTTTCACATGCTGATGTGTAAGTACCCTACATGTAGATTCTTCTTGAGGGTACCTGCATGAATTGATTTTAATGGATTTTGAAATACTTGTACATCTTAATTTCACTAATAATGTTCCCTTTTAATTATTTCCATTTTTAACCTTTTCAACCATGAGGAAATAACAGAGAGTTAGCAATAACAATCCATTAATTATGGTAGTGGAATATGATTCAAATCGATACCAAGATATCATATTCCACAAACACTTACAAAGGATACTTTTTCATACCATTAGATTGATAAGAGGTGGTAAATGATTCAAAAATAATCATAATAACATATTAGATTAATTATTATAGGGGTTTAAACAATAAATTATCGATTAAAAATTGCATAGGATGTTGAAGAACAAATGAAATTGATATAGCTTGATTGAGAGCTATTCTTATTCTTTCAGTTATATTATTTGGTTTAATATTTAATACTCGATGGATTGATCATATGTAAAGAAAATAGTTTCTAAAATGAAAGGATTTATTATAATTAAGTATTTATTTGGTATATTATTATATAATAGGATCAAATTGTTTGAATATTGTTGTAGAAAATGTGCCCTTGAAGGAACAAACATATAATTTTTTGAAAGATATCAGTGATTCAAGGTCACATTAATTGGAATGTGGTTACAAATGGATTATAATTTTAATATATAAAAATTATGTTGAACATATTAGATAACATTAATTATGAAGATTCCAAAAATACAATTCATTCAAAAAGATTAAATATATTTATTTTGAATAATATAATCTTAAGTAAAATTCAAAATGGTAATAAAAATTGTTCTTCGTAAATATGTGTTCTTTAGTATAAGTTATAAATTACATGAATTATATTCTATATAAAAAACATTAATTAAATTTAAAAATATAATTTTGAATTTATACTATATAAATTTAAATAAAAAATTTTATATACATATTACTAAAACTTATTATAAAAAAACATATTACATGAATGAAAATAGTTTTTCAGAAATTTTTTAAGAAAAAAACATATATGAGAAGAATTTATATTTATGATTACTAAGATATTAATTATATTATTTCTAATTAAAGGATTATCAGGTTACTTTATGATCATATTTAAAACATAATGGCTCATTTACTTGAAATGAAAAAGAAATTGGTATAAAATTTGATATCATTCACTGTTAATGGAAAAGAAATTAAGTCCTTACAAAAATAAAAAAATAACCACAAGATAATATTTAAATGATAATTAAAAAATGATAATAATTTATTGAAATAAAATTTATAAAATAATAAGGATTAATAATAATTTTCATGTGAAACAAACATGACAAACACTATTTTTTATGAAAACATTTGATGTTTAAACTGATATTAAAAAATTGTGTAAATATTTATTAATAAATAATAAATCGAGATAACATAATTTGAAAAAGTATATTTTTTTAACATAATATGGTTTTATATATTCATACATGATAATTATATGTTTATGATATATTGTTTTACTATATTTTAGTTCATAGAAACAAAGGATTATGTGAAAGGGAAGCTATCAAACCCATTATATTTTATTTGAATATAAATACATAAAATATAGTAGGGTGTTGCACTCCAAATGAACCTTGTGTTGCTAGAGATTATGGAAAAATAATTTGTTTGATTAACCCTTAGTGCATATATTCAACAACCATATCCACATGTAGTTGGGTTTGAATTTGTGGTAAGCACCCCTTAATTATACATGGAAATGGGGGTTCAAAACCCTTTGGGCCCAGGTACTGTAGCAGTACTGTAGCGTAATATTGCAGCGGTGGCACTGTAGCGGCATCATAGTACTGTAGTAGTTGCAGGGACTGTGCAATACTATAGCAGGTTAGGTACTGTAGTAGTACTATTCACAGAATGGGTCTTGGGCAAAAAAAATGGGCCTACGGGCCATGTAATGGGATAAATGACCACTGGGCCTTCAGGCTATGTAATGGGTTTGCCTTTAGAAAATTAAAGAGGTATTTTCTTTGCATTAATAATAAAAAAAATATTAAATACCTTTTAACAACCATATCCAGTTGCCAATACTCAAAAAATATGAAATTTTTAGGAAAACCACACACTCTTATCCTTACAAAATGTAGAATTTTTGGAAATTAAGATAAATTATCAAATGGAAATAACAGTAAGAAACAAGTGAATTACTATTATTGATATACCAAATGGGTGATATTTCGATGGAAAAAATATCATTACGACTTGATAATAGTGATTTTTATTTTAAAATGGGAGACGGGTAATGAGAACCCTTATATTTGAAATATAAAGGCCTACGAAAAATTATATAATAAGAGGGATAAGTATTTTCAAGTCTAATAAATTTTAAATTTGATATAATTAAATGAAATCATAATCCTAATAATTTGTGTATATAGTGTTATAATAATTAAATATTAATTAAAAAATATTGATTAGTATTGGAAACACATACTTGCAAGGTTTATTTTTAATGATAGATATGACCTACTTAAATCATTATAAAATCATTGGAGGGACCATTTAGAAGAAAATTGTGAGTAAATATGTTATTAATTAAATTGTGATTGGTGTGGGAATAGGGAATGGGTCCGTGTGATCTCCATTTATTGATGAAAAATGGGATTTCCATGGAAATTAAGTTAGGTCATGGTTAAGAATGGAATCACATAAGAGTTAGGTGAGTTAAGTGAATTAGTTGAGTTAGGTGATGAAATTTTTATATAAAAAGTGGGATTCAATTTCCATCTAAACATTGTTATTATATAATATATCACCATTAATCTAATTAAAAAAATATCATACCCTCTTTCGGATAACCATTTTAACACTTAGTAATCATGATTAATTATTAATCATGGTTGTTATCATTTTAACAAAAAATATAAGATGTCCCCTATGAATAAATATGGACATGATAAACCATGACTTGGAGTCAAGTTAATCTTATTTAGTTTTTAAATTTTAGAGAATTTACTTTTATATTAAAACCTATTATATAAGAAAAGCTATTTATGTAGGAAAATATTATTTACACATTATGTGTTTTTATTCATATTTCCTATTAATAATTAAATAATTTATTGTTTTTGAATTTTTTTATTGATTAAAAATTACATTATTATCTTAGATAAAAAAAATATTAATATGATTTATTTTTATAAAGTTCATATATAACATATAAAATTAGATTTTTTAAAACAACTACAATACGCTGTCTATGGTAAATAATCTTTATACTTAGAAACAAAATTTGATTCCTAAAAATTAAATTTTTCTCATTACATTATTTAAAAATATTTATATTAAATATGGAATCTATTTTTTGTAAGAAAATTTCAATAGATGATAGATTTTAATATAAATTGTAGTCCATGTAAAAGAAAAATACAACTTTTAGTAAAACTGTATTATTAGGCATAGAAATTATTTTTACAAAAATGAATCTATGTTTTTAATATCATTTAAATTAAATGGATAATTATAAAAAAATTATTTTTTTGGATTTTTAGGAAATCCATAGAAACATTATTTGAAAATTAAAATAAATGTGTAAAAATATGTTCCTTAAATAAATGTGTATTTTAAATTCAAAAATTTAATTAGTGGTTTTCAAAATTCCAATTTTATAGAAATTCATAATATTCCCCCTTAAATTAATTATAGGTATAAAAACTGTGTTATATATTTTAATTTTGTAAATATTTTTTTGATAATATCACAAAAAACTATGGTATTAGCCAAAAAATAATTTCTTCATTACTCACCTTAAAATCAATTAACTTAAAAAATACCAAAAAATCTCCCTATTTTTTACCATATTAATAGAAATAATAAGTAGTTTTTATATAATAATTATATAGTTTTAGAAATATTTGTTTTAAATATTATTAGGAATACACACTCATTATAGTGCATATATTGTAATAGTTTTTCAATATAATGTTTACCTTCTATAGTATGGTATCAAGAAATAATATCAGTGTATAAACTTTGAAGTACATGTTAGTGTTATACCATGTGAAATCATTAAGTTCAATGCATTTACTTATTCATCTTTTTCTTCCCAGATATGTTATTGATTTTGAATGGTAGCTTCCATTCTCGCTTACAAATGAATATGATCGGGTTAATTATGTGAAATATTTTACACCTTAATTCTCCACCGCATGATGTTTCTTGTGATGAGTGTGAAATAGTCAGAAATTATGGGTAATTAAATTGTAATATATTAATTTAATATATAATTTTTTAGAATATAATTAATTATAAAATTTATATAATTAACTAAAAATATTTATTAAACATTTAATAAATAAGTATTCTTTAAAATAGTTATTAATATTTAACTCCATTAACCTATATTTTATGGAATAAAATATTGATATAATGGGTTTAATGAATCAATGTATATATAATTTTAATTTTCTATAAATTTTACATATTTTATAATTTTAATAAGTTTATATTACATTATAAATATTTCAAATTAGTAATTTGAAATGATTAAATTGAGTTTTTTAATTTATAAATTATTCTATATATTAATTTCTTTTCTTATTAATATGATCATTGATTGAATTTTAATTAAAAATATTTTAGAAGAATGACTACTTTTATTATCGTACAAGATAGACAACACTGACCCAAAACGAACCATTAAATAATATTATTTAGATAAGTGTATTATAAAATAGTTCCTAAATTGTAAGGTATGAATAGGATTAAGCACTTTATGAAATATATATGAATTTTATAATATATACAAAATTATTAATTAATTATTAGGTAATAAGAATTCGATTTTTATCCATATCATTTTATTCTAAAAAATGGAGTTTTATTACTTTTTGTGAGTAAATATTATATTGACATTATTCCAAATTTAGAAATGGTATTTTATAAATTTTTTTCCCTTTTTAATTTATAACAATACATTCTTACCATAAGATTTGGAGAATTTTCATAAAATATTGATTTTTTTAGACTAGTGAAAAATAGTGATTTTTATTGAATATTGTATTCAATTATAAATAATTTACTATGTAAAAATATATTTTGGATTATTTTTAAAATTTAATTAGTTTATTTTTATTAATTATTAGAAAATTATGTTCTATTAAAAGAATATTGTACGTAATATTTTATAAAACCATTTTTGTACTGAAAATAACATTTTTCTAAAATAGATTTTTTCATAGCATTTTTCCTATTAAATTTTATATTAAATTTTGAAACATAAATGTTTTGAATCTTGAAAAATGTATTAGAGATTTTGAATCATAAGTTCCATATTTTGTAAATAATTCCTTTTTATTTTTGGCCATTATTTTATAGTGTCTTTTGTAAATTTTGTTACCTTGGGAAAGAGTAAATCAAAACATTTAAGTTAAAAATATATTCATAAGGACTAAAACTTTACCCTAAACATTACTTAATTTTATTGGATGATCATAAATCATAAATAGTCATCCATTAGTCTATTTTAAGTATATTTTTTTTCATTTTTATTATGATTTTTTCCATTATAATATTTAAGTTAATATAAAGAAAAAATGTCGCACTCTGACTCTTAATAATTATAATATTTCTACCATAGGGAAAAGAGAGGATATGTTTTTATATAAAATATATTTAAACCTATAAATGTTTTTTATTAATATTGTTATTTTGTTTTTAAATTTTAGTAAATATTTAATTACCTTAAATTCTTATGCCATGCTAATGGAGAAATTATTCAATTAATAGAAATAAATATGTGAATTTTAAAATTTAAAATATAACATCTTTTAATAAATAATTATATTACGTGATGTTTTTATATAAAAAGTATATATTAAAATTTTTTGGATGCATTATATTATAATTAAATTATATTATTGTAATATCAAATGTCAAATTAAATGAATAGTTCCAAAGGGAAATTAATGATATTTTCTAAAAAATAACATTTTAGTAAGTAATTTAAAATTTACAAAAATCTTGGCATCATCCAAGTGAACTGTTATGGGTTTTTAAGTCAAACAACGTCAATTTATTGTCATTTTTTCCTATTATATTAACTATATTTACTCCTTAAGAGAAAAAACATTGATATCATCATAATAGTCAATAGGGATAACTAAGGTTTAAAAGAAATTGATAAGGATAAAAATGTGATATCAATTTCCCCAAATTTTATTGGATTTAAATATTAAGACTTACCCTCATATTATCTCGTATACAATCAATTTGAATCCACTTTTAAGTCAAAATTAATTTATAATAATGTAATATTTTATGAAATCCCAAGAGTGACCCTCAGCTCTCTTATAAAAGGGAACCTATTTTTCACAATTATTCACACCTCAAAAACCATTTGGTTCTTCCAATATCTTCCAAAAATATCTTCTTATCTCCCCTACACACATTATAAATTTCTATTTTTTTTAAGAATAATAAACATAGATGGTACAATGTGTATACAAAATGAGTTTTTCCGAACAATAGGTATGACTCTTAACTGATTGTTTGCATTTTATATCCTCTTAAATAATTTAAATTATTCATTAAAAATTGTGATATAATAAAATAATCATCTATAATATACTATTATGATATTATGTTTGTGGAAAAACCTATATCCTTCTCTAACATCCATCAATTGGGAAATGAATTCATCGTTCTTGTTTATGGTGGACTACTGCCTCACAGACCGATGTAATTAGTTTTCTATAACCACAAAAAATTGATAGTTATAATTATGGATTCAATATATATATATATATATATATATATATATATATTAATAAAATATTTATGACATTATTTAAGTAATATATCATCTATTTTATTAAATTTTCATACACAAAAATTGATAATGTCGTTCATGTCTATGTGTAGACTATGACCTCCGCGAAGAGATGTGATTCATATTTCCGCACCAATTCAAACAGATATCATAAATATGTGTTTATCTAAAGAAAAAGGTATAGTAAATATGATATTATTTTCATTTTAAAAATCTAAATTGATAATTAATTTTTTTCCACAATGATCTTTGATAAATGAAAACATTACTCTCATGTACGAATGACCTACCTTCCCCACGATTCTAATGTAGTAAGTTTTTATGAACCAAAATTGATGATTTATTTTAAAAAAGCATCTTAGGTATAATTATTATTATTAATCCATGATTATTATTATATATATGATGGATTAATGAACCCTTTTTGACTATGACCAACACACCAATGCTACTTTGAAATTATGGACTCAATATTCTCAATGTACCTAACATGGAATTAATAGAATTTATAATTAACTATTTCAAAAAATACATGAAATAAAAGGTTTTGGGATACTATATAAAACCTCTTAAATTTTATTAAATAAAATAATTAATATGAGTTTATAATGTTGGATTTAAAGGGAATACATGGAATGTATATGCTTTAGGTTAGGGAATTATTCTCAATTTTTCTTCATTGGGGAATATTTTATTATTATGGATGTAATTAAATTATGTAATGTTTATAATTAATAATTGATATAATATATATTGGATATACATATTTTCTCGACTTTTAAATTATCATTTGAATATATACATTCATAGTGCTTATGATTGACATGTTACTAAAGTGAAAACACCTTTATATTACAATCCCCTTTATTTTAGTTATTATTTATGTTAAATGTATATTATAGTGAAATAATAATTGAATATTCTATTTTAAATATATATTTTATTCTCATATATATATATAAAAATTTTACATGTTTTTTTCCATTTCCACCCTTATTAATTAAAAAAAATTCATAGATGACTTTTGTAAGTGATACAACTCTAGTATCTTTTTTTATTGACCAGGAACCATTCTCATCCATATCCATGCATTATAAAATTTATTAAAAATGTTAATTTATAAATATAAATTACTTACTAATCATATATTTCATGATCTTTGGTTTTCAAATAAATAGATTTAAATTTAAATTTCATAACAATTTCTAAAATGATCACTTGTGATTCCATTTTGAAAAATGGTGGGAAAATAATGTTTATTTTTAAATTTTTTTCATGAATGGATTTTTCCACCAATATGAATAATATTTTATTTTAATATTACACTATTATTTTCTAGTTTTATTTAATAAAATGATATGGAAAATCTATTATGAATTATTATTCTCTCAATCCAAATTTTCTAACTTAATAGATTATTTTCCACAAGAATGATTATAATGATCTTTAAAATTTATTTCCAATCATCCACATAATGAACCCCATATGTTACATATGACCTACTATGGATATTATATATTGATACCATACTCATTGTTTTTCTAGATGGATTTTGATTAATTCAATCAGATTTTCATGAAACCAATTTATTTTTAATTATTTAATTAAATTATTAAATAAATAATGTTTTTATGAGATTCATGGTCAATGTACTATATTTATGTTACGGGTATTTGACACTGTTTAAAATGGTTGATCTATTTATAGCTTATATGTTGGGTTTTCCTAGACAATACTCCAATTCATTTGGTAATTATAATGAAAGTCACACATATAATAATTCAAATTTCTAAGGGTATGGTATGTGTTCTATGAAGATAATGTTCCAAGATACCACCATGTTTACAATATGATTGATTTTGTTTCATAATTATTTGTTTGATAAATACTAACATTACATGGTCCATGATTATTTATTCCAATGAATCCTAATATTGTTATAGATTTATTCCATGTTTTTTGATTAATGATCTAGGTTTTTAGGTTATTAATTATATTCTTATATTCAAATTAAATTCGATTATGTATTCATAACCATATAATCATCTTATTTAAAATGGTAACATTCAATTGTTAATGATTATTTTTAGCCATAATTAGAATATTAAATTAACCTTCCTATGATTCATTTTACTGATTTTATAATGTATTATGATTAGTGATTTGAGCCTAGAAAGATTTCATATGTGAACTGTTTTATTATATATTTTGATGACAAAGTATTGAATTTTAAAAGCTGTGTACATTGGGAAAGACACTATCTTGAAGCCTTGAATTATGTTTTTGAAAGAGTTTTCTCATATCCTCTAAAACTATAAACCTAAAATTTCTCTTGGGTATGTAAGTGATAAAATATTTTGTTTTGATGTTATATGATTTTTATTGATAAAATTTGGTTATGTTATTTGGTATCAATCTAGATATTATGTTTTTGCGTATTGACATATGGTTCTAATAGTGTGGGTTTCAAGGTAGTTAGAGTGGGAATCATATTAGTGTTTAGAAATCATTGAAAATTAAAATGTTTTCATGAGAGGTTATCTTAGGAGTTATAGATAAAATTATAGGATTATAAATTGAAGTTTGATAATATTTTAAATTCTATAGAAACACCTTTTATGGTTGTAAGTGAAATAATATTAAAGATACTAAATATATTTTAGGAGATATTTTTTTGGGTCGAGGTATATGTAACCATTTTGGTTAACATGAAGTACTATTTTGGAAGAATTATATTAAAAATTTGGTGACATAATATGAAATTTATGTTATCTATTTTTATATTATTACATTAATTAATATTAGTTTTTTTGGATATAGTGTTATGTTTTTTGTAAATTATTATCATATATTTGAGATTATGCGATCAGGGAAGACACATTTTTTTGTATAAGTATTTAATAATTGTTTTTATCACATTAGGATAAATGTTAATGTTGAATTATAATAATTCAAAATAAAATCATTCTAATTTTTTTCAATATTATCCAAGAATATTGATTTTGGAATGACTTATATTAAACATTTGGCATTATTACTGAATTTTGGAGATCATGAAATTGTTTATTAATATAAGGGATTGTTATTTTTTAATTATCTTACCTTATGAAAAACATTTTGGTTTTGGATAATAATTAATTATAAGATCAATAAAATTTTATCACTTTAAGAAATTATGTGGTCAATTATTAGTCTATTCCATTTTATCAAGCATTAAATATCATCTTGAATAGTGATCATTTGATGCAAAAAATTGGATTATTGTAGAAATTATTTTGATGATAAAATTTCTATTAATAAATTAAGTATATTTCATTATTTTTGTTTTCTAGATAAAAATATAATTTATAAACTTTAGGAAAACTAATTTGAAACAAAAAATTAATCCTTTGAAATTAATTTTCAATGAATCTATGTTCTTTTTCAAAACTAAAATGCTTTTTATTTGTGGTAGTTTATATTCTATTCATAAATAAAATTCTTATGAACAACTATCTCTATCTATATCCATCATTTTTTTGGAAAAAAACTTCTTACAAGTCTATTTTGTAACATTTAACTATGTTTTTAATGTTCGAAAACATAGTTATGTGTTATTCTAGAAAAAATTTTTTCCTTTGGATTTATTGAAGATGATGTTTTATTAATCCGTTTTACTATTTTGGATCTAGAAAAGGTAGTATCAAATTTCAAACTCTTGTTTATCAACTCAAGATGGTATTTTGAGGTGAAAATTTATTAAAGGGGTGGATTATGTTATATCCTAATATCAGAAAAGAAAGTGTATCTTCATTAGAGTACAAGACACGTACCACAAATCCTAAACGAACAATGAAATATTATTATTTAGATGTGAAACTTATAAAAGATTATTTAAATTATTACATATAAATTTTATTAACTTATCTTTGATATATATATATATGTTATAAATAGTAAAAAAATATTTATGAAATTTTTTTAAATAAGAATTATTTTTTCAAAATCCGTTTATTTTTAAAAAATTCATTTCATTTAAAGATGAGATTTATTAATAATTATGAGAGGATAATATAATTATTTAATTACTCTTTTAAAAATTTATTTTATAAAAAGGGAATCATGTTTGAAATCAGCTTATCTAAATTAGCATAAGGTGATATTTTTTTAATTTTCTAAAAAGTTTGATTTATCATTAAATAGTGAAAAATACTAATTTCTATCTAAAACCATATTTTTTTACAAAGTATATACAAAGTAAAATTCAATATTGTGATACTTTAATAATTTTAATAGTTTATATTTATTAAAAATAATCAAATTACTATATTTGAAATAAATTTTATACTTGAATTTGGTATAATTTTTTTTATTTAAAACGGAATGTTTCCAAAAAACCCATTTTTCATCAAAATTTTCCAGTTAAAATTTATATTACATTCAACCACTTCTATTTTTTGAATCATGATTTTTTTTTCCATATTTCTAATCAAGGTGTTAATTTTGATAAATTAGTACCATTTTTTAGTCAAAATTAATACTAACCGTATTAAATTTGGTTTCCATGGTAAATGTTAAATTAGAAAATTATGTAACAAACTATATTCTCATGAGGGTATGGATCCTTTATTTATTTTTTAAATTCCATAAATTTACCTTATTATTTTACCCAATGGATTCATTGAGGTTATGAGGGTATAAATGGATTGTTTGGATCATGGAACCCATAGAATTTGGAAAGCATAATGGGATACAGAGTAAATAGAAACCATCTAGCCTGGACCACACAATATCTCTGAACCATGTGGGTTGAGAGATAGGAGAACTGGTTGATGGACGATTTGTCTACAATTATGTGACCTTAAGAGCATGACCCTGTGTTATTGTAGGATTCTTTGATAGAGGCTATTCCCGCAGTAGGTGGATGGTTTGACCATTCCTGCGATCCAAAGTGTGTTCCCCCAATTTTGTGGGTAAAATTAAAATTTTACCCTTAATGAAATAATAAAAATAATTTCCCTTTCTTCCATATTCATTCTAGTTAATTAGTTGGATACCTCCCCTCGTGATCAATTTTCTTCTCTAACATAGGGTTTTTGATTTCTATTCGATCAGATGAGCATTTAAAGTTCTAAAAGAAGAATTGGATTTCTAGGGGTATGCTCTCAAGTCCTCTTCCTCCAATTATAAGTTTATATTTCAATATATGGAAATATTTAAGTGTAATAATTTTTTCCCAATTTTTAGGATCATGGAAAATTTATTCGATTTATAGCATCCTAATTCAAATCCAAGGCTGTCATAAGAAAAGGAATCTTTAATAACACTATGGTAGGTGATCTAGTTGTTTTTTACAAAAGTTATACTATTTTTTAGCTTCTCCATTTTTCTAAACATCAGCCTTTGACATGTTCCTCTTTAAAATGGATTTCATCATCCTAAATGTATATACACAACTCGATATACTCTTGATTATTATTTTTATATAAATAGAGAATTATAACATATACTGTGGACACATCTTGAGTGTGATACCTTGAATTGACCCTTTATATTTAAATGATTAAAAACCTAGAATTTATCATAAACATTCAACATGGATTATGAGTCGAATTGACTCATTAATTTGAATTTTTATTGAACCTTAGGCACCTCTAAAATTATTTTCCTATCTTATAAATGGAATTTACCTAGCATAGAATTTCCCAATTGAAAATTAATCCTTTTAAGTGAATTAGTGAAATTTGTAAATTAAATTTCCATGTTTGAAATAATCAAATAGATTGTATTAAATGAAACAGATTACTTCATGATGATTTCCTTTCATAATAAATTAAATATACTATATTACTAACTGTAAATGGTTGGCCCAGCCACAACTATCGTTTCATGCTTATTTATATGGGTTATATGAATTTTAATTCCCTTGGTTATATTTAGGATTGATAGGTTTAATGAATGAGTTGTAATAACTCATTGATATTATTATATATATGATGATTCATTTGACATAGGCCATAGAAAAATGTTTACGGTTTCTATTGTTCTTAAAGCTTAAATCTCCCTTACATCGGGTGTTGAGAATGATAAATCACACCATTGACAGTATTTGTACGGTGAGCATGAAGCACCATATCCCATGTTTTGGTTGTTGGAATAATTAAACTACCATCATATCAAATTTTGACCATGATTTCTCTAATACACATGGGATGTAAGGAATGGACTCTTTTTCCTAAGCTTGTATGATTATTTAGATTGGTTCTGGATGTGTGAGTTATGCACCTGTCTATCCAGCACTCAGTATTCCATGTATATCGCTACTTAAATAGGATCATGCATAGTACATATAGGTGGATGAGGTATATAACTATACTATAAACATAGAAATAATCATCCACACACTCTCTCACACACACACACAAATACATATATGTGTGTTTGTTATTACAATATATATAAGTACTGATCATACACTAATTCTAGCTGTGATCTGATGTATCTAGAGCCACCCAGTGTCCTTTAAGAACCATAGTAGACTTGTATTTAGTTATTCATATTTTTTGATTATTTAGTTATACCTAAACACTATTTAGATATAAACACTACTTGGATTACTTTTAGAAACTGTTGGTGGTGGCCTTCTATGATTTTATATCACAGCCTAATCAGTTATCCTTTGGTACCTGATTGAATTAAATTCCTATAGGTATGAGTATTTTAAAGCACCCTACTATAATTATTTGATATGATTTACTTATAGATGTAGTATTGGACTAGGGGACTGAGCATATGGTCGATATTATAGTGGAGAATCCTTTTGTTAATTTTTTCTTTTATATTAAATTTTATATATGAATTTTCTATTTTACACTTTTGTACATAATTATTCCATGAATTCATGTATATGACACTTCCTGGTGGCTTTTGATATTTTTATACATTTTTTTGTTATGTATTATTCCATAGTTTAATATTATTATATATGTTGTATTTTCTTTTTCTATAGTGGGTTACTAGTCCAGTCCATTATGTCTATTTATATCAGGCTTCTACTATTTTATTATTATTATTATCTATGGTGTCATACCGCAATAAGGGTATAATGTCACCATCATACCAACATTAAACCCTTGTGCTTGTGAGACCCCTATAACATACCAGGAGGTGTAGTTTAGGCTATGTGTCCCAGTGGCTCAATGCTCCAGTTGAGAGGATGAAAATTCTAGGAATTACAAAGTAGTATAAGTGCCTTATTTTTCATTTTTCTTACTATTTGGTTATTATACACGATACTTGGAGTTAGTGGGATTTGGAAATGACAATGTGCATGGATGTAAATAAAAAATGTACATGGGAAACCCAAATTACTTTGGATGGGGAATTTCACTGATTGATTATTCCATTTATAGTTGATACGACTTGACCATCAGGTGACCTAGATTGATTATGATTTTATTGAAATTGGAATTCTTGAAAAGATATTTCTATTACTTTATCCCATTGAAATGAGGAAATTTCATTACATGCATCATTATAGGAACAATAAGACTAATATTCTTTGAATTTTTCCATGCTATGTCTATTTTCAGCATGTAACTCCAATAGCATATTATTAGTGTGCTGATTACCTATGGAATTGTTCTGACATTCCTCATAGGTTTGAGATAACATATTTGAAACATAATGTTCTTTCCATAACCTAATAGTGTTTTCCTACATATGTTAAAGCATACACCTTATGAATTCAATTATGGAACATTGAGCTAGGTACCATTTATCAAACTGGATGAAAATTGTTATAGTGTAGGTTAAGTGGACACCATATTTTGGTTTATGAGGAGTATGGGACCTTATGAATCTAAAATGGTGATCAATATAATTCAAACATTTAAATAGATTTAAATATTTGGATAATAACATTTTTAATACAAATATGACTGTTAAAGTGAAAATCGTCATCTTGTACATGCATAATAATGATGTAGACTCAAACCTGACCATAGTAGTTGGTGGTTGACGTGTCTCTTATGATTTTATAGCCTTATATAGTATTTATCTATTACCCAATCATGTAATTAGAAGCCAACATAAGGGTATGATAGTTCTAAAGAAAGGCTATCCACCTGTCATAGTTTTCTATCTGTAATCTTTTCAATTGTTAATATCACTTTTGAGATGTGCCTTTGGAATTATAGAATCACCCCTCTATGGATTCCTTAAATTGTACACCCTGAAGGAAGTGATGACCAATCACCAGAGGTTGGGGAACCTGATCCTCCATTGATTCCTCCTATAGTGACACCAATTCCTCCTCTTTCTATTTGTAATATAGGAACTCATTCCTTGTTCTATGTGGGATTCGTTCATATGTAACATTCTATGAAAGGTGTTTCTCTACATAACATAACTATGGAAGAGTGGACTCAAGTGCTCTAGTAACAACATACTTGAAAATTTTCACATGATAAATGATTTCATGACACCAAGTCTTGGACCGATGATATTATTTCTACATTCAAGAATTTATTTACACTTCCAGAGTAGAGGGTCAATCTTGCTATGTATATTCTACATGGTTATTCCAAGTGATGATGTGATGTTATTACCAATTAATATCGACATCATAATATGGTTTGGGAAGATTTTCACACTATCTTTTATTATTATTTATTTATACATACTCTAAGGGATGACCAGGCTGGGGAGTTTATGAACCTATAACATGATGTTATGTCTATCATGGAATATTCTTCTAATATTACTAATATTTAGTGGTAAAAACTGACTCTAGGAGGTGATAATATTATGATAGCAATGTGATTCAAGGATCTGATGGTATAAAAAATCAGATCGTAGTTTAATTCATTTTGGTTGAATACTATTTCTAAGATAATCAACTAGAGCCCCATTACATAGTAGAATCTAAGGGAAGGTGATGATGTCAGTCAGGGTGGTTCATAACCTTAACATTGCAGTGTTTCTTCTAAAGGGAGTAAGAATTACTTTAAGTTTATAGTGTAATGATAGTTACGATCCTCATGAAGATAATTTGTTGATATGTCTCGAGTGTGGGAAGCTAAGACATAAAAAACTATAATTCTTACAAGATCCAGTATAATGAACAGGCTAAAGAAGGATAAGGCATATCCAGTGGTTCAACAAAACATTTTCATTAGTGCAGTGAAAGTAAGTATCTACTCATAGCCCACATTATGGAGTGGCCCCGGTAGGATCATGTCAGACATGTAGATAGAATACCACTAGATGTTCTGGGAAAGGTGGTGATCGAGGTTGATTCTTTCAGACTCATGTTTCTATGTGAAAGTAGAGCTAACATGGTCAGGGTAGTTAGGAAATTAACCAGGGCCAAAACACATGCCAATTATAGGTATTGCAGCATATTCCATAGCGGTATTGTCTGAGACCTTCTACAGATCAAGGTACTATTCAAGTTGTCTATACTTTGATGTCTCTATTATTTGATATAGGCGCATTTCAATGTTTTATATACAATGAAATCACACTATGTCTAGGCCTTTAGATTGAAAACTTCTATATTATTATGATTATTGATACTTCAATAGGTATTTGATCAGAGGTAGTTCACCATTGTAATTATTTCCCCTCGATATAGGCGGATACCTCTTTGTATGGAATATATATTTCCCCAACATGACATGAATCGATGTTATCATATGGATAGACTTGTTAGTTCCCTATCAAGCCCACATTGACTTATACAATTATAGGGTGAAGCTTGCACCACCAGAGGGTTCTAGGAACATTCATAAGGGATAATGGGACGTTCATGTGACTCTAGATGGGCATGAGAAGTAGAGTATTGGCATTATGATTGCTCGGATCCCCAATATTTTCATAGATGATCTGGGATTATGAGACGCTATTTTTCATCATGTAGAGGATAATTTTTTGGATGTATTCCCTGATGTATTTTTTATTTTAAATCCTATTAGAGAGTTATAATTAACCACTGAGCTAGTCCCAAGAGAAACAAAAGTGACCATTCCTCCTTATTGGAAGGAAATTATGGCTCTTTTGGATCTCAAGAATCAATTTAAGGATCTATATAATAAAGGATTTATATTCCCTAGAGCTTCTCCTCAGGATTTATCTGTCCTTTTTTCCAAGAAGGCAGATAGTACCCATTGGGTTTTCATGGGTTACCATTTATTAATGTTGCTCATAGTAAATAATCTCTATCTATTTTCTAAAATTGAATACATGTTTTATCAAATATAAGGAGTGATAGTGTTCTCAAAGATATATTTGAGGTTGTGCTATCATTAGATTCCCGTTAAGTTATTAGACATACCTCACACAACATTTTAATGAAGGCATGGTCTTTATGTGTACCTTTCCATGTTGTTCGGTATAAAAAATTCCCTTATTGTTGTTATTATGAAGACCCTGACCCCATTATCCCAGAGTCGGTGGATTTCAATAATACATTTTAATATATACAAGACTCGAATCCTAAAGAATATAAACAATAAGTCATGGTGAATAATAAACATCTTTTCATCATGGGGGAAAATTAATCAAAAGGAATGGGTGAGCTGAGAAGCTCAGTAAGGGTAATCCATATGGTGGAAATTATAATAAAATAATATAAACAATAATTCATGGTGAATACCATAAATCATATTTTTTTTAAAACATAATCTTAAGGATACTATATCAAGAAGAAAAGCATATTATGTAATTCCATAAATAATTACATGAGTAAGAAACCTAAACATTGATATTATGTAAGTCAAATAATCACATGGATTATCATATATAAATATCATAATTAGGTAATTCATAATACCAAACATCACGAACATAACATCAAGGCTTTATCCAAGACACAATGCAAAATTTGTTAAAAACTCAGCATAGTCTGTCTCATGAGACCAATAAATGCATCTAGGGGCAATAGTAGGCCCCACCCATCACTTACTTAGTCCAGTAAATTATTCATATATAGAATAAAAATATATATTTAAATAAAAGTGTCCTATACTAGTTTAAAATATTTTAATCATAATCATAGATGAAAGTAATCAAATAAAATCAATGGGAAGTTCTAGAGAGAAATACCATTTTCTTTGAAATGAACAGCTCTATAAAAATAATTTTTTTAGAAAAATAAAATTGTAAAAAATTATATCTTAGAAATATAAATTAATGGATATATAATTATGTTTTAAAAAAATATAATGTACATCTGATGTGTAAAAAGTAAAAATATTTTTTAAGAATCATTAAAAATTTGAAACTTCTTTACGGTTTAAGAGAACATATAAAAGAGTATTTAAAACAGAAAAATTCATAATTGTTTTCGTAAAACTCATAATGAACTAATATATTTCCTAAAGATAAAAATAGTGATTTTAGATAAATATTTGGTGCCTAAAATAGATTATGGGGTGTGCTAGAAAATGGTAATGAAACTGGGAAGTTCCCTTTCATTAGACTTGCTTATTAGGAAGAATTAAGAATGAATCCTTATAAAACATGTAAATCACCATCAATAAAAAAGGATTTTGATAGGTATATTTCTATGAAAAGTTTTCATATAATATTGAATGATAATATAGGAATAATTAATAATTTTATTAGGGTAAATAAAGAGAGAGACTAACTTTATGGAAAGATAGAGGTTTAGAAAGAACCCATTACATTATGTTCTAAATTGTTATGCATGTGACCTTAATGTCTAGGAATACAAAATTAGATTAATTAATAAATTAATTAAAAAACATTTCAACATTTTTTTTATTGAATATAATTTTATTATGTTCACTTATGGTCTTTCAAATGAAACTAGGATACAATTGTATCGTTTGAGAGCATTCATTTCCATGGAATTCATGATCGATTGTCTTGTACATGAGTATGAAAGTTCATGTGAAATGGGAATAGTTATCCCAAATAGAATTTATATGTTATTAATTAAAATAAATATGATTAAATGGTTATATAACTCATTTTGTTCTTTGAGCAGAGGATGAATCATTAGATAAGATTTTCATGGTAATCGTTTAGATTGTTTTTTGCAGTTTTTCGATCATAACATACTGGTTTTGTTTTTTAATTAACATCCATATATATATATACATATATTTGGTCTAGAACATTAAATATGGTATAATAAATATATAATAATTTTCTTTAACAAAAAAATTGTTTTATGACCATCCTGGAAGATGTTAATGGAAATTGAAAAACTAGTCCTCCTGGAATGCGATAAATCAACACAAGACAGATGATGTTATCATTTTTAGAAAAAATGGCGAGGGGAGAGAATTTATTATTGATTATTTACTAATGTAATAAAATTAAATTTTATAAATCATATGAGAGATATCATGTATCTTTGGGATAAGGAGGTGAGGATATGATAAGATATGAAAACAACTTGAAAATAAATTAAAAGAAAAAGAATGAAGTTTTTACCTCTTGATTTTATCTTCCTTGAGAACATTCTTAGGGAATAGGGATTTGTATTTTTTATGATACCAAGTGATCTTAGCCTTGGTTTAGGTGCTTTATAAGTGTATTGGGTAGAAATTGGTTATGTCTAAATGGTTAGAACGTGTGAGGAGAAGAGGTGGTGAGGGGTAGTAGTTATAGGGGAGGATAGTGGTGTTCTCACCTTATTTTATTTATTAGATTATTAATTTCAATCAATACTATGAATAGTATGAGAATTTTCCATAAATATACTAATATAATTAATAAGAGTTTAGTATTATTGTATTACATCACCAATACAACATCTATGACTCAATAATTCATTTATTTATCATTTAATGTAAATTTTCTTATTTTAATAGTCACAAAAATATTAGTATTTAAAAAAATCTCAAAAATCACCAAAAACATTTTTCAATGTTTTGAATTCAAAAATGGAATTCATTTTATGAATTTTTTTTACTAAATATGACTAATTTAATTTACAAATAAAATCATTCTTTATTCAAAAATTACCTATTTTAATATTATAATAGATTTTATAACACATTCTCATTAAATTATCTTATAACCATAAGGTAACAAAATATTATTATATGAATATATTTTATGAAAATAAAATTTCCCTTAAATCATTATATTAGTTTTATAATTCTATTTAAATATTTATAACTTATAAAAACACCAACACTTAATTTATCATTTTTAAAACATTTATTTACTTATTCCTAGATATCGATGCATTGATTTTTTATTTACATGATATCAAAACTTTATTTGTAATTTCCTAGGTGAGGTTACTATATTATTGGCTAGTTTACTATTCCTAAGGGTCACATTAACTTTCCCAAGGTGAAGTTACCATTCTATTGGTATAGGTTCCTTAAATTCTACAAATACATTGTATTTCATTCCATATTCATTTTTGATTTTTTTATAATGGTCTATAAGTGATTCTATGTGAGTCATACTATATGAAATAATTATAAGAATTTAAATTTCATTGATAAAACTCTAGGTTGTTTCATTCTCTCCTCCAATAAAAAATTCATCCACAAAATTGCTAGATGGTAACCTCATCAAAAGATGTGAATAGTTATTCATCATAACTTTCTATGGTTCCCACTTCACCAATTAAATTTTATGATTTTTCCAATATAACTTTACCATTTGAGTGATCTAATTCATAAACACATAATAGTTAGTGTCATGAATCTATATTATCTCTTCATAATATGATAAAATAGGTTCAAATTCTATTTCATACGAAGTGCTGATATGTGTTGGATATGGAAAGTACTACCCTAACAGAGAGATATGGAACACATTTTGTAATTTAGATAGGCTATGAGGAATCACCAAATGATAATACAAATCTATAACTCTATAATAGATTTCAAAAGGTCCAATATACACGGGGCCAATTTCCCTTTCTTCTCAAATATTAAAACAACATTCCATGGAGATACTCTCAAGAAAGCATGATTTCCCACTTGAAATTATAAATCCTTCCTTAGATTATCTTCATAGATATTTTTTCATATTATTAGCTGCTTTGATATGGGTTTGAATAGTATTTACCTTTTATATTTTTTTCACCACATGTTATGGTCCTAGAACCTTCCTTTAACCAAATTTATCCCCACAAGTTTGTGTACAACATATCTTTCCATATAATTCTTAATATGGTTCCATTTGAATACATGATTATAAACTGTTATTGTAAAAAAAATATAACAAATCTAAATACTAATAACACATGCCTAAAAGTCATGAGAGTAATATCATAACATTTATTCTAATGTTTGAATGTTCCATTCAGACTATCCTTTAATTTGAGGTTTATAAGCCATACTCAAATGAAGGTTAGTATCCAAATATTTCTAAGAATGTTTCTAGAATGTCAATGTAAATCATAGATCATGATTATAAATAATGGAAATAGTTTTTCCATGAAGTCTTAAAACATACTTAATATAGAGTTTTCAAAATGGTATTTAGTATAAAATAATCATTGATAGTGATGAAATGTTTATATTTGGTATTTTGATCAACAATTTCCCATAATGCATAATTCCTTCTAGGATTTTTTTATCCAGTGAAAAAATCAATAGTGATTGCATCCCATTTCCGTATAAGAATATGAAGATTTTCATGAATACTTAATATTTTTGTCTTTTATCCTTCACATATTAGTAGACTAAACAACATGAACCTAATAAGTAATTTACCACTTCATATTATCCATCCATTAATTTTCATTCAAATCTCTATACATTTTAGTGCTCTCATGGTGTATAGATAAATTCTCTATATGTGCATCGTTCAATTAATAAATTTTTATCTTGGATATATAGGGAACACAAATTATCTCCCCAAATTTCCTAATTCTATCCTCATACTCAACGTCTTCCAACATACCATTATTAATAGATTTAATTTTTTATGAAGATTCCAATCATCAGAATGAGAACTATTAATACTTCCCAATAAATATGGTTGTGAAAATAATTGAAAAAGTAATTATGTTTCACCATACATGATAATTTCCATATCTATATTTTCTATATACATATACAAAAATCCCTTTTAATCATCATTTTGGTCAAAACTCCATGATCCATAATGCTCAATGCATTTTCTAACATATTTCAATTCCATGGGTGGTAGTGTATTGAAAAATCATAATCCTTGAGTAGATCAACCCATCGCCATATCTTCATGTTGATTTCTTACTATAATAAGATACATTTCATGCTCTTGTGAACACTATATATCTCACATATTTGACCATAGATATTGTGACTCTATATCTTTATAGACGAGATTATGGAATATAATTTCTTATCTTATGTTGGATAATATTGTTCATCTGATTTTGACTTCCTTGTTGTATATGGAAAAACTCTATCATTCTCTATAACGACATAGATTGGTCATTTCTTTGATAAATCACTTTAAATAAAAAATACACCATTTCCTGATAGTAGATTTAATATAGGATCATTCAATAACATCTTCATTAATTCATCAAAACATTCTTTAAATTATTTTTTCATACAAACATAACCACTTTACAAGTAATATTTGTTTATAAGTTAGCTAATAAAGAAAAATTAAAAATGAAACATTGATAGTAACCAATTAAAAAAAATAAAACTACGTACCTCAGTTATATTCATTGGTATAGGCTATTCCTTTAACACCTTTTTAATCACAGGATCAACTTGGACTTCATCCATATAGAAGGTATGGCCATGAAAAAAACTATTTGAGGCCAAAATTAACACATTCACAACAACCCCTATAACATTTTCCTTATAAGAGTCTCCAAACCATCCCATAATTGGTTATCATGGTCCACATTTATTTTGGAATATATTATGATATCATTAATCAAGACCACAAAAATTACTCAAGATATTCATTGAAAACTATTTTCATTAGATCCATATAAACATAGGGTGAGTTAGTCAGTCCAAATGAAATTACCCTAAATCGTAATTTCCACACCTAGTTTGAAAAGATATAATTGGAATGTCTTCCATCTCGACATTAAACTAATGATATCTAAAATGAAGTTTAATATTCTAAAAATCTTGAGCTCTGTGAAGTTGATCAAATAAATCATCAATACATTAAAAGAGATAGTAGTTCATTATTGTAATATAATTGATTTCTCTATATTAAATGCACAACCTCATGGATCCATCGTTCGTCATGAAAAAGAGAAAAAATCACCCCTTTGAGAAATTTCAATGTGAATAAATCCCTTATATCTCATTTCATCTATTTTTTTCTTCATCTCCACTAATCCCACATTGGCCATTCTATAGGAAATCATTGATATAGGTTTTTTCCATAAAATTAAATCAATACAGAATTCAACTTCCCACTTTGGTGGATGTGGAATTCAATCATCTGGAAATACATAAATATATTATTTCATAATAGGTACATATTCATTTTGAAAATTTCTTTCCTCCCTTATAGATGAGGTTTTCTCTTCCTCTCCAAGAATATAATTTATAATAGCTACTACAGGTGGTTCTAGATATGAATCAAATGATGAGGAATCTATCTAAAGATAAGAGATTCTATATATCCTTCTCAAATGCTAATTTCCTTATTATTGTAATAGATTTCTGTATCATATTTTGGAATCCAACCTATATAGAGGATTTTATCAAAGTCAATAAAAGGTATTGTGACAAGGTTAGTGTTAAGACCAAGATGATTATGAAGAATATTCTTTTCAGGTTTTGTCTTTTGATTTCAAAGATGTTTGAGATGAAATGAAAATCACTTCACTTTGTATAAGTGGTTGATGAAAGATAGGGAAGTTACAATACTTCCCATGACAACTATGAAGATTCTTTTCTGATTTGTATTTCATAAATAGCATATGTTTAGCGAACCTGTGATGCAATCCTTATAAAGGATAGGGGAGTCAAGAAGTGTTTTTGGAAAAGGAAATAAAGTGTCATCCATTTCAATGATTGGCGTGCTAGTGTGGCGCAAAAGTATGAGTGGTGCACAAGTGTATGTTGCGCACAAGTAATATTTCAAGGTCATCACATCAAAATTTTATAAAGGAAGGAATGTAGTCCACATGTCAGTAAGATTTACGCAAGTGTGGTGTGCAAGTATAAACGACACAAAATTGTATGTTGCGTGAAATTCATATTTCAACAGCATCACACCAAAATATGACCATGGAAAGAAAGTGGAATGCATGTGATGGAGCAACACATATGTGATGGGGAAGTGCATAAGTGATCGAGCGGCACGCAAACAGGAACAACAAACAAGTGTATGTGGTGTGCAATTCACCAAAATTTTTTTAAATAGATGACCAGCCCCCTCATTTTTCAATGATAGACACTTAATGTAAAATTTGATCTCTGATCATGAAAGTGGTAGAAAGTGGCATGTAAGCTAAAGTGTCGTGCAAGTCGGGAGTTATTCATAAGTTGCACAAATAGAGTGGGGAGAAAGCAGAGTGGTGCGCTAGTAGAAGTTGTGCGCAAGTTGTAAGAGGCATGCAAAGAGGTAGTTGTGTGCAATGAGTGTGAAGTATGAAGTGTATAAGGAAAATGTGGCATGGAAATTTTGAGTTGTGCACAGAAGTGGCACGCAAGAAGGGTGGCATGAAAATAGGGTGGCATAGAAGCAGGGTGGAACACAAGCAGTGAGTGGCATGCATGTTGTTTGCCACAAGAGGTTTTTCCCGGCTTCTGGGTAGGAAATTGAAGAATTGTTTTGAATGATTTTATTTGAGAATGTTCATTGAGAATCACTGAAACATTACATTGACCTATTTGTGCTAAGAGATAGCACGCACAAAATTGGATTGTTTTCAAAGTCCTACATGAGTGTAAGGGAATATCATACTCATTGTATTCCATATAAAATGTTTTCTTCCTAGTGGATTGTGTGGTACTTTATTGTTTTCGTACCATACCATGAATGTAGCTACTCTTGTTGAGTAGTGAACCTTGGAAATCTTGTGTTCCTATGGTTGTGTGTGTTCAGCAGGGAAGAAACTCTTTAACATGAGGAGAAGGTTGTTTCAGTAAGAAGGGAAAAAAAGAAAATTGATATTAGTGATTAATCCTCTCCACCTCTAAGTGATACGTGGATCAAGACTGGGAACTACAATTGGTATCAGTGCCATGGTTACTTTTGGTTGTTCTTTGCTAAAGTTTTGAAGAGAAATTGTGATGAAAAATCTTAATTTCATGAATAATAAGGGTATTTTGATATTTTATTAAAATAATTATCATATTTGGAATGATATAATGATGCCTTATCTTAAGAATCTTGGGTATGAAGTTCTTGAAACTAAAACTGGCTGATTTCCTTCTATTGATGACAATGTTCCTCTAAAACCTACTGATAAGGAGAATATTGAGAATAATGGAAGATCTAAAAATGCAATACTCTCATCTCTTTCTGGGAGTAAGTTTTAAATAGTGAATGGTTTCACTACATCTAAAGCCATCTGGGATAAGTTGAAGATAATATATGAAGGAAATACAAAAAAAACGGATGCAAAACTACAAATCTGGATGCTGGATTATGAAGACATTAAAATGGGAGAATCAGAATATGTTGGGGACTTCTTTACTAGGGAAAATGAAATTGTTAGTACAATCACATGTCTTGGTGAAAAGTTGGAGGATTCTAGAGTTGATGAAAAGATATTGAGAATTCTTCCTAACAAGTTTGATGCTAAAGTGTATTCATTAGAAGATAGAGACCCTGAATCATTATCTATGGATGATTTTCATAGCACTATCATTACTTATGAAATGGGAATGGAGAATACTATGAAGAGAAAAACAAAAGCTGATACATAAATTCCATTCAAGGCTGCAAATAGAGAGAAGTAAAAGAAGACTCTTATTGAAGATGATGCTGGTGAATTCGATTTTGATGATGAGGTATGTAAAATTTTTGATGAAATTTTTTACTTATATTAAATGAATGTGAAAATAGGTACAAGGAAATACAAGGGTAAACATTCCGTGAAATGTCTTGAGTGTGGAGATATTGGTCACATCGTGGTTAAATGTCCTCAAAAGAATAAAGAAGAAGATAATGATGATTATGGAAGAAGGAAAAGAAGGTCGTGGAAGAAACAAGCTGACAAAGATAAATATTTTTCAAAAGGGATGGGTAAAAATTTCATCAAATCAGAAAAAAGAATCTTTTTATCTAAAGATGAAGATGAAGAAGAGAGCAATGCGGAATCCTATAAATCATTTTCTGAGAAATAAGGATAGAATACCTTTATTAAAGTAGTGAATAATAAAGATTTCATGAGCCATAATTCTAAAGAAGAAGAAACTCAACATGAATATCATCTGAAAGAAGAGTTGAAAGAATGTTTGCGGAAGATCATAGGGCTTGAGAAGAAAAACAAAAAGTTGAAAAATGAAAATTCAACATTAAAAAATAAAGATGGTTTTCCTGATGAGAAAATAAAAATGGAAAAGGTGATTGATGATCTGATGAATTCTCTTGAGAATGTAAAGTATCATAATGATCATCTTGAAGTAAAGATGAAGAAAAAATAAAAAGAGTTGGATCTTTTCCAACAGAAACTTTTTAAATCTAAAGTAATAAATATCAATTTTAAACAATATATCTCATAAGTTGGTGAAATTCTTAGTAATAATGAACTGAATAAGGATCCACAAAATTTACCATCAAATGTTGAGAGGAAAGAAAGATTTGATTTTGATAAGAACAATGTTGGAATGGATATGTATGTGGGCATAGTCATCAATTCATAAGAATAATATGTACATAAAAATCCTGAGCCGAGAATGATTTCTAACACTTCTGGAACTGATAAGTATAAATAAAAACCTAATCAGAAGAATAATTTTACGATTGAAAACACAAAGGTTTATGATAAGAATAGTTCTATTAAGAATTTTGTTGAGAAGCATGTTCACAACTGCAGTTAGTATAAAATTTTCATAGGGAAATATTCATTCTATGGTAACTTCTAGTAATTTTTTTGGATTTGGAAAAACTTCAAACATTTGTTGGTTCAGTCAACAATATTACTACTATTACACAAGTTATGGAAGACAAGGATTGAGGGATAGTCAATCCTCTCAATAAATAACTACGATAAGGATGTTCAAAAGAAATCTGAGAAGGCTGGTGTGAAAGTTGAAAATAGGTTCCATCCATTGGAAACTATTTGTGAAAAATGTGAACAACCTAGACATATTTCTAAGGTATGTATTATTTGTTACTAGTACAACAAAAGGTTCTTAACAAATCATTGAAATGGGAGGCGAATAATGAAAACTAAGAACCAAAAGATCTTGTTGTTGAAACCACCTTGAAAGATACAAAAAGAGAACATCCATGGATTCTTGATGGTGGGTGTTCTTTACATATGAAAGGATACTTAATGTTGTTGATGAATGTGAAAGACTTCAAATAAGGAATAGTAACATCTGGAAATGATGAGTCTGTGAGGATCAAAGGTGTTGAGTCCTCCATCATCGGGCAAGAAAAAATGAAATCTAAGAAAACATTGTACGTTGATGGGTTGAAACATAATCTTTTGAGGGTTTCAAAACTCTGTGATGAGGGAAACAAAGTTATCTTTAGAAAACATAGGTTTTTTTTTTGTGAAAAGTTAAAATGATGGAAAGGTTGTTACACGAGGCCAACGTACAAAATGGAAATTGTTCCAAGTTGGTGAAGTACATAACTCTTGTTACATGGGAATAGTGGATGAAATTAGTTATAGAAAAAAAGGCTAGGAAAATTTTTTCAATGAAACATGTGAATGTTATCAATGTGATATAGTGTCCAAGATATGACTAGTTTATCAAAAAGAAGATAATAATGTTGCACTATTTGTGAAAAAATGGAAGATTACAAAATCTATGCATAAGAGACTTGAAATTCATTCAAGAGAACCCCTGGAACTTATTAATTTTGATATATGTGGAACAATAAGAAAGAAATCAACAAATGTAGACAATTACATCATTACATTCATTGATGACTTTACTCGCATTACTTGTGTTATGTACCTAAGATATAAGTTAGATGCTCTGAAAATGTTTAATAATTTCAAGAGGAAAGAAGAGAAGGAATGTGAGTATTCAGTGAAGAATTTGAGAGATGATAATGGTGGAGAGTATATGAATGAAGAGTTTGAATGTTACCATGATAAGCATGGAATTTTTCATGAGTTCAGTTCACCATACATACCTCAACAAAACGGGGTTTCTGAAAGGAAGAATACTAGTTGGGTTGAAATGGGGATAACTATGTTACTTGAACATGGTCTCTCTCAATATTATTGAAGGCAAGCCAGGAGTGCTGTAGTGTATACTCAGAACCGATGTTTCTATAGGACACATTCAGATATGACTCCATATAAAATGTTTTATGAAAAATCTCCATGTTTGAAACACTTTATAGTTTTTGGGAGTCCATGTATCATAATTAAAAAGGGTTTAAACCTTGGAATGTTTGAATAAAGAAGAGATGATGGAATTTTTATTGGCTATGCTCTAGAATGAAAAGGGTACAGATTTTTCAACAAATAAACAAGAAGAACCATCTATTATGCTGATGTGAATGTTGTTGAAAATGTTGAGATAGAAAATAATACTTTTGTCGATATAGAAGTCGATAAGGATAAGGAAAGTTTTATTTATTATTATGATAATGCTACCAATAGTGGTAATACAACTCAAGAAGAAGAATCTGACATAGCAATTTCAAGTGATAAAGATGAAATTAGAACATATCTTCCTAGGTTGAGGAAGCAAGTAGAGGCTCAGAACATTATTGGTGATCAACATAGAATTTTTCAAAAAAGAAGAACACAAAATTCTATTACACAAACTTCTTTGTATTAAAAAGTAGAGCCAAATGATTTCAATGAAGATTTTGAGCTCTAGAATGGATTCATGCTATGAATGAAGATCTTGATTATATAGAAAATAATTATACTTGGGAACTTATACACAATCCAGATTACAAAAATTTTATTGTTACAAAATGGGTTTTTTAGAACAATGAGAATAAAGAAGGTGAAGTGATAAGTAATAGGGCAAGATTAGTGTGAAAGGGTTACTCAGAAATTGAAGGTGTTTATTTTGATGATTCTTTTTCTCCAATGGATAGATTAGAAAAAATAAGAATATTTCTTTCTATTACTGTACAATGAGGTTAAATTTTTTTTCAAATGGATGTGAAGTCTGCATTTCTTAATGAAAATAATGGGGAAGAAGTTTACATTGAACAACCTTGTGGGTTTTTTTGGGAAAGATGAATGTTATGTGTGTAAGATGAAGAAAGTATTGTATGTTTATAAACAATATCCAAGGGTGTGGTATTCCAAACTTTATACTTTCTCAAGGAAGATGATTTTGAGGAAAGAAAGAGTTGAAAACACTCTTTACATCAAGGAATGTGAGGAGTCTTATCTCCTGGTAATTGTTTACGTCGATGACATTATCTTTACTAGAAATGATGAAAGACATTATGAAAGATTTTCTGAAGAGATGAAGAAGTTGTCTGAGATGTCAATGGTGTGAGAAATGAAATACTTTTTTTGGTTACAAATCATATAGAAAAAGACCACATTTTTCTTTATCAAGAGAAGTATTCTAAGGAACATATGAAGAAGTATGATATAGAATATTCAAAACTAGTTTCCACACCAATTTCAGTGGGAACCAATTTGTCTAAAGATGGAGAAGTCCATGAATTTGATCCAAAATATTTTAGAAATATTATTGGAAGTTTATTATATTTGACTGCCTCAAGACTCGACATTGTATATGCATTTACCTTATGTACAAGGTTTCAGAGTGCTCTAAATAATCATAATTAATTACTGGAAAGAGGATTCTTATATATATCAAAAGCATGAATTTTTTTGGAATCATGTATGATGGAATATAAAATATTGATTTGTTCGGGTATTTAGATGCTGATTGGGTAAGAAATGATGACGATATATGTAACACCCCAAGCTTCCTCGGTACGTTTACTGTTGAATAATGTAATAGCTTGCATTGTACATAACATGGAGTTTTAACGCACCACAACCAATCAAACTATCCGTTATGAATAGTAGTACCCCCTTTTTAAATTTAAAAAATTTTATTTTTCAAAATTGAATTCATTTTTGGATTCAT
This sequence comes from Viscum album, assembly GCA_963277665.1. Lineage (NCBI taxonomy): Eukaryota > Viridiplantae > Streptophyta > Magnoliopsida > Santalales > Viscaceae > Viscum > Viscum album. The sequence goes on from OY728150.1 coordinate 1,848,977,413, forward strand.
AATATCAAAATTATCTTAGGGTGAATTTTTGGTATTTATCTAAAAACATTCTATTTTTGATGAATAGTGAAAAACACTACGTTATTGTTTAAAATCGACTTTTTATTTAAATAATTAGTTATTTTATTTAAATTTATATTAAGTAAAAATTGATACATAATACTTATATATGTTCAATTTAATTCATTGAAGTTATTTCATAATAATATTAGATATATATAAAATTTAATTGAACTATTTACCATCTTTTACCAACCTTCTTGGCACTTTAGAAAATTTTAATAAAACATAATTTTATCACTTATATGAATTGAATTTCAAAAATTAGAGAGACACGGTTGATATTAGTGAGTAAAATGTGGTTCAATAAGATGAAAATAATTTTTATTAAATAGTAATTTTTAACTTTTATTTACCACGATTAAAAGTAAATAGGGCAATTAAAGGTAAAAATGATATTATTATTATTACCCTAAAACATGTCCTAATTATATTGGATAAGTCTATTTAGACCAAAATCAACCTTAGTAATAAAATATGATCCTTTTGGTCCACTTTTAATAGATTAGAACATTTATTATTATTTTATTTCAAGAAGATTTAAAAGTGTTAAATTCAACGATTAATAAATAAACCAATTTTAATATAGGGTTATACATAAGATAAATTAGACTATAAATATTAATTATAAATATAAAAAGAGTTCCTACATAATCGTATTTTATTTATAATTTTTAGACATTAAATAATTAAATTTATTTATTACACAATAAGGATGCAGTAATTACCTTTTTAATGAAAGGTTAAAATAATTGATGTTATGGATATAAAAATAAATGGAAATAGAGGCTTTTTATGCCTTAAAATAATTTTCAATATTAATATTACACGTTAGTGTTGATTCAATGATTTTTTTGGAGGTAATCATGCTGTTATGACTTCAAAAAAAATCAGCTACTAAATTGTGTCAAAATTTATATAAATGAGTTTTTTAAAAAATACTATATTATTAAATTATATAACAGTCCTAAAAATCCACAGATCATCCAAAGAACTTATATATTTATATATATATCATTAATTAACCACTTTTTATTCTCTTGGAATTTTATAGTAACATTATTGACCATATAATATAATAATACAAGAATACATGGTAAAAGTTAAACTTTTTAACTAAGAGTTAAATCTCAAAAATCAAGTCAATATGACGACCTAAACCTATTTAAAACCAATTGGTTGAGTTTTTTATACCCATCCTTTCCTTATCCTCAAAATAAATTATTTTGGATCCATTATAAACCGAATATGATAGTATAATAAAATAATATTTAAAGCATTTTCTAAAGTGACCCTCGCTTCTCTAATAAAAAGGGTACTTCCCCTTCTCTCAAAATAACACCTCCAAATCCATTTGAATCTGCCAAACCCTACTCAAATATCCTCCCACCTACCCTCAAATAAACCTTGAGTCATTACTTTTATTAAAAATTCAACCTAAGATCCCTTTTTATCAACTCAAAAGGAAACACCCGAAGAAGATGTAATAATTTCACCACCTCTTTCAAAGTTCTTTTCTTCTTCCACTTCCTCTTTCTTTGTTGTTTCAATACCAATATAATAACTACAGTAACTTATACATAATTTTATGTTTTTATAAATATGGTACAACCACATTCATTATTCTATCAATCATATGAATGATAATTCACCATACATGCGTACGTACGGCTTACCGTCTCCATGTCGTGGTGTAGTTTTTTATTCAAATACATAATTATTTGAATGGGTATAATAATGAGTATAAATGAAATATATTATAAGTATAACATGTTATGGATTCTCTATATATGATAAACCATTGAATTAAAGACAATTTTACCATCCGAATAATGGTATTGTCGCTCGTACGTACGTACAGATCACCGTCTCCACGAACATGATAAATTCAACCCCCATCATAACCATTCAAGAATAATTTTAATTTTATGATTAAAAAAAATGTTCAAGAATATAATATCATTCTGGATATGAATCAAATACATCCTATCCATAACAAACATGTCTTATATAACCAAGAATATAAAGGAAAATGAATCAATTAACACATGAAACGATGAAACTACTGAAATATTATTGACAATGCAATATTAGAAGATCATATATGATATCATATTTATGTATGTGGGTATCATATATTAAATAAAAATAATTTAACTATTATACAGGAGGTTAATTTACCCTCAACCAAGGAAAAGTACAAGGTAATGGTTAATTATACACTATCCAAGGTTGTTTATATGTGAGTATCTACTGATACGTCTTTATCATCCACATCTATGTTATTAAAAATTAATTTCAAAACATTTTTACTATTTACTAAACTATGGGTTAAAGTAATTTATAACCTTTTTAAATTTTGATAAGATTTTTAAAAATGAATCTTTCTGTCATTTTCCAAAGAAGGTCTTTTACGACCCGTTCGACGAAATTAAGGAAATAATGTTTTTTAACTTATACAGCGACTGCAGAGATCTTCTACCATTATAACCTCTTCAAAGATCCACTTAAAAAATTATTAGAATATTTTCAAAATAAATGATTTTTTATAATAATGTGACTTTTAAATTATATCAAAATATAAATAGATATTTCTCATAAATAGTTTTGATTTCATCTATGTCAACATCCTTTGATGGATTTAACACTTATTTGAAGTTGAATTATTATGGTACAATCTTCCATATTTTATTGAAGGTTCTGGGATATGTTTGACTATGGATGTGTTATTTTACACCATTCATGGATTATGGATAATGTATTTACATTTCGTATGCAAGATTTAATTCTAATGTTTATGTTATGTTTAAACCTTTTTATATGAGGAATGCATTGGACTTAGTATGTGACAGATGGATCCCTCTATAGCTCCTCGATGAATCGGTAAGTCTCATGAGATAAACTAGTGTCTTTACACAAGGCCTTGAAAAAATCATATTTATAGTCTTGGCATGAGGCCTTGACTATGTGGTTATGATGTCCGTAATTATACATTCCATCAATATGAAATTTTCTATTGATATTGCATGTGATTATTTGACTAGTAGAATAACCATGTGAATAATTAAATGGAATTATTTGATTTATATTTTCGATATTATCCTAATGTTTAAGTTTAAAAGGCTTATGTTTTAGTCTTATACATTGCCTTAAATGTTTATTCTTATTTATGAATGTTTCAACTATATTGTTATCCTTACTGAGCATCTGAGCTCACCCCTTTCTATGTTTTGTTTTTCCCAGGATGTGAAGAAGTATATTATGACTGACCTGTAGGGATAGTCTAAGGGATATGAATGAGTTTCATGGAGACACAATTTGTTTTTTTTCATTTCATAATGTAATGTAAAACTTATGTTTCTATCATGTACTCACAAGGATACTAAACTAATTGGTATTTCGGGATTTGATCCCTTGTGATCATTCCAATGTTATGCAATATTGCACCGACTCTGGGTAACTAGGGTTGGGGAATTACAGTTGGTATCAGAGGAAGTTTAATACAAACCATGGAAACTATATTTAGAAAATCTCTGATTAGAGAACATTAAACTGAGATATACATAGAGGATTAGTTTATAAAATATTCTTAGAATTTTGGTAATGTAGATATTTTCTGATATTTCTAAGAAATACATTCCTGACTGGATATGAGTAGGTAGAGGCGGCTATAGAACAGATGTATCTAGGAGTGAAAACTCTGACAAGAAGTTTCAAGCTTGACCATGGGTATCCTGGTACAACATAATGGGCCTTGGTTCACTCTTGGTTATGACAATATCAGGGGATACTCTTAGGATAATTCACATTTTCATTACAAACCTTTATTAAGGTTTTATGAGTATATACCTCCTGAAATATTTTTTTTATGATTATGGATTATATCCATAATCCGTTTAATTAATATTAAGTGTTTTACAAGTTTGGAATTATGTATTGGTATTCATAAACTAATCTAGTGTTTTCCATTGTTTAGAAATGATGCCTAGTGGATGGAATGGTAACCGTATCAACACACATAATCCAGGTAGGTATTTCCCTCCTACTCAAGATAATTATAGTGGAGATAGTGATGAAACTGGTACTGATCATCATATGACTATACTGGGATTTCTCACTTAGGTTATGAATAAAAAGCTTACCTGTATGGATAACCCTGATCCACAACATGGAGGATCGATGTTAGACCGCTTCACGAGGCAATAACCACCAACATTCAGTGGGACTAAAAATCCATTAGTAGCTGAGAAATGGATATATTCCTTAGAGAAAATATTTCAGGCTTTGGGGAGTAGTGAAAGGGAAAATGTTGTCATGGGAGTTTATCTCCTCACGGGAGATGTAGATCAATGGTGGTCATTAATTAAAAACACAAAAGAAGATGAAGAAGTATCAAATATGGAATGGAGGGAGTTTAAAATGATTTTTTTAGAAAAATACATTCCTCATGACTATCAAACAGATATAGATAGACAATTTCTGAGTCTGAGGAAAAAGGAGGATAAGAATGTCGCAACGTATGAGGCTAACTTTACAAGGTTAGCAAAGAATGAAATAGATTATATATATATCCCAAGTAGTTAGATTGATCGATTCTTTGATGGGTTAAAACCATTTCTCTGTCGAGCATTAGTCTTACAATCATTCTCATCATACGAAGATATTTTTTCATGTGCTATCAAGATAGAAAAGGAATTCTCTATGTCATAAGAATTTAAAGAAAAGAAATAGAATAAGAGATCTTCCAAACACTCTGGAAATTGAAATAAGTGGAAGAAGGGAAAATTTGAATATCCATCCAGTGGTAAATGTGGGAAGAAACACCTTGGTACTTGCCTGAAGGGAATGTGGGTATGTTACAAGTGTGTTGAAAAAGGCCACCAATCTTGTGATTTCAAGGGAAAGAAGAAGGCTGTCAATGTTGAATGTTACAATTTTAGAGAAATGGGGAATTATGAAAATAAATTTCCCAAGCACCAAGGAAACGTACCTCAGAAAATAACAAGGGAGAAAGTCCAAACTTATTTGATCACTACTGCTGAGTTTGAAACTCCGAAAGACATGGTGGTACGTAATTTAATGATTTCATCAAGTTTATCCAATTCTTTATTTGATTCTAGATCATCACATTGTTTCACATCTTCCAAGTTTTCTAAGAAAATTAGAAGTTTCCAATTTGATTAAAAAAGGGAGTTGTGAGTCAAAACTCTAAAGTGAAGTATCATTGTAATAATTGTTTTTGTATCAGTTCCCATCAGGGTATATACATGTTCATTATATGCTGATATGATCATCATACCCATGATTGAATTTGATATAATCTTTGGAATATATTGGATTTTAGACCATGATGTGAAAATTTATTGTAAGAATAAGGAGGTTATAATTTTTGATGATGATAAGGAGTACCTTATCTTTAGAATAGAAACATCACCACATGATTCTTATCTAGATCCACCCTCAGTTGCTCTAATAAATTCAATTATCTGGGAGGAAGATAATAAAATAACTATGGTTGTGGAAAGTAATGTTCAAATAAAGGACATACCTATTGTGCAAGAATTTGTTAATGTGTTTCCATAGGGTTTACATTGACATCCTCTAGAATGAGAAATTGAGTTTTCCATTGATTTAATTCCTTATTCAAGGCCCATATCGAAGACCCATTATATAATGGCCACTGTTAAATTAGTGGAACTAAAGAAACAACAAGTGGAATTGATTAATAAATTATTTATTGACCCTAGTGTTTCTCCATTGGGTGCCCCTGTTCTTTTTGTTAATATGAAAGATGGAACTATGAGGTTGTGCGTTGACTATAGGGAGATCAATGCTATAAAAATAATAAAAAAGTATCCCCTACCTCACATTAATGATTTATTCGACCAACTTCACGGAGCACAATATTTTTCAAAGACTGACCTTTGATCGGGATATAATCAGTTGTGTTTAAAGAAGGAGGAAATTCCGAAAAGGACATTTCGAACTAGGTATGAGCATTATGAGTTAATATTAATGCCTTTTGGATTCACTAATTCACCCCTATCTTCATGGATCTAATGAACAGAGTTTTAGAGGAATATCTTACTGAATTTTTACTGGTATTTATTGATGATTTAATGGTATAATAAAAAATCTACAAAGATCATGAAAATCACTTGCACACTATTATAAAACCCCCAGAAGAAATGAATTATATTGGAAGTTTAGAAAGTGTGAATTCTGGCATTAGGAGATTTCTTTTCTTGGAAATATTTTCTATAAGGATGGAATCATTGTCGATCCTTTTTTGAAAAGATAAATATAAGAATGGCCAACACCGATGAGTATAACTAAGGTATATAGTTTTATTGGTTTAGCAGGTTATTATCAGTGTTTTGCCCAGAATTTTGCCCAATTGGCTAACCCATAAACCAAGAACACGTATAAAGGGGTTAAATTTGTTTGGAAAAAATATTGTGAAGAATGTTTTGAAGAACTAAAGAGAATATTAGTCAATGATCCTATCTTGACTCTACCATTAGGGAATGATGAGTTTGTTATTTATAGTGATGGTTCAATGAAAGGACTTGGTTTTGTCCTTATTCCAAATGATAGATTTATTGTCTATGCATCACAACATCTAAAAATTAATGAACAACATTATCCCACCCGTGATCTAGAGTTAGAATCTCTAATCATTTTGTTGAATATATGGAGAAACTATCTCTATGGGAAAAAATGTGATATATATACTGATCACAAGAGTTTGAAGTATATTTTTATTCACAGAAAGAACTCAACAAGAGGAAAAGATGATTTCTTGAACTAATCAAGGATTATTATTGCACTATACATTACCACCTAGGTAAGGAAAGTAAGGTAGAATATGCTTTGTGTAGAGAGGATCATGGAGTTTTTAAGAAGATCAGAGTTGAAAGGGATCCTATGTTCATGGATCTTGTAAAGATGGATATGAAAAAAAATCATGGAAGGTGAAACATCAATAAGTTTTCAAATGGTTTCTAAACCATATTTACTAGAAAGGATAAAAACTTCTCAGAATGATTATGAGATGTTTCAAAATAAAATTAAAAGCAATGAACGGTGGTAGATTGATTGAAAGCATATATGAAGATTGAATTTTGAAATTTGGGAAGAGAATTTGTGTTCCTAACACACCTGATCTAAAAAGGGAATTGTTGGATGATGCTCATAGATAAAATTTCTCTATACACCATGGTATTACTAAGATTTATAGTGATATGAAGGATCATTTTTGGTGGGACAACATGAAGAGATATATTGCTGATTATGTGTCAAGATGTATGGTTTTTCATGAAGTGAAATATGGAAGACAACATCCTAGATGAGTTATGAAACCTCTTCCCATACCTGAGTGGAAATGGTATGATATTACGATGGACTTTTTCATGGGACTAACAAAGACTCCTTGAAAGAATGTTTCAATATGGGTCATTGTTGATCACCTTACCAAGTTAGAACATTTTCTTACTATAAGTGAAGATTTACCACTTGAACGTATAACAAGACTATATATCAATGAATTAGTAAGAATTCATGGAGTACCCCAATCGATTGTTTTTGATCATGATCCCCATTTTAGATCAAGATTCTAGAAAATTATTCAAAAGTACTTGGATACTGAAATTCTTTTGAGCACTGCCTCCGAACGTCAAACTGATTGAAAATCAGAACAGACTATTCAAACCTTAGAATACATGTTGAGATCTTGCTCACTTGACTTTCAAGGTATGTGGGATCAATATTTACCTCTATTAGAATTTTCATAGAACAATAACTTCCATTCAAGTATTTAGATGGCACCATATGAAGTGTTATATAGAAAGATATGTCGCACACCAACATATTGGGATGCTGTTGGTGAAAGAAAACTCGTAGGCCTAGAACATGTTGAGGAAACAATGGAAAAGGTGAAGATTATTCAAACCCACATCAAATCAACACAAAGTAGGCAAAATAGCTAGGCTGATAACCGACTGAAGGATTTTTAATTTCATGTAGGAGATCATGTTTTCTTGATGGAATCTACCTAGAAGGGTTTTATACGATTTGGTAAGAAAGGAAAATTAAGTCTCATGTACATCAGACCTTTGGAAATACTTGATTGAATTAGATTTGTTGCTTATATTTTAGAAATAATGCCATGTCTCTCAAAAGATCATGAGGTGTTTCATGTATCCCTATTGAGAAAATACGTACCTAACACAACACATGTACTCGCCTATGAAGAAATAGAACTGGAACCCGACCTGTCTTATTGAAAAGAGCCTATCAGAATTCTTAATACTAGAGAATATGGGTTGAGAAAACGAATGACTTTTCTGGTGAATGTTCTATGGAGAAATAATAAGATGGAAGAGGCAACGTGGGAACCCAAGGAACCTATGATGAAGAACCACCCGAATCTATTTAGGCAGTAATATTCTAGAAATTTTGAGAATGAAACTATTTGAAGGAGGGTTTAATGTAACACCCCAAGCTTCGACGGTAGGTTTCCCTTTGAATAATGGAATAGCTTTCATTGTACACAACTTGGAGTTTTAACACACCATGACCAAGGAAACTATCCGTTATGAATAGTAATACCCACTTTTTTGAAATTTTATACATTTTTTTCAAAATAAACTTCATTTTTGGATTCTTAATATCAAAATTAGCTTAGGGTGAATTTTTGGTATTTTTCTAAAAACATTCAATTTTTGATAAATAGTGAAAAGCACTGCGTTATTCTTTAAAAATGAATTTTTATTTAAATAATTAGTTATTTTATTTAAATTTATATTAGGTAAACATAGATAAATAATACCTATATATGTTCAATGTAATTCATTGTAGTCATTTTATAATAATATTTGATATATAAAATTTTATTGAACTTTTTACCGTGTTTTACTCACTTTCTAAGCACGTTAGCAAACATGCATAAAATGTGATTTTACTGCTTCTGTGAATTTAATTTCAAAAATATTAGAGACACAGTTGATATCAGTAGGTAATATGTCTTTCAATAACATGAAAATAATATTTGGTGAATAGTTACTTTTGACTTTTATTTACCACAATTAAAAGTAAATAGGGAAATTAAAGGTAAAAATGATATTATTATTATCCTTAAACATGTACTAATTCTATTTTATAAGTTTATTTCGATCAAAATAAAACTTAGGAATAAAATATGATCATTTTGGTCTAATTGGATTAGATTAGGACATTTATTATTATTTTATTTCAAGAAGAGTTAAAAGTGTCAAATTCAATGTTTAATAATTAAACCATTTTTAATATAGGGCTATACATAAGATAAATTTGACTATAAATATTAATTATAAAGGAAAAAAGATTTTTTACATTTTTTATTTTATTTATAATTTTTAAACATTATATAATTATATTTATTTATGACACAATGATGATGCAGTAATTACCCTTTTAATGAATGGTTAAAATAATTGAGGTTATAAATATCCAAATAAATGTAAATTGAGCCTTTTGATGAATTCAACTCATTTTTTAGATTAATATGACATTTTAGGATTGATTAAATGAATTTTATTCGATGTAATCATTCTGTTATGACTTCCACAAAAATAAATTACTAAATAGTGTGAAAATTGACATGAATGAGTTTTTAAAACAAATACAATATTATTAAATGATATAATATTTCTAAAAATCTAGGGTTTTTCCCAAGGACTTATATAATAATATATATATCATTAATGAACCACTTGGGGTTTTCTTGGCATTTTATTGTAATATTATTCACCATATAATATAATAATAAAAGATTACATGGTAAAAGTTAAAATATTTAACTAATATTTAAATCTAAATAAAATGGTTAATATGATGACCAAAACCTATCTAAAAACTATTGGTTGATAGTTTTACGACCCATGCACACCTTATCCTCAACATAAATCATTTTGGAGCCATTATAAAATGAATATGATTGCATAATAAAATAATATTTTGAGCTTTTACTAAAGTAACCCTCACCTCTCTTATAAAACGGTACTTCCACTTCTATCAAAATCACACATCCAAATCCATTTGGATAGGCCAAAACCTGATCAAATACCCCCAAAATACCCTCACTTCTACTTATAGGTCTTAATTTTATTATAATTCCATCCTATGGATCCCTTTTCAACAACTCAAAAGGATACACCTGAAAAAGAGGTAATAATTTCCCCACCTCATTCAATGTTCTTTTCTTCTTCCAAATCCTATTTCTTTGTTATTTCCATACCAAAATACCAACTCCTGTAACATATACATACTGTTATGTTATTGTAAATATGGTACAACCAAATTAATTATTCTATCCATCATATGAATGAAAAGTCACCATAAGTGTGTACATACAGCTTACCGTCTCCACGTCGTGGTGTAGTTTGTAATTAAAACAATTCATTATTTGGATGGGTATAATAATGAGTATATATGATATAAATAATAAATATAACATGTTAAGTATTATTTATATATGATATACCATCCAATTATATATTATTTCACCATCAATAGAATGGTATTGTCGCTCATGCGTACGTACGGATTACCGTCTCCATGAACGTGATTAAATTCATTCCCCATCATAACCATTCTAGAATAATTTCCATTTCATGATTAAAAATAATGTTTAAGAACTTAATATCATTCTGTATATAAATCAAATACATATTATCCATAACAAATATGGCATACTTAACCAATATTATAAAGGAAAATGAATCAGTTAACACCTGAAATGATGATGCTTCAGAAATATTATTAACAAAGTAATATTAGAAGATCATAAATGATATAATATTTTTGTATGTGGTTCTTGTATAATTTAAAAAAAATTATTTAACTATTTTATAAGAAGTTAAAACACCCTCAACCAAGGAAAAGTAAAGGTAAGGGGTAATTCAACAATCTCTTCACTATTCGAGGTGGTTTATACGAGAGTATCTATGGGGACCTCTTTATCATCCACATCCGTGTTTCATAAAAATGTATTTCAAATTCTTTTTACTATTTCCTAGACTATTGGTTAAAGTAATTTATACCCTTTTTTTAATTTTTATAATATGTTTATAAAGGAATATTTCTGTTGTTTTCAAAATAAGGTCCTTTATGACCTTTTTGACAAAATGAAGGAAACAACGTTTTTTAACTTATGCGGTGAGTGTGGATATTTTCAGCCATTATAACATCTTAGAAGGTTCTCTTTCAAGATTATAAGAATATTTTGAAAATAAATGATTTATTTTATAATTATGTTACCTTTAATTTATTTCAAAATGGAAATATATATTTCTCTCAAACAGTTTTGATTTCATCTATGTCAACATCCATTAATAGATATTACACTTATATGAAGTTGAATTATTATAAAACAATCATCAATATAGTATTGAAGGTTTTGTGATATGTTTTTCTGTGGATGTGTTATTTTTATGCCATTAATGGTTTATAGATAAAATATTTACATTTAGTATGCTAGTTTTAATATGAATGTTTAAGTTATGTTTTAACCATTTCATATGAGGAATGCATTGGACTTAATAGGTGATGGGTGGAGCCCACTATAGCTCCTCGATGCATCGGTAGGTCTCATGAGAAAAAATAGTGTCTTTACACAAGGACTTGATAAAATCTTATTTATAGTCTTTGCATGAGGCCTTGACTATGTGGTTATGATGTCCTACATTATGCATTCCATCAATAAAAAACTGGATATTAATATTGCATTTGATTATTTTACTAGTAGAATATCCATGTGAATATGTTAATGGAATTATTTGATTTATATTTTCCATATTATATAAAAGTTTAGGTTTAAAAGGCTTATGTTTTAGTCTTATACATTGCCTTCAATGTTTATGCTTATTTATGAATGTTCAGACTATATTGTTATATTTACTGAGTATCTGAGCTCCCCCTTTCTATGATTTATTTTTCCCAGGATGTGAAAAGTATATTAGGACTGACCTGTAAGGATAGTCTAAGGGAGATTAATGTGTTTAAAGGAGACAAAATGTTGTTGTTTTTTATTTCATAATGTAATATAAAATATATTTAGGTTTTTTTTTACATCAAAGGATACTAAAATGATCGGTCTTTGGGGATTTGATATCTTGTGATCATGCCAATGTTATTTAATATTGAACTGACTCTGGGTAACTAGGGTCAAGGAATTACAATATAATATCCACATATCGTGGTGTATTATTTTTGGAGAAAAGTTGTGTTAGTCAGTATACAATGAAATAAAATTCAGTAACTCTTAGCACGTCTGATGTTGATTATTTTGCTTCCACTCAAGCTACTACCAAACTTTTGTGTATGAAGAATCATTTGAAAGATCTAATTTTTGAAGTGAAGCTACCCTTACTCTTGGGATTTGATAACTGAAATGGTATCAATCATACAAGTAATCTAGTACACTATTATAGTACAAAACCCATTTACAAAAATTACCACTTAATCATAGATAATGTTAAGAATAATGAATTGATGTTGGAGTACATTCCTAAAATGAAACAAGCTTCTAATATATTCAAAAAACCATTACCAAAGGAACCATTGTATAAATTGAGTTTGAACATGGGTGTCCATCTTACTTCTCATCACGGTTGAGGTACGTGTGTCTGTCCCCTCTCTAATATTACCTTTGCATAGTATCTTAAAGGGGGATAATTGTTTCATAAATATATCCCCATAGTTTCATGAATAAATATGGAGTTGTGAGTGAGCTATGAATATAACATGTAAGTGTGTGAAATATTATAATAGTGTGTTGGAGTGATTGTAGGAAACAATTTGTTTTTTCCCAATTAAGTTTTGAAGCAATAGAAGAAGGTTCATAAGAAAAATATGATGAGTATATTTTGGAGAAGGATGGAGACATATGTTGTAGAAGATTCATTGTCACTAATTTTGGATAGCATGGTTTTTCAATCAATAATTATTATTTCCTATAATGAGTTAGATCACGTAGGCTTAGAATTTTTTATGAGTAATCCATTACCTGGGATTATAGAGTTCAATGTTTTATGAATATTGGTTAAAAAAATAAAAAGGTGGTTTTTTTAGGACTAAGATTATTCTGAAGAATATCTTCTTCAGGTATTGTCTTTTGTTTTCATGGATGTTTGAGAAGAACGGAAAATCACTTCACTTTATATAAGTGGTTGATGGAATATAGGGAAGTTAAAATACATCCCATGGAAACTATGATGATTCTTTTATGATTTGTATTTGAAAAATATCATAAGTTTAGAGAAATTGTGATGCAAGTCTTATAAAAAGTAAGGGGAGTAAATAAGTGTTTTTGGAACAGGAAATAATGTGGCATGAAATTCAAAGAGTGGAACACAAGTGTGGTACGTAAGTATATGTGGAGCGTAAGTGTATATTGCATGAAAGTCATATTTCAAGATCATCACATCAAAATATGACAATGGAAAGAAAGTAGTGTGCATTTCAAGAAGCGCCACACAAGTATAAGAGACACACAAGTGTATGTTGTGTACAAGTCATATTTCAACATCATCACATCAAAATACGAAAAAGGAAATAAAGTGGAGTGGAAGAGATGGAGCGGCTCACAAGTGATGGATAGGTGCACAAGTGATAGAGAAACATGCAAGTAGGATCAATGCGCAAGTGTATGGGGAACGCAAGCCATCGAAATGCCTATAAATAGAAGACCAGCTTTCTCACTTTTCAATTCTCAACACTAAGTTAAAATTTGATCTCTAATTGTGCAAGTGGTATAAAGTGGCGTGCAAGTCAGGATTTATTCATAGGGTGTGCAAGCAGAGTGGCGCACAAGCAGTGTGGCACGCAAGTAGAAGTGGTTCACAAGTGGTAATAGGCGTGAAAGTATGGGGGTTGTGAGAAATAAGTGTGTAGTGTATAAGCCAAAAGTGGAACACAAGTTGTGAGCTATGCACAGAAGTGGAACGCAAGTAGTTAGTGGCGCACAAGCATGGTGGCGCGCAAGAAGGGTGGCATGCAAGTAGGGAGGTACAGAAGCAGGGAGTGGTGTGCAACCTATTTGCAATAGGATGTTCTTACCTTCATATGGGTAGGAAATTGATGAATTCTTTTGAAAGAATTTATTTTTGAAAGTTCATCAAGAAGCACAAAAACATTACATTACCCGATTTGTGCTATAAAAGAGAACGCACACTACTGAATTGTTTTCTAAGTGCCACAAATGTGTAAGAGAATATCATACTCATTGTATTCCAAATAAAATTATTGTTTTCTAATGGATTTTGTGGTACTTGATTGTTTCTGTACCATACCAAGGATGTAGCTACTCTTTTGGAGTAGTGAACCTTGTAAATCATGCGTTCCTTTAGTTGTATGTGTTCAGTAGGGAGAAACTCTATCAGAAGGTACAAGTTGTATCAAAAAGAAGGAAAAATAAATAGAATATTTATATCACTGATACTCCACCTCCCCCTCTCAGTGATACTTGGATCCAGACCAGGAACTACAATCAATAACTAAAGCACATTTATGTATCATAAAAGGGACTAACCACCATGTCTTTTTTGTAATGAGGCTTCCCTTATGAGTTTTTACTAACATCTCCTTTATTAAATACCAAGATATATTTCAATTTTTTTTTCAAGAACTAGGAAGATATGAAATAATGATATGAAATAGAATCAAATAAATCATTGGAAAAGTTTGAGGAAATGATTAAAGTACCTTCCCCACATCATTAAGAACTTAAACCTTAGGAGTTGTAATGACATAAGATTGGACTTTCTCCCTTTTCCTTTAATAGGGAATGTTTCCTTGAAACTTATTAAAATCATTTGAATAATTTCACATATCATTAAAATTATACCATTTAATAAAGGTAGCTTCTTTATTTCCATTTCAATCATGGGTTTGGTGGATTCTTTTTCACCCTTTTAACACACTCCCATTACCTTCATGAATTTACTAGGATGTTTCTTCCCACAATTATCACATAATTTAAATTAAACTCTTCCCTTATTTCCCTTTTCCATGATTCATTTTCTAGATTATTCAAAGGCCCCATTCTTCTCCTTATATCCTTAAAAATCATAATACTTAGAGAATTCCCTTTTTTCATAATAACACATGAGTCTATATATTTAAATGATGAGGAATTTTTGGAGACTAGTACTCTTATTAGTAATGGTTTTAACCCATTAAATAATTGATAAATCCTGATATTTGGATGATATGTATAATCTGAAAAATCTATTATAACTTTATAATGATGGATTTATACATAACAACATTTCTATCTTCATCTTGCCTTAGATTCCAGAATTTTCTCTCTATATTAACTCCATATTCGCGAGGGGATTATTTTTACATTAAAATTTACATAAAATAATTCCATTCCATGTTTTAAATTTCTTCTTCATCCTTCATGTATTTAATCAATGACCACGATTGATTCACATCTCCCAAGAGATGGTAAATTTCCAGGAAAATCGTCTCCATTTAGTTACTTCATAAAGCCGTATATATCTTCTATATGAATCTTATTCATTGATTAAATACAAGTGGACTTGTATTCCCATTTAATGATGAAGGTTATTGTATAAAAAATTATGATAACATTTTCCCTCCTCCTTATGGATCAAGATTCCCCAGAAGAATATGGTTATTTTTCATAACCTTATTCAGAATTCCCTATATAGTTATATGTTTTTCAGCACTAGTTAACACTCTATTTTCAAAATCATTATCATGCATAGTAGGTGAATACCTACATGTATTATGTGTCTTTATATGATTTCCATTCCTCCCAATAGGATCCATTTATATATAATGGAATGCACTAAATTAGGTTATTAATCACAATACAAAATTTTGAACATGAAAAAACATAACAAAAATTTGAATTTATTCATAATTAATCTGATAATAATAATCATGGTTTCTATTGGGATATATTACTATTAAATCCATTTTAATGGTATGTAAATAAAATGTGATTTATCCCAAGAATATCCCCAAGGAGTATCAAACCTTGTGCACTGTATAGCCTGTTTTTCATGTACCTTGTTACACCGAGTCAGTCCCAGGAAACCTTGTTAGAGTTGTTACCCCTAGGTATATCTGTTCGAGAACCACGTCCACTTGTACTATCCAGACATGGATGTATTTCTATGAAGACACACATAATTTTGACATTACAAAATTTATAGGATTTTATTCTACTATTATCCTCAAAGACTAATTTGGGGTTATATTACCAAATAAATGTTTTCTATATCTAGTTTCCATGGTTTTTACTAGACATTCTCTAATACAAACTATAAAGTCCCCAACTATATTAGCATGGAGTCGGTGCCTTACATTAATACATTGGAATATATAGAAGACTCAAATCCAAAATAATTAATTATTTTAGTAGTTTTGGAATCTGAATTACATACATGAACATTAAATTACAACGTGAAAGGAAAAAAAACATAATAACTCCATTGAAAAAAAATCATAGATTATACCAATAATCCATTCATAATATACATAATCAAATAATTCGGAAAAACAAAACAAAAGAAATGGGTGAGATTATATGATCTGTAAGGATTAGTAGAAGCTATCATAAATAAACATAAACAATAAGGTATGATGAATAACTTCAAACACATTCCATTAAAGCACAATATTATGCATACCATGGAATGTCTAAAACCTTATTAAATAATTCCATAAATAATCAAATGAGATGGAAATATTACCATGCATATAGTAATAGTAAAATCATCACCTGTATTATCAATTAATAACATCATAATGAGGGAATTCATAATTTTGGAATTTATAAACATACAATCATGTCATGGGCCATGACGCCATATATAAACTGGTTAAAACCCAGTCTAGTTTGTCTCGTGAGAACTACTGATGCAATGAGGGTCTATAGCAGGCCACATCCATCCCTAAATAAGTAAAATTAACTCATTATATGTTGAATAAAAATATATCTTTAAATTAAAGTGTCCCATAACACCTTGATTTATTTTAATAATAATCATATATGAATATACTCTAATAAAATCATTGAGAATTGTTTTAGATAAATAACTTATTCTTGGAAAAATAAAATTTCATCTGGAAAATAAGTTTTAATTTTCATAAAAAAGAATATTTATACTATTATAACCCAAGAAGGAAATGGAAAGTACACTAAAATTATGTTTGGGGAATAAATTATGTCTAACTAAAGTGATAAAATTTAAATTTTTTTAATGAAACTTTAGAAATGGGTCTCCTCAGTGTGGTCTAGGAGAAAATAAAAAAGATTATTTAAAACAAAAAAATCATAATTATTTCCATAAAACAATAAAAGAAATAAGATATTTTTTCATGATAAATATCGTGATTTTTGAATAATATTTTATCCATAAAACATACTATGAAGTTTACTAGAAAACCTATTTGGAAATGAGAACTTCTCATTAATCGAGCTTTCTTATCTGGTATAATTGAAAAATAATCCAAATAAAACATTTAAATACCAATTAATAATGAATTATTAGGATATTTACAAATCTATATACCATTAAAAAATAATTTATGAGGTGTATATAATAATAATTAAAAATTTCATTGGGTTAAAGAGAGAGAAAGCATAACCCGAAGGAAATATAGAGGTTTGGGAAGAATCCCTTACACTGTATACAAAAGTGTTATTCACTTGAAAATAATATCATGATATATAAAAATAAATTTATTAATAAATTAATTCAGGACCTTTTATATATGTATTTTATTTATTATTATTTATTTATTTTCATTTAAGTTCTTTTTGATGAGTTATAATATACAGTTTTGTAACCATTATATATACATAGATTTATGAACACTCATATGAGAAATATATGTTTAATCCAATTCATTCAAAAATTCTATGTACATTTTTTTAATCCATAAATATTGGATCTTTCTTTATCCTCATCATAGATAAGCATCCACGATCATTTTTAAGAAATGATTTAGTCACCTTGTAATATTTCTCTTGGTGATACTATATTTAGTAATCATAATCATTAATCAAATCCCACCATCCTCTTCTAGTCATATTTAACTCTTTTTGGGTGAATATATACATTAATATTATATTAGGATTATATGTTTCATTCCATTATCTATAAGATATTTTCTCTATTTTTTATTCTATTATTACCAATGGTAACAACAAATCTAGCGTCAGGTAATATTTCTCATTTACCTTCAGCTATTTTGTGGAATAAGCTGTCCGCATGTAATTGGAAATGAGAATTCATCCATGCCCTTTCTTAGATTCATAAATGAAAATTCAAACCATTATCTATTATATGGAATGCTGAGAAAAAGTTTCATAAACTAACTTCCAATGAATTCCTTGATATTTTCTTCTCATTTATCTATGCAAGAGATTACAATACCCTTCAAAGTTAAATTTTTTATTAGATTTGATAGTTTTGATAAATACTTACCAAGGAACATATAATATCCATCATGTATAAGAAATCTATAGATATCAGTTAAATTGGATGGTCTGGGACAATATTTAACCACTTCTATCATTGATGGATCCACTGATTTAACAATTAATTAGGTTATATTACCAAAAAATGAGACATTTTATATCTCTTTTTTATTAATTATATAGTTTTTTATACAACTTATTCGTACATTGGTTATTTAGTACAGTATATAAGTGACATTATATCTCTTTCTTACTACTAGAATAGATAATAATATGTTTTATAAAGACTACAATAAAATATTCAAGGTAATATATAAAAAATTTATTAATCAAATCCCTAAAAATAACACTGTATTTTCTAAGATAGATGGAAATTATATTAATACATTGTTTCCTTAGCATGAATGGAATGTTGTCTTGGGTATGTATTCACTTTCGAAACTAAACTGATATTATCTAGATCAAACATAAATCTTTGAGGAATATTTATAACCTCATAATTGAAAGATTAAATCATCAATATAGGCCATAATATATTGTTTCATCATAGTGATATTAAAAAGTTCCCGACAATAAATGGATATTGTAATTAAAATATAATATTTATAAGAAATATAATATCTATAGCCCTTTGTTACTCACATTTCGGAATGAATAACATATAATTATTCTCAAGGAGATGACAATTGAATTCATGAAGCTCAATTGGGGTCATTTTAGATTGATTTTTTACATTGGTTTTTCATCATATATGAATTTTATTGAAAAATCGACATCTTGATTCAGAGGAATAAAAGGATACTCTTATATAATTATATCAAATAAATCTTGTACAAATGGAATATCATCGATGCTAAGTTTATCCCCAATTATATGAGATAAATACCAATCTGAATATGAATAATTACCCTTGCAATGGATGTAATTTCTATTGAATATTCACATTTATCCACGCATTGATAGATAATCATATGTGGGTTTGGAATATCAAATTTTGATTCCCTTAATTAGTAATTTATATGATATTTATAAAAATAAATCCAGTCAATCACAAGAAACACATCAAATTAGACTAGCAGATGAATAATATGATTTAAAGGGAGGGCATTCACAAAAAAAATCAATCAGCAGAGATTTATATACATTAAATGCAATAATCATTCCGGGAATATTACATACATATATTCATGGTGGATATGAAGGAAAATTCCCAGATACTATCCATGATATATAGAAATTCACATGTCTATACTAAAATGAAACATATCAATATTGAGTCTACATGCCACCACCTTGGCTTTATCATTTTTTCTTCATTACATCAATAAAACAAAAAATAGTTTTGGTGACCAAAAATAAGAATTAATATGAGTGGTTAATAATATAATCTTTAAAATTATTCATAGGATATGAAAATCATGACACCATATTTCCAATTTGTGAAATCATACGTTTAACACTCATCATACATGGTTATTATATATTCAAATCCCATATAATGGATCTTATAGTGAAAATTATTTATCATAATAAAATCACCTTAGAGTTTCACTCCCACTGTGTAGTAATGGACCATTCAGTATAAAATTGGATTATGTCTGAGATTTAAAAAGCCATATCATTTTTTGTGTATTTCCACAATATGCATCTATGGTAAAACTGCATCCACTCATTTTTATCTAGTTATGGATTTATTTCTTGGAGAAACCAAAGTCATTCCCTACCTATAACTATGGATATTATCTTATTTATAAGAATATTCTAACATTTATCACTAAATCATCCTCACTATAGTCACAAAAATTTACTGTACCTTACTTTTGAGAGAAACTATAGTGACTCATACTTTTCATTTATTAATAGTAAATCATTTTTAGGAATGTTCAACAAATATCACAAAAATACATTCATCAGGACACTATATGAATAGTGCCTTTTGAAATAATAAATCATATAAAACTAATACATATATAATTTAAATTATTTCCCATTTAGTTATTCACAAAAAGAACCCCTATTTAAAATAACATACATAAAACTATTCTCTAAAATATGGGGAAGGGAATCAAAAGAATGTGTGAGATCATATGCCTATTAAATATAAATATTATAGATATTCATAAATTATTATAATTGGTAATATGATAATTATATGGATATTATTACATCAGATAAGCACTAGAATATCATACACATCAATTCATATATCATTATCTTGAACCATGGAATAATATTTTATCACGTTAATACAAACATATAGAAGTGTGGGGAATCAAAAAAAATTAATCATTAGTAATGAAAACATATAAGGAGAATAAAAAATATAATGTTTAGAGTCCATATAATCATAGAAGAATCATTTCTTTATTCAAGGATCACTTACAAGACTATCATTGTTGATTGGATGCACTCCCAATTATACCATTTACTTTTTCAACATTCATTAATAAGAATATCATAATTGAAAAATTTCATTAAACTACTTGTATCACACCCCAAAACGGTCCTGAATATCTAATTATATGTCCTTCATTACACAATATATTAGAAGGATATAACAGACCCAACCATCGTTATTTTATAACGTAAGAACATGAACTATGTTTATAATGGAACCTCCCATTAAATAATGAATGTCATACATTTGTGTGATACAATATCATAATACATTCATCATATAATAGTTTCATAAACCATTTATTTGATGGGGGTTTCAAAAAAAATTATAATCATAATCACAAATTATTGTGAAGAAGGATAATTATGAGTTTATTTAATTATATCCCCATTAAACCATAACAAACATCAAAGGGTATTGTTATTGATTAAAATAATATTAAATGATAAATTTAAAACATGTTGAGGAATTTAACATTTTAATTTTTAAATCACATATATAAAATATAAAAATTTAAAAAATATTATAGAAAATATATTAAAAATAATAAAAAGATGAAATAAAAAAGGAATACACAAATAAAATATTATTCATAATTGTGGGTAAATTCATTCATAATGATAATGTTAAAATAAAAATACCTTTCAATTTTTATGTAAAATGTTAAATGTACAATATATGGAAAATGTCAGGAAAATTCCTTCTCAAATTAGTCAAAGAATATAAATTATAGATAAAATGAAACTAAATAATATTTTTAAATATGTGAAGTCATTATCTAAATCATTTTAACAATAATATAGACATGAAATATAATATTACTGAATGAATTGGAGAATATTATCAGTTTTCCTTAAAAAATACATTCATTATTTAGAGTAATTAAATAGAATAAAGTGAAATTGAAACTATAATCAACATAAATAAAATATTTAAAATAAAATACATTGTATTTGGGATTTATATTTCAAATAATTCCACAATAAAAAATATAATCATTAAAAATCTTGGTAAAAATGCGATTATAACATTTAACACTTACCATAAGTCCATATTTCCACATAATCTCTCTAACCTAAATTATAATAAATTTAAATTTATTATAATTATATAAAATGACCATAATCATATATATCATAGGATAAATTCTTTATATATAGAACTTATCACCGGTACATTAACTGTCTCTCATTATCCTCACAATTTTAGGTGTCAAATACTTTGGTTTTAAAGTACGTTTCAGTTTGACGGTTATATTCCTTTATTTTTTATCATGTTACCCTATTATGTAGAATGTTAATCATGAATAAAATCTCATATATATTTTTCAAATTCACATTTATTACAATTCATATAAATAATTAATGAAAAATTAATTACCTCACTATATGGCGGCATAGTCTGTAATTACACATGAGTGATATTTTAATTTTTCATTGGATGAAAGAAATTAATGTTCAATATTAATTCACCTTTTTATAATAACAATGATAAAATATATATCATATATCATTGTTAAATATATCATGATAACTATTTCTGTTGGATATGCCTTGCCCAGAGGTCGATTGTAGGGGAATCGAACTATGTATTATCATTCATGTTAGTTTCACTACATCCAAATAGGATCCAACATGTTTTATCATAGATCTAGAAACATGAATATATATATATATATATATATATTCATGAGGGACCCAATTTCTAAAGGCAGGTGCTCATTGGGGATTTTATCCAATGATTCTCGTGAACTCGTATTGGTTGAGAGGATGAGAGGTTGTTCTTATCACATCCTTGGGGGGGGGGGATTGTTGCCTACACCGGGACTCTCTTACATATTTATGATAGTTTCATGAATTCTTAATTGATTCCTCAGTATGATATGAATCACTATTGAATTAAAAAATCAATTATTAGCATGTATGGAGCTTAGAATCATACGATGCATCAGAGGTTCTTCATCAATGGAGATATAATTTTTCTTCTAAGGTTTACCATAAATGGAATCCTCTTATGTAACAATTTGATAATATATCATAATTATCATGATGATATTAGTTTCTAAGAACTTAGTGGGGAACTCTTGAGTGTATCTTCATCTTGGGAGACATGATTTGTTTTGATTTTCAAATCAGACCCATAAAATCCAATTCTTACATATCCTTGTGAAAATAATTATAACCCACATAGTTCATTTCCACTTAAAGGGTTACATCATACCATTCAAGGTCATGTGATAAAGACCAATCCATATAGATTAACATCATGTCTTGAGGAGGTCTAGGTGGAATAATTAAACTCAATTTATTTTGTGGTAATTATGATGATGGAGTCCAAGGAACATAAAAGTGTTATGGATTCCTAGGGTGAATAAGTCACTATAGGGAATGTGGCCGATAGAGAATAGATTTGATTATAAGTATTGGTTCTGGACCATAGGGAGGATTCCAACATATCCCATTTTTATATGCATCAAATACCACATAGTTCGGTAGAAATTACCTATGTATATGGAGTCCCTTGGAAGGTTTGTATCATATGGGAGTATGACCCTTTAAGACGATTGTGTTAGGGATTTTTCCTGAAAAGGATTCCATGTGAAAGGGATAATGTGGAATGTCTCGAATCAAGGAAATTTGGAGGCATGTTTGGGGATTATACATAAATAGGATGCCCATGGTTGTTTATGGTGATATGGTAAGGATTTATACCATATAGGATTCCTAGATCTTAGATTTTAGGGATTATTCCTAAGGATGATGCCCTAGTGAATGCAGTTTATGACTTGGGCTTACTCATGAGTTGAATTCTGATGAATTAGATATAATTGGGGAATATACCAAATAGGAGACCCATTGATGAGTTGGGACAGAAACATGGAATGTTTCCAAGGATAGTTTAGTTTGGGTCTTACTCTAGAGGAGGATTCCCAAAAGGTTTTTTATCATATAGATTTCATGGCCACTATCAACCTCTATTCCCACGTGAGTCGAGCTCTATGTGAGAGTCAAGAGGAAGAAGAATATACATAAAACCACATGATCATCATTTTCATCATGATGGAAACCTGACCATGATGACCAAATACAATGGCGGAACTCTAAAAGAAGTCAAGAGAAATAATTGGGAGAATACACTATGCCAAAAACATGCATATGACTGGGTGAATGGCATGATCATGGATATCATCTAATCCCAAATGTGTCATTATGAGTTAGGCTTGAATATGGAAAACAAAAGTAAGAGGAAGATCTAAAAAACATAAGATACTATATTATACTAAGGGAAGTGGTTAGGGAAATGACACATCCTTATCATCATTATACCCTAGACCCAAAGGGGAAGAGAAATGGATTTGTATATGTCAATATTCCCACCCATTTAAGTGACTGGAATAGATAAAGGAAGGAATGAAGCAGAGAAGGTCCTACAAGAATGGATATGGGCTTACTCTCAGAGGGATTCCCTAAAATTGGATTTTTAGTATTATCAGAGGATCTCATTCCCTATCAAATGGAAAGGAATGTGTGATACTTACACTCCATGATTTTAATTGGAGGCTCTGTGTTTTATAAATGTGAAGGGTACGAAGGATTCCTCAATCTTTTTCCTACGACCCAGAACTCCCTAACACACTCTCAAATGATGGGGTCCTTGTGACCATTGGAATTCACCTCCACATGCACCATGAGGACCCTAAGTGTCTGGTATAATAGGTGTGGGGAACCATGGATAATAGGAATTAATATTTAAATGTGAGATATGTTGGTGTGCCTATTCTCATGGTTTTTCTATTCTAGAGGCTTCAAAAGAGGTTTCAATTTTGTCCCATTTTGGGAATGGGATCTAATGGACCAGAAGATTTCCATGGGTGGATTACAAGAGAGCTTGATCAGAGTATGACAAAGTGAAATTGAGAAACCTTGAAGTATTTAATGAAAATTGAAAAATCATTGTCCTTGAATGCGAATAATAAACACATCACGAACAACGTTTTCATTTTAAGAACAAAAGGAGAGGGAAGATAATTGATGATGTATTATTAACTCAACGTAATAAAAGTATAATATATAAAATATAAAAGAGATATTATGTTAATTTGTGATAGGGAGGTCAAGAGAATATAAGGAAATAAAATAACATGAAAAGAAACTAAAAGAAAGTGAAAGAGGTTTTTACTTCTTGATGTTATCCTCCTAGAGAACACCCTTATTGAAAGGGGTTTTGTCTTTTACTAAGACCAAGGGAGATTGGAAACTAGGGAGGGGATTAGGAGGTGTTTTGGGCATAAAAATGACAAGGAAAAATGTTTGGAATTTGTGATGGGATGTGATAGAGAGGGGTGATATTTATATGGGAGGAGAGGGGTGTTTTTCTCATTATTTTATTCATTAGTTTACTATTTTTACTCAAGACAATGAATAGTTTGAGAATTATGATTAATGATATTAAAATAACGAATGAGAAATCCATAATATGGGATTACATTATCCATATATCATCTAGGACTCAATAATTAATGTATTTAGCATTTATCGTAAATTATCATATTTCACTATTCACAAAAATTACATTATTTTTAAAAAATTCAAAAAAATACCCAAACAATTTTTTGACTTTTAAAACTCAAAAAAGGGATCCACTTATTTAAAATAATTTTCTAAATATGATGAATTCAATTTTTGATCAAAATAATTATTTATTAAAAAATACCAATTTTAATATTATAACCGATTTTTGGACACTTTAAGAAATTAAACGAGGTCTCATAAAATTAACTTATAATTAGAATATAATAATATATTTATATTTGAATATATTTTATGAAAATAAATTTTCTTTGAAATAATTATTTTAATTTTATAATGTTAATTAAATATTTATTACTTAAAAAATTAACAAGACTTAATTTATTGTTTTTAAAACAGTTATTTACATAATTCAAGATATTGATATATAAAATTTATATTTATATTATAAATTACATATATTTATAATTTAATAAGTGAGATTACTACTCTATTGGATGCTTTATAATTCCTAAGGGTCACATTACTTTTCCAAAGGACAAGTTAGTATTCCATTGGTATAGGTTCCTTAACATCTAGTAATACCTCTTATTTTATTCATTCTTTATTTTTAATGTTTTTTAGGTTATATATGTTATTTTATGTGATTTATACTATATGAAATAATTATTAGAAGGTAAATTTCATTGATTTAATTATGGGTCATTACATTTATGGCTCTAATTAATTAGGTCTTCCACCCGTATCTGGATTCATTTATTGAAATCTTTGTTTATGATATCTTAGTGTATTCTAGTTCATGACAAGACCATACAAACAATCTTGAGATCCTATTGAATATATTTAGATAGCATTAGATCTATGATGATATTATTAAATTTCATAATTGGATAGAAATATTCCACTTCTTGGTACATGTTATCTCAGAGTTATGAGTCTCAGTAGACCTATATCTGGTTTGGGTAGTAGTTGCCTACGAGTAGCCTACAAAAATATTTTACATTCGGAGTTTCTTGGGGATATCTTGATATTAGAGATGATTCGTCTAGGATTTCTAACATCATGATGTTTATCTTATGATCTTGAAAATGCAAGGCATGAAATTAATATTGATAGAAGCTTGTGAACCATCCATTCATAAGTTGAGTAGAAGACTGACTTCAGTGAAGATACTGATAATAATAGATCTAGGTAGAATCTATAGAGTCTAATATGAAGCATCAAGTATCAGGTGTGGAGAATTTATAATTCCATTAGAGTTGTTCATTGCCTATGGGTCTCGTTAGTTGAGGTCCCTAAAGAAAAATTACCTAACACCCGAGATCGTGGTAATTATTGTAGTTCATTCTATACACTATTGAAGACACTATCTAGATGGAGGGAATTTTTTTGTTTTAAGTAATCACAATT
Source organism: Viscum album (assembly GCA_963277665.1). Lineage (NCBI taxonomy): Eukaryota > Viridiplantae > Streptophyta > Magnoliopsida > Santalales > Viscaceae > Viscum > Viscum album. The sequence goes on from OY728150.1 coordinate 1,849,004,309, forward strand.
GGTTCATATACTTATTACACAAAATTATATAATTACTAGGTTTCATAGATGTTTTGAGTAACTCTAGTCTCTTGATTTCGAGCATGCTTATATGCCTGGTAAAGGAAATGAACTAGACAACAATCCATGAAAAAAGAAATAGATAGAGGCGGTTCAGGGGGCCAATAGAGAATGGAATCTCATGAATTATTCTCATAGATTCAGAAAGAGGTTCTGGATGATCCTGATCTGACTATCCTTATAGCCTTTTTAGTGGCCACTACTCTTTTGGAACTGGTAAGAGTGAGGAAACAATCTCTTCCTGAGGGAATTTTCTTAAGGGAAAGTATATCAGATGATGATACATAATCAGGTTGTATCATATATGGGGATGATACTCTATTATTCCATGGATGTTTATGTACCCTAATAAACATCACAGAGGTGATGATATAGAAATTTCATGTTTTATCTTTGGATGTTCACCCCGGTGTCACCTGCATGTATCGAGATATAAAGAACTAGTATTGGTGTCTGAGAATGAAATAAAAAATTTCAAGAATCATCAATTGTTGTTCCACCTATCAGCAAATGATGGTGGATCATTAGTGACTAACATGGATTTTATTTCTAATGTCTAGTCCTAAGTGTAAATGGGACAATATTTTTGTGGATTTTGTGACTGTAATACCCATTTCACATAATGGAAATGTTAAAATGTGGGTTTTAATTGATCTTTTAATGAAGTTATGAAACTTATTTCCTATGCGAGAGACCATATCAATGGACCAAAAAGAGAGGATATGTCTGAGTGGGGTTTAAATCTTAATACAGATACTCATTCAATAATTTCTAATAGAGACACTCTCCTTACCTCATGATTAATGCAGAGGATGCAGAAAGTCTTTGGTACATGGGTACTTCTAAGCATTTCATATCACGCTTGGATCGATAGAAAGACAAATCGTATGATTCATGTGTTAGAGGACATGATTCATGTATGTTTCTTTAACATTGGGGGTTCATGGGGGAAACACATTTCCACTTTGGGATTTCTTATAATAACAACATTCAGGATACCAACAAGATGGAACCTTATAAAGCCTTATATAGTAGGCATTTCCATTCAAATATGTGTTGGATTGAGGAATAGGAGGTATCTTTTCATGGACCAAATATCATTCATGAGACTATAGAAAAATCTATGATGATGAGAATGCCCATGATAGAAGCTCAATCTAGATATCGGTCATAGGCCAACTGATGCTAATAATCAGTTGAGTTCGAGGTCAGAGATCCAAATTTCTTACAATCTACAGGCATGTTAGGCCATAGACATATATGTAGGTAGGGAAAGATCTCACCTAGGTTTGTTTGAACCTTCTAGGTAATGAAACAGATAAGACCGGTGGATTATTAAATTGGACATCCACATGGACACATATCTATTCATGATTTTATTTAAATATTTCACCTTCAACGGTAATATCTAGACATGTATCATTTCAATCAGCGTGATGAGGCTGAATTGTTGGCAGATCCTTTTTAAGGAGTATCCTATTCATATTGTGGATCAAAAAATGAATACACTTTAAGGAATGTATGTTCCTTTTTTTATAGGTGTTATGGTAGTATGGATGAGTACATGATGAGACTTGGTAGAGATAAGCTAATATAGAATGTCAGTGGCTATATGTCTTGGCTAATGATACCTCTTTACACATAGAAGGCCAACTCGGGGATGAGTTTCTTTAAGGAGGCGAGGTTGAAATGACCCATCTCTCATAATGGTATTGATCTTTTTTTGGGTTTAAATTATAATAAATGTCCCTTTATGATGTTACCCAATGGATTCATCGAGGTTATTAGGGTTTCTAAGGTTTTTTTGGAGCTTGGAACCATGAGAATTTGGAAAACAGACTCATCATTCGGGTTAGTATAAACCATGTATCCCAGCCTACATGGTCACTCCTAACCATGTGGGGTGAGATAAACAATAACTGGGGGCCATATGGTTTTTCTAAAATAGTGAGACCCCTTGAGCATGATCGTGTGTGAATGTAAACCATATTGAGATAGTCCATTCACATGTTTGGAATATGGATTATCTAATTATGGGGACAAACCAAGGGCCCACAATTTTATCAGCAAAATTACTATTTTACGGTTAATTTAATTATAAATTATTTTTTTTATCCCTCTTCATTCTAGTGGATGAGCTGGCACCCTCCTATCATGAATAGTTTTCTTCTCCCTCATAGGATGATCGATATCTCCTTAATCTGATGTTCGAATCGTATTCTAATGGAAGCATTGGATAAATATAGGTATAGTATCAAGTCCTCTTATTCCTAATCTAATTTTATCATTCCATTTGTTCTGCTATTTAAGTTCAATATATATTGACCTATTTTAGTGACATAGGAATATTTCTTTGATTTTTGTTAGTGTACTTTGAATCTGATCCCACCATAGGAAGAGAAGTTATCAACGATTCTATTGTAGGTGGTATAGATGTTTTCCCAAAATTTGTAGGTTTTTAGATTCCTTGTTTTTCTACAAGCCGAACATTGTCATTCATTGACTTAAAATTGATTTATGAAATATAAATAGATATAAAAACATTCATATACTCATGAGGATCATTATTATTTAAATAGAGGATTATAACCTAGAACATTTACACACCTTGGGTGTCCCATCTTAAATTTCCCCTTTACAATTAAATGATTTATTGCCTAAAACTCCTCCAAAGATTTCACCATGGATTATGAATTGAATTTACTCTCTTATATAAATTTTTATTGAACTTATGTTACCTCTTAAATTATTTTCTTGAATAATAAATTTAATTTTTGTGGTAGGAAATTTCTTAATTGACAATGGAACCATCTAAGTTCATCATTGAGCCTTTTAAAATAAATTTTCATATTCTGATTAATCAATTGGAATTTATTATACCAAATATCCTTGTTCATGATAAATTTTTTTCATTATAAATTATCTAGTAGAAATGATTTATTGTAAATGGATGGAATGGGCATGCCAATCATTTCATGCTTAGTTATATGGAATATATAAATTGTAATTCACTTGGATGTATTTTTTAGGATAATTATAATTTATGAAAGGTGACGCTTCATGTGTATTAATATATATATGATAATACCTTTCATATAGGGGTTGGAATGATGGTTTGGGGTTCTGTTAGGCAAGTCATTAATGATCCCTTACATGAGGTGTGAATAATGATGTCTCTCACTATTGACACTATTTGGGTGGTGGGCATGACAAACCACATCCCTCGTTTCAGCATTTGGAATGATGTTACACCAACCATCTCAAGTAATTAAAATTATGTGTTTCACTAATCATGAGATGAAGGGAATTTAGACTTTTGATTTAGCTTATAGGATTGTTTAGACTTGTTATGGATGACTATGTTATGCCTCAGTCTAGCTAGAACATAGTATTCCAGATATATGGAAATAAACATAAAAAAAAACTTAGTATATATAGAAGGATGAAACAAATACCAATAGTATGTATATATATTTTTTCTTACTATATATATATATATTATTACTGATCAGAAACAAATTCTGGCCATGAGCCGTAGAAAGTAGAGCCTCTAGGTTTCCATCAGAAAACTAAGCGGGCATGCATTTATTTATTCATAATTTTTTAGTATTAAATTATAACTAAACATTTCTTAGATATGAATACTTCTTGGATCACTTATAGAATCTGTTGGTGGTGGCCTTCAGGGATTTTATCTCACACCCTACTCCGACAACCTCTAGCACCTGAGTAGATTACATGTTTACATCTATGGATAACAGCAAGAAACCTATTAAAAATATTTGATATGATTTAATTATAGATGTATAATAGGATAATAGTAAGGAGAATATGCTCAATATGCTAGTGGATCTTCCTTTTTTTATTTTTTATATTCTCTATATCATGTTGTATGTGCCTCTTCATTGTTCCTCTTTTATACATCATCGTTCCATGCATTCATGTATTTGACCTTACCTAATGGATTTTGATATTATTATTCAGTATTTCAGTTATTTAAATTTTTATTGTTTATTATTATTATATCTGTTGTATGCGATTCTTCTATAGTGGGTTACCGGTCCGATACTTAGTATATGTTTATATCATGTGTCCATTATTCTATGTTTAATACTATTATCTGTTATACCACATTGATATGAGGGTATTGTATCCCCACCATACCCACATTACAACCTCACTTCTATTCAGCATCCGTAGCATATAGGGAGGCTCTCTTGAAGCTATGTGAACCACTAGCTTAGGGCCCAAATTTAAAGAACACATGGTCAGGATGTTACAATTTATGTTCAAAATAACGTGATACAGACTAAAGAAAGACCGTAACAATTTCATAGTTTTTTTGAAAGAGTACATCTCATCCATAACTATCCTAAATTCTAATATATTACATTTTTTTTTTCTATTTAGATATGATTTTTTTACTTTTTAATATTTAAATTAATATAAAGCCAAAATTGTGGAATTTTTTATTTTAATAATTATAGATTTTGTAACAGATGAAAAAAATATAATATGTTAAGTTATAATACATCATTCGAAATATAAATTATTTATTTTTATAATTCTAATTTAATTTTAAATTATAGTGATGAAATAATTAGCATATTATCTTACCCAATGTTGATGAAGTAATTAATTAATTAAATGAAAAATAAAGTAATGGATTTTAAAAATCATAAAAATAGTATTATATGATTGAATCATTATTTTTTATGTTTTTGAAAATAAATGAAATATTATTGTATTTTAGATTTATTAAACCCAGATTTCATCATTATCCTGGAGTTTTAAAACTAAAATTAAAAGAATAATTCTAATATTGACATTTTTTATATTTTTTAATAAATATTTATTTTTAAAATATTTATAATTGAATAAAATATATTATTTATCTATGTGAAAGTGATATTCTTTATGAAATAAAAAAGGTGCATTTGTGGTCATTTTATTTGAAAGAACTTGTTTTTTCACTTGTGTATGGGTACTTTAATATCTAGTTTAATTCTTTACTTTGGGCCTAATATAGATGCCTAATGAGTTAGAAATAGTTCTGAGGGTGTTCGGGGATTGTTTGGAGCTCAGAACAGATCTTTTTAAGAAAATAGGCAAAGTCACATAGTTTGTGCATGGCCATGCGACCTAATCATGCAAACCCCCTTTTTCACAGTCCAAGTTTCTTGGTTTGCGCATAGTTTGAGCACGGTTTACCTAACCATGTGGTTTGTGTTATTTTGGATAGTGACATCTCACATGGTTTGCGCAAGGCCATGCGGCATAACCATGTGAACAACCATTTTTTCCCAGATTCGGGCAGAAAGATCTCGCATGGTTTGCACACGGTATGACAAACCGTGTGGAAAAATCATTTCCAGGCTAAAAACATGTGTAAAATGTCTAAAATTCCCTTAATGTTCTATTAATCTTTCCCCTTCCTCTCTAATCCATGTTTGTGCGGTATTAACCTATTTCTATCTCAATTTTTGGGTTTTGGAAGATCAATTCTTGGAATCAAGAGGTCTTTTTCATCCGGATTTTGATCAAGCTTACGTACATAAAGTTGGATGCACAATGGTATGTTCTCGAGTCCTCTTTAGCTGTTCTTCTTCTCTTTCACTCTAGATCTAGATATCTCTAAGTGAATTTTTTTCACATTTTCAAATATCTACTCCGATCTAAGGAAAATCAAGGGCCGATACCCGAGGAGGAGAGTCGTACAACCATAAGGTGGGTGGCCTATAACTCATCAATAAAGTTTTTTGATTTTGAAATATTTGTGTTGGTCCCACCAGTTTCGTTGGAAACCTTTTCTTAAATTAACATCTCATGATTATACACATTAGAATCATATGCTTACACTCTTTCCAAATATATGATTAGTTGTTAGTGGTTTCACCCACATCTCAATCTAACTCATGTCTAAGGTTATTCCATTATTAGGTTTTTAGTGTTTAGGAATGTTTAATCCATGGTTCATGTGTGCCTTTACCTGATCTTTCTAAAGGTGATTCTCCTTATAGAAACATGGATTGTTGTTAATGATACTTTCCTAATGGCGAGTCCATGTATGCTCACCACTTAACCCATCAAAGGTATGTTCTTACAAATAATTATTAAATATGAAAAATGAAATGTGAAATGGAATGTATATTAAGAATATAACTTGGCCTTATTGAAAGAAATTGAATAACGGTTACATGTCCGAAGAACCCCTTTCCATGTTATTGGAAGGTAGTGGAGTGAAACTCAATGATTGATTATGCCTTAATGGAAAACTAATACTTGATTAAATGGTTGAAACACTACTTGGACTATCCACACTAATGGAAGACAAGGCTAGGACCAATGGTTTCAACTCTATTTGACCTATCCACACTAATGGATGGAAATAAATGAACCAGATGAATTATTACACCAGTACTATATCAAATAAGAATGGACTAACCCATGCTCACCTTTGATTCTAAGAAGAGAATACCTTGGGTCTCTGGAATCCCACTCTGATTCAAGGATACAGTTTTCATAGGTTGATACCAACCAAGATTCTAGTTCTTATCTATTCCTTGGATTCCCTGTATACTACCTCTAGGTCCCTTCTTCATACAGGATACCTCAGATACACTCCTTGGATCCATCTTTGACTAGTAGGTGCCATGGTTAAAGCCTATAGGGCTAGGTATTGCTTAGCCACATTTTACCTTGGTCGATCACCTTAGACTCAGTAGGCTCCTTATTGTCAAAATTCCTTAGATTAGGCTCCTTGGATTACACTCTTACCCTTTATCTAGACTTAGATACTACTGGTGTATCTTTCCATGAGTATCTGATACATTGGTCTTTACCATGGAACTACCTCACTGGATATCATTGTTTGGTAGCCTTGTTATGTCATGGGACCTACACTACTTATACTATCATGTGGTGATGTCAGTGTTGGCTATGCCTCATGTGAACTATTAACATTAAATAGTAATTTATTAATTAATGAACTAGTTATATGTTTAGACACCAGCCAAGGGATGAAGCAGGTATATGGTTATTTAATTATATTTTAATGCTTTATTTACTTTATATGTGCATGCATGCACACTATTATCTTCCATTATATATGCTGTATGTTATAGACATCATTGGTGGTGGCCCACTAATATTTATCTCATAGAAACTTTGGGAATCATTTGGTACCCAAAGTATATTACATGGTTGCATTTATTGACAAAGGGAAGCATGAAGCTTCAAATACATGATTGTGTACTGATAGGATGGATATTAATAGCAGATGACCGAGTAGGATCTCAGGATTCCTGGAGTAGATTTTTTTTTCTTTTTCCTGGTGTAGAATGTAATGCATATTGTCTTGTATCCATTCTTTCCAGTTTTCTAGAGACATGACATTACATCACCACTATTATAGCTGATACATTTATTGTTATTCTTGTTTATCTACTATATCAATTTTATTTTACTATTTATTTATATATCCTCAGCTGTTTACTATTCATTTATATCTCTTACATTGTGATACACTCTGAAAATGATATAATAGTCTTCCTACTAACACACCCTTGGACCTCGCTGCTAGTCAGCAGCCTCTGGCATTCCAGAAGATGCGCTTGAGGCTATGTGTCCCACTGGGCTTGGGGCACCTATTAATTGGAATCCAGTTTCGGGTCGTCACAAAGTGATGGCATAACACCAGAGACATTCATGCTTCATACAATCACTTACAGTCCCAGAATGGAAATGGGAAGACGTTTCTATCGATTTCGTAGTTGGTTTACCGAGGTCGCTGAGGGGTAGGGATGCTATCTGGGTAGCCATTTATCGGGTAATAAAATCGTCCCACTGCATTACTATTTAGGTGACTTTCTCAGTTGATGAGATGGGAAGACTATATGTCTGTGAGATCGTAGGACTACACGAGGTTCCACATACTATTGTTTCAGATAGGGATGCTCGTTTCATTTCACGGTTTTGGCAGGGTTTTCCGAAAGCTATAGGAACTCAGGTTCTTATAAGAACAAATTTTCACCTTCTAATCGATGGATAATCTAAATGAATAATATAGGTTTAGGAGGATATTCTCAGAGCATGCGTCCTTGATTTTGGCAGTTCTTGGGAGAATCATATCCCTCTCATCATGTTCCCCTATAAAAATAGTTTTCTAGTGATGATCCAGATGGATCCTTTTGAGGCCTTATATGGTAGGCCATTTTGTTCACCATTTTCCTCACTAGAGGCAGGTGAGGAATCCCTACTAGGTCCATGTATGGTTTAAGAGACTTTCGAATAGGTCCAGATGATCAGAAAGCATAGGACTACAGTTCATTCTAGACAGAAATCTTATGTCTATCACCGTCGATGACTTATTGAGTTCAAGGTTGGGGACCACATTTTTCTTTGGGTTTCATCTAGTCTTGGGATTAGATTATTATAGATGTAGGGTAAGTTGACTCCTCATTATGTTGGGATATTCGATATTCTAGAGAGAGTTGGGCCGGTATCTTATTGGTTGATACTACATCAGAGGTACCTTTCCATGCATGATATCATTTTTGTCTCATAGCTTCTCCAATATCACACTGACCCATCTCATACCTTTGATCCCAGGGACATTTAGTTATAATATCATGCTACCTTGGAGTATTATCTAGTACACATTGTTCATTTAAGAATGAAGGTTATCATAGGCATGTATGTCCCTCATGTACATGTGCTTCGGTAGCACGACTAAGTACGTGATAAGACTTGGGAGAGGGAAGCTGATGTACGTGCTCAGTGGATGGATTTGTTCTCAAACAGTGTTTCCTTACCCTTGGAAGTGGAACTCCGGGGGGAGGGTGGAGTTCATTTAAGGTAGGAAGACTGTAAGAACCCATTTTTTCACTCAGGAATGGATCCTTTAATTTTAAGTCTTATTCATTAATTTGAACCTAATATAGATTCCAAATGAGTTAGAAAAGTTTTTTGAGGGTGTCTGAGGATTGTTTGGAGCTCGGAACACCTCTATTTAATAAAAAATGCAATGTCGCATGGTTTGTGCAAGGTTTGAGAATGGTTTGCCTAACCATGAAGTTTGTGTTTTTTTGGATAGTGTCATCTCACATGGTTTGTGCAGAGCCATGCGGCCTAACCATCCGAACCACCTTTTTTTCAAGGATTCCGGCAGAACCATCTCTCATGGTTTACGCATGGTTTGACAAACAATGCATAGGCTCAAAACATGTGTAAGATTTCTAAAATTTCCTTAATGATATATTAATCCCTCCTTCCTCTCTAATCTGAGTTTGGGTAGGATTGACCTATTTTTCTCTCAATTTTGGGGTTTTTAAATATCAAATCATATAATCAAGAGATATTATCCATTCGACTTCCGATCGAGGATACATTTGTCAAGTTGGATGTGCAACGGTAAGTACTCAATTCCACTTTAACCTTTCATCTCCTCTTTCACTCTCGACCTAGATATTTCCATGTGAGTGTTTTTCAAATTTTCATAGATCTACTGCAATCTGAGGAAAATTAAGGGGTGATACAGGAGAAGGAGATCCATAAAACCCTAAGGTGGTTGGTTTATAACTCATCCGTAAAGTTTATTGATTTTGGAATATTCATGTGGTCCCACTGGTTTCATTGGAAATTTTTTCTTAAATTTACATGTCATGATTATACTCATTAGAATCATATGCTTATTCTCATTAAAAATATGTGATTAGTTGTTAGTGGTTTCACCCATAACTATATCTGCCTCATGTAGTAGGTTATTCCAAAATTGGTTTTTTAGTGTTTCTACACGTTTTATCCACCGTTCAGGTGTACATTTACTTAACCTTTATAAAGGTGAGTATCCTTATAAAAAATTTCTTTTTGTTAATGATAATTTCAAAATGGAAAGTACCATGTAGGATCACTACTTGACCAGTCTAAGGTAAGTTCTTACAAATGTTTATTAAATGTGAAATATGAAATGTGAAATGGAATGTACAGTAAGTATATAACATGGCCTTATTAAAAGTTATTTAATAAAGGTTACATGTCTGTAGCACCCCTTTCCATGTTGATGGAAGGAAGAAGAGTGAACCTCGATTATTTTTTATTCCTTAATGGATAACTAATACTTGATTAAATGGTTGCAACGCTACTTGGACTATCCACACTAATGGAAGACAAGGCTTGGACCAATGGTTTCAACTCTACTTGACCTATCCACATTAATATAAGGAAAAACTTCAACCAAATGAATTATTACATGATTACAATATCAAATAGCAATGGACTGACCTGTGATTGCCTTGGATTCTGAGAGGATAATACCTTGGGTATTGGGAACCCTATTCCGATTCAATGATATGATTTTCTTAAGTTGATACCCACTTAAATTCTGGTTCTTATCTATTCCTTGGATTCTTGGTATATTACCATTGGGTCCCATCTTCTTATAGGATAATTTAGATTCACTCCTTGGATCCAGAATTTACTAGTAGGTGCCCTGGTTAAATCCCATAGGGACCTGTCATTACATATCCCCATTTTACCTTGATCAATAAACTTGGAATCGGTAGGATCTTTATTGTGGAAATTCCTTGTATTAATCTCCATATATTACAACCTTACCCCTTATCTAGACTCAGTTAATACATGGTTAGCTCTCCATGAGTTTGCGTTACCTTGGTTTTTACCCTGGAACTCCCCCACTGGATATCATTGTTTGGTTTCCCTGTTATTTCTTGGGACTTTCACTACGTATACTATCATGAGGTGATGTTAGTGTTTGATTTCCCTCATGTGATCTATTAACATTAAATGTTAATTGATTATTTAACGAATTGGTTACATGTTCAGACACCAGCAAAGGGATAAAGAAAATACATGGTTATTTAGTTATATTGTTCTACTTTCTTTACTTTATATATGGATTATTACACAAGGTTATATTACATTACATGGGATGGATGTTATAGAAACAATTGGTGGTGGCTCATTGAGATTTATTTCACACCCTCTTCGGGTGCTATTTGGTACCTGGAGTAGATTAAATGGTTGTAGGTATTGACAAAGGGAAGCATGCAGCTTCCAATACTTGATTGTGTGCTGGTTGGATGGAGCTTGATAATAGATGACCGAGTAGGATCTAAGGAGGCTGGGAGTAGACATTGTTTTATTTTATATTGTGGAACATGTTATGCATATTTTCTTGTATCCTTGATTTCTAGTTTTCTAGTGACATGACATTACATCATTACTATTCCAGCTGATACAGTTATTGTAATTCTAGTTTATCAATTACATCAGTTTGCTTCCTCTATTTATATTGCATCCACTATTTACTATTGACTTATATCTATTCTGTTTTGGTAAACTCTACTAATGAGGGCATAGTCTTCCCACAGACACACCCTAGGCCCTCACTGCTAGTTGGCAGACTTTGGCGTTCAGGAAGATGTGCTTGGGGCTATGTGGAACACCGGGCTCGGGGCACCTGTTAAGTGTCATGTGGGACTGGGTCATCACATTATCCTTTGATTGTAAATATATTATTCCATTAATAGAAAAAAATTATTGATATTATCATAATTTTCAAAATTGATAACAACGGTTTAAAAAATGATATCTTATAAAAAAATGACAAAAAAATTAATTTTTTTGAATATTTAATTCATACGTATAATCATATAATACTTAAATATTATCCAATTATAACCATTTGGTAATCAATTTTTTTTATATTTTTTGAAATTTAAAGAGTGCCCCTCTTATCTCTTAAAAAAGGGAACCTCTTCTTTTCATCTATCATACATTATGATTTTCTGGAACATTTATTCCTAAAAAACATCCTAAAATCCCTCCCCATATTCTAGAACTGTTTTACTATGAGTAATATAATACCAATAGGGATTAAGGTGGAAATTAATATAGGTTTTCTGAAGAAGAGGTGTAGTTCTTAACTGATCATTTTCGTTTTATTTATTTTTACACATCTATAAAATACTCTCCAAAAAATAATGACATAATAAAATATATATCACTTATATAATAATTTTTTATTTTGTTAGTGTAATATCCAATATCCACATCCAACCTCCATCAATTAGGAAAGAGATTTATCCTTCACGTGAATTTCGGACTACCACCTCATAGACCATTGTAAATTATTTTCCATTTCCATGTCTCACTACTGGTTATAATGGTTCATTTAATATATGTAAATATATAATTGAAATTCATGTTATATTTATCATTCTGGGGAATTAATATAATATCTATTTTTTTATCATTCTATGCACTAAAAAATGATGACATTTTTCAAGCATATGTGTGGACTACAACCTTCATGAAATGATGTCATTAATTTTTCATCACAACATCACATGGATAATATATATATAATTTTTAAATAATAGAAATAATATTATTATAATTAAATTATAATAATTTTGGAATTAAATATTAATATTTAATTTTATTCCCTAATAATTAATCATAAATAAAAATGTTACACATGGGTATGTATGACCAACCGTATCCATGATTATAACATAGTGAATATTTCATAAAAATAATTTAATTTTTTTTATGAAAGAATAATTTATGTATAAAAATTATTATATTTTTTAAAATAATATTTTAAATAGGATGGAACATTGACATAGATTTACCATGGACAACACACTGAAGTTGTTTGAAAACGTGGATTGAACATTCTTAGAGTACCTAACATTGACTTAAATGATTATGTAAATAACATTGTCATTAAAATAAATGAAATAATTGGATTATAGAAATGGTATTAATCTTATAAAAAATCTTAAAACAAATATTTGATATGACTTAATTTTACATGAGTTAGAGGACATACATGGGTAGTTTGGACTTAAGGTAATGAATTTCATCCCTATCTTCCATCATATAGAGAGATTTTATTTGTATACCCCAAATATATATTGTATGTTTTATATACTACCCATTTTACATGATAAATCCTAATTATCCATATTTTTATTATATTTATCATTTAATTTTATTTTTTTCATTCGTAGGTATTTTTATTGACATGATACCTATGTGATATAGACTTTGTGTTACAATCTCTATTATTTTCAGGATTATTTATGTTCAAGTTCCTAAGGGGGAATTCCTATGATTTAATTTTATGAAACCATACATATTTTATTCTACAGTGGTTATGAACTGCTATTTATATGTTTAATTTCCATGTCCTCCATTATTGATTATTGAATCATCAAGGATGTAAATTTTAAGTGATATCAATCATGTATCATCTTTTAGATTAGAATATTTCTTTTCAACATTCATTTTTTTATAAATTTGTTTCACACAAGTTATCTTTAAATATAAATAATTTTCTAAAAATATTTTACATGATAATCAAAATTATTTTAAAAGTATTTAAATAGATATTTCTCAACATTTTCATAGTGTTTCAATTGTGACCCCCTTTTATAATTGGTTTGAAAATATTTATTAATTTTTCAACATTACAACATGAACTGAATTTCCCATCCTAATGACCATTATTTTCATTTAATAGTCCTCTATATGTTTCTATTTTTATTTTAAATGAAAATAATTTTGACAATAATTTTTGAACTTTTGGGTTTTTAAAATTAATTTTCAATGTTAAAAGGCTTTTTTCCTAGATAACTACTTTAATGATATTTTAATAGAATCTCCATTAATCAACATCAACATCCTACGATCATAATTATGCTTCGGTTGTGATGTTTTCTATTATTACCTTAAATAAAATTTGTCTATAGGTATTATGATTGTTTCATAGATATTTTTACGGGACCAGTTATTTTTATATTAGATAATTAAGTTATAAAATGCATAATAGTTATTTTAAAGAGTTTTATGACGAGATACATTATCTGTGTACTATATTATTGCTATTTTCATATAAATTATTCATAATTTTTTGTCCTGATATAGTATATATGATGGGTTCACAAAGATAGTTCTTTAATTAATTGGATAATTAAATTTCATATTGGTCGTATAGTTATTCCAAATTTTATGGATTTTTGTATGGGCTATTTAAGTGTTCAATAAATATATAATATTCCATGATACCAATAATTTTTTTATTCTTTCTAATGATTTATAATGATTATATTTATAAATATTGACATCACATGGATTATGGTAATTTATTCCCATTACTCTTTCATTTCATAAAGTTTTATTTCTAATTTTATGATTGATGATCTTGTAATAGAATTTTATAAATTATATAATATTATGCTCATGCACATTGAATATGTCATCATACCATTATGATCATCTTATTCTCATTGATGAATTTCAATTGGTAATGTTCATATTTACTATTACGATGAATTTGATATCACCGTACTTATGTCTCACATTCCCTAGGTGATAAAGACTGATGATAAATATTTTTACTCAATAAATATATCATAAGTGAAGAATTGTATAGGATATGTTAAAGGCTTTATATAGAATATAAAAATATGGGTATACTAGTAGACATACTCTATTGAATTGATTAGTGTTTTTATATAATATTTTTTTCATAATTCTATAAAACTCTAAAACTAAAAAGGTCTATGGGTAAGAATGTGATCAAATATTTCCTTTTGATTTTATTAGTTTTTTTATGGATAAAATGTGGACATGTTTTTTTATCAAACCAGAAATGTTATGTTTTTGTTTTTATCTCCAGATCCGTATGTTAGAGATTCAGGTTTGGTACAAGAATAATATTAAATAAGTTATAATTTTATTATAAATGTTTTTATATATTATATGAATTTTTCATATCAAATTTATAATATATGTATCAAAATTTAATGTCATATATTTACATAAATGTTTTATATGATGATTATATGATATAGTTCATATTAATAATAAATATATAGTATTAATATCTATTTGTTTATGAATTTTAAATATTTCACAGATAAATTATAATGTGTTGGAAATTTATTTATTTAGGATTTTTCCAAATTTTTTATCTTAGAAATAAATTTATTAAATAATCACATATATTTTATTATTTATTGTTTAACTTATACAAATAAATTTTTTATATGACAAATGGATGTCTGGTTTAAGTGAAATATGATTAAAGAGCTTCATTAAATTACAAAAAATGCATTTAGGATGTAATATATTAGGAATGGTAATCGATTTATTATTTTTTATACCATAAAATTTTCTTATTAAAGATTTATGACCTTTAATTAAGAATTTATTAATTATTTAAAATATTAGGTTTTATAATTATAAGGAAATCATGGTGTGACTTGAGTGTTAATCCATTGGTATTCGGAAGTGGGGTCATACCCCTCACCGACATGGGAGCATAAGAATCATTATTAATTCTTATGATTTCAATATTTTACTACTAGACTTTATTTATATGGATTTTGATTTCATATGATTCTAAGGATTTAAATTAATGTGTTTCATATACCTAATAAACATAATGAATTAAATATTCATAAATATAGCTTGTTTTTAGTTATGTATAATAACACAAACTATGAGTTGTATAAAGTGTTACACATCAATATGGATTGATAATTATAATTTGGTAGATATAATAAAGATATAAAATGAATAATTCAAATCATTAATACCTATATGGTAAATTTGTGGGATTTAATTAAGAAAATTTAAAATCCCATTTAAAATACCATGTTTTTTTATTTCTTGTTAAGAAAAAACATGTCAATTACTTCATTATATAACTAAGTAAGTTCATGATAATGATTAATGTTTATGGGTTATTTTACATAATTCATCGATGAAATGGATATCCCTAAGAGTTATATGACAAAATCCCACTATGTTATTCAGGTCACACATGGCTAGAAAACCCTATGATAAATCCATAAAATTGATTTAACAAGGGGTTTACCACTGAACTATATTAGAGTCACTTTTGATAATATTTTAATTATATCCCACATTAATAACAATTTTTTGATAGGATTTATATTGTGTATTAATTACATTATGAATTTTTTATCTTAGATAACTAATTAGTATTATGTAATTTAAAATTTCTCACCATATTAAGTGGATAAAATTTAATATAATTCCTTATGAAATTAATGTAAAACTTGATAATCATATGAAAAGTTATTTTATTATAGGTAAAATCCACCATCAAAATCAATCATGGTTTTGACATCAATATTATAAAAGGATTAGTTTGGTGGAATAAAATAACTAGAGAACTACAAAAACTTAAGAATCAACCATTTGAAAGAACTGACATTACGTATGTTAAAAAAATTCCCTCCTAGGTGAAAAATGTTAATTACGTTCAATAGAAAGATCTATATATCCAAATATAAAGAATAAAATAATTCATTTTAGTTTACAAATAAAATATATAAAATATATTTGATCAAAGGAACAATCAATCAATGATAATGTAGTCAATATGATCGGATATATAACATACATTGAGAGAAAGAATATACCCTTTCATGCTTGATTTGGATATGAAATTTATTTTCAATTATGGTGAAAATGTTTTTAATTAAATAACTAAATTAAATAAACAATTTACTCAATGATATGAAAGTATTGAGGAAAACAATGTCATAAAGTAAATATTTAGGCACTAGTACTGTTAATATAGTATAGAGATTTTAATGAATTAGGAAGAGATTATATGGAATAATTGTCAACCAAGGCCCCTGATTCAAAAATATCTGGTTTTTAATTGAGGATCTTTGTTTCCTTGACTAAATTAATTTTATATAATATATAAAGGTTTATATGGAACCCCATATATATCACATGTCATGTGGTAATCCTATAAATATAAATTGATTTATTCCAATGTATATATTATACTAAATATATATATTTCAAATTTTATAAACATAAAATAGTTAAGAAACATTTGTTGGGTTGATTGTTCTTATATATTGAATCCATTTTTAGTATAAATGGTCACAATTAAGAAAATTTTAATTGTAATGGAATGTTTTGAGATTAGATAAATCTTAATAAAGGGTTTATTTTCACCTTATTTCACTTATATAATACTATATTATTTTTATAATGAATGTTATTTGAATAATTTGAAATAATATATTCAATTCACATTGTCTATGACTGATTAGATTAAGAATATAAATTTTAATTAAAGTAATGACAAAAGTAGTTTTATAGTAGATAAATGGTGTTTATCCATGATAATGTTTATAATATGTTCATTTATAATCCACTAATACATCATTTATAAATTTTATGGTGTAAATAAATCATATTCACAAAAGGGTAACTTGATTGTATCCGGAAATGAGTTCAACTCAATTCATAAATCTATTTTATTTTCACTAACTATATAAAAAACCCATTTATTGGATGATTTGACCATCTATCCTCACATATTTGTGAATAGATATTACACATTTGTAGTTTCCAACATTCCAAAAAATGGATCAAATCACTGATGGATATAATAGAATTGACATTTAAATAAATTGATCATGATATGAAATCCTTTATAGGTTAATGAGGATGAATGATCATGAATTATTACATGTGATACTAAACAAATGTTGATATTTATTTATGATCATGTAACTCAATATTTTAACAAAAAACTAAATTGAATCTTTAATAAATATAAAAAAACCTATTATATTCCCCATGAACTAAAAATTTAATTCATCCATGTTTCAATTAACAAAAATTAGGATCCATGACTGTCATCCACACGGTGATATGAAAATTACTTGTATAGAGTCCCTCTCAATGGTGGTGAAAATTAAATCAATAATAATGGATGTACTTACCATGGTAGTTTCCTTGATGGTGCTTCTTTTAGTGATACACATCCTAGTCATAAATTTTCTCCCAATGTAAATGTAAATTAAAATAATAATAAACCTTAACATGAGCCAAAATATATTATTCAATGTGAAGTCACATTATACTATCCTTTTTAGTGTTTCACTCTATTTAATGTCTGGCCAAAGGGAAAAACATCATTTGTTCCTCCATAAGACCTTTCAATATATGAGGGGGTAGAAATAACTATGAATGATTTGACAAAACATGTTTGTGTAGTGGAAAAATATAAAAACCACTTCCATTTTACCTTTAAAATACTAAATTTTACCACCAATGTTTAAAAGACGTACCATTATTTTTGAGAGTATACCACATCAAAAATCCACTATCATGTGTTCCTTCATTGGATATGTGTCCATACTAGTGACCTTTTATATGATGCTTAATGGTTTGTGTGGGTGATTAAAAACAAATAGAATGAACATGAATTTTAAATTGGGGAGAGTTATTATTATAATAAGTGCCTCTAGAAGGTAATTTTTTTATAGTGCACTTGGAAATAAACCAAGGTATTATTAGATACCCATAGGGTATGATGGCCTGACTCATGGCCCAGTAATTTTGATTCATGATGAATGGTATGAGACTAATGATGACGTATGATATTGAAATTTTAATACCTAAGTTTGAGGCGGGGAATCCTAAATGAGCGAATTCGTCCTTAAAATGGGGAGAGTGTAAAACACTAAAAAATAAGATACTTAAATAAAATCTATGTTACAACCAATATAAACAATATGAAAGTTTATTTTAATGATTTTACCTAACTATAACCCAAAATTAATGCATGTTTTACTTGTATTAGTCTCATCATTTTTGACCTACTTGTTTATTTCCTAGGGTGTGTGCGTGTGAGGAAAAAACATGCTAAAAGAACATTTTTTTGGAATACGGGGAATGTTATTAGTCTGAAAAGTGAAACACATGTGTAATATCATGTTTTGTTCTAGGGAACCATCCATGGTATTATAATATTCCTATGTGTTTAGATGAATATGTTTATATATTAGAGAGCTAATATGGTTTAAGAATAATACACCATGATCTGAATAGGTCTAAGAACCATTCAAATTAGATTATATTTGTTCAAAAAGTATGTGTAAAGAACATACAAGAAACAATATATTGGTCATGTTGGGGAATAACGGAACATAATAATATATCATTATAATGATATTTTGGTATGAATATGTATCATCTCATGATTTAATATTTTGCAGGACATTATATGACCTCAAACCAAGAGTCTATCCATATTAGGGATATGTTGATAACCTCTAAAAATTTGATGATATGTGTAGCTATATTGACCTGCTTTTTATACCATTGGTATAACATTAGAATATTAAATAGAATTATTTAAACAAACTCAAAATTATCTACCAAACCATTAAAGAAGATTCATCCCCAGTACACATTAAAGGATGGGTTGAATTGATGGCATTTTATTTTACCCCAATCTAAAGGTAGAAAAATAATCCTTGTAAGCTGGCCTAAAATGTAATCTATTTGTGTTTTACCCATGTCATTGATAATGGTGTGGTAACTATTCTAGCCAAGAATTTTTTTGTCTACAAAAAAAGAGAAAATGTACTCAATATGAATTATAGAACAATAATTCAATTTATTGAGACCCCATAAAAGTGAATTAGGGGTAAAACAATATTTGAGACAACAATATTAATGTAGAAAAAATTCTAATAGTAGATATATTTAATTTTTCATAGATATAGAATATTCTCCACTTATCTCTGTCTAGAATAATATCATGAGAGGCGTGAAGAGATATGGAAACAATAAAATAGAAATACAATAGAAACACCAACCTGAATGGTTTGGGGATTTTTTTCCATCCAACACACTTAGAATAATTAGATATAAAGATAAGTAGTTCTTAATTTTGACAATATAGAAGAAAACCATTTATATGGGGATGGGGGTACTTTTTCACTCAAATGTATGAGTTTTAATTTCTATAGACTAGTGGTAGACATGTAAAATGCTTCCCAAGGTATACATCACTTATAATTTACAAAACCCCCTTTAGATAGAAAAAATTTAGTAATAGTTATGAGAAATACACATATAATATGTATCCAAGAATATCCTCCCACTTATTCCTAGTGGTATAACTAAAAATACTAGCAGAAGAAATATAACGTCTATAAATAAAAATGATCTCGAAGGAAAATAGTGGATGATTATTATTTAACCCGCCAAAATATTATGGTAATTATGATTCCCCACATTACTCAATTATAGATGAGAATTTGTTTCTAGAATAATGGTTTATGTTACATAATGTTATTAGTAAAATAATAATAAATATTATAGATAATTGAACTGATTGATAGTGAAAAAAGAGTAGATATCTATAATAAAACTAGTTTATATAAAAGTATGATAATTATGAATCATTAACAGATATCAAATACATAAATTTGATATATGATGTCATCTATAAATCTTAAATCCACCCTATCATCATGGTACTGTAATAGAGAAGGGGAACAATGTTGAAATTTACAAACCCTACCAACCACTCGAAGATGATAAGGATATTTATAATAAGAAATATTTACCCGTTTTGAAATTAAAATTTTATAATAGAAACTAGTAAATATAGATATGCTAATTGAAAATATAGACATAGAATTTACATAATATTCTAACGATGTAAAGTATCCTTATGTTGAATCCAATCAATAAGAATA
This sequence comes from Viscum album, assembly GCA_963277665.1. Lineage (NCBI taxonomy): Eukaryota > Viridiplantae > Streptophyta > Magnoliopsida > Santalales > Viscaceae > Viscum > Viscum album. Next base: position 1,849,024,951 of record OY728150.1, read on the forward strand.
AAATTTCAAAAAATGAGAGAATAATTGGTGCATCTAGAAAAATTAATGATAAATCAAACATTAAAACTAATTAATATGTATATAATATGTTCCCTCTAATAAGGAAAAAACACTCAGTAATTCATGAAAGTATTCACAGACTAACTCATGCATGTTTCTAGACTAGGATAAATGTTTCCCAAATATATCATGTTTATGAAAACTTATCTACTTTTAAGTTTTCCATTGTATTAACACCTTATGAAATTAATGATTCTATTACAATGTAATAGAATTTAAACGTTCTTATTGTGCACTGGTTCAGATAGAATGGAATCCATACCAAGAGTTAGTGGATTCAATCCACCTACACTCAACATTATAAATCTCACATTTTAAATAATTACTAGTATGAGAGAGCTGGAGTAGTACCAAACTCACAAAATCCTTATTTTATCTAATATTTCGAATTTTCGAGAATAAATAAGTTACAATGCTAGGATTTTTCATGAATCTATTAAAGGGATATATATATATATATATATATATTCATACCAGATCCTTTTAGATACAATGATATATAAAAGAAATTTATGTATCATTTAACCTTGACACCAATGAATAAATGAATTATTCACCTCACAAGATATAAAAAAATTTATAATATAGGGGAATAAGATTTATTTATATGTGAAATGGTAAATCTGATTTCTTGCATATGAAATAAATAGTATAAAATTTTCCATAAATTCATATAAAGAATCTATATGAAAAGTAAAAAATAGTGATGATTTTTATGATATATCTTGAGGGGTTTATTGTGTCTTTCATAATAACATAGTGGTTGAAATATTACCATAGGTGATTGAATTCCAATTTTCACCAAAATCATAATGAAATTATTATTTTCTTAGATAAATGAAATTATAGTTATCACTCTGAAAGTGGCGTCAATATCCTCTAATTCTATAGAAGCTATATGATATACCAAACTTCATCCTCTTGAGAAATATACGCTATTTTGGTGCCTTATTTAATATACACATGATTCAATGAAGGTGAAAATAAATTTTAAACATGGAAAACAACTGAAATAAATTATATCCCTTATAGAATGAAAAATTAATTTGATAATTCATTGCTTCTTAAGATAAGATCTTATTTACAATACTATTGATCAGAAATCCCAATGTGGAAAGCATGAATGATTTCCTAAATCATCACACCTTCCATAAAATATTAGGGAACACCATAAAAGAATTATTTTTTTCAATGATTAAGTATATACATTGGTATATTAAAATTGAGTAACCTTAGAAAATCACATAGAAATTGTATTTTATAAATATTTATATACATTTAATGAAAAATAATTATCAAAATATGACATCTCAAAGAAAAATTTGGAACTGGTTGATAACCAGATGACACAAAATTTTGTTAAACACACACATTCAACATTCAAGGAATGGCCAAATAAACATGTCAATACCATATTATTCTCTCCACCTCCAAGAAAATTATTATAAAATCTAAAATAATTAATAAATTTATATAACTTATGATGATGAAATAAATAATAGGAAGAGAACACCAAAAGAGAACCTAATAAACATATTATCATATAGATTTTCTACCACCCTCAATAAATGAGGGGAACCCCCACACCATAGGGAATTTTATATGGAGGAGGAGTCATAGTGTGGTAATTTCTGTCATTTTAACCTAATATACCCATTAAATAAAATAGTTTGTACCAAATAAGTAGAGTTCCACGCTAGCTGATGTAAATAGGGATATAAAGGCAAGTAAGACACAACCTATGAATACTGGAGTTATTAGGTATTATTCTAAATGAAATAATATATGATTCTAAAACTAAGAGGTATGTGATTAAGGGAAGCTTAAAATAATATAATCCAAATCATGAGTCTATTAGGACACACCCTACCCCTATTGATTAGGTTCATTATTATCAGAGGAGAAAAACCTAACTAGTTATCAAATATAGATTGACCAACTGATCCTAAGCCACAAACAATTGAAATACAACTAATTATAACACATTTAGGGTATTATTATCATAACTATCCAAGTATACCATGCCCCCTACTAAGGAATAATCACATAGTAGAAGGAATATACAACCAAATTATAGGAATGATGTATTGAAAGATATATCAATTATTCATGAATGAATTTTAAATTTAGACAAACCCATCATTTCAAAGATCTTATATAATTTATCATTGAAGCCTTTCAAATAACATAAGTATTTTATATTGAAGTGGTTGATTCTAATAAATATCATATAGAAATGGGATACATTAAATTACACACCTTAATCCTCTTTATGTAGAATGATTTAGAATCTTATATATTGGGTAATACCTTTCCATAATATATTTCAAGAGAGCATGATTTTTTCAAAATTCATTGATCACTTATTGAAAATGGTTTCAGAATCAACCTATTTCTGATCGATACTCTCTGATATTTTTTGGTATTTGTAGGACGATATGCCTCCTTCAAATTTTAATATCTGGAGGTCTAATATGAGTAAACAGATTCCACTAAAAAATATTAATTTCAATATTTTGTTTAAATCCGTAATATAAATTGTTGAGTTTATAGTGGATATAAAATAAATATATATAAATTTCTTGAAATTAAGACCATGAATACTGATGCATATAAATGTTCCCTCTTCTTATAAACAATTTATAATATATTGAACTGATAGGAATGTAGTGGATCACTATGATGATAACTCCCACATTGGGTCTTATGAGTCTTCATGAACAAATTAATTATACTAAAAAAATGTTAATAGTCCATTGGTGAATGATACAACATAAATATCTATCCATTATTGTTAAAAAGATACTCTAATTAATCAAAAGAAAATTTTAAATTAAAATATTTTACTTCTTAACTATCTTAATGGTCAAACAATATCATTATTGTGCGATGGAAGGATAAAACTATCTAGGGGAATAAATCCAAAAAATAACCTTTTAACTTGTGTTTTAAATGTATATATATTTATTAAGACACATATAATAATAAAATAATAGATTACTAGGTGAAACATGTTATGTAATATTCATACTGAGCATATATAATAGCACATAGGCATCATTATTATCTAGTAAAAAACATTATTTATTTCATTGTATAGAAATGTATCATTATATAGGAACCCATGTGTTAGGTATGTTCAAATATATTCTCATGGTATCTACACGACTCATTGACCATGGAAATATTTATACAAGTTTGAAATCAATGGGGATTACAATACTTCTATAATGATTCTTGATTACCAAGAAGTGTCTTGGTATTTCATTCTTTATGACTACATGGAAGAGGATCTCAATGATACTATATAAATTTTAAAGGAAGGTGTTTCATCCAATATAATATAGGTCACGAAAGAAAACGTAGTTATTGGGGAAAAATATTTCTCATATTGATATATTTTGTGATGAATACTAATTTAAATAAATAATACATCACATTTCTCAAACAATACTAATACATATGAGCATTTAATTACATTTACATATTGGGTTTGGAATCCAAGGTATACATTCACCCAAAAATATTACTGACTGACCACCATGGTTAGAAATAAATGGAGGGAAAGAAACAAACTAAAATTGATTCAATGTGGAATACATGTATGATAATAATATTAGATTAATTTTTAATTTATATTACGAGTATCTAATGCATCTTGAATGATATTTTCTTATGAAAAATAAAATCGGGAACATATGGATTTGTATTTTTATCCTGAATTTTTACTACAAATTTCTAAATGACCATTTCAAGATCCCAATCATAAATCTACTGATTTATGCAATAACATTCATTATAGAAATATAATTCATGGATTGATATTTTGGATAACATATGATTTAAATGAAAACTAATTATAAATAACTCTCTATATTTAGGTATCCCTAAGGGGAATATTTTTAGTGAGTGATTCCTTATATCTTGACGAGTGTTGGGTTTACAAACTAGAATCACATGCACCATATCATTAAAATATTTCAAGAGAGTACAATGTAATATTAATCAATTGTTCTAGTCGTCAAGTACCCTATGTGTAGAAATCAACATCCTAACCTCAAAGAGGTTTTTACCACATCTAATTAAATATCTTGATGTTTAACCTTAAAAATGATTATTCATGTTTTAATCACGAACATTAATTAGTTTAATGGGAGTTTTTCATTATATTAAAGTAGAAAATGATAAATATAATGTAATAAATGATACTCCCGATCCACAAAACCATCGATAATAGTAAATAAATTAAGGGATCATTTCTTAAAATAGGAATTTGATTAAATAAAATGATGAATAATGTAAACCCATCATGACAATGAAGTATCTAATAGAAAAATATCAATGGTATGATAAATTTAATATCTATTATCATTATTTTATATAATTAATTTTTCACCAGCCCCCTTTCAATTACACCTATAATATGGAGACCCCATATCCTATATGTGGAAACTGGGAATCAATTGTGTGGTTCCTTCCATTCCATTAATAATGAGACATGGAAGTGAATTTTCCTATACTAGAACATTTAAATGAATCATGATGATAAAAATTTATAACTATAATATCAATAAGAATTTCATTTTATTTATATTATTGTTTTAAAATATTATACATTACTTGAAATATCATTAGATACACATAAATCACATTTTTTCCATGAAAATACATCCATGTACACCTAGTTATTGAATTTCCCATCAGTAATATGGGATATCATACTGAATAAATATCAAGACACATTTTTATCATAGAAGATAATATAATGGAATTAATTTTCAGATATCATGGAAGCATACCTTTCCACATTGCAATATTTAGTGAGAAAAAAACTCTCAGATTAATAGGTATTTCTTCCAATGATAATTATAAGACAAATTTAATTTTATTTGAGGGAAATTTAAAACTTCTAGTTGGGAAGAGGATGTAGAACCCAAAAATCAACCGAGACTATTTGGGAATGTATTAAATTCTTCTAATATGGATCACTTTCCCTAAACATTACTATTAATTTAGGGGAGTACCAATAGCGAGGAAGAGTACTTAGATCTCATAATAGGGATGGATTTTTTTGTTATAGATTATATTTTCATTTTTTAACGTCAAGTGAAATCTTGAGATTCTGATCATCTAAAAAATTACAATATATTCCATTAATAAATATGAGTTAATCACCTAATTTACTGCATTATCGAGTTTATTTAATAAATTCCTTTGTGGCATGTGCTGTCTCACATTATATACTAAATATTATTAATGAAAAGTCATTATCTAATCATTCCACTACCCTTGAATATCCAAATCAAAATTATATGAATATTTTTATCATTGGTTGAAGAGATATCACATAGGTTTGACTAAAAATATGACTGAAATAAATGACCACGATATCACCTAAGGAAATTGTGTTTCTATGTCATTAGTGGTAAAAAACAATAAATATTTTTCTCCTATATTAGAATATTTTGATATTTGTTTCTTTCTATAAGATCAAGAAATGGGGCACATGATCCATTGGTGAGGAGTAAATTATTTTCCATTATGATGGTTAAAACTCAATTTCTATTTTCTAAAAACAAGGAATTGATTGGGTCCTCCAAAGGTGCATCGATACAAGAATGACCCTCACTATCATGTAGTAAATCCATGATTAAGCCTTTGATTCTCCTCAATGAACAACCAATATCTTCCAACATTTAATATAATTTTGTTATTTTTCTCCTTAAATGATGCATGATTGTATAGAATTCAGAAATGGTTTAACATGTGTTGGATATATTTTAAAATCATTTATAATCACTCATAGTTATATTGAACCACTAAATACACCTATTAATTTTATGTTTTTGGGGATATATGACAAGGGAACAAATAATCTATTTACATATAGGTAGCTCAAGTTGATCCTCATTTCCAATGAAATCTTATTAAAGGGTTCCAAATTTATACATATAAAGGAATACGTATCAAAGGATATGAAAAATTGTTTGAATTCTGGTGAGCTTAAAATATTTTGAGTTTATCATAAAATCACATGATGAGATTTCATGATCTTTTCTGCATCTATATTGATGAAACTATATTTAGAATAAAACATAAAATCTAATAACTAACCCCACTAAAATATGAAAAAAAACTAATAGATAAAGGAATTTAATAATTATCTATCAAATATCCACTAGAATATAATGTAAAATGATAAAAACTATTCAAATGAGAACCCCAATCATGATTTGTGGTCAGAAAACTCTATTGAAAATAATTCCAAAAATGGTACACATAATTTTGTGGTGTGTGAGAGAATATAATATTTCCTCTTAAAGTTTATATTCCTTCACATAATATAGCTATTTTTTATTGATGATGTAAAGATCAATTGTCATAGTTTTTTTTGAAATGTTATAGTGTCTTGATGAAAAAATGTTACACAGCATAAAGAACCTAGAGGTTCACCAACACAGTGTCACATGAGCATTCAAAAAAAAGTTTCACATACATTAATTTATATAAATTTAATATGTGTTAATATTTTGAAAACAAATAATATATTGTATGAAACTACTAAATGAGTAATATAAATTATAAAGACCATACATTATCCATATTCCGACACTAATAGAGCATATAAATGTATCAATTTTCTATTACATAATATTTTTATTGAATTTGTACATGAGATGATAAATATGGATTTCTGTATTTCACATAAAAAGAATAACCACTAGTTTTACTTACTCCAATACCCTAATCTATGTTATTGTTTGTCCCAATATCATTTCATGTCAGGTCTCATCATGAATCTCTATGAAAAGACGAAACCATTTCATTCCCCTCTTGATCATAAGCTATATATGGGTAGTTTCTTCTTTATTGATATATATATATATGGGTCGTATCTTATGATATTTTGTTATATGCATTGGTTTAATTTTTTTTACCTAAACCAAATTATAAATTCCAATTTTTCTTCCACCATTTCAGTGTATGTCCCATTAATTCCCTTTGGGTTATCTTATGTTGATAGAATAATGGTATTAAAATATATTTTCTTATAATGATGAATTTATTCAATTAAACTCTACCAACATATATAGTAAATATCAAGCAACCAATATTAGACCCATTAATAAATTTTTATTTACATATATTTCACTAATAATATTTTATTGAAATATATGAATGGTTGGGCTAAAATTATATCATTATAACTGTGAAATAAAACTCATTTTAAAAATCAAACCATTTATACCTTTAATATTCTTAACAAACCCAAAACCATCTCAATTATCAGAAATGCATACATTTATTCAAAATGTACCAAGTTGTCATAGTGATGGAATTTATGTAACATATATGGATAATCTACAACTATTTAACATCATGTATTTATCACAACGAGATGATTAATTAATCCTATAGAAATTTTAAAATATTTTAGTAGAGATAAAAAATGATTTCCGATAAAATTCATCCGTAGTAGTATAATCTAATTTCATATTAATCATCTCAATATAAAAACATGTTCAGTGGTCAACTAGACCTACCCACTGTCATTTCATTATTTCCATATTAAAAATATCCAATTTAAAATTTATCCCACCATTCATCCTTTATTTAAATATGTTAAAATTAATTTGGTTCTCAAACCTCCATAAGTATTGAAACATTTCTCTCCCATTTAGTTGTCTGTAATAAAGTCACCTAAATTGAACCAAGCCATATATTTTCATTTTCTGGATAACCTTAACCTATATAATCATGCGCCATGTTGTTGAATACCAATTTGAGTGACACTTTGGTATAAAAACTATATTAGAATTTTTTTTAACTCTCCCATTAACTAAGGTTTCATGATTCAACACATGAATCCTCATCCCCAATGACTTGATATCAACTGTGTTGCAATATTTTCATCACCACCTTATATTTGGGAAAGTTTTCTAACATTAAGATTTATCAATAAATTATTTTATGACATTCAACATTAAAAATTTTCCTCACTTTAATCATTCCTTTGTAATATTAATTCTATTTTTATCTTAAAAAAACTATATGGCGTTAAACATCAATATAACATTGGTTAATGTTGTGTGAATTTAGAATTCAGTCACCCATGGACAAAAATGTTTAACCATAAATATAATAATACCTTGGTATGAGAAATATTATTGTAAAATAAGAGGACTATTCCTTTTAGGTATTCAGTTATAGTGATGGGATCTCTTCTCATATAAGGTCAATCAAACCCTTGTCACTATATCAGGGGTACTATATCTTCTATTCTATGTTAAATTCCCATAAACAATAAACATCCAAATATTTTTCCCCCTAAATAGATTTAATTCAATTCAATATTGGGAGTTGGGGGTGTAATTTTTAATTTTCTGGTAGAAATAGGAAAAATGCAATTTTTAAGTGCACGTTTTTTACTAAACATAAGTTAACCATGAAATATTTATTTTTGAGATTTAGTGGATTTTATTAGAGTATGACTATGGTTTATCAAACCCTATTTCCTATCCAAAGTGATTATGTGAATTTTTCTCCAATTTTAGTAACCATGACTGGTTTCCACATGATTTGACAAACAATGTGTCTTTCCACAACAAACCATACGTGAAGGTTGTCAGATAATAGCGCACACCACAAGGTTATTACATAATTTGTTAAAACAAAAATATTAACCATGAAACTTGATTTGAGCCTTTTAAAATGGAAGCACTCATTTATTTACATTTTCATTTAAATACCTAATCAAATCCTAATTTTTCAATACATCCAACAAGACCTTCCAGGATTCCATATAGGCTCTATTATTCAATTTCTTGTTGATCATTGATCATTATTGTTGGATCCCATAGATATATATATGGTTTATAGTAGTTTCCATCTATAAATTATGGATCTACCACTAATATATTATCATCACTATATCATGGAATTCTATATAGGTTATGGTGACATAATTTATGGTTTAAAAGTATAATTTGTTTTATTCACATGGATACTAGATTTTGAGTATCAGACCACATTATTTCCAATCTCTTATTTTAATGGGGGGTATGTTTCCACCATTGATGAGTCATGTTTCTCTATAAATCGGTGAAAACTCAGGAAGTACAATAATTTCATGTTAAATACTTTGGTTCTGATTAAGAACATTATTTAATGTTTTCATTTTGGCATAAAAACGTGTTCTGAATGTGTTTATATTTAATTTTTTTTAAATTTTGGGTTTAAAAACAATTCAATTTGAATTTGATCCTAAATTTAATTTTCAAACATGATATTAGTGAATCATTACATTAAATATAATATTTGAATTTTGATAATATTTTATTCAATTATTTTTAAAAAAAATCATATTTATATCCTTGGATGGATCGGGTTATGTTATATACCATCCTTAGTGGGCACGAAACCACTAGGGGTAATTATTATTTAGTCGGAAGATGATGGGAGGAATTGATATATGTTTTATTCACATTATTCCTAGTTTCATGTTCCTTTATGTGTCCAAGAACATATTTCAATAAAACAAATCTGTAATTGTGGTTTTAATACATGATTTAATTAATAACTATATCATTTCAATCATTATTATTATAAGTTATTTCCTAGTTTTTTTGTTATGAATTTTTACAATCATTTTTGTCATTATCATATTCTTGAATATTTTAAACATTTAATGTTTTAAATGAAACCAAATGATATTTTCATTTAATATTTATTTAAAAATTGTTTTTTACAAATCAAGTACCAAAGGTTTCACGGTGTTAAAATTATATATATATATATATATATATATATATATTCTATTTGGCTTTGTTATCACACCCATATTATCCCATTGGGTAATTATAATTCATTTTTGAAGGACATGTAATGTGAAGGGAATCAGTTTTCTCAATTATATCTCTTGGATTATTTAATAATACTAATATGAAAGATGGAGGGTGAGAGTTGGTCACACAGATATTATTTCTAGTTATTTTTTTATTCTTTTTTTTAGTCATTGTTTCCTTGTTCTTGCATGTCTCCAGTTTGTGTTATTTTCTTCAATATTGGACTCTAATTGATTCTATTATCATGTTATACAAGAAATTTTTTGTGGTATATTTCACTTTAAATTCATTCCCAAAGATTTTTATATTTATAACCAGGTTCTATTTTACATCCCATGGTGATCAAGAATGTTTTTTGAGTTTTTGTAGAACTATATTAGGTGGAATGTTAGGTTTATCCATGTTTGTTCATCACAAAATAAATTTAGATCTATACCCCGTAGAAAGTGTGATGAACACATATTTTTTCGGATTTGGGTTTTATATACGGCAGTAATGACATATCGTGTTTAAAGGGTTAAATTTATAGTAGATTATTTATCACAAACTTTCATGATTCTAATTGAGTTATCATGGTAATTTTAGATTTAATTTTTGTTTCATGATATCATTGAGTTATGGTTTAATAAGATGACCATTGATTTTCATTAGTATGTATTGATCGTATTGGGGTTTTATTCTTGATATGAGGTGTAAAATTAAGTAAGAATCAAGTTTTGAGGATTATTTGAATTATATGACAAATAATGCAGTGAAAAAACACTTGATTTTGGAAATGTTCAGGAATTGGTTTAATACGATGCACATCATTTTCAACCATTTCCCCAGGTCATGTATGGACATCACATCCAATTATTTTTTGTTTATAACACCTGATTCATGAATTATTTTATTGACTCTCATTAATGGGATAATAAAAAAAAAAATTATGTATATATTGATATCAATAAATAGTTTTATAAATATATATTTCTTTATTTTTTTGTGAATGTGAATATAATTTAGTTCTATGAGTAAGAAGGGTTTAATGAAAAAAATGTTTTTCGTAGTAAAATTGAATCTATATTAATTTCAAATAATATGTTTCTTGGATCCGATCTTCTTTTAATAATTTATGAATAATAATAAAATCATGTAAGATTATTTTATTTTAAAACATACTAATGATCTTCATGGAAAAATTTCACACCATTAAAAAATAATTTCAATTATCTTTTAAAATTTTTAAAATAAATGTTTGGTTGTTATAATAGTTTTGTAGGTTGTTTTTGGTTTTAATGAAACAAAATGACATTTTTTTCAACATGAAATCTGTAAAACAAAATTTGAATATGAAAAGATAAATAATATGACTAATCTAATTATAATAGAATAATACTTCTATAAAATGATTCATGAAAAAACAATATTTCTTGTTTAAATAATAGTTTATATTATATAATTCCAGATACATAGAGTTTAATTTAGGATAAAAGATTAATCATATTTAATTCATTTTCATGAATTGTAAAAGGATTATCCTATTGATGGATGAGTTGTGAAATATACATCATTTTTATTTATCTAGAGAATTTATAGAGTTTTAATTTAAAAATGGCTTCTTTGTTGGACTCGTTTTAGAATGATTTGTGAAGGATTCCAAAATTTATAGTTTTTGAATGAGGTCTCTAATGTAGAAAAAAATTCTAATAGTAGATATATTTAATTTTTCAAAGATATAGAATATTCTCCACTTATCTCTGTCTAGAATAATATCATGAGAGGCATGAAGTGATATGGAAACAATAAAATAAAAATACAATAGAAACACCAACCTGAATGGTTTGGAGATTTTTTTCCATCCAACACACTTAGAATAATTAGATATAAAGATAAGTAGTTCTTAATTTTGACAATATAGAAGAAAACCATTTATATGGGGATGGGGGTACTTTTTCACTCAAATGTATGAGTTTTAATTTCTATAGACTAGTGGTAGAGATGTAAAATGCTCCCCAAGGTCTACATCACTTGTAATTTATGAAACCCCCTTTAGATAGAAAAAATTTATTAATAGTTATGAGAAATACACATATAATCTGTATCCAAGAATATCCTCCCACTTAATCATAGTGGGATAACTAAAAATACTAGCAGAAGAAATATAACATCGATAAATAAAAATGATCTTGAAGGAAAATAGTGGATGATTATTATTTAACCCTCCAAAATATTATGGTAATTATGATTCCCAACATTACTCAATTATATATGAGAATATGTTTCTAGAATAATGGTTTGTGTTACTTAATGTTATTAGTAAAATAATAATAAATATTATAGATAATTGAACTGATTGATAGTGAAAAAAGAGTAGATATCTATAATAAAACTAGCTTATATAAAATTATGATAATTATGAATCATTAACAGATATCAAATACATAAATGTGATATATGATTTCATCTATAAATCTTACATCCACCCTATCATTATGCTACTGTAATAGAGAAGGGGAACAATGTTAAAATTTACAAACCCTACCAACCACTCGAAGATGATAAGGATATTTATAATAAGAAATATTTACCCGTTTTGAAATTAAAATTGTATAATAGAAACTAGTAAATGTAGATATGCTAATTGAAAATATAGACATAGAATTTACATCATATTCTAATGACGTTATGTATCCTTATGTTGAATATACTCAATAAGAATAAAATTTTCAAAAAATGAGAGAATAATTGGTGCATCTAGAAAAATTAATGATAAATCAAACATTAAAACTAATTAATATGTATATAATATGTTCCCTCTAATAAGGAAAAAACACTCAGTAATTCATGAAAGTATTCACAGACTAACTCATGCATATTTCTAGACCAGGATAAATGTTTCCCAAATTTATCATGTTTATGAAAACTTATCTACTTTTAAGTTTTCCCTTGTATTAACACCTTATGAAATTAATGATTCTATTACAATGTAATGAAATTTAAACATTCTTATTGTGCACTGGTTCAGATAGAATGGAATCCATACCAAGAGTTAGTGGATTCAATCCACCTACACTCAACATTATAAATCTCACATTTTAAATAATTACTTGTATGAGAGATCTGGAGTAGTACCAAACTCACAAAATCCTTATTTTATCTAATATTTCGAATTTTCAAGAAAAAATAAGTTACAATGCCATGATTTTTCATGAATCTATTAAAGGGATATATATATATATATATCTTCTAACTGGATCCTTTTGGACACAATGATATATAAAAGAAATTTATGTATCATTTAACCTTTACACCAATGAATAAATGAATTATTCACCTCACAGGATATAAAAAAATTTATAATATAGGGGAATATGATTTATTTATAGGTGAAATGGTAAATCTGATTTCTTGCATATGAAATGAATAGTATAAAATTTTCCATAAATTCATATAAAGAATATATATGAAAAGATAAAAATAGTGATGATATTTATGATTTATCTTGAGGGGTTTATTGTGTCTTTTATAATAAAACAGTGGTTGAAATATTACCATAGGTGATTGAATTCCAATTTTCACCAAAATCATAATGAAATTATTATTTTCTTAGATAAATGAAATTATAGTTATCACTATGAAAGTGGCATCAATATCCTCTAATTCTATAGAAGCTATATGATATACCAAACTTCATCCTCTTGAGAAATATACACAATTGTGGTGCCTTATTTAATATACACATGATTCAATGAAGGTGAAAATAAATTTTAAACATGGAAAACAACTGAAATAAATTATATCCCTTATAGAATGAAAAATTTATTTGATAATTCATTGCTTCTTAAGATAAGATCTTATTTACAATACCATTGATCATAAATCCCAATGTGGAAATCATGAATGGTTTCATAAATCATCACACCTACCATAAAATATTAGGGAACACCATAAAAGAATTATTTTTTTCATTGATTAATTATATACGTTGGTATATTAAAATTGAGTAACCTTAGAAAATCACATAGAAATTGTATTTTATAAATATTTATATACATTTAATGAAAAATAATTATAAAAATATGACATCTCAAAGAAAAATGTGGAACTGGTTGATAACCAGATGACACAAAATTTTGTTAACCACACACATTCAACATTCAAGGAATGGCCAAATAAACATGTCAATACCATATTATTCTCTCCACCTCCAAGAAAATTATTATAAAATCTAAAATAATTAATAAATTTACATAACCTATGATGATGAAATAAATAATAGGAAGAGAACACCAAAAGAGCACCTAATAAACTTCTTATCATATAGATTTTCTACCACCCTCAATAAATGATGGGAAACCCCACACCATAGGGAATTTTATATGGATGAGGAGTCATAGTGTGGTAATTTCAGTCATTTTTACCTAATATACCCATTAAATAAAATAGTTTGTACCAAATAAGTAGAGTTCCATGCTAGCAGATGTAAATAAGGATATAAAGGCAAGTAAGACACAACTTATGAATACTGGAGTTATTAGGTATTATTATAAATGAAATAATATATGATTCTAAAACTAAGAGGCATGTGCTTAAGGTAATCTTAAAACAATATAATCCAAATCATGAGTCTATTAGGACACACCCTACCCCTATTGATTAGGTTCATTATTATCAGAGGAGCAAAACCTAACTAGTTATCAAATATATATTGACCAACTGATCCTAAGCCACAAACAATTGAAATACAACTAATTATAACACATTTAGGGTATTATTATCATAACTATCCAAGTATACCATGCCCCCTACTAAGGAATAATCACATAGTAGTGGAATATAAAACTAGATTATAGGAATGATGTATTGAAAGATATATCAATTATTCATGAATGAATTTTAAATTTAGACAAACCCATCATTTCAACGATCTTCTATAATTTATCATTGACACCTTTCAAATAACATAAGTATTTTATATTGAAGTGGTTGCTTATAATAAATATCATATAGAAATGGGATACATTAAATTACACACATTCATTCTCTTTATGTATAATGATTTAGAATCTTATATATTGGGTAATACCTTTCCACAATATATTTCATGAAAGCATGATTTTTTCAAAATTCATTGATCACTTATTGAAAATGGTTTCAGAATCAACATATTTCTAATCGATACTCTCTGATATTTTTTGGTATTTGTAGGATGATATGCCTCCTTCAAATTTTAATATCTGGAGGTCTAATATGAGTAAAGTTATTCCTTTAAAAAATATTATTTTCAATATTTTGTTTAAATCCGTAATATAAATTTTTGAGTTTATAGTGGATATAAAATAAATATATATAAATTTCTTAAAATGAAGCCATTAATACTGATGCATATAAATGTTCCCTCTTCATATAAACAATTTATAATACATTGAACTGATAGGAATGTAGTGGATCACTATGATGATAACTCCCACATTGGGTCTTATGAGTCTTCATGAACAAATTAATTATACTCAAAACAAATTTTAATAATCCATTGGTGAATGATACAACATAAATATCTATCCATTATTGTTAAAAAGATACTCTAATTAATGAAAATAAATTTTTAAATTAAAATATTTTATTTCTTAAGTATCTTAATGGTCAAACAATATCATTATTGTGCGATGGAAGGATAAAACTATCTAGGGGAATAAATCCAAAAAATAACCTTTTCACTTGTGTTTTAAATGTATATATATTTATTAGGATACATATACCAATAAAATAATAGATTCCCAGGTGAAACATGTTATGTGATATTCACACTGAGCATATATAATAGCACATAGGCATCATTATTATCTAGTAAAAAACATTGTTTATTTCATTGTATAGAAATGTATCATTATATAGGAACCCATGTGTTAGGTATGTTCAACTATATTATCATGGTATCTACAAGGCTCAATGACCATGGAAATATTTATACAAGTTTGAAATCAATTGGGATTACAATACTTCTATAATGATGATTGATTACCAAGAAGTGTGTTGGTATTTCATTCTTTATGACTACATGGAAGAGGATCTCAATGATACTATAGAAATTTTAAAGGAAGGTGTTTCATCCAATATAATATAGGTCATGAAAGAAACCGTAGTTATTGGGGAAAAAATATTTCTCATATTGATATATGTTGTGATGAATACCAATTTAAATAAATAATACATCACATTTCTCAAACAATACTAATACATATGAGCATTTAATTACATGTACATGTTGGGTTAGGAATCCAAGGTATACATTCACCCAAAAATATTACTGACTGACCACCATGATTAGAAATAAATGGAGGGAAAGAAACAAACTAACATTGATTAAAAGTGAAATACATGTATGATAATAATATTAGATTAATTTTTATTTTATATTACGAATATCTAATGCATCTTGAATGATATTTTCTTATGAAAAATAAAATCGGGAACATATGGATTTGTATTTTTATCCTGAATTTTTTTCTACAAATTTCTAAATGACCATTTCAAGATCCCAATCATAAATATACTGATTTATTCAATAACATTCATTATATAAATATCATTCATGGATTGATATTTTGGATAACATATGATTTAAATGAAAAATAATTATAAATAACTCTCCATATTTAGGTATCCCTAAGGGGAACATTTTTAGTGAGTGATTCCTTATATCTTGACGAGTGTTGGGTTTACAAACTAGAATCACATGCACCATATCATTAAAACATTTCAAGAGAGTACAATGTAATATTAATCAAATGTTCTAGTCGTCAAGTTCCCTATGTGTAGAAATCAACATCCTAACCTCAAAGAGGTTTTCACCACATCTAATAAAATATCTTGATGTTTAACCTTAAAAATGATTATTCATGTTTTAATCACGAACCTTTATTAGTTTCATGGGCGTTTTTCATTATATTAAAGTAGAATATTATAAATATAATGTAATAAATGATACTATCGATCCACAAAACCATCGATAATAGTAAATAAATTAAGGGATCATTTCTTATAATAGGAATTTGATTGAATAAAACGATGAATAATGTATACCCATCATGAAAATTAAGTATCTAATATAAAAATATCAATGGGATGATAAATTTAATATCTATTATCATTATTTTATATAATTAATTTTTCACCAGCCCCCTTTCAATTACACCTATAATATGGAGACCCCATATCCTATATGTGGAAACTTGGAATCAATTGTGTGGTTCCTTCCATTCCATTAATAATGAGACATGGAAGTGAATTTTCCTATACTAGAACATTTAAATGAATCATGATGATAAAAATTTATAACTATAATATCAATAAGAATTTCATTTTATTTATATTATTGTTTTAAAATATTATACATTACTTGAAATATCATTAGATACACATAAATCACATTTTTTTCCACGAAAATACATCCATGGATATCAAGTTATTGAATTTCCCATCAGTAATATGGGATATCATCCTGAATAAATTTCAAGACACATTTTTATCATAGAAGATAATATAATGGAATTAATTTTCAGATATCATGGAAGCAAACTCCTCCGCATTGCAATATTTAGTGAGAAAAAACTCTCATATTAATAGGTATTTCTTCCAATGATAATTATAAGACACATTTAATTTTATTTGAGGTAAATTCAAAAATTCTAGTTGGGAAGAGGATGGAGAACCCAAAAATCAACTGAGACTATTTGGGAATGTATTAAATTCTTCTGATATGGATCACTTTCCCTAAACATTACTATTAAGTTAGGGGAGTACCAATAATGAGGAAGAGTACTTAGATCTCCTCATAGGGATGGTTTTTTTTGTTATAGATTATATTTTCATTGTTGAACGTCAAGTGAAATCTTGAGATTCTGATCATTTAAAAAATTACAATATATTCCATTAATAAATATGAGTTAATCGCCTAATTTACTGCATTATCAAGTTTATTTAATAAATTCCTTTGTGGCATGTGCTGTCTCACATTATATACTAAATATTATTAATGAAAAGTCATTATCTAATCATTCCACTACCCTTGAAGATCCAAATCAAAATTATATGATTATTTTTATCATTGGTTGAAGAGATATCACATAGTTTTGACTAAAAATATAACTAAAATAAATGACCACGATATCACCTATGGAAATTGTGTTTCCATGTCATTAGTGGTGAAAAAACAATAAGTATTTTTCTCCTATATTAGAATATTTTGATATTTGTTCATTTCTATAAGATCAAGAAATGGGGCACATGATCCATTGGCGAGGAGTAAATTATTTTCCATTATGATGGTTAAAAATCAATTTATATTTTCTAAAAACAAGGAATTGATTGGGTCCTCCAAAGGTGCATCGATACAAGAATGACCCTCACTATCATGTAGTAAATCCATGATTAAGCCTTTGATTCTCCTCAATCAATAACCAATATCTTCCAACATTTATGAGAATTTTGTTATTTTTCTCCTTAAATGATGCACGATTGTATAGAATTCAGAAATGGTTTAACATGTGTTGGATATATTTTAAAATCATTTATAAACACTCATAGTTATATTAAACCACTAAATACACCTATTAATTTTATGTTTTTGGGGATATATGACAAGGGAACAAATAATCTATTTACATCCAAGTAGCTCAAGTTGATCCTCATTTCCAATGAAATCTTATTAAAGGGTTCCAAAGTTATACATATAAAGGAATACGTATCAAAGGATATGAAAAATTGTTTGAATTCTGGTGAGATTAAAATATTTTGAGTTTATCATAAAATCACATGATAAAATTTCATGATCTTTTCTGCATCTATATTGATGAAACTATATTTATAATAAAACATAAAATCTAATAACTAACCCCACTAAAATATGACAAAAAACTAATAGATAAAGGAATTTAATAATTATCTATCAAATATCCATTAGAATATAATGCAAAATGATAAAAACTATTCAAATGAGAACCCCAATCATGATTTGTGGTCAGAAAACACTATTGACAATAATTCCAAAAATGGTACACATAATTTTGTGGTGTGTGAGAGAATATAATATTTCCTCTTAAAGTTTATATTCCTTCAAATAATATAGCTATTTTTTATTAATGATGTAAAGATAAATTATCATAGTTTTTTTGAAATTTTATAGTGTCTTGATGAAAAAATGTTACATAGAATAAAGAACCTAAGGTTTCACCAACACAGTGTCACATGAGCATTCAAAAAAAAGTTTCACATACATTAATTTATATAAATGTAATATGTGTTAATATTTTGAACACAAATAATATATTGTATGAAAATACTAAATGAATAATATAAATTATAAGGACTATACATTATCCATATTCTGACACTAATGGAGCATATAAATGTATCAATTTTCTATTACATAATATTTTTATTGATTTTGTACATGAGATGATAAATATGGATTTCTGTATTTCACATAAAAAGAATAACCACTAGTTTTACTTACTCCAATACACTAATCTATGTTATTGTTTGTCCCAATATCATTTCATGTCAGGTCTCATCATGAATCTCTATGAAAAGACGAAACCATTTCATTCCCCTCTTGATCATAAGCTATATACGGGTAGTTTCCTCTTTATTGATATATATATGTATATATATATGGGTCATATCTTATGATATTTTGTTATATGCATTGGTTTAATTTTTTTTACCTAAACCCAATTATAAATTCCAATTTTTTTCCCACCATTTCAGTGTATGTCCCATTAATTCACATTGGGTTATCTTATGTTGATAGAATGATGGTATTAAAATATATTTTCTTATAATGATGAATTTATTCAATTAAACTCTACCAAGATATATAGTAAATATCAAGAACCAATATTAGACCCATTAATAAATTGTTATCTACATATTTTTCACTAATAATATTTTATTGAAATATATGAATGGTTGGGCTAAAATTAAATCATTATAACTATGAAATAAAACTCATTTTACAAATCAAACCGTTTATACCTTTAATATTCTTAACAAACCCAAAACCATCTCAATTATCAAAAATGCATACATTTATTCAAAATGTACCAAGTTGTCATAGTGATGGAATTTATGTAACATATATGGATAATCTACAACTATTTAACATCATGTATTTATCACAAATAGATGATCAATTAATCCTATATAAATTTTAAAATATTTTATTAGAGATAAAAAATGATTTCGGATAAAATTCATCCGTGGTAATATAGTCTAATTTCATATTAATCATCTCAATATAAAAACTTGTTCAGTGGTCAACTAGACCTACCCATTGTCATTTCATTATTTCCATATTCAAAATATCCAATTTAAAATTTATTCCACCGTCCATCCTTTGTTTAAATATGTTAAAATTAATTTGGTTTCCCAACCTGCATAAGTATTGAAACATTTATCTCCCATTTAGTTGTCTGTAATAAAGTCACCTAAATTAAACCAAGCCATATATTTTCATTTTATGGATATCCTTAACCTATATAATCATGATCCATGTTGTTGAATACCAATTTGAGTGACACTTTGGTATAAAAACTATATTTGAATTTTTTTTTAACTCTCCCATTAACTAAGGTTTCATGATTCAACACATGAGTCATCATCCCCAATGGCTTGATATCAACTATGTTGCAATATTTTCATTACCACCTTATATTTGGGAAAGTTTTCTAACATTAAGATTTATCAATAAATTATTTTATGATATTCAACATTAAAAATTTTCCTCACTTTAATCATTCCTTTGTAATATTAATTCTATGTTTGTCTTGAAAAAAATTATATGGCGTTAAACATAAACATTACATTGGTTAATGTTGTGTGAATTTAGAATTCAGTCACCCATGGACAAAAATGTTTAACCATAAATATAATAATACCTTTGTATGAGAACTATTATTGTAAAATAAGAGGACTATTCATTTTAGGTATTCAGTTATAGTGATGTGATCTCTTCTCATGTAAGGTCAATCAAACCCTTGTCACTATATCGGGGGTACCATATCTTCTATTCTATGTTGAATTCCCATAAACAATAAACATACAAATATTTTTTCCCCTAAATAGATTTAATTCAATTCAATATTGGGAGTTGGGGGTGTAATTTTTAATTTTCTCGTAGAAATAGGACAAACGCAATTTTTAAGTGCACGTTTTTTACTAAACATAAGTTAACCATGAAATATTGATTTTTGAGATTTAGTGGATTTTATTAGAGTATGACTATGGTTTATCAAACCCGATTTCCTATCCAAAGTGATTATGTGAATTTTTCTCCAATTTTAGAAACCATGACTGGTTTCCACATGATTTAAAAAACAATGTGTCTTTCCACAATAAACCATACGTGAAGGTTGTTAGAGAATAGCGCACACCACAAGGTTATTACACAATTTGTTAAAACAAAAATATTAACCATGAAACTTGATTTGAGCCTTTTAAAATGGAAGCACTCATTTATTTACATTTTCATTTAAATACCTAATCAAATCCTAATTTTTCAATACATCCAACAAAACCTTCTAGGATTCCATATAGGCTCTATTATTCAATTTCTTGTTGATCATTGATCATTATTGTTGGATCCCATAGATATATATATGGTTTATAGTAGTTTCAATCTATAAATTGTGGATCTACCACTAATATATTATCATCACTATATCATGGAATTCTATATAGGTTATGGTGACATAATTTATGGTTTAAAAGTATAATTTGTTTTATTCACATGGATACTGGATTTTGAGTATCAGATCACTTTATTTCCAATCTCTTATTTTAATGGTGGGTATGTTTCCACCATTGATGAGTCATGTGTCTCTATAAATCGGTGAAAAGTCATGAAATACAATAATTTCTTGTTCAATACTTGGGTTCTGATTAAGAACATTATTTAATGTTTTCATTTTGGCATAAAAACGTGTTCTGAATGTGTTTATATTTAAATTTTTTTACATTTTGGGTTTAAAAACAATTCAATTTGAATTTTATGCTAAATTGAATTTTCAAACATGATATTAGTGACTCATTACATTAAATATAATATTTAAATTTCGATAATATTTTATTCAACTGTTTAAAAAAAATCATATTTATATCCTTGGATGGATCGGGTTATGTTATATACCATCCTTAGTGGGAACGAAACCACTAGGGGTAATTATCATTTAGTCGGAAGATGATGGGAGGACTTGATATATGTTTTATTCACATTATTCCTAGTTTCATGTTCCTTTATGTGTCCAAGAACATATTTGAATAAAACAAATCTGTAATTGTGGTTTTAATACATGATTTAATTAATAACTATATCATTTCAATCATTATTATTATAAGTTTTTTCCTAGTTTTTTTGTTTTGAATTTTTACAATCACTTTTTTCATTATCATATTCTTGAATATTTTAAACATTTAATGTTTTAAATGAAACCAAATGATATTTTCATTTAATATTTATTTAAAAATGGTTTTTTACAAATCAAGTACCAAAGGTTTTACGGTGTTAAAATTATATATATATATATATATATATATATATCCTATTTGGCTAAGTTATCACACCCATATTATCCCATTGGGTAATTATAATCCATTTTTTGATGGACATGTAATGTGAAGGGAATCATATTTCTCAATTATATCTCTTGGATTTTGTAATAATACCACTTTGAAAGATGGAGGGTGAGAGTTGGTCATACAAATATTATTTCTAGTTATTTTTTTATTATTTTTGTTTTAGTCATTGTTTTCCTTGTTCTTGCATGTCTCCAGTTTGTGTTATTTTATTCAATATTGGACTCTAATTGATTCTATTATCATGTTATACAAGAAAATTTTTGTGGTATCTTTCACTTTAAATTCATTCCCAAAGATTTTTATATTTATAACCAGGTTCTATTTTACATCCCATGGTGATCAAAAATGTGTTTTGAGTTTTTGTAGAACTATATTAGGTGGAATGTTAGGTTTATCCATGTTTGTTCATCAAAAAATAAATTTAGATCCATACCCCGTAGAAAGTGTGATGAACATATATTTTTTCGGATTTGGGTTTTATATACGGCAGTAATGACATATCATGTTTAAAGGGTTTAATTTATAGTAGATTATTTATCAGAAAATGTCATGATTCTAATTGAGTTACCATGGGAATTCCGGATTTAATTTCTATTTCATGATATCATTGAGTTATGGTTTGATAAGACAACTATTGATTTTCATTAGTATGTATTGATTGCCTTGGGGTTTTATTCCTGATATGAGGTGTAAAATTAAGGAAGAATCAAGTTTTGAGGATTATTTGAATTATTTGACAAACAATGCAGTGAAAAAAACACTTGATTTTGGAAATGTTAAGGAATTGGTTTAATACGATGCACATAGTTTTCAACCATTTCCCCAGGTCATGTACGAACAGCACATCTAATTATTTTTTGTTTATAACACCTGATTCATGAATTATTTTATTGACTCTAATTAATGGGATAATAATCAAAAAAAATTATGTATATATTGATATCAAGAAATAGTTTTATAAATATATATTTCTTTATTTTTTTTGTGAATGTGAATATAATTTAGTTCTATGAGTAAAAAGGGTTTAATGAAAAAAACATTTTTCATAGTAAAATTGAATCTATATTAATTTCAAATAATATGTTTCTTGGATCCGATCTTCTTTTAAGAATTGATGAATAATAATAAAATCATGTAAGATTATTTTATTTTAAAACATACTAATGATCTTCATGGAAAAATTTCACACCATTAAAAAATAATTTCAATTATATTTTAAATTTTTTAAAATAAATGTTTGGTTGTTATAATAGTTTTGTAGGTTGTTTTTGGTTTTAATGAAACAAAATGACATTTTTTTCAACATGAAATCTGTAAAACAAAATTTGAATATTCAAAGATAAATAATATGACTAATCTAATTCTAATGGAATAATACTTATATAAAATGATTCATGAAAAAACAATATTGTTTGTTTAAATAATGGTTTCTTTTATATAATTCCAAATACATAGAGTTTAATTTAGGATAAAAGATTAATCATATTTAATTCATTTTCATGAATTGTAAAAGGATTATCCTATTGATGGATGAGTTATGAAATATACATCATTTTGATTTATCTAGAGAATTTATAGAGGTTTAATTTAAAAATGGATTCTTTATTGGATTCATTTTAGAATGATTTGTGAAGGATTCCAAAATTTATAGTTTTTGAATGAGGTCTCTAATAATTATGTGATTTTTTAGAATATTTTCTGAAGTTATTTTATTTCATTATTAATTTTCAGGTTTGGTCTAGTCATATAATTTGTGTTGTTTTATATGATGTGCTTCAAATTATATGTCCATATGGAGTTATAATCATAGGTGGATTGATTTATTCTTCAATATATTTTATGTGTTTACTTTATATTATATTATTGAGAGTTTCTTCTTCCTTTTATTATTTAGTCTCTATGATTCACAAAATAGTATTTTAAGAGAAATAGTCTTAGTTGATTAATTTTTTGAATCATCTATGGAACTATAATGGCTTATTTGGGTAGTCTAGTTAGTAAGGAAAAGTTTTATTGTATTTATAGTGACTCTTGTAAGAATTGGAATCATTATTCAATCACTTTGTTTGGGTTGAAATACATTTAAGTTCCCAATCTATTGCATTAGAGAGGTTCTATTTTATGGGATATCCTTGTTTGCGTGTGACCATTTATATCTTCCTTGGGAAACTCTATTGAGAACAATTAACATCTTGAGTTTCATGAAGCCTCATTTATTTGTTTCTGCCTATGAAGTTTTTTATAGGCATAATTTATAGAATGATATGTTCCATGATTTTTCACTTTGTGCACTAAACCTAGTTATCCCTATGCATATTCATGGGAAAAAAGATTTAGGTTGCTTATTTTATGGGATAAGGAATCCATTAGAGGCATGACAATAAATGTTTATATTGATAAACACCATGATGTTTTTTTCTCTATAGTTGAGTAACCATGAATGTAATCTCATGTACCTAGATATTAGATACTTCATTTTTATTGGGTCTTGTCCTCATTAAATATATCTCTATGTTATGACATATGTGGTGGAACTAGAGATATAAATTCTCCCTTCATCAGGATCATTGGGGTTAATTAATAGTATAATCAATGAAAACATTCATTAGGTTGGTTCTTTTATAATAAGAATAATGAAGTCCCATCTTAGATAGATTACATACAGTGAGAGATTTTTTTTCATGGTAATGGATAATGATCTTGGAGGATTACATTGAATTTATTATGAAACCTAATTTTTCTTACTAATAATCTCTTTCAATAATGAATTTGATCATAGTCATATAATTGTAGATAGAATAAAAATTAAGGGCAGACCCATGTTAAGTCTATGTTCTTCTTGAAGTCTCATATAGAATGATCTGAATCCAATAACTCCTTTGAATTGAAGTGGGAGGGGTTAACAGCACCATTAATGTTGTTTCATACTAATCCTGATTAACCCATGAAATTCTTACTAAAAATCCTTAGACATTGTGTTTGGGTAAGTCATGATGTTATATAATGGGTGATGGATTCATGATTTTTCTATACATTCCATCATGGAATTTATCCTTCTCATAGTCACCAATATTTTATATCAATTTTACATGATCATTGAAAAATGTTACATTATTTCCCAGGAAATGTAATTATAATGTGTTAATTTCTTTTTAGATTGGAATATTATTTACCCAATGTTATAAGTTAGTATGATGGAAAATCTTGTGATTTATGATTTTTTGTCCTAGTTTATAATGTTATTAAAACATCACTAGATAGGTGGTTTGGCCACAAAATTCCTATGGAGCGATTTGAAAAAATATGATATGTTGAATCAAAGGAAGGGGGTCTATATTGAATCAATATAAAGAAATTATTTCATTTGTGTTGTGTATATAATGTTTTATATTACTAGAAAGTGAGAATTTGGATTCGTTTTATGAAATTCCTTTTGGATTGGAATAATTAGAGGATTTCGACTAATAGCTTTCATATGAATCCTCTAATGGTGGGGAGACAATAGTTTTATAGTTTCATTCTCCCATCTGAGATTTGGGTCTTCAAAGGGAGTTAGTTTTCTCTATCAATCTGAGTTAGGGGTTGATAGATCCTTAATATATGTGAAATTGGACTTTTTACACTTGGGTTTCCAAAATGTTTCATGATCTGAGAGATTAATGATAATGACTCTGATGGAGTTAGTAGTTTAATAAAATTATTTCCCAAATCCATGCAAGTAACAAAACTGAAGAGGAGCACCATAAACCTTTTATTTTGATATTTAAATATCATTTTTTGTAACACTATTTTTTTTTGATATATTTCATTTCAAAAAATATTGTTTTTATGATAGTATTTTATACCCATGACATTCTGTTTAAATGAATTACGACATTTTAATGAAATACTGTTACTTAATGTGATGGTTATCACCTAAATATTTTATTATAATGTGTTAATTGGTATAAATTAAATATGATAAATTAATAGATTAGAATTGTATAAATATAGTTGATTGTTTGACAATTTATTATAGATAAATATTAAAAAAAATTGAATGTAAAATATATGTTTTCCAAAAAAATATTTTTATGTGCACAATCTGTTTTTATTAAAATAAGTAAAACTTTTCAATTTTACTGGATTATTTAAATTTATTTTATGTATTATATATCCAAAAAACATTCATTTAATGTTTTTTCATGGATTGGAAAAAAATAAATCTATTTTTATGGTTAAATTTTATTTTTCTAAAAAATATAGTTTTCATCATGTTTTTTATACTCATTTAAAAATTATGTTCAAAAATATTGAAATTGAATCTTGAAAAATGGATCCATATTGGGAATTTGGAGATTCACATTTGGTAAACATGCCCTTTTTATTTTCTGTCTTTGAATACTAACTTTTGTAAAACAAAAATCACCAGAGTAAGGGTAAAATAGTGTAAAATTGGTTTAAAAAATTAGGATATGTAATTAAAATTTATATAACATCCTTGTTTTCCTATTGGATGAGTGGAGTTTAGACATTTTAATCTATGCCACTATTATATTGTCATCTAGTGCCTCATTTGATTGATTACATCTTTTATATTAATTAATTAAAATAATAAACTGAAATCGACACTCTCTCGAATTTAACATCTCTAATATTTTCACATAACAATAAAAATTTGATATTATATGTTCAATCGTTTTTATTGGATAATAAATTAAAATTTTCATCGTGATTTTGTTTATTTTCTATGATGAAATAAATTACCTAAATAGATACATAATGCTAATACAATATATATTTAATTATTATAAAAATAAAATAAATGATTTAAAAATATTAAATGTAATAATTTTTTAATTTATTTGATTCTATTGTTTTGAATAAAAATATAAAATATTAGTGCTGTGTGATTTGTTCATATTTTTACTCGATTTCTATAAATATTATTTCAATTAACAAATAAATGAATAGTTTCAAAAATGAAAATAATGATTTTTGATAATAAATAAAATTTTAGTAAATGATCTGATATATGTATATATATATATTATATTCAGCTGATTAAGTAGGATATTGTTGGGAATATCATCCATGGATAATTTATTATCACTATTAATTTTATTGTAACAGTCATGATCCTTAAAGATTAAACAAATTAGATTTTTGAAAATTTTCGAAAGGGTTAACCGATGTTAATATAATGAGATAAGGGTAAAAAAATCATCTAAACATGATAAAATTTCATTTTATGAGATAGATTTTAATCATACACATATTATCATTTAATATTACCAATTTGGAACCATGTGAACATGGAAATTAATTTATATTAATTTATTACATCAAGAAATTTCGAGTCTGCCCCTCCCCTCACTTATAAAAAGAAACCTCCTCTACTCCATTATTCATAATTTTTGAGTTTTCTAAAATAGAAATTTTGAACCATAAAAAAATTATATATTTTTTACATCACCATAGAGCTTCTTATATTTCTAAAATAATACCCCACTATGGTTTAATCTGTAATCCAAATATTTTTCCTCAATAAAGTTGATTTAAGGGAAACTTCAATGCAAGTGGAACATGAGGTAATGGATTTATGATACATTCTCATTTTTTATTGGGGATTTTTTATGATTAAATTTATAATTCTGAATTTTTGTTACTTATACCTCATTAATCCTATGAGTTTTCATCTCCACTAGTTTCAATATAGAATACAAATATTGATTTATTTTCCTCATCCTAAGAATTAAATATATTAGAAGAGTATTTTTTGAGGAAAACAAAATATTATATCTCTCTTCAGTCAAAAATGTTTTTTATTCCACACCCATGTGTGTTAATTATTTTTATATAATGTTTTTATATTCTTCATGGACTATTTATATTCTTTTACACTAACAATATAATTTTAAAAAAAATATGAAATGAATTTCATTGTTTTTTTTCAGAATGAGGTAAATTTTTTTTATCAATTATGTTAATGAAATCAGAAATTTATCATAGACAACACGTAAGGTAATGTCACACTGTCACTACTACTCAACTCATTGAAGCATTCATTTTGTGTTTCCAATGTTAACTTCAATAAAAATTTTATCATTTATATTTTTAAATGTTTCATATTTTATAGAATTTTTTTAAATGAGAAGGTTATTTTCATAAAAAAATATTATAGATGTCATTTATTTTATTTTCACCTAAGATTATATTTTTTGACAATACATATGTTTTACATGGAATATTTTTCAGTTATACCCTATAATTTCATTATTTCTATGGATTATTATGATTATTGTTAATTAAAGATCATTCTATGAAAACCATTTTTTAACATACTAGACCAGGTTCCAATATACTTGTATCCTATGCGAGTATGCCACACGACCTCAAGCTCACCTCACACATATTCCAATGGCTTGAAAATAGTAGATAGGGCATATGAGTTTTGATAGGATATAATTCCTTATTTACTAGAGAATGAAAAAATAGAAATAAAAATATATAATTACCAGGCTAATAGAGATCGATCAACAAAAATAACCATGAATCTCATAACATGACCAAAAAATCGGTAAATTCCTATGAATACAAAGTAAATATAGCATGTAATAAAATTTTCATGTTCCCTAGGTAACCTAATAATAAATATATGATAACAATCTTCAAAATGGACCCTAAAAACACATTCACCTTGTTCATAATCCTTTCTAAAATCCCGATTCATCCATATATCATATGTATTTTCCCATTATCTTATCATACAACCATGAAATATCCCCATGTACTAATGGCATCCTATGAAGGGTGTTAGTAAAACATAGTAGGCCATTACCAATGGTTTTTAAAGTTATCTTCAGTCTAGTAATAGTGTATAAAAAATAAAAAATGGGTAATGAAAAAGAAGTAAACAAAACAAGTTTCATAATTAAATAGTTTTTAGTTAGTCACATGGGCTTGTTGGTTCCACAATAACACTCAAATAACCAGAACATACGATATTGGAGAGTTGTTCCAGTATCCAATCCAAGAAAATTTTCGGTGGGTCTTAGATAATTATTATATCCCAGACATTGCAATGAATTAGTTATTACTAGAGCTTAACTTGGCTCAACCAAATAAAGTTTAACTAGACTCCAAAATCCAACACATACCATTAATTCGTATTTTCCATGGTTAATAATCAGTGAAATTTTCCAAAAAATCAATAAAAACAAGTGTATACCTTTTAATTGATCGTCATCTTTATAGTTCCTTAAACTGAACAAATTGTATTCAATTCCCATTTCTAGTTTTCGATTTCCCTTATTCAAAACCACAACCATTAGACCTTATGTTTACCCATTTAAAAATACAAGTGTTACCATTTGAAAATTTATCACCTTTACTGATAGTTATACCAAATACCATTAAATTTTCCAATTTAAGAAAGAAATACCCTTATATCAGGAAAACCATCCAATTTTTCAATTACTTACTAATTTTACTTTTTCAATGGATTAACATACAACATGTGTGGCATTAGGTTCACTTTACAATCATAAACATACTTAAAGAGTTTCATGGTGGGTCTCTTATATAAAACATGGGATAAAATTAAATTATATAGTTAAAGACACAAATGAAAAAATGATATCAAGATGAAAGAACCACATACTCTTGAATAACATAATGAATATGGGTGAAATCTTATATAGAACTCACTTCATGTTTATATATAAAAAATCAACCAAACAAGACCCTTGATCCAAACTAAAACGAATAAAAACACTAAATATATAGAATCCATTAAAAAGTAGGGCGTAGGGGCTTCAGAATAAAAGGAATAACCAAAAAAATCATCTTCCAGTTAATAAGAGAAGTGCATTTGTATAATTATATAGATATTCAATTAAAAATAAAAGAAACACAAATAACACAATAATTGAACAAGAAAGATCTTTGGAGAAGGGTGGACCACATCGTTTGTACGCCTTGCTGTTGGAGAATAAATTTTATGAAAATTAAATGTATAAAAATTCAATATCAAGAGGGGTAATTCTAAATTTTCCAACTTTAATGAGGTGCATGGTTTTCAAATAGGGTTTTTGATACTGTCACAAACCATGTGGTACCCTCTATCCAAGAGGGAATAGAGTTATATAGATTTTCTTAGATACCCAAATTGTTTGAAAACCCTTGCATAATTTAGGCAATTTCCTCTTTCCAATGGGGATCAAGCCACAAGGTCTACTGGGAGTTCATGCATGCTTTGTTATCATTTATCTTTAATTCTCAACACCACATGTCTAGGGTACATGGTTAGTACTCACCATGATCCATCCTTGTACTAAGAATGATATTTCCTCTTTTACACTGTTTCATGTCTCAGTCCATCGGGATTATCTTGAGAACTTTACTACTACGAAGATAAATTACATTAAACTATATAAAGGGAGTTTAATCAAAATTATTTTGAAACATTCATCATCAAATGTTTTGAATCATTCCACCTCCATGAACTATAATAGCTCACCACTGATTTGCTCTACCAAGCATCACTATACTTCCAAGAAATTTTTTTATGCCATTGGGCCTGTATATAAGCTTCCCTACATCATGTTTACTATTTAACACAAGAATGATGAAAAAACACCCAAACCAAAGACATAGGCTTTCCCCAAATCATTTTATCAATATTTTCAATAATATGAATTTGATTATCCTTATAGGTTGTATCAAACTGAGGCTCAATGTCCTTAATATTGATCACATAATAAGGTTTTGGGTGATAATTTTGAATTTTGACATAAATATAATTGTACATAATACTATACAACTATGGTAGGGCCAACCAATATTCTACTTATCTGATTCTCTCCACAATATTGAGTGGTCAAATTTATCATAAGGGTAATGTGTACAGATTCCAAATATAATGGTGACCCAATATTAGAGGCACCAAAAAGATAAAAACGATCATCCAATTTAAACTTTATAGGCATATGAACTCAATAAACATATGAATTAATTCTACACAATGTCATATTCACACAGTTCTCAATCAACATAACATGGTCTATTTTCTCTGACATGAGACTCATACACATCAACTTTGTTTACCCTATATCCATATAACACAACCTCAATCTAAAAGTCCTACCTTAGAGTGCCTCATATGGTGAAATATTAATAATCTCTTAGTAACTATTGTTATTGGATAAACCATTAAGCACTAGGTGAATCTCTTATCCCCCATAAAATTCTTGGGTTTGTTATCTTAACATGTCCTTTAATACCTTGATAGTATGTTCTGACTACCCATCCATCAATTGATGAAAATGTGTACCAAAAAAAACTTGGGTAACAGTTTCCCAATACAACCATTTATAGAAGCATTATGTGAAAGGATGATCACATACTAAAATTATACTCTGAGTAACCTCCAGAAAAATAACAATCTCTCCAACATATATGTCACCAAACTGATCGATGATAATGGTCAACCAAATCAATAACAAATGAAATACCTTTGTTAATTAATCCATAATTACACATATTTAATTATTCATATGTAGAGTCTTTGAATGTACTCCAAAAAATACATTGTAACATTATCCCACTTGCATACTAGAATTGGAAATGGTTACAAAAGACTAGTTTTTTATTGATGATTGTACTTCACTTGCTTCCACATGTAGCATCTTTTTACAAAACCCATAATCCCTTTATTTATTTCAATGCACTATGAATTTTATTGAAGATCGTGCCACATATTGGTCAAGGTAGGGGTCACAACCCACATCGAGTCATTAAACTCATCCATCACATACTCCCAACTATTTGTAGGGACAATAAAATTTCCACAATTTGGAATAATATCATCATCATTTATGGCCTAATCAAGAGGTAACTCACCACCATTGAAGTATGTCCTTGAAAATTTCATCTATAAGTTTTCATGATGCCTCATCTTTACAAATTTTATAGGATAAGGTATAATTGATAATGAACTGAGTTTCATATATTCTAGATTCTTCTGAATATCTATAAAAATCTCAGTAAACATGGACATTATCAATCACCAAGTACTCGACTCATGGACAACATGAGTCTACATATTCTAGGTCAATGCATTCAAATTTGCTTTACCCTTCCTGGACATACAATATATAACAAAATTGAAGGATTTTATATACTCGACCCATATTTGATGATGGAGATTCATGTCATGCTGAGAAAAGATTTATTTTGTTATTATATTTCTACTATAAACAAAACACCTATCACGCAAAAGTTAATATCACCAAAACATATGGAATTAGTTATCACAACTAGATAGAGGCATTGTATAGGATAGATCTGTTCACATGGAATCAGATTTCATGACATATACACCATGAATTGATCCACTTTCATCAAAAGTATCCTGATTTTGATCCCATATGTCTTACAGTACAACGTATAATCCTAAACTGGTTTGGATAGGATCAGGATTGGTGTAGTGGTCAAAAAACATATATAATTCCTTGAAGACATTAAAACATTCTTTAGAAAATTAAAATATTATTGTCTTATTGTTCACGCTCAAGAGCAGTGCTTCCATGTGAGAAAATTAGCAGATTTACCTTCAGTAAAAACCCATCTAACCCAAAAATATTCATATATCAAAAAATTTACTTTGGTTTTATAATAAAAACCACTCAATCATTCTTGGTATTCACTACAATATATTATATAGAGACTATTATTTCTATAAAGTGTATATTATCAATCTAAAAAATGAATATTTGATAGCTTAGTGTATAGACAATTCTCTCTTAGTGTACTCAGGAAGATTTTAGGATTTTTGGCATGATTGTCTTAAGTCTGTGAGTGTACCAATCATGCATTAAACAATTGAACTAAAAATTAATCCATGAACTAGTGAAAGATTGATTTTATCAAGGAAATAATTACTTCATGTGTGTATCATCACCCAAACTATATAATAATAAACCCATACATACCATAACATATTTTTAAATAAGTTAATTGTTTTAAGATGGTATGAACCACAATTTATGATTACTTGATAAAAAATGTAATTTGGAAAATATGCATTAAACCCTCATATTTTAAATTAGATCATTAATTCAAAAAATTTGATACAGTTATCGGTCAAAATCAATCTCAACATCTGGTAATTGACACATAAATTCAATGTTCATTAAGTATTGAGGGAATATAAAACAAGTT
Organism: Viscum album; assembly: GCA_963277665.1. NCBI lineage: Eukaryota > Viridiplantae > Streptophyta > Magnoliopsida > Santalales > Viscaceae > Viscum > Viscum album. The sequence continues at coordinate 1,849,058,676 of OY728150.1, forward strand.
ATTCTAAATGAGATATACTAAAATGGATAATACCTGTAGCATCTAACTCCTCTTACTAAGTATTAATTACATTAATCTCTATTGGTGTTATTATATATCGTGGAATATAATGTAGATCATATAACTATTTTTACTATATTGTAAACTCAATTTCCCTCTCTTTTGCAACCCATATATCTCCTATAGATACATGTCATGAATGTTATGAACTAATAGACATAATAAATCATTAGAAATTGTCCTATAATCATGAAAAATACTCACCACCTAGTCTATAGGCTCACCGAGTTGTAAAATAACTCACCTTTTAGGGTCATCTAGGTTATTCAACTCCTCTTGAAAAACAATTTTGTTACCCATAAGACAGGTAAAGATTGCTCTCCTATATAAAAAGTCAATGTGATCATGATATGATACCTACCAGTCCATCCCCAATATCAGATCAATAAATAACATCTCTAAAATTTATATTTTCCAAAGGAAATAGTGCACACCAACCTTCATGGAACACCCATTACTAGGCTAGATGACCTCTGATCAATCCCCTAACTAAATTTATATTGAAATAACCTAATATATAAACTTTACATATAGACCTATACCATTCACAATTCATGAATATATTAAACAATGTGAGGCTAACGTATAAAAAAATCACTGGAAAACATGAAATCTACAAGAATCGTACATTAGATAGTCGAGGGTCCTACCTTTCTACAACTAAGTGCATGCTAAATAGAAAGAAACATATATTTATATATACCTTGTTCTCTAATATGTTTCCCATGTGCCATTCTACATTACTGATATAGAAACAATTTTCTTAGGGCACCTCTTCCCCCACCCAGAATAGTACTGCCAGACAGATATGTAATAATAGATCCCCTACAAGTGCTTTGTATCGTCAAATATCCTCCATAACATCCCATATTTTTAGGGATCCTATAAAAATTTATATGTATAAAATTATGACACATGATCGGAAGTCCACTGGTGGCTAGAGACACCACAATGATCAATGAACAATCAGTTGCTACACCGAGTGACTGATCCTCTCCCCTAACTACTCTTTCTGCCACCACCCTAGTTAAATTACACATAAAAACTATTCTTACTATCTCAATATGCATGAAAAAATTGACTAATAGGAACTATATTCCCACCAATAGATATTTCCATCAGGTTCCAAAAAAATGAGAGTTTGACACACTTTCTAAACAATATTCATTAAATGAATGATATTCTTCCGAGACAAGATATCATATATTTCTCTTTCATAGAAATGCCTGGTAATAGCTACTGTATATCCTTTCAGTTCCGGAACCAAACTCTGTATATTGGTGAATCATTAAATATAATCAATAACAAACATTTTCCTATGGGCTGAGCACATAAAATTCATAATATTTCTCTTTTTATATGGTATTTGGGAAAATCCTTTAATGGACATATCCTAGAAGACCTTCCATACCATTACCTCCATCATCTCATCCCGTGCCTGAATAACCCACCAACTCCTCAGTAGTACTCATAACATATAAGATCCTAACGTGATCCTTTAGTCCAGATAAGCCACTATGTGGTCCAGAAATTTTGGGATGGTTTCAATAGAAAAATCAGTTATCTCATGTCCACCCCCTCTAGAGAACATCCGAGGATGGTGCAACTAGAACTAACTTGTGATAATAAAAAAACTCAATGCCACCAACCTTTGGTATTTTTCCATAAGGTCATAAAGTGGATTTAATTATTAGAGAACTGATCTTCCTCATTATCACCAAGAAAAATGGTGGCACCAGTCCCACATCAAGAGGTTTACTCTAAGTAGTACCGCTTGATACCCTATTGGTGAACAACATCATGGAAGAATCCCATAATAATAAAAAAAAAGTATTTAAAAAAACGTTAAATTAAATAAATACATAATGTAGGAGTTTCAACTACTAATAAATGAACCACACCACATACACTATCCATACGACCATAACCGTAACACCATCACAGCCCTAAAAAACCCTCTAATAGGCCATGTCAATGATAGGGTAAATCAACATCTAAATTATATAATCCAATTTCTCCCCAATTTATCCTTCACATTTAGCATTATATAATTTTAAAATGGTTCAAACCTCTTTATTTGGATCATTTAGTTAAAACCACAATAGAAATAGAGATCTATTTTTATTTCATAATACCCAATAATAACATGCATTCTTGTGTATTCTTAATGTAATGTCTGTTTTATAAATTCTTGAGAGCTAAAAATGATGCATTCATACAAATACCTCATGTTGTACTATCTCATGAGAAAAATCTCAGAAATTAATAAATTCACAAAATAAGACTACCAACCATGGTGAAATAACATCAAACTATAACAATATAACTTCATGAACAATAATCAGACCATAAAAAATTATTTTTTCTCCCACACATGTGTTTGAAACTCCTTTAGACGAACTCATTTCAATGGAAAACACATCCTAGTCCTATATCCACCTTTAAAATTTTAACATTCTTTAGTAAATAAATTTTGACTAATTCCACATTGTAGCATCCTATCCTTAGAGTGTCTAAACTGGTCCCCTAAGAAGAAGTTATATTAGACTGTAGGCACACCTAATCTTATTCCATAGGCTACTAAAAAATAGTAAAGGTCTAATGAGTCACATGGGGAGACTATATGACCTTTTTTAAAATAAAAAAATAAAGTAAATAAAAATATATTATTATGTGGGTGATAAATAGAATGCCCCAAAAATAACCATGGAAAACATAACAAGACCCTAAAACTGGGTAAATACAAATAAATATATACAATAAATATGTAATGAAATCATTTTGTAATCTTCTCAAGGAATGAAAAAATTATACTATAGAGAGAATCCACGTAATATGTCTTGATATCAGATTGGTCCCCTCAGCTATAATCCATCCCAAAATCCATACTCAATCATATATCATGGGGAATTTTCTCTTATCTAGACCAACAACTATAAAATAAAATAGAACAAATGGTGTCCCAACTGGGGTCTGTGTAGAATGTAGTACACCACTACCAATGGTTTTAAAAGAAATAACGGATCCAATAACAGTGTATGTAGAACTAAAAATGAGTAATATACTAGATGTGACTAAAGTATTCTTATAATTAAATAGATTTCAAATAGGCCCATGGTATACCATGTTCTACAAAAACTACCAACTCACCCATCGTGATTAGGGCGACACTGGATGTTTGAAACACATACCATGAGGGGTTAAAAACATTAATTCAAAAATGAATTCATCATTCATTTCCATATAAATAATTACAAATTGGAGCCTCAGTCCACGTACCCATGTCATTTCTAACTATGGGATCTTAGAGCATTAGTCTAGTCTCCTAACCATGCAATTCGTCAGTAGGGAATTGAGTAGATGTCTTTAAAAGACCATAAAATGCATTAGTGGTACCAAGAACATCATTTTGGACTGCCCCATGTAATAGGAGCCTCATTCCATCATTAAAACCATACCATTAATGCAAATTTCCAATGTTTTATCATCAATGGCTCTTTCATAAAAAAACAAAAAGGGTACATAGTAACATTTATCTTCAAATTCATATTCCATTACACTCAAGACCTTGCATTCAATTTCCATAACTAGTCCACCTTACAATTTATTCATAATGAGAACCATTACACCCTATATTAACCCATTTACCAACATATTCATTTTGATTAATCCATTTATCAATTCCCCCCATAATAATCACATAGCCTATTACATTTGCCATGTTATTCCAAAAATACCCTTATGTCATGCAAACATACCAAAAAACATGTAAAAATAGTTTGATCTCATAAATCATTTAACTAATCAATTAATAAATCATTTCAAAATTATCAGAGGAATAAAACACCCCATTGGTGGCCAAAGGAATGGATTTATAAATTCTAACAGACTCTATGAGGTCTATAGAGTTTGTCCTATATCAAAAGATGGATAAAATTACTTTCTTTAAATATTGAAAAAAATTCAAAAAATGGAAGCATGATGACGACACAACATACACATAAAAAACATAATGAGTAAGGAAGAATTATTTTCAATTACATACTTTATGATATTTGATAGTAAATCAACCAACCATGTCCCATGATTCGATCTAAAAATACTAATAAGACCAAAGATATGGATTCCTTATAAAACTTATTGTTTAGGTGGATCAAACTATGTAAAAAATCATATATATCTTCCTTTTGGAAAATAGAAGAAAGGGGACTCATAGACATTACCAAATAATTTATCCACACAAAACTACAATTAAAATTATATAAATTCAACTGGAATTATCTTAAGAAAAGTAGGGTGCACATGTTTTTCACCCCTTTCTACGGGAGACGAAATGGGGCTAAAAATAAATGATGAAAAATTTATTTTTCGGAAGGATAAATGATAAAAAATACCTAGTTTTAACATGGAAATTGATTTGAGAATCATTTACTAACCATTAGTTAACCTATATCTTTGAAGAAACAGATCTGCACAATTTTTCTGGGCCCCCATAACATTTGGAAAATCCATATGATAGGTGTGAAGTTACCTATTTCCAAGGAGGATTAAGCAACATTACATCCTGGGCCTTTATTCATGGTTTGTTAATTGTTCTCATACATATATTATTCAACAAAATTATTGAACATTGTTAAAAAGAACCATATTATAAACATGAACTATATAAAGGATTCCCACTTTCCTCCAATTTCATGTCCTAAACCCCCCATGTCACACAAGAGGCATTTCCTACTCCTAGTTGGCGTTATATTAACCAATTTATTATGGGATAAATCAGAATTAAATTAAATATTTATCAAAATAGGAGGCCAAGGTCATACATTGTTTCATTCCCATATGTTTATTATGATCTAATGTAACCTATATAAATACCATTTATTTTCCATATACTATTCTATAAAGGTAAGATGGAATCTTAATGAAACCAATTTCCATTCCATGGTTTGTGTAGTGACGATTGATTCATGAGCATGGGAATACATAGGTACCATTTTCATTATGTGATGGGTGAGCACAAAATTATATATCCCAAAAATAAATTTGGCAAATATTGATATCTTATGAGATAATATGGAGTAGAATAGGGAGTGATCCTAATAAAAATGAGAATATTTAAACTATGATTGTTTTGGCAGTGAGAATTGACATATGAAAACGTATTTTGGGGAGTGATCCCAATCCACTTTGATATTCTTGGTAGTAAGCATTGAATACTAAGGAAATTAGTTTATATTCATATGTGTGTGATACAAACATATTAATTATTATAATTTTATGATTTCTTGGACTATGTTCCATGATTAATATATGAGTCACGTCTTATAAAATACCCTGATTCCTAGCATTATTCTATATTATAAAATATGATATGGATGGTTTGGTTTTTAAATTTTATTATAAAGTTTTCAAACCCTTACTGTTATTTTATATTTATGTGATCATTGATAAATAACTTTGTTACCCTCACTCATCATCAAATCTGATCCTTTCTTAGGTCACCTTTCCCCATGTTATGAATGTGTTTCTAATAATGATACATTTAAAAAGGGTTATTGTTATGAAGAATGTATTTGGAGATGATGTTATAAATTATAAACCAGTTGTTTATGTATCTATGTTTCTAATTATTGTACAACTATATGATTATAGAATTCACTTTATTGTTGTTAATTATATAATTAAATATTAATATTTTATATTTATCGAGGAAATTTATTTGTCTATATAGACAATATCTGAGTATGTTTTAGTTGACTTTGGAAACTAGGATGATATAAAATTAGTGAAAACCCTTAGGATAATTAATTTCATAGTATATTTACCATGTTTTACAAATAAATGGATTGTGGTATTCCTAAAAAAATATCTATTTATTGTAATTTTATGTGGGCATCATTTTATTAAAAATTCAAATAGATGTAATAACCTAGAAATTATTTGATCATGAATATCTCCATAATTATATTGATTCAATGTGAGTGTTCCTTTATACTGTACTTGGTTTGAAACTCTAAGGTGACATTCATGTGTTGATTCACATCTTCATTATGATCCATTTCAATGTAATTGAATATATGATGATCATGAATTTCCCATGTTTACCATCATGTTCCATAGATTTAAAATTTTTTGTATTTATTATGATAGGGTTCAATTGATTTTTTATGATTATGTGGTTATCTAGTAATATTATTTTTTACCACTCATTTACGTTTAGTTTGATTCAATGGTTAAAACCAGAAAGATCCTTGTTAATTATTATTCTGAAAGACCATTAAATTAGTGGCCTCCTGGGAAATAAAATTTTAAGGGAGATTGAATAGAAAACTTTTTTATACGGTTAAGATACATTTTAAATCTATAAATAATGCTATGATTAAAAACAAGAACAAAGGTAACCATGTTCCATTGTTTACTTCATGACGATAAATACACCTTTATTTAGTGGGATTGATGATAGAATAGTTTATAAGAAATTGATTTGTACTATAAAAATACTTTGTTTAGAACATATTAAGGGAGAATAATATAAATATAATACTCTTATGAAGAACATATTAAAATGAGATTCAGTTTTCTCAATTGAGTAAGATGAGTTTTAGAGATTATTTTTCATTAATTACATTCCTTAAATTCATTGTATTAAAATTCAAAAGGAATTACTTGTTCTAAACTAGAAGGATCATAAATCTATTAATACTTATGAGGAAAACATTTTAATGCATATGAGTTATGTTTCTTGTATTGTTATGCTACCTGAACAAATTTTTTATTGATATGTCAATGGATTATAACCACCTACTAAAAGGGTGTGATCAATTATAGACATTAGTAATTATGGTGAAATAATTTTATTTAATATAATTATGGGGATGCATATTGGAGTTAACCATCAATATAATGGTTTTTATCATAAAATAATGATGTAATTCAATGGAACATTTTTAAAAAAATTAGCGAGTTAGAGATGATATTCCCATTATTCTCAATGTGTAGAAGAAAACATGGTGGAAATTGTCCCTAGGGAACTGATAAATTCTTTAAATGAGGAAAGGAAGGTCATAAATAAATTTAATTTCAATATAATGGGAAGAATTACATAGCGAATGATAAATAAAAAGAATAAAATAAGGAACTACCAACACTCTAATTTTTCAAATTCAATATTTATATTCATTATTCTTTCTAGTGGTCAAATCTGAAGGTTATTGATGATAAAAATTGTCAACAAAATTTTTAGACCAAATAATGATGGAAATACCATGTTGGAACAATATCTTATATAAATAATTAATTTTTGAAAGGTATGATTTTCACCCATTCTAGAACTACTATTTTATTATTTTATTAGGGATCAACCCACTCTTTTATATCTGATGAATTTTCTAAGGGTTTCGTAATACCATAAAAATGATTAGATGATTAATTTCACATGAAAACCTCCAATGGTATGATTATCACATATAATGTATATGAATCTTCTAAAAATTATTTATGTGGGAAATTTACTCTTATAAATATGAGTATTCTCCCACTAGTTTAATTTTATGGCATCTTAGACATGGTTTATAATTCTTTACAATAATCCAACCTCAATTTCATAATAAGTTAATTCAAATAGGATATTCCAAATCAATCTATGATCACCTAATAGTGTGAAAATAAATATGAGCTTTTGATGGAAATTTTATCCACAATATGGGTCTAAATTCCTATTTAAAATCAGTTTTTATCTTATATTTATTGTGAGAAACCCAATATCAAACATATGTCTATTGTTCAAGAGTTTTTTGACATATTTTCAGAAAAGGTTCTTGGTAACAACCAATAATTTTATCGATGTAAATACCATTTTTATTTTTTCATATTTACTAAAAAATAATATTTAATTTACAGGATCATAATTTAAAAGTAATTTAATTTAATTATAATTATTCTATAATTACATATAGAGATTAAAATTGGCCATAAGTGTTGATAGTATTAAAATGTGAAAAAATTTAAAATATGGTTACAATAAAAGGAATATTTGGAATTGCTTGATCCCCCCAAATAGTCCCACTAATGACCAATAATGTAGATGTGGGGAAAATAATAGTAATGCAATTTGGATTTGGAAAATGAATATATAAATATATATCCATATGAATAAATATAAGTGATTTAAGAATTATTGAAATAATACATATTTATAAGATGTAAGGAACACATGTGGTCCTTATAAATATGACCATTATAATAACGATTCCCCACTATATAGGGAATCTAGCACTTAGAAGAGGGATGGAGATGTACTATATTGAGGGTTCCTATTGGTACACACATGGATTCAAGGATTCTTGAGAGTGATAACCACCAATTTAAGTTTCTTTTTAAACATAGATGAGATTTTTTGTACTAATAACGATGATTGTGGCTTTAGTTTAGTGATCTGGTTGGGAGGTTGTCATTGATCTACTAGATTAATATTGTTTTACAATGGTTATAGTGGGTGACGATTCTCATCATGATCTATTGCTGCATGCCGAAGACGATCACTGAAAATAGTTGGTGACATTTGAGACCGATGGATCCAATATATCTATGGGATCCGACTCCATAGAGAGATCCGAGAAAATGACGGATTTCCCAATTGTACCAAGTTTTCAATCTGTGTTGGTGTCCACAATGATGTTGGAAAATTTGAAAGAGTTTTTTGGATTTTATATTAATAAGAACCATATTATGATGGATGATGCGGGAATGCCTTCGATGGATACCAGGATTTTTTCACTGGATATGGTAGGGTTGTTGTCTAAATCCACAGTGTCAGATGTTGTGAAGTCTAATATTGCAGTCATTGGTGGGACATATGAATGAAACCCTACAAGGATTCATGTAGATATTGAAGTCGATTCTAAGCAATGACATTTAATATCTGTGTGTGATGGTGATTTTGGGAGAATTGTGAAAAAGGGTGATACGACTCGTGTAGTTTCCAACAGGGAAGCTATACTTGATAGATTTAAACATTTTGAACATATGATTATTACCATAATTGTTCTTCATCATGGAGGGAATATTTGGAATATTGATGATTTTCTCGGTAAAATCACTTTTGATTGGACATTTGTGCATATGGATCGAGGAATCATCCATATTATTTTCCCATTATAGGACATGAAGCATACACCATGGGGGATTATATCAATTACACTAAATCTTAACATGGTTTCTATTCATGAATGGGAGTTTTTTTAATCCTTTATCATTAAAAAATACAAGGGTTCATGTTTAAATTAAAATTTTTGGTCTTCACTAGATCTTGGGGAATCCAAATATTCTTTTTAAAAATACATATGTTGTGGTTATTGGATAGTACCACTGAAGTTGTGAAATTTGGTAATTTTTCTTGGGTCATTGATGAAGTAGATCTATGTTCATGTTTCCTTAATAATATTGTATTGTCTTTATTGGACGATGATATCCCTCTAAAAATTAAATATTAGAGATTACTTTATTTCATTATAGACTTCTATGATATTGGTCATGTCAAAGTCAAGTGATATAAATACATTATATGCACTATTTGTTTGCTGAGAGGGAATCCTGATACACTGTGTATGAAGAAGTTAAAGAAGAATAGATTATGAAAAAATTACAATGTCTTACAACTGGTGGAATATATTCCTCATGAACTTATACAAGAACCTTATGTGGCTCATGATACTGAACGATGTGTGCCTATGCATGAAATCAATTATGGTATGCCTGCTTGATTTATCTGAGCTAGTCTAATCCCTGGTTTTAGTTCCTAAGCATGGAGTCAGGGGCATCATGAAATCAGAAGTGGAGAAGCGTGACATTGGTCCTGCAGTTGATGGAATGAAAACTAAAAGTCATGGTATAAGTCTTTCAATGATTCAAGAGGAAATTACCAAATTAAGGGAAACACAATGAATCCATGGAAGGTGGGATGCTAGAGAGGATGATTTTGAAAAGAAACTATCCTATATTAAGAATTTATCCAAATGTAAATATGTTATTTTAGATGATGAATGTTTCCAACATGCTACTCCTAGGAAATCCAGATGAAGGAAAGAATACTCATATCCAAAGCCAAATATGATTACTACGTCCCATGGTCCTTTTGATTCTGAATCCACTGGGGATGGTGATTATGATTATTCTTTTAATTAATATGTTATTTCACTCATATTGGCTTGAATTCATGTATTCTTTCATTAACACGTCAATCCTTCAGTCTTTTCATTGCTTTTTAATAAAATGGGATCCCACCCAATCATTCAGAAAACCATTGGAATAGTAATCTGAGTGTCAGTAATAATAGCATCATATTTGGAATAGTAAATTAATATTTAGGTATCTTGTAAAATTAAAATATTATATATTTCTATCATGGTATTTATATTTAAAAAGTGGTAATTTTATTTTTTTTATTTTATAAAAAAATAAAATTTTTAATTTCAATCTTATAAAAAATATAATAAATTAAAACTGTTTATTTTTATAGAATGGGATTAAAAATTAATATTTTTTTACTGTTGTGATAAAATAATTTAAAGATACCTTATGAAATTTTTTGACGGGTCATAAAAATGTTTATAATATTATAATTTTTATTTTTTTAATAAATAGGTTTTATATAAACAAATTAAATTTATCATATATAAAAAATTATTTTGATGAAGTGGATTTACTTTATTGAATAAAAAATTTGAAAAATGGATTGGATGTATTTTTGATATTTTTCCAAAATAGTGCGATTTTTTGTTAACATTGAAATACTATTAAATACTCTATTTAAAATTTTAAGATAAATACATGCTTTTTTATATCTTGGTTGATATAGGCACCCATTTTATAAAACACACATGAAAAATTTACTATATATAGTCACAAGATTAATTTCTATTTTTAGTCCTGAAGAAATAATTTAATAATTAATATAATATAAAAAACCACTCTCCTCTACTTATAAATTCCACCACTTCTCTTCTCACAATAAAAGGCTTCTACCCAGCCAAAATTCTAAAAAATTATCTTTTCCCAATCATATCCCAAACATCTTAGTTCTACTTTTCTCCTCAATTGTCTAACCATGGATCCTTATATGGATGCCTAAATGGAGACATCCAAAGGAGAAGGAATTCACTCAAATGCGTCTTTTAGTTTTCTCTTCCTAATATTCCTAAAAATATCCATTATGTATGAAAAAATATCTCTAATATGATATATATATATTATAATTTTATTTTTTTAATGGAATATCTATCATATTTTTTCATCCCTTCTCAAATTATACTAAAAAAACTTCATCTGTTTTCTATAGGTTCACCACCATCACTGAGAATGAGTTTTTCTTTCCCATTACCACCTACATTGTATATTTAAATTCATATTGATTTTTTTAAAATAAATTAAATATTACTATTATATTTTATTTTGATTTTTTGAAAAATTATTTTTCAATAATATTAAAAAAAAATACTTCATGGTGATAATTAAATCATAAAAATAAATTAACCATATAACAAAAAAATTATAATTAATTAATCATCCATACGGAAAATCAAATTTGTATATTTTGATCCATATTATAAATTTCATGGATATGAATATCATTTCAGTTCACATATGGAGGTGTATTCTTATTTGGAAATAACATCTACACATATCCATATGTGATCTGATCATGGAACCATAAATTTAATGCCCTCAGAACAACAAAATAAATCATTTTATCTCATTGAAATGTATATAAGTCGACATAATAAAATTTTAATAAATACGTTTTTAGTAAAAATGGTTTTAAATGTGTAAATAATTATATATATTTTATTATTTAGGATATTAAGTGAATGTGAAAAACAATTCGAAAATATAAGGCTCAGGATCACTCTAAACCACCACCTTCTTCTAGTTATGACTTTTCTCTATCCTACACACTTTCTCACAATCTTTTATGTTATTATATTCTTATAAATATTTTATATATGTCTTTTACAAATATAAAAATATTATTATCCCTTCCCTCATTAGGATAATACATGCCTGAAGTTCATTTATCAAATTCTTTTTGTTTATTCCTTACGATTGATTCACTTTTATATCACTCATAACCATGTACGTGTTATAATGAGTGCACCCAGTTAGTGATATAATGGATTGGTAATGTTTTTATCTCAATATGAATTATGTAGGGATAAGGGAGTGAACTTAATCCATGATGGGACTCTGTCAACCATATTATTTTTCCTTGGAATTTATGCGTGACTTATGCTTATGCCATGTTTTATTTTCCAATCACATTCCTATTTTTACATGATCATATGTTAACATGTTCTTTATGGTATGATTCTATGTTATAATCTAGGATAAATCCATGTTATGATATCATGTTGTACCATTTGACTCTCATTTTTTCCTCACTTTTAGGTTTATTCCCTTAGTATGATTTAAAGCTCTCCTAGTGTGTTAATCATTTTACCAGGTTATCCTATGAGTTTTTTGGTAATAAATGGGTTTTAAAAGGATATTAATGACGATAAAATAATTATTTTATGTTTCAGATTCATTTTTATGTATTATGATCCTATTCATCCAATGAAAATAGGCCTTATGATTTTTGGGATGTATTGAGTGGATAATTATGTCATAAATCATGAATTATTTAGTGTAAATATATTGCCTTTTTCTAGTAGGCATCAGAGAAAGGGATAGTTTGTTGGGGTATTATTACTAGAATTAATTAGTGAGAATTCTCAGAATAAGTATTAGTATAAGAGATTTTATAAGGATTATTATGAAGTACAGAGTGAGTGGTTTCTAAAATATTACATCCTTATCTTTATTCTATGTGCATGTGGCTCTTGAATAGTTGTTTTTAGGTGTAATAACATTGAAATAGGTAAATTTAGTATTGACTCAGTCATCACATGCTACATCAAAATGGGGCCTCACTACATAAATATTTCACACTCCAAGGGGATATTATTTGGAAAAATCACAAACTCAATATGAACCACTATTATGAACATGAAATGATTGTCATGTTATAAAACACAATAGTAAAAATACCACAGATAATATAGATCAAGAAATAATGACCCATAAGTAAGTTTTTATGTTCCATTTATAATTTAGGATTTCTAGGATCATAGTTTCACTTTTAACTTCTTATTAGTAATGTTCTATCATCATTTTTTTATTAATTTTAATAAATTTTTGGGAAATTGAAGGAACCATGCTAACTAACAATATAATATGAAAGGTGACTATTTCCCAATTTATATTCCTAGAATTATGGGAGAATAAGATGGTGAAATCATGGAAGTACTAGATTATATGAATTATTATTTAATCAATGACATAATCAATGACATAAATTAGGTGTGATACTGTCATTATATTAAGAAGGAGAAAAGTGAACTCATGAAATTCTTGATACAAAGGTGTCATACCATTATAGGATCTTATCATACCCTAATCATAGTACAATGGATAAAATCCATTGATAAGATATTCCCTATCAAAAATTTATAAGTACAATATAATGTTATGGTTGATGTATATTATATGAAAGGGGATGCCAATCATTGTGATCATCAGTCAAGAACATAATGTCTAAAGGGGAAATTTATTCCATCAAATGAGATGTATATAAGAAAATATTTTCAAATAAATATTTATCTTGAACACTACATATTAAAATAGAGTGGGAGTTCCTTAGGTTGATGAAAAAGGAAGAAGGGACTTTTATTTCGTATCAGGAAAATATCTCTATCTTTGTCATCAATATAGATTTTGAGGTGATCTATTTCTTTAGTTGGTTAATAACGAGTCTTTGAAAAGAATTATTTATTATAGAAATTGACATCTATGAAATTATTGTATGATATTCACTTAAGGTTGAGATGGAGCTTAGTGACTAAAAATGGTCTTATAGGTATATAGTTAAATAATATATAATGATCTACAATATAAAATGATGTTAATTCACTATTATCAAGGGACAAATATAACGATGAATAAAAGAATCAACATTACAAATGTCAAAAAATGTGGGATTAAGTATCACATAAACTATCTCAAGGGAACTATGAGAAGCATTAAATGAGGAAAATAATGGAATCATGATAATCGTTTTTAAGAAGAGAAGAAGTAACCCACTAATGTGATAGAAGAATAGATGGTCCATATCTATACTCAACCTATGGTATAATGTTTCCACTATATCAAAATGATATTTATATGAACTAATTTCCTAAGACTGGGGTTTCTTCACACTATCAATGAAAACAACCCCCATTTTATAGAGAGAAACTACAGAAATTTTAGATAACTACTTATAAGGTTAATCCATATAATTATTTGAGGACTGTTATATTGGTTATTCATTGATGAATATATAACATAATTTTTTACTAGAGTTCTACGCATTCATTCATATCATTAATAATTAGTTTAACTATTCAAACACCTATTAAAAATATGTTGTTGAGATTTATATAAGTTCGTATAATATATAAATTATTGTATATTAAGTATTTAACCCCTCCCTAGAAAATCTTTGGGGATTAAACCTCCCAAAAAATCATTTTCAACTTCCTTTATTGGAGATTGATGCTATATTGGGCATGGATTCACTATCCTTATATAAATTCAACATAATATATCTTGAGAGAGAGGTATAGATCACTGTTCAAATCAGGAGTCATCCTTTGATTTTTTACAAGTTAAAGGAGGCAGATGAATATCTATTTGAATTTATTTAATACACATGGATATTATTTCCATATTAGAAATAATAACTTTCTTAAATGATTTGAAAAAATGAGATAACCATGATCAAACACATTACCATTTTTATAGATTATACTGATGTATTGGATTAATAATTCTTTGTTATTTCTCATGATCGAGAGGTTGGGTTCCCAATAAACTTTATAACTTGATCTATACGCATATAAAATCCTATATAATTTCCACCATTGACATGAAAGAACTAAAGAAGATACAATAGGAGAATTTAGGAATTGGTTTTGTATATCCATGTCCTTCATCATGGGGTGCATTACTATTATTTGTCAAGAATATAGATTTGTCAATGTTCTTATACATTGATTATCATGAAACCAAAAAA
Organism: Viscum album; assembly: GCA_963277665.1. Taxonomy (NCBI): domain Eukaryota; kingdom Viridiplantae; phylum Streptophyta; class Magnoliopsida; order Santalales; family Viscaceae; genus Viscum; species Viscum album. Next base: position 1,849,073,884 of record OY728150.1, read on the forward strand.
ATATTGAAAATAATAAGTATCACCTACAATGGAGAGATAACTTATTCAATTAATTACGTGGGGCCCAATATTGGACAATGGTAGAACTTTGGTGGGGATATCATTAATCAAAGGTTATAAAGGAATATATTCTCAGGAATTCATTACATATAATGTGTAGATTGTATGAGTTCATAGTAATTCGCTTTAGAATAAATTTTTTTCCAATAATATGTTTGGATATAATTAATAGTGTTTTTAGAAATTAAATCAACACATTTCTCAAAGCCTTTATAGATGATATTATAATATTCTCAAAATGAAATAATGAGGATGAGGATAATATAATTGTTATACTAACCATATTTTTAATGGAGATAATAGGTGAAGAGTACAGTAAATTTTTGTATCAGATAGAGGAAGTATAGATGTTTCTTCATATTATCACTGTAAAAGTGATATTTTTCTACACTTTTAAGATAATGATAATTTAAAAGTTTCCTAGACCATCATATGTAACTAAAATCCAAATTTTCAATATTTTAGCATGATATTAATGATTATTTTTAAGAAACATCACATGATTTTCATACCCATTAACACTAATAATGTATTAGTGTATAAATATTTTTAATTAATCAACACAAAGGTAACTTCATGGAACTAAAAATGAGTTTTATCACTACACTAATTATCACATTACCCTCATGTGGGAAATCATTTTTGGTATATAGTGATGCATCAAAGAAGGTTTTAATAAATGTGTTAATGAAAAATTATAATGTGATATCCAATGCCTCAAATGAAGTTGAATGTTCATGAGAATAACTATGAAATTCATGATTCATAGTTGGCTATTGTGATCATCACATTGATAATCTAGTGGAATTATCTCAATGGGTTGATGAGTGACATATATATAGGTCCTGAGAGAATAAAATTTATTTTCAAATAGAAATAGATATATATGTTCTATTGAATATGGTAATAGATGATGATGGACTATGAATTTCCAATACACTAATTATTGGAATGAAAATGAAGTGGAAGATTCCCTATGTAGAAAGGATCAAGAAACCATACCGACAATGATAATCTAAAACGATCGTATCATATTATATATTCATTTTATGAAAATGGGGTATACAAATGAATGAAAAAAATAATTATTTTCTCAAATTATGGATAAATCATCCCCTTATAAAGATGATAACAGACCCTTAAAGGAAAGATGTGTAAATACATAAGAAGGTGGAAACTATAATAACAAAAATTTATCACAGCTCAAAAATGACATTGAAGGAGTTCTAATTATTGGTTAAGTACTTGGTGTACCCTCAAATCACAAGATACAGATTTAGTTATTAAATGAGTCTCATTTCCTAACATTCTCCATACACAAATGGAGAATGAAGGTGTATCGAGATCTCTTCAAGAACTATTCAATGCACAATTTGAAGAAGGATATAATAGAATATATATCAAATTTTCTTGTATGTAACCATGTGATAGATGAAACAAAATAGTCTAAATGGATGATGAAACCATTTCCCATACCAATATGGATTGGTAAAACATCACCATAGGATTTTTTGTTGGTGTTTTTTAAGAAATAATGAGTAAATAATGCTATAGGTTGTTTTGTATAATCATGAAATGAATTATCAGTTCATTGAAATTAGATGGGATTTCTAACACGATTAACATCTAATGATATAAATTAGAGAATATTTGAGTTTGTATGGAACACCACTCCATTTTTATTTGAATGAGATATGAGATTTATCTATATGTTATGGAATTTTTCCCTATATGATCTAGATCAAAATTGATCTTTAGTGTGTATTTTCACACCCAAACTAATGTCTAATAGAAAAAGAATAATTAGAAGATGAATGGAATGTTGATAGCTTGCTTTATGGATATCAATATGGGATGGGATGAACATATATCTATGTCCTAGTTCTCATATAAAATTATATTCCCCACATATATCCAAATTAATCCATATTAAGTCATTTGTGGGAAGATATTTATAACACCTGTGTTTTGGGATAAATTTGGTGAATGCAAGATAATGGGTCCTAAAATAGTCATGGAAATTTTGTAAAATTTCCAGACCATTCTACATCACATTAGGGATTCCCTAAGTCAACATAAAAGATATGATAATAATCATCCATGAGACATGTTATTTTATTTTGCAGATAATGTGTTCCACCACATATCCCCATTTTTTAGAATAGTGAAATTTGGGAAGAATGGAAAGCTATGTTGTATGTAGATTGTTCTATTTTGGTTTATTGGTCACATCCGAGTGATTATCTATTTACAATCACCCCTACCAACTCTTTCTCAAGAACATGAAATATTATAGGTTTCACTTTCTATAAATAATATATCATATCCCCCACATATATATCATTTATGTGTGGAATGGATGGAATATTATCACATTTTTGAGTAGAATACAATGATGATCTTAGACCGTAGAGAAAATATTCTACATAATAATAAATCTCACGTAGTCAATGCATAATGACAAAACAATATGTTTGATAGGGTGACCTAGGGACTAGAGGATGTAATAATGAATAAGTACTCCGATTGTTTTTTATCATGAAATATAAAATAAAAATTTTATGAAATGATTTTTTAAGAGGGGATGATTGTAGCGACCAAAAGTTTAATGAATGGACTTTTCCTTCATATTTTATTATATATAGTAGTATAATTTTTTATAATGAATAAAAAACGCATTGCAATACCAACTAGACTTATTATAATAATTTTAACTTTATATTTATGGGAAAATATCCTTAATAATTAAATTAATTATAATGGGATAAAAAACTATAAGATAAGATAACATTAATCAGAAAATCTAGATGAGCTCGATCCCCTATAATAATGTCACTCATAGATATGAATTAGAAATGAAGGGTAATTTTAGTATTTTAATATGTTTTTAAAAATTAATATATATATATATATAACCAGGAGACAAAATTGAACTGAATGAAGAATGAATGAAATCAAAGGTGTTCATATGATATAAGGGACACATATGTCTATATAAATATGAAAATTGGAATAGTAATATTACTATTAGAATAGAAATCATACCATTAGAATAGTAACCATACCGATGGAATAGTAACATCACCCAAGGAAGTGTAAAAATATATATTACAGAATGAAAATACAAAATATTTATGTCATTGTACATGTAAATAATTATTTAAAAATTTATAGAATAAGTTCTATATTTTTTATAAAACAAAATCTATTTAATTGAACATTTATAATAATTATAATTATTTAATAAGAAATTTATTGTCATTTATTTTTATTTTTAAAATATATTATTATTATTTATAATTATAATACAATATCCTGAGACGAGATGTAAAATTTCAAAGGGATATAAATTAATCATAATGTTTAAACTGGTATTTTTCAAATAATTTTTTTATATTTCAAAAATTAATTTCTCATATTTTGAAAATAAAATTCATAAAATTCAATTCATTTTTGAATGCACAACAAAAAAATTATTAAGGTTATTTTTTATGTTTTTTCTAAACTTGTTCTTTCTTTAATAAATAGTTAAATATTGTAAACTTTAGTATTTACCATTAAATGATAAATACATGAATATTGATTCATAGATGATTTAATAGCCCATTATATGGAATTAAAAATAAATATTTACTAAATATATTCATGGACTAAATACTATAGGTAGTGTTGAGGAAAAAATAAGCTTTGGACTAGAATAATTCAAAACTCCACTCTCATCCCCTTAAAAATACCAGCCATCATAAAACCTTCAATGAACTTAGTATAAGACATTTTTATTTCCTAAAATCTTACAAATTATCTTACCAATCCCCTTCCTTGTATATTTGGGATTATAGTCTCATAAAAAGCCCAATCCATGGTTCCACAAGTGGAATCCCATGGTAAGATTTCCATTGGAGATGATGATACCCTCAGCTGAGTTTTACATTTTTTCTTCCTCCTCATCCTCCAAAAAAAATTATTAGTCATCGAATAATAACTCTAATATGATAAGTATGCTTGAATTTTATTTTGTTAAATGAATATTTGTACCACATTAATATTTTAATAGAAATAAAATAGGTCAGATAGTGTATATAACATGAAACACCGAGCTTAGACGACCATGAAATATTATTATTACCATTAAAACCAAGAAATTAAATTGGAATGTACAAATATGAATACCATAATAATGATATATATATATATATATTTCCTAATATATTCTAATTTATTAAATTAATTAAACAAAATAATTATTTAATTTTTTGTAAAATCATATTATGATTACAAAAATTCCACTCCTTCAATAATGATTTTATTGATTCTTTAGAAATTAAAATATATAATTATTTATACATATAGAAAAATTATTTGAAAAAATTAACTAATTATTTTAATAAAAATTTTCAAAAGTATATTATAGTTAATTTTTGACAATTTTATGTAATTAATATTTTACTAATGAATAGTGAAGAATATAAATTTTTTCAAAAAATTTTCTTTCCATCTAAATGATTTTAAAAGATACATTCTATATTAAAAAGGTGATTATAGTAAAATTTATTTTACAATATTATTCTTAATAAAATCTAGGTCATTGGAATAATTTTTTGTTTAATTTTGATATAAAAATATTTTATAATTATGAAAACTATTTCTTTGGAAAAAAGAAATTTCCATCACACATTGATAGACTTTTATAAATTGAATTTCAATAAATTATTGAGATTGAATTTTGTAAAATGGATTCCATATTTTTAATAAAAAGGATATTTATTTTTTAATAAGGTTAACATAATTTTTGTTCTTTATTAATTGTAAAATTGTATGAAATTATCACCACTATAAATGGGTAAATCAGCTTAACTTGGGTTAAAACTATTTGATGAGGATACATTTTTTATTTTTTATAAAAATGGAGAATAATATATCCATCCTTATTAGAATAGTGTTGATATATAATATTTATTGGAAAACCTGTCGATGAATGTGAACTATATAATATTTTAAATATAAAAGAAAAAATTTCACACTCTATCTTTTAAAAAACAGTTATGTGATTACATAGGGATAAAGTAATTTGTGAAATAATATTAAATGTTATTTTAAATATAATAAAATTATTTTAGTGGTGTTATTCATTTCTGATTTTTTTAATTAAATAACTAGTTTAAATTATTTTGAACGGGTGACACAATTTGTATTCAGTAAATCGAAAAAACTATACTAAATACAATTTATGTAACATAGATTGAATGAATTATTGTGTTTCAAGAGTTTTATAGGTAACTATAATATGTTGGTTTTATTTTATAGTTCTATATTCAAATTATATTTGATTCATGTTATTTTAAAAGTATTATTAAATGAATAGTATAAAAACTTAAATTAATGATATTTTATATTAAGTAATATTTTATTAATTGATTCAAAATTCCAAAAATTTTATATTTGGAAAAGGGAATGAGATATGGCTTAAAATACCATCCACGGATCATTTATTAACCAATGTTTCTTTCATAGTAATTATCATGACCAATGATGATTAAAGACATCGTTGTGACGAAAATTATCAAAAAGGGTTAATATAGGATAGAAAACAATGATAGGGGTAAAAATCAAATCAGAACATGTCAAAATTTAATTATAATATATTATATCTATATTAACTCATTATAACATTTTTATTCTATCTATTTTGATTCTTTTTAATGTAAACTAATTTATATCAATTTAATAATTTAGGAAATTCTAATAGCACCCCTACCCTCAGTTATAAAAGGGAACCTCATATCTTGTTTTCATCACACTTCAAATCCATTATGGTTTGGAATATAATAGAAAAAATACTATCCATACATCCAAAAAAATATCTTAATGAAAGTTTATTTACTAGAAAACCCTCATTGGAATTCTTTTATTATAATCCTAAAGAGGTTGTCTGAACTAGATGTTTCATTTTTAACTGAATATTTATGTTTTATCAAGTATTACACTACCATAAAACCATATTAAAAAACTATGACATAATAATACAATTATATCATATAAAATTAGATGTTATTATGTTAATTACATACACTATATCCATCTTATCTTCTATGAAATAGGAAACAAAATCATTGTTTGTGTGTATGGTAAGATATTGTCTGACAAACTAATTTAATTTTTTTCTATCATTGCAACTCAAGTCTTGTTTTAATTATGTATTAAAATTATATTTATAATATTTTTGAAATGTATTTTCTTATTTAATTACTTTATTACATCTACCTTTTTACGTTACAATCTTTTGAAAAATGATAATGCCACTCTTGCGTATTTATAGATTACAACCTCCTCAAATTAATGTGAATCATTTTTCAGTTTAGATTCACATGTATATAACTGATTATATAAATAATGAATATATATGATATATATTTCATTTTAAATATTATTTAAATATGAATTAATATTTTCATTGTTTTTTCTCAACTTTCAAAAACTAATAAAAGAGTTCTCGTATACTTTCTGTTTTTCATCTCCATAAACATTGTAATCTGATTTTTTATCAGTACCCTGTATGGATTAATATATATATATAATGAAGTGATATTATATTTATATTATTATTATAATTCTAGATATCATGGACTTATGATCAATGTATATTTATTAGAAATACAAAAATAATACTCCCATGAAAAATAGATCTTTTAACACAAAAAATAATGATTTTAAAAAATAATTATTACTAAATTGATGTAGAAATACTATTATTTGATCAATAATGATTTTATAATTATTCAAAATATTATTTTATCATATTATAATGAATTCAAATTTATTTTATAGGAGAATATTTTAATTCTCGTACATGTGGATCTTGAGTTAAGAGTTCCCCTTCAAAATTTTATTTTTATAAGAGATATTCCGTATTAATTACATGTTTGTATTGTGTGTTCTATATAATAACCATGAATTTACATTATGATAATTTTTTTAAAAATATTTTTATTTAAGAATATTTATGAAGTTCTCCCTTTCATGATGTATTGATTTAAATATTTCTAAAGTATTAAGGGTTTATCATTTCAAATTGTATTATGTGGGACATATGTTATATTACCCAAATATCCTCCTTTATGAGTTGAATATATAGACCATGTGAAATGTGATATCATGGATTCCATTATTTTTATGAAATTTAACGTTTCAATTGAATTAATTATTTCTTGGGTATTTTGATTCAAAAGATACCCCATTAATAAGGTATTTATGTTCTAATATTATTTTTAATGATGATTAATTATTTTTTATTTTTTAATGAGGAAATTATATGATCCTTATATGATAAATCCCTTTAATTTTTATTATCCTAGATTAATTCCACTATAATTATTGTTTTCCTTTCATTTTACTCAATTTAACAACCTAATTGACTGAAATAGAGATTTTATTGAAATAAGACTTTGTTTTATGTCACAATCCATCCCATGGGGCTCATGCCACATAAATCATTCAACACAACCCAAAGAATAAAATGGGTTTCATAAACATCATCCCATCATAACATAATCCATATAAAACAAATGGACAACATTTCATCATAAGAATAATAGAAACATGTAAATAATAGAGACATTATACTTTAAAAATAATCATAGTAAATAATTTCATCTTAGATGGAAAATATTTTTGACAAAACAGTTGAAATGAATTCTTGAGCAGAATATCCTTTTTCTTCAAAATCATTCTATTTTCTCAAAATGCCATTCAATTTTAAAATAAAGTGATTTTTTTGAAAATAATAATGAAATCCTGTAGAGGAATATTCTTTGAAATAAGTCGTTATTAAACCGTAAAAATCCATTCACGCCGTATAAGTTAAAAAAACATTATTCTCATACTTTTGATGGAAAAGTCAAAAAGTAACTTATATGGTAACCAAAGGAAGGATTCATTCCATAAAATGTGGTAAAAAGTCAAAGAAGGGTAAAAATGAATTTAAACATACATGTAAGAGTAGTAAACATTTTATGAAAACATTTTTAGAAAACATATACATGGATGATAAACATAACCCCAGTAAATACTAACGTATAAGCAATCTCAGATAAAAATGAGATTTGAAAAATTATCCATTACCTTATGTCCAATTTCATCTGTATGTGTCCGAGACTCTTGTATAGTTGGTTTAAACATATTATTATCTTCTAACAAAACCATAACAATATTTACAATATCATACATGATTCACTTAGGACTTTATATTACCCGTTCTTTTGTCAATTCCGTGTTAAAGCAGCATTTTGGGTAAAATTGTTTCATTTATCATACATGTTTTTACCTGTAATTATTCATATTATTACTTATATCATGATTACATATTTCCATAATGTAAAAAATTATTTATATATAATATATATTAATCATATAATAGATCGATAAATGGAATGAAATACACCGTTCATGGAAACGGCAGGCCGTACATACGCATAAAAGCTGTTTTCGTTTCCTTATTAAATGTAATGGAAGTAAGTAAATAACATATACATAAATCCAGTATCATTAATATGTTCTATATTTCATGATTATTTAATATATATATATATACATTATAATCATTCTTGAATGGATAACATGGAGAAATAATCTCATCACGTCGTGGAGACGGTAATTCGTAAGTACACACGAGTAATGATATCGTTCCCATAATTATTTAATAGAATTATAGTGGATGATAAAATATCTCAGATTTATTATAATGTTATAATAACCATATAAAGTTATTATTTACACCATTATACTCATCCAAGTAAGTTGGTGGTGGAAAAACAAATTACACCACGGCCTGGAGACGGTATTCCGTACGTACGCATGCATGGTGATTTCGTTTTCCATAGGATGGATAAAAGGTGAAATATGGTTTGTAAATATTTATAATAACATATCAGTATATGAGTGATACTAATTTTATTACTTTATTATGAAAAAACAAAATAATATTAAGTAGAATAGGAAATGAACGTGAAAGAATCGGTAAAGGATATTACCTCTTCTTCGATGCGGCTCTTCAAAACCTCCTCTTAGGGAACTAAAGATGGTATTTGAAGAATACCATGAGCTCTAGTAAGTTTCTAGTGAAGTGTAGAAGATAAATAGTCAGGGTTTTTCCGAGATTGAAGGCTCAAAGTGGTGTGAGGAGGAAAGAGAGTATGTTCCCTTTTATAAGTGAAGAGAGGGTCACTTTTAGAAACCTCTAAAATATTAATTTATAATAAAACAAAACACCCCATAAAAACTTCCAAAGTTACTCAAATTCGGATATTAGATAATATAGGGTTTAAATATCATCAAAAAATCAAATTTAGACATGTTTTTATTTTAATTTAAACCTAATCATTTTGATTTATCCATATTTAATCTATTTAATTTTATTTGATGTAATAATGTTATAAATTTTATATGGTTATAAATACTTAATTATGTGTTGTTAATATTACATAATTTGATAATTTATGAAATTTTAGATCATATAATTTTTAATTTGTATTTTTTAAATATTTTTGTGATTTTTAACCAATTTAATAATATAGAATATCAATAGTGTCAATTTTGACACAATTTATTTATTTGAATTTAAATAACATCCACAGAGAATATATTTTCAAAAAAATCTATTAAATAGATTAATACCAAGTCATATTAAACTATAAAATTCTTGGAGCACATTAATTAGTTTATATAAGTTTTATTTTAATACTTTTAATGTCATTTACTTGATATTTATCTTAATAAAATAATTAATACAACATTTTTGTATAATTATTTAATATACTTATTTCTTGTATAAAAATTAAAAATAAAATACTATGATGATAATAAATATAATATATTTCATAATAATAATTTTAGTATAATTTATCTTCTAAAAAAACCATATTTTAATATTTTATCTTTATTAAAGTATGAAGGTGACAACTTTGACATCATTTAAAATAAAATAATATAAATGTCCTAATATTTTTTATAGGGCTCCAAATGGACCATAATTAGACCATTGTATGATTAGGGTATAGATATACTCGACAAATAAGGTTTGGTCAAGTTTAGAGATCTTTTTATGGGTATTATTATTTTCATAAAAACTATATTATTTATTTTTTTACTAAATAAATAATTTCTCCATCATTGATGTATAAGCTATTGATGTAATTAAATATATCTTAAAAATTACAAATAAATTACCATAAAAAATAAAAACATTTTATCTTTAAAATTAGTATTTATAATCAATTTTATATTCTGTATAACCTTATATTAAAAATACTTTAATTATTAAATTTTGAGTGAGACATATTTCACTTTCCTTAAAATAAAATAAATTAAAGATCTTAATAACATCCAAGTGGGTTCTAATGAATTCTATTTCGACCCAAATATGAATTATGACGAAATATAATCATCAAATTATATTAATACAAGTTTTAGGGTAATTTTATAATATTATATTAACCCATAATTACCTGATTTACCTTTAACTATTGTAAATAAAATTTACCGTAGTTACTATTCATAGTGCCCAAAAATAAAAATTAGCATATTGACATAATTTGGACCTATTGATTCAAAATAGGGAATCCATTTTTCAAAATTAAAAACATAGAAGTTTTAGTAATAAATTTAAAATTAATCCCATTGTAAAGAAAATGGGTTTTAATAGTTAAAACATTGCGAAAGATTGAAATGATTTTAACTATGAATTCAATGTAAAAAAAATTCTAATGAAATAAATTATATTAAATTGTAAAAATATATTATATTTATATTTTAAAACCATTCAATATTATAATTTAACCATTCAAATTATTATGATGAAAAATTTTGTTTTTAATTAAAATATAGCGTGTTTTTATTATTCATTAAAATATGAAGGTTATCAGATTAATATGAAAAATTTATCCAAAGTAAATTTTTATATCCTGATTCTAAAGAATAATTTTATTTTTTCAAATTGAACTTATAAAAATGTCAAAAACTAGATTTAATGTGGGTGCGCTATCAAATCGTGGCAAAACTGCATTTTTTTAAAAATACTTATTTTACTCGAAAAAATTATTTTTTTCTCATACCATGTTTTAGTTAATGTGTAAGATGAACTATAATGTTATAAAATTAAAAATTTGGTTAATAATATTCATTACGGCTAGTTTATAATAATATTATAACAATATATCGTTGTTTAGGGAAACTCGATATTGCGTACTACACACGATATTGAGGAAGGTTGCTCTTGCGTGTAATGCAAGCCAAGTCAGGGCTGCGTGTAGGGAAAGATTCCTTCAGTGTTGCGTATAACATACACAAAATATAGTTCAATTATACATTGATCAAAATCTATATTTATTGTTGTGTAAAATGAATTTTATTCGAAAGAACTTGAAATTGTGTGCATCACAAGCCAAGAATAGTGTTGCGTATACTACAAGCTAATACGTTGTTGCATATAGCGCAAGAAAATCTTCGTGAAGCCTACAAGAAAAGACAATAAAGAAATTAAAAATAATAATTCTCATAAAATGTTGGGGTGTTACATTCTACCACCCTTAAAATGAATTTCTCCCTCGAAATTCATCGGGGTTATAAATCGTTTACTACTTAAAAGATTCATTCATAGAAACCCACATCGTAAAAAGGGATAATAAAGCATAATTTTAAAAAGTGAAGTATGAACCGTAATAGTTACCCAAATTAACTCATCACTGGGTTTCCACATAGGAGAACATAGGTGAAAATATGGATATGGAAGAGAAATATAACCATCATATTATGATAAAGAGTAGTAGAGAACATAGCTATGAAAAAGCCAACATTCACAAAATCATAAATTTTTGATGATCAAAGGTACCATCTGATTCATTATATTTGAGGGCACTAAGATTTTTTTTTGGTTTTTAAGATTATTTCCTAAATGTTAAAGAATTTTTGAATTTAAAGAAATACTTACTTGATTTTGGAACAATCTCATCACTGCTCATGCCTTGAACAATTTCCACTTAATCTCATAAAGAAATGATGTTGAATTTGTCTTTCGTGAAGTGTTAGCAGATCATGCGATAGAATGATAGGTCATTCCATCTGTCTCAAACATAATGTTAGAGAAAGTTATATACATAAGTCCTTTTATGGTGAGATTAATCATATATGGTTCCAAAAATGGACTTATACATCATCTATCATAACACTTAATAAAATAAAACTAGTTTCTACTAACTAGGGACTTCTTATGGGCCATTGGTTGGTGATAAAGGCCTGTCACACTTCGGTTGTGGGTTCGATTCCTGCATCCTTTTTTGATGCGACGGGTTATCTCCCATTCGGTAGGTTGTCCCTTTTCATAAACTATACTATGATAACATTCCATAAATAAAATCGGAAAAAAGTTCTAGACTTAAACAATATTTTATAATGTCCATCTTAATCCATTCTAACCATAAAACTTATAAAAAATACTTCTTTACAAACTCATAGTATAAATAGAACTATTACTGAAAAGGTCATATAACAAGCACGTGAATACTATCATTTACCCCTCATATATCACAAGATATATCTTGTTGGTCACATTCCAAACATGTGATTACCTTAATCATGTATTCCCTTGAAACATAAATTACCATAGAACCTTATTGAAAACATGAGTGCTGTAAAAAGGTAACACTTTCCATATACCAAAACCCCAAAAATTCTATATACTCAATCCATGATATCACTTTTTCCTAATATCAGTCATGATCTCATTAAACATTTCATTATCTCCTTATCCCTTTTTTATGCTCATATTAAGTGCTTTCCAAAAATATTTCAATCACCTTTCATGGTTACCGATACCATTCAACATATAATTTCAAATACTCAAGGAGAAACAATTTTATAACAATCCTTAGATTTTTCTTTATTCCATAGTACCATACATTATTCTTGATAAAAATGCAATCATTCCACTAGATTATTAAACCATTGATTGAGTTTCTTCATTTTATTCCTCAACACTTCTTTCATCTCATATATCATTTGTAGTCTCTTCATCATCATCAACATAAATACTACCCATATGACCATGCTGATTCTATTCATGAGATTTTTACTTAGGGCATTGGTTTTCACAATGTTGGTACATTCCACATATAAAACATTTAACCTTGGTTGATGTTTTTGCAATACCATTATACTTGTCCATTGTGTTAACCGAACCTTTTCCTTTGCAACTACTAGATTTGTGTCCTTATTTTCCACACCCAAAGCATCTTCTTGTTCCTTTGAATCATTCTCTTTTATGCCTTTTCCCACATGATTTACATGAGGGAAATTAAACTTTTTTCCACTATGATCATCACGAAACTCCATCTTTCTCTTATTAGCCGAGTCAGGAAACTTAACAAAGTTGATATTATTGATCATATTATGAGATTTATCATTAGGAATAATAAAGATGTTTCTCCTTCAAAATCCCATTTCATTTGGATGCTCAGGAATAATATCATTCCATTGTCCATCATATTCTCTATTAACATGAATATTCCTCTTTCCAGTCATTTTCTAAAACCTAAAAAGAATAGCGTGAGTGAAAAAAATCATGCTTGGAAAACAACATAATAAAGGAGATTACTTTCAATATATAACATATTTGGTTTAATTCTATGATCGTTAACATAATTCAAGGTCTATGACCTGTACTTATACTTAACCTTAGGGACATCCCTAGATGTACCATAGAAATATATCTAGGTATCTAAAGTTTTCGCATCCTAGTTTCCAAATGTTAACTAAACCTTCCCTATGATACCAACTGTAGAGACCCATAGCTTGACGTACATAGAAATTACATTACTTTTTCAAAATACATAATACATGACAAAAACAGACGCCCAAAGACCGTATTAGTTTACTGTCTTTGGAAACTCAGAACATAATCTTCTAATCATGGTGAATGATGTTCAACATCTCCCATAAAGATATTCCCCTACTGTATTCTTACCTAAATACTTTCTTTATATCCTGGGGAAAAGAAAACATAACAAGGGTGAGATCAAATGCTCAGTAAGGGCATGCATAGAGAACATAAAACAATCCATAAACATTTGTACTTAAAAACATGAACATAAAACGTCAAAATCATGAGTAATGACATAAATCTTGGAAGTACATAAGGCATAGATCATAAAGGAACATTAATCATGATAAAATAGCATGGGAATAAAACATGTAATTGTGTAAAACCATTAAGCACATGTTATGATTTTCATAGTATCCAAGGCATTATTTTTGAGACCATCATAGTGGACAAAGTGCCTTACTTAACCGAGTTTACTTGCCATTCCTGCCCTGTATTACTGAACCAGATTCCATTGTCGTTCCAGCCATGTATATCTCATGTGATATAAATCATTACCCAATTAATTGGAGGGAGATATATATCCCACCCATCTCATAATTAAATCATTTTTTCTTGTGCCACAAAATAAACAGAAATGAGTCATCATAACCCAAAGAATAAAATGGGTTTAATAAACATCATCCCATTATAACACAATCCACATAAAACAAATGGATATAATTTAATCATAAGAATAATTGAACCATGTATATAATAGATACATAATAATTTATACATAATCATCGTAAATAATGTCATCTTATATGGAAAATAGCATTGACAAAACACTTGAAATGAATTCTTGAGGAAAATATCATTTTTCTTCAAAATCATTGTCTTTTCTCAAAATTCCATACAATTTTAGATGAAAATGATTTTTTTGAAAATAATAATGAAATATTGTAGATGAATATTTATTTAAATAAGTCATTATGAAAAAATAAAAATCCATTCACACCGTATAAGTTAAAAAACATTCTTCTCGTACTTTTGCCGGAAAAGTCAAAAAGTACCTTATATGGTAACCAAAAGAAAGATTCATTCCATACCATGTGGTAAAAAGTAAAAATAGGGTAAAAATGACATTAAATATATATGGAATAATAGTGAACATTTTATGAATTTTTTTAGAAAACATGGACATGGATGATAAACATAACCCCAGTAAATACTTACATATAATCAATCACGGATAAAAATGAGATTTGTAAAATTATCCCTTACCTTATGTCCAATTTCTCTCGTATGTGTATTAGACTTCTGTATAGTGAGTTTATACATATTATTATCTTGTAATAGAACCATAACAATATTTAAAATATCATACATGATTCACTTACGACCTTATATTACCAATTCTTTTGTCAATTCCATGTTAAAGCAGCATTTTGGGTAAAATTGTTTCATTTACCATACATGTTTTGACTTTTAATTATTCATATGATTTCTTAGATCATGATTAAATATTTACAGAATGTAAAACATGATTTATATATAATATATATTCATCATATAACAGATCGATAAATGGAATGAAATACACCATTCATGGAGACGGTAGGCCGTACGTACGCATGAACGCTATTTTCGTTTCCTTATTAAATTTAATGGAAGTAAGTAAATAACATATACATAAATCAAGTATCATTAATATTTCATATATTTCCTGATTATTTAATATATATACACTTTATAATCATTATTGAATGGTTAACTTGGAGAAAGAATCTCATCGCATCGTGGAGACGATAATCTGTATGTACGCATGAGTGATGATATCGTTCCAATAATTATTGAAAGAAATTAGAGTGGATAATATAATATCTCAGAATTATTATAATGTTATAATTACCATATATAATTATTCTTTACACCATTATACCCATCCAAGTAAAGTGGTGGTGGAAAAACATATTACACCACGACGTGGAGACGATATTCCGTACGTACACACGCGCAATGATTTCATTTCCCGTAGGATGGATAAAAGGTGAAATATGGTTTGTAAATAGTTATAATAACATATTAGTATATGAGTGATATTGATTTTATTACTTTATTATGAAACAACAAAATAATAGGATGTAGAAGATGAAATGAACTTGAAAAATAAGGATATTACCTCTTCTTCGACGCGCCTCTTCAAAACCTCCTCTTAGGGAACTAAAGTTGGTCTTTAAAGAATACCAGGACCTCTAGTATGTTTCTAGTGAATTTTATAAGATAAATGGTCAGGGGTTGTCTGAGATTGAAGGTTCAAAGTGATGTGGGGAGGAAAGGGAGGAGGTTCCCTTTTATAAGAGAAGATATGGACACTTTCGGAAACCTCTAAAATATTCATTTATAATAAAACCAAACCCCACATAAAAACTTCCAAAGTGACACAATTTCGGATATTAGAAAAGATAGGGTGGAAATATTATAATATGATTAAATTTAGACATATTTTTAATTTATTTTAAACGTTATCATTTTGATTTATCCTTATTTAATCTATTTAATTTTATTTGAGGTAATAATGTTATAAATTCTATATGGTTATAAATAATTACTTATGTATTGTTAGTTATACATAATTTGATACTTTTTGAAATATTAGATCATATAAATTTTAATTTTTAATTTTGAATTTTTTTTTTGATTTTTAAACAATTTAATAATATAAAATATCAATAGTGTCAATTTTGACACAATTCATTTATTTGAATTTAAATAAAACCCAAGAAAAATATATTTCAAAAAAAACTTTTTAATAGATTACTAACAAGTCATATTAGTCTAGAAAATTCTTGGAGCACATTAATTAGTTCATATAATATCTATTTTAATACTTTTATTATCATTTACTTGATATTTATCTTAATAAAATAATTAATACAAAATTTTTTTATATTTATTTAATATACTTATTTTTTGTATAAAAATTAAAATTAAAACACTATGATGATAATAAATGTAATAGATTTCATAAGAATACTTTTAGTATAATTTATCTTCTAAAAAACTAACTTTTAAAATTTTATCGTTATTAAAGTATGAAGGTGACAACATTGACATCATTTAAAATAAAATAATATAAATGTCATAATCTATTTAATAAGGCTCTAAATGGTCCATAATTAGACCCTTGTATTCTTAGGGTACAGATATACTCTACCAATAAGGTTTTGTCAAGATTCAGGTTCTTTTGATGGGTATTATTATTGTCATAAAAACTATATTATTGATTTTTTTACTAAATATACAATTTTTTCATCATTGATGTATAAGTTATTAAGGTAATTAAATATCTCTTAAAAATTAAAAATAAATTACCTTAACAAATAAAAAAAATTTATATTTCAAATTATTATTTATAATTTAATTTATGTTCTTTATAACCTTATATTAAAAATACTTTAATTATTAAAGCTTGAGTGAGATATATTTCACTTTCTTTAAAATAAAATAAATTAATGGTCTTAATCACATACAAGTGGGTTCCAATGGATTCCATTTCACCCCAAATATGCCTTATTACGAAACATAATCATCCAATTATATTAGTACATGTGTTAGGGTAATTTTATACTATTATATTTACGCTTAATTACCGGATTAACCTTTAACCATGGTAAATAAAATTTATCGTAGTTACTATTAATAGTGCCCAAAAATAAAAAGTATCCTATTAACATAATTTGGACCTACTAATTCAAAATATGGAATCCATTTTTAAAAATTCAAAACATAGAAGTTGCAGTAATTAATTTAAAATTAATCCCACAGTTAAGAAAACATGTTTTAAAAGTTAAAACATTGCGAAACATTGAAATGATTTTACCTATGAATTCAATGTAAAATCAATGCTAATGACAAAAATTATATTAAATGGTAATAATATATTCTAATTATAATTTAAAACCATTAAATAATATAATTTAACCATATAAATTATTACGATGAAAAAAGTTGTTTTTAATTAAAATATACCGCGTTTTTATTATTCATTAAAATATGAAATTTATCAGAATAATATGAAAAATTTATCCAAAGTAAATTTTTATATCTTGGATCCAAAATTAATTTAATTTTGTCAAATTGAACTTATAAACATGTCAAAAACTTGATTTAAAGTGGGTGTTCCATCAAAAGGTTGCAAAACTGCAGTTTTTGAAAAATACATATTTTACCTGAAAAAATTATTTTGTTCTCATAACATCTTCTAAATAATGTGTAAGATGAACTATTATGTTATAAAATTCAAAATTATATTAATATTATTCATGATGGCTAGTTCATAATAATATTAAAACAATATATCGTTGTTTAGTGAAACTCGGTATTGCGTACTACACACACTATTGAGGAAGGTCGCTCTTGCGTGTAATGCAAGCCATGTTAGGGATGCGTGTAGAGAAATATTACATTGGTGTTGCATATAACAAAATCAAAATATAGTTCAATTATACATTGATCAAAATCGATACTTAGTGTTGTAGAAAATGAATTTTATTCGAAAGAACTTGAAATTGTGTGCATCACATGCCAATAATAGTGTTGCGTATACTACAAGCTAATATGGTGTTGCATATAGTGCAAGAGAATCTTGGTGAAGTGTAAAAAAAATACAACAATTAAATTAAAAATAATAATTCTCATAAAATCTCGAGGTGTTACACAGAGGGACGTAAGTCATCGATCAACACTTGTTTATAAGTTTCTAATCCACGACGGGATTCTCTAAAGTTGTTCCTCGTCAGGTCATGCTACTGCTGATCTACACAGGGTCGTAATTATTTGATACAATGAGGGTCAGAAGTCATTGATCAATTATGGGTCTCTATAAAGCTAATCCTTGTCAGGTCACCCTTCATCTGATCCATACATGGTCACTCTGATGCCGATCAAAAAAGCGTCGCTCTTCACTTGATAGCCAACCACATGATTCCTGCACATGGTATGCTAGAGTTCCATAGATTCTTATCCTCAAGACATAGGTCATAAAAAAACTTCCAGAAAGTCCCATGAAGTAATAACTTGAAAAACCATCATTTTATAAGGGTTCTAACGCAATAGACAACGCGTCAATCGGACGCATGATCTATAAGTTATAAGCGTTTTCATATTGAGGTCCAAGTTGGAATCGAGTTCAATCCAACCTGGCCATACTCCAACATTATACAAAACCCA
Source organism: Viscum album (assembly GCA_963277665.1). Taxonomy (NCBI): domain Eukaryota; kingdom Viridiplantae; phylum Streptophyta; class Magnoliopsida; order Santalales; family Viscaceae; genus Viscum; species Viscum album. The sequence goes on from OY728150.1 coordinate 1,849,093,025, forward strand.
TGTGGAGTATATCAAATAGACATCCTCATCCATCGACTTATATTTCTATAGAAGGAATGTCAATCGGACACACAGTTTGTGAGATACGTCTATTTTAGTGAAACGAGACCCGTCGGGTCCAGTTTCGGCCCGGCTGGTGGGTCTGGCCCTGTTGGTTGACTCGGCCTGGATAGTAGGTCCAGCTTCGCTCACATGTCTGGCCTGGTTGATGGGTCTAGACTACCTAAAAACCTGGACCGCAAGTAGGCTAGTTGCGAGACCAGACATGGTGCTTCCGGTTCAGCTAGTTGGCGGCGACAGTGGGGCACCACCCCTCCTTCCAAAATGGCCGGCTGAAGCCGGTCATTGTGCTCTAGCCGAGCAGCCTGATCAGCTCCTCTTCTTCTAAACCCTTCACATTGGCCCGGATGGCATCTGTTTTCACAGTCGTGCCGGCAGGTTCTTCCGCGGGCCACCATAGATGCTCTGGTGGTCTGATTTACTTCTTGTCTGCTCCTAAAGGCCTCCTGGGTCACCGGCTTCACTACAAGCCCCTGAAATCGCCTTTCTACCATGTTGTTCTGTCACCCATGAAGAACACATAAAACCCAAGAGTAAAGGAGGGTCTAGGACCTGTTTGGATTGGTTCGCGCCCTCCGTGTTAGTGTTCTAACCTGGGGGTGAAATAATAAAATTAATGATTAAGATTATCCAAAAAAATGAAATTCCACAGAAACCACCAGCAAGAACAAATGAGGCATAGATCAAACTATTATTCAGTTGATTCACGTTTATTGTATTTTTCACAAACAAGGTGATAAGAAATCGTAAACACTTAAAAATCAAAATAATTCCCCCTACCTAGAAACAATGTTGCAGACGAAGGAGAAGATTCATGTTTATTATTGTTCGATGATCTTCGCCGCTTGTCGATCCCTGGTTCAATTCCTCCAACAATCGTCGCTCGATCACCGCTCTTCATTGGAGAGGCATGTTTTCAGTGTCATGACACAGGATTCTCCCACCGTTGTCAAATCACTTGCCAACAGTTTGATTAAATAAAAATAAAACACTCATGTTGTGTTCATTAATGTGGTTCATTAGTGAACCATAATTAATGATTCATTAATCCCAAAAGAATTGTTGTTACACAATGAGAGGATGAAGTAATTAAATGAAACACATTTAATTACTGATGTTATACATTGGTTCCACCAACTACCACTCGATGGTGGAAGAAGAGAATAAAATAAACTTTAGTTATTTTATTGTTTTTTTCCAAAACCCCAAAAATAATCTTTTTTTTTCTGACCCTTACCAGTCGAATTTATGCTTCTCCAAAAAAAATCCCAGAATAGTGAATCGAACGGTGCAATTGAAATTCCAATATGAGAACCAATTAAATAAATAGAAATTCCATCTTTCAGATTTAATGAATGTACCTTAAAAAAGTTTGGAAAATATTAACAGTTACCCTTAACCCACACCATTTGAGGTTAGGCTTCACCTAAGGGAATAATGCCCTCACGAGATCAATAGTACTCTCGGATTTCGAATCTAAGTTACCTTTTTGGTGTTATAAATACCTGAAAATAAAATAATTGTTATTTAATTACTTTATTTATGGCCAAAAACTAACTTCCACTATTGTCTCGCACCGGCCAATGTTGAGATTTTCCTAAGGTAAGCATACCCTCCTGAGTTTAGCCTTGATCTAATTTTTATAATCTGAGTGGCTTTTTATGAGTAATAAGCATTTGAAAAATAAAATAATTTTTTAAATTATTTTATTTATGGTTATGCCATTTTTAGGTTTTGTCACTAGAGGCATGTGCTGACTAAACTTAAGTCACACATATTGTACACCCACCATCCTAAACGCAATGGTGCCCTCAGATTTCTGGTCTGGGCACCCGTTTAACAGTTATTACTGTTTTTCAGAAAACCCCCTCACAAGTACTGTTTAAAGCTTAACATTTTTCAACGGATCAATCCAGACACTCCAGGACTTGGAATCACGTGTCGTAAAATTTTGCGGTCTCGAAATAATTCAGGATAATAAAAAACAGTTACAAAATTTATGGGTGTTTAAATTTTACAATTCGGCTGACCATCATTCTCTTCCATGTACAAATTTTCTATATATTTTTTAAATATCATGTATACTATTATAGAATTATTTATCAATATAATTTTAACATTTTTTTGGGTTATCTCAAAATTTTTAAGAGAATATTTTTTTTATTTTCCTATTTTAGCACTTTATGAAAATTTATCAATAGTTTGAAACTAATGTTTTATTATAAATTTTTACCACATGAACATAATTTATATTAATCTTGAACACTGAATGAAATTAATATTCCATTACATATTTCCATAGTTATTTTCAAAGATAAACATTTCATTATACTATTTATATTTTTTAATTTTAATGATTCAATTTAGAAATGGAAGTGTTGTGTCCCTTAATAATGAATTTAATAAAAATTTTATGGTATCTCTACTCATCAATAAAAAAATCTATTATTTTTGTTTATGTTTTAATGTGGATATATTCCAAAGGTTAAATGTTTAAATTAAATATATATTTTTAAATATTATTATGATGCTATTATTATCAAAAAAAAGTTATTTTCTATGGGCTATTCCTTGATAGAATGAAACATTATTTATAAAGGTCATTTAATTTTCCCTGGTTATTATATGATCTTATGATAAATTATATTATGGAACATGTATGTATGGTATTAATTATGTAATTAGTGGGAATTTAATTATAAGGACCATTAATGTATTTAGTAAATAGTTATATCTCATGAATAAACTTTGGGATACATGTCAGTGTTTTTGATCAACTATAGGAATCTAGTCGTTCTGGTTGTTTCTATTTTGGATACCGATGGTGATTGTTGATCCTTTATGATATGAAAAATAGTTTGGAATGAATGATCCACTATGATTTTATGTCCCTTGTAGTAATCCTTGACATTAGAAATAGTTTCTATAATTATTTTCGTGCCACACTTCTATGAAATTAATATATGGTTCATAATTGATATATACTGATTTCTCAATCATATGATTCAATAATTCTAAAATGATAAGACTCTATTAACTGAATAATATTAATGATTTTTTAATTATGGGTGAAAAAATTATTTTTTATGGTCATAATATCAAATCTATAGGCTTATCAAAGGGTTCATATTTTCATATTTTGATATATTAGATTTTAACCTCCCTAAGAATATGAGCTCACTGTTTCTTATCATTCCTTTACCCGGTTATGAATATTGTTTTAATGTAGTGTATTCCATAAAATATTACTATATGAGAATTAATTTTTGGGATATGTTTAAGATAATTAACCAGATGATAATATTATGTACCTATTCTCCAAATACACTAATCCTTAATGGTCATTTGGTATTTATTTTTGAAATGTATTAGCTTTTCATCTAAAAATATTTAATATTTATATATGGAAATATAATGTCATTATAGTTGGTGTTGGTTGATGTTTTATTCAATATTTTGATATTATTTTATGAAATATATATTTTTTTAAAAAATTGGATAATTCTTTTTATAGGATGACATCCTAATGTTTTGGATAGAAAGAGATTATGTGGTTTTCCTAGTAATACATCCTTGTTGGGATACTACATGTATAAAATTATTTTCCCTATATTTTCCTCAGGATTTAACCATAAAAAGAGTTATTTGATGTCATCTCATCCATCAATTTGTTACACAATGAGTGTTCCCTTATTGTACACTAGGGTTGACATACTCGGTTGATATTCTTATAATAATAAAATTTTCCTAACAAAACATTATGAAGGACTAAATAGATTATGTCTATAGATTACCTAGGTTAAAAGTAATGTTTCATATAATTAAAAGAAGGTTTCATGATTTATATATATAATAATTTATTTTTTATGAGTGTGTGGTTTACAATTATGATAATTGATACTCACACTATGATTTATTCTTTTAGTAAATGATTGTAATTGTGGAGAATTATGTTGAAATTGAATATGATGAAGAGTTGAATGATTATAATTATGATAAAACATGTTAAAATAGAGAGGTAATAGAAACAATGATATTATGATTAATCCTCTCTCTTGATATATGACGGAAAATATCAACATGGGTGAGTTTCCGAAAATACGTAATAAAATAACGATGGTGATTTTAGAAAAATGTATCGGGAAGAAGATTTAGTTTTCTACATGTAAATAATGTATAAATAATCACACAAGAAAATATCTAAAAAGATAGTTAAGTAGATTTCTATGTGTAATTGAAGGTTGTAGAAGAAAAATTTTCTTGGAGGATAATATTATTTGTATGGGGAACATGTGGATTATCTAGGTCAATTCCCCAATCCAATATTTCTCTTATAGACCAAGAAAGGATCTATAAAATTAAAATTGTAAATTTAAGAGTATTTTAGTGTTTATGTATTTTGGTTTGAGAATATTGTGGTATAAATGTTATATTATTTATATTCTAGCAATAGGAATCATGAATCATTTATGAATTACCCCTGAGTATTTTTTTAATTAATGGTTTGAAAGTATACGTTTTATGGAACATATAAACATGAAAAGTGCTTTAGTAGAAATATGTTTATTTGGGGAACAAGTGACTAAGGTATAGAAAACCCATAATATATGTCTGATTTTGATATGATAATGTTTAATTTTTATGAATATTTGTTTTATTATGATAATTTAAATGGTATTGTATTTATGAACATGGAATTGATTAGTGTTTTGATGAAAAAGTGGATTATGTTACCTTTAATTGATTTCACAATATTCTTGGATTTATGGAATAATTTCAATAGTCTTTTTTTATATTGAAATATTGATCAGATAGACTGTTTTGGTTTGGTGGACATGTTTTCTTTGATTTTTTATGGAAATTTATTTTATTTAATTGTATTAGATTATGATATTATTACTTTTTTCATGTATATAGTATTTGACATAATGTGCTATTTTATTTTTTTTGGTGATTATTGTTAAGTTAATTTTTAATGTTACCAATTGTATTTATATTATTGGGATTTTTAATTTGGTCATAACTATTTTGGATGTATTTTAATGATAACATCTTATGGAATGACTTGTTATGAATGTTTCTTATTATTTATTGATGTTGAAATATGATTTATCAATTTTAATAACAAGTGTCAATATTTTTAGTTTTAGACAATATATTATGAACAGAGGAATGCATTTTCATTACTTAATAGATCATATTATTAGTTAAAAGTTAGTTTAAGTGTGTCAGTGATTAAAATAATTCATCTTGAATATTCATTTCATAGAGTAAAAGATGAAGGTGAAATTGATCAAAGCACAACCAAATGAGGCAATCATGAATATAATTTAGAAAAAAATAAATAAATTAAATTTTTTATTCTCTTTCATGATGGTAAAATAATCCCCCAACTTTTTTTAATTCATCTTGAAATAAGTTGTCATACTTTTACCTTGATTTTTGGTGAATTAGTGGTCTTTACACTGATGACATGTTTTTGGTTTTATATACTTGAATATTATCCTAACTATGTTATTGACCACTCTGTATTTTTATTTGGGACTATTTATTATCCTACATGTCCATATATTCACTTCCCCTTAAATAAATTCTATTTTAAATTTTAGTTTTTTATGACTTTAATATTTATAATTTTTTCCTTCATAGAGGAAGGTTTATTGTACAATTTTATGGTATGGATTTTCAACCATTGTTCTCTCAAATTTCAAACCCTTGATGTCCATGCATAAGTTAAATTTTCAAGGACATGATTTTTTAATGAGGTGGATAATGTAACACCCTGAAATTCTAAAATAACATTATGTTCGATATCATGTAAATCTTGCAACATCCAACCTAAACATCAAAGAAATATTCTTATGATTATTAAAATATATCCATTTAATAAGAATATATGAATTATAATAAATTTTTTAAGGATATTTTATGGCCCATTTCAATAAAATTTAATTAATCAATTAAAAAAAATTCATTTTTTCATATAATCATATTTTTCTTTCAAAACAATGTTTTCGTTCAAAAATGAATTTTATTTATTTTTATCAAAAAATATTATAAGTATAATTTAACCACATTGTAAAACTATATTTTACAAAATGAAATATATTTTTTAAATAAACAATTAAAAGTTCCCTAATATTAATTTTTTAGTATCTTTTAAAAATATTAATTTTTCGATGAGTAGTGAAAAATATATATTTTTATTTAAATTTTACTTCTTGTATAGAGAATTTTAAATGTTAAAATTTGATTTAAAATATATTGATAATAAAATTTATAAAAATATAATATTAATAACCCAATTAATTTCATTTGATTAAATTTTATGTTAAATTTCAATATAGAAAAATTTTATTCTTAGGAGAACGTTTTGTTTGAAAAAAACAACTTTTCACCGTGCTTTGAGGGTTTATTGAAAAAATGAACTTGTACCAAATATATGGGTTAAAAAATAAAAAATGGATTCAATATTTTGAATCATAATAATTAACATTATTTAATAAGTTTAAATTATTATTTTTCGAAATGAATTGGAAATAGTAAAAGAACTATGATGAAGGTTGGGTAAATTAGGTTAAATTTGGAATAAAAAAAGTGATAATTACACAATTATTAATCTTTATCTTTTTTGATAAATAAATATCAACTCATATCACTATAGGATTTATATTTATTTGTTTATGGGAATATTTTTCATAAAAGTCACTTATGTAGTATTTCTTTAAAGAAAATGATAAAATGTCACTAATTTACTTTAAAGTATCAATTATGTGTTCAGATAGGAAGACATGCATGTTTATAATGAATCATAATAGTTATTATGACCATAATGAAATAATTTTTTCGATGGTAACTTATTTATATTATTTAATAAGGAAATAATTACTTTAAGAACTTATGCAACATTAATAGAATATTTATTCAATTAATAGAGAAATAAAATAAATGATTTTAACAATATTAAAAGTAATGTACTGTTAAATAAATTAATTATTACACTACAAGAATTTTATAGATAAATTAAACATTTTTTGTTATTGGTGAAGTTATTATATTGGAATTACATTAATTTTTGAGCAAGGATATATACATGAAGAATCTAACCCGAACGATATTGTAGAATGTGTGAAGCCAAATCATGTGAAAATTTCAAGATGTGAATCCGTTTTTCATCCAAATCAAAAGTTAAAAGTCGAACAATTTATCAATGTCATAGAACCAATTAGAAGTTTGTGGAGGTAGTTAAATCTTCATCCAACCCCACTTTCTCAAATATTCAAAGACCCCCTCTCGAAGGATTATCAAGAAAGGATATATATTGAATATCTTGGCCAATCAGAAAGCCATTGAAGAACTATTGAATCAATGCAAGATCACAGATATATGGGGGTTTGTGTATTAGAGAATGAAAAAAACTGTGATGGTATACAAACAAGGGGTGTTTCCTTTTAATGAATTTAACTGAAAAGAAGGGAGTCTTGGGTCAATCTATTTGATGCTTGGTTTATTAATTATTTTTGAATGGGAAAGAAATTTAGACAATGAAAATATGAGGAATTCTCATACATAGATCTGGATAATTATTTTTAATTTGAATTGCCTTTCGTAAAACCTAGATACTCTATGGGATATAGAATCCACTCTTGGAAATCCTATTTGTATGTATAAAGAAATATATAATTCAAGACATGGGAACTATGCATGAATACTGGTGGAGGTCGACATGTATAGGACTCTCATGGAGGTTGCGGTGCTAACAACCCAGGGTGATAACATCATTTTTTGGATTCAATATGAAATGAAGCTTATATTTTTTATGTGTTACTGTTTCTTGGGAAATTTATCCTTTATATAGAATAGAGATAAGAAATGTTAAATTTTAAAGATTAAGGTTCATGATGATGCTACTTGTAGGAAGATGTAGGGGAAATGAGTGATATTTCCTATTTAACTCACAATATTAATTAAATAAAGAACCTTTAAAATTAGGACCTGTTGAGAGGGATGATAATTGGAAGTTTACCATTATACTACTGAGGGTATCTTACATTCTTAGACAAGACACACACTCCTATGAGGATGAGATTAGGAGTAATAAAATTATATTCTAAATATCATTAGAAGTATGTGACCTGAGGAAGATGTGAAAACTCTCAATATCCAAACTATCATAATGAAGGGATGATTGAAAAGGATATGTGTATGTACATGACAAGTCAATATTAGGTATTTATCATAAGAATGAATAACAGATCCTCAATCTATTATTAATGTTTCATAATATCAAGGGCATGAAAATTAAATTGAGTAGAGATATTAGGGATGGATATCAAGGATACCATGGAAGGAGGTAGAGGAATATTATTCAAAAAATAATTCCAAATTACCAAAGAAGACCGAAAATAAATTTTATAAGGAACATTAAATATCAGATACCGAAACAAAACTAGATAGAAAAAATTCTATGAATCTAGACGAGACTGGACATTGTGTTTTTGAGGCTACTAAAGATAGAGAATCCACACATGTATCATCTTCTAGGGATACCAATAGAAGGGTAATTACAGACAAAACCTTTCAATAGATGTACTTAAGAAATAAATTTACTCTTCCAAGTAGATTATTCTAGTCTAATGAATCTAATAATTCTCAAATCATTATGAATTATTAAAAAAAATGAATATCACAAAATTATTGAACCAGCTTTGAATGAAGGTAAAACTGTGGGAACAAATTGTAAAGGGGGAAAGAAAAAGTGGAAAAAAGAATGATGGTAACTCAGGTGAATCTGACATAACAAGAGGGCCCTCTGATAATAGTCAAAGTTATTAAATCATGATAATAAATTACATAAACTATGATGGGCTTGGGAATTACCTACATGAAAAGGATGTTAGGTATTATACTATGGCCTATACACCAATGTTTCATTGAATTGCGGAATCATAAATTCTATTTTAGAGTTGGAATGATTTTTGGTGGGCCTCCCTTGGATACATTTTGGTTTCAAAAAATTTACATTCATCTTAAATATATTATTTATGGATTCTCCATCATGAATGAATTCATATTATGACATGTATCATGCATACACTAGGTATCCCAATTTCATTCAGTACCTTTTATGGAACAATATTCAACTCCATTAAATTTTCATCAACATAATACTTTATAAGAATAGAGAAATTAAAGGATTTAGAGTTAAGATGGAAACATGAAAAAAAATCGACCATAATGGGATATTTTAATAGTATTTTAAAACTAGAAGAAAAAATTGAATTCAGCTTCAATAGAACAATAGCCTATGTTTTTTTTCTAATGCATTGATCAATGAAGTCTTGTTGAAGTCCTATTTACTGGAGCTTTATTTACATGTAATATATTCATCTTGAATAGAAGACATGAAAATAGATTTGATAGATGCTTCATTCAAATATTTGAAAGATGTACTTAAAATTGGGTATGAGGATTCACAGTTCTGAATCATTATTTAGATCACAAACCCATTATTATGTTTCTCTCCACTTAGATTATGATGTCATAACCACATCCATTTTACATCAACAATGGTTGGATTATCACTCATGGATATTGGGAAGTTATTTTAGAGGTGTGGGAAAGTAAACCTATCTGAATCCCACATCCCATACTTGATAAAAAATTAAAGCACACCAATGGATTTTTAAGGGAGTGCATCAAAAAATCACCCTCTAAGAATGATCTTGATATAAAAGAGGTTGGGGAAAAAATTATCACAATAAAATTATTTATAAATTGTATATTTTCCCATATAGAGAGGAAATACCAGCCATTTCAAATTGGATGACCTTATAACATTGAAGGAAATTCATGATTGAAGTCAATTTAATATTAAATGGTCAAAAAAATAAAGATATGAAATTTATGATCTTTCATCTATTACATAATGGAAAGAGAGGTTGAGAAATAAATAATTCCATGAGGATTGAGGGACACCCCCATATCTCTAAAATTAAAATTTCTAATGAAGTGTTGAATTATTGAAAAGATATATATTCTGATGATGGAATAGATGAAACACTAAAAATTATTGAAAAAATAAACCCTACATAGAGGAGAATCAAAACCAAGAATTAATTATAGAACCCTAGAAAGATGACATCAATATGGAATTGTATCCCATTAATATAGACATCGCAGCTGGTTTGGATAAGTTTTCAAACAAATTCATTTTGTTCTATTGGGATATTCTTTATAGTGAAGTGAAAAAATATGTGAGAGACTTTATCACTCACGATTTTATTCCCTAGAGTCTAATAACACTGAATTTCCATGATTCATAAAAAGGAAGGTGTGATTGACATAAATAATTTCAGGCCAGTTGCTTTTTGGAACACTATACCTCAAATCACTAGTAAAATAATCAGGAACAGGTTGTGGGGAACTTTTAAAAAACACATCACCTCCAATAAATTGAGGTTTGTACGAGGTAGAAACCTAAAAAATTCTTATTCACATCCCAAATCATTAGTCTAATGAAGTAGAAAATGATTGAATATATTTTTTCACTCAATATCAACACCTCCAATTCCTATGATACATTGAAGTGTAGTTTGATTTTTCTTTTCTCAGGGAATATGTTTTTTGAGATGTATTCATCAGAATTTTCCACACCATTATCACCTTTTCACTTTTTTCCATACTAATCGATATATCACCAAGGGGATTGTTTCCATGAAATAGAGGTGTCATAAAGGGTGATCTAGTTTTATGGTATTTTTTCAATTTCCAAAAGTTATATGGGTAGATATATTATTGATATTGCACAATATGGAATTTAAATTTGTATTAACACTTTCCAAAATGATATCATCTGATCACTTCTCTCGTATGCATTTGAAATTATTATTTTTATTCAGGCTTCCAAGAAAACAATATATACAATTAAGGTTATGTTCTCACATTAGGATGATTTTGTAGGGAAGGCTATGAATAGGAATAAAACTATCATTGTTTTTTTAGTTAATTATGGTTGGAAATCAAAACAGGATCACTACGGGACATGGTTTTAATAAATGGTCCCTCCAATTTAATTACCTTGGTTTACCAATTTTTAGGGGAAAATGAGTTGGGAGCACCTTTGGGATATTTTCACTATAATCATTAATAAATAATGTAGATGGAAAAGGAAATCCATGCCTGAGGAAGGAAGGGTATTCCTTTTCAACTCGGTGATTACATCTATTTTTTTTCTTTATCAATATAAAAATGGAAATGAACTCTTATCAATAAATTTAAATTAATGATAATGAAATTCATATATATCAGGACAATGCATGATATAAAGTTGATTACAATGGAATGGAAAGATTTTATCCAGCCTGTTGAGATGGGTTGACTTGGAATTAATGATCAAAGGATCTTCGATAATGTACTTATTGGGAAATTCACATAGAATATTATGAATCCTAATAACAATTCTCAATAATTTTTATCAAATAGTTTCAAAATGAGGTTGATGGTTAGATTACAATAGTTCCCTATGTCTCTTGATTTGTATTCAATTAGGAATTCATTCAATGACATCATGTAATATATAAAATGGTTGGTGGGAAGTCTATCTAATCTCAAGTGTTGAAGAAATATATAGTTGGATAAACTATTTAAAGACATAAAAAATGTACCAGTGGATAGAGACTGAATGTCCATTTTAGATAATTTGATCTAGAAAGAAGGGAATTGATCAAATTATCCCTATGTATACCAGATTGGAGATTTGAATCTTGCATTCATTGAGATGGATTTTCTGATCTGGAGTCCAAACAGAAATTATAAGTTCAATACTAAATAATAATACTTGATGAAATAGGGAGGCTTAAAGATAAAACCAACATGGTTGTTAATTTCTTAAGGTTTAATTTAGACAACCTTCGTGATTTCTTATTCTTTGGTGGATATGAAAAAGATACTTTCCACACATGACCAACGAAATAGGGTTGGCCAACAAATTATTTCATTATGTCATTTATTATTGAAGGATGAAAAATATGTTGATCACCTTTTAATGGGATTAAAATTTTCATAATGTCTCTAGATTTATTTTGGAGATCTATTTAGTATTCATATATACACTGAATCACAAATTGAAGAAATCGTTGAGGTGATGTGTAAACCGAGAAATGAGATAATATCTAAAATATTCTATTATCTATAGAATTTTTATTTATCTATTTTTTATGTAATTAATGAAAAGATATGATTTTTGGTAAAAAAATATAATATAAACATATTTGACACTTGATTTGCATAGATAGATTCATTTGGAATCTAAGTAGAAAATGGAAACTATGAACAAAACCAGTAAGGATATAAATATTCTTATAATGGTTCGTGTCTTAGGAAAAACTAAAAAATCCCTAGTTCATAAATACATTCAATATAATCAACCAATAAACCCACATGTTAGAGTTAACATTCTTGGTGTGGCCTATGATACTCTAGATCACTTAAGATGTGGATATGTTTTCCAAACCTACAATGGTTTTTTCAAAGGTTGTTTTTATCATTAAACTAGAATTGGAATATATTATGAATATGATATATGGTCTATGATATATTCTCTAAAATATGTTTTCCATTATAATTGGAACTCATTATAGATTGAATATGACTTTAAAACCGCATTCTGAGCTTTAAGGGAAAGAAGTTGTGTTGTTCCTTGGAATCTCCAACCTCATTGGATTTATTGTATTCAATATATAATTACACCATGGTGACATATTATAACAAGAATATAACATATACTATGATATTTTTATATTAATTTAATAAATTATATCTATCTTTACTTCCATCAAATGGGAAATGAAACTCTTTTTGTTTGTTTAGAGGACTATCACCTCACGAACTGATAAAATTCTTTTTCAATCAATGTGTCTCACTACTGTTTATAATTATGTATTTAAATTATATTTATGATATATAATAAAATATTATAATTATTGAATTATAATTTTAATTTTACCATATATTCTTCAAATATGCTTGAAAATAATATCATTACTCATGTGTATGGGTGGACTACCACTTCCACGAAGCGATGTGATTTTTTTTCATTTACACTTTACATTTTTGTAATGGTTGGGGGCGAAGCGTCAATTTATTATTAAAGAAATGGCATATTTTGGTCTGGGTTGAGGGGGACCCATTACACAGCCTGAAGGACCAAGGCCAAGTTGCCTGAATACACGAATTGAAATCCCATTTTTTTGGTCCAATGAAACCCTTAGTGAACAGTACTACTACAGTACCCGCGCTGCTGCTATAGTACCTGCTATAGTACCACTATTGTTATAGTTACTACTATAGTGCCGCCCCCACTACAGTGCTACTTCTACTATAGCGCCTCCGCTAATACAGTACTTCTACAATGCCTACTATAGTTCTACTACAGTACCCCCAGAAATTCACCCTTTCCCAGATTTGATCCTAGGTTGTTTGGATGCCATGCAGGAGCATGTACCACTTCAGTACAGGCTCATTGCCACTTTACATTGATGGTAATGAGAATATATTTAATGAATATAAAAGGTATATATGAAATAATAATGATTCTTTGATGGTGAATTAATATTTACCTTTCATTCATTCCAATTTTTTTAATGTGAAGAACAATGTTTATGTATACATATGAATTGTTGTCTACAAGAACTATGTAATATTTTATTATTATTATCTATTATGGATGATTATATTTATAAATTTAATGAAAATATGATATTAATATCATTATTAAAATTCTTTAGAGGACAGAACCATGGTCAATTCACAAGGACCTGATTTATCGAATAAAAACTCTAATAAAAAAATTAAATTGTTAACACCCATAAAAGAGGATTTTAATAAATAATAATTATTAAATGGATTCTTAAATATTATAAGTGTATATTTTTTTTGTAAATATGTGGATGATTATGTTATATATGTATAATAAATATTAGTTTATTTTGATTGATATTGTAGTAAATTCAAATCTAATGGAACTCAATTTTAGGGTTTCTCTTCTCACATTTATTTCTATGGGGGATATTATATAATAATCACTTGTTTCTATTGTGTGGTGTATATGATAAGAATGAATTTATATTATGATTATCTTTATTAAATTTATAGTGATTTTAAAATTTATATGATGTTATATATTCCATTACTATTTGATTCATTGATTTTCAATGTGGTGAGGGTTTATTAACTCAAATTATCTTCTTTGGGACATATTATATGTTATACATATATTTTTTTATGAAGATTATATATAGAAAAATTCACAAGTTAATAAAAAAATTAACTAATATCCATGATATTTATTGTTTCCTTTGATGTATTGCTTTCATGGTGAATATGATTCATCTGATTCCAATGTGGTTTGGGATTTATATTCCAATCATATTCTTATTGGGATTTTTTATGTTGGAATTTATATTAAGAAAATTATATGATCTTTATCTCATAAATCCAATTACTCTTCATTATACTATTTTAATTTCATGACAATACATATTTTCTTTACATATTTCAATATTTATATGCTCATGAAGCCAAAATATTATTTTTAATAAAAAAATATGTATTTAACTATTCAGTGAGGAATCATTCTTCTATATGTCCATATAATAAAAAAATCAATAAATTTTTTACTATTTCCCAATTATTATTTAATGTGATTTCCTAAATTATTTTCCTTTGAAATCATTTACATCCAAAATTCCACCATTCTTGAATTTTTTAATTTCAATAAAATTGTTTAAATTGACTTAAATATCTATATTATATATTTTTTCACATTTTGGAATAAATATATGGAAATAATGTTAAATAAAATTAAAATAGTTTGTGATGGTCAATAGAACCTCCAAAATATGATACAATATAACATTAATGTTTTACTATATGAACCATCCATAGGTTGGAACACATATGGATATTTTCTACTATTTCAAAATTTTCAAGTATATGAATACCATTTCTCATCAAATTATGAGTAGATATGCTTTTTAAAAGAACATTTATAATTATCCCCAATTAATTGAAACATATAACCATAAAAGATGCACTTTGAAAAAAAAAACAATATACATCATACCTCATTAAAATAGTAAAAATCAACACAATTAAATAATAACAATCATATATATAAATGGATAAGGTTTTGAGAGATATAATTAATTAACAAAATTAGAATATTTGAGAAATTAAGTGCAAGTGTAGAATGATTCTAGAAAATATGGTAAGTGATATCTCAAAACCACCTTTTTTATTTGGGTTATGAAATTTCCCACTCTAACTCTCTTTCTCCATCTCTTTTATGTTAAAAAATTCTTCTAAATTTTTTATATATGTATCTTGAATATATATATATATATATATATATATCATTACCTATTCCATTGACTTGGTAATTAATTCAATAAGTTTATTTCTCAAATTATATATTTTTATTCCTAACGGTTGATTCCCTTTTGTGTAACACATAATCATGTATCGGACATGATGTGTGGATCCAGATATAGATCCAATGCATTAGGAATTTTTATTCTCTTAAAACATTATGTATGATTTTTGGAAGTGAATCTAATCCATGATGGTATGTTTTCTATAATGTCACGTAGTCTACACAATTATCTTTTACTTATTATTATGTCATGTTTTATGTTGCTTCCACTTTCCTATGTTTCCATGATCTTATTATACATTTTTATTTATATTTTGTCCCCATGTTATTATTAATGAGCATTCTATTTTGTGACATCAATTTATTTCATTCAAACCATGTGTGATGTCTCATTTCATTATTTATTCCATTACTGGGATTTATAGTTCACCCTATTTGTTTATGTATTCCCCCAGTAATCCTATGTGTTTTTAGGAGTTCAAAGGTATTTATGGTCTATTTATGGATGATAAAATAAATATGTAATTTTTAGTCTTATTTTTATATAATATTAACCAATTCTACCTAATACACAGTTCTACATTATCTTTGGGTTTTATTTAATGGATTATATGCTAAAATACAATTAATAGTATGTGCAATTATATAGGGTACTTATATACCAAGTATTACTATGAATCATGATTTTTCATTAGAAATAGAATTAATACATGGTACAACACATTTTATAAATTTTCTATGTCGAATAGTCTATATTGTGCTGCATCAATTGAAGAGTCTACTCTAATAGATTCTTGAAAAGTGATTCATTTGGAAAACTGATTCACCTTTGTCTATACTTATTCTATTTTTCAATAAGAATGATGGATCAATGTGAATAATAATTGGTTATAAATACTAAAACATTATCACTTTCATGAGAATGTTCCCCCTACCCCATATGGATGAATTATTTTATTAATTTCATGAATATTAATATTTTTCAATGATTTAAATTCATAATTTAAATTAGAAATTATCATTCAAGAATGAGTCCATAAACAATACAATAATACCATAAAAGGAATTTGTACTATGAATTTATAGTGATTCCACTTTTTAGTAATAAATTAACTAATATAATAATGGATTTAATGTATATATTCATTAGAAATTACCTTGAATAGTTTATAGTATTCTTTATAGAAAGTATACTTATTTATTAAATGAATAAGGAAGACCATTAAGATCTCATGATTATTTCACTAAATAACCAAAAGAAGGTTAATTTTGTGAAAAATTACCAATGTTTGAAGTTTGGTTTAAATAATTCTCATTTTGATATCTTATAGTATTAAGTGAGGGTATATTTGTGGATCCATCAATGACTATAGTTATGGATTGTTGGTCTAGGACAACACCCATGACTATGATTAATAGTTTTCCTAATTTGAAAGGATATTTTCAAAGAAATGTTGATAATTTATCCTGAATACATAATTCAGTAATTAATTTTACTTTGAGGATATTCATGTACCATTAGAAGAATGAATATGAGAATAATTTCAACGAACTAAAGAGTTGGCTAGTCAGTGCGCATGTGGTTACAATACCTTCAATGTATAAAGGATTCCAATATTTAGTGATGTAAAAAATATTTGATGGGGATTAATTTTGTTGTATAATGATACAAATATAGCTTAGGCATCATTAAAATTATAGGTTCAAGATAAAAATTAACTAACTAATGATTTTAAGTCTGCTAATGTAATGATTCTATTATATAAATAATAGTATTATATTTATAGTGAAATGTAATTCCCCAACCCTAGTTACCCAGAGTCGGTGAATTATTACATATCATTGGCATGATCACAAGAGATCATGCCCCAAAATACCGATTAGTTTAGTAGCCTTGGAAGTACTAGATACATGCGTTAGTTTTACATTACATAATGAAATAAAGAAAACAACATTGTGTCCTCTTTGAACACACTCATATACCTTATCCTATTCCTCTTGATTAATCATGATATACATCTTCACATCCTATGAAATATAAAACATAGAAAGGGTTGAGCTCAGATGCTTAAAAAGGATAACAATATAGTATAAACTTTGATAAATAAGAATAAACATTTAAGACAATGTAAAAGACTAAAACACAAGCCTTTTAAACTTATATTTCATCATAATATGGAAAATATAAATCAAATAATTCCATTTACTTATTCAAATGGATATTCTACTAGTATAATAATTTCATGTAATATTAATATATAATTTCATAATGATGGAATGCATAATGCCAGATATCATAGCCACATAGTCAAGGCCTCATGCCAAAACCACAAATAAATATTTTGTCCTAGCCTTGTGCCAAGACACTAGTTTGTCTCCTAAGACCTACCGACACATCGAGAAGCTATAGTCGGCTCCACCCATTACTTTCTATGTCCAATTCATTTTCCATATGAAAATGGTGAAACATAATCTAAATATTCGTATTAAAACTATCATACAAAATGTCAATAATTTAACCACAAACCATGAATGGTATAAAAATAGCACATCCATAGTCAAAAATAAATCATTCAATACAATATGGATTAATTTATTATAATAAATCATCCTCAATCAATCATAAAATACAATTATGGATATTGACATAGACAAAAATAATCAGTAAAACTATTTGGGAGAAATATCCCCTTTTCATGAAAACATTTAAAAGTCACACTATTTATCAAAAAAGTCATTTAGAAGATATTTTTGAATCAAAGTGTCCCATACCACTTTTAAACTTTTGAATGGAATTTTATTTTCGAAAAATTCATGTCCATATAAATAAATCATTAAAACAATTTTTAAAACATGGACATTAATGTGAAAGATTTGGAAAAATAAATCGTTAAAACATTTAAAATGATTTTTTAGTTAGAGTTCCTAACCAGATGAGAGACTCTTGAATAAAAATAATTTATGTAATAAAATATTTATAATAACATGATAAATAAAGGGATTCATGATATAAAATGTCAAAGTATAGTATATAGACCATATAAAAGTGAATTGGTGAATAACGACGAAGAAGTCTCAATGGAATCTAAATTGAGATGAAATCCCTTATAAAGATAGTATCCTTAGGTTAAGGATAAATCAATGACATAATTATGTGTGAAAAATAAAAATAAAGTCAATATGATTGGATATTCAGTGTACATCAATGAGAGAACATTCACACATATTCTTGTAAAAACAACACCAATGATTTGGATGTTTAACTCAATGAATGGAAATTGAGTTAATATTACTCTTATCAAGTTCATACTGATGACTTAAGAATTTTTCAATGGAGTGATTATGTGTATAAAAATTATATCCACACAAATGGGAGTGGAAATTAATACATAATTAAATAAATAGTCATTTCACACATAATCTTGGAGTAAAATAATCAATGAAGTTTGCATAAAACCCAATGAGTGGAAGTTGAAATTAGAAATTCCCTTGCCGATTTGGTTACTTATTAAAAAAAAACGCCCCATGAAAGAAGGATCATACAATAAAGATGTAAATACCAATAAATTTAAGTATATTACAGAAACAATACAGTTACGGGAAGTACATACACCACACAAAAGAAAATAGTCACAATATAACATGAAACTCACAGAAATAAAAGTGAGATGAAAACCCTATACCCCATTGTAATCAATAGAGTCATTTGACCAAAAGTTAATAACCACCAAAGGAATCATTGAATTCCATGAATATAAATAGAAACATGATAATATATATCAAATGGTAGTACACAATACACCACACACAATAAATAAGTGGCAAACAATAGAAATCTCACAGTAATAAAAGTGAGATAAGAAACCCCTTACCTTGTAATTTTCCTTAGTTGACTGTATGTTAACCTCCTATATAATGGTGAAATAATTGTTATTAAATTATACATGAACCATATACATAAATATGATAACATATATGATCTTTTAATGTTTTTTTATTAATAATATTTCAGTAGTATCATTTTTTCGGGTGTTAACAGATTTGTTTTTCTTTATATGTTTTGTTACATAAGTCATATTTTTTATGGATAGGATGTATTAGATTTTTATCCATGATTATACTATTTTCTTAAAAAAAATTTTAATCATAAAATGATATTTATTCTTGAATGGATACTATGGTGAATGAATCTCATAGTGTTCCTCTAGATGGTAATCCATATTTAAGCATGAGCCACAATACCATTCAATTGATAGTGAAATGATATGTAATTGGATGGTATATAAAATATACAAAATAATTAACATGTTATATTTATTATATAAATCAATTATACTCATTATTATACCCTTTCAAATAATTAAGTGTTTAATAATAAGCTAAACCACGATGTGGAGACGGTAAGCCGTACGTAAAACACATATGGTGACCTTGTCATTCATAGGATGGATATAATAATGAATATTGTTGCACCATATTTATTATAACATCACAGTATGTAGAAGGTGACATATTTTTTTTATGGAAACAACAATGAAATAGGAAGTGGAAAAAGACAATAACATTGAAAGATGTTAAGAAATAATTATCTCTTCTTTGGGTGCTTCCTTTTGATTTGATCAAAAGGTATCCATAAGTTGGATTTATGATCAATTTATGGTCTCTAGGATGAAGTTATGGTAGTTGGTAGGATATTTTATCATGGTTTGGCTGAGACTAATGGCATTGGAGGGGTGATTTTGAGAGAATGGGAAGTTTCCTTTTATAATAAAGGTGGGGGTCACTTCAAGAAAACCTTGAAATATTATTTTATTATACAATTATATTCGGTTCATAATGGCTCCAAAATGATTTATTTTGAGGATATGGTGGGTATGGGTCAAAAAACACTCAACAAATTGGTTTTAGACAGGTTTAGGTCACTATATTAACATTATATTTTAGATTTAACTCTTGGTAAAATTGTTTAACATTTACCATGTCTACTTGTATTTTTATATTATATGTTAAATAAAAATACTATTAAATATCAGGAAAAACCCAAGTGGTTGATTAATGAAATATATATTATTATATAAGTCCATTGGGCTATCCTCATATTTTTAGGTATACTATATCATTTAATAATTTAGTAGTTTTTTTAAAATCTCATTTATGTCAATTTTGACATTATTTAGTATTTGGTTTTTTGTGAAAGTCAAAAAAATATGATTTCTTTGAAAAAAATAATTTTAATCAACCCTAACATGCAATATTAACCTATAAAATTTGTGGAATGCATAAAAATTCTCGACCTACAATTATTTTAATATTTATAATATCAATTATTCAAATCATTCATTAATAAGATAATTACTGCATCTTCATTGTGTCATAAATAATTTAAATATTTTAATAAATAAAAATTATAAATAAAATACAATGAGGTATGAAATATTTTTATATTTATAATGAATATTTATAGTCGAACTTATCTTATGTATAACCCTATATTAAAAATGTTTTAGTTATAAAAACTTGAATTTAACACTTTTAACTCTTTTTTAAATAAAATAATAATAAATGTCCTAATCTAAACCAGGTGGACAATAAGGATCATATTTTATTTCTATGGTTGATTTTGGTAGAAATACACTTATTAAATAAATTATGACATGTGTTTTGGTAATTATAATATCATTTTTACCTTTAATTACCTTATTTACTTTTAACCGTGTAAATAAAATTCAGAAGTTACTATTCACAAAATATCATTTTCACCTTATTAACCACTATTTTACTTAATGATGTCAATTTTTCTGCTCGGATTTTTGAAATTAAATTCACAGAATCGGAAAAATTACGTTTTATGCCAATTTGTTAACGTGCCTAGAAGGTGTGTAAAAGACGTTGAAAAATTCTGTAAAATTTTATACATCTAAATTTATTATAAAATGACACTAATGAATTACATTGAACTAATAAATTTATAATATATATATTTTGACTTAAAATAAATTTCAATAAAATTAATAATTATTTAAATAAAAACTCAGTTTTTAAATAATAACGTAGTGTTTTTCACTATTCATTAAAATTAAATTTTTTCAGAAAAATACCAAAAATTCACCCTAACATAATTTTGATATTAAAAATACTTAAAATATTAAAATTTTACTAAATTCAAAACATAAAAGTTGCATTAATTAATTTTAAATTAATTTCCATTGTCCAAACTAGAAAGCCTGTTTTTGAGAAGTAAAAATTATCAAAAGATTGATATGTGTTTATTTTCGGTTTAAAAGTGAAATTACATACAATGACCAAAATTGTATTAAATGATAAAAATAAAATCTAATTATACTTCAAAACCATTCAAATTTATAATTTAACAAGATAAATTATTTTGATTTAAAAAGTTATTTTCAATTAAAATTTAGTATCTTTCACTATTCATCAAAATATGAATGTTATCAGAAAATCACCAAAAATTTATCCAAACTATATTTATGTCTCAATTATAAATAAGAATTTATTTTCATCATATTGATTATATGAAAGTGTCAAATATTGGATTTAGACAGGGTAATCCATTAAAAGGCGGAAAAACTGCATTTTTTAAAAAATACACATTTTATCTGAAAAATTGAATCTGCCTTTATATTTGGTCTAAGAAACACAAAAGATAAATTTTAATATTATATGGGATATATATAGAATTAAAAATATTGTTATTACTATTCATAATGTCTTTCTAAATGGAAATTTTGATAGGTCGTGGGGCGCTTGAACTCGGTGCAGCGTACATCACACGCTATTGTATTATTCAAAGTCGATCGTACCATGGAAGCTTGGGGTGTTATATTCTTCAATACTACAATAAATTGTATCCTAGTAATTTAAAATTGTTCTTCATAAATAAAAGGTTAAAGGAATAGAAAATACCTTTGTTGAAAACCCACATATGAAATAGGTTTAATAAAATTTTGTCTTAATAAGAGGGAGAGGGAAATGAAAAAGTCACCACCAAATTAGGATTTTGAATAGGAGAACATTGGTGGAAAATATAATTGGAGGAAAAATGTAAATATTCATAGGGAATGATTGTGGTCATCAATCACAAAAAAGTGAATGGAAAATTGAGGGCCACAAAGCCATAAATCTATGATGAATAATGGAAGGTATTAGGATAAAACATTTTTCGGTTTAATATCCTTTCCATGAGGATTAAGAATTAATTTCTACATATAATAAGAAGAAAAAAATTCTTGATATGTAGAGTTCCATCCTTTATCTAATTTCTACCACAAACTCATCTTTCACTCTAAACGACAAGTATTCTAGATGACCTGGTCACACCTGAAGCACTGGATTCAACTTATATAGAATCACATAATCCAAAAAGGATGAACTATATATTTTCATTTTCTTTATAGATTAACAAAAACCAAAATGGTTAGTACAAGATCAGATTATTCCCAAAAAGGATAATCCATTAGAGAAAGAAATAATAATCTTAATTTAATAAATTAAACCAACAATACCCAAAGTTCAATAAATACCATTAAATAAACAATTGTCCTTAAGATACTTCAATATAATCCTAACTAAGATTGAAACCCAAAACTCAGAAGAATTGGATTACATAGTCTTCCAGGTTAAATTGTATCTCCAAATAACATCGACTACTCCAAAAGTCTCATACTTAAAAGTAATTAACCTAATCACATATTCTCTATAATAGGTTAATCATTTATATAAATAACCCAAATCACTATAAACCCACTAGAAAAACATAGATAGAAATCTACCATTACTACCCAAATGAAATCCCATAGTATACAATTTTCCTTAGGCATATTGTGTTCCTAACAGAGCGAACATCTTCCAAAACAGTAATTATAACTTAATAACCAAAGAATTTTCCTATACCAATGATTTTAATTTTATTAAAAATAATATCTCCAATCAACTTATTATTGATCAAAAAATAATTTGACTAAAAAAAATTAGTCACACTAACTAGGGACTTCACGTTGTCTAGTGGTAGGTGCTAAATCACAGTCGCACTTTGGTTGTGGGTTCAATTCCCGCAGCTTTGTCTGACGCAACGGGTTGTCACACGGTCTATGTATTGTCCTTTTTCAAAAACTATATTTTATAAAATTACCAAAATGAGATAAATTTATTAAAATAACCATAACATAATTTAAAAACAAATGTTATCTCATACCTCACATTTTCATCCAAAAACATAATAACCTGTAATTCCCTCAAATTCAAGGATCATATAAACCAAAATAATTTTTTATAACTATATCCACAAAAGAAAAGAATATTCTTCCTCAAATAGAATTTTCATATAACAAACTACAGGGTTACACATATGAGAGAAAAGTCTTCTAATTTGATCCCATCAAAAAAGAGATCTAATACTTTTAAACATTTCCCCATCCATTTATTTCCACATTAGTTCTTCCATGACCAAGAGGTTATCCTATAGAATAGGGCATTGACTCGGTTGATTACCTGGTCCCCTAAATTTACAGAAAATTACAGTAATTGGATTCTTGGGATCATTTATATTTTCTTCCATAGTACTCTTCATTTTCATTAGAAATTCTTTACTTTATGTCTTTCTTTCCCACACATAAAGCATTTATTTTTTCCATTGAGACACTTTCATGGGTGTCTCCTTCTACATTTCCTGCATGATGGAAATCAATATTTCTATTCTCTATGGTCTCCATTGCTATAACTCTTATCATTTACCACATTTCTCTTCTATATTGAGTCTAGGAGTTGGTTAATATATTTGTTGTTGATCATATTTTTGGAAAACTGATTTGGAATGAACATGATTTCTATTACGCCTATCAACATACCATTTCATTTCTCATTTCCACCACCATTCCAACTTTGAAAATCATGTTCAATATTACTACGACTTCCTTGGAATCTATCCATTGGATGAAACTAGAAAGCATTGTGTGAGTAATAATAGTCATAAAATCATTTAAAGAATATCATGTCTTGTTATTTTAAATATAAACCCCTTAGGATTAACCAAGATTATTTATTGTCATCTTATATTAAAATATTTCAAATCAGTTTTTAAAGAAAATGTGAATTATCCTAAGCATATCCACACGATTGTCGTAACCAAGAGTGCAGCAAGGCCTGTTTTTGTGCACCAGTTCTCGTCCATGTCTAGGTCAAAGCGGTGTTTTGGGGTTTTAATGCTAGGTACATCTATGCAGGAGCCAAATCTACCTGCTTTTATCTAGACATAGATGTATTTCTTGGAAAAACCACATAATATGTACATTACCAAAAAAAAATTGGGTGTTTTTCTATACTAATACTTAATTTCTATCTTAGGGTAATGTTCTCTAATCGTAGTTTTTTTCTAAATATTGTTTCCAAGGATTGTATTAAAATCTATTTTATAAAAACTGTAATGCCCTGACCTTAGTTACCCAGAGTAGGTGTATTATTACATATCGCTGGCATGATCACAAGAGATCAAGTCTCAAAAGACTGATTAGTTTAGTAACATTGGATGTTCTAGATACATACGTAAGTTTTACATTATTTCATGAAAGAAAGAAAACAACATTGTGTCCCCTTTGAAAACACTCATATCCCTCGACCTATTTTTGCAGGTTAATCATGATATACTTATTCAAATCTTGGGAAAAATAAAACATATAAAGGGGTTATTTTAGATGCTCAGTAAGGATAAAAATATAGAATAAACTTTCATAAATAATATAAAACATTTAAGATAGTTTATAAGACTAAAACACAAGCCGTTTAAACATAAATTTCAGTATAATATAAAAAATACGAATCAAATAATTCCATTTAATTATTCACATAGATATTATACTAGTCGAATAACCACATGTAATATATACAACTAATTTTATAATGATGAAATGCATAATGTCGGACATCATAACCACATAGTCAAGGCCTCGTGACAACACTACAAATAAAGATTTTGTTAAGGCCTTATGCCAAGACACTCGTTTATCACATGAGACCTATGGATTCATTGAGGAGCTATAGAGTGCTCCAACCATTACATACTATGTCCAATGCATTCTTCATATGAAAAGGATCAAACATAATCTAAACATTCGTATTAAAACTAGAATATGAAATGTCAATACTTTAACCACAAACCATGAATGGTATAAAAATAGCACATCCACAATCAAATATAACTCATTAAATACAATATTGAAGATTTTATTATAATAAATCATCCTCAATCAATAATTAAATACAATGGATGATATTGACATAGAAGAAAATAATCTATAAAACTATTTGAGCCTGAAAACATTTAAAAGTCACACTAATTATCAAAGAAGTCATTTAAAGGAGATTTTTGAATAAAAGTGACCCATACCACTATGAAAAATTTTCAAGGAATTTTAATTTCAAAAAATTTATGTCAATATAAATAAAACATTAAAACCATTTTTAAAACATAGACATTAATTAGAAGGATTTAGAAGAATAAATCTTTAAAACATCTAAAATGGTATTTTAGTTAGAGTTCCTAACCAAATGAAAAACGCTTGAATAAAAATAATTTTGGTAATAAAAACATTATAATATCATGAGAAATAAATTGATTTAGGATATACAATGTCAAAGTACAGTATATACACAATATAAAAGTGAATTAGAGCATAACGATGAAGAAGTCTCAATGGAATGTAAATTGAGATGAAACCCCTTATAAATACTGTATCCTTAGGGTAAGGATAAATACATGAAATAATTATGTGTGAAAACTATAAATAAACTCAATATTATTGGATATCTAGTGTACATAAATAAGAGTACATTCCCACATATTTTTGTAAAAACAACACCAAGGACTTGAGTGTTTAACTCATTGAATGGAAATTGAGTTAAGATTACTCTTATCATGTTCACATTGATGACTTGAGAATTTATCAGTGGAGTGATTATGTGTATAAAAATTATATCCACACAATGGGGAGTGTAAATGAAAACATAAATAAATAAATAGTGATTTCACACATAATATTGGAGTAAAATAATCAATGAAGTTTGCATAAAACCCAATGAGTGGAAATTGAAATAAGAAATTCCCTTACCTATTTTGTAACTTATGAAACATACACACCAAGAAAGAAGGATCATATAATAAATATGTAAATACACATAAATTAAAGTATATTAAAAAAAATACAATCATGGGTAGTAAATACACCACACAAAATTAAATAGTGGCAATATTTCTTGAACCTCGCGGGAATAAAAGTGAGATAAAAACCCCTTACCACATTGTAATTGATCGAGTTGTTTGAAAAAAAGTTAATAACCACCAAATTATTCACATAAAACCATGAATATAGAGAGAATAATGATAATATATATCAAATGGAATCACACAATAAAACACATGAAATAAATAAGTGGTGAACAATGGAAACCTCACAGACCTAAAAGTGAGATAAGAAACCCCTTACCTTGTACTTTTCCTTAGTTGAGGGATTGTTAAACTCTTTAATAATGGTGAAATAATTTTTATTAAATTATAAAACAACCATAATCATAAATATGATATCATATATAATCGTTTAATGTTTCTTTGTTAATAATATTTCAATATTATCAATGTTTCAGGTATTAACTGATTCGTTATTATTTATAAGTTTTTTTATGTATGTCATGATTGATATGGATAGTATGTATTCTATTTATATCCATAATGATATAATGGTAGTAAAAATTATTTTTTTTATCATAAAATGATATTTATTCTTGAATGGTTACGATGGGGAATGAATCTCTTTGCGTTCGTGGAGACGGTAATCTGTACATATGCACGAGCGACAATGCTATTATATTGATGGTGAAATAATATTTAATTGGATGGTATATCATATATAAAGAATCATTAACATGTTATATTTATTATTTACATCAATTATACTCATTATTATACCCATACAAATAATTATGTGTTGAATAATAAACTACACCACGACGTGGAGGCGGTAAGCCGTACAAAACTCACGTAGGACGACTTTTTCATTCATAGGATGGATAGAATAGTGAATATGGTTGTACCATATTTATAATAACATCACAGTATGTATAAGGTACTAGATATATTATTTTGGTATTGAAACAAAAAAGAAAGAGGATGTGGAAGATTAAAAGAACATTGAAAGATCTCATGAAATAATTATCTCTTCTTCAGGTGCTTCCTTTTTATTTGATAAAAAAGGATCCATAAGTGGAATTTCAGATCAAACTAAGGCCTCTATGTTTATGTGAGGGTAGTTGGTAGTATATTTGAGTAGGTTTTTCCAGAGAAAAATGGATTTGGAGGTGTGATTTTGAGAGAAGGGGAAGTACCCTTTTATAAGAGAGGTGATGGTCACTTTACGAAAACCATGAAATATTCTTTAATTATACAATCATATTCGGTTTATGATGGATCCAAAAGGTTTTATTTTGAGGCTATGGTGGTTATATGTTGAAAAAATTTCAACATATTTGTTTTAGACTGGTTTAGGTTAACATATTACCCATATCTTTTAGATTTAACTTCTAGTTAAATAGTTTACCATTTACCACGTCTCCTTGTATTTTTATATTATATGGTTAATAAAATTACT
Source organism: Viscum album (assembly GCA_963277665.1). Taxonomy (NCBI): domain Eukaryota; kingdom Viridiplantae; phylum Streptophyta; class Magnoliopsida; order Santalales; family Viscaceae; genus Viscum; species Viscum album. Next base: position 1,849,121,171 of record OY728150.1, read on the forward strand.
ATAAAATATCAAGAGAATAGATAATGGTTCATTAATTAAATATATATTATTATATAAGTATTTTGGTCAATCCATATATTTTTAGGACTGTTATATAATTTAATAATATAGTATTTTCCTTAAAATCTCATTTATGTCAATTTTGACATTATTTAGTATTTGGTTTTTGTAAAAGTCATAACAATATGATTTCTTAAAAAAAACTTTAATCAACTAAAACATGTAATATTAACCTAAATGTTTTCTAAATGCCTAAAAAGTCACAGTTTACATTTATTTTAATATTTATAATATCAATTATTTTAATCTTTCATTAATAAGGTAATTACTGCATCATCATAGTGTCATAAATAAACTTAATTATTTATGTATAAAAATTATAAATAAAATACCATGATGTAGGAAATATTATTATATTTCCAATGAATATTTATAGTGAAATTATCTTATGTATAACCCTATATTAAAAATGTTTTACTTATAGAAATTTGAATTTTCCACTTTTAACACTTTATTAAATAAAATAATAATAAATGTCCTAATCTAAAACAATGGATAAAAATGATAATATTTTATTCCTAAGGATTATTTTAGAAGAAATACACTTATCCAAAAGAATTATGACAATTTTTAGGGTAATTATAATATCATTTTTACCTTTAATTACCCTATTTACTTTTAACCGTGTTAAATAAAATTCAAAAGTTATTATTCACCAAATATTATTTTCATCTTATTGAACCAAATTTTACTTAATCATGTCAACCGTGACTCTTGTATTTTTGAAATTCAATTTACAAATGTGGTAAAATTATGTTTTATGCCAATTTTTTAATGTGCCTAGAAGGTGGGTAAAAGACGTTAAAAAATTCAAAGAACATTATACATCTAATTTTATTATAAAATAACTACAATGAATTAAATTAAACTAATATAGGTATTATGTATCTATTTTCACATAAAATATATTTTAATAAAATAAATAATTATTTAATTAAAAAGTCGGTTTTTAAATAATAATGCAGTATTTTTCACTATTAATAAATAATTTATTGTTTTCATAAAAATACCAAAAATTCAACCTGAGATAATTTTGATATTCAGAATCTAAAAAATATATCTATTTTACTAAATTCAAAACAGAAAAGTTTCATTAATTAATTTAAAATTAATTCCCATTGTCAAAACCAGAAAGCATGTTTTTGAGAAGTAAATACAATCAAAGGATTGATATGTGTTTATGTCTGGTTTAAAAGTGAAATTAATTTCAATGACCAACATTGGATTAAATGATAAAAATATAATATAATTATTCTTCAAAACCATTCAAATGTATAATTTAAAACTATATTTTATTTTTATTAAAAAAGTTGTTTTGAATTAAAATTTAGTATCTTTCACTATTCATCATAATATGAAAGTTATCAGAAAAACACCAAAAATTTATCCAAACTAATTTTTTAAGTCATTATTATAAAAAGGAATTTAATTTAATAATGATGAATATATATAAGTTTAAAATTTTGTATTTAGATAGGTTTATCCATTAAAAGCCAGAAAAACTGCAATTATTGAAAAATACATCTTTTATCTGAAAAATTGAAATTTTCCCTATATTATGTCTAAGAAACAAAAAATTTTAATGTTAAAATTAAAGGGTATATATATAAAATTCAAAATTTGGTAATTAATATTCATAATGGATTTCTAAATGGATAGTTTTATAGGTCATGGTGTGCTTGGACTCAGTGTTGCATACATCGCATGCTACTGTATTATTCCAAGAGAAGCGTATCGTGGAAACTTGGGGTGTTATATTCTTCCATCCTTTAATAAATTGCTTTCTAGTAATTTGAAATTGTCTTTCAGAAATAATAGGTTAAAAACTAGAAAATTACTATGTGGAAAACCCACATTAGAATTAGGGTTAATAAACTTTTTTCTTAATAAGAGGGAAAGGAAAATGAAAAAGTCACCACCAAAATAGGATTTCGAATAGGAGAACATTGGTGAAAATTATAATAGGAGAAATAAATAAATATTTATAGGGAGTGATTGATGTCATCAATCAAAAACAAGTGAATGAAAAATTGAGGGCCTTAAAGCCATAAATCTATGATGAATAACGCAAGATATTAGAGTAATACATTTTTGGTATTAAGATCCTTTCCCTAAGGAATAAGAATTAATTTCTTCATAGAACAAGAAGAAAAAAAATACTTGATAAGTGGAGTTCCATACTTTAACTAATTTCTACCACAAACTCATCTTTCACTCCAAACGATGAGTATTCTAGATGAATTGGTTACACCTGAAGCACTAGAGTCAACTTATAGAGAATCACATAATCCAAAAAGGATGGACTATATATTTACCTTGTATTTAGAGATTAACCAAAAACAAAAAGGTTAGTACAAGATCAGATGATCCCCCAAAACAATAATCCTTTAGAGAAATAAATACTAATTTTAATTTCTAAAATTAAACCAACAATACCCAATGTTCAATAAATTCCATTCAATAAACAGTTTTACTTAAAATCAATCAATATAATCCAAACTAATATTGAAACAAAAAACATAGAATAATTTGATTACATACTCTTCCACGTTAAATTGTATCTACAAATGACATTGACTACTCTTAAAGTCACATACTTAAAAATAATTAACCTAATAAAATATTCTCTATGATTGGTTAATAATTTCCTTAAATAACCAAAATCTTAATAATTCCACCACAAAAACATAGATAAAAATACACAATTACATCTCAAATAAAATCACACAGTATAATATTTTCCATAGGCATATAGTGTTCCCAACAGAGGGAATGTCTACCAAAATAACATTTATCACATAATCACCAAATCATTTTCCTACACTTAGGATAAGCAATTGATAAAACATAAGATCTCAAATCAACTTATTATTTATCAATAAAATAATTTAACTAAAAATAATTAGTGACACTAACCAGGGACATCAAATTGTCCAGTGGTAGGCAATAAATCCCCATCACACATTGGTTGTGGGTTCGATTCCCACAGCTTTGTCTGTCGCAACGAGTTTTCACACGGTCTGTCTGTTTTCCTTTTTCAAAAACAATTTTTTATAAAATTAACAAAATGAGATATATTCATCAAAATAACCATACCATAATTTTACTAAAATGTTATCTCATACCTCACATTTTCATCCAAAAAATTAATAACCTGTAATTTACTCAAATTAAAGGATCATATAAACCCAAATGGTTGTTTATAACAATATCCACAAAAGAAAATAAAATTCTTCCTCGAATAGTATTTTCATATAACAAATAGCAGGGTAATACATACGAGAGAAAATTATTCCAAAGTTATCCCATCAACGAAGAGCCCTAATACTTTTAAAAATTCCTCCATCCATTACTACCTCATAGGTTCTTCTTTTACCAAGAGGTTATCCTATAGAATAATGCATTGACTCGGGTAATTCCCATGTACCCTAAATTTGTAGAAAATGAATGTAAATGGATTATTGGGATTGTTTTTATTTTCATCCATAATACTATTCCTTTTACTCATTAATTCATTACTTCATGTTTTTCTTTCCCACAAAAAATGATTTTTTTTGTTCCATTGAGACACTATCCTAGGTGTCTCCTTTCACATTTCCTGCATGATGGAAATCAATATTTCTCTTCTCCATGATCTCCATTGCTAGAGTAATTATCATTCACATCCTTTATCTTCTTTTTTGAGTCTGGGAGTTGGTCAATATATTGGTTGTTGATGAGGTTTTTTGAAAACTGATTCGGCATGAACACAATATCATTTAGGCCTATCAACATTCCATTTCTTTGCTCATTTACACCAACATTCCCACCAAGTATATCATGTTCAATGTTACTATGACTTCCTGGGAATACAACCATTGACTAAAACTTGAAAGCCTTGTGTGTGTAACAATAGTCGTAGAATAATTTAAGAAATATTAGGATAACTTATTTTTATTCTAGACAACTTTAGGCTTAACCACAGTTATTTATTCTCATCTTATATTAAAGTCATTAAAATCATTTTGTAAAGAAAATTTGAGTTATACTAAGCATATCCCTCAGGAGTGTTGTAACCAAGAGTGCAACAAGGCCCGTTATCGTGCACCAGTTCCCGTTCGACTCTATCTCAAAGCGGTGTTTCTGGGTTTTAACCGTAGTTAAATTTATGCCAGAGCCACCTCTACCTGCTTGTATCTAGACAAGGATGTATTTCTGGGAAAAACCACATAATATTTACATTACCAAATATTTTGGATATTCTTTTATACTAATCCCCAATGTATATCTTAGGGAAATTTTCTCTAATCAGAGTGTTGTCTAAATCTAGTTTATATGGTTTGTACTAAACTTCCTCTGATACCAACTGTAGCTCACCGACCCAAATTACCCAGATTCGGTGAATTATTACATATCAATGGCATGATCACAAGAGATCAAGTCCCGGATGACCGATTAGTTTAGCATCCAGGGATGTACTAGATACAGACGTAAGTTTTACCTTACATCATGAAATAATGGAAACAACATTGTGTCCATTTTGAACACACTCATATACCATAACCTTTTCTTCCAGGTTAATGATTATGTACTTCTTTAAATCCTGGGTAAAATAAAACATAGAAATATGTGATCTTAGATGCTCAGTAAGGATAATAATATAGCTGAAAATTTCATAAATAAGCATAAACATTTAAGGCAGTTTATTATACAGAAACACATGACTTTTAAACTTAAATTTCGGTATAATATGCCAAATATAAATCAAATAATTCCATTTACTTATTCACATGGATATTCTACTAGTCTAATAATCCCATGTAATATCAATAACTAATTTTATAATGATGGAATGCATAATTCTAGACATCATAACCACATAGTCAAGGCCTCGTGCAAATATTACCAATAAAGATTTTGTCAAGGCCTTGTGACAAGACACTAGTTTCTCTCTTGAGACATACCGATGCATCGAGGAGCTATAGTGGGTTCCACCCATCACTTACTAAGTCCAATGCATTACTCATATGAAAATGGTGAAATATAATATAACCATTCGTACTAAAACTAGCATATGAAATGTCAATACTTTAACCACAAACCATGAATGGTATCAAAACAGCACATCCACAATCAAATATAACTCATTAAATACAATATAGAAGATTGTATTATAATAAATCAACCTAAATAAAGAATAAAATACAATGAAGGGTATTGACATTGATGAAAATAATCAATAACAATATTTGAGATAAATATCCCCTTTTCTTGAAAACATTAAAAATTCTCATTATTTATCAAAGAAGTCATTTAAAAGAGATTTTTGAATCAAAGTATCCAGTACCACTTTGAAAAAATTTCAAGGAATTTTAATTTCAATACATTAAGGTTCATATAAATATATTTTTTAAAACCATTCTTTAAACATGGACATTAATGAGAATGATTTAGATGAATAAATCTTTAAAACATTTAAAATGATATTTTAGTTAGAGTTCCTAACCAAATGAGAGATTCTTGAATACAAATAATTGGGTTAATCAAAACTGAATAATATCATGAGAAATAAATGGATTCATGATATACAATGTCATAGTACTGTATATAAACCTTATAAAAGTGAAATGGTTTATAACGATGAACAAGTCCCAATAGAATGTAAATTGAGATGAAATCCCTTATAAAGACCATATCCATAGGTTAAAGATAAAACAATGACATAAATATGTGTGACAAATATAAATACACAAAATATGATTGGATATTCAGCGTACATCAATAATATTACATTCACACATATTCTTGTAAAAACAACACCAATGACTTGGATGTTTATCCCAATGAATGGAAATTGAGTTAAGATTACTCTTATCAAGTTCATATTGATGAAATGAGAATTTATAAATGGAGTGATTATGTGTACCAAAATTGTATCCACACAAATCGGAGTCGAAATTACTACATAATTAAATAAATAGTAACTTCACACATAATATTGGAGTAATATAATCAATTAAGTTTTCCTAAAACTCAATGAGTGGAAATTGAAATTAGAAATTCCCTTACCGATTTGGTAACATATAAATAGTACACCCCATGAATGAAGGATCATAAAATGATGATTTAAATACACATAAATTAATTTATATTAGACAAATAATACAATCATGGGTAGTACGTACACTACACAAACAGATAGAGTGGCAATATAGTATGAATCTCAATGAAATATAAGTGATATGAAAACCCCTTACCACGTTGTAATCAATCGAGTCGTATGACAAAAAATTAATAACCCCAAAATGAATCATACAATACCATGAATATTAAGACAATCATGATAAAATATATTAAATGGAAGTACATGATATAACACTTTCAATAAATAAGTGTCGAAAAATGGAAATCTCACAGAATTAAAAGTTAGATAAGAAACTCCTTAAGTTGTATTTTTCCATAGTTTAGGGTATGTTAACCTACTATATAATGGTGAAGTAATTGTTATTAAATTATTCAAGAACCATATACATAAATATGATATCATATATTATATTTTTATATTGCTTTGTTAATAACATTTCAGTAGTATCATTGACTCGGGTGTTAACTGATTCATTTTTCATTTTATGTTTTTTTACATAAGTTATTATTTTATGGATAAATGTATTTGATTTGTATACATAATTATATTATGTTCTTAAATTTTTTTTTAATCCTAAAATGATATTTATTCTTGAATGGTTACAATGGGGAATGAATCTTATCGTGGTTGTGGAGATGGTAATCCGTATGTACACACGAGCAACAATACCATTCCATTGATGGTGAAATCATATGTAATTGGATGGTATATCATATCTACAGAATCATTAAAATGTCATATTTATTATTTAATTCAATTATACTATTTATTATACCCATCCCAATAATTAAGGGTTTAATAATAAACTACACCACGATGTGAAGATGGTAAGTCGTACGTATGCACGTATGGTGAAATTGTCATTCATTGGATGGATAGAATAATGAATATGGTTGTACCATATTTATAATAACATCAAAGTATGTAAAAGGTACTGTAGTTATTATTTTTGTATGGAAACAACAAATAAATAGGAAGTGGAAGAAGAAAAAAACATTCAAAGAGGTGATAAAATAATTACCTCTTCTTCAGGTGCTTCCTTTTGATTTGATCAAAAGTACTTCTTAGGATGACATTATGATCAAATTATGGCCTCTATGTTGATGTGAGGGTATTGGGGGGATATTAGAGAAGTTATTGGCCAAGATAAATGGCTTTGGAGGTGTGAGTTTGAGAGAAGGATAAGTACCCTTTTATAAGAAAGGTGTGGGTAACTTTAGGAAAACATTGAAATATTATTTTATTATACAATCACATTCAGTTTATAATGGCTCCAAAAGAACTAAGTTTTAGTATAAGGTAAGTATGGGTCGAAAAAATCTCATAGAATCGGTTTTACATAGGTTTATTCCACCATATTAACCTTATCTTCTATATTTAACTATTGGTTAAATATTTTAACATTTACCATGTCTCCTTGTAAGTTTATATTATATGGTTAATAAGCATTCTATAAAATGTCAAGAGAAATCCAAGTGGTAAATTAATGAAATATAAATTATTATATAATTCATTTGGTAGAACCTTAGTTTTTTAGTACTATTATATCATTTAATAATATTGTATTAGTTTTAAAATCTCATTTATGTCAATTTTGACATTATTCAGTATTTGGTTTTTTTAAAAGTCATAACAATATTATTTTTTCTAAAAAAATAAATTTAATCAACCCTAAAATGTTTTATTAACCTAAAAATTTGTAGAATGCATAAAAAGTCTCAATTTACATTTATATTAATAATTATAATATCAAATAATTTAATCATTCATTAATAAGGTAATTACTACACCGTTATTGTGTCATAAATAAAGTTAATTATTTAATGTGTAAAAATTATAAATAAATTTTCATGATGCAAGAAATATTTTTATCTTTCTAATTAATATTTATAGTCAAAATTATCTTATGTATAGCCCTTAATTAAAATTGTTTTAGTTATTAAACTTTGAATTTAAGACTTTTAACTATTATTTAAATAAAATAATAAGAAATGCTCTAATCTAATCCAAGTGGAAAAAATGGATCATATTTTATTCCTAAGGTTTATTTTGGTGTGAATACACATATCCAATAGAATTATGACATGTTTTAGAGTACTTGTAATATCATTTTTACCTTTAATTACCCTATTATCTTTTAACTATGGCAAATAAAATTCAAAAGTTACTATTCAAAAAATATTATTTTCAACTTATTGAACCATATTTTACTAAATGACTTCATCCATTTCTCTCGGATTTTTTAAATTCAATTCACAGAAGTGGTAAAATTACGTTTTATGCATATTTTTTAAAGTGCCTTGAAGGTGGGTAAAAACGTTAAAAATTTCAATAAAACATTATACATATAATTTTATTAAAAAGTAACTCTAATGAATTAAATTAAAATAATATAGGTATTATGTATCTATTTTTACATTAAATAAATTTAAATAAAATAAATAATTATTTAAATAAAAAGTTGGTTATTAAAACATAACGCAATGTTTTCCCAAACATACCAAAAATTCACTCGAAGCTAATTTTGATATTTCGAGTCCAAAAATGATGTCTATTTTACAAAATTAAAAACATAGAAGTTTCGTTAATTAATTTAAAAATAATTCATGTTGTCAAAACCAGAAAGTAGGTTTTTGAGAAGTAAAAACCATCAAAAGATTGATATGTGTTTATGTCAGGTTTAAAAGTAAAATTACTTCCAATGACCAATATAGGATTAAATGATAAAAATATAATCTAATTATACTTCAAAAACATTCAAATGTATAATTTAACACTATATATTTTTTAGATTTAAAAATTTGTTTTCAATTTAAATTTAGTATCTTTCACTATTCATCAAAATAAAAAAGTTATCACAAAAACTCCAAAAATTTATCGAAACTAAATTTTTTTCTCCAGATTCTAAATAAGAATTTAATTTCATCAAATTTAATATATAACAGTGTCAAATATTGGATTTATAAAGGGTCCACCCCTAAAAGGAGGAAAACTACATTTTTTATAAATACTTCTTTTATCTAAAAAATTGAATTTGACCATATATTATGTCTATGAAACCCAAAATATGAATGTTAAAATCATATGCGATATATATAAAATTCAAAATTTGGTTATTACTATTCATAAAGGCTTTCTAAATGGCTAGTTTGATATGTTGTGGTGTGCTTGAACTCTGTGTTGCCTACGTCACATGCTACTGTATTATTCAAAGAGAAGTGTATCATGGAAACTTGGGTTGTTACAAGAAAGGTGTTATATATATATTGATCATAAAAGAATAAATAATATATTCACACTGAAAATTTTGAATATGTTCTAGAGAAGGTGGTTGGATATAGTAAGAATTTATGACTACTCAATACATTAAAACCTTGGTAAAGTGAACAAGGGGGATGATGCTCCATATTGAAAGGGTCATATTAGATTATGAATGATAGGTATATTATAATATATAATGTATTTTTATTGAAAATTATAGCTCTAGAAATCATTATGGAATGCGATAAATCTTATCACGTTCAAATTAGTGTTAAAAGATCAATACATTTGAGAATTATAGAGGAAAGAAAGTAAAATGTTGAACAACGTAAGAAGGTTAGAAATGTTTATGTGTTTAACCATGACTACAATGGAAGGATAAAGATCAATAACCATTTATGTATCCCTACAATACCCAAAATAATAATGTTTCTGTTGGATGAAGCTCATATTTTTTACATTTTCTATATATCATGGATGTATGATGATGAATAGAATCTAAAAGAGTATTTCAAGTGGGATAAAATATTGAGCGTTATTTGAGTGCATATATCAATGTTAATTGAATATACTCATTTTAATTCTAATATCTATAATTCTTTGGGGATATTGAAACCATTTCTCATACAAAAAAATAAATGGTAAAAAATAACCATTTATTTTCTCATTAAACTCCCCAAGACTTCTATTATACATAATTCTATTTGGGTTTTGTTGATGGTCTTATGAATTTAGAATATTTCATTTCCTTTATAGATGATTTATATTTTGATAATTTTATAAGTTATAAATTAAGGAAGTGGTAATATTTCATTGAGTACTTCATTCTATTGTATCAGATCAGGATCTAATGATTTCCTCACAATTTTCCAAAATTCTTCATTATAATTTGGATGTAGAGTTTCGTTTCAATATAGTAACCATAAACATAAATATAGTTAGTATAAGATAATGATTAAAACCCTTGATTATATATAGATAAATTTTTATATGTATTTCAATGATGGTTTGGATCGATAACTTCCACAAATCATATTATCATACTATAATATTACTCAAGATTTCGTCTAGATGGATACTTATGAAGGCTTATGTGAAATGATGTGTAGAAATTCAATGTGTTTGAATGATGTTAAAGAAATAATGATATTGGGATATAACCTATACAATGAAATGTTATATAAATCTATATCCATTCAACAAGATATTAATGAAACATAGATTCAATAGAAAGTTTTTACTGCCAATCATTAGTGAGATCTGGAATTTTATGCCAGTGAGAAGGAATTATAGTGAATTTCTCAATGCTAGAATGTTAGAAGATTTGAAAATAAGGTATACCTATTACTTATGTATATTATCTCCTTTTATAATTTCAATTTTTTTCAGATGGTATCATAATTCATGTCACATCCACCCAAACTCTCTCATGTTCTTGATGTGTTCCATATGTCTCACATGAGGATGTATATACCCAATCCTTGAAATATACCAGACATAGTGGTTTTAACACTAGATAATTTTAAATAAATTGAAGTGAATCTGTAATAATTAATATATAATATACATAATGTCTGAAAAAAAAGACTACTCGCTTGATAAAATTTCATTGGAGGAATAAAAAATTCTAAAAAGATTCTTGGGAATACAAGGATGTGATGAAACAGAGACATCCTCATTTTTTATAATGGGTGGATGTAATTTAAATGGATAAATTAATTTTAAGGGTGTAATAATTATCCACACCAATATTTTATGATATATTTGTTTCCAAATAATTTTATTTTCTTATATAGCTCGTGATATACAAAACATAGAGTTTAGAAAAAATTTAATATTCAATTGAAATATTATTATTTATTATGATATTAATAGAATAGTAATTGGATTTGGGGGTATAAATAGGGGTAAATAAAGTATGAAAAATATATGGTTTCCATAGGTATAAAATTATCTAATTGGTTATCAGTTTTATAGAAATGAAAATTCAATTCAGTTGGAATTTAAAAATTGTGTTCACAAAATAAAATGTATTGCTAAATTGTGTTTTTAACCATTATAAATTAAATTTATAACACCACAAGATATTTTAAAACTTTTTTCCAAATAAATTTAATCTTTTAGATATTTTTTCATTTAAGAATCACTAAGATTAGGATTAATTAGACCGAAGTTCAAGTTTACCATGCATTACCAACAATATTGAGTGTAAAAAAATTATGATATACTATTAAAATATTGATATTTAATATAATAGTTATCACCTAGACATTACAATGGATAGTGTAAATAATAAATAATAAGTTGTTAAAAATATTGTTTACACATTTATATAAAATTATTTCATAGTGATAGAATAATTAGAAAACAAATGTGAACCATTTAAAGATAAAGGAAATATTTTTTAGAAAAGTTGTTTTTTATAAACAATCATATTTAATCTCAATAAATTAAATAAATAAATTTTAATTAATTATTCAAATGAAATTTATATATTCAACAGAATATTTAAAATTCATATTATGTGTTTCATTAATAGGAGATAAGAATAAATCCGATTGACCTTTTAAAAATGTGTTGATCTAAAAATCAGTTTTGTTGTATTCTGTGGAAAAAAATTATATTTAATTTTTTTTAAAATGTTACTGATTGATTAAAATTTATTATTTTCCATCATTTCAAAATTATCTTAGGGTGTATTTTTGAGAAATTTTTTAAAATATAAATTTAACGATGACCAGTGAAAAATACTTGTTTTTATTTTGAATTTACATTTCATTTATAGTATTTAAAAACATACATGATATTTTATGATTCTTTTAAATGTAAAATTACCACCATAACATATTTATCAATCCAATATACTTCATTTTAACAAATTATATTTAAATTTTTTCAATATAACCTTTTTAAACTCCTCAACATTTGTTATTTCGATTTTTTTTTCATCATATATGAGTGATTAATTTTAAATTTAATTATTCAAAATCAATGAATGGATTTTTTTACAATTTATTCCATGTTAGAAATTAAAATAATTTATATTATCTAACAATTTTTTCTTTTTCGTTGAACCTAATGAATTGTAAAAACAGGAAAAATTAATTTTCAATGTTATGGTTAAAATGCATTTATCAGGTGGTTAAACTAAAAACATAATGGGTAACATGAAAAAACACCTTTTTAAAACCCTTTATATAGAAATATATAGTTTTTATAGACTCTTATTTTCACAGATGGCCTATTTTTTATCCTCATTTCAGTTAAAAAGCATGGTTCTCCATTTTTAATTTCCAATATTTTATGTCTGCCACATACCTCAATTATAAAAGGCCAGAACTATCCTATCTTCCTATCACATCCTGAAACCATAGGTTCGGACAGTAACTACCTAAATAACATACTAATGTAAATAATCTAATCATATGTGGCTTATTTTTGTCATAAATCCATCCGATGAAGTCTTTTTTTTGTAAACCAGAAGATGTTTTCCAAGGAATTCGTAATTTCCCTAACCGAGTATTTTTTTTATTTTAACACCTCCTTAAATTATTATTAAAATATTATGATATGAAATCCTATATATCAAACATATTTTTATATTTTATTTTTATGTTAATTACTTACAATCATCTCCACTTCTATAAGATTACATATGAAGTCATTATTCTTTTATAGGACTGACTACCTCCTCACGAACAAACATTATTCGTTTTTTCATCACAACCTATCACAAATGGATAAAATATTAGATTAACTATTTACACCATATATATGATATTATTATACTTATGTAATTATCATATCTTGTATTCATTTTATACATTGAATTTAGTGGTAATATGATATCTTCGCTCGCGTGTGTGATTGACAACTTCTCATGAAGTAATGTAATTTATTCATGCTTCACATGGAAGGTAATAAAAATGAGGTTAATGAAATTATATGATATAAATAATGTAAAAAAGATTCCATAATTTTAATATATTATTTACCTTTATTTCATTCAATCTGTTGGGAAAATGGAAACGATGATCATGATTATCTAAGATTTACGATCTCAATGACCGAGGTATTTTGTTTTCTATGTCAAACATTTATGGAATAATAAAAAGAAATGTAAAATTAAAATATTTTATAATTATATAATATTTATCAATATTCATATGATTTCACCATGATGAAATTAGTAGGTCCAAAAAAATTATCAATTTAAAAAATTCTTGAAAAGGAGTTATTTCTTAGAACCTGACTTTAACAAGGAATTGTTAATAAATGTGTAACAAAAGTTTATAAGTAAATAATATATGTTATGATATATATATATATATATATATTTATTCTATAATATATTTATAAAAATGGTATATTTATTATATATCAGGTCAGAATTTGAATGATGGAAGTTGATAATTAATGTAATGGATTTCTGTCTGACTTTTTTCGTTTTTGAGACACATGCCATATTAACCACCATTTTATTTCACATGGAGTATATTCTTACTATTAACGTGTTTTATTATTATTATATTTAGAAGTTTTTAGAATTAAATATTAATTTTATGTTCCCTAATACATGTGGGTTTATGGTTCAAATGATACAAACACAACAAGGGAATTTTTGTCTAAATTTTAATTCATTGAGACATATCTTTGTTTTGCACCTATATTTTTTGAGGTGTATATACTTCACATTTGACCTATATTATTTTGAATATATTTATACTAATTATATATTATGTTTTATTCAATATTATTTTTTAATGGGGTTTACGATTTTATATTACCATAGTTTTTATGGTTTTATGATATAATCTTATCATTCATCAGGATTGTATATGTTTATGATTTTGATGATGAAATCATATTATCAATCCCTCAATAAAATGATGAATTTGATTCACCTCTATTTATTTAATGAGTTTAAATTCATTGAGTTAAGTCATAGGGTGTTTCTTTGGGGATACAATGCCCTAATGACAGATTAAACCTACTGGTGTAATTGTATTAGTCAAGAGAGAAATCATTGAATAAATCACTAACAAAAGATAAACATATAGAATAATGTAATAATAAATAATCCAAAGAAATAATGTACTAAATAATGATCATGTCATTTATCTAAACAAAATGGATGTAAATATATGGGAATACAAATGTATTAAATACTAGTATCAATGGAACCTAATGGACTATCTCAAAATAACATCATGATCCTGGCTTTGTTTTGTGTTCCCCTAATCCAAAGAGTTTGTTATATCATGCATAATACAGTGGGTTCTTTCCCCCATCCTTATCTACATACATGTAATCATTAAGGTTGCCCAATTTTGGATAAAATAGGGTGTGAGATGACACTCAGTAGGCAACCACAAATGATGCATATAAAAATTCCATTACGTGTCATAAAAAGTGAGTAAATGTGTAATATTTAGTAGGTTTAATAATAATAAATGCAATTATCAAATACAAAAGTGATCCTTCCCTACCAAACATGGCTCTCTGTGAACAATAATCATGCTCACATGAACAAGGGTAGTTATTAACCACAAATATACAATCTTTATACATTATAGTCTCTAAATGATATTTGATACCCATACCTGGGCTATCAATAAAACATAAAATGAATATAAAGTATCCACACCATGTAATCATGTGTCAATAGAAACAATGGTCTACCCAGAGTCATAATGTGTTTGACAATGAAGGTCTAGATTCAAGGTATAGAAGACCAGGACATCATCATCGAGTCCCAATAGCATCTCGAGGGAAAGACATCAATTAAATGGGTGGATTCTAATGATAATGTCAATAGATAATGTACAATGAGAGTCTCAAAAATTTGGAACTGAGGGTAGTAATTACCTTATAATCCTATAAAATCAGGATCCAAGGACCATGTCCATGGAATATACTATCATAACCAATTACCATGGACTATCAATGTTCATGGAGTCATATGGAATCATGATCCAAGGAGCTCACCCAAAGAATCCACTACCACAATCAATCCATCATCTCATTTAATTAGTATTCACAATTCATGAGTTCATCCAAACCATTTCCACATCATTTATTTAAACAATTAAACCATTTTTATCATTTGAAGTTAGATGTAAAGGAATGAACATCATTCTCTTATCAATTAAATTAAATTTATTCCTTTTAATTAACAAAATAACTAGTCAAACAAGGTTCCCACAACCTTATACAATTTTTTAAATTCTCATTAATTCACCCACTCAGATTGGCAACCTCACACACACCTAATGAGGCTATATAACATTGGGGATATACAACAGAGCACCCATGGGGCGACCTATGTTGAGGCTAACACTATCTAATCATTGAGATGAATTATTAAGAAACCATAATAAGTTCAAATTAATTTAATTCAAGAATTAAATTAATTTTAGGTGGAATTCCATCAACTCTGATGTGTGGAACCACTATAATAGGGAATATAAAACACCAATCATTGAGGGAAAGGTATTAGCCTCATACATTATACAGGTGGTTGAACAATCATCCAATATAGGCCTATGATTTCATCGATATCAATTTAAAAATGAAGAATATATGAAGACCCTAGAAATTGTACATATTATCCTACACCTAAATAACTCTTCCAATATGATGAAAAAAATAACAATATATGATGAATGTTGAACATACTAGTGTATATCCAATAAGATGAACAACGATTAAATCCATGTATAGATGGATAATACACACCAAATCATACCTCATTAATTGAATAATATCTCCAAATAGTGGGGTTGGATGTCCCTTTGAAATAGGAGGAAATATAAATTAGTGTACTATAATGTTAAAGTGAGAAATGGAATGTGACCCTCAATTTAGGGGGTCACATGGTTTGACCACATAGTTGCAAAAACTTTATTCTATCCATGCATTGTTTTCTGTATCAAGGGGGAGAGTCCCATGGTTAGGTAATATGATTAGACCTACAATGCTGCAACCATGAATTAAGCTTCTATTAAAAAAATGCAGACCTCCCACATTGACATACACCCTAGGATGCACAGTTTCTCTAAACAATGTAGCCTCATACTTCCCTATATCCAACCCTATAGAGTTAGTCATAATAGTGATGCCCCATATAGAAGATGTTGAAGATGGTAAAATACCAATGATGTAACTAAAACCAATAGTTCACTGGCCCGAATATCTACAGAATCACAAAAGACCCTACATATCAAAGTGAAGGAGTTGCCTATATCCTAATTTGTTTGTGTCCTAGCCATGGTAAGGTATAGAAAAAGATTTGATACCCATCCTTGAGCCCTAGAGTTCATCAAAATGGATTGGAATAAGAATTATACCCAGACTATGGAGTGTCCATTAATTTTTATTTCAATGAGAACTCAACCAAAGTCAACTAAACCTAATGAGTTCTAAGTAATGATGACTCTACAACCTCTATCCATCATAGATGAGATCAATAAGGTATACTGTATAAGCCTCATAATGTTAAATCTATAATGTGACCTGAAAAATATTTTTTTAGCCTAACTAAACCATGGTTATATGCCTCTCCCAAGAGACCCAAAAATCAAGTAAGAATAGTCAAATAATATTATCCCGGACCTATATAGTGAACTTTGAATATATATTAGTCTATGGGTGGTGTGACATGATCTGAAGAATGTGTGTACACAACCTCTATAGAATGATATAGAATTGAGATGTAAACCATAAATCCATATACGATACAATGGAATAACGAACTTCTTTAAGTAAAATTTTTTTACAGAAATAAATACATCTGAGACCATCTATTGAGAACGTATCCCTAAAAAACAGGAAATGAGAATGGTTCATGAGCCTGTCCAAAACAACCCATAAAACATCCACACCTTGAGTTTACCTCAGAATCCCGGTCTAGGAATCCATCACAACATCATCCCATTTCCACATGGGAATAGGTAACTTCTGTAAACGTCCATCTAGTCATTGATGCTCTACATTCACATGATAATAGGTAGAACACCTCACAAAAAAACCATTTACAACACATTTTATCCCAATCCATCAGTATTGATTTCGCAAGGATACATCTTGGAAAAACTGAGATTCCCTTAAATATTGTGGTATTAAATTCTATCATTTTCTCCTAGTATATATCTTTTAGAACAAAAATGTGACCATGATAATTCAAAATTTCATTATCACCAATAGTCTATTCCGGGGGTGGGTTGTCACCTTCCAAACAATCACATAGGTCTAGGCGCTCAGCATCATATAACCATCTCATCCTCACTCTAACTGGATGAGTGAAAGTAACTCCCAAGGATGAAGAAAAAGTCTTCCCAAGATTATTGAAAACCTCCATGTTCATCTCATAAAACAATGCCACAACTTGGCGCTCGCTACACACCACCTAAAATTCCTACACCTATAACCACCTACTTAGTGAATCATCAATTTCATTTCCCCTTTTGAGCATGATGGAATGATAAATGTCAAGATAATGCAGGTACTCATCCCAACTTCTTTTCCTCAAATTTAGTACACACAGTGTAAATATATACTTGAGGAATTTTTGGTCCATGTACACCACAATACTCTATCCTAGTATATAATGTATCCAAAAACCTAAGTTGATTACCATAGTGGTTAACTCAAGATGATTTGTTGGGTAATACTTCTCATAAGACCTCAACTAGAGTGACCCATATGCCATGAATCATTATTCATTCATCAAAACTACACTTAGCCAGATTCCAGATGCATCAAAATAAATATTGTATCTTCTTATAGGCTATTGCAGAATCCAAATGAATATTGAAGTCGGTATCACTTTCATCTCCTGAAATTCTTTCTCATTGGTATCTTAGCATAAAAAAATCACACCATTCATAGTCAATCCTATAAGATCAATTAATATAATGATAAGTCTTACATAAAATGACTACATTATATAATTATCTCGAAGAAACATTATAGGTCATAGATTATATTTGGATACTCCAAGGGAACTATAATACTCATATTCTCTAGGTCAACTGATTCTACAGTCTATGAGTTAATTTAACATAGGAAGTGAACCTTATCCATCCAAAAAAAGAATTTTGAGAATATAAAATAACTAATTATCTATGAATGTATCCAAAAATATCCCATGATGTTTGGAATGGTCATGTCAATTGAGAGAAATAACCAAGATATCTTCCATGAATACTAATAAATATGAATCCATATATGGATGGAAAACTCGATTCATCAACTCCAAAACAACTATTGGCTCACTCATGAGGTGGAATATCATAACCAGATACTCATTCAACCTATACCTACTACAGAATGTTGAACGGGGTTTTTCTATTGGTCAAACACATGCCTTGTGATATATAGACCTCTAATAAATCTTCTATAAAACCCAAGATCATTAGAGATGGTGAAATAAATCATATATCTATTGAAAATAATTCCATTTATTAACTATCATCTGGTTCAGTTACCAATAATCCATACATATCCCGAAGGTATAATCAACCATTTATAAAAAAATGAGATGTTAACCCCACAATGAAGTGTCGATTTGTATAAAATCCTTTTCATCCAAGTCCATAAGATTTCTCTTGATCTCATGCCACTAGGTTGCAAGCACTCTTCAAGAAGTAAAGGATTCCAATTTAACTCCTATAACCAGATCAATAGCGAACTCCACATCTCTCTATCTAGAGTTAAACTACAAATTTCATCTAGGAAAACATTTCTAAAATGATAAATCAATAGAGGGAAATATCCTTTACGTGTTTCCTTGTCATCTACATATAAAAAAACAATATGGAATATCATCCCGCCAAACCCAAGATACTATTATCCAACTCTATTTACCTGGAATAACCATTCACCTATACAAATAAAAAAATCCACCCTATAGTTATGTTAATGTCAGCTTCCAATGATAGTAATTGACATAGTACTGATCATAAATTTGCCATCTCATTTAGAGTATGATGTCATTCCCTATAATCTTTGGGATAAAAAATCCCATACTATGTGACACCAACCAATATTAAGGGGGAAATACCAAAACTAACATTATCCCTCTATTTTGAACTCCAGTGGAGTATCGAGTGTCATAACACAATCACTAAATCAGAATCTGATTCCAATTCTCTCCCCCAAAGGAAAAAATTTGATACTATTAAAACAATGTATCAAAAAGATAAGACACTAGAGTAGAGGCTAATCAGATCGTACCTATCGCCATAGACGACAAATGATATGATCCGTAGGTGTTGGTTTTAAAACATATATATGACATAACCCATTTTCCTATGAAACAACCTAACTTCATGAAGTATTCTAACTTAGCTGTCTAGGAAGAAATAGTGCATGGATTCCTCAAACATGAGAACTACCTCATCCCAAATGATTGGTACTTCTCTAAATCCCATCCTGATACAAATATATAAATCTTGTTCCTAAACCTAGAGTCCATGTCAATCCCATTTCGCTAACTACTAGATGTATGGTACTACAAAAATTTCATACATGGCATATCCCATCACAATCTCGTCACTCAAATGGTTCTCTATCACATTGATTCTCATATGTACCCATATACCACACTATTGATAAAAGACAACACTGACATCACTAATAGCCTTGCTGGTACACCCCTTATGAGAAGCCTCAAAAAGGAACTTCATACCACATGATATTGAACAACTCAATAGAGATTCTCAAATACCCAACTATGTTCACCCATATTCCCTTAGGTTCCATTCAGTAATTAGCACATGAATCAATATCTCTATAATAGTAGTAAAATATAACATGTGGAACTTCTATATAATAGAATTCATGAGAAAGTCCTCACATAATCTCTCCCTATAAAACTCCTCAAAAATATAAATTTTCAAAAAATAAAAAATATATATGAAGTGAGACGAATATTCCATAACATTCATAGAACCCTTCTTGAGATATATAATCTCCCAAGATTGTTCCCCACTTAGGGTCTAAGGAAAGATATAATAATAAACCCAAGATATTAAATCCCTCCAAAACCATTTCTTAGTGAATATCATCTGGGTTCAAAACATCCAACCAGCTCTTTGCCACTCCCCAAAGAATATATATTGTGATATTCACTCTCCTCTCTAGAGGTGTCTCTAGATTATTTTAGATTGAAATATTTGTATCAATCCTCAACTCATTAGCCTATGATCCACCATCCCTAAACAAACATGGGAGTATCCTCCTACTAGAAAAATGTGCCATCTTTTTTATAGATGTAGCTTGCTATAGGGTTCCCTAAAAGGTCTTCATGAAGTGTTGGAAACCATCACATAACTAAGAATCCACACCCATATCAGGTATAAAATATGGTTCAATAACTTGAACTACTAGATTTTATACTTATATTCCCTGGCCCACCACATCCGGATCATAGTTTTCACCACCTTCCAAGTGGGTGATTAGTGGTCCTCGTGGGGGAATGTATCTATAATTCCTACCACATGCTCATAAAATAAATTTTGTAACTATCAGATCATAGATTAAAGAACACAATAGGTTAAAGAATTATTATAAACAAGATATAACTATCTACATACATCTAAATAATTTATTGGGTAATATAAACAACTATAAAAAAACTTGTAACACTTCCTACTACCTACATTAATGCTCGGTCATGGTCATGTTATCTGTTTCCGAAATTCAATTTCATTTCATTTCAAATATAAATTAAAATTACTTTTGAATTGTTGAAAAAACGGGTCACCAATTATTAACTATAAGGGACAATACACCTCATGAATTGAATAATGGAATCCATACAATCCAATCTAGAACATGTTCCAGTCCTTGAGTCCAATGGTCCATGACTCAATGATTCATAGTTGACAGATTAATGTGTCTTCTGTAAACTAAGCTAGAAAATAATTCTTAGGTTAAAACATAAACAATATTTAACAATGATTATTTTCAATTACCAACACAAATCCTTTATATAACAATAGGTATATCACTCACGGTACACATTATAATGTCATGTAGTTAATCAACACATCCTATATGGGATAACATAATGCATGGAATGTGAATTTTAATAGATTTCTAAAAAAATCATGAGATGGAATGACCTCATATCATTGGGAAAGTATATAAAAAAACTGAAATAATTATAATAATAAATCTTCGAGTACGTTACCCTATAGTTGAAAAAAAACATAATACGAAAATTATAGAAAACAGGAATTTCAATTCTAGGAAGTTATACATTTCCGATATGTGGGTTAAACACTCCCCAGAATAGATCATTACCAAATTACAACTTTTTTCCAATCCCCATTATATTGTCTTTCAACTGGCAGTCTATAAATGAAAACTAGCTCTGATACCACTTTGTAACATCCCAACTTGGGTGCCATAGAACGCTGCTTCCAGACAATGGGTCACATGGCCTAAAGCACTCCTCCACATATGCTAGTGGATAACAACTAGCTTTTAGGGCCCAAGGTGTGTCTATGGGGATACTATGACCTCATGTTAGAGCATAACATGGTTGTTTTCTAGCAATACTAGTTTCAAGTATGTAACCCTTTTATATACTATTTATCTATGTGATGTTTATGGGTAATGTTTGGGAGAGTCTAGAGAACATGTGGTTTGATTTGGGGCATTTAAATAGGTACATTTTTTGAACACAGTTGGAAAAACTATAAAACACCTACAAGAAACCTTGAAAAATGAGTCAGGGGAAAAGGGATGCCCCACAAGCACCACATTTTCTAAACAAAATGTGTGCCCCCCAAGGAGAAACTGTGTTATCCAGGGTAATCCTAAGACAACAGGCTATGGCATAGCTGGTTCATAGTTCAAGAACCGTGTAATCCAACTATATGAATTTCCTAATTTGGAAAGAATTTGGAAAATTTTTAATTCAGTGTTTTCCAAAACGTGCGACTAACCATTCACGAGTTAAATTTGAGATCATAAAATTTTGGATCTCACAATATTTTTTCTATAACTCCATCTTTTCCCCTCTTATGCATCCCCAAATCAATATTCTCTCTTCCTAATGGTCATGAAATATTCTTCCATTGATAAAAAGCTGATCTGAAGGCTTCCCTTAGTGATTTGAAGCTAGATTCTTACATTAAGTGATTGTTCTTGGTTGTTCTTAGTGTTTTTCAAAGATCTACATCTCTATCTCTCTTCATTTTCAAGACATATCTCCAAATCAGATTGATATAAGATTATTTATTCCATATATGATTATATTTATTTTGGTTCATGCTAGGGTAAGATATCTAAGGCATGTTTTTAGAGATTCAACCTGATTACGTTAGCGTTTGAGTGTCGTTCATTATTTTTCCCTAAAAATTGAGTTTTGTGGCCTCAATCTAATCTCCACTATTTATAATATGATGTATTATAACAAAATTTAATGAATTGTTTGAAATTTATAGTGAAATTGGGGTGAAAACCAGGGTATAATCCTTCTTTAGTGATGGTTCGTGGTTTTTTTGTGGAATTGTGGAATTGTGGAATTGTTGCGAAATGTTATTGGATAAATGGTTTTAAAATGATGATTTTAAAATCATTTATTGGCTAAATTTATAGAAAATGGTTTTAAATAAAAAGGTTGTTTTTTTAAATGGTTTTTGAATTTAAATGGGCTTAAAATTATTTTGGGTCATACTGGTGGTGTGAGTTCATATTGTATTATGAGACTCTGTTGAAATATGACCATGTGCTCAGTGACATAAGCATAATGGAACCTAGGATTTAATTAAATTTTGATGACTTTTTTGATCAAAGATAAACTTCTCATTAGTATAGAACTTCCATAATTAAGCCTTAATGGATGTGTGTGTGGATATGTGGAATGGAATGGTTTTTCCAAAATGGAACTTTAAAAAATGGTATAAAACAATTAGTTAGTTGATTTTCGTAGAACTCACTATTGTTTTAGAAAATGTTTTGATTAGATTTTTTTTATAATTTGATATAAATTGTTTTAGAAATTTTTTATATAGACTCTTTTATATACATATTCCTAACATGTTCTATCCTAGTGGAGTGAGTAGGTAAGTCAATGGGAAAGCATACTGAGTTTTAGTACTCACCCTTTCATTTAGAAAATTGGTTCTTTTACAGATGTTTTTTATAGAGACATGGGAAAGGGTAAATTTTCACACATTTTTTGTATTAATTAGTGACACTTGGGATGTTGGTAGAGATAGACCCTGGTGCAAGTGGATCTTTGAAGATTATTTGGTAATCTTTGAGTTTTGATTGTTTTTTCTTCCACTGTTTACTAGGTTGTTTTGTAGTCTTCTGATGTGGTACAAATTCATTGGTTTGATATAAATTAATTTTTTTAGTTTTCTTTCATTGACATTATGTATCATGTAGTAGTATATTAGTTATGGTATGTTTTTTGGTTATTTTATTTTCTAAGGGAAAATAATCCCCTAAATGTAAATACTGCCCTTGGAATTTATTTCCTACCTTGGGTGCCTTTGGGATAACGCTTAAGGCTATGTAATATCCATCTACCTTCTAAATCCAATGGGATAGGGTGGAAAATTTCATGTTATATCATATTGGTCCATCCATATTTCATGAACAAGTGGTCTTAATCTTGGTATAGGTTGTTGGACATGGATTTGAATTCACTTTAGTTTATTCTTAATGTTTGGATCATAGAAACAAGTATGATTTTCGTGAATTGAAATATAGAGCATGAAAATAAATAGGTAAAATTTTAATGTTAAACATCATGTTACTAGGGATTTCATAAATATGAGTTTGGGAGAAAATTATAGGATTTTGAATATCATTTTCATAGGCTTGACCAATGAAATAATAATGACATGCATTAAAGGAATGACTTCCCACTATGAGTGCATACATCATTTTGAGTAATGAATTACAACTTGGTGAAAAGTTTTTTTTTAAAATGTTTTTAAATAAGTTTGAAATTAAATTCAATGAAATGATCATGATTTTGGGTTTTAAAAATGGTCTTATTTTCAAATGAATGTAGAAATTTTTCAACAATTGTTGAACATGGTAAAATGTGACCTTTGTAAAGTACTATTGTGATATTGTGATGTGATAGAATTTGAAATACTAAGTCTTCAGTTAATAATGAATGTGAAATATAGAATTTTATTTCTATATAGAAAATAGCACCTGGTATGTGTATTAAGAATAGGTCTGAAGAAGCCAATTAGAATGTGGTTTCACATAACCCATACCTGAACAAATAGTTGGTTCAAAGAATAATTCAGGGTTTTGAAACCATTGAGTCAAGACTAGAACCAAAAAAACGTTTTAAAATATCCATCATTGTGGGGAATCCAGGTGGAGGAAGCCTGATTGTCTTCATGAGAGGAGGTGAGAACTAAAACATTGATAAAAATAGGTACAAGAGAACCAATTCTCAAGGATGTGAAACCCGATAGAATAAGACAGTTAGATCAGTAGATCATCCTCAATGAACCAAAAGTAAACTAGTATGTTTTTAATGTTGTTACATGACCCACATGAAGTGAAAGTGTATAAAAAACATAGTTCATTCCATAATTGCAACCATGTGGTGAATCATTAGTGATATTGTCATGGTGCTTCGAGGTTGGGTACTCAGAACAATTATCAAGTTTCACAAACGTCACATGATTTGATAGGTGGAGAGAAGTAAAATAAATCTCATCTGTATAAAATATCTAGCCATAATTATTATTGGAATACCATGTCCCTTCAGGTAGTGAAATCTAACCCTGAAAATAGAAAACAATGTACCAAAACCAAGAGATTATATGAATATGAGCATGTTATTAATCAGTTTGAACCATCTACAGTGTGAGGAATGATTAATAAAAATTCTACCCTTATGAAAGTTTTTTTTGATACTAGTGCATACCATTACTTTATTATTTCATATGTTGTTGATTTACTGAGTTACCAACATGAAATGATCCCCTTTTGATAAAACAACAAACTCATATTGGACAAAGGGGATTTTGAGCCTTTGTAAGTATAGTGTGTTATATAAATATTGATAGAGCTAACCTGACATGATATTTCTCTTTGCAGTAGATGAATGTTGTTGTTTTAATCCTGCTTATGTATTGGTTGACAATATACAAGGCTCACATCAATAGTTATACCCAACAGGCCAGTTTCATGATTGAAGATGGCATTTAAATTCCCATTCGATGATACTGGAATGTAATGGAAAGTGAAATTGTCTTCTTAGCACTAGAACTTGGAACAATCTCAAACTAGTTTGAATTTTTTTATTTAGAATCAATATATTATATTGAGAAGAATATTTTTTCTGTATACGTGGCTCAGTTTCTAGATGTGATTCCCAAAATTTTCACATGGCTTCCACCTGTATGGGATATAGAGTTTAGGATTGATCACTTATCGGGGACAAGTTCTATATCACTTTTGTCTAATAAAATTAAAGCAATATAATTTTGGGAATTGAATGCAGTGTTGGAGGGGCAGGAAGAAAAGTTTTTATTCCCTGAAACACGTCTGTGTGGGCAACACCGATTTTATTTTTCAAAAATGCCTAAGGAACTCTTATGTTGTGAGTTGATTATCATATTTTTATCCATGTTTAAAAAAACATCAGCATACTATTCAATTAATTGATGATATTTTCTATCAATTTAAGGGATCTCATTATTTTTCTATGGTTGTCTCATGTTGAGGATATCACCAATTATGTGTTCGTAAGTAGGACATTCCAAAAAATTGCTTTAGAAGAAGATTTTTCCATTATCAACATGTGGTTAAGACATTCATTAATATGAATGAACCAATGGTATTTATGGGATTAATGAATCAAATATTTAGACAATATTTGGATTATTTTACTATGTAGTCTGTGAATGTCATGTTGGTGTATTCAAGGACAAGGGCTGAGCAGGAGCAACACGTGGAGATAGTGTTGGGAATCTTGATGGATCATTTTTTGGATGTAAAACTATCAATGTGTTATTTTTTAATAAAAGAGGTACATTTCCATGAAAATTTAATTTTTAAATACATCTTTATGTGGAGTCAAAAAAGATTTTGGTTAGTATCTCTTTAGTAACGCCAAAGAATGTCTTCAATATACACAATTTTCATGGATTGGATTGTTATTATTGACGCTATGTTCATGATTTTTTTATGATTAGATTAAGCTATAACCACATTTTAAAATAATAACACTTAATTTATATGGGATGTGGACTTCCAAAAATATTTTCATGAGTTAACAGTTCACTTTACATCATCACAAATATTGATTTTTCCAGAATTAGTACAAGTGTACGTGGTGTTTTATGATGCTTCAGGATTATGTTTGGGATGTGTTATAATGAATAGAGATCATGTTTATAGTTATGGATCATGTAATATATAAGTGAATGAGAATAATTACCCAAAACATAGTTTGGAGTTGGATACCATATTCTATGTCTTGAAAATATGGCACCATTATCTCAATAGTGATAAATTTATCGTGTTCATGGATCGTAAGAGCGTGAAACATATTTATTACAAATGAGATTAGAATCTGAGATAAACATGTTAGATTTAGTATATCTAGATGTTCGGCTTTATATTGATGTATACATTGGGTAATGGGAATTTAGTGTCCTATGCAATAAGAAGATATTCATATGTTTAGTTTGACAAAGAATATTCAGATGAGTGGAAATTGATGTCCGTCTAAGCCATCATCCACTTTGAATGTGAAGACCAAGGTGAATTTGAAATTTTATTTCTATATTTAGTGGTTCCTAATTTAGTAATGATGGTTAAAGAGGCATATACTTCTGATTCATAATGTCTGACAGTAAGTTTAATACTCAATGAAAGGGTTCCCATTGAAGGATAGAACCTAGATGAGTGTTTAGTGTTGTGGTTCAAAAATCAGATGGTCATACCTATGGACTTTCTGGAACAACTTCTTCATTCATACCACCAATTTAGATGGGATATTCATCTAGAAATACAAAATATGTACATGGTGTTCAAATCAAAATTTTGGTGGATCATCATGAAAAGGAAGGCAGGTGATTTTGTTTCATGGTGATTAACTTTTCAACTAGTTAAGGAAAAGAAATAGTGATCAGGACTTATGTTTATATTAATACTAATTTCTATTTGTAAAAGGGAGAATATATCCCTGTATTTTTAAAAGGTACCCCAATAATGGTTTAGATAAACAATTCTATATGGCTGATACTTGATTGGCTCACTAAGATAGATAATTTCATCCATATTTGTGAAACTCATATGGCGGAGGACTTGTAAAAAATATATATATGAGAAGTGTTAATGAGGCATTTCATACCAATTTTGATAGTATTAGACAAATACATGAGGTTTATGTATAATATTTGGAAATCCTTATAGAAATACCTAAGGGCTCAGCTGACCATGTGTATGGAGTATCATCCTAAGATTGATGGTCAATCCAAAAGGATGATAAAAATGTTGGAATAGATGTTTTTGGATTGTGTAATAGATTCTGGTTGATCATTAGAAAATCATGTACCCTTATTTGAGTTCACAAATAACAACAGTTATCATGCCTTAATACATATGGCACCTTTTGAAGTGTTTTATGGGATTACATGCTGTTCTACACTTTTCTAGGTGGAAATACGTGAGGCTTCACTAGTTGGGTTGATATTTGTCCAAGAAACAAAAGAGACAATTCATTTGATCATAAAATGGATGGATATGGATCACATTCTTTATAAATTGTATACATATCATTATCGATGAACACTGTCATTTTAGGTGAGTGATAATGTGTTCTTGAGGATCTCTCAATGTCTTAGACACCTTTCTTTTGGGAATCAGGGAAAGTTATGTCCATTATACATATTCCATGTTGATATAATTGAATGAGTTGGTGAGGTGGCATATTGTTTGTCATCATCAGCACAGTTCGGTGTGGTGCACAATGTGTCCCACATATCTCAATTGGAAATGTATAAGTCTAACCCTAACTATGTGATTCAATGGAATCATGTTGAACAAGATCTAGATGCATCATTGGTACATTTTTTGATTCAGATTGTGGATAGGAAAGAAAAATTACTATGTGGAAGAGGAATTAGTCTAGTGAATTATTTATGCGAATGTGGTGAGATTCAAAAACTGAAATTGGAATCAGATAGGGAAATGAAAGACCGATGTCCAGAACCCTTTTAGAAAGATGTTTGTTTTCTACTTTTTGAGGACCGAATGACCAATGGTGCAGAGAATGTAGCACCCCTGGTTTTAATTAAGTAACCCATTCATTATGATTATTAAATATATAGATCATATGGGTAATGTTTGGTAGATTTTGGAGAATCCATGAATTTATTTTGGGATTTTAAATAGGTTCATTCTTTGAGCATGGTTTTGGAAACCTGTTAAACACCTACAAGAAACCCTGCATTGTAAGCTAGGGGAAAAAGTGAAAGTGCACGAACAACACACAGTCTTCCAAAACTGTGTTTCCATTAAGGAGAAACTATACTATATGGGTAAATCATGAGATAGTGGGAATTGAGTTGGCATACACACTTTTTCCAAACTATTCATGACAATTTTGAGAAATTCCTTCTTATGAAAGATGGTGTAGCATGATTACTGCATAGTTTTCCTAACAGTATGAATAAGTGTGCACAAGTTAAATATTACATCCTAAAATTGTTGATCTCAAACATTTTTATCCCTAAAAACCTCATTTTTCTTCTATGCAGCCCTAACTCATTATTCACTCTACAAAATGGTCAATGATCATTCTCCCATCAATCTAGAGGTGATATAATGGATTATCAGGGTTATGTGGAAGTCTATTCTAATAGTAATTGATTTATCTTAGTTTCTCTTTGTTGTTTTTTATAGATCTAATTATTTATCCATATCATTTTCATAGATATTGTTTAATTTTGGATAGATTTTGTATCATCGAGGACAAATATTGTTAGAGTTTATTTTCTTGATTCTAGGGGAATCTATCTATGGTTGGTTTTTTGGATATTCAACCCACATTGTTGATTCTTGTGTGTCGTTCTTCATTTTCAGCATAAAACCCAAGGTAGGTGGATTCGATATCAACTCCAATATTTTGAATGTGAAGGATTAGTTTAAAATTTATTATATTAGAAGAAATTGATTTCAAAATTGGTGTAAAAATCAAGGTAGAAAACTTTTTAGTGATAATTTTTGTTTCCCTATGCTGTTTTGGAATTGTTATGAAAAATTTCACTGAAACCCGATTTCAAAATAATGATTTTAAAATAATTTCTTGGTTCAATTTATGGAAAAATTATTTCAATAAAAACATTGTTATAATGAAATGGTTTTGTCATTTAAATGGGATTTGCATGATTGTTGAGAATACGTGGTGGTCTATGTTCTTATTTCATTATGAGGCATTAATTAAATATGATGTTGTGCTCGATGACAAAGGAGTAGTGGAACATGGGACATAATTACCTTGTGAATACTTGGTAGATTGATGAGAAAATTTTCATGAGTATGGAACTGTCATAATGAAGAATGCATGGTTGGATGTGTGGATATGTGGAATGGAATGGTTATATGTAAATGGAACTTAGGAAAATGGTTTATAAGTATTTGTTTGGGTTTTATCCTTGAAACATGATGTTCTTTTGAGAAAATGGTATCATTACAACTTGCCTATATTTTCAGATAAACAGTTTTAGAGAATATTATATATATAATATTTTATATGAACATTGATAACATGTTCTATCCTAATGGTGTGAGTATGGAAGTCATTTGGGGAAAGATTAACGTGTTTTAGTACTCTACCATACATTGTCACATTGTTAATTTAGCATATGGTTTTTATTGATACATGGGAATGGGTGATGTACCAGACATCATTAGTATATCATCATGATAATTGGGATGTTGGTGGAGTTGGATCATGGATTATATTAATTTTTGGAGATTTTTAGTAGTCTTTCAGTTTTGATAGTTTGGTCTCCCACTGTGTACTTGGTTGTTTTGTAGTATTCTGCTATGGCACTCTTTCATTAGGTTGATATAGATGAATTGATTGAGTTCTCCAACATTGATATCATACATCATGTAGTAGTTCAATAGTTATGGTATGTTTGGTTGGTTGTTTTATTTACAAAGGTAAAATCATCACCCAAATTTAAATGAATCCCTTTGCATTTATTCTCATCCATTGTCGCCTTGGGGATGTCTATTAAGGACAAGAAATATCCTATATCTTTCTCAAGAAAAATTAAAGGGGAAGGGTGATATAGGTGTAATCATATTAGCTAATAGTGAAATCATGATATAAATCAATAACATAAGAGAAAATATCCAAAAGACTATAATAATTAATAATCCAAAAGAAACTCCATATACTATGTAAGAACTTAGATCTTCTTTTTCAGGTATGAATATTGTTTTTTGGTGTTTTCTAGAAAAAGAGGAGTTTTTGGAAATTTTCGGAGTACACGCCATGTACTTATAAGTACACGCCGTGTACTCGGTTTCCACGGGTCACCGTGTACTGGCCATGCAGCAGCTGAGTATATAGCCGTTTAGGGTGAACTGGAGGCTGCCTAAAGCAGGGCCCAATAAGGGAAGGTACACGCCGTGTACTTTTAAATAACACGTCTTGTACTCTTTTTTATTTCATTAAATGGACTGGGGTCATGTTTAATTGTCTGAACCATCTTCTTCTTCAACCGTCTCATTCAGGAGCATCTGTATTGTGAAAAATCCTCACCGAGCCCCTGAATTTCCATCCGTTCTTGGATTCAACCTTCACCAGTTGTGTCACTATCACATCAGTGAGTTCTATTTTCTTCATGAACAGCATTTGTTGAATTCTTCTATTCCACGAGTTATCCTCGGTTAATTTTTTTTACATTTTTTTAGATCTATGATGTTCTAGTGAGATTGAAGTCCTGAGGTTCACGTATATCATTTGTATAATACCAAGGTAGGTGGTTTCTGCCAACCCAGATCAAAATTTTTAGTATGAATCTATATTCTGGTGTTTTTGAGAGAAAGATGAGTTTTTGGAAATTTCCAGAGTACACCCCCTGTACTTTTAAGTACACTCCGTGTACTCAGTTTCCACAGGTGATCGTATACTGGTCACACAACGACAGAGTATGTGGCCATGGGGGGTGACCGGGAGGATGCCTAAAGTGGGGCCCAATAATGGAAAGTACACAAAGGGTACTTTTAAATAACATGCTATGCACGTTCTTTTTTACTTCATTAAATGGATGAGGGTCACATCTAATCAATAGAACTATCTTTGTCTTCGCATGTCTCATCTAGGAGAATTTTTACAATAGAGAATATTCAATGAGCCCCCGACTCGTCGACTGTTCTCTGATTCAACCACCGTTGGTTGAATTGGAATCACATTGGTGAGTTCCCTTTTCTTCAAGAACAACATCTCTTGATTTCTCCACTTTTACAAGTTATCCTTGTTTGAACTTTTTTAAAATTTTTGTAGATCTATGAAATTATATAGAGATTCAAGGATAATGGTTTTCATATATCATTCGTACAACACCGAGGTTGGTGGTCTGTGCCTTTCCATAGATAGTCTTTGAATTTTATGTGCAAAAGTTCCTAATACCAAAGAACAGGGTATTGCATGTTTATGATTTTTGGCCCTGTTATTTCCTGCTATGCATTTTTTATTTTGAAAAATGTTAATTGTTTGTGAATAGGGTTAAATTTTCCATGCTATGGATGTTTTTTCCATGTTTCTTGTTTTAACCATTAGGTCTAGCTTTCCTGTTAGGCTGCTGGGTTTTCCATGCCTAGTATTGTTATGGTGGAGTGATTATTGTCAAACCTGCTGTGATATTTTGAATATTATTTAGCCATGTATTTCTTGAGTTTTACATTGGTTTACTTTATATAATTTTTCATGATTGACTTACACTGGTCCGTGATAACCTAGTGTAGTATTCCATAGGAAGAATGTATGTCGAGGGCTTCTCCCAAGTGTCTGTTGACTTTTTGCTGAGAGACCATAGAGGGGATGGACTTTGTGATCTCTCAGAGTTTCTGTAGTTTCCTCGTTATTGGAACACATAGGGGAATTGGGCGTTGAGTGGTTCTCCATAGTGTCTATAGTTACTGATAAGAGACCAGAGGGGGAATTGACCGTGAGTGCTTCCCTAGAGAGTCTTCGCAAAATATGTACCAAACTAGTTAGAATGTGTGTACTTCCCAGAGGGTTTCTTGTGTTTCATTTGGTTAAACCATAGGGGTATAGGCTATGAGTACTTCCTATAGTGTTACCTGTTTGGGATTAGATACTTACTTGATATATGAATTTTTAATGCATTTGAAAATGAAGGATTTTTTACTTTTGAGTACTTCCTTGTTTACTGCTTCTTTTTTATTATTGCCTACCATATCTGTTCACTGACTGTTAGGCACAGATCCATGGGTAGTTGCCTACTGGGATTAGTCATACACCCTATTTGGGTCATGCTTTTAGGCCCAAATAGATTATGTTGTTGCATGTCTAGATAAGGTCTAGCGCCCTTCTAATTCAGGTTCTTGATTTATGTGGAGTAGGAGACAATGGGACCAAGAAGAGGCTTGCGATGCTACTGGAGTTTATCTTTATTCTTTTGTACATTTTTTTATTACTATATTCTATCATTGTGTCTTGTTTGGCTACTTTCCTATACATATGTATCATTCCTCATTTATATATGTGCTATAGTTGTTTATTACTTTCAGTCTTATACTATTAACTATTTTATGGTATTGTTATATATTCCGCTATTGAAATCTATTTGTTTTCACTGTTTTACTCTACCAATGAGGGCATAGTTTCCCCACTATCACACATAAGGCCCTAACTACTAGTTGATACCCTCTCAAGTTAGGGAAAATGTGCTTGAGGCCATGTGACCAACTGGGTATGAGGCACCTCTAGGTGGCTTCTGGAACCAGGACGTTACAACGTTGTATCAGATTATTTTTTTTCTTCTTGACTTACTTTTGGGAGCCTATAGCTAGGGATAGTAAGGAATATTTACTTGTTAATAATATGTGCCTTGGATTAGCAAGCCCATGTACTGGGAAAAACCTATTTACCTCATTATTGCAATTTTTTGGATTTTTAATTATTACTGTTGATTTGATTTCACCTTTGGGTAATTCAATGTTTTTTGCTGTTATAATTGATATTATTAAGGTACTATTTGTATTGAAACCTGATGAGATGAGGGTATTCCATCTCATGCATCATATAGGCACTTTCTAGAGACACATGTCATGTATTATTTGCATGCCATTTAAGGTGTGTTATTGATTGCATGATGTTGTGAGATATGTTTTGATAGATATGCATGTTTTTGTGATAGATTCCTTGATAAAATACTTATTTTTCTGATATAATATTGAATTGTGTCTTGTATAGTATGAATTAACTCAAAACACAGGTTCTTGAGGTGTTATGGGCCCTCATGGACCGGAATTTGGGGGATCATTGCATTTTTAGTCTTGAATATGACATGTATAGGATGGAAATATTTGATTTGCGGGGAGTATGGGCCCTCAAGGATCAGAATTTGGATCTTTGTTGTTTGTTTCAATGTTTTTTCTAGGTTCTGTATTAGTTTTTGATGCCTACTATCCTGAAAACTGCAGAATACACGGTGTGTAATGATGAATACACGCCATGTGTCCTTCTATTTGGGAAGGAACTATTTTTCTTGAGTACATATGATGTACTATATTTACATGTTGTGTAGTCTTTAACCATGTCACTAGTTGTGTGCGAAGAGACACGGTGTTGGGAAATCATTAGGGAAACACATCATGTACCGTTTGTACATGCCGTGTTGTGTAGACCCTGTTTCCACCCTTGTGACTAATGAAACGGATGGATAAAACATAGGTTATACATGTCGTGTCAATCATGAACATGCCGTGTAGAGTAACACTTGAATACGACTATGTAACGATCAACAAGGGTTGGTGAAATCCATCAAGTACAAGCTCTGTCTATCTAAAACATGCTGTCTAGAGTGAACCGCGTAACCGACTGTGTGACTAACAACATAGACCAGTAAAGTTCTTCTAGTACACACTGTGTCTGGAACTAACACGTCTTCTAGTCTTATTATAGGAGAACCATGTGTCATAGCTATGTAAGGGAACTCTAGAAGGGTAAAATGATTCATGTACATGTCGTGTATTGGGAGAACACACCGTGTGTTTGGGGTTTTACATGACCTGTTTCTGCAGAAGTACACGCCAATGTGAAGGCTTAAAGGAACACACCGTGTAAGGGTTATAAATTACATGTATTTATGTTTAAAAATAATTCAATGTATTCCTTCTCATGTTTCCTTCTTTCACTTCTATGTTTGATTCTTTTTAATCTTGTATTATGGTGTGCATTTGACCTTGTCGCTCATACCACCATGACTTCCTCTGGTGGTACGCTAGTTGCAGAGAAGTGATCAGACACCAGACATGGAAGATCAGGAACTACCAGTAGATCCTTCAGTATTTCCCATCTTGGAACATACTATTTTCCTGGATATAGGTTCCGATGTATAGTTCTGATAGGACTTCATGAGGTTAATGAAGAACTTCCGAGGAGTAATACATCCTTCCCATTCTATGGAAGAGTTGACGTGGGTTTTCCAGTTGTAGCATCCTCCCACATTCATAAGGGAAAGAGGACCTCAGGATGAAAAGTTATGTTTAGAAACCATGCTATCTGTTTTCGATCATGGAGGGACGCCTCCAAATAGGAGGGTGAAGCTTGCAACTTATATGCTTCGGGACTCCTCCATGAGATGGAGGGATGTGATCTCAGAGGAGGGATGAATGAAAGTTATGGCGTCATATGTGTTCTAGCATGTCTTCTATGACTACTTCTACCAAGATTCTTTGAGGGCTGATCTAGCCTAAGAGTTCATGTGTTTGGAGTAGTGTACTCACTCAGTCAAGGAGTAATCTTCTTGTTTCACTTAGCTGAAGCTCCTCACACCTATTCCAAAAGGTGATGAGTTATTTATGGTGAGGAATTTTGAGGATGGTCTAAGACACAACATCCGATCTCAGGTGAACATCTTTAGGTTTACTTCCATCACTTCTATAGTCAACTAGGACCACATCACTGAGAGAAATATGAGGGATTCAGGAGATGTCAGTCAGGGCAGTTTGGCATCCAGAGTGGGAACCCCTCTTACTGATAGTATAAATCACTTCATGGTGTTTACACGTAGATATCATAGTAGGAATGATACTTTTTTTGGTTTCCAGGTGGTGTGATACCAGTGCGAGAAGAATAGGAATATGAGGCCACATTGCCTGAGAGACCTAGTGGAGTTCTGATCTTGCGTCAAAATGGTTCATCTTCAACGCTTCTATCAGTTCTTCTCATCAACAGCTGGTGATAAGAGTTCTTCTATGACTCCAAGTTCTCGAGAAACAACACTAGTTTCTTATCGGTCTGGGAACTTTTGTTCTTCCAGCCATTTAGGCCGTGATGGTCAGATGTAGAGTTTTCAGAAGCCATAGAGTGTATTGTCTCAGGGATCTCATTCATCTTGACAGGGTCGCGGTGTAGGATAGGCTTTTTTGGTGGAGCAGACCTAGCAGGAGTAGGATCCAAGATCTTTTACAGTTCGAGATATGATCTTATTTTCCTCCGTTTTAGCTTTTTTGTTTTTTGATACAGGGGCTTCCCATAACATTATTTATATTGATATTGTGGAGATACTTGGTCTTTGTGTCATTTCTTCTTCTCAAATAATGATGCTAGACACTCTGTTGGGGACTAGAACGGCTAGTTTACATCCGTGAAAGGAGTTCCCTCTTGAGTTTATTGGGTTTCACTTCAAATAGGACATCAATGTTCTAGAGATGATATGATATGACGTCATCCTCAGAATAGACAGGTTAGGTATTTTCCAGGTTGTTATCGACTACTATCTCTATAGTGTGAGTTTCACATCACTAGAGGGTGGATTGTTTATGCATAAGGGCGAGTGGGAAGTCCAGGTGAGCATAGTGGGACCCGGGCATTCTAGGTTAGGAGGAGTTAAAGTCTAGATTTATAGTCTATATCTGGAGGACCATGGGACTTAATAAATGGACTTTCCTAAAATGGTGGATCTTTTTAGGGATGTATTTCTAGAGGACTTTTTAGGGTTTCCTTAGAAGAGAGAGGTATAATTTTCGATTGAGAATGTTCCTTGAGCGGCACCGGTGTCCATTCCTCCTTATAAGACGGCTACACCAGAGTTATAGGAACTCCAGAAGCAGTTGGAGGAGTTGTAGGAAAAGGGTTTCATCAAACCTAGTCCTTCTCCTTGGGGTTCACCTGTCCTATTTGTGAAGAAGGCAGAGGGTACCCTCAGACAATTTATGGATTATCGAAAGATGAACCAGTTGACGGTCAACAACTGATATCCCTTGGCAAGGATTGATGATCTCTTTGATCATCTCAGAAGAGGCCGAGGGTTCTCGGATATTGACCAGAGATCCAGATACCATAAATTGAACGTTATAACATCATATGTAACCCTTACATCCTTCTAGAGAAATTATGGTCTATACGAGTATGTGGTTATGCCATTCGGTCTCACGAACGCGCCTGCAGTCTTCATGGCACTAATGAACCGATTTCCCCATCCATACATGGATTATTTCATCGCGGTCTTCGTGGAAAATATCTTGGTGTACTCTCACACTCAAAATGACTATGCCACAATTCTGGAGATCATTTCGAGTACACCGAGGGAGCATCAGTAAAATGATATTCTTTCAAAATGCCACTTTTGGATGGATCAGATTCACTTCTTGGGTCATGTTTTCTCAGAGACAGAAGTATCAATTGTAGCACCCTGACCCCACTAGACTAGAGATGGTTCATTACTTGTTATATTGGCATGGTTAGAAGGAATGAAATCTCAATGTAATGATCATTTTAGTGGTCTTGAAGAATCTCAATACACAAAGGCAACTTAGATTAAATTGGGAATGGTTACATAATACAATACATAACAAACACTAAAAACAACAACCACATAAACTCAACAAATGATCTCCTCTTCCACACCAGTTGATGGTAAACAATGAAAGAGTTGATCTCGAATGCTCAGTAAGGGTTTCAAATAGCGGAATCATGAATCAATAATAACTAAATTGTAAACAATTTGACATAATCAATATGGCATAGTGAATCAATGAAAAACTCACTCCATTAATAAACTGAGATTGAAACTTCATCCATAGATTATGTCATAGTGAAAACCTACGGGATAGTAATAAATGATAATGAATAAAGATAATTATTATTAATTGGACTCCATGTATCTAGAACATGATACCATAATACCATAATAATGGGTTAGGTCTGTGTGTAGAAACCCGTCTAATTTTTGGAAATAAACTTGAAGGGGTTGTCGCCAACTGATTTGTCGCATGAGACATACCAATGAATTGAGGGGAAGTAGCAGGTCCCACCCACTACTGAATGTCCAAATAATTATTTATACATAGATTCAACACATGAGAAATATGCCTTTACATTATCCGTATAGAATAGACGATACAGATTCATCAATATTTCCACAGTCAAAACAACATTCAAAATAAATACCACGTGTAAAATGGTATAAGACTTAGAAAATAATCATATCCATGATATGATAATATAGATATTTAAATGGAATAAAATTTCAATTGAGAATTAATCTTAAAAGGGAATTATGTACACCCCATAAGAAATAGTAGGTTCACAATACCAAGAAAGTCACAATGAAGTGAAAATTGAGACAAAGCTAGTTACCACATTGAAATCAACTGAGCCGTATGACTAAAAGGCAATCACCACCAAATTAATCACATAATAACATTATTATAAATAGATTCATGATATTATATATCAAATGGAAGTACACCTATACCACATAAAAGCAATAAGAGGCAAACACTGGAAATCCCACCTAATTGAAAGTGAGATGAGAAAACCCCTTACAAACATTTCGGCATGGAAATGAGTGTTCTTGCGAGGCATTAATGAGAGGTAAATAGGTATACCATTATTTATTTATCATAAGGTAAGTATGGGGAAGGTGAAAAAACATACCCCATCATCAGGTATTAAAAATAAAAGAGCACAATATAGGGGAGATTCTTGAACAAAAGTGAGAGAGAATCCCTTACCTTATACTAGAAGGTATTCTAGATTGTTCTTAATGACTTGAATAATTAAATTTAGATTCATTAATTAATAAGTAAAGAACCTCATGAACATTTAATTTATATATTATAAACTTATTTTTTTCATTAATGGCCTTTTTGAAGGGTTTAATAGATTCAATTTTTTTTTTGGGAGCATTTTCTTCTTTGGTTTTCATGATCACTTTACTTGTATTCATGAATGGATATTCATTTGAAATGTGGTTAGAAATCCAGAATTATTAATATAAATTATTAGTTACATTAAAGAGAAATAAATGATCTTAAAATGGTTCTATTTATATACCATGTGGATGACTCATTTGATGAGTTAAAAATTAACGCTTGGATTTGGATTGGCAGTTTTGTGCACAATAAACTTGTTTTGTATTATTATTCCATATTATGACTATATATGGATTATAGAACATTAAAAAAGATAAAATAAAAATATAATGATCTGGTTCAACCATTGAGAATGTTTCATGTTCAGTATTGAAGATAGTAATGCAAATTGAAATCCCATCTTCCTCGACTTTGATAAGTTAACACATCTCAAACAGTGTTTGCATTTATTGTATAAAAGAAATGGAAAAAAGTGAGATTATGATTAAATATTACATTAGAATAATGAAAATACTGTCCATGTGAGGTACTATAATTATCATGGTGTTTGGATGAGTGGAGGTGAGTAGAGAAAACAAAAGAATGGAACTTTATAAAATAAATTGGAAGAAAAGAGAAGAGAGGCTCGCCTCTTGAGTACTCATCCTTGAGAATCTCATTAAGACGATTTTTTTAGCCTTTTGGTGAGAGAAGAAGGCCTTGGACATGGTGAGAGGTCTTGGTAAGAGTATTTGGAAGAATTTAGGCAAGGATTGAAGCTTGAGTGGTGTGGGAGAAAGAGGGGGTGAGGGTGGTTTATATATTGGAGGGGAGAGGGGATTTCTCTATATTATATTCATTAATTTTTTATTTCTACAAAAGACATAGAATAGTGACTCTTCCATGACCAAGAATAGTAATTTTATCAAGTGAATACGAATAAATTGGGCTTAAATCAGTAGAAAATCATACATGACTTTACAATTAGTGTATTTAGCTTATTTTGTAAATTATGGTGTTTCATTATTCATAAAAAAATCAAGTATTTCAGAAAAATACCAAAAATTTACCCTATCCATTTTTCAACATGTAGAATCCATAAATGAAGTCCATTTTTCAAAAATAATT
Organism: Viscum album; assembly: GCA_963277665.1. Classification (NCBI taxonomy): domain Eukaryota; kingdom Viridiplantae; phylum Streptophyta; class Magnoliopsida; order Santalales; family Viscaceae; genus Viscum; species Viscum album. The sequence goes on from OY728150.1 coordinate 1,849,161,093, forward strand.
TTACCTGTATGATTAATTAAATATTTAATTAATATTATTACTTAATCGAAAAAATATAAACACTTAAATTATTCATCTTCATTTTTAAGGTGCCTATATTTATTTACAAATTGATGGGTGTGGGAACCATTTATAAGAGTCATATTACTATTCATAAAGGTAAGTTATTATTCTCAAGGGTAGGTTGCTATTCATATGGGAATGTTACTATTCACCAAAAATTAAGATAATATTATCAGACTCTAAATATCATCCTAAACACAACAGTGTATGTCAGATTTTCAAAATTCAAAACACACAAGTATAAAATTTAAGTTTAATGGCTAGGATATGACTATCTCCTAAATAAACAAGTGTTTTTTCAAAAACAAACTCAGTTATTTATAAAATATAGTAAATGATTCTAATGTATTTAAGAGAAACATAACATTAATTGTATGGGGTGATACATTATTCCCTCCTTCAGAAAATTTTTCCTCAAAATTCTTCAATTATAATGCCCACCAAAAAGATGTGGGTGGTTCTTCTTCATACCATCCTAAGGTTCCCACATTGGTTCCTCCATATTCTAGTTTTTCCAAAGAACCTTTACTAGAAGATTTGTTTGATTTCTCAATACCTAATCCCTTATGTCAAGAATCCTGATAGGCTCTTCATAGTATGATAAATTAGGTTCGAGTTCTATTTATTAATAGGTGAGTACATTCATTGGGTCTGGCATGTATTTATTCAACAACGACATAAGGAACACATCATGAACTTTGGAGAGACTTGGATGAATTGCTAAATGGTAAGCTGTTGCTCCGATTCTTTCTAGAATATCAAATGTTCTGATGTACCTAGGGCTCAGTTTCCCTTTCTTACCTAACCTTAAGACACCCTTCCATGGATATACTTTCAGAAAGACATGATCTCCATCTTTGAATTCCAAATCCTTTATTCATTTGTTATCATAACTCTTCTTCCTACTTTGGGATGCTTTAATATGGGCTCAGATTGTCTTTACCTTTGCTTGAGTCTCTTCAATATGTTCTAGGCCAATAAGTTTCCTCTCACCAACATCATCCCAACAAGTTGTAGTTCGACATCTTTTTCCATATAATGCTTCATAGAGATCCATTTGAATAATATAATGGAAACTATTGTTGTAAGCAAAATCCACCAATGTAAAGTATTTATCCAATATACCTTGAAAGTCCAGAGATCATGATCTCATCATTTCTTCTAGAGTTTGAATTGTCTTTTCAGACTGTCTGTCAGTTTGGGGGTGATAAGCAGTACTCAAATGAAGCTCAATATCAAAAGACTTCTGGAGACTTTTTCTAGAATTTTGATGTAAACCAGGGTTCTCGATTAGACACAATTGATAGAGGTTCACCATGAAGATTTAAAGATTCATTAATATAATGTCTTACCAGGTGCTCATGTGGTAAATCCTCACTTATAGGAATTAAATGTGCTGATTTTGTGAGACGATCAACAATTAACCATATTGCATCATTCCTTCTAGGTTTGATTGGTAGTCCGGTGACAAAATCCATCGTAATGTTATCCCACATCAACATAGTAATAGGTATATGTTACATCCATACTCTTGTATGCTGCCTCTCTACCTTCACTTGTTGACAAACTAGACACCTTAACATGCAATTATCAATTTCCCGCTTCATATAATCCCACCAAAAATATTCCTTCAGATCTCTATACATATTTGTACTACCTAGATGTTTAGTGAAATTTAAGCTATGACCATCTCCTAAGAGTTCCATTTTTAGCTCAGAAACTGATGGAACACATAACCTCTTCCCATAATACAAAATGCCTTCTTCGTACACAAAGTCTTCCAATATTCCATCCTTGATAGCATTAAATTTCTTGTTCAGGTTCTAATCATCATATTGAGTGCTTTTTATCATCTCTAATAATGATTGTTTAGAAATCATTTGAAAGAGGAAAGATGTTTCCCCTTCCTTATCAATTCCCATATCTATCTTCAGTAGATCCATGAATATCAGATCTCTTTCAATCCTTATTTGGGTCAGGAGTCCGTGATCTTTCTTAATTAATGCATCTTCCACATTATTTTCCATTCCGGGGAGGTAGTGTATAGTACAATAGTAATATTTGAGTTACTCATCCCATATCCATCTTCAGTAGATCCATGAATATCGGATCTCTGTCAATCCTCATTTGGGTCAGGAGTCTGTGATCTTTCCTACTTAATGAATCTGCCACCTTATTTTCCATTCTGGGGAGGCAGTGTATAGTACAATAGTAATATTTGAGTTACTCATTCCATCACATTGGCCTCATATTTAGTTCTTTTTTTTTGTGAAAATGCATTTCAAACTCTTGGGGTCCATATAAATCTCACATCTTTATCCACAGATATAATGTCTTCATATTTTCAGAGCAAAGATTATGACTTCTAACTCAAGACCATGAGTTGGATAATTTTTATCATGAATCTTCAACTATCTTGATACATAAGCAATAAATATATCATTTTTCATAAGGATGCAACCCAATCAAGTCATCGATGCATCGCTGTATATTACAAATCCATCACATCCTGATGGAAGAGTCAAAATTAGAGCATTGACCAGTCTTATATTCAATTTCTCAATGTATTCTGTACATAGTTTCGACCATATATACATAAAACCTTTACATGTGAGCTTGGTTAGTGGGTTATCCAGTCGGGCGAATTTCTGAACAAAACGCTGATATTAACCTTCTAAGACAATAAAAATGCGTACCTCGGTTATGTTTGTTGGCATGTCCTATTCTTGGATTGTCTTTATCTTCATAGGATTAACTAATATTTCATCCTTATAGAAAATATGGCCAAGAAAAGAAACTCATTAAAGCCATAATTCTCTCATGCTAAACATCATATATAATTCATTTCTTCTATGTGTTTTTTTAATAGTCTTCCAGTGATTCTCATGGTCTTCATAGATTTTTGAGTATACCAGGATATCATCGATGAATACCACAAAAATGTTATCAAGATATTCCTTGAAAACTCTATTCATTAAATCCATGAAAATAGATTGGGGATTAGTCAGTCCAATAGGCATTACTGTAAACTCATAGTGCCCATAACTAGTTCAAAACAATGTCTTTCGAATATATTCCTTTATCACACACAACTGATGATATCTAGATCGAAGATAAATCTTCAAAAATTATTATGATCCATGTTGTTAATCAAATAAATCATCAATTGGTGGCAGATAATACTTATTCATTATCATAATATCATTGATTTCTCTGTAATCAATTCATAGCCTCATGGATCCATCCTTCTTCTTGACAAAGAGGACATAGGATCCCAATGGAGAAACACCAGGTCGAATAAATCCTTTGTCACTCAATTCCTCTAGTTGTTTCTTTAGCTCTACTAACTCCACAGTTTCCATTCTACATGGAGTCTTTGATATAGGTCTCTCACCAAGAATTAAATCTATAAGGAACTGAACTTCCCGTATTAGAGGATTTCTAGGTAAATCCTCAAGAATTACATCAATGAAATCTTGCTCTATATGCCCATATTCAATTGAAATTTTTCTTACCTCACCAATATATACTGAGTTCTGTTCCTCTATAAGAATTTCATTCAGTAGAGCTACACTAGGTTGATCCTGATTAGAATCAGATGATGAGGTTTTGGCTCTAAATATAAATAATTCTACACCATTTTCAAAAATTGTAACATACTTCTTCTTGCAATAAATCTTCACATCATAAATTTAAATCTAATTCATACCAAGAATTATATAAAATTCAGTCATTTGTATGATGATATGGTTAGCTACTAAAGCACGCTTGTGTGTCTTGATGATAACTAATCGACATGCCTTTGTTGCAATGATACACCCCCTGTGAGTTTTGACTGATAACTCCTTTATTAAATCAAATCGGTCAAGTATAATTTTCGTGGGAAACAGGGAAGATATAAATGAATGCAATGATACAGAATCAAAAAATTTATTGGATATGTTTGAGGAAACAATTAAAGTAGCTTCCAACACATCATTAGGAACTTAAACTTTTGTGGTTGTAATCGCATAACCTCTCCCTTACACTATTGCATTTTTCTGAGGCATTATTCCATAGGTAATAAGACACTCATTTTCATAGTTTCCTATCTCTCAATAATTGTATATTTGAATATCATCAGGTTGTTTCTTCCCCTTTAATTCATGAGATATATTCCCCTTTTCTCCACACTTATTGAAGACTCCCATGCCTTTCAGTCATTTCCCGAGATGATTCTTTCCATAATTATCGCATAATGGGAATTTATTCCTTCCTTTATTATTCATTGTAAATTCCCCCTTCCTTTGGTTATTAGACTAAAACTTTTTATCTTGGGTTCCCAAGAACAAATTTGATCTAGAAAATTCCTTCTATATTTTGATGGCACTTGATACAATTTCATCATTTGATAAAAATGTTTGAGAATCCTATACCCTTTTAAGGCATGGCGTAAGACCTTCAAGGAAATGATCAATCCTGTCTTCCGAGTCACGTACATATTATATAGCATACCTGACCAGCCTTGTGAAGGTATCCTCATACCATGTAATATAGTGTTCCTCCTTCTGCTTTAAGCCAAATAATTTCCTCTTCATTTCAGTTCGTAGCTCATGAGGGAAATATTCTTCGAATACTATTTCCTTAAAATTCTTCCATTATATATCTTCAATTTCTTCTTCCTCTATGGTATTCTGAATCAAGGACAACCATTAATCAGCATCACCTTTGAGACAATATACTACCATTACTACCTTTTCATTTTCATTTCATCTTAATTCCCTAAATATGTTTTCAAGGGATATGATCCACTGCTCAGAAATCACTGGATTAGCTGTCCCCCTAAAATATGAGGGCTTATGATACATGAAACGATCCAAAACTAGTGTGGAATGGTTATTAGTTACAGCCTGAGTATGTTTTCCCAATATAGTCATGTTCTGATCAGCTCAAACATTGGCTGTGTTGACATGATCAGTGGGGAGATCCCTATGTTGCCCATGAGCATTGATTATCATTATTCCATTAGACACCATTTCTTAATAATGGAACACACTAAATTAGGGTATGGATCATAATCTATAATCTTAACTTAACAAAATACTAAGTATAAATTGAGATAATATGTTTGAATAATCCCATAATCAGAAAAAGGGGTTATTTTAGGAATAATTTACATTTCAATCCTTTATAGTGGCTTGTAACAAAAATATGAACTATCCTATGCATATCCCCTAGGAGTTTCATAACCAAGAGTGTATCATAACCCATTGTCATGTACCAGGATACCCTATGCCAAGATTGAAAATCCTTATCAGAGCTTTCACTCCTAGGCACATATGTGTCAGAGGCACCTCTACCTACTCGTATCCAGACAGGGATGTATTTGGTAGAAAGATTCATATAATATGTTCCTTACCAAAATACCAGGATGTTTTTGTATGTTTATCCTTATATAAAACATTATGGATTTGTTCCCTACTATATATTTCCAGCTCTAGTTTCCACGTTTTCTACTAAACTTCCATTGATACCAACTATAACACCCCGACTCCTCTAGACCAGAGCTAGTGCATTACTTTTTATATTGGGATGGATAAAAGGAATGAAATCCTGAAGAAACAATCAATCGTGTATTTTTTATGAAACTAGATACACAAATGTAACTCAAATTACATTGAAAAAGGTTAAATAATACAATACATAAAAAACTAAAAATTGCCACCACATGAACTCAATAAAATGATCTCCTCCTCATCATCTGTTGATGGTATGCAATGGAAGGGGTGATCCCAAATGATCAGTAAGGGTTACAAATAGTGGAACCATGAATCACTAATAAATAAATTGTAAATAATTTGATATTATCAATATGACATGGGGAATCAATGAAAAAATCACACCATTAATAAACTGAGAATGAAACTTAATCCATAGATTTTGTCATAGTAAAAAACACATGGATAGTAATAATTGGTAATGAATAAAGATAATGATTATTAATCAAAAATCATGTATCTAGCACATGATACCATAATACTGCAATAACATTTATGTTCTGTGGGTAGAAACCCATATGATTTTTGGATACAAACTCAAAGGGTTTTGTCGCCAAATGATTTGTCTCATGAGACATACCGATGCATTGAGGGGATTCTGCAGGCCCCTCCCATTGCTTCATGTCCAAAGAAATATTTATACATATATTAAACCCAAGGTAAATATAATTTTACATTATCTTTATAGAATAGAGGATTCAAATTCATCAATATTTCCATAGTCAAAACAACATTCAAAATAAATACCATACGTAAAATGGTATATGATTTAGAAAATAACCATATCCATGATATGAGAAAATGAACATTAAGATGGAATATAATTTCAATTGAAAAATAATCTCAAATGGGCTGTAGGTACACCACATAAGAAAGAGTATGTGTGCAATACTAAGCAAGTCACAATAAAGTGAAAATTGAGACAAAGCTTGTTACTACGTTGTAATCAATTGAATCATATGACCAAAAGTTAATAACCACTAAACGAATCAAATAAAACCATTAATATAAATATAATCATGATAATATATAACAAATGGTAGTACACCTATACCACTTATACGAAATTGGAGATGAACAATGGAAATCCCACATAATTGAAAGTGAGATGAGAAAACCCCTTTCAGCATTTCAACATGGTAACGAGTGTTATTGAGAGGGATTAATGAGAGGTAAAGGGGTATCAAATTATTTATATATCATAAGGGAAGTATGGGGAAGGTGAAAAAACATACCCCGTCATTAGGTATTAAAAATAAAAGAACACAACAAAGGGGAGATTCTTGAACCAAAGTGTGAGAGATAATCCCTTACCATATACATGAAGGTGTTCTGGGTTGTTCTTAATGACCTGAATAATCAAATTTATCTTAATTAATTAATAATTACAGAACCTCATTAACATGTTATTGATATTATATAACCTTATAATGTTCATTAATGTCCTCTTTTATGGGTTTAATAGATTCAATTTTTTTGTTTTAGTAGAATTTTCTTCTTTGGTTTTCATGATCCGCTTACATGAATTCATGAATGGATATTTGTTTGAAATGTGGTTAGGAAACCATAATTGTTAATATAAATTATTAGTGAAATTAATAATATATAAATGATCTTAAAATGGTTCTGGATATATACCATGAGGATGACTCATTCGACGAGTTAAAAATAAATGCTTGAATTTGGCTTTGCGGTTTTGTGCACAATAAACATGTTTCATATTATTATTCCATATTATGAATGTGTAAGGATTCCAGAACAATAAAAAATATAAATAACATATATTATGATCTGGTACAACCATTTAAAAGGTTTCATGACAAATATTCAATATAGTAATGCAAATCTAAAACCCATCTTCCTTGAGTGTGATAAATTAACACATCTCGGACGATGTTTGCATTTTTTGTATAAAATAAAGGGGAAAAAGAGTGATTATGATGAAATATTACATTAGAATAATTAAAATCCATTACATTTAAGGTAATGTAATTATCATGGACTTTGGATGTGGGGAGGTGAGAAGAGAGAACAAAATAATGGATGTTTTTAAATGAAATTGAAAGAAAAGAGAAGAGAGGTTCAGCGCTTGAGTACTCCTCCTAAAGAATCTTCTTAAGACCTTTTTTTGGAAATATTTTTAGTCCAGCAGGTCTTGGACATGGGGAGAGGGATTGGAAAGATTATTTGTCAAGATTCAGGAAAGGATTTAAGCTTTAGTGGTGTGGGAGGAAGAGAGGGTGTTGGGTGGTTTATATCGTGAAGGGGAGAGGGGATTTCTCTATATTATTTTCATTAATTTATTATTTCTATATAGGGAAAGGAATAGTAATTCATCCATGTCCAATAATAGTAATTTTATCATGTGAATCCAAATTAATTGGGCTTACATCAGAAGAATATCATTCACGACTCAATAATTAGTCTATTTAGCTTAGTTTGTAAATTATGGTATTTCACTATTCATAAAAAATTCATGTATTTCATAAGAATACCAGAAAATCACCCTAACCATTTTTCAATGTGTAAAATACAAAAATGAAGTTATTTTTTCAAAAATAACTTTCTAAATATGATTAATTAACTATTTAATTAAATTCAGTATTTAATCGAAAAAATATAAACACTTAAATTATTCATCTTCATTTTAAAGGGCCTAAATTTATTTATACATTCGTGGGTGTGGATACCATTTATAAGAGTCATATTACTATCCATAAGGGTAAGTTACTATTCATAAGGGTAGTTTACTATTAATAAGGGTATATTACTATTCACCATAAAATGTTTTTATTTCTATCAAAGACTAAATATCTTCCTAAACACAACTGTGTATGTCAGATTTTCAAAATTCAAAACACCCAAGTGGAAAATTTAAGTTCAATTGCTAGGATATGACTATCCTTTAAACAACCAAGTGTGGTTTGAGAGAAACATAGTGATTTATAAAGTATAGGGTATGACTCGAATGAATTTAAGAGAAACATACCATATATTGTTTGTGGTGCTACATTAGTAAACCCAGAGAAGGTGAGAGAAGTAGTTTCCTGGGAGAATCTGATGAACATATTTGAAACATACCATATATTGTTTGTGGTGCTACATTAGTAAACCCAGAGAAGGTGAGAGAAGTAGTTTCCTGGGAGAATCTGATGAACATATTTGAAACATACCATATATTGTTTGTGGTGCTACATTAGTAAACCCAGAGAAGGTGAGAGAAGTAGTTTCCTGGGAGCATCTGATGAACATATTTGAGGTGATGAGTTTTCTAAGGTTGGCTGGTTACTACAGACATTTCATACAAGACTTCTCTCACTTAGAAGTGCCACTGACGGTCCTGACTAAGAAGTGTGTTATGTACTTGTGGTCAGAATCTTATGAGTCTTCCTTTCAAGACAAGAAAGGGAGGTTGACTTCAGCACCGATACTAGTTTTTACAGATTCAGGAAGGAGATATATTGTGTATTGTGATGCATCAAGTATCAGGCTAGGAGTTGTGCTTATGCATGGGGAAGGAGTTGTTGCGTACGTGTCTTAGCAGTTGAGGCCACCTAAGAAGAACTACCCGACGTACGATCTCGAGTCAGCTGTGGTTATTCTTACTTTTGGATATTGGAGACACTATCTATTGGGAGAGCATTTTGTGGTTTTCACTGACCAATAAAGTATCAAGTGTATCTTCACTCAGCGTGATATAAATATGAGATAGCAAAGGGGGCCGAGTACCTTCTGTCCTTTGAATTTGATCTTGACTACACTCATGGGAATGGAAATGTGGTGGTTGATGCGTTGAGCAGAAGAACTCAGATACATGCAGTTTAGGAGGCAATCCGTGAGTGGAAGCTTATAGATCTATTCTCTAAGATGCATTTGGAGGTTCATGACAAATAGAGGAAAACATTCCTTTATTCTATAGTTGTTCCCTATAATCTACTTGATCGAGTTTAAATGAGGAATCTATTAGACTCTGAAGGCCTAGTCCTACTAGAGGGTTTGTCTGGAGAGGACCCTATTCCTGGATGGAAAGTAGGAAAGGATGTGATCTTGAATTTTCTTGGATTCATGTGGGTGCCAACATACATACGTGAGGAGCTGATGTTGAACTTTCATTATTTAGTTTGGGAAGTTTATCCTAGTGTAACTAAGATGTATCAAGATCTACACCGTCAATATTGGTGGCTAGGTATAAAGGGAGATGTTGCTGGTTTTGTCATGAGGTGTTCCACCTATCAGCAGGTGAAAGCGGAGAATCAGGTACCAGTAGGGATTTTTCATCAATTACCCATTCCCAATTGGAAATAGAATGATGTCAGGATGGACTTCGTGACAGGATTTCCAAAGAATCCATGGGGGAATGATGCAGTTTGGGTTGTCATTGGTAGACTCACGAAGTTTTCTCACTTCTTACCGATCACGTAGACATTCAATTTTGATGAGTTGGAAAGGTTATAAAACCTAGATATTGTGCATTTACATGGAGTTACGCACTCCATTGTTTCAGACAGGGATACATGTTTTACTTATCGGGTCTGGAAGGAATGATATAGGGCTTTGGGTACACAGGTACTTCTGAGTACAACATACCCTCCCCAGACAGATGGCATGTCCGAGCATACAATTCAGGTGCTGGAGGACATGCATCAAGCATGAATCCTGGATTTTGTAGGTTCATGGGAGAATCATATACCTCTAGTGGAGTTTCCTGACAATAATAGTTTTCAAGCAACTATTCCGATAAAACCTTTCGAGGTTTTGTACTGTAGGTCATACCCATCACCCTTTTGCTGGCAGGAGGCAGGAGAGGCGGTTATGCTGGGACCTCATCTTGTTCAAGAGATAGAGAAGAAAAAAGAGTGGATTGAGAATAGGATGTCTACTACACAGTCATGACAGAAGTCTTATACTAATCAGTGGAGATGAACTCTGGAGTTCTAGGTCTGGGATCAAGTTTTCCAACATGTCACTCCGAGGATGGGACAAATGAAGATTATGAGACATGGTAAGCTTTCACCAAGATATGTGAGGCCATTTGATGTGTTGGGGAGAGTTGGACCAGTTTCCTATCAGTTGTAGTTACCTTAGAGTTATAAGGATTTTCATGATGTCTTCCACGTTTATCTACTTCGACGTTACTTCTCAGACTCGTCTCATGTTTTCCAACACGAGAAGTTTGGCCTTGAGGTGGACACCTCATTCTAGGAGTGTCATATCCGGATTGTTGGTCGAAGTGCGAAGGTTCTATGTGGCTAGTCTATTCCTCTAGTACAAGTTCTATGGCAGCACGAGTGAGTATTGGACGAGACATGGGAGAGGGAGACCAATGTACAATCACAGTGGCTGGAGCTAGTCGAGGTTTATTCTTCAACAACGCTTTACTAAGGAAATTTAGGGACAAATTTTATTAAGGTAGAATGTGTGTATTAACCATGATCTTTTTTCAAGTATGAATCTTGTTTTCTAGTGCTTTTGAGAAAAAGAGGAGTTTTTGGAAACTTTTGGAGTACACGCCATGTACTCAGTTTCCACAGGTGACCGTGTACTGTCCGTGCAATGGCCGAGTACATGGCCATGTGGGGTGACCTGGAGGCCACCTAAAGCGGGGCCCAATAAGGAAAAGTACATGCCATGTAATTTTAAAGAAAATTCCATGTAATTTATTTTTATTTTATTAAATAGATTGGGATCACACCTAATCAACAGAACTATCTTCTTCTTTGCATGTCTCGTTTAGAAGCGTCCGTAGAGCCACAAATCTTCGTCGAGCCCCTAACCCTCCGTCTGTTTCCAATTAGACCTCCATTAGTTTCATTGGAATCGAATTGGTGAGTTCTCCTATCTTCTTTAACTTAATCTCTCAATTTCTCCTCTTTCATGAGTTATCCTCGATTAATGTTTTTTTAACATTTTTGTTTATCTACGATGTTCTAGGGAGATTTATGGCTTGAGGTTCATGTATGTTGTTCTTACAACAACAAGGTAGGTGGATTGTGTCTTTCCATAGATAGTACTTTATGTTTATGTGAAAAAGTTCCCAATACCCATAAACATGGTATTGTGTGTTTATGATTTGTATCCCTGTTATTAACTTCTATGCCTTGATTTTTTGGATAGAGATTAATTGTTTGTGAATATATTTAACTTTTTCTAGCTATGGATGTTTTTCCAATGCTTCTTGTTTTGACCATTTGTTCTAGCTTTCTTGTTAGGCTACTCTTTTTTCCATGACCAGTATTGTTAGGGTGGAGTGATTATTATCAGCCATGCTGTGATATTCTGTAGACTCTTTATCAAAGTAGTTCTTGAGGTTTACTTTGGATACCTTTGTATCGTTGTGTACAACTGACTTACACAGGGCCTTGAGAACTAGGTGTAGTAGACCATATGGAGAATGGATGTCGAGGGCTTCTATACAGTGCATGTTTATCTTAAATTGCAAGACTATAGGGAGGATGGACATTGTGCCCTCTCTGAGTGTCTATTGTTTCATCATTACAAGGCCACAAGGGGAATTGTACATTGAGTGCTTTCCCAAAGTGTCTATAGTTACCGAAACGAGACCACTTAGGGAATTGACGGAGAGTGCTTCCTTGGTGAGTTTTCTCTAAAGCATTACTAGAGGGGTTAGACTGTGTGTACTTCTATGAGGGTTTCATGTGTTTGATTTGGTTGAACCATAAAGGTTATACTATGAGTACATTCCAAAGGGTTACCTTTTTTTTATTATCTTAATAATTGATATATGAACATTGAATGAATTTGAAACTATAAGATTGTTTAATTTTGAGCACTTACTTGTTTACTACTTATTTTTTCTTATTACCTACAAAATATATTCACTAAATGTTAGGCATAGATATTTGGGTGGTTGACTATGGGGATTAGTATCACATCTTGTTTTGTTTATGATTTCGGGCACCAATAGATTATGTAGTTGCAGGTCTAGATAAGGACATGCGCCCTTCTACTTCAGGTATTCGATTGATGTGGAGCTAGAGAGAATGGGACCAAGATGAGGCTTTTCAATGCTGATAGAGTTTATATGTTTTCTTTTTTACCTTTGTTTATTACCTTATTCCAGCATTGTGACTTTTGTGGATGCTTTCCATGACATGTGTTTCATGCATCATTTATAAATGTGAACCAGTTGTTTATTACTTTCAGTCTTCTACAATTTACTGCTTTATGGTATTATTATTACTACTACTATTGTTATCTGTTTGTTTCTACAGTGTGACTCTACCAATGAGGCCATTGTTTCCCTACTATCACACCCAAGTCCCTCGCTATGAGTCAGAAACCTCTGGAGTTCAGGGAAATGTGCTTGAGGCCATGTGTCCAACATGGTATGGGGAACCTCGGGGAGGCTCCTGAAAATGGGACATTACATACAATATGATGATCATTTCATATATCTATAAAAATTTAACTAAGTACCAAAAACCATTCATCAAGCACAATACGATTATAAAAATAAAAAAATGGAAATCTGAAAATAAAACCACGAGCCTAGTTGTTCTAGTGCTCCCTTGATCCTAAGTAGTGACCATATCAATCATAAAATAGTGGGAGGTTTTTATTGTCCCTACCACCATCCATGAAGTCTGTATGGCTACCAAAAAATTGTAAAAATAGGGTGTGAGATGACACTCAGTAGGTAACCACCCACAATTTAAGTGACAAATCCGGTCTGTGTAATAACTGATTATGTTGTTTGAAATATGTTATAGGTATAACAATAAAAATGCAATCTTAAAATACCAAAGTTATCCTTTCTATCCAATCATGGATTCATCTGAACAATAATCAGGATCCCATGAACATAGAAAACTATAAATAATAAATAAATTAGTTTAATATACTCAAGTATTTGGAATAAAATTTGATACCCATAATAGAGATACCAGAAATACATATAATCCATCAATAATATCCACACCATTTTTTCAAGTGTCAGTACCCACACCACCCTATTCGATGTAATCTAGTGTCCGACCATGAGTGGATAGATACATGGTATTGAGGGCCAAATAATCCTCTTTGAATACTAGTTGTATCTTGATGGAATCTCAGAAACAACATGGTTGGAGTAAAAGGATCATGTCATGATATAATTTCCAACACATGTACAGGAAAGATAGATCCAGGGGGTTTAATTCCCTTGGCATCCTATGTAATCTATATCCAAGGATCGTGTCCAAGGAATCGACTATCATTATCAAGACCCATGGAGTAGAAATAACCATGGAATCCATTGTAATCAGGATCAAAATATATCGTCCAAGGAATCCAATCCAATAATTAGATAATCATCTAATTTCCTTAGAATTAAAAATTGCTCTGTTATCCAACCCATTTCCCCATTATCCACCTAAACATTTAAGCCATTATAGTCATATGAAATCACATTAAATGGAAGAAATATACTTCTCATATAAATTTAATTAAATTCAATAAATTTATTTATAAAACAGTAGGTAGAACAAGGTTCTCCCAACATTAAATATTCTATTATATTCTCGTAAAGTCTCCCATGAATGTTGGTGAACTCACACACACCCAACAATGTGGTATAACATGGGGAAGATATAAGGTCACACCCCATGGGTGGCCTAGGTTGAGGATAACACTCTCCAACCACAGAAAGAAATTATGAGGCAACCAGAATAGGTTCAAATTCCTTCAATTGAAGCATTCAATTATTTTTTCATGGAAACACTATAATTTCTTATGTGTGGCACAACTGCAACATGGAATATGAAATAGTAAACCTTGATAGAAGGTTATATTCTGCCAACCGTATAAATGTAGTAGAGAAAACATCTTGTATCAACCAATTATTCATTCTAGATCAAGAGATAAATGAAGATTATATGATGACTCTAGAAAAATGGAATGACAAATTTTTCTTAAATGACACTGTTAATATGGAGACAAACGATGAACGACATATGTTGAAAATAGAATGTATCGAACTAGATCCAATGGAATGAACGATGATTGAATCTGAGTTTAAGAAGAGAATCCACACCAAATCCTACCTCAGGGCTTGAATAATCTTTCCAAATGGCGAAGGAGGCTATTTCATGAAATTTGGATGAAATTAAAAATACGTTAAAAAACTTTTATGGTTAAAATGGTAATTTTAACTCAATCTTATAGGTAGAATGGTTTGAAAACCATGATACCTTATCAAAATAAAGGGGGACCACTCATAGTAACAGAACATGTTTAGACAAACCATGTACTAACTTTTTAATAAGAATCCACTAAAATCTAAATATGTCCCACATGGTTGTGCACCCTAGGTTTCATAGTTTCCTCAAACCAAGTATCTAGCTTGTTTCCTCTGTCCAATCCTACATCGTTACTTTTAACCATGTAGCATGGGACACATAATTTTGATTAACCACATAGATTAACTGCCTTTTTTAAAAAGTTTTCCTCCATGTTATAAACAATCCTTCAACACCATTGAAATTATATTGATCTCATTATGCTTTCACATTAGGCCAAAACTAAGAATTTAATGTAAACATAGAAAGATTCATAACTCGTAGGAATAAAAAATATCTTAAAATGATAATATGATATCTCCATTTGTTATGTTTCCTATTTAAAGGTCATGAAGAAATTTTTTATGTATGATATATCTAATATGGGTGATATTTATGAATAACTTTGTGGGAGATGATATAGTTAACTTATTTTCCAGTTGTTTATGTGTCCATGATTACAAAGGTAGTATACCTTCTTGATCCACCAGTGTGTGTTTTTTTAATATAACTAGTAATCATCTACTAATATGTAATATTAATGTATGTGATATTTCAGTCGTTATAGTCAGTATCAAAGCGTAGTTTAAGTTAACCTTTGGAAACTAGGATGAGAAAAATATAATAAGATCCCTATGGATATGTCTAAGGATGAGTCAAAGTGTAATAAAATTTCCTAGAATTTTTATAATGATTAGGGTTAGTGGTTTACATGAAATTAAATCCCTCTTTGGATTCTAAATGTGTATGTGGATTTGGGTAGATGTTACACCCCAAAATTTTAAAATACAAACATTATATTCAATAGTGTATATGACATGAAAAAACAAGCATAGAAAATAATATATACTCCCATGGATTTATGATATATCTAATATTTTAAATAAATTAAATCTATTATATAGCTTTCATTACATGAAATTATGAGTTTCCTATGTATTTCATACAATACACAATAATCTTACATTACCTGTAACAATTAGTTTCATCGATGGACTTCATTATACAGAAGACTAAGTTTTTCTTAACACTATTAATATAACTATTTAAAAAAAATTATCTCCTACATATTAAATGTGTGGTTATGAATAGTATTAAATAATGTATGAAAATACATGGCCCAATTCATTGGTTACTAATTAATTATAAATGAATATAAAAACCAGTTGAAAATAACTGAAATAATATTATAAAAAATTATTATTCTCAAAAGGAATTTGAAACTAATGAATTAAATTTCTTAATTTTTGCGAATTTTATTAAATTAATTTAAAATATTATATATTCACTATTTTTTTTAAATTCACTCAATTGATTTTATTGGAATAATATATAGAAAAATAAAATTTTACGCAAAAAAGTTGTATTTTTTAAGGTATTTGGCTGCCTTTAAATGGAATATCTGTTACAAAAAACAATTTTGGACATTATATATATATAATTTTAAAAAAATAACATAATTGTTTTAATTTAACTACAAAATTATCGTGGGGTGCATTTTAGTACTTTTATTAGATGTTTCATTTTTGATTAACTGTGAAAAATTCTAAATCATAATTGAAAAAATAATTTTCATAAAAATAATTTCTAATGATATATAATATTTTGAATATGATATAAAGTCACAATTATTGAATATTAAATCTAGTAATCCTATTTTGTACATGGTAACCATTTCCATATTCAATTTGGATATAAAAACTCATTAATCTTTTGAATATTTTCATTTAAAAACCCCACTTTCTTTTCCTATCTATGGGATGAATTTTAAATTACATTCCACCACTTATGTGGGTTGAATTTTTAAAAATTAATTTAATAATAATATTATTAATAATTTATAATATCTGATAATGGTAATATAATTTTTTATCAATGTGATTATTTAATGATGTCAAAAATGAATATATTGATTGGGAGAAAAACGAGTATACCAAGGGACTAAAATTTAAACATAAGGTGATAAATTACATGGATACTTATCTAAAAAGATTTTATGGAAATATTTCAACCTAATAATATCTATTATCATGTTTTTCAAAATGTTGGAGTAACATTATTTTGAAAAATTTTGGGTGGAATTCTCCCTTTTTAAAAATTATAGGAGTTCTACTCACCCCACTTATAAAAGAGAATCCCTCTCCCCCAATCTTAACAAATTAATTTTTTTTTTCAAAAATAACTCCGAAAATAACATATACTATTACCTCCCATCATCATACATTCCATATTTTCTCCATAAAACCAACTTTGCAATGAAATAGTGAACACCTAAAGAGAAAACCTGAAGAAGGGGCAATGTTTTTTATGCATTTTTATTTTATTTCCATCTCCACCTCCTTTAATTATTATTATTTCATGAAAATATGATTAAATTATTACCAATAATGAAATAATATTTTTTTGGGTAATTCATATATCTTCACACAATTCCATCAAATGGTTTTCGAATTTATCATTCGTGGGGATGACGGACTTCCGCCTCGCGAACTGAGGTCATTTTTTTCCATACCAGATACGAAGGCTGGGAATAATAGTGGAAATAATATTTATATATGATATTTATTATATTGATAAATTTTTTTTATTTTTTAATTATTATATAACAAAAAACATCAAGATTACTATTTTTGGGAATACGATATCATTGCTTGGGTGTACGGAGGACTACCGCCTCACGAAGAGATGTGATTCATTCATGATTTACCTGGAATGTATTAAATATGGTTTTAGAAAAAACATGTGACATATATTCCATAATAATGATACTAGAAATAATATATATATATATATATATATAGTTTTTTGTATTTTCTTTCATCTAATTGGACAATAAAATGGAAACAACGTTCCAACATTAGTATGACCTACCATCTCCTTGAATGGTGTATTTAATTTCATATCACCAAATATAGGGATTACTATAAATACATATATATTTAATATATTGGGTATTTAAATATTCAATGAAATTATTAATATTATTATATTAGGATTTAAGTAATATGAATAAAAAAACAAGTTATAATATACCCGAAAAAGAAATTTCTTATTTGAAATGAAGAAATTTTATTAAGGATCCTGTAATAATATGTTACAAAAGAATCAAATATGATATATGATATATGATATATTTTTATTTTTATTTAATAATTTATTAACATTTTTAAAACCATGATACATGTTGTAAAATAATGTTTAACAAAGGTAAGGTATATCACCTAAATTTCATTTCATTAAGGCATATTATAATGTTATGAACCAAATTACTCTTATATTGTGTATATGGTTCCTCTTAAACTGTAATGTCAGGAATAATTAATTATTAAGAGTATTTTAAGTTTCAATTTGAATTTTTCATTTTAAGGTGATTTTAATTAAATTTTACCTAGTGTTAAATAATTCTTTAACTCAATTTCTGTTCATTGGGTTAAACACCCTCTTCATTAATTATAACAATTTATCATATTCTATAAAATTAATTACTATTAATTATTAATTTATTTATATTTTTAGGTGTATTTATAGTATATGAACATAATTTATTCATTTATTAATCATCACTTCACTAATGTGATCACTTGAATTGTTGATTCTATAATATCATTCAAGTCAAGATTATTTATTCATGAATTTCCATTAAAAGAAAATTATATGCTACTAGTATAATAAAACCTTCCGTGATCATATAATTTTTTAATGAATTATACTATTGATTAATAGAAACAGATTTTGCACTATTTTTTACTTAAAATTCCTTAGAATTGTTTTAGAAATCCCAACAACATTTCTATATTTGGTCAGAAACCTATTTTCTTCCAAAATCATGTTTTCTAAAAATGTTTTCTAAATTGTTTTTATCCTATTAAAAAACGATTTATTAAATTATTGTGTTTCCCATTATGAATTTTTATGTATTTTTTAAAGGAATCTTCTTGTATTTTTTCAAACAGATAAATTTTATTGCATTTTGACAATAATAAAATGTTTATTTTACGTTGTATAGAATGTACATAATTACCCATTTTATTTTCTTTGATGCTTTTGTTGCATATTCAGAAAGTTATTTTTATATAAATTTCTATTAAATATATTTTTTAAGTAAAATAATTTTCAATTATTTTTATGTTTTGAATTGTTTATTTTCAAAATAAAAAGTATATTTTCCTTGAGAATATATTTAAATATATTTTCTTTTATTTCCACAGTGAAAACATCCCTTATTTTTATCCAATGGTTGTACACTGTCTTGATAACATCATTTCTCTTATTCTCTATGTATTATTATTATTTTTCCTAGGGATAGTATTTACATTCACTTCCTTGATTAAATTTTTTATCCATCAACTTTCAGTTGTGTTATTCTATTCCCTACAATCAATGAACATTAAATTTCCCTTAAAAATCCATATCATTTATCATAGTTTTGATTATTTCCTAAACCCTTTGAAATTTATAGATATGGTTTTATAATTCAAGTTATTTTATTATCTTGGGAAATATTTATAAATCCATATCCATTACAATATATGATTTTTGACTTGGTATATTGTTTATGAATTAATTAGATAATTTGATATATGAATAATACTTTGGACTAGAAGGACATGGGTTTGGGACTGGTTAATGTAAGCCACCAGATGCAACAATAGTCTCATGGGATGAATCAGCTGGATAGCCTTAGCTAAATGGGTTTTCACACACTATTTGAAAACATTATTTTTCATGGTATTGATGAAAAATGTTCCATGTAACTAAGAAACCTAGTGTCCGATAATTAATAATTTACTTAATCTATAAGTAGTTATAATTATCCATAAGGATTTTACTTTGAAAAAAATCTATGAATGCATTCCATTATCAGTTTACTGATTAAATGGAATGGTTTTAAATTATTTACATTTCCATATTGATAATTACTTATCTAGTTATGATAGTCATGTTATTCATGAAATGGAATGTGTAATTTCTTATTTACCTTTCTATAATATTTATGCACTTCCTTACCATTTTATTGATTACAATGATTAAGTGTTCAATTATTTTGGATTTTTAAGTATTATTCTCATTGATTCAATATTTATTCCACTGTAATTAATTCTCAGTGATATTTTTAGGACACCCTGTTTCCTATCCCCAGGATTCCATGACTTTTACATTTATTAATATGTAGGGATACCCTTGATTGAGTACTGTTATTTGAAAAAAAATATAATTTTTATATTCCATATAAAATGTAATACACATTCTTGTATCTAGTTTTCCAAGACAACAAAACTAATCAGTCTTTCCAAACGTGATTTTCATATATCTTATGCAAATTTAATGGTTGTAGACACCAACTCCAAGATGCTGGGGTTAGGGGATATATAGTTTGTATTAAGGAATATTTTGTAGCATTCGTGGAAACTAAATTTAGAGAAACCTATATTAGGGAATGTAATCCTATGACAAAAATTGAGGATAAGTATAAAATACATCATAATGTTATGATAGGGTAGAGATAATGTGGGTTTTCCTAGAAACACATCCATTTTTGGATAAATCGAGTGGATGTTGGTCTATAATACATATACTTAGGGGTAATAACTATGAAAAGGGTGCATAAATCTTGACTCGAGCATAACTGTTTACTCAACGACATGATTTACTATGAACCCGGTTTGACACTCCACACATATATTTTTAGGGTAATTTATAGCTCATTTTCAAACCATTACAATGGAGTTTAATAGATAATGAAATGAATATCATTGTTTAAAACTAACGTGTTTTAGATTTATAATAATTTTTTATGATTAATACATCATATAAAAGATTATATGGTATTATCAATATGACAATTATTTCTCAAAATAGTTTTTCTTGTTTTAGTTATTACATGAAACCCGAAAAAATTATGTTAAAATTGAATACAATGGAAAATGTTGTGAAAATGAGAAAAAAATGGTTTTGTAATTGGAGTGAATGATATTTTGTTTATCCTTAATAAATTTTACTAAAATATGATTATCATAATATACATTAATTAACTACTAGACTCACCAATGAAGAGAAGGATAGAGATTTCACGGAGCTATAGTGGGGGAGACCATAGAAAAAATAATGATCAATTTCAATTATGTAAGAAATTCGGTGGGATACTCCCATGAAAGTGTCTCAATGAAATATAAAAATGTGTTATGTGTGGAAAATAAGGGATGAAATAAAATAATTACTATGAAAAAATAAATATTATGATGGATATAAATTAATCTCTTCCATAGGATCTATTTATATTTTATTTCCATATATACAGGGAAGCTAGGAATTAGTCGAGTAAATGAACACTTCTAAAGTATAAAATATATTCCAAGGAAGTAACCATGTAAAAATAAAATTGATAGAGTCTTTATTAATTTTTTGTATTTAAAAATGTAATGTATAGTTTATTTGATGATTAAATTACAAGGATGTCTATCATATTTCGTTTTTCAACCATATTTATATAGTTTATAAAATAAAAATTCTATATGCTAGGTGAAAAACCATACTTTTCAAAAGTATTTTGGGGATTTAACCCAAGATTTAAGGAAAATAAGAGTTTCATACCAACAATTGGTGTTTTAGATTTACTAGTTACTGTTACATTTTTTAGTGAGACAATTTGATAAATAAATATTAATGATGAACCAATATATTTTTTTGAGGTTTAGGTATTAATATATTCACCATATTTGTGTTGAAAAATATTTAGATATATATGAAAACACATATCACATTTTTATGCATCTTAATATCTATTTAAAATGATTTTTCGGCTTCAGGTTTAATAAAATTTTTGGATATTTATTTCATAGAATAAGTGATGAATGTGGTCGAAGCACATCCAAATGATGAAATTGTTCTTATGAGATATAAATGAATAAATTAAGTACATTTATTTATATTAGGATATAGGTAATGAATTGATAAATATTAATAAAAGGATCTTAAAATTTAATATTATCTAAATACCATCATTTCTAATGATATCAATGATTTTTTCACACCTATTACATTTATGGTTTTTATCCCCGTATATTTACAATGACAATTCACAATTTTTTAATCAATGAACTAAATCACACAATAGAATTATTTTAGGAATTTATAAAGTTTAAATGTCATCACTTTACATTAATTTTTTCAAACTAGGATTTTTAGTTTTTATCATTTCCATATGACCTTCGTATATCCCTATCACCCTTATTAAGATGATATTTTACTAAATATTTAATTTTTGGGGGTTTTAAAAATTTCTATGTTCAAATTTTAAAACCATTATTATATTTATCAAGCTTAAATTATGAGGATAGAGTTTATTTATGGTGGTTGTAATAAACCACCCTAAAATTATAAAATAAGAACACCATATTTGATAGTTTGTTTAACACACAACACTAAACATATAATGGAATGTAAACTATCAAGAAATTACTATATATTTACCTTTTAAAATAAATTAAATATATTATATAGCTCCCATTACATGAAAATGTGAGTTTATTTTATGTTTCACACAACAATGAGTTATCTAGAATTATTCTCAATAATGAATTCCTTTGATGGCATGTGTTACATGAATGAACTTGTTTTGTCGATGACTATTAATATTATTATTTAAAATAACTCAGAGAAATTAAATTTCAGGTTATGAATAGGATTAAATAATATTTCAAAAAATTTGGAATAATTCATTTATTAATAATTAATTATAAATGAATACGATAATCAATTTAATATAAAGGAATTATCTTTATGGAAAATTATTATTATGCGCTAAAATAATTTAATTATAATAAATTAAATTAAATGATATTATTCAATTTTATTTATTAAATTTTTATATTATATATTCAGAAACTTTTTTCCATTCATAAAATATATTTTATAGGACTAATATAATGATAAATCTAATTTTATGCACAAAAAAATGTATTTGTCCTAAGGTAGTTTTACCACCTTTTAATGGAGACCATTATTTGAAACAAAATTTTGGTAGTATTAGAATTTTTATTTAAATAAATAAACATTATAATTTAATTATAAATATAAATATTATCTGAGTTTGATTTTTTTCATTTTATGAGAATATTAATATTTTATGAATAGTGAGTAATATTGAATTTTAATTGAAAACTAAATCTTATTCTAAAAATTTTATAATGATAAATTATATTTTGAATTTTCATTAAAATCATAATATTTAAATTATACATCTATTAATCCAATTTTTGAAATTGGAATCATTTTTATATTTAATTTTGAAATAAAAACATAGTAAACTATGGAACATTTTCACTTTAAAACCAAACATTCTTGTCTCATCTCTGGGATTAATTTTAAAATAATTTTCTCCACTTATGTGGTTTAAATTTTAAAAAATATATTTCATATTTTGAATAATAATATATTATACTTTATAAAAATCCAAATTTAATTTTTTTCAATGTTATTAGTGAATGAAATTATAATTATTTACAACAATTAAGAGAAGAAGGAGTTTAACAAGAAAATAAACATTAATCCTAAGGGAAAAAATGACACAGAAACATTTAAAAAAAAATGTCTAGACATATTTAGACCATAAAATTTATATTATAGATTTTGGTAGGATATTCGTGCCATATGAAATGAAAAACAATGTGGTTGGAATTCTCTCTTTGGAAAATTACTTGAGTACCAATAACCCCACTTATAAAAGGGAATCCATCTACCCCTATCATCACAACTTAAAAACAAATTAGATCATATTATACCAACAAAAATAACTTATAAAATTCCCTAAAATCATTATAAAATCATTTTTGGTCAAAAATCTAACATAATAAGGCATTATTGAAAATCAATGTAGGATACTCAAAAAGAAATTAATTTTTTTATAAAAAAAATTATTTTATTTACATATCTAAATCCTTATATTACTTTCATATAATTCAATTATAATATCCTCAATATCATAAAAATACTGATATTTTTTATGTTAGGTTTATCCACTAAAACTTCACACACCTACAATAAATGGGTTACGAAATCATCATTCATGTAAACAGTGGCTACCGTCTTAGTAGATGATATCATTCATTTTTCAATTAAAACATATCATGGTAGGGAATTATTGTTAAAATAATATTTTTATATGTTATTTATGATAAATTTATGTTTCTGTAAAAACAATGTAACACATACCTCAATGCTTACTATTTCATGGGTATACGATATCGTCGCTTGTGTGAATGACGTACTATTGTTTGACGACAGGATGTTATTATTAATTAAATACATGGAATTTATTAATGTTTTTTTAATATTAATATGTGATATATATTAACTTATAATTATACTATAATTAAAATATATAAATGGATCTTTTAATTCTGTTTCATTCAAAAAATAAAAAAATGTAAACAACGTTCATGCGTACGTATGACCTACCTTCACCATAAACAATTTAATTCTTTTCCGATCACCAAATTTTAGGGATTACACTTCTTATATATATAATAAATATATATTATATATATATATTGTTTTAATTTATGGATATTATTAAATCATTATTGACATAATATGAACAAAAAACATGTCTAAACAATCTAAAAAGAAATTTATTTCCCAAAATGATGAAAGATTATTATCCAATGAGTAATAATATGTTATAAAAATATAATATATGATAACTTAAATATTTATAGTGTTATTTAATAAGTTAAAAAAATGTTTGAAACCATTATACAATAGGTTAAATCATGTTCACCCAAAAGGAAACCTAAGGCAATGAATTTCATCTCAATTCTATGTCATTTAGGCATATTAGAATGTTATGAACCTAATTAATTATATTTTGTGTTTATACTACCCCATGATATGTAATATAATTAATAATTAGTTATTCATGTTATTTTATGTTTTAATTCGAATTATTTTATTTAATTTATTTTAGTTAAATGTTACATAGTGTTAAATATTTTATTTTATCAATTCTCATTCATTAAGTTAAACTCCCACTTCACTGATTATGATATTTTATGATTTTTTATATAATGAATATTGACTATATATTTTCTTATTTTGACTAGTTTCATTATTATTTAATTTTATTCACATAATTGTTTCATCTATTAATTATCACTTCAATTTTTTGTTTTTTAGGGTTTATTACATAATCTCATTATAATCGAAATTTTTTAATCCTTAATATTAATTAAAGAAAATTATATTGTAATTGGTTTTTAAACTATGCCATATTCATATACCATATTTATCAGTGATATTTATGATGTAATAACACCATGTTATCAATTATTTTATGGTTATAATGTTTTTAAGAACAATTTTCTTCATTTCTCTCTTCGATCGGAAACCTATTTTCTTCCAAATCCTTACTTTCATAAAATGTTTTCAAATTTTCTTATTATTTTAAAAATGTTTCATTAGTGAAATTTTTATCCATGTTTACTTTTTACCAATTTTTTAAAAGGAATCATCCTTTAATTTTCTGAATAAGAAAATTTTAAAACCTGTATACAATGAAATATGAATGTTCTTTTTTCCTTGTATGACTTATAGATAATTACCAACAATTACTTATTTGAAGCTTACAATCCATGTTAATGAATAAATTTTTTATGAAAAAGTTTTCATATATGGTTTTAAAGGAAAATTATTT
Source organism: Viscum album (assembly GCA_963277665.1). Lineage (NCBI taxonomy): Eukaryota > Viridiplantae > Streptophyta > Magnoliopsida > Santalales > Viscaceae > Viscum > Viscum album. Next base: position 1,849,186,658 of record OY728150.1, read on the forward strand.
TTTATATGTTTTACTTTTTGAAAAATTGATTTCCAAAATGAGAAGGATATTTTCCTCAATATTGTTTTTGGAGAACATTATTTTTATTTCATCAAAAAAAACTAACCTTATTATTATTCTAATGAATATACATTATCTTTATTTCACAAATATTCTTCCTCTCTATTTATTGTTCTTATTTTATCCAAGGATAATATTTACATTAACTTCATTGTGTAATTTTATTTTTAATCAACCCCACTGAGTTATTCTCTTCCAAATAATCTTTATATACTAAATTTCTCATAAATAAATCTATAATTTATCATGGATATTATTATTTCCTATCCCATATACTGTTTTACAAATGATGTTTACTTTAAGAAACATTTTATTAACTATGTAAATACTGGTAAATTTGTATACTTTAACTAATAAAAAATATTTTATAAGGCACACTGTTTATGAATTAAATCAAATATTTGATATATGAGGAATTCTTTCAACTCATATGACACAGTTTGGGCTCTGGTTAATGCACCCCCTCAATGCATTGGTAGTATCATCAGATGAATTAGTTGGATAACATCAACTCAATGTGTTTTAACCTAGTATGTTTTAAAAAGTTGTGTAAAGGGGTGTGATAGATATCATTACATGTACCTATGAAGCATGGAATCCAATAAATAAGAATTTATATCATTCATATTTAGTTATTATTATCAATTAGATTATCACTAAGAAAAAATATATGGATTATTTAATTAATATATTATTTATTAAATTAATTGGTTTATAGTTATTTAACTTTCCATATTGATTATTCCTCATCAATTTATGAAGGTCGTGTTATTGATTAAATGGAATTTTATTTTAATTATTTCCCTTCCATTAATTTTTATCAACTACCTTCTAATTTTGTTGATTAAATGTTATGTTTTTTCAATTATATAACTTTCCATATTTGTTATTGTAATTGATTCATTATAGCTTCTACTGATTTTTTCCCTTGTAGAGAATTTGAGCTCACCATTATTTTGTTTCATGTCCCCAATATTACATTAATTTTAATATAATATACATGAATGAATAATCTAGTTGTAATAACGTTATTTCAAAAAATATATATTGTAATTTATGAATTCCAAATGCAATGTAAGATCCATGTATGTATCTAGTTTTCGAAGACTTCTAAACAGTTCGTTACATTAGGATTTGATTTCCTTGTATATTCTTCCAAAGTAATGGTACTAGGTTTAAAATCTATGTTGCTAAGGTTGGGTAAGATACAATATAGGTACCAATTAGTAATAAGACATAAAATGGAACATTTAGCTATACTAAATCATCATATGGTACATGACAATGGGTCTTTCAGCACACCTAGAATGACACTACAGTAGGATATGGTTTAGAAATTCACAAAAACATTATGATTAATCATGATGTATTTAAATATATTATGAATATCAATGACCAAAGATAAACCTAAATTGGTATAGATTAAGAAGATATTGTTATAATTTAGACATACTATTAGTGATTTTTCTTGATTATGTGGTTTCAAAATAGATAATTGTTTAATTAATTATGATTTTTTGAGTTATAAAATTTATAGATCCCAATATAACTGTGTTTATGTTGAGTTCAACCAAAAATGAAAAGTTTTTACTCTTGAGAAAGAAAATGTTATTGGAGTTCGAGTAAAATACATTTTTTCTATGACGACACAACTTGGTCATGGTGTGAATCATGATGATCTTACAAATGAGAAAAGGTTTGAACTTAACTATATTGAGCACATAATGTTGAAACATCTACCTTATTTTATTGGTTCTACTAATCATATAGTTGATGAGAAATGGATCCATACCAACAAAACGATATTTTCTATTGTCAAGTATTCAAATAATGAAAAATCCATGTTGTTTATCTATTATATGGAAGTTGATTTAGATCAATGGTGTACTATCATCAAGAATATATGGGAACATAATGAAATTGACTCAGGGATGTGGGGTGTGTTTAATAGAGTATATTTCAATAAGTAATTCGATATCATACTTCAAAAAAAAATTATGAGGGAATCTCATCATGTGAAGAAAAAGGATGATGAATATGTTGGAACCTTTGAGGAATATTTTATAAGACTTGTGATGTATGATTTTTGAATTATAATCACACAAAAAATTCAGGTTCATCAAATCTTGAGTGGCTTAAAACCATTTATCTAAAGGTATTTATTATAAGGGTCTTCATTGGTTATGAGAAAATAATTTAATTTTATCTTAAAGTGGAAATAGATATTATATATACCCATTAATATCATTGTTTTGATTATAAAATAATGGTGTAGTTCAAAGGAAACATGAAATCCCATCAAGAGAACAGGATGATCTCTTTTTCATTATAGATTTGTGGATGGGGAAATGGAAGAAGTTTTTATAAGAGGAATTTTTATTGTTTTATGTGTGGGAAGGATTTTCATCATGAAATTGATTTTCTATGTGATGGGAATAAGTTATATAATGATCCAAATAGTTATAAACCTAGAACAAATCAACCACCCACACTCTATTGATTCAAATGTAAGAATTTAATTAATTATACGAATAAATGACCTATTATAAAGAATAATGGGAATGATAAGCCATGAAAACCTCAAAATAAAAAGGGAAAAGTGAAATATTAGGAAACCAACATATTTAATGTGAAACATGATAATTTTGGAATAGTTAACCTCAAATCCCTAGTATGGAATTTCATATTTGATCTTGTATTAATGAGGCATAAAAAAATCCTATTATTCTTTATTTAGTGAAATTTCATGTGATTTTAAGAATTTATTTTCTCCCTCTACATGGATTTTGGAATATGGGAATGACATATGATATCCTATAATTACAAAGATGAACCCAAGATCATAATGGTTATTTTTGAAGAAGATAAAACCGTATTTAAGGAATAAATAGTGACTTAACTTCTGGAAGCATACATGTCTCCATGTATATTTAATATATGATTTATGGATACAATTAGTGGTTTTTGATTTTAAGGATGATCGTAAGATTAATTTCAATTATAACCCCTTTTTATGTTTTATCTCATTGGATATTTTTATGTTTAAGGATATTTTAAAAGAAATTAATAGAAATAAAACCCTTTGGTTTTGTCTATGAGAAAAAAATTATTTGTGTTGGAATTTCATTAGAATTTCTTTACATATGATTAAAGTTATTAGACACATTCAGGTTTCTCTAATATCTTTTATTGAGGTTATTATTTGTTTATATTCAATAACCTGATGAAGTAATCACACATTTTTTCTATCAATGAAATTTTATCTATATATAATCTTACAAAATATATATTAAGGAAGATGTAAAGTTGTAGGTATTACCATATTCCATTGTATTTGATCTTAATCAGTGGTTTACCTCAATGTTATGGATAATTCTTCAGCATTCCCTAGATATAAATTGATGATTCAACAACCTATATCATCCTCATATAGACATTAAATTAGTGACCAAAATTAAAAGCCAAAAAGAATTATAAGATCGTATTGTATGGATTTAAAAAGGTGGATAGGATCAATACCATCACTTAGTGGAGTTTTCATAAAATAATTGATTTCACTAACTTATTTAGATTGATAATTGGGAATTTGTTTATAGAAAGACGTGTATAACTCCAACATGCTGGATTGATGTTTTATAAATAAATGTAGTGGTTATGTTTCTAGATAGTGAATTATAAAAGAACTTTAGATACAATTTTTAATACATAGGGTTTTTTTGAAAACAATACTATTTTAATAATCATCATTGTGATAAAGAATTTAATGTTGGTGAGATGGTGTTTCTACAAATTTTATTATGGAAGAAGGTAAAAATAAGAACAAGGTATATCGATCCCTTTTAAATTATTGATCATTATAGGACCACATCATATCAGTTGGAGCTTCCACTAAACCTCTCCCTATTTCACAATGTGTTCTATGTATATCTCAGGATTAAGTGCATACATGATCCCTCACATATACTAAAATCATAGGTCATATTGCTATAACATTAACATTAAATGAAGGAACTGCCAAGGTAGATTATCGATCAAATAGAAAAAATTATATAAAACAAGACCACTCACATGGTGACTACATTTTTGTGAAACCTCCAAGCATGTGGATGTTACATTGGAACATAAGGATGTAATATGGGTGAAGAATCCTTAGTTGTTGGTACCAATATAGTGAATTTTGAGGAAACAATTTTTTTTTTGGGTGGTAGAATGTTATATAATAGATGTTTTTAAATTTATTTTTTAAATAAATTTAATCTCTTTGATATTTTTCATTACAAAATACATTGAGTGGAGCTATTATTACATGAAACATAGATTTTAGCTTTTGTTACACACAGTTCCAAGTATAAATGAAACATGACATACTATTAAAATGTAATTCTATAATATGAATATTATCACCTTTCTATTGGAATAGTGGGTATGAAAAATATTAAATAAATGATTAAAATAAATGGTTTTCACATGTTTATACAATGAATTATTTATTCAATAATTAATTGAAAATCCAAATAAGAACCATTGGAAAATTAAACAAATCATGTTATGAAAACCTATTTTTATGCATAGAGTGGTGTTTTTCACAAAATAAAATTGGTGAATTAATTTAATGAAATTTATATATTCAAAAAAATATTTTAAATTTTTATTTTTCTGTTTTCATGCATGAGATAAGAATAAATCCCATTTTACTCTTTTAAAATTGTTTCTTTCTTAAAAACAGTTTTATAGAATTTAAAAATTTATTTTAAACATTTTTTTGAAAATAATATTAAATTAATTTTGGAAAATAAACATAATTTATTACATTTGTATCTAAAAATAATCTGATGGCGTTTTTATTGGATTTTCTGAAAATTTTAATTTTTTGATGAATATTATAAATACTGGTTTATATAAAGATTTATATTATATTTTAATATATATATATACATAAAAAAATTAAGGTATTTTAAAATGTAAAATTAGTTCATTAATATATTTATTAATCCAAGTTACTTAATTATAATAATTTCATATTGAATTTAAAAATATTTTTTTAACTTTTTATTCTTTTCTTTTTTGTAAAACATCATTTTCATTGAATTTATGGAAGTAATTTTATGTAGAATTATTCCTCTTATGTTAATGGAATTTTGAAAAATCGATATCATAATTTGAATTAGATTAATTTATATTATTTACTAAATGTTTTATAATTTATGACCATATAGAATAATAAGATTAATAAATATTTATTCACATAGTTATGGTAAAAAGGGTTTACGGGGGTTAAATTAAAATGATAAGATGTAAAATTAACATTATACTTGTCCAATAAAACTTTTCTATCCATATTTAGACCTTATAACCTCTAATGTTTGATAATGGACCATTTGGAGTGTTTTTACATGAAACAATTGCTGGTATGCCTTTTTCTTTTACAAAATTGCAATAATCCCACTCATCTCAATTATAAAATACAACTATCTCTTCTCATATTTACAATAAAAACCCCATTTTTTACCAAATAACTTATAAATTTACATTAATAATTCAATCATATCATTCTGTATACCTTATTTTGGTAAGAAATTCCTCTAATTATATTTTTCGGGAAACCAAATAAATCTTTCTGAAGAGGACGTGACATCCCTAAATGAGCATTTTATTTTATTTCATCGTCAATGTACTTAGATTATTGTAAAACCAAGATTATATAATAACATAATAATACTACTCATATTGTGATTTTCTAAGTTAATTTCATGATCTCTGTCCAACTACACTTCTATCAAAAGTGAAATGATGTAATCATTCTTATGTATAATGGACTATCACCTAACAAAGCAGTGTTATTAATTTATCCATAACCACCTTCATGGATGTATATAGTTATTGGTTGGATGCTTATATATGATATTAATGATATTATTAAACATATGGAATTATTATATCATTTATTACTTCTTATGTTTTATTCCGTGGGAATGAGATACTGTCACTCTTGTGTTTGGAGGACTACTGACTTGTGAAGCGATGTGATTCCTTCACCCTTTAAATAGAGTATAATAAAGATGAGTTTAATCAAATTATGTGATATATTATATATAAAAATTATTCCATACCCAAAATATAATAATTACATTTCGTTCATTCAATTTTTTTTGGAAAATGTAAACATCATTCATTTGAATGTGGGACCTACTGTCACCATGAACAATATAATTATTTTTTTATCTATAACTATTATAGAATAATATAAATAAATATATACTAAATATATATGATATTTATATGTTTTTTAAAGTTATGTATATTAAGTTACCATTATTAAATTATGGGGACACAAAAAATAAAATAAAATCAAAACATGCATAAAAAAAATCAGTTATTGCCCGATATGTGCCTTTGAGTTTGAATTGTTATCAAATGGATAAAAGAAAATAATAGGTAAATAATGTATAGTATGATATATATAATAAACTTTCAATAATTTATTTATAAATAACATATATTGTTTTAAAAGAGGTTATAATGGGTACGAAGGTAGTCAAAATGTCTGTGAATGGATTTCTGTATCACTTTTTTCATCAGTGAGACACAATTAATATTCACCACCTATTTATTTTTTTATGTGTATATACATCCCATGAATTAATTTTTTTATTCCTATAATTAATATTATTTTTTAATTAAATAACCACTTTACAATCTATATTACATGTTGTTTATGGTTTAAAAGTTTCCAAAGTGGTAAAGTATTTTTGTCTTAATTTTCCATCATTGAAAAACTGTTAATGTTATGCACCCATATTTTTTATAATGTGAATTTATTACTCATTTTAAATGTCATAACTTGAATGTAAATATCTTCATGATATAATATGCTTCATTTAATGTTACTATCTCGTGATTAAAATTATTCAACGTTACTAAAGTTGCTTATGGTTTTAAAAAACAATTTCATTATTTATCGGGATTGTTTATTGTTTTGATTATGTTGATAAAATATTATAATCCATCTCCCAAAAAATTCATGTAATTAATTATCCTATACTTAAGTAATTATAATAAATGATTCCATTAATTTTAATCTAATTATGTTCTCATGTCATCAAAAAATATTTTAATAAAAACCATATTTATTTCTCTCTTCTTTTGAAAACTCCTTATCTCATCCAAAGCCTTTTTTTCTAAAAAAATATTTTTTTAAAATTAACAAATTATTGATTAAATAAATTCTAACACTATTTGAATTTTTTAAATTAATATATTATTTAATTTATTTCCATCCAATTCTTCTATGGCCTTTTCCCGAAAATGTGAAATAAATACTTTTTTTAATGTGAATGATAAAAAGTGAATTTCCAAAGCCATGAGAATTATTTTAATTGAGTCCTTCATTATAAATATAGATGGTTATTTCCAAAAATAGTACATTAAAAATGGTTAATGTTTGAAAATAATAAATTTTCAAAGTGGAAAGGATACTTTCCCCAGGAAATGTTTGTAATGATATTAAAATCATATTTTATATGTTTCGAAATATATTTTAAAAGAGATATATATTTAAAATTGATTAATATTTAAAAAATTTCATTTAAGTTTTTTCCCCCACATGAAATGTTATATTTCATATATAAAAAAATTTCAGTATATAAAGACATCATTTTATGTAACCTATGATTTACTATTTATATTATCCAAGGGAACCATTCTTATTCTTTCTTTGAATGTTTCTTGATTATGATGATATGATTTTTATGAAACCTGTTTCATATCAATGGTTTAGACATTGATAAAATAATTATTAAACCTGTATTCTTTTTCCATGTGTAATGACATCATGTACTGATGAATTTATTCAGAAACATGTTTCATTTCCCTAGGTAATGATATGATGATATAATTATGAATCCCAATTCTTTACATGTGTTCTATTATGATTAATATTTTATGAATCCAAATTTCCTTTCATGGTTTATGGTATTGTAAATATTTTATGTACTTGTATAATACTTATGTATGATATTAATTATATTTTGGGTGGTACCTATACATCCTTACAATTAATTGGTTAACGATTAATATATCATGAGATAAATGGTGTTGGGATATGAAGTGAACCCCAATCAATAACATAATTTTTCCACTATGATATTATTCAGAGTGAATCATGACTACTACGATGGTCTGGGGAGTAAACCAATTCCCCTATAATAGCCTTATTATTGAGCCCTTAAATAGTACAAAAATAATTATCTATGATTATTTCTATCCCAAAAATGCTTGTATTATTCCCATGTTATGCTCTCAAAGATTATGTTATTTGATTCATTTATGCTTAATATATATTTAATATCCAATAAAAATTTCATGACTCTATATTAAGACCATATAAATGTAGGGTATGGTTTTAAGATTTTTCTCTCATGTTCTAACACCCTTATTCCCATTTTATGATTATGTATCTCCCGTTTTCTACCATTACTAAGAATCAGATCTCACCCTTTCTTATGTTTCCCTTACCTATGTTATAATGAAATATATTATGTATGATATATATAATAAGGTTTATAGTTGTTAATAACTTAGTTGGAATTATTTACTTCACTTATGAATTAGGTTTTGGTGTTTCAATGTTTCTGAAATAACTATACCTTTCTGATCCTCAGGCCTGTGTTTGTATAATGCAATTATTATTTATATATTAATATGAAATACTTATTTATGATTATTTTCATAATAATAATAATATATATTTTTGAATTATTTTAATGATATTATGATGTTATATATTCAGTATAAATCTTTTACACCCTCTAAAAATTACTTTTAGTCATTTAATACAATTACATTCATATTTATACATAAAAATTAATTATTTTAAAAAATATGGATTGTCTTATTTAGTTCTCTTATTATAAAATTACTTTTTCCACATAATGAAAATTAATCTTTAAAATTTGAATCGATATTTGGAATCATGAGATTCAAATTTGGTAAATAGGCACATTTTAATTTTAGTCATTAGGAATTGTAACTTTGATAAATTTTTTATCACTACAGTATTGTTAAAATGGGTAAAATAGGGTTCAAACATTAGTAAATGAATTTTAAATTTCACTAACACTTTTAATTATCATAATATAGTAGTTTATTTAATACATATAGATTTATGTATTTAATATATGTACACCTTGTGAATTTTAAATTGATTATGTACAATATATTAATTTATAAAAATAAAAAATGTAAAATATTAGTTTCTTGAATTAAATTATCAAATATTTTTACATGAGGATGTAAAAGGATAAGTTTAGTTCTAATATTTTATTTCCAAGATAAATAACTTTTTAGCATGCTAATTTTTTTTTTGTAATTGAATAATTACTCTAAAATATTTTGCAACACCAACAATCCATTTTCCCAATTAATATAAAAATAAAATAAATGATTTTAAATATAATAAAATACCAATGAAATGTTTTGTTCTATGAGTTTTGTAAATAAATATATCTTATTTTTGGTTTTTAATTGTTCTCTACTGAATTTATTTTCCATCAAGATGTTTTCAATGGTATTTTAAATGAATAGTTCAACAATAAAATTATGGATATTTTATAAAAAGAATAATTTAATAAGTTATTTAAAATTCATAAAAATCATATATTTGGTAATTGGAATGGTATAATATGGAAAATATCATCCATTTTCCATAAAAGGCAATATTTTGTTTTTATTTCCATGTTATTTACCCTTAACATAAAAAAAAATATTATTTGTGGTAATTTTTTGAAGGGTTAATAGGTGGTAAAAACAAGAAGATACGGTTGAACACATCATATATACATGTTAGAATTTTATTATATGGAACTATTATGAATCTTCAATATAATAAATTCAAATTATATCAATTTTGAGATATTTTTATTAGAAAATTAATTAATTTAAATATAATACATTAATTAGTTCCAATAGTGGACACCCCTCACTCTTGAATGGGAACAACCTCTCCTTCGGTTTTAATAATATTTTATCCATATAAATTAGGCATAGACTACCATAATACCGTTACGGCTTCCAATACATCATCCTATAGATTATTTTCTTGCCAAAAGAACACCCTTTCAAGGATTAATGTTTATTCCAACAAAGGATTCCCAAAATAGAGGAGTTAAAGGCACTTTCAATTAAAGTGGAACATGAGGCCATAGATTTATTTAAGAAAGTCATTATTTATTGGGTTATTTTTTATTATGATTATAATGATATAATTTTAGGATTTATAACTCAATAATCCCTTGAAATTTATTCTCAACATTTTAATAATGGCGAATATATATTTTTTAATCATCTTCCTCTCTTTAAAAACACAAGAGACAAAAATATATTTTTTTGTAAATATAGAACTAATTTCTCTCTTCGGTGGAGATTAATTTTTATATAACATCCATGTTTTCTAATAAATGTTAAATTTAATGTTTTAATATCCACCTATGATTTTGTAATGTAAGTTTTACCCATGAGGAAAAATAATTTAAAATTTTAAAAGGAATATTTATCACATTTTTTGAATAAGGTAATTTTTTCATTTTATAGTAAATGGTAATGCAATCACTATTTAAATATAAAAAGCATGAATTAAATTTCCCAACATAATTAACACTCATGGATTTAAATATTCCTTTACAATTTTACAAGGTTATTTCCAATGTTATTTTTTCTTAATATTTAAGAATGTTTTTGATTTGAGAAAATTGATTATAATATAAAATAGTTATATTACTTAATAAATATTCCAGATATCTTTTAAAGGTTCATAATCTAAGATGAAATCATTTTATTTTATATATTCTTTACTGGGGGTATGATCCTACGATACCATCCAATTTAATTAATGGATGGATTATGATGATGATGAATGATTGGTGTATCTACAAAAAGACATTTCTTTCACAAAATATATATATGTTTTATGGAAAAAATATAAAATCCATTTATTTTAAATGTGATATTCTATGATTCTATGATGAAATTCCTATAAAACATGTTTCTTTTCCATGGGATATTATATGATAAATTTTTTATGATATTATGGGAAATGTATGTATAATTTTTATTATGTGATGACTAGACCTAGAATTATATATCATTCTAATGAATTCAGTAAATATGGATATCTCATGAAATAATAAGGAATAGAATGGAAAGTCAAACTTGTTTAGTTATAGGATATTTACACTGTGATAGTGTGGGATAGATCTGTGATGAAGGATACTATTTTTTTGTAGTAAACCCATTCTACTATGACATTGTTTTGAGAAATCCCAGACTATAAATGAAATCATTTTCAATGCTTAGTCTTATTCCACAAACATATGTGTTATTCTAATTTTATGAATTAATGGATCTTGTTCTCTGAATCATTTATTATTTTTATCATATAAAATACCAATTTATTCCATCACTAAATATTATGATCTATCATGTGATGGTTAAGGATTTTCACTATTATTATCATGTTATCACACCTTTATGGTCATGTTATGTTTATGTGATGATCAAAATATCCATTGTATATCATTAATAAGCCTCATAACTAACCATGATATAGGTTTGAATTGGCCTAGTTATGAAGTAATTTTTTCTGTATTATATGTTAAAATTTTTTCTCGTTAAATATAAATTAGTGTAATACGATGGTGTTCACTTGTGAACAAGTCCATTATATATCCATGTATCCATATATACAAGACATATGAATCTAGAAAGGGTCATAATGTTTTGTATTTAATATTAACATAATAATATGTGATAATAATGTGTGAGAATTATTGTTTTTTGTAGTTCTTATCAATGAAAGGATTAGTTTCATTTCGAAATATAGATGAGAAAACAACAGTGAGAACCCAAAAGATAATCATATGAATAAGATAATTTCATGAGTTATGGAAATGATATGTGTGTGGATTTTCTATATAAATTTCCCAATCAGTATACTAAAAATATAAATGGGTTTAAATAGAATCATCATGTGGTTATAACTCCAAAATGTATTGGTACAGTATAACTAGACTATCATTATAATGATTGGTGAGTGTTCCAAAACTATATTCTATGTTTTAAACACTAAAGTGGAATTATTTGGATAATTCACATTTTCATTATGAATCATTATGAAGCATTTGTAAGGTTAATGACCATGAATGAGTATGATTAAAACTATGTAGGTTATAGATTAAATTAGTGTGTATTGATTTTGATATCTTATAAATTATTTATCATGATTATTTGGCTTTTTAGGATAAATATTAGTTATTAGATGATTAGTTTTTGGTTTGACTCAATGGTTGGAACCCAAAGGAGCTATGTTAATAGTGACTATCATAAATGATGAAATGATTATCTTACCGATCAACCAAATTTTATGGGTTCAGTAATAAAAAATATTATTTATATGATTAAAAAAATTTATCAATCTCTGAATAATGTTTATAATAAAAAAATGAAAATTATGGGAAAAAATTTGGAGTCTATAATTAGGAATCATACACATTATTTTAGTGGGAAAGATGATCCACTGGTTTTTTAATAAATGAATTAATACCATAAAACGTTATTTTCCAGTCTGTAGTGTTTGAAAGATGAATTTTTTGGCTATGTAATGATCTATCCCAGGTTAATCTTGAACTGGTCACCTAATCCAGCCTGCAACATAGACTAAAGGGCGTTGTCTATTCCCACAGGTTAGAAACTAGTTTATGGCATAAAAATTAGACAACTAGGACTAATTTGGACAATAAATTAAAGACTAATAAATAAATAGAAACTAAAAAATTATAACAAAAACTATAATCAACAATAAAATAAAACTATTCATACCTTCATGTGAACCTATGTGTCACCACCATTCTCAAACCAATGTCTCGCTATAGTTACTGAACCTGAGAAAGAAGCAGCACATGATGTTTAAAACAAAGATAAACTATAAGCGTGAGTATTAAAACATAATAGGTGTGCAAAAAAATTCCATACCCATTTGAATTTCTATAAAATAAATATATATTACTATCAATATTGAAATAAAATATATAAAAATAGGTTACCACACACATTACTCTTAAAACAAATCATGTTCCATTTCCCATCATCAATTAAAACCCAGATTCTAATTTTATGAAGCTGACATTGGAATTTTAAAGGAGGTGATGTTGGCACTAAAAAGGGAGGAAAGAAGTGTAAAACATTTTAAATTTTTTTTCCCATAAACAAATGAAACAATTTTATCACTTTTATTTAGAATATACACTATACAAGAAAATATGATCAACAAACATACAACACATGTAATGGAAAAACACAACACAAGAGTAACCAAAATCACATGAATCTCAATCTTCTACATTAGATAACTATGTACCAGACAACATGGGAGAACCTATGAGCTCGTGAATAATCTATAATTTACTATAAAAGTGATTCATACTGAAGGCATTCCCTATTTGATGACATAATAATCTGCAATCTACCGATCACCGCTCACGCTGGCCTGACCGAGGGGCCCAACCCCATATCAATAATATTATAATATCTCCCTACGTTGGGCCAATAACAAGTGTTAATCTAAACATGTAAATTGATGATTCACTGAAAATTATCTCAATATGGTTGGTTCCCATGTTCAGAATAAAATGGAGGGTGAGATAAATAATTTCAAACAATCAATCCATCACATATACAGGCATCACACACAAGTAACACACACAACAGTCACCCCCAAATCACTCCAAGGAATAATTTTTTCTAATTTAAATATTTTTTATCACAAGGAATTCTAAAATGGATGACCTCCCACAACATAAAACATTAAAAATGCAAGAGGACCCTCAAAGGACAGTATTTACTAAATCCAAATTTATAAAAAGGGCATATTGGCCTCATAAGAATTTCGCTTTCCAAACCATTTCCTAAATAATCACATGCCCACCACTTTGAAAACCAGAAACACAAATGAAAACCCATGTATAAAACACAAATTTATATTTTTAAATATACAAAACATTTAAAAAGGCCGAATGTCAATTTCTTCTAGCAATTAATGTGAAAAAGGAAATCAAGTCATTTATTGATTCAAATTACAAGAGAGAAACAACTCTATTTCAAGATAGAAAATTTTACCAACAATTCTATATCAATAATTAATATAAAAACTAGATTTTAAATTCATGAAATAAGTTATTATTAAATTTAATGATTAATGTATAGAGATCGTATCTCAAACATGCCTCTTTTGATGACGACTTCTAAAACCACCCCTTTTGCACTAACATGCATATGCATTAATACATACATACATATATATATATACACACACACACACCCATAGTTGTATTTCACATATTCACCCCTATCATGAAGGAATATTTACAAAGTGGGAATATATATATATATATATATATATATATTCCTTACCCCTACACATGCATGTATGGAATTCTCACAAGAGACGACTCGACATTACATTAACAAGGTCCCCGATCTCTAGAAAAGTTACCGGAAACTCCAAAATCATAAAACCCCATAAATAAAATTATCCCAAAAAAGAGGAACCAACATTATTTAGAAAGCTAAAGACCATTCAAGAAATTATGGTCTAAGGGAACACCATTTCAAAGTGATAAGTTGAAAATGGGAGTTTATGTTTTTCACACCCCAAATGCATTTACCAAAAGAAATTCAAAAACCATTTTCTCCAAATAATATGAAATATATTTTTCACTACCAATTTATAAATAAGAATACCATTCATAAATTTCCTTTTGGAACCAATGTTATAAAACACACAAGAAACCAACATCATTTAGAAAAAAGAATCATTTATGATACAATAATTTTAAGAAAACACCATTTTGGAAACACCATCTTCATTGGAGGCCACCTCCACGTGTGCACATAGTTCACCCTAGGATGTGAAAAAATTAAATTGAACACCTAACATACATGAAACCTTTAGAAATCAGTTTATAAAACACCATTAACCATTTTTTCTAGGTGTAACCATTTCAAATAATTACAAAATTCAACAAGATTTCAAAAACCAAAAGTTTCATTCCTATCAAGTTTGAAACCATGCTTAAAAAATCACTAAGTTCCACATGAAAATCCCAAGACATAATTAGAACAATTTTCTAAAATGTTTCAAATAGAAAATATCACCCAACCATTACACTTTGACCCTTAGCATTCAAGCATCCCATTATCAAACAAATTTATCATAAGAAAACATAGGCATACTAATATTTTCATTTCAATAGATATTTTTGGAAAATCAAATCATCCAGAAAACCTCATAATAATTTAGCTATGGGTGTTAAATTGATGTGAAAAATTTATTAAAAATTAATTAATAACACATAAGAAATATATATATTTAATTGGAATTAAATGGAATGGAAACACCTATTGGTTGAGTGAAAATGTGACGTGACTCATGAAGAAGGAAGAAGATGCTCTAATGAAGGATCTATACACCTGTATAGAGGACCACCACTGGAGGAGGATAATGCTGGAAAGGAAAGCACTGGCCAGAGAGGAGTTGCTACTTGTGAGGTAGCACACAGAATATGGAGAGATATCGGTGGGGTTGGGGTTGACCAGTATGGTTGCGTGCAAGCAGGGGATCACACCGGCTGGGTGGTGCGTGCTGGAGAGGAGGATTTGGAGGAAGTGGTCGCTGGAGAAGGGGGGTTGGCATGATGTAGAGGGAAGGAAGTGGATTAGAAATTCAAGAGGGTTGAAGGGGGATGTAAAAACAAGAGTTAAGGGGGGAGGTGACAGGGGAAATGGTCCTTTGGAAAAATAAAATGAAAAAATGAAAAAACTAACCTAATACTAATATAGTTCTTACATATAATAGTAATTATAATATTTATAAAAAAATTATTACAATAATTGCATTAATAATAATAATAATAATAATAATAATATTAATAATAATGAAATATTATTATTGTAATATTTATAATAATAATAATAATATAATCATCATTATTATTGAAAACATCTTTAAAATTATTTCATTATTATTATTTTCTTTTGTTTTTTTACTATTTTTTCATCAAATTGATTTATTTTAAGTTTTGGGAAACCACATTGTCACCTAGGATGAACTCATTGATACTGCTAACCATGCAGTGCCCCTACAGTAGTCTAAACCCCACCAAAATTTCCAAACATCAAAAATCTCAAACCAAGACCCAATCCGAATTTTGACTGAATGTTGGGAGAGAGAGAAAAGGATAAAATAAAAGTGTATATTAGGCTGGGGTGTGACAATCCACCCCATAAAAAAACTTTCTTCCCCCGTAACTTCACCAAAATAGAAGTTAATTAAAATTTAAATCCATACCCAATCAAAATTGAGGAAAACTATGAACCTCTTGGTGACTATTCATTCCACAAGTCACACCTAACAGATGAAGAAGAATCCATAACATGAGTATGAGGGGAGAACATGAGGGTTTATCCCCACCACAAGAACCAATATAACATGGGATCTCAAAAACCCAAACAACTCAAGAAAAACACAAATGAAAACCCCCCAACTTGAACTCCTTTAACTTACCTACATTAATAAACCACACTTCCAAGACTTTAATGAAAAACAAATTACCAGGAAACTCTTTATATCGAGGCACTTAGACGAAGGAACTACCTATAACAACACCTCTTAAACTAGGATTATAATATAAAAAATTTTAAATATAGATATTACTTCAATGTTGAAGAATATTTATTATATAATAGAACAAAAACCAAACCAGGTCTTTATAGGTTCAATGTCATTAGAAACTAGAAACATAATCCACTTTTTTATAAAACATATACATTGTTTCCCGCTAATTTCTCCAATAAATAGACTCCTTTTTGAAATATCATACTTAATATCCTTATTTATGACCTAGGGAAAAGAAACTTATGAATGGGTGAGATGAAATGATTAGTAAAGGTAAACAAGGGAAATATCAATCATATCATAATCATAAGAACATAACATTTTAAATTCTTATCCTACATATAAAAGATCATAATATCATGTTATAAGAAAAGTAAAAAATGTGAAATGTAATCCCAATAGTTTTTATTTAAGACGTTATATTTCGTGGAATGCACAACATAAGTACAGAAAATCATTTCATATTGGTCTTGGCTCATTGTCAAAACCATCACAGTAGACAAAGTTCATTACTAAACCGAGTTCACTTCTCATTCTAGACTTGTATTACTGAACTAGATTTACTTGTATTTCTAGTCATGTCTATATCATGAGATTTAAATATTTACCCTATGAATTGGAGGGAGATATATGTTTCATCCATCTCATAATGAATCCATTCTTACATGTTCCACGATAATATAAAAACATTCACCAAAGAATAACCCATGTAATTAAATAGGTTTCTTAAACATCATTCCTTCATAATTGATATAAAACAAATGGATTTCTAAAATCAAATTCCATACTAAACACAATTGAATCATAGTAATAACAGGTTTAAAAAAACAACCTTATTTAATGTGTGTTATCATGGATGAAAAACAATTTTTATTAAAAAACCTGAAATTAATTCCTGAGGAAAATATCATTTATTATTCAGAAAAGATTTTTTCCCTCAAAATGCCAATAAATTTAAAAAAAAATAATTTTATATGATAATAACCTTTTATATTATTGTGTAACCATCATGTAAATAAGGAATTATGAAATATAAAAAAATCCATTCATATCGTACATGTTAAAAAACATTCTTCTTGTACTTTTTCCAAAATTTCAAAAAAGTACCTCATACTAAAACCAAAAGAATATTCCATTCATACAATTAGTAGAAATTCACCAAAGGGTAAAATTATATAAGGATATAAAGAATATATTGAAATCCATATTTTTGAATCATGAACATGATTTATAAATATAAACCAATAAATACATATGAATAAACAATCTCAGTTAAAAATGATATATAAAAAGTTATCATTTACAATAGCTCTGATATGGTTCATATGTATCTAAACACCATGTATAATGATTTAGATAATTTTTCTAATTTATTTTATAATTACAATCATTTTTATGACAAAAATTGTGATCATATTTTCATTTGATTGTCAGTAACATTTCATTGTAACATGTTATTCGGTTATTAACTACTTTATGTTATTATGCATGTTTTGTCAGATAAGTTCATATTACCCCTTTTAGTTTATAGTTATATAATTTAATTAATTTTATTAGTATAATATATATCATATTTATTAATTCAACTCATTTATATAATCTTTCTTCAAATAATATTACATAGAATGAATCACATCACACTGTGGAGACGGTAATCCGTACGTACACACAAATGATAATATCATCCCCATAATTATTTAATGGTATTTAAGTGGATGGTTTATAATATCTTAGTATCATACTAATATTATATTAATCATATATATAAATATATATCAATTCCATAATTATACCCATCCATGTATGGTGGTCGTGAAAAATAGATTACATCATGGCGTGGAGACGAGAAGCCGTACGTACTCACGCGTGGTGATTTTATTTTTTAAATGATAGGTAGAAGTTGGACTATGGTTATTCCATAATCATAATAAACTATATGTATATAGTAATAATGGATTTATTATATTATAATGAAGCAACTTATGAAGTGTAAGTAGATAAAGAAAGTAGTTTAAATTCATCGGTAAATGATATTACCTCTTCTTCGACGTACCTTCTGAAAATGTCTTCATAGAACACTAGAGTTGGGCTCTGAATAAGACCAGAACCTCTAGAATGTTTCTACAGAATCTAAGAAGAAAAATTGAAAGTGTATAGTCGAGTATGAAAGCTTAAAATTATTTGAAGAGTTGAGGGAGGATGTGCCCTTTTATAATTAAGGTTAGGGACACTTTTGGAAACATAAAAAATATTAATTTATAATAAAATAAAACCCAAAAAAACCTAAAAAATATCCCAATTTTAAAAGATGGGATGAGATAGGGTTCTAATCTCATTAAAAAATAAATTTTAGACAAGTTTTTATGTTAATTTTAATATTATCATTTTAATTAACATTAGTTATTCTATTTAATTTCTAACTTGGGTAACAAATATGTAAAACATAAAAAATTGAAATATTTACTTATTTTTAGTCACATAGTTCGTAAATGAATACTTTAAAATATTTTATACAATATCATAATTATTATATATTTTTAAATTTATTTATTAATTTTAAATATTTTAGGAAATCCTTATTTTTAAAAAATATCAATAGTATCAATTTTGACAATATTTGATTTATAGTTTAAAAAAAAGAAATAAACCTTAATAAAAATATTTATTTATATCACTAATGGGTCAAGGTAATCTAGAGAATTCAATTTACATAATAATTATACCAAAATATATTTATTAAAGTATTTTAAATAACATTTATTTGATCACTTCATTAATAAAATAATTACTACCTCACTTATGTATAATTATTTAATATACATATTTATTGAATAAAAATTAAAAAAATACGATGAATATAAATCCCTCATATATCCTAACAATAATTTTAATCAAATTTATCTTCTTTAGTACTAAACATAAAAAATTCTATAATCTTTTAAAAAATGAATGTGAAAAATGTATCTTTAATTTAAATAAAATAATATAAGTTCCATAATATCTTCTATAAGCCTCATAATGGTCAATAAGTCGACCTTTGGCTGATTATGGTAGAGATATACTTGAAAAACCAGGTTTTGTGAAGTGTTTCGGACTTTTATATTAATTAATATTTTATTAAAAATAGATTTACTGATTTCTCATCAATTAATTAATTGTTTCATCATCGAAGCATATGTCTTTAAGGTAGTTATTTATTTCCTTAAAATTAAAAATAATGTTTCCTGATAATGAAAAATATTTTATTTTTAAAATGAGTTTTTATAATATAATTTATCTTTTATCTAGCCTTATATTAAAATTAATTTATTTATTAATGTTGGTGTGAGACATATTTTACTTGTCTTTAAATAAATTAAATTAAATGCCTTAATCTCATCCAAGTGGGTATCAATGGATACCATTTCAACAAAAGTATATTGTATGGGAAATTATAACCATAAAATTATATTAATACAAGTGTTAGGGTAATTTTATAATTTTATTTTTGTCCTTAGTAACTCGATTTACTCCTTTACATTATTAATAAAATTTACTAAAGTGACTATTCATATTTCCCAAAACTAAAATAATTAAATTTACATATTTTGGGAACACTGATTCAAAGTATAGAATCCATTTTTCAAAATTCAAAAAATATAACTTTCATTAATTAATTTAATATTAATCCCGTAGTTAAAATGAGAAAATGGTTTTTGAAAGGAAATATATTGAAAATGATTGAATGGTTTTTATATTTTAATTTAATGTAAAATTAATTCCAATGACCTGTAGTATATTAAATGAAAAAATATTATATTTATACTTTGAAATCATTCAATAATTTAACTGCACCATATAAATTATTTCAATGAAAAACATTTATTTTCTATTAATATTTATCATTTTTTTACTAATTATCTAAACGTGGAAGTTATCAGAAAAATATTAGAAATTCATCCAATGTACATTTTTATGTCCGGCTTCAAAATAAAATGATTATGTTGCTGTATAAAAATTATTAATGTTTCCAAATCATCATTTAAAAAGGGTTCACCATTCAAAGGTGTAAAATTACCATTTATAAAATAGGGTTTTATACGTCAAATAGGGTTTTATTCAACTTGATGACTAAAATATCTGTTAGATAAATATACAAAAATATTAAAAATATATATCTCATTAATTTGATTACCAAAAGTAATATACTCAAAAATAATAATATCTTATTTATTTATATTTTTCATAAATAATTGATTGCCAATAAATTCACAATAAATATTCATATGTTAATTATAATTGTTACCACAAACCTAAGTGATAGGATATAATGATAATTTTATAATAAGGGAATCTCACGGTTCTTTTAAAATAAAAATTGTGTTCAAATAAAGCTAGTGAAAAGTAAAAATTATTTAAAGAAAATATTTATTAAAAACATATGTTTGTTACATTCTACCCCTCATAAATAGAAGTTTTTCCCTTGAAATTCATCACTTTGAAATAAATAGAAAAGGATACCTCTCCCTCATTATATCCTCAAGTTCACATGTAGTTTATTTAAATTGGTGGTTGCTCCATAAAAAATTTACCAATAGAGTGGTCTTGTTTCATAGATATTTTTCACTATGATCCAGAATCTCTGTCAGTTGTTCTTCATCAGAAAGATCATGCTCTAGTGGTACAACTTCTGATCTTATTACATGTGAATGATCAGGTATGTAATTTCTCAGGAGAGATATATAGAAAACACCATAAAATTTATTGATATTTGATGGAAGTTCCAATTGGTATGTTACCTTCCCACCACGATCTATAATTTCAAAAAGTTAGATATGCCTAGGTCTCACCTATCCCTTATTTCCAAATCACATTACACACTTCACGGGAAATATTCATAGGAAAATATTATCACCCACTTCAAACTCTAGGACTATTATTTAATTGTCAGCATAACATTTTTATTGACTCTGAGCTACTCTTATTTGTTATTGAATTGATTTGACATTTTCCGACATTTTATTAACAATATGAGGTCCTTATATCTTTTATTATCCAACTTCATCCCAACATGTTGGAGTTATGCATTTATTTCATAGAGGAATTCATAAGGATCCATCAGAATACTAGAGTGAAAGTTGTTATTGTATGAAAATTCCACTAAAGGTAGGTGTTTACCCCCAACCTCTTTTGAAATCCAAAGAGTATGCTCTCAACATGTATTCGATAGTTTGAATTGTCCTCTCACACAGACTGTTTTTATGCGGAAGGTAAACATTTCTAAAAAGTTACTCTATATCCAATTCATGCTGAAGACTTTGCTAGAACATCAAGGTAAACCTCAGATACAGATCAAATATAATGGAATGTGGTACTCCATGAAATATTACTACTTCTTTTACATTGATCATGTCAAGATGATCAAGAGAGAAATCATCTCTAATATTAATGATTTTTTCTGACTTCAAAAGGCGATCAACTATAAATGATATAGAATTATGTATTTTAGATGTTTTAGGAAGTACAATAATAAATTACATAGTGATGTTTTTCTATTTCAATTCTGGTATGGGTAATGGTTATAACATACACTTAGACTTCTATCTATTATCTTTGACTTGCTGACAAACCATGTACCGAAAGACATATTCATCAACATATCTGTTCATTCCATCCCACCAAAAATACTCTTTTAGGTACCTATACATTCTTGTTCTTCTAGGGTGAATAGAGAATTAAGAACCATGAACCTCATCCAATAGTTCTTTCATTAATTATACCATTGGTGGAATAAAAGACATATTCTAGAACATTATTATTTCATCACAATCAAGGATGATTACATGAACATTTTTCACCTTATTTTAGAACTCAACATCTTTCTTTTACGACTCCTTAATCTTCAATTATATTGATGGTTGAAAAATCATTTGAGAAAGATAATATTTCTCCCCTAATATTAAAATTTCAATATCCAACATTTTTAAAGCCATAAATATTAGATATCTTACATTCCTTGTCATGGATAATTTTTTGCATGGTCTTTTTGAATCAAAACATCTTCCACCTTGTTCGCTTTCGCAGAGTGGTAATGTATTGAGTAATCATAATCTTTAATAAACTCCATCCATCAGCATTGGGGAATATTCATATCATTTTGCATGAAAATTCACATTAAAATTTTACGATCATTATAAATATGACACCTTTCACCATAAAGATAATGCATCCATATATTTAATACGAATATTACCACTGTTAACTCCAAATCCTGAGTTGGGTAATTTTGAAAATCAATTTTCAACTTCTGTGAGGCATAATCTATCACCATATCATTTTCCATGAGAACACATCCCAACCCCTTCTTTTATTCATCACTATTGATAACAAATCTTTCTCCACTACAAGGTAGTGTGAGCACAGGTGCATTGTCAGTCCTTCTTTTCAAATCTTTGAAATTCTATTCACATTACTCCATCCAAATGAACATAACTCCTTTTCGAGACAACATGGTGATTCGATTAGATCATCATTAAAAATAATTCACAAAACATTGATAATATCCATCCAATCCAAGAAATCTACAGATCTTAGTTACCGTAGATGGTCTCGACCATCTTTCAATAATCTCTGTTTTTACAAGATCAACTGATATCACCTCTCATGAGATTATGTGACCCAAAAATAAAAATTTTTGAAGCCAAAATTCACACTTGTTAAATTTTGAAAAAAATGCTCATCCTTTCTTAGGGTATATAGTAAAATTATCAAGTGATCTTCATTTTCTTCCTTTCTCTTTAAAAAAAATATTTTATATAAGGACTAACACAAACTGACCAAGTTAGCCTCTCAATATTCTATTCATTATATCCATTAAGATAGAGGGTGAATTACTAAGACCAAAATAAATCACTGTAAATTGATAGTGTCCATAACTTTTATGAAATTGTTTCTTTTGTATATCCTTCTTTTAACCCCTAAATTATGATATCCTGAATGATGATCGATCTTGGAAAAGTATTGAGCTCCATGAAGTTGGTCCAATTAATTATCAATGAGGAGAAGATGATATTTTTTCTTGATAGTGACCTTGTTATGTTCTAGAGAATCAATGCATAGTCATATTGATCGATATTTCTTTATAACAAATAGAATAGGTTCTGCCCAAGGTGACACAATATGGCATATGAATCTCTTATCATGATTCTCTTTTAGTTGCTTATTTAATTCCTGCATCTCAATCGAGGCAATTCTATATGGTTTCTTGAAAATAGGTATAGCACCCTGTATGAGTTTTATTGAAAACCCAACATTACGATTTGGTGGAAGACTTAGAAATTCCTATAGAAGGACATCATCAAAATCCCATACATTGGGTGTATTCTTAATCATGAGTTTCTCCCAAACCATTTGAGAAAAATAACCATCATTTATAGGAATCAAGACCCATAATATAGAGAAAATTACTACTAGAATGTTATATTCATCCTTGCATAGATAGATGATCATATATTGATATGGGATATGAAATGTTACTTACCTTCCATAGAAATTGATATGAAATCAATATAGAGAAAGATAATCAATTTGAAAAATCACATGAAATTCTACTATAAGAAGTATCACAAGATGTGCAGGAAGTGCTTTCCCACAAACTTGAACCGGAGAAGAATTATAACCTTTTGATGTGATCCTTGTGCCATTATGAGTTTCCATAGCTAACTCAACATATAATTAATAAGGTATTATGGTGATACCTTTATAAATTTCTTCATAAATAAAAGTGTGGGTGGATCCAGAATCCAATAAACCATTTTCTAATTTATAGTAGATGGAAAGTGACCTTTCACCGATTCCTAATCATAAACCACATTGCTAATAGTGATTTCATGTGAATTTTAATTGTCATTGGCCTTGAGAGTTTTTTTTCATCGATTATCAATATAATCCTTGGATCAGGGCATTGATTGGAATAATTCCCCATTTCCTTGCACTAGTAGCATTGAAGTACAAGAGTTTCATTCTATATAGCCTTTTCTTTGTTCACATCATTAGACATATTTTTCCCATTACTCCGGTATCCAACTACCCAATGACCTTGTTTTCTACCCACAAAACAATTACTAGCCTCATTAAAAAAATTCCCTCTATGTTTCCTTAAAAAGTTTGAGAATAAAGGAAAACTCAACTTCTTTTCATTATGGTCTTCAAATTTTCTTTTGAATTGCAATTTTCTCTTCATATCAATCCCATATGACTGATTGATTACTCTAATATACATATCAACCTTGAGATAAAATAAAAAAATTTCTTCAAAGTTATTGAAGTCCCTTGTGGATAATTCCCTTCAAAGACATGGTTTTAAGACACTATAGAATCGATCAATTTTACTCTCAAGTTGGATAATAATTCTAAAAGCATACCTTGCATGTCTTGTAAAATTTTATTCGTAGGTACCAAAAGATTCATTATCCTTTTTATTATGTTCAAGGATCTCCTTACCCATCTTTGTTCAACGAATATGAGGAATGTAATTATTGAAAAATATGTTCTTGAACTCATCACAATCCATGGACTCAATTTCATCTCTTTGCCTCATATTCTTGATAAGAGTCCATAATTGATCGGCTTCTCCTTCCAAACAATATACTATAAAGATGAATGTATCTTTTTAAGAACATTGTAGAAGAGAAAATATCTTTTCAGTGGTACTGATCCATTGTTCAGCCACTAATGGATTAGAAGACCCGTTGAATGAAGGTCAATGTTGCCTCATAAAGGATTAAACCGAATGTTTCTACCTCCATTACACTTTTGGAAGTATGGAATGATTCATTTCTTGGGAATTTTGTGTGAGTATGGATAATATATTAATCATTCTAGCTCCCATAAATTTTTTTGTTCTTGGGGACAATCATTACATTGCTCATTACATTCACTATTAACAAGGTTCCTTCGGGTTCCATCCATTCACTGAAACCAAGAAGCGTAGTATGGGAAATAGTAATCATAATTGGAAAACCACACAATTTAAAGAATAAAATTTTAATTTAATACACATTAGGTTTTATCCTAGGTTATTCATTGACATCTCTAAAAAACTAGGATATAATTGTATCCTCTACTTAGACATATCCTTAGTGTTGTTACTATGGTTCTCTCATCATAATTTTCAAAGGATAACTATACATTTTCTCTGATATCAACTATAACGGTCCATAATTTAGATATAGATATTAATTAAACGTTTTAGAATATTTATTACATAACATAATGAAAACCACGCTAGAACCATATAGGTTTAGTGACTTTAGAAATTGGGATACATAAACAACTGGTTCATAAAACATCTACATTGTCTCCCACTCATTTATTCATAACTACACTCCTTTTTGACATAGATTACTTAATACCCTTCTTCATGAACTGGGAATAAGAAACATATGAATGTTTGAGCTCAAATTCTCAGTAAGGCTTAACAAGGGAAATACCAATCATATCATAATCATAAGAACATAACATTTGAAAATATTCTCCTGCATATAAAATATAATAATATCATGTCATGGGATAAATCATAAAAGTTAAATACAACCCAAATAGTCATAACATAAGACATTAAATCTCTTAGAATACACACATAATCTTAGAAAATCATTTCATATTAGTTAAGGCTCATTTCCAAGACCATCATAGTAGACAAAGTCCATTACTAAACCGATTTCACTCCACATTCTAGTCCGTTATTACCAAACCAAATTTATCTTCCATTCCATTCATGTTTATATCTTGGGATATAAATCATTACCAAATAAATTGAAAATAGATATTGGTCTCACCAATCTCATAATGAAACAATTATTACATGTTCCATAAAAACATAAAAACATTCACCATAACATAACCCATGAAATAAAATGGGTTTCTGAAACACCATTCCATCATAATTGATATAAAACAAAGGGATTTCCTAAAAAAATCACATCATAAAAAAATAAAATAATAGTAATAATAGGGTAATAAATATTCCCATATTTAAATAGTGTCATCTTATATGGAAAATAATTTTGAGAAAACATTTGTAATTAATTCATGAGTAAAATACCCCTTCTTCTTCAAAACTATTTTCCTACTCCAAAATGACAATAAATTTTAAAAGAAATAGTTTTCTGTTAAAATAAACTTGTATGATTTTATGGGAAAAATCAAGTAAGTAAGGTATCAGGAAAGTGTGAAAATCTATTTATATTGTACAAGTAAAAATAACATTTTCTCATACTTCAGACTGAAAGGTAAAAAGTAGCTCGTACTAAAATCGGAAACAAATTCCATTTATACCATTAGTAAAAAATATGAAATCGGTAAAATTTTATAAGTATATAAAGAATATTTTGAAATAAAGATTTAGGAAACATGTACATGAATGATAAATATATCCCAATAAATACTTATGAATAAACAATCTCGAATAAAAATGAGATTAGAAAAGTTATCCCTTACCTTAGGTGCGATATGCTTCATATGTATCTGAACCTCCTGTATAATGATTTAAATAAAGCTAATAATTTATTATAGAATCATAATAATTTTTCTAATAACATTTATGATAATATTTTCATCCTTTTGTTAGTAACATTTCATTATCACTTGTTATTTAGGTATTAACTACTTTATATTCTTAGGCATGATTTTTTTGGATATGTTCTTATTAAAATGTTTAGGTTATATTTATATAATTTAAATCATGGTATTAGTATAATATATATCATAATTATTCATTCAATTCTTTTATATATTCAAGCTTTAATTATTATTATGTAGAATGAATCACATAACACTGTGGAGACGATAAGCCATATGTACGCACCAATGACGATATCATTCCCATAATTGTTGAATTGTGTTGATGTGGGTGGTTTATAGTATCATATCATCAGTATAATTTTATATTAATAACAAATATATTTATTAATTACATCATTAAACCAATCCATGTATGGTTTTTTTAAAACGGATTACACCACAGAGTGGAGACGGTTAGCCAGTAGTACACAGGTGTGGTGATTTCATTTTTCATTGGGTGGATAGAAGGTGGACTATGGTTTTTTCATAATCATAATAAACTTTCAGTATATAATAACTACTGGAGTAATTAATATATAATTAAACAACTTATGAGGTTTAAGTAGAAGAATAATTATGTTTGGATGGATCAGTAAATGAAATCACCTCTTCTTCTACGTGTCTCCTCTAAACCTTCTCTTAGAGCACTAGAGATGGTCTTTTAAGAAGGTCAAGACATATAGAATGTTTATAGGAAAGTTTATAAGGAAAAAGGGAAGTCTATGGTTGATTTTTAAGGATCAAAATGAATTGAATATTTTAGGTAGGATGCTCCCTTTAATAATTTAGGTGAGGCACACTTTTGGAAACCTAAAAAATATTAATTTATAATAAAATAAAAATCCACTTAAAAACATCCAAAATATCACAATTATGGAGACTATAAGAGATAGAGTTTTAATATCATCAATAAATAAAATTTATACATGTTTTTAAGTAAATTTAATCTTTTTCATTTTAATTAACACCTAGTGATTCAATTTAATTTTTAACGAGGGTAACAAATATTTGAATTTCAAAAGGCTGAAATATTTACTCATTTGAAGTAATTTAGACCATAAATGAATAATTTATAGAATTTGATACCATATTATAATTATTATATATTTTTAAAAATGTTTTATGATATTTAAATAATATAAGAAATCATTATTTTGACAAAATATCAATAGTCTCAATTTTGACACAATTCATTTCATAGATAAAAAAAAATAAGAATTCAAACTCGATCCAAATTCTCTAATAAATCCCTAATGGGTTAAGGAAAACTATAAAATTCATTTTACATAATAATAATACCAAATTATATTTATTAATATATTTTGATAACATTTATTTTAAATCTTCATTAATAAATTAATTACTACCTCAATATTTTATAATTACTTATACTTATTTATGGAATAAAAATTAAAAAACAAATATCATGATGACTATAAATTCATTATATTTAAACATAATAATTTTAGTTTAATTTATATTCTGAAAAACCCATCATTAAAAATACTATACTATTTTAAATCATGGATGTGACGAATCTATCTTCACTTTAAATAAAATAATATAAGTGGTATATCCCTTTTATAAGCCTTAAAATGGTCAATAATTAGACTATTTTATTCTTATGTTTGATATATACTCAACCAATAAGTTATTGTCGTGGTTTTGGGTCTTTTAATGGTTATTATGTTTTTAATAAATTTTTTTATTGGTTTCTCATCAATTAAAATAATTTTTTCATCGTCCATGAATAAGACATTAATGTAATTATTTATTTTTTAAAAATAGAAAATAAATTTTCATGATAAAGAAAAACAATTTAGACTTCTAATAAGTAGTTATAATATAATTTTTTTCTATATAACCTTATATAAAAAATAATTTATTTATTACAATTTTGAGTGAAACATATTTTAAATTTCTTTAAATAAAATAAATTAATTTTCCTAATATCATATCAGTGGGTTCCAATGGATACCATTTCGACCCAATTTTGTTTTAATGAAACTTATAATCATCCAACTATATTACAAAAATTGGGTGGGTAATTTTATAATATTATTTTTACCCTTAGTTTCTTGATTTACCCTTTTACCGTGTTATTTTTTTTACCAATGTTACAATTCATATTACCAAAAAACAAAATAATGATTTTTTTCTAATTTGGACTTAATGATTCCAAATATGAAATTCATTTTTAAAAATTCAAAACACATAATTTTTAGTAATTAATTTGAAATTAATCCTATTGTTGAAATGAGAGGAGATGTTTTTAAAGTTAAAATATTGCACATGATTGAAATGTTTTTACAAACGAATTTAATGTAAAAATAATTACAAGGTCCAAAATTATATTTAATGGTGAAAATTTATTCTATTTAAAATTTTAAACTGTTAAATAATATAATTCAACCATATAAATTATTTAAGAAAAATTATTTTCAATTATAAATTAGCGTATTTTTACAATTCATCAAAACAAGAATGTTATCAGAAAATTATCATAAATTCATCCAATGTGAATTTATATATCCTGATTCAAAATAACATGTTATTATTTTTATATTAAAATTATTAATGTGTGAAAATATTATTTTAAAATGGGTTCTCCATTCAAAGGAGTAAAATTAACTTTTAAAAAATAGGCTTTTATACATCAATTAGGGTTTTATTCAAACCCTATGTCTAAAATATCCATTGGATGAATATCAAAAATATATAACACATATATATCTCATTAGTTCAGTACAAAAAGTAATTCACTCAAACATATATTTATCTAATCAATTTATATTTTTCATAAATTATTGATAACTAATGAATTCACAGTTCATTTTAAAAATTTAGTTATAATTGTTCCAGTTAACCAAATGGATAGGCTATAATGGAAATTATATAATAAGGGAATATTATGGTTATTTTAAACTAACTATTTCTTGAAAATAAAGTTACTGAAGAATAAAAATTATTTAAAGACAATATTTCCTAAAAAAAATTTGAGTGATACAAGGATTATCCCACACCAGTCTAAAAGAGCCAACACAAACACAACTAACTTTCATAGAATGAGTATGACAACACCTCATCGAAAACTTAAAGCTCTCGACCCAAACCAAGATAAGAACTCAAAAAAATAGAGAACTTGAACAAAATTATAAACATCGATCACCCCAATGATTAAAATATTTAATATCTTACAAAAAAACTAGGACTAACACACACAAGGTCTAAACACACATTTAAGAAAAAAATGATTCTAGAGGCCACATTACGTAGAACACTAACACTATGATCATGGAAGGATTAGTTCATCAAACTATAACCAAAAAATATGTACTCATAATATATGGAAAACAAGATCAATAAAATTTTAAATGTCTAAATTCCAAAATTAATGATAATGAGATGAGTTGAGTTCTCACACGCCCCTTTAAACCTCTACTGTCTGCAAGCTTCACCACAAGACTTGTGGCTGGGGACCTGATGGATGAAGCATCTCCTGCCTCTTGTTCTGTTATAGGAATACCATGTTCATAAACCCTTATTTGAGAAATGCGTAATGCAGAACTTCCCTAGGATACCCTAATGGACACAACAACAAAAGATCTTCTGAGGGATGTGACAAGGTGGATTTGAATTCCCGGACCAACCACACTAATGGCACACTAGAAAAATTTCTGATGAACTAGAATTCATATCCAATGAGGATAACTCCTTACAATGTTTTTTCAAAACTAAACTCCTCACCAGATGGGGAACCATAACGAACAACGAGATGTAGTATACAATCAACCATCGGTGCTTTGGGAACTAGCTCGCCTAGAAACTATTCATATACCATCTTCTTGAAATGATGGTACTTAAAAGAGAGGAATGATACATGATATCTAAATGATGTCCCCCGATGAAGAGATAAGTCTTCATCAGATCCAACACCACTACCTCAAGATAAATGTAATCAATATCCTTGAAATGATCATCATATGCCTTATCACACATTTGACTTCTTGAATACACCTGAGTTCTTCCATTTTATTCATCATATCCTCTTCAATTATGAACCATATGTTGAGTATAGACTTAAATTCATCTCATTTCATCCCAACATGCATTAACAATGTGTAAATCAACTCTCATCCATCCAGATCTAGAGCTTTTAGTCGACCCCGAATAGAATGCACTCTGACATCTTTAGGATTTCCCAATAACCTGAAGACATGCCCTACCTATTGAATACACATAACTACCTCTAACCGACCTTGATCACTATAAATAATATGCATTTTCTTAGGACCAAAAACTAGGCATGACTCATTGGACACTTTGTAGACCTTTCTTGGAGGTATTCTTTGAACAAGATGTAAAAAAACCGAAACTCATGTAAAAACAAAATACAATTTAAAAGAACATCTTGAGACAAAAAAGTAGGCTAACTGACAAAAAACATATGACAAAAACCACAAATACATCTTTAAAATATCACATTTCAATTTTAATTTTCAAAACCTATTCGTTTTAAGGAAAATTTCCAAACACAAAACCACTTTTAAAAAAACAATTCCCCATTCAAAAACAAAAAAACTTGTTTCTGAAGCCAGTTCCCCCTTTCAAAAATCAAATTAGAGAACAATGATAAGACTTTAATCTCAAACACACACCCATGTAATCTTATGAATTGTCACATGTGTGTCTATATAATTCAACATACATCATCCATGAATGAGTACCCCCAAAAAAGTTTCTTACATACAAAACACACATGTGACATTACATAAAGTGTACTAAGGGTCACTTATCTATTTTCCCCATCAAATCAATATGTGGACCAATGTTTTAAACCAAACAATTTCCTAGAAAAACCATTTTACCAATTCCAAAACCATTGATAATAATCCATTTTCCATTTCAAAATCCACATTCATTTTTATAGACACCTTACATATTTTAAACCACTAAAAATATATCATTTTCATTCCTAAACCCATATCATTTTTAGAATACACTCAAAAAATAAAAAACAAATGGAACACACACATACTATGAACTACTAGGATGAGGAACTAGACGTTATTCATAACCTGAAAACATGGTATTGAGCAACACCCATGTATGTATAAATAACTAGGATGTGTGTGTACTAATACTCCCCACGAGTCACTACTCTGTGTAAAATAATTTTATAACAACAGCTTCCCACTATTTCAATCCATCAATCCAAAACAATGATAATGAATAAAAATTAGAAATACCACTTGTAACTTAGGTTTCATCATGGGTGGTGGTGATCTGGCACAGACCCATAACCGACCTCTTGAGCCCCAACAATCCTAACACCCATCCACCAGGCACCCCAAATAAAAAGGGCCTCCTTTGGTACAATTTTTTCATGAACCAACCCTGGTAAAACCGAAATCGTTCACCCGATCCAACCCTCAGTATGTCATAAAGGGCGTTACAGATCCCCACATACTAGATACTAGTGTCAGGAATGAAAATTAAAATGTGGGAACAATTTGGAACATAAATTAAAGAAAAATAAATAAATAAATAAAAACTAAACAATGAATCTGATATCTAGAAGCAACGAGAAAATAAAACTATACATACCTCTATCTAAACCTAGTGGTCACCACTGACATTAATCCAATATTGCACTATGGTGATGGAATCTGAGCAACAAGTATCACTCAAAGCTAAAAACATAGATAAACAATACCCTTGAGTATTAAAACAGAGTAGGCATACACAAAAAATATATTCCTGTTTGAAT
This sequence comes from Viscum album, assembly GCA_963277665.1. Classification (NCBI taxonomy): domain Eukaryota; kingdom Viridiplantae; phylum Streptophyta; class Magnoliopsida; order Santalales; family Viscaceae; genus Viscum; species Viscum album. The sequence continues at coordinate 1,849,219,813 of OY728150.1, forward strand.
TTAAATTAAATAAATATCAAAAAATTTCAAGATTGAAATAAAATTTATAAAACTAGGTTTTCTCACATTTTCATCTCAAAAAAATAAAGGTACATTTATTTTCTATAATTAAAAATAAAATTCCATTTTTAAGAAACATACATTAGAATTTTAAAGGAGGTGATGTTTACACTAAAAATAGAGGAAGTGTAAAATAATTTCAAAACCTTTTCCCATAAACAATTAAAACCCTTATTTCACATTTAAAAACAAGATACAATATGAAAAGAATTAATATCAACAAAAATACAGCACAAGAAATGGAAAAACAACACACAAGAGTAACCAAGAAGCACATGCTTCAGAATCATAATCCACAGATAACTATATACCAAACAACATAGGAGAACCTAATAGATCAGTAATAATATAAAACAAACTATACATGTGAATAATATTGAATGAATTATCTACCTGATGACATTATATTTCCCAAACACTAGATTGTATCCTTATCTGGCCTGACCGAGGGGCCCAGTCCTATTTAAATAACAACATAATATCTCCTTGTTATGGACCACTAGATACTGATTAATCTAAACAAGTGAATCAATAGTTCAAAAAAATTCACTCTATATTCTAGGTTCCCAAGTTTAGACTAAAAATGTTGGTGATACAATAATGGAAAACAATAAATCCATCACATATACATTCATCACACAAAGGCAACACAAAAACTAGTCACCCCCAAATCACTCCAAGGAACAATTATCTGACATATAAAAATTATGATCACAAAGAAGTATTACATGGTGGACCTCCCACGACATTAAATATCTCTATGGAAATTATACCCTCCAAGAATATTTTTTACGATAACCAATTTTAAAAACATTCCAACCAGACCTCACATGATTTTCACATGCCAAACCATTACATAAAGAATCACATGAATACATCTTTGAAAACATGGAACACACTTGGAAACCCATTTATGAAACCCAAACCATCATATTAAATATAAAAAAATTTACAAAGGCCAAATGGTCCTTTCATAAATAACTTATTATGAAAAAATCAATCAAGTCATTTATTATGACATGTTAAAAGAGAGAAAACACTCCAATTCAAGAAAACAATATTTTCTAAAAATTCCATATCAATAATTCATATAAAAACTAGATTTGAAATTAATGAAATAAATTATTTTTAAATTTAATGGTATATGCATAGATATTCTACCTCAAAGATTCCACTTTTGACGATGACATCTCAAACTGCTCCTTTGGCACTTACACGCATATTCATATATATATATATATATACCTATAAATATATTGTAAATATTTCCCATGTCATGAGAAAACTTGTAAAAATAGGGTGCATATATATATGATGTACCCATGTACATTAACATAACATATCATTACGAGTGAGGACTCTAAATTACATCAATAAGGTCCACGCGAATTGGAAAAGTTACCGGTGACTCAAAAATCAAATAACCCTAAAATAAAATTAGGCCAAAACAATGGAACCAAAATTATTAATAAATAAATAGACTATTCATGAAATAATGGAATAAGGAAACTACATTTTAATTTGAGTAGTTCCAAATATGAATTTATGTTTTTCATATCATGAATGCATTTACAAAATAAAATTAATTTTTTTCAAACAATGTGAAATTTCTTTTTCACTAAGAATATCCAAACATGAATACACTTCTTGTATTTCATTTTAAACCACATTTAGAAATAACACTGGGAATCTAAATCATTTATAAAATCAGGAATTGTATAAGAAATCAAGATTTTATGAAAAAACCATTTTGGAAACACCATCTTTATTTGATGGAAAATCCATATGTGCACCAAGTGCACCAATATATATAAAAACATCAAATAGCACACCTAACCACCATGAATCCCTTAGAAAAAACCTTAAAAAACTTTCCCTTTAACCCATACCCATATATTTCACATTATTATAAAATTCAACAAGAGATCATAAACAAAAATATCCCTTCCAAAAAAATTTCAAACCAATATTAAATAAATCACTATGTTCCACATTAAAAGACCATGTAATAATTGAATCAATTTGATAAAATTGTTCAAAGGAAAAAAATCACTCAATCGTTTCACTTTTACCCCTAAAGTTCATGAATCCCTTTATCAGACAGATTTATCACATGAAAACTTTATCATAAGAAACATTTCACTTCGAAAGCTATTTTTAGAAAATCAAATGATCAAGAAAACACCAAAACAAGTTATCCAATATCATCAAAAATAGGTTAATCATGTTTGAAAAATTAATTAACAACACACAAGTGTCATTTGGATTAAATTGTTAAGAAAATTCATGGAAACACATACTAGTTGAGTGTAAATGCGTTATGACCCTCAAAGAAGTAAGAATAGGCTCCAAAGAAGTATCCACACACCTAGAGGGAGGACTAACACTGGATTTGGAGGATGATGATGAGGGAACTTCTGGACGGAGAGTAGGTGGCTTTAGTGAGGTAGCGGTCTATAGAAGGAGCAATCTGGAATGGTTGGGGTCTTCCAGCTATGATTCATGTGTCTTGGGGGTTGCGTCGGTTGGGTGGTGTGTAGAGACCTAGTTTTTCTTATATAATATTATGGATTATTTCTATATATTTTTTTCAGATCTAGGAGTTGAGATAAGGTTCAATTCTGTGGCCCAGAGTTACACGAATAAATTATACCAAAATATTAAGTATACTTTCATCTATGCATGAAAAGGAAATAGTAAATCTCTCAAATGCTAGATTAGATAAATAATTAAAGGCCAATGTTGGGTCCAGAATGTGGTCTTTACCGTAAGAATGACATAAAATGAGTCAGAATAGGATGTTCATAACTCTCTCTCATTAGAGGTATGTTAAATGGATGGATGAAAATATTAATTTATTCATTTAATAACTAAAACATGAATAAAATGTGGATTGGGATTTAGATGATAAATTTGAGTCCACCCCTTAGTTTAGAATATATATTTTACCCTAGGTAGTAAATAACCTTAGTTTGTGTCGGTAGTTCGAATTATGTGCCATCATGGATGAATAATTAAATAATTAAACGTTTATTTATTTAATTATATAATTTATGACATAACCTAATTGAAATGTTATAAATATCCACTAAGAGTATTTTTCTAGGTTTAGCTTCACAATTTATATAATATAACGGTGAACACTTCCTTCACCCTTTTGAGAATGCCTTCGAAGAAAGGGGAAACTTTGGATTGAGTAAATTCGAAGAACGAAAAGCACAACAGATCTCGACGAATGTGTTCTTCATCAATGGGAACTAATCCAATAAAGGTAAGACTTGTTTTTGGTGTTTTATAACATTGATTAAATTATTGATCATTTTGAAAATTTAATCTTCAATCTTCTCTCCCTTGCACCTACCAAATTTCTAGAAATACTTTGTTTGATCAATGATTTAACCCTGGTGCCCCATCCTAGATCTCTGGACAAGAACTCTTGGCTTTTTATGCTAAATACATTGAAATTTGGCTCATTTATTACATATTTCATTTCATTACTCACTACATAATCCTCGTGGATCAAGTTTTGACACTTACCGAGAAACCTGAGCCCTTTCGGATGCCCAGATTTGCGGCGAATCGATGAAACTAGGGCAACTTGTTCATCCGACCATAGATAATTAATTCTCATGATAATATGATGACCGATCCAACTTTCATAGATCAATATTGAGACGATAAAAAGTGTAGTGTATTTCCAAATGTGTGGAGGTTTAGAACAATCCAATGTAGTGGGGTCGACATGAGCAGGGTGGCCGGGGTGGCAGTCTGGGGCAGCTCGAGGTGGTCCGATGAGTTAGTGGTAGCAACCAACTTCAACGGTGCACATTTCAGGTAATAGGAAACGCCAATCCTCAAGGTTTCAAAGAAGGGGAGGAAGCGTGAGGTGATTTCAGTGGCTGGTTGGATTGGGGTCGGTGCAGTATGAAACATCTTTGGGTGATTGAGTAGGTGGCCAGGGGCGGTCCAATGAGAGCAACGGGGGATGGAAGACAGAGACCAGGTGGTCACTGGTGCAGCAGAAGGTCTGTGGTGGATAGGGCGGTAGCGACTCCTGAAGGGAGTATGAAGGGGGGGGGGGACTGTAATGGTTAAAAGGTATAATAAAAATGGAAATAAAACGAAAATGAAAACAATAATATTCTTATTTTTAATAATACTATTATTAATCATTAAACCCCCCTAACAACTATTTGGATATTCTAATTGGAGAACCATCAATGGCTGTGTAACCCCATTGATGAAATAGTCATTTCACGACCCATTTGGATAAAATTACCTAAATCGTATATGGGGCCCACAAAATTCCAATTAAGTAATAGATTTAATAATATTATTAAATCTTTGACCCTTCATAACTCATGTGTACGATGTCCAATTTATGTGACGTAAGTGGTGAGGTAACTTTATCATTTAGATGGTCGATTCAAGACAATTGTTGAATATTAAATTTGGTTTTGTGTCTCAGTTTAAAAAAATTAACAACAATAATAATATTATTATTTTTGTGGTATCTTGCATCTATCATAACTCTTCTATACGACATTATACTGGTGAGGCATCAGTGGTGTTGGGTTCCTGACAGTGGGGAATACATCTCAAAACCAATTTTTAGTGTTTATATCGAATTTGGGGTGTGGAAACCAATTCTACTGATCCACACATGTTGCAGTGAAATGATGCCTTTTCAACGTGTATCCGTTTTGGAAGAATGATTATTAAATTCGATGTTGTTGTCCGAGAGGATCTCAAGGGAACAATCCATATTATTAATTTTTGGACCAAGTGATAGGAAACATAAGATAAATTTGGATAATATTGTGTTGTTGTGAAAATTTTTCACCATACATCCATTTGGAGGGAGTTGATAGTCTACATTACATGTTCATTCCCCAAGGATCACAATATTGTGATATGTTTGGATGTGCAGAGCACTATTCATGACCTAATTAATTATAGAAACATAAATCAAATGTCAGTGGATTATCCTTTTTGATGTTTTTACCTTGATGCTCATATAGGAGTGTTCGATGGCAGTAATGATACCAATGATGTTTTCAGAATCACCAAGTCTGTACCAGATTTTCCTCTAGTGGGGCTAGGTAGTGGAATTCTTCTTGGAATCTTTAAGGCATACACTCCAGTGTGGATGGGTAGTGGTGTTCACCATTTTCTCTAGGGATTTCCCTCAAATGGGGATGGGTAGGGTTTTTTCATGTACTCTTTAAGGCTTACACTCCAGTGGGGCTGGGCAGTAGCGTTCACTGTTTACCCTTATAGGATTACCCTTCAACATGGATGGAAAGTGGCATTCTCTATTTACTATTTCAAGATTACCCTCCAGTGGGAATGGGTAGTGGGGCTGACAAATCATGATGAGATATGTTTTGGATTTACCTTTAAACTCATGATAAAGATGTATGATTTTCCCAACAAGATGCATCCTTGTGACATGACCTAAAACCATGAAGGAGAGTGAGTACCACTCAAATAGACAATACCAAACTGTCGTGATTGATTCATTTTGACTTGCAGTTCAAGGAATACATGTGGGATGATTGGCATGGATGATGGTTACTTCGAGGACAATTGGATACTCACAATCATGGACTACGATATTATATATATATCCACTTACTCTATCGTTTAGGTTTCTTTGACTGACAATATATGTATATATATATATCCTGTAACAGTACCCACTCCATGGGAATTGGTTACTCTTATTTCGGAAGAGGTGAAGACACGCATGGTATGCCACATTCTTTCCAAGTATAGCTTTTCATGGTGGGATGATTGAAATATCTTGTAATAGGGAGTGAAGATTTGAAACGGAGTTCATCTCATCACTGTTTCGATATCCTTGTGTTTGGATGAGTATACTTTCACATATTTATAGGGTTGAGCTATACTCTTTCTATTTTCTATTATTGTAATTTTTTCTTTTTAATGATTTCTTATTTTTTATATCTCTTAATACTCCTCCCTTCACCATTTTGGGGCATTCTACTAGGTATGTATAGCCTCACCCATTCATAGGCTTCACCCTACATGTTTCATGTCTTTTGAAGATGACGAACATGTCAATCATGATTTTAGAGGATCTTACGGATGAAGGCAATGTGGACCATGTATGTTGGAAATAGTTGGGATACAGGAGTATGGTTCCCCCAACTATTACACACATTAAGTTTCCATCTCGTTAATAAATTCTTCTAGTTTGGGTCTGTGTTTCCCTTTACCTTTCACTTGAATCTACCAGAATGTTTTTCATCTTGAGGTTCATCCATGTTCATTTTACTTTATATCAATTTTCAAATTTTATACATTCCTCTGAAATTTGGCATTAAGTGGGTTTTGTGTGTGAGTGTCTATAGTTTTTAGTCAAAGGCATCCCTGAGTAATTTGTTCCTTTGATGCGTGTTTTTATCGACTAGACTATGGGGGAGGTCATGGGGTATTTATCGTTCTATCCCATTCTTGGGTCATGTCCAGACATAGTGCACACTTGAGAGGAGGTGCCAGAAGAAGTGGTTTCGAAATTAGGGGGCTTGAATGGGGGAGAGGGAAGGGAGGGGATGTTGATTCAAGAGAGAAGGTAGGGCCTAGAAAATATAGGAATGAAGGGGGAGGATATAGTGGAAAATAAACCGTTGAAAAAGAAAATAAAAAAACAAACATAATAATAATAAATTTATTAATTATAATAATAATTATAATATTTAGAATAACAATAATATTTTTAATAATAATATTAAAAAATTTAATTTTATTATTATTCTCATATTAATAATTTCACATTTCACATTTTTTCAAATTTTCCATTTTTTTCAATAAATTTATTTATTTTTTATTTTGGGAAATGAAACAGTCACTTGGGCTGACCGCATGGCTTCCACTAAGCATGGGGTTCCCATGCAGTAGCCCAAAACCAACCAAAATTTCCATGAATCCGAAATATCATTTCGTGACCAAAAACCAAACATCAACTGAAATATGCAAGACCAAGAAAATAATAAAATAATATATTATATGAGGTTAGATTGTGAATTGATATGTAACATTTAGAAATGGAAGTAGAATATGGTGGGTTGTTTTCATGCAAAATGGAAAAAGGAAGAAATGGAATCCATTAAGTGGGATGATTTTATGATCTTGATATTTATTAAGAATCATCCTCATAATATTAAAAATAATATAGAGAGGGAAATCCCTAAGCTAATGAAGAAAGAAGATTAATATTTTAGTACTATTGAGCAAAAATTTACCAGACATGGGGGCTAGATATTTTGTATTTTCATTAGTCTTAAATGTCAGGTATATCAATTACACCATGGAATTAATCCAATTATCAAACTGAAATTATATAAAAGAGACATTTATATCTATGAAGAAATTGTTCGATGTTCTATCGATGTTGAAATTGAAATCACATTTATCCACCAATTAGTAGTATTTGAAATAAAAAATTAATTAATTTTATGGATGTTCTCAAAATTGTGGAGTGAATAAGATGATATTTCATTTATTCGCTATTTTTTCATGATAAAAGGGAGAGAATTGTCTCAATGGAAATAATAAATTCTTTATATTTTGAATGTAATTTCATCAATCCATAAAATGATGAAATAATGGGAATATGAAGTTATGTAATTATAAAAATATATCCACATTGAATGGTCTAACCACACTTTAGTGTTTCAAATGTAATGAGAATGAGAATTATGATAACTAATTTTCAAATATAATTTATAATGATGATGATTGATGTCAAAAACCTCCTAAGACTTAAAAAAATGTTAATATCATGTGACCACTATTACTGATGGGTATAAAGATATAGAAAATCGTACACCTAACATCGACTCTAGAACTATTAATTTTTTATTTGACTTTGTATTTATAAAGACTATTATATCGAGATATTTATTAAGGTTATTGACAATTTGATGTCAAATTATTAGTGAAAAATCATAATGGTATGATGAATACTTCTGAAGTATATTATTCTTCTCCAATTGAATTTGGATTGACTTTAACTTCTTAAAAATATCATTATTTTACCATTGGTTGAATTTGATGATTTTATTGGAATTTTTTAGATTTAATTACATGAATCCAATATCAATTTCTTTTGAAATTATATAATATTTGATATTTTTCTTGAACTTATGGTTGTGAATTGATGTGAATATAAAAATGAAATTCTTAAAGATCTTTTATCCATTATATTAGTCTTATGTTATCTTCAAAATGGGTGATTATATCATATAGTTGAAGATAAACTCATCATAGAACATATAACTATATTTTTGGGGATTGTTTTTGTATTTAATTAATATTTCCCTAGTATTCTTATGAATCGTGATTCTATGATTCCAAGAGAACTCATATATACTAAAACAAATATTTCGATGATATTAGAGAGAATATACCCCCATTAAGTTATAGTCATTGAAGAAGAAAACCATTGAGAATATGGACAAGGAACACATTCTAAAAGTTGAATCACCATGGGGTTCAACAATTATTTTTTTTATAAAGAAAAATGAATCGATGTGACTCTACATTGAATATTGATAAGATAAAAAGATCACTTTCGATATAAAGTATCATAAACCCCATATTTTTGATGGGTTTAACAAATTTCAAAACAGATAAACATTTACCAAGAATATGCTTCAATATGAATGTCATCAATTGGGATTTATGATGGGTTATATACTAAAGATAATATTGTTTACAAGGTATGGACACTACGATTTTACAATGATTCCATTTGGTATTAATTACTACATCACTATAATGATTGATTTAATGTTTAGAGATGTTATATATTATTTTAATCAATTTTATATATTCTTTATAGATTATATTATTATATATTAAATGTGTAAGAAAAATAATGGAGATCACTGGGGGGATAATATAGAAGAACTAAATAAAGGAGAACAAGTTTGAGGAATTTATCAAGTTTGAATTTTTTAAACACGAGGATTCATTTTTTGGACATATAATTACAAGAAAAGTTATATCTATATATCCAAAAATGATGGAAGTTTGCCAATGCTATCCCAGACCAAGAATTGTGTTTGAGGTCTATAGATTTCATAGATTCACTAGATAAAATAAATTATTTTTAGACAATTCATCAATAATATTTTATCAACTCAAAAATTTTACCCAAAAGGGTCCTTTCTCATTTAAAAAAAGAATATGAATAAAAATTTTAAGTAATTGAATATAATGTTTGAAATAAAACCTATTGATACACTACCCTTCTATGCGGAATGGTTTATATTTTGTAGGAATGCATTGTGGATGGGACTCGAATGTATCCTCATGAATAATGATTTTTTATAGCTTATGAATCTCTACAAATAAAAGGTTCATGAGAAAAATTACCAAACTCATGATTTGGTGTTATCTATATTGTTATTTGAATTAATGATATAGAGACAATAATAATTTGGATAAGGGTGTTGTTTATATAGTGATAAAAAATATAAATTATATATAGACTTAAGAAGAGTAGAATATGACCCAAAGAAGATTTTTGTGCTTTAATAAAAATTACACATTCTCAATACAATACCAGTATGGTAATTAAAAAATATGGAAGATGATGTAAGTTGGATAGACCATTATATCTTATCTATGGAACAACATATCATGAATGTAGATGATAAATATGTTTCTTTTCAAATTAGTGTTAAACCATATATCCATGTGTGGATTGAAGAGGAATGAACGGAAGATGTGGAACATTATCAGAATGTCATAAAGGTTTTTAGGTTCAACCTTGACTATAATGGAATGTTAAGGTTCATGAAACATGTATGTTCCCTATTTAATACCCATCCTAAAGAAGGATATTTTTGAATAATTTTTTCAAGCACTATGTATTATTCATGGATGTATGGAAATTTATTTATATCCAAAATATTGTTTATTGTGTGGGGTGATGAAGATATATATTTTAATTTTAACATCCTGATTATTGATTAGTTAGAAATTTTAGGATGATAAATATAACTCTAAGGGGGTTTTACATCTATTACCAAAATGGGGATGGACATGAGAAATTCTCCATGGATTTAATCATTATACTCCCCAAAACATTTATTAGGAATAATTCTATTTATATTTTAGTCAATCTCCATATTATTTTAGTGTATATAATTTCCAATAGTGAATATTTCAATATTAATTATTTTTTCAAGGATTCACATTAATATTATTTTAAGGCTGTACATAGTGCCACATTCAATTGAATCTAACCAAGATCTGATGTTGACATTGAAATTCTGGAAAAGTATTTAGTAGGATCATAAAACTATGTATCATTTTATTACTATTTATCATTATTAGATATATGTTTAGTCTAATATAACCATCAGAGAGATCAAGAATGTGGAATTTGTTGAGATGGTATTCTTATGAATTTATCTATGGTTGAAGGATATGATATTTGTAATGAATAGAAATATGAGACTTGGAGTACTATCCTATTTTAGATTCTTGATCTTATAGGGATGGTAACATATCTCATAGCAGCTCTATAAACCCTATCATGTTCACGATGTGTTCTGTTTATCAGTCCTAATGATGTATGTACTTTACCATCACATGAAATCAACTCACAAGTTATATTGATGGATCACTATATTTACGATGAAGAATAACCAGCATGAGTCATCTATCATAGATATATATTTGATATACATGAAAACACACACGATTGTTGTTCTCTAGGGGAATAAAAAATTTGAAGAACATATTTGGGATCTAGAGGATGTGATTGAATAGAGATATCCTCATTTACTTTTGATAGATTAAAAAAATTAGAAGGGATAAATTTAAATTATGGTGGGTAAATTTTTAACCCAACAATTATCAGGATATATTTTTTTTAAAAATAAAATGCATCGATAATAAGTGATCCATGGTACATAGAGTTTAAATGAACCGTGATATACTATATAAAAATTATTATTTAATATAATGGTAATCACCATGAAATTGGATTACTGGTATATATATTTTTATCTAAATTATTTACCATTTGTGATTTACACATGTGTTTAATTAATTCATTAGTTATCAATATATTAGAATTCGAAATTAAAACTATTCTAAAGTAAAAGAGATGTTTTTATAAAAAATATTTTTATGCACGTAATTTATTATTATAATATTAAACTAAATTAACCACTATTTCTGAAGGACTGTAGGGAAATATATATAGTATATTGAAAATTATATCAAACATATAATTTTTTCCTAGGATCATGATAAGAATAAATAAACATTTATACATAAAAATTGATTTTTTCTTAAAAATGGATTTTCTCACATCTTGTGGACTTTTTAAAAACGTATTTAATCCTAACATATAAAATAATTCTTGAAAAAAGGATTCCATATTTTTTATAAAGACACTATAATTTTTTAAATATGTCTCTTTTATGTTTGTTTATTAAGAATACTAACGTTTGTAATTTTTTTCTTTTCCCCTGTAATGGAAAAATTGGAGAATTAGTATAAAAAATTTGGATAAGGGAATAAAATTTCAACAAATCAATCCATTTTCTATATTGAATATTTTTAAAATAAATTTTAAATCTAGGATTCAAATATATTGAAATAAACTCCAATTATGGCCATTATATTAATGTTTAAAAATAAATAAAAGAAAATTTCAATCTCTCAACTTTAATATCTATAATATTTTTTCATAAGGATAAAAATAATATATTTTATATTTAAAAATATTATTTATAATAAAAATTCATTTTCAATTCCAACACAATATTTATTCTATTCATATATTAATAAACTAAATGAGTTAAAAATATTAAATGTAATAAAAATTATGTTAATTATTATGTTACATGATTGTTTGGATAATTATAACGTATTAGGGATGATTGAAAGTTTTATATTCTAATTCATATGATTTAAAGTTTCTTTTAATGTAAAATTAAATAAATAGATGCAGACATGACATTTTTGATATCAGTAATAAATAATATTTTATTAAATGATTTAAAACTCATAAAAACATTTATATTAACCATTTTTTTAATATGGTTGAAAATATTATCAATGGAGCATTTTTAGGTTAATTGTAATTTTAAGGTCACATTCATGAACCTTAAATAGTGAAAAACATTGATTTTTTGGTAATTTTCAAAACAGAAAACATAGATATAAAACAATGAGATATGGGTGAAAAAATCACATAAACATGTTCAAATATTATTATATTAGAAGATTTAAAATAGTTCTCATAATAAATATTAATAAGGTTTGAGACTTCTAGTCTGGATATACACTACCATAATACCTTTCTATAATTATTTACCTATTCTAAGAGTTTATATTATATAAAAAAGGTTATTCATTCAAGGAGTTATATATAATCAAGAAAAGGTTTCTCAACAACGATAAGAACGGAGCACACAAAAAATAATGTTGAGAATGTGGTAAGGGATTTAGGTTATAATCTTATTATTTAGTATGATTATTTATCAATAATTTTCTAATGATTATATTTTATAAAATATATCTTATGAATAAAGTGAATTTTCATATCCATTGTTTATTGTATAGAATAATTTTTTCCCATTTTATCCTCTTTAATAACTCAAGATTTGGGATGTATATTTTCAAGGGAAACTGGATTTTTTTGATTTGGTTAATAATCATTGTTTTCATTGTCCATGTTTTCTAAATATTTTTCCTGACTATTTTTATATTCTCCAATTATTTTATGAGTTCATTTTACCCACTCTTAAATTTTTTAAAAAGTTATTAAGAGGAATTTGTTATCATTTTCCAAATGAGGTAATTTTAAATTTTAACCAAATATTTGAAGGGAATAATTGTATTAATATACATGACATGGAAGAAATTTCCATCAATCTAGAATTATAATTTAATTTAAGATTTATTAACATGTTTCTACGACTATATTCAATTTAAATTTCTTCTTAGATAGTTGGGAATGTTTTATATGTTTAATAATTTATTTCAAAATTAAAATATTATTTTCCTCAAAAAATATTCATGATATTAATTAATGTGTATTCATTTAAGATGCAATCAATTGAAAAAACATATAATTTACCTGGGCTATGATCAAGTGATTTCATCATCTTTTATTCATTTTATCACATATTATAAAGATGGTTTAATGACGATTATATGAAAATTTGTTGTTTCCTAATTGTTAATTTTGTTATAATGAATCTTTTATAAAACTTATTTTCATTTCTATAGGCGATGCTATGATGCTATAGTGAAACATTAATGATACGAAATTTTGTTCCTTATGATTTTCTATGATGAATTATTTATGATCCTATGGAATACATATGTATACTTCACATTTCATGTTCTATGTAATGGTGTTATATATCTCTCCAATGCATTGGGTAATAAAAGATATCTTAAGAGATAATATAGTTTGGAATTTAGAGTGAAACCGGTTCTTTAAGGAGAACATTTTATGATGATAATTCTTAGAGTTTACCTTAAATAAGTATAAAATATTTTAGGGATTGAACCCTATAATCTATGATAGTATTATTAGTGATCCATGAATAGAAATAAATAATATTCTTCTATTATATGCATACAAGACACTTCAGTCTTTTGACAATGTTTTTCTTCATTGGTCCATGTTCATTTGTTCCATTATATTTCGTGTCATATGAACATTGATGATTTAAACCATGGATCATGATTAAGATCTTTTATATGTAAGGTATGGTTTTAAATTGTTATTCTCATGTTCTAAAAAAACTATTCCCATGTTTTATTTAAGTGATTGTTGATATTCCCATTATATACCCTTACTAGGATTTAGAGCTTATTGCTTCTTTTGTTTCATTTCCCATGGTTATAAAGAAAGGTTTTCAATATGATATGTTTAATAAGTTCCCTTGTTATGAAGAAATTAGTAGGAGATGATTTAGTTCTCTTATGAACCATTTTTTTATGTATCAATGTTTCTAAATTTATAATAACGATAAGAATTGTGGATAAGATAGTAATTCAATTTATTCATTATTCAACTAATAGTATTTGAATTTTTTTATGAAATTTACAGGATGCTAAAACTTTTTGGATTCCATATCAATGACCCATGGACTAATAAAATGAATTGTCATAGAGTCCTTGTGGGATGTGATAAATTTTATTTTGGTGATAATTACATGACTCCTAAAATCAGTTTGTGTCTTCCATATCAAGGGATTGAATGAGGTTTTATTTCTAGAATGTTTATTAAATCAGGGGGTGGAGAAGCATCTTGGTGTTTTAATAGTTACCCTATATGGAATTAAATTGTGCATTTCAAAAAAAATTATGTATAGGCTTAAAAAAATGTGATAGGTCAATTTTGGAAGTTGACCAAGGAATGAAATCATCATACGTATGATTAGATGAAAAGAATCATCAAATTCTTAGGTATGTGTTTCATATGTGTTTTTTGTTCCATTGCTATTAGGGGTTTTCATTAAAACTGGTTTTCAATTAAGGATGCCCACATTAAATGGTCATGTTTCTTACCTTCTGTATTTCACTGATGTTAGGTGAGGGTAGGTGACTGGTCTTTGTATGGATGGTGTATTGACTTTTTGTGATGTGTTAAGTTTTATTTTATTAGTAATGGATGACATCAACTTTGAGTAAAACTAAATTCCATGTAGAATATCACCATTCCCCATTGAAGTTTTAGTTTATTGGATAGGTTTCAATCATATAATCTCATTTTGGATGGACCCTATTGGATGGGTAAGCAATGTATATTGGAATCAAGCATTGTTCTTTATTTTGAGATCATTGACCATCATGGAATGGATTATTATTTATTGTACGTTATGTATATCATGACCTTGATTTAGAATATGTATCATTATTCAATCTTGAGGAGGAAATAGACAGCCCCTTCCCAAATGACATAATATTAATATTAGGATCTCAATCCCAACACCAATCTGGATAAATAGTCATTTTATATTATGGATTTCTAGGAGAAGGGATTACACGGTGAAAAAAATTCTTCTTTTAAAAGTACTATGGAAGTGTGGATGGGATATCCAAGAAAATTTTAGTTGAAATTATGATGAGGGATAAGTTCCATTCTATTTTTTATTATAGAATCAAGAGAGGTCAAGGGGTCATAAATCTATTATGGTGGGGATAAATGTGACATTATCTAGGTTGCAGGTATTTATAACTTCAAACGTGGTCAAGCTCTTCTGATGTTGTAGATAATTTTGGATGTTAAGGGGTTTAAATTTAGATGATTCAAGGGAAATAAGACAGGAAAACTAATTACGCACAAGATTTTTTCTATTTTTAAAATTACTATGTGTTATAGAATTTAATGATATGATGGTGTTCATACATTTTGAGCATGATTTTTCCAATAGTATAGACCATCCCAGGAGGCAATGTAACTTTTTTCTATATGAATAGTATCATCACAAGGTTTGAATAAAGTTTAAAAAACTAAACAGTCTTCTCAAAGAAACATTGTGACATGGTTGTTAAAGGATAGTATCCACCACATTATTGGTATATAATTATTAAGCCTTGTATCCTAACAGTGTAGCCCAAGAAAAACAACTAAAAAAATAAATCTTATATCCTTTGATGTTTTAACAACTAGTAACCTTTTATTTCTTCATTAACTCAAATAACATCTTCCTAATTATCTATAGTCTATCTCCTTGGATTTCTCTATGATCATTGATCACCCTTGGTGGTTCTTATAGAGGAATGTTTGTTTTTATTTCCTTATCATATCTATAGTTCTACATTTGATATCTCATCTTCTCCAGGTATTTCAAAGAATTACTGTGTATAATTACCCGTTATATGGTTTATATAGGGAATTTTTGGCTTTTCTATTATATCTAATCATATGAGGACTAAATCTCTTTATTCCTTATCTTCATTTTTAAAGGCGACTACAATTCCTCTAATTATTAGGTAATTGTCCTTATAAATCAGTGACATATCAAGAAAAACTCAATATTATTATCAAATCCATTAGTTTGGTTAATGAAAATGATTTAATGGTCTCATCATAGAGTTAAAAGTAGGTTTTTAAGGGAGTTATTTAAACTACATAAATTGACATGTTGTGTTTGATGACATGTATTTGAATGAAAATTAAAGTAAAATGAATTTTTAAGAACATGAGCTTCGTTGATTTGATATGAAAATTATTTATATATTTGGTTCAATTTTATTTAATTAATTTTGAGATAATACCACATTGGGAAAATTGGGTGCATTTTTTATTGAAATATTCAAACCATTGTGATTTTTTAACCATTAGGTTTTATTATTGTAATATTGATAAACATTAGGATATAATTATATAGGTTGGATTTACATTATTCTTAGCCTAGTGTCCCACCATGTGTTCAATAATTTATTCCAATAATAATGAACCCTACTTGTTATTCGATTATAATATAAGGGTATTATTAAATATTTAATTACTCACATGATTATTAAAAGATGGCTACTGCACAGTCTCGACAGTTATAATACCACACTAGGACCTCGTCTTGTTCAGGATGCCACAGTGTAGATAAAGTTGATTCAAAAAAGGATGGCTACTGCACATTCTCGATAGAAGTCTTATGATTATCAGTGGAGACGACCTCTCGAGTTCGTTGTCCGGGATCAGGTTTTCTTGCATGTCACACTGAGGTTGGGGAACTGAAGAATTAGAAGATGGGGTAAGATTTCACTGAGGTAAGTCAGGAAATTTGAGGTTTTGGAGAGATTTGGGATGATTTCATATCGGTTGTAGTTACCCTAGATGTACCAGGCAATGCTTGACGTTTTTAACATTTCTCATATCTGGCGTTACATTTCAGACCCATCTCATGTCTTTCAACCCGATAAGGTTGAACTTAAAGTGGATGGTTTGTTTGAGGAGTATCCTATCTGGATTGTTGACCATAGTATGAAGGTCCTCTATGGTTGATCTGTTCCTATAGTTTGGGTGCTGTGGTAGCACGGGCGAGTACAGGATGGGACATGGGAGAGGGAGGTCGATGTTCGAGCACAATGGTCGAAGCTGTTCGAGGTTTCTTCTTCTACACCGCGCTAGGGAGATTCAGAGATAAATTTCTTTAAGGGGGGACATTTGTAAGAACCCAGATATTATTTTCGGGTATGTTTTCCTCTTCTGGCCGTTTTTTGAGAAAAATAGGAGTTTCTGGAAATTTTCAAAGTACAAACCATGTACTTTATGAGTACACATAGTGTAATCAGTTACCATGGGTAGTCGTGTGTTGGCCGTGTAGTGTCCACACACACAACTGTGTGGGGGTGACTTGGAGGCCGCCTAAAGTGGAGAATAGAAATGGAAAGTGCATGTAGTTTACTTCAAAAGTACATTCCATGTATTTTTTTCACTAAAGGGACTAGGGCCTTGTCTAATTGACATACCCCCTTCTTCTAGGTCTCGTTCATCTGAGAGAACCCGTATGACCACGGTCACTCTCTGAGTCACCGAGACTCTGTCTGATCTATGATTATACCACAATTTATTGCATTGGGATCACCTTGGTATGCTCTACCTTATTTTAGATGATTGTTTCATGATTCCTTCTCTTTCTCAAGTTATCCTATGTTGAATGATTTAGTCATTTTCATAGATCTTTCGAGTTATAATGTGATTCAATCCCCGAGTCTCTGGTATAGCGATCTCTAAATACTGAGGTAGGTGGTTTGATACTTTCTGTTGAAAATCTTTGAGTAATATGTGTACTTTTTTCCAATACCCTTAAACGTGGTATCGCAGATTTACCGTTTTACCTTTGTTAATTACCTGTCATTCTTGTATGCCTGTGTTGTGGTTAATTGGATATGAATAGGGTTGACTACTTTTTCTTGGATATATTTTCCCATGCTTTGTTCTGTGTATGACTGTTGGTCCCGTTTAGCATATTAGGGTACCCTACAACGCTTTTCGTTGCTTAGTTGTATGATGATGCGATTATTGTTATCTTATACGGTTGATATGATATATACTATTTAGCCAAGTAGTTCAGAAGGTTAAATTTGTCTGTATTGCACTACTATGCTTATTTAACTTACATAGGTCCATAGGAACCTGGTGTACTAGACTATAAGGGGGATTGACCATGTGAGCTTCCTCAGAGAGTCTTTGATTACTTTAGACTATAAGGGGAATTGATTATGTGAGCTTCTTTGGAGAGTCTTTGATAACATTAGACTATAAGGGGAATTGACCGTGTGAGATTCCTTATAGTGTTTTATCTTACATTAGAATATAGGGTAATTGACCTTGTGAGATTTCTCAGAGATTCATTGACCACACTTGGTTATAAGGGAAATTGAACATGTGAGCTTCCTCAGAGAGTCATTTATCACTTTAGACTATAAGGGGAATTGACTATGAGTGCTTCCTCAGAGAGACTTTTTATATTCTTATAGATAAACCAGAGGGGATAGGATGTGTGCACTTCCCAGAGGGTTACCTAGTTTTATTAGCTGCTTTTTGGTATGCAAAATTGAATTCTTGAAACTGTGGAATTGTTTACTGGTCTGTTACTTATTTCCTGCCATATTTATTCACTGACTATTAGGAACAGATCTTTGGGCTGATGCCTACTAGGGATTTAGTCTCACAACCCATTTGGGTCATTCTTTTGGGTCCAAACATATTATATTGATGCATGTATAGAAAAGGGAAAGAGCCCTTATACATCATGTTTTTGATTGACTATGGACTTGGAGAGAATGGGACCAAGCTACGGCTTGCGATGCTGTGGAGTTGTTTACTTGCTTAATTTTGTATTTGGATTAGTACTGTTGTATTATAGAATTGTGATTTGTTTGGCTGTTTCCTAGACATATGTATCATGTATCATTCATATATATATATCTGTGTGTGTGTGTGCTCCGGTTTATTATTTTCCAGTCTCCCATTGTTTACCTTTTTATGGATTAATACTGCTTCTGTTATTATTATTGTTTTTCTTCTATAGTGTTACTCTACCAATGATGACATTGTTTCCCCAATAACACACCCAAGTCCATCACTGCTAGTCGGAAGCCTCTGGTGTTTGAGGAAATGCGCTTGATGCCATGTGACCAACCAGGTACATGACTCCTCTGGGTGGCTTCCTGAACCGGGACATTACAAAAATGTTTGTGGATGTTTTTCGAAAATTTTTCTTTGTTTCTCTCTTTGGTAAAAAATTGTATTCAGAAAAATCAATTTTTTCAGAAAATAGATTCACAAATATTTTTTAATTTTTTCATGTTATTTATTAATTTAATTATTATACACTTTTTAATTTCAGCATTGTATATTCAAGGGAATCTTCATTTGATTTTCAAAACTAGGACCATTTGGATTTTACTCAAAATATGAAAGGAAAAATTATTTTAACATGTATGAAATGTAATGAATTTTACACCATCAAGACCAGTCAATGTTATAAATATTATTTTAAAAAAATTCAATAATTACTTTCCAGGAAAATTATTTTCAAAATAATGTTTATTCTGTTATTTTTAGAATTATTTTCAATGTTAAAAGTTTATTTTCTTAAAATGGAATTTAATGAAATTGTTTTGGTAATTATATTCATGAATTCCATCTTCCTTTTATTGTACATATAATCCAATGGGGATATGTTATTTTGATATAACCCTTATTTTTTCTGGTGGATGGTTTATGAAAAGATTGAGTGAGCATGTAATGTTTTATTACTATTCACTATATTAAAAAAAATTAGATATATTAAGTGGATGATGTTTCCCATTTATAGATATCATGTCAATTCTTCGATTGGACTTGTGCTATTAATAGGTTTTCTTAATTATTTGGGATTCTACCAAAAAATATAAGTTGTCTTGTGAAAGGTCTTGAAAATATGTTTCAGATGTTCTCCTTTAATAATTCCCTCATTATGAGATTAGTTATTAATTTCCAAGTGAGAATTTTATTAGTTAGAGTATACACATATATGTTTCAAGATCATTTTATTATCTATATGGATTTATTTCATAATCATTATTCCAACCTATTATCAAGAAGTTATTATTTAAATGGTATGTATTTCAATTAATCACCATGAAATATTTATTATTATTACCTATTCTTGAGAACTTATGCTATATTATCACCCTAAATGTGAAACTAATCTCACCCATTTATTATTAATAACATTATATAGGACATAAAGAAGTTTTTTTTTCAGTTGACATGTATGGATATCCTATGAAGAAATATGTATATAAAAAGAATACACTTTATGTATTTTATGTTTTTCGTTGTAAGGAAATTTTTAATAATTTATCTAGTTTTCCATGAAAACTAAACTATTTAGTCCCTAAGGACATGATTACTTTTATCTAGTTCTATTGTTATAAGTTATGATCTTGATTTGTGTTACTGGGGTCCTAGTATTTACAATATTCCTAATTAAATCTCATTAAAGAAAGAATTTAAAATTTGACTACATCAATGAAAGGTATTCACTTCAGAATCCTCATTTTATCAGTGTTATATTTTTATATTTTCTATATTTAATTCAATATTTTATCACCAACATATTTATAATTTAACATTAATTTTTTCTTATGATTTTTGAGATATTATTTTCCCATTATAACTATTGTTGATTTATGGGTTCCCTCAATTTCTTTCATCCATTATTGGGATTTTATTTTCTATCCATTGTTATCTATCACCAAAAAACTTATCTATTTCTTCCCTACCTATATCCATAATCTCATGAATGTATTTTTTTTAAAAATAAATTAATTATGAATTTTTATTTTTACTATATTTTTTTTGTAAATACCATATATTTCACAATTCAAATTGGATTTTTTTTATATAATTTAATTACCATCAATTAACTATAAAAATATTGGCAATATTTATTCACATTATTTTTATATGGTTAATTATTTATCATGTAGACATGTTTATTTAAGTAGTAATGTAGGGAGTATAATGTAACATATATTTTATCCATTTATTATTTTAATATGTGGAATTCATCGGTCATAATAAGTAAAGAGAATTTCAGGAAATAACATAGGCCCTTGATTCTTCACTATGTCTCAAAAAACAACGTTGTTTATTTTTTGTATGGATGCACATTTATATTTCAGGTAATTGTCAATGACATGACATTATTGTTCTGATATCTGATATGAATTCCTACATAATGATCTTATTTATATCATATCCATTTGATTATTTATTTTTAATATTTTATCATTAACCGATATATCATTATTAGAGTGTTAGTTATATAAAATTATTTTATTATTTATTAATATCATACTATGGGTGAATTATTATTTTCCCTATATCATTAGTTATATACAATCCCTTACTAAGAATTTAAGATCACTTATTTACATTTTATACCCATTTATTCATGAACAAATTTATATTTTAATATTTTCATTAATGATACAAATTGGTGGAACATCTAATATTCCTACGGATCTATGATATAATCTAAATTTCAATATAATGTAATGATATAATAAATATATTTCCACTTTAGGATACTAAACATTTTATTCTTGATATTTCCACTATGAAAAATTATCTTTGTCTCTATGTCACTAGATTCAATTTTATTATAGTTATAGAACATGTCCTAAATATCGATGTTTCTTATATCAATTAAAGAGCATTATTTAATGTGGAAATGAAACCATTCACATAGATTATGTAATTTGTTAAGATCATTCTATATTAATGGAAGATACCATTTTAATCCATCTAACCCATACACATTCAAGAGATCAAACCTTTGAGACAATGGATTGCATAAATATTATCATCATTGACTAAACAGTATTGAAATTTTAATTATTGAAACACACATTCATCTACAGTTTTTAAGTAATCAACTATGATGTTTTTAATTATTAAGGGATTTTTGTAGTTACTAAAAAAAACTATTTAAAATGATTAGAATTACATTATGAAATAATGTTTTTATAGAGATAAATAATTAGTTATTAATGAAAAAAATGAAGAAGGATCATTGATTTTTTGGATACACTTTTTGATATTAATTAAGAAGAAAAAAATATATGACATGAATTGTAGAGAATGTATTACTGATTTTAAAAGTCCATTAATGGAATATATTGATGCATTAATATCATGCAAGTATTTATTTAATTATTTCTATTTAGACTCTTTAGTAAGGTGCAACGTATGAACAACTTTTAATGGTTATTCTTCAGAACTCCAAGCCTCTTCATGGTATAGAAATTTATATTTAATTTTCCCATAAAATATAACAACACATTATTGGAATTAGTTTATCCTTATATTATCTTTATTTATTAGAGGATGTGGATCAACCACCACCATTACAGGATAAATTATATCATAGTGTAATCATTCCAAATATTTTTAATGTGAACTATAAATTCATCCATAGAGAGATATAGAGGTAAAAACTTATCCTTCTCCCATTCATGGATGATCTCATCCAAACCTACTTGAGTAAAATAGTAGACATAAATATTTTATCATAGGGTTATGGAAAATTTGTGAATTATACATATATATTTTATGCTGATCTTCTAGTTGTGTAATATAATTAAATTTCTACATCTCATTCTTTGCTCTATGTCATTATACATGTCAATAGGTAACATACCCATGGTTTAAATCAAATAGATTAATGATTCATAGATACAATGAACCTCAATCACTATGAGTGATACAAGATCGGTTCCTCTTAGACATGTTAATGAATAAACACTCCTTTCATCAAGGTCATATAGAAAACATTGGTGTTTAAGAAGAAACCTCTTTCATTTTTAAATTTTCAATGGGTCAACTATAATTCATATCAAAAAGACATTTTAGCAAAAAACATAAAAATTATGGAGGATGAGTACATATATTAAAATACATTTATTAAAATCTGTTATTCTCTCACCACTATTGATAATTTTTTTTGTAAAATTTAAATTTATTCTTGAATTGACCATCATTTAGGTTATATAGGATAATAATCATCTATAGATATCATTTTTAACTTTAGTTGATCCAAGAAGAAACATAAAAAACTTTTGTCTTATAAGAAATCTAAAAACAAATATAGCTGACCAAAATATACTAAATGTTCATTTATCAAAATGATTAACAAGAGGAACATATGATACCCATTAGTGATGTTTAAATTATATAATCTCTTGTAATGATGTGATAAATATATGTATTGATTTTTATGGCTCTTTGAGTTTTTATTAATATGTAACATGACTTTATTTATACGGTTTCTATGGATTTTTCCATAAACTAACACATTGATGTCTTGGTTCAAATTAAACCATTCATGACCATTATAATTCCTCACTGTAATTATTGGTCCCCCATGAAGGGTATGATTCACTTTATCCTTGGTTTTATATTACTATACATCTTAATGACATGACCTAGTATCTATTAAATTAAAATTATTTCATATGTATAGTTAAAAAAATAATATAAATTAAAATATGAGTTTATAATTTATTCTAAAACCCTGAAGTGATATTTGAATTTTAGAACCTTAACCAATGACTGAGGTCTTATAGGGAATGATCTATGCATAATGTCAACAACATAAGAATAAGGAACACATCCATTGGTTTGAATTATACAACCCTCGACAACAATATGATATATGGTGAATGTTTATCCTTGGTCCTATAAACTATGATTTAATCCAACATATTCAATATACATATTATTAATTATTTTCATAACATGATATGTAATGAATCCTAAGGAAATTATTTTTAAAGAAAACGTTAAATATGAAAATTTTAATTTGTATTAGTATTCTAGGTCAAAAAAGGAGTTAATGATCACCTCTTTTGAATATGAGCTTCGTCCAATATAAGTTATACTAGTTATTACCATTTAATTTATGTACTAATCATCTTGAACATAAAAAGTAACATCATTTCTTGATTCATCACCCATTAATCAAGCTACTCAATGAGAATAAAATTATTGAATTTCAAAAACATGAACCAAAACCTTGAATTATATATTATAGTATTTGACATCATCAAGATGGTTCTTGAATGAAACATTGAATAGTGTACTGATTGCACAAAATTTTATTAACAAAATATCATCCACTTATAGAATATCTCGAATATCCTAAAATGTACAAGGATCCCCCAATTATCAAGCTCTTAAAATTTGTTCCCATGAAGGGATTTTTTGTTAGATATATCCTATACTAGTAAAGGAAAAAATGTCTAAATTTCAAAGTCCCTTCCAATTATTTCAACTAAAAGATTCCTTTTATTGAAACAACCTCCTCTATGGTGTCATTCAGTTTAGGTTATCTTGTTCCTATTCATCTTTTGAGCATGGTTATTCTAAAATATGAAGTACCC
Source organism: Viscum album (assembly GCA_963277665.1). Lineage (NCBI taxonomy): Eukaryota > Viridiplantae > Streptophyta > Magnoliopsida > Santalales > Viscaceae > Viscum > Viscum album. The sequence goes on from OY728150.1 coordinate 1,849,244,326, forward strand.
AATCCATAGAAATAACATTCTTAAATTACCTAGTCCATAATTTTGTATAATTGGTGAAAACTCAAATTGAATCATTACATGACATGAATGTAACATAAATCAAAGATTCATATTGTGTCATAATCGACAAGAATTGATAAGAAACAATATTATATTATTTTTTTCAAAAACTGAGGGTATGAATATGGAATATTATTTTTAGACAACATAATTTACTGGGAAATCTATATGGTTCATATGATTCATAGGTATTCTCATCATATAACTATAAAACAAGTATAAAATCTCATATTAACATGAGTGAGAATCAATATTTATGTGTTATAGGGGAATTATTATTAACTGGTCTGTTTGGATTCATTTATAGTGCAAACCATGTTTATTTATGATTTTTAGAAAGGTAAAAATATATCACTACCTCCATGAGAATAGTAGATCCACAGTAATATCTATAGTTATGATCAAAATCTAGTGCTTCATATTGCCATATGGTTGTTGTAATTCTATTCTCCCATGGGGCATGAAATACAGCATACAAACACCAATTTTTTTTTGAAAACTCTAAACATGGAATCCAAATTATTAATATTACCTAAAAATAAGAATAAATTAGGAAATACTGGAATAGTTTGGTGGATATATTTCCCACGAACCAATTTCACTATCATAATATTTGTGTGAGCTCCTACCACATTATAAGGATCATGCACAAAAAATATATTACCTCTCCCAAACATTGAATAAAATGATGATATGTGTACATGATGATTAAAATGAGAAATCAGTTCTCATCCCAAAATCATGTATAGTCTCACTTATATAATTATTTAATATATACTTGCACCTCTAAAATTCTTTTTAATTTCGAAACATTGCATCCACCTTATCTAAAATTATTAAAAGTTCAGTCTAATGAACTGCACAGTTATGAAAAAAAAAAATTTATTCCTATATGTACAACATTGAAGCTCCGTAATATACCTCACAATTTTAGAAAACGATTACATTTATAGATTTTTTTTCTCGATGCCATCCAATGAAGAGGAAGAATAGTGATATTAATCATTCATGTCTCACCAGAAAAAATCTCTATTGAAAATATATTGAATTCCAAATCTTGATCTCAATATAATCATTTTTCAAGTGAAACATTTTAGATAAAGGTAACCAGTTGTTATAATATCCAATTATTTTAAAATACTCACTATTTTGAACAGTCTCAAAAATTCCCATCTTCAAGCATAATTACATGAAGAAATTCAATTATTTAAATATGGCCATTATACCATGACCATTAAAAAAGATGGTATAAATTGGATTAAAAATTTTATTAAATATATCTACATTTATTTTTTATATAATCTATTGCAATTTATTTATTATTTATTTAGAATTAATAAATCTATTTTTAGTTAATCGTTTTTATTCGTCAAATATATATTTTATGGAAAAAATGTTTTTTATTTACTTTTATGAGAAATTAATATAATTAAATTATTAAAATTATATAAATTGTTTTAAATAAATAAATATAATTTTTAAACCATAATATAAAAATTTTCATGTGGTAAAATTTCTGTATACTTCTGGAAAGATTTATTTTTCATTGAATAGTGAAAAATACAAATTTGTATTAAAAACATTATTTTTATTCAACAGATTTAAAAAGAAAAAACCACTTTAGATTAGTTTAAAAATTATATTATTTGATTTGTATATTAATTAAATCAATAATGATTTTACATGTTTCTATACTTGAATTTAATGCATAATTTTTTCCTTTTTACAGGGATTTCTTATGAAAAAAAAGATGGTCTTCTTCATTTTCAAGATTGATGTTAAATTATATTTTTAAAATTATATGATTTGAGTTTTATAAAATTGATTCCATATTTGGAATCCTAAGGCATTAATTTATTAAATTGGTCATTTTAATTAATTATAAATACGAATAGTATCTTTAGAAATCATTATCACCACGATAAAAAGAAATATAATAATTAATGGTTGAAAATATTTTGATAAAGACTAAAAAATGGCCATAACGCATGCCTTATTTTTATTTAATAATTATTTTTTGTCCATTATATATAAATATTTGGTTATATGGGATTTTGTTTCTATTTTTATGTGATTATAAATGTAATAGTAGTTTATTTAAAGAGATGTAAAAAATATCAATCCGCTTTTTTTATTATTATAATTTTTATATCATCAGGATAACAACAGTAAATGGTCATTTAAAAAATATATTTTAATCTATACATTATATATATTTATCATGGTTATTTTTTTAAAAAATTATAGTTAATAAATATTTATAATTAATAGTTACACTATATTGGTGTAATAATTATTAAACTAATTGAAAAATTAAATTAATGATATTAAATATATTAAAAAATGAATAATTTTAAATATTTATGGTGACCCATAAAATTTATAGATATAAATAATAGTTTATTGATTTTTTAAAATATATTATCCAAATTTAATTACTTTTCCTAGTGTTATAAATTAAAAAGTAAATGAGTAGTTATGAAATTGACATTATTAACATTTAATGAATGTAATAATTCATTAAATGTTAAATTTGTTTTAAAAAAACCAATCTTCATTCAAGATAATATGATATATATTAAAATATAATTTGTTTAAAACTTATATTTACCTTTCATTTTATAGTATCTTTCATGACCCATATGTTTAAAAACGACATGATGTCATAGTATGTGTGAAAAGGGTTAACTGGTGGTTAAATCTGAAAAAATAATGGTATTAATGTTATCTAAATAAGTTAAAAAATTGTTGGATGATACCATTATGACTCTAACCAATAATATTTTTTAATATAATTAATTTTTTTCTATTTGGAAATCAAAAATAAATAATATTAAGTTAATATTTTAATAAATTACAAGAGTGGCTCTCCCCTCTCTTATTAAAGAGAACAACTTATTATCATTTATTTGAATTAAAACCCTAATTTGGATCTCTTATATCTACCCATATCCCACTATAATATATATTTCATATTATTGAGGCCTTATCTATTTTTCAAAACACCAATTTGAGATGTCTTAATGTTTAACGAAAAGTATATTTTCCAAATAATAGGTATTATTTTTAACAACATGTATTAGCTTTATTTCTTATTACACTTCCTTAAAATTTTTTACTACCACAATGAGATAAAAAATAAGTATATAATATAAATTAATATATTAATTTGGATATTTTAATGACACATATTAATCTCCAACCTCTTTCATTCAAGAAAGGAATATGTACTTCATGTGTATAGAAAACAAACACCATCCAAACTGATGTAAATTGTTTCCCATCACCACCACTCACAACAGGTTATATTAATACAATTAATATTTATATATGAAATAAATTAAATAATTATTATTAAAAAAATATAATAAATCATTTATTTTCATTTATTTCTACACACTTAAAAATGATAACATCATTCAAAAGTAAGTGTAGACAACCACTTCCACCAAGAAATGTGATATATTTGTCTTCACCAAATAATGTGGATTATAGAGACCCTACATTTTCATATATTACTATTACATCATTTTAAAGATAAATTACATAATAGAGTTAATGATATAGGAACAAATTATTTAGTGTATTGGGTTATTTAGGACTATACATAACATTTACATAATAAAACAAATAAACTATTTTATTAATTCTTCTCCTGCTTCTTAGGGGCCATCATATTATTTTTATTACAAATAATAACTCGAATTTATACATCAATGAATGGAGTGAGATAAAAGTTATGTAAGGGGATAGACAATGACATGAATCATTATAAAATTTTTTATAATAATAATAATCATCATCATATAAGCACAAGATCATCATCACAATCATCAGAGGAACCATTAGATAAAGGCATGGAAAGTTGAAATCTATAAAAATGAAACATCATGTATTAGTGGTCAACTACCATGATTATTTCAAATTATATCATGAGATAAATATCATTAACCTATGAATTGTAATGTTATATAATTCTTTATACACCCATCACATCATAACATTTACCTGAAATATATAATTCTTGGAGCACCCATCACGTCATAACATTTATAAAACATATGTGACACATAGAACACATGTTAATCTTGGAAAAAAGATAACCCAAGTGAATGAATGATTTGAATTTTTAAAAAATAATTTCTACAATAAACTTTGGGTAAATATAAATTGAATATAAATATTTTATAGGAATCATCAATCTGGATTGAAGAAGAAATAATCTCAAGAGAAGTGAAATATGTGTTTTTATAAAGAAGGATGCTTTTGAAAAAATACCATTTTTTTCATAAAACCAAGTTGGATAAATTTATATCCTTAAGAAAATAGGTATGAATAATAAAGTTTCATTCAAAGAACATTTAATGAATTTCCATCCTAAAAATGGAGAGGAGGGAAACCCATGAAAATTGAGTTGGGTTCTAGAATTCCCCTTAATTTATTTTCCTCTTAATTTCATTGCTATTTTACCTCATGAGTAATAAAATTATTATTATTAAATCACTAATTGAAAAGTGAATAATAGTCATTTTACAAAAATATTTAACAATTATAATCATTCTATTGTATTTATTAATTTTTTTTTGATGAAATTGAAGCATTTTGATATTATGTTTTACTTAAAAATTTCTTATTTTATAATGGTTTCACTATTTTATTCAATATAATTTATAAATTATTATAATTAATTACCTATGAATATAATAAATTTAATTAATTATTAATATATTATATATAATTCATGATTTCCATCAATGAATGTGGTTATAATAATTATCTTGGAAATGTTTCCAAATGTGGTAAACCAATTTTTTTTGGGTCATTATCGATAGTGTGGGAAAGGGAAGTATGTCATTTATATTTTTCATAAATATGAAAATTACAGTAGGTTAAAATAATTTATATAATATTAAAATACTATATAATCATTTATTTAGTATAATGATTTTAAAGGAAGAAGGTAAAATAATAAAATATAATTATAAAGAGGGGAGAGTTAATGGAGATATACTATCTCCTCAGTGTAGCTTCAATTCTACGACATTATAAAACCTTGGTAATTAGAGTTGGATATATATATTAACGTCCCAATGTATTCTATGGGTCATTATAGGGAGGATTTTGGCTGATTATAGGCTTTGGAATGGGTGGGAGGATTGGTTTTCCATAGGGAGGAAAGGGATTATTTATTCTTGAGGAGGGGGTATTAATAGAATAAAAAATTTATTAAAACTATAAATCAAAGGTAAAACTTATAATAATAATATTTAACATTATAAAAAATATATTAATATAATATAATAAGTTTAAGACTCTAAATCTTATTTATAATTGTAATCAGTTAATTTATTAAAATGGAAAGTGGAACGAAGAAGAAATTAATATCTTACGGAATCACTTTTGATTTGAGGTTTTGGATTGTTATTTTTAGGTCGGGAAAATGAATTTATTAAATTTTAATGGAAAATTGTTGAAATTTAATATACCATGGTAGAAAATAATTTTATTTAATGGATTATATAACAACTACATAATGAATGATGAAATTTAAGATATGTTGGTTATTTGAAAAAAAAAATTCTTTTCACCTGAAAACTGATGTATTTTAGAAAATAACGAAAATGTCACCCATGGAAAATTTATATGTGATGATTTCAAAAATGGAATCCATTTTATGAAAATAATTTTTTACATTTGAGAATTTTTTTTAATAAAAGTAATCATTAATTTTTTTTTAAAAATACCAATTTTAATAAAATAATCGATTTTGTTACGCATTCAATAATTATTTAAGTTATAATAAAATTATATGATAATAATAGAAAAATATTAAGTTATTTACTTATATATAATAATATCATATTATAACCTATATAATGGATAAATTTTATTTAAACTTTTATTGGTGTGGATACTATTATATTGGCCAGTTTACTATTTTCTACGGTAATATTAAAATTCTATAGGTCAAGTTACTATTCTATTGGTAAATGATCTATAATTTCTATAAATAACTCTTATTTAATTAATTATTCATATATAATGTTAATATTATTTTCTAAAAGATATTTTTTAATAATGGAATTTCTACTAATAAAATTTTGGGTCATTACATTCTTTACCCTTATGAAATTTTACCCACAAAATTTCGTTATACATACTGTGGTGAAAACATTTGAGGGTACTTCTCATTCATAACTACTTCTAGTTATAATTTTTCGTCTTAGTAATTATTTTTCCTCCAATACACTTTCACCAGGGGAGTATTCTAGTTGAATTTAAATTTGTTTCTATGGCCCATTATCATCATTGACCACTCCTCATAAGAGAGATTATTTTCCAACTATACCACATCTGGATTTAGTAAATGTGATGGATCTAGTATGTACTTTCTCAAGAGAAATACATGGTATACATTGTGTACTTGAGATATGGTAGGTAGATGTGCCATCAGACATTCCATAACTCTAACTCAAGAAATAATCACAAAGGGAATGATGTACCAATGACACAACATTCCTTTCTTCCCAAATCTCATGATCCTATTACATGGAGATATAAAAAGTAATACTATGTATCTAGACGTAAACTCAAGGTCTATTTGATGATTCTTTTCATATCTATTTTTTAAACTTTTGGATTCCTTAATGTGCCACTGAATTGTTTTTACCCTTTCCAACATTTCATTGACCATTTGAGGTCCTAGAATCTTAGGTTCACCGAATTCATCATAGAATATGAGTGTTCTTCAACTTTTACAATAGAGCACTGAAAATGGAGCCATTAAGATGATCGAGTGGAAACTATTTTTTTAAGAGGACTCAACTAAAGGTTTATGTTGGCCTCATCCCGTAACACCCTAGGCTTCCACAATATTCTTCTCTTTGAATAATACAGTAACGTGTGTTGTATGAAACTTCGAGTTCTAACACACAACACAACCAATCAAACTAGCCGTTATGAATAGTAATACCCACTTTTTGAAATTTTATAAACTTTATCATTCAAAATGGACTTCATTTTTGGATTCGGAATATCAAAATTAGCTTAGGTTTAATTTTTGGTATTTTTATGAAAACATTCAATTTTTAATGAATAGTGAAAAAACACTATGTTATAGTTTAAAACTGAATTTTTATTTAAATAATTATTTATTAAGGTCAAAATAGATACATAATACCTATATAAGTTCAATGTAATTCATTGGAGTTAGTTTAGAATAATTTTAGATATATAAAAATTTTATTGATATTTTCACCGTCTTTTACCCACCTCCTAGGAGAATTTCAAAATTCAATAAAACATAATTTTACCTTTTCTGTGAGTAGAATTTAGAAAATCCTAGAGACAATGCTAATATCAAGGATTAAAATGTGGTTCAATAAGATAAATATAATTTTTGGTGAAAAGTAAATTTTTACTTTTATTTACCATGGTTAAAAGTTAATAGGGTAATTAAGGGTAAAAATGATATTAATATTACCCTAAAAAATTTACGAATTCTATTAGATAAGCGTATCTCGACCAAAAACAACCTTAGGAATAAAATATTATCATTTAGGTCCACTTGTAATAGATTATAACATTTATTATTATTTAATTCAAAGAAGAGTTAAAAGAGTTAAAATCAAAGTTTAATAAATAAATCATTTTTAATACAGGGTTATACATAAGATAAATTATATTAAAAATATTCATTATAAATATAAAACGATTTCCTAAATAATGGTATTTTATTTATAATTTTTAGAAATTAAATAATTTAATATATTTATGACACAACGATGATACAGTACTTACCTAATTAATGAAATATTAAAATAATTGATATTATAAATATCCAAATAAATGTAATTTGAGACTTTTTATGAATTAAACTACTTTTATAGGTTAATATTACATATTAGGATTGGTTATAAAAATTTTATTCTATGTAATAATTCTGTTATGAAATTATCAAAAACAAAATAGCCAATAGTGTCAAAATTGACATAAAAGTGTTTTTAAAACAAATATTTTATTATTAATTGATGTTCTATTCTGAAAAATATAAGGTTCAGAAAAAGGACTTATATCATGATAGTTGAATCATTAATGAACCAATTGGGGGTTCTCTTGGAGGTATATAGTATGTTTATAAACTATATAATATAAAAATACAAAGAGACAAGGTAAATGTCAAACTATTTAACTAAGAGTTAAATATAAATGATAAAGTTAATATAGTGACCCAAACCTATCTAAAATCTATTGGATGAAATTATTTCGACCCATCCCCACCTTAGACATTGAGTAATTCACTTTGTATCCATTATAAACCGAATATGAATTTATTATAAATTAATAATTTAAGTTTTTCCTAAAGAGCCCCTCCCCACCCCTTATAAAAGGACACCACTTTAAACCAATTATTCATACCTTCAAAGCCTTTTTGTTCGGCAAAAACCTACCCAAATATTTTCTAAACATCCTTAACTTTGACCTAGAGTCCTTATTTTGATAATAATGCCAACCTAAGGAGCAATCTTGATCAAATCAAAAGGAAGACCTGATTAATAGGTAATGTTTTCACCACCCTCTTTCATGTTCCTTTCTTCTTCAACTTCTTATTTCTTTGTTATTCCAATTATAAAATAATAACTCCAGTATCTTCTATATACTATGATGTTATTATAAATATGGTACAACCATATTCAGTATTCTATCCATCCTTTGAATTGCGTGTCACCATACGTACGTACGTACGGCTTACCGTCTCCACGTCGTGGTGTAATTGTTATTCAAAACATTATTATTTGGATGGGTATAATAATGATGTGTAATTCATGTAAATAATAAATATAACATGATAATTATTCTTTATATATGATATATTATCCAATTATATGTTATTTTAATATCAAAAGCGTGATATTGTCGCTCGTGCATACGTACAGACTACTGTCTCCATGAACGCGATGAGATTCATCCCCCATTATATCCATTCAAATATAATTCTCATTTGATGATTAAAAATAATATTTAAGGACTTGATATCATTATGGATATTAATAATATACAACCTATCCATAACAAACACGGCTTATGTAACACAACATATAAAAGATAACGAGTAAGTTAACACCTGAAATGACGATAAAACTAAGATATTATTAACAAAGCAATGTTAAAATATCATATATGATATCATATTAATATATATGATTCTTGTATAATTTAATAAAAATTATTTCACCATTATACATGAGGTTAAACAACCCTCAACCAAGGAAAATTACAAAGTAAGTGTTTATTTCACAATCTCTTCATTATCCGAGGTTGTTTATACGTAATTATTTACTTGGACCTCTTTTTCATCCACATCCATGTTTCTTAAAAATTTATTTCAAATAATTATTAATATTTTACATACTATGTGTTAAATTAATTTATACCCTTGTTGACTTTTTATTAGAAGTTTATAAAGTAATCTTTCTGTCGTTTTCCAAACAAGGTCCCTTTTAACCTTTTTGACAGAATTAAAGTACGAATGTTTTCTTAACTTATACGGTGGGTGCAGCTATTTTCTACTATTATAAAATCGTCAAATATTTCCTTACAATATTATATGTATATTATCAAAGTAAATGTTTTCTTTTATAATTATGTGACTTTTAAATGATTTCAGAAAAGATATATTTCTCTCAAATAGTTTTGATTTCATCTATGTCAATATCCTTTGAGGGACTTCGAGCTTATTTGAAGTTTATTCATTATGATAAAAAACATCCATATTGTATAGAAGGTTTTGTGATATTTTTTACTATGGATGTGTTATTTTTATACCATTCATGGTTTATGGAGAAAGTATTGACATTTCGTATGCTAGTTTTAATACGAATGTTTATATTATGTTTAAACCTATTCATATTAAGAATGCATTGGACTTAATAAGTGATGGGTGGAGCCCTCTATAGCTCCTTGATGCATCAGTAGGTCTCATGAGACAAACTAGTGTCTTGGAACTAGGCCTTGATAAAATCTTATTTGTAGTCTTGGCACGAGGCCTTGACTATGTGGTTATGATAGTCTGGCATTATGCATTCCATCATTATGAATGTGGTTATTGATATTGAATGTGATCATTTGACTTGTAGAATATCCATTTGAATAAGTAAATGACATTATTCCATTTTATCGTTCCCGTATTATGCTGAAGTTCAAGTTTAAAAGCCTTTGGGTTTAGTTATACATTTCCTTAAATGTTTATGATTATTTATGAAAGTTTCCTCTATATTGTTATCCTTACTAAGCATTTGAGCTCACCCCTTTCTAGGTTTTATTTTTCCCAGGATTTGAAGAAGAATTTTATGAATGACCTGCAGGGATAGTATAAGGGGATATGAGTGTGGAGACAAGATGTTGTTGTAGTTTTCATATTATAATGTAATGTAAACTTTATTAATGTATCTAGTGTTTCCAAATCTACAAAACTAATCGGCCATTAGAGATTTGATCTTTTGTGATCATGCCAATGTTTTGTAATAATGCACCGACTCTGGGTAACTGGGTCCGGGTCATTACAGTTGGTATCAAAGTATGTTTAGTACAATCCTTGGAAAACTCTGATTAGAGCACATAGACCTAAGATGGACTTTGAGGATTAGTATAGAATAACTTCCTATAATTTTGGTATTGTAGAGATTTTGTGAGTCTTCCGAGCTATACATACATGTCTGGATACAAGTAGGTAGACGAAGCTCTGGAATAGATGTACCTAAGGGTAAAACCCGAAAACACCACTTTGAGCTTGACTCGAACGGGAACTGGTGCATGACAACGGGCCTTGCTGCACTCTTGGTTACGACACTCCCAGGGGATATTCTTATGATAATTCTCATTTTGTTTACAAACCATTATGAAGGGTTTATGAGTATATACTTCTCAACGAAAACATTTTTATGATTATGGGTTATATCCATAAACTGTTTAATTTATGTTAAGTGTTTTAGATGTTTGGAATTATATATTTTGATTCATAAACTAATCTAGTTTATGACATTGTTTATAAATGGCGCCTAGTGGATGGAATGGAACTGTATCAATTCATGCACTCCATGTAGGGATTTCCCTCTTGATCAAGTTAATTATAGCGGAGCTAATGATGAAACTGGTGCTGAACAACTAATCACCATACCGGGACAACTAACTCAGGTTATGAATAATAACCTTACCCATATGGAGCACCCTGATCCACAGTGTATAGGATCAATGTTAGATCGCTTCATGTGGAAACAACCACTAAAATTCAATGGGAGTACAAATCCACTAGAATCTGAGCAATGGATAAGGTCCATAGAGAAAATATTTCAGGCTTTGGGGAGTAGTGAAAGAGAAAAGGTTATCATAGCAGTTTACCGCCTCAATGGAGATGCTAATGGATGGTGGTCATTAATTCAAAATACAAAGGATGATAAAGAAGTATCCAGTATGGAATGGAGGGAGTTTGAAGATAATTTCTTAGAAAAATACTTTCCTCTTGACCATCGAGTAGATATGAAAAGGCAATTTCTCAGTCTGAGGTAAAAGGAGGATGAGAATGTCGCAATGTATGAAACTATCTTTACAAGGTTAGCGAGGCATGCAACAGATTATATAAGTAACCCGAGGAGTAAGATTGATCTTTTCTTTGATGGGTTAAAACCATTTCTCCATCGAGCATTAGACTCACAATCCTTCTCGTCATATGAAGACATTGTCTCATGTGCTATAAAGACAGAAAAATAAATCTCTAAATCTTATGACAATAAAGTAAAGCAAGAGAAGAAGAGAACGGTGGAACAAGAGACAGATAAAGGAAAAAAGGGATCGAAGGATTTTCCATTAAGTGATAATTGTGGGAAGAAACACCCCAGTACTTGAATAAAAGGAATGAGAGTTTGTTACAAATGTGGAGAAAAAGGTCAGCAGGCTCGTGATTGCAAGGGAAAGAAAGATGTTGTCAATGTTGAATGATAAAATTGTAGAGAAATGGGTAATTATGTGAATGAATTCCCTAAACACCAAGGAAACTTACCTCAGATAAGGCCAAGGGATCAAGGCCAATCTTATGATGTTACTACAATTTAAGTGGAATAATTAATGTATTTGTGTTTTTGGACTCAAGGATTATATTCTGGTTATAAGAATAATGTGATATATATAAGTATTTTACTGCATTACTTGTTGTTTTCATTAAGGTTTTAATATAACTAAGGTAATCATATTTTCAGTATGTGAAAATATGATAAACTTTACTTTGTCTGGGTAATCTGATGTGACAATTGATTTTGGAATTTATATACCTTTTACAGAGAGTCTTGACCGAGGTACTTTGGATAACAATAATGTTTGGAGTGGATTAAGTTTAACTTTGGAGAGTATTATTTAAGGTTAAATCAATTATTATGATCCATTTTTGGAATATTATGATACTATAGTTTTAGGAAAAAGACAACCTGCAGGTCAGGCGATAACCCGTCGCGTCGGACAAAGCTGCTGGAATCGAACCTACAACCATAGTGCGACATGACTTTATTACCTACCACTCGCATGCATGAAGTCCCTGGTCATTACTGAGTATTTTTCTTAATTTTAATTGTATATTTGAATGTTTGTATCCTTATACAATTAGGATAAATATAATATTTATGAGTTCTATTATCTTTTGGAGTGAACTATGAGTTTGGGGTAGAAATTAGTTGAAGGATGAAAGTATACTTGCCATGTTTATATATATATATATATATCTTATTCTATGAAGAAACTAATTCATAAACATTAGATAAGGGATCTTAAAACCAAAAATGTGTTATCCTAATACCTTAGGTTTTGTTGAACCAATGATATATTAATTCATCATAGATTGACAGCTTTGAGGCCCTCAATTATCCAATTGTTTGTGACTGATGACCTCAATAAGTCCCTATAAATATTTACGTTTTTTCTCCAATTATGTGTCTCTAATTTCCCCCAATGTTCTCCAAATCGAGATCATAATTTGGTGGTGACCCTTTCATTTCTCTCTTCCTCTTATTAAGATTAAATTTTATTAACCCAATTTCTGATGTGGGTTTTCCCACAAAGATATTTTCTATTTTCAACGATTTATTTTCTAAGAACAATTTCAAATTGAAAGGATGCAAATTATTAAATTAGGGGAGAATTTAACACTCCACGCTTTGAAGGTACGCTTCTCTTTGAATAATATAGTAGCATGTGTTGTATGCAACTTCGATTTCTAACACACACCACAACCAATCAAACTAGCCGTTATGAATAGTAATACCCACTTTTTGAAATTTTATAAATTTTATCTTTCAAAATGGACTTCATTTTTGGATTCGGAATATCGAAATTAGCTTAGGGTGAATTTTTTGTATTTTTCTGAAAACATTCAATTTTTGATGAATAGTGAAAAAACAATAAGTTATAGTTTAAAACAGAATTTTTATTTAAATAATTATATATTAATGTCAAAATAGATACATAATACCTATATAAGTTCAAATTAATTCATTGGAGTTAGTTTAGAATAATTTTAGATATATAAAAATTTTATTGAACTTTTCACCGTCTATTACCCACCTCCTAGAAGAATTTAAAAATTCACATAAAACATAATTTTACAGCTTCTATGAGTGGAATTTCAAAAAACCTAAGAGAAACGGTTAATATCAAGGAGTAAAATGTGGTTCAATAAGATAAAAATAATATTTACTGAATAGTAACTTTTTACTTTTATTTACCACGATTAAAAGTAAATAGGGTAATTAAGGGTAAAAATGATATTAATATTACCCAAACACATGTCCTATTTATATTGGAAAAGTTTAGCTCGACCAAAAACAACCTTAGGAATAAAATATTATCATTTAGGTCCACTTTCATTAGATTTGGACATTTATTATTATGTAATTCAAAGAAGATTTAAAAGAGTTAAAATCAATGTTTAAAAACTAAAACATTTTTAATATTGGTTTATACATAAGATAAATTAGATTATAAATATTCATTAGAAATCTAAAACTATTTCCCACATAATGGTATTTTATTTATAATTTTTAGACATTATATAAATTTTTTTATGTATGACACAACGGTGTTGCAATAATTACTTAATTAATGAAATATTAAAATAATTGATATTATAAATATCAAAATAAATGTAATTTGGGACATTTTATGAATTCCACTAATTTTATAGGTTAATATGACATATTAGGATTGGTTATATAATTTTTTTCGAAGTAATAATGTTTTTATGAAATTATCAAAAACAAAATACCCAATAGTGTCAAAATTTACATAAAAGAGTTTTTAAAACAAATATCATATTATTAATTGATATTTTATTCCTAAAAATATAAGGTTCGGCCAAAGGACTTATATCATGACATTTGTATCATTAATGGAACACTTGGGGGTCTCTTGGAGGTATATAGTGTGTTTATTAACTATATAATATAAAACTACAAAGAGACATGGTAAATGTCAAACTATTTAACTTAGAGTTAAATATAAATGATAAGGTTAATATAGTGCCCCAAACCTATCTAAAATCTATTGGATGAAATTATTTCTACCCTTCCCCACCTTATACTTTGAATAATCCACTTTTTATCCATTATAAACTGAATATAAATTTATTATAAATTAATACTTTATGTTTTTCCTAAAGAGCCCCTTCTCTCCCTTATAAAAGGGCACCAATTCTAACCAATTCTTCATGCATTCAAAGCCTTTTGGTTCTGCCAACCCCTGCCCAAATATTCTCTAAACTTCTCTCACTTTTACCTAGAGGCCTTGGTTTGATCAGAAAGCTAACTTAAGGATCCCTTTTGATCAAATCAAAAGGAAGAACCCGATTAAGAGGTAATGTTTTCACCACCCTCTTCCAAGTTCCTTTCTTCTTCAACTTCTTATTTCTTTGTTATTCCCATTATAAAATAATAAATCCAGTATCTTCAATATACTGTGATGTTATTATAAATATTGTACAACCATATTCATTATTCTATCCATACTTTGAATGGCATGTCACCATTCTTGCATACGTACGACTTACCGTCTCCACGTCGTGGTGTAATTGTTATTCAAAACATTATTATTTGGATGGGTATAATAATGATATGTAATTCATGTAAATAATAAATATAAAATGATAATGATTCTGTATATATTATATACTATCCAATTATATATTATTTTAATATCAAAATAGTGATATTGTCGCTTGTGCGTACGTACGGACTACCGTCTCCACGAACGCGATGAGATTCATTCCCCATTATATCCATTCAAGTCTAATTCTCATTTGATGATTAAAAATAACGTTTAGGGACTTGATATAATTCTGGATATGAATAATATAAAACCTATTTATAACAAACACGACTTATGTAACAAAACATATAAAATAAAACGAGTAAGTTAACACCTGAAACGACAATAATACTAAGATATTCTTAACAAAGCAATGTTAAAATATCATATATGATATCATATTAATATATATTACTCTTGTATAATTTAATAACAATTTTTTCACCATTATACAGGAGGTTAAACTACCCTCAACCAAGGAAAAGTACAAGGTAAGGGTTTATTTCACAATCTCTTCATTATCTGAGGTTGTTTATACGTAATTATCTATGGGGACCTCTTTGTCATCCACATCCATGTTTCTTAAAAATGTATTTCAAATAATTCTTAATATTTTACAGAATATGGTTTAAAGTCATTTATACCATTTTTTACTTTTTATAAGAAGTTTATAAAGGAATCTTTCTATCATTTTCCAAACAAGGTCATTTTTAACCTTTTCGACAGAATTATGGTTAGAATGTTTTTTTAACTTATACAGTGGGTGCGGCTATTTTCTTCCATTATAAAATCGTCAAAGCATCCCTTAAAAGCTTATAAGTATATTTTAAAAGTAAACGTTTTCTTTTATAATTATGTGACTTTTAAATGATTTCAAAAAAGAAACATTTCTCTCAAATAGTTTTGATTTCATCTATGTCAACATCCTTTGATGGATTTTAAGATTATTTGAAGTTTATTTATTACGATACAAAACATCTATATTGTATTGAAGGTTTGGTGATATGTTTGACTGTGGATGTGTTATTTTTATAACATTCATGGTTTATGGATAAAGTATTGACATTTCGTATGCTTTTTTTAATACGAATGTTTTTGTTATGTTTAAACCTGTTCATATGAGGAATGCATTGGACTTAATAAGTGATGGGTAGAGCCCACTCTATCTCCTCTATTCATCAGTAGGTCTCATGAGAAAAACTAGTGTCTTGGAACAAGGCCTAACAAAATCATATTTGTAGTCTTGGCACGAGGCCTTGAATATGTGGATATGATAGTTTGTAATTATGCATTCCATCATTATGAAAGTGGTTATTGATATTGAATGTGATTATTAGACTAGTAGAATATCCATGTGAATAAGTAAATAGAATTATTCCATTTCATCGTTTCCATATTATGTTGAAGTTCAAGTTTAAAAGGCTTTTTTTTATTTATACATTACCTTAAATGTTTATGCTAATTTATGAAAGTTTCTGCTATATTTTTCTCCTTACTGGGCATTTTAACTCACCCCTTTCTATGATTTATTTTTTCTAGGATTTGTAAAGTATTTTAGGAATGACCGAAAGGGATAGTATAAGGGGATATGAATGTGCTGACAAGATGTTGTTGTAGTTTTCACTTTATGAAGTAATGTAAACTTTATGAATGCATCTAGTGTTTCCAAGGATACTAAAATAATAGGTCTTTCGAGAATTGATATTTTGTGATCAAGCCAATGTTTTTTAATAAATCACCGAATCTAGGTATCTGGGGTCGGGGCGTTACACATCCTCCCTTGAGGCCCATAAAACACTCTCTCAACATGTCTTCTATTGTTTGAATTTTGCATTCATATTGTCCATAATTTTGAGTATGATAATTCATACTAATGTTTAACTCACTATTTAGAGAATATTTGATAATTTTCTAGAACATTGAAGAGAATCTTGGATCTTGATTAGATACAATCGATAGTGGAAATCCAGAAAGCCTTACCACATCTCTGATATATCTGTTCATATTGATCCATTGAGAAATACTCTTGAATTGATATAAACACTACTGGAAAATGGACCTATCCCCACGGGTTTCCCCAAAACCATGGGAATAGGTACCCCTATACCCACCATTTTTGAAAACAGTGGGAATAGGTAAAATTTAAATAACTATACCCACGGTTTTCCAAAACGGTGGGTATAGGGGGGTCAATCCCCATGGTTTTCCAAAACCGTGGGGACAGGTCCTGAAAAGTCACCTATACCCATTGTTTTGAAAAACCGTGGGTATAGGGGTACCTATACCCACTAGTTTCTCCAAAACCATGGGGATAGGTCTGGGATAAAATACATATACCCATGGTTATAAAAAATCGTGGGTATAGGATTCTCATGTGTTTGCGGGAAGGAAATTTTTTTGGTGGGTGTCCTATACCCATGGTTCTTCCCTCTATACCCATGGTTTATATAACTATATTTAACTAAATATTAAAAAAATATACACATAGGTGATGTTAGGGTAGTGGTTAGACATGGTGTTTGCAGCAAAGAGGTTACAGGATCGAAACCCTCTGCATGCATTATTTTAGGATCTATACCCACAGTTTTGAAAATGTGGGTAAAAGCCTTTGACACATTGGAAATTGGGTATGTTTTGTTGACACGGTGGTAGAACACATATACCCATGGTTTTGGAAAACTGTGGGTATAGGCTGGGGACCTATACCGACGTCGTTCCAGCCCATGGTTCCCAAAACCATGGGTATAGCCTATACCCACAGTTTTGGGGGTTATACCCATGGTTTTGAACCGTGGGTATAGGACGTTTTTCCAGTAGTGAAAGGGGTATGTCTTTATTATATGATCCACAACAACCCATAAAACATTCTTTCCTTTGGATGTATTTATATTTCGAGTAACAAAGATAATGGTAATGTCTTCCCATTTCCGTGTTTATATGGGTAATGGTTTAATCATCCCCTTAATCTTTTTTCTTCCATAATTCACATGTTGAAATTATATGATCTCTTATAGATTTTTAGGGATATACTTTTTCATAATTTCCCATCAATGGTTCTCTTTGTGATCATGATACATCATTGTTCTCCCCGGGTGAATAAAGATGGTTTAGTTTAGGGCATTATTTCAAAGATCCTAGATTATCTATGGATCAGATGGTACACATAGTCGAGACCAAAATCTTATGACTCATTCCTCATCAATTATAAACTCTAAAGATTTACCCTTTCTTAAATCTTCTATATTCTTTTGAATTTCCACATCATTTCATTGGTAATCTTCTATTTTCTCTATGTGGGATGGGTGAGGAATCAGTTCATAAAGGATTAATAATGTTCAGTACCTAAATATTACCATGTAAATAGTATTCAAATGTAATAATATTTAATTATTCTTAATTAACATCATTGATAATGTTATAGGATCCTTTATTCATAGAGCATATTCCACTTTATTCACTTTTGAAGGATGGTAGTGGATTGAGCATATGCCACTTTATAACTATTTATATAGGTATTCCAACTCAATAATGGATATTATCTATGGTTTATTTGATATATTCATAGATATAAAATTAGTGAAATTTATAAATGAACAACTTGATCATGATGAAGACAAAAATATCCTATAGGGAACCCTTTAGTGTAATAACTTACAAATGGGCATGTCTTCGAGCATTATTTACTCCTTTGTCTCAATCAATTTAGCAAGATATACTTTATCATAGGGTAATAATATACAAATAGAAGATGATGGATCTGAAAAAGGTTCACCCCCCTCCTTAAAATTGTACTAAATAGAAGGATTCCTCAGGATATTAAGAGAGATCTATCTTTCCCAAAAGTTAATGTTGTCTTTGTATAATGATATCCAATACATTCCAAATATAGAATACAAAATAACAAAATGAAATATATCAAGATTTTCTATATGTTTTAGCTCATAAAAATTAATTGGGGAGGAGTTATAAACTCAAGATGCAATAATTTCCCCATTTTATATTCCTATAGATAACATAACCTCCATATTTAGAGGTGGAGTTTGAATAGTTCTTCTAAACATTCAAGGTATGAAAGAATGAACAGAACTATAATCAAATAGTATGTTCACTATTCATGAATGAATACCAAGTTTTCCTATCACCACATCGTTATTGGGATCCACATTTGTGGTAGTTATGTCATTATCATTCTCTTTATCCTTTGGATTTGGTGGATAAGGATGGTGATTACCCTTAAGAACTTACAGTTTAGTGAAATAGCTTATATAGTTCGATCGGTCCCTAAAGTTAAAATGTTGGACCATGGGTGGTTCTCTGCTTTATTCCACCACATTTTCTGGCTTCCACATGCCCCTTAGAAATTCATAAGATTAGTGTCCATCTTTCCCAGACTTATATAATTTCCTTGTCCCTTTGAAGTAGTTCTCATGATTCTTCTTCCCTCAATTTTGATGTGTGGGCGGTTGGGATTTCATTCCACCATTTAAATTAGACCCTCCATCTTGAAACACCAACTTCTATTTCATTTAAACATAGCCATGGGAATATTAACCGAACATCATCTCTAATTTTTGAGCACAACGAACAACAGATTCATAACTCCAAAATTCTTCAATTATTTATGGGATTTTAAAGGTAAGGTTTTCTAAAAATAAAGAACCTATCAATTTTTATATCATTGTCAATAAAAATTCTAGAATAATACCTTAAAACCTATATAAAATTATCTTTATTAGTCGTGAATGATTCACCTTCCATTTGCTTCAGTTATATGAATTATCCCTCTATTGTTGGATGAACGGTTTGAGGTAAATAATTGTTAATAAACATTATCTTAATATCTTCTCATTGAATCTATTTAATTTGATCCTTCATCCTTCAATTATAAATTAACACCCAACATTGATTGGATTCATAATCAATATGATAAAATAAATGTTTCATCTAATCCTTATCAAAATAATGGATCACAGAAAATATCTTCTTTATTGAGTTAACCCACTATTCTGAGACATGTGGATCCAAATATACACTATACATTAGTGGTCAATATCATGTAATGAAATCAATAGATAGTTTTTCCTTCTTTTGTGAAGATAGACAATCCACATGATTAAGGAGATAATTCATATCCTCATATTTATGAGCCTGCATTGCCAAGAAATTTTGAACTCTACCTTCCATGGAATTGGGGAAGTTGTTTGGGTAATCCCTTCATTATCTCTCACATGGGTTATTAGCATGGTTTCTCATTTTCCCACCATTTTCTAAAATGTATACATTTTAAACAATTTGTACGTCAACATGTCATTCATAATTAAGTTTTTTTGAAATTACCTATAAACACATATTTCGTGGGATCCCTGAGATTATAATTTTATAAAACTTATAATCAGAAGTTCTTAATCAGTCTCATCATAAGGGTTTTCACTATGGTTATATAATCATAATTCATAAATTAACTAATCCATACTCGGATAATAACTATAGATACCCTTCTTTTTCTTACATTACTATTAAAAAATTTTAAATATAAAAAAATAATTTTGTTACATATCTAGGATCAAATAGTTTAGTGTCTTGGGAAAATTAATACAATATATAAATTTTACATAATAAAACATAAAAATCATTTCATTCATTATTTTCTTACTTCATAGGGGAAATCACATTCTCTTTATGTCATGTAGTCACCTGAGGATGTTTATCAATGAAAGGGGTGACGTAAAATCCTGGTAAGATGATAGATTAGAACACAAATTAATATAACTTGGGTGGTAATAATCATAATCATAATCACCATCACATAATCATGGGATAATCCCGATAGTCATGATATGATACATTAGATAAATGTGTGGAATATGGAAATGAATAAAAATGGAAACTCATGCCATAGTGGTCAAGAGAGGATTTAGTCTTCTTCCCTTACTCACTCAGGTTTTCCTCCCTAGAATTTGAGAGAGGGGAGGATTTTATGGGTCTCTTGTGACTTATATGTAGAGACCCAAAGCTTGACGTACATGGACATTACATTACGTTTTCGGAGTACTTAGTACATAACAAAAACAGAAACATAAGGACCGTAATAGTTTAGTGTCTTTGGAAACATGGAACGTAATCTTCTAATCATGGTGAACGATCTTCAACATATCCCATAAAGATATTCCCCTTTTTTTCTTACCTAAAACCTTTATTAATATCCTGGGAAAAATAAAACATAAAAAGGGTGATCTCAAATGCCCATTAAGGGTAATCATAGAGAAAATAAACTAAACTATATACATTTGAACATAAAAACATGAACATAATGTTTAAACATCAAAATCTTGAGCAATGACAAAAAACATGGCAGTACGTAAGGCATAGATCAAAATAGAACATCAATAATGATAGAATATCATTTAAATAAAACTTGTAATTGTGGAAAAACATTAATTACATGATATGATTTACATAGTAGCCAAGACATTGCTGCCAAGACCATCTTAGTGGACAAAGTCCCTTTCTGGATCGAGTTCACTCCTCATTCTAGTCCTGTATTACTGAACCATATTAACTTACCATTCCAGCCATGTCTATCTCACGAGATATAAATATTGACCCAATGAATTTGAGGGAGATATAGGTCCCACCCATCTCATAATGAAATCATTTTTACTTGTTCCACAAAATAAACATACATCATTCATAATAACCCAACGAATAAATTGGGTTTCATAAACATCATCCCATCATCAAATAATCCATATAAAAGAAATGGATATCATTTCATAATAAGAAATGTAAAACCATATAAATCATAGAGACATGACACATGAAACATACACATGAAATAATGTCATCTTAGATGAAAAATGGTATTGATAAAACACTAGAAATGAATTATTCAAGAAAATATCCTTTCTTCTTCAAAATCATTTTCTTTTCATAAAATATTATGAAATTTTAAAAGAAAATGATTTTGTTGAAAATATTCATCAACTCTTTTGGAGGAAGATTCATGAAAATAATTCTTTATAAAACCGTAAAAATCCATTCATGCCATATACGTTAAAAAACGTTCTTCTCGTACTTTTGTCGGAAAAGTCAAAAAGCACCTTGTAGGGTAAATAAGAGAAATATTCCTTCCATACCATGGGGTAAAAGTCAAAATGGGTAAAAATAACTTTAAAAATACATGAAAAACTCTTATAAAACATGGAAATGGATGAGAGAAATAACCCCTGTAAATACTTACGAATAAGTAATCTTGGATAAAAATGAGATTTGCAAAATTATCCCTTACCTTCGGTCTGATATGCTTCGTACGTATCCGAACCTATTGTATAATGATTTAAATAATTTCATTTACTTATTACAGAATCATATTCATTGTTATGATATCATATATGGTTCACTTAAGAATTTATATTACCCGTTCTTTTGTAAAATCCATGTTAAAGCAACATTTTAGATAAAATCGTTTCATTTATCGTACGTGTTTCGACTTTTTGTTCTTGATATTATTACTTATATACTGATTTTCATAATTCCCAAATGTAAAACACTATTTATATATAATATATATTCATCATATACATATATATATGATAGATCGATAAATGGAATGAAATACACCGTTCATGGAGACGGTAGGCCTTACGTACGCATGAACACTGTTTTCGTTTCCTTATTGAATTGAATGGAATTAAGTAGATGATATAAATATATATATACATAAATACATTATCATTATTATGTCATATATTTCATTATTATTCATTATATATACTTTATAATCATTTATGAAAGGGTAACATGGAGAATGAATCTCATCGCGTCGTGGAGACGATAATCTGTACGTACACACGAGGGATGATATCGTTCCCATATTTATTGAATGGAATTGGAGTGAATGATATAATATCTTAGAATCAGTATTATTTTATAATAATCATATGTAGTTATTCTTTACACCATTATACCCATCCAAGTTAGGTGGTGGTGGAAAAACAGATGGCGTGGAGACGATATTCGGTACGTATGCACGCACGGTGATTTCGTTTTCCATAGGATGGATAGAAGGTGAAATAATGTTGTTTCATATTTATAATTACATATAAGTATATGATTGATACTTATGTTATTAATTCATAATGAAACAACTAAAGAAGAAGAAGTAGAAGAAGAAATAAATTTGAAAGAATCGGTAACAGATATTACCTCTTCTTCGACACACCTCTTTGAAACCTCCTCTTATGGAACAAAAATTGGTCTTTGAAGAAGACCAGGACCTCTAGATTATTTATAGGGAAGTTGATAAGGGAAATGTGAAGGGGTTGGCTGATCTTGAAGTCTCAAAGTTGTGTAAATATGAGAGGGAGGAGGTGCCCTTTTATAAGGGAGGAGAGGGGCACCTTTGGAATCCTAAAAAATATTAGATTAATATAAATTCAAAACCCACATAAAAACATCAAAAAATGACAAAATTCTAAGATTAGATGATATTGGTTTGTAATATAATTAACCAATAAAATTTAGACATGTTATGATTTTATTTTAAACCTTATCATTTTGATTTATCCTTATTTAATCTATTTAATTTTATTTGTGGTAATAAAATTATAAATTATAAATGGTTATAAATAATCACTTATGTGTTGTCAATTTTCCATAATTGGATACTTTTTGACATTATAAACTATATAAATTTCAATTTTTAAATTTTAAATATTCTTGTGATTTTTAATGAATTTAATAATATGTTATTTTTATAAAATAACAACAGTATCAATTTTGACACTATTCATTTATTTGAATTTAAATAAAATCCACAAAGAGGATATATTCGAAATAAAATGTTTAGTAGGTTTCTAATATGTCATATAAATCTATAAAATTATTGGAGAAAATTAAATAGTTCATATAATATTTATTTTAATATTTTTAAATCCATTTATGTGATATTTCTCTTTATAAAATAATTACTACAACATTTTTTTATAAATATTTAATATACTTATTTGTTGCATAAAAATTTAAAATAAAATACACTTATGAAGATATATATTATATATTTCATAATAATAATTTTAGTCGGATATATCTTCTAAAACACCCAACTTTTAAAATGTTATATTTATTAAATTATGAAGGTGACAACTTTGACATTATTTAAAATAAAATAATATAAGTGTTATAATCACTTTTATAAGACTCCAAAAGGTTATATATTAGGTAATTGTAAGATTATGGTGTAGATATACACTACCAATAAGTTTTGGTCAGGTTTGTGGGGCTTTTAATGGGTATTATTATTTCAATAAAAACTATATTACTGATTTTTCACTTAATAAATAATTTCTGCATCATTAATGTATCAAAATTAATGACCATTATTTAATCCTAAAAAATTGTAAATAAATTATCATGATGTATATAATTTTATTATATTTCTGGAGACTATTCATGTTCTAAGTTTTATGAAGTTTATCACTAAATTATAATTATTATACTTATAAGATTTAAGAGAGTGACATGTTGTCACTTTCTTTGGTTTTAATAATAATTAAATTATTTTCATGGTCAAAATTCCATAAAATGAATCTAATCCGACCCTTAGGTGATATGGGTCTACCTTTAGCCATCCAATAGAATTTTGGCATGTGTTAGGGTAATTTTATAATATTATATTTACCTTTAATTACCCGATTAACCTTTAACTATGGTAAATAAAATATACCGTAGTTACTATTCATAATTCCCAAAAATAAAAATTAGCATAATAACATAATTTTGACCCACTGATTCCATATATATAATCCATAATTTAAAATTCAATACACAAAAGTTTCAGAAATTAAATTAAAATTAATCTCGTTGTCGAATGAAAACGGGTTTTTGTTTAAAACATTGCAAAAGATTGAATTGATTTAACCTACGAATTCAATTTAAAATCAATGCTAATGACATAAATTATATTAAATCGTAAAAATATATTCTATTTATTTTTTTAAACCATTCAATATTATAATTTATCCATATAAATTATTACGATTAAAAAATTTGTTTTTAATTAAAATATAGTGTGTTTTTACTATTCATTAAAATATGAAAATTATCAGAAAAATATCAAAACTTTATCCAATGTAAATTTTTAAATCCTGATTCAAAAGATGAATTTTATTTTGTAAAATTTAACTTATAACATTTTCAAATATTATATTTAAAATGGATGTGCCATCAAAAGGCAGAAAAAATGTATTTTTTTAAAAATACTTATTTTACCCAAATTTTTTTTTTGTTCTCATACAATGTTCTAGAAATTGTGTAAGATGAATAATAATGTTATAAAATTCAAAATTTAGTTAAAACTATTTATAATGGCTAGTTTATAATAATATTATAACCATATATCGTTGTATAATGAAACTCGATATTGCATACAACACATGCTATCATGGAAGGTCGTGATTGCGTGTAATGCAAACCAAGTCAGGGTTGCATGTAGTGCACGACTCCTTTGTTGTTTCGTATAAAAAAATCCATCCATATTTCATTTATACATTGAATATATATATATACACTCAATGTTGCATAGAATAACTACTATCAAACAAACATGAAATTGTGTGTAACACGATCCAAGATTAGTGTTGCGTATACTGCAAGCTAATATGGTGTTACGTATAGCGCAAGATAATCTTGGTGTAGCGTACAATAGAAGATATGAAAGAAATTTAAAAAATATCTTATAAAATCTCGGGTTGTTACATTCTACCCCCCTTAAAATGAATTTCTCCCTCAAAATTCGTCGGGGTTATAAATGGTTTATTACATGAAAGTTTCTTTCATAGAAACCCTCATCGAAAAAAAGAATACCAAAAATTATCTTTAAAAACTAAAGTATAGAACATAACGGTTACCCAAATTAGCTAATCACTGGGTTTCCATATAAGATAACATAAGTGAAAATATGGATATGGAAGAGATATATAACCATTAAGTTATAATGGAGAGTGGTAGAGGACATAGCTATGATTAAGCCAACAGTCACAAAGCCATAAATTTGTGATGATACAAGTTTCCATCTGATTCATTGGATATAAGGACACTAGGACAACATTTTTTTTGTATTCAAGATCATTTCCCTAATGTTGAAGAAATTGGAATTAGAAGAAATACGTTCTTGATTTCGGTACAATCTCACTGTTGGTCGTTCCTTGGACAATTTCCACTTCATCTCTTAAAGAAATGAATTTTAATTTTTCATTTGCAAAGTGTTTGCAGATCATTTGATAGAATGACATGTCATTCCATCTGTCTCAAACAAATTTTTTTCAAAAGTTTTCAAATAATAATAAGTCCATCTATAATGAGATTAATCGTATATGATTTCAGAAATCGACTTATACTTCATCTATCATATCGCTTAATAAAATGAAATTAGTTTCTACTAACCAGGGACTTCCTGTAGGCTAGTGGTTGGTGATAAAGGCCAGTTGCACTTTGGTTGTGGGTCCAATTCCCACAGCCTTGTCCGACGCAATGGGTTGTCGTCCGTCAAACAGGTTGTCCTTTTTCTAAAACTACATGACTATAATATCCCATCAATAATATCGAAAAAATTTATATACTTAAACAATACTAACTTATGTCCAACATAATCCATTCCAATATTTAGGCTTATCTAAAATACTTCGGTCCAAGCTCATAGTATAAAGAAAATGATTACTTGAAATGTCACATAACAATCATGTGAATGCCATCATTTATCCCCCATATATCATAAGATATATCTTGTTGGACAAATTACAAACATGTGAATACCTTAATCATGCATTCTCTTAAAAAAATGGAAACCCATTTAACCATAGTGAAAACATGAATGCTGTCAAAAGATAACTATTTCCACATACTAAAATCCCAAAATTTCTATATACTCAAACCATGATATCACTTTGTCCTTATTTTAGTCATGATCTCATGATTACTATCAAACATATTATTTTCTCTTTATCCGCATATCATCTTCCTTCCAAAAATATCTGAATACCTTTCATGGTTACCGGTACCATTCAACATATACTTTGAAATAATTTAGGAAAAAAATAGTGTAACAATCCTTAAATTATTGTTTATTCCATAGTACCATACAACATAACTCTTGATAAACATACAATCATTCCACTAACTTCTTAAACAATTGACTGAGCTTCAACACTTCTTTCATCTCATATATCATTTGTAGTCTCCTCATCATCATCCACATAAATACTACCCATATGGCCATGCAAATTCTCTTCATGAGATTTACCTTAGGGCATTGGTTTTCATAATGCCCATACATTCCACATTTAAAACATATAATCATTGTTGATGTCGTAGCAATACCATTATCCTTCTTCATTGTGTTAACTGAACCATTTCCTTTGAACTTTCTGGATTTTTGTCCTTCTGTTCCACAATTAAAGCATCTTCCAGCTCCTTTGAAACATTCTACCTGATGCTTGTTCCCACATGATTTACATGAGGGGAATTGAACTTTTTTTCCTCTATGATCATCATGAAACTCCATATTTCTCTTATTAGCAGAGTCAGGAAACATACCAAAGTTGAGATTATTAATCATATTATGATATTGCTGATTAGTCATAATAACGATATGTGGACCTCCAAATCCAATTTCATTTGGATGATCATGAATAATATCATACCATTGTCCATCATATCAACCATTATTGTGAATATTCTTGTTTCCATCCGTTTTCTAAAACCCAAAAAGAATAGTGTGAGAGGAAAAAATCATGATTGGAAAACAACATAATAAAGTGGGAGTAACTTAAATATATAACATCTTAGGTTTAATTCTAACATTGTTACTGTAATTATAGGACTATAACCTATATGTATATTTATCCTTAGGAACATCCCTAGACATACCTTAGAAATATCTTTAGGGATCTCACTAAAGTTTTCGCATCCTAGTTTCCAAAGGTTAACTAAAATGTTCCGCTGATACCAACTGTAGAGTCCCAAAGCTTTACGTACATGGAAATTAAATTACTTTTGCATAATACTTAGTACATAACAAAAATAGACACACAATGACCATAATAGTTTAGTGACTTTGGAAACTTGGAATGTAATCTTCTATTCCTGGTGAAAGATCTTCAACATCTACCATAAAGATCTTCCCCTTTTTTTCAAACCTAAACCCTTTATTTATATCCTGGGGAAAAGAAAACATAAAAATGGTGAGCTCAAATGCTCAGTAAGGGTAATCATGGAGAAAATAAAACAAACCATATACATTTTAACATAAAAACATGAACATAATGTTTAAACATCGAATTCTTGAGCAATGACATAAAACATGGAAGTACGTAAGGCATAGATCAAAATAGAACATCAATCATGATAAAATAGCTTGTAAATAAAACTTGTAATTGTGGAAAAACAATAAGCACATGATATTATTTCCATAGTATCCGAGGCATTGCTGCCAAGAACATCTTAGTAGAAGAAGTCCCTTTCTGAATCGAGTTCACTCCTCATTCCTGTCCTGTATTACTAACCAGATTAACTTTCCATTCCACCCATGTCTATCTCATGAGATATAAATATTTACCAAATGAATTGGAGGGAGATATAGGTTTCACCCATCTCATAATGAAATCATTCTTACTTGTGCCTCAAAATAAACATTCATCATTCATAATAACCCAACGAATAAAATGGGTTTCATAAACATCATCACATAATCATATAATCCATATAAAATAAATGGATATCATTTCATTATAAGAAAAGTGAAACCATGTAAATCATAGAGACATGATACCTGAAACATACACATATGAAAAAATGTCATCTTAGATGAAAAATGGTATTGATAAAACACATGAAATGAATTCTTGTGGAAAATATCCCTTCTTATTCAAAATAAATTTATTTTCACAAAATGTCATGAAATTTTAAAAGAAAAATATTTTCATGAAAATAGTCATGGACTCTTTTGGATGAATCTTAATGAAAATAAGGCTTTATAAAACCGTAAAAATCCATTCATTCCATATACGTTAAAAAAACTCTTCTCGTACTTTTGTCGGAAAAGTCAAAAAGTACCTTGTAGTGTAAATGAAAGAAAGATTCCTTCCATACCATGGGGTAAAAGTAAAAATGGGTAAAAAGAAATTTAAAAATACATGAAAACACTTTTATAAAACATGGTCATGGATGATAGAAATAACCCCAGTAAATACTTAGGAATAAGCAATCTCAGATAAAAATGAGATTTGAAAAATTATCCCTTAACTTAGGTCTAATATGCTTTGTACGTATCCGAACCTCCTGTATAATGATTTAAATAATGTCATTAACTTATTAAAGAATCATATTAATTTTTATGATATCATATATGGTTCACTTATGACTTTAAATTACCGGTTCTTTTGTAAATTCCATGTTAAATCACCATTTTGGACAAAATCGTTTCATTTATCGTACGTGTTTCGACTTGTTGTTCTTGATATTTTTACTTATATACTGATTTAAATAATTCCCTAATGTAAAACATGATTTATATATAATATATATTCAGCATATACATATATATATATGATAGATCGATAAATGGAATGAAATACAACGTTCATGGAGACGGTAGGCCGTACGTACGCATTAACACTGTTTTCATTTCCTTATTGAATTGAATGAAATTAAGTAGATGATATATATATATATATATAAATAAATAAAGTATCATTATTATGTCATATATTTTATTATTATTCATTATATATACTTTATAATCATTCATGAAAGGTTAACATGGAGAATGACTCTCATCGCGTCATGGATACTGTAATCCGTACCTACGCATGAGCGATGATATCATTCCCATATTTATTCAATGGAATTGGAGTGAATGATATCATAACTTTGAATCATTATTATGTTATAATAATCATATGGAGTTATTATTTACATCATTATACCCATCCAAGTCAGGTGGTGGTGGAAAAACATAGTACACCACGACGTGGAGACGGTATTCCGTACGTACGCACGCGCGGTGATTTTGTTTTTCTTAGAATGGATAGAAGGTGAAATAGGGTTGTTTCATATTTATAATATCATATTAGTATATTATTGATACTAATGTTATTAATTCATAATGAAACAACTAAAGAAGAAGAAGTATAATAAGAAATAAATTTGAATGAATCGGTAACAGATATTACCTCTTCTTCGACACGCCTCTTTGAAACCTCCTCTTAGGGCACGAAAATTGGTCTTTGAAGAAGACCAGGACCTCTAGAAAATTTCTAGAGAATTTGAGAAGGAAAATGGGCAGGGTTTGGATGAGCTTGAAGGCTCAATGTTGTGTAAAGATGAGAGGGAGGAGGTTCCCTTTTATAAGGGAGGAGAGGGGCACCTTTGGAATCCTCAAAAATATTAGTTTAATATAAATTCAAACCCACATAAAAACATCCAAAAATGACTCAATTCAAATATCAGAAGATATATGGTTTTAATAAAATTAACCAAACAAATTTAGACATGTTTTGATTTTATTTTAAACATTATCATTTTGATTGACCCTTATTTAATCTATTTAATTTTATTTGTGGTAATAAAATTCTAAATTTTAAATGGTTATAAATAATCACTTATGTGTTGTGAATTTTCCATAATTGGATAATTTTTTACATTTTAGACTATATAAATTTCAATTTTCAATTTTTAAATGTTCTTGTGATTTTTAAACAATTTAATAATATGTTATTTTTATAAAATAACAATAGTGTCAGTTTTGACACTATTCATTTATTTGAATTTAAATAAAATACACACAGAGGATATATTCTAAATAAAATATTTTATAGGTTTTTAAATTGTAATATACATCTATAAAATTAGTGAATAACGTTAAATAGTTCATATAATATTTATTTTAATAATTTTAAAACCATTTATGTTATATTTCTCTTAATAAAATAATTACTACAGAATTTTTGTATAAATATATAATATACTTATTTGTTGTATAAAAATTAAAAATAAAAGACTAGTATGAAGATATATATATTATATATTTCATAGGAATACTTTTAGTCGGATTTATCTTCTAAAAAACCCACCTTTTGAAATGTTATATTTTTAGAATTATGAAGGTGACAACATTGACATTATTTAAAATAAAATAATATAAGTATCATAATCACTTTTATAAGACTCCAAATGGTTATATATTAAGTAATTTGATGATTATGGTGTATATATACACTACCAATAAGTATTGGTCAGGTTTGTGGGCCTTTGAATGGGTATTATTATTTCAATAAAAACTATATTACTGATTTTTCTCTTAATAAATAATTTTTGCATCATTAATGTATCACCATTAATGACCATTATTTATTCCCTAAAAATTATAAATAAATTATCATGATGTAGATAATTTTATTAGATTTCTGGATACTATTCACGTTTGAATTTTAATGAAGGTTATCACCAAATTAAAATTATTATACTTATAAAATTTAAGAGAGTGACATGTTGTCACTTTCTTTGGTTTTAATAATAATTAAATTATTTTCATGGTAAAAATTCAATAAAATGAATCTAATTGGACCATTAGGTGATATGGGTCTAATTTTAGCCAGCCAATATAATTTTTTCATGTGTTAGGGTAATTTTATAATAATATATTTACCCTTAATTACCTGATTTTCCTTTAACTATGGAAAATAAAATTTACTGTAGTTACTATTTATAATTCCCAAAAATAAAAAGTATCCTATTAATATAATTTGGACCCACTGATTCCAAATATGAAATCCATTTTTTCAAATTCAAAACACAGAAGTTGCAGAAATTAAATTAAAATTAATCCCATTGTCGAATGAAAAAGAGTTTTTGTTTAAAACATTGCAAAAGATTGAATTGATTTAACCTACGAATTCAATGTAAAATCAATGCTAATGACATACATTATATTAAATGGTAAACATATATTATATTTATACTTAAAACCATTAAATATTATAATTTAACCATATAAATTATTACGATGAAAAAAGTTGTTTTTAATTAAAATATATCGTGTTTTTACTATTCATTAAAATATGAAAGTTATCAGAAAAATATCAAAACATTATCCAATGTAAATTTTTATATCCTGATTCAAAAGAAGAATTTTATTTTATAAAATTTAACTTATAAACTTTTAAAAAATTATATTTAAAATGGGTGCGCCATCAAAAGGTGGCAAAACTGCATTTTTTGAAAAATACTTATTTTACCTGAAAAAAATTTATTTTGTTCTCATACCATGTTCTAGAAAATGTGTATGATGAATAATAATGTTATAAAATTCATAATTTAGTTAATACTATTCATAACGGATAGTTTATAATAATATGATAACCATATATTGTTGTTTAGTGAAACTCAGTATTACGTGTAACATACGCTATCGTGGAAGGTCGCGATTGCGGGTAATACAAGCCAAGTCAGGGTTGCATGTAGTGCACGACTCCTTTGTTTTTGCGTATAACAAAATCCAACCATATTTCATTTATACATTGAATATATATATATATACACTCAATGTTGCGTAGAATAACTACTATCAAACAAACATGAAATTGTGTGTAACACGATCCAAGATTAGTGTTGCGTATACTGAAAGCTAATACGGTGTTGCGTATAGCACAAGATAATCTTGGTGTAGCATACAACAGAAGATATAAAAGAAATTAAAAAATATATATCTTATAAAATATCTGGTTGTTACATTATACCTCCTTCTCACTCATTTATTTCTATGTCCTCCTCTCCCCTACCCCTTCTCGCAATTCCCTATGATTCTTGGATTTATTTCTCTAATTATTATTTCTAATTTGTAATAAATAAATATGGTGATGGTTTTCTCAATGAAATTTCCAAATGGAATTTTTGATTTCTATAATGAATGTTTCTTATTGTGGATTGTGTGGCTGTTCAATCCATACATTGACATCAATTTCCTTATAATTCTCCTCGATAGATTTGGATTAGTGGTAACAAGGTGTTTTTGGATTATATGGTTTGGTGTTCTACAATTTTCCAGGAGCTCAATAAGTTGAGTTGTAAAATTTCTACCGAGACCTCAATTTCCTTTGCACCAAACATAGTTGGATCTCAGGTAGTGGTAACAATGAGGTTTTGGTATGTGGGATTTGGTGTCTGTTGGATTTATATGCATGTTTTGAGTAATTTATATTATATTAAGACAATTTTGGTTTCCATTCTCTTCACAGAAGGTGATTTTATGAGGTGGCATAAGCAAAGTCAATGGAGTTGGTTTTGGTTCAACATACCTTTATTCAGTGTTTCTTCCTGAAAGTTATCAAAGATGGTTTGCTGGTATTTTCTATGGAAACTGATATGTTTTATCCATGTCTAGAAATGTATGTACCTTGTTTTTTTCTATTAATGTTAATTCCTGGCATTGTTGTCCAATGTTTGTGTTGTTCATGATGGTTCAACGATGTTGAGATTTTATTCTGATGTGGTGGGACCGATCTATGTTGATTTTTTGAATCTATGGTGGAAAATTTCTAGAGAATCTCACCTATATTACGATGTCTGCGATGGTGAGAGATTCTGTCAGTGGTATAACTTGAGGTAACTCTCATGTAGAGGGTTTCTATTGGTGGTTTGGATATAATGGGTGGGTCCTACTTTATTTTCATTAATTTGGTGTGGTTTTTTAAGATTTTATTTTAAAATATGGATAGATTGGTTTGAATGAGTAAAATGTGATGGTATTGTCCCTTTTTATTTTCATTATTAAGATGTGGTTTTTATTGATAGAATTTTAAAATTTAGCTAGACTTGTTTGAATCTGTTAAATTTGAAGTTACCACTTAACCACAATATGGATTTAAAATAAAAAAAGACTTTGATGTCTTACTGGTCAACTGCCATGTCTATTTCACATAATCTCATGAGATACATCACATTACCCAATTCATTGGAGCATTATATATTTTCTAACACACCGATCACATCATAACATTTACATGAAATATATAATTCTGTGCACACCTGTCACATCAGAAATTTATATAATAATGCATGCCTCCTAGAAAATAAATCAATATTGGGCATAAAATAACCCATTAAAATGAATGTGTTTCATTTAATAAAATAAGACTTCATGAATAATAATTTTTAAGATAAAAATGGAATAAAATTCTTGTACTGGAATCATCAATCTTTATTGATTTATAAATAATCTCTATTGAAGTAAAATATGTGTTTTTTAGAAAGAAGTGTTCTTTTAGAAAAATATATATATTTTTCATAAACCCTAAATGGAAACATTTGTATCTCAAAATCGAAGAGGTATAAATAATTAAAAGAAATTCAAGGAACATTAAGTGAATATCCATTCTATAAATTGAGTGAAAGAGGGAAACCTACGGAACTAAAGTCGGGTTTGAGAATTCACTTTACCATAATTCCCACATCATTTAATCTCTTTTTATCCTCATGAATAAAAAAATATTTAATAAAAAATGAACCAGAAATGAATTATAGTGATTTTATAAAATTATTTACCAAATAAAATCATTGGATTATATTTCATAATTTCTCTAGATGAAATTTAATCATTTTGATATCTTGTTTTACTTAAAAATTTACTGTTTTGCAATGATTTCACTATTTTATTAAATGTAATTTATGCATGAATATAATTAATTCTAGAAGCCTATAATACATATAATTAAATATTTATATATTATATATAATTCATATTGTCCCTCGATGAAGGTGGTTATAATAATTTCCATGGCCACGTCATCGTAGGTGGATAACCGGCCCTGAATGGGACATTGTCTAAAGAGAGGAAAATAGAAGTATTCCATTTATATTTGTAATAAATATTCCAATTAAAGTAGGTTAACAACATATATATAAAAAATAAATTTAATTATAATCAATTTTTTAGTGCAAGGTTTTCAATGGAATAGTGTAATATAAGAAAAGTGAAAAATAAAAGAGGGGAGAGTAAATAGAGACATACTCACTCCTTGGTGTAGCTTCTCTTGTACAACACTATAACTCCTTTGTGATTGGAGTTGGATTTATCTAGAACGTACCAAATTATTTTAAGGGTATTTAGTGGGAGGATTTTTGTAGATATTAGGCTTTGTAAATGGTGGGAGGAGTGGTTTTCAAAGGGGATTTAGAGGGGTTATTTATACTTGAGGATGGTGGTATTTTTGGAATAAAAAATTGAATAAAATAATATATCAAAGGTAAAACATGTAATGGAGAATTTTTGACATCCTAAGTTATATATTAAAATAATATAATTATTTTATGTCTCTAAATCCATTTTTTAATTCAAATTCTTTAATTTATTAAAAATGAAATTGGGGAGAAAGAAAAATTAACATTTTAAGAAATCACTATTGAAATTAGGTTTTGGAATGTTTTTTTCAGGTTTGTAAATTGGTTTTATTTTATTTTAATGAAAAATTTATGAAATTAAAAATAACATGGCCAAATTTAATGTTATAGAAAGTATTATGTCACAATAACATCATAAAATATGTAATTTAAGATATACTAGATATGTGAAAAATTGTATTTTTACTGTTCACTTGAAAATTAATGTATTTCCACAAATTACCCAAAAATCACCATTGGATAATTTGGACATCCTAATTCAAAAAAAGAGATCCTATGAATAAACATTATTTTATATATATGATAAATTTAATTAATATTTAAAAATTCATTTATTTGAAACGAATACTGATTTTAATATTATTATCATTTTTATGACACTTAAAAAAATTTACAATGGCCATATAAAATAATATTATAACTATAAGACAAAAAAATATTATTTTATGAATCTTTTTTCGGGAAATAATTTTATTTATAAATAATTTTATTAATAATAAATATATAAATAAATTTGTATGATTTATAAAAAATACCAGCACTCAATTAATAATTTTTAAAACATTTAATTACTTATAATTAATTATATAACATTATATCTTATAGGATGGGTAAATTGTATTTATACTTTCATAGGTGAGGTTAATATTCTATATGCTAGGTTACTATTCAAAATGGTCACATTATAATTCCAATGGTCAAGTTAGTATTCAATATATAAAGGTTCTTTAATTTCTGGAAATACTTTTTATTTCATTTATTCATCATTTATAATGTCTGTATTATCTTCTGAAAGTGATTTTATGAGAAAGGAATTTCCATTGATGAAAATTTCGATCATTACAATGATCATATATATAATTTTATTTAAACAATTTATATATTATTTTGAATAGTATAATTTATATTTAAATTTAAAATAATGATATTCATCTTTCCATTATAATCATTGAAAAATGGAAATTTTACTCATGCCTAGGTATGCCCTTCAGTTTCTATGATTATAATGTACCACATTTTTCATAGCCGTTGTTAATGAATTGTTTTAAAATTATAAATTTTCTATAAATATGATCATAATATCATGGTTATTATTCTCTATATTATGGATTAATGTAACCTTTTACCACCATTATCATATCAAAGCCATTTTGATTTTTTGTTCCGTATTATAAATGTTTCCAACATAGAATAAGCAAAATAAGTAATGAAATATGAATTTGTAATAAATTAAAAAATAATTTATGATAACATAATATATCTAGAATTATGTTCTCAAGCATGTAAATAATTGATTTATGTTTATTATAAATGAGTTAAAGGACATCCATGTAATGACCAGACTAAATTCAAGGGATTATGTCTTAATTTAATTTCATTGAGGCATTTTTTGATGTTATGATCCTAAT
Source organism: Viscum album (assembly GCA_963277665.1). Taxonomy (NCBI): domain Eukaryota; kingdom Viridiplantae; phylum Streptophyta; class Magnoliopsida; order Santalales; family Viscaceae; genus Viscum; species Viscum album. The sequence continues at coordinate 1,849,281,369 of OY728150.1, forward strand.
TGTTTTTATATTTTTTATATACTACAACATATTTCTCTTATGTAATGAATCTTATGTAATTTATAATATTTTATGTTTTTATTGAATTACTTCATCCATGGGGTTTTGGATTGAATTATAAAAAGTAATAATGATTTTATTAATTGAATTTATAATCATTGGGTTCTAACATTTCTCCATTGTATTTTTGATGAAATAATTATGTTTGAATAGATATCAATGCTATATTATTGTATATATAAGGATTATTTTTTGTGCCTAAATTTTATACTCAGAATATCTTCATTGATAATTTCTAAAGTAAATGACATGATATTTGTAAGGATAATTCATCTCAAATTATCATTATTTAGGGAATACATTTATGATATAAAACTGTATTAAATTAGGAGGTGTATATACATCCAAATTGAAATGTTATATCATAAATCAAAATTTTTTCATGATCAATATTATTTAATTTGATATTATTATTTCAATGGGAATATAATTAAAAATTCAAAAAATTGAAAAAGGATTTATGTTATAATATCATTTCCACCTGAGATTTTTTATGTTCAAATTAATTTTTGGGAAATCAATTGAAATTATTTTATAAAAAAACATTTTATCAAAGGATTTTGAATTTGGTTTACATGTTTATTTGTATTTCCTCATTATTGAACAATGAACCATCAAGTATGTTCTTTTAAAGTGCCACCTATAGCATCTGGTTACTATTTACATATACTCTTCAACACTTCTTTTTATCATTCTTGAAGTGGGGTTCATCTCAAGAATTTTTGGGAAAAGGTTTTTTTTATTTTTTAATTTTTGGGTTGTGCACGGTTGGCACAAGGATTTCCCATAACAAGTTCCCCCCTAGTAGAAACCATGAAAATCTAAATATGGGGGGATTGAATGGTTTGTGGAGAGTGTCAACAACCATGCACCTGGGAAGTAGAAACCATGAACCCCATTATAGGTGCACAAAGTTTTGGTGAACTATTTAAAAAATATGTTACCCTCCCCAGCTAACCATGAACGAAATACCTTTTATTTTTGTAAAATATTTTAAAAATTCCCTAACTGACGTAAAACCTATCACTCATCCCTACATTGGTGTATTATGAAATCCTTCTACATGAGATCTCTTAAAACCCATTATGGATCCTCCAAACCCCCACCTATGTGGATCAAAGACTGGATATCCTCTTTTGTTCCCTCTTTAGTAAATATTCTTCCCACAATACCTATCTCCCATTCTCTCATTACTTACTACAAAAGTTTTGATAGATCATATTTTTGTTGATGGATCTAAACTCCTTTGTTTTGGATGATGAATATAGGTTGGATTCAATGATCTATTTTTCCAATATATTCATTGGAAAATCCAATTGGTGTTTTTGTGATATGTGATCATTATGATAAATTTAGTTTGTTCTGTTGAGATTTTCCATATAATAATATCATGATTATCATAATTTATTTACGTTATTTCAAATAAAATATTGAAACTTAATTTGGGTAAAATAGCAATTTTAAATTTTATTGGATTGAATTTTTGGGACCCCCAACCACCAAAATCCAATGGAATTGGAAATTGGGGAGTTAATTGAATTTGATATAAATTGTGTATTTGATTTTTTGGTTGAATTTTGAGAAAAATTACTATTTTTTTTATTTCAATATAAGATTTTATTTAACCTGATAATTGAATTAATTGATCAAAAAACCATGTATTATATTTAAATGAAAAAATATAATATTGAAATGGAAAATGATGTGATTATATTTAAAAAAAATTAAAAATAGATTCAAATTATTGATTGATTGATTGAGAACATGTGTGTTTTGGTAGTTCTAATTATTTGGGACACAAATACAAGGATGGTAATTCCATGGAAAAGGATTGACACATTACAACTCTAACAAAAAATATACTTCGGTAGATCTTATCTCTTGTGGGGCATTGTTGGGTCCTATTAGTCCAGAGCTAGAGGGATGTTTTTTCACATTATCATGACTGCATATAAAAGTATGTGGGGATATATTACTAGAAATTATCATGTTGTAGGGTAGATGACCATGTTACTTATTGTGATTGATTTTAAATATATACTCCAACGATTGTAAAACTATGTTACTCATTTTTTGTGAATTATGTAATCTATCTTATATAAAATAGTTACATTTGTAATATTTTGAAATGTTTCCATCAGTTGAAATGAATGAAATGTTTTGATTAAAATATGAAATTTTATTGCAATGCATCTTTTGATAAGAAAAATTGAAAGGTTAATTTGATTTATTTGATATGGATTTTTGTTTTGTAAAACAATGTAAGACCATATTTGGATTTATTATTACAACCTACCTTTTCCTTCGACCATTTATTGATTTTCTCCTTTAATGTTCAATTAAGGAGAAAGGGCCACATTGAGGTGGTATTTTTGTTGATAATTTGGTCATGGAGTGTGGATTCCTTCATATTGTTTGAGTTTTATCTCCTTTTTTAGTACTTGATCATGAATTTTTTGGGGTTTTATATACCTATTTGAAACTGGGTACAATTCTCCATTTATAGTTTTTCTTTTGATCATACAGATATGTATATATCTCTTTCATTTCGTTTCCTTAAAAATCATTCCAACATCCATTTTTTATGATATCTGGTACTAGTCACAAACCAATGGGGTCGGTAATTCCCTTCAAGATATGTGAGATCCTACTCAGGTATATGATTACCCAGGTATCCAGGCTATTCCACAAAAAATTGGTATTATAAGTGCTAGTTAAGTATCATTATTTGATGTCAGTATACATTTGAGAAAGGTTTTTAGGACATAACAGGTAGTTGTGCATGAGTTTCTGACCATCTCTCACCATGATGAGACTTATTTCACCATGGTTGGTGTGGAAAATATGTATTAAGGATGATTTCTAGTCTTTTCCATGATTTATATTTGTATTGGATGAAATAAAAATATTTTTTATCCATCCAATGAGATTAATTTCCATACTGATGTTATTGATGTATAAATATAAATAATCTTATAATTTCTTTAATGTAATCAGTTAATTTTTTGTAGCTTTGTTCCTTCCAGAAGAAATGATAATATGATCCTGGAGGAATCTACATGTAAACCACTATGAAAGAATCTTCTCATGGACTAGAATATAATTGATATTATTGTGTATATTTTCTTAGATATAGGACAAACACCTCCTCCCATTCCCATTTAGTATTCAGTTGTGGAACCTCGGTGGGATGAATCAATTATTCCTCCAAATGAGTTCCTTCATGAGAAACCACCAAATTTATAAGGCTCCAATTATCCTCAAGAGGATGAGGAATTGATGAGAAAGACATATCATCTCTTTTAATTCACATTAAAAATCAATGATATTTAGATAAAGTGTACTACCATTATGCTATATGAACCATTTATGATATGGTGGGATACTATGTAGAAAACAAATAGGAATGAGTATTTATAATGGAAGAATAATAATGATCATTTCACTGATCATTTATATCTAAAGTCAATGATGTTGGAAAAGGATATTTTGTTTTCCCAACCTAAGTAGAACAACATGACCACCACTAAGTATAAAACTTTCTTTGCTGATCTCATATATATTGAACATTATATTGTATAAAATAATATGATAAATTCTTGATGGCCTGATATGGGAATTTAATCAAATATTTATTCTCATGTTTTCTTGTAGAATCTCTTTCCATATGCTGATGTCCTTGATAGTGTTGATGGTCGAACATGATCTGGTTGGTATGTCCTGTTTAATGAGAGTTCCCCTTTCTCGCATTATATGTTCTTTGAGATCATTATAATGATTGATAACACATTATGAGACTCATGGTTGATATATATAGTAGTATTTTACTTGATCTTATGTAGTACCTGACAGAGACCCCTTTATTTGATAGCAGGGTGGTAATCTAGGGAACATGAAATGGGGTTATAATGTGGAACTGAAGATATAATGTTCTTTCTAACACTCAGGTTTCTTAATAAATTTCGGACATATCTATTCTTCTCCCCATAGTGTAATGAGATAATCAAATACAAAGATAGTGCAATTATATGCTCATAAAACTAAGGTTTATGTACCATAGGAATCCTGATTAGAGCATATTTATGTAGTGGAAGAGTCTCTAAAGGAAGAATATATGGTTTCTCTGACAGTCTGGGGTATCATAATTATAGCATCATCTTTAGTGACTACATTATTTGATACTTGTACATCAAATTCATTCATTTGGACTTCTATTGTTAATCATATATATCATCCTAAGTTGATTTTATCTTATATAATCTATATTACCACACCCCTCTAAACAAAGAGAGAGAAGGGTCTTTAAGGGTCCATTTTTTTCTTCTCTCTATCAGAGATTGATATTTCTAGGTATTTTATGGTTCTCATTATAAAACCTCTTCATGTTATTTTTAAAATGAATTGGATCATTTATAATAATTATTAAATTGGTTATTATCTATGATGGTACTCCTTTATGGAACCCAATGTGGTGTTCCATGCCTTTAATGTAGAAAGTGACCTAGGGTCGAGTAGCACAAGAACTTATTATATAGATTTATAGAAATTTATATCTGTGTTTTCTTTTTATCTGGAGAAAGAATCCCTGAGTGATGATCTCCCTCTAGTTTTATTGAATTTTTTAAAGTTTTACAATTTTAATTATCAATTTTACAACCATTAAAGGAGGTTCAGTTCTCTATTAAATTAGTGTTTGGTAATGAAATTGTATATATTCCTTCTAACCACATGTAACTAACAGAAATGAAATATTTGAATACACAGTTGGATGAAATTTTGGAGAAAGGATTTATACGCCGAAGTGTGTCACTTTCAGCACTGTCTATTATCTTTCAAAGTAAATTTGATTGGTCACTTTACATTTTTGTTGATTATTGGAAACGAAATCATGTTACTGTAATGAAAAAGTATCTATTTCAATTAAATTATGATCTAATTAACAATTTGAAATGTGAAATGTGGTTTTCAACGATTGATCATTGATCTGGTTATCACAAGTTAAAAATAAAAAAAAATCATTTTGAAAACCAACATATAGATAGGGTAAGGACAGTATTATGACCATTTCATGCCATATGTTCTATCCAATGCTCATTTATCATTTATTTCTATGATGAATAGTCTTTTCCCAATGTATCTTGATAAATTGAAAGGGGTCACTTTGGATTAAATCCTTTTTTACTCTATGTATGAGGAGGAAAATGTGCATCATCTGATAGAAGTTCTGGATTTGTTGATAAAACACCAACATTATTTCAAACTATAAAAATGTGATTTATGGATTTTTGAGGTTATGTTATATGTTCACGTGGTGTTAGAACATGGTATCTCAATTGATCGCATGAAGGTGAAAGTTGTTATGACATCGGAAAACTGATAAAATATTTTTGATATTTGGAGCTTATTGGGTTTGACATGGTATTATAATTATTTTATAAAATACTTCTAAAAGTTGGTTTCTCAAAATATATCTCTCCCTAATAAGAGAGTGGAGTATATTGGGATGATAAATGTACGAGTTCTTTTGTTAAGATAAAAACACATTTGACAACCTCACAATTTGTGACTTTTTGAGAGGCTAGGCTGGGTTGTATGGTCATCAATGATGTATCAGGTTCAGTTTCTGATTTTATTATAATGTAGGGATATTAATTAATATATTATTGATCTCACAAGCTGAGTCCAAACAAGAATAATTTCCTAACCCATTACATTGAACTCATAGATGTGATGCGTTCACATAAGAGTGGGTGGAATTTTATTTTGTAAAAAGTACAAACTTGCTTTCTGAAAATAAGATATTAAGTTATATCTTCTATCAAACATGTTGTAATATAATCAATAGGCTTTGTTTGGAATACATGAAATATTTTTGTATTGATATTTTTAGCAGCATAAGGAAATATAATTCCTTTCTTTATACTTTGAGCAGGAATCTTCCGACCCAGAACAAGGAAGAATCAGCGGAATAGTGGATATTCATGCATATTTTTAGATAGTTGTATATTGAAGATTGAGAAACTGGGGATGTGGTTGTCTTGTACTGTGTTCATTTGACCTCTTCTCTTCTCTAGTTGATTATTAGGAACAATAGTTGATGATGAATTTTATATCATTAGTAAGTTTATTTAAGGTGGGGATACCATTTATGAGTGGTCTTTATCGACAGAGTGTATCATATATTTTCAGAATTGGTATGTTGTACATTTTCTTATAAGGAAAAATATGATGGTTGATTTCTATAATTCCCAGTGTATAGTGCACCAAGGAACCAAAAATTGTTCTATGAAATGAGGCCACGATTATGGTTTCCATGTATGAGATTTGATCTCACTGACTTTTTTTGATGATTCTATAAATGAGAAAGGGTCATGTATGAGCACCAGAGACCTCCGGTCTTACTACAGAAACATCCAGTAATGACATGGATATGGGATGAAATTTTTTATGGAGTTTTTTTGTGTTTCCTCATACACTAAGATTAAAGAATGTGACATGGTTTGTTCTTGATAAACTAACCAAATCAATTCACATTATATCCATTTGTGATACAAGAAATGTTTAAGAGTTGGAAAATCTCTATGTGGAAGATAAGGTTAATTTTTATGGTGTTCCAAATGATATATATTATATAATAAAGATACCCATTTTTGTGGTGGCCTTTAGGAAAAACTAGGAACTCTAGTTTTTTTAATACAAAATATCATTTGCTGATGGATATCCAGACTAAGAGGAATATAAATATTATTGAGGATATATGTCATGACTAAGTATTTGAGTTTTTTGGATATTTGGATTACCATTTGGGAGTGGTTATTTTTTCTTATAACAATAGTTACCATTCCATTATAAGAGTGGATCAATTTGAGGCCTTGTCCAGACACACTTTTAAATATTTATTGTGTTGTTCGGAGATTGGTGAATATTCCTTGGCTGGATAAAGCATGTTTCATGAGATGATATAAATTATTTAGTAAATTCATCAGATAATGATGATTTAATAATGATTTTATAATTCTTATGCTGATATTTATCATAGACCAGTTGAATTTTTAGTTGCTGATAAGGTGTTCATTGATGTTTCACATAGTTTGGGTCATCGACAAGTTACAAGGCAATAGAACATTGATCATAATTTTGGGGGATATTTTGATGTTGTTTAGTAGGAGGTGATTGTTTTACTATTTAACCCTTCTTCCACAATTGAAAATGATTCATAATTTGTTCCATGTATCGCAGTTGTGAAGGTTTCTTTTTAGATTTATATTATATTTTGAACTGGAGTGATCTTGATGTTAAACATGATCTATCCATGAATGAGAATCCATTTGGGATAGTCAATTTTGGAACCAAGGTACTTTGTGGATGGGTGAGACTTTCAGTTTTAGTTTTATAGAATTATGTTTCTAATACTCATGGGACTTGGGATAAAGTGTCATTAATAAGAGAGTAGTGGCCATATCTCTATGACGTGGAGAATTATTGAATGGATTTCTTAGGATATAAATTTTCTTTGATATATATTTTGTAACATATTCTTAGAGTTTTTAGGTACTCCTTGACCCTCATTTTTATAGAAATTTGATTTTGGTTTTTCTCAGTACGTTTCATAAAGTTGACATTTTTTGGGAAGTTCTTGGTTTTGAATGGTTGGTTCACGGTTACTCCAAACCATACACCCACCCAGTGGAATAGTCAAAACCTAAATATTGGGCCTTTTCATGGTTGGTGCGTAGTTTAAAAAACAATTCCCATATTATGAGGAAAACGTGCACCCAATTATATGGGTTCATGGTAAGTGTTCGATGTTTTAAAAACTAGATGCCCCTTCAAAACTAATAATGCACTCGAGGATTTTTATTTTATTGAAATATTTTAAACTTTCTGAAACCCCCATACAACAAAAATGCTGATCAAAAAAAAAATATTTTATGAAATTCTAGGTCATGGGGGATCTAAAGAACTCATTTTGGATCCTACACAACCCTTCCTAGGAGGATAAAAGCTTTGAGATCCACATTCAATCTCTTTTGGGTCGGAGTTATTTAACCAATCTTTAATTTTTTATATCCTTAATTTCTCATAATTTTTTGTTATATTAACATGTTATAAATTCATAGAGAATCATTTATCTGGGTTCTTTAATATAGGGTGAATTACATGATATGAGTTGGGTGTTGTGATATGGAATCCTTGTTATAAATGTAGGTTGTTTAGTTTATTATTTTCACATAATAATACGACTATTTTATTAATTGATTTAGATTATTTTAAATTAATTATGAAAAAACAATTTCGATGGGAATTGGATATTGAAATTAGATTGCCATAAATTTTAGGGAGAACCCCGATGTTGTGAATAGTTTTTTCTAATTTACTAAAACATCAAACCTAAATTTTCCTTGGGTATATAAGTGATAAAATATATCATTTTGATGATATATGTTTTTTTTTGAAAAAACAGAGTCTCATATATCAATATCATAACCCAAAAAATGTAATTTTTATGTTTTTTTCTTTAGATATGAGAGTGTAGGTTTGAGGATATTGCAATTGGTTTTTGTGTTGTGTTTAGAAATATTTGGAGATTATGATCTTTTCAAGTTCATTTATTTAATAGTTATGGACACCATCATATGGTTATGAGTTTAGGGTTGATAAAATGTTCAATGTAATATACTCCCCTTTTTATTATTTAAGTGATTGATTTTTTGGACGGTTAATGACATTTTGGGAGACATTTTATCAGGCTTATGTATATATATCACACTAGATTGACAAGAAGTATTATTTTAAGAGTCAGATTTATTTATATTTTAAGGAATATATGATCATAATTTTCAATAATGGTGATTCTGTTTATTTATTGAAATGAATAGAAATGATAGGAGAATATTTGATTAGGGAATATAGATTTTTTTGGTATTCGACAATTTTGGTGACTAATATTATTTAGAGAATTGTTAATTTTATCTTTGTTGAAAGATAGATAAAATTATTTTAATTTTTTTACTCAATCTTGGTTATGAATATTATGATGAATTTTAATGAATGTTATTTACAAAATTATTTTGTTTGAGTTTTCGATATTATTATTAACTTTTGGATAATAATTTATCATTTAATAATCGAAACTTTTATACATTTATTGAAATATAATTGCATTTATTTATGTTTTGGTTATTGTAAAAAGATATGATAAATAAATTTTTATTATTTTTTTTAATTATTTAAGTCATTAGAATTTGAATTTTTTCTTTCAGACATAACAAAAATTCATCCTAAATACCTATAATTTGGAGTGAGACATTAGTTTGTGGTGGTAGTTGATTAAATTATGGATTTCTCATTTTCAGGTAATTATATTTCCTTACATTTATATTTCCGATGATAAATTAATTTTTAAGCTCTAGGAAACGGCTCATGAATCAAAATGTTTTCATATTAAATATATTTTCCATCAATTGATGGTATGTTCAACCATCATAGATTTATGATTTTGTTTTTATAAAAATTCTCCCAACCATGTTCTATATCTTTATATATCAGACCTTGGTAATTATACTTCTCTTCTGCATTGATACTTTCATTTCCCTCCAATATTTTGTTATAGAGTGTAATCAAACCGCAAAATACTTTTATTCAAATATGAGAGGAATAACCTAGTTGTTAAATTGGAAGGTATGAATATGATTTATTTAATTTTGATATATATATAATGTTTCAAATAAATAAAAATATAATTATTAATGTATTCTAAATAAGAACTCAATTTTTCGTAAATCTATTTTGTCTCTCAATGACATGTTTTTTTTGAAAAAAAAAATTTTATTTATTGAGAGAAAATATTATTGTTAACTTACGAAACACTAATGAATTATATTTTAAAAACTAAATAACATTTTTTAAATAAATATATCAATATTATCACTTGGGAAAATTTGTGTATTTTTTTAAGAAGGCAGTTTTTGTAGTGAATAGTGACAATGCTATTTTTTATTCAAAACAATATTCTCATTTCAAGTATTGAAAAATTAAAATTATATTTGGGAATATTTTTTGATTTTAATTAAAAAAAATGATTTATAATAATCATATTATGATTTTTGAAGTCAATTTTATACTTGAATTTAATATGACAACATTTTATAATTAAAAATGACTTTTTTCTGAAAACTAGTTTTCGTTACGTTTTTTTTATATGATTTTAAATAAAATTATACAAATTTTATATTTTTAAATTCAAAAAATGGATTCCAAATTTGGAAACATGTGCTATATATTTTATAAATTTTGTACTTTTATTTTGGATAAATATGTATAATAATCGTAGAAATGTTTATTACCACGATAATGTGTATATTAGGTAATTAAGGGTTAAACATAACACAATAAGGAATAGAAAAGAACTCAAAAAATATCCTTATTTCTATTGGATGATTGAATTTCATCCATAATTATTCAATACTTTTTTATATGTCATTTTCATTCTATAGGTAGGTTATTATGAACATTAAATTATTTTATATAATGATGAGTAAGAATTGTAACACACATGTTTAGAATTACTATAATAATGTTAACATGAATATAACAAAAGGATAATTTTTCCTATGAAATTTATTTTTAATTCTAACAAATCTATCTTATTCAGGGAATATTTTTTAAATTTTTAGTGATGAAATAATTAAATTAAATACTTAGAAAACATTGATGCAATAATTATTCATTTAAAGGGGAAATAAAATATATAATAATAAAAATATTAAATGATGTATAATTTGAAATAAATTTGGTGACCCATGAAATATATATAGAAACATAACCTGACATAGATTTTTAAAAAAAATTATTTTATTTCATTATTTTCATTGTCTAATAAATGTAAATGTGAATGATTATAACTAAAATTTAAATTGTTGATATTATATAAAAATAATATTTTATTAAATGTTTTGAAATTAATAAAAAACATTTAATTATCTAATTTATTTTAAAATCAAATAAAATTACATACATGTTCCAATTATTGGATGTTTTTTTAATTTATAGTAAATATCTTGACCCCTGAGAGTAAAAAACCTTGTTTACATTATAACTGTAAAAGGGGATAATGGGGGGGGGATTTAAGGATAAAAATGTGATAAATTTTTTCAAAATGGGTTTTATGAGATTAATTATAATCATAAACATCTAATATATAAATATATTAAATTTTTATCAATTTGGATATCAAAATTAATTTACACATAATTAATATGTTAATAAAATCAATGAGTTCCCCTCACCTCCCATATAAAACGGAATCTCATAATCACATTTTATCACACTAAAAACCAATTATAATCATTAAATACCCTTCCATATAATTTTATAACAACCCTACCCATGTTATAAATTAATTAATTTGGGTAGAATACTAATTAGAGAGGTCTTGCGGTGTAAATCATTGGAGTTTTCCAATGAATTGAAATAGTTTTTAACCACATGTTTGGTTTTTTTTATTTGACCACGTACTTCACATTCCATTCAATCATACTAATATAAAATCAGATTTATCTACATTAAAATAAGATGTCATTATTTTAATGTAATAATCTATATTAATCTTTAACCACCATTAGATGGGAAAGGAATCCAACCTTCGTGTGCATATCATACATCCACCTCACATACTAATGTAATTAATTTTCCATAACCACCACTCATGAATGATTATAATGAAAGAATTAATTTTTATATGTGATATTTATGGAATATTAATTTTATCTTGATATAATATATCATTTACTTTCATATGTGTTTATTCACTAAAAAATTACAACTTTGTTCCTGCATACATGTAGACTATGACCTCCACAAAGTGATGCGATACTTTTTTCTCAAGAACATCATTTGGATGATATATATATATAAGAGTATTTAAATAAATAATATGGTAACTATAAAATAATGATATTTTTTTAAACAATACATAACACTTATGTTATTTCCATTATGATCTTTTAAAAATGGAAACGTTACTCATGCGTACGTACAACCTACGGTCTCAAGGATTATGATGTTGTTAATTTTTCAAAACTACCATTTGTGATTGGGTTTCAATGTATAATTTATGTATATAAATGATAATTATTTCATGAATATTATTCTAGAGATGAGGGATCAATAAACCCTTTGACCACGATCAACTTACCAAATCCTTTTTGAAATTACAGACCTAACATTCTCAAAATAAAAAATGTGGAATTTACATAATTATTATTTAAATAAAAAATTCTAATAAATGAATAAATTGTATTAATTATAAAGTAATAAAAAATTAATGAAGTTCAAAAAAATATATATATTTGATACATGTTTATTATTGAGGAGTTCAAGGACATAAATGGATTTTCTGGACTCTAGGTACGAGATTTAATCTCAATTTCATTTCATTAGGGAATATTTAGATGTTATGATTTTTTTTTGTATTTGGTGTATATAATATATATTTTATTTATTATATCATTAATCATAAAAATATAATTATATTTTATGTTTTAATTCAAATTAATTCACCCAATCGGTATTTACTTGAATGTTACAATATGCTAATCAGTTTCTTAACTAACATTCTTTTCATTGGGTTATAAATCATATTAATTGTATTTTTTATACCATGATTATGAATGAATATATCTCCGTAGTGTTTTATTTTATATTTCATAATTAATTCTATGGATTTACATTTTTTCCCATATTCTTCCCATTCATTAATTTGGAATTCAACGACGAGATAATTGTATGGGATATTCATCTCAAATTCTATTTCATAGGGAAATAAATTTATGATATAAACCTATATTATTTTATAAGATGTATATAATTCACAATTTACATGTTATTTCCTTAATATTCTTATTTTAATGTAAATTAATGTATCATTTGAAGATATTATTTGATTTGTAATATGATTGAAAATTTACTAAAGAATCAAATGCTTTTGGTAGTGATGTCTTTAATTTTATAGTTTGTTAATGTTCATGTTCCTTCTGAGGAAATAATATGATCTTATTTTCTTATGCCACAAATATTTTTCTATAATATGGGGTTGAATGTGTTTTACATATATTTTTTTTATTTTCACCCATATTGAATAAATAAACGTAACGGGAGTTGTTTGAAAGTACTATTAGTCTTATAAATTCTTTTAGATCAAGAATCATTCATTTTAATATCAATGTTTTCTAATTTTTTTAAAAAATAAATAAATAATAAACATAAATTATATCATACAACTATTACACATGGTATTTTAGCTTATTTTATAATTATTTAAAATAATATTTCTTAATTTTCCTCAAATGGGTCACCTTTGATTCCATTTTTCAAAATTTTAAAAGAATGATTATTTATAACATCTATATTACGAAAGGATACTACCACCATCATCATCATTATTTTATTTGAATACTCATTTATAAGGTTCCATGTTTATTATATAGGCAAATATTTCACCTAATATATTATTAATTTTTATAAAATTTTGCTCCATGAAAAGTTAATTCCCCCTTCATTTGAAATCCATGTTTTAAATAATTACTTAATGGTATTTTCACCTATGTCAACATCCTAGAATGATTTTTCTATGTTATATTGATTATGATCTTATTATACTACCCATATTTAATATCAAGGAGATTATGAATTTTTTTTAAAATTATTATCATAATACCTATTTCTACTTCAAATGTTATGAAATTTGTGGAATTTGTTTTTAGGGAAGTAATGTTGAAAAGTGAATAATTTTAAATGGTTTATTTATGTTATAATTAAATTATATTGTTTATAAAGTGTTTATCCCCATTATGGAACATTGGTAATCCCAATATACATTATACTAAAATTGTATCCCTATTATAGTTCATGAGTTTGCTCGATATATGTTATATGATGAGTGCACTGGGATAGTGATGCAATGAAATGAGTAATGATTATATTTTTAAAAGAATTATATTTGAATTAGGATGTATGGTTATGTAATGACTTGAGTTTTTCAAGTATTTTCTTGGATATTGTATGGATAATTTTCATGATCAGGCGCTGAGATGATGAGTGATTATTTAGCCTTATTTGGCTGGAATAAATATTTGAAATAGTTTAAATATATTAAATAACACACCAACATGGGTTTCTTGAAAATGTGGAATAACATCAGGATGGGGGAGAACATCATAAATCTAAGAGAATTATTAATTTAACAATGTAGTTTTTACCTTATGTTTGACATTAGCTTTTTTGGCATGGGGTTTTCTTTAAAAATTCCTCATTGACGTACAAATAAATGAAATTATTATATAAAATTATTATTTTTACTTGTTGATGTAGTGAGATAATTAATTTATTTTTAAACATTCTTATGGAAGAATTGTTGAATTAAATGCATAACCTGAAAATTCATTGAAGATCCATTGGATAGTGTTGGATTGATTCCACTTTGCGATGATGACAATATCAATGATCAATGAGCGATGAATGATGAAATTAGAGGATCTCAACAATAATCATGGGGTATCTCAGTTCTTTGACGAAAATCCATCTAAATCGAGGTAAAATGTTATTTTCACTGGATTATTTCTGTGTTTTATATTCTTATGACCAACATGAATCAATCAAAAAAATTATTAATCCAAGAATAGGGGTTTCATTTATATGGCTTAATATGAGGGGTTTTATTGAGAGTTTAAAATGATTATTATTAATTCAACGGTTATCATTCAAACAATAATGGATCGAGGAAAACCTTAACATTGGTCGAGGTTCGTTCATCATGTTTTTTATTGTTCATTTTATAGATACCCTATATTTTAATACATAAAAATTTCGTAAATATATCTGAATAAAAAAATTACAAAAATTGAAGCCCAATGATTTAACTAATCTAGTGACTTTGGAAGCATGGAAACATAACAATGGGTAACTGAGTGAGCAAAATTATCTCGCACTAAGTTCCTCATGACTAGAAATCTTCTTAGATGCATCATACATAATTAATATCTTTATAACAGAGGGAAGGAAATATAGAAAGTTTTGATACCTGATTCATAGTAAGGGTAATCGAGGGATACATGTAGGAATAAACATGTGCATAGTGGCATAAGAACGTGATCTTAACATTATAATACAACACCCTCTATATCAATGATCATCGACATTAATTGTGGAATAAATCTTGGATTATCATAACAAATGAATCATAAGTAAATAAAGTGTATCATATAGGAAAACATTATATTGGAATAAAACATGTAACTATGCAATAAATATAAACATATAAAATCTTATTTGAAAGATACTGACCAATACCATAAAAACATGTTAGGATTGGGCTATTACATGTGTACCTTCTTCGGGCATGGGCTAACAACCTATATACCCTCATATTTTTTCTATTGGGATATAACCAATGAACAATCATACTATTAGACTATGGTTATAAACTACTCAATTGGTTATTTTTAGTTTTGGGATACAAACAATGAAACTGCTTATTTTTAGTTTTGGGATACATCACATGCTTCTACTTACTTTCAGGCTTAGGCTACAACCTATATACCTCATTTATTTAGGCATGGTCTCCAAAGTGTGTACTTATTTATGTAATAAACTATTTATGATTTTTGAGTTCATTGGAGGGACATATAGGTCTTAACCACCACATAACAATATCATACATTTATGTGCTATGGGATAATAAAACATGCATCATACAAAGACCCAAAAAATATATGGGTTTCATAAAGAATAATCATAACATATGGAATTAAATGGGTATTATTAAAATTTCATCACATCATAACCTAGGGAAAATATACAAGGTTTTCAATCATTTCATTAAAAAATAACCTCTTAAAAGAAGTCAGATTCAAAATCATAAAACCCAAGGAAGAAACATGAGTGTCATAAAAATCATTCCATCAAGGCGTAAACCATTTATGAAATAATATGAATGGAACCTTTGGATCATGAGTATCATCAATGGATTTCGTCTTAGAAAGAAAATAATTTTGAAATGTATTTTAAAAACATTTCATAAAGAAAATATCATTTATTATTTGAAAAAGTATTTTTAAAACATAAAATGTTTTGAAACCTGTTTTCTTAAATATATACATGAAAATTTATATTGAAATTTTGAAGACATTTTGAATATTATTTCTTCTAAAAATCATTGAAACGATGTGTATCTATAATTTTGGGAAAACATTTTACATAAAAATAATAATAAATTTTAAATATTGTAAATGAATCTTCAAGGTAATTTCAATCATAATGGAGGAAAAATTCACAAATACTACTACTATGATTAAATTTTTATTTCCAAAGTCACTTTCGAGTAAAAGTGTGAAACCATACAAGTTCAAGGCTGAAATAATTAGGCACAATTAGAAATCAAAAGGTTATTAATACTCATACTAAAGATATTTGAATTTCTCACCCTATACAACCCCCAATAAAGGGTGTGTCCCTTTATATTCATATCATCTTTGATGAGGTCTTAAATGTAATTTACTGGATTTTTCAATCTTTGGATGTACTCGTTCGCATTGATTTTCCTTTCATTGAATCCGTATGCTAAAATATTATCTTGTTTATAGATTCTGCCCCTTTGATCTTTTCTAAAATCACCTTGAAGATCTCTATCTAAGAATCTAGTCTTCTACTCCTCCATGGCCATGAGCTTAATAGACTATTCCTGCATTTCTTCGTTTTAAAATATAAGGATATCTATAAGTTTCTTCCCATTTTCATCAACCACCTTTCCCATTTAACCCCCCATTGTTTGTATTTTAGGGTCCTGAATCATGATTTGTTGTTTTACATTTTGATGAACCATGCTCTTCATAATTCTATAAACCTAGTCCGCAGTTGCATGGTCCATCACCTTGGCCCTACTGGCCAACCTTGTCTCTGTTGGCATTGGAAGTTACGAATTGTCCTTCCAACCTTTGGATTTATTACCATCAGCCAAAATTTACCCCATCCATCGCTAGTCCCCTTGCTTCCCTTATTCATACTTTAAATATGATGCTCTATGACTTGAGTGCCCTTCTAACAACCCATAAAGCGGTTACTAGAGAGCTCTTCCTCATAATCGGCCTCAGATAAAAGAGTTTTATGCACTTCCACTGCCTGTTTCATATCCTTCCCCCAGATCAAGCATGGATCCTATTCAAACCCTACCTCATCCAACCCATGAAACCGATTACATAACATTAGATATGGATTTATTCACCTATTCATCCTCCTAAAATTTTCCTCCTCATACAGGTGTGACCCTTGGGACCCATTCCCCTTGCCTACATTAGACACAACCTCATATGAAATTTGATTCACCACTGCAAGATGATTATCACTACCAGATTGCAGAACCCCTACATAGGAGACAAGAATCTCCACCATCATATGCACTGAAGGAGAATGACCATGGAGTTGTGGACCAGCCAGATCATTCCTCAGATGCGTTAATATATCATCGAACCATGGTTATGGAAATCTGGGTAGAGGCTTCGATAGAACGAGGTTGCAATTCTCCTACATGGATTTTGTTATCGTAGTGTCGACCATAGGTTTATCAGACAAGGGGAGACCTAAACCCACCTATTCAATTATAGTACCATATGTTCCAAAGTCTATTCTTACCTCATCTTTAGTATGATCATTACCATAAGGATTCTCTTACTTGATCTAATGCCTATTTTGACAAACAGTATTAAGATATCATATACGCCCACAAGACTCACAATGATAAGTCCATGATTGAAAAAAAACTGCATGTTTCCACTAAAAATCTTCACCAACTACTAATCACACAAAGTCCAGCGAGACCTTTCAAACATCTTCCTCCAAGAAAATTTGGGTATAAATAGGATGGATAATGACCTCCATTCTATTGTCTTAGAATAGATAGTAGCCAACTGTGATTTAGAGTAAGCAAAAAATAGAAGGGATTTTGATGTGAATCAAATGATTAGGGAAACCTAACCATATCAAAACATTTAGAGAATCTCTTTTCATATGAATATCAAACATCCACCAAAGAAGAAAGAAGAAACTCCCATTTCATTTGCGAGGATCCTTAGACCATGCAGTAATCAGGTCCTCCACCGATGAAAATATGATCATAATATGCTTTCTGTCAAGAACCCCCACCACCACTCAATCTTGTAAACCCCTGTATCAAAAATTAAAATGATCAAACTCATCAAATAAAGGAAGGTGATGACATAATCGATCCACTAGGGTTATATTGATGATATCTGAAGCATGAGAGAACTCCGACCATGAGATTGGAACATGATATGATCCTTTGAATAGATCCGAGACTTTTTGGGCCAACCATGATCTCTAGAAATGAAGGGAGAAACTTTATTTTAATGATAAAAGTATAATAATATAATATTTTTGGAAACCATTTAGAAGACATAGTTTTGAATGAACAAATATTTCCGTCCTACGAGAGGGTGAAGTGTTTCATTCTTAAAAACAATATCCTAAGTATATTATGTACCAATGAGATAAAAAATGGTATCGATACACGATCTTATTGTGATTATATATAGTATAATAAAATTCATAAGGTTTCTTAAGAGATGTATCCCAATATTTCATCAAATGAATCATTATCATAAACACACTCTATAAGCGATGATATTGTTTCAAAAAACACTTACTACGTGGTAACCTTGAAATATACATCCCATGTGATAAAATTAAATTACATGAAGCTTAAAATATCATGAAAATTTGTATATTCATGATATAACATTTTAATGGAAGTTTATACACCTCCTGAAAAACATTAGGGGCATAATATGGCATGTGTCTCAAAGAAAGAAAATTTAGACAGAATTACTATACCGATTTAATTCCTTTTCAAACATAAACTCCATGAAAGATATTTTAAGAAATGGAAATGTAAATACCATTAAATTTAATTCATATAATCATATTATTCTTCTATGGGTGGCATAGAAACAAAAAAGGAATGTGTGCTTAAGGAAACACATATCTCACAAAAATAAAAAGTGAGATGAAATTCTGTTACCTTGTTTCTTAACTCTCATCAAAATCATTCAAACCACATGTATAATAAATATAAGTTTAATAAAAAAATTCTAGAACCATATTATTAAATATAATAACATATATTTTTTAATATGACTTTATATTAACCACTTGATAACTATTTCATAATAATGTTACGATTTGGGTAATATTCTATTTTTTCACTTGTGTTATAATTTTTTATATCCTTATTCCATATAAATATATCAGGATTTATAGAATATAAACAATGATATGAATATCATTTATTTTAATTATATTTATATTATAATAATCTATATAATATATAAGTATGAAATGGAATACACCATTTGTTGAGAATGTGGGTTGTACATTCACAAGAATGATGTTTTCGTTTTTTGTAGTATTGAAAGAAGAAAATGGAATATATGTGTATATGTATATAATATCATTAGAATAAAATTATTATATCATATATATCATATAATTTTACTATCACGTCTTTAATGCATTCCATTTAGTGAGTGAATGAATCACTACACTTTGATGGGGCGGTAGCCCACACTTTCTCAAACGAAATTATCGTAAATACATGAGATGAAAAGAATAAAGGTATGTTCTAAATAAAAAATAAATAATGATATATAAATTATAAATATCATATATATCAAATATAAATGGATTTTCCATCATATTTTTCACCATGTGAGGCGATAATGTAAAAAATGAACAATCATCATTTCATGAGGTGGTAGTTCGCCATAAACATAAACATTATGTTCGTTACCCATTATATAGAATTGTGCTTATATTTTGTTAAAAATATTATAAAAAATACTTATATATTCATGGTAAATGTTTTTAAATCAAATTCTTGAATAACAAGAGTTGAGGGAGTGGGGAATGGAAATAAAACTACATGAGCTTGAGAGAGGTTGTTACCTCCTAATCGGGTAAATCCTTTTGGTTTACACAAAATGGATTCATTGGAAGACTTTAATCCAAATGAGAGGATTTGTGGATTAAGTGCGGATTTTTAGAGTATATTTGAGCATATATAGAAGGAACCTAAGTGGTTTGAGATGTGTGAAGATGTGGGAGGAGGTATGGCCTTTTATAGTTGTGGAGGAGTGTCACTCTCATAATATTTTGAAAAAGGAATTCCATAACCATTTTTCAAATTTCAATTTAATAAAATAATGAACCAAATTCAATAAAATAGAATATAGGTACAAAATATTTCCATCTAATGTCTATCGGACAAGTTCAAAGGTAATTCTTTGTCTTAAATTTGTTATTTATTACTTCGTTATCCTAATTTTACTCTAAAATGTAGTAATTAATTTTTATCACATTCACTAATATTTTTGAGAAAAAATAATATCAACAGAGTAGAAAATATAAATTATGACAATTCCAAATATAGAATAATTTTTTTCATATTCCAATCACATAATTTGAAAAAATTAATTAAAATTTAATCAAGTATGTGGTTTGATAAAGTGAGTTTTAATGTAAAAACAACAAAAGGTTTGCTAATGATTTATACCCTATTTCAAATTTAAATTGATTCTAATTATCTAAATTGTATTTATTCATAATAATATGATATAATAAAAAATTTAGACCAATTTAAAACATATTTTTTTCATTATAAATAAAATATATGAAAAATATTTTTTGAATTTAAATGTAATATTTTTAACTATTCATTAAAAAATGAAACATTACAAAAAAATACCAAAAGTTCTTCATAACCTATTATTTATGTTTCACTTTATAAAAATGAAGTTTATTTTTAAATATTAAATCTATTAATGTTCAGAAAATTTGATTTTATATCAGTTATCCAATAAAAGGCGGTAGAAAATGCCAAAAATAAAATATTGGGGTTTGAAAATTAAATTATTGTTGTTTCGATCATATATCTATAAAATATATAGAGCGATTAAAAAAATGTTTTATTAAATATATAATATATAAATGACATTAATATCAATCCCTAATTTTAATTAATTTAATTCATTAGGGTAAAACAGATTTATGAACATAAAAATAATAATATTTCCCATTATACTCAATCAGTTTTCATATTAATTTCTACTAAATTGGAATCTAATGAATTAATCTTATTTTTGTCTAAACTATATATTTTCATAAATTTTTTAATACAATTTAAAATTGATAATTTAATATATAGGTTATACATTATTATATTAAATAATAACATTTTAATAATTTATTATTATTCGGTAAAACTCGGTCCTTCTTGTTATAAAATCCATCGAGGAAAGTAATTGTTTCATACAAGGATGGATAAACTTAGTTTTCCCTATATAGAAACCTAAAATTTATATTGCATGTAGTGAACTATTAACTTGATATTGGGAAACACAATTATATGATCATTATCCTATCATTGAGTAATTATTTTATTGGCCTTGTATATAAAGGAATATACTTGATATATTTCTATAAAAAAAAATTCATTATTTAGTTGTGGTTTTACTTATTTTAGTACTTCATGAAATGGATGTCCAAAAATTAATTTCATACCTGAAGCACTAAAATACACATTTAGTAGTTCTTAAGGCTTTTAAAAGAATGGAAGATATAACTATGTGTCTCTAACTATCCTTCAAAATCAATATTGTTAATATATTAACCAATATACATAAAAATTAATATTATTATTTAATTATAAATATTTACTCATATAATATTACTGTACATTAATTAGGAAACTTCAAAGGCCAGTTGTTGGCATGAAAAACCCTATCATCGTTTAGTCAAGGGTTTAAGACCTATGGCCATACCAGACATGATTTGTTGTCACCCATCATACACGATGGCCTTTTCTAAAACCACACATGTATAATTTTTAATATAAATAATATAAAAATTCTTGAAATAAGGTTAATCACTATATATCCGATTAACTATAGTTTTCTATATAATCTCAATACATAAATAATTCTTCAGAGGTTTAACTTAAACATTTCATGAATATATTACCTTATCACCCTTCAAAAAGAAGAAAATAAAAGACATTAGAAATAAGATAAAGAAATCATCCAAAAATTGATCCCACATAATATCTCAAAGTAGCTATAGTTTTTCATATTCCAAAAATGTGAATACGTTCATCATGTATTCTCCCGAAATAGGGTTATAACATGGATTACCATAAATCCTATTTTAAAACAAGAATGTTTCCTTATTCCAAATATTAATGGATATATTACTTAAATCCTTATATTTTAAATGTTTACTTTTAATGAAATAGACTACATTTTCAAAAAATCCTTAATTAGATATAGAGTAATCAGTTCTATATAGTTTACTTTATCTTAATCATTCAACCCTTTATCCAAGATGAACATAATTTTATCATCATCTTGATCACATTATGTGTAACCTTCCCTGAATAAATGTATCATTTTCAAAGATTTTATCAGTATTCAAAATATACTTTACAATCAATAATGAATATTATACTGATTTTTTTTTCATATTTCATGATTCATATAACATAATCTTCAAATTCCAAAACATAAATACTTCATTAATGTAACAATATTCTTAAACCATTTATGAGGATTCATCAACTTATTCTTCAATAACTCTATCCTATAATGTGTCATATGAATCATTTATTAATATCCCTCAACCTTAATATAATCATTACTTTTATGTTTAATGTAAAACATACTTGTGGAATGTGACATACATTTCACATTCCAGTTGCAACCTCTTTAACTTCAGAAGCATAACCAATACTCATACAACCTTCATGATTATACTAATGATACTTCCACTTGGGAAATTGATTTTCATAATTCCAAAAATTTCCCACATATATAAAAATAATGGTTAAACATGTTCCTTCTAGTTTCTTCAATTGACTAAAAGTAGAAATTATAGTGTGACAAAAATTTATCATATAGGGATACTATATAATCAAGAAAAATTACTTTTAGCGTGCCTAAATCATGGATCATACTTCTATAATCTATAAAAAATAAGTTTAATCCTAGGTTTTTCATAGGAGTATTTTATTTAAATCCTTAATGATGTTTCAGAAAGAGTTTTTTAATTAACAAAGCATTTCCCTCGGGAGTGTCAAACCAGGTGTGCAGTAAGACCTGTTGTCTTGTACCAGTTTACACTGAGTTAGGCCTGACGCGCCTTGTGGAAGTTGTTACACCTAGGTACACCTATTCCATATCCCCATCCACAATTAGTATCCAAATATGTATTAGTATATATAAAATAACACAATATATACTTTACCAAATTTCTAAGATGTTTCAACAAATGTTAACTTATCCTTATACTTCTCCGTAGAGACATCCCTAGACATATCCTTAGAAATATACCTTGGGATCTGACAAATATTTTATCTTCCTAGTTTCTAAATGTTAAATAAACCTTTTATCTCATGAAAACTATAATGACCCAAGCTGTTCAACATTAACATTTCAAAAAAAAATTCTGAATACTTAATGCGTTATACAAATCGACAACCAAACATTGTACTAGTCTAGTGCCTTTAGAAACATAGAAACATAAAAAATAGAACATGAGTAAGCTAAAATATATCCCAAAAGTATATTCATGACTAGAACCCTTATTATACACATCATATATAATACATATCTTCATAACCTAGTAATGTAAACCTAAAAGGGGTGATCTCATAGACTCATTTAGTGTAAAAAAAGGAGACAAGTAAGAATAAACATGAGCAAATGGGCATGAGAAAATTATCATAAAATTATAATATTATAACCTACTTATAAAATATCATAAAAATGAATCATGGAATAATTCATTGTAGTTAATCTGACATGAATCATAATGAAATAAATAACATAATACATGAAAACATAACATAAGAAAAAAATGTCTAATTATGGAACAAACATCGTCATAGAATATAATATGTCAAGGATACCTAACAAGGACATCAAAACGTGTTAGGATTTTCCTATGACCCATGTACCAACTTCAGGATTGGTCTAATAACCCATGACCTCTTATTTTTGGGATTGGTATAAAACCCATTACCCTCTTACATTCATTGTTGGGCTAGAACCACTACACCTGCTTATTTTTTCTAGGGACAAAAACCACACACCTACTATTTTTTAGTCTTGGTCTACAACTTGTGAACCAACTTATTTTAATTCTTGGTCTATAACCCATTTACCTTCTTGTTTTTTATGATGGGATACAACCCATGCATCCTTTGATCTTATATACAGTTTATCATTTCCCAATGAATTGTAGTTTGATAGATGTCTCAACCGTCATATAAAAAAATCATACATACTTATACCAGATGATAATAAAACATGCATCATATCATGATGCATAAAAATATATAGATTTTTTAAAAAACATCCACAACCCATGAAATGAAATTGTACTCATTAATATTTCATCACATCATATCCTATGGAAAATAGATAGGTTAACTAAAATTTTCATTAAAGAATAACCCATGAAAAGAAGTGGGATTCAAAATCATATAACCTATTTAATTGAAACGAGGGTCATAAGAATAATTCCCACAAAATATAAACATTTAAAGAAATAATTTTAATAGAACCTTTTGATCATGATTATCATAAAAATATTTCATCGTAGATGTAAAACAATTTGGAAATATATGTTATAATTTTTTTTTGAAGAAAATATTCAGTCATCTATGAAAAAATAACATTCACACATAAAACCATTTGAAACCCATTTTCTAAAAAATAAACATGAAACATACAATGAAATTTAAAAAATATTGTGAAACTATTAATCTTAAAATGATTTTAAAATAAAATTCTAGAATATTAAGAAAACTTTTCCTTAAAAAAATAATTAATTTTTAATCATATAAATGAAACTTCAAGGGAATTTTAGTCATGATGGAGGAAAAATATATCCCACCGATGTTTCCTTTTTCACAGTAAAATGTTTAGAAGGCTTCCTTGACCCAAAAATTACAAGAAGCTTCCTTATCAAAAACAATTTTTTTAAAAATATTATAGAATGGGTCAAAATTAATATTAAATATCTTAGTATATAAAAATAGTATATATTTTGGTAACATTTTAGAAGATTGTTTTTAACGAACACAAGTTTTAGACTAAAGAGAGGGTAATGTCGGGATTTCTTAAAAAAATATTCTTAACTATCCTATGTTTCAAAGATTGGGAAAATGGTACAAATACATGAATATATAGTGAATGACCAAATTATATGATAATTTGTGATATTTCATCAGATATGGGTGCTAATATTTCATCAAAGGTTGCATAATAATAATCAATCTCAAGAAGTAATAATATTGTTCCAATAAACTATTACTACATTGTAACTATAAACTATACTCTCAATGTATGAAAATGAATTTAAATGAATATTATAATATCATGAAAAAATTATATTCCTAATTTAACATGTTACTTTATGTTTATACATCTCATAGAATAATATATGGGAATAACATTGCATGTGTCACAATGAAAGAAAATTGAAGAAAAATTACATTACAAATTTGGTAACTTTTGAAACATAAACCATAGGGGATAAAGATAATAAAATATATATTTGAAAACCAATAAATTTAATTCAATGAATCGTATAATTCATCCACGGGTAGTATACACACCAGACAATAAGAATATGTGGTAAAAATGCATGTATCTCACAAAAAAATGTGGTGAAATTCAGTTACCTTGTGTCTTGACTCTCACCGTACTTGTCCAGAAACCATGTATAATAAATTTGTGCTTATAATATATATTATAAATAACAATATTCATATATCTAATACCATATATGGTTTTATTATGACTTTATATTAACTTCTTATTTACAATTTCATGACATGGTTTTACTTCGGGTAATATTCACTTTCTTCTTCTCCCGTGTCATAATTTTTTATTTTTTTGTCCTCAAACATATATCATGATTTCTAGAATTTAAAAAATGATAAAAATGTCATGTATATTATTTATATTTTTTAATAATAATCCACATAATATATAATTATGAAATGGAATATACCATTCAGGGAGACGGTATGTTGTGTGTAAGCATAAACGATTTTTAGGTTTTATTGTTCTACTGAAAGAAGGAAATTGAATATATGAGAATATGTATATAATATAATGATATTAAAATTATTATTTTATATATGTCCTATAATTTCACTAAAAACATTCTTAATTCATTTCAAAATATGTGTGAATGGATCACAAAGCTTGGAAGGGGTGGTATTCCACACTTTCTCAAACAAAATTATCATAATTACAGTAGATGGAAAGAATATAGGTATGTTGTAAATAAAACATAAAAAAAATACCAAATATATAATTTATATAAATATTTTTCCATCATATTTTCCACTATGAGAGTCTGTAAAGGAAAAATGAACAATCATCATTTCGTGAGGTGGTAGTTCTCAGTACACGTAATCAATATATATATTCACCATTAGATTGAACTGTCTGTATGTGTAGGTCAACATTTTATCATAAAAATATAATATTATATTTAAGATACATTTATTTTTATAAAATAATGGAATAATAATATTTTTGGTAGGGTATAAAGGAAATGAAACTAAAGGAGTTTGAGGGAGGTTGTTACCTCTTAATCGAGTAGATCCATCTGGCTTGAAACAAATTGATTTATTGGAAGGATTTCATCCAAAAAAAAGGATTCATGGATAAATATAGTTTTATTGGAGGTTATTTTATATGATATTGTCCAACCCTATGTTGTTTGATTTGTTTTAATTAGTGGAAGGAGAGGAGGCCTTTTTATATTAGAGGTGTCACACTTTTGTAATATCTTTACCAAAGAATTCCTTACATATTTTTCCCAAGTCACATGGATCCAAAAATGAACCTCAATTCAAGGGAGGATAGGGTTTATATATGTCTATAAAATGTCCTTTAAAAATAATTTTGTGTCTTCTGGCTCTTAAATGTAAGGATTAGTACTTTGTTAATCTAATTTTCCCTTTAATCACTTTTATCATTTTAAGTACTTTCGCTACTAGTTTTGGAAAACAAATATGTTTAAATTATTATACTATATAAATTATTTTTATTAAAAATACGGATTAAATTTTTCCAAATTACATTCATATAATGGGAAGATATTAATTTATATTTAATCCCACAAATGAGATGAAGATATATCTTTTTAAAGTAAAAAATATAAAATTATTCTAACTTTTTAAACCCAAATTCAAAGTGAAATTGATTCAATTAACCTACATTATATTAAATGAATAAAAAATTGCGTAATTAAAATTTTGATCCAATTTAAAATATAATTTATCCTTATAAAAAAGATAAAAATTATGTTTTGAATTACAATTCAATATTTTTAACTATTCATTAATAAATGAAACCTTACACAAAATACCAAAAAATTATCAGAGTATAATTTTAATCTTTATATTTCAAATAAAATTCTTATTTTGATATATTTAATCTACAAATGTTCTAAAATTTTGATTTAAAATAGCTTTTCTATTAAAAGGTAGTAAAAAACCCAAAAATTATTTGTTTTTATGCATTAAATTAGGTTTGTTCTTATCATATGTCTATACAATATAATGAAAGCATATAAAAAATTGATTTAATATATAACATATATATTACATTAATATGACTCACTAAATATAATTAATAAATTTATTTTTGTAAAACAACTTTGCGACTACAAAAAAAATAATTTCTCCCTTTATATTCAATCTTTTTTCATGTTCATTTATAATTACTTTATAACTTATGAATTCATTTTATATTTTTTGATCCATATATTTTCATAAATTAGTTAATAAAATTAATAACCCTTAATTTAATGTCTATTTTATTTCTTTTTATATTAAATAAAAACAATTTTAAGATATATTATTGTTTGGGAAAACATGGTCTTGTGTGTCATGCAAGCCATCGAGGAATGTTATTGTTACATAAAACACCAGAAACCATGGTGTTACATATAGAGAAAGGTAATTTTTATGGTATATGTAGTACATGATTTTCTTTTTATTGTGTATAACTTATTCCAAACATAGTTCATAAATATAAAATATATTATTTTCAGTTTTTCATGAAATGGAAAATATATAAAAGGTAAAATTAATTAGAAAAATATAATTAACAAAATATAAAGTTGTTAAAATTTATCCCATGTTTATTCACTCAATGTGATAATTATTCATTTCACCTATTTTTCTATAAACATTGATGAATCTATTATTTCACACATATTTCATGGTGTAATGATTCAATATTATAGATTCGGGCATGGACTGACATGATAGTAGTGAAATGATAGAAATGGTGGTGGATCGGCTGGTATAGATACACAATTTCTATTTTCATCACCTAGAAATTAATAACTCCATTTAAATAAGTATTCATAATGAATAAATGAGATTTATTTTTTTATTAATGATGTAATGGTTCTTTGGGGTTTTATTCTCAATTTTTTAGTGAGACACATTGTCGGATCGAGGTCCGAAGTTGTTGCTGAAAACATGTGAAACAGATATGGGATTCTAGAAAATATCATACCAATGGATGTGTAATCTTAGATTATATAGAGGCTGGGGTCCCATCATCATCATATAGAGTTTCATAATAATGATAAATATTACACATCATGTGACCATGTCACAAGGTGTTTGTCCCCTTCCCGATGTCCTGAAGTGTACCTGAGAGGATATATGGGTATAACATGAATCACACAGTCACATTCATGATGTGTACTCCTTAAGGGACATGAACAGACAAGGTTTTACATAGTCTAGGTTTTTTACTAATTCATAATAATTTGTACATGATAATACGCACGATATGTTCTATTACTCGAACATGGACATGAGCTATTTTCCTGGGCTGGACCCAAGGTCAAAATATCATAGCATGTAAGCCAACTATATGTTGTGTACTCCTTAAATATTTTCTTCAATCCCATTTCCTATAAATATTCTACAGGTTTTGATATGGTGCATTTCCCATACAAATCCTATATAGTTTAGTATGTATTAACTTCGTACATAGAGGGTAGAAATCCCTTTTGTAGGAAATATTGGATTGAGTTGTTGGAATCCTTTCATGAGGCACAAAGTTAGATTCTATATAAACCCCTTTACCTAGAAGGATTTCATGGTATCTTCATGATCAAAACAGAACCCAGGAACCAGTCCTCTATATAGTGGGTCATTTCAGATTGAGTTTTTGGTACACCCCATGGACTTGGGAGTGATTCTCATCTATGAAATGTATTTCATCAGATTTCGGAATATATTTCTATAGAAAGACTTGATAATGACTACCACAAAAATAGACATCATCAGTGCTCCCTAACTAATAGAGTGTATCTCTTGGACATGTTCTATGTAAAATCGTCAAGCTAGAATCAATGTTTGAAATTGAGGCTGTGACATTACCTTGAGACGTTGTGTCTTTGTCGAGTATATGCATATATTATTGTTATTTGAATTTTAGACATATACCTTTGTATATATGACTGCTATTTCATTGTTGTATGTTTTTTGGTTTTGGGGTGTCCTAATACATATTTTTATACTCACCCATGCATAAGATTTTATTTCATTTTTCGTATATTTTATAGATGACCAACCTTCTCCAAAATACCAAGAAAGATTATGACTAGGTGGTGTATAGTGGGACCACATAGACCAAGGTGTGTTCCTATGGTATCTTTAGAGGAGTTCCTATATTTACATTTAGGTTGGAATTTTGTCAAATCCTTTATTATGGGATTATAATTTTCCCATGTTTAATTTAATTAACTTCATGACGTACTCATGTTTTAAGGATTATTTGTATGTAGAAATGGTTGTTTAGTTGTTTTTACATTTCTACAGTTCACATTTTTGGAGATGAGTGCGTTTGTACATGAACTAAGAATATGTACTACCATGTTAGTGTTATTCCTTCATGGCAGTAGTCGCTAGCCCCCGACCCATTGGAGGAGGGATTTGGAAGTCACATATTGATCCCCATTTGGAATGGGCGTGACCGAGTAGTATCATAAAAGTATGTTCTGACTTAAGATGGGAGCTTATGAGATTTGTTTGGGGAAATATAGAAAAGTTTTTTTTCTTTGGATTTCATTCCAAGGACTCTAGTTTTTTTTTGGCAGCTGATGAATCAAAAAAATATGATTATTATCACCTAGATTTTGAATCTATACATGAAAAAATTGGATGTTGGAAAAAATGGATCATGAATTATAGAATAATGGGTTATGGTTTCAATTTCCTTCATGAGTCAGCTCTCAATATATACTCATTTATCGTGGCACATATTTTTTATTTTGGGATTCCTCCTAGATGTATGCTATCTAGGTTTCAACATTATGATCATGAGTATTTTCTCCTTATCGATAAGGTATCTATACCAGGACCAATTCAAGAGATGATACCTCTAGATGGTGCCCCGGGTATACCACAACCTGTAGAGAATCATATAGTACCCGCGGTACTAGTAGATGAGGTTGCCATATTCATAGAACTTCATTAGATTTAGTGACAGTGAACCCTCAGGTTCAAAGGTGAGTCCGACCAATAGGTGGATGAGGACTACCTTGAGTTGGTGACCTGTGTTTTTGGTCTAGTCAGAACACTAGAAAATCAAATGGTAGTCCTAGTGATGAGACTTCTTTATGGTTTAGTGAGTTGATGGCGTGTGTTAGTGACTTGGTCATATGATGAGGTTACTCTATCATAGTCAAAGTTTGAGATACTCTTCACAGAGTAGTTATCTCTATCTACTCTGAGAGATATACATATACAAGAGTATCTATATCTCCAACAGGGTAGCATGATAGTAACAGAGTATTCAACAATGTTCAACAATCATTCTAGGTAATCGGTAGAAATGTTTCAAGATCATTTCTTCTAGGATATGAACATTGGGTTAGGACTATGTAGATTTATTCAATATAGTGTTATATATATATGAATTACAATCAATGTTGAGTACTATATAAATCATTGATGGTTGAGAGTATCATGGATGAGAAGATATAGCTAGTGGTTGTCGGTAGTGGAACCGTGGGAGAAGAGACCTACGTAATAGGGATCCGACTTCAGTCTCAAGGACCTGGTTTTTCAAGAATTTTTAGGAGTACGTACAAGGATGTAGGTTCTTCAATTCATGGATCAATGTATTGATCCATTTTTTATAGGGAGAAGATATTATACTCTCTTGTTAACAAGAGGCATCATTCTTGAGATTATCCTACTTGCCATATGGTTAACAAAGATTCCATGGATGGGATGACTGGGAAGAGGATGTAAAAGGAGAAGATTGTTATTCATGGAAGAAGACATAAATGAGAAGATGGTAAAGAATCATTAAGTGGTATATGCTTTACATTTGGAACACCAACACCCCTAGGTGATCCAAACCTATCTCAGGGTTGTGAAGTACATAGGTGGGGATATTGTAAGTGGTCGAGGCCAATTGAATAGAGCCTTTGGGAATGATTACTAGTATCATCGATGTCTATTATACCATAGGTATAGAATTGATTGAAACCAAATATAGTCATTTCTTTATTTCGACCTATCTAGTTCAATACATAGTGATTCTAGTTGATCCCTTAAATTGACGATTAAGCTTGGAGACTCTTACTAGAGATGACTCAATGATCACACACTTGTGCCGATTATGTGGCCAAACTCTTTGAGGTGAGATTTTATATCAGGAGATCTTAATAGTAGGGATGAGGCCTTATGATTTCAACGTATGTATGGAATGGTTTCTTATAGTCCATGGCAATATTAACTATTTTAGGTGGAGTATCATGTGTTTCTTTAGTAATGGGACAATTGTTTTCCTTTTTAGTTGAAATGGAAACCCATATTGTGCATGACAGTCTCATGCATAAGACGGTTTAGCTAATTACTCATTAGTTGGATTGAATGACCCTTGGGGCAGTGTATGTTAAGAGTTTTCAGTTCCCTGTGGTGATGGTTGAGTATAATTTGATATTCCGTGAGGATGTCATATGATTACCTCCCCATCAAGAGATATACTTACTAATTTATCTATGAAATAGGATAACACCAATATCATCACTATCATATTGGATGTCTCTCATAGAGCTTTATGAGCTTAGGGTGTAGTTCATGGACTTACTAAGAAACGGTTGTGGTAAACCCAATATTTTACCCCGAGCAACCCCAATTTTGTTCTCCAAAAAGGCAGAGATGTTCTTGAGGTTATATTGGGACTATTGAATCTTTTTACTTTGAGAAAATTAATAATAAGTATCCACTACTGGGGATCAATGAGTTCTTTGATCATTGTAGCGTGTCATGATGGTTCTTGATGGTTGTCCTCGGGACAGGCTATCACCAGCTGTGAGTACAAGAAGTGGATATACCAAATATGACATTATGATATTTATATGGTCCCAAAGGGATCATGGTGATTCCATTTGGAATGATGAATGTCCCAAAATTGTTCATGGGACTCATGAACCATATCTTTTATCTTTTTAGACCAGTTCAATTTGTTTTTATCCAAATATATCCTAGTTAATCAGCGTCCATAGAGGAGAACACAAAAAACATGAGGGTGGTAAAGGGTGAACATTAAGAGTACCATATTTATATGAATCTATCCATGTTTTAGTTCTAGATATAGGAGGTCCAAATTCTATGACATGTTATCTTATCTGATTTAGTGTTATAGGACCCAACAATAGTTGAGGCAGTGATAACTATAGAGCCACCGAAGAGAATAACCGATATTCAGAGTTTCCTTTGGTTGGCATGCTATTACTTGATATTCATACATGATTTCTCTAGGATATCAGAACCCATTTATAGATTTTATTGAAAAGGGGAGGAAATTCATGAGGAATAGAGGTTCAAGAATGATTTTCGAAAGGTATGATAAATATTGACAAGCACCCCCATATTGAGATTTCCATATGAGGGTATCAAGTATGTAGAGTTCTATAATGAATCAGGAATTTGGATTGGTTTATATCTCATATAAAGGTAGGTGGCGATTTTATATAGTTCAAAATAGTTGAGATGTCTTGATAAAATCTATGAAACCCACAATATTGAGTTCATATTAGTATTATATATACTCAAGATGTAGTTACACTATTGGATGAGTAAGTAGTTTTTCATTTATTCTAACCATAAGAGTCTCAATTATATATTCTTTTAGAAATATCTTAACTTTAGATAGTGTCTATAGATATAGTTATAAGAGGATTATGATTTTGAGATTTATTATACTCCTGGGACGGGGAATTTTCTAGTAGAATCTCTCCACGACATATCTTTTCCAAAATTTCTGAACAAAGTGTCAAAAAAGATGGAATCATTATACCTATATTATGCAGATAGATATGGAGAATCATACCTCAAATAAATGGGTTTTACCCATCCATTTTAATAGCGGTTTAGGGAGGTACATTATGGGTATACCAATTATGACTCCCTACATACTCAAATATCCAATGGATATGTTCTTGACATATTTTACAGGGGGGGGGGGGGGGGTCATGTCATTATTTCTATACGACTCGTGATGGTACCCATATTGTTGTGGGAGTTGGTTATATGATAGTTCCAAAAGACTCTTTTGTAAGCATATCCTGGTGTAGAAAATACATTATTGGGCCACTGACATTAGTTTTTGGGGAAAGGGATGAAGAATGGAGTTACAATGATTTCTTATCTATGACATAACTTTTAGTAAGTGAAGTTCGAGAACCAAGTTCCACTGGGTTTAGCCCAACCCATTGATTTCATAAAATGTATGTGGGATGGGAACCCATGGACTTCATGATAGTATTACAACGTACATCCAAATGACATGATACTATCAGGGTGGTCGTAGGCCAACATACCATGTTTTATCACTTATTAGTTATCCAAAAAAAGAGTTCAGAATAGAGATTAGTATGAAATAACATGTATGATATACTAAAACCCCATGGAGTACAATTTATGATCATTTATGACCTTGATTTTTGTTTCAAATACCAATTATTTAAGGGATTACATGATTATTTAAGGGATCAGTTACGGTTCATCTCATCATTTCACCCCCAAAATGATGGCCAGATAGAGTGGACCATTCATGTTTTGGAAAAAATGATGGGATATTTCATGTTGGACTTTGACCATAGTACAGAGGATCGAAAACCTTTGGTCAAGTTTGAATTCAACAATAGGTACCATTAAACCATTATAATCGCACTATACAAGGATTTGTATGGGAAACCGTATAGTTCACCACTTTGCTGGAATTACCTAGGTGCGTCATCGCATATGAGCCTAGAGATGGTACGAGATACTACTGAGAATGTGCAGACTATATAGAAGTGGATGAGGATTTCATAGATACCACATATGTCTTTTGTGGATAAATGTAGGAGGCCAATGGAGTTAAAGTAATGATACCATGTTTTCTTATGTGTTTCACCTCTATGTGGACTATATATATTTGGTCGGGGTGGAAAGCTCTCTCGAAGATTCATCAAGCCTTTCTAGATATTGACTAGAGTTGGCGAGGTGTCATAATCCAAAGCTCCACCACCATAGTTAGATCATGTATATAATATATTCCATTTTCATAACTGATGAAGTATATATATGTCCCATCACGCAATATCGACTAGGGTAATAAGAAAATCAAGGATAGAGCTACTTATGATGAGTACTTGGTGGAGATCGAGGATTTTTAGGAGATGATCCATTTTGGGTGAGTTATTCCACTAGGGATTTTACAACGGAAGAATCATAATATCCAAAAAATAACATGGGAGAAGGATACATAGATATATGCTTAGTACCATAATATATTTGTATGGACCTTATTTTGGAATGTTGAGATGTAAATCCCCAAGATGGGGAGACATAATGAATTATTATTTCAATGTATAATCTATTTATTTTTTATGGATTGTTTTTCAGATTGGCAGTTGAGAAAACGTTCTATACAGAGGCTCAGATTTCTAGAAAAAAAATATTTGAAATATTTGAAATATTATAAATAACACATGTATTAATTTTTCCTAAAAAAGTGGAATAAATACTAGATGGGTGCATGTATCAGAAATAATAGGGTAATGTTAATTAAGAATGCATGTTTTACACTAATCTTAATGATACACATTTCATTATGGGGAATTTCTATAAAAGTTCCCTTGTGGGTAAAAAAAAAATAGAATTATTTAATAAAATTATTTAATTTCAGTTTTTGATGAATCTGCCTAATTATTTTCATTCTAAAAAATTCTTATGGAATAATTTTATGGTTATATGAAAACCATGCACATCATTAGATATCCATTAATGAGAATCAGAGGGATTCTATTGGTGATGATGACCATGATTGTAGATAACCAAGCTTGAAGTACATGGAAATTACATTACTTTTGCAGAATAATTAAAACATAACAAAAACATATTCCTAAAGACCATATTAGTTTAGTGACTTTTGAAACACATAACATAATACTCTAATCATGGTGACATATCATAAATGTATCCCCTAAAGATCATCCCCTTTTTTTCTTACCAAAAACATTTCTTTATATCATGGGGAAAATAAAACATAGAAAGGGCGAGATCAAATTCTCATCAAGGGTGAACATGGATAAAATAAAACAAACTATAAACATTTGAACGTAAAAACATGAACATAAAATTTAAACATAAAAATCTTGAGCAATGACATAGATCTTGGAAACACGTAAGGAATGGGTCATAAATGAACATTAACCATTAAAAAATAGCATTGGAATAAAACATGTAATTTTGGAAAACTAATAAGTACATATTTTTATTTCCATAGTAGCCAAGGCATTGCTTCCAAGACCATCATAGTGGATGAAGTTCATTACTAAACCAAGTTTACATGATGTTCCAGACTTGTATTATTGAACCGTATTTACTTTCTGTTCCATCCATGTCTATCTCATGAGATATAAATCACTACCCAATACATTGGAGGTAGATATAAGTCCCACCCATCTCATAATGAAAACATTCTTACGTATGCCACAAAATAAACATAAATCATTCATCATAACAAATGAATAAAATGGGTTTCTTAAATATCATCCCATCATAACATTGTCCATATAAAACAATAGTTATCATTTCATCATAAAAAATTAAAACATGTAAATAATATGGACATTATACTTGACACATAACCATACTAAAATATTTCTCACCGATGGAAAATAGTTTTGATAAAACACTTGAAATGAGTTCTTGAGTATAATATCCTTTCTTATTCAAATTAATTTTCTTTCCTCCAAATGCTATGAAATTTTAAAATAAAATAACTTTTTTTGAAAATAATCATGAAATATTGTATAAGGAATTATAAAAATGTAAAAATTCATTCATTCCGTATAAGTTAAAAAATTACTCTCCTCAAACATTTTTCAGAAAAGTCAAAAAGTACCTCATATGGTAAACAAATAGAAATATTCCTTCCATAACATTGGATAAAAGTCTAAAAA
Source organism: Viscum album (assembly GCA_963277665.1). Lineage (NCBI taxonomy): Eukaryota > Viridiplantae > Streptophyta > Magnoliopsida > Santalales > Viscaceae > Viscum > Viscum album. The sequence continues at coordinate 1,849,318,065 of OY728150.1, forward strand.
GGGTAAAAATGAAATTAAACATAGATGGAATAATAGTAAACATTTTTTTAAAACATTTTTAGAAAACATGGAAGTGGATTATAAATATAACTCTAGTAAACACTTACAAATAAACTATCTCGTATAAGAACAAGATGTGAATAATTATCCCTTGCCTTAGTTTCGATATGATATGTATGTATCTGATACTCCTGTATAATGATTTAAATAATTTCATTGAATTATTACAAAATCATATTAATTTTTATGATATCATATATGGTTATATTCTTATCTGTTAATTGGTAACATTTCATTGTGACATGTTATTTGGGTGTTAACTGCTTTATGTTCTTATGCATGTTTTGTCAAATAAATTCTTTTCACTCTTTTTAGGTTATAGTTATATCATTTATATAATGGTATTAGTATAATATAATTCATATTTATTTATTCAATTCATTTATATAATCATGCTTCAATGAAGATAATATAGAACTACTCACATCATATCATTGAGACAGTAGACCATATTTATACTTGAGGGACGATATCATTCCCATGATTATGGAAATAATATTTTAAATTTTAAATAGTTCCAAATACTTATATATGTGTTACGAATTGTCCATAACTGGATAATTTAGGACATATTAGGCCATATAATTTTTAATTTGTCATTTTCAAATATTATTGTAATTTTTAAACAATTTAATAATATGTTTTTTTATAAAATAGCAATAGTGTCAATTTTGACACTTTTCATTTATTTGAATAAAATCCAAATAGAAGATAGATTTGAAAAAAAATATTTAATAGATTCCTAAAATTTCTTATTCATCTATAAAATTAATGGGGGACATTAATTAGTTCATAAAATATTTAATTTAATAATTCATTAAACCATTTATTTGATATTTCCCATAATAAAATAATTATTACATCATTTTCGTATAATTATTTAATATACTTATTTGTTTCATAAAAATAAAATATAAAACAATATGATAATTATAATTATAATAGATTTCATAATGATACTTTTAGTCCAATTTATCTTCTAAAAAACCCAAATTTTAAAATGTTATCATTATTAAATTATGAATGTGAAAACATTGACATCATTTAAAATAAAATAATATAAGTTTCATAATCTCTTTTATAAGGCTCCAAATGTAAAACAAGTCGACCCTTGGATGATTATGGTTTAGATATAGTTGACAAATAAGGCTTTTTAAGTGATTGGTCCTTTTTATGAGTATCATTATTTTAATAAAAACTATATTATTGTTTTTTCACAAAATAAATAATTTCTGCATCATTAATGTATAAGCTATTAAGGTAATTATATATTTCTTAAAAATTAAAAATAAATTACCATGGTAAATAAAAACATTTTATCTTTAAAATGAGTAATTATAATTGAAATTATATTCTGAATAACCTTATATTAAAAATAATTTAATTATTAAATTTTGATTGAGACATATTTCACTTTTCTTTAAATAAAATAAATTAATGGTTATAATATCATCAAAGTGGGTTCCAATAGATAAAATTTCGACCCAATAATATTTTATGGTGAAATTTATTCATCCAATTATATTAAGATAAGTGTTAGGGTAATTTTATAATATTATTTTTACCCTTGTTTACCTGATTTACCATTAGCTGTGGTAAATAAAATTTACAGTTTTTACTATTCATAATGCACAAAAATAAAAGTATCCTATTAACATAATTTGGTCATAGTGATTGAAAATATGGAATCCATTTTTCAAAATTAAAGACACATAATTCTCATTAATTAATTTAAAATAAACCCTATTTTTAGAAATCTGGTTTTGAAAGCTAAAACATTGCAAAAGATTGAAATGTTTTTACCTATGAATTCAATGTAAAATTAATGATAATGACATAAATTATATTAAATTTTAAACATATATTCTAATTATACTTTAAAACCATCCAATATTATAATATAACCATATAAATTCTCTCAATGATAATTGTTGTTTTTAATTAAAAATTTAGCTTATTTTTACTATTCATCAAAATATGAAAGTGATCAGAAAAATTTGAATAATTTATCCAAAGTAAATTTTTATATTTTGATTCAAAATAAAAATTATAATTTGTCAAATTTAACTTATAAAAATGTCAAATACATGATTTAAAATGGTAGTTCCATCAAAAGGTGGGAAAACTGTATTTTTTGAAATATACTTATTTTATCCAAAAAATTGATTTTGTTCTCATATCATATTTTAAGATGAACGATAATGTTATATAAAATAAAAAATGTTCTTAATAATATTCATAAATTCTAGTTTAAATCCCAATTAGGTAATAATATAATAATATATCTTTGTTTAGTGAAACCAAGTATCGCGTACAATGCAAGTTATGAAGGAATGTCGCTCTTACGTGTAATGCATGACAAGTCATTGTTGTATATAGTGAAAGATTCCATTGGTGTTGTGTATAACATAATCCAAACATAGTTCATTTATACATTGAAAAAAATTTATAATCAATGTTTCGTATAATAATTTCTACCAAATGAACTTGAAATTGTGTGTAACACGATCCAAGAATAGTGTTGCATATACTGCAAGACAATACATCATTGCAAATAGTGTTGGATAATCATGGTGTATTTTATAACAGAAGACATCAAATAAATTAGTATAATATATGTCACAAAATCTTGGGGTGTTACATTCTACCCCCTTACAAATAATATCTCCATCGAAATTCATTGGGGTTATAAATGGTTTACAACTTGAAAGTTTCTTTCATTGAAACCCACATCGCAAAGAGTAATAATAAAACATAATTTTATAATGTTAATTAATAAACATAATGGTTACCCAAATTAACTCATCACTGGGTTTCCACATAGGAGAACATCGGTGAAAACAATGGAATGGAGAGAAATATAACCATAATTCTTTGATGAAGAGTGGTAGAGAACATAGCTATGAAGAAGCCAATAATCACCATACCATTAATTTGTGATGATCTAAGGTACCATATAATTCATTATATATGAGGGTACTAGGATTTTTTTGTTTTTCAAGATCATTTCCCTAATGTTTATGAATTTTTTCATAAAGAGAAATACATAATTGATTTTAGTCTAATATCATCATTTGTAATTCCATGATATATTTCCAATTCATCTCTTATTTAAAGAAGTGAAGTTGAATTTTTCAATATTAAAGTGTTAGAAGATCATGAGATAGAATGATATGTCATTAAATCTATCTCTATCACAAAAAGGATAGCATAAGTTTTTAAATATAAAAAATTCCATCTATGGTGAGATCAACCGTATATGGTTCCAAAAATGGACTTATAATTTATCTATCATACCGTCTAATAAAATAAAACTAATTTATACTAATAAGGGAATTCCTATAGGCCATTGGTAGGTGATAAAGTCCAATCGCACTTCGGTTGTGGGTTCGATTCCCACATCTTTGTCCGACGTGACAGGTTGTCTCTCATCCTACGGGTTTTCCATTTTCAAAAACTCTACTATTATATCATTCCTGAAATAATAATAATAACAATAATAATAATTTTCTAGCCTTAAAAAATATTATCTGATGTCCAACTTAATCCATTCCAACCTTTAGGATTATCCAAAATACTTCTCTACAATCTCACAGAATGATGAAATTAATTATCAGAAAGGTCATATAACAAGCATGTGAATACCACCATTTATCACCAATATATCATAAGATATATATTGTAGGTCACATTCCAAGAAATTTATGGACTTCATCATGCATACTCTTAAAATATGATAATAACATAAATTATCATAGAACCATAGTGAAAACATTAATTCCATCAAAATTAACTCTTTCCATACACTAAATATACAAAAAATTCTATATACTCAAACCACGACATCACTTTGTCCTTTTATCAATCATGAGCTCATTAATACTATCAGACATATTATTTTCTCTTTATCCCTACATTATGTACATATCACCAACATTACAAAAATATTTCAATCACTTTTCATGGTTACTAGTAGCATATAATTATGGAGACCATAATAGACCAATACATAGATATTTCAATATTCCATAATATTATAAATAATATTCCACAACACTCTGTTGAAATCCCATTACATAAACAATTAATTTATCCACTACATTTTTTTCATACTAAACATCACAAAAAATGATTGCATGTGACTTCCCTTTATATTTTTCCTTAAGAGGATGTTGATTTAAATCATCATTAACCCTTTGATTAGGTCATTGGTCAGCATAATGCCCAATTTCCTTGCACTTATATCATAGAAGTGTTGGCAGTGCATTCTATGTAGTCTTTTCTGTATTCACATCATTACCTCATTTTTCCCATTACATTAGCACTCAGATGCTCGATGTCCTTCTTTTCCACACATAAAACATTTTATAGTCCCTTTAAGGCAATCTCCACCATTCTTCTTTCCTCACTTTGAGCATAACGAAACTTTCATCTTCTTTTCACCATTGTTCTGAGATTTTTCCTTGAACACCATCTTTCATTTCTTGTCCAATCCCTAAGATTGATATGTAACACTGACTTTCACTTTTACCTTGATAGAAAAATGCATAATATCTTCATTTCTTATAAAGTATCTTATAGATAATTCCATTAGAGGATTCTGTTTTAAGAAACTAAAAAATTGATCAACATTACTTTTAGGTTGGATATTAAAGCTGGATGCATACCTTGCATGCCTTGTTAAATTCACCTCATATATACCAACAGATTCATCATCCTTTTTCTTAAGATCAAGGAACTCCTTTTCCATATTCGTTCAATGAATATTAGGAAATAACTTATTGAAAAATAATTTTTTGAACTCATCTCATTCCAAGGACTCAATTTCATCTTGGGGCCTTGTATTCTTAATTAGAGTCTACCACAGGTCTATTTCACCTTCTTAAGGGTAAAAATACAATATGGATTTCTCATGTTCTAAATAGAAAAGTATGGAAAATATATTTTCAATGGTATTGATCCATTTTTATGAAACGAGGGGATTAGAAGACCCACATAAAGAAGGTGGACGTTTCTTCATGAAGGACTCAAAAAAATGTTGTTCCCTTTTCTGCTCATTTGGAAGCCCAGAATGATTCATAGCTTATGTAAGTATTGAAATAAGATTTTTCACTCCATCTACCATAAAATATGGATTCTTAGGAGGATAATCATTTCATTTCCATGTTCATTTATCATTAACATGGTTTCTTCGGGTACCAGCCATTATCTATAACCCAAAAAGAATAGTATGAGAGGAAAAAATCGTAATAGGAAAACAACATGATCAATGGGGAGTACATTAAATATCTAACATCATAGGTTTATTTATAGATTAATCCTGATCCTTATTAAAAGTCAATGATTTTAAACTATACTTTAACCTTAAGGACCTCCCTAAAAATACCTGAGAAATATCTCTAGGGATCCCACTAAAGATTTCGCAACTTAGATTGCAAAGGTTAACTAAACCTTCGTTCTGATACCAACTGTAGAGACCCAATATGGATGTACATGGAAATTACATTACTTTTTCAGAATACTTAATACATAACAAAAACATATGCCCAAAGACTATATTATTATAGTGTCTTTGAAACTCAGAAAATAATCATCTAATCATGGGGAAAGATCTTCAACATCTCTCATTAATATCTTCCCCTTTTGTTTTCTTAACTAAAAACTTTATTTATATCCTGGGTAAAAAATAGAATGGGTGGGCTCAAATTCTCAGCAAGGGTAAAAATGGAGAACAAAAAACAATCCATAAAAATTTGAACGTGAAAACATAAACATAATATTTAAACCTCAAAATCATGAACATTGACATTAATCATGGCAGTACATAAGGAATGGATCATAAAGGAACATTATCCATGAATAAATAGCATTGGAATAAAAGATGTAATTGTGAAAAACTAATAATCCCATATTATGATTTCCATAGTATCCAAGCCATTGCTGCCAAGACCATCATAGTGGACGAAGTCCATTACTGAACTGGGTTTACATGTCGTTTTAGACATGTATTACTAAACCAGATTCACATTCCATTCTAGAAATGTCAATCTCATGAGATATAAATCTTTTACTAATGAATTTTAGGTAGATATAGATCCCACACATATCATAATGAAATCAAACTTTTGTGTTCCACAAAATAAACATAAATCATTCATCATAACCCAACGAATAAAATGGGTTTCATAAAAATCATCTCATTATAACATAATCCATATAAAACAATGGATATCATTTAACTATAAAAAAATCCAAACATTTAAATAATTGGGACATTATACTTGAAACCTAACAATATTAAAGAATTTCATCTCGGATGGAAAATAGTTTTGATAAAACACTTGAAATGAATTCTTTAGGAATATATCATTTCTTATTCTAAAATAATTTTTTTTCCTCAAAATGTAGCTCAATTTTAAAATAAAATAATTTTTTTGAAAAGAATCATGAAGTATTTTATAAGGCGTTATGAAATCATAAAAATACTTTCATGCCATATGAGTTAAAAAACATTATACTCTTACTTTTTCTGAAAAAGTCATAAAGTACCTCATATGGTAAACAAGAGAAAGATTCCTTCCATACCATGTGAAAAAATTCAACGAAGGGTTAAAATGACATTAAAAATACATGGAAGAATAATTAAAATTTTCAGAAAACATAGACATGGATGATAAATATAACCCTAGTAAATACATACGAATAAACAATCTCACATAAGAATGGTATTGGAATAATTATAACTTACCTTAGGTCCGATATTATTTGTACGTATCCGAACCTCCTAAATGATAATTTAAATAATGTCATTGACTTATTACAGATTCATAGTCATTTTTATGATATCATATATGGTCATATTCCTATCTGCTTATTAGTAACATTTCATTGTTACTCGCTATTTGGGTGTTAACTCCTTTATGTTCATATGCATGTTTTTTTCGAATAAATTTATATTAATTTTTTAGGATATAGTTATATCATTTACAAAATGGTATTATTATAACATATATCTTATTTATTCATTCAATTCGTTCATATAATCATTCTTTAATTAAGATCATGTAGAATTAATAACATCATATCGTGGAGACGGTAGGCCGTATGTACGCCCGAGTGACGATATCATTCCCATGATTGTAGAATTTCATTAAAGTGTATGGGGTATAATATTTCAGAATAAATATAATTTTACAATAATCATATATAATTATTTCTTTCATCATTATACTCATCCAAGTATGTTGGTGCTGAAAAACAGATTACACCACAACGTGGAGATGGTAGGTCGTACGTACGCACTCGTGGTGATTTTATTTTTCAATGGATAGATAGAAGATGGAATATAGATGTTTCATATTCATAATAACACATTAGTATACAAGTGATACTTTATTTTTTATATTATGAATGAAAGAACTCATATAGAGGAAGTAGAAGAAGAAATAAGTTTGAAAGAATATGTAAAGGATATTACCTCTTCTTCAACGTGCCTCTTCTAAACCTCATCTTAGGGCACCAATGTAGGTCATTTAAGAAGATAAGCATCACTAGTATGTTTCACGGCATGTAGAGAAGATAAATGTACAATTTTTGGCTGAGTTTGAAGGCTCAAAATGGCCTGAAGATAAGAGGGAGGAGGTTCCATTTTATAAGAGAGGAGAGTGGAACTATTTGAAACATCAAAAATATTAATTTATAATAATAATCATCCCCACATAAAAACCTCCAAAATGACTCAAAATCAAAGATGAGATGATATAGTGTTGTAATATCACCAAAAAATAAAATTTAGACATGTTTTAATTTTATTTTAAACCTTATCATTTTGATTTATCCTTATTTAATCTATTTAATTTTATTTGTGGTAGTAATATTTTAAATTTTAAATGGTAATAAATACTTACTTTTGTGTTGTGAATTTTCTATAATTGTATAATTTATGAAAATTTCGACCATATAATTTTCAATTTAATTTTTTTAAAAAAATTTGTAATTTTTAAACAATTTAATAATATGTTATTTTTTTAAAATATTAATAATGTCAATTATGACACTATTCGTTTATTTGAATAAAATACAAAAAAAAGATATATTCAAAAAAAAATATTTAATACATTCATAAAATGTCTTATTTATCTAGAAATTCAGTGGATCACATTAATTAGTTCATATATTATTTATTTTAATATTTTTTTAAACCATTTATTTGATATTTCTCTTAATAAAATAATTACTGCAACATTTTTGTATAATTATTTAATATACATATTTTTTCATAAAAATTAAAAATAAAATACTATGATGAATATAAATCTAATATATTTCCTAAGAATACTTTTAGTCAAATTTATCTTCAAAAAAATCTGTCTTTTAAAATGTTATCTTTAGTAAATTATGAAGGTGACCACTTTGACATCATTTGAAATAAAATAATATAACTATCATAATCTCTTCTATAAGACTTAGAATGTTCAAAAAGTCGACCCTTGGATGCTTATGGTTTATATATACTCTACCAATAAGGTTTGGTCAAGTTTTTGGGTTTTTTTATGGGTATTATTATTTTAATAAAAACAATATTTTTGATTTTTCACTGAATAAATAATTTTTTCATCATTAATGTATAAGTTATTATGGTCATAATATATTTCTTAATAATTAAAAAAATACAATGATAATGTAAAAAATTTTATCTTTCAAATTAGTATTTATAATCTAATTCATATTCTGTGTAACCTGATATTAAAAATAATTTAATTATTAAAGTTTGAGTGGCACAAATTTCACTTTTCTTTAAATAAAATAAAATATTTCTTTTAATCTCATACATGTGGGTTCTAATAGATACTATTTAGACCCAAGTAAGTTTTAGGGGGAAAAAGAATCATACAATTATATTAAGATAAGTGTTAGGGTAATTTTATAATATTTGTTTACCCTTAATTACCTGATTTACCTTCAACTATGGTAAATAAAATTTACAATAGTTACTATTCATAATGCCCAAAAATATTACTAGCCTATTAAAATAATTTGTTCATACTGATTCCAAATATGGAATCTATTTTTCAGAATTCATGACACAGAAGTTGAGTAATTAATTTAAAATTAATCTCATCATTGAGAAATAGGGTTTTAAAAGCAAAAACATTGCAAAAGATTGAAATGTTTTTAACTACGAATTCAATGAAAAATTAATGATAATGACATAAATTTTATCAAATGGAATGAAAATACTTTATTTATACTTTAAAGTAAATTTATATTTAAATTTAACCTTATAAAATATCATGAGGAAAAATGTTGTTTTTAATTAAATATTTAGTGTATTTTTACTATTCATCAAAATATGAATGTTAACAAAAAAATGTAAAAAATTTATCAAAAGTAAATTTTAATATCATGATTCAAAATTAAAAGTTTATTTTGTCAAATAGAACATATAAACATGTCAAAAACTAGATTTAAAATGTGTGCGCCATCAAAAGTCAGAAAAACTCTATTTTTTAAAAAATAATTCTTTTATCTGTAAAATTGATTTTCTTCTCATATCATGTGTAAGATGAATGATAATGTTAATTAAAATTTAAAATGTGGTCAATAATATTCATAACTGCTAGTTTATATCCCAATTAGATAATAATATAATAATATATTGTTATTTAGTGAAACATAGTATCACGTACAACACTAACTATCAAGGTAGGTCTCTCTTGCGTGTAACGCAAGACAAGTAAGTGTTACATATAGTGAAAGCTGGTCAAGAACCCCACCGCAAAAAAGTGCACCCCTAGGCTAAAAATGTGATAATTGAGATAATGACCACTGAGCCTAACCTCCAGTAGGCCATGGGTTAGAGACTAGAACCGATGGTATAGTAAACACACAGATAATATTTTCATGTGAAACTAATACAACTAAAAGGGGAAAACTATGAGTACCCAGAAGAAAGTAAATAAAACAACAGCCATGATGCCCAAACATCTCATGTAACCCCATGCTAGTATAAACCATCCTGATTTCCAACCTGCTCCAAGTGACCTAAAAAACAATTTATATATACATTGGTTGAGTATAACAGTATACTCATCAGGATCCTCCCCAGAGCCTCTCTTGAAAAGGTAAAGAAAAAAATGCTAAAGCAGGGTGAACAATATGTGAAACTAACACGTCTCAAAAATATGTATACTAAGTTCCCAACGTCACCATGTATCACATACAATAGTATATAATATAATAAATAATATCAAGTCTACTAGATATAACTTCCCCACTGGTTTTTCACTTTTCCCCAATGACGAACATCCTAAGCATCTCACTACAAAAGGCTTGCCCACTAACACCAGGGCGAAGCACCACAACATGAACCTCGTGAAAAAACCCACCATGTTCACATAAACTAAGTAACCAGGTAGATTCTTGGAGCCTCCATAGCTCAGATATTATGTATCATTTGTCAAGTATTATACCTCATGTCATTACAGCCCATACACTAAGTAAGGATCCTCAAGCCATCACAACCTATACACGTTACACCTATAGTTGTAGATAGGAAACTATATCTATAATATATGTATGTGAATAACCCCAAGCCATTACTTCTCTATACACACATATATGGGTAAAACTAACCACTGTTCCTACCAGCACAAGTAAATACCACGAGAAGAGAGTGGGGAAAAAGGGGCTTAGTCAACCTTCCATCCTCCCACCGGAATATTGGGGAAAACACACCCCCCATGTCTCAAAATCCTTGGGATTTTAGTTTCCCTAACTGATGGGGTGGAGTAGCATATAGAAACACAAAATGTATTGAATATACTATAGCTCACAACCACGCTATGGGAAAAACCTAGTTTTAGACACAACTCTAGATAATATCTCTCAAACTCATATTTTCCACTATTATGACTAGGTATCCCATAACCACACAACAATTTAAAGAGCTTAATTAACATACTTCATTCCCTATTTATTAATTTCACTTTATGTAAATTAAATTTTTAAACATTAATTAACCATTAACAAGTCCATATTAAATTTAATTAGCATCACACACAAAGTACATTGTCCCATTAAATTGTGACCACAGTATTGCGTCCCAATAAAATCTAACCACTTGGGTTAATATCATTTATTCAATCACTTATTAACAACATTATTACTTTACCATATTCCCAGTCATTCTAGAAAAACATTATAACCATCTAAACACCAGGGGGATCAACTTGATGAGTAGATGAAATACCCATCTAGTATTTCCCACATATAGAAGGAGCATAGACCCATCCTGTATAGAGAAGCTAAACATGGGAAGAATGTGGCATACCCTTTCTGTCTTCTCTAATTTTTGGAAGGAGGGTATGAAAACCATATTCCTTGAGCAGTGGGGAATGTAAAGGAGATAAAAAACCAATAAAAATCAGCAAGCTTCCAAACATTCACATATAACCCATTTAATCATCCCTGGTGTCCTCCTAGCCACCCACATGCATAAAACGATGTATCTCACTACTATGGGCATAAATAGCTACCACAACCAGTAGGCCTCCCTACACCCACATATCACAACAACTATCAAGGCTCACTTCATAACACAAGCAGCAACAAAACAAACATCATATCAATTATTCTCTTGTCCCTTAAAGAAACAAGAGTGTAACTCAGAACCCTACAAGGAATTATCTTTTACCAAACAACAATTTCATTAATCCATCTTAAACTAACCGATTTAGTAGTCGCAGGTTCCAACTATGGGAAACCTAAACAGTAAGATATCACAAATTGATTAAACATGCTTGCTGCATCAATTTGACTAGCATAATATTACAACAACAACAATCGGATTCATTCACATGCCTCGTTGTCTTTAGCCAAAAAAAAATCAATTAATTACGGCTTTACGTTCTTTACCAATTTCCATCTAGAATGAAAATCTAAACAAAGAAAGCATAGATATAACAATATCGGGAAAAATAAGAGGCAAATAACATAAGATCAATAGAAATTTATTTATCTGGTTCAAATATTTATTATGTCAATTCCATTATAATCTACTGGGTTAAAATATGATAACTATACAGTTTCACATAAAAGGAAAGAGAAGCAATGTGTCCCCTACCTCAAAGGGTTATTGATGTTCTTTATACTAGAACACGCCACACAACGGGTTAGGATATTTCCCCCCGTTACAAATGTATCCACCTGAGGATGCAGATACACCATTACACTTGTCTACACCAAAGAGAAGCCCATTAGGAACAAGGAGATAGCTTTCCGTAAAAGTGAAAGTAGAAAGAGAAGGAGATTAACCCAAAAGAATGATGTTAGGTCATACCTTATATCAAAGATTGATTGATACTTCTTAGTTGCATCAAAACCGAGGGGAACCAATCTAAGGAGGAAAGTTTGATTGCACAACTTATACAAGATGGTATGAAATGTCTGATCAACTCACAACTGAGAACGAGAAAGATGAATTTGGGACGAAGATATCTCATCCATTTAGAAGATTTAAAGGAGTAGTGGTTTAAGATACACTATATTTTCCATTAAAATATGATTACATTAAACAATGCGGTTTGACCATGTAAAAGCATCCCAAGCCTTAGGAAAAATTATTATAGGAGTTATGGCCATTGAATCGGCCTTGGAGTCCTTAAATTGAGGTATTAAATGCTTTTTATGTCAAAGGAAACATCAATGGGGTGAAACTCTAGGAATATGGAAACTCTATTCATAAACTCAAAATTTGGTGAAGGAAAGGGGATACCATTGGAACCTCACCATTCTGGAAACACTGTTCATGAACTCTAAATTTGGCAATGGAAAGATGCTACTGTTGGACCCTCGCCATTCTGGAAACAATGTTCCAGAAGTCAAAATTTGGAAAAGAAAATAGGCTACCATTGGAACCTCATCGTTTTGGAAACACTGTTCATGAAATCAAATTTTGTAAAATGAAAGTGGCTACCATTGGAACCTCACCATTCAAGAAACACTATTCATGAACTCAATATTTGGTGAAGGAAAGAGGATACCCTTGGAACCTCACCGTTCTGTCAACACAGTTTATGTACTAAAAACTTGTCAAAGGAAAGAGGCTACCATTTGAATCTCACCGTTAAAGAAACACTATTCATGAACTCAAAATTCAGCAAAATAATTAGGATACTGTTGGAAACTCACCATTCTGAAAGCACTATTCATGAACTCAAAATTTGGAAAAGGAAAGAGGCTACCGTTGGAAGCTCACTGTTCTAGAAACACTTTTCACATAAGGCTACCATTTCACTATTCACATAAGGCTACTAATGACACAATTCACATAAGGCTACCATTACATTGTTCTCTTAAGGCTACCGATGACATTGTTCACATAAGCCTACCATTTCATTATTCATAGAAGCCTACTGATGACACCGTTCAAATAAAGTTACCGTTGCACTGTTAACATTAGGCTATTGATGACATTGTTCACATAAGGCTACTATTTCATTGTTCTTTGAAGGCTACTGATGAAACTATTCACATATGGATACCATTACACTATTCACCTAAGGCTACCAATGACATTGTTCACAAAAGGATACTCTTTAACTATTCACCTATAGCTACCAATGCATATTCACCCAAGTTTACTGATGGCACTGTTCAAATAAGGCTACCATTGTACTACTCACCTAAGGCTACCAGTGAAACTATTCACAGAACTGGAAATTTGAAAATGTTTTGTGGATAAGTCACCTTTACCTCCTGGAATTCCTCAAACACCCGATTTTCACAATATAATGGACCAGAGGGGTCCGGTCCATTACATCAAATACCTCTCAAAGAATTCTCATCCTCGATAATTCAAAACCAAACTAAAAGGAATCAAAAAATAATTCCATACAACTACCCATCGAGATACCTCTCAAAAGATAGCAAGACACACGAAGAAACCAAATAAAGGAATCTCATAAACACTAAAGTTCTATAACCACAAAGCGAACATCATTTCATGAAAAGAGTTAAACATCAAACAACTCTGGGTACTGATCACATATATGTGACTCACATTCCTAGGTAGTCTTCTCCATGCCATTGTGTCACCAGAAGAAATGAACCAATGGGATAGAATGCCCGCGCAACACCTTCTCTTTGTGGTCTTGGATCTCCACAGGTCACTCCTCAAAGGTCACATCATCATCAACATCAATCTCACCCAAATCGATGAAGTTAGAGTCATTGTGATGATAACGACGGAGATACAACCCATGAGAAACACCATGTATCTGGATCATCAGTGGGGGAAGTTCTACTCGATACGGAAGAGCTCCAACACAAGGTAACAACTTGAAAGGCCCAAAAAACCAGGGATAAATATTACTCCCATGAACAAAATGTCACTTCCCATGACGGGGAGTCACCTTCAGAAACACATAATCCCTAACCTCAAACTCTAAAGGTCACCTCCTTTGATTTGAATATGAATTCTGATGATCTTGTGCTGCCTTCATCCTCTCATGACTCATCAAAACCATCTCTGAGGTATTCTGCACGGGTTTTGGTCTGAGAATTGCTGACTCTATGACTCCAGTCCAGTACAACTGAGAACGACTAGATCGACCATAAAATGCATCAAATGGCACCATACTGATGGTGGAGTGAAAACTATTATTGTATGTGAACTGCAGCAAGGGTAATTGCCTCATCCAAGAACCTACAAAATCTATGAAACAAGAGCGTAACATGTCATCAATAGTCTGGATGGTTCGCTCTGTCTGACCGTCCGTTTGAGGATGAAAATTAGTGCTATGGAATAGATGAGTACGAAAAGCATGCTAGAGACCTCTCCAAATCCCAGAGGTAAAAATAGGATCTCGATCGGAAATGATCATCCTCGAGACTCCGTGGAGTCTCGCCACCTCCTCTAGATACTGCATTGACTAAATTTCCACTGAGCTTGACTAATTTATCACTATGAACTGGGACGATTTTGTTAAATGATCCACTACCACCCAAATACCATCATGTCCTCCTAGATCTCAAGGATAACCAGTAAAAAATTCCACTGAGATGTCCCCCACTTCTTCTGAGGAACATTTAACTACTGGAGTGGACCACTAGGATCACGGTGATTGGCCTTCACCTTTTGGAAGGCCAATCATCGAGACACAAACTCTGCAACTGTACTCTTTAGTCCAGGCCACCAAAACTGACTCCTCACGGCTCAGTACATATTTTTCACGCTAAGATGCACCACTAAAAGTGAACTATATAACTCTATGAGAACCATCTCATGCATAGCCAAAGGAACAAATATCCTTTCATGATAAAACACTCAGTGTTGTTCTTCATCAGAAAAAGCATTAGGGGCCTTGCCAGAAACAACTCGGTCTTTACAGACCTCCACCTATAGATCCCCAAATTGGGACTCTTCCACCTGCTGCACCTAAGATAAATGTATTTTCATCTAAAAAAGGCATCATCTACCCTCAACATCTCCCATATCAAAATATAGTGTTGATAGTTCTTCCATTACTCTCCATGAAAAAACAGATTCACACACTACATAACTACGTGACTTCTGACTCTGCTCATCAGCTACAACATTCCCCTTTCTAGGTGTATACGATATTTAGATCTTTTATTATTATATGAACTCCAATCAATGAAGTTATTTCAAGTTTATGTCAAGCTGATAGAAATCATACCTCAGGCTCTTATGATCAGTGAAAACCACAAATCCCTCACCAATGAGGTAATGTCTCCACAGCTTTAGGGAAAACACCATGGATGAAAACTCAAGATCATGGGTGGAATAGTTACATTCATGGGGACGCAAATGCCATAACCCATAAGAAAAATATGATATCCGCTGCATCGAAACAAAGCCTAACCCTAGATGTGATGCATCATAGAAAAAATTAAACTAAACTCACTCAGTTGGAAGACAAAGAACTGGTGCACTTTCTAACTTCTCCTTTAGATACTCGAAAGTTGCATGACACTGATCAGTACATTTGAATGCCTAATCCTTCCCGTTCAAAGCTATTAGAGGGTTCGCAACTTGAGAGAAATCAGATAAAAACATCATGTGGTATCCTGTAAGACCAAGGAAACATCGCACCTTGAACACTATCTTGGGGGATTCCCACGACACAACTACGTCTATCTTCGATAGATCCATAACTACTCTTGGCTAGGATGAAACATGCTCCATGAAACAGACTTCTCGAGTCCAAAACTCTCACATAAATAACTTCCCAAATAGTTGATGTTGGTGAAGAACTCCCAGAATGGCATGTAGATCCTCTACATGCTCCTCCCCAGACGTGGAGTATATAAGTATTTATTCATTGAAAACCACAAAAAACATGTCTAGGAACTCATGGAACACAGTGTTCATCAATCCCATGAACATAGCTAGATCATTTTTCTTGATGAATGACATTGAAATGAACTCATAATTCCCATGAAGACTACAGAAATAAGTATTCGGTATATCCTAAAATTTCATACGCATCTGACAATATCCTGACCGCAATTCGATCATTTAAAACCAACATGCACCCTTCATTTGATTGAATAAATCATTAATTTTTGGAATTGGATAGTGATTCTTTACTGTCACATTTTTTAAGCGATGACAGTCGACACACAACTGTAATATTTCATCAGCCTTCTTCACAAACAAATCTGGTTCACCCCACAGTGATACACTCAGATAAACAAAACTGCGCTATAAATGACCATCAAGCTGTATACATAGGTCTCATAACTCATAAATGGACATTATATAAAGAGACATAGATCTAGGATAAACTACTTGTTTTATCTGAATCCAAAACATGATCTCTCGTCAAGGGGGTAATGTTACAACCTCCATTGGAATGACATCAGGGTATTCTTCTACGACCCAATAAAACACCAACTACTGATCCTCTGAAGAACTCACCATCAGCTCATCCATTATGGATGATAAGGATAGAACACGCCTCTGACCCATCTGAGGGTCTCGCTCGCCAACGGACACCACTTGATCTCCATCCGCATCAAAGAACACAACATGCCTCCGGAAGCAATCCATGATAGCCTGCACTGAATCAAACCAATCCATGTAGAGGATGACATCATAAGATTGTATTCATAAACATAGGAAATCTATCCAAGAGTGAAGCTTCCCCAACATGAGCTCATTGTCTCTACATACTTCGACCAAGTCATATCGACCTCCAACTGGGATAGTCCACACCAAGGGAAAAATAATACTTTCTACCTCAAGTCCCAAAAAAAAGAAAAATGGCATGTGATATTAAGGACTATGTCTCTCCTAAATAATACAAGGAATGCACTAAGGTAGTAAATGAGAAAAGGGCACCTCGAACGACATCTGGCTTGCCCGATGTTGGAAACGCTAAAGCATGAAGCTGTCCATAACCTCTTACATGACCTCTCTGACCCTAATGATGACCACCACCACAGTCACACTCTACTCTCTAAGGATGTGGAGCATCACAGGGATGTCTTCTGCCTTACCGATCTATCCTCTGCTTATCTAAAGATGGTGCAAACTACTACTGTTTCCTCGGTTGGAACTGCCTCTATAAGGAACCTGTATCGGAACACCTAGTGCACAATGACTGGTATAAAAGGCCACACCCTATCACTGCTGATGAACTTGACCACCAAAAAAAATCACAAGATCCCTTGGAACCTTCTTGAGAGCTACCACCCCTAGAGAAATGAGATGATGAGGGATGAGACCTTCCCCCCGGCCGAACAAGAACTCTTATTCCCTGAAAATTGAGAACGCCAAACCACAGTTATACTTCGATATTTGGATGCAAAGCCTCCTCAAAATGCCTCACCCATGCCTCTTCATCTAGAAATTGGTACAGAGCATATCATAAAAGGATACTCAAATGGAATCCAATCTCTCACACACTGGAGAACCCCTATCAAAGTGTATGGAGCTCCTGGTGATTGGACACCTTCACAGTCAAGGAAAAAAACTCGACTCTAAACTTTTCTCGGAACTCCTCCCATGAGATCAATGACTCCCCACGATCCCTAAGGAACATGAAGCACCACTACCTCACAGATCCACCTAGAATCATCACAACCAAGGACAACCAGTGCTACTTCTAAGAATGTATCAAACTGAAGCCTATCTCGACCTCCCTCAACCAGTCTTCTGTGACTGCATCTGAAATAGAGCCCTCATACTTCTGGAGACTCTGTTGCTAAAAATCATGGAGTGTACTCCTCCATGTGTCATCTCCATCAACCTCTACCCTGAGACGATCTAATGGAACAACCTTCTATACATCTTCTATGTGATCCCGATGAGGACGTCGACCTGAAGCCACACCTTCAAAATAAAAAATTGTTTGAGCTTCTAATCCTTGAATATGGAACACATGGAATTAATTAATTAATAGTTTTATATTATTCATTCTAGGTTAACCTATCCAATGGTCTACCCATTCAAATATAGGCACAAAAAAAAATGATTCCTGATCCATTCCTAGGTCTCTACCCTATAACTAGTATCACCTTGTTTAGTAGCCATTGTAAACTTAAAGGTATGTTCATCAGATCATAGGGGCCCCTAAACACCTATGTATCAGCCGATCTCTGGTGTTTATATCACTCGCTAAACATGAATCACACCATTTCCCTACAAACCCATGCAACATCATCGATGCATAACACCAAACACCATCGTATCCCTCAACCAAGCCTCTGATACCATAGTGTCATGACCCCCTCCCCACAATGTGTACCCCTCTTGGGCCGACAATGTGAAAAGGGAAATAATGACCCCGAGTCCCACCCCCAGTAGGCTTTGAGTTGGAGACTAGAACCAAGGTTATAGAAAGCACATAGATGGAGGAATTACCCTCTAAGAGAACACATGCGAAAGAGAGAGATAAGACAGACACCAACCAACTACAACTCAGACAACAATATAAATGAAATCCCATGTACAAAATGTAACGTCATGAAAAAATACTACAAATGAAAGGGGAAAATTGAATGTACCCAAGAAAAAGTAAATACAACAACAACCATGAAGCCCAAATAGATCCTGCAACCCAAATCTAGTATAACCCAGGCCGATCTCCATCCTTCTTCATGTGACCGAAATAATAGTTTATATATACATACGGTGAGTATAATAGTATACTCAGTGGGATCCTCCCCAGAGCCTCTCATGTAAAAGTAAAGGAATCGGGCTAAAGCACTGTGAAAAACAAGTGAAACTAACTCATCTCCTAACCATGTATATTATGTTCCCAGCCTCACCATGGCTACTCTCCCCAAATATCACATAAAAGAGAATATAATTTAATAAATTATATCAAGGGTACCCAAGTACTACTTCCCACTGGTTTTTCACTTTTCACCAATGTCGCACGTCCTAAGATTCTCTCCCCCAAAAGGATTTCCCACAGACACCTGGGAGAAGTACCCCAACATGCATGCCATCCAAAAAAACTACCATGTCCACATAAGCAATGTAACCAGATAGTTTCTGGGATCCACCCCAGCTCACATAACATGAATCATATGTCGGGTATTATACCTCAATCCATTACAACCCATACTCCATGTAAGGATCCTCAAGACATCACAACCTATACATGTTACACCTGTAGTTTTCCATAGGAAACTATATCAAAAATATATGTGTGTGAATAACCACAAGCCATTACAGCTTTATACACACATATATGGGTAAAACAAACCACGGTTCCAACCATCACATGTAACTACCAAGAGAAGTGTGCGGGGACAAAGGGGGTACTCATCCATCCATCTCCCACTAGAATGTTGGGGAAAACACCCCCTAGGGCTCAGAATCCATACGGTGTCAGTTTCCCTAACTGACGGGGTGGAGTAGCGTATAGAAACCCAAACAGTACAAAATATACTATAGCTAATAACCACAATATGGGCATAACCTAATCCTACTGCAGCTAATGTCTCTTGGACTCCTGACTTTTACTTCTAATACAAGGTATCCTATAAGAACACAACCATTAAAGAGATTAATAACATCACTTCATTCCCAATTCATTAGTATCACTTTACATTAATTAAATATTTAAATATTAATTAACCATAAACAATTCAACATTAAATTTCATTACTATCACACCCAAATTTCATTGTCCCTTTAAATTGTAACCTCATCATTGTGTCCCAGAAATCTCCAACCCATTGAGTTATCATCATTTATTAAATCATTTATTAACAACTTTATTACTTTCCCATATTCTGAGGCATTATAGAAAATCATTCTAATCTACTAAACACAAGGGGGATCAACTCGGTCAGTAGATGAACTACCTTTCAAGTTGTTACCACCAATAGAATGAACATAGACCCATCCTCACCTGAGAATATAAACATGGAAAGCATGTGTCAAACCTAGCCGGTCTTCACCTCTTTTTAGAAATAGGGTAATAAAACCAGATGACATGATCAGTGGGGAAATTAAAGTAGATAAATAACCAATTAGAATCAGTAAGCAACAAAACATTCACATTCAACCCATTTCATTATCCCTGGTGTCCTCCCTGAAACCCACATGCATAAACTGATTCGTCTTGCCACTCTAGGTGTCAAATACTTCCAGAACTTGTCGGCCTCCCTGCCTCCACATATCACAACATCCATCCAGGCTCACATCACCACACAAGCAACAGAAAATCAAACATCATATCCTTAGGGATTTTGGCCCTTGAAAAATCAAGAGGGTAACTCAGAACCCTATAAGGAATGATATTTTATCAAAAAACTATTTCGTTAATCCATATTTAATTAAATTATTTATTATTCATAGGTTCTAACTATGAGAAACCAAAATAGTAATCTATCCCAAAATGATTAAACATGTTTACTTCATCAATATGATTAACATAAAATAAAAACAACCACAATCAGATTCATTCACATGTGCCTTTATCATTAGCCAAACAATTATCAATTAATTTCAGCCTTATTTTATTTACCAATTTCTACCAAGAACAAAAATGTAAACAAAGTAGGCATTGATATCACACTATCTAGAAAAACAAGAGGTAATAAAAAATGATCGATATCAATTTATTTATCCGGTTCAAATATTTATTATTTTAATTCCAATGTATTACAATGTGATAAAAAATGATAACTATAAATTTTCACAAAAATGAAAAGATAAGAAATGAATCCCCTGCCTCAAATGGTTCTTGACATTATTTATACGAGAATGATCCACACAACGACTTATAATCTCTTCCCCCCGTGAAAATATCTTCCTAAGGATACAGAGACACCATCATACCAGTCATCACCTATGAAAATCCCATTAGGAACACAGAGATAGAATTCCATAAAAGGAAAATGAGAAACATAAGGAGATAAACCCAAAATAATGATGATAGATCATACCTTATATCGATGATTGATCGATACTACTTGGTTTCTTCAAAACAGAGTGGAACCAATCCATGTAGGAATGTTTGATTGTACAACTCTTATGGGACGGAATGACAGGTTCATGTGTCTCACAGCTGAGAACATGGGGGATGATATAGGGATGAAGATATCTCATCCCTTTAGAAGATTTAACAGAGAAGCGGTTTAAGACACACTGAATTTTCCATTAAAAGCAGATCCCATTAAACCACGTGGTTTGACCATGTAAAAGAATACCGAGCCTTAGGAAAAAAATACTATAGGAGTTATAAAATTTGAATCATCTTTAGAGTCATTATAATATGGAATTAAATGCATTTTACATAAAAGGAAATGTCAAAGGGATGAACTGTAGCAACCTAGAATCACTATTAATGAACTCAAAATTTGGAAAAGGAAGGAGGCTTCTATTGGGACCTCACCTTTCTAGAAACACTGTTCATGAACTCAAAATTTCGCATAAAAAGATGCTACCATTGGAACCTCACCATTCTAGAAACATTGTTCATGAACTCCAAATTTTGAAAAGGAAAGAGGTTTCCATTAGAACGTCACCCTTCTAGAAACACTGTTCATGAACTCAATATTTGGAAAAGGAAAGAAGAAACCGTTGGAACCTCACCATTCTAGAAACACTATTCATGAACTAAAAATTTTGCAAATGAAAGAGGCTACTATTGGAATCTCAACGTTCTGGAAAAACTATTCATGAACTCAAAATTTGGAAAAGGAAAGTGGGTAATGTTGGAACCTCACCATTCTAGAAACAATGTTCATGAAATCAAGATTTGGAAAAGAAAAGAGGCTATAGTTGGAACCTCACCATTATGGAAACACTATTCATTAACTCAAAATTTGGTAAAAGAAAGAGGCAACCGTCAGAACCTCACCATTCTGGAAGCATTGTTCATGAACTCAAACTTTAGCCAAGGAAAGTGGCTATTATTGAAACCTCACCATTCTGGAAACACTGTTCCCTTAAGGCTACCATTGCACTGTTCACCTAAGGCTACCAATGACACTATTCACATAAAATTACTATTGCACTATTCATAGAAGGCTACTGAAAAAACTGTTCACATAAGGTTATTGTTGCACTATTCACATAAGGTTACCGTTTCACTATTCAGATAAGGCTTCCGATGCACTGTTCACCTAAGGCTACTCATTAAACTGTTGACATAAGGCTACCATTTCACTATTCACCTAAGGCTACCGATGCACTTTTCACCCAAGGCTACTGATGACACTGTTCACATAAGTCTACCATTGCACTATGCTTCTAAGGCTACCGATGACACCATTCACAGAATTGGAAATTTGGAAAATTGTTAGGGATAAGTCACCTTGACCTCATAGAACACCTAAAACAACATATTTTCACAATATAAGGGACTAGAGAGTTCTGGGACATTAAAAATCTTCTTTTTGTGCTGCATATAACATAATCCAAATCTAGTTCATTTATAAATTGAACAAAATCTATAATCAATGTTGCATAGAATAATTTCTACCAAACAAACATGAAATTGTGTGTAACATGAGACAAGAATAGTGTTGCATATAATGAAAACTATTATTATTTTGTCTATAGTGCATGCTAATCTTGGTGTAGAATACAACACAAGATGTAAAATAAATTAATAAAATTAATCTCATAAAATCATAGGGTGTTACAATATTGAAGATTGAGGTCTAGTATAGGAAAAAATGGGAGATCTCAGTAATGAAAATAGAAAAAATATTTTTTTCACTAATGATCAATCAGAGTTGATGTATGGAATTTTTTTGATAATATTCCTTCCCCCTTTTCTATTCCTATGATGAACATGAAACTGTCAACCAATAGAGTGTTCTGTATATCAGTAATTTTTTTGTATGAGATTATTTTAAGAGTTTTATTGGGAGTTTTTTTGTTATTTTTTATTCATTGTTTATAGTTCTAATGATTATTTATGGATTCCGACATAAGAATTGGTCAAGTTTCATTCCTTGTGTTCATAGTTGTTCATTTCTACCATATGTCTTCATTCATCTCACGTATTATTCGTTTGGATTGTAGTTCAACATACACCAAGAAATCGAATGCTGCACACCTGTTTGTTGCTTCTAATATTCCATATTGTAGATCTAGATTTTGTACGAAATGATGTTGGTGTGATGATGGTTGAATCAATTGATTTGGTAGTGGTGATACTTGATATTTTTTATTCTTCAGTATGTAATGAATAACACCATATGAAGAAATTTTCTGAATGAATCAAAGTGACAGACGTTGTCTATCGATGAAGGAATGACTTGTCAAGGACATATTCTATATGTTCGGATGAGGCATGTCTCCAAATGGAGGGCTGATGTAGAGGATAATGTCATATGAAATAGATTTGGGATTCTAGAAAATCCAATAACACGTGACATATAATCTGGGATTATTAGTTTCGTGGGACACCCAATATGGTAGCTACGGTTTTGGGAGAATGATAAATATCATAAGGTGTGTGCCCCCTTCCCAATGGATCATATATATGTTAGATGGTACGTGAGAATGAATTGAAGTACATGAACACATGAACATAATGTACTCTTACATGAATATTTCTAGATTTTAATTTACGTGGGATTAAAAATATACTCGTACGTTGGATGTGGTACATGGTAAACCACATTCCATATATTTTTACTCAAACACAGACATGTTCCCTTTACATGGGAAAGAACCGAGGTCGAAGGGACACAATGTGTAACCATACTACACATTGTGTAATCCATAAAAATTAGCTTAGAGACTCTTTCCTCTATATCATGGAAAATATTTGATTTGGTACATTCATTGTATCAATTACCTAACAGTTAATATGGAACCACCTCTTAAACATAGGACATTGATCCCTTAAGAATCATTTCTTGGATATAGTTATTAGAATCCTTCCATCAGAAAAATAGTGTTATCCTCTTTCAATTTCATTATAATGGAGGGCTTCTTTGTATCATCATGATCAATACTACCCATGAACTAATCCTATACATTGTAAGTTAAAATAGATTGATTTTACATTATAACCCATGAACAAGGGGGTGATCTCATATGTGTATCATTTCTATTCAAAATTCAAGATATAATTCTATAATGAGACAAAATGATCAATAACTCTCGAATAAATGCCATCAGCGTTAGTTGACTTAGGAAGTGTGTTCTCTGGGATAAGCACTATGTGGAAAATGATAGATGGAATCCTAGGCCAACATTATGGTGGTGACATTACCTTGACACTATGTGTATTTTTTGATTATATAAATAAATTATTTTTCTATTCTTTGTATAGATTTAGCTATATAGGGATAAATATCATTACAAAATTTTATTCTTTGTGGTTTCAGGGTTTCATACTGGGTATTGTTATACTCACCTCTGTAAGGTAATTTTCTGAAAGTGTCATGTCTTGTGCTTTTTAGTGACCTTTTTATAGATTCAAAGAAGAACTAGAACCATATGAAATTTTGTGAGAATGGATAGAATGAGGTGTGTTCCTATGTAATATAGAAAGCAATCCATGTATTTACTTATATGCTGAATTTTTTTTAGATTATTTGGGGTGAGATTGTATTATTCCATATTTATATTCTTCTAATTCATGTCATAT
Organism: Viscum album; assembly: GCA_963277665.1. Taxonomy (NCBI): domain Eukaryota; kingdom Viridiplantae; phylum Streptophyta; class Magnoliopsida; order Santalales; family Viscaceae; genus Viscum; species Viscum album. The sequence continues at coordinate 1,849,343,225 of OY728150.1, forward strand.
TGTGGATGTGGGATTTATGTTATTTCATTCATGTGTGTTCTATTTTTTTACACTTTTTTATTTTATGTACATAGAGATGTGCTTGTCTGTACATGTACTTAGGCTAGTAGATCCCATGATAGTGATATGGTTACTGAAAACTAGTCATCATCTATAAACCCTTGGTTGGTGGGATTGGGAAGTCACAGAATTATCCCCATTAGGATGGGTTGTGATATGTTATTTCAATTTGAAGGTTTATTTAAGGATTTTATATAGATGTTTTCCAAGAGAAAAAAAATTTCTCTATCATATCTATAGATATTTAAGGATTCCATTGATCATGAATGGAATCATATGGATCCTGATTTTTGAGTACAATGAATATTACCTTGGTTAAAGAGTTATTTTGTGATTTATCATATGTGTATTGATATGTTTGAATTCCCTAATGTTAAGATCATGCACTATGATTATTTAAATATAAAATTGTTATAATGTTACTCTCACAGATGATATTAAACTATTAATACTTATTATTACCCATACATATACTTTTATTTTACACTTGATATGTTTTATTTTTCACATGTTAGGAAGAATGAAGAAAAAATATTTGTTTTTATAAACTAATCATATTTGAATAATTTAATTGGAGGCATTGGATACATAAATAGGAATATGAGAGATGGTTTTTGTGGGAGGGTATTTTGATATTTATGATCAAGTTTATTATGAACCCAGGTTGTTAATAGTTTGTCCAAATTCACTAAAATCATTAACTAAAAATATATTTTGGTATATAATTTACCCAATATTTCTGTTTTATGATACATGTCTTAGATAGAAATAATTGATATCATTTATTTGTTTCAACTCCAAAAATATAATGATTATTTGGTTAGTGCAAGATCCAAGATTTTGGGATCGAGGTTGTTAAACATACTATTTAGAGTAGGGGATGATCATCATCATTTGATTGAAAAAGGATTACGAGATCAAAAATACACCATACAAGAATCCATAATATAATTTTCTATAAAAAATATTCCATTTTAGTGTCTCATTTGGGCCATATTTATTCCATCCCAAACACACCGTTGACTCAAAGATCACAACATGAGTTATACACTTTCTACTGATTAATAATGGCTTTCATTTTGATGGATTTACTATTTTGGACATCTATTTCCAAAACATGGGTTTCCTCATTCAAAAAAAATGGCCTATATAGGATGATGTTCACTAATAAAACATTTCCCTCATTAATATATCCCTCATTAAATTAATCACTATCTTGGAAGATTTTAAACTTTAGGGTGATCAAGTGAACTGGTAAATAGTTATATATCCATAGCCGATGAATTTCAATGTTTATTTGTAGTGTAATCCAAAACGATATAGTCACTATAAAATTTGATAACTCCTCATTAATTTACCCAATAACTTTAATTAAATGGTATTTTGGGTTTCTTCACTATCATTTTCTTGAATAAAAACTTTTATTCATATATAACCAACTCTCTATTAAAAAAATGAAGTATGTCTGGGTACCATTTATAAATTTAAAAAGAATATAAAAACCAAAAATTAATTTATCCATGAAAAAGTGTTCAATTGAAGAAGGATGGAAATATATTTTTTACTATAATAAATTTTATTTATGTTCTATATGGTTAGATGTAGACTATATTAATACTAAATGATCCATAAATTTGTTAGTTGGTCACCTATTTATTAATTGTGCCACATAAATTTTATATGGATTGTTTTATGTGATAGATTTAATCCATGATATGTTTTGCAGGTGAAGAAAGTAATTTTATTTAATTTTTTATAAAATTTTTGTACCTACACATGCCACTATATTTAAAACAGATGAGAAACCATTCTAAATAACCTTCTACAGGGTGAAAAACATATATTGAAGGGATTTTCATTCATCTCAATGTGATAATTTTTTTTCTAAAATACATCTAAATATATGGGAGAATTATTATGATCATTAAAAGGAGATAAAATAATTATTAACGAATATCGGGAGACACTATAGTGATAAGATATGCAATATAATATACAAATATTTTTGTCCATGTAGAAATTTCATTACCACAAATACAAAATAATTTAGTTTCTTACTTAATTCAGTCATAGAATGAACATGGCTCTAGAGTTTTATGGATTATAAGATTACCTATTATAATTTTTAGATATGATATATTGACTCCATTCAATTATTTTTACTTCATATTTCCCAAGAATCATTTTAGATCCCATGATAGGACATCACTTTGGGATATTTACACATTTTATGGAATCCACATTATTTGCAACCTAGATAAATGTATTTCATGTGGTCAAGAAAAATTCTATAGAACAATAATATTTTAAAATATAGAGTGGGAAATTTCATATAGGAATTAGTTTTTTATACTGATGAATATTCATATCTCATATTACATGAATTTTTACATATAAATAAAAACCTCAAAATGTATTTTAGGGAATATGAATATTTTAATAGCATTAATTCAATGAAATTTCATAATTTGTGCGAAAATATATAGTGGAATGGACTTGAAAAATAAATTATCATAATTAAACATAAATTAATAGTCTTAAAAGATAAGGAACAAATCAGTATGATATTTTGGGATATATATATATATATATATAATTTTCCTAAAATCATGATAATCTTGATCACATAATCCATATAAAAAGGGTCCCTTTTCAAAAATTTAAAGAGGGATTCCAAAATGTTAAACATAATTATGGGATATACATAGACCTATATACCCCCTTTTTTATTTATCAACATTCATATTACCTAAAACACATATTACATTGGGGGTTTTTGGAAGTATATTTTCATCCATTCAAATGGTTTATCTTTACATGAAATTTTATCCAAAGAAAACTTCTTTCAAAAATGTACTTTCATTGGATATTAACAGTAGAACGAATGCTTTCTCATTGAGTAGACACACCAAACCTTATAGGGTACAATAATGTACCCCATTCACCCTGGTCACCTACTTGGTCTCAATTGAAACTGTTGTACTTAATAACATAAAATATCTTTTTGACATTCTTATGTCTAGGTTACACACCTAAAGAATAATTTATTACTAGTAATCTTCCATATATAATCAATATATTTAGTAACAAATAATTATCATACATAAAAATAAACTCTAATTAGATGAATATCCAATTTAAAAACATTATGATCTATAATAGGATATTATGTGTTTTGTGTCTTTGGAAACATGGATACACAAATAACCCATTCACAAGTGATCCACATAATCTCTCAATATTTTCATCATAATAGTAACCCTTTCTAAATATTTCATACATAAATCCTTTATTAATAACTTAGGGAAAGTAATCAAAAGAAAGGGTGATCCTAGGTTGTCAATAAAATATAACAAGGGTGATATCAATGAAAAAAAAATAAAACATTACCATATGGGTACGAGAACATGAACATTACATATGAAAAATATACTCTACATATCGTGGAATATAATCTTGAGTAAGGGATATAATTCATGGTAGTACATACAAAATTAATTATAATTGAATCATGGAACAAATTCCCTGATATCAATACATTATCTTAAGACATATGATTGTGTTTTTTTTGAAGAGGATGGTTCCTTAGACAAAAAACCAAGGAAGAAATATTATAAAAGAAATATATTACAATAGTATAAATGATGGAATCATATTAAAATCCTTATTATAAAGGGGGAGTAAATTATCATGAAGATCATACAGCCAAATGATATTTTCAATGATTCCCTTATTAGAAATGGCATCAATAAAAAAGTTGTCTTCATGACAGATATGAGTGATGATGAAGTTGATGTCCAAAAGAAAGCGAGTACATTCTATCCAATGTATGGTGATCATCCACGCAAGGTGTATCACACTATTACATATAACTTACAGGGTGGTGGTTGAGTTGATCTCGATCTATTGGTTCATCGAACCATGATGCTTGGCAAAAGAAATGGCATGAATCATAATCATCATCTGTGTCCCCAATGAAGAAGAAAATCCACAGCTACCATAAAAGAAGTCAAGGGTTTGACCAATATGGTTCCTCAAGATGGCACCGCATCCTTCAAGGCCAATATTTTCTTTGGATGCACCATCTACATAAACGTTAATCCATCCAGGGAAAGGAGTGAACTTGAAAACTTCAATGGTATGTTAAGGTTGTAAGAAGTGTCCATCAACACGAAGACATCGTAGAATGAAAAAAACATTCCTCGTGTTGTAAAAATAGCTATTATGGATCGAATAGGCTTCATATATTGAAATTTGGATCTAAATTCAACCTTCAGAATGGATAAATGAGCAATTGTTATGAATAATATCATTTTTATCCTACCATATCACATGAATAATCTCAAAAACAATAGAAAAAAAGGTTTTTAATCTGTTGATAGCTATCTATATATGCACATCTCATTGGTTGAGATTTTACAGATTCAAAAGTCTTCCATCAGTAGTCAATGATGTTAAACACATAGTTCCAAAGAGCAGAAATAGTGGCACAATAATGATATAGTTTGTTGGTGTCCTCTCTGTGTTGATTACAAATGCTACATTTAGAGCATTGTAGAATTCCATGTAATTGTAGGCGATCATGTGTGGGGATCATGTTGTGTTCCAAATGCCATATAAGAGTAAGTATGGATGGTTTTCTCCAAGGTTTATAAATGTTTTTAATACAACCAAAATAACTTTCTCAGTTAGAAATAGAGTGGTTGTAATAGTTTCTAGAATTTAGCATTCCATTAGGAGAAGGTTCCCTAATTGATAAATAATCATTATTAGAGAAATAGTAGTTTTCAATAGAGTTCGTAATGGTGTCTCACGAGATGATCAATTTAGCAATTAAGAACATCTCTGATAGAAAGGGTGGAATTCATAGGTCTTTGGTCAGGAGGTACCATGAAGATTAAAGGAGTGCCAGTCCAATTATCCAACCAAAAGTTCATTGAAGAGTCTCTAGAGACCATCCATCTAGAATTGTTCCTAAATAAGGAAATAAATATCTTTTTGGATGGAGGAATAGAGGAGGTGAGAAAATCAGAGTTTCCTTTCATAATATTTTAAAGGAATATATTTTTTACAAAAGAAATGGAGTCAGATTTATTGCATAATACAGATGTTTTTGTGATACATAAATCTATCAAAATCCATTTTCATTTTCATGTTTCACTTCCAAGACAATAAAGGTGGAATTTTTTACTCACCATTCAATCATATACATTTTCAAGGTTCACTACAAAGAATATTTTAGTTTATAGAGCTGCAACCTCAACTGGGTTCTCTTCACAATGAAGTTCTTATTATCTCATCAGATATCTTTCTTTATGCCATGCATGAGAGGGCTATATAATTTCATGACCAATCATAACATTATGAAAATCATAAAATTTTGTCGGTTGATGTTATAAAACATTAATTATATCAAATACTGGTGAAATAAAGAAGGTTCTATAAAAATTTCAATAAATAATTATATCATAACTTGTTGAGATGAATCATGTGTGATGAATGATTCAACATAACCTAATTAACAAGTGAAAATGAAATAGATCTCATAAAATTCATATAAAATCTTTATAATAATTATAATTATTAAAAAATGTGAAAGTTTATCATATAATTGGATCATATTCCCATTGAAACATAAATAAAATAATATGATGTTATTATATTTGAAAAATTCCTTTCGAAGATCATTGGAAAATTCATAGAGGAAAATTCCCATTATCATTGAAATAATTTTTTTAAAATTTAAATGACATCCAAATTATTAAGGGAAGAAATATACTTGAAAAGAAAATTTGAAATATATAATGGAATTTATATATCATTGAGTTGTTATAAAATTGGGTAATTCCATTCATGTCATGAAGGCTAAAATAAATATTTCTTTCACATTTTTGGTAAAAAGATAAAAGTAATTCATATGGAGATTTAGAAGAAGATTCTATTAAAAACTGTAAAATTAAAATAAATGGTAAATATTAAATTAAATATTCATATATAATTTTAAATTATTTTTATAAATCATTTTTAGAAAACATTGATATAGTGTAAAAAATATTGACCAAAGGGAAAGAAAATTTAATATTATTAAAATCAAATATTTCTATGACATGATTTTTAATGAGTTGGAAATGAAAAGAAAAAAAAATATCCATAAATAATATATTATGTTTCAATTTAATGGGATTAATGATATATTGGATTTTAAATTTCATAATCAGGTATTTGATCATAAACAATCATAATAAACAATAAGATTATATCATTAATACCATATACCAAGTTCAATATTCTTCTAAAGAAAACTAACCTCATGTATAAAAAATTCTGTTTGATTTTAATTCATTAAAGTATTAAAATACATACTTATAATGTAATATTTTATCCATATATAAAATTTTAATAATAATTTAGTAACAATTCCTTATTAAAATCAGCATTTCAGGGTGTTAACAATTTCACTATTCATGATAATTTTGGTTTGGTTGTTATAGTCCTATTATATTGATGAAGTATCCATCATCTATAAAATATTACTAATTATATAAATATTATGTATATTAATTATATAAATAGTAATGAAAAAAAAATTATAGATATAAAATAAAATTTCATTGTTAATGGAGATTGTAGGTCGTATGTATGCATGAATGATGTTTTCACTTTTTGATGGATAGAGAAAAATAAATTAAAATAATAATTAATCATTAAAAATAATTATTAAATCATATATATCATATATATTCATTAACTAAAACCTTATTACTATCCATGTCACGTATAATGAAAATACGATTCATAGATCTTCATTAAGGTTGTAGTACAAATGTACACATGAGCGACTTATTTAATTTATAATTGATAGGATGGTATGATGGTTGATATGATATTTATATTAATGTAGACTAACTATTTCATGAATATAATTTATAAAAATTTAATCAAATATAATAACCATCAATGAAATTTTTGATTAAAAATACATTGTTTCGCTACGTGGATGCAGTAATCTACTTGTACGTGGGAGTGAGACATTCAATAACCATTCAATGGAATAGAGGGTGGATATTTGTTGTAACATAATCAAAATATAAATATAATATAATTATAACATCAAACATTTAATTTTATGATGATTTCCACATAATTATACGAGATACAAGAAAAATATAACAAATGGTTGGGTAACATGATTACTTATTTTTTTTGGAAGTTCATGTTTTGATTATTTCTTAATGTCCTTTTACATAATATAATATGAATATAATCATATATAAAAAATGTGTTTGGATGTAGTGAAGATATTTTGGTAGTGTATGGTAAAGCTTAATGAATCAATGGGAAGAGATAATTGAATGATGTGGTGTCCTTTTATATGTGGGGCAAGGACCCACATCAAATTTCATAGAAGATTATAATGTAATAATGTTATGAGGAAGAAAAATTACTTAAAAGGCCATAAAATTTATGGTAGTATTATATAAGGTCAAAATATTACTATAAAACAGGGTAAATACATGTTTCATTGACGAACATACCCTCTTCTATTGGTTTAACCCACTCGTAAACTAGATTTATCGATTACTGAGGAGATAATTTTTTTTATGTTATTTCTATTAATTTTAACCAAAAATTAATGTGGCCTCCATAAAAGATATTTAAATAAACATTACAATGTATAAAATATTTTACAATATTAAATTCAATTAATTTTATAAATTTAAATTAATATTATACACCTAAATGATTCAAAAAGCAGTTGGTTAGAAAAAAATGTTTTCTTAAGTATAAAAAATTATTACGCTAGAAATAAATATAAATTGAATTAAAGTAACTTTTATGGGATTAAAAAAATAAATTAACTTATGATACTTTAAATATAATTTTTTAAATAAATGAATCATTTTATATACATGAATGGAAAATAGTTTTCAGAAAAATATATATATTATATTTCTATAATAAATAAAAATATATATTTGAAAATGATCTTAAAAAAGTCACACTATGATAATTTTAACATAATAATTTCACTAATGTTGTTACTTTTTAAAAATATATTTTTATAAATTTGTAAAAATTAGTTATATTTTATTCTAATAAAAATAATGAAAATCCATTTTGAAGAAACATGTATTTTTAATGCATATAATGTCTTTAAAAAAAATTTCATCATCAGAAATAACTTTTATTTATCCAAATACTTTATGCATATTTTTCAAAAAAAATATTATTATTTATTTCAACAATTTAGAAACTTGGTTATTATATTAAACTATATTTCATTTCAATATTTTTGGGGTTGTGTGTATCATAAGTTATCGAAAAAATTAAATTCAATTATAGATAAATGTATCATAAATTTCTAGTCTGATACAATATACCATCCTTAAAATTATGTTTCCCTCAAAATGAGATTGCTTATATAAAAATGGGTATATATTTCTCTCATCACATCCTCTGTATCCCATGTGTCCTCTATGAATTTCCAATTCTAGTAAGAAAAATTAACCAAGCATGCTCTCTTATTCTATAACGCTATAAAGAAATGATCTAATATTTCAAATGGTTTTTCTTCATAGGAATAATCTTGAATCTACAGAATATCCTTTGTATCTAGTATATGTGATAGATCATCCATGTACATCCTCATTAGAGATACATCCAGTTCATTATGCACATTTGAGGGTTTTGGTGGAATAATCAATTGATATGTTATTGTATCTATCAATATAGAATATTGAAGTGGCCAATATACGTAGGGATCCTCATTCCCATCTTCAATAATATCGTTACCTTATTAACTGTTAAAAATACAAGAGATACATTATAAAAAATTGAATTCAATATTTATCTTGGTGGTATAATAATAACATCCTAATTGAATACGAGGTTCCTTGATATACTATTGAATGTTCATAATTTCTCTTCCATTTATTGATCTAGATCGTGTCGCTATAGTTTTATTTTTTCCAACTAAATTGTTGTATATTCGATTTCAATGCTACATCAGATAAATGGGTTTATAAGGAGGAATTTGAACTACATAGGGAAAAATATTGTATTAATAAAATTATACTAGAGGATATTATTAGTTTCATACACCATTTAAATCTATAGAAAAAAATATTATCATATCAATTAGGGTTTGAATTGTTCTCTTAGAATGACAATATGTATATGGATTTTAAGTATAACTGAAAAACAATAATGAATCTAAAGTATGAAGAGAACATAACATGAATATTGATGTAAACCTTAAATCCTGATCAAACACAATAGAATATGGAACATGACAGCCCATAGGGTGTTGTTAATTCCAAATGGTATTATGTAAACATATATTTATAAAACCCAAACAATTCTATTCAATTAATTAAAATGTATTGTACAGAATTACCTAGTTTTGAACCCACAAATATAGAGATTATGTTCTAAATTAATAAAGAAAACTTGAATTTAATTTTTTTGGGTTTTTTCTAGGAAGAGAAATAATGCAGTAGGGGTTGGGGTTGAAATCAATTTGGGAGGCATGACAGTTTCAGTTATTTCAGATTTGTGTGCTAGAGATTTAATTGGAAGTGTGTTTATTCTGTTTAGGTGTCAGAATTGGGTCAACATGGATCCTTAGTCATGGTATCCCACCATAATTCTATGATGGTACCGTTGGAATGGTAATATATTAGATTCAATCCATGGATAGGTGACCGAAAACAATGTTTAAACATAACTGGCCTAGCTTGCATAATTTTCACACACAAGCTATGTCGATTAATTCGTGCAATGAAATAACACTCTTAAAATAACAAGCAATGGTCTTGAAATTTCCAAAATAAAGAGATTTATAATTGATAGAATGAGTTATTAAAATAAAAAACATGAATAATAAGTACATAATAATATCTAATAACACTTATATACCTATAATAACATCAACTAACACTGAATTAACTACTTTCTCAAGATGATATTGAGTGACCTGGGATCCATAGGAAGAATAGCAGCGAATAACAACATAGGATTTTCAACCTTTTGTCTAGAGGACATACCTTGGTGTGTATTTGCCTCAAGTGTTCCAAGAGTGTCTTGGAATAGTGTCTGGTGACCTCCATTAATAGGAAAACTCATCTAAAACCCACGTCCAAAGGTGCTTGTTTTTTCTCTGGGTGGCGTCGTGTATATGACGTGTACTTGGGTAACATATCGTGTAACTTAGATCCAAATTTTCCTCCACCACATGAAATCTAAGGACATTACTTTGACTGTTTTTCTTTCCTCGGTATGTGTATTGAAGGTACACATCATGTAATCATGTTCTATATTCTCCTCCGCTCCCGTGTGACTCTTTCTCATGTCTGATTAATTAATTTTAAACTTTTACTTTTGTCACACCGTGTACTAAAGGTACATGGATTTTGTTGATCATTCATTGCATGTATTGTCATCATGAATTTTTCTGCATGGTTTTTAGAATGACATTATCTGAAACTAGACATCTTGTAAAATGGTACACATTGTGTAGGTGCTCGGCTCCAAAATTTCCAGCTTCTCTTTGAATTCAAAATTATAGTGTCTCTCCGTTAGTGAAGTGATGTGGTGAAAAGTCTCATTAAGATCATTTTATGCCTCTTTTCAGTCGTTTTTCACATATTTTATGTTTCCGAACAAAAAAACATAAAAAAGTAAATTTATACAAAAATTGGCAAGATTAATCATTTAAATACACAATTAAATATAAAAAAATACTCTAAAATATTTTCATTAAATACACATATCAACACTCCATGATGCTATAATACATAATAGATATTATTTAATGTTGATAAAGTGTGGAATTATTTCATACAAAAAATATGTGTGTTCACTTCATAATGTTACCTAGTACAATAAAAATAGCATAATTTTAGTTAGATTTTTTCTCCATGTTTAGTGAAAAAAATTCATGGTGATGTTTTCTGATTTCAATTTTTGAATTGGTAATTTTTTTTAACATCCCTTTAAACATATATATATCATTCATAAATTTTTAACATAGAAATAGGTGAGATATATACTCTAAAATACCTCGTTTTTTGTTTTCAAAGTATAAATTCATTTTTTATATAAATAAATATTCATAAATCCTTGATTAATAGAGATTCATGAATTATTATCTTTATCTAAAAGATAATTCTTCAAATATTTTATCTATAGGAAACATATATCATTTCAAAAATGTATCATTACCTCACAGTAACTATTGAACATAGGAAAAATTATATCCTTGTTTTTTATATATCTTTACATTTCCATTATGTATTAATTACCAAGATAGATGGTTGAACAATCATTTGAAAAATATATGTATTTCCCATTCCATAAAAAATTCATGATATAACATTTCAAATAACGATATTTTTAATTTTTATCTTCATCTTATATAAGCTAGCATGATCATATCTGCTCATAACATGTGTCACCTTTTTTCCTTCCCACGCTGGTAATGTATTGAGTATTAATACTCTTTGATCAACTCCAAACTACTTTTATGAAACATATTCATCTATTTTTTAGCAAATATATTTTATAAAATTTTATGATCAACATATACATTTAACATTTAACCATAAAGGTAATTCCCAAATATATTTAATCTGAAAATCACCATAAGTGATCACAAATTATTCGTGGTCTAATATTATTCATATTCCTTTAATTATAATGAGGAATAGGATATTACTATATCACTATTCAAGAGGATATATCCTAGTCCTTAGTTTATGTATCACTATAGCTCAAAAACCCTTATTTACTAAAGGTTAGTATATATACAACTGAATTGACCAACCATCTATTAATTACTTGATAGTTAACTCACATACATCAGCCTAATGTTACATTCATCCCTTGCATGTTTACTTTGAGAGTGGATTATATAGACGTCAGAAATTCTCTACAAATAATATGTTGTATTATGGAAGAACAGAAAATCTATAAATATTAGTAATTTTTGATGGTCTCGGTTAATGATCAATAAAATACATTGTTGATATATCAAAAAAATTTACATTCTCTGTAGATTATAACACCTTAAATAGAAACATTATTTTTCAAAAATTGAGACATTGTAAAAGTCCCATATAATGTATCTATTTATAGAATCTTGATAATAATCCTCACATCATCTAAATTATTTTCTATTATAATATAATTTATAAAAATGTCTATATGAATAATATAATAAATTGGTCAAGGTAAACACTAAAGATATGATTCATTAATTCCAAGATGATATTAGAGACATTTATAGTACCAAATAGAATCACCATAAAGTATCAATACACTATACAAAATTTTTTCATGGGTATTTCTTAATTAATGAGGATTATATGTTATAATCCAAATTAAATATCAATCTTGTAATAATTTTGATCTCCTCACATGTTACTAATCAAATCATCCAAATAAGGAAGGGGAAACTGATTCTAGATTTTGATCTTGTCATATTACCAATAATCAATGGATATTCTAATTGATCCATACTTATTATTGAAAAAAAACAATAGGTTCACCTCATGGTGAAATACATGGATGAGTGATTCCCTTTTTAGGATTCTCATGGATTATCTTATTAAATTTGTGGAACATAATCATTAATATTCTATATAATTTATTATACATATGTGTAGAACCATGAATGAATTGTATTAAAAAAACTACTTCATTACATGGTGGGAAACTTGTAAAATATTCCAATAAGACATTGAAAACTCTCATATAATAGTAATATCATCGATTTTTTTCTCCCCAACCAATATAGATAGTAATATATTTTAAACAGTAATTAAGACCCATATAATAGATTTAATTTCCTTAAAAAAGTAAATGTATATTTTAATTTTGATATATGATAATAGGTTAATTCCAAATATCAAATTTTACTTCCCTTACTTAGAAAATGATGTGGGATTTATGGAATGAAATCCATTTTATGCATAATAAAACATCAAATTCATCTAGATAAATAATAATGATATTTTTAGGGAGAAAAATTCAATAAACATCAATAAGATAAAAATCATATATTTTAATTGTTATCATAATATTATTATTGTTTTACACTACTAATTGAATATTTAATATTTGGTGTGGAATTTTGATACTTTTATAAAATTATTCAAATATAAATGATTGGTTTTAGTTTTAATCATATCAGATATTAGTAGTTCTACAGTGGGTGGAATTAATACCTTTCAACACTAAATTATTGTAACCCACATATGAAATATTGCTCACAATATATTTAAATATCCATGGGTTTAGGATGATAATATTTATATTGATCATTATTAACCTTTATATTTGAGAACATGTTCAAATAATTACCATACGATATATATTTTAATCATTGGGGTATTTATGGTGGATTATATTCTGTTATTATTAGTCATTAGTTTAATACTTCATCCCATTAAATTTGTATTTGATTTACGGATTTCATTCCTTTCCACTCTTAAAAAGTCTACCCATCCCATTATGAAAATTTCCTCCAAGATTCATTCCAGATTAAAATTATAATGGGAATATCATATTATTATCGCCATGGTTTTAATAACTTCACATGAATTCCATAAATCTTTTCTTATTAGAAGTATCAGAATATTGAGTAACAAAAATATCATTTTCCTCGGCAATAACAAATCAAATTACTTATTCAGAGCTCTATAAGTGGCATAGAGAAAACGCCCTTCGAAGAAATTCATTTAAGACACTAATGAAATGATCAATCATAAATTATAGATTATATGAAAATACTATAATAATACCTAAAATATATCTTATAATTTTTTCTTCATATGTACTAATGGACTCATGATTAATCTTCATTTTTTCTAAATATATTCCTTCTATGTTTTTATACAGATAATATGAGGAATGAACATATTGAAAATAATATACGAAACTCATGACACACTATTGAGTAAATTTTTTCCCATTTTATCGTGTTATTAATAAGTGTACACCATTGATATACTTCATCTTAAAAATGATAAAAATATAAAAGATCCATTTAATGTTCTAAATATATGAGAAAATAAAATATTATTCTATGTTACTTATCCATTGTTCCGTAAAAAATGGATTAGTGGTCCCACTAAACTAATTTTGATGTTGTATCATGAAGGACTCAACATAACCTTGTTCCCTAATTTTCTTATTGGGAAGCTCAAAATGATTCAAATAATGAAAAATTTGGATAAGGATAGAAATGAAATATTTATTTCCATACACCATAATATTTTATTTTATATAAGGATAAACATTCAAATGTCCATCCCATTTCAAATTAACATGGTTCTTTGATGATCCATCCATTGAATAAAACTAGGAATCAATGTGTGAGAAAAATTAATTTTTGTGGGAAAACATATAATCATGAAAAAACTGTTATATAATGTTGAAATCATGAAACATTAATTTTAGTATATGATACATTTTCTTTACCATGAGACATCCATGACCATTATACATTCAAATAATACAAATTGAATAATATGGTAAAGCGTAATTAGTCCAAAAATATCATTTACAATTGAAAACCTAGGAACATAGAAACAGAACACTCACTATTCTCTAAAATGATGGATGAGATACACTTGACCACCTATTTTTTGTTATTACTTATAGATAAATATATTCCAAAAAAATATTTAGTACCAGGAAATAGATGTATTTTTTTGGAAGACCACAATTTTTATAATAAATTTATATTTTCTCTTAAATATTGAGTTATCCAAAAGGTTACCCCTATATGTTTATAATCATAGTATTCAATGTTTAAAAATAAATTCACTTATACAAACTATTATGAACCATATATATCATATATTAATACGAAATCTTATTAAATTAATATTCAAGATATATCACAAAGATACATGCCACACTGAAATTTGTTTAGTAAATTTAAAAACTTGGATACGAACCAAATGATTCATAAGATATATAAATCATCTCCTACTATATTCTTCATAACTGTTACTTTAAAAAAAAACTAAAAACCATTCAATATATCATGGGGAAATGAAATATATCAAAGGGTGATCTATGATGATCATTAAGAGAAAACAATTTAGATATAAATGACCAATTTAAAATACATTATCCATAAGGATATGCGGAAATTAAATTAACATTTAAAAATAAAATTGATCATATCATAGATCAAAATATATACCAATTTTTAAAATCACGATTTTTCATAAGTCATGAATACTAATGGAATCGAAGACCACCGTCAATAAGATCATAACATTGGAATAATTTATATGTTGTTTCTATACACATAATAATGGATAATAATTTATATATTAAAGGGAATCGTCCAATCATATCAAAGTATATTTGGGTCACTCACCATTCCACTGTATTATTTTTTATTGTTAACTCCCAATACTATTATATTAGACATACTCCCTTACAAAACTTCATTTACCCAAAATTTTAGTCACTATAATTTCACGAGATATCCATCTTTACCCGATGAATTGGATGAGAATATAATTCTTGGAACACCCACAAAAAAATAAAATTCATACATATGTGTGAAAATGTATTACATGACATTAATTATATCCTAACCTAAGGGAAATTAATGGGTTTTCTAAAAATTTCATCATAGCATTATATCATAATCCATGGAAAATAAATGAGACACATAAATGAATAATCATTAATTAGATATCATATGGGAAAGAAATAGGGTTAATAGAATTATCCTTCATTCATCATTATAATAAGGCATCTAAATAATTAATTTGGTTGGTATTATTAGAACATATCCTATGTAATGAATATGGTAAATCAAATAATGTTATCATAGATTAAAAATTCTTTTACAATATCACTCAAACATTTCATAAGAAAAAAAAATTACATTAAAATAACTTTTTTTGGAAAATAAATACAAAATATAAAAAAATGAGTTTTATATTAAAAATAACATAAAACATGAAATGTAATCATCAAATAATAGATAAATCTTGATAGTTTTAAATTATGTTCTTGATGTGTGCATTAAAATAATGATTCATTTAACACTTTCTATAAAAAATTCAAAAGTCCCTCATTTGTGGAGTATTAATAGGACTCCATTAAAAAAATATAAAAATTTGTTCTTGTGTATATTTGAAAACAACCAGTCAGCGTATAATATTTAAAACTTTCTTGAGAACATTTCTTTAGGGAAATGGATATGTGGGAAAAAGGATTCTTGATTGAAGGGAATATATTGTGGGTTTTAGTTAAAAACATTATTTTGGTAACATGAATTTGTAAAGAGAAGAAATTGAATGGGAAACTAGTAATCCCTAGAAATAAATTGAGGAGAATGAATTCCCTGGGTCTGAGGAGAGGTATGTTAAAAAATAACATATCGATACCATTATAATAAACAATCATGATAAATAATGAGATTGAAACAAAAAACAATTATCTCAAAATGATTATTTTTAAAAAAATAATCAAGCACTACTAAAAAAATGACATATATCCGGGATTTTATAGGTCCATGGATACAATTTAGTTTATAACCATAATATTAATTAAAATTTTGGATATATGGTTGTGTAATCCCACAGTGGGATTCAATACCTTAGGCAACTTGTACTCATATCCTCAACCTCAACCCATTACCCTTCCAGCCCCTCCCATTACCCCAACTACATTTCCTTTTGGTGTCCCTATCATTTATGTGGACCTCTTCTTTTTTGCGATGAACTCTCCTCTCGATGGCCATCCTCCACCCTCATGACCTCTACTCTCAGCGGTGACCCGCATCCACCCTTGCAACCTCTCCAAAACCATACTCCCGTGACAATTCCATCCAATGAGGCTACACCACCACCCCACCGACTCTGCTCCTAGGCAGCCTCCCCACTTCAACCTCCCCTCTTCTATTGTATGGGAATGAGTAGAGGAGACGGTAACTCTCCCTCCCCCACTTCCAACTCCTCTTATCCCTTTGACCATGGTGATCTAATGTTTTCATATAATTCCACTCTATGGTAATATCCAACCTATATTATCCATTATTCATTATATGTATCCACTTATAATTTCATTTTTAGTTAGGGTATTGAGATGTGATTTCACGAGATTATGGTGGAATAAATTCAATATGATGGGGATTTCATGTGCGACACATACAAGAGTCTTAAGAATCTTGAAAACTCATTATTGCATGTCATTTGAGTTTAAGTGTACTACTCAGAGGATTAATTTAATGGTTTTCTTGATGTTTGATGTGTTTTTTGTTGTTTTGGTACGATAAATTTATATTTTAGTGTTTCTTAGGTTTGGGTGGGTGTCTAGAGTGGACCCCACACAAGGCATGTTGCCTGAGTGTAGTTATATTACCTGGTGACTTTTATATAAATTATACTAATTTTTGTTCTAAATTTTAATTATTTTGTTTTCAGATTCATAAGTATTCATGGATGATACAGGATATCAAAGGATCATTGCTGGTTGATACAAGCTTGAGGTTGATTTATGGATTATCGATTGGGGTAGGAGACCTTTACATTACTATGTCTCTTTATCATTTAGATTATATTATGTTTTTGTAATCATTTATATTATCCTTGAAACATAGATTTATCTTGTATGATATGTCTTATAATATAGGTCAGTGTTTCTTCGACATGATTGTCAAAAAGAAACATATAACGTTCTTAAATGGTTCGCTGGTGGATCATTGGTTAAAAAACTGTTGGTTTCCCCTTACATGGTTTGTTTTGGTGGTGTGAGTTCAATTTTGTAAGGTAAATGTGATTTCTTTTTTATATGGTATTTAAATGTTATTTTTTAATGTGAAGTATCAAGTGAAAATTGTGTCTTAATAAAATGGTTTTTAAATGTTTTTTAAAAATGAAGGAGGGGTTCATCAAGAGGATATCAATGGGTTTTGGCTTAAGGACTGACATGAGTAAATCTGACATGTACTATCTTTTTTATATGATTCATAAATATGGGTTTGAATTTGATTTCAAAAAGTCATGGGGGCTAATTTTAGGCACTCATTTTGGTCCACTTGACATTGTGAGGGTCATGAATAGTATTCTAATGTATTTTTCTTGTGAAATCTCCTATTATTTATTTTATAATTATTTTTTTACTATTATTTCAAAATTATGAATAAATGTATAGTTTCTATGATATAGAACTACCCTTTTCTGAATGGCCAGTATGATTTGATTGAAATTTTGATCGGGTTTCCTTATATTGAGGGTTTATATGAACCTTGGGATTCCCTTGATATGGGTGTGAGTTGTTATGATTTATCAAGAAATAGGTGAGTTGTTCTTTTTTCCCTTTATGAAAATATTGAAATTTTAGATGGGTTGTATTGACACCATAGTTAGCTTATGGGAGACGCTCATGTTTGAACTCTACTAAGACCACATGGGTATTCTTTGATAAATTCCATAAGGGGTGGGAGGTGGGGTGAATTAGGGTATAATACATGTTTAAATTTCACCACATAACCCTTAAATTCGCCTTATATAAAATGATATTGACCTCACTCTTAATAGGGACACTCATAAGTTATTATATTAAAGATGATATGATTATTATATCAATTACATGTACTTTAATCTAACTTTATAAATGATTACTTAACCAACACACAACTATTTATGTATTATATAAAGTAATTAAATCATGAATACAAGATATAAATAATTTAATTTGTTCACCCGTACTGGGTTAATCTATGTATCACAAAACCACACTATTATAGTGATCCAAATTCCACTAAATTGATCGTTCTGTAGTGCTTTTAGGCTTGGGAACTCCAAACTAAGGGTTACTCCCCATAAAATGATTTTCGGATAGTTCACTACCTCTCTAGTTTCACTCACATGTCAATGATATAGGGTCTAATCAATCCTCACCCACAGGGACACTCCCTGCTTCATCTCTTTTACTCAATAATAAAAGAAGCATAACACATTCACACACATTCCAAACCAAGGCTTAACTATCTATTCACTGCACTGAGAATGGGTATCTACTCATTAATCTTCATAATACTCTTTCACACATGAAATATTAAATCCTCTAGGAAAATAGTTTCACTTTCAATAATGATATATTTTGTGTATTTAAGGAAAAATTTATAATTTATATGATCTTTAATGAGTTTCCAATCAGATTCCTCATTGTTCACTTAGTGTGAATACAAAAGGACCACTTTCAAAAAACTATTATTTATGTTAGTATAAAAATATAAATATATATATAAGACATCAATATTTTTTAGTTACATTGTGATAGACTATTATTAAAACAATGAAAAGGGTTACGAAAACAATATATTCATAGGACTCAGTTGTTTTCATATTTATCTTTCTAAACAAAATGGTTCATGTAACACTTTTTCATAACTTCCCCTTTGTTGAAATAAGAGTGTATGGATCTATTAGTATCATCACCAGAATTATATTTTCACTATCTGTTCAGTTCTAGATTCATGGATTGTTTATATACAAAAATACATCACCCTTCTAATGTTGTAAAACCCTTTCTTCATTCTAATCGTTTTCATAGAAACTTTCTAATTCATCAGTGATTCTAGTTTACTAATATAAATGAATTAACAAAACCTGAAACATAAATTAGAGTTATCCTGGATTGCACACGAATTATTTCTTCACTCTCTCATTCAATGAAACCTTCCCAAATATCTTATATCATGTATAAAAACCACACGAAAAACTTCATCATTAATATTGAAAGATATTAATAATCCTATAACTTTATCATGGTATATGTCTTCCAATAATTTATTATCAATGTTCCTTAGACACCCCATTTTATGACATTACCAATTTATTAATGTAAATTCAGTAGTGAAACTCCACAATTACACTAGCATTCACCTAGTTTGTGTGAGAATTATTTATTTTCAGTATTTTTTTCATGAAAACATTGTGGGAAGTGTCCATAAACATTAGAAAACACATGAGTTTCTCTCTAATGAATAAATAATGGTCCTCCTGGTGTTGAAACATTATCTTGGAATTTACATAGTTAAAATCTACCAGTCCATTATGTTAGGATTTCCAAAATTGGAATATATAACACTTCAATCAAGTGTAAACATGGTGAAAAACAAATCAAACATACTCAAACTCACTATGTTATGGTTACAAAAAATCCAACATAATGTATCACCATTTCTCATATTGGATTCTAACAATATCCCACATTTATATTTTTGGTATCAATTTCTTGAATCCAATATCATCCATATATAATGACACCAAACACATGCCTCAGTGTATTCATGATGTTTTCTCTTATAAATTATGTATATTTATGATGCCCTATCCCACTATATGATAAATAAAGCATGTAATATCATGTAATCAGAGTAAAAAGTATAGAATATATTGCAAAAACCAATACCTTGAAGAAAATGGAAACTATATTCAACCTTAGAATACCCCTATCTTATAGGGGTCTAATAAAATATCCTCTAATATTGTGATACTGATGAGACCATGGATTATTTCATCCAACAATATATCATTTATTAATGAGTTTATTGGTTTATTTTCAAAAGATATTCTTCCCTTCTATAAATATGGTCCTTCTATTAGGTTTCAAGAGACTAAATTCCACTTATGAAATGAATCTTCTACAATGCAACAAAATCTATAAATCACATAGGGATATAACTTCACTCATACCTCACGCCATTTATACCATTTTAATAATAGTTTTGATAAATCTCTAAACCTAAAATACATCTTTCAATAATAGCTTCATTCTTGAGTATTTATTTAGTAAAATTACCAAGATTCATTAAAAAAACCACTAAGCCTACTAAGTCAAAACTCATTTTGGGAGAATAGATTTTAATTTATTAATAAAATCTCTATCCTTTGAAGTCAAAGACTTCCATACGTTTCCAGAATCCTATAAATTATGATTTTACCAAGGAACTCCCCCTATGATCTCAACCACACTTTTTAAAAACCATAAGTGAATAAAACATGAATTATAAATTTTGTGAGTTATTCAATATTTATTCATTAATAATCTTATGTAGACATTATTTTGGTATAATAATTTCTTAATTCTAAAATTTTTTATCATTCCATGGTTTTTGTGGATAACATTTTTTTGGATTGTAAAAAAACCCATGAATTTAATAGATCCATATAACAATATAGGATTGATATAAAGTTTGATATTTATTTATCAATTAAAACATTTCATATCTTAAAAAATCAGATGATATCATATATTATATTAAACCAAATTAATCATGAAAACTCTTTTTGTTGTTGCTTCTCCATCGTAGTATTATCTTACATATTCAATGTCTGATTCAAATTGATTAATTTGTGCTCTTCAAAACAATAATTTTGTTTGACATTGAAACCAATTCTAATTAATCTAGCACTAGTAGGGGTATGGTGGGTGGGACTGATGAAGGGGAGATGGTATAGGGGGAGGGGGTTGGTTGGAGGGGAGTTTGGTCTGTGGGGGGGGGGGGGGTGCAGTTGTGGAGATGTGGTGCAGGGGGGTGGTTGTTCACTTATTAGACATGGTATTAAATTAGAGCTTCCAACATTTAACCACACATTTGAAAAATTATGACCCAATGATAAAGAATCCATAAGTTAATTTAGAGATTAATATGAATTCTTATTAGTTTTCACAAAATGTTTATGTGTTGGAGTATCTTTACCTTTACAAGGAGAGATAAAAACATCAATTTTTCTAGGTCCGGTAGATAAAATAACCTTTTTATATTGTGAAAACATTTAATTATAATATTTAAATGTCTCAAATTATTATTGAATAAAAAATAACCTAGAATCCATCACTAAGAAATACCATATTGGTTAGGAATTGTTTGAAAAATCGTAGATAAGAATTTTATAGAATATTGCATGAATAATAAAAATTATGTCATGATTCACTATTCTATTAAGAAATACATTTTATCAATAGATTCACATGATACATGTTAGATGAAATGAAATTATTAATATTATCATGAATCCCTATAATTTACTTCTTCAATAAGAACAATGATGTTTATTTATGTAGTTATACATATTTCACTGCCCACTATTTGGACGAGTTTTTCTTTATAGTGATTTCCATACATTCAAATCATTTATGAAGGTAAAACTCTGGGGAAATTTTAAATTTGAGGGAGTCATGAATGTATTTAAATGAATGGATTTTTTTTGTATTGGGTTTTTTAAATACATTACTGTGTTTATATATATATATATACTGTATTTTGTATTTAAAAAGCTTTATTTTTGGATTATTAACTATTAAAATGTATTATAATTATCTACAATCACATTTGGATCATGAATATCCTTTTTTCATAGAATGATTTCAACTATAAAATAAAATATATTTTATATAAGGTGGAGTGGATGACCCAAAAGTGTGATGTTTTTCAGTCCAATCTACTTTTAGTTTTGGTAGGTATTGAATATAATAAACAACATTTATCAATTGAGGTGAAAAACATAATGTTGGTCATACAGGACAACCTTCAAGGTTAGTGTCATGTAGTTTGGAATCTCTGTTTCCTATTTGAGTTATAGTTATTATGACTAAAGTATTTGGGTAACGTTGTTTCTTTTAGTAATTTAAAGGAAAAAATCATGGATAATTTTGTTAGATAAAAGTATATTTTTCATCTATTCAAAAAAATTATTCGTGGACCATATACTTTTGACCTTCTTCTATGCTTCTATAGTGAACCATCCAAAACGTTTTGATTAATTTATTCCATGTAAAATGAAAATTAATTTTATTAACCCTTTTGAAATGTCTATTATCTATGACATAATTAAATCCTATTACATTCCACAAAATCTTTTGGAATTTTATCCTAGTTGAACATAGGAATGCTCTGGCCCTTTTTACATACCTTATTCTTCTATCTAATTTCAAATCTTTTTAATCTCTTTCTCCCACCATAAAAAACATTTTAGACATTGATGACCATTAGTAAGATGTTATTCCATAGACGAGAAAAGGAATTTATTTCATCACCACTCATAATAAAGAATAATTCCATGGACTTTCAAATTTCATACTCTGTCCTAGAAACTATTTGGTCTTGGATGAAATCATTGGAATAATTTTTAGTGATATATATAATACTTCCCATTTTTTGAACACTATACCAACATAAATAATATAGTAAAAACATAGTCTCCATTCATCAATGGTTCCTTATTTGAGAATTTTTTTGGACAAACCTCTGACCATGTTCTTGAGAAGTAACAGCCACAAATCTACCTATATCATTGCCGATGAATGAGCAATGGTAAAATATAATTCTATGATATTGAACTAGATAACATATAAGTAATTAAAAATCCATATATCTTGAATATTACCTTCTACTATTCAAAAATGTCTACTCACTGTAAGATCCATATTCTATTTGTTTGAGATTAAACATTCTTTTGAATATTTGATTTATACTCACATTCTCATTCAATTATCTAGAGATTCCAATTCTATATCTCACCACACATGAGTGTTTTCCTATCTAGAATACACTGATCATTTTAAAACATATGTTTGAATTCAGTATTGTATCAGACTTTTATTGCCCCACATAAATCCATCTTGAAGTTTTACATTCCTTAAGTTAACAACTTATCAAAACACATTCTTTAGTTAATCATATAGAAACATATTCTTTAGTTAACCAATGGAAACACATTCTATAACAAGGGAATTTGTTTTAATCATAAAAAACATGAGAGAAAAAACAAAAATATGTTAAGTATTATATATAGAAATACCAAAACATCCATTCATTCATGAGATTCATATAACTTCTTGGAATAATCCTCCTGAATAGACCATCTAGTCCCAACAGTATCATATAAAACCCCTACCTTTCATAATTCCACATATGGATGTAGTCCAAAATGAACTTCTTCTAATAATTCTTCATAAATATATTTTTCTAAACTAACCTAAACTAAAATATAAATTTCTTCCTTCAAGCCATGTAGCCACCTTCTAGGAGAAAACCATCTAAATCTACCAGTCGAAGCCTTCTGGATGATTTTGGGGAACCTTCATTAACATATTTTCTATTTTAATCTCATCAATATAGAATGTGCCTTCTCCAACTCCGTTAAACTAAAAAACCATCTCACACTGAATCTAAAATTCATAACGGCTAGATAATGTTTCTAAAGACTTCTATATGTCCCACATTAGAATTCAACTCTACACTGATCATTGAAGAGTCACTTCTACTACGTTTGATTTAAGAACAATTGTAACAAATACTTGATACAACTTTTTAAACCCAAAACATTCAATATGATATTTGGAATCAAAAATCTTAAATATTGAACATGTCCTTAATCATCTAGAATTGAATGAAACCAAAAACTAGATGTATCTCAAATTGATAAGTCAGCATACCCTAACCACCACATAAAATCCTATCCCTTCTAGAAAAGACAATATATTCTAAAAAAGACAAGAACACACTTTAATCAAAATATTTTCCCTACAATGGTCTATTTCTTCAACTCTCTTATTGGGCCTAGTAAGCAATGGTATAACTTTCTATGACTCTCTTCAAAAATGGATTCGATAGAGTGTGGTGTGCGGCATGGGTTACTGGGTATGTGGTTGTAGCAATGTATGCTGCAGGGTATAAGGCTGCAGGGAAGGCTAATACGTATTATGGAGCTCCTACAACCAGTTTTTTTAAAAGAATTAGTAGGATATTTACATGCATTCAAACAATGACAATAGGTATGCATGGAAAAAGCTATTTCAATGGGTCTAAATCCAAGAACTAGCCCTATTTCCATGTGAAAAACAATTTCTATAGGTCTATTTACACTTTTTGAACTATGGATATAGGTTTTACTATACATCCTAGACAATAGGATACATGGTTTGTTAAAGCATGTTTATAACCTCTAGCCACAGTTTTAGGATCAATATCCACCCTTACCGACCAAGGTTATTTCTGTATTTTATAGTAGTGTAAATTTATGTCTAATAAATTCAAAATTTTGAAAGTTTTATGGAAGGGTCATTTACATGCTTATAATTTCAGATATTATCCACTTATAACATTTTATCACCCATTTATTAATGATTTAATTTAAAAATAATATATTCTATGTGTTAAATATTTGTATTTTTATTAGAAATTTTGTCTAGTAGTTATAGATGTCATAAATTGTTCATGGTTTCATCATATCTAAAATATTATTTATTATATAAATAACATATATTTTAATTATATATATGTATATATATAATATTTAGAGAATCAAAATTTATTCTCACCGTTCGGGGAGAATGTAGGCCAGGCATATTCCTGAGTGATATTTTCATTTTTTTGAGGGATGAAATGAAATGAAGGAAAATAAAAATTCATCTATATATAATAATTATTATATCATATAAATCATATATATTTTTCAAATCTATCTTCATTATAATCAATTTAATGAGTAAAATAAACAAAGTATCTCATCGCTTCATGGAGGTGATACTCTACACGTATGCATGTACAACGTTATCAATATCTAATAAATTTTAAGGTAATATTGTAGATATGGTATTATAATTAAAAAATATTATTATTTCATGCAAATAC
Source organism: Viscum album (assembly GCA_963277665.1). NCBI lineage: Eukaryota > Viridiplantae > Streptophyta > Magnoliopsida > Santalales > Viscaceae > Viscum > Viscum album. The sequence continues at coordinate 1,849,368,963 of OY728150.1, forward strand.
TATATAAACATTAAATACATCACAATAATTATCCATGAATGATGGTGATATATAATTATTTTTAGATCATCCGGTGGCTATAATCAACAAGTATGCACGAGTGTCACATACAATTCACATATGATAGAATATAGGGTGGATATTAGTAGTTAAATAATCATAATAAAAACTTATATTTTTTATCCAAATGAAGATATTTTTTATTGCATGTATCACATATTAGTATGAGGCATTAGAATAAATAGTTTGAATGAGGTTAGGTAAGTCAATTAACTCTTTTTAGGTAAGCCTCCTTTAGATCAATTTTAAATGACCCTTATAATGGTCATTTAAGAATAACAGAACCTATAATTCATGTATATATAATCTTATAAGAAAAATAATTAAGGTTTCTAGATCCATATGGCACAAATTTTATTACATAAGTTAAAGGAGGGGAGTCCTTTTTAAGTGGGGGAAGGGACACACATTGATGTTCAAAAACGTTTAAAATATTATTATGACATTCTCATGTAAAATGATTCCAAATGGATATTGGTTTTAATATGTGATATTAATTGTTCTAGATATGTCATTACAATAGTATCTATTTATGTCCAATTATCAATCATAGACTTATCTCTTGGTTTAAACCATAGTATCCTTGTTTTAACCTTTACAGTAATGACATGTTTTTATTGTTTGTGTTGTTCAATTTAGAAAAAATGGTGGAAGGAATACCAAATTTTTAAATGACAATTAATAATATGGAATTAATTTTTTATAATAAAATTCATATAATTTACCGAATTAAATTTAAAATTATCCAGACAAAACGTAATGAAAAATAGTTTTTTTAAATGTATAATTATGTACATAATTTTTATACCTACATCCTACAAATAATAATTTATATAAAATTAATAATAATTTAATACAACTAATTTTAATTTTTTTAATAATTTTATATCTAAATGAAACATTGTACGTTATTTAAATGGAAGAATGATTTCAATAAAAATAGTTATTTGTCATTAATAATCCAAAAAATAATCTCTTCAAAATATTAACCAAAATTCACTGTAATATTATATTTACTAGATTATTTCAAAAATAATGTTAATTTTGTAAAAGAATATTTCAAATATATTTATAAAAAACTAATATAATTTTATAATAGAAACAATTGAAACTCATTTTGGAGGAAAAATGTAATTTTAATGTATCTAATGACATTACTAAAAACTAAGTAATTATTTACCAATATAATTTATTTATATAAATACTTTATAAATATTTTGATAAAATATATTTAAAATAGTTTTGAAAATTTAATGGCTTGGTTATTAAAATATACTATATTACTATTCATTTACACTCTAGATTGCATGTATCACAATTAATTGAGTGAATAAAAATTATTTGAAGAGTAGCCTATAATAAAATATCTACATGTACCAATATATATTGGTGGGTCATTATCCACATCTGCATTCACCCCTTGTAATTAGTAATTCCATAGATAATAGGAATCTTACTGGTTATCCACCTCAACAATTAGGCACGAGAGATTAAAATCAAGGACATAAACCTTTGTTATTGAATAAAATTATTTTTAGGAAACTAATGAATCATATCATAGACCAAAAAACTAATTTTAGTCACTATAAATAATTTTCTTTTAATCTATCTCATTCGGTCATGATCAATGTGTCTAAATAAATTTCTAGAGACAGAATTAGACTATTTATTCAATGTTTTTCCCAACCTCTATTTTATTTATTCACACCATACAAGTTTCCATCCATCCAACCCCATTGGATTCTTATATACAGGAAACAGATGAGTTAAATGGATCTATAATATAGTGTAATAAAAAAAAAGAAAGGTTTACATTTACATAAGGGTATCAAAGATCCATTTTTGGTGATTATAAGTATTTATCCTTTTCTATATTAATGTTAACTTCTACAAATTGGTCCTATATACATATCCCTAAAATAATATCATTTATATAGGATTTAAAATAATAAAATGAACTTCATTGGTCATGGTGGAATGACAGTTTAAGGAACCATTTAATGATTTTAATTCTATCCTGACAATTCCCACAATATTCTAATATGGTTATATATTCAAGAGTACCATGGTCACTGTGTATAAAATAAATAATATATAATCATTATTTGTGGGAAAATTTGGAGAAAATCTCATACATGTTCTTATAAATGGGATACCTTAATTAATCTCATTGAAATATGGTTAACCAGTATTTTTACTGTGAATGATTTCCTGCGAAATTCATAAATCTACATGTGATTCACATACTAGAAAACAATCCCCTTCATGGGAGGAGTCAACTTTCCATCGTCACAGGTTCTATAGGTGTCAAATAATAATGGATGATATGATTTTACATATTCTATATGTTATACAATATGAGAAAATTGGTATATATGTAAACTTGTTTAATTTATATCATGCTATATATCTTTATAGCTCGAGTACCATTGAAGATTTTCTAAAGGACAAAATTATATTATACTTATAAATTAAGGAATTTATTTTTTTATTAATGATGAAAGAACCATTTTATTTACATTATGAGGCCAAATTAATGAATGTTGTATTTTTTGAAATTAAATGGATACTCTATATATGTTTTGGAGTTTAGCCAAAAGTAATTTTTAGGTATGAACCGTGATATATTAATACTATAAAACCTAGACATTAAATTTACATGTATCATTTAAAATTTAAAAATTAAAAAAAACATATGAAAATTTTAAAAAATAAATATCTATTGACTAATTCATAATAATTATATACTCATTTTTAAAGGAAGTGATTTTATAATTCAGAAATATTTTTTTAATTAAAAAAATGTTTTCATTCCATTTTGTCACATGAAAAATATAATTATCTTATTCCATTATTAGAATTTTATTTTATTGAAGGTATATAATTTATTAATCTATTATGTTGATATTATGTTAAGGTGAATTTTCATTATTATTTTAATATGATTTTCCCAATGAATATTGAAAAAAAACATATTTGTTTGAAACATCCATTTTAAATCAAGTGGATGGATAATTATCTATTCATTTATATATTAATGTTACATTATCATCATTTAATAATAAATAATATAATTGTAACCATGTAATCATCATTATACTTGATTTTCATATGGGTTGATTATTTAGCTTAAACAAAAAGTTTTCACTGTACTATTTTTATACAATGAATGTGTATTTATCTAAATATATAAAAATTATAAATAATGATTAATTTTTTGATCACATTTATAGATTATTTAATAAATAATATATTTTATAATAATTTTTATGGGTTCTGCAATGCAATGAAATAAATTATGTTCTATTTTATGCTTGAAAATCCATGATTCTAAAGCTTTTTTTCATTAGGATTTGTACACTTACTAAAAATTAATTCGACCAAAAAATGAGAATTAATCAATTAACATAGAATATTTATTTTTAATCATAGAAATAAATATAATTCAATTTGTACAAATTTAGATTTGTTCATAATGAATTGTAAAAACAATGAAATTTTGCTACCCTAGTAAATGATATAATGGGTTTACCAGTAGGTTAAACCAATATATAATGGTTTAAATTACACCCAAAAGAGTCTAAATGTTTATTATTGAGGTTAATTAGAAATTATATTTCCCTACCATATTTTTCGTGGTCATTTAGAAAAAAAATCAACATTAATTGACCTTATATTATTGAAATTATTTATGAAATTATATATATATCCCTCCCCACATATAAAAGGACACATATACACCATAATTATTCACAAAATAAGATCCATATATCTCCAAGATTCTCTATGAAAAATTAATCTAATATTACATCCCCTCTTCTTGTATCTTATTTTCACATCCTATGAACAATCATTTAAGGAATAAACTTTAAGACGCATGTGGTGTCTCAAAGAGGAGGTATAAACCTTGACTAATATATTAAAATTTTATTTATTCATGTACACATAATAATAATGTTTTATAAATAATAAAATATTTAATCTAATATCATAATTATAATATGATATTATTTTGATTATTGCTCAACATTTTCCCACCTATAATCCATCAAATAAAAAATTGAAGTATCACTCACCTGTATATATGAATTACCTCCACCACATAACAGTGTGACAAATTTTCCATCATCATCATTCAATGTTAATTATTATGATTGATTTAAAAAATATATATAAATATATATTATTATATTATAATTTCCATGGAAATGTGAATTATTATTTACCTTTCATTCATTCCATCCACCAACTATAGTAAACTACATTGGTGCATATGCACATGCAACCGTATCCTCGTAGAGATATAATTTCATTATATTCACTAATTTGTATGAATTTATATAAATATTTATCTAATAAATTTATAAAACATTTACATGATGATTAAAAATATATAGGTCAAGGAACCATTATCAACATGCATGGTCCATAACTACCTACCCAAAGGAAACACGAAAAATAAAGAAGTTAACACCTGAAATTATGAAGATAATGAAAGATTGTTCATCATTGGGAGATAAGATCCATGAATTTAAAAACAATATTATATTATATATATGAATATGGTTATGGTATTTAAATAAAATAAATTTTATTTTAGTATGAAATAGGTGAGAGAAATTTTGAAACAATGTACATATATTGTAAGTGTTATTCATCTCAGTTTCCATTCATTGATACTTGTTTGATATTATGAAACTATTTTTATTTTCGGAGATGTTTATACTAATACATTCAAATTTTATATAAAATTTATTTCATAACTAAAGGTAATTATAGTGAATATTCATATAATTTCATCCAATGTAATTTTATTCCAAAAATTCCAAAGTGGTATGTGTTTACCAACTTAAATTACCATCTTTGGGTCATTTTTTATTCATCTATCATAATTTAAAAGATGTTTCGGATTTCCCAATGAAATTTTTAATCATTAATATCATTATTTTAATGGTATTTAAATATTCATTTTTATTATTCATTTCCTAGGAATTATGAGTCAAAAGATACAAATGTTGAATGTATTGTAAGGTATAATATCATTTTTTCTGAGAATGTTTATGAAAAAGTATATATTATATTATATGATATACCACTAAAATATATTATATAATTTAATTTAATTAGGTTATTTTAATATATTTCATGTATTCCTTTCATTTTCCTATCTTTATGTAATTATGATAGCGAAATATTTTTTTTGAAGAAAACTAACTTGATTTCACCCCTAATTCGGGAATCAATAAAGGGATTCCCATATTTTCATCACAATGTCATCCATAATTATTTTTATATTCATCATTTATTTGTTAAAATAAATCTCTAACATGTCTAAATTTCTATAAAAAATATTATTATTATTTTTTTTTGTTTTTGGAGGTACATATATCTTTTTACAAATTTTTTGAATGTAATAGTTATTTTACACACACGAAATAAAAAATATTTTTCAACCTTCAATAATTATATTTTTTTAATGATTAATTTAAATTAGTCTTAAATATTTTCAAGGAAAACTACTTCCTTAAATTTTTTGATTTATTTGGATTTATCATTTTTTTTAAATTAAAAAGTTAATTTCCCACTAAATTTCTCCAAATATATTTTAAAAGCAATTTCATATCAAACAAAACCTTTTATTTTTTGTGAATAAATACGGGTATCATTAAATTTTAGAAAAAAATATTCCTTCTTTGGATGTTTTATGATTATTAAAATGAAATGTTTATGGAACCTATTTTCTTTAAAGTAGCCAAAAAAATTAAATTATGAATGATTTACCATATTATAAAACCTATATAAATGGATTATGATTATTTTATGGGTCTTACATATATAATTTATGTTTAATGAAGGTTTGGTAATAGGCCTCCAAAAAATTGGTCAAATATATCTTAATTAAGTAATTAAAAATAGGTGATAATGTTAGAAAACATCTATGATATGATGTAGTTTACTAAATAGATGTCACTCATAAGGTAATGTTGGAAATGATTGTGTTGTCCTTTTAAATATGTGACTTTGTCCCCAATAATAGTCTTCAGTGTCTACCTTGATAGTGAATTTGATTTAATTTCTTATTTATATCCTAGAAAATTATGTATTATACTTGTGACACATCATCAAGGATAAATATTGATTATTTATTACTATAAAAACATATATCCAATGAATATTGTTAGGAAAAATTCATAGGGCATGCTTTTTTATTAGTGATCATTGAATAAATGTGTTATATTATTGTATTCTATGATCATTTTTTCAAACCATTATTCCTATATTTTCTTCAATTATGATCCTTGATTGATATCTCTTGTGTTTGTCATTATTGTGTATCAAATATTACCCTTTCTTATGATTTATCCTTCTGTGTTGACAAATTGTTTTAATTATGGGTTTTCTAAGAAGGGTGTAATTTGTGAATAAATTAATGTTAAATGATGTAGATATTTTATATATCAATATTTTTTGTATCCATATTTCCATTGAAACTACTCCATTATTGTTCTATCTTTGATCATAATGATAATTAACGAATATTCATATAATAAGATGTAATATATATGAAATTATATTATAGGATGCTATCGATATCTCTTCTCCTTCATCCATTATAATAATATTTAGTTCAATTCTTTATAATAAGGGAGAATCTCACTGAGAAATTGGGTGATTCATCATCTTGTCGATACCCAAAGATGAAAGATCCCTTCAGCTATTTCGTAGTTATATCCACCAAGAATGTTTGACTAAAGAATAGAAGATCAACCATATTTAGTGAAATGTAAACTTTTATTATTTATTAATACATGGTTTTGGTTTCATAAAATGAAAATCATGCATTATGGAATCTTATTATCTTCCACTGGTTTATTATCTAAAATTTAATCCTAAAAAATATGGATGGTTGTCTAAAATATTACCTCTAAATAAGGTTCTATAGATATTGTATTGATTTTTGGAATAAAAAGAATGTGTGGGTGGACATAGATTAATCTATGCATCTGTTTCAAAATGTTATTGTTATAACCCATGTTTTTATATAATTCATTGTTATCAAGTTGTATATTCCTTGAACAAGAGGATGAATTGTGTTTGAATTAAACCCACTGAAAGTATAAATAACTGAGTAATGGAATTAACAAACTACATAGGTCTTGAACGACATGTGATACTATCTTAGAGTTATATTGGGAGATGAACTGATAAATTGTTTTCATATAGGAATCATGTTATTTGAGAATAGATGGGTATGTGAGGATAAAATAACTCAGAGAAATTCCTTTCTTCTAAATTAATTTTTATGCAATATTTGGATCATGATAGGTCATATAAACCATTTTTTTAATGATATGGATACCAATGGAAAGTTATTTGTGGAATGTAGTGAGATAAAATTGAAATGTTACCCCTTTGGGTGATTGTTCCCTAACCTGATCCTACAATCCTTAAATGGTTCCCATTAAAATTAATTATTGTACAAACTCAAATATTAGTGATCATAATTAATGAATTTTACCTTGTGATTGTAAATCATCCAAAAATTGATCCCCTAATAATAAAATTATGGAATGATAAAGTAAATGGATATTTTAACATTATATATATAGAGGATGGAATTGATTTTAGTGTGATAGTTATAAAATTCTATTGGTGTGGGCCGAATAAAATATGTCTTATTCATTGATAAACTAATTATAATAATGATAAACTGTTTACATGGGGTATGATTTTGTTTTGTGATGGTAAGGATGAAATATATATTAATAGACCTTTGATTATATAATGCATGATGGTGATGATGTCTTTAATATATTCCCCAGTCTCAGGATATATAACACCCTAGATATAACACTATTCAAGCAAGTGGATAATTTTTTTTAATTTTATGTGCAATATACTACCTCACTTGGTAAATTATTCTTTTTTCATTCCAATATAAAAATGTGATGAATATATCCTATAATGGAATAATTACCCATGAGGTAGAGTGTTCTATGTGGTATTTACTTCCACATGTGTTGATTTTTTATGTGACGCTTTATACCCATAAGTTTCAAAACACATTATAGGTTTTACATACTACCCCCACCCCCCAAATTGAAGTGTATTATAGGTGGAATATATATCCACCATGTAATTTTATGTGTATGGAACATTTGATATGACACATGAAATATTAAATATTTATTTAAGGGTGTAGTTTCTACCCTTATTATTCAATTTTTATTCTTAGTATAATTTTCATTTGACTATTATTTGACGTGAAATCAAGGTGGAATGAGATTATCTATGAGATAAAATGTGTTTGTTTCACCATAAGAGTTAAGGTTTATTTTAGTTGGGATATGTTTTAAATTACATTTCTTATTTATAACAGGTTCGTTGTTCTACCCTGAAATATTTGATATAGATTCTGGTTGGGTTCTACAACCTCATGATATTTAATTTTCATGTAAAATTGGATGTGTTATGCCTTATTTTTTTAATCAATGTGGGAAAAATCCCCATGAGATTTATGTATATGAAAAGTGAAATTTACTACCCCTATGATTTGGTTTTCATTAAATTGGTACATATATCCCCATATTCTAGTGTTTATTTTCTCAATTTTCTTGGAATCATAATAGAGGTAGTTCAATTGAATCACTATAAAATATAAATTGATTATGAAAGTGTTATTCATCATTCACGGTGGCTACTTTATCACATCCTTTTTTTATAGTTCTATGCAAGTGATGCTGAAGAAATTAAATTTCATTAATTACATGTATAAGCATATATACACATTTTTATTAAGGATATCAGAGTTAGTGGCATTAAAAAATATTTTTTGACCCCTTTTATTGGATCACTAGTGCACATGATATCCAAATAATTAAAATATAGGTTGGAGAAATGGCCCCATTACCTGAGGTTGATCTAGTATAACTCTATTTGGTTTTGTATATTGGCCTATGGTTTTTTTGGGATTGTATTTTGGCATCATATTTTTTTCTTTCTAAATTTACATTAATAAATTTTATGTGATCAACTCACTAGGTGAGTATATAGGATATATGAAATAATAAACTCCAGGAGTTTAATTTATTATATCTTAGTGATATTATATTTTATGGGTACCCTTTAATAATGATTCTATTATTATTCTTAGACTATTTTTCTAGTTAACTATTATTCAGTCATTTATTTATTTATTTTAAAATTATTTTAAAGGAATTGTCACCCTAGTAGGATTTCTACTACCTGTACTACTACACTGTATGATTTCATAGAAATAAAATTTTTATTTTGGACACATTATTTTCTAACTCAATTACTAAATGGGTGAAATGGTTAAGGATGTCAAAATGTGCACTTGTGGTTTTTTATGGACAATACTGTTGTTTATATAGTAGATATATTTGTAAAATTGTATATAAACTATGATTGTTCCTATTCAATGCATGTAAAATATAAAACCCCCATCTATACAGATTTGAGATTGTTGTTGTTTATTTTCTCTAAAAATTATGTTTTTTTATTATTCCATGTATTATGTTTTGTTCTACTAAATTATAATATTTCCCTTTCATTACAAAATTTAATTTTCAATAAAATAAATATCAGTTGTGATGATTTTAATAATAGTTTCAAAAATTGTTTAACATTATTTAAATCATCTATAAGAACATATTTAACACATAGCTAATAAATGTATTTTTTATCTACATATATGAACCTATGATGAGGTATTCATGGATATGAATCATTGAGATTAATATTCTAAATATGAACAGTGATATGAAATCAATCAGTAGGGTTTTATACTACTATATGGGTACCTAATGATTAGTGACAATGTAAGCGGGTGGTTGTAACTGGAATAAAGATAATAGATACTAAAATGATCAATGCTATGGGGAGATGGATTATGATTTTTCTTTAGACTTTTCATGTTGAAGAAAGGGTTTAACTTCATATGATAATATATATATATAAATTATATTCCATATAATATATTAAGAATTCTAGTGATTCTATTGTATATCTCATGATATTAGTGAGTTAGTTACCATGAAATTGTAGTTGGGAACATTTCCCACTTTTCTGAAATAATGGATTATGATTTAATAGGGTTGGGAAAGTGAGGGAAAGGGGATAGACCAGGCTTGTTGATTCCATATATATAGAAATGATTATTTTTTAATATCACCAGGAGATCATGATAGTGAGTGTTATGACTAAATTTTCATGATATATTCCTACAAATCAATATGCATCATGAAAAATATAAAATAAAAGGCATAACTATGATATTTAAATACCCATATTTTATGAGTTCAAAGGGGACTACTTATCATAATAAAATATTGAAATCCAGTGGCCTCTCACCATTATGATGAATAAAAAGGATACTATGATACTCATAGGGCTTGAGTAGGCCGTTAAACACGAAAAGGTTTTAAAAAACATATATGTTAATATTAATGGTGAAGTGGGATGAATTGAATTCATTTTATATGTGATGGATGTATAATATATAACTCAATATATGGATTGTCTCTATTTATATAGGATCACTACTTAAAATCATTAAATTCATGGGTTAGTCACCCATAACATAACAACATACTTATGTTATCAGAGTATAATCTGATTGGAAATACTATCTTACAAGTTATTTAAATGTTTTTAATACCATAAATAAATAAAATAATTGATTCAAAACTGAATGAAACCACATAAAAATCCTATAAGTAACCATAAGAAATATCATAACACCATCATATACCATAATAGTGGCATTGGATGCCTTATATGATATTTGGAAATAAAAATCTACGATATTAATCACATTCATATCACAGTATATAAAAAATTTTATATTTTAAAAATTGATATACGAATTTTAGTGAATTCTTAAGAATCTCCAACATAAACAAATAATTTATATTGACCTTAGTATAATCATTAGAACTCTTGTTTAATCTATCTAATCATATATGGATATGGTTTATCAAATTTACTTCATTTCAGAAGAAACAATTTATAGAAATTTTCATCAATATCTTAAGGCTTGATTGTGTATCAATAAATAAATTTTTAATATTGAAATCAAAAATGAAATTATAATTACACGTATTTTGGTTAAGTGTGCCCTACTTCAAAAAATAACTTCTATATAAAATATAAATGGGTATTGTTTGATCTCTATCAAACATTCTCATATCATTATTTGAACATGAATTCCACAACATGTAACATAAGAAACATATGAATAACACTATAATTTCATTTCCCAAGATATCAATGGATGACTACGAATGGATTATGTCAATATTTTATATGAAAAATCACATATTTATAATTGTTTAAAAGATATTTTCCATAATAACATATAAATAAAAAATTTTACACAATGTATCCATGTAGATGACAGGTCACTTAATATATCATTACAATTACATTACTCAGTACAATTAAATAATGGGATTAAACATCATTACAAATCATATGATTTGAAAAAACCCATCTTGCATGATCACTAGTGGATGATAAGATCATCAAAATATTGATCAACCAATGACTACCAAGCCCCTAAGTCTTGTTAAATAATGTCATCAAATAATGAAGGGTCTCGTGTAATGTATCTCACTAACCTTAATCAATAGTGATTCTTAGTTGTAATTAACCCCTTATTATTTCAATGATTATTGGATATTCCATGTGATATTATATAGAGTTTTAATATAGGTAAGAAATATAAAATAATTACCTCAGAATTGTTTTCTTTTAATATTGTAATGAAATTTCTTTACCAACAACAATATTTTACTCACGATAGTCTTCAATTATCATTAGAACCCAAAAATATCTATAATGATCATTGATTCAGGATAGATATAATTTTTATATTTAAGTGATAATTATAATATAAATTTATCTGATACATACAAACAATGTGAATGATTGATAAAGTGTATATTTCTATTTATAAAACATGATAAAATTTATATTATTTAACTCGTTTAAGAATAAAAATTACAACCATACATAATCACATTCCAAATATTTCATATATGATATACCAGTGAATCAAACTTACTTTTACTTCAAAGAAAATTGTAATCTTATATTAATTAAAATGTTATGTAAATTTTTAAATAATTAATTTTTTTATAATTTTGATACTTAAGAATCATATTTCTAATTTTAACATCATTAGAAAAATAAAAAAATCTTATACTCTACAATAATAAATTTTATGACGTTAGTAATGTATATGATATACATAGAACACTTTTCAAGCTCATTAAAATTATTACTATATCCTTATAAAAAATATTTTTTCCTTTATATCTTTTGGGAACAAATACAACTCCATACATTACATAAAATATGTGTGATATATTGGGTAAGGATATGGAATTAAATATTACATATCCTTGTGATTTTATACAAGAAATTATATAATTACTATCATAAAGAGATTTTATGTTTATGGTATTGGGTAATTAAGAATAAATGATACCTGATAATCCCATAAATTATAGGTTAATACTTCAATATAGTATCCACTTCTATAAAACAAAATAAATAAAAATAAATCATGATTTCTTTCCCAGATAAATCGTGGCAATTATCCCATTGATCTCATCATTATCTGTGTTCCCTACTAATTCCTAAGTAATTTTTTTAAAACGTGGGACGTGTAAAAAATACCAGTGAGGGATTTAAAGAAAATAAAAAAGATAGTTGAATTAAAATCTGTAATACATTTTAATACACATACTTTTTTATTTGAAAATATGAATCAACTTTTAGAAAATTTCAGTATCTCACATTTTGAAAATCAATCAATTTTCATGAAAAATAATTATAAAGAATATAATATAAAATTATAGAATGTGGAAGATAATTTTAAATAAAACATAATGGAGTAACAACTTTGTACAACCTCTAACACAAGAGTACCCAATGCCTTGGAGGTTATAACGTAATCACCTGTCCTTGGTTTATCATGGAACAACATGTCAATGATTTATCATGTAAAAACCCAACATTGGTTTGTCATGTAACCTAACATAATTGTTTTATCATATAAACTACCTTAATTATAAACTATTCTTAAGAACCAATACAAAAACATTAATCATGAAATATTTCATCAAAAAAACACTTTGAAGAAAACTGTCATTTATTTTTGAAATCAATCGTTTTGAAAAAATGTGAATGAATAATAGAATAATTTTCTTTTGAAATTAACCACATAAAAATGTAGGGTTTGATTGAAAAATGTAAATTTATATGAATTTGGTGAATTCCATTCATTCTATATGAGTATTTTAAAAAATATTTGTGAAAAAGGATCCTTAAAGAGGATTTTTAATGGAAATTTAATTACAAATGTCAGATCATTGAAGTAAGTGTTAATAAAATAAATATATTGTTTGTATCCACTTTAAAAAAACAAAAAAATGTTTAAATAAATCTTAATATTTTTAAAATTAATTTCACACATAATATTAGAATGATATAACCAATGAATAGGAGTCTAACCAAAAGATTAGAAATTAGATTATGAATTCCCTTACCTCTCATTAGACATCCTTAAAGTGAGTTTAGAAATAATATATAATTGTATATATAAATTCACTAATTTTTAACTAACTATATTCAAATTTATAATATCTAATATGACCATTTAAAAAAAAATTACCAACCATTCATTAATAATATTACATTATTTTAATTGTTTTGAGTTCTTTTTTCTATGGTTTCATGGTTGGTTCACTTATGTAATATTAGGGATGTTCTTGTAAAATTATATTAAAACTAAAAAATTTAAATAATATGGTATTAATTAAATTTAATAATTTTTAATGGTCCCTTATATATTTTATATTTATTTTATGAGGATTATTCATTTGATAAAACGTTAATGATAAATGTTTAGTTTTTTAGGACGTTTTTCCGAACATCATGAACTAGTTATGTTTATTTAATATTATAAGTACATATTAGCTCCCAAAATAGAAATAGTTTATTAAGTAAATATTTATATCTTATATAACCATATTTATACTTTTATGAACATCTATGTCAGTGGTAATATTAAATGAACAATCATTTACCATGGTAATTTTTTTATGTCTAACATTTAAACTGACCTTAAATATAATTTGGACCTTATGATTTCAAATACAAAATCTATTTTTCAAGATTTATATCACATAATTATAAAAATTGAATTTAAATTACTCCCATTGATGCAATGGGAAAGTGGGGTTTTAAAGGGAAAAAATTAAATTGTTTGAAATGTTTAAATATAAAATCACTGTGTGAAATTGATTCCAATAAAATTAATTGCATTTATAGATGTATAATTCTACTATGTATATTTTAAAACGAAATTAAAATTTAATTTATCTATAAAAATAAATTATAGGAAATTTTATATTCCAATACAAATTTTTTATTTCTCATTATTCATCAAAATTTGAATCATCCAGGGAAAAAAATTCAAACCTAAGATATTTATGATATTATTCTCTCAAAAATAATTTCTTTTAAAATAAAATTTATAAATGTTTAATAAAATAGTTTTAGAATAGGTGATCCATTAAAAGGTTGAAAATGTTCCATTTTGAAAAATATATTTTTTTATAATTAAAATTGTTGTTATACTCATCAAAATCCAATGTAACATATTTCATGATTTTAATAATATTTTATGGAATATATAACAGAAAAATTTCAATAATAAATTTAAATAATAGTGATTAAATTAATTTAATAATACTATTAAAATTGAAGTAAAATTATTCTCTTGGGGCCTGGGTTATTACAAAATCTTACATTCTATTTGAATTATTATGAGGGAACTATTTTATATAAAAACATTGAACAACTATAAGGAAAATAATACACCGTCTAACCTTATTAGAACTACATTCTCTTCAAAATATCATGTATAGATACAAAAAATCCATTGTGTTTCGAAAATTACCGCCACTCGTTTTCAAAATAAATCATTATTAAAAATCCAGTGTTCGAAAATCATATTTAGTATTACATGGGATTCATTAATTTTATTCTAATGTTTAT
Source organism: Viscum album (assembly GCA_963277665.1). Taxonomy (NCBI): domain Eukaryota; kingdom Viridiplantae; phylum Streptophyta; class Magnoliopsida; order Santalales; family Viscaceae; genus Viscum; species Viscum album. The sequence goes on from OY728150.1 coordinate 1,849,384,113, forward strand.
AAATTAATATAAAAAATATTATTCTAAAGAGAAAAATCTAAATTTTCCATTAATTTTTTTAAAAAATTTAGGTAATCACTTTTTTCCTATATAACATATTTTTACCCTTCTCTAATATTCAAGTATGTTATATTATTATACTCATTATGAACCATGTGTCTTAATATCATATTGTAAACTAAAACACTATATAAATATAAAATTTCTATTACCTTATAAGAAAATTAGATTAATACATATATAATTTCTTACACCCATCTGAGTGTAATCAATTACTTTTCATTCTATTCATTGATTTGGAAATACCTTACACAATCATTTAAAAAATACATTCTCAATAAAAAAACCTTGATTTTTATCACGTGATTACTCATAGATTTTTTTAAATTTTACATTTCATATCACATACCCTTGAAAAATATTTAAATTATATCATTCAAATAATAAATATTGATGTTTAATGGAATTACCCAAACCACTTAAATTAGAAAATAATTTCCATCATATGAAAACAATACTCCATGAAGATAACACATTTTGGTTTCATTTAACTTTTTTGGATACTAAAACAAACATTATTATACATTCCAAATAACATTTAATGTTTTGTAACATTAAAACACATATATTTTCATCATGAATCTTGAACTAATATATCTCATGTACAGTTCTTATACTATGAAAATTATTAGAATATTGGGTAAATGTTTAGAAAAATCATTCACGTGACCATAAAATTAACATTGGGGATATTATAATTAATAGTAAAAAATCATGCAATATCCCCAAGTATGTAAATACAAAATTACTTTGATTATGTTAGTGGAGACTATATTTCCATACGTTATTTTTCATCTAAATACTTTACAACCATAGTAGATTTCAACAACATTTCCCATATCAATATGGATGTATTGTTTGAATTTCATTAAAATATATTTCCTCTAGACGGGTTTACATAAATTTATTATATTAAAATTACAAAAATTATTTACTAACAGAAAAATATTTTAATTTTCACACATTAAGTATCTACTTTACATGGATTAAAATTAAAATTATATTTAATAATGATAATGAAATTCATGAAAAAGATAATAATTTATCTGAAAATATTTTATGAACTTTAATGAAAAGAATTTATTTAATGTTCCCCTACTAAATTGATATCTTCTATTGAATTCATCATATTCGTTAGTGGTCTTAAATCCTTATTTCTATTTGAAATCGGTCTTCTATGAATTGGTACACACTATTTTATTAATTTTATAGAGGGAACATATCAATCATTATAGATTTTATTTATTAATAATTTATTGGACTGTAAAGACCCGTAAATTTCAAGGAATTTTTTTTCTTAATTTCTTTGGGATTTTACGAGTATGCGGTTTCTGACAGCACCTGATTCCGAGGACCGGTGTGCCCGGAATCAATTTCTGAAGTTTAGTTTGGGTACGTTCAGTGAAAGAACGAGTGAGTTTTCCTAACTTCTGATCCGGTGCTTGGAATCGAAATCTGAGGGCACTGATGAAACCGAAATGCCGGTAATTGCTTAGGAACACCTTTTCCGAAGGTGTGTTTTCTCATGAGGAGATGTTAAAAATGTGAGGAATAAAAATATAATTGTTTTTACAATTTTATTTTTATTTCTTTACTAAGTGGTTTAAGTGTTAAGTGAAATTAAGTTGTGTCACAAAATTATTTCTCTCTACCATGTGATCATAACTTCTGATTAGGATATTTGTGATGTGGGGCCCACACGAGCCCCCACCTTTTCACTTTCCCATAACCCCCGTTAAACTCCTTTTAAAACCTCCCTTGTATTTAAGGTTGGGACTTCCCCTCTCCTCTCATTTAATCAAGCCAACACATTACTTCAATTAATGGATTTGAGATTTTAAATTTTGAACTCATGGAATGGCTTAATAAAATAAGTGGAGCTTATTTTATTTTTGGGTTAGATTGCTTGTGTTAAGGATTGGAGAAGAAATCTCTAGTATTAAAGAACACCATCTTCCTTGTTGAAGAACGTGAAGAACGCCGGAGCACCAAGGAGAGACATTGTGCCGATCTTTCACTTATCTGTAGCCGGTGTGAGACGGCATCCTCTTTTTTGATGCTCTCCAATGCCATCATCGAAACCACCCCTGCAACGTCGTTTTTCTGCGACGATCATTGTTCGACAAATTCATCGAGGTAGGGGTTTGATTTTACGTTCGTGGTTATTTCTGGCGTTCATCATTAAATAAACATCCGCTTGATATCAAATTAACCGGAGGAGGTCGGACCACACAAACACGACTTACCCTCCTCCCATTTGTTGTTATTCTTCGTTATGGTTTGGAACGAAGGTGACGCGGTGCCGTCGCACCACGCGGAAACGAATGAACCGCGACCGGTGCGGGCCGTGGTGAAGGAGCGCGGCGCCGTCGCGTCGCACTGTTGAGACCGAAAGAGGCTGCGAATGGATTCGGGCTGCAGCGGAGGTGCGCGGTGCCAGACATCAAGGAGGGCCATGACCGGGGCGGTCCGCAGGGGAGGGGCGCGGCGCCATCACGCTGCGCCCGATGTCCAGGAGCCGCGGCCTATGGGCACGGCGGTTCGGGGAATCGGCTGGCTAAGCCGGCAGCTGGAGCCAGCTGAAGGCGGGACCCTGCGGGTCCCGTGAGTTTGGTTAAGGCCGGATATAATTGGCTGGCAATTTTTCCAGCAAGGGGGCCAGTGCCCCCCCCCCTTCTGCGTCTGATCGGTGAGCAGGCGCCCGCACGGGACCGGACTGGCCGCACCGGGTCGGACCGCCCGCACCGGGCCGGATTGCCCGCGGCGGCCCGGGCCGCCCGCGCTGGGCTAGATCCTCACGCTGGCTGGGCCGGGACGGGCTGCGCCCAACCGGGCGAGACCCGGACTCGGGTCTGGTCGACCCTGTTCGGGCCGACCCAGGGGGTATTTGGCCGGGTCAGACCGGGCCTAAACCCCCTGTTTTCGGAAAGATCTATTCAAATGCCCATAACAAGTGCTAAGGACCTCCAATCGACGTACCATCAATTGCATAATGATAATTGGATCCAGATGGTCGTTTCAGTATATTACAGTCATGGTTTTGGAGAACTATGGGTTAGGCTGGGTTGGTTCGAACACGAAACAACCTGGGCCTTCGGAGTAGAAACACTTATAACTTGAGGTCCGGACGTCCGACTGACGCGTCCTCGAAATTGATGGATTCCTATTAGTGAGAAAGTTATTTTCGCTTACTCTTCTCAAGGTTTGTACATAGTTGGAGTATGGTCGGGTTGGTTTTTACTTAAAAACCAACTGTGCCCCTGCGACGAAAAAGCCAATAACTCTCAGACCGAGCGTCCGATTGACGCACTGTCTATCACGTTGAATTCCTATTGATGAGGCAGAACATTGGGATACATCAACTCTGGACTACATGTCAGTTGATGCAACAAACCCCTTGTCTCGTGGAGTGGACCGTCCCAGAATCGAGCATGTTGTGTGCGGGAACCCTAGAGCTGGCTGCGACTACGACTACGATGACGATTGTACTGGGATCCACCGTGGGTTCGGCAGCGACGAAGACCATACTGGAATCCTCTGTGGGTTCGACAACGATGACTATTATTCTTGTATTCTATGTGGGTCTGGCAGAACTTTACAACTATTCTTGTATCCTACGTGGGTCCGACAGTATTTCACTCTGTACTTGTATCCTACGTGGGTCCGGCAGAAGGCTGGTCTTGTATCCTTTGTGGGTCCGACAGCTTTTCTGGTCTTGTATCCTATGTGGGTCCGATAGCATATATGAATCAGTGGCTATATCTGATCATCTCTATCACCTTACGAGAAGTATACCTGAGTGAGCTGAGTCTTGAATTTCAATCATTATCTTCGATATGATTGTTTGTTATCCTGTGAGGATTGGGTTGTGTTATCCTGTGTGGACTGGATTGTGCTATCCTGTGTGGACTAGATCGAACATTGGCTCGGATGTTGGAACCGAACTGGAATTGATGACTAAGGTATATGTATGGTCATATACCTAAGTAAGGTTGGTTGTTACTTCGTGATTGTAACTTTCCATTGTGGTTTATCCTCTGTGGATTCTGGGAGACCTTCGGGGGTCTCGGGGTCCCTACTGAGTAGCGTATACTCACCCCTACACGGGCTATTCCCACACTACGTTGTGTTTGAGGCAGACGACAGACATCGCTGACCGAGGTAGGAGCTCGTGGAGCTGGATGGTACCTAGAGGTGGATCACTGGACGAGACGTACATGGAGCAGACAACTAGAGCTGAGGAGCAGAGGAGAGTATCTGTACCCACCCTTCAGGTGGGATTTCTAGAGGATGGCTCGGTGTTTCTTCTTTACATTTCTGCTACTGTACTCTCTTTTTAGTTGAACTTTACTTTCAGTTAGGATTGTATACTGGCCCATTTACTTTCCAGCACTTAATTTTGTACTCAGTTTACTTCTTCTTGCATAATATGTGGTGTTTATTTCCTTACTTAAGGGAAATATCTTCCCTGATATCGGGATTTATTCCTTTCGTGCTAGTCGCCAGCCCCTGCCATATGGAAGGCGGGCTTGGGGTAGTCACTGCACGTGTCTCGAGGACGGGTCGTGACAAATTGGTATCAGAGGAGTTTAGTTCTACCGTAGAACTCAGGACTCTGATATTTCTTCTATGTGAAGCAATAGTATTAAGGGTATTTAGTGTGGTTATCTGTCCAGGGAGTCCAGTGTTGGTACGACGGCCGACGTATCCATATACTAGGACCCTGACTTCTGATTTCTGACTCAGTACACGAAAACATTGATTCAATGCGTGTTTCAAGATTTTCATTGTGATTACTTTGTGTCAACTCACCAGGTATACTGTATTGACTGTGGTGCACCTATTTCTTTTCAGGATGGCCCCACGATGGCAGCCAGCTAGGGTTTCCAGATTTGTGCGAGACGATAGCCCACCGAGCGACGAGGCCTCGGTGTCGGGCCTTATTACAGCAGTGGCACCAGCGGTACCTCTACCCATCGAGCCACCGATGCCACCAGCCCCAGGCGATGAGAGTGCATGTCGCCTTAGTGCACTGAATGAGTTTCAGCATCAGAGACCGCCCATGATCCGCGGGGAGACGGACCCTCAGGAAGTCGAGGATTGGATGGAGGCTGTTGTACAAGTTTTCAGGTTAGTAGGGACCCCAGCTGACCTCATGGTGATCCTTGCAGCGAGTCTCCTGCACGTGGCAGCAAGCACATGGTGGAGCCTGATGCTCCAGGTACACGACGAGGCATCTCTCCTTTGGATGGACTTTGAGAGCCTCTTCCTCTCAGAGTTCGTTCCATCCACCCTCCGTGCAGTGCGCATTCAGGAGTTAATGCAGCTATGGCAAAGAAACAAGATGGTAGCCGAGTTCTCGGTGAGATTTACCGATCTCTCATGCTATTCGACGGACATGGTACGGGACCCATTATTCTAGGCCTGGACCATTGAGCAGGGACTGAGGCATGAGATCAAGGCATCGTGATCTCCCTCATCATTCCGACGTAGGCATGAGTACTGGAGTGAGCCCTTCTTGTAGAGATCTTTCTCGCTGATCCTACACCAGCAGAGAGACCTACCGTAGGGTGGCATATAGCTAAGTCTTCTGCTACAGGCAGTCGACGGATGTCACAGGGGTCCAAGTGGACCAGACCATCAGGCGGACGACATCAGGACACTGGCTCAGAGGTTCGGGGCACACGGCGCCGAGCTAGTCTTATGAGGAGCAGACTGTGCTATGCATGCGGCAGGTAGGGCCACATGGCTTGTGACTGCCCGACCCGCCATGCAGAGGATCAGCAGATAGTTGAGGGACCACCTAGGCAGAGGCAGAGGTTCGACCATGGCGGTCTGCAGAGAGTAGGAGGACGAGACAGAGGAGCTGGTCGAGCAGCAGGTGGTGGGTGACGCTTTGAGGCTCTACCACCACCACCACCACCAGGAGGTCCACCCCGACCATAGGGAGCTGGAGGAAAGAGGCAGGCTCTGCTTCAGGCAGCGAAGGTCTATGACCACAACGCACCAGATATGATTTGAGGTACTATCTGTGTCTATTGCACCCTTGATGCAGTTCTTATAGACACATTATTAAGTCATTCTTACATTTTCACTGACCTTGTTCGGATATTGGTGATTTTGACGGAGCTGTTGGCTCAATCTTTATGGCTAGAGACTCCTATGGGAGCAGACTCGACGATTACGCACTAGTACATGCAGTGTGATCTTACTCTAGGAGGTGAGAGCTTCGGCTGAGATCTTCTTGTAGCGGCATCAAGGCCTTACGACGTCATCTTTGGCATGGATTGGTTATCTATAGTCCATGCTCAGATCGACTGTATTAGGTGCAAGGTGTTGTGTGTTTGCACCGATGGGAGTAGTTTCACCTTCACCAGTGAGACGAGAGCCTTTACAGCGCAGGATGGAATCTCGCAGAGGAGAGGAGAGCCAATCACTCATCAGTTGGCTAGCCTCATCCTAGGAGCAGTTGACGTGCGAAGCCTGAGTTTTCCTGTAGTGGTGGATCAGTATGCAGATGTTTTTCCTATCGACGTTCCAGAACTACCTCCTCGCATAGATGTAGACTTTTATCTTGACATGTACCCCGAGACAGCCCTGATATCTACTCCAGCATATTAGATGGCTCCTGCTGAGCTTCGAGAGCTACGGGTACAACTGGAGGACTTGCAGGGCAAGGGATTCATTCGACCCAGTGTTTCACCCTGGGATTCCCTGATTTTGTTCACCAAGACGGCGGACGGGAGTGTGGAACTATGTGTTTATTACCGTCACCTAAACCAGGTGACCATGAAGAAAAAGTATCCGCTTCCGAGGATTTATGAACTCTTCGATCAGCTCAAGGGAGTACGTTGGGTCTCAAAGATATACCTCAGGTCAGGCTATCATCAGCTCAGAGTTTGAGATGAGGATGTGAAGAAGACACCCTTCAGATGTCGGTATGGACACTATGAGTTCTTGGTTATTCCTTTCAGTGTAACCAATGCTCCAGAAATGTTCATGCGTCTCATGAACAGGATCTTCCAGCCTTACCTCAGTCGATTTGTCATGGTCTTCATCGATGACATATTGATATACTCGACTATTGAAGAGGAGCATGCCCACCACTTACGGGCTGTGATGGATACACTCAGAGAGAACCAGATTTATGGTAATCTCTCGAAGTGTCAGTTCTGGATACGTGAGCTCCACATCTTGGGACACGTCATCTCTGAGACGGGAGTTGCGGTGGATCTTGTGAAGATCGAGGCAGTGCTAGCTTGGGAGCCATCCTGGAGCGTGACAGAGGTGTCGAGTTTCTTGGGTCTATCTGGGTACTGTCGGAGGTTTGTGATGGACTTCTCCGGAGTTGCAACACCACTTTCCTCTTTGATGAAGAAGGGGAAACCCTTCGTGTGGTCAGATAGATGTCAGCAGAGCTTCTAGGAACTGAGACAAAGATTGACTAGTGCACCCATCTTGAGGCTACCGGGTGAGGGAGTAGGGTATGTAGTCTACTGCGATGCATCAGGGACCGGAATCGAGTGTGTGCTAATGCAGGAGTGGGCAGTGATAACCTATAGTTCACGACAATTGAGGCCGCATGAGAAGAAATATGTTACCCATGACCTGGAGTTAGTAGCAGTGGTCTTCACTCTGAAGATGTGGCGACACTATCTGATGGGCAAGTGCTTTACAGTCTATTCTGACCACCAGAGTCTCAGGTACATCTTCTTGCAGAAGGACCTGAACCTGAGATAGCGGCGATGGCTCGAGTTCCTCCAGGACTATGACTTTGAGATAGTCTATACTCCTGGAAAGGGGAACGTAGTAGCTGATTCTCTCAACAGGAGGACATGCATCCAGCTACATGGAGAGGCGACAAAGCATCTATCCGCTTTGAATATATCATTCGTGGATAGAGATGGGGCAGCCTTCCTTCAGTCTCTCATAGTCACACCTCCACTTCTTCAGCGGGTTAGAGAGGCACAGCGTGGGGACGTTGACTGTGAGATGCGGCATGCACAGATTTCCATAGGATAGGCACATGATGGCTTCTCTATAAGAGGAGAGCACGACGTCCATTTGAGAGGACGTACCATGGTACCGGCTGCTTTACAGGAGGAGGTTCTAGGAGAGTTTCACACTTCCCCTTTAGCGCTACATCTCGGGGTAGCGAAGATGTAACAGGATTTCAGACGACAACACTTGTGGCTGGGTTTGAAGAAGGCTATGGAAGAGGTCATTTCTCGATGTCTCACCTACCAGCAGGTGAAGGTGAAGCACCAGGTACCAGAAGGCTTGGTACAACCCTTGGAGGTCCCTGAGTGGAAGTGGGATGGGGTATCCATGGATTTCGTGACTGGACATCCACGTACTTCCAGAGGCCACGACTCCATTTGGGTGATTGTCGACCGACTCACCAAGTCGGCCCACTTTTTACCCATCAGAGAGCATGTCTCAGTGTAGAGCATTGGACACCTCTACGGTCAATAGATCGTACGACTTCATGGTGTGGCATCATCTATCATCTCTGATCGAGATGCTTTCTTTACTTCCTGGCTTTGGAAAAGGTTACATGAGGCATTCGGGACGCAGCTACGTATGAGCACTGCCTTTCACCCTCAGACGGATGGACAGATGGAGATGACCATTCAGACTCTCAAGGACATGCTCCATGCATGTTTCCTCGGCTTTGGTTACAGCTAGGAGGATCACCTACCCTTGGTAGAGTTTGCATACAACAACATCTAACACTCCACCATCGGGATGACACCATACGAGGCATTGTACGGCCGACCTTGCAGGTCACCTCTATGCTGGACAGACCCTGGGGAGTCAACACTTGTGGGACAAGAGATGGTCCAGGCCATGATAGAGAAGGTCTAGGTCATCTTGGAGTGGATGAGGACAACTTAGAGCCGACAAAAGTCCTATGCATAACGGAGGGGGAGACCACTAGAGTTCGAGGATGGTGACCACCTTTTCTTACGGGTCTCACCTCGACATGGATTACGAGGATTTGGCCGAGACAGCATGTTATCTCCACACTTCATCGGGCCATTCCAGGTTCTCAGTAGGATAGGCGCAGTGGATTATCGCCTGGCTCTACCACCTCAGTTGCACCGGGTGCACGACGTCTTCCATATATCTCAACTAAGGAGATACGTGCACGATCCAACACATATCATCGCCCCTGGGGAGCTGGAAATTGATGACATGGAGACTTTTGCAGAGGTCCCGATGGAGATCGAGGATTTACAGGAGCGAGTCCTACGTGGACGGTCGATTCCTCTAGTGTGCATCAGGTGGCAGCACGGAAACCTCCAGGGGAGAACTTTGGAGCTGGAGGCTTAAATGCATTCTCAGTACCCTCATTTGTTCCCCTAGTTTGTGATGTGTCTTTACGGGGACTTAAATCCCTAAGGTGGGAGTAATGAAAATACCCGTAAATTTCAACGAATTGTTTTTCTAAATTTCTTTTAGATTTTATGAGTACGAAGTTTCTGACAGAACCTGATTCTGAGGCCCGGTGTGCCTGGAATCATTTCCCGAAGATCAGTTCAGGTACGTTTAGTGAATGAACGAGCGAGTTTTCTTAACATCTGAACTGGTGCTCGGAATAAAAATCCGAGGGCACTGATGAAAATGCAGCTCCAGTAATTGCTTAGGAACACCTTTTCCAAAGGTGCGTTTTCTCAGGAGGAGATCTTAAAAATGTGAGGAATAAAAATATAATTGTTTTTACAATTTTATTTTTATTTCTTTACTAAGTGGTTTAAGTGTTAAGTGAAATTAAGTTGTGTCACAACTTTATTTCTCTCTACTATGTGATCCTAAATTCTGATTAGGATATTAGTGAGGTGGGGACCACATGAGCCCCCACCATTTCAACTTCCCATAACCCCCTTTAAACTCCTTTTATAACCTCCCTTGTATTTAATGTTGTGACTTCCCATATCCTCTCATTTAATCAAGCCAACACATTATTTCAATTAATGGATTTGAGTTTTTAAATTTTGAACTCATGGCATGGCTTAATAAAATAAGTGGAGCTTATTTTATTTTTGGGTTAGATTGGTTGTGTTAAGGGCAGGAGAAGAGAGCTCTAGTCTTGATGAACATCATATTCCTCGTTGAAGAACACAAAGAATGTCAGAGCACCAAGGAGAGTGGTGTGCCGATATTTCCCTTCTCTGTAGCCGGTGTGAGACGTCATCCTCTTCTTTGACGCTCGTCCATGCCATCATCGAAACCACCCCCGCGACGCCGTTTTTCTGAGACGATCATCGTTCTAAAACTTCTTCTTGGTAGGGGTTTGATTTTATGTTCATGGTTTTTTTTGGCGTTCATCGTTAAATAAATAGCCGCATGTTATCAAATTAATGGGAGGAGGCCAGACTGCACATATTCGGCCGACCCTCCTCCCCTTTGTTGTTATTCTTTGTTATGGTTTGGAACGAAGGCGATGCGGTGCCGTCGCACCATGCGAAAATGAAGGAACCGCGACCGAAGTCGGGCCACAGCGGAGGGGTGCGGCGCCATCACGCAGTGCCGGATGGCCAGGAGCTGTGACCTATAGCTGCGGCGGTTCGGGGAAGCGGCTTGCTGAGCCGGCCGCTGGAGCTAGCTGGAGGCAGGACCCCGTGGGTCTCGCGGGTTCGGTTAAGGCCATCCATAAATGGCCGCCGTTTGTCCAGCAAGGGGGGTAGTGCCCCCCCCCCTTCCGTGTCCGCTCGACGAGTGGGCGCCCGCAAGGGACCGGACCGGCCGCACCGGGCCGGACCGCCCGCGCCGGGCCGGACCACCCGCGCCAGGCCGGGCCGCCCGCGCCGGGCCGGATCCCCACGCTGGACCGGGCCGCGCCAGCCGGGCCGCGCCGTGCCCATCCTGGCTGGACCCGGACCCAGTTCGGGTCGTCCCGGTTCGGGCCGACCCGGGGGGTATTAGGCCGGGTCGGACCGGGCCCATACCCCCTGCTTTCGGACATATACATTCAAACACCCATAACTTGGGCTAAGGACATCTGATCAATGCACCGTCAGTTGCGTAGAGATCCTTGGATCAATACAGTCATTTTGGTATATTACATTGAAGGTTTTAGAGAACTTTGGGTATGGCCGGGTTGGTTTGAACACGAAACCAACCATGCCTTCGGAGCATAAACACTTATAACTTGAGCTCCGGACATCCGATTGATGTGTCGTCGACATTGTTGGATTTCTCTTTGTGAGAAGATTCTTTTGGATTACTCTATTTGAGGTATGGATTCAATTGGAGTATGGTTGGGTTGGTTTTGACTTAAAAACCAACCGGGCCCCTGGGATGAAAAAGCCAATAACTTTCAGACCGGGCTTCTGATTGACGCACCGTCTGTCGCATTGAATTCCTATTGACGAGACAGAACTTTGGGATACATCAACTCCGGACTACGTGTCAATTGATGTATCGACCCCCTTGGTTCATGGAGTGGACCCTCCCGGAATCGACCATGCTGTGTGCGGGAACCCTAGAGCTGGCTGCGACTGCGACTACGATGACGACTATACTGGGATCCTCCATGGGTTTGGCAGCGACGACGACCGTACAAGAATCCTCCGTGGGTTCGACGACGATGACTAATGTTTTTGTATCCTATGTGGGTCTAGAAGTTCTTGACTACTGTTCTTGTATCCTATGTTGGTCCGGCAGTATTTGACTTTGTACTTGTATCCGACGTGATTCCAGCAGAGTAGCTGGTCTTGTATCCTTTGTGGGTCCGACATCTTAGCTGGTCTTGCATCCTATGTGGGTCCGACAGCTTAGATGAATCAGTTGCTATATCTGATCATCTCTATCGCCTTATGAGGAGTATACTTGGGTGAGCTGAGTCTTGACTTTCAATCATTATCTTCGATATGATTGTTTGTTATCTTGTGTGGATTGTGTTGTGTAATCCTATGTGGATTGTATTGTGCTATCCTGTGTGGACTAGATCGAACATTGGCTCGGATGTTGGAGATGAACTGGAATTGATGACTTAGGTATATGTATGGGAATATACCTAAGTATGGTTGCTTGTTACGTCGTGATTGTAACTTTCCTTTGTGGTTTATCCTTCGTGGATTCTGGGAGACCATCGGGGGTCTCGGGGTCCCTACAGAGTAGCATTTACTCACCCCTATACAGCCTATGCCAGCACTACGTTGTGTTGGATGCAGACCACTGACAACACTGACCGTGGTAGGAGCTCGTGGAGCTGGACAGTACCTGGAAGTGGATCACTGGATGAGACGTACACGGAGCGGATGGCTGGAGCCGAGGAGTGGAGGAGACTATCTGTACCCTCCCTTCAGGTGGGATTTCTAGAAGATGGCTCGGTGTTGCTGGTTTACTTTTCTGCTGCTGTACTCTCTTTTCAGTTGTACTGTACTTTCAATTGGGTTTGTATACTGGCTCGTTTACTTTCCGACACTTGCTTTTGTACTCAGTTTACTTAATGTTTACTTCTGTTTGTATACTCTGTGGTGTTTGTTTCCTTACTTAAAAGAAATGCCTTCCCTGATATTAGGATTTACGCCTTTGGTGCTAGTTGCCAGCCCCTGGCCTATGGAAGGTGGGCTTGGGGTAGTCACGGCATGGGTCGTGAGGACGGGTCGTGACATGGAAAACCATTTACATATATTTATAAAATGGTTAAACCAAAATCTTCTACACCAGTAACCATATCCAATTATATTTTTGGAAATGTTTGAATGAATTACAATTCCATTAATTATAAAATAATACTATTAGGGTCAACCATTACATTATTTTAATAAACAACATAATCCATGGGAACCCATATTTAGGATGGAAAACTGCATAGGATGATCATTGTTATGAAAAGTTATTCTTTGGAAGGAATATAACACTTTTTTATTTTAAAGTGGATTGTAACACACAATCATATTTGCTTTTATTGCATTGAAATATACGTATTATTCTTTTGATAATTATATAATATTAATCCTTCCACCCAAAAACAATATGTTAAAAACATATTGGCATTTAATTGCTTATACATCTCACAGATTGTATTACTAACCTTAATTAAAATATACCTACAACTGTACATATTTAAATGAATCAAATTCTTAATATATATGAATAAATTTAATGGAAATATTTATTGTTATATAAAGTCTATAATCATGAAATTTAGTAGCTAATATCCTTTTATAATTAATAACCACCGTTCTAGAACATGGAATATGCCTCCATGCTAGATAGATCTCTAACCCAAACTCACTCTCCATAGGGACACATTACTAAATAGATATCATAATTCAAACTGCATCAAAAAACCTGAAATTTTATAATCAAATTCAACTAATTAATTCAAGATCTTAACTCAATACAATCGACAATCAAGTAATCTAAAAAATAATTCTATTATCATTCATATAATGTTACTTCTTTGATGTCTAAATAATAATTTAGATTTAATTTGATATATTTACACTAAAGTATACATAACAATTAATAATATAATAACATTAATAATTAATATTAAAGGTATTTACACTTAAATAAATGATCAAAAAACATATTTGACATTGAGATAATAATTTATGAACTTTTTTTAAAAAATGAAAAAAAATTTCACATCAATTTTTTTATCATTATGAAAATTATATAATTCTATATACAAAAATTATACATTCACTTAGTAAAATTAACTCATTATAATTATTCATTTTGTGTTATTTTCTTTAAATATATAATATTACATTAAATAGTATCATTTTATATTTCAATATTCATTAAATGAAAATTTTACCATTTTGAAATTAAAATTAATAATTCTTATATACACCTTGATAAAATCAATCGTCAAAAAACATTATGATGTGGCTTTACTAATGTTTCCAATTATGGAATTTAATTTGAATAAATGACAAATATAATTTATAATAGTTCAAAATTTTTTATATAAAATTAGTTATATTCGAATACATATTAATTTTGAAATATAATCAAAATAAAAATTATAATTTTAATAGAAATAATGTATATCTTAACTATAAGACATTCGATTTATGTCATACCAAATTATTATACATTGTATACCTACTGTGTAAAATACTATTGTATCCCAAGAAATCATTATTATCTTGTGTTTTGTTATATATTGTATTCTTAAGAATTTATAAGTATTGACTTAGCTGTTATAATAATAAATACCTACTATTAATATTATATAAAAATACTTATATATAAACATATTAATCAAATTAAAAATTAATTTATCTTCCAAATTATGGGAACTAAATATATACAATTTATATTTTACTAAAGCCTGAAAACAACTTATATAAAATTACTGAACTCACTTTTAATAATAAATCAATATGCATTAAGAATTTTCATATAAAAATTGGATTTATTGATTTTTTAAATTTATTATTATTTGATTATTGATAGTGGAATTTACTGTCATAATCCCGGACTCAGTAAAAACATAGGATAAGTCTCACCACAGAAAGTTAAAACAATTATTTATCAAGTAAACCATATATAATGAAGTCAATTGTGAACATGATAAAGCTTTATATATCATATATACCATATTTTTTCTGTATATTTATATCGTTTGTAAAAGTAAATAAATTATTTTGGGGCCTATCTTAATTAATGATATATGTTGCATCACCATCTGGATTCAAATCACAGTTTTCTTGCATATAGGGTTTCAATCCTAGTGCATGATATCTCAAATAATATATTATATAATAGAAAGAAACCACTGAATTTTGATGAACTATAATATATGATAAAAACTAATCATTCACAGTGTCTATGGAGAGAAATACTTATGATATCTTATATCATAAAGTGAAATAGTATAAAAGCTGGCCATTATCCACATCATATTGAATGTTATGATATATTATCAATAGAATTGTAATATGAATTATCACTGTAACTTTATTATAAGAACATGTTGATTCATTAAAGATAATAAAATAGATACCACTAATGCATTTTGGATGATAATTTAATGACCAAATTAAAAAAATAATCCTATAAAATATCATCAACATTCATCCTATATCAATATGACATGTAATGAACCTAAAATAACAATATTATATGAAATAAATTAATTCATACATCTGATTAAATTATAGGGATTTTATTGATCAAAATCATTATGTGATGGCCAATTGACTGTCTTATTCACAGAGACAACATAGTAAAATTAGAAAATATTATTCAATTATAGCGACACCATGCTCCAAATGTATGTAAATACCTTCTCCAGGAAAATTACTATTTAATATAATCAAAGAGAGATCATCATTAATGTGTTGGAATAATTTTATTCACGCCAATAGGGGGATATGATCCCAATGTATTGGGAGTCGTGGGTCATATTTTATCACATTGAAGCTAATAGATGTTAACCATAACATGAAACTATTGATAATAATATAACTTTTTCATTTAAAATGATTTTACATTTAAATAACTGATCTACTAAATGACTCAAACCTAAAATAAACCATGTATAAAATGTTACAGCAGCCAGAAAACCATATCATAAATCTATCTTGTGTAATGATTGATTCATATCATAACTTATATTCTAATAGGATATAATAATCAACGATTTGAATCACATATTTATATCCCATACAGAAAGAAAAGGTATATCATAGAAAATGAAATATTTATTTTATTAGTTTTATAAAAGTTAATAATGGGTATGAGTTTTATATGATTAAAATTATACACATTAGTGGTGTCAATGTATTTTCTAATTAGTCATGTAGGATTCCACTGATTTGTATTTTAATAGAAGCATGAATAATGATTCACATGAGAGATGTGATTGGAATATTATTGGTCTGGTATGCTATTATATTAGTTTGATGAGCCCAAGATTAATGGGATACGGTCAATGTATAATAAGTTAAGTGGTATGTTGAGGTTTAATAGTGGTATACTCATTCTTCGTTATTGGATATGTCTGACAATAATGTGGTTTATTCACTATTATAAGATTGGTTCATTAGATACTCCAATCCATTTAGAATATATGGATTGTAATTTATCATCTTATATGCTATGTGGGTTGGAAATATCTGGGATTATCCATGGGATGGTGATATAGTAGTTTACGTAGGTGGAATCATCCTATAATTAAATAGATTATATGTCAATTGATGGATTTTAGAAAATTTATTTTCCAAAAAGGGTGATTATATAGGACATGATAAAACATGGAGATGGTCATGATGATGATTATCAATGAATGAAATTTTTATGTGTTCATTTATAGATTATATTTTGAGATAAACTATGGAATATGTTAATTCCATTGAGACAAGAATGGGATAAAGGTCCTATAGAGTTTCTTATATGTTACGATATAGGTTAGAACTACATAGATAAATCTGTCTTCTTGGATTTCAGTCATGTAATTCTAGTTAGACTTATTTGATGATCACATCTGCAGATGTGATCATGTATTAAAAAACCCTTATAAGTTTCTGAGATATGATTATTTGGTTTAATAACAAGAGAGTTAGTTAGTATAATGGTTTTTGATGGTGAAATATTTGGGTTGGAGATACTTTGAGAAAGGTCATGTGTGGAGTGACCAATGAAAATCCGAGAGTAGAGGTTTGACCAGTGTATGGGATGGGGTATATATAGATTTTTATATAATTAAAATATGTTCGTGGTGTTAAATTAGTAATGGAGGTGGTAAAATTAGAAGAGGAATGAGCTTTTGAATTTTTATAAATGTGATATAAGCTTAATCGGCCATTTTTTAAGATATTCTAAGGGGTTGCATGGATCACAAGTGTTAGAATATAATCCAATGGTTGTCTTAAATATAGTGAGGTTGGATTCAATAAAAAATAGATGATGGGGATGATGAGTGCTCAGTATAGGGTTTTAATGAGGGAGTCTTGTTATAGAGAGTAAGGTTACCATAATTGAGAACATTCATCACGATTATGGTCATATAATAATGGATCATTGATATAATTGGGAAATAATATCGTAGTGATCCATGATTTCTTATAACCATTAGTGAGAATCATGTTATGGGTATATCATAATAGTAAGATAAATTCTCATATTATCAATACTTGATTAATAATGGAACATGGGATGGTTAGTGCTCATTGATCAATGGTAAGAGAAATTAGATGGTGGGGGATATAACACTCATTTATTATGGTGTTTTATGGGTTTTTATTGTGATTTGTTGGTTAAAATAATCCCAATATTGGTTTTAATGTCATTATAAATCCTCGATTTAATAAAGTTATATATTTATTTTTTAAGTGATAAATACAAAAAAAGGTATAGATATATGATGATTATAATGATTCACTATTTTCAGTAGCTAATAAAAATGAGTTTTGGGATTGAAATTAAGTGGTAAAAAATGATTTTTTATGAATATGAATCCATAGAAGATATGGATTATGTAATTATTGAAAAAATTGATATAATATTTAAAAGTGTAGATAAACATGGATTTTTAGATTATAAGAAGTCTAAAATGTAAGGTTTTTTTAAAATGAAAGCTATTTTAGTGGTGCTCAGGTTTGGATCTTAGATTGTGACAGTATGAGATTCTACTAAGCCAAGACCATTAATGTAAGATGTTAATTAATTATAAATATATGAATGTCATCATTATCAGTGAATATTATTAAGATAAGTTGTTTTATTTAGATATGTTTTTCAAGTATGGTAGGGTTTTTGGAGATATTCTGGGAATTATGTACCAAAAAGAACCAATCTCATGTAATTTAGTATAAATGAATGTATATGAATTTGAATGATTCATTTGGATTATAATTATTATGTGTGATGGTTTAGTAAATGTGGCATCCAATATTTTGGCTACTTCATCAGTCTGGGTCCAATGTGAGTATGGACATGAATTGTAGTATAGGAATTATAGAATACATCAGGATTCAATGATAAATAAAAAAATAATAGACTTATAAGGTGAATTATTTGAAAGATAAGGCCAATGGTGGCAGTTTTTACAGATCTAAACAAGTATGTATTGGTGGGGTTGGAAAATTCAGAATCTTGTGAGAGTGGTTCATTATTTTTTTTAATTTCATCACACATGGGAAATGGAATTTATATATGAATTATAAAAAATTATTTTGATGTTTAATAGGAATTTTTTTTGGATTAAATGGTCCCAAATAGATCTCATGGAATTGATGGATTAGTGGGAGAAGGTGGCTGTTGGAGACCTTCAACTACCCCATTTAGTGAAACCGAGTACCCAGTACTGGCACCGAGGAATGTTTCCCCTTGTTAAAGAAATTGGGTTCTTATTTTAGGTGCACCATGTTCCACACAATACCCCAAAACCATTTTAAAAAATTATCGAAAATGATTAATTTAGTATATTACTAATGAATCTCCCTAGAGAGATTTTATTCTATGAAGATTCAATATATTAGTTGATCAATCCTCTGACAACTCCTTCCTCACACCTTATTTCTAGTGATCTATATATTTTAGCATGTATATTTTTTTTGAAATTGAGTATAATGCCTCTCCCCTGTCCCTCTCTTCATTCCTCCCCTTAATACCTTTTGTTCAAATGGGTTGGATTTAGGTATTGAATGGTGATACCATAAGATCATGGTGGAATCATCAAAATATGATATGTATTTTATTCATGGAGGATAAAAGTGTCTCATGATAGGGTTATAAAAATTATTAAATGATTCTTCATTTCAATTAATCCATTGTGATGATATATTTATGGATTTCTTCCAATTTAGATTAAATTGTTTGATGAATTGAGCTCGATTATTGGGACTTTATTTTTTTAGAGGGTCCTATTGATATGGGGGGGAAATTAAACATTTTTCTCCAGGTTTATATAATTTTCTATAAACTAAATAGATATCCCTATATTTGTTAAAATTTTTAAAAAATAAATTTATTATGTAAATTATTTATGAATTTAATATATGTAATTAATGGATCATTGGTTTTGATATAGGTTCATGAGAAGATAGTTAATGGTTGATTAACAATTAGATGTGTATTGGGAATGAATATATGGAATCATATAATGGGAATAACACTATATCTCTCGTATTATGTCTATAAAATTACTAAATTATATAGTTGTTGAAAGATATCTTGATTTGAAATTGAGGGAATGTGGGTGAAGGAATTTTCAAACCGAACTATTGGTGAGTTCCTCTATGAGAGATATGGATATAGAGTTTGGTAATACACTTATTCATGTCTTATTTATTAGGTAATTTTTATTTAATAACAATTAAATAAGTTTTTTATATAGGAGTAATGATTAAGGTGTAATTGCAAATGAACGAGGGAGTCCATCAAAAAATTAAATCAATAATTCCACATAATGGTCCTTTTCAATAGAGGATGCTCACTTAAGTCAATGAATTGGGATAATCATATTGATTTTTTAAATATTAAATTCAATTCATATGAAAATATCTATTATTATAATCATATTATTTTTTAGGCATGTATGAATTTTTTTTTTCAAATAATCAATATTTTGGTGATTTTGGGATTTTGTAGTTGTTAATGGATTATTGAAGCCAATATTTGATGTTACAAATTTATTTTCACAGACATTTTTTTGTTTGGTTAGTGTAAGAACAATGAATAAGGAATTAATGTTTCATGTGCTCTATATATTATAATGTATTGAAGTAGGTGAATGGTCATGTAACATTGTATATTGGTAGTACATTCAACCCTTAATAAATAGAGTTATTCCCTACAATAAAATGACTGACAACACAACCTTTCCATGATCCAAAGAAATTGGATTTTTAGGATCATCAATGGGGTTGGTGAATTTCATCATGACCAAATAGTTTACACTATAATGTGACCACATTCTAAGGTGTTGTCTCTTGACCATTTAGGTCACACCATAATTCACATATACAATAATATTTGTTTTATTTTTAAATAAAACAATTAAAATTTTAAAATCTATATAAAATGGTTTCCACCAATTTTACAAGTAGAAGTAATAATTATCCCATCTTCCTCGACTATTCAATCCACTCATTTGATTATACATGATTTTATCTCATATATTCATGTTTCCCTTCCCATAAGATCATCACTTGTATGTATGTCATTCCTCTTCATTCATTTCATCATTTCATAAGTTTGTTAGAATATCTAATTATCATTCCACAATTTTGGTGATCATTATATGTTCTCCAATTTCTTCCATTTTAGATTTATTCATTTGTTATAATTACATTGGAATTGTTATATTATTTTTAGATAGTTCTCTCTTAACATTCACATCATTTTTCCATGTTTTCATAAAACATGTGATATATTCTCTCAACACTCATCTATGATTGTGATGAAATTTTTATTA
Organism: Viscum album; assembly: GCA_963277665.1. Classification (NCBI taxonomy): domain Eukaryota; kingdom Viridiplantae; phylum Streptophyta; class Magnoliopsida; order Santalales; family Viscaceae; genus Viscum; species Viscum album. The sequence goes on from OY728150.1 coordinate 1,849,404,562, forward strand.
CATGTTTCCCTCAACCATGTATATGTTTAGTACAGATGTTAAGTCCATTATAGATTGTCCAATTAATATTTTTTAGTAATGTAGCAGATAGATAGGAAAAAATGATATAATGTGGGTAAATCGTTTGGTTGGGACCAATATATGGGATCCTTATAATATATTTCAATTTAGTATGCCAATTTAGTTTATAATTAGACAATATAAAAAGGATATATGTACTCACCCTAGTAAATAACATTATTTTGGGGCAAAGTGACCATGGGATGTTGTTTTATAAATAATAATTTATTACTGGACACATATAAGGGTTGAATAATCAACACCATTAATCTATATAGATCCATTTCTTCAAGTGGAGTAAGTAAATGGAATTAAATTTTAGAAATATATTTTTTATATGAGGACTGACCAAGTGTAGAATGTAGAGGAATGGATGTTACTCACTACATTAAATTCATTCTAAAATACCTTTGTTTTGTAATACTCAATGTGGTTACTTGTGGATGAGATAAACCTATATGTTGAGTCTTATATAGATCTGGTATTCCATTCCACCAATTTTCTTACTATCATGTGATATATTCATATGATGTTTAGATAAAATCATTATAATCTTAGAATATTTTACTCCATTTAAATCATATTGACATTACTAATTTTAAAGACACTAGAGCGATTAGATAATTCTAGACCTCAGTAACACTACTTATTCATCTTATTGTTGCCTATGTCATGGTTTGGGATTCACATTGGTTAATATCATTTAGATAGGGGATACTATTCCCCTGTATATCATAATTGATGTGTGTTGATCAAGATAAAAATGGTTGATATGGTTTTATAAATGCACCACTATATGAATAGTTCTATCATATATTGATGTTGACAAAGAATTCTGAGAGGTTAACCAATATTTATTAGGACTTTATTTCATTTTCACAATAAATCACTATACAATTGTTAAAAATATTATTTTCTAAGACCAATATATTCTTGGCCTACATAATCAATTTTCATTGCATTTTTATTTTTGCTGGTTGATATTCTCCAATAGATAATATCTTAGTAATCATGGTAATGTATTTCCAAATTGTTCTTTTGGAATACTAAGATATTTTTTGAGACATCCCACAAATATAAAAATCATTTATGGTCACACCCTGGGTGGATCCAAGAGCTTATGGAAAGGTGATATTATTAATGCTTATTATTGATATTTTTTATTCAGTTATATCACATTCTTAATGAATGTGTATATTCTATATTTTTTTGGGTATCCATTAGTGATGTAATATTGAGTTATACTCATTCTGAAATAGGTTCACTGATTCCCAATAAGACTTATTGATTTGTTAGCAATATTGGGAAATATACCATTATTTGATTGGTGAGAAGGAGGTGTGTTTCTTGTGTGTTACAGTTGGTATTGATCATGGTATCCAATTTATTTTTTTATTTATATACTCTATTTTATACATACTTTGACTATGTTGTTTATGAACATCCCACATGGTGTCTTTGTTAATATTTTATGAATCCTATGACAATATAATAGCTAATTTTGATACTTATTGTTAGTTATTATATATTTATGATCTGATAATAGTTTTAACGAATATATAAATTATTTTATTACAGAAATTGTCTATAGGCTAGTTATTCTATGATATATGGTAATCAATACTATATAGGATTTAACAACTTCATGATATAACTAGAACATGAAGACTATCCAAAACCCTATTTTAGGTGTAGAGGTTATCTTCATGTATATAAAATCAGGTTTGGTTATGTTAGCGGTGAATAAGGATGGTGATTCTAAAGGATGAAATGTTTGGATAACCAATAATATAAAAAATGCGGTGTCCTTACATAATCAGAAATGAATTTCAATCATCTATACATAGAAATTCCATAATCCATATTTATATAATACATGTCCCCAAATGACCATGAAATTTGGGGAATGTAGATAGATACAAAAAGAATGGATCTATGAGAGGCGTTCTTACCTTAAAATTAGTTTATGATCTTTTTATGGTGTCTATCTGTTTTTAAGTTGGTGGAAACTCACATTGTGCTGAGGGAAACTATTAGAATGAAAATTATAATTGTAACCTATCCAAATGTATTTCATCTATAACATATCCCTTGTATGATAAGTTTTATTATGTTGAGTTAAAAAAATATGATGGATTTGAGGGTTGATATATGAGTGACATTAAAAAAATCCATTATAATGCGTATCTCAGAGAGTTTACCTGGAACAAATGATCTCATTCATTGGTGTAGGATCGAAATAGTATGAGATGCTCAATATACAAGAGGGGGGTGAATTGTATACTTTAAAAATTCTTTTGGAACCTTTAAAGTTAGTTAAGAAACTATAGTTTCCTTAAGAAAAGGAAAGGGCCAAGTTTAACAAAGTTAAACTAAGTAAATTCACAACACCTCTAATACCGAACTAAACTTGGAAAGAAATTCCAAAAGTAGGTTCCGGAAATATGGTTCCGGAAATTTAAACTTAACAAAAGTTACAATATGAGATTCTACCTTAAAGCGTATAGAATCTAAATGAATCAGAGTATGTAAGGAAGTATAAGAAAGTTATACTTTCCTTAAGATACAAATTGCAACGGAATAAAGACAAGTTGTAAAACTACTAGTAACAAGATAATAGTCTTTTAACCCCAAGAGAAGGGTATCCAACAACCTTGGATAAAGGTCCCTTGATTTATATTTTCAAGCAAGTCTGTCTTACCCACACCAGGGTAAGCCCTCGATACGAAGATCGGAGTCTCTATCTTGCTATCCCCGGAAGCCCTCAACTTCAAGGTAGTTGGTAACCTCTGTCTTTCTCAGCAAGAAAGCCCTCGATCTTTAAGGTAGTCGGCACCTCTGTCTTCCTATCCCCAGAAGCCCTCGAATGTAATCACCAACATTCGGAGTCGCACGAAGCTTTGAGAGTTAATAAGAGACTCTCTCTCTAGAAATCACTTCAACAGCATGTAAGCACTTTTTCAGCAATCAGCTATTATCCATCAGCTTCATCAGCTTCATCAGCTTCATCAGCTTCATCAGCATCGAGCTCTTTCAAATGAGCTCCTATTTATAGGTATGGTCGGCTCCTCTCCAACGGTCATATTTTCCTTAAAGATCGGAGGGACCTGTACACGTGTCACTTAGACAACGGTTAGTTTATAACAAAATGGACGACATCGTTTTATAACAAAGTGAGTGTAAATGAATGTACGGCATCGTTTTAAACTCTAACATAAAGGTTCAGAATAGAAACTTCAGAGTGAAGGTTCGGAATGAATAAATTCAGAGTGTATAAAACAATGATAATCAGATTCTGTTTAACAGGTGAATTCAGAATGAGAATTCGGAATAGGAATTCGTCATCAGAAATCGTAATGAGAATTCATCATCAGAATTCGTAATGAGAATTCATCATCAGAATTCGTAATGAGAATTCATCATCAGAATTCGTAATGAGAATTCATCATTAGAATTCGTAATGAGAATTCATCATCAGAATTCGTAATGAGAATTCTTTATCAGAATTCGTAATGAGAATTCCGAATGAGATTTCTTAATTAGAATTCGTAATGAGAATTCTTCATTGGAATTCGTAATGAGAATTCTTCATTGGAATTCGTAATGATAATTCTTCATTTGAATTCTTAATGAGAATTTTTCTTCTGAATTCGTAATGTGAATTCGGAATGGGATTTCTTCATTAGAATTCGTAATGAGAATTCTTCTTCAGAATTCGTATCCTAAATCTGGAATAGAACTTAGTCAGAGTTCATATCCGGAATTCGGAATGAAACTTCCTTATAGTTCTTTTCCAGAATCCGAACCCTAAAACAGAATGTTTTATATCAAAGTTTCAATGATTCCGAGAAAATGAATCCGAAACTCATACTTAAGAAAAATATGAATGAAAATATGATAAGGATAATTTTTCTTATAAAAGCGATTTTCCTTAAGAAAGCAATTTTCCTTATAAAAGCAATTTTCCTTAAGAAAGCAATTTTCCTTAAAGATAAGGTGTTTGTGATTTTCAAAACAAGAAGGAATGGAAAAGTCATAAGGAAAACCTTATTGACTCAACAATCTCCCCCTTTTTGGAAAGCACAAACATCCTTACGAAAAAGCTATTCCAAGAAGAAAGAAACACATTAAAGCTTATCTCCCTCGGTTTAAGGATATAGATGAATACGACTAACTCCCCCTTAGGCTTTGAAACTCTAAGGATCGTATTCATATTTCCGGAGTGATGTTTCATAAGAAGGTCTTCTTTACGAAAAACTCCCCCTTAAACAAACTCTTATTAGAATTCTTTTTCCTTGGGTATTTTTCTTTCTCCCCCTTTGATAAACTCTTATTAGAGTTCCTCTTTTTCTTAAGGATCTTTTCCTTCTCCCCCTTTGTGATTTTCAAAAAGAATTGGAGGGAATGGAAAAACTTAACAAAGTACCTGAAAAATTAGTAATGACAACAATAGAAACAACAAGTACGACTTTCATTAAAATTAGAATCTCGACAACAAAAAATACAACAAAAAGATCGGATTGGTTATTTCGGATCTTTCTCCTTCGACATTAGCCCCTTAAGAATCGTCTTGATCTTCTTTAAGTCTTTGTGATCTTCCTCTGCTTGCTTCTCTAAGACGACTATTCTTACTGACTGATCTTCAATTATTTCTTCCTGAGCCTTCAACTTTTCTTCCTGAGCTTTCATCTTTTCTTCCTGAGCCTTCATCCTTTCTTCAAACTCGATCCGATAATCCATTTCATATTTCCAACTTTGATTAACGGAATTGAGCTTTACATTCAGATCTCTCACTTCCTGAATCCGAAAGTTCTTTTCCTCTGTCAATTTCTCTTCGAAGGATGCAGTCAGCTCATTAATCTTCTTGTCTTCGGTCTCAAAGGCATCCTTAACATTATCTTGAAACTCATCAAGCAACCTCATCTCTTCCACATTCTTCTTCGACCAGCTTTTCATCCTCTTACAAGATCTTTTATGAGCTTCATAACCAACAAAGAATGTTTTGAACTGAGCTTGAATCTCAACACACTTATCCATAACCATCTATACATAGTCGGTTTTCTGATTCAACGCATGTTGGAGCATCTGGCATCGTAAATCAATGCTTGAGAAGGTCGGAATGGTTCCCACCAACTTCTTCAAAGATTGAACAACAAAATCGTGCCCCAACGAGGATGACTCAGAATCTGAAATCTTGCTCGAAGAATTTTCTTACTCAATAAGCTCCAATTTCCTCTTAGAAGAACTACCAGCTTCCTTCCTCTTTCTTACTACTGAGCTCGGAGTCTTGGTAAGAATTTTCTTTCCCTTATCTTTTTCCGGAATAGAATCCTGTTCTGGAGTTTTCTTTTCACTGTCAGAAACTTGAACAACCAAATCTTCCTCATCAGCAACTTCTTGAACACAAACCTCTACGTTTTCCATCTGAGCAATATCTTGTAAAAGTTGTTCTTCTTCTCCATGATAGGCAACTTCTTTTTCTCCTTTATCTTCTTCCATCACAGGAGTGACAAGCTTCGAAGATTCAGCTTCTGAAGTCCGGAGTGATAAGTGTTCCGAAGGAGTTCCCTTGTACTCATCAACTTGTTTTAGCACATCTCCTGTCTCACCACATCCTTCAGCAGCCTCTTCAACTTGTTCCACTTGCTCTTCTTCCTCAGTATTTGTGGCAACAGCCTCTTCCGGAGCAACAAGATTTCTTCCTGGAGTCTCAGGAAGAGATTCCAGGGAGAAAGTTCTCGGAACAAGAATTGTTGCTGAAACCATTTCATTGAACTTCAACAACGCTTGGACTGCCTCAGCTTCTAACATTTTCTTCTTAAGCTTCTTTTCCTTAGCTTGTTTCTCAAGCTCATCAGCAGCTTTTTCCTTCAAAGCTTTAGCCTCCGCAGGATCCAATCCGAACTCTGGATCCCCTTCTTTCCTCTTCTCTTTGTCAGCTCTCCACTTCGTAACAACCTCATCAGGATATGTCTTCTTCTTCTTAGGCTTTGGTGGTGCGGAGTGGACTTCCTTAGACTTAGGTTCCTCAGCTTCGACTACCACTTCTTTCAGTTTTCTCTTCCTTACCGGCTTGGATGATTCCGGATCAGCAGATTTCAGAGTCACTTCTACTTGAGGAGGTAGATCAATAAACTTCCCAGACTTCTTGTAAAAAGCTATATTCATCCTTTTAAGCGTGCTAGCACTAAGAAACATGATCTTGCAAACTTTCGGTTTAGAACTGCAAGCTACCTTAAAAGATTCTAGGCACCTAACTATGATCTTTGATAATATTGCTGGGTACATGATAATCTGAGCTCTCAGATTCCCCTTCTTCAAATTCTCAATATTAAGAAGAATATGCTTCATCAAGTTAAACTTTCTTAGATTTATCAAGAAATCTAAGATATATATCTCACTCTTCTTCAAGCTATCCTTATCACCTTTTCTCGGTACGGTAAGCCCTTGCACCCATAACTCCAGAATCCGGAAGTTTGTAGATAGGCTTGCAATTTTCGGAGCCTTGTCATCATCCAATCCGAGAGTTTCTAAGGCTTTTTCCTTGTTGAGGCTACCCTTGGAGTCTGGCAATACGTGAGAAATAAACTCAGCTTCACCTTCATAAGATAACCCTTCCAATCTTGCAGCCTTGGTGTAAGAAAGATTATATGTCTTGCCATATGATTTGAACGAAAATTTTTCTCTATTATCTTCCTCGAAGAAAGCAACTGACTCATAAAACTCAACAAGCAAATCTGAGTACACTTCATCTTGGTTGCTGGTTTTTGATACCGCAACATATTCCCAGCCATTTAACTTGATATTCTTTGAGATGACAGAATCGTAGTTGCTGAAGAAAGTTGGATGAACTAACCTTTCTCTGTATACTAACCACTGAGATATAGGCTTGGTTGAAGACATTTCTTGAGAAGCTAACTCTGCAGACATTCGGATCTGAAGTCTTCTGAGATATTCGGAACAGAGAAGACTAAAGTTCGGAGTGGAGAAAACTGTGGTTCGGAACGGCCTTAAATCGGAGAGTCAGAGCTTCAGCACGCGAAAGCTTGAAACCGATGTGGGACGAGAAAATATGGTCCCCTTTATATAGGCAATGGGATGACGGTTCACCTTCCACGGTTGATCTAACGGTTGGAATGAGCTGCGATCAGATCTGACGGTTGAGAGCTTGAATCTGATCTTTTTGAGGTTTTATTAAAACAAGGATTTAAGAAAACTAAAAACCGAAAACAAAATATAAGAAACTTCCAGCAAGTAAAATATTATTACGAAAACTTCAGTAAGGAAATCATACCTTTCGGATTAGCTTAGGAAAGTTGTTCGTAATGGGTAATATAAAGATGACTACGAAAAACTCAATAATAATAAAAAACGAAAAACTCAATACGAAAAAATCAATACTAAAAAACATAATTCTAAAAACTTAATACGAAAAACTCAATACGACAAATTCAATACTAAAAACTCAATACGAAAAACTCAATACGAAAAACTCAATTCTAAAAACTTAATACGAAAAAGAAAAAAAAACTTGTTATGGAAGATTCAGTACAAAAGTTCCGTTATGAAAATACCAGTACGAAAGTTTTTCATTCTGGAAATTTCCAATACGAATACTTCCATTCCAGAAGTATTCTGTACGAAAATATCCATTCTGGAAAATTTTCATTCCGGAAGTTTTCATTCCGGAAATCTTTATTCCGAAAAGTTTGAAAACAAAATTTTAAAAACTTTGTTTAAACAAACAATCAAATATACTCACCCTATGAAAAGGAGTTTATTACTGTAAGGAGACTTTTTCAACAGAAAGTTACTTGAGAAAGATTACCTTACGGTTATCATTCCTAACTTCTGTTTAATATATTCAAATCTATCAGAAGGCAAAGACTTTGTGAATATATCAGCAAGTTGATCTTGCGTTCCGATAAACTGAAGAATAATATCTCCTTTAAGTGTGTGATCCCTAAGAAAGTGATGCCTAATATCTATGTGTTTTGCACGAGAGTGATGTGAAGGGTTTTTACTTAGGGCAATGGCACTTGTTTTATCACACAAAATTTGAGTTTTAGTAAAACTCAAGCCATAGTCTGTGAGTGTGTGTTGCATCCACAACACTTGTGCACAACAACTTCCAGCTGCTACATATTCAGCTTCAGCAGTGGAGAGTGGTACATAATGTTGCTTCTTGCAGGACCAAGAAACTAATGAATCTCCTAAGAAATGACAAGTTCCGGATGTACTCTTTCTATCCATTCTACATCCACCAAAGTCAGCATCAGAAAAGCTTTTTAGAACAAAATCATTTCCAGAAGTATAAAATAATCCTAGATCCATGGTTCCCTTAAGGTAGCGAAAAATTCTTTTAACTGCCTTTAAGTGAGATTCCTTAGGATTGGATTGATATCTTGCACATAAGCATACAGAAAACATTAAGTCTGGTCGACTAGCTGTTAAGTAAAGTAGACTTCCAATCATACCTCTAAAAGATGTTTGATCTACTGGTTTCCCAGCTTCATCAAGATCTAAAGAGTTTGAGGTACCAATAGGAGTACTTATACTGTTAGTGTTGTCATAACCATACTTTTTAAGAAGATCTTTAATATACATATGTTGAGATATGTAGGTTCCTTCTGGTTTTTGAGAAATTTGAAAACCAATGAAAAATGTTAACTCACCCATCATACTCATTTCAAACTCAGATTTCATTAGACTAGCAAACGAGTCAGTCAAAGATTGCTGAGTTGAACCAAATATAATGTCATCAACATAAATTTGAACAATAAAAACATTTTTCTTATCTTTCTTTATAAAAAGGGTTGGATATGCATTTCCCTTAACATAGATATTTTGAAGCAAAAATCCAGTGAGTCTATCATACCATGCTCGTGGGGCTTGTTTAAGGCCATACAAAGCTTTGGTAAGTCTAAAAACATGATCAGGATGTTTTGTATCTTCAAAGCCAGGAGGTTGTTCAACAAAGACTTCCTCTTGAACATAACCGTTAAGAAAAGCACATTTCACATCCATTTGATAAAGTTTGAAATTAAAGAATGCTGCAAAGGCAAGTAGAATACGGATAGATTCAAGTCTAGCTACTGGAGCATAGGTTTCTTCATAGTCTATTCCTTCTTGCTGATTATAGCCTTTAGCAACAGGTCTAGCTTTATTTCTAAAAATGATTCCATTTTCATCACATTTATTTCTGAAAACCCATTTTACTCCAATAACATAAGTTTCCTTAGGTCTTTCAACCAAGGTCCAGACTTTATTCCATTCGAATTCATTTAGTTCATCTTGCATTGCTTTGATCCAATCATCATCACCTAAAGCTTCATCAGTGCTTTTAGGTTCTAATTGGGAAAGAAATGCTAGATGTTCTACTTCATTTCTTAAGGAACTTCTAGTCCTTACAGGTTGATTTACATCACCAATGATACTATCACTGGGATGATTCTTAAGAAACACCTGATTTGGGTTTTGTAAAACATGTTCATCAACATAGGGTAGAAAGTCTTCTGGGGTAAATGTTTCAGAAGTATCTTCTAGAACAGTTTCCTTATCAGAAGGTTCTTCTATCAAAGGTTGATAATCAGTTTTTGAAAACACATCCGAAGATGTAAGTTGAGATGGTTTAAAAACAAAAGGATCAGACTCATCAAATTTTACATGTACTGTTTCCTCAATAGTACAAGTGTTTTTATTAAAAACACTATAAGCCTTAGAGGTTGTGGAATATCCTAAGAAAATTCCTTCATCAGACTTTGGTGCGAATTTATGTAAGTTATATTTAGTATTCAAAATGAATACTTTGGAACCAAAAACCTTGAAGTAGGAAAGTCTAGGTTTTCTACCATTCCATAACTCATAAGGAGTTTTATTAAGAAAAGGTCTAATCAAAACTCAATTTATAGTATAACAAGAAGTACTTACAGCTTCAGCCCAGAAATGTCTAGCAATAGAATATTCACTCAACATGGTTCTAGTTACCTCTTGAAGAATTCTATTTCTTCTTTCAACTACACCATTCTGTTGAGGAGTTCTAGGTGCTGAAAAATTGTGAGTAATACCTTTCTTACTACAAAAAGTTTCAAAATCAGAATTTTGAAATTCTCCTCTATGATCACTATGAATAGTTTTCAATGGAAGGTTTTTCTCATTTTTAACTTGAGCTCTAAAACTTTTAAAATAAGAAAAAGCTTCAGATTTCTTTGCTAGAAAATAGACCCAAGTAAATCTAGTGTAATCATCAACTAGAACAAACACATAGTATTTGCCTCCAATACTTCCAGTTTGTGTTGGACCAAAAAGATCCATGTGCACCAACTGTAATGCATCAGTTGTTGAGACTTCACCGATTGACTTAAAACTAGATTTATGTTGCTTTCCATATTGACAAGGATCACAAACTTTAAAAGAATCAAATCTAAGCTCCGGTAGATCCTTAACAAGTTTCTTCTTAGAGAGTTTACATAGGTTTCTAAGATTACAGTGTCCTAGTCTTCTATGCCATAACCAAGAATGATCTTCCATTGCACTTAGGCAAGGTAAATCTTGGCTTCTTAGGTCTTCTAGGTTCAAAGTGTAGACATTCTCTTGCCTATAGGCTGAGAGAATAAATTCTTCCTTGGAATTGTGAACTAAGCATTTATCATTCCTAAAATTTACAAGGTAACCTTCATCACATAACTGACTTATGCTAATGAGGTTGTGCTTAAGACCTTCAACAAAAAGAACATTTGAAATCAAAGTTTTACCAAGAAAAACAATATTACCAATACCAACAATCTCTCCCTTAGCATTGTCTCCGAAAGTTACCTTTCCTCCTTTCGTTTTGATAATCTTTTCAAAAAAGATTTTGTTACCAGTCATGTGCCGGGAACATCCACTATCCATGTACCAAATATTGTTGCTGGAACTTCCTTTATTTTCCTAAAATCAAGAACAAAGTTAGATTTTCGGAATCCAAACTTGTTTGGATCCGAGATTTCCAGACAATAAAATTTTAGGAACCCACATTTTCTTAGAAAAATAAGCTTTGTGAAAACCTAAGGATTGGGTTTTGTTTAAGGAACAATTTTTTGCCCAGTGACCACCACATTGACATTTAGTGCAAAATGGGGCACTCTGAGGAACAAAATAATTGTTACTGAAAATTGGTTTTGCATGGGTATAACCAAATCCGGATTTATTTCTTAAAGGTCGTATTTGAGAATACATCTTATCAAAATTTTCTTTACCATGGGTAAAGTTTGATAAACACTTCTTTAAGGAAAACATTTCGGACTTGAGTTTTACAACCAAGTTTTTATCCTCAAAATCATTAGTTTTAGAACTAGAGTTAGGCTCGAAAACATTTTTCTTAGAAATTACTTTTTCTAACTCTTTAGAAAGTTTATTCTTCTCAGAACTTACTTCCTCAAGATTTTTTGAAATACTTTCAAAATCATCATTTTTCTTATCAAGATCTTTAGAAAGATCTGATATCTCTTTAGTAAGAATAGAATTCCTAGAATTTGCCTTATCGAGTTTCTTACTGAGTTTAGAATTCTCAATCTCAAGAAGTTCAGCAAACCTAGAGACTTCTTCAAAAGTAGGTAAAGTATTTTCTTCATCAGAAGATGATTCTTCATCAGAAGAGTTATAATACTTACTATCATTAGAATTTAAAGAAACATTGGTCAATGATTCAGCATTTCGTACCTTAGCCATAAGACAATGATTATTAATAGGTAATCTGGCTATAAGACCAAGATTCTTATGTCCTGAAGATTCATAATCAGAAGATTCATCTGAAGAGTCACCACCCCTAGCACTCCAGGTGTCATTAGCTTTAAGAACTTTCTTAGCTTTAGCTTTGTAATACTTCATTCTGTTCCTGTCTGAATGTCTTTCCTTTCTTTCTTTCTTTTTGAGCATAGGGCAATCTGGTCTAATATGTCCAGCTCTCTTGCATTCATAACAAGTTACTTCCCCATCTTTCTTATCTTTACTGTCCTTCTTCTTATACTTGGATTGAAAGTTTCTCTGTCCAGCTATCTTGTTCATCCTTCGAGCAAGATTGGATAATTCATTTTCTGAAACTTCACTCTCACTAGATTCGGATTGGAAAATAACTTTCTTAGACATGGATCTGGTTACTCTCTCAAGAGTCTTAGCTTTCATCTGAATCGAAGTTGTAGTAAAAGCAACAATACCATTTCCATTCTTTTTCTTGATGTTGTCAGCATCTCTCTTCATTCTAGTTTCATGTTGTAGAAGAGTTCCAAATAATTCATCAAGAGTAATTTGAGTGACCTTCCTGTTCTCATTTATAGCTGTTCTCTTGGATTCCCACTCATTGGGCATAATGTCAATTATCTTGTCCACAAGAGCTTCATCATCTAATCCTTTCTCTCCCATAGATTATAGACTGTTGACGATAGTCATAAATCTTTGTTGAACTTTACAGATAGGTTCTCCATAAGGAAAATTGAAGCCATGATATTCAGCTCTAAGCATAGCTCTTCTAGTCTCAATCACCTTAGAAGTCCCAAAGTGTGTAACCTCTAACTTCTTCCACATACAATTAGCTGCTTCACAAGAAGAAATTTGGCTATATATATTTCTAGTCATTGAACATAGTAAAGTGTTTCGTACCTTATAGTTGAGTTGATATTCTTGCTTTTCCTGGTTAGTAAAGGTTCTGACTTCCTTGTCAGGAATTTTATAGTCACCAGTAAGAATGACAAAGTTATCTACCCCAGTATTGATAACAAATGTCTTCATACGATCTCTCCAGTATTCATAATCATTACCATCAAATATAGGTGGTCTTGTAGGATTCATATTGTCAATCGATCCAACATTAATTCCTGTCATACTAAAAATAACTTTTCACACAAACTTGTTAGTAGCAAAGATTCGTTATAACAAAGTTCGGAATAAGAAAAGTTCGGAATGAAAAGTGAGCAAGAAAAACTTGTATGTGAGTACAAGTATTTCAGTAACCTTGGCTCTGATACCAAATGTGAGAATGGTATAGAGTAAGAGGTTTCCAACCTCTGATACCAATTGTAGGATCGAAATAATATGAGATGCTCAATATACAAGAGGGGGGGGTGAATTTTATACTTTAAAAATTCCTTTGGAACCTTTAAAGTTAGTTAAGAAACTATAGTTTCCTTAAGAAAAGGAAAGGGCCAAGTTTAACAAAGTTAAACTAAGTAAATTCACAACACCTCTAATACCGAACTAAACTTGGAAAGAAATTCCAAAAGTAGGTTCCAGAAATATGGTTTCGGAAATTTAAACTTAACAAAAGTTACAATATGAGATTCTACCTTAAAGCGTATAGAATCTAAATGAATCAGAGTAAGTAAGGAAGTATAAGAAAGTTATACTTTCCTTAAGATACAAATTGCAGCGGAATAAAGGCAAGTTGTAAAACTACTAGTAACAAGATAATAGTCTTTTAACCCAAAGAGAAGGGTATCCAACAACCTTGGATAAAGGTCCCTTGATTTATATTTTCAAGCAAGTCTGTCTTACCCACACCAGGGTAAGCCCTCGATACGAAGATCGGAGTCTCTGTCTTGCTATCCCCGCAAGCCCTCAACTTCAAGGTAGTTGGTAACCTCTGCCTTTCTCAGCAAGAAAGCCCTCGATCTTTAAGGTAGTCGGCACCTCTGTCTTCCTATCCCCGGAAGCCCTCGAATGTAATCACCAACATTCGGAGTCGCACGAAGCTTTGAGAGTTAATAAGAGACTCTCTCTCTAGAAATCACTTCAACAGCATGTAAGCACTTTTTCAGCAATCAGCTATTATCCATCAGCTTCATCAGCTTCATCAGTATCGAGCTCTTTCAAATGAGCTCCTATTTATAGGTAAGGTCGGCTCCTCTCCAACGGTCATATTTTCCTTAAAGATTGGAGGGACCTGTACACGTGTCACTTAGACAACGGTTAGTTTATAACAAAATGGACGACATCGTTTTATAACAAAGTGAGTGTAACTGAATGTACGACATCGTTTTAAACTCTAACATAAAGGTTCAGAATAGAAACTTCGAAGTGAAGGTTCGGAATGAATAAATTCAGAGTGTATAAAACAATGATAATCAGATTCTGTTTAACAGGTGAATTCGGAATGAGAATTCGGAATAGGAATTCGTCATCAGAAATCGTAATGAGAATTCATCATCAGAATTCGTAATGAGAATTCATCATCAGAATTCGTAATGAGAATTCATCATCAGAATTCGTAATGAGAATTCATCATCAGAATTCGTAATGAGAATTCGTCATCAGAATTCGTAATGAGAATTCTTTATCAGAATTCGTAATGAGATTTCGGAATGAGATTTCTTAATTAGAATTCGTAATTAGAATTCTTCATTGGAATTCGTAATGAGAATTCTTCATTAGAATTCGTAATGATAATTCTTCATTGGAATTCGTAATGAGAATTTTTCTTCTGAATTCGTAATGAGAATTCAGAATGGGATTTCTTCATTAGAATTCGTAATGAGAATTCTTCTTCAGAATTCGTATCCTGAATCTGGAATAGAACTTAGTCAGAGTTCATATCCGGAATTCAGAATGAAACTTCCTTATAGTTCTTGTCCAGAATCCGAACCCTAAAACAGAATGCTTTATATCAAAGTTTCAATGATTCCGAGAAAATGAATCCAAAACTCATACTTAAGAAAAATATGAATGAAAATATGATAAGGATAATTTTTCTTATAAAAGCGATTTTCCTTAAGAAAGCAATTTTCCTTATAAAAGCAATTTTCCTTAAGAAAGCAATTTTCCTTAAAGATAAGGTGTTTGTGATTTTCAAAACAAGAAGGAATGGAAAAGTCATAAGGAAAACCTTATTGACTCAACAATTGGGTGTTAAATCAATATCCATCAGTTTGTGTTTATAATTTGAATCCAATTCTATAGATGTTAGGCATAGAATCTCAGATATATTCAGTCATACACATCACTCTTCAGGGTGAGGAACTAGATAATATTTTTTACCAATGTTGTTTAGGTGGTGATAGTGGATAACCCTACTAGACAGGTAGATTAGTTAGATAATGTGCCTATATTATGGCCCCTTTCACTAGTTATGGTTCAAAGAAGATGAATTTAATTTTATAGATTGTGCCACTTGAAGAGTTCTTCGGTTACAACAATCTAATTTAGACTAACATAGTAGCTTGATAATCCCAATGCATCAATTTTGGGTGATAAATGAATATTCATTTGTGGTGAGAATATTCTAAAAAACATAATATTAGTAGGTGGGACTAAAAGAACATGTTGATATATCTATATAAATGATGAACAAATGAAATTGAAGATTACTTATGATTAGTAATCATAATCACCATATTCGAAAGTGTTTTAATACATATATAATCCATTTATAATGAAAATGGAGCTAGGTATTCTCCAATGTATGTAGAAAATACTATCTCAACCATGTAAATCAATGTGTTTATTTTTTTTAATTCCCTACATTAATTTTTTGAGAGTTCTGTGATACTTTATATTTTTTTCCAAGTCATCAAATCAGTTTGGTGAGTAGGGAGTGTGGATTTATATTTTTTAGTACATTAATGTTATGGGAGTCCTTATGGATGACATAATTTCAGGTTAATTAAATCATTTGAAAATTTTTAGCTAGTTATTTCAAAATATAAATGATTAAAAATAATGGGTATTAGTGCTATTGTATTGGTCAACAAGATTGAAAAACCTTTAAAGATATCTAAATAAACATTCACTTTTACCGTGAGGTTATAATGGTATTTAGTTGGATTGAACATTCACTAGATGTTATGAAATCAGAATATAGTATAGTCAATATAGAAAAAAACAACACAAAACATTAGATTTTAAAGAATACAAATGATTATTATCTCATTCAAAATTTCATGTAATATCTAAGGGCTAGAGAGAGACTATTAATATGTAAAACTCACAATGTGACTTCTGGAAATGAATGAAATAGATTTTTTGAGGATTTCATGGGCTTGGAAGAGAGATATTAACATACAACAATTGAATACCATGTTGTAGCTAATGAAAAAATTTGAGGATATATACGATATGGCTTTGATATTTAATAAATTATTCATGATGTATACATTTTCCATCATGGGGGTATTATATGCGACACAAATGTCGGATCATATAAATGAATTTGATATGATCTAATAGAAACATAAATATGATATGGCAACACTCATGGATTATGTATGGGACTATAAACTAATGTTATCACCGTCAAATTAATTAGACGAAATGGTATTTATATTAGGTAATTCAACAAGGAACAATCGACTTATAATTTGACTATGTATTAAATCTATTACAAAGTTAGGATATCAGGAGGATGGATGTATATGGACATTATGTATGTCCACTTAATTCATACTGAATAATTTTTTTATCCAAATGATTGAAAAGTTGGATGAAATTGTCGTATGATAAATCAAAGGAGAGAAGTTCGGCTAATTCAGCTGATCCATGTCATATATGAATGTAGTGAGGGAAAATAGGATATCTATGATTGAACAATAGGTGTCTATAGGTTGATAAAATACTGTAATTAACCACTATAAGTTCAAATTATATGGGTATAGCTGGGGGGAATTTGTTACATAGTATAATAATTCCCATGTATTCATTGCGGGTTGACCCTGTAGAAGCATTTCACTCAATGATAGAGTATAGGTCCATAGAAAATTTTGATTCCCAATATTCAATTATTGTTAATTTTATAGGAAATAGACATATAATGTTTTTAAGAAAATTCCATGTTAAATTTTTTTAAAAAAATATATTATTATGGATTGTAAAATAAGTTATAAAATTCATATATCTATGACATAACTTATTTTACCAAACCCTTCTTGATGGGGAAGGATTTTAGACTAGTTTGGCTGATTGTGTTTAGACATTATCTTTATGACATGTGGGGTTAGGTTAAGTGAAACCCCATATTTTTGATCAAATGATTAGAGGGTGTTGTCATTATCATCGATTCAATTGTGTAATGGTCTAGAGTAATGAAACTACGTGATAAAATTTCATATTGAAAATAATATAAATATTATTACTAAAATTTAATGTTGAATCTTAGTCATAATGAATTTTTTGTTTGTGAGAGTTTGTTAATAATTACATATAAGAGTATTTCCATGAAACTAAATAAATAATGGAAAATATTTTGTAATGATAAACTATTACCCTCAAATTTTTTCTTACCTCAATTAATTGGATCTCATATTTTGACCAAATACATTTTCTCATACATTCATGGTGGAACATTGAGTATGGTTTTAATTTATGATGAGTATGTCTAATGTTTTAAAAGAATAAAATTTTGGAATATATAGAAGATAAGTAAAGTATATGTAAGTTAAAATTATAATTATATGATATTGGAGGGGAATATGATGAACATAACTTCCAAAATGTTTGATGGATGTCGCATAATGGGATAAAAAATGTTATACATCAATATCCTTAATAGAATTGTGTTTTTGAGAAAATAAATCCAATGTTCACCCTAATGTATCATATCATACATGTAAAATCTTGAATTACCAAGAACATTTGGGAATAAATTTTGAATATCACTACAAGACACTTTAATATAATTATATTATCTCCATTTTAATAATAAGTATTGGAGAAGTGGTGGTTACAAAAACTATAGGTAATTGGCTATCTGAAAGTATTATAATATTTTTATTGTCTCAATATTGTTTCAAAGGATAAGTAAAAGCATGATTCTATGTCTAATGATTGATTTACTATTCATTTTGGGGAGGAGAGCATTTGTTTACTTATTTAGGATGATGGTATGTGATAATTCATATAAATGTGAGATTTTTAGTTCATTAAGGGGGCATCATTTAATGAAAAAAATTTAATAATAATTATGTAAAGTTCATTGAATCAGTTGGCCATGTATAATCAGGGAATAGTGAGAGAACAAGATAGATTCATGATTTAATTAACTCTAATGAATGAAATTTATGTCTTGATGATAGTTCAATGAATGATCTATTAAAATTCCAGATGTCTATTGATGCTTTTTGAAGAATATTGGACAATAGGGCTCTGGACATCTATGAACCATAATATGAAGTATCTGATATAGTTGAGAAGCAGGTGAAATTTAAAGATCATCCATATTTAAATATCATTTTTATATTTTTAAATAAGATATAAACATAAAAATTCTTAACGATAGTGGAGAAATATAATTCACTACTGAAGTGGAAACTCATTTTGATTTCAGAGACTTGTAGTCACTAATGAAGGAAGAGTTTTCCATTCGGAATAAAAAAAAATTGTGAAGAAAATTATTTACCAGATGGAAATAGAGTAGCTAAGTATATGTGGGATTTATATTTTGTGGTGTGTAATGTTTGAACGAAGTGTTACAATGTTCAGTTAGTGGATAATGGACTTTAATAGAATGGGGAGTTGTCTTTTAGAATATTTTATACCAAGTAGTTATTCATTCTAGAAAATATATATTGTTCTTCATCATAGAGTCCAATAATATTTGCATATAGTATATTGATGTAAATACTAACTCCCTTTATAGTGATTTGGTGGAGGATATTTACCTATAACATATGATGAATGTTATAAATGATCAAAAACAGAACATCGTGCACATGCTAAATAAGATTTTTGATGGATTGATGTATTTTTTTAAATAGTTAAGTAATTATATTGAAGCCTTCATGTATCGTTAACACATTTCTACAAGAAAATCATATCATTGTTTCTATAGGACGTCTTGGGGTAATATAACATACCTCATCTTCCTCATATATGCAGATGGAATTTTTATTTGTGGAAAAAACATTGAAATGATTTTGATGTTGAAGAATTATATTTCTAGAATGATCCTTATATAATATCACAAATACTCCAGTAATTTTTTATTGATGAATATTTATATGAAAAAAAGTGTGATTATTTGATTTATGTAAATGTGACTATATCCAAGAGACTTATGAAATGTTTTCAATGACCATTTATAGGATAGTATCATCACGATTAAGTGAATACATTATATTTTAAAAGAGGAGGGATCCAAAAATGAATCAAATAATGAATTATATAGAGAATGTGGAAATTAATTATGCATTGGGTGTTAGATGGGATATTTAATCATATGAACATTACAATAATTATAGGGTTTATAAGCTGATTTATCTCAAAAAAAGATAGTGAACACTATGAGTATATTAAGTATAACATTCCTAATATAAAAGGATAATAAGATAACATGTTATCTTTTATAATGAATGATGATTTCAACAGTTCTTACTTTTATAACATTATAGGATATCCAGATAGATAGAAAACATCTATAGTTTTATGATCAACTATAGAGGCACATTGTAAAATATAATGTTTAAATTGAAATTTATTATAAATTTTCAAAAAAATGATGCATTGTATATTTATAAAATGAACACACAGAATGATATAGTGTCATTGATGAATCTATTAGTTAAATAAAAAAGGATTAATGTGGCTATAGATTTATTTTTTGTAAAAAACAGGGTGCTATTAATTTGTATTGGATTCTAGTATTGCATTAATAGAGGTAGAATATTATCATGGAATATTACTTTATCCAAACACTATTAAAGGATAAGTAATTGATGTAAATGGGACAATTTAGAAGATGGAATTTAGATGGAATAATTACATATGTGTTAATTTTAAAGATTATGAGGAGATATTTTTCCGTTGTTGGAATGGGGTGAATGACAAAATGTTTAAGGTTGGTAATTAGGAAAAAATACAAAAACAATTATAATTTTTTAGAGATAGTTCATGTATTCTTTAGAATATTATTCAAGTGAATGGTTTTATGGACATTGAATTATAATCTAGATATATATACCACAATTTTCTTGATGTTGTTGAATAGATACATTCATCTGGATAGCTTAGAATCAAATGAGGCCCTTAGTTGAGGGGTTTTAGGAAGCGACATTATATATCTCTAGCGGACAGACGTGTTGGTCAAATGAAGTTCCTAAAATATGATTATGTGGACTAATAATCGTTTAAATATAGGGAATTATTGTTTTTAAGAAGTTTTACTTGATGAGTTTACAAAAATAAAGAGTCGTGTATCAAATACAACAGAAGATCGACAGTCACTATAGACCAATGTTTGGTCATCCCTGAGACTTAAACACAAGAAAAAGTGATCTAGAAGGAAAATGTATCATATATGTAAATAAAACCATCAACACAAGTGGATATAAATAAAATAAAGAAGAAGGAATACAAATGAAAATTAATGATCATTAGTAATTTTAATCTCCTACATATTATTGATTTTTAATTCTTATATCACCCCATTATAAAGAAAATGGAAGCATTTATTCCGCAATAAATATAATAAATATTTGTTTCACCATGAAAATTATTATTTCTTTTATTTTTACACATCCATATATAAATGCTTTTTATTTTATTGAGTCTTCCATGGGTGTGTGCGAGTTATTGACTTATTGGGGTGACTATGATGTGTGGTTTCCAATCTACTATTACACTAACATTATTTTATTCTTTGTAATGACCTAGTCTCCACTATGAAATATGATTAGTTATTTGATTCATGTGTTTTGATACTTCAAGGGATTCTAAATAGTGTTTTTTATTTTGTGATATTATAGGTTTAGATGATAATTTATTAATACATCTTTATGTTATATTTATAGTTGAAAAAGTGTTCATCATTTCTATGGCTATGATGTTATATGACACATTATACTAGACCCTTTTCAATTTAGTGGATAATAATACAGAAAATTTTTTGGGACTTACATTAATTGTTGTAATGTTTTATATAAGGGATTAATATCCCCATGTGAAGAACTTTTCTGGGAAATATTTACTTTTCAAAGAAACTAATTATTCAAAGAAGAACATTTTTCCTTAAGTGATCAGTTATTCAAGGGGGGTGTATTTCTATTTGGATATAAACTATATAGATGGAGGATGTGTTTCCCTATAAGATATTATGTATATTCTTTAGGGGATGTGCTTCCTCATGGACATTTAATGTGTATTCTACATGGTATGTGATCTCCATAGGACTCAATGTCTATTCCCTGTGTGGAATGGTGACCTTATATATTTAATGTGTGTGCAAGGTGGTGTGTGATAGTCTTATAGATTTTATTTTATTGAAATAGAGTACATTTTACCCCATAATGTTATATATGTATTCCATATTCTATATGATACCACGTCTTAATTATTATTGTCAATGCTCATCATAGAGGGGCCCGTTCCGTGACAAACCCAATTCTGCCTAAAATATGCCAAGGGTTGGTGACTAGAAGTGAGTAGAAATATCCCACAAATTGATATCATTATCCGATGAACCTATACAAATGCACACATCACTAAACCCAAAATGATGAAATGTAAAAACACTATGTAAATCATGCATGCATACAGTAAGATACTAACCACATTGTATGACAGTAGAAAATGGAAAAGTAAACCGGGAAATAATACAAGCCCGCTAGAATAAATATTCATCAAAAGTGAATAACTAGTTCCTAAAACTCATACATATAAAACCCTACGTTATGGGATATGTGATGGAATGATATCAGAATTCATAGGGTCACACCACGATTTTCTGGTCTCTCCATGCACTACCTAGTCCTAGTCTATCTAGGACTCCATCAAAGTGTCAATCATCTACACATGAAACAACATGAGTGGGAAAATCTCGTGCATGGGTGATTAAAACAATACTCAATAGGACAACCTGAAACAACAATGAAAATACCACTATATAATACACAAATTATACCATAATGATATACATCAATTATACCACAATGAAATACATGATGTATACCCAAAATAATTCCTCAAATAAGACACCAAATACAATACCACAAACAATTAATAGTATGATCACAAATTTATAATTTTATAGTACGAATAATTGGATTTTCAGTCATGTTACATGAGACACATTGTCCTGACAAGACACCTAGTCTTGATAAGACACACAATCCCCATAAGACACTTTGTCTCAATAAGAAACATACTTTTGATAAGACACATAGTATTGATAAGAAATATAGTCTTGATATGGTAGATAGTCTCAATAAGACACAAATTCTCAATAAGGAAAACAATGTGCATAAGACACTTATTCTCAAGGTCACATCTAACAACAAGATTTTTCTCATACCATTCCCATTCCGAGGGAATATAATCCTCATTACCATTATTCCATACTCATAATTCATTGAAAATTCAGTTAGGATATCACAAAAGTACTGTCTCATAGTAAGGGTCCCAACATAGCAAACGACTCATCAAATGGACATATGGTTGGAATGTTATGGTTGATTTCATAAAAAATTTCTGACAGTGGCCTAGTCTAGGTCTAATCTGATGCACCCTACTAAACCTAGACCATTGGGCCACTAGAGCGGCTCAAATCCACCAGCCCACATGCAAGCGATAATTCTTGGTATGTCGTAAGTGGTATGCCACAAAAACATGCCTCACTGACCCACATGGTGCCTCACTGTGTCCCATTTGTTTATCCATCTACTTTTATCGACCCCACAACCTCACAGCCACTACTATCTCCACACATCCACCCTACCACGAACATAGTTTCCTCGCCATGTCCCCCGTGTGGCCCCTACTCGTTCCACCTATTGAAGATGCGAAGTATGTGTGTTTCGCCAACCCCATGGATTCACCACTGCCGGTCATGAAACCGAGACCCCCTCCATGTGGTTGAGCCACCTCCCAGATGATGTTGGTAAGCATTACACTATTCACCTTTTTGCAGAACTATCTAATTTTATCATTTCTCACTGCTGTCGCCCTTGGTTCCAGGGGCCACTGACCTTTCTCCACACCCCAATTATTCAAAAGGTATACAAATCTATGATCCTCGGGTCATGACCTTCCCCGAAATGGTCTTTGATTCATATTTTCATTATTCTGGGTGTCTAATCATGCTTGGAACCTCCCAGAACGTCCATCCTTGACTACAAGGGTCCAATGGCGGAGAGCACCCGGAATGGGGGATGGTAAAAGAACAAAATTACCTGAGTAATGAACCTCAATCTTTTTTCGTGTCGGTATCAATTTGATCCTATTAGAATGATGAATGAATACGTAAGAAATAAAAAAGATAATATCATATTTTAGTGCCCCACAACAAAAAAACCCATCCCGTAAGATATTGAACCGTGGATCAACTTGTTCTGGTGTTGGAACATTTTCATCATCGAATTCAGAAATAGGAAAATATCACAATGAAATGTACACCCTACCTAGTGTTTCGATCCTTTAATAACGAAGAATGGAGGTTGTGTCATCGTCAATCCTTGATCCACCATAGTTCACCTGAGAGATATCTTTCTCTAATTTTTTGGTAATGTCCAAGGTTTTGATGATAACCAAGAATTCTCTGGAAAGATTATTGAAAATAAAATTGTTGTTGAATCACTATGTAACATTAAATAAAATAAAACTTATTTTTATTAATGTACAAAAACTACTTTTCACCGTAAACCCACACATGTCTATGTTAGGCCCTACCTAAGTTAATGTAGTTGCTCTAAATGCATTGGTTCTTGTGTATTTTGGATTTGGGAACCTGTTTAGAGGGTATTCCACTTTTTTAGGAAAACAATGTGCATGTGTTATTTTTAATATTTTAATGTTCTTCAAGAAATAATTTTGGGCACACCGGGCCTTGTAATAACATGTTGTATCAACACCTAGTCTCTTACTAATTCTATATAATATATAATAATTATACATGGAAATTATGAGATGTTACATTCTCCCCCACCTCGAGGCTTTACTTCCTCAAAATCCCAAAGAAAATGCTTTTCAAGAAAATGTGGTTATTGTGCATGGATTAGATCCTCCAACTCCCATGTGATATCCTAGAAATTTTCATGCTTCCACAAAATATGAACCAGAGGAATTAAATTCTCACAAAGTATCCTCTTCTATCAATCCTGGGTATCCACCGGGTACACTGTAAAAGTCTCTTCATCTTCAATATCCATCCCACCCAAATCAAATACGTGTGATGGATCATGAACGTATCTCCTCAACTATGACGCATGGAAGTGTTCATGCATCTAATCAAACTGCGAAGGTTGATCTATGTTTTATTCAACCAATCCAACTCTATGTATTATCTAAAAATGGCTGATGAACCATATAGAAAACATGATGTCAGGACCAAATCACTATATCCCATGTTTAGGAGAGATTTGAAGGATCACATGGGATCACTCCTCAAATTATAAGGCCCCCATTGCTGGTCAACATAATACTTCTGATATCACAATTAAAAATTCATATTCTCTTCGATGACATGAACCCTTCTGTAGTCACCTACACTGACTTTGGGCCCATGAGTTCTAACTATCGGGGGCCTATCCAGCAAGTTGGAGACCTGAAGGGTCTCTCGTACAAGCCCTTGAATTGTATCATACTTATGGTGGAATAATATCTATTATTTTATGAAAACTCCACCAGTGGTAGGTGATTCTCCCAAATATGGCCAAAATCTAGGAAGCGAGCACGTTTCATGTCCTAGAAAACCTAAATAGTCTGCTCAATATAGTCGTCCATCTCTGGGTGAAAAGATATGCTCAAACATAGCTGGGTACCAAACACCTCTTGCAATCCCTTCCATAACCAGGATGTAAAGATATAATCATGATCTAAAACTATCATCATAATAACTCCATGGACTTGAACTATCTATTCCACATATTGGCTTCAAAAACTATATAATGAACTCTTCTTTTGAATATCTAGGAAGTGGGATGAAATGGTGGGCCAGTCAACGATCACCAAGATTTTATCATGCCCCTGGTTTATAGGTGGTAACCCTATCACAATGTACGTTGATATTCCACCCCGCTTCCATTATATAACCTCAAGCGGTTGAGTCGAACCAGCTGGAACCTTGTGCTCAACTTTCAGCTACTAATAATCTAGGCATCGAGAAATTAACTCTTCCCATTCCGTCTTTATTACCAACCACAAGAACTGATGTCGAAGGTCTAGTTACTTCTTCTCCACACCAATATATACCACCAAAGGGGTGTATGAAACACCATCAAGACCGCCTCCCATAATGATGCCGGTACTACACTACATCATATCACGAGAATGATGTGCTCCACTTATTTCATATAACTATTAGCAGCATTCCCTATAGACATCTGAGGACGAAAAGTCTCATAGATGGTATTTTTGAGCTTTTCCTCCTAGTCTCAATTTAAGATTCGAAGTGCAACAACCATCAGCTAGAGGTAAGAATCACCATACCCATTCAAAAAATATATCTACAACTAGGAGAACTACTCTAAAGCATGATTATGTAGCTGAAAACTTTATCTCCTCCTAAGAGAATCTTCCATCACCTTCCACTTACTAGGAGTATAAAAAATCTCAAAGTAATAGTCCTAGAAGAACTATATCCATCGACTCTCTCAAATTCAGATCCTTATGAGAGATGATATACTTGAGACTCTTTTGATGAGTGTATATGATAAATTTATCTCCCATATGATAGTGTCACATCATAATAAAATTAAAGACTTCCACTGCTAGCTCAAGGTCATGGTCTATATAGTTATGGTCATGTTGTTTCAATTGGTGTGATACATAGGCAATCAAAACATTCCCCTTCATCAAGATGCATCAATGCCCAGTTTTTGATGCATTGTAGAACACCTTATACTCCATACCCTCCATTGGAAATATCAAGATATGAGAACTCATAAATCTATGCCTCAACTAATGAAAACTATCCTAGACCATCTCCTTCCACACTAAAGGCTTCCCCTTTTGTGCCAAAGATTCCATGGGTGCTGCTATTCTGGAATCATTAGGTACTAACCATCTATAGTACCCAACCAAACAATGGAAACTATTCACATCTATAATACTCTTTGGTGGTTCCCAAGCAGGAACCTCCTCTATTTTTCTAGATCCATAAAACCCCATCCATTCAAATGGTATTTATGAAAAAAATACCTCCTAAATGTAGAACTAAAACTTCGATATAATCTTGTAAATATTATCCTCTTGATGTATGTGAAGGACCATCCCCATGTGCATCACATGATCCTCCTCAAATACCGAGTACACTTGCATTACATCAATGAAGTCCACCATGAACCTGTCTATATAAATATAGAAGATCTTAGTTATGAGTCCCACAAACACTGATAGGGAATTCATCACACCAAACGACATCAAAAATTACTCTTAGTGGTTGTATCGATATATGAAAGTCATCTTCGGAATGTCGACATCTTGTGCCCATATCTAGTGATAGACCGATCTGAGGTCATTCTTCAAAAACTACCTATCTCCATTCATCCAATCAATGAGGTCATCAATACTCAATATTGGATACTTATTCTTCATGACCACTTTGTTGAGGTTCCAGATATCCACACATATCCTCAAGCTCTCATCTTCCTTCTTGGAAAACAAAATTGTCAATGCCCAATGTGAAGAAATGGGTCTCACAATCCCTTCCTCTAAAGGTCCTCCAATTATACCCTCAACTCATGATGCAATATGAGATCCATCTGATAAGAATTTTTAGATACCAGTGTTGTATAGGGGTACAAAATGATGTATAAATCTACCTCCCTATGGGGAGGTAATACTGGAACATCCTCATGAACGATTTCCCCATACTCCTCCACCACTATAGGAAACTAAGGAATCATATCATCAACTACGTTGAGGGTTAGGCTACCCAACTGATGAGTAAACAGCTGCACCCTCATATGAGTATTTACATCCTACACTTCATGGATTTTGTTTTCACCAATAAAGGAAATCCTAGTTCAATCACCATGGAAATAAATGACTCTACACCAAAAACCATCAATCTATTCATTTACTATATATAACAAATCCTTACCATGAGTGAAGATGTAAGGCCTTAGAACCCATACCAAGAAATACCAACCAATACTCTCACCTACAATAATAAGGTCAAACTATCATTGATAGTGTGTGATCATCAAATCGCTTCCTGTAAGAGTATATATGCCTAAGGGTCAAGTCAACGGTTCATCCAGAATATCTGAGCACCGAACAAGGTTGGTGGAATGAATGGAATGACTGGAAATTGTTTCTTTAAAATCTATTGTTGGGGTTAAAAATATAGGGATCATACATCTAATCATCGCTAGAGAACATGGTTCATAAGCCTCTATCACTTGTATTTTTCTTTGTTGTTGTACACCATCTCCCTATGCCTACTATGGACCACCTGGGGGTACTAGTGGTAAAACATCAAACCTCTTCCCACCTCATGATGCCCTTATTGATCCTCTCCCACGTCCATCACCCAATGGACCAACCTTCTCTTACTTCCACCTCTATCTCAGTGGTCCCTAAACTGTCTATTGATCGGTCGTATGACAGGTCAGTCAATGTCATGTATGATTTCCCCAACCACTACACGAGTAACACATCATGTCATTTGGATGACTCGCTCTACCCTGGTATCCCCACACCACTTATCATATGTCATGGGGTTGTCCCTGAGGTGGCTGGACTTCTTGGGTTCCATCAACAACTATCAGCTACTTAATGCTGAAGACTTAGCTACCTAGTGCCCTGTGGTACCTCCCACTATAGGTATATACTCCACCAAAATTCTCCCTAATAGAAGAGATAAATCCAATACCTAGAATATTTTAAAAAGAAAAGGGAAATTTTGGATGCCTTGGTATCCTTGGGTATTCCATGATTGATGTTTTGATCCCTAAAGAATGGTTCTAGTACCATATATGTGGAGTAACAAGAATGATCAGTAAATCTCATTGAGTATTCTACCACTTTCTTACTGCCCTTCTACAGATCCATAATCTCCTGTATATGAACTGATCATGGCATAGCTGGAAAGAACTCATTAATGAATATTTGGTCAATGTTTCCCAGGAAAGAGTCGTCCCATCATGTTTCTAGGTCAATAAGATCCACCATCCCCCTATTGAGCTCTAAAGAAGACTCCTGGGTAGGACTGAAAAATAGTTTGAATGTTTCATCACAACGTGGAATAAATGTGTAACCACCTCCATCCAATCCTTAGCTACTTAGGGGTCAATCTCACACTTAAATCATGGAGTTCACTACCTCTAGAACTCATGCAACTCAATCAGTGTATGTGCATCCTCAATTGGAAGTGATAGTAGTAAAGACTACTCAACGAGTGGTGGTATCGCTAATAAAACACTAAGAGGTACTATATCTATTACATTCCCTTGTAATAATGCTTCTTTTCTAGGCAGATCATCCTTGTGACCGTGCAACTGAATTTTGTTTGAAAGTCTACGGGGATGCATTTGGAAATAAAAAAAATGTACCATGATCAATTGAGTATTCATAGTGAACTCAATCAAGAAAGACATGAGAACACACCAAAATCAAAGATGATACATGTACCATTGTTTTACCTACAACCAATTGTTTTATGTACCGAGTTGGAATGATGTTTCATGAGTTCTGGTGTATGGATAATTCCACTACCACACATGTACTAGATTCACTGGCCTGATATCTACACTTGAAACACATAATATTATTTCTTCAAACCAACCTCACAGTCTCTTGGTCCTAAGGTATTACTGAATACCTCTTATAAAACCCTTTCAGGATCCATCCCATAGGTTCCCATTCCATGAAAACCCAAATCCTACCTCCAATAGGTTAGGATTTGGTGACAGGCACATAGTAAGAATATCCCACAAATGGAAGGAATTAGCCTATGAATCTATACACACACACACACACACACACATCCCCAAGCCGAAAATACTGAAATGTAAAAACACTATTTAAATCATGGATGAAAAATATATGATACCAACCACATATTAAGAAATTAGAAAATTGAATGTAAACAGGGACAGAATACAAGCCCACCAATAGAAAGTGTCTAAAAAAGTGAATGCACATGTTCTGGAAACTCAGCCTTAGAAAAACCTACATATGGGCATGGTTATTGAATGTTTTCTGAAACCATAAGTGCACAACTCGACTATCTAGTATCTATAAGAACCACATTTTCCTGGTCCACCTAGGACTACATCAATGCATTGATCATTTTCACGAGACATTACATGTGTTCGAAAATCCCTTGCAGGGTGAGTAGAACAATACTCAGTATGTCACCCTGAAAAAAAAAGGAAAAACCACTATGTAATACTTCAAGTATACTGAAAATAAATACACAAGATATACCAAAAATAAATACATTAACTATAACACAAATGATTCCACAACGAAGGCACCACACTAAATACCACCGAGGATTGAATAGTCATCTCACATAGGTACAAGTATACAATATGGATAACTTGATTATGAATCATGTTTCATAATGCTCTTATTCTCGATAAAACACCCAGTATCGGTTAGACACATAGTACCCATAAGACACATAGTCTCGAAAAGATACATATTCTTGATAAGAAACATAGTCTCAATAAGACAAATTGTCTCAATAAGACCCATAGTCTCAATAAGTGTGACAATCTCTATAAAACACATTGTCTCAAGGTCACAACCAACCACATGATTCTTCTCATTGCATGATCATTATGAGAGTACCTAATATTTAATCCAATAGGTCATATAAAAAAAATACCCAAAACCTAATAAGTAAATTTCTAAAAGGATGGTTCATTGCAAGGGACTCGACTCCACAAACGACTCCTCAAACAGACACACGGTTTGAACATTTTTTTGGTTTTCATAAAAAGATATTTGACGGGTTTGGATTGGGTCTTATTTGACCTGATAGAACCAAACTAACCTACTGGATAACCCAAAAAATCTTGGCCCATCGTGCCCACAAGACGGCGGAACACTATGCCTCTTGGTACATCACGTTGATCCATTGGAGCGGTCCAAATCCTCTGGTCCAGCCTACATGCACACGGCTAGTTTAGTCCGCCACACATGGTATTCCCATACAACATGCCCTGCAGCTACATGTAGTGATGCACCGCATACCGTATGGTCGGCCCACCACTTCCTCTTTCCACATAGACCAACCGCAACCACGGGATCCATGTAGCCTCCCTGTGGCATAAAAACTCTCATTAACCCCCACCTATACCCCCTGTAGTCTTGCCATGTTCCACCAATTGATGTCTCCATGTTCCTGTGTTCCACCAACCTTATGGTTTCATCACTTCCACAAATCGCTTGCACGGCTGATCAACCCTCCACGTGGTGCTGGTCGCCACATGGTCACGCACCACTATCCGACCTACCGCTAGAACCCCCTATTTCCCCAGGCCACCCAACATGATCCTCTAATACATTGTTCAAAATGGAAACCCATATAAGATCCTCGAGTCATGATATACAATGCTTTGGGATCTGATACATCCTTTCATTATTCCAAGGGTCTGATCATGCTTGGACGATCTTGGCATGTCGAGCCTTGACCACGAGGGTTTGATGGCTACGATCTCCAATAATGAGAAAAAAGAGATGTAAATAAACTCTCGGATGAATGAACCTCATCCTTTTTCACGTTATAATAATTTCATTCCCATTATAATGAAGAACAAATAAGTAAGAAATCCCATATATTATATCCCCTTTTAAAACACCACAACAAAACACCCATCCTTTAAGAGATCAAATTACAGATCAACCAGTTCACAGGTTGGTCTGAATTCATCATCGAATTTAGAAATGGGGAAATACATCGATGAAAAATACACCCTATTAGAAGTTTGGAATTTTTGTTGATGAAGAATGGAGTCTGAATCGTCATCGATCCTTGATCCACAGATATTCATTGAAGAGAGATATGTCTCTCCCTTTTAGTGGAATTAAAGAGTTATGACAATAACACTAAATTATCTAAAAAATATTATTTAAAAGAAAACCATTGTTGTGAAACCTCTAAAAATTAGATAAGATAAAACATCATTAATTATTTTTCTTCAAATTTCTAAAAATTAATTTCCACAGTCGGCCCACACCGGGTGATGATAGGCCCCACCTAAAGTAATATCAAAGCTCTGAACACAACAACTCCCTTATATTTCTGATCTGCGCAACCATTTAGATGTTCATCCACATTTCCATAAAACTTAGTCTGCATCCTATTTAATATTTTAATATTCTTCAATAAATTTTTTTGAGAACAAAAGGTCTCATAATCACACATTCTCTCAATGTAAAGTCTATTAATAGTTCTATATTATATATTAAAATAATACATAGAAATTACAACATGTTAAAGTTATTTATTTCAGCTAGTATTTCCTTGAACTATTAAGTTTATGTATACTCTTGAGAGGAGATATTTCCCATTTGATATAATATTTTTTTGATGGTTTGGATATGTGACCCCAGATATTTGATGTGGATTATTGGTTTTAGATGATTCCCAAGAATGTTGTTATATTCTAACTGAAACATGAATCCTATTTATATTTGGTAATTATTTCCTAGTGGGAATGTTCACCACGTGTTTAGTGATGATTTAAACAATATCAGGAATTACCTAGTTGAGGAAGTTCAACTAAAAAACTATAAAATGGAATTTTTTGATGAACATATGCATTGGTAGTTAGGATGTATTATTAAGAACTTATTTTTTTTAACATTTATATATATGTTATATTTATGACCTAAAATTGATCCCCTAAATTCCGAAACATATAGAATTATATTATTATGTATGTCATTTATGTTCTTCTAAATTGATTAATTATCAAAAAATTTATGGGAAATATACTGCAAGTAATGATTTCTTTGTTGACATATAGGTTAGAATATGGAAGTAGTATTGGTGAATAATCTAGCATTGGTCAACTGGGTCTCAGAGAGGGGTATGAGGGGGTATTAATGATATAATTTAGATATATTTTTTTAATTCATCTAGAGTATATAATAGACACATTGGAAAATGTTATATGATTTATAACATAGATATTCTCTTTGTGATAAATGTTAATTGGAGTGGTGATAAAATATATATTGATACCCCTATCTATAAATCCATTATTTTATAATTTTTCATTATTTATATATTGTTTATTAGTCTTTTATTTTAATCTTAAATGAAACTGAAAATATCTTTTCTCAACCAGAATAAATCATACACTCATTACCATTTGGAAAATTCTATATTTATGTATGAATCTTATTTCCTTAAGATCTTATTTTATTATTTATAGTTAATTACAAATTATATAGGTTAAAATATTATAAAAAATGAATATAAATCAAAATAAAATTTTCAATCATAATGGAAAACTATAGAAAAATTAAATAATACTTATTTTACAAACCATGTATTATTTCATTCCATATTAGATTATATCCCATTACATTTTATAAATAAATATACAAAAAATATGAAAACAAAAAAATTGTTAGTTATGGTGAATCCCATGGATCCTCATCACCCTTGAGAAATATAAATACTATAACAAACCACATAATGTCTAAAAAAATCTTAACAGGGGAAATTCCACTATAAAATAAAAAATGAAAACTTTAGGAATGATAAGTTTGATTTATGATGTTAGTATTAAAATAATTAAAATGATTTTCTAAGGGTAATAAAACAATTATATGACTGTCATTAAAGGGTGTATAATCTTATGGAATAATACCAGAAAGAATCATACAAGAATTAATTTTCATTATATAATTCATAGACATATATTTTATTTATTTTCTAAAAAATATAAATTTTATTATAAATTACTAATTTCGAAAAAATAATTTGTTTTCAATAAAATTACATGGTGTTAATTAACATGGGAAAATATCAAATATTGAATTTTTTAATAAATAAAATATTTTTCATAAATATATTATATTGAATGAATTATAACAATAAAATCTTTTGAAAAAATTATATGTAAGAGTTGTAAATTAAAATTTTATCAGCAATGAAATTATTAAGGTAGTATAAGGATTTAAAATACTAATTTTCATGGATAAAAAAAATTTATTTAATATCGTTACTTAATTTATAAATTATTTTAGTACACTTAAATTTTATATTTATAATATTTACGGTATGAAATTTATCAAAAATTATTATTATATATTAAAAATTTAAAATAAATTCATTCATTATTTATTTGATATTCTTAAATAAAAATTATATCATTAAATTTTATAATGATTTTTTCTGATGAATTATTTTTTCTATGGGTCATTTGTTTATAAATCGAACTAATATTTTTTAAGAGACGATATAAATTAAATAAATTGTTTATATATATATATTCAATGAATGAAACAATCATATATTGAATGTATCTTGGGATGAAGTGGGAATAGATCCATTTCAATACCTAAATATGATTTTTAAAATAAATTTTTCTGGAATAACATTTTCTAATATTTAAATTAATTTATATATCATTTGGAAATTATAACAAGAAAAATTTATTTAGTAATTTTATTTATCAAGTAAATGATATTTCATAATTTTAATTTCATTTTAGGTATAAAAAATGTTATAGATGAAATAATTATGTCACTATAATAAATGTAAAATGAGGTAAAAGAAATTACTTAAGGGCGAAAGACATAAAATATCATAAAAACCATCTTGAAGTGGGTAGATGATGAACTGATTGTTAATCTAATTATCATATCTAAATTACGTTTCTAATTTGGATCAACATTCCTTGATTAATTATCATTATTATTCATTATGGAATTTTTTTGAAAGTTCAAATTAATCAGAATTATAATTTGACCCATCTCCTACTAACATCACCCCAAAAATTTACATAATTATCCACATAAACACCTATCCCAATTATTCCCTATAGTTTGGGTGGAGGCTAAGTGTTAAAACAGATTATCCTACAACCAAACATACTGTATTCGAATCCTAGAAATCCCCTCGGGTGATTGACGACAGATACAATTATGCTAGAATTACATGGTAAGGTGGTGAGACAAGCATGAAGAAAGAATATGGTGATACAGGAATGGCACCATCCATGTGACATAGGCACAATAACAGAGGCATGGTTTTACAACGAGACTTCATACTATGTTTCTCGGCCACATGGCCTTGGTCCTACGGGCTACGTACTGGGTATCCCTCTACCTCGGCAGAAAGAGGTCTTAGAATCCATAATAAAAAGAGGCATTAGACATAACATTTAAAAAAAACACCCTATCCCAATTACCAATGTAGTATCCCTCTATAATGTTTTGTAACCTTGACATAGATGAATAAGCCTAAAATATATAATTTTTTAGATATTATATAAGAGATGTTTTGTTTCTCAATATAATTTTAATCATTTCCTTAATTAGTTTACATAATGTTATTCTCCAAATCTGATAAAATTTCATTTATGGAATTGATACTAGTTTGAAAAATAAATACTACTTTGTAAACAAGTTATTATTATTAAACCAAAAAAATTTGTTACTTATTTAGTAATTGGAGTTTGTTTTCGTTTTGGGCTACATTACATCCTAGAAGATTGATATTATGATTTCTACATCCTAAAAAACTATGAGAAATAAAAAAATAAAAATATTTTTCAGTAATGAGTATTTTAATATAGTTTCTAATTATTTAATGTTAGAGAAAATGAGTTTTTATATTAATGAAATCAATTTATTTTATTGAATCGAAAATTGAAAACAGATATTTTAACCACTAATTAATATCTATAAAAATAACATTCATAAAATGTCCATTGGATTTCATATAAATTTAAAAAACTCATATACATCCTGTAGGGGAAATCATTAAGTCATTAAAATATGATAAGGGGTCATGTAATAAAACATCCACAATGGAACTAGTATGGAACAATTGAATCAACTAAAACCAAAATAATAATTTTAACAATGAATGGTTAAAAAATAGGTAATAAGAATATTTTAGTGATTGGTATATAAAATGATAAAAATAAAAATATTTATAATATATTTAAAAAAATGATATTTCATTATTTTATAGAGTTTTTGATCAAGAAAAAATATTTTAATAGATATTCTCATCTAAATATCCCCTCTATGAGATATCATACATATTCACCACTATTTTTCATTTATGTAGTGTAC
Source organism: Viscum album (assembly GCA_963277665.1). Taxonomy (NCBI): domain Eukaryota; kingdom Viridiplantae; phylum Streptophyta; class Magnoliopsida; order Santalales; family Viscaceae; genus Viscum; species Viscum album. The sequence goes on from OY728150.1 coordinate 1,849,439,785, forward strand.
ATACAACACATGGATGCATTATTATTAGAAATATCTTGAAATTATATATATTTACTAATCTATCTTATATTCTCTCATTAAAGTTTATTTTATTCAATGGATACCTAAATTTTAAGGGATTCTTTTCCTATATAACATTAAACTCCAAATTTTCATTTTCTAAATTCGTATTTATGGAAATTATATTTTTTTATCTCTACTAACACATCAATTGTCGTATTATTTGGTAATTTAAGCATTATAATTGTGTTAAATGAATTTAACATCCATTTGGATCAAAATATAATTGAATGATTTAATTTAAGGGTAGTTTTCCTAATTAGATCATTTAAATTAATAGTCGTCCACCTCCATGTTCATAATAAGTATTTTTACCTGTAAATATACATCCATATATTGAACTTACATACTAAGTTCATTTTATATTATCCTCAATTTTTTTGTAAATAATAAAATATATTTCATTTTATTGTTTTTAATAGGAAATTCACTATTTCCTTATAAATTCTTTATAAATGTGTGAAAGGAATCTCTTTCTATAGTGTTTTCTATATGGTCGAATTTTCCATCCATCATCATTAATTTTATTCATACAACTACATTTATTTTTTATCATCATTTTCAAAAAAATTCCCATTCTTAATGTTTTTCAAATTATTTACTATTAAAAATTATAATTTATCAAAAAAAATAATGTATACTTTTTATTTTTATATGAAATTTTATAATTATCATAAAATGTGTTTTCTATTTATGATATTATCCTTTAATATTTACTATGATTAAACAGGGATATTCTCTAAAAAATTTAAAAATGTTATTTTTTGACATGGATTGTGATCATATATTATATAATTTATCCTAAAACATGTTTCTTTCGTATTGGTAAATTATGCTCTGATCGAATTGTAAATATTTTTATATTTAGGTTCAATAGAGTTTTATTTTTTATACATTATGTGATTGGTTAGATTGAAATTTTAAATACTATTAACTTATAAGGAATGGATTTATATTTCATGATATGAAAAATAAGAGATTTAACAGTCAATCTAATACACTATGTTTATGAGAATAGTTTCCATGAAATTATATTTCCATACAATGCATTGGGTAAAACCATATATATCATTAGCTGGCATGTTAATGATTAGGGAGTGGACCCAATACTCTATGGTAGTCTATCTTCTATGTTTTATGGTCTAGTAAGTGATACATGACATAAAAATTGTATTTTATGCTTATGTTATTCCATATTTCCCTATTACACAATATTCCTTTGTTATTCTACATGGATCATGATTATTGACTCATGATTTTGTACTCTTTTGAATATAATATTTTTTATTCTTAAAAATTCATATATTGACTCATGATTTATGATAATTTTTTATTATTTTTATTTCATTATACAATGTTCATGAATATTTATTATATTTTGAATCACATATGTTCAATTAATGATCACAGATGATATTTTAATTAAATATTTTTTGTTCACCACTTACTATGGGTCTTTGATCAACCATTATTATGACTTTATTCACTATTCAATATATAAGATTATTATATATGATATTTATTTAGGTGTAACATGTAAGAATAAATATACATGACATGATGAAGAATATATCTAATCTAAAATTATTATGATGATATTCTTAAAATACAATAAACCTAGACATTTGGGTTTTTTTGTGTGATTTAATAAATATTTCTATAATATGTATGTATATAAAAAAAGGTTAATTTCAATTGGTATAATATTAGGGCTTATCTATTTTTAGGGATATTGGTTTTATAAATAATTGTTAATAATATTAACAATTTTATATTGAACCAAATGTGTAAAAGTTACACCTAAACTATCAATATCAACAATTAATGTGTCATTTGCTAGAAAAACATTGGATTTATATTCACTACCATATGATTGTTTAGAATTATTATTTTTATTTAATAATAACAATACAATTTTTATTTTATTAAGTTACCTATGACTGCATCATGATATTTCACTTTTGTAATGTATTAAAAAATTTGAATACATATCATTTTTCCCAGTTTTTATGAATTCCTCCATATCCTTAAAATTAATTAATGTTATTAATTTATATCTGCAATTAATAAATGAATAAATAATAATTAATACTATTATTATTTGGGATGGTTTCACCACATTTATATAATTAATTTCTTATGAATGTTTATATGATTTTTATTTTGATAAATCATATTATTCTTCCTTTAGGAATACAAGATTTGATTTTTTTTCATGGATTGGATCCTTATACAAGGAGAAATTATTACTTTTTTATAGGGGGAAACCACATTTCATATCAAAAATTAACTAATAATCATATATTAGATAATGGTTCTATAAGAACACCCTTTAAAATTTTGATCCATTCTATGGGTCTTAATATATAGTCATGACATGTGTTCAAAAAAATAGTTTTTATGAAACTCGCTACTGAGGGCATATTTATTGTGAGTTAAAACATTGTTTTTTAAAATGAGTTGTATGGTAACCCTTTGTATCTTATGGTTGTGACTTAAATAGAACACATTATCAGTTTCATGAAAATACTAAATACATCTTATAGAATGGTCCCAATTAAATTTTATGTATTGAATAATAAACACTAATAATACCTATGTAATATTTTTATGCACATGAGCTTAATCATAGGATTCTCTAGTGCTCTTGGATAAGAATAAATATTGAGAAGTTCTTCTCTACAATGATATCCATGAACATAAAAAAACAACGTATAAGTACATGTATCCTCTTACTTGTATTGATAACATAATCAATGAAGCATAGGGGATCCAAACTTCTCAGTGAGTTAACTTTGACTGATATATCAAAAATTAAGAGATAAAATAATGGATAAATATTATAATAATTTATACAAGATATAGAAACTATAAATTAATCAAGATTCCATTAAAAAAAACCAATTCCCATGTTGTAATCATATATCCCATTAATAGAGTCATTGGGTATTACCTTAATAAATTTTTTTTAAAGTGTTTATAGATAATATTATCATATATTCCAAGATAAAGGAAGTGTATAAAAATATTTTATGTGTTGTATTAAAGACATTGATATATGAGACACTATATAACTAATGTAATAACTGTCATGTCATGAAAAAATGTATAATTCTTGGTTCATGTAACCATATGAAAATGCATATTTTTTTATTATTAAACGAAATAAGTTAATGAATAATGGATAACACTCATAAATAAAATAGAGATATATTTTCTTTTGTTGGTTTGATTTTATCGGTTCTATGTGATAAGTTTTTTTACAATTTAAAAATATACTATCCAAGTTAAAAATTGAAGGACTGAAGAATATATATATATATATATATATATAAATTGGATGAAAACATTCATTGATCTAAATATATAGTTATTTAGTTCCCATGTACTCACAATAACCAATATTATGGATGAGATTATGTGATATTTTGATGCATAAAAGAACAAATTAGGATCTACCCTCAAAAAAATCAATTGTCGGTAGATTTCTTCCCACATCAAAAAATGTACACAAATAAAAAATATAGAAACATGATCTAGATCTAGCATTGATATTATTTACAATGAAGATATTGAGGGATATTTGAGAAAAATGATATTAATATTTTAAAATTAAACCATTTTCTTTTTTAGGGTAAAATTTGACTTTTTTGTCCTAGTTATGATTTTATGGTAGATATCCCATTATAAATTTTATCAGGTGTCATCAATATATAAATAAAAACTTCATCTATTATCATCGGTGAGTCAAATTAAATTGCGAGGATATTATTTATTCAGGGAGGGAGAATGTAAAATCTTGGATTTAAGTATGAATTTTAATTTCATAATATTCTTCCTTTATTATGTTTAATGAATCCACTCATATATATGAAATAAATCATATATTAAATGAATATAATTAAAAATAATTTATTCACTCATAATTGATCATTAATATTTAATTAATAAAATTTATGCATTAGAAATTAGGAACTTTTATATACTATAGATGATTGCATCCCATAAACATGCATAGATTGTTGTGGGAAAAAAATGTTAGTCATTAATATTTTTAAAACAAGTAAATCCTTTTTTCATTATCACCAATGATAATAATTATTCATAAAAACCCTATAATGAGACTATACATATTTAAAGGAAAAGACCTATTCCAAGATACATACTGAAAACTGGGAGAATTAGTATGATTCCTTACGATGATATAATAAAATAAACTTATAGGATGTAATGGAGGTATTATAGTAAATATATGACCATTATTAATGTGTAAATTGTTATTGGTTATAATTCCACATAACATGTTACTTTAATGAAATTATCTCTATATAGTCAATATAAAGATAGTTTTTTCGGATTAAAAGAAATAAATTTCCATTGAATTTTTTTATCATAATTAAAATTAAATAATATTGAATTAAATTGAATTATATTTATTTACATGTGATAATATCATTGATTCTAATGTTTTTATTTTTACGAATGGAATATTTTTTTAAAAATTAATTCTTTTAAATTATGAAATAAACCAAATGTATTCATAATGGTCATGTAATATTAGTAAAATTAATCCATATTATATATATATATACATATATTTACATAACTATAATGAATAATAATATATTTATTCATGTATTATCAAAAAACTTATTTAAAACTCTAATTTTAGATATTATACTCTCATGTAAATGAAGAAATTAAAAAAAAATTAAGTGTAAAAAATATATAAAAATGTGTTTATTGTATATATATATATATATGTAATTCAATAAACATTCATTTTGTGATCATTAATTATTTATTAATAACCATTAAATTACTTAATATTAATTATACCTTTTCTCAATTAATTTAGTTTCTAAATTCCTTCTATTTTTTATTTTAATAATATAATGGGGTCCCTATTGAATGAGTATTAAAATGAAATAAAATTTCTAAATATTAATATATTTTACTAATGTGACAATAATTTAATTTCTATAACTTAGTATGGAATAAGAATAAATACACATTTGTTCATGGAAATAATTTTTCAAAACAAAATCATGCGCTATTCATTTATGTATTAATTTTTTTCCTCTATAATAAAAATAAAATAAAATGGTTTTGATATTTTCAATCAATATTTATAAGTAATTTTTTTTTAAAAAAATTAGACATTAAAAAATGTAAATGCCGTAAAAATTGATTTTCCCCAGTATCGGTAAAATGAGGTAAAAGGACATGATGAATGGGTAAAGACATATAACATTATGAAATGTTAATTAAAAATTATAGGATAATGGAATTATCATACTCTCATTGCCCTATCTAACTTATTTTCATTTCGTCTATATTTCCGAAGATATTATAATATTTATTAATTAAGAAATGGTTTTTTTATTCATCCACTCAAGAACACCAACACAAGGGCCCAACTGAAACCCACATTATTAAGTTAATATACTCATGAATCCCAACACATTTTATATCCCACGTTTTCAAGTATCCCTATTAGAGAAGTGTCATGGTTTATATTTTTGTGCAATATTTTCCATTATGATAATTATTTTCTTTCATCATCCACCACTTTGAAAATTTGCATTGTTAAAATATAACATGTTTTATTAAATAATTATTTTTCATAAGAAATAATTTTTTTTATGATGAATAACAGCTTCTTATAAACTCAATCGTGATAACAGGTTCATGTTTTGGTCAGTTTTGAAAACTATATGAATGATGTGGTAATTATTACATAATTAATTACTTGATAACATAAAATCATGAAAAATTCGAAAATTATGATTGAATTAATATGATTTAATAATTATATAATGGTAATATATATAATTATCTCCACTTATTAAGACAAATTATTATTTTGGAATGAATGTTGAAAACTTGAAGATATTTTAAATACACATTAAAAAATATGACTATAATTGTAAAAAAATTACCATTGGGAATAAAAAAATTATCAACAACAAAAATTATATCCTATATTAAGATTATATAGTCGATGAACACATAAAAATGGATAATGGACTCCAACCCCACAACAAAAGATTTCATAGAACAACATAAAAAATTAACTTATTATAATGTATCACCTAATTTCCAAAAAAAAAATTAATTTATCTAACGTATTTTACAAGATACTGAGTATGATTCATGATATAAGATGCTATAATATCATTATTATACTAGATTCTAGTAATAAGTATATTTTAGTTGATAAATGGAAAGTACATTAATATCTTTTAACTGCATATTAATGTATAATTGTGTTAAGTAAATCTCATCGGAATGGAATCATATACCATAAAATTAAATTCAATAGATCCCTAAGAATATTAAATTTGGTTTTATATAGGATGTTCTTTACAAGTTTTCCTTCTGTTAGATATTCACTAATATGATTCAACATTTATTTAAATATGTTATTCATACCATCTATGTCAAATTAACTCCAACTAGATTATTCTCTTACTTCAATGGAATTAAAAAATTAAAATACAATATCATCTAACATGATAAACACTATAAAATAATAATTATAAATAAGCATATTTTAGATGGTGACTAAGTGTTTACATATTCCCATTAATGAATGGAGGTAAATCAAGGCACTATCTCAACAATTATAGGATTGTAAATTAATTATATTTCCTTAAGGTGGATTGAAATATATTTAAATTATAAAAGAGGGCCTATAGAATTTTGGTTTATTTTCTATCAAGACTAAAAATTGGCCAATATCCAACATATTTTTTATCTACGATTTCAATTGTCAATGGAGGAGGGGTATTAATAGAAAAGAGATAATTAGGATGAGGATTCACCCATTAAATTATTTTTTTATTCCACTATTTAAGGAAAACACCAAGGCTGGTCATTTTATGGTTATCGGTAATATCACTAAATGGAAACATATCTCCCTAAATGGAATACGAATATATCATACTAGAATAACTACTCATATTACATGAATTTTCATCCCCATATATTTTATCCCCAATTATGATTATAAGTAGATAATTTTAGTGATTAATATATTAGATTATTGAATTAAGAATTTCAAATTGGGTGGAATAAATTATGAGAAGAACGTTTCAATTGTTAGGTGGAATACAATCTAAAAACAATTTAATATGGTAGAAATTAACAATAAAAATAGGGTTATGTTTAATGATGTACTCCAATACCATTTGATATGGAGGATTTCAACTTAAAAAGATAGTAATCTATTTCCAAAGAGTATATTTTTTGAATGATGAAACTTTGTAGTTATAATTATATCATCACATCCATATGGAAATATATAAAAAATATTTACATTGATGTGATGAAATATTTTTGACAAATGGCCTCTTTAAATATTAATATATGATTTTTTTTATGATTAGATAAATGAATAAAATTTAATTTTTTAATATATTGATGGTATCAAACATCATTATCTGAAATTAAGAAATAAAACTGGTTCCCCTCTTATTAAGTTACAAAATTCATCCATGGATTATATTGACTCTTTCTATTTAATTCCCTATAATGACTCTTTTGTCTTAATTAAATGAGTCATGAGTTTCTCACATGGAAACTATATTATAATTTATACATTGGGAGGCCCTATGAGTAATTAATTGAAGTTTATAAATTTAATAAACAATCAAATTATCTATATAAGAATGTTATTATATGTACAATATATAATAATATGATTCTAAGTGAATAAAAACTAAATAAAACTTGACTCATCTGGTGTCCAATGTATAGTAACTTGAAATATTAAAAGGAACCCATTGAGGATATTTTATTTCTTTTATTTATTTTAATTAATTATAGAGCATAGTTTCTAATAACCTACATGGTTACGCATTCACTAAAGATTATTTTGAACCATTGATTACATATTGTATTAACCAATAATTATAAAAAATATACTACAATATATATAATGTTTTTCCATGAATACTTCCACATGATATTTTGAAAATTTTATTCTATCACACATGATAGTCATAACATTGAAGAAATGTTTTCAATGAAGTGTATCATATCATTGATTTTTAATGATTAAATAATGAGAATTGGGATAGTAAACATTTACATCATGTAATTTATTATATATAATAGGCTTGAAATTCTAGGTCATAAAAGGAAATGTTATCAATTAATACATAATGTTTATAGACAACCAATTTCCTATGGTATAAAAATCAAAATGAATGGATCACTATGATGAATTTTGGAGCCTATAGGCCATGGTTGTATTTTCAAGAATTCAAAATTATAATTCCTATCATTATTTTTTTTGGATTATGGAACGACTACAACTTATGATTATATTATAAGGGTAGTCATTATTATAGTTCAAATGTTTTTAATAAACATTTGTAGAAAATATTTCCACATTTATAATCTTAATTATCTATTAATGCTATCAAGATTAATATCTCATCATCCTTTTTTAGGGTGGTATCGATATGTGAGGATTGTATGGAGTACAAAAAACAAAAATAAATCATATATTTCAAATATACATAGAGGGTAAGAGATTTTAAAATATCATAGAAAACAATGGGATTGGGGATGGCTATGTTTTAGGTATACTATATTCTATTGAGGAACATCCATTTCAAGATATTTTTGAAAAATCAATCTTCAAATTATTATAATATATATCTTGGACCAGGTTTCTCTATATGGAATTGTTATAAAACTAAAAAAATGTATAAAATTATATTAGTACGAAATAATTAACGAATTTTATAATATATATATATATATATGTTTATTTGATATTGATTAATAATAATCCTATTTTGAGTATATAAGAAGTTATAGAGAATATGATCGACCCTAAATCCTCAGTAATGGTTTTTTAAATCCATTAACCTCAATGATATATGGTTTATATTCACCACCGATATACATTTACAATATTAAATACTTTCCAAGCATATATAATATCATAAATATCATTAAATTCATGGGATTTTAAAATCCATATTTTTTTACCACTTTCAATTGCTTGTGTATCAAAAGATTCAGATGATTTATGGCTTTCTTTTAAAATATAAAAATTATTTCAAGATTTATTATGCCTAGATTCCAATTTTTTAACATTTTTTTAATTATATCTACAACGCTATGTATTTTTTTATCCTCTCATTTTTTGTGAGATTCACATGTCTTCATACCTTGTCACAAACCATTAGTCAATAATTTAGTTGAAAGGAATCCTATATGTGCATCTAGCCATATTACTTATCTTTCATCAATAATAGTTTACTCTTATGTTCCTATTCATTATTGATTTAATAAATTATTGAATATGTACATTAATGATTTCATAATTTTATTTTCAATTTACATTAAGTTTTATTAGAGTAGAATATATGGAATCAATTTTTATCTTTTAATTCATTTCACATAATCTATTGTCTTTGACATTTTTTATAAAATTGTAAAAGGTATGTATATATTCTCATTTAGGCATGATTTTATTTTCTTCCAATCTTGTTTAGTTTTCCCAGTGAATCTTATTTTCCATGTTTTCATATTTCATTGAATTAATTTTAGATATCAATATTTTTTAAGTTATTTTCAATTTAATACTTAATTTTTTAAAAAATTGAGGGATATTTATTCATATTTTCTAATAATGTATTATAATTCTTATGAATTATTTTTATGATATGACAATATCAATTAGTTCTTTTTGTTATCGAATAAGTATATTTTTTTATGAAACTATTCACATTATTTCACTATATGGTTTATTATAACATATTATGGGGGTTTTCAAGAAACAAAATTATTTTCAAGGGGTAAATTAATATATAATGGAATAAATAATGTGTTAATGTTCACGTGGCACAAAAATATAGATATATATATCGATATTTATTATGTGATTGGTTTGGATTGAATTATATATCACTCAAATTAATTTAGTAGAATATCATATCTCTTGAGATAATATGTAGGGGGTTTAGGGTGAACCCAATCAACTCAGATTCTGTTATGAGTGTCCTAAGAATAATATATCACACTTATTCACTGTGAGAATTCATATAATTTTTAAGATATGTTGTAATTGATAGTATTGATAAATACATTCACCTTGGCCGTATTTCTTCTTGGAGATTTTTTTTATAGTGGGAACATTAAAATGAAATTGTTTTCCATTAATAGGTTATACCACATTTAATTATTACAAAATATTTTAAAGTTATGATTTTATGGATCCTAATTTATGAATCATGTTTCTAAACCCATATAACTCATTTATTATGTTATTAAAAAATAAATATGACATTACTCATGTTTTTTATTTTCATATATATGATTTTATCTTACATTGCACATCATAATTGTTTATATTGTTATACCCAAATGATCATATTATATGATAATATGATATTTGATTGATATCACATAGGTTCACCCTTTAAATTTTTTCTATGATCACTCTTTCTTATAGTGACATTACCATGGTTATGACTAAAAAAATGTGTATGATATGTCTAGATGGGTAACATGTTTGAGTAATACTCATTAGAGATGTTTAAGAATTATTTTAAAATTAGTCGATCATGTTTCTAATCTATAATGAAATTATGTAAATCAGTTATAGGGTGTTATTTTTCGTGATATTCATATGGTATTCAAGTAATATGAATTAATATATATGTATGCTATGGTTGGTTCATCTCAGTTTTTATCAATGTGTGGTTTATTTATTTTTGTGTAGTGTGTGATATAGAATTAATGTATTGAAATTCAAAAACCTATTTTGATTAAAATGTGATATTATTTGAACCGGATGTATCTTAAGTTATAATTTTGGATTCAAAATTTAGGACTTCATAAAAATATATTTCATAATCATATTATCTTGTTTGATGAATATTATTTTTATTACTCACATGGACTATTTTGGATTTAATAAGGGACTGAGGGATGATTCATGATATTTTGGTGATCACCAGTACACTCAATATTTAAAAAACATTATGTGAAATCTGACGTATAAATTCATTTATAGTTTGAAAAGACCGAAGGAACATTACATTATATCCCTAATGATTAGATATTTAATTATCAGTTTAATCTCCATGTGGTGTTGCGATTTATTTTAATGTTTATAAATACTCTCTGATAAATGTTTAATGGAATGTGATTCCGGATGATATTAGTATTCTCCCTTTAGATATATTTGTTGTAATAATTTTAATGGAAAATATATATCTACATAGATAACATATTAATTATATAGGTATTGAGATAATACTTCCCATTCAAAATCAACCCATGATCATTTATCGAGGTAAGGGAGTCTATGAGCTCCATATAGAAATTTCACTATTTATATTGGCCTTAAATCCCAATCATGTAGTGTATTTACCTAAAATATATTGGAGAAACTTTGTAGTTTACTATCTTCTAGTTATGAATAAAATCATTATTGTTTTTAACGATTATTTTTCTTATAATGGTTTAAACATTCATGTTGTCGAAATTTTATTTTCCCATGGTTTTTGGGTGATGTGGATGATTTTGGAGAAGTTTATTGATACTTGGAGTTATTTTGAAATAATTCTATACAAAATTTTAAATAGTAAGGATGGATGAAAGAAGTGTTGGACTTGGTTTCCCCCTTTCCAAAAAATAATGGCTATAAATGGCTATTATATCTACTCTAGAATCCATTATGAGGCCACAATTTCATGGGTTTGGGAAATTCACCATAGTGAATAAGGTTTCAAGATGAATTTATATGATCGTCGTGGCTTGGAACAGGGCATGGTGAAATCCCCTATCACGACCCGTCCCCCGGGGCCTATGTTGTGACTACCCCAAGCCCGCCTTCCACAGTTTAGGGGATGGTGAATAGCATGGGAAAATCAAAACCCATAAATGGGAAGACATTTCCTTAGAACATTAACATAGAGATACATGGAACATTGTGCACAAGTAAAACACAACAGACATAGAAAAGATCACCCACTACTAAAACCCACCAATAAGAGTAAAAGTAAGTACTAAAATTGAAAGGGCTAGTATACAAGCCCAATAGGATATAAAGTACAGGTCAAATGTGAAAAACGTGCTCTAAAGGTTGTCCACCAAGGATCTTATATGAAGGGTAGGTAAAGCTCATAGTCTGTCATCACTGCCACCCACCATGTATATGGATCACCTATGAGCACCATCTTGCCCTAGCTCCCCATGTCTCAGTCATGCTATTCATTGTCTTCACAAGACACAACATGGTGCGGGCGAAGCCCAGGAAGTGGTGATTATAACAATACTCAGTAGAGACCCCGAGACCCTCTAAGGTGTCTCAGAATTCTATAAAGGAAAAACTAGAAATCAATATCTCAATCAGAATGCATAAATTAAGACTTCTCACCCTAGGTATACACCATAGAAAAAAGGAATAAAGATGATTAGTCTTGAGCTAGAACATGTTATTCTGTTGAGTGGTTCTACTACTGATCCACGAAGGGTCGTTATACTATCGTTCAAAAAAGATTCACTCTACTGCCGATCCATAGTCGGTTTCTCTACTACCGATCCATAGAGGTTCATACGACCATCTATCCACTAAAGGACGCTCTCATGTTGATCCCCAAATGGTTACTTTTATGCCTATCCATGAAGGGTCACTTCTATTCTTGATAGCCAGCCACTGGATTCCCGCACTTAGTGCGCTTGAGTCTTATAGTTTTTTCTCCTCAAGATATCAGTCATACCTCAACTGACACTATTTCCCATGAATAAGTAACCGAATGGAAAATCATGTCATAAGGATTCCAATGCGACAGATGGTGAGTCAATCAGACACCTGATCCGTAAGATATAAGAAAAAAAGGTAAATAGGGCCCAGTTGGATTCGAGCCTGATCCAACCCGAACGTACTCAGATTATACCAAAACCCATTTATATTATCTCAAATGGACCATTTATTCCCATGGGTACCAATTCCACAAACTTTACATTAATTGGATGCTCGGTTTGTGAGATACTCAGGTTTTAGTGAAATAGGACAGGTCGGGTCCGGTTCTCATAGCTGTCCAGCCCGGTTGTCCCATTGGGCCTGCAGGTCCATCCCACCTAGAAAAACCATCCTAAAACTGGGCTGGTTGCAGAGCTAGATGTGGTTCATCTAGATTAGCCTTTTGGCAGTGCCAACAGGGTGGCCCCCCTCCTCCCGAAACTGCCAGTTGGAGTCGGTTGTTCACCTCCAGTCGAGCGGGACACTCTGTTTTCTTCACACAGCACATCACTTCCATGCCTTCCACCCATCATAGCCCAATTGGCTGCAGCTCTTTCCCTCGCAGCAACTATGGGAGTCGTCGCGTCAGTGGTTACTTTCGCGGGCCACCAGAGATGCTCTGGTGCCCATTTTCTTTTCCAACTACGCCTACTGGACTCTTGTTTCATTGCCCTCACTATGAATCCCACAAAATCACTTTGTCACCATGTTTCTTGGTCACCCATGAAGAATACATGAAACCCAAGAGTGTGGAGGTTCTATGCCTTGTATTTATTGTCTTTCACACTCCACATTAGGGTTTAATTAACGGACAAGAATAATAATAATAAAATGATTAAAATTATCCAAAAATTAAAACCCCCAACAACCACTCTAATTAAAAAATGAAACGTGGATCAAAACATTAGTCAGTTAATCCATATTCATTGTATCTTCCATAAATGAAATTAGAGGAATCATAAAACATATATAAATCAATTTAATTTCTATACCTGGATTCATTGGAATCCATTGCATATTAAGGAAGGAATCCGAATTTGAAGATGTCTGTTGTTGTTCGTCAATGTTCGGTCCATATACTCCAATGTTTGTTGATGTGTCACCATTCTTCATTAGAGGGTGATGTCATTGGGATTTTTTTAGGGCTTCATCATACTATTTTTCAATTCCCTTTCCAAAGGATTATTTAATAAATGAAATAATCCTCCACATTCTGTTCATTATTATGATTAATTAATGAATCTTAATAAATGATCCTATTAAACACACGGGTGTTTGGGTTTCACAAAAAAATGGATGATTCATTAAATTCGCCTCATTTATTGACCGTTATTACACCGTAGTTCCTCAAACTACCATTCTTCGGTGGGTGAAAAAGAATAAAATAACTTATTGTTATTTTTTTTTCAAAAGTCCAAAAAATAACATTTTGGTCCGAAACATTTCGTTCGATATTATGATTTTACTAACTGAATCTCGGTGCTGTGAATACAACAGTGCCCATGGAATTTCAATCCAAGAACCAGTTCAAAATATTAAAATTTCATCATGCACGTCTACTATACGTACTTAAAAAAACATCCAAATTATGTTCTGGGCTCTCTGAGCCTCAGAATCACATACCATCCATCTTTAAATTCTCTTAATAATTCCATATAAATGAAAAAAATTATATGTAATTTCAAGGTCTTTAAATTCTCCCCCCTCAGGGATAAAAGTACCCAAAATCCACAACAAGTGCTATGGAAACAAATTGGGGTGCTGAGTGCGAATCTAATTCTCCCGCTCCCATGTGCTCTCCTAGAGGTTCCCATACTGCCACAAAACTTGTACTAGAAGGATCAACCATCCATAAAGTAAAAGCTTCTTTCGATCCTCTAAATCTACATGGAACTCTGAAAAAGTCTCCCATCATCTATTTCTAGCTCTCCCCATTCAATGATGTGCAACAGATCTTGCACGTATCTCTTGAGCTACGACACAAGGATATAATTATGCACTCAGTGCTTCTGTGGGGGAATAACTAAGTAGTATTCCACATCACCAACTCTTCTTAGGATCTCCAAATGTCTGATAAACCTCAGAGATAACTTTCTGTCTTGCCAAATCTCTTTAGTCCACGATGAGGTGAGACCCGTATAAAGATATTGCCTCCCTCCTCAAACTCCTAGGGTCCTCATCTTCTATCAGTATAAGACTTATGCCTACTCTATGTAGTCTTCATCTTCTCCTGAATGATCTGCACCATCTCAGTGGTAGACCGTACCAACTTTGGACCCATTAGTTCTAACTCCCCTAGGTCTATCCAGCATAGAGGTGATCTACCTGGTCACCGATATAAGGCCTCAAATGGTTCCATGCTGATGGGGGAGTGATAACTACTGTTGTATGAGATCTCCACCAGTGGTAGGTGGTCCTCCCAAATACATCCAAGATCAATGATGCAAGCACGAAGCATGTCCTTCAGTGTCTGTATAGTCCTCTCCGTCTGACCATCTCTCTAATGATGAAAGGCAGTGCTCAAGCATAGTTATGTCCCAAATTCCTTCTATAATCCCTTCTACAAAAGGGATGTAAAATTATCATCATGATCTAAATGATCATTAACGATACCCCGTGAAGCCGTACTACCTCCAGGACATAGAATAGTCCCAAGCCCTGTACTAACCCCTGATCAAAGATGGGTAAGAAGGGGGAAAAATTGGTGAGCTAGTCAATGATCACCTTGATAGAGTAATGGACCCTAGATGTATGTGGTAGCCTAGTCACAAATTCAATTGAGATACCATCTCATTTCTACTCTAGTATCTCTATTGGTTGAGTCATGATAGCTGGAACCAGTTACATGACCTTCACTAGCTAACAAATGAGGCATCGTGAAACGAACTCTACCACTAAATTCTTCATCCCTGGCCAACAGTACTGATTTCTATGATCCTGGTACATCTACGCCACCCCAGGATATACTGAAAAAGGGTATTTATGGAATTCCCTCATCACCTCATCCCAAAATAGCAATGGTACAATGGTACATCCTATAAAAAGGATGATGTGATCCCCACCTATCAAAAATCCATAGTAGCATATCCTGAGGATATCTAAGCACATCAGGCCTCACACTCAATGTCCGCAAGATGTGCCTCTCAAACTCACTGAATGAGTGGGGGGTGATCATCATAGACTGGAGGTAAGATACTCCAACACTATCCACAAAGGTTATCTGCAAGAAGGATATCTTCTGTGTCACCTCACACATAAACTGTAGTCCGGACCTCTTGCTGAGTGCGTCTTCCACTATGTTTCCCTTTCTAGGAGTGTAGACTATCTGAAATTCATATTCCTGGAGGAACTCCAACCATCCCCATTGTCTCAAGTTCAGTTACATCAGGGACAAGATATACATGAGACTATTGTGATCGGAGTCAACAACAAAACATTCACCCATCAAGTAGTGTCGCCACATATTCATCACAAAACCACTTCTTCTAACTCCGGTTTATGATTCACATAGTTCTTATCATGTTACCTCTAATTTCGTGATCTATATGCGATTACCACTTTCTATTGCATCAGTACACTTCCCAGTCCAGTCCCAGATGCGTCACAGTAGACTAAAAATCCAATGCACTCTTCTAGTAGCCTCACGATGGGGGCACTCTTCAGTATCTACGTAAACTGATGGAAACTGTGTTGGCATATCTCCATCTATACAATGTGTTTTTCCTTTGTCAAATATGACAATGGTGCTGCTACCCTGGAAAAGTCTGGTAAAAATATCTGTTAGTAACCTGCTAACCCCAAGAAACTCCACACCTTAGTCACACTCCTTGGTAGCTCCCAAGTATGAACTGCCTCTATATTTTCTAGATCCATCATAACTGAAGACTCTGAGACAATGTGTTCTTGAAAGTGAAATTATCGTATCTAAAACTGGAACATTTAAAGAGTTCCATAATGCTGGTTCTCTCAGATTGTATTAAGTAGTATTCACAAGTGTGATGTTTTCCTCTTCCGATGTCGAATACACCAAGGAGTCGTCAATTAAAACCACCACGAAGTGGTCGAGGTAAGGCTGGAAGATCTGTTTCATGAGTCCCAGGAACACTGCTGAAGCATTGGTCACACTAAAAGGCAGCGCCAAGAACTCATAGTTCCCATACCAGCATCTGACGGTTGCCTTCTATACGTCCTCATCCTGTACCCGATGTTGATGATAGAATTATCTGAGTTCTATCATCGAAAACCACCTTGATCCCTTTAGATGGTCAAAGAGATCATCAATCCTTGGCAGAGGATACTTTTTTTCCCGGTCACCTGGTTCTGGCGCTGATAGTCGACACAAAGCCTCAAACACCCTTCTGCCTTCTTGGAAAATAAAATTTGGGTTTCCCATGGGGAAACATTCGGTATTATGAACCCCCTTCTCTCCATGTACCCCAACTGCACCCTCAAATCATGAAGTTCCATGGGAGCGATCTGATATGATGGTGTAGATATCAGTGTCTTCCTGGGGTATAGTTTTATGTAGATGTCTACCTATTTGTGTGGACATAGTCTCAAAACAGCATCAGAAAATACATCTGTATACTGGTCCACCACAACAGGATTTCTCATACTCCCCTCGTCAAGTACCCTGAGGGTAAGGCAAACTAAATGATGAGTTATCGGATGAACCCTCCTTCAAGAATGTCCATAATGTGCTAAAAAGGTTCCCTTCTTGCCAGTGAAGGAAAAACTAGTCCTATCCTCACTGTCACACCACACATTGCACCAAAAATAGTCGATCTGATAATGGGATGTGGATATCCAGTCCACACCCAAGATAATGTCATAAGGCCTTGATGCTACTACTAGGAGATCCCAGTTGAAGATATTGCCTCCCAGAGTAATCTCACACTGCCTTCACCAATGTGTAATAATTGAATACTCTTCCATATGAGTCTCTAACTGTAAGGATCGATCCAATTTATCCAGTGGAATCTCCGAGCTCCAAACGAGAGTCGTGGAAATGAATGTGTGACTAGAATATGTGTCTATAAGAACTGCAGATAAGGTGGAGTTCAGAAATCATAGCTAGAATCATCTTCATAGTGTCGTGGTAATAGGCCTCTCCCACATGAAGCTAAGCTCATCCATATCCACCTTCTCTCTATGGTCGGGGTGGACTACCTGGGGGTGGTGGTGGTAGTACCTCAAACCACCGCCCATTTCCAGATGCACAACCTGCTCCTCATCCACGTCTGCTACCCAATGAACCTCCACATTCAATCACCTACTACTATATTGGTTGTCCCTCAATAGTTTTCAGATCTAGAGCATTGAGGGTTGGGCAGTCATGATCCATGTGTCCTTTCCCTCCACACTAGTATCACAATATTCTCTTCTTCTAAACTCCGATTCCTTGTGACTTCCAAACATATGACCCTACATCCTTCAGTCATCCTCCAAAAGTTCTGGACCACATAGACCTCGGCGTCATCTGCCTACTGCATGCGGCAGATGACATGGTTTCCTATCATCCGGTGGTGGATCTCACCATCAGTGCGTTCTAAGCTAGGAAGCTCTCCACCAATATTACTTGCTCTAGCACTCCAAACTGCATCAGGATGTTGAGCAATCTCATCAACACTTTGACATCTCATCTTATTCCTTTCTCAAAGGTTCGAGCCTTGAAGAAAGGGTCTAGTACCATGTCGGTGGAGTGGTGAGATAGGTCAGTATATATCACCATGTATTGATCCACTGTTAGGATTCCCTATTGTAAGTGTAGTAGCTCTTGAATACACACAGAGCGAACAGTCATTGGTACAAACTCTGCCCTGAAGAGACTGTCAATGTTCATCTCAGAATGATTTGTCTCCTCTTGCGCCTAGATTGTCAGGATCCACTATCTCCCTATTGTTCCATGAAAGAGACTAGCGGGTAGGATCACCATCTGGTCTGAATGTGTCTTAACCATGCGTAAAACTATTTCCAAATCCTCCAGCTAGTTCTTAGCTTCTTGTGGATCTCTCTCGCCGTGAAACCTCATTGTCATTTGTCTCTGGAACTCATATAATGTGGTCAGTTGGCGGTCACTGTCCACCAGTTGAATTGGTGTAAAATTATTCCCTATGGGTTGTGGTGCTGCTGGTACAACACTTGAAGGTGTTATCACTGTATGAGGGCCCTTCAATGACGCCTCATCACTCGGTGGGCCATCATCGTGATCTCTCACTAGAATTTGGGTTGGTTGTCTAGGTGGAGACATCTTATAAAGAAACAGATGTGCCATGGTCAATAAGTTATAATGGGTTAACTGTTAAAAAATATCAAAACATTTTCAAAACACACACTGATAGTGTTTACATATATCAATTTGGAAATCATAACTCAATGTCCCGGTGTATAGATACATCGACTGTTTCCCCAACACTAGACTCTCTAACTATAATCTGAACACAAGACACTTAACACTATTGCTCTACTGAAAAACACAGGCTCTTAGTTCTTCTAGTAGAACCAACCCCCCTTTTATAACACTTTGTCATGACCCATCCCTAGAGGCCAATTCTGTGACTACCCCAAGCCCGTTTTCCATATGCCAGGGGCTGGTGACTAGAACCCAAAAGGCGAAACCCAAAAATTGGAAGGCACTGCCTTAGAACCTGTACACACACAGACATGGAACACTGTGCCAAAGTAATAAAAATAGAAATGGAGAAGTATACCCATTACTAAAAAACACCACTGATAGTAAAATTAATTACTAAAAGTAAATGGGCCAGCATACAAACCCAAATAGAAATAAAGTACAGGTAAAAGGGAAAATCGTGCTCTAGATTTCATCCACCAAAGATCCTACTTAAAGGGTAAGTATAGCTCGCCTTCTGTTGTCACTACCTCCCACCACGTTTATTGATCACCTCAGAGCACGATCTATCCTAGGCTCCCCACGTCTCAGTCAAGATTTTGGTCATCTACAAAAGACAAAACAAGGATCAGGAAAATACCATGTAAGGGGGAGAATAAAAATACTCAGTAGGGACCCCGAGACCCCCAATGGACTCTCATAATTCCCAAAATGAAAAACCACAAAGCATGATCTCAGTCACAAATCCCAAAGTAAAAGATATGTCACACCAGGTAAACAACTTAGAGAAAAAGAATGAAGTCGATTATTCTTGATCAAGATAATTTTATTCTATTGAGTGGTTCTACTACTGATAAATGAGGGGTTGTTGTAATATCAATCCCCAAAAGTTTTTTTACTACCACTACATAGAGGGACGCCCCACTTTCAATCCATAGAGGGCCATATTGCTACTGATCCACAAAGGGTATCTCTCTCATGTTGATCCAAGAAGGGTCACTTCTATGTCGATCCACGAAGGGTCTCTTTCATGATAATACAAAAAAGGTTTCTTTTATGTCGATCCATGGAGGTTCGCTTCTATGCTTGACTTCCAACTATAAGATTCCCGCACTTACTGTGCTTGATTTTCAAAGGTTCTTCTCCTAAAAATATCGTTCACACCTAATCCTCCATGAATTCCAAAAAAGAATTAACTCAAAGGACCTATATGTCTTTAGAATTTCAACATGACAAATTCCACATCAATTGGATGCCCGATCTGTAATATATAAGCAAAAAGGTAAATAGGGCCTGGTTGGATTCAAGTCCAATACAACCCAGTCATTCTCCAACTTCTGCCAAAACCAATGATGTGAATCTCAAAACAATTTTATCATCCCAAGGGTCCCAACGTTGTAGACGACATGTCAATCAGATGCCCGTTTTTTGAGATACTCATGTATTAGTGAAATGGGACTTGTCTAGTCCATATACAGTAGGGGTCTAGCTTGAATGGTGGGTCTAACCTGGCCGACGGACCGGGCCCAGAAGGTGGGTCCGACCCGACCGGTGGGTTCGGCCGGAATGGAACACCTGGCCTGCAGTTGGGCCAGTTTTTGAACCAGATATGGTGTGTCCGATTACACTAGCTGGCGGTGCCAACGGGGCACTTCCCCTCCTCCCAAAATAGCCTTTTGGAGCCATCTATTCGCATCCAGCCGAGCGGCCCGAGTGGGCCGCTCTTTTTCCTCCGCGCGGCGCGTCAGCGTCATGCCTTCCACCTGCTAGGTTCCAGATAGCCATGATGCCTACAGTTGCAGTCGTCCCCACGCAGCTGGCTCAGCCAGCGCCACCACACTGGTGGTGTTGTGTGGACGGTTTCTTCTGTGGGCACACAGAGATGCTCTGGTGGTATGTTTTATTTCATGTCTGTGCCCATGAGCCTCTTGGGTGACCTTATTCACTAAGAAGCCTAGAAAATCACCTTGCCACCACATTGCATTGCCACCCACATAGAATGCACGAAACCCAAGAGAATCGAAAGGTCCGATCCTTGTTCGGATTGGCCCGCACCCTCCATGTTATCATTTAATGAAATGGGCAGAAAAATAATCAACACATGTTTGAAATTATTGAAAAATTAATATCTCGCAACAACCACCAACAAGAAAAAATGAAAAGTGGTTCAACCTATAAGTTGGTTGATCCACATTTATTGTATTTTCCATGAATGGGATTATAGGAATTATAAAACGCATAGAATTCAAATTTATTTCCCTACCTGGATTCAGTGGAATCTATTGCGGATGGAGGAATGAATCCATGTTCAAAGAAATTCATTGTCATTCGTTGATTTATAGTTCTAATCCTCCAACATTCATTGATCGATAACCATTCTTTGTCTGAGGGTGATGTCACTGACGTTTCATCAGAGCTTCCTCCTATGGTTTTTCAATTCCTTTACCAATGGTTTTTTTAATAAAAGAAATAATCCTCCACATTGTGTTCATTATTTGGATTCATTAACAAATCTTAATTAATGAATCTATTAAACACAAGGGTATTGTGGTTAAACAGAAAAAGTGATGAGTCATTAAATTCCCCTCATTTATTAACCATAATTAAACTGCGGTTCCACCAAGATCCCTCATCAGTGGAAGAAAAAGTATAAAATAACTTATAGTTATTTTATTATTATTATCTGAGAGTCCAAAAATTATATTTTTTCCGACCCTTGCTGGTTGAAGTTTAGTTTCAAATTAGAAAATCTCAAATCTAAGAATCCAATGGGGCCCTAATAATTTCAATCTGATCACCGGTTTAAAAGATAAAAATTCTCATCCACAAATTTACTAAACGTAAATGAAAAATGTAAAAAATTCTATTTTGGGCAATCTGGGCCTTGGAATCATGTGATGTTAATTTTCATGGTCTCGTAAAAATTATACATAATTAAAAAATATATATGTAATTTCCTAGTCTTGACATCCCCTGTTATGGTTATCTAAACTTGGAAAGATATGAAACATTTATTTTTTTCATGGACCATTTCTATATCAAAGGGGAAATATGTGAAACAAAAATTTGGGATCTAAAATGTGATTTTAATGTGATTTTACCCACTATAAATTGATTCACACACATTCTAATTAATCCCATTTATTTGAAGATGGATTTGAGTGACAAAACATGTGGTTTTTTCTCTATCATTGAGGACACATGATATTGAAATTGCTAAATAATGATTGTTCTATCCATCCATTGAGATTATTAATCAATTATTTTTTTATTCAAACCATTGGTTCATAGAGAATGAAACTATTTTGGTTTAAGTTACCTTTCAATTATTCTTACTTTATTAAAAAAATATGTTTAAATATTTATTAATTCATAGAATTCAATCTTATGACTAAATTATGAGAATAGGATTTGGTGACATATTATGGATGGGTTCATTGAAATATTCAATCATTTTTTTGGTGGTTGATATATAATTTTTAGTTTGTGTGTTATGAATGTTGAACTTTTAAAAAAGGTATGGGATTCATTGATTATCCATTTATTTTATGAATAATAAAAAAGATTTGGTGTTTTATCTTTTTGGGTTATGGTTGAATTTAAAATAATAGTGACTAAATGAAATTAATGGGTGATCATTGGCTATAATTCTTTCAATTGATTATATTTTCTCCATGATAATTATTTCTTGAATATTTATATATATAGTTTTATATCCATGTATATTTTTTTATAATATTTTTTTTATAGTATATTTTGAAGGATATGTTGAATATTTTTTGGAATGTAATGTATTTAATTTTTCTTCCCAAAATAAATAAATAGTCTTATTTAAATTAAACACTTATTCATATGATTTTATGGAACTAAAATTTATTTTTTATAGAAGCGTAAATGTAACCATTAATTGTTATGTTATGAAATTGGATAAATAACTAGAATTTGGTAAACATTTTGATGAAATAAATAAGTAAATTGTTTTAATATAAATATTCTTGATTATATTTAATTAAACTATTTTATATACATGGAATCATGATTGAATAATTGTTTATATTTTTTAGATTATGCCTTAGGTTATTATAGTTATATCATGTGATACTTGAATTTTATAGTTAATGATGATAAAGAAAATATTATTTCATTAGGATTAACAGTTGGAGTTGAGTGATCTTAGTTTCTTTTGAAGGGTGGAAGCCTATATTTTAATGGTATATATGTCATATTGAATCTATTTTATATTATCCTTATTAACTTGTGTTATTTCTCATAATGTGACACTAGAAATGTAATGTGGTGTGAGCCTAGTGTAGTATATAGATAATGATACACAAGGTGGGGGCCTATGTATGTGTATGTAATTGGTGATATTGGTGATGAAATAGATACATAGGGATATGGATAGTTATGTAAGGAATGAAAACAAGATTTATTTATCATGTTGAACTTGGGTTATACCATTTCATTGATGAATTATGGAATTCATTCTTGTTATTGAATCATCATTAAAGGAATGATTGTTGAGTTTTTGGTTTACTTTCTTTTATTACCCCACTTCTTGAATAGATGGTGGTGAAAATTTTTGTAACCTTTTTATAGAATCTTAAGATGAATCATACAATACTATGAATTTTAAAATTTTAATTATTTATAATTACATTATCCAATGCTGTTCAACAATATTTATAACTAATATGATGATAATCTATAAAAACCATGGAACAGTTTGGTTTATGTATAGAGGGAAGTGGAATTAGGTGCTGATCATGATAATGTAACAATAAATAAATTTCAATGCTAAATATTAACACAATCAATGTAATGTGAAATTTTTCATAGAAATGGATAAATGAAATCCATATTTGTTTCTTATTGGATAAATAGTTCTATCTGTTGAAGTTGGGTCTCTAATACATGATAACATCAATTCAGCATAAAAATAATTTAATGCCTATAGTGTGGTTGTTAACTGTTGAGATCTTGTATGTTTTTTGATTTTGTATACTACCAAAATATTCTTGATAAGGATAAAAATAGTTGGGGGACTCTGGGTGGGTCAATTCCCAATAGTCATTGTTGTTTATGAATGGATGGATAACTACACCCTCTTTTCCTTCTACTATCACCTGGTAGTATTATTTGATATTATCAAAGATGGTTAACTTTCCAAAAATGTGTTTAGAGTGATGTAATGTATTTTTTTTTATTTCAAAAAATGTATCTCCAAATATTTTATCCTATGTATTATTATATGTAAGTCATTTATGGGTTATTATTTATCAAGGTATAATATTTAATTAAAAGGTTGTGGTGGCTCCCAAAAAATACATAGCTAAAATATGAAGGTGTGACATGTGATGATGATATTTTGTATTGGAGGAAGTGAATTATACATAATTCTATTTCTAACCATGTATAAAAAATATTATAGAGAATAATGATAATACCAAAATAAATTATTCATTATATGAATATGAAATATTAAACACATTATTACCTACATTATGTCACATTCATATTATCATCGAACACATATAGATTAATTTTGAAATAAAAGTATGAAACTATTTCCCTTTCATTTTAAACCCAATTTAAAGTATATATAATCCACTTATTATTAATAAATATATCTTCATAAATAACTAATTCCAATTTTTTTAAGAACAAAATTATTACATTTCCAAAATCTTGAACATATATGCTCCTAGAATTAAACATTACCTTTATCTACAAACAATATCACTCACATACTAATCAACATATATATTGAAAATGTATAATAAATAAATATATTTATCTAAACCATAATTAATAAAATCACTTTTTCCCCAAATTGATTTTCCACACCCAAGGTATATATATTTCTCAACATATATTACAAAAATCAGTGAACTCAAAGTCCGAATTAATCATAATTACCTCAGTATCAAACCAAAAACATACCCAAAATGGAATTTATATATATCATTAACAATTATCCACCCCTAAAATAGAATAATATTTTTTAAAAAATATATTAATCTCCCTAAATTCAAATAAAAAAAGATAAAAAAATAGTATCAATACATTGGAACTTATTATCATCCAATTACTTTTTTTGTATTGATGGAATCCAGAAATTATAAATTATAATTAAATAATAAAATCCCAAAATCTTTCGATATATTACACTTATTGAAATAAGATCTAAGAAAAAAGACCCCAAACCTGGATCCATTGATAAAATCATATTCCTTACACAACTTATTAGATAACAACTAAAATGTCCCTACCACAACCATTTTTAGTCTCATAATCTAATGAAAGTATTTCTTCATGTATATACCTATGGTTTAACCCCCATACCTTATATTTCAATTAAATCACTTCCATATATATTATATTTTATATTATCTACCTTGTTATATAATGTAAAACACTAAATATTTTAACAGATAGATTTTTTCTATAATTATGTTATTAAATGATTAGTGAAAACTAAGAAATTATTTTACATAATATCCTATAAGATTAGTAGAGACAATTTTCATGTTTAATAAATTTTTTTCTAACTGTAGAATAAATTCAAGTGAAATTCTTATTGCTTCTAATAGAGGGTGTACATTTGGATCATGATTTGGGGAATAATGTGAAAACCTTTTTAAATGCATATATTCTTAAATTTTTGGAGTTTGTATTACACTACTGAAATTACCGTATTTTGCAACAGGCTATTTGCGACGGGATCCCATCGCAAATAGACTTTTGCAACGGGCCCCCATCGCAAATAGCCGTTTGTAGAAAATGGCGTTGCAACATACATTTTTTAAGATGGGCCCGTCGTAAAAAATACCTGTTGCGATGGGAATTTTTCCCATTGTAAAAAACCTCCCGATTATATACATTATATACCTAAAAACCTTTTTGCGAGGGGCCCATCACAATTAGTTTTTGTGATGGGGAACTTACCCGTCACAAATAGCCTTCTGATTATATACATTATATACACATAAACCTTTTTCTATAGGTGTGTCGCAAATACTTATTACGACTGTCCCATTATCCCAGCGCAAATACTAATCATAAAAAAATATTTTTCATTTATTTGCGATGCGGCCCCATCCCAAAATACCCCGTCTCAAATACTAAAAATAATTAAAATATAATAATAAAATTATGATTAATGACAAAATTATATTATTATTATTATAAAAATAATAAAAAATAAATAATATTATTATTACTTATAAAATAAAAAAACATTAAAAAATATAATACTAAAAAAAATATTTAATAAAATTATGATTAGTAATAAATTAATATTAATATTATTAAAATAATAAAATAATAAAAAAATTATTAAAAGTTTCAATATTTCAGAAAAATATTAAAAATCATAAAATATTATTATTTTTAGTAAAATAAACAAATATTAAAAAATATAATATTAAATATGAATAATAAAATATTAAAAAAAATTAAATTATGCAATATTTCCACCAATGTAAAAGACAGAAGCTGTAAATAGTTCATATTATTACAAAACATGAATTCAAATGTTTTTAACATAAAAAACAAATCACTGGGGGTCGTCTGGAGGAGGAGGAAGACACTCTATTCCTAAACTACGAGTCAGGAAACACATGTACTCCATCTGCTCATGATAATCCTGCTGTCGCAACTGCTCCAATCGACACAGACCCTCCTCATGATGCTACTTCTACTGCTGCTGCCGCCAACACATCTCTTCATGCTGCTTCTGCAATGTCTCTATAAGCTCAGCCTGAGTTCGCAACTGCTCATGATATTGTGAGCCACAAGATGATGTCTCTCTAAGAACTCATCTCGAGCTGGAGGCTGACATCGCAGCAGTAACATAATAAGTAACAGGAGTCAAATGATAGATGATACAAACTACTTGGCCCTTATCAATGCCATACTGAGTCGCCTGCATCCATGCCGCCTCATCGAAATGGTGAGCACCGGTCTGCTCAGTCGTCTCTTCCAGACCCTCATCCTGTGTCTGAGAGGTCATAGCCTCATATGACTCATTCAATTCCATTTTAAATTTAAAATTGTGAAAATATTTTATGCAGTTAATTGTCAAACTGAAAAAATAATACTAACGACCATCTGATGCTGGTGATCACCTCTAATATCTCTAGTGGCTGGATCCCAGTACATCCTCCGATAAATTTCAAACTCCATAATATCAGGATGCTCAACTTCCTACATAAATATAAAATAAAATATTTACATTTAATGTTATATAAAATATTTAAAAAATATAATTACCAGATGCTCTCTATGCGAACTGAATATACGGCTACCAGCTCGATGTGTCACCTCCCGTATCCCCCAGTTTTGTAGTCCCACTGAAGATCACATCTGAAATCCACCACCCAACTAGTGTCAACATAATCTATACCAAATGTGAGATGAAATTTACTCTAGTCGGTGAGCTTTACACGACTGATAAAATTCTGTCACTCCTGCTTTCTTATTGACCGTCCTTCTCAAATTGTTCAAAAACTGACGGAAATGGTCACACATAGAAACCTTCTATGCCGCATGGATAGCATCGCACATTCTATCATCGATATGATACCATAAACCCTACAAATAATTTATAATATCAAGTTATTAATAAAATAAATTTCAAAATAAATATTATTTATTTACGTACCAGCCAATGATTGAACATGTCGCGTCACACATCAACGGAATTTTGTTCCCATGTGATCCATGGTTGAGAAAAATAATTGGGCAAGATAGCTCTCCCTTGTCTAATAGCTACATGCGCAAAACAATGAAAAAGGAATAAAGTATCAAACAATTAGTATATATATAAATAAATTGATGAAAGCTAACTAAAATATACAGGTTACCATACCTCTATTGTATCAATCAAAACCAAGATTTGGACGTCGCTTGGGGATATGATCAAGAAGAATTAGTTGTGTAAGACCACGCCCCCTCCGTATACCCCCTGAACCTCCAATAGGATGAGGGTTAGATGATCCAAAATCTCCTTCATCCAATGGTAGGTCTGCCTCCTGCAACTCGCGATATATATCAAGGTCCATCTGAAACAAAAAATGATTGTTTCTAGCAGATTGTTGAAAATAACTATTATATACAGATATATATTATTTATGATTATAACCAGAATTTAACTGTGTCAATGTTCATCTTCGTCCTCTTCTCTATATCTATCAATGTCGATGTCTTCATCTTCCTTTTTAGCATCATCAATATCTATATGAGTTTCAGTTTCATCATCTCTTGTCATTTCAAATTCATTTGTAACATCATTAACATCTTCATCACCATCAATCCTTAATTACGGGGTGTCATCATCGATAGTCACATCCCTTTGTGAATTAGATGGATTTTGAGAAGCCTCTTGAAAAATTTCAATTCCATCCACTTTAGCGGAACCACATTCAGTTTGAGTAAACTAATTTTCTCTAGATTTAATTTTTATTATGCTCCACCAATCACTCAAGTATCTTGAAGTACCACAATACTTTGCATAATAAATTTGATGTTCCTGTTTAGTCAGTAAAAATGGTTCATTTACTGCATGAAGACTTTTATATTTAATATTGATGATTCCATAATTTGGATGAACACGCAAGCCTCTATTAGTATCCAACCACTGACATTTAAACATTGTTATGTAATTCTGTCCTAGATAACACAACTCAATAATTTCATCCAAAATACTATTAAAGTCAACATCAGTTTCTATGTGATGTGATCCTATCAAGAAAAATCAACTATTCATTATTTTTTTATTCCCCATATGCATGTGTCTGAAATCGAAAACCATTCACCACATATGCATTATAAGATTTAACCATTTTGGATGGTTGGTTACTCAATATACACAGTCGCTTATCAGTTTTATCAAAATATTGAGACACCTGAAATTTTTTAAAACAATTATCAATATAATAAATAATAAATGTAATTGATTTTAAACCATCGAAAGTTTATTTTACCAGTTTTTGAAACCATTGAGAAAAAAAAATTTAGTGCGTTCTTAAAGAGTAGCTGCTATAATTTGTGGAAGTTTTTTCTTGATATGATTATCATATAACCTACAAATAAATGAAGTTTAGATATTATAACATAAATTATAGAATAAGTGATAGAGGCACTCACAGGAAAAATGATGTCATTTCTTCACAGTTGAGCAAAAAATATGTATGAGCTCTTTGACGTTCATCATCTGAAAGCCATCGTTCATGAACTCCACTGAAACCAAGATTTAGATGATTAAAAAATGGTAATTGATTGTCCATTTTTTCATTAACATTCCCCTAATTTTTTCCCATGCGATTGTTTTTCGATGGATATTGAGATTCAAAATAATGAGAGTAGAAAAAAGAAATTTCCTCTAGCAAATAAGCTTCAGCAATTGAGCCTTCAACTGATGCTTTGTTACATACCTTTTTCATCAATTTCTGTATTCATATCTTGAATGGGTACATCCATCAGAACTGTACTAGACCTCCACATTTATCTTCATGTGGAAAATGTAATATCAGATGTTTCATTGAGTCAAAGAAATATGGAAGAAATATTTTTTCCAGTTTACATATAATTACAGCAACATCTTCTTCTATTTTTCTTAGCACACCGTAGTCTGTTGTCACTGAACAAATGTCTTGAAAAAAAATGATATATCTTTTCTATAATTCCAAATCATATAATTCAACAAACCTTGAAATCCAATCGGCATTAGTATTTCCATCATAACATGAAAATCATGACATTTTAATCCAGTAATATAACCATTCTTAACACATCTGCCCAAATTGGAAGCATAACCATATGGAAGTCTCAAATATACAATCCACTGATAAAATAATAAGAGACACTCAATGGATAGTGTATAAGCTACTTTTGGCTTCATTAACCTCTGTGATCTGACATTTTCAAATAGTTCATGTTCTGGTCGCCTGCAAATTTGGGCAAGATCTAATGGTGCCATTACCGTATCTTTGGTCTTACCTGGGGTATCTAAAACTGTATGAAATAAATTATCAAAATAGTTCTTCTCAATATTTATAACTTCCAACATGTTGCGGACCAACAAATCAGACCAATATGGAAGATCCCAAAAAATGCTCCATTTTATCCAATTATGTTCTTTTCTAAAGCCATGAATTTTTTGTTGGTTTACTGTTGGTCCAACTATGATGGGAGGTAATGAAAATACAACTGATTTTAACTCTGTACCTGAGATCATATTTGGAGGTTTATCTGTTTCAATTGTACCTTTTCTGAAATGAGATTTTTCCCTTCAAAAAGGATGATCGGTTGGAAGAAATCTATGGTTACAATCAAAATAAAAAGGTTTTTCCCATTGAAAATCATAAAGGCTTTGTTGTCTTACATACAATAAGGACATGATTTCGGGCTATGTGTACTCCAACCAGATAACATGCCATATGCCAGAAAGTCACAAATCGTCCACATCAATGCATCTTTTAATCTGAAATTTTATTTCGCAGCAACATCATATGTATTAACACCATCACTCCATGATGAATTTAACTAATCAATCAATGGTTTCAAATAAACATAAATATTCTTTTTCGGATGTCCTGGGATTAATAGAGAGAAAAAGATATAAGTCTCCTTCATCAACAACCATGAAGGAAAATTTTAGGTAGTTATAAAGATAGGCCAACATGAATACTGACTACCATAAGAACCAAATGGATGGAAATCGTCAATAGAAAGACCCAATCACACATTTCGGGCTTCTATTGAAAAAGTCGGATGTAGACGGTCAAAATTTTTCCATTAATCACCATCAGATGGATGATTCAAGCTTTTATCAGTTGACATCTTGGTTTTGTGCCATGACATCATTGACGCCGTGTTCTGAGACATAAATAAAAGCTGCAACTTGGGTGTAAGGGAGAAATATCTCAACTATTTTATTGGAATCTATCTAGACTTCCCTAGTTGAGCTTCTTTATACCTTGATTTTCCAAATGTGGGACAACTATCCAATGACTCATTTTCACCAAAATATAAGATGCAATCATTTGTACATGCATAAAGCTTCCGATAACTAATGCCCAGATTAGGAACCAGCCTCTTGCCATCATAGTAATTTGCAGGCAACATATTTTCTTCATTTAACAATGTTTTTACCAAAGAGATTATCTGATCAAAACAGTTGTTTGACATTGCATTATCTGATTTAACAGCCATAAATTTTTCAACCGCTTCTAATTTTCTTATCTTGCAACCAGTATATAATTCATCCTCGATAGACCTCAAGAAATCATAAAATTCGTATGGTGCCAACTCAGGAGTTAAATCAATATCATCGTGAGTTTCTATTTATTGCGTAGATAGTCCTGCAACATCATGTACTAAATTTTGAAACCATGATGGATCCAGAATCAAGTTATTAGGATCTTATCTGGAACTGTGTTCACCATGTTGATACAAAAAAACATAATATGGTTGAAAACCAAAACGTAAGAGATTTCCCCCAACCTTGTCAATTGTGTCAAACGTTCTCAGAGCACATTTTTTACAAGGACGCTTAATTGTGCCTTCTAAAACATATTCTGGTTTTGATGATGCAAATGCAAATAAAGCTTCAACACCCTCAATATATACATAATTTAAACCAGAACCATTTGGATTTTTGTGCTGATTTATTCAAGCACGATCATCTAATAATGATTGATTTCGACATCCTTGTTCCATATTTCTCTAGAGAAAATATAAAATCATCACTATTTTTGAATAATTTTAAATTATAAAAACACTATCTAAAAAAAGAAATTAAATAATTATAACTACTTCTTAATAATTACCATTAATTATGGGCGACACAATTTCCAATGGATTGACGACTACTCTTTTGTCGGACGGCTCATTTACTTCAATATTTCTCACACTCAAATCAGAATGAAGAATCTGGTCCGAGGTAGGAATATTCATTCTCGTATGCACGAGAATGAATATGCGTACCTCGGACCAGATTCTTCATTGTGATTTCAGTGTGAGAAAAATGCAAGTAAATGACGTGTCGGGCAAAAGAGCCTCCTTTTCGTCGATGAATCGTCTTCTTCCATCTGTCCCCACATGAAAACATGATGAAAAATATGATCCTATGAATGCATATCCAATCTCGTTCATACAAGATTGAATATGTCTACGTAGCAGCACATTTTTCATAATGGTTTGATTCGGTGAGAGTTGTAAGGAGAAAAGTCATAGAGCAAAAGGAGTGTTGTCAATCCACTGGAAATTGTGCCATATTCATAAAATTTATTAAAATTTATAACTAATTATTACAAATTATTACAAATTATTACTAATTATTAAAATTTATTAATAATTATTACTAATTATTACCACTTATTACAATTTATTACAATTTATTACTAATTATTCCTTATTATTCCTAATTACTGCTAATTATTGCTAATTATTGCAAATTATTGCAAATTATTGCAAATTATTGCTAATTATTGCTATTTATTACAAATTATTACTAATTAGTACTAATTATTACTAATTATTTCAATTTATTACTAATTATTACAATTTATTTCTAATTATTACAATTTATTACTAATTATTACTAATTATTA
Organism: Viscum album; assembly: GCA_963277665.1. Lineage (NCBI taxonomy): Eukaryota > Viridiplantae > Streptophyta > Magnoliopsida > Santalales > Viscaceae > Viscum > Viscum album. The sequence continues at coordinate 1,849,472,585 of OY728150.1, forward strand.
CAATTTATTACTAATTATTACTAAATATTACAATTTATTACTAATTTAGAAATACTTAGAAATACTTAGAAAAATGAAAAATGCTTGAATAATGAAAGGAAATTTGGTAATCATCATTGTGCAGATGATTACAAATTTTCCCTTCACTATCCATGTAGTTTTCATTTACGAATTATTATTAATAAAAAAATAATATTATCAATATTTAGGAAAAAAATATTAATATTATTAAAATATTAAAAAATTTATAAAATATTAAAATAATCAATATTTGCAACATGCTTTTCTCTATACATAACATGTTCAAATCTCAAAGGGTTGCCAATTGTCAGGTCATGCTTAATAAAAAGGTTGTGTCAACCATGTCCAATTTAATGTCTATAATTGTCCTTGCTTGGTTGATCACCATGCAAGTAGTGTTGCAATAGGACAACCAAAGTAATGTCATTATTGTCTCTAAAAATTATCTCGATCCCTTTACATAGATCATTCTTCCATAAAAATTTGAGGGGAAATCAATATCTTTCCCTTAAATTTTCAAGGAATAATGGTCTATGTAAAGGATCATGTGAGATAATTCTTATATATGAGAAGGGCATAATTTGGGTTGCCCTATTGCAATGCACGGTGATCAACCAAGCATATCTAATAATTACTCATTATTACGGATTATTACTGATTATTACTAATTATTACTAATTATTACTAATTATTACCAACTATTACTAATTATTACTAATTATTACTAATTATTACAAATTATTTACAAATTATTAAAAATTATTAAAAATTATTACAAATTATTACTAATTATTACAAATCGATACAAATTTTTACAAATTATTACAAATTATTAAAAATTAGTACAAATTATTATAAATTATTATAAATTATTAAAAATTATTACTAATTATTACTAATTATAACAAATTATTACAAATTATTACTAATTATTACAAATTATTACAAATTATTAGTAATTATTAGTAATTATTATTAATTATTACTAATTATTACTAATTATTACTAATTATTACTAATTATTACTAATTATTACTAATTATTACTAATTATTACTAATTATTACTAATTATTACAAAACATTACAAAATATTACTTATTATTACTAATTATTAATAATTATTACTAATTAGTACTAATTGTTACTTAATATTACTAATTATTACTAATTATTACTAATTATTACTAATTATTAAAAATTATTACTAATTATTACTAATTACTACTAATTACTACTAATTATTACTAATTATTACTAATTATTACTAATTATTACTAATTATTACCAATTAATCATAATTATTCATAATTATTCATAATTATTACTAATTATTCATAATTATTCCTAATTATTCCTAATTATTCCTAATTATTCTTAATTATTCCTAATTATTCCTAATTATTGCTAATTATTCCTAATTATTACTAATTATTAGTAATTATTCCTAATTATTCATAATTATTACTAATTATGGCTAATTATTACTATTTATTGCTAATTATTACTAATTATTGGTAATTATTACTAATTATTACAAATTTTTACGAATTATTACTAATTATTACTAATTATTGCTAATTACCACTAATTATTTCTAATTATTACTAATTATTCCTATTATTACTAGTTATTCCTATTATTACTAATTATGACTAATTATTACTAATTACTACTAATTATTACTAATTATTACTAATTATTACTAATTATTACTAATTATTACTAATTATTACTAATTATTCCTAATTATTCCTAATTATTCCTAATTAGTACTATTTATTACTAATTATTACTAATTATTCCTCTTTATTACTAATTATTATTAATTATTCCTAATTATTCATAATGATTACTAATGATTACTAATGATTACTAATTATTACAGATTATTACTAATTATTACTCATTATTCCTAATTATTACTAATTATTACTAATTATTTCTGATTATTACTAATTATTCCTAATTATTCCTCATTATTCATAATTATTCCTAATTATTCCTAATTATTCATAATTATTCCTAATTATTCCTAATTATTACTAATTATTCGTAATTATTTCTAATTATTCCTTATTATTACTAATTATTACTAACTATTACTATGTATTACTAATTATTACTAATTATTACTAAATATTACTAAATATTACTAATTATTACGAATTATTAGGAATTATTACTAATTATATCTAATTATTACTAATTATATCTAATTATTACTAATTATATCTAATTACTCCTAATTATCCCTAATTATATCTAATTACCCCTAATTACCCCTAATTATATCTAATTATGACTAAATTCTGCTAATTATCTATAATAATATCTAATTATTGCTAATTAACACTAATTATATATAATTATCAGTAAATATATCAATTTATTACTAAAAAATTTAAATAGAAATCAATTTAAATCTAATTTAATTATAACTAATAAACAACAATTAAATTTAATATGAAAAAAATAAACATAAAAAAATAAAATATAAATACCTAAAACATTTATATTCTGAAGGTATTGGCGCCTTCCAATTTCTCTCGTATAAATAGTTTTAACTAAAAGATTTTTTTTTCTTAAAAGTACAGAATGAAGAAAGAGGGAGAGCAAGATCTGAGTGATTTGAAAAAAAACGAGTGGGGTATATATTGGTTAGATTAGTTGCGACGAGGTTAGTGGCAACGTGTCTCCCCTCGGAAATGGTGGTATTTGTGACTGGTCCCATCACAAATACCCTCGCCTATATTAATAACAGTCGCCAATAAAAGGGTATTTGCAACAGGTCTCATCGCAAATACACACCTGCCGACATACTATTTGTGACGAGCGGCTTTACCCATCACAAATAGTATTTACTGTCGCCGGGATTTTGCGACGGGCCTCTTTGCAAATTCCCTCACCCACATTAATTAAAATCTGCAATTAAAAGGGTATTTGCGACGGGTCCCGTCGCAAATACCCTCCTACTGTCATTCTATTTGCGACGGGTGGCTTTGCCCGTCGCAAATGTTATTTACTACTGCCATGCTTTTGCAACGGGGATGCGTCCACGTCACAAATACCCTTCCCTGTTTTGGCGCGCAAACTACACCAAACTTAATATGACGGGTCACCTATTCCAGTCACAATTAACCTACTATTTGCGACGAGAAAAGACTCCCATCGAAAATACGTATATCATCGGTCCTTTTACGACGGTATATATTTCCGTCGCAATTAACCCATCGCAAAAAACCACTTTTCCCGTAGTGTTATTACAAATTAAAATTATTCCATTACCTTCACACCTCCTCTAGTGAAATAATATAATATGCCTAAATGAGGCTCAGACATTGCGCCCCCATTCTCAGTCCCAAAAACCTATCCCTCCTTCTTTTTAGAGAGGATTTAATAAGGTTTTGATATTATCCTCTCTATTACCTCCATGTCCTCCTTATTTCTTCACATCTCCAACATTATATTTATATGGGTTATTGGTGACCAAACCCTAGGTTTTTGTATTCTTGTGGTCATACTCATTTTATAATCACGTGGTTTTTTCGAATCGATACATCATTGACATAATTGTTTCCATGATTTTATCTTGGCTTAGAAATATATGTCATACAAGAATTTGAATTTTTTTTTTAAAATGTATTCACTATATATATTAGTTTAAATCTATATAGTATATTTCTTAAATGGATTGGTTTTTGAATTGTGTATTTATAGAAATTAAACTGATATTAAAATTATAAATGTTTTAATATTTATTCTTTACTAGAATTCTATGAGTGTTGCGAAGTTTTTCATGTTTTTTTAGTTTCAAATATTTAAATTTTTTTATTCATATTTTAATGATATTATGACATGGTCATGTGTTTTACCTTTTTTTTATTGAGAAAATATATTAAAAAGTTAACTACTTTGGTTTGTTGCATGTGATTTACTATTGTGATTATATGGTGATGGATTGAAATTTTTCTACCCGATATTTTCAATATGAACGTGTGATGGTTTTATTTTTGACGACAGAAATGGTTTAAAAATATATGAAATATTATCATTCTAGAATGATACGTTTTTTGTTAATATCATTTATCTATGTTATATACATCATTATAAATATTCATGAGATATTGTTATTGAAATCAAAACACATCGCTTCGTTGTTCTGGTAGTCCACAATAACACATAAATGATATTTTCATTCAATATTTGATGGTAATGAAGATGAAAAGGGGTTGTACTATACTAATAATTTTTTTAGTATTGTGTACATAATTATATTTTTATATCAATTTTTTATAAAAATATTTTTGTAGTTAGAATTAAAAGTTAAATGAAAACACTCAATTTAGGATTATACCTCTTCTTCAGAACACATCATTTTCCTTACACTTTATGCCTTTTAAGACTCCAATTTGACATGACCGAAGCCTCTTGGTAATGTTGGGGATGGTTGGGATGGTATTTTGGTAGATTTTATCTTATATAGAGTTATTATTTGGTGTCATGAGGATATAATATGGGGTTCTATTTTATATGTGAGGGGAGAGACACCATTGGAATTGGTAAATGTTTTAAATAACTATAATTTAATTTCAAATTAAAATTTAAAAAATGATATTTATTAGTCTAAATCTTTTCATTCAAAAAATGGGCCACTTTAGGATATATTTCAACCCTTATTTCAAAGTTTAAACCCCTATTAACACTTTTAATGATTTCCTCCGAATCAAAATATTTTAATAATTAATGGTAACTAATGTTTCTATTAATGGGAATGAGAAAATCATGTTAAAAACATCAATATTATAGACCATATCTACTTCACATTCCCATTTATAATATTTTTATGATTTATAAATCATTTAATAAATTACTACACATTATAAAATTACAATAAATTCATTTTCTGGTCTATTAATATAATTTTACTTTACAAAAATCCGAGGCCATATTTTTGTTTGAATATATAAATTTAAAAATAAAATTTATATTATATATATAAATAATATCTTATAATTCAATAAATAACATAAATTATATTATTATTAATTTTCTTATAATAATATACCTTATTTGTCAACAATTTCACAAGCAATATATTAGTGTAGTTTATGAATTAATGAAATTTTATCATTAGTAAAAATTTAAAAAAATTACTATTATCAAAAGAACCATTATTATTTAAAATAACTATTTATTACTAAACAGATAAATTTTATATCCATAAGTGCAGTTATCTAAAATCTTAAACCATGGGAGTGTAATTTTTTGTTTATTCATCACATAAAATATTATTAAATACACTATAATTGTAATATAGAACCATGTTGCCTTATATTAAAGTATTTGATGATTATGGTTCAAATAAACTCAAAAAATTAAAATAAAAAAGGTTATATGTTTTTTTTAATGTATTATCAAATTATTTTTCTCCATAATTACTTGATTTAGCATTACCAATGGGCTAAATGTTTACTATGGATAATATTTGTAATAACTAAATATAAAGGGCTATGTAACCAAATTTGAACATCAAGGATCCAAATATGTAATAAATTTTATCAAATTCATTTACTATCTATTTATTATATCTCCTTCAAAATAATCCATTAAAATGCAATGACCAATGGGTTTTAAAGTAATAATCATCTTAATAAAAAAATGTCAAATGCCAAAATTATGCAAAACATTGATTATATTGACATTAATTAGGATATTATTATTTAAAAGGATGTAATTATAGATTAATATAAATCTCAAACAAAATAAGAATTTGTAAATACATGAATAGAAGGTACACTTTTATATAAAATTGTTCCTTTTCACTATTCAATGGAAAATAAATCTTTTCAGAAAAAATAAAAATTTCACCTAATTATAATTTCTATTTTATAAAATAAATAATGATATAATATATTCAAGAAAATATTTCTAGAAATGGAATTAATTATTTACAATATTTTCAAGAAAATGAATTATATCCATTTTAGAAGAAAAAATAATTTAATGAAAAAATTCGACTTTATTATAAAATTGATAGATTATTTATAAAGATATATTCAGTTTATTTTTTAGAGCCATATATATATATTATAATGTAGTTACACTTTTTCATTCTCACCAAATCATTATTTAGGTTATAATGGTATTATTTTAAAAAAATTATTATTATTAAAGATCGATGGTGCAAGTTGTGTTTGTTATTGAACATAAAATTTTTTAAAATTATTTTGGTTTTCAAATCACCCAAAATTCAATAAATTCCATCAATTGAATTTTATCATGAACATGGTAATAATATAATTAACATTTGAAAAGAAAATATTTCAATACACACCTCCTAAAATGGGCTAATAATACACCATTTTGAAATTAGGGAAAGAGAAATACAGATTTATTCTCGAGAAAACATAAATCAGATTCCAAATTGGATAAGGTATGTTTGATGTTAAAATATATACATGGAAGATAAAATTAGTCTAAAAATAAATATGATAATTTTTAACAACTATGAACAATTAGTCCAATATCCGGAACTATAAACTTATAAATTATTTTTCTATATTTGAAACTAATAAGTATGAAAGAAGTCCATCCAAAAACTACAAAATGAAATGGAAGTATTAGATCACAAAATTACATACTTTCCATTTTTGGTTAATATTTTTAGAGAAATTGGAAAAAATATTATCAACATGTATTCATAAAATACTATTTTTTAATGATAAAAATCATCACCCACTATACCAATATTTTCATATTCCACATTAATTCCAAAATAGATCCCACAATATTCATTATATATAAATCCTTTTAGGACTGAAATCATTTGAAAATATTTTCATAACTTGTGGAATATGAAACATAATAATTGTGAGCTGAAATTATCATTAAGAGTAAGCCTAACCATTAACAATTGAATGTGATAATTAACTCAATTATGATCATTAGATCATAATGAAATAATAATAGTGAATGAGAATAACATAAGGGAATTCATACCCATTATTACCTATGTCATAAAACATAAAAGAAATCCTTTCCATAAGAGTAACATAAATCAATAATAGTGATCTATTTAATGCCATCCTTGGTCATGAGAAACAATTATAACCCGTATAAAGAATTAAAAAATTGTTTTTGAACCATGGGAAATCATCATCATAGAATCCATATAGAGCCATAATTTATTAAATAACTATATGGACTACATCAAATATAATAATCTTGAGAAGATACTCATTATACAATTAATTGGAATTTTATCTTGGGACACCCATATTATAAGATAAGCGGGCACTCCCATGATATATTTTTAGGCTCAACCATTTATATAACTTTTATTGGGATCACTAATGAGATTTAATGATCACAATAATAAAAAAATGATTTAGTGGTGGTTTTTTCCCGATGGTCTTCAAAAATTCCCTTAAATGTTTTTTGGGAAACAATTTAGCTCTTGTTTTTTAAAGGAATTTCTAAAAACATCCAGTAAATGTTATTAAAAAAATTATAATTTTTTTGTATTTTTTTCATAAAATATTTACATTGTTTTTTAGCGGCAGTTTTTCCAAAACCACCACTAAATTGTTGGAAAAAAATTACAAATAAAAAATTTAAATAATAATAATAATTTATTATTATTTATTTACAAACTTTTATATATTATTATTAATAATTTTAATTAATTATAATATTTCAATTAGTTAATATCTATAAGTATTAATTAATAATAATATTAAGGTGAAAACAAATCTCCATTAAGATGAGAATCGGATTTTGGCATCAAATAAATTTAACTTTTGATCTAAGAGTTAGATTTAGCTCCACAACAATTCGAATCAATGCTTATGAAATGATATAAAAAAATATTAGATTTATATTTGTTAATAATTAAAAAATAAACATTATTACAGTTTCAATAGTAGTTGGAAATCGAACTCAAACATCGAATAACCCAAACATTTGATCTGGGTGCCCATTTGGGCTCTATCACATATCAAATTGAAACCTAAGATGAGCAATATAACCCTAGTGATAGAGGTAAATCTCTATCACATATTTAAAGGAAAAGGGACCAAAAGGACTCCAAACCCAATTTTTTGTTGGGGTAAATAATTTTTTTTACATTTGAGGGATTTTTAGCCTTTCGTAGGGATTACATTCATATTTATATTATTATTTTAATGTTTTATTATTTTTCAAAATTTAGTTTTATTTATAATAAAATATATGCATATTTTGTTAAACTTATAGATAAAAAATTACTTTTATAAATACATATTTATATATAAATGTATTTTTAATCATACAAACATTATGTAAATAAGCACTTATTATTAATTTAATTTAAAATAAATAATTTTGGACCTTATTTACCTTTTAAAAATTCAATAATATGTATATATATACCTATACATCTAATATTTATATATAAATTAGTGTGTCTAAATTTAAAAATTATGTTTATTTTTATATTCTAATATATGTAAATAAATACACATATTTGTAAATATTTGTGTGTATAAATAATATAGAAATGTATTTTTATACAAAGATATATTTATCATTAAATAAAGTAAATAAATTAATTTATTGTAAAACTATATGAATAAATACATACACATATATAAATAATGTTTATATATACATATTGGTGTGTGTTAATAAACATATATGTATTTATATTTATATTCTTATATATGTAAATGAATATTAATATATAATATATATAAATATATTTATGTATATATATATATATCACACACATTCTTTGAGATTTCATATTCATTTGAGAGTTTCTTAATATGATTTTTATGTCAGTTGTTATTTTATACCTCTGATTCACATTCTTATTGATTCGATGGTGTTGAAATTGTTGTGATTTTTTCTCTTTTGGTAATTTATTATTAATTATATATACCTTTTTATGTGATTTTATTAATATTTGTTTAAATATTTTAACATAATTTTGTTTATATATTTTTATATCATATATGAGTAAACTTTTATAGGGATATATTTATATTTACTTATATATATATATATATTAAAATGTAATTATATATCTAAGTGTGTTTATATATATATATATTTAACATAAATGTGTCATTATATATATCTATGTAAATTTTGTTAAATGTATATATATATGTGCGTGTATTTATAGATATTTAAAGTCATTTATTATTTATTATTTATTATTTATTATTTATTTAAGTATTATTATTTATTATTTATTATTTTAATATTTTTTTATTTAATTTTTATTCATTGATATATTTTTACTATTAAATTATTTTTACATTACTATTTAATATATATTAATTATTCATTATTCATTATTTATTATTTATTATTTATTATTTATTATTTATCTATTATTTATTTATTTTTCATTATTAGATTATTATTTTATTATTTTATAATTTTATAATTTATTTATTTTTTATTTACTATTAAATCATTTATTGTTATTATTATTTTATTAATTTATTTATTCTGTATACATTTTTTATTAAAATATTTTACATTTATTATTATTTAATTATTATTTAATTATTATGTAACTATTATTTTTTTATTAGATTATTATATGCATCTTATTTTTTATTTTATTTTTTTATTTTTTATCTTCCATTTGTATTTTATTATTTATTTCCAATTTAGTTTTTTATCATATAACTATTCATTATTCTTTTAGTGTTAAATTACTAATATTTTAATTTTTTTACATATTTTATTTTTATATTATTAATTTATTATTAACGTATTTTTATTTACTTATTTAATATATATTAATTATAATTTTATTCCTAATTAACTCCCACACTAAAGATTCTGCCAATGGTTCCTAGTTAAAAAATAGATCGTAAACATGCAAAACATTACACAGGGACCAGGTAGAAAGACTAACCAGTCCCGAGAGGTGCATAGTACCATTTATTTAGATAGATACTATTGGCCATCATCATGAACTGCAATGTGAAAGTCCAGATAATCAATAGCCTTATGAACAACAATATTCATAGATGGACACCTAGGATAATAGAGTAGGGATGTCACCCATTGATCCTTTCAAAAAGAGATCTCCCCAATTCCTACCACCGATCTAGCATGTTCAAATAATGATGGAATATAGGAGAAATATTTGATCCAAATCTTAGAGATTTGTCCACCTTTACTTCCTGTAATGAATTCCCAAACCACACCATATTTTGATTAGGTATATTTAGCCAAATGTTATGTTCTCTTCGAATGGTCTCATGCCAATTTCACTTGATTTACCATCATGTTGTCATCTAGACCAAAAAAAAATAACACTTTCACCACTAAAAGTGATAAGGTCTTCCATCCCACTTAGTGAAATCATCTATTACGACCACTTTCCAAATGAAAATAAGACATCAACATCTATAATTTGTGTAGAACCATGTTATAAATTACCATAGAAGATAGAATGGGACGATTCATAGATGAAATAATAATTTTGACCAGGGAAATGTTTCGACCAATAGATATAAATATTTTCTTCCAGTTCGGGATTCACTAAGCCACTTTATCCACAAGATTATCAAATTATTGGATCTTCAACAGACCATATAACAATATATCCCCAAGATAATTGAATGGTAAGTCCTTCTTCTTGATTACCAACCATCTCCCCAACAATTATTTTCTTATACTATTAATTTTACCAGATGCTAATAAGATACTTTTTTTCAGTATTGGTTGTTTTCAAACACCACATAACTTATGTTTTGAAAATTCCCATTCAATTTGCATGATATCAGACTTTTTCAAACAATTTTTCATAGACATAATAATGAATACAATACATAGATCATTCATATAGTCACAAAACACAACGATACATCGCTTATTTATTTTAAAAGATGATTATCCCATGGAGGACTTGTTGACAATTCCTTTGAATAATTTATAATCGTTCTAGATAATGAATGAATATTTTATCAAAAAATGCCCCTGGTAGATAATAAGTACCATGAAGATTTCTTCACATTGATGAATGAAAATAGAATTTAAATATCATTAAAAAATTATTGAATCAAATATATTATTCACAATGAAAATAACTTTTAAAAACTAAAAATTTAAAATATATAGTTTAACCCAATTTGTTTGAAAATAACATGTGGAAGTTATAATTGATTCTCAAAATAAAATAATTATCATTATAAAAGAAAATACTACATTTGTAGATGTGAAAAAAACTCTTTTCATAAATTTTGTAATTTGAGTAAAATGTAACCAAGTTGGAAAAATGAAATGAAATTTACTTTTAAAAAAATTATAAAAAAATAATAGATCATGTGAAATAGTGTAGGAAATAATAAATATTTAGAAAAAAACATTTTGAAATAATTTAAGAGAACATTGATATAGAAGAGACTGATTCCCAAGATCAAAGAAAATACAATATCAACATCCCTTATAAATGACTTTATTTATGATTTATTAATCAATAAGGTAGGAAATTTAAATGAAAAAAATAAAAAAAATCATAAACATTGGATTATAAATTATAATTAGTTTTAAAAATAATAGCTTATGAATGACTTGAAAAAAACCTATAACATAAAAAAATCATTTTAGGAAATGAGATCATATCATAATGATTTTCCCTCATTGGTCTGTTTTCAATAATAAGAAGAAAAAATTTATAAAATCAGATAATAGTGTTAAATAATCAAATTAGGATTATTCAAGGTATATAAATTAAACAGTTTTTTATATACACCTCACAAAATAAGATAGAATTACATCTTAAAAATTTCAACCAAGGAAATAGAATTTGAGACGAATAATACTAAATAAGATCATATAATTTTATTGAAAATTATTAAATGGAGATATCATGTATAAAAAATTAAATACACAAAAAAATTAGATTCTAAATAAAAGCATTTATAGATCAATTCAAATGTAATCATGGTATTACAAAGCCAATGAAAGAGTGGTTATAACCCATCAAAAGGAAAATGGTTTAAGAAATATTTTATTAATTCTAAACATTCATGTTAATTCCCTTTTAATAAAATAATTCATATTGAAATTTAAAATATAATGATGTGTGATGGACTGATTATATAACATGTTAAAGGTGAAGTATATACACCATATAATAGAAACTAACCATATAACATTAAAATATGCCTCAATAGAAAATAATTGAGATGAAATCCCTTACCATGAGTGCTAACATTCTATATATATACATTAACTCTTGTATAATAATATTATATCCATTACATGATTTCATATAAACAATATTCTGTTTTAATACCTTATCTATACACCATTTATTTAATTTATTTAGATGAAATATTTAATTATTTAGTAGCGGATGTCCATGTTAGGTATTTTGAGAACATTGGTCCACAATTTCAGTATGACATCAGTATATTGACCACCATAAAAGTTGTTATTGTAATATAATTACATTAATAATTACCCTGAAATAATTATCATTTTTAAATTTCTATAATATTTTTAAATCCAACCCTTAAAATTTGAAATGAAAAATGAACAGTGTTTCATTCAAGGAGATGGTAGGTCGTACATACACATTAGTAATGTTTCCATTTTTCAAAAATCATTTTAGAAAGAACGTAAGTATTATATTATATTTATTGAATTATAATAATATCAAATATATAAGATTATATTTTAAATATACATATATATCATCCTTGTGATGTGGTGATAAACACTATTCACATTGTTTTTGGGAAGTGGTAGTCCAAACGTATGCAAAAATGAAATTATCCTTTTTCAGTCAATAGAAATATAAGACGCTAAAGGATATATTATATTTTGAGAATGATAATTATGTCTTTAATATAATACATAAATATTAATTCACTCATTAAAAATAGATTTGATATCTGGTGATGGAAAATGATTTCCATTGGTCTGTGAGGCAGTAATCTGCTACACACACAAATTATGGATTTTTTTCCCATTTGATTGGGTATGAATATGTATATATTTTTATCCATAAACTTAAATACATACTATTATATGTATATTGTTTGTGGGATTATTTTATAATCGTTTTATATGATTTCATAGTGGTGGATGATGTAATAAAATAGAAACTCTAGGTAAAAAATGGTACCACTTCTTCTAAAAACCTATTCAGCTCAACCCATTAAGACCACTATTGTTTTTATTTTTCCATGACAAAGACCTATATGACATGGATATATATTTTAGGAATTTTTTTCCATGAATGTCTAAACCAAATCATTCATGAGTGTAATGTAAAGAGTAGAAGATATGAACATTTATAAGATGGGGGAGGGGAATATTTAGAATTTATTAAAATAATAAATCTATATAAATATATGTTCAGTTCATAAAGTATAAAAAATAATTTAATTTTAATATTTTATTATTATAGTTCTAAATAATTTCATAAAATAAAATTTATATATGTTTAAACTATGTTTTTATAAATATATCTTCGTTTTATCCACTTGTTTACCACTTCCTCACTTATCATGGTAATAAATATTTTTAATTTATAGGAAAAAATATTTTTATAATATATCAGAAAATGAAAATTTAATGTATCATTATTTATATTATAAATTATATCATAAATAATTTTCTAAATATATGATTTTTTTGTATTTTAAATCATTTAATAAAAAATTTCTTTATAAAATGTCATTATTGTCAATATTTAGAAATATGAATTACTTTTACATTAATAACATTAAGAAAACAAGTGAAACATAATAAAAATATTATTATTATATTCCTAATTAGTCATAATATTTTATAAAATTCTTGGGACACATTAATAATATAAAATTATGATACATTTTATATTTTTATTATCATTAATAAGAATGTTCCATTAATTGAATAATTACTGTATCATCCCTGATTATGATTTTATGGTGATGTATAAATCAATAATTGTTTAAAAAAATATAATAATGAATATAAATCATTTATATTTCAACCTAAAATTCCTAATAAACCATATCTTCATTTTCATACAATGTTGAAAATATTATTTTTGTTAAAAACAAGTGTGAAATTTTTTACATTTATTAAAATAAAATGATATAATGGATTATCTTCATGGAAGCTTTCAATGTGACCATGATAATGGTCACCATGAAAACCCTATCTTCACTGTAGATCAGTGATGAATAAATTTTAGCTTTATAGATCTGGAAATTTGTGAGCATGTTTCTACCAGAATTGTAGCGATCCTTTGAATAGATTATTCCTGAAGAAAGAGAAGAAAAAAATATCTCTTAGAATATGACTAAAATAAAACAAATCAAACAATACTAAAGGGTTATCTTTCATAGAATCCCTTAAATGTTCACATCTGGACAAATCTTCCTCATTGAAGACACCCCCCCCCGGTTCAAAAAGTCAAATAATGGAGGCTTCTCTATAGATTTTTATCATGAGGATATACAAAAATGATTAAAAATGTGTATGTTCACTATTATCAGGATCATTACTTATCCTAAAGTATATAAACCATGTCTAGTTCCTGATCTAATGCTTTGAATCTCCCATTTCCATTGAAAATTCAATTGGAACCTTGTTCCAATTAGAAAATTTTATTTTAATATCATTCTAAGATCCTAAGAGGACATAGATATCATATGGAAAATGGGTAACATTCAAACAATTTATGGTTTTATTTTTCTATTCAAGTGGGACTTTTCATTCAACCCTTCACATATAGGAACTCTATGGAACAAATTTGAATTAGATTGTATAGACTCAACTAGGTTTTCTGGAACCTGAAGATCTTAAATGATATTACCTCTTGTATTTGTTCCCCCACTTGAGATTGATCAATGAAAACTAAATGGAGAATTTGGACTGTATTTAAGTGTTATGGTAGAGGCTATCTTGGACTCTAAATTAACACATGTCATAAGTTTCAATGCTAAGGACTTCCGAATAGATTTCAAGATTGAATATGAATAGAAGACCCCCTTTTTTGAATTATGAAAGATTATTGTTCACTCTATTTAAAAATATATAGTTGTTCAAAAGCATGTCATACGACCCACTGACATGGAATGGACTGATGTCAAGAGGATTAAAAAATATAAATGGCCTATCTTTTATAACTGTGAGCCCTTCAAAAAGACAAATGAAATATTGGGGAAAATGCTAGGTGGATGGAATTATTCATAGGAATCCCCTAGAAAATCATGGTATGGCTTAGATGAAGTGGATGATATTGAAACTAAAAAAAATTTATTTTATATGAACATTCTACATATATAATGGATATCTTCTAAACAACCACAATATTGAATCTCAGTGGAAGACTCTGTGTCCATTGAGGAGGATAAAATGGTTGACATGAATGTAGTTTTAGGAACTCCATTGGACAACATTCATCAATCCTTAGTGGATAATTCCCCTTCTCTGGAGGCTAAAAATGTGGACTCTCTCTCTCTCCAAATATTATAGAGGCAGATGCATCACTGAAGTTAGTCTTGAGCCATTAAATACTTCTTTAATGAAGTCTATAAAAGCTACAGCCTCTAATGCCACTGATGGAATTAAGGACAACAAGACCCAAGATAGTGATGAATTTCCTAAAACTATTATCACTATATATAATGGTGTTAATCTATATCCATCAATTGTAGAAGTCATCAACATGAAACTAATTATTTAAAGAGTGAAAATAGATCCCAAGGATAGGTCGGTCGAATTTACCCATTCATATGAGATCAATGAACAACGAATTCAGGATTCCAACATCACAGAGGATAGATATGATCAATTATATATTTCCTGAAAATTGATTGACAAAGCTAATTACATTGACAAATCTAAAAGAATTAATAATTATGATGAAATTTTAAATACTATCGTGGAATATAAAAATTTCAGGCCTACATATGATACCTCCTTAAAGTGTATTAATGATAGTATAACTGTGGGAAACACATGATTATATAATATTGTTGTTATTTCTAAATCTGAAGAAGAAAACATAGTACAACATGCCTCGCTCGAACATGAAAAAATTGCCCAGGAACTATCCTCTAAAAATTCAGTTCATGATCTATGTAACCCTATTAATAAATATACAGGTAATTATAACATATCTTCTCTAAAACCTTTTATTCTCAAGAAAGAAGAAGACTCATTGGATAATAGTCCTAAATAGACTAGATTTTTTTGAATATCCTGAAGGAGGAAGAGCTCAATAACCAAAAATAATGGGGTTTTGACCACTATGTACTGGTTGAAATGAATATTTTATTACAGAAATTTTAGGGTATTTCTAACTCTCACACTATAATTTCATTAAAATGATTTATTAATACTCACTGCCCCAGAATTTATGCTATTACTGAGCCCAAAATTATTTTTCTCACACTATTTCTACCATGAATCATATTGGTCATATTTTTCTTGGTACCAAAAAAATATCTCATCTGTTGAAGAGCTATGGATTTTTACTCATTAATATTTACATAATGTTATTTTTTACAACATCTATAATTAGGTGTTTACCTGTGAACATGTCTCTTAGAACAGACACCTTTTCTTAACTTTTTTTATGATAAAAATATGTATTAGGATATGAGATCTCTCTAGAAGGATCTATCTAGTTGTGGAAAAATAATTCGTGATCTATGGATTATGGTTGTGGAATTTAATGCTATTATCAATCCTATTGTAAAAATGGGCATGAATCCCTCCATTATCAACTCAAGAGAATATAATACCTCCATTTAAGATAAAAATATTATTTAAATCATCCTCATTGATCCCAAATACACCATTTATAGAAGGAACTATAATAGTTTGGTTCCAACAAAACTGGATAAAGCATTATCTAAGGATAAAAACATGGGTAAATGGGATATCATCTCTAATATCGCTCCCCCTCTATTTACCCTGACTGCCGCCCCATCTTGGTTAGTCTTTTATATTAGAATAGGTAAACATTTTCTTCTTTTTAGATTCAATAAATCTTGGGTTTTAGTTTCATATTGTGATAATGCTAATAAATTATCCATGAATTCTATAAACTATGGTATGGGTTCTTTTTTTAGTATCATGAAATTATATTCCTTAAAGAAAATCTAAAAGGATCATGTAAATCCAAATTCAAACATATTGAAAATGAGACTCTTTATCTAGAAGGAAATATTACCCAAATTCAAAATTAGTCAACTATTTATAATTTTACTACTGATCCTCAACATGAAATTTATATCACAACCGAACATTATTCACTTCTCTCTATTAAAGATATCATTTAGAATCATATTTTCAAAACAAAATGGATCAATGATGGGGATAGAAACACAATGTTCTATTACTCTCTTCATAGAACAATTCAATCTTGTAGGAATATCACTTTTATAAAATTTGGTGACATACTAATTTATTCCAAGGATGGTCTTTCTTGTCATATCATCTCCAAAATTATAAATATTTCCAATGGGTCTGATCTTGATAAAGTTATTCTCCATGGTTTCATTCCTATCATTTTTAACAATGAGGAAATCAACTATCTTCACCATGATTACTTTTGATATTAAGATCCATGATGATATTTTTAGCTTAAATACATTGAGTTCACCAGAAACTGATGGTTTCACAAATGAGTTCATTCAACATTATTTGGATGTAATTTATCTGGATGTTTGTATATTGTTTAAATTATTCTTCTCCAATGGTATTCTTTCTCATGGTACTAATGCCCAATTTATTTCATTGATCCCAAAATTAAATAATTCTTATAAGATTCATATCTTTATACATATTTCCCTTATCAATAATTTTTATAAAATCATTTTTAAGATCCTACGAAATCGACTTGCAACCATTGTAATCAAAATTTTCTATTTGAATCAATTTTTGTTTTTCAAGGGTAGAACCATTCATCATTGTGTGTGCCTTTCCTTTAAATGCAGTATCCATGGAAAAAATATTATAGGGGATTCGGTGTTTTCATTAAGCATGACATCATAAAGAATTTTGATACCATA
Organism: Viscum album; assembly: GCA_963277665.1. Classification (NCBI taxonomy): domain Eukaryota; kingdom Viridiplantae; phylum Streptophyta; class Magnoliopsida; order Santalales; family Viscaceae; genus Viscum; species Viscum album. The sequence goes on from OY728150.1 coordinate 1,849,490,636, forward strand.
GATTAGATCTTTATCTATACAGTCCTCCATGGTTTTGGTATAAATAATCTCTTTATTTGAAGAGATAAACACTTTTTAACTCTTTTCACATCTCTATTCATAATAATTTCTCTCATAAAAGATACTTAAACTACCCCAAATGTGTTAGATAGGGAGATACCATCTCTTCTATTGTCAATTATATTATAGAGGACTACATAAGAAAACTTCTCACTCATCTTGTGGATCATGGTAAACATATGCCTATTTATGCTTCTAGGAATCTGGTTGTTCCCACTCACCTCCTCTATGAATATGATATCATCCTTTTTTATAAAGTAATAAAAAATATACAAAATCTTGGGGGTACTCTATAAAATTATGAAGGGATATTTGGAAAATCAATCAGTGGGATTAAATCCTTTATCTCCTTTAGTAAATGGTTTTTAGATGATAGATATGTCGACATAATCAAAGAGTTGGGAAAAAAATAAGGATATTTCCCTTTAACCTATCATGGTGTCAATATATTTTGGGCCATAACTAAAAGTAGTAATATTTAAAAAAAATTGAGCAAATTCAAAATATATATTCCTTTTATCAATAAAAATACCTATCTATGGTAGGATAAATTTTCGTTAAAAAATCATAATTATTTCAAAAATGGATTACACTTTAATGGTCCACAAAAGTCCCATTGACCTTATAAAAAAATAAATGTCTTCATCAACAATTCTTTGTGGAGTGGAAGAACCCTTGAAAAAACGAGACTATAAAAAGGCCTATGTATTGTAGAAACATAGCCAATGGTGGTCCTCGAAATAAAAACAATAATTTTTCAATATACTTTTCATGTTAGAATTACTTAGAATAATCATCATGTTGTCTCCATACCTCATTCATTACTTATAAATTGGTTCCATGAAAATTTAAAGAAAGGGAACCAAAATTATATTGAATCCTTAATCTAGTCATCCAATTTCCAATCTTTATCCGAAATTATGTCTCATTATATGTGGATGGTTAATAGATACTCCTCAATGAATTTTATGTTAGATAACTAGAGTGGATCTCCATGGATATCTATGGTTGATCCCAATTAATTGACTGAGAACACTAATTTTTCTATATATTCCTTTTATAATTCTCCTTGTTATAATATTATTGATGACATTATGCATTTCATATATAATTACACATTTTCTACCTCTAATGATTTCTTAATTTGGGAAACGTATCATAACGGATTGCTCGGCTCTAACACTTTTTACAATATTTATATTATAAATTTAGATAATGAGTTTCCATTGCTTAATATTATTTAAAATCCTTGGATAAACCCATAAAATATCACTTTTTGTTCAATAATTAATCACAATCAGGTCCCCATTGAAATTTTCTTCAAATATTTTTGGGCTCCAACATTGTTATAAATGCCAACTATGCAATCAGCATAGTAAATACACTAACCATCCTTTTCATTCCTATCAAAGTATTATAGATATTTGGAAGTATATTATTTACGCACATGGTTGTCAATTTTGGACATAATAAAATCCTAATTTCAATATTATTACAATGTAGACACCTTTTTTTATTTCAAGCACCATTTCTGGGAAATTGTTTCTGATCCTCTTCATATGATTGGGTATGACTAAAATTATTATTCCTAAAAAATAGAATATTTAGTTTACATGAAGGATGTTTGAGGATTTTTACTACCATTCAAGAAGTGGCTCTAATCTAGTAGGGTAATTTCAATAATTATATTACTGACAACAACATCTTGTGGGGGCTTAGTGTTGAAAGAATTTAAATTCATCCTTGATGAACTTTTGAAGTCTTCTGGAAAACCCCTCTACCATGTTTGGTTAAATTTAATGTTGATTGAACCTCTAATGGAATCTCAGGGCCTTGTGGATATCGGAAGTGTATAGTGACTAGCTAGGGGAGCTACTTTGTTGATTATATGGAACCTGTTTCTTTTCCATTTCATTGGAGGTAGAAATATGGAGCTTTATCCATGCAATTACTTTCATAATGAAATAAAAGGTTGGAAAAATATAAATATTGAAAGTGATTCAGCCACCAACATATAAACTCTTCAGAATTTCATGAAAAATATTTCTCACAATCTCACAAACATATATATGGATTTATTACACACCCTCATGGAGATCAACCATATTATTAAACATACATTTCAAGAAGTGAACACCGTAGTTGGAAATCTTGACAACAAGGGAGTTAACAATGACATCACCTATCTGGAAGACCTTTCCTTAGATCTACATCACGTTAATAAAAAAGATTGTAAAAAAATCAATTCCTTCACAATGTTGTATCTTTTAGTTTTTTAAATAAATGTGCACTAGTTTTCTGACCCGGGCAACACGTATTAAAAAAACATAAAATGTTATAATGGTCATAATCACAACCTATTAGAAACAAAAATCCATGTAACTGAATATTGGTAGACTATATATGATATGGAATTACCCAATAAAAAAAATTTAAAGACATACAATCAAATTATGGATGATATATAATAATTTTTATCCCATAATTTCTTGTTATACCCTATGTCATGGTAAAAAATATTCTATGGTTACTCTTCATATTGACAAAAAATAAAAGCAAATTATTTTCTAAATTTGGACCAATTAATTCCATATATGAAATCTATTTTTCATAATAAAAAAACAAATGGAATAATTTTAATTTTAAATTAAATTCAAATTAGAAAATGAATAACTATTTCTTAGAAAAAACCATTTTTAATAATACTATGTTTTTATACTAAAATAAAGTATAAAAATTAATTAAAAAAATAATTTTTTTAAATAATAAATAAATAATTACATTTTAAAATTAATCAAAATTATAAATTTTTTATGAAGAATCAAAATGAAAATACAGTTTTGGAATAAAAATTAGCATTTTTAATAATCATTGAAAATTTAATCTATTCATAATATTCTAAAAATCTCACAATAATATAATTTTTATATATCAATTTTAAAAAAATATTTTTATTTTATAAAATATTTTTTTTATTTTTTAATAGTTAATTATAATAATTTTTTTATAAAAAATAATGATCTTTTTTAAAATAATTCATTTTTATAGAATCAGTTGATTGTAATAAATATTTTTTTCTTGTTTACCATAAATTAATAATAAAATTATTATTAATTAATATATATATATATTTTAAATGGTATAAATCTTTAATATACCCACCAATTTAATAAATTGGTTCTAATTGAGACATTTAAATATTAAAATTCCTCATTTTATTTACACTTAGGATTATGTGTCGTACACATTATTGAACATAATGTCATTGTATAAGATTCACATGATATTACATCCTCCCTCATTTAGATAAATTAAATTATCAAAATTTTAAACTCTATAATATTAATCAATGATTGTCATTATAATTTACCTTTGATGAAATACCACATCCAAAAAAGGGATAATAAAACTTCTACTAGAAAGAGAGAAATTTATGTAAGAATGTCATACAAAATTATGCAAAACTAGGATTCTGAATTTTATTACATTAGATTGAAATTGAAATATGTAAAATGAAGGGAAATATACCATATAAGTATTAATAAATATTAATAGAGAACTTCATCTATTAACTACCAAGTGTTTACTAGGTTTAAGAAAAATGAAATATTTTTAAATCCCACACAAAACTAGTGTAGTAGTGGGTAGGGGTCGATCCATGGGGAAGAAATTCCTTATAATTTGTGTAAAGTGAGCGTAAGTGAAAGATAAATTTAATATAAATTGAAACAAATAAATAATTAGTGACATTTTTTGTGAAATGGTGGTGATTATGTTGATGGAGTGAATGTTGTGGAACACACAATATTTTTTTTAACACTCGAGATCATGGTAATGTGGGTGGATGTATGTGAATTTTATAGGGGAAATGGATTGGATGGTCAGATTATTTTGATTTTAAAATTATAATGTTTTAATTTTTTTAAATCTTCATTTAGGGAAAAGTGTTTCTAGATCGGTTGAAATGAGGTGGAAAATTTCTTTTAAGGGGCCAACCTACAAATTAATTGGTTCTTCAGTTTCTGAATTATAGAGCCCACTGATCCACTCAATTAAGTATACAAATTACCTACCCTTGCATGTTCTGTCCTCTTCTATGTTGGACCTCTATATGAATATTTAATATATCCTAGTAAAACTAAACAATTCCATAAAAACTTCTAATAATAAAATGATATAAACAAATTTGAAATTGAGAGAAGTTTATAACTGAAACAAACATGACTCTTGAATGAAGTAAAAACAAATAAAAATATCTCAATATAATTACTCAGTATTTGGTTATCTAACAATAATTACTACAGATTCAATATATATAAGATATTTTATCAAAATATAGTTGAAGGGAAGTAATAAGTGAAAAAGGATAAATACTTAATAAATGGATTAAAAACATCATCTGAAACTATGATAATTATCTCTATAGTTCTTATATTACAAGTGATCCTTCATTTATATATCCAACCAATACCACCTCTATTTTTTATACCCTTATACATCACCTACCTCTGTCATGCCCTTAATAGTCTCCTCCATCTCTAAATATATAGATAAATTAATATCATTTCATGTTTGGTTCATAGAAATCCAACTCCTTGAAAACAATACATCCTGATAGTAAAGGCTTCTTTTAACAAGCACTATATACCCTTATTCTAGTTTGGAAATTTTGACTACAGAATAATTTCTTTGTTGATTAATAGATTGATGTTTGTATGGACTTAGTTCCCTCTATCAATAAAGGTAAATTAAATCCTAAATTATCCACATAGTATACTTTCTTCTGGTAGAAATTTTTTTTATTTAGAGATTGTTAAAACCTCAATTATTTTCTCATATAGACAAATAATACCACATAGTAAATTTCCCATTTAGATGACTAATAACATATAAGAAGTTTTCTCGTATTTATCAATGATTCCACAATGATAATTTTCTCCTTCAATGTGATGATATAATTAACACTGAGTATATTAATCAGTATCTTAGAAATTTTATTACTCATCCTTCAGACAAATTCAAACATTTGAGAGTCAGTGAAATCACAAATATAAGAAGGATTTATTATTGTGTGGGTTTTCATATAATTGTTTTTAATATAACTACATACATTACCATTTTTTATACAACATCTTCCCATATTCAATAAATTATGCTTGGAAAAATTGGGAGGAGAAGCATCATGCCTCATTTGAGGATATTGACTTGGATTATTCGGAAGTGTATTTTCATCGATTTAGATTCATCATTACATGGCCATATTGTTTGTCAATAAGAAGTATCATATTAATTTGATTACAAGTATGGTAATGGTTTAATATTCAAATTTCTATTTTTTTCCTAATTCAAGATTATTTTTCTCTTTCTATAAAGGCAAAATTGGCTTAACCCTCATCAACACTGGTTGGTACCTCATTGTCCTCCACCATGAAAATAATCAACAGTTCATACATTTTAGTTGACTATTATGATGGTTAATTTGAACCATATGATTATTATGGGGTCATTATATTATTTAATGAAATTAATTTGTATAAAATGAGAGTGTATAGTCCATCAAGACTAATCAATATATTGTGGATAAGCATACACATCAATTTTTGTAGCACAATATATTTTTATAATATTTTTTCAGTCATCTGATGGTCAAAACATCTTTATTTTATCATTTATTAAATTTTGAGATTGTGGTCTATTTTTTATACATTAATCCATTCTTATAAAGTAATAAGATATCAAATTTTCAATTTCAACCAACGGTTGATTTGAGGACACCTCTTTTTGATATTATTTCATAGTAATCTATTCACCTTTGTATTATGATCTTTCCTAAATTTTCCCCACTGGGTAGATCCATAGTAGACCCCCTTTCATTTTTGGTTAATTTCACTAACTATACGATTTCTCCATGATATTTATAGTTTTTAACATGGGAAAACAAAATTCATAGGATCAATCTCATTTTCCACAAATAGTTGTTTTAACCCTTTGACAAACACTAAACATGGTAGCTAAAAATGAAATGAATTTAAATTAAATATCAATACAACCCATTAATAAAAACCACAAATATTTTATAGATGAAAGTGACTAACCCCATAAATTTTAACGAATTAAAACCCTAAAATTGATAATATTATTACAACATTCAATGAACACCAAATTCTTCTAGAGATCTTCCATACTCATAGATTCTCCATTAAAAGGAAAATATTAATTATCAAATACATTATATTCATGAAAACATATGTTGAGAAGTGTGATCGAATAATGCCACATCACACCACCACAAAACATAATCCACTGCAATCATGGGAATCAATGCTCATTAAAAATTATATTTAGAGATTCTAAAATAATGATGATTTTCTTTTATAGGTTCATCTAATTAATCCTAAATCAAATAGAAAACATAAAATAATTGATAGAATGAAAAATTCCTTCCATCTATGTGAATTATTTTCACTTCCCTACTTTGATACAAGGCCAAATAAATGTTCCATGAGTGTAGCCTAGGAAGACATGGCTATAATTAAATCTATAAGATGGAAAGAAAATATTTAACTCTCTTCATGGTTCCAAAAAGAAATGCACTACATCCAACATTATTGATACAAGTCAAAATATTTTATGATAAATAAATTTTCCCATTATTCATCTAGGCAAAATATTCCCCACACCATAATGGGAACATTTTTTAACTCATGGACTTTATTTTAATTTTTACTGGTAATTTTTTTTCATCATACTATAAAATGTATATATTGATTTAGCTCTTGTTTACAGAAACCCACCTAGTACCCTTTTCTCAAAGACTCACCATGGGATACCAATTTCTCATTTTACACCATATTCAAAGCAATTATATAACTATACATTAAGCTTAATCCCTAGTGCGTTCCATGATACCCAGTTTATTTAACTATCTTTATCCTCAAGATAATACTTCCCCATGTTCTAGTTCTAATTATAAAAGAATCTATCCTATGAAAAATCATTTAATTTTTGTTTTTAAAGTATAACAATAAATATAAAACAAAAAATTCCTCAACAACCTGTCAATCATAAAAAATATAGATATAATGAAAATCATCAATAGTGTCATGGAATTTTTCCAAGGAAAGGATAGAATGATTTCTTATTTTTAAGATCTATAGGTAGATAAAATGTATAATTATAGACTAAATGTATATCGAATTTCAAAAAATGGTGTAATTTTGGAAATGTTTTGGGTGATTTGATATGGAAAAATAAAATAAAATATATACAATAGAGAAACTCCCCTCAATCCCCAAAAAACTCACTATCTTCCCAAATATTGAATCCTAAGTAGGGAAAAACATTTATTTCCAAAAAAATTATTTAGTTGTGTTTTTAACATATTTTTTAGGGGGTTTTATGACTATTAAAATTATCAAAACTATCACACTTCCATTTAAAATATACCTTTTTTTGAAAGTGTGTGTTTTTTACTTTTTTAAACATACAAATAGATTTTGATTTTCCTCAAAAATAATAATTATAATCATTGAGGTAGATGTATTTTTTGAGACTTATTTCTATATTTGAAACCCAACTAATCATTTTATTCCAAACTCTAGAAAAAAGAAGCTATAAACCAAGGAAATATAAATTGCTTCCCCATTGTTTTAAAGGATTCAAGGAAATTCCACCAAACATTGTTCATAAATAAAAAAAATGAAATATATTCCCAATATTTAAAATGAATCTCCTTTTATGTACAAGGTTTCCTATTTTTTGTCTCATCCACACATATATTCATAATGATTTCATTATCCAAGATACATCATGACCAAAATATGGTTAAAAAATGATAGAAATTGATAAGAATTATAATGAAATTGCTAAATTTCATTGTGTGATGCTTCCAATGATTTAGTTAGGTAGATTTATCTAGTGAATTTAAGTTTCAAGTAGTTGTTTTCCATGATTGGTTTCCACATAAAATCAATGCCAAATTGTCTTCCTATGAGAAAAACCATCGATAAAAATAAACTATTACACAAGGGATCTAAAATAGGTACAAGAAGGTATAAGGATAATCATTGGATATTACCACAGTGGGGTGATATGTTTTGTATGTCTTATATAGGATGGTTTATGTTTCAAACCCATTTGGATGGAAATTGTGGAACCTTACTTTGGAACCACAATTGTGATTCTATCGACCATAACTTCCTTTAAAATTTTAAATTATCCCTTCTGCAGCAACATTCCAGTCCCACTCCATTATGGTGAACATCATGTGAAGTGATGGATTTGATAACATAATATATGGTTACTTCCAATTTTACTATGGATGAGAGTTAGAGTGACCATGGTATAGAAAATAGATTTAATAGTTGGATTTGACATTTGGTGTATTGTGATGTTGTATTTACTCTTAAACTGTAAAAAATCGTTTAATGTAATTTTGATCCTATAATAAACTCCCAAACCCACTATTCAATAGTATCTCCCATAATAAATTTTTCTATAACAATTGGATGTTCTAATAGTTCATCAATATGTAAAACTTCATGTTACCAATGACTCACTATAAAATCACAAAAGTGAACTGAATCAAAAATTCCTATAATTATATAAATAGAATTTAAATTGGCATCATTTTAATAACTTCCATATAAAAACACATATCCATCAAAGAATTTATGAACTCTCTTATTTAGTGAAGTTATTTATACTTCACGAATAAATAGTATCATTAGGGTTATCTCTCGGTCATGAGCAAGGTAGTCAACCTCATCAAGTATCTATTTAAAATAGTATAGATAAGTTGTGGTGTCTTCCAAGTAAAATGAAATGATCTGTTGTGCTTGATCGACTTATTCTATCATGGAATTATTAGTTGAGGGTTCATTATATTATATTGAACCAAAATGAATATTAGAAAAATGTCCCTTACAATTATTTCTTTCTTTATCAATATATGTAAATTACAAAACATTCTATCCATTAAAAATGATTCTTAATGTGCATGTGGCAACTACAGTTGTAGATCAGAGATAATTTTACCCTAAAAAAATAATATCCCTGACTTATTTTCAATTGTACTAAATTTTTTATCTTTGTTTTTTAGTGTCTTTCAAGATAGCTTTCATCTAGTTTATGTATTTCAACATTCCACCATTGTACCTCTTAATCTAGGTAAGTTGTTCTATTTAAATTCAATATTATCTATATATCCACCATATCTTTCTTCGTAGGTTTCTTCCCCTCATCAATTTTTTATTTGATAGAATTTTTTTATACTATTGTTTCTTTTTAGGAGAGACGACAATTGTGTTTTCTGATATATCTCCATATTTGTAGTCTTTCTACCATAATTAAATTGTTCCATATCCATATAATGTACGTTAATAGAGGGGAATTTATTTAGTGAATCTAAAAACGAATCAATGGTGTCCATATTTTTCTTACATTTAATGTTTTTCATGTATTTATTAGTTATTTTTTAGAAGAGTGGAAAAACAAATATATTTATTACTTCACCTAAAATAGCAGATTTTTTTTCCAACTCCCCAGTCATGACTTCGGTTAGGAGAAATTAAATATTTATAAACCCAAATTTATAATTTGTGGTAGTGAGTAGGGGTTGATACCTAGTGAAGGACATAAATAGAAGGTGAGAAATGTGAGACTATGTTAATGTGAAAAGGAAAATAAATTAAAGTAAAAAAACTCTAATGTGGTGTGTTAAATAGTTGTGATAAATTTAAGTGAGTGAGAGATATTAAAAAATAACTAAAACAAGTGGGAATCACATGCATGTAAGATGTTTGATATAGATGGAACAAGGGAAGTTGATTGTCTTGTTAACTTATTAAAATGTTAAAAATATATTTTCTGATATTTTTTTCATTATTAATAGAAATATGTTTCTAGATCTAGTAAAATAAGTTTGGATAATTATTTCGTGAGTCCAACCTATAGATGAATATGTTCTATATTTTCTTATCAATAGTTTTTACTAATCCGATTATTGAAGAAACCATATGACCTACACATTCTTGGTATGCCCTCTTATCCTATAGAAATTCAGATGATAATCCAGTATATACTAGTACAAATTAACTAGAAATCACATATTTCTACTACTTAATTGTTATTTAATAGGTTAGTAGTGAAAAATGATAAATCTCAACCACACATGACACATTAATGATGATAAAACATCTAAAACTAGCTCAATCTCATTCATTAATCATTATTTATAAAACCATTATAAAAAAGAAATTAATAAATTCAAAAGGAAATTAGAGTATAGGTGATGGTATGAAATTATATAAAAATTTTATTGCCCTCATCAGGGGCTATACCATATCTCCTGAAACTATTGGATTGAAATATGTAGTTCTCTTTTATCACTGTTTCCTCACGGATTTCGGGGATGACCTCCTCGACGGGAGATTCAAACGTTCCGATCGGTTTCTAGCGGGTTTGTTCGTAGAACCGTAAACATCCAATGATTCCACATCCGTTTGGACCCACTTTCCAAAGGTAGGCACTCATTAGCTTGTGGACTGATGAGGCTTAGGAATTTGCATTGGTCGAGAGGATGGGAGGTCGGACTCATCACACCATTTTGAGGGGAATTATTGACTACTCCGGGACTCTCTTTATAGATTCAAGTTATGTTCGTGAATCGTTATTACATTACCATGTATAAAATGTGCTTTCCTTTAGTTTTAACAATCAATGATTAAATATGCAAGAAATTTAGAGAATCTTTTATATGTATTCGAGGTTCTTCATCAATAGAGAATCATCTATATCTGTTTAGAGATTCTTGGTCAATGGTATCCTTCAAAACATTTATATAAAAGTCTCTTGGTCATTATGATGACCAGGCTGGTTTTAAAGCCACTCAGTGGGGCACTTGAAGTTTATCGTCATTCAGAAGGACAGGGATTATTTCAAAGTTGGGATCGAACCCATAAATGGGCTACCTACGTATCCTTTTTTTTTGGAAAAGGAATCAGAACCCACGTAGTTCGAGTTATGGAGTATGATGTTTATGATTGATGGCTCAAAGAAGAATGTCATAATTACTTTTACACTCTAAGCTCACGTGAGTCATGCTCGGTGTGAGAAACAAGAGGTATTTGTAAAAATTAGACAATTGTGCCATGAAAGATGCAATCATAAGAAATTGTTTGGGGCTTAGGTATGTATGACTGCCCAGACAGATGAAGGTTTAGGATTCACTTTTAGGGAGAAAATCCAGGAACAGGGTCCATAAAGGTATATGTGCTTTATGGAGATTTGAATACTCTAATCTTGGGGCTTACTCCTAAGGAGGATGCCCAAGTTAGGAGGGGATTTATGATTGGGTTTTACTCCTGAAAAGGAAACCCAAAACAAGGGTAAATTAGGACTGGTTAAGAGAAATTTTAAGGGGGTTTGGGGTTTACTCCTGAAAAGGAAACCCAAGATTATGACTGGGACTTACTCCTTAAAAAGGAGGCCCAGGTTATGACTGAGTCTTATTCCTAAAATGGAGACCCAGGTTAGGGGACTTGGGGCTTACTCCTAAGAAGGATGCCCAAGATTATGACTGAGTCTTATTCCTGAAAAAAAGACCCAGGTTAGGAATTAAGGTTTGGGGCTTACTCCTGTGGAGGATCCCCAAGTTTGGGAACTTTAAGAAATTGGGGCTTACTCCTGAGGAGGACACCCAAGTTAAAGGATTGTGATTAGGGTTACTCCTGAGGAGGATGCCCAAGTTAAAGGATTATGATTGGGGCTTACTCCTGAGGAGGATGCCCAAGTTAAGGATTCTCTCATCTTAAAGGATGAGGTTGAATGAATGAACTCTCTATATTTAGTGACATAAGGATATTTAAATCACTAGGTTTTGAGAGATATTCCACAGAATTTCTTTCAGATAAGGAAGTCAAATCAAGAAATCATGCCATAAATGGATTTGAAGAGTGTCTTGAAGACTGAATCTTGAAAAGGAAAGGTGTAATGGCTTAAGAGGGGTAAAATGGGCAAGATGGGCACCCAAAAAGGTAGGGGCGCACAAGTCTTGAAAGGCGCGCAAGTCTTCCATGGGCGCGCAAGTTTTGGTCGCGCAGGTATACCTGCGCAACACATGGTGTACTTGCGCGATTTTCAACCAGCATTGAAATATTTGAGCGACTCTTTTTTAAACCCTTTAGAATCCTCTTGAGGTTCTTCCAGAAAAGGGACGCGCAAGTTATATTGAAGCAAATAAGTCGGCGCGCAAATGTTGATAAGTTTCAACACTTAGGCCTTCTTTACTCTCTTTAGATCTTCCATTCTACGTAAGAAATTACCTTAGAAGTGTTCCGGAAGCTTTGAGAAGAGACTTGGGCGTCGAGAGCTTCAATCTGAGTTTCTGGAAAAAGATCCTCCTGAATGGGGGGCCCACAGGGTCTATTTATAGGAAAAAGAAGGCCCTGGGCGGTTACCGGGCTGTTACCACTTAGGTCGCGCAATTCACTTGCGTGACCAAGGTCGCCGCGCAAGTACACTTGCGCGACAGTTAGATAACATGCGCGGTGAGGTTTCTGTTGATCCTTTCTTCCTTTATTTGTTGATTTTTTTATTTTTTTCTTCAAAGGATGAATCACTTTGAGCTCGGATATTCCCTTTTCCGATCTTTAGATTCTGTGATGAAAGGAGCGTCAACAAAAGTCCCCCCCTCAGAGTTGGATCCGGAGAGAAAAGAGGATCAGACTCTGAGGAAATCGAATTCCTCCAAAGGAAAAGGGAGGCGCGCAAGTCTTCAGTGCACAGAGAGCGGCGCGGAAGTTTGCGTCGTGCAGGCCTTAAGCGCTCTGAGTGCGGCACGCAGATAGGCCTCCTGGCCTATAAATACACGGCCCTCACCTCCGTACAAGTATCCAGATTTCCGAACTTCATTCCTTCTCGAGCTCTCGCCGCGCACGTCACCTAAGCCGCGCAAGTCTCTTTTCCACTGTTCCCTCGCTGTCGCGCTCCTGTAAAGGTATTCGTACTTGCGCGGTTTAGACTTGCGCGTCAAAAACTAGCGCGGAACACGAAATACTTGCGCGCCATTATTTAGACTTGCGTGACTTAATGACTTGGCCATTTTTTCCGAATTCTTTCACAAATTTTATGAAAAATAAACCCATTTAAGAGTTTAATTTTTCAACTTTTGTGCAGATTCAATGGTTCCTAAGAGAATTGGAACGGCTGATGAACTGGCTAGCAAGCGGATTGATGACATGATGAACATTATTTTCCATGATTACTATGATATCTGCAACAGCACTCTCCTAGATTTGGCTAAGTACTTGAAGAAATATCATCCTAATTTTCCACAGAGCATTCATCTGCCTTTGTGTGGTCATGGTCATCTGCAAGGAGTCAATGTTCCAAATGAAAAAAATTATACACCTGAGATGCAGCTGCACTACTACTCCTCTATTTCGATTATGCTGTGCATTAAGAGCAACAATAATGGTGTGAACTTTCAAATTCTTCTTCCATGTCATTTCCTTACAGATATGAAAATGGCAAACCCATGGGCTGAAATGTTTTCCACTACCAGTTGGTGGAGAGAAGACAAACATAGTATTAGAGAAATATCTGAAAAGAGTACTCTCTCCAAATGGCTCTTTACTTCCAATGCTCCATTATCAAATCCATGTATCCATCTTCCAAGTCTCTTGGACAGAAACAGAGTCACTGTTTGATCAGTAGAAAATTTTCTCAAACCGCACTCAAGAACATCCTTTTACAATTGTTCCAAGAAGAGCTGGTATCACTGGCACTCTTATTGTATCCAGTTGAATGAATGAATTCCAGGTGGTTGCTGATGAAGCTCAGGATGCCGTAAATCAAATGAAGTGTTATGTTGAAAGCCACATGTAATTCTTGAAAAAGTGAAGAGACTCCAGTCTGTGGATGTCCTTCTAACTCTTGTGTATCAATGAAAAACACTTTTGTCTTCAATCATTTGTACCTGCATTCTTTCATTACCTGCTTCAAATTTACTTAATCCAATGGGCCTAGTAAGCATAGTTTGATTTTTACTAGGATTATTACAAATAATCCTACAAACTTTGAACTTTTTAATTGCTCAATATTACCTAAAATACACATAAATGTCTATTTAGTGAGCTGGAACTTGACTTTTATTCAGAGTTCCTTTGTCTTTTGTGGGCAGTTTAAAGTCATGCATGCTGGATATAAAGGGGCTAATGTTTAAGGTCAAAATAGCTTTGACCGAAATGGATTAAAATTGATTCAATTCCTTGACAATTTATCTGAAAACAAATTACCAAACTCAAGTATGAGAGAAAAAAAATGTAAACTATGGCTTAAGAATATTTGAATCTGAGGAATGATATGAAAAAGAGCTAAAAGGCATTAGAAGAAGTAGTTTCCAAGAATGAAGTTACTATTATTTAACAAAACCCGTTAGGGGGTTGAAATATGCAGGGCCACCTATGGGCATTGGCTGCATGGTCAAATAAATAGCATCTTTTGGCTGACAAGTCTGTTATGTGGACTGTTTATGCAAGGCCACCTATGGGCACGTGCTGCATAGTCAGGAAAAAGAACTCCCAGAAATTTACTTTCCTAGTGTTAAAAGCCAGTGAAAGTTTATGGAGATTCAAATTTTCTAAAGTATAGAGTTTGTTGTATGGAAAGAGGTACTTGAATATGGATAAGATATTTCCGAGTAATAATATCGATAAACTGGATGAATATCATTCCTACGAAGGTCTGAACCAAACGTAGGTAAGAAGAATAAACCATAGACTTGAATACTTTCAGATCATGAAAAAGGATATGGGACAAATATGTTAAGGATTGCTATTTTTTTGCGGATCCCTACATACTGTTGTTTAAGACAAATAAGGACAAAAGAGGCATTCTTCCCAAGAATGAAGTTACCATTATTTAACAAAACCCGTTAGGGGGTTGAAATATGAAGGGCCACCTATGGGCATTGGCTGCATGGTCAAATAAATAGTATCTTTCGGCTGACAAGTCTTTTATGTGGACTGTTTATGCAAGGCCACCTATGGGCACGTGCTGCATAGTCAGGCAAAAGAATTCTCAGAAGTTTGACATTTTTGTGATTAGAAGTCATAAAAAAGGGTTATGAAGATCTGAAAATATATAAGGTTAGGATTATAACACATAAATATGGGTATTGTCCAATGTATATAGAGATACATAGGTCAATGATAACCATAATCATGTTGTGGCTGGGTCATGAAAACCTGGACTTCGCTACGTATCTCATAAGAATAAGAATCAAGCCATACATAGTTCTTGAAATACAGTTTAACGTCGTGCAGGACGAAAGTATGAGTGATCTTAGTTTAGGGTCATAGAATTCGGGCCATAATAATGAATACACAGTGTGTGTTTTCATGAGGACTTTTCAGCCAAGTGACTGAAAGTGAAATTTGGGGTTAGGCCCAAAAGACTTGGGACTGGATTCGAGGGATACTCGAATGTTCATACGTATCCCATAAGGATGGGAATCAAGTCCACGTAGTTCTAGAACTACCGTTTGTACAAATTTGGTTCGTACATGTGAAGGGTGAAAGGGGACTTTAGTGCAATGATGGTTTAACCTAAGATAAAAAGTTTAGGCATTACCATGTATGCATGTAGTCTTTTGAAATGAAACATGATTGAAAAAATCAATGTCAAAAATGGTTCCTTCTCAAACGAGGAAATCAAAAAATATTGTAGTTTATTGTAGTACCGGACAAAAGTGTTGTATAGTTTAACGTCATATAACAAGGATGAAAGTGAATCAATGTAAAGATATTGATTCCAGGGGCGGTTTCACAAATCAACATCATATGAGATGGTGGTGAACCGATGTGAAGAGATTGTTTTTGGTCTTGAACCCTGGTAGGTTGCCTACATACCCATCCTGGAGGGCAAGGATCAAAGTCCGTGTAGTTCAATTAAAGAATGAATTAATGATCAAGTTGTTCTTGTGGACAATGATCTAAATAAAAAATGTTTTTGGGACTTATACATGGTTAGTGGCCCAATGGGAGTGTTATGGTTGTTGTTCGCTCTAAGCTCACGTGAGTCATACTCGGTGTGAGAAACAAGAGGTAATAACAACCTTAACGATGCACAGTTTAATGTCATGTAGGACATAAAAAAGGGACTATGCAGTTTAAAGTCTTGCAGTTAGGACTATTGGTGCTGCACAGTTTAGTGTCATGTAGCAGGGACAAAATAACAATTTAATGTCATGTAGGACATATCAAGAACTTTCTGTACAGTTTAGCGTCATGTAGTTAGAACGATGGGGACAATATAGTTTAATGTCATATTGGACGAAAGGGGGACTGTGCAGTTTAATGTCATGCAGTAAGGACAAAAGAGTGTACCATTTTAACGTCATGTCGGACGAAAGTGCAAATAGTTTAAGGTCATATGCATGGACCGTGAATGGTGCAGTTTAATGTCATGTTGGACCTTTGATGATTATATAGTTTAACGTCTTTCCGGACGTGAGGGACTTTTAAACAGTTTAGCGTCATGTAGTTAGGACGTCACAGTTTAACGTCTTGCTGGACATAAGGGATTTGAAAATAGTTTATGGTCATATACATGGACCAGGGATGATGCAGTTTAAGGTCATGCTGGACGGTTTAGGGAAATTTTTCACAGTTTAATGACGTGTGGGACGAAGTTGCAGTTTAAAGTCATACTGGACCATTGCTGTATAGTTTAACGTCATATAGAAAGGACGAACTGGTGCTGTACAGTTTAAAGTCATGTAACAAGGACTAAGGTGAACCAATATGAGGATATTAGTTCTGGGGAATTTTTACAGTTTAACGTCATGCTGGACGATGAAAGTGCCACACATTTTAATGTCATGTTGCTAGGACACAATATAGTTTAATGTCATCTCGGACAAAATATAGTTTAATGTCATCTCGGACAAAATATAGGAACTTCTGTACAGTTTAACGTCATGTAGATAGGACATAATACAGTTTAGTGTCATGTAGGATAAAATATGGAACTAATGTGATTGTTTTTGGATATGGGAACAATATTTTTTGTTTATACAAAATACTTCTTCAGAAATCTGGCATTAGTTGGAGTCGTGATGTGTTCTCCATCCATTGAGATTAGAGAATATGCTCCATTGGAGTAGACCTTATGTATTGAATAAGGTCCTTCCCATTTTGGTTCAAGCTTGGGAGGCTTCTTTCCTGGTATCATTGGTTCTCTGAGAACCAATACCAATTCTCCTTGAATGAATGAACGAAGATGAACTTTTTTGTTAAAAGCTCGTGCTATTCGATTCTGATAGATTTCCAAGTGGTGCAAAGTGCACAATCTTTTCTCATCTAACTGTTCCAATTCATTCAACCGCTTTTGGGATTGCTCATCTGTAGATAACTGATCACAAATGGCTATTTTGAGTGAGGGCAATTGAACTTCAATTGTCAAGACTGCTTCTGTTCCATATACCAATGAATATAGAGTTGACCGCATTGCATTGCGAGTGGTAGTCCGATAAGCCCATAAAGCATGAAAGAGTTTATCAGGCCATGACTTCTTATCTTTATCCACCATCTTTTGCAGTATATTTGAAAGAGTCTTGTTGAGGCCCCTATCTGGCCATTAGCCGCTGCATGATATCGAGATGAATGGTTGGACTTAATGTTGTATTCTTGATACAATTTCTTTACCTCAGAAGAACAGAAGTTGGTACTGTTGTCCGTCAATATGGTATGAGGGACACCAAATCTAGTAAGGATGTTAGACTTGATGAAGCTAACAATTCATTTAGAACTGACTTCTTTGAGAGGTACTGCCTCTTCCCATTTGGAAAAGAAATCAGTAACACTAAGAATGTACTTAAACTACTTGGCCGTAGCTGAAGGGTAAGGTCCCACCACATCCATTCCCCATGTGGAAAATGGCCATGAGTATTTAGCTTTATGAAGCAACTCTGGAGGTTGATGAATGAAGTTGGCATATACTTGGCATGAATGACACTTCTTTGTGAAATTAACACAATCTTGTATCATTGAAGGCCAAAAGTATCCAAGCCTTCGAATTTGATCAGACAGTCTATGTCCAGACTGGTGGGCACCACAGACTCCTGCATGCACTTCTTTTATGACAGCCATTGTCTCTTCACCATCAATACATCTGAAGAGAACTCCATCAAAACCACGTTTGTAGAGAAATTTCTCGAGGTGGTTTGGGCTATCATAAAGAGTCAAATTGACCACACGTCGCCGAATTTGTTCTTTCTCGGCTCTATCAGGTGGAAGTGTTCCATTTTGAAGGTATTCCCTGATAGGTGACATCCATCCTGTAGTATGACCATATGGTTCAGGAATGGGACTAATTTCATTAATTTCCTATGTTCTGACTTGAACATAAGGTGAAATTGCACGACGGTGAGCAATACAGATGGTTGTCTCATCCCGATTTGGATCTACTAAAGCTGTGGCTATATTAGCCAGTGCATCAGCTTGAGCATTTTGTGATCTTGGGACGTAAGAAAATGTCGGTTCTGAAGGGAATTCCGACATTAACTCTCTGACGTAATCATACAAAGGGATTAATTCTTCTTTTCTGATGGCATAATCACCATTGACTTGTTTGATTACCAGGTCTGAATCACCTTTCACCTTTAAGTGATTCACTTGTGCTTGAAGCGCTAATTCCAAGCCTGTAATGAGAGATTGGTATTCAGCTTCATTATTGGTACCACCATCCCACAACAAAAAGGAATAAGGTAACACTGCCTTATCTGGAGAAATGAGCACAATTCCTAAACCAAATTTGTTGAATTTAGGATTTTCCATTTTCATCCCTGTTGGACTTCTAGAAGCACCATCAAAATACATTTCACATGTTTTAGGACTCTCTTGAATAGAGAAAACTTCCTCATCAGGGAGTTCGATATCTGAATACATGTCTTCCACTGAAGGATGTTCAGCCAGGAAATCAGCCAGAGCTTGGACCTTAATTGCCTTTTGAGACACATACTGAATGTCGAACTGCTGTAGAATAACCGCCCACCTTGCCAGACGTCCTGTAAGCATTGGACGACTAAGGATGAATTTGAGCGGATTATTACGAGATACCAATTGGACCTCATGATGTTGCAGGTAGTGTCTCAGTTTCTGAACTGCAAATATTAATGCTAGGCAGCACTTTTCAATACTTGAATACCGGGTTTCTACTTCAAGCATAGTTCTACTGAGATAGTAGAGACTATTTTCATTCCCAGCATCATTCTTTTGAGCGAGAAAGGCACCCAATGATCGCTCTAAAGCTGTCACATAGAGGATAAGAGGTCTACCCTCAACAGGTGGCATGAGTACTGGTGGACTCAAGAGGTATTTCATGAGGACATCAAATGCTTCTTGACATTCTTCATTCCACTGGTAAGTGACTCCTTTCTTCAATAATTTGGTAAAGGGTAAACTTTTGCCTGCCAAATTGGCGATGAAACGCCGAATATAGGCTATGTGTCCTTGAAGTCCTCTTAATTCTTTCAAATTATGAGGAGGTGACATACCAAGGATTGATTTGGTCTTCTCAGGATCGACTTCAATACCACGATGGCGTACAACAAAGCAGTGAAATTTTCCTGAGGTTACCCCAAAAGCACATTTTAAGGGGTTCATCTTCAAATTATGTTGTCGAAGCTTGTGGAATATGACTTCCAAATCACCCAAGTGATTAGAACATTGTTTGGATTTAACCACCAAATCATCTACATAGCATTCAACAAACTTCCCTAAAAGAGGTTTGAAGATACGATGCATGGCGCGTTGATATGTTGCACCTGCATTCTTTAAACCAAAGGGCATCACCCGGTAACAAAACACACCTTGAGGAGCTCTGAAGGCTGTATATTCCTCATCTTCTGGGGCCATTTGGATCTGATTATATCCAGAATATCCATCCATGAAAGAAAGTACTTCATAGCCAGCCGTCACATCAATTAAGAGTTCTGTAATCGGAACTGGGAAATCATCTTTAGGACAATACCGATTAAGATCTCTGAAATCGATGCAAACCCTAATTTCTCCGTTCTTCTTCTTTACAGGGACAATATTAGCCAACCACTTGGGATATTGAACTTCTCTAACGAAGTTAGCTTTGATAATCTTATCCACTTCAGCCTCAATTTTGGAAGCATAGGTTGGGTGTGTTCTTCTCGTGGCTTGCTTGAATCCTCGATGTTCTTTTGGCAAACCCAAATGATGGGTGGCAACATCAGGATCAAGGCCAGTAATCTCTATATAATTCCAAGCAAAAATATCTTTATTTTGCTTTAGAAAAGAAATATACATCTCTTGCTCTTCAAGGGTCATGGCCGCACTAATTAAAGTGGGGCGTTGATCTTTCTCTATACCCAGATTTACTTCTCTGAGTTCATCCACAGTGGTAGAGATACCCTCTTCAAATGCTGGAGGAGCATCTCTAAGATCTTCCTCTTCCTCTTCATCATGTGTTATTTCTTCCGTTTCTACTTGCAAAGTATATGAAAAAACGAAATTCTCATGATCATAAGATATGTCAAAATTTTCACATTTTGAAGCAGAAGCTTCCATTTCCGACCCTATTGATAATAAAGGGTCTTCTTTGGGAAATAAAGAGGAGATGATGGATCGAGAATCGACATCATTATTCACCTTTGGTGTTGCTATAACTTCTTCTGGCCTGATTAGCGAAGTATAGACTCGTTTGACTTCAGCAGATGAAATGAAAACATCACCACTTATGCTTTCTTCACTGCTTGGTAGGTTACCAATTTCTCCCATGTTGTCTGGCTCGATCGCCGTAATTGACATTATGGATCTTTCCATAAGAGTATTTTGATTTGGGCCTATTTTGTCAATTTGACTGATAGGTAATACATAATCTGTACTCACATGTGAAAATGGATTTATTGGAATTTTCTCCAAACCATATGGAGCATTAACTTTGGTAATTTCCTTCATTGTAGATTTTTCTCTTCCCTTCATGTGATAAAATTCCGCCTCAATGTACTGAGACTCGCATGTCTTTAACGGGGCCTTATCACCATACAATGTTCCAACTTGACCATCGAAACAGTATTTGAGACATTGATGGTATGATGACAGAATAGCTGCATGCTGATGTAGCCAGGGTCTTCCAAGCAAGATATTGAAAGCTGAGTCCTGATCAACAATAATGAAATCTGAATTGGAAACAAGATCTCCAAAATGAGTTCTGAGTGTAACTTCTCCCAGTGGTTCTTGTTCATTTTTATCATATCCTTGCAACATCATGGTAGAAGGAGATAAATCAGATTCCGTGAGGCCCAATCGGCGAAGTGTACGAATGGGCATGAGGTTGACTCCTGAACCATTGTCAATGAAAGATCTTCGAACATCTATACCATTGACTTTGCCAGATAAGTACAAAGGTTTTATATTCCCATGCACAACATCATCTTCATCTTTATCAGTAAATGATATCACTGCATGGCATTCTACAGGATTATTCTCTATGTGATAGATTTCAGCTGTAGCAATTTCAGCTTCAAACTCCTGAGGACTTGACAAAGGTTCGATGAGTGCTTCCCAAAGATCTTTTGACAGATTCAAAGCATCCAAAATTGATAACTTGGATGGTACTTGGGCCAAGTGTTTCAATATATCATACTTTTGATCTAGTGGTCTGCGTTTCCCAATAGGAATATGCGGTTTAGCAGGTACCTTGTAAGCAGATGCTTTGGAAGGTGATGCATCTTGTATTGAAGTTGGCAACATCCTTGGTTTTGGAAGATTAGACTGATTAGATCCATTTACTTGCTGAGATAAAGAAGATGGAACCTTTAATCGGTCTTCCAAAATAACTGTGCCAAAACTGAGTTGGCCATTGGCAGAAGAACTTGCTTGTTCTTTTTGAGCTCGCTGAAGGGCTCTACCATGAGTTTCTGCTGCATATACAGTGCTAGAAGGGGTAAAATTAGAGTAGTGGCTTTGGAAAGATCCACGTCTTCCCCTATATCCTGAACCTCTAGAACCTCTTCGGATTCCCTTATTTGATACAGGGAATTCAGGCTCATCAAGACTGGAATATGAATCTGTTAATTGAATCATATTAACAGAACCAAAGATTTACTCTTCGTCTGATAAAGACTCTGCTTGGTTAGCCTGTTTAGGCTGTGCCGTTTGATGGGGCGGTGCCCGTGGCTTTGAAGTAGATGGAATGAAATCTGCCAGAGTCAAAGACAATTTAGGCTTTGCTACATACACATCTTCTCATGATTCCTCTTTCTTCTTTGAATTGCGCTTCCCTTTTTAGGATTTGTCTTTTGATGGAGGCTTTACTGCAGCTTTTGTAGGAGACACAATTGGCTTCTTCAATTGTGTTCGCAAAATGGAATGGGTCTGATTGATTTTCTTTCTGACCATCCAATCATCATATTTTTTCGCAGTTTTGCTTTTGACTTCCTGCCACTCGCCTCCTTCCTCTGGATCTGTAGCGGTAATACACGCTACATGAGCTGAAGAACCCTTCAATTTGACTTGTCCCAAGTCGACCATCCTTTGCATGAGGTCTTTAAAGACAAAACACTCCTGGATGGGATGCCCCAACATTTGATGAAAGGGACAATAATTGGGACGGTCATCATCTCCTTCCTTGTTTGGCCTCTTCGGCACTGGTAATTGAACCAAATTATTTTCCAGAGCTGAAATGAAGTAACCATGAACTTGCTCACTTCGGAAAGAGTATGTTTTACTCTTCATATCCTCAAATTATTTTCGTCATTGATCTCTTTGATCATTTGGACGAAACGGCCTTTGTTGTTGGCGTTCAGGAGGTGGAGTCCTTCGAGAAGATGAAGGTTTTGAAGTAGATATAGGTACAGGTGCTTGTTTAAGAATAACTGTAGCAGTTTCTGCTTTACCCATTCTTCTTCCTGGAGATGATGGAATTATACGAGATTTAACCTTAGCATGTATAAGGGAATCTTCAATCTGCTGAGCGATTGAAGTAAGGTCTCAAAACCCTCCTGTGTATTTCACAGGGATCAATGGCGTGCGTAATTCGTCATGCAAATTTGCCACACAGATTGGCAACAATTCCTCCTAAGGGAGTGCTAAAATCAAAGAATATGTTAATCCCTTCCAACGAGCAATGAAATCAGAGACTCTTTCATTATCCCTTTTCTTGCAGTTTGTAAGATCGAAAACTGTCGTTTTTGGCAATGTTGAGCTAAACTGAAGAAGGAATTTTTGACGAAGATCCTCTCATCCGATGACTGACCGGGATTTCAAGCTTGTATACCAGACAAAAGCTGGTCCCTGCAAGGTTCGCACGAATCATCTGAGTTTCACTGCTTCTTGCTGCTCTGGAGTTCCCATCATAGGATCACAACAAGACACGTAATGCGTCAAATGTTGTTCAGGGTCGCCTGATCCATTGAAAGTAGGGAAAACAGGGTTACCAAAACTGGATGGAGGAGAAATTGAATCTACCCATTCAGGATAAACGTTCTTTTCAGGTTGAACTTGCGCCCATTTTCCTTCCATAGGTTCTAACCGAGCTGTTAATGACTCAATAGTAGTTATTAACTTTTGAGAAACGTCAGGTTGAAATTGGTTTTGGGTAGGTGCAATAAATGGAGCTTGGACAGACGTGGTGGTTGGTGCTGCAACTGATGGTAGTGCTGCCAACCGTTGTTGCGTTTGACCCGTAGGATTAGACCTCTGTGGGTGTACTGATAAAGGAGGATATTCTTGATCCATCTCAGTAGTTAAAACAAATTCCTTCAGCTGTCGGACATCAGCATTCTTAAGAAGAAGACTACTCTGAAGTAGTTCTGCATTCAACCTTCTTAATTCTTTCATTTCTTCCTCCTGTTGTGCAAACCTTTGCTCCAATGAGAGAGATTGACCTCCTTCAGAGGAAGGGTGAGAAGTAACCTGATTCTTTCCTTTCCCCTTATTGGATCCTTTTCGGAGAGGGGGAAGTGGGTTACTTGAAGGAATACCCAGATTTTGGGTAAGCCTTTGATTATGTGTGCGCACACCTTCTTCATTTAGGTCTGTGTGC
Source organism: Viscum album (assembly GCA_963277665.1). NCBI lineage: Eukaryota > Viridiplantae > Streptophyta > Magnoliopsida > Santalales > Viscaceae > Viscum > Viscum album. The sequence goes on from OY728150.1 coordinate 1,849,514,774, forward strand.
GCAACTTCTTGAGCAGGAACCTCTTCGTCTGATCCCTCTGATTGAGCCTCATTTGGTGAATCAGCAGCAACGACATTGATGACATTAATGGATGCATATTGCATGGAATCCTTTCTATCAGCATTTCTATGATATTGTCTTCTCCTATGTCCATGATGAGACATGGCATTCCGTTGACTTGATCCCTCAGGAACTTCTTGGAGAATCGTCCCTTGGAGAGAATCTCCTGATAGCTTGGCTCTTCGTTCCTCTTGAGGCTTATTCCCTAATCGAGAGAATACTGACTTTCTCTGAGGGAGGGATTGAGGATTTGAAAAAGTCCCCAGTCCGGTGGACTGGGGATGTTCCTGCTGCTTCCGCTCAACTCCTCGAATCCCATTTGTTGACTCTGAGGGTTGGGTTAGATAAGTCCCCAGTCTGGCAAGCTGGGGTGTCTCTTGACATGCTATGTCTGAGATCTTTTTAAAAACTCTCTTGATCTTGCGAATCTTAGTTTGGAAATTAGCTGGATGCATTAACCTGTATCCACTTTTATCACCTGGTTCAATAGATCGTTGGATGATTTCCGAAACTTCTGTCATTTGATGACGTGTTTGCTCCAGACGAGAGGCTTGTGCAATATTCTCGCCTGCTTGATGTAGTAGCAATTAAACAACTTTTTCTCTATATACTTGATTTTGAGAGGAACTAGTTGAAGCCTGTTCTTGAGCAAGCTTTTGATTATGAACAAAGCCCATTGACTGTGGCCGGCCATGGGCAATAACATTGCATGAGACCATTTTCGGCGGGCTTTGCTGACTGGAAAGCACTGTGAAATGTAGTGCTCCGTGAACACCCCATCCTCTGATATGAACATCAGATGGAGCATTGGCAATTAACTGACGCAATTTTCTTAGTTCGCCAAGGCATGAACGTTGAAGGGTTCTTTGTTGCTTTTCAGCCTTCAGATACCGAGAGACTGATAGAGATGCCAAATCAATCTGGCGTTGTAACCCTTCTATTATCTTAATATGATTTTCATAATCACCGTAAGATAATACTTTCTTCTTCAATTGACAAAGAGTCTTCCATATGTTGAGACGAATATCATGGATTCCATCATCCGTCAACATCTTTGGAATGTCGTACTGGGAGTCAGCCAAAGGCCAAAACATGACTGGTACTTCACCTTTTGCCAGTTTTTTCCTCATGTTCAGCATTTCCTCTTTATCATTAAATGAAGATTCTTCTACCTGTTTGGACCAGAGTTGGTGTTTCCTTGTTGCTTCATCGGATTCAACGAGATTGGTAGAGATATCGCTATTCATGCTGGAAGATGAATGAACCAGGGATGGTTCGGAGAATAACCAGAACCCCAGGATATCTTCTGATGGAGAAAGAGTTTCACCTGCTGATAGTAAAGAATCAGACATGACTGGTTTTACGTTTGCAAGTGCCTCTAGATAAGAGGGCTTTCTCGTCACTACATTTCCTTCTGAAGAATTTTCAAGGCAACGTGAATCACTACTGCGGAGAGGACTTTCGCAGCGAAGTTCATCACCATGAGGAGGACCGTCATGATGGGTTACAGCAAAACATGAAATCTCTTGCTCCTTGGTCTTCTGACCACACAGAGGGTTCCTGTGGCTCTCATCTGAAGAAGAAACTTCAAGATTGACCGAACTTTCATGAAACAAGCCTTCATGAGGAAGTGTCTGTTGAAGACCTTCAAAATTAATGTTCTCGTTATTGAGAACTGAGGGAGTATAATCTTGAATTCCGACAGATAAATGTCTGAAGGCTTCAAGAACTCCAGCATCGAGCAAGGCTTGGTTACATATTGGCCTTTGATCTCCTGACTGTGCTGGGCGGATCTTTTTCTTAGATTCCTTCTTACTCACTTTAGAAACCACTTGATGACGAAAGTGATTGCTCTGAGCAGGTGTATGTGCCTGATCAGGAAAGATGGTCAGGTTAGGCTGACGATCTCCACTCAAATCAGGTGTATGTGCCTGACTTGGTTGTCCATTTGATATGGGGGAGTATGCCCCATAACCATCTTGGACTGGAACAGATGTGTGTGTCTGTTCCGGAGTGAATCGTTGATGTGTCACTCCACCGCTAGGGATAGATTTATGTGTCTGTCCCTGTGATGATGCTGAAGCTGTTATGATATCCTGACAAGCATCCAGAATATGAGTAGGAATTTGCTTCTGATCTTTCACCATTGACAAAATATGTTTGGTGACTTCAGCCGCCGGAACGGGGATATACGTCCATTCCGTGCTTGGAGTAGGTGTATGTGCCTGTTCCTGTCCTCCTTTTCCTGTCAGTGAATCCTGACAGTACTCAAGTGTGGAGGCAGAGAGTTGAGTCTGCCTCCTGTTTGTCGTCGGGACTTTCCGACTGACTTCTCTGTGCGCTACCAAGCGAGACTGTTGGTAGGATTGATTAGTATTAGCAGGTGTATGTGCCTGCTGATTACACTTCACTAAACGCGGTTTACGAGATCCATCATATGTAGTCAGACGAGCCTGCTGACTAACTGGTGATGTATAAGCAGGTGTATGTTCCTGCCTACAGTACTCCACCAGAATTGCCTGGCGGGATTGGCTTGATGCGGCCAGACGAGTCTGCTGGACAGCGGAATTAAAACGGGCAGGTGTGTGTGCCTGCTCGTAGTTTGCCACCAAGTTAGGTTGGTGGACTTCTCTGGAGATGGCAGGGATGACAACCTGCCAATTGTTAACCGGATTCCGTCTCTGGCGGTTCATCTTGCCTGCTCGGGTTCGAGGAACCTGAGCTGAATGCCTGGAGTCGGTACCCTCATCATGTTGAGGGCGCACTACCGCACGAGTCTGGCGGCGATTGTTGATGGGAGCCCTTGAGAAGGACTCCTGTTTTTTTTGAATTAAGGTCCTGTGGGACCTGCTCATTCACTTCCTCAGAGTAAGGGAGTGAATGGAAATTGCGTTCCGGGGATAACGACCCGAAACGGTTGGAGACGGTAGTCAGCACCGCCTGCTTCTTGATCGCTAGCCGCCGTTGTCCGGATGACCAGGTAGAGTTGTTAACTTGGAGGGCTTGAAGAGAGGCCTCCAGAGTTGGGATAGTACCGTTGCAACGGTAATCCTTAACCGGTGCATTAGAAACCCAGCGTTGAAGACGCTGAGTTGGTGATGTCATCCTAAGAGCGGATGACGTTCCAGAAGGAGTAGCAGAATTGGTTTTCACAGCAGCAGACCTCACAGTAGAGGTGTTCACAGCAGCAGTATTCACAGGGGTGAATTTAAGGAAAGCCATTTTGCAGAAGATCTTGAAAAAAGAGTGCCTGTTCCATATAACAGACATAATCAAGATGAATCCGGCCACTGCATCTTTTGGATGAGCACATGTCAATGATTGCTTTATTGGCACAAGGGGCCTAACAAATAAGAAGAACATCACTTTAACTTGGTTAAGGATTCACGTTGGGTTCACCATTTTTGTTTCGCACGGATTTCGGGGATGACCTCCTGGACGGTAGATTCAAACGTTCCGATCGGTTTCTAGCGGGTTTGTTCGTAGAACCGGAAACATCCAATGATTCCACATCCATTTGGACCCACTTTCCAAAGGTAGGCGCTCATTAGCTTGTGGACTGATGAGGCTTAGGAATTTTCATTGGTCGAGAGGATGGGAGGTCGGACTCATCACACCTTTTTGAGGGGAATTATTGTCTACTCCGGGACTCTCTTTAGAGATTTAAGTTATGTTCGTGAATCCTTATTACATTACCAAGTATAAAATGTACTTTCCTTTAGTTTTAACAATCAATGATTAAATATGCAAGAAATTTAGAGAATCTTTTATATGTATTCGAGGTTCTTCATCAATAGAGAATCATCTATATCTGTTTAGAGATTCTTGGTCAATGGTATCCTTCAAAACATTTATATAAAAGTCTCTTGGTCATTATGATGACCAAGCTGGTTTTAAAGCCACTCAGTGGGGCACTTGAAGTTTATCGTCATTCAGAAAGACATGGATTATTTCAAAGTTGGGATCGAAACCATAAATGGGCTACCTACGTATCCTTTATTTTGGAAAAGGAATCAGAACCCACGTAGTTAGAGTAATGGAGTATGATGTTTATGATTGATGGCTCAAAGAAGAATGTCATAATTACTTTTACACTCTAAGCTCACGTGAGTCATGCTCGGTGTGAGAAACAAGAGGTATTGGTAAAAATTAGACAATTGTGCCATGAAATATGCAATCATAAGAAATTGTTTGGGGCATAGGTATGTATGACTACCCAGATAGATGAAGGTTTAGGATTCACTTTTAGGGAGAAAATCCAGGAACAGGGTCCATAAAGGTATATGTGCTTTATGGAGATTTGAATACTCTAATCTTGGGGCTTACTCCTAAGGAGGATTCCCATGTTAGGAGGGGATTTATGATTGAGTTTTACTCCTGAAAAGGAAACACAAATCAAGGGTAAATTAGGACTGGTTAAGAGAAATTTTGAGGGGGTTTGGGGTTTACTCCTGAAAAGGAAACCCAAGATTATGACTGGGACTTACTCCTAAAAAAGGAGGCCTAGGTTATGACTGAGTCTTATTCCTAAAAGGGAGACCCAGGTTAGGGGACTTGGGGATTACTCCTAATAAGGATTCCCAAGATTATGACTGGGACTTACTCCTAAAAAAGGAGACCCAGGTTAGGGATTAAGTTTTGTGGATTACTCCTGAGGAGGATGCCCAAGTTTGGGAACTTTAAGAATTTGGGGCTTACTCCTAAAGAAGGATGCCCTCCTCGACGGGAGATTCAAACGTTCTGATGGGTTTCTAGCGGGTTTGTTCGTAGAACCGGAAACATCCAATGATTCCACATCCGTTTGGACCCACTTTCCAAAGGTAGGCGCTCATTAGCTTGTGGACTGATGAGGCTTAGGAATTTGCATTGGTCGAGAGGATGGGAGGTCGGACTCATCACACCTTTTTGAGGGTAATTATTGTCTACTCCGGGACTCTCTTTATAGATTTAAGTTATGTTCGTGAATCCTTATTACATTAACAAGTATAAAATGTGCTTTCCTTTAGTTTTAACAATCAATGATTAAATATGCAAGAAATTTAGAGAATCTTTTATATGTATTCGAGGTTCTTCATCAATAGAGAATCGTCTATATCTGTTTAGAGATTCTTGGTCAATGGTATCCTTCAAAACATTTATATAAAAGTCTCTTGGTCATTATGAGGACGAGGCTGGTTTTAAAGCCACTCAGTGGGGCACTTGAAGTTTATCGTCATTTAGAAGGACAGGGATTATTTCAAAGTTGGGATCGAACCCATAAATGGGCTACCTACATATCCTTTGTTTTGGAAAAGGAATCAGAACCCACGTAGTTTGAGTAATGGAGTATGATGTTTATGATTGATGGCTCAAAGAAGAATGTCATACTTACTTTTACACTCTAAGCTCACGTGAGTCATGCTCGGTGTGAGAAACAAGAGGTATTGGTAAAAATTAGACAATTGTGCCATGAAAGATGAAATCATAAGAAATTGTTTGGGGCTTAGGTATGTATGACTGCCCAGATAGATGAAGGTTTAGGATTCAATTTTAGGGAGAAAATCCAGGAACAAGGTCCATAAAGGTATATGTGCTTTATGGAGATTTGAATACTCTAATCTTGGGGATTACTCCTAAGGAGGATTCCCAAGTTAGGAGGGGATTTATGATTGGGTTTTACTCCTGAAAAGGAAACCCAAATCAAGGGTAAATTAGGACCGGTTAAGAGAAATTTTAAGGGGGTTTGGGGTTTACTCCTGAAAAGGAAACCCATGATTATGACTGGGACTTACTCCTAAAAAAGGAGTCCCAGGTTATGACTGAGTCTTATTCCTAAAAGGGAGACCCAGGTTAGGGGACTTGGGGCTTACTCCTAAGAAGGATGCCCAAGATTATGACTGAGTCTTATTCCTGAAAAGGAGACCCAGGTTAGGGATTAAGGTTTGGGGATTACTCCTGAGGAGGATTCCCATGTTTGGGAACTTTAAGAATTTGGGGCTTACTCCTAAAGAAGGATGCCCAGATTTAAAATTGGGGCTTACTCCTGAGGAGGATGCCCAAGTTAAAGGATTATGATTGGGGCTTACTCCTGAGGAGGATGCCCAAGTTAAGGATTCTCTCATCTTAAAGGGTGAGGTTGAATGAATGAACTCTCTATATTTAGTGACATAAGGATATTTAAATCCCTAGGTTTTGAGAGATATTCCACAGAATTCCTTTTAGATAAGGAAGTCAAATCAAGAAATCATGCCATAAATGGCTTTGAAGAGTGTCTTGAAGACTGAATCTTGAAAAGGAAAGGTGTAATGTTTTTAGAGGGGTAAAATGGGCAAGATGGGCACCCAAAAAGTTAGGGGCACACAAGTCTTGAAAGGCGCGCAAGTCTTCCGTGGGCGCGCAGGTTTTGGTCGCGCAGGTATACCTGCGCGACACATGGTGTACTTGCGCGATTTTCAACCAGCATTGAAATATTTGAACGACTCTTTTTTAAACCCTTTAGAATCATCTTGAGGTTCTTCCAGAAAAGGGACGCGCAAGTTATATTGAAGTAAATAAGTCGGCGCTCAAGTGTTGATAAGTTTCAACACTTAGGCCTTCTTTCTTCTCTTTAGATCTTCCATTCTAGGTAAGAAATTACCTTAGAAGTGTTCTGGAAGCTTTGAGAAGAGACTTGGGCGTCGAGAGCTTCAATCTGAGTTTCTGGAAAAAGATCCTCCTGAATGGGGGGCCCACAGGGTCTATTTATAGGAAAAAGAAGGCCCTGGGCGGTTACCACTTAGGTCGCGCAAGTCACTTGCGCGACCAAGGTCGCCGCGCAAGTACACTTGCGCGACAGTTAGATAACTTGCGCGGTGAGGTTTCTGTTGATCCTTTCTTCCTTCCTTTGTTGATTTTTTTTATTTTTTTCTTAAAAGGATGAATCACTTTGAGCTCAGATATTCCCTTTTCCGATCTTTAGATTCTGTGACGAAAGGAGCGTCAACCATCACATTCACTTATATTTCTGTCTCCTCCTAAAGTCTGATCACTCTGTCAAAAGATTCTATATCACCTCCCTATGTCACACCATTCTTAGTTTCTTCCACCTTCTAATATATTTATATAATAAATATATTTTCTTTCCTTCTCCATAATATACGTACATGTTAATAAACCTTCATTACGATTGTAACGAGTTCTTTTAATACCCAATATGTACCCCTATATCAGTTATGAAATATTAATCCTTGATAAATTTAGTGGATAACATCCATATTTATGTTTGGATTACCTAGGATTCCTCTAGTCATAATTCCAAACTCCCACCTGAATGATCAATATAGATGAATTGCTTCATATAGCCTATTTGGACACCTAGATGATTGATACCACATAGTAGATTTTCTCTTGTATTTAGTTTTCTCAAAAATTTAAAAGACACAATAAAGGTAATTCACTAACATATGAATTTATATGATGTGGTATATTTCTTAACATAGGTTAATGTCACTTCATAGATAATTTTTTCCTTGCCTTTGATGAAATATAATCCCTAACCGATGCCTTTTGTAGCTTAGACATTTTCCAGCTTACCCTCCATCTGAATAAGAAATGTAGAGTGTTTGAGCCATGACATGAATAAAATGGATGGATTATTGAGTGGTTCTTTATATCTTAGGCTCTGATAGCATTCCATTCATGTTCATTTCATTAAACCAGAATCTTTGAATTTTCAAAAAATGGAGGTCAATGATCTTGTGAGGCACAACATTTAGACTCAACTGAAATACATCAACTCAGAATCATGAGAATCATCTCCCCTCATTTTTCTATATTTAAATGAATATATGTTAGTTTCCCAACAAATAGAATATTATTTGATCGATTCACAGGTTTCTAATGACATTATCTTTTTATGGATTTTTTTGGTATTCTTCCGTTGTAGATTCCTGTATAGACGGAGGAAACTATGGATTTTCACTCAATATAACTAGAAGGTTCATCATTTTCATTGACATCAACAATAATGAATATATATGATCTGATGGAGGATTTGGGTTATGTTAAATTTTAACCACATTATCTTCATTATGTTAATATTTTTTAGGAAGTTCAATTTTTGGCACTAAAGGGGTATAATCGATCAAGAATGACTATGATAGGATGAAAGATTCTCCCATTATCTTTTTAGTGAAAGATAATTTTCCTCTATATTTTTATTCATATAATAGTCAAAACATTATTATTCCACAAATTGTTTCCATTTTCAGGATACAGACACTTTTTTTACATACATTTGGTCCGATCATGGTAAAACATATTTATATTTTGAATTTCATCCAATGATTCATATGTAGAAACTTGTGGTCAATAATTTTTCTTATATGCAATTCAAATTGTTCTTGTGGACGTTCCTAATATTTTCTTAATTGGGAAGATTCACATTCAATCTCTATTCATGCACAATCAGTAAATTTTTAAGTTTGATTTGTCCAAGAGATTTTCAATTCTAAACATGCGCATAAAGTAGTCACACAGTAAACCTATTTTTTCACTTGTGATATTTCCAAACATTTTCTATTAAAAATATGAAGCAACTAAAAATGAAATGATTTTAAAATTAAATATCATAAAAAATATTAATTAAATACACAAAACATAAATGTTAAAAAAGACAAACACCATAAATTTTAATGAATTGAGATCCCAAAAACATATAATTTTACTCAAATATTTATTAAAAACCAAATCGTTCACGTGGTATTCCACATTCAAAGATTTTTCATGAAAATATCCTCTTTAATTATAAAAAATATTAAATTAATGAAAGTATACATGAAAAAATATGATAAAATAACACCACAAAATACCCCCATATGTTATATAATTAAATTCTATGAAATAAAACATACTCGATAATTTATATAAAAACTATAAAAAATGATTTGTATCCTGCCTAGCATCAACTGATTAATCCCCAATAAAGTAAAAAGAATTAAATAATTCATTTCATTAAATATCTAGGCCTATTAAATGAGTTCTTTACAGTACCCTGCTTCAATAAAATTTCAAATTCTTGGTCAAGGAGTACAAAACAATTAGATTCATAAAGAATTAAATATATAAAAAAAATAAACCAAATCATTCAATATCATGTTGGTTCCTTAAACCAATTCTCAACATCCCAAATTATTGATACAACTCTAAAAAATTACAATTAAATTATCTTCCTCCTTTTTCATCTGGGATGAATATTCCCTTTACGTTAATGAGATCATTTTTTGACCCAAGTTGTTTATTTCAGTCTCTCTAACCATAAATCTGGGAAAATAATTTATTGTTTTAGAATTTATTAATAGAAACTCAACATGCTCTTTTATCATAGTTACTCCCTAGGGGATCCCAATTTACCATTTTACATCATATTCAAATGATTTATATTACTATAGACTAATCTAGCTCCCTATGTTATTCTATGTTACCCATAATTTGTAACTAGGTTTAAGATAATAAAAAATCTACCCCGACTTGTAATTATTATTCAATAAAAACCTATCCTATAAACATATTTTTAGTATATTTTAAAGTTTATGTCCATAAAAATAGTAGAAAATGTCACTAAACAGTAATTTAATCCTTAAAACATCCACCACAGTAAAATTTCATCAAATATTCATAGAATTTTCCACTAGATGGGACATAGAAAGTACTTATTCTCTAGAAATTGAGAGCCATACTAATTTTAATTATATACCAAAAACATATTGTATTTTTCAAATTTTATTAATTTTAAAAATGTTGGGAACTACATAATGTGGGATAATTGAAGAAATAATACGTAATAAAGTGATTCCCCTCTCCAAACACATAAAAAATAAACATTATCTAAATTATTAATTTTATGCTAGATGAACCATCTTATTAAAAATAGATGTATAGTTTAGAAGTTCACAAATTTGTTATGGGGTTTCATGAATGACCAAAATCACTCAATTGCGACATTTCTAGTTAAAATATTCATTTCAATATTTATTAAGATGTATACATTTCATTTTATTATATAAAAAATATAATCATTAATTACAAGGAATCCTGAAAACCTATTGGACTACTATATTTTTGTGAGGGTTCTAGAATGATTTGAAATATAACTCAACCTTATTTTTGAAGATTCGTGAAAAAGGAGTCACACACCCATGTTAGTTAAGCAGTTTCACAATATTATTAATATAATAATAAGATATACCCCCACCACTAGTTCTCAAGATTCAAAATGAAATATACATGTTTTATGGAAACAGTGACTCCCCTAGTGTATAAACATGTTATTTTTTATTATTACACATGTAGCCTCCTTGTGTTTTCATTAGTATATATCCCTTGGTTCTTAGTTCTAGTTTCTAAAAAATATAAATATATAAGAATTAAAATTTAATTAATAATTTTAAATGTTTAATGAAACCATGGATTGAGTTTGGGTGTTTTATATTATGATTTTGAGTTAGGATCTCCTATTATCCTTGATTGGTTAAAATATTGAATCTCCACCATATAATCATTCTATGAGGAAAATAAATAATTAAAAACTATTATAAAATGTTACTAAAATATGAATATGAAGGGATAAGTATAATCATAGGATAACCCCTACAGGGTGTTATGTTTAGTCTTTCAACAACTGGATAGTTTATTGTCCAATCACGTTCATATGGAGATTGTGGATTACTTACTTATTATCAAAAAATAGATGTGATTATTTCCAAATATAGTACCTTTAAATTTATTATATTAACATTTTAAAACTAAAAACTTGGTTAAATTCATGGTGGTTTATCTATTTTTGTTTTGATAGAGGGGAAAGCATAATATATGGGTACTTTCCCTCTTCATTGTCTTTAAGTTAGAGTGCATAGTGTGTACGAAGTGACCTATTTGGTGGTATTTATCTTATGGTGATGTTTGATTCATTATTTCATCTTGAAACATAAAAAATTTATTTTCCTCCAATTTCTGTTTTATAAGAATCTCCAATACCTCATCTTAAAATGTATCTTCAAACTAAAATTTTTCTTATAAATTTGGTGTTCAAGTAGTAAATCAGTAAGTGAAACTTCATGTTCCTTATGACCCTACATGAAATTGAAATAGGAAAACCTTATCTTCAATACCTTAAATATAGAAATAAATTTTATTCCAACATAAATATAATCCATTTAAAATAAAAAAAAATTCTCTAATGAAATTTTCAACTCCCCAAATTAGTGTAGTTTGTTCTTCCTCTATATGGAATAATGCATCTTAAAATATTTCTATGTATTGAGTGAGGTATTTATCATCCTCAATTTTCTATTAAAAATATTGAAACATAGTTGTGGTGTCCTCCATAGAATATGAATTTTTTTCTTGAGCTGTATTAACATGTTCTATCATGGAATAATTAGGATACATGTCATAAAGTATCAAAATGAATATTTGAAAAATGATCCTCACAATGTTTTCTAGATTTATCAATTTATTTAAATCTAGTTTCCTATAATCCATGAATTTTTTTTGGATATGGATGAGGTATCAAAAGTGGTGTTTTATACATAATTTTAGTTTTTGAAATTTGGTAGATCTAACTTCTACACTCTTTTTAGGATTTATTTAACTTTCTTTAGTAGTTTCATTATAGAATTATTTTCAGGGGTTGTCGGAGTATGGTCATACTCTATTATGACTTATGATCTATGTAGTTAATTCCAAGGAAGTTATCAATTTTCTTAATATCCATATGATCCTTATTTCCATTTTTATTTCTTTATTATTTATTTGATTTAATTATTGTGCATAATGTTATATTATAATGATATATAACCTATGTAGAATTTGATATCTCTCCATAAATTTCATTTTTCAATAATAATTGGACCAATTATATATTATAAAAAAGTGCTTACATTAGAGATAAGTCAAATAATTAATCATTTAAGGATTTATTACTGTAAATTTTATTTTATTTCTCTTCATTATTTTTTGTTTTTCTCTAAAAAATTTGAGATTCTACTAAAATTAATGTTTCTTCCCTTGAAACGATGGATTAATTTTTTCATCTCCTAGTGATTTACTAGGATTAGTATAAATTAAATATTTATAAACCATATTAAATCTAGTGTAGTAGTGAGAATTGGTTGATCCACTTGGATGGGCATTTATAGAAGTTCTATAATGGGTGACAAAGTAAATTTCAAAAAATATTCAGGTAGTTAGTGAATTTGTGGTGATAGAGATGATGGAGTTAATGTAGGGTAACTAAAAATATATTTGGTATGTGTGGAGATCATATGAAAGTAGGTGAAGGTCTAGGGATGGAACCTGGAAATTCAATTGGTTGTATGGATTATTCTAGTGTAAAAAATATATTTTATACTATTCTAAATATTATTATCATTTACAGAATTTTTTTTGGTTAAATGAATTTTTCTAGTTTATTAACGTGGATAACCTTCATATGAATGGGTTCTTATCTTTTTCAAATATAGATTCCACTGATCCACTAAATTATGAAACTGGATGACCTAACCTTTCATCATTTTCATCTTATTGTCTGGATATATAGATGATAATTGAAAAAATCCCAGTACAAATAAACCTTCTATCACATTGTTCTAATAATAACTTGATTTTTTCAACATAACTAGTGAGAAAATGTTTAATCCCAGCCACACATGACCCTTTAATGATTTTAAAACTCCTACAACCATATATATATATATCATTACCTAATCATATTTTATAAAATTATTTTAATTAATTATTTTATATATTAAAATACTGATTGAAATATAAAGTAAGGGATGTAGTATGTGGAAAATTAGAATTCCCCAAGTAATGCCTTCAACCCTTCTTCTGAAAATGGTGGAGTTCAATATTTGGGGATCCTTTCTCCCATAAACATTGTTTTTTTCTCCCTCATGTCACATATCTGTGTTATACCCTTCCTTGTAGAATACCTATAACAATCCCTTATCATTATCCTTTACTTTCTAATATTTGGATTAAATATATATCATTTTATACATTCTCCCTCAAAAACGTTTCCCCTGAAAAACCACCAACATATATTAATGACTTCATTTAATATCCACGTTGTACATCTATATCAGTCTCAAAATATTGATTTTTGATGAATTTACATGATTTATAACACATGAATGTATTCATATATTGATTTCATTTTATATAGAATGAAAAACTCTTACCTACATGATCTATTTAGTCAACATGATTCGTGTAGCCAACTTGTCCATGTAGCTGTTTGATACCAGATCAGTGATTTGATCTTGTTTTTTATTTTCTCATGTAGTTGAATGATACCACATATGTGATTTTTTAGGTAGATAGTTTTAGGAAATATTTGAATGATACATCATATGTTATTTTATCACATAACTAAATGACATCACATAACCAATTTTCTCATTCTATAGGATGATAAAAATATCATCAAAATAATTTATCAGCAGCTCAGACGTATCCAACTCTTCCTACCAATAAATTTGATCCAACTGGTAGCAGTGGAAAAAAGCTACATAGAATAATGTGTTCTCATGTGAATTTATATATATCATGATTAGAAATATTTCCCTCTACAATCATTTATTTAAATAATATAAAAAAATCATAAAAATACGGTGTTCAGATATCAGGGGAGGATCTACATCATGCCTCAGTAGAGGATATCAAATCAAAATATTTGGGAGAGTATCTTCTCATATTTTTAGGCATCTACCAACATCCATAAAGTTTATCAAAATTAAGATTCAAATTCCAATAATTGAGAGACTTTAAATTGTGTTAGACTTACTAACATAGTTTTTGGCCTTATATTATTAGAGATTCCCATATCAACAAAGCCAGTAATGGATTTTCCATCTTCGACACCAGTGGGTTCCTCATTTTTGATCATGGAGACAAGAATCAATAGATCTAATTTATTGAAGGATTGTGGAAATAGTAACAATAAATCATTTGGTTATCATGAAATCAAGAATATATTTCATGATGTTTAATTTGGGATAACAAATGGGTATAGTCAATAAGGAATGACTATGATATTAGGGTTGTGTCTCCACTTATATTTTTGAAGTTAAAGTTACCTTTTATATTATTTAGTCTTATTCTTCATTAAAATAATTCTTCTCCATTTTTATATTTTGAGGTTGCGATATCGTTTTTTAAATACTATAGATATGATCAACGCACATTAGAATTATTTTATTGATTTCCACTAGTTGATGATATGAAGAAAATGTGGTGGATCATTTTTTTTCTAAAAGTCAATCTATATATTATTAGGTTCATTTCAAATATTTTCACCACTATAATGATGCATTGTTGATCCTCTTTCATGTGTAGTAAATCTATTTGTATATATGTTCTCTTTATGAAATTTTAGTTTTTTGATATGTGTATATAACAATCACATTGTGGATACCTTTTTCACTCACAGTAAATACATTAATTATCATACATTCACTATGATTACTGAATATGTTTAGATTTCAAAAATTCCCACCACTAAAATTGATAATTAAAAAAATATTGTTCACAAATGTTGGAGACAAATTCCATGAATTTTACTGAATTGAGGAACAAAAAACATATAATTTTACTATAACATTCAATTTAAAAAAATTTAAACATGATATGGTCCAATTTAATATATTATTCATGATAATATTGATTATAATTACAATAAATCATAAATTAATGAAAATACATTTAGGGAGGTGTTATAAAATGACTCCACCTTAATGGTCATGATATAATCAACCATGATGAAGCTATAAATTTGTGATGGGTTAAAAGAAAATTGATGTCTTCGTATAAAAATTAAATGGATAATGTTTTTATTTCAAGAAAATTTTTTATGATTTGAGTAATTAATGTATAATCAATACTAAAAAATAAAGAAAATATACTTTATTAACATGTCTAAATCCATTATATAGTATACTTAAACCATAATCCCATATTTTTCTACAAATGATGATTATTTTAGGTGATTTTTTATACATTAATAAATTACATAAGTTCATATAAATCCAAAAATGGATAAAATTATATAACACACTTCTTGATAAATTAACAAATACCATACATGTTATGCCATGATAAGGTAACTCCAGATTAGATTATAGCCTTATATGATGAAATAAAACAATAAAATTCAAAATAGATCATTAATACAATATTTAAAACTATATCATTCTATAAATTACACTAATTAATATTCAATAAAATATTAATTACCATAATTGAAGCACAACAATTAGAAGTTTTTTAATACACATTTTTGAAGATAAATTTAATAAAAATCCCCAAACAATATTATTAACTAATAAAGTCATATACATAAAATGTAATATTCCCTAATAATATAATATCCATGAATATATATGAATCTACATTATGAAGATATATTCATCCAAAAGATAATTCAACCATGACTCCTTGAATAATAATTAATAATATACCTATGGGTCTAATAAAAATTAACAAAATAAAAAAAAGCAAAAAAATCATTTGTCGCCTAAAAATTTCGTCAATTAAACCTTTAATAGATTCTTATAAAGCATTAATAATATGAAGAAACTCACCATATAATAACATGATGGTATCCATAAAAATTTGGATTTTAACACAAGAAAATTACACAATATTCAACGTTATTATTTGCAACATTGATACCAAGTATAAAAACACTGAACCCACCCTCCCATTTCTTGGGTTGAAATCACAAGAATTAAATTTATTACTTTAACAGTGATAAATGTGACAATATGTTTTACATAAAAAACATACATAACAAAATGGAAATATTATATCAATTACACATATCAAGAAAATTTTAGTTTTTTAGTTTTATAGAATTAGGATAACTATAACACCCAAAACCTAGTTACCCATAGTTGGTGCATTATTATTTTACATTGGCATGATCACATGAAATAAAATTCAGAAGGAATGATCAGCTTAGTATCCTTGGAATCACTAGATACAAACATAAGTTTTATATTACATCATGAAATAAGAAATAACATATTATCCACTTTGAAAACTATCACATCCTATAAATGTTCCCATCTATTCAATCACTATATAACTATTCGAATCATAGGGGAAAATGAATCATAACAAAGGGATGAGCTCAGATTCTTAGTAAGGATAAACAATATAGTGGAAGATATCAGAAACAAGCGTAATATTTTATGGAAAAGAATAATACTTAATAAAGCCTTTTAAGCATAGTCTTAAACATTACATGGAACGAATAAATCAAAAAATTCATTTAAACAATCACATGGATATGGTACTAGTTGAATAATCACATTTAATATCAATTTTTAAACTCATAATGTGGGAAATGAAAAATTATAGACATCATATCCATACCATCAATTCCTCATTAAATGAATATATATAACTATACCGTCAAGGCTTTGTCCCAAGACACTAGTTTGTCTCTTGAGACCAACCGATGCATCTAGGGGCTATAGAAGGCCCCACCCATCACTTAATATGTCTAATTAATTCTTCTTATGAAATGGGAAAAACATAAAATAAACATTCATATTAAAAATAGCATACAAAATGTAAATATGTTATCCATAAACCATGAATGGGATCAAAATAGAACTTCCGTAGTAAAATATATCATAAACCCTACAATAAAATATGTTTATTGTAATATAATAAAACAAACACAATTAAACATAAAACCAAATAAATTATTTTTATATATATGAAAATAATCATACAAATTCATTAAAAATCATTGAGAAAAATATCCTATTTTACTTTGAAATCAATTTGAATCCGTGAAATTGTAAAAGAGAAACATTTATTTTGGAAATAACATTGTAATATTGTATAGAATCCTTTATAATGTTATGTCTCCATAATGGTGGAAAATATAATCTTTCACCTTATAAGTTAAAAAAGATCATTAATTAATTTGTCAAAATGGTTATAAAGTACCTCATTTGGAAAATGACATAAATATTATTTTAAAAACATTTTAGAAAAATTAAAACAGGATTAAAACATGATTTAAAAAATTTTCAACAGTATTTTAAAATACATTTTAAAAAACATGTATATGTATGATAATGATATCCTAGAAGATACTTACAAATAAACAACCTCATATAATAAAGATTGTGTGAAATTAACCATTTCCTTGTATATTCATTTAGTAGATGGTGTGTTAACCTCTTATATACTGATTAAATAATATTATTATATTATTCTAAGACCATATCCATATTTATGATTTCATATATGATCCTCTTACATCCATTTGATACTAATATTTTATTATTACCATTATTTCGGGTGTTAACTGTTTCGTTTTCTTATTCATGTTTTGTTATGTAAGTTATGTTTGTTATGTATAAGATGTGTTTTATTCATATCTAGAATTAAATTATATTCATAATTATCAGTTTTACTCATCATATAATCATTATATTCATTCTTCAATGGTTTTTTTGGAAAATGAGTCTCACCGCATATTGGTGATGATAGGTCGTATGTAGGCACGAACCACAGTATCATTCCCTTGACGGTTAAAGGGTATTGAATTGGATGGAATATTAATTATAATGATTCATTAGCATGTTATAATCATTATTTATATATATTATACTCATCATTATACTAATCAAATTAAAGTTGTGTCGAAGAACAAATTACACCGTGACATGGAGACGGTAAAACGTTCTTACGCATGCATGGTTATATTGTTATTCATATGATGGATAAAATGAGGAATATGGTTGTACCAAGATCACGAAAACATATTAGTATATGGATTATACTGTAATTATTATTTATATATGGGAAATTTATATAATTAATAGGTAAAATAAGAAAAGAACTTTGAAATTGGTGATAAAATAATTATCTTTTTTTTCGTATATCTCCATTTGGTTTTCACAAAAGGACTCCATAGAATAAATTTTTGACTAATGTATGGACTCTAAGATATAGTTAGTGAAGTTGGTATGAGAAATGGGAATTTTTTTTCTGATCTAAAGGGTTCTAGATGTGTAAAAAAATAAGGAAGATTCAATTTTATAAGAGAGGTGAGGAGCAGTTTTGGAAGATCATAAAATAGTATTTTATTATAAATTGATTTTTGGTTTCTAATAGTTCCAATGTGATTTATTTAGTATATAAAATTTTTATCGGTTGCAATCCTCTTGGAAAATGCTTTTTTTCATGTTTAGGTCACAAATGTAACCTTTCTTTTGGGATTAACCCTTAGCAAAATTGTTTAACTCTTACCGTGTTTTCTTGTATTTTTACACTATAGGATAAATACAGTTACCATAAAAAGAAAAACTAACCCAAATTGGGTCATTTATGATATATGTTACATTATTCTAGTCAGTTGGACAAAATTTATATTTTTATGAATTTTATATCATTTAATTAATTATTATTTATATTAAATTATCATTTATATCAATTTTGATACTATTCAAAAATTTTATTTTTGAAAATTTCAAACCAACATGATAACATTGATGAAATACTTTAAATATGTCACTATTATGTCTATTTCATTCATAAAATTCTATTTTGACATTAATTAATTCAAAATAAATTTATTTGAAATTTTTTAATATCATTTAATTGATTCTTCCTTTAATAATTCAATTACTGCATCAATATTGTGTCATCATTTAATTTAATTAATTATTTCCTAAAATAGTAAATAAATTACAATTATGCATATAATAATTTTATATTTCTAAATACTATATATATTTGACCATATCACTTATATATCATCATATTAAAAATTATATAGTTATTAAAATATGAATATTATTTTTTAACTCTTCATTAAATAAAAAATAGTAAATGTCTTAATCTAACATTAGTTGTTTAAAAAGGATCATATTTTTGACATAAGGTTTTTTTATTTTTTTAAAACATGTATCCAGTGATATTATGACAAGTGTTAGGGTAATATTATATTATTACTATATTATTTTTACCTTTAGTTTCTCTATTTACCTTTAACCGTGGTAATTAAAATTCAAAATCTATTATTCACTAAAAATTATATTGATCCAATTAGACATAAAAATTTATACTGATTACAACCATGTTTGTATATTTTTTGAAATTCAATTCAAATAAGTGATAAAATTATGTTTAATATTAATCCACAGATGTGGTAAGAAGGTTGGTAAAAGAGACGTTCAAATGTTTAATAAATGTTTTATATCTAATTCAATTATAAAAAGTATTTAATGTTCAACAATGGACTAATATATTTATTATGTATCTTTTGAAAGAATAAAATAAAATAAAATTTAAGTAATTATTTAAATGAAATGGTTGGATTATTAACAATAATGAATTATTTCTCACTACTTATAAAAAATTGAAACATATCAAAAAAGACCAAAAATTCATCACACAATAATTTTTATATTAAAAATTTCAAAATGAATTCTATTTTGAAAAATAAAATTTATAAAATTTATAATTTGGTTAATACTAATCATAATAACTTCTTAAATGGCTTGTTCGATAGGTTATGGTGTGATCAAACTCGTTGTTGTGTACAGTGTTACCTGTTGGATTATTTAAAAGAATGTGCATTGTGGAAGCTTGTGGTGTTAAATTCTTCCCCCATAGAATAAATTATTCCTCTTAATTTATAGAATATCACTTCTTAAAAAGATATGGGTGGTTCTTCATCAAAATTGTTTCAGGTTCCCCTGGCTCCTCTTCCATTTAATGGTTCCTCTGGAGAAATTTTACTAGACGAGTCGTCCTATTTCTTAAAAATTGTTCTCTCATATCTATAATATTTATTCGATATTCACCATTAGACATATCAGGTTCCAATTCTATTTATTCATAGATTCGTACATGAATTTGTTCTGTCATGTATTTCCATAACATTGATACGTGGAACACATCATGGAATTTAGAGATACTTGGGAGCATTTCCAAAAGATAAAATGTAGCTCCAATTTGTTACAGAATATCAAAAGGTTCAATGTAACTGGGACATAATTTAAATAAGGATGCAGACTTAAAACATTACATAATATTGAATTAAATTAATACTTCACATTGAGGATTTTTCAGGTTTAGCGTTTTATAAAATTTGGCCATAATTATTACATTGCATCTCAAAAATTATGAAGTAGAAAATTCTGCTCATTTTCTATTTCTTTCATAAAATAAAGACTCTTGGAAATAATATTCATGTCTAGATTCATGTTTTAGAAAGCATTACTTTCCCTTGATCTCATCCTTGACCCTATTCATCATTAAGTCCTTTGACAAACACTTCAAAAACTAGGGATGAGCATAGAATGCTCAATAAGGGTTAAAAACAAAGAAAGAAAACATTAGATCATAAATCCATACATATCATAAGATCTTTAACATAACTCCTTAAACTATAAGCATTATTAAATACACAATGAAATCATAAACCATAAAGGTAACTTGTAGAATACATAACATAATTACATTGTAGCTTTCAAAGCTACGTAGGGAGTTACATTTGGAAATCCCATCATAGTATATTCTCTAAATATTTTAGGATAAACATTCACATTTACCTCTGTCATGATACCCCATGCATTGGAGAGATATCTTGGGCTCACCCGACCTAGGTTTATCATGGAACCACCGGTATACATAACAATTTCAAACAACCATAACACATAAAAAAAGCATAAATGAAAGATAAAATTTCCACATTCCAATCAAAATATATCATCTCAACAAATTAAAATAATAAATGCTTTCCCAAAACCATTTTCAATACCAAAATACCTTTTATCCCAGCCATCATCCATTGTTTTTTGGGGGTGAATTTAATTTCATTTCCAACCCAACGGAAAATAAAGGTATAAGCCCATTCAAGAGGAAGGCCATCATGGAGTTTGTTTAGTTCATGGCTAGGAAGGGCCTCATTAATCTCATCTTCTCAGGTGACAGTTTCACCTGGGGCAACAACTGCAGGGGCCATCACTACTTATGGAGTCTATTGGATAGGTTTCTAGCCAATATGAAAGCCACTAACCTATTATCAAATACCTTGTTTTTTCATCTTTCTTGAGGTATTTTGATTCACTCCCTATAAGGCCCCAGCCTTAAACCTTACTTAATCTTGAGTTATTACAAGATTACACATTGAGGATCTTTTCAGGTTTAGAGTTTTAGAGAATTAGATCATGAAACTTGCATTATATTCCACATTTAAGCAAAGTGGTTACATAAAAGGCAATATTCATTCTTCCCATCAACGGAAACCTATTTAAAAAAAACAAGGATTCTTTCTTGACACATCCTTGACACTATCATCACATCATGTACCTTTCCCTTGACCTGTGAAAAACATTTCAAAAACTTGGGATGAGCATAAAAAGCTCAGTAAGGGTTATAAAAATATGGAAAGGAAACATGAGTTTATATATACATAAGAATAAAATCAAACTTTACCCATAAAACATAGGCATATCAAATCACGAATAACTCATAGAAAACATAAGACATAAAGGTAACTTGAGGCATTCATAACATTCTTACGTAGGGAGTAACCCTCTTGGTTACGTTTGGAATACCCATCACAGTATATTCCCTAAATCTCTTCATAGAAACCTTAACGTTTCACTCCTTCGCGTTACCCAATGCATTGGAGAGCTATATCGGGCTCACCCGCCCTTAGTTTGTCATGGAACCACCCGTTTTCATAAAAATGCCCAAGAACCATAACATAAATGTGTCACATAAAAAATGCATAAAGGAAACATAACATTTCCACATTTCAATCACAATATAACATTTTAGTATATTGAAATATTGAATCCGTTCAAAAAGAAACCATTTCCTAAACCATTTAAAACATTTAATAAAGAGATTTTTGAATCAAAGTGTCCCATACAACCTTGATGATTTTAACATTTTAAACCATTAATATCCATATAAATAAATCCTTAAAACCATTTTTAAAACATGGATATTAATAAGAACAAATAATTAAAACATTTAAAGCGATATTTTGGTTAAAGGGGTTTTACCAAAATTAGAGACACTTGAATAAAATAATTGAGAAATAACATTTAGTCAGAAATTTATAATATCATGAGAATAAATGGATTCATGATATAATACTCCAAAGGACAGTATATACACCATATAAGAGTGAATTGGTGAATAACAACAATGAACTTTCAATAGAAATGTCAAATGTGATGAAATCCATTATAAAGAAGGTATCCTTAAATTAAGGACAAATAAATCTCAAAAATATGTGTGAAAGATATAAATACACCCAATATAAGTGGATATAAAGTGTAAAACAATAAAAGGTCATTCACACATATTCAATGGATGACAAATTCAATGACTACATGTTGAACCCAAAGAAATCGAAATTGGGTTAAAAAGTTCCCTTGACAGCCTAACGACATCACATCAAAATGAGGTGATGAGAGATAAAAAGTGTATCTCATCACTTGGACATAAAATTTACATAAATAAGGATATATTAGAACATATCCCAACATAACAATATGTAAATTAAAAGACCCAACAAAAGAAGTCTTTTAAAAAAGAGGAGGGTGAAAGGTTCCCTTACCGACTTGGGTATCTTTCAAAACATACACCCCATGAAATAAGGACAATATATAATTGATGTAAATACTCATAAACGAAAGTATATTACACAAAGAGTAGAATAATGGGCAGTACATACACCACTCAATGTAATTTGAGGCAAATGTAGCATAAATATCACGGGAATAAAAGTGAGATGAAAAATCCCTTACGAGAACTCGGCAGCCTAACGGCGCCACATGAAACTTCCAAAATGGATTGATGAGAGAGAATAGGGTCTCTCATCACATGAACATAAAAATTACAGTAAGTTTAATATAAAAGATCATCCCAATAACAAGAAAGATGAGCTTTAAAAGGAATGACATAAAAGTGTGTACTTAAAAAGAAAGAGAGGAGTAGGATCCCTTACCTCGGGTCCGACTTGACTCGATTGTTCTTTAATCTCCTTTAAAAGTGTAACTCCTTTTGATTTGAGCCTAAAGGCTTCCTTTGAAAGGATTATGCCCAAAGGGAATCCTATATGATGAGTAGAGGTATGTGGAGATAGTTAATGAGCAGGGTTTGGCCGAGCCAAAGGCTTGAGGAGTGTGTGAAATGAGGTAGAGGTGGGGGCCTTTTATAAGAGGAGAGGAGGGGCACTTTTGGAAAGTAAAGAAATATTACCTTATTTGAAAATGTGTTTCGGTTTCAAAAGGTCCCAAATTGATGTAATTCGTGGATAAGGTGATAAGGCTTCGAAATCCACTCAGCCAATAAGTTTTGGACATGTGTAGTTTATAGATTTTACATTATCTTTCCATTTTATTTAAATCGTCAAATAATGATGTCATCGCTGCATCATTATTATGTCATAAATAATTTAATTTATTTAATTTATAAAAATTAAAAAAAAGATACTATGTTGTAGGAACTCTTTTTAGCTTTCTAATGAATATTTATAATCAAAAAGATGACTTGTATAACCCCACTTAAAAATTGTTTTAGTAAAACATATCATGATTGTGTCATTTTTACTTTTACATTAAATAAAAAGTTATTTATGTCATTTCCCAACCAAAGTGGATCCATGGGGTCCCCAAGTTGACCCATGGCTTGTATTGGTCGGCCATGACACAAAAAATGAGGGTAAGACATGTGTCAAGCTCATCTCATTTTATTAAAGCATTATTTTTACCTTAAACTACACTAATTACCACTAATCGCGAATAAAAACTTAATAAGTTACTATTCACCAAAAAATTATTTTAATCTCATTGAACCAAATTTTACTTCTTAATGACAAAAATGTATGTCGGATTTTTGAAAATCAAAACACAATGATGGTAAAATTTCATTTAAACGGAAAATCAGTTTTTTATAAGTACCACTTAGTGGTTTAACTATTCATCAAAAATTGATGTTTTTCAGAAAAATCCCAAAAATTTACCCTAAGCTATATTTGATATTCTGAATTCAAAAATGAAGTCCGTTTTACAAAATTCAAAACATATAAGTCGAATTAATTAATTTAATAATTAATTCCCGCTGTCATGACAAATAATGTGTTTTTATGAAACAATAAGTATCAAAAGATTGACACTAGTTTAAGTCTGATTTCAAAGTGAAATTAATTCCAACGACCAATATTGGATTTAATGGTAAAAATATTTTCTAATTTCACTTTAAAACCAATTCAAAATATAATTTAATCATATAAATAAATTAGATTAAAAAGTGGTTTTGAATTAAAATACAACATTTTACACTATTCATTAAAAAATGAACTTTATCGGAAAGATACCAAAAATTTACAGAAAGTAAATTTTGATGTCCCGATTCTTAATAAGAGTTTTATTTGGTCCAAAAGAATGTTTACGAGTGAACAAAACTATATTTAATGACGGTTCGCCATCAAAAGGTGATAAGTGAAACTTTAGTGAAAACTAGGCCATATACGCCTAAAATTGAAATCATTCCGTATTTTAAGCCTTTATCTTTTATTGTATAAATGTAAAAACATTTAAGAACATATATAATCATATTTTAGTTATTTCTATCCATTCCCGCCATTACAACAGCTACATGTTAACTACCATTTAAAATAATATTATTTTATTATTAGAGTGCAACGTAAGATTCCCAAGAAACTCGTTGTTGCGTGTTGGGTACGCCATCGAGCATAGCGTCCCCTTTAAAGTTATATTAATATTTTATTCACAAATATGGATAAATATGAAAATGTCATATTCTTTATTTACCTGGGGTGTTACATCCTTCCCCCCTTTTGGGAATTGCGTCCTCGCAATTTTAAAATTGCGCTTGGAAACATCCTTGAACGTCCCACATCGGAACAAGAGTCGGTAAAACAATCACTTTAAAATAAGGAAAGATAAGCACAGAGGTCACCCGAGTTAACCCATACCAGGATTCCAAGTATGAAAATATGGACATGGAGGAGAAAACATAGGGTCATGTTCTGATGGAGAGTGATAGAAAACATGTTTAGGAGAAAGTTAACAATAAGAAAATCACAAACTTGTGATGGGTTAAACGGTGTTGGGTTCCCTAGTAGGAAAAGTTAATAGACAACATTTTTGTTTTAAGTTACTTTTTATTGAGGAATTTATACATAAAGAAGCATAATCACTTATCATGTTGACTTTCAACTTTTACTAGATTCCTTAGTCAAACTCATATTTTTTTCCAAAAGACGAGTATTTAGGGAGACTTGTTCGCATTAAGAGTACTATAATCAACTTCTAGAGAATCACCTAATCCCCAAAAGAGAACTATATACATCCCATGTATTTAGGCTTTAACCAAAACCAAAACCAAAAATGTTAGTACAAGATCAGATAATCCAGAAAAGGATAACCACTTATAAAAAAAATCTATTCTTAATCTCCAAAATTTGTCCAACAAAACCCAAAGTTCAACGAGGAACATCCGATAAACAATTTGTCTATAAAATTCTTCAAAGTAAACCAATATATGATTGAAACCCAAATATTTGAAGGATTTAGTCACACAGTCTTCCAAGTTAAATCGTAACATTTATCTCCAAACAACATTAGTCGCTCCTAAAGTCTCGCATTGAAAAGTAATTATCCTAATCACATATCTTCCAAAATCAACTTACTCTTAATTCATAAAATCATATAACTAAAAAAGAATAAGTCAAACTAACCAGGGACTTCACGTAGTCCAGTGGTAGGCGATAAATACCAGTCTCACTTTGATTGTGGGTTTGATTCCCGCAGTATTGTCCGACGCAACGGGTTGTCACACGGTCTGCGTGTTGTCCTTTTTCCAAAACTATATATTTCTCAAATCATTACCCAAAAAGGGATAAAATCATCAAAAACAACCATAACATAATTTAACCTCAATTTTATCTCATGCCTTTCACTTCAATCATAACATATGGTAACCCATAATTACCTCAAAAGTAAGGATCATATAAACCCAAATGGTTCTTTATAACTATGTCCACAAAAGAAAAGATAACTATTACTTGAATAAAATTTTCCTATATTAAACATCAGGGTTACACATAATATAAAAAGTCTTATAATGTAACCCCATCATCAAAAGAGACTTAATACTCTTAAGAATTTCACCCTAACTCTTGAATCCCTTATATGTTGACATCTTACTCATTCAACATTCTTCATGATCCATTATCCATTCCTTTCCAACTTATTCAGAAATACCTCTTTCCTACAAACAAAATCATGAATCATATCCTAAGATTCCAAAATAAGAAAACAATAGTCATGAAATAGTACATACCTTTGATTGGTCATTGTCAGTTTCTTCATCCTCAATCGTAATGGCATTAGGTATTGGTAAACGAATATTGGTATGCTCTTGGTGACCCCATTCACGAAACTTCTTCATAAGACATGTGTTTGCATAATGACCATGCACACCACATTTAAAACATTCAATTGATCCCTCAGAAATAACTTCTTTCCCTTTCCCCGAGTCAACTGGATGCTTCCTTTTTCCATGGTAGGTTCTTGCTTTATGACCTTCATTTCCACATCTATAGCATATTTCTGTCCCTTTGAAACATTTTCCTAGGTGTTTCTTTCCACATCTTTGACACATAGGTTTTTGAACACACTTACCTTTATGATTATTACCTGTACTTCCGTAGGGATTTGTTTCTTGCATATATGATGCCTTAGAGAAATCTCCAAGGATTAGGTGGTCAATCATGACTCCAGATAGTTGGTTGAGGATAATCAAAAGAGTTCTCATTGCAGCTCCCATATCATTGAGTTGCTTGCTCAAAAAACTGTCACAGTTTCCTTCACATCCACTATTACTTTGGTGCCTGCTAGATCCAGCCATTTACTAAAACCAAAAAGGTCAGTGTGAGTATATCAACAAAACCATCATGTATTAATGAGTAAGATAAACAGTAAGATATACTTACTCATTCACTTTATCTAAAACTAAGACTCTTTCTGAAATCCTAACCATTATGGTAATTGTCACTTATGCTTAAAGAATACCCTAACCTCTAAAGTTATCTAAACCGACCTTTGATACCAACTATCAGGCCCCAGCCTTAAACCTTACTTAATCTTGAGTTATTACAAGATTACACATTGAGGATCTTTTCAGGTTTAGAGTTTTAGAGAATTAGATCATGAAACTTGCATTATATTCCACATTTAAGCAAAGTGGTTACATAAAAGGCAATATTCATTCTTCCCATCAACGGAAACCTATTTAAAAAAAACAAGGATTCTTTCTTGACACATCCTTGACACTATCATCACACCATGTACCTTTCCCTTGACCTGTGAAAAACATTTCAAAAACTTGGGATAAGCATAAAAAGCTCAGTAAGGGTTATAAAAATATGGAAAGGAAACATGAGTTTATATATACATAAGAATAAAATCAAACTTTACCCATAAAACATAGGCATATAAAATCACGAATAACTCATAGAAAACATAAGACATAAAGGTAACTTGAGGCATTTATAACATTCTTACGTAGGGAGTAACCCTCTTGGTTACGTTTGGAATACCCATCACAGTATATTCCCTAAATCTCTTCAGAGAAACCTTAACGTTTCACTCCTTCGCGTTACCCAATGCATTGGAGAGCTATATCGGGCTCACCCGCCCTTAGTTTGTCATGGAACCACCCGTTTTCATAACAATGCCCAAGAACCATAACATAAATGTATCACATAAAACATGCATAAAGGAAACATAACATTTCCACATTTCAATCAGAATATAACATTTTAGTATATTGAAATATTGAATCCGTTAAAAAAGAAACCATTTCCTAAACCATTTAAAACATTTAATAAAGAGATTTTTGAATCAAAGTGTCCCATACCACCTTGAAGCTTTTAACATTTTAAACCATTAATATCCATATAAATAAATCCTTAAAACCATTTTGAAAACATGGATATTAATAAGAACAAATAATTAAAACATTTAAAGCGATATTTTGGTTAAAGGGGTTTTACCAAAATTAGAGACACTTGAATAAAATAATTGAGGAATAACATTTAGTCAGAACTTTATAATATCATGAGAATAAATGGATTCATGATATAATACTCCAAAGGACAGTATATACACCATATAAGAGTTAATTGGTGCATAACAACAATGAACTCTCAATAGAAATGTCAAATGTGATGAAATCCATTATAAAGAAGGTATCCTTAAATTAAGGACAAATAAATCTCAAAAATATGTGTGAAAAATATAAATACACCCAATATAAGTTGATATTAAGTGTAAAACAATAAAAGGTCATTCACACATATTAAATGGATGACATATTCAATGACTACATGTTGATCCCAAAGAAATCGAAATTGGGTTAAAAAGTTCCCTTGACAGCCTAACGACATCACATCAAAATGAGGTGATGAGAGATAAAAAGTGTATCTCATCACTTGGACATAAAATTTACATCAATAAGGATATATTAGAACATATCCCAACATAACAATATGTAAATTAAAAGACCCAACAAAAGAAGTGTTTTAAAAAAGAGGAGGGTGAAAGGTTCCCTTACCGACTTGGGTATCTTTCGAAACATACACCCCATGAAATAAGGACAATATATAATTGATGTAAATACTCATAAACGAAAGTATATTACACAAAGAGTATAATAATGGGCAGTACATACACCACTCAATGGAATTTGAGGCAAATGTAGCATAAATCTCACGGGAATAAAAGTGAGATGAAAAATCCCTTACGAGAACTCGGCAGCTTAACGGCGCCACATGAAACTTCCAAAATGGATTGATGAGAGAGAATAGGGTCTCTCATCACATGAACATAAAAATTACAGTAATTATAATATAAAATATCATCCCAATAACAAGAAAGATGAGATTTAAAAGGAATGACATAAAAGTGTGTACTTAAAAAGAAAGAGAGGAGTAGGATCCCTTACCTCGGGTCCGACTTGACTCGATCGTTCTTTAATCTCCTTTAAAAGTGTAACTCCTTTTGATTTGAGCCTAAAGGCTTCCTTTGAAAGGATTATGCCCAAAGGGAATCCTCTAGGATTAGTAGAGGGATGTGGAGATAGTAAATTTGCTGGGTTTGGCCGAGCCAAAGGCTTTAGGAGTGTGTGAAATGAGGTAGAGGTGGGGGCCTTTTATAAGAGGAGAGGAGGGGCACTTTTGGAAAGTAAAGAAATATTACTTTATTTGAAAATGTGTTTCGGTTTAAAAAGGTCCCAAATTGATGTAATTCGTGGATAAGGTGATAAGGCTTCGAAATCCACTCATCCAATAAGTTTTGAACATGTGTAGTTCATAGATTTTACATTATATTTCCCTTTTATTTAAATCGTCAAATAATGATGTCATCGCTACATCATTATTATGTCATAAATAATATAATTTATTTAACGTCTAAAAATTACAAAAAAGATACTATGATGTAGGAAATCTTTTTAGCTTTCCAAAGAATATTTATAATCAAAAATATGACTTGTATAACCCCACTTAAAAATTGTTTTAGTAAAACATATCATGTTTGTGTCATTTTTACTTTTACATTAAATAAAAAGTTATTTATGTCATTTCCCAACCAAAGTGGATCCATGGGGTCCCCAAGTTGACCCATGGCTTTTCTTGGTCGGCCATGACACAACCAATGAGGGTAAGACATGTGTCAAACTCATCTCATTTTATTAAAGCATTATTTTTACCTTAAACTACACTAATTACCACTAATCGCGATTAAAAACTTAATAAGTTACTATTCACCAAAAAATTATTTTAATCTCATTGAACCAAATTTTACTTCTTAATGACAACCATGTATGTCGGATTTTTGAAAATCAAAACACAATGATGGCAAAATTTCATTTAAACGGAAAATCAGTTTTTTATAAGTACCACTTAGTGGTTTAACTATTCATCAAAAATTGATGTTTTTCAGAAAAATCCAAAAAATTCACCCTAATATATATTTGATATTATGAATTCAAAAATGAAGTCCGTTTTACAAAATTCAAAACATATAAGTCGCATTAATTAATTTAATAATTAATTCCCGCTGTCATGACAAATAGCGTGTTTTTATGAAACAATAAGTATCAAAAGATTGACACTAGTTTAAGTATGATTTCAAAATGAAATTAATTCCAACGACCACTATTGGATTTAATGGTAAAAATATTTTCTAATTTCACTATAAAACCAATTCAAAATATAATTTAATTATATAAATAAATTAGATTAAAAAGTGGTTTTGAATTAAAATACAACATTTTACACTATTCATTAAAAAAATGAACTTTATCGGAAAGATACCAAAAATTTACAGAAAGTAAATTTTGATGTCCCGATTCTTAATAAGAGTTTTATTTGGTCCAAAAGAATGTTTAAGAGTGAACAAAACTATATTTAATGACGGTTTGCCATCAAAAGGTGATAAGTGAACCTTTAGTGAAAACTAGGGCATATACGCCTAAAATTGAATTCTTTCCGTATTTTAAGACTTTATCTTTTATTGTATAAATGTAAAAACATTTAAGAACATATATAATCATATTTTAGTTATTTCTATCCATTCCCGCCATTACAACGTCTACATGTTAACTACCATTTAAAATAATATTATTTTATTATTAGAGTGCAACGTAAGATTCCCAAGAAACTCGTTGTTGCGTGTTGGGTACGCCATCGAGCATAGCGTCCCCTTTAAAGTAATATTAATATTTTATTCACAAATATGGATAAATATGAAAATTTCATATTCTTTATTTACCTGGGGTGTTACACTCCCCCCTCTTGGTTTCCATTTCTTCTTGGCATAATCATCAGGAATGGTTTCACATCCACCTGCAGTGGTTTAACATCCAAGGGTACCAGGACATGGTTTGTGAAATATGGAATGAACCCTTGTAGGGGTATCGGGCCACCCACAACCTCAGTGACCTGACCTCGAACCCTGATAGGTGCATGTTCTCACCTTCCTCCTCAGGAACCTTCACCACCTGGGACTACCGTCACATATGGGCTCCATCAGAGTATTTCAATAGATGGAATGATACCTTGGGTTTATTGGATTATTAACACCAGTTTGAGATTTATGTGTAACTATACACTTATTATATTTTCTTATTATTTCTTACACACCACCACTTGAGTCGAGTAACCTGATTGAAATCCATATTGGTACTTTGGTTCTGATGTGGATATGGTTTTTTATGTGTTTGTGACATGTGTATGTGTGGATATATGGGTATCTAGGCATGATGATATTGAATGTAGGGAAGAGAGCTAGGAGCGGTAGATGTATCATTCTTGATTATTCTTGTGTTTGGTATGGGGTGATTTGAGGAAACTATAATGAATCTAAAGTAATTATATTTAATGAAGATGAATAAATACTAATGGTTAGGCTCTATTAATCTTTATTTTTATAAGGAATTGGTTCTCTTCTACTGTATTTAGAAGTCTTGTTTTGTGTACTTGAATTGTAAATACTAATATTTGAGATTCAAATAGGATGAAGATGAATAAATAATGAATGGATGTTAATCGTTTGATAATAGAGTACAAGAACGGAGTGAAAGAGTTCATCAGGATTGAAAAGGATCACGCAAAAAATCCTTCTCAAATCCATTGTCTGTGTTTAGGTTGTTATTATTCTAGACTACTTTCTCCAGAGGAGTTGGAAGAACATTCGATATGTCACGGAATAGATCACAGTTATAAATGATGAAATAAACACGTAGAAAAAGAGAATGTAGCTACTGGTTGGGATAAAAATGTGTTTTATGGATCATCAGATATGAATACAAATATGGATAATTAATAAGACCGTATGGAGGATGTGATTATAGATGTCAATGACGATGAAGATCATATTGAGGAAATGAAAAAGACAATTGAAGATGAACTCCGTGATTTCCCAAAATTGTTTGAGATGTTAAAGAGTTGTGAAAAGATGCTATTTTATGTTGGTTTCACTAAGTATTCAACATTGTTAGTTGTACTGATTTTTTATAAATTGAAAGCAGGCAACAGATGGAGTGATTTTAATTTTATGGAACTACTTTCTCTTTTGAATGACATGCTCCCGGAAGATAATGAGCTCCCAAGCCAGAAATATGAAGCTACACAAATGCTACATTCGATGGGTATGATTTTTGAAAGAATACATGCCTACCCGAAAGATTGTATATTGTTTCGCAAGGTGGAGAAAACACTTACATAATGCCCAAAGTGTGGTGCTTCTCGATACAAGAAAGATAAATCCAATCCTTTGAAAGATGTATGGTACTTTCCAATCATTCCAAGGTTTTAGGCGTCTATATGTAAGTGAAGAAACAGCAAGACAATTATCGTGGCATGCAGATAAAAGAAATAAATATGGGAAATTATATCATCCGGCCGACTCTCCTCAATGGACGAAAATTGATCATGATTATCCTAAATTTGGAAAATAGTCGATAAACCTTCGTCTTTAGTTATCTAAAGATGGAGTGAATACTTTTGGTTTTCAAACTAGCACTCATAGAACATGGCCTGTTATGTTGGTAAATTATAACTTTCCACCCTGGTTATGCATGAAGAGGAAATTCATCATAATATATATGCTTATATTAGGACCAAAACAACCAGGTAATGATATTGATGTTTATCTAGCTCCTTTGATAGAGGATTTGAAGTTATTGTGGGATTCATGTGTTATGTTGTATGATGGTTATAAAAGTGAATACTTTACGTTGAGAGAGATGTTGTATAGGATAAAAATGATTTCCCTACTTATGAAAATTTTTCAGGCTATATCATTAAAGTAACTCAACGGTGTCCCAGGTGAGAAGAAGATACATAATCAATTAGGTTGAAACATTCATCGAAATCTGTGTTTCTAAGACATCGTAGATTTCTACCTCATCGGGATAAGTACTGATCTTGGACAACATCATTCAATAGAATTTTAGAACAACGCGCAACACCATCTCCACTAATAGGTGATCAACTATTTGATAAAGTAATATATCTGAACATTGTTTTTGTTAAACCAATTTTGAAAAACCTTACGAAAAACAGTTGGAAAAAGAGATTAGTTTTTTTTGAATTACCATAATGTAATTGTTTGTACGTCAGAAATTTTCTTGATGTGATTCATGTGGAAAAAAAGGTATGTGAGAGTGTTATCAGAATTTTTCTAAATGCCCCTGGAAAAAAAATATGGAATTAAGGAAAGGTTAGACATGGTTGACATGGGAATATGAGAATTGTTGGCTCCCGTGAAGGGTATAATTCGAATGTTTCTTCCTCCAGTTGCTTATACTCTTTCTAGGGAGGAGAGATATCAGTTTTGCAACTTCTTCAATGATGTAAAGGTTCTAGAGGGGTATTCATCAAATATCAAGAACATTGTTTCAATAAATGATTTAAATTTAAAAGGTTTGAAATCACAAGATTACCATGTTTTGATGCAACATCTAATTCCTATATCTTTATGTTGCAATTTTTTCCAAGAATGTTCGTCATACGTTAACCAAACTTTGTCTCTTTTTCAAAGGTATATGTAGAAAAGTTTTAGAACCAACGAAATTTCCAGCTATGGAAAAAGAAATTGTCATCATATTTTTTGAATTAGAAATGTTCTTCCTGACAACATTCTTTGATATGATGGTTCATTTGATGATTCACTTGGTGAGAAAGATTCGACTTTGTGGTCCTATGCACTATAGATGGATTTATCATGTTGAACGGTATATGAAAATTTTGAAAGGGTATGTCAAAAATCGAAGTTGGACAGAGGGTTGTATAGTGGAGCAATATATTGTTAAGGAATCCATTGAATTTTGTACCGAATACCTATCTGATGTGGAATGCATTCGTCTCCCGAAATCTCGTCACACTGGGCGCATTGAGGGAGTGGGAATTTTTGGAAGAGAAGTTGGGACAATTAGTATTACAGATCGGGAGCAGTCCCGTTTTTATGTTTTTCATTACAGTTGGAAGGTTTCTCCATATATTGAAACTCACCAAGAAATTATTAGGTAGTTGAATCCATCAAGGGATAAAAAATGGTTATCAAATACACATAGTCTTCAGTCTATAGGATGGTTCAAGACCATATTTTTAAGTAGTTGGATGAAAATACGAATTCAATTTTAGAACGACTTCAATGGATAGCCACTGGACCAAGTGTGTATGTATTATCTTACAGTGGTTATGTAATTAAACTTCATACATTCTATAAATATGAACATGATAAAGATAGTACCATGAAAAATAGCGGAGTTACACTAGTGGCTGAAGTGATGCATGTTTCTAGTAGTAAGGAAAGAAATCCAATTTATGCAAATATGTCATACTTTGGAATTATCAAACTAATATGGGAGTTCTATTATACGACATTCCAATTGTCGATTTTTCAATGCAAATGGGTTGATAACAACAGTGGTGTTAAAATAGATGAATGGGGATTTGTGAATGTTGATTTTAGTAAAGAAGGGTTCAAATATGAACAGTTTATAATGGCATCACAAGCGGTATAAGTTTTTTATGTTCCAGATCCTGCAAACCGAAAGTGGTCGATTGTTTTGTTATCATCCAAAACTACTGAAGGTTTCGATGAAAATTCAGTTGAGGAAAATCCTTTCAGTGGGGCGTCACAATCATTTCGGAGCAGTCCCAATGTAGATGATGTTTTCCATGTTATAGGAGACCACAATGAAGGGATTTGTATTATCGATAGAGGTGTCAAATCCCTTCAACCTTTGAAAAAAGAATGAGAGTTCAATAAACATGTTATATTTTGTTTGTAATATAGATCTTGTTATCTAATGTTATTATCTTATCATTACTGAATTTATTTAATCTATCTTAACTGTTTAACCACTTTTGCAGATAATGACTTCTTCACATTATGGTGGTCCTAACCATGAGGCTGAACTAGTCTCTAAAGATGTTGTTGTTGCGGCTGCTGCTGCTTATGCTGCTCCTACAGCTGCTGCTACTCCTGCTGCTACTCCTGTTGCAGCTCCTGTTGCTTTTACTACTTCTCCTAATACGACTGCTGCTGATTCTGCTGTTGCAGCTCCTGCTACTCCTAGTGTTGAGGTCCAATAACCATCAGCACATGTCGTTGATACCATTTCATATGAACATATAGATGATGTTGATATCATTGAAATGGTCGGGAATGAAGGACCGACGTCACAGAAAACACATGTGCGTCGTATTTTGACGGTGTTATCCAAGGTTCTTAAGGTGAAAAGCAAAGGCATCAAATTTGAAGTCAGATGGAATGCACGAGGCCAACATGTGAATTTCAACAAGGATATGTTTAGTATCAACATTAGAGTTTTCACTCGGCAATGGTTGCCGATTGACATAGATTCATGGAACTATGTTGTGTCCGGGATGAAGGCTGTGATCTGGGAAGAAATTATGGTAACATTATGAATTTATATATTTAATTTACTAGCAAATAAAATAATGAAACAATGTCTTACTCTTCTCAATCTCTTACAGAGTACATTTATAGTAGATGATTCACACAAGGAATATGTACTAAGGCTTGCAGGAAGGATTCATCTATGTTTTCGCACTATTTTAACAAGATGTCACCTGAAATATTCCAATGGTAAAATAAACCCGCTCCCACCCACTATCTATGCTAACCTGATATCCCAAGAATCATGAGATGCCTTTATTGGCCTCCATGGGGATGAGATGTTTCAGGTACATTGTGGGTGATAATACGTTGTTTAAGGATACATGTACTCATCACTTTTATTGTAAATATTTCATTTATGAAACAAAAAATTTGTACTGATAATAAGGAATGTGCATCAAAACCAACATACCCCTATAATAAATCAAGGATGGGGTATGCTTCATTAGAAAAGAAAATGGTATGTATTTTAAATTTAAAGTAATATTATTAGGTGACAATAAAAAACATCATAATTATCTTTTTATGTTTATATGTGGATTGATGAGTCTAAAACCAAATAAACTTCCATCCCACATCATGTGCAATGGAAGGAGGAACATGTGAATAAGGAAGGGATGTTAGTAGATGAGAACACACAAAAATTGTGGGAAATATGTGTAAGTATGACACTATGATAAGAATATTTGTTTTAAGTTTCTATTACATAAAAATAATTAGTTATTTTCCTATATCCGACAGTCACAGGAATCAACTACTCTTGTAGCAGATACATACCTATTATTGACGGCTTTGAAGTAGCCAAAAATATACGGTCTTGTCAGAGGTGTGAGGTTTGGGGTGACACCCCAATTATATTTTGATAAGAAGAAAAAAACGGATGATACAGATGAAAAATTAGAACAAATGAGCGAAAAAATAGAAACCCTTGAAGAATGATGTCAATGGAAGGGAGAGTTGCTTGAAACTTTTATGGGTGGGAAGCAAAGGGAAGACACCACTCATGAACAACCAGCGCGTGAACATCCCACCCCACCCCCATCAGCTTTGAGATAATCCATTCCCCTCAAAGAACGGTCTTATCCATGGTAATTAATATTCTAATAATTGTTCCCATGAAATGTGAATCAGACAAACATTAATAATTTTTTTGTACTGATCTTCTACATGGTGATAATTATTGTGATTTATATCTGTCAACACCAACCTATCTCCTTATAGCGAGGGATAAAATGTTCAATATCCTAGATGCCATGCTGTACAATAGACCACTTCCGAAAGATCATCTGAAAGTGACGATTATTGTAGCTTATGACCCAAATGTAGAGATACATATTCCACTTGATGACAATGATATTCATACGGTCAAAAAGCCTATTGGAACATTCATTTCATGGCCATCACAACTTGTAAGAGTACATTTATACAAAGAGGTATTTATTTCCTTTATTTCAAGCTAATCCTTTTACAATTAATGAAAAAAGGGTATGAACCAATGATTGTTGTTATAGACGGAGAAAGGGAATGGGGTGACAAACGTCGGCTCAAAACCATCTAAAGGATCGTCCAACCGATCCCAAGGAGCTACTGAAAACACAATAACACCACATTTTCTCTATCCAAATTAACTAGTATTAAAGACTCATGTGGATACGAAGCTAAAAGATGGTAATAGTCATATAGTGGTTTTCGATTAGAATATATACGTAGAGGAAATTCAATATTTTTTTCCTGCTGAAAATGTAAATGAGATCCTTGAAAACGGTTGGCTAGGAGTCACAGTTGTAAATGTATATATGAGGTATGTTTCCATGAAATGATTTTTTAAAAGCAGATCTAATTTGAAAATGATGACTAAATACATTTTATATTGTTGACAGACACATTTATGAAAAATAGATGAAGGAATTTTCCCATGATCCAAGATTTGTACTCGTTAGTCCTTATACCACATCAACACACCTAACAAAATTAGAGCCACCAAAAAGGGATGTACTATTGAACGGCTTGCTAAAAAAATTTGAAAGAAAGATTACAGATGACATAATCTTCCTAATACCAACCATACAGGGGTAAAACTCTATGATTAAAGTATATCAATTATATTTTCACTTCATTTTTTAATTATCCCTTTTTTTGTTTTCAGGAAACATTGGTTGCTAATTACGGTGAACTTGAGTACTCCAATGATTTATTTTCTGGATTCAAATCAAGGATATCCATCAAACAGACCACACATGAAAGTGTTTGTGAATCTGTAAGGCACTACATCTTACGTTTTAGGTCTAAACATCAAGTAATTTAATTTATATTATATTTTATTGAGGATTCTGTTATGATAGGGCGGTGTAACATTATCGTATAAAAAAGGAATGAGGACAGGGGATAAGAATAATAAGGCGAGCAAGTAATACGTCTAAACACATATCAGGGTATATATAATAAAATTTCACTACCCAAACACATCTCAAAACAACTTACTTATTCTCCTAATGATGATTTTTTTTTCAGTGTCCAAAACAAACAAATGATAATGATTGCAGTTATTATCTTTGTAAATTTATGAAAGATATTGTTTTTCATCAACAAACTAGCGTCCATAAAGAGGTATTTTCACAAACAACAACTAGGTCATTTAATTTATTTAGTAATTCTTTATTTTTATATTTTTCAGTACTACTCTGACTGCCAAAAATCCTCATACTCAAAAGACAATATAGATGTGTTCAGAAATGAGTGAGATGCATACCTGATGGCAGATTTTACACAAATACAATGAAGATCTGACATGGGGACATGTACAATTTGTGGTCATTTTTTAGTGTGGTTAAGGGGATCAAAAGATGAAATATTGTTGTATGTAAATGTTCGTAAGAAAATTTTAATTGTTTTTAAATAAAACATTGTTTCTCAAATGATTCATTTTCCCATTTTAACAGATGATATGCACTAGCAATATGCAAGAATACTGAACCACTCAAAGGGTCTCTCTTTTGTTTAAAATGGACAAAATTTTGAGTGAAAATAACAACTGACGTACGAAAATATGACCAAATGCATTCGGATTGTGTTGATCCTTTAGGATAATGATCCACGGGTCCTTTATGACATGTACGAGTCATCCCCTCATCAATTTGAGGCACGATGTGGCCGATACCACTCAAAGGGTCTCTTTTTTTTTTAAATGGACACAATTTTAAGTGAAAACAACAACTGACCTACATAAATCTGAACAGACCCATTTGGATTATGTTGATACTTTATGAGAATGATAAACGGTTACTTTGTGACATTTATGAATCATCCCCGCCTCAATCTGAGGGACGATATGACCGGTAGCACTCAAAGGGTCTCTCTTTTGTTTAAAATGGACAAAATTTTAATTGAAAACAACAACAGACCTATGAAAATCCAACCAAATGCATTCATATTTCCTTGATATTTTATAATAACGATCCAAGGGTCCTTGGTGATGTGTACGAGTCAACCTCGCCTCAATAAAAGGCATGATGTGGCTGGTATCACTCAAAGGGTCTCTATTTTGTTTAAAATGGACACAATTTTAAGTGAAAACAACAACTGACCTATGGAAATCTGACCAAACGTATTCAGATTGATTTATCTGAACGATCCACAAGTCCTTGGTGACATTTACGAGTCATCCCCGCCACAATCCAAGGTAGGGTGTGGCCAGTATCACTCAAAGGGTCGCTATTTTGATTAAAATGGACACAATTTTAAGTGAAAATAACAACTGACCTACAGGAATCTGACCAAACGCATTCGGAATGAGTTGATACTTTAGGAAAATGATCCAAGGGTCCTTTTTGACGTTTATAAATCAACCCTTCCTCAATACAAGGCACGTTGTGACCGATATCACTCTAAGGGTCTCTCTTTTGTTTAAAATGGACACAATTATAATTGAAAACAACAACTGACCTATGAAAATCCAAACAAACACATTCGAATTACCTTGATCAATTATAAGAACGATAAATGGGTCCTTGGTGACGTTTAAAAGTAAACCCCGCCACAATATGAGGAACGGTGTGGCCGGTACCACTCAAAGGGTCTCTATTTTGTTTAAAATGGACACAATTTTATGTGAAAACAACAACTGACTAACAGAAATTTGACCAAACAGATTTGGATTGTGTTGATCCTTTAGGAGAGTTATCCATGGGTCCTTTTTGATGTTAAAGAGTCATCCCCGCCTCAATCCGAGGCATGGTGTGGCCACAATCACTCAAAGGGTCTCTCTTATGTCTAAAATGGACACAATTTTAATTGAAAACAACAATTGACCTTTGAAAATCCGACCAAACACATTCATATAGTCTTAATATTTTATAAGAACTATAAATCGGTCCTTTTTGACATGTATGAGTCATCCTCGCCTCAATATGAGGCCTGGTGAGGCCGGTACCACTCAAAGGGTCTCTCTTTTGTTTAAAATGGACACAATTCTAAGTGAAAACAACAACTGACCTACACAAATCTGACCAAATGCATTCATATTGTGTTGATCCTTTAGGAGAACGATTCACGGGTCCTTTGTGACATGTAAGAGTCATCTTCGTCTCAATCTGATGCACAGTGTGGCTTGTAGCACTCAAAGGGTCTCTCTTTGGTTTAAAATGGACACAATTTTAAGTGAAAACAACAACTAACCTTTGAAAATATGACCAAACGAATTAGGATTGTCTCAATATTTTATAAGAATAATAAATGGGTCCTTTGTGATGTGTACGAGTCAACCCCACCTCAATATAAGGCACGGTGTGGCCGGTACCAGTCAAATGGTCTCTCTTTTGTTTAAAATGGACACAATTTTTAGTGAAAACAACAACTGACCTATGGAAAATCTGGAAAAAACAATTGGATTGTATTTACCCTTTAGTATAAAGATCCACTGGTCCCTTGTGACGTGTATGAGCCATCCCCACCTCCATCTGAGTCATGATGTGGCCGGTAGCACTCAAAGGGTCTCTCTTTGGTTTAAAATGGACACAATTTTAAGTGAAAACAACAAATGACCTATGGAAAATCC
Organism: Viscum album; assembly: GCA_963277665.1. Classification (NCBI taxonomy): domain Eukaryota; kingdom Viridiplantae; phylum Streptophyta; class Magnoliopsida; order Santalales; family Viscaceae; genus Viscum; species Viscum album. The sequence continues at coordinate 1,849,555,415 of OY728150.1, forward strand.
AACCAAATGCATTCAGATTATCTTGATCTTTTATAAGAACGATCCATGGTTCCTTTTTGACGTTTACGAGTCAACCCCTCCTCAATCCGAGGCACGATGTGGCCGGTATCTCTCAAAGGGTACCTCTTTTGTTAAAAATGGACACAAAATTTAGTGAAAACAACAACTGACCTATGAAAATTCAACCAAAAGCATTTGGATTGTGTTGATCCATTAGGAGAATGATCCACATGTCCTTTTTGACATGTACTAGTCATCTCTGCCTCAATCTGAGGCACGGTGATGCCGCTATCACTCGAAGGGTCCCTCTTTGGTTTAAAATGGACAAAATTTTAAGTGAAAACTACAACAGACCTACGGAAATATGACCAAACACATTCAGATTGTCTTGATATTTTATAAGAACAATTCATGGATCTTTTGGGACATGTATGAGTCATCTTCGCCTCAATCCGAGGCACGGTGTGGCCGGTACCACTCAAAGGGTCTCTCTTTTGTTTAAAATGGACACAATTTTAAGTGAAAACAACAACTGACCTACATAAATCCAACCAAACCAATTTGGATTGTGTTGATCCTTTATGAAAATAATCCACGAGTCCTTTGTGACGTTTAAGAGTCATCCCTACATCAATCTGAGGCACGTTGTGGCCGGTAGCACTCAAAGGGTCTCTCTTTTGTTTAAAATGGACACAATATTAATTGAAAACAAAAACTGACGTATGAATTTCTGACCAAACGCATTCAGATGGCCTTGATAAGTTATAAGAAGGATTCAAGGGTCCTTGGTGATGTGTAAGAGTCAACCCTGACTCAATACAAGGCACGGTGTGGTAGGTATCACTCAAAGGGTCTCTATTTTGTCTATAAGGGACAAAATTTTAAGTGAAAACAAAAACTGACCTACTAAAATATGACCAAAACTTTTGTATTGTGTTGATACTTTAGTAAAACAATCAAAAAGTCCTTGTTTACTTTTAAGAGTCAACCAAGCCTCAATCTGAGACACAGTGTGGTCGGTATCACTCAAAGGGTCTATATTTTGTTTAAAATGGACAGAATATTAAGTGAAAACAACAACTGACCTATGGAAATCGTACCAAACACATTATTATTGTGTTGATCCATTATAAGAATTATCCACAGGTCCATTTTTACATGTAAACGTAAACCCCGCCTCATTCTGAGGCACGGTGGGACCGCTATCACTCAAAGGGTCTTTCTTTTGTTTAAAATGGACACAATTTTAATTGAAGAAAACCGACCAATGAAAACCCGACCAAACGCATTCAGATTGCCTTGATATTTTATAAGAACGATACAAGGGTCCTTTGTGACGTGGAAAATTCAACCCCACATAAATACGAGGCATTGTGTGGCTGGTACCACTCAAAGGGTCTCTATTTTGTTTAACAGTGACACAATTTTAAGTGAAAACAACAACTGACTTATGGGAATTTGACCAAATGCGTTTGGATTGTGTTCATACTTTAGGAGAATGATACATCGGTCATTTTTGATGTTTAAAAGTCATCTCCGCCTCAATATGAGGCACGGTGTGGCCGCTATCACTCAAAGGGTCTCTCTTTTGTTTAAAATTGGGCACAATTTTAATTGAAAACAACAACTGACCTATGAAAATCTGACCAAACGCATTAGGATTACCGTGATCATTTATAAGAACAATCCAGGGGGCCTTGGTGACATGTACGAGTCAACCCTGCCTCAATCCGAGGCACGGTGTGGCAGGTACCACTCAAATAGTTTCTATTTTGTTTGAAATGGACACAATTTTAAGTGAAAACTACAACTGACTTAAAGAAATTTGAAAAAACGCATTAGGATTGAGTTGATCCTTTAGGATAACGATCCAAAAGTCCTTTGTGACATGTAAGAGTCATCCCTGCCTTAATTCGAGGCACAATGTGGCCACTATCACTCAAAGGGTCTCTATTTAGTTTCAAATGGAATCAATTTTAAGTGAAAACAACAACTGACCTATGGAAATCTGACTAAACACATTCTGATTGTCTTGATCTTTTATAAGAATGATTCATGGGTCATTTTTGACATGTATGAGTCAACCCCTCCTCAATCAGAGCCACGGTGTGGCCGGTACCACTCAAAGGGTCTCTCTTTTGTTTAAAATGAACACAATTTTAGTGAAACCAACATTTGACCTATCAAAATCAGAACAATTTCATTCAGATTGTGATGATACGTTTGGAGAACGATCCATGGGTCCTTGGTGACATGTAAAAGTTAACCCCGCCTAAATCTGAGGCACTGTGTGGCCGGTATCACTCAAAGGGTCTCTATTTTGATTAAAATGGACACAATTTTAAGTGAAAACAACAACTGACCTACGAAAATATGATCAAATGCTTTCGGATTGTGTTGATCCATTAGGAGAACAACCCAGGGGTCTTTTTTGATGTGTATGAGTGAACCCTACCTCAATCTGAGGCACAGTGTGACCAATATCACTCAAAGGGCCTCTCTTTTGTTTAAAATGGACACAGTTTTAATTGAAAACAACAAATGACCTGTGAAAATCTGACCAAACGAATTCGGATTGCCTTGATCATATATAATAACGATCCAAGTGTCCTTGGTGACTCGCACAAGTCATCCCCTCCTCAATCTGAGTCACGGTGTGACCGGTACCACTCAAAGGGTATCTATTTTGTTTAAAATGGACACAATTTTAAATGAAAACAACAACTGACTTATGGAAATTTGACCAAACGCGTTCGGATTGCATTGATCCTTTAGTATAACAATCTATAGGTCCTTTTTGACGTGTATGAGTCATCTTCGCATCAATTCGAGGCACGGTGTGGCCGCTATCACTCAAAGGGTCTCTCTTTTGTTTAAAATTGACATAATTTTAATTGAAAACAACAACTGACCTATGAAAATCTGACCAAACGCCTTCATATTGTCTTGATCTTTTATAATAATGATACATGGGTCCTTTGTGATGTGTATAATACATCCATGCCTCAATCTGAGGCACAGTGTGGCAGATACCACTCAAAGGGTCTCTCTTCTGTTTAAAATGGACACAATTTTTAGTGAAAACAACAACTAACCTATGGAAATCTGACCAACCACATTAGGATTGGGTTGATACATTGGGAGAAAGATACAAGGGTCCTTTTTTATGTGATCGAGTCATCATCGCCTCAATCTGAGGCCCAATGTGTCTGGTAGCACTCAAAGGGTCTCTCTTTGGTTTAAAATGGACTCAATTTTAAGTGAAAACAACAACTGACCTATAGAAATATGACCAAACACATTTGGATTGTCTTAATATTTTATAACAAGTATCCACGGGTCCTTTTTACATATATGAGTCAACCCCGCCTCAATCCAAGGCATGATGTGGCCGATACCACTCAAAGGGTCTCTCTTTTGTTTAAAATGGACACAATTTTAAGTGAAAACAACAACTGACCTACGGAAATACGACCAAACACATTCAGATTGTATTGATCCCTTAGTATAATGATCCATGAGTCCTTTGTGACGTGTACGAGTCATCCCCACCTAAATCTAAGGCACGGTGTGGCCGGTAGCACTCAAAGGGTCTCTCTTTGGTTTAAAATGGACATAATTTTAAGTGAAAACAACAACTGACCTACGGAAATCGGACCAAATGCACTCGGATTGTCTTGATGTTTTATAAGAACGATCCATGGGTCCTTTTTGACGTGTACGAGTCAACCTTGCCTCAATCCGAGGCACGGTGTGGCCGGTACCACTCAAAGGGTCTCCCTTTTGTTTAAAATGGACACAATTTTAAGTGAAAACAACAACTGACCTACAGAAATCCTCTCAAACACATTCAGATTGTGTTCATCCTTTAGTAGAAATATCCAAGGGTCCTTTGAGATATGTAAGAGTCATCCCCGCCCCAATCTGAGGCATGGTGTGGCTGGTATCACTCAAAAGGTCTCTCTTTGGTTTAAAATGGACACGATTTTAAGGGAAAACAACAACTGAACTACAGAAATCCAACAAAACGCATACGTATTGTGTTGATCTTTTATAATAACGATCCATGGGTCCTTTGTGATGTGTAATATTCAACCCCACCAACCCCTTGGACCACCCCCACCCCCTTGGACACCAACCCACCCCCTGGACACCCCACCCCTCTTGACACCCCCACACCCTGTAAAGCCCCCCGACACTCTGGACACCATCCCACCCCCTTGGAAATCCACCTCGGACACCCCCATCCCCCCGGAAAATCCCTACTGCTCCTTGGATAGCCACCCCAAACCCTTTAACATCCCCCAACCCCCTGAATTCTAAATTGAATTCTATATGTACTTAATTAACTTATGAATTATGTGTTAATGGTGTACGGGTATACATGTTGTATGGGTATACTTGGTCTAATAAGCTTATGATTTATGTGTAAATTTTGTATGGGTATACTTTCTATAATTTTCTTATTGAGATGATGAATTTTTTTGCAGGTGTTCGGGTGTGGTGTTGCATATTTTTTTGTAGCAGCAGAGAGGGCATTTATCAGTGCTTTTTTAGCACTGATAAATGGAGATTTTATCAGCACTAAAATGGCGCTGATAAAATACACATTTATCATCCCTAAAGAAGCACTGATAAAGGATCAATTTATTAGCCCTAAAGAAGCACTGATAAAACATGAATTTATCAGCGCTCTTTTAACGCTGATAAAGGGTTTTGTTAGCAGTGCTTTTTTAGCGCTGATAAATTCCACCTTTATCAGCGTGTATTTATCACTGATAAAGGTTTCTTTATCAGCAATTTTTTGTGCTGATAAAGTACCCCTTTATCAGTTCTCAGTAAGCGATGATAAAGGGTACCCCCCTTTATCAGCGCTGAGCTTTACAGTGCTTTTTTAGCGCTCATAAAGCCCGTTTTGAGTGTTGATAAAGACCTTTTTTGTAGTGGTGTCTTTCTAATCTTTTAAGTGGTAAATAGTATCATATAGCTAGATATGTACTTATTTGGTAAGACATTCGAAAATAACCCATATCGCATCATTTCCTCTTGAAGTCTTTGGTAGAACCATGAAAAGGCCATCATTATATTATCCATTTACACATAGGTATAAAACGGGGTTACATAAATCCCCCTGGATGTTGTCTTCCTACCTCCACATATTGAAAAACCAAACATCTTGAAAAATAATTATCAATATCCATCTACATGTAGTTCCACAAAAATTTTTCTTTATAATCTTGGTGTCACTCGGGTGTATAGAGAAATTGGAGCTATGAGCATCATCAAATAAATACAATTTTTTCTCAAGTATAGCTGGAACACAAAGCATCTTCACAAATCTGGAAATACCATCTTCAAATATAAACTCAATCAATCTCCCATCATTCACATATTTAATTTCCTTTTATAACTCATCATCATCATACTGATAATTGATTATCCTTTCCAGTAAATAATGTTTGGAATAAATTTGAAAAAGTTGTGAATTTTCACCGTCTATTATAATTACCACAATCATATTTACTTGATACATGATCTTAGGATACTTTTAAATTCCAATTTTGTTTAGAACTCCATGGTCCTTTCTTTTCAATGCATCTTCTAACATATCTACATTCCTTGGGGGGTAGTGTACTATGCAATCATAATCCTTTAGTAGCTTAATCCAACTCTTTTGTCTCATGTGGAGATCTTTTTGGGAGATAATATATTTCAAACTCTTATGAATAGTATATATCTCACATCTTTCACCATATACATAGTTCCTCCATGTCCTTAAAGAAAATATTGCTTCTTATAACTCAATATCATGAGTAGGATAATTTTTTTCAGGAATTTTTAATTACCTTTATGCATAAGAAATAACCCTATAATTCTATATAACAACAAAATCGAGTACTTTCCTTGATGAATCACTATTAATCACAAACCCATCATTTCTAGATGGTAAAGTCAAGATAAGAGCATTGACTGATATTCTCGTAAATTATTCAAAAAAATTACTCACTCTCTTTTGTCTAAAAGAATTTAACCCCTTTATGTGTGAGATTGGATAACGGGTTCTACAATAATGAAATATTATAGATGAAAAGTCGATAGTAACATGCTAAACCAAAAAAATAGAATACCTCAGTTATAATTTTTGTTTCTCAACATTCTTGGATTACCTTTATTATTTTAGGATCAATAATGATACCATTTGTAGAGATAATATGCCCAAGAAAAGTAATTTCCTAAAGGTGTAATTCACAATTTCTAAAAATCCCATATAGTTAATTTCTTTTAAGAGTCTTCAAAATAGTCAACAAGTTATTCCCATGGTTCTCTAATATTTTGAATCATACCATGATATCATCAATAAATACTATAACAAAATCATTAAGGTACTAATTAAACACTATATTGATTAGATCCATGAAAATAGAGGGTGCATTAGTCAATCGAAATGGAATTACTATAAATTAATAATAACCATGACTCATTATGATTATTTCCATTGGAATATGTTCTTTTTCTATAGACAATTAATGATACGCAAAATAGAGGTCAATCTTTGAAAATATTGAGCTCCATTAATTTGATTAAATAAATCATTAATGTCAGGTAGTGGATACTTGTTCTTTATTGTAATATAATTTATTTTTTTATAGTCAATGAGAATCCTTATTGACCTATATTTCTTCTTAACAAAATGAAATCCAAATCCCCATGGAGAAACACTCGGGAAAATAAATCCCTTATTACTCAACTCCCCAAGTTGTTTATTCGTCTCTACTAATTCCATAGTGGCAATTATATTGGGTGTTTTTGATATTTTTCTCGCATCAAGGATTAAATCAATAGTAAACTCAAATTCACTTTCTCAAGGATTACCAAGTACATACTTTGGAAATACATCAATATATTCTCGTACAATAGGTACATCCCCAATTTGAATATTTCTTTCTTTATCCATAGATGTTACTTCCAGTTCTTTTTCAAGTATATATTTCAGTAAATCTAGAGGGTGTGGATTTTGATAATAACGAGTTGATGATGTTTCTGCTCTAAAGATAATTGATTCTTTATCTTCCTCAATAATTTTAATTTATTTCATCATATAATAAATGTTTTCATCATATTTTGATATCCAGTCCAAACTTTGGATTATATAAAATTTGACCATAGGTATGATGATAATGTCAGCTGATAAATCACCTTTGTATTCCATAACGGGAACTGCCTGACATATATTTGTTGCAATGAGACCTCCCTTAGTGGGATTTGCTGAAAACATACTTGTTAATGTGAATTAAAAATATATAAGTTTGAAATAAAATTGGGATGATATAAAGGAATGAAAGGATCTAGAACAAAATAATTCTTTGGCAAAATTTAAGGAAATGATTAATGTATATACCATCACATCATTAGGAACTTCAACATCAGTAGTTCTGATCGTTATAGCTTAACCTTTTTCCCGTTGACATTTTTGGGGAATGCTTCCTGGATTCTTAGGATAATCATTTGTAGAATGTACCATCTCTTTACAATTGTATCACTGAACATTGATATCTTCTTTCTTCCCCTTTATATCATGATCATGGTGGCCTTTTTCTCCACAATTGTAACAAAATCCCATCCCATTTATGATGTTATCGGGTGTTTCTTCCCATATTTACTATATTGTGGAATGTTAGATTTTCCATTTTCCCCCTTATTTCCTTTTATAGAGTATTCATCAGATGTCTTCTTCTCCTAATTTTTTTAAAGTCATAAGACATAGATAATTAATTTTATGTCTTGATATAACAAGATACTATAAAAATATATGATGAGAAAGATTGTGAGACTATTGCATGTATGAGGAATATCTTTAACCCATCAACGAATAGGTTCATCTTAATTCATGGGTTATGTATGTAGTCTACAACATTCCTTGATAAACTTGATATTTTAGATTCATACTTTGCATCATTGGCATCCTCATTTTTCCTCAGACTCAAAAATTTCCTCTCCATATCCCCACATAGATTACGAGGAAATTATTTTTCTAGGAAGAGTTATTTAAATTATATCCATTCCATATTTTTGACCTCTTCATTCTCCTTCATGTTTTGAGTTAATCACCACCATTGATCTGCATCCTCTAATAGATGGTAGAATTCAATAATTTATTTTTCCATTTCGTTACTCCCCCAAAGCATCAAATATTTTCTATAAGAAACTTATCCACTTCTCAACTAAAAAAGAATTTGTAGTCCCATTAAATTTTTGGGGTTTTTTCCTCCTGGAGCCATATGTCATTGATCCACCTAATTCTGGATCAGGTCACTCCATACATGTAATGTTATTATTTATAACCTGAGTCAGTTGTCCTAGTATATTGATATGTTTCTTAGTACCAATTGTATCACTATCTCAACTATCATTATCTTTTACAGGAGGGAAATCCATACATGGATTATGTGTGTTAATATGGCTTCCATTCCTACCATTGTGTTCAACTTATTAACAATGGAATACAATACATTTGGTTATGAATCACAATTCTAAATTTCAAACAAGTAAAATACGTAACTAAAATTGAAACTTTTATGAATATACAATACATAATTATTAAAATGGGTCTTTGGGGACATATTTACTCATAAAAAGTTAATAATAATTTGTAAATAAAATGATAATTATCCTAAACACAACCCCCAAGAGTGTTGAATCGAGTGTGAATTAAGTCTCATTATTGGGTATCAAAATTACCTAAGTAAAACCTAGAACACCATATCAGAGTTATTACCCCTATGTACGTGTATTCCAAAACCACATCCCCATAATAAATCCTGAACAAGATGTTTTTTATACCAATACCCATATAATTTCTACATTTCCAAAATTCTTGGATGTTCTTTTATACTTCTCCTCAAAGTATATCATAGGGTAATGTTCCTCAATCATGGTTTTTTTTTCTATATCTGGTTTCTAAGGATTGCACTAAACTTCCTCTGATACCAACTGTAATTCCCCAACCCTTTTTACACATAATTGATGGATTATTTTAATACATTTGTATGATCATAATAAATCTAATCGCGAAGGACAGATGAGTTTAGTAGCCTTAGAAACACTAGATAGAAACATAAGTTTTATATTACATCAGGAAATAAAAAAAAATATTATACTCTTTGAAAACTCTCTTATCCCATAGACTATCCCTACAAGTTAATCATAATATATTTATTCACATCCTAGGGAAAATGAAATATAAGAAAAGGTTGATCTAAGATATTGAGTAAGGATAAAAAATATATTGTAAGAAATCATAAATCAGAATAACAATTTATAAAAATGTATAAAACTAAATCAAAATACATTTAAAAAAATTTACATAACTATATGGAAATAACAAATAAAATAATTCAATTTAAACATTCTCATGGATATTATACTAGTCAAATAATCAGATTTAATTTCAATAACTAAACTCATAATGATGGAATTCATAATGTTAGACATCATAACCTGATAGAGTTAAAATTTTCATTATTTTTTATATGTTTTTCAATGATTTAATCCATCTCAATTATTCAATGTGAGTGTATTTGCATCATTTATGTGTTTTTAGTGTATTTTGGGCTTAAATGTGAAAATTGGGTAATTCTGTAAAATTATCAGTTTTATATAGCTTCTGTTTTTTGGGAATAACTTTTATAATATGGGTCCAATTGAAGTGAATAATTTTTTTAAGATTTATATGTTTGTGATATTTAAATGTTCCTTCTGGACTAAGACCACATTCGAAACCCTATGGTACAGAAAATTCAATCAAGTGGACAAATCAGTTTGGAAGGCAGAATGGACCCCAATTCATTAAATATAGCATATATCTTTCATCCAACATTATAATGAGGTGATTCCAGTTGGTGTTGACAGAGGACTTTCAAGGGACGGTTCAAATTAAATTTCATAAAATATGAATCTCATTAAGGCATCTTTTGGTTGCGTCCAAGTGGAGTGGGTGAAACAGTGTTTGGCGGCCAGAAAAGTAATGGTAATTGATTCGGCCATATATTTCATTAAACCTGTCCAATGACTCTCAAAATTTGAGGGTCGATAGAAAACTTAATTCCCAACATTCTATAAGAAGGGACCTCAGTGGGTTTCGGCCATATGGTGGGAAGAACAGAGGCCAACTTCTAGAGGACAAATTCTGGAGGTTCAAATTTCTGTTCTTTCTTTTCTTTGTTTTACACTTCTTAGTCTTGTAATGTGTTCTTCTTTCCCCTTAGTCACAATTAACCTTACCATGGTGGGGTAAACTTATATGTGATTGGGGAAGGAGAGGTTTCCCATATTGTATTTCATTAGTTACTTCTATTAATGTTTTAAAATCCTCTTTTCTCTTCTGCGAATCTGTTTCAATTTCTTATAACAGTTTTTATTATCATGTACGATTGTATCTGATTTTAGATTCTGTTGTTCATTTATATTTGGTCAATGATCTATATCTCCCTCCACTAGGTTCTGGTTTATAAACAATGGAATAGACCAGGATTTAGTGGTGTAGTACTCGGTGATCACCGGTACATGTGTGAGGAGTAGTGAATGTTCTTGATTACTTGGGATAAACAAGACCCGATTGGGAATTGCCTAAGATAATTGGGGGTATTTTCTACAACTATATTACACATTGGAAGGAGAGTAGACCAACCTAATATTTTATTAAGGTTTATTCTCACATTTTTAATTGACCAAGGGAGTGAGAAGAAACGATTGTGGATTCTCACTCTTAACGATTTAGCAGAGGAGAATTGGGTAAAATGAACAATGATAGAATTACAATTGGAAAACTGACCCTAACCTGATCACCATTTCATATCACTGACTTATATCACATCATTTGTCAATTTGTTTCAAAAATTTCACTAAATTACTTTACTTTATTTAGTTTCATTCTTGTATTTTCTAAATCAAACAATTTCAAAAAACAACCTCACTTCTTTCTATTTTAAGGTGACAGCTTAATTGTTGTGCACTCCTCTCTGGAGACAACCTAGGTAATCCTCTATAATACATTTTAACATAGGTTATATTTTTTTCCACACCCCATGACAGGCACGTGTCAAAACTTGGCGCCGTTGCCGGGGAGGTAGTGCCAACATTTCTTTTCTTTTCTTTTCTCACTTCTCATATTTTTTCTTCAAAATTGCATGACTAGAACCTGAAAAACTGAACCTTTACCCATAGATCCTAAAATTGAAAGCACCTTGTTGAATAGACTTAGAAACATTAATTTAGAATCTGAATTTGAGGACGTTCCCCTTGCAGACTCAAGTGAAACATCAAGTGTTCACTCTGAGCCTGTCATCATGGCTGAAAATCAAAACCAAACACTTAGAGACCTATGTGCACCACAATTCCTTAATCAAAACAATAATCATGTCATGCCAGTGTTACAAAATGATTTTGAAATGAAACCTAACATGATTCCTTTGCTTCCAAAGTTTCGTGTTTTGGATGGTGAAGATCCAAACAAACACATTAAAGAGTTCACACATGTTTGCTCAACTTTCAGACCCCGTGGAATTACCAAGGAGCAGGTAAAGTGGAAGGCATTTCCGTTTTCATTGGATGGAGCTACTAAAGAATGGTTGTATGACCTACAACCAGGAGATGTACATGACTGGAATGACCTGGTAAGATGTTTTATGCAAGGATTCTTCCCCACCTCTAGAAGCACATCCATTCATAAGGAAATCTACGCTATACGACAATCATCTGGAGAAACTCTTTACGAGTACTGGGAGAGATTTAAGAAGCTATGTGCCAGCTGTCCACATCAAGCCATTGAGGAACACCACTTTCTTGTCTTCTTCTATCAAGGACAACTGGAAAATGACAGAAACCTTCTTGATGCATCACTTGGAGGTGCACTGATTGACAAGTCACCAGACGAAGCCAAGGGCTTGATTGACAAGATTTCCCAAAACTCGCATTAATTTGGAACAAGAGGTATTGGAACAAGAGGTATTCATGAGGTACGCACATCTCATCCATCACCCTTATTAGAAACTAAGATTGAAGAGCTTACTAGTTTGGTGAGGCATATGGCCTTGAATCAAGTTAGGGACCAACAAGCACCAGCTAAGGTATGTGGTTTATGCTCATCTCCTGATCATTTCACTAACCAGTGTGCTGAAATACAAGGAATGGGACGTTGTGCAGCAGCCTTTCAACCATGTAAGTTCTAGAAAAATAAAGGATGGAGAGATCCTAACCAAGTCCAATATGGATTTGGAAATCAACAGAATCAAGCTAGACCCCTATACCAAAATCAGTTTCAAAACCAACCCCCATTCCAGAATCAATTTCAGAACCCTCCACCATTTCAACAAAAGCAGTCTTATAATCAGCCTTCATACCAAAATCCAACCAATATCCAAATACCCTATGAGAAACCATCCACTAGTGCCCAACCTCCAATTCAAAACCAACAAAAATCTGAGTTTGAAGGACTGAAAGACACTGTTAAAGATTTGTCCAATAAGTTTGAGAGTCTCATGGACTTTTTGACCGAAAATCCAGGTAAAAGCCCTTCCCAAACAGTCCCAAAACCAAAATATAATGTTAGTATTATAACTACAAGAAGTGGAAAAGAACTCCAACCATCATCCACCATTGAACCTGAAACAAGAAAAACTAATATGGGTGAGAATGAAGTTAGAAATGATGAAAATTCTATGTAAATGCATCGGGAAGAAGATAAGAATGAGGAGGATGATAATGATAGGCCAAGAAGGAAGAAAAAAGAAACTCCATTTCAAAGGCAACAAAGGGAGAATAAAGATATACCACCACCATTTCCATAAAGGATGATTGAATCAAAGAGGTTACAAGAAGAAGCACTGAAAAAAGAAATTCTGGACACCTTCCAGAAAGTGGAAATCAACATACCTCTGCTTGAAGCACTCAAAAAAATTCCAAAGTATGCTAAGTTTTTGAAGGATCTTTTCACCATGAAAAGGAGACTTCAAGGGAATGAGAGGATCAATTTTGGAAGAAGCATCTCAACCCTTATCACACCACAATTTCCAACCAAATGTCAAGATCCATGGACGTTTTCTATTCCATGCACCATTGGTTCATTAAATTTCTCTAATGAATTGTGCGATTTAGGTTCATCAATTAATGTATTGCCTCACTCATTATATACTTCTTTGCAGATGAGAGACTTGAAGCCCACAAGAGTGGTGTTCCAGCTTGCAAATAGATCCACAGTTTTCCCTGCAGGAGTTCTGGAGGATGTCCTGGTAAAAGTAAAAGATCTTTTATTCCCTGCTGACTTTTATGTGTTGAATATGGAAGATGATAGGATCCCATCACACTCACCCATCATTTTGGGGAGACCATTCTTAAAGATGGCCAAAACCATCATCAATGTCCATGAAGGGACACTTACCATGGAGTTTGGAGATAGCACTGTCCACTTCAATATTTTTGAATCCATGAGGCACCCATTAGATGATCATTCACTCTTTACACTCTCCCATGAAGATGACATAGAACCAATTGACGAATCGGGTATGTTTCATGAATTTTTATCATTAAGAGAGAATTTTTCCATTAAATATATCACTGAACCTATGGATTCCCAGAATATTGGAGGTTCTGATTTCCTGTTGGAAGAAGAGGTAAAATATGATTTCTTTGATAAATTGTTAAAGGATGATGAAGATGATATGATTTCTTGTGTGCAGGATGTCCAACCATTAGAAGTGTAGAACCTCAATTTAGTTTCATCTCTTGAGCATCCTCCTGATCTAGAATTAAAACCACTCCCCACTGATTTAAAATATGTTTACCTTATGGAGGGGGAGAAATTACCAGTAATAATTGCTAATAATCTATTTAAAACTCAAGAAAAATCATTGATTGAGCTTTTGAGAGAGAATGTCCAAGAAATAGGGTGGAGCTTAGGTGATATCCCAGGAATAAACCCAAACATTTTCTCACATAGAATTTTTCATGAGGGAGATTCCAAACCTGTCAGACAACCCCAAAGGAGGCTGAACCCTACCCTGATGGAGGTTGTGAAAAAAGAGATTGAGAAGTTATTAGAATCCAGGATCATCTATCCCATATTAGATTCACAATGGGTTAGCCTCATCCATGTAGTCCAAAAGAAAACTGGCCTAACCATTGTGAGGAGTGAAAAGAATGAATTAGTCCTTGTGAGAATTCAGAATAGCTAGAGAGTATGCATCAATTTTAGGAAGCTGAATCATGTCACTCAAAAAGATCATTTCCCTATCCCGTTCATTGGCCAGATGTTAGAGAGATTGGCATGGAGAACTCATTATTGCTTTTTGGATGGATTTTCAGGTTATTTTCAGGTACCCATTGCCCCCGAGGATCAAGAGAAGACTACCTTTACTTGTACTTTCGGTACTTTTTCATACAAAAGGATTCCATTTAGATTGTGTAATGCTCCAGGTACATTTCAGATGTGTATGGTATGTATATTTTCTGATCACATTGAATATTTCTTGGAGGTTTTCTTGGATGATTTCACAGTTTTTGTAAATTCTTTTAACCATTATTTGAAAAATTTGGAAAAAGTTTTGAAAACTTGCATTGAAAAAAACCTTGTTTTGAATTTTGAAAAGTGTCATTTTATGGTTGAGAGAGGAATTGTCCATGGGCATGTCATTTCTCAGAAAGGCATTGAAGTTGATAAAGCAAGAATTGAAGTGATAAATTCTTTGCCTTACCCAACTTGTGTGAAACATGTTAGATCATTTTTAGGACATGCATGATTCTACAGGAGGTTTATAAAAGATTTCAGTAAGATTTCTCTCCCTCTCTCTAGATTACTTTTGAAATATGATGATTTTGATTTCAACGGTTCATGTAGAGAAGCATTTGATGAGTTGAAGAAGAAATTGATTACACCACCAGTGATGCAGCCACCAAATTGGGAAGAACCATTTGAGCTAATTTGTGATGCTTCAAAACAAGCAGTTGGAGCTGTCCTTTCTCAACGAAATGAGGGCTGACCACAAGTCATTGCATATGACTCGAAAACCTTGGATACAACCCAATTCAATTACACAACAACAGAAAAAGAGTTTTTAGCAGTTGTTTTTGCTTTAGAATGATTTAGATCGTATCTGCTTGGAACTAAAGTCATTGTGTTTTCTGATCATGCAGCTCTTAGGTACTTGATGAAGAAGGCTGAAGCAAAACCAATGCTAGTGAGATGGATGCTACTACTACAGGAGTTCAACATAGAAATCAAAGATAAGAAGGGATCTGAGAACCAAGTGGTTGATCACTTAAGTAGACTACCCAACACCATTGATGCTGAGATTCCAGACACTGAACCACTAAATGATCTCCTTCCAGGAGAGCAGTTGTACTTGATTGAAGGAGAAGTACCTTGGTATGCTGACATGGTCAATTATTTGGTAACATCTTAGGTCCCATCTTATTTAAATTCTCACCAAATTCACAAATTGAAATCTGAATGTAAATATTACATCTGGGATGATCAATTTCTTTGGAAGATTTTCAATGACCAAATGATCAAAAGATGTTTGCCTAAAAATGAAATTGAATCAATCTTTAGGTTTTGTCACACATTAGCTTGTGGAGGCCACTTTGGACCTCAAAGGACAGCGAGGAAGGTTTTAGAATCTGTACTTTACTGGCCAACACTTTTCAAAGATTCTCATGAATCTTGTAAACGGTGTGAAAAATGTCAGTTTACAGGAAATATTTCAAAGAGACAAGAAATTCCCCAAAAGACACATAATTTTTGTGAAATATTTGAAGTTTGGGGGATAGATTTTATGGGACCTTTCCCAATGTCATTCAGAAATTCTTATATTCGTCTTGTTGTTGATTATGTTTCCAAATGGGTGGAAGCAAAATCCACCAGGGCTGAAGATGCTAAAGTTATTTGCGATTTTGTCAGGGCTAACATATTTTGTAGGTTTGGAGTTCCTAGAGCCATCATTAGTGATCAAGGGACTCACTTTTGTAATTGGAGAATGGCGGCTTTGTTGAAAAGGAATGGGGTGCATCATAAAACATCAACTCCCTATCATCCACAGACTAATGGGAAAGCTGAAGTGTCCAATAGGATAATAAAAGGAATTTTGGAAAATACTGTTAATCCAAATAGGTAGTATTGGAGCCAAAGGTTAGGAGACACATTATGGGCTTATAGGACAGCGTACAAAACCCCAATTGGAATGAGTCCATATAGGCTGATTTATGGGAAAAGTTGTCACCTACCTGTGGAATTGGAACACAATGCATACTGGGTTGTGAGGAAGATGAATTTGGATCTTGAAAGTGCTGGGAAAGGGATAAGATTGCAGTTACAAGAGCTGGAAGAAATTAGAAGGGAAGAATTTGAAAATTCCAAGATTTACAAAGAGAGAACAAGAGTTTCTCATGACAAACTGATCCAACCAAAAGACTTTCATCCTGGAGACAAGGTGTTGTTATTCAATTCAAGACTCAAGCTGATTCCAGGTAAACTTCTTTCCAGGTGGGAATGTCCATTTATAGTTACTCATGTATATCCTTTTGGTGCTGTGCAGATTGTGAAGGATGGAGTGAAGGATCCATTCACTGTTAATGGGCACAGATTGAAGAAATTCCTTGGGACTATGCCATCATAGCCAATGGAGGAGATCACACTCCTCTAACCTGTTTATCAATAAACTCCATCAGGTCATACCTCTCCTTTATATTTTCATGATTGCTGTGATTCAATTTCCAATATTATTACATGTTAAATACATTTGAATTCATTGCGGACACTGCATCATTTAAGTGTGGGGGAGGGAAACTTTGTAGTGTAGGATTTTTATGTGTTGTTTGTTTTCCTATTTGTTTTTTTAAAAAAACATGTGAGTGTTTAAAATTTTGTGTGTTTATTTTTCAATTTTTGTGTGTTTTTTGAAACTTTTGAGCTAAAATTATTATCATTGATATTTTTGAAACCCATCTCCATGAGTGAAATAATTTATTCCTTGAAACTGAGCTTAAATGAATGCTGAAAATGACATTGTTTCAAGTTCAATTCTTTGGGAATTTCTTGAAAAATAATCGGTTTTTTTGAATCCCATTCCACATATCACTGTCTTTATATTTGAAATCACATTCCCGTGAGACCTCTGAACCTATTATTTTCATATTCTTTACATTCACCTCACTTCTTGAGAGAACCAAATCATGCTTGATTTAACCAGAATTTGATTTATTCCTGTCAAAACTTGAAGGTTTGAGGTACTTGTGGTTTAAATGATTGAGGAATTTCTTTGGTTTGAAAGCCCCCTTTTCAATATAATACCTTTCATAATGGCCTACCTTGAACATTTAACCCTTGTATCCCATAGAAACCATGAACATCCTGTTAGGTTAGCCACATTACAAGCCAATATTCCCTATACAACCTGCTCTTGGAGTGAAATTGCATGATCTACTTGAACATAAGTGTTGGGGGAAGATGTATTGTATTTTACTAACTTATTTGGGGATACTTTGGGTGACAAAAAATGTTGAAGAGATTTTATTGCTGCTGAAAAAAACCATCTAGCTGAAAGCTGTGCCTTTTCTGGAGCTTTCATGATGAGAGAAGCTGTGCCTTTCTGGAGCTTCTAATGTAAAAAGGAAGCTGTGCCTTTTCTGAAGATTTCAAGAAATATTATATTTGATAAGATTGAAATGTTTGATGCTGAAATGATGATCTGTTTGAAAATTCCTTGATATTCCATAAAGAAGGATATTATTTTCTACTAAGGGGAGTGAAGAGAAGACCATACTTTTGTGAAAATTAGAGTAATGCAATTTTGCTTCAAAAAGAGCCAAGCCCTCTTTATTCAGCCTCAAAATTTTCACATATAAATCCTACCAACCTAAAGCCACAGAACAGACTTAACAAGTCCTCATGATAAACATATGTCTTTAACTCACATCGGGTGGAGATGTAGGAATTTATCAAGCCTATGGTGACCCTTGTATGAGTTGGGATGATAAAGACATTGCTAAAAAATTGAAATTTGTGTAATGAGAGATAATGAAAGTTAGGTAAGTGTTTTGGGTGCATGGGAGGAGAAATGAAGAGTAAATTTATTGAATGATCCTAAATTAATAACATTAAATAATAGAGTTTGAGGAGGCATGCTATATTTTGTTTCTTGTTTTCAAATTTGTGGATCTCATGGATATGTGTTTTGAATTTACTTTGAATTTATTTTGATTCTGACTTGTCCAGGAGTCCATGTGATAAGTGTGGGGGAATTGATAGAGTGAATATTTTAATTATTTTTTATATGTTTTTCAATTATTTAATCCCTCTAAATTATTCAATGTGAGTGTATTTGCATTATTTATTTGTTTTTCGTGTATTTTGGGATTAAATGCCAAAATGGGGTAATTCTGTAAAATTGTCAGTTTTATATAGCTTCTGTTTTTTGGGAATAACTTTTATAATATGAATCCAATTGAAGTGAATACTTTTTTTTAGGATTTATATGTGTGTGGGATTCAAATGTTCCTTCTGGACCAAGACCAAATTCGAAACCCAATGGTACAAAAAATTCAATCATGTGGAGAAATCAGTTTGGCAGGCAGAATGAACCCCACTTCATTAAATTTAGAATATATCTTTCAGAAGACCTTATAATGAGGTTATTCCAACTGGTGTAGACAGTGGACTTTCAAGGGACGGTTCATATTAAATTTCATAAAATATTAATCTCATTAAGGCATCTTTTGGTTGCGTCCAAGTGGAGTGGGTGAAACAGTGTTTGGCGGCCAGAAAAGTAATGGTAATTTATTCAGACATATCTTTCTTTACACCTTTCCAATGACTCTAAAAATTTGAGGGTTGATAGAAAACTTCATTCCAAACATTCTATAATAAGGGACCTCAGTGAGTTTCGGCCATATGGTGGGAAGAACAGATGAAAACTTCTGGAGGACAGATTCTGGAGGATCAAATTTTTGTTCTTTCTTTTCTTTGTTTTACACTTCTTAGTCTTGTAATGTGTTCTTCTTTCCCCTTAGTCACAATTACACTTAACGTGGTGGGGTAAACTTATATTTTATTGGGTAAGGAGAGGTTTTCCATATTGTATTTCATTAGTTCCTTCTATTAATGTTTTAAAATCCTCTTTTCTCTTCTGCGAATCTGTTTCAATTTCTTATAACAGTTTTTATTATCATGTACGATTGTATCTGATTTTAGATTATGTTGTTCATTTATATTTGGTCAATGATCAATATCTCCCTCCACTAGGTTATGGTTTATAAACAATGGAATATACAGGGATTTAGTGGTGTAGTACTCGGTGATCACCGGTACGTGTGTCAGGAGTAGTGAATGTTCTTGATTATTTCGGATAAACAAGACCTGATTGGGAATTGCCTACGATAATTGGGGGTATTTTCTACAACTCTATTACACATTGGAAGGATATTAGACCAACCTAATATTTTAGTAAGGTTTATTCTCACATTTTTAATTGACCAAGGGAGTGAGAAGAAACGATTATGGATTCTCACTCTTAACGATTTAGCAGAGGAGAATTGGGTAAAATGAACAATGATAGAATTACAATTGGAAAACTGACCCTAACCTGATCACCATTTCATATCACTGATTTAGATCACATAATTTTTCAATTTGTTTCAAAACTTTCACTTAATTGCTTTACTTTATTTATTTTCTTTCTTGTATTTTCTAAATCAAACAATTTCTAAAAACAAACTCACTTCTTTCTATTTTAAGGTGACAGCTTAATTGTTGTGCACTCCTCTCTGGAGAAAACCTAGGTAATCCACTATAATACATTTTAACATAGGTTATATTTGTTTTTTCTACACCCCACGACAGGCACGTGTCATAACCACACCGTCAAGGCCTTGTGCCAAGACCATACATAACAATACCTTCAAGGCCATGTTCCAAGACAGTAGTTTTCCTCTTGAGATATACTAATGCATCAAGGGGATATAGAAGGCCTCACCTTTCACTTAATAAGTCCAATGTATTCATCATATGAAAGTGGTAAAACATAACATAAACATTCCTATTAAAACTTCCATATGAAATGTTAATACAACAACCATAAACCATGAATGGTATTAAAATAGAACATCTACAATAAAATATACAATAAGACCTTCAATACAATATGTATATTTTATTTTAAAAAATCAACATCAAATAAGAAAAAACTCCAATGTAGGATATTGACATAGATGAAAATAATTTAATAAATTCATTAAAACTAATTGAGAGAAATATCACTTTTTTACATTAAAATCATTTAAACGCCATGAAATTATAATATAAAACATTTATTTTGAAAATAACATTGTGATCATGCCAGAAATGATTCAAAATATTATGGCATCATAATGGCAGAAAATAGTTTTTAGTGCCGTATAATTTAAAAAAAATCATTCCTTAATTTGTTGAAAAGGTTATAAAGTACCTCATTAGGGAAAAAATGGAAGGATTTTATTCAAAACATTTTATAAAAAGTAAATCCTGGGTAAAAATGTCTTCAAAAAATTTGTTGATAATATTTTTGAAATAAATTTTAAGAAACATGGATATGGATGATAAAGATGTCCTAGTAGATACTTACATAAAAAACAACCTTGGATAATACAGAGGTTGTGAAATTAACCATTACCATATAATTTTATTTAGTTGAGGATGTGTTAACATCCGTTATAAATGTTAAATCATTTTATTAAATTATAATAAGACCATATACATTTTTATGATATCATATGTGATCCTATTTTATCCTTTTGGTAATAATATTTCTACATTACCCTTGTATCAGGTGTTAACTAATTCATTTTCCCATTCCTGTTTTGTCATGTAAGTCATGTTTTTTTTATAAATAGGATGTATTTTATTCATATCAAAAATGAAATCAAGATCATAATTTTTATTTTTACTCATCACATAAATTTTATAATCATTTTTTAATGGTTACTGTGGAGAATGAATCTCAACACGTCAGGGAGACGGTAGGTCGTACTATGCTCGAGAAAAAGTATCATTCCCATGTTGAGTAAATGGTATGGAATTGGATGGTATATTAATTATAAAGAATAATTATCATGTCATATTAATTATTTTTATATATAATACTCATCATTATACCCATACAATTAAATTACCATTGAATAACAAATTACACCATGATATGGAGATGATAAGTCGTACATACACACGCATGGTGATATTATTATTTGAATGATGGTTAAAATGATAAATATTAATGTTCCATTATTATAATAACATATCATTATATTTATGATACTATAGTTACTATTTTTATAAGTAAACAATATAAAAATTGGAAGTAGAAGAAGAAAATAACATTGAATTAGGTGAAAAAACAATTACTTATTTTTCAGGTATCCCATTTTGGTTCGAAAAAAAAGGACTCCATAGATTGGATTTATGCCCAATGTATTCCCTCTAGGATGTATTGAGGGAATTTGGTAGGATAAAAGGGTCATGTTTAGGCCAAACTAATAGTATTTATATGTGTAAAACAAGAGAAGGAAGGGTTCCCTTTTATAAAAGATGTGAGGGATCCTTTTTGATGATCTTAAAATATTAATTTATTTATAATTTATATTCATTTTGAAATAGATATTGAGTGATTTATTAAGAATATAATATTATTATTTGTCTAAAAAATAATATAAAATGATTTGTAGACAATATCAGGTCACAAAAGTAACCTTATCTTCTAGGTTTAACCCTTAGATAAATAGTTTAACTATTATTGTGTCTTAATTAACTATTAAAATATAGGGTTAATATTGTTACTATAAAATGTTAAATTATCCCCAATTGAATATATTATGAAATATTTAATAGTATTTTATTTATTAGTCCGATCATGATATTTTTATGCGTTTTATTACATTTAAGTAAATATTATTTATTTTAAGGTATCATTTATGTCAATTTTGATACAATTCAAAATTTTCTTTTTATAAATATCAATCCAAAAAGATAAATTAGATAAAGTAATTACAATATGTCAGTAACATTTCTATGTTATCTATAACATTCTTGGATGTCCTTAATTATGTCAAATTATAGTTATTTTTCATTTTTTAATATCATTTAATTGATTATTCCACTAATAATTCAATTACTCTATCATTATTATTTCGCCATTTTATTTATTTATTTATTTCTAAAATTTATAAATAAAGTAAAAACATGTAGAAAATAATTTTTCCATTCTATATACTATTTATATTCTACTATATCACTTATATATCATCAAATTAGAACTGATATAGTTATTAAAATTTGAATATGACATTTTTTACTCTATTTTAAATAAAATATACTAAAAGTCTAAATCTTAAACAGGTGGATTAAAAATGATCATATCTTCGACCTAAGGTTTATTTTGGTCAAACAAAACTCATAAAATGAAATTAGGATAAGTTTTCAGGTGATAATATATTATTACAAAACTATTTTTACCTTTAATTACCTTATTTACCTTTAAGTATGGTAAATAAAATTCCAAAGTTACTATTAAACAAAAAATATTTTTATCCTATTAGACCACATTATTCATACTGATTACAGCCATTGTATCCATTTTTTGAAATTCAATTCACAGAAGTTATAAAATTTCATTTAATGCTAATCCATAGGTGTGGTTAGAAGGCGTGTAAAAGAGAAGTTCAAAAGTTTAATAAAATTTTTATATCTAATTATATTATAATAATTATTCCCAATACCTAAATTATAGTAATATTTTTATTGTGTATTTGTTGTGACATTAAAATAAATTTAATTTAAAATACTTTTTTAAATGAAAAAGTTAGTTTTTAACAATTAGGCAGTATTTTTCATTATTTATCAAAAATTGAAACATTTTAGAAAAATACTACAAATTCAACATAAGATAGTTTTAATATTTTGATTTGAAAAATGTATTTAATTTTAAAAAATAAATTTATGAATTTTATAGTTTGGTTAATAATATTCATTACTGATTTTTTAAATGGATAGTTTGATAGGTCATGGTGTACTCAAATTTGATGTTGCATACAACACAATATATTGAATTACTTAACTGAAATAATACTATTGAAATTTGTGGTATTACAAAAACCACATAAAAACATGGATTTTATAAGAAACTAGTATATATATAACAACATCAACACCCACTAAACCGATATTTTCATATTTCAGCTTATGTCTTCAATAACTGTAGAAATGTTCATTACATATGAAACATTTATAGACAAAAATTATTTAACATCAGGCTTAATAACATATAGAATATTAATCACTATATGTGTGGGCTCAAATTCTCAGTAATGGTTTAAAAATATACAATAATTGAATGTAATTAGTGAGATTAATATGAATAAAATTGTATAAGTACAAAATCATATAGTATAAGGATAAAAAAAGTAAATTCAAACCCATCAATATGTGTATCCTCAAACATGATATAAATATTTACCATATGAGATTGTTTATAAGAATAAATAATCATGATAAATTTCATGTGAACTATGTTCTAAGGAAGATTTTTTAATTAATTTAAAAATTTAAGAAAACATGTAGGAACATTCAAAAATCATCATAAAAGATATCTTAAAAAATCTATACAATATCAATAACCATATATCAAAAATTAAATATAATTATATAGAGGAGAAAACGATTTCACATGAAATTGAAGTACTATATGTGATCATCCAAAATATAATTTATATCAGGATCCCTCATGATATACAATGGGGTTAAATTATTCGTATATAATATTTTGGGATCACAAGTGAGATATAATGCAACTCAACCCTTAATAATCAATTTTCATGGACCTTATCACGAATACCATACATTGATAATTCAAATCATCTTAAAAATTATTAAAACACCAATTATTCCTTTCATAAAATGGTTAGAACGTAGAAAAGAAATGCATTCCATGAAAATATCACTAAATCAATCACAATCCATCCAGTGAAAAATGAGGATATTATTGATTAAAAATATATTCATTGGAGAAAAGATTATATAAATTATTTTTGGAATTAATGAAAGGATGTACTATTAAAATACCATTAAAAATTTCTTGAGGAAGATATCCTTTTCATAGTGAGTATAACATTAGAAAATTAAAAAATTATATAATATTACGAATTTCATTCAAATAATGTTGGCTAATTTTAAAGGAATATTTATTAAAAATAATGGTAAAGATAGCATGAAAATCCACTCAAATAATAAATTTCATAAATAAATATTATTTTCAAACATTTTGTAAAATGAGTAAAAAGGAACACATTTTGAAACAAAATATACTTTTTAAATATTTTTAAAGTAGGAAAACAAATCATTTAAAATTTTATTATGATAAAATTTATTTTTAAAAAATTACATTTTTAAATAAATATGGATAAAATGGATATGGAAGAGAACAATTCATAATCTATAAGTAGTTAAAATATCATCATCACAAAAAAGAAATTTCATGGTATCTATTTACTTAGTAAGAAATGGAATTGAAATTAAAAATGTAAACATCATTCAGAACTAGTGAATAATAATAGATATGTTCTTCATGAAAACAAGATTATAATATTTCATTAATAGGATTCTTGAACATAAAAAATCCTAAATGAATAAATATTGTTTCTTAAGTCATTTCCCACTTTGATAAATTTTCAATCGTAATCCCCATGAAATAAAAACATCAAGTAAAACATTAAATATCAGGAACATAATTTGAATCATATATATCATATAAAAGGTGATGTAAATAATTCTCATAAAATAATATAGGAGAATATCAGAAATATATCTCCAAAAGAAATATAATTTGAGATGAATAGTTATGAAAAATAACATATCATTGAATTGAAAATTAATAAATGAATAGAATATATTTATCAATTTTTAAATCCTCTAAATACTAGTGTAAATATAGACAATAATAGAGGTCAATTCACACATAATAATTGTATTACAATGTTAATTAACAAGATTTATAACATAATAAAAGTAAATTGAGGTATGTAACCCTTTACAACATAGTAGCATTATTTCCCAATATAATTGGATAAAATAATAAAATTGTAAATGTAAAATATCATAAATGATGTAGGACTCATGATATGACATGTAAAATTGGTATTATATGAACCATTTATAGAAATTACGTCTATAACAGTAAAATATTAATTAATAAAAAGAAATTGAAATAATATCCCTTACATCAAGTCCAAAAATTAAATATATATTCATTAACTCATGTATATTAAAATAAAAGCAATTATTTGACTTCATAACAATATTTTCCATGTTTAATACAATATCCTCAAACCATTTCATTTATTATTTCAATTATATATGTTGTTTCACAGTAAATTAATTCCTCATCGAGTTTTTTAAGACGTTCCATTAATAATTTCTAAATAGATTTTATATATTATCTATGGCGAAATGCTTTATTTCTATATTATATCCACAATATAATTTGTTGGATGGTAATGTATATGATGATGGAAAAAAATAAGGGGGAATTTTTTGGTTTAAATACTTTTGTTTTTATCACTAAAAAAATTTAGTTTAAATGGATTTAAACTAATTCAATTCAAAAAACTACTTATGATGTCAGAAAATTAATCACACAGGACATTGGGTCCAATTATAAAACTATCATAATAATAATGATTCTGATATGTATTTCATAGGTTTTATTTAATAATTTTCAAAATAAGAAAAAAATTATTCAGATTAATCCTAAAATGGTTTGTAATCAC
The DNA here is from genome assembly GCA_963277665.1 of Viscum album. Taxonomy (NCBI): domain Eukaryota; kingdom Viridiplantae; phylum Streptophyta; class Magnoliopsida; order Santalales; family Viscaceae; genus Viscum; species Viscum album. Next base: position 1,849,581,254 of record OY728150.1, read on the forward strand.
TATGGTTATGATAAACATAGTGAAACAAATAATGATTCCTTCATGAAGCTTATGAAATTGTATTGAGTAAATAAAATGATCATAATCACATAAATCTTAATTTCAAATATCATAATGACAGAATATACAATAGAAAAATGAATATATTAAACAATTCTAATTCTGTTACAATATAGTGGAAAAGTAAAACAAGTAAAATAATTCAATTCTTTTAATCCCTAGATAATGGTATCTAATATCCTTAAATTGAGGCCTCTTGATTTAAGATTTCATGAAATTTTTTCTTACCCACACAAGGGTATTCCCTCAAAATAAATATCATCTTCTGTCTTTCTATCCCTGAAAGCCCTTGATCAAGAAGCTGATTTGTTCCTTTGTCCTCCAAGCATCAGAAGCACTTGTTTTGCAAAAGATCGGTACCTCTGTCTTCTTATCCATAGAATCCCACAAACATAATCACAACGATCTGCATCGTACAAAGAAAAACAAAAGTTTTTAAAGTTATAAGTATGTGGAATGAGAATTTCCCAACTTGTACACTTTAGAGATTTTTTACGAAGAAACATATTTGGAAGAGCTCTCTTATATTTTCTAGATTTCATAAACCAGTAGTGATTTATTTCAAATGAATTATTATTTATAGGCCTTCTTAACAATGATCGTCTTAGACTCCAACAATCTAATTTTCTCATGAAGTTTCAGAGGGACTTGGATAACCTTCACTCTAACAGTCAACTTATAACTAAAACATTGATATTGTTTTAAAACACATATTGAAATAGAACACATGACAATGTTTTAATTTAAAGTCTATACTTTCATATCAATAATGATTTATGGATACGATAAAAATATTTTGATGGAATTGGATGATTTTCTTTAAGATAGTTAGTACAATTTATATCATTATGAAAATATTTTCAGTACAAAAACTGGAATGTTTGCATGATAAAAATATTATTATATATGTATAATAGTAATCATAAAAAATCTCATTATGATTATCATGGAATTAATCATTTTTGAAATACTCATGAGTATTATTATTATTTTATGCACATGGAGAATCGTATTGGAAAAAATGAACAAAAATTCATAATGAAAGTATATTAAAATGATATATAATTATACTCTTAAAATACATTCAATATAAAGGATTTAGTTATTAGGTAATTAATAAATAGTTTGTAATTTCTAAAATTAATGGAATAGAAAAGTAAAAAAGAAGGCTTTTGACTCAACAATCTCCCACTTTTTTAAAAGAAAAAAACACAAGGATAAACTAAAAAATCATTGTAAGAAATGATTCCAAAAGAGATTTAATGAGCCATCTAATTCAGAATTAAACACCTAAAATTATATCCATTTCAGTTTTAAAACTATTCTCAATAAGATATAGAATGTGACGAACTCCCCCTTGGGATTAAAAATCCACATGGGTCGTATTATCTCCCCTTTAGAAAAAAATACTCTCCTTACTAAAGGAATCCTCTTTCTATTATTATTATTCTCCCATTCTCTATTTTTTATATAAGTTTCTCCCCCTTCAAAATAAATTTCCCCCTTTATGAATTATTTTCTCGATTTACAATTTACAAAAATGAATAGAGAAAGTCTTCAAATACCTGAAAAAGGTTAGAGTAAAAAAATGAAGTAATATAGAATTAGATCATCTATAATTAATGAATAAGTATTAATTCAAAATAGTTTGAAAAATTCATTCTATCTATAAATATATGACAAAAAAAATTCACTTTTTTTGATGGAAATAAAAAAAGATTTCAAAAAATAATTTCTTATCCTTATCCATCTTCATGTGGTGAAAAACAACTGTTTTCATATTTTGGAATTCTATTCTGTCATCCAATAACTAATCAAGAGTTTCCCGCTAAGTATGGATCTTTTCTTATTGATGAAAATTTAATTTTTCCTAGTTATGAATCATTTCCCCATTTAATTTAACCATTTCATTTAAATTATGAATCTTAACATCATGGGGTTTGGTTATCTGATCTGGAACATCGTCCCTATCAAACATCACCACATTTTTATTTTTCTATTTAATTATATCATACTTGTAAAACAACATCTTTGAAAATTATTATTGGATAAAATTATTCTTATTTTTAATCTCAATGATTTATTTATATTAAAAACTATTCGGGCTTCTAAAGTATTTCATTTTTTCAAGTGGTATCACTAGCCAATTTGTTGAATTCTAATGTGACTTAATTCGCAACCCTTATAATATCATCAATTTGATATTCATGAATTTTGATACTTGAATCAAATTTATGTGACTACTTTACGAATTTATTGCATGAATTTCTATCTTCCTTAGTAATTTCTTCAATCACTTGAAAATTAGCCTCATTCCTTATTAGTATTTTTCTTAGAACCTTGATTGAGTCTGATCTTTTGTTTTGGTTATCTGTAACCAAATCATTCGTCCCTCCAATTATTTGGAAATATGGTATTATCTTATAAATTATAATAAGGGCTTGAACAATATAATTATATCATTTAAATGGTATATTATTATCCGAATCAACATCCTCCTCATAATTAAGATGTTCTTGTGAATGACATCAAATAGTATCACCATCCAAATTTTGATTTTAATCCTCATTAGATATTATCTCTTCTTTATTATCTGAGATATGAATTATTTTATCTACTTGGGTTTTCAGAGTAGCCTTCTTAAAGGACACTGCTCTTGGTGATGTTAATTTTCATGATGTAGCATCCTAAGTTGTTACTTGTATTCTATCGGACATATATTTTTCTTCTTAACCATCATTTTTTTCATTTTCTTCCCCATTTTCTTATTTTTCTTCTAATTAATTTTTTTCGTCCTCATCACTAAGATAATAATCTATTTATCTCACCTCACTATCTTGTTTTTCTTCTGAATACTTTTATTTTGAAACTTTAGGTAGATCATATTCTTTACCAACTAATTCTTTTCATTTTCCCTTATCTTGGATAATGGGATCAATGGATTAATTTTGAGTTGTTTCCCTGATAATGATTCCAACACTTGCCTTTTCTAGTTCTTTTAACATCTTATGAAAATAAAAAATATTATCCTTTTTATTTTTCTAACATATTTTTATTTTCATCATCTTTCATAGTATCTTCATTCCAGATTTTTTCAACTTGTGATTCTACTACACTAAGACCAAACTGCGGGTCTCCATCCTTTCTTTTTGTATGATCCTTTCTCCATTTGGCTTCAATTTCATCATTTGATTTATTTTAATTATTTTTAAGTAATATGTTGTCTTTTATTTCTTTCCATTCATAGAAACAACTGACACTACTTGTTTTGGAATACCCTAACTTCTTCTAACGATTTCTTTTGAAGATTCAACTTCAACATCAAGGAAAAAAATATTTTATTCTAAATAAAAATGATATTTCAACCAATTTATTTAATCATCACTAATCCAAGGAACATTGAAATTTATTTTCATTTATTTGAGTGGAAAATTACAAATCATCAATATTTCTGAAATAAACATGAAAAGAATCATTGAAAACATGATAAATTGATACTTGATTGCACCAAAAATCAAATTCTTGATGGTTATAAGGATGTAACCCATAAAATTTATCATTATCATTTTAAATAAATAATCATGAATAAACAAATTCCTTTGGCTGGAAGTAGGCCACAGAATCTGGTCATCACTATCTTCACCGCAAGCTTGAGAGGCTGAAAAATCTGATCCGAAGAATTTTTGCAACAACTTCGGGGATGGATATTGTGGAGTTTGTTCAGTGATTTAGTCGTAAGAAGACCGCTGTGGCATTGAATCATTGCAGGCATAGGCGGGGGTTAATAAAGATCAATGGTTGTCCAATCAAGCTTGTGGAGCTGTAGATCCTCTATTATAATGCCTTTAATCCCATCATCCTCTTTGGACTTGAAAGGTTCATGGGGTTGGACATGCGGATTTGAGTTAATGGTGGAGGCCACACCTCCCAGATCTATACCATCCATCAGATCATAGCTAAGGTGTTGGTTTCATTCTATCAGAAGTATGTCGACGAGTAGTCAATAATGGAGATTAAGGACATCCTTCTGCGATATAACAGTACATTGCTCGTAGTTGATCCCAGACGGTGCAATCCCAATACCTTTGGTGTTCTTGGTGCTTGTTCCAGGTTCCAGAAGTCCTATAGTTAGAGAAATTTGAAGCGATGGTGAGCCTTTTCTCCTTTCGTTGCCCCTTAAAATTATATTTTTTGTATCATTAAGACTATTGTGATTTAAAAAAAATCAAGAATAAACAACTTCGAGAACTTAAGAGATGTCCTATCACCTTTTATAGGAATTAATAAAACCTCTCATATAGAGAGCAGTAATACTATTGTCCAATAATTAGTGAGTGATTTTTCTTTTAGGCTCATATACATCAAAAAGGGATTGTTCAACTCTAGTTTTAATGAATTTTACCAATTATTTTCTCAATTATTTATATGAAAAAAATGTATTTCCTTCTGATGGAACATTAAGGAAATATTCCTCTTGTTTTATAAGAATGCTGATATTTCTATAATATATTGAAAATGATACTTTTAAATAGTTATCAATCTTGACAGAATGATAAATTTTTATGACCACATCAATAATTCTAGGATCTTGATTGGTGTTGGGTTTTCCAAAAAAATTGATTCCCATCCTGGAAATATAATAATTTTTTTGTTGATGAGTCTTAGTTATCATAAAACTCTCTATTGAAATACCATTCTCTAAAAACATCATTACTTATAATTCTTTCGGATGTATAGTCTTGGGGGATGTAGCTGATGATTTTGACATGAGTATGACGAAAATCATTGTGGAAGAAAATAATCTAACTTGTCTACTTGAAGAGTGGTAGAGGTTCAACAAAAAGATGAGAAAAATCAATGTGGGATAACATAAGGGATCCCTTTATATAGATTAAGAAATTTGAGAATTTTAATTTAACTACTCAGATTTGATAAAAAAGATCCATGAGTTGAAAATATTGAACACTTTAGGTTTTTAAAAAAATTGTTTTATCGTATTCACTGTGAATCTGATAATTTTTTAATAGAGAATTAAATACCAATAAATAGAATTGAGTTGAAAAAGAAAAGTGTAACATAACCGATTATACCTTTTAGTTTCATATGATAAATATGATGGTTTTGGTATTCTGTTCCTCAAAAAAATAAATGGAAATATATGTATGAAAATTTGGAATGTGGAAATTTTTTATTATGGAAAAAATATAAGTATTAAAAAATTATGTGTATGATAAAATTATGAGTAGGAAAAATTTATGACTAAGAAATATTTATCAGTATGAAATATGAAAAATTTATGTGTATTAAAAATTTATTATTATGAATAAATTAATGAGTATGAAACATTTATGAGTTTGATAAATTTATTAGAATGAAAAATTCATGAGTATGAACAATTTATGAGTATGAATAATTTAAGAGTAAAAAAAAATTAGTGAGTACGAAAAATTTATGGGTGCGTAAAATTTATGAGTATGAAAAAATTTATGAGTAAAAATAATTTATGAGTATGAAAAAATTATGATTAAAAAACATTATTAGTATGAAAAATTTATGATGTATCAAACATATATAATCCCCCTTTGAAAAAGAGTAACAGAAAGTATGGATATGGTTTGAATAAGATGTAGATATGAATTATTACTTTATAGTGATCATTCCTAGATTATATTAAATGTATTCAAATGTATCAGAATGTAATTATTTTTTAAATATATTCACAAGTAGTTCTTTAATTTTGATTAATTGTAAAATTATATCTCATTTTTTTTGTGTGATCCCTAAAAATATGATATATAATTTCGATGTGTTTTTTAAGAGAGTGATTTTATGGGTTTTTACATAAATCAATGGCACTTGTGTTATCACATAGTATTTTATTTTTATTAAAAATAATTCCATAATCAGTGAGGGTGTGATTCATCCACAACATTTGAGCACAACAACTTATAGTTGGCACATATTCAAATTAATTAGTGGAAAATGATACTGAGTGTTGTTTATTACAAGACCAGAAATATAATGAATCACCAATGAAATGAAATGTTTAGGATATAATTTTTCTATACATTTTACATCCCGCAAATTCAGCATCCAAAAAATCTTTTTAGTTCCAAATCATTTCTATAATAATAGATTAGTATTGAATCGATATATTCCTTTAAATAATGAAAATTATTTTACAACCTTTAAATTGGATTATTTTGGATTTTCCTCACACCTTTCACGTAATCGTACTGAAAACATTATGTCTGGATGACTAGCTATTTAGTATAGTAAACTTCCTACCATACCTCAAACTATTGTTTCATTAACTAGTTTCCCAACTTCATCATCATCAAGAGAATTTGAGGTTCCAATTTGAGTACAAATACTTTTAGTGTTATTATTTTAATACTTTTTAAGAAGATCATTGATATACTTATGTAGAGATATAGAAGCCTTTTCATGTTTATTGAAATTTTAAAAACATGAATGATTTTTATCCCACCCAACATTATCATTTCAAACTCATATTTCATGAGATTTTCAGAAAAAATATTTAAATATTATTGAGTTTATCTGAATATAATTCCATCTGCATAAATTTTACCAATAAAAAAAATTATGTTTTATTTCATTATGGAAAGATTTGGATAAACAGTTCCCATAACAAATTTGTTTTCTAATCAAAATCATGTTAATTTATCATACCTATAGGGTACTTTTTAAGGCTATATAATTCTTCAGTTTGTTTAAAAAAATTTCATGATGTTTTCTATTTTAAAACTAGGAGGTAGTTCAACAAAAACATCATCTTGAACCCATCTATTAATAAAAACACAAATTACATCCATTTATTGATTCTTTAATTAAACTAATGATGAAAAGGATAATAGAATTAGAATAGGCTCAAATATAACTACCTTGGAATAGGTTTCTTCATAGTCTATTCAATACAGTTTATTATAGCATTAAGAAACTAATCATTCTTTATTTCAAACAATGATTCCATTTTAATCACATTTGTTTTGTAAAACCTGTTTTACTCTAATTAAAGATGTTTCTTTTGGTATTTCAAATATGACCGATACTGTGTTCCATACAAATTCATTTATTTAATCATGCATTTCTTAAATCCAATATTAATCACCTAAATCCTAATCAAGTCTTTTATGATTCAATTGAGAAAGGAAATCAATATGTTTAACTTCATTTCTCAAAGAACATGTAGTCCTTAAAGGTTGATTAATGTCACCAATGATATTGTCACTAGGATGATTCATAAGAAACAACTAACGTGGGTTTTGTAAAACATGTTCATCAACATAGTGTAGAAAATCATTTTGTGTAAATACAATAGAAAACATTTCTTGATTATTCTCCTTATCATAAGAATATTCTATAATAGGTTGATAATTAGTCTTGGAAAACACATCAAAAGATAAAGGATGGAATTAATTAAAAACAAAAGGATCTATTTCATCAAATTTGAAAAATATTGTTTCCTCAACAGTACAAGGATTTTTATTCCAAGTTCTATACGCCCTAGAGGTAGTAAAATAGTCTAAGAATATGACTTCATTGGATTTGGGTGATATATTTTGAAAATATTCTTTTGTATTTAGAATGAATAATTTGTATATCTATACTCTGAAGTATTGTACTTTTTATTTTCATTATGTCTACAACTTATAAAGTGTTTTATTAAGATATGGTCAAATTAATAATTGATTTATAGAATAAAAAGTAGTACTCACAACTTCATCCAAAAAATATTTATCAATATAGTATTCAGTCAACCTGGTTCTGGTTATCTCTTGAAAATTATTATTTTATCTTTCAAAAAAACCATTTTGTTGAGGAGTTCTTGAGATGAAAAATTATGTGTAACTCCTTTCTTACTAAAAAAAATTCAAAATCTGAAATTTTACATTCTACACCAAGATTACTATAAATTTTTATCAATTGAATATTTTTCTCAATTTTGAATTTTTCTACAAAATTTTATAAATAAGAACAGACATTATATTTTTTTTCAATAAAAGAGACCCATCTATATAGAGTGTAATCATAAACCAAATAAATACATTTTATTTTCTACCAATACTTCAATTTCGTGTTGGACTAAATAAATCCATATTCAGTATCTATAAAGCATCAGTAGTTGATAAATAACTATTTCATTTAAATCTTGACTTTGTAGCATTTCATATTGAAAAGGTCCATAAAATCTTTATGAATTAAATATTTTATTTGGTAGATCCTTGACATGTTTTTTAATATTAAATTTTCTTATGTTCCTAAGGTTACAATGTCCTAGTGTTCTATAACATAACGTGATTTATCTTCAATTGCATTGTGGAATGTTAAGTCATGGATCATATGGTCTTATATGTTAGGTTCGTAAACAAATTCATCCTGATGGGAAGTAATAATTAATTAATACTTGGAATTCTGTAAAACACGTTTATCATTCATAAAATTCCAAAGGTAATATTTATCACATAATTGAATTAGGTTTATAAGTTTTTTATAGGACCTTTATCAAATACAACATTTGAAGTCAATTATTTTCCATGAATAACAATGTTACCTATACCAAAAATCAATCCATAAGCATTATCTCTAAAGGTAATTCTTCCATCATTTAATTACATAATATTTTCTAAGAAGTATTTGTTTCCATCCATGTGGCTAGAACATCCAATATCTAGGTACCATAAGTTTTTATTCTTGGTCCTTCCATTGTTTTCCTAAAAACATAATAGTTATATTTTCAAAAACTAAACTTTCATGGGTCTTGAAATGTTAGTGAATAAAATTTTGGGAACCCATATTTGTTTCCAAAAATGGGATTTTTGGAACCCCAAATATTGAATTTTATTTAAGGATTCATTTTTTTCTAATTTTATTCCACATTGATTCTTTTTTGAAAAATGGTGAATTTTTAGGAATGCAATAGTTGTTACTAAAAATCGGTTTTGATTGATAATAAAAAATTATATAAGTATTTCTAGGGGTGAAGGGTTATATAATGTTTATTATATCCTTTTATTCAATATTAAATGTTTGATAAAATTTTTTCTAGTGAAAAAATTTCCTACATTTGTTTTACAAGTGAATCCTTATCCATAGATACATTAGTGTTCTTATTGAATTTTGTTTAAAATCATTTTTGTATGAAACTTGTTTTTCAAGATCCAAAGAAAGTTAATTTTTATCTAAATTATCTTCTTCATGGTCTTAAAAAATCTTGAAATTATAAAAGATTTTTTGTCATCATAATTAGAAATTTATGAAAGTACTTTTGTTAAAAAAATTATTCTAGAATTTTTATTTTCAATTTTCTTGATTACATTTCAATTTTCATTCTCATGTAATTATGAAAATCAAAAAACGTATTTATAATAAGGTGATGAATTTTTATCACAGGCTGAAGGGGATTTATTATTCAAATATGTGGAATTCTTTTCATCAAGTTAATTTTCATTTACAAAAAAATTTGTTAAAGAGTCAGATGAACGTGCCTTGACCATAATATATAAACATTCATAAGGAATTATTTCATAGAGACCAATATTTTTATGATTTGATCATTCCTCATCTAAATAATTGTTTGAAGAATATCCTCTACTACCACTCATGGAGTCATTATCTTTAAAAAAATTATTTCCTTTTGACATTTAGTATTTTTTTTATTCCTCTAAGATTGTATTTAATTTTTTTCTTTCTTTTTCAGCTTTCGAATATAAGGTCAAATGTGTCTTTATTTATTGAATTCATAACATGTAAATTAAAAATCATTCTTTTATTTATTTTCATTATTAAATTCCATATATCTATAATGAATTTACTTTTTCCTACTATTTTTTTATCCTTGAGGGAATATTGGACAATTAATTCTCTAAGAGTTCTAATTCGCTTGAATCTGAATGAACCACAACATTCTTTTTTGTTGATTAGAATATCTTCTTAAGACTCTAATTCTATATATTATTTTATGTTTAAGTAAAATATACTCCAACATTATTAATTTTTTCATTCATAGCATCTATTTTTAGTCTATTTTCATATTTTAAGAGAGTTCCAAACAACTAATCAAAATTTAATTTTTTCCTTAGTTAATAAACAACCATTATTTTTAATTCAAATTCATTTGGTATAATATTAATGATCTTTTTTAAAATTATATGATTTTTTAATCCCTTTTCTCCCATAGCATGTAAAAAATTCACAATTTTCAGGAACCTTTATTTTACCTTAACAATAGGTTCTTCATAAGGGAATTTGAATGCCTGAAAATCATCTCTTAGCATGGAAATTATGGTTTCAAATATTTTAGATGAACTAAAATGACTAATCTCTAGTTTTTTGTAGATACATTTGGTTGTTTCACAAGATGAAATATGGATATAAATATTTCTAGTCCAAGAACAATGTAATTTATCTCATACAATATAATTCAATTGATTTTCTTATTTCTCTTTATTGGTAAAGGTTCTAAATTCCTTTTGATGAATTATATAGTCACCATTCAACATAACATTGTTAACAACCCCATGGTTGATTGAAAAGGTCTTTATTATGTCTCTCCCACATTCGTAATCATTTTCCTAAAAAATAGGTGGTCTTATAGGATTTATATTGTTAATAGAGATGAATTAGTTCCTGCTATCTATAAATAATTCAAGATCTCATTTTCTAAAATACACATTAGTGTAATAAGAATTTATAAAAAAGATTTTATAAGGAAATAAAAAATAACCTTGAAATGAAAAAAATAGAATGTAAAATATATAATCAGTGGATTCCTCCATATAATACGAATTTTAAGATCATAATGTATTTGCAGATGAAAAAATACAATAGGGCTGAATTGTAGGTTTAAAAACATTTGTTTTTATCCATAATAAAATTTAGTTTAATATGATTAAAACTAATTAAATAAACAATACATTTTATGAAGAAAAATAATTATTCAGAATTCTGTTGGGTTTGGTTATAAAATAATTATAATGATATAGATTTCAAAATGTATTCCATAGGTTGTATTTAATCATATTAACCATAATAAAATGATTCAATTAGATTAAGCATAATATGGATCATAATCATAATGGTTTTGGTAAATATAGTGAAAAACATAATGATTCTATTAAAAAGAATAAATCATTTTATCAAGAAAATGAAATGACCATAATCACATAAATCGTATTTACAAGGATCATAACCACAGAATAAAGAGTATATAAATTAATATATAAATCAATTCACATTATATTAAATTGCTGTAGAAATGTAAAACATGTAAATGAATACAATTATTTTAACCCAAAGATAAGGGCATCCAATAACATTGGATAAAGGTCTCTTGATATATATATTTATGAAATTATATGTTACCCACACCAGGGTAATCCCTTGATATTAATATCAACCTATGGATTTCTATCCCTGTAAGGCCTCAATCAAGAGGGGGATTGAAGCCTATGTTATCGTAGCCTTAGAATCCCCCGATTTGAATAAGATTGTCACCTTTGACTTCCTATCCATGGAATTTCCCAATATTAATCACAACAATTGGCATCTCAAAATGAAAAACAAAACTCTTGTAAGTTATAAGTATGTTGAATGAATAGTTCAAAACTTTTACACTTTAGACCATTCACACATAGAAATGTATTCATCATAGATCTTTCAAAATTTTCTCAAGTTCATCAATCAATAGAAATATATTTCAAATTTCCTTGTATTTATAGGCCTTTATCCCAACGGTCTCCATGGACTCCAACGGTCAGATTTTCTCATGAAATTTCAAAGGGACATGGACATATTGCACTCCAACATTCATATTTTAACTAAAATGATGACACTATTTTATAATTCATATTGAAACAAAATATGAGGAATCATTTTGATTTAATGGATTTCCTTTCATTACAATACATTTTTATGGATATGATAAAAATGTTTTTGAATAAATCTGATGATTTTTGTTATGAGAGACAGTACAATTTATTTCATTATGAAAATAATGTATGTATGAAAACTGAATAGTTCATATGATAAATATCACATTTGGTGTGTATGATATAAATCTTATTCGGGATCATTATGATTTTCATGGAAGGAATAATTTTTTCAAAACTCATGATTGTGATTATTATCATATGCATATGAAAAAATCATATGGATAAAATATGAATAAAAAGTATTAATGAAATTGTGGAAAAACAATATATGATTCTATTATTAAAATAAATTGAATATAAAGGCGGTAGTAATTAGGTATTTAAGAAAATGTTTTTGATTTCCAAAAAAATGGAATAGATAATCCAAAAGAATACTTTTTACTCAAGATAATCGTGACATTATTGTCATTTTAATATATTATTTATATTATTAAATACAACCATTAAATATAGTTATGAAAAATAATATATGATACAATCTGGAAGGTGTTAGTCCATAAATATTAATGAAACATTATCATATTATATATATATATATCATCTATTTTTTTGTGGTGATGAAAAATAAATCACATTAATTCATAGAGGTGGTTGTCCATGCATACATAAGAATGTTATTATTATTTTTCATTGAATGGAATGAGAATAAATTAAAAGATATATTAAATTTTCATAGTGATAAACTAGTGTTTAATATAAAAAAATTAATTCCATCATTATAACTGGTCGTGTATGGTGATGATGGAAAAAATTATTTTCCCTACAAGGTGGTAGTCCTTCATGCACACAAATGATATATTACATTACCATTTTATAGAGGTTGGAGATATATATCATATTTTACATTACCATAATAATATATCAATATATAGAGGGTATTATTCTTTTTATTTTATCATGTTTAAAAAAAATTATGATGGAGAAACATAAAGTAAAAATTAAATTCTTGGTTATGAATGGTACCCCTTCTCCATAAAACCTCTTTTCCATACCACCTTAAGACTGTTATGATTGGTATTTACAATAAATAAGGAATATAGAACATAGTGTATGATTTTAGGATTGATTTGGGTAGAGATTGGATGAGACAACTAGTATATGAAATATAAATTAATGTGATGAAGAGATTCCCTTTTATAAGAGAGTGGAGCGACACTCTTGTAATTTTAGAAAATAAAAAAAAATAAAAAATTATTTTTAATTTCAAAAATTTCAAACCTAATTTATTTCCAATATATAGTGAGTATGTTTAGAAAATGTATCTTTTGATGAAAATTATACATTTTTGCCTATTTTTTACCATTATCATTTTTTTTTACCACTGATTAATACCTATCACACTTATCGTGTCAACAAATATTATTACTCTTTGATTGTCATGATAGTTACAATAAATTGAATAATATTCCCTTAATTATCCATGGAAGATATTTTCAACCATATAAAAATCATTTGGATGAATCTGATGATTTTAATAATTTCATATCATTTAATAAAATATTAAATATTATAAAATATCATTAATGTTAAATTTTAAAACTATTCATTAAATTTTCCATGATAACATCAATAAAAAAAATTTAAAACAGTTTCTTAAATAAATTTCCTGATATATTCATCTAGTAATTTCATGATTCAAATTACTAATCTCAAATTATGTTACTTTAAATACTTTTAGAATCAATTGATTCATTTTATAACTAATTAAATATTTAGTACTTCAACATTGCAAAATAATTTAATGTAAGTATATCTTCAAAAAAATTGAACATAAATAAACATAATAAATATTAATCACTTAAATTTAAAATTAATATTTATTAACTAACATTTCAACAATTTCTCCCCATTTTACACAAATTATATGTTTTAAAAACAAGAGTGTGGCATTTTTTACTTTTCATTAAATAATATATAATAATAGTCAAAATAAAAAAATATAAAAAAACCCATGTAATGAAATTAGGGATGAGTAATGATGATATTTAAAAATAAAATAAAATTTATACATGTTTTAGGTGAATTTTATATTCCATGTTATATTATTTCTAACCATCAATTTTTTTATTTACCCTTTACCGTTGTAAAAATAATTACTATAGTTAGTATACATATTGACTTAAAATAAAAGCCGATAATTTAAAAAATTACTCAGTAATTAAAAATATGAAATAAATTATTCAAAATTCAAAACAATGATCTGGTTATATTTAATTTGAAATTAATTATGCAATATTTGATGAAAAATTAATTTTCAAGAAAAAGGATTTTATGTATAAAATGATGTAATAAAGAATTAAACTATGAGATTAATTTCAAAATCCATAAAAAAATTACCTTAAATCCCAAGGAATCAGTTATAAAATTAATCCAAACATAATTTTTATTTATAAATAATTTAACATTAAATAAAATTACTCAATAAAAGAAAGTATTTTCAAATTTTCATCAAAAAGACAATGTGTTTTCAAAAATTCTAAAAACTTATCCATTCTATTATTATTTTTATGATTATTTTAAAAAATTTATTTTATAAAATACATTTTATAATTTTTTAACTAATTAATTATTACATTTTCTTATTAAATTAATTAAATGTAATTTTTTTTGGAAAACATGTTTTTGAATAATAAAATGACTTTACAAATAATTGATTCGTTTTTCCCAATGAATTAGAAAACAAATTTTTAGTGATTATAATCCTTATACGTATTTCTAATTTTAATTATTCATTGTCATACCCACCAATTTAATGAATATTTCATAATAGTCACTTTTAAATATTAATATTTGAAATTCCATTTACTATTTGTGTAGTGTGTGATACACATTATCAAACATAATTCCCCTATTTTAAAATAATTATAAACTTTAGGGGAGGTATAGAAAATCATTCACCAAATTTTGAATGATCAAGATAATGTTAATGGATATAAAATGATAATTCAATTTTGTGTGAAACATTCCACTAATTGATTAGATATACTAGTAAGATTATAATACTTCAATTTGATGATCCTTGTCTAAGTGTTAAGGAATTAAATATCCAACTAGAATATTATTATAATGAAATAAACTTATATGATTTTATTCCATTTCAATATAAAAATTTCATCCCTTTATTGTTTTAATCAATTTCCACTTTTACAATATCTCTTATACAATGAAATTAATATTCAAAAGTATATTTTCATGCCTGATGCACTGAATCCAACTTTTACAATATCTCATAATCTACAAATGGATAAAAAGTTATCCATTATATCATTCGATGTCAACATAACCCAAAATATCTAGGACAATGTATGATATTACCAAATATAAATAATAATTCATATGAAAAAATAAATAATTACTAATAAAATTTGACAATATCATAAAAGGATCAATATATATTATACAATAAATAAATATCATGATTTATAAATTTACTACAAAAACCCAAAAATTAGGGAATGTTTTGTCCTCTTTGGTTTTATATTTATATGTTTCTTAATTCCAAAAAAAATTAATTGATTTCTCTGAAATAATACATCATGTTAAACCTAAGGGTTTCAAATAACTAAACCCAATAAAACATCTCCCAAAATATCATTTGTCACATTAAAATCCCATAATATATATAATTAAAAGTGGTGAATATACATTTCAATATATTAATGACCTTAATCATATAATCATTTTATGGTATGTAGAAATCTAAATTTAACCTCACATGAGAGCACCATATTATCAAATGTTATCCAAACCCTGATCTGATTCCAAGGATATCAACCATAAACTAACACTCTACGATTGAGGTAGAAATTATAATCATAAAATTAATGCCATTCATATGGATACAAATGAATAAAAAATTAGTGATTTAAAAAAAATAAATTGAAATATTTAATCCCTTATATACCCATATTCCTTTTTGGTTTAGAGGTCATTAAATATAATAAATTGGTTACCTATAAAAAAAATGTCTTGAGGTTCAACTTTTTCTAATATACCAATATTTTATTATTCATTAATATGTATTCATAATCTCCATCATGAAACCCTCCTATAAATATCTCACATAACATATTATTTTATACCCTGTGGTGAATAAATATATGTATGTCATGATCAAATACTCATTAAGGGAAAATATAAAAATTTACAATTGAATATATTCAGTATGTTTAAAATGATAATAATTTAATGACAACATTTTAAATGTTCATAAAAATTAGCAATTATCCTGACCCAAATTACAAGGTCTAAGACTAAATGAAACATGATCTCAGGACCACCTCCAATTCCACTAGAGGCTTCCGACTAGTAGTAAGGATCTAAGGTGAATACATAGGGAGATGATACCCTCAAAAACGGTGTCAATATAATAAATAAATAACTACAATTGATAGAAATATAAAATAAAATTATGAGGTATCTAATATAATACCAAAAAGTTGAAATAATATGGAAATAATAGACTCAATAGTGACAATGGAAAAAAGACATTAATTTCCCACTTGGTTGATTTGAAAATTGATATATAAAATAAATTTAAAATATTTTATGAATCCCCAAGACCCCTATCATTTTTGTCTCTAATCTCACATTGATATATCTTACTCGATGATTATACTGATACTCAGCCCAACCTCTGAGGTCTTCTTAGGTAACCAATTTGGATAGATACTTGGGGAGGCTATGAGCATGACTTAGTTTGGATCTACCAGTGGGGGAACGTACCTAACCTTTAAATACATTGAATATTTATGTGATAATAATATAATAAATAAAACTAAAAATACCTAACTATGAATACATATCATATAATCATCAATCCTCATTTATATAACAAAAACCATTATGTCATGTGGTTGTGCTCTTACCAAACTACCATGAAACTCAGACACACTCACATCAGCTCCATGCTTGATGAATTTAAACAACTAATTTCTAACATATAAACATTGAAATTGATATCCTATAAATAGGTTTGTCCCAGACATCATATTTGGATAAAAAAATACATGTTGAACTCTATTCTAAGACATCTATCGTAGGGGGGGGGAGTCCATATATCTCAAGCCTGAAATGTGCCACTTGAATCATTTAAACTCAATGAAATAGTATAAAACATTCTCGAAAAATACAATAAGAACAGATATTCAATTTTGTTTATCAAAAAACATATGATACATTCATATTAATAATATAGTCCATATATCTAAAAATTAAATCCTAGAGGAAGAATACGTGCAGTAAATTGATACATTGAGACATATAAAACACCATTTCATATCAGAAAATTTTAATTAAATCATCTTATTTCCCATTTTTAGGTACTTCATGATCCTTTATGGGATCATTATTTTCTAAAACGTTTTTTGGGGTACTTATAGGATTATTTGTTGAATTATAGAATCCAAGGGAGTATATATGGTTGGATCACTCTTTTAGAAATCTCTGAGTTTTGTTGTAGAAAACTATGTGACTTATTGTGAGCCAGAAAGCGGGAGGGTGATGGTTTGTTTCAGACCATGAAGCCTTCCTAGAAATTTTGTGTCCATCGATAGTGGTAGTTTCACAAATAAAATACATAAATATAAATGTGAAACCAAACCATGCACCCATTCCTGAGACATAGATAAGTTTCATATATAGGGTATATGGTTACAACTAACCATGTGTCCCAAATATATAATCATACCAAAATGTTTTTAATCCAAGTAAAAAAGTTAATTAAAATATCAGGACCCCCATTATCACAAAAAATAACCCCCCCGTTTTACCATAATGAAATTCAATGAATTTTATAGGATCTCTAGAGGTCATCGTGGATCCTAAAACCAATGCTGTTATAAATCGACTTGCCAATAGGGGATTTTATCTTTCTCTACTATGTGATATCTCCCTTAATTCAGGTAATATTTCTTCCTTAATTCTCTCTATTTTAGGTGGGGTGAATTCTATTAATGTTGGTAGATTATGTCTTTCATTTTATGGATCTTTTTGTGATGGTTTGAAAATATAGTGATTTATTTCGAGATCCTCCTCACCTTCATATCTCTTTTGGCATTTCCCCATGAAAATGTGTATTTATATGATTGTTTTAATAATAATAGGTGGTTCCATAAGTATTTACCCAATAATTGGAACTATAAATTTTTTTATTTAATTTACTTGAGTTTTAAATTTATTTATATTACATTAAGTTCAGATGATTTGAAGTTTTATTTAAAAATGGACAAGAAATTGTGAAAAAACCCATTTTCAGTTGAAAATAAATTACTGTTTATTTTTTAAGAAAAATGATGGCATGAAATGTTAATTTAATTTAAAAAATTAGTTGATATAGATTTATGATAAAATTTATTTAAATTGAATGATTATATGAAATCCATGGGTTTGATTGAAATCCACATTCTAGTTTTAAAATTAAAAAGAAATGTGAAACATTAAATAAGTAATTTGAAATATTAATTATGATTTTATTTTATATGTTTAATTTTATCATAACTTATTGATTTTATAATTAAAGTACATTGGAGACTATATAGATATTTGGTTACTAGGACATGAACTCCATGACTTGGACTCTGAAGAAATAGATTGACGAAGACAACTCAAACTAAATCTAGTTTAGAACGATTGTCACTAATGGGATGTTGAATGATTGTACTCATTGCTTGATGCCTGGGTATTTGTGATGAAATTTTTTTTTTGTGATTTATCATTGAATAATTATATTATTCGAGATCTTATACCTAATAGAACTCATATAATAAAAATAATGTTTTTTCTTTTTCTGGAAATGATTAAGCATTCAATATTTCAAAGAAATTATTTATTCTCTCTATTTGTTTTATATAGAGGGTTTCATGTGGGATAGTTATGAAATATCTTTAATATACTAGTATTTAAATAATTTTATGAATAAAAATATGAAAATTTTATTACACACATTTCATTATTTAATTTGAGTTGATTAGTGGTTCGATTTCTATTGAATTGACTATAGAACATTGGGTGCGACCCTATTGGGAGGAATTGTTCATGAAATAACTTCTCATTTGATTATGTATAGATATTTTTATTCCTTGTCTAGGGAATGGGAAGGATCCACTTAGAGGAGACGGTTTTTCTTAATCCATGGGGATTTAGATAGATGGTGGCGACTGGTAGAGTCCTTCTCCACTCATTTTACTGGTATTCTATGAAATTATCAGGATGAATTGCATATTTTAAATTTTATTATGTTTACATTTGTATGTTTATTCAGCTTCACATTTTATTTTTCTCTTTGGGGACAATTTTTAATACTTGTATGTTTTTTTTTCAATTGTTATATCATGATGATATCACTTTTGGAAGAAACTACCCACATTAATTTAAGGCAAGATGATATGTTCTAGCTAAAAACCCCTGGGGATTGGGAACAAACCTTAGGATATGACATCTATATTAGGTATCATTATACAATTTTATTTATAATTTATTATGAAAAAATTATAAAAAATGAGGTTAAGTGTATTTCAATGATGTTTAAATGCAGTTTGAGATGTATTGGTAGTCAAGAGACAGGTTTTTTCAAATACAGGAGGTAGTTTTGAGATAATGAATTTCCCACTCTCATTTTTATAACCCTTAATTCACTATGGTTATTTAGGAAACGTTTCCTTATAAAAAAATTTCTATCATTATTTTATTTCCCTAATTTTGATCATTGTTTTTTGAAATCCTATAATATTAAATTAATCTTTTTTTTGAACTAATATCATTATAATTCTTCATTGGGTTGAAAAACAATGTATTCTTGTTCATTTTTCATAAATTTATATATATTATTCATAGTATTAGACTTATGATATTATGTCTTAATAGGCCATTGTTTGGAGCTACTAGTAAACCATAACAATGTAATTGTACAGTTATCCAGAATATTGCTAAGATAGAGATGATCAATTTCCACGAATTAGGGAAGATATATGTTCTATTTTAGTATCGAATAATAGAAACTAGAATAGAGAATCTATATAATACTCTGAATATTTTCATGAATTAAAACTACTAGATTTCAATGGCTAGATTAATCCTCAATAGATCGATGATTTTTTGCAATTATTGTGTTAATTTTTGTGTTCTTGGAATTTCTTGATTCAATAATAATGATGTGTCATACCATCAATTTAAAAGGAAATAATAGTAAATAGTGGTAATCGATGGTATCATAGAATAAAAAATTATGGAATTTAATGTAATAACATTATATTACTTTCTATTGAGTATTTCTATCTAAAATCCATGGTGTTTTAAATGTACATAGAGTTTATCAACATCTAGAAGGGTTAAAGTTCCATGAATTAGTATAAAACTAAATTTATAATTTTTTTAGTTTTTTAATGAGGTATGAATGATGAGAAACTAAAGTCTGTATTACTTGAGATGGGTCTTCAACATAAAATCCTATGATAGTTTCTTTTGCAGAAACTCACATCTTATGTAGACATATTTGATGGAATGTTGAGGTCTTAGCATGACTTGAATGATATGTTAGGGTTTATGGGTGTTCCCCTTACTTCCATTGAATGTTTTATTAGTTCAATTAAATTATATATAAATAATTGTGAGTCTTAGGGAGTTCTTTGATTAATAAAACCATCCAATACTTCTACATTTTTAGGAATAGATTGTTTAATATTCTTCTTGTGTAGAAAGGATACGAATTAGAAAACATTTTGTTCTGAGGAACTAAATATCTATAGTCGGTGTAGTCACTCAGACACCGATGGATGTTATTACAAATATTTTATTCTCCATGATGTGTCATGGGACCTTCATCTCATAAATATACCAAATTTAAATCATATGTTTCAATAACTATGGGGTTCTTTCCACATCAATCTTGAAAAATGCTTCTCCATGTAATGGAATAGTCACAAGATGAAGCTGATGTTAGTCTAGTGATTATTAGAAGAACTATAACTATAGATTCACCTTTAGTTATACCTATATTTTATTCTACTACATTTCAGTCATTCATATCAAATCATGTTGTGAATTTTCTAAGCCATTCAATGGATATTTTATTTTACTTGATGCATATTTGTGTGACACTAAAAGAAAAGGGATAGAACGGTATCTTATGAACCTTTATTGCCTTCACATTATTATTTTAGAGTTTTCATATGAATTTAAAATTCATCACTAAATTCCCTTTAAATATTTCTTGTTATGGATTAGTTTATTTCTCATAAGGAAAAACTGATTGATATCTTTTTCATTACCATTTACTATGCCCAATGTGGCGTGATATGTTTTTCTGTGAGAAGGAGATGAAATAACTTATATATATAGAATTTTTCATTTATATTTTGAATGGTTAATATCATTTTTTTCCTTTCAGCATGGAGTGTAAGTCATTAATTTGAGATCTCCCACCAGTTTTTATCATGATCTCGGATGTGTTGCCATCTTATTTACAAATCTCTAAATCAATATGTGACGTAGATTTTTACACTAATTTAGTACCTGGTACTTATCATTTTTTATCCTTAATACTATATAGAACCATCTCTATTGCATGATCCAAATACTATGTTTGATGATTTTATGGAAAAATAATAAATAACTAAGTGTGTCACTAATGGTGAAATCCATTTTTTAATTAAATATTATTAGACACATGAATTCAGTATTTATTAATAAAAACTTACTCGAGTTATAGAGTAGAAAAAGTATATATTTCCATGGATAGAAGGTTTGATAAGTCTTTTGTGTTGTTTGAAGTCGTTCCCAATGATTTTTCTTTAATCTAGATATCAACAGTTTAGAAGTAATGAATATGACATTTTAGAAACCACTTTCAGGTGTAGGTGGGCCATTATGAGTATCAGGTAACTTATTTTCAAATAAACATTGTTCATTCTATTTTATGGTTTTTAGGAAAATTATATTCCCTAATTATATTGATTTTATCGTGGTGTTTTCTTGGATAACATTTTGGATAACTCTAAAACTAAACGAGACTATGTCTGTCATGTGAGAGTAGTCTTAGGAATAGTGAGTGATCATACCTCATTTATTTAAAAGTCATGGGTGTTATAAAATTATTGGTATCATTCAATATTTTTAGGATTCATAGCTTCATGGGCTTATAAAAGAATTACAAAAGGTTCATTAGGTATTTCTTGAAGATAGATTCTTGAATAACCACTCTCTCTCGAAAAGTGGATAAGTTATTTTTGTAATAAATAAGTTTGATTTCTTTTTAGGACATGAATATTAATTTTACATCTATGTTAGTATCAAATAATTAAGTGTCTTTTAATGGATATGTGGTCTTTTCAGATGATTCTGGTTCGTGGTTGGGTTAAATTCTCATGCTGGATAATCACGTAGTGGCCCATGGTTCAAGATAGTTGTAGCCATAAGAGAAGAACTATCCAACCCATGATCTTATTCTCACTATCATGATACTTGATAGGAATAATTGGATACACTAACTATTTATAGAATGTTTTACCATTTATTATAAAGATAATATCTTGAGATATTTATTCACTCAAAAATATTTGAACCTCATATAGAGATGATGGGTGTAGTATAAGGAATATTTATATTTAGACATAACATATAACCCTATTAATATAATTCCACAGTTGATGTTCTAATACAAAAACCTAAATCACATGAAAAAAATAAAAATAAGCATGAAATTTAATGTCTCTCATTCCTCATATGTATTTGGGAGTCTAGATGAATGATACAAATGTTCTTTGATGAATGTTTAGCTGAAATCCAATATTGTTAAGATGGTTCTTCCAAAGAAGCAACATAATAGTGAATTATATGGAATTATCCACTCCGTTTTTGGTGGGGATACCATTAGTGAGTGCTTATTGTCCTCTCAGGTTTTTTAATGATTCTAAAACTAGTACATTTTTCCTTTTTCCACTAATAAGTGTTAGGATTTTGGATTTTCATAATTCATATTGGGCGGTGAACCCATGTTCTGTGATGATCATATATAATATTTGGATAGGATTATTGTTTCTAGGTATGAGGTGAGAGATAACTATATTTTTTTCTCATTGTTATACCCATTAAAAGGTCATGTTCGAGCACTATAAGCCTTCAGGACTACCTCAACACCAGCCTATTTAGACATAGTTGTGGGAAGAGGACTATATGAACAATGAGGTTGGGTTTCCACATAACCCTTAAGGGAAAAACATGATATGTGTTTTTATTAATCTAATGACATAATCATACCACATAATTCCCACTAGTGTTATAACCAATAATGAGGAAATGAAAAGATAATATGTGTAATACATTGTACGATTTAATGGAGTTCATTCTAAAATAGTATTAGAGAGGGATCCTTAATTTACATCTCAATTTTGGAGATGCCTCTAAGTGGAAATTAAATCCAATGATAGTTTGATCATGTAATATCATCTAAAGAATAATTTATAGACATAATGATGTATATCAATTCATGGTGACATAATTTGTGTTTACATTATTGAATTTTTTAGAGCATGGGATATCCATTTTGTTGTGATAGGATTTTCATCTAATAATTATCACGACTCCGTAATCTCGAATGATTATTTTGTGTCATTGTGGATATCCTATCAATTAGTCAGAGATGGGTGAAGCTTTAATGGTTAGACCAGACTTTCGATAAGTGGTGAAAATTAATTTTCAGTTTATTTATTAGAGGATGGTAATGTCATATATTTTGGTTCAAATACTATAACGATCATTGATGTAGACCATTGTAGTTATGAATTGATGAATATGTGTTTTTTAGAGTTTCACCTCAATTGGTTTAGTGTTGTCTTGGATAGTAATGTTATAATTCATTATGAATTTATGGAACTTTTGAGATTGAGGAGTTGGTGAGAAACATGTCTTACAGTTTATTATTTTCTCTTATGTTGACATTTATCCATAATTTTTTTCAATTATTGCTAATTAGGAAATATATTTCCAATCCATCTAGTTACATGATATTGGAATACCTTATCATGGAACCTGATTTTTCTATAACATATAATCTTGTTGGGATTGTTTCTTTTGAGAAAAATGTACTTAATGGGATGTTGCAACAATTTTTCTAACCACTGTGGTCACATGGATCCAATTCACATGATACAATAGAGTGGAGGGGATTGATGAGAGTTTATTATATACATTTATATGACATGGATTCTTATTGATAGGAAATATATGATCATAATTTTATTACAGTATTGGGGGTGTAACATCATGTTTCCTGTTTTGAGGTTCTTCTTGACACATGTTTTTATCTTTAATTGTTGTGTTTTGTTTTGCATTTGTTTTAGGATATTTAAAAAAAATGTAGAATCCCATTTATTTATGAACGGTTGGTTCTTGTTTTTGGAAATATGTCAGATTTTAACTAAAAATACAATTCACGCTATTTGAAGCCACTGGGGGGACCCAGTTGGGTTCAAACCATTTTGATTTTCCCAAAACCATGTTTACATTGATAGTGGGGGGTTCAATATTAGTTCATGGTTAAAAAAATGAGTAACCTAATCGAGAACCCTTTCTAGTGTCCCGGTATGGGTATATGGATAGGACACACAATTACTAATAAATGATAATGAAAAACATGTTCACATGGATTTTTAATCCCATAAAAAAATACAATAAATATCATAGGACCCCTATTTTATCCTATAATCATGCCATATTTGACCATTAATCAATTCCATTTATATTGTATTGTCTCTTAACTATTTCTCTCAAGTAAGAGAGTAGTGATTCCAAATATCCTTTTTAGATTATATCATGGTATTAAAGGGTCATATTTTTATGGTCTGATAATTTATAGATTTATTCCTAGATACTCTTCTCCTTTGTCTCCCCATTTGAAATTTCCATTATTAGTGTTGATTTTTTTGGTCATGAGATTAATAGTATGTTTTTAAATTATGATTTAACATCCAATTGAAAACCTTAATATTTAGATTTAATTGAATTGTTTTTTCAAATTATTTAAAAAAACATGATAGTTTTTCATTTGAAATGTGATTTTAAAAGGGAATGAAAATTTTGAAAACCCCCAATTTCAATGATATTGTTTTTGGTGTATAAATTAGTATAAAAATGGTTTTTTAAAATGGGTTGTGATTTGATTAAAGAATTTAATGAAATATCTTGAGGAAATGTTCTTTACATTAATTCGTATTTGAACTAACATAACTCAAGGAATTTAATCATTATGATTTTTTCCTTAACATTATTCTACATAGAATTGTTTAGAGAAATTATTTAATCATTAAATATATTTTATATAAAATTCCAATTTTATTCTATTTTTATATACCATCCATGAACTTTTGTTGAATGTTTTTTTGATGTAAAATATGATAATGTTATTCCATAAGTCATTTTTTAAAAATTGAAATAAAAATGTATTAATTTTAATAGAATTTTTTATAAAAAACTTGGTGAGTTCATATTAGGTTTTTTGGCTCACAACCCAAAATTTTCATAAGCTGTTATCATATTTTATTGTTCATGATTGAGGGAATTAGAAATCATAATTTAGAGGTGATCGTAATTCTTGGACCATGCGAATCTAGTGTGATAGTGATGAAAAGTTGATCTATGTAACATTTTTTGAACAACGATTATGAGAAGTATTCATTATGGATGTTGTGTGGTCCAAGGGATTATTTTACCTTGATTTATTTATGAATCTACTTGTGGTACTTTTCTCATTATGGAGTGTTTTTCAAAGAAAATATTTTTTTATTTTTATTCATTTCCTCTTTGGATGGATAGGAATATGGAAAAAATTAATCTTATTAATGATTGAAATGATGAAAAGTTATATTTCCACCTTCTAGGGATCTTGAATTACCTTTAGGATATGTCTATGACTACTCGGGTTTCAGTATACCATGGTATTTGGGCTGGTCCATGATAGTAAAAATCATCTAAATACTCATGAATTCAACACCCATCATACTTATAATAATGATAATGATAAAAACCATATCCATGTAATCAAGAATATTCCTTAGTTTGTTACACATACCCACCTTGAGAGAAAACATCAACATAGGTCTCATAGTAAAAGTATATGGGAAGTACATAGCAAGGAATGTGTAGTCAACCTCAATCATTGGTGGATAGTAAACTACTCATCATAAAATTTCCAACATTTCCATTAGCACCTTGTATATTCCATAAGAAAATAAATTTTACTTGTTAAAACATTGTATAAATTTACTAATCAATCATACCACTAGGGAATTAAATATAATTGATTGGATCAATAAATTAAAATATACACATTGTATTATAAAATATTTTCTATGTTTTTAAGGAAACTCTTGGTCATCATCCAAAGGTTGGTGCGACCATGAATCAAATTACAATTCTCAAAGAATAAAATGTAGAGGTTTTTTACAAAAAACACAAAACTAAAAATAATCCAACTTCCAACCATGTAATTATCAATAGTGTTTTCATTTTTTTCAAAGTCTATTAATCCACTATTAATCCCCACGAGGCCTTATATGTGGCCAAGAATTCTAAATAATTATTTATAACTCAATTATAATTAATTAAAAATACTAAAATGAATTTTATATTTAATAGATTATGGTATACATGGTAATGGAATTACCAAATATTTGTTGTTAACTCCTTCCTTCTTTTCCTTTAATGAAACAGAACATTACCCAATGCATTATAAATTGATTTCCAGCTCACCCATTATATAATCTATATCGGGGATACCCATAATCACGAGATATATAAGGTTTACTCACAATAATCACTATATTTGAACTAAAATACATTAACATAACAAATTGAGGCTTTTATTTTCAAAATAATAAATTTAAATATAACATTCATTCCTTTATAACACGATTTACCAATAGAAAAGAAACAGGTTTCTGAATAATATAATTAATTTAAACATTTCATTAAATTTTCAAAAATAATATATATGGTATCTCAAAAAAATATTATTTTTCTAAAATAATCTTTAATGGATGTAGTCAATTATGACAACCCTTTCAAGTAACACATTAGTAATTTCAATAAAAACATTAGAATATAATATTTCATTTCAAAAAAATTTAAAAAAATTCAAAAATTATGTTGAAAATTATTTTCGATGAATATTAATATGGAATCATGTAAGGGGATATTATATGAATGGAATATTTGTGATGGTAGGAAATTTGTTTTTCTTAAAAGATAAATATATAAAATGTTTTCCAAAATTTTTAAAGGGATTCAAAAGCAACCCGTTATTGAAAAGATAATAAATTTAATTTAATAAAAATTAAACGATTTTCAATGATAATTTGAATCATTTTAGAACACATTAATTTATTAAAAAGAAAATATCAGAAATAAGATAATAATATGGGTGAACAGATCAATTTGATGTAATTAAAAACAAAAAAATAAATATTAAAAATGTATATGTCGTTTTATAAAAAAACATAAAAATGACCATCATATGGAAAATAAAATTAAATGACTATAAACAAAGTCATTCCCTAATACATAAATATTTAGTATATATAAAATATAAATTAATATAGAATAATAAATACAAACATGTCTCTAAGATGTATTTTTGAGTTGAAAACCCCTTAAAACATTGGTAATGATTGAATTAAAATAAATTGACTGATTTAATATAAAATTACTCAGTAAATAACATACTATTCATGAATTAATATTCTAAAACAATTTATTGGGAAATAGTTAGACCATATAAAATAACTCACGGTTATAACATGAATTATTTCACAAACAATTGAAATTGAGATAATAAAATCTTTTCAAATTTTTTTAACTTTCTATCCAATACCTCACGAAAGCGGGTATATATGGATAATTAAATATCAATTTTAAGTATTAATTCATGAAATAATATCTCAATATTCATCGTATAATCCTAATAAAAATATGTACATTGATATTACATGACATTTCGTAGAGAAATAGTATTTTTGTTTAAAAATCGTTATAAAGATCATATAATTTTTGTTAGAATTAATCAACCATTGGAATATTAATAGGGTAAAATATTCATATAGCTTGAACCATTGTGTGTTCTAAAGCTCATGGTGCGTAAATGAGGGATATAGTGGATATGGAGGTATCTAGATTCTAAAATTAGGAACCAATAAGAGTTTGACCTCATGAAAGGTTTGCTTCACAACATGGGTGGTAGACCAACTCATATCCAATTGAATCATTAATATAAGAGATCTAATACATGAGTTATCATCTACATGAGAAGTCATCTAAATGGATAGACTATATATGTGAATCTAGTACATGTCGATAATATCTATGTGAACTGCCACATTGATGGATCAACTTTGTTGAAGGATCATCTACATTACAAAAATAGCTACGATAATCAACTACATGTCTTGATTTCCTATATGGAGAATTGGACATTATGGGGAATTCAGTTACGTGGGGAATTGAATTATGTGGGGAGTTTGGATAAATTGAGGGGTATTCTACATGATAGATCTACTATGTGAAAATAGATATGTGGGGATTTTAAATACATAAAAATTTCGTCTATGTGGGGATTTTTCTTATGTGTAATGACATACATGGTGATTTCCTCTATATTTTTGAAACCTACCATGATGAAAATATTCTCGCATGAATCAGGGGCTTTAAAAGGACAATAAATCAAATATAAATATATACATTATTTTAGGAATATGAATTCCTAATAAATGAATCCTTCTAGGTGGAGTTTAATGAGATATTCAACGAGTGTAATTAAATATTTTGTGATCTATAAAAATTGATAATCTCATATCTATCAAGTCAAAAATGAATGTACAACCCTTCATCATTCCTACTTGGGTTCCATATCTCTAGAATGGACAATCCAATACCCTTCCCATGGAGTCATGGAACCCGTCTTTTGATGGATTTAGTTCTCCAATGGTGATCCCATCCTATCTATGACCCCTATGTTTATTGGAGTTAGTCCAATGGAAATTTTTCTTCCAGGTAGGGGATTCATTACTTATATTATTTTATTACACGAAATAATAATTTTATCATGTATTAGAAAATTTTATTTAATTCAAATTAACCTAATAATGATTTGATCATATTAATAATTGGTTGGTGGTAGATAACATTATGATGTGATTCATACCGTGATAACAAATTTCTTCTTGATTTTTTAAATTGAATGGTATCTATGTTATTCTTGATAGCATGTCTTATTATTAATTGGATTAGAATTATTTTATTGATTTAATTTTTTAAAAAAGTAAAGATGGGATCAGTAAATTTATAATTTATTTTCCAGAGAATTAATATCCATGATTAATTAATATGAGGAATTTTATAGTTTGAAGGTAACCAAATTAATATTGTAATCATGAATTATTAAATGTATTCTTTCATTATAATGGAAATTATAAATATTTATAAGAAAGATAACACATTATGATAATGTTTAAGTTGTTGATAACAATACATCAATAATTTTTTTGATACAATTTTTAATGTTAAGATCATGTCTAGAATTTGATAGCTTATTATGTATTGGTGCCTTAAGTTCGCCATAGTTGGGACTTATGAACAATGAATCAGTTAATTCAGGATGGAATAAAAACCAGTTTTTTAGTAAAGATAACTACATGGATCTACGTTTCCCATCTCTCTAAGAATGTCGAGCTCCATAATACAGGAGTCATGAGACCTCAATTATGTGTGAAGGATGGATTCCTTATTTTAGGGGAAAGATTACCCAATTAAATATTCTTGCAAGTTTCAAACTTCCTGGGTGATTCTCCTTAGACATGACCTTTTATATGTGATGTGATATGGGTAAGTTAGTCCCTGATGTGGTATTATCAGGGGATGGATGAGATTGTAATGGTATAAGTGATGTGTGTGGGGAGGCCCAGATGATGTAGTAACAGTTGATGAATATTGTAGAGGGATGCATCATGATATGAATGTTGGTGTCTCGGTGGAACATGGGAAGACAGAATGGTAGAATATGGTATTAACCTTGATGTTATGCTGAGAGCTGTGATGCTTTCTTACAAATCTATTTAATGGCCAATTGCTGATTTTTTTATTTTATCAACATTCCTTTACCGATTATTTGAGGTAGATAGATGTTCTGGATGGAATTTTTCCTCTTAGAGGTATCTCAGTATCATTTTATTGGTGTTCATAGATTTTATAATGATGATAATAATGAATAAATAATTCATAATCCATGGGGTTCATGTTAATGGAATGAAAATTATGAAAAGATGTTAATATTTAGAAACCCTTCACTAAGTTCGGATTGTTCCTAAAGGGCATGGAAAATACTATGAAAGTCAATGTAATTTAAGTTATAATAAATCTCTTAGATAAAAAATTTATAAATAATGAATTAACTAAAATTTAATTTTTTTCTAAAATTAAGAATGAATTTCGTAATTTTTCTCTTATATTATTGTATGATTATATTATATCTGATCATATCTAGGGATATTGGGAGTTCAATTAATGTTAGTGGTAGTTGAGTCTAGGACTAGTTTTTCGCCATATTTTAGTTGTGAGATATATTATATTCTATATATTTTGTGATTTTATACGATGTCCCACCCTATTCGATTACAGTGACTGACACCTAGTGGACTCTTGTAATGTGTTTTCCCAAACATCCTGATGAGAGGACGGATAACTGACTACCACCTTTAGTCCAACTCTCTTTACATGGTAGTTTATTGTGCTAGTAATCATGACAATTAGTTTTACCATATATGTGTGTAGATATATATTACTTATGTTTTATTTTCATAAATTTTTTTTTCTTAATATAGAATTAAGAATTATTATTGGTATAACATTAATAGGATATGATCATTTGAGGTACTTACTAGGTGTAAGGGTTACGATGGATTGTTGCATAATAACTTATTTATGATTCACATGATATAGGCTTTGTTGGATCCCAAAAACTACTTGGTTACCATATACTAATATGTGTATGGGATTATTTGATGATGTGATGCATGAGGTCCATATTATGAGGACTTTCTCCAATGTCTTTAGGAAGGATTATTTTGGATAGAGATGGATTAGGATGTGAAACATTGGGGTAGTGAATAAAACCAGTGAGGAAGTGAGAGTGAGGTATAATTTATTTTTCAATATTATATTATATTCTCTCTTGAATTTGATACCAAGAGGTATTTTTCCCGGATGAGGCTGGGAATAATGTATACCTATTTTTGTGAGGAGTTATTTTCACTGTTTTCACTTTGATTTAGCATTCCCACTTTATCATTTTCAACTGGGGCTCAAGGAATGATCCAATTGAGTACACTATTATGCTCACTCAACATACATATAATCCTTTTTTGGTTATAAAGTCTTTGTTGGAGATCAGAGTGTATATTACTATCTCAGGGTGTTTTTTGGGCTGCTAGGATTTATAGTCACTATCGTCATGACCATTTGGTAGTTGTAGTTTTCCTTTTAGTTGTTATCATAACATATGAAATTGAATGTTTTAACTTTGTATTTAATTATATATATCTGATTCTGTGTTAATAGGCTTATCTATCTTATCTCCATCTGCATCATTTTGTTATTGAGGGTAATGCCTCCCAGATGTATTACACTATATGAAATTACATATCATGCTCTTGTAGCCTTTATTTTAGAGGTTTAGGGACAAGGAAAATTTCATTGGTCATGTTTTCTAATAATAGTTTTGTCCACTAAATCACTATTATGTGTACATTTACATATTTTATGTTTTAACCCTCCATTAACCATTGTGCTAGTCCAGGGTAGGAGAGGCATCACATCGCAATATAAATTAAGTACTGAATACGATGGAAATGGTTCAGGGAATTAATTAGAGGATAAAGGAAGTTCCAGTTCATCATAAATCCTATTCCAATATTAGGTGGATACCTCTCTTTTTTATCATTAGGGATCATTTTTTATTGAAGATAAATCATCTCTGTGGGTAGAGAACGTTTGGTCACATGATTAAGCATTCTCCCTGATTTTTTTGGCATTCAAATGGTTGGATCATATTTGACCGATGGTGTATTGGATAGCACTTCCCCTGAAGGTAAGATTATTACACAACGATTTTCATGTGTTATAGCTAAATTTTTATCTTCATATTGAATTTCATGTCTTATATTAGGGAAAGGAAAATTTTGGTGAGTTGAGACATTATAAGAGTGTCATGTGAAGATCCAAGACCATCATAAAAATGTTTTTTATGCGCATGTTATTCCATTGGTTTGTGTCTTGTGGCGGTACAATGGCATGGAGGAGGGTACATGGGAACCTGGTTCATATAGGAAAACATAGTACCCTAATCTATTGATGTTTAGATCATATCATGTAATATTTTCTTATTTTATGTATATTGGCCATTTTAATGTATGAGATTGTTTCATCCAGTTCTTCGTTTCACATTTAAATTCATTCGGGAGGTATCACCACCGTGAGGGTTTTTAGAGATGGTTATATATATTGAATGTTCCATCTATTCTTTCCTATGAATATGTGGCTAAGATTCTATGATGAAGAGATCCTTATGTGGTATCTCATGGTGTGGAAATTCAGATGAACCCATTTTTTTCTCTAGGGGTATTGTATTGGATTATTGAGGATGATAATGTTTTGAGAGGTATCTATTATTCGAGATCAGATACATGTTTTACAAACATTTTCATGTTTTAAAGAACATGGTGTTAGGATGAGCAATGAAGTGGGTTTATAGGTGTCTAGTTGCTAAAATATTAAAGCGTTAAGTGTTTAATGTCATGAAAAGTGAGAACCATAGCTTGGGAAAGATCCTCAGTCACGACCACTCGAATCAGATACATGATAGATCAACTACATGAGAAAACATATATATGAGTGATTGGAACTTTTGATAGATCATATATATGAATTTGGTATATGGTCATATCAGGTACATGAATTGGATATGTGGATTTATCGGCTAGGTGGAAGGATCAACGATGTGGGAGAAACAAAAACGTAAAACATATATGTGGTTGGAACAACTTCATCGATTATCTAATATATAGTTTGAATATATGGGGAATTTAACAACATGGAGAATTCATCTATGTGGGGAATACAACTATGTGGATAGATAGGCCACACGATTGGTATGATACATGAAAACGACTATGTAGGGCATTTGGATACATGGGTATTTTGGAAAAAATATTTCTTTCGTTTACATGAAATGACCTACATGAAGATATCCCCCAGTTTAATAAATATGGAAAAATAGATCCTTCAATAGTGTGAATCAAGGGTATTAAAAAGATAATTCCTGAAGGATAAATATATATATTATTTATCTAGTTTCATGATAATGTAAATGAGTCATTTAACATGATATTTAATGGGATCCACATCAAATAAAAATAAATTGTTTACAATATAGAAAATTTATCACCCTTATTGGTTGAATAAAAAATGAAGTCCGTTCAATTCATTCCAAACAGGTTTCATTATCATGATATAAGAAATTCAAAAACCCTTTCTTTTGAGTCATGGAACCCTTCTTCAAGTGGCTTGAGTTTTCCACGAATGATCTCATCTTTTCTGCACCACTTTTTTTGGTTCAGTGAGTCACATTAAGCATATTTATTCTAGGTATGGGATTCATTACATCATATATTTAATTATATGAAATTGTAAAATTATCTTGTTTTCTCCATTTATATTAAATTAAATAAATCTCATAATAATTTCACAAAATTAATAAATAATTGTTTAGTGGTTGCATGTTGAGGTACTTTATACCACAATATCCTTTTGCCTCTGGATTTTCATGATTGTCTATTATCTAGATTATGCTTTTTAGTATATCATATTATACTATGTATTAATATTTTTCCTTGATGTAAAATTTTAATGAATCTAATGATGTAACTAAATAACTGATAATTAATTCTATGTAGAATAAAGAATCATGTTTAATGAATCTGTTTCTTATATTTTGATTATAATAAATATGATATAATCGACATTTTTAATTTAATTTTTTCATTCACAATAATATAATTTATAATGAATATATATCTTCATAACACTTTTTGATAGTTTTGAAATGAAAAGTTATTATTAATGATAAAACTATTTCACTATGTCTGTTGAAACTAGTTTTAATAAAAAGAGAGTGTTTATATTTTCATATCTCTTTATATATTGATTTCATGAGTTTCCCATTGTTATAACTTGTGAATAATGAATCATTTAATTTTATATATAGAAAATAGGTTATTTGATAATGATTACTCCTAGGTATTATGTTTTCCTTCTTCTTGATAAGGTTGACTTCTTTGAGATTGGAGTCATGAGAGCTCATTCATTTGTGAAGGATGTATGCCTTATTAGGGTCTAGATTTCCTTGTTGTATGTTATTGATTGTTTTCTATTTCTTTTATGATTGTATTAGGATGCGATTTCACAATTATTTGTTATGGGGAGGGATGCAAAAAATGTGATATGAACCTGGGATGGATGACACTTTGATTGATGATGTGATTTCAGAGAGGAGGCCCATAAGATATGGCAGAAGTTGATTTTTGTGATGGTGAGATACATCATGATATTATTGTGGGTTTCAAGTATGGAAATAATGAATAATCAATGGTTTTAAAATTTGATTGTAATGCCCCACCCCTAGATTCCCAGAGTCGGTGCATTATTTTAATACATTGGCATGATTACAAGGAATCAAGTCCCGAAAGACCGATCAGTTTAGAAGTCTTGGAAAGGGGTGAGCTTAGATGATCAATAAGGGTAAATAATTTTGCAGAAGCTATAAAATTTTAAGGAAAGATGTGTAATAAAGAAAATATCCTTTTAAACATAAAATTGAACATAATATGGAAAAAATAAATGAAACATTACCATATAAACATGCACATAGATATTCTACTAGTCGAATAATCAAATGTAATAACTAATTTCATAATGAGGGAATGCCTAACGCCGGAAATCATTACCATATAGCCAAGGACTTGTTCCAAGACTACAAATAAATTTTTTGTCAAGGCCTTGTGCCAAGACACTAGTTTATCTCATGAGACCTACTAATGCATTGAGGATCTGTAGCAGGCTCCACCCATCACTTACTAAGTCCACTGCATTCTTCATATAAAATGTTTGAAACATAACATAAATATTCGTATTAAAACTATCATACGAAATGTAAATAATTTATCCATAAACCCTGAATGGTTTAAAAATAACACATCCACAGTAAAACATATCAAAAATCATTCTATACAATATGGAAGTGTTGGTCGGAGTGGACACTCAAGAGGGGGGTGAATTGAGTTCCAATTAAAATTTCTGTTAAAAACAATTTCTATCAAAATCCCCCAAATTTCAAAAACAAATTAAACTATAGTGAATTTATATAGATTATAAAGGTTCAATTAGTTTCTCAAAGATTGATTAATTCTCAGTTAACTTAATCTTATGATTAAATTAACTTTTGAAACTAACTTACTGATTTATAACAAATATAAACACTTGCGAATTTAATTATCAAAGTAGCTTTGAAGATAGATTATATTTCAAAGTAATAGAAGCGGAATATGAAATAAATATGTATAGTATGGATATAGAGTATAACTATAAACACACAGAATTAACCAAGAGGTTCAGTCTCAAGCCGAGACTTAGTCCTCTCAAAATTTTATATAAGAATGATCCACACCCTGGATCGGGGTTAACAACAGTGAACACACTGTCCAGGTCACAAGACCTCTACCACAGTTCTTCGTGGGAAAACAAACAACAGCAGCAAGCTGTCCAGGTCACAAGACCTCTACCACTATCCACAGTGGGAAATGGGATGCAAAAAGATTTGCTGAGGATTTACAGATCCTCCAGTGAAACTACAGGAGTCAGTGTGTGTGTTTAATACAGCAGATAACACACACTGCTCAAAATGTAGAAAACTAAAACACAGTAGAGCAACAGATAGAATGAAGAAGGTTTAGAGTGCTC
This sequence comes from Viscum album, assembly GCA_963277665.1. Taxonomy (NCBI): domain Eukaryota; kingdom Viridiplantae; phylum Streptophyta; class Magnoliopsida; order Santalales; family Viscaceae; genus Viscum; species Viscum album. Next base: position 1,849,617,322 of record OY728150.1, read on the forward strand.
TATAGTGTTGGCAGATCAGTTCTGGACTCGTAAGAATGAGTGACTTGAAGCTTTGGTCCTTTTTCTGTAAGTTGACACTAAAACAGAGTGTTGGGATTTCCAGACTTCCAGATGTTCAAGTGATCAGCTTCTTTGAGTTTGAGTGCTTCACAGCATGGCTTTTAGGAGACGGTTCTTTCAGTGGGTTCACTGAGACTCTTTTGTTTTTCAGAATGAATGCTTGAGAGTTCTTCCTTTTTGTGTATATGCGTATCTCCTTCTCAGTTGTAGATGTTAGACTCTGTGTAACTGTTCCATTCATATCTTGCTTCTTGAATGCTTCTCTCTTCTTTTTATACTCCTCCATATATTCCCTTTTTGTTCACCCGAGGCCGACAAGATAAATAGTCTGGAGTTACACGTGCGATCTTCCTCGTACATTGTATTATTTCTTGATATGTCTGCAAATATCAATAAATAATGTTAGATGTATTCATCTTGCTAGACATGACCGTTAGATTAGTATTAATCAAATTGGTAAAGAAAAAGTAGAAATATAATAATAATAAACTGGTCGAGAATGTATGTCACTGTGGACTTCAACTGTGGTCTTCCAACTGTGGACTTCCTTCTGTGGACTTCCAACTGTGGACTTCCTTCTGACTGCTGACTTCAACAAAAGGCTCGCTGTCTGTAGGCTTGCAATAGTAGCTTTTACTCCATGTAGCTGTAGCCTTTCTAACTGTAGACTTGTAACATCAAATTTGTAGAGCTGTAACCTTTGTCAACTGTAGACTTCGATCATCTGTAGACTTAGTAGACAGAAGCTGTCTAACTGTAACCTTGACTGTAGACTTATGACTGTAGGCTTGTTCGACTGTGAACTTGTTCGACTGTGAACTTGTTCGACTGTGAACTTGTTCCAACTGTAGACTTGTTCGACTGTGAACTTGAGCAGAGAAAACTTTGAACAGAAGTCTTGTAACTGTGACCTTCGTCTGTGAGCTTTGACAATAGATAGCAGTAGACTCGTAACTGTAAGCTTGTATTAGTCTTCGACTGTAACCTTGTAACTGTGAACTTATTGCAACAGTAACTTAAGGTGACAGTTAACTGTAACTGTGACTTTGAAAATAAAACTCTGACTGGTAGCTAACAATACCAAACTTATGTAAATGCTAATGTAATCTATTACAGTAAAGTTATGAGAGTAAGAATATGAACTGTTTAGAATAAAATACGTTTAAGCAAGGAATAATAAGATTAATGCAAAGGTTTAATACATCATAATCAATGTTTAAGCATGATTTGGGATTATCAAAACAGGTGATTCCAAAAATCTCCCCCTTTTTGATAATCACAAATTATGTCAGTATGAAATATAGAAGTATCAGAGAGAAGTGTGCAAAACACAGTATTAGCAATATGAGCACAAAAATTAGGTATAATCCGCAAGGATTTCTCCTCTCTGTATAGGTTCATTTCTCCCTTGAGTTTCCTATTTCTCCCCATTTCTCCCCCTATCTATTTCTCTTTATTTCTCCCACTTTGTGATTAACAAAAAGAAAGACAGAGAGAGAGAAAAGAAACATTGTATTAATAAGGAGTACAATACATGACCCAAAATGTGAATACATGATCCCTATCAAAAAAACATAAACAGACTCAATCCTCTTCATCTGGAGGTAAGGGATCTTTTCCTTTGGAGGAAGAAGATGGAGCAGGAGGTGAAGGATCAACAGGCTGAGGAATGGCAGCAGGAATGTCTGGAGGGGAAGCAACAGAGGCTCCTGAAGGCCTGTAGTGAGTAGCTTGCCGAGGGATCAGTGGTCTAAGGCTTCTGAGGGCGTCAGCAGGAGACATTATGGAAGAACCACTGGGGTTGGAGACAGGTAGGGCAGGAGGAACTATAACAGGTGTGCAGTCCACATGAAGAAAAGGTAGGAGCAGATTCCTGAAATCCATTATGATGTTTCCTCCTCTGTCCATGGCAGATAAGAAGTCATCTTTGTTTTCCAAGAATTTATCCAAAGCCGGGGTCAACTCTCGTAGCTTGCTAACTTGTTCTTTGAAAGCTTGAGTTACAGGCGACAGCTTCATAGTTTCTAGCATGAGCTTGAAGTGATTGTTCAACTGATGCTTGGTGAAAATCCGATCAAAGTAATAATCCACTTTACTTTTGATGGCCTTTTGAGAAGCAGTAGCAGCCTGCAGGTGCTCACGAACAAAGCCACTGACTTCTCTTGTAGTAGCAAGGATCTGTAGGTCTGATGTGTCATTTGCACGGGCCTGAGTAAGCTCTTCTCTGATCAGGCTTCTGAACTGCTCAAGGTCCACAGGAGAGCTAGATGAAGGAAGGGACTTGACTGAGAATGCCACTATCTCCTTGAAAGACTGAGTCAGATTTCCAATCACTTTCTGAATGACAGCATCCTGATTGCTAAAGTGTTCTTTTACTGATTTCTTGAATGCCTCAAATACTTCCACAAACTGCTTGACCACTTCTTTGATGTATCGAATCTCACTGGCCACTTGTGTCTGAGAACTGCTCAGGGCAGTTAAAGAAGAAACTGATTGTCTGAGGGCCACTACTGCTCCAGTCCAGCTTTCAATTTGGGTGTGGCACACTTTCATTTCATCCATCACTTCTTTGATTGGACTTCCCACAACACATCCTAGAGATAATTCTAAGGATTGTTCTACATTTTTTAGCTCATCAAAAGACTGGTTTTCAATTCAGCAACAGACTGTCTGATGGTCTCCTTCATTTCATTCTTTAAGGATTCAAGGTCTTCCTTGGTGGCCAATCTTTCAGTTTCTAACACTGGAGAGCTGTTAGGTAGGATGACTGGATTTCTTGGTGGTTGGTTTTCCTCATCTGAATCCTCATAATTGAGTCCTAACACCATGTATCCTGGATCTGAGGTCCATCCTTCTATATCATACAGTACAGAGACTGAACCAACACGCTCCCCCTCACTTGGAGGTCCTTCCTGAACACTTTCTACTATCTGCTCAACTCTGGGTAACTCTAAGTTTTCTTCTGTAGCTCTAGCAGGTTCCATACTTGCTTCCTCTGTAGGTTCAGCAGTGAGGTTAACCTCTTTCTCTGTTGGGTCATCAACCACTTCCATGACAACAGTAGTAGAGACCACTCCTGCTTCCTGGTCAGACACTGACTTGTCTGTATACCCTATCAGAGGGCTCATACTAAGTTCTTCTGCAACAATTTCTTGTTTTTCATTTAAAGCTCCAGCCTCTTCTGCTTCGACTGTATCACCCTCATCAGAGGTGTCCTTGACAAAATACTGAGATTCTTCTTCTTCTTCTTCTGTAGTCTCAGTCTCACTGTCTCTTAGAACAGGTTCTCTACTAGGTAGTTCTTTTGGAGGGCTTGCTGCTCCAAACGTCACTGTCCTGACAGGACTGTGAGTAGTATCAGGATCACTCCCTTCATCAATTGGAGTGTTCTCTCTTGCAGAGTTACCAACTACTGCAGTCTGTTCATCATCTGAGTATACAGGTTCAGGCTCATCAGGCTTTAAGCCTGGATCTCTCCTATCTCTCGGTCTAGAGGGATGAGTAGAAGGGCTAAAATTCTCATAGATTCTCTCCTCATCATTCACCCATGATTTCTTCCAGGGATTCCAACTGATCTTCATGAATTTGCAGATTACTTTCGAGATACATACACTGTTCTTTGCCACTATCAACTCTTCCTGACTTTCAGCTGCACCTTTCACTTTCAACATAACCGAAATGAGTTTAGCATGAAACAAGGCACTTGATTTTGAGCTTGCCTTTATCATGTCCTCCATCTGAACCATCAGCAACCTACAAAGGTTGATCTTCCTTCCATGTTTTAATAAGTACATCAAGTAAATATCCTGATGCTTCAGAGTTGCAAAATCTCCTCTTCTAGGACTCAGTACATGCTGGATAAACTTAAACAGAAGCCTGTCCTCTCCATTCATTTCAGTAGCAATAATCTTCCTTACAGTGCCATTGCCTGTCAATTCTTCCAGAGCCGTCTCAGGATCAAAGATTCTACTATTTGGAGGAGCCGCTCCAGAATAGTAGTTGTAAATACCCTCATGAGGAACTCTTAAACATGCAGCCCATTCAACGGATGAAAAACTGACTTCATTGCCGTTTACTCTGGATACCAGTCTATGCAGATCATCCTCTTCCTCGAACTATAGATATTCATAGAACTCCTTCACCAGCTTCGGGTAGTATGGTCCATTATTGTTTGCGAAGCATTCGGTCCATCCTTGATCATTAAGCACTTCCAGTACTAATGATCTGCTCGATAAAATCCACTCTTCACTTAGCTCATTCTCAGCAACTATTTCTCTCTTAGTCAGATGTGGATTAACAGGTCTTATCGAGGTGTTCCCGGTGCCACTGGATTCGACTTGAGTCCTCTTCGGCATTGGTGCATCTTCGTTGACAGTCGGGGGTCGCTTTGTTCTGGCCATTGGAACTGAATGAGGTTTCGAGGTTCCGTTGAAGGTTTATGGTTTAGGGCTTGAGAGAGAGCAAGGGTCGAGATGAGTGGATTGAGATATGTTCGATGTTCTCAATTTTTATCATTTAGGGATTTAGAAATAAAAGTATAAAGAAAAGAAACGGTTCGAATTCCCGCAAAAATAAAATAAGATTAAACAGCGAAACAGCCTACAGAGAGATGTAACAGTGAGGTACACCGGTGAGGTCTAACTGTGAGGTTTCAACTGTGAGGTCTAACTGTGAGGTTTCAACTGTGAGGTTTCAACTGTAAGGTTTCAACTGTGAGGTTTCAACTGTGAGGTTTCAACTGTGAGGTCTAACTGTGAGGTTTCAACTGTGAAGTTTCAACTGCGAGGTTTCAACTGTGAGGTTTCAACTGTGAGGTTTCAACTGTGCTATAGTTAATCATACCTAACTCATGTTTGATGTAACTTAATCTCTCAGAATTCAAAGGCTTTGTAAAAATATCAGCTAACTGATGTTCAGTGCCAATGAACTCAAGAGTGATATCACCTTTTTGATAATGATCCCTCAGAAAGTGATGTCTCACATCAATATGTTTTGTCCTAGCATGAGATACTGGATTTTTTGAAATGTTAATAGCACTTGTATTGTCACACCTTATAGAGACATGTTTGAATTGATATCCATAGTCTAGTAAAGTGTGTTTCATCCACAAGATTTGTGCACAACAGCTACCAGCAGCTATATACTCAGCTTCGGCAGTAGACAATGCAACAGAATTCTGCTTCTTACTACACCAAGATACTAGTGACTTGCCTAAAATGTGACATGTTCCAGAGGTGCTCTTTCTATCTAACTTGCAGCCAGCAACATCAGCATCAGAATAACTTAATAAATCAAATGATTGTCCTTTAGGATAAAATAATCCCAAATTGGGAGTATGTTTTAGATATTTGAAAATCCTTTTAACAGCAGTCAAATGAGACTCTTTTGGATTGGCTTGAAATCGAGCACACATGCATACACTGAACATGATGTCAGGTCTACTGGCAGTAAGGTACAATAGACTACCTATCATACCTCTGTAATTGGTTTGATCCACTGGTTCACCAGTTTCATCACTGTCCAACTTGCAAGTGGTGCTCATAGGTGTGTCACTGCCTTTGGTGCCATCCAAAGAAAAACGTTTTAGAAGATCTTTAATATATTTACTTTGGTTCAAAATAATACCATTTTTATTTTGAAAGATCTGAAATCCAAGGAAAAATTTGAGTTCTCCCATTAAACTCATTTCAAACTCATTTTGCATTATTTTTGAAAAATCAACACATAAAGAATTTTTAGAAGATCCAAAAATAATATCATCCACATAAATTTGAACTATTAATACATCTTTAGAAATCCATTTAATAAAAAGAGTAGGATCAGCTATCCCTTTAGTAAATCCTTTTGAAATAAGAAAAGAGATGAGCCTATCATACCAAGCTCTTGGAGCTTGCTTTAAACCATATAAAGCTTTAGATAGTTTAAAAACATGATTAGAAAAATGGGGATTTGTAAAACCAGGAGGTTGTTCCACAAATACATCCTCAATTATATATCCATTTAGAAAATCACTTTTAACATCCATTTGATATAGTTTGAAATTCAGATGAGCAGCATAAGAAAGTAATATCCTAATGGCCTCTAGTCTAGCCACGGGTGCAAAGGTTTCCTCATAGTCTATTCCTTCTTCCTGACTATACCCTTGTGCAACTAGCCTAGCTTTGTTTCTGATTATGTTACCAACTCATCAACTTTGTTTCTAAACACCCATTTAGTGCCTATGGTAAGAGTGTCTTTAGGTCTTTCCACTAATTCCCAAACTTTGTTTCTTTCAAACTGATTTAGTTCTTCTTGCATAGCTATTACCCAGAATTCATCACTGATAGCATCATTGACATTTTTGGGTTCAAGCTGTGAAAGAAAAGCTTGATGTTCAACCTGATATCTTAGAGAAGCTCTAGTTTGTGTTCCTCTATCAAGATTACCAACAACAGCATCTAAAGGATGATTCTTTAGAATCCTAGTTGATTTGGTAAAGGTTGGACTAGAGATTTCAGGTTCATCTATAGGTTCGGGTTCCACAGAGGAAGATTCTGGAAAAAGTCCAGAACTGGATGTTTTTATTACAGGTTCTTTAGATTTATCATTTAGGTCCAGAACAGATAAGTCTTCTTCAACATCTTCAAGAGAAGTTTTAGACTCATGTGGATCAGTCTCATCAAACTTGATGTGGACAGATTCTTCCACACAATTGGTTTTCTTATTGAACACTCTATAGGCTTTACTAGACATAGAGTAACCCAGGAAAATTCCTTCATCACTTTTTGGAGCAAATTTATCAAGATTATCTTTAGTATTCAAAATAAAGACCTTGCAACCAAAAACTCTAAAGTAATTAACCTTAGGCTTCCTATTATTCCACAACTCATAAGGGGTTTTCTTTAGAACAGGTCTGATCAAGACTCTATTAATGGCATAACAAGTTGTATTAACAGCTTCAGCCCAAAAGTAAATTGGCAGGTCATATTCATTGAGCATGGTTCTAGCAATTTCTTGCAGGGTTCTGTTTCTTCTTTCTACTACACCATTCTGTTGAGGTGTCCTAGGAGCAGAAAAATTGTGAGCATAGCCATTGTGTGAGCAGTAAGATTCAAATTCTTGATTCTCAAACTCACGACCATGATCACTCCTCAAGGTCTTAATATTAAGTCCACTAAGATTTTCTACAGACTTAGAGTATTTAACAAAGGAAGAGCAGGCTTCACTTTTGTGAGCTAGAAAGTATACCCAAGTATATCTAGAAAAGTCATCTACAAGAACATAAACATAGTGCTTCCCATTTAGACTTGAAATTCTTGATGGTCCAAACAAATCCATGTGAACCAGTTCAAGTGGTTGAGAAGTTGAAACTTCTTTCTTTGGTTTAAAAGAATCTTTGTGTTGTTTTCCCTTTTGACAGGGATTACACACTTTGTCATTTGGGAATTCAAGATTAGGTAAGTCTCTAACTAAGTGTTTCTTAGAGAGTTTTCTAAGTGAGTGAATGTTGCAGTGTCCTAATCTCCTATGCCACAGCCAAGACTCTTTATGAAAAGCATTTAAGCAAGTAACGTTATGTTTAGCTAAAGTTTTTAAGTCAACAACATAAACATTTTCATTTCTTAAGGCAGAAAATATTAAAGCATTTTTGGAATTATAAACATCAGAAGAATTGTTTTCAAACTTGACATTAAAGCCATCATCACACAATTGAGAAATGCTAAGTAGGTTGTACTTAAGTCCATCAACAAATAAAACTTTGGAAATTAATACTGAGTCAGTGTTACCAATCTGGCCTAAGCCGATGATTCTTCCTTTTGAGTTATCACCAAAAGTGACATATCCTCCATCAACCTTTATTAAGCTTTTGAAGCACGAATAGTCCCCAGACATGTGTCTTGAACATCCACTGTCTAAGTACCATACCTTCTTGTAATTGCTTTTCAAACAGATTTCCTACAAAACAGATTAGACAAGAAATGACTTTGGTACCCAGATTTTCTTGGGTCCAGATATGTTAGCAATCAAGGATTTAGGTACCCAGATTTGTTTTATGGGTCCCATACAATTAATAGATGCAACAGATTTAGAGAGATATACTTTACTTGATCTACAACTATTTAAATAACCAGTTGAGGCATACGAATTTCCAAAACTGGAACTAACAGGATTTTTTCCAGACTTGGAAATAAATCGGGTTTTAGTAAACTGTCTTTGTCCAGGTTGGTATCCCAATCCAGTAGCATACTTAGGTGCAACTTTCTTTCCTAGCAGTTGGGTTAGAGTATCTTTTCCATTTGTGAATGTTTCTAAGTCCTTTCTAAGTTGTTCATTAGATAGTTTCAGTTCTGTATTCTCCTTTAATAATTGAACATTTTTCTCTTTTTCTACATCAAGTGCAGACTTGACACTTGCAGTAAGAGCATGCTGTTTCTTTAAAGACTTATATTTATCCTTTAGTTCATTACACGTTTCTTCCAGCATATTACAGTATTCAGTCAATTCATCTTTAGACATATTTTCAGAATCAGAACCAGATTCTGCTTCACCTTCAGAATAATAAGAGTTTAAAGTGGGAGTGTCTAAGGTTACCTCAGATGTGTTTGTCATGAAACACATATTAGCACAATTTCTTTCAGAATCACTGGACTCTGATTCACTTGGGCTGTCTTCTGAAGCACTCCAGGTGGCCTTCATAGCTTTCCTATAATTCTTGTCCTTGTACTCATATTTCTTCTTGAATTTTAACTTAGGACAGTCAGCTTTGATGTGTCCTTTCCTTTTACATTCATAGCAAACTATGTCTTCTTCTTTATCAGTTTTCTTCCAATCTTTCTTCCACTTACCTTGTCTATCATACTTACCCTTGTAGTTTGGTTTTCTGAAGAACTTCTTCTTCCTATAGAACTTCTTGAATCTCCTTGCTATTTGTGCCATCTCGGCATCACTGTCAGAATCTAAGTCTTCACTAGATGAGCTTTCAGTTGGTATATGCACTTTCTCCTTGTCTTTGCTCTTTGATGCAGTAGACTTAAAAGCTACAGATTTTCGTTTTGGTTCCTCATCTTCCTCTTTATTCACCTTTAGCTCTTCTTCGTACATCATCAGCTTACCAATTAACTCCTTGACAGGCAAAGATCCAATATCACAGGATTCTCTAATTGAAACGGATGTGCCTCTCCATCTGTCAGGCAGACATCTCAATAATCTCATGATTTGCTCCTTTGCTGGAACAATCTTCCCGAGTGAGCTCATTGTGTTGACTATCTCATTAAACCTGAGATACATATCAGAAATAGGTTCATCGGCTTTCATCTTAAAGTTATCATATTTGATAGTATAAGTGTTTAACCGCATTTCCTTGACATTAGTTGTTCCTTCATGAGAAACAGCTAAGGTGTCCCAGATTTCAAAAGCAGTTTTACATGCAGAAATTCTATTGAATTCCTCATCTCCTAGAGCACAGTAGAGAGCATTCATAGCCTTACAATTATTATTGTAAGCTACTTTAGTAGGTTCATCCCAAGTTATTCTTTCAGTTTCTGGAATCTTGTATTGAGACTCTATAGCAGTCCAAATATCAAAACCCATACTTTCCAAATGAATTTTCATTTTGAGCTTCCATTGGGCATAATTCACACCATTAAAGAAGGGTGGCCTGTTAGTAGCAGCACCTTCTAGTCTATTATCCATAAGGAAATTCTAGAAAATGTTTTAAAGAGATAAAATTTAGAACTAACAGAAATTTAAGATCTTTTAGATAAAACTACAATCACAGTTTAAAAACAGAGAGTTAAAATAAAACTTTGAGCAAGTATAACAGAGCTAAACACAACCTCTGATACCAAATGTTGGTCGGAGTGGACACTCAAGAGGGGGGTGAATTGAGTTCCAATTAAAATTTCTGTTAAAAACAATTTCTATCAAAATCCCCCAAATTTCAAAAACAAATTAAACTGTAGTGAATTTATATAGATTATAAAGGTTCAATTAGTTTCTCAAAGATTGATTAATTCTCAGTTAACTTAATCTTATGATTAAATTAACTTTTGAAACTAACTTACTGATTTATAACAAATATAAACACTTGCGAATTTAATTATCAAAGTAGCTTTGAAGATAGATTATATTTCAAAGTAATAGCAGTGGAATATGAAATAAATATGTATAGTATGGATATAGATTATAACTATAAACACACAGAATTAACCAAGAGGTTCAGTCTCAAGCCGAGACTTAGTCCTCTCAAAATTTTATATAAGAATGATCCACACCCTGGATCGGGGTTAACAACAGTGAACACACTGTCCAGGTCACAAGACCTCTACCATAGTTCTTCGTGGGAAAACAAACAACAGCAGCAAGCTGTCCAGGTCACAAGACCTCTACCACTATCCATAGTGGGAAATGGGATGCGAAAAGATTTGCTGAGGATTTACAGATCCTCCAGTGAAAGTACAGGAGTCAGTGTGTGTGTTTAATACAGCAGATAACACACACTGCTCAAAATGTAGAAAACTAAAACACAGTAGAGAAACAGATAGAATGAAGAAGGTTTAGAGTGCTCTATAGTGTTGGCAGATCAGTTCTGGACTCGTAGGAATGAGTGACTTGAAGCTTTGGTCCTTTTTCTATAAGTTGACACTAAAACAGAGTGTTGGGATTTCCAGACTTCCAGATGTTCATGTGATCAGCTTCTTTGAGTTTGAGTGCTTCACAGCATGGCTTTTAGGAGACGGTTCTTTCAGTCGGTTCACTGAGACTCTTTTGTTTTTCAGAATGAATGCTCGAGAGTTCTTCCTTAATGTGTATATGCGTATCTCCTTCTCAGTTGTAGATGTTAGACTCTGTGTAACTGTTCCATTCATATCTTGCTTCTTGAATGCTTCTCTCTTCTTTTTATACTCCTCCATATATTCCCTCTTTGTTCACCCGAGGCCGACAAGATAAATAGTCTGGAGTTGCACGTGCGATCTTCCTCGTACATTGTATTATTTCTTGATATGTCTGCAAATATCAATAAATAATGTTAGATGTATTCATCTTTCTAGACATGACCGTTAGATTAGTATTAATCAAATTGGTAAAGAAAAAGTAGAAATATAATAATAATAAACTGGTCGAGAATGTATGTCACTGTGGACTTCAACTGTGGTCTTCCAACTGTGGACTTCCTTCTGTGGACTTCCAACTGTGGACTTCCTTCTGACTGCTGACTTCAACAAAAGGCTCGCTGTCTGTAGGCTTGCAATAGTAGCTTTTACTCCATGTAGCTGTAGCCTTTCTAACTGTAGACTTGTAACATCAAATTTGTAGAGCTGTAACCTTTGTCAACTGTAGACTTCGATCATCTGTAGACTTAGTAGACAGAAGCTGTCTAACTGTAACCTTGACTGTAGACTTATGACTGTAGGCTTGTTCAACTGTGAACTTGTTCGACTGTGAACTTGTTCGACTGTGAACTTGTTCCAACTGTAGACTTGTTCGACTGTGAACTTGAGCAGAGAAAACTTTGAACAGAAGTCTTGTAACTGTGACCTTCGTCTGTGAGCTTTGACAATAGATAGCAGTAGACTCGTAACTGTAAGCTTGTATTAGTCTTCGACTGTAACCTTGTAACTGTGAACTTATTGCAACAGTAACTTAAGGTGACAGTTAACTGTAACTGTGACTTTGAAAATAAAACTCTGACTGGTAGCTAACAATAGCAAACTTATGTAAATGCTAATGTAAGCTGTTACAGTAAAGTTATGAGAGTAAGAATATGAACTGTTTAGAATAAAATACGTTTAAGCAAGGAATAATAAGATTAATGCAAAGGTTTAATACATCATAATCAATGTTTAAGCATGATTTGGGATTATGAAAACAGGTGATTCCAACAGGATGATTTGTATCATAATAAATCAACTTCCAAAAAGTTTAAAATCCATTAAAGGATGTTGACATAGATGAAAATTATTTGTAAAACTCTTTGAGAGAAATAACCCTTTATCATGAAAACATTTAAAAGTCACAAAATTTAAAAAGGAAGACATTTATAGAGATTTTTAAATCAAGGTTTCCCATACAACTATGAAACTTTTAAATGGAATTAACATTTTAAAAACATTCATATCAATATAAATAATCCTTAAAACCCATTTTGAAAACATGGACATTAATGAGATTGATTTAGAAGAATAAATACTTAAAACATTTAAATTGATGTTTTTGTATAAATTTAGTTAAAAATAATCCGTTTGAAAACTATTTTTTGAAACATGGACATGGATAATAAATATTTCCCAGTAGATACTTACGTAAAAACAACCTCAGATAATAAAGAGATTGTGAAATTAACCCTTACCTTGCACTTTATATTAGTAGAGGGCACATTTAACCTCTTGTATGATGAACTTAGTATGTTATTAAATTATAACAGAATTATAATAATATTTATGATATCATACATGATTCATTTATGACTTTATACTACCCATTTAATAATAATTTCCATGTTAAATTAATATTTCGAGTAATAATCGCTTTCTTTATCGTGTGTTTTTTAACTTGTTACTCTTGATCGTATCACTTAGATCAATATTTAAATACTTCCAGAATATGAAACATGATTTATATTTCATACATATTTAGAACATAAACATTTATAATATACATTTATGTGAAATGGAAAACACCGTTTATGGAGACGATAGTCCGTATGTACGCATAATCGCTGTTGCCATTTTAATATCGTATTGAACAGAACTATGTGAATAAGATATATGTAATTACATATACATATATATCTAGTATAATTATTATGTAATATATTACAAACTTAATAATGATATATATTTATAATCATCATTGATTGGTGAATGTGGAAATGAATCTCATCGCGTCATGGAGACGATAATCCGTACGTACGTATGAGCGACAATATCATTATATTGATGGAGAACTCGTATTTAATTGGATGTTATATCATATATAAAGAATCATTAACATGTTATATTTATTATTTACATCAGTTATACTCATTATTATACCCATCCAAATAATGAAGTCTTTGAATAACAAACTACACCACGACGTGGAGACGGTAATTCGTACGTACGCACGTATGGTGACTTTGTCATTTATAGTATAGATAGAATAATGAATATGGTTGTACAAATTTTATAATAACACCACAATATATATAATATTCTGGAGATATTATTTTAGAATGTAGACAAAAAATAAAGCGGAAGTGGAAGAATAAAATAACTTGAATGAGGGTGGTGAAATCATTACCTCTTCTTCGAGTACTTCATTTTGATTTGATCAAATTGGATCCTTAGGTTGGATTTATGAACAAAGGAATGCCTCTATGATGAATTCAGGATTTTTGGGAGGATATTTGGGCCAGTTTTGTCCGAACCAAATGGATTTGGAGGTGTGAATTGGAGGGAAGGGGAAGTTCCCTTTTATAATAGGGGTGAGGGGCACCTTTGGAAAAACTTAAAATATTATTTTATAATAAATTCATTTTTGGTTTTTAATGGCTCCAAAATGATTTATTTAAAGGTTAAGGTGGGTATGGGTCTAAAACCTCTCAACTATTATTTTTTAGACATGTTTAGGTCACCATATTAACCTTAATGTTTAGATTTAACTCTTAGTCAAATAGTTTGACATTTACCATGTCTCTTTGTATTTTTATATTATATGGTTAATAAACTTACTATAAAATACCAAAGGAACCCAACTTGGTTCATTAATGTCATATATATTATTATATATGTATTTTTATCGAACCTTATATTTTTAGGACTATTATATCAATTAATAATATAATATTTGTTTTATAAACTATTTTACATCAATTTTGACACTATTTTGCATTTGTTTTTTGTTAAAATCATAAAAATATGATTCATTAAAAAAAAATGATTGAATAAATTCTTACATGTATTATTATCCTATAAAAGTATTTTAATTATTCAGAAGTCTTGAATTACATTTAGTTGGGTATTTATAATATCAATTATTTTAATCTTTTATTAATATGGTAATTACTGCATCATCATTATGTCATAAATAAATTATATTATATAATATATAAAAATAATAAATAAAATACCATTATTTAGGAAATATTTTTATCTTTCTAATGAATATTTATAGTCGAATTTATCTTATATATAACACTATATTAAAAATGTTTTAGTTAAGAAAACTTGAATTTAACACTTTTAACTCTCCTTTAAATTAAATAATAATAAATGTTCTAATCTAATCCAAGGGGACCTAAAGGATCATATTATATTCATAAGGTTTTTTTGGTCGATTTAAACTTATCCAGTATAATTAATACATGTGTTAGGGTAATAATAATATCATTTTTACCTTTAATTACCCTATTTACTTTTAATTTTGGTAAATAAAAGTCAAACATTACTATTCACCAAAAACTATTTTTATCTTATTGAAACACATTTTACTTAATGATATCAACAGTGTCTCTCTGATTTTTTATATTCAACTCAATGATGCTGTAAAATCAAGTTTTATGCAAATTTGCAAATGCTCCTAAGAGGTGGGTAAAATACGGTTAAAAGTTCAATAAAATTTTTATATGTCTAGATTTATTATAAAATGACAACAATGAATTATATTGAACTTATATAGGTATTATGTATTTATTTTTACCTAAAATAAATGTAAATAAAATAAATAATTATTTAAACTAAAAGTCGGTTTTAACCAATAACTCAGTGTTTTTCCCTATTCATCAAAAATAGAATGTTTTTAGAAAAATACCAACATTTCACCCGAAGCTAATTTTGATATTATGAATTTAAAAATTAATTCTATTTTTCCAAATTTAAAACATAGAAGTTTCATTTAATTTTTTAAAATTAATTCTTTTTGTCAAAACCAAAAAGCGGGTTTTTAAGAAATAATAACTAACAAAAGATTGAAACTTGTTTATGTTCAATTTCAAAGTGAAATTATTTAAAATGAATAAAATTGGATTAAATGGAAAAATAGATAATCTATTTATACTTCCTATCCATTAAAATGTATAATTAAACACTATAAATTATATTGATTAAAAAAAAGTTCAGTTAACAAAATGTATTTTTCACTATTCACCAAAATATGAACGTTTTTAGAAAAACACCAATAATTTATTGAAACTAAATTCTTATGTACCAATTATAAAAAATAATTTTATTTTTTCAAATTGAATATCTAAAAGTATCAAATATTGGATTTAAAAAGGGTTCACCATTAAAAGGCGCTAAAATTGCATTTTTTGAAAAATACTTCTTTTATCTAAAAAAAATTTATAATTAAATTATGTCTAAAAAAATCATAATATGGATTGTAGAATTATAAGGATTATATAAAGCTCAAAAATCAATTAATATTATTCATAACCACTTTTGAACTGCTACTTTAGTAAGTCGTGGTGCGCATGAACTATGTGTTGCGTGTAGTGCAAGTTATTGAATTACATTGAAGAAATAACATACTATGAAATCATGGGGTGTTACTTTCTTCCCTCCTTCAATAAATTGAGTCCTAACAATTTTAAATTGTTCTTCGAAAATAAATGGTTAAAAAATATAAAAATACCTTTGTGGAAAACCCACATCGGAAATTGGGTTAATAAAATTTTGTATTATTAAGAGGAAAAGGGGAATGAAAAAGTCACCACCAAATTATGATCTTGATTAGGAGAACATTTGTGGATATTAAAGACACATAATTGGAGGAAAAACATAAATATTTATAGGGTGTAATTGAGGTCATCAGTCACAAACAATTGTAGAATTGAGGGCCTCAAAGCCATCAATAAATGATGATTTAAAATATCAGCAGTTCAAAAAAAACATAAGGTATTAGGATAACACATTTTTATTACTAATATCTCTTACCTAATGTTTATGAATTAATTTCTTCATAGAATAAGAGAAGAATAAAGAAAATATATACTTTACTTATAGAGTTCCATCCATAATCTAATTTCTACCACAAACTCATTATTCACTCTAAAAGATAATAGAACATAAAAAATATTTATCCTATTAGTATATTGTTCCCAAAAAATGAATTTATAATTCATCTACTAGACCATTTAAAAAACTACATTATTCAATCCAGGACATTACGGGGAATAGTGGTAGGTGATACACCCTTGTCTCCCTTCGGTTGCGGGTTCAAGTCTTGTGGCCTTGTCAGACACGACAGGTTGCCACCCGACCTTCGAGCTGTCCTTTTTATGCCCATCCAAAAATAATCTCAAACTAGACTTATCCAAAATACTTCTATCCAAGCTAACAATGAAAATTTCATACAGAAGGTAAACACAATGAAGATCCTTTTTTTCACGTAACAACATGTGAAAACCTTCATTATGTATTCTTTTAAAACATTACAATATCCTGAATTACCATAAAACCTTATTGATTACATTCATGCTCCCTTATTCATTATAAAATACTGAATATACTCCTTCTATCCAAAAATGTTGTAAACTCCAACAATGATGAAATATACAAATCATTAATCAGTTTCAAGGTAGTAAAGAATATCAAATATAATTTATCCAAATCAATAAAGTATTATTCCAAAAATCACTACCTAAGTATCAGAACCATATTATGGTTTATCTTTCTCTCAACCATATATTTCCCTAATATTTAACTTGCTATTGATTCACTTTTCTTGGTTCCCCGCAGTCTCAAGTCCTTAATGAAATAGTACTGTAGTACAATCCTTATATATTCTATAATTCTTATAACATGTACATCATTATTACAATACTCAAATGACACAATACTTTAATAACAACATAATAACTCTTAATCATTTCTCTTCATCATAGGTAGTATCATAACTTGATTATTATCCAATAGCAGCATTTGGGGTATACTATGATTATTTGGGCATTTATATTCGTAGTGTCCTAACTCTTTCTAGTTGAAGCATTGCATTTTGAAACCTTTTTCTCACCCTTGCAATCACGTACTTAGTGTCCTTTTTCACCACCCTTATAACAAATTTCCACTCCCTTCAAGTAATTTCCAAGGTGATTCTTTCCAAATTTATAACATATGGGAAAATCCTTCTTTCCACTCTTCCCTTTATCCATCTTTCTCTCTACCATCCTTTTCTTCTCTTACTTACTTTCAAAGCCATATGACTCAGAAAATTATTTACTTATCTTATTAACACATGATATTATTTCTTTATATGTTGAGAATACATGGGAGACTATTTCCCTTCTAATTTTTGGCTTAATACCATGAATGATATGATCCTTCTTACTCTTTGGATCATACGTATTGCTGGAGTTCTCATTCTTTCTACTGGGCACCATTTCTATACAATGTCATACATTATGTCAGTTTGTGAATAACAATGAATAACTCCAAACTTGTAAAATACCTAACGTAAATTGAATAGTATATGGATATAATCTGTAATCATAAAAATATCTTCTTGGAGGAGTTATATACTCATAAATACATCATAATTAATTTTAATGAAAATGATAATTGTCCTATGCATATCCCCAAGGAGTTTCATAACCAAGAGTGCAGCAAAGCCCGTTGTCGTGCACCAGTTCCCATTCGAGTCTAGCTCAAAGCGCTGTTTTCGGGTTTTACCGCTAGGTAGATCTATGCTAGAGCCTCCTCTACCTGCTTGTATCTAGACAGGGATGTATTTTCTTAGAAAACACACAAAATATCTACATTAAAAAGATTCTATGAAGTTCTTATATACTAATCCTCAAAGTCTATCTTAGGGTAATGTGCTCCAGTCAGAGTTTATATAAATCTAGTTTCAAAGGATATTTCTAAACTTCCTCTTATACAAACTGTAACACCCCGACCCTAGATTGCCAAAGTCGATGCATTATTTTAATTCATTGGCATGATCACAATGAATCAAGTCCCGAAAGACCGATCAGTTTAGCAGTCTTGGAAAATAGATTTCATACATGAACATTACATTACACATTCTAACATAAAACAAAAAAAAACCTTTGATAATGCCATTTTTCCCTTATCTTAACCCTTCATATCAAACATAAAACACTTCTTGGGATCCTGGTAAAATAAAATATAAGAGAGTGGTGAGCTCAGATGCTCAGTAAGGGTAAACAATTTAGCAGAAGCTATAAACTTTTAAGGCATGATGTGTAATACAAACAATAGCCTTTCAAATGTAAAATTGAACATAATATGGAAACAATAAATCAATAATTACCATATAAACAGGCACATAGATATTCTACTAATTGAATAATCATATATAATAACTAATTTCATAATAAGGTAATGCCTAACATCGGACATCAATACTACATAGTCAAGGACTTGTGCAAAGACTACAAATAAATTTTTTGTCAAGGCCTTGTTTCAAGACACTATTTTGTCTCATGAGACCTACCGATGCATCAAGGAGCTATATCGGGCTCCACCCGTCCCTTACTAAGTCCACTGCATTCCTTATATGAAAAGGTTGAAACATAACATAAACATTTGTATTAAAACTGACATATGAAATCTCAATAATTTATCCACAAACCATGAATGGTATGAAAATAACACATCCACAGTCAAACACATTACAAATCATTCAATACAATATGGTAGATTTGTATCATAATAAATAAACTTCAAACAAGTTTAAAATCCATCAAAGGATCTTTACATAGTTGAAAATAATTTGTAAAACCCTTTGAGAGAAATATCTCTTAATCATGAAAACATTTAAAAGTCACACAATTTACAAAGGAATAAATTTAAAGACATTATTGAATCAAATTATACCATACCACTTAGAAACATTTTAAAGGAATTATTATTTTAAAAACATTCATGTCAATATAAATAAATCCTTGAAAAACCTTTTTGAAAACATGGACATTAATGAGAATGATTTAGAAGAATAAATATTTAAAACATTTAAACTGATGTTTTAGTAATAAGTCCCTTAAAAATAATCCCTTTTAAAACTCTTTTATGAAACATATACACAGATAATAAATATGTACCAGTAGATACTTACATAA
This sequence comes from Viscum album, assembly GCA_963277665.1. Classification (NCBI taxonomy): domain Eukaryota; kingdom Viridiplantae; phylum Streptophyta; class Magnoliopsida; order Santalales; family Viscaceae; genus Viscum; species Viscum album. Next base: position 1,849,636,421 of record OY728150.1, read on the forward strand.
AAACAACCTCAGATAATAAAGAGATTGTGAAATTAACCTTTACCTTGCACTTTCCTTTAGTCATGGGTACATTTCACCTTTTGTATGAAGACCATAGTATGTTATTAAATTATACCAGAACCATATTAGTATTTATGATATCATACATGGTTCCTTTATCACTTTATATTACCCATTTAATAATAATTTCTATGTTAAATTAACATTTCGGGTAATAATCGCTTTCTTTATCGTACATGTTTTAACTTGTTACTCTTGATTGTATCACTTAGATAAAGATTTAAATACATCCAGAATAAAAAACATTATTTATATATCATACATACATAGAATATAAATATTTATAATAGATATTTATATGAAAATTAAAACACTGTTTATGGAAACGGTAGTCCGTACGTACGCATAAACGCTATTTCCGTTTTTATATCATATTGAATGGAACAAAGTGAATAAGATATATGTAAGTAAACACATATATATATAGTAGAATTATTATGTCATATATAAAATACTTATTAATGATATATGTTTTATAATCATTGTTGAATGGGGAATGTGGAAATAAATCTCATCGCGTCGTGGAGACAGTAATCCATACATATACATGAGGGACAATATCATTATATTAATGGAAAAAATTGTATTAAATTAGATGGTATATCATATATACATAATCATTAACATGTTATATTTATTATTTACATCATTTATACTCATTATTATACCCATTTAATTAATGATGTGTTTGAATAACAAACTACGCCACGACGTGGAGATGGTAATCCATGCATACACACGTATGGTGACGTTGTCATTTATAGGATGGATAGAATAATGAATATGGTTGTCCCATTTTTATAATAACATCCAAATATATAGAATATACTGGATTTATTATTTTATAATGTAAACAACAAAGAAAGAGGAAGTGGAAGAATAAAAGAACTTGAAAGAGGGTGGTGAAATCATTACCTCTTCTTCAGGTTCTTCCTTTTGATTTTATAAAAAGGGATCCTTAGGTTGGCTTTCTGACCAAAATAAGGCCTCAAGGATGAATTTAGGATTGTTGGGAGGATATTTGGGCAGGGTTTGGCCGAACCAAATGGCTTTGTAGGTGTGAATCAGATAGAAGGGGATGTTTTCTTTTATAAGAGTTGTGAGGGGAACCTTAGGAAAAACATAAAATATTATTTTATAATACATTCAATTTCCGGTTCTAATGGATCCAAAATTAATTATTTAAAGGATATGGTGGTTATGGGTTGAAAAACTCTCAACCAATAGATTTTAGAAAGTTTTAGGTCACCATATTAACCTCAACATGTAGATTTAACTCTTTGCTAAATAGTTTGACATTTAACATGTCTCTTTATATTTTTATATTATATGGTTATTAAACATACTATAAAATGTCAAAAAACCCAATTGGTTCATTAATGTCATATATATTATTATATAAGTTATTTTTCCGAACCTTAGATTTTTAGGATTATTATATCAATTAATAATATAATATTTGTTTTAAAAACTATTTTATGTCTCTTTTGACACTATTTGGTATCTGTTTGTTTGTTAAACACATAATAGCATGATTACTTCAAAAAAATAGATGTAATCAACCCTAACACGTCCTATTAACCTATATTTTTTTTAATTAATAATAAGTCTCAAATTACATTTATTTGGATATTTGTAATATATATTATTTTAATCTTTTATTAATAAGGTAATTACTTATCATCATTGTGTCATAAATACATTAAATTATTTAATGTCTACAGATTATAAATAAAATATTATTATTTCGGAAATATTTTTAGCTCTCAAATTAATATTTATAGTATAATTTATCCTATATATAACACTATATTAAAAATGTTTTATTTATGAAAACTTGAATTTAACACTTTTAACTTTTCTTTAAATTAAATAATACTTAATGTCCTCATCTAATCCAAGTGGAACTAAAAGATAATATTTTATTTCTAAGTTTTTTTGGTCAAATTACACTTTTCCAATATAATTATGACATGTGTTAGGGTAATAATAATATCATTTTTACCGTTAGTTACCCTATTTACTTTTAATCGTGGTAAATAAAAGTCAAAAGTTACTTTTAACCAATTTTTTTTTTATCTTATTGAACAAAATTTTTCATACTAATATCAACTGTATCTCCTGGATTTTTGAAATTCAACTCATAGAAGTGGCAAAATTATGTTTTATGAAAATTTGAAAATGCTCCTAGGAGGCGAGTAAAAGACGGTAAAAAGTTCAATAAAATTTTTATATATCTAAATTTATGTCTAATAAACTCATAATATGGTTTCTAAAATTATAAGGATTATATAAAGTTTAAAATTCAATTAATATTATTTGTAACCGCTTTTGAATGGCTAGTTTGGTAAGTCATGGTATGCTTGAACTCGATGTTGTGTGTAGTGAAAGTTATTGAATTACTTTGAAGAAATAATGTATTATGAAATCTTGGGGTGTTATAGTGATTATAAATTGATTTTATGAGGTGATAATTCATGCTCGCTGATGTATCTATTTAAATAATTATGGCTTAGTTTCTGTTTTTATCTGCATTATATTCCCCACTGCATGAGGTATCTTGATGTGCTTGACTGCATGATTTCTCTTTGTGTAATCTTATGATGGTTCTCCTAGAGTAAATGGATTACGTAATAATAATAATAATCAATAAGTAAATATTAACTGATGAGTATGGTGTTTATTGAACAATTTTTTTTGAAAAATGTTAATAAATAGAAACTGCAGACTCAGTTTGGATGCCTAGAGGGATCATAATTTACTACGGTGATTAATGTAATGTAATTTATAATAATGATGTTAGTTAATCATTGGATAATAAATTAATTAATTTAAAGAGAATATTTTTATTCAAATGAAAGATGTAATTAACGTATCTTTTAAAAATTCTTGTGTGCTTATTGGATGTCTGGTCTTATTAGAAAAAGTTGGGAGTTAGAGAAATGTTAGTAAGGATTGAGTATTTGACACGTTTATGTATATATTATGGTTGTGAGATATATTATATCATATATATTATGTGGTTTCATATTATTCACCATTTCTGTTGGTTATAGAGAATAACACCTAGTTGAATCTTATAGGTTCCTTTACCCAACATTCTAGTGTGAGGATGGATGGTTGACTGCCCCCATTGGCCCCACTCTATTCTCTTAGAAGATACTTATGATGGTATTCACATCGGTTAGTCTAAAAATATATTATTGTAGAGTATTATTATGGAATGTTGTTATTTCACACACATTTATCTATGGATATAGTATCCAAAGTATTATTATAGGTATGACATGTATTTACTATGTCAGCTTCAGTTACTTGCCTGGTGTATTGGTTGTGATGGCTTGAGGTGTAATACTCGATGTATGTTAATTGTATTATGATATTTTGTGGCTCCCAAAAAACAAAATGGTTACTATATAAGTATATATAGATGAAGTTTTATGATGATACATTTAACATGGTTTATGTTGAAACTCTTTTACCTAGTGTCTTGATGATTTCTTATTCTAGAGTGATATTGCTCATGATGTGAGATGATAGTGAATAGTGGAAACCTATTAGGGAAGTGGGAGCGGGGAATGATTGGTATTTATTTGTTATATTATATTCTCTCATATAAGTGATACTTGGTGTGAATTATCCATGGTGAGGCTGAGCGCCTAGTGTACTTATTTTGCAGACTAGTTAGATTCATCGTTGTTCAATATACATTACTATAGTCCCTTTATTTTTTTATGAGAGGATATAGAGAGGATCATACTGAGTATATTATTATGCTCACTCGATGTATTTATAAATTATTTTTATGGTCATCCAGACAAGATTGGAGATCGGTCTATATATTACAAGCTCATGGTTTTATGAGATCTATTTTGGATTCATGGTTAAATTCATCTAAACCTTTTTCTAAATGTATTTTTATTTTCCATTGATATAGTATTGTATGACGTTGTTTGTTTTCACTTGGGAATTATTTATATATTTTACTAAGTAGGTGTTTATTGGTTAATATATCTTATATATCATCCCCATATTCTCTTAGAGGGTAATAGATCCCATATGTATGATTATTATACCCTTGATGTTAGTTTCTAACCAAGGTCCTACTATAGGTGGGAATCTAGCATTCCTATCTCAATTCCCTCATTATCGGCCTAGGAGGGGTACACATTGGGGGGGGGGGGGTCAGGAAATTGTGTATAAAACATTTAAAAGAATAGAAAAATGTGGAAACAAAAATTAATACAATATATATTCATTTCACACATAATAATGAAATAACGTAGTCAATTATGTAGAAATATAACCCAATTAAGGGAAATTGAGTTAAGAAACCCCTTACCTCAACTCCCTATATGTTATATATGTCCCTTAACTCTGGATTAATAAATATATGTTAAATATATGAATTTTTAGGAAAATTTTATTTTTTTAATCTATTATCACTATACCATTTATTTAATTTTTAAAAACTAAAATTTTAATTATGTTTTAGTTATATACATGTCTGCTAATTTTAGGATGTTTTGTTCACAATTACGAAATGACATTTGTATGATGAGTATTCTTAATGTGGAAATTTCACCTCATCTTATGAATATAAATCATGAAATAATTATCATTTTATATATTAAATAAAATTTATAGGTATCCATCAAATGTGAGATGTACCCAAAAAATACATTGGGTCATGAGATGATTTCCAACATGTACACAAAAGAAATGGTTTTTCATTTCATTTGATTGAAAATATAAAATATTAATAAAATTTTCTATTTAAAAAATAAGTTCCATATTTTTAAAATCATTTAACTTCATCAAATATATCCCCCTGACCTTTAATAATATTTGGTTTTTGAATGAATATGTGCATCGCTTCATGGAGATGGTACTCTACACATAAACACATATAAAGATTGTATTTTTAATTATTGGTATAGAGTGAAGACATATGATATATTATCTGACCATAAATATAGTTATGTTAGGAATATCAAATATATAAATTAAATACATAATTATAAATAGATATGGTAGTTATTGATGGATGCTGAAATGCATCTCTTCATGGTGGAGGAAGTCAACATGTTCACACAAACAATTTTTTTCTTCCACATTCTAATTATAATTTGATGAAAAAGAGTTTTAAATTTTTTATAAAAAATTTTAATTATAATGTATGTACCTATTATATTATATCACCACTATTTATTAAGATATAAATTAGTTATAGTAGTAAGTAAAATGATAATGACTAGGTAAGATTTATATATATTATCAGTAATGTAACATTTAGAATAGTCTCCTAGACCTCAAGGACGATATTTTCAAGGGAACGAAAATACTAAGCTGTAGAGAAAAAGTTTGGTAAGTAATAATCCATGGGATGGAATATTTTATATTTCTCAAAAAAATTTAGGAAGAGAAAATATTAGGTACCATTTTATATGTGAGGGAATGGGAAAACCTGGAATTAGGTAAATAAATAAATTATTATAATGTAATTATCTTGGAAAAGTGTCCCCAAATTTAAATATTAAAATATATGATGATGATGAATTAAAATAATGTTGTAAAATAAAATTTTAACTTTTCTACACGAATCATTAAACCATATATATATTTTTTTCTGAGTTATACCTTTCAATGAAAGCTATGATATAAAATATTCTTTCTCTTTAGGGATCATGATAATTTTTACAAATTTACTACTGACCCATAAGTGGATAATAGATTATTTTCCTCACCATTTCCATTAATAATTTTATTATATTAGATTTTTATTAATTTAAAAACATTTAATAAATATTATTTAACATAAAATATCATTAATATCAATTTTAGATATATTTTTACACTTTACAATTTGAAAAAAAAACTATTTTTTTGAAATATAAATTCAAAAATAGAAATAAATAAATATATTTATCAATAAATTCTAGGTAATATCATAAATAAGTTAGAAAATATTACTCTTATTGTTTTTAAAATGACTTATTTATATCTATACTGTATGCAGAAGCACAATATTAGTGTGCCATAATCAATTAAGATAATTAACCCACTTCTAAAAATAATAATTAATTTACTGTGTTACAAAATTTAACTCATATTTAAAGTAAAAATTTATAACTAAAGATAAAACTTATTATCCATATGAATAAATATTAGTTATATTAAAAATAGTGTAGATTTTGTTTTTATTCGACCATATAATGTTATTAAGGTGTTCATTGACTAAAAAAGACAAAAACATTATATATAATCCAATATTTAATTAGTTTTTTATAATAAAACTCATAAATTGGAATTAATTCATGATTTAGATAGATTTTAAAGCCCTATAGATTATTTTTAACCATAAATAATCAATTTCCCCATACCATAGTGACAAAAAATTACCCTGATTACTATTTATAATGTCCAAATATAAAAGGTAATACGTAATATATTTGAATCAAATGATTCCAAAATGGATTCAATTTTAAAAAAATAATTTTTTTTAATTGGATGAAATTTAATTTAAAATAAACCTATAAAACTATATATTAAATATATTTTAAAGAAAATTTAATTTAAAGTATAATATTGTTTTTATACCTAAAATTTGAATAATTTCAATTATATTGACATAAAATGGACTATGTTTTCTCATAAGAAACTAAATAAATTTTAAAATAAATTCAAATAAATATGGTCCATTTAAAATAAATTAATCTAAAGTATTATTTTCTATAAAATTTGAATTTTTCATTATTCCTCTAAAAATTAATATTTTCAAAAAATCTTGAAAATTTCTTCAAAATAAAATTACGATATTTCTATTTCAAAATAATTTTCTATTGAATAAAAAAAATCATAAAATTGGATGAAAAGGTTTATAATATTTTTTAAAATGACTATTATTGAAGAAAAAATATTTTTAAAATAATAAATTGACATTAATAAAAATTTAATGAATAATTCAATAAAAATAAATAAAAATATTTTTATTTACTAGGATATATATATATCATAATGTATTCACTCATATTAATAACCACAAATTCAGGATATAATTTATAGTGTTCATATTTAAATATTATTATTTAACATCAATTAATGATTGGTGTTGTGTGTCGTGTCTATTATCAGACATATTTTTATTTTAAAATAAGTTTATTACACACTGTATGGATTAATACTATATTATTAATTCAATATTTATCAAATTAAATTGATGAATATATATGTATATATAGTTGAACTCATTTTAAGCATTGTAATGAAAAATGGGTAATTCATATATGTAATCATTAGATGAATAATCAAGCTTAGAACACTTGATTATTTGAAATTCAAAGGATGTGAAGGATTTTCACATTGTTAAAAACCCATAGTAAAATATAATTAGAGTATTTAGATGGTAATATTTGAAAAATATATACATAGATGATCATAAACAAATGGTGAATATTAAATATATATGAATGAAAACAAAAATTGATATTCAAACACCCCTATCATAATGCTGACGTCAGAATCATATGAACATGTACGAGATATAATGAATTTAAAGTATAATTATATTAATAATATTCAATATAATATAATGAAATTATGAAGTGAATACACAATATAATAAAAATTATTTTCACAACAACAAATATGTGTCATATAATTCGAAATACTGATTAAATCAATTATGACTCCAGCAATTGATGATACAATATACTAAAATTTGTCGAATATTAAATAGAACCTAAAATAACTAAGATAATGAGTGAATCAAGATATAAAATATCTATTGGGAATAAATTACACCACATAATTGAGAACATGGTGTTTAACAGAATCTTGTATATATGAATTGACATTTGACAAAAAGAACCCTTACAACCATGGAAATATTAGATTCAAGACATCAAAACTAATAGAAGTTATAATGAAACATTAATATTCATTAATTTTAAGATAACATTAAAGATAAATATTAATGGGGGTACAATATACACAATATAAACGATAAATGGTTTATAATTAAAAATATGCCACATGTGATGAATGTTTGAGAAAGGAAAACCTTTTAAGTAACATAATTTTGAGGTATGAATTATTTGATTATGAGTTCATATAGAATAATTTTATGAACCAATAAATAAAGAAGGAAATTTAATATAATTTATTGATTATGTAGAATAAAGAAATTTTGAAATAATTTAGTTCAATAAGAATGTTTGAAACATAGCTGAATATAAAAAAGTTATCATATTCCCTTATATTGTTTGAAATTTTTTCTGTGCATTCTTCTAAAATAATAAATAAAAAATTTAGCATATTAGATAAATTTATAATAAGCTTAATAAACATGGATTCATTTAATAATAATAAACCAGTTTTCCAATTTTATTTATTTCATATAATTATTTTCAAATTTTTTCTTTAAAATTTAATTAGTGTCATCTTATTTAGGTAATATTTTAGATCAATGATGATACACTAATAGTGAGTTAAATAAATAATATATCCAGCTTTGAACATTAAATTGATAATTATTTTTTTATTAAATTACAATAACATTATTATTTATAATTACATAGTCATCTATTATAATGTTTAATAAAAAATTTCACATAAATCGTTAAACCATCCACACAGATGAACATGGAATATACAGATTGTTGATTTTTGTTGAATCCCATGTTTTGGAAGGTGTTGAAAAAATCCCAAGGAAAAATGTTTTATTGGTGGATTGGTTTTCTTAGAACTGATCTTGAAAAACAATTTAAGTGTTGTAATAATTAAAAAATTTGTATTTTGATAGTGATTAAGGCTTTAGTGGTGTCTTTGATGTTTGGATGGGTTCATGGAATGTTGAGATCTATAATCTTGTTTTTTTGAAAGGTGGGGAGAGGCACATAGTTTATGTGTAGTTAGTTATGACCATGAATCTCAATAATGATGCATTTTATGTTTGTGTCACCCTTTTTCAAACCATGATAAGTAGGATTCGTGAATATATGAGGGGTATGAATGAAAATTTAGAGGTGATTAACATAGATAGTTTCATGGTTTGTCTAACCAATTTCCTTACCATTCTGGGTATACTAGTGAAACAATGTCGAAGGTATGGTTTTTGTTACCTTGTGTATGAACCGTGTAGGTTGTATCTCATGGACTATGGGAGATGCACTATTAGTGCATGGTTAGTAAAACCACATGGTCAAACTGTAAACACTTATAAATAGGGGTAAAATAACCATTTTAAAATGTGTTTCCCAAACCTAAAATAAACAACTTTTCTCTCCCACTCCTCTTGCACAACAACCCCGATCAAGCTCCCTCTGATACTTATATAGGATTTTACAACTCTCTTTCATGCAGAATCTAATTATACCATCATTAATCATGTTTTATATCCAATTATAAGTGTATGATTCCTCCACCCTATTTATCAGTTTCCCTCACCATCATCAGTGTTATCTTTATTAGAGATAAGAAGACCGATTTTTAAGTTTTTATATTCTATTTATTTCTCTTGATTTAGATAAAATATCATCCTGATAATAAAATATTGAAGATTCCATAGAATAAGGTAGGTGGTATATTTATTTTCCATTAATGTTTCATTGTTTATAAATTGGTTGTTGGTGAATTCACCTGAATTTTTAAGAATCACCTCTAAATGAGAAATTAATTTATTATGATTATAATAAAATGAATTGGTTTTCCCTGAGACCCAATTCCACAAATTTATTTCATCTAACGTAGCTATTATCACCCCTTTTGGTGTGTTAAATATAATATAATTAGTCTTTTTAAATACACGTGTGACAAAACATCCTTCAACGTGGGCTTTACTTGTCTCTTTATTGAATTGGTTTTAAATGATGTAAATGAACTATTTAATGGAAATGTAATTACACTTATCCCTTCTTATTAATCATTATATGAAATACAAAACTATTAATATCAACCACCCAAATTCAGTTACTAAATTTCATTATTACATGTGTACACACATGTCAAACTTTTTTAACGATAATAGAATTGAAAAATGTTCAATCAGTAAAAATAATTTGTGAATGAATAATTCACTTTGGAAATGTTTAATTAATCAATTTTGTAATCCTTATTTAAATTGCGACTCAATAGATTCTTGGTTTCTTATATAAAATTCCATGGATGACCTTGTATGAAACTAAAAACTGAAAAAATAATGAATGATTAAATAATGTTTGACATAGAGTTTCACATTATTGATTAAAATCATTGGAAATGATGTTCCATGTTATTAATTGAAATAATTATATATGGAATTGAAAATTTTAAATTGAAATCATTGGAAATGAAGTTATATATTATTGATTTATATCAATGGAAATTCCATTCCACATTACAAATTGAAATCATTAGACACGATGTTCCACATTTTTCGTTGAAATAATTAGCAATAGAATTCAAGATTAAATACATAAATCATTGGAAATGGAATTAAAAATTATTAATTGATATAATTGGACTTTTTTATCTACATTATTAATTGAGATCATTGGGAATGACACACCTTATCATTACTTTTTATATCATTTGACATGGTGTCCCTTTTCTAAAAAATGGAACATATTATATTAGTATTATTATGGGGATGTTGGGAACATATGTCTTAGATCCCCATGGGTGAATGTATATATTTAAACATATTTATTTCTATATAAAAATTTATATAAATTATGGAAATTGTTTAGGGGAATACCCACTTGGACTGATTGTGGAATGGCCTACTAGGTGTCCTTTGGGAAACCGTATAAAATTGGATTACATTTATTATTTACCCAATGTATTTTACATAAAAAATAATTATTTTATAAAAGTTTATTTTATAAAATTATATATATATTTTTTGGAATACTATGATTATATTTCTTCCAATATGGGCTATCATTTGGTACCTATACATACATTCTGAATGCCTAATAGGACTGGACATGGGAAATTGGGAGTAACGACTAAGCATTTAAAGAGGCTATATTCTATAGTATGATTATTTTATTTATTTTTACCTTTTTCAATATAAACATGTTAATTTAAATATCTATTTTATATTGACTTACTGTATATATATCATATCATGTTCAGGCAATATTAGACTATTTGGATTTATGTTGTTCATTATTACTTCTCAGTTATAATTTATATATCATTGAAATTGATTTATCTATGTGTACATTGTATCATAGTTATAGAATATAGGGTATATACTCTACATTATACTACCTTAACACCCATGATACTAGTTTGTAGCCTCTAACATATGAGGAGGCGTGCTTGATCCCATTTAGCCATCTTGTTCATCTACTGTTGTTGAGTGATCTAGGTCACAACATTATAATTTGCATCATTACACATTATTCAATTATATAATTGTTTTGGTTTAGTGGGCAGGACATTAGGAATGTGCTCGAACATAAAAAATTTCTTGTGTCTACATCTGGTAACCCACATAGAATGGAAAGATAAATTTTATGGGGATGGGATTGAGTTTCATGAGGGTTTAGTTATTAAAATATATTTTTATTTCACCTTTAATAACAACTATATTTCCACTAGTTAGTGAGTTTTGAAATTTACATAGTGGCCTGGTCTAGAAATTGAATGGGTGAATTCATACATGATAATAATAATATAGATAACTATAATTCAATGAATCTTCCAAGCAATGTAGATTTCATTTCATGATTTCTTAATACCTGGTATATGTTCCAAATGATACATATCATCATTCTTATCTATATACCATGACATGTATTATTTTATAATTCTTATTTATATACCATTTTTTGGTAATTGACTAAATTTTATATTTTTTTTTTCATTATATATTATTTTTTTATGATTATTTTAATTATTTCTCTATAATATTATACCTTGTTGTAATTATAATATATGGTAAGTTATATAAAGTGTTTCCATCAACATAAATTGTGCTTTACCATGTATATTGTCTGTGTAAATTTTTTTACTAAATAATTATGGAATGTTTTATTCATGAAACATTTGTTTTATGTTATGAAACATTCATGGTTGTTATTAAATTTCATCGAATTTATATTTTATAATGTGTATCAGCCTTTATAAATAGGGGAATAGAGACACATATTATCAAAGAACAGTTTATAGATATTTCTATATTGAGATCAAAGGTAAAATATGGTTTAAGTTATATATATTCGAATTGTGGAACATAAAGGATTGCACCGTTATAGCTAGTAAATGACATAATCATCCAAATGAACCATCATATATGTATAAATGTTTAATTAAAATAATTAAATTAAAATAATTCACTTAAATGAATATGTAAATTGCAACATATATGGGATTATACCTATATAATTTAGGTATGAATACCTATATGAATGAATTGTTATATTATTGACTCAACCCTTATATATGAGTTTTAGTACAATAAATGTTGATAAAACCCCACTAATGGTGTCATAAATAATAAATAAAACAACTAGTATTTGGTTTCCCTTAAATTGACCCAATTTTGAATAAAGGGACCCTTGTAGGTCTTCTGTATATTTGTTTGAATTGGTTATTAACCTCATGGGATTGTGTTTTTTTATAAATAATAGATGTCATTTTAATTGTCACCTACCACATATATGGGTTAATTATAAATGTATAGTGGAATATTATAGTATCCTTCCCCTTAAATTGATAATATATTTTAGGTTTTCTATGGGGATTCATTATTATAAGGCATCAGTTAATTAAAATTATTGTTATATCCTGAAAGAGATTTTCCTCTATATCTTTATAATTACCTTTTAGTTATCCAAGAATCATTTTATGAACTATGGAAATGATGTTTTATAAAATTAAATTATGTGATAAAATTCACAGAATGAAATTAGGATTCAGTTAAATAAAGTGATAAGTAAAGTTTTTTATATAACTGGTACTCATTATTATATTAAACTGAGTCTATTAAGTACTTATAGTGAATGTTATTTGGTATAATTAATGAATTAAATAACATCATGTTTTATTAATATATTGTAATCTCATTTAAGATTTAGGTCATGAAATTATTTATTATATCGTGAATGGGCATGTTCTTATTGTAAAAAATTCATAGATGGATTCCTTCTACTGTGCTAATGGTTAGGTTATAAAAGCTTCAACTATTTTTTAGTAGTGAGAAAAATCTTAAGATCCAATCATTTATATTAAAATTATGTACTATGACTTATAAGGCTTTCCCAATTAATGTGTAAGATTGTAAGAACTTTGAAACGATTTTCTAGGAACAATATGTCACATATTTTTATGATTTTCATGTACCCTATTTTTCATTCACAATTTATAGACCTTTTTAGGTGTATTTATGGATATATCAAGGATATATAGAATTTGGTGGGTAACATTAACTAAAATTAATTTATATACGATTATTTGAATTAATGGAGTCTTAGTATAAATGTTTAAAACAATTAGGGGGTTCTTTTCTAGTTTAGAGAATGGTCTAAGTGGGTTCATTGCGTTTTTCTACATAACCATAATGTTTATTAATTCTTCAGGGTGATTAGATGCAATGTAATATCATTAATCACTGTTTAATGTTCTCTAGGAAGATGTTGTGAAACAGCTTTTGTGCCTGAAGGGTTTACATGATATGTAATGGGTTCATGTGATGTAATATTAAAAATTATATTTTTAATAAAAAGGGAATTTGTTATTTGTTATACTTGAGATTCATGGATTACATTACATGTAATGGTATTACATGCCATATAATCATCGATTGTTTGGATATAACGGTGATTAAAGACTAATTTTGAATCTCATTTACTTCCATCCCTTCTCCAACTCTACCTAGAAGCTCCGAAGGGAAATTTTGGATACTTCCAACGCTTTTTGGTCATTCCGTTCAGGGATTGATCATTATTGTAGCTGATGTACATTTATATAGGTAAGTTTTTATTTTATTTCTTGTTTACTTTGGTTGAGAATTTTTATATAGTTATGGTTAGGTTTCATATTTATGAATAGATTGTTTTTTCTATCAATGCATTTTATTTTCAGGGGTGCCTTACCTATTGTAGGACGTTCTCATGGTTTCTAGTCATAATATGCAATGTCTATGAGGGTCATACCAATTTGAGGTAGGTGTTTCTATATAATGGGACAATGAAATATATTTATTTTTTCTTCATAAAATATTATTTTTATTCATTTGTTTGAATTAATATGTGGTTTCAATGGTTTTCTAAGAAAGGACACTTTTTTACAAAATGGTTGTCCTTTGTAAATAGATATTATTAATCTTGAAATTATTTTTCATATATTAAAGTGGTATGTATTTTCTTTGAAAATGTTTTTTTATTTTGAGCATGGTTCTATAAGATTATACTGATAATTGGAACATTTATAAATTTTGGGTCATTGAGAAAGAGATACAGGTAACCTAATTGTGTGGGAAACCATAAAGATGTAACCTTTGCAATATTAATGGACTATGAAAGGACTATATACTTGTTTTCTTCCAAAATGATGTCTACTTATTTTCTTGATTTTCTAGTATGTATTTCCCAATATTATATGTCCCAATATGATGTAATTTTTTATTTTTTCTTGTTTATCCCATGATTGTTTCTTTTCAAGGATTGTTACTCACAAGTTTTATTGCGAGGTTGTATCACATAGCTTCATATAGAAGGTTATTTCAGGGATATGTCTTTACTATCTCTCCGTTTGATTCAATTATATGATTTCATATTAATATCGATTGTTATTTTTATATTTATGGTTTGAGAATATGAAGAGATTTATTAAAAACCAAAGGGATAATTATTTACAAATGAATTAGGCTTATGAGAATTATTTTTAAATACATATCACTTTTGAATGACAGAACCATTAAATTCTTGATATTATAGCTTTTATATAATATATGGTGTTATCCTACTAGGGTTTTTTCTCACAATGTACTTTTTCCCTTCTTGAGGTTGTAGATGTTATATTATCGTATATAGGTAATGTGAAGGTAATATTATTTAATTTCATCATATCTTCTGGTCATTACCATTAGTTTGGGTTATTTTGAACATAACTATTGGTCACATGGTGATTTTTGATCTTTCCTAATTCGTAAACTTTTTGGGTATCCTATTTGATTGGTTGTATATAGGGTTGTATGTACTTTTTCTCTTCATTAAACTCTGATCATATATATTTATTTTTTATATTTGAAATTATTTATATTTTCATGATTCACCACACCATGTGATTATTATCATAGGTGTACAATTTGTTTTGCATGAGTTGGCCTATCACAATTTGTATTGTAGCATCCTATAACAATTTTTCGGTACTCTTTTTCTTATTATTTTTTTATTATCTTTATTTGTTTGAGTTTGCGGGAAACTCAGTGATGGAGATTATTTTATACTGAAAATTTACAAAGGATTAAGGATGTTTGTGTATTTGAATAAATGGATTCTATGTGTAAACATGTCAATGAAATAGTAGGGTTCTTTCCAATAACATATAATACTCATAGTGGGCCTTTGAGTTTTTCTTCCGAAAACAATAATTTCTGTAGTCTTCTAGGTGATTGAATATCATGTAAATTCACTACATTTTTTGTGATGTTATCCAAGAAGATGGGGAGAGATAGGTTCAGGTAGTGAAGGTTTTATATTTTGTGTTCTTGGTTCACATTGTTTACTACCAAAAATATGGTTCTAATAAAAAGGCGATTGGTTTTTCCAAAATTGTGCTTCCTGAATTAAATGATTTGTAATAGGATTTCACACCCAATAATTATAGAAATTTATTTTTTTAAGCTTCTAAACGGATGATTTATCATTTTAATCAATTGAATCCCTTCCCCCTCTAGACTTATAAGCTCTCATGGGTGATTTTAGAGACTATTAACATATCCGAATAATTTCACATTATGATTGATCATTGTTGTTGTCATCGTGAGTTTCTATAGAAAATATTTCATTATAATTATTCATTCCTTTGATAATATATATTTAATTTATTATATTTTGGATTCATATTTTTTATAGTATATTGTTTTCTATCGATCCCATAAAATTTATCTTTGTAAATTTTTTTATAGGTTATTATCATGGTTTCCAATTATCATTTTTAAAGGAATATAGGGTTATACTGGTTTGAGGTAGTTGTTTCTATAGAATTGGTTAATGTAATGGATTTCCTCTTATCCATTTTAAATTCATTTAGTTTTTTCCATTTATTTGATGTGATATGTAGCATCAATGATTTTCTTGGATATAAATATGTTTTCAAAAAGTTCATTTTTTTAAAATGAATTTTCTTAATTTGGAAATAGGTTTTCAAACATCATAAAAGATTTGATTAAATTTAAAAAGTTTTTATTAGATTGAAATAATTTTTTTTATTTTGTATTTCTATAAATAAATAATTGGGAACCATGGGGTATCTATAAAGAGAAACAGGTAGCCTTAGTGTGTTTGGAATCAGTAGGAGGTAACCTTCTAGATATCGATAGACTATGGATGGAATCAAATTTTTTGTATCTAATGTTAATCCTAGGATATTTAGTTTTTAGTGTATATTTTCTCATAGGAAAGGGACCAATATGATGTTTTTTATATATAGTGGTTTAAATCATTATATGTTTAAAATGTATTATTTCCCATTGGTTTTATTATGAGGTTTTATCACATAGTGTTGCATTTTTTTTCAAATTTTTGGTGTTGAATACGCATTTTATTATTAAATTAAAGAACTCATTTGGACTGGTAGAGGGAGACCCATTACATAGCATGAAATTCCATGACCATGTTTCCAGAATACTAGGCTTCAAATCCCATTTTTTCCCAAAGGGCCCTTCAGTGAGGAGTACTTTTATTGTAACACCTGAGACTTTTATGAGAAATATTTTGTTTTTATAAATCATCAAAGGAATATTTCACTACAAACAATACTATCTTGGTTTTATTTACACACAACCACGGCCTTACTCAATAGCTTGCGTCGTACGTAATACCAAGTTTCACTAAACAACGATATTCCATTAAAATATTATGAAAACTAGCCGTGATGAATAGTAATAACCAATTTTTGAAATTTTGTAAATTTCATTTTTCAAAATGGACTTCATTTTTGGATTCGGAATATCGAAATTAGCTAAGGATGGAATTTTGGTACTTTTCAGATAACTTTCATATTCTAATGAATAGTGAAGATTACTAAATTTTAATTAAAAATAACTTTTTTTAATCGAAATAATTAACAGTGGTAAATTATTAATTTGACTGACTGTAAAGTATATTTAGAATATATTTTTTAAAATTTAATACGTTTTTTTTCATTGGATGTAATTTCACATTTAAACCAGACATAAACAAGTGTCAATCTTTTGATAGTTATTATCTCTTAAAAACACGCTATATTTTAATTAAAAACAACTTTTTTTCATCGCAATACTTTATATGGTTAAATTATAATATTAATTGTTTTTAAAGTATAAATAGAATATATTTTTACCATTTAATATAATTTATGTCATTAGCATTAATTTTACATTGAATTCATAGGTAAAATCATTTCAATATCTGCCAATGTTTTGACTTTAAAAACCGTTTGCTTAACAATGGGATTAAATTTAAATTAATTACCGCAACATTGGTGTTTTGAATTTTGCAAAATGGATTCCATATTTGGAATCAATGGGTCCAAATTATGTTAATAGGTTACTTTTATTTTTTGATATTATGAATAGTAACTACGATAATTTTTTTTATTTACTATGGTTAAAGGTAAATAGGGTAATTCAAGGTTAAAAGAATATTATAATAATTCAAAATTAACTTGACACTTGTCCTAACCTTATTGGATGAGTATTGGCCGACCATGGTCATCCTTGGGACGATTTTGGGACCCCATTGAGCCACATGGTAGTGACAATGACGATTTGGATTAATTAATTTAATGTAAAGACAAAATTGACATTAACAATAATCTTTTAGTAATTAATTTTTATAAGGGGTTATATAAATTATATTTTCGACTATAAATATTCATTATAAAGCTAAAAAGATTTCTTACATAATGATTTTTTGTATAATAAATTAAATTATTTATGACACAATAATGATGAAGTATTTACCTCATTAATAAATTATTTAAATAAATAAGATTATAATGACTAAAATATTTTCCAAAACATGTCCAATTCTGATTAGATGATTTTCTTTCGACCCTGAGTCATCTTATCTTCATCTTTAATGATTATTGGACATTTTGAAACCAAAGATAAGTTTATAATAAAACAATATTTCCACACTTTCCAAAGGTGCCCCTCTCCTCCCTTAAAAAAGGGCACCTCCTCCCTCTCTTCCTCGCACCAATTTGAGCCATCATGATCGGACAAAACCTAACCATTTCACTTCCCCAATTCCTTATAAACCTACTAGAGGTACTGGTCTTATCAAAAGTCCAACTCTAGTGCCTTAAGGGAATGTTTAAAGGAGGCACTTCGAGAAAGAGGTAATACCTTCTACCATTTTCTTCAAGTTCCATTCTTCTTATACTCTTTCTTCTTTAGTTGTTTCATTATGAGGTAATAACATCATTATCCCTCATATACTAACATTTTATTATAAATATGAAACAACCCTATTTCACCTCTTATTCATCCTACGGAAAACGAAATCACCGCACGTGCGTACGTACAGAATACCGTCTCCATGGCGTGGTGTAATCTATTTTCCACCACCACCTTACTTGGATGGGTATAATGGTTTAAATAATAACTATATATGATTATCGAAAAGTGATATTGATTCTAAAATAGTATACATACGCTTCAATACAATTTCACGATCATGGGAACGATATCATCGCTCGTGCGTACGTACAACCTACCGTCTCCACGATGTGATGCGAATCGTTCTATATGATCTTCATTGAATAATGATTATATAAATGAATTGAATGAATGAATATGATATATATTACACTAATACCATTCTGTAAATGATGTATCTATATCCTCTAAATACGAATAAGAATTTATTCGACAAAACACACATAAGAACAAAAAGTAATAAACACCCGAATAACAAGTAGTAATGAAATATTACTAAAAGAAGATAAGAATATGACCATATATGATATCATAACAATAAATATGATTCTGTAATAAGTCAATGACATTATTTAAATCATTACACAGGAGTTTCGGACATGTAAAAAGAATATCGGACATAAGGTAAGGGAAAATATCACAATCTTATTTTTATCCGAGATTGTTTATACTTTGGTATTTACTGGGGTGTATTTTATCATCCACATCCATGTTTCCTAAATATTTAATATTATTTCCAAACACGTACAATTTTTAAAATCCAATTTTACCCTTCGGTGAGTTTTTAGTAAAAGATATGAAAGGAATCTTTTGTCGTTTTTCATACGAGGTACTTTTTGACTTTTCCGACAAAAGTAGGAGTAGAATGTTTTTTTAACTTATACGGAATGAATGGATTTTTTAAAACATTATTTCCAAGAAGCGTCCCTTACAAGTTTTCAAGTTTATTTTTAATCAACTTTTTTTAGTTTAGAATTGTATGACATGTTAAGAAAGGAAAGGTGTTTTTGAAGTAGAAAGGATATTTTCCTCAAGAATGGAGTTCAAGTGTTTTATCAAAATTATTTTCCATCTAAGATAATAAAGGGTTATGTTTCTATCCCTATTATTACATTGATTTGATTATGTTGTGATGGAATTATTTTTATGAATTCCTTTATCTTATATGAATTGTTTTATGATTTCATGATGTTTAAGATTCCCATTTTTATTACATGGGTTATGCTTTGATGTATGGTTTATGATTTTGTGGCACACATAAGAATGGTATCATTATGAGATGGGTGGGACCTATATCTCCCTCCAATGCATTGGGTAAATATTTTATATCTCATGAGATAGACATGGCTAGAACGATAGGTTAAACCGGATCAGTGAAACAGGACTGAAACGAGGAGTGAACTCGGTTAGGAAATGGACTTTGTCCACTAAGATAGTCTTGGAAATGAGTCTTGACTACTAAGAAATGATTTTCTATGATTATGTGTGTATTCCAAAAAGTTTCATGTTTTATGTTATGATTATTGGGATTACATTTCACTACTATGATTTATCCCATGTTATGAAATTATGATCTCATTTGCAGGTTAAGATTTCCAAAAGATATGTTCTTATGTATATGATGTGATTGATATTTCTTTGTTTTACCCTTACTAATCATTTGAGCTCACCCTTTTGTATGTTTTATATCCCCAGGTCAGGAAGAAGGTTCTTAAGTAGGATATTCCCAAAGGGACTCTAGATATGATGAAATAAATGGGAGGCAAAGTAGATGATTTATGAACCAGTTGTTTATATTTCCCAGTTTTTAAAGACTCTATACCTATACGGTCCTTTTCTAGTTTTGTTATATGTTGTAATAAGTGTGCTTCAATTTTTAAGTATTAACCATTTCTGTAAAGTATGGGTCGTTATAGTTGGTATCAAAGGAAAGGTATAGTCATCTTTTGGAAACTAGGATGTGAAAGCCTTAGTAAGAACCCTAAGGATAATTCTAAGCATAGAACACAATCTTAGTGTTTTAGAAATGACCATGAATAACCTAGGATAAGACCTTAAGTGTGAAATTTTATTCTTGATTATGTGGTTTTCCTATTACAAGTAGTGTTGCTCACACTATTCTTCTTGGTTTATGTCAATGGCTGGAACCCGAAGGAACCGTGTTAATGCAGAATGCGACGGGCAATGAAAGGATTGTCCCTCTGAGCAACCAAACGTTATGGGAGATGGAATTCAAAATCTTGTAGCCATGCTCACACAACTTTCTCAAGCTATGAATCATGCAGGACTTCCAAACGATCAAATAAAGGAGCAACATTATGTTGAATCCTTCATGAGGCAGCGTCCACCTTCATTCAGCGGGTCTACTGATCCATTAGTTGCTGAACAATGGATTAGTACTACTGAGAAGATATTTTTAGTTCTTCAATGTTCTGAACATGATAAAGTCATCCTAGCAGTGTATCATTTGGAAGGAGATGATGATCAATGTTGGAATCTTATTAAGAATATGAGGCAAAGGGATGAAATTGAGTCCATGGAATGGGACGAGTTCAAGAACATATTTTTCCATAAGTGCTTCCCTCGTATTCTCTGAACAAAGATGGAGAAAGAGTTTCTTGAACTGAAGCAAAAGGATGATGAATCTATTGGTACCTATGAAGAAAATTTTACAAGACTTTCAAGGTACACTTATGGTATTATTATCCAACCTGAGAGTAAGATCGATTGATTTATTAGTGGCTTAAAACCAAGTCTTCAAAGGGCCTTAGCCATAAGGGACTTCTATAGCTATGAGGAAATCATTCGATGTGCTCTCAAAGTTGAGATGGAGATTGGAGTAACCCATCAGTCATACGGGTTTGATAAGAAGAGGAAAATGGAATTCAAAGGAAAATCTAAACAGCACACTGAAATGAATATGAGCTTTCCCTTATGCTCAAAGTGTGGAAAGAAACATGGAGGGAGTTGTCTTCAAGGGACAAGTAAATGTTTCAAATGTGGAAAGGAAGGTCATCGGGCATTTGAATGCCGCAATGATGGGAAGAAGATGTCTAATGATGCAAAAAAGGAAGGGATACACAGAATGAACCTACTACACTTCAATGTTTCAAGTGCAAGGATATGGGGCATTATTCCAATAAATGCCCAAATCCAAGAGTTTATGATGATGGTCGACGTTAACAAACTCTTAAGGCTAAAGACAAAGGAAATTCACATGCAATTTATATCAGCGATGTGAAGTATGATAACGATGTGGTGAATGGTACACTTACCATCCACTCTAAAGTAGAAAATGTTTTATTTGATTCTGGATCCACCCACTCTTTTATTTCTGAAGAATTTTCTAATGGTATCGCCGTATTACCTCAACAGTTAGATGTTAAGTTAGTTGTGACAACCCTTAATGGCACATCAGTCACATCAAAAGTTTATAATTCTTCCCCGATTGAAGTTTGTGGGAAAGTGCTTCCTGGAAATCATGTGATCCTTCCTATAATGGAATTTGATTTGATTCTTGGCATGGATTGGCTTTCTCTATATGGAGCTCATATCAATTTCCAAAGAAGGGAAGTCACATTTTATATTCCAGATCAATCTTTGATCGTCTATCGATGCAAGGATGAACATAACCTTCCAGTGGAAATTTATTCCATCTTATGGGTCATGATTCCACTAAATGAAGGTTATTTATCTCAAATGGTTGGTGAGAAACACACAATTAAGAATATGCCCATTGTACGGGAGTTTGATGATGTCTTTCCGGAGGAATTTCCGGGTCTTCCACCTAATCGTGAAGTTGAGTTTTCAATAGAACTCGTACCAGGTGCTTTACCTATTTCAAAGACACCTTATAGAATGGCCCCAATTGAGTTTCAGGAATTGAAGAAGCAACTCCAAGGGAATCTTGATAAGGGATTCATACGCCCTAGTGCGTCACCTTGGGGAGCACCTGTTCTATTTGTTAAGAAGAAAGATGGTTCAGTGAGACTCTGCATTGATTATCGAGAACTTAAGAAGATCACTATCAAGAACAAATATCCTCTCCCACACATTGATGAATTATATGACCAACTACGCGGAGCTCAATTCTTTTCCAAGATTGATCTTCGTTCAGGGTATCATCAATTAAGGGTCAAAAGCGAGGATATACCAAAGATGGATTTCTATACAAGGTATGGACACTATGAATTTATAGTGATGCCATTTGGTCTTACTAATGCCCCTGCTATCTTCATGGATCTGATGAATAGAGTCTTTAGAGACTATCTTGATCAATTTGTGGTAGTCTTTATTGACTATATTCTTGTATATTCAAAGTGCAAGGAAGAACCTGAAGATCACTTGAGAATTATATTGAAGACCCCGAGATAAGAGAAGCTTTATTCCAAAATTACCAAGTGTGAATTTTGGCTTCAAAAGGTTGCATTTTTGGGTCACATAATCTCAAAAGAGGGGATATCTGTGGATCCAACAAAAACAGAGGTTATCGAAAGATGGTCGAGACCAACAACAGTAACTGAGATCCGAAGTTTTCTTGGTTTGGCTGGATATTATCGACATTTTGTGAATGATTTTTCATGATTATCTAATCCACTCACCAAGTTGACTCGAAAAGGAGTTATGTTTGTTTGAAAAGAGGAATATGAAGAGAATTTCAAGGAGTTGAAAAGAAGGTTATCCAGTGCACCTGTGTTCACACTGACTTGTAGGGGAGAATGGTTTGTGATCTACAATGATGAATCCAAGAAGGGATTGGGGTGTGTTCTTATGCAAAATGATATGGTGATAGCTTATGCCTCACGATAGTTGAAAATCCATGAGAAAAATTACCCAACTCATGATTTGGAGTTAGCTGCGGTAATCTTTGCATTAAAGATTTGGAGTCATTATCTTTATGGAGAAAGGTGTGACATTTATACTGATCATAAAAGTTTAAAGTATATTTTCACACAAAAGGAGATGAATATGTACCAAAGAAGGTGGTTAGATCTGATTAAGGATTATGACTGCTCAATTCATTACCACCCTGGGAAAGCAAACAAGGTGGCAGATGCATTAAGTCGACAAGACCATGCCAGTTTATCCATGATGAGGATCACAAAAGATCCAATATTTATGGATTTACAAAGGATGGATCTTGGAATTATAATGGAAGGGGGAAAATCGTATCTTTCTCAAATGAATGTTCAACCATCTATACATGTGAAGATTCAAGAGGTGCAGAAAAAAGATGTAGAGTTACAAAAGAAGGCGAGAAATTTTCCTGAATTGAACCTTGATTGTGATGGGATAATAAAGTTCAGGAATCAGGTTTGTGTTCCTCCCATCCCCAAATTAAAGAAGAAGCTGCTGGATGAGGCTCATAGTTCTTCATTCTATATTCATCCTGGAAGCACGAAGATGTATATGGACCTGAAAGAGTACTTCTGGTGGGATGGCATGAAAAGATATGTTGCTGAATATGTCTCTCGATGCTTGGTTTGTCAGCAAGTTAAAGCTGAGAGACAGAAGTCTAAGGGGATGTTACAACCATTACCCATACCCGAATGGAAATGGGAAAACATCACTATGGACTTTGTCACTGGACTTTCTAAAACATCCAAAGGCAATAATGCTATCTGGGTCATAGTTGATCGTCTTACAAAGTCTGCACACTTCATTACTATTAGAGAGGATTTCTCTCTGGATCAGCTTGCCAGGATATATATAAAGGAAGTGGTAAGATTTCATGGAGTGCCACTTTCTATTATATCTGATCGAGATCCAAGGTTTACCTCAAAGTTCTGGTGAATTCTTCAGAATACTCTGGATACAGAGTTGAGTTTCAGCACTGCTTATCATCCTCAGACAGACAGTCAGTCTGAGAGAACAATTCAAACTCTAGAAGATATGTTGAGATCTTTCTCTTTGGATTTAAATGGTGGTTGGGATCAACACCTACCTTTGGGTAAATTTTCTTATAATAATAGCTTTCACTCCAGTATTTAGATGGATCCTTATGAAGATCTCTATGGAAAGAAATGCAGGACTCCAAGTTGCTGGGATGAAGTTGGAGAAAGAAAGCTATTAGGACCTGATCTTGTTGATGAGATGGCAGAAAAGGTCCGATCTATTCAACAACACATAAGAGAAGCCCAGAGTCGACAGAAAATTTATGCTGACAACCGAAGAAAAGACCTATAGTTTTAAGTGGGTGATAAAGTGTTCTTACGAATATCTCCCTGGAAGAGGGTCATGAGATTTGGAATGAAGGGGAAGTTGAGCCCTAGATATATCGGTCCTTTCGAAATACTGGATCGTGTTGGAAAGGTAGCTTACCGATTGGCACTTACACTGAATCACTCTCAAGTTCACGATGTGTTCCATTTATCTCTCTTGAGAAATTACATACCTGATCCTTCACATGTACTCAGCTCAGAAGTTGTACCGCTGGAGCAAGATCTTTCTTATGAAGAACAGCCGATAGAGATTCTGGATCGTAGTGAAAAATCCCTACAGAACAAGACCACTCACTTGGTGAAAGTTTAATGGAGTAACCACAAATTAGAAGAAGCTACATGGGAGCTTGAGGATATGATGAGGGAGAGGTATCCTCATCTTTTTGTTACAAAGTGATGAATTTCGAGGGCGAAATTCATTTTAAGGGGGGTAGAATGTAACACCCGAGACTTTTATGAGAAATATTTTGTTTTTATAAATCATCAAAGGAATCTTTCACTACATACAACACTATCTTGGTTTTCTTTACATGCAACTGCGGCCTTCCTCGATAGCTTGCGTCGTACGCAATACCGAGTTTCACTAAACAACGATATGCTATTAAAATATTATTAAAACTAGCCGTTATGAATAGTAATAACCACTTTTTAAAATTTTGTAAATTTTAATTTTCAAAATGGACTTCATTTTTGGATTCAGAATATCAATATTAGCTTAAGATGAAATTTTGGTACTTTTCGGATAACTTTCATATTCTGATGAATAGTGAAAATTACTAAATTTTAATTAAAAGCAAATTTTTTAATCGAAATAATTAATAGTGATAAATTATTAATTTGAGTGGTTTTAAATTATATTTAGAATATATTTTTACAATTTAATACAATGTTGTTCATTGGATTTAATTTCACATTTAAACCACACATAAACAAGTGTCAATCTTTTGATAGTTATTATCTCTTAAAAACACGCTATATTTTAATTAAAAACAACTTTTTTTCATCGCAATACTTTATATGGTTAAATTATAATATTTATTGTTTTTAAAGTATAAATAGAATATATTTTTACCATTTAATATAATGTATGTCATTAGAATTAATTTTACATTGAATTCATAGGTAAAAACATTTCAATCTTTGGCAATGTTTTAACTTTTAAAACCCATTTGCATAAAAACGGGATTAATTTTAAATTAATTACTTCAACTTCTGTGTTTTGAATTTGGAAAAATGGATTCCATATTTGGAATCAGTGGGTCCAAATTATGTTAATAGGTTACTTTTATTTTTTGATATTATGAATAGTAACTACTGTAATTTTTTTTATTTACTACGGTTAAAGGTAAATAGGGTAATTCTTGGTTAAAAGAATATTACAATAATTCAAAATTACATTGACACTTGTCCTAAACTTATTGGATGAGTATTGGCCGACCATGGGCATCCTTGGGTCGATTTTGGGACCCCATTGAGCCACTCGGTAGTGACAATGACAATTTGGATTAATTAATTTAATGTAAAGACAAAATTGACATTAACAAAAATCTTTTAGTAATTAATTTTTATAAGGGGTTATATAAATTATATTTTATACTATAAATATTAATTAGAAATCTAAAAAAATTTCCGACATAATGATTTTTTTTAATAAATTAAATTATTTATGACACAATAATGATGTAGTATTTACCTCATTAATAAATGGTTTAAATAAATAAGATTATAATGATTAAAATATTTTCCAAAACATGTCCAATTCTGATTGGATGATATTATTTCGACCATGAGTCATCTTATCTTCATCTTTAATGATTTTTGGACCATTTGAAATAGAAGATAAGTTTATAATAAAATAATATTTCCACACTTTCGAAAGGTGCCCCTCTCCTCCCTTATAAAAGGGCACCTCCTCCCTCTCCTCCTCACACCAATTTGAGCCTTGAATATCGGCCAACCCCTTCCCATTTAACTTCCTCAATTACTTAGAAACCTACTAGAGGTACTGGTCTTATCAAAAGACAAACTCTAGTGCCTTAAGAGAAAGTTTAAAGGAGGAACTTCGAGAAAGAGGTAATACCTTCTACCGTTTTCTTCAAGTTCCATTCTTCTTCTACTCCCTATTCATTAGTTGTTTTATTATGAGGTAATAACAGAAGTATCCCTCATATACTGATATGTTATTATAAATATTAAACAACCCTATTTCACCTCTTATCCATCCTATGAAAAACAAAATCACCGCGCGTGCGTACGTACGGAATACCGTCTCCACGCCGTGGTGTAATTTGTTTTCCACCACCACCTTACTTGGATGGGTATAATGGTGTAAAGAATAAATATATATGATTATTGAAAAGTGATATTGATTCTGAAATAGTATACATACGCTTCAATACAATTCGACGATCATGGGAATGATATCATCGCTCGTGCGTACGTAAGACCTACCGTCTCCACGATGTGATGCGACTCGTTCTATATGATCTTCATTGAATAATGATTATATAAATGAATTTAATGAATGAATATGATATATATTACACTAATACCATTCTTTAAATGATTTATCTATATCCTATAAAGCGGAATAAGAATTTATTTGACAAAACACGCATAATAACAAAAAGTAATAAACACATGAATAACAAGTAGTAATGAAATATTACTAAAAGAAGCTAATAATATGACCATATATGATATCATAATAATAAATATGATTCTTTAATAAGTCAATGAAATTATTTAAATCATTATACAGGAGTTTCAGACAAGTACAAAGCAAATCAGACATAAGGTAAGGGAAAATATCACAATCTTATTTTTATCCAAGATTGTTTATACTTTGGTATTTACTGGGGGGTATTTTATTATCCACATCCATTTTTCCTAAATATGTAATATTATTTCCATACACCTACAATTTTTTAAATCCAATTTTACCCTTCGGTGAGTTTTTATTAAAAGATATGAAAGGAATCTTTTGTCGTTTTTCGTACGAGGTGCTTTTTGACATTTCCAACAAAAGTACGAGAAGAATGTTTTTAACTTATATGGGATGAATGGATTTTTTTAAAACATTATTTCCAAGAAGAATCCCTTACAAGTTTTCATGTTTATTTTTAATCAACATCATTTAGTTTAGAATTGTATGACATGTTAAGAAAGGAAAAGTGTTTTTGAAGTAGAAAGGATATTTTCCTCAAGAATGGAGTTCAAGTGTTTTATCAAAATTATTTTCCATCTAAGATAATAAAGGGTTATATTTCGATACCTATTATTAAATTGATTTGATTATGTTGTGATGGAATTATTTTTATGAATTCCTTTATCTTATATGAATTGTGTTACGATGTCATGATGTTTAAGATTCCCATTTTTATTACATGGGTTATGCTATGATGTATGGTTTATGATTTTGTGGCACACATAAGAATTGTATAATTATGAGATGGGTGGGACCTATATCCCCCTCCAATGCATTGGTTAAAGATTTTATATCTCATGAGATAGACATGGCTGAAACGGCAGGTTAAACTAGTTCAGTGAAACAGGACTGAAACGAGGAGTGAACTCGGTTCAGAAATGGACATTGTCCACTAAGATAGTCTTGGAAATGAGTCTTGAATACTAAGAAATGATTTTCTATGATTATGTGTGTATTCCAAAAAGTTTCATGTTTTATGTTATGATTATTGGGATTACATTTCACTACTATGATTTATCCCATGTTATGAAATTATGATATCTTTTGCAAGTTAAGATTTCCAAAAGTTATGTTCTTATGTATATGATGTGATTGATATTTCTATTTTTTACCTTTACTGAGCATTTGAGCTCACCCTTTTTTATGTTTTATTTCCCCAGGTCATGAAGAAGGTTATTATGTAAGATATGCCAAAAGGGACTCTAGATATGATGAAATAAATGGGAGGAAAAGTAGATGCTTTATGAACCAGTTGTTTATGTTTCCGAGTTTCTAAAGACTCTATATCTATACGGTCCATTCCTAGTTTTTTTATATGTTGTAATAAGTGTGATTCAATTTTGAAGTATTAACCATGTATGTAAAGTATGGGTCGTTATAGTTATAGTACCAGAGCTGCTATAGTACCACCACCGCTACCGTACCTCTGCCACTATACTGTCATAGAAACTATAGTTTTTTTGCTGCAACTGTACTACAATAGTTCCATATTAAAGTTCTTTTATAGTACCCTGAAAATTCTCCCCTTCCGGGATTCTATCATGTGTCTTCTGTATTCCATGTTGGAGCCTATACCACTTGGGTACAAGCTCGTTGGCATATAGCGTTGCATGATTGGTGATTTCATGGATATTTGTATACTCTGTTACCTCATGATTCCAAAAAATAATTTTCTATTTATATCACCTATACTATTAAAATTTATGGTTAGATAATATAAAAATCATTATGTTTATTAAAACGTTAAATAATTTAGAAATGAATTGGGTTTTGAATGATACTTTCTAGAATTTTCTTTAAAAGATAGAACTCCTAAATTATTAACATTAAACCTTGTATAGTCTCGGTGGTTGGATCCTTCAAATAATTTTTCTCTCATACTACTTTTCCCTTGGGGTATTTGTAGATTTTTTTGAAGGATACTATTAATGGGAAGGGCATATTGTAGCAAATAATGTTCCCTTTCAGTCTTTTCCTTCAGATCAAGTTGTTTTAGAGGGGAAAATTGGTCACATGGGGACCGGTGTTATTATATGATTTAAACAGTTATGGTTTTTTCAGTTAGAAAGGTTTTTTGGGTGTTTTTTCTCCTATATTTCCACATTGAACTTCAATCTTATGTCTTGATTTGTTAATATTAGATACTTGTTCTATTTACATACTTCATCGCACCATGTGACAACCAGATCATGTATATAGTATGATGGATCATAGTGGGTCTCTTACAATTTTGTTTCAAAGGAAAGGATCAACCTGGAGTGTGTAAACACTACCTCTATTTTGTTTTGTGTCTTCGGTAGATAAGAGTTAGGAAATTTCTAATTGAAATAGTATGTGTGGAAAAGGGTCTTGGCCGCTCACTGATCTTACTAAACTCAAATTCTTATCTGTGGATAGGGACTGTTTAATAGGGTTAAGACATGGAATTTAGGGTCATTTAAATTAATTATATAGTATGATTATTTCAATTGACTTATTTATGATGGAAATTCATTTCTTTGATAGGAAGTCATAGTTTCTTAAAATTATTTTTTATTGAGATTATATGAATTTTGAAATTGGACCTATTATTTTTGTAGTGTTCTAATGGTCTAAATTATTATTATATTTTTTTATTATATAATACCTTTGATAAGATATCTTCACAATCCAAGAGATGAAGCTCAGAGTAATGTTCTATAGATGAATCTTCTAGTGGAACCATCTTGGGTAGAAGTTGTATTCTATTGTATTTTGACAATAGGTCAAGTTAGTGTTTGAAACCTAGGCCATGTGATATATCATGGAACTGATTTTACTAACAAAAATCTACCTAACATCTTTAGTGACAACAGACAATTGTAATTTGAGAAGTGGCTTCTGTGGATTGATAAATTTTTTGATTTTGTTATGATTTATGGAGACTCCAAGGTGGTTTTTCTACATACATACTCGAGGGACCGGGAAAGTGATAGTGAGACTCTATTTTTAATGATATGTTTTACGAACACCTTCCCTGGGATTATTTAAAAAATTATTTAATCAAATGTTTACCCTGAGATGTTAACCACCGAAAATTCGTGGGATTTTATAACCTTGGAGTAAGCGAAGCCTACTATTTTGTAAAATTATATTTGTTTCTTAAGAAGTTTCATCTAGGAATAAAGATTTTAACTATATATTACCTGAAGTCATATATGATTGAGTTGCAACTGAGTCCTGATATTTAGTTAATTTTGATTATT
This sequence comes from Viscum album, assembly GCA_963277665.1. NCBI lineage: Eukaryota > Viridiplantae > Streptophyta > Magnoliopsida > Santalales > Viscaceae > Viscum > Viscum album. The sequence goes on from OY728150.1 coordinate 1,849,667,270, forward strand.
ATATTCCTTCAGACCATTGTGGAGGTGGTTGAAAATACGTTTTGGTTTAGTTATACATAGATGGGAATAAATGTTTGGGTGGAGATTCTGTTGGTAGAGTTGTTAGCCATAATGTATCTTCTGTAATGAAAAGGAAATATAAGGGTGGCCAGTTCTCTTCGAGACCAGTTACATGTGCTTCAGCATGAAAACTATATAATATTTTCTATCATGGTGGGTATTCTTTCATACAACATCTAATAGTATAGATGTACCCCAGACTTGTCATCGTTGTGGATTTTCAATCCATCTAAATAATTTCTGATAAAATATGTTTGAGGTTTGTAAGGAAGGATCCAATTTTACCAATGGTTTCCATGTTCATACTGATGATTCTAAGGGTGTTGGGTAAAATCCTCAATCCATGGGGGTGTTCATTTGGATAGTACTAAACATCTATATGCGAATTATTTTGTTCATGATGTGTCTAATGTAGGTAAAGAATATATTATTTATATGATCTTTATTTCATAATCAATGGTGCCAAATTTGTTTGATATAGTCGATACACACTCTTTTATATCATCAATGTTTGTTAACATTTTGGGTTTGTATTTGGAACTTATTTATTCCTTATTGGATCTTTCAACAGCTTTGGTGATTAGTTTTAAACAAGGTTTAAGTGTCCCACATGTTAGGCATTTATAGAAAATATTGAATTATAATGTGAATTCTTGTTTCTTGATGTTGACATGGTTGAATTGATTATTGGATTAGATTAGATTATTACTATTAAGGCCTAGATAGATTGTTATTTATGATGGATACAGTTCATATCTTTCGATGTGGTCATTTATGTCTTCTAGGGTGAGTGTGACTCTAGATCATAAATGGAAGGCTATGTTTCTCCTTACGTTGAGTTAATATTGTGTCAATTTTTTGTGATGTTTCCTAATGTGGTTGAATCTTTTTTTGGTGGTAAACTTCCTATAATGTGGATTGTGTAGATTGAGGTCATTTCAGATGATTTTTCTAGTTTACCACCATAGATAGAGGTCGAGTTTTATATTGACTGACTACCTAGAATGGTGTCCATTTTATTACAATCTTATAGAATATCACATACTGTGTGGGTGGAACATATGGTTTAGCTAGAGGATCTAGAGGCTAATTTATTTATTCCTCAAAGTGTGTCACTGTGGGAATCTTTGGTCGGGTTTTCCTAAAATGCAGATGTCAGTCTTATACATTGTGTTGACTCTCTAAGGATAAATCTAATTAATATTAAGAATATATATCATTTTCCTAGTATTGATGATTTTTTTACCAGTATAGAGGGTGTGTTCGTATTCAATGATTGGCCTTTGTTCAAAATACCACCAATCGAGATTCCAAGAAGAGTATATAACTAATATATCATTCAGATATAAGTATGAAAATTTCATGTTTCTAGAAATTCTGTTCATTCTCTATAATGCCCAATCAGTGTTTACGGATTTGATGAGCTTTATTTTTCATTGGATTTTAGACTCATTTATTATATTGTTTGTTAATTATATTTCGGTATTCTCCATTTTATAGGTTTATTATAGGGAAATTTTTTATATCATTACTTAAACATTGAAGGAACATTGTCTTTATGTATATCATTATAAATGTTATATTTTGATCATAAAATTAAATTGCTAGTTCACGTAAAATCTGAGAGTGAAATCTCATTGGATCCTAAGTTGATACATGCATTAATTTACATGGATTAGCCTAGATTTTGGTTTCATATATGAAGATTCATGGTTTTTTCTTGGCACTATTTATAGTTTGTAAAAGATTTATCCAAGATCGCATATTTGAAGACTTCTTTAACATGTAAGGGTGTAATGATTGAGTGGAAAAACATATGTTAGAGGTCATTTGACATGTGGAATATGAGGTTTACTTAAACTCCATTTTTTTCATTGGGAACCAAGATTTTGTATTGATTTTTTTAGTGATGCTTCTGGAATGTGTTTGGGAAGTTTCTTGATTCAGGGGAAACGGGTGTTGGCCTATAGTTCATGCTAGTTACCATAATTAGAAAAACTAACATACCATAAAATTATCATTTTTTTCTCTATAGTTATTAGTTTATAGTGTATTTAGATCATATGATCCTAAGATAAATTTTTATTAAGAGAGATCTGAACATTCAACAATGATTCTGGGTGGAGTATCATTAACCTTTTAATTTATATATTGCATACACTCTTGTGAAAGTAAATGAGATATCTAGTGCACTGAGATAAATTTCCCCGATAGAAGAACCAAATGAATTAGTTGAAGAGTGGTATCTTATGATTTTTTGCTGATATGATCTTAGGATAATAATTGGTTGGTGGATAGGCTTTATTGGCTTTGATAAAAGTTGACTCATCTTTAGATGATTTATTTCTACTCAAGAAGGTGATAGACAATGACATCCAATTCTGTAATGAAATACATTATTTGGTGGATACACAGTTGGGTAGTATTTTTCTTTTAGTTGAACTTTTTTTCTTCTTTAGTATGTTGGTTTTTCTGTTATTATTGAGGCAGGAGTTGTTAGATATTGGTAATTGGTCTTATTGATGTATACACACATAGACTACCAAGATGTATCCTAACATGAGAATTCAGTATTGATATTATGCATAAGGCCATATATTACAGATTCTGTATCATTTTGTATTTTTTTTCAAATAATTAAGGTAGAACACTATACGCCTATTGAATTTTTGTATCTCTTATGCATTCAATCGTCGAATTTGCATGCAGGTTTTATGGATTTCACCTTTTGGTTACCATAGATTCCAAGTGGGAAGGATTATATAGCGGTGTTCATTGAAAAACTCCTCAAATCAATGAATTTATTATCTATTTTGGAGAAGATGACAGTGGGGAATCTTGGATACATTTATATCTGATAGATTGGGAAAATTTATGGGGTTCCCTCTAAGCTTGTATCTGATAGGGATCTATGTTTCACATCAATTTTCTAGAATGTTTTGATGGAGGAGATCGGTTAAATATTGGTTTTGTAATGGATTATTACTTATAGATGGATGGATTTATATAGGGGATATATGGGTTCGTCAAGACATTCTCCTTGATTGTGTTCTTGATTTTAGAGGATCTTAGTAGAATCATTTTTCTCTTGTTAATTATTCCAATAAAAATTGTTTTATGACCTTGATTAGTATTCCTTGCTCTAATTAATTTTAAAATCAGTAATGTATACCTCCTTAAGGTGGTTATATTTGGGACAGAAGACATTAGTTAGGTTGTGTCTCATTCAGGATACAACATAGAGGGTGCACTTTATAAGGGCCTAGCCTTAAACATTACATAATCTTGAATTAAGTTAATAATTCACATTGAGAATATTTTTAGGTTTATAGCTTTAGAGAATTATGTCATAACCTATACATTACATCAAAAATATTACAGAGTAGACACTTCTACTCAGTATACATTTTTTTATAAAATAATTACTATGGATAAAAGGATTCATCTTTAGTTTTATGTTTTAGATCGTTTGACTTTTCCTTGATATCATCCTTGAGCCTATTCATCTTTTAGTCCTGTGAAAAACACTTCAAAAACATGGGATGAGAATACAAATCTTAGTAAGGATTATAAAACATATAAATAAAACTTTATTCCATCAATTCATACCTAGTATAAGATCTTTAACATACCTCATGAAATCGTAAAATTTTTGAATAACACATAGAAATCATAAATCATAAAGGTTACTTATGTCATCCATATCATAACTACATTGTAGATATCACATCTACACAGGGAGTTACATTTGGAATAACCATATCTATATATTACCAAAATCTCTTTGGGGAAACATTAACATTTACCTCTGTCATGGTATCCAATGCATTGTAGAGCTATCTCGAGCTCTCCTGCACTAGGTTTATCACGGAACCACCTGTATACGTAATCAATTCCAAAGATCCATAATATATAAATAAGAAACATAGAGGAAAGCTAACACTTCCACATTTCATTCACAATATATCATTTTAATATATTGACATAACCAATCCTTTATAAAAACCATTTTCAATAAAAAACAGATAAAAGATTATATGGTATTTACTTTCCTTTTAAAAACATAATGGCTTGTCATGTAAGGAAAATATCAAATAACACTCGCGGTGGCGGAAAAGTAGTTGTCACTGCATACGTTAAAAAGAAACATTAATTTTTGTCCTTTAGTAAAATTGTTTATATAAAAATTATTCCCTTTGATTGTGATGAAATTTCAAATGGGTGTATACACCATATAAAATAATGTCGTGTATAAATCAAAATATGCCTCAATGAATGGTTATTGAGACAAAGTCCCTTACCTCATGTCTGATTTGACTCTTTTATTCTTCAATCTCATGAAAAATAAAATAAAGTTAATTTATACTTTACTAAGATCATTTTTAATGTATATTATTCTTTTTATATCACTTATCTCAATGTTATAAACATTTTATAATCATTTTAGTTAATAACAGTCGTTTTGTCGATATTTGGTACTTGAGTGAAAAATGAACTTCTTATAATTAATAGATATTCATGTGTTAAAAATTCCAGTATCTCAAGAATGATATTAATAATTTAGATATCATATATATAATATATAACTAGTATATATATGTATTTGTAATAGTACATAACATTTGGAGGTATGAAATGAAATGCACCGTTCATGGAGACGTTACGTCTTACATACGCATGAATGCTACATTCATTTAAATTTCATATTTAATGGAATGAAAACTTAATTATACATAGGTATATTATAATTCTAGTATAATATCATATATATAATTTCATTAACTCCATCCTATATACGTTCCACGTATGGCATGAATGAGTCATATCACTTTGAGGGGGTGGTAGTCCGCACGTCCTCCAATGAAATTATCGCATTTACCCATTATGGAAACCTTAAGGGTATGATATAAATGAAAAATAAAGAACTATAGAGAAAATATGAATAGAATACATATCACGTATAAGTATATTTTCATCATAATGACCACCATGAGAGGCGGTTGGAGATATTTGAACAATCATTGTTTCGTGAGGCAGTAGTTTGTCTTCCACCGAAACAGTATATTCATATCCATTAGATGGAGGTGTGTGGAAGTTAAGTTTGAATACATATAATAACAACAAACTAGTATATTTATGATAGTAGTTTTGTTTTAAAATAATGGAATAATGGGTGTCTAGGGGTTGGAGAAGTAAAATAAAAGATAGAATTTAAGAGGAGACGTTACATTTAAATCGGGTAACTCCCTTTGGTTGGAACCAAAAATAATTCTTGAAGTGCCTTATACTGAAGGTATGGCTTCTAGGAGTAAGAGGGGTATGTAGGGAGCTTAATTGAGTAGATTTTTGATGATCCAAGGGTCTTTAGAGGTTTGAGTAATGGGTTAGAGGTGATGGATTTTTATAAGGGGAGGAGGGGCTCTTTTGGAATGTTTGAAAATATTATTTTATTATATAAATATTTTAATTTTATAAAATTATAAAACATATTTAATTCAAATATAAGATGAATATTGTTTGAAATAAAATCATATAATAATAATTGGATAGGTTTTAGATATTTTTTTACATTTTATAATCTCATTTATTTAAACCATTCATTAATAAGGTAACCACAACATCATCATTGTGTCATAAATAATTTGATTTATTTGATGTATAAAATTTATAAATAAAATAACATGATAGAGGAAATATTTTAAATTTTAAATGAATATTTATAGCCGAATATATATGATATATAACTATGTTTAAAAACTGATTTACTCAAAGATATATGTTTGTGTAATTTTTTTCATTACTTTAAATTAATTAATATATAGTGTCATTATCACTCCTAAGTGGATCCATGGGGTTCCAAAATCGACCAAAGGATGGAAATGGTCAGACATGAATCAACCAATAGGATTAGAACACCTGTTATTGTAATTTATATTTATTATAATAATATTTTTTTACCCATATTTACCAGATTTACCCTTTAACCAAGGTAAATAAAATATTTGAAGAAGTAAATATTCTTAATGTCAAAAAATAAAAGTTACATATTTAAAAAATTTCTACCTCCTAATTATATATATGGAATAAATATTTCCAAATTAAAAACACTGAAGTGGCATATATTAATTTAAAATTAATTCTCATTGTCAAAACAAAAAAGGTGTTTTTAAGAAATAATAACTATTAAAAGATTGACACTTGTTTATGTCTAATTTTGAAGTGAAATTACTTCCAATGACCAGAATTTGAATAAATGGTAAAAAAGTAATCTAATTTAACTTTAAAAAAAATTAAAAATATAATCTAACCATATAAATATATTTGATTAAAATTCAATTTTGAATTTAAATACAATATTTTTAACTACCATTAAAAAAATAAACATCACTAGAAAATAACAAAATTTCATCAAAAGTAAATTTTGATGTCCGGAATCTAAAAAATAATATTATTTTTCAAATGGAACATATAAAAGTGACAAAATCTATATTTAAAAATGGTTCTCTATCAAAAGGCTGTAAATCATCTCCTTAAAGAATATTAGAGTATTTTTCTTTAATTTGGATTCTTTCTTATTTTAATCCTCTAAAATTTATTTGATTATTTTAAAAACATTTAACCAAATGTAAAATCATATTACAGTTATTTATGATCATTCCCTCCATTACAACGACTAGGCGTTAACTACCATTTAAAATAATAATATTATTATATTACTTTTCGGTATAATTAAATGTTGTGTGCAACATAATATTTCGGAGAAATACATTGTTGAGTGTTGAGTACGTTATAAGACATACAATCCCCTTTAATGTAAAATTAATATTTAATTCTCAAATATTATTAAATATGAAAATTTCATATTCATTATTTACCAGGGATGTTATATCATTTCCCCATTTTGGGAACTATTTTCTCACTATTTTATTCACTTATCAAATAAATTGTGGTATTTATCCCTCATATCATTCTTAGATTCCCATGTTGCCTCTTCAATCATTTGATTTTTACAAAAAACCTATACATGATAAATTTCATTATTTCCCAACACTTTCTCTCTTTGGTCAAAAATCTAGACTAGTTGTTCCTCATAAGTGATAATGGTTCCAACTAAACTACCTCTTGACTCGAAACATGAGGTGAATCTAGAAAATACTTTCTCAACATTTAAACATGAAAAAAATTGCATACCTGGGATAAAAATGGATGTAAAGACACTCGGTATGAAATTGATGCAACTTTCTCAAGGATTTCATAGGGTCCAATGAACCTCATACTCAAATTTCCCTTCTTGAAAAAATGCATCACACTTTTCCATGGAGAAACTTTGAGAATGACATGATCACCTAAATCAAATGAAATATCTTTTCTCAAGTTATCTGCATAAGTATTCTTCCTGCTCTAAGTTGTTCTCATGTTATTTTGAATCAGTTGAACCTTTTCTGCCATCCCTTTTACCAGTTCTGATCCCATCAAATTCCTTTCAAAAACTTCATCCCAAAAAGCTGAAGTTCGAAACTGCTTCCCATATAATGTCTCAAATGGAGCCATATGTATACTAGAATGAAACTATTATTATATGAAAATTCAAAAAAATAATGATGTTTTCCCCAACATCCCAGGTAATCTAGTGAACAAGTAAATAGAATATCCTCCAAGGTTTGAATTATTCATTTGAATTCCCATCTGATTGCGGATGAAATGTTGTAGTAAAATTTAATTTATTACCAAACGACTTCTAAAAGACTTTCCAAAAGGTATAAGTAAAACTAGGATAATTATCAGATAAAATGGAGGGGGGAACTCCATTAAAACTGACTATCTCTTTAACATACTACTGAGAAAGTTGATCTAGAGACAATGTATCTCGGATAGGAAGGAAATGAGAAGATATTTTCAATAGATTAACAATAACCGAGATTGCATTATTACCTCAATATGTTTTCGGTAATCCCACGTCAAGGTCCATGGATATATTTTCCCATTTCCAATTAGGCACCAGTACAGAACGAAGAATCCATTTCGGTAACTGTCACTCTACTTTAACCTGTTGAAAAGTCAAACACTTCATAGTAATGTTAGCAATATCTCTTTTCATTCCATCCCACTAGTAATAATTCTGAAGCTCTATGTACATCTTAGTACTTCTTGGATAAATTGAAAACGGAGAACTATGAGCTTCACATAAAAACTATTTAATTAACTGTGAATAATAAGGCACACATTATCTCTTCCAAAACCTCAAAAAAAACTTTATCAAAGTTAAATTCATGAAACATAAACTTCTAAACCAACACAACATTTTCTTGTAATTAATTGTCTTCCATCTGCCCTTGCTTAATTCTGTCTGATAGTGTTAGGACCAATAGGGGCTTATATACCCTGAGAGAGTGTGTGTGTGTGTGGGGGGGGGGTGAATCAGGGTACGGATATTATTTTTCGAAATTAATCCTGTATATTGACCTCTTTATTACAATGGTCACTTATTTTCACTTGTGTGTTAATTATGATCACTTATTTTTCTTCTTTATCTGATGATGGTGCTTTGAATTCAATGAAGGGAATCAAGCAGGCAGACACAAGGATTTTTACCTGGTATACCCTCACAGGGCTACGTCCAAGGAGCATACAACGACGATGTGTCACTATACCAAATCCACTAAGGCTCACTGAAAATAATTTTTACAACGTTCGGGACAGATCACTTCTATTCCCAGGCTCACTGCCTTTACAATGTTTAGGGTCATCTCACTGCTTTCCCAAGGGTCACTCTCTGTTTCTCTCTCTCTGGCTCACTTCCGGTGGAGAGGATCACCTTCTTCCTCTTCATTTTCTCACTGCTCTGGAATGGATCCACTCACAGTTTATAGACCTGTTGGTCTCTTCATTATCTCTAATGAATACATCATATGTTGTAAGTAGATGCTCTTTTGAATTCCAGCTTTCTCCCGTAGATGAATCTCTCTTTGCACCAAAGGTATTGGGAAATCTTCCAGCTTTTGCGCAGCCTCGGAAATACGGGAGTTCTCCAAAAACACCTGGAACTCTTCTCCTATCCCGGTGCACAAGTCCCAAAATGGCACGCATGTCGTTGGCACACAAGTCAAAACTGGTGCGAAATTGTACCTCAACCACTTCCGCGACACAACCTTCTTCAACTCCAAACTTGCGCGACGCACCTCCATTTATGCCAAAACTGATTTTAGCATGAAAAAAACAACCAGTGAGCAAATAACATCCGGCGCACAACTTATACTTGCGCGACCACACACAACTTACGTGGACCACCAAACTTGCACGACGAGAGCTCTGATTTTTCTAAGTGTTGAAATCTGCACCAAATGAGGAGGGGTCGACCTATATTTATAGGTGTTTGGACACCCTGCGCGGTGGCACCCAAGTCTTCCTTTGGCGTACATGTTTTGGCATGAAATTATTCTTTCCCCCTAGACACTTGTGTGACCAACTCAAAAACATGGGTTCCCCTTCTTCCTTTTACATATTTTGAGGATCTTACCAAGAAGAACAAATGGAAAAAGTTTCCAATCCTTCTAGGCACTGGCGCACAAGTCCTTCATCGGCACGCAAGTCACTTGCATGACCTACCCAATAATTGAGATCCCATTTTCCCTTTGTCATTTTTTGATGTTCTAATCTTGAAAAAATTTGGCGCGCAAGTTTCCACACCTTCAAGTACACAGCATGCACGTCCCTTTTCCAAAAAATGGTGCCACCTTGTATCTGTTTTTTTTGTACCACCTCCAGATCATCCATTCCTTTGTCGAAGTTCTTGAATCAAACATTGATCATTAACCATAGCTCTTAAACTCGACATGCCACCATGAAATCCCCTTTGTCCAAAAACATGAATGTAATGGTTTTCTTTGTCAAAAATAACAACACAGATGTTCACTTTTTCAACAAACACAGTCACCTCAAAAATGCTTCAATGATACCTTGAGGGATTGTTTCCCAACAATCTCCACCTTTCGGTTTGTTGAAAACTCTTCCATAAAAAGAAACATCATTAATTATTCAGCAACCATTCGCCAATTTCGATTCTGATAGAGATCAAGGATTTACTCAACACATACTCTAAGACCACATGAGCAATGTTCGACGTGAGAAACAAGAGTAAATGAAACGTTCATTAGTGAATCACTTAAACTCTAACATCCACTTTTGACTCCAAACAGATACCAATTTTTTATAATATTATTGCTGCATCACAAACCATTCTTCTGCTTTTATCACGATCCTCAGCTGTCATGATATTTATTCTTTGATCGATCACATCTAGCATCGTCAAATTTAATACTCTCCCCCTTTCTCATTGCTCTCCCTTTAGCTGTTCCACCTGTCAGCTTCTCCCCATATCATTCATGATATATCAAATAGCCACACTGTCCCCCTTGAACAATCACTATTTTATAGTTTATGACAGAGTAGAGAATATATATCATCACATTAGGGAAAACACATCATACCTCGGGGAGAGTGGGTGAGGGTGTTTTACATCCACACTATTTCAAGTTCAGGGGGTTGACTGAACTCTTAGATCCAGTCGATGCTTCTAAAAATCTTCCTTGGGTAAGGCCTTTATCAAAATGTCTGCAACCTATAGTTCTATAGGTACATACTCCAAATTCACGATTCCTTGCTCAACTTTCTCCTTGATAAAATGATACTTTATCTCAATGTGACTTTTCCTTGAGTGATGGATAGTATTTTTGCTAAGATTTATAGCACTTGAGTTATCAAACTAGATTCTGATCGGAAACTTCACTTCAACACCCATGTATTTGAGTTGTTTCTTTATCCACAATAATTGTGTGCATGTTTGAGTGTCCTCAATATACTCAGTTTCTGTAGTTCACAATGAAATGCAATCTTTCTTATTGCTAAGCCAAGAAATACACAATCCACCAAGCTAGAATTCAGCTCCTGATGTTGATTTCCTGTCATCCGCTGAACCAGCCTAGTCTGCATCAGTATATCCCAATAACTCTGTCTGATATTTGTCATTATATTTCAAGACGAATTCCACCGTGCCCTTGTTATACAGAAATATTCTTTTCACTGCAAGCATGTGGCTTTCCTTGGGATTACTCTGATATCTTTCTTCTTGGCATGTGGCGAAAACAATGGCAGGACTTGTCACAGTTAAGTACAATAGACTTCCAATGATTTTCCTGTATTCTGTGATGTTTACTGCCTTTCCATCCTCATCTTTATAAAGTTTCATTCGAGTAGCAACCGGAGTCTTCATCTCCTTGTAATTATCCATTAAAATCCTTCTTAAAACCTCTATGGAGTATTTTTATTGATAAATGAATGTTCCATTCCTTCCTTGTGTCACATGTAGTACAAGGAAAAACATTAGCTCTCCAATCATTGACATCTCAAACTCACTTTTCATGAAGTTGGAAAACTGTCTACATTGAGCTCCATCTAATCCGCCAAAAATTATGTCCTCAACATATACCAACCCCATCATCCTTTGATTTCTGTTATTTCTGAAATAGGGATTTTAATCAAATCCTCCTCGCTGGAAACCAAGCTTCTTCAAGTACTAATCAATCCTTGATTACCATGCCCTTGGTGCTTGTTTCAGCCCATACAATGCCTTCTTCAGTCTGTAGACCTTGTTCTCATCCTCATGAATGAGAAAACCGTCTGGATTCTCAATATACAGTTCCTCCTCCAGTACCCCATTCAGAAATCTAGATTTTATGTCCATATGGAACACTTTGAACTTTCTTTGTACTACTATGGCTAAAAATAATATGATTTTCTCCAGCTTTTCAACCGTTGTAGATGTCTCATCAACATCAATTCCCTCTACTTGGGAGGACCCTTTTCACACTAGTCATGCTTTGTTTCGAACCACTACACCATATTTATTCATCTTATTGCGATAGACCCATTTAGTCTAGATGACATTATTATCTTATGGTCTCGAAACAATCTCCCACGTCTAGTTCTTCTCAATCTGATCAAGCTCTTCATTCATTTCCTAAACCCAGTTTTCTTCTTCAGTTGCATTAGTAAAGCATTTGAGCTCATCCTAAGATAGAAAAGATTTCTATTGCAGTGACTTCATTCTTCTTTTCTGAACTGGAGCTGTCTGATCAGAAATGAAATTCTCCCTATCAATTTCAGATCGACTCTTTGGCTTTTGTGCAGATAAGGATTTTACTTCCTCGTACTCACCATCAATATCTTATTCTCAATCAACTTCAGCCACTTCTTCTCTCCCTGAGTCTCATACCACTCCCTCACTTTTAACTGAAAACTTGTCACTATGTGTTGCTTCTTGTCTCCCAATAATTTTTCATAAACATAAACATTCATTATCTCATTGAGATCTTTCATCTGATTAGGATATAGAGTGATCCCCCTATGTTATGCAACAATTCTCGGGATTAGGCCCACCTTTTAGACCCACAGACATTATTCTTCTCCTGCATCATCTATTCTCATATTCCATTGGTAATTGAGCCATTAAAAATATATCTAAGCCTACTGAGTTGGCCCTCGGTGTAGGAAACAAGAGACAAAGTCAATAACACAATCACTTCCTATTGTGCTCTTTTTCTACATTTCTCATTCAAATTTTGGTACCTGATTTGAGAAAATCGAAACTCTGAAGCATATAACTTCTCTAATTTGCATCTTTAGATGCCACTTCCCCTTGGATCGTATCTTCTTAAAACCTAAAACACTTGAATCATCAATTAAAAACATTTATATACATAGAAAGAGGGGTTATTTCTGGAATCCTCAAGGTGAGGATTGTGGTTGATCCTGATGGGTTAACCCATTGATTCTTTCTTGTAGAGCATAACACTCCTTCCTTGCTTCTTCTAGCTGCCTGGACAACTTCAACTACTCTGGACATATGACTAAGCATTCGTTACCCACATGCTGAGCCTTTTTATGATATGTATATTCTGCAGGACTGGCCTTTCTCACCATTTAGGGTGTAAACCCACTAGTTCACATTTACATCTTTGATGTACCACCAATATTCCTCTTCCCTTTATTCCATCTTGGGGTAGGAATCTCTCTGTTTACAATCATCCCTTTCTTCTTCCCCCATTGTAGGGTTCTTTATCTTTCCTCCACTTCTCGCTGCAGAACACGACATGCGAATTTTTCAATGCATTCATTGTTCATCTTTCTTTTATCAGATAACTGAGTCACCACATTCTTTTTCACTGGTGGTGGGTCCTCCACTGATCGTACATTATTCTTACTCACAGGTGTAGTATTTTCTCCCTTTTTCCTCCAGATTATTTCATGTTCTTTCTTAGAGAGCTGTTGTGAGTATGATAGAGGAGATGACTGATACAACTTTCTTTCAGATCCATGTGATTCCCATGAGGCTCTAATCCTATTCTTCAACTTACCACTTTGTCTCCCATTGCATGATTTATCATTATACACCAATAGAGTCAGGAATATCTTTCCAAATCCCTTTTCCTTTCCTGCTTTCTTCTTGTGACATTGTCTTTCCAAATTCCCATGATCAGAACATATAAAACATTTTCCATCAAAGTAATACCTCGTCTTGTTATCTCTATGCCAGGATGTTGATTCATCTTGAGTACTTCCTCTGATATTGAGCTCCTGAGCTTCCTGACACATACTCATAATGTGTCCCATTCTTCCACGGAAATAACATCTGATGAATGTTTTCCTCGGAGTGACTCTTCTCTCTGATTTCTCATAATGCTTATTCTCATTCTCTGATTTATTACAGTTTCTATCTTCACAGCCTGAAATATATTCCTTAGCCTCTGAACAGATGCTTGATTTGTGTCCATGAATCCCACAGAAATAGCACATGTCATTACTACTTCTTGTAACTGTCCTTTTAGGAATTTCTCCAGCACCTATAGGATTTTCACCATTTCTTGGACTATTCATAGCTTTCTTTCTGTCATGAATAGCAGGGGATTCATCAAATCCAATACCGGTTTTCCCCAAACTACATGGACTTTGAGCTGAGAAATTATGATGTTGTTTCTCCATAGAAATAGAATATTTATTCTTCATTTTATCATCACTTGTTGAAGGATAATCAAATAGTAAGTGCAAGGCATCCTTTATTTTAGGCCTTCCTCTACCATTGGATTTATCTACTTCCTTCTTTAATGATTATAGCTCTTCTTCCAACTTTTGAATATTCATATCATTTGATTCAATATTGGCATTAAATTCTCTTTTGATATTCTTTCCACAACTCATCTCATCTTCCAGTTCTTGTGTTAGCCTTTCTACCATACCACTTTGATCCTTTAATTTTAATTTTTCTTGAGAAACAAATTTAGGGATAAATTCATTCTCTTGTTAGAGCCTTTGATTCTCTTGAACTTCTTCATAAAACTGTGCGACTAGATTATCAATTCTAGCTTTCAGATTCCAAAACTCATCTGACATTTGATTCTCTTCATAATCATTAGACTTCTTTTCCTTTCATTTTAGCCATCTTTTGTAGTTCTTCACTTTGAGAATCATTCTTCTCCCTTATGTTAGTAGCCACATCAATAAGCCTTTGATTTAAACCTCTTAGATTTTTTATCTCAATTTCCAATACATGGATCTCGATATATTTAGATTTAACTTCTTATTCCAATTTCCGATCCAATTTCTTTGTCATGTTGACAACATCTACTGATGGCCTCCTTCTTATAACTTATTCATCATTAGTTATTTCAGTATCACTTTGATGTTCATGTACTTCACTCATTTATACATCATGATTGAGTGAATCAACATTTTTCTTATAAGATTCATCCCAACCTTCCTTCAGTACGCTATTTGATTCGTTAAGTTGAATCACACTTTTTCTATAAACACTTCCACACTGAGGGATATCACCTGACTTCTGATTCTTCTTTGATGTTTTTTCATTTTCCATAGTACACCGACATAAGAGCAGACTGATTCTTCAACCACACAGATCGACTATACCAAGTCAGAGAAAACAAATCTAATAAAAAAACCTTCCCTCTGATACCAATTGTTAGGACCAATAGGGGCTTATATACCCTGAGAGGGGGATGAATCTGGGTATTGATATTATTTTCTAAAATTTGTCCTTCCCCACTAGATCTTGACCTATTTATTTCAAGGGTCACTTTCTTTGAACTTGTTTGTTAATTATGATCACTTATTTTTCTTCTTTATCTGATGATGGTGCTTTTAATGCAATGCAGGGAAGCAAACATGCAGACACAAAGATTTTTTACTTGGTTCACCCTCATTGGGCTACGTCCAAGGAGCATACAACGACGATGTGCCACTGTACCAAATCCACTAAGGCTCACTTCCAATAATGTTTACAAAGTTTAGGATAGATCACTTCTTTTCATAGGCTCACTACCTTTACAATGTTTAGGGTCAGCTCACTTCTTTCCCAAGGGTCACTCCGTATTTCTCTCTCTCTGGCTCCCTACCATTGGAGAGGATCACATTTTTCCTCTTCTTTTTCTCACTGCTCTAGGAAGGATCCACTCACAGTTTATAGACCTGTAGGTCTCTTCATTATCTCTAATGAATACATCCTTTGTTGTAAGTAGATGCTCTGTTGAAGTCAAACTTTCACCCGTAGATGAATCTATCTTTGCACCGAAGGTATCAGGAAATCTTCCAGCTTTTTACGTAGCCCTGGAAAGACAGGAGTGTTCCAACAACACCTGGAACTCTTCTCCGAGACCAGTGTGCAAGTCCCAAAATGGCGTGCAAGTCTTTGGCGTGCAAGTAAAAACTGGAACGCAAGTCCACCACAACCACTTGCGCGACACAACCTTCTTCAACTCAAAACTTGGGCGATGCACCTCCTTTTACAGAAAAACAAATTTTGGCAGGAAAAAAACAACTAGGGAGAAACTTACATCCGGCGAACAACATATACTTGCGTGACCACACACCACTTGCATGAACAACACACATGTGCGACGAGAGCTCTGATTTTTCTATGTGTTGAACTCTGCACCGAATGAGGAGGGGTCGACCTGTATTTATAGGTGTTTGGACACCATGCGTGGTGGCGCGCAAGTCTTCCTCTGGCGCGCAAGTTTTGGCATGCAAGAATTCTGCCCCCCTAGACACTTGCGCGACCAACTTAAAAACTTGGGTGCCCTTTCTTCCTTTTCCATATTTTGATGATATGACCATGAAGGAAAAATGGCGCGCATGTTTCCAATCCTTCTAGGAACTGGCACCCAAGTCCTTCCTCGGTAGGCAAGTCACTTGCACGACCTACCCAATACTTGAGTGTCCCTTTTTTGAGTGTCATATTTTGATGTTCTGATCTTGAAAAACATTGGGCGCGCAAGTTTCCTCACCTTCATGTACACGGCGTGCAAGTCCCTTTGCCAAAAATGGCACCACCTTGTATTTTTTCTTTTTGTACCACCTCTAGATCATCCATTCCTTTGTCAAAGTTCTTGAATCAAACATTGATCGTTAACCAAAGCTCTTGATCTTGAAATGACACCATGAAATCCCCTTTTTCAACAAATTTTTATGTCATGGTTTTCTTTTTCAAAAATCACAACACAGATATTCACTTTTTCAACAAACACAATTACCTCAAAATGCTTTAATGATACCTTGAGGGATTTTTTACAAACATATAGAGATTATTTCACTGACACTAGAAAAAAAAGGAACTTCCTGCACCAACAACTTCTTTTCCAAGGTTCATCAAATATTTAAACAAAGCATCTTGTTCTGAATTCAGCAAGGTTAATGTGGCATTACATTTTCGAATCAAAGCATCAGCCACTTTATTTACTTTCCCTAGATGATAATAAATCATGAAATCATAATCCTTGGTCAATAGCCTCTATCTCTTCTATCACATGTTCAATTATTTCTGAGTAAATATATACTTAATACTTTTGTGGTTAGTATATATTTCACATTATAATACATAATGATGATGCATCTAAATTTTTAAAGACAAAACAAAAGTATCAAATTACAAATTAGGTGTACGGTAATTTAACTCATTAGGTTTCAACTGAATCAAATCATAACCAATTACATTATCATTATGCATTAGAACACAACCAATTCCTTTCAACAAAGCATCATTGTAGATAAAAAGCTCACAAATTCTGGAATTCAGTGCCAAAACTAGAGCATTCACCAATCTTCATTTCAATTCCTAAAAATAATCATCACATTCTTTTGTCTCAATGAACTTAAAACCTTTTTGAGTTAACTTATTCATCGGGCTAGATAACCATGAAACATCTTCCACAAACCTCCAATAACAACCTTCCAAACAAAGAAAACTATGGATCTCAATAATATTTGTGGGTCTTGGCCATTCTTCAACAAATGTTCTTTTTGTAGGACCAACTGTTTTGCCATTTTTTGAAACAATGTGACCATGGAATGAAATTTTTTGTAACCAAAACTCACACTTTCAGAATTTCCCATACTGTTTATTTTACATTATGGTTTGAAAAGCCACACTTAAATGTATTTCATGTTCCTATTTACTTTTGGAATAAACCAAAATATAATCTAGAAATACAACCACCATTTATCACATAAGTTAACTTATCCGTTACTATAAAAATGGTTCAATTCTAATTCTGAATATCTTAGGATGTGGAATTTGAAGGTCATTTCGCTCTGTATGCCTTCCCAGCACAACTGCCTTATTTCTTCTATGAAAAACCATTCTAAACAAAAAATTATATTAGGTGAAGAAACAAGTTAATCTGTAAATGATATATCATTTCAATCTTACCATAGAGTAAAAATAATTTATGGATATTAATTTTAATAACACCCTAACTCCTATAGTCGTCTAAATGGACCTCTGATACAAACTACAAGGACCCCTCCTTAACTATTAAATAATATTGAATTGAGTTAATAAATCACATTGAGGATATTTTCTGGTTTAGAGCATTATAAAATTAGGTCATAACATATACAATACATCTCAAATATTATAAAGTAAACACTTCTACTCCGTATCCATTTTTCATAAAATAAGAACTCTTGAAAACAAGAGCCATGTCTAGTTACATGTTTTAGATATCATGACTTTTCATTGATATCATCCATGACCCTATTCATCTTTATGTCATGTGAAAAACATTTCAAAAACCTGGGATGAGCATAAAAATCTCAGTATGGATTATAAAATAATTAATGAAAACATTATTCCATCAATACATACCAAGCATAATATCTTTAAAATACCTCATGAAATCATAATATTTATTAATAACACATATAAATCATAAATCCTAAATCATAAAGGTGACTTGTGGCTTCCCTATCATTCTTACATTGAAGCTATCACAACTATATAGTGAGTTACGTTTGGAATACCCATCTCAGTATATTCACTAAATCTCATTGGAGAGACATTAACGTTTACCTCTGTCACGTTACCCAATGCATTGGAGAGCTATCTTGGGCTCATCTACCCCAGGATTATAACGGAACCACCCATAAACGTAAAAAATTCCCAATCCCATTGACATATACATAAAACAAACATAAATGAAATATAACATTTCCAAATTTCAATCATAATATATCATTTAAATATATTGAAAAAACCAATCCATTGTCAAAACCATTTTCAATACCAAAACATGTAAAAGAGTATATGGTATTTATTTTCTTTTCACAAACATTACAGCTTGTTAAGGAAGCCAAATATCAAATAATGCTTGTGGCGGTGGAATGGTCGTTGTCACCACATACGTTAAAAAACATTAATTTTTGTCATTTTCTAAAGCTCTTCATTGAAAAAAGATTCCTACTGAAAGAAACGAAAAGTAAAATTGGTTTATACACAGTATAAAAGAAATTAGTGTCTAAATCAAAATATGCCTCAATGAATGGTTATTAAGATGAAGTCCCTTATATCATGTTGGACTGCACATGATTTTTCTTTAATCTCTTGAATAATAAGATAAAGTTAATTTGTACTTTCTTGAGAACTTTTTCAAGTTTATTATTCTTTTTATATCACTTATTTCCATGTTATAAACGTTATGTAATCATTTAAGTTAATAACTGTCATTTTCTCAATATTTGGTACTTGAGTAAAAAATTAACTTCTTATAATTACAAGTTATTCATGTGGTCATAGGTGCATTATATCCAAAATTATATTCATTATTTAGATATGATATATATCATATATATCTGGTATATATATTTATTTATAATATTACATAACATTTAGTGGTGAGAAATGAAATGCGCTGTTCATGGAGACGGTAAGTCATACGTACGCAAGAACGGTACTTTCATTTATATTTCATATTTAATTGAATGAAAACATAATGATACATATATATATTAAAATTAAATTATAATATCATATATATATTTTAAGTAACTCCATCTTTTATAAATTTCATGTATGGCATGAATGAGTCATATCACTTAGAGGGGGTGATTGTCTGCACTTCCCCAAATGAAATTATCGTGTTTACCCATTATGGAAAATATAATGGTATGCCATAAATGAAAAATAAATAATTATAAAGACAATATAAATATAATATATATCAAATATAAATAAAGTTCCATCATAATGGCCACCATGAGAGGTAGATGAAAATATTTGAACAATCACCAGTTTGTGAGGCAGTTGTTTGCCGTCCACAGAAACAATATGTTCGTATCCATTAGATAGTGGTGTGTGGAAGTGTATTTATAATAATCATCATAAGAACAACCTATTATATTTATTATATTGGTTTTGATTCAAAATAAATGAATAAAAATATTTTAGCGGGGTTGGATAAGTACAATAAAAGAAAATAACTTAAGAGAAGATGTTACCTTTAAATCAGGTAACTCCCTTTGGTTTGAGAAAAAAGATTTATTGAAGTGTCATCGTCCAAATTTAAGGCTTCTATAAGGAATAGAGTGATTTAGGGAGATTAATTGGGCAGAGTTTGGATGAGACAAGGGGTTTTAGAGTTGTGAGTAATGGGTTAGAGGTGATGGCTTTTTATAAAGGGGAGGAGGGGTTTGTTAGGATGGTTTGAAAAAATTATTTTATTATACAATGATTTTTTGTTTATAAAGGTCCAAAACTTATTTAATTGAATTATAAGATTAATATTGTTTTAAATGAAATCATCCAATAATAATAGGGCAATTTTTTTATAGTTTTTACATTTTATAATCTCATTTATTTTAATCGTTGATTAATAAGGTAATCACTACATCATCATTGTGTCATAAATAACATTATTTATATGATTTCTAAAAATTATAAATAAACTAACATGATATAGTAAATCTTTTTATCTTTAAAATTAATATGCATAGTTGAAGATATAAATTATATAACTCATTGTAATAATTGATTTCCTAAAAGATATATGTTTGTGTCATTTTTGTCTTTACATTAAATTCATCAATATAAAGTGTCATTATCACTACTAAGTGGATTCATGTGGTCCCCAAATCGACCAGAGGATTCCTATGGTCGTACATGTATCATGAAATAGGATTATTACATGTGTTATGGTCATTTAATATTATTATAATAATATTTTTTTACCCTTATTTACCAGATTTACCTTTTAACCATGGTAAATAAAATATTTACTGAAATAAATATTCATAATTTATAAAACTAAAAGATACATATTTACAAAATTTGGACCTCCAGATTCCAAATATAGAATAAAATTTTCTAAATTAAAATCGCATAAGTGGTGGAAATTAATTTAAAAATAATTCCCCTTGTCAAAACAATAATTGTGTTTCTATGAAATAATAACAATCAAACGATTGACACTTCTTTATGTCTAATTTCAAATTAAAAATTTACAATGACCAAAATTGGATTAAATGGTAAAAAAATAATTTAATTATACTTTTAAAATAAATTAAAGATAATCTAAACATGTAAATAAATTAGATCAAAAGGAAGTTTTGAATTAAAATACAGTATTTTTCACTATTTCTTTAAAAATTGAAGATTATCATAAAAATACCAAAATCTAATCCAAATTAAATTTATATTTCCCAATTCTAAAAAAGAATATTATTTTTTAAAATATAATATATAAAAGTAAAAAAAAACTAGATTTAAAAATGGTCCTCCATCAAAAGGCGGTAAATCGGCCGCTTAATGAATATTAGAGTATTTATGCTTAAAGTTATATTCATTCTTATTTAAAGCCACTAAAATTTATTGGATATTTGTAAAAACATTTCAAAAAATGTATAATAATATTCTAGTTAGTCCTATTCAATCCCGCCATTACAACCTATAGGCGTTAACTACCATTTAAAATAATAATAATATTATATTATTTTTCTGTATAACTCATTAATGTGTGCAACGTATGATTTCGGAGAAATATGTTGTTGTTTGTTGAGAATTATATCAGACATAGAATACCCTTTAATGTAAAACTAATAATTAAATCAAAAATATTAATAAATATTAAATTTTTATGTTCATTATTTATCTGGTATGTTACACAGTTTTCCAGATGTGATTGATCATAGCACATTATTATCAGAAGTCCTCTGTAGACCGTCATCAGTGTCTGCATGAGTGTAATATTGGTGATCAGGTTTTTCGAATATTTTTACCTCATTGGGGAAATTTATTAATGGGTATGTTAGGTAATTTGGCCCTGAGGATTATTATCCATCTTGAGATCATTGGAGGACTAGGAAGGGTGGCCTATCGAGTGGACTTTCCATCTAGTATGAAATCAATCCTTGAATTGTTTAATGATTACCAGATGAGTATGTATACACTAGATTTTTCTCATTTTATTAAATGGTGGCATGTATATATTGAGACCAAAAACAATTTTTTTGAGTATCAAGTTCAGATTTTGGATCTCTGAGAGAAGGTATTGTGTAGAAAAATAATTACTCTAGTATGGGTATTATAGTAGTGAAGATGGGATAGTTAGGATACATGGGAGATAAAACTATTTATGAGGTTTTATTGGCCTTAAAATTACTTGAGTCTTTGATTATAGGGGCCTTCTAGGGTAGAAATCATTTATGGTTGTTAGATTGTAACACCTCATTGTGATATGCAGGTTCTCCCTTGATTAATGTTTCGGTTATCATCCTTGATTGGTTATGTTTGTAGGATTCATAGATATGGATATCCATTACTATGGGAAATTAACTAATAATCTAGGATATATTTTTATTATAATTAATGGATTCCATGTATAATAATTTCAATGACATAGATGGGTTCATCTAATTAGTAGATAATTCTCAGAGTGGGGAATTTGAGTTTTTCTACATAAACCTATATTTTATATAGCCTTCTTGGAGATTAAATTTAATGTAAATTTACTAAAATCCATTTAATGTAATCTAGTAATATTACATGAAACAAGTTTAGGTAATTAAGGGTTTACTAGTTGTGTACTAAGTTTACATTTATAATGTAAAAATCAAATTTTAAAAAAAAGGTGACTATTTTTCTTCATACATGAGATTCATTGATTAGATTATTAGTAATGGGATTAAACATCAAGTAATTTTCATGAGTTAGGATTTTTTTGGGATTCATATCTCATTTTTCATTTCATTTATTTTTCCCCTTCTCCATCTCGACCTAGAAGCTCTAAAGGGCGTTTGTGGAGACCTACAACCCTTGAAGATTGTTTCTTTCAGTGATTGATCATTTTTGTAGTTGTTGTTATTTTATCTAGTTAATAATTACTTATAGTTATTATTTCCATTTTTAATATATGTTTTTTTTGAAACATTTAGGTTTGAAATTTGTTATTTGATATTTTTTTCTATTGATCCCTTTCAGTTTCATGGGGTTCCTTCTTTTTTTATGGCCATTCTCATAGATTCCAATAACCATTGATGAAATTAACTAGGGTTATATTAGTATGAGTGTGTTCTTACAAAATAATTTTTAAATTAATTGAATTTTATAGTTTTCATAGTTAATTCATTTGGGTATTTCATAAAATTTATGTGATATTTTTTTTCAATGTTTTTTTGAACGGAAAATTTTTTCAAAAAGGTTTTTCCTTGAAAATGGTATTTTCATGATTTAATAATGGGTTTCCTAAAACTAAAAATGATGGATGCATATTTAAAAATTTGTTATCATATATTGAGAATGGTTTTGAAAATTTATTTTTAAAATTTTTATATTTGAAACCATGGGTGTGTCAGAAAATACATAGGGGTGCGTTAGTTAGTGCGACACAAGTATGGGGTAACCGTTTAGATATTCTTGTAATGCATCAGGAATCAATATTTTTTCAATCCCATGTTATTCATATTTAGTTTCTTGAGTGTATTTTACATATTTTTCCATAGTCTAGTGCTCAATATGAGGTTATTTTTCATTTATTGTTTCTTATCACATGATTTTTTTATTCATGGATTATTGTTGATAGGATTTATTATGAGGTTCTATAAAATTTCTTCACATGATAGGATATTTCATGGATATGTGTTTACCTTCAAAAAATTAATGCATGTATTTTTTTGATTATATCACTATGTTATATTACAAGTTTGATAATATAAAAGGATTAATGAAAAATAAAAGGGAAAATGATTACAAAATTAATTCACTTTATGAAAATAATTTTTATCTTTAAAAAATCTAGAATTATTTTAATCATGATATTACACCTTGTATAAACATAATGGTTGTATCCTACTAGTATTTGTCCTTAAACCCTAGTTTTTCTCTTAGGTATGTTGTAGATGTTTTATTATATCATACATGTAAATAGAAGGGAAAATTTTTCATTGTCAGCTTCACATTTTGTCTTTTACATCTGTTTAGTTTGGTTTAGTGGTGATTTTTTTCACATGGGTACTTATGTTATTTAATGATTATTTATTTTATAGTTTTTATCATTGGGTTTGTTGTTTATATGGTTGTATTTATTTTTTTTATCCTTTTTAGTCTCATAATATGTCTTGATTTGCTTTTATAATTGGGACTAGTTTGGTTCTCATTATTGACCTCACCTTGTGATGGATGGCTTGAGAGTATGGTATGGTAAACCCATTTTTAGTCTATTACATGGAATGTGTTTCCCTTTTGATATTTTAAGTTTGGTAGAAGTCATAGTTATTGGTCTGATACACCCGGAAGTTGGTTTTCATCTAGTAAGATAGGCCTTGTAGAGAGGGTATTATTGGATATGGATACTTGGTGAGTGTCTATATTTAATCTCCCTATTTTGACCCATCAGGGAGAAATCCATTAAAAAAATTCCCAAATAGGTTCGGGGAATACAACCCAAAACCATGAAGAGGATTTCAATGCACCTATGTTGACTTTTTTGGCTTCGTAGGTCAATTATCTTCTTACTAAATTGCAGTTATACATCAATAGAGGGAGTTTGAAAGCACGTTATATGTTGTGTAATTGAATACCTTATAAAGGATGTGGTCCTTTTGTTAGTTACCATTGTGCAAGGTGGTCAAACCATGGGGACCTTATCTTTATCTCAAATCCAAGTGGGTAAGAATCATTTATTTGAAAAAAGGAACCCTATGTTAGACATGGGCCTAAGGTTATGGATTCGTTTTTATGTATTGAGTTCAGTTATAAAACTATTTCATGATAGATGAAATGGAGGTTGTCACCTTATTCAAATTATTAATGTGATGTATAAAATATTTGAATAAGGACCTTGAATGATGGGTAATGAGATTGGATTTCATGGGAAGGACGGTACAGCTACCTAGGATATTTGAGTAGTGGATAAATATTTGATGATATAATTTATAAAACCACACCGTGTTCCATAACATCATTTGATATATTCTGGAATATGGGAAGTTCCATATTTTTATTGGAGTTCCAATGAAACATATGGCATCATAAGATAGACTCTCCGGGTGAATATAGTCTTCTTGTGATTTTTTATGAAGGTATATTATGGGAATGAATTAAGGAATGAACCATGTGGTATGGCATTGTATGACATTAGTGTTTAAAAAGTTTTTCTACATCCAGATTTGTGTGGTAAATTGTTAAAATGAAAAATTGGTGAGAGGATGGGTAAGGTACGAGGATCATCAGTTTCAATATGACACATAAAGAAATGGATACATGTATATTCTTGTAAAGTTAATGGAAGTTACACAATGATAATTGATAATTTGGAATTAAAATATTTTTCATGTGATGGTTTAACTAGTGCAAGATATGGACACATATGGTAGGAAGATGTGGAGTTATTATTCTTTAATGGAATGTATAGCCTATTTTTATGTGAATGTTTTTTGGAGAAAGAAATATGTTTTTATCAGTGGAAACATGTACAGTCCTGTATTAGAGGTCATTATTCCCCAAATCATGACATCACCCTGAATATGTTGGTAGACAATCCACTATCTTCTATGAAACTAGAATATCTTCTTTTGGAATGTTGATAGGGACTCAGTAAATTAAACCTGATGTGAGGTATAAGGTATGGAATATGTTGACTAGTACACCCCTACCTATTTGAGTGTTGATTGATCCATTCTGAGTCAGAGTTCAATGAATGTTTTGAGAGCCCTTTTTAGGAATCATGAATGGTTGTTTGGTGATTTTACTGCTAGTGCTTGGTAGTGAGAGGATTCAGAGTTGTGACAATTGATAATTCCAAAAATAGAAACGTTTTGGTGTATGGTGTATTGAAAACCAATTACTTGATGAAACATTGGGAATTCTCTTAAATTGGGGAGTAGGAATTCAGTCACTCATGGGAGGTATTTTTAAGAGAACTATCAATGGAATTCCAGATTACTTTTGTGAAGGCATTTTTGTCTCTCATATGTCGTTTTATTTGGGGAAAAATTATTCTTTTGTATTTTTGGGTAAAAATTCAATCATGAGAATTATAGCCCAAGTACTTATTTCATTCTTGATTTAGACTTGGATCCCTATATAGGAATGTATTTTCTTTGGTTACACTGGGTTTATCTAGAAGAAATTCCATGGATGGAATAAAGAACACTATCTGACTACTCAACTTAACTGTAAGGTGATTTACCTCATTTATCCTTGTTAGTGATTTCAATGTGTGGATTTTTTGAGTATGTACAAACATTTCAATTGAAAAATTGAGAGAATTTATTTAATTTAATACAAGTTATCATAATATAATTTTAGAATACGTTAGATAATGGTTCCAATCATATTTATATGTTATAGGAGGCTTGATTTGAGTTTTATTGAATATATCCATGTGTTTATTAAGGAATTCCATCATGGACCCCTTGGTTTAGGATGATTATATTCAAAAGGATGGGAATATATTTCTATGGAAAACCCAACACAACTTGGATAAATGTGTCTGATTAGAATTTTAGTATTTTGATCAAATTGAGCATATAAGGTAGTTTCATCATTGTTAACTTTGTGAATATATTGATATTCATATAGTTATATTCACTAGGAATCAAGGGATGTGTTTCAATATGAATTTCTGACATAATGAGTACCATGACACAAAATTTTTCATTTATAGTCTACTGTAATTAGTGGGAGAATAATATAATTATTAATGAATGAGATAAGGATGTGTTTATCACTCAGATTAGATGGATCAATGTAAGAGTATTCAAACTATTATACTACTTGTGGTGAGCATTGGATTTAATTTCAATGATTTAAGTATTATGGGATTGTAGTAATTCTAGGTGGTTTTTTGGGTGTTGGAAAAATAATATGCTAATATCAGTTCGGAAAGCTCAATTAAAATAGGCTACATAAAATTCTTGATGTTCATTGGGGATTCTTCGGGATGAGAACTTCTATGTTGGGGAAGTTGTAATGTCCCTTGTTTCGAACTGGGTCGAAATTTCTAAATGAAAATTAATTTTCCTTTTGGTGGTCGGTGAAATTTTAAAACTGATCTTCAAATTCAATGTCTTAGAGTTTATTTACCTAAAATTTCGTTTTTGAATGATGTATACTGACCAATTGATGCCTCCGATGTTTGGATATGTTCCAGGAGCATTAGGATCCAAGGGCTTCATTCTGTGGAAAGGTAGATAGGTGAATGTAGTTATTGCACGGTTAGTGCTAACCATGAACCTCCTCTATTAAGTACTATATGAGTGTAACAATATTTTCTAAAATATGAAAGGGAGGTCCCATAACTTCCAATGTGGTTTATAAAAAATTTAATCGGTTTTCTTCAATTCTTATGAAATTTTTTAATCTAGGTGCATAACCATGTTGGGTATGGGTTTTAAGACAATGGAAAAGGTATTGTTTGTACATAGTTTGCTTAACTATATACATGAATTGTGTGGGGGTGTGGCCCATGGATAGTGGGGGACATATAATTGACACACTATTCATAAATCCCTTCATTCAAACTCTATACACCATAAAGAGTTATATAATTTCCGTTTTCACAATGATTCCTTTAACAAAAAATAACCCCCATTTTCTCCATATTCATCATGCACAACAGTCCTTCTTGTGGCTACCCTACTCCTACAATAGGATTGGATTTATCTCCTTCATGTGGATTTTGATTTGACTATTGTTTCTCATGTTGGATAGCCAATGGTAAATGTATGATTCCACCTCCTTCCATTCATTTTTTTATTAGAAAAATTTGAATTATCCTTGTGCATGATAATATTCTATATTTTATGGTGTTTCTAAATAATTCTAATCTCTCTTATTCTTTCTAAAATAAAATCTTGATAATTGACATGTGAATATTCCTTGGTATAAGGTATGCGGTTTTGGATTTACTTGTTAAGTTTTCATTTTCTATAAAATGAAATTTTTTTGAAGACACCAAATTTTCCTAGCATCACTATTAATGTGATATATTAATACACTAATTTGTTAACACCTTCTATAGGTTTTCTATGACACCCAATTCTATTTTGAGGTATTATACCTTTTATATTACTATCTAATTATTTTTATTAAAAAAATTTCTTGACACTTTTTAAATGCATGTGTCATCAAACCACTTTCAACATGGGTTTGGAATGTCTCTTAATTAATGTGGTTTACATAATATAAAAAAAATATTTAAGGAGAATGTGATTACCCTTAAACATATATATAAATAAATAGATGAGATAAATGATAATTTTTTGGATCATGTTATTTTAGTTATGAAGTTGAATTGTGAAATATATACCCACATGGATTTTTTATTTCTAATAGTAGAATTTAAAAATTAATGATCATGATGAATTGTTTGGGCATGAATAATTCCTAGGTTATAAGTTCAACTATTTTATATAATATGAATTGTTACTAGTATTATCCTAAATATACATTTGTTACAATATGAAATTCTATATACTAGATTGTAGGTCACATAAACATGAATAATATATGAATTATTAAGTGATGCTGGATATGGAGTTCCATATTATTCATTAAAATCAATGGATATGACATTCCACATTCCTGATTGAATAAATTAGACATGGATTTCCACAATATTGGTATAAATAATTGTACATGGTTCTCCACATTAATGGTAGATATCATTGGAAAGGGAGATCCATATTACTAATTTAAATAATCAGTCATGGTGCTCTACCTTATGGTTGAAATCATTTGAAACGACATTCCACATTATCGAATTAAATAATAGGGCATAGTGATCAACATTATTAATTGAAATTATTAGAAATGGAATTACACATTTTAAATAAAAATAATTAGAAGTGTAGTTTCAAATTATTGATTGAGATCATTGAATATTGAATTGCTATTAATTGTTTGAGATCCTCAGGTATGACTTAACTTATCATGTCATTTTATATTTTTGGCCATGGAATTCATTATCTAAAAATATAAATCATATTAATTATTATTGAGTGGATTTCTTAGAATTATTCCTTCGTTCCTAACTGGTGCATGTATCACTATAAAAATATATGCATACATGTATAAGTATATATACATGATGGAATTAATTTAGAAGAAATACCATTTTGTTTTATGTGGGTATGGTTATCCATGTGTCCATTGAGGAACCTAAGTCTACATGATTACATATAGTATTTAATGATTTATTTATTATACCTACCAATTTTTTATATTATATTCATAGATTGAATTACATTATACTTTTTTTGTGGTTTTCTACTGAGTTTTTCTCATAACCATTATGTTCCACCAATTAGTACGACAAAAAAACATTCTAAGTGAAATCTATGACAAGATAGGGGAATTTGGATTTGCAGCTGAACATGTAATCAGAATGAAGTCCAGAGTTGGAGAAATTTATTTATTTACTCTTCTTATAGTCTAGTATTATTTAGTTCTGTTCCAGTTGTTTGTTGACTTATTTAATCTATGGATCAATATGATCAATCATGATCAGATTATTTGGATTTTCTATATTTGTTATTTTCTCTTAGTTATTACCTATATTTTGTTTTATTTCATATATTTTTTATGTTATATTTTATTACTTATCCATAGGGTATCATCTCCCCAATATACTATATTAAAACCCCTGTTGTTACTTGACATCTTTTGGAATCATGGGAGGCACGATTGGGGAAATGTTTCAAATTAGTTATGTTATTGATCATGAGTGAGATTGTATATGATGTTTCAATTATTTTTAAATTAATACACAACTTAATTTTATCACATTAATAGAAATATTTTTTCATGATAGAGGAATATATTTTAAATGGGTGGCATTCAAAAAAATTAAAATAAAAATTCAATAACATTACTTCCTGATGGCGGTTTGTATCTACCATAACTTTTATAAATAAAAATCCAATTATGATTTAATTAATTGTCTTATTATGTGTTATGGTAATGGAAAACACATGAAATAACTTGGTTTTATAATATCCTATCAGATTTAAATTTTGATAATATCCTTAATCATTGTTAGTATAACATTTTTACATTGATCATATGATTCATATGAACAAAGAGTTTTTAGAAATCATTTTGGCCCAGAAATAGGAAGTGATGACCTCAAATAGTATGATTGTACCCTTTGAATCCCATTTGTTGGAAATCCGAGGGAGGTATAATCACTAGTATTTTCCATTAAACAAGACCAAGTTGAGATCCATCAACAAAATCATGAGTGAATCTGTTTGTGGGATAATTTCAAGCTCATCGAGATGACAACCCAAACCATGTATGCTGATGCACCCCTTGAAAGTCTCACCATTACACACCTTACAATCATTATAATTTCTAGTGTAATAATTGTCAATGTATCAATAGCCCAATAAGATGAATATGCATTATGTACTTTCAAAAGAATAATTGTTATATTTAATTAATATTATTACTACTTTATAAATGATATTTATTCAATATAAATGAAAGTATATTTTTTGGTAATATGTAATTTCAATTAATACATTAATATTAATATATAAATTGGTTTTTCAAAAAAAAAATTATAAAATATTATTACTAAATTATATTTATTATGGATGGTTGATAATATAATTTTATGAAGTGAAAAATAATTTTTATATGCGGTCAAAAACTGTTATTTTAAAAAAACCATCATTAATCATTAAATGTAAATTCTTATTTTTAAATTTAAAATAAAAATATTTTGAAAATTATTTGGATTAAATAAATATTTTATTTTGGATCAGAACAACAGAATTATCAAATGGTTAATTTTTAATCTTTTTTGAGAAATTCAATGTTTGGGGTAGACAATAAATACAGTATAAATATTAAATGTGTATTATAATATAATGATGACCCAAAAGTGTTGTAATAAATTAAATAATGGTTATATATGACCATGTCAATGTTTCACCTACAAATTACTGATTAGTTGAGTTTATTTGATTAATTTTAAAATTTCTTTATGAATCCTAAAAAACCTATAATATATTTTATTGTTTTGAATTCATTTCATTAAGAACATGACCCCTTCCACATAACCAAATGAAATATTTTTTAAATCATATAACTTAGACTTAAAAAATAATAATATTCATATCTTTGTGGATGATAAAAAAACATTGGTTTGGAGTAACATCTCGGCCCGAGATCCATGCATATGTCCCCGAAGTCGGATAGCCACAAGACCTCAGGCGCGCATCCCTATATGCCAAAGACTGTTGACTAGCAGTAAGGGTTTGATAAGTTGATCATAGAGAGCCAATACCCTCTTTTATCAATGTAAAACACCAGTGGAAACAAATAAAAAATAAAAGAATCAAATATAACCATTAAAATACCAATGTACCAGTATATCCAAAATTGGGAATATAATATTAAAATAAAAGGGAATCATGCCTTGCCAATGTACGTGCCAAGTGTTAATATAAAAAACCCCAAAAAATAAAGGCTCTAACAACTCCTCCCAGTGGGTCCTGACACAATTTTTGGTTCCCTCACCCTCCTCCATCCCAACTCTTCCACCTAACACATGGTCTTTCCCTCTAACATGTCCTATAAACAAAATATTTATTCAGGTACCGATTAGGAAGCCTGAGTAGCGTGTGAGTACAACTCAATAGGACACCACCAACATTGTCTAAAACAAATCTAGTCTATAATAAGTGTACGTAGTTTTATAAATAAAATAACTTTATTTCATAATTAAATAGCTATCACATTGTCAAATAAATCATTATTATACAATATAGACCATTGGGTTTGATCCTAGTCACACATTGAATTCACAATTTATACATGTTAATACTTGGTGTAGAATTTCATGTATAACACCCAAAATACCATTAATTATCTTTATCATTTGTGTATAATTTCATTTCTAACACCTCAAAATTCCATCCATTTATTTATTAGTATTGGTTTAGAATGCCATGTCTAACACCCAAAATCCCATTGGTGAAGAACGCCTTGTCTAAAACCAAAAATAACATTAATTAATTTATTATTATTATTGTAGAACGCAATGTGTAACACTTCAAACTCCCATCCATTCACAAAACCTCAAAAACATCACAAAAATATTTTTAATCACAAATTTTTTATTAATCAATAAAATCTTATAAATTAATTTAATAATTAATGAATCATAATATTTTCATTAGTTTGGCCAATAATTAACTTGTCTCATCACTTTCTCTAGTTTACTCAACAATTAACTAATCAAATCAACAACATTAATAAATATTCCAATTAATTTATTAAACAATTTATTAACTAACTTTATTTCCATTAATTAATTCACCAATTAATTAATCACTACCCATACCTAGTAATTATCCAAATTATTAATTAATCATATCAATTTCATTAAATAATTTCTACAATTAATTAATCATGACTATCCCCATAATTAATTAATCAATTGATTTGTCACTTCTACTCTATTATTCAATATAATAATTAATTAAACATATAAATTCTATTAATTAATTCATAAATTAATTAACCATTTCACAACTCAACATATAGAAATCAATTCATCAATTAATTATTCATACTTTATCAATAAAAAATTTGATAATTAACTCAATAATTAATTATCCACCAATTCCATTACTAATTTAACATTTATTTTATCACATAATTCCCCTTAATTATTTACCACAATTAATTAAACATCTCACTCCCATTAATTAATTCATCAATTAATTAATAAATATCCATAAACAAAAAATCAATCCCACAATTAATTTTGACACTCCTGATCTCTATACTTCATAATTAATTCCACAATTAATTATATCAAATCTAAAATCCCAATATTTCATAATTAATTCATTAATTAATTATCAAATTCTATTAATTTAATATTACAATAACCCACATTAATTAATCCATCAATTAAATAACTTAATTTTATCAATTTAAAAATCACAAAAATCTCCATTAATTAATTCCCCAATTAATTAAAATGGCTTATAAATCATTGAATTATATCCATTAATTAATTACCTATTTAATTAAACCAAATCATCAACATTGATTAATTCCATAATTATTTAATCTAACTTAAACCCTACCATTAATTCAACAATTTATAATCAATGTAAATTCCATTAATTAATTTACACAATTAATTAATCTAACTCAATTACATTATTTATTTCAATATTTAATTAACAACACTACTCACATTAACTAATTCATCGATTAATTAATCTCATTATTTAATTCAATAATTAAATAATCGCATCGGTCCAATAAATTAATTCATTGATAATCTAATCCCAATATATAGATCAATAATTTAATAATACCATTGCCCACATTAATTAATTTATTATTTAATTAATCTAATTATTTAATTAAAAAATTAAACAATTACATTTCACACATTAATTAATTCATCAATTAATTAATCCCTTTATTTAATTCAACAAATTTAATAATCCATTTACTCACAATAATTAATTGTTCAATTAATTAATCACATTATTTTATTCAATAATCAAATAATCTATACAATCTCACAAATTAATTTGTTAATTAATTATTCCAATAGTTCCATTAATTAAATAATTAATTAATTTATATCATTAAAGATATCATTATAACATATTTAACCCCTGCCATTAATTATCTCAAATAATAATATCATTATTATGTATCTAATTTTACCATTAATTATCTAAATTTAATAATAATTTTGTATCACATAATTAATTCTAAAATTAATTACTCCAACATATGATATCAATATAATACAATTAATTTTACAATTAATTGTTTTTGAAACCCACAATTTCAAATTTTTGTTACTAATTAATATACCCCAATTAGTTTATTAACAAATAACTCCATGAACATCAATTAAAAATAACTAAACCAATTTTACAATTGTTATACACATAATAAAAATCATGACAATGTGATTTTAATTTAATACCACCTATCTCAAGAATGTTGATGAATGATCACAAACTAATGTTCCTAGTTTGAGCGAAAAAATGAAGAAGAATGAGACCATGTTTTAGTTCCTAATTCAAGGATTAAAATGAATCAGGATCTAATATACCATGAAATAAACCTATATCCAAAAATCCTATATCTCGATCCAAGAAAACTAGATATAGATCCAACAACGAATGACTTGCCCAGAGATTTGAAGATAATCAATTCATCATTCAAATTAAAAATAATGTAGTTCAGAAGACTTAGGAATTCATTCAAGAGGATCCAAAATTAAGATATAATGTTTTAAGGTTGTGGGAGGAATTATGAAGCCAAAACTAAATGATACATCATCCGCACAACACCATTTAATTAATTTATCATCGAATTACACTGTGTATAGTTCCATTACATGTCATGTAATTATTTTTAATTGTTTATGCCAAGAAACCCATCCCCTGGAATGATATTATCCTAGTTAAAATATTACATGTCATGTAATATCATTACATGGTGTGTAATGTTTCTACAGATAGTTTTTTAACCCCTTTTACATTCAAACTATTTGGACCTCCTTAAAAGATTTCTCCTCTGAACAAGCACCCTTGAAACACTGAATGAGACATACCTAGAAAATAAAATGATCTTACATTCTCCCCACCTTATAAAAATGTGTCATTGAGTTTTACTCCCAATCACCTCTAAGTCTATATGGTAAAAAAATGAGACCACCATGCAATTTTATCTAATTATCTCTCCCATGTTTCCTCTATAATTCATCCATGATCACACGCTATAGGAACCAGTGACATATGATTTTCCCATAAAATCTTCTTATAGTAACCTAATACTTGTGTCAGAAGCTCCTCAATGGACGTATCAGTCTCAAGATCACCATCCACAACATACCAGACTTGTTTTCACAACTCACTATTTACAGAAACCACAATATCTCCATCCAACATTGTCACTCATCATTAACTTCAAAATATCATGTAAAGGACGTACATCCCCCACCTCAAAGGCTCACCTGACCTTTCCCTGTGGAATTTATACATGCACCTTACAGATTCCTCATTGTCATTATGATGACACCAATTCAACCCCTGGTCTTGCTTCACTCATCTACTATTGAAATATCACTCCCCACCTTAGGAACATCATTAACAATACATTTTCAATAAACCCAACCACCATTGTTTATATTGACTTCTAGTCAATTATGAGAACCTATCATGTAAACTGTCGATGGATTTCCATGAACCATACATCTCTATATATATATACTGCTTCGTAAGCAAAAATACCAAGGGGTCCCTTATATAACCAAAACACCTTTAGGTCGCTAGGTGTAAATCCATAGCATTCTCAGCATACCCAGAATTTTGTGAATGTATGGGAAATGATCGTCACTAATTAGAAGTACATTAAGAAGTTATATATGAATACCACCACCAATCCTTCATTATCGATGTTTCATCCTTCTAGGGAATCTTCTTAACCTGTCAAAAGTCCCAAGCTTTCTTTATCACCAATGATCTCACCGTATTGATCCAAAACCAAATAGTCTTTCACAAATCCCACAACTGAGTTCTCAAAATAGGGAATTTTTACTACCCAAACCACCCACGTCAAGGGTTTAATAAAAAACAATTTATTTTTATTTCAAAAAATTTATAATATTTAAATATATGGATTTATACAAAACCATATCATGTATTTCCCAATTTATCATGCCACATAGTCAAAACATAGGCATTATCACTTATCTTAACCATCTTACACCTAGGTCCTAGTTAAAAAGGGTAAAAACGTTATTCAATTTATTTTTTCATTTAAAGATCCATTTATTCTCATATCTCATCATATAATAATCTTTCTCGTCTTTATGTTAGCCACCATTTCCGATTCTATTACACTTGAACAGAAAATTAGTTCAAGTTCATCAACTTACCCATAACATGTTTTCTCATGCATTCCTAAAATGATGCATGTCAAAATAAACCTGAGTGCCTAGAGTGATCCATGTATCCTTAAATCAGAAACAATAATCACATCAATCAACAAGTGGGTCACCCAATGTGATATAACATAAACTATAACAACACATATCAATGAAAAAAATCCCACCCTGGGAACTTAGCTTTTTCCCTTCTGCATGGGGTAGATACTCCCATGCATGACCTACTAACCAATATCAACTCATATTATTATCATTTATACCATTCCCAAATAGTAATACCAAACATGAAGAAAATAATCTCTTATGATACCACTCTGTAACGTCCCATCCCAGGTGCCACATGTCGGTGCCCCGAGTTAGTTTTCTAGATGACCTATGGCGCACCTCCCCGTATACCCGAAGCAACCGACTACACTATGGGTCTGATATGTCGTTCATGGGGATAATATACCTTTATTTTTCATAGTAAAACACCAGAAAAAAATAAATACAAAACAGAGGAATCATATATAAACAAAATAATACAAATGTCAAAAGATAACCAAAATCAGAAAATATAATATTTAAATGAAAGGGATGTATTCTTTTCCAATGTATGTGCCAAGTATCAATATGAAAAAAACAAAAAAAAACAAAAATAATGACACTAACACCTCCTTCCAATAGATCCCAACACCATTTCTGGTTCCCTCACAAAGCTCTATCCAAACTCTGCCACCTAATACAGTTCCTTTGCCCCAAACCTGTTCAGAAAACAAAAAGTCTATTTACGTACCAATCAGGTAGCTCGAGTAGAATGTGAGTACAACATAGTAATCAATTTCCAACGATGTCTAAAAAACTTCAATTCAATAAAAAGATTATGCAGGTGTATAAAGAAAATAATTTCAAGGAATAATTAAACATTTATCATTTTATCAATTAAATCCTTATTAAATCAAATAGACCATTAGGTTTGAACTAAGTAACACTCTAAATGAGAAATTTATACATGTGTATCTGTGGAGTATACCGTTATGTTTGACACCCCAAAATCCCATCCATATAATTATTATTATTGGTGCATAACACCATGTCTAACACCCCAAATATCATTACTTTAATTTTTATTATTGGTGCAGAATGTCATGTCTAACACCCCAAATCCCATTGGTTCCGAATTCCATGTCTAACAACCAAAATATCATTTATTTACTTATTATTATTGGGACATAACTCATTGTCTAACGCCCCAAAATCCAATCCAATCACAAAACAACACAAATATCATAATAATCTTATTTATGACAAAAAAATTATGAATCACAACAATCTTACTAATTTGTTCAATAATTAATTAAACCTAAAATTTAATTAGTTAATCCAACAATTATCTTGTCACAAAACATTCTTTAGTTAACTCAATACTTAACTAATAATGTAAGTTACATTAATTAATTATATAATTATTTAATTTAATAATTAATTAACTACCTTAATTTCAATTAATTAATTCACAAATTAATTAATTAGAATCCATATCCATTAATTAACCAATTGATTAATTAATCGTATAATTTCTAGAATTAATTAATCAGGACAATCCCCCTAATTAATTCATCAATTGATTGGTCACTTCAACTCCATCAATTAATTCAATAGTTGATTAACCATATAAAGTTCATTAATTAATTCAGAAATTAATTAATCATTTGAAAAATAAAAAAATAATAATTAATTCACCAATTAATTATTCCCAATTTCTAAATAAATAGTTAGATAATTAAATCAATAATTATTTATCCTCCAATTCCATTTATAATCCATCAATTAGTTTATCACTTAAATCTATTTAATTATTTTCCCCAACTAATTAAGCATGTTAATCCCATTAATTAGTCCATCAATTAATTAATCAATATCCATAAAAACAAAATCACCAAATTAATCCCATAAATAATTTTCTCACACATGATATCAATACATCATAATTAATTCTATAATTAATTATATCAAATATCAAATCTCAATATCACATAATTAGTTCCTTAATTAATTATCTAATTCAATCAATTCAATATCCCGAAATCCCACATTAATTAATTTACATATTAATTAATTTAATTGCTTCAATTTCCCCTTCCCAAAAATCCCCATTAATTGCTTCACCAATTAATTAATCTAACTAAGAAATCATAAAAATAAAACCATTAATTAATTACCCAATTAATTAATAAAAATCCTCTCCATTAATTAATTCCATAATTATTTAATTTAATTCAAATCTTTAATTAATTATCAAATTAATTGTCCATGATAATTCCATTTATTAATTTCTATAATTAATTAATCTAACCCAATCATGTTATTTATTTCGATAATTAAATGATAACCTAACCCATTAATTAATTCATCTATTAATTAATCTCATCATTTAATTCAATAATTAAATAATCACATTGGTCATTTTGATTAATTTTCCAATTAAATAATAACTTTATTTAATTAAAAAATTAAATAATCCCATTTAACACATTAATTAATTTAGAAATCAGTTAACCCAATAATTTAATTCAATAATTATATAATTAAATTGTTCACATTAAAAAATCATCAATTAATAAATCCCTTTATTATTACAAAAAAAATATATAATATCTTTACTCAAATTACATAATTAATCAATTAATTAACACTATATTTATTTCAACAATTAAATATCCTCTTTAATCGCATTAATTAATTCATCAATTAATCAATCAACATGTTTTATTAATTGATTCCTTAATTAATTATTCTCTTTCAAGATATCATTATCCCTTAATTAACCCCACCATTAATTATATCAAATAATAATATCATTATTACACAACTAATTTCACTAGTAATTATCTATATTTAATAATATTAATATCAAATAATTAATTTGGTAGTTAATTATCCCAATTTTATGATATCAATATCTTATATTTAATTGTTCCTAAAACAAACAATTTCATAATTTTGTCAATAATTAATTAACTAAAATTAATTTATTAATCAAGAACTCAATGAACATAAATTGGTACTGAACTCTAGAAATTATATAATTTTCATACACATAATCAAAATCACAGTAATTTGATTTGAATTTTAGGCAACCAACCGCAAGAACTCTGACAAACGGTTTCCAATGGATGTTCCCAGTTTGAGCATAAACACAATGAAGAATGATATCATGATTCTATTCTTAAATCCAAGATTAAAATGAATCAAGACATAATAAACCAATTTGTAAATCTGGATCCAATAATCCTAGATGTAGATCCTACAAAACTAGACATAGATCCAGTAATTAATATACAATCCTTTTTTTATCTGGGAAGTGGCGCAGGAGGGAAAGAGATATAACCAGGAAAAAAAACATACCTAGGGAGGTGCATATCTTCAGTATGACCTTTAAATTTCAAAGAACAGAGTTAGAGAGGCTTAGTAATTCATCCAGGAGGCTCCAAAATCGAGAGAGAATGTTTTAGGGTGACGGGAGGAAGTCTTGAGGAAAAAATAAATGAGACATCAGATGCTCAACGACTTTTAATTAATTCTACATGTAATTAGATAGTGTGTTATTTCACTACACATCATGTAATTATTTTTAATGGTTTATGCTGCAAAACTTGTCACCTTGGGAGATTTTTGTAAAGACCCGGAAATTTCATGGAATTTTTTCTCTTATTTTCTTTGGAATTTTGCGAGTGCGCAGTTTCTAACGGCACCTGATTCTGAGGCCCGGTGTGGCCGAAATCAATTTCCAAAGTTTATCTTGGGTACATTCAGTG
This sequence comes from Viscum album, assembly GCA_963277665.1. Lineage (NCBI taxonomy): Eukaryota > Viridiplantae > Streptophyta > Magnoliopsida > Santalales > Viscaceae > Viscum > Viscum album. The sequence continues at coordinate 1,849,706,907 of OY728150.1, forward strand.
AACGAACGAGCGGGTTTTTCTAACATTCGAACCAGTGCTCAGAATCGAAATCCGAGGGCACCAATGAAACCGCAGCGCTGATAATTTCTTAGGAACACATTTTCTGGATTTGTGTTTTCTCGAGTGTAGTTATAAAAAAAGGGTTAACTAATGAATAAAAATAAAATTTGCGGAACAATTTTTATTTTCTATACTATGTAGTTTAAACCTAATCATGGTGGCTGGAGTGGGACCCACTATATCTTAACTCCACTAGGTAGGATATTAGTGAGGTGGGGCCCACACGAGCCCTACCATTTTGAATCCCTTAAAAACCACCCTCGTGTAATTAATTGAGTAACACAACCGCACCCCTTTTAAATGCCAAGACAACTCTTGCAATTAATTGGTCAAAGAACGTTAATTTATTGTGATATTTTGAATTTTGAAAAGGTTGGAATAAGTAATAAAATAAGGGAAACCTTATTTTTTTATGGTTGTTTTGTTATGCGAGAAGATTTGGAAGAGGATAACTCTAGTCTTGAAGAATGTTCTTCCTCATTGAAGAACGCGAAGAACGACGAAGAACGCTAGTTCCTCAGAGATCGACGACACGATGCCGTGTACCACGATGCTGGCGATCCTCTTCTCCGCGATGCCGTCTTCCGCGATGACCTTTTACCGCAATGATCCTCATTCGACGAATTCATCGAGGTATGGTTTTTATTTATGTATAATTTAATTACCTTGTTTCTTTCGTTCAAAAGAAAACAAAGAATGCGGATCAACTTGTTGTCATGTTGATCTGCGAATGATTTAATTGCGGATTGGGAATTTTGGTATGATTCTATTTTATTTGAGGGATCGTGGAATGATTTGCTTCAATTTTATTTAAATAGAATTTATTATTCATTCTTCGTAAAACCCTGTCTAATCTTGGATATTTGATAATGCCTAACGCGGAGGGCGCAGGCCGAACAAACACGGCCCGACAACCCTCTGTAGATTGTTGTTGGTCCGCGGATTGACGGCGATGATGGAACGAGACCGAAACAGTGATTCGAGGACTTTGCAGTAAAGTATGGGACCTGAGATGAACATCGGAACATACGGAATTGAAAACGGACCACCGGAGCAACTTCGGTGGCCCGCGGACATAACAGGCGGCGCGGGTCGCCGGCGCGGCGGCACCGGCCGGCCGCCCGGAGGCGGCGGCACCCCAGTGTGCCGCCAGGAGGAACCGTCACAGCTGAAGCATTAGCCACAGGCGGCCCGGATCCCGCGGCCGCACGGGATCCGGGGGAGGCGGACGCCGCAGTCGCCACGTCCGCGGAGCGCAAAGGCTGTGGGGGACCGCATCCCCCTGCTCAACTCGCTGGCCGAGCCAGCGTGCCACCCGGCCGAGCCGGGCTGGGTTGCACGGACCGGGCCAGGCCGTGCCCCGTCGGGCTGGGCCGCGCCCTTCCGGGTCGGACCCGGACCCAGGTCGGGTTGACCCAGTACGGGCAGACCTAGGTGGGGTTGGGCCGGGTCGGACCGGGCCCAGACCCCCCATTTTTGGATCACTTCTAGTATTTTTCTCATATCTTGGGCTACTTACCTTCGATCGATGCACCATCAGTTGCGTAGAGATTCTTGGATCGAGATGGTCGTTTTGGTATATTAAACTCAAGGTTTTGGAGAACTTTCGGTATGACCGGATTGGTTTTAACACGAAACCAACCGAGCCCTCGGAGCGAAAACACCTATAACTTGAGTTTCGGATGTCCGATTGATGTGCCGTCGACTTTTTTGGATTCCCCTTTGTGAGAAAAACTTGTTGGATTACTCCGCTCAAGTTTTGGACACAGTTAATGTATGGTTGGGTTGGTTCATACACGAAACCAACCGGGCCCCTCGGACGAAAAGGCTAATAAGTCACAGACCGAGCGCCAGATTGACACACCATCTGTTTCATTGAGACCCCTATGACGAGGAGGCCCTTTGAGATTCTTCTTCGTGGGAATTTGTGATACTTGGAGTTTCAAACTGTAGCTCGTGGAGTGGACCCTCCCGGAGACGAGCGTACAGAGTATGAAGACCGTGTAACTGGCTAAGACCTGACGACTGCTAGACCGACTCGACTTGGAGTGAGTCGACTAGCCCTGTGGACGGAGCACTATTGTGTTTTGGTACAGACCCATGGAGGATGGGGCACTACTGTGTTTGGGTGCAGACCAGCAGTACTCAACAGAAGGAGTACCTCTGCAGGCTATTAGGGGGGTGGTGCACTACTATGTTTGGGTGGCAGACCCCGGCGGGAAGCACTATTGTGTTTGGGTGGTTAACCAACGGTACTCAACAGGAGGAGTACCTTTGGAGTCCTAGGTTACTGAGCAGTACCTCAAAGTCATGACATGATCACTGTACTCGTTAGAGAAGGAGCTCTTCAGCAGTTACGGTTTAGATAATGAAAGTCCTAGTTTGAGCTGAGTCAATGACCTTTGTGTTTACCTCATGGTTGAGATGGGTCACCTGATAAGTTAGTTATATGTATGGGAATATACCTAAGTAGTGGTTATCCGTTGATTTCATAACCTTTCTATTTCCTCATGATTGAGATGGGTTATTTGATAACTTAGGTATGAGTATGGGCTTATAACTAAGTAATGGTTATCTGATGAGATCCTTCTTTGTGGTTATCCTTGTTTGATTTAGTGAGACCTTGAGGGTCTCACGGTACCTACTGAGTATCGTTATACTCAACCCTGCATGGACTATGCCCACACCTCATTGTGTTGGATGCAGACGACAAACAGCGCTGACAGAGGCAGAGTGTTTGAGGAATGGACGGTACCCGGAGGTGGACCTCATGATGAGTCAGTATTCGGAGGTGGAATTCATGACGAGACGATACATGGAGGAGGTTGACGGGAGAGATCATTTTTGAGGCTATCTGTACCTACCCTACAGGTAGGATCCAAGGGGGACGACCCAGGAGCTGCTTCTATTTTTCCAACTTCTTGTCTTTTCTGTTGTACTTTTGTTCAGTTGTAGTTGTACTTTTCAGTTGGGTTTGTATTCTAGCACATTTACTTTTCAGCACTTTCTTTTGTACTTATTGTATTACTTTCACTTGTACTCTGTGGTGTCTTATTTAATTTTATAAAAGTTATGACTTCCTAGTTATCGGGATTTATGCCTTTGGTGCTAGTCACCAGCCTCTGGCATATGGGGGGTGGGTTCGGGGTAGTCACGGCACGGGCCCCAAGGACTGGTCGTGACAAATTTTTATCAGAGGAGTCGGTTCTACCGCAAAACAAATAACTCTGATTTTTCTTTTCTGTGAAGAAATAGTGTTAAGAGTACCGATTGTGGTTTTCAGTTTAGGGAGTCTAGTGTTGGTGCGGGCGTCCGACGTATCCATACACCAGGACCCTGACTACTGATTTCTAACTCAGTGCACAAAAACACTAATTGTGTGTGTGTTTTCAAAGGTTTTTCCCTTAAAACAGCTCAAACCAGGTCACCTCACTAGGTATAATCGTTTGACCGTGTCACATCTGTTTCTTTCAGGATGTCTTTCCACGAACGACCAACTAGAGCCCAGCGGGATCTACGTACTGACAGCCTGTCGATCGACGAGGGTTCGATAGAGGGCTCTTTTACAGTTGAGGCACCAGCGGAGGCACCAGCGATACTACCATACATTGGGCCACCAATGCCACCAGCCCTAGAAGCAGGCGATGCACGTCGCTTGAGCGCGCTGCACGAGTTACAGCGCCAGAGGACACCCAGGTTCCCGGGAGAGAGGGACCCACAGGCGGCTGAGGATTGGCTGGAGGTTGTGGTGAGAGTTTTCAAGATAGTAGGTACACCAGCAGACTTCATGGTGATCTTTGCTGCCATCCTCCTTCAAGCATCAGTAGGCAGGTGGTGGAGCTGAATGCTCTAGTTTTGAGATGATATGACCTTTACTTGGGGATACATCAAGACCTTTTTCAGGGTGGAGTTTGTACTAGTGGCCCTACACCCCGAGCGTGTTCAGGAGCTGCTGCCTTTGCCGCATAATTTTCGATCAGTAGCCGAGTCATCTGTGGGTAGTAGACAGATGATGCAGGGGTCCAAGAGGACTAGACTAGCAGATGGGCGATCTCAGGTTATAGGATAGGTATTGCGGGACACCCGGAGTGGGGTCCGAGCCAGGCGTGCCAGAAACAGACAGTGTTTCTCCTACGACAGGAAGGGTCACATGGCACGTGACTGTTCGACTCCCCAGACAGTTGATCCGCATGCATTGGAGGAGCCACCAAGACAGAAGCAGCGACGGGTGATTATGAAACAGTCGAGCAGTTGACAAGGTGGTAGAGCTCTAGAAGTAGGTGTACATGAGAGTATTTAGTGGATTCCTTTTTGTTCCTTGTACTTATAGTTCCATGTTGTTTTGGTATTTGTGTCTTTGTACTTTGAGCTGCAGTAATAAAAGACACTTATCATTGTGATGTTTTCTTTCTTTTCCTTTTGTTTGGTTGATACTGAGAGGTCCCGGTTAAAACTGCTGACTTGACCCTCACTTTCAAGATTTCTACTGGAGGAGACCCAGTGACCTCACACTGATGCCTACAATGTGACTCGACCCTTCGAGGCGAGAGTGACAGTTGGATCTCTTGGTTGTAACATCAAGGCCTTATAACGTCATCCATGGCATGAATGCATCATTCATGTCAGGGTTGACTGTATTAGGCAATGGGCGTGGTTCATCGAGGGTATAAGACCAAGTTTCTCTTTTTGGAAGAGGAGAAATCTTAGCAGCTCTTAGAGATCGTAGACAAAGAAGGTGCAGATCATCCAAGAGCGGATGAAGACTTCACAGGGTAGTAAGAAACAGGAAACTAGCACCAGTCATGGAGACTTGGGCATGTTAAATGTTTTAAGAATAGTAAGCATTAAGGAGAGATGAGTCTGTGAAGCAGAAGACATGGAGGCAGAGCTAAGAGAACATCATGAGGTGGTGTACATTTCAACATGCTACAACCACCCGCCTTAGTTGTCCCCGCCAGGCTCAGGGAGCTGGAGGGTAGGGGAAGAGTGCGACTTCAAGCGGTCAAGGAGTGTGGCCCAATGGCTCTAAAAATAGATTCAAGGGACAGTCTGTGTCCACTACTAGCTGCCGTAGTAACAGACGTTGATATTAATCATTTCTTCCTTCCACGAATCTTGTCCCAGACCTAGAGTTTCCGGTAAGCCGTAGACTTGACACTCACGTATCGAGATACCTTGAGATGAGACTCGATAATCACACTTAAGTAGACAGTGTGGTATGACCCTCGAGGTGATAGATTCAATTGGATTCTCTTGGTAGCAGCGTCGATGTCTTACGACGTTGGTCTCGGTATGGATTGGATTCACAGTTCATGCTCAGATTGACTGTATTATGAAAAAAGGTTCTGGTCTAACTACAAATTCGGGATGGGTTTTCCTTGGTCGGAAAAAAGGAAACCCCAGGAAGTTCCAGATAAACTCATGCATAGGAGGGTTTGGACGATCACTCTTTGGTCGACCAACCTTACCGTTGTGGAAGCAGGAGTTTTGAGTTTCAGTTCTAATCAAGAAATGGAGGCCTCTAGAGTTCGAGGATGAAAATCATGTCCTTATATGGGTATCACCTCGATGAGGTTTACGGATATGTGGTCGAGGCGACAAGTTATCTCTGAGGTTCAATGGACCATTCTAGGTCCTCAGCAGGGTAGGCGAGGTGGTTTACCGCTTGACCTTTCCACCTCAGTTACACCAGGTGCATGATCCTTCACACATCATCGACCTCATGAAGTAGGACGTCGATGGAAGGGCGACATTCATGTAGGTTCCACTGGGATCGAGGATCGACAAGAGCAGATCCTACGTAGATGGTTGATTCCTCAGGTGTGCTTTCAGTGGCAGTATGTGAACCTCTAGGTGAGCACATGGGAGCAGAAGGCTCAGATTCGTGCTCAGTACCACTTTTGTTTCCCTTGTTGGTGTTATAGCTTTACGGGGATGTAAAGACCTAAGGTGGGAGTAATGTAAAGACACATAAATTTCAAAGAATTTTTTTTTCTTTTTTTCTTTGGAATTTTGAGAGTGCGAGGATTCTGAAGGCACCTTATTCTGAGGTCTGTTGTGCCTGGAATCAATTTCTGAAGTTTAGCTCAGGTACGTTCAGTGAACGAACGATCGGGTTTTTCTAACTTTTGAACCGGTGCTCGGATTCAAAATCCAAGTGCACCGATGAAACCGCAGTGCAGGTAATTGCTTAGGAACACCTTTTCTGGAGTTGCATTTGCTCGGGTGTGGTTATTAAAAAAAAGTGTTAACTAATGAATAAAAATAAAATTTGTGCAACAATTTTTATTATCTATTCTAAGTAGTCTAAACCTAAGCATGGTGGTTGGAGTGGGACCCACTATATCCTAACTCCACTAGGTAGGATATTAGTGAGGTGGGGCCCAAAAAATCCCTACCCCTTCAAATCCCTTAAAAACCTCCCTCATGCAATTAATTGAGTAACACACCCATACCCCTTTTAAATTCCAAGTCAACTCTCGCAATTAATTGATCAACGCACGTTATTTGATTGTGATATTTTGAATTTTGAAAGGGTTGGAATAAGTAATAAAATAAGGGAATCCTTATTTTATTAAGGTTGCTTTGTTGTGTGAGAAGATTTGGAAGAGGAGAACTCTAGTCTTGAAGAACGTTCTTCCTTGTTGAATAACGCGATGAACGATGAAGAATGCTAGTACCTCGGAGATCGACGACGCGATGTCGTGTACTGCGACACCGATGATCCCCTTCTATGCGACGCCGTCTTCCACGACATCCTTTTCCCGCAACGATCCTCATTCTATGACTTCATTGAGGTAGGTTTTTTATTTATGTATAATTTTATTCCCTTATTTCTTTTGTTCAAATGAAAACAAAGAACGCAGATCAACTTGTTTTTATGTTGATTCGAGAATGATTTAATTGCGGATTGGGAATTGTGGTATGCTTCAATTTTATTTGAGGGATCATGGAATAGTTTAATTCAATTTTATTTAAATAAAATTGATTATTCATTCTTCATAAAACCCTGTCTAATCTTGGATATTTGATAATTCCTAACACGGAGGGCGTGGGCAGAACAAACACGGCCCGAAAACCCTCCGCAGATTGTTGTTGGTGCGCGGATTGGTAGTGATGATAGAACGGGACCACAACAATGATTTGAGGCCTTCGCAGTAAAGTAAGGGACCCGAGATGAACATTGGCGCAGACGGAATTGAAAACGGACCCCCAGAGCAACTCCGGTGGCCCACGGACATCACCGGCAGTGCCGGAGGCGACGGCCGGCACCGGCCGACCGCCCGGAGTAACCGCCACGGCTGATGCGGCGGCCACAAATGGCCACCTCCCGCAACCACGTGGGATCTAGGGGAGGGGGACAAGGCACTCGCCTAGTCCGCGGAGTGCAAAGGCAACAGGGGGCCGCGTCCCCCGCTCGGCTCGCTGGCCGCGCCAGCGTGCCCCCCGACCAGTCCGGGCCGAGTTGCGTGGACCGGGCCAGGCTGCGCCCAACCGGGTCTGGCTGCACCCATCCGGGATGGGCTACGCCCTATCGGGTTGGACTCGGACCCGGGTCGGGTCCACCCGGTATGGGCCGACCCAGGGGGTTGGGTCGGGTCAGACCGGGCCCAAACCCCCCCATTTTTAGATCACTTTCGGTCTTTTGCCCATATCTTGGGATATGGACCTCTGATCGATGCACTGTCAGTTGCGTAGTGATACTTGGATAGAGACGGTCGTGTAGATATATTACACTCAAGGTTTCGGAGATCATTGGGTATGGCTAGGTTGGTTCGAACACAAAACCAACTGGGCCCTCTGAGCGGAAACACCTATAACTTGAGCTCCGGACGTCCGATTAAAGTGCCGTCGACTTTGTTGGATTCCTCTTAGTGAGACATACCTTTTGGATTACTCCGCTCAAGGTTTGGACGTAGTTGGAGTATGGTCGGGTTGGTTCGTACACGAAACCAGCCGGGCCCCTAAGACGAAAAGGCTAATAACTCACAGACCGGGCACCCGATTGAATCGCCGTATATTTCGTTGAGACCCCTATGACGAGGGAGTACATTGAGATACTTCTTTGTGAGACTTTGTGATACTTGGAGTATCGACCTATAGCTCGTGGAGCAGACCCTCCCGGAGACGAGCGTACGGATTATGGAGACCGTGTAACCGGCTCTGACTTGATGACTACTTGACCGACTCGACTTGGAGTGAGTCGACTAGCCCAGTGGATGGAGAACTACTATGTATGGGTGAAGACCCATGGTGAATGGAGCACTATTGTGTTTGGGTGTAGACCCGCGGTACTCAATTGAAGGAGTACCTCTGCAGGCTATTAGGGGGGGTGGGTGCACTACTGTGCTTGGGTGGCAGACGCCGGCGGGAACCACTACTGTGTTTGGGTGGCTAACCCGTGGTACTCGACAAGAGGAGTACCTCAGCAGTCTTAGGTTAGTGAGAAGTACCTCGTAGTCATGATAGGATCACTGTACTCATCAGAGACGGATCTCTTCAGCAGTTACGGTTTCAATAATGAAAATCCCGGTTTGAGCCGAGTCAATGACCTTTGTGTTTACCTAATGATTAAGATGGGTCACTTGATAACTTAGGTATATGTATGGGCATATACCTAAGAAGTGGTTATCCATTGATTTCATAACCTTTGTGTTTCCTCATGATTGATATGGGTTACTTGATAACATAGTTATGAGTATGGGCTTATACCTAAGTAAGGGTTATCTGATGAGATCCTTCTTTGTGGTTATCCTTGTTGTTTTAGTGAGACCTTAAGGGTCTTAGGGTCCCTTATGAGTATCGTTATACTCACCCCTACACGAGTTATGCCTGCACTTCGTTGTGTTGGATACAGAAGACGAACAACGCTGCCAGAGGCTGAATGTTTGAGGACTGGACGGTACCTGGAGGTGGACCTCACGACGAGTAAGTATCCGGAGGTGGACTTCAGGACGAGATGATACTCGGAGGAGGTTGACAGGTGAGAGCGTTGTGGAGGCTATCTGTACCTACCCTACAGGTAGGATCCGAGGTGGACAACCTAGGAGCTGCTTCTATTCTTCTAGTTTCTTGTCTTTTCTATTGTACTTTTGTACAATTGTAGTTGTACATTTCAGTTGGGTCCTTATTCTGGCCCATTTACTTTTCAGCACATTATTTTGTACCTTTATAAAGGTTATTCCTTCCCAGTTATCAGGATTTACGCCTTTGGTGCTAGTCGCCAGCACCTGGTCTTTGTAAGGCGGGCTTGGGGTAGTCACGACACGGGCCCCAAGGACGGGTCGTGACAATTTTATCCAAGTTATAATATTAAATGACATTTAATATGATTACATGGTGTGTAATGTTTCTGCAGATAGTTTCTTAGCCCTTTTTTCTTTTGAAGCTATCTGATCCTCTTTAAATAGTTCTTCCTCTTAACAAGGACCCATGAAGCACATAACAAGAAGTTCTTAAAAATGATAGGATCTTACAATTGGATTGTTGTTTCAACTAATTTATTATATAAATTCCAAAACCTATGTGTAGGAAATAATAAATAACTCCCCTCCTTTTTCATATATAAACCCACCCAGAGTCCAAATATTATTCACTCAAAAACCTTAAATCACATCCTTAATCATCCCTACCCTATCTAGAGTCCTCCAAAGTTTCTCCCAAGCTCTCAAGAAGAACCTCCCATTATTTAATGAATCACCCTATCAGGGTAAGTGATCTCCCACTATCTCTTTTATTCAAGCAGTTATTTTATGATATGCCTCCTCTTATCCATTTTTTCATGATTGGATATGTGTTTCTACATCCCTGTAATGACCCTTTTTATTTCATTGTGACAATATACAAGTTTAAATATCATTAATCCCTTTTACGAATATTTATTTTCCCCCATTATGCTTCCAAAATTTCAATTTGATTTTTGGGCCAAACAATTGTGAAGTGAATACCCATACCAATTTCCAATCATGGGTGTTCACCATTATGAATATATAATTATTTAATTTGGAATATATATACGTATATAATATAAACTCCATTATATTTCTATTAAATGTGAAAAAATATATCCTCATTTTATTTAATCTGTGTGGGACACATATGCATTACATGATATGATTATGGTTGGTGTACCCAGATAACGTTGGGCGAGCCTATTATAGCTTAAATGATGGTTTATCCTAGATAGTTCTCCAATGAGTTTTTTAATTTTTTAGACTTATTGTATTCCATATTTAGTCCATGGTATTTTAACCGTGAATTATGATTCGTATGTCATGTTTAATTTTTTTACACATTCTAATGTTTCCATTCTGTTATCTTACTATATCATGCCTCATTTTTCATTTTTATAATTCTAACACCATTTAGGTATCGTTCATATAACTATGTTCCAACATCTAATACCATTTTCTTAGTGTTATTTTTTTATTCCCCTACTGGTATTTATATCTCACCCCTATCTCATGTACCTCCCCATGTTATCACAAGCATTTTTAAGTACAATGGATTATTATGATCATGTTAATTATGTGTCCAATAATAGAGATATAACCCCAATTTTATGATATTATGTAATTTTACGAATACCCCAAATAAAATATACTTATCGATATTATGGATTGTATTATGTGTAATCATAAGTAATATATCATGAATTAGTGTGTAATATAGACAAGGGTTGTCATACAGTAGCTCGTACAATGTGTGATTAATGTTCTATTTTTATAATTTAATGGAAAGTAATAAAGAATGGTTTGTCAAATAATATAATAATAGTTTAGTATTATAATGATATATATTAGTTCTTGAATAAAATTTTACTGGTAATTGTAAGGTTTAAGTAACACACACATTGGTACATAGAATATTCCATTGAATGTCTCAATGAAAAAAGTATATTATTCCCATGTATATTAACCATGGTATTTAGGTTGGTAAATGAAATTATAGAAATATAAAATTGGATAGGTTCCTTGATATATTTCAAACAGAATGTGAACCTTGAAAGGCTCGAAGTGATCCACTTTTATAAGTGAATTACAAGGAACTTCTCTAAACACCCATTATATTATAATAACAGAATAAATATTTCCTATGGTCAAAAAATGGATAACGAAATGAGATAAGTTATATCAATCCTCCACTACATAATTTTCTACATGCTTAAAAAAATAAATCATTTTACAAATTTATGTTATCATTTTATCAGTGTGGTTTTTACCTTGTAAACAAATTTTTACGTTAGAAGTTTAAATTTTATTAAAAATATAAGGTAACGATGATGAACAAATTTGGTTTCACTGAGAATAAATTTATCCTCTATATAATCTCATTCAATTTTATTTGACATAAAGTTATATTTAAATTAGAAAAAATTAAATATACAAAACAAAATTGTTGAAAAATATTTCTATACTTAAGAATTCTAAATCAAATTTAGTATCAATTATAAATTGATAGAAGAATTATATATATGTATATAATTATTATAATAACATCACTTTCATTATAAAAAATAGATAATATTAATATATTATATAAAAATTACAAAAAAATAATATGTTTTTTAAAATAAACCTTTCACTTTTACCATGGTCCATAAATTTAATTGTAGAAATAATAATTTTATGCCAAAATTTCATATTGAACTAGTTATAGAATACTATCATGCTGAAATAAATCCTGAAATACAATTTTTGGATTTAATTTTTATCATTGAAGAAAAATATTTTTAATATTACTAAATTCATTGACTTTTTAGAAATATAAAAAACAAAATTTTCCAAACATTAAACAAGGGTTTTCAAAAATTATAATATTATTTTAAGATGATTTATTTTATTTTATAAATTAATATTTTTATATAAAAAGGGATTCAAATACTCTTATTTCATACAATTAATTGTAATATTATAATTTTTTATTTTTCACTATTTAACGAAAAAAATATTTTTTGTAAAAAACAAAATATTAACATTACCTGAATTTGGTGTTATAAATATAAAACATTTTTCTTTTAAAAAAAATTAAATTTATCAATTTAATAAATTTATTTTTTAATTTTATTATACAATATAAAAAAATATTAAAAAATGACATTTTTGAAATTATGTGCCTTTTAATATTATTTCACACTAATATGTAATTTAAAAATATTGAAATAATTGTTCATATATTGTAATAAAATATACTTTATTATAATAATTTATATGTTGTGACAATAATTCATTAGGGTAAATTACACAATAATTTTAAAATAGTTTTTAAAAAAAGAAACCACCATTAAAATTAATTATTTATCTTCAAAATATAATCATTTAAAATTGATTAATATACTTTTATTTTATAGTGGATTTATTTTTCTTATAATTATCTTAATAATCGTCATATAATATAACCCATATAGTTTTCGTTTAGTGTTTTCTGTGTTCGGTGTTACTTATAGAGAATGATATTTATTATTATATTAATTTAATGGGTTCAAAATATCAACCCCTTACATTCTTCCACCACATAAATAAATTTCATACTAACAAAATATAATTATCACTAACTAATGAATTTAGGTGAGATTATTATAAATAAATTCATCATTGATGAAATAATTTCTAATATGAAATTTTCTTAACAATTACATACCCTTTCCAAAATCATTCAAATATCCATGACATTAAACCTTAGTGAAATCATATATTCATAAAAAATACATGATCATTGACTATGAAATGGTATTAACCACAAGTTCATATGTTCACATGATATTAAATATATATCTTATTCCCAAAATTAGATATCCATAAATGAAAATATAAGTTATCATGTTTTCATTAAACAAATCATCAATTAAATGTATATAAATATTATCTATCTAAATTTTATAAAAATCAATAAACTATTTAATAACTCAATATAAATAATATATTTAATATAAGATAAACGCATACCACAATAATGTGTTTTGAAATAGTTATCCTTAATAATATAACTATTTTAAAAAATCAGTTTTCCAAGAAATTAGTTCCATTTAAAATATGTTTCTTAACAAATAAAGAAACGTATTGATGAAGAGTCTGTATATGTTACACATAATCCTAAAAAAATTATAATATTCAATAATATCCTTCATAAATATCACTCATTAAATAAAACTTTGAAGACTATCATGATTTAAATTAAATTAAGATATCACACTAACTAGATTATATAGGATAAGTAAATGTACATTTTCTACCATAAGAGGAAAATAATAAAATTACAAACCATTTATGTTTTTCATCTTATTTGGAAGTAATAAAATATGGTTTCTAGATACTCACCTTTCCCAAAATAATCTTCCTTATTATTATACAAAAAAATATAAAACCAAAATGGTTATAATAATATCCCAAATATGAATATTAATAAAACTCTTAGATTATTTACACTATAATGAATCCTTTATTTGAAAAAGAATCCCTCGAATAAAATATATATTTATTTATGTTAGGTTCTCATATTATTTGTTCTCAAATCCCAAAATGAGTTGTCTAAAAAAATTCATCAACTCTCCTACAATATCTTAATCCTTGTTATCATTGAAATATTTTCCGTCAAATTTTAACATTTCATTTACTTATAAAAGTAAATATCAATTATTATTTACATTTTTAGTGAACAAAAATGTTTTAATATAAGTTACCTATAATTAATCTATATTATATTTTATAAACAAATAATTTTAAAAGACTTCATATTGGTTTTTAAAATGAATGATAGTTAAGAAAATCATTTCTGGGAAGAACATCTTATATAATTTTCAATCCAAGAACCACTCATCGAGCACTGAGTGAAGATCAATTCAATTCACCAAAATATTTTTTAGGATAAATAAACCTTGGTTCATCTATCCTATATCCACACCCACATGATACTATATAAAAAAGGAATAAATTATTCAATATCCAATCAATATCCATTTTACCAATGCATTAAAAAGATTTTATATAGATAGCCTTTTCGATTATTCTTATCGTTATAGTTTTCCCATATTATCCATTTCCCTATTCAACCAAAATCATTAGTTATTAAATATTACCAAAAAATATATATTTTATTATCTATATCATGGAAATCATTATCATAATTAACATATCAACCATTAATAAAATATACAAGTCTTAAATTGACCACCAATAATGTATTCTTAATCACTAATGTTATTTAAACTCTCATCTGATAGAAAATGTGGCACCCCAAAACCATGAAACTAGGATCCATATAAAATAAATACCTTATTTACATATTTTATTTGATATTCATTAACATATGAAATGTTTACTTATCCATATATAAAATATAACCAATAAATATTTAATCTTATACATTTGAGTGAATGTTTTTTAGAGTTTTATAGACAGAGAAAATTATATTAACTAACAAAGAGTATGTATTTCTATTTAAATGGATTATTTTTAAACTATATTAGAAACTAATTTATTTATCATTGGTTTTTTACACCATCCATGATATTATCCTAACATGATACTCCTACATCAATATGTTGTGTAATACTTATCATTATAAAAAGGAAAAATTAAAATATTAGAAAGGATGAGCTCAAATTCAAAGTAATATTAATCATAAGTTATAATAATAAGAGATCATAAGTGATTACAAGATGAAAGAAAATATTATTATAGGAATATATTGAAAGATAAATTAAAAACAGAATGAATCTAAACAGATAATATACCCATGGATAAAAATTGAAATAAATATATCATATGGAAAATAGTAGCAAGTTCCCTAGTAATTTAATTATTTATAACAGACAGTTAAATCTTTTCCCTATGAAAATAAATAAGGATATTATACATAATGATATTACTTTAAATGAAATTTATGTATTAAATTTCATGTTTTCGGTATGCATACAACAAAATTCCAACTCTAGTTTTTCTCAGGATATTTTCAATGTGTCAACAAGAAATCTATATAAGGCCACACCATGTCCCTAATTTTTTCTAATCCATTCTTTATATGAAGGAATACATACATTATAAATTTTATAACCATAATTAATTTTTAATAATTTAACATCCTTATTGAACAAAAGTATATAATAATAGAATATTTTCACTAATCAATAAATGCATTAGTATTTGTTGTCAACATCCCTCATACTAAACAAATATGATCTAATGGTACATATTTAATTTAATAAAGTTCAAAATAAATAAATTTAATAGAATAATTTTTATTAATACATATGACTAACACAATATTGAGTAATGGAATACTGCTAAGTGAATAATATAACAAATAAATTTATTTATATCCCACTTGGTTAATTACCTTCAAGCAACATAATGATTTTTTTATTCATATAGGAAATTAAATGAATGAAAAGTATTGATATAAAATGGGATGATCATGTCTGATAATGGAAAGTATTTATTTCCATATGGTTAATATATTAGAGTAAAATTGTATGGATTTTAAAGAAATTAATAGATGATATACATGGTAACAAAAAATAAACTGGTGGTCAATACAAATAATATATCAATTAGACCAGAATTATTATGTAGACACCATTACTGTAATAGTAACATAATAATAAAATGACATGAGAATGACTACATGAAATTAATGTATAATTAAATTAATGATATTAATTATTCATGAATTATATATGTCATTTGTTACACCATATAAAGGATGTGATGTACCATAATATAATCATATCTCAAGAACATAAAATATATAAAAAGGATGCTTATGACTTATGAATTTTTAAATCAAACCCCTTTAATGGAATTAATTTTAAATGTAACAAATAATTAAATGAATAT
This sequence comes from Viscum album, assembly GCA_963277665.1. NCBI lineage: Eukaryota > Viridiplantae > Streptophyta > Magnoliopsida > Santalales > Viscaceae > Viscum > Viscum album. Next base: position 1,849,722,800 of record OY728150.1, read on the forward strand.
TTAAATAATAATTTCCTAAATTATAGATGTGTAAGTAAGATCATCATAAAATTGAAATTATTTTAATAACATAATCATGTTTCAAGGACATGAAATTTTATATGATGATCTATTACATTCTTATAATATTCTATGTCAAAACCTCTTAAATGATTTAATATAAAAAGTAATAATATTTAACATAAATAATGAGAGGTTGACGGAAAAAAGTTTATAGGTGATTTAGATATGATATAAATAATAAATATATGGTGTAATAACAAATATTATTATTCGGGTGAACATTTGTAACAATAAGTCCCTTTCAAGTAAAGTAAACTTTTAGAATAGATTTATTTGATAATTAGGTCATAAATAATCATTATAGAGAACTAAATATAACTGGGTATGTAAAATAAAATGAATTCATTAGGTATAATTTATAAAACATTGAACAGTAGTGGCTAATAAGAATTTCAGTAACAAAAAAGAAGAAAATTTATTTATCCCAAACCCTTAATTGTTTCATGATTTATTTTACACATGAACCTAAAATCATAAATAATCATGATATGTTTAGAATAAAATATAATTGGAAAATTATTAATATAACATTAATTTAATATTTATCATTTATCATTGTATTTAATTTATTCATTATATAGTTTGTTTCTTAAGATTGTAAGAAAATTGAATCGCTGAAGGCTTATTTTAGTAATTGCAGTGACCCATAGAGATATTTTAATAATATAATAAATAAAAAATAAAAACTATCTATAAATATATTTAAATAATTATTTTAACATTAACTTATAATAACATTAGTATTTTCGTCCTTATATTATTCCATGTTACAATATTATAGACGTGTTCAATTATGTGGTTAATCAAACCCAAAATATGAAAACACTAAATCTCGATGATGGGTATGGTTTTGGAATATTATAATATAATTATAATATAAGAATAATTTTAATATATATATATATATTGGGTTTCATTTGTTTTAAATAAATAATAAAAATCTTGATAATAATGAAAATATTTGTTTTATGACGGTAGTAGTCCCCACAATGCATAATTAATGTACTTTTACATTGCAATGTCTATGTAATGGAATGAATAATTTCTTTTTAGTTAATATAATAAAAAATTAGAATAAAAATTATAAAAATTTCAATATATTTATTTTTTATGTATTTGTTGTAGAACATAAATAATAATAACAAAATGCACAGCATCAGTATTTTCTAGTTTGATTCAATTTAATTTTCTGGAATGTTCCCTAGGAAATTGTGTTCTTAGGATAACATATGGTGAATAGGGGATTTAATTCATGAAAGAGACATCAATTATATGAATCATTGGAAGGTTTTTAAGGATATTTCAAAAATAATCTGAATCCTATTATTTTTATAATTTTTCCCATTTTATATGTTGGAGTTTATATGATTACCAATAATTTTTCAACAATAGAATGACATTATTCAAGGGAAAATGGATCAAAAATTGAGAAATAATAAATTTGGGATTATATATGTCCAGTTAATATAATCCCACTCATATTCCTATATGTTTTAAATATATTTCATTACTTTTCAACCATTATTTTTACATTTTACCATTTTCGTTTTTACCTTGGTAACCAGTTTTTAGGCAAGTAGTTTATATATTATTAGGAATATAAGGTAACCATTATAACCAATATTGGGTGTAATGAACATAAATTTAGGCACCATATAGTTTAATTTAATTTTTTTACCTTAGAATACTTTCTTTAAAATTAAATCATATATTATATTGTAAACTATTTTGTTTAAAAATGTTATTTTTAGCAACAAGTGTTCGTAATAAAGTTTAATATAGATTAAAATGTCAATGAGTGATAATATATTTTTATATCAGATTAATTATTTCATAAATTTTATTATATAAAATATATAAAATAATATTAATAGGAAAAAATTACCAAACATTAATAAAATAATTATTTGAAAATAACACATTCAATATTATCCTAGTTATTGATTTTTCTCAAAGAAATCATACATATAAGTTTCAAAATTATATTTTCCCTATAAAATCACATGATTGTTTTTATATGAAATTGGAAATCTATTTTTATGATTATTTTAGAAAATTTATCAAACATAATTTTTTAAATAATTAATAAAAAATTGTGTAATGAGTAAAATATTATCCCTAATTTCAAAATGTTAAACCCATATTTTATAAAATGATCATAATATTTTTTTTAATATTTACATTAAATTATAAATACCTATTTTATATAATAATGGATTTAAAAACATTTACATTAAAAGATTTATTGTATTATAAAATTTCATATTCTCGCCATTCACCTAAAAATCATTTATTTTAGGAAAATCCTAAAAAAACAGACAATTTTAATTTATAAGTTCAAAAATGGTATAATTTTTATAAAATATAATTGTATAAAATTAAATATTTTTTATTTTTTTAGTGAAATAAAAAAACGTAATGAAATTATAATTTGATTAATAATATCCTTTTTGAACATTAAGTGTTTCTGAAGATTTATTCATAAGAACATATAATTTGATGAATTTTAATATATAATCTTATAAATTTAAATATCATACTTTTTTATGATAATAATTTAAAAAATGTGAATTTAATTTCATAGTGTATATTACATAGCACATTAAATAATAGTAAACTGAAAAAGTATTTATTAATATTAGTTTTTTATATTTTATATTCTATATTTTTTAATTTTATTAATATGAGTTTATTTTTTAGATTTTTTTGCTTTTATAAATATCGTAATATTAATCATATGACATTTCATGGCTCATTTTATGTTCATTATTTCATGTGTTTGGTGCTGGTTGAGAAACATGTTATCAAAGATAGTAATAATTTAATGTTTCCAAAATCTTAGTTTGTAAGATCCTATACATAGAGAAATATACTTTATATTTTTTTACTCACACAAAGATGGGGGGAACTATTGGAATGATCATAGAGTTTATATAAAATAATACCAAGAGACCCATTCCCAATATTATAATGGTATGTGAAATTACTTTAATGATATCATATTAATTTTAATAAAAGATTATAACATTTAAAAACACATGTAATAGTATTTAATTAAATAGATATCCAACTCATTCATTTGTTGGTTAAGATCTTAATTGATTATAATCATAAAATAAATAAGTATTTAAATTTTTATGATAAAATTATATATTTTAATTCATTATTAAAGTAAATTTTGGGAATAAATACATTAATTATATTATAATTAATTCCTAAATTTATCTTATTATTTAATAAAAATTTATCGATATTATCATTAATTATTAATTTTTTTTTAAAATAATTTATTTTAATGTATTTATAATTAATTAAGTGTAGGGTGTGTACTTAGGGATACAAAACATATAACAATATAAATAACATGGAGACTAGTATGACCATTTTTTGGTATCGTAGACTAATATAGAATATAGAATAAATGTAATGTAGTCTAACTACACAACATGTATTAAAAATTAATTTCACATATAAACGTGTTAATGTAGAAATAATTTACCACTATTAATGAATGTAGATAACATTGTGTGTACAACCTATAAATGAATTTTAGTTATGAAATTAACATTGTGTTTAAGTATGAAATTAACATTATTTAAATCTTATCACATTTCATGTAATATAATTTAATGACACGTTAATAGTGGATAAATAGGTTTAACAGAAAAAATTATTTTAATTCTATATAAATTAATTAAGAATAATAAATCCTGGCTTAGTGTGCATTCAATATATATGATTACATGTTTCATGGAATGTATAACTAGTTACACACTATGTACCACCATCTAAAATGAATTCCTAGTGACTCGACATGTATTCTACATGGGTATATATCTTTTACATGATATATATTTTATCTATATGGGCTATAATCCCATCATGTCTTTAATTTTTGTTTTATATGTTTATTAATCATGTAATAAATTAAATATGTATATTTGAACACATTATTTCTTTTAAATTCACATTGTTAACCATATAGGTCATTATGGTGTTTAGGAATGGTATAGGATGCATACTCCCAAAATCCTTGTTTTGGAAAACTTTTGTACTCACATGGTAATGCATTGAAGTCATGTATCTACAACATTATCAATCCTATTTCCCAATTTCCTTCAATGGTGCGTTTTATTTTGGTACATATTTTCCACAATTAAATTACATGTCATATAGTCTCATATTGTCTAAACAGAGTCTTCAACAACTATGGATGGGATCTTGATATGTTTTTCATGTTTTTTAAACAATACATGGTTATATGAAAGTGAAAAAATATGATAAATCATCATTAAAAATAAAAATATAAAATAAAACTATCAAAAAAGGCTCATATTGGTCAGTTATGAATTAGTTTCTATAAATGTGAAGAAGGCCACTCCAATAGCACTTCAAGGTTATAGGAATAGAATAATTAATTTTTGGTGTAATGGATATGATGGATTTTATGGGATTCAACCAAAATAGTAACAGCCTAGGTACTTATATAATACATTTTTCTCTAATTAAAAATGTAAATTAATTATAAATTTGTAATAAAATAAGTTTCATTTTTACAAATTAAAGAATTTATAATGATATAATAGTAGCATGACTTTAAAAATACTAACATGATGAGTTGGAATAGTAATCTGGCCAATATAATAATAAACTCACCTATGAAATTATAAAAACAATTTTTGAAAAATAAATGTGAATATATGATATAGTAACATAATGGAAAAAGTAAATTAATTTTTTGAAAATGATAAATTGAGTGATTGTATATTTGTGACATATAAATTTTTATTTAAAGTATTATAATAAAAAATATTTAAAAGAAATTTTATCAACCTAAAAATTATTCATAATTTAATATTTTGGTTTCTAATGATTATATGATAAATTTATGATAACATACTTAATTTTTAAAATTATTTCAAAATCAATTATAAATTTAATATTGGTGTTTTTGAATTAATTATGACATTAATAAAAAATAAATCCTTAATTTTTAGAAAATAAATTTCAGATATCAGTGTCCATTTTTGAATTATACATGTAAAAATGGTTAGGATTAATTTTTTATATTTTTTTAAAATAGTTGATTTTTTGTGAATAGTTTAGTACTATAATTTGTGATTCTTAACAAATACAAGATTTATTGAGTCATATATGTTGTATGGAAGATGTAAACCCCTAATATTAAACTCTTATTTATTATTTTAATATATATCATGATAATTCTAAAACTATACATTGTCTTGAGAAAAAATAATAAACTAATTAATAAAATAATAAAAAAACACCCCAATCCTCAATTATAAATACCACCACTTCACCTCACACATAAATACCTTGAAAATTTTATAATTTCAACCAAATTGTATTCCCAAACCCCTTAACCAATTCCAATACCAACTGGTCTCACCAAAATGATTAATCCATGTTCATAAAAGAGGTTCTCAAGGAGAAGAATTCAAGAGGTTAAACCCCCTTTCATTTCCTTCTATTTTCTTTTCAAGTTATATTTCCTTTCATATTATCTACTCACCATTACTTATAAAACATTAATAAAAAATCCCTTATCATATATATACAATAATTTTATCATATTTATGAAAACATTCATCATCATACTCATTCTCCCCTCAATTTTATTCTAAAAATGACAATATCATCTGTGTTGTGTCGATTTATAACCACCAAGGACGAAACAATTTCTCTTTCAATTAATACCTTAAATTCTAGTCATGAAACCACTATTAGATTTAAATCATATTTTATTATACATATTTCAAGTTATATATGGTTTTTGAAAAATAATATAAACAATATAGTAAATTAAATCATATATGTTCTTAATGGTCGTAAAATTCGAAAATATATACTAAATCATTTTCATTGATATTTTTTCAAATGATTAATCATAATATAAAATACAAAAAATATATTAGGAATAATTTAAAATTATTGATACTTATTAATACCATTTATTTCAACTTATGGTTTTTTCATCCATTTTAAAAGAAAATCCATTGTGAAACGATCATAGGAAACAGGATAATAATGAACCTGAAAAGATAAAAAATTATTAATAATTAGTGGAAATATGTTATAATAAAATAATATAAGAAGTTATAAATATAAAAATGGTTGTATAATATATTAATAACACTCTTTAATCAATTATAATGAAGGTTTGAACATGTATTATGTAAGATGAACTCGAGGTTAGAGACAATCAATAAAAACCCTCTTCTAAATTTATATTTTTATAAAATTCAAATGGAATGCTTATATAATTAAATTATTATTATTTTCTGATAATATTTATATTATAGGGAATTTTTATGATGATCGGTGAGACCTATAACTCCCTATAATTTATTGGGAATTTTTATATTGGAGGTTCATCGTATGAGTTATTACAAGGGTAACTGTGATGGTTACATCAAAAGGTAGTCTTGAGGGTTACATTATATGGCAGACATGAGGGTTACAAATCATATTACAGTCTTGAAAATTAAAATATTAAGTAATAAATTAACCAAGTCACCTATATGGTTTTCTTTAAGTTTTCTAGTATTTATTTAAATATATTGTATTCACAAAGTATCCATATGATACTTTATGGGTGGTAAGTACATCTTGGTGAAAATAATATCATATGTTTATAAGTATTCAGGTTCTAACAATTTATTTCTTTGTTTTTTTGTTTCATAATGATATTTTATTTATAATACATTGTTTTAAAATATTTTTCATAGGTATTAAGTATATTTAAGAGAAAATAAAAAAGTGAAGCTTAATATTGTGAAGATTTTTCATGAAATGAATTCATGTTTTATTAAAAAACATTATTATGAAATGGTTACTATTTTAGTAGTATCCAATTTTTAGGATTTTTGTTTTTCATGTATATTTTATAACATAATTATCAAAAAATATAAACTGAAAATATATATGAGAATGTGATAAGGGTATTCAACTTGATTTAGATAGATTAAGTAATGTTTAAGTCCAGTACATCATAGTTGTAATCAGAGAATGGATTAGATAACATTAAGGTTTAAGATGATTATAGTAGAGAAACATAAATTATTTTTACTCTATGATTAATTTAAATTCATATACAATTTAAATATTACTATGTTTCTTCTTTTTTGGTATTTTTGTTCAGAATGGGTTTCTACATAATAAATCGGAAAGTTGATGCTGGAAGGCACCGAGAGGATATAATCATTCCGAATCAATAACATGGAATGATTTGAATTGGAACCGACTAGTTTTTGATAGTGATTAACTAGCTTGAGTAAGATATAAATGGAATCCATATAAATTAAATGTAATATACATATCATCCATAATGGAATATAATGATAATGGAACATTTTAATGAGGTTGTACCCAACTGCATTAAATGTATCTTCTAACCTGGAGGTGGATAAACAGTGAATTAAATCCATTGAAAGGATATTTTATGTCATAGTGTACTCATATTATCAAATTTTTAGTCTTTCCATTTATCCTTTTAATGGTGAGGCCGACCTGTAGTGGCCAATGGTAAAAAATATTAGAGATATCAAGTAGACCAATGCCTTGAAATGTGAAGAATTTAAGAATATATTCCTTGAAAAATATTTTCTTAAAGTGGTTCGACTTAGACTGGAAATGAAATTCCTTTAATTGTAACCAAATTATGATGTTTTAGTAGATAATAATGGGGAAAAATTCACCTGATTGGAATGGTATTCTTTAATTCTATTCGGTATCCTGATTGTAATATCCATCATTTTTTTCTCAGGATTAATTTCATGATATCGAAGGGAATTGGCTTCCTGTGAATCCAAAAGTTATGAGAAACCTATTAAATATGGTTATAGGGTATGATTGGTGTTTTCCAGGGATCACATGTACTTTGAAAACAATAAGAATAAAATTACCATATAAAAGATAATGGGTAATAGTCAATCAATGAAATCTGAAGGTAAGAATGTTCAGTTTCTAGTGTGTGGAATTTGTGGTAAAATAATCCAAGGGAATTATGTTACAAATCTAGTAAGTGTTTATGATGTGGTATGTTTGGACATATGGAATGGGATTTTGTTGAAAAATATGTTAGAGTTTGTTTGTTTAATTCTGATAAGAATACTATAATGTGTTTTATATGTGGTGAGATGAATCATAATGAAAATACCATCCCAAATAAAGATATGAATGATGGACAGAAAATAGATTATATTCATAAATGTGAAGTGAAATCCTTTGGTACCACTTCAATAGATGTTGGGCCATCCAATGAAGTGTTATCAGGTACATTTTTGTTTTACTCATATATTACTAATGGATTGGATGATACGGGGCCTAAAAATTCTTTTATTTCCATGAAAGTTTCAAGTAAATTTGATATTTATCCTCAAAAATGATACATGATTTTATAGTTAAAACACAATGGGGAAATATTAAGTAAAATCATCATTATAAGAATCTTATAACTATTGTTTTTTGAAATACATTAACTAAAAACCTTGTTGTCTTTTCATTAGTACAGTTTTATGTTATTATGGGTATCTAATGAATTTACTTTTATCATGATTAAATTGATTATAGAATTAAAGAGGTTTTTTTTACAAAAGATTCATATTGTATACGTGAAATAACCCATACTATTGATAACATATCAGGAAGCTGAGAAACTATTAAAATATGAAAATTAATTTTATCATTCACATATTGTTGAAAAAATGGAACTTCTCAAATTAATGATGTGCCAGTGGTATATGAATGCCTGGATAGTTTCCTTGATGAGTATCTAGTGTTATACCGAATCGAGAAGAAGAATTTACTATTGACATAATTCCTTATCCTAATACAATTTCAAAACCCATTATCTAATGGCTCAAGTGGAGCTTCTAGAATTGAAAAATTATTTTTATGAGATTCTTGATTAAGGTATCATTCAACCTAGTAAGTCATTATGGTGTGCCCTTATTCTGTTTCTTAAAAATAAATATGGTTACATAAGGAATTTAATTGATTATAAATATTTGAATAACATTACTATTAATAATAAGTAACTATTTCCTCATATTGATGTCATGTTTGAATAGTTATAAGGTGCTCAATATTTTTATAAAATTGAATTGAGATTTGATTACTATCAATTGAAGTTGATGTTCGATGACATTCTGAAAACAACTTTTCATACATAGTATGGGAATTATGAGTATGTTTTTATTCCATTTTGGTTTGACAAATTCCCCTTATGTATTTATGTATCTTAAGGATAAAATATTATATGACTATTCAAATAAGTATATTATTATTTTTAATTGAGGATATATTTTTAAAAAAAAATTATTTATATCATAAAAATATTAAAGGATTTTCATGAAAACAATAAATGAAAATATGTTATATGAGAAATATATAAAATGTGTTTTTTTGGTTTCAATAGATTTAATTTTCTTGAGAATGTTGAATATATGGGTGGTATAATAGTTGATCCCAAAAAATGTTGTTGAAAAATGGCCACTTCATACAAATGTTACCAAAATTCATATTTTTCTTTGATTAATAGTATTCTATCAATTTTTTTAAAATTCACAGTTATTGTGAAAAATAAATAAATTGACATGAAAAAGGGTTAAATTTATTTCTATAAAAGATTGTGATGTTTTTTTAAGAATATGAAGGTATGATTGGTGAATGATATATATTTTTTCATTTCTTCTATAAATGGTTATTTTTTCATCTAATGTGGTATTTCATTGCAGGGACTTGGTTATGTTTTCATTCAGAATTATTAGATAATTGATTATTCTTCAGGACAATTGAAACCAGATGAGTTATATTATCCCACTCACGATTTGAAATTACAATTAGTGGTGATCTATTTAAAATCGTTGAGGCGTGATTTATATAGTGCTAAATGTGAAATATATATTGAACACAAAATTTTGAGGTATATATTTACACTAAATGAATTGAACATTAGCCGAGGTGACAAATAGAAATTAAAAAGGATAATGATTGCATAATAAATTACAATCATGTAAATGAAAAAATATCGGTTGGTTCCTTTAGTCAAAAAATCATTCTATATTAACCATGTTATGTCTGAAACATGACCCCTTGTTTAATTATTTTATAAATTTTATCTTGTCAGTTGTTGGTGTGGGAAATCTCTCTATTTTTCCTAGTGTTAGTACAGTTATCTCTATTAGAAAGAATTAAGAAATCTCAAAAGGACGGCCCTGAGTTACATAAAAAAGTATAATTTGTAATGAAATATATGTTTCCATAAATTAATGTTGACAAATATTGTGTCTTGAGGTTTGGAAAGAGATTATGTGTTCCTTTGGATTCCCAACTAAGAATTAATTTTCATTTGAAGATCATAGTTCTCCATTATCAACTCATCAAAGGAGAACTATGATATATAGAGACCTTCTAGAGTATTACTGGAGGTGTGGAATGAAAAATGGTATTACATATTTTAGGGTGAAATGTTTTAGTTTTCAATAGGATAATATAGAATGGAAGCATCGAAAAGGGGAGACATCAGCATCTTCCTATGATAGAGTGGGAATTGAAAAATACATCGACAAAATTCATTATGGGACTACCAATGACTTAAAAAGGGTACAATGTATTTGTTTTATTGTTTATTGGCTAACTATATCTACACATTTTCTTCCAATTAAAGATATTATTTCTCTAGATTAACATTCTCAAGTATACCCCAAAGATATTGTCAGGTTATATCATGTTCTATTATCTATTGTATTTCACTGTGATCTGATCATTAAATCTAAATTTTGGAAATGCCTTCAAAATTATTTGGGAACTGAATTAAATTTCAGCACATCCATTCATCCTCAATCAGATGTAGAATGTGAATGAACAATTTAGACATTGGAGGATGTGATTCTGGACTATTCAGTGGATTACTAGGGAATTTAGGATCAACATCATAATTTAGTTGAGTTTTATTATAAACGTATTTTTCATTGTTGTATATAGATGTCACATTTTGAGGCATTTTATAGAAACAGGTTTCTAAATACATTATTTTTGGATGATATTGTGTGACGCCCCAATCCTTTTTTTACATATAATAATAATATTTGGTCTTATTCTATTTAATTTTCCTGTTATCCAAATAAAACATGCAAACTAAACACAAGTAATTTTATTTACATAAACGCCAAAGTTTTTACAGTACACCATGATCAAAGTAAAAACATACTACCAAAAAATACATATTAAATGAACCATTAAAATAACAGGGAGACCACCCAATACAACAAAAACCCCAAGAAAATAGTTAGGGTCCTTCAGATACATCACAATGAACATTAGTATGGCTAGAGTAACTGCAATAGTACTATACATCAGTGGAATTATGTGCACCATCTTCGCTAAGTCATTTTGGAGATGGAACACCCTATTCATGTTTTTATAAAGACTTAATACAATCGTTACCTCTTTATGTGGTTGTTTAGTTTCTAATGGCTATATGTATAGTCGTTGGTCATTTTGTTGGTTTAATTTAAAATATCTTGGTATAATTAGTTTTTCAAAATAATTAAGGTATGTATTGAAATTATAAATTGAAACATATAAACTCCATTTTTTAAATTTAAAAAGGATTGTTATTTATTATTTTAGCTACACTTAGTATGATTTCAAGTTGATGTATCGATTTCAAATACTTTTCAAATATTTAAAATGTGTTGAAAAGGTTTTATAAATGTTTTCACCATCAAATTTATAAAACCAAGTTACTAACTAATAATATGTTTTCAATTTTTTAATACTAATATAATGTTTTCATTAGGAAGTACTAAACATTGATTTATAACTTTTTGTTTAATAAAACTAAGAAAAATATTGGTTTTAGGATTTTTTTTAGTTATAAAATAGAATTCAAACTTTTTTAAGACACCTATATATGTATATGCGAACCTATTTTTATATTTTAAAAAAATTTACTTTTTTAAAATATAGGTGAGTACACCACCTAGCCAAGGGATACCATAGGCAGCCACTCAATGCCTTGATGGGATTCTCACAGAACCCCCTGTAAATTTCCCAGGGCGGTGCGAACGTATGGTGCGTGCTAGGTCTAGCATGCATGGGGGGAATAGTTATCCCTATGGGCACATAAAGGTGCATGTGCAAAGAACCAGTGTGAGCCACCGTGTGGGGAGGCATGGCAGTGTTGGTGGGCACAACAGTGCGCCCGTGGAAAACCAGGTACGGCGAGGTACCGAGATTGGAGAGGGAGTAATCTGGTGATGAGCCGGGAGCTATGGGCTTATAAAGGAGCCACATAACTTACTGTATTTGATGTGGGATAGCGGTTTTTAGATGTAAGTACATCCAGGCTTTCTGATCACGTTGAGCACAATCTGATCCATCTGATCAGTTTGACTTTTGATCCCCAGCAGCCATGGTATATATACCGCATTTTCCCCCCATCTGATCCCGACGGATCTAATCACATGTGTTATTTCTTTTTTAAATCTCTGTGTTACACCATATTCTTCCAATCCAATCCTCAACATATCTCAACCGTTCGTTCTTTATAAAATCTACAGATGCTCCACAGCCATAGGAACTTCTTTTGGTTAATCCCAGATGTTCAACTATTTTCTGGTTTTCCTCTTCTGTGGTGTATTCTTCCTCCCAGGTGTGCTAAACCAGTGGCCTCCTTCTCCTCTTCCTCTTTATTTTTCCACACTTGTGACACCATTGGACCTTTCCTTCACTCATTTTCCACAATGACTGAAACCCTCGGTATTTTTTTATACCAAATAGGTCTCAGTTTTCCAACAAGTGGCACTAAAAATATTTTATATAATGTATAATATAGTTTATATATAGATATCCTATTTTGTACCCAAAAACATCTCGAATCTTCCTCCCCTTAAGCCTCTATATAGCTTATCTGAACCTCTTATCCTCCTTTGAACCATGTAAGGGTTCTAAGTTGTCTTTCCATGTCTAGGTTTGAATTTTTATAAATATACATGTACATATATATGTATACAGATATATATATATAACAATGATTGGTAATAAGACCAGTGATTCCTTCTAAGATGGTGAGTCCTTAAATCCTACATTATGTTCGTAATTTTTTATCATGCAAAGATGTTTGATGTTTTCTGTTTCCCTATAAGTTTGAATCCACATAAACATATATATATATATATATATGTATGTATATATATTTCATAACAAAGACCATTTATATTTAACAGCATGTTTTAAAATTAATGAACCATTGATTTTATTAATGTTACTAATAATTTAATACATGTAAGTGTTAATGAATTTTAGGGTAAGACCCTTTTATATATACTCTGTATAATCAGTTATACATATAAATTATATTTATTTATTAAATGTTTACATAAACATATTTATGAGTTTTTTTTATAAACCATTTAAATTTTTTTCCACGGTTTAAAATTTTGGGACCCTTGTTAATTAATGTGACTAATATATTAAATCCATATAGGTGTCATTGGATATTTAGGGTAAACCCTTTAATAAAATATGTATTTTCAGTTATGTGAATATATGTGTATACATATAAACTTTGATCCTCAATCTTATTTAGAATTTTTCAAGGATTACTAAGAATGAATAACATATATAGTTTTTCAAATATGAACGTTTTATTTTTAAAAATACAATTCTTTACATACACCCCTGTGTACAAAAGGATTTATACAACATTAAACCTTGGATAGTTTTGGATCATAAAAATATTATAATTTTGATGCATTTAGTAATTATGGAGAATTTATAAGTATATTTTTGGGGTCTGATACTCTTATAAGAACATGTATGATTCACTTATATTTATAAATATTAAATGGTATTAACTATGGTTGATTTTTATACTCTTCAACTCTTATTATTGTGTGTAAATAATTGGGAATACCTTTGTGATATATTATAATCACACAACTAATGAATGTTTAGACAACTACGTATTTAATACCCCACATACAATATTTTTTTCACCTTTAAATTAGTTATGCATCCCATCAAGTATGAATTTCCATTGTGCGTTTTGTTTGCTTTTGTAATAAGATTTTTAAATTTAATGGTTCAACAGTTTATGTGAAAAAACCTGTATTTTTTTTGTGCATTACTTATCATCACATGTTCTATAATCTCCCTACCATCATTTTCATTTAATAAATATCAATGAAATTGTAGGTGATGTAGATGAAACTTAATTTCTTGAATCAATTTTTATATATAATTGATAAAGAATGTAAATAAATTATTATGACCCTATATGAATTAAGAACTAAATTATTTAAAGTGGTAGGGGACACTTTGAATAATATGAAATGAGAAATTAAATGTCAATGTTGTATGGGACACTTTGGACATACGACCTTACTTGGCTTGTGAGGAATGTATTGGACATAGTAAGTGTCGGGTGGGGCCCTCTATAGCCCCTTGGTGCATCGGTAGTTTTCATTAGACAAACTACGATCTCAACACAAGGTCTTGAAAAAATGATTATTTATGGTCTTGACACCAGGACATGATGGTGTGGTTATGTTGTCCCACATTATACATTCCCTCATTATGTTTATGATAATTATTTAATTTAGTGGATATTTGACTAGTAGAATATTCAAGGTTAAGATCATGTACTTATGAGTATTAGAAGAATTAAATTCTTATGGAATAATGTGTATTCAATACTCAGAGTTTTATTTTCCAATTTATGGCTCACAATTAGTAATGACAGAAATTGAAGTTAATATTTTATGCGCAACTCCGATCAAGTATTTCTCTCAGTTTTAAATTTTGTATTTATATACTTTCTTGTCAAATTTATTAATGTTTGAATAAATACCACTTTATATGCTGCATACACTATATTTTGTATGGGTGAGCTTATGTTTGGAATGTGTTTTATTATAACCTTGTTAATACTCCTTGAAATGTTCACTTGTAATTTAAGATTGAGTGTTATGTTATTCGTTCCTTATGAAGATGTTTCATAAATGATTTTAAAGGACTATTTTCAAGAGGATTCAATTTTAGCTGTATTTAATTTTAAACCCCCTTATTGGGAAATAGTATTCCCACCCTATGTTTTAATTTAAATTTTACAGGTTTGGTTGATTTGAGTTACTTTGTTCGGTGGAAGCTTTGTGAAGATTCATTCCTCTTTCAGTTTTTGAAGAATTGTAATGATAGTATCTGATTCTCCAGGACCTAAACCAAAAATATCCTCTCTAGTGGAATATGTGTGTGTGATTTTAGCTTTTATTTTTATAAAAAACAATTATACATCAGGTTTTAATTGAACTCTGTACCACCTTCTGGCTAGCCCAGGGTCGGGGCGTGACCATTTGTAATAGAGGATTTGTTTAGATTACCCTGGAAAATTAGAAAAATACTAAAAACATTTTTATGTCACACAAATCCTAAGTTTTATTAAAAATTTTAAATGGAAAATGAAACAAGGCTTTTGTCTCTCCCCACAGAATTAATAGAACATATAATTGTCCAGTCATGTTCTGAGATGTACCATCAATTTGTGAACCTGTTTCTATCCCGTAAATGCATTTATCAAGTGTCTACTAAACCAAATATCCTTTGAATTTATCAAGGTCCATGTCAAGTTTAATACCTCATGTGGCAGGCACTACTTTATTTTTATGCGCACGTAAGATGTTACCACAAAGTCCTCTTCTTTTGTTTCACCATATCTGAGGGTCATAAGGCCCCCTAGAAGTCCTGGGAATCTACCAGGGCGGGCGACCCCCGTGCACCCTATATGTTATAAGTCTTGAGTTTTAGTAGGTATGGGAGACCTTAAAGTATATGGTTTTTAGAAAACCATGTCATCTGATTGGTCTATCAGATCCACGTTCATTTCGATATCTCCAAACTCTACACCTCCCATGACACCCTTTCGAGGACCTATTGTTTCCCATATTAGTTTGACTCAAACTATGAGAAGTGTATCTAGGAAAATGAAATTTAGGAGTTTAAGAACGTTTCAGGGATCAGTCTAATCGGAAGAATCTACCAAGAAAGTCTCCGATGATGGTGGACCTGGTAAAGGAGGGCATTAGGAAATCCATACTAGTGTTGTGAGAGTGATCAGGTAGTTATATAACACCTTGGGTTTATGAACATTGTATAATTGAATAATGTTATTTGTTTTGAAACATTAACATGTTTTTATCAAGTAAAGCCTATATTTTGATATGTTTATGCCTTGATGAATAAAACATATCTCTTAAAATTTTCAGATAGAATACATGAGTTCATTATCCACACCTTATCTCTCCATACCGAATTACTAGAAAGCATAATTGTCGAGCCATGTTCAGAAGACTATGATCCTTTAGAAAAAGTATGCATGAATTGAAAATGATTCTATAATGTATCCCTCAGCTTGAATATTCTCTGCTCCTACAATGGGGAAAGATACATCTGCCACTATATTGAAACTACTCAATTTTCCGAATTTAGGCAATGTAGAAATTACTACGAGGGACGTTTCTTATGTCTCACCCTATCTAATAACTATCAAGCATTGATGAAATTTCCAGAATCTTCAATGAGGGGTGTCTATCTAGCAGACTATATGAACCAAATACTATGTTTTTATATGTATGGGATGCTCCATGACATCTAAATTTTCAAGCATAATATAGTTCTAGGAAGTAATAGAGATCTAGTCCACTCTTAGATCTCTGATCTCCACACCGCAAAAGCCTTCCTCTTGAGACCCAAAATATTTATTCATAAGGATGATCCTAGATGCTCTCAGAGCTCTCGTTGTATTTGGGTCAAGGAATTCAATGGACTGGAAACCAATCTAGGGATCTACTTGGGGGTATTCAGAAGATTGACCATGTTGGATGACTTTGTGAGGGGATATGGTAGGTGATGTGAGTATGGTTTTTCTAGTGGGTTTTGTATGAATATTTAAGAATTGCGAGGATGAAATTCGTCGAAGGGGGGATAATGTGACCCAAAAACGTTTTTCACATGTAATAAGAATATTATGGTTTTATTCTGTTTACTTTTCATGTTATCCGAACAAAACATGCAAACTAAACATAAGGAATTTTATTTAATTAAACACTGAAGTGTTTACAATACAATAAGATCAAAGGAAAACCATACTACCCAAAAATACCTATTAAAATACCTATTAAAATTATAGGTAGACCACCCAATACAACAAAAACCAAAGAAGATAGTAAGGGTCCTTTTGATCCATTACAATGAACATCAGTATGTCCAGAGCCACTACAACCACACTGAGCATTAGTGGAATGATGTGCACCATCTTCGCCACATCGTTTTAGAGATAGAACACCCTAATTCATGTTTTTTTGAAGTGTTAATCTGACTGTTACCTCTTAAGGTGACCTTTGAGTTTCTAATAGCTATAATAATAGTAGTTGGTCATTCTGTTGGTTTAATTTAAAATATCTTGATATAATTAGTTTTCCAAAATAATTAAGTTATGTAATGAAATTATAACTTTTAACATATAAACACCTTTTATAAAATTTAAAAATGATTGTGATTTAATATTTTAGCTACACTTATAGGTTCTCAAGATGAGGTATGGATTTCAAATACTTTTCAAATATTTCAAATGTTTTGAAAAGCTTTTATAAATGTTTTCACACTCGAATTAATAAAACCATGGACTTAACTAAGAATACATTTTCTATTTTGTAATAATAATATAAGGTTTTCTTTACGAAGTACAAAACCCAAATTTATAACATTGTATTTTATAAAACTAAGAAAAATATTGTTTTTAGGATTTTTTTAGTTGTAAAAGAAAACTCATATTTTTAAGACACCTATATATGTATATGAGAACCTATTTTTATATTTAACGTAAAATAAAATTTAACTATTTTAATATATAGTTGAGTGCCCCAAATAACCAAGGGATACCATAGGATGCCACTCAAGGCCTTGTGTGCTAGGTCTAGCACACACAGGGGGGGGGGACATAGTTACCCCTAAGGGAACACACAGGTGCATGTGAATGGAACAAAAGCGATCCACCATGCGGGAAGGAACGACGACGTGGGTGGGCGCAGGAGAGCGCCTTTAGAGAACCCGGTACAGGACGATACTGGGAGGGGAGAGGGAGTAATATGGTGATAGGCCAGGACCTATGGGATTATAAATCAGACACGGAACATGCTATGTTTCAATGTGGGATGATGATTTTTAGCTGGAAGTAGGTCCTGGTTGTCTGCTCACGTTGTGCGTGATCTAATCCATTCGATTTGTTCAGCTTTCAATCCCCCACTGACCATGGTATATCTACCATGTTTTTGGGAATCGTTAGATCTCAATGGATCTAATCACATATGTTTGATCTGTTTCAAATCTCCGAGTTTCACCATAGTCGTCCAAAACAATCCTCAATAGATCTCAACTATTCATTCTTTATAAAATCTTTGGACACTCCACAGCCGTCGGATCTTCTTTTAGTAAATCCCAGCCATTTAATTATTTTCTATTTTTCCTCTTCTATAGTGTCTTCTTCATCCCACATGTGCAGAACCAGTATCCTCATACTCCTCTTCTTTTTCATTTTTCCACATTTGTTACACTAGTGGACCATTCCTTCACTCATTTTACACAACGACTGAAACCCTCAGTCTTTTTTTAAACCATGTGGGTATTGGTTTTCCATAAAGTGGAATTAAAATTAATTTATATAATATATTTTATATTTTATATATAAATATTCTGTTTTTCCTCCGAAAACCTCTCATATTATCTTCCTCTCAAGCCTCCTGTGAGCTTATCTGAACCTCTTCTCCCCCTTTGAACCAAGTAAGGGTTCTAATTTGTCTAGCCATGTCTTGGTTTAAATATATATATATATATATATGTACACATAGATGTATACACACACAAACACACACACACATATATATATATATATATGGTTGGGTATAGGACCCTTGATTCCTTCTATAACAACCCTTTTTTTTATTACACATTTAAACCTGATTTATTACATAAAACATTCACTTGATACAACATGGAAGATTGAGAGGTCTAGTGTCTTTGGGGCTAATGAACATTAAACAAAAACATAATAGATGAATCATTACATCATTATTGAAAACATTTTTTACATGACCACTGCATTCCCTCATGCTTTTCATTACATTGGATAACTTGAGGACATGCTTAAGAAAAGGGTGAGCTATAATGCCCGGTAAGGGAATAAACATAGAATAACATGAGGAATACATTACATATTAGAAAATAGGGATATCAATGGATCACAAGAGAAACAATAACATAAATTAATGATAAAGAATGATAATCATAACATGGAAATGTAGAAACAACACTTAACATGGAATTATCATGATCCAAGGTTCATTGCACATAGAGCATGAGTAAACCCTCATTGCACATGAAGCAAGAGTAAAAACATGTTTCACTTGAATTATATTGAGTCAACACCCATTTCACATGACGTATCATGATACTATACATTACCCAATGCATTAGAGCACTATCAGGGTTCACCATTCTAAAACATTTCATTTCATGCATAAGTGTGCCACATGAATCATACAACATGGAATCATTCATCATCATTTATTCCATGATAAAGGGATGTGGAATACAAACATGAAGATTTATAATCCATATGTAAATGTTCATAAAGTTGAATAACCATGATAGATAAATGGGCATGGTATTCACTACACAATGACATTAGCTCAGATAATCATAGTGCAATTTCGGCAGCATAACAGCGTGAAATAAGAACTCATAAAAAATGGTTGATGAGAGAGAAAGGTGTGTCTCATCATATTTACATGAAATCTAAATTAATGGGGTAATATTTATACATGTCCCAAAAAACACAATGTAATTTAGATTCATAATTCAAAAGAATTATTTGGATGTAAAAGAGGAGAGAGAAATCCCTCTTGGAATTTTGGTGTAGTAATGGGTGTACATGGGAGGCATTAATGTGAGAGAAAGGGGTATCCCATCATAAAAAGATAAATATTGCAGTATGGGGGAGGTAAAAAATCATACCCAAACATTTTTAACTGAGAACAAAAGGGCATAACAACTTAATGAATATTGGACAAAAATGATAAAGGAATAAATCCCTTACATGGAAGTGTGATACCAAAGGCTTGGGAGAGGCTTGAGAGAGGATTATTGAGAGCTTGTGGCACCTTAGGAGGAATCTAGAGAAAGGAGGGTAGGGTTTGGTTCAAATCCAAAGGCTTTGAGTGAAGAGTAAGTGGGTTATTGGGTGGTTTTATATCGTAATGGAGCGACAATTCTTTATTATTTAGGTTTGGGACACCTCACATTAAACAAATAAAAACCACAAACCAGTCCATGGTTTATTCCCATGGTTTTTTCCAAAGGGGGGTGAAAAAAAATATTATAAAAGGACAATTTCCTAAAATTTTAAAATAATAGGTTTTCTTATGTGGTGAGTCACACTCTCATGGAAAGAAATTTAAAAATAAAAAAGTTTTATAAGCCTTGAAGGGTCCACTGAAGCTTTGTAAAATAAATCAAACAAATCCAAAATAACATTATTTTAATGGTAAAAAATAAATTTTCCGAAAATAATGTTTATTTTATTTTATTACATCACTATTGGGTCATTATGATGTCATAAAACATATTATATATTTAACCATTATTTTAATTTTTTCCGAAAAATTTGACTGTCTCGGAATATTTTGAAAAAATCACCATCGGATAATTTTGACATCTTAATTCCAAAACTAATATTCATTTTACCTAATTTTTTTTATAAATATGTGAATTTTTAATATAAAAATAAAAAATGTCATTTACAAAAAATTTAGGTGTTTTGACAAAAACACCTTTCAAACCTTAATAAAAATTACAATTCCATTCATAAAATTATATGATTATTTATATTTAATAAAAATTAATTTAATTATAACAATATTTAATTAAAATATTTTTAATTAAAAAATCTATTAATTCATCAAAATAGATTTCTTCGCTAAATGGTAACTTAAAATACTATTTGTGCTGTAAAAACAATTTACAAAGTAACAATAATAGAATGACTGCACATTCTTTATACCAAAATAATATACATAGTAATAGTGCTAGGGTCTTGTTAAATAACCCCTTATAACACCAGTATAAGCCCGAAGGGTATGGTGTGCGATGGTGACAATCTCTTAGGGTGGATCGGATAACATCACTCTAGGGGTAATCTCTATTAACATCCACTTCTCCTCTAGTCGGTTCTGCTCATGCTTAATGTGTTCAAGCTTGGCATGGGACTGGTCAAGAGAAATGCCAAACTATGCCACATCTTTTATGAGATCCAAAAAACGGGCTTTGTATGGGGAAAGTCTACTGGATGATGCCTTCGCTTCCTTTGTCTAAGAAAATTGGATTTGTTGAATCCCTATATTTATACTAATCATGTAATCACTATTCAATAGCTATATTAGCAACGTTCACAATTCATAAAAGTATTTTATAATCTAGAAACATAAAAACAATAATGTTTATATTTTATATAACCATAGTAATACATTTAATTAGATCAAGAAGAATTTTCATTAACCAATGTTTTGGACGTTACAATATTCCCCCATTACGAAATTTCACCCTCGAAATTTTATTTTCCCACTCTAAAACAATTGTGGGTATCTCGGCTTCATCACTTCCTCTGATTCCCATATTGCTTCTTCAAAATTGTGGTTTTTCCAAAACACCTTGACAAGGGGGATTGTCTTATTTTGTAGAAATTTTTCTCTACGATCTAAGATCTTCACTGGTAGTTCCTCGTAAGAAATATCATCCTCTATCTGTACTACCTCTAAAGAGAGTACATGTGAAAGGTTTGGTATATAATTCCTTAAGAGTAATATATTAATTACATCATGTACTTTGGCCATGGTAGGTGGAAGTTCAAGTTGATAGGCCACAACCCCAACATGATTAAGAATTTAAAATGGGACGATGTACCTAGGACTTAACTTCCCATTATTTCCAAACCTTATAAACTTTTTCCCTGGAGATATGCCTAGAAATATCATCTCACTAACATTAAACTCAAGGTCTCGTCGATAGTTATTTGCATAACTCTTCTGTCGACTCTGGGCTGCCTTGATATGCTGCTGAATTGTTTTTAGCTTCTCCATAGTTTCTTCGATGATTTCTGGTCCTAGCAATGTATGCACACAAAAATCATCCCAATATGCTGGTATTCTACACCTCTTATCATATAGGGCTTCATAAGGCACCAGTTGGAAGCTCGAGTGGAAAATGTTATTGTAGGAGAATTCAACCCATAGAAGATGTTCGTCCCACCCTCCTTTGAAGTCCATATAACGTGATCTTAACATATCCTCCAGTGTCTAAATAGATTTCTCATATTATATATCAGTTTGAGGATCATAGGCCGTACTGAAGATCAGTTCAGTATCAAGAGCATGTTTAAGACTCTTCCAAAACATAGAGTTCAATCATTGATATCGATCGAATACAATATATTGTTGTACTCCATGTATCCTTACCACTTCTCTAATAAATATATTTGCTAGCTAATCCAATGAAAAATCCTCTCGAATTGCAACGAAGTGTGAATACATTGTAAAACGATCCAAAACTACCCAGATTTCATTATTTCCTTTGGATGTCTTCAGATTTCCGATGACAATGTCCATGGTGATTTTCTCCCATTTCCATGATGTTAAGGGAAATGGTTGCATCATCCCCTTAGACTTCTACCTCTCTGCATTCACATGCTGACACACCAGGCACTTTGATGTATACTCAGCGATCTCCTTCTTCATATTTTCCCACCAATAATTCTCTTGGATATCTCGATACATCTTTGTGTTTCCTGGATGAATAGAGAAATTTGAACGATGCATATCATCCAAAAGTTACTTCTTATGCTCCGAGCTTGATGGAACACATAGTCTTTTCCCAAATCTCAAAATTCCTTTTTCATTAACATTGAACTCCAAGGATTTCCCTTTTCTGATAGCTTCCACTCTCTTGTGAATTTCTTCATCATATTTTTGATAATCATTTAACATTTTCAAAAGTGAAAGTTGAGCAGTCATTTGTGAAAGTATTGATGATGTTCCATTCTTTATGATTCTCATATCCATCTTCATCAAATCTAAGAATATTGGATACTTCTCAATTCTCATCAATGATAGACTTTCTGGGTTTTTCTACTTTGAGCATCTTCCACCTTGTTCGCTTTTCAAGGGTGGTAATGGATAGATCAGTCATATTCTTTTTTCAGCTTTAACCATCTTTATTGGTGCATGTTCAACTCTTTCTATGTGAATATATACATGAGGCTTTTATGCTCTGTATATATTTCAAACTTTTCCCCAAAAAGATAATTCCGCAATATTTTTAAACCCCAGATCACCGTATCCAACTCCAAATCATGTGTTGAATAATTCTTCTCATGAACATTCAATTTCCTTGAAGCATAGACATTGAAATTTTCAATTTGAATTAACACGCATCCTATACACTTCTTCAAAGCATTACGGAACACCATAAAAATTTCTCCACTTGTGGTTAAATTGAGCACGGGCATAGTGATAAGAATCCTTTTTAACTACTTAAATATTTCTTCGCATTCAGCACTCCATGAAAATTTTACACCCTTCCTAGTTATCTTGGTAAGACGTTCAGACAATCATGAGAAATTTCTCACAAATCGTTGATAATGTCTAGCTAACCCCAGGAAGCTACAAATTTTTTTTACCGATGCTGGCCTTATCCATCCCTCAATTGCATCTGTTTTTGAGGGATTCATAGATATCCCATTGCTTCTGATGATATGGCCCAAGAATGAGACCTCATTCAACCAGAACTCACACTTTTTGTACTTTTCATAGTGATTATCCTTTTGCAAGGTCTCTAGTACTTTTTTTATATGCTCCATATGATCCTCCTTGGTTTTGGAGTATATCAGAATATCATCTGTAAATACTACCAAAAATTTGTTGAGGTAATCCCTAAAGACTCTATTCATCAAGTCAATAAATAATGTTGGAGGATTATTGAGTCTGAAGGGCGTTACTATGAATTCATAGTGCCCGCATCTTATACAAAAAGTAGTCTTGGGGATATCTTCCTTCTTCACCTGAACGTCATAATATCTAAACCGCAATTCCACCTTGGATAAGTATTGTGCTCCATGTAGTAGATCAAACAAGTCAAATATTCATGGAAGAGGATACTTGTTATTTTTCATTATTTTGTTAAGCTCATGATAATCGATGAAAAGGTGCATTGACCCATATTTCTTCTTGGTGAAGAGGGCTAGTGCACCCCATGGTGAAGCACTTGGGCATACAAACCCTTTATCCAGATTCAACTGTAGTTGTTTCTTCATCTCCTCAAGCTCCACAAAAACCATTATATATGCAGTCTTCGATATTCATAATGCCCCAAGTATAAGATCAATTGAGAATTCAACATCTCTTATAGGAGGAAGAGCAGAAAATTCCTCGGGAAACACTTCAGCAAATTCCCTCACAATAGGCATGTCTTCAAGGATGGATGTATCCCTAGAATCAATCATCTAATCTAGATATGTGTGGTCATAGGGCAATAATATCCACATTTGAGATGATAGAGCTAAAGAATAATCATCTTCGTCCTTGAACTTGTATATAATCGTGGGTCGATTCTCCACATGGAGAGTGATTTCCCTCTCAGGGCCATTTATGTTGGATCTATATAAGGAAAGCCAGTCCATGACATGAATTGCATCAAATTCCACCATGGGTAGTATGACGAGGTTCGTCGGGAATTTTAATCCCGAGAATATGATAGGGGAGGAGTTATATTAATGGGATGCAAATATTGCCCCATTTGTCGTACTCACCGACATCTTTACTTCAATGATTTGTGGTGGTGCTGGGATTGTTCTACTAAACTTTTGGGATATAAAATAATGGGTAGAACCTAAATCAAAAAGTATGTTCACTATTATTGAATGAATATCTTGCATACCTACCACCATTTCATTTTTGGGGTTCAATTTGGCAGTAGTGATGGAAAAAAGTTATCCCTTGCTACCTTGGATGTTGATGGTTCCCTCCAAAAACCCTTGTATTAGGGAATTGATTTTCAAGATGCCCGGGTTCATTGCAGTTATGGCAACAAACAACGCGTTGAGGTTTTAACGGAGCATTCCTTTCCTCTATTTCAGCCGCAGTTTTTTCTTGTCAGTAGTTAACAGCTAGGTTCCCTTATCTTCCACACCTAAATCATTTCCTCATTCCCTTCAAGAAATTTATGTGGTTCTTCTTTCCACACCATTGGCAAGTTGGGTTCTAGATCTTCTTAGCACCTTTGGATTTATCCATCGAATCGCCAGAATTGAAAGCCACATTACACTTCTTATCCCCATGATACCCCTGAGACTCTACAATCTCCATTTCTGCCTTGAGGGAAATCAGACAATTTCCTCATAGCTGTCGAAGTCATGGATCACCAGCGCTTTCCGTAGGCTATGTTTCAGCCCACCAAAGAAGCGTTAAACCTTGAATTTGGGGGTAAAAACAAAATTGGAGGCATATCGTGCAATACTTGTGATTTTTTCCTCATTATCTATGACATATTTTTCATATTTTTTCTTTAGGGAATGAAATTCCCTTTCCATCTTAAGTCGGAGGGTGGGAAGAAAACATTTATCAAAAAATATCTTCTGAAAATCCTTCCATTCAAATGCCTCGATCTATTCCTCAGGATTTATATGTTAGATCAACATCCACCATTGATTGGCTTCACCCTCCATATGATAATCATCCATAATATAATTTTATTGATTGGAACATTGATGGATAGATAATATCTTTTCAATGGAGATTATTCATAGTTAGGTGATTGGTGGATCTGATGATCCATTAAAATTAGGAGGCCTTTGTATTATGAAGCTCTCGATAGCAACTTTTTGTTTCTTGGGGGTTTGAACATTCCGATTGACCCATGATTTCTATTAAAATCTTGAGTTAACTGAGATATAATCTTGACAAAGTTTGCAATTCCCGCTCTGATCGGATTGGGCATCTCATTAGAACAGATATCACATTGATCTTCACATCGGTGGTTAGCCGGAGTCCTCCTATTATTGGACATTGACTGGAATAAAAGGAACATTAGGGGGAACACATAAAGGTTAATCCAAGGAAAAAACTGATGACTTATAAATAACATTTATTTCCTTTACTTGTGAATCCATAGGCATCAATCTATGTTATTCATGATCTACTTTCTAACATATATTCTTAGGGGAAGTTTTATCATTCCCTTAATAAGGTTTCAAACTAATCTTGTGAATTTACCAAAGCATATCCCCTGAGAGTGTCATAACCAAGAGTGCTGCAAGGCCTATTGTTGTGCACCAGTTCCCATTCGAGTCTAGCACAAAGTGGTGTTTTTGGGTTTTACCACTAGGATACATCTGTGCCAAAGTCGCCTCTACCTGCTCATATCTAGACATGGGGGTATTTTCATGATAATCCTCTTAATAAATAATCACCAATACATAGGGATGTTTTTATTATACTTATTATTGACTCTAAGTCTTCACTGGGGTTTTTTAATCTTAATCCCAAAAATTTCTTAACCTATCATCTGATTACAACTATAACAACCCCACTCAATTATTAGACACTTAAACCTGATTTATTACATAAAAAATTCACTTGATACAACATGGTTGATAGAGATTAATAATGTCTTTGTGGCTTAGTAACATTACCTAAAAACATAAAACATGAAACACAACATCTGTATTGAAAACATCATTTACATGACCACTACATTCCCTCATACATAGCATTGCATTGGATAACCTGAGGACATACATAAGAAAAGGTTGAGTTATTAAGCTTATTAAGGGAATAAACAAGGAATAACAAGAAGATACAATACATGTTAGACAATAGGCATATCAATGGAGAATAAGAGAAACATGAATATAAAGGCATGATAAATCATGATAATAATAACATGGAAATGTGGAAATAACACTTCACATGGAATTAGCATGAGCCAAGGATCATTTCACATGGAGCATGAGTAAACCCTCATTGCACTTTAAGAATGAGTAAAAACTCATTGCACTTGAATTATCATGAGTTAACACCCTTTTCAAAGGACGTGTCATGATACTATACTTTACCCAATGCATTGGGGTGCTATCAAGGCGCACCCTTCTTAAACAATACATTTCATGCATAAGTGTGCCACATAGATCATACAACATGGAATCAATCATCCCCAATTATTAAATGATAAAGGGATGTCGAATGTATACATGAAGCTTTATATTCAACAAGTAAATGTTCATAAAGGTGAATACCCATGATAGAGAAATGGGCATGATATTCACTACACAATGACATTAGCTCGAAAAACGTAGTGTAATTTCGGTAGCATAACGGTGTGAAGTAAGAAATCATAAAAAATGGTTGATGAGAGATAAATGGGTGTATCATAATATTTAAATTAAATTTACATTAATGGGGTCATATAGATACATTTCCCAACAAACATAATGTAATTTAGATGCATCATTCAAAAAAATTTCTTCGATGTAAAAGAGGAGAGAGAAATTTCTCTATGAATTTCAGCATTATAACGGGTGTACATGGGAGGAATTAATGAGAGAGAAAGTCATATCCCATCATCCAAACATTAATATTAAAGTACGGGGGAGTTGATAAATCACACCCCATCATTTTTCATTGAAAAAAAGGGTATAACAACTTAAACAAAATTGGAAAAAAATGAGACAAGAAGACATCCCTTAGTTGGAAGTGTGATCCCAAAGTCTTGGGAGAGGATTGAGAGAGGATTCATGAGAGCTTGGGGAACCTTGGGAGTATTATAGAGATAGAAGGATAGAGTTTGGTCTAACTCCAAAGTAATTTAGTGAAGATGAAGTGCGAGGTTTTTTGGGTTTATATAGGAATGGAGAAATAATTATTTATTATTTAGGTTTGGGACACCTCACATTAAACTAATCAAAACCAAAAACCAGAAAATGGTTTTTTTCCCACGGTTTTTGCCAAAGGGGACTGGAAAACAATATTTTATAAGGACGATGGAAGAAATTCTTAAAATAATAGGGTAGATAATTTTAAGGTGTGTCACACTCTTAAGGAAAACATATTAAAAAGACAAAATATTTTATAAGCCTTGAAGGGTCCACTAAAGCATTGTAAAATAAATCAAACAAAACCATAATCACATTATTTTAATTTTAAAAAATATATTTTCTGATCATAATTTTTATATTAATTTATTACGTCAATATTTTGTCATTATGATGTCATAAAACACATTATATATTTAAACGGTATTTTAATTTTTTCCCAAAAATTTGACTATCTTATAAAATTATGATAAATTCACCATTGTAAAATTTAGATGTACTCATTCCAAAAATGATATTAATTTTATCTAAATAATTTTATAAATATGTGAATTTTTACTTTAAAAATAAAAACAGACATTTACAGAAAATTCATGGGTTTTAAAAAAAACACCTTTCGAAGCTTAATTAAAATTATGATTGCATTCATAAAATTATATGATAATTTATATTTAATAGAACGAAATTTAATTATAAGAATATTTTTTTAATTATTATTTTATACAAAAATCCATTAATTTATCAAAATAGATTTCTTAGTTTCATATCAACTAAAAATAAAATATGTTCTTTAAAAATTATTTACAAAGTTACAATAATAATATGAACGCACATTATTTATACCAAAATAATTTATATAGTCATATTGGTAGGGTATTGTTACATAAACCCTTATAACACCTGCATAAGACTGAAGGGTAAGGTGTTCGATGGTGACAAACTCTTGGGGTGGCTCGAATAACATCGCTCTGGTGGTAATATCTATTAACTTTTACTTCCCCCGTAGTCGGTTCCTCTCAATCTAAACATGTTCAAGCTAGGCTTGGGCTTGGTCAAGAGTGAATCCCAATGATACCACCTCCATTCTGTGCTCCGACAAATGGGATTTGTATGGGGAAAGTCTACTAGATGAGGCCATCACTTCCTTTGTTTGAGTAAATTGGATTTGTTAAAGCCCTATATTTGTATTAATCATGTGGTCAATGTTCAAAAACAATATTAGCGACGATCACAATTCATAACGTAATTTTAAAATCCAAAAACCTAAAACCAATGTAGTTCACATTTTATATAACCATAATAAGACATTTAATTAGATAAAGATGAATTTTCATTAATAAAAGTTTGGGTCGTTACACCTTCTTAGATGCTGAGTCCTTAAATCCAACAAGATGTTCTTAATTATTTATCATGAAAACTATGTGTGATGTATTGGGTTTCTATATAATTTTGAATATACATAAACATATATAGATTTATATATAATTATTAAACAAAAAAATTTCTATTTAATGTGACGTTTTGAAATTAATGAACACTTGTTTTTACTAATGTTCCTAATAATTTAAAACATGTATGTGCTAATAAATCTTGTTGTGAGCCCCTTTTATATATACTATGTATAATCAGTTATACATATAAATTATATTAATGTATTCAATGTTTACAAAAACATATTTATGAGTTTGTTTAATAAACCTTTTTAATATTATGCCACGATTTAAAATTTAGGGACCCAAGTTAATTAATGTGTCTAATATATTAAATTAATATTGTTGTCATAGGATTTTTGGTGTAAACCCTTTAATAAATTATATATTTTCCGTTTTTTAATATATGTGTATACATATAATCTTTGATCCCCAATATTATTTAAAAATTTTCAAGTATTATTAAGAATGAATAACACATGCCATTTTAGAAATATAAAAGGAATCTATTTAAAAATACAATTATTTTCATACACCCTTGTGTATAAATGGATTTACGTAACATTAATCCCTAGATAGTTTTGGATATTCTAAATATTATAATTTTTATGCATTTAGTAATTATAGAGAATTTATAAGTATAATTTTTGGGGTTTTCAAATCTTATAAACGTTTGTATGATTCACTTATTTTCTTAAATATTAAATGGTATTGGTTATGGTTGATTTTCATGCTCTTCAATTATTATTATTGTGTGTAAATAAGTGGTAATAACTTTGTGATATGTTATATGCACACAAGAAAATAATGTTTAGACAACTATGTATTTAATATCCCACATAAAATATTTTGTTCTCCTTTAAATTATTTAAGCATCCCATCCATGATGAATTTCCACAAGGCATTTTGTTTACTTTAGTAATAATGTTTTTGAATTTAAAGGGTTAACATTTTATGTGACAAAAGCAGTATTTTTTTCGTGCATTAATTATCATCCCATGTTTTTTATTCAACCAACCATCCTTTCCATTTAATAAATCGCCATGAAATTATTGGTTTGGTTGGTAACACTTATGTTCTTGAATCACTATATAAATTTAAATGCTAAAGAATTTAAATAAATAGTTATGACAAAATATGAATTAAGAACTAAATTATTCAAAGTGGTATGGGACACATTGAATAATATAAATTGAGAAATTAAATGTCAAAGTTGTATGGGACACTTTGGACATATGGCCTTACATGGCATGTCAGGAATGTGTTGGAAATAGTAAGTGTTTGGTGGGGCCTGCTATAGCCCCTCAGTACATCGGTAGGTCTCATGAGACAAACTATGGTCTTGGATCAAGGCCAAGACAATTTATGGCCTTCGCATGATTCCCTGACGGTATGGTTATGTTGTCCCACATTGTACATTCCCTCATTATGTTTATGATAATTATTTAACCAAGTGGATATTCATCTAGTATAATATTTATGGTTATAATCCTATACTTATGAGTATCATAAGAAGTAAATGATTATTGCATAACTAGTATTCCGAACTCAGAGATTTATTTTCCAATTTATGGCTCACAGTTAGTAATGACATAAATTGAAGTTATTATTTTATGCTCAAATATGATCATGTATTTCTCTCAGTTGTAAATTTTGTATTTATATACTTTCAATTCACATTTATTAAAGTAATAATGACATCTATTTTATATGTTTCATACCCTATATTTTTTATGAGCATGCTTATGTTTGGAATGTGTTTCATTATAACCCTATTAATATTCCTTGAAATGTTCACTTGTAAATTGTGATCGAGTGTTATGTTATGTTATCCTTATGAAAATGTTTTATAAATAATTTTAATGTATTTTTTTAAAGAGATTTCAATATTCGACTTATTTTAATTTATAACCCCTTATTGGGCATTCGTATTCTCACCCTACCTTTTAATTTAAAATTTACAGGTTTAGCTATTTTGAGTAACTTTGTTCGGTGGGTTCTTTCTCCATATTTGTTCATATATCATTTTTTAAAGAATTGTAATAATTGTATATGATTCTTTAGGACCAAAACAAAAAATATCCTCTCTAGTGGAACATGTGTGTGTTATTTCAGCTTTTCTTTTTATAAAAAAAATTTCACACCATGTTTTATTTGAACTCTCCACCGGCTTCGGGGTAGCCTAGGGATGGGGCATGACATATTAGGGGAAAATCATAATGAGACTAGAATTAGTAGATGAATTAGACGAGAAATTTAAGATCATCCATCTCCACGTGATGAGTGTTTATAGTTGGGAGAAAATTTATGCAGATAATAGGAGGAACGATCTTTCTTTTGAGGTAGGTGGTCATGTTTTACTAAAAATCACACCTAGGAAAAGTTTCATGTGTTTTTTTAAGAAAGGAAAGTTAAATCCATGGTTCATTGAACCTTTTGAATGTTTGAGGAGTGTTTTAATAGTTAACTACAGAGTATCTTTTCCTCTGGGTTTATCTCAGGTACACAATGTTTTTCACATTTTTATATTGAGAAAGTATGTTCATGATTCATCTCATGTTTTTATAGCTGATGTAGTTCAGCTAGAATAGAACCATTCTTATGGAGAGAAACCTATTCCTATTAATGGTCATAGATATAGAGTATTGAGGAATAAGGTAATTAACTTGGTAATGATTTTTTGGAGAAACCAAATGGTGGAAGAAACAACATGGTAATTTGAAAATGATATGATGGAAAGGTATCCTCGGTGTTTAATAAGTGAATAATAATTTTAAAGAAACAATTTTCAGAAGTGGGACGGGGATATTGTAATAAACCTTGTATTTATAAAAAAATTATTAGAGAACAAAATATCTAAATTCAATATAGTTTTGAAGTGAAAAAAGTTGAATTTATAGAAATTAAGGAATTTATATTGATGGAATAATATCCTAACCTTAATAATAGTAAATGACTATAAGGAATAGTAACATTTCTAATTGAATTGTAACCAGATCTGTGAAAGTGTAAATAAAATTTCTTCCTCTTATAAGGGGAAATATTATATATTTATTTCATGGAATAATTAAATAAATATTTTCAAAATGATAAATTATGTGTTTTTATTCTTGTGACATATATATTTTTATTTACATTTTTATAATTATTTAAATTATATAAAACTAAAATTTTTATTATTAAAAAATATTCACAAATTAATCTTTTGGTGCCTTATAATTATATTATAATTTTGGGATACCTTAATTTGATTTTCATTATATTATATAATAAGTTATATTTATAAAATTGGTATTTTTTGAATAAATTATTATTTTAATTTATAATTAAAAATTTCATATTTAAAAATTTATTTTCAAAAAATGGAGGTCGTTTTTCAATTATATGCATTGATAAATGGTTTGGGTGAATCCTGGGATTTTTTTCTAAAATAATGGTATTTTTTGTGAATTGTAAAATACGGGAATTTACAGTATTTATCATATATATGATTTATTGATTCATAGATGTTGTATGGATAATGTAATCCATTAATATAGAACCCCCCTTAATTATTTTATAATATTTACTAACAATATTTTCACTATTCATAGTCTTGAGCTAAAATAAAAACTACTAAATAAAATAATAAAATAACACCCCTCTCCTCCACTATAAATAACACCCCTCGTCACCTCTTCTACTCACAACTCAAAGACATATAAATTGTTTAATATCTTCCTAATTCCCTTTCCATGTCTCTTACACACGTCCATGATCTTATGGTCTCATGAAATGACCAAAATAAAGTACCTTAATATGGTTCTCAGTTAGAATAATTCCAGAGGTAAAATATTCTTTCATTTTCTTTTAAATTTATTTTCATTTCTTATTCTAACCTCACCTACCCATATAAAAGTGTCATGAAAACACATATGTATTATATATACATTTATTTTACCATATTTATGGAAAAATTAATCATTATTCCACTTCTTCACTCCCTTTTATTCTAAAAATGAGAACATCATCAGTGATTTTTCGATCTACCACCATCTGGGACAATACACATTCATTTTATTTTACCGACATAAATATTGGTCATAAAACCATTATTATAGTTAATTAAGATTTTATTATACATATTATAGGTTTTATAATGTTTTGTAACCATTATATAAACATTATATCAAATAAAATGATATATGTTTGTGATGGTAATAAAAACCACCAAACTAACTAAATAATTTTAATTAACGTTTTATCTAATGATTCAGTCTCATATATGAAAAATTTATATTTGGAATTATTTAAAATTATAGGAACATATTAATACCATTTATTTCCACATTAGGAGTTTCTCTACCATTCGGAATGAAAATCCATTATGATCCGATCATGGAAACCATCAAAGAAATGCACCCAAAATGATGAAAATAACAAAATATTATTAACAAATGGGTCAAATGATGTAATAATAAAATCAAATAATAAATTATAAATATTTATATAGTTTGGTAATATTTTAATTAATCTTTTTAAACTAATAAAAAAGTGGTTTGAACATGTTTTAAGTAATATTAACAAGAGAAAATGAACTTTTCTTTAAAAACCCTCTTTTAAATTTCATTTTTTACAAAATTAAAATTCAGTTTTTTTATGAATTTATTTTTATTTTATCATTATGTTCTAGTTCATAGGAGTTTTTTATGATGAAGTGTGATGCTTATATCTTCCTTCTATTCATTGGGTATTTTATGTTAGATGTTGACCGTAATGGTTGTTCCAAGTGTAACTATGGTGGTTATATAATATGCTATATGTGAGGGTTACATTGTAAAGTTGAAATAGGGGTTACAAATAAATGGTATCCATTATTTTTACAAACATAAGAAAGTATTTCAATATATTAACTACATAGTTTTATTTATATTGTCTATGTTTTATGTAAATGTCTTGTTTTCACTCTGTAAATATATGATATATTATGGGTGAGAAGTATGTAATTATGAAATTGATTTCATTTTTTATAAGTATTCATGGACTAAAGATTTCCTTATTTTTTCCCATACTAAGGTTATTGTTCTCATCCCATGTTTTAAAATGTTTTTCATGTGGTTTAATGATGCGTAAGAGTAAAGTGGAATCCAAGATGAATATTGTGAGGATTTTTCATGAAATAAATTCAAGTTTTATTAAAAACATTTTTATTGTGAAATAAATGTATACTATTTTAATAGGGTCTATTTTGTATTCTTGTGGGTTTATATGTATTTTTTAGGATGTAATTCTCTAAAACTCTAAACCAAAATGATTTATGGAAATGTAATAATTATATTATAGTATATTTAACTGGAGTATGTAATATTTAAGAACATGTCCTTATAGATAATATAAATGATCATAATTAGGAATATTCAAGTTTATTAATATAAAAAATTTAATTATATAAGTCATACAAAAAATAGATATTTTATTTTATGTTTAACTTATTCTTAATTCTATAAAATGAAGAAAAATCAGTCTATCTGTCTTTCCCTAATGTAGATGTTGATTGATCAAATCCTATTTATGTGGTTCAAAAATATATATTTAGGATCAAATGTAAAATCACTATAGTAGTGATGCACACATTCTCTATGATCTCTAAATGATACTGATATAACATTGGGAGATATCATCAATGATATAAACATGTTTCATTTTTCATTATGAGAATAATGCTATATTTAGGGCTTAAATTATTATCTCAAGTTCTCTAATTCACATGTGGGAGGGAATATATGGAGGAATTAATAGGGTTATAGTATAAAATATAGAGTAGTTATTATTAAGCTGATCATATATAAATAATATTTTTTCCCATATTTCTACTATACATAACTCTAAATAACTATATAATAGAGTATTTACTGAGATATTTTAAGTAATTTTTTGTCATCATTTTTTCCATTAATCAATTACATAATCTATAGAAATCCCAATTTATAATAATAGTAATAACAATAATTAAAATATTATAATTATAATTATGTTTTTTCATGTGTGAAATTCTAATGGAAATAAGATTAATTATTTCATAATTATGAAAGTGTATATTTATTTTCATGGTATTTAAGATATCATTTTTACTGGACAGAAAACTCAGTCCATCATTGGTCCTTGACATTTATAAGACCTGGAATAATAAATATAAATTATTCAATATAAAAATATTATACTAAATTCTAACAAAAATACTCATTTTTACATTAGTACTATTAAATAAATATTTAATAATAAATATTATTTAATATAATGTTAATATTATATGATATAAATATAAATATATAAGGTAATGGTTTTGTGAAAAAAAACATTTAAATGTTCGAATCAAAAATATTTAGTGGCCTTATAAATTTGATCTTCAAAACCTGTATACATATTAATTGTTTTCATAAGAATACTATTTACACTAATTATTAAATTAATATATTATTTAACTAAGATCGATGAAAAGACAATACATGTGACCAATTAGGAATCTAACCAAATGTTTATTGGGAGACTTTCCAAAAGTCTAATATTTGTATATAGAAGCATGTAAAGGCGCCAGTGGGGAAAAAGTTAATATCAAAATACTGAAAACCACATAGGAATTCTCATTATGTAATATTATCCCATTTACTTGATATATTCCAACCATATAGTTTAGATTATTTTTTCATTAACCAATGTGCATTAATTTTCATTTTTTGACAGTAATAAATGATCTTATTAATACAACAGGGTGATTTTTTAGTTCAATATTTCCATTATAACGAAATGGATTGATAGATTATATACCTTAATTAATAAGATATAAATAATATATTAATACATTCATTAATTAAATGTCACTCATTATACACCTAATTCTTCTAACATTTATGTGAAGATATGACATGATAGTTCTGGGCCACACATCAATACATGAAACTTTTAATATGCATCAATAATAATATCATGTTTCTTTATCATTACACAAATATATATAATCGAATTAAAATGATGACCAAATCATGTAAAAAAATTCCCTATTAAATCATTATAATCTAATGTCATAGAGATTATCATGTTGGAAAATCATGAGACGAAACCTCATCTGATGATAGGAATTATACACCAAAGAATCAAAAGCAAATGTGTCACATCAGTGAATGGTGTCAAAATCATTTTATATGTGTTTAACAATATCTTCATAAGACTTCAAGATTCTCATTAATTAAAATAACATCTATAAAACATTTAAAAAAACAGATACACCAGGACAATATCATCTGATAAACAATACATATTTGATAAAGGATTTTTTTTATATTAATGTCTTTGTATATAGATGTAATCTAAAGTATACAATAGTTGTTTTTATGGAACCAACTGCCAAAAAATTTCATTATAAGGAAGTATAGTAGTAAACTATATCGAATTTCAATTGGAATATGTATAACATCTCTTTGAGAATTGTATTACATAAAATATATATACATAATGATTGAAAATATACCATAAACTAATTATAAATGAAATTTGGAAATTATTGTAAACATTCATGGGATTGAATTTGTGTTATAGAAGATAAAATTTGAAATTAAAGATAAATGCATGAAATGTATAGATATTTTGAAAGGAAACTGCTACATAAAACATAACAATTGATGTAAAAATATATCCATGAACATATTATTTTATAGATATGAAATAAATATTTATAAAGTTGAAATAAAATGTAAAAAATCATAAATTTTAATGTAAGTAATTATCAAATAATATTTACAATAAATAATGGACATAACTAAATGGTGGGAAAATTATGTTCACAACCCTCTTAAGGTTTTCATTACATTTTAATGAAAATCTATTGAAGGATAAAATCATATATGGATTGGTAAAAAAATTGAATTTAATGTAAATTATTATAAAATTGCATGATTGGGTAGTTATTACATCATTAGAAGGAAATATGTTATTTACACGAAGCATATCTCAATAAAAGAAAATTGAGATAAAAACCCATAAATTTTTTCTTTTTTCAATTAGACACACTCTAACCTCCATTATAATTCATAATGAATCATTAATCATCCATTTTATCCATATTCATATTAATAAAAAAATTATTACCATTTTAAATTCATCAATTACAATGATATTAATTATTTTTAATTAATATGGATCATTTATTTTATCAGTTTTAAAATTTTACAATATGTTTCATTATACTTGTTTTTAGTGATTAATAAATCATTAGCTATTAATCTAGAAAAAACATACATTACTATAATATAACAAAAAAAATAATTTATAATGATCTATAATCATTCCCTAGGATTTTTTGGGGCTATTTTTCAAGTGAAAATCCATAACAGTCATGTTTTTATATTTTCTAATAAATAAAAGGTTTTATATTTTAAAAAATTTAAATATAAATAAAAAAAATTTATAAAAAAAATTATTAATTTATTAATAAAATATATTACTATTGTTATGATTCCATATATAAATAATATAGAAATTTATAACATCCTTTATATATTTTGTAAATCCTATCCAAACAATATCAAGCATTAACTAGTTGATGGGTATCATTTTGAAGTGATTTTAATAAAATATAATTATTATAAAATTATAAATATATTTTTTAGATATGATATTCACGCAAAATTATAATGGGTAATATTTATATGATGAATATATATGAATATTTTTTGTACGAATTTATTATTTATGAAGAATAAACTTTATCATATCATATAAGATAAGTAAGTTTTGATGGAATTTGAAAAATATCACTAGCTAGGAGATCAAGAATGGTTCTAATTATTGTATGGGTTTAGGATATATTATAGTTCAGAGATTAAATATAAATCTAGTTGTAACATGTAAAGGGGGTTATGGGTCTTTTTATAAGTGAGAGGGCTAGAATTTTTTAAATATATATAAACTAATATAAAATTAATTTCATAGTCAAGGAATTTGAAAAAAATAGGTAATAATATACAATGTATAATGAAAATGAAATATTTACCTTATACATCGATTTTAATATGTTTTGTTTTGATATAATTTTTAATTGATAAATAGTTGTAAAAATTAAATACCAATTGAATTAATTTTCATGGATATTATAGTAATTATATATTAATAATTTTATAATTATTATAATATTTTTAAATTAAAATTTAAATGATTACATATATTTCCTAAATATATAAAAATATTAATGTTACACTCTTATTTAATAAGAATATAACACCTTAGAAGTTTTTTTAAAAACAATTTATTTGACATCTATCATACTTACATAATAACTATTTCAACACTATGTTATCATGATATGTCCATTTTTCACACTTCTTGGTAGAGGTGGATCATGGATCCACTCTCATTGATACAACCTTTCATTCTACTTATATAGATGAGATTGCATTGAATATTGAAGAAGAGGGAATGCGAAAATTCTATATAGAATGCTTGTTGATTGGCCATGATAAGTCAACCTGTAAAAAGACCTTGGTATTTTTGTTTTTCTCAACACACGGTCATGAGGATTACACATGCTTCAACATGGTCTACCTTTAGAAATTAAGGCAGGATAGGAATATTGTGGTTCAACTTCACTGTATGTTAGTGATGCTAACCCTAGGCAGGGAGCAGTTAGGGGGGATGACTTAGCATGCGGTACAAACTGTGTCACAACCTATTGACAACATGTAAAGTAAATCTAGAAGACAATATGGGGGATAAGTTTTCTGAATAAGCTTACACAATCCCTTGTTGTTGGTTTCTAGGATACCCTTGTTGGGAATTTTTAGTATCATGGGAGTGTTTAATTTCACAAATGGTATTGGGATGAAATAGTAGCGGCATGGCAGGTTTGACGCTCTACTGATGTAGATGGATTAAATTCTTTTGAGACCCGAATCCAGAGGGAGGTGGATTGGAAGATTCCTATGGAATGATCCCCCATCACTTCTAAAAGAAATCATATAGGAACTTTGTTGTTTGACTATTCGTAGCCAAGTTACAAATCCATTAGTGCAATAGTGGACTCTAAGGGATTTCAAATGGCTCTTCCTCATAAATCCAAAGCTTCTGAATTGGTTCAAGATCATAATGTCTCCCCAATTAGAAGTTTCAATGTTTTCAAAAATTGGGATTGGAATTACCCTTCCAACTTTTTTTGATCTTATGAAGAGTTCCAATGAAATCATTGTGATGGCCTTAGACGAGGAATGTCTTAGTATAAAGAAGAAGAATATAAATATCACCATCTTAGGGGATGAGGAAGCTGAATGAACATTTTAATTACTTAATAAGAAATGATTAGATTGGTTTTTTCTGTTGTTGGATTTGATATTTCCTATTATGGAGTCGAATGTGTTTTTTTGAGATTATTTAGTGGTCCAGAAATTGATTTCTATTAATTTTGAGTATGGATTCTACATGAATTTTGAGAATAATTTTCATGACCATTCCATGAAATTCGTAATTCTCAAAGAAGCTTCTTAGTCACCATCTTATGTGAACAATCAGCCTACAAACTGAGACTTGGTATAGAGGCAGGATTCCAAGGGGAAGGGGTAGACATATTCAAAATATAAGATATCAGGGATCCCAGAGGATGTGATTTGTATTCCAATGTTTTCTTGTAGTGTTATGATTATTCCACATTATTTTTTTTATCTTTTAATTTTTCATAACAAATTTTGAGTCATGGGTTTGGGCTCCAAACACATGACTATATCATTAGGGCATATTTAAAATATTTTTCAAAATAACCCCAAATTTAGGTTATTATTTTTTTATTTTCTCAGGTGATGCATGAACTTTGAAAGAATCTATAAAATTAATTTGTAATATAATTCAAAAATTTATAAAAATATCTAAAAACATTTATTATATATATTATATTCCTTAAATTTATAAAATAACATTTTATATTCAGAATTAATATCTTAATGATACAAATTTTAAATGTTCAATAATATATAGGGATTATATTAGCACCTGTAAATGTTTATTTATTTTTTATTTCTTTAACATATATTTATATCAACTAAATAATATTTAGATGCTGATTATGAATAGTGTCAACATATTTATCATGTAATGTGGATGAAATTATATTATAAATATTTATGTTATATTTATATCATGATTATGTCATTAATATTATGGTATTTATGGAAACAATAGTATTTAGAAAAAATCAACTATTTTAGAAAAATATAAAATATTCTCCAAATAATAAATTAAACCCTCTCATTCCAAATAAGAAGTCCATTTTATCAAAAATTAAAACTAAAAAATTATTAATTTGATCTTTCAAGTAACACCATTTAGTACATGAAAATTTAGTGTATTAAATATTAAAAAATTATTTTTGTATATAAAATATTATTATTATTTTATTTATATTTTTATTTTTTACAAACCAACCCATTTTACGCTTAAAAATGGGAACATGAACCTATACTCTAGATACCTAATGGGTATTCCCAATTTACAAAAGGTAGAAACAAGCACTTGATGATCTACAAAAATTTGAGGGAATGATTTCACTAAACCTAATGCAGGAAATATGAAATATATATACATATCAAGGAGAAACATCAGAATGGAAACCAAAAATATTTATATGTAATAACTAAACAAAAAAATGGAATCAATAAAACTAAAATGTACCTAAAAATATCCAAGGTAAGAGTCCAATAATATGGGACAAAAACAAAATGAGAAACATATACTCTAAGTGATGGAGTGGGAAATCCCCCACCATCTCAACACCATCTATCCAAATAATGCTAATAGAATCTAGTTCACCTCACTACAATTCATTTCCATTCCCTTCCTCAAATGTCACAACTAGTTCCACACACCACTAATGTGGTGCGTAGGGTGTGATCTAAACATGATCAATACGATCCTACTTAAGTGTTCTATAACAAGCATCAATACAACAATTAGAACACGATCAATTGTAAAATAATAATTGAATGATAATTAGTTAAATAGAATTTATATATAAATCATTGTAAAAAATTCATTTTTATCACTTATAAATAATAAAGGAAAAATAGATTCAAATTATGTCACATATATCAAATCAGGCAGTCAAAGAAAATAAATTCAAACCTAAATCACAAGTAACATCATGTAAAGAATCAATAGAGGCCAATTTTGCTTGAAAACACAAACCAAAACATAGAAAAGTGTGCACATCAATTCTATATTCTTATGAATCTAATATGATGAGAAGAGTAACACCCATGAAATTGATCCTTCTGACTAGTTTAATAATTCCCTAGGACAACATGCTGATGTATAAATGAAACACTATATCAGCAAACCCCCACCCCAACAGTATTAATGGAAAAGGCTTATTAATACACCAAACACCTAAATACCAAGGACATCACATGTGATACATTTTCCAAACCATTTCATCAAAACAACACTATGGAAACCATTTCATAAATCCATTTCGAAATTAATTGAAAAT
Organism: Viscum album; assembly: GCA_963277665.1. NCBI lineage: Eukaryota > Viridiplantae > Streptophyta > Magnoliopsida > Santalales > Viscaceae > Viscum > Viscum album. Next base: position 1,849,764,792 of record OY728150.1, read on the forward strand.
ACATATTATTTTAATAAAATAAGGGGAAAACCCTCTTTTATAAAAAAACCCTATTTCCATAGACACAATAATCAATCAATAAATCATGAAATTTTTTTCAAATAAATTATTAAAACCATAGAAATCATATTTCAACTAAAACAAGATAGAATTGGAACCACCAACCACAAACATAGGTTTAACATTAAATGAAACAGGACCCAAAATCAACCGAATGTGTAGAGAACAAAAAATTGAATCCTTATAAATGATTCCTACACATGAGGACAATCTTCCAAAACGAAAAGTGTTGGGAGAGATATTTCATAACACATACCATGATAATCATGAACATGCTAAATCACAACAAAAAATGAACTGGCCACAAATGATGATCCCACAATATATCTTGAAATGATCAAGAAGAACATCACTATAAGATTAACGACATGAAAAATGAACCACAACAGTGCTTCCATGATCAATTGCAATATATAAATTGAAAGATAAATTACCCCAAGAGAAATATCACAACCATAATGAAGATCAAGAACCACATTATGTGCCCTAGAAAGAAAATATATCTCCATAATCACGTAGGATTTCCACCAAGATTTGAGAGAGATGACCCATGTGTCAAATTAAAATAATCATATGTGTAGTGTGGTAAATACTACAGTTCTCAAACCATTCATAATATGAAACCCTTTATTTGTTTTAATTTTTTGATTTATTTAATACAATAAAAAACTCATCACCTCAGAATAAAAATAATAATATTGTCCAAAAAAAAAATGTAATATAATTTCATATCCTGTTAACTTTCCATGATTTTGATTATTTCATGGCACGTTCCTGGTAATGAATTCATATTGTTTTACCTTCTCTTGATGTAACCATGTCCATCTCAAAGAATCTGCAAAAAAACATAGAAAATCACCAATGTCATCCAATACCTGAAATAAATTCCGATTAAGATATTTACATATTAATAAATAATATTAGTTAATCCTAATAGATATAAATCCCCAAAAATTATGTAATTTCATATAAAAATAACACCTTATACTTTAATGGAAATTAACACAGCAATATATAGAGGAAATAAAAAGGCATGCATGACTTACCTGATAGAAGGTACCAAGATGTTATAAACTCCCCACAAGAATACATTCAATTCCTATAATTTCAAGTGGCCTAATGGTTTTTTGGAAATATAATAGGCCACCTTCCCTCACTAATAATTCACACTACCAAGTCTTCTAATAATCACATCCATGTCTCCAAAAAATTGATTAACAAGAAATATATATAATACAATACATTCACCTAAGATTCTATAATATCCATTGGAATCACAATAGTAGAAATTTCTATCTCTAAGTCAATCTTTTTTCAACTCAAAACATGATAGGGATGGGAATGAATCCTCTTCAGATGAGATATATATATTAAAACTTGAATATCTATCAACTAAGATGGTAATACCAACCAATAAGAATCCTTCCCATTTTTCCTAGTAACCCAAAATGATCTAACATATAATGGATCCAACATTGCATGTTTTCCAAGATAACACTATCCCATTTAAGAAAAAATCATCATCAACACTCGATTATCAGAGGATAACTCAAAAGGATTATGTGGATGATCTACATATGATATATTATAACTCTAATAATTTACCATGTGCTAATGCATATTCAATATCCTAACTGATTTCTCTTGAATGATTCTCGTTCCCATAATATAGGTATGACCCACCTATTCCCAATAAAGCGTTTATCTCTAAGGGATACCATACAAATACTAAAATGGATCTATTATAATAAAATAATGATAACTGCTATTATATGAATACTAAACTAGCCCTAAAGAGATATCTAAATATCCACAATATTTCCTGAAATAATACTGATTTATATCCTCTGAATTTTTAATTTCATGATTAATAAAATTTTCAGTTTGTTGATGGTAGGATTTACTCAACCTGACATGAGTACCCATAAAATCATATAGAATATTCTATAACATTTAGGTCATCCTAGTACACTTTACTAAATCAATGGAAGATGATACACCACATAACCTCACAACCTATTGTGTATACATCTTTCCCATATCATCAAATTTAGTGGTGTCCCTGATTAGAATGAAATGATTCAATTTCATCAACAAATAAATCACCACCCTGATAGAATTTTACTCCTGGGTGTCTAAGTTAATCGTACAACAATTTCTATAAGCACCTAATTCCATTAAAAAAATTCATCATAAGAGACAAGATTAAATTAGATTGTTTTTTATTCTATTCCTTTATCTTTTTGTATATGTAATTGTAGGAAACATTATATGAAATTTCATGAATCATATATGGGAACTAGAATAAACATATCATGTAATTATACATATTCATGGTCCTTAGATGAATGGACCATGATGAACTATAGTATTCAAACAAAACTAACTAACTCTGATTTAATGGGATAAAAAAACTTATCCACAATGTAATGAATGCCAACTAAAGGGATACCATCTAGATGTGGTCTCCATACCATAAATGGATTCTCAAATTTTAATGAACTCATTATCCTACATCAAAGCACATTAAATAAAATTAAGAAGAGATAATGATAACTAAACTCTAAATTGAACCAAACCTGAACCATCTTCCTTAGAATATAGATGCAAAATAGTGAAGAGTACATTAAGGCACAACTTGTTCATAAATCTAAAAACACCATGCAATGGAAATTTCTGTCTATTATAATTTTCAAAAACATTCGTAATCTCAAGAATGTAAGATATATTGATGTCGAACATCTATAGGTTTTCTACCCACATCCTCTATCTAAAATTTATGTATTTCTGAGAAATGATATTTCATACAATATTGTGGTTAGAAAATACTACGTTCATATCCACAAATAGACAGTGTCATTAATATTTAATTATATGTGTAACATTATCAGGTTCGAAATCATGATTGGAGTAATTATTCTCATTTGTCTAAAGTTAATGATTGACATAGGATAGAATATGATAATATTTCCTTATCATGAATCCCAAACTCATGAAAAATGAATCACAGTGCACCACACACCCCTTTTTAAACTCATGTAAAATCAAAAGAGGTGTTTACGTAAAAATAAATTTGATTTTTGAAAATTAATAATGACATATTCAATCCCATGTTAATTTTACCACTTTCATTATAAGAGAAGTATAATTTTTTCCACTTTTGATAAATCCTTTGTGAACATCCAATAGTTTTCATCAAGTATGTGGATGCTACATACGTTGAATATTTTATATCTATCCTCCCCTAATAGGATAACCATTACCATCCACTGATCAACTGATATGAATTTATCAGATATCATATTCCCCTTTAACATCACATCATGGATCCAATGATACCTTTCAATATATTTCCATAAGAATTTTAATCCATAGGATTTACAAGAACAACCTCAGATGGTTCTCATCATCATGATCATATATGAAACAAACCCTAATATCATCCATGAACACTACAAAAAATGTTTGAAAATACTAATGGAATATATGGGTTATTAAATCCATAAAATTTAATGGAGGGTTATTCAGACCAAAATGAATCAGAATATATTAATAATTGGTATACCTCCTCTTGAAAGAAACATTTGGTATATCAGAATCCAAAATCCTAATATGGTGATAACACAACTGAATATCAATCATTTAAAACCACATTCACCTTTTATCTGATTAAAAATCATCCTTGTGGGAAAACAAATAAACTAATTATTAACATTAACCTGGTTCAATATAGGATATTCCATTAATAATTGAAGTGAATTATTATCCTTCTTGAAAAATATCACTAGGGTGTCTTATGGGGAAAAATAGGGTGAAGGAATATTTTCAATAATAGAACATTAATTTAAATCTTGAGATCTTTCAGTTATGGTTAAGCCACATAATAAGAGGGTATCGAGATTGGTTTCATATCTGATACCAGTTCAATTATAGACTATACTTCCTTATATAGTGGAAGACTGGGTCATTCATCTTGAAAAAAAACATGAAATCATAGACTAATCATAATAAGATCAGTAAGAGAATAAATTTTATTGATCTCATTTTGAAATAACAGATAAAAAACTCCTAAAATTTTTTCTATTGTCCTCTAATACAATACATTAGAACCCACTCTCCCAAAACACCCTAAAGAACACATCATCCATAAGTAATGAGACATGCTAATGATAAAAATAAACCACATAAAATTTATTACTATCCCAAACCATTCCAATGAGAGTGTCAATGGATCAATGTAAATAAAGAGGATATCCCAAACTAACTCTACATTATTTATTGATAGATGAAAAGAAGGATACTAAACGATATAGTATCTATTATTCCCATGACTCATAACTAAATCCTAATAAAAATACATGAGATCTATTTGATGTTTATAAGAATCAATAAAATAGGATGAAATAAATATTTGGATGAAATTTTTATAAAAATTTTTTGTCACTATAAAATATTTAATAAATATAGTACCAATCAACATCTTTAGACATGCACCAACCTCCTTTGTGAACTCATCCATTGCATGAATGTGGTTCACTGATAAGAACAATAGCTAGAGCCCAATTAAATCCAACTCATTTGAATGAATTATAGTGACATTTTAAGTCGACGGTCCAAGACAATAACATATAGTAGACATTTTCTCAGAGAACCTATATAGATGTTCATATCATCCATAACCATTAAAAACCATTGTAGTTATGGGAAAATAGAAATCTATGTTCCCTACCTTTAATCACCAATATAAATTCAACTAAACACAAATAGATATAAATGATGGTGAAAAGAATTTATTCATCAGAGAATCACCTTCACTACCCCTATGATGATCATTTCACATCAAATTATTCTAATATGCACCACTAATTCCTCCAATGTTTAGATAGAAAATAAAATAGATCGAACCTTGCCTGTTATATCAATATCTACAATAATTTCCCTGTATATTTCCACTCTAAAAGTGGAAAACAGTATCATGAATACCTATTATTTTATATTCAATCACAAACTAGGTTTGTACTTATGGGATTTCAGTTGTTCATTTTAACTACCTTTGAATAAAAAATTAGTATTTCCATGAACTAGTTAGAGTATTGTGACATAGATCAACCTTCATTCTATAAGTATAGGAACTATAGAGACTATGGAATAATTAGATACATTGGATAGAACTATTGGGAATAGGGGGTCTTAAAAGCTCACTAGTCCAAGACCATGTGGTTATTTCCATATACCATAAAATCTCACAATTTCATGAAGAGACCCTCATGTATAAACTCTACAAATTTATCCTTTATTTTTTCATGTGTATCCTTGAATTATATGATATGATCAATATTGTCCTTGTTTTTTGTTAATAAGGGTAGTTTTAACTTGAAAACTAGTATTATAGGAACATGTTACAACATCTATAACTATGTTTTACTACAATGAATTATTTTCCAATTGAAAATAATTTTATTATTAACTTTTTTACCTACTTGATATAGTATTCTCAGGAAATAAAATTCAAAACAAACTATTGTTGATTAAACAACACAAATAAAATCCATAATTATTTAATATTATGAATATGTAAATATCATGTAGTAATTGATACAGGAAACCGATGTGTGCGAAATTAAAATGATGACATTGAAATTTTTTTTATTGTGCATTTTATTTGGGCTAGTAAAACCAAAAAACATCCAAAACTATATTCAATATGTGATTTGATTCCCACTATGATTATATTGTGGTGCTAATAGTTTTATAAGAAGATATATGTGGTGAAAATTAATATATAAATGACATCTTTATATATTTTTAGTTATTGGAATTGTAATCATATTCTATTTTTATATATGAGATTTTTTATTTGGGAGTCAACTAATATAGACGTTATCTTTGAATACAATTTTGTATTTTCTTCCCCACATGGAGTGGTAAAAATACCAAACCAATTATCTCTTTTTTTGTTCATAGAATAATTCTATTTTCATTGCCATTTGGATAATCATATCTTGATGTAAAATTTTATTATATTTATATGGAGTTATTCTTCTCAATTATATATGTATAAACATGTGGATTTCATTTTATTTTAGATGATTTTATTTTTTTAAAATTTGTATAAATAAAATATACTTACATCCATGGTGGATTCAAACATAAAAAGTTGTATTAGAACATGGTTGTAGAGCTCAGTGAATCCTGATCTAATTTAGGTAATTTTAACCAAGGTTTAATATAAATATTATCCATTTGGAATTATTATAGGATTCAAGTATATTGTAACTAATCCATATTATTTTATATGGATTCTATGGGAGTTATTTTCTAAATAATAATGTAATTTGATGAAGGTATGGTCTAGACTGATAAATTCAACAAGTCAATTTTTAGCTTATAAAATATACAGATAGAGTTATCTCTTATCTATAAATATTTGTAACTTCTTTTCAATGGAGTAAAATAAGATTTTATGTAAAAATATTAATTAGAAAAAACTGATAGCAAACCACTTCGGATAAATCATGTATCTATGATGTTAAATGTGGTTTCATTATCTGCTTTTTAAAAACTATAACTGTGATAATGAATAAACTATATATTTTATATGACAAGATAGTAGTTTTTAAGAAACTATTTTTGATGAAATGAATCTTAGATAATAAAATTATAGAAGAAAAGTTGGTGAATGATCATGAAAATGAAATTATCAATGCTTATAGTCAACTCATGCTATTGGTGTAATATTTATTAAACTAGTGATATTGTTTCTATGTAAGTATACATTTCTTGAATCTTGAGATGTGATTATCAAAATATTGAGTATAATTACTACCATGCATCATATATATTTCAATGAAATTTATGAAATAATTATAAATGAAGTTATTTAGAGGAAGGAAATCTCATTTTATATTTAAAATTAATTTATTGTCCACAGTAGGGGTGTCCCGCTACATAGAATTTTCATAATAATGTAAAGTGTGGTAGATAATGGAGCTAGAGTAGGTTACCATATTCTAGACCAATCTGTTAGAATTATGTGAATATAGGATATCTGAATAATGATTACATGTAAAAATGGGCTAATAATGAATTATATTCTTTTATAAGCTCATATGTAAATATTAATTTAGGAGATAAGAGTTCAATGATTTTTTGGTTCACCAATATATATGATTCATAGATAATAAAAATTAGTGATTCGTTTAACTCTATATATGACAAAGGGAGTATATGGGAAACTCATCTACATGATTCTTCCCAGTTAACCATCTGAATAATAATACTTATGAAATAATGTAAAATGGTTTTATTACTATTAAAATTCATAATAGAAGATTTTTATAATTTAAAGAAGTAAAAAAAATACTAAAGTACCTGAAAAGCATTATTTTCCTAGAAGATCTATAGGATTTTAGTTTCTATACATACCTTTTAGGTGGACTATGGAATGTCACATGAGGACTATAGCGGTACCCAAACTTTTGAAGGATGGGGAATTGTATCCAACTAGGATTTTAGATTGTGAAATAAATTCCAAAAAATATATATCTATATATTTATTATGCAAACGAATGAACATATCAGAAAAATGTGTGATTAAGGGATGAAAATACTCACTACTAATTCAATCATGAAACATAAACCCATGGAGTACAAAATATTCAGTGATAGTATATTTATAACGGAATGAAATCTATATTTCAAAATCAGAATCAAAACACCCATGGTACGGATGGTAAAACTTGTTCATATAGATGTATGTGGGCCAATCCATGTAAATTACAATGGATGGTATATATACTATATTTCTTTTATTGATGATGAGACATAGAATGTGTGGATATTATTTCTCAAAAATACCAATATATCATTAAAACCTTCCTTCAAGGGATATCATTCGTTGAAAAATATACTAAAAATGAAATAAAAAATTTTAGTTCTACATATGATATGGAATATGGAATCAATGATTTATAGTGGTTCCACTTTTTGAAATTTATATAGTCTCAGAACAACGTACTATGTACACCATAATTTAACAGTTTCGTATATGGGATAGATCAAATGATTAATTAGTAGGAAATATGTATAAAATGTTATTTCATCTTATTTAATGTGTATCATTATGAGTATATGAAATGTGTTTTCTATCCTTGGAATGAAATTCTTTCTTCTCCATAAGGGTAGGAACCTCCAATAAAATATTAGAAATAAATAACATTAATATTTTTATATTAAATGTTTTATGATTCATTTCCTAAAACCCAATTGATTCTATGTAGAGGGATAGTATTGAAGAAATAATAGGAGAATTTTTCATTACTAGGTATGGTGATTATGACATCTATTTTCAAATATAGTTAAAATCAACAAATGAAACTTAATTACATGATATAATATTATCTATTATAATGTGATGAAATATATGAATCGAGAACAACATAAATATATAATTGAGATTAACGAACCATATTGTGATGTAATTTTTATAAAACTATGATAAGAATATTTGGTATGTCTATGTAGTAAAATATTTTTAAAACAAAATACTCATAAAAAGATGATTGGATAGAAGTTATATACCACTAATGTTTCTAATGAATAATCTAATAAAATTCTATAAGACCATTTAATAATGGTGTAGGGAATTGAATATTGTATGTTTTATTGAAATGGTTCTAAAAAATTATACTTTTATGTTGAGTTGGGGTGACCTAATAAGACAAATAATTATGTGAGTTGATTTATTTCTAACGTGCATTATGTACTTTTTTCTGGCCGTGGAGAGAATGATAGTACAAACATTTTGGAGTGGGAAGAAAGAGTGGGAGGTATAGATGATGGTTTATAAATATTCCTAGAATATTCCCATGACATGGGAGAAAACATATTGATCTATTTGGGAAATAGTACTTCTAAAACTATAGATATATTAGTTAATGGAGGAATATAAAATTAAAAAATGTTACCAAGGAAAAAATTTTCATTACTTTATTTCAATAAATATAAGTGGTCGATGGAATAGATATATTATCCAATACTTTATGAATTTGAAAATTTGGAATGTATTTTGAAAGATTACAATAGAAGGGTAACGTCTCGATCACATATATTTAAAATAAACATTTTTTCAATGTTATTTATTGGGGATGGTTTTTATCGTATTTCTGAAGGGATATAATGAAATCTAAAATAGAATTTGTTGTGTCATTACATGATAATATTATATGGTATGATATAGAAATCAATAAATTTAAATTAGAAGAAAATACCATTAACGGTGTGAAAATTCTCTTAAAAATAAATTATAATCATTAATATTAAATGAATAAACATGATTTTGGTAGAATCATCATCCTTAATTTCTATATTTCATGAATACTTCATGTAATATTGAGGAGAGATCAGATTTAGGTGGTGAGAGATGAACTATATGGAAGGTTTCTGATGAATTAACATTGCTCAATAAAGAATCTTTTGGTGATGAGGATAATAATTGAGATGAAATGTAAAACCATATTTATAAATAATTTTTCTACATCTTATATTTAATATATGTATTTATAATGATTATGTAAAATCCATCAATAACTCCCAAGACCAGTCATTTCATGTAAGGAAAAGATAACACATCTTCAAATAAATATGATTCCCCTCACCTATCAAACATTACAATTTATTTAGTAGTCATAATCATGATGAATGGAATATATTTCATAGGGCGGGAAATAAATTGTTCAGTGGGAGTAGTTAGTTTGTATATGGTTAAAATTTTAAGGGAACATTGAGATGGAATTATGTTGAAACCATAGTATCTAATTTTTTTTAATCATTCTTATCTATTTTATAATGGATGATGGTTATATGGGATTTATTATTAATAATGTGAAGAATATGTTGATATATATAAAGGAATCACTATATATTTTTTCAAAATCAGAGGGGTAGCTATGATTTTGATGTCCAGGAATCAACAAGTGGTTATAAATTCCAACAGATATATAAATTACATTAAAAAAAATTGATAATGGGAAGCAGCTAATATAGAAGTGGATAATATTGGATATTATAAAAAGTCAGTTGGTTTGAATGTTATTCTATGATTCTAAATGAGTGATTCATCTTACATGGAATTTTATTTTTCTGTATAGGATAAGAATATTGAGTTAAATTATCACTTCAACAAGATGTTGTTATAGTATAATTTAATGGAGCTACAAAAAGGATTTTTGTGATTATAATTTAGTAGATATATTGATGACTATCAATTTATGTCATATTATGGAAATGTATTATACCTCAATATGAGTAGGGTGATGAGAAACCTAATAGTGGTCCATAATGACACAATCCGATGTCTTGAGAGAATTATTGTTATTTAAATATGTTTTTGGAGGAATTTATGAGGTCTAGAAAATATTTATCAAGTTAGTGATTGTTAGGATTTACATGTGGACATATTTTTTAAAATTTATATATCAGGCTAAAGGATTAGTTGTATAATGGACAATATTGAAGAATATTTATATCATTGAGTGAAAAAACTAAAATCCGAAAGATGTAAATATTAAAAAATGATATCTTTTGGAATTAGTTGATTCCATTAACTAATGTTCATGAAATGTGAGAGGATAGTAAAAAAATAACTATTTATCGAACATTGTAATTTGTGATGGTGTAACCAATGGGTAACTACAGGTTCCATTTTTCAATAGTGGGCTCCATACAATGAATGGATTGTAGTGTAACTAGTTCATCTAAGACATATTTGTAGTTCTATTTTATAAATAGGTGGGTTGTAGTCAGTTCAAAGGGTACTATTTGGGTTTTTATATTTTACTATTTTTAGTATAGAGTTCCTATATTTAAGACTACTATAACTCAATGTTTTACTCATAGGAAAATTATCTAGTGTTTTCCACCTATGGTGTAGGAATAAGAATAAAATTGGTAATTCATGGGTTTTTTAAATCTTGTATTTATTACAAGTTTTTATGAATGTTTTTGTTATTAATTAGGGTTTTGGTGTGTAGTTTTTCTTCATGGTATATTATCTATAAATACAACATGATGTTGGTATATTAAAATATTAAGAGTTTGGAAACTATATTACACATTTGAGACAAACAAAGGGTAATTTCCACTTTGATCGTTTTATATGGAAGACTTTTTATCATCTTAAAATTATAAAAGGATTGTTTTTATGAATTTATTTTCATCAATATTATATTGAATAAACCATGTATGTCTTGTTTTTGACAGTAATAGTGAATTAAAATAGAGTTTGAATCATGCATTTCCTCATATATTGACATATATCACTGTTCAATACAATTTGATTTATAATGTTTTCATTTAATGTCATTAGAACATAATGAAATTTATAAATTCAATATTTGGGGATTTCTATTTATTATTGGAATGAAAAATATCTTGAATTAAGTGTGAAAGGAAGGTATTTTTATTGTAAAGATATAATCTACAATATATATATATATATTACGTGTAAAATGGGTGAACCAAAAAAATTATTAGCTATAAAAAAAATTTCACCATTTTCAGTGAACAATAAACATATGAATAAGTGTTTTGGTTGGAGTTTTATCATATTTATGGTAATATTGTATTATATGATTATTATGAGTAATTTATTTTAATTTATATTTATTAGAAATTTTTTATGAGTCTCCATATTTTTATTTTTTTCAATAGAATTTTCATATATGATTCCATTTGTGTGCTATTTTCTATTCTACTTATCTTCTTTGTAATATTGTTTTTTAATAATAAAAAAATGAATTTTTCCCAATATTGTTCACAAGGTTTTGAGGTTAAAAATAGTTTTTTGTGTTTTCTATTTTATATTAAATTAAATATTTTTTGTATTTATAATTTTATCATATCATATTTCTATGAAAAATTACTTACTTTATCAACAAATAAAATGTCTTAGTTATAATTATATGAGATTTGATGTCAACCTAAGCCTGATCCTTTTAAATAAAATTTTTATTTATCAAAATTTCATAGGTTATTTATGGTCATGGAATACCTAATATGGCATGTTAATATATAGTTTCATATAAAATTCATATTTTAGTAATATTAGAAAACATTATTTTTGTGGGAATATTTAATCCACTATAAATATCCATGATGAGTAAAAAATAGTTCATTAGACATAATAAGAAAGGTGATGGGTAGGCGCAAGGTCCTTTTTCATTGATCACAATGTTTTTTAATTATGTGAAATTTTTTTCAATGAATTTAAATTCATTATTAATGGTTATAAAAAAATTATCTTTTTTCACATAATATTCTTGAAAATTCATACCTATTTATTCATGTTATGGAAAAACATTTTGTTGGTGACCCGTTTTTCATTTATAATCTCATTACCAATATAATGATATTGGTAGTAACCCTTTCTACACCTCTTCATTATTTCATTTTTTATCCTCTATTTCTATAAATTCACAATTGATTGGACCACGAAACATCATTATTAATTTCTTATGAATGAGTTATAATTATTTATCTATTTCATTATCAATCATTTTACAGATGATTTAAGCACTCACTTGTATATTCGTATCTTTAATGTTGTATTAAAACTACTTCATTGAGGTAATTCCCACCAATTTTTTATCTTTCAACTCTCATGCATAGTGTTCTTGATTCATACTATTACATTATTGATATATATATTTATATGCAATTTTCTAAAATATTACAATATGAAATAAATTATATGAACACAATAATTTAGATTCTATATATGGGATGATAAAAGGTGGGTTATGGGATGCATGATCTTGGATGAGAAATGATTGAATAACCATTATTATGTGTCATGGAATTCCAAATGGGGGGTCTCTTAATTCAAAATGAGTATCTATATAAATTGGATGGAAAATTAACCTTCATGTACTCTATTTATTGAAATGATGGATAAATATTAATCTGTTTTAAGTCACGAAATTGAAATTTAATTTATGATTGATTTTATCCCACACTAGGCTGTTAATATGAAATCCCAACATCATTATAGAATCTCTTAAACAATGAAAGACACACAAAAAAATTAATATTTTCATTTTTTTATATAATGATGAATGTAAATCTTAAATATATTCAGATTGAGTAATTTAAAACAAAATCATATTTTTCTATCACATCTATAGTGCAAAAATAGTCATTAAGGAAGTGAACACTTTGGAATCCAATGAATAGACATAAATTCCATCAAACCATTTTTATCAAAAAACACAACATTTTCAACCAAATTCCAATAGTTATTCTCCAAAAAATTTGAATCTGAGTACTAATTTTCATCTCATATATTTCATGTTATAATATAAAAAAACCTTATATTTAAAGTATATAATATTATTCCACATTTAATTAAATATTACAGAATAATTAAATATTTAAATTTCCAAACAAATTATAACAGTTGATAAATTTATCTTTTTATTTACACCTATAAATAGTATATATACTCACAGGAATGTATGATTTGATATTGATTAATAAATATATTATAAATAAATACAAAACCCATAAATATGTCACATATATAACAATTTATCATTAAAAATAACATAAAAAATTTATATTATTGTGATAGACATGTGTTTTTCCAATTCATGAACACTCTAGGAAGTCAAACCCATGAAAATTAATTGGATATATCACCACTTTTATGTCAATATAGGTAAAATATTATAATTTCACACAATTATTATTAACACATAATCCCTTAATGAAACAAAAAAATTCAATAAGGGATAAATAAAAACCTCAATCACAAAAGACTATTATGATATAAAATATAGGGTCTAAAATATCTCTACAAACAATAATTATGATAAATTATTAAAAACATTAAATAATTAACTATGATTACCATAATATATGTGTTGGGATACCATTACCAAATTATTAATAATTATGGTTAATAATTTTGTCAATAATTTCTACACGTATAATCACTTTTGGTAGATATTTTGTAATATAATCAATTGGGATTCTATAAAATTTCTCATAACTAATTCTAATCCCCCTATTTTAAATAATTTGGATCCCAATATCAAGATTGATGTTGATATTTCAAATGTTACCATTATAATTGTTTCTATATTCGCTTGAGATTTTTTCTCACTCAAATAATTAATATAAATTAAAGGATTCATATTAATATACCAAATATATCTATAAATATATCTCTAATCCACTCTCCCTCTCTCCCATATGGAAATAATTTATGACTATATGGTTGAAGGCTAAGTGGGAATTTATTTTTCCTTCATTATGAAATAACACCTCCTCTAATAATGACCATTCACCAAAATTTTGATTGGTTTCCCACCACTATTATAATACTTATCTTATTGAAATATCCTTTTAATATAGTTAGGTAAACATTATAAGAAAAAAGTACATAATTATTTATCTTAATGTGTATAAATACCCTTGTAATTCACATATAGTATTTTTTAAAAGGATTTCTAGTATATATACTAAGTTCACGCCCAAAAAATGTAATACCGATCATAGTACAATGCATTTTATATAAGAGAGAGATGTTTTTACTATAATTTTAATTTTTGGTATAACTCATATTATATTATAAATAATCTTGGAACTTGACTAATATTTTGTATTTGAAACATTGAAACCAATATGGTTGAATTTATAAAAAATTATACTGATTTAATAAGGCTAACTCAATGAATATCCCCAAATATATATCTTTATTTTGATTTCTAAAATAATATGAACTTTTATGATAATTTTTTTGAATTTTTTTTGGAAATCCTCTTTACTCAAATATAATAATAAACATGGAATGATAAGGGAATGGGGTCAGACAAGATAGACTTCCCTCATTCTAAAACATAAAATGTCCAAGATATCAGTAATCAAATTCAGTATGATTATAATCATCATAATCTTAATCAGACACATCTTCCAAGGGACTAAAAGAATTACCTCAAGAATTTCTCCCAGAGAAGATGGATCTAGTCACCATGGTGGGCTTTAGATGTGAGTTTTCCTCCCTTGGTTGGGACTTCATCATTGATGGAAAAAATCCTTCATTGGAAACAGATTTATCTTTAACAACATCCTGATATGAACTTTTAATTGGAGAATAATTATTCTTTTTGTTATACTGTTTTCCCCCAATATTGATTGTTCTCCACTTCTTGTTGAGTTCCTCAATAATCTGTGAGCCTACGTCCGGTGATTTTCAATCATCCCTGTCAAGGTTAAAGGTCAAGGCATTATCCCTTACATAGGTTTCAGCATCATTATCCCGAATGGGGTCCACCAAAATTGCATCTATTTTGTACTCTGCATGTGAAGAAGGGTCGTGGAGAGGAGTCGTAGGCCCATATGGTTTGTCAACAGATCCTTGAAACTCCACGGCATGGTAGAAGACCTCATACGGATTTACAACTTGCATATGCGTTGTTAGATCAGTACCATCTAGTGGAAGATTTTCCTCATCCACAGCTTGTTGTGACTCCTCAGCGAGGAACCAATCCTCCTACTGAGATTGAACAGCCCACACATGTGTTGGTCCAGACTCAATAACATCAATGGCATCAAAAAAATTTCAAGTTGCTGTAAGAGATTCTTCATCTCTGCACTCTCTTTTATGGAGCATCTTACATACCTTTTGGTTGTGACCCTTAACCGAGAAAAAAGAGCATAAATCATTTCTATTACAATTCTATTTTATATGACCAATGGTGACACATTACAAACAAAATTGAGGTATTTTTTCATACTTAATCTGTAGATTAACATCATCCTCTGATGTAGAAAGAACAACTTGTTTAACCAAGTCAAAATTTAGATCAATTTCAACTAGAATCCGAACAAAGTATCCATACTTGACCATTTTTTGGCACTATCAATTTTAATGGGAACTCCCACACTCGATTCAATATCAAATAATATACGAGGGTACCCAATTATCATGTTTAAGACAAGAATTTTGATCCATACCTGAACCCTAGTGTTCTTTATAGAGAATGGGTTAAATAAGACATTCCATACTGGAATGGTAACCATTCCTTTTTTATAGAGATGGAGCCAAATCCCCATCCCATGTGTTTCAGATCCTCATTTGAGAAGAGAAAATGAAAAAAATACTTTCTATATAGGAATACAACAGCAATCAGAGAATCCTCAGACCATAGAGGGTTTGTCTGAAAGATCCTTCACCCTCAATGGCTTACCCCATCTGGTAAAATAATATGGGCAATAATCGAATGTTAGAAAATATTAATCACATCTTTAATACAAACCTCATTTAATTTAACATGTGAAATCTTTCATTTTCATATGATTCATTCAGGGGTGAAAGCCTTCATTGATGCGAAATTCCTCCTATTATCACCATCCTCCTTTGCTATTCTCCCACAATCATCCTGCGTTGATGGAACAGATTGACTAGGAGGAGGAGGAACCCCACTAGATAGTAGCTCGAGAACCAAATAGAGAGGGTATTCCATACCCGAAGAAAACTATAGACGCCTTCATCGCCTTGACGAGAGTTCCCTATCATTCCTTCCATCATTTTATGAGATTATTCTTTTTGTATGAAGGGAATAACGACATCCATTGGTATTAGATATAAAATTAATATTAGTTTTAAAAATAAATACATGTTCTATATAATGATTATTAATAAAATTATAATCTACATTAAACATTTATTAAATATCAATATCCACATTATTATGTCTAAATCTATTATATAAAACAAAAAGAAAAAATTATTATAATTATTTTGTCTCTATGATGGCCATAAATAGATTTATTTAATTTAGAAACCAAATGATCATTTCCTTCTAAATCAAATCCCATTGGGTTTTCTGTGTAAATTTTACCATATATATAATTATTTATGAATGTTTTATTAATATGGATTTTATGAAATTTTAAATTATTAACATATTATAATAAAAAAATTATTTTTGACATAATTTGAGCCACCAAAAAATATCTAAAAAATAAAATCAATAACCTCTTTTTGTTAAAATACTTTACCAAAAATTATTAAAATAAAATCTCAAATATATACATTAGAATGGTATTTTCTTTTAAATTCACAAATAATCCAAATGGGATTTTAACCGTGTATAAATTTAGTGGTGATCTAATTAATATTTTTTATAGTGTCCATTCTATATTTTTATCAACTTTTAAATGATGACTATATCTCTAGATACTTTTTATTCTTAGTATAATATTGGATCAACACCTATGGTCATAACCATATGGTGTTTTTATATGATTATTATTTTTTTACCTTTGATATGGAAATGTATGATGTTGGGATATATAAAATATAGATGAAGATACTTCCCTACTATTGATATTTTAAACTTTATAGACTCAACATAAGTTCCAAAATTACTCTATCTATCTGTCATTGAATCTAGTTTTCTATGATAACATAAAAAAAGGTTTATCATCCTCTCCAAAATTAAAATTATAAAATTTGTCTTTAATGATTTATATATATCAGTATTTAAAAAATCTTAAAATCCTAAATACTATATACATTACTAGTTTCTATACATACAAAATTGAAACATTTTACTACCCTTGGTACATAACTAGATTATTTTGGATTAGGGTCTATATAACATTCCAAACTACTCCATACATTACAAAATGAATTGTAATGCTTCATTCCCTTTCATTTTTTTATAAGTTAAACTTAAAATTTTCACTAATATTTTTTTCTATTAATGGAAAATGATTTGTTCAGTACATCACCCAACATGTTGAATGGAAATTTTGGTATTTTAATCATAACATCAATAATTTCGATGAATGTATGATTATTTCTATATACTAGTCATTTTTTGGGTGTATGGTGGATTATTTATGTAAAATACCATCTATCCTAATAGAAACAAGAAATTTATTCATGAAATACTCTTGAAAACTATCAGATCATAAAATTATAATTCTAAAATACCGTTGGCTTTCATCATCAGGTTAAAATTTCTTATTCATGGCCAAAGAATCATATTTTTAAATATTAATAAACATGCAAATATATACAAAAATCATCCATATATGTGATAAAATAATTTTTCTCTATGTTTTAACAAACCATTATTCCTACAAATATAAAAATTAATTGAACTTATAATGTTTTTGTAAAGACTTAGAAATTCCGTGGGAATTTTTTTTCGTAAATCATGATAATTTTACAAGTCTGCGAAAATTGACGGCGCATGATTCCGAGGCCCGGTGTGCCCAGAATCAATTTCTGAAGTTTTTACTGGGTACATTTAGTAAACATACGAGCGAGTTTTTATAACTTTTGAACCGATGATTGGAATTGAAATCTGAGGGCACTGTTGAACTCACAGCGCCGGTATTCACTTAATGAGAATTTTACTTCGATGGTGGTGAGTGGAGAATAAAAGATAGTTTTTGGGGGTTTTAGATATTGATTTAAATAAAAATAAAGTGTGTGGATTATTTTTATTTGATGGTTAAAATCTCCAAATGGATGTTAGAGGTGGTACCACCATACCTTAACCTCCCATTAGAGGTTATGGTAGTGGGGCCCACCTGAACCTAACCTCCCATGAGAGGTTATGACGTGGGGAAAACATGGGGCTAAACCCCCCATTGATGGAGGAGAGTAAAACCTCTCAACTCTCCCCCATTAATGAGGGAGAACCTATTGACATCCCCTTTAATTAATTAGTTCCAAATCCAGTAATTAATTTGTGCCAACACTCATTAATTAATTAGAGGAGCCAAGTTATTAATTCAACAATTTGATTTTTGTGTCAACAACTAAATAATAGACAAATTCAATCTATTATTAATTTTCTCGTCATTTCTCATTTGGTGGAGCATGGGAGGAGAAGAGAATAGGAAAAAAGTTCTTCAAACAAAGAATGCTCCACCGATGAAGAACTCTCCCAATAAATAACGACGAATATTGACCTTCTTAGACTTCATCCCTCGGATCCTACCGACGTGGGGTGTCTTCAAACGACCTAACCTCTGCATCATCGTCAATGTGTCGATCCAGCTCGGGATTGGGAGTGTGTGGAGGACACGAAGAATTAAGAACTCCTTCATCTTCTTCCCATGACTTCAACTTCGATGACAAACAATCAAGGGTAGGGGTTTTTTTGTGTATCTTTCCTTTTCTTTTTCTCTTCTTCGGATTGGAAAGGAATCGTTGTGTGGTTGTAAAACAATTGTTGTTATTCTTTTTTACTCTTTGATGAGCCATGTGTTACCACCCTAAACACGGAGGGTGTGGGCCAAACCAACATGGCCCGACCCCTTTGGACATTCTTGTTTGTGTTATCTCTTGGCATGGAGATGAAGAGGCATTGAAGGTGATGAAGGCACAGCCAAAGGCCGCGCTTCCCATGGCCTCCGTGAACCGCGCGGCCCCCACGGTGTTCCGGTGCCCCGTCCGAGCCGGCTTCACATTTCTAACACCACCGGCCTCCCATGCGCCTGACCGGACTGCCACAGGCCTCCCGCACACCCCGGCCGAACCCCACCAGCCCGCATCAGCCCGAGCCATGCCGAACCGCACCGACCCGAACAGTGTCGGGCCGACCTCCCAGTTTCCTGGTCTCCTGCCCGCCCGCCCGCCCGCCCACCTGGTGCTCTACCCGGCCACCACCCGGCCTGACCGCACCTTGCCCGGCCGCCAACCAGCCCATCGGGCGCTCTAACCGGTCGCTTCCCGGCCTGTCCATGCCCTCCTCGGCTGCCCGCCGGGCCACATGCCCGGCCGCCCTCCTGGCGCACTACGCAAATGCGTGCCCACCTAGATGCGCCCTTCACGACTCCCATCCGGCTGCTTGGCCTTCCATACCAGCCAGTGGCCCCCTCGCAGTGCCCTGGCCACACCATCCCGGTCGCGCCCTCCGGGCCGAGCTGATCTGAGCCACACCCTCGTGACACTCCGGGACGCACCAACCCTGATCCCAAGCCCAACCGCCCACGCGGCCTGCTGGGTTGGGCTGAGTAAGCTGGGCCAAACCTAATAGCCGGGCCTGCCCAATGGGCTGAGCCATACCCAACAAGTCTGACCTGGTCGACCCAGATCGGGTCGGCCCAGATTGGGTTTGGACCGGACCCAGGCCCTATACTGACCCTTCTATATCTTTGTAACTGGAATACTGTTTGACGAACCGTCAGTAGCACTGGTATTCCTAGAGTGTGATGGTCCAATTGAGTATAACTCACTAGAGTTCGAGGTATAGTTGAGATGCATTCAGGTTGGATCGTTCACGAATCCAACCGGGCCCCCAGGACTAAAAGGCTAATAACTCATAGACAAGGCGTCTGATTGACGCGCCATCTATTGCCTTGAGACCCCTATGATGTGACAGACCTTTGAGATACTTCTTCATGGTACTTCTTGACAGTTGGAGTATCGACCAGCAGCTCATGGAGCAGATCCTCCCAGAGATGGGAGTGTGTAGTGGGGAGACCTAGTAGCTGGCTGAGACCTGACAACTGATGACCGATTCGACTCAGAGTGTTTCGACAAGCCTAGTGGGGAGCACCTTGGTGTCACGACAGACCCACTATGGGGAGCTCCTTGGTGTCGCGGCAGACCCACGGTACTCGACATGAGGAGTACCTCAACAAGCTATGAGGGGGAGCAACTCTATGTGAGCGTGGCAGACCCACGCTGGGGAGAACCTTTTTGTGAGCATGGAACACCCATGGTACCTGATAAGAGAAGTACCTCAGCAGTCGGAGGTTAGTGGGAAGTGCCTCTGTGTAACATGGCAGACCCACTGTACTGGATTGATCTGGAGTTCTCCAGCAGTCATGGATTCGATAATAAAAATTCTGGTTTGAGCTGAGTCAGTAACATTTGTTTTTACCTCATGATTGAGATGGATTACTTGATAACATAGGTATATGTATGGGTATATACCTAAGTGGGGTTATCTGTTGATTTCATACTTTGTAGTTTAACCTTTTGGATTTTGTGAGACCTTGAGGGTCATGGGGTCCCTACTGAGTATCGTTATACTCACCCCTGCACGGGCTATGCCCGCACCTCATTGTGTTGGTTGTAGATAACAGATTTCACTGACTGAGGATGAGATTACCAGGACTGGACGGTACCTGGAGATGGACCATACGACGTGTCGGTACATTAATGAGACCGAAAAATGTGGAGTGATGAGGTGGCTATCTGTACCTTCCCTTCAGGTAGGATCTGTGTTGGACGATCCAGGAACTTATCTTCACATTTCAGCTGTTTTGTCCTTTTCAGTTGTACTTGTTCTCAGATGAACTTTTATTTTCCTGTTGGGCTTGTATTCCAGCCCCTCTATTTTCAGCAGTCTGTTGTATATAGTTTTACTTAGTGTTTTTCTTCCAGCTCATACTCCGTTGTGTGCATTTTCAAGTTTTAAAGGAAATGCCTTCTCAGTTTAGGTATTTACACCATTGGGTATAATCTTCAACCCCTGGCCAATGGAAGGCGGGCTTGGGGTAGTCATGGCACGGGCCCCAGGGTATGGGTCGTGACAAATTGGTATCAGAGGAGTCAGTTCTACCACAGAACGTAGGACTCTAATCATTCTTTTCAATGAAGTAATAGTGTTAAGGGTACTGAGTCTGTTTCTCAGTTCAGGGAGTCCAGTGTTGTTGCGGCGGCTGATGTATCCATACACTAGGACCCTAGCTTCTGAATTCCAACTCAGTGCACAAAATCACTGATTGCGTTTGTGTTTTCAAAAGTTTTCTTTAAGTCAGATCAACCAGGTCAGCTCACCAGGTATAATCATTTGACGGTGTCCCATCTATTTCTTTCAGGATTCCTCCCCGCAGACGACCAGCAAGAGCCCCGAGAGTTATATGTGTGGATAGCCAACCGAGCGACGACACCTCGGTGCAGGGCCCTCTTCCAGCGGAGGCACCATCGGTACCACACCCCATTGGTCCACCGATGCCACCTGCCCCAGTAGTAGAGGATGCACACCACTTGAGTGAGTTGCATGATTTCTAGTGTTAGAGGCCTCCCATGTTCATGGGAGAGATGGACCCGCAGGCAGCAGAGGATTGGGTGGAGGCTGTGGTGAGAGTTTTCTAACTGGTAGGGTCACCAGCAGACCTAATGGTGATACTTGCTGCAAGCCTTCTACAGGCAGCAGCGGGTGATGGTTGAGAGTGATGCTCTAGGTTCATGATGAGATGAAGATTCTCTGGTAAGACATTGATAGCCTGTTTTGGGCGGAGTTTGTTCCAGCGACTCTTCACGTGGTGTGCATACAAGAGCTACTTCATCTACAGCAGGGCAACATGACAGTGGCACAGTACTCAGCAAGGAATACTAACCTCTCACTCTACTCAACAGATATGGTGCAAGGCCCATTCTTCAGGGCCTGGACCTTCGAGCAGGGGATGAGGCAAGAGATCAGGGCTTCGATGATCTCCCTCAGCATCCCGACACAGGAAGGGGTGTTCGAGAAAGCTCTCTTAGTGGAGAGTTTCCTTGCTGAGTAGTCTCCATCAGCGAGACCCACCACTAGTCGACATGTAGTGGAGTCTTCTACAGCTGGTAGTAGACATATGTCAGAGAGGTCCAAGAGGACCATCCCCACGGGTGGATTACTGCATGATTCAGGATTGGTTGTACGGGGCACCCAAGGGAGAGACACACATGCCAGGAGTTTGCAGTGTTACTCATGTGGCAGGCAGGGTTACATGGCTCATGATTGTCCGGCCTATCGTTCAGATGATCATCAGACGGTCAAAGGACCACCTAGGTAGAGACAGAGATTCGGTCGAGGTGGTCTGTAGGGAGTAGGCGGATGTGGTAGAGGAGCTGGCCATACAACTGGTGATGGACGACGTTTCGAGGTGTTACCACCACCACCACCAAGAGGTCTACCTTGACCGTAGTGAGCAGGTTGAAATGCGGGATCTCGTCTCCAGGAAGCTGAGGCTTACAATCATGGTGCTCCGGAGATGATTAGAGGTACGGTCTATGTCTACTCCACTGTCGCTGCAGTTCTTATAGACACATGTGCTAACCAATCTTTTATTTCCATTGCCCTCATTCGGTGCTCGGAGATTCCGATGGAGTCCTTGGCTCGATCCTTATGGTTAGAGACTCCTACGGGAGCAGACTCAATGAATACACACTGGTGGTGGCAGAGTGAGCTTACTCTAAGAGGGGAGAGCTTTAGATGAGATCTCCTTGTAGTGGCGTCGTGGCCTTATGACGTCATCGTGGGTATGGACTGGTTATCTTCATTTCATGATCATATTAACAGTATTAGTCGCAAAGTACGGTGTGTCCGTACTGATGGGACCAGGTTTACCTTCACTAGCGTGAATGGATTCTTTCCAGCACAAGATAGACTTACTTGGAGGAGGTTGTAGTCGATCACTCGTAAGTTGGCGTGACTTACCCTCAGAGCAGTTAATGTGGAGAGTTCGAGCCATCCTTTAGTGGTGGAACAGTACGCGGATGTTTTCATTGATGATGTTCCAGGACTACCTCTTTACAGAGAGGTGGAATTATACATTGACCTATACCCCGGGACGGTTCTGCTATCTACGCTAGCATATTGGATGGCTACTACAGAGCTTCACGAGCTGCGGGTACATCTAGAGGACTTATAGGATAAGGTATTCATCTGGCCCAGTGTTTCTCCCTGGGCATCCCCGATTATATTCGCCACGAAGGCAGATGGGACCTTGAAGATCTATGTCAACTACCGTCCCCTAAACCAGGTGACCATGAAGAACATGTACCCACTCTTCATGATTGAAAACCTCTTTGATCAGCTGAAGGAAGCATGGTGGTTCTCAAAGATAGACCTCAGATCACGCTACCACTAGCTCAGAGTTCGAGATGAGGATGTGCAGAATGCGGCCTTCGGATGTTGGTAAAAACTTTATGAGTTGTTGGTTATGACTTTCAACTTAACCAATTCTCCAGCAGTGTTCATGGGACTCATGAATATTATTTTT
This sequence comes from Viscum album, assembly GCA_963277665.1. Lineage (NCBI taxonomy): Eukaryota > Viridiplantae > Streptophyta > Magnoliopsida > Santalales > Viscaceae > Viscum > Viscum album. The sequence goes on from OY728150.1 coordinate 1,849,788,870, forward strand.
CAGCCATACATCGATCACTTTTTCATAGTCTTCATCGAAGACATTCTGATCTACTCGACTACTAAGGAGGTGCATTCATTCCATTTGCAGGTAGTACTGGACACACTCCAAGAGCACTATCTTTATGGTATGCTCTCGAAGTGCCAGTTTTTGATCCAAGAGGTTCACTTTTTGGTACATGACATCCCGGAGGCTATAGTTTTCGTAGATACAGTAACTATTGAGGCGGTACTTGCTTGGGAGCCACCCAGGAGTGTGAAGTACGTAGGAAGTTTCCACAGATTGGCAGGTTACTACTGGAGGTTCATGCTAGACTTTTCCAGAGTTGCATCACCACTATTATCCTTGAAGAAGAAGGGTCCAGCCTTTTTATAGTCAACGAGAAGAAAGAAGAGTGTTCAGGAGCTGAGGTAGAGGCTGAATAGTTCCCCCATCTTGAGGCTTCCATAGGAAGGCGCGAGGTACGTAGTCTACTACGACGCATTATGGACCAGAATCGGGTGTGTCCTGATGCAGGAGTGAGCAGAGATCACGTATGGTTTTCAGTAGTTGAGACAACATGAGAAAAACTATGCTACCCATGACCTGGAGTTAGCAGCAGTGGTCTTCACCTTGAAGATGTGGCGACATTAACTGATGGGTGAACGTTTTACAATAGAATCTAATCACAAGAGTCTCAGGTATATCTTCTCTCAGAAGGACCTGAACCTGATACAATGATGATGGATTGAGTTCCTCTAGGACTATGACTTCGAGATAGTCTATACTCCTGAAAAGGGGAACATTGTAGCAGATTCACTCAGTAGGAGATCTGTTATATAGCTTCTAGGTGAGGTGATGGAGTAGCTGGATGCTTTGTAGATATCCTTTGTGGATAGAGATTGAGTAGATTTACTTCAGTCCATTATGGTCACTCCCCCACTTCTTCAGTGAGTCAGGGAGGCACAACATAGGGATAATGACGGTGAGACACGAAGTGCTCAGATATCCATAGGGAAAGCACCTGATGGATTTTTTAAAGGTAGGGAGCATGTCATCCTCTTTAGTGGACATACTTTGGTGAAAGTGTCACTTTAGGAGGAATTGTTGAGGGAGTTTCACACATCCCCTATAGTGGTACATCTAAGAGTGGAAAAGATGTACGAAGACCTTCGACAATAGCACCGGTGGCCATGTATGAAGAAGGCAGTAGCAGAGTTTGTCTCTCAATGCCTCACTTGTCAGCAGGTGAAAGCAGAGCACTAGGTACCAGTAGTCATGGTTTAGCCTTTAGAGGTCCCAGTGTGGAAGTGGGATGTGATATCCATGGACTTTGTGATAGGAATACTACATACATATAGGGGTTATGACTCAATTTGGGTGATTGTTGACCGACTCACCTAGTCGGCCCACTTCCTACTGATCAGAGAGCAAGGTTCAGTTGAGATATTGGGACCCCTCTACATGAAAAGGATTATGCGGATACATGGAGTACCTTCTTCTATTGTCTCCGATCATGATGCACAGTTTACTTCTCGGATATTAAAGGGGTTGTATGGGGATTTCGTGACTCAACTTCGTCTCAGCACTGCCTTCCATCCTCATAAGGATGTCCAGAATGAGGGGACCATTCAGACTCTTGATGACATGCTCCGTGCATGCGTCCTCTACTTCGGTCACAGATGGGAGGAACAATTACCATCGGTGGAGTTTGCATAAAACAACAGATATCACTCCACCATCGGGATGGAACCTTTAGAGGTGTTATATGGGAGACCTTGCAGATCACCCTTGTGCTAGACAGACCTTGGGCAGTCAGCACTAGTGGGACCAGAGATGGTACGAGCTACCACAGAGAAGGTACAGATCATCCAGGAGCGGATAAAGAATTCTAGAGTAAGCAGAAGTTGTTAGCTGATAGGAGACGGAAACCTATAGAGTTCGAGTATGGTTACCACATATTTCTATAGGTCTCACCTCAACAAGGGTTACGATGATTTGGCTGAGGCCGAAAGATATCTCCAAGATTCATCGGACCTTTCCAGGTCCTTAGCCGAGTATGTGAGGTGGCTTACCGCTTAGCTCTTCCACCTCAGTTGCAACAGCTGCACGACGTCTTCCATGTATCTCAGCTGAGGAGATACATACACGACCCTTCTAACATCATCAACCATGGAGAGTTGGACCTCGACGATGGGATGACATTCACGGAGGTTCTTGTGGAGATTGAGGATCGAGAGGAGCGGGTCCTATGTCGATGGTCTATACCTCTGGTCCGTGTTCGCTGGTAGCACGAGAACCTCCAGAAGTGTACATGGGAGAGGGAGGCTTAGATGTGTGCTCAGTACGCCCACATGTTCCCTTAGTTCGAGTAATAGCTTACGGGGATGTAGTGTCCTGAGGTGGGGAGAATCCAAAGACCCATAAATTCCGTAGAAATTTTGTTTTCTTAAATACGTGGGAATTTTACGAGTTCACAAAAATTTACAACGCATGATTCTAAGGCCCGGTGTGGTCGGAATCAATTTTTGACGTTTTTTTTGGTATGTTCAGTAAACATATGGGCAAGTTTTTATTACTTTTAAACTGGTGCTTAGAATTGAAATTTGAGGGCATTGTTGAACTCACAGCACCAGTATTTGTTTAAGGAGAGTTTTACTTCGACGACAATGAGTCAAGAATAAAAGATAGTTTTTGGGGTTCTTAGTGATTGATTTAAATAAAAATAAAGTTTGTGGATTATTTATATATGATAGTTAAAATCTCCTCATGGAAGTTGGAGGTGGGACCACCACACCTTAACCTCCCATGAGCGGTTAAGGTGGTGGGTCCCACCCGAACCTAACCTCCCGCGAGAGGTTATGACGTGGGGACCACACGGGGCTAAACCCTCCATTAATGGAGGAGAGTAAAACCTCTCAACTCTCCCTCATTAATGAGGGAGAGCCTCTTGACCTCCCCTTTATTTAATTGGTGCCAAATCCCCTAAATAATTTGTGCCAACATTCATGAATTAATTAAGGGAACCAAGTTATTCATTCACCAATTTTATTTTTGTGTCGGAAACTAAATAATAGACAAACTCAATCTATTATTATTTTGCATGAAATTTCTCATTTAGTAGAGCTTGGGAAGAGAAGATCTTGGGAGAAATGTTCTTCCAACAATGAATGCTCCACTGATGAAGAACTCTCCAAACGATGAACGAAGAACGACGACCTTATTCGACTTCCTCCCTTGGATCCTACCGACATGGAGAGTCTTCAACCGACCAACCCTTCACATCATCGTCAACGAACCAACGCATCACGGGATTAGGAGTGCGTGGCGGATGTGACGAATGAAAAACTCCTTCATCTTCTTCCCAAGACTTCAACGTTGACGACCGAAAATCAAAGGTAGATGGTTTTTTTGTGTAACTTTCCTTCTCTTTTTCTCTTCATCAGATTGGAAAGGAATAGTTGCATGGTTGTAAAACAATTGTTGTTCATCTTTCTTACTCATTGATAAACCATGTGTTACCACCCTAAACGCACAGTGTGCGGTCCAAACCAACATGGCCCAACCCCTCCACCGTTCTTATTTGTGTTGTTTCTCGGCATGGCGACGAAGTGGCATTGAAGGTGACAAAGCCACAGGCAAAGCCCGCACTTCCCATGGACTTCGCAAACTGCGCCCCCCTCGCGGTGTTCTGGTGCCCTGACCAAGATGGCTCCATGGGCCGAACCACCATCGGCCTCCCGCAAGCCCAAACGCACCACCGCTGGCCTCCCGCGTACCCCGGTGAAACCCCACCAGCCCGCACTGGCCCACGCTGCGCTGACCCGCGCCGGCCCAGCCTCCCAGCTCAGCCGCGCCCTGCCCGACCACCTTCCATCCCACCCAGCGCCCTACCCGGAAACCTGCCGGCCCACCTGGTGCCCTGCCCGACCACCTCTCAGCCTGGTCGCACCCTTCCCAGCCTCCTCCCAGTCGCACGACCTCCCAAACCGGCCCAAAACCCCCCCACAGTGCCCTGGCCAAACCGGCCCAGCTGTGCCCTCCAGGCCAAGCCGAGCTGGGCCGCACCCTCGCGACACTCCGGGCCGAACTACCCACACGATCGGCTAGGTCGGGCCGAGTGGGCCGGGCCGAACCTAACAGGTTGGCCCACCCAATGGGCTAGGCCAGACCCAACAGGACTGACCAGGTTCACCCAGACCGGGTCAGCCCAGACTGGGTCGAACTGTGTCCGACCGAACCTGTGCCCAATACCGACCATTTACTTTATTTGGCCATATCATTGGCACTGGATGACCGTTTGATGAACCATCAGTGGCGCTGGTATTCTTGGAGCGTGGAAGTCCCATTGAGTATACCTCACTGGAGTTCGGTGTATAGTTTAGATGAAGTCAGGTTGGATCGTGTGCGAATTCAATCGGGCCCCCATAACTAAAAGGCTAATAACTCACAGACCGAGCGTCCGAATAACGCTCCATTTGTTGCGTTGAGACCCTTATGACGTGTCGGACCTTTGAGATACTTCTTAGAGGTACTTAGTGAGAGGTGGAGTATCGAACAATAGCTCATGGAGTAGATCATCCTGGAGACGAGCGAGCGTAGTGAGGAGACCTAGTAGCTGACTGAGACATGATGACTGCTGACTGATTCGACTCAAAGTGTTTCGACTAAACCAGTGGGGAGCGCCTTGGTTTCATGGAAGACCCAATGTAGGGAGCACCTTTGTGTCATGGTTGACCCACGATACTCAACTGGAGGATTACCTCAACAGGCTACAAAGGGGAGCGCCTCTGTGTGAGTGTGGAAGACCCATGGTGGGGAGCGCCTCTATGTGAGTGCGGAAGACCCTCGATACTCAACAAGAGAAGTACCTCAGAAGTCCAAGGTTAGTGGGAAACACCTCTGTGTGATGCGGCAGGCCCACTATACTCAATTGACCAGGAGTTCTCCAGCAGTCGTGGTTTCGATAATAAAAATTCTGGTTTGAGCTGAGTCAGTAACTTTTGTGTTTACCTCATGATTGAGATGGACTACTTGATAACTTAGGTATATGTATGGGCATATACCTAATTAGGGTTATCTGTTGATTTCATAATTTGTGGTTTATCCGTTTTTGGATTTTGTGAGACCTTTAGCGTCTCGGGGTCCCTACTAAGTATCTTTATACTCACTCCTACATGGGCTATGCCCACACCTCATTGTGTTGGTTGCAGACGACAAACATCGCTGACTAAGGCTGAGAGTACCAGGACATGACGGTACACAGAGGTGGACTATACGATATGTCGGTACGTGGAGGAGACTGATAGACTTGGATTGCTGAGGAGGCTATCTGTACCCACCCTTCTGGTAGGATCCATGGTGGATGATCCAGGAGATGCTCTTCACCTTTAAACTATTTTGTCCTTTTCAGTTGTACTTGTTTTTAGTTGTACTTGTATTTTTCTATTTGGCTTTTATTCCATACCCTTTACTTTCATAACTATTTTTAATACATTTTTACATAGTGTTTTTCTTCTAGCTCATACTTAGTTGTGTGAATTTGTAAGCTTTAAAGTCAATGCCTTCATAGTTTATGGATTTACACCTTTTGTGCTAGTCGCCAACCCCTAGCCTATGGAAGGCGGGCATGGGTTAGTCACGACATGGGCCCCGGGGGACGGGTTGTGACAGTATTATTCTATTTTTTAAATGTAAAATTTTTTATTATTAATTCTTTAATACACACATTTTTCAAAAAATATTAGTTAATTTCTATAATAAATGAGATTTATATTCACAATTAAAATTAATAAATTAAAATTAATAAGTGTTAATCTATTACTCCACTTGTTATAAGACACAACTATGTAATAAGAAAAAGATTTTTTCCATCCCAAAAAAGATGACATATAATGTTCTAATAGTATCCTTTTATAAAAACAATCCACCATTTGAGTAAAAAACCATTACAAACTTGAATAAATCCTAACAACTATTTTCAAACAATTGAACGTTAGAGGTAAATTTTAATTTAATTTTTGTTTTAAAAACAACATTCATAAGATTCAACTTCTTTATTTAAGTAACATCTTGTTTAGTGCTCCCTTAAATGACTACATTAATGAAATAGTTGTTCCAATGATGTAATAAATTATCCTTGTTCCCCTAAAAATAATTTTTAATCACTTATAATTATTATACATGTTCATAGTTTTGGTATATTCTTTCATCCAACATGTACCCATAAAACACATATTATCAAAATATATATTTTAACAATGATCGTCATCAACTATAATATTTTACTATTGTTTTTTCCTATTACATAGAAAAAATTCACTAATATAAGTCAATATTTTACAATAAAAATAAATCACTTTTATAGTATCTTGGACCATTGTAAACTAAAAAAAGTGGTTTATTTATTACATTGTTATAAGAAACAAGGAATAACATACTGATGGATAGAATAGATTAATAGTTTTAGTAAACTAGATATATACTTGAAATAATTATTGAAATGGAAAACATAAAATAATAAAATAATTTTCTTCTAGAAAACCATTATCTCCCTTATAATACACATCCATATCAATAAAAAATCACTTCCTAATATCCTAGTGAAAATAAAACATAATAATTGATATCATATGCTCTGTAATGATAAGTTTATAACAGATGATGTGAATAAATAAGTCATAATCAACATATAAATTTCTATAATTGAAACAAATGGTATTTAAAAAATTCATGAGAAAAATATTGAAGGAATAAATGACGATCAAGTAATTCCATATGAATAATCGCATTAGAATTAATATTAAAAAGGTACATTCCAACTAATTGAATAATCACAAGGAATATAAATAACAGAATTCATAATGATGGAATTAATAATACTATAAATCTAAAACATACAATCGAGGAATTGTGACAATATTCCTACTAGAATTGAGGGATTCTTCCAATACATCTATATAAGTGGGTAAGGTATTGTTTAAAATTCAATGCAGTTTTTCCCATGAGACATACAGATGCATCGAGGGGTTGTAGTTGTCCCTTGCTATCACTTACTATATCTAATGCCTTCTTCATATAATGGTGTAAAATGTAACAAACATAGACAATCATATTTTAATTGGAATGTGATATTTAAATTCATTATTCAATTAGTTATAATAGTAATAAACCATCTAGAGTAAAAAAAATGGACTCACTGGAGTATATATATATTAATTTATAATTTATATCTATGAATTTATTCTTATATGAATTTTTTTTATTGGTCAAATTGATCATTTATAGTAGAAAAATCATTTCATTAAAGATCACTAATTTTAGATTCGTAGTAGTAAAATTCATATAATATTATCAAAAACCTTTTCATTTAATATCATTATTTAATGATGAATAATTTCCATAATATTTAAAAAAAATTGTTAAAAATAAAAATATTAACATGAAAATTAAAATTCGATGATGTGATACTCAGGATGGTGGGTAATTTCATACAAGATATATCATTAAAAAAGGACATTTATTTTTCATTATAAAAATGTCATAAAAGTTTTTTTTGAAAATGAAAAAATTATTTATTTGAAACCATTTTGTAAAAATTCAGTCATTTGTAAAAATATATTTAATAATTCATTTTGATAATTTTAATATATTTTTGAAAATATATTTAGAAATCATGGTTGTTGAATAAAAAAGAATTTTTTGACGAATTAATAATAAATGTCATATTTTCCTAACAAAATTTTATTATATATTTAAAGTAAAAAAGTGAGAAAATGGTTTTATGAATTAAAAAATATCATGAGTAAATAGAGAAAAGAATAAATATATTTTATGATTGAAATATCAAATAATTCTTCCAAGGTAGATTAAAAAACAATCCTAAATAATGACGAGATTGGGAAATAAACATTTACCACTTTGATAAATTATGAATCATAATCCCCATGAATTAAATAATAATAAATGAACAATTGTATAACATGAAGATAATTTAATTAATGATATAACATAAAAAAGGATAGTATATATCCCACCAAAAAGAAAATAAGTGGTCAAAATTTCATATGTTTCACTAATGTTCCAAATAGATCAGAATACCTTACATTGAGTACAAATCTTAATATACATTAATTTTCTTACTAAATAATAAAATTATGTTAATTCTTTTATTTAGTAATATAATTTATCAATTTTATTATTCCTTTTATTAAAACTATTACCCTGTTATTTATTATTACATAATAAATTATGTTTATGTCCGTTGTATTGATGATATTTGGATTATGTTTCAAAAATAACTTTTATAGGTTGAATATGGTCAATGATGTCATTATTTAAACATAAATTATACTTTTAAACCTAATAATTAGTGATGGATATGAAAAATGAAAAACATTACAACCACGCAGACCATAGGCTGCATATATGCATGGATAACATTTCCATTTTTCAATGAGCATTATAAAATGATGTTATGAAATATTTTATATTTATAGTGACATTATAATATCATTAATAACCTATTATTTACTTAAATATACTTATATATATCAACCATGTGGTGTAGCGGTGAAAAGAGAGTCACATTGCTTTGTGAAGGTGCTAGTCCACATGTACGCAAACAATGATATCATCTTTCTATGAGTTAAAATGTAAGAACAAATTGATATATAATGTTGTAATATTGAGTAAAATTTCACGAATATCATAAATATTTAATTTTTATCACATATAATCATTAAAATTATCTTTATCACCATCCATGTAATGAGAAAGGAAAAAATGAATCACATCACTTTGTGAGGCAATAGTCTTACGTACACAAGAGTGACACTATCACATCCTCTATAGAAATTAAATTTAAAAGTAATATATGATTTAATTACTTAAGAGGTATTATTATTTTATAAATATCATATATATACTTTATATCCATCATCTTACCCAACCATGATAGGTGTTGATGGAAAATGTGTCACATCTATTAATGAGGTGGTAGCACACCGTAATCACAAACGACGTTATCATTTCCCATTTTTTCTAAGAAACAATTGATATAGATAATTATGATAACATAATAATATAAATATATATTTTAGTTACATAATCTGTTATACATTCATTCATTTAAATTTTTTTATAGTGGTATAAGAAGCAATAAAACCAAAACACATGGTTATGAATTTATATATTGCCAGACAAACTCTTTATGGTTATAACAAATGTATTCATAGAATGGAATTATAAAAGATAAGAGGATTTTAGGATGGGTTTATGGAAGCTTATATGTGATTTTTATTGGTCCTGGACAACAAAAATAGTTTTTAATGTGTGATTAAGTGAGGATAATGGGTGGTCGGTTAGCTGATAGTAACAGTTTTAATTTTTGAAATAAAAAATGTTTACCCATGTTTTTTAAATTACCAAAGGATCCTAAATAGATTATTATAGGGAAAATATATCAATATGTATAAATATTTCTATAAAATATATTTTAGGCAAGTTTTTGGTCACATTAACAATTATATTTTAAGTGTAATCCCACATCAAATCAGTTTTTACCTTAACTATGATAATTATTTTTTAGTATTTTCAATATTAATTTAGCATAAAAATTATGTTGAAAATATAAAATAATTTAAAACAATATTATTCAAAATAAGGATCAATTTTTGAAAAATCCATTTATATAAGCAGAATAAATTATTTTAAATTTGATCTTGTAGAATCAATGAGAAAGAAGGTTTTCATAGAGAGAATGTTCAAAAGTTATCAATGTTTTCATATCAAAATTCAGAATAAAAATGACTCCAATGAATAAATTGGATTAATAGATATATAATTTAACTAATTTTAATTTAAAAAAATAATATTTTTCATTAATTTTTTAAAAAATTAATTTAAAACCAATTTTAAAATTGAAATTCATAAATTTTGAATATTCATCGAAAAATGAAATATTATAGAGTAACACCAAAAAGTTAATTCTAAGATAATATAGATATTGTAACATAAAAATTTTATTTATTATAAATATTAAATTTTTTGAACGTGTTACAACATAAATTTATCTTTTTTTCATGAACACAGGCTAAACTATATTTTATGAAAAATATTGTTTTTCTAAAAAATAAATTCATACAAATCATTCTTATTTTTATTTCCAATAACTAAATATCAAAATTATATATGTAAAAAGCATATTTTCCCTAATTTAGTTATTCTTATTCATACCATACAATTCATTTTCAATGTTATATTGGTAATGTACAAATAATAATATTTTAATAGAGTGTCATGTTTCGTTCAAACATTGTATTGAGTTAATTTCAAGCTATCAAATAGATTAAATTTATTTAGATAATAAATATATTTTAGATTCTTAGGATGTCATATTAACTTATTCTATTAGTGTTTCTTGCCACATAATCCATCACATATGACGTTAATATTTTAAAATCTCATGGGGTTACATTATACACTATTAATGAAATTGCTTCCCCACAATTTAATCATCATATCATAAATCAATGGTTTGAAATTTGAAATTAACCATATTGAAATACCACACCTGAGATAAATAATCTTCTTGGTAAGATATATGTAAAATAGAAAGGTCATATTGAAAAAGATATAACTATGTTTCTATGTAGGAGTACAATGGTGGGAATTTAATATATGGATATGGAAGAAATGAATAATTAATTATAGAGAATGAAAAACGTCATTGATCACCTGAAATTGAGAGATAAATGGAATGTTTATGATCTAAAAATAATAAATCTTTAATGACTAAAAAGACTGTTTGATTCATCATATATGAAATTAATAGGATAACATTTGTTTTTTTATGTTATACTTTCTCCTAACATTCATTAATTCATTTACTATCTAAGAATATAAGTTAATATACACACATAATAATTTATATTTCATTTCATAATATTATACTTCAGTTTTTCTTCGATCAATAAAATATTATTTTCCTTCTCCTAGAAATGAATATCAAAATATTAATTTTTTGATGCCTAATGATCTAGAAGTCTCATTTAATGGATTGTATGGTCCATAAATGGGTGAAAAGTATTTTCATATTCCTCGAACTATCATAAAAAATCGTTATTAAAATTTATCCAATATATTAAATTAATCCATAAAACCCTATTAAATGTTAAAAATATGATATTTCATATATGGTTTTCCTTATTACCCTTCCAAATGATTAATAATCATTAAAATTGAATGAAGGTCACTAAATTTCAAAAATGAACTTATCATTAATCCCCTAAACTATAACAACCATCCCTTTTATTACACACCTAAACCTGATTTATTACATTAAATCATCACTTGAGACAACATAGAAGATTGATATGTCTAGTGTATTTGGGGCTTATGAGCATTACATAATAGCTTAGAACAAAAAACACACAACATCATTATAGAAAACTTCCTTTATATGGCCATTGAATTCCCTCGTACATAGCATTGCATGGGATAACCTGAGGACATGCATAAGAAAAGGGTGAGCTATAAATATGAGTAAGGGAATAAACATAGAATAAAATGTGGAATAAAATACATGTTATACCATAGGTATATCAATGTATAACAAGATAAAAATGAACATAATGTAATGATAAAGCATGATAATCATAACATGGAAATGTGGACACAACACATTACATAGAATTAGCGTGATCCAAGGCTCATTGCACTTGGAGCTTGCCTAAACCCTCGTTTCACATGAAGCATGATTAAAAACACATTTAACATGAATTATCATGATTCAACAACCATTGCAGATGACTTATCATGTTATTATACTTTACCCAATGCATTGGAGTGCTATCAGGGCACACCCTTCTTAAACATTTCATTTCATGCATAAGTGTAACACATGGATCATACAACATAGAATCAATCATCATAATTTATTCCATGATAATGGGATGTGGAATAAATATATGAATCATTATAATCAATAAGTAAATTTTTATAAAGTTGAATACCCTTGATAGAGAAATGGGCATTGTATTCACTACGCAATGACATTAGCTTGGAAAATCGTAGTGTAATTTCGCCAGCATAACAACGTGAAATAAGAACTCCTAAAAATGGTTGATGAGAGAAAAAAGGTGTGAATCATCATATTTACATGAAATTTAAAGTATTATGTTCATTTAGATACATGTCCCAATAAACGTTATAGAATTTAGATGCATAATTCAAAATAATTACATGGATGTAAAAGAGGAGAGAGAAATCCCTCTCAGAATTTCGGCATTGTAACAGGTGTAAATGGGAGGAATTAATGAGATAAAAAGGGGTATAAATTCATCCCAACAAAAAGAGGGAAGTATGGGGGAGGTGAGAAATCATACCCCAACATTTTTAATTGAAAACAGAAGGGAATAAGAACTTAAAGAAAATTGGAAATAAATGAGAAAGGAAGAAATCCCTTACATGGAAGTGTGATCCCAAAGGCTTGGGAGTGAATTGAGAGAGGCTTATTGGGAGATGGGGGCACCTTGGGAGGATTCTAGAGAGAATAGGTAAGGAGTTGTTAAATCTCCAATGTCATTGAGTGAATTGTACGTGGGAGCAGGGGTGGGTTTATGTAGTAATAAAGAGGGAATTATTTATTATTTAGGTTTAGGAAACCTCACATTAAACTAATCAAAACCACTAACCAACCCATGGTTTTTGCCTATGGTTTTTTAAAAATATGAGTGGAAAAAAATATTTTATAATTACAGTGGATGAACTTCATAAAATAATAGGGTTTCTTATGTGGAGATGAGTCACACTCTCTAGGAAAAAAATTTAAAAAGACAAATTGTTTTATAAGCCTTGAAGGGTCCACTGAAGCTTTGAAAAATAAATCATAAAAACCCAAAATCACATTATTTTAATTTTAAAACATATATTGGCCGAACATAATGTTTATATTATTTTATTACATCACTATTGGGTCATTATGATGTCATAAAGCACATTATATATTAAAACGGTATTTTAATTTTTTCCCCAAATTTTTTATTGTCTCAAAAAATAATGAAAAAATCACCGTTGGATAATTAAGACTTATTGATTAAAAAAATAATATTCATTTTATCTAAATAATTTTATAAATATTTTAATTTTTACTTTTAAATTAAAAACTAACATTTACGAAAAAATCATGGGTTTTGACAAAAACTGCATTTAAACCTTAGTAAAAATTTCAATTGCATTCATAAAATTATATGATTATTTATATATATAATAAAAATTAATTTAATAATAATATTTTGTTACAATATAATTTAATTCAAAAATTCAAAAATTCATTAAAATAGATTTCTTAGTTGGATATTAACTAAAAATAATATGTGTGCTTTAAAAACTATTTACAAAGTAACAATAATAAAATAAATGCATATTCTTTATACAAAAAAAGGTACATAGTAATAGTGCTATGGTCTTGTTACATAACCCCTTATAAAACCTACATAATAACAAAGGGTATGGTGTGCAATAGTGAAAGACTCTTGGGGTGGATCGGATAACATCGCTCGAGTGATAATCTCTGTTAACATTCACTTATCTTGTAGTCGGTTCTTCTAAAGATTAAAGTGTTCAATCTTTTCTTAGGCATAGTCAAGAGAAAATCCCAATGATGCCACCTCCTTTCAGAGATCTGACAAATGGGCTTCGTATGGGTCAAGTGTATTGGATGAGGTCATTGCTTCTTTTGTCTGAGTAAATTGGATTTTTTTTAAAGCCCTATATTTATACTAATCATGTGATCACTATTCAACAGGTATATTGGTAATGACCACAATTCATAACAATATTTTAAAATCGTGAAACGTAAAAAACCAATGAAGTTCACATTTTATATAACCATAATACGACATTTAATTCGATCAGGAGGAATTTTTATTAATAAAAGTTTGGGTCATTGTAATATTTCCCCCTTAAGAAATTTCACCCTCGAAATTTCCTTCTCCCACTCTAAAGAAAATTCGGGTCACTCTAATTTATTACTTCATCTTATTCCCATGTCACTTTTTCAAACTTTTGGTTTCACCACAACACCTTGACGAGGGGAATTTTCTTATTTCGTAGAACGTTTTCTCTACGATCTATGATCTTCACTAGTGTCCCCTCGTAAGAAACATCATCCTCTAGTTGTACTACCTCTGAAGAGAGTACATGTGAAGGGTCTGGTATGTACTTCCTTAAGAGGGATACATGGAAGTCATTAGGTACATTAGCCTTTGTAGGTGGAAGTGCTAGTCGATATGCCACAACCCCAACACGATCAAGAATCTCGAAAGGGCCAATGTACCTATGTCTTAACTTCCCATTCTTTCCAAACCTTATGAACTTCTTCATTGGAGATATGCATTGAAATACCATGTCCCCAACTTTAAACTCAAGGTCTTTTCGATGGTTATCTTCATAACTATTATATTGACTCTAGGCTACCATGATATGTTGTTGAATGGTTTTTTGCTTCTCCACCATTTAGTCGACCATTTCTAGTCCTAACAGCTTACGTTCACCGAATTCATCCCAACATGTCGGTGTTTTGTACCTCTTCACATAAAGGTCTTTATAAGGTGGATCTAGATGCTCGAGTGGAAACTATTATAGTAGGAGAATTAAACCAGTGATAGATTTTGGTCCCACCATCCTTTAAAGTTCATAGAACATGATCTTATCATATCCTCCAGTGTTTAAATAGTTTGCTTAGATTGGACATTAGTTTGAGGAGGATAGTTTGTACTGATGTTCAGTTTAGTATCCAGAGCATGTTGAAGACTCTTCCAAAACATAGAGGCGATTCTTGGATCTTGACCAGATACAATAGATAGTGGTACTCAATGAAGCCTTACCACTTCGTTGATATATATTTGTACCAGCTGATCCAATGAGAAATCCTTTCTAATTTCAATGAAGTGTGCATACATTGTAATACAATCCACTACAACCCAGATTTAATTGTTTTCTTTGGATGTCTTCGGAAGTCTGGCGACAAAGTCCATGGTGATATTCTCCAATTTCTATGCTGGTATGGGAAATGGTTGCATCATCCTCTTAGACTTATGCCTCTCTTCCTTCACTTTCTGACACACAAGGAAATTTGATGTATACTCAGTGATCTCCTTCTTCATATTATCCCACCAATAATGCTCTCGAATATCTCGATACATATTTGTGTTTTCTGGGCGAATAGAGAAATTTAAACTTTTCCCATCATCCAAAAGTTCCTTCTTCAGCTCTGGACTTGATGGAACACATAGTCTTTTACCAAATATCCCAATTCCTTCTTCATTATCATTGAACACTGAGTATTTTCCTTTTCTAATAGCTTCCACTCTATTCTGAATTCCCACATCATCTTTTTGAGCATCCTTTATCCTTTCCAAAAGAAACTGTTGAGCAATTATTCGTGAAAGGATTGATGATGTTACCTTATTTATGATTCCCATGTAAATATTCATCAAATCTAAGAATATTAGATCCTTCTCAATTATCATCGACGACTAAATTGCTGGGTTCTTTCTAGTTAGAGCATCTTCCACCTTGTTCGCTTTCACAGGGAGGTAATGGATTGAGAAGTTAGAGTCTTTGATTAGATCTAACCATCTTTGTTGTGTCATGTTCAACTCCTTATATGTGAGTATATACTTGAGGATTTTGTGGTCCATATATATTTCACACTTCTCTCCAAAGGGACAATGCCACAAAATTTTTAAAGTGAAGATCACCACATCCAACTCCAAATCATGTGTCGGATAATTCTTCTCATGAGCATTCAATTGCCTTGAAGCATCGGCAATGACTTTTTCATTTTTCATCAACACATATCCCAGTACTTTCTTCGATGCATCATTGAATACCATAAAAACGTTCTCCACTTGTGGGTACAGTGAGAATGGGCGTAGTGATAAGCCTCCTTTTTAACTCCTTGAAAATTTCTTCACATTCATCACTCCAAAAAAACTTTACACGCTTCCATGTTAACTTGGTTAGAGGGTTGGAAAATCGTGTGAAATTTCTCACAAATCATTGATAATATCCAGCTAACCCCAAGAATCTACGGATATCCATTACCGATGATGGACATGGTCATCCCTAAATTGCATCTGTTTTGGAGGGATCCATAGATATCCCATTTCATTTGATGATATGGCCCAATAATGAGACCTCCTTCAACCAGAACTCACACTGGATATACTTTGCATAGATATTATCCTTATTCAAGGTCTCTAGTATAGTTTTTAGATGTTCCTCATGATCCTCCATAGTTTTGTAGTGTATTAGAATATCATATATAAAGACTACCACGCATTTTTCAAGGTAATCCCTAAGGACTCTATTCATCAATTCCATGAATATTTATGAGAATTAGTGAGTCTAAAAGGCATTACAATGAATTCATAGTGCACGTATGTTGTACAAAAAGTAGTCTTGTGGAAATATTCCTTCTCCACCCTTACTTGATAATATCACGACCGAAAATCCTCCTTGGATATGTATTGTTATCCACACAGCTGATCGAAAGTGTCATCGATTCGTGGAAGATGATACATGTTCTTTATCATGATTTTGTTAAGCTCACGATAATCAATGAAAAGGCACATTGACCCATATTTCTTCTTGACTAAGAGGACTAGTTCACCCCATGGTGATGCACTTGGGCGTATAAACCCATTATCCAGATTCGTCAATAGTTGTTTCATTAGATCATCAAGATCCACAACAACCATTCTATATGAAGTCTTGGATATTGGAAATTCCACAAGTATAATATGAATTGATAATTCAACATCTATTATTGGAGAAAGGCCAAGAAATTCCTCAGGAAACACTTCAGTGAATTCCCTCACAATAGGCATGTCTTCAAGGATGGTTGTCTCCTTAGACTCAATCATTTGAGTTAGATACGCATGCTCATAGGGCAGTAATATCCACACTTGAGATGATGGAACTAAAGATGATTCATCTTCCTCCTTACACTTGTATAGAATCGGGGGTCTATTCTCCATATGGAGTGTGATTTTCCTCTCATGAAAATTTATGATGGCTCTATATATGGAAATACAATCCATACTTAGAATTACATCAAATTCCACCTGAGGGAGTGTGATGTGGTTTGCTGGGAAATTCAATCCACAAATTATGACAGGGGAGGATTTATATTCCTAGGATACACTGATTGCCCAATTTTTTGTACTCACTGACATCTTTACTTCCTTTATTTGTGGTGGTGTTGGGATTGTTCTACTAATCTTTTGGGATATACAAGAATGTGTATAACTTGAATCAAAAAGTAAGTTCTTTATTAATTAATGAACAAATAGCGTACTTGTCACCACTTCATTGTCGGGGTTTACTTTGGACGTAGTGATGGTTAAATCTCTCCCTTTTTTCCTTGAAGGATGTTGGTTGCCTCCGGAAACCCTTTCCTTAGGGCACTGATTTGCAAGATGTCCTACTTCTTTGTATTTGTAGAAATGATCACCGCGTTGAGGTTCGAATTGAGCGTTCCTATATTTTTTTGCAGCCGCAGGTTTTTCCTGTTGGCACTTAATAGATATATGCCCTTATCATCCACACCTAAAGAATTTCCCCATCCCCTTTAAGACATTTCTAGGGTACTTCTTTTCGCACCTTTGGCAAGTGGGGTGCTGGATCTTCTTTGAACCATTGGATTTATCCATCGGACTGCCAGCATAAAAGTCCACCTTATGCTTCTTATCCCCATGATACCCTTGAGATTCTCCGATCTCTATTTCAACCTTGAGGGCACATCGGAAAATTTCTTCATAGCTGTCAAAGTCATGGATTGCCATCACTTTCCATAGGTTAGGTTTCAGCCCACCAAAGAAGTGGTCAACCATACATTCGGGGGTAATGACAAAATCAGAGGCGTATCGTACAAGCCTTGGAATGTTTTCCTCGTAATCTCCGACAAATTCATTGTCTTTTTTTATGGGAAAGGAATTCCTATTCCATCTTAAGTCAGAGGGTGTGTGGAAAATATTTATCGAAAAACAGCTTCTAGAAATCCTTCCTTTTCAACGCCTCGATCTCTTGCTCAGGCTTCACATTTTTGATCAATGTCCCCCGTTGATCGGCTTCACCCTCCATGTAATATGAATCCAGAAGAACCTTCTCTTGTTCATAACATTGAAGGAGGGAGAAGATCTTTTCAATGGAGTTGATCCATTGTTCGATGATTGAGGGATCATATGATTCATTAAAAGTTGGAGGCCTTTGTCTCATAAAGATCTCGATAGAGACTTTTTATTTTTTAGGGGGTTTGAACATTCATCGTGACCCATGTTTCTTTTCAAATCATGATCTTACTAAGAGAGAAGTGTGACAATGTTTTGATTTTAGTTCCCATCGAATTGGGTATCTCATTAGCACAATCATCACATTGATCTTGATATCGGTTGTTAGCCTGAGTCCTCTAATTACCAGCCATTTGTTGCAATAAAAGGAAAGATAGGGGTAACACATAAAGGGTAATCCAAGGAAAAAATTGATGACATATAAACAACTTTTATTTCCTTAACTTATGAATCTATAGGCTTCAATATATGATATTCATGATCTACATTCTATAAAATATTCTTAGGGGAATTTTTTCCTTCCCATAATAAGGGTTCATACTAATCTTGAGAATTTACCAAAGAATATCCCCCGGGAGTGTCATAACCAAAAATGTAGAAGGGCACATTGTCATTCACCAGTTCCTATTCTAGTCAAGCTCATAGTAGTGTTTTTGGGTTTTACCCCAAGGATACATCTGTGCTAGAGCCGCCTCTACCTGCTCGTATCCATACATGGATGTATTTTCTTGATAAATCAATTACTCAATACTCACCAGTAATTAAGGATGTTTTTATTATACTTATTCTTATATCTAAGTCTTCACTAGGGTTATCTAATCCTAATCCCAATAATAACTAAACATATCCTCTGGTACCAACTATAACAACCCTACTTTTTATTACACACATAAACCAGATTTATTACATAAAATATTCCCTTGATACAACATAGAAGATTGAGTGGGCTAGTGTATTTGGGGCTTAGGAAAACTACATATGATCTTACAATATAACACACACAATATCTTTATTGAAAACTTACTTTACATGACCACTACATTCCCTCGTACTTAGTATTTCATGGGATAACCTTAGGATGTGGATAAGAAAAGGGTGAGCTGTAAGGCCAAGTAAGGGAATAAACATGGAATAGCATGAGAAATAAAATACATGTTAGAAAATAGGAATATCAGTGGAGCACAAAATAAACATGAACATAAAGGCATGATAAAACATGATAATCATAACATGGAAATGTGGCAACAACACTTAACATTGAATTAGAATGAGCCAAGGCTCATTGCACATGGAGCATGAGTAAACCCTCATTGCACATGAAGCACGGGGAAAACCCTGTTGAACTTGAATTAGAATGAGTCAACACATATTTCACATGACGTATGATGATACTATACTTTACCCAATGCATTGGAGTGCTATCAGGGCGCACCCTTCTTAAACATTTAATTTCATGTATAAGTGTGCCACATGGATCATACAACATGGAATCAATCATCATCATTTATTCCATGATAAAGTGATGTAGAATACATACATGAATCATTATATTAAATATGTAAATGTTCATAAATGTTAATACCCTTGATAGAGAAATGTTCATGGTATTCACTACATAATGACATTAGATCGGAAAATTGTTGTGCAATTTCGGCAGCATAACGGCGTAAAATAAAAACACATAAAAATGGTTGATGAGAGAGAAAGTGGTTCCTCGTCATATTTACATGAAATGGACTGTAATGGGGTAATATATATACATATCCCAATAAATGTAATGAAATTTAGATGCATAATTCAGAATAATTACTTGGATTTAAAAGAGGAGAGAGAAACACCTCTCAGAATTTAGGCATTGTAACAGGTGTAAATGGGATACATTAATGAGGGATAAAGGGATCTCCCATCATCCAAAAATAAATAAGGCGGTATGGAGGAGGTGATAAATTATACCCCAATATTTTTAATTGAAAACAAAAGTGCATAACAACTTAAATAAAATTGGACAAAAATGAGAAAGGAAGAAATCACTTACATGGAAGTGTGATCCCAAAGGCTTGGGAGAGGCATGAGAGAGGCTTATTGGGAGCTTGGGGAACCTAGGTAGGATTCTAGAGATAGGAGGGTAGGGTTTGGTTGAACTAATAAATCTTTGAGTGACGATGATGTGGGAGCTTTGGTGGGTTTATATAGGAATGGAGTGGGAATTCTTTAATATTTATGTTTGGGACACCTCACACTAAACTAATCAAAACCACAAACTAGTCCACTGTTTTTTCCCATGGATTTTACAAAAGGGGAGTGAAAAACAATATTTTATAATGCCAATGGCCGAACATCTTTAAATAATAGGGTATCTTATGTGGAGGTGAGTCACACTCTCAAAGAAAACAGTTTAAAAAGGAAAAATGTTTTATAATTCTTGAAGGGGCCACTGATGCTTTGTAAAATAAATCAAACAAACAAAGAAATACGTTATTTAAATGGTAAAACATATATTGGCCGAACATAATGTTTATATTATTTTATTATACAAATATTGGGTCATTATAATGTCATAAAACACATTATATATTTAAACTGTATTTTAATTTTTACCCTAAAATTATACTATCTTAGTAAATTATGAAAAATTCACCATTGAATAATTTCTACATCCTGATAAGAAAAATAATATTCATTTTCTCTAAAAAAATTTATAAATATGTTAATTTTTACTTTTCTAATAATAATTGACATTTACTGAAAATTTATGTCTTTTGACAAAAATAATATTCAAACCATAATAAAAATTTCAATTTCATTCATAAAATTATATGATCATTTATATTTAATAAAAATTAATTTAATAATAATATTTTAATAAAATATTATTTAATTAAAAAATCCATTAATTCATCAAAAAATATTTCTTAGTTTGATATTAATGAAAAATACTATTTGTGCTTTAAACGCTATTTACAAAGTAACAATAATAAAATGAATGCACATTCTTTATATAGAAATATTGTACATAGTCATAGTTCTAGGGTCTTGTTACATAACCTCTTATAACACCCACATAAGACTGAAGGGTAAGGCGTGCAATGGTGCAAACTCTTTGGGTAGCTCAGATAACATTGCTCGGGTGGTAATCTCTATCAACGTAGACTTCTCCCACAGTCAATTTTGCTCAAGCTTATCGTGTTCATGCTCATCTTGGGCTTGGTCAAGATTGAAGCCCAATGACACCTCCTCCTTTCTGAGCTTTGAAAAATGGTCTTTATACGGGTCAAGTCTACTGGATGATTCCATCACTTCCTCTGTCTGCATAAATTTGATTTGTTAAAGCCCTATATTTATACTAATCATGTGATCAGTGTTCAATGACTATATTAGAAACGGTCAGAATTCATAATGGTATTTTAAAATCAAGAAAAATAAAACCAATGAATTTCACATTTCATATAACTATAAGAAGACATTTAATTAGATCAAGAGGAATTTTCATTAATAAAATTATGGGTCGTTACATAAACATAATTAAGTATGTCTTAATCATCACATACAAAAAATGTGAATTCCGTTGTCATGTATTCTCAAGAAAAATGGTCAAAACTAAAATTACCAGAAAAACATACATAATACATGAATTCATATTTAATATTGAAATAAAACAAATATAACTGGTTGTATTATTTAATTTTTTTATTACCTTCATCAAATAAAACATAATCCACTTTTACAATAAATTATTAATACATTCCATGTTTTTTGTAATAACCCATTGGTATTATATATATCAATAAACTCTTTATCCAAATTATATTATATAAATATCAAGAACATATTAAGGGTTATCATTCCATCAATAACATATTTTAGATGAATTTATACATTCCAATGAATCATTTTTCTTGTTAATTGATATCGTTCAACACATTCATTAAAATAATTAATTGAAAAAATTCCTTAGTATAATCATTATACATTTCATAATAATTATAACCAGGATATCATTGGAAAATTACTCAAATAAAATAATTTTTGAATCCTAACACAAAGAAATTAATCATTCAACTTATTATATGGTAATAACATATTATTTTCCAATATTTATTTTCTTGTTTTCATGTATATTCCTAGATTATTGAGAATTTTTTTGTGTAGTTCCCTATAACATTAAAATTGAAGCAAAAAACATTGGAAATATTTTATTTACCTTGTATTCACATGCATGGTTTCATATAACTTCACATATGCATTGATCTCACATTCCCTTTAGGAAAGAACAATGGCATTTCATTCCATAATTATCGTATTGGAAAAAACAATCTTTCCCTTCTTCTATTTATCAATATTTTTCTAGTTCATATTGTACTTATTTTTTTCCCTTCAAAGCCTCAATAATAAGAGGATTGTTACTCATTATTTTTATAACATGATGTTATGTCCTCATATATTTATAATGTGTGGGATACCATTTCCCATGGGAATATTGTCTTAATCCTATCAAAGATATGCTCATTCCAACTCTTTGTATTTTATGAATTGAATTCATTCCTATTCCCACTATTAGGTGTCGATTCTAAATGATTTTAGTCCCTAGATTAGATCATATCACAATGAAACATAATTTATAATCCCAAAGAAGTGAAACACTTAACACAAAATAAACAATTTATGCATATCACATATCATAATCAGAAACATGGTTTCATTGTGGATATATTTATCTTAAAATCCATCATAATTATTTCTAAGGTAAATATGAACTATCCAATGAATATGCCACAAGAGTTTCACAGTAATTACATAGTAAGGATCTTTTTCATGTACTTGTTAACAATCGGGTCTAGAACAGTATTACATTTTTATATTTATTACCACTAGGAACATCTATGATAAAACTATAATGACCATCTAATTCTCATTGTCTTGAGAGAATAATAAGGTATTACATGGCATTAGTTGACATCCCCAGGATACTAAAGGCTTGAAATAAATGTTGAATCATTTAAAAGACTAGTGGGGGATGATATACCCCTTTAATGATAATCTATAAACCAACCAACCATAACCCATAGTAACTATATGATTCATGGACAAAATAATGAAAATTCAAAAAATATTTTACACAAAAGTGAGCCCAAAAAAAGTTCTACAGCGGAAGACAACAACAAATCAACCAAACAATGAATGATAAATCGAAAATACATAAAAATAAACAAAATAATCTAGGATCCAACAGCTTTATGCTCTAACACCCCCAGAAGACTCAATAACTCGAGAAGTAGTGTTAAAAACCTACTGCACCGTACATTTTTCCACGTCTCGGATGATGAAATCTGTAAAAGCATCAAAATAACAATTCTGTGCGAGTATAAAACTCAATAGTATTTCCCCAATTACATCCCCACTAACACCACTAGTATTTAAGAGTTAGAAACCTTTATATATAATTATTTATATAAAATAACTTCTGAAAATAGTTTATAACTAAATATAAACACATCTTGAAACAGTTTATAACATAATATAAAATAAAACCATGTTAATCAAATTTCAAGAAAATAAATAATCCATGTAAAAATTTAGATAAATATTTAAAACACATTCTAAAAACTACTTTGGAGAAGAAACAAACTGCACAGAATAACAACAAAAAATGCATGCATTGTTATGACAGTTACATATTCATAAGCGGATTCTCATCGATCTACCAAGTCATCACAAGGTAAATATTTCCAATGTTCCATTTAACATTACTCACTCGGAACATGATCATATTTCAACCATTACCATTAATTCAATATGATACACACACAATGTTTTCAAAAAACTAAAACCAATTTTAAACAATTCCTCATGTTTCAATAAAAACACCCATTTATTGAAAACATTCCAACCATCCAATTTGAAATCATTAAATAATTTAAAAAACCCATATGTATACAAGAAAAATTCTAAAAAAAAATTAAAAAAATTCTAGCAGATCTATTTTTTAAAATCACCATTAAAAATAAAAAACTAGGGTTCTTCAAAAAAAAACTTTCAATTATCCATTCTTTCCACCACTCGTCACTAATGAGGGTTTATAAATTTAATGCTGAAAAAAAAACAATTTAATTTTCATTGAAATTAAATTTAATTAATTCTATTCAATTGCATCTAGGGTTGATTAGTGTGAATCTACCTTCCTCGCTCATTTCAACGAAAACAGACAAACGAAGAATAATGCTCAAGAATCTATGTCAAGATTCCAAGAAATCTCCCAAGATCTTCTCCCTCATCATGTAAAGCGCTACATATAACCTTATTTTTCATCAACACTCTTATATCTACCCACTTTTATTGAATATATATGAAAAATATAAGAAATTATGAGTATATCTATGAAACTGTGAAGAAAATGATGAAGAATGAGTTCTTACCGCAAAAAGTTTTCATCGATTCACCAAATAACGTGTTCAGATCACTTCCAGATTTATGGGAGAACCTCATATGGATTTGGGGGGGGGGGAATTGGTGTTAGGTTTTATTTGGATTGAAGAAGACCAAATATATCGTCAAACCAAATTAGATCCACAAAGATGAGGAATTAGTTTTGTACCTTGCACTGTTTGGCAACATGGTTGGGCCAAACTGTTTTCTGACCATACAACCTTTTTTTTAAAACCATACAAAGGTAATATAGAGTCTCCCCCAACTTCCCATATAATCCATAAATTTAATTAAATCTCCATGGAAGGGTTACATACCAGAAAATTGGGGTTTTACCTTTTCCCAACCATTGGTCTTTCCTTCATTGGAAAGATAAAAGTGATCGTTGCCCTGAAATAATTCTGGACATTGATCTTTCATCTCCTTCTCACATTCCCAAGCCTCCACCAAAATATGAAAATGATTCCAAAAAAACCCATAAAAATTGATTATTTTCCAATGGAATACATTATCTTCTATATCAACAATCTGCACTGGGATATATACCAACAAATCATCTGACTTTATATTAACGTGATCCCATCTGATCACAAGGTCAGGATCACGTTGATACTTTTTCAAATAAAGTACATGGATGACATTGTGAATGACATATGAACCATGGTGGAAATTCTATCCAATATTCTACCTCTCCAATCAATTCCACTATCTCAAAATTCCCAAATTATCAGGGAGGCAATTTTCCCTACTTCCCAAAATGATGATTTCCAATCCTTGGAGAGATCCTCAAGAACACATGATCACTCACCATAAACACCAAGGGTGTTTTAAAATGATCCCCATATGATTTATAATGAGTCTAAGTCAAATCCATTATATTTTTGTTCA
The DNA here is from genome assembly GCA_963277665.1 of Viscum album. Classification (NCBI taxonomy): domain Eukaryota; kingdom Viridiplantae; phylum Streptophyta; class Magnoliopsida; order Santalales; family Viscaceae; genus Viscum; species Viscum album. The sequence goes on from OY728150.1 coordinate 1,849,814,297, forward strand.
ATTGGATCTTCTCTATCGTTATTTGGTCAAGGATCTACCAAACTAATGAGGTTTCACATGTTTACACCCAACACAGTGGAGAACAACAAGAACACCCATACAACACTTCGATGGGGGCCTTATGTATCGAATTCTGATAACTGTTATTGAATGATAACTCTACCAATGTCAAGTTCTCTTACCATGAACATCCAAAATACATTACAGATGCTCGCAAGATTTCTTCCAATGTATGAATCGTCCTTTCAGATTTCTCATCTATCTGATGATGACACGCCGTACTCATAGTCAATAGAGTTCCACGGAATTTCATTATGGATTTCCAAAAATGAGATGTGTACCTTTGATCCATATCTGAGACTATCAAAACCGGTATTCTATTCCTATGTACCACTTCTCATATATTTATTTTTGGATAGATCCTCCATCATATGAGTTTCATGGATAGGTATGAAAAACCCCAACTTGGTGTCCTATTCCATTATCCCCCATATGGTATAATGTTTCCAAAAAATTATAGGGAGACCTATAAAAAATCCATAGTTGTATTTTACCATTTCCACATTGTAATAGGTAAATACAGCAATATACATGCTGGGTACTAATGTTCAACTTAACTTATTGACAAGTTAAGAACATTGAAACAAACTCAACCAGTTTTGCTTCGTAAAATTCCACAAAAACTATTCCTTCAATGCATTATACATCTTATATAACTCTGAATACATAGACCATCTTGAATGGTGGTACACATGAAGTTTTTTTTCTTTACAAGCAACAGGTACTACCATCAAATCTCAAAACCACAAAACTACAAACCCCATCATGTTTCTAGCGCTCAATGGTCTCCCCACCATTATGTTTTGAACTCATATGAAAGAATTATACATCAGGTTCTTATGCCTCTTTAACCATTTTTGCAGAATGAGGAACTACTAAAACTGATAATAGTACCACAACATAACCTTAGTTATCACATTCCACATGCTTATCAGTTATGACCTACATCAAAAACCACTCTTATGAAGCTACATTTTCCAACCGAGCACATGAAATATTAATTAATGAATCAGCCACCAAATTTCCTTTTCCCGGTGTATATATCAGGTCAAAGCTGAACATCTGGTGATACTCCATCCATCCCTATTTTCTCATATTTAGTACCTTTTGTGAGAAAATGTGCTTCAAGATCTTATGATCGGTGAATGCATTGAATTTCCCACCACAGAGATAGTGACGCCAAGTCTTTAACGCATGAATGGATGTAGCTAACTCCAAATCATGTGTTGGGTAATTATTCTCATTAAATCGAAAATGTTTTGAAATATAAGCAACCCCATGGTCTCCCTGCATGAGAACACATCCCACCCCAGATCCCAAAGCATCATAGTAGACCCTATAACTCTGTCCTAGTTTTGGAAAAACCATGATAGGTGACAATGTAAGATTCACTTTCAACTCTTGAAAAGACATCAGTCATTATACACTCCACTAGAAAGGAACATTTCTCTTGTTAAATGATGTGATTAGCGACTCTAGTCAGGAAAAGTCACGAACAAAATAGAGATAATACCCAACAAGACCATGAAATCTACATATCTGGAAAACATTCTTTGGTATTTTCCAAAAGATAACTGCATCAATATTTTCATGATTCACTGAAAATTATTTTTCAGAAATCACATGGCCCAAAAATTATACTTTTTGTACCCAAAAGTCACACTTTGATAATTTGGCATACAAATAGTGATCTCTCAAAACTCCCAACACTGTTGCCAAATGTTTCTCATGCTCAGTCTTGGTTCTTTGATACACTAATATGTCATCGATGAACACCAACAAAAACGAATCTTGATATCTCTGAATTATTTGATTCATTAACTCTATAAAGAGTACTTGTGCATTCGTTACACTGAATGGAATTCCCACGTATTCATAGTGGCCATATCTTTTCATGAAATCTTTCATCAGAATATCTTCCTTTAAAACACACAAATGATGATATCCTGACTGCAATTAAATATTTGTGAACCATTGATATATCCTAAATTAATAAAACAGATCATTAATGCATGGAAGTGGATATATGTTCTTTATTGTATCCTGGTTTAGCTTACAATAATTGACACACAAATGTAGAGATCTGTTGGATTTATTCACAAAATAGACTTGTGCTGCCCATAGAGATGTACATGGATCAATGTTACCTTTTATTTCAAGCTCCTCCAAAATTAATTTTATCTTCTTTAATTCTATTGGTTCCATCCTATGAGATGAATTGGAGATAGTACTAGTCCACAGTATGTGATCAATCATAAACTCAAATTCCCTTATAGGTGGAAACCCAGAAAAATGATCAGGAAACACACATGTAAATTGATCTAATATTTCTTAATAACATTTTTCATTGATCTCTTCCATCAATTCCAAATACAAAACTACCATTTGATAATAGATTATTCACACTATTGGTTATAAAATGCTCACATCATCATTCCATACAACCCCCTCTCCTCTAATGAGGTGCTCATCGTCGTCCTCTGTGGTGAAACTAATTGTTCTGCTATAATAGTCGATGTGAGCCTTGAATGTTGTCATTCAATCCATTCCTAGGATTACATCAAGGTCATCTATCTCTAGCACTGAGAAATCCCATTTCTATTTAGCTCCATCAATAGTTATAGAACATGCATAACACACAAAGGCTCTATATTCTTCTTCACTAAGAGGGGTTTGATATTTTATCAAAAAATGCATCAGTTCAAGTTTCAAACTCATCAAATCAGTAGTACAAGAAGCAATAAAGGAATGTGATCCACCTGTACCCAACAGAACATGCATAAGGGTACAATTCAATAGAATGGTACCAAACACCATAGAAGGTCTAGCCTCATCATCCAGAGTCCCCTTCTCTCCTGCATATAGTAGCTTCATATTGGCACACTCCTATTTTTTTTCTGATAATGTTTCCCTTATAGAGGATTCATGGATTTCCAAGAATCACCATAATAAACTCTGCACTATTGGAATCTCTGATTCAGGTGCCCCCTATGTTGAAGCATATGATGTCTGCAACACATGAGAAGTTTCTTTAGCACATGACCATGGAGCACTTTCATGATATCACTGAAGATGTACCATTTTGTGGAAGTTGTGGCATTGTCAAGGTTGTTCTATACAATCTTGCTTTATGTGGTCGAGTGAGCCACACTAATATCATCATGTCTAGCCTATTGGTTTAGACGGTAGATTTACTAATCCAATATTTTAAATATGATTCCCATTGCCCCGATAGAAATAGGTTTCCCTATTCATTTTTCTTCCAGTAGTTAAGTTCCCACCATTTCTTGTCTGTATCATCATTGTTCCTCCTTCCATTGCTCCTGCGATATTCCTCTAAGCCACTAAACCCATGTTTACCATGTCCTTATAATTTTTCATATAAAGTATCGCATTGTTTGAGTGAATCTCTTATCTGAGTCCCAACACAAATATGTGGTCATTCTGGCTACAAAATTATGAAACTTAGAGTGAAAATTGAATTAAATTCATAAATTTAGATGAATAATTAGTAATAGAGAGATTCTCGTGCTTCATGATGAAAAAATCTCTTGTTCCCTGGATTCTGAAAGTGTGAGTGTATAATTTTTTAGTAAACAATTCTAAAAAATACTCCCAACTCTTACCTTGATCTTATATAGATTTCAATTCAAAATCCCACCAATGGCATGCATGATCCTCCAGCATACAAGTTTCTAGTTTAACCTTCATGACTTCTAGTGTACCAATGAACTCAATGATTTGACTCATCCTATTCATCCAACCCTATACACTCTCTGGTTTCGAATCACCTCAAATGATGGTTAGATTTTTCTTCTAAAATGGATGGAGTGGTCCACTTGTCATGACTCCTCCCTTCGGTTCCCTGTATCCACTGTTTGGAATATTTAAAATATACTTATAACCAGGTGTTTGTTAACCCATGTCTAAGGTGAAACCGCATTTCAGCAGCTTCCTCCTCTTGGTTTCTATGCCACCTACCGGGTTCCATTTTCTAAACAAAAAACACATTCTATAAGTATCTCTCTTCTATAATTTTTTTAAATTGGAATGAAAAATTATATAACATCAATATCACAAAATGTCTTACAAAGTATAACCATTTTAAAAAAAACCACTCTTTCTTTTGAAAATCAAAAACATTTTCAAAATAAATTAACAATTTCATTTTCAATTCCTTTATTTCGAAAACAATATTCTTCATTTTTTTAAAAAGTAAAACCATGCTCCGAATCATATATCACTACTCAAAATGAGATTTTTATTCTTAGTGGGATGTAATTTACCTAAAATTAAGGTAATGATGTTCTCATTGGCTAAACCCATGACAATGAGACACTACTATCCTACTAGAGTTTCAAAAACACTTATGTATCGAACTCCCTAGTATCTTGAAGTTCAGAAAAAAAAGGTTGCTATGCCTTTTTATGCTCTTCATTTCATGTCTCAAAAAAACTAATCCTTTCTAGGAATACCATACAAGTAATATAAATGAATTATTTCAACTCTAGGACTAGGAAAACCGAAGACTACTTGTTCCATAAACAAGGGACCAAGCTGATACCATTTGTAATGACCCGCTAATTGTCATTGGATTTAGTGTACAACAAGTCCTTACTAGTCCTTAGGAAACATCCCCAAGATTCCAAATGCAGGAAATAAATGATGAAGGGTTTTAAAGACTAGTGTGGGATTATTTACCCTTTTAAAGATAAACTATAAACCGACCAACAAGATCCCACAGTAGATATATGATGCATGAACAAAATAATGACAATTCAAAAAATATTTTATACCAAAGTGAGACCAGAAAAGTGCTATAACAGAAGAAAACATGAAATAAACCTAACAGTGGAAGATAAATTAACAAGACACCAAAATAAAAGAAAATACTCTAGGATCTATTGGATCCATGTTCCACCACCACCATAAAGCTTAATAACTCAAGAAGTTTTGTTAAAAACCAATTAAACCCTACCATTACCCACGTCACAAATGATGATATCTGTAAAAGCACCGTAGTTACAAAATATTAGTTAGTATAAAACATAGTAGGTTTTCCCCTAATTAATTTCTTACTCATTCCTCTAGGATATAAGAGTTAGAAACATTTATATAAAATAGTTTATATAAAAAAATTTCTAAAAAAATTATAACAAAATAAAAACAATTCATGAAAAATATTATAACTAAATATAAACTAAAACCTTATGAACCAATTTTCCAGAAATCTATAATATAGTTAAAATTTCAAATAATTCTTATAAACTCTTTCTAAAAAAAATTTTAAAACCAACAAACTCTACACAACAATAACTACCAAAATTACATGCATCGTTATGATAGTTTCATACTAATGTATGGTTTCACGTCAATCTACCATGTCATCACAAGGTAATCATTTCTCATATTCCATTTAACCTTTTTAACCAAAAAAATATCTTATTTTAACCATTCGCAATAATTTAATATTAAGAACACCCCATGTTTTCCAAAAAACCAAAATCAATTTACAAAAATTTCACCCATTTCAATAAAAACACGTGTTTATTGAAAACATTTCAACCGTCCAATATCAAAACATTAAATCATTTAAACAACACATATATCTACTAGAAAAATTATAAATAAATAAATTTTAAAAAATTATAGAACATCAATTATTTAAAAATCCCCCGTAAAAATAAAAAACTATGGTTTTTCACAAAAACTCCCAATATTCCATGTTTTCCAAAACCCGTCACTAAAGAGCATTTAAAAATTATACAGAATAAGAAGAAAAATTTAATTTGAATCAGAAACTATATTTTAATGCATGATAATAAATTCCAATAAGGGGATATGATATTGAATTCACCTAACTCGCTCGTTTCAATGAAAACCGACAACAGATGAAGAACACTCAAGAATCCGGGTAAAGATTCCTAGAAAATGCACAAGATATTCTCCCCATTCATGAACAACACTAGATATAACCTTATTTTTCCTAAAAACGCTTAGATATTATAAGGAAGTGACATTATTACATAGATAATCTTGAATTTAGTCTAGAAAAAACATCCTTTTACATTGAGGGTCATTTCATGTTTAGAGTTTTAAAGAATAGGACAATACATTCATAACATTACACATTATTACAGAGCAGATACCATAAAAATAGTTTTCATTTTCTTCAAAATATAAAACATTAAAACTTAAAATAGGACTCCTTGAAAATTCGTCAACATTTAACATGGCTTCTTTCCTTGTATTACACATCCATTAACCTGTGGAAATCAATTAGAAACTTGGTATGACCCCAAAATCTTAGTAAGGGATGGAAAAGAAGGAAATATCACATTAGTCCATGATTACTCATAACATATGAAATCATTTTCAAAAGATATTCCTATCACCCATATATATATACTTTTTGTAACATAAGATTTACACAAGATCCACCCAAAACATGAGAAAATAAACACAAACATAAATGTATCTTAGTGCATTACGTACATAATCATTTAACTATTCTTGGATACCTTATAATCTGTAACCCTCACTGCTACCTTACTTTGTGTAACCATCGTAGTTACACTTGGAGTAACCATACGACCGACCTCCAACATACACATACCCAATGAATTGGAGGGAGATATAGGTCCCACCCTTCATCATAAATAATTTCCAATAACCAAAATATAATCATACAACATGAATAATTCCATAAAAACATTACATTGTAATTTCGTAAAACCGAATTTAAAAGATGTATTTTTAAAGAAAAGCCCCTTATAAATATTATAAAGTTGAAGATATACTTAATAGAGTGGATGTAGTATGTATATATACTATAAATACCCATAATAAGAAATAATATAAACATAAACCGTCACACAATCAATTTAAATAGCACATAAATAATGAAGTAGAAGGTTAACCCAAAGAATGGAAATCGGGTTAAGAATTCACTTACCTCGGGTTTTTCTTACTTCCAAATTGTTTAAAACTCCTGTATAATGGTTAAAAGTGTATTATTAAAATTTTATAGAAACATTTTAATGTTTATAACATCTTATATTGTCATTTAATAACATCATTTTACCCTTTAATTCTTAGTATTTTGCCTCTTTCACTATTTTTGGGTGAGTTCTTTTCATGATTTCCAAGTTTGGTTCATGAAGGATGATCTAGTTGATTGGGAGTGAAACTCTAGAATTGGAATTGAAAGGTATTTACTTATTTCCAGTACCATAATTTATACCATTTATCTTTTTGATGTTTAATATGAGGATGATTCATATGATAAAACATTAATTATGTTCATTTATATCATTTTAGTGGTTCTTTGATAATAACGACCTCATATCATTTTATAAATTAAAACCATGTGTTGAAAAGAATTCCCAAGAAATTTTATGAGACATAATAAATATATTATAACCTAGTTCAATCATTAAATTTTTTCATGACCAAACTTTAAGTATTTAATGAAAAATGAAACCACATCGTCCACGATGTCGGTAATTCGACACATCAGGGACAATGTTTTTAATTCTTTGAATAAGTGGGAGAGGAGAAGAAATATGATGATAAATTTTCCAGGAACATGATAACATCCCGAATATACCTTATTCTGGAGATTTCATGGATCTTTGATAAGATGGGGTGAGGAAAGAAGAAAAAGGAATCATGAAATAAAAGGACACCTGAAAACTTTCTCACGCAAATTCGGCAGCTTAACAACATCTCTTAAAATTTCATAAAAAATAGTTTGATGAGAGAAAGATAATATCTCATAACTAATACATAATATTGACAGTTAGGGGGGATATTTAATGAAATATCCTAACACAATCCAAAGGTAAATGAAGAGAGTAACATATTATGAATGAAAGGAATGAAAAAAAGAGGATATTTTCCTCTTGATATCTTCTCTTTAAGATCCTTCTTAAGGGTTGTAGTTTTGGTCTTTTGGGGATACCAGTAGTAATAAGACGTGGGGAAGATCCTTGGAAGTAGTTTTGGGTATAACATAGGCATGGATCAAGGCTTGAGAGGTGTGTGAAGAAGGAGGGGTTGAGGGTGGTATTTATAGTGGAGGAGAGGGGGTATTTTTCATTATTTTAATCATTATTATAATATTTTTCCCCAAGATTATGAATAGGATTAGGTCATGTGACCTAAAATAGTAATAATGGCATATGAGTTCGAACCAAGTTTCCTTGCATCATGTATGATGTCATAAATAGTGTATTATATTGATAATTCGATTATACGGTATTTTATCGTATTTTACTATTCACAGAAAAATCAAGAATTTTAGAAAAAACCAAAAATTTACCCTAACCATTTATCAACATGTAGAATTCAAAAATGAAGTCCATTTTTTGAAAATAATTTTCTAAATACTATTAATTTAATTCATAAATAAAATCATACTTAATTCAAAAATTAACAATTCTAATTCTATAACTACTTCTATATTATGATGAAAAATTAACCAATGTGTTATTATCTTAAAGACTTAAGAAAATAGAATAATAATAAAATTTTCTATTCATTAGTGTCATGTTACTATTCGTATTACTATTTATAAGGGTATGTTTCTATTCACCAAAAAAAACAAGTTGGTTCCAATAGACTCTAAATAACATACTGAACACAATTGTAGATGACAGTTTCTTGAAATTAAAAACATATAAGTGGAAAAGTTATGTTTTAAAGGCTAGATAAAAATATCTATATAAAAAAAGTTCGATGCATTTCTATTTATTTTTAGAAAAACATGGGGTGTTACATTATCCCCACCTTCTATAAATTGCGTCCTCGCTATTTTATTTACTTATTAAACAAATGAGGATACTTTTCTGTCATATCATTTTCATGAATCCCATGTTTCTTCTTCAAGAATGTGGTTTCTCCACACAACCATTAGCTGGTGGATTACCCTATTCCGTAATACATGTTCCCTTCGATCTAGAATCTGAACTGGTTTCTCTTTATAAGAAAGGTTCTCTTCTAGCTAAACTTTTTATGGGCTCAAGACATGCGATGAATCTGGAACATACTTTCTCAACATTGAAGCATGAAAAAAACGATGTACCTAAAACAAGCTCGGAGGCAATGCTACGTGGTATGAAACTATTCCAACTTTCTCTAAGATTTCAAAAGGACCGATGAACTATGGACCTAGCTTCTCATTCTTACTGAAACACGCCACACTATTCTAATGAGAGATTTTAAGGAAAAATGGTCACCTACCATGAACGAGAAGTCTTTCCTTCTGTTATCTGTATAACATTTCTATCTGCTCTGACCTGTCCTCATGGGCTGCTGGATCATCCTCACTTTCTCATCCACTTCTTCAACTAATTCTGGTCCCATCTACTTTCATTCACCGACTTCATCCCAAAACACTGGAGTCCGACACTACTTCCCATACATAGCCTCAAATGGTTCCATCTGAATACTAGAATAAAAACTATTATTATAAAAAAAAACTAAACGAAAGAAATATGTTGATCCCAACTTCCCTAATAGTCCATTGAACAAGATCAAATCATATCTTTCAAAGTTTTAATCATTCAATCCAACTGCCTATCTGATTGAGGATGAAAATTTGTACTGAAATTTACCTCTGTTCCCAATGACTTCTGATGTCCCTTCCAAAAGTTAGAAGTGTACCTGGGTTCTCGGTTAGATACAGTGGAAAGAGGAACTCCATTGATGTACAATCGAGAATGCTGATCCAAATTCATTGTATCTCGAATATAAAAATATGTGTAGACATTGTTAGCCGACCAACAATAACCCAAATCACATTGTCACTATGAGATGTCTTTGTTAGTCCCCCCACAATGCCTATTGATACATTCTCTCATTTCCACTCTAGCATTGGAAAAGGGTGGAACATCCCCTTCGGTAACTGCCGCTCTACTTTAACCTATTGACACGTCAAACATTTCATGGTAAAATTAACAACATCTCTTTTCATTTCATCTCATTATTAATACTCGTGATGGTCTCTATACATCTTAGTACTTCCAAGATGAACTTAAAATGGAGAACTATGTGCTTCACACAATAAATCTTTATTCAAATGAGAATCACTAGGCACACAAAACCTTTTTACAAATCTTAAAACACAATCTTTATCAAGGTTAAATTATAGCAACATACCCATTATAACCAATTCTACCTTTTTCTATAGCTTAGAGTCTTCCTTCTATGCTTTCCTAATTCTGTCTAACAATGAAGACTGTACTGAAACCTGAAACAAAAAAGAGGTATTCCCTACACCAATAACTTCTAAGACAAAATCCATCAAATCATTAATCAAGGGATCATGTTCCACACGTAACATGGTTAATGATGCATGATGTTTCCATCTTAAGGCATCCGCCACTTTGTTTGCCTTTCCATGATGGTAAATGATCATGCAGTCATAATCCTTTATCAGTTCAAGCCATCTTCTCTGCATCATATTTAATTTCTTCTAAGTGAATATATACTATAGACTTTTATGGTAAGTATATATTTGGAATTTGGATTCTTATAGATGATGCCTCTTTGTTTTCAAATAAAAAAACCACAGCTACCAATTCCAAATCATGTGTGGGATAATTTAGCTCACGAGGATTAAGTTGTCTCAAAGCATAGGCAATTACCTGATCATTCTGCATCAAAACATAACCAAGTCCCTTCAAAGAATCATCACTATAGATGACATACTCACCATTTCGGGAAGGTAAGGCCAAAACTAGAGCATTCACCAATCTCTTCTTCATTTTCTGAAAAAAAACATCACATTCCTCTATCCAAACAAATTTAACCCCTTTCCTTGTTAACATAGTTATTGGGCTAGATAACTGTGCAAAGTTCATAACAAACTGTCAGTAATATCTTGCCAACCAAAAAAAACTACGAATCTCTGTAACGTTTTTGGGTCTTGTCCATTCATCAAGTACTTTTATTTTGGCTGGATCAACTATTATTCCATCTTTATTTACAATGTGCCCAAGAAAATGAATTTTTTGCAACCAAAAATTAAACTTGCTGAATTTTCCAAATAGTTTCTTTTCTTTTAATGTTTGAAAAACAACCCTTAGATTTATTTCCTCCTCCTATTTATTTTTAGAAAATACCGGAATGTCATCAATAAATAAAACCAAAAATGTATCCAAGAACTCATGAAATACTATATTCATAAGATTTATTAATATAACAGGTGCATTAGTTAATCCAAATGGTATAACAGCAAATTAATAATGCCCATATCTAGTATGAAAGATTGTTTTCAAGAAGTCATACTTTTCACCTTCATCTTATGGTATCCGGATCTCAAATAAATCTTGGAAAAGTACTGAGATCCCTAGATCTGATCAAACAAGTCATCAATGTGAGGCAAAGGATAACTATTTTTAACAGTGATGTTATTCAAAGCTCTATAATCAATGCAAATTCTCCTGGAACCATGTTTCATTTTAACAAAAAAAAATGGGGGCTTCCCATGGTGAAGTGCTAGGACAATTGAATCCTTTTTCAAGAAAATCCTACAACTAATTTTTCAATTCAAGAAGTTCTGTTGGAGCCATATGATAAGGGGGTTTTGAAATTGTCTTAGTATCAGGAACTAAGTCAATTTTGAATCCGACTTGTCGACCAGGTATGACATTGGGTAACTAATCTGGAAAAATAGAAAGGTATTCATTTACCACTGGCACATCATTAATTTGAATAGTTCCCTTGTTTTCCACAATATGAGCAAGATAACTTTCATTTCCATCTTTAAATAGTTTCTCAGATTCTTGATATGTTATCAATTTTATGGGTTCATTATTGTATATAAACTGAAACTCTTTCTGAAAAACAACTTCATTATATCTATATTAAATTTTAGCATGAAAATTAGAAAGCCAGTCCATTCCCAGAATAACATCAAACATGAATAATGGTAAAACAACAAGGTTTGAAGGTAATGACTTTCCACCGACCACAATAGAAAGATTCTTATAATTCCACTTTGCGATAACATTTCCCCATGTTGTTTTAACAACAAGTTCATGTCTCATTTGTTGAGGTGATATTTCAAATTTATTAGAAAATTTATCAGAGATGAAGGAATGTGTAGACCCCGTATCAAACAAAACATTTGAAAAAAATGAGTGAATAAACAAAGTACCTAATAAAACTTCATTGGATGGACCGATATCTACTGACATAGTCGCAAAGGATCTCACTACAACTTTCTTCTTGTAGTGTGGCTTATTTGCATAATTCTGATCTCTCTTTGGGAAAGCATTTGCATAATAACCCATTTCACCAAATTTAAAACACTTTATAGTCTTAGGATCATTTTCATTACAATCTCGATCCATATGTTCAAACATAGCACATTTAAAACACTTCCCAATTTTTCTAAGACATTCCCCATGGTGATTATTTCCACACTTTTCACAAATTGGGAATTGGATTTTCTTACAATAATATTTATTTGGTTGATTCTTACCCATTGCTTGCCAGCTGGACCTCCTCTTATATTTTTTTTCCAAAATGCACGTGGACATTAGAAAACTTTATCTCTACACTCTCATCACATTGGAAAAGTTTCTCCTAACTTTTGAATTCATAGAAGGCCAACACCCTTCGATACATTGGCTTCAATAATGAGTAAAAGCGGTTTATTTTTCTATCAAGATCCAAAATAAGATTTGGGGGCATACCTCGCCAGTTGAGTAAAGTTACCTTCATAAACAGACACTGAATCCCCCTCCCTCTATTTCAATTCAAGGAATTTCTTTTCTATCATAATTCACACCACCTTAGGAAAATATTTTTCAATGAAAATACTTTTAAGTTCATCCCACTCTAAGGCATCAAAATCCTATCTACCCCTAATATTCCTTACCATTGACCACCACTGATCAGCTTCCCCTTCAAAATGATAAATGGAAAGACTTACCTTTTGATTTTCTGAACATCCTATAACATCGAATATCTTTTCAAGGGCTTTGATCCATCCTTCAGCTGCTACTAGGTCAGATGATCCATTGAATGCATGAGGAAGTTGTCTCATAAAATGTTACACTACTGTCATGTTCTGTTGTGGTTCCTCAATTGGTTATCTTGCATGGATGCAACCACCATTTATTTCCTGAGTTATCTAAGACATTACTGTCCCAAACTGCTCAGTTCCAATCCCTACCATTCTAGGCTGTAGTTCAGGAAGGATGTCATTCTGTCGGTGCATCTCCTCTTCAGCATCGTTGTTCCTTCTACCGACAACCATTCTGAACAGACATGTCTTAGATGAATCAAAATGGTAATATTTAAATGCTATAACATTTCAAATTAAACATAGAGTGAAAAACATTTATGGTATTCTATTTACATCACCCTAACCCCTAAAGTCATTTAAACTATCCTCTGATACCAGCTATAAGGACCCGACCTTATTACATATATAATCATGAATTTAGTTAAGAAAAAACAACCTTTTATATTGAGGATATCTTCAAGTTTATAGATTTAGAGAATTAGGAAAATACATTCAGAACATTACAGATTATTACAGAGTGGATACCATAAAAACAGTTTCAATTTTTTTCAAAATATAAAAAATTAAAACATTAAACAAGACTCCTTGACAATTCTTCATAATTTAACATGGCTTACTTCTCTGTCACACACATCCATTAACATGTGAAAATAATTTAAAAATTTTGGATGATCCCAAAAGCACAGTAAGAGATGAAAAATAAGGAAAGATCACATTAGTCCCTGATTACTCATAACGTATGAAATTATTTTCAAAATACATTCTTATCACCTATATATACTTAATTTGTGTAACATGATATTTAAACAAGATCCACACAAAAAAATGAGAACATAAACATAATAATAAATGTATCATGGGGCATTACATACATAATCTTGTAACCATTATTGGCTACCTTACAATCTATAACCCTCGCAGCTACCTTACTTTGTGTAACCATCGAAGTTACACTTGGAGTAACCATACAGTCGACCTCCAACATACACATAACCAATGCATTGGAGGGAGATATAGGTCCCACCCTTCATCATAAATAATTCCCAAGAGACAAAACATATTAATAAAACATTAATAATTCCATAAAAATATTACTTTGGAATTTCGTAAAACCGAATTTAAAAATTGGATTTTTAAATAAAATCCCCTTATAAGTATCACAAAATTGGAGAGAGACTTAATAGAGAGGATGTAATATATATATATACTGTAAATACACATAATAAAACAAAATATAAACATAAAACATCACACCAAAAATGTAAATGGCACATTAATAATGAAGTAGAAGGTTTACCCAAAGAATGGAAATCAGGTTACGAATTCCCTTACCTCGGGTTTTCCTTACTTCCAACATGTTTAAACCTCCTGTATAATGGTTCAAAGAGAGTTATTAATATTTTACCGAAACATGTTAGTTTTGATAACATCTTATGTGATCATTTCATAACATCATTTCACCCTTTAATTGATAGTATTTTCCCTCTTGCACTGTTTATGGTTGTGTTCTTTACATGATTTCCAAGTTTGGTTCATGGTGGATGTTCTTTTTGATTGGAAGTGAAAATCCAGAATTTGAATGGAAATTTATTTACTTATTTCCTGTACAATAATTTATATCATTTTTCTTTTTGATTCATAATATGAGGATTATTCATAAGTTAAAACATTAATGAGGTTCGTTTAGATCATTTTGTGGTTCCTTGATAATAACGACCTCATTTCATTTTATAAATTAAAACCTTTTGTTAAAATGAATTACAGAACCATTGATGAGAAATAATACATATATTATAGCCTATTTCATCCATTAATATGGTTTCATGGCCAAAATTGAAGGATTTAATGAATATTTAAATCACATTATCCACGATGCCAGTAATTCGACACATAATGGACAATGTTTTTAATTCTTTGGATATGTGGGAGAGGAGAAGAACAATGATGATGAATTTTCATTGAACATTAAAACATCTATAATATAGATTATCTTGGATATTTCATGCCTCTTGGATAAGTGTGGGTGAGTAAATAAGAAAAAGGAATCATGAAATAAAAGAAAACTTGAGAAATTTTTCATGAAAATTCGGCATCCTAACGTCGTCTCTTAAAATTTCATAAAAAATAGTTTTGATGAGAGAAAGGGAATATCTCATCACTCATACATAATATGGACAGTAAAGGGGTATATGTAATTAAAGATCCCAACATAATACAATGGTAAAAAAAGATAATAAAATAAAATGAAAAAAAGAATGAAAAAAGAGAGGATGATTACCTCTTGATCTCTTCTCCTTGAGATCCTTCTTATGGGATTTGGTTTTGGTCTTTTGGTGACACAAAATGCTCTATGAAGTGGGTAAGAGCCTTGGGAGGAGTATTGGGAAGAACTTAGGCATGTATAAAGGCTTGAGATGTGTGGAAAAATGTGGGGAGTGAGGGTGGTATTTATAGTGGAGGAGAGGGGGTATTTTTCATTATTCTAATAATTATTATAATATTTTTGCCCAAGATTTTGAATAGTTTTAGTTCATGTGACCTAAAATAGTAATAATGGAATTTTAATTTGAACCAAGTGGACTTTCATCACTTATGATGTCATAAATAGTGTATTTTATTGATAATTTGATTACACGGTATTTTATCGTATTTCACTATTCAACGAAAAAATCAAGAATTTCAGAAAAAACACAAAATTTTACCTTAAATTTTTTTAGATTTGTAGAATTCAAAAATGAAGTCCATTTTTTAAAAAACTTTTCTAAATATTATTAATTAAATGTTTAAATAAAAGTATACTTAATTCAAAAATTAACAATTCTAATTCTATAACTACTTCTATAGTATGATGAAAAATTAACCAAGATATTATTATCATAAATCCTTAAGTAGATAAAATAATAATAAAATTTACTATTCATTAGGGTCATGTTACTATTCTTATTACTATTCATAAGGGTATATTACTATTCACCAAAAAAACATGTTGGTTCCAACAGACTCCAAATGACATACTGAGCACAATTGTATATGATAGTTTCTTGAAATTCAAAACATAGATGTGGAAATGTTATGTTTTAAAGGCTAGTTAAAAATATCTACTTAAAACAATGTTCCATGCATTTCTATTTATTTTTTGAAAAACTTGGGGTGTTACAGTTATACCCACAGAGGGTATACATTTAAGAAAAATAGATGAAAGTATGACTAGATCTAGGAAATTGTGAAGAAAACGATGAAGAACATGAACTTACTGCAAGAATCTGCCTTCGGTTCACTATGGAATGTGTTTTAATTGCATCCAGATCAATGGGAGACCCTCCATTGGCATTTGGGGGATAAAAAATCATTATAGGGTTGATTTGGGTTGAATGAGATCAAATAGATGGCCAAACCAAATTAGATTCACAAACAGAGGGAATTAGTTTTGGCCTTTCATAGTTTGGCCACACGATTTAGTCAAATCATGTGCTAACCATGCACCAATTTTATTCCCAAAACCCTCCAAAATTTCTCCAATGTATCCCACAACTTCCCACGTAATTATTAGAGAAAATAAAACATATAGTGAAGGGTTACATGATAGAAATAGAGGGTGCTACAAAAACCAAGACCAATTTTTCAATTTAGAAATAGAATTATTTTCCTAGAAAACAACATATTCACTTCCTTAACAAAAATATTGAATTCCATTCTATAATTATCCTCAAATATTATCATAGGGTTATTTTAATATATGTTCTCCAACATATAATTCCCATTGTTTCTTCTAAACATTCTTTTATACTAACTTAAGTGACCCAAAACCCAGTAGAATGGAGACAATGGTTTCATTATAACACTGGAATAAGATACATGGAATCACATCTTGAAAAGATGAATAGTTTATTAGTATTTGTAAGCTATATTCATATTTTAAATTCATACAAAAAAGAAAAAATTCTAAAAATTATTTTATTTTGGAACACTATTATTTCTCTTAGTGTTTATCAGTATATCATTCTCAAAACACATCTAGGTATCATATGGAAAATATAAACATAATAAATAGGTGTGCTCATATGTTCTGTAAGGTTAGGTGTATTTTGGATGATATTAATAAATAATAAATAAAAATTAATAAATAACTAAAAGTCATTCCATTTGTTCAATATCATGAGGATAATATGCCATGAATAAACAATGATCATATATTTAAATATAAATAATCACACGATCTTGTAACATAACCATGGATATTCAAACAAATTTAATAATCACATTATATATCAATAAAAAAATTCAAAACGATTGAATGGAGAATGATGGAAAACTAAAACACACTTTTATGTCCACTCCATTTTTCATTTGGATAAGGTGATACATAATGCACATAAACATTCATATTTAAAATAGAATATAAAATATATATATTTTCCCCTATAAATATACATAATCATAATCCATTCTAAGTAAAATCCATTGTATCAATATAGTACACCCATTGTTCGAATCATCAAAAATCATCAATTGAAATTATATGGATGGTATCATTCGTTTATATCGACATTAAAGTATAAAAAATATCAAATAATGTCTTCTTTTTATGAGAATCGATTTTTTATAATCACATGGAAATTTTCCTAAGGAATAAATCCATTTATTTTAACTAACCAATTTTATTTAAAAAATAAAAAAATTATTAAATAATGTGAAAATACATTTATTTGAAAATAACTATTAAAAATAATTAATATTCATAATAATGGGGAAAATATTCATTAAAAATAACATTATAATCATGTAATGGATTCTTCAATTGATTGATGGACATAACATGGGTAATTCCATACATGTCATATTAGTTTAAAAGGACATTCCTTTTTCATTGAGAAAGGTTTGAAATATTCTCATTATGAAAATGACAAGAAGATTCCAGTAAAACAATTTAGTAAAAATCCAAACACGGTTAAAAATTATTGAGAAAAATAATTTGAAAATATTTAAAACATTTTTGAAATTAATTTTATAAAACATGGTTTCGAATGAAAATAAATGTTCAAATGACGAGTGAAATAGTTTTGGGTTTTCATTACAATATTTTATTAATCATTTTATGTACCAAATATTGAAATAATTGTATAATTTCTTGATTTTTTTTGTTAATAACCATAGGAAAAGAAAATTTACTAATTTTATGATATAAATATAAAATAATACCCCAAGGGAGACCTAAATAAACACAATCCTGAATAACGATTACATTGTAAAATAAACCCTTACCAGTTTCGTAACTTTTGAATAAAGATCCCCATGATGGAAATAATTTTAATCAAACAATAAATAACATAAAGACATATTATATCTTTCCATAACATGAAAAATTATAATATATATACTAAAAATTAAATATTTTTTGATTATGGTGTATGACTTATAGAAGAAAATGTTAGATAAGAAACACTTACCTTGAGTTTTAATAGTCACGTTTGTAAATTATCTCCCAAAATAAAAAAAAATCTTTAAATTATTAATTTTATTAAGAAATTTATTTCAGTTTTATAATTAATTTCATTTAAATTATTATGATGTTATGTATGATTAATTAATCAATTATTTTTTTGTCTAATTTTTAGATGATATTTGGGATGGGTGTCAATAATTACATTGGTAGTTTCACTATAGTCAAAGAGGTCAAAATTTAAATATATCCAGAATAATTATAAATAAATAATTATCATATTCATATATAAATTATAATTTTAAAACCAGTAGTTAATTATGTTACTAATTAATTATTTACTTAAAATCACAGAGATTGTAGGGCGTACAAACACATTAGTAATGTTTCAATTTTTCAGCTATCAATATTGTAAGAAGTTAAGTAATTTTTAAATAGTCCAAAATGAATATAATATCACATATAACATATAATTTCTTTAAAAATACTTATATATATCAACCAAGTGTGGTGGGGATCAAAAGGTATTCATATAACATATTGAAGGTGGTAGACCACACATTCATGAATGACCTAATCATTTCTCAGTGAGTGAAAAGTTAAGAATAAGCATGATATATGATATAAAATTTTAATCCATTTATTTTTTAATTATAAATGTCTCATTTGTTTAAATTAAAATATAAAAAATTCCAATTTCTAGTTTATTTATGTTTTATTTTCAGATACTGATATTGATAAAAAATTGAATAAAAAGGAGATCAATTTAGTAAGGAGAAACAACTTAGTTATATGACTCTTCCGGGAGAATAATAACACTGAATTGTTGAATATAAAAAAAGATTATTTGATGATTTATAAGATGTTTGTGATGAATTGATATGTTATGGATGAAATATGAATCTCAAAAATAAATAACTGGACTAAAATTAGGTGATAAGAGTTGGAAATATACATTACACATTATTTATGCTAGTTAAACGACACCTATATTGAACACATTCAAGCCTCAAAATATGCAGTGAGAAGGTTCACGGTTCCACACATTACAGATCATGACCACCACTTAAAAAATGTGTGACTCTTATATACATTACAATAAATGTAATGTTTCATTGGAATAAAGGTGGAAGACCCTATTTTTATCTCCACTGAGCCATTATTACCCGTGATGATTTAATGTACCATTTATGATGCTTTGGTGATTGATTAAATCCTAAAATAAGAATCTTTGTTGGAATAAAAGAGGATAAACCGATTAGGGAATCCCTACATTACGTCTTACATTAGTTTTATTTCCTTGCATACATTTTCTTTTCCTTTCATCATAATGTGATTTCTACCCCATCATAAATCCAGTCGAATTCCCCATACATGGAGGGGTACTTCTTATGAGTTATCAAAAAAAGTGGAGAATTGAAATTTTTTATTTTCTTGGGTATTGGTGATTATGTTAAATGTGATCTTTTCTTTTTTCTACATTTGGTTCTAATTCTAAATTCAGTTTTATATTTTGAATACAGTTGCAATTGTATTTGATTCTTTCATTTTTAATTTCCTTTTTCGGTGATGCATTTCACCCTCCACCCAATTGATTTCTATATGTGATGGTAAAAATTTGGTTTGGTGGGGAGTGTATGATTATTGTTATCAATTGTATAGATTTTTATTTTGAAATATTGGTTTATTAGGGAACAAAAATTAACTATTATAGAATTCCCTAATAAATCAAGAGAACCTACAATAACACTGCACATAGGAAGGATGGTAGACCAACATGATGTTTCCATATTGAAATATTATCATCCTGACCATCTTGGTAAGAAATGACTCAATATATTAATTTCTCTCATACTAGTTAGTTGTATAAAATGGAGAAATATTTGGAATCCATGATTTCACAACATTTGGTCTATCCAGACCCTTTATGGTCATCTTATGTCTCAATTTTTTCAAATAGATCAAATTAATCTTTATTCTAATTTCTATTTCTCAACACAAATTTATAATCAAATTTTTGTATAACCTACTATGATTTTACAACCATATTTTTTGTTCACTCTTCTTTGGGAGACTACATAGGGTTATCTTCTATACTAAACTTTGTTAATAAAAAATATTGTTTATCCACACCCCATGAAATGAATGCTTTAATATATTATATTTTAATAATTATAATAATGTCATAAATATTATAATAATTTCATTTATATAATATATAATGATTTTAATTATTTTAATCACCATCCATGTAATGCATTAGTGAAAAATGAATCACATCGCTTCATGAGGCGGTAGTCGACTATACACATGAGCAACGTTAGCATATCATCAATGGAATAAAAAAAAATTTATATATGATATATATACTCAATAGGTATATTAATGCTATAAATATCATATATACATACTTTAAATCTCTCATAAAATTTAGCCACAGATGAAAAACACATCACGTTAGTTAGTGATTCCATAGTCTTCTGTACACATGTGTGACACTATTATTTCTAATTTTAGAGAAAATAAGATGCATATTGATAGTTCACATAACATAAAAACATATGGGTATATTCAAGATGATTTTGTTATTATATAATAATAAATTATGGTAATTTTATGTATATTGAAGAATAAATTAAACAAAAATACATTGTTTGGAATTTTCCCCCCTGTCAGACCACCAATTTAGCAGTACTGTAGGAGAAGAGTGAAAGTTAATCCAAGATACCCGAGTTCAAAATTGGGCGAAGACATAATTTCATGGTGTACTATAGAATTACTGTAGTGTTACTTTAGTAGTACTGTAGAAGTCAATGTTCAAGTACGGTAGCAGCCGGAACTATTCATCTATTTGGGCTTTCGGGCCACCGGTTTGGGCTTTGGGTCATTTAAGGCCTTAGGGACAACCAAGGCCTTTGAGCCACCTCTAGGACTTCAGGCCACCTGAAATTGAAATTAAATGGCTATAAAGACTCTATAAGGAGTAGACTGCGTATGGGGATTCATAGGAGGTGCATTCACTAGAGCATATGCCAAGATGATATTTCAAAAAGAGAGGGTATGACATTGCCATCAGAACCAGCCTGTGCTTGCACGGGAAGCCTATCCAAACAAGCCATGTAAAGGTGGAGAGATGATATCATGATGATGAAGATATGGAAGAGTAGTTCCATGTATAGTATATATGTTTCCTAATACATAATGGTCATGTAATCTCTAAGCCTACGGGCATGTAAGGGTTCCCCCTCATCCCTCTAAAAGGGGGTTCGTAAAAAATCAATAAAAAAGAATGCCTTCAGGTCATTCGATAAGAGAACCAATTATGGTTTCCCCCTCATGAATAAAACACATTTTAGAAAAAAAATAATTTTTAGATAATATTTTATCTTATATAAAATGATTCATAATTTTATTTTTATTCAAAAGACAAAAAAATTACATTTGAATAAACTAATTTTTTTATCACCTAGTTTTCCTCTTCATACCCAAAAATTTTATGGATATGATAAAATGGTATTTTATAAATAATATTATTATAATATAGTATCGTGTTTTGTTCACACATTGGTTCTGTTCATGATAAACTATCAAAGAGATTGATTTTATTTAAAAATTATTATATAATAAAGTATTTAGATTTTATACTCCTCACCATGCTTCATGTTTCATGTCATACAAGAAATTGAATATTATTTTCATATTTGAAAATATCAGGGTGTTACAACATTTAATTTTTGATGGATTAACCTTCTTCGTAGACCATAGACCATTATTTTTGGGATTAAGAATATATTTTTTTCTTATGATTTAACCTTAGAGATATTTACATTCAAATTAAGGCTATCTGACATGAAATGATTTCTCATTATTGACTATTCTTCTATTTAGAGTAATTTTTGACATTTTTTATGATATATAATTAATAATCTTGATAATATAACAGGATAAATATTTCAATGTACGTGTACATTTTGTGATTATTAAAAATTCTAGAATATATCCTATATTCCTTTTGAAAAATAAATCAAATTTCAATGATAACATGTTTCTTGTAAACATTCATGAATACAATATTATTATCAACCATATGATAATACTAATTATTAGAATAGGTAATTTATATTTTCTATAATCATCATATTTATTCAAAAATAATAATTCATTCATGATTTCCCAAATCATATTCATTTATAATAATAATTTATAATGTTAGTATGATTTCATTTTGATAATATATACTTGAAAAATAAATTCATCTTCATCATGTATCTTCTTGAGTTCATAAATGAGGTTGAATTGATCTTGGTCTATTGGATTTTTGAGTGTTCCCTTTGGTATGAATGGAACAAGTAGAATGTTTTTTTCCTATTTAATTTTTCTTAAATATTATATTTATGGTGATCATATAATCATTCCAAGGGATGTAATATTTTCCATCAAATCAATAAATCTTTTCAATGTTTTGGTTCATGAATTCAAAGACTCTGAATCCGTCTTTGTGGAAAAGACTCCTTAGGATTCAATGTTAATTTTAAGGATGATGTTTTTGTTCTATGTCATTAATGAACATTATTCATACATATTTAAACTTCCCACATTGTATTTATATTATAAAATATCTACTTATATGAGGATTATATGAAACACTTAAGAGAAATAAATTCAATGTAAATGCATTGTGTTTATCTCGTATGATAAATGAAATTCTTAGATATTTGAAAATGGAGGAAATGTAAACTAATAATAAAATTTTATCTAATTAAGTATATATATATATATATATATAAGAATTCAAGATTAAAAATATTTAGTATTGGAAGGCCCATAATAATTTTCATCCAATCCATTGGAATCCAAAAGCTATATCTTTTTGAATAATAAAGACTATGCTTGATGTTATCAAAATATTTTACATTTATTTTACATTTTTTAATTTATTAAATATTTAACAAAATATATAATATATAATATATAATATATAGATTACATCGTTTAATTATAAAGAAACCTTCATTTTTTCCTCGATAACATTCCCATATATTTTGATGTAACCTTATTGTTCATCCCTATGGAGTAGTTCGTTGATTCATTAATTAGACATTCCTATTTAATGAAAATTTAGGGATGAATATATCTTGATTATATAATATTTTTTACCTAACATTATTTAAAAAATCACAAAATTCTAATTCATTAACATTTTTGTGTGTGAAATATATAGAATATGAGATATCCTCTTATTAATAACTCTAAATTTTCTATAGAATTATTATTATAATAACTTTTTATAAGTAATATTGTGCATTAGCGGACTAAAATATTTTATAATATCTTATTTTTATCATTTTAAATAACCTTCATTTCTTTATTTCATGTAATATCTATGAATATATCATAGAAAAAATAAATGAATTGTTCCAATAGTTAATGAGAAATATCCCACTAGAGATATAGATCTATCAAAATCATTACTTTATTTTATGACTAACTGTTAATAATAATTATTTTCTTGGATTTTAAAAATTAAATCCATTGATTAATTTTTTAATGGGTCATGGATATAATTATATATTTTACATAATGTGTACTTGACCATCCATAATTCTAAAGAAAATTCTAGTGGATGATGAATATGATTGAATATTATTGGAGAATATTTATGGTTGTTTGGACACAAAAATGATATGTACCTTATGTGATGATCTTACTATATGAAATCAAAAACATAAGGAATACATCAATAGATAAAGGAAAATATAATGGGGAGTATTAAAATTTACATTATTTAAAGGATTCATATTTCAATAATGTGTTTTTGAACATTGAGAATTTTTTTTGTGTAATGAAGTTTTGGTTGAGATTCATGCTGGTTTCATAAGTTCATTTCATATATCCAACCACTGGGTATGTTTCATTTTTTGGACACCTAAAAATATACTCCAGATTTTCTCAATACTAATGAAATGTATTCAGGAATTTTTTTCTTCTAAATTTAAAAAATTATTATAGTAAAAAATAATAGTGAAATTGGCCAAGGTTCTTCTCAGAAATATATTTTCATTAGATTGATTAGATTATATCTAATGAATAAAAAACTGACCACTGAATCTTAAAGAGATGGTATTTATAGTTAATTTATAAATAATTTAAAAAAATGTTAACTCTGCCACATTATTCTTCGAATTTTTGAACAATATGTTTTATTTATTATCATATCACTGTGGTGGTAATGAATTCAAATGGAATTCATTTAATGTTATCCATATGTGATGCATAAATCTCTGAACTATGGCATTGGAATTATAGGTTACAGCCCAATGAAAATAAAGTTGGATTTTATCATTTTTTTTATCACATTTTTTTTCTTGAGATGGTGGTTGATGATTTCCACTCATGGAAATTAGAGAATTACAAAGACTCTCTATTATTCACTACAACTCTATACCACTAAATTGATACAATTATGAATCTATTGTTGTGGTTTATCGATATAATCTTTTACCTAATTTATTATACTATTTATAGCATATTTAATATAATAATTATATATTATTATATTCTCATCACAAAGCCAAAACTCACATACTAAAAAATAATTTCTATTCGAGGCCTAACACGGAACATTTATCCTCCCAATAGTTATTAAAAAATGAGTAAAATATATTCTTTTAAATAACAAAAATTTCTTCTTTCTATAATAATGTAATTATTATATTTATTCAACTTATGAATAAATGTTTATTTTAATATTTATACCTTAATATAAATATATATAGTAATTGATTTAGTAAAATATTGAATAATTTTTTTAATTTATATTACCTTTTGAATAATAATAAAAGTATTTAATAAATATTATATTCAGTAAACATGATAATTACTATATTTTTTAATATTCGTCCAACATATTTAATTTTGGAATAATATGTGATTTAATATATTCCTTAAATAATAAAATAATTATTATTAATTAAAAATTCATGAATACAATTTATTCTAAATATTTAATTCAAATAAATTTGAATTTAAATTCTAGATAAATGTATTGTGTAACCCGAAAGGAAGAAATATCAGTGAAATTGAGAGAACATTCCTATAGTTCATTATCAATATATAATAATACATGAGGGTACCATTAAATAATAAAGATAATTTCACAATGATAGCATCTAATTTTGAATTCCATATATACAATATAATCATATTTTTTAGATATATCCTCAAGTGGGTATAATATTTTTTCATAAACAAATATTCATGATTTCTATTTCATTCGATCTAAATTTAAATACAAATCAAACTTCCATGGCTATGGATTTAAACGTAAAGTTCAATTACAATAAAAAACACTTGAGATATAATCATTGATTAAATCATAATATAAAATTCCTTCATGACATATTCGATAAATTCCTTATCACTTATGATTAACACAATGTATATATCCTTTATAAAAGAATTTTTGAGTTTTAACCTTGTAAAATCCATTTCTCAGGTCAATTAATTAGTCTAATGTAAGCAAAAAATTTGGAATACTGACTTATGATGTCTTGTATATTGATAGTGGGTTGGTTGTAACACCCCCAATCTTTTAAAATATTAACATAATATTAAATTGTGTATGTGACACACAACACCAAGTGTATAAAGGAATATAACATCCTGAGACTATATGATATATTTTCTATTTGAAATAAATAAAATATACTCTATATCATTTAATGGAAGAAATACCATGTTGGCCTATATTGCACCCAATAATCACTTTATTCAATGAATTGTGTAATACACCGGATCAATTTTTAACATATAATATTAATATTATAATTCAAAATTATAATTATCTCCTAGATAATACTTTTTTGGTTATGAAAATTATTGACTAAAATAAAAATATGTATTGTTTATAGAAAAATAAAATTATTTTTTTGGTTACTAAATAATAAGAAATGAAAATAAAAATTGATTGAATATAAAATAAATATTAAAAAACAATATATTATTATGAACCCTAATTAATTTTATATTAATAAAATAATTTAATTACTAATATTGAATTTTAATTATGGAATTTATATATTATACATTCTATTAAATTGTTTGAAATTAATTCAATAGATTTCCTTGGTATACGATATAAACAAATCAAATTTTATGCAAAAAATATATTTTTTTTAAAGGAATATTTACCAAAATTTATTGGTTCACTTTTTTAAAAATTATATTAACTAAAATTTACAAATTATATTAGACAAAATACTTAATTATTTAAATAATAAGTACAAAATTATCTTAGGGTGATTTTTAGGAATTTTTATGAGATGTTTCCTTTTTTGTTCATGAATAATGATCATTGGTGAATTTTAAATGAAAACCTACTTTCTATATAAATATATTATAATGTTAAATTGTATTTTTAATTATATTTAAAGTCATAGTAGAATAATAATTGATATATTAACCAATTTTATGTAATTATTATCAATTTTATATTGAATTTGATATAAAATTTTAGTAATATTTTGAACATTTTCATTTTAAAAACCTCCTTGGTCTTCTCGTCTATGGGATTAATATTATAATTAATTTTTTTCTAATTATGAAAATTTGATTTGTTAAAATAGATTGAAAATTTTGTATGAGAATAATTTATATTTTTCAATATATCCAACATAATTTTTTTAAAATGGTGATTTGTAAAAATATTTAAAATTAATTAAAACTATGAAGAGAAAAACAAGTTTTCATAGTGGTTATACATAGAATAAAAGGTGTAAGAATGACCCAAAATTTGTCCAACACCCATTGAATTGCTATATATTGGACATTCCACCTCTCTAATTTAATTTTATTTATTATTTATGCATATTATTAAGTACAAATGTGCATTCACATAAATTTATTTCAAAAAATCAAAATATGTCCTATCCCCCTCATATAAAAGGCTACCCACTCTCCAAAATTCATCACAACTTTCAAAAAATTCAGTTCATCCATCCCATAAAAAAATCAATTCCCAACTTTACCCATCTCATACTAGGAGACTTGTAAGTCATAAATCAATATTTATAATTTTACAATCAATAAAATTATTTAATATAAATTTCTTTAAATAAATTTTATTCAAAAATTTATATTGTTTTTCTTATTATTATAAGATAATTTTATGATACCACAGTTAATTTTCGAACGTGTCATAAAATCAGTCATAATATAAATATTGATATTTTTCAAATAAATAATTATTTTCATTAAAATAAAAATTTCTCATATTTATAATGTTATTATCATAAAATGGATTCCATGTATGAAATCAGAACATCAAAATTTTCCATGGGGGATTTTTGGTAATTTTCTAAAATACTTCCATTTTCATGTGAATATAACAATATTGTTCTTTACATAACTGATATATCTTATATTAAATCATCAATTATATAATTGTTAAATAATCCACTATAGACCATTAATTTCGGCCATAGTATATTTTATTTGAGAAATGGTTCATTATAATTCAATAAACTAAATTTTCAAATCTAAAAAGAACTTTCCATAACATAAATTCAAAATCGATTTCTTAAAATATTAATTTTTCATTCTCCCCTGTTTCTTATTTAATAAATAAAATAATTAGAATTATAATGAGTATTTGAAGTTCAAAAAACATTATATTATATTAATATATGATTTATAATGTCACAAATTCACTATTAAATGTTTTACCTTTTATATATTATTTTACTCAATATTTTATTTTAAAAATACACCCCTCCTCAAGTATAAATAGCCCCTACCCCTCCCTTGAAAAACACTCCTACCACCCATTCAATATAATAAGATTTTCCCAAATAATCTATATAAATAACCTTAGAATACATAGGGATGTTATATAGAAATCCAACTCCAATCATAAATGAGTTATATAGTAGTATAAGAGAAGCTACACTGGGGAGAGAGTAAATATCTATTAACTCTTCCCTCTTTTCCTCTTCTCTTTTATTATTTTACCCTCTTCATTTGAAAAAATATATACAAAAAATTATTTTGTAAAGTAATTTAAAATTAAATCAATGATGTTACTCTACTATAAGTATCATATTTGTGAAAAGTATAAATGTCATAATTCCCTTTCCCGCTCATTCGACCACATCCCGTTAAATGTCAGTTGACCACATACAGAGACGTTGCCAAGGAAATTCTTATAACCATTTTCATGGATGACTAATATGTATAATATATTATATGTTAATATATAATTACATGTATTATATTATAATGGAATTAATTATAATATTTTATAAATTTCATTACATAAAATAATTAAATAGTTGTAAAATGGAATTTTGTTTTAGTAAAACATTATATCAATAAGCTGCAATTTCATCAACAAAAATTAACAAATATAATCCAATGATTATAATTGATAAATGTTTTTATAAACTTAATATAATTTACTTATTGATTGGTTTTATAAAAAACAATTGTTTATTAATCAAGAGGTTCACATATGACAAAATTTATAGGGAATTAAGGTAAAAATAATTCCCTAACCCAACACCATTTACATGGGTATCACTCCTTCACTCTAATTTCTATATGTATATTCATTTAATGTTCCATTTATTTCATTTAATTAATCATACCTATTCTTTTAGAGATTATACATGTTCTCAAATTGTATTTTGGGAAAATATAATGATTTTTTTAAAAAGAACAATTCTTTCAAAAAACAAATATTTTACTTCTCTTGAGATTATTTCTTCTTCACTCAATTTTAAAGATACCTATACAATATTATTATTTCCTTTTTTACTTCTCAGAATTATATTCATAAAATAATATTTTAAAAAATTAAATCCATTCATTTTCATGGGGTGTTTTACATGGAATATTTATATACATTCCATGTGGTGTGAATGATTATGTAAATTTATGATATATCGGGTGCACCCATAATTATATAGAACATGTAAATGTTATGATGTGATAGGTCATCAAGGAATTAAATATTGCTCTAATTAAATAGGCAATGTGATGTAGCTCATGAGAGAATGTGAAATAAGTACGGTAGTTGACCAATAAGACATATTGTTTCATTTTTATATAATTTCACATTATATGCAATTACTTAATGTTTCATATCATAATTATGATGATGATACCATGATTATGTAATGATGATTATTATTATTCTCACCCATTTAATATTGATTCATGTCCTTTAATTTCCTCTTTCTGTGATTTTAACTCACCCCATTCATTGATGTATATCCTCTAGTGATTTATTGTATTATGGATAATGTGATGGCCACTAAGAATCTAGTTAAGTAATTAAATAATGAAATTGTTTTATTATGTAAAAAATATGTATGGCCTTAATTTTCCCAACACACTAAATTGTTTTATCTGGTTTATGTAAAGATATTATGTTGTTTATCATTAAAACAATTTAATAGAAATTTATGAAAAAATGAAGGGTCATTATTGTTGGTATTAAAGCATGGTTTATTTATAGAATATTTGTGAAAACCTGAAAGATCAGACTAAGAAAGAACACATTAATCATTGTTTTAAGAAATGAAAAACATATAGATCCCGTATGATAGTCTTTTAGAGGTAATTGGAAAATGGAATAAATTATATATTCGTGAATTTTTGTATTAGAAATTGTACAAAAAAGATTTCTATTTTACAAAATGGTTGGAAGCAGGAGAAACCAGGCCAATAACACATGCGAGTGGCAATGTAGTGATTGCATGAATGATATACCTAATACCATTACAGGTGGAGTTAAAAATTTAATGGTTATTCTTACTTAGAATTATTGGTATGGAGATAATAGCCTGAATCATGAGGAACATCCACCTTCGCCCCTAAAGGATCAACTAGCCATCAATTCCGTTATGCGAAAATGACCACCGACATTTAGTAGAACGTCAGATCCACATGTCATAGAACATTAGGTTAACTCAATGGAAGTCATATTTTCTGGGATCCATTATTCTAAGAAGGATAAGTTGACTCTTTTTGTTTTTTGTTTATATGGACAATCCAATCCATAGTGGAAATTGGTAATGGAAACCAATCCAAATGATGAATTAGAAGAGATAGACTAGGAATACATTAACAATACATTTCATACAAAGTATTTCCTTGAAACTCTTAGAAAAAATATATAGAGAGAATTCATAGAACTAATGAAAAAAAGGTGAATCTTTCATGTATTTTGAGAAAAATATCACAATGAATGAAATATATGACTCATGTTTTGTTATAAAAAATTATATAAAATATATAGATTATTTAGTGGTTTAAACCAAACCACCAAAAGGCTCTAACAGTTCGAGATTTTGGATCTTATAAAGAAGTGGTTCTATGTTCTCTCAATGTGGATATAGTGTTTTTAGAATGTTCCTGTGTATATTTTGAAAGGAATTGAATTATTTCGTTTCAAGGTACTAGATCAAATGAAAATGATGGAATGAAAACCCAACCACCCACATGACAAAAATGTGGTAAGAAGCAACATGGGAACTGCCTCAATAGGAAGTCATAATTCTATAAGTGTGTGAGATATTCCCACCATGCACATGAATGATAAAGAGATAAGAGAAATGTAGACAATGTGTAGTAGTAAATGAGAGAACCACCCATGATTAAACTGTAGGAAGCAACATAATTATTCAAGAAATTGCACTAACCCTTGATTCGTCACGGGTGATCAGTATTATTAGCCACCAAAGCCAAAGGATAATGAGAAATATTATTATATAACTAATTATGAGGTGGAACCCGATAATGATGTGTTGTCATGTACCATGGTTATTTATTCATGAGTCGAGAAGATACTATCTGACTATGGTATTATGCATTCTTTAATATCTTTAATTTTTAGTATATCTATTTAAACACCACCTCAAAATATAGTGGTTATGTTATCTGTGAGACTATTAAATGGGGAAATTATTGAATCCAATTCTTACAACTCCTCCATAGTTACTTTATGTTGACAAAAAATCCAATTAAATAATTATATACATTTTTTTGGAGATTCCTGATATATTTGGATTAGATTGGCTATCTTTTACAATTCCAACACCAATTGTTGGGAATGGGAGATCACTCTTCACATACTAAGGCATCCACCAATTCATTACAAGTGTAAGTAAGTGGATAAATATATAGTGTGGATATTATTTCCATATTAACAAAATAATCCTTCTCAAATTACTAAGAAAAATGAGGAAATCATGATCAAATACATTCCCATTCTGAGAGACTACACTGATGTATTCCCTGAAGAATTTTCTAGTATTCAACCAAACGGAGAGGTTGAGTGAATAATTTAACTTACTCTAGGATCTATATCTATATCAAATACACCTTTTTGAATGGCCACCATTTTTTTTAATAACTAAATTTTTGGTTACAAAATAATCTAGACAAGGGTTTTATATGCCTGAGTGCCTCACCTGGGGTGCATAAGTCCTCTTCATAAAGAATATGGGTATATCAATTCACCTCTACATTGATTATCATATGCTCAAAAAATAATTATAAATAAAAAATACCCTCTCTTAAGGATATATGACTTGTTTTATCTACTGTGTGGGGCCAAGAATTTCTCTATGGTGGACCTTCTGTCAAGATATCACCAATTAAAGGTGATGAATGATTATATTCACAAGACTTCCTTTCAAAAAATCTGTGGACGCTATGAGTTCATAGTGATTCCTTTGGGGGTCAATGAATATCCCTAAATATTCATTGAATTAATTATTATATTCTTTAGAGATTACCTATAATTTTATTTGGTAATATTTAATGATGCTATTATAATGTACTCCCAGAGAAAGGATAAATATGATGAGCAACTAAATAATTTCCTAAATACATTGAAAATAAATAAACATTATAAAAAGTATAGTAAATGGAGTTACGTATAGAGGAAGCATTATTAATGGGGAATTTCATCACCCAAAAAGGAATATCTATGTACCCTTCTTAGGCATGGGCTATGGAAGAGTTGACCAAGAAAAAAACGGTTACCGAGTTATATAGCTTCCTTAATCTAGGTGGGTACTACCAGTGATTTGTGAAGAACTTATAATGATTTCAATATCCATTAACCAAGATTAAATAAAAGTAAGAAACATTTTTATATGCTAGTTAATGGGAATACAACCTTGAATATTTAAAAAAGAGGCTTATCACTATGCTCGTACTCACAATTCTGACAAGTGGTGAACTCTTTGTTGTATTCAATGATGCATCAAAGAAGTTATTGGGATATGTACTAATGAAAAATTTTAAAGTGATATCCTACACTTTATGGGAATTGAAAATTTCTTATCTAAACTAAACTGTGAATGATGTAGAGTTTTTTTTTGATATTCACATTGAATGTCTTGCAAAATTATCTCTTTTGAGAGAAGATTGATTTTGATAATAATTACTAGTGTCTCAAATATATATCTTCACACAAAAAGAGATTAATATGAACCATCAATTATGGTTAGAGCTCCTCAAATACTATGATTGCTCAATATAATATCATCCTGGTAAGGAAAATAAATAGAAGAATGATTTACATAGAATGGATCCAACAACATTCTCAATGATGATAATATAGAAGGATCCAATAATCTTATACATGCAATAGAAGGAACTAGAAATCATTAAGTTCAGAATATCATCAATCCTTTATCAAATTATTTCTTAACCTTTAATCATGGATAAAACAAAGGATGGTCAAATAAATGATGTGGAAATTCATAATAAGGTATAATCTATGAGATTGTTAAAATCCTTAGAGTATAAAATTGATGTTGAAGGAGTTGTAAGATTTGGGTCACAACATTGCGTACCATTCAATCTAGAGACAAAAAGGTGCTTCTGAATGATGCACATAGCTCAACCTTATCTATTCACCCAGGTAAAAAAAATATGTATTGAGATCTCTAGGTTAACTATTTGTGGGACAATATGAAAAAGGATATTTATAAACATACATAAATGTTCCAAGTATGTCGATAGGTGAAGGCAGAAGAAAAAATTATAAGGTATTTATGTAACAATTACCCATACCAATATGGAAAATGGAAAACATCATAATGGACTTTGTCACTGGCCATCCAAAGACATCAAGACGAAAAAATTCTATATGGGTTATTGTGGATAATATTATAATGACAACTCACTTTATTGTAATTCAAGATGACTTCTCACAAGATAAACGTGAAAAAAATATACATCAGATAATTGGTAAGGAATCATGGAGTACCACTATCAATTGTATCAGATCAAGATCCAAGATTCACCTCAATGTTCCAGAAAAGTCTCCAACTTGTTCTAGAAACTGATCTGAACTTTAGTACAATAAAGCATACTCAAACTACTTGCCAATTAGAGTAGACTATTTAGACAATGAAATATATGTTGAGATCTTGTTCTATGGACTTCATGGGAGAAGGGACCAACATCTACTTCTAGTCGGGTTCCCTTATAACAACAATTTCCACTCAAGATTCCAAATGGATCCATATGAATCCCTTAATGGGAATATATGAAGAATAGTGGAATTCTAGGATGAAGTCATTGAAAGTAAGTTTCTAGAACTAGAAATGGTGGAAATGGTGAAAATCATTCAACATTACATCAAGGAAGGCCAAATTCAATAGAATAGCAATGTAGAAGATCATTGATAGGACCAAGGGTTTAGGGATGGGGACAAGGTATTCCTATGCATATGTCTGAGAAAGTGGATCAAGATATTTGGGAAGAAAAGTAAGGTGAGTACCAGAAACATCAGCCCCTTAGGGATTCTTGATCGAGTTAGAGTTATGGAATATCGACTGGTACTACCACATTCCATGTCTCAAGTACATGACACATTCCATGTATCTCTCTTGATGAATTACATCATATATCCCTCACATGTACTGAATCAAGAGGTGGTATAGATAGAAAAAGATATCTCTTACAAGGGGTAAACTATGATGATCCTAGAATTTAGAGATAATGTTATACATAA
The DNA here is from genome assembly GCA_963277665.1 of Viscum album. Lineage (NCBI taxonomy): Eukaryota > Viridiplantae > Streptophyta > Magnoliopsida > Santalales > Viscaceae > Viscum > Viscum album. The sequence continues at coordinate 1,849,848,869 of OY728150.1, forward strand.
TAAGACTACGCACCTGGTCAAATTACTATAGAAAAACTGTAATTATGAAAAGGTAACATGGGAACCAGAAGAAGTGATGCAAGAGATGTACCTTAACTTATTTTCACCATATAGTGTAAAATGATATTTTGATGGATAAATTTCATAAGGGGGAAGAGGAACAAACCATAATTTTACCAATGAAAATTCAATTAATATAATTATGAAATATAGTATAAATCACGTAAATTCAGATAGATACCACAATATGAAGTTTTTCAAATGAATAATTAATGAAATAAGATGTATTTCTAGATATTAAAGAACAAATACTGATGAAATAGTAACCTGGCCATTGTATTTGTAATGAGGCCCTTAGGAATAGTAAACTGGACAAAAAAATAGTAACCTTGCATTAGAAAGTATAAAAAAATTCATCCCTAATATAAACTATAATATAATATAATTATTCCATAATATATTTTAATAAATGTTTTAAAAATTATTAATTATGTGTTGGTTTTTTTGTATGTCATAAATATTTATTTATTAAATTATCTTCAATATAAATATTTAAAAGAAAAGTTCATTTCATAAAATAGAATCATAAACTAATATTTTATGGACTTATTATTATATTGTATTTTTTTGAGAGCTTTGTTAATTTTTGAAAGTGTCATAAAATTAGTTATAATATAAAAATCAGTGTTTTTTTACGATAAATGATTATTTTCATTAAAAATTAAATTTCTAAAATTTATAAAACAGTTTCAAAAATTTTAGTCCATTTTTGAAATCTTCACATCAAAATTTTCCATTTTTTTGGTTATTTTCTGAAATACATCAATTTTCAGGTGAATTAATAAAAAAATGTTTTTCACATAACTAGAATATCGTAAATTATATCATTCATGATGTAATGGTGAAAAAATACATTATATAAATAGAGTTTCATCAAGGTTATATATAATATCATACATGGTTAATTAAAATACAATAAACAAAATTACAAAACCAAAAAAACCTTCCAATACCTAAAGTCAAAAGTTATTACTTAAAATATTAATTTTTATTTCTTTCAACATTTTGTTTTAATAAATTAAATATCTAGATTTATAAATGGGATTTAACAATATAAAATTAATTAATTATATTAATGTATGATTTATATTTTAAAAAATAAAATATTTCAATATTTAACTTTAATATACAATTTTATTCAATATTTTATTATAAAACACCCACCTACTCAAGTAAAAATAAACCTCTCTTTCCCCATGGAAAAACACTTATTTGACCCAATTCAAACCCAAAGATCTACCCTAATACTATAGATAAATATTATTAGAATACTTGGATAGGTTCTAGAGAAATCCAACTCCATTCACCAAGTTGTTATACTGTTATACAAGAGAAGCTACATCGAGGAGAGGGTTGGTTTCTATTAACTCTTCCTTATTTTCTTATTCTATTTTTTTGGTTTTTCCCTATTCCTTTCAAAAACATTTACTAAAAATATATTTATAAATAAATATAAAATTATATAAATTATGTTAACCAACTGTAATTATCATATTTATGACATATATAAATGTCATACTTCCCTTTTCTTCCCTTTCGACAACTTCCCATCAAAGGTCTGTTAACCACCAACAGAGATGATACCTAGAAAATTCATATAAACAGTTTCATGGATTAATAGTATTAATAAAATATAATATATTAAAATTTATTATATTATTACCTAATTTATCATATAAATGTATAAATTTAATTTAATAAAATAGTGAATTTTTTCAAAATGGTATATTTTTATGTAAAACATGATATAAAAAACATCAATTTCATCAACCAAAATTGAGAAATATAATCCAATGATTATAATTGATAAATATATTGATAAAATTTCAATAATTCACTTTTTGATTATTTTTCTAATATACATATGTTAATTATTCAAGAGGCACAAAAGGGATCAAAATTAGCAGGAATTATGGTAAGGGGAATTCTTGAACCCAACTCCATTTCCATGGGGTTACCTCCATCTCTCCAATTTCAGTATGGATATTCATTTAATAATACTTGGATGTAATTTATTTATTAATCCCTCTTATTTCCTAGGATATATATCTTTTCAACTTGGTTTTTTGATAATTATAATGATTTTTCCAATAGAACTCTTCTTTTGAAAGACAAATATATTACTTCTCTTGAGATTATTTCTTCTTCACTCAAGATTGATGATTTATATATAAGAATTTTATTCCATATTTCTTTTCCAAAATTTTATTCATGAAGTTATATTTTATAAATTGAAACCCATTCTTTTCTAGGGCTTATTTTATATCTAATATTGATATACATTATATGCAACATTCCTGATTATGTAAATATGAAGATGTGGTGGGTGCGCCTAAAATTATATAGATCACCAAAAATTTATGATATGACGGGTTTATCGAGTATTATATAGTACTCAAATTCGTGGGTTAATGTGATTTATATCATTATATAAGGTTAAATAAGTATTTTAGTTCACCACTATGACATGATGTTTAATTTTTATGCAATGCCACATTCCAATCCTTTATCTAATGTTTCCTATCATGATTAGGATGATGATCACACGATTATATTATGATATTAATGATTATACTCACCCATGTTATTTTTATTCTTTCCCATATCTATACTTTTAATGGTATTTTATCTCACTCCTTTGAATTATGTATATCCTATGGTGATTACTTGTACTAAGGATAATGCGATAGCAACTAAGAAGACATAGAAGATGGAATTAAATAATGATTATATTTTATTTTGTAAAAGTTATATATGGCCCTAATTCTCCCAATACACTAATCTATTTATTCCAAGATAGGTAAGAATAATTTTTTTATCTTTAAAATAATGTAATAGTAATGTAAAAAAGGAAGAGTCTCTATATTTAGAAAATAAAAATGTTTTCAAATGATTTTTCAAAATGTATTTTCAATAAGATATATAACGTTTTTTTAATAACCCCTACTGGGAAATTATGCTCACACTATCGTTTTATAAATTTTTTAGGATCATTTATAAGTTTCAAGGAGATTATATTTGATATGGTTCTAGAAAGATAAAATTCTAATAGTTGCCTATTTATTTATTGTTCAAACTCTGATAAGTTTTAATAGGAGTCCTTTTAGTCCAATGACTAGAATAAAATGATCAATAGTTGTATAATTTAATTTATGATTTCATATATTTGTAATAAAATATAAACAACATTATTTTTAACTAGATCTGGAAGTGTTAGTCTCAAGATTTTATCAGTTCTATCTAGGTGCACAAATAATATATATAGTGTCCAAGAACCATAACATGAATAATATACATAGATCATTAATTATAATACTCATACAACAAATTATTGTCCTGATCAAACAAAGTATAATAAATTGTTTTCATGTTAATATCATGGATACATGATTAACTCATGGAATATTATGGGGTTCTATAATAATATATTTCAACCATGATTAACCTGTGGAAGAGAAATATGATCCCTAATAATATATTTAAAAAACATATTCAACATTGAGAATGAATGAGGATGGAATCATTACAAAATATCCCTACTGTAGAATATGTAACAATCGGGGTTTTTACGTTGATTGTTGTAAATATAAATAAAATATCATTAAAGGAATTCTAAGTAAAATACCCTTTTCATTTTAAAAATCACTTTTTTAAAACATAAAACATATTGATGTTCCTTTTCATTGAAAATGAAAATGAATTATTATAATGGAATCTTTTAAAAATAATATAAAAAATATATTTGGGGAAATATCATTACATATTTGAAAAAAATAAAATCATTCATTCCATTTTGTATGAATATGATAACATTATTCATGAGTATGGCGGATTATGGCATCACAAAATGATGTGATTTTTCCAGCATTACAAGTAATGTATTATAGATGGATTTAAAAAACATATTTTTTATATATGAAATAAAAAATATAATGTAATGATAATATATATATATATATATATCATTTAATTTTTATCTTTTGATACATCATGAAAATGGAAAAAAACCATTATATATATGTATGGACTACCATCTCCATGAATGGTGTATTTCAATTACTCCCACTAAATATTAGGGATTAATCTAAAAACACATATAATGATTATATATATATATATATATATTGGTTTACATTTTTATGATTCTGAAAACGAAATGAATGAAATTAGCTTTAAAAATTGCTAGTCAAAAACATATATGAAAAAAATGGTTATTAAAAAATATAAATTTAACATGGAATTATTGAAACATGTATTAAAAAGTAATGTGCATACCATATACTATTTTAAAAATAATAATAAGGTTCTTTAGAAAGTGAATAAAATGTTTCAAACCACTATATATGTTTTTAAATCACTTTTACCCAAAAGGATGTACGAGGAAAGTGGTTTTCTTTTCTCACATTTATTTCTATGAGATACATGCCATATTCATCACTTATTTTTGTTTTTTTGGTGTATATACATTCCATGAATGAAATTAATGTTTCATATAATTAAATATAATTATTTTTATATATCAATTTTATTATATCTCTTTCATGGGGTTTACAGTTTTAATGTTACCAAAGTAGTAGCGGATTATTATCTCAATTTTCCTTGTTTGAGGCCTTTGTTAGGTTATAAACCAATCTTATTTTATGTGTTCTATATACTATCTATATTACATGTAAAATCATATTTAACATTTTTTTAGAGATATTATAAGTTTCTTATAATTTTATAATTCATGGTATTTATGATTCATTTTTACCAAAGTGGTAAGAGTTTCAAGTTATAATCCCATCGTTTTTCAGGATAATTTTCGATTGAGTCTCCAATATTGTAATAATGTGATCTTACTCTAATGAATTATCTACACCAATATAATCTCAAACTTATTTCAGGATAAAACACAATTTCCCATCATTTTTATCTAATAAGGTACTCTAGATTTCAAAATATTGTTTTTATAAACAAATTATCTATTTTTAAGATGAATTTTCATCAAAAACCTTGATTTTTAAAAATCATTTCAAAAATATTTTTAAATGATAATTTAATTCAATTTTAAATATAAATGATTTGAAAAATGGTTTAGGTTTAAATGTTATTGTTAAATTATTCTTACATATTACTTTATATTTTTCATTTTTTATTTTAAATAAAAAGGAATTTAAAAATGTTTTATGTTTCTTAAATGTGATTTTCAAAATGATAATAGTATTTTCCTCATAAATGTTTTTAATGATATTTTAATTCTATTTTCATTCATCAAAGTCAATAATCCTTTTTTACTTATTCTATTATGGTAATATTTTTTAATTATTCCATCACTATTGAATCTCTATATAAGCTAAAATTTCTTTAAATAGATTGTTATGTAACCCCTTTTTATATGGGTTAGTCATGTTTTAATGTGATTTTTATGAAACCCATTTATTTCCATGGGTTAGTTTTTTTCCAAATAGATTTTTATGAAACCCACTACATTTTCATGGTTTAATCAATCTTTGAAGTCACTTTTATGGAACCTATTTATTTTATATGGGTTGACAAAGTTTCAAAGATATTTTTATATAACTCATTACCCTTACAAGGTATAATCTTGTTCAAAAAATAATTACAGTTATTTCAAAGAGTTTTGATGAAATGAACTCTTTGTGTTCATTATTATTTATTATTTTCTTGGATATTATAAATTATGTGTGTTCCTTGGTAGAGGAAGGTGATCTTGTAATAACTTAAATGATGGTAGAGCCTAGATAGTTCGTGGTGATACAGATATAGTAAAAATTATGGGTGCGCCCAAACTTTACTCCTACATAATTGGGAAAGACTTTTTTCTCTGGGTAATTATATTGAAATTCATCTAAATGGTTATTCAACTTCTATGGGTTCAATATGGGATGTATAAGGGTTATTTAAGTTTTCAATGAGATGAAGATCCATGATACCAATACGATTTATCAATAGGTTTATGATTTTCATTTTGATCAATAGTGATATCACATGTCTCATGATATTGATTATTATTACTATTTCATTTTTAAAAAAATCTATGTTTTCATGTTTAATGATCCAATTATTGATTGTTATAAGAAACTTTATTATTATCTCATGCACTTTTATTATTTCATTATAACCTGATATACTATTATACTCATTGACAGAATTCAATTTTTAATGCTTATGTTTACCCTTAATCCACATTTGATCTCATCCTTACTATTTTTCCTTTTCCCCAGGTTTTATAGAATTTTGTTGAATGATTTATGTCCATAAAAGATTTTTAAAGAATGGTGTTTACAACCTAATGTGATATAAGAAATGACGTGTATTAAAAGAGATGGTGTTCATCTTTTTGAACTAGTTGTTTAGGATTCTAATATATGATTTTCCCTAATTCTCAAAAAATATAAACCTAAAATGTATATGGGGTCATATGTGATCCATTTTTCCCTTTTTATGTTCTGTGGTTTATTTGAAAAAAACTGTGTAACAATTATCAGCATTAAATTTATAAATTTCATGTTTATGATTTCATCAGAAGATCTAATAGTGCGGGTCCTAGTATATTACAGTTGGTATCAATGGATGGTTTGGATACCATCTAATATTAAGATGATTTCAATCTATTATATATCTTTTAATACACAAAATAGTAAATTCTCTTGCATTAACTACAACAATAACTTTATTTTATTGCTTTTCATTACTCTGAAGATTAAGTTTTACCGAATACTATTAATATTTTCATTTAAAATGAATATTACCTCTTAGATAATAAATTTGAAGGGATGGATTGCATAATATAGATTATAAATATTTAAAGAAAAATATAATTAATTTAATGGTTAAAAATAATAAGAAATGAAAATAAAAAATAATTCAATATAAATAATTTTTTTATAAAAATAAACTATTTTTTTATTCTAAAAGGAATTTATCTAAATAAATAAAATTAATTAATATAGGTGAATGATCCTGATGAAAATTATATTTAATACATTAAATAAAATATTTTGACATTCATCTATTAAATTTGATATTCATAAGATCATAAAAACCCAATTTTTATATATATAAAATATATTTTTCAAAAAGTGGGTTTCCTCCTTTTAATGGATCACATGTTTTAAAATTAAAATTTTAAAATATATATATTTTTTAAAAAATAAAATTCATTTTTTTATAGGAAGGGTAAAATTACATTAGGGAGAATTTTTGGTATTTTATAGAGTTATTTTATATTTTTTTAAATAGTGACAATATTGAATCCACTACATATACAACTTGTTGGACTCACCTGTTTTGATAATCCCAAATCATGTTTCATTTATGTGATAATCATGTTTCAATTATATGATAATCGTGTTTCATTAATATTCTTAGTTTCTATCAAGTAATAACTATGTATATTAAATCTAATTTTTCTATCGATTATGTTTAAATTGAAAAATTTATCTAAGTGAAAGGTCACCAATGAAGGATACCAATAGAAGATCACCGATAAGAAGGTTACTAATAGAATGTTATCGATGAAGGTCACCAATAGAAGGGTACCGATGAAGGATACTAATATTAGGTCACTAATAGAAGGTTATCGATGAAGTTCACCGCTAGAAGGTTACCAATAGAACATTACCGATGAAGACTATCGATAGAAGGTCACCGATAAAAGGTTACCAATAAAGGGAACCGATATAAGGTTATTGATAGAAGGTTACTGATGAAGGATACCGATAGAAGGTTCCCGATGAAGTGTACTGATGATGGCTACCGATAGATTGTTACTGATGAAGGCTACTGATGAAGGCTACCGATGAAGGCTACCGATGTAGTCTACCGTTCAAGCCTAGTGTTGAAGCCTACTATTAAGCAATCTACTTATAATAGTATAACTATTATCACTCTTCTACTCTATACTTTTTCAAATTCTTACAATTATTCTAACAGTCATATTTTGTTAATTTAATGTTTCTGACATTAATTAATGATGAATGTAGACATATCAGAAGACTGTATCTAGAGACAGTATGAGGTACACGGAAGACCTCATGTGGTTTACTTATTCCTATTTTCGGATCTCAAATATAAAATAGATGACCGAGGAAGAAAAGAAAAGTGAGAGGAATGCATGATAAAGAGCATACTCGCTAGATCAAAGAGAATAAAGAAGAACCATCTAGCACTTACATTGTGAACCAAATATCATCACGAAGATAATTTTGGAGAAAAAATTCATGTCTCTCTTCGGTGCCTCCTCAATTCTCTGTCAAATGAGGAAGCAGAACCCCTCAGTACTTAGAGGCTAGAACTTGGAGTTGTGACTCACTGTTTTGAGAAAAACTTCTAGAGAAAGACTCAAACTGCAATTTCTTCACTCCAAGGAGTTAAGAGAAGAACTGCAAACACAAAGAGCTTTCTAAACTCAGTCTAATAATATTATCCATATTGTGTTCTTTTATTTAACATTTCTGAGAAGTCTGTGATTATCGGTTACACACACTGTCTCTTGTGATTGAACTGGAGGATACTGAAAGTCCCCACATCAAAATTCACTTTCACCTTATTTCTCATGTGTAACTATGGAAGAGGCCATATCTGGTCTGGTTTGTTTGTTTTTTACATGAAGAGATGTGGTAGATGGTGTGAGCCCTGGATAGTTTGTGTAAACTATTTTAATGACATATACAGGATGTGTATCAATTTTATTGTTAATATAAATTGCTTGGTGGTAGGTGATCACCATGTGGAGAGGATTAAGTCTCGGCTTGAGAATGAACATGTTACATAACTCTATCGTGTTCTATGTTTTTGTAATACTCTCTTTTTCTCTATTCTGTTGCATATCATTTCTAAAAAAAGAAAACTATTTTACATTGACTTTGATAGTTAGTTCTGGTTAGTGTTTGTATGTTTTTAATTTTTCAAACCTGTTTCAATAGTTGAAGAATTTTTTTACACTTATTCAACAGAGGACTAATAACCCTTTGAGAAACATGTTGACCAACTAAACATTTATATCTCTACTGCCTTAATTAACTAGGCGGTTTCAAAATTGGGGGATCTTTACATAATGTTTTAACAAAAATTTTAAGTAGGAACTCAATTCACCCCCCCCCTCTTGAGTTTCCACTCCGACCAACATTTGGTATCATAGGAGTTTTTATTGCAACCATCTAAACTATTGAGCATGATGTCGAATTATTTTCAACTGTTATTTTAGTTGTATCTTAATGATCATAAAATTTATGTCATATCTAAATTTTCAGTTCTATAAATCTTAATAAACTATGGAAAATGAGTTGATGGTGTTCCTACTAACATTCCACATTTCATTAATGGTAATATCTATGCTCTGTGGAAATTAAAAATTAAAATGTAACTACTGATAAAGGGTCCTAAATTCTGTGACACAATAGAAGAATAACATGCTTTACCTGTTAAATCTAGGGACACAAGGTCTCAGTTGACTAAATCTATATATAACAAAAACTATAAAGTATTGAACGTATTGTACTATTCCATAGGTTATTAGGAATTCAATAGAATATCTACCTGTAAAATTGTATAAGAAATTTGGGATACTCTGGCTATTTTTCAGGAGGGAACCACCAATGTTAAAGAAATGATATTAAAAAGTTATACTATTAAATATGATAATTTTAAAATGAATAATAATTAACTTATATTTAAAATATATATCAGGTTAATGAAATTGTAAATAACATGAGTCTTCTTGAAAATCTAGTAGACATCAAGGATCATATTATGAAGTAGCCTCAATGCCTACCTGACAAATGGAGAGGAACTTCTATTTCTTTCTGAGAATCTTGTGACATAGGCTAGCTACTAGTGAAGGAAGTAATTAGAAACCTTATGATATATGAAGAAGATATTAAGGTAAATCATGAAGAAAATGAAGAACCAGGAAAGAAATATATAGCATTTAGGACTGCTACCTCAAATAGAAAAGATAATGAAAATGTTCAAGCTCTTATAGAAACTTCCACCAGTGATGATTCAGCATCTGACAGTGATGATGATATGTCTCATATTGCTAGGAGATTAAAATTTTTACTGTAAAAAGTAGTTATTTTTAAAATAAAATTGTAAAGGAAGATATGACAGTAAGGGACAGTGGAAAAAGGATAGGAAATGGAATGACTACACAAATGAGATAGTCTGCAATGAGGGTAAATGAAAAGGCCATGTAAAGGTTTATTTCCCCAAGATAAAATTTAAGATGAAATATGAAGACAAGGGAAATAGATATAAAAAATCTATGAAATCTACTTGGTGTGATTTAGAAGACATCTCCAGTTGATCTGACACTTCTGATATTGAAAATAACAAACATGAAAACATGTGTTTCATGATAGAAACATCTAAGGTAACACTAAATACTCCTATACATAATTCTTTATATTCATGGAATTAAAGTGAAGCAAAATATTATTAGAATATGACTAAGGGTGAAATATTTGAATATTGTGGAATTAAAAAGGATACCTTTAATGAACTCAAGGATAAATATAAATTATTAAAAAGAAAACATGCTTTAAATGCTAATTAAAAGTCCGATATGGATATTGAGAGAGAAAAATATGCTCAGCTGTTAAGAGAAAATACTGACTTAAATTATCAAAGGAGAAATAAAAAAGGGATCTTGAGAAGTTTATTACCGGTAGAGATACCTTGAATTGATTTCTAGGGAAACATATTCGTTCAAAATACACAAATGGTCTAGGAGATCAACCAAGATAGAGAAAGATTGATAAAAATAAATTTATTCCAAAATTTGGACAGTTCACGACTAGTTCTAGTTCTATACCATCTTTTAAAAAACAAATTTTTAAAGGACCTAAAAAAGTTTTCATGTATCAAACCATATCTGTTGGTTATATTAAACCTATGAGACAAGTTTGGTTTCTCAAAGCATTACTTGCTAACCTCTCTAGACCGAAAAATATGGGTACCAAAGTAACCCTACACTTAATCTGTTTTTCCATAAAATTTTCTAAAGAGCTTCTGTAAAACTCTATAGTACATGGATAATGGATATTTAAGATATACAATAAGACACTATTCATGATTCAAGAGCCTAATTAAAGTTGATGGTGGAAATTTCAGATTCGATGATAATTCTAAAGGTAAGATCGTTGGCTTAGGCCAAATTGGTAACCCAAATACTATATTAATTTCAAAATTAATTTTTCTTGATGGGTTAAAATACAATTTACATAGTATCTCTCAATTGTGTGATGATGGTATCAATGTTAAATTTGAAAATGATGCATAAAATGTTTTTAATTATTAATATGTTTTAATATTCACTCCTCTTAGAAATGAAAATGTATATGCTGTTGATTTAAACTCTTTAGGTAAGAGAAATGTTTTTTGTTTAAATGATTTTCATAAGGAATCCTAGTTATGGAATAGAATATTAGGGCACTACATTGTGAACTCACTTAGGAAACTAACTAGGAATTGTTTAGTTAGAGACATAACTAAATTGGAAATCCCAAATGACAATGTTTGTAATCCTTTTGAAAAAGTAAAATAACAAAAATATTCTTTCAAACCAAAGAAGACGTTTCTACTTCTCAACCGGTTGAGTTGGTTCACATTGATTTGTTTGGACCATTGAGAGTTTTGTGTTTAAATGGGAAGCACTATATTTTTGTTCTTGTAGATGATTTTTCTAGATATTCTCCGGTATACTTACTAGCTCACCAAATTGAATCATGTTCTTACTTAATTAAATATTCCAAGTCTGTAGAAAATCATAGTGGATGTTTAATTAAGACCATGAGAAGTGATCATGGCCGTGAGTTTGACAATTAGGAATTTTAATCTTTTTTCTCACAAAATGGCTATACTCATAGTTTCTCTAATCCTATAACACGCCAACCAAATGGAGTTTTAGAAAGAAGAAATAACACACTTCAAGAGATTTCATGGACTATGATAAATGAGTATAACATTCCTATCAATTTTTGGGCTGAAGCTATTAATACATCTTGTCACATCGTATATAGAGTCTTAATTAGACATGTTCTAAAGAAAATACCATATGAGATCTAAAATAATAGGAAGTATAAGGTTAATTACTTTAGAGTGTTTTGATGCAAATTATTTATTTTTAACACTATGGATAATCTTGACAAGTTTACTTCTAAGAGTGAGGAATAAATTTTCCTAGTTTACTCAATCTCCAGTAAAGCTTATAGAGTATTCAATAAGATAACAAAATGTGTGGATGAATCAGTTCATGTCAAGTTTTATGAGAATAATTCACATGAACCCAAATCCTCTATTAAACAACTTTATGGAGATATTTCAATCCTGGACCATAATGATATAGATAGTGAACCCTTAGTAAAAACAGCTAGTTCTGGAAATTTTCCAGAATTTGAGCATAGTGAATCTGAACCAAAAGAAAACCCTGAGGAGTCTAGTTCATCTAATTATAGAGGTATTATAACTCTCAATAACCATCCTTTAGATGTTTTAGTAGGTGATCTAAATATAGAAACACAAACTAGATGTTCTCGTAGAAACCAGGTTGAACCTCAAGCCTTTCTTTTATTGAATGAACCCAATAATATTAATGATGCTATCAGTGATAAATTTTGGGTGATAGCTATGAAAGAAGAATTAAAACAGTTTGAAAGAAATAAATTATATGAATTAGTAAAAACACCTAAATACACTTTGAGTATAGGAACTAAATGAGTGTTTAGAAATAAAGTTGATGAATCTGGAAACATTGTTAGAATCAAGGCTATACTAGTTGCACAAGGATATAGTCAATAAGAAGAAATAGACTATGAGGAAATTGTTGCACCTGTAGCTAGACTAGAATCCATTAGGATACTACTATCTTATGAATCTCATTTGAATTTCAAACATTATCAAATGGATGTAAAAAGATTATTTCTAAATATGTACATTTTTTAGGATGTATTTATTGAAAACCCCCTAGTTTTACAAATACCCATTTTTTAAATAATGTCTTTAAACATTCTAAAGCTCTATGTGTTCTAAAACTGGCTCTTATATCATGGTATGATAGACATAGTTCTTTTCTATTTCAAAAGGTTTTACTAAAGGAATAGATAATCCTACTATTTTACAAAAAGGAATTTCAATGTTGTTTAAATAGTATAGATTTATATGAATGATATTATTTTTTCATCCTCTAAAATTTCATTATATACTGATTTCTCAAAAATTATGCAACATGAATTTGAAATGAGTTTAATCAGGGAACTAAATATTTTCCTTGGATTTCAATTTTTTCAAAATAAAAATGGTATTATTTAAAATCTAAGTAAATATACTGAGGATATTTTTAAACATTTTGGTTTGGATAGTAATAAATGTCATGATACACTTATGAGTACCACTTGTAAGTTGGATGCTGATGAAACTAGTAAACCGATGGATCCATCCAATTACAGAGCTATGATTGGGAGTCTTCTCTACTTTACTGCTAGCTAGCCTGATATTATGTTTAGTGTATGCATGTGTGCTCATTTTAAAGCCAATACCAAAGAGCCTCATTTATCTTCAATTAAAAATATTTTTAAATATTTCAAGCACACTACAAACAAAAGACTATTTTATCCAAGAGGAAAATCCTTTGATTTAATAAGTTATTCAGATGCTGACTTTCTTGGATTCAAGTTAGATAGAATGATAACCCCTGGGACATGTCACATTTTGGGAAAGTCCATAGTATCATGGTGTAGTAAGAAAGATAATTCTGTTGCGTATACACTATAGAAGCTATATATATATTTCTTGGTAGTTGCTGTGCTCAAATTATGTGGATGAAAGACACTTTACTAGACTATGGATATCAATTCAAACATTTCTCTAGAAACTGTGATAATACAAATGCTATTAACATCTCTAAAAATTTAATATCTCATGCTAGTACAAAGCACATTGATGTGAGACATCACTTCAAGATAGATCATTATTAAATAGGTGATATTACAATTAAATTCGTTGGCACTAAACACTAATTGGATGATATATTCACAAAGAATTTGAGTTCTGAGAGGCTAAATAACATCAAACTTGAGTTAGGTATGATAAACTGTCAATATTGGACCTCACCGTTAGACCTCACCATTTGACCTCACCATTGGACTTCACCTTCAGGACCTCGCCAATATGACCTCACCATTACACCTTCCATTAGGACCTCACCGTTAGACCGCATAGATAGGACCTCACTGTTAGACCTCACTGTTGGACCTCAACATTGTCACCATACTGATAGTCGATCTTTTTTGTGACATCGCGTTTTTCTGTTGGAATCCAAAACGTTTTTAGTATTATATTTTATTTTTACTTGATTTATTTTTCAATCCCTAAATGAAAAATATAAAGTAAAACTAAATTTCTATCCACTTCAATCCTCACCAAATCCTTTTGCTCCCTAACCTGGGAACCTAACATTCTACTAAAACCCTCAAACCGCTCCAGATCACAATGGTAAGATTGAAGATACCGATGGTTGGTGATGAAGGAGAAGCTTCAACCCATAAGAAACCTAGAACTGGGTCTAGTAGTGGAAGCAAGGTTGTGGAAAATCTGACCAATCATCATTTTTCGAAGAGGGAAATAATGGTAGAAAATGATTTATGTTCAGAATAGCTGCTATCGAGCAGGTCACTAGTGCTGAAGGAAAATAAAGCTCAAGATTGGTTATAATAATTTTCCAATAACAATGCACCTTATTACCTGAAGGTAGTGAAGGAATTTTATGAGTCTCTAATGTTTGAGCTATATGAGAATGAGAAATTAATGTCTTAAAATGTAAATGGAGTATGTGTGTTGAATGGGATGAATGTTTAAGAGTCCCACATAATTTCATTTTTTATTACTTCTCTGGAATGGTTCCTCCCACTTGTGAGTTCTTCTATTATGAAGAAGCTTTGGCTGAACTGACAGGGAATGGAATCCTTAAGAACGAGATTAGTGCTGAAATGGTAGGATAATATATGCTTCTTTTTAAGTTTGTTCAACATATTTTGAGTCCCAAGAGAGTGTAATTTTCTACCCTAAAGTATCATGACATGTTTCTTTTGTATCTGTTGAAGCATGGATAGAAGATAAATCTTTGTAGGTTGTTGGTGATTTAGTTAGAGGATATGACAAAGCCTAAATCTAAGTCCAATTATTTTTTTTCATTCTAGATTGATATATTTTTTATTGAAAGTGAAAGGATTTTCTAGAAATAAGAAGAATATAGTTGTTGTATGGGACAACTTCTACATTACCAAGATGATTTACATGTTTATGAAGATAATATGGAACCCTTGGAAAAGAAAATGGCTGAATGATGAGGCTAAGATAAATGAAGAATTCACCCCTATCACTAATCATACTAGGCCAAATAATAAGAGAGATCCAAGTCTAAATCCCAATGAAGTGGAGATAGTATACTCAGATGAAGAGAAGAAGGTTCTTGTTATGAAAGTAAGTGATGATTCTCCAATAGATGACATGAGTGATTCTGACCATCCCTTAAGTCCTCACTCAAATTTTGTATACTTTGGTGCACCTACCCTACCAAAAATATTTCTTAAAAGAGATATTTTCCTAAGGCACAGTGATGATGGGGAAACTCGTGAAGAAGATGTAAAATATAATGTCCTAAGAGACATTAGAGAGACCTTAGAGGAGGACGATGAAATTGAATCTAGTCATGATGATTTTGATACAGATACTAATGAAAGTGAAGAGGAATGTCCAAGTCTCAATCCTCTGATAGGATATACCAAAATGAGATAAAATGTAGATGAAGAGGTTGCTGAATTGGTTGATGTTGGAATTTCATTGGCAGTGGTTGAATATTCTATAGAAGTAGTGGTAATGTACTCTCATATTGATGTAGTTGATCAAATAGGTATAGAAGAGATTGATGTAATTTATCAAGAAAATGATCCCAGTGGGGGGGAGGAACCTATTTCTACAGGTTTAGTTGTTATTGCTTGTGAAATAAGAGATTGGTCAGAAGACCCTAGATTAGTGGTCTTGGGCTTAGACTATGGAGACTCTAAAGATGACAACCCTAACAGAATCCCTCCAATTCCTTCTATTTTATAGACCAATATTATGCAGCTAGTAGTGCTTCTACCGTGAGACTATGTGAAGAAGGATGATTTAGATTCATTAGAATATGATTTTACGAGACACATTGATTAGATATCTATTAAGATAGAGAGAACATTGTCTCTCAATCAAGAAGTGGTGGCATCTACCTTACAAAGAGTAATTTCTACCCCTCATTCAAATGTGCTGCATGAGGTGGTGGAATGCCAGAATCAGGTCAGAACCTTGGTAGAGTCTATGGAATCTATAAAATAATCAATTTTGAGTTTAGACTCTTATATGGATTCAAGGGTTTAAGTGGAAAAAGATAATAAGTTTTTTAAGAGTGTTGTTGAGCTGATGGTCACTGTGTTTGAGGACTTTAAGAAGTCTATGGATGCTCATGTGAGTGGACAAGATGATTATGTGAAGAGGTTGATCAGTGGTCTGACCAAGTCTTTTAAAGAGATACTGGATTTTACAATAGCACCTATGTGTGCATCTACTTCCTCTTCAGCCTCACCTAATGATGATCTAGAAGCTTTCAGGTCAGTTGTTAGAGAAGAAGTGGAGAAGTTCTCCGGTTCCAGAACCATAGACCCTCATTATATGACTCGGTTCATTTCCAATACCAGAGAAATTCACAAGCTTGTTGTAGAATACTTAAGAGAGGTTAGTCATGATCAGAAGGTCATCAACGAGAAAGTGGATTTCTATTGCAAAATTGTGTACACTAAGAATCAGATGGATGGTCACTTCTATCTGTTGTTGGAAAACTTGAGGATCCCACCTATCACTCAGTATTTTAAGGATCAAGTTAGCAGGCTTGGAGAATTGACTCCTACCTTGGATTAATTCATGAATAATAAGGATGATGCTATCTCAGCTATGAAAAGAGGTGGAAGAATCATTAAATACATTAGGAATATTCTTCTTCCCTTCCTCCATGTGGACTGCAAACCCATTATTATTCCTCGAGCTTTACCTTCTTCCTCACCTACCTTAGGCTCTACCTGTGCTGCCCCATTGATGACTCCTGCAAATTTCAACAAAATATTGAACCCTATGATCCCATAACGATCTCCTCACTATAAGTATACGGATGCTTCTGTAGTAGCTCCTCCTATACTTTTAACTA
Organism: Viscum album; assembly: GCA_963277665.1. Classification (NCBI taxonomy): domain Eukaryota; kingdom Viridiplantae; phylum Streptophyta; class Magnoliopsida; order Santalales; family Viscaceae; genus Viscum; species Viscum album. The sequence goes on from OY728150.1 coordinate 1,849,866,165, forward strand.
CCATCCATCAGCTTATCCATCCATCTTCTAGACTTTCCTGCACATCTCCAAAAGACAAATCTCCCTTGGAAATTTCTGATTGTATTGAATGTGGGATGTCTTAGTTGATAGGGACCTTTGTTCTCTTTTTGTATTTATACTATTTATTCATTAATAATAAAATCCAATTTTGTTTTTTTCTTCTATTCTTTTTGTTAATCACAATGGGTGATATGTTTTAAGTTGACTAGAGTCCACTGCAGTTCTTGGATATATACAATATCTAAATTTTCCACAATAAACATGGTTAAATTTTACTTATACACACCTCTGAATATATTAGAAAATGTTTTTAACCATGATTCAATAATACTTAAATCTAAATTTTCACCGATATAATTTGTGATTATCAAAAAGGGGGAGATTGTGGTACTCACCTATTTTGATTATCCCAAATCATGTTTCATTTTTGTGATCATCATTTTTCTATTAGATGATAATTGTGTATCATTAATATTCTTAGTTTCTATCAATTAATAACTATTTATCATTAATCTAACTATAATATCGATTAAGTTTAAAGTGAAAAATTTATCTATGTGAAGGTCGTTGAAGAAGGCTACTGATTGAAGGTCACTGATAGAAGGTTACATATAGAAGTTTACACAGGAAGGTTACCGATTAAGGTTACCAATAGAAGGTCACTTATAGAAGGTTTTCAATAAAGGTCACTGATAGATGGTTACCGATAGAAGGTTACCAATGTAGGCTACTGATAGAAGGTCACTGATAGAAGGTTACTGATGAAGGTCACCAATATAAGGTTACCAATAAAATTTTACCGATGACGGCTACCAATAGAAGGCTACCGATGAAGGTTACCAACACAGGTTACCAATAGAATATTACCGATAGACGGTTACCAATAGAAGGTTATTGATGAAGGCTACCGATGAAGGCAACAGATACAGTCCACCATTAAAGCATATTTTTGAAGAACAAGATTGATAAAGACACCACTACCATTACTCTGATACTCACTCTTCCAATCCATACTTTGTCAAATTATTATCATTATTCTAACAGTCATATTTGGTAAATTTAATGCTTATGAAATTAATTACTAGTGATTATAGTCATATCAAGAGACTGTATCTGGAGACAGTATGAGGTATGAGGAATACTGCATGTGGTTTACTTATTCTTATTATCAAATCTCAAATATAAAATAGAGGATTGAAGAAGAAAAGAAAAGTGAGAGGAATGCATGAGAAAGAGATTACTCGTTATATCAAGGAGAAACAGGATGAACCATACAACGCCTATATTGTGAACCCAAGAACATCATGAAGATCATTTGGGAGAAAAAATTAACATCTTACTTTTTTTCTTCCACAATTCTCTGTCAAACCAAGAAGCATACCCCCTCAGTACTTGGAAGTTAGAACCTAGAGTTGTGACACTCTGTTTTGATGAAAACATCCCACGAAAGACTTGTATTGAAATTTCTTCACTCCAAGGAGTCAAGAGATGAACTGAAAACACATAGAGCATTCTAAACTCAATACTGTAATAATAGATATATTATGTTATTTTCTTTTAAATTTATGAGAAGTGTGTGTTTATCTATTACACACACTGTCTCATGTTCTTGAACTAGAGGATTCTGAAAATACTCACATCAAGCTTCAATTACACCTTGTTTCCCACATGTAACTATAGAAGAGGCCTTATCTGGCCTGGTTTGTTTGTTTTTACCAAGAAGAACTATGGTAGAGGGTGGGATCCCTTTATAGTTTTTGAAAACTGTTGTAAATCCTAATACAGGCTTAGTATAATGTTTATTGTTAATGTAAATTTCTTGGTGGAAGGTGATCACCCAATAGAGAGAATTAAGTCTCATCTTGAGACTGAACCTCTGGATTAGCTCTTTTGTGTTAGATGTTATTTTAGTAATATGTTTTTATATGTTTCATGGCTTATAATTTCAAAAACAGAAAACTGTTTTACATTGACTCTGATAGTTAGTTCTTGATAGTGTGTGTATGTGTTTAATTTAGCAAACCAGTTTCAAAAGTTGAAGAAGTCCTTTACACTGATTCAACTGAGGACTAATCACCCTTTGAGAAACATGTTTACCTACTAAACATTTATATATTTACTTCCATAATTAACTGGGATATTTCAAAATTGGGTGATCTTTAGCATTAATTTTTAACAAAAATTTTATGTAGGAACTCAATTCATCCCCCTCTTGAGTTTCCACTCCAACCAACACAACTGGATATGCCTCATACCACACAAGCCTCCTTCAGAGTTGCACTCAGATATGCATCAACCTCTAGACCCATCTATCCTCCCAAAATACCCTTTTCAACCCATATGATCTCACACCTAACGTGACTTCCTCTCCATTCCAAATCCCTAACATCACCCCCATTTTTTCCTCCTCCTCCCCATCCTAGTATCCAATCATGGACCAATTTTTCCTCCTCCACATTCTGGTTTCAATCCACCAGCATGTTTCAATATTCCCCTTCAATTCATCCATCAATTCAATTCCCCAATATCACATTGATCCAGATCACTTCTATTTTATCTCACCCATTACCTATCTCTGAAACCCTACCACTCACTTATCCTTCATCAACATAATCTCAATGCATACATGATGATTTTATTTTAATCCATATCCGGTATCATTATCCCTGTTTCTTTCCATTCTACTAAATACATTGAAAATCTCTATCCATGATGAAAGGTATCTTTTTCTATATATTCGATGCTACATGATCTATGGTTTTTTTCTTCATAAAAAGAAATATTGTGTGTTGAGTTTTCCAAATGATACCCCACAAAATTTCCAACAATATAGATACATCTAATTTAAACTTTTTTTGAATCCCCTATCACCCTAGGAGATTTCCTTATCACACTCAATGACATATGTTATATGATTTCAAATCCTCACCTTCTATATAGTATATCTGCATTTATTCCACAAAGACTCTCACCTAATCAACACTCTACTATTCACTGAAACTAGGTCTCAATTGTGGGATGATTATCTTACATACATCTCTGAAAATTATATGAAATTATGGTAATCTTAATATGCATCCCTTTTTCATTCACTATATATTATTCATTTTAATTTTTGGGTTAAATTTTATACACCCACAATTCCAAAAAAATTATATTTCTTATTTTCCTCATTTACACCTTCTTAATTGATTTCCATCCAATTTATCAAATATAAGTATGATAATGGAGTTTCTATTTAAATACTTTAGAGGTATCCAATCAGAATGTAGTTAAATAAAAATATAGTTATTTTCATCATTGATTATATATGACAATTTCAATTTATTATTTCTTCAATTATACTCTTTTAACTATGAAAATGTTATATCTTAAATTTGTTTTATGCATCCTATATATATAAAAATTATATTATTCTTTCGGACCTTGAATAATGAGATATATATTCTTATTTTTTGGAAAATCAACATATTTTTGGATGGATGGTTAGTTGTATCATTCATAATTACATTTATAAAACTATACTATATGATTTTAGTGTAATTAATTTCTTTATATTATATATTTTTTAGAAACCACATTTTTTTCATCTATGAAAAATCTTTGAATATTGGATTTAGGATTAAAAATACAATAATTAGTAATTTTTGGGAAATCTTTATTCCAATAGTACTCTTTTTCTTTCATACATCTTTATAATGATATTTTCTAAAAAATCATTCTAAATGTATAGTTTATTAATATAACACCCTAATCCTTCCATTCTGAATTCAGTGCATAAAAATTGAATGTAAATTTAATTTATAAAGGAAATTGAACAATTACATGACACAAAATACAATCTCAGACCTTTTTCCATTCTAGGATCTATAAAATTATACAATATCATAAATATTTTTCATACATAAAAAGATATAAAATAAAATATCTACATATCTTTGTGTGTTCAAACTCTAAAAGAAATGAATTGCATTATAAAACAACTAAGATTCTATTGAAAAACATTTAAAACATCATATGAAAATTCAATTTCCTAGTAAGGGATTTTAAAATCATTGAACCACAATATTTGAAATATCCTTTTTATTTTTTTAATATACATTTTTATATTGATTCAAAAACACCTTCAAAAAATAAATTTCAAAATTACTATAGAAAATATAATTTTAATTATTTATATTTTTAAAAATCTAAACTATTTTGAATATACATACGCTCAAAAATTATTTTAAAAATAATTTAGTTATTTTAATTAAAATAATATGCATGATGTTAAAAAAAACATTGAGGCCACTTGAAACATTAAAGGCTATCTTGGGTCTACCCACTTGTTAAGGGATGGGTTAAATCCCTGATTCACTACAATATTTATAATATTCAAGTGTTAGATTTTATGAAATAAATTTATGATTACTTTATATATACATACATTATTCCCTTGGTTTTCAAATTTAAAATAATTGATAGAATATGCTAATAAATTTAAAATTATAATATAATTAAGAAATCTTATGATAAATTTGAGAAATTGAATATCTATAATTTTTTACATTTCATAAATATATATAATGTTATTAGAATTCTTTAATTAATGTCATCATTCATTAAACACATAAAACAATTCCATAAGTAGTTTCATAGATTAATATTAAATAATCAATAAACATAAATATACAAATAACAAAAATCTAATGTATGCATTATCTGTCATATATTATAGATTATCAAAAAATATTATACAATATATAATATTCATGTATATGTAAAGACTTTTCACACATGAAATAATATCCTTCTTAGTTAAAAACAATATGTCAATAAGAAATATACATAAAATAATAAATTTCATATCTCACAGGCATAGAAAAATAAAATTCCCTTCTTGAATCATAAGTTTAAAATCCATATAAGGAAGGATTTTTAATTATAATTTCATAGCATAAAAATTATCTTTCACGGTATTTTGTAATAACTTTTATGAAATAATCTAAAAAGAGAAATAAAAATGTCATAATATTGAAATATAACAATAAGAAATTTCATAATTAAATTTGTAAATTATAATTTTTCAATTAATCACATGCCATAATATTTTCAAAAAATAAATCGCTTAATAAGTATTCCATAAAAATAAGTATATATATATACTAATTTAAAATATATAGTATAGAAATTAAATAAATACAAATTAATAACATTTCATATATGTTGACATTAAAACAATTATTTCCCTTACCTCAAATGATAGATGAGAAATGAAATAGGGTCTGCTTCCCTTTTAGTTCTACCAAGATGGTAGGTGTTGGAAGAGTATTTTTTGGTCTATAAGATATGAGATGTATCCATTTATATATCATCAGTTATGTAAATGAACTTGAATAAATCCTTGAGTTATTTGGAAAATTTAAAATCTATGTGGACATATATAAACATATATCCTCTCTATAACAACCTGAGATTTTATAAGATACATTCTTCTTAATTTCATTCATATCTTCTATTGTACGACACACCAAGATTATCTTGCGCTATACGCTACACTGTATTAGCTTGCAGTATACGCAACACTTTTCTTGGCTCTTGTTACACACAATTTCAAGTTCGTTTGATAGAAGTTATTCTACGCAACATTGAGTGTATATATATATATATTCAATTTATAAATAATATATGGTTGGATTCTGTTATACGCAAAAACAAAGAAGTTGTGCACTACACGCAACCCTGACTTGGCTTGCATTACAGGCAATCACGACCTTCCTCGATAGCGTGTATTGTACGCAATACCGGGTTTTACTAAACAACGATATATTATTATAATATTGTTATGAACTAGACGTTATGAATAGTGTTAACTAAATTTTGAATTTTATAAAATTATTACTCATCTTACACGTTTCTAGAACATGGTATAAGAACAAAATAAATTTTTCGGGTAAAATAAGTATTTTTCAAAAAATGCAGTTTTGCCGCCTTTTGATGGCGCACCCACTTTAAATCTAGTTTTTCACATGTTTATAAGTTCAATTTGACAAAATAAAATTCTTCCTTTGAATCAGGATATAAAAATTTACATTAGATAAAGTTTTGATATTTTTCCGATAACTTTTATATTTTAATGAATAGTAAAAACACGTTATATTTTAATTAAAAACTACATTTTTCATCGTAATATCTTATGTGGTTAAATAATAATATTGAATGGTTTTAAAGTATAAATAGAATATATTTTTACCATTTAATATAATTTAGGTCATTAGCATTGATTTTAACTTTAATTCGTAGGTTAAATCAATTCAATCTTTTGCAATGTTTTAAAGAAAAACCCGTTTTCTTTCGACAACGAGATTAATTTTAATTTAATTTCTGCATCTTTTGTGTATTTAATTTGGAAAAATGGATTCTATATTTGGAATCAGTGGGTCCAAATTATGTTAATAAGCTACTTTTTATTTTTGGGCATTGTTAATAGTAACTACGGTAAATTTTATTTACTATAGTTAAAGGTAAATCAGGTAATTAAGGGTAAATATAAGATTATAAAATTACCCTAACACTTGGAAAAATCTTATTGGATGAATAAAAGTAGACCCATATAACCTAAGGGTTGGATTAGATTAATTTTATGGACTTTTGTCCATGAAAATAATTTAATTATTATTAAAACCAAAGAATGTGACAACATGTCACTTTATTAAATCTTATAAGTATAATAATTTTAATTTAGTGATAAAATTCATGAAACTTAAAACCTGAATTGTCTCCAGAAAGATAATAAAATTTTATACATCATAGGAATTTATTTATAATTTTTAGAGATTAAATAATTATCATTTATTATGACACAAAGATGATGCAGTAATTGTCTTATTAATGAAATATTGACATAATTGATGTTATAAATGCCCAAATAAATGTCATTTGAGACTTTTTATGACTCACATTAATTTTATAGGTTAATATGACATGTTATTGTTGATATAAGTAACTTTTTTCGAACTTATCATTCTGTTATGAATTCCATAAAAATCATGTACCAAATAGTGTCAAAATTGACATAAATTAGTTTTTAAAATAAATATTATATTATTAATTGTTATTTAATTCTTAAAAATCTAAGGATCGGCCACATTACTTATATAAAGATATATATATTAATAATAAACAACTTGGGGTTATTTTGGCTTGTTATGGTAAGTTTATTAACCATATAGTGTAAGAAAACAAAAAGACACGGTAAAAGTTAAATTATTTAACTAAGAGTTAAATCTAATTGATAAGGTTAAAATAATAACCTAAACTTCTCTAAATCCTATTGGATGAGAGGATTTAGACCCATCCCCACTTTATATTCGAAATAAGACCCTTTGTAACCATTATAAACCGAATTTGACTTTAATATAAAATAATATTTTGAGATTTTCCTAAGGTGCCCCTCTCCTCCCTTATAAAAGGGAACCTCCTCCCTCTCCTCCTCACACCAATTTGAGCATTCAAGATCGGCCAACCCCTACCAAAATCTCTTCTACACTTCCATAGTATCATCCTAGAGGTCATGGTGATCTTCAAAGACCATCCTTAGTTCTTTAAGTGGAGGTCAAGTGAAGGCGCGTCAAAAAGAGGTAATATCCATTACCGATGTTTTTCAATTTCATTCTTCTTCAACTTCTTCTTCTTTAGTTGTTTCATGATAAAGTAATAAAATAAGTATTTATTATATACTGATATGTTATTATAAATATTAAACAACTCTAATAAACCTTATATCCATCCTACGGAAAAAGGAAATCATCGCGCGTGCGTACGTACGAAATACCGTCTCCACGCCGTGGTGTAATCTATTTTCCGCCACCACCTTAATTGGATGGGTATAATGGTGTAATGAGTAACTATATATGATTATTATAAAGTTATATTGATACTTAAATAGTATACATACACTTCAACACAATTCCATGACCATGGGAACGATATCATCGCTCGTGCGTACGTACGGACTACCGTCTCCACGATGCGATGGGATTCATTATCCATGTTAACCATTCCAGAATGATTATAAAGTATATATAATGAATAATAGTGAAATATATGACATGTTAAATCTACTGGATTTATGTATATATATATGTCATCTACTTACTTCCATTCAAGACAATAAGGAAAGGAAAACAGCGTTCATGCGTACGTACGGACTACCGTCTCCACGAACGGTGTGTTTCATTTCATTTATCTACCTATTATATATATATACGGAATATATATGATATATAACTCATATTTTATATTCTTGAATTAAATAAATCATGATATAATTAATAATAATGTCAAGAAGAACAAGTCCAAACACCTACGATAAATGAAACGATTTTACCCAAAACGCTTCTTTAACATGGAATTTAAAAAAGAACGGGTAATATAAAGTCATATATGATTTAACAACAATGAATATGATTCTGTAATAAGTCAATGACATTATTTAAATCATTATACAGGAGGTTAACACACTTACAAAGCAAATCGGACCTAAGGTAAGGGAAATATCACAATCTCATTTTTATCCGAGATTGTTTATACTTTGGTATTTACTGGGGTGTATTTTATCAACCACATCCATGTTTCCTCAATATGTAATATTTATATCTTTCTACAATATTTTATATCCAATTTTACCCTTCGTTGAGTTTTTAGTAAAAGATATGAAAGGAATCTTTTGTCGTTTTTCGTACGAGGTACTTTTTGACTTTTCCGACAAAAGTACGAGAAGAATGTTTTTTTAACTTATACGACATGAATGGGTTTTTAAAACATTATTTCCATGAAGAATCATTTACAAGTTTTCAAGTTTATTTTTAATCAACTTATTTTAGTTTAATGTTGTATGACATGTTAAGAAAGGAAAAATGTTTTTGAAGAAGAAATGATATTTTCCTCAAGAATGGAGTTCAAGTGTTTTATCAAAATTATTTTCCATCTAAGATAATAAAGGGTTCTGTTTTTATCCCTATTATTACATTGATTTAATTATATTGTGATGGAATTATTTTTATGAATTATTTTATCTTATATGAATTGTTTTATGATGTCATGATGTTTAAGATTCCCATTTTTATTACATGGTTTATGCTAGGATGTATGGTTTATGATTTTGTGGCACACATAAGAATGGTATCATTATGAGATGGGTGGTACCTATATCTCCCTCCAATGCATTGGGTAAAGATTTTATATCTCATGAGATAGACATGGCTGGAACAGTAGGTTATATCGGTTCAGTGAAACAGGACTGAAACGAGGAGTGAACTCGGTTCAGAAAGGGACATTGTCCACTAAGATAGTCTTGGAAATGAGTATTGACTAATAATAAATGATTCTCTATGATTATGTGTGTATGCCACAAAGTTTCATGTTTTATGTTATGATTTTTATTGTTTACCTTTCACTACTATGATTTATCCCATGTTATGAAATTATGATTTCTTTTGCAGGTTAAGATTTCCAAAAGTTATCTTCTTATGTATATGATGTGAAGGACATTTATTTTGTTTACCCTTACTGAGAATTTGAGCTCACCCTTTTATGTTTTCTTTTCCCCGGGATATAAAGAAAGGTTTTAGGTATAAAAAAAGAAGATCTTTATGGGAGATGTTGAAGATCTTTCACCACGATTAGAAGATTATATTCCGAGTTTCCAAAGACATTAACTATTACGGTCCTTGTGTGTGTGTTTTTGTTATGTACCAAGTATTCCGAAAAAGTAATGGAATGTCCATGTACGTTAAGCTTCGGGTCTCTACAGTTGGTATTAGAGGAAAGGTTTAGTCAACCTTTGGAAACTAGGATGCGAAACCGTTAGGGAGATCCCTAGAGATATTTCTATGGTATGTCTAGGGATGTCTCTAAGGTTAAGTATACGTATAGATTATAGTCCTAGAATTGTGCTAACGATCTTAGAATTTATCCTAAGATGTTGTACATTAAGGGTACTCCCCCTTTACTATGTTGTTTTCTCTATCATGATTTTTCCCTCTCACAAGATTCTTTTTGTGTTTTAGTTAATGGAGGGAACCAGAAGGAATTCGGTTAACATTGAATCCAATGGACAAATTGGTGACTATGAGAAACAAAATTGTGTAATTCCTAGAGAGAAAGATATTGTGATTATGCCAAATCAGTCATCGCGATATATGATTAACAAGGTGAAATTTAGTGGTATGCATAATTCATCAAAGAAGAGGAAGTTAAACTATTATTCAAGTTCGCATGTTGAGGAGCATAAAGAAATGAAGATTGAGATTTCTATATAAGGGAAGAAGAACCTTGAGGCATACCTCAAATGGAGGGACCGATGTTATCTGTGTGGAAAAAAGGGTCATAGAGTGACAGACTGTTATGGAGTTCAATTTCTTATTTGCGGAGAACATGGGCATTACCCAACTCAATGCCCTGACCTAAAAAGTTACTTCTAAATCAAGGAAGGACTTATTCCAGGACAATCATTGAAGTGGATGGACTGAAGTGTTTATGTATTGGTATTCAAGAATAATTTTGTTGAGGTACTTTTATGGTGTGTTGAAATATTTATGTATTGGTCTATTGTGGTTTTCAATAATTTTAAGGTACCGGTAACCATGAAAAGTGATTCAAATATTTTGGAAAGTAGATGATATGTGCATAATGAAGGGGTATAGATAATCTAATATTTTTGATATTATTCATGAGCTCATGATTGATATAAGGACCAAGTGATATCATGGTTTGAGTATATAGAATTTTTAGATTTTGGTATGTGGTAAGAGTTAAGTTTTGACAGCATTCATTTTTTCACTAAGGTTTAATGGGTATTCATTTTTCAAGAGAATACATGATTAAGGTATTCACATGATTGGAATGTGACCAACAAGATATATGGGGGATAAATGATGGTATTCACATGCTTGGTTGATGACATTTCAAGTAATCGTTTTTTTATACTATGATCTTGGACCGAAGTATTTTAGATAAGCCTAAATATTGGAATGGATTATGTTGGACATATGCTAAGTATTGTTTAAGGATAGAACTTTTTTCGATATTACTGATGGGATTTTATAGTAATGTAGTTTTAGAAAAAGGAAAACATGCAGGACGGGCGACAACCCATCGCGTCGGACAAGGCTGTGGGAATCAAACCCACAACAGAAGTGCGACTAGCCTTTTTCGCCTATCACTGGCCTACAGGAAGTCCCTATTTAGTAGAAACTAGTATGATATATGAAGTATAAGTCCATTTTAAGAACCATATATGATTAATATCACTATAGATGGAATTATGTATTTTTTGATAACTTTTCTAACCTTTTGTTTGAGACAGATGGAATGACCCATCATTTTATCACATGATCTGCTAACACATCACGAATGAAAAATTCAACTTCATTTCGTTAAGAGATGAAGTGGAAAATTGTCCAAAGAATGACCAACGGTGAGACTATACCGAAATCATGAAAGTATTTCTTCTAATTCCAATTTCATCAAGTTTAGGGAAACGATCTTGAAAACCAAAAATTTTGTCCTAGTTCTCTTATATCTGATAAATCAGATGGTACCTTAGATCATCACAAATTTATGGCTTTGTGATTGCTGTCTTTTTCATAGCCATGTTCTCTACCACTCTCCATCAGAACATAATGGTTTGATTTTTCTTCCATATCCATATTTTCACATATGTTATCCTATGTGGAATCCCAGTGATGAGTTAATTTGGGTAACCGTTACATTTCATACTTTAGTTTTTAAAGCCAAGATTGGGTATTCCTTTTTACGATGTGGGTTTCTATTAAACAAACTTTCGAGCAGTAAACCATTTATAACCCCGACCAATTTTGAGGGCGAAATTCATTTTAAGGGGGGTAGAATGTAACAACCTGAGATTTTATAAGATACATTTTTTTAATTTCATTCATATATTCTATTGTACAACACACCAAGATTATCGTGCACTATACGCAACACTGTATTAGCTTGCAGTATACGCAACACTTTTTTTGGCTCTTATTACACACAATTTCATGTTCGTTTGATAGAAGTTATTCTACGGAAAATTGAGTGTGTATATATATATAGTCAATGTATAAATAAAATATGGTTGGATTCTATTATAAGCAACAACAAATGAGTTGTTCACTACATGCAACCCTGACTTGGATTGCATTACACGCAATCACGACCTTCCTCGATAGCGTGCGTTGTACGCAATACCGGGTTTTACTAAACAACGATATATTGTTATAATATTGTTATGAACTAGCCGTTAGGAATAGTGTTAACTAAATTTTGAATTTTATAACATTATTATTCATCTTACACATTTCTAGAACATGGTATAAGAACAAAATAAAATTTTCAGGTAAAATAAGTATTTTTCAAAAAATGCAGTTTTGCCGCCTTTTGATGGCGCACCCACATTAAATCTAGTTTTTGAAATGTTTATAAGTTCAAATTGACAAAATAAAATTCTTCTTTTGAATCAGGATATAAAAATTTACATTAGATAAAGTTTTGATATTTTTCCGATAACTTTTATATTTTAATGAATAGTAAAAACACGCTATATTTTACTTAAAAACAACTTTTTTCATCGTAATATCTTATGTGGTTAAATTATAATATTTAATGGTTTTAAAGTATAAATAGAATATATTTTTACCATTTAATATAATGTATGTCATTAGCATTGATTTTACCTTGAATTCGTAGGTTAAATCATTCAATCTTTTGTAATGTTTTAAAGAAAAACCCGTTTTCTTTCGACAAAGGGATTAATTTTAATTTAATTTCTGCATCTTTTGTGTATTGAAATTGGAAAAATGTATTCCATATTTCAAATAAGTGGGTCCAAATTATGTTAATAAGCTACTTTTTATTTTTGGGCATTGTGAATAGTAACTACGATAAATTTTATTTACTATAGTTACAGGTAAATCGGGTAATTAAGGGTAAATATAAGATTATAAAATTACCCTAACACTTGGAAAAATCCTATTGGATGGATAAAAGTAGACCCATATAAACTAAGTGTCATATTAGATTCATTTTATGGACTTTTTTCCATGAAAATAATTTAATTATTATTAAAACCAAAGAATGTGACAACATATCACTTTCTTAAATCTTATAAGTATAATAATTTTAATTTTAGTGATAAACTTCATGAACATTCGAACATGAATAGTCTCCAGAAATCTAATACAATGTTCTACATCATAGGAATTTATTTAGAATTTTTAGGGATTAAATAATTATCATTTAGTATGACACAATGATGATGCAGTAATTGTCTTATTAATGAAATATTGACATAATTGATGTTATAAATGCCCAAATAAATGTAATTTGAGACTTTTTATGACTTACATTAATTTTATAGGTTAATATGACATGTTATTGTTGATATAAGTAACTTTTTTCGAACTTATAATTCTGTTATGAATTTCATAAAAATAATGTACCAAATAGTGTCAAAATTGACATAAATTAGTTTTTAAAACAAATATTATATAATTAATTGTTATTTAATTCCTAAAAATATAAGGATCTGCCAAATGACTTACATAAGGATATATATATTAATAATAAACAACTTGGGGTTCGTTTGGCTTGTTATTGTAAGTTTATTAACCATATAGTGTAAGAAAACAAAAAGACACGGTAAAAGATAAATTATTTAACTTAGAGTTAAATCTAATTGATAAGGTTAAAATAATAACCTAAACTTATCTAAATCCTATTGGATGATAGGATTTCGACCCATACCCACTTTATCTTCGAAATAAGACCCTTTGGAACCATTATAACTCAAATTTGACCTTAATATAAAATAATATTTTTAGACTTTCCTAAGGTGCCCCTCTCCTCCCTTATAAAAGGGCACCTCCTCCCTCTCCTCCTCACACCAATTTGAGAATTCAAGCGCGTCCAAACCCTGCCAAAATCTCTTCTCCACTTCCCTAGTATCATACTAGAGGTCCCGGTCTTCTTCAAAGACCATACTTAGTTCTTTAAGTGGAGGTTAAGTGAAGGTGCGTTAAAAAGAGGTAATATCCATTACCGATCTTTTTCAATTTCGTTCTTCTTCAACTTCTTCTTATTTAGTTTTTTTATGATAAAGTAATAACATAAGTATTTATTATAAACTAATATGTTATTATAAATATGAAACAACTCTAATTAACCTTATATCCATCGTACGGAAAAAGGAAATCACCACGCGTGCGTACGTACGGAATACCGTCTCCACGCCGTGGTGTAATCTATTTTCCGCCACCGCCATAATTGGATGGGTATAATGGTGTAATTATTAAATATATATGATTATTATAAAGTGATATTGATACTGAAATAGTATACATACTCTTCAACACAATTCCACGACCATGGGAACGATATCATCGCTCGTGCGTACGTACGAACTACCCTCTCCACGACGCGATGAGATTCATTATCCATGTTAACCATTAAAGAATTATTATAAAGTATATATAATGAATAATAATGAAATATATGACATGGAAAATCTACTGGATTTATGTATATATATATGTCATCTACTTACTTCCATTCAAGACAATAAGGAAAGGAAAACAGCGTTCATGCGTACGTACGGACTACCGTCTCTATGAACGGTGTGTTTCATTTCATTTATCTATCTATTATATATATATATATACTGAATATATATGATATATAAATCATATTTTATATTATGTAAGTATGTAAATCATGATATAAGTAATAATAATGTCAAGAACAACAAGTCCAAACACCTACGATAAATGAAACGATTTTACCCAAAACACTTTTTTAACATTGAATTTACAAAAGAACGGGTAATATAAAGTCATATATTATTTAATAACAATGAATATGATTCTGTAATAAGTCAATGAAATTATTTAAATCATTATACAGAAGTTTCGGACACTTACGAAGCAAATTGGACCTAAGGTAAGGGAAATATGACAATCTCATTTTTATCCGATATTGTTATACTTTGGTATTTACTGGGGTGTATTTTATCATCCACATCCATGTTTCCTCAATATGTAATATTTATATCTTTATACAATAGTTTATATCCAATTTTACCCTTCGGTGAGTTTTTAGTAAAAGATATGAAAGGAATCTTTTGTCGTTTTTCGTACGAGGTACTTTTTGACTTTTCCGAAAAAACTACGAGAAGCATGTTTTTTTAACTTATACGACATGAATGGATTTTTAAAACATTATTTACAAGAAGAATAATTTAAAAGTTTTCATGTTTATATTTAATCAACTTCTTTTAGTTTAATGTTGTATGACATGTTAAGAAAGGAAAAATGTTTTTGAAGAAGAAAGGATAGTTTCCTCAAGAATGGAGTTCAAGTGTTTTATCAAAATTATTTTCCATCTAAGATAATAAAGGGTTCTGTTTTTATCCCTATTATTACATTGATTTGATTATTTTGTGATGGAATTATTTTTATGAATTCCTTTATCTTATATGAATTGTTTTATGATGTCATGATGTTTAAGATTCCCATTTTTATTACATGGGTTATGCTATGTTGTATGGTTTATGATTTTGTGGCACACATAAGAATGGTATCATTATGAGATGGGTGGGACATATATCTCCCTCCAATTAATTGGGTAAATATTTTATATCTCATGAGATAGACATGGCTGGAACGGTATGTTATATGGGTTCAGTGAAACAGGACTGAAACGAGGAGTGAACTCGGTTCAGAAAGGGACTTTGTCCACTAAGATAGTCTTGGAAATGAGTCTTGACTAATAATAAATGATTCTATATTATTATGTGTGTATGCCACAAAGTTTCATGTTTTAAGTTATGATTATTGGGGTTTACCTTTCACTACTATGATTTATCCCATGTTATGAAATTATGATTTCCTTTGTAGGTTAAGATTTCCAAAAGTTATGTTCTTATGTATATGATGAGAATGACATTTATTTTGTTTACCCTTACTGAGCATTTGAGCTCACCGTTTTATGTTTTCTTTTCCACATGATATAAAGAAAGGTTTTAGGTAAAAAAAGAAGATCATTATGGGAGATGTTGAAGATCTTTCACCACGATTAGAAGATTATATTCCGAGTTTCTAAAGACACTAAACTATTACGGTCCTTGTGTGTGTGTTTTTGTTATGTACCAAGTATTCCGCAAAAGTAATGTAATGTCCATGTACATTAAGCTACGGGTCTCTACACTCTCATATGAAAGAGATGAATAAAACAACCAAAAAATTATAATGAGTTGTTAGGAATTAAGGCTAGTCGATAAAGCTGATAATGGGCTGTGAATATTCATTTCCAC
Organism: Viscum album; assembly: GCA_963277665.1. NCBI lineage: Eukaryota > Viridiplantae > Streptophyta > Magnoliopsida > Santalales > Viscaceae > Viscum > Viscum album. The sequence goes on from OY728150.1 coordinate 1,849,882,540, forward strand.
ATAAGAATGAAATTAAATATGATATAGAGGATTCAATGAATTGAGAAAAATACAGCTAAAAACATTGACAAAAGGGTATTGAAAACTGTATCAAATATCAACATGGGGAGAAAGGGAAATCTAAATCGATGAAATCCAGTTAATTTAATACACTAAAAAAATCCACAAGATATGATTGAGATTCCTAAAAATTAAATGCATATACGTACCTAGTATAGAACAATAAATGAAAATAAATAGAATAAAAAATTCTGATTCTATTTTGGATCCTTTGTCTGAGGTTGAAGAAGTCCTTCGGTGTTTGAATATTCTCCTCGAACCAATCTCCAAACCATTCTTGAACTAAATGAGTAAAAGGCATCGATTAAGGTCAAGACCTTATCCTTTTAGGATCATGATCCCCATCTCACTCCAATCTACTAAACTGAATCTCATCCTGAGATGTTATACTCAATCTGTGTTCATCTTCATCTCACTGGACGCACTTGAACCACAGATCCAATCTCGATTTCTTGGTTCTCCACCCCACTCGACTCAACCTCGGACTGGTCTTACTATGCTTGGATTACTGTGAATGAAAACTTATCCCCCCTTTCTCCATTCTTCTTATGTTATAATATTTCATAATGTTTTTCATAGTTCATATAGATATTTAATAATATCATATTATGAATATAAATTTTTAATTTATTATATTATACTCTTAATTAAAAATATTAATTATAAATTAATTTATGTTATTTTTTATTAGGTAATATATTTTAATATTTTATTAATAATATAGTCCACATATTTTAGTTTTTCTAAAATTATAAATTTGTTCTGACAAAAAATATTAAATTTAAAATGAAAATTATTATTTTATAATTTTATAAATATTATAATTTTATATTATATTATTATTATTATTCTAATGTATGGCCTTTAATAAAAATATAACTTATAACATTAATGTGTGATTTTTTTAAAATCAATTATTATAATTAATTTACATAAATATAACTATTTATAAGTTATAAATAAAATTTAATTTTTTAAATTATAATTCTGATAATTAAAAATATTATTTCAAAATTACTTTAATTTTAAAATATCATGTTATCATACAAAAATATTCATTTTTGTTGTTAAACAAGTACATTCTATAATTAAAAGGTATAAAATTTTATAATTTTTAATTTATGAGTTTATTACTAATATTATTACTGAAAAATAAAACATTACTTAAATATCATCTTAGTTTAACAATTAATTCCATTAAAAAATATTTATATTTAAAAAGAATCCAAACTTTATAATTTTTGTGACATTTCATTCATTCAACTTAAAATAATTATTCCCTCATAATTTCTATGTCGTAATCCATGAATATTCGAATATCATTTTTTAAAATTAGAATGACTAGACATCCATGTAAACATAATTATATTTTATTTTTAAGTAATATCTTATCATGATAGTTTTATTTTCCTTAAATTAAAACTTCTAATCATCAATGTCATCTATACTGTCTCTTTGATACCAATTATAACAATCTGAACCCACACATCAGGATTGAGTTCATAAAATGATGTGTAATTTTTTTATAAAAGAAACAAAAAAATTAAACAACACTAAATAAAATGATAGACCTTCTTCTGTTCTATTTTATGCAAAATTAAACTCAATCCTACATATTTTCAGAGTTTAACAAAATTAAAATAAATGATATACTTTTCTATGTGTTCACTAACTCCAAATGTGAAGACGTCTATTCATAAAAATTTAAGATAGCTATAAAAAAAATTTAAAACATGGTATGAGAATTAAACTTTCTAGTAAATGGTTTTAAAATTAGTAAATAACAATTTATGAAATCTCCTTTTGAAAAATACATTTTGAACACCATTAAAAACTACCTTCAATAACTGTGATTAAAAATACCTTTTGAAAATATAATTAAAAATAATTAGGTTTTGAAAATACTACAATATTTTGAAAATAAAAATGATCAAAAATTTCATTAAAAATAATCAAGTAATTCTTTTGGAAACAATAAGATATATTTAAAAAACAAATCATCAAGGACACTTAAATTATTAAAGGGTGTCGTGGGCCTACTCAATTGTCGAGGGATGAGTTAATTCCCTAATTCTCTACCATATTTATAGTGTTAATGTTTTGTATTTTTTGAAATCATTTTAATCTTGATTTAAATATACATACATTATTCACTTGTTTTAATACTTTAAAAACATTGAAAACATGTGCAAATAAATTTAAACAAATAACTTAATTGTTAAAGCTTTAAAAAAATTTAGAGCTGCTAAATTTCTCCTCTTTTATACACTTCATAAATACATAGAATGTTATTAACATTCTTTAATTGATGTTTTAATTCATTAAACACGTAATATTATTTCAAAAGTATATTCGTAGGGAAATATGATTTTTTCAATAAACATATATTTACAAATAATAAAAAACAAATGCATTCATGATGTGTAAAGTATTATAGATTATAGAAAAATCATATAACATTTATGAAATTCATGTATGTATAAAGACTTTGTGCACATGAAATAACAACCATTTTTAATTTTAAACATGATCTAAATATTAAATATAATTAAAATAATACCTATGATATATCGCAAGCATTGAGAAATAAATCACCCTTGATAAATCATAAGGTAAAAATAAATACTAGAAATTAATTTTAATTATTATGTCAAAACATAAAATAGATATTTCAGGGAATAGTATATTAAATTTTATGAAATCATTTGAAAAGATATATTAAAATTTCATGAAATGGAAATATAAAAAATACAAAATTTCTTATTTAAATTCATAAATCATAATTCTGAAATTAATGAAATAACATAATATTTTTAAAATATAAATCTCTCTAAAAGGATTCCTTGAAATATAATATATATATATATACTAATTTAAAATAAATTAAAAGTAAATTGAATGAAAAAATAAATTTCATTTCAAATAAATAAATATTTAAAAAATATATTTTTCCCTTAGATAAATTAATTGATAAGAAATTAAATAGGGTATGTTTCTCGTTCGGTTCCACCGTGAAAATAGGAGTGGGATGTGAAATTTTCACTCTATAAGAGATGATTTGAATTTATTTTTATAGATAAAATTTGCGTATCTAATTAACCAATGGTTTTAATATGACATAGAATATAGATTTTTAAAAGTATATCCCTCAATGAATCCATTATTTTGAAGAAAATAGAAATCAAAAAGATTGGTGAAGTGAGATCTGTATAATCTAGTAATAGAATCGAATATATATTCTCTATATAACATGTTGTGTAACTGAAATTTATTAAATCCTGAACTATTTGGGAAATTAAAAATTGATGTTGACACATATATATTTATATCCTCCTATATACACCAGATGCAAAAAACAACCGAAAAAAATCAGAATGAGTGGTTATGATGTATGAATTGCTGATAAAGTTGATAATGGGCAGTATATTTTTATTTACAACTAAGATAAAATTTAATATGATCTAGTGGATTCAACGAATCGGGATAAATACAACAAAAAGATGACAAAAGTGAATTAAAATATATATAAAATAGTGAATTTGGGTGAAAGAGAAATCTAAAATGATGACACTCGGGTAATTTAATATACCGCAAAAAATCCAAAATATAGGATTATGATTTCAAAAAATTAAATTCATAAATGTACTAGGTATATATATACTACCGAAAATAAGCCTAAGTAAAAAAGGAAATTAGCATTTAGATCCTTCCTTTGGGGATGGAGAAGTGCTTTGGTGTTCGAATACTCTCTTTGAACCTCCCTAGAAACCCCGCTTGACCAAATTGATTGAAAACCTTCAATTGAGGTAAAAAAAAATTCATTCTATGATCAAGTTATCTATCTCACTTTGATCCCTCAAATTGAATCAAATCTTATTTAATTCTACTCGATCTGCTCTCTTCCCCTTCCTGATGGTCCCACTCAATCCTAAAATTATAACAACCCAAATTTTTATTAGACACATAAACATGACTTATTAGATAAACATGCACTTAAGTTAACTATGAGTATCTATAAGTCTAGTATCTTGGATAATTAGGAACATTACATAAAATATTACAACATAAAAACACAACATCTTTATTGAAAACTTCTTTTACAAGACCACAACATTCCTTCATACTTAGCATTGCATTGGATAACCAGAGGACATGAATAAGAAAAAGGTATGCTATAAAAAACCATATGGGATTACACAAGGAATAACCTTAATTATATAGTATATTTTAGGTAATAGGAATATCAATGGAGCATAAAAGAAATGTGATAATAAAGGCATGATATTTCATGATTATCATAACATGGAAATGTGGAAACAACATTTAACATGATATTTTCATGAGACATGGCTAATTGCACATGTAGCATGAGTAAACCCTCATTAAACATGAATTACTTGAGTAAACCCACATTTCACTTCAAATAGCATGACACTAATCTTTACCCAATGAATTGGAGTGCTATTAGGGTGCACCCTTCTTAATCATTTCATTCCATGCATAATTATGCCACATTGATCATATAACATGGGTTTATTAAACATCGTAATTTGTTACATGATAAGTAAATGTGTATTTTAGACATGAAACTATATAAGTAAATGGGAATAATGTTTAATACCCTTTAGAAAGAAATGGCCATGGTATTCACTATGCAATGACTTTGGCTTGAAAAATCGTGATGCAATTTCAGAAGCATAACGATGTGACATAAAAATTCATAAAAAATGTTTGATAATAGAGAAAGGGGTATCTCATAATATGTACCTAAAATGGACAGTAGGGGGTCCTATATATAAATTTTCCAATATTTCTAATGGAATTTAGATTCACAATACAACAAAATTTCTTGAATGCAAATGAGGAAAGAGAAACCACTCACGGAATTTCGGCATCGTAACAGATTTACATGGGAGGCATTAAATATAGATTAAGGGGTATACAATCATTCAAACATAAGGATGGAAGTTTGGGGGGGTGAGAAATCATACCCTAAATTTTTTAATTGAAAATAAAATGGTATAACAACATAATGAAATTTAGACAAAAATGAGAGAGGAAGAAATCCCTTACTTGGAAGCGTGATATCAAAGGCTTTTGAGAGGCTTGATAGAGGATTTTGGGAGCTTGGGGAAACATGGTAGGATACTAGAGAGAGGAGGGAAGATTAGCGACACGATTTAATGGTTTTGATTGATGATCAGTGGGTGCTTTGGTGGGTTTATAAAGGAAAAGAGAGAATTATTTATTAATTATGTTATAGACACTACACATTAAACTAATCAAAATCACAAACCATCCCATGATTTTTCCCATGGTTTTTTCCAAAGGTGAGTGGAAAAAATTATTTTATAAGGACAATGGCCAAACTTATTAAAATTTTTGTCTTGCTTATGTGGAGGTGAGTCACACTCTCAAGGAAATCATTTTAAATTTTAAAATGTTTTATTAGTCATGGAGTGTCCACTAAGGCTTTGTAAAATAAATTAAAAAACACTAAAATCACATAATTTTTAAGGTATAACATATATTGGCCTAAAAACCCCTTTATAGTATATTTTAGATCACTATTGGGTCATTATGATGTCATAAAACACATTATATATTTAAACGGTATTTAATTTTTACAGAAAATTTTGATTGCCTCATAAAATTTTGAAACATTCACCGCTGTATAATTTTGACCTCTTGATTCCAAAAATAATATAAATATTATCTAAAGAATTTTATAAATATTTGAATTTCTCCTTTTAAAATAAAAATCGGAATTTATTAAAAATTCATGGATTTTGACAAAAATTGCTTTCAAACCTTAATAAAAATTACAATAGTAGTCTTAAAAATTAAAAGTTTATTTATATTTAATAAAAATTAATTTAATAATATTATTATATTAAATTAATATTTTAGTTAAAAAATACATTAATTCATCCAAATATATTTCTTAACTGAATTTATATATTAAATAAAATATCATTTGGGCTTTAAAAATCATTCACAAAGTAATAATAATAAAATGAATGTGTATTATCTATAAATAAACATTGCATATAATCATAGTACGAGGATCTTGTTAAATAACCCCTTATAACACCCACATAAGTCCTAAGGGTATGGTTTGTGATGGTGAAAGAATTTTGGGGTGGCTCGGATAACATCGCTCTGGTGGTAGTATCTATCAACTTCCACTTCTCCTGTAGGCAGTTTTTTTCAAGCTTAATATGTTGAAGCTCAGCTTGGACTTGGTCAATAGTGAATCCTAGTGATGCTATATCCTTTACAAGATCCAAAAAATGGGTTTTGTATATTTAAATTCTTCCGGATGGGGTCATCGCTTCCTTTGTCTACGTAAATTGTATTTTTTAAAGACTTATATCTATTCTAATAATATGATCACTATTTGATAGCTATATTAGCAATGGTAACAATTATTAATGGTATTTTAAAATCCTAAAACATAAATTTAATTCCCTAGTAACTCGTATTTAATTTTTGAATCTTAGTAAAAATCATTAAATAAATCATAAACAAAAAATAATTCATTGTTTATTAAAGAAATACATTAATAAAAATACATGAAACATCCCCTCATACTAGGAAGATGGTAATATTAAACCTATAACAATCGTTAAAAACAAATAATGACAACTCATAATACTCAAGATGAAGAAAATATCATAGCTTGTGATTTTGGGATCTTCCTTGAATAGAAATCCAACGAGGAGAATAAAGGTATGAGCATAGAGGAATGTGAAAACCGGCATCGTACTTGCAGGCGAAAGATTTAAAAAAATTATGATATAGTAAAATGAGACATTTTTCAAGAATACATATTTATACATAAAATGAATGTTTCATATAGTCGTTTATTTAAATTTTAAATAAAATTTTAATATGTTAAAATAATAAATAAAAAATATATATAACTACTACACAAATATATATGTATATATTTGTGTGTCTTGTAGTGATAAATTATCATTTACAAAGGGTTTATTAATGTATATCTTTATGTAAATAAAATTTTCAATATCATGGAATATTGATGTTTTTCAAGATATTTACATACAATAGAGTATCATAAAATGAAGTTTTAATGTTTATATTATTTTCAAGGAATATACATGTTTATTTACTACTTGTTAGAATTTCTTATGAGACAATAATATATATATATAACCTACATAGAAACGAGAAAAGAAATGACATGTATTTTATGAAGGAATAATTTTTTCAAAACTCATGATTGTGATTATTATCATATGCATATGAAAAAATCATATGGATAAAATATGAATAAAAAGTATTAATGAAATTGTGGAAAAACAATATATGATTATATTATTAAAATAAATTGAATATAAAGGCGGTAGTAATTAGGTATTTAAGAAAATGTTTTTGATTTCCAAAAAAATGGAATAGATAATCCAAAAGAATACTTTTTACTCAAGATAATCGTGACATTATTGTCATTTTAATATATTATTTATATTATTAAATACAACCTTTAAATGTAGTTATGAAAAATAATATATGATACAATCTGGAAGGTGTTAGTCAATAAATATTAATGAAACATTATCATATTATATATATATATATCATCTAATTTTTTGTGGTGATGAAAAATAAATCACATTAATTCATAGAGGTGGTAGTCCATGCATACATAAGAATGTTATTATTATTTTTCATTGAATGGAATGAGAATAAATTAAAAGATATATTAAATTTTCATAGTGATAAACTAGTGTTTAATATAAAAAAAATTAATTCCATCATTATAACTGGTCATGTATGGTGATGATGGAAAAAATTATTTTCCCTACAAGGTGGTAGTCCTTCATGCACACAAATGATATATTACATTACCATTTTATAGAGGTTGGAGATATATATCATATTTTACATTACCATAATAATATATCAACATATAGAGGGTATTATTCTTTTTATTTTATCATGTTTAAAAAAAATTATGATGGAGAAACATAAAGTAAAAATGAAATTCTTGGTTATGAATCGTACCCCTTCTCCATAAAACCTCTTTTCCATACCACCTTAAGACTGTTATGATTGGTATTTACAATAAATAAGGAATATAGAACATAGTGTATGATTTTAGGATTGATTTGGGTAGAGATTGGATGAGACAACTAGTATATGAAATATAAATTAATGTGATGAAGAGATTCCCTTTTATAAGAGAGTGGAGCGACACTCTTGTAATTTTAGAAAATAAAAAAAAATAAAAAATTATTTTTAATTTCAAAAATTTCAAACCTAATTTATTTCCAATATATAGTGAGTATGTTTAGAAAATGTATCTTTTGATGAAAATTATACATTTTTGCCTATTTTTTACCATTATCATTTGTTTTTTACCACTGATTAATACCTATCACACTTATCGTGTCAACAAATATTATTACTCTTTGATTGTCATGATAGTTACAATAAATTGAATAATATTCCCTTAATTATCCATGGAAGATATTTTCAACCATATAAAAATCATTTGGATGAATCTGATGATTTTAATAATTTCATATCATTTAATAAAATATTAAATATTATAAAATATTATTAATGTTAAATTTTAAAACTATTCATTAAATTTTCCATGATAACATCAATAAAAAAAATTTAAAACAGTTTCTCAAATAAATTTCCTGATATATTCATCTAGTAATTTCATGATTCAAATTACTAATCTCAAATTATGTTACTTTAAATACTTTTAGAATCAATTGATTCATTTTATAACTAATTAAATATTTAGTACTTCAACATTGCAAAATAATTTAATGTAAGTATATCTTCAAAAAAATTGAACATAAATAAACATAATAAATATTAATCACTTAAATTTAAAATTAATATTTATTAACTAACATTTCAACAATTTCTCCCCATTTTACACAAATTATATGTTTTAAAAACAAGAGTGTGGAATTTTTTACTTTTCATTAAATAATATATAATAATAGTCAAAATAAAAAAATATAAAAAACCCATGTAATGAAATTAGGGATGAGTAATGATGATATTTAAAAATAAAATAAAATTTATACATATTTTAGGATAATTTTATATTCCATGTCATATTATTTCTAACCATCAATTTTTTTATTTACCCTTTATCATTGTAAAAATAATTACTATAGTTAGTATACATATTGACTTAAAATAAAAGCCGATAATTTAAAAAATTACTCAGCAAATTAAAAATATGGAATAAATTATTCAAAATTCAAAACAATTATCTGGTTATATTTAATTTGAAATTAATTATGCAAGATTTGATGAAAAATTAATTTTCAAGAAAAAGGATTTTAAGTATAAAATGATGTAATAAAGAATGTAACTATGAGATTAATTTCAAAATCCATAAAAAAGTTACCTTAAATCCCAAGGAATCAGTTATAAAATTAATCCAAACATAATTTTTATTTATAAATAATTTAACTTTAAATAAAAATACTCAATAAAAGAAAGTATTTTCAAATTTTCATCAAAAATACAATGTGTTCTCAAAAATTCTAAAAACTTATCCATTCTATTATTATTTTTATGATTATTTTAAAAAAATTATTTTATAAAATACATTTTATAATTTTTTAACTAATTAATTATTACATTTTCTTATTAAATTAATTAAATGTAATTTTTTTGGAAAACATGTTTTTGAATAATAAAATGACTTTACAAATAATTGATTCGTTTTTCCCAATGAATTAGAAAACAAATTTTTAGTGATTATAATCCTTATACGTATTTCTAATTTTAATTATTCATTGTCATACCCACCAATTTAATGAATATTTCATAATAGTCACTATTAAATATTAATATTTGAAATTCCATTTACTATTTGTGTAGTGTGTGATACACATTATCAAACATAATTCCCCTATTTTAAAATAATTATAAACTTTAGGGGAGGTATAGAAAATCATTCACCAAATTTTGAATGATCAAGATAATGTTAATGGATATAAAATGATAATTCAATTTTGTGTGAAACATTCCACTAATTGATTAGATATACTAGTAAGATTATAATACTTCAATTTGATGATCCTTGTCTAAGTGTTAAGGAATTAAATATCCAACTAGAATATTATTATAATGAAATAAACTTATATGATTTTATTCCATTTCAATATAAAAATTTCATCCCTTTATTGTTTTAATCAATTTCCACTTTTACAATATCTCTTATACAATGAAATTCACATTCAAAAGTATATTTTCATGCCTGATGCACTGAATCCAACTTTTACAATATCTCATAATCTACAAATGGATAAAAAGTTATCCATTATATCATTCGATGTCAACATAACCCAAAATATCTAGGACAATGTATGATATTACCAAATATAAATAATAATTCATATGAAAAAATAAATAATTACTAATAAAATTTGACAATATCATAAAAGGATCAATATATATTATACAATAAATAAATATCATGATTTATAAATTTACTACAAAAACCCAAAAATTAGGGAATGTTTTGTCCTCTTTGGTTTTATATTTATATTTTTCTTAATTCCAAAAAAAATTTAATTGATTTCTCTGAAATAATACATCATGTTAAACCTAAGGGTTTCAAATAACTAAACCCAATAAAACATCTCCCAAAATATCATTTGTCACATTAAAATCCTATAATATATATAATTAAAAGTGGTGAATATACATTTCAATATATTAATGACCTTAATCATATAATCATTTTATGGTATGTAGAAATCTAAATTTAACCTCACATGAGAGCACCATATTATCAAATGTTATCCAAACCCTGATCTGATTCCAAGGATATCAACCATAAACTAACACTCTATGATCGAGGAAAAAATTATAATCATAAAATTAATGCCATTCATATGGATACAAATGAATAAAAAATTAGTGATTTAAAAAAAAAATTGAAATATTTAATCCCTTATATACCCATATTCCTTTTTGGTTTAGAGGTCATTAAATATAATAAATTTGTTACCTATAAAAAACATGTCTTGAGGTTCAACTTTTTCTAATATACCAATATTTTATTATTCATTAATATGTATTCATCATCTCCATCATGAGACCCTCCTATAAATATCTCACATAACATATTATTTTATACCTTGTGGTGAATAAATATATGTATGTCATGATCAAATACTCATTAAGGGAAAATATAAAAATTTACAATTGAATATATTCAGTATGTTTAAAATGATAATAATTTAATGACAACATTTTAAATGTTCATAAAAATTAGCAATTATCCTGACCCAAATTACAAGGTCTAAGACTAAATGAAACATGATCTCAGGACCACCTCCAATTCCACTAGAGGCTTCCGACTAGTAGTAAGGATCTAAGGTGAATACATAGGGAGATGATACCCTCAAAAACAGTGTCAATATAAGAAATAAATAACTATAATTGATAGAAATATAAAATAAAATTATGAGGTATCTAATATAATACCAAAAAGTTGAAATAATATGGAAATAATAGACTCAATAGTGACAATGGAAAAAAGACATTAATTTCCCACTTGGTTGATTTGAAAATTGATATATAAAATAAATTTAAAATATTTTATGAATCCCCAATACCCCTATCATTTTTGTCTCTAATCTCACATTGATATATCTTACTCGATGATTATACTGATACTCAGCCCAACCTCTGAGGGCTTCTTAGGTAACCAATTTGGATAGATACTTGGGGAGGCTATGAGCATGACTTAGTTTGGATCTACCAGTGGGGGAAAGTACCTAACCTTTAAATACATTGAATATTTATGTGATAATAATATAATAAATAAAACTAAAAATACCTAACTATGAATACATATCATAAAATCATCAATCCTCATTTATATAACAAAAACCATTATGTCATGTGGTTGTGCTCTTACCAAACTACCATGAAACTCAGACACACTCACATCAGCTCCATGCTTGATGAATTTAAACAACTAATTTCTAACATATAAACATTGAAATTGATATCCTATAAATAGGTTTGTCCCAGACATCATATTTGGATAAAAAAATACATGTTTAAATCTATTCTAAGACATCTATCGTAGGGGGGGGGGAGTCCATATATCTCAAACCTGAAATGTGCCACTTGAATCATTTAAACTCAATGAAATAGTATAAAACATTCTCGAAAAATACAATAAGAACAGATATTCAATTTAGTTTATCAAAAAACATATGATACATTCATATTAATAATATAGTCCATATATCTAAAAATTAAATCCTAGAGGAAGAATACGTGCAGTAAATTGATACATTGAGACATATAAAACACCATTTCATATCAGAAAATTTTAATTAAATCATCTTATTTCCCTTATTTAGGTACTTCATGATCCTTTATGGGATCATTATTTTCTAAAACGTTTTTTGGGGTACTTATAGGATTATTTGTTGAATTATAGAATCCAAGGGAGTATATATGGTTGGATCACTCTTTTAGAAATCTCTGAGTTTTGTTGTAGAAAACTATGTGACTTATTGTGAGCCAGAAAGCGGGAGGGTGATGGTTTGTTTCAGACCATGAAGCCTTCCTAGAAATTTTGTGTCCTTCGATAGTGGTAGTTTCACAAATAAAATACATAAATATAAATGTGCAACCAAACCATGCACCCATTCCTGAGACATAGATAAGTTTCATATATAGGGTATATGGTTACAACTAACCATGTGTCGCAAATATATAATCATACCAAAATGTTTTTAATCCAAGTAAAAAAGTTAATTAAAATATCAGGACCCCCATTATAACAAAAAATCACCCCCCCATTTTACCATAATGAAATTCGATGAATTTTATAGGATCTCTAGAGGTCATCGTGGATCCTAAAACCAATGCTGTTATAAATCGACTTGCCAATAGGGGATTTTATTTTTCTCTAATATGTGATATCTCCCTTAATTCAGGTAATATTTCTTCCTTAATTCTCTCTATTTTAGGTGGGGTGAATTCTATTCATGTTGGTAGATTATGTCTTTCATTTTATGGATCTTTTTGTGATGGTTTGAAAATATAGTGATTTATTTCGAGATCCTCCTCACCTTCATATCTCTTTTGGCATTTCCCCATGAAAATGTGTATTTATATGATTGTTTTAATAATAATAGGTGGTTCCATAAGTATTTACCCAATAATTGGAACTATAAATTTTTTTATTTAATTTACTTGAGTTTTAAATTTATTTATATTACATTAAGTTCAGATGATTTGAAGTTTTATTTAAAAATGGACAAGAAATTGTGAAAAAACCCATTTTCAGTTGAAAATAAATTACTGTTTATTTTTTAAGAAAAATGATGGCATGAAATGTTAATTTAATTTAAAAAATGAGTTGATATAGATTTATGATAAAATTTATTTAAATTGAATGATTATATGAAATCCATGGGTTTGATTGAAATCCACATTCTAGTTTTAAAATTAAAAAGAAATGTGAAACATTAAATAAGTAATTTGAAATATTAATTATGATTTTATTTTATATGTTTAATTTTATCATAACTTATTGATTTTATAATTAAAGTACATTGGAGACTATATAGATATTTGGTTACTAGGACATGAACTCCATGACTTGGACTCTGAAGAAATAGATTGACGAAGACAACTCAAACTAAATCTAGTTTAGAACGATTGTCACTAATGGGATGTTGAATGATTGTACTCATTGCTTGATGCCTAGGTATTTGTGATGAAATAAATTTTTTTGTGATTTATCATTGAATAATTATATTATTCGAGATCTTATACCTAATAGAACTCATATAATAAAAATAATGTTTTTTCTTTTTCTGGAAATGATTAAGCATTCAATATTTCAAAGAAATTATTTATTCTCTCTATTTGTTTTATATAGAGGGTTTCATGTAGGATAGTTATGAAATATCTTTAATATACTAGTATTTAAATAATTTTATGAATAAAAATATGAAAATTTTATTACACACATTTCATTATTTAATTTGAGTTGATTAGTGGTTCGATTTCTATTGAATTGACTATAGAACATTGGGTGCGACCCTATTGGGAGGAATTGTTCATGAAATAACTTTTCATTTGATTATGTATAGATATTTTTATTCCTTGTCTAGGGAATGGGAAGGATCCACTTAGAGGAGACGGTTTTTCTTAATCCATGGGGATTTAGATAGATGGTGGCGACTGGTGGAGTCCTTCTCCACTCATTTTACTGGTATTCTATGAAATTATCAGGATGAATTGCATATTTTAAATTTTATTATGTTTACATTTGTATGTTTATTCAGCTTCACATTTTATTTTTCTCTTTGGGGACAATTTTTAATACTTGTATGTTTTTTTTTCAATTGTTATATCATGATGGTATCACTTTTGGAAGAAACTACCCACATTAATTTAAGGCAAGATGATATGTTCTAGCTAAAAACCCCTGGGGATTGGGAACAAACCTTAGGATATGACATCTATATTAGGTATCATTATACAATTTTATTTATAATTTATTATGAAAAAATTATAAAAAATGAGGTTAAGTGTATTTCAATGATGTTTAAATGCAGTTTGAGATGTATTGGTAGTCAAGAGACATGTTTTTTCAAATACAGGAGGTAGTTTTGAGATAATGAATTTCCCACTCTCATTTTTATAACCCTTAATTCACTATGGTTATTTAGGAAAAGTTTCCTTATAAAAAAATTTCTATCATTATTTTATTTCCCTAATTTTGATCATTGTTTTTTGAAATCCTATAATATTAAATTAATCTTTTTTTTGAACTAATATCATTATAATTCTTCATTGGGTTGAAAAACAATTTATTCTTGTTCATTTTTCATAAATTTATATATATTTTTCATAGTATTTGACTTATGATATTATGTCTTAATAGGCCATTGTTTGGAGCTACTAGTAAACCATAACAATGTAATTGTACAGTTATCCAGAATATTGCTAAGATAGAGATGATCAATTTCCACGAATTAGGGAAGATATATGTTCTATTTTAGTATCGAATAATAGAAACTGGAATAGAGAATCTATATAATACTCTGAATATTTTCATGAATTAAAACTACTAGATTTCAATGGCTAGATTAATCCTCAATAGATCGATGATTTTTTGCAATTATTGTGTTAATTTTTGTGTTCTTGGAATTTCTTGATTCAATAATAATGATGTGTCATACCATCAATTTAAAAGGAAATAATAGTAAATAGTGGTAATCGATGGTATCATAGAATAAAAAATTATGGAATTTAATGTAATAACATTATATTACTTTCTATTGAGTATTTCTATCTAAAATCCATGGTATTTTAAATGTACATAGAGTTTACCAACATCTAGAAGGGTTAAAGTTCCATGAATTAGTATAAAACTAAATTTATAATTTTTTTAGTTTTTTAATGAGGTATGAATGATGAGAAACTAAAGTCTGTATTACTTGAGATGGGTCTTCAACATAAAATCCTATGATAGTTTCTTTTGCAGAAACTCACATCTTATGTAGACATATTTGATGGAATGTTGAGGTCTTAGCATGACTTGAATGATATGTTAGGGTTTATGGGTGTTCCCCTTACTTCCATTGAATGTTTTATTAGTTCAATTAAATTATATATAAATAATTGTGAGTCTTAGGGAGTTCTTTGATTAATAAAACCATCCAATACTTCTACATTTTTAGGAATAGATTGTTTGATATTCTTCTTGTGTAGAAAGGATACGAATTAGAAAACATTTTGTTCTGAGGAACTAAATATCTATAGTCGGTGTAGTCACTCAGACACCAATGTATGTTATTACAAATATTTTATTCTCCATGATGTGTCATGGGACCTTCATCTCATAAATATACCAAATTTAAATCATATGTTTCAATAACTATGGGGTTCTTTCCACATCAATCTTGAAAAATGCTTCTCCATGTAATGGAATAGTCACAAGATGAAGCTGATGTTAGTCTAGTGATTATTAGAAGAACTATAACTATAGATTCACCTTTAGTTATACCTATATTTTATTCTACTACATTTCAGTCATTCATATCAAATCATGTTGTGAATTTTCTAAGCCATTCAATGGATATTTTATTTTACATGATGCATATTTGTGTGACACTAAAAGAAAAGGGATAGAATGGTATCTTATGAACCTTTATTGCCTTCACATTATTATTTTAGAGTTTTCATATGAATTTAAAATTCATCACTAAATTCCCTTTAAATATTTCTTGTTATGGATTAGTTTATTTCTCATAAGGAAAAACTGATTGATATCTTTTTCATTACCATTTACTATGCCCAATGTGGCGTGATATGTTTTTCTGTGAGAAGGAGATGAAATAACTTATATATATAGAATTTTTCATTTATATTTTGAATGTTTAATATCATTTTTTTCCTTTCAGCATGGAGTGTAAGTCATTAATTTGAGATCTCCCACCAGTTTTTATCATGATCTCGGATGTGTTTCCATCTTATTTACAAATCTCTTCATCAATATGTGACGTAGATTTTAACACTAATTTAGTACCTGGTACTTATCATTTTTTATCCTTAATACTATATAGAACCATCTCTATTTCATGATCCAAATACTATGTTTGATGATTTTATGGAAAAATAATAAATAACTAAGTGTGTCACTAATGGTGAAATCCATTTTTTAATTAAATATTATTAGACACATGAATTCAGTATTTATTAATAAAAACTTACTCGAGTTATAGAGTAGAAAAAGTATATATTTCCATGGATAGAAGGTTTGATAAGTCTTTTGTGTTGTTTGAAGTCGTTCCCAATGATTTTTCTTTAATCTAGATATCAACAGTTTAGAAGTAATGAATATGACATTTTAGAAACCACTTTCAGGTGTAGGTGGGCCATTATGAGTATCAGGTAACTTATTTTCAAATAAACATTGTTCATTCTATTTTATGGTTTTTAGGAAAATTATATTCCCTAATTATAATGATTTTATCGTGGTGTTTTCTTGGATAACATTTTGGATAACTCTAAAACTAAACGAGACTATGTCTGTCATGTGAGAGTAGTCTTAGGAATAGTGAGTGATCATACCTCATTTATTTAAAAGTCATGGGTGTGATAAAATTATTGGTATCATTCAATATTTTTAGGATTCATATCTTCATGGGCTTATAAAAGAATTACAAAAGGTTCATTAGGTATTTCATGAAGATAGATTCTTGAATAACCACTCTCTCTCAAAAAGTGGATAAGTTATTTTTGTAATAAATAAGTTTGATTTCTTTTTAGGACATGAATATTAATTTGACATCTATGTTAGTATCAAATAATTAAGTGTCTTTTAATGGATATGTGGTCTTTTCAGATGATTCTGGTTCGTGGTTGGGTTAAATTCTCATGCTGGATAATCACGTAGTGGCCCATGGTTCTAGATAGTTGTAGCCATAAGAGAAGAACTATCCAACCCATGATCTTATTCTCACTATCATGATACTTGATAGGAATAATTGGATACACTAACTATTTATAGAATGTTTTACCATTTATTATAAAGATAATATCTTGAGATATTTATTCACTCAAAAATATTTGAACCTCATATAGAGATGATGGCTGTAGTATAAGGAATATTTATATTTAGACATAACATATAACCCTATTAATATAATTCCATAGTTGATGTTCTAATACAAAAACCTAAATCACATGAAAAAAATAAAAATAAGCATGAAATTTAATGTCTCTCATTCCTCATATGTATTTGGGAGTCTGGATGAATGATACAAATGTTATTTGATGAATGTTTAGCTGAAATCCAATATTGTTAAGATGGTTCTTCCAAAGAAGCAACATAATAGTGAATTATATGGAATTATCCACTCCGTTTTTGGTGGGGATACCATTAGTGAGTGCTTATTGTCCTCTCAGGTTTTTTAATGATTCTAGAACTAGTACATTTTACCTTTTTCCACTAATAAGTGTTAGGATTTTGGATTTTCATAATTCATATTGGGCGGTGAACCCATGTTCTGTGATGATAATATATAATATTTGGATAGGATTATTGTTTCTAGGTATGAGGTGAGAGATAACTATATTGTTTCTCATTGTTATACCCATTAAAAGGTCATGTTCGAGCACTATAAGCCTTCAGGACTACCTCAACACCAGCCTATTTAGACATAGTTGTGGGAAGAGGACTATATGAACAATGAGGTTGGGTTTCCACATAACCCTTAAGGGAAAAACATGATATGTGTTTTTATTAATCTAATGACATAATCATACCACATAATTCCCACTAGTGTTATAACCAATAATGAGGAAATGAAAAGATAATATGTGTAATACATTGTACGATTTAATGGAGTTCATTCTAAAATAGTATTAGAGAGGGATCCTTAATTTACATCTCAATTTTGGAGATGCCTCTAAGTGGAAATTAAATCCAATGATAGTTTGATCATGTAATATCATCTAAAGAATAATTTATAGACATAATGATGTATATCAATTCATGGTGACATAATTTTTGTTTACATTATTGACTTTTTTAGAGCATGGGATATCCATTTTGGTGTGATAGGATTTTCATATAATAATTATCACGACCCCGTAATCTCGAATGATTATTTTGTGTCATTGTGGATATCCTATCAATTAGTCAGAGATGTGTGAAGCTTTAATGGTTAGACCAGACTTTCGATAAGTGGTGAAAATTAATTTTTAGTTTATTTATTAGAGGATGGTAATGTCATATATTTTGGTTCAAATACTATAACGATCATTGATGTAGACCATTGTAGTTATGAATTGATGAATATGTGTTTTTTAGAGTTTCACCTCAATTGGTTTAGTGTTGTCTTGGATAGTAATGTTATAATTCATTATGAATTTATGGACCTTTTGAGATTGAGGAGTTGGTGAGAAACATGTCTTACAGTTTATTATTTTCTCTTATGTTGACATTTATCCATAAATTTTTTCAATTATTGCTAATTAGGAAATATATTTCCAATCCTTCTCGTTACATGATATTGGAATACCTTATCATGGAACCTGATTTTTCTATAACATATAATCTTGTTGGGATTGTTTCTTTTGAGAAAAATGTACTTAATGGGATGTTGCAACAATTTTTCTAACCACTGTGGTCACATGGATCCAATTCACATGATACAATAGAGTGGAGGGGATTGATGAGATTTTATTATATACATTTATATGACATGGATTCTTATTTATAGGAAATATATGATCATAATTTTATTACAGTATTGGGGGTGTAACATCATGTTTCATGTTTTGAGGTTCTTCTTGACACATGTTTTTATCTTTAATTGTTGTGTTTTGTTTTGCATTTGTTTTAGGATATTTAAAAAAAATGTAGAATCCCATTTATTTATGAACGGTTGGTTCTTGTTTTTGGAAATATGTCAGATTTTAACTAAAAATACAATTCACGCTATTTGAAGCCACTGGGGGGACCCAGTTGGGTTCAAACCATTTTGATTTTCCCAAAACCATGTTTACATTGATAGTGGGGGGTTCAATATTAGTTCATGGTTAAAAAAATGAGTAACCTAATCGAGAACCCTTTCTAGTGTCCCGGTATGGGTATATGGATAGGACACACAATTACTAATAAATGATAATGAAAAACATGTTCACATGGATTTTTAATCCCATAAAAAATACAATAAATATCATAGGAGCCCTATTTTATCCTATAATCATGCCATATTTGACCATTAATCAATTCCATTTATATTGTATTGTCTCTTAACTATTTCTCTCAAGTAAGAGAGTAGTGATTCCAAATATCCTTTTTAGATTATATCATGGTATTAAAGGGTCATATTTTTATGGTCTGATAATTTATAGATTTATTCCTAGATACTCTTCTCCTTTGTCTCCCCATTTGAAATTTCCATTAATAGTGTTGATTTTTTTGGTCATGAGATTAATAGTAGGTTTTTAAATTATGATTTAACATCCAATTGAAAACCTTAATATTTAGATTTAATTGAATTGTTTTTTCAAATGATTTTAAAAAACATGATAGTTTTTCATTTGAAATGTGATTTTAAAAGGGAATGAAAATTTTGAAAACCCCCAATTTCAATGATATTGTTTTTGGTGTATAAATTAGTATAAAAATGGTTTTTTAAAATGGGTTGTGATTTGATTAAAGAATTTAATGAAATATTTTGAGGAAATGTTCTTTACATTAATTCGTATTTGAACTAACATAACTCAAGGAATATAATCATTATGATTTTTTCCTTAACATTATTCTACATAGAATTGTTTAGAGAAATTATTTAATCATTAAATATATTTTATATAAAATTCCAATTTTATTCTATTTTTATATACCATCCATGAACTTTTGTTGAATGTTTTTTTGATGTAAAATATGATAATGTTATTCCATAAGTCATTTTTTAAAAATTGAAATAAAAATGTATTAATTTTAATAGAATTTTTTATAAAAAACTTGGTGAGTTCATATTAGGTTTTTTGGCTCACAACCCAAAATTTTCATAAGCTGTTATCATATTTTATTGTTCATGATTGAGGGAATTAGAAATCATAATTTAGAGGTGATTGTAATTCTTGGACCATGCGAATCTATTGTGATAGTGATGAAAAGTTGATCTATGTAACATTTTTTGAACAACGATTATGAGAAGTATTCATTATGGATGTTGTGTGGTCCAAGGGATTATTTTACCTTGATTTATTTATGAATCTACTTGTGGTACTTTTCTCATTATGGAGTGTTTTTTAAAGAAAATATTTTTTTATTTTTATTCATTTCCTCTTTGGATGGATAGGAATATGGAAAAAATTAATCTTATTAATGATTGAAATGATGAAAAGTTATATTTCCACCTTCTAGGGATCTTGAATTACCTTTAGGATATGTCTATGACTACTCGGGTTTCAGTATACCATGGTATTTGGGCTGGTCCATGATAGTAAAAATCATCTAAATACTCATGAATTCAACACCCATCATACTTATAATAATGATAATGATAAAAACCATATCCATGTAATCAAGAATATTCCTTAGTTTGTTACACATACCCACCTTGAGAGAAAACATCAACATAGGTCTCATAGTAAAAGTATATGGGAAGTACATAGCAAGGAATGTGTAGTCCAACCTCAATCATTGGTGGATAGTAAACTACTCATCATAAAATTTCCAACATTTCCATTAGCACCTTGTATATTCCATAAGAAAATAAATTTTACTTGTTAAAACATTGTATAAATTTACTAATCAATCATACCACTAGGGAATTAAATATAATTGATTGGATCAATAAATTAAAATATACACACTGTATTATAAAATATTTTCTAGGTTTTTAAGGAAACTCTTGGTCATCATCCAAAGGTTGGTGCGACCATGAATCAAATTACAATTATCAAAGAATAAAATATAGAGGTTTTTACAAAAAACACAAAACTAAAAATAATCCAACTTCCAACCATGTAATTATCAATAGTGTTTTCATTTTTTTCAAAGTCTATTAATCCACTATTAATCCCCACGAGGCCTTATATGTGGCCAAGAATTCCAAATAATTATTTATAACTCAATTATAATTAATTAAAAATACTAAAATGAATTTTATATTTAATAGATTATGGTATACATGGTAATGGAATTACCAAATATCTGTTGTTAACTCCTTCCTTCTTTTCCTTTAATGAAACAGAACAATACCCAATGCATTATAAATTGATTTCCAGCTCACCCATTATATAATCTATATCAGGGATACCCATAATCACGAGATATATAAGGTTTACTCACAATAATCACTATATTTGAACTAAAATACATTAATATAACAAATTGAGGCTTTCATTTTCAAAATAATAAATTTAAATATAACATTCATTCCTTTATAACACGATTTACCAATAGAAAAAAAACATGTTTCTTAATAATATAATTAATTTAAACATTTCATTAAATTTTCAAAAATAATATATATGGTATCTCAAAAAAATATTATTTTTCTAAAATAATCTTTAATGGATGTAGTCAATTATGACAACCCTTTCAAGTAACACATTAGTAATTTCAATAAAAACATTAGAATATAATATTTCATTTCAAAAAAATTTAAAAAAATTCAAAAATTATGTTGAAAATTATTTTCGATGAATATTAATATGGAATCATGTAAGGGGATATTATATGAATGGAATATTTGTGATGGTAGGAAATTTTTTTTTCTTAAAAGATAAATATATAAAATGTTTTCCAAAATTTTTAAAGGGATTCAAAAGCAACCCGTTATTGAAAAGATAATAAATTTAATTTAATAAAAATTAAACGATTTTTAATGATAATTGGAATTATTTTAGAACACATTAATTTATTAAAAAGAAAATATCAGAAATAAGATAATAATATGGGTGAACAGATCAATTTGATGTAATTAAAAACAAAAAAATAAATATTAAAAATGTATATGTCGTTTTATAAAAAAACATAAAAATGACCATCATATGGAAAATAAAATTAAATGACTATAAACAATGTCATTCCCTAATACATAAATATTTAGTATATATAAAATATAAATTAATATATAATAAAAATACAAACATGTCTCTAAGATGTATTTTTGAGTTGAAAACCCCTTAAAACATTGGTAATGATTGAATTAAAATAAATTGACTGATTTAATATAAAATTACTCAGTAAATAACATACTTTTCATGAATTAATTTTCTAAAACAATTTATTGGGAAATAGTTAGACCATATAAAATAACTCATGGTTATAACATGAATTATTTCACAAACAATTGAAATTGAGATAATAAAATCTTTTCAAAATTTTTTAACTTTCTATCTAATACCTCACGAAAGAGGGTATATATGGATAATTAAATATCAATTTTAAGTATTAATTCATGAAATAATATCTCAATATTCATCGTATAATCCTAATAAAAATATGTACATTGATATTACATGACATTTCGTAGAGAAATAGTATTTTTGTTTAAAAATCGTTATAAAGATCATATAATTTTTGTTAGAATTAATCAACCATTGGAATATTAATAGGGTAAATTATTCATATAGGTTGAACCTTTGTGTGTTCTAAAGCTCATGGTGCGTAAATGAGGGATATAGTGGATATGGAGGTATCTAGATTCTAAAATTAGGAACCAATAAGAGTTTGACCTCATGAAAGGTTTGCTTCACAACATGGGTGGTAGACCAACTCATATCCAATTGAATCATTAATATAAGAGATCTAATACATGAGTTATCATCTACATGAGAAATCATCTAAATGGATAGACTATATATGTGAATCTAGTACATGTCGATAATATCTATGTGAACTGCCACATTGATGGATCAACTTTGTTGAAGGATCATCTACATTACAAAAATAGCTACGATAATCAACTACATGTCTTGATTTCTTATATGGAGAATTGGACATTATGGGGAATTCAGTTACGTGGGGAATTGAATTATGTGGGGAGTTTGGATAAATTGAGGGGTATTCTACATGATAGATCTACTATGTGAAAATAGATATGTGGGGATTTTAAATACATAAAAATTTCGTCTATGTGGGGATTTTTCCTATGTGTAATGACATACATGGTGATTTCCTCTATATTTTTGAAACCTACCATGATGAAAATATTCTCGCATGAATCAGGGGCTTTAAAAGGACAATTAATCAAATATAAATATATACATTATTTTAGGAATATGAATTCCTAATAAATGAATCCTTCTAGGTGGAGTTTAATGAGATATTCAACGAGTGTAATTAAATATTTTTGATCTATAAAAATTGATAATCTCATATCAATCAAGTCAAAAATGAATGTACAACCCTTCATCATTCCTACTTGGGTTCCATATCTCTAGAATGGACAATCCAATACCCTTCCCATAGAGTCATGGAACCCTTCTTTTGATGGATTTAGTTCTCCAATGGTGATCCCATCCTATCTATGACCCCTATGTTTATTGGAGTTAGTCCAATGGAAATTTTTCTTCCAGGTAGGGGATTCATTACATATATTATTTTATTACACGAAATAATAATTTTATCATGTATTAGAAAATTTTATTTAATTTAAATTAACCTAATAATGATTTGATCATATTAATAATTGGTTGGTGGTAGATAACATTATGATGTGATTCATACCGTGATAACAAATTTCTTCTTGATTTTTTAAATTGAATGGTATCTATGTTATTCTTGATAGCATGTCTTATTATTAATTGGATTAGAATTTTTTATTTATTTAATTTTTAAAAAAAGTAAAGATGGGATCAGTAAATTTATAATTTATTTTCCAGAGAATTAATATCCATGATTAATTAATATGAGGAATTTTATAGTTTTAAGGTAACCAAATTAATATTGTAATCAGGAATTATTAAATGTATTCTTTCATTATAATGGAAATTATAAATATTTATAAGAAAGATAACACATTATGATAATGTTTAAGTTTTTGATAAAAATACATCAATAATTTTTTTGATACAATTTTTAATGTTAAGATCATGTCTAGAATTTGATAGCTTATTATGTATTGGTTCCTTAAGTTCGCCATAGTTGGGACTTATGAACAATGAATCAGTTAATTCAGGATGGAATAAAAACCAGTTTTTTAGTAAAGATAACTACATGGATCTACGTTTCCCATCTCTCTGAGAATGTCGAGCTCCATAATACAGGAGTCATGAGACCTCAATTATGTGTGAAGGATGGATTCCTTATTTTAGGGGAAAGATTACCCAATTGAATATTCTTGCAAGTTTCAAACTTCCTGGGTGATTCTCCTTAGACATGACCTTTTATATGTGATGTGATATGGGTAAGTTAGTCCCCGATGTGGTATTATCAGGGGATGGATGAGCTTGTAATGGTATAAGTGATGTGTGTGGGGAGGCCCAGATGATGTAGTAACAGTTGATGAATATTGTAGAGGGATGCATCATGATATGAATGTTGGTGTCTCGGTGGAACATGGGAATACATAATGGTAGAATATGGTATTAACCTTGATGTTATGCTGAGAGCTGTGATGCTTTCTTACGAATCTATTTAATGGCCAATTGCTGGTTTTTTTATTTTATCAACATTCCTTTACCGATTATTTGAGGTAGATAGATGTTCTGGATGGAATTTTTCCTCTTAGAGGTATCTCAGTATCATTTTATTGGTGTTCATAGATTTTATAATGATGATAATAATGAATAAATAATTCATAATCCATGGGGTTCATGTTAATGGAATGAAAATTATGAAAAGATGTTAATATTTAGAAACCCTTCACTAAGTTCGGATTGTTCCTAAAGTGCATGGAAAATACTATGAAAGTCAATGTAATTTAAGTTATAATAAATCTCTTAGATAAAAAATTTATAAATAATGAATTAACTAAAATTTAATTTTTTTCTAAAATTAAGAATGAATTTCATAATTTTTCTCTTATATTATTGTATGATTATATTATATCTGATCATATCTAGGGATGTTGGGAGTTCAATTAATGTTAGTGGTAGTTGAGTCTAGGACTAGTTTTTCCCCATATTTTAGTTTTGAGATATATTATATTCTATATATTTTGTGATTTTATACGATGTCCCACCCTATTCGATTACAGTGACTGACACCTAGTTGACTCTTGTAATGTGTTTTCCCAAACATCCTGATGAGCGGACGGATAACTGACTACCACCTTTAGTCCAACTCTCTTTACATGGTAGTTTATTGTGCTAGTAATCATCACAATTAGTTTTACCATATATGTGTGTAGATATATATTACTTATGTTTTATTTTCATAAAAAATTATTTCTTGATATAGAATTAGGAATTATTATTGGTATAACATTAATAGGATATGATCATTTGAGGTACTTACTAGGTGTAAGGGTTATGATGGATTGTTGCATAATAACTTAAATATGATTCACATGATATAGGCTTTGTTGGATCCCAGAAACTACTTGGATACCATATACTAATATGTGTATGGGATTATTTGATGATGTGATGCATGAGGTCCATATTGTGAGGACTTTCTCCAATTTCTTTAGGAAGGATTAATTTGGATAGAGATGGATTAGGATGTGAAACATTGGGGTAGTGAATAAAACCAGTGAGGAAGTGAGAGTGAGGTATAATTTATTTTTCAATATTATATTATATTCTCTCTTGAATTTGATACCAAGAGGTATTTTTCCCGGATGAGGCTGGGAATAATGTATACCTATTTTTGTGATGAGTTATTTTCACTCTTTTCACTTTGATTTAGCATTCCCACTTTATCATTTTCGACTGGGGCTCAAGGAATGATCCAATTGAGTACACTATTATGCTCACTCAACATACATATAATCCTTTTTTGGTTATAAAGTCTTTGTTGGAGATCAGAGTGTATATTACTATCTCAGGGTATTTTTTGGGCTGCTAGGATTTATAGTCACTATCGTCATGACCATTTGGTAGTTGTAGTTTTCCTTTTAGTTGTTATAATAACATATGAAATTGAATGTTTTAACTTTGTATTTAATTATATATATCTGATTCTGTGTTAATAGGTTTATCTATCTTATCTCCATCTGCATCATTTTGTTATTGAGGGTAATGCCTCCCAGATGTATTACACTATATGAAATTACATATCATGCTCTTGTAGCCTTTATTTTAGAGGTTTAGGGACAAGGAAAATTTCATTGGTCATGTTTTCTAATAATAGTTTTGTCCACTAAATCACTATTATGTGTCCATTTACATATTTTATGTCCTAACCCTCCATTCACCATTGTGCTAGTCCAGGGTAGGAGAGGCATCACATCGCAATATGAATTAAGTACTGAATACGATGGAAATGGTTCAGGGAATTAATTAGAGGATAAAGGAAGTTCCAGTTCATCATAAATCCTATTCCAATATTAGGTGGATACCTCTCTTTTTTTATCATTAGGGATCATTTTTTATTGAAGATAAATCATCTCTATGGGTAGAGAACGTTTGGTCACATGATTAAGCATTCTCCCTGATTTTTTTGGCATTCAAATGGTTGGATCATATTTGATCGATGGTGTATTGGATAGCACTTCCCCTGAAGGTAAGATTATTACACAACGATTTTCATGTGTTATAGCTAAATTTTTATCTTCATATTGAATTTCATGTCTTATATTAGGGAAAGGAAAATTTTGGTGAGTTGAGACATTATAAGAGTGTCATGTGAAGATCCAAGACCATCATAAAAATGTTTTTTATGCGCATGTTATTCCATTGGTTTGTGTCTTGTGGCGGTACAATGGCATGGAGGAGGGTACATGGGAACCTGGTTCATATAGGAAAACATAGTACCCTAATCAATTGATGTTTAGATCATATCATGTAATATTTTCTTATTTTATGTATATTGGCCATTTTAATGTATGAGATTGTTTCATCCAGTTCTTCGTTTCACATTTAAATTCATTCGGGAGGTATCACCACCGTGAGGGTTTTTAGAGATGGTTATATATATTGAATGTTCCATCTATTCTTTCCTATGAATATGTGGCTAAGATTCTATGATGAAGAGATCCTTATGTGGTATCTCATGGTGTGGAAATTCAGATGAACCCATTTTTTTCTCTAGGGGTATTGTATTGGATTATTGAGGATGTTAATGTTTTGAGAGGTATCTATTATTCGAGATCAGATACATGTTTTACAAACATTTTCATGTTTTAAAGAACATGGTGTTAGGATGAGCGATGAAGTGGGTTTATAGGTGTCTAGTTGCTAAAATATTAAAGCGTTAAGTGTTTAATGTCATGAAAAGTGAGAACCATAGCTTGGGAAAGATCCTCAGTCACGACCACTCGAATCAGATACATGATAGATCAACTACATGAGAAAACATATATACGAGTGATGGAACTTTTGATAGATCATATATATGAATTTGGTATATGGTCATATCAGGTACATGAATTGGATATGTGGATTTACCGGCTAGGTGGAAGGATCAACGATGTGGGAGAAACAAAAACGTAAAACATATATGTGGTTGGAACAACTTCATCGATTATCTAATATATAGTTTGAATATATGGGGAATTTAACAACATGGAGAATTCATCTATGTGGGGAATACAACTATGTGGATAGATAGGCCACACGATTGGTATGATACATGAAAACGACTATGTAGGGCATTTGGATACATGGGTATTTTGGAAAAAATATTTCATTCGTTTACATGAAATGACCTACATGAAGATATCCCCCAGTTTAATAAATATGGAAAAATAGATCCTTCAATAGTGTGAATCAAGGGTATTAAAAAGATAATTCCTGAAGGATAAATATATATATTATTTATCTAGTTTCATGATAATGTAAATGAGTCATTTAACATGATATTTAATGGGATCCACATCAAATAAAAATAAATTGTTTACAATATAGAAAATTCATCACCCTTATTGGTTGAATAAAAAATGAAGTCCGTTCAATTCATTCCAAACAGGTTTCATTATCATGATATAAGAAATTCAAAAACCCTTTCTTTTGAGTCATGGAACCCTTCTTCAAGTGGATTGAGTTTTCCACGAATGATCTCATCTTTTCTGCACCACTTTTTTTGGTTCAGTGAGTCACATTAAGCATATTTATTCTAGGTATGGGATTCATTACTTCATATATTTAATTATATTAAATTGTAAAATTATCTTGTTTTCTCCATTTATATTAAATTAAATAAATCTCATAATAATTTCACAAAATTAATAAATAATTGGTTAGTGGTTGCATGTTGAGGTACTTTATACCACAATATCCTTTTGCCTATGGATTTTCACGATTGTCTATTATCTAGATTATGCTTTTTAGTATATCATATTATACTATGTATTAATATTTTTCCTTGATGTAAAATTTTAATGAATCTAATGATGTAACTAAATAACTGATAATTAATTCTATGTAGAATAAAGAATCATGTTTAATGAATCTGTTTCTTATATTTTGATTATAATAAATATGATATAATCGACATTTTTAATTTAATTTTTTCATTCACAATAATATAATTTATAATGAATATATATCTTCATAACACTTTTTGATAGTTTTGAAATGAAAAGTTATTATTAATGATAAAACTATTTCACTATGTCTGTTGAAACTAGTTTTAATAAAAAGAGAGTGTTTATATTTTCATATCTCTTTATATATTGATTTCATGAGTTTCCCATTGTTATAACTTGTGAATAATGAATCATTTAATTTTATATATAGAAAATAGGTTATTTGATAATGATTACTCCTAGGTATTATGTTTTCCTTCTTCTTGATAAGGTTGACTTCTTTGAGTTTGGAGTCATGAGAGCTCATTCATTTGTGAAGGATGTATGCCTTATTAGGGTCTAGATTTCCTTGTCGTATGTTATTGATTGTTTTCTATTTCTTTTATGATTGTATTAGGATGCGATTTCACAATTATTTGTTATGGGGAGGGATGCAAAAAATGTGATATGAACCTGGGATGGATGACACTTTGATTGATGATGTGATTTTGGAGAGGACGCCCATAAGATATGGCAGAAGTTGATTTTTGTGATGGTGAGATACATCATGATATTCTTGTGGGTTTCAAGTATGGAAATAATGAATAATCAATGGTTTTAAAATTTGATTGTAATGCCCCAACCCTAGATTCCCAGAGTCGGTGCATTATTTTAATACATTGGCATGATTACAAGGAATCAAGTCCCGAAAGACCGATCAGTTTAGAAGTCTTGGAAAGGGGTGAGCTTAGATGATCAATAAGGGTAAATAATTTTGCAGAAGCTATAAAATTTTAAGGAAAGATGTGTAATAAAGACAATATCCTTTTAAACATAAAATTGAACATAATATGGAAAAAATAAATGAAACATTACCATATAAACATGCACATAGATATTCTACTAGTCGAATAATCAAATGTAATAACTAATTTTATAATGAGGGAATGCCTAACGCCGGACATCATTACCATATAGCCAAGGACTTGTTCCAAGACTACAAATAAATTTTTTGTCAAGGCCTTGTGCCAAGACACTAGTTTATCTCATGAGACCTACTAATGCATTGAGGATCTGTAGCAGGCTCCACCCATCACTTACTAAGTCCACTGCATTCTTCATATGAAATGTTTGAAACATAACATAAATATTCGTATTAAAACTATCATACGAAATGTAAATAATTTATCCATAAACCCTGAATGGTATAAAAATAACACATCCACAGTAAAACATATCAAAAATCATTCTATACAATATGGAAGATTTGTATCATAATAAATCAACTTCCAACAAGTTTAAAATCCATCAAAGGATGTTGACATAGATGAAAATTATTTGTAAAACTCTTTGAGAGAAATATCCCTTTATCATGAAAACATTTAAAAGTCACAAAATTTAAAAAGGAAGACATTTATAGAGATTTTTAAATCAAGGTTTCCCATACAACTATGAAACTTTTAAATGGAATTAACATTTTAAAAACATTCATATCAATATAAATAATCCTTAAAACCCATTTTGAAAACATGGACATTAATGAGATTGATTTAGAAGAATAAATACTTAAAACATTTAAATTGATGTTTTTGTATAAATTTAGTTAAAAATAATCCGTTTGAAAACTATTTTTTGAAACATGGACATGGATAATAAATATTTCCCAGTAGATACTTACGTAAAAACAACCTCAGATAATAAAGAGATTGTGAAATTAACCCTTACCTTGCACTTTATATTAGTAGAGGGCACATTTAACCTCTTGTATGATGAACTTAGTATGTTATTAAATTATACCAGAATTATAATAATATTTATGATATCATACATGATTCATTTATGACTTTATACTACCCATTTAATAATAATTTCCATGTTAAATTAATATTTCGAGTAATAATCGCTTTCTTTATCGTGTGTTTTTTAACTTGTTACTCTTGATCGTATCACTTAGATAAATATTTAAATACTTCCAGAATATGAAACATGATTTATATTTCATACATATTTAGAACATAAACATTTATAATATACATTTATGTGAAATGGAAAACACCGTTTATGGAGACGGTAGTCCGTATGTACGCATAATCGTTGTTGCCATTTTAATATCGTATTGAACAGAACTATGTGAATAAGATATATGTAATTACATATACATATATATCTAGTATAATTATTATGTAATATATTACAAACTTAATAATGATATATATTTATAATCATCATTGATTGGTGAATGTGGAAATGAATCTCATCGCGTCATGGAGACGATAATCCGTACGTACGTATGAGCGACAATATCATTATATTGATGGAGAACTCGTATTTAATTGGATGTTATATCATATATAAAGAATCATTAACATGTTATATTTATTATTTACATCAGTTATACTCATTATTATACCCATCCAAATAATGAAGTCTTTGAATAACAAACTACACCACGACGTGGAGACGGTAATTCGTACGTACGCACGTATGGTGACTTTGTCATTTATAGTATAGATAGAATAATGAATATGGTTGTACAAATTTTATAATAACATCACAATATATATAATATTCTGGAGATATTATTTTAGAATGTAGACAAAAAATAAAGCGGAAGTGGAAGAATAAAATAACTTGAATGAGGGTGGTGAAATCATTACCTCTTCTTCGAGTACTTCATTTTGATTTGATCAAATTGGATCCTTAGGTTGGATTTCTGAACAAAGGAATGCCTCTATGATGAATTCAGGATTTTTGGGAGGATATTTGGGCCGGTTTTGTCCGAACCAAATGGATTTGGAGGTGTGAATTGGAGGGAAGGGGAAGTTCCCTTTTATAATAGGGGTGAGGGGCACCTTTGGAAAAACTTAAAATATTATTTTATAATAAATTCATTTTTGGTTTTTAATAGCCAAAAAATGATTTATTTAAAGGTTAAGGTGGGTATGGGTCTAAAACCTCTCAACTATTATTTTTTAGACATGTTTAGGTCACCATATTAACCTTAATGTTTAGATTTAACTCTTAGTCAAATAGTTTGACATTTACCATGTCTCTTTGTATTTTTATATTATATGGTTAATAAACTTACTATAAAATACCAAAGGAATCCAACTTGGTTCATTAATGTCATATATATTATTATATATGTATTTTTATCGAACCTTATATTTTTAGGACTATTATATCAATTAATAATATAATATTTGTTTTATAAACTATTTTACATCAATTTTGACACTATTTTGTATTTGTTTTTTTGTTAAAATCATAAAAATATGATTCATTCAAAAAAAATGATTGAATAAACCCTAACATGTCTTATTATCCTATAAAAGTATTTTAATTAATCAGAAGTCTTGAATTACATTTAGTTGGGTATTTATAATATCAATTATTTTAATCTTTTATTAATATGGTAATTACTGCATCATCATTGTGTCATAAATAAATTATATTATATAATATATAAAAATAATAAATAAAATACCATTATTTAGGAAATATTTTTATCTTTCTAATGAATATTTATAGTCGAATTTATCTTATGTATAACACTATATTAAAAATGTTTTAGTTAAGAAAACTTGAATTTAACACTTTTAACTCTCCTTTAAATTAAATAATAATAAATGTTCTAATCTAATCCAAGGTGACCTAAAGGATCATATTATATTCATAAGGTTTTTTTGGTCGATTTAAACTTATCCAGTATAATTAATACATGTGTTAGGGTAATAATAATATCATTTTTACCTTTAATTACCATATTTACTTTTAATTTTGGTAAATAAAAGTCAAACATTACTATTCACCAAAAACTATTTTTATCTTATTGAAACACATTTTACTTAATGATATCAACAGTGTCTCTCTGATTTTTTATATTCAACTCAATTATGCTGTAAAATCAAGTTTTATGCAAATTTGCAAATGCTCCTAAGAGGTGGGTAAAATACGGTTAAAAGTTCAATAAAATTTTTATATGTCTAGATTTATTATAAAATGACAACAATGAATTATATTGAACTTATATAGGTATTATGTATTTATTTTGACCTAAAATAAATGTAAATAAAATAAATAATTATTTAAACTAAAAGTCGGTTTTAACCAATAACTCAGTGTTTTTCACTATTCATCAAAAATAGAATGTTTTTAGAAAATTACCAACATTTCACCCGGAGCTAATTTTGATATTATGAATTTAAAAATTAATTCTATTTTTCCAAATTTAAAACATAGAAGTTTCATTTAATTTTTTAAAATTAATTCTTTTTGTCAAAACCAAAAAGCGGGTTTTTATGAAATAATAACTAACAAAAGATTGAAACTTGTTTATGTTCAATTTCAAAGTGAAATTATTTAAAATGAATAAAATTGGATTAAATGGAAAAATAGATAATCTATTTATACTTCCTATCCATTAAAATGTATAATTAAACACTATAAATTATATTGATTAAAAAAAAGTTCAGTTAACAAAATGTATTTTTCACTATTCACCAAAATATGAACGTTTTTAGAAAAACACCAATAATTTATTGAAACTAAATTCTTATGTACCAATTATAAAAAATAATTTTATTTTTTCAAATTGAATATATAAAAGTATCAAATATTGGATTTAAAAAGGGTTCACCATTAAAAGGCGCTAAAATTGCATTTTTTTAAAAATTCTTCTTTTATCTAGAAAACAAATTATACTTAAATTATGTATAAAAAAATCATAATATGGATTGTAGAATTATAAGGATTATATAAAGCTCAAAAATCAATTAATATTATTCATAACCACTTTTGAACGGCTACTTTAGTAAGTCGTGGTGCGCATGAACTATGTGTTGCGTGTAGTGAAAGTTATTGAATTACATTGAAGAAATAACATACTATGAAATCATGGGGTGTTACATTCTTCCCACCTTTAATAAATTGAGTCCTAACAATTTTAAATTGTTCTTCGAAAATAAATGGTTAAAAAATATAAAAATACCTTTGTGGAAAACCCACATCAGAAATTGGGTTAATAAAATTTAGTATTATTAAGAGGAAAAGGGGAATGAAAAAGTCACCACCAAATTATGATCTTGATTAGGAGAACATTTGTGGATATTAAAGACACATAATTGGAGGAAAAACATAAATATTTATAGGGTGTAATTGAGGTCATCAGTCAAAAACAATTGTAGAATTGAGGGCCTCAAAGCCATCAATAAATGATGATTTAAAATATCAGCAGTTCAAAAAAAACATAAGGTATTAGGATAACACATTTTTATTACTAATATCTCTTACCTAATGTTTAAGAATTAATTTCTTCATAGAATAAGAGAAGAATAAAGAAAATATATACTTTACTTATAGAGTTCCATCCATAATCTAATTTCTACCACAAACTCATTATTCACTCTAAAAGATAATAGAACATAAAAAATATTTATCCTATTAGTATATGGTTCCAAAAAAATGAATTTATAATTCATCTACTAGACCATTTAAAAAACTACATTATTCAATACAGGACATTACGGGGAATAGTGGTAGGTGATACACCCTTGTCTCCCTTCGGTTGCGGGTTCAAGTCATGTGGCCTTGTCAGACACGACAGGTTGCCACCCGACCTTCGAGCTGTCCTTTTTATGCCCATCCAAAAATAATCTCAAACTAGACTTATCCAAAATACTTCTATCCAAGCTAACAATGAAAATTTCATACGGAAGGTAAACACAATGAAGATCCTTTTTTCCACGTAACAACATGTGAAAACCTTCATTATGTATTCTTTTAAAACATTACAATATCCTGAATTACCATAAAACCTTATTGATTACATTCATGCTCCCTTATTCATTATAAAATACTGAATATACTCCTTCTATCCAAAAATGTTGTAAACTCCAACAATGATGAAATATACAAATCATTAATCAGTTTCAAGGTAGTAAAGAATATCAAATATAATTTATCCAAATCAATAAAGTATTATTCCAAAAATCACTACCTAAGTATCAGAACCATATTATGGTTTATCTTTCTCTCAACCATATATTTCCCTAATATTTAACTTGCTATTGATTCAATTTTCTTGGTTCCCCGCAGTCTCAAGTCCTTAATGAAATAGTATTGTAGTACAATCCTTATATATTCTATAATTCTTATAACATATACATCATTATTACAATACTCAAATGACACAATACTTTAATAACAACATAATAACTCTTAATCATTTCTCTTCATCTTAGGTAGTATCATAACTTGATTATTATCCAATAGCAGCATTTGGGGTATACTATGATTATTTGGTCATTTATATTCGTAGTGTCCTAACTCTTTCTAGTTAAAGCATTGCATTTTGAAACCTTTTTCTCACCCTTGCAATCACGTACTTAGTGTCCTTTTTCACCACCCTTATAACAAATTTCCACTCCCTTCAAGTAATTTCCAAGGTGATTCTTTCCACATTTATAACATATGGGAAAATCCTTCTTTCCACTCTTCCCTTTATCCATCTTTCTCTCTACCATCCTTTTCTTCTCTTACTTACTTTCAAAGCCATATGACTCAGAAAATTATTTACTTATCTTATTAACACATGATATTATTTCTTTATATGTTGAGAATACATGGGAGACTATTTCCCTTCTAATTTTTGGCTTAATACCATGAATGATATGATCCTTCTTACTCTTTGGATCATACGTATTGCTGGAGTTCTCATTCTTTCTACTGGGCACCATTTCTATACAATGTCATACATTATGTCAGTTTGTGAATAACAATGAATAACTCCAAACTTGTAAAATACCTAACGTAAATTGAATAGTATATGGATATAATCTGTAATCATAAAAATATCTTCTTGGAGGAGTTATATACTCATAAATACATCATAATTAATTTTAATGAAAATGATAATTGTCCTATGCATATCCCCAAGGAGTTTCATAACCAAGAGTGCAGCAAGGCCCGTTGTCGTGCACCAGTTCCCATTCGAGTCTAGCTCAAAGCGCTGTTTTTGGGTTTTACCGCTAGGTAGATCTATGCTAGAGCCTCCTCTACCTGCTTGTATCTAGACAGGGATGTATTTTCTTAGAAAACACACAAAATATCTACATTAAAAATATTCTATGAAGTTCTTATATACTAATCCTCAAATTCTATCTTAGGGTAATGTGCTCCAGTCAGAGTTTATATAAATCTAGTTTCAAAGGATATTTCTAAACTTCCTCTTATACGAACTGTAACACCCCGACCCTAGATTGCCAGAGTCGATGCATTATTTTAATTCATTGGCATGATCACAATGAATCAAGTCCCGAAAGACCGATCAGTTTAGCAGTCTTGGAAAATAGATTTCATACATGAACATTACATTACACATTCTAACATAAAACAAAAAAAAAACCTTTGATAATGCCATTTTTCCCTTATCTTAACCCTTCATATCAAACATAAAACACTTCTTGGGATCCTGGTAAAATAAAATATAAGAGAGTGTTGAGCTCAGATGCTCAGTAAGGGTAAACAATTTAGCAGAAGCTATAAACTTTTAAGGCAAGATGTGTAATACAAACAATAGCCTTTCAAATGTAAAATTGAACATAATATGGAAACAATAAATCAATAATTACCATATAAACAGGCACATAGATATTCTACTAATTGAATAATCATATATAATAACTAATTTCATAATAAGGGAATGCCTAACATCGGACATCAATACTACATAGTCAAGGACTTGTGCAAAGACTACAAATAAATTTTTGGTCAAGGCCTTGTTTCAAGACACTATTTTGTCTCATGAGACCTACCGATGCATCAAGGAGCTATATCGGGCTCCACCCGTCCCTTACTAAGTCCACTGCATTCCTTATATGAAAAGGTTGAAACATAACATAAACATTTGTATTAAAACTGACATATGAAATCTCAATAATTTATCCACAAACCATGAATGGTATGAAAATAACACATCCACAGTCAAACATATTACAAATCATTCAATACAATATGGGAGATTTGTATCATAATAAATAAACTTCAAACAAGTTTAAAATCCATCAAAGGATCTTTACATAGTTGAAAATAATTTGTAAAACCCTTTGAGAGAAATATCTCTTAATCATGAAAACATTTAAAAGTCACACAATTTAAAAAGGAATAAATTTAAAGACATTATTGAATCAAATTATACCATACCACTTAGAAACATTTTAAAGGAATTATCATTTTAAAAACATTCAGGTCAATATAAATAAATCCTTGAAAAACCTTTTTGAAAACATGGACATTAATGAGAATGATTTAGAAGAAAAAATATTTAAAACATTTAAACTGATGTTTTAGTAATAAGTCCCTTAAAAATAATCCCTTTTAAAACTCTTTTATGAAACATATACACAGATAATAAATATGTACCAGTAGATACTTACATAAAAACAACCTCAGATAATAAAGAGATTGTGACATTAACCTTTACCTTGCACTTTCCTCTAGTCATGGGTACATTTCACCTTTTGTATGAAGACCGTAGTATGTTATTAAAGTATAACAGAACCATATTAGTATTTATGATATCATACATGGTTCCTTTATCACTTTATATTACCCATTTAATAATAATTTCCATGTTAAATTAACATTTCGGGTAATAATCGCTTTCTTTATCGTACATGTTTTAACTTGTTACTCTTGATTGTATCACTTAGATAAAGATTTAAATACATCCAGAATAAAAAACATTATTTATATATCATATATACATAGAATATAAATATTTATAATAGATATTTATATGAAAATTAAAAAACTATTTATGGAAACGGTAGTCCGTACGTACGCATAAACGCTATTTCCGTTTTTATATCATATTGAATGGAACAAAGTGAATAAGATATATGTAAGTACACACATATATATATAGTAGAATTATTATGTCATATATAAAATACTTATTAATGATATATGTTTTATAATCATTGTTGAATGGGGAATGTGGAAATAAATCTCATCGCGTCGTGGAGACAGTAATCCATACATATACATGAGGGACAATATCATTATATTGATGGAAAAAATTTTATTAAATTAGATGGTATATCATATATACATAATCATTAACATGTTATATTTATTATTTACATCATTTATACTCATTATTATACCCATTTAAATAATGATGTGTTTGAATAACAAACTACGCCACGACATGGAGATGGTAATCCATGCATACACACGTATGGTGACGTTGTCATTTATAGGATGGATAGAATAATGAATAGGGTTGTACCATTTTTATAATAACATCCAAATATATAGAATATACTGGATTTATTATTTTATAATGTAAAAAACAAAGAAATAGGAAGTGGAAGAATAAAAGAACTTGAAAGAGGGTGGTGAAATCATTACCTCTTCTTCAGGTTCTTCCTTTTGATTTTATAAAAAGGGATCCTTAGGTTGGCTTTCTGACCAAAATAAGGCCTCAAGGATGAATTTAGGATTGTTGGGAGGATATTTGGGTAGGGTTTGACTGAACCAAATGGCTTTGTAGGTGTGAATCAGATAGAAGGGGAAGTTTTCTTTTATAAGAGTTGTGAGGGGAACCTTAGGAAAAACATAAAATATTATTTTATAATAAATTCAATTTCTGGTTCTAATGGATCCAAAATTAATTATTTAAAGGATATGGTGGTTATGGGTTGAAAAACTATCAACCAATAGATTTTAGAAAGTTTTAGGTCACCATATTAACCTCAACATGTAGATTTAACTCTTTGCTAAATAGTTTGACATTTAACATGTCTCTTTATATTTTTATATTATATGGTTATTAAACATACTATAAAATGTAAAAAAACCCAATTGGTTCATTAATGTCATATATATTATTATATATGTTATTTTTCCGAACCTTAGATTTTTAGGATTATTATATCAATTAATAATATAATATTTGTTTTAAAAACTATTTTATGTCTCTTTTGACACTATTTGGTATCTGTTTGTTTGTTAAACACATAATAGCATGATTACTTCAAAAAAATAGATGTAATCAACCCTAACATGTCCTATTAACCTATATTTTTTTTAATTAATAATAAGTCTCAAATTACATTTATTTGGATATTTATAATATATATTATTTTAATCTTTTATTAATAAGGTAATTACTTATCATCATTGTGTCATAAATACGTTAAATTATTTAATGTCTACAGATTATAAATAAAATATTATTATTTCGGAAATATTTTTAGCTCTCAAATTAATATTTATAGTATAATTTATCCTATATATAACACTATATTAAAAATGTTTTATTTATGAAAACTTGAATTTAACACTTTTAACTTTTCTTTAAATTAAATAATACTTAATGTCCTCATCTAATCCAAGTGGAACTAAAAGATAATATTTTATTTCTAAGTTTTTTTGGTCAAATTACACTTTTCCAATATAATTATGACATGTGTTAGGGTAATAATAATATCATTTTTACCGTTAGTTACCCTATTTACTTTTAATCGTGGTAAATAAAAGTCAAAAGTTACTTTTAACCAAATTTTTTTTTATCTTATTGAACAAAATTTTTCATACTAATATCAACTGTATCTCCTGGATTTTTGAAATTCAACTCATAGAAGTGGCAAAATTATGTTTTATGAAAATTTGCAAATGCTCCTAGGAGGCGAGTAAAAGACGGTAAAAAGTTCAATAAAATTTTTATATATCTAAATTTATGTCTAATAAAATCATAATATGGTTTCTAAAATTATAAGGATTATATAAAGTTTAAAATTCAATTAATATTATTTGTAACCGCTTTTGAATGGATTGTTTGGTAAGTCATGGTACGCTTGAACTCGATGTTGTGTGTAGTGAAAGTTATTGAATTACTTTGAAGAAATAATGTATTATGAAATCTTGGGGTGTTATAGTGATTATAAATTGATTTTATGAGGTGATAATTCATGCTCGCTGATGTATCTATTTAAATAATTATGGCTTAGTTTCTGTTTTTATCTGCATTATATTCCCCACTGCATGAGGTAGCTTGATGTGCTTGACTGCATGATTTCTCTTTGTGTAATCTTATGATGGTTCTCCTAGAGTAAATGGATTACGTAATAATAATAATAATCAATAAGTAATTATTAACTGATGAGTATGGTGTTTATTGAACAATTTTTTTTTGAAAAATGTTAATAAATAGAAACTGCAGACTCAGTTTGGATGCCTAGAGGGATCATAATTTACTACGGTGATTAATGTAATGTAATTTATAATAATGATGTTAGTTAATCATTGGATAATAAATTAATTAATTTAAAGAGAATATTTTTATTCAAATGAAAGATGTAATTAACGTATCTTTTAAAAATTCTTGTGTGCTTATTGGATGTCTGGTCTTATTAGAAAAAGTTGGGAGTTAGAGAAATGTTAGTAAGGATTGAGTATTTGACACGTTTATGTATATATTATGGTTGTGAGATATATTATATCATATATATTATCTGGTTTCATATTATTCACCATTTCTGTTGGTTATAGAGAATAACACCTAGTTGAATCTTATAGGTTCCTTTACCCAACATTCTAGTGTGAGGATGGATGGTTGACTGCCCCCATTGGCCCCACTCTCTTCTCTTAGAAGATACTTATGATGGTATTCACATTGGTTAGTCTAAAAATATATTATTGTAGAGTATTATTATGGAATGTTGTTATTTCACACACATTTATCTATGGATATAGTATCCAAAGTATTATTATAGGTATGACATGTATTTACTATGTCAGCTTCAGTTACTTGCCTGGTGTATTGGTTGTGATGGCTTGAGGTGTAATACTCGATGTATGTTAATTGTATTATGATATTTTGTGGCTCCCAAAAAAAAACATGGTTACTATATAAGTATATATAGATGAAGTTTTATGATGATACATTTAACATGGTTTATGTTGAAACTGTTTTACCTAGTGTCTTGATGATTTCTTATTCTAGAGTGATATTGCTCATGATGTGAGATGATAGTGAATAGTGGAAACCTATTAGGGAAGTGGGAGCGGGGAATGATTGATATTTAGTTGTTATATTATATTCTCTCATATAAGTGATACTTGGTGTGAATTATCCATGGTGAGGCTAAGCGCCTAGTGTACTTATTTTGCAGACTAGTTAGATTCATCATTGTTCAATATACATTACTATAGTCCCTTTATTTTTTTATGAGAGGATATAGAGAGGATCATAATGAGTATATTTTTATGCTCACTCGATGTATTTATAAATTATTTTTATGGTCATCCAGACAAGATTGGAGATCGGTCTATATATTACAAGCTCATGGTTTTATGAGATCTATTTTGGATTCATGGTTAAATTCATCTAAACCTTTTTCTAATTATATTTTTATTTTCCATTGATATAGTATTGTATGACGTTGTTTGTTTTCACTTGGGAATTATTTATATATTTTACTAAGTAGGTGTTTATTGGTTAATATATCTTATATATCATCCCCATATTCTCTTAGAGGGTAATAGATCCCATATGTATGATTATTATACCCTTGATGTTAGTTTCTAACCAAGGGCCTACTATAGGTGGGAATCTAGCATTCCTATCTCAATTCCCTCATTATCGGCCTAGGAGGGGTACACATTGGGGGGGGGGGGGTCAGGAAATTGTGTATAAAACATTTAAAAGAATAGAAAAATGTGGAAACAAAAATTAATACAATATATATTCATTTCACACATAATAATGAAATAACATAGTCAATTATGTAGAAATATAACCCAATTAAGGGAAATTGAGTTTAGAAACCCATTACCTCAACTCCCTATATGTTATATATGTCCCTTAACTCTGGATTAATAAATATATGTTAAATATATGAATTTTTAGGAAAATTTTATTTTTTTAATCTATTATCACTATACCATTTATTTAATTTTTAAAAACTAAAATTTTAATTATGTTTTAGTTATATACATGTCTGCTAATTTTAGGATGTTTTGTTCACAATTACGAAATGACATTTGTATGATGAGTATTCTTAATGTGGAAATTTCACCTCATCTTATGAATATAAATCATGAAATAATTATCATTTTATATATTAAATAAAATTTATAGGTATCCATCAAATGTGAGA
Organism: Viscum album; assembly: GCA_963277665.1. Classification (NCBI taxonomy): domain Eukaryota; kingdom Viridiplantae; phylum Streptophyta; class Magnoliopsida; order Santalales; family Viscaceae; genus Viscum; species Viscum album. The sequence continues at coordinate 1,849,924,898 of OY728150.1, forward strand.
TGTACCCAAAAAATACATTGGGTCATGAGATGATTTCCCACATGTACACAAAAGAAATGGTTTTTCATTTCATTTGATTGAAAATATAAAATATTAATAAAATTTTCTATTTAAAAAATAAGTTCCATATTTTAAAAATCATTTAACTTCATCAAATATATCCCCCTGACCTTTAATAATATTTGGTTTTTGAATGAATATGTGCATCGCTCCATGGAGATGGTACTCTACACATAAACACATATAAAGATTGTATTTTTAATTATTGGAATAGAGTGAAGACATATGATATATTATCTGACCATAAATATAGTTAAGTTAGGAATATCAAATATATAAATTAAATACATAATTATAAATAGATATGGTAGTTATTGATGGATGCTGAAATGCATCTCTTCATGGTGGAGGAAGTCAACATGTTCACACAAACAATTTTTTTCTTCCACATTCTAATTATAATTTGATGAAAAAGAGTTTTAAATTTTTTATAAAATTTTTTAATTATAATGTATGTACCTATTATATTATATCACCACTATTTATTAAGATATAAATTAGTTATAGTAGTAAGTAAAATGATAATGACTAGGTAAGATTTATATATATTATCTGTAATGTAACATTTAGAATAGCCTCCTAGACCTCAAGGACGATATTTTCAAGGGAACGAAAAAACTAAGTTGTAGAGAAAAAGTTTGGTAAGTAATAATCCATGGGATGGAATATTTTATATTTCTCAAAAAATCTTAGGAAGAGAAAATATTAGGTACCATTTTATATGTGAGGGAATGGGAAAACCTGGAATTAGGTAAATAAATAAATTATTATAATGTAATTATCTTGGAAAAGTGTCCCCAAATTTAAATATTAAAATATATGATGATGATGAATTAAAATAATGTTGTATAATAAAATTTTAACTTTTCTACATGAATCATTAAACCATATATATATTTTTTTTCTGAGTTATACCTTTCAATGAAAGCTATGATATAAAATATTCTTTCTCTTTAGGGATCATGATAATTTTTACAAATTTACTACTGACCCATAAGTGGATAATAGATTATTTTCCTCACCATTTCCATTAATAATTTTATTATATTAGATTTTTATTAATTTAAAAACATTTAATAAATATTATTTAACATAAAATATCATTAATATCAATTTTAGATATATTTTTACACTTTACAATTTGAAAAAAAACTATTTTTTTGAAATATAAATTCAAAAATAGAAATAAATAAATATATTTATCAATAAATTCTAGGTAATATCATAAATAAGTTAGAAAATATTACTCTTATTGTTTTTAAAATGACTTATTTATATCTATACTGTATGCAGAAGCACAATATTAGTGTGCCATAATCAATTAAGATAATTAACCCACTTCTAAAAATAATAATTAATTTACTGTGTTACAAAATTTAACTCATATTTAAAGTAAAAATTTATAACTAAAGATAAAACTTATTATCCATATGAATAAATATTAGTTATATTAAAAATAGTGTAGATTTTGTTTTTATTCGACCATATAATGTTATTAAGGTGTTCATTGACTAAAAAAGACAAAAACATTATATATAATCCAATATTTAATTCGTTTTTTATAATAAAACTCATAAATTGGAATTAATTCACGATTTAGATAGATTTTAAAGCCCTATAGATTATTTTTAACCATAAATAATCAATTTCCCCATACCATAGTGACAAAAAATTACCCTGATTACTATTTATAATGTCCAAATATAAAAGGTAATACGTAATATATTTGAATCAAATGATTCCAAAATGGATTCAATTTTAAAAAAATAATTTTTTTTAATTGGATGAAATTTAATTTAAAATAAACCTATAAAACTATATATTAAATATATTTTAAAGAAAATTTAATTTTAAGTATAATATTGTTTTTATACCTAAAATTTGAATAATTTCAATTATATTGACATAAAATGGACTATGTTTTCTCATAAGAAACTAAATAAATTTTAAAATAAATTCAAATCAATATGGTCCATTTAAAATAAATTAATCTAAAGTATTATTTTCTATAAAATTTGTATTTTTCATTATTCCTCTAAAAATTAATATTTTCAAAAAATCTTGAAAATTTCTTCAAAATAAAATTACGATATTTCTATTTCAAAATAATTTTCTATTAAATAAAAAAAATCATAAAATTGGATGAAAAGGTTTATAATATTTTTTAAAATGACTATTATTGAAGAAAAAATATTTTTAAAATAATAAATTGACATTAATAAAAATTTAATGAATAATTCAATAAAAATAAATAAAAATATTTTTATTTACTAGGATATATATATATCATAATGTATTCACTCATATTAATAACCACAAATTCAGGATATAATTTATAGTGTTCATATTTAAATATTATTATTTAACATCAATTAATGATTGGTGTTGTGTGTCGTGTCTATTATCAAACATATTTTTATTTTAAAATAAGTTTATTACACACTGTATGGATTAATACTATATTATTAATTCAATATTTATCAAATTAAATTGATGAATATATATGTATATATAGTTGAACTCATTTTAAGCATTGTAATGAAAAATGGGTAATTCATATATGTAATCATTAGATGAATAATCAAGCTTAGAACACTTGATTATTTGAAATTCAAAGGATGTGAAGGATTTTCACATTGTTAAAAACCCATAGTAAAATATAATTAGAGTATTTAGATGGTAATATTTGAAAAATATATACATAGATGATCATAAACAAATGGTGAATATTAAATATATATGAATGAAAACAAAAATTGATATTCAAACACCCCCATCATAATGCTGACGTCAGAATCATATGAACATGTACGAGATATAATGAATTTAAAGTATAATTATATTAATAATATTCAATATAATATAATGAAATTATGAAGTGAATACACAATATAATAAAAATTATTTTCACAACAACAAATATGTGTCATATAATTCGAAATACTGGTTAAATCAATTATGACTCCAGCAATTGATGATACAATATACTAAAATTTGTCTAATATTAAATAGAACCTAAAATAACTAAGATAATGAGTGAATCAAGATATAAAATATCTATTGGGAATAAATTACACCACATAATTGAGAACATGATGTTTAACAGAATCTTGTATATATGAATTGACATTTGACAAAAAGAACCCTTACAACCATGGAAATATTAGATTCAAGACATCAAAACTAATAGAAGTTATAATGAAACATTAATATTCATTAATTTTAAGATAACATTAAAGATAAATATTAATGGGGGTACAATATACACAATATAAACGATAAATGGTTTATAATTAAAAATATGCCACATGTGATGAATGTTTGAGAAAGGAAAACCTTTTAAGTAACATAATTTTGAGGTATGAATTATTTGATTATGAGTTCATATAGAATAATTTTATGAACCAATAAATAAAGAAGGAAATTTAATATAATTTATTGATTATCTAGAATAAAGAAATTTTGAAATAATTTAGTTCAATAAGAATGTTTGAAACATAGCTGAATATAAAAAAGTTATCATATTCCCTTATATTGTTTGAAATTTTTTCTGTGCATTCTTCTAAAATAATAAATAAAAAAATTTAGTATATTAGATAAATTTATAATAAGCTTAATAAAAATGGATTCATTTAATAATAATAAACCAGTTTTCCAATTTTATTTATTTCATATAATTATTTTCAAATTTTTTCTTTAAAATTTAATTAGTGTCATCTTATTTAAGTAATATTTTAGATCAATGATGATACACTAATAGTGAGTTAAATAAATAATATATCCAGCTTTGAACATTAAATTGATAATTATTTTTTTATTAAATTACAATAACATTATTATTTATAATTACATAGTCATCTATTATAATGTTTAATAAAAAAATTCACATAAATCGTTAAACCATCCACACAGATGAACATGGCATATATAGATTGTTGATTTTTGTTGAATCCCATGTTTTGGAAGGTGTTGAAAAAATCCCAAGGAAAAATGTTTTATTGGTGGATTGGTTTTCTTAGAACTGATCTTGAAAAACAATTTAAGTGTTGTAATAATTAAAAAATTTGTATTTTGATAGTGATTAAGGCTTTAGTGGTGTCTTTGATGTTTGGATGGGTTCATGGAATGTTGAGATCTATAATCTTCTTTTTTTGAAAGGTGGGGAGAGGCACATAGTTTATGTGTAGTTAGTTATGACCATGAATCTCAATAATGACGCCTTTTATGTTTGTGTCACCCTTTTTCAAACCATGATAAGTAGGATTCGTGAATATATGAGGGGTATGAATGAAAATTTAGAGGTGATTAACATAGATAGTTTCATGGTTTGTCTAACCAATTTCCTTACCATTCTGGGTATACTAGTGAAACAATGTCGAAGGTATGGTTTTTGTTACCTTGTGTATGAACCGTGTAGGTTGTATCTCATGGACTATGGGAGATGCACTATTAGTGCATGGTTAGTAAAACCACATGGCCAAACTGTAAACACTTATAAATAGGGGTAAAATAACCATTTTAAAATGTGTTTCCCAAACCTAAAATAAACAACTTTTCTCTCCCACTCCTCTTGCACAACAACCCCGATCAACCTCCCTCTGATACTTATATAGGATTTTACAACTCTCTTTCATGAAGAATCTAATTATACCATCATTAATAATGTTTTATATCCAATTATAAGTGTATGATTCCTCCACCCTATTTATCAGTTTCCCTCACCATCATCAGTGTTATCTTTATTAGAGATAAGAAGACCGATTTTTAAGTTTTTATATTCTATTTATTTCTCTTGATTTAGATAAAATATCATCTTGATAATAAAATATTGAAGATTCCATAGAATAAGGTAGGTGGTATATTTATTTTCCATTAATGTTTCATTGTTTATAAATTGGTTGTTGGTGAATTCACCTGAATTTTTAAGAATCACCTCTAAATGAGAAATTAATTTATTATGATTATAATAAAATGAATTGGTTTTCCCTGAGACCCAATTCCACAAATTTATTTCATCTAACGTAGCTATTATCACCCCTTTTGGTGTGTTAAATATAATATAATTAGTCTTTTTAAATACACGTGTGACAAAACATCCTTCAACGTGGGCTTTACTTGTCTCTTTATTGAATTGGTTTTAAATGATGTAAATGAACTATTTAATGGAAATGTAATTACACTTATCCCTTCTTATTAATCATTATATGAAATACAAAACTATTAATATCAACCACCCAAATTCAGTTACTAAATTTCATTATTACATGTATACACACATGTCAAACTTTTTTAACGATAATAGAATTGAAAAATGTTCAATCAGTAAAAATAATTTGTGAATGAATAATTCACTTTGGAAATGTTTAATTAATCAATTGTGTAATCCTTATTTAAATTGCGACTCAATAGATTCTTGGTTTCTTATATAAAATTCCATGGATGACCTTGTATGAAACTAAAAACTGAAAAAATAATGAATGATTAAATAATGTTTGAAATATAGTTTCACATTATTGATTAAAATCATTAGAAATGATGTTCCATGTTATTAATTGAAATAATTATATATGGAATTGAAAATTTTAAATTGAAATCATTGGAAATGAAGTTATATATTATTGATTTATATCAATGGAAATTCCATTCCACATTACAAATTGAAATCATTAGACACGATGTTCCACATTTTTCGTCGAAATCATTAGCAATAGAATTCAAGATTAAATACATAAATCATTGGAAATGGAATTAAAAATTATTAATTGATATAATTGGACTTTTTTATCTACATTATTAATTGAGATCATTGGGAATGACACACCTTATCATTACTTTTTATATCATTTGACATGGTGTCCCTTTTCTAAAAAATGGAACATATTATATTAGTATTATTATGGGGATGTTGGGAACATATGTCTTAGATCCCCATGGGTGAATGTATATATTTAAACATATTTATTTCTATATAAAAATTTATATAAATTATGGAAATTGTTTAGGGGAATACCCACTTGGACTGATTGTGGAATGGCCTACTAGGTGTCCTTTGGGAAACCGTATAAAATTGGATTACATTTATTATTTACCCAATGTATTTTACATACAATATAATTATTTTATAAAAGTTTATTTTATAAAATTATATATATATTTTTTGGAATACTATGATTATATTTCTTCCAATATGGGCTATCATTTGGTACCTATACATACATTCTGAATGCCTAATAGGACTGGACATGGGAAATTTGGAGTAACGACTAAGCATTTAAAGAGGCTATATTATATAGTATGATTATTTTATTTATTTTTCCCTTTTTCAATATAAACATGTTAATTTAAATATCTATTTTTTATTGACTTACTGTATATATATCATATCATGTTCAGGCAATATTAGACTATTTGGATTTATGTTGTTCATTATTACTTCTCAGTTATAATTTATATATCATTGAAATTGATTTATCTATGTGTACATTGTATCATAGTTATAGAATATAGGGTATATACTCTACATTATACTACCTTAACACCCATGATACTAGTTTGTAGCCTCTAACATATGAGGAGGCGTGATTGATCCCATTTAGCCATCTTGTTCATCTACTGTTGTTGAGTGATCTAGGTCACAACATTATAATTTTCATCATTACACTTTATTCAATTATATAATTGTTTTGGTTTAGTGGGCAGGATATTAGGAATGTGCTCGAACATAAAAAATTTCTTGTGTCTACATCTGGTAACCCACATAGAATGGAAAGATAAATTTTATGGGGATGGGATTGAGTTTCATGTGGGTTTAGTTATTAAAATATATTTTTATTTCACCTTTAATAACAACTATATTTCCACTAGTTAGTGAGTTTTGAAATTTACATAGTGGCCTGGTCTAGAAATTGAATGGGTGAATTCATACATGATAATAATAATATAGATAACTATAATTCAATGAATCTTCCAAGCAATGTAGATTTCATTTCATGATTTTCTAATACCTGGTATATGTTCCAAATGATACATATCATCATTCTTATCTATATACCATGACATGTATTATTTTATAATTCTTATTTATATACCATTTTTTGGTAATTGACTAAATTTTATATTTGTTTCTTCATTATATATTATTTTTTTATGATTATTTTAATTATTTCTCTATAATATTATACCTTGTTGTAATTATAATATATGGTAAGTTATATAAAGTGTTTCCATCAACATAAATTGTGCTTTACCATGTATATTGTCTGTGTAAATTTTTTTACTAAACAATTATGGAATGTTTTATTCATGAAACATTTGTTTTATGTTATGAAACATTCATGGTTGTTATTAAATTTCATCGAATTTATATTTTATAAAGTGTATCATCCTTTATAAATAGGGGAATAGAGACACATATTATCAAAGAACAGCTTATAGATATTTCTATATTGAGATCAAAGGTAAAATATGGTTTCAGTTATATATATTCGAATTGTGGAACATTAAGGATTGCACCTTTATAGCTAGTAAATGACATAATCATCCAAATGAACCATCATATATGTATAAATGTTTAATTAAAATAATTAAATTAAAATAATTCACTTAAATGAATATGTAAATTGCAACATATATGGGATTATACCTATATAATTTAGGTATGAATACCTATATGAATGAATTGTTATATTATTGACTCAACCCTTATATATGAGTTTTAGTACAATAAATGTTGATAAAACCCCACTAATGGTGTCATAAATAATAAATAAAACAACTAGTATTTGGTTTCCCTTAAATTGACCCAATTTTGAATAAAGGGACCCTTATAGGTCTTCTGTATATTTGTTTGAATTGGTTATTAACCTCATGGGATTGTGTTTTTTATAAATAATAGATGTCATTTTAATTGTAACCTACCACATATATGGGTTAATTATAAATGTATAGTGGAATATTATAGTATCCTTCCCCTTAAATTGATAATATACTTTAGGTTTTCTATGGGGATTCATTATTATAAGGCATCAGTTAATTAAAATTATTGTTATATCCTGAAAGAGATTTTCCTCTATATCTTTATAATTACCTTTTAGTTATCCAAGAATCATTTTATGAACTATGGAAATGATGTTTTATAAAATTAAATTATGTGATAAAATTCACAGAATGAAATTAGGATTCAGTTAAATAAAGTGATAAGTAAAGTTTTTTATATAACTGGTACTCATTATTATATTAAACTGAGTCTATTAAGTACTTATAGTGAATGTTATTTGGTATAATTAATGAATTAAATAACATCATGTTTTATTAATATTTTGTAATCTCATTTAAGATTTAGGTCATGAAATTATTTATTATATCGTGAATGGGCATGTTCTTATTGTAAAAAATTCATAGATGGATTCCTTCTACTGTGCTAATGGTTAGGTTATATAAGCTTCAACTATTTTTTAGTAGTGAGAAAAATCTTAAGATCCAATCATCTATATTAAAATTATGTACTATGACTTATAAGGCTTCCCCAATTAATGTGTAAGATTGTAAGACCTTTGAAACGATTTTCTAGGAACAATATGTCACATATTTTTATGATTTTCATGTACCCTATTTTTCATTCACAATTTATAGACCTTTTTAGGTGTATTTATGGATATATCAAGGATATAGAGAATTTGGTGGGTAACATTAACTAAAATTAATTTATATACGATTATTTGAATTAATGGAGTCTTAGTATAAATGTGTAAAACAATTAGGGGGTTCTTTTCTAGTTTAGAGAATGGTCGAAGTGGGTTCATTGCGTTTTTCTACATAACCATAATGTTTATTAATTCTTCAGGGTGATTAGATGCAATGTAATATCATTAATCACTGTTTAATGTTCTCTAGGAAGATGTTGTGAAACAGCTTTTGTGCCTGAAGGGTTTACATGATATGTAATGGGTTCATGTGATGTAATATTAAAAATTATATTTTTAATAAAAAGGGAATTTGTTATTTGTTATACTTGAGATTCGTGGATTACATTACATGTAATGGTATTACATGCCATATAATCATCGATTTTTTGGATATAACGGTGATTAAAGACTAATTTTGAATCTCATTCACTTCCATCCCTTCTCCAACTCTACCTAGAATCTCCGAAGGGAAATTTTGGATACTTCCAACGCTTTTTGGTCATTTCGTTCAGGGATTGATCATTATTGTAGCTGATGTACATTTATATAGGTAAGTTTTTATTTTATTTCTTGTTTACTTTGGTTGAGAATTTTTATATAGTTATGGTTAGGTTTCATATTTATGAATAGATTGTTTTTTCTATCAATGCATTTTATTTTCAGGGGTGCCTTACCATTTGTAGGACGTTCTCATGGTTTCTAGTCATAATATGCAATGTCTATGAGGGTCATACCAATTTGAGGTAGGTGTTTCTATATAATGGGACAATGAAATATATTTATTTTTTCTTCATAAAATATTATTTTTATTCATTTGTTTGAATTAATATGTGGTTTCAATGGTTTTCTAAGAAAGGACACTTTTTTACAAAATGGTTGTCCTTTGTAAATAGATTTTATTAATCTTGAAATTATTTTTCATATATTAAAGTGGTATGTATTTTCTTTGAAAATGTTTTTTTATTTTGAGCATGGTTCTATAAGGTTATACTGATAATTGGAACATTTATAAATTTTGGGTCATTGAGAAAGAGATACAGGTAACCTAATTGTGTGGGAAACCATAAAGATGTAACCTTTGCAATATTAATGGACTATGAAAGGACTATATACTTGTTTTCTTCCAAAATGATGTCTACTTATTTTCTTGATTTTCTAGTATGTATTTCCCAATATTATATGTCCCAATATGATGTAATTTTTTATTTTTTCTTGTTTATCCCGTGATTGTTTCTTTTCAAGGATTGTTACTCACAAGTTTTATTGCGAGGTTGTATCACATAGCTTCATATAGAAGGTTATTTCATGGATATGTCTTTACTATCTCTCCTTTTGATTCAATTATATGATTTCATATTAATATCGATTGTTATTTTTATATTTATGGTTTGAGAATATGAAGATATTTATTAAAAACCAAAGGGATAATTATTTACAAATGAATTAGGCTTATGAGAATTATTTTTAAATACATATCTCTTTTGAATGACAGAACCATTAAATTCTTGATATTATATCTTTTATATAATATATGGTGTTATCCTACTAGGTTTTTTTCTCACAATGTACTTTTTCCCTTCTTGAGGTTGTAGATGTTATATTATCGTATATAGGTAAAGTGAAGGTAATATTATTTAATTTCATCATATCTTCTGGTCATTACCATTAGTTTGGGTTATTTTGAACATAACTATTGGTCACATGGTGATTTTTGATCTTTCCTAATTCGTAAACGTTTTGGGTATCCTATTTGATTGGTTGTATATAGGGTTGTATGTACTTTTTCTCTTCATTAAACTCTGATCATATATATTTATTTTTTATATTTGAAATTATTTATATTTTCATGATTCACCACACCATGTGATTATTATCATAGGTGTACGATTTGTTTTGCATGAGTTGGCCTATCACAATTTGTATTGTAGCATCCTATAACAATTTTTCGGTACTCTTTTTCTTATTATTTTTTTATTATCTTTATTTGTTTGAGTTTGCGGGAAACTCAGTGATGGAGATTATTTTATACTGAAAATTTACAAAGGATTAAGGATGTTTGTGTATTTGAATAAATGGATTCTATGTGTAAACATGTCAATGAAATAGTAGGGTTCTTTCCAATAACATATAATACTCATAGTGGGCCTTTGAGTTTTTCTTCCGAAAACAATAATTTCTGTAGTCTTCTAGGTGATTGAATATCGTGTAAATTCACTACATTTTTTGTGATGTTATCCAAGAAGATGGGGAGAGATAGGTTCAGGTAGTGAAGGTTTTATATTTTGTGTTCTTGGTTCACATTGTTTACTACCAAAAATATGGTTCTAAAAAAAAGGCGATTGGTTTTTCCAAAATTGTGCTTCCTGAATTAAATGATTTGTAATAGGATTTCACACCCAATAATTATAGAAATTTATTATTTTAAGCTTCTAAACGGATGATTTATCATTTAAATCAATTGAATCCCTTCCCCCTCTAGACTTATAAGCTCTCATTGGTGATTTTAGAGACTATTAACATATCCGAATAATTTCACATTATGATTGATCATTGTTGTTGTCATCGTGAGTTTCTATAGAAAATATTTCATTATAATTATTCATTCCTTTGACAATATATATTTAATTTATTATATTTTGGATTCATATTTTTTATAGTCTATTGTTTTCTATCGATCCCATAAAATTTATCTTTGTAAATTTTTTTATAGGTTATTATCATGGTTTCCAATTATCATTTTTAAAGGAATATAGGGTTATACTGGTTTGAGGTAGTTGTTTCTATAGAATTGGTTAATGTAATGGATTTCCTCTTATCCATTTTAAATTCATTTAGTTTTTTCCATTTATTTGATGTGATGTGTAGCATCAATGATTTTCTTGGATATAAATATGTTTTCAAAAAGTTCATTTTTTTAAAATGAATTTTCTTAATTTGGAAATAGGTTTTCAAACATCATAAAAGATTTGATTAAATTTAAAAAGTTTTTATTAGATTGAAATAATTTTTTTTATTTTGTATTTCTATAAATAAATAATTGGGAACCATGGGGTATCTATAAAGAGAAACAGGTAGCCTTAGTGTGTTTGGAATCAGTAGGAGGTAACCTTCTAGATATCGATAGACTATGGATGGAATCAAATTTTTTGTATCTAATGTTAATCCTAGGATCTTTAGTTTTTAGTGTATATTTTCTCATAGGAAAGGGACCAATATGATGTTTTTTATATATAGTGGTTTAAATCATTATATGTTTAAAATGTATTATTTCTCATTGGTTTTATTATGAGGTTTTATCACATAGTGTTGCATTTTTTTTCAAATTTTAGGTGTTGAATACGCATTTTATTATTAAATTAAAGAACTCATTTGGACTGGTAGAGGGAGACCCATTACATAGCATGAAATCCCATGACCATGTTTCCAGAATACTAGGCTTCAAATCCCATTTTTTCCCAAAGGACCCTTCAGTGAGGAGTACTTTTATTGTAACACCTGAGACTTTTATGGGAAATATTTTGTTTTTATAAATCATAAAAGGAATATTTCACTACAAACAATACTATCTTGGTTTTATTTACACACAACCACGGCCTTACTCAATAGCTTGCGTCGTACGCAATACCAAGTTTCACTAAACAACGATATTCCATTAAAATATTATGAAAACTAGCCGTGATGAATAGTAATAACCAATTTTTGAAATTTTGTAAATTTCATTTTTCAAAATGGACTTCATTTTTGGATTCAGAATATCGAAATTAGCTAAGGATGGAATTTTGGTACTTTTCAGATAACTTTCATATTCTAATGAATAGTGAAGATTACTAAATTTTAATTAAAAATAACTTTTTTTAATCGAAATAATTAACAGTGGTAAATTATTAATTTGACTGATTGTAAAGTATATTTAGAATATATTTTTTAAAATTTAATACATTTTTTTTCATTGGATGTAATTTCACATTTAAACCAGACATAAACAAGTGTCAATCTTTTGATAGTTATTATCTCTTAAAAACACGCTATATTTTAATTAAAAACAACTTTTTTTCATCGCAATACTTTATATGGTTAAATTATAATATTAATTGTTTTTAAAGTATAAATAGAATATATTTTTACCATTTAATATAATTTATGTCATTAGCATTAATTTTACATTGAATTCATAGGTAAAATCATTTCAATATCTGCCAATGTTTTGACTTTAAAACCCGTTTGCTTAACAATGGGATTAAATTTAAATTAATTACTGCAACATTGGTGTTTTGAATTTTGCAAAATGGATTCCATATTTGGAATCAATGGGTCCAAATTATGTTAATAGGTTACTTTTATTTTTTGATATTATGAATAGTAACTACGATAATTTTTTTATTTACTATGGTTAAAGGTAAATAGGGTAATTCAAGGTTAAAAGAATATTATAATAATTCAAAATTAACTTGAAACTTGTCCTAACCTTATTGGATGAGTATTGGCCGACCATGGTCATCCTTGTGACGATTTTGGGACCCCATTGAGCCACATGGTAGTGACAATGACGATTTGGATTAATTAATTTAATGTAAAGACAAAATTGACATTAACAAAAATCTTTTAGTAATTAATTTTTATAAGGGGTTATATAAATTATATTTTCGACTATAAATATTCATTATAAAGCTAAAAAGATTTCTTACATAATGATTTTTTGTATAATAAATTAAATTATTTATGACACAATAATGATGAAGTATTTACCTCATTAATAAATTATTTAAATAAATAAGATTATAATGACTAAAATATTTTCCAAAACATGTCCAATTCTGATTAGATGATTTTCTTTCGACCCTGAGTCTTCTTATCTTCATCTTTAATGATTATTGGACATTTTGAAACCAAAGATAAGTTTATAATAAAACAATATTTCCACACTTTCCAAAGGTGCCCCTCTCATCCCTTAAAAAAGGGCACCTCCTCCCTCTCTTCCTCACACCAATTTGAGCCATCATGATCGGACAAACCCTAACCATTTCACTTCCCCAATTCCTTATAAACCTACTAGAGGTACTGGTCTTATCAAAAGTCCAACTCTAGTGCCTTAAGGGAATGTTTAAAGGAGGCACTTCGAGAAAGAGGTAATACCTTCTACCATTTTCTTCAAGTTCCATTCTTCTTATACTCTTTCTTCTTTAGTTGTTTCATTATGAGGTAATAACATCATTATCCCTCATATACTAATATTTTATTATAAATATGAAACAACCCTATTTCACCTCTTATTCATCCTACGGAAAACGAAATCACCGCACGTGCGTACGTACAAAATACCGTCTCCATGGCGTGGTGTAATCTATTTTCCACCACCACCTTACTTGGATGGGTATAATGGTTTAAATAATAAATATATATGATTATCGAAAAGTGATATTGATTCTGAAATAGTATACATACGCTTCAATACAATTTCACGATCATGGGAACGATATCATCGCTCGTGCGTACGTACAACCTACCGTCTCCACGATGTGATGCGAATCGTTCTATATGATCTTCATTGAATAATGATTATATAAATGAATTGAATGAATGAATATGATATATATTACACTAATACCATTCTGTAAATGATGTATCTATATCCTATAAATACGAATAAGAATTTATTCGACAAAACACACTTAAGAACAAAAAGTAATAAACACCCGAATAACAAGTAGTAATGAAATATTACTAAAAGAAGATAACAATATGACCATATATGATATCATAACAATAAATATGATTCTGTAATAAGTCAATGACATTATTTAAATCATTATACAGGAGTTTCGGACATGTAAAAAGAATATCGGACATAAGGTAAGGGAAAATATCACAATCTTATTTTTATCCGAGATTGTTTATACTTTGGTATTTACTGGGGTGTATTTTATCATCCACATCCATGTTTCCTCAATATTTAATATTATTTCCATACACGTACAATTTTTAAAATCCAATTTTACCCTTCAGTGAGTTTTTAGTAAAAGATATGAATGGAATCTTTTGTCGTTTTTCATACGAGGTACTTTTTGACTTTTCCGACAAAAGTAGGAGTAGAATGTTTTTTTAACTTATACGGAATGAATGGATTTTTTAAAACATTATTTCCAAGAAGCGTCCCTTACAAGTTTTCAAGTTTATTTTTAATCAACTTTTTTTAGTTTAGAATTGTATGACATGTTAAGAAAGGAAAGGTGTTTTTTAAGTAGAAAGGATATTTTCCTCAAGAATGGAGTTCAAGTGTTTTATCAAAATTATTTTCCATCTAAGATAATAAAGGGTTATGTTTCTATCCCTATTATTACATTGATTTGATTATGTTGTGATGGAATTATTTTTATGAATTCCTTTATCTTATATGAATTGTTTTATGATTTCATGATGTTTAAGATTCCCATTTTTATTACATGGGTTATGCTATGATGTATGGTTTATGATTTTGTGGCACACATAAGAATGGTATCATTATGAGATGGGTGGGACCTATATCTCCCTCCAATGCATTGGGTAAAGATTTTATATCTCATGAGATAGACATGGCTGGAACGATAGGTTAAACCGGATCAGTGAAACAGGACTGAAACGAGGAGTGAACTCGGTTAGGAAATGGACTTTGTCCACTAAGATAGTCTTGGAAATGAGTCTTGACTACTAAGAAATGATTTTCTATGATTATGTGTGTATTCCAAAATGTTTCATGTTTTATGTTATTATTATTGGGATTACATTTCACTACTATGATTTATCCCATGTTATGAAATTATGATCTCATTTGCAGGTTAAGATTTCCAAAAGATATGTTCTTATGTATATGATGTGATTGATATTTCTTTGTTTTACCCTTACTAATCATTTGAGCTCACCATTTTGTATGTTTTATATCCCCAGGTCAGGAAGAAGGTTCTTAAGTAGGATATTCCCAAAGGGACTCTAGATATGATGAAATAAATGGGAGGCAAAGTAGATGATTTATGAACCAGTTGTTTATATTTCCCAGTTTCTAAAGACTCTATACCTATACGGTCCTTTTCTAGTTTTGTTATATGTTGTAATAAGTGTGCTTCAATTTTGAAGTATTAACCATTTCTGTAAAGTATGGGTCGTTATAGTTGGTATCAAAGGAAAGGTATAGTCATCCTTTGGAAACTAGGATGTGAAAGCCTTAGTAAGAACCCTAAGGATAATTCTAAGCATAGAACACAATCTTAGTGTTTTAGAAATGACCATGAATAACCTAGGATAAGACCTTAAGTGTGAAATTTTATTCTTGATTATGTGGTTTTCCTATTACAAGTAGTGTTGCTCACACTATTCTTCTTGGTTTATGTCAATGGCTGGAACCCGAAGGAACCGTGTTAATGCAGAATGCGACGGGCAATGAAAGGATTTTCCCTCTGAGCAACCGAACATTATGGGAGATGGAATTCAAAATCTTGTAGCCATGATCACACAACTTTCTCAAGCTATGAATCATGCAGGACTTCCAAACGAGCAAATAAAGGAGCAACATTATGTTGAATCCTTCATGAGGTAGCGTCCACCTTCATTCAGCGGGTCTACTGATCCATTAGTTGCTGAACAATGGATTATTACTACTGAGAAGATATTTTTTAGTTCTTCAATGTTCTGAACATGATAAAGTCATCCTAGCAGTGTATCATTTGGAAGGAGATGATGATCAACGGTGGAATCTTATTAAGAATATGAGGCAAAGGGATGAAATTGAGTCCATGGAATGGGACGAGTTCAAGAACATATTTTTCAATAAGTGCTTCCCTCGTATTCTCTGAACAAAGATGGAGAAAGAGTTTCTTGAACTGAAGTAAAAGGATGATGAATCTGTTGGTACCTATGAAGAAAATTTTACAAGACTTTCAAGGTACACTTATGGTATTATTATCCAACCTGAGAGTAAGATCGATTGATTTTTTAGTGGCTTAAAACCAAGTCTTCAAAGGGCCTTAGCCATAAGGGAATTCTATAGCTATGAGGAAATCATTCGATGTGCTCTCAAAGTTGAGATGGAGATTGGAGTAACCCATCAGTCATACGGGGTTGATAAGAAGAGGAAAATGGAATTCAAAGGAAAATCTAAAGAGCACACTGAAATGAATATGAGCTTTCCCTTATGCTCAAAGTGTGGAAAGAAACATGGAGGGAGTTGTCTTCAAGGGACAAGTAAATGTTTCAAATGTGGAAAGGAAGGGCATCGGGCATTTGAATGCCGCAATGATGGGAAGAAGATGTCTAATGATGCAAAAAAAGGAAGGGATACACAGAATGAACCTACTACACTTCAATGTTTCAAGTGCAAGGATATGTGGCATTATGCCAATAAATGCCCAAATCCAAGAGTTTATGATGATGGTCGACGTTAACAAACTCTTAAGGCTAAAGACAAAGGAAATTCACATGCAATTTATATCAGTGATGTGAAGTATGATAACGATGTGGTGAATGGTACACTTACCATCCACTCTAAAGTAGAAAATGTTTTATTTGATTCTGGATCCACCCACTCTTTTATTTCTGAAGAATTTTATAATGGTATCACCGTATTACCTCAACAGTTAGATGTTAAGTTAGTTGTGACAACCCTTAATGGCACATCAGTCACATCAAAAGTTTATAATTCTTCCCCGATTGAAGTTTGTGGGAAAGTGCTTCCTGGAAATCATGTGATCCTTCCTATAATGGAATTTTATGTGATTCTTGGCATGGATTGGCTTTCTCTATATGGAGCTCATATCAATTGCCAAAGAAGGGAAGTCACATTTTATATTCCAGATCAATCTTTGATCGTCTATCGATGCAAGGATGAACATAACCTTCTAGTGGAAATTTATTCCATCTTATGGGTCATGATTCCACTGAATGAAGGTTATTTATCTCAAATGGTTGGTGAGAAACACACAATTAAGAATATACCCATTGTACGGGAGTTTGATGATGTCTTTCCGGAGGGATTTCCGGGTCTTCCACCTAATCGTGAAGTTGAGTTTTCAATAGAACTCGTACCAGGTGCTTTACCTATTTCAAAGACACCTTATAGAATGGCCCCAATTGAGTTTTAGGAATTGAAGAAGCAACTCCAAGGGAATCTTGATAAGGGATTCATACGCCCTAGTGCGTCATCTTGGGGAGCACCAGTTCTATTTGTTAAGAAGAAAGATGGTTCAGTGAGACTCTGCATTGATTATCGAGAACTTAAGAAGATCACTATCAAGAACAAA
The DNA here is from genome assembly GCA_963277665.1 of Viscum album. Taxonomy (NCBI): domain Eukaryota; kingdom Viridiplantae; phylum Streptophyta; class Magnoliopsida; order Santalales; family Viscaceae; genus Viscum; species Viscum album. Next base: position 1,849,942,908 of record OY728150.1, read on the forward strand.
TATCCTCTCCCACGCATTGATGAATTATATGACCAACTACGCGGAGCTCAATTCTTTTCCAAGATTGATCTTCGTTCAGGGTATCATCAATTAAGGGTCAAAAGCGAGGATATACCAAAGATGGATTTCTGTACAAGGTATGGACACTATGAATTTATAGTGATGCCATTTGGTCTTACTAATGCCCCTGCTATCTTCATGGATCTGATGAATAGAGTCTTTAGAGACTATCTTGATCAATTTGTGGTAGTCTTTATTGACTATATTCTTGTCTATTCAAAGTGCAAGGAAGAACCTGAAGATCACTTGAGAATTATATTGAAGACCCCGAGAAAAGAGAAGCTTTATTCCAAAATTACCAAGTGTGAATTTTGGCTTCAAAAGGTTGCATTTTTGGGTCACATAATCTCAAAAGAGGGGATATCTGTGGATCCAGCAAAAACAGAGGTTATTGAAAGATGGTCGAGACCAACAACAGTAACTGAGATCCGAAGTTTTCTTGGTTTGGATGGATATTATCGACATTTTGTGAATGATTTTTCATGATTATCTAATCCACTCACCAAGTTGACTCGAAAAGGAGTTATGTTTGTTTGGAAAGAGGAATATGAAGAGAATTTCAAGGAGTTGAAAAGAAGGTTATCCAGTGCACCTGTGTTCACACTGACTTGTAGGGGAGAATGGTTTGTGATCTACAATGATGCATCCAAGAAGGGATTGGGGTGTGTTCTTATGCAAAATGATATGGTGATAGCTTATGCCTCACGATAGTTGAAAATCCATGAGAAAAATTACCCAACTCATGATTTGGAGTTAGCTGCGGTAATCTTTGCATTAAAGATTTGGAGTCATTATCTTTATGGAGAAAGGTGTGACATTTATACTGATCATAAAAGTTTAAAGTATATTTTCACACAAAAGGAGATGAATATGTACCAAAGAAGATGGTTAGAGCTGATTAAGGATTATGACTGCTCAATTCATTACCACCCTGGGAAAGCAAACAAGGTGGCAGATGCATTAAGTCGACAAGACCATGCCAGTTTATCCATGATGAGGATCACAAAAGATCCAATATTTATGGATTTACAAAGGATGGATCTTGGAATTATAATGGAAGGGGGAAAATCGTATCTTTCTCAAATGAATGTTCAACCATCTATACATGTGAAGATTCAAGAGGTGCAGAAAAAAGATGTAGAGTTACAAAAGAAGGCGAGAAATTTTCCTGAATTGAACCTTGATTGTGATGGGATAATAAAGTTCAGGAATCAGGTTTGTGTTCCTCCCATCCCCAAATTAAAGAAGAAGCTGCTGGATGAGGCTCATAGTTCTTCATTCTATATTCATCCTGGAAGCACGAAGATGTATATGGACCTGAAAGAGTACTTCTGGTGGGATGGCATGAAAAGATATGTTGCTGAATATGTCTCTCGATGCTTGGTTTGTCAGCAAGTTAAAGCTGAGAGACAGAAGTCTAAGGGGATGTTACAACCATTACCCATACCCGAATGGAAATGGGAAAACATCACTATGGACTTTGTCACTGGACTTTCTAAAACATCCAAAGGCAATAATGCTATTTGGGTCATAGTTGATCGTCTTACAAAGTCTGCACACTTCATTACTATTAGAGAGGATTTCTCTCTGGATCAGCTTGCCAGGATATATATAAAGGAAGTGGTAAGATTTCATGGAGTGCCACTTTCTATTATATCTGATCGAGATCCAAGGTTTACCTCAAAGTTCTGGAGAATTCTTCAGAATACTCTGGATACAGAGTTGAGTTTCAGCACTGCTTATCATCCTCAGACAGACGGTCAGTCTGAGAGAACAATTCAAACTCTAGAAGATATGTTGAGAGCTTTCTCTTTGGATTTAAATGGTGGTTGGGATCAACACCTACCTTTGGGTAAATTTTCTTATAATAATAGCTTTCACTCCAGTATTTAGATGGATCCTTATGAAGATCTCTATGGAAAGAAATGCAGGACTCCAAGTTGCTGGGATGAAGTTGGAGAAAGAAAGCTATTAGGACCTGATCTTGTTGATGAGATGGCAGAAAAGGTCCGATCTATTCAACAACACATAAGAGAAGCCCAGAGTCGACAGAAAATTTATGCTGACAACCGAAGAAAAGACCTATAGTTTTAAGTGGGTGATAAAGTGTTCTTACGAATATCTCCCTGGAAGAGGGTCATGAGATTTGGAAAGAAGGGGAAGTTGAGCCCTAGATATATCGGTCCTTTCGAAATACTGGATCGTGTTGGAAAGGTAGCTTACCGATTGGCACTTACACTGAATCACTCTCAAGTTCACGATGTGTTCCATGTATCTCTCTTGAGAAATTACATACCTGATCCTTCACATGTACTCAGCTCAGAAGTTGTACCGCTGGAGCAAAATCTTTCTTATGAAGAACAGCCGATAGAGATTCTGGATCGTAGTGAAAAATCCCTACAGAACAAGACCACTCACTTGGTGAAAGTTTTATGGAGGAACCACAAATTAGAAGAAGCTACATGGGAGCTTGAAGATATGATGAGGGAGAGGTATCCTCATCTTTTTGTTACAAAGTGATGAATTTCGAGGGCGAAATTCATTTTAAGGGGGGTAGAATGTAACACCCGAGACTTTTATGAGAAATATTTTGTTTTTATAAATCATCAAAGGAATCTTTCACTACATACAACACTATCTTGGTTTGCTTTACATGCAACTGCGGCCTTCCTCGATAGCTTGCGTCGTACGCAATACCGAGTTTCACTAAACAACGATATGCTATTAAAATATTATTAAAACTAGCAGTTATGAATAGTAATAACCACTTTTTGAAATTTTGTAAATTTTAATTTTCAAAATGGACTTCATTTTTGGATTCAGAATATCAAAATTAGCTTAAGATGAAATTTTGGTACTTTTCGGATAACTTTCATATTATGATGAATAGTGAAAATTACTAAATTTTAATTAAAAGCAAATTTTTTAATCGAAATAATTAATAGTGATAAATTATTAATTTGAGTGGTTTTAAATTATATTTAGAATATATTTTTACAATTTAATACAATGTTGTTCATTGGATTTAATTTCACATTTAAACCACACATAAACAAGTGTCAATCTTTTGATAGTTATTATCTCTTAAAAACACGCTATATTTTAATTAAAAACAACTTTTTTTCATCGCAATACTTTATATGGTTAAATTATAATATTTATTGTTTTTCAAGTATAAATAGAATATATTTTTACCATTTAATATAATGTATGTCATTATAATTAATTTTACATTGAATTCATAGGTAAAAACATTTCAATCTTTGGCAATGTTTTAACTTTTAAAACCCATTTCCTTAAAAACGGGATTAATTTTAAATTAATTACTTCAACTTCTGTGTTTTGAATTTTGAAAAATGGATTCCATATTTGGAATCAGTGGGTCCAAATTATGTTAATAGGTTACTTTTATTTTTTGATGTTATGAATAGTAACTACTATAATTTTTTTTATTTACTACGGTTAAAGGTAAATAGGGTAATTCTTGGTTAAAAGAATATTACAATAATTCAAAATTACATTGACACTTGTCCTAAACTTATTGGATGAGTATTGGCCGACCATTGGCATCCTTGGGTCGATTTTGGGACCCCATTGAGCCACTCGGTAGTGACAATGACAATTTGGATTAATTAATTTAATGTAAAGACAAAATTGACATTAACAAAAATCTTTTAGTAATTAATTTTTATAAGGGGTTATATAAATTATATTTTATACTATAAATATTAATTAGAAATCTAAAAAAATTTCCGACATAATGATTTTTTTTAATAAATTAAATTATTTATGACACAATAATGATGTAGTATTTACCTCATTAATAAATGGTTTAAATAAATAAGATTATAATGATTAAAATATTTTCCAAAACATGTCCAATTCTGATTGGATGATATTATTTCGACCATGAGTCATCTTATCTTCATCTTTAATGATTTTTGGACCTTTTGAAATAGAAGATAAGTTTATAATAAAATAATATTTCCACACTTTCCAAAGGTGCCCCTCTCCTCCCTTATAAAAGGGCACCTCCTCCCTCTCCTCCTCACACCAATTTGAGCCTTGAATATCGTCCAACCCCTGCCCATTTAACTTCCTCAATTCCTTAGAAACCTACTAGAGGTACTGGTCTTATCAAAAGACAAACTCTAGTGCCTTAAGAGAAAGTTTAAAGGAGGAACTTCAAGAAAGAGGTAATACCTTCTACCGTTTTCTTCAAGTTCCATTCTTCTTCTACTCCCTATTCATTAGTTGTTTTATTATGAGGTAATAACATAAGTATCCCTCATATACTGATATGTTATTATAAATATTAAACAACCCTATTTCACCTCTTATCCATCCTATGGAAAACGAAATCACTGCGCGTGCGTACGTACGGAATACCGTCTCCACGCCGTGGTGTAATTTGTTTTCCACCACCACCTTACTTGGATGGGTATAATGGTGTATAGAATAAATATATATGATTATTGAAAAGTGATATTGATTCTGAAATAGTATACATACGCTTCAATACAATTCGACGATCATGGGAATGATATCATCGCTCGTGCGTACGTAAGACCTACCGTCTCCACGATGTGATGCGACTCGTTCTATATGATCTTCATTGAATAATGATTATATAAATAAATTTAATGAATGAATATGATATATATTACACTAATACCATTCTTTAAATGATTTATCTATATCCTATAAAGCGGAATAAGAATTTATTTGACAAAACACGCATAATAACAAAAAGTAATAAACACATGAATAACAAGTAGTAATGAAATATTACTAAAAGAAGCTAATAATATGACCATATATGATATCATAATAATAAATATGATTCTTTAATAAGTCAATGACATTATTTAAATCATTATACAGGAGTTTCAGACAAGTACAATGCAAATCAGACATAAGGTAAGGGAAAATATCACAATCTTATTTTTATCCAAGATTGTTTATACTTTGGTATTTACTGGGGGGTATTTTATTATCCACATCCATTTTTCCTAAATATGTAATATTATTTCCATACACCTAAAATTTTTTAAATCCAATTTTACCCTTCGGTGAGTTTTTATTAAAAGATATGAAAGGAATCTTTTGTCGTTTTTCGTACGAGGTGCTTTTTGACTTTTCCAACAAAAGTACGAGAAGAATGTTTTTTAACTTATATGGGATGAATGGATTTTTTTAAAACATTATTTCCAAGAAGAATCCCTTACAAGTTTTCGTGTTTATTTTTAATCAACATCATTTAGTTTATAATTGTATGACATGTTAAGAAAGGAAAAGTGTTTTTGAAGTAGAAAGGATATTTTCCTCAAGAATGGAGTTCAAGTGTTTTATCAAAATTATTTTCCATCTAAGATAATAAAGGGTTATATTTCGATACCTATTATTACATTGATTTGATTATGTTGTGATGGAATTATTTTTATGAATTCCTTTATCTTATATGAATTGTGTTACGATGTCATGATGTTTAAGATTCTCATTTTTATTACATGGGTTATGCTATGATGTATGGTTTATGATTTTGTGGCACACATAAGAATTGTATAATTATGAGATGGGTGGGACCTATATCCCCCTCCAATGCATTGGTTAAAGATTTTATATCTCATGAGATAGACATGGCTGGAACGGCAGGTTAAACTAGTTCAGTGAAACAGGACTGAAACGAGGAGTGAACTCGGTTCAGAAATGGACATTGTCCACTAAGATAGTCTTGGAAATGAGTCTTGAATAATAAGAAATGATTTTCTATGATTATGTGTGTATTCCAAAAAGTTTCATGTTTTATGTTATGATTATTGGGATTACATTTCACTACTATGATTTATCCCATGTTATGAAATTATGATATCTTTTGCAAGTTAAGATTTCCAAAAGTTATGTTCTTATGTATATGATGTGATTGATATTTCTATTGTTTACCTTTACTGAGCATTTGAGCTCATCCTTATTTATGTTTTATTTCCCCAGGTCAGGAAAAAGGTTATTATGTAAGATATGCCAAAAGGGACTCTAGATATGATGAAATAAATGGGAGGCAAAGTAGATGCTTTATGAACCAGTTGTTTATGTTTCCGAGTTTCTAAAGACTCTATATCTATACGGTCCATTCCTAGTTTTTTTATATGTTTTAATAAGTGTGATTCAATTTTGAAGTATTAACCATGTATGTAAAGTATGGGTCGTTATAGTTATAGTACCAGAGCTGCTATAGTACCACCACCGCTACCGTACCTCTGCCACTATAGTGTCATAGAAACTATAGTTTTTTGCTGCAACTGTACTACAATAGTTCCATATTAAAGTTCTTTTATAGTACCCTGAAAATTCTCCCCTTCCGGGATTCTATCATGTGTCTTCTGTATTCCATGTCAGAGCCTATACCACTTGGGTACAAGCTCGTTGGCATATAGCGTTGCATGATTGGTGATTTCATGGATATGTGTATACTCTGTTATCTCATGATTCCAAAAAATAATTTTCTATTTATATCACCTATACTATTAAAATTTATGGTTAGATAATATAAAAATCATTATGTTTATTAAAACGTTAAATAATTTAGAAATGAATTGGGTTTTGAAAGATACTTTCTAGAATTTTCTTTAAAAGATAGAACTCCTAAATTATTAACATTAAACCTTGTATAGTCTCGGTGGTTGGATCCTTCAAATAATTTTTCTCTAATACTACTTTTCCCTTGGGGTATTTGTAGATTTTTTTTGAAGGATACTATTAATGGGAAGGGCATATTGTAGCAAATAATATTCCCTTTCAGTCTTTTCCTTCAGATCAAGTTGTTTTAGAGGTGAAAATTGGTCACATGGGGACCGGTGTTCTTATATGATTTAAACAGTTATGGTTTTTTCAGTTAGAAAGGTTTTTTGGGTGTTTTTTCTCCTTTATTTCCACATTGAACTTCAATCTTATGTCTTGATTTGTTAATATTAGATACTTGTTCTATTTACATACTTCATCGCACCATGTGACAACCAGATCATGTATATAGTATGATGGATCATAGTGGGTCTCTTACAATTTTGTTTCAAAGGAAAGGATCAACCTGGAGTGTGTAAACACTACCTCTATTTTGTTTTGTGTCTTCGGTAGATAAGAGTTAGGAAATTTCTAATTGAAATAGTATGTGTGGAAAAGGGTCTTGGCCGCTCACTGATCTTACTAAACTCAAATTCTTATCTGTGGCTAGGGACTGTTTAATAGGGTTAAGACATGGAATTTAGGGTCATTTAAATTAATTATATAGTATGATTATTTCAATTGACTTATTTATGATGGAAATTCATTTCTTTGATAGGAAGTCATAGTTTCTTAAAATTATTTTTTATTGAGATTATATGAATTTTGAAATTGGACCTATTATTTTTGTAGTGTTCTAATGGTCTAAATTATTATTATATTTTTTTATTATATAATACCTTTGATAAGATATCTTCACAATCCGAGAGATGAAGCTCAGAGTAATGTTCTATAGATGAATCTTCTAGTGGACACATCTTGGGTAGAAGTTGTATTCTATTGTATTTTGACAATAGGTCAAGTTAGTGTTTGAAACCTAGGCCATGTGATATATCATGGAACTGATTTTACTAACAAAAATCTACCTAACATCTTTAGTGACAACAGACAATTGTAATTTGAGAAGTGGCTTCTGTGGATTGATAAATTTTTTGATTTTGTTATGATTTATAGAGACTCCAAGGTGGTTTTTCTACATACATACTCGAGGGACCGGGAAAGTGATAGTGAGACTCTATTTTTAATGATATGTTTTACGAACACCTTCCCTGGGATTATTTAAAAAATTATTTAATCAAATGTTTACCCTGAGATGTTAACCACCGAAAATTCGTGGGATTTTATAACCTTGGAGTAAGCGAAGCCTACTATTTTGTAAAATTCTCTTTGTTTCTTAAGAAGTTTCATCTAGGAATAAAGATTTTAACTATATATTACCTGAAGTCATATATGATTGAGTTGCAACTGAGTCCTGATATTTAGTTAATTTTGATTATTATATTCCTTCAGACCATTGCGGAGGTGGTTGAAAATACGTTTTGGTTTAGGTATACATAGATGGGAATAAATGTTTGGGTGGAGATTATGTTGGTAGAGTTGTTAGCCATAATGTATCTTCTGTAATGAAAAGGAAATATAAGGGTGGCCAGTTCTCTTCGAGACCAGTTACATGTGTTTCATCATGAAAACTATATAATATTTTCTATCATGGTGGGTATTCTTTCATACAACATCTAATAGTATAGATGTACCCCAGACTTGTCATCGTTGTGGATTTTCAATCCATCTAAATAACTTCTGATAAAATATGTTTGAGGTTTGCAAGGAAGGATCCAATTTTACCAATGGTTTCCATGTTCATACTGATGATTCTAAGGGTGTTGGGTAAAATCCTCAATCCATGGGGGTGTTCATTTGGATAGTACTAAACATCTATATGCGAATTATTTTGTTCATGATGTGTCTAATGTAGGTAAAGAATATATTATTTATATGATCTTTATTTCATAATCAATGGTGCCAAATTTGTTTGATATAGTCGATACACACTCTTTTATATCATCAATGTTTGTTAACATTATGGGTTTGTATTTGGAACTTATTTTTTCCTTATTGGATCTTTCAACAGCTTTGGTGATTAGTTTTAAACAAGGTTTAAGTGTCCCACATGTTAGGCATTTATAGAAAATATTGAATTATAATGTGAATTCTTGTTTCTTGATGTTGACATGGTTGAATTGATTATTGGATTAGATTAGATTATTACTATTAAGGCCTAGATAGATTGTTATTTATGATGGATACAGTTCATATCTTTCGATGTGGTCATTTATGTCTTCTAGGGTGAGTGGGACTCTAGATCATAAATGGAAGGCTATGTTTCTCCTTACGTTGAGTTAATATTGTGTCAATTTTTTGTGATGTTTCCTAATGTGGTTGAATCTTTTTTTGGTGGTAAACTTCCTATAATGTGGATTGTGTAGATTGAGGTCATTTCAGATGATTTTTCTAGTTTACCACCATAGATAGAGGTCGAGTTTTATATTGACTGACTACCTAGTATGGTGTCCATTTTATTACAATCTTATAGAATATCACATACTGTGTGGGTGGAACATATGGTTTAGCTAGAGGATTTAGAGGCTAATTTATTTCTTCCTCAAAGTGTGTCACTATGGGAATCTTTGGTCTGGTTTTCCTAAAATGCAGATGCCGGTCTTATACATTGTGTTGACTCTCTAAGGATAAATCTAATTAATATTAAGAATATATATCATTTTCCTAGTATTGATGATTTTTTTACCAGTATAGAGGGTGTGTTCGTATTCAATGATTGGCCTTTGTTCAAAATACCACCAATCGAGATTCCAAGAAGAGTATATAACTAATATATCATTCAGATATAAGTATGAAAATTTCATGTTTCTAGAAATTCTGTTCATTCTCTATAATTCCCAATCAGTGTTTACGGATTTGATGAGCTTTATTTTTCATTGGATTTTAGACTCATTTATTATATTGTTTGTTAATTATATTTCGGTATTCTCCATTTTATAGGTTTATTATAGGGAAATTTTTTATATCATTACTCATACATTGAAGGAACATTGTCTTTATGTATATCATTATAAATGTTATATTTTGATCATAAAATTAAATTGCTAGTTCACGTAAAATCTGAGAGTGAAATCTCATTGGATCCTAAGTTGATACATGCATTAATTTACATGGATTAGCCTATATTTTGGTTTCATATATGAAGATTCATGGTTTTTTCTTGGCACTATTTATAGTTTGTAAAAGATTTATCCAAGATCGCATATTTGAAGACTTCTTTAACATGTAAGGGTGTAATGATTGAGTGGAAAAACATATGTTAGAGGTCATTTGACATGTGGAATATGAGGTTTACTTAAACTCCATTTTTTTCATTGGGAACCAAGATTTTGTATTGATTTTTTTAGTGATGCTTCTGGAATGTGTTTGGGAAGTTTCTTGATTCAGGGGAAACGGGTGTTGGCCTATAGTTCATGCTAGTTACCATAATTAGAAAAACTAACATACCATAAAATTATCATTTTTTTCTCTATAGTTATTAGTTTATAGTGTATTTAGATCATATGATCCTAAGATGAATTTTTATTAAGAGAGATCTGAACATTCAACAATGATTCTGGGTGGAGTATCATTAACCTTTTAATTTATATATTGCATACACTCTTGTGAAAGTAAATGAGATATCCAGTGCACTGAGATAAATTTCCCCGATAGAAGAACCAAATGAATTAGTTGAAGAGTGGTATCTTATGATTTTTTGCTGATATGATCTTAGGATAATAATTGGTTGGTGGATAGGTTTTATTGGCTTTGATAAAAGTTGACTCATCTTTAGATGATTTATTTCTACTCAAGAAGGTGATAGACAATGACATCCAATTCTGTAATGAAATACATTATTTGGTGGATACACAGTTGGGTAGTATTTTTCTTTTAGTTGAACTTTTTTTCTTCTTTAGTATGTTGGTTTTTCTGTTATTATTGAGGCAGGAGTTGTTAGATATTGGTAATTGGTCTTTTTGATGTATACACACATAGACTACCAAGATGTATCCTAACATGAGAATTCAGTATTGATATTATGCATAAGGCCATATATTACAGATTCTGTATCATTTTGTATTTTTTTTCAAAGAATTAAGGTAGAACACTATACGCCTATTGAATTTTTGTATCTCTTATGCATTCAATCATCGAATTTGCATGCAGGTTTTATGGATTTCACCTTTTGGTTACCATAGATTCCAAGTGGGAAGGATTATATAGCGGTGTTCATTGAAAAACTCCTCAAATCAATGAATTTATTATCTATTTTGGAGAAGATGACAGTGGGGAATCTTGGATACATTTATATCTGATAGATTGGGAAAATTTATGGGGTTCCCTCTAAGCTTGTATCTGATAAGGGGTCTAAGTTTCACATCAATTTTCTAGAATGTTTTGATGGAGGAGATCGGTTAAATATTAGTTTTGTAATGGATTATTACTTATAGATGGATGGATTTATATAGGGGATATATGGGTTCGTCAAGACATTCTCCTTGATTGTGTTCTTGATTTTAGAGGATCTTAGTAGAATCATTTTTCTCTTGTTAATTATTCCAATAAAAATTGTTTTATGACCTTGATTAGTATTCCTTGCTCTAATTAATTTTAAAATTAGTAATGTATACCTCCTTAAGGTGGTTATATTTTGGAGAGAAGACATTAGTTAGGTTGTGTCTCATTCAGGATACAACATAGAGGGTGCACTTTATAAGGGCCTAGCCTTAAACATTACATAATCTTGAATTAAGTTAATAATTCACATTGAGAATATTTTTAGGTTTATAGCTTTAGAGAATTATGTCATAACCTATACATTACATCAAAAATATTACAGAGTAGACACTTCTACTCGGTATACATTTTTTTATAAAATAATTACTATGGATAAAAGGATTCATCTTTAGTTTTATGTTTTAGATCGTTTGACTTTTCCTTGATATCATCCTTGAGCCTATTCATCTTTTAGTCCTGTGAAAAACACTTCAAAAACATGGGATGAGCATACAAATCTTAGTAAGGATTATAAAACATATAAATAAAACTTTATTCCATCAATTCATACCTAGTATAAGATCTTTAACATACCTCATGAAATCGTAAGATTTTTGAATAACACATAGAAATCATAAATCATAAAGGTTACTTATGTCATCCATATCATAACTACATTGTAGATATCACATCTACACAGGGAGTTACATTTGGAATAACCATATCTGTATATTACCAAAATCTCTTTGGGGAAACATTAACATTTACCTCTGTCATGGTATCCAATTCATTGTAGAGCTATCTCGAGCTCTCCTGCACTAGGTTTATCACGGAACCACCTGTATACGTAATCAATTCCAAAGATCCATAATATATAAATAAGAAACATAGAGGAAAGCTAACACTTCCACATTTCATTCACAATATATCATTTTAATATATTGACATAACCAATCCTTTATAAAAACCATTTTCAATAAAAAACAGATAAAAGATTATATGGTATTTACTTTCCTTTTAAAAACATAACGGCTTGTCATGTAAGGAAAATATCAAATAACACTCGCGGTGGTGGAAAAGTAGTTGTCACTGCATACGTTAAAAAGAAACATTAATTTTTGTCCTTTAGTAAAATTGTTTATATAAAAATTATTCCCTTTGAATGAGATGAAAATTCAAATGGGTTTATACACCATATAAAATAATGTCGTGTATAAATCAAAATATGCCTCAATGAATGGTTATTGAGACAAAGTCCCTTACCTCATGTCTGATTTGACTCTTTTATTCTTCAATCTCATGAAAAATAAAATAAAGTTAATTTATACTTTCCTAAGATCATTTTTAATGTATATTATTCTTTTTATATCACTTATCTCAATGTTATAAACATTTTATAATCATTTTAGTTAATAACAGTCGTTCTGTCGATATTTGGTACTTGAGTGAAAAATGAACTTCTTATAATTAATAGATATTCATGTGTTAAAAATTCAATTATCTCAAGAATGATATTAATAATTTAGATATCATATATATAATATATAACTAGTATATATATGTATTTGTAATAGTACATAACATTTGGAGGTATGAAATGAAATGCACCGTTCATGGAGACGTTACTTCTTACATACGCATGAACGCTACATTCATTTAAATTTCATATTTAATGGAATGAAAACTTAATTATACATAGGTATATTATAATTATAGTATAATATCATATATATAATTTCATTAACTCCATCCTATATACGTTCCACGTATGGCATGAATGAGTCATATCACTTTGAGGGGGTGGTAGTCCGCACGTCCTCCAATGAAATTATCGCATTTACCCATTATGGAAACCTTAAGGGTATGATATAAATGAAAAATAAAGAACTATAGAGACAATATAAATAGAATACATATCACGTATAAGTATATTTTCATCATAATGACCACCATGAGAGGCGGTTGGAGATATTTGAACAATCATTGTTTCGTGAGGCAGTAGTTTGTCTTCCACCGAAACAGTATATTCATATCCATTAGATGGAGGTGTGTGGAAGTTAAGTTTGAATACATATAATAACAAAAAACTAGTATATTTATGATAGTAGTTTTGTTTTAAAATAATGGAATAATTGGTGTCTAGGGGTTGGAGAAGTAAAATAAAAGATAGAATTTAAGAGGAGACGTTACATTTAAATCGGGTAACTCCCTTTGGTTGGAACCAAAAATAATTCTTGAAGTGCCTTATACTGAAGGTATGGCTTCTAGGAGGAAGAGGGGTATGTAGGGAGCTTAATTGAGTAGATTTTTGATGATCCAAGGGTCTTTAGAGGTGTGAGTAATGGGTTAGAGGTGATGGATTTTTATAAGGGGAGGAGGGGCTCTTTTGGAATGTTTGAAAATATTATTTTATTATATAAATATTTTAATTTTATAAAATTATAAAACATATTTAATTCAAATATAAGATGAATATTGTTTGAAATAAAATCATATAATAATAATTGGATAGGTTTTAGATATTTTTTTACATTTTATAATCTCATTTATATAAACCATTCATTAATAAGGTAACCACAACATCATCATTGTGTCATAAATAATTTGATTTATTTGATGTATAAAATTTATAAATAAAATAACATGATAGAGGAAATATTTTAAATTTTAAATGAATATTTATAGCCGAATATATATGATATATAACTATGTTTAAAAACTGATTTACTCAAAGATATATGTTTGTGTAATTTTTTTCATTACTTTAAATTAATTAATATATAGTGTCATTATCACTCCTAAGTGGATCCATGGGGTTCCAAAATCGACCAAAGGATGGAAATGGTCGGACATGTATCAACCAATAGGATTAGAACACCTGTTATTGTAATTTATATTTATTATAATAATATTTTTTACCCATATTTACCAGATTTACCCTTTAACCATGGTAAATAAAATATTTAAAGAAGTAAATATTCTTAATGTCAAAAAATAAAAGTTACATATTTAAAAAATTTCTACCTCCTAATTATATATATGGAATAAATATTTCCAAATTCAAAACACTGAAGTGGCATATATTAATTTAAAATTAATTCTCATTGTCAAAACAAAAAAGGTGTTTTTAAGAAATAATAACTATTAAAAGATTGACACTTGTTTATGTCTAATTTTGAAGTGAAATTACTTCCAATGACCAGAATTTGAATAAATGGTAAAAAATTAATCTAATTTAACTTTAAAAAAAATTTAATATATAATCTAACCGTATAAATATATTTGATTAAAATTTAATTTTGAATTTAAATACAATATTTTTAACTACCATTAAAAAAATAAACATCACTAGAAAATAACAAAATTTCATCAAAAGTAAATTTTGATGTCCGGAATCTAAAAAATAATATTATTTTTCAAATGGAACATATAAAAGTGACAAAATCTATATTTAAAAATGGTTCTCTATCAAAAGGCTGTAAATCATCTCCTTAAAGAATATTAGAGTATTTTTCTTTAATTTGGATTCTTTCTTATTTTAATCCTCTAAAATTTATTGGATTATTTTAAAAACATTTAACCAAATGTAAAATCATATTACAGTTATTTATTATCATTCCCTCCATTACAACGACTAGGCGTTAACTACCATTTAAAATAATAATATTATTATATTACTTTTCGGTATAATTAAATGTTGTGTGCAACATAATATTTCGGAGAAATACATTGTTGAGTGTTGAGTACGTTATAAGACATACAATCCCCTTTAATGTAAAATTAATATTTAATTCTCAAATATTATTAAATATGAAAATTTCATATTCATTATTTACCAGGGATGTTATATCATTTCCCCATTTTGGGAACTATTTTCTCACTATTTTATTCACTTATCAAATAAATTGTGGTATTTATCCCTCAAATCATTCTTAGATTCCCATGTTGCCTCTTCAATCATTTGATTTTTACAAAAAACCTATACATGATAAATTTCATTATTTCCCAACACTTTCTCTCTTTGGTCAAAAATCTAGACTAGTTGTTCCTCATAAGTGATAATGGTTCCAACTAAACTACCTCTTGACTCGAAACATGAGGTGAATCTAGAAAATACTTTCTCCACATTTAAACATGAAAAAATTGCATACCTGGGATAAAAATGGATGTAAAGAAACTCGGTATGAAATTGATGCAACTTTCTCAAGGATTTCATAGGGTCCAATGAACCTCATACTCAAATTTCCCTTCTTGACAAAATGCATCACACTTTTCCATGGAGAAACTTTGAGAAAGACATGATCACCTAAATCAAATGAAATATCTTTTCTCAAGTTATCTGCATAAGTATTCTTCCTGCTCTAAGTTGTTCTCATGTTATTTTAAATCAGTTGAACCTTTTCTGCCATCCCTTTTACCAGTTCTGGTCCCATCAAATTCCTTTCACAAACTTCATCCCAAAAAGCTGAAGTTCGAAACTGCTTCCCATATAATGTCTCAAATGGAGCCATATGTATACTGGAATGAAACTATTATTATATGAAAATTCAAAAAAATAATGATGTTTTCCCCAACATCCCAGGTAATCCAGTGAACAAGTACATAGCATATCCTCCAAGGTTTGAATTGTTCATTTGAATTCCCATCTGATTGCGGATGAAATGTTGTAGTAAAATTTAATTTATTACCAAACGACTTCTAAAAGACTTTCCAAAAGGTATAAGTAAAACTAGGATCATTATCAGATAAAATGGAGGGGGGAACTCCATTAAAACTGACTATCTCTTTAACATACTACTGAGAAAGTTGATCTAGAGACAATGTATATCGGATAGGAAGGAAATGAGAAGATATTTTCAATAGATTAACAATAACCGAGATTGCATTATTACCTCAATATGTTTTCGGTAATCCCACATCAAGGTACATGGATATATTTTCCCATTTCCAATTAGGCACCAGTACAGAACGAAGAATCCATTTCGGTAACTGTCACTCTACTTTAACCTGTTGAAAAGTCAAACACTTCATAGTAATGTTAGCAATATCTCTTTTCATTCCATCCCACTAGTAATAATTCTGAAGCTCTATGTACATCTTAGTACTTCTTGGATAAATTGAAAACGGAGAACTATGAGCTTCACATAAAAACTATTTAATTAACTGTGAATAATAAGGCACACATTATCTCTTCCAAAACCTCAAAAAAACTTTATCAAAGTTAAATTCAGGAAACATAAACTTCTAAACCAACACAACATTTTCTTGTAATTAATTGTCTTCCATCTGCCCTTGCTTAATTCTGTCTGATAGTGTTAGGACCAATAGGGGCTTATATACCCTGAGAGTGTGTGTGTGTGGGGGGGGGGTGAATCAGGGTACGGATATTATTTTTCAAAATTAATCCTGTATATTGACCTCTTTATTACAATGGTCACTTATTTTCACTTGTGTGTTAATTATGATCACTTATTTTTCTTCTTTATCTGATGATGGTGCTTTGAATGCAATGAAGGGAATCAAGCAGGCATACACAAGGATTTTTACCTGGTTTACCCTCACTGGGCTACGTCCAAGGAGCATACAACAACGATGTGTCACTATACCAAATCCACTAAGGCTCACTGAAAATAATTTTTACAACGTTCGGGACAGATCACTTCTATTTCCAGGCTCACTGCCTTTACAATGTTTAGGGTCATCTCACTGCTTTCCCAAGGGTCACTCTCTGTTTCTCTCTCTCTGGATCACTGCCGGTGGAGAGGATCACCTTCTTCCTCTTCATTTTCTCACTGCTCTGGAATGGATCCACTCACAGTTTATAGACCTGTTGGTCTCTTCATTATCTGTAATGAATACATCATATGTTGTAAGTAGATGCTCTTTTGAATTCCAGCTTTCACCCGTAGATGAATCTCTCTTTTCACCAAAGGTATTGGGAAATCTTCCAGCTTTTGCGCAGCCCCGGAAATACGGGAGTTCTCCAAAAACACCTGGAACTCTTCTCCTATCCCGGTGCACAAGTCCCAAAATGGCACGCAAGTCGTTGGCACACAAGTCAAAACTGGTGCGAAATTGTACCTCAACCACTTGCGCGACACAACCTTCTTCAACTCCAAACTTGCGCGACGCACCTCCATTTATGCCAAAACTAATTTTAGCATGCAAAAAACAACCAGCGAGCAAATAACATCTGGCGCACAACTTATACTTGCACGACCACACACCACTTACGCGGACCACCAAACTTGCACGACGAGACCTCTGATTTTTCTAAGTGTTGAAATCTGCACCAAATGAGGAGGGGTCGACCTATATTTATAGGTGTTTGGACACCCTGCGCGGTGGCACGCAAGTCTTCCTTTGGCGCACATGTTTTGGCATGAAATTCTTCTTTCCCCCTAGACACTTGTGTGACCAACTCAAAAACATGGGTTCCCCTTCTTCCTTTTACATATTTTGAGGATCTTACCAAGAAGAACAAATGGAAAAAGATTCCAATCCTTCTAGGCACTGGCGCACAAGTCCTTCCTCGGCACGCAAGTCACTTGCATGACCTACCCAATAATTGAGATCCCATTTTCCCTTTGTCATTTTTTGATGTTCTAATCTTGAAAAAATTTGGTGTGCAAGTTTCCACACCTTCAAGTACACAACATGCACGTCCCTTTTCCAAAAAATGGTGCCACCTTGTATCTGTTTTTTTTGTACCACCTCCAGATCATCCATTCCTTTGTCGAAGTTCTTGAATCAAACATTGATCATTAACCATAGCTCTTAAAATCGACATGCCACCATGAAATCCCCTTTGTCCAAAAACATGAATGTAATGGTTTTCTTTGTCAAAAATAACAACACAGATGTTCACTTTTTCAACAAACACAGTCACCTCAAAAATGCTTCAATGATACCTTGAGGGATTGTTTCCCAACAATCTCCACCTTTCGGTTTGTTGAAAACTCTTCCATAAAAAGAAACATCATTAATTATTCAGCAACCATTCGCCAATTTCGATTCTGATAGAGATCAAGGATTTACTCAACACATACTCTAAGACCACATGAGCAATGTTCGACGTGAGAAACAAGAGTAAATGAAACGTTCATTAATGAATCACTTAAACTCTAACATCCACTTTTGACTCCAAACAGATACCAACTTTTTATAATATTATTGCTGCATCACAAACCACTCTTCTGCTTTTATCACGATCCTCAGCTGTCATGATATTTATTCTTTGATCGATCACATCTAGCATCGTCAAATTTAATACTCTCCCCCTTTCTCATTGCTCTCCCTTTAGCTGCTCCACCTGTCAGCTTCTCCCCATATCATTCATGATATATCATATAGCCACACTGTCCCCCTTGAACAATCACTATTTTATAGTTTATGACAGAGTAGAGAATATATATCATCACATTAGGGAAAACACATCATACCTCGGGGAGAGTGGGTGAGGGTGTTTTACATCCACACTATTTCAAGTTCAGGGGGTTGACTGAACTCTTAGATCCAGTCGATGCCTCTAAAAATCTTCCTTGGGTAAGGCCTTTATCAAAATGTCTGCAACCTGTAGTTCTATAGGTACATACTCCAAATTCACGATTCCTTGCTCAACTTTCTCCTTGATAAAATGATACTTTATCTCAATGTGCCTTTTCCTTGAGTGATGGATAGTATTTTTGCTAAGATTTATAGCACTTGAGTTATCACACTGTATTCTGATCGGAAACTTCACTTCAACACCCATGTATTTGAGTTGTTGCTTTATCCACAATAATTGTGTGCATGTTTGAGTGTCCTCAATATACTCAGTTCTTGTAGTTCACAATGAAATGCAATCTTTCTTATTGCTAAGCCAAGAAATACACAATCCACCAAGCTAGAATTCAGCTCCTGATGTTGATTTCCTGTCATCCGCTGAACCAGCCTAGTCTGCATCAGTATATCCCAATAACTCTGTCTGAGATTTGACATTATATTTCAAGACGAATTCCACCGTGCCCTTGTTATACAGAAATATTCTTTTCACTGCAAGCATGTGGCTTTCCTTGGGATTACTCTGATATCTTTCTTCTTGGCATGTGGCGAAAACAATGGCAGGACTTGTCACAGTTAAGTACAATAGACTTCCAATGATTTTCCTGTAT
The DNA here is from genome assembly GCA_963277665.1 of Viscum album. NCBI lineage: Eukaryota > Viridiplantae > Streptophyta > Magnoliopsida > Santalales > Viscaceae > Viscum > Viscum album. Next base: position 1,849,962,275 of record OY728150.1, read on the forward strand.
TCTGTGATGTTTACTGCCTTTCCATCCTCATCTTTATAAAGTTTCATTCGAGTAGCAACCGGAGTCTTCATCTCCTTGTAATTATCCATTAAAATCCTTCTTAAAACCTCTATGGAGTATTTTTATTGATAAATGAATGTTCCATTCCTTCCTTGTGTCACATGTAGTACAAGGAAAAACATTATCTCTCCAATCATTGACATCTCAAACTCACTTTTCATGAAGTTGGAAAACTGTCTACATTGAGCTCCATCTAATCCGCCAAAAATTATGTCCTCAACATATACCAACCCCATCATCCTTTGATTTCTGTTATTTCTGAAATAGGGATTTTAATCAAATCCTCTTCGCTGGAAACCAAGCTTCTTCAAGTACTGATCAATCCTTGATTACCATGCCCTTGGTGCTTGTTTCAGCCCATACAATGCCTTCTTCAGTCTGTAGACCTTGTTCTCATCCTCATGAATGAGAAAACCGTCTGGATTCTCAATATACAGTTCCTCCTCCAGTACCCCATTCAGAAATCTAGATTTTATGTCCATATGGAACACTTTGAACTTTCTTTGTACTACTATGGCTAAAAATAATATGATTTTCTCCAGCTTTTCAACCGTTGTAGATGTCTCATCAACATCAATTCCCTCTACTTGGGAGGACCCTTTTCACACTAGTCATGCTTTGTTTCGAACCACTACACCATATTTATTCATCTTATTGCGATAGACCCATTTAGTCTAGATGACATTATTATCTTATGGTCTCGAAACAATCTCCCACGTCTGGTTCTTCTCAATCTGATCAAGCTCTTCATTCATTTCCTAAACCCAGTTTTCTTCTTCAGTTGCATCAGTAAAGCATTTAAGCTCATCCTAAGATAGAAAAGATTTCTATTGCAGTGACTTCATTCTTCTTTTCTGAACTGGAGCTGTCTGATCAGAAATGAAATTCTCCCTATCAATTTCAGATCGACTCTTTGGCTTTTGTGCAGATAAGGATTTTACTTCCTCGTACTCACCATCAATATCTTATTCTCAATCAACTTCAGCCACTTCTTCTCTCCCTGAGTCTCATACCACTCCCTCACTTTTAACTGAAAACTTGTCACTATGTGTTGCTTCTTGTCTCCCAATAATTTTTCATAAACATAAACATTCATTATCTCATTGAGATCTTTCATCTGATTAGGATATAGAGTGATCCCCCTATGTTATGCAACACTTCTCGGGATTAGGCCCACCTTTTAGACCCACAGACATTATTCTTCTCCTACATCATCTATTCTCATATTCCATTGGTAATTGAGCCATTAACAATATATCTAAGCCTACTGAGTTGGCCCTCAGTGTAGGAAACAAGAGACAAAGTCAATAACACAATCACTTCCTATTGTGCTCTTTTTTTACATTTCTCATTCAAATTTTGGTACCTGATTTGAGAAAATCGAAACTCTGAAGCACATAACTTCTCTAATTTGCATCTTTAGATGCCACTTCCCCTTGGATCGTATCTTCTTAAAACCTAAAACACTTGAGTCATCAATTAAAAACATTTATATACATAGAAAGAGGGGTTATTTCTGGAATCCTCAAGGTGAGGATTGTGGTTGATCCTGATGGGTTAACCCATTGATTCTTTCTTGTAGTGCATAACACTCCTTCCTTGCTTCTTCTAGCTGCCTGGACAACTTCAACTACTCTGGACATATGACTAAGCATTCGTTACCCACATGCTGAGCCTTTTTATGATATGTATATTCTGCAGGACTGGCCTTTCTCACCATTTAGGGTGTAAACCCACTAGTTCACATTTACATCTTTGATGTACCACCAATATTCCTCTTCCCTTTATTCCATCTTGGGGTAGGAATCTCTCTGTTTACAATCATCCCTTTCTTCTTCCCCCATTGTAGGGTTCTTTATCTTTCCTCCACTTCTCGCTGCAGAACACGACATGCGAATTTTTCAATGCATTCATTGTTCATCTTTCTTTTATCAGATAACTGAGTCACCACACTCTTTTTCACTGGTGGTGGGTCCTCCACTGATCGTACATTATTCTTACTCACAGGTGTAGTATTTTCTCCCTTTTTCCTCCAGATTATTTCATGTTATTTCTTAGAGAGCTGTTGTGAGTATGATAGAGGAGATGACTGATACAACTTTCTTTCAGATCCATGTGATTCCCATGAGGATCTAATCCTATTCTTCAACTTACCACTTTGTCTCCCATTGCATGATTTATCATTATACACCAATAGAGTCAGGAATATCTTTCCAAATCCCTTTTCCTTTCCTGCTTTCTTCTTGTGACATTGTCTTTCCAAATTCCCATGATCAGAACATATAAAACATTTTCCATAAAAGTAATACCTCATCTTGTTATCTCTATGCCAGGATGTTGATTCATCTTGAGTACTTCCTCTGATATTGAGCTCCTGAGCTTCCTGACACATACTCATAATGTGTCCCATTCTTCCACGGAAATAACATCTGATGAATGTTTTCCTCGGAGTGACTCTTCTCTCTGATTTCTCATAATGCTTCTTCTCATTCTCTGATTTATTATAGTTTCTATCTTCACAGCCTGAAATATATTCCTTAGCCTCTGAACAGATGCTTGATTTGTGTCCATGAATCCCACAGAAATAGCACATGTCATTACTACTTCTTGTAACTGTCCTTTTAGGAATTTCTCCAGCACCTACAGGATTTTCACCATTTCTTGGACTATTCATAGCTCTCTTTCTGTCATGAATAGCAGGGGATTCATCAAATCCAATACCGGTTTTCCCCAAACTACATGGACTTTGAGCTGAGAAAATATGATGTTGTTTCTCCATAGAAATAGAATATTTATTCTTCATTTTATCATCACTTGTTGAAGGATAATCAAATAGTAAGTGCAAGGCATCCTTTATTTTAGGCCTTCCTCTACCATTGGATTTATCTACATCCTTCTTTAATGATTATAGCTCTTCTTCCAACTTTTGAATATTCATATCATTTGATTCAAGTTGGGCATTAAATTCTCTTTTGATATTCTTTCCACAACTCATCTCATCTTCCAGTTCTTGTGTTAGCCTTTCTACCATACCACTTTGATCCTTTAATTTTAATTTTTCTTGAGAAACAAATTTAGGGATAAATTCATTCTCTTGTTAGAGCCTTTGATTCTCTTGAACTTCTTCATAAAACTGTGCGACTAGATTATCAATTCTAGCTTTCAGATTCCAAAACTCATCTGACATTTGATTCTCTTCATAATCATTAGACTTCTTTTCCTTTCATTTTAGCCATCTTTTGTAGTTCTTCACTTTCAGAATCATTCTTCTCCCTTATGTTAGTAGCCACATCAATAAGCCTTTGATTTAAACCTCTTAGATTTTTGATCTCAATTTCCAATACATGGATCTCGATATATTTAGATTTAACTTCTTCTTCCAATTTCCGATCCAATTTCTTTGTCATGTTGACAACATCTAATGATGGCCTCCTTCTTATAACTTATTCATCATTAGTTATTTCAGTATCACTTTTATGTTCATGTACTTCACTCATTTATACATCATGATTGAGTGAATCAACATTTTTCTTATAAGATTCATCCCGACCTTCCTTCAGTAAGCTATTTGATTCGTTAAGTTGAATCACACTTTTTCTATAAACACTTCCACGCTGAGGGATATCACCTGACTTCTGATTCTTCTTTGATGTTTTTTCATTTTCCATGGTACACCGAGATAAGAGCAGACTGATTCTTCAACCACACAGATCGACTATACCAAGTCAGAGAAAACAAATCTAATAAAAAAAACCTTCCCTCTGATACCAATTGTTAGGACTAATAGGGGCTTATATACCCTGAGAGGGGGATGAATCGGGGTATTGATATTCTTTTCCAAAATTTGTCCTTCCCCACTAGATCTTGACCTATTTATTTCAAGGGTCACTTTCTTTGAACTTGTTTGTTAATTATGATCACTTATTTTTCTTCTTTATCTGATGATGGTGCTTTTAATGCAATGCAGGGAAGCAAACATGCAGACACAAAGATTTTTTACTTGGTTCACCCTCATTGGGCTACGTCCAAGGAGCATACAACGACGATGTGCCACTGTACCAAATCCACTAAGGCTCACTTCCAATAATGTTTACAAAGTTTAGGATAGATCACTTCTTTTCATAGGCTCACTACCTTTACAATGTTTAGGGTCAGCTCACTTCTTTCCCAAGGGTCACTCCGTATTTCTCTCTCTCTGGCTCCCTACCATTGGAGAGGATCACATTTTTCCTCTTCCTTTTCTCACTGCTCTAGGAAGGATCCACTCACAGTTTATAGACCTGTAGGTCTCTTCATTATCTCTAATGAATACATCCTTTGTTATAAGTAGATGCTCTATTGATGTCAAACTTTCACCCGTAGATGAATCTATCTTTGCACCGAAGGTATCAGGAAATCTTCCTGCTTTTTACGTAGCCCTGGAAAGACAGGAGTGTTCCAACAACACCTGGAACTCTTCTCCGAGACCAGTGTGCAAGTCCCAAAATGGCGTGCAAGTCTTTGGCGTGCAAGTAAAAACTGGAACGCAAGTCCACCACAACCACTTGCGCGACACAACCTTCTTCAACTCCAAACTTGGGCGATGCACCTCCTTTTACAGAAAAACAAATTTTGGCAGGAAAAAAACAACTAGGGAGAAACTTACATCCGGCGAACAACATATACTTGCGTGACCACACACCACTTGCATGAACACCACACATGTGCGACGAGAGCTCTGATTTTTCTATGTGTTGAACTCTGCACCGAATGAGGAGGGGTCAACCTGTATTTATAGATGTTTGGACACCATGCGCGGTGGCGCGCAAGTCTTCCTCTGGCGCGCATGTTTTGGCATGCAAGAATTATGCCCCCCTAGACACTTGCGCGACCAACTTAAAAACTTGGGTGCCCTTTCTTCCTTTTCCATATTTTGATGATATGACCATGAAGGAAAAATGGCGCGCATGTTTCCAATCCTTCTAGGAACTGGCACCCAAGTCCTTCCTCGGTAGGCAAGTCACTTGCACGACCTACCCAATACTTGAGTGCCCCTTTTTTGAGTGTCATATTTTGATGTTCTGATCTTGAAAAACATTGGGCGCGCAAGTTTCCTCACCTTCATGTACATGGCTTGCAAGTCCCTTTGCCAAAAATGGCACCACCTTGTATTTTTTCTTTTTGTACCACCTCTAGATCATCCATTCCTTTGTCAAAGTTCTTGAATCAAACATTGATCGTTAACCAAAGCTCTTGAACTTGACATGACACCATGAAATCCCCTTTTTCAACAAATTTTTATGTCATGGTTTTCTTTTTCAAAAATCACAACACAGATATTCACTTTTTCAACAAACACAATTACCTCAAAAATGCTTTAATGATACCTTGAGGGATTTTTTACCAACATATAGAGATTATTTCACTGACACTAGAAAAAAAAGGAACTTCCTGCACCAACAACTTCTTTTCCAAGGTTCATCAAATATTTAAACAAAGCATCTTGTTCCGAATTCAACAAGGTTAATGTGGCATTACATTTTCGAATCAAAGCATCAGCCACTTTATTTACTTTCCCTAGATGATAATAAATCATGAAATCATAATCCTTGGTCAATAGCCTCTATCTCTTCTATCACATGTTCAATTATTTCTGAGTAAATATATACTTAAAACTTTTGTGGTTAGTATATATTTCACATTATAATACATAATGATGATGCATCTAAATTTTTAAAGACAAAACAAAAGTATCAAATTACAAATTAGGTGTACGGTAATTTACCTCATTAGGTTTCAACTGAAGCAAATCATAACCAATTACATTATCATTATGCATTAGAACACAACCAATTACTTTCAACAAAGCATCATTGTAGATAAAAAACTCACAAATTCTGGAATTCAGTGCCAAAACTAGAGCATTCACCAATCTTCATTTCAATTCCTAAAAATAATCATCACATTCTTTTGTCTCAATGAACTTAAAACCTTTTTGAGTTAACTTATTCATCGGGCTAGATAACCATGAAACATCTTCCACAAACCTCCAATAATAACCTTCCAAACAAAGAAAACTATGGATCTCAATAATATTTGTGGGTCTTGGCCATTCTTCAACAAATGTTCTTTTAGTAGTACCAACTGTTTTTCCATTTTTTGAAACAATGTGACCATGGAATGAAATTTTTTGTAACCAAAACTCACACTTTCAGAATTTCCCATACTGTTTATTTTACGTTATGGTTTGAAAATCCACACTTAAATGTATTTCATGTTCCTATTTACTTTTGGAATAAACCAAAATATAATCTAGAAATACAACCACCATTTATCACATAAGTTAACTTATCTGTTACTATAAAAATGGATCAATTCTAATTCTGAATATCTTAGGATGTGGAATTTGAAGGTCATTTCACTCTGTATGCCTTCCCAACACAACTTCCTTATTTCTTCTTTGAAAAACCATTCTAAACAAAAAATTATATTAGGTGAAGAAACAAGTTAATCTGTAAATGATATATCATTTCAATCTTACCATAGAGTAAAAATAATTTATGTATATTAATTTTAATAACACCCTAACTCCTATAGTCGTCTAAATGGACCTCTGATACAAACTACAAGGACCCCTCCTTAACTATTAAATAATATTGAATTGAGTTAATAAATCACATTGAGGATATTTTCTGGTTTAGAGCATTATAAAATTAGGTCATAACATATACAATACATCTCAAATATTATAAAGTAAACACTTCTACTCCGTATCCATTTTTTCATAAAATAAGAAATCTTGAAAACAAGAGCCATGTCTAGTTACATGTTTTAGATATCATGACTTTTCATTGATATCATCCATGACCCTATTCATCTTTATGTCATGTGAAAAACATTTCAAAAACCTGGGATGAGCATAAAAATCTCTGTATGGATTATAAAATAATTAATGAAAACATTATTCCATCAATACATACCAAGCATAATATCTTTAAAATACCTCATGAAATCATAATATTTATTAATAACACATATAAATCATAAATCCTAAATCATAAAGGTGACTTGTGGCTTCCCTATCATTCTTACATTGAAGCTATCACAACTATATAGTGAGTTACGTTTGGAATACCCATCTCAGTATATTCAGTAAATCTCATTGGAGAGACATTAACGTTTACCTCTGTCACGTTACCCAATGCATTGGAGAGCTATCTTGGGCTCATCTACCCCAGGATTATAACGGAACCACCCATAAACATAAAAAATTCCCAATCCCATTGACATATACATAAAACAAACATAAATCAAATATAACATTTCCAAATTTCAATCATAATATATCATTTAAATATATTGACAAAACCAATCCATTATCAAAACCATTTTCAATACCAAAACATGTAAAAGAGTATATGGTATTTATTTTCTTTTCACAAACATTACAGCTTGTTAAGGAAGCCAAATATCAAATAATTCTTGTGGCGGTGGAATGGTCGTTGTCACCACATACGTTAAAAAACATTAATTTTTGTCATTTTCTAAAACTCTTCATTGAAAAAAGATTCCTACTGAAAGAAACGAAAAGTAAAATTGGTTTATACAAAGTATAAAAGAAATTCGGGTCTAAATCAAAATATGCCTCAATGAATGGTTATTAAGATGAAGTCCCTTATATCATGTTGGACTGCACATGATTGTTCTTGAATCTCTTGAATAATAAGCTAAAGTTAATTTGTACTTTCTTGAGAACGTTTTCAAGTTTATTATTCTTTTTATATCACTTATTTCCATGTTATAAACGTTATGTAATCATTTAAGTTAATAACTGTCATTTTCTCAATATTTGGTACTTGAGTAAAAAATTAACTTCTTATAATTACAAGTTATTCATGTGGTCATAGGTGCATTATATCCAAAATTATATTCATTATTTAGATATGATATATATCATATATATCTGGTATATATATTTATTTATAAAATTACATAACATTTAGTGGTGAGAAATGAAATGCGTTGTTCATGGAGACGGTAAGTCATACGTACGCAAGAACGGTACTTTCATTTATATTTCGTATTTAATTGAATGAAAACATAATGATACATATATATATTAAAATTAAATTATAATATCATATATATAATTTAAGTAACTCCATCTTTTATAAATTTCATGTATGGCATGAATGAGTCATATCACTTTGAGGGGGAGATTGTCTGCACTTCCCCAAATGAAATTATCGTGTTTACCCATTATGGAAAATATAATGGTATGCCATAAATGAAAAATAAATAATTATAAAGACAATATAAATATAATATATATCAAATATAAATAAAGTTCCATCATAATGGCCACCATTAGAGGTAGATGAAAATATTTGAACAATCACCAGTTTGTGAGGCAGTTGTTTGCCCTCCACAGAAACAATATGTTCGTATCCATTAGATAGTGGTGTGTGGAAGTGTATTTATAATAATCATCATAAGAACAACCTATTATATTTATTATATTGGTTTTGATTCAAAATAAATGAATAAAAATATTTTAGCGGGGTTGGATAAGTAAAATAAAAGAAAAGAACTTAAGAGAAGATGTTACCTTTAAATCAGGTAACTCCCTTTGGTTTGAGAAAAAAAGATTTATTGATGTGTCATCGTCCAAATTTAAGGCTTCTAGAAGGAATAGAGTGATTTAGGGAGATTAATTGGGCAGAGTTTGGATGAGACAAGGGGTTTTAGAGTTGTGAGTAATGGGTTAGAGGTGATGGCTTTTTATAAAGGGGAGGAGGGGCTTGTTAGGATGGTTTGAAAAAATTATTTTATTATACAATGATATTTTGTTTATAAAGGTCCAAAACTTATTTAATTAAATTATAAGATTAATATTGTTTTAAATGAAATCATCCAATAATAATAGGGCAATTTTTGTATAGTTTTTACATTTTATAATCTCATTTATTTTAATCGTTGATTAATAAGGTAATCACTACATCATCATTGTGTCATAAATAACATTATTTATATGATTTCTAAAAATTATAAATAAACTAACATGATATAGTAAATCTTTTTATCTTTAAAATTTATATGCATAGTTGAAGATATAAATTATATAACTCGTTGTAATAATTGATTTCTTAAAAGATATATGTTTGTGTCATTTTTGTCTTTACATTAAATTCATCAATATAAAGTGTCATTATCACTACTAAGTGGATTCATGTGGTCCCCAAATCGACCAGAGGATTCCTATGGTCGTACATGTATCATGAAATAGGATTATTACATGTGTTATGGTCATTTAATATTATTATAATAATATTTTTTTACCCTTATTTACCAGATTTACCTTTTAACCATGGTAAATAAAATATTTACTGAAATAAATATTCATAATTTATAAAACTAAAAGTTACATATTTACAAAATTTGGACCTCCAGATTCCAAATATAGAATAAAATTTTCTAAATTAAAATCGCATATGTGGTGGAAATTAATTTAAAAATAATTCCCCTTGTCAAAACAATAATTGTGTTTCTATGAAATAATAACAATGAAACGATTGACACTTCTTTATGTCTAATTTCAAATTAAAAATTTACAATGACCAAAATTGGATTAAATGGTAAAAAATTAATTTAATTATATTTTTAAAATCAATTAAAGATAATCTAAACATGTAAATAAATTAGATTAAAAGGAAGTTTTGAATTAAAATACAGTATTTTTCACTATTTCTTTAAAAATTGAAGATTATCATAAAAATACCAAAATCTAATCCAAATTAAATTTATATTTCCCATTTCTAAAAAAGAATATTATTTTTAAAAATATTATATATAAAAGTAAAAAAAAACTAGATTTAAAAATGGTCCTCCATCAAAAGGAGGTAAATCGGCCGCTTAATAAATATTAGAGTATTTATGCTTAAAGTTATATTCATTCTTATTTAAAGCCACTAAAATTTATTGGATATTTCTAAAAACATTTCAAAAAATGTATAATAATATTCTAGTTAGTCCTATTCAATCCCCCCATAACAACCTATAGGCGTTAACTACCATTTAAAATAATAATAATATTATATTATTTTTCTATATAACTCATTAATGTGTGCAACGTATGATTTCGGAGAAATATGTTGTTGTTTGTTGAGAATTATATCAGACATAGAATACCCTTTAATGTAAAACTAATAATTAAATCAAAAATATTAATAAATATTAAATTTTTATGTTCATTATTTATCTGGTATGTTACACAGTTTTCCAGATGTGATTGATCATAGCACATTATTATCAGAAGTCCTCTGTAGACCGTCATCAGTGTCTGCATGAGTGTAATATTGGTGATCAGGTTTTTCGAATATTTTTACCTCATTGGGGACATTTATTAATGGGTATGTTAGGTAATTTGGCCCTGAGGATTATTATCCATCTTGAGATCATTGGAGGACTAGGAAGGGTGGCCTATCGAGTGGACTTTCCATCTAGTATGAAATCAATCCTTGAATTGTTTAATGATTACCAGATGAGTATGTATACACTAGATTTTTATCATTTTATTAAATGGTGGCATGTATATATTGAGACCAAAAACAATTTTTTTGAGTATCAAGTTCAGATTTTGGATCTCTGAGAGAAGATATTGTGTAGAAAAAAAATTACTCTAGTATGGGTATTATAGTAGTGAAGATGGGATAGTTAGGATACATGGGAGATAAAACTATTTATGAGGTTTTATTGACCTTAAAATTACATGAGTCTTTGATTATAGGGGCCTTCTAGGGTAGAAATCATTTATGGTTGTTAGATTGTAACACCTCATTGTGATATGCAGGTTCTCCCTTGATTAATGTTTTGGTTATCATCCTTGATTGGTTATGTTTGTAGGATTCATAGATATGGATATCCATTACTATGGGAAATTAACTAATAATCTAGGATATATTTTTATTATAATTAATGGATTCCATGTATAATAATTTCAAAGACATAGATGGGTTCATCTAATTAGTAGATAATTCTCAGAGTGGGGAATTTGAGTTTTTCTACATAAACCTATATTTTATATAGCCTTCTTGGAGATTAAATTTAATGTAAATTTACTAAAATCCATTTAATGTAATCTAGTAATATTACATGAAACAAGTTTAGGTAATTAAGGGTTTACTAGTTGTATACTAAGTTTACATTTATAATGTAAAAATCAAATTTTAAATAAAAAGGTGACTATTTTTCTTCATACATGAGATTCATTGATTAGATTATTATTAATGAGATTAAACATCAAGTAATTTTCATGAGTTAGGATTTTTTTGGGATTCATATATCATTTTTCATTTCATTTATTTTTCCCCTTCTCCATCTCGACCTAAAAGCTCTAAAGGGCATTTGTGGAGACCTACAACCCTTGAAGATTGTTTCTTTCAGTGATTGATCATTTTTGTAGTTGTTGTTATTTTATCTAGTTAATAATTACTTAAAGTTATTATTTCCATTTTTAATATATGTTTTTTTTGGAAACATTTAGGTTTGAAATTTGTTATTTGATATTTTTTTCTATTGATCCCTTTCAATTTCATGGGGTTCCTTCTTTTTTTATGGCCATTCTCATAGATTCCAATAACCATTGATGAAATTAACTAGGGTTATATTAGTATGAGTGTGTTCTTACAATATAATTTTTAAATTAATTGAATTTTATAGTTTTCATAGTTAATTCATTTGGGTATTTCATAAAATTTATGTGATATTTTTTTTCAATGTTTTTTTGAAAGGAAAATGTTTTCAAAAAGGTTTTTCCTTGAAAATGGTATTTTCATGATTTAAAAATGGGTTTCCTAAAACTAAAAATGATGGATGCATATTTAAAAATTTGTTATCATATATTGAGAATGGTTTTGAAAATTTATTTTTAAAATTTTTATATTTGAAACCATGGGTGTGTTAGAAAATACATAGGGGTGCATTAGTTAGTGCGACACAAGTATGGGGTAACCGTTTAGATATTCTTGTAATGCATCAGGCATCAATATTTGTTCAATCCCATGTTATTGATATTTAGTTTCTTGAGTGTATTTTACATATTTTTCCATAGTCTAGGGCTCAATATGAGGTTATTTTTCATTTATTGTTTCTTATCACATGATTTTTTTATTCATGGATTATTGTTGATAGGATTTATTATGAGGTTCTATCAAATTTCTTCACATGATAGGATATTTCATGGATATGTGTTTACCTTCAAAAAATTAATGCATGTATTTGTTTGATTATATCACTATGTTATATTACAAGTTTGATAATATAAAAGGATTAATGAAAAATAAAAGGGAAAATGATTACAAAATTAATTCACTTTATGAAAATAATTTTTATCTTTAAAAAATCTAAAATTATTTTAATCATGATATTACACCTTGTATAAACATAATGGTTGTATCCTACTAGTATTTGTCCTTAAACCCTAGTTTTTCTCTTAGGTATGTTGTAGATGTTTTATTATATCATACATGTAAATAGAAGGGAAAATTTTTCATTGTCAGCTTCACATTTTGTCTTTTACATCTGTTTAGTTTGGTTTAGTGGTGATTTTTTTCACATGGGTACTTATGTTATTTAATGATTATTTATTTTATAGTTTTTATCATTGGGTTTGTTGTTTATATGGTTGTATTTATTTTTTTTATCCTTTTTAGTCTGATAATATGTCTTGATTTGCTTTTATAATTGGGACTAGTTTGGTTCTCATTATTGACCTCACCTTGTGATGGATGGCTTGAGAGTATGGTATGGTTAACCCATTTTTAGTCTATTACATGGAATGTGTTTCCCTTTTGATATTTTATGTTTGGTAGAAGTCATAGTTATTGGTCTGATACACCCGGAAGTTGGTTTTCATCTAGTAAGATAGGCCTTGTAGAGAGGGTATTATTGGATATGGATACTTGGTGAGTGTCTATATTTAATCTCCCTATTTTGACCCATCAGGGCGAAATCCATTAAAAAAATTCCCAAATAGGTTCGGAGAATACAACCCAAAACCATGAAGAGGATTTCAATGCACCTATGTTGACTTTTTTGGCTTCATAGGTCAATTATCTTCTTACTAAATTGCAGTTATACATCAATAGAGGGAGTTTGAAAGCACGTTATATGTTGTGTAATTGAATACCTTATAAAGGATTTGGTCCTTTTGTTAGTTACCATTGTGCAAGGTGGTCAAACCATGGGGACCTTATCTTTATCTCAAATCCAAGTGGGTAAGAATCATTTATTTGAAAAAAGGAACCCTATGTTAGACATGGGCCTAAGGTTATGGATTCGTTTTTATGTACTGAGTTCAGTTATAAAACTATTTCATGATAGATGAAATGGAGGTTGTCACCTTATTCAAATTATTAATGTGATGTATAAAATATTTGAATAAGGACCTTGAATGATGGGTAATGAGATTGGATTTCATGGGAAGGACGGTACAGCTACCTAGGATATTTGAGTAGTGGATAAATATTTGATGATATAATTTATAAAACCACACCGTGTTCCATAACATCATTTGATATATTCTGGAATATGTGAAGTTCCATATTTTTATTGGAGTTCCAATGAAACATATGGCATCATAAGATAGACTCTCCGGGTGAATATAGTCTTCTTGTGATTTTTTATGAAGGTATATTATGGGAATGAATTAAGGAATGAACCATGTGGTATGGCATTGTACGACATTAGTGTTTAAAAAGTTTTTCTACATCCATATTTGTGTGGTAAATTGTTAAAATGAAAAATTGGTGAGAGGATGGGTAAGGTACGAGGATCATCAGTTTCAATATGACACATAAAGAAATGGATACATCTATATTCTTGTAAAGTTAATGGAAGTTACACAATGATAATGGATAATTTGGAATTAAAATATTTTTCATGTGATGGTTTAACTAGTGCAAGATATGGACACATATGGTAGGAAGATGTGGAGTTATTATTCTTTAATGGAATGTATAGACAATTTTTATGTGAATGTTTTTTGGAGAAAGAAATATGTTTTTATCAGTGGAAACATGTACAGTCCTGGATTAGAGGTCATTATTCCCCATATCATGACATCACCCTGAGTATGTTGGTAGACAATCCACTATCTTCTATGAAACTAGAATATCTTCTTTTGGAATGTTGATAGGGACTCAGTAAATTAAACCTGATGTGAGGTATAAGGTATGGAATATGTTGACTAGTACACCCCTACCTATTTGAGTGTTGATTGATCCATTCTGAGTCAGAGTTCAATAAATGTTTTGAGAGCCCTTTTTAGGAATCATGAATGGTTGTTTGGTGATTTTACTGCTAGTGCTTGGTAGTGAGAGGATTCAGAGTTGTGACAATTTATAATTCCAAAAATAGAAACGTTTTGGTGTATGGTGTATTGAAAACCAATTACTTGATGAAACATTGGGAATTCTCTTAAAATGGGGAGTAGGAATTCAGTCACTCGTGGGAGGTATTTTTAAGAGAACTATCAATGGAATTCCAGATTACTTTTGTGAAGGCATTTTTGTCTCTCATATGTCGTTTTATTTGGGGAAAAATTATTCTTTTGTATTTTTGGGTAAAAATTAAATCATGAGAATTATAGCCCAAGTACTTATTTCTTTCTTGATTTAGACTTGGATCCCTATATAGGAATGTATTTTCTTTGGTTACACTGGGTTTATCTAGAAGAAATTCCATGGATGGAATAAAGAACACTATCTTACTACTCAACTTAACTGTAAGGTGATTTACCTCATTTAGCCTTGTTAGTGATTTCAATGTGTGGATTTTTTGAGTATGTACAAACATTTCAATTGAAAAATTGAGAGAATTTATTTAATTTAATACAAGTTATCATAATATAATTTTAGAATACGTTAGATAATGGTTCCAATCATATTTATATGTTATAGGAGGCTTGATTTGAGTTTTATTGAATATATCCATGTGTTTATTAAGGAATTCCATCATGGACCCCTTGGTTTAGGATGATTATATTCAAAAGGTTGGGAATATATTTCTATTGAAAACCCAACACAACTTGGATAAATGTGTCTGATTAGAATTTTAGTATTTTGATCAAATTGAGGATATAAGGTAGTTTCATCATTGTTAACTTTGTGAATATATTGATATTCATATAGTTATATTCACTAGGAATCAAGGGATGTGTTTCAATATGAATTTCTGACATAATGAGTACGATGACACAAAATTTTTCATTTATAGTCTACTGTAATTAGTGGGAGAATAATATAATTATTAATGAATGAGATAAGGATGTGTTTATCACTCAGATTAGATGGATCAATGTAAGAGTATTCAAACTATTATACTACTTGTGGTGAGCATTGTATTTAATTTCAATGATTTAAGTATTATGGGATTGTAGTAATTCTAGGTGGTTTTTTGGGTGTTGGAAAAATAATATGCTAATATCAGTTCGGAAAGCTCAATTAAAATAGGCTACATAAAATTCTTGATGTTCATTGGGGATTCTTCGGGATAAGAACTTCTATGTTGGGGAAGTTGTAATGTCCCTTGTTTCGAACTGGGTCGAAATTTCTAAATGAAAATTAATTTTCCTTTTGGTGGTCGGTGAAATTTTAAAACTGATCTTCAAATTCAATGCCTTAGAGTTTATTTACCTAAAATTTCGTTTTTGAATGATGTATACTGACCAATTGATGCCTCCGATGTTTGGATATGTTCCATGAGCATTAGGATCCAAGGGCTTCATTCTGTGGAAAGGTAGATAGGTGAATGTAGTTATTGCACGGTTAGTGCTAACCATGAACCTCCTCTATTAAGTACTATATGAGTGTAACAATATTTTCTAAAATATGAAAGGGAGGTCCCATAACTTCCAATGTGGTCTATAAAAAATTTAATCGGTTTTCTTCAATTCTTATGAAATTTTTTAATCTAGGTGCATAACCATGTTGGGTATGGGTTTTAAGACAACGGAAAAGGTATTGTTTGTACATAGTTTGCTTAACTATATACATGAATTGTGTGGGGGTGTGGCCCATGGATAGTGGGGGACATATAATTGACACACTATTCATAAATCCCTTCATTCAAACTCTATACACCATAAAGAGTTATATAATTTCCGTTTTCACAATGATTCCTTTAACAAAAAATAACCCCCATTTTCTCCATATTCATCATGCACAACAGTCCTTCTTGTGGCTACCCTACTCCTACAATAGGATTGGATTTATCTCCTTCATGTGGATTTTGATTTGACTATTGTTTCTCATGTTGGATAGCCAATGGTAAATGTATGATTCCACCTCCTTCCATTCATTTTTTTATTAGCAAAATTTGCATTATCCTTGTGCATGATAATATTCTATATTTTATGGTGTTTCTAAATAATTCTAATCTCTCTTATTCTTTCTAAAATAAAATCTTGATAATTGACATGTGAATATTCCTTGGTATAAGGTATGCGGTTTTGGATTTACTTGTTAAGTTTTCATTTTCTATAAAATGAAATTTTTTTGAAGACACCAAATTTTCCTAGCATCACTATTAATGTGATATATTAATACACTAATTTGTTAACACCTTCTATAGGTTTTCTATGACACCCAATTCTATTTTGAGGTATTATACCTTTTATATTACTATCTAATTATTTTTATTAAAAAAATTTCTTGACACTTTTTAAATGCATGTGTCATCAAACCACTTTCAACATGGGTTTGGAATGTCTCTTAATTAATGTGGTTTATATAATATAAAAAAAATATTTAAGGAGAATGTGATTACCCTTAAACATATTTATAAATAAATAGATGAGATAAATGATAATTTTTTGGATCAAGTTATTTTACTTATGAAGTTGAATTGTGAAATATATACCCACATGGATTTTTTTATTTCTAATAGTAGAATTTAAAAATTAATGATCATGATGAATTGTTTGGGCATGAATAATTCCTAGGTTATAAGTTCAACTATTTTATATAATATGAATTATTACTAGTATTATCCTAAATATACATTTGTTCCAATATGAAATTCTATATACTAGATTGTAGGTCACATAAACATGAATAATATATGAATTATTAAGTGATGCTGGATATGGAGTTCCATATTATTCATTAAAATCAATGGATATGACATTCCACATTCCTGATTGAAGAAATTAGACATGGATTTCCACAATATTGGTATAAATAATTGTACATGGTTCTCCACATTAATGGTAGATATCATTGGAAAGGGAGATCCATATTACTAATTTAAATAATCAGTCATGGTGCTCTACCTTATGGTTGAAATCATTTGAAACGACATTCCACATTATCGAATTAAATAATAGGGCATAGTGATCAACATTATTAATTGAAATTATTAGACATGGAATTACACATTTTAAATAAAAATAATTAGAAGTGTAGTTTCAAATTATTGATTGAGATCATTGAATATTGAATTGCTATTAATTGTTTGAGATCCTCAGGTATGACTTAACATATCATGTCATTTTATATTTTTGGCCATGGAATTCATTATCTAAAAATATAAATCATATTAATTATTATTGAGTGGATTTCTTAGAATTATTCCTTCGTTCCTAACTGGTGCATGTATCACTATAAAAATATATGCATACATGTATAAGTATATATACATGATGGAATTAATTTAGAAGAAATACCATTTTGTTTTATGTGGGTATGGTGAGCCATGTGTCCATTGAGGAACCTAAGTCTACATGATTACATATAGTATTTAATGATTTATTTATTATACCTACCAATTTTTTATATTATCTTCATAGATTGAATTACATTATACTTTTTTTGTGGTTTTCTACTGAGTTTTTCTCATAACCATTATGTTCCACCAATTAGTACGACAAAAAAACATTCTAAGTGAAATCTATGACAAGATAGGGGAATTTGGATTTGCAGCTGAACATGTAATCAGAATGAAGTCCAGAGTTGGAGAAATTTATTTATTTACTCTTCTTATAGTCTAGTATTATTTAGTTCTGTTCAAGTTGTTTGTTGACTTATTTAATCTATGGATCAATATGATCAATCATGATCAGATTATTTGGATTTTCTATATTTGTTATTTTCTCTTAGTTATTACCTATATTTTGTTTTATTTCATATATTTTTTATGTTATATTTTATTACTTATCCATAGGGTATCATCTCCCCAATATACTATATTAAAACCCCTGTTGTTACTTGACATCTTTTGGAATCATGGGAGGCACGATTGGGGAAATGTTTCAAATTAGTTATGTTATTGATCATGAGTGAGATTGTATATGATGTTTCAATTATTTTTAAATTAATACACAACTTAATTTTATCACATTAATAGAAATATTTTTTCATGATAGAGGAATATATTTTAAATGGGTGGCATTCAAAAAAATTAAAATAAAAATTCAATAACATTACTTCCTGATGGCGGTTTGTATCTACCATAACTTTTATAAATAAAAATCCAATTATGATTTAATTAATTGTCTTATTATGTGTTATGGTAATGGAAAACACATGAAATAACTTGGTTTTATAATATCCTATCAGATTTAAATTTTGATAATATCCTTAATCATTGTTAGTATAACATTTTTACATTGATCATATGATTCATATGAACAAAGAGTTTTTAGAAATCATTTTGGCCCAGAAATAGGAAGTGATGACCTCAAATAGTATGATTGTACCCTTTGAATCCCATTTGTTGGAAATCCGAGGGAGGTATAATCACTAGTATTTTCCATTAAACAAGACCAAGTTGAGATCCATCAACAAAATCATGAGTGAATCTGTTTGTGGGATAATTTCAAGCTCATCGAGATGACAACCCAAACCATGTATGCTGATGCACCCCTTGAAAGTCTCACCATTACACACCTTACAATCATTATAATTTCTAGTGTAATAATTGTCAATGTATCAATAGCCCAATAAGATGAATATGCATTATGTACTTTCAAAAGAATAATTGTTATATTTAATTAATATTATTACTACTTTATAAATGATATTTATTCAATATAAATGAAAGTATATTTTTTGGTAATATGTAATTTCAATTAATACATTAATATTAATATATAAATTGGTTTTTCAAAAAAAAATTATAAAATATTATTACTAAATTATATTTATTATGGATGGTTGATAATATAATTTTATGAAGTGAAAAATAATTTTTATATGCGGTCAAAAACTGTTATTTTAAAAAAACCATCATTAATCATTAAATGTAAATTCTTATTTTTAAATTTAAAATAAAAATATTTTGAAAATTATTTGGATTAAATAAATATTTTATTTTGGATCAGAACAACAGAATTATCAAATGGTTAATTTTTAATCTTTTTTGAGAAATTCAATGTTTGGGGTAGACAATAAATACAGTATAAATATTAAATGTGTATTATAATATAATGATGACCCAAAAGTGTTGTAATAAATTAAATAATGGTTATATATGACCATGTCAATGTTTCACCTACAAATTACTGATTAGTTGAGTTTATTTGATTAATTTTAAAATTTCTTTATGAATCCTAAAAAACCTATAATATATTTTATTGTTTTGAATTCATTTCATTAAGAACATGACCCCTTCCACATAACCAAATGAAATATTTTTTAAATCATATAACTTAGACTTAAAAAATAATAATATTCATATCTTTGTGGATGATAAAAAAAACATTGGTTTGGAGTAACATCTCGGCCCGAGATCCATGCATATGTCCCCGAAGCCGGTTAGCCACAAGACCTCAGGCGCGCATCCCTATATGCCAAAGACTGTTGACTAGCAGTAAGGGTCTGATAAGTTGATCATAGAGAGCCAATACCCTCTTTTATCAATGTAAAACACCAATGGAAAAAAATAAAAAATAAAGGAATCAAATATAACCATTAAAATACCAATGTACCAGTATATCCAAAATTTGGAATATAATATTAAAATAAAAGGGAATCATGCCTTGCCAATGTATGTGCCAAGTGTTAATATAAAAAACCCCAAAAAATAAAGTCTCTAACAACTCCTCCCAGTGGGTCCTGACACAATTTTTGGTTCCCTCACCCTCCTCCATCCCAACTCTTCCACCTAACACATGGTCTTTCCCTCTAACATGTCCTATAAACAAAATATTTATTCAGGTACCGATTAGGAAGCCTGAGTAGCGTGTGAGTACAACTCAATAGGACACCACCAACATTGTCTAAAACAAATCTAGTCTATAATAAGTGTACGTAGTTTTATAAATAAAATAACTTTATTTCATAATTAAATAGCTATCACATTATCAAATAAATCATTATTATACAATATAGACCATTGGGTTTGATCCTAGTCACACATTGAATTCACAATTTATACATGTTAATACTTGGTGTAGAATTTCATGTATAACACCCAAAATACCATTAATTATCTTTATCATTTGTGAATAATTTCATTTCTAACACCTCAAAATTCCATCCATTTATTTATTAGTATTGGTTTAGAATGCCATGTCTAACACCCAAAATCCCATTAGTGAAGAACGCCTTGTCTAAAACCAAAAATAACATTAATTAATTTATTATTATTATTGTAGAACGCAATGTGTAACACTTCAAACTCCCATCCATTCACAAAACCACAAAAACATCACAAAAATATTTTTAATCAGAAAATTTTTATTAATCAATAAAATCTTATAAATTAATTCAATAATTAATGAATCATAATATTTTCATTAGTTTGGCCAATAATTAACTTGTCTCAGCACTTTCACTAGTTTACTCAACAATTAACTAATCAAATCAACAACATTAATAAATTTTCCAATTAATTTATTAAACAATTTATTTACTAACTTTATTTCCATTAATTAATTCACCAATTAATTAATCACTACCCATACCTAGTAATTATCCAAATTATTAATTAATCATATCAATTTCATTAAATAATTTCTACAATTAATTAATCATGACTATCCCCATAATTAATTAATCAATTGATTTGTCACTTCTACTCTATTATTCAATATAATAATTAATTAAACATATAAATTCTATTAATTAATTCATAAATTAATTAACCATTTCACAACTCAAAATATAGAAATCAATTCATCAATTAATTATTCATACTTTATCAATAAAAAATTTGATAATTAACTCAATAATTAATTATCCACCAATTCCATTACTAATTTAACATTTATTTTATCACATAATTCCCCTTAATTATTTACCACAATTAATTAAACATCTCACTCCCATTAATTAATTCATCAATTAATTAATAAATATCCATAAACAAAAAATCAATCCCACAATTAATTTTGACACTCCTGATCTCTATACTTCATAATTAATTCCACAATTAATTATATCAAATCTAAAATCCCAATATTTCATAATTAATTCATCAATTAATTATCAAATTCTATTAATTTAATATTACAATAACCCACATTAATTAATCCATCAATTAAATAACTTAATTTTATCAATTTCAAAATCACAAAAATCTCCATTAATTAATTCCCCAATTAATTAAAATGGCTTATAAATCATTGAATTATATCCATTAATTAATTACCTATTTAATTAAACCAAATCATCAACATTGATTAATTCCATAATTATTTAATCTAACTTAAACCCTACCATTAATTCAACAATTTATAATCAATGTAAATTCCATTAATTAATTTACACAATTAATTAATCTAACTCAATTACATTATTTATTTCAATATTTAATTAACAACACTACTCACATTAACTAATTCATCGATTAATTAATCTCATTATTTAATTCAATAATTAAATAATCGCATCGGTCCAATAAATTAATTCATTGATTATCTAATCCCAATATATAGATCAATAATTTAATAATACCATTGCCCACATTAATTAATTTATTATTTAATTAATCTAATTATTTAATTAAAAAATTAAACAATTACATTTCACACATTAATTAATTCATCAATTAATTAATCCCTTTATTTAATTCAACAAATTTAATAATCCATTTACTCACAATAATTAATTGTTCAATTAATTAATCACATTATTTTATTCAATAATCAAATAATCTATACAATCTCACAAATTAATTTGTTAATTAATTATTCCAATAGTTCCATTAATTAAATAATTAATTAATTTATATCATTCAAGATATCATTATAACATATTTAACCCCTGCCATTAATTATCTCAAATAATAATATCATTATTATGTATCTAATTTTACCATTAATTATCTAAATTTAATAATAATTTTGTATCACATAATTAATTCTAAAATTAATTACTCCAACATATGATATCAATATAATACAATTAATTTTACAATTAATTGTTTTTGAAACCCACAATTTCAAATTTTTGTTACTAATTAATATACCCCAATTAGTTTATTAACAAATAACTCCATGAACATCAATTAAAAATAACTAAACCAATTTTACAATTGTTATACACATAATAAAAATCATGACAATGTGATTTTAATTTAAGACCACCTATCTCAAGAATGGTGATGAATGATCACAAACTAATGTTCCTAGTTTGAGCGAAAAAATGAAGAAGAATGAGACCATGTTTTAGTTCCTAATTCAAGGATTAAAATGAATCAGGATCTAATATACCATGAAATAAACCTATATCCAAAAATCCTATATCTCGATCCAAGAAAACTAGATATAGATCCAACAACGAATGACTTGCCCAGAGATTTGAAGATAATCAATTCATCATTCAAATTAAAAATAATGTAGTTCAGAAGACTTAGGAATTCATTCAAGAGGATCCAAAATTAAGATATAATGTTTTAAGGTTGTGGGAGGAATTATGAAGCCAAAACTAAATGATACATCATCCGCACAACACCATTTAATTAATTTATCATCGAATTACACTGTGTATAGTTCCATTACATGTCATGTAATTATTTTTAATTGTTTATGCCAAGAAACCCATCCCCTGGAATGATATTATCCTAGTTAAAATATTATATGACATGTAATATCATTACATGGTGTGTAATGTTTCTACAGATAGTTTTTTAACCCCTTTTACATTCAAACTATTTGGACCTCCTTAAAAGATTTCTCCTCTGAACAAGCACCCTTAAAACACTTAATGAGACATACCTAGAAAATAAAATGATCTTACATTCTCCCCACCTTATAAAAATGTGTCATTGAGTTTTACTCCCAATTACCTCTAAGTCTATATGGTAAAAAAATGAGACCACCATGCAATTTTATCTAATTATCTCTCCCATGTTTCCTCTATAATTCATCCATGATTACACGCTATAGGAACCAGTGACATATGATTTTCCCACAAAATCTTCTTATAGTAACCTAATACATGTGTCAGAAGCTCCTCAATGGACGTATCAGTCTCAAGATCACCATCCACAACATACCAGACATGTTTTCACAACTCACTATTTACAGAAACCACAATAACTCCATCCAACATTGTCACTCATCATTAACTTCAAAATATCATGTAAAGGACGTACATCCCCCACCTCAAAGTCTCACCTGACCTTTCCCTGTGGAATTTATACATGCACCTTACAGATTCCTCATTGTCATTATGATGACACCAATTCAACCCCTGGTCTTGCTTCACTCATCTACTATTGAAATATCACTCCCCACCTTAGGAACATCATTAACAATACATTTTCAAAAAACCCAACCACCATTGTTTATATTGACTTCTAGTCAATTATGAGAACCTATCATGTAAACTGTCGATGGATTTCCATGAACCATACATCTCTATATATATATACTGCTTCGTAAGCACAAATACCAAGGGGTCCCTTATATAACCAAAACACCTTTAGGTCGCTAGGTGTAAATCCATAGCATTCTCAGCATACCCAGAATTTTGTGAATGTATGGGAAATGATCGTCACTAATTAGAAGTACATTAAGAAGTTATATATGAATACCACCACCAATCCTTCATTATCGATGTTTCATCCATCTAGGGAATCTTCTTAACCTGTCAAAAGTCCCAAGCTTTCTTTATCACCAATGATCTCACCGTATTGATCCAAAACCAAATAGTCTTTCACAAAACCCACAACTGAGTTCTCAAAATAGGGAATTTTTACTACCCAAACCACCCACGTCAAGGGTTTAATAAAAAACAATTTATTTTTATTTCAAAACATTTATAATATTTAAATATATGGATTTATACAAAACCATATCATGTATTTACCAATTTATCATGCCACATAGTCAAAACATAGACATTATCACTTATCTTAACCATCTTACACCTAGGTCCTGGTTAAAAAGGGTAAAAACGTTATTCAATTTATTTTTTCATTTAAAGATCCATTTATTCTCATATCTCATAATATAATAATCTTTCTCGTCTTTATGTTAGCCACCATTTCCGATTCTATTACACTTGAACAGAAAATTAGTTCAAGTTCATCAACTTACCCATAACATGTTTTCTCATGCATTCCTAAAACGATGCATGTCAAAATAAACCTGAGTGCCTAGAGTGATCCATGTATCCTTAAATCAGAAACAATAATCACATCAATCCACAAGTGGGTCACCCAATGTGATATAACATAAACTATAACAACACATATCAATGAAAAAAATCCCATCCTGGGAACTTAGCTTTTTCCCTTCTGCATGGGGTAGATACTCCCATGCATGACCTACTAACCAATATCAACTCATATTATTATCATTTATACCATTCCTAAATAGTAATACCAAACATGAAGAAAATAATCTCTTATGATACCACTCTGTAACGTCCCATCCCAGGTGCCACATGTCGGTGCCCCGAGTTAGTTTTCTAGATGACCTATGGCGCACCTCCCCGTATACCCGAAGCAACCGACTACACTATGGGTCTGATATATCGTTCATGGGGATAATATACCTTTATTTTTCATAGTAAAACACCAGAAAAAAATAAATACAAAACAGAGGAATCATATATAAACAAAATAATACAAATGTCAAAAGATAACAAAAATCAGAAAATATAATTTTTAAATGAAAGGGATGTATTCTTTGCCAATGTATGTGCCAAGTATCAATATGAAAAAAACAAAAAAAAACAAAAATAATGACACTAACACCTCCTCCCAATAGATCCCAACACCATTTCTGGTTCCCTCACAAAGCTCTATCCAAACTCTGCCACCTAATACAGTTCCTTTTCCCCAAACCTGTTCAGAAAAAAAAAAGTCTATTTACGTACCAATCAGGTAGCTCGAGTAGAATGTGAGTACAACATAGTAATCAATTTCCAACGATGTCTAAAAAACGTCAATTCAATAAAAAGATTATGCAAGTGTATAAATAAAATAATTTCAAGGAATAATTAAACATTTATCATTTTATCAATTAAATCCTTATTAAATCAAATAGACCATTAGGTTTGAACTAAGTAACACTCTGAATGAGAAATTTATACATGTGTATCTGTGGAGTATACCGTTATGTTTGACACCCCAAAATCCCATCCATATAATTATTATTATTGGTGCATAACACCATGTCTAACACCCCAAATATCATTACTTTAATTTTTATTATTGGTGCAGAATGTCATGTCTAACACCCCAAATCCCATTGGTTCCGAATTCCATGTCTAACAACCAAAATATCATTTATTTACTTATTATTATTGGGACATAACTCATTGTCTAACGCCCCAAAATCCAATCCAATCACAAAACAACACAAATATCATAATAATCTTATTTATGAGAAAAAAATTATGAATCACAACAATCTTACTAATTTGTTCAATAATTAATTAAACCTAAAATTTCATTAGTTAATCCAACAATTATCTTGTCACAAAACATTCTTTAGTTAACTCAATACTTAACTAATAATGTAAATTACATTAATTAATTATATAATTATTTAATTTAATAATTAATTAACTACCTTAATTTCAATTAATTAATTCACAAATTAATTAATCAGAATCCATATCCATTAATTAACCAATTGATTAATTAATCGTATAATTTCTAGAATTAATTAATCAGGGCAATCCCCCTAATTAATTCATCAATTGATTGGTCACTTCAACTCCATCAATTAATTCAATAGTTGATTAACCATATAATGTTCATTAATTAATTCAGAAATTAATTAATCATTTGAAAAATAAAAAAATAATAATTAATTCACCAATTAATTATTCCCAATTTCTAAATAAATAGTTAGATAATTAAATCAATAATTATTTATCCTCCAATTCCATTTATAATCCATCAATTAGTTTATCACTTAAATCTATTTAATTATTTTCCCCAACTAATTAAGCATGTTAATCCCATTAATTAGTCCATCAATTAATTAATCAATATCCATAAAAACAAAATCACCAAATTAATCCCATAAATAATTTTCTCACACATGATATCAATACATCATAATTAATTCTATAATTAATTATATCAAATATCAAATCTCAATATCACATAATTAGTTCCTTAATTAATTATCTAATTCAATCAATTCAATATCCCGAAATCCCACATTAATTAATTTACATATTAATTAATTTAATTGCTTCAATTTCCCCTTCCCAAAAATCCCCATTAATTGCTTCACCAATTAATTAATCTAACTAAGAAATCATAAAAATAAAACCATTAATTAATTACCCAATTAATTAATAAAAATCCTCTCCATTAATTAATTCCATAATTATTTAATTTAATTCAAATCTTTAATTAATTATCAAATTAATTGTCCATGATAATTCCATTTATTAATTTCTATAATTAATTAATCTAACCCAATCATGTTATTTATTTCAATAATTAAATGATAACCTAACCCATTAATTAATTCATCTATTAATTAATCTCAACATTTAATTCAATAATTAAATAATCACATTGGTCATTTTGATTAATTTTCCAATTAAATAATAACTTTATTTAATTAAAAAAATTAAATAATCCCATTTAACACATTAATTAATTTAGAAATCAGTTAACCCAATAATTTAATTCAATAATTATATAATTAAATTGTTCACATTAAAAAATCATCAATTAATAAATCCCTTTATTATTACAAAAAAAATATATAATATCTTTACTCAAATTACATAATTAATCAATTAATTAACACTATATTTATTTCAACAATTAAATATCCTCTTTAATCGCATTAATTAATTCATCAATTAATCAATCCACATGTTTTATTAATTGATTCTTTAATTAATTATTCTCTTTCAAGATATCATTATCCCTTAATTAACCCCACCATTAATTATATCAAATAATAATATCATTATTACACAACTAATTTCACTAGTAATTATCTATATTTAAAAATATTAATATCACACAATTAATTTGGTAGTTAATTATCCCAATTTTATGATATCAATATCTTATATTTAATTGTTCTTAAAACAAACAATTTCATAATTTTGTCAATAATTAATTAACTGAAATTAATTTATTAATCAAGAACTCAAAGAACATAAATTGGTACTGAACTCTAGAAATTATATAATTTTCATACACATAATCAAAATCACAGTAATTTGATTTGAATTTTAGACAACCAACCGCAAGAACTCTGACAAACGGTTTCCAATGGATGTTCCCAGTTTGAGCATAAAAACAATGAAGAATGATATCATGATTCTATTCTTAAATCCAAGATTAAAATGAATCAAGACATAATAAACCAATTTGTAAATCTAGATCCAATAATCCTAGATGTAGATCCTACAAAACTAGACATAGATCCAATAATGAATATACAATCCTTTTTTTATCTGGGAAGTGGCGCAGGAGGGAAAGAGATATAATCAGGAAAAAAAACATACCTAGGGAGGTGCATATCTTCAGTATGACCTTTAAATTTCAAAGACCAGAGTTAGAGAGGCTTAGTAATTCATCCAGGAGGCTCCAAAATCGAGAGAGAATGTTTTAGGGTGACGGGAGGAAGTCTTGAGGCACAAATAAATGAGACATCAGATGCTCAACGACTTTTAATTAATTCTACATGTAATTATATAGTGTGTTATTTCACTACACATCATGTAATTATTTTTAATGGTTTATGCTGCAAAACTTGTCACCTTGGGAGATTTTTGTAAAGACCCAGAAATTTCAGGGAATTTTTTTTCTTATTTTCTTTGGAATTTTGCGAGTGCGCGGTTTCTAACGGCACCTGATTCTGAGGCCCGGTGTGGCCGAAATCAATTTCCAAAGTTTAGCTTGGGTACATTCAGTGAACGAATGAGCGGGTTTTTCTAACATTCGAACCAGTGCTCAGAATCAAAATCCGAGGGCACCAATGAAACCGCAGCGCTGATAATTTCTTAGGAACACATTTTCTAGATTTGTGTTTTCTCGAGTGTAGTTATAAAAAAAGGGTTAACTAATGAATAAAAATAAAATTTGTGGAACAATTTTTATTTTCTATTCTATGTAGTTTAAACCTAATCATGGTGGCTGGAGTGGGACCCACTATATCTTAACTCCACTAGGTAGGATATTAGTGAGGTGGGGCCCACACGAGCCCTGCCATTTTGAATCCCTTAAAAACCACCCTCGTGTAATTAATTGAGTAACACAACCGCACCCCTTTTAAATGCCAAGACAACTCTTGCAATTAATTGGTCAAAGAACGTTAATTTATTGTGATATTTTGAATTTTGAAAAGGTTGGAATAAGTAATAAAATAAGGGAAACCTTATTTTTTTATGGTTGTTTTGTTATGCGAGAAGATTTGGAAGAGGATAACTCTAGTCTTGAAGAACGTTCTTCCTCATTGAAGAACGCGAAGAACGACGAAGAACGCTAGTTCCTCAGAGATCGACGACACGATGCCGTGTACCGCGATGCTGGCGATCCTCTTCTCCGCGATGCCGTCTTCCGCGATGACCTTTTACCGCAATGATCCTCATTCGACGAATTCATCGAGGTATGGTTTTTATTTATGTATAATTTAATTCCCTTGTTTCTTTCGTTCAAAAGAAAACAAAGAATGCGGATCAACTTGTTGTCATGTTGATCTGCGAATGATTTAATTGCGGATTGGGAATTTTGGTATGATTCTATTTTATTTGAGGGATCGTGGAATGATTTGCTTCAATTTTATTTAAATAAAATTTATTATTCATTCTTCGTAAAACCCTGTCTAATCTTGGATATTTGATAATGCCTAACGCGGAGGGCGCAGGCCGAACAAACACGGCCCGACAACCCTCTGTAGATTGTTGTTGGTCCGCGGATTGACGGCGATGATGGAACGAGACCGAAACAGTGATTCGAGGACTTTGCAGTAAAGTATGGGACCTGAGATGAACATCGGAACATACGGAATTGAAAACGGACCACTGGAGAAACTTCGGTGGCCCGCGGACATAACAGGCGGCGCGGGTCGCCGGCGCGGCGGCACCGGCCGGCCGCCCGGAGGCGGCGGCACCCCAGTGTGCCGCCAGGAGGAACCGTCACAGCTGAAGCATCAGCCACAGGCGGCCTGGATCCCGCGGCCACACGGGATCCGGGGGAGGCGGACGCCGCACTCGCCACGTCCGCGGAGCGCAAAGGCTGTGGGGGACCGCATCCCCCTGCTCAGCTCGCTGGCCGAGCCAGCGTGCCACCCGGCCGAGCCGGGCTGGGTTGCACGGACCGGGCCAGGCCATGCCCCGTCGGGCTGGGCCCCGCCCTTCCGGGTCGGACCCGGACCCAGGTCGGGTTGACCCAGTACGGGCAGACCTAGGTGGGGTTGGGCCGGGTCGGACCGGGCCCAGACCCCCCATTTTCGGATCACTTCTAGTATTTTGCTCATATCTTGGGCTACTTACCTTCGATCGACGCACCATCAGTTGCGAAGAGATTCTTGGATCGAGATGGTCGTTTCGGTATATTAAACTCAAGGTTTTGGAGAACTTTCGGTATGACCGGATTGGTTTGAACACGAAACCAACCGGGCCCTCGGAGCGAAAACACCTATAACTTGAGTTTCGGACGTCCGATTGATGTGCCGTCGACTTTTTTGGATTCCTCTTTGTGAGAAAAACTTGTTGGCTTACTCCGCTCAAGTTTTGGACACAGTTAATGTATGGTTGGGTTGGTTCATACACGAAACCAACCGGGCCCCTCGGACGAAAAGGCTAATAAGTCACAGACCGAGCGCCAGATTGACACGCTATCTGTTGCATTGAGACCCCTATGACGAGGACGCCCTTTGAGATTCTTCTTCGTGGGAATTTGTGATACTTGGAGTTTCAAACTGTAGCTCGTGGAGTGGACCCTCCCGGAGACGAGCGTACAGAGTATGAAGACCGTGTAACTGGCTAAGACCTGACGACTGCTAGACCGACTCGACTTGGAGTGAGTCGACTAGCCCTATGGACGGAGCACTATTGTGTTTTGGTACAGACCCATGGAGGATGGGGCACTACTGTGTTTGGGTGCAGACCCGCAGTACTCAACAGAAGGAGTACCTCTGCAGGCTATTAGGGGGGTGGTGCACTACTATGTTTGGGTGGCAGACCCCGGCGGGAAGCACTATTGTGTTTGGGTGGTTAACCAACGGTACTCAACAGGAGGAGTACCTTTGGAGTCCTAGGTTACTGAGCAGTACCTCAAAGTCATGACATGATCACTGTACTCGTTAGAGAAGGATCTCTTCAGCAGTTACGGTTTAGATAATGAAAGTCCTAGTTTGAGCTGAGTCAATGACCTTTGTGTTTACCTCATGGTTGAGATGGGTCACCTGATAAGTTAGTTATATGTATGGGAATATACCTAAGTAGTGGTTATCCGTTGATTTCATAACCTTTCTATTTCCTCATGATTGAGATGAGTTATTTGATAACTTAGGTATGAGTATGGGCTTATAACTAAGTAATGGTTATCTGATGAGATCCTTCTTTGTGGTTATCCTTGTTTGATTTAGTGAGACCTTGAGGGTCTCGCGGTCCCTACTGAGTATCGTTATACTCAACCCTGCATGGACTATGCCCACACCTCATTGTGTTGGATGCAGACGACAAACAGCGCTGACAGAGGCAGAGTGTTTGAGGAATGGACGGTACCCGGAGGTGGACCTCATGATGAGTCAGTATTCGGAGGTGGAATTCATGACGAGACGATACATGGAGGAGGTTGACGGGAGAGATCATTTTTGAGGCTATCTGTACCTACCCTACAGGTAGGATCCAAGGTGGACGACCCAGGAGCTGCTTCTATTTTTCCAACTTCTTGTCTTTTCTGTTGTACTTTTGTTCAGTTGTAGTTGTACTTTTCAGTTGGGTTTGTATTCTAGCACATTTACTTTTCAGTACTTTCTTTTCTACTTATTGTATTACTTTCACTTGTACTTTGTGGTGTCTTATTTAATTTTATAAAAGTTATGACTTCCTAGTTATCGGGATTTATGCCTTTGGTGCTAGTCACCAGCCTCTGGCCTATGGGGGGTGGGTTTGGGGTAGTCACGGCACGGGCCCCAAGGACTGGTCGTGACAAATTTTTATGAGAGGAGTCGGTTCTACCGCAAAACAAATAACTCTGATTTTTCTTTTCTGTGAAGAAATAGTGTTAAGAGTACCGATTGTGGTTTTCAGTTTAGGGAGTCTAGTGTTGGTGCGGGCATCCGACGTATCCATACACCAGGACCCTGACTACTGATTTCTAACTCAGTGCACAAAAACACTAATTGTGTGTGTGTTTTCAAAGGTTTTTCCCTTAAAACAGCTCAAACCAGGTCAGCTCACTAGGTATAATCGTCTGACCGTGTCACATCTGTTTCTTTCAGGATGTCTTTCCACGAACGACCAACTAGAGCCCGGCGGGATCTACGTACTGACAGCCTGTCGATCGACAAGGGTTCGATAGAGGGCTCTTTTACAGTTGAGGCACCAGCGGAGGCACCAGCGATACTACCATACATTGGGCCACCAATGCCACCAGCCCTAGAAGCAGGCGATGCACGTCCCTTGAGCGCGCTGCACGAGTTACAACGCCAGAGGACACCCAGGTTCCCAGGAGAGAGGGACCCACAGGCGGCTGAGGATTGGCTGGAGGTTGTGGTGAGAGTTTTCAAGATAGTAGGTACACCAGCAGACATCATGGTGATCTTTGCTGCCAGCCTCCTTCAAGCTTCAGTAGGCAGGTGGTGGAGCTGAATGTTCTAGTTTTGAGATGATATGACCTTTACTTGGGGATACATCAAGACCTTTTTCAGGGTGGAGTTTGTACTAGTGGCCCTACACCCCGAGCGTGTTCAGGAGCTGCTGCCTTTTCCGCATAATTTTCGATCAGTAGCCGAGTCATCTGTGGGTAGTAGACAGATGATGCAGGGGTCCAGGAGGACTAGAATAGCAGATGGGCGATCTCAGGTTATAGGATAGGTATTGCGGGGCACCCAGAGTGGGGTCCGAGCCAGGCGTGCCAGAAACAGACAGTGTTTCTCCTACGACAGGAAGGGTCACATGGCACGTGACTGTTCGACTCCCCAGACAGTTGATCCGCATGCATTGGAGGAGCCACCAAGACAGAAGCAGCGACGGGTGATTATGCAACAGTCGAGCAGTTGACAAGGTGGTAGAGCTCTAGAAGTAGGTGTACATGAGAGTATTTAGTGGATTCCTTTTTGTTCCTTGTACTTATAGTTCCATGTTGTTTTTGTATTTGTGTCTTTGTACTTTGAGCTGCAGTAATAAAAGACACTTATCATTGTGATGTTTTCTTTCTTTTCCTTTTGTTTGGTTGATACTGAGAGGTCCCGGTTAAAACTGCTGACTTGACCCTCACTTTCAAGATTTCTACTGGAGGAGACCCAGTGACCTCACACTGATGCCTACAATGTGACTCGACCCTTCGAGGCGAGAGTGACAGTTGGATCTCTTGGTTGTAACATCAATGCCTTATAACGTCATCCATGGCATGAATGAATCATTCATGTCAGGGTTGACTGTATTAGGAAATGGGCGTGGTTCATCGAGGGGATAAGACCAAGTTTCTCTTTTTGGAAGAGGAGAAATCTTAGCAGCTCTTAGAGATCGTAGACAAAGAAGGTGCAGATCATCCAGGAGCGGATGAAGACTTCACAGGGTAGTAAGAAACAGGAAACTAGCACCAGTCATGGAGACTCGGGCATGTTAAATGTTTCAAGAATAGTAAGCATTAAGGAGAGATGAGTCTGTGAAGCAGCAGACATGGAGGCAGAGCTAAGAGAACATCATGAGGTGGTGTACATTTCAACATGCTACAACCACCCGCCGTAGTTGTCCCCGCCAGGCTCAGGGAGCAGGAGGGTAGGGGAAGAGTACGACTTCAAGCGGTCAAGGAGTGTGGCCCAATGGCTCTAAAAATAGATTCAAGGGACAGTCTGTGTCCACTACTAGCTGCCGTAGTAACAGACGTTGATATTAATCATTTCTTCCTTCCACGAATCTTGTCCCAGACCTAGAGTTTCCGGTAAGCCGTAGACTTGACACTCACGTATCTAGATACCTTGAGATGAGACTCGATAATCACACTTTAGTAGACAGTGTGGTATTACCCTCGAGGTGATAGATTCAATTGGATTCTCTTGGTAGCAGCGTCGAGGTCTTACGACGTTGGTCTCGGTATGGATTGGATTCACAGTTCATGCTCAGATTGACTGTATTATGAAAAAAGGTTCTGGTCTAACTACAAATTCGGGATGGGTTTTCCTTGGTCGGAAAAAAGGAAACCCCAGGAAGTTCTAGATAAACTCATGCATAGGAGGGTTTGGACGATCACTCTTTGGTCGACCAACCTTACCGTTGTGGAAGCAGGAGTTTTGAGTTTCAGTTCTAATCACGAAATGGAGGCCTCTAGAGTTCGAGGATGAAAATCATGTCCTTATATGGGTATCACCTCGATGAGGTTTACGGAGATGTGGTCGAGGCGACAAGTTATCTCTGAGGTTCAATGGACCATTCTAGGTCCTCAGCAGGGTAGGCGAGGTGGTTTACCGCTTGACCTTTCCACCTCAGTTACACCAGGTGCATGATCCTTCACACATCATCGACCTCATGAAGTAGGACGTCGATGGAAGGGCGACATTCATGTAGGTTCCACTGGGATCGAGGATCGACAAGAGCAGATCCTACGTAGATGGTTGATTCCTCAGGTGTGCTTTCACTGGCAGTATGTGAACCTCTAGGTGAGCACATGGGAGCAGAAGGCTCAGATTCGTGCTCAGTACCACTTTTGTTTCCCTTGTTGGTGTTATAGCTTTACGGGGATGTAAAGGCCTAAGGTGGGAGTAATGTAAAGACACATAAATTTCAAAGAATTTTTTTTTCTTTTTTTCTTTGGAATTTTGAGAGTTCGAGGATTCTGAAGGCACCTTATTCTGAGGTCTGTTGTGCCTGGAATCAATTTCTGAAGTTTAGCTCAGGTACGTTCAGTGAACGAACGATCGGGTTTTTCTAACTTTTGAACCGGTGCTCGGATTCAAAATCCAAGTGCACCGATGAAACCGCAGTGCAGGTAATTTCTTAGGAACACCTTTTCTGGAGTTGCATTTGCTCGGGTGTGGTTATTAAAAAATGTGTTAACTAATGAATAAAAATAAAATTTGTGCAACAATTTTTATTATCTATTCTAAGTAGTCTAAACCTAAGCATGGTGGTTGGAGTGGGACCCACTATATCCTAACTCCACTAGGTAGGATATTAGTGAGGTGGGTCCCAAAAAATCCCTACCCCTTCAAATCCCTTAAAAACCTCCCTCGTGCAATTAATTGAGTAACACACCCATACCCCTTTTAAATTCCAAGTCAACTCTCGCAATTAATTGGTCAACGCACGTTAATTGATTGTGATATTTTGAATTTTGAAAGGGTTGGAATAAGTAATAAAATAAGGGAATCCTTATTTTATTAAGGTTGATTTGTTGTGTGAGAAGATTTGGAAGAGGAGAACTCTAGTCTTGAAGAACGTTCTTCCTTGTTGAATAACGCGATGACCGATGAAGAACGCTAGTTCCTCGGAGATCGACGACGCGATGTCGTGTACTGCGACACCGATGATCCCCTTCTATGCGACGCCGTCTTCCACGACATCCTTTTCCCGCAACGATCCTCATTCTATGACTTCATTGAGGTAGGTTTTTTATTTATGTATAATTTTATTCCCTTATTTCTTTTGTTCAAATGAAAACAAAGAACGCGGGTCAACTTTTTTTTATGTTGATTCGAGAATGATTTAATTGCGGATTGGGAATTGTGGTATGCTTCAATTTTATTTGAGGGATCATGGAATGGTTTAATTAAATTTTATTTAAATAAAATTGATTATTCATTCTTCATAAAACCCTGTCTAATCTTGGATATTTGATAATTCCTAACGCGGAGGGCGTGGGCAGAACAAACACGGCCCGAAAACCCTCCACAAATTGTTGTTGGTGCGCGGATTGGTAGTGATGATAGAACGGGACCACAACAATGATTTTAGGCCTTCGCAGTAAAGTAAGGGACCCGAGATGAACATTGGCGCAGACGGAATTGAAAACGGACCACCAGAGCAACTCCGGTGGCCCACGGACATCACCGGCAGTTACGGAGGCGGCGGCCGGCACCGGCCGCCGCCCGGAGTAACCGCCACGGCTGATGCGGCGGCCGTAAATGGCCACCTCCCACAACCACGTGGGATCTAGGGGAGGGGGACAAGGCACTCGCCTAGTCCGTGGAGCGCAAAGGCAACAGGGGGCCGCGTCCCCCGCTCGGCTCGCTGGCCGCGCCAGCGTGCCCCCCGACCAGTCCGGGCCGAGTTGCGTGGACCGGGCCAGGCTGCGCCCAACCGGGTCTGGCTGCACCCATCCGGGATGGGCTACGCCTTATCGGGTTGGACTCAGACCCGGGTCGGGTTCACCCGGTATGGGCCGACCCAGGGGGTTGGGCCGGGTCAGACCGGGCCCAGACCCCCCCATTTTTAGATCACTTTCGGTCTTTTGCCCATATCTTGGGATATGGACCTCTGATCGATGCACTGTCAGTTGCGTAGTGATACTTGGATAGAGAAGGTCGTGTAGATATATTACACTCAAGGTTTCGGAGATCATTGGGTATGGCTGGGTTGGTTCGAACACAAAACCAACTGGGCCCTCTGAGCGGAAACACCTATAACTTGAGCTCCGGACGTCCGATTAAAGTGCCGTCGACTTTGTTGGATTCCTCTTAGTGAGACAGACCTTTTGGATTACACCGCTCAAGGTTTGGACGTAGTTGGAGTATGGTCGGGTTGGTTCGTACACGAAACCAGCCGGGCCCCTAAGACGAAAAGGCTAATAACTCACAGACCGGGCACCCGATTGAATCGCTGTATATTTCGTTGAGACCCCTATGACGAGGGAGTACATTGAGATACTTCTTTGTGAGACTTTGTGATACTTGGAGTATCGACCTATAGCTCGTGGAGCAGACCCTCCCGGAGACGAGCGTACGGATTATGGAGACCGTGTAACCGGCTCTGACTTGATGACTACTTGACCGACTCGACTTGGAGTGAGTCGACTAGCCCAGTGGATGGAGCACTACTATGTATGGGTGAAGACCCATGGTGAATGGAGCACTATTGTGTTTGGTTGTAGACCCGCGGTACTCAATAGAAGGAGTAACTCTGCAGGCTATTAGGGGGGGTGGGTGCACTACTGTGCTTGGGTGGCAGACGCCGGCGGGAACCACTACTGTGTTTGGGTGGCTAACCTGTGGTACTCGACAAGAGGAGTACCTCAACAGTCTTAGGTTAGTGAGAAGTACCTCGGAGTCGTGATAGGATCACTGTACTCATCAGAGACGGATCTCTTCAGCAGTTACGGTTTCAATAATGAAAATCCCGGTTTGAGTCGAGTCAATGACCTTTGTGTTTACCTAATGATTAAGATGGGTCACTTGATAACTTAGGTATATGTATGGGCATATACCTAAGAAGTGGTTATCCATTGATTTCATAACCTTTGTGTTTCCTCATTATTGATATGGGTTACTTGATAACATAGTTATGAGTATGGGCTTATACCTAAGTAAGGGTTATCTGATGAGATCCTTCTTTGTGGTTATCCTTGTTGTTTTAGTGAGACCTTAAGGGTCTTAGGGTCCCTTCTGAGTATCGTTATACTCACCACTACACGAGCTATGCCTGCACTTCGTTGTGTTGGATACAGAAGACGAACAATGCTGCCAGAGGCTGAATGTTTGAGGACTGGACGGTACCTGGAGGTGGACCTCACAACGAGTAAGTATCTGGAGGTGGACTTCATGACGAGATGATACTCGGAGGAGGTTGACAGGTGAGAGCGTTGTGGAGGCTATCTGTACCTACCCTACAGGTAGGATCCGAGGTGGACGACCTAGGAGATGCTTCTATTCTTCTAGTTTCTTGTCTTTTCTATTGTACTTTTGTACAATTGTAGTTGTACTTTTCAGTTGGGTCCTTATTCTGGCCCATTTACTTTTCAGCACATTATTTTGTACCTTTATAAAGGTTATTCCTTCCCAGTTATCAGGATTTACGCCTTTGGTGCTAGTCGCCAGCACCTGGTCTTTGTAAGGCGGGCTTGGGGTAGTCACGACACGGGCCCCGAGGACGGGTCGTGAAAATTTTATCCAAGTTATAATATTAAATGACATTTAATATGATTACATGGTGTGTAATGTTTCTGCAGATAGTTTCTTAGCCCTTTTTTCTTTTGAAGCTATCTGATCCTCTTTAAATAGTTCTTCCTCTTAACAAGGACCCATGAAGCACATAACAAAAAGTTCTTAAAAATGATAGGATCTTACAATTGGATTGTTGTTTCCACTAATTTATTATATAAATTCCAAAACCTATGTGTAGGAAATAATAAATAACTCCCCTCCTTTTTCATATATAAACCCACCCAGAGTCCAAATATTATTCACTCAAAAACCTTAAATCACATCCTTAATCATCCCTACCCTATCTAGAGTCCTCCCAAGTTTCTCCCAAGCTCTCAAGAAGAACCTCCCATTATTTAATGAATCACCCTATCAGGGTAAGTGATCTCCCACTATCTCTTTTATTCAAGCAGTTATTTTATGATATGCCTCCTCTTATCCATTTTTTCATGATTGGATATGTGTTTCTACATCCCTGTAATGACCCTTTTTATTTCATTGTGACAATATACAAGTTTAAATATCATTAATACCTTTTATGAATATTTATTTTCCCCCATTATGCTTCCAAAATTTCAATTTGATTTTTGGGCCAAACAATTGTGAAGTGAATACCCATACCAATTTCCAATCATGGGTGTTCACCATTATGAATATATAATTATTTAATTTGGAATATATATACGTATATAATACAAACTCCATTATATTTCTATTAAATGTGAAAAAATATATCCTCATTTTATTTAATATGTGTGGGAAACATATGAATTACATGATATGATTATGGTTGGTGTACCCAGATAACGTTGGGCGAGCCTGTTATAGCTTAAATGATGGTTTATCCTAGATAGTTCTCCAATGAGTTTTTTAATTTTTTAGACTTATTGTATTCCATATTTAGTCCAAGGTATTTTAACCGTGAATTATGATTTGTATGTCATGTTTAATTTTTTTACACATTCTAATGTTTCCATTATGTTATCTTGATATATCATGCCCCATTTTTCATTTTTATAATTCTAACACCATTTAGGTATCGTTCATATAACTATGTTCCAACATCTAATACCATTTTCTTAGTGTTATTTTTTTATTCCCCTACTGGTCTTTATATCTCACCCCTATCTCATGTACCTCCCCATGTTATCACAAGCATTTTTAAGTACAATGGATTTTTATGATCATGTTAATTATGTGTCCAATAATAGAGATATAACCCCTATTTTATGATATTATGTAATTTTACGAATACCCCAAATAAAATATACTTATCGATATTATGGATTGTATTATGTGTAATCATAAGTAATATATCATGAATTAGTGTGTAATATAGACAAGGGTTGTCATACAGTAGCTCGTACAATGTGTGATTAATGTTCTATTTTTATAATTTTATGGAAAGTAATAAAGAATGGTTTGTCAAATAATATAATAATAGTTTAGTATTATAATGATATATATTAGTTCTTGAATAAAATTTTACTGGTAATTGTAAGGTTTAAGTAACACACACATTGGTACATAGAATATTCCATTGAATGTCTCAATGAAAAAAGTATATTATTCCCATGTATATTAACCATGGTATTTAGGTTGGTAAATGAAATTATAGAAATATAAAATTGGATAGGTTCCCTGATATATTTCAAACAGAATGTGAACCTTGAAAGGCTCGAAGTGATCCACTTTTATAAGTGAATTACAAGGAACTTCTCTAAACACCCATTATATTATAATAACAGAATAAATATTTCCTATGGTCAAAAAATGGATAACGAAATGAGATATGTTATATCAATCCTCCACTACATAATTTTCTACATGCTTAAAAAAATAAATCATTTTACAAATTTATGTTATCATTTTATCAATGTGGTTTTTACCTTGTAAACAAATTTTTACGTTAGAAGTTTAAATTTTATTAAAAATATAAGGTAACGATGATGAACAAATTTGGTTTCACTGAGAATAAATTTATCCTCTATATAATCTCATTCAATTTTATTTAACATAAAGTTATATTTAAATTATAAAAAATTAAATATACAAAACAAAATTGTTGAAAAATATTTCTATACTTAAGAATTCTAAATCAAATTTAGTATCAATTATAAATTGATAGAAGAATTATATATATGTATATAATTATTATAATAATATCATTTTCATTATAAAAAATAGATAATATTAATATATTATATAAAAATTACAAAAAAATAATATGTTTTTTAAAATAAACCATTCACTTTTACCATGGTCCATAAATTTAATTGTAGAAATAATAATTTTATGCCAAAATTTCATATTGAACTAGTTATAGAATACTATCATGCTGAAATAAATCCTGAAATACAATTTTTGGATTTAATTTTTATCATTGAAGAAAAATATTTTTAATATTACTAAATTCATTGACTTTTTAGAAATATAAAAAACAAAATTTTCCAAACATTAAACAAGGGTTTTCAAAAATTATAATATTATTTTAAGATGATTTATTTTATTTTATAAATTAATATTTTTATATAAAAATGGATGCAAATACTCTTATTTCATACAATTAATTGTAATATTATAATTTTTTATTTATCACTATTTAACGAAAAAAATATTTTTTGTAAAAAACAAAATATTAACATTACCTGAATTTGGTGTTATAAATATAAAACAATTTTCTTTTAAAAAAAATTAAATTTATCAATTTAATAAATTTATTTTTTAATTTTATTATACAATATAAAAAAATATTAAAAAATGACATTTTTGAAATTATGTGCCTTTTAATATTATTTCACACTAATATGTAATTTAAAAATATTGAAATAATTGTTCATATATTGTAATAAAATATACTTTATTATAATAATTTATATGTTGTGACAATAATTCATTAGGGTAAATTACACAATAATTTTAAAATAGTTTTTTAAAAAAGAAACCACCATTAAAATTAATTATTTATCTTCAAAATATAATCATTTAAAATTGGTTAATATACTTTTATTTTATAGTGGATTTATTTTTCTTATAATTATCTTAATAATCGTCATATAATATAACCCATATAGTTTTCGTTTAGTGTTTTCTGTGTTCGATGTTACTTATAGAGAATGATATTTATTATTATATTAATTTATTGGGATCAAAATATCAACCCCTTACATTCTTCCACCACATAAATAAATTTCATACTAACAAAATATAATTATCACTAACTAATGAATTTAGGTGAGATTATTATAAATAAATTCATCATTGATGAAATAATTTCTAATATGAAATTTTCTTAACAATTACATACCCTTTCCAAAATCAT
Organism: Viscum album; assembly: GCA_963277665.1. NCBI lineage: Eukaryota > Viridiplantae > Streptophyta > Magnoliopsida > Santalales > Viscaceae > Viscum > Viscum album. Next base: position 1,850,003,374 of record OY728150.1, read on the forward strand.
TCAAATATCCATGACATTAAACCTTAGTGAAATCATATATTCATAAAAAATACATGATCATTGACTATGAAATGGTATTAACCACAAGTTCATATGTTCACATGATATTAAATATATATCTTATTCCCAAAATTAGATATCCATAAATGAAAATATAAGTTATCATGTTTTCATTAAACAAATCATCAATTAAATGTATATAAATATTATCTATCTAAATTTTATAAAAATCAATAAACTATTTAATAACTCAATATAAATAATATATTTAATATAAGATAAACGCATACCACAATAATGTGTTTTGAAATAGTTATCCTTAATAATATAACTATTTTAAAAAATCAGTTTTCCAAGAAATTAGTTCCATTTAAAATATGTTTCTTAACAAATAAAGAAACGTATTGATGAAGAGTCTGTATATGTTACACATAATCCTAAAAAAATTATAATATTCAATAATATCCTTCATAAATATCACTCATTAAATAAAACTTTGAAGACTATCATGATTTAAATTAAATTAAGATATCACACTAACTAGATTATATAGGATAAGTAAATGTACATTTTCCACCATAAGAGGAAAATAATAAAATTACAAACCATTTATGTTTTTCATCTTATTTGGAAGTAATAAAATATGGTTTCTAGATACTCACCTTTCCCAAAATAATCTTCCTTATTATTCTACAAAAAAATATAAAACCAAAATGGTTATAATAATATCCCAAATATGAATATTAATAAAACTCTTAGATTATTTACACTATAATGAATCCTTTATTTGAAAAAGAATCCCTCGAATAAAATATATATTTATTTATGTTAGGTTCTCATATTATTTGTTCTCAAATCCCAAAATGAGTTGTCTAAAAAAATTCATCAACTCTCCTACAATATCTTAATCCTTGTTATCATTGAAATATTTTCCGTCAAATTTTAACATTGCATTTACTTATAAAAGTAAATATCAATTATTATTTACATTTTTAGTGAACAAAAATGTTTTAATATAAGTTAACTATAATTAATCTATATTATATTTTATAAACAAATAATTTTAAAAGACTTCATATTGGTTTTTAAAATGAATGATAGTTAAGAAAATCATTTCTGGGAAGAACGTCTTACATAATTTTCAATCCAAGAACCACTCATCGAGCACTGAGTGAAGATCAATTCAATTCACCAAAATATTTTTTAGGATAAATAAACCTTGGTTCATCTATCCTATATCCACATCCACATGATACTATATAAAAAAGGAATAAATTATTCAATATCCAATCAATATCCATTTTACCAATGCATTAAAAAGATTTTATATAGATAGCCTTTTCGATTATTCTTATCCTTATAGTTTTCCCATATTATCCATTTCCCTATTCAACCAAAATCATTAGTTATTAAATATTACCAAAAAAAATATATTTTATTATCTATATCATGGAAATCATTATCATAATTAACATATCAACCATTAATAAAATATTCAAGTCTTAAATTGACCACCAATAATGTATTCTTAATCACTAATGTTATTTAAACTCTCATCTGATAGAAAATGTGGCACCCCAAAACCATGAAACTAGGATCCATATAAAATAAATACCTTCTTTACATATTTTATTTGATATTCATTAACATATGAAAATTTTACTTATCCATATATAAAATATAACCAATAAATATTTAATCTTATACATTTGAGTGAATGTTTTTTTAGAGTTTTATAGACAGAGAAAATTATATTAACTAACAAAGAGTATGTATTTCTATTTAAATGGATTATTTTTAAACTATATTAGAAACTAATTTATTTATCAATGGTTTTTTACACCATCCATGATATTATCCTAACATGATACTCCTACATCAATATGTTGTGTAATACTTATCATTATAAAAAGGAAAAATTAAAATATTAGAAAGGATGAGATCAAATTCATAGTAATAGTAATCATAAGTTATAATAATAAGAGATCATAAGTGATTACAAGATGAAAGAAAATATTATTATAGGAATATATTGAAAGATAAATTAAAAACAGAATGAATCTAAACAGATAATATACCCATGGATAAAAATTGAAATAAATATATCATATGGAAAATAGTAGCAAGTTCCCTAGTAATTTAATTATTTATAACAGACAGTTAAATCGTTTCCCTATGAAAATAAATAAGGATATTATACATAATGATATTACTTTAAATGAAATTTATGTATTAAATTTCATGTTTTCGGTATGCATACAACAAAATTCCAACTCTAGATTTTCTCAGGATATTTTCAATGTGTCAACAAGAAATCTATATAAGGCCACACCATGTCCCTAATTTTTTCTAATCCATTCTATATATGAAGGAATACATACATTATAAATTTTATAACCATAATTAATTTTTAATAATTTAACATCCTTATTGAACAAAAGTATATAATAATAGAATATTTTCACTAATCAATAAATGCATTAGTATTTGTTGTCAACATCCCTCATACTAAACAAATATGATCTAATGGTACATATTTAATTTAATAAAGTTCAAAATAAATAAATTTAATAGAATAATTTTTATTAATACATATGACTAACACCATATTGAGTAATGGAATACTGCTAAGTGAATAATATACCAAATAAATTTATTTATATCCCACTTGGTTAATTACCTTCAAGCAACATAATGATTTTTTTATTCATATAGGAAATTAAATGAATGAAAAGTATTGATATAAAATGGGATGATCATGTCTGATAATGGAAAGTATTTATTTCCATATGGTTAATATATTAGAGTAAAATTGTATGGATTTTAAAGAAATTAATAGATGATATACATGGTAACAAAAAATAAACTGGTGGTCAATACAAATAATATATCAATTAGACCAGAATTATTATGTAGACACCATTACTGTAATAGTATCATAATAATAAAATGACATGAGAATGACTACATGAAATTAATGTATAATTAAATTAATGATATTAATTATTCATGAATTATATATGTCATTTGTTACACCATATAAAGGATGTGATGTACCATAATATAATCATATCTCAAGAACATAAAATATATAAAAAGGATGCTTATGACTTATGAATTTTTAAATCAAACCCCTTTAATGGAATTAATTTTTAAATGTAACAAATAATTAAATGAATATTTAAATAATAATTTCCTAAATTATAGATGTGTAAGTAAGATCATCATAAAATTGAAATTATTTTAATAACATAATCATGTTTCAAGGACATGAAATTTTATATGATGATCTATTACATTCTTATAATATTCTATGTCAAAACCTCTTAAATGATTTAATATAAAAAGTAATAATATTTAACATAAATAATGAGAGGTTGACGGAAAAAAGTTTATAGGTGATTTAGATATGATATAAATAATAAATATATGGTATAATAACAAATATTTTTATTGGGGTGAACATTTGTAACAATAAGTCCCTTTCAAGTAAAGTAAACTTTTAGAATAGATTTATTTGATAATTAGGTAATAAATAATCATAATAGAGAACTAAATATAACTGGGTATGTAAAATAAAATTAATTCATTAGGTATAATTTATAAAACATTGAACAGTAGTGGCTAATAAGAATTTCAGTAACAAAAAAGAAGAAAATTTATTTATCCCAAACCCTTAATTATTTCATGATTTATTTTACACATGAACCTAAAATCATAAATAATAATGATATGTTTAGAATAAAATATAATTGGAAACTTATTAATATAAAATTAATTTAATATTTATCATTTATCATTGTATTTAATTTATTCATTATATAGTTTGTTTCTTAAGATTGTAAGAAAATTGAATCGCTGAAGGCTTATTTTAGTAATTGCAGTGACCCATAGAGATATTTTAATAATATAATAAATAAAAAATAAAAACTATCTATAAATATATTTAAATAATTATTTTATCATTAACTTATAATAACATTAGTATTTTCATCCTTATATTATTCCATGTTACAATATTATAGACGTGTTCAATTATGTGGTTAATCAAACCAAAAATATGAAAACACTAAATCTCGATGATGGGTATGGTTTTGGAATATTCTAATATAATTATAATATAAGAATAATTTTATTATATATATATATATATTGGGTTTCATTTGTTTTAAATAAATAAAATAAATCTTGATAATAATGAAAATATTTGTTTTATGACGGTAGTAGTCCCCACAATGCATAATTAATGTACTTTTACATTGCAATGTCTATGTAATGGAATGAATAATTTCTTTTTAGTTAATATAATAAAAAATTAGAATAAAAATTATAAAAATTTCAATATATTTATTTTTTATGTATTTGTTGTAGAACATAAATAATAATAACAAAATGCACAGCATCAGTATTTTCTAGTTTGATTCAATTTAATTTTCTTGAATGTTCCCTAAGAAATTGTGTTCTTAGGATAACATATGGTGAATATGGGATTTAATTCATGAAAGAGACATCAATTATATGAATCATTGGAAGGTTTTTAAGGATATTTCAAAAAATAATCTGAATCCTATTATTTTTATAATTTTTCCCATTTTATATGTTGGAGTTTATATGATTACCAATAATTTTTCAACAATAGAATGACATTATTCAAGGGAAAATGGATCAAAAATTGAGAAATAATAAATTTGGGATTATATATGGCCAGTTAATATAATCCCACTCATATTCCTATATGTTTTAAATATATTTCATTACTTTTCAACCATTATTTTTACATTTTACCATTTTCGTTTTTACCTTGGTAACCAGTTTTTAGGCAAGTAGTTTATATATTATTAGGAATATAAGGTAACCATTATAACCAATATTGGGTGTAATTAACATAAATTTAGGCACCATATAGTTTAATTTAATTTTTTTACCTTAGAATACTTTCTTTAAAATTAAATCATATATTATATTGTAAACTATTTTGTTTAAAAATGTTATTTTTAGCAACAAGTGTTTGTAATAAAGTTTAATATAGATTAAAATGTCAATGAGTGATAATATATTTTTATATCAGATTAATTATTTCATAAATTTTATTATATAATATATATAAAATAATATTAATAGGAAAAAATTACCAAACATTAATATAATAATTATTTCAAAATAACACATTCAATATTATCCTAGTTATTGACTTTTCTCAAAGAAATCATACATATAAGTTTCAAAATTATATTTTCCCTATAAAATCACATGATTGTGTTTATATGAAATTGGAAATCTATTTTTATGATAATTTTAGAAAATTTATCAAACATAATTTTTTAAATAATTAAGAAAAAATTGTGTAATGAGTAAAATATTATCCCTAATTTCAAAATGTTAAACCCATATTTTATAAAATGATCATAATATTTTTTTAAATATTTACATTAAATTATAAATACCTATTTTATATAATAATGGATTTAAAAACATTTACATTAAAAGATTTATTGTATTATAAAATTTCATATTCTCGCCATTCACCTAAAAATCATTTATTTTAGAAAAATCCTAAAAAAACAGACAATTTTAATTTATAAGTTCAAAAATGGTATAATTTTTATAAAATATAATTGTATAAAATTAAATATTTTTTATTTTTTTAGTGAAATAAAAAAACGTAATGAAATTATAATTTGATTAATAATATCCTTTTTGAACATTAAGTGTTTCTGAAGATTTATTCATAAGAACATATAATTTGATGAATTTTAATATATAATATTATAAATTTAAATATCATACTTTTTTATGATAATAATTTAAAAAATGTGAATTTAATTTCATAGTGTATATTACATAGCACATTAAATAATAGTAAATTGAAAAAGTATTTATTAATATTAGTTTTTTATATTTTATATTTTATATTTTTTAATTTTATTAATATGAGTTTATTTTTTAGATTTTTTTTCTTTTATAAATATCGTAATATTAATCATATGACATTTCATGGCTCATTTTATGTTCATTATTTCATGTGTTTGGTGTTGGTTGAGAAACATGTTATCAAAGATAGTAATAATTTAATGTTTCCAAAATCTTAGTTTGTAAGATCCTATACATAGAGAAATATCCTTTATATTTTTTTACTCACACAAAGATGGGGGGAACTATTGGAATGATCATAGAGTTTATATAAAATAATACCAAGAGACCCATTCCCAATATTATAATGGTATGTGAAATTACTTGAATGATATCATATTAATTTTAATAAAAGATTATAACATTTAAAAACACATGTAATAATATTTAATTAAATAGATATCCAACTCATTCATTTGTTGGTTAAGATCTTAATTGATTCTAATCATAAAATAAATAAGTATTTAAATTTTTATGATAAAATTATATATTTTAATTCATTATTAAGATAAATTTTGGGAATAAATACATTAATTATATTATAATTAATTCCTAAATTTATCTTATTATTTAATAAAAATTTATCGATATTATCATTAATTATTAATTTTTTTTTAAAATAATTTATTTTAATGTATTTATAATTAATTAAGTGTAGGGTGTGTACTTAGGGATACAAAACATATAACAATATAAATAACATGGAGACTAGTATGACCATTTTTTGGTATCGTAGACTAATATAGAATATAGAATAAATGTAATGTAGTCTAACTACACAACATGTATTAAAAATTAATTTCACATATAAACGTGTTAATGTAGAAATAATTTACCACTATTAATGAATGTAGATAACATTGTGTGTACAACCTATAAATGAATTTTAGTTATGAAATTAACATTGTGTTTAAGTATGAAATTAACATTATTTAAATCTTATCACATTTCATGTAATATAATTTAATGACACGTTAATAGTGGATAAATAGGTTTAACAGAAAAAATTATTTTAATTATATATAAATTAATTAAGAATAATAAATCCTGGATTAGTGTGCATTCAATATATATGATTACATGTTTCATGGAATGTATAACTAGTTACACACTATGTACCACCATTTAAAATGAATTCCTAGTGACTCGACATGTATTCTACATGGGTATATATCTTTTACATGATATATATTTTATCTATATGGGCTATAATCCCATCATGTCTTTAATTTTTGTTTTATATGTTTATTAATCATGTAATAAATTAAATATGTATATTTGAACACATTATTTCTTTTAAATTCACATTGTTAACCATATAGGTCATTATGGTGTTTAGGAATGGTATAGGATGCATACTCCCAAAATCCTTGTTCTGGAAAACTTTTGTACTCACATGGTAATGCATTGATGTCATGTATCTACAACATTATCAATCCTATTTCCCAATTTCCTTCAATGGTGCGTTTTATTTTGGTACATATTTTCCACAATTAAATTACATGTAATATAGTCTCATATTGTCTAAACAGAGTCTTCAACAACTATGGATGGGATCTTGATATGTTTTTCATGTTTTTTAAACAATACATGGTTATATGAAAGTGAAAAAATATGATAAATCATCATTAAAAATAAAAATATAAAATAAAACTATCAAAAAAGGCTCATATTGGTTAGTTATGAATTAGTTTCTATAAATGTGAAGAAGGCCACTCCAATAGCACTTCAAGGTTATAGGAATAGAATAATTAATTTTTGGTGTAATGGATATGATGGATTTTATGGGATTCAACCAATACAGTAACAGCCTAGGTACTTATATAATACATTTTTCTCTAATTAAAAATGTAAATTCATTATAAATTTGTAATAAAATAAGTTTCATTTTTACAAATTAAAGAATTTATAATGATATAATAGTAGCATGACTTTAAAAATACTAACATGATGAGTTGGAATAGTAATCTGGCCAATATAATAATAAACTCACCTATGAAATTATAAAAACAATTTTTGAAAAATAAAAGTGAATATATGATATAGTAACATCATGGAAAAAGTAAATTAATTTTTTGAAAATGATAAATTGAGTGATTGTATATTTGTGACATATAAATTTTTATTTAAAGTATTATAATAAAAAATATTTAAAAGAAATTTTATCAACCTAAAAATTATTCATAATTTAATATTTTGGTTTCTAATGATTATATGATAAATTTATGATAACATACTTAATTTTTAAAATTATTTCAAAATCAATTATAAATTTAATATTAGTGTTTTTGAATTAATTATGACATTAATAAAAAATAAATCCTTAATTTTTAGAAAATAAATTTCAGATATCAGTGTCCATTTTTGAATTATACATGTAAAAATGGTTAGGATTAATTTTTTATATTTTTGTAAAATAGTTGATTTTTTGTGAATAGTTTAGTACTATAATTTGTGATTCTTAACAAATACAAGATTTATTGAGTCATATATGTTGTATGGAAGATGTAAACCCCTAATATTAAACTCTTATTTATTATTTTAATATATATCATGATAATTCTAAAACTATACATTGTCTTGAGAAAAAATAATAAACTAATTAATAAAATAATAAAAAAACACCCCAATCCTCAATTATAAATACCACCACTTCACCTCACACATAAATACCTTGAAAATTTTATAATTTCAACCAAATTGTATTCCCAAACCCCTTAACCACATCCAATACCAACTGGTCTCACCAAAATGATTAATCCATGTTCATAAAAGAGGTTCTCAAGGAGAAGAAATCAAGAGGTTAAACCCCCTTTCATTTCCTTCTATTTTCTTTTCAAGTTATTTTTCCTTTCATATTATCTACTCACCATTACTTATAAAACATTAATAAAAAATCCCTTATCATATATATACAATAATTTTATCATATTTATGAAAACATTCATCATCATACTCATTCTCCCCTCAATTTTATTCTAAAAATGACAATATCATCTGTGTTGTGTCGATTTATAACCACCAAGGACGAAACAATTTCTCTTTCAATTAATACCTTAAATTCTAGTCATGAAACCACTATTAGAGTTAAATCATATTTTATTATACATATTTCAAGTTATATATGGTTTTTGAAAAATAATATAAACAATATAGTAAATTAAATCATATAAGTTCTTAATGGTCGTAAAAATCGAAAATATATACTAAATCATTTTCATTGATATTTTTTCAAATGATTAATCATAATATAAAATACAAAAAATATATTAGGAATAATTTAAAATTATTGATACTTATTAATACCATTTATTTCAACTTATGGTTTTTTCATCCATTTTAAAAGAAAATCCATTGTGAAACGATCATAGGAAACAGGATAATAATGAACCTGAAAAGATAAAAAATTATTAATAATTAGTGGAAATATGTTATAATAAAATAATATAAGAATTTATAAATATAAAAATGGTTGTATAATATATTAATAACACTCTTTAATCAATTATAATGAAGGTTTGAACATGTATTATGTAAGATGAACTCGAGGTTAGAGACAATCAATAAAAACCCTCTTCTAAATTTATATTTTTATAAAATTCAAATGGAATGCTTATATAATTAAATTATTATTATTTTCTGATAATATTTATAATATAGGGAATTTTTATGATGATCGGTGAGACCTATAACTCCCTATAATTTATTGGGAATTTTTATATTGGAGGTTCATCGTATGAGTTATTACAAGGGTAATTGTGATGGTTACATCAAAAGGTAGTCTTGAGGGTTACATTATATGGCAGACATGAGGGTTACAAATCATATTATAGTCTTGAAAATTAAAATATTAAGTAATAAATTAACCAAGTCACCTATATGGTTTTCTTTAAGTTTTCTAGTATTTATTTAAATATATTGTATTCACAAAGTATCCATATGATACTTTATGGGTGGTAAGTACATCTTGGTGAAAATAATATCATATGTTTATAATTATTCAGGTTCTAACAATTTATTTCTTTGTTTTTTTGTTTCATAATGATATTTTATTTATAATACACTGTTTTAAAATATTTTTCATAGGTATTAAGTATATTTAAGAGAAAAATAAAAAAGTGAAGCTTAATATTGTGAAGATTTTTCATGAAATGAATTCATGTTTTATTAAAAAACATTATTATGAAATGGTTACTATTTTAGTAGTATCCAATTTTTAGGATTTTTGTTTTTCATGTATATTTTATAACATAATTATCAAAAAATATAAACTGAAAATATATATGAGAATGTGATAAGGGTATTCAACTTGATTTAGATAGATTAAGTAATGTTTAAGTCCAGTACATCATAGTTGTAATCAGAGAATGGATTAGATAACATTAAGGTTTAAGATGATTATAATAGAGAAACATAAATTATTTTTACTCTATGATTAATTTAAATTCATATACAATTTAGATATTACTATGTTTCTTCTTTTTTGGTATTTTTGTTCAGAATGGGTTTCTACATAATAAATCGGAAAGTTGATGCTGGAAGGCACCGAGAGGATATAATCATTCCGAATCAATAACATGGAATGATTTGAATTGGAACCGACTAGTTTTTGATAGTGATTAACTAGCTTGAGTAAGATATAAATGGAATCCATATAAATTAAATGTAATATACATATCATCCATAATGGAATATAATGATAATGGAACATTTTAATGAGGTTGTACCCAACTGCATTAAATGTATCTTCTAACCTGGAGGTGGATAAATAGTGAATTAAATCCATTGAAAGGATATTTTATGTCATAGTGTACTCATATTATCAAATTTTTAGTCTTTCCATTTACCCTTTTAATGGTGAGGCCGACCTGTAGTGGCCAATGGTAAAAAATATTAGAGATATCAAGTAGACCAATGCCTTGAAATGTGAAGAATTTAAGAATATATTCCTTGAAAAATATTTTCTTAAAGTGGTTCGACTTAGACTGGAAATGAAATTCTTTTAATTGTAACCAAATTATGATGTTTTAGTAGATAATAATGGGGAAAAATTCACCTGATTGGAATGGTATTCTTTAATTCTATTCGGTATCCTGATTGTAATATCCATCATTTTTTTCTCAGGATTAATTTCATGATATCGAAGGGAATTGGCTTCCTGTGAATCCAAAAGTTATGAGAAACCTATTAAATATGGTTATAGGGTATGATTGGTGTTTTCCAGGGATCACATGTACTTTGAAAACAATAAGAATAAAATTACCATATGAAAGATAATGGGTAATAGTCAATCAATGAAATCTGAAGGTAAGAATGTTCAGTTTCTAGTGTGTGGAATTTGTGGTAAAATAATCCAAGGGAATTATGTTACAAATCTAGTAAGTGTTTATGATGTGGTATGTTTGGACATATGGAATGGAATTTTGTTGAAAAATATGTTAGAGTTTGTTTGTTTAATTCTGATAAGAATACTATAATGTGTTTTATATGTGGTGAGATGAATCATAATGAAAATACCATCCCAAATAAAGATATGAATGATGGACAGAAAATAGATTATATTCATAAATGTGCAGTGAAATCCTTTGGTACCACTTCAATAGATGTTGGGCCATCCAATGAAGTGTTATCAGGTACATTTTTGGTTTACTCATATATTACTAATGGATTGGATGATACGAGGCCTAAAAATTCTTTTATTTCCATGAAAGTTTCAAGTAAATTTGATATTTATCCTCAAAAATGATACATGATTTTATAGTTAAAACACAATGGGGAAATATTAAGTAAAATCATCATTATAAGAATCTTATAACTATTGTTTTTTGAAATACATTAACTAAAAACCTTGTTGTCTTTTCATTAGTACAGTTTTATGTTATTATGGGTATCTAATGAATTTACTTTTATCATGATTAAATTGATTATAGAATTAAAGAGGTTTTTTTAAAAAAAGATTCATATTGTACACGTGAAATAACCCATACTATTGATAACATATCAGGAAGCTGAGAAACTATTAAAATATGAAAATTAATTTTATCATTCACATATTGTTGAAAAAATGGAACTTCTCAAATTAATGATGTTCCAGTGGTATATGAATGCCTGGATAGTTTCCTTGATGAGTATCTAGTGTTATACCGAATCGAGAAGAAGAATTTACTATTGACATAATTCCTTATCCTAATACAATTTCAAAACCCATTATCTAATGGCTCAAGTGGAGCTTCTAGAATTGAAAAATTATTTTTATGAGATTCTTGATTAAGGTATCATTCAACCTAGTAAGTCATTATGGTGTGCCCTTATTTTGTTTCTTAAAAATAAATATGGTTACATAAGGAATTTAATTGATTATAAATATTTGAATAACATTACTATTAATAATAAGTAACTATTTCCTCATATTGATGTCATGTTTGAATAGTTATAAGGTGCTCAATATTTTTAGAAAATTGAATTGAGATTTGATTACTATCAATTGAAGTTGATGTTCGATGACATTCTGAAAACAACTTTTCATACATGGTATGTGAATTATGAGTATGTTTTTATTCCATTTTGGTTTGACAAATTCCCCTTATGTATTTATGTATCTTAAGGATAAAATATTATATGACTATTCAAATAAGTATATTATTATTTTTAATTGAGGATATATTTTTTTAAAAAAATTATTTATATCATAAAAATATTAAAGAATTTTCATGAAAACAATAAATGAAAATATGTTATATGAGAAATATATAAAATGTGATTATTTGGTTTCAATAGATTTAATTTTCTTGATAATGTTGAATATATGGGTGGTATAATAGTTGATCCCAAAAAAAGTTGTTGAAGAATGGACACTTCATACAAATGTTACCAAAATTCATATTTTTCTTTGATTAATAGGATTCTATCAATTTTTTTAAAATTCACAGTTATTGTGAAAAATAAATAAATTGACATGAAAAAGGGTTAAATTTATTTCTATAAAAGATTGTGATGTTTTTTAAGAGTATGAAGGTATGATTGGTGAATGATATATTTTTTTTTCATTTCTTCTATAAATAGTTATTTTTTCATCTAATGTTGTATTTCATTGCAGGGACTTGGTTATGTTTTCATTCAGAATTATTAGATAATTGATTATTCTTCAGGACAATTGAAACCAGATGAGTTATATTATCCCACTCACGGTTTGAAATTACAATTAGTGGTGATCTATTTAAAATCGTTGAGGCGTGATTTATATAGTGCTAAATGTGAAATATATATTGAACACAAAATTTTGAGGTATATATTTACACTAAATGAATTGAACATTAGCCGAGGTGACAAATAGAAATTAAAAAGGATAATGATTGCATAATAAATTACAATCATGTAAATGAAAAAATATTGGTTGGTTCCATTAGTCAAAAAATCATTCTATATTAACCATGTTATGTCTGAAACATGACCCCTTGTTTAATTATTTTATAAATTTTATCTTGTCAGTTGTTGGTGTGGGAAATTTCTCTATTTTTCCTAGTGTTAGTACAGTTATCTCTATTAGAAAGAATTAAGAAATCTCAAAAGGACGGCCCTGAGTTACATAAAAAAGTATAATTTGTAATGAAATATATGTTTCCATAAATTAATGTTGACAAATATTGTGTCTTGAGGTTTGGAAAGAGATTATGTGTTCCTTTGGATTCCCAGCTAAGAATTAATTTTCATTTGAAGATCATAGTTCTCCATTATCAACTCATCAAAGGAGAACTATGATATATAGAGACCTTCTAGAGTATTACTGGAGGTGTGGAATGAAAAATGGTATTACATATTTTAGGGTGAAATGTTTTAGTTTTCAATAGGATAATATAGAATGGAAGCATCCAAAAGGGGAGACATCAGCATCTTCCTATGATAGAGTGGGAATTGAAAAATACATCGACAAAATTCATTATGGGACTACCAATGACTTAAAAAGGGTACAATGTATTTGTTTTATTGTTTATTGGCTAACTATATCTACACATTTTCTTCCAATTAAAGATATTATTTCTCTAGATTAACATTCTCAAGTATACCCCAAAGATATTGTCAGGTTATATCGTGTTCTATTATCTATTGTATTTCACTGTGATCTGATCATTAAATCTAAATTTTGGAAATGCCTTCAAAATTATTTGGGAACTGAATTAAATTTCAGCACATCCATTCATCCTCAATCAGATGTAGAATGTGAATGAACAATTTAGACATTGGAGGATGTGATTCTAGACTATTCAGTGGATTACTAGGGAATTTAGGATCAAAATCATAATTTAGTTGAGTTTTATTATAAACGTATTTTTCATTGTTGTATATAGATGTCACATTTTGATGCATTTTATAGAAACAGGTTTCTAAATACATTATTTTTGGATGATATTGTGTGACGCCCCAATCCTTTTTTTACATATAATAATAATATTTGGTCTTATTCTATTTAATTTTCCTGTTATCCAAATAAAACATGCAAACTAAACACAAGTAATTTTATTTACATAAACGCCAAAGTTTTTACCGTACACCAATATCAAAGAAAAAACATACTACCAAAAAATACATATTAAATGAACCATTAAAATAACAGGGAGACCACCCAATACAACAAAAACCCCAAGAAAATAGTTAGGGTCCTTCAGATACATCACAATGAACATTAGTATGGCTAGAGTAACTGCAATAGTACTATGCATCAGTGGAATGATGTGCACCATCTTCGCTAAGTCATTTTGGAGATGGAACACCCTATTCATGTTTTTATAAAGACTTAATACAATCGTTACCTCTTTATGTGGTTGTTTAGTTTCTAATGGCTATATGTATAGTCGATGGTCATTTTGTTGGTTTAATTTAAAATATCTTGGTATAATTAGTTTTCCAAAATAATTAAGGTATGTATTGAAATTATAAATTGGAACATATAAACTCCATTTTTTAAATTTAAAAAGGATTGTTATTTAATATTTTAGCTACACTTAGTATGATTTCAAGTTGATGTATCGATTTCAAATACTTTTCAAATATTTAAAATGTGTTGAAAAGGTTTTATAAATGTTTTCACCATCAAATTTATAAAACCAAGGTACTAACTAATAATATGTTTTCAATTTTTTAATACTAATATAATGTTTTCATTAGGAAGTACTAAACATTGATTTATAACTTTTTGTTTAATAAAACTAAGAAAAATATTGGTTTTAGGATTTTTTTTAGTTATAAAATAGAATTCAAACTTTTTTGAAGACACCTATATATGTATATGCGAACCTATTTTTATATTTTAAAAAAATTTACTTTTTTAAAATATAGGTGAGTACACCACCTAGCCAAGGGATACCATAGGCAGCCACTCAATGCCTTGATGGGCTTCTCACAGAACCCCCTGTAAATTTCCCAGGGCGGTGCGAACGTATGGTGCGTGCTAGGTCTAGAATGCATGGGGGGAATAGTTATCCCTATGGGCACATAAAGGTGCATGTGCAAAGAACCAGTGTGAGCCACTGTGTGGGGAGGCATGGCAGTGTTGGTGGGCACAACAGTGCGCCCGTGGAAAACCAGGTACGGCAAGGTACCGAGATTGGAGAGGGAGTAATCTGGTGATGAGCCGGGAGCTATGGGCTTATAAAGGAGCCACATAACTTACTGTATTTGATGTGGGATAGCGGTTTTTAGATGTAAGTACATCCAGGCTTTCTGATCACGTTGAGCACAATCTGATCCATTTGATCAGTTTGACTTTTGATCCCCAGCAGCCATGGTATATATACCGCATTTTTCCCCCATCTGATCCCGACGGATCTAATCACATGTGTTATTTCTTTTTTAAATCTCTGTGTTACACCATATTCGTCCAATCCAATCCTCAACATATCTCAACCGTTCGTTCTTTATAAAATCTACAGATGCTCCACAGCCATAGGATCTTCTTTTGGTTAATCCCAGATGTTCAACTATTTTCTGGTTTTCCTCTTCTGTGGTGTATTCTTCCTCCCAGGTGTGCTAAACCAGTGGCCTCCTTCTCCTCTTCCTCTTTATTTTTCCACACTTGTGACACCATTGGACCTTTCCTTCACTCATTTTCCACAATGACTGAATCCCTCGGTATTTTTTTATACCAAATAGGTCTCAGTTTTCCAACAAGTGGCACTAAAAATATTTTATATAATGTATAATATAGTTTATATATAGATATCCTATTTTGTACCCAAAAACATCTCGAATCTTCCTCCCCTTAAGCCTATATATAGCTTATCTGAACCTCTTATCCTCCTTTGAACCATGTAAGGGTTCTAAGTTCTCTTTCCATGTCTAGGTTTGATTTTTTATAAATATACATGTACATATATATGTATACAGATATATATATATAACAATGATTGGTAATAAGACCAGTGATTCCTTCTAAGATGGTGAGTCCTTAAATCCTACATTATGTTCGTAATTTTTTATCATGCAAAGATGTGTGATGTTTTCTGTTTCCCTATAAGTTGAAATCCACATAAACATATATATATATATATGTATGTATATATATTTCATAACAAAGACCATTTATATTTAACAGCATGTTTTAAAATTAATGAACCATTGATTTTATTAATGTTACTAATAATTTAATACATGTAAGTGTTAATGAATTTTAGGGTAAGACCCTTTTATATATACTCTGTATAATCAGTTATACATATAAATTATATTTATTTATTAAATGTTTACATAAACATATTTATGAGTTTTTTTATAAACCATTTAAATTTTTTTCCACGGTTTAAAGTTTTGGGACCCTTGTTAATTAATGTGACTAATATATTAAATCCATATAGGTGTCATTGGATATTTAGGGTAAACCCTTTAATAAAATATGTATTTTCAGTTATGTGAATATATGTGTATACATATAAACTTTGATCCTCAATCTTATTTAGAATTTTTCAAGGATTACTAAGAATGAATAACATATATAGTTTTTCAAATATGAACGTTTTATTTTTAAAAATACAATTCTTTACATACACCCCTGTGTACAAAAGGATTTATACAACATTAAACCCTGGATAGTTTTGGATCATAAAAATATTATAATTTTGATGCATTTAGTAATTATGGAGAATTTATAAGTATATTTTTGGGGTCTGATACTCTTATAAGCACATGTATGATTCACTTATATTTATAAATATTAAATGGTATTAACTATGGTTGATTTTTATACTCTTCAACTCTTATTATTGTGTGTAAATAATTGGGAATACCTTTGTGATATATTATAATCACACAACTAATGAATGTTTAGACAACTACGTATTTAATACCCCACATACAATATTTTTTTCACCTTTAAATTAGTTATGCATCCCATCAAGTATGAATTTCCATTGTGCGTTTTGTTTGCTTTTGTAATAACATTTTTAAATTTAATGGTTCAACAGTTTATGTGAAAAAACCTGTATTTTTTTTGTGCATTACTTATCATCACATGTTCTATAATCTCCCTACCATCATTTCCATTTAATAAATATCAATGAAATTGTAGGTGTTGTAGTTGAAACTTAATTTCTTGAATCAATTTATATATATAATTGATAAAGAATGTAAATAAATTATTATGACCCTATATGAATTAAGAACTAAATTATTTAAAGTGGTAGGGGACACTTTGAATAATATGAAATGAGAAATTAAATGTCAATGTTGTATGGGACACTTTGGACATACGACCTTACTTGGATTGTGAGGAATGTATTGGACATAGTAAGTGTCGGGTGGGGCCCTCTATAGCCCCTTGGTGCATCGGTAGTTTTCATTAGACAAACTACGATATCAACACAAGGTATTGAAAAAATGATTATTTATGGTCTTGACACCAGGACATGATGGTGTGGTTATGTTGTCCCACATTATACATTCCCTCATTATGTTTATGATAATTATTTAATTTAGTGGATATTTGACTAGTAGAATATTCAAGGTTAAGATCATGTACTTATGAGTATTAGAAGAATTAAATGCTTATGGAATAATGTGTATTCAATACTCAGAGTTTTATTTTCCAATTTATGGCTCACAATTAGTAATGACAGAAATTGAAGTTAATATTTTATGCGCAACTCCGATCAAGTATTTCTCTCAGTTTTAAATTTTGTATTTATATACTTTCTTGTCAAATTTATTAATGTTTGAATAAATACCACTTTATATGCTGCATACACTATATTTTGTATGGGTGAGCTTATGTTTGGAATGTGTTTTATTATAACCTTGTTAATACTCCTTGAAATGTTCACTTGTAATTTAAGATTGAGTGTTATGTTATTCGTTCCTTATGAAGATGTTTCATAAATGATTTTAAAGGACTATTTTCAAGAGGATTCAATTTTAGCTGTATTTAATTTTAAACCCCCTTATTGAGAAATAGTATTCCCACCCTATGTTTTAATTTAAATTTTACAGGTTTGGTTGATTTGAGTTACTTTGTTCGGTGGAAGCTTTGTGGAGATTCATTCCTCTTTCAGTTTTTGAAGAATTGTAATGATAGTATCTGATTCTCCAGGACCTAAACCAAAAATATCCTCTCTAGTGGAATATGTGTGTGTGATTTTAGCTTTTATTTTTATAAAAAACAATTATACATCAGGTTTTAATTGAACTCTGTACCACCTTCTGGCTAGCCCAGGGTCGGGGCGTGACCATTTGTAATAGAGGATTTGATTAGATTACCCTGGAAAATTAGAAAAATACTAAAAACATTTTTATGTCACACAAATCCTAAGTTTTATTAAAAATTTTAAATGGAAAATGAAACAAGTCTTTTGTCTCTCCCCACAGAATTAATAGAACATATAATTGTCCAGTCATGTTCTGAGATGTACCATCAATTTGTGAACCTGTTTCTATCCCGTAAATGCATTTATCCAGTGTCTAATAAACCAAATATCCTTTGAATTTATCAAGGTCCATGTCAAGTTTAATACCTCATGTGGCAGGCATTACTTTATTTTTATGCGCACGTAAGATGTTACCACAAAGTCCTCTTCTTTTGTTTCACCATATCTGAGGGTCATAAGGCCCCCTAGAAGTTCTGGGAATCTACCAGGGCGGGCGACCCCCGTGCACCCTATATGTTATAAGTCTTGAGTTTTAGTAGGTATGGGAGACCTTAAAGTATATGGTTTTTAGAAAACCATGTCATCTGATTGGTCTATCAGATCCACGTTCATTTCGATATCTCCAAACTCTACACCTCCCATGACACCCTTTCGAGGAACTATTGTTTCCCATATTAGTTTGACTCAAACTATGAGAAGTGTATCTAGGAAAATGAAATTTAGGAGTTTAAGAACGTTTCAGGGATCAGTCTAATCGGAAGAATCTACCAAGAAAGTCTCCGATGATGGTGGACCTGGTAAAGGAGGGCGTTAGGAAATCCATACTAGTGTTGTGAGAGTGATCAGGTAGTTATATAACACCTTGGGTTTATAAACATTGTATAATTGAATAATGTTATTTGTTTTGAAACATTAACCTGTTTTTCTCAAGTAAAGCCTATATTTTGATATATTTATGCCTTGATGAATAAAACATATCTCTTAAAATTTTCAGATAGAATACATGAGTTCATTATCCACAGCTTATCTCTCCATACCGAATTACTAGAAAGAATAATTGTCGAGCCATGTTCAGAAGACTATGATGCTTTAGAAAAAGTATGCATGAATTGAAAATGATTCTATAATGTATCCCTCAGCTTGAATATTCTCTGTTCCTACAATGGGGAAAGATACATCTGCCACTATATTGAAACTACTCAATTTTCCGAATTTAGGAAATGTAGAAATTACTACGAGGGACTTTTCTTATGTCTCACCCTATCTAATAACTATCAAGCATTGATGAAATTTCCAGAATCTTCAATGAGGGGTGTCTATCTAGCAGACTATATGAACCAAATACTATGTTTTTATATGTATGGGATGCTCCATGACATCTAAATTTTCAAGCATAATATAGTTCTAGGAAGTAATAGAGATCTAGTCCACTCTTAGATCTCTGATCTCCACACCGCAAAAGCCTTCCTCTTGAGACCCGAAATATTTATTCATAAGGATGATCCTAGATGCTCTCAGAGCTCTCGTTGTATTTGGGTCAAGGAATTCAATGGACTGGAAACCAATCTAGGGATCTACTTGGGGGTATTCAGAAGATTGACCATGTTGGATGACTTTGTGAGGGGATATGGTAGGTGATGTGAGTATGGTTTTTCTAGTGGGTTTTGTATGAATATTTAAGAATTGCGAGGATGAAATTCGTCGAAGGGGGGATAATGTGACCCAAAAACGTTTTTCACATGTAATAATAATATTATGGTTTTATTCTGTTTACTTTTCATGTTATCCGAACAAAACATGCAAACTAAACATAAGGAATTTTATTTAATTAAACACTGAAGTGTTTACAATACAATAAGATCAAAGGAAAACCATACTACCCAAAAATACCTATTAAAATACCTATTAAAATTATAGGTAGACCACCCAATACAACAAAAACCAAAGAAGATAGTAAGGGTCCTTTTGATCCATTACAATGAACATCAGTATGTCCAGAGACACTACAACCACACTGAGCATTAGTGGAATGATGTGCACCATCTTCGCCACGTCGTTTTAGAGATAGAACACCCTAATTCATGTTTTTTTGAAGTGTTAATCTGACTGTTACCTCTTAAGGTGACCTTTGAGTTTCTAATAGCTATAATAATAGTAGTTGGTCATTCTGTTGGTTTAATTTAAAATATCTTGATATAATTTGTTTTCCAAAATAATTAAGTTATGTAATGAAATTATAACTTTTAACATATAAACACCTTTTATAAAATTTGAAAATGATTGTGATTTAATATTTTAGCTACACATATAGGTTCTCAAGATGAGGTATGGATTTCAAATACTTTTCAAATATTTCAAATGTTTTGAAAAGCTTTTATAAATGTTTTCACACTCGAATTAATAAAACCATGGAATTAACTAAGAATACATTTTCTATTTTGTAATAATAATATAAGGTTTTCTTTATGAAGTACAAAACCCAAATTTATAACATTGTATTTTATAAAACTAAGAAAAATATTTTTTTTAGGATTTTTTTAGTTGTAAAAGAAAACTCATATTTTTTAAGACACCTATATATGTATATGAGAACCTATTTTTATATTTAACGTAAAATAAAATTTAACTATTTTAATATATAGTTGAGTGCCCAAAATAACCAAGGGATACCGTAGGATGCCACTCAAGGCCTTGTGTGCTAGGTCTAGCTCACACAGGGGGGGACATAGTTACCCCTAAGGGAACACACAGGTGCATGTGAATGGAACAAAAGCGATCCAGCATGCGGGAAGGAACGATGACGTGGGTGGGCGCAGGAGAGCGCCTTTAGAGAACTAGGTACAGGACGATACTGGGAGGGGAGAGGGAGTAATATGGTGATAGGCCAGGACCTCTGGGATTATAAATCAGACACGGAACATGCTATGTTTCAATGTGGGATGATGATTTTTAGCTGGAAGTAGGTCCTGGTTGTCTGCTCACGTTGTGCTTGATCTAATCCATTCGATTTGTTCAGCTTTCAATCCCCCACTGACCATGGTATATCTACCATGTTTTTGGGAATCGTTAGATCTCAATGGATCTAATCACATATGTTTGATCTGTTTCAAATCTCCGAGTTTCACCATAGTCGTCCAAAACAATCCTCAATAGATCTCAACTATTCATTCTTTATAAAATCTTTGGTCACTCCACAGCCGTCGGATCTTCTTTTAGTAAATCCCAGCCATTTAATTATTTTCTATTTTTCCTCTTCTATAGTGTCTTCTTCATCCCACATGTGCAGAACCAGTAGCCTCATACTCCTCTTCTTTTTCATTTTTCCACATTTGTTACACTAGTGGACCATTCCGTCACTCATTTTACACAACGACTGAAACCCTCAGTCTTTTTTTAAACCATGTGGGTATTGGTTTTCCATAAAGTGGAATTAAAATTAATTTATATAATATATTTTATATTTTATATATAAATATTCTGTTTTTCCTCCGAAAACCTCTCAGATTATCTTCCTCTCAAGCCTCGTGTGAGCTTATCTGAACCTCTTCTCCCCCTTTGAACCAAGTAAGGGTTCTAATTTGTCTAGCCATGTCTTGGTTTAAATATATATATATATATATATATATATATATATATATGTACACATAGATGTATACACACACACACACACACACACACACACACACACATATATATATATATATATATATGGTTGGGTATAGGACCCTCGATTCCTTCTATAACAACCCTTTTTTTTATTACACATTTAAACCTGATTTATTACATAAAACATTCACTTGATACAACATGGAAGATCGAGAGGTCTAGTGTCTTTGGGGCTAATGAACATTAAACAAAAACATAATACATGAATCATTACATCATTATTGAAAACATTTTTTACATGACCACTGCATTCCCTCATGCTTTTCATTACATTGGATAACTTGAGGACATGCTTAAGAAAAGGGTGAGCTATAAAGCCCGGTAAGGGAATAAACATAGAATAACATGAGGAATACATTACATATTAGAAAATAGGGATATCAATGGATCACAAGAGAAACAATAACATAAATGAATGATAAAGAATGATAATCATAACATGGAAATGTAGAAACAACACTTAACATGGAATTATCATGATCCAAGGTTCATTGCACATAGAGCATGAGTAAACCCTCATTGCACATGAAGCAAGAGTAAAAACATGTTTCACTTGAATTATATTGAGTCAACACCCATTTCACATGACGTATCGTGATACTATACATTACCCAATTCATTAGAGCACTATCAGGGTTCACCATTCTAAAACATTTCATTTCATGCATAAGTGTGCCACATGAATCATACAACGTGGAATCATTCATCATCATTTATTCCATGATAAAGGGATGTGGAATACAAACATGAAGATTTATAATCCATATGTAAATGTTCATAAAGTTGAATAACCATGATAGATAAATGGGCATGGTATTCACTACACAATGACATTAGCTCAGATAATCATAGTGCAATTTCGGCAGCATAACAGCGTGAAATAAGAACTCATAAAAAATGGTTGATGAGAGAGAAAGGTGTGTCTCATCATATTTACATGAAATCTAAATTAATGGGGTAATATTTATACATGTCCCAACAAACACAATGTAATTTAGATTCATAATTCAAAAGAATTATTTGGATGTAAAAGAGGAGAGAGAAATCCCTCTTGGAATTTTGGTGTAGTAATGGGTGTACATGGGAGGCATTAATGTGAGAGAAAGGGGTATCCCATCATAAAAAGATAAATATTGCAGTATGGGGGAGGTAAAAAATCATACCCAAACATTTTTAACTGAGAACAAAAGGGCATAACAACTTAATGAATATTGGACAAAAATGATAAAGGAATAAATCCCTTACATGGAAGTGTGATACCAAAGGCTTGGGAGAGGCTTGAGAGAGGATTATTGAGAGCTTGTGGCACCTTAGGAGGAATCTAGAGAAAGGAGGGTAGGGTTTGGTTCAAATCCAAAGGCTTTGAGTGAAGAGTAAGTGGGTTATTGGGTGGTTTTATATCGTAATAGAGTGACAATTCTTTATTATTTAGGTTTGGGACACCTCACATTAAACAAATAAAAACCACAAACCAGTCCATGGTTTATTCCCATGGTTTTTTCCAAAGGGGGGTGAAAAAAAATATTATAAAAGTACAATTTCCTAAAATTTTAAAATAATAGGTTTTCTTATGTGTAGGTGAGTCACACTCTCATGGAAAGAAATTTAAAAATAAAAAAGTTTTATAAGCCTTGAAGGGTCCACTGAAGCTTTGTAAAATAAATCAAACAAATCCAAAATAACATTATTTTAATGGTAAAAAATAAATTTTCCGAAAATAATGTTTATTTTATTTTATTACATCACTATTGGGTCATTATGATGTCATAAAACATATTATATATTTAACAATTATTTTAATTTTTTCCGAAAAATTTGACTGTCTCGGAATATTTTGAAAAAATCACCATCGGTTAAATTTGACATCTTAATTCCAAAACTAATATTCATTTTACCTAAAATTTTTTATAAATATGTGAATTTTTAATTTAAAAATAAAAAATGTCATTTACAAAAAATTTAGGTGTTTTGACAAAAACACCTTTCAAACCTTAATAAAAATAACAATTCCATTCATAAAATTATATGATTATTTATATTTAATAAAAATTAATTTAATTATAACAATATTTAATTAAAATATTTTTAATTAAAAAATCTATTAATTCATCAAAATAGATTTCTTCGCTAAATGGTAACTAAAAATACTATTTATGCTGTAAAAAAAAATTACAAAGTAACAATAATAGAATGACTGCACATTCTTTATACCAAAATAATATACATAGTAATAGTGCTAGGGTCTTGTTAAATAACCCCTCATAACACCAGTATAAGCCCGAAGGGTATGGTGTGCGATGGTGACAATCTCTTAGGGTGGCTCGGATAACATCACTCTAGGGGTAATCTCTATTAACATCCACTTCTCCTCTAGTCGGTTCTGCTCATGCTTAATGTGTTCAAGCTTGGCATGGGACTGGTCAAGAGAAATGCCCAACTATGCCACATCTTTTATGAGATCCAAAAAATGGGCTTCGTATGGGGAAAGTCTACTGGATGATGCCTTCGCTTCCTTTGTCTAAGTAAATTGGATTTGTTGAAGCCCTGTATTTATACTAATCATGTTATCACTATTCAATAGCTATATTAGCAACGTTCACAATTCATAAAAGTATTTTATAATCTAGAAACATAAAAACAATAATGTTTATATTTTATATAACCATAGTAATACATTTAATTAGATCAAGAAGAATTTTCATTAACCAATGTTTTGGACGTTACAATATTCCCCCATTACGAAATTTCACCCTCGAAATTTTATTTTCCCACTCTAAAACAATTGTGGGTATCTCAGCTTCATCAATTCCTCTGATTCCCATATTGCTTCTTCAAAATTTTGGTTTTTCCAAAACACCTTGACAAGGGGGATTGTCTTATTTTGTAGAAATTTTTCTCTACGATCTAAGATCTTCACTGGTAGTTCCTCGTAAGAAATATCATCCTCTATCTGTACTACCTCTAAAGAGAGTACATGTGAAAGGTTTGGTATATAATTCCTTAAGGGTAATATATTAATTACATCATGTACTTTGGCCATGGTAGGTGGAAGTTCAAGTCGATAGGCCACAACCCCAACATGATTAAGAATCTAAAATGGGACGATGTACCTAGGACTTACCTTCCCATTATTTCCAAACCTTATAAACTTTTTCCCTGGAGATATGCCTAGAAATATCATCTCACTAACATTAAACTCAAGGTCTCGTCGATAGTTATTTGCATAACTCTTCTGTCGACTCTGGGCTGCCTTGATATGCTGCTGAATTGTTTTTAGCTTCTCCATAGTTTCTTCGATGATTTCTGGTCCTAGCAATGTATGCACACAAAAATCATCCCAATATGCTGGTATTCTACACCTCTTATCATATAGGGCTTCATAAGGCACCAGTTGGAAGCTCGAATGGAAAATGTTATTGTAGGAGAATTCAACCCATAAAAGATATTCCTCCCACCCTCCTTTGAAGTCCATATAACGTGATCTTAACATATCCTCCAGTGTCTAAATAGATTTCTCATATTATCCATCAGTTTGAGGATCATAGGCCGTACTGAAGATCAGTTCAGTATCAAGAGCATGTTTAAGACTCTTCCAAAACATAGAGTTCAATCATTGATATCGATCGAATACAATATATTTTTGTACTCCATGTATCCTTACCACTTCTATAATAAATATATTTGCTAGCTAATCCAATGAAAAATCCTCTCGAATTGCAACGAAGTGTGAATACATTGTAAAACGATCCAAAACTACCCAGATTTCATTATTTCCTTTGGATGTCTTCAGATTTCCAATGACAATGTCCATGGTGATTTTCTCCCATTTCCATGATGTTAAGGGAAATGGTTGCATCGTCCCCTTAGACTTCTACCTCTCTGCATTCACATGCTGACACACCAGGCACTTTGATGTATACTCAGCGATCTCCTTCTTCATATTTTCCCACCAATAATTCTCTTGGATATCTCGATACATCTTTCTGTTTCCTGGATGAATAGAGAAATTTGAACGATGCATATCATCCAAAAGTTACTTCTTATGCTCCGAGCTTGATGGAACACATAGTCTTTTCCCAAATCTCAAAATTCCTTTTTCATTAACATTGAACTCCAAGGATTTCCCTTTTCTGATAGCTTCCACTCTCTTCTGAATTCCTTCATCATATTTTTGATAATCATTTAACATTTTCAAAAGTGAAAGTTGAGCAGTCATTTGTGAAAGTATTGATGATGTTCCATTCTTTATGATTCTCATATCCATCTTCATCAAATCTAAGAATATTGGATACTTCTCAATTCTCATCAATGATAGACTTTCTGGGTTTTTCTACTTTGAGCATCTTCCACCTTGTTCGCTTTTCAAGGGTGGTAATGGATAGATCAGTCATATTCTTTTTTCATCTTTAACCATCTTTATTGGTGCATGTTCAACTCTTTCTATGTGAATATATACATGAGGCTTTTATGCTCTGTATATATTTCAAACTTATCCCCAAAAAGATAATTCCGAAATATTTTTAAACCCCAGATCACCGTATCCAACTCCAAATCATGTGTTGAATAATTCTTCTCATGAACATTCAATTTCCTTGAAGCATAGACATTGAAATTTTCAATTTGAATTAACACGCATCCTATACACTTCTTCAAAGCATTACGGAACACCATAAAAATTTCTCCACTTGTGGTTAAATTGAGCACGGGCATAGTGATAAGAATCCTTTTTAACTACTTAAATATTTCTTCGCATTCAGCACTCCATGAAAATTTTACACCCTTCCTAGTTATCTTGGTAAGACGTTCAGACAATCATGAGAAATTTCTCACAAATCGTTGATAATATCCAGCTAACCCCAGGAAGCTACAATTTTTTTTTACCGATGCTGGCCTTATCCATCCCTCAATTGCATCTGTTTTTGAGGGATTCAGAGATATCCCATTGCTTCTGATGATATGGCCCATGAATGAGACCTCATTCAACCAGAACTGACACTTTTTGTACTTTTCATAGTGATTATCCTTTTGCAAGGTCTCTAGTACTTTTTTTATATGCTCCACATGATCCTCCTTGGTTTTGGAGTATATCAGAATATCATCTGTAAATACTACCAAAAATTTGTTGAGGTAATCCCTAAAGACTCTATTCATCAAGTCAATAAATAATGTTGGGGGATTATTGAGTCTGAAGGGCGTTACTATGAATTCATAGTGCCCACATCTTATACAAAAAGTAGTCTTGGGGATATCTTCCTTCTTCACCTAAACGTCATAATATCTAAACCGCAATTCCACCATGGATAAGTATTGTGCTCTATGTAGTAGATCGAACAAGTCAAATATTCATGGAAGAGGATACTTGTTATTTTTCATTATTTTGTTAAGCTCATGATAATCGATGAAAAGGTGCATTGACCCATATTTCTTCTTGGTGAAGAGGGCTGGTGCACCCCATGGTGAAGCACTTGGGCATACAAACCCTTTATCCAGATTCAACTGTAGTTGTTTCTTCATCTCTTCAAGCTCCACAAAAACCATTCTATATGCAGTCTTCGATATTCATAATTCCCCAAGTATAAGATCAATTGAGAATTCAACATCTCTTATAGGAGGAAGACCAGAAAATTCCTCGGGAAACACTTCAGCAAATTCCCTCACAATAGGCATGTCTTCAAGGATGGATGTATCCCTAGAATCAATCATCTAATCTAGATATGTGTGGTCATAGGGAAATAATATCCACATTTGAGATGATAGAGCTAAAGAATAATCATCTTCGTCCTTGAACTTGTATATAATCGTGGGTC
Source organism: Viscum album (assembly GCA_963277665.1). Classification (NCBI taxonomy): domain Eukaryota; kingdom Viridiplantae; phylum Streptophyta; class Magnoliopsida; order Santalales; family Viscaceae; genus Viscum; species Viscum album. The sequence continues at coordinate 1,850,031,386 of OY728150.1, forward strand.
GATTCTCCACATGGAGAGTGATTTCCCTCTCAGGGCCATTTATGTTGGATCTATATAAGGAAAGCCAGTCCATGACATGAATTGCATCAAATTCCACCATGGGTAGTATGACGAGGTTCGTCGGGAATTTTAATCCCGAGAATATGATAGGGGAGGAGTTATATTAATGGGATGTAAATATTGCCCCATTTGTCTTACTCACCGACATCTTTACTTCAATGATTTGTGGTGGTGCTGGGATTGTTCTACTAAACTTTTGGGATATAAAATAATGGGTAGAACCTAAATCAAAAAGTATGTTCACTATTATTGAATGAATATCTTGCATACCTACCACCATTTCATTTTTGGGGTTCAATTTGGCAGTAGTGATGGAAAAAAGTTATCCCTTGCTACCTTGGATGTTGATGGTTCCCTCCAAAACCCTTGTATTAGGGAATTGATTTTCAAGATGCCCGGGTTCATTGCAGTTATGGCAACAAACAACGCGTTGAGGTTTTAACGGAGCATTTCTTTCCTCTATTTCAGCTGCAGTTTTTTCTTGTCAGTAGTTAACAGCTAGGTTCCCTTATCTTCCACACCTAAATCATTTCCTCATTCCCTTCAAGAAATTTATGTGGTTCTTCTTTCCACTGCATTGGCAAGTTGGGTTCTAGATCTTCTTAGCACCTTTGGATTTATCCATCGAATCGCCAGAATTGAAAGCCACATTACACTTCTTATCCCCATGATACCCCTGAGACTCTACAATCTCCATTTCTGCCTTGAGGGAAATCAGACAATTTCCTCATAGCTGTCGAAGTCATGGATCACCAGCGCTTTCCGTAGGCTATGTTTCAGCCCACCAAAGAAGCGTTAAACCTTGAATTTGGGGGTAAAAACAAAATTGGAGGCATATCGTGCAATACTTGTGATTTTTTCCTCATTATCTATGACATATTTTTCATATTTTTTCTTTAGGGAATGAAATTCCCTTTCCATCTTAAGTCGGAGGGTGGGCAGAAAACATTTATCAAAAAATATCTTCTGAAAATCCTTCCATTCTAATGCCTCGATCTCTTCCCCAGGCTTTATATGTTAGATCAACATCCACCATTGATTGGATTCACCCTCCATATGATAATCATCCATAATATACTTTTATTGATTGGAACATTGATGGATAGATAATATCTTTTCAATGGAGATTATTCATAGTTTGGTGATTGGTGGATCTGATGATCCATTAAAATTAGGAGGCCTTTGTATTATGAAGCTCTCGATAGCAACTTGTTGTTTCTTGGGGGGTTTGAACATTCCGATTGACCCATGATTTCTATTAAAATCTTGAGTTAACTGAGAGATAAGCTTGACAAAGTTTGCAATTCCCGCTCTGATCGGATTGGGCATCTCATTAGAACAGATATCACATTGATCTTTACATTGGTGGTTAGCCGGAGTCCTCCTATTATTGGACATTGACTGGAATAAAAGGAACGTTAGGGGGAACACATAAAGGTTAATCCAAGGAAAAAACTGATGACTTATAAATAACATTTATTTCCTTTACTTGTGAATCCATAGGCATCAATATATGTTATTCATGATCTACTTTCTAACATATATTCTTAGGGGAAGTTTTATCATTCCCTTAATAAGGTTTCAAACTAATCTTGTGAATTTACCAAAGCATATCCCCTGAGAGTGTCATAACCAAGAGTGCTGCAAGGCCTATTGTTGTGCACCAGTTCCCATTCGAGTCTAGCACAAAGTGGTGTTTTTGGGTTTTACCACTAGGATACATCTGTGCCAAAGTCGCCTCTACCTGCTCATATCTAGACATGGGGGTATTTTCATGATAATCCTCTTACTAAATAATCACCAATACATAGGGATGTTTTTATTATACTTATTATTGACTCTAAGTCTTCACTGGGGTTTTTTAATCTTAATCCCAAAAATTTTTTAACCTATCATCTGATTACAACTATAACAACCCCACTCATTTATTAGACACTTAAACCTGATTTATTACATAAAAAATTCACTTGATACAACATGGTTGATAGAGATTAATAATGGCTTTGTGGCTTAGTAACATTACCTAAAAACATAAAACATGAAACACAACATCTGTATTGAAAACATCATTTACATGACCACTACATTCCCTCGTACATAGCATTGCATTGGATAACCTGAGGACATACATAAGAAAAGGGTGAGTTATTAAGCTTATTAAGGGAATAAACAAGGAATAACAAGAAGATACAATACATGTTAGACAATAGGCATATCAATGGAGAATAAGAGAAACATGAATATAAAGGCATGATAAATCATGATAATAATAACATGGAAATGTGGAAATAACACTTCACATGGAATTAGCATGAGCCAAGGATCATTTCACATGGAGCATGAGTAAACCCTCATTGCACTTGAAGAATGAGTAAAAACTCATTGCACTTGAATTATCATGAGTTAACACCCTTTTCAAAGGACGTGTCATGATACTATACTTTACCCAATGCATTGGGGTGCTATCAAGGCGCACCCTTCTTAAACAATACATTTCATGCATAAGTGTGCCACATAGATCATACAACATGGAATCAATCATCCCCAATTATTAAATGATAAAGGGATGTCGAATATATTCATGAAGCTTTATATTCAACAAGTAAATGTTCATAAAGGTGAATACCCATGATAGAGAAATGGGCATGATATTCACTACACAATGACATTAGCTCGAAAAACGTAGTGTAATTTCGGTAGCATAACGGTGTGAAGTAAGAACTCATAAAAAATGGTTGATGGGAGATAAATGGGTGTATCATCATATTTAAATTAAATTTACATTAATGGGGTCATATAGATACATTTCCCAACAAACATAATGTAATTTAGATGCATCATTCAAAAAAATTTCTTCGATGTAAAAGAGGAGAGAGAAATTTCTCTATGAATTTCAGCATTGTAATGGGTGTACATGGGAGGAATTAATGAGAGAGAAAGTCATATCCCATCATCCAAACATTAATATTAAAGTACGAGGGAGTTGATAAATCACACCCCATCATTTTTCATTGAAAAAAAGGGTATAACAACTTAAACAAAATTGGAAAAAAATGAGACAAGAAGACATCCCTTAGTTGGAAGTGTGATCCCAAAGGCTTGGGAGAGGATTGAGAGAGGATTCATGAGATCTTGGGGAACCTTGGGAGTATTATAGAGATAGAAGGATAGAGTTTGGTCTAACTCCAAAGTAATTTAGTGAAGATGAAGTGCGAGGTTTGTTGGGTTTATATAGGAATGGAGAGATAATTATTTATTATTTAGGTTTGGGACACCTCACATTAAACTAATCAAAACCAAAAACCAGAAAATGGTTTTTTTCCCACGGTTTTTGCCAAAGGGGACTGGAAAACAATATTTTATAAGGACGATGGCAGAAATTCTTAAAATAATAGGGTAGATAATTTTAAGGTGTGTCACACTCTTAAGGAAAACATATTAAAAAGACAAAATATTTTATAAGCCTTGAAGGGTCCACTAAAGCATTGTAAAATAAATCAAACAAAACCATAATCACATTATTTTAATTTTAAAAAATATATTTTCTGATCATAATTTTTATATTAATTTATTACGTCAATATTTTGTCATTATGATGTCATAAAACACATTATATATTTAAACGGTATTTTAATTTTTTCCCAAATATTTGACTATCTTATAAAATTATGATAAATTCACCATTGTAAAATTTAGATGTACTCATTCCAAAAATGATATTAATTTTATCTAAATAATTTTATAAATATGTGAATTTTTACTTTAAAAATAAAAACAGACATTTACAGAAAATTCATGGGTTTTAAAAAAAACACCTTTCGGACCATAATTAAAATTATGATTGCATTCATAAAATTATATGATAATTTATATTTAATAGAACGAAATTTAATTATAAGAATATTTTTTTAAATATTATTTTATACAAAAATCCATTAATTTATCAAAATAGATTTCTTAGTTTCATATCAACTAAAAATAAAATATGTTCTTTAAAAATTATTTACAAAGTTACAATAATAATATGAACTCACATTATTTATACCAAAATAATTTATATAGTCATATTGGTAGGGTATTGTTACATAAATCCTTATAACACCTGCATAAGACTGAAGGGTAAGGTGTTCGATGGTGACAAACTCTTGGGGTGGCTCGGATAACATCTCTCTGGTGGTAATATCTATTAACTTCTACTTCCCCCGTAGTCGGTTCCTCTCAAGCTAAACATGTTCAAGCTAGGCTTGGGCTTGGTCAAGAGTGAATCCCAATGATACCACCTCCATTCTGTGCTCCGACAAATGGGATTTGTATGGGGAAAGTCTGCTAGATGAGGCCATCACTTCCTTTGTTTGAGTAAATTGGATTTGTTAAAGCCCTATATTTGTATTAATCATGTGGTCAATGTTCAACAACAATATTAGCGACGATCACAATTCATAACGTAATTTTAAAATCCAAAAACCTAAAACCAATGTAGTTCACATTTTATATAACCATAATAAGACATTTAATTAGATAAAGATGAATTTTCATTAATAAAAGTTTGGGTCGTTACACCTTCTTAGATGCTGAGTCCTTAAATCCAACAAGATGTTCTTAATTATTTATCATGAAAACTATGTGTGATGTATTGGGTTTCTATATAATTTTGAATATACATAAACATATATAGATGTATATATAATTATTAAACAAAAAAATTTCTATTTAATGTCACGTTTTGAAATTAATGAACACTTGTTTTTACTAATGTTCCTAATAATTTAAAACATGTATGTGCTAATAAATCTTGTTGTGAGCCCCTTTTATATATACTATGTATAATCATTTATACATATAAATTATATTAATGTATTCAATGTTTACAAAAACATATTTATGAGTTTGTTTAATAAACCTTTTTAATATTATGCCACGATTTAAAATTTAGGGACCCAAGTTAATTAATGTGTCTAATATATTAAATTAATATTGTTGTCCTAGGATTTTTGGTGTAAACCCTTTAATAAATTATATATTTTCCGTTTTTTAATATATGTGTATACATATAATCTTTGATCCCCAATATTATTTAAAAATTTTCAAGTATTATTAAGAATGAATAACACATGCCATTTTAGAAATATAAAAGGATTCTATTTAAAAATACAATTATTTTCATACACCCTTGTGTATAAATGGATTTACGTAACATTAATCCCTAGATAGTTTTGGATATTCTAAATATTATAATTTTTATGCATTTAGTAATTATAGAGAATTTATAAGTATAATTTTTGGGGTTTTCAACTCTTATAAACGTTTGTATGATTCAATTATTTTCTTAAATATTAAATGGTATTGGTTATGGTTGATTTTCATGCTCTTCAATTATTATTATTGTGTGTAAATAACTGGGAATACCTTTGTGATATGTTATATGCACACAAGAAAATAATGTTTAGACAACTATGTATTTAATATCCCACATAAAATATTTTGTTCTCCTTTAAATTATTTAAGCATCCCATCCATGATGAATTTCCACAAGGCATTTTGTTTACTTTAGTAATAATGTTTTTGAATTTAAAGGGTTAACATTTTATGTGACAAAAGCAGTATTTTTTTCGTGCATTAATTATCATCCCATGTTTTTTATTCAACCAACCATCCTTTCCATTTAATAAATCGCCATGAAAATATTGGTTTGGTTGGTAACACTTATGTTCTTGAATCACTATATAAATGTAAATTCTAAAGAATTTAAATAAATAGTTATGACAAAATATGAATTAAGAACTAAATTATTCAAAGTGGTATGGGACACATTGAATAATATAAATTGAGAAATTAAATGTCAAAGTTGTATGGGACAATTTGGACATATGGCCTTACATGGCATGTCAGGAATGTGTTGGAAATAGTAAGTGTTTGGTGGGGCCTGCTATAGCCCCTCAGTACATCGGTAGGTCTCATGAGACAAACTATGGTCTTGGATCAAGGCCAAGACAATTTATTGCCTTCGCATGATTCCCTGACGGTATGGTTATGTTGTCCCACATTGTACATTCCCTCATTATGTTTATGATAATTATTTAACCAAGTGGATATTCATCTAGTATAATATTTATGGTTATAATCCTATACTTATGAGTATCATAAGAAGTAAATGATTATTGCATAACTAGTATTCCGAACTCAGAGATTTATTTTCCAATTTATGGCTCACAGTTAGTAATGACATAAATTGAAGTTATTATTTTATGCTCAAATATGATCATGTATTTCTCTCAGTTGTAAATTTTGTATTTATATACATTCAATTCACATTTATTAAAGTAATAATGACATCTATTTTATATGTTTCATACCCTATATTTTTTATGAGCATGCTTATGTTTGGAATGTGTTTCATTATAACCCTGTTAATATTCCTTGAAATGTTTACTTGTAAATTGTGATCGAGTGTTATGTTATGTTATCCTTATGAAAATGTTTTATAAATAATTTTAATGTATTTTTTTAAAGAGATTTCAATATTAGGCTTATTTTAATTTATAACCCCTTATTAGGCATTCGTATTCTCACCCTACCTTTTAATTTAAAATTTACAGGTTTAGCTATTTTGAGTAACTTTGTTCGGTGGGTTCTTTCTCCATATTTGTTCATATATCATTTTTTAAAGAATTATAATAATTGTATATGATTCTTTAGGACCAAAACAAAAAATATCCTCTCTAGTGGAACATGTGTGTGTTATTTCAGCTTTTCTTTTTATAAAAAAAATTTCACACCATGTTTTATTTGAACTCTCCACCGGCTTCGGGGTAGCCTAGGGATGGGGCATGACATATTAGGGGAAAATCATAATGAGACTAGAATTAGTAGATGAATTAGACGAGAAATTTAAGATCATCCATCTCCACGTGATGAGTGTTTATAGTTGGGAGAAAATTTATGCAGATAATAGGAGGAACGATCTTTCTTTTGAGGTAGGTGGTCATGTTTTACTAAAAATCACACCTAGGAAAAGTTTGATGTGTTTTTTTAAGAAAGGAAAGTTAAATCCATGGTTCATTGAACCTTTTGAATGTTTGAGGAGTGTTTTAATAGTTAACTACAGAGTATCTTTTCCTCTGGGTTTATCTCAGGTACACAATGTTTTTCACATTTTTATATTGATAAAGTATGTTCATGATTCATCTCATGTTTTTATAGCTGATGTAGTTCAGCTAGAATAGAACCATTCTTATGGAGAGAAACCGATTCATATTAATTGTCATAGATATAGAGTATTGAGGAATAAAGTAAATTAACTTGGTAATGATTTTTTGGAGAAACCAAATGGTGGAAGAAACAACATGGTAATTTGAAAATGATATGATGGAAAGGTATCCTCGGTGTTTAATAAGTGAATAATAATTTTAAAGAAACAATTTTCAGAAGTGGGACGGGGATATTGTAATAATCCTTGTATTTATAAAAAAATTATTAGAGAACAAAATATCTAAATTCAATATAGTTTTGAAGTGAAAAAAGTTGAATTTATAGAAATTAAGGAATTTATATTGATGGAATAATATCCTAACCTTAATAATAGTAAATGACTATAAGGAATAGTAACATTTCTAATTGAATTGTAACCAGATCTATGAAAGTGTAAATAAAATTTCTTCCTCTTATAAGGGAAAATATTATATATTTATTTCATGGAATAATTAAATAAATATTTTCAAAATGATAAATTATGTGTTTTTATTCTTGTGACATATATATTTTTATTTACATTTTTATAATTATTTAAATTATATAAAAGTTAAATTTTTATTATTAAAAAATATTCACAAATTAATCTTTTGGTGCCTTATAATTATATTATAATTTTGGGATACCTTAATTTGATTTTCATTATATTATATAATAAGTTATATTTATAAAATTGGTATTTTTTGAATAAATTATTATTTTAATTTATAATTAAAAATTTCATATTTAAAAATTTATTTTCAAAAAATGGAGGTCGTTTTCCAATTATATGCATTGATAAATGGTTTGGGTGAATCCTGGGATTTTTTTCTAAAATAATGGTATTTTTTGTGAATTGTAAAATACGGGAATTTACAGTATTTATCATATATATGATTTATTGATTCATAGATGTTGTATGGATAATGTAATCCATTAATATAGAACCCCCCTTAATTATTTTATAATATTTACCAACAATATTTGCACTATTCATAGTCTTGAGCTAAAATAAAAACTACTAAATAAAATAATAAAATAACACCCCTCTCCTCCACTATAAATAACACCCCTCGTCACCTCTTCTACTCACAACTCAAAGACATATAAATTGTTTAATATCTTCCCAATTCCCTTTCCATGTCTCTTACACACGTCCATGATCTTATGGTCTCATGAAATGACCAAAATAAAGTACCTTAATATGGTTCTCAGTTAGAATAATTCCAGAGGTAAAATATTCTTTCATTTTCTTTTAAATTTATTTTCATTTCTTATTCTAACCTCACCTACCCATATAAAAGTGTCATGAAAACACATATGTATTATATATACATTTATTTTACCATATTTATGGAAAAATTAATCATTATTCCACTTCTTCACTCCCTTTTATTCTAAAAATGAGAACATCATCAGTGATTTGTCGATCTACCACCATCTGGGACAATACACATTCATTTTATTTTACCGACATAAATATTGGTCATAAAACCATTATTATAGTTAATTAAGATTTTATTATACATATTATAGGTTTTATAATGTTTTGTAACCATTATATAAACATTATATCAAATAAAATGATATATGTTTGTGATGGTAATAAAAACCACCAAACTAACTAAATAATTTTAATTAACATTTTATCTAATGATTCAGTCTCATATATGAAAAATTTATATTTGGAATTATTTAAAATTATAGGAACATATTAGTACCATTTATTTCCACATTAGGAGTTTCTCTACCATTCGGAATGAAAATCCATTATGATCCGATCATGGAAACCATCAAAGAAATGCACCCAAAATGATGAAAATAACAAAATATTATTAACAAATGGGTCAAATGATGTAATAATAAAATCAAATAATAAATTATAAATATTTATATAGTTTGGTAATATTTTAATTAATCTTTTTAAACTAATACAAAAGTGGTTTGAACATGTTTTAAGTAATATGAACAAGAGAAAATGAACTTTTCTTTAAAAACCCTCTTTTAAATTTCATTTTGTACAAAATTAAAATTCAGTTTTTTATGAATTTATTTTTATTTTATCATTATGTTCTAGTTCATAGGAGTTTTTTATGATGAAGTGTGATGCTTATATCTTCCTTCTATTCATTGGGTATTTTATGTTAGATGTTGACCGTAATGGTTGTTCCAAGTGTAACTATGGTGGTTATATAATATGGTATATGTGAGGGTTACATTGTAAAGTTGAAATAGGGGTTACAAATAAATGGTATCCATTATTTTTACAAACATAAGAAAGTATTTCAATATATTAACTACATAGTTTTATTTATATTGTCTATGTTTTATGTAAATGTCTTGTTTTCACTCTGTAAATATATGATATATTATGGGTGAGAAGTATGTAATTATGAAATTGATTTCATTTTTTATAAGTATTCATGAACTAAAGATTTCCTTCTTTTTTCCCATACTAAGGTTATTGTTCTCATCCCATGTTTTAAAATGTTTTTCATGTGGTTTAATGATGCGTAAGAGTAAAGTGGAATCCAAGATGAATATTGTGAGGATTTTTCATGAAATAAATTCAAGTTTTATTAAAAACATTTTTATTGTGAAATAAATGTATACTATTTTAATAGGGTCTATTTTGTATTCTTGTGGGTTTATATGTATTTTTTAGGATGTAATTCTCTAAAACTCTAAACCAAAATGATTTATGGAAATGTAATAATTATATTATAGTATATTTAAATGGAGTATGTAATATTTAAGAACATGTCCTTATAGATAATATAAATGATCATAATTAGGAATATTCAAGTTTATTAATATAAAAAATTTAATTATATAAGTCATACAAAAAATAGATATTTTATTTTATGTTTAACTTATTCTTAATTCTATAAAATGAAGAAAAATCAGTCTATCTGTCTTTCCCTAATGTAGATGTTGATTGATCAAATCCTATTTATGTGGTTCCAAAATATATATTTAGGATCAAATGTAAAATCACTATAGTAGTGATGCACACATTCTCTATGATCTCTAAATGATACTGATATAACATTGGGAGATATCATCAATGATATAAACATGTTTCATTTTTCATTATGAGAATAATGCAATATTTAGGGCTTAAATTATTATCTCAAGTTCTCTAATTCACATGTGGGAGGGAATATATGGAGGAATTAATAGGGTTATAGTATAAAATATAGAGTAGTTATTATTAAGCTGAACATATATAAATAATATTTTTCCCATATTTCTACTATACATAACTCTAAATAACTTTATAATGGAGTATTTACTGAGATATTTTAAGTAATTTTTTGTCATCATTTTTTCCATTAATCAATTACATAATCCATAGAAATCCCAATTTATAATAATAGTAATAACAATAATTAAAATATTATAATTATAATTATGTTTTTTCATGTGTGAAATTCTAATGGAAATAAGATTAATTATTTCATAATTATGAAAGTGTATATTTATTTTCATGGTATTTAAGATATCATTTTTACTGGACAGAAAACTCAGTCCATCATTGGTCCTTGACATTTATAATACCTGGAATAATAAATATAAATTATTCAATATAAAAATATTATACTAAATTCTAACAAAAATACTCACTTTTACATTAGTACTATTAAATAAATATTTAATAATAAATATTATTTAATATAATGTCAATATTATATGATATAAATATAAATATATAAGGTAATGGTTTTGTGAAAAAAAACATTTAAATGTTCGAATCAAAAATATTTAGTGGCCTTATAAATTTGATCTTCAAAACCTGTATACATATTAATTGTTTTCATAAGAATACTATTTACACTAATTATTAAATTAATATATTATTTAACTAAGATCGATGAAAAGACAATACATGTGACCAATTAGGAATCTAACCAAATGTTTATTGGGAGACTTTCCAAAAGTCTAATATTTGTATATAGAAGCATGTAAAGGCGCCAGTGGGGAAAAAGTTAATATCAAAATACTGAAAACCACATAGGAATTCTCATTATGTAATATTATCCCATTTACTTGATATATTCCAACCATATAGTTTAGATTATTTTTTCATTAACCAATGTGCATTAATTTTCTTTTTTTGACAGTAATAAATGATCTTATTAATACAACAGGGTGATTTTTTAGTTCAATATTTCCATTATAACGAAATGGATTGATAGATTATATACCTTAATTAATAAGATATAAATAATATATTAATACATTCATTAATTAAATGTCACTCATTATACACCTAATTATTCTAACATTTATGTGAAGATATGACATGATAGTTCTGGGCCACACATCAATACATGAAACTTTTAATATGCATCAATAATAATATCATGTTTCTGTATCATTACACAAATATATATAATCGAATTAAAATGATGACCAAATCATGTAAAAAAATTCCCTATTAAATCATTATAATCTAATGTCATAGAGATTATCATGTTAGAAAATCATGAGACGAAACCTCATCTGATGATAGGAATTATACACCAAAGAATCAAAAACAAATGTGTCACATCAGTGAATGGTGTCAAAATCATTTTATATGTGTTTAACAATATCTTCATAAGACTTCAAGATTCTCATTAATTAAAATAACATCTATAAAACATTTAAAAAAACAGATACACCAGGACAATATCACCTGATAAACAATACATATTTGATAAAGGATTTTTTTAATATTAATGTCTTTGTATATAGATGTAATCTAAAGTATACAATAGTTGTTTTTATGGAACCAACTGCCAAAAAATTTCATTATAAGGAAGTATAGTAGTAAACTATATCGAATTTCAATTGGAATATGTATAAAATCTCTTTGAGAATTGTATTACATAAAATATATATACATAATGATTGAAAATATACCATAAACTAATTATAAATGATATTTGGAAATTATTGTAAACATTCATGGGATTGAATTTGTGTTATAGAAGATAAAATTTGAAATTAAAGATAAATGCATGAAATGTATAGATATTTTGAAAGGAAACTGCTATATAAAACATAACAATTGATGTAAAAATATATCCATGAACATATTATTTTATAGATATGAAATAAATATTTATAATTTTGAAATAAAATGTAAAAAATCATAAATTTTAATGTAAGTAATTATCAAATAATATTTACAATAAATAATGGACATAACTAAATGGTGGGAAAATTATGTTCACAACCCTCTTAAGGTTTTCATTACATTTTAATGAAAATCTATTGAAGGATAAAATCATATATGGATTGGTAAAAAAATTGAATTTAATGTAAATTATTATAAAATTGCATGATTGGGTAGTTATTACATCATTAGAAGGAAATATGTTATTTACACGAAGCATATCTCAATAAAAGAAAATTGAGATAAAAACCCATAAATTTTTTCCTTTTCAATTAGACACACTCTAACCTCCATTATAATTCATAATGAATCATTAATCATCCATTTTAACCATATTCATATTAATAAAAAAATTATTACCATTTTAAATTCATCAATTACAATGATATTAATTATTTTTAATTAATATGGATCATTTATTTTATCAGTTTTAAAATTTTACTATATGTTTCATTATACTTGTTTTTAGTGATTAATAAATCATTAGCTATTAATCTAGAAAAAACATACATTACAATAATATAACAAAAAAATAATTTATAATGATCTATAATCATTCCCTAGGATTTTTTGGGGCTATTTTTCAAGTGAAAATCCATAACAGTCATGTTTTTATATTTTCTAATAAATAAAAGGTTTTATATTTTAAAAAATTTAAATATAAATAAAAAAATTTATAAAAAAAATTATTAATTTATTAATAAAACATATTACTATTGTTATGATTCCATATATAAATAATATAGAAATTTATAACATCCTTTATATATTTTGTAAATCCTATCCAAACAATATCAAGCATTAACTAGTTGATGGGTATCATTTTGAAGTGATTTTTATAAAATATAATTATTATAAAATTATAAATATATTATTTAGATATGATATTCACGCAAAATTATAATGGGTAATATTTATATGGTGAATATATATGAATATTTTTTATACGAATTTATTATTTATGAAGAATAAACTTTATCATATCGTATAAGATAAGTAAGTTTTGATGGAATTTGAAAAATATCACTAGCTAGGAGATCAAGAATGGTTCTAATGATTATATGGGTTTAGGATATATTATAGTTCAGAGATTAAATATAAATCTAGTTGTAACATGTAAAGGGGGTTATGGGTCTTTTTATAAGTGAGAGGGCTAGAATTTTTTAAATATATATAAACTAATATAAAATAAATTTCATATTCAAGGAATTTGAAAAAAATAGGTAATAATATACAATGTATAATGAAAATGAAATATTTACCTTATACATCGATTTTAATATGTTTTGTTTTGATATAATTTTTAATTGATAAATAGTTGTAAAAATTAAATACCAATTGAATTAATTTTCATGGATATTATAGTAATTATATATTAATAATTTTATAATTATTATAATATTTTTAAATTAAAATTTAAATGATTACATATATTTCCTAAATATATAAAAATATTAATGTTACACTCTTATTTAATAAGAATATAACACCTTAGATGTTTTTTTAAAAACAATTTATTTGACATCTTCATACTTACATAATAACTGTTTCAACACTATGTTATCATGATATGTCCATTTTTCACACTTCTTGGTAGAGGTGGATCATGGATCCACTCTCATTGATACAACCTTTCATTCTACTTATATAGATGAGATTGCATTGAAAATTAAAGAAGAGGGAATGCGAAAATTCTATATAGAATGCTTGTTGATTGGCCATGATAAGTCAACCTGTAAAAAGACCTTGGTATTTTTGTTTTTCTCAACACACGGTCATGAGGATTACACATGCTTCAACATGGTATACCTTTAGAAATTAAGGCAGGATAGGAATATTGTGGTTCAACTTCACTGTATGTTAGTGATGCTAACCCTGGGCAGGGAGCAGTTAGGGGGGATGACTTAGCATGCGGTACAAACTGTGTCACAACCTATTGACAACATGTAAACTAAATCTAGAAGACAATATGGGGGATAAGTTTTTTGAATAAGCTTACACAATCCCTTGTTGTTGGTTTCTAGGATACCCTTGTTTGTAATTTTTAGTATCATGGCAGTGTTTAATTTCACAAATGGTATTGGGATGAAATAGTAGCGACATGGCAGGTTTGACGCTCTACTGATGAAGATGGATTAAATTCTTTTGAGACCCGAATCCAGAGGGAGGTAGATGGGAAGTTTCCTATGGAATGATCCCCCATCACTTCTAAAAGAAATCATATAGGAACTTTGTTGTTTGACTATTCGTAGCCAAGTTACAAATCCATTAGTGCAATAGTGGACTCTAAGGGATTTCAAATGGCTCTTCCTCATAAATCCAAAGCTTCTGAATTGGTTCAAGATCATAATGTCTCCCCAATTAGAAGTTTCAGTGGTTTCAAAAATTGGGATTGGAATTACCCTTCCAACTTTTTTTGATCTTATGAAGAGTTCCAATGAAAACATTGTGATGGCCTTAGACGAGGAATGTCTTAGTATAAAAAAGAAGAATATAAATATCACCATCTTAGGGGATGAGGAAGCTGAATGAACATTTTAATTACTTAATAAGAAATGATTAGATTGGTTTTTTCTGTTGTTGGATTTGATATTTCCTATTATGGAGTCGAATGTGTTTTTTTGAGATTATTTAGTGGTCCAGAAATTGATTTATATTAATTTTGAGTATGGATTCTACATGAATTTTGAGAATAATTTTCATGACCATTCCATGAAATTCGTAATTCTCAAAGAAGCTTCTTAGTCACCATCTTATGTGAACAATCAGCCTACAAACTGAGACTTGGTATAGAGGCAGGATTCCAAGGGGAAGGGGTAGACATCTTCAAAATATAAGATATCAGGGATCCCAGAGGATGTGATTTGTATTCCAATGTTTTCTTGTAGTGTTATGATTATTCCACATTATTTTTTTTATCTTTTAATTTTTCATAACAAATTTTGAGTCATGGGTTTGGGCTCCAAACACATGACTATATCATTAGGGCATATTTAAAATATTTTGCAAAATAACCCCAAATTTAGGTTATTATTTTTTTATTTTCTCAGGTGATGCATGAACTTTGAAAGAATCTATAAAATTAATTTGTAATATAATTCAAAAATTTATAAAAATATCTAAAAACATTTATTATATATATTATATTCCTTAAATTTATAAAATAACATTTTATATTCAGAATTAATATCTTAATGATACAAATTTTAAATGTTCAATAATATATAGGGATTATATTAGCACCTGTAAATGTTTATTTATTTTTTATTTCTTTAACATATATTTATATCAACTAAATAATATTTAGATGCTGATTATGAATAGTGTTAACATATTTATCATGTAATATGGATGAAATTATATTATAAATATTTATGTTATATTTATATCATGATTATGTCATTAATATTATGGTATTTATGGAAACTATAGTATTTAGCAAAAATCAACTATTTTAGAAAAATATAAAATATTCTCCAAATAATAAATTAAACCCTCTCATTCCAAATAAGAAGTCCATTTTATCAAAAATTAAAACTAAAAAATTATTAATTTTATCTTTCAAGTAACACCATTTAGAACATGAAAATTTAGTGTATTAAATATTAAAAAATTATTTTTGTATATAAAATATTATTATTATTTTATTTATATTTATATTTTTTACAAACCAACCCATTTTACGCTTAAAAATGGGAACATGAACCTATACTCTAGATACCTAATGGGTATTCTCAATTTACAAAAGGTAGAAACAAGCACTTGATGATCTACAAAAATTTGAGGGAATGATTTCACTAACCCTAATGCAGGAAATATGAAATATATATACATATCAAGGAGAAACATCAGAATGGAAAACAAAAATATTTATATGTAATAACTAAAAAAAAATGGAATCAATAAAACTAAAATGTTCCTAAAAATATCCAAGGTAAGAGTCCAATAATATGGGACAAAAACAAAATGAGAAACATATACTCTAAGTGATGGAGTGGAAAATCTCCCACCATCTCAACACCATCTATCCTAATAATGCTAATAGAATCTAGTTCACCTCACTACAATTCATTTCCATTCCCTTCCTCAAAAGTCACAACTAGTTCCACACACCACTAATGTGGTGCGTAGGGTGTGATCTAAACATGATCAATACGATCCTACTTAAGTGTTCTATAACAAGCATCAATACAACAATTAGAACACGATCAATTGTAAAATAATAATTGAATGATAATTAGTTAAATAGAATTTATATCTAAATCATTGTAAAAAATTCATTTTTATCACTTATAAATAATAAAGGAAAAATAGATTCAAATTATGTCACTTATATCAAATCAGGCAGTCAAAGAAAATAAATTCAAACCTAAATCACAAGTAACATCATGTAAAGAATCAATAGAGGCCAATTTTGCTTGAAAACACAAACCAAAACATAGAAAAGTGCCACATCAATTCTATATTCTTATGAATATAATATGATGAGAAGAGTAACACCCATGAAATTGATCCTTCTGACTAGTTTAATAATTCCCTAGGACAACATGCTGATGTATAAATGAAACACTATATCAGCAAACCCCCACCCCAACAGTATTAATGGAAAAGGCTTATTAATACACCAAACACCTAAATACCAAGGACATCACATGTGATACATTTTCCAAACCATTTCATCAAAACAACACTATGGAAACCATTTCATAAATCCATTTCGAAATTAATTGAAAATACATATTATTTTAATAAAATAAGGGGAAAACCCTCTTTTATAAAAAACCCTATTTCCATAGACACAATAATCAATCAATAAATCATGAAATTTTTTTCAAATAAATTATTAAAACCATAGAAATAATATTTCAACTAAAACAAGATAGAACTGGAACCACCAACCACAAACATAGGTTTAACATTAAATGAAACAGGACCCAAAATCAACCGAATGTGTAGAGAACAAAAAATTGAATCCTTATAAATGATTCCTACACATGAGGACAATCTTCCAAAACGAAAAGTGTTGGGAGAGATATTTCATAACACATACCATGATAATCATGAACATGCTAAATCACAACGAAAAATGAACTGGCCACAAATGATGATCCCACAATATATCTTGAAATGATCAAGAAGAACATCGCCATAAGATTAACGACATGAAAAATGAACCACAACAGTGCTTCCATGATCAATTGCAATATATAAATTGAAAGATAAATTACCCCAAGAGAAATATCACAACCATAATGAAGATCAAGAACCACATTATGTGCCCTAGAAATAAAATATATCTCCATAATCACGTAGGATTTCCACCAAGATTTGAGAGAGATGACCCATGTGTCAAATTAAAATAATCATATGTGTAGTGTGGTAAATACTACAGTTCTCAAACCATTCATAATATGAAACCCTTTATTTGTTTTAATTTTTTGATTTATTTAATACAATAAAAAACTCATCACCTCAGAATAAAAATAATAATATTGTCCAAATAAAAATGTAATATAATTTCATATCCTGTTAACTTTCCATGATTTTGATTATTTCATGGCATGTTCCTGGTAATGAATTCATATTGTTTTACCTTCTCTTGATGTAACCATGTCCATCTCAAAGATTCTGCATAAAAACATAGAAAATCACCAATGTCATCCAATACCTGAAATAAATTCCGATTAAGATATTGACATATTAATAAATAATATTAATTAATCCTAATAGATATAAATCCCCAAAAATTATGTAATTTCATATAAAAATAACACCTTATACTTTAATGGAAATTAACACAGTAATATATAGAGGAAATAAAAAGGCACGCATGACTTACCTGATAGAAGGTACCAAGATGTTATAAACTCCCCACAAGAATACATTCAATTCCTATAATTTCAAGTGGCCTAATGGTTATTTGGAAATATAATATGCCACCTTCCCTCACTAATAATTCACACTACCAAGTCTTCTAATAATCACATCCATGTCTCCAAAAAATTGATTAACAAGAAATATATATAATACAATACATTCACCTAAGATTCTATAATATCCATTGGAATCACAATAGTAGAAATTTCTATCTCTAAGTCAATCTTTTTTCAACTCAAAACATGATAGGGATGGGAATGAATCCTCTTCAGATGAGATATATAGATTAAATCTTGAATATCTATCAACTAAGATGGTAATACCAACCAATAAGAATCCTTCCCATTTTTCCTAGTAACCCAAAATGATCTAACATATAATGGATCCAACATTGCATGTTTTCCAAGATAACACTATCCCATTTAAGAAAAAATCATCATCAACACTCGATTATCAGAGGATAACTCAAAAGGATTATGTGGATGATCTACATATGATATATTATAACTCTAATAATTTACCAGGTGCTAACGCATATTCAATATCCTAACTGATTTCTCTTGAATGATTCTCGTTCCCATAATATAGGTATGACCCACCTATTCCCAATAAAGCGTTTATCTCTAAGGGAAACCATACAAATACTAAAATGGATCTATTATAATAAAAGAATGATAACTGCTATTATATGAATACTAAACTATCCCTAAAGAGATATCTAAATATCCACAATATTTCCTGAAATAATACTGATTTATATCCTCTGAATTTTTAATTTCATGATTAATAAAATTTTCAGTTTGTTGATGGTAGGATTTACTCAACCTGACATGAGTACCCATAAAATCATATAGAATATTCTATAACATTTAGGTCATCCTAGTACACTTGACTAAATCAATGGAAGATGATACACCACATAACCTCACAACCTATTGTGTATACATCTTTCCCATATCATCAAATTTAGTGGTGTCCCTGATTAGAATGAAATGATTCAATTTCATCAACAAATAAATCACCACCCTGATAGAATTTTACTCCTGGGTGTCTAAGTTAATCGTACAACAATTTATATAAGCACCTAATTCCATTAAAAAAATTCATCATAAGAGACAAGATTAAATTAGATTGTTTTTTATTCTATTCCTTTATCTTTTTGTAGATGTAATTGTAGGAAACATTATATGAAATTTCATGAATCATATATGGGAACTAGAATAAACATATCATGTAATTATACATATTCATGGTCCTTAGATGAATGGACCATGATGAACTATAGTATTCAAACAAAACTAACTGACTCTTATTTAATGGGATAAAAAAACTTATCCACAATGTAATGAATGCCAACTAAAGGGATACCATCTAGATGTGGTCTCCATACCATAAATGGATTCTCAAATTTTAATGAACTCATTATCCTACATCAAAGCACATTAAATAAAATTAAGAAGAGATAATGATAACTAAACTCTAAATTGAACCAAACCTGAACCATCTTCCTTAGAATATAGATGCAAAATAGTGAAGAGTACATTAAGGCACAACTTGTTCATAAATCTAAAAACACCATGAAATGGAAATTTCTGTCTATTATAATTTTCAAAAACATTCGTAATCTCAAGAATGTAAGATATATTGATGTCGAACATCTATAGGTTTTCTACCCACATCCTCTATCTAAAATTTATGTATTTCTGAGAAATGATATTTCATACAATATTGTGGTTAGAAAAGACTACGTTCATATCCACAAATAGACAGTGTCATTAATATTTAATTATATGTGTAACATTATCAGGTTCGAAATCATGATTGGAGTAATTATTCTCATTTGTCTAAAGTTAATGATTGACATAGGATAGAATATGATAATATTTCCTTATCATGAATCCCAAACTCATGAAAAATGAATCACAGTGCACCACACACCCCTTTTTAAAATCATGTAAAATCAAAAGAGGTGTTTACGTAAAAATAAATTTTATTTTTGAAAATTAATAATGACATATTCAATCCCATGTTAATTTTACCACTTTCATTATAAGAGAAGTATAATTTTTTCCACTTTTGATAAATCCTTTGTGAACATCCAATAGTTTTCATCAAGTATGTGGATGCTACATACGTTGAATATTTTATATCTATCCTCCCCTAATAGGATAACCATTACCATCCAATGATCAACTGATATGAATTTATCAGATATCATATTCCCCTTTAACATCACATCATGGATCCAATGATACCTTTCAATATATTTCCATAAGAATTTTAATCCATAGGATTTACAAGAACAACCTCAGATGGTTCTCATCATCATGATCAGATATGAAATAAACCCTAATATCATCCATGAACACTACAAAAAATGTTTGAATATACTAATGGAATATATGGGTTATTAAATCCATAAAATTTAATGGAGGGTTATTCAGACCAAAATGAATCACAATATATTAATAATTGGTATACCTCCTCTTGAAAGAAACATTTGGTATATCAGACTCCAAAATCCTAATATGGTGATAACCCAACTGAATATCAATCATTTAAAACCACATTCACCTTTTATCTGATTAGAAATCATCCTTGTGGGAAAACAAATAAACTAATTATTAACATTAACCTGGTTCAATATAGGATATTCCATTAATAATTGAAGTGAATTATTATCCTTCTTGAAAAATATCACTAGGGTGTCTTATGGGGAAAAATAGGGTGAAGGAATATTTTCAATAATAGAACATTAATTTAAATCTTGAGATCTTTCAGTTATGGTTAAGCCACATAATAAGAGGGTATCGAGATTGGTTTCATATCTGATACCAGTTCAATTATAAACTATACTTCCTTATATAGTGGAAGACTGGGTCATTCATCTTGAAAAAAAACATGAAATCATAGACTAATCATAATAAGATCAGTAAGAGAATAAATTTTATTGATCTCATTTTGAAATAACAGATAAAAAACTCCTAAAATTTTTTCTATTGTCCTCTAATACAATACATTAGAACCCACTCTCCCAAAACACCCTAAAGAACACATCATCCATAAGTAATGAGACATGCTAATGATAAAAATAAACCACATAAAATTTATTACTATCCCAAACCATTCCAATGAGAGTGGCAATGGATCAATGTAAATAAAGAGGATATCCCAAACTAACTCTACATTATTTATTGATAGATGAAAAGAAGGATACTAAACGATATAGTATCTATTATTCCCATGACTCATAACTAAATCCTAATAAAAATACATGAGATCTATTTGATGTTTATAAGAATCAATAAAATAGGATGAAATAAATATTTGGATGAAATTTTTATAAAAAAATTTTGTCACTATAAAATATTTAATAAATATAGTACCAATCAACATCTTTAGACATGCACCAACCTCCTTTGTGAACTCATCCATTGCATGAATGTGGTTCACTGATAAGAACAATAGCTAGAGCCCAATTAAATCCAATTCATTTGAATGAATTATAGTGACATTTTAAGTCGACGGTCCAAGACAATAACATATAGTAGACATTTTCTCAGAGAACCTATATAGATGTTCATATCATCCATAACCATTAAAAACCATTGTAGTTATGGGACAATAGAAATCTATGTTCCCTACCTTTAATCACCAATATAAATTCAACTAAACACAAATAGATATAAATGATGGTGAAAAGAATTTATTCATCAGAGAATCACCTTCACTACCCCTATGATGATCATTTCACATCAAATTATTCTAATATGCACCACTAATGCCTCCAATGTTTAGAGAGAAAATAAAATAGATCGAACCTTTCCTGTTATATCAATATCTACAATAATTTCCCTGTATATTTCCACTCTAAAAGTGGAAAACAGTATCATGAATACCTATTATTTTATATTCAATCACAAACTAGGTTTGTACTTATGGGATTTCAGTTGTTCATTTTAACTACCTTTGAATAAAAAATTAGTATCTCCATGAACCAGTTAGAGTATTGTGACATAGATCAACCTTCATTCTATAAGTATAGGAACTATAGAGACTATGGAATAATTAGATACATTGGATAGAACTATTGGGAATAGGGGGTCTTAAAAGCTCACTAGTCCAAGACCATGTGGTTATTTCCATATACCATAAAATCTCACAATTTCATGAAGAGACCCTCATGTATAAACTCTACAAATTTATCCTTTATTTTTTCATGTGTATCCTTGAATTCTATGATATGATCAATATTGTCCTTGTTTTTCGTTAATAAGGGTAGTTTTAACATGAAAACTAGTATTATTGGAACATGTTACAACATCTATAACTATGTTTTACTACAATAAATTATTTTCCAATTGAAAATAATTTTATTATTAACTTTTTTACCTACTTGATATAGTATTCTCAGGAAATAAAATTCAAAACAAACTATTGTTGATTAAACAACACAAATAAAATCCATAATTATTTAATATTATGAATATGTAAATATCATGTAGTAATTGATACAGGAAACCGATGTGTGCGAAATTAAAATGATGACATTGAAATTTTTTTTATTGTGCATTTTATTTGGGCTAGTAAAACCAAAAAACATCCAAAACTATATTCAATATGTGATTTGATTCCCACTATGATTATATTGTGGTGCTAATAGTTTTATAAGAAGATAGATGTGGTGAAAATTAATATATAAATGACATCTTTATATATTTTTAGTTATTGGAATTGTAATCATATTCTATTTTTATATATGAGATTTGTTATTTGGGAATCAACTAATATAGAAGTTATCTTTGAATACAATTTTGTATTTTCTTCCCCACATGGAGTGGTAAAAATACCAAACCAATTATCTCTTTTTTTGTTCATAGAATAATTCTCTTTTCATTGCCATTTGGATAATCATATCTTGATGTAAAATTTTATTATATTTATATGGAGTTATTCTTCTCAATTATATATGTATAAACATGTGGATTTCATTTTATTTTAGATGATTTTATTTTTTTAAAATTTGTATAAATAAAATATACTTACATCCATGGTGGATTCAAACATAAAAAGTTGTATTAGAACATGGTTGTAGAGCTCAGTGAATCCTGATCTAATTTAGGTAATTTTAACCAAGGTTTAATATAAATATTATCCATTTGGAATTATTATAGGATTCAAGTATATTGTAACTAATCCATATTATTTTATATGGATTCTATGGGAGTTATTTTCTAAATAATAATGTAATATGATGAAGGTATGGTCTAGACTGATAAATTCAACAAGTCAATTTTTAGCTTATAAAATATACAGATAGAGTTATCTCTTATCTATAAATATTTGTAACTTCTTTTCAATGGAGAAAAATAAGATTTTATGTAAAAATATTAATTAGAAAAAACTGATAGCAAACCACTTCGGATAAATCATGTATCTATGATGTTAAATGTGGTTTCATTATCTGCTTTTTAAAAACTATAACTGTGATAATGAATAAACTATATATTTTATATGACAAGATAGTAGTTTTTAAGAAACTATTTTTGATGAAATGAATCTTAGATAATAAAATTATAAAAGAAAAGTTGGTGAATGATCATGAAAATGAAATTATCAATGCTTATAGTCAACTCATGCTATTGGTGTAATATTTATTAAACTAGTGATATTGTTTCTATGTCAGTATACATTTCTTGAATCTTGAGATGTGATTATCAAAATATTGAGTATAATTACTACCCTGCATCATATATATTTCAATGAAATTTATGAAATAATTATAAATGAAGTTATTTAGAGGAAGGAAATCTCATTTTATATTTAAAATTAATTTATTGTCCACAGTAGGGGTGTCCCGCTACATAGAATTTTCATAATAATGTAAAGTGTGGGAGATAATGGAGCTAGAGTAGGTTACCATATTCTAGACCAATCTGTTAGAATTATGTGAATATAGGATATCTGAATAATGATTACATGTTAAAATGGGCTAATAATGAATTATATTCTTTTATAATCTCATATGTAAATATTAATTTAGGAGATAAGAGTTCAATGATTTTTTGGTTCACCAATATATATGATTCATAGATAATAAAAATTAGTGATTCGTTTAACTCTATATATGACAAAGGGAGTATATGGGAAACTCATCTACATTATTCTTCCCAGTTAACCATCTGAATAATAAAACTTATGAAATAATGTAAAATGGTTTTATTACTATTAAAATTCATAATAGAAGATTTTTATAATTTAAAGAAGTAAAAAAAATACTAAAGTACCTGAAAAACATTATTTTCCTAGAAGATCTATAGGATTTCAGTTTCTATACATACCTTTTAGGTGGACTATGGAATGTCACATGAGGACTATAGCGGTACCCAAACTTTTGAAGGATGGGGAATTGTATCCAACTAGGATTTTAGATTGTGAAATAAATTCCAAAAAATATATATCTATATATTTATTATGCAAACGAATGAACATATCAGACAAATGTGTGATTAAGGGATGAATATACTCACTACTAATTCAATCATGAAACATAAACCCATGGAGTACAAAA
Source organism: Viscum album (assembly GCA_963277665.1). Taxonomy (NCBI): domain Eukaryota; kingdom Viridiplantae; phylum Streptophyta; class Magnoliopsida; order Santalales; family Viscaceae; genus Viscum; species Viscum album. Next base: position 1,850,056,285 of record OY728150.1, read on the forward strand.
TATTCAGTGATAGTATATTTATAACGGAATGAAATCTATATTTAAAAATTAGAATCAAAACACCCATGGTACGGATGGTAAAACTTGTTCATATAGATGTATGTGGGCCAATCCATGTAAATTACAATGGATGGTATATATACTATATTACTTTTATTGATGATGCGACATAGAATGTGTGGATATTATTTCTCAAAAACACCAATATATCATTAAAACCTTCCTTCAAGGGATATCATTCGTTGAAAAATATACTAAAAATGAAATAAAAAATTTTAGTTCTACATATGATATGGAATATGGAATCAATGATTTATAGTGGTTCCACTTTTTGAAATTTATATAGTCTCAGAAAAACGTACTATGTACACCATAATTTAACAGTTTCGTATATGGGATAGATCAAATGATTAATTAGTAGGAAATATGTATAAAATGTTATTTAATCTTATTTAAGGTGTATCATTATGAGTATATGAAATGTGTTTTCTATCCTTGGAATGAAATTCTTTCTTCTCCATAAGTGTAGGAACCTCCAATAAAATATTAGAAATAAATAACATTAATATTTTTATATTAAATGTTTTATGATTCATTTCCTAAAACCCAATTGATTCTATGTAGAGGGATAGTATTGAAGAAATAATAGGAGAATTTTTCATTACTAGGTATGGTGATTATGACATCTATTTTCAAATATAGTTAAAATCAACAAATGAAACTTAATTACATGATATAATATTATCTATTAGAATGTGATGAAATATATGAATCGAGAACAACATAAATATATAATTGAGATTAACGAACCATATTGTGATGTAATTTTTCTAAAACTATGATAAGAATATTTGGTATGTCTATGTAGTAAAATATTTTTAAAACAAAATACTCATAAAAAGATGATTGGATAGAAGTTATATACCACTAATGTTTCTAATGAATAATCTAATAAAATTCTATAAGACCATTTAATAATGGTGTAGGGAATTGAATATTGTATGTTGTATTGAAATGGTTCTAAAAAATTATACTTTTATGTTGAGTTGGGGTGACCTAATAAGACAAAAAATTATGTGAGTTGATTTATTTCTAACGTGGATTATGTACTTTTTTCTGGCCATGGAGAGCATGATAGTACAAACATTTTGGAGTGGGAAGAAAGAGTGGGAGGTATAGATGATGGTTTATAAATATTCCTAGAATATTCCCATGACATGGGAGAAAACATATTGATCTATTTGGGAAATAGTACTTCTAAAACTATAGATATATTAGTTAATGGAGGAATATAAAATTAAAAAATGTTACCAAGGAAAAAAATTTCATTACTTTATTTCAATAAATATAAGTGGTCGATGGAATAGATATATTATCCAATACTTTATGAATTTGAAAATTTGGAATGTATTTTGAAAGATTACAATAGAAGGGTAACGTCTCGATCACATATATTTAAAATAAACATTTTTTCAATGTTATTTATTCGGGACAGTTTTTATCGTATTTCTGAAGGGATATAATGAAATCTAAAATAGAATTTGTTGTGTCATTACATGATAATATTATATGGTATGATATAGAAATCAATAAATTTAAATTAGAAGAAAATACCATTAACGGTGTGAAAATTCTCTTATAAATAAATTATAATCATTAATATTAAATGAATAAACATGATTTTTGTAGAATCATCATCCTTAATTTCTATATTTCATGAATACTTCATGTAATATTGAGGAGAGATCAGATTTAGGTGGTGAGAGATGAACTATATGGAAGGTTTCTGATGAATTAACATTGCTCAATAAAGAATCTTTTGGTGATGAGGATAATAATTGAGATGAAATGTAAAACCATATTTATAAATAATTTTTCTACATCTTATATTTAATATATGTATTTATAATGATTATGTAAAATCCATCAATAACTCCCAAGACCAGTCATTTCATGTAAGGAAAAGATAACACATCTCCAAATAAATATGATTCCCCTCACCTATCAAACATTACAATTTATTTAGTAGTCATAATCATGATGAATGGAATATATTTCATAGGGCGGGAAATAAATTGTTCAGTGGGAGTAGTTAGTTTGTATATGGTTAAAATTTTAAGGGAACATTGAGATGGAATTATGTTGAAACCATAGTATCTAATTTTTTTTAATCATTCTTATCTATTTTATAATGGATGATGGTTATATGGGATTTATTATTAATAATGTGAAGAATATGTTGATATATATAAAGGAATCACTATATATTTTTTCAAAATCAGAGGGGTAGCTATGATTTTGATGTCCAGGAATCAACAAGTGGTTATAAATTCCACCAGATATATAAATTACATTAAAAAAAATTGATGATGGGAAGCAGCTAATATAGAAGTGGATAATATTGGATATTATAAAAAGATAGTTGGTTTGAATGTTATTCTATGATTCTAAATGAGTGATTCATCTTACATGGAATTTTATTTTTCTGTATAGGATAAGAATATTGAGTTAAATTATCACTTCATCAAGATGTTGTTATAGTATAATTTAATGGAGCTACAAAAAGGATTTTTGTGATTATAATTTAGTAGATATATTGATGACTATCAATTTATGTCATATTATGGAAATGTATTATACCTCAATATGAGTAGGGTGATGAGAAACCTAATAGTGGTCCATAATGACACAATCCGATGTCTTGAGAGAATTATTGTTATTTAAATATGTTTTTGGAGGAATTTGTGAGGTCTAGAAAATATTTATCAAGTTAGTGATTGTTAGGATTTACATGTGGACATATTTTTTAAGATTTATATATCAGGCTAAAGGATTAGTTCTATAATGGACAATATTGAAGAATATTTATATCATTGAGTGAAAAAACTAAAATCCGAAAGATGTAAATATTAAAAAATGATATCTTTTGGAATTAGTTGATTCCATTAACTAATGTTCATGAAATTTGAGAGGATAGTAAAAAAATAACTATTTATCGAACATTGTAATTTGTGATGGTGTAACCTATGGGTAACTACAGGTTCCATTTTTCAATAGTGGGCTCCATACAATGAATGGATTGTAGTGTAACTAGTTCATCTAAGACATATTTGTAGTTCTATTTTATAAATAGGTGGGTTGTAGTCAGTTCAAAGGGTACTATTTGGGTTTTTATATTTTACTATTTTTAGTATAGAGTTCCTATATTTAAGACTACTATAACTCAATGTTTTACTCATAGGAAAATTATCTAGTGTTTTCCACCTATGGTGTAGGAATAAGAATAAAATTGGTAATTTATGGGTTTTTTAAATCTTGTATTTATTACAAGTTTTTATGAATGTTTTTGTTATTAATTAGGGTTTTGGTGTGTAGTTTTTCTTCATGGTATATTAGCTATAAATACAACATGATGTTGGTATATTAAAATATTAAGAGTTTGGAAACTATATTACACATTTGAGACAAACAAAGGGTAATTTCCACTTTGATCGTTTTATATGGAAGACTTTTTATCATCTTAAAATTATAAAAGGATTGTTTTTATGAATTTATTTTCATCAATATTATATTGAATAAACCATGTATGTATTGTTTTTGACAGTAATAGTGAATTAAAATAGAGTTTGAATCATGCATTTCCTCATATATTGACATATATCACTGTTCAATACAATTTGATTTATAATGTTTTCATTTAATGTCATTAGAACATAATGAAATTTATAAATTCAATATTTGGGGATTTCTATTTATTATTGGAATGTAAAATATCTTCAATTAAGTGTGAAAGGAAGGTATTTTTATTGCAAAGATATAATCTACAATACATATATATATATTACGTGTAAAATGGGTGAACCAAAAAAAATTATTAGCTATAAAAAAAAATTCACCATTTTCAGTGAACAATAAACATATGAATAAGTGTTGTGGTTGGAGTTTTATCATATTTATGGTAATATTGTATTATATGATTACTATGAGTAATTTATTTTAATTTATATTTATTAGAAATTTTTTATGAGTCTCCATATTTTTATTTTTTTCAATAGAATTTTCATATATGATTCCATTTGTGTGCAATTTTCTATTCTACTTATCTTCTTTTTAATATTGTTTTTTCATAATAAAAAATGAATTTTTTCCAATATTGTTCACAAGGTTTTGAGGTTAAAAATAGTTTTTTGTGTTTTCTATTTTATATGAAATTATATATTTTTTGTATTTATAATTTTATCATATCATATTTCTTTGAAAAATTACTTACTTTATCAACAAATAAAATGTCTTAGTTATAATTATATGAGATTTGATGTCAACCTAAGCCTGATCCTTTTAAATAAAATTTTTATTTATCAAAATTTCATAGGTTATTTATGGTCATGGAATACCTAATATGGCATGTTAATATATAGTTTCATATAAAATTCATATTTTAGTAATATTAGAAAACATTATTTTTGTGGGAATATTTAATCCACTATAAATATCCATGATGAGTAACAAATAGTTCATTAGACATAATAAGAAAGGTGATGGGTAGGCGCAAGGTCCTTTTTCATTGATCACAATGTTTTTTAATTATGTGAAATTTTTTTCAATGAATTTAAATTCATTATTAATGGTTATAAAAAAATTATCTTTTTTCACATAATATTCTTGACAATTCATACCTATTTATTCATGTTATGGAAAAAAATTTTGTTGGTGACCCGTTTTTCATTTATAATCTCATTACCAATATAATGATATTGGTAGTAACCCTTTCTACACCTCTTCATTATTTCATTTTTTATCCTCTATTTCTATAAATTCACAATTGATTGGACCACGAAACATCATTATTAATTTCTTATGAATGAGTTATAATTATTTATCTATTTCATTATCAATCATTTTACAGATGATTTAAGAACTCACTTGTATATTCGTATCTTTAATGTTGTATTAAAACTTCTTCATTGAGGTAATTCCCACCAATTTTTTATCTTTCAACTCTTATGCATAGTGTTCTTGATTCATACTATTACATTATTGATATATATATTTATATGCAATTTTCTAAAATATTATAATATGAAATAAATTATATGAACACAATAATTTGGATTCTATATATGGGATGATAAAAGGTGGGTTATGGGATGCATGATCTTGGATGAGAAATGATTGAATAACCATTATTATGTGTCATGGAATTCCAAATGGGGGGTCTCTTAATTCAAAATGAGTATCTATATAAATTGGATGGAAAATTAACCTTCATGTACTCTATTTATTGAAATGATGGATAAATATTAATCTGTTTTAAGTCATGAAATTGAAATTTAATTTATGATTGATTTTATCCCACACTAGGCTGTTAATATGAAATCCTAACATCATTATAGAATCTCTTAAACAATGAAAGACACAAAAAAAATTAATATTTTCATTTTTTTCTATAATGATGAATGTAAATCTTAAATATATTTAGATTGAGTAATTTAAAACAAAATCATATTTTTCTATCACATCTATAGTGCAAAAATAGTCATTAAGGAAGTGAACACTTTGGAATCCAATGAATAGACATAAATTCCATCAAACCATTTTTATCAAATAACACAACATTTTCAACCAAATTCCAATAGTTATTCTCCAAAAAATTTGAATCTGAGTACTAATTTTCATCTCATATATTTCATGTTATAATATAAAAAACCTTATATTTAAAATATATAATATTATTCCACATTTAATTAAATATTACAGAATAATTAAATATTTAAATTTCCAAACAAATTATAATAGTTGATAAATTTATCTTTTTATTTACACCTATAAATAGTATATATATCTCACAGGAATGTATGATTTGATATTGATTAATAAATATATTATAAATAAATACAAAACCCATAAATATGTCACATATATAACAATTTATCATTAAAAATAACATAAAAAATTTGTATTATTGTGATAGACATGTGTTTTTCCAATTCATGAACACTCTAGGAAGTCAAACCCATGGAAATTAATTGGATATATCACCACTTTTATGTCAATATAGGTAAAATATTATAATTACACACAATTATTATTAACACATAATCCCTTAATGAAACAAAAAAATTCAATAAGGGATAAATAAAAACCTCAATCACAAAAGACTATTATGATATAAAATATAGGGTCTAAAATATCTCTACAAACAATAATTATGATAAATTATTAAAAACATTAAATAATTAACTATGATTACCATAATATATGTGTTGGGATACCATTACCAAATTATTAATAATTATGGTTAATAATTTTGTCAATAATTTCTACATGTATAATCACTTTTGGTAGATATTTTGTAATATAATCAATTGGGATTCTATAAAATTTCTCATAACTAATTCTAATCCCCCTATTTTAAATAATTTGGATCCCAATATCAAGATTGATGTTGATATTTCAAATGTTACCATTATAATTGTTTCTATATTCGCTTGAGATTTTTTCTCACTCAAATAATTAATATAAATTAAAGGATTCATATTAATATACCAAATATATCTATAAATATATCTCTAATCCACTCTCCCTCTCTCCCATATGGAAATAATTTATGACTATATGGTTGAAGGCTAAGTGGGAATTTATTTTTCCTTCATTATGAAATAACACCTCCTCTAATAATGATCATTCACCAAAATTTTGATTGGTTTCCCACCACTATTATAATACTTATCTTATTGAAATATCCTTTTAATATAGTTAGGTAAACATTATAAGAAAAAAGTACATAATTATTTATCTTAATGTGTATAAATACCCTTGTAATTCACATATAGTAGTTTTTAAAAGGATTTCTAGTATATATACTAAGTTCACGCCCAAAAAATGTAATACTGATCATAGTACAATGCATTTTATATAAGAGAGAGATGTTTTTACTATAATTTTAATTTTTGGTATAACTCATATTATATTATTAATAATCTCGGAACTTGACTAATATTTTGTATTTGAAACATTGAAACCAATATGGTTGAATTTATAAAAAATTATACTGATTTAATAAGGCTAACTCAATGAATATCCCCAAATATATATCTTTATTTTTATTTCTAAAATAATATGAACTTTTATGATAATTTTTTTGAATTTTTTTTTGGAAAGCCTCTTTACTCAAATATAATAATAAACATGGAATGATAAGGGAATAGGGTCAGACAAGATAGACTGCCCTCATTCTAAAACATAAAATGTCCAAGATATCAGTAATCAAATTCAGTATGATTATAATCATCATAATCTTAATCAGACACATCTTCCAAGGGACTAAAAGAATTACCTCAAGAATTTCTCCCAGAGAAGATGGATCTAGTCACCATGGTGGGCTTTAGATGTGAGTTTTCCTCCCTTGGTTGGGACTTCATCATTGATGGAAAAAATCCTTCATTGGAAACAGATTTATCTTTAACAACATCCTGATATGAACTTTTCATTGGAGAATAATTATTCTTTTTGTTATACTGTTTTCCCCCAATATTGATTGTTCTCCACTTCTTGTTGAGTTCCTCAATAATCCGTGAGCCTACGTCCGGTGATTTTCAATCATCCCTGTCATGGTTAAAGGTCAAGGCATTATCCCTTACATAGGCTTCAGCATCATTATCCCGAATGGGGTCCACCAAAATTGCATCTATTTTGTACTCTGCATGTGAGGAAGGGTCGTGGAGAGGAGTCGTAGGCCCATATGGTTTGTCAACAGATCCTTGAAACTCCACGGCATGGTAGAAGACCTCATACGGATTTACAACTTGCATATGTGTTGTTAGATCAGTACCATCTAGTGGAAGATTTTCCTCATCCACAGCTTGTTGTGACTCCTCAGCGAGGAACCAATCCTCCTACTGAGATTGAACAGCCCACACATGTGTTGGTCCAGACTCAATAACTTCAATGGCATCACAAAAATTTCAAGTTGCTGTAAGAGATTCTTCATCTCTGCACTCTCTTTTATGGAGCATCTTACATACCTTTTGGTTGTGACCCTTAACCGAGAAAAAAGAGCATAAATCATTTCTATTACAATTCTATTTTATATGACCAATGGTGACACATTACAAACAAAATTGAGGTATTTTTTCATACTTAATCTGTAGATTAACATCATCCTCTGATGTAGAAAGAACAACTTGTTTAACCAAGTCAAAATTTAGATCAATTTCAACTAGAATCCGAAAAAAGTATCCATACTTGACCATTTTTTGGCCCTATCAATTTTAATGGGAACTCCCACACTCGATTCAATATCAAATAATATACGAGGGTTCCCAATTATCATGTTTAAGACAAGAATTTTGTTCCATACCTGAACCCTAGTGTTCTTTATAGAGAATGGGTTAAATAAGACATTCCATACTGGAATGGTAACCATTCCTTTTTTATAGAGATGGAGCCAAATCCCCATCCCATGTGTTTCAGATCCTCATTAGAGAAGAGAAAATGAAAAAAATCCTTTCTATATAGGAATACAACAGCAATCAGAGAATCCTCAGACCATAGAGAGTTTGTCTGAAAGATCCTTCACCCTCAATGGCTTACCCCATCTGGTAAAATAATATGGGCAATAATCGAATGTTAGAAAATATTAATCACATCTTTAATACAAACCTCATTTAATTTAACATGTGAAATCTTTCATTTTCATATGATTCATTCAGGAGTGAAAGCCTTCATTGATGCGAAATTCCTCCTATTATCACCATCCTCCTTTGCTATTCTCCCACAATCATCCTGCGTTGATGGAACAGATTGACTAGGAGGAGGAGGAACCCCACTAGATAGTAGCTCGAGAACCAAATAGAGAGGGTATTCCATACCCGAAGAAAACTATAGACGCCTTCATCGCCTTGACGAGAGTTCCCTATCATTCCTTCCATCATTTTATGAGATTATTCTTTTTGTATGAAGGGAATAACGACATCCACTGGTATTAGATATAAAATTAATATTAGTTTTAAAAATAAATACATGTTCTATATAATGATTATTAATAAAATTATAATCTACATTAAACATTTATTAAATATCAATATCCACATTATTATGTCTAAATCTATTATATAAAACAAAAAGAAAAAATTATTATAATTATTTTGTCTCTATGATGTCCATAAATAGATTTATATAATTTAGAAACCAAATGATCATTTCCTTCTAAATCAAATCCCATTGGGTTTTCTGTGTAATGTTTACCATATATATCATTATTTATGAATGTTTTATTAATATGGATTTTATGAAATTTTAAATTATTAACATATTATAATAAAAAAATTATTTTTGACATAATTTGAGCCACCAAAAAATATCTAAAAAATAAAATCAATAACCTCTTTTTTTTATAATACTTTACCAAAAATTATTAAAATAAAATCTCAAATATATACATTAGAATGGTATTTTCTTTTAAATTCACAAATAATCCAAATGGGATTTTAACCGTGTATAAATTTAGTGGTGATATAATTAGTATTTTTTATAGTGGCCATTCTACATTTTTATCAACTTTTAAATGATGACTATATCTCTAGATACTTTTTATTCTTAGTATAATATTGGATCAACAACTATGGTCATATCCATATGGTGTTTTTATATGATTATTATTTTTTTACCTTTGATATGGAAATGTATGATGTTGGGATATATAAAATATAGATGAAGATACTTCCCTACTATTTCTATTTTAAACTTTATAGACTCAACATAAGTTCCAAAATTACTCTATCTATCTGTCATTGAATCTAGTTTTCTATGATAACATAAAAAAAGGCTTATCATCCTCTCCCAAATTAAAATTATAAAATTTGTCTTTAATGATTTATATATATCAGTATTTAAAAAATCTTAAAATCCTAAATACTATATACATTACTAGTTTCCATACATACAAAATTGAAACATTTTACTACCCTTGGTACATAACTAGATTATTTTGGATTAGGGTCTATATAACATTCCAAACCACTCCATACATTACAAAATGAATTGTAATGCTTCATTCCCTTTCATTTTTTTATAAGTTAAACTTAAAATTTTCACTAATATTTTTTTCTATTAATGGAAAATGATTTGTTCAGTACATCACCCAACATGTTGAATGGAAATTTTGGTATTTTAATCATAACATCAATAATTTCGATGAATGTATGATTATTTCTATATACTAGTCATTTTTTAGGTGTATGGTGGATTATTTATGTAAAATACCATCTATCCTAATAGAAACAAGAAATTTATTCATGAAATACTCTTGAAAACTATCAGATCATAAAATTATAATTCTAAAATACCATTGGCTTTCATCATCAGGTTCAAATTTCTTATTCATGGCCAAAGAATCATATTTTGAAATATTAATAAACACGCAAATATATACAAAAATCATCCATATATGTGATAAAATAATTTTTCTCTATGTTTCAACAAACCATTATTCCTACAAATATAAAAATTAATTGAACTTATAATGTTTTTGTAAAGACTTAGAAATACCGTGGGAATTTTTTTTCTTAAATCATGAGAATTTTACAAGTCTGCGAAAATTGACGGCGCATGATTTCGAGGCCCGGTGTGCCCAGAATCAATTTCTGAAGTTTTTACTGGGTACATTTAGTAAACATACGAGCGAGTTTTTATAACTTTTGAACCGATGATTGGAATTGAAATCTGAGGGCACTGTTGAACTCACAACGCCGATATTCGCTTAATGAGAATTTTACTTCGATGGTGGTGAGTGGAGAATAAAAGATAGTTTTTGGGGGTTTTAGATATTGATTTAAATAAAAATAATGTGTGTGGATTATTTTTATTTGATGTTTAAAATCTCCAAATGGATGTTAGAGGTGGTACCACCACACCTTAACCTCCCAATAGAGGTTATGGTAGTGGGGCCCACCTGAACCTAACCTCCCATGAGAGGTTATGACGTGGGGAAAACATGGGGATAAACCCCCCATTGATGGAGGAGAGTAAAACCTCTCAACTCTCCCCCATTAATGAGGGAGAACCTATTGACATCCCCTTTAATTAATTAGTTCCAAATCCAGTAATTAATTTGTGCCAACACTCATTAATTAATTAGAGGAGCCAAGTTATTAATTCAACAATTTGATTTTTGTGTCAACAACTAAATAATAGACAAATTCAATCTATTATTAATTTTCTCGTCATTTCTCATTTGGTAAAGCATGGGAGGAGAAGAGCATAGGAAAAAAGTTCTTCAAACGAAGAATGCTCCACCGATGAAGAACTCTCCCAATAAATAACGACGAATACTGACCTTCTTAGACTTCATCCCTCGGATCCTACCGACGTGGGGTGTCTTCAACCGACCTAACCTCTGCATCATCGTCAATGTGTCGATCCAGCTCGGGATTGGGAGTGTGTGGAGGACACGAAGAATTAAGAACTCCTTCATCTTCTTCCCATGACTTCAACTTCGATGACAAACAATCAAGGGTAGGGGTTTTTTTTTGTATCTTTCCTTTTCTTTTTCTCTTCTTCGGATTGGAAAGGAATCGTTGTGTGGTTGTAAAACAATTGTTGTTATTCTTTTTTACTCTTTGATGAGCCATGTGTTACCACCCTAAACACGGAGGGTGTGGGCCAAACCAACATGGCCCGACCCCTTTGGACATTCTTGTTTGTGTTGTCTCTTGGCATGGAGACGAAGAGGCATTGAAGGTGATGAAGGCACAGCCAAAGGCCGTGCTTCCCATGGCCTCCGCGAACCGCGTGGCCCCCACGGTGTTCCGGTGCCCCGTCCGAGCCGGCTTCACATTTCTAACACCACCGGCCTCCCATGCGCCCGACCGGACTGCCGCAGGCCTCCCGCACACCCCGGTCGAACCCCACCAGCCCGCATCAGCCCGAGCCATGCCGAACCGCACCGGCCCGAACAGCGTCGGGCCGACCTCCCAGTTTCCTGGTCTCCTGCCCGCCCGCCCGCCCGCCCACCTGGTGCTCTACCCGGCCACCACCCGGCCTGACCGCACCTTGCCCGGCCGCCAACCAGCCCATCGGGCGCCCTAACCGGTCGCTTCCCGGCCTGTCCATGCCCTCCTCGGCTGCCCGCCGGGCCACATGCCCGGCCGCCCTCCTGGCGCACTACGCAAATGCGTGCCCACCTAGATGTGCCCTTCACGACTCCCATCCGGCTGCTTGGCCTTCCATACCATCCAGTGGCCCCCTCGCAGTGCCCTGGCCACACCATCCCGGTCGCGCCCTCCGGGCCGAGCTGATCTGAGCCACACCCTCGTGACACTCCGGGACGCACCAGCCCTGATCCCAAGCCCAACCGCCCACGCGGCCTGCTGGGTTGGGCTGAGTAAGCTGGGCCAAACCTAATAGCCGGGCCTGCCCAATGGGCTGAGCCATACCCAACAAGTCTGACCTGGTCGACCCAGATCGGGTCGGCCCAGATTGGGTTTGGACCGGACCCAGGCCCTATACTGACCCTTCTATATCTTTGTAACTGGAATACTGTTTGACGAACCGTCAGTAGCACTGGTATTCCTAGAGTGTGATGGTCCAATTGAGTATACCTCACTAGAGTTTGAGGTATAGTTGAGATGCATTCAGGTTGGATCGTTCACGAATCCAACTGGGCCCCCAGGACTAAAAGGCTAATAACTCATAGACAAGGCGTCTGATTGACGCGCCATCTATTGCCTTGAGACCCCTATGATGTGACAGACCTTTGAGATACTTCTTCATGGTACTTCTTGACAGTTGGAGTATCGACCAGCAGCCCATGGAGCAGATCCTCCCAGAGATGGGAGTGTGTAGTGGGGAGACCTAGTAGCTGGCTGAGACCTGACAACTGATGACCGATTCGACTCAGAGTGTTTCGACAAGCCTAGTGGGGAGTACCTTGGTGTCACGACAGACCCACTATGGGGAGCTCCTTGGTGTCGCGGCAGACCCACGGTACTCGACATGAGGAGTACCTCAACAAGCTATGAGGGGGAGCACCTCTGTGTGAGCGTGGCAGACCCACGCTGGGGAGAACCTTTTTGTGAGCATGGAACACCCATGGTACTTGATAAGAGAAGTACCTCAGCAGTCAGAGGTTAGTGGGAAGTGCCTCTGTGTAACATGGCAGACCCACTGTACTGGATTGATCTGGAGTTCTCCAGCAGTCATGGATTCGATAATAAAAATTCTGGTTTGAGCTGAGTCAGTAACATTTTTTTACCTCATGATTTAGATGGATTACTTGATAACATAGGTATATGTATGGGTATATACCTAAGTGGGGTTATCTGTTGATTTCATACTTTGTAGTTTAACCTTTTTGGATTTTGTGAGACCTTGAGGGTCATGGGGTCCCTACTGAGTATCGTTATACTCACCCCTGCACGGGCTATGCCCGCACCTCATTGTGTTGGTTGTAGATAACAGATTTCACTGACTGAGGATGAGATTACCAGGACTGGACGGTACCTGGAGATGGACCATACGACGTGTCGGTACATTAATGAGACCGAAAAATGTGGAGTGATGAGGTGTCTATCTGTACCTTCCCTTCAGGTAGGATCTGTGTTGGACGATCCAGGAACTTATCTTCACATTTCAGCTATTTTGTCCTTTTCAGTTGTACTTGTTCTCAGTTGAACTTTTATTTTCCTGTTGGGCTTGTATTCCAGCCCCTCTATTTTCAGCAGTCTGTTGTATATAGTTTTACTTAGTGTTTTTCTTCCAGCTCATACTTCGTTGTGTGCATTTTCAAGTTTTAAAGTCAATGCCTTCTCAGTTTAGGTATTTACACCATTGGGTATAATCTTCAACCCCTGGCCAATGGAATGCGGGCTTGGGGTAGTCATGGCACGGGCCCGAGGGTATGGGTCGTGACAAATTGGTATCAGAGGAGTCAGTTCTACCACAGAACGTAGGACTCTAATTATTCTTTTCAATGAAGTAATAGTGTTAAGGGTACTGAGTCTAGTTCTTAGTTCAGGGAGTCCAGTGTTGTTGCGGCGGCTGATGTATCCATACACCAGGACCCTAGCTTCTGAATTCCAACTCAGTGCACAAAATCACTGATTATGTTTGTGTTTTCAAAACTTTTCTTTAAGTCAGATCAACTAGGTCAGCTCACCAGGTATAATCATTTGACGGTGTCCCATCTATTTCTTTCAGGATTCCTCCCCGCAGACGACCAGCAAGAGCCCCGAGAGTTATATGTGTGGATAGCCAACCGAGCGACGACACCTCGGTGCAGAGCCCTCTTCCAGCGGAGGCACCATCGGTACCACACCCCATTGGTCCACCGATGCCACCTGCCCCAGTAGTAGAGGATGCATACCACTTGAGTGAGTTGCATGATTTCTAGTGTTAGAGGCCTCCCAGGTTCATGGGAGAGATGGACCCGCGGGCAGCAGAGGATTGGGTGGAGGCTGTGGTGAGAGTTTTCTAACTGGTAGGGTCACCAGCAGACCTAATGGTGATACTTGCTGCAAGCCTTCTACAGGCAGCAGCGGGTGATGGTTGAGAGTGATGCTCTAGGTTCATGATGAGATGAAGATTCTCTGGTAAGACTTTGATAGCCTGTTTTGGGCGGAGTTTGTTCCAGCGACTCTTCACGTGGTGTGCATACAAGAGCTACTTCATCTACAGTAGGGCAACATGACAGTGGCACAGTACTCAGCAAGGAATACTGACCTCTCACTCTACTCAACAGATATGGTGCAAGACCCATTCTTCAGGGCCTGGACCTTCGAGCAGGGGATGAGGCAAGAGATCAGGGCTTCGATGATCTCCCTCAGCATCCCGACACAGGAAGGGGTGTTCGAGAAAGCCCTCTTAGTGGAGAGTTTCCTTGCTGAGTAGTCTCCATCAGCGAGACCCACCACTAGTCGACATGTAGTGGAGTCTACTACAGCTGGTAGTAGACATATGTCACAGAGGTCCAAGAGGACCATCCCCACGGGTGGATTACTGCATGATTCAGGATTGGTTGTACGGGGCACCCAAGGGAGAGACACACATGCCAGGAGTTGGCAGTGTTACTCATGTGGCAGGCAGGGTTACATGGCTCATGATTGCCTGACCTATCGTTCAGATGATCATCAGACGGTCAAAGGACCACCTAGGTAGAGACAGAGATTCGGTCGAGGTGGTCTGTAGGGAGTAGGCGGACGTGGTAGAGGAGCTGGCCATACAACTGGTGATGGACGACGTTTCGAGGTGTTACCACCACCACCACCAAGAGGTCTACCTCGACCGTAGTGAGCAGGTTGAAATGCGGGATCTCATCTCCAGGAAGCTGAGGCTTACAATCATGGTGCTCCGGAGATGATTAGAGGTACGGTCTATGTCTAATCCACTGTCGCTGCAGTTCTTATAGACACATGTGCTAACCAATATTTTATTTCCATTGCCCTCATTCGGTGCTCGGAGATTCCGATGGAGTCCTTGGCTCGATCCTTATGGTTAGAGACTCCTACGGGAGCAGACTCAATGAATACGCACTGGTGCTGGCAGAGTGAGTTTACTCTAAGAGGGGAGAGCTTTAGATGAGATCTCCTTGTAGTGGCGTCGTGGCCTTATGACGTCATCGTGGGTATGGACTGGTTATCTTCATTTCATGATCATATTAACAGTATTAGTCGCAAAGTGCGGTGTGTCCGTACTTATGGGACCAGGTTTACCTTCACTAGCGTGAATGGATTCTTTCCAGCACAAGATAGACTTGCTTGGAGGTGGTTGTAGTCGATCACTCAAAAGTTGGCATGACTTACCCTCAAAGCAGTTAATGTGGAGAGTTCGAGCCATCCTTTAGTGGTGGAACAGTACGCTGATGTTTTCATTGATGATGTTCCAGGACTACTTCTTTACAGAGAGGTGGAATTATACATTGACCTATACCCCGGGACGGTTCTGCTATCTACGCTAGCATATTGGATGGCTCCTATAGAGATTCACGAGCTGCGGGTACATCTAGAGGACTTATAGGATAAGGTATTCATCTGGCCCAGTGTTTCTCCCTGGGCATCCCCGATTATATTCGCCACGAAGGCAGATGGGACCTTGAAGATCTATGTCAACTACCGTCCCCTAAACCAGGTGACCATGAAGAACATGTACCCACTCTTCATGATTGAAAACCTCTTTGATCAGCTGAAGGAAGCATGGTGGTTCTCAAAGATAGACCTCAGATCACGCAACCACTAGCTCAGATTTCGAGATGAGGATGTGCAGAATGCGGCCTTCGGATGTTGGTACAAACTTTATGAGTTGTTGGTTATGACTTTCAACTTAACCAATTCTCCAGCAGTGTTCATGGGACTCATGAATATTATTTTTCAGCCATACATCGATCACTTTTTCATAGTCTTCATCGAAGACATTCTGATCTACTCGACTACTAAGGAGGTGCATTCATTCCATTTGCAGGTAGTACTGGACACACTCCAAGAGCACCATCTTTATGGTATGCTCTCGAAGTGCCAGTTTTTTATCCAAGAGGTTCACTTTTTGGTACATGACATCCCGGAGGCTATATTTTTCGTAGATACAGAAACTATTGAGGCGGTACTTGCTTGGGAGCCACCCAGGAGTGTGAAGTACGTAGGAAGTTTCCACAGATTGGCAGGTTACTACTGGAGGTTCATGCTAGACTTTTCCAGAGTTGCATCACCACTATTATCCTTGAAGAAGAAGGGTCCAGCCTTTTTATAGTCAACAAGAAGAAAGAAGAGTGTTCAGGAGCTGAGGTAGAGGATGAATAGTTCCCCCATCTTGAGGCTTCCAGAGGAAGGCGCGGGGTACGTAGTCTACTGCGACGCATTATGGACCAGAATCGGGTGTGTCCTGATGCAGGAGTGAGCAGAGATCACGTATGGTTTTCAGTAGCTGAGACAACATGAGAAAAACTATGCTACCCATGACCTGGAGTTAGCAGCAGTGGTCTTCACCTTGAAGATGTGGCGACATTAACTGATGGGTGAACGTTTTACAATAGAATCTAATCACAAGAGTCTCAGGTATATCTTCTCTCAGAAGGACCTGAACCTGATACAATGATGATGGATTGAGTTCCTCTAGGACTATGACTTCGAGATAGTCTATACTCCTGAAAAGGGGAACATTGTAGCAGATTCACTCAGTAGGAGATCCGTTATATAGCTTCTAGGTGAGGTGATGGAGTAGCTGGATGCTTTGTAGATATCCTTTGTGGATAGAGATTGAGTAGATTTACTTCAGTCCATTATGGTCACTCCCCCACTTCTTCAGTGAGTCAGGGAGGCACAACATAGGGATAATGACGGTGAGACACGAAGTTCTCAGATATCCATAGGAAAAGCACCTGATGGATTTTTTAAAGGTAGGGAGCATGTCATCCTCTTTAGTGGACGTACTTTGGTGAAAGTGTCACTTTAGGAGGAATTGTTGAGGGAGTTTCACACATCCCCAATAGTGGTACATCTAAGAGTGGCAAAGATGTACGAAGACCTTCGACAACAGCACCGGTGGCCATGTATGAAGAAGGCAGTAGCAGAGTTTGTCTCTCAATGCCTCACTTGTCAGCAAGTGAAAGCAGAGCACTAGGTACCAGTAGTCATGGGTTAGCCTTTAGAGGTCCCAGTGTGGAAGTGGGATGTGATATCCATGGACTTTGTGATAGGAATACTACATACATATAGGGGTTATGACTCAATTTGGGTGATTGTTGACCGACTCACCAAGTCGGCCCACTTCCTACTGATCAGAGAGAAAGGTTCAGTTGAGATATTGGGACCCCTCTACATGAAAAGGATTATGCGGATACATGGAGTACCTTCTTCTATTGTCTCTGATCATGATGCACAGTTTACTTCTCGGATATTAAAGGGGTTGTATGGGGATTTCGTGACTCAACTTCGTCTCAGCACTGCCTTCCATCCTCATAAGGATGTCCAGAATGAGGGGACCATTCAGACTCTTGATGACATGCTCCGTGCATGCGTCCTCTACTTCGGTCACAGATGGGAGGAACAATTACCATCGGTGGAGTTTGCATACAACAACAGATATCACTCCACCATCGGGATGGAACCTTTAGAGGTGTTATATGGGAGACCTTGCAGATCACCCTTGTGCTAGACAGACCTTGGGCAGTCAGCACTAGTGGGACCAGAGATGGTACGAGCTACCACGGAGAAGGTACAGATCATCCAGGAGCGGATAAAGAATTCTAGAGTAAGCAGAAGTTGTTAGCTGATAGGAGACGGAAACCTACAGAGTTCGAGTATGGTTACCACATATTTCTATAGGTCTCACCTCAACAAGGGTTACGATGATTTGGCTGAGGCCGAAAGATATCTCCATGATTCATCGGACCTTTCCAGGTCCTTAGCCGAGTATGTGAGGTGGCTTACCGCTTAGCTCTTCCACCTCAGTTGCAACAGGTGCACGACGTCTTCCATGTATCTCAGCTGAGGAGATACATACACGACCCTTCCAACATCATCAACCATGGAGAGTTGGACCTCGACGATGGGATGACATTCACGTAGGTTCTTGTGGAGATTGAGGATCGAGAGGAGCGGGTCCTATGTCGATGGTCGATACCTCTGGTCTGTGTTCGCTGGTAGCACGAGAACCTCCAGAAGTGTACATGGGAGAGGGAGGCTTAGATGTGTGCTCAGTACGCCCACATGTTCCCTTAGTTCGAGTAATAGCTTACGGGGATGTAGTGTCCTGAGGTGGGGAGAATCCAAATACCCATAAATTCCGTAGAAATTTTGTTTTCTTAAATACGTGGGAATTTTACGAGTTCACAAAAATTTACAACGCATGATTCTAAGGCCCGGTGTGGTCGGAATCAATTTTTGACGTTTTTTTCTGGTATGTTCAGTAAACATATGAGCGAGTTTTTATTACTTTAAAACTGGTGCTTAGAATTGAAATTTGAGGGCATTGTTGAACTCGCAGCACCAGTATTTGTTTAAAGAGAGTTTTACTTCGATGACAATGAGTCAAGAATAAAAGATAGTTTTTGGGGTTCTTAGTGATTGATTTAAATAAAAATAAAGTTTGTGGATTATTTATATATGATAGTTAAAATCTCCTCATGGAAGTTGGAGGTGGGACCACCACACCTTAACCTCCCATGAGCGGTTAAGGTGGTGGGTCCCACCCGAACCTAACCTCCCGCGAGAGGTTATGACGTGGGGACCACACGGGGCTAAACCCTCCATTAATGGAGGAGAGTAAAACCTCTCAACTCTCCCTCATTAATGAGGGAGAGCCTCTTGACCTCCCCTTTATTTAATTGGTGCCAAATCCCCTAAATAATTTGTGCCAACATTCATGAATTAATTAAGGGAACCAAGTTATTCATTTACCAATTTGATTTTTGTGTCGGAAACTAAATAATAGACAAACTCAATCTATTATTATTTTGCATGAAATTTCTCATTTAGTAGAGCTTGGGAAGAGAAGATCTTGGGAGAAATGATCTTCCAACAATGAATGCTCCACCGATGAAGAACTCTCCAAACGATGAACGAAGAACGACGACCTTATTCGACTTCCTCCCTTGGATCCTACCGACATGGAGAGTCTTCAACCGACCAACCCTTCACATCATCGTCAACGAACCAACGCATCACGGGATTAGGAGTGCGTGGCGGATGTGACGAATGAAAAACTCCTTCATCTTCTTCCCAAGACTTCAACGCTGACGACCGAAAATCAAAGGTAGATGGTTTTTTTTGTGTAACTTTCCTTCTCTTTTTCTCTTCATCAGATTGGAAAGGAATAGTTGCATGGTTGTAAAACAATTGTTGTTCATCTTTCTTACTCATTGATAAACCATGTGTTACCACCCTAAACGCACAGTGTGCGGTCCAAACCAACATGGCCCAACCCCTCCATAGTTCTTATTTGTGTTGTTTCTCGGCATGGCGACGAAGTGGCATTGAAGGTGACAAAGCCACAGGCAAAGCCCGCACTTCCCATGGACTTCGCAAACCGCGCCTCCCTCGCGGTGTTCTGGTGCCCTGACCAAGATGGCTCCATGGGCCGAACCACCATCGGCCTCCCGCAAGCCCAAACGCACCACCGCTGGCCTCCCGCGCACCCCGGTGAAACCCCACCAGCCCGCACCGGCCCACGCTGCGCTGACCCGCGCCGGCCCAGCCTCCCAGCTCAGCCGCGCCCTGCCCGACCACCTTCCATCCCACCCAGCGCCCTACCCGGAAACCCGCCGGCCCACCTGGTGCCCTACCCGACCACCTCTCAGCCTGGTCTCACCCTTCCCAGCCTCCTCCCAGTCGCACGGCCTCCCAAACCGGCCCAAAACCCCCCCAAAGTGCCCTGGCCAAACCGGCCCAGCCGCGCCCTCCAGGCCAAGCCGAGCTGGGCCGCACCCTCGCGACACTCCGGGCCGAACTACCCACGCGATCGGCTAGGTCGGGCCGAGTGGGCCGGGCCGAACCTAACAGGTTGGCCCACCCAATGGGCTAGGCCAGACCCAACAGGACTGACCAGGTTCACCCAGACCGGGTCAGCCCAGACTGGGTCGAACTGTGTCCGACCGAACCTGTGCCCAATACCGACCATTTACTTTATTTGGCCATATCATTGGAACTGGATGACCGTTTGATGAACCATCAGTGGCGCTGGTATTCTTGGAGCGTGGAAGTCCCATTGAGTATACCTCACTGGAGTTCGGTGTATAGTTTAGATGAAGTCAGGTTGGATTGTGTGCGAATTCAATCGGGCCCCAAGAACTAAAAGGCTAATAACTCACAGACCGAGCGTCCGAATGACGCTCCATTTGTTGCGTTGAGACCCTTATGACGTGTCGGACCTTTGAGATACTTCTTAGAGGTACTTAGTGAGTGGTGGAGTATCGAACAATAGCTCATGGAGCAGATCCTCCTGGAGACGAGCGAGCGTAGTGAGGAGACCTAGTAGCTGACTGAGACATGATGACTGCTGACTGATTCGACTCAAAGTGTTTCGACTAAACCAGTGGGGAGCGCCTTGGTTTCATGGCAGACCCAATGTAGGGAGCACCTTTGTGTCATGGTTGACCCACGATACTCAACTGGAGGATTACCTCAACAGGCTACAAAGGGGAGCGCCTCTGTGTGAGTGTGGAAGACCCATGGTGGGGAGCGCCTCTATGTGAGTGCGGAAGACCCACGATACTCAACAAGAGAAGTACCTCAGCAGTCCAAGGTTAGTGGGAAACACCTCTGTGTGATGCGGCAGGCCCACTATACTCAATTGACCAGGAGTTCTCCAGCAGTCGTGGTTTCGATAATAAAAATTCTGGTTTGAGCTGAGTCAGTAACTTTTGTGTTTACCTCATGATTGAGATGGACTACTTGATAACTTAGGTATATGTATGGGCATATACCTAATTAGGGTTATCTGTTGATTTCATAATTTGTGGTTTATCCGTTTTTGGATTTTGTGAGACCTTGAGAGTCTCGGGGTCCCTACTAAGTATCTTTATACTCACTCCTACATGGGCTATGCCCACACCTCATTGTGTTGGTTGCAGACGACAAAAATCGCTGACTAAGACTGAGAGTACCAGGACATGACGGTACACAGAGGTGGACTATACGATATGTCGGTACGTGGAGGAGACTGATAGACTTGGATTGCTGAGGAGGCTATCTGTACCCACCCTTCTGGTAGGATCCATGGTGGACGATCCAGGAGATGCTCTTCAGCTTTAAACTATTTTGTCCTTTTCGGTTGTACTTGTTTTTAGTTGTACTTGTATTTTTCTATTTGGCTTTTATTCCATACCCTTTACTTTCATAACTATTTTTAATACATTTTTACATAGTGTTTTTCTTCTAGCTCATACTTAGTTGTGTGAATTTGTAAGCTTTAAAGTCAATGCCTTCATAGTTTAGGGATTTACACCTTTGGTGCTAGTCGCCAACCCCTAGCCTATGGAAGGCGGGCATGGGTTAGTAACGACATGGGCCCCGGGGGACGGGTTGTGACAGTATTATTCTATTTTTTAAATGTAAAATTTTTTATTATTAATTCTTTAATACACACATTTTTCAAAAAATATTAGTTAATTTCTATAATAAATGAGATTTATATTCACAATTAAAATTAATAAATTAAAATTAATAAGTGTTAATCTATTACTCCACTTGTTATAAGACACAACTATGTAATAAGAAAAAGATTTTTTCCATCCCAAAAAAGATGACATATAATGTTCTAATAGTATCCTTTTATAAAAACAATCCACCATTTGAGTAAAAAACCATTACAAACTTGAATAAAACCTAACAACTATTTTCAAACAATTGATCGTTAGAGGTAAATTTTAATTTAATTTTTGTTTTAAAAACAACATTCATAAGATTCAACTTCTTTATTTAAGTAACATCTTGTTTAGTGCTCCCTTAAATGACTACATTAATGAAATAGTTGTTCCAATGATGTAATAAATTATCATTGTTCCCCTAAAAATAATTTTTAATCACTTATAATTATTATACATGTTCATAGTTTTGGTATATTCTTTCATCCAACATGTACCCATAAAACACATATTATCAAAATATATATTTTAACAATGATCGTCATCAACTATAATATTTTACTATTGTTTTTTTCTATTACATAGAAAAAATTCACTAATATAAGTCAATATTTTACAATAAAAATAAATCACTTTTATAGTATCTTGGACCATTGTAAACTAAAGCAAGTGGTTTATTTATTACATTGTTATAAGAAACAAGGAATAACATACTGATGGATAGAATAGATTAATTGTTTTAGTAAACTAGATATATACTTGAAATAATTATTGAAATTGAAAACATAAAATAATAAAATAATTTTCTTCTAGAAAACCATTATCTCCCTTATAATACACATCCATATCAATAAAAAATCACTTCCTAATATCCTAGTGAAAATAAAACATAATAATTGATATCATATGCTTAGTAATGATAAGTTTATAACAGATGATGTGAATAAATAAGTCATAATCAACATATAAATTTCTATAATTGAAAAAAATGGTATTTAAAAAATTCATGAGAAAAATATTGAAGGAATAAATGACGATCAAGTAATTCCATATGAATAATCGCATTAGAATTAATATTAAAAAGGTACATTCCAACTAATTGAATAATCACAAGGAATATAAATAACAGAATTCATAATGATGGAATTAATAATACTATAAATCTAAAACATACAATCGAGGAATTGTGACAATATTCCTACTAGAATTGAGGGATTCTTCCAATTCATCTATATAAGTGGGTAAGGTATTGTTTAAAATTCAATGCAGTTTTTCCCATGAGACATACAGATGCATCGAGGGGTTGTAGTTGTCCCTTGCTATCACTTACTATATCTAATGCCTTCTTCATATAATGGTGTAAAATGTAACAAACATAGACAATCATATTTTAATTGGAATATGATATTTAAATTCATTATTCAATTAGTTATAATAGAAATAAACCATCTAGAGTAAAAAAAAATGGACTCACTGGAGTATATATCTATTAATTTATAATTTATATCTATGAATTTATTCTTATATGAATTTTTTTTATTGGTCAAATTGATCATTTATAGTAGAAAAATCATTTCATTAAAGATCACTAATTTTAGATTCGTAGTAGTAAAATTCATATAATATTATCAAAAACCATTTCATTTAATATCATTATTTAATGATGAATAATTTCCATAATATTTAAAAAAAATTGTTAAAAATAAAAATATTAACATGAAAATTAAAATTCGATGATGTGATACTCAGGATGGTGGGTAATTTCATACAAGATGTATCATTAAAAAAGGACATTTATTTTTCATTATAAAAATGTCATAAAAGTTTTTTTTTGAAAATGAAAAGATTATTTATTTGAAACCATTTTGTAAAAATTCAGTAATTTGTAAAAATATATTTAATAATTCATTTTGATAATTTTAATATATTTTTGAAAATATATTTAGAAATCATGGTTGTTGAATAAAAAAGAATTTTTTGACGAATTAATAATAAATGTCATATTTTCCTAACAAAATTTTATTATATATTTAAAGTAAAAAAGTGAGAAAATGGTTTTATGAATTAAAAAATATCATGAGTAAATAGAGAAAAGAATAAATATATTTTATGATTGAAATATCAAATAATTCTTCCAAGGTAGATTAAAAAACAATCCTAAATAATGACGAGATTGGGAAATAAACATTTACCACTTTGATAAATTATGAATCATAATCCCCATGAATTAAATAATAATAAATGAAAAATTGTATAACATGAAGATAATTTAATTAATGATATAACATAAAAAAGGATAGTATATATCCCACCAAAAAGAAAATAAGTGGTCAAAATTTCATATGTTTCACTAATGTTCCAAATAGATCAGAATACCTTACATTGAGTACAAATCTTAATATACATTAATTTTCTTACTAAATAATACAATTATGTTAATTCTTTTATTTAGTAATATAATTTATCAATTTTATTATTCCTTTTATTAAAACTATTACCCTGTTATTTATTATTACATAATAAATTATGTTTATGTCCGTTGTATTGATGATATTTGGCTTATGTTTCAAAAATAAATTTTATAGGCTGAATATGGTCAATGATGTCATTATTTAAACATAAATTATACTTTTAAACCTAATAATTAGTGATGGATATGAAAAATGAAAAACATTACAACCACACAGACCATAGGCTGCATATATGCATGGATAACATTTCCATTTTTCAATGAGCATTATAAAATGATGTTATGAAATATTTTATATTTATAGTGACATTATAATATCATTAATAACCTATTATTTACTTAAATATACTTATATATATCAACCATGGGGTGTAGCGGTGAAAAGAGAGTCACATTGCTTTGTGAAGGTGCTAGTCCACATGTACGCAAACAATGATATCATCTTTCTATGAGTTAAAATGTAAGAAAAAATTGATATATAATGTTGTAATATTGAATAAAATTTCACGAATATCATAAATATTTAATTTTTATCACATATAATCATTAAAATTATCTTTATCACCATCCATGTAATGAGAAAGGAAAAAATGAATCACATCACTTTGTGAGGCAATAGTCTTACGTACACAAGAGTGACACTATCACATCCTCTATAGAAATTAAATTTAAAAGTAATATATGATATAATTACTTAAGAGGTATTATTATTTTATAAATATCATATATATACTTTATATCCATCATCTTACCCAACCATGATAGGTGTTGATGGAAAATGTGTCACATCTATTAATGAGGTGGTAGCACACCGTAATCACAAACGACGTTATCATTTCCCATTTTTTATAAGAAACAATTGATATAGATAATTATGATAACATAATAATATAAATTTATATTTTAGTTACATAATCTGTTATACAGTCATTCATTTAAATTTTTTTATAGTGGTATAAGAAGCAATAAAACCAAAACACATGGTTATGAATTTATATATTGCCAGACAAACTCTTTATGGTTATAACTAATGTATTCATAGAATGGAATTATAAAAGATAATAGGATTTTAGGATGGGTTTATGGAAGCTTATATGTGATTTTTATTGGTCCTGGACAACAAAAATAGTTTTTAATGTGTGATTAAGTGAGGATAATGGGTGGTCGGTTAGCTGATAGTAACAGTTTTAATTTTTGAAATAAAAAATGTTTACCCATGTTTTTTAAATTACCAAAGGATCCTAAATAGATTATTATAGGGAATATATATCAATATGTATAAATATTTCTATAAAATATATTTTAGGCATGTTTTTGGTCACATTAACAATTATATTTTAAGTGTAATCCCACATCAAATCAGTTTTTACCTTAACTATGATAATTATTTTTTAGTATTTTCAATATTAATTTAGCATAAAAATTATGTTGAAAATATAAAATAATTTAAAACAATATTATTCAAAATAAGTATCAATTTTTGAAGAATCCATTTATATAAGCAGAATACATTATTTTAAATTTGATCTTGTAGAATCAATGAGAAAGCAGGTTTTCATAGAGAGAATGTTCAAAAGTTATCAATGTTTTCATATCAAAATTCAGAATAAAAATGACTCCAATGAATAAATTGGATTAATAGATATATAATTTAACTAATTTTAATTTAAAAAACTAATATTTTTCATTAATTTTTTAAAAAATTAATTTAAAACCAATTTTAAAATTGAAATTCATAAATTTTCAATATTCATCGAAAAATGAAATATTATAGAGTAACACCAAAAAGTTAATTCTAAGATAATATAGATATTGTAACATAAAAATTTTATTTATTATATATATTAATTTTTTTGAACGTGTTACAACATAAATTTATCTTTTTTTTCATGAACACATGCTAAACTATATTTTATGAAAAATATTGTTTTTCTAAAAAATAAATTCATACAAATCATTCTTATTTTTATTTCCAATAACTAAATATCTAAATTATATATGTAAAAAGTATATTTTCCCTAATTTAGTTATTCTTATTCGTACCATACAATTTATTTTCAATGTTATATTGGTAATGTACAAATAATAATATTTTAATAGAGTGTCATGTTTCGTTCAAACATTGTATTGAGTTAATTTCAAGCTATCAAATAGATTAAATTTATTTAGATAATAAATATATTGTAAATTCTTAGGATGTCATATTAACTTATTCTATTAGTGTTTCTTGCCATATAATCCATCACATATGACGTTAATATTTTAAAATCTCATGGGGTTACATTATACACTATTAAGGAAATTGCTTCCCCACAATTTAATCATCATATCATAAATCAATGGTTTGAAATTTGAAATTAACCATATTGAAATACCACACCTGAGATAAATAATCTTCTTGGTAAGATATATGTAAAATAGAAAGGTCATATTGAAAAAGATATAACTATGTTTCTATGTAGGAGTACAATGGTGGGAATTTAATATATGGATATGGAAGAAATGCATAAATAATTATAGAGAATGAAAAACGTCATTGATCACCTGAAATTGAGAGATAAATGGAATGTTTATGATCTAAAAATAATAAATATTTAATGACTAAAAAGACTGTTTGATTCATCATATATGAAATTAATAGGATAACATTTGTTTTTTTATGTTATACTTTCTCCTAACATTCATTAATTCATTTACTATCTAAGAATATAAGTTAATATACACACATAATAATTTATATTTCATTTCATAATATTATACTTCAGTTTTTCTTTGATCAATAAAATATTATTTTCCTTCTCCTAGAAATGAATATCAAAATATTAATTTTTTGATGCCTAATGATCTAGAAGTCTCATTTAATGGATTGTATGGTCCATAAATGGGTGAAAAGTATTTTCATATTCCTCGAACTATCATAAAAAATCGTTATTAAAATTTATCCAATATATTAAATTAATCCATAAAACCCTATTAAATGTTAAAAATATGATATTTCATATATGGGTTTCCTTATTACCCTTCCAAATGATTAATAATCATTAAAATTGAATGAAGGTCACTAAATTTCAAAAATGAACTTATCATTAATCCCCTAAACTATAACAACCATCCCTTTTATTACACACCTAAACCTGATTTATTACATAAAATCATCACTTGAGACAACATAGAAGATTGATATGTCTAGTGTATTTGGGGCTTATGAGCATTACATAATAGCTTAGAACAAAAAACACACAACATCATTATAGAAAACTTCCTTTATATGACCATTGAATTCCCTCGTACATAGCATTGCATGGGATAACCTGAGGACATGCATAAGAAAAGGGTGAGCTATAAATATGAGTAAGGGAATAAACATAGAATAAAATGTGGAATAAAATACATGTTATACCATAGGTATATCAATGTATAACAAGATAAAAATGAACATAATGTAATGATAAAGCATGATAATCATAACATGGAAATGTGGACACAACACATTACATAGAATTAGCATGATCCAAGGCTCATTGCACTTGGAGCTTGACTAAACCCTCGTTTCACATGAAGCATGATTAAAAACACATTTAACATGAATTATCATGATTCAACAACCATTGCAGATGACTTATCATGTTATTATACTTTACCCAATGCGTTGGAGTGCTATCAGGGCACACCCTTCTTAAAGATTTCATTTCATGCATAAGTGTAACACATGGATCATACAACATAGAATCAATCATCATAATTTATTCCATGATAATGGGATGTGGAATAAATATATGAAGCATTATAATCAATAAGTAAATTTTTATAAAGTTGAATACCCTTGATAGAGAAATGGGCATTGTATTCACTACGCAATGACATTAGCTTGGAAAATCGTAGTGTAATTTCGCCAGCATAACAACGTGAAATAAGAACTCCTAAAAATGGTTGATGAGAGACAAAAGGTGTGAATCATCATATTTACATGAAATTTAAAGTATTTTGTTCATATAGATACATGTCCCAATAAACGTAATATAATTTAGATGCATAATTCAAAATAATTACATGGATGTAAAAGAGGAGAGAGAAATCCCTCTCAGAATTTCGGCATTGTAACAGGTGTAAATGGGAGGAATTAATGAGATAAAAAGGGGTATAAATTCATCACAACAAAAAGAGGGAAGTATGGGGGAGGTGAGAAATCATACCCCAACATTTTTAATTGAAAACAGAAGGGAATAAGAACTTAAAGAAAATTGGAAATAAATGAGAAAGGAAGAAATCCCTTACATGGAAGTGTGATCCCAAAGGCTTGGGAGTGAATTGAGAGAGGCTTCTTGGGAGATGGGGGCACCTTGGGAGGATTCTAGAGAGAATAGGTAAGGAGTTGTTAAATCTCCAATGTCATTGAGTGAATTGTACGTGGGAGCAGGGGTGGGTTTATGTAGTAATAGAGAGGGAATTATTTATTATTTAGGTTTAGGAAACCTCACATTAAACTAATCAAAACCACTAACCAACCCATGGTATTTGCCTATGGTTTTTTAAAAATATGAGTGGAAAAAAATATTTTATAATTACAGTGGATGAACTTCATAAAATAATAGGGTTTCTTATGTGGAGATGAGTCACACTCTCTAGGAAAAAAATTTAAAAAGACAAATTGTTTTATAAGCCTTGAAGGGTCCACTGAAGCTTTGAAAAATAAATCATAAAAACCCAAAATCACATTATTTTAATTTTAAAACATATATTGGCCGAACATAATGTTTATATTATTTTATTACATCACTATTGGGTCATTATGATGTCATAAATCACATTATATATTAAAACGGTATTTTAATTTTTTCCCCAAATTTTTTATTGTCTCAAAAAATAATGAAAAAATCACCATTGGATAATTAAGACTTATTGATTAAAAAAATAATATTCATTTTATCTAAATAATTTTATAAATATTTTAATTTTTACTTTTAAATTAAAAACTAACATTTACGAAAAAATCATGGGTTTTGACAAAAACTGCATTTAAACCTTAGTAAAAATTTCAATTGCATTCATAAAATTATATGATTATTTATATATATAATAAAAATTAATTTAATAATAATATTTTGTTACAATATAATTTAATTCAAAAATTCATTAATTCATTAAAATAGATTTCTTAGTTGGATATTAACTAAAAATAATATGTGTGCTTTAAAAACTATTTACAAAATAACAATAATAAAATAAATGCATATTCTTTATACAAAAAAATGTACATAGTAATAGTGCTATGGTCTTGTTACATAACCCCTTATAACACCTACATAGTAACAAAGGGTATGGTGTGCAATAGTGAAAGACTCTTGGGGTGGATCGGATAACATCGCTCGAGTGATAATCTCTGTTAACATTCACTTATCTCGTAGTCGGTTCTGCTAAAGATTAAAGTGTTCAATCTTTTCTTAGGCATAGTCAAGAGAAAATCCCAATGATGCCACATCCTTTCAGAGATCTGAAAAATGGGCTTTGTATGGGTCAAGTGTATTGGATGAGGTCATTGCTTCTTTTGTCTGAGTAAATTGGATTTTTTAAAGCCCTATATTTATACTAATCAAGTGATCACTATTCAACAGGTATATTGGTAATGACCACAATTCATAACAATATTTTAAAATCGTGAAACGTAAAAAACCAATGAAGTTCACATTTTATATAACCATAATACGACATTTAATTCGATCAGGAGGAATTTTTATTAATAAAAGTGTGGGTCATTGTAATATTGCCCCCTTAAGAAATTTCACCCTCGACATTTCCTTCTCCCACTCTAAAGAAAATTAGGGTCACTCTAATTTATTACTTCATCTTATTCCCATGTCACTTTTTCAAACTTTTGGTTTCACCACAACACCTTGACGAGGGGAATTTTCTTATTTCATAGAACGTTTTATCTACGATCTATGATCTTCACTAGTGTCCCCTCGTAAAAAACATCATCCTCTAGTTGTACTACCTCTGAAGAGAGTACATGTGAAGGGTCTGGTATGTACTTCCTTAAGAGGGATACATGGAAGTCATTAGGTACATTAGCCTTTGTAGGTGGAAGTGCTAGTCGATATGCCACAACCCCAACACGATCAAGAATCTCGAAAGGGCCAATGTACCTATGTCTTAACTTCCCATTCTTTCCAAACCTTATGAACTTCTTCATTGGAGATATGCATTGAAATACCATGTCCCCAACTTTAAACTCAAGGTCTTTTCGATGGTTATCTTCATAACTATTCTATTGATTCTAGGCTACCATGATATGTTGTTGAATGGTTTTTTGCTTCTCCACCATTTAGTCGACCATTTCTAGTCCTAACAGCTTACGTTCACCGAATTCATCCCAACATGTCGGTGTTTTGAACCTCTTCACATAAAGGTCTTTATAAGGTGGATCTAGATGCTCGAGTGAAATCTATTATAGTAGGAGAATTAAACCAGTGATAGATTTTGGTCCCACCATCCTTTAAATTCATAGAACATGATCTTATCATATCCTCCAGTGTTTAAATAGTTTGCTTAGATTGGACATTAGTTTGAGGAGGATAGTTTGTACTGATGTTCAGTTTAGTATCCAGAGCATGTTGAAGACTCTTCCAAAACATAGAGGCGATTCTTGGATCTTGACCAGATACAATAGATAGTGGTACTCAATGAAGCCTTACCACTTCGTTGATATATATTTGTACCAGCTGATCCAATGAGAAATCCTTTCTAATTTCAATGAAGTGTGCATACATTGTAATACAATCCACTACAACCCAGATTTAATTGTTTTCTTTGGATGTCTTCGGAAGTCTGGCGACAAAGTCCATGGTGATATTCTCCAATTTCTATGCTGGTATGGGAAATGGTTGCATCATCCTCTTAGACTTATGCCTCTCTTCCTTCACTTTCTGACACACAATGAAATTTGATGTATACTCAGTGATCTCCTTCTTCATATTATCCCACCAATAATGCTCTCGAATATCTCGATACATATTTGTGTTTTCTGGGCGAATAGAGAAATTTAAACTTTTCCCATCATCCAAAAGTTCCTTCTTCAGCTCTGGACTTGATGGAACACATAGTCTTTTACCAAATATCCCAATTCCTTCTTCATTATCATTGAACACTGAGTATTTTCCTTTTCTAATAGCTTCCACTCTATTCTGAATTCCCACATCATCTTTTTGAGCATCCTTTATCCTTTCCAAAAGAGACTGTTGAGCAATTATTCGTGAAAGGATTGATGATGTTACCTTATTTATGATTCCCATGTAAATATTCATCAAATCTAAGAATATTAGATCCTTCTCAATTATCATCGACGACTAAATTGCTGGGTTCTTTCTAGTTAGAGCATCTTCCACCTTGTTCGCTTTCACAAGGAGGTAATGGATTGAGAAGTTAGAGTCTTTGATTAGATCTAACCATCTTTGTTGTCTCATGTTCAACTCCTTATATGTGAGTATATACTTGAGGATTTTGTGGTCCATATATATTTCACACTTCTCTCCAAAGGGACAATGCCACAAAATTTTTAAAGTGAAGATCACCACATCCAACTCCAAATCATGTGTCGGATAATTCTTCTCATGAACATTCAATTGCCTTGAAGCATCGGCAATGACTTTTTCATTTTTCATCAACACATATCCCAGTACCTTCTTCGATGCATCATTGAATACCATAAAAACGTTCTCCACTTGTGGGTACAGTGAGCATGGGCGTAGTGATAAGCCTCCTTTTTAACTCCTTGAAAATTTCTTCACATTCATCACTCCAAAAAAACTTTACACGCTTCCATGTTAACTTGGTTAGAGGGTTGGAAAATCGTGTGAAATTTCTCACAAATCGTTGATAATATCCAGCTAACCCCAAGAATCTACGGATATCCATTACCGATGATGGCCATGGTCATCCCTAAATTGCATCTGTTTTGGAGGGATCCATAGATATCCCATTTCATTTGATGATATGGCCCAATAATGAGACCTCCTTCAACCAGAACTCACACTGGATATACTTTGCATAGATATTATCCTTATTCAAGGTCTCTAGTATAGTTTTTTGATGTTCCTCATGATCCTCCATAGTTTTGGAGTGTATTAGAATATCATATATAAAGACTACCACACATTTTTCAAGGTAATCCCTAAGGACTCTATTCATCAATTCCATGAATATTTATGAGAATTAGTGAGTCTAAAAGGCATTACAATGAATTCATAGTGCACGTATGTTGTTCAAAAAGTAGTCTTGTGGAAATATTCCATCTCCACCCTTACTTGATAATATCACGACCGCAAATCCACCTTGGATAAGTATTGTTATCCACACAGCTGATCGAAAGTGTCATCGATTCGTGGAAGATGATACATGTTCTTTATCATGATTTTGTTAAGCTCACGATAATCAATGAAAAGGCACATTGACCCATATTTCTTCTTGACTAAGAGGACTAGTTCACCCCATGGTGATGCACTTGGGCGTATAAACCCATTATCCAGATTCGTCAATAGTTGTTTCATTAGATCATCAAGATCCACAACAACCATTCTATATGAAGTCTTGGATATTGGAAATTCCACAAGTATAATATGAATTGATAATTCAACATCTATTATTGGAGAAAGGCCAAGAAATTCCTTAGGAAACACTTCAGTGAATTCCCTCACAATAGGCATGTCGTCAAGGATGGTTGTCTCCTTAGACTCAATCATTTGAGTTAGATACGCATGCTCATAGGGTAGTAATATCCACACTTGAGATGATGGAACTAAAGAGGATTCATCTTCCTCCTTACACTTGTATAGAATCGGGGGTCTATTCTCCATATGGAGTGTGATTTTCCTCTCATGAAAATTTATGATGGCTCTATATATAGAAATACAATCCATACTTAGAATTACATCAAATTCCACCTGAGGGAGTGTGATGTGGTTTGCTGGGAAATTTAATCCACAAATTATGACAGGGGAGGATTTATATTCCTAGGATACACTGATTGCCCAATTTTTTGTACTCACTGACATATTTACTTCCTTTATTTGTGGTGGTGTTGGGATTGTTCTACTAATCTTTTGGGATATACAAGAATGTGTATAACTTGAATCAAAAAGTAAGTTCTTTATTCATTAATGAATAAATAGCGTACTTGTCACCACTTCATTGTCGGGGTTTACTTTGGAAGTAGTGATGGTTAAATCTCTCCCTTTTTTCCTTGGAGGATGTTGGTTGCCTCCGGAAACCCTTTCCTTAGGGCACTGATTTGCAAGATGTCCTACTTCTTTGTAGTTGTAGAAATGATCACCGCGTTGAGGTTCGAATTGAGCGT
This sequence comes from Viscum album, assembly GCA_963277665.1. Taxonomy (NCBI): domain Eukaryota; kingdom Viridiplantae; phylum Streptophyta; class Magnoliopsida; order Santalales; family Viscaceae; genus Viscum; species Viscum album. The sequence continues at coordinate 1,850,090,173 of OY728150.1, forward strand.
TCCTATATTTTTTTGCAGCCGCGGGTTTTTCTTGTTGGCACTTAATAGATAGATGCCCTTATCTTCCACACCTAAAGAATTTCCTCATCCCCTTTAAGACATTTCTAGGGTACTTCTTTTCGCACCTTTGGCATGTGGGGTGCTGGATCTTCTTTGAACCATTGGATTTATCCATCGGACTGCCAGCATAAAAGTCCACCTTATGCTTCTTATCCCCATGATACCCTTGAGATTCTCCGATCTCTATTTCAACCTTGAGGGCACATCGGAAAATTTCCTCATAGCTGTCAAAGTCATGGATTGCCATCACTTTCCATAGGTTAGGTTTCAGCCCACCAAAGAAGTGGTCAACCATACATTCGGGGGTAATGAAAAAATCAGAGGCGTATCGTACAAGCCTTGGGATGTTTTCCTCGTAATCTCCGACAGATTCATTGTCTTTTTTTTATGGGAAAGGAATTCCTATTCCATCTTCAGTCAGAGGGTGTGTGGAAAATATTTATCGAAAAACAGCTTCTAGAAATCCTTCCATTTCAACGCCTCGATCTCTTGCTCAGGCTTCACATTTTTGATCAATGTCCACCGTTGATCGGCTTCACCCTCCATGCAATATGAATCCAGAAGAACGTTCTCTTGTTCATAACATTGAAGGAGGGAGAAGATCTTTTCAATGGAGTTAATCCATTGTTCGATGATTGAGGGATCATATGATTCATTAAAAGTTGGAGGCCTTTGTCTCATAAAGATCTCGATAGAGACTTTTTATTTTTTAGGGGGTTTGAACATTCATCGTGACCCATGTTTCTTTTCAAATCATGATCTTACTAAGAGAGAAGCGTGACAATGTTTTGATTTTAGTTCCCATCGAATTGGGTATCTCATTAGAACAATCATCACATTGATCTTCATATCGGTTGTTAGCCTGAGTCCTCTAATTACCAGCCATTTGTTGCAATAAAAGGAAAGATAGGGGTAACACATAAAGGGTAATCCAAGGAAAAAATTGATGACATATAAACAACTTTTATTTCATTAACTTATGAATCTATAGGCTTCAATATATGATATTCATGATCGACATTCTATAAAATATTCTTAGGGGAATTTTTTCCTTCGCATAATAAGGGTTCATACTAATCTTGAGAATTTACCAAAGAATATCCCCCGGGAGTGTCATAACCAAAAATGTAGAAGGGCACATTGTCATTCACCAGTTCCTATTCTAGTCAAGCTCATAGTAGTGTTTTTGGGTTTTACCCCAAGGATACATATGTGCTAGAGCCGCCTCTACCTACTCGTATCCATATAGGGATGTATTTTCTTGATAAATCACTTACTCAATACTCACCAATAATTAAGGATGTTTTTATTATACTTATTCTTATATCTAAGTCTTCACTAGGGTTATCTAATCCTAATCCCAATAATAACTAAACATATCCTCTGGTACCAACTATAACAACCCTGCTTTTTTTACACACATAAACCAGATTTATTACATAAAATATTCCCTTGATACAACATAGAAGATTGAGTGGGCTATTGTATTTGGGGCTTAGGAAAACTACATATGATCTTACAATATAACACACACAATATCTTTATTGAAAACTTCCTTTACATGACCACTACATTCCCTCGTACTTAGTATTTCATGGGATAACCTTAGGATGTGCATAAGAAAAGGGTGAGCTGTAAGGCCAAGTAAGGGAATAAACATGGAATAGCATGAGAAATAAAATACATGTTAGAAAATAGGAATATCAGTGGAGCACAAAATAAACATGAACATAAAGGCATGATAAAACATGATAATCATAACATGGAAATGTGGCAACAACACTTAACATTGAATTAGAATGAGCCAAGGCTCATTGCACATGGAGCATGAGTAAACCCTCATTGCACATGAAGCACGGGGAAAACCCTGTTGAACTTGAATTAGAATGAGTCAACACATATTTCACATGACGTATGATGATACTATACTTTACCCAATGCATTGGAGTGCTATCAGGGCGCACCCTTCTTAAACATTTAATTTCATGTATAAGTGTGCCACATGGATCATACAACATGGAATCAATCATCATCATTTATTCCATGATAACGTGATGTAGAATACATACATGAATCATTATATTAAATATGTAAATGTTCATAAATGTTAATACCCTTGATAGAGAAATGTTCATGGTATTCACTACATAATGACATTAGATCGGAAAATTGTTGTGCAATTTCGGCAGCATAACGGCGTAAAATAAAAACACATAAAAATGGTTGATGAGAGAGAAAATGGTTCCTCGTCATATTTACATGAAATGGACTGTAATGGGGTAATATATATACATATCCCAATAAATGTAATGAAATTTAGATGCATAATTCAGAATAATTACTTGGATTTAAAAGAGGAGAGAGAAACACCTCTCAGAATTTAGGCATTGTAACAGGTGTACATGGGATACATTAATGAGAGATAAAGGGATCTCCCATCATCCAAAAATAAATAAGGCGGTATGGAGGAGGTGATAAATTATACCCCAATATTTTTAATTGAAAACAAAAGTGCATAACAACTTAAATAAAATTGGACAAAAATGAGAAAGGAAGAAATCACTTACATGGAAGTGTGATCCCAAAGGCTTGGGAGAGGCATTAGAGAGGCTTATTGGGAGCTTGGGGAACCTAGGTAGGATTCTAGAGATAGGATGGTAGGGTTTGGTTGAACTAATAAATCTTTGAGTGACGATGAAGTGGGAGCTTTGGTGGGTTTATATAGGAATGGAGTGGGAATTCTTTAATATTTATGTTTGGGACACCTCACACTAAACTAATCAAAACCACAAACTAGTCCACTATTTTTTCCCATGGATTTTACAAAAGGGGAGTGAAAAACAATATTTTATAATGCCAATGGCCGAACATCTTTAAATAATAGGGTATCTTATGTGGAGGTGAGTCACACTCTCAAAGAAAACAATTTAAAAAGGAAAAATGTTTTATAATTCTTGAAGGGGCCACTGATGCTTTGTAAAATAAATCAAACAAACAAAAAAATACGTTATTTAAATGGTAAAACATATATTGGCCGAACATAATGTTTATATTATTTTATTATACAAATATTGGGTCATTATAATGTCATAAAACACATTATATATTTAAACTGTATTTTAATTTTTACCCTAAAATTATACTATCTTAGTAAATTATGAAAAATTCACCATTGAATAATTTCTACATCCTGATAAGAAAAATAATATTCATTTTCTCTAAAAAAATTTATAAATATGTTAATTTTTACTTTTCTAATAATAATTGACATTTACTGAAAATTTATGTCTTTTGACAAAAATAATATTCAAACCATAATAAAAATTTCAATTGCATTCATAAAATTATATGATCATTTATATTTAATAAAAATTAATTTAATAATAATATTTTAATAAAATATTATTTAATTAAAAAATCCATTAATTCATCAAAAAATATTTCTTAGTTTGATATTAATGAAAAATACTATTTGTGCTTTAAACTCTATTTACAAAGTAACAATAATAAAATGAATGCACATTCTTTATATAGAAATATTGTACATAGTCATAGTTCTAGGTTCTTGTTACATAACCTCTTATAACACCCACATAAGACTGAAGGGTAAGGCGTGCAATGGTGCAAACTCTTTGGGTAGCTCAGATAACATTGCTCGGGTGGTAATCTCTATCAACGTAGACTTCTCCCACAGTCAATTTTGCTCAAGCTTATCGTGTTCAAGCTCATCTTGGGCTTGGTCAAGATTGAAGCCCAATGACACCTCCTCCTTTCTGAGCTTTGAAAAATGGTCTTTATACGGGTCAAGTCTACTAGATGATTCAATCACTTCCTCTGTCTGCATAAATTTGATTTTTTAAAGCCCTATATTTATACTAATCATGTGATCAGTGTTCAATGACTATATTAGAAACGGTCAGAATTCATAATGGTATTTTAAAATCAAGAAAAATAAAACCAATGAATTTCACATTTCATATAACCATAAGAAGACATTTAATTAGATCAAGAGGAATTTTCATTAATAAAATTATGGGTCGTTACATAAACATAATTAAGTATGTCTTAATCATCACATACAAAAAATGTGAATTCCGTTGTCATGTATTCTCAAGAAAAATGGTCCAAACTAAAATTACCAGAAAAACATACATAATACATGAATTCATATTTAATATTGAAATAAAACAAATATAACTGGTTTTATTATTTAATTTTTTTATTACCTTCATCAAATAAAACATAATCCACTTTTACAATAAATTATTAATACATTCCATGTTTTTTGTAATAACCCATTGGTATTATATATATCAATAAACTCTTTATCCAAATTATATTATATAAATATCAAGAATATATTAAGGGTTATCATTCCATCAATAACATATTTTAGATGAATTTATACATTCCAATGAATCATTTTTCTTGTTAATTGATATCGTTCAACACATTCATTAAAATACTTAATTGAAAAAATTCATTAGTATAATCATTATACATTTCATAATAATTATAACCAGGATATCATTGGAAAATTACTCAAATAAAATAATTTTTGAATCCTAACACAAAGAAATTAATCATTCAACTTATTATATGGTAATAACATATTATTTTCCAATATTTATTTTCTAGTTTTCATGTATATTCCTAGATTATTGAGAATTTTTTTGTGTAGTTCCCTATAACATTAAAATTGAAGCAAAAAACATTGGAAAATATTTTATTTACCTTGTATTCACATGCATGGTTTCATATAACATCACATATGCATTGATCTCACATTACCTTTAGGAAAGAACAATGGCATTTCATTCCATAATTATCGTATTGGAAAAAACAATCTTTCCCTTCTTCTATTTATCAATATTTTTCTAGTTCATATTGTACTTATTTTTTTCCCTTCAAAGCCTCAATAATAAGAGGATTGTTACTCATTATTTTTATAACATGATGTTATGTCCTCATATATTTATAATGTGTGGGATACCATTTCCCATGGAAATATTGTCTTATTCCTATCAAAGATATGCTCATTCCAACTCTTTGTATTTTATGAATTGAATTCATTCCTATTCCCACTATTAGGTGTCGATTCTAAATGATATTAGTCCCTAGATTAGATCATATCACAATGAAACATAATTTATAATCCCAAAGAAGTGAAACACTTAACACGAAATAAACAATTTATGCATATCACATATCATAATCAGAAACATGGTTTCATTGTGGATATATTTATCTTAAAATCCATCATAATTATTTCTAAGGTAAATATGAACTATCCAACGAATATGCCACAAGAGTTTCACAGTAATTACATAGTAAGGATCTTTTTCATGTACTTGTTAACAATCGGGTCTAGAACAGTATTACATTTTTATATTTATTACCACTAGGAACATCTATGATAAAACTATAATGACCATTTAATTCTCATTGTCTTGAGAGTATAATAAGGTATTATATGGCCTTAGTTGACATCACCAGGATACTAAAGGCTTGAAATAAATGTTGAATCATTTAAAAGACTAGTGGGGGATGATATACCCCTTTAATGTTAATCTATAAACCAACCAACCATAACCCATTGTAACTATATGATTCATGGACAAAATAATGAAAATTCAAAAACTATTTTACACAAAAGTGAGCCCAAAAAAAGTTCTACAGCGGAAGACAACAACAAATCAACCAAACAATGAATGATAAATCGAAAATACATAAAAATAAACAAAATAATCTAGGATCCAACAGCTTTATGCTCTAACACCCCCAGAAGACTCAATAACTCGAGAAGTAGTGTTAAAAACCTACTGCACCATACATTTTTCCACGTCTCGGATGATGAAATCTGTAAAAGCATCAAAATAACAATTCTGTGCGAGTATAAAACTCAATAGTATTTCCCCAATTACATCCCCACTAACACCACTAGTATTTAAGAGTTAGAAACCTTTATATATAATTATTTATATAAAATAACTTCTGAAAATAGTTTATAACTAAATATAAACACATCTTGAAACAGTTTATAACATAATATAAAATAAAACCATGTTAATCAAATTTCAAGAAAAGAAATAATCCATGTAAAAATTTAGATAAATATTTAAAACAAATTCTAAAAACTACTTTGGAGAAGAAACAAACTGCACAGAATAACAACAAAAAATGCATGCATTGTTATGACAGTTACATATTCATAAGCGGATTCTCATCGATCTACCAAGTCATCACAAGGTAAATATTTCCAATGTTCCATTTAACATTACTCACTCGGAACATGATCATATTTCAACCATGCCCATTAATTCAAGTTGATACACACACAATGTTTTCAAAAAACTAAAACCAATTTTAAACAATTCCTCATGTTTCAATAAAAACACCCATTTATTGAAAACATTCCAACCATCCAATTTGAAATCATTAAATAATTTAAAAAACCCATATGTATACAAGAAAAATTCTAAAAAAAAATAAAAAAAATCCTAACAGATCTATTTTTTAAAATCACCATTAAAAATAAAAAACTAGGGTTCTTCAAAAAAACTTTCAATTATCCATTCTTTCCACCACTCGTCACTAATGAGGGTTTATAAATTTAATGCTGAAAAAAAAACAATTTAATTTTCATTGAAATTAAATTTAATTAATTCTATTCAATTGCATCTAGGGTTGATTATTGTGAATCTACCTTCCTCGCTCATTTCAACGAAAACAGACAAACGAAGAAGAATGCACAAGAATCTATGTCAAGATTCCAAGAAATCGCCCAAGATCTTCGCCCTCATCATGTAAAGCGCTACATATAACCTTATTTTTCATCAACACTCTTATATCTACCCACTTTTATCGAATATATATGAAAAATATAAGAAATTATGAGTATATCTATGAAACTGTGAAGAAAATGATGAAGAATGAGTTCTTACCGCAAAAAGTTTTCATCGATTCACCAAATAACGTGTTCAGATCACTTCCAGATTTATGGGAGAACCTCATATGGATTTGGGGGGGGGAATTGGTGTTAGGTTTTATTTGGATTAAAGAAGACCAAATATATCGTCAAACCAAATTAGATCCACAAAGATGAGGAATTAGTTTTGTACCTTGCACTGTTTGGCAACATGGTTGGGCCAAACTGTTTTCTGACCATACAACCTTTTTTTTAAAACCATACAAAGGTAATATAGAGTCTCCCCCAACTTCCCACATAATCCATAAATTTAATTAAATCTCCATGGAAGGGTTATATACCAGAAAATTGGGGTTTTACCTTTTCCCAACCATTGGTCTTTCCTTCATTGGAAAGATGAAAGTGATCGTTGCCCTGAAATAATTCTGGACATTGATCTTTCATCTCCTTCTCACATTCCCAAGCCTCCACCAAAATATGAAAATGCTTCCAAAAAAACCCATAAAAATTGATTCTTTTCCAATGGAATACATTATCTTCTATATCAACAATCTGCACTGGGATATGTACCAACAAATCATCTGACTTTATATTAACGTGATCCCATCTGATCACAATGTCAGGATCACGTTGATAATTTTTCAAATAAAGTACATGGATGACATTGTGAATGACATATGAACCATGGTGGAAATTCTATCCAATATTCTACCTCTCCAATCAATTCCACTATCTCAAAATTCCCAAATTATCAGGGAGGCAATTTTCCCTACTTCCCAAAATGATGATTTCCAATCCTTGGAGAGATCCTCAAGAACACATGATCACTCACCGTAAACACCAAGGGTGTTTTAAAATGATCCCCATATGATTTATAATGAGTCTAAGTCAAATCCATTATATTTTTGTTCAATTGGATCTTCTCTATCGTTATTTGGTCAAGGATCTACCAAACTAATGAGGTTTCACATGTTTACACCCAATACAGTGGAGAACAACAAGAACACCCATACAACACTTCGATGGGGGCCTTATGTATCGAATTCTGATAACTGTTATTGAATGATAACTCTACCAATGTCAAGTTCTCTTACCATGAACATCCAAAATCCATTACAGATGCTCGCAAGATTTCTTCCAATGTATGAATCGTCCTTTCAGATTTCTCATCTATCTGATGATGACACGCCGTACTCATAGTCAATAGAGTTCCAAGGACTTTCATTATGGATTTCCAAAAATGAGATGTGTACCTTTGATCCATATCTGAGACTATCAAAACCGGTATTCTATTCCTATGTACCACTTCTCATATATTTATTTTTGGATAGATCCTCCATCATATGAGTTTCATGGATAGGTATGAAAAACCCCAACTTGGTGTCCTATTCCATTATCCCCCATATGGTATAATGTTTCCGAAAAATTATAGGGAGACCTATAAAAAATCCATAGTTGTATTTTACCATTTCCACATTGTAATAGGTAAATACAGCAATATACATGCTGGGTACTAATGTTCAACTTAACTTATTGACAAGTTAAGAACATTGAAACAAACTCAACCAGTTTTGCTTCATAACATTCCACAAAAACTATTCCTTCAATGCATTATACATCTTATATAACTCTGAATACATAGACCATCTTGAATGGTAGTACACATGAAGTTGTTTTTCTTTACAAGCAACAGGTACTACCATCAAATCTCAAAACCACAAAACTACAAACCCCATCATGTTTCTAGAGCTCAATGGTCTCCCCACCATTATGTTTTGAACTCATATGAAAGAATTATACATCAGGTTCTTATGCCTCTTTAACCATTTTTACAGAATGAGGAACTACTAAAACTGATAATAGTACCACAACATAACCTTAGTTATCACATTCCACATGCTTATCAGTTATGACCTACATCAAAAACCACTCTTATGAAGCTACATTTTCCAACCGAGCACATGAAATATTAATTAATGAATCAGCCACCAAATTTCCTTTTCCCGGTGTATATATCAGGTCAAAGCTGAACATCTAGTGATACTCCATCCATCCCTATTTTCTCATATTTAGTACCTTTTGTGAGAAAATGTGCTTCAAGATCTTATGATCGGTGAATGCATTGAATTTCCCACCACAGAGATAGTGACGCCAAGTCTTTAACGCATGAATGGATGTAGCTAACTCCAAATCATGTGTAGGGTAATTATTCTCATTAAATCGAAAATGTTTTGAAATATAAGCAACCCCATGGTCTCCCTGCATGAGAACACATCCCACCCCAGATCCCAAAGCATCATAGTAGACCCTATAACTCTATCCTAGTTTTGGAAAAACCATGATAGGTGTCAATGTAAGATTCACTTTCAACTCTTGAAAAGACTTCAGTAATTATACACTCCACTAGAAAGGAACATTTCTCTTGTTAAATGATGTGATTAGCGACTCTAGTCAGGAAAAGTCACGAACAAAATAGAGATAATACCCAACAAGACCATGAAATCTACATATCTGGAAAACATTCTTTGGTATTTTCCAAAAGATAACTGCATCAATATTTTCATGATTCACTGAAAATTATTTTTCAGAAATCACATGGCCCAAAAATCATACTTTTTGTACCCAAAAGTCACACTTTGATAATTTGGCATACAAATAGTGATCTCTCAAAACCCCCAACACTGTTGCCAAGTGTTTCTCATGCTCAGTCTTGGTTCTTTGATACACTAATATGTCATCGATGAACACCAACAAAAACGAATCTTGATATCTCTGAAATATTTGATTCATTAACTCTATAAAGACCACTTGTGCATTCGTTACACTGAATGGAATTCCCACGTATTCATAGTGGCCATATCTTTTCATGAAATCTTTCATCAGAATATCTTCCTTTAAAACACACAAATGATGATATCCTGACTGCAATTAAATATTTGTGAACCATTGATATATCCTAAATTAATAAAACAGATCATTAATGCATGGAAGTGGATATATGTTCTTTATTGTATCCTGGTTTAGCTTACAATAATTGACACACAAATGTAGAGATCTGTTGGATTTATTCACAAAATAGACTTGTGCTGCCCATAGAGATGTACATGGATCAATGTTACCTTTTATTTCAAGCTCCTCCAAAATTAATTTTATCTTCTTTAATTCTATTGGTTCCATCCTATGAGATGAATTGGAGATAGTACTAGTCCACAGTATGTGATCAATCATAAACTCAAATTCCCTTATAGGTGGAAACCCAGAAAAATGATCAGGAAACACACATGTAAATTGATCTAATATTTCTTAAAAACATTTTTCATTGATCTCTTCCATCAATGCCAAATAAAAAACTACCATTTGATAATAGATTATTCACACTATTGGTTATAACATGCTCACATCATCATTCCATACAACCCCCTCTCCTCTAATGAGGTGCTCATCGTCGTCCTCTGTGGTGAAACTAATTGTTCTTCTATAATAGTCGATGTGAGCCTTGAATGTTGTCATTCAATCCATTCCTAGGATTACATCAAGGTCATCTATCTCTAGCACTGAGAAATCCCATTTCTATTTAGCTCCATCAATAGTTATAGAACATGCATAACACACGAAGGCTCTATATTCTTCTTCACTAAGAGGGGTTTGATATTTTATCAAAAAATGCATCAGTTCAAGTTTCAAACTCATCAAATCAGTAGTACAAGAAGCAATAAAGGAAGGTCTAGCCTCATCATCCAGAGTCCCCTTCTCTCCTGCATATAGTAGCTTCATATTGGCACACTCCTATTTTTTTTCTGATAATGTTTCCCTTATAGAGGATTCATGGTTTTCCAAGAATCACCATAATAAACTCTGCACTATTGGAATCTCTGATTCAGGTGCCCCCTATGTTGAAGCATATGATGTCTGCAACACATGAGAAGTTTCTTTAGCACATGACCATGGAGCACTTTCATGATATCACTGAAGATGTACCATTTTGTGGAAGTTGTGGCATTGTCAAGGTTGTTCTATACAATCTTGCTTTATGTGGTCGAGTGAACCACACTAATATCATCATGTCTAGCCTATTGGTTTAGACGGTAGATTTACTAATCCAATATTTTAAATATGATTCCCATTGCCCCGATAGAAATAGGTTTCCCTATTCATTTTTCTTCCAGTAGTTAAGTTCCCACCATTTCTTGTCTGTATCATCATTCTTCCTCCTTCCATTGCTCCTGCAATATTCCTCTCAGCCACTAAACCCATGTTTACCATGTCCTTATAATTTTTCATATAAAGTATCGCATTGTTTGAGTGAATCTCTTATCTGAGTCCCAACACAATTATGTGGTCATTCTGGCTACAACATTATGAAACTTAGAGTGAAAATTGAATTAAATTCATAAATTTAGATGAATAATTAGTAACAGAGAGATTCTCGTGCTTCATGATGAAAAAATCTGTTGTTCCCTGGATTCTGAAAGTGTGAGTGTATAATTTTTTAGTAAACAATTCTAAAAAATCTTCCCAACTCTTACCTCGATCTTATATAGATTTCAATTCAAAATCCCACCACTGGCATGCATGATCCTCCAGCATACAAGTTTCTAGTTTAACCTTCATGACTTCTAGTGTACCAATGAACTCAATGATTTGACTCATCCTATTCATCCAACCCTATACTGGTTTCGAATCACCTCAAATTATGGTTAGATTTTTCTTCTAAAATGGATGGAGTGGTCCACTTGTCATGACTCCTCCCTTCGGTTCCCTGTATCCACTGTTTGGAATATTTAAAATATACTTATAACCAGGTGTTTGTTAACCCATGTCTAAGGTGAAACCTCATTTCAGCAGCTTCCTCCTCTTAGTTTCTATGCCACCTACCGGGTTCCATTTTCTAAACAAAAAACACATTCTATAAGTATCTCTCTTCTATAATTTTTTTAAATTGGAATGAAAAATTATATAACATAAATATCACAAAATGTCTTACAAAGTATAACCATTTTAAAAAAAACCACTCTTTCTTTTGAAAATCAAAAACATTTTCAAAATAAATTAACAATTTCATTTTCAATTCCTTTATTTCGAAAACAATATTCTTCATTTTTTTAAAAAGTAAAACCATGCTCCGAATCATATATCACTACTCAAAATGAGATTTTTATTCTTAGTGGGATGTAATTTACCTAAAATTAAGGTAATGATGTTCTCATTGGCTAAACCCATGACAATGAGACACTACTATCCTACTAGAGTTTCAAAAACACTTATGTATCGAACTCCCTAGTATCTTGAAGTTCAGAAAAAAAAGGTTGCTATGCCTTTTTATGCTCTTCATTTCATGTCTCAAAAAAACTAATCCTTTCTAGGAATACCATACAAGTAATATAAATGAATTATTTCAACTCTAGGACTAGGAAAACCCAAGACTACTTGTTCCATAAACAAGGGACCAAGCTGATACCATTTGTAATGACCCGCTAATTTTCATTGGATTTAGTGTACAACAATTCCTTACTAGTCCTTAGGAAACATCCCCAAGATTCCAAATGCAGGAAATAAATGATAAAGGGTTTTAAAGACTAGTGTGGGATTATTTACCCTTTTAAAGATAAACTATAAACCGACCAACAAGATCCCACAGTAGATATATGATGCATGAACAAAATAATGACAATTCAAAAAATATTTTATACCAAAGTGAGACCAGAAAAGTGCTATAACAGAAGAAAACTTGAAATAAACCTAACCGTGGAAGATAAATTAACAAGACACCAAAATAAAAGAAAATACTCTAGGATCTATTGGATCCATGTTCCACCACCACCATAAAGCTTAATAACTCAAGAAGTTTTGTTAAAAACCAATTAAACCCTACCATTACCCACGTCACAAATGATGATATCTGTAAAAGCACCGTAGTTACAAAATATTAGTGAGTATAAAACATAGTATGTTTTCCCCTAATTAATTTCTTACTCATTCCTCTAGGATATAAGAGTTAGAAACATTTATATAAAATAGTTTATATAAAAAAATTTCTAAAAAAATTATAACAAAATAAAAACAATTCATGAAAAATATTATAACTAAATATAAACTAAAACCTTATGAACCAATTTTCCAGAAATCTATAATATAGTTAAAATTTCAAATAATTCTTATAAACTCTTTCTAAAAAATTTTTTAAAACCAACAAACTCTACACAACAACAACTACCAAAATTACATGCATCGTTATGATAGTTTCATACTAATGTATGGTTTCACGTCAATCTACCATGTCATCACAAGCTAATCATTTCTCATATTCCATTTAACCTTTTTAACCAAAAAAATGTCTTATTTTAACCATTCGTAATAATTTAATATTAAGAACACACCATGTTTTCCAAAAAACCAAAATCAATTTACAAAAATTTCACCCATTTCAATAAAAACACGTGTTTATTGAAAACATTTCAACCGTCCAATATCAAAACATTAAATCATTTAAACAACACATATATCTACTAGAAAAATTATATATAAATAAATTTTAAAAAATTATAGAACATCAATTATTTAAAAATCCCCCGTAAAAATAAAAAACTATGGTTTTTCACAAAAACTCCCAATATTCCATGTTTTCCAAAACCCGTCACTAAAGAGCATTTAAAAATTATACAGAATAAGAAGAAAAATTTAATTTGAATCAGAAACTATATTTTAATGCATGATAATAAATTCCAATAAGGGGATATGAGATTGAATTCACCTAACTCGCTCGTTTCAATGAAAACCGACAACAGATGAAGAACACTCAAGAATCCGGGTAAAGATTCCTAGAAAATGCACAAGATATTCTCCCCATTCATGAACAACACTAGATATAACCTTATTTTTCCTAAAAACGCTTAGATATTATAAGGACGTGACATTATTACATAGATAATCTTGAATTTAGTCCAGAAAAAACATCCTTTTACATTGAGGGTCATTTCATGTTTAGAGTTTTAAAGAATAGGACAATACATTCATAACATTACACATTATTACAGAGCAGATACCATAAAAATAGTTTTCATTTTCTTCAAAATATAAAACATTAAAACTTAAAATAGGACTCCTTGACAATTCTTCAACATTTAACATGGCTTCTTTCCTTGTATTACACATCCATTAACCTGTGGAAATCAATTAGAAACTTGGTATGACCACAAAATCTTATTAAGGGATGGAAAAGAAGGAAATATCACATTAGTCCATGATTACTCAAAACATATGAAATCATTTTCAAAAGATATTCCTGTCACCCATATATATATACTTTTTGTAACATAAGATTTACACAAGATCCACCCAAAACATGAGAAAATAAACACAAACATAAATGTATCTTAGTGCATTACGTACATAATCATTTAACTATTCTTGGATACCTTATAATCTGTAACCCTCACTGCTACCTTACTTTGTGTAACCATCGTAGTTACACTTGGAGTAACCATACGACCGACCTCCAACATACACATACCCAATGAATTGGAGGGAGATATAGGTCCCACCCTTCATCATAAATAATTTCCAATAACCAAAATATAATCATACAACATGAATAATTCCATAAAAACATTACATTGTAATTTCGTAAAACCGAATTTAAAAGATGTATTTTTAAAGAAAAGCCCCTTATAAATATTATAAAGTTGAAGATATACTTAATAGAGTGGATGTATTATGTATATATACTATAAATACCCATAATAAGAAATAATATAAACATAAACCATCACACATTCAATTTAAATAGCACATAAATAATGAAGTAGAAGGTTAACCCAAAGAATGGAAATCGGGTTAAGAATTCACTTACCTCGGGTTTTTCTTACTTCCAAATTGTTTAAAACTCCTGTATAATGGTTAAAAGTGTATTATTAAAATTTTATAGAAACATTTTAATGTTTATAACATCTTATATTGTCATTTAATAACATCATTTTACCCTTTAATTCTTAGTATTTTGCCTCTTTCACTGTTTTTGGGTGAGTTCTTTACATGATTTCCAAGTTTGGTTCATGATGGATGATCTAGTTGATTGGGAGTGAAACTCTAGAATTGGAATTGAAAGGTATTTACTTATTTCCAGTACCATAATTTATACCATTTAGCTTTTTGATGTTTAATATGAGGATGATTCATAAGATAAAACATTAATTATGTTCATTTATATCATTTTAGTGGCTCTTTGATAATAACGACCTCATATCATTTTATAAATTAAAACCATGTGTTGAAAAGAATTCCCAAGAAATTTTATGAGACATAATAAATATATTATAACCTGGTTCAATCATTAAATTTTTTCATGACCAGACTTTGAGTATTTAATGAAAAATGAAACCACATCGTCCACGATGTCGGTAATTCGACACATCATGGACAATGTTTTTAATTCTTTGAATAAGTGGGAGAGGAGAAGAAATATGATGATAAATTTTCCAGGAACATGATAACATCCCGATTATACCTTATTCTGGAGATTTCATGGATCTTTGATAAGATGGGGTGAGGAAAGAAGAAAAAGGAATCATGAAATAAAAGGACACCTGAAAACTTTCTCACACAAATTCGGCAGCTTAACAACATCTCTTAAAATTTCATAAAAAATAGTTTGATGAGAGAAAGATAATATCTCATAACTAATACATAATATTGACAGTTAGGGGGGATATTTAATGAAATATCCTAACATAATCCAAAGGTAAATGAAGAGAGTAACATATTATGAATGAAAAGAATGAAAAAAAGAGGATATTTTCCTCTTGATATCTTCTCTTTAAGATCCTTCTTAAGGGTTGTAGTTTTGGTCTTTTGGGGATACCAGTAATAATAAGACGTGGGGAAGATCCTTCGAAGTAGTTTTGGGTATAACATAGGCATGGATCAAGGCTTGAGAGGTGTGTGAAGAAGGAGGGGTTGAGGGTGGTATTTATAGTGGAGGAGAGGGGGTATTTTTCATTATTTTAATCATTATTATAATATTTTTTCCCAAGATTATGAATAGGATTAGGTCATGTGACCTAAAATAGTAATAATGGCATATGAGTTCGAACCAAGGTTCCTTGAATCATGTATGATGTCATAAATAGTGTATTTTATTGATAATTCGATTATACGGTATTTTATCGTATTTTACTATTCACAGAAAAATCAAGAATTTTAGAAAAAACCAAAAATTTACCCTAACCATTTATCAAAATGTAGAATTCAAAAATGAAGTCCATTTTTTGAAAATAATTTTCTAAATACTATTAATTTAATTCATAAATAAAATCATACTTAATTCAAAAATTAACAATTCTAATTCTATAACTACTTCTATATTATGATGAAAAATTAACCAATGTGTTATTATCTTAAAGACTTAAGAAAATAGAATAATAATAAAATTTTCTATTCATTAGTTTCATGTTACTATTCGTATTACTATTCATAAGGGTATGTTTCTATTCACCAAAAAAACAAGTTGGTTCCAATAGACTCTAAATAACATACTGAACACAATTGTAGATGACAGTTTCTTGAAATTAAAAACATATAAGTGGAAAATTTATGTTTTAAAGGCTAGATAAAAATATCTATATAAAAAAAGTTCCATGCATTTCTATTTATTTTTAGAAAAACATGGGGTGTTACATTATCCCCACCTTCTAGAAATTGCGTCCTCGCTATTTTATTTACTTATTAAACAAATGAGGATACTTTTCTGTCATATCATTTTCATGAATCCCATGTTTCTTCTTCAAGAATGTGGTTTCTCCACACAACCATTAGCTGGTGGATTACCCTATTCCGTAATACATGATCCCTTCGATCTAGAATCTGAACTGGTTTCTCTTTATAAGAAAGGTTCTCTTCTAGCTAAACTTTTTATGGGCTCAAGACATGCGATGAATCTGGAACATACTTTCTCAACATTGAAGCATGAAAAAAACGATGTACCTAAAACAAGCTCGGAGGCAATGCTACGTGGTATGAAACTATTCCAACTTTCTCTAAGATTTCAAAAGGACCGATGAACTATGGACCTAGCTTCTCATTCTTACTGAAACACGCCACACTATTCTAATGAGAGATTTTAAGGAAAAATGGTCACCTACCATGAACGAGAAGTCTTTCCTTCTGTTATCTGTATAACATTTCTATCTGCTCTGACCTGTCCTCATGGGCTGCTGGATCATCCTCACTTTCTCATCCACTTCTTCTACTAATTCTGGTCCCATCTACTTTCATTCACCGACTTCATCCCAAAACACTGGAGTCCGACACTACATCCCATACATAGCCTCAAATGGTTCCATCTGAATACTAGAATAAAAACTATTATTATAAAAAAAAACTAAACGAAAGAAATATGTTGATCCCAACTTCCCTGATAGTCCATTGAACAAGATCAAATCATATCTTTCAAAGTTTTAATCATTCAATCCAACTGCCTATCTGATTGAGGATGACAATTTGTACTGAAATTTACCTCTGTTCCCAATGACTTCTGATGTCCCTTCCAAAAGTTAGAAGTGTACCTGGGTTCTCGGTTAGATACAGTGGAAAGAGGAACTCCATTGATGTACAATCGAGAATGCTGATCCAAATTCATTGTATCTCGAATATAAAAATATGTGTAGACATTGTTAGCCGACCAACAATAACCCAAATCACATTGTCACTATGAGATGTCTTTGTTAGTCCCCCCACAATGTCTATTGATACATTCTCTCATTTCCACTCTAGCATTGGAAAAGGGTGGAACATCCCCTTCGGTAACTGCCGCTCTACTTTAACCTATTGACACGTCAAACATTTCATGGTAAAATTAACAACATCTCTTTTCATTTCATCTCATTATTAATACTCGTGATGGTCTCTATACATCTTAGTACTTCCAAGATGAACTTAAAATGGAGAACTATGAGCTTCACACAATAAATCTTTCTTCAAATGAGAATCACTAGGCACACACAACCTTTTTACAAATCTTAAAACACAATCTTTATCAAGGTTAAATTATAGCAACATACCCATTATAACCAATTCTACCTTTTTCTATAGCTTAGAGTCTTCCTTCTATGCTTTCCTAATTCTGTCTAACAATGAAGACTGCACTGAAACCTGAAACAAAAAAGAGGTATTCCCTACACCAATAACTTCTAAGACAAAATCCATCAAATCATTAATCAAGGGATCATGTTCCACACATAACATGGTTAATGATGCATGATGTTTCCATCTTAAGGCATCCGCCACTTTGTTTTCTTTTCCATGATGGTAAATGATCATGCAGTCATAATCCTTTATCAGTTCAAGCCATCTTCTCTGCATCATATTTAATTTCTTCTAAGTGAATATATACTGTAGACTTTTATGGTAAGTATATATTTGGAATTTGGATTCGTATAGATGATGCCTCTTTGTTTTCAAATAAAAAAACCACAGCTACCAATTCCAAATCATGTGTGGGATAATTTAGCTCACGAGGATTAAGTTGTCTCAAAGCATAGGCAATTACCTGACCATTCTGCATCAAAACATAACCAAGTCCCTTCAAAGAATCATCACTATAGATGACATACTCACCATTTCGGGAAGGTAAGGCCAAAACTAGAGCATTCACCAATATCTTCTTCATTTTCTGAAAAAAAAAACATCACATTCCTCTATCCAAACAAATTTAACCCCTTTCCTTGTTAACATAGTTATTGGGCTAGATAACTGTGCAAAGTTCTTAACAAACTGTCAGTAATATCTTGCCAACCAAAAAAAAACTACGAATCTCTGTAACGTTTTTGGGTCTTGGCCATTCATCAAGTACTTTCATTTTGGCTGGATCAACTATTATTCCATCATTATTTACAATGTTCCCAAGAAAATGAATTTTTTGCAACCAAAAATTAAACTTGCTGAATTTTCCAAATAGTTTTTTTTCTTTTAATGTTTGAAAAACAACCCTTAGATTTATTTCCTCCTCCTATTTATTTTTAGAAAATACCGGAATGTCATCAATAAATACAACCAAAAATGTATCCAAGAACTCATAAAATACTATATTCATAAGATTTATTAATATAACAGGTGAATTAGTTAATCCAAATGGTATAACAGCAAATTAATAATTCCCATATCTAGTATGAAAGATTGTTTTCAAGAAGTCATACTTTTCACCTTCATCTGATGGTATCCGGATCTCAAATAAATCTTGGAAAAGTACTGAGATCCCTAGATCTGATCAAACAAGTCATCAATATGAGGCAAAGGATAACTATTTTTAACAGTGATGTTATTCAAAGCTCTATAATCAATGCAAATTCTCCTAGAACCATGTTTCATTTTAACAAAAAAAAATGGGGGCTTCCCATGGTGAAGTGCTAGGACAATTGAATCCTTTTTCAAGAAAATCCTACAACTATTTTTTCAATTCAAGAACTTCTGTTGGAGCCATATGATAAGGTGGTTTTGAAATTGTCTTAGTATCAGGAACTAAGTCAATTGTGAATCCGACTTGTCGATCAGGTATGACATTGGGTAACTAATCTGGAAAAATAGAAAGGTATTCATTTACCACTGGCACATCATTAATTTGAATAGTTCCCTTGTTTTCCACAATATGAGCAAGATAACTTTCATTTCCATCTTTAAATAGTTTCTCAGATTCTTGATATGTTATCAATTTTATGGGTTCATTATTGTATATAAACTGAAAATCTTTCTGAAAAACAACTTCATTATATCTATATTAAATTTTAGCATGAAAATTAGAAAGCCAGTCCATTCCCAGAATAACATCAAACATGAATAATGGTAAAACAACAAGGTTTGAAGGTAATGTCTTTCCACCGACCACAATAGAAAGATTCTTATAATTCCACTTTGCGATAACATTTCCCCATGTTGTTTTAACAACAAGTTCATGTCTCATTTGTTGAGGTGATATTTCAAATTTATTAGAAAATTTATCAGAGATGAAGGAATGTGTAGACCCCGTATCAAACAAAACTTTTGAAAAAAATGAGTGAATAAACAAAGTACCTAATAAAACTTCATTGGATGGACCGATATCTACTGACATAGTCGCAAAGGATCTCACTACAACTTTCTTCTTGTAGTGTGGCTTATTTGCATAATTCTGATCTCTCTTTGGGAAAGCATTTGCATAATAACCCATTTCACCACATTTAAAACACTTTATAGTCTTAGGATCATTTTCATTACAATCTCGAGCCATATGTTCAAACATAGCACATTTAAAACACTTCCCAATTTTTCTAAGACATTCCCAATGGTGATTATTTCCACACTTTTCACAAATTGGGAATTGGATTTTCTTACAATAATATTTATTTGGTTGATTCTTACCCATTGCTTGCCAACTGGACCTCCTCTTATATTTTTTTTCCAAAATGCACGTGAACATTAGAAAACGTTATCTCTACACTCTCATCACATTGGAAAAGTTTCTCATAACTTTTGAATTCATAGAAGGCCAACACCCTTCGATACATTGGCTTCAATAATGAGTAAAAGCGGTTTATTTTTCTATCAAGATCCAAAATAAGATTTGGGGGCATACCTCGCCAGTTGAGTAAAGTTCCCTTCATAAACAGACACTGAATCCCCCTCCTTCTATTTCAATTCAAGGAATTTCGTTTCTATCATAATTCACACCACCTTAGGAAAATATTTTTCAATGAAAATACTTTTAAGTTCATCCCACTCTAAGGCATCAAAATCCTATCTACCCCTAATATTCCTTACCATTGACCACCACTGATCAGCTTCCCCTTCAAAATGATAAATGGAAAGACTTACCTTTTGATTTTCTGAACATCCTATAACATCGAATATCTTTTCAAGGGCTTTGATCCATCCTTCAGCTGCTACTAGGTCAGATGATCCATTGAATGCATGAGGAAGTTGTCTCATAAAATGTTACACTACTGTCATGTTCTGTTGTGGTTCCTCAATTGGTTATCTTGCATGGATGCAACCACCATTTATTTCCTGAGTTATCTAAGACATTACTGTCCCAAACTGCTCAGTTCCAATCCCTACCATTCTAGGCTGTAGTTCAGGAAGGATGTCATTTTGTCGGTGCATCTCCTCTTCAGCATCGTTGTTCCTTCTACAGACAACCATTCTTAACAGACATGTCTTAGATGAATCAAAATGGTAATATTTAAATGCTATAACATTTCAAATTAAACATAGAGTGAAAAACATTTATGGTATTCTATTTACATCACCCTAACCCCTAAAGTCATTTAAACTATCCTCTGATACCAACTATAAGGACCCGACCTTATTACATATATAATCATGAATTTAGATAAGAAAAAACAACCTTTTATATTGAGGATATCTTCAAGTTTATATATTTTGAGAATTAGGAAAATACATTCAGAACATTACACATTATTACAGAGTGGATACCATAAAAACAGTTTCTATTTTTTTCAAAATATAAAAAATTAAAACATTAAACAAGACTCCTTGACAATTCTTCATAATTTAACATGGCTTCCTTCTTTGTCATACACATCCATTAACATGTGAAAATAATTTAAAAATTTTGGATGATCCCAAAAGCACAGTAAGAGATGAAAAATAAGGAAAGATCACATTAGTCCCTGATTACTCATAACGTATGAAATCATTTTCAAAATACATTCTTATCACCTATATATACTTAATTTGTGTAACATGATATTTAAACAAGATCCACACAAAAAAATGAGAACATAAACATAATAATAAATGTATCATGGGGCATTACTTACATAATCTTGTAACCATTATTGGCTACCTTACAATCTATAACCCTCGCGGCTACCTTACTTTGTGTAACCATCGAAGTTACACTTGGAGTAACCATACAGTCGACCTCCAACATACACATAACCGATGCATTGGAGGGAGATATAGGTCCCACCCTTCATCATAAATAATTCCCAAGAGCCAAAACATATTAATAAAACATTAATAATTCCATAAAAATATTACTTTGGAATTTCGTAAAACCGAATTTAAAAATTGGATTTTTAAATAAAATCCCCTTATAAGTATCACAAAATTGGAGAGAGACTTAATAGAGAGGATGGAATATGTATATATACTGTAAATACACATAATAAAACAAAATATAAACATAAAACATCACACCAAAAATGTAAATAGCACATTAATAATGAAGTAGAAGGTTTACCCAAAGAATGGAAATCAGGTTACGAATTCCCTTACCTCGGGTTTTCCTTACTTCCAACATGTTTAAACCTCCTGTATAATGGTTCAAAGAGAGTTATTAATATTTTACCGAAACATGTTAGTTTTGATAACATCTTATGTGATCATTTAATAACATCATTTCACCCTTTAATTGATAGTATTTTCCCTCTTGCACTGTTTATGGTTGTGTTCTTTACATGATTTCCAAGTTTGGTTCATGGTGGATGTTCTTTTTGATTGGAAGTGAAAATCCAGAATTTGAATGGAAATTTATTTACTTATTTCCTGTACAATAATTTATATCATTTTTCTTTTTGATTCATAATATGAGGATTATTCATAAGTTAAAACTTTAATGAGGTTCGTTTAGATCATTTTGTGGTTCCTTGATAATAACGACCTCATTTCATTTTATAAATTAAAACCTTTTGTTAAAATGAATTCTAGAACCATTGATGAGAAATAATACATATATTATAGCCTATTTCATCCATTAATATGGTTTCATGGCCAAAATTGAAGGATTTAATGAAAATTTAAATCACATTATCCACGATGCCAGTAATTCGACACATAATGGACAATGTTTTTAATTCTTTGGATATGTGGGAGAGGAGAAGAACAGTGATGATGAATTTTCCTTGAACATTAAAACATCTATAATATAGATTATTTTGGATATTTCATGCCTCTTGGATAAGTGTGGGTGAGTAAATAAGAAAAAGGAATCATGAAATAAAAGAAAACTTGAGAAATTTTTCATGAAAATTCGGCATCCTAACGTCGTCTCTTAAAATTTCATAAAAAATAGTTTGATGAGAGAAAGGGAATATCTCATCACTCATACATAATATGGACAGTAAATGGGGATATGTAATGAAAGATACCAACATAATACATGTAGAGACCCGAAGCCTAACGTACATGAACATTACATTACTTTTGCGGAATACTTAATACATAACAAAAATACACACACAAGGATCGTAATAGTTTAGTGTCTTTGGAAACTCGGAACGTAATCTTCTAATCCTGGTGAAAGATCTTCAAAATATCCCACAAAGATCTTCATTTTTTTTACCTAAAACCTATCTTTATATCCTGGGGAAAAGAAAACATAAAAGGGTGAGCTCAAATGCTCAGTAAGGGTAAACAAAAGAAAATCAATCACATCACATTCATTAGAACATAACTCTTGGAAATCTTAACCTGCAAAAGAGAGCATAATTTCATAACATGGGATAAATCATAGTAGTGAAATGAAATCATAACTTAAAACATTACTCATTGTGGCATACACACATAATCATAGAGAATCATTTCTTGTTAGTCATGACTCATTGCCAAGACTATCTTAGTGGACAAAGTCCCTTTCTGAATCGAGTAATCCTCGTTTCAGTCCTGTTTCACTGAACCGGTATAACCTACCATTCCAGCCATGTCTATCTCATGAGATATAAAATCTTTACCCAATGCATTGGAGGGAGATATAGGTCCCACCCATCTCTTAATGAATCTTTTCTTATGTGTGCCACAAAATCATAAATCATACATCATTGCATAACCCATGTAATAAAAATGGGATTCTTAAACAACATGACATCATAAAACCATTCATATAAGATAAAGGAATTCATAAACATAATTCCATCACAACATAGTCAAATCAATGTAAAAATATGGATATAAACAGAACCCTTTATTATCTTATATGGAAAATAATTTTGATAAAACACTTGAATTGAATTCTTGAGGAAATATCCTTTCTTCATCAAAATCAATTTCTTTTCACAAAACATCATGCAATTGTAAAAGAAAGAGATTTTATTGAAAATAGTCATGAAATCTTTTAGAGCAAGCTTCATGAAAATAAGTCTTTATAAAACAGTATAAATCCGTTCGTGCCGTATAAGTTAAAAAAAACATTCTTCGTACTTTTGTCGGAAAAGTCAAAAAGTACCTCATACGGAAAAACGACAAAAGATTCCTTACATATTCTTTACTAAAAACTCACCTAAGGGTAAAATTGGATTTAAACTATTTCAAGTGGATGGAATCAATATTACATATTGAGGGAACATGGATGTGGATGATAAAATACACCCCAGTAAATACTTACGAATAAACAATCTCGGATAAAAATGAGATTGTGATATTTCCCTTACCTTAGGTCCGACTTGCTTTGTATGTGTCCGAACCTCCTGTATAATGATTTAAATCATGTTATTGACTTATTACAGAATCATATTCATTGTTATGATATCATATATGGTTCACTTATGACATTATATTACCCGTTCTTTTGTAAATTCCATGTTAAAGAAGCGTTTTGGGTAAAATCGTTTCATTTATCATAGGTGTTTTGACTTGTTGTTCTTGACATCATTATTACTTATATCATGATTTACTTACTTCCAGAATATAAAATATGATTTATATATCATATATATTCAGTATATATATATATATATATAATAGGTAGATAAATAAAATGAAAAACACCGTTCATGGAGACGGTAGTCCGTACGTACGCATGAACGCTGTTTTCCTTTCCTTATTGTCTTGAAATGGAAGTAAGTAGATGACATACATATGTATATATATACATAAATCCAGTAGCTTTATAATGTCATATATTTCATTATTATTTCTTATATATACATTATAATCATTCTTAAATGGTTAACATGGAGAATGAATCTCATCGCATCGTGGAGACGGTATTCCGTACGTACGCACGAGCGATGATATCATTTCTATAAATATTGAATTGAATTGGAGGGTATTATACAATATATCAAAATCAATATGATGTTGTAATAACTATGTATATTTATTCTTTACACCATTATACCCATCCATGTAAGGTGGTGGTGGAAAATAGATTACACCACGGCGTGGAGACGGTATTCCGTACGTACGCACGCGCGGTGATTTCTTTTTCCGTAGGATGGATAGATGGTGAAATAGGGTTGTTTCATACATATAATAACATATCAGTATATGAGTGATACTGATGTTATTACTTCATAATGAAACAACCTAAGAAGAAGAAGTGGAAGAAGAAATAAAGATGAAAGAATTGGTAACGGTAATTACCTCTTCTTTGAAGTGCCTCTTTGAGACCTCCTCTTAGGGAACTAAAATTGGTCTTTGAGGAAGACCAGAACCTCTAGGATGTTGCTAGGGAAGTGGAGAGGATAAATTGGCAGGGGTTGGCCGAGCTTGAGTGCTCAAATTGGTGTGAGGAGGAGGGGGAGGAGGTGTCCTTTTATAGGGGAGGAGAGGGGCACCTTAGGAATATCTCAAAATATTATTTTATATTAAAGTCAAAATCGGTTTATAATGGTTCCAAAGGGTCTTATTTCGAAGATAAAGTGGGGATGGGTCGAAATCCTATCAAACAATAGGATTTAGACAAGTTTAGGATATTATTTTAACCTTATCAATTAGATTTAACTCTAAGTTAAATAATTTAACTTTTACCGTGTCTTTTTGTTTTCTTTCACTATATAGTTAATAAACTTACTATAACATGCCAAACGAACCCCAAATTGTATATTATTAATACATATATCCTTATATAAGTCATTTGGCCGAACTTTAGATTTTTAGGAATAAAAGAACAATTAATAATATAATATTTGATTTAAAAACTATTTTGTGTCAATTTTGACACTATTTGATATATGATTTTTGTGAAAGTCATAACAGAATTATATGTTCGAACCAAGTTGATTAAATCAACACTAATATATCATAGTAACCTAGAAAATTAGTGTAATTCATAAAAACTCTTAAATTACATTTATTTTGGTATTTATATTATCAATTATGTCAATATTTCATTAATAAGATAATTACTGAATCATCTTTGTGTCATAAATAAATTATATTATTTGATGTCTAAAAATTACAAATAAAATACCATCATGTAGGAAATCTTTTTAGCTTTCTAATTAATATTTATAGTCGAATTTATCTTATGTATAACCCCATATTAAAAATTATTTACTTATTAAACTTTGATTTTAACTATTTTAACCCTTCTTTAAATAAATTAATAATAAATGTCCTAATCTAATCCAAGTGGGCCTAAATGGTCATATTTTATTCCTAAGTTTGTTTTTGGTCGAATTACACTTGTACAATGTGTTAGGGTAATATTAATATCATATTTACCCTTAGTTACCCTATTTACTATTAACCGTGGAAAAAAAAAGTAAAAAGTTACTATTCACCAAAAAAATTATTTTCATCTCATTGAACCACATTTTAGTCCTTGATATTAACCGTGTCTCTCGGATTTCCGAAATTCCATTCACAGAAGCGGTAAAATTATGTTTTATGCAAAATTCAGTTTTTAACCTACCACTTAGTAGTTTCACTATTCATCAAAAATTGACGTTTTTCAGAAAAATGTCAAAATTTCATCCCAAGCTATATTTCATATTCCGAATTCAAAAATGAAGTCTATTTTACCAAATTCATAACATAAAAGTTGCATTAATTAATTTTATAATTAAATCCCGCTGTTAAAACAAATAGCGTGTTTTTTAAGAAACAATATCTATCAAAAGATTGACACTTGTTTATGTCTAGTTTAAATGTGAAATTACATCCAATGACCAACATTGTATTAAATTGTAAAAATATATTCTAAATATACTTTAAAACCAGTCAAATTAATGATTTATCACTATTAATTATTTCGATTAAAAAAGTTGTTTTTGATTATAATTTAGTAATTTTCACTATTCATCAGAATATGAAAGTTATCCGAAAAGTACCAAAATTTCACCTTAGGCTAAATTCGATACTCCGAATCCAAAAATAAAGTTCATTTTGAAAAATAAGATTTACTGGATTTCAAAAAGTGGTTATTACTATTCATAACGGCTAGTTTTAATAATATTTTTATAGCATATCGTTGTTTAGTGAAACTCGGTATTGTGTACTACACACGCTATCGAGGAAGGTCACGATTGCGTGTAATGCAAGTCAAGTCAAGGATGTGTGTTGTGCAAGCTCCTTTTGGTGTAGCGTACAACACAAGACATTAATAAAATTAAAAAGAATATTTTTTTATAAAATCGTGGGCTGTTACATTCTACCCCCCTTAAAATGAATTTCGCCCTCGAAATTCGTCGGGGTTATAAATGGTTTACTATTTGAAAGTTTCTTTAATAGAAACCCACATCGTAAAAGGGAATACCGAAACTTGGCTTTAAAAACTAAAGTATGAAATGTAACGATTACCCAAATAAACTAATCACTGGGTTTCCACATAGGTGAAAATATGGATATAGAAGAGAAATCTAACCATCATGTTCTGATGGAGAGTGGTAGAGAACATGGCTATGGAAAATCCAGTAATCACAAATCCATAAATTTGTGACGATCTAAGGTATCATCTGATTCATCAGGTATAAGATCACTAGGACAACATTTTTGGTTTTCAAGATCATTTCCCTAAAGTTGAAAATTTGAATTAGAATAAATACTTACATTATTTTGATACAATATAACTGTTGTTCGTGCCTTGAACAATTTCCACTTCATCTCTTAAATAAATGAAGTTGAATTTGTTATTCGTGAAGTGTTAGCAGATCATGTGATAGAATGACAGGTCATTCCATCTGTCTCAAACAAAAAGTAAGAAAAAGTTATTAAATATACATAAGTCATTCTATAGTGAGATTAATCATATATAGTTCCTAAAATGGACTTATACTTCATATATCATACTGCTTAATATAATAAAACTAGTTTCTACTAAACAGGGACTTCCTGTAGGCCAGTGGTAGGCGATAAAGGCCAGTCGCACTTTGGTTGTGGGTTCGATTCCTACAGCCTTGTCCGAAGCGATGGGCCGTCGCCCGTCCTGCAGGTTTTCCTTTTTCTAAAACTACATTACTATAACATCCCATCAATAATATCGAAAAAAATTCTATCCTTAAACAATACTAACTTATGTCCAACATAATCCATTCCAAACTTTAGGCTTATCCATAATACTGCAGTCCACTCTCATAAAATAGTGACAACGATTACCATAGATTTAATACTGTCGTTGATCCCCACATATCATAAGATATGTCTTGTTGGTCACATTCCAAACATTCAAAGTCCTTAATCGTGTATTCTCTTGAATACCTTAGTGAAAACATGAGTGCAGTTAAAAGTTAACACTTTCCACATACTAAAATCCTCAAAATTCTATATACTCAAACCATGATATCACTTAGTCCTTATATCAATCATGAGCTCATGAATACTATTAAACATTTCATTTTCTCGTCTTCATTATGCGCATATCATTTTATTTCCAAAAAATATCTCAATCACTTTGAATACCACATCAATAAATATTGCAATACTCAATGATACAACATTATTTTGGAATCCCATTACATAAAAACTTAATCATTCCACCACATCGTTGTCATATTCAACATTGCCAATAGTGATCGCATGTGATTTCCCTTTGTCCATTGCCTTCAGTGGTTGCTCATGTTGATCATCACTAACCCTTGGATTAGGTCAATTATTAGCATAATGCCCCATTTCCTTGCACTTGAAGCATTGAAGTGTTGGCGGTGCGTTCTCTGCAGTGTTTGCTTTATTCACATCATTAGAAACCCTTTTTCCATTACTTCGACACTCAGCTGCTCGATGACCTTCTTTTCCACACTTAAAACATTTTCTAGTCCCCTTTAGACAATCTCCACCATGCTTCTTTCCACACTTTGTGCATAAGGAAACATTCATCTTCTTTTCACCATTATTCTGAGATTTCTCCTTGAACTCCATCTTTCGTTTCTTGTCAAAACCATGAGATGGATATGTAACACCAACTTCCATTTCTACCTTGATAGCACAACGCACAATTTTTTCATAGCTACTGAAGTCTCTTATAGCTAATGCCCTTCGAAGACTTGGTTTTAAGCCACAGAAAAATCGATCAACTTTACTTTCATGTTGGATGATAATTCCAGAAGCATACCTTGCAAGTCTTGTAAAATTTGCTTCATAGGTACCAACAGATTCATCGTCCCTTTGCTTCAGTTCAAGAAACTCTTTCTCCATCTTTGTTCGAAGAATACGAGGGAAGTACTTACTGAAAAATAAGTTCTTGAACTCGTCCCATTCCATGGACTCAATTTCATCTCTTGGCCTCGTATTCTTGATAAGATTCCACCATTGATCAGCTTCACCTTCCAAACGATATACTGCTAAGATGACTTTATCATGTTCAGAACATTGAAGAACTGAAAATATCTATTCAGTAGTACTGATCCATTGTTCAGCAACTAATGGATCAGTAGACCCACTGAAAGAAGGTGGACGCTGCCTCATGAAGGATTCAACAGAATGTTGCTCCTTCCTTTGCTCGTATGGAAGTCCTGCATGATTCATAGCTTGAGAAAGTTGTGTGAGCATGGCTACAAGATTTTGTATTCCAGCTCCTATATCGTTTGGTTGCTCAGGGGAACAATCATTGCATTGCCCATCACATTCCGTATTAACACGGTTCCTTCGGGTTCCAGCCATCGTCTAAAACCCCAAAAGAATAGTGTGAGAGGCAAAAATCATGCTAGGGAAAACAACATAATAAAGGGTTAGTACCCTCAATATCTAACATCTTAGGTTAAATTCGAAGATCATTAGCGCAATTCTAGGACTATAACCTATACGTATACTTAACCTTAGAGACATCCCTAGACATACCTTAGAAATATCTCTAGGGATCTCACTAAAGTTCTCGTATCCTAGTTTCCAAAGGTTGACTAAACCTTTCCTCTGATACCAACTGTAGAGACCCGAAGCCTAACGTACATGAACATTACATTACTTTTTCGGAATACATAATACATAACAAAAATACACACACAAGGATCGTAATAGTTTAGTGTCTTTGGAAACTCGGAACGTAATCTTCTAATCCTGGTGAAAGATCTTCAAAATATCCCACAAAGATCTTCCTTTTTTTTACCTAAAACCTTTCTTTATATCCAGGGGAAAAGAAAACATAAAATGGTGAGCTCAAATGCTCAGTAAGGGTAAACAAAAGAAAATCAATCACATCACATTCATTAGAACATAACTCTTGGAAATCTTAACCTGCAAAAGAGAGCATAATTTCATAACATGGGATAAATCATAGTAGTGAAATGAAATCATCACTTAAAACATTACTCATTGTGGCATACACACATAATCATAGAGAATCATTTCTTGTTAGTCAAGACTCATTGCAAAGACTATCTTAGTGGACAAAGTCCCTTTCTGAATCGAGTAATCCTCGTTTCAGTCCTGTTTCACTGAACCGGTATAACCTACCATTCCAGCCATGTCTATCTCATGAGATATAAAATCTTTACCCAATGCATTGGAGGGAGATATAGGTCCCACCCATCTCTTAATGAATCCTTTCTTATGTGTGCCACAAAATCATAAATCATACATCATTGCATAACCCATGTAATAAAAATGGGATTCTTAAACAACATGACATCATAAAACCATTCATATAAGATAAAGGAATTCATAAACATAATTCCATCACAACATAGTCAAATCAATGTAAAAATATGGATATAAACAGAACCCTTTATTATCTTATATGGAAAATAATTTTGATAAAACACTTGAATTGAATTCTTGAGGAAATATCCTTTCTTCTTCAAAATCAATTTCTTTTCACAAAACATCATGCAACTGTAAAAGAAAGAGATTTTATTGAAAATAGTCATGAAATCTTTTAGAGTAAGCTTCATGAAAATAAGTCTTTATAAAACAGTATAAATCCGTTCGTGCCGTATAAGTTAAAAAAAACATTCTTCGTACTTTTGTCGGAAAAGTCAAAAAGTACCTCGTACGGAAAAACGACAAAAGATTTCTTACATATTCTTTACTAATAACTCACCTAAGTGTAAAATTGGATTTAAACTATTTCAAGTGGATGGAAACAATATTACATATTGAGGGAACATGGATGTGGATGATAAAATACACCCCAGTAAATACTTACGAATAAACAATCTCGGATAAAAATGAGATTGTGATATTTCCCTTACCTTAGGTCCGACTTGCTTTGTAAGTGTCCGAACCTCCTGTATAATGATTTAAATCATGTTATTGACTTATTACAGAATCATATTCATTGTTATGATATCATATATGGTTCACTTATGACATTATATTACCCGTTCTTTTGTAAATTCCATGTTAAAGAAGCGTTTTGGGTAAAATCGTTTCATTTATCATAGGTGTTTTGACTTGTTGTTCTTGACATCATTATTACTTATATCATGATTTAATTACTTCCAGAATATAAAATATGATTTATATATCATATATATTCAGTATATATATATATATATAATAGGTAGATAAATAAAATGAAAAACACCGTTCATGGAGACGGTAGTCCGTACGTACGCATGAACGCTGTTTTCCTTTCCTTATTGTCTTGAAATGGAAGTAAGTAGATGACATACATATGTATATATATACATAAATCCAGTAGCTTTATAATGTCATATATTTCATTATTATTTCTTATATATACATTATAATCATTCTTAAATGGTTAACATGGAGAATGAATCTCATCGCGTCGTGGAGACGGTATTCCGTACGTACGCACGAGCGATGATATCATTTCTATAAATATTGAATTGAATTGGAGTGTATTATACAATATATCAGAATCAATATGATGTTGTAATAACTATGTATAGTTATTCTTTACACCATTATACCCATCCATGTAAGGTGGTGGTGGAAAATAGATTACACCACGGCGTGGAGACGGTATTCCGTACGTACGCACGCGCGGTGATTTCTTTTTCCGTAGGATGGATAGATGGTGAAATAGGGTTGTTTCATACTTATAATAACATATCAGTATATGAGTGATACTGATGTTATTACTTCATAATGAAACAACCTAAGAAGAAGAAGTGGAAGAAGAAATAAAGATGAATGAATTGGTAACGGTAATTACCTCTTCTTTGAAGTGCCACTTTGAGACCTCCTCTTAGGGCACTAAAATTGGTCTTTGAGGAAGACCAGAACCTCTAGGATGTTGCTAGGGAAGTGGAGAGGATAAATTGGCAGGGGTTGGCCGAGCTTGAGTGCTCAAATTGGTGTGAGGAGGAGGGGGAGGAGGTGTCCTTTTATAGGGGAGGAGAGGGGCACCTTAGGAATATCTCAAAATATTATTTTATATTAAAGTCAAAATCGGTTTATAATGGTTCCAAAGGGTCTTATTTCGAAGATAAAGTGGGGATGGGTCGAAATCCTATCAAAAAATAGGATTTAGACAAGTTTAGGGTATTATTTTAACCTTATCAATTAGATTTAACTCTAAGTTAAATAATTTAACTTTTACCGTGTCTTTTTGTTTTCTTTCACTATATGGTTAATAAACTTACTATAACATGCCAAACGAACCCCAAATTGTATATAATTAATACATATATCCTTATATAAGTCATTTGGCCGAACCTTAGATTTTTAGGAATAAAATAACAATTAATAATATAATATTTGATTTAAAAACTATTTTGTGTCAATTTTGACACTATTTGATATATGATTTTTGTGAAAGTCATAACAGAATTATATGTTCGAACCAAGTTGATTAAATCAACACTAATATATCATAGTAACTTAGAAAATTAGTGTAATTCATAAAAAGTCTTAAATTACATTTATTTTGGTATTTATATTATCAATTATGTCAATATTTCATTAATAAGATAATTACTGAATCATCTTTGTGTCATAAATAAATTATATTATTTGATGTCTAAAAATTACAAATAAAATACCATCATGTAGGAAATATTATTAGCTTTCTAATGAATATTTATAGTCGAATTTATCTTATGTATAACCCCATATTAAAAATTATTTACTTATTAAACATTGATTTTAACTATTTTAACCCTTCTTTAAATAAATTAATATTAAATGTCCTAATCTAATCCAAGTGGGCCTAAATGGTCATATTTTATTCCTAAGTTTGTTTTTGGTCGAATTACACTTGTACAATGTGTTAGGGTAATATTAATATCATATTTACCCTTAGTTACCCTATTTACTATTAACCGTGGTAAAAAAAAGTAAAAAGTTACTATTCACCCAAAAAATTATTTTCATCTCATTGAACCACATTTTAGTCCTTGATATTAACCGTGTCTCTCGGATTTCCGAAATTCCATTCACAGAAGCGGTAAAATTAAGTTTTATGCAAAATTCAGTTTTTAACCTTCCACTTAGTAGTTTCACTATTCATCAAAAATTGACGTTTTTCAGAAAAATGTCAAAATTTCATCCCAAGCTATATTTCATATTCCGAATTCAAAAATGAAGTCTATTTTACCAAATTCATAACATAAAATTTGCATTAATTAATTTTATAATTAAATCCCGCTGTTAAAACAAATAGCGTGTTTTTTAAGAAACAATATCTATCAAAAGATTGACACTTGTTTATGTCTAGTTTAAATGTGAAATTACATCCAATGACCAACATTGTATTAAATTGTAAAAATATATTCTAAATATACTTTAAAACCAGTCAAATTAATGATTTATCACTATTAATTATTTCGATTAAAAAAGTTGTTTTTGATTATAATTTAGTAATTTTCACTATTCATCAGAATATGAAAGTTATCCGAAAAGTACCAAAATTTCACCTTAGGCTAAATTCGATACTCCGAATCCAAAAATAAAGTTCATTTTGAAAAATAAGATTTACTGGATTTCAAAAAGTGGTTATTACTATTCATAACGGCTAGTTTTAATAATATTTTTATAGCATATCGTTGTTTAGTGAAACTCGGTATTGCGTACTACACACGCTATCGAGGAAGGTCGCGATTGCGTGTAATGCAAGTCAAGTCAAGGATGTGTGTTGTGCAAGCTCCTTTTGGTGTAGCGTACAACACAAGACATTAATAAAATTAAAAAGAATATTTTTTTATAAAATCTTGGGCTGTTACAATACAATGGTAAAAAAAGATAATAAAATAAAATGAAAAAAAGAATGAAAAAAGAGAGGATGATTACCTCTTGATCTCTTCTCCTTGAGATCCTTCTTATGGGATTTGGTTTTGGTCTTTTGGTGACACCAAATGCTCTATGACGTGGGTAAGAGCCTTGGGAGGAGTATTGGGAAGAACTTAGGCATGTATCAAGGCTTGAGATGTGTGGAAATATGTGGGGAGTGAGGGTGGTATTTATAGTGGAGGAGAGGGGGTATTTTTCATTATTCTAATAATTATTATAATATTTTTGCCCAAGATTTTGAATAGTTTTAGTTCATGTGACCTAAAATAGTAATAATGGAATTTTCATTTGAACCAAGTGGACTTTCATCACTTATGATGTCATAAATAGTGTATTTTATTGATAATTTGATTACACGGTATTTTATCGTATTTCACTATTCAACGAAAAAATCAAGAATTTCAGAAAAAACACAAAATTTTACCTTAAATATTTTTAGATTTGTAGAATTCAAAAATGAAGTCCATTTTTTAAAAAACTTTTCTAAATATTATTAATTAAATTTTTAAATAAATGTATACTTAATTCAAAAATTAACAATTCTAATTCTATAACTACTTCTATAGTATGATGAAAAATTAACCAAGATATTATTATCATAAATCCTTAAGTAGATAAAATAATAATAAAATTTACTATTCATTAGGGTCATGTTACTATTCTTATTATTATTCATAAGGGTATATTACTATTCACCAAAAAAACATGTTGGTTCCAACAGACTCCAAATGACATACTGAGCACAATTGTATATGATAGTTTCTTGAAATTCAAAACATAGATGTGGAAATGTTATGTTTTAAAGGCTAGTTAAAAATATCTACTTAAAACAATGTTCCATGCATTTCTATTTATTTTTTGAAAAACTTGGGGTGTTACAGATATACCCACAGAGGGTATAAATTTAAGAAAAATAGATGAAAGTATGACTAGATCTAGGAAATTGTGAAGAAAACGATGAAGAACATGAACTTACTGCAAGAATATGCCTTCGGTTCACTATGGAATGTGTTTTAATTGCATCCAGATCAATGGGAGACCCTCCATTGGCATTTGGGGTATAAAAAATCATTATAGGGTTGATTTGGGTTGAATGAGATCAAATAGATGGCCAAACCAAATTAGATTCACAAACAGAGGGAATTAGTTTTGGCCTTTCACAGTTTGGCCACACGATTTAGTCAAATCATGTGCTAACCATGCACCAATTTTTTTTCCAAAACCCTCCAAAATTTCTCCAATGTATCCCACAACTTCCCACGTAATTATTAGACAAAATAAAACATATAGTGAAGGGTTACATGATAGAAATAGAGGGTGCTACAAAAACCAAGACCAATTTTTCAATTTAGAAATAGAATTATTTTCCTAGAAAACAACATATTCACTTCCTTAACAAAAATATTGAATTCCATTCTATAATTATCCTCAAATATTATCATAGGGTTATTTTAATATATGTTCTCCAACATCTAATTCCCATTGTTTCTTCTAAACATTCTTTTATACTAACTTAAGTGACCCAAAACCCAGTAGAATGGAGACAATGGTTTCATTATAACACTGGAATAAGATACATGGAATCACATCTTGAAAAGATGAATAGTTTATTAGTATTTGTAAGCTATATTCATATTTTAAATTCATACAAAAAAGAAAAAATTCTAAAAATTATTTTATTTTGGAACACTATTATTTCTCTTAGTGTTTATCAGTATATCAATCTCAAAACACATCTAGGTATCATATGGAAAATATAAACCAAATAAATAGGTGTGCTCATATGTTCAGTAAGGTTAGGTGTATTTTGGATGATATTAATAAATAATAAATAAAAATTAATAAATAACTAAAAGTCATTCCATTTGTTCAATATCATGAGGATAATATGCCATGAATAAACAATGATCATATATTTAAATATAAATAATCACACGATCTTGTAACATAACCATGGATATTCAAACAAATCTAATAATCACATTATATATCAATAAAAAAATTCAAAACGATTGAATGGAGAATGATGGACAACTAAAACACACTTTTATGTCCACTCCATTTTTCATTTGGATAAGGTGATACATAATGCACATAAACATTCATATTTAAAATAGAATATAAAATATATATATTTTCCCCTAAAAATATACATAATCATAATCCATTCTAAGTAAAATCCATTGTATCAATATAGTACACCCATTGTTCGAATCATCAAAAATCATCAATTGAAATTATATGGATGGTATCATTCGTTTATATCTACATTAAAGTATAAAAAATATCAAATAATGTCTTCTTTTTATGAGAATCGATTTTGTATAATCACATGGAAATTTTCCTAAGGAATAAATCCATTTATTTTAACTAACCAATTTTATTTAAAAAATAAAAAAATTATTAAATAATGTGAAAATACATTTATTTGAAAATAACTATTAAAAATAATTAATATTCATAATAATGGGGAAAATATTCATTAAAAATAACATTATAATCATGTAATGGATTCTTCAATTGATTGATGGACCTAACATGGGTAATTCCATACATGTCATATTAGTTAAAAAGGACATTCCTTTTTCGTTGAGAAAGGTTTGAAATATTCTCATTATGAAAATGACAAGAAGATTCCAGTAAAACAATTTAGTAAAAATCCAAACACGGTTAAAAATTATTGAGAAAAATAATTTGAAAATATTTAAAACATTTTTGAAATTAATTTTATAAAACATGGTTTCGAATGAAAATAAATGTTCAAATGACGAGTGAAATAGTTTTGGGTTTTCATTACAATATTTTATTAATCATTTTAAGTACCAAATATTGAAATAATTGTATAATTTCTTGATTTTTTTGTTAATAACCATAGGAAAAGAAAATTTACTAATTTTATGATATAAATATAAAATAATACCCCAATGGAGACTTAAATAAACACAATCCTGAATAACGATTACATTGTAAAATAAACCCTTACCAGTTTCGTAACTTTTGAATAAAGATCCCCATGATGGATATAATTTTATTCAAACAATAAATAACATAAAGACATATTATATCTTTCCATAACATGAAAAATTATAATATATATACTAAAAATTAAATATTTTTTGATTATGGTGTATGACTTATAGAAGAAAATGATAGATAAGAAACACTTACCTTGAGTTTTAATAGTCACGTTTGTAAATTATCTCCCAAAATAAAAAAAAATCTTTAAATTATTAATTTTATTAAGAAATTTATTTCAGTTTTATAATTAATTTCATTTAAATTATTATGATGTTATGTATGATTAATTAATCAATTATTTTTTTGTCTAATTTTTAGATGATATTTGGGATGGGTGTCAAGAATTACATTGGTAGTTTCACTATAGTCAAAGAGGTCAAAATTTAAATATATCCAGAATAATTATAAATAAATAATTATCATATTCATATATAAATTATAATTTTAAAACCAGTAGTTAATTATGTTACTAATTAATTATTTACTTAAAATCACAGAGATTGTAGGGCGTACAAACACATTAGTAATGTTTCAATTTTTCAGCTATCAATATTGTAAGAAGTTAAGTAATTTTTAAATAGTCCAAAATGAATATAATATCACATATAACATATAATTTCTTAAAAAATACTTATATATATCAACCAAGTGTGGTGGGGATCAAAAGGTATTCATATAACATATTGAAGGTGGTAGACCACACATTCATGAATGACCTAATCATTTCTCAGTGAGTGAAAAGTTAAGAATAAGCATGATATATGATATAAAATTTTAATCCATTTATTTTTTAATTATAAATGTCTCATTTGTTTAAATTAAAATATAAAAAATTCCAATTTCTAGTTTATTTATGTTTTATTTTCAGATACTGATATTGATAAAAAATTGAATAAAAAGGAGATCAATTTAGTAAGGAAAAACAACTTAGTTATATGACTCTTCCGGGAGAATAATAACACTGAATTGTTGAATATAAAAAAAGATTATTTGATGATTTATATGATGTTTGTGATGAATTGATATGTTATGGATGAAATATGAATCTCAAAAATAAATAACTGGACTAAAATTAGGTGATAAGAGTTGGAAATATACATTACACATTATTTATGCTAGTTAAACGACACCTATATTGAACACATTCAAGCCTCAAAATATGCAGTGAGAAGGTTCACGGTTCCACACATTACAGATCATGACCACCACTTAAAAAATGTGTGACTCTTATATACATTACAATAAATGTAATGTTTCATTGGAATAAAGGTGGAAGACCCTATTTTTATCTCCACTGAGCCATTATTACCCGTGATGATTTAATGTACCATTTATGATGCTTTGGTGATTGATTAAATCCTAAAAATAAGAATCTTTGTTGGAATAAAAGAGGATAAACCGATTAGGGAATCCCTACATTACGTCTTACATTAGTTTTATTTCCTTGCATACATTTTCTTTTCCTTTCATCATTATGTGATTTCTACCCCATCATAAATCCAGTCGAATTCCCCATACATGGAGGGGTACTTCTTATGAGTTATCAAAAAAAGTGGAGAATTGAAATTTTTTATTTTCTTGGGTATTAGTGATTATGTTAAATGTGATCTTTTCTTTTTTCTACATTTGGTTCTAATTCTAAATTCAGTTTTATATTTTGAATACAGTTGCAATTGTATTTGATTCTTTCATTTTTAATTTCCTTTTTCGGTGATGCATTTCACCCTCCACCCAATTGATTTCTATATGTGATGGTAAAAATTTGGTTTGGTGGGGAGTGTATGATTATTGTTATCAATTGTATAGATTTTTATTTTGAAATATTGGTTTATTAGGGAACAAAAATTAACTATTATAGAATTCCCTAATAAATCAAGAGAACCTACAATAACACTGCACATAGGAAGGATGGTAGACCAACATGATGTTTCCATATTGAAATATTATCATCCTGACCATCTTGGTAAGAAATGACTCAATATATTAATTTCTCTCATACTAGTTAGTTGTATAAAATGGAGAAATATTTGGAATCCATGATTTCACAACATTTGGTCTATCCAGACCCATTATGGTCATCTTATGTCTCAATTTTTTCAAATATATCAAATTAATCTTTATTCTAATTTCTATTTCTCAACACAAATTTATAATCAAATTTTTGTATAACCTACTATGATTTTACAACCAATTTTTTTGTTCACTGTTCTTTGGGAGACTACATAGGGTTATCTTCTATACTAAACTTTGTTAATAAAAAATATTGTTTATCCACACCCCATGAAATGAATGCTTTAATATATTATATTTTAATAATTATAATAATGTCATAAATATGATAATAATTTCATTTACATAATATATAATGATTTTCATTATTTTAATCACCATCCATGTAATGTATTAGTGAAAAATGAATCACATCGCTTCATGAGGCGGTAGTCGACTATACACATGAGCAACGTTAGCATATCATCAATGGAATAAAAAAAATTTATATATGATATATATACTCAATAGGTATATTTATGCTATAAATATCATATATACATACTTTAAATCTCTCATAAAATTCAGCCACAGATGAAAAACACATCACATTAGTTAGTGATTCCATAGTCTTCTGTACACATGTGTGACACTATTATTTCTCATTTTAGAGAAAATAAGATGCATATTGATAGTTCACATAACATAAAAACATATGGGTATATTCAAGATGATTTTGTTATTATATAATAATAAATTATGGTAATTTTATGTATGTTGAAGAATAAATTAAACAAAAATACATTTTTCGGAATTTTCCCCCCTGTCAGACCACCAATTTAGCAGTACTGTAGGAGAAGAGTGAAAGTTCATCCAAGATACCCGAGTTCAAAATTGGGTGGAGACATAATTTCATGGTGTACTATAGAATTACTGTAGTGTTACTTTAGTAGTACTGTAGAAGTCAATGTTCAAGTACGGTAGCAGCCGGAACTATTCATTTATTTGGGCTTTCGGGCCACCGGTTTGGGCTTTGGGTCATTTAAGGCCTTAGGGACAACCAAGGCCTTTGAGCCACCTCTAGGACTTCAGGCCACCTGAAATTTAAATTAAATGGCTATAAAGACTCTATAAGGAGTAGACTGCGTATGGGGATTCATAGGAGGTGCATTCACTAGAGCATATGCCAAGATGATATTTCAAAAAGAGAGGGTATGACATTGCCATCAGAACCAGCCTGTGCTTGCACGGGAAGCCTATCCAAACAAGCCATGTAAAGGTGGAGAGATGATATCATGATGATGAAGATATGGAAGAGGAGTTCCATGTATAGTATATATGTTTCCTAATACATAATGGTCATGTAATCTCTAAGCCTACGGGCATGTAAGGGTTCCCCCTCATCCCTCTGAAAGGGGGTTCGTAAAAAATCAATAAAAAAGAATGCCTTCAGGTCATTCGATAAGAGAACCAATTATGGTTTCCCCCTCATGAATAAAACACATTTTAGAAAAAAAATAATTTTTAGATAATATTTTATCTTATATAAAATGATTCATAATTTTATTTTTATTCAAAAGACAAAAATATTACATTTGAATAAACTAATTTTTTTATCACCTAGTTTTCCTCTTCATACCCAAAAATTTTATGGATATGATAAAATGGTATTTTATAAATAATATTATTATAATATAGTATCGTGTTTTGTTCACACATTTGTTCTGTTCATTATAAACTATCAAAGAGATTGATTTTATTTAAAAATTATTATATAATAATGTATTTAGATTTTATACTCCTCACCATGCTTCATGTTTCATGTCATACAAGAAATTGAATATTATTTTCATATTTGAAAATATCAGGGTGTTACAACATTTAATTTTTGATGGATTAACCTTCTTCGTAGACCATATACCATTATTTTTGGTATTAAGAATATATTTTTTTCTTATGATTTAACCTTAGAGATATTTACATTCAAATTAAGGCTATCTGACATGAAATGATTTCTCATTATTGACTATTCTTCTATTTAGAGTAATTTTTGACATTTTTTATGAAATATAATTAATAATCTTGATAATATAACAGGATAAATATTTCAATGTACGTGTACATTTTGTGATTATTAAAAATTCTAGAATATATCCTATATTCCTTTTGAAAAATAAATCAAATTTCAATGATAACATGTTTCTTGTAAACATTCATGAATACAATATTATTATCAACCATATGATAATACTAATTATTAGAATAGGTAATTTATATTTTCTATAATAATCATATTTATTAAAAAATAATAATTCATTCATGATTTCCCAAATCATATTCATTTATAATAATAATTTATAATGTTAGTATGATTTCATTTTGATAATATATACTTGAAAAATAAATTCATCTTCATCATGTATCTTCTTGAGTGCATAAATGAGGTTGAATTTATCTTGGTCTATTGGATTTTTGAGTGTTCCCTTTGGTATGAATGGAACAAGTAGAATGTTTTTTTCCTATTTAATTTTTCTTAAATATTATATTTATGGTGATCATATAATCATTCCAAGGGATGTAATATTTTCCATCAAATCAATAAATCTTTTCAATGTTTTGGTTCATGAATTCAAAGACTCTGAATCCGTCTTTGTGGAAAAGACTCCTTAGGATTCAATGTTAATTTTAAGGATGATGTTTTTGTTCTATGTCATTAATGAACATTATTCATACATATTTAAACTTCCCACATTGTATTTATATTATAAAATATCTACTTATATGAGGATTATATGAAACACTTAAGAGAAATAAATTCAATGTAAATGCATTGTGTTTATCTCGTATGATGAATGAAATTCTTAAATATTTGAAAATGGAGGAAATGTAAACTAATAATAAAATTTTATCTAATTAAGTATATATATATATATATATAGGAATTCAAGATTAAAAATATTTAGTATTGGAAGGCCCATAATAATTTTCATCCAATCCATTGGAATCCAAAAGCTATATCTTTTTGAATAATAAAGACTATGCTTGATGTTATCAAAATATTTTACATTTATTTTACATTTTTTAATTTATTAAATATTTAACAAAATATATAATATATAATATATAATATATAGATTACATCGTTTAATTATAAAGAAACCTTCATTTTTTCCTTGATAACATTCCCATATATTTTGATGTAACCTTATTGTTCATCCCTATGGAGTAATTCGTTGATTCATTAATAAGACATTCCTATTTAATGAAAATTTAGGGATGAATATATCTTGATTATATAATATTTTTTACCTAACATTATTTAAAAAATCACAAAATTCTAATTCATTAACATTTTTGTGTGTGAAATATATAGAATATGAGATATCCTCTTATTAATAACTCTAAATTTTCTATAGAATTATTATTATAATAACTTTTTATAAGTAATATTGTGCATTAGTGGACTAAAATATTTTATAATATCTTATTTTTATCATTTTAAATAACCTTCATTTCTTTATTTCATGTAATATCTATGAATATATCATAGAAAAAATAAATGAATTGTTCCAATAGTTAATGAGAAATATCCCACTAGAGATATAGATCTATCAAAAGCATTAGTTTATTTTATGACTAACTATTAATAATAATTATTTTCTTGGATTTTAAAAATTAAATCCATTGATTAATTTTTTAATGGGTCATGGATATAATTATATATTTTACATAATGTGTACTTGACCATCCATAATTCTAAAGAAAATTCTAGTGGATGATGAATATGATTGAATATTATTGGAGAATATTTATGGTTGTTTGGACACAAAAATGATATGTACCTTATGTGATGATCTTACTATATGAAATCAAAAACATAATGAATACATCAATAGATAAAGGAAAATATAATGGGGAGTATTAAAATTTACATTATTTAAAGGATTCATATTTCAATAATGTGTTTTTGAACATTGAGAAATTTTTTTGTGTAATGAAGTTTTGGTTGAGATTCATGCTGGTTTCATAAGTTCATTTCATATATCCAACCACTGGGTATGTTTCATTTTTTGGACACCTAAAAATATACTCCAGATTTTCTCAATACTAATGAAATGTATTCAGGAATTTTTTTCTTCTAAATTTAAAAAATTATTATAGTAATAAATAATAGTGAAATTGGCCAAGGTTCTTCTCAGAAATATATTTTCATTAGATTGATTAGATTATATCTAATGAATAAAAAACTGACCACTGAATCTTAAAGAGATGGTATTTATAGTTAATTTATAAATAATTTAAAAAAATGTTAACTCTACCACATTATTCTTCGAATTTTTGAACAATATGTTTTATTTATTATCATATCACTGTGGTGGTACTGAATTCAAATGGAATTCATTTAATATTATCCATATGTGATGCATAAATCTCTGAACTATGGCATTGGAATTCTAGGTTACAGCCCAATGAAAATAAAGTTGGATTTTATCATTTTTTTTATCACATTTTTTTTGTTGAGATGGTGGTTGATGATTTCCACTCATGGAAATTAGAGAATTACAAAGACTCTCTATTATTCACTACAACTCTATACCACTAAATTGATACAATTATGAATCTATTGTTGTGGTTTATCGATATAATCTTTTACCTAATTTATTATACTATTTATAGCATATTTAATATAATAATTATATATTATTATATTCTCATCACAAAGCCGAAACTCACATACTTAAAAATAATTTCTATTCGAGGCCTAACACGGAACATTTATCCTCCCAATAGTTATTAAAAAATGAGTAAAATATATTCTTTTAAATAACAAAAATTTCTTCTTTCTATAATAATGTAATTATTATATTTATTCAACTTATGAATAAATGTTTATTTTAATATTTATACCTTAATATAAATATATATAGTAATTGATTTAGTAAAATATTGAATAATTTTTTTAATTTATATTACCTTTTGAATAATAATAAAAGTATTTAATAAATATTATATTCAGTAAACATGATAA
This sequence comes from Viscum album, assembly GCA_963277665.1. NCBI lineage: Eukaryota > Viridiplantae > Streptophyta > Magnoliopsida > Santalales > Viscaceae > Viscum > Viscum album. The sequence goes on from OY728150.1 coordinate 1,850,134,536, forward strand.
TTACTATATTTTTTAATATTCGTCCAACATATTTAATTTTGGAATAATATGTGATTTAATATATTCCTTAAATAATAAAATAATTATTATTAATTAAAAATTCATGAATACAATTTATTCTAAATATTTAATTCAAATAAATTTGAATTTAAATTCTAGATAAATGTATTGTGTAACCCGAAAGGAAGAAATATCAGTGAAATTGAGAGAACATTCCTATAGTTCATTATCAATATATAATAATACATGAGGGTTCCATTAAATAATAAAGATAATTTCACAATGATAGCATCTAATTTTGAATTCCATATATACAATATAATCATATTTTTTAGATATATCCTCAAGTGGGTATAATATTTTTTCATAAACAAATATTCATGATTTCTATTTCATTCGATCTAAATTTAAATACAAATCAAACTTCCATGGCTATGGATTTAAACGTAAAGTTCAATTACAATAAAAAACACTTGAGATATAATCATTTATTAAATCATAATATAAAATTCCTTCATGACATATTCGATAAATTCCTTATCACTTATGATTAACACAATGTATATATCCTTTATAAAAGAATTTTTGAGTTTTAACCTTGTAAAATCCATTTCTCAGGTCAATTAATTAGTCTAATGTAAGCAAAAAATTTGGAATACTGACTTATGATGTCTTGTATATTGATAGTGGGTTGGTTGTAACACCCCCAATCTTTTAAAATATTAACAAAATATTAAATTGTGTGTGTGACACACAGCACCAAGTGTATAAAAGAATATAACATCCTGAGACTATATGATATATTTTCTATTTGAAATAAATAAAATATACTCTATATCATTTAATGGAAGAAATACCATGTTGGCCTATATTGCACCCAATAATCACTTTATTCAATGAATTGTGTAATACACCGGATCAATTTTTAACATATAATATTAATATTATAATTCAAAATTATAATTATCTCCTAGATAATACTTTTTTGGTTATGAAAATTATTGACTAAAATAAAAATATGTATTGTTTATAGAAAAATAAAATTATTTTTTTGGTTACTAAATAATAAGAAATGAAAATAAAAATTGATTGAATATAAAATAAATATTAAAAAACAATATATTCTTATGAACCCTAATTAATTTTATATTAATAAAATAATTTAATTACTAATATTGAATTTTAATTATGGAATTTATATATTATACATTCTATTAAATTGTTTGAAATTAATTCAATAGATTTCCTTGGTATACGATATAAACAAATCAAATTTTATGAAAAATATATATTTTTTTTAAAGGAATATTTACCAAAATTTATTGGTTCACTTTTTTAAAAATTATATTAACTAAAATTTACAAATTATATTAGACAAAAAACTTAATTATTTAAATAATAAGTAAAAAATTATCTTAGGGTGATTTTTAGGAATTTTTATGAGATGTTTCCTTTTTTATTCATGAATAATGATCATTGGTGAATTTTAAATGAAAACCTACTTTCTATATAAATATATTATAATGTTAAATTGAATTTTTAATTATATTTAAAGTCATAGTAGAATAATAATTGATATATTAACCAATTTTATGTAATTATTATCAATTTTATATTGAATTTGATATAAAATTTTAGTAATCTTTTGATCATTTTCAATTTAAAAACCTCTTTGGTCTTCTCGTCTATGGGATTAATATTATAATTAATTTTTTTCTAATTATGAAAATTTAATTTGTTAAAATAGATTGAAAATTTTGTATGAGAATAATTTATATTTTTCAATATATCCAACATAATTTTTTTAAAATGGTGATTTGTAAAAATATTTAAAATTAATTAAAACTATGAAGAGAAAAACAAGTTTTCATAGTGGTTATACATAGAATAAAAGGTGTAAGAATGACCCAAAATTTGTCCAACACCCATTGAATTGCTATATATTGGACATTTCACCTCTCTAATTTAATTTTATTTATTATTTATGCATATTATTAAGTACAAATGTGCATTCACATAAATTTATTTCAAAAAATCAAAATATGTCCTATCCCCCTCATATAAAAGGCTACCCACTCTCCAAAATTCATCACAACTTTCAAAAAATTTAGTTCATCCATCCCATAAAAAAATCAATTCCCAACTTTACCCATCTCATACTAGGAGACTTGTAAGTCATAAATCAATATTTATAATTTTACAATCAATAAAATTATTTAATATAAATTTCTTTAAATAAATTTTATTCAAAAATTTATATTGTTTTTCTTATTATTATAAGATAATTTAATGATACCACAGTTAATTTTCGAACGTGTCATAAAATCAGTCATAATATAAATATTGATATTTTTCAAATAAATAATTATTTTCATTAAAATAAAAATTTCTCATATTTATAATGTTATTATCATAAAATGGATTCCATGTATGAAATCAGAACATCAAAATTTTCCATGGGGGATTTTTGGTAATTTTCTAAAATACTTCCATTTTCATGTGAATATAACAATATTGTTCTTTACATATCTGATATATCTTATATTAAATCATCAATTATATAATTGTTAAATAATCCACTATAGAACATTAATTTCGGCCATAGTATATTTTATTTGAGAAATGGTTCATTATAATTCAATAAACTAAATTTTCAAATCTAAAAAGAGCTTTCCATAACATAAATTCAAAATCGATTTCTTAAAATACTAATTTTTCATTCTCCCCTGTTTCTTATTTAATAAATAAAATAAATAGAATTATAATGAGTATTTGAAGTTCAAAAAACATTATATTATATTAATATATGATTTATAATGTCACAAATTCACTATTAAATGTTTTACCTTTTATATATTATTTTACTCAATATTTTATTTTAAAAATACACCCCTCCTCAAGTATAAATAGCCCCTACCCCTCCCTTGAAAAACACTCCTACCACCCATTCCATATAATAAGATTTTCCCAAATAATCTATATAAATAACCTTAGAATACATAGGGATGTTATATAGAAATCCAACTCCAATCATAAATGAGTTATATAGTAGTATAAGAGAAGCTACACTGGGGAGAGAGTAAATATCTATTAACTCTTCCCTCTTTTCCTCTTCTATTTTATTATTTTACCCTCTTCATTTGAAAAAATATATACAAAAAATTATTTTGTAAAGTAATTTAAAATTAAATCAATGATGTTACTCTACTATAAGTATCATATTTGTGAAAAGTATAAATGTCATAATTCCCTTTCCCGCTCATTCGACCACATCCCGTTAAATGTCAGTTGACCACATACAGAGACGTTGCCAAGGAAATTCTTATAACCATTTTCATGGATGACTAATATGTATAATATATTATATGTTAATATATAATTACATGTATTATATTATAATGGAATTAATTATAATATTTTATAAAATTCATTACATAAAATAATTAAATAGTTGTAAAATGGAATTTTGTTTTAGTAAAACATTATATCAATATGCTGCAATTTCATCAACAAAAATTAACAAATATAATCCAATGATTATAATTGATAAATATTTTTATAAACTTAATATAATTTACTTATTGACTGGTTTTATAAAAAACAATTGTTTATTAATCAAGAGGTTCACATATGACAAAAGTTATAGGGAATTAAGGTAAAAATAATTCCCTAACCCAACACCATTTACATGGGTATCACTCCTTCACTCTAATTTCTATATGTATATTCATTTAATGTTCCATTTATTTCATTTAATTAATCATACCTATTCTTTTAGAGATTATACATGTTCTCAAATTGTATTTTGGGAAAATATAATGATTTTTTTAAAAAGAACAATTCTTTCAAAAAACAAATATTTTACTTCTCTTGAGATTATTTCTTCTTCACTCAATTTTAAATATTCCTATACAATATTATTATTTCTTTTTTTTACTTCTCAGAATTATATTCATAAAATAATATTTTAAAAAATTAAATCCATTCATTTTCATGGGGTGTTTTACATGGAATATTTATATACATTCCATGTGGTGTGAATGATTATGTAAATTTATGATATATCGGGTGCACCCATAATTATATAGCACATGTAAATGTTATGATGTGATAGGTGATCAAGGAATTAAATATTGCTCTAATTAAATAGGCAATGTGATGTAGCTCATGAGAGAATGTGAAATAAGTACGTTAGTTGACCAATAAGACATATTGTTTCATTTTTATATAATTTCACATTATATGAAATTACTTAATGTTTCATATCATAATTATGATGATGATACCATGATTATGTAATGATGATTATTATTATTCTCACCCATTTAATATTGATTCATGTCCTTTAATTTCCTCTTTCTGTGATTTTAACTCACCTCATTCATTGATGTATATCCTCTAGTGATTTATTGTATTATGGATAATGTGATGGCCACTAAGAATCTAGTTAAGTAATTAAATAATGAAATTGTTTTATTATGTAAAAAATATGTATGGCCTTAATTTTCCCAACACACTAAATTGTTTTATCTGGTTTATGTAAAGATATTATGTTGTTTATCATTAAAACAATTTAATAGAAATTTATGAAAAAATGAAGGGTCATTATTGTTGGTATTAAAGCATGGTTTATTTATAGAATATTTGTGAAAACCTGAAAGATCAGACTAAGAAAGAACACATTAATCTTTGTTTTAGAAAATGAAAAACATATAGATCCCATATGATAGTCTTTTAGAGGTAATTGGAAAATGGAATAAATTATATATTCGTGAATTTTTGTATTAGAAACTGTACAAAAAAGATTTCTATTTTACAAAATCGTTGGAAGCAGGAGAAACCAGGCCAATAACACATGCGAGTGGCAATGTAGTGATTGCATGAATGATATACCTAATACCATTACAGGTGGAGTTAAAAATTTAATGGTTATTCTTACTTAGAATTATTGGTATGGGGATAATAGCCTGAATCATGAGGAACATCCACCTTCGCCCCTAAAGGATCAACTAGCCATCAATTCCGTTATGCGAAAATGACCACCGACATTTAGTAGAACGTCAGATCCACATGTCATAGAACATTAGGTTAACTCAATGGAAGTCATATTTTCTGGGATCCATTATTCTAAGAAGGATAAGTTGACTCTTTTTGTTTTTTGTTTATATGGACAATCCAATCCATAGTGGAAATTGGTAATGGAAACCAATCCAAATGATGAATTAGAAGAGATAGACTAGGAATACTTTAACAATACATTTCATACAAAGTATTTCCCTGAAACTCTTAGAAAAAATATATAGAGAGAATTCATAGATCTAATGAAAAAAAAGGTGAATCTTTCATGTATTTTGAGAAAAATATCACAATGAATGAAATATATGACTCATGTTTTGTTATAAAAAATTATATAAAATATATAGATTATTTAGTGGTTTAAACCAAACCACCAAAAGGCTCTAACAGTTCGAGATTTTGGATCTTATAAAGAAGTGGTTCTATGTTCTCTCAATGTGGGTATAGTGTTTTTAGAATTTTCCTGTGTATATTTTGAAAGGAATTGAATTATTTCGTTTCAAGGTACTAGATCAAATGAAAATGATGGAATGAAACCCAACCACCCACATGACAAAAATGTGGTAAGAAGCAACATGGGAACTGCCTCAATAGGAAGTCATAATTCTATAAGTGTGTGAGATATTCCCACCATGAACATGAATGATAAAGAGATAAGAGAAATGTAGACAATGTGTAGTAGTAAATGAGAGAACCACCCATGATTAAACTGTAGGAAGCAACATAATTATTCAAGAAATTGCACTAACCCTTGATTCATCACGGGTGATCAGTATTATTATCCACCAAAGCCAAAGGATAATGAGAAATATTATTATATAACTAATTATGAGGTGGAACCCGATAATGATTTGTTGTCATGTACCATGGTTATTTATTCATGAGTCGAGAAGATACTATCTGACTATGGTATTATGCATTCTTTAATATCTTTAATTTTTAGTATATCTATTTAAACACCACCTCAAAATATAGTGGTTATGTTATCTGTGAGACTATTAAATGGGGAAATTATTGAATCCAATTCCTACAACTCCTCCATAGTTGCTTTATGTTGAGAAAAAATCCAATTAAATAATTATATACATTTTTTTGGAGATTCCTGATATATTTGGATTAGATTGGCTATGTTTTACAATTCCAACACCAATTGTTGGGAATGGGAGATCACTCTTCACATACTAAGGCATCCACCAATTCATTACAAGTGTAAGTAAGTGGATAAATATATAGTGTGGATATTATTTCCATATTAACAAAATAATCCTTCTCAAATTACTAAGAAAAATGAGGAAATCATGATCAAATACATTCCCATTCTGAGAGACTACACTGATGTATTCCCTGAAGAATTTTCTAGTATTCAACCAAACAGAGAGGTTGAGTGAATAATTTAACTTACTCTAGGATCTATATCTATATCAAATACACCTTTTTGAATGGCCACCATTTTTTTAATAACTAAATTTTTGGTTACAAAATAATCTAGACAAGGGTTTTATATGCCTGAGTGCCTCACCTGTTATGCATAAGTCCTCTTCATAAAGAATATGGGTATATCAATTCACCTCTACATTGATTATCATATGCTCAAAAAATAATTATAAATAAAAAATACCCTCTCTTAAGGATATATGACTTGTTTTATCTACTGTGTGTGGCCAAGAATTTCTCTATGGTGGACCTTCTGTCAAGATATCACCAATTAAAGGTGATGAATGATTATATTCACAAGACTTCCTTTCAAAAAATCTATGGACGCTATGAGTTCATAGTGATTCCTTTGGGGGTCAATGAATATCCCTAAATATTCATTGAATTAATTATTATATTCTTTAGAGATTACCTATAATTTTTTTTGGTAATATTTAATGATGCTATTATAATGTACTCCCAGAGAAAGGATAAATATGACGAGCAACTAAATAATTTCCTAAATACATTGAAAATAAATAAACATTATAAAAAGTATAGTAAATGTAGTTACGTATAGAGGAAGTATTATTAATGGGGAATTTCATCACCCAAAAAGGAATATCTATGTACCCTTCTTAGGCATGGGCTATGGAAGAGTTGACCAAGAAAAAAACGGTTACCGAGTTATATAGCTTCCTTAATCTAGGTGGGTACTACCAGTGATTTGTGAAGAACTTATAATGATTTCAATATCCATTAACCAAGATTAAATAAAAGTAAGAAACATTTTTATATGCTAGTTAATGGGAAGACAACATTGAATATTTAAAAAAGAGGCTTATCACTATGCTCGTACTCACAATTCTGACAAGTGGTGAACTCTTTGTTGTATTCAATGATGTATCAAAGAAGTTATTGGGATATGTACTAATGAAAAATTTTAAAGTGATATCCTACACTTTAAGGGAATTGAAAATTTCTTATCTAAACTAAACTGTGAATGATGTAGAGTTTTTTCGATATTCACATTGAATGTCTTGCAAAATTATCTCTTTTGAGAGAAAATTGATTTTGATAATAATTACTAGTGTCTCAAATATATATCTTCACACAAAAAGAGATTAATATGAACCATCAATTATGGTTAGAGCTCCTCAAATACTATGATTTCTCAATATAATATCATCCTGGTAAGGAAAATAAATAGAAGAATGATTTACATAGAATGGATCCAACAACATTCTCAATGATGATAATATAGAAGGATCCAATAATCTTATACATGCAATAGAAGGAACTAGAAATCATTAAGTTCATAATATCATCAATCCTTTATCAAATTATTTCTTAACCTTTAATCATGGATAAAACAAAGGATGGTCAAATAAATGATGTGGAAATTCATAATAAGGTATAATCTATGAGATTGTTAAAATCCTTAGAGTATAAAATTGATGTTGAAGGAGTTGTAAGATTTGGGTCACAACATTGCGTACCATTCAATCTAGAGACAAAAAGGTGCTTCTGAATGATGCACATAGCTCAACCTTCTCTATTCACCCAGGTAAAAAAATATGTATTGAGATCTCTAGGTTAACTATTTGTGGGACAATATGAAAAAGGATATTTATAAACATACATCAATGTTCCAAGTATGTCGATAGGTGAAGGCAGAAGAAAAAATTAGAAGGTATTTATGTATCAATTACCCATACCAATATGGAAAATGGAAAACATCATAATGGACTTTGTCACTGGCCATCCAAAGACATCAAGACGAAAAAATTCTATATGGGTTATTGTGGATAATATTATAATGACAACTCACATTATTGTAATTCAAGATGACTTCTCACAAGATAAACGTGAAAAAAATATACATCAGATAATTGGTAAGGAATCATGGAGTACCACTATCAATTGTATCAGATCAAGATCCAAGATTCACCTCAATGTTCCAGAAAAGTCTCCAACTTGTTCTAGAAACTGATCTGAACTTTAGTACAATAAAGCATACTCAAACTACTTGCCAATTAGAGTAGACTATTTAGACAATGAAATATATGTTGAGATCTTGTTCTATGGACTTCATGGGAGAAGGGACCAACATCTACTTCTAGTCGGGTTCCCTTATAACAACAATTTCCACTCAAGATTCCAAATGGATCCATATGAATCCCTTAATGGGAATATATGAAGAATAGTGGAATTCTAGGATGAAGTCATTGAAAGTACGTTTCTAGGACTAGAAATGGTGGAAATGGTGAAAATCATTCAACATTACATCAAGGAAGGCCAAATTCAATAGAATAGCAATGTAGAAGATCATTGATAGGACCATGGGTTTAGGGATGGGGACAAGGTATTCCTATGCATATGTCTGAGAAAGTGGATCAAGATATTTGGGAAGAAAAGTAAGGTGAGTACCAGAAACATCAGCCCCTTAGGGATTCTTGATCGAGTTAGAGTTATGGAATATCGACTGGTACTACCACATTCCATGTCTCAAGTACATGACACATTCCATGTATCTCTCTTGATGAATTACATCATATATCCCTCACATGTACTGAATCAAGAGGTGGTATAGATAGAAAAAGATATCTCTTACAAGGGGTAAACTATGATGATCCTGGAATTTAGAGATAATGTTATACATAATAAGAATACGCACCTGGTCAAATTACTATAGAAAAACTGTAATTATGAAAAGGTAACATGGGAACCAGAAGAAGTGATGCAAGAGATGTACCCTAACTTATTTTCACCATATAGTGTAAAATGATATTTTGATGGATAAATTTCATAAGGGGGAAGAGGAACAAACCATAATTTTACCAATGAAAATTCAATTATTATAATTATGACATATAGTATAAATCACGTAAATTCAGATAGATACCACAATATGAAGTTTTTCAAATGAATAATTAATGAAATAAGATGTATTTCTAGATATTAAGGAACAAATACTGATGAAATAGTAACCTGGCCATTGTATTTGTAATGAGGCCCCTAGGAATAGTAAACTGGCCAAAAAAATAGTAACCTTGCATATGAAAGTATAAAAAAATTCATCCCTAATATAAACTATAATATAATATAATTATGCCATAATATATTTTAATAAATGTTTTAAAAATTATTAATTATGTGTTGGTTTTTTTGTATGTCATAAATATTTATTTATTAAATTATCCTCAATATAAATATTTAAAAGAAAAGTTCATTTCATAAAATAGAATCATAAACTAATATTTTATGGACTTATTATTATACTGTATTTTTTTTAGAGCTTTGTTAATTTTTGAAAGTGTCATAAAATTAGTTATAATATAAAAATCAGTATTTTTTTACGATAAATGATTATTTTCATTAAAAAATAAATTTCTAAAATTTATAAAACAATTTCAAAAATTTTAGTCCATTTTTGAAATCTTCACATCAAAATTTTCCATGTGTTTTTTGGTTATTTTCTGAAATACATCAATTTTCAGGTGAATTAATAAAAAAATGTTTTTCACATAACTAGAATATCGTAAATTATATCATTCATGATGTAATGGTGAAAAAATACATTATATAAATAGAGTTTCATCAAGGTTATATATAATATCATACATGGTTAATTAAAATACAATAAACAAAATTACCAAACCAAAAAAACCTTCCAATACCTAAAGTCAAAAGTTATTACTTAAAATATTAATTTTTATTTCTTTCAACATTTCGTTTTAATAAATTAAATATCTAGATTTATAAATGGGATTTAACAATATAAATTAATTAATTATATTAATGTATGATTTATATTTTAAAAAATAAAATATTTCAATATTTAACTTTAATATACAATTTTATTCAATATTTTATTATAAAACACCCACCTACTCAAGTAAAAATAAACCTCTCCTTCCCCATGGAAAAACACTTATTCGACCCAATTCAAACCCAAAGATCTACCATAATACTATAGATAAATATTATTAGAATACTTGGATAGGTTCTAGAGAAATCCAACTCCATTCACCAAGTTGCTATACTGTTATACAAGAGAAGCTACATCGAGGAGAGGGTTGGTTTCTATTAACTCTTCCTTATTTTCTTATTCTATTTTTTTGGTTTTTCCCTATTCCTTTCAAAAACATTTACTACAAATATATTTATAAATAAATATAAAATTATATAAATGATGTTAACCAACTGTAATTATCATATTTATGACATATATAAATGTCATACTTCCCTTTTCTTCCCTTTCGACAACATCCCATCAAAGGTCTGTTAACCACCAACAGAGATGATACCTAGAAAATTCATATAAACAGTTTCATGGATTAATAGTATTAATAAAATATAATATATTAAAATTTATTATATTATTACCTAATTTATCATATAAATGTATAAATTTAATTTAATAAAATAGTGAATTTTTTCAAAATGGTATATTTTTATGTAAAACATGATATAAAAAACATCAATTTCATCAACCAAAATTGAGAAATATAATCCAATGATTATAATTGATAAATATATTGATAAAATTTCAATAATTCACTTTTTGATTATTTTTCTAATATACATATGTTAATTATTCAAGAGGCACAAAAGGGATCAAAATTAGCAGGAATTATGGTAAGGGGAATTCTTGAACCCAACTCCATTTCCATGGGGTTACCTCCATCTCTCCAATTTCAGTATGGATATTCATTTTATAATACTTGGATGTAATTTATTTATTAATCCCTCTTATTTCCTAGGATATATATCTTTTCAACTTGGTTTTTTGATAATTATAATGATTTTTCCAATAGAACTCTTCTTTTGAAAGACAAATATATTACTTCTCTTGAGATTATTTCTTCTTCACTCAAGATTGATGATTTATATATAATAATTTTATTCCATATTTCTTTTCCAAAATTTTATTCATGAAGTTATATTTTATAAATTGAAACCCATTCTTTTCTAGGGATTATTTTATATCTAATATTGATATACATTATATGCAACATTCCTGATTATGTAAATATGAAGATGTGGTGGGTGCGCCTAAAATTATATAGATCACCAATAATTTATGATATGACGGGTTTATCGAGTATTATATAGTACTCAAATTCGTGGGTTAATGTGATTTATATCATTATATAAGGTTAAATAAGTATTTTAGTTCACCACTATGACATGATGTTTCATTTTTATGCAATGCCACATTCCAATCCTTTATCTAATGTTTCCTATCATGATTAGGATGATGATCACATGATTATATTATGATATTAATGATTATACTCACCCATGTTATTTTTATTCTTTCCCATATCTATACTTTTAATGGTATTTTATATCACTCCTTTGAATTATGTATATCCTATGGTGATTACTTGTACTAAGGATAATGCGATAGCAACTAAGAAGACATAGAAGATGGAATTAAATAATGATTATATTTTATTTTGTAAAAGTTATATATGACCCTAATTCTCCCAATACACTAATCTATTTATTCCAAGATAGGTAAGAATAATTTTTTTATCTTTAAAATAATGTAATAGTAATGTAAAAAAGGAAGAGTCTCTATATTTAGAAAATAAAAATGTTTTCAAATGATTTTTCAAAATGTATTTTCAATAAGATATATAACGTTTTTTAATAACCCCCTACTGGGAAATTATGCTCACACTATCGTTTTATAAATTTTTAGGATCATTTATAAGTTTCAAGGAGATTATATTTGATATGGTTCTAGAAAGATAAAATTCTAATAGTTGCCTATTTATTTATTGTTCAAACTCTGATAAGTTTTAATAGGAGTCCTTTTACTCCAATGACTAGAATAAAATGATCAATAGTTGTATAATTTAATTTATGATTTCATATATTTGTAATAAAATATAAACAACATTATTTTTAACTAGATCCGGAAGTGTTAGTCTCAAGATTTTATCAGTTCTATCTAGGTGCACAAATAATATATATAGTGTCCAAGAACCATAACATGAATAATATACATAGATCATTAATTATAATACTCATACAACAAATTATTGTCCTGATCAAACAAAGTATAATAAATTGTTTTCATGTTAATATCATGGATACATGATTAACTCATGAAATATTATGGGGTTCTATAATAATATATTTCAACCATGATTAACCTGTGGAAGAGAAATATGATCCCTAATAATATATTTAAAAAACATATTCAACATTGAGAATGAATGAGGATGGAATCATTACAAAATATCCCTACTGTAGAATATGTAACAATCGGGGTTTTGACGTTGATTGTTGTAAATATAAATAAAATATCATTAAAGGAATTCTAAGTAAAATACCCTTTTCATTTTAAAAATCACTTTTTTAAAACATAAAACATTTTGATGTTCCTTTTCATTGAAAATGAAAATGAATTATTATAATGGAATCTTTTAAAAATAATATAAAAAATTTATTTGGGGAAATATCATTACATATTTGAAAAAAATAAAATCATTCATTCCATTTTGTATGAATATGAAAACATTATTCATGAGTATGGCGGATTATGGCATCACAAAATGATGTGATCCTTCCAGCATTACAAGTAATGTATTATAGATGGATTTAACAAACATATTTTTTATATATGAAATAAAAAATATAATGTAATGATAATATATATATATATATATATATCATTTAATTTTTATCTTTTGATACATCATGAAAATGGAAAAAAACCATTATATATATGTATGGACTACCATCTCCATGAATGGTGTATTTCAATTACTCCCACTAAATATTAGGGATTAATCTAAAAACACATATAATGATTATATATATATATATATATTGGTTTACATTTTTAAGATTCTGAAAACGAAATGAATGAAATTAGCTTTAAAAATTGCTAGTCAAAAACATATATGAAAAAAATGGTTATTAAAAAATATAAATTTAACATGGAATTATTGAAACATGTATTAAAAAGTCATGTGCATACCATATACTATTTTAAAAATAATAATAAGGTTCTTTAGAAAGTGAATAAAATGTTTCAAACCACTATATATGTTTTTAAATCACTTTTACCCAAAAGGATGTACGGGGAAAGTGGTTTTCTTTTCTCACATTTATTTCTATGAGATACATGCCATATTCATCACTTATTTTTGTTTTTTTGGTGTATATACATTCCATGAATGAAATTAATGTTTCATATAATTAAATATAATTATTTTTATATATCAATTTTATTATATCTCTTTCATGGGGTTTACAGTTTTAATGTTACCAAAGTAGTAGCAGATTATTATCTCAATTTTCCTTGTTTGAGGCCTTTGTTAGGTTATAAACCAATCTTATTTTATGTGTTCTATATACTATCTATATTACATGTAAAATCATATTTAACATTTTTTTAGAGATATTATAAGTTTCTTATAATTTTATAATTCATGGTATTTATGATTCATTGTTACCAAAGTGGTAAGAGTTTCAAGTTATAATCCCATCGTTTTTCAGGATAATTTTCGATTGAGTCTCCAATATTGTAATAATGTGATCTTACTCTAATGAATTATCTACACCAATATAATCTCAAACTTATTTCAGGATAAAACACAATTTCCCATCATTTTTATCTAATAAGGTACTCTAGATTTCAAAATATTGTTTTTATAAACAAATTATCTATTTTTAAGATGAATTTTCATCAAAAACTTGATTTTTAAAAAACATTTCAAAAATATTTTTAAATGATAATTTAATTAAATTTTAAATATAAATGATTTGAAAAATGGTTTAGGTTTAAATGTTATTGTTAAATTATTCTTACATATTACTTTATATTTTTCATTTTTTATTTTAAATAAAAAGGAATTTAAAAATGTTTTATGTTTCTTAAATGTGATTTTCAAAATGATAATAGTATTTTCCTCATAAATGTTTTTAATGATATTTTAATTCTATTTTCATTCATCAAAGTCAATAATCCTTTTTTACTTATTCTATTATGGTAATATTTTTTAATTATTCCATCACTATTGAATCTCTATATAAGCTAAAATTTCATTAAATAGATTGTTATGAAACCCCTTTTTATATGGGTTAGTCATGTTTTAATGTGATTTTTATGAAACCCATTTATTTCCATGGGTTAGTTTTTTTCCAAATAGATTTTTATGAAACCCACTACATTTTCATGGTTTAATCAATCTTTGAAGTCACTTTTATGGAACCTATTTATTTTATATGGGTTGACATAGTTTCAAAGATATTTTTATATAACTCATTACCCTTACAAGGTATAATCTTGTTCAAAAAATAATTACAGTTATTTCAAAGAGTTTTGATGAAATGAACTCTTTGTGTTCATTATTATTTATTCTTTTCTTGGATATTATAAATTATGTGTGTTCCTTGGTAGAGGAAGGTGATCTTGTAATAACTTAAATGATGGTAGAGCCTAGATAGTTCGTGGTGATACAGATATAGTAAAAATTATGGGTGCGCCCAAACTGTACTCCTACATAATTGGGAAAGACTTTTTTCTCTGGGTAATTATATTGAAATTCATCTAAATGGTTATTCAACTTCTATGGGTTCAATATGGGATGTATAAGGGTTATTTAAGTTTTCAATGAGATGAAGATCCATGATACCAATACGATTTATCAATAGGTTTATGATTTTCATTTTGATCAATAGTGATATCACATGTCTCATGATATTGATTATTATTACTATTTCATTTTAAAAAAAATCTATGTTTTCATGTTTAATGATCCAATTATTGATTGTTATAAGAAACATTATTATTATCTCATGCACTTTTATTATTTCATTATAACCTGATATACTATTATACTCATTGACAGAATTCAATTTTTAATGCTTATGTTTACCCTTAATCCACATTTGATCTCATCCTTACTATTTTTCCTTTTCCCCAGGTTTTATAGAATTATGTTGAATGATTTATGTCCATAAAGGATTTTTAAAGAATGGTGTTTACAACCTAATGTGATATAAGAAATGACGTGTATTAAAAGAGATGGTGTTCATCTTTTTGAACTAGTTGTTTAGGATTCTAATATATGATTTTCCCTAATTCTCAAAAAATAAAAACCTAAAATGTATATGGGGTCATATGTGATCCATTTTTCCCTTTTTATGTTCTGTGGTTTATTTGAAAAAAACTGTGTAACAATTATCAGCATTAAATTTATAAATTTCATGTTTATGATTTCATCAGAAGATCTAATAGTGCGGGTCCTAGTATATTACAGTTGGTATCAATGGATGGTTTCGATACCATCTGATATTAAGATGATTTCAATCTATTATATATCTTTTAATACACAAAATAGTAAATTCTCTTGCATTAACTACAACAATAACTTTATTTTATGGCTTTTCATTACTCTGAAGATTAAGTTTTACCGAATACTATTAATATTTTCATTTAAAATGAATATTACCTCTTAGATAATAAATTTGAAGGGATGGATTGCATAATATAGATTATAAATATTTAAAGAAAAATATAACGAATTTAATGGTTAAAAATATTTAGAAATTAAAATAAAAAATAATTCAATAAAAATAATTTTTTTATAAAAATAAACTATTTTTTTATTCCAAAAGGAATTTATCTAAATAAATAAAATAAATTAATATAGGTGAATGATCCTGATGAAAATTATATTTAATACATTAAATAAAATATTTTGACATTCATCTATTAAATTTTATATTCATAAGATCATAAAAACCCAATTTTTATATATATAAAATATATTTTTCAAAAAGTGGGTTTGTTCCTTTTAATGGATCACATGTTTTAAAATTAAAATTTTAAAATATATATATTTTTTAAAAAATAACATTCATTTTTTTATAGGAAGGGTAAAATTACATTAGGGAGAATTTTTGGTATTTTATAGAGTTATTTTATATTTTTTTAAATAGTGACAATATTGAATCCACTACATATACAACTTGTTGGACTCACCTGTTTTGATAATCCCAAATCATGTTTCATTTATGTGATAATCATGTTTCAATTATATGATAATCGTGTTTCATTAATATTCTTAGTTTCTATCAAGTAATAACTATGTATATTAAATCTAATTTTTCTATCGATTATGTTTAAATTGAAAAATTTATCTAAGTGAAAGGTCACCAATGAAGGATACCAATAGAAGATCACTGATAAGAAGGTTACTGATAGAATGTTATCGATGAAGGTCACCAATAGAAGGGTACCGATGAAGGATACTAATATTAGGTCACTAATAGAAGGTTACCGATGAAGTTCACCGCTAGAAGGTTACCAATAGAACATTACCGATGAAGACTATCGATAGAAGGTCACCGATAAAAGGTTACCAATAAAGGGAACCGATATAAGGTTATTGATAGAAGGTTACTGATGAAGGATACCGATAGAAGGTTCCCGATGAAGGGTACTGATGATGGCTACCGATAGATTGATACTGATTAAGGCTACTGATGAAGGCTACCGATGAAGGCTACCGATGTAGTCTACCGTTCGAGCCTAGTGTTGAAGCCTACTATTAAGCAATCTACTTCTAATAGTATAACTATTATCACTCTTCTACTCTATACTTTTTCAAATTCTTACAATTATTCTAACAGTCCTATTTTGTTAATTTAATGTTTCTGACATTAATTAATGATGAATGTAGACATATCAGAAGACTGTATCTAGAGACAGTATGAGGTACACGGAAGACCTCATGTGGTTTACTTATTCCTATTTTCGGATCTCAAATATAAAATAGATGACCGAGGAAGAAAAGAAAAGTGAGAGGAATGCATGATAAAGATCATACTCGCTAGATCAAAGAGAATAAGGAAGAACCATCTAGCACTTACATTGTGAACCGAAGAGCATCACGAAGATTATTTTGGAGAAAAAATTCATGTCTCTCTTCGGTGCCTCCTCAATTCTCTGTTAAATGAGGAAGCAGAACCCCTCAGTACTTAGAGGCTAGAACTTGGAGTTGTGACTCACTGTTTTTAGAAAAACTTCTAGAGAAAGACTCAAACTACAATTTCTTCACTCCAAGGAGTTAAGAGAAGAACTGCAAACACAAAGAGCTTTCTAAACTCAGTCTAATAATATAATCCATATTGTGTTCTTTTATTTAACATTTCTGAGAAGTCTGTGATTATCGATTACACACACTTTCTCTTGTGATTGAACTGGAGGATACTGAAAGTCCCCACATCAAAATTCACTTTCACCTTATTTCTCATGTGTAACTATGGAAGAGGCCATATCTGGTCTGGTTTGTTAGTTTTTTACATGAAGAGATGTGGTAGATGGTGTGAGCCCTGGATAGTTTGTGTAAACTATTTTAATGACATATACAGGATGTGTATCAATTTTATTGTTAATATAAATTGCTTGGTGGTAGGTGATCACCATGTGGAGAGGATTAAGTCTCGGCTTGAGACTGAACATGTTACATAACTCTATCGTGTTCTATGTTTTTGTAATACTCTCTTTTTCTCTATTCTGTTGCATATCATTTCTAAAAAAAGAAAACTATTTTACATTGACTTTGATAGTTAGTTCTGGTTAGTGTGTGTATGTTTTTAATTTTTCAAACCTGTTTCAATAGTTGAAGAATTTTTTTTACACTTATTCAACAGAGGACTAATAACCCTTTGAGAAACATGTTGACCAACTAAACATTTATATCTCTACTGCCTTAATTAACTCGGCGGTTTCAAAATTGGGGGATCTTTACATAATTTTTTAACAAAAATTTTAAGTAGGAACACAATTCACCCCCCCCCCTCTTGAGTTTCCACTCCGACCAACATTTGGTATCATATGAGTTTTTATTGCAACCATCTAAACTGTTGAGCATGATGTCGAATTATTTTCAACTGTTATTTTAGTTGTATCTTAATGATCATAAAATTTATGTCATATCTAAATTTTCAATTCTATATATCCTAATAAACTATGGAAATTGAGTTGATGGTGTTCCTACTAACATTTCACATTTCATTAATGGTAATATCTATGCTCTGTGGAAATTAAAAATTAAAATGTAACTACTGATAAAGGGTCCTAAATTCTGTGACACAATAGAAGAATAACATGCTTTACCTGTTAAATCTAGGGACACAAGGTCTCAGTTGACTAAATCTATATATAACAAAAACTATAAAGTATTGAACGTATTGTACTATTCCATAGGTTATTAGGAATTCAATAGAATATCTACCTGTAAAATTGTTTAAGAAATTTGGGATACTCTGGCTATTTTTCAGGAGGGAACCACCAATGTTAAAGAAATGATATTAAAAACTTATACTATTAAATATGATAATTTTAAAATGAATAATAATTAACATATATTTAAAATATATATCAGGTTAATGAAATTATAAATAACATGCGTCTTCTTGAGAATCTAGTAGACATCAAGGATCATATTATGAAGTAGCCTCAATGCCTACCTGACAAATGGAGAGGAACTTCTATTTCTTTCTGAGAATCTTGTGACATAGGCTAGCTACTAGTGAAGGAAGTAATTAGAAACCTTATGATATATGAAGAAGATATTAAGGTAAATCATGAAGAAAATGAAGAACCAGGAAAGAAATATATAGCATTTAGGACTGCTACCTCAAATAGAAAAGATAATGAAAATGTTCAAGCTCTTATAGAAACTTCCACCAGTGATGATTCAGCATCTGACAGTGATGATGATATGTCTCATATTGCTAGGAGATTAAAATTTGTACTGTAAAAAGTAGTTATTTTTAAAATAAAATTGTAAAGGAAGATATGACAGTAAGGGACAGTGGAAAAAGGATAGAAAATGGAATGACTACACAAATGAGATAGTCTGCAATGAGGGTAAACGAAAAGGCCATGTAAAGGTTGATTTCCCCAAGATAAAATTTAAGATGAAATATGAAGACAAGGGAAATAGATATATAAAAGCTATGAAATATACTTGGTGTGATTTAGAAGACATCTCCAGTGGATCTGACACTTCTGATATTGAAAATAACAAACATGAAAACATGTGTTTCATGATAGAAACATCTAAGGTAACACTAAATACTCCTATACATAATTCTTTATATTCATGGAATTAATGTGAAGCAAAATATTATTAGAATATGACTAAGGGTGAAATATTTGAATATTGTGGAATTAAAAAGGATACCTTTAATGAACTCAAGGATAAATATAAATTATTAAAAAGAAAACATGCTTTAAATTCTAATTAAAAGTCTGATATGGATATTGAGAGAGAAAAATATGCTCAGCTGTTAAGAGAAAATACTGACTTAAATTATCAAAGGAGAAATAAAAAAGGGATCTTTAGAAGTTTACTACAGGTAGAGATACCTTGAATTGATTTCTAGGGAAACATATTCGTTCAAAATACACAAATGGTCTAGGAGATCAACCAAGATAGAGAAAGATTGATAAAAATAAATTTATTCCCAAATTTGGATAGTTCACGACTAGTTCTAGTTCTATACCATCTTTTAAAAAACAAATTTTTAAAGGACCTAAAAAAGTTTTCATGTATCAAACCATATCTGTTGGTTATATTAAACCTACGAGAGAAGTTTGGTTTCTCAAAGCATTACTTGCTAACCTCTCTAGACCGAAAAAATATGGGTACCAAAGTAACCCTACACTTAATCTGTTTTTCCATAAAATTTTCTAAAGAGCTTCTGTAAAACTCTATAGTACATGGATAATGGATATTTAAGATATACGATAAGACACTATTCATGATTCAAGAGCCTAATTAAAGTTGATGGTGGAAATGTCACATTCGATGATAATGCTAAAGGTAAGATCGTTGGCTTAGGCCAAATTGGTAACCCAAATACTATATTAATTTCAAAATTAATTTTTCTTGATGGGTTAAAATACAATTTACATAGTATCTCTCAATTGTGTGATGATGGTATCAATGTTAAATTTGAAAATGATGCATAAAATGTTTTTAATTATTAATATGTTTTAATATTTACTCCTCTTAGAAATGAAAATGTATATGCTGTTGATTTAAACTCTTTAGGTAAGAGAAATGTTTTTTGTTTAAATGATTTTCATAAGGAATCCTAGTTATGGAATAGAATATTAGGGAACTACATTGTGAACTCACTTAGGAAACTAACTAGGAATTGTTTAGTTAGAGACATAACTAAATTGGAAATCCCAAATGACAATGTTTGTAATCCTTTTCAGAAAGGAAAATAACAAAAATATTCTTTCAAACTAAAGAAGACGTTTCTACTTCTCAACCGATTGAGTTGGTTCACATTGATTTGTTTGGACCATTGAGAGTTTTGTGTTTAAATGGGAAGCACTATATTTTTGTTCTTGTAGATGATTTTTCTAGATATTCTCCGGTATACTTTCTACTCACCAAATTGAATCATTTTCTTACTTAATTAAATATTCCAAGTCTGTAGAAAATCATAGTGGATGTTTAATTAAGACCATGAGAAGTGATCATGGCCGTGAGTTTGACAATTAAGAATTTTAATCTTTTTGCTCACAAAATGGCTATACTCATAGTTTCTCTAATCCTATAACACGCCAACCAAATGGAGTTTTAGAAAGAAGAAATAACACACTTCAAGAGATTTCATGGACTATGATAAATGAGTATAACATTCCTATCAATTTTTGGGCTGAAGCTATTAATACATCTTGTCACATCGTATATAGAGTCTTAATTAGACATGTTCTAAAGAAAATACCGTATGAGATCTAAAATAATAGGAAGTATAAGGTTAATTACTTTAGAGTGTTTTGATGCAAATTATTTATTTTTAACACTATGGATAATCTTGACAAGTTTACTTCTAAGAGTGAGGAATAAATTTTCCTAGTTTACTCAATCTCTAGTAAAGCTTATAGAGTATTCAATAAGATAAAAAAATGTGTGGATGAATCAGTTCATGTCAAGTTTTATGAGAATAATTCACATGAACCCAAATCCTCTATTAAACAACTTTATGGAGATATTTCAATCCTGGACCTTAATGATATAGATAGTGAACCCTTAGTAAAAACAGCTAGTTCTGGAAATTTTCCAGAATTTGAGCATGGTGAATCTGAACCAAAAGACAACCCTGAGGAGTCTAGTTCATCTCATTATAGAGGTATTATAACTCTCAATAACCATCCTTTAGATGTTGAAGTAGGTGATCTAAATATAGAAACACAAACTAGATGTTCTCGTAGAAACCAGGTTGAACCTCAAGCCTTTCTTTTATTGAATGAACCCAATAATATTAATGATGCTATTGGTGATAAATTTTGGGTGATATCTATGAAAGAAGAATTAAAACAGTTTGAAAGAAATAAATTATATGAATTAGTAAAAACACCTAAATACACTTTGAGTATAGGAACTAAATGAGTGTTTAGAAATAAAGTTGATGAATCTGGAAACATTGTTAGAATCAAGGCTATACTAGTTGCACAAGGATATAGTCAATAAGAAGAAATAGACTATGAGGAAATTGTTGCACCTGTAGCTAGACTAGAATCCATTAGGATACTACTATCTTATGAATCTCATTTGAATTTCAAACATTATCAAATGGATGTAAAAAGATTATTTCTAAATATGTACATTTTTTAGGATGTATTTATTGAAAACCCCCCTAGTTTTACAAATACCCATTTTTTAAATAATGTCTTTAAACATTCTAAAGCTCTATGTGTTCTAAAACTGGCACTTATATCATGGTATGATAGACATAGTTCTTTTCTATTTCAAAAGGTTTTACTAAAGGAATAGATAATCCTACTATTTTACAAAAAGGAATTTCAATGTTGTTTAAATAGTATAGATTTATATGAATGATATTATTTTTTCATCCTCTAAAATTTCATTATATACTGATTTCTCAAAAATTATGCAACATGAATTTGAAATGAGTTTAATCAGGGAACTAAATATTTTCCTTGGATTTCAATTTTTTCAAAATAAAAATGGTATTATTTAAAATCTAAGTAAATATACTGAGGATATTTTTAAACATTTTGGTTTGGATAGTAATAAATGTCATGATACACTTATGAGTACCACTTGTAAGTTGGATGCTGATGAAACTAGTAAACCGATGGATCCATCCAATTACAGAGCTATGATTGGGAGTCTTCTCTACTTTACTGCTAGCTAGCCTGATATTATGTTTAGTGTATGCATGTGTGCTCATTTTAAAGCCAATACCAAAGAGCCTCATTTAACTTCAATTAAAAATATTTTTAAATATCTCAAGCACACTACAAACAAAAGACTATTTTATCCAAGAGGAAAATCCTTTGATTTAATAAGTTATTCAGATGCTGACTTTCTTGGATTCAAGTTAGATAGAATGATAACCCCTGGGACATGTCACATTTTGGGAAAGTCCATAGTATCATGGTGTAGTAAGAAAGATAATTCTGTTGCGTATACACTACAGAAGCTATATATATATTTCTTGGTAGTTGCTGTGCTCAAATTATGTGGATGAAAGACACTTTACTAGACTATGGATATCAATTCAAACATTTCTCTAGAAACTGTGATAATACAAGTGCTATTAACATCTCTAAAAATTTAATATCTCATGCTAGTACAAAGCACATTGATGTGAGACATCACTTCAAGATAGATCATTATTAAATAGGTGATATTACAATTAAATTCGTTGGCACTAAACACTAATTGGATGATATATTCACAAAGAATTTGAGTTCTGAGAGGCTAAATAACATCAAACTTGAGTTAGGTATGATAAACTGTCAATATTGGACCTCACCGTTAGACCTCACCATTTGACCTCACCATTGGACTTCACCTTTAGAACCTCGCCAATATGACCTCACCATTACACCTTCCATTAGGACCTCACCGTTAGACCGCATAGATAGGACCTCACTGTTAGACCTCACTGTTGGACCTCAACATTGTCACCTTACTGATAGTCGATCTTTTTTGTGACATCGCGTTTTTCTGTTGGAATCCAAAACGTTTTTAGTATTATATTTTATTTTTACATGATTTATTTTTCAATCCCTAAATGATAAATATAAAGTAAAACTAAATTTCTATCCACTTCAATCCTCACCCAATCCTTTTGCTCCCTAACCTGGGAACCTAACATTCTACTAAAACCCTCAAACCGCTCCAGATAACAATGGTAAGATTGAAGATACCGATGGTTGGTGATGAAGGAGAAGCTTCAACCCATAAGAAACCTAGAACTGGGTCTAGTAGTGGAAGCAAGGTTGTCGAAAATCTGACCAATCATCATTTTTCGAAGAGGGAAATAATGGTAGAAAATGATTTATGTTCAGAATAGCTGCTATCGAGCAGGTCACTAGTGTTGAAGGAAAATAAAGCTCAAGATTGGTTATAATAATTTTCCAATAACAATGTACCTTATTACCTGAAGGTAGTGAAGGAATTTTATGAGTCTCTAATGTTTGAGCTATATGAGAATGAGAAATTAATGTCTTAAAATTTAAATGGAGTATGTGTGTTGAATGGGATGAATGTTTAAGAGTCCCACATAATTTCATTTTTTATTACTTCTCTGGAATGGTTCCCCCCACTTGTGAGTTCTTCTATTATGAAGAAGCTTCGGCTGAACTGACAGGGAATGAAATCCTTAAGAACGAGATTAGTGCTGAAATGGTAGGATAAGATATGCTTCTTTTTAAGTTTGTTCAACATATTTTGAGTCCCAAGAGAGTGTAATTTTCTACCCTAAAGTATCATGACATGTTTCTTTTGTATCTGTTGAAGCATGGATAGAAGATAAATCTTTGTAGGTTGTTGGTGATTTAGTTAGAGGATATGACAAAGCCTAAATATAAGTCCAATTATTTTTTTTCATTCTAGATTGATATATTTTTTATTGAAAGTGAAAGGATTTTCTAGAAATAAGAAGAAAATAGTAGTTGTATGGGACAACTTCTACATTACCAAGATGATTTACATGTTTATGAAGATAATATGGAACCCTTGGAAAAGAAAATGGCTGAATGATGAGGCTAAGATAAATGAAGAATTCACCCCTATCACTAATCATACTAGGACAAATAATAAGAGAGATCCAAGTCTAAATCCCAATGAAGTGGAGATAGTATACTTAGATGAAGAGAAGAAGGTTCTTGTTATGAAAGTAAGTGAGGATTCTCCAATAGATGACATGAGTGATTCTGACCATCCCTTAAGTCCTCAGTCAAATTTTGTATACTTTGGTGCACCTACCCTACCAAAAATATTTCTTAAAAGAGATATTTTCCTAAGGCACAGTGATGATGGGGAAACTCGTGAAGAAGATGTAAAATATAATGTCCTAAGAGACATTAGAGAGACCTTAGAGGAGGAGGATGAAATTGAATCTAGTCATGATGATTTTGATACAGATACTGATGAAAGTGAAGAGGAATGTCCAAGTCTCAATCCTCTGATAGGATATACCAAAATGAGATAAAATGTAGATGAAGAGGTTGCTGAATTGGTTGATGTTGGAATTTCATTGGCAGTGGTTGAATATTCTATAGAAGTAGTGGTAATGTACTCTCATATTGATGTAGTTGATCAAATAGGTATAGAAGAGATTGATGTAATTTATCAAGAAAATGATCCCAGTGGGGGGGAGGAACCTATTTCTACAGGTTTAGTTGTTATTGCTTGTGAAATAAGAGATTGGTCAGAAGACCCTAGATTAGTGGTCTTGGGCTTAGACTATGGAGACTCTAAAGATGACAACCCTAACAGAATCCCTCCAATTCCTTCTATTTTATAGACCAATATTATGCAGCTAGTAGTGCTTCTACCGTGAGACTATGTGAAGAAGGATGATTTAGATTCATTAGAATATGATTTTACGAGACACATTGATTAGATATCTATTAAGATAGAGAGAACATTGTCTCTCAATCAAGAAGTGGTGGCATCTACCTTACAAAGAGTAATTTCTACCCCTCATTCAAATGTGCTGCATGAGGTGGTGGAATGCCAGAATCAGGTCAGAACCTTGGTAGAGTCTATGGAATCTATAAAATAATCAATTTTGAGTTTAGACTCTTATATGGATTCAAGGGTTTAAGTGGAAAAAGATAATAAGTTTTTTAAGAGTGTTGTTGAGCTGATGGTCACTGTGTTTGAGGACTTTAAGAAGTCTATGGATGCTCATGTGAGTGGACAAGATGATTATGTGAAGAGGTTGATCAGTGGTCTGACCAAGTCTTTTAAAGAGATACTGGATTTTACAATAGCACCTATGTGTGCATCTACTTCCTCTTCAGCCTCACCTAATGATGATCTAGAAGCTTTCAGGTCAGTTGTTAGAGAAGAAGTGGAGAAGTTCTCCGGTAATAGAACCATAGACCCTCATTATATGACTCGGTTCATTTCCAATACCAGAGAAATTCACAAGCTTGTTGTAGAATACTTAAGAGAGGTTAGTCATGATCAGAAGGTCATCAACGAGAAAGTGGATTTCTATTGCAAAATTGTGTACACTAAGAATCAGATGGATGGTCACTTCTATCTGTTGTTGGAAAACTTGAGGATCCCACCTATCACTCAGGATTTTAAGGATCAAGTTAGCAGGCTTGGAGAATTGACTCCTACCTTGGATTAATTCATGAATAATAAGGATGATTTTATCTCAGCTATGAAAAGAGGTGGTAGAATCATTAAATACATTAGGAATATTCTTCTTCCCTTCCTCCATGTGGACTGCAAACCCATTATTATTCCTCGAGCTTTACCTTCTTCCTCACCTACCTTAGGCTCTACCTGTGCTGCCCCATTGATGACTCCTGCAAATTTCAACAAAATATTGACCCCTATGATCCCATAACGATCTCCTCACTATAAGTCTACTGATGCTTCTGTAGTAGCTCCTACTATACTTTTTACTACCATCCATCAGCTTATCCATCCATCTTCTAGACTTTCCTGCACATCTCCAAAAGACAAATCTCCCTTGGAAATTTCTGATTGTATTGAATGTGGGATGTCTTAGTTGATAGGGACCTTTGTTCTCTTTTTGTATTTATACTATTTATTCATTAATAATAAAATCCAATTTTGTTTTTTTCTTCTATTCTTTTTGTTAATCACAATGGGTGATATGTTTTATGTTGACTAGAGTCCACTGCAGTTCTTGGATATATACAATATCAAAATTTTCCACAATAAACATGGTTAAATTTTACTTATACACACCTCTGAATATATTAGAAAATGTTTTTAACCATGATTCAATAATACTTAAATCTAAATTTTCACCGATATAATTTGTGATTATCAAAAAGGGGGAGATTGTGGGACTCACCTATTTTGATTATCCCAAATCATGTTTCATTTTTGTGATCATCATTTTTCTATTAGAGGATAATTGTGTATCATTAATATTCTTAGTTTCTATCAATTAATAACTATTTATCATTAATCTCACTATAATATCGATTAAGTTTAAAGTGAAAAATTTATCTATGTGAAGGTCGTTGAAGAAGGCTACTGATTGAAGGTCACTGATAGAAGGTTACATATAGAAGTTTACACAAGAAGGTTACCGATTAAGGTTACCAATAGAAGGTCACTTATAGAAGGTTTTCAATAAAGGTCACTGATAGATGGTTACCGATAGAAGGTTACCAATGTAGGCTACGGATAGAAGGTCACTGATAGAAGGTTACTGATGAAGGTCACCAATATAAGGTTACCAATAAAATTTTACCGATGACGGCTACCAATAGAAGGCTACCGATGAAGGTTACCAACACAGGTTACCAATAGAATATTATCGATACACAGTTACCAATAGAAGGTTATTGATGAAGGCTACCGATGAAGGCAACAGATACAGTCCACCATTAAAGCCTATTTTTGAAGAACAAGATTGATAAAGACACCACTACCATTACTCTGATGCTCACTCTTCCAATCCATACTTTGTCAAATTATTATCATTATTCTAACAGTCATATTTGGTAAATTTAATGCTTCTGAAATTAATTACTAGTGATTATAGTCATATCAAGAGACTGTATCTGGAGACAGTATGAGGTATGAGGAATACTGCATGTGGTTTACTTATTCTTATTATCAAATCTCAAATATAAAATAGAGGATTGAAGAAGAAAAGAAAAGTGAGAGGAATGCATGAGAAAGAGATTACTCGTTATATCAAGGAGAAACAGGATGAACCATAAAACGCCTATATTGTGAACCCAAGAACATCATGAAGATCATTTGGGAGAAAAAATTAACATCTTACTTTTTTTCTTCCACAATTCTCTGTCAAACCAAGAAGCATACCCCCTCAGTACTTGGATGTTAGAACCTAGAGTTGTGACACTCTGTTTTGATGAAAACATCCCACGAAAGACTTGTATTGAAATTTCTTCACTCCAAGGAGTCAAGAGATGAACTGAAAACACATAGAGCATTCTAAACTCAATACTGTAATAATAGATATATTATGTTATTTTCTTTTACATTTATGAGAAGTGTGTTTTTATCTATTACACACACTGTCTCATGTTCTTGAACTAGAGGATTCTGAAAATACTCACATCAAGCTTCAATTACACCTTGTTTCCCACATTTAACTATAGAAGAGGCCTTATCTGGTCTGGTTTGTTTGTTTTTACCAAGAAGAACTATGGTAGAGGGTGGGATCCCTTTATAGTTTTTGAAAACTGTTGTAAATCCTAATACAGGCTTAGTATAATGTTTATTGTTAATGTAAATTTCTTGGTGGAAGGTGATCACCCAATAGAGATAATTTAGTCTCATCTTGAGACTGAACCTCTGGATTAGCTCTTTTGTGTTATATGTTATTTTAGTAATATGTTTTTATATGTTTCATGGCTTATAATTTCAAAAACAGAAAACTGTTTTACATTGACTCTGATAGTTAGTTCTTGTTAGTGTGTGTATGTGTTTAATTTAGCAAACCAGTTTCAAAAGTTGAAGAAGTCCTTTACACTGATTCAACTGAGGACTAATCACCCTTTGAGAAACATGTTTACCTACTAAAAATTTATATATTTACTTCCATAATTAACTGGGATATTTCAAAATTGGGTGATCTTTAGCATTAATTTTTAACAAAAATTTTATGTAGGAACTCAATTCATCCCCCTCTTGAGTTTCCACTCCAACCAACACAACTGGATATGCCTCATACCACACAAGCCTCCTTCAGAGTTGTACTCAGATATGCATCAACCTCTAGACCCATATATCCTCCAAAAATACCCTTTTCAACCCATATGATCTCACACCTAACGTGACTTCCTCTCCATTCCAAATCCCTAACATCACCCCCATTTTTTCCTCCTCCTCCCCATCCTAGTATCCAATCATGGCCCAATTTTTCCTCCTCCACATTCTGGTTTCAATTCACCAGCATGTTTCAATATTCCCCTTCAATTCATCCATCAATTCAATTCCCCAATATCACATTGATCCAGATCACTTCTATTTTATCTCACCCATTACCTATCTCTGAAACCCTACCACTCACTTATCCTTCATCAACATAATCTCAATGCATACATGATGATTTTATTTTAATCCATATCCGGTATCATTATCCCTGTTGATTTCCATTCTACTAAATACATTGAAAATCTCTATCCATGATGAAAGGTATCGGTTTCTATATATTCGATGCTACATGATCTATGGTTTTTTTCTTCATAAAAAGAAATATTGTGTGTTGAGTTTTCCAAATGATACCCCACAAAATTTCCAACAATATAGATACATCTAATTTCAACTTTTTATGAATCCCCTATCACCCTAGGAGATTTCCTTATCACACTCAATGACATATGTTATATGATTTCAAATCCTCACCTTCTATATAGTATATCTGCATTTATTCCACAAAGACTCTCACCTGATCAACACTCTACTATTCACTGAAACTAGGTCTCAATTGTGGGATGATTATCTTACATACATCTCTGAAAATTATATGAAATTATGGTAATCTTAATATGCATCCCTTTTTCAGTCACTATATATTATTCATTTTAATTTTTGGGTTAAATTTTATACACCCACAATTCCAAAAAAATTATATTTCTTATTTTCCTCATTTACACCTTCTTAATTGATTTCCATCCAATTTATCAAATATAAGTATGATAATGGAGTTTCTATTTAAATACTTTAGAGGTATCCAATCAGAATGTAGTTAAATAAAAATATAGTTATTTTCATCATTGATTATATATGACAATTTCAATTTATTATTTCTTCAATTATACTCTTTTAACTATGAAAATGTTATATCTTAAATTTGTTTTATGCATCCTATATATATAAAAATTATATTATTCTTTCGGACCTTGAATAATGAGATATATATTCTTATTTTTTGGAAAATCAACATATTTTTGGATGGATGGTTAGTTGTATCATTCATAATTACATTTATAAAACTATACTATATGATTTTAGTGTAATTAATTTCTTTATATTATATATTTTTTAGAAACCACATTTTTTTCATCTATGAAAAATCTTTGAATATTGGATTTAGGATTCAAAATACAATAATTAGTAATTTTTGGGAAATCTTTATTCCAATAGTACTCTTTTTCTTTCATACATCTTTATAATGATATTTTCTAAAAAATCATTCTAAATGTATAGTTTATTAATATAACACCCTAATCCTTCCATTCTGAATTCAGTGCATAAAAATTGAATGTAAATTTAATTTATAAAGGAAATTGAACAATTACATGACACAAAATACAATCCCAGACCTTTTTCCATTCTAGGATCTATAAAATTATACAATATCATAAATATTTTTCATACATAAAAAGATATAAAATAAAATATCTACTTATCTTTGTGTGTTCAAACTCTAAAAGAAATGAATTGCATTATAAAACAACTAAGATTCTATTGAAAAACATTTAAAACATCATATGAAAATTCAATTTCCTAGTAAGGGATTTTAAAATCATTGAACCACAATATTTGAAATATCCTTTTTATTTCTTTAATATACATTTTTATATTGATTCAAAAACACCTTCAAAAAATAAATTTCAAAATTAATATAGAAAATATAATTTTAATTATTTATATTTTAAAAAATCTAAACTATTTTGAATATACATACGCTCAAAAATTATTTTAAAAATAATTTAGTGATTTTAATTAAAATAATATGCATGATGTTAAAAAAACAATTGAGGCCACTTGAAACATTAAAGGCTATCTTGGGTCTACCCACTTGTTAAGGGATGGGTTAAATCCCTGATTCACTACAATATTTACAATATTCAAGTGTTAGATTTTATGAAATAAATTTATGATTACTTTATATATACATACATTATTCCCTTGGTTTTCAAATTTAAAATAATTGATAGAATATGCTAATAAATTTAAAATTATAATATAATTAAGAA
This sequence comes from Viscum album, assembly GCA_963277665.1. Classification (NCBI taxonomy): domain Eukaryota; kingdom Viridiplantae; phylum Streptophyta; class Magnoliopsida; order Santalales; family Viscaceae; genus Viscum; species Viscum album. The sequence goes on from OY728150.1 coordinate 1,850,165,515, forward strand.
ATCTTATGATAAATTTGAGAAATTGAATATCTCTAATTTTTTACATTTCATAAATATATATAATGTTATTATAATTATTTAATTAATGTCATCATTCATTAAACACATAAAACAATTCCAGAAGTAGTTTCATAGATTAATATTAAATAATCAATAAACATAAATATACAAATAACAAAAATCTAATGTATGCATTATCTGTCATATATTATAGATTATCGAAAAATATTATACAATATATAATATTCATGTATATGTAAAGACTTTTCACACATGAAATAATATCCTTCTTAGTTAAAAACAATATGTCAATAAGAAATATACATAAAATAATAAATTTCATATCTCACAGGCATAGAAAAATAAAATTCCCTTCTTGAATCATAAGTTTAAAATCCATATAAGGAAGGATTTTTAATTATAATTTCATAGCATAAAAATTATCTTTCACGGTATTTTGTAATAACTTTTATGAAATAATCTAAAAAGAGAAATAAAAATGTCATAATATTGAAATATAACAATAAGAAATTTCATAATTAAATTTGTAAATTATAATTTTTCAATTAATCACATGCCATAATATTTTCAAAAAATAAATCGCTTAATAAGTATTCCATAAAAATAAGTATATATATATATACTAATTTAAAATATATAGTATAGAAATTAAATAAATACAAATTAATAACATTTCATATATGTTGACATTAAAACAATTATTTCCCTTACCTCAAATGATAGATGAGAAATGAAATAGGGTCTTCTTCCCTTTTAGTTCTACCAAGATGGTAGGTGTTGGAAGAGTATTTTTTGGTCTATAAGATATGAGATGTATCCATTTATATATCATCAGTTATGTAAATGAACTTGAATAAATCCTTGAGTTATTTGGAAAATTTAAAATCTATGTGGACATATATAAACATATATCCTCTCTATAACAACCCGAGATTTTATAAGATACATTCTTCTTAATTTCATTCATATCTTCTATTGTACGACACACCAAGATTATCTTGCGCTATACGCAACACTGTATTAGCTTGCAGTATACGCAACACTTTTCTTGGCTCTTGTTACACACAATTTCAAGTTCGTTTGATAGAAGTTATTCTACGCAACATTGAGTGTATATATATATATATTCAATGTATAAATAATATATGGTTGGATTCTGTTATACGCAAAAACAAAGAAGTTGTGCACTACACGCAACCCTGACTTGGCTTGCATTACAGGCAATCACGACCTTCCTCGATAGCGTGTATTGTACGCAATACCGGGTTTTACTAAACAACGATATATTATTATAATATTGTTATGAACTAGCCGTTATGAATAGTGTAAACTAAATTTTGAATTTTATAAAATTATTACTCATCTTACACGTTTCTAGAACATGGTATAAGAACAAAATAAATTTTTCGGGTAAAATAAGTATTTTTCAAAAAATGCAGTTTTGCCGCCTTTTGATGGTGCACCCACTTTAAATCTAGTTTTTGACATGTTTATAAGTTCAATTTGACAAAATAAAATTCTTCCTTTGAATCAGGATATAAAAATTTACATTAGATAAAGTTTTGATATTTTTCCGATAACTTTTATATTTTAATGAATAGTAAAAACACGCTATATTTTAATTAAAAACTACATTTTTCATCGTAATATCTTATGTGGTTAAATTATAATATTGAATGGTTTTAAAGTATAAATAGAATATATTTTTACCATTTAATATAATTTAGGTCATTTTCATTGATTTTAACTTGAATTCGTAGGTTAAATCAATTCAATCTTTTGCAATGTTTTAAAGAAAAAACCGTTTTCTTTCGACAACGAGATTAATTTTAATTTAATTTCTGCATCTTTTGTGTATTTAATTTGGAAAAATGGATTCTATATTTGGAATCAGTGGGTCCAAATTATGTTAATAAGCTACTTTTTATTTTTGGGCATTGTTAATAGTAACTACGGTAAATTTTATTTACTATAGTTAAAGGTAAATCAGGTAATTAAGGGTAAATATAAGATTATAAAATTACCCTAACACTTGGAAAAATCCTATTGTATGAATAAAAGTAGACCCATATAACCTAAGGGTCGGATTAGATTAATTTTATGGACTTTTGTCCATGAAAATAATTTAATTATTATTAAAACCAAAGAATGTGACAACATGTCACTTTCTTAAATCTTATAAGTATAATAATTTTAATTTAGTGATAAAATTTATGAAACTTAGAACCTGAATTGTCTCCAGAAAGATAATAAAATTTTATACATCATAGGAATTTATTTATAATTTTTAGAGATTAAATAATTATCATTTATTATGACACAAAGATGATGCAGTAATTGTCTTATTAATGAAATATTGACATAATTGATGTTATAAATGCCCAAATAAATGTCATTTGAGACTTTTTATGACTTACATTAATTTTATAGGTTAATATGACATGTTATTGTTGATATAAGTAACTTTGTTCGAACTTATCATTCTGTTATGAATTTCATAAAAATCATGTACCAAATAGTGTCAAAATTGACATAAAATATTTTTTAAAATAAATATTATATTATTAATTGTTATTTAATTCTTAAAAATCTAAGGATCGGCTATAAAGATATATATATTAATAATAAACAACTTGGGGTTATTTTGGCTTGTTATGGTAAGTTTATTAACCATATAGTGTAAGAAAACAAAAAGACACGGTAAAAGTTAAATTATTTAACTAAGAGTTAAATCTAATTGATAAGGTTAAAATAATAACCTAAACTTCTCTAAATCCTATTGGATGAGAGGATTTAGACCCATACCCACTTTATATTCGAAATAAGACCCTTTGTAACCATTATAAACCGAATTTGACCTTAATATAAAATAATATTTTGAGATTTTCCTAAGGTGCCCCTCTCCTCCCTTATAAAAGGGAACCTCCTCCCTCTCCTCCTCACACCAATTTGAGCATTCAAGCTCGGCCAACCCCTACCAAAATCTCTTCTACACTTCCATAGTATCATCCTAGAGGTCATGATGTTCTTCAAAGACCATCCTTAGTTCTTTAAGTGGAGGTCAAGTGAAGGCGCGTCAAAAAGAGGTAATATCCATTACCGATGTTTTTCAATTTCTTTCTTCTTCAACTTCTTCTTCTTTAGTTTTTTCATGATAAAGTAATAACATAAGTACTTATTATATACTGATATGTTATTATAAATATTAAACAACTCTAATAAACCTTATATCCATCCTACGGAAAAAGGAAATCATCGCGCGTGCGTACGTACGAAATACCGTCTCCACGCCGTGGTGTAATCTATTTTCCGCCACCACCTTAATTGGATGGGTATAATGGTGTAATGAGTAACTATATATTATTATTATAAAGTTATATTGATACTTAAATAGTATACATACACTTCAACACAATTCCATGACCATGGGAACGATATCATCGCTCGTGCGTACGTACGGACTACCGTCTCCACGATGCGATGGGATTCATTATCCATGTTAACCATTCCAGAATGATTATAAAGTATATATAATTAATAATAGTGAAATATATGACATGTTAAATCTACTGGATTTATGTATATATATATGTCATCTACTTACTTCCATTCAAGACAATAAGGAAAGGAAAACAGCGTTCATGCGTACCTACGGACTACCGTCTCCATGAACGGTGTGTTTCATTTCATTTATCTACCTATTATATATATATACGGAATATATATGATATATAACTCATATTTTATATTCATGAATTAAATAAATCATGATATAAGTAATAATAATGTCAAGAAGAACAAGTCCAAACACCTACGATAAATGAAACGATTTTACCCAAAACGCTTCTTTAACATGGAATTTAAAAAAGAACGGGTAATATAAAGTCATATATGATTTAATAATAATGAATATGATTCTGTAATAAGTCAATGACATTATTTAAATCATTATACAGGAGGTTAAGACACTTACGAAGCAAATCGGACCTACAGTAAGGGAAATATCACAATCTCATTTTTATCCGAGAATGTTTATACTTTGGTATTTACTGGGGTGTATTTTATCAACCACATCCATGTTTCCTCAATATGTAATATTTATATCTTTCTACAATATTTTATATCCAATTTTACCCTTCGGTGAGTTTTTAGTAAAAGATATGAAAGGAATCTTTTGTCGTTTTTCGTACGAGGTACTTTTTGACTTTTCCGACAAAAGTACGAGAAGAATGTTTTTTTAACTTATACGACATGAATGGGTTTTTAAAACATTATTTCCAAGAAGAATCCTTTACAAGTTTTCAAGTTTATTTTTAATCAACTTATTTTAGTTTAATGTTGTATGACATGTTAAGAAAGGAAAAATGTTTTTGAAGAAGAAATGATATTTTCCTCAAGAATGGAGTTCAAGTGTTTTATCAAAATTATTTTCCATCTAAGATAATAAAGGGTTCTGTTTTTATCCCTATTATTAAATTGATATAATTATGTTGTGATGGAATTATTTTTATGAATTCTTTTATCTTATATGAATTGTTTTATGATGTCATGATGTTTAAGATTCCCATTTTTATTACATGGTTTATGCTAGGATGTATGGTTTATGATTTTGTGGCACACATAAGAATGGTATCATTATGAGATGGGTGGTACCTATATCTCCCTCCAATGCATTGGGTAAAGATTTTATATCTCATGAGATAGACATGGCTGGAACAGTAGGTTATATCGGTTCAGTGAAACAGGACTGAAACGAGGAGTGAACTCGGTTCAGAAAGGGACTTTGTCCACTAAGATAGTCTTGGAAATGAGTATTGACTAATAAGAAATGATTCTCTATGATTATGTGTGTATGCCACAAAGTTTCATGTTTTATGTTATGATTATTATTGTTTACCTTTCACTACTATGATTTATCCCATGTTATGAAATTATGATTTCTTTTGCAGGTTAAGATTTCCAAAAGTTATCTTCTTATGTATATGATGTGAATGACATTTATTTTGTTTACCCTTACTGAGAATTTGAGCTCACCCTTTTATGTTTTCTTTTCCCCGGGATATAAAGAAAGGTTTTAGGTATAAAAAAAAGAAGATCTTTATGGGAGATGTTGAAGATCTTTCACCACGATTAGAAGATTATATTCCGAGTTTCCAAAGACATTAACTATTACGGTCCTTGTGTGTGTGTTTTTGTTATGTACCAAATATTCTGAAAAAGTAATGGAATGTCCATGTACGTTAAGCTTCGGGTCTCTACAGTTGGTATCAGAGGAAAGGTTTAGTCAACCTTTGGAAACTAGGATGCGAAACCGTTAGGGAGATCCCTAGAGATATTTCTATGGTATGTCTAGGGATGTCTCTAAGGTTAAGTATACGTATAGATTATAGTCCTAGAATTGTGCTAACGATCTTAGAATTTATCCTAAGATGTTGTACATTGAGGGTACTCCCCCTTTACTATGTTGTTTTCTCTAGCATGATTTTTCCCTCTCACAAGATTCTTTTTGTGTTTTAGTTAATGGAGGGAACCAGAAGGAATTTGGTTAACATTGAATCCAATGGACAAATTGGTGACTATGAGAAACAAAATTGTGTAATTCCTAGAGAGAAAGATATTGTGATTATGCCAAATCAGTCATCGCGATATATGATTAACAAGGTGAAATTTAGTGGTATGCATAATTCATCAAAGAAGAGGAAGTTAAACTATTATTCAAGTTCGCATGTTGAGGAGCATAAAGAAATGAAGATTGATATTTCTAAATAAGGGAAGAAGAACCTTGAGGCATACCTCAAATGGAGGGACCGATGTTATCTGTGTGGAAAAAAGGGTCATAGAGTGACAGACTGTTATGGAGTTCAATGTCTTATTTGCGGAGAACATGGGAATTACCCAACTCAATGCCCTGACCTAAAAAGTGACTTCTAAATCAAGGAAGGACTTATTCCAGGACAATCATTGAAGTGGATGGACTGAAGTGTTTATGTATTGGTATTCAAGAATAATTTTGTTGAGGTACTTTTATGGTGTGTTGAAATATTTATGTATTGGTCTATTGTGGTTTTCAATAATTTTAATGTACCGGTAACCATGAAAAGTGATTCAAATATTTTGGAAAGTAGATGATATGTGCATAATGAAGGGGTATAGATAATCTAATATTTTTGATATTATTCATGAGCTCATGATTGATATAAGGACTAAGTGATATCATGGTTTGAGTATATAGAATTTTTAGATTTTGGTATGTGGTAAGAGTTAAGTTTTGACAACATTCATTTTTTCACTAAGGTTTAATGGGTATTCATTTTTCAAGAGAATACATGATTAAGGTATTCACATGATTGGAATGTGACCAACAAGATATATGGGGGATAAATGATGGTATTCACATGCTTGGTTGATGACATTTCAAGTAATCGTTTTTTTATACTATGATCTTGGACCGAAGTATTTTAGATAAGCCTAAATATTGGAATGGATTATGTTGGACATATGCTAAGTATTATTTAAGGATAGAACTTGTTTTCGATATTACTGATGGGATTTTATAGTAATGTAGTTTTAGAAAAAGGAAAACATGCAGGACGGGCGACAGCCCATCGCGTCGGACAAGGCTGTGGGAATCGAACCCACAACCGAAGTGCGACTAGCCTTTTTCGCCTATCACTGGCCTACAGGAAGTCCCTATTTAGTAGAAACTAGTATGATATATGAAGTATAAGTCCATTTTAAGAACCATATATGATTAATCTCACTATAGATGGACTTATGTATTTTTTGATAACTTTTCTAACCTTTTGTTTGAGACGGATGGAATGACCCATAATTTTATCACATGATCTGCTAACACATCACGAATGACAAATTCAACTTCATTTCTTTAAGAGATGAAGTGGAAAATTGTCCAAAGAATGACCAACGGTGAGACTATACCGAAATCATGAAAGTATTTATTCTAATTCCAATTTCATCAAGTTTAGGGAAACGATCTTGAAAACCAAAAATTTTGTCCTAGTTCTCTTATATCTGATAAATCAGATGGTACCTTAGATCATCACAAATTTATGGCTTTGTGATTGCTGTCTTTTTCATAGCCATGTTCTCTACCACTCTCCATCAGAACATAATGGTTAGATTTTTCTTCCATATCCATATTTTCACATATGTTATCCTATGTGGAATCCCAGTGATGAGTTAATTTGGGTAACCGTTACATTTCATACTTTAGTTTTTAAAGCCAAGATTGGGTATTCCTTTTTACGATGTGGGTTTCTATTAAACAAACTTTCGAGCAGTAAACCATTTATAACCCCGACCAATTTTGAGGGAGAAATTCATTTTAAGGGGGGTAGAATGTAACAACCTGAGATTTTATAAGATACATTTTTTTTAATTTCATTCATATATTCTATTGTACAACACACCAAGATTATCTTGCACTATACACAACACTGTATTAGCTTGCAGTATACGCAACACTTTTTTTGGCTCTTATTACACACAATTTCATGTTCGTTTGATAGAAGTTATTCTACGCAAAATTGAGTGTATATATATATATAGTCAATGTATAAATAAAATATGGTTGGATTCTATTATAAGCAACAACAAATGAGTTGTTCACTACACGCAACCCTGACTTGGATTGCATTACACGCAATCGCGACCTTCCTCGATAGCGTGCGTTGTACGCAATACCGGGTTTAACTAAACAACGATATATTGTTATAATATTGTTATGAACTAGCCGTTAGGAATAGTGTTAACTAAATTTTGAATTTTATAACATTATTATTCATCTTAAACTTTTCTATAACATGGTATAAGAACAAAATAAATTTTTCAGGTAAAATAATTATTTTTCAAAAAATGCAGTTTTTCCGCCTTTTGATGGCGCACCCACATTAAATATAGTTTTTGAAATTTTTATAAGTTCAATTTGACAAAATAATATTCTTCTTTTGAATCAGGATATAAAAATTCACATTAGATAAAGTTTTGATATTTTTCCGATAACTTTTATATTTTAATGAATAGTAAAAACACGCTATATTTTAATTAAAAACAACTTTTTTCATCGTAATATCTTATGTGGTTAAATTATAATATTTAATGGTTTTAAAGTATAAATAGAATATATTTTTACCATTTAATATAATGTATGTCATTAGCATTGATTTTACCTTGAATTCGTAGGTTAAATCATTCAATCTTTTGTAATGTTTTAAAGAAAAACTCGTTTTCTTTCGACAAAGGGATTAATTTTAATTTAATTTCTGCATCTTTTGTGTATTGAATTTGGAAAAATGTATTCCATATTTCTAATAAGTGGGTCCAAATTATGTTAATAAGCTACTTTTTATTTTTGGGCATTGTGAATAGTAACTACGATAAATTTTATTTACTATAGTTACAGGTAAATCGGGTAATTAAGGGTAAATATAAGATTATAAAATTACCCTAACACTTGAAAAAATCCTATTGGATGGATAAAAGTAGACCCATATAAACTAAGTGTCATATTAGATTCATTTTATGGACTTTTTTCCATGAAAATAATTTAATTATTATTAAAACCAAAGAATGTGACAACATATCACTTTCTTAAATCTTATAAGTATAATAATTTTAATTTTAGTGATAAACTTCATGAACATTCGAACATGAATAGTCTACAGAAATCTAATACAATGATCTACATCATAGGAATTTATTTAGAATTTTTAGGGATTAAATAATTATCATTTAGTATGACACAATGATGATGCAGTAATTGTCTTATTAATGAAATATTGACATAATTGATGTTATAAATGCCCAAATAAATGTAATTTGAGACTTTTTATGACTTACATTAATTTTATAGGTTAATATGACATGTTATTGTTGATATAAGTAACTTTTTTCGAACTTATAATTCTGTTATGAATTTCATAAAAATAATGTACCAAATAGTGTCAAAATTGACATAAATTAGTTTTTAAAACAAATATTATATAATTAATAGTTATTTAATTCCTAAAAATCTAAGGATCTTCCAAATGACTTAGATAAGGATATATATATTAATAATAAACAACTTGGGGTTCTTTTGGCTTGTTATTGTAAGTTTATTAACCATATAGTGTAAGAAAACAAAAAGACACGGTAAAAGATAAATTATTTAACTTAGAGTTAAATCTAATTGATAAGGTTAAAATAATAACCTAAACTTATCTAAATCCTATTGGATGATAGGATTTCGACCCATACCCACTTTATCTTCGAAATAAGACCCTTTGGAAACATTATAACTCAAATTTGACCTTAATATAAAATAATAATTTTAGACTTTCCTAAGGTGCCCCTCTCCTCCCTTATAAAAGGGCACCTCCTCCCTCTCCTCCTCACACCAATTTGAGAATTCAAGCGCGTCCAAACCCTGCCAAAATCTCTTCTCCACTTCCCTAGTATCATACTAGAGGTCCCGGTCTTCTTCAAAGACCATACTTAGTTCTTTAGGTGGAGGTTAAGTGAAGGTGCGTTAAAAAGAGGTAATATCCATTACCGATCTTTTTCAATTTCGTTCTTCTTCAACTTCTTCTTATTTAGTTTTTTGATGATAAAGTAATAACATCAGTATTTCTTATAAACTAATATGTTATTATAAATATGAACCAACTCTAATTAACCTTCTATCCATCGTACGGAAAAAGGAAATCACCACGCGTGCGTACGTACGGAATACCGTCTCCACGCCGTGGTGTAATCTATTTTCCGCCACCGCCATAATTGGATGGGTATAATGGTGTAATGAGTAACTATATATGATTATTATAAATTGATATTGATACTGAAATAGTATACAAACACTTCAACACAATTCCACGACCATGGGAATGATATCATCGCTCGTGCGTACGTACGAACTACCCTCTCCACGACGCGATGAGATTCATTATCCATGTTAACCATTACAGAATTATTATAAAGTATATATAATTAATAATAATGAAATATATGACATGGAAAATCTACTGGATTTATGTATATATATATGTCATCTACTTACTTCCATTCAAGACAATAAGGAAAGGAAAACAGCGTTCATGCGTACGTACGGACTACCGTCTCTATGAACGGTGTGTTTCATTTCATTTATCTATCTATTATATATATATATACTGAATATATATGATATATAAATCATATTTTATATTATGTAAGTATGTAAATCATGATATAAGTAATAAAAATGTCAAGAACAACAAGTCCAAACACCTACGATAAATGAAACGATTTTACCCAAAACACTTTTTTAACATTGAATTTACAAAAGAACGGGTAATATAAAGTCATATATGATTTAATAACAATGAATATGATTCTGTAATAAGTCAATGAAATTATTTAAATCATTATACAGAAGTTTCGGACACTTACGAAGCAAATTGGACCTAAGGTAAGGGAAATATGACAATCTCATTTTTATCCGATATTGTTATACTTTGGTATTTACTGGGGTGTATTTTATCATCCACATCCATGTTTCCTCAATATGTAATATTTATATCTTTCTACAATAGTTTATATCCAATTTTACCCTTCAGTGAGTTTTTAGTAAAAGATGTGAAAGGAATCTTTTGTCATTTTTCGTACGAGGTACTTTTTGACTTTTCCGACAAAACTACGAGAAGAATGTTTTTTTAACTTATACGACATGAATGGATTTTTAAAACATTATTTACAAGAAGAATAATTTAAAAGTTTTCATGTTTATATTTAATCAACTTCTTTTAGTTTAATGTTGTATGACATGTTAAGAAAGGAAAAATGTTTTTGAAGAAGAAAGGATAGTTTCCTCAAGAATGGAGTTCAAGTGTTTTATCAAAATTATTTTCCATCTAAGATAATAAAGGGTTCTGTTTTTATCCCTATTATTACATTGATTTGATTATGTTGTGATGGAATTATTTTTATGAATTCCTTTATCTTATATGAATTGTTTTATGATGTCATGATGTTTAAGATTCCCATTTTTATTACATGGGTTATGCTATGTTGTATGGTTTATGATTTTGTGGCACACATAAGAATGGTATCATTATGAGATGGGTGGGACATATATCTCCCTCCAATTAATTGGGTAAATATTTTATATCTCATGAGATAGACATGGCTGGAACGGTATGTTATATGGGTTCAGTGAAAGAGGACTGAAACGAGGAGTGAACTCGGTTCAGAAAGGGACTTTGTCCACTAAGATAGTCTTGAAAATGAGTCTTGACTAATAAGAAATGATTCTATATTATTATGTGTGTATGCCACAAAGTTTCATGTTTTAAGTTATGATTATTGGGGTTTACCTTTCACTACTATGATTTATCCCATGTTATGAAATTATGATTTCCTTTGCAGGTTAAGATTTCCAAAAGTTATGTTCTTATGTATATGATGAGAATGACATTTATTTTGTTTACCCTTACTGAGCATTTGAGCTCACCCTTTTATGTTTTCTTTTCCCCATGATATAAAGAAAGGTTTTAGGTAAAAAAAGAAGATCATTATGGGAGATGTTGAAGATCTTTCACCACGATTAGAAGATTATATTCCGAGTTTCTAAAGACACTAAACTATTACGGTCCTTGTGTGTGTGTTTTTGTTATGTACCAAGTATTCTGCAAAAGTAATGTAATGTCCATGTACATTAAGCTACGGGTCTCTACACTCTCATATTAAAGAGATGAATAAAACAACCAAAAAATTATAATGAGTTGTTAGGAATTAAGGCTAGTCGATAAAGCTGATAATGGGCTGTGAATATTCATTTCCACATAAGAATGAAATTAAATATGATATAGAGGATTCAATGAATTGAGAAAAATACAGCTAAAAACATTGACAAAAGGGTATTGAAAACTGTATCAAATATCAACATGGGGAGAAAGGGAAATCTAAATCGATGAAATCCAGTTAATTTAATACACTAAAAAAATCCACAAGATATGATTGAGATTCCTAAAAATTAAATGCATATACGTACCTAGTATAGAACAATAAATGAAAATAAATAGAATAAAAAATTCTGATTCTATTTTGGATCCTTTGTCTGAGGTTGAAGAAGTCCTTCGGTGTTTGAATTTTCTCCTCGAACCAATCTCCAAACCATTCTTGAACTAAATGAGTAAAAGGCATCGATTAAGGTCAAGACCTTATCCTTTTAGGATCATGATCCCCATCTCACTCCAATCTACTAAACTGAATCTCATCCTGAGATGTTATACTCAATCTGTGTTCATCTTCATCTCACTGGTCGCACTTGAACCACAGATCCAATCTCGATTTCTTGGTTCTCCACCCCACTCGACTCAACCTCGGACTGGTCTTACTATGCTTGGATTACTGTGAATGAAAACTTATCCCCCCTTTCTCCATTCTTCTTATGTTATAATATTTCATAATGTTTTTCATAGTTCATATAGATATTTAATAATATCATATTATGAATATAAATTTTTAATTTATTATATTATACTCTTAATTAAAAATATTAATTATAAATTAATGTATGTTATTTTTTATTAGGTAATATATTTTAATATTTTATTAATAATATAGTCCACATATTTTAGTTTTTCTAAAATTATAAATTTGTTCTGACAAAAAATATTAAATTTAAAATGAAAATTATTATTTTATAATTTTATAAATATTATAATTTTATATTATATTATTATTATTATTCTAATGTATGGCCTTTAATAAAAATATAACTTATAACATTAATGTGTGAATTTTTTAAAATCAATTATTATAATTAATTTACATAAATATAACTATTTATATGTTGTAAATAAAATTTAATGTTTTAAATTATAATTCTGATAATTAAAAATATTATTTCAAGATTACTTTAATTTTAAAATATCATGTTATCATACAAAAATATTCATTTTTGTTGTTAAACAAGTACATTCTATAATTAAAAGGTATAAAATTTTATAATTTTTAATTTATGAGTTTATTACTAATATTATTACTGAAAAATAAAACATTACTTAAATATCATCTTAGTTTAACAATTAATTCCATTAAAAAATATTTATATTTAAAAAGAATCCAAACTTTATAATTTTTGTGACATTTCATTCATTCAACCTTAAAATAATTATTCCCTCATAATTTCTATGTCGTAATCCATGAATATTCGAATATCATTTTTTAAAATTAGAATGACTAGACATCCATGTAAACATAATTATATTTTATTTTTAAGTAATATCTTATCATGATAGTTTTATTTTCCTTAAATTAAAACATCTAATCATCAATGTCATCTATACTGTCTCTTTGATACCAATTATAACAATCTGATCCCACACATCAGGATTGAGTTCATAAAATGATGTGTAATTTTTTTATAAAAGAAACAAAAAAATTAAACAACACTAAATAAAATGATAGACCTTCTTCTGTTCTATTTTATGCAAAATTAGACTCAATCATACATATTTTCAGAGTTTAACAAAATTAAAATAAATTATATACTTTTCTATGTGTTCACTAACTCCAAATGTGAAGACGTCTATTCATAAACATTTAAGATAGCTATAAAAAATATTTAAAACATGGTATGAGAATTAAACTTTCTAGTAAATGGTTTTAAAATTAGTAAATAACAATTTATGAAATCTCCTTTTGAAAACAACTTTTGAAAAATACATTTTGAACACCATTAAAAACTACCTTCAATAACTGTGATTAAAAATACCTTTTGAAAATATAATTAAAAATAATTAGGTTTTGAAAATACTACAATATTTTGAAAATACAAATGATCAAAAATTTCATTAAAAATAATCAAGTAATTCTTTTGGAAACAATAAGATATATTTAAAAAACAAATCATCAAGGCCACTTAAATTATTAAAGGGTGTCGTGGGCCTACTCAATTGTCGAGGGATGAGTTAATTCCCTAATTCTCTACCATATTTATAGTGTTAATGTTTTGTATTTTTTGAAATCATTTTAATCTTGATTTAAATATACATACATTATTCACTTGTTTTAATACTTTAAAAACATTGAAAACATGTGAAAATAAATTTAAACAAATAACTTAATTGTTAAAGCTTTAAAAAAATTTAGAGCTGCTAAATTTCTCCTCTTTTATACACTTCATAAATACATAGAATGTTATTAACATTCTTTAATTGATGTTTTAATTCATTAAACACGTAATATTATTTCAAACATATATTCGTAGGGAAATATGATTTTTTCAATAAACATATATTTACAAATAATAAAAAACAAATGCATTCATGATGTGTAAAGTATTATAGATTATAGAAAAATCATATAACAATTATGAAATTCATGTATGTATAAAGACTTTGTGCACATGAAATAACAACCATTTTTAATTTTAAACATGATCTAAATATTAAATATAATTAAAATAATACCTATGATATATCGCAAGCATTGAGAAATAAATCACCCTTGATAAATCATAAGGTAAAAATAAATACTAGAAATTCATTTTAATTATTATGTCAAAACATAAAATAGATATTTCAAGGAATAGTATATTAAATTTTATGAAATCATTTGAAAAGATATATTAAAATTTCATGAAATGGAAATATAAAAAATACAAAATTTCTTATTTAAATTCATAAATCATAATTATGAAATTAATGAAATAACATAATATTTTTAAAATATAAATCTCTCTAAAAGGATTCCTTGAAATATAATATATATATATATATACTAATTTAAAATAAATTAAAAGTAAATTGAATGAAAAAATAAATTTCATTTCAAATAAATAAATATTTAAAAAATATATTTTTCCCTTAGATAAATTAATTGATAAGAAATTAAATAGGGTATGTTTCTCGTTCGGTTCCACCGTGAAAATAGGAGTGGGATGTGAAATTTTCACTCTAGAAGAGATGATTTGAATTTATTTTTATAGATAAAATTTGCGTATCTAATTAACCAATGGTTTTAATATGACATAGAATATAGATTTTTAAAAGTATATCCCTCAATGAATCCATTATTTTGAAGAAAATAGAAATCAAAATGATTGGTGAAGTGAGATCTGTATAATCTAGTAATAGAATCGAATATATATTCTCTATATAACATGTTGTGTAACTGAAATTTATTAAATCCTGAACTATTTGGGAAATTAAAAATTGATGTTGACACATATATTTATATCCTCCTATATACACCAGATGCAAAAAACAACCGAAAAAAATCAGAATGAGTGGTTATGATGTATGAATTGCTGATAAAGTTGATAATGGGTAGTATATTTTTATTTTCAACTAAGATAAAATTTAATATGATCTAGTGGATTCAACGAATCAGGATAAATACAACAAAAAGATGACAAAAGTGAATTAAAATATATATAAAATATTGAATTTGGGTGAAAGAGAAATCTAAAATGATGACACTCGGGTAATTTAATATACCGCAAAAAATCCAAAATATAGGATTATGATTTCAAAAAATTAAATTCATAAATGTACTAGGTATATATATACTACCGAAAATAAGCCTAAGTAAAAAAGGAAATTATCATTTAGATCCTTCCTTTGGGGATGGAGAAGTGCTTTGGTGTTCGAATACTCTCTTTGAACCTCCCTAGAAACCCCACTTGACCAAATTGATTGAAAACCTTCAATTGAGGTCAAAAAATTATCATTCTATGATCAAGTTATCTATCTCACTTTGATCCCTCAAATTGAATCAAATCTTATTCAATTCTACTCGATCTGCTCTCTTCTCCTTCCTGATGGTCCCACTCAATCCTAAAATTATAACAACCCAAATTTTTATTAAACACATAAACATGACTTATTAGATAAACATGCACTTAAGTTAACTATGAGTATCTATAAGTCTAGTATCTTGGATAATTAGGAACATTACATAAAATATTACAACATAAAAACACAACATCTTTATTGAAAACTTCTTTTACAAGACCACAACATTCCTTCATACTTAGCATTGCATTGGATAACCAGAGGACATGAATAAGAAAAAGGTATGCTATAAAAAACCATATGGGATTACACAAGGAATAACCCTAATTATATAGTATATTTTAGGTAATAGGAATATCAATGGAGCATAAAAGAAATGTGATAATAAAGGCATGATATTTCATGATTATCATAACATGGAAATGTGGAAACAACATTTAACATGATATTTTCATGAGACATGGCTAATTGCACATGTAGCATGAGTAAACCCTCATTAAACATGAATTACTTGAGTAAACCCACATTTCACTTCAAATAGCATGACACTAATCTTTACCCAATGAATTGGAGTGCTATTAGGGTGCACCCTTCTTAATCATTTCATTCCATGCATAATTATGCCACATTGATCATATAACATGGGTTTATTAAACATCGTAATTTGTTACATGATAAGTAAATGTGTATTTCAGACATGAAACTATATATGTAAATGGGAATAAAGTTTAATACCCTTTAAAGAGAAATGGCCATGGTATTCACTATGCAATGACTTTGGCTTGAAAAATCGTGATGCAATTTCAGAAGCATAACGATGTGACATAAAAATTCATAAAAAATGTTTGATAATAGAGAAAGGGGTATCTCATAATATGTACCTAAAATGGACTGTAGGGGGTCATATATATAAATTTTCCAATATTTCTAATGGAATTTAGATTCACAATACAACAAAATTTCTTGAATGCAAATGAGGAAAGAGAAACCACTCACGGAATTTCGGCATCGTAACAGATTTACATGGGAGGCATTAAATATAGATAAAGGGGTATACAATCATTCAAACATAAGGATGGAAGTTTGGGGGGGTGAGAAATCATACCCTAAATTTTTTAATTGAAAATAAAATGGTATAACAACATAATGAAATTTAGACAAAAATGAGAGAGGAAGAAATCCCTTACTTGGAAGCGTGATATCAAAGGCTTATGAGAGGCTTGATAGAGGATTTTGGGAGCTTTGGGAAACATGGTAGGATACTAGAGAGAGGAGGGAAGATTAGCGACATGATTTAATGGTTTTGATTGATGATCAGTGGGTGCTTTGGTGGGTTTATAAAGGAAAAGAGAGAATTATTTATTAATTATGTTATAGACACTACACATTAAACTAATCAAAATCACAAACCATCCCATGATTTTTCCCATGGTTTTTTCCAAAGGTGAGTGGAAAAAATTATTTTATAAGGACAATGGCCAAACTTATTAAAATTTTTGTCTTGCTTATGTGGAGGTGAGTCACACTCTCAAGGAAATCATTTTAAATTTTAAAATGTTTTATTAGTCATGGAGTATCCACTAAGGCTTTGTAAAATAAATTAAAAAACCCTAAAATCACATAATTTTTAAGGTATAACATATATTGGCCTAAAAACCCCTTTATAGTATATTTTAGATCACTATTGGGTCATTATGATGTCATAAAACACATTATATATTTAAACGGTATTTAATTTTTACAGAAAATTTTGATTGCCTCATAAAATTTTGAAACATTCACCACTGTATAATTTTGACCTCTTGATTCCAAAAATAATATAAATATTATCTAAAGAATTTTATAAATATTTGAATTTCTCCTTTTAAAATAAAATTTGGAATTTATTAAAAATTCATGGATTTTGACAAAAATAGCTTTCAAACCTTAATAAAAATTACAATAGTAGTCTTAAAAATTAAAAGTTTATTTATATTTAAGAAAAATTAATTTAATAATAATATTATATTAAATTATTATTTTAGTTAAAAAATACATTAATTAATCCAAATATATATCTTAACTGAATTTATATATTAAATAAAATATCATTTGGGATTTAAAAATCATTCACAAAGTAATAATAATAAAATGAATGTGTATTATCTATAAAAAAACATTGCATATAATCATAGTACAAGGATCTTGTTAAATAACCCCTTATAACACCCACATAAGTCCTAAGGGTATGGTTTGTGATGGTGAAAGAATTTTGGGGTGGCTCGGATAACATCGCTCTGGTGGTAGTATCTATCAACTTCCACTTCTCCTGTAGGCAGTTTTTTTCAAACTTAATATGTTGAAGCTCAGCTTGGACTTGGTCAATAGTGAATCCTAGTGATGTTATATCCTTTACAAGATCCAAAAAATGGGTTTTGTATATTTAAATTCTTCCGGATGGGGTCATCGCTTCCTTTGTCTACGTAAATTGTATTTTTTAAAGACTTATATCTATTCTAATAATATGATCACTATTTGATAGCTATATTAGCAATGGTAACAATTATTATTGGTATTTTAAAATCCTAAAACATAAATTTAATTCCCTAGTAACTCGTATTTAATTTTTGAATCTTAGTAAAAATCATTAAATAAATCATAAACAAAAAATAATTCATTGTTTATTAAAGAAATACATTAATAAAAATACATGAAACATCCCCTCATACTAGGAAGATGGTAATATTAAACCTATAACAATCGTTAAAAACAAATAATGACAACTCATAATACTCAAGATGAAGAAAATATCATAGCTTGTGATTTTGGGATCTTCCTTGAATAGAAATCCAACGAGGAGAATAAAGGTATGAGCATAGAGGAATGTGAAAACCGGCATCGTACTTGCAGGCGAACGATTTAAAAAAATTATGATATAGTAAAATGAGACATTTTTCAAGAATACATATTTATACATAAAATGAATGTTTCATATAGTCGTTTATTTAAATTTTAAATAAAATTTTAATATGTTAAAATAATAAATAAAAAATATATATAACTACTACACAAATATATATGTATATATTTGTGTGTCTTGTAGTGATAAATTATCATTTACAAAGGGTTTATTAATGTATATCTTTATGTAAATAAAATTTTCAATATCAGGGAATATTGATGTTTTTCAAGATATTTACATACAATAGAGTATCATAAAATGAAGTTTTAATGTTTATATTATTTTCAAGGAATATACATGTTTATTTACTACTTGATAGAATTTCTTATGAGACAATAATATATATATATATAACCTACATAGAAACGAGAAAAGAAATGACATGTATTTTATGAAAATTAATAAAACAAATCACATTATGAATTTTCCAAATCCATGTTAATTCCTAAGGAAATACAGTGGACTATATAATGAAAACTATTATTTCGATAAATAATAATAAGATATTATGTATATAAGTGGACAAATATGAGTTTTTAATAAATAACATACTTATATATTTATATACATGTGAGAATGTGTGTATTAAAAATAATATATATTAACACATCAATATATGAATTATTAATTAAAAATAAAAAAATAGAAATGGTAAGAGGAATCGGGTTTGGGGAGGTTAGGTTTTAAAATTGACGGGATTTCCCCCCCCCCCATGCATCTTCTTCTCCAGCCGGGAAGGGTGACTCTTGATAGTGGCCGAATATGCTTAGAGTCAGGTCACCACTACCATTTTTTGAGTGTATGATAGGGTGCAAGGGGTTTCGTTTTGGAACCCAATGACTCATAATTGGTCGTGTGCTGAAGAACCCAATAGACCCATCGACGGTTGGTCATCTTCAAACCTGCACTAGAAATCCGGGGCAACTCCAAGTGTCGGGTTTCCAATGGAAAAACCCTTCATTGATTTCCCTAATATGATGATGAGTCAAATTTCGGGAAAATGGATGAAGCATTTTTGAGTATTGTTTATAATTTTTCTTTTGATTTGGGTTCCCACATATCCCATTTGGATTGAATTAGGGTCTTATTTTATGTAAAAGTTGTATTCCCAATCAATATGTTAATCAGTGTGTTCACGCTGTTTTTTGAACTCTACTTCATGAAGGTCCGGGTATAAAAAACATTCTCTGTTGGGAGGTGGAAGGAAAATTTTTCCACAAGGGTTTTTTAATTTCAATCGGTATAGGGAGAAATTAATTAGGGTAATGGGTCAGTTGAGCACCACTTCATGTGGCGCTCAACATTACGGGTGGCTAACGACACTTCAAGTGGTGCTTTGCCACCATTTTTTGTTTTTTTTTGTTTTTTACCCCCCCCCCCTTTTATTGTTTTTTGCACCCCTCCCTTTTATTGTTTTTTTTATTTTGTTTTTTTGCACCCCATCCCTTTTTAAATAAATAATTAAAAAATAAATAATTAAAATTTTAAAAATATACTTATAAATATGTATTTAAAAATGTTAAATTATTTATAATTATATTTATAATTATATTTATAATTTTATAATTATAAATTTATATTTATATAGTTATAAACCTTATTTAAATATATAGTAAAATAATTAAATGAACATTATATGTAATTATTTATTATAATTTATCAATTTATATATAATTTTGTAAATAAAAAATATGTATTAAATTAAAAATACATGGTTTATTTATATTTATATAGTTATATTATATAAAATATAAAGGGTTTTTTGCTGATTTGTTTGTTTTATTTATATATTTACATATTAATATTATAAATATTATAATGATCAATAGTTATATATATGTGTCTGTATAAATATAATTATGTATATGTATAATTAAAAATAAGTATTTACAAATATAAAAATATATTTGTAATTATATAATTATAAACTATTCTTTATAAATAAATATTTATAATTATAAAAATATGAATATATTTATAAATATATAGTTATGAAAATATTGATACATATATATTTAAAATATATTTATAAATATATTTAATATACATATATAAATATATATATATATGTATAATTATATTTATAATTATATTTAGAATTATATTGTAATTATAGTTATACTTATATATTTATAATTATGTATTTGTACATATATATAATTTCAAATCTATAATTACTAATTTATTTTTATATAGTTATAAGTAATTATTTATAAATAAATTCAAAATATTGTTAAACATATTATAAATTTGTAATAACAATAGTATTATTAATGACTATAAAATTTAAACTATATGAACAATATATATGAAACTTAAAACATTGATTAAACATATACTAAATAGATGGAATTAAAAAAATTGTGTAAACAATGTTGGTAAGAAATATTTTATAGTCTTTCAAAATCACCTACTTGAATCTTAAAAATGTTTCAAGTATGTGACTTTGAAAGCCTATATAATATAAACTATATGACCAATATAAATGAAACTTAAAACATGGATTAAACATATACTAAATAGATGAAATTAAAAAAATTAGGTAAACAGTTTCGATAAAAAATATTTTATAGGCTTTCAAAATGACCTAGTTGAAACTTAAAAATGTTTTAAGTATCTGACTTTGAAAGCCTATAAAATATAATCTATATGACCAATATGAATGAATCATACAACATGGATTAAACATTTACTAAATAGATGAAAATAAAAAATTTACAAAAAAAATGTCGATAAAAAATAATTTATAGTCTTTCAAAACCACCTAGTTGAAACCTAAAAATGTTTCAAGTATGTGACATTGAATGACTATAAAATATAAACTATATGACCAATATAAATAAAACATAAAACATGAATTAAACATTTACTAAATAGATGAAAAAAAAATTACATAAATGTCGATATAAAATAATTTATAGTCTTTCAAACCCACCTACTTGAAACATAAAAATGTTTCAAGTATGTGACTTTGAAAGCCTATAAAATATAAACTATATGACCAATATAAATGAAACTTAAAACATGGATTAATCATATAATAAATAGATGAAAATAAAAAAATTACATAAAAATTTTGATAAAAAATAATTTATAGTCTTTCAAAACCACCTAGTTGAAACTTAAAAATGTTTCAAGTATGTGAATTTGAATTCCCATAAAATATAATCTATATGACCAATATGAATGAAACTTAAAACATGTATTAAACATATACTAAATAGATGAAAAAAAATTATGTAAAAATGTCGATAAAAAATAATTTATACTCTTTCAAAACCACCTATATGAATCATAAAAATGATTCATGTATGTGACTTTGAAAGCCTATAAAATATAAACTATATGAACAATATAAATGAAACTTAAAAATGGATTAAACATATACAAAATAGATTAAAATAAAAAAATTACATAAAAAATGTCGATATAAAATATTTATAGTCTTTCAAAACCAGCTACATGAAACTTAAAAATGTTTTAATTATGTGACATTGAAAGACTATAAAATATAACCTATATGACAAATATAAATGAAACATAAAACATGGATTAAACATATAATAAGTAGATGAAATTAAAAAAATTCCGTAAACAATGTCGATATAAAATAATTTATATTATTTCAAAACCACCTAGTTTAAACTTAAAAATGTTTCAAGTATGTGACTTTGAAATCCTATAAAATATAAACTATATGACCAATATGAATGAAACTTATAAAATGGATTAATAATATACTAAATATACGAAAATAAAAAATTTACTTAAAAATATCAATAAAAAATAATTTATAGTCTTTCAAAACCACCTACTTGAAACTGAAAAATTTCTCAAGTATGTGACTTTAAAAACTTATAAAATATAAACTATATGACCAATATAAATTAAACTTAAAACATGGATTAAATATATACTAAATAGATGAAAATAAAAAAAGTACATAAAAAATGTCGATATAAAATAATTTATAGTCTTTCGATACCACCTACTTGAAACTTAAAAATGTTTCAAGTACGTGACTTTGAAATCCTATAAAATATAAACTATATGAACAATATAAATTAAACTTAAAACATAGATTAAAAATATACTAAACAGATAAAATTAAAAAAAACTATGTAGAAAATGTCGATAAAATATATTTTATAGTCATTCAAAACCACCTAGTTGAAACTTAAAAATGTTTCAAGTATATGACATTGAAAGCCTATAAAATATAATTATTAAATATACAATAATTAATTAGTTAGTAATATAATTATTAATTATTATTTTTCATTATAATTATTAATTATTATTTGTTAATTATTAATTAATTAATTACTAATTAGTAATTTACATTTATAAATATATTTATTGTTATATAAATATAAATGTAATGTTTTTAAATATTTAATTAGTCATGTAAAATATTTTTTGTTTACTATATGTATGTTCTTCTTTTCATTTTTCATGAAATTATCAGATGTTTAGTCTATGTGACGAATTTTTTATATATTTTACTTGTACTTTATAATTTAATAGTTAATTTAAATCAGTTTGTATTTACTATATTTTTGATTTTCTTGTTATTTGTCTTGAATAACAATTACTTATCATAGTAAATAAGTTTTTTAATATATACAACATGACATCCAAAAACATCAACGATGATTCCCCCCGGTACCACAACTCGGCGTATGAATCTCACGTCCTCTCTACGTCCGACGTTTGTGTTGCTTCGGTGTCCTATCTGCGGGTTCCCCCTCTTCCGGTGCTTCTGGTGCCTCCACATGGTGCTGTGTAGAGGACTGACCAAAACCATGTGAGGAGGATGACCCAAAATCATATGGGGTTCCATATGGATCCGAAGCTTCTATAAATGGTAGAAATGGGGTACTGATGAAGGCCTTGTCGGGAGGAGAGGGGTGACCATAAGCTATGTGCCGACACCCGGATTGAAGTCCATAGTAGTCTGCGGAGACACCATTTATGGTATATAAGTGTCTCCCTGCTATGCTAAATCATCAGTCAGTTGGGCCGGATCGTCTCTCTGTGGTGCGGCGACATCTGCAGGAGTCTCTCTCAGTTGTCTATGTCGTCGCCTCTAGCCCATCGGATGTGCTCGTCTTTGTAGTCCATCTGGCGGCGATGGTGGGGGTGCATCCTCCTCAGCAGGAATATCAGGGACATCATCATCCTCAGGTGCTTGGGAATAAAGATATGTATCAGGATATATCTGTGGCTTCTCATCAAAAAAACTGTCACGTATCAACCATAGATGATCAAATAGAGCCACCACATCCTGATGAACTACATCCCGCGTAATATATGCATGCTCCTGAGGCTGTGTGGAGTGTTCAAGATGACCAATGTCATCTGTCGAAAAATGAAATAACATTCAGATTAGCATCAATGACCAGAACCACAAGAAAGTCTTTATATGCTCTAATCATTTCAACAATAGTAGTTGAAACAAACTCAACATCTAATGAAGAGTGTTCCTGTGACAAGCTTTGGTTCACACAGGGGTTTGGAGTAAATCTAGTGATGCACCAGCTGTGAAAAGTGTTATCAATAATAGCTCACAGATGCATTTGATAGTCCAATTCATATTTGTCACAACATATCAAATAGTAAAACCTCTTTGACTCTTCTACAACATATGAGTAATGTATTTCAATGTGGTATTGTTTTATCACTTTTTTCATTGCTTCTTTTCTCTCACACTCTCTGCCAATATACATAACATCGTTATCTCACACTCGATTTGTGCCACCAATGATTCCTAGAAATTCTGAACTGGGAGTAATAACTGAATAATCAAATTCTGGAAAGCGATTCATGCCTTCAGTCAACCATGAAGCCAATAGTGGAGGATGTTTCAATGGTCATTTGAACCTCACATTAGTTGGCACAGACTGATATTCAGCATGATCTTCTTCTTCTTCAACTTCCTCTTCATCTTTTTCATCGATATTGTCATCATCCTCAAATTCATCGTCCAATGGATTTAATGTATATGGAGGACTATCCATTGAAACTATGGCCGATGGATATGATGGAAAAACTATTGATGCTAATGGAACTTCTTGATGTGAAGGAGAATATGAAATAGTCTCATGAATTTGAGATGCGTCAACCTCCAATGTCGATGGAACCTCCATTTTAGATACAGTGACATACAACTCCATCATTTTATTCTCAGGTATATACTTAACCAATGAAAGTATATATTCCCAATCATCATCATCATTTACCGAATATGGTACATGCCAAAACCTATCTATAAATTGGAGATTTCTGAATATTATGGACTCTATCACATGATTCCTCGATAGTTTTAATGCCTGATTAATTTTCTATTACACATATTCCAAATTAGTACATCCTCCAAGCATCACAACAGCTTCTGTATGTATACTATAACTACATCCTTGTTCTATCTCAATTATTTGACCATTACAATAAATTTAGGTGGCTTCCATCTTTTTTATCTAAAATAAACCATTGTTATTAATTAAGTATGATTAAAGAATCAATTTATGTATGTATACTTCTAGTAATTTAGGTTGGAATCTTAATCTCTCCACTAAATCAATATGTTCAAACCATATTGATGTGTAACTATTTACACAACCCCCAAGTTTGTGTTACATACCCAAAAATAGAATTCAAACATATTCATACATATCCAGATGCATTATATGCATGAGGTACATGAACACGTCAAGTAAAAGCATAGAGTTATATCAATTTGAAAATCTCCACATGAGTAAGCCCGAAGCGACAGATAGTCATCCCCATTCACTTTCCAAGACAAGGAAAGCCTCCAGGGAAGTAGGTGGTCTGACACAAAGCCCCTCAACCCAGGGATACTTTACTCAAGAGAGCAATCATTTCATGAAAACTCTAACACTTAAAATGCAAAAAATATATTCAACTACTAAAATCAAGTTCATAAATTCAATCACAAACCGAGGTCAAGGTAGATTTAAAACTAAATTCATTATCAAACCTAGAATGTAATGCAAATGTATATTCCAGAAGCAATTGACAACTACTTCACTAATTAATATAACTACTTCACTAATTAATATAACTACTTCACTGATTAATATAACTACTTCGCTGATTAATATAACTAATTCGCTGATTGATATAACTACTTCGCTGATTAGTATAACTACTTCACTGATTAATATAACTAATTATAATTAATTAATAACCTAATTATAATTAATTAACTACCTAATTATAATTAATTAATAACCTAATTATAATTAATTAATTACCTAATTAGAATTAATTAATTACCTAATTAGAATTAATTAATTACATAATTATAATTAATTAATTATATAATTAGAATTAATTAATTAACTAATTAGGATTAATTAATTACCTAATTAGAATTAATTAATTACTCAGTTAGAATTAATTATTAAACTTATTAAAAATAACTATTAACCTAATTATAATTAATTAATTACCTAATTATAATTAATTAATTACCTAATTAGAATTAATTAATTACCTAATTATAATAAATTAATTACCTAATTAGAAGTAATTAATTACCTAATTAAAATTAATTAATTAACTAATTAAAATTAATTAATTACTTAATTAGAATTAATTATTAACCTAATTAAAAATAATTATTAAACTAATAATAATTAATTAATTACCTAATAATAATTAATTAGTTACCTAATTAGAATTAATTAATTACCTAATTATAACTAATTAATTACCTAATTAGAATTAATTAATTACCTAATTAGAATTAATTATTAACCTAATTAGAATTAATTATTATCCTAAATATAAATAATTATTAACCTAATTATAATTAATTGTTAACCTAAATAAAATTAATTATTAACCTAATTATTATTAATTATTAACCTAATTACAATTATTTATTAACCTAATTATTATTAATTAATTCCCTGATAAGAAGTAATTATTAAACTAATTCGAATTAATTATTAACCAAATTAGAATTAATTATTAACCAAATTATAATTAATTAATTAGCTAATTATAATTAATTAATAACCTAGTTATAATTAATTAATAACATGATTATAATTATTTAATTACCTAATTATAATTAATTAATAACGTAATTATAATTAAATAATGACCTAATTAGAATTAATTAATTACCTAATTAGAATTAATTAATTTCCTAATAAGAATTAATTAATTACCTTATTAGAATTAATTAATTACCAAATTAGAATTAATTAATTACCAAATTAGAATTAATTAATTACCTAATTAGAATTAATTAATTACCTAATTAGAATTAATTTTTAACCTATTTAAAATTAATTATTAACATAATTATAATTAATTATTAAACTAATTAGAATTAATTAATTACACAATTAGAATTAATTAGTTACCTAATTATAATTAATTAATTACCTAATTACAATTAATAAAATACTTACTTATATTTAATTAGTTACCTAAATATAATTAATTAATTACCTAATTATAATTACTTAATTAATTAACTAACTATTATCATTTCATTACCTAATTACATTTAAAAAAATATAATGTTTATGTAATACAAATATTATAAACTAATTCTATAAATTACGCAACTAAATTATTAAATCAAAATTTTAAATAAATTTAAATAAATATTTACCTCAAATTTGTAGAGACATATCTACGCATGCAGAGAAACCAGAGAGGTAATGCGCAAAGCAACAGAATATTATTAGAGAGACCATAACTTTCACAGAGAGGGGGGGAAGTGAAGAGGTGAGAAATGGGGAGGGTCAGCGGCCTTTTTTGTAGGCCAGGGAAGGTTTCGGTGCCACATGAAGTGGCGCCTAATGGAGAGGGAACAAAGGAGCAGCGCCACTTCAAGTGGTGCTGCTCGTTTGTAGTATATTCCTTCAGCACCGCAAGATGTGGCGATGGAGAGTTGGTTGTCCGAAATGGTCGAGCGCCACTGGAAGTGGCGCTCCGCCTCCTCATCCATTGAGCTCCACTTCATGTGGCGCTCAAAGGTCCTATTTGTCTAATTTTTTTCACACTAAACCCAATAAAATAAATAAAACACATCTCATGCAAAATTACCCGAGGTGGAAGGTCCATCCACCGCAACTTGTCCAATATAGCATTGAAGGTGTTTTCATCTATTTCTTATGTGTAATTCAAGACCGAGGAGGAGTTGCTGTTTCGATTCTCACTATAAGGAGATGCAATTATTTTTTTTTTAAATTGTTATGTTAATATTAAATTGTTATCATGTTAATGAGATAGATTTAAAGCACCCTTATATGGATTTAATTTTCCTCTTTAAAGACTGTTCAAATCACCAGTAGAATAACGGATTATTATTTTTATAGATTTTTTCTTGTGTATTCAAATTGTTCTAATTTATCAGTAGTATTTAACCCTTTTTTACAAATCACTTTCTCTATTGTGAGACCTACCTGGTAAATTATTTTATATGAAACAAATGTATTTTATGTCAATTGGCATTAGTCTCTTTGTGATACTTATTACTTGATTGTTCAAATCAATTTTTTATGATAATAATATATACTATTAATTTTTTCATGTATTCATCTATTCCCAACCTTTTATATGTAGTCAATTTATTAGAAATATTGTTACGATAAATGAATTGTTCATTTTGTGGAAAATCTTCTCAATTAGTTAAAAAAAATATTTTTCTGTTATTTTATATCAATTTGATTTTAGTTAATTTGTAATATTTATTATTTTTAAAATAGTTTATATATAATTATAATCAATGTGTTTATTTTATTTTTAATCTATTTTTTGATAAAGAGGTATTTTTTAAAGCAATGTATATTTATAAGAACATTATAGGAATTTGATATCTATATACCACCAGTATGTTTATAATTTTATTTTGATTGGGAATATAAACCTTAAATATTACATCTTAAATTTTCATGCTATGTAATAAATATATTGTTTTGGTTCATGAGATGTATTTTTCTTAAAAATTATTTTCAATAATTAAATGACTTCAGTTGGACTCTTAAAAATATGAGCAATGTTATTAGACTTTCAAATGTATTATTTTGATAAAAATGTTTTTACTGCTTGTATATAAATATGTTTGTGTATATAATCACATATTTTGGTGGATATCTCTTTAATAAAATTGATTTAATATTACTTGGATTTAATCATACTCCTATAAGTTAAAACGATGTTATATAACTTTCCCATTAATGTTTTACTTACAAAACAAGTGAATGTATTAAAATAGTAAACACACATATATATACCTATATATAAATTATATGAATGATTTTTAATTAATTAATTTTTATGTACACACATATATATATGTATACATAGTACTTTTTATATGAATGAATGTGTTTATGTCATTTCTTGTAAAAGTGTTATGATTATTTTTAATTGATGTATAAATGAATAAGTATCCAATCACATTTTATTCAAACACTAATTTTTATGTAAATAAGTGTTTATACAAGTACCTTTAAGAAAAACTACTATCTACATGAACATATAATTATAAGGATACAAGTATAAAATGGTTTTTAATGTGAAACAATTATTTCTAATTGGTAGATATATGCATGAGTTTACAATATTTCTTATATTAATAAATGGATATATATTTATATATATATATATATTTATGTATATGTATATACATATGTGTATATTTTATGAGAAATTATTACCTATATGTATATATTAGGCATGTTATGTATTTAAATGAGAAGTTACTCTGTCCATGATACATGTATAATCAAGAATGTTCATTTTATCAATTGATCTTCATAACCTGTGGTTCAAAAAGAAAAGGGGTACTATGATACATCATGTACAATGATGGTTTACTCATGATAATTCAAGTGAAAATGAGGGTTTTACTCATGTAAATCACATGCAATAAGGGTTTTACTCATTCTAAATCAGTTGCAATGAGGGTTTACACATGCTAAATCATGTGCACTGAGGGTTACTCATGCTAATCTATATGCAATGAGCCTTGACTCATGCTCCTCTATGTGTGATGAGCCTGCGACTCATGCTTATGTCACATATCATTTCTCAGGAGTGAACCGAGAATCCATGTCATGATTCAACTTTCCTATGGGAGTTTATTATGAATGCTTATAGTTTTTTTAGTGAAATTGCACTTACTTCAAGAATGATCAATGTTGATTTTCCAAATTCTCTCTGTTTAAAATGAAATCCTTTTTATTAAATTTGTTATTTTTCAAAGGTAACATGTTTCCCTGAGATTTATTTAACAAACATTATAATATGTTTTACCTTTTGTTTGAAGAACTCTATCAGGATTCCTTTTTGTCATGAAAACCCCTTACTGCGTTTTTGATGCCCACCCTATGTTTTCAAAATCCCTTTCCACAGGGATTAAAGGATCCTAGAATTGAGATAGTAAATGAGGTCTCACGATGGGGTTTGTCCTTTGTAAGGATAGGTTTTTCATTGTTTTTTTGTTAGGGATTCTCCAAAGGTATCAGAACTATCTAAAATTCTATACCTTTGCGATCTTTGGTTTTGTAAATAAATATGTAAAATATTTTTATAATAAAATTGGCCCATGTTTTATGGGTTGTTACATTTTTTATTAGAGATAGGTTATATAAAACATTTGAAGTCAGGATATGGAGAAACACTTTGAGCCTTTAAATATCATTCATATACTTTACTATATTCTTTTCATTAAAGAGTAATAAATCATTAGACTTAGAACCATTTTGTATCCTACCTAAGAGCGATATAAAATTTGATATGTTTCATCAGCAGGATAAAAGATTGTTTCCAGATATAAGGGAAGGAACATCACATGATACTCTTGTCCCTTCCTTTGGACTTGCTTGTAATTATCATTGGGAAGTTAAGCTCATAGAGCATCGAAACCATTTCCAATTTCCAACTTCCATTCAAGACACTTTACAACATATCAAACTATTTTTCCCAACCATGGAACCATCAAGGATCATCGATCACCTGTGATAAAATCTTAAGCTCCTAACTTGCACACCTTCCTCAGCAAGAGAAGTTCCATCAGGGTATTTTAAAATATTTCACCCTATCCCGAGAATATGATGCAGTATTTGTTTTTAGAATACCTACCGAAGAGGGAGACCTCTGAGAAGCCTATATATCTATAGTCTTGGTATCTATTCATTTTTTAAACATATATAATATATAAGAAGAAACATATTTTAAAATTTTAAAAGATGACTCTATCAGACTATTTCACAAAAACCTGGTACATGGTGATGTTTTGAAGTTTTACGTTAGAAACAATTGTTTTTAAAAGGTGCATCATATTTTCCATCAGTACGATCTGATTTTTATAGACTGCGTTTGGACTAAGGATGTGGAAGAATTTGAAAGTTCATTGATGTGTTGTTGCACTGGGTGGACCCTCGCACTCCGTGATCGACGCGATAATGAGAAATGTGGAATGATAAATAATGGAAGGTAACAACCCTATAGTCATGTTAAAATTTTAGTGTTCTTTATGTATGTAATAAAATTGTGAGGACACTATTTTTTTAAAGGGGGGTATAATGTAATGCCCCTATAACTCATACATAAATTTTTACTCTTAGTAAAATGCATTAAATAAATCTTAAACAAAAACAACCCCTTATTTATTAAATAAATAAATTAAGAATAATAAGGGAAACATCCCCTCAAATTAAGAAGATTGTAATATTAAACCTATAACAATCATTAACAAAAAATAAGAACAACACAAAAAACATGATTATGACGATATTATAGCCCGTGATTTTGGTATCTTCTATGAGTAGAAATCCAATGAGGAGAATAAAGGTAAGGGTGTATAGGAATGTAAAAAACAACATCATCCTTGAAGGTGGATGATTTAAAAAAAATATTTATGATAGAGTAAAATTAAATGTTTGTCCAGAATACGTATTTATAAATAAAATGATCATTGCATATAGCTATTGAGTTACTTTTTAAATGAAATATTAAAAAGTGAAAACAGGAAATATATAAATAAATAAATATAAATGTTATACTAATATATATGTATATTTTTGTGTGCGTTGTATTGATAAATATTCACTTAAAAAGAGATTATTCATGTACGTCTTTATATAAATAATATTTTCAATATCAATGAATATTGATGTTTATCAAGATATTAAAATACAGTATGGTTTCATAAAATATAATTTTAATGTTTATATTTTTTTCAAGGAATATACATGTTTATTTAATGCTTGTTAGAATTTCTTATGAGACAATAATATATATATATATGTATAACATACATAGAAACAAGAAAATATATGCCATGTATTTTTTGAAAATTAAAATAACACATCACATTACGAATTTTACAAATCCTTGGTTATTCCTAATGAAATACATTAGACTATATAATGAAAATTATTATTTTGATAAATTAGAATAATGTATTATTTTTGTAAGTGAGCAAATATGTGTTTTTAATAATTGAAATTCTTATATATGTATATATATGTGAGTGAATGTGTATTAAAAATAATATATATAAACACATTAATATATGAATGGGCGAAGCGTTAGAGTTTTGTGAAACCATATTGTATTAGAAAATGGACAAAGCGTTAGAGTATTGTTTGTAATTTTTATTTTGATTTGGGCTCCCACATATCCTATTAGGATCAAATTAGGGTCTTATTTTAAGTAAAATTAGGATTCCCTATCGGCATTATAATTTGTGTGTTCACACTATTTTTTGAACTCTAGTTCATGAATGTTAGGGTATAAAAACCCTTCTGTGTTGGGAGGGGGGGAGTCCCTTCTTCCCCAACATGGCCAGTCTAGCATTTATGGTGTTTTCATCTTCATCTGTGTAATCCGAGACTGAGAAGGAGTTTCAGTTTTGATTCTCACTGTATGGGGATGCAATTTTTTTATAAATTTTTTCTGTTAATTTAATAAAAATCATGTGTATTAGTAGGTTTTAAACCACCCTTATATGGATTTCATTTTCATCTTTCAAGACTGTTGAAATCACCAGTAGAATACGGGAGTATTAATTTTATAGATTTTCTCTTGTGTCTTAGAATTTTTCTAATTTATCAATAGAAATTAACCCTTTTTTATAATTCATTTTTTCTATTGAGAGTCCTACAAGGTAAATGATTTTATATAAAAATCATGTATTTTATGCAAATTGACATTAGTCTCCTTACTATATTTATTACTTGATTTTTCAAATAATTTTTCTTATGATAGTAATATAAACTATGCATTTTTCATGCATTCATCTCTTTCAAAACTTATCTAGTTAGTGAATTTATTACAAATATTATAACGATAAATGATGTATTTATTTTGTGGAATATCTGCTCAATTAGTTCAAAAAAATTACTAATTTTTAGTTATTTTATATCAATTTGATTTTGGTCAAAAAGTAATATTTATCATTGTTCAAATATTTTATAAATAAAGAAAATAAAAGTGTTTATTTTATTTTTAATCAATTTTTTTAAGAGGAATTTTGTTGTGGAAATTTTTAATTTTTTTAAAAAAAACTATATATGAATTTAACATCTGTATATCTCCATTGTGATTATAATTATATTTTTTGGGAATATGATCCTTTTATATTCCATCTTAATGTTTCATGCTATGTAATAAATATAATGTTTTGGTTCATGAGATTTATTTTTCTTAAAAATTATTTTGAATAATTAAAGAACTTCAGTTGAACTCTTAAAAATATGAGCGTTGTTAATAGATTTTCAAATATATTATTTTGTTAAAAAAATTAACTGCATGTATATATATATATATATGTTTATGTATATAATTACATATTACCATTGATATATCCTTAGTAAAATTTCTTTAATTGTTACTTGGATTTTAATCAGGCTCATATAAGTGCAAAGGACGTTATAGAACTTTCCAATTAATTTTTTTCTTACAAAACAAGTGGTTGTATGAAAGTAATAAACATATATATACATACCTATATATAAATTATATGATTGAGTTTTAATTAAGTCATTTATACATACTCACATTTGTATATGTGTGCATATTACTTTTTATATGAATGAATGTGTTTATGTCATTTTATGTAAAAGTGTTACGGTTATTTTTAATCGATGAATATATGCATAAGTATGAAATACCATTTTATTCAAACACTGCTTTTTATGTAAATAATTATGCATACATGTATCTTTAAGAAAAACAAGTATCTATATGAACATGTAATTATAAGGAAACACGTATAGCACAAGAGCCTCAGCCCAGTTGGTGAGGACTCGCTAGGTGCATCCAAGAGACCCGAGATCAAATCTGGGTGGAGGCATATTTTTGGGGGTACTGTAGAAGTACTGTAGAAAGCACTGTAGCAGGTACTATAGCAAGCACTGTTCGGTACTGTAGCAGTCGGAACTGTTCATCCATCTAGGCCTTCGGGCCACCCGTTTGGTCCTCAGGTCCTGCAAGGCATTCAGGCCACCCAAGGCCTTCGGGCCAGTTGATTCTCAAAGACTTCGGGCCACCTTAAGGCCTTAGGGACACCCCAAGGCCTTTAGGCCACATGAATGCAGGCCCTAGAAACACTACAAAAAAGGAGCAACCCTAGAAGAGGATTTAGAGCAGGTGCACTCACTAGAGCAGAGCCAAATGGATTTCCAGAATGAGAGGGTATGGCTATGCCATCGGTACCATCCTGTGCTTTCATTGGAAGCCTAGCCAGACAGTCATGCAAAGGTGGGGAGCTACTATCAAGATGCAGATGCTGGGGAGGGGCAGTTTCTTGTAGATAGTTTGGTTGAATTCCTTAAGACCTTCGGGTCATATAATCTCCTAAGCCTACGGACTATGTAATCTCTAAACCTACAGGGCTTGTAAGGGTTCCCCATTTTCCCTTAAAAGGGGGGTTATCAAAAATCAATAAAAATGAAGGCCTTCGGGCCATTCAGGCTATAAGGATACACGTATATAAATAGTTTTTAATGTGAATTGGTTATTTCTAATTGGTAGATATATACATGAGTTTACAATCATGTTTATGTTAATAAATGGAGATATATATATATCTTTTATAAAAAACTATTACCTATATGTATATGAAATTCTAGTTATGTATTTAAATGAGAAGATACATTCATCATGATACACGTATAATAGAGAATGTTCTATTTTCGAATTGATTTTCAAAACTCATGTTCTATTTTCGAATTGATTTTCAAAACTCAGGGTTCAAAAAAAGGGGTACCATGATACTTCATGTGAAATGAGGGTTTAATCATTCTAATTCATGTGCAATGAGAGTTTTATTCATGCTAAATCAAGTGAAATGAGGGTTTTACACATTCTAAATTTGGTGTAATGAGGGTTTACTCATGCTAAATCATGTGAAATGAGGGGTTACTCATGCTGATCCAAGTGTAATGATCCATGACTCATGCTCCTCCATGTGTGATGAGCACGCGACTCATGCTTATGTCATGCATTATGTCTCAGGAGTGTACCGAGAATCCATTTCAGGATTAAAGATGCCTTTGGGAGTTTATTATGAATGCCTATTGGTATTTTAGTGGAATTACTCTTTCTTTATGAAATATCAATGTGGATTTTCCAAAGGTTGTATATCTAAATTGAAATCCTTTTTATAAATGATTTTTTTAAAGGATAATTGTTTCCCCAAGATTTCATTAAAAACTGTATAATATGTTTCACCATTTTTTTAAGAACTCTATCAGGTTTCCTTTTTGTCTTGAATACCCCTTACTGATCTTTTGACGCTCACCCTATGTTTCTAAAATCTCTTTTCACAAGGATTAAAGGCATATAGAAGTGAGATATTGGATGAGGTCTCACTATGGTGTTTTACCTTTGTAATGATTGGTTTTTCTCATTTTTTTTGTTAAGGATTCTCCAAATGTATCCAGAATATCTAAAATTATATACCTTTGTGATCCCGGGTTGTGTAAATAAATAAGTTAAGTGTTTTAATCAAAAAATGGACCATGTTTTCTGGGATGATACAATAAAACCAAAGAAGTGCATATGTTTTATATTACTATTTTACATATTAAGAAATTTAAATATATCAATAGAAATTTTCACTAATAAAATTTTTGGTCGTTACAATCTTCCCCCAATAAGAAATTTATCCCTTGAAATTTACTTTTCCCAGACTAAAATGGATGTAGGTAACACTGCTTTCTCACTTCCTCTAATTCCCACATTTCCTCTTTAATCATTTGGTTTCTCCACAACACCTTGACAATGAGAATTGTCTTATTTCATATAACTTTTCACTATGATTTGACATATTCATTGGCTTATCTTCATAGGATATGTCATTCTCAAATGATACCCTCTCTAGATTGAGTACATGCGATGGGTCAGGTATGTACTTCCTTAAGAGTGATACATGAAACACATCATGTACTTGAGATAGGTTTGGTGGGAGTTCCAGTCGATAGGCGTATGCTTCAATGCAATCAAGGATCTCAGAAGGGAAGATGTACCTTGGACTAATATTTACCTTTTTCCAGAATCTCACAACTCTATTCCACAGTGATATGTGGAGGAATACCATGTTTTCGACATCAAACTCTAGGTCTCACCTACGATTATCAACATAGCTCTTTTGTTGATTATGACAAGCATTAATGTGTTTTTGGATGGTTTTAACTTTCTCCACCATTTATATGACCATTTCTAGACCTATGAGTTTTTTCTCCCCAACTTCATCCCAACATGTCGGTGTTCTGCACCTCTTCCCATAAAAGGCTTCATAAGGATCCATTTGGTTGCTTCAGTGGAAAATTTTATTGTAAGGGAAATCACCCATAAGAAGATGTTGATCCCATCCATCTTTTAAGTCCATTAATCATTCTCTCAACATTTCCTCAAGTTTTTGGATAGTCCGCTCAGATTGGCCATCAGTTTGTAGATGATAAACATACTGATGTTCAGCTTAGTATTCATAGAATGTTGAAGACTCTTCGAGAACATAGAGGTGAATCTTGGATCCTGATCAAATACAATAGACAGTGGTACTCCATACAGCCTTACCACATCCCTCATATATATATCTGTGCTAGTTGATCTAATGAGAAATCCTCTAGAATTTCAATGAAGTGTGTAGTCTTTGTAATACAATCCAAAACAACCTAGATAGCATTGTTTCCATTGGATGTCTTCAGAAGTCCGATGAAAAAGTATGTGGTGATGTTATCGCATTTCCATGCTGGTATGGGTAATGGTTGCATCATCTCCTAGGACTTATGCCTCCCTTCCTTCACTTTCTGACATACCAGACATAATGATGTATACTCAGCAATCCCATTCTTCATGTTATCCCACAAATAATTCTCTCGAAGATGTCGATACATATTTTTGATTCCTGGGTGAATGGAGAAATTAGAACTATTTTCATCACCCAAAATTTTATTCTTTAACTATGGATTTGATAAAACACATAGTCTTGTCCAAAATCTCACCATTCCTTTTTCATTAACATTGAACTCTGAGGATTTCCATTTTCTGATAGTTTCCACTTTCTTATGAATTCCAACATCATCCTTTTTAATATCTATTAACCTTTCCAAAAGATATGGTTGATAAATTATTTGTGAAATAATTGATGATGTTCCCTTCTTTATGATTATCATATCCATCTTTATCAAATCTAAGATGATTGGATCCTTTTAAATTTTCATCAATGATTGAATCTGTGGGTCCTTTCTACTTAGAGCATCTGCCACCTTGTTCTCTTACCTATGGTGATAATATATTGAGCAGTCATAGTCTCTAATCAGCTCTAACCATCTTCTTTGGAGCATGTTTGTAACAACCCGAGAATTCATGTTTTGTGTAATGATATGTTTCCCCTCTTAGCTGGACCATCTTGCTTTAAAAAGAAAATGAAAATAAACGAAAACCAAAGCAACAAGCATGAATGAAACACTCTTTTATTAAGAAACATGACGATTACAACTTCCCACAATCAAAACATCACTAACCGAGGATTCCAACCAAAAATCCGATTACAACGATAGGAAGACTGCTTAGAACTACTAGGAGCCCGAATATGCGGTAGGGATTCCGAACATCCATCATAAGGAACATAAGAATGGATGACACCACCGCAACCATGCTCAACACCAAGGGGATCATGCGAACCATCTTCCTTTATCTCCTCCGGGTCACTTGGGGTAAGGGTCACCCGAGACCTAATCATTTTATAAGCACCAAAGATGACCGTTGGACCTCAAACGGCCACAAATCTGACAGTTGGACCTCAAACGGCCATAAATCCGACCGTTGGTACCCAACGAATCCCTTGACCATTTTGACCATTGGGAGTAAAAATGATCAGAATGACAGGTGGGCTGTTTTTCTAAAATGACACCAACGTTAATTACCTCTTGTTTTCCAAAATAAGAATTTTATTTTATGTTTCAAATGGAGAAAAATTAATATTATTGTCCTCTTCCACTATACATTTTATTTGAATAATTAAACATTTGTTTTTCTAGTTATATCAAACCTGTTGGATTTCATTTATGAGTTTGCATCAAAATAGATACCTTATTTCTCGTATGATTAAACCTTTTATTAATTATTTTAGAAACTACGTCAAATAATGGTTTATATCACTTGTATGTTTTGTGGTGATAATATTTTCACCAACACACTTGTATGTGTGATAAAATATAGTTGCACTAAATGATACCTAATTAAGAAAATTAGGATAGTTAACTAGCAAGGGAAATTAAAATATATATACTTGTGTCATGTTTTAATGAAATAGTATGTAATTAATAATTAAGGATTAATAATAATGTCAATCTAATATTAATTTTTTTATGTTTCAAAAATATATATATATACATATAATAAAATGTTTTGATTAAATCAATATTTTTTTCCCCATGATATATTTTAAATAAGAGTGGTTTAATAATAATAATATAAATTAGTCTTGATTAAATTGATTGACAAAAGAATTTTTATTAAAATAATTAAAGTTGTAAATAATTGAATGTTAAATAATGATAAAGTTTTTTTTAAAAAAAATTGAAACGCGGGTAGGGGCTGAAAGAAACCCGTGTTCCCTCCTTCTTTTGCGCCGCGTCTTACCTCAGCCGCTGGATCGGGCCGATTTAATCCCAGCCGTCGGTCTTTTCTCCTTCTCCACATCGCATTCCTCCTTCTTGCGTCGAACCAGTGGCGTTGCTGCACTTTTTTTTGTCTTCTTCGCCGTGTAGACCCAGCAAACCCTTCTTTCCACGCACTGATCCCGGCCTTGGTCCCCCGTCGCCTCCCTTGCACGAAGTTCCCTCCGGCTTTAAGACCTGGTTACACCGCAGGCAAGGGTTGTTCCTACACCGAAGAGATCC
Organism: Viscum album; assembly: GCA_963277665.1. Classification (NCBI taxonomy): domain Eukaryota; kingdom Viridiplantae; phylum Streptophyta; class Magnoliopsida; order Santalales; family Viscaceae; genus Viscum; species Viscum album. The sequence continues at coordinate 1,850,204,661 of OY728150.1, forward strand.
TCCTTGCACTGAGACCCCTTGTACCGACCTCTGATCCAGCATCGGCTGCATCCTCTTCCTCCTCCTCGACGAACTGTTGCACCCTACTCTTCCTCCTCTTCGTCGAGTTCTGGTAAGGGTCATCTGTTTTTTTTAGTTCGTGTAAATACCGGGTCTGTATATAGTTATATATACATTTATACTGGTTATATATGTATATGTATGTATTCTATGTTTATACCTTCTGGATCTCGTAGTTGCACCCTATTTCCCCCTCCTCTCCGGGTTGAGGTAAGGGAGAAGCCCTTTTACTCTTTTTTTTGAGGTTCTTGAGTTTCAGTTGTTTTTACACACATATATATATATATATATGGTATGTATATATATATAAATACGTTTTCACCTGATGTTAGTATAACCAAGTCCACTAAATCCACTTACCCCATTTATCAATTCCTGTCCTCCTCTCCAAAGGTAAGAGGCATGATTGTTTGTTTTCTTTTTAGTCATGTTTGAGTTTCGGAGTATATATATATATATATACATTTATATACACAATAAGAATAAGAGTATATATGCAAAAAATACAATTCTTCTTTCATGTTTATAACCCTGATTTTTATTTCGCCTATAAACATGGAGGTTTTGGGTAATTGCACAAACATGCAAAATTATTCAAGTATACGAAGTATATTGGTAAATGCATACATGTGATTATTTAGATGTGTATGTACACCAATGTGTACTTGGTTTTCTTATCCTTTTGTGATGAATTTATGGGTTGATTGGTTTTAAAAAAAAATCATTCTCAAAACTAAGAATTTTCATTTATCATTGCTTCGGACAATCAGGATTTTTCTAATGGATAGTATGGGTTGCATGAACTTTTACAAATGCATTCATGTATTAGTAGGTGTGTTCTCATGTGATAATGGAGGAGTTTACACAAATATACATGATGAACTTGATTTTGCACTTTGTAAACCTCAGTTGACAGTATTAAACGCCTAGGATACCCATTTATCATCACATGTGTAATTAATGGGTGACCATGCTTTAATTGGGAATTTTGGATGTATTGAATATTAAGTGTTATGTTTACTTTATTAAAACCCATGTGAACTTTTTATGTGCACGAAGCATGAGCATGCATGTCTTAATGTTTTAATGAAAGGGTCCTGTTTTAATTTCGGTTGAGTTTTTACAAGAATCGGTTGTTATATAAATATGTATATACATGTAAATCATTGTGAAAGTGAATTTTAAAGCAATGGAATGTTTTCAAGATAGAAAACTCCAGTGAAAATATATATGTAATTAAGGCAAGCTTAAAATGTTTTGGAAAATTCGGTGCTTGACAGTTGTAAACAGGAAGGAATTGGGGAGTGAACCCATCCTTCGTTAAGTGGGTAGGCCCAGACAGCCTTCAACGATTTCAAGCGACCTCAGCATGATGTTTTAATTTTAAAAGCTTGCGTATTACTTTCACAGACACTGGATTATTTTTATGAAATTTTGAACGTAGTTATTTTATAAAATGATATAGTAAGTAATTTAAAACTATGTTTTAAAAATGATATTTATTGAAAGTATTTTCAACTCATGAAACCGAGAACTTTCATTTATCACTGCTTGGGGTAAATGAGGAATTTTGTGAAAATGGGGTTTAATTAAGAATGCATGAAACCCTATGAACGAATGGCCACGTCAAGATATGTAAGGGATGTATATGACTACATGTGACGGGTGCGCCCGGAATTATATAGCGCTCCAATGCATTGGGTAAAGCAAGAGTCTCATGAGACGACCATGTGCGACGGTCTTGGCAGTTAGCCTTGACTTGTGCTAAAGAAACAGGGCGGGCAGTGAGCCTCGACCTGTTAAGTATGTTTTACAGTCATGATGAAAAGTCATGACAAAGTCCAGGATTATACATTCCCTCTACATGTAATGATAAAGGTTAATCAGGGGTTCGTCCAACTAACAGGATAACCCCTAGTTGAAAGCTCCCATGTTCATGAAAATGTACTTAATGTGACAAGAACTGTTTTTCATATGGCAAACTGTTAAATGAAACTGCATTCTACACACAAACCCTGATATGCATGTTTTACTGCTTAGCCATAGAATTTCCCTTGGAATTAAAGTAACCTTGTTTTATCATTATGCATTGCTTACTCTGTTTATATTGCGCACTCTGATCATGTTTATTTCAAGTACGTGTTTTCTCTATGAAAGTGGTTTTCAAACAGAGATGGATTTCATGTTTTTTTATAAATGACAATGTTTTGTTTTAGAAAAATATGTTTTATTCTTTTCAAAAGAACATAAGAAAGGACTTTCATAAAATGTTTTAAAACCCCTTACTGGGCATTTTTGCTCACCCTACGTTTTGTTTAAAATTTTTCAGGCACGGTTGATATTAATGAAGCTATTCAGAAACAGCTGGTTTCCCAGAACCCCGAGCCTCGCGATACTCTGTTGTGATGAGACATGATATTTAATTTTGTAATGATGTAATGTATATCATTTCTCATTAAGCACCCCGTTTTTGGGGGTCGCTACTATGTTCAACTCTTTCGGTGTGAATATATACTTGAGGCTTTTGTGACACATATATATTTTACACTTCTCCCCAAAGAGGTAATTTCACCAAATTTTTAAAGTGAAAATTACTATATCCCACTCCAGATCATCTGTTGGATAGTTTTTCTCATGAACTTTCAATTTCATTGAATCATAGATACGGAATTATTCATTTTTCATTAACACACAACCCAAGAACTTCTTCAAAGCATCATTGAATACCATAAAATCTTCTCCACTTATGGGCAGTGTGAGCATGGTTGCATTGATAAGCCTCCTTTTCCACACCTTGGAACTATCTTCACATTCATCACTCCAAAAAATCATTACTCCCTTCAGAGTTATCTTGTTAAGAGTGTTTGAAAAATATCATAAATTTCTCACAAATAGGTGATAATATCTAGTTAACCCCAGGAAGCTATGGATATCTATTATCAATGTTGGACTTGGCCACACATCAATTGAAGATGTCTTGGAGGGATCCACATATATTCTATTTCTTGATATGATATAATCCAAGAATGAGACTTCCTTTAACCATAACTAACACTTGTTGTACTTTTTAAAGAGCTTCTCCTTTCACAAGGTCTCTAGTACAGTGTTTAGATGCTCCCCATGCTCCTCCTTGGTTTTGGAGTATTTTATAATATCGTCTTAAATACTACCAATAAATAATCAAGGTAATCTATAAATACTATATTTGTCAAATCCATGAAGATTTCTTGAGCATTAGTGAGTCCGAAAGGCATTAAAATGAATTCATAGTGCCCGTACCATGTATGAAAAGCAGTATTGGGGATATCATCCTTCTTCACCCTTATTTGGTAATATCCCAGCCGCAATTCCACCTTGGAGAGGTATTGTGCTTCTTGTAGCTGATTGAACAATTCATTAATTCGGGGAAAACGATACTTGTTCTTTATTGTGATTTTTTAAACTCACGATACTCAATGAAAAGACGCATTGGCCCATCCTTCTACATGATGATTTGGACCGGTGCACCCCATGGTGGAGCACATGGGTGTATATACCCTTTATCTATATTCTCATTTAGTTGTTTCTTCAGATCATTAATCTATATAACATCCATTCTATAGGGAGTCTGGATATTGGAAAATCCCCATGTATAAGATCAATCGAGAATTCAACATCTCTTCTTGGTAGAAACCCAGACAATTCCTTGGGAAACACTTCAATGAATGCCATTAAAATAGACATGTCTTCTAGAATGTTTTTAGACTTATAATCAATCATGTATACAATACGTGGGATCATATTGAAGTAATATCCACACATGAGATGACAGTGATAAAGTTTATTCATCCTCGTCCTTGCACTTGTACAGAATCGGGTGTTGATTCTCTAGGTGGAGAGTGATTTCCCTCTCATAGAAATTTATGTTGGCTCTATATAAGGAAAGACAATACATGCTCAGAATTGCATAAAATTCCAATAAAGGACATATGAATAGGTTCGCCGAGATGTTCCAACCAAAGATTGTGATAAGGGAGGATTTATATTCATGGGTTTCAATGATTTCCCCATTTGCAGTTCTTACCGACATCTTTACTTAAATGATTTGTGGTAGTGTTGGGATTGTTCTACTAAACATTAAGGATGTAAAATAATGCATATAACAAGAATAAAAAAGTATGTTCTCTATTATTGAATGAATAACTATAGTACCTCTCACCACTTCATTGTTAGGGTATACTTTGACATTAGTGATGAAAAAACTCACCCTTTCTGCCTTAGAGGTTGTTAGTTGCCTCCGAAAACCCATGGCTTAGGGAACTGGTTTGCAAAGTGCCCTGGTACATTTCAGTTGAACTAATGAAAAACACGTTGATGGTATAATGGATTGTTCCTATCCTCTGTCGCAGCAATGAGCTTTTCTTTTTGGTAGTTAATGGATAGTTTCCCTTCTCTTCCACACCTAAAGCATTTACACGTCCCCTTTAGGCAATTTCTCGGGTGCTTCTTTCAGCACATTTGGTAAGTGAGGTGCTATATTTTCTTAGCACAATTATATTTATCCATCAGACCACCAAAAGTAAAGTCCACCTTACACTTCATATCTCCATGATACCCTTAAGATTCTCTAATCTATATTTCAACTTTGATGGCCAATCGAAGAATTTCATCATATCTCTCAAAGTCACAAATCACTAGGGATTTCGGTTGGCTAGGTTTTGGCCAACCAAAGAAGTAGTTAACCTTGAATTTGAGGTTAATGAAAAAGATGGGAGCATATCATGAAATCCTTGTGATGTTTTCATCGTGCGCTCCGATAGATTCATCATATTTTTTTGTGAGGGAAAGGAAGTCCCTTTCCATCTTATCTTAGAGGGCGCAAGGAAAATATTTACTGAAAAACATTTTTTTTGGAAATCCTTCCATTCCAACACCTCAATCTCCTCCTCAGGCTTCATATTTTTTATCAACTTTCACCATTTATCAGCTTCACCCTCTATACGATAAGAATCTAGAAGAACCTTCTATTGTTCGGAATAGTGAGGGATAGAGAAGATCCTTTCAATGGAGTTGATCAATTTTTTGGAAATTAAGGGATCAAATGATCCATTAAAAGTAGGAGGCATTTGTCTCATAAATATCTTCATTGTGACTTTAAATTTATTATGGGGGGGGGGGGGGTTGAACATTCCTCTGGACCCATGTTTCTATTCAAAACATGTGTTAACTGAGAGTGTATCGTGATAAAATTTACTATTCTGTCTCCTATGAGATTGGGATTCTCATTAGAACGGTTATCACATTGATCATCACATCGGTTATTTGCCCAAGTCCTCCTATTACCGACATTGGCTGTAATTCAAAGAATGTTATGGGTAACACATATATGGTAATCCAAAGACAAAACAGATGAGTTATAAATTACATTTATTTCCTTACCTAATGAATTTAGATGATTCAATCTATGTTATCCATGATCTACCTCCCAACATATATTCTTAGGGGGATTTTTTTATTCCTTTAATAATGGTTTGTAATAAGCTTCTGAATTTGACTAATAATTTCCCCAAGGAGAGTCGTAACCTAGAGTGTAGAAAGACTCATTATCATGAAAGTGTTTTTATTCAAGTCTATCGAAATGTGGTGTTTTCGGGTTTTACCGCAAGATACATCTATGGAAGAGACGCCTCTACCTGATTGTATATAGACAGGGATATATTTTCTTCATAAAAAACATACTCAATACTCACCAAAATTTAGGGATGCTGTTATTATACTTTGTCTTCTCCAAAAGGCTTTCACTTGGGTTTTCTAATATTTATCCCAAAAATAACTAAACCTATCCTCTGATACCAACTATAACAACCAGTCTCTTTATTAACACATAAACATGGTTTTTATATAATATTGAACTTAGGACAACTCTGAGGATCAAGAGGTCTGATGTCTTAGGAAATTTAGGAACATTACATAACAACATAGAACATAAAACACAACATCTTCATTCAAATCATCGTTTACAAGGCCACAACATTTCTTCGTACTTATCATTTCATGGGATAACCCAAGGACATGTATAAGAAAAGGGTGAGAAATAAAGTCTAGTAAATGAGTAAACAAGACATAACATGAAGAATACATTTCATGTTATATAATAGGCATATTAATGGAGCATAAGGGAAACATGAACATAAATGCATGATATTACATGATTATCATAACATGGAAATTTGGAAACCACATTTAACATGATATTAGAATGAGCCAAGGATCGTGGAACATGGATCATGAGTAAACCCTCGTTGAACATTAATTAGCATGAGTAAACCCTCATTTCACGTGATGTATCATGATACAAATCTTTACCCAATGCATTAGAGCTCTATCTGAGCGCAACCTTCTTAATCATTTCATTTCATGCATTAGTGTACCACATGGATCATATAACATGGATTTATTAAACTTCATAATTTATTCCATGATAATGGAATGTGAATTCATACATGAAACTCTATAATCAATCAGTAAATGTGAATAATGTTGAATACCCTTGGTAGATAAATGGACATGGTATTTACTACACAATGACTTTGGATTGGAAAATTGCAGTGCAATTTCGGCAACATAACGATGTGACAAAAGAATTCAAAAAAAGGTTGAAGAGTAGGGTTTATAATAAAATTTACATGAAATGGACTATAGGGGGGTCATATAGATACTTGTATAAATATTTTAAATAGAATTTAGATTCATAATGAAAAATAATTTCTTGAATGCAAATGAAGGGAGACAAATCACTTATGGAATTTCGGCATGGTAACGGGTGTACATGAGAAGAATTAATGGGAGTCAAATGGTAACTCATCATTAAAAAATAATGAGGTAAGTGTGGGGGAGGTGAGAAATCATATCACAAAAATTTTAATTGAAAATAAAATGGTATACCAACATAAAAAAATTTGGACACAAATGATAGAGGAAGAAATCCCTTACATGGAAGTGTGATCCCAAAGGCTCGGGAGAGGCTTGAGAGAGGCTTGATGAGAACTTGGGGAGCCTTTGGAGGATATTAGATAAGGGAGGGCAGAGTAGGGACGTGCTCCTAGGGTTTGGAGTGAAGATATGTGGGAGTTTAGGTGGGTTTATATAGGAAAAGAGAGATAATTTTTTATTATTTAGGTTTTGGACACTACATATTAAATTAATTGAAACCACAAACTATCCCAAGGTTTTTACCAAAACTTTTTTTGCAATAAGGGAGTGAAAAACATTACTTTATAATTCCAATTGCCTAAAGTATTAAATTATTAGGCTTTATTATGTGGAGGTGAGTTAGAGTCTCGAGGAAATCATTTTAAATGTTAAAATGTTTTATTAGTTTTCAAGGGTCCACTAATGCTTTGTAAAATGAAAAAAATAAACAAAAAAATCACATTATTTTAAAGGAAACACATATATTGGTCTAACATCCCATTTATTGTATTTTATTATATCACTCATGGGTTCTTATGTTGTCATAATACACATTATATATTTATATGATATTTAATTTTTACCCAAAAATTCGTCTGTCTGAAAAAACTATGAAAAATTTACTATTGGATAATTTCGACATCCACCTTCAAAATTATTATTAATATTATCTAAATAATTTTCTAAATATGTGAACTTTTACATTTAAAATAAAACCCAAAATTTATCAAAACATCATGGGTTTTGTCAAAAACAACTTTCAAAATTTAATAAAAATTACAATTGTATTCATAAAAATAATACAATTATTTATATTTAATAAAAAGAAATTTATTAATAATAATTTATTAAAATATTATTTTTATTTAACATTCCATTAATTAATCAAAACATATTTTTTAATTGAATTTAAATATTAACTAAAAATACTATTTCTTATTTAAAAATCATTGACAAAGTAACAATAATAAAATGAATGTTTATTCTATATATAAAATAATGCACATAATCATATTTCTTGGATCTTGTTACATAACCCCTTATAACCCCTATATAAGATATACGGGTTGAGCGATGGTGAAAAAATCACGAGGTGTCTTGGAAAACATCACTCGGGTGGTTATCCTTATCCACTTCCATTTCACTCATAGGTGGTTCCGTTCAAACTTAACGAGTTGAAGCTAGGCTTGGGATTGGTCAAGAGAAAAGCCCAGCGAAGCTACATTCATTCCAAGCTCTAACAATGGGCATAGTATGGAGAAATTCTACTAGATGAGGCCATCACATTCTTTGTCTAAGTAAATTGGATTTGTTAAAGCCCAATATTTATTCTAATCATGTCATCACCGTTCAACAACTATATTTTTAACGATAACAATTTCTAGCGGTATTTTAAAATCCAAAAACATAAAACCAATGAAGTGCATATGATTTATATTACTATTTTACATAATAAGACATTTAAATAGATGAAGTGGAATTTTCATTAAAAATAGCATGGGTCATTACACAGATCACAACTCAATTTCTTGGTTTGTAACATCGCTCCACTCGACCTCAGCCTCATCCTATTGTTCTATGGCTACCAATAAAGAAATGATATTCCCCCTTTATCTATTCTATTTATCTCATCATTTATATGTAAATCATTTTTTTCATAATTTGTATACAAAATTTAATAATATCTTATTATAAATATAAATTTATCATTTATAATTTAAAACATGATACTCTTAATACATAATCTTTTATATAAATGAACATATTTGATTTCATTTTTAGGTATTATATTTCAACATATATTTTTTTATTAAAATAATCAACATAATTTAGTTTATTTTCAAATTTAAAATTTATTATATCTAAAAACATTAAATTTATAATTCAAATTAATATTTAATAATTTTATAATTAATATAATTTCTAATTATATTATTATTATAATTATAAAGTTTTTCCTTTAATAAAAATATAATTTATAACATTAATATATGTTCGGTTAAAATCAATTTTTATATTTAATTTATCTAAATTTAAAAATTTATAAGAAATAAATACACATTATAGTGTAAATTTATAATTCTTATAAATAAAAATATTATTTCATAATAATTTTATCATTCTAATATCATTAAATTATACAAAAATAATCTTGTTTGCTGTTAAGTAAGTATCATTTATAATTTCCAAATATAAATATTTTATAAGTTTTCATTTTTGAGTTTATTAATATAATTATTAGCGAAAAATTATTATTTATTTAAATCTCATATTAGATTATAAATTAATTATTTTAATAAAATATATATATTTAGAAACAAACCAAACATTATAATCTTCATGGTGTTACATTCTCCCCCATTAAAAGAATTGGACGCTCACAATTTGTTTTTTTTACACAATAAAATTTTGAGTTTCCATTATCATAGATAGAATGACAGGATGTCTAAGGAAACATAATTATCTAGGAGTTTTAAAGAAAATCCTATCGCAAATGTTTTTTTCTTCAAATGAGAATGTCTAATACGAAAAGTTATCTAGGTCATTTCAATGATAATAATTATAATTCCTTGAACCCACATTTTTGGATTCAGTACAAAAAATGTCTGTGAAATTATTTTTTGTGAAAGAAAGTGAAAAATTACACACCATTAAATACACTCGGGGAATTCATTCCTATATAGGTTTTAGATAATTTGATAGGAACTTACCTATTTTCAAAGTTGAAAAAAATGAAGTAAAATATCAATATTAATATGCTTGTACTAACTACAAATGTTAATTAATTCATTATAATATTTCAAAGATAACATTGAAAAATATAAAAAAACAAGGAACAAGAATTAATTTTACATAAATGGATTTATAAATTAATGTAAAATATTTTATGAAATTATATTTTGAAAACAAATTTTGAAAAATATTTTTCATACATCTTTCGAGAATAAATTCAAAATTTTCATTTAGAAAAAACCTTTTGAAAATATAATTGAAATTATTTATGTTTTGAAAATATTAAAATGTTATGAAAATACATATGTATAGATACTAGGTTTTTCCTTATAATACATTGAAATATTTCTATATATACTTCTATAGCTGTGAACTGAGACAACATGAAATTTTGTGTCCCGGTGTTCCCAAAATATGTTTTATAATGATATTAATTATATTATTTACTATGAAAATGAAAAAAAACATGAAAACTCCTAAAAATAGCTTGGATCAGAAATATGAGGCTAGTGTTGAGTTTGAAATGTGGCGTTCAACCTATGTGGGGCATAACAGTTGTCAGTGTGGGTCTTCGGTGAGAAAATTCACCTAGGGGTAAAATTGTAAACAAAATAATTAAACATAATTATTTCATCATGATTGAAGAATCAAATAACTATAAATCGGGGTCTCGAATTGGAAATATGAGATTTCCACTATGTTTTTAATGGGGTGATTTACTTAAGCATGACCTAAAATGAGAGGGCATGAGCATTTCGGATTTCGTGACTGTTGGTGAGGGTTTTAGTGTTTTCATTAAATATGAACTTAAGGAAATAGGATTAGGGTCATCCACTAATACCATCTCTCTACCTTCTATAAAATTCTCTCTCCCTATCCATTCTTTGTCAAATCAAGAATGAACCACCGATAGATAATTGGTGATTCTTTATGGCAGCGTAGCTGACGTTTTCGTCAATGGAATTTGAATCAAAGTTGAGGTAGGATCCATAAATTTATCTATGTTAGATATTTTCATAAAAAAAATTATTTTTCCTTTTGTTTCCTCACTTTTTATATCAATAGTCAATGGCCGCACTAATATAGTTATTGAACCATGTTTGAAGCATATAAATTTATCTATTCTATTATTGTTCTTCACATATATCTGTCACCTACTTTTGGGCATGAAAAATAAAATATAAGTCAATTAGGGGAGGTCAGTTCAGTGAATCCCTCATCGTATAGATCGCAAATCTATTTTCTATTTCAAAATTAGATTACTATAGGATGTTCAATGTTCCATTGAACGGACCATCATAGAGCCTTCAACGTGGCGTTTGGTGGTCGTGAATAGCAGCAGCTACGTGACTTTAGGCGGTGTCGGCCGCATGCGAGGTGGGTAGCTAGCTGTGAGATCATAAATGAAAGGCGGCCTACATAGCAAGGCCATGGGGTGGTAGCATGTTGGTACAATGACTGGGACTCTGAGGCGGGGTCGTAGCGCTTAACCCTAGACGACAACAACCCGCACGACACGGCAGTCATCAACGTTGATGCGGACGGTGATGGGATCAAAGGAGAGGCTGGGAAAAAGCCATGTAGGGAGTGGTCTAGGCCATGAGATGGCGGACCGAGCCTTACAGCTGGTCTATGGGCGACTGAAATGAACCGAGCTAGCCCAAGTGGAGTGGTTAGGCAAGAACATGCCAGACTGGTTTGGGTCTGGCTAGGACAACTTCAAATGGTTGCATCTCCTGATCGGAGTGTCTTATTGAAAGTTTGTATGTGGACACACATTCCTCTTATAGAGAAAAAAATATTTTAGACGAGTTAGGGGATTCTAACAAATGGATTTGAGGCCCAAGTACATGAAAATACAAAATATAATAATAATATTACAATTATTATTATTTTGGGGTTTCTTGTATCAGACATGGTATCTTCATGAAATGTCCTATTAACACGCCATTAGTGGTGTCATGAACCCTGTTCTTAGGCGGATATTAGAAGACCACATTTCAGTGCTTAAACCGAAGTTGTAGTACGGGTCCCATGAATCCTGGTGCGAGCATAATTCAGCGTTATTCAACATTTTCATCAGATGTCTGATTTGGGCGAGTGAATAGTCATCCATGCATGATTTTCCACAAGGATCACAATGATAAGATCTTCTTGGATGCGCAAAGCCTTTTTCATGATCTCATTAAATTTTTAAACATTAAAAGAATATCAATGGAAGAGCCATTGGTGGGTTTGAAGATAATCTACGGTAGTTATGTTAAGAATCCACAAAGCAGTTTCGGGTTTTCCCTCTAGTGGGTCTAGGTAGTGGCATTCCATGGTGGATGTTTGGAGACTTACCTTTATCGTATTACCCATCCATGGAGGCTGGTATGTGGCTTCCCTTGATGACAGTTTCGGTCTTACCCTCTAGTGTATTACCCTTCTGCAGGAATAGGCAGTGGCTTTCCCCAATGAATTCCATGTGGTAATCCCTGAGTGTACAACAACACGGATACCCAATGACTAGAATGAAACAGTCCAGTCGGGTTAGGTCTGAGACCTAAATGTTGTTGCATGACCTTTAGACTATACAGATTAGTGAAGATCCATGTCTTAACATTACTTTGGAGTCATGAGTAAGAGGGGAGCTTTCCCGACCGAGATGCATCCTTGGGACATGACATAAAACTATGTGGGAGATACAGATACACCCATAGAGGATAATATTGAAGTGTGGGGTTTGAGCCCCTTTGACTTGCAATCCAAGGAAGACGGGTGAGATTATGGTCATCGATGGTGGTTACATCAGGAACTGTTGGTGACTGTTCTTCTTGGGATGAGCTGTGATACAGAGATCCTCGTACCCTCTTGTTTGGGTTTCATCTATCTGAGAAGATATATATTCCTTTTTAGCACCGAGTCAGTATATTTTGGTTACTATCATTCCAATATAGGTAAAGATGCATGGGTTATGCCACATGATTCCCATATATAAATTCTCATGGTTGGACGAGTCTACTCTCCCACTATAGGTAGCAAAGACTCGATGGTATGTATATCTTATCACAATTTATATATCCTTGAATTTGGATGAGTTTACTTCCCTCCCTTATTGGGATGATCTACACTCTTTTAATGTACTTGTTCCATCTATTTTTTCCATTTTGTATCACTTACTTTTACCCATTCTTTTCGGGGAGTCCAACGGTTATGTTAATACTCACCCCTGTATATACTTTTCCAGCACATGTTGTTTCTTATGAAGATGATGGACATGAATGATCTTGAAATCAAGGTTCTTAGGGATGCAGGTTCATGGACCGTGTACTGACATTCTAGCTTGGATTCTAGGAGTGGGGATCTATTAGTTATTTTCCTTTTTCTAGTTTCTATTAGGTTGGGGAACTTTTCTAATTGGGTTTGTATTTTACCTTTTTCTTTCTATTCACATTACTGTACTCTTACTATTTAGTGGTCCATGCTTGATTGGATTATTTATAGAAGATTGAATCTTTTACTTCATTCCCAAAACAATTTTTCATTGAGTTGGATGCGTGAGTGTGTGTGTAAAATATTTTAGGAAAAGGATTCCCTACGATTTTGGTTCTGTCGATACTTGTCGCTATGCCTTGGCCTATGGAGGCAGGCTTGGAGTAGTTTTGGATTGAAACCTAGCATGGGTCGAGTCATCAAAATGTGGTATTAGACGTGGTTCAACCCATGGGATGTTGTTCAGATGATTCCCTAAAATAGTCTGGGGTGGGTTTTTGGAAAACAATTTTGGTGTTTATCGAGAGAATATCTCAAACCAGAGAGTCCCAATACTGAAATTTTACGCTTTGCCAATGGTTCACAACTGTTGGTAAAGGCATGGAAACCATTGGTATATAGTACACCAATGGTTCCCTCAACCGTGGCCAAGTAAGCCGTCAAAATAGGCCTATACCAACGGTTCTATGAAAACCGTTGGTATAGGTGTCAAAATAGATGGTACACCAATGGTTTTCTACAAACATTTGGCATATGTTTGTTAAAGTATAACATATAGAAACAATTTTTGAAACTATTGGTATATGTGTGTTACACTTATACCAACAGTTGTAAACCATTTGTAAAGAGGGGATAAGGCAAGCCATAAGGCTATACCACCAGTTTTGTTATAACCATTCGTATAAACCTATACCAATAGTTATAACAAATCCCTTGGTATAGTTATATTATAGAATCTATACCAATGGTTTTGAAAGCCGTTGGTATAGATTTTCTCAAGTCCACAGTAGCCGGCCCCCCTCCCATCTCCAGACTTGCAACTCCACAGAAACATAGCAATACACCTCCCCCTCTCCAAACCTGCAACATCACCAATAGAAAATACCAGTCCATTGTATTCAAAATTGAGAATTCATTCCAAAATCTAGAAATTTATAAATTTATAAATTCAAATGAAATAACACCCATAAGGGAAAAAGCCTACAAGTTATAGGAAATTCAATAACACCCATAAGAGTATTCCAAATTTAGAGTTCATTCCTCACTCAATCCACAACACCAACACAGATAAATTATTCAAAATTTAGAATTCATTCCTCACTCAAACCACAACAACAATACACCCAAGAGAAAAAACATACATGTAATAGGAAGCACATAGAATGTTTAGTCATGGTCTTAGGTTGAGAATCTTAAAACCAAGAAAATACATGGGTAGAGTGGACAAGGATCATGATACCCATAAGATAGACAATGGTATTGGTCATGTTCATAGACATTGGATGAGTTATAGGAAGCACATGAGATGTTTATATTACCCTATTGATTATGTATCCATGTATAAATGGTTCTTGATGTGTTAATGGGAAACATTGGCCAATATCGATATATGAGATGGGTTACTAGAATAGACTACATGTTTTTCATATACTTTTCAATTAGAATAAGGGGGTATGTGGCTAATTGTAATTTTCTATCCTGGGTGTGATGTGAGATGAATCCCCATATTGGGTAGTGGGTATGAATATTCAATTAAGTATTTGTTACTGGGTTACCAAAGGGACTTTGGTTTGGTCCTAGAACCCACAGTTTGAGGATAAGATTGACGTGATCCATGGGGCTATGGTGTCACCATATGTATTCCTCACCATTGGGGTATTTTTATGAGACTTTGAAACTTATTCTTCAAGAATCATTGTGTAGCCTTGTTGACCAATTTTTTATATGGTATGCTTGAGTGTTCATAGTTTTCATATGAAATCACTATATGATATTTACTGGTTATATGTTATTGTATAGAATAAACGACCTGTGATTGGGAATTAGAACATGAGTGTTGGTGCATGTTCATGATGGGATTTCGAGACTCATTCCTAATATAATTCATGTTTTTCTATATATACTATGACCCATTGTGTTTCAATCTATGCCTTGTGAATATTTCCTTCTAATAACGTATGACAAATAGACCATATTTTATTTTTTATCCCGTAATTTCAAGAATTTTTATGTAGCCTTGTAATGATTTTCCGTATGCCAGTTGTTGTTTTCACTTAAAATTTTTTTCCATTTCAAACAAAAGTGAGACACTTTGAGTGATAACAGTCCCACCATGCCTCGGATTGAGGTGGGGGCTGTCTGGGGGTGGGGGTTGTCCGGGTGGTGTTTGGGGATGTCTGGGGGGTGGGAGTGCTTTCCGGGTGGTGCGGGGGGCTGTCCGGGGGTTGGGGGCTAGCTGGGGTGAGTGGGGGGAATTCTGGGGGGTGGGGTCGTCCAAGGTAAGGGGGGCTGTCTGGGGGGTTGGGGCTGTCAGGGGGTGGGGGGTCGTCTAGGATGAGAGGGGGGGGGATGTCCGGTGGGCGTGGGGGGGGGGGGCTGTCTGGTGTGCGTTTTCAGCCACCACATTCACACGACACCTTTGATAGATGTGTTGTCTAGACGACCATTTTAAAATCAACCCACTCTTTGTTTTTGTCAAATTTCATGGTATTCGGAGGTCGTTCGGCCGGTTTTGACCACCCCACGCACACTATTCAAGCGCGCCAAACACCTAAAAACACATATTCTACCATTCCACGTAAATCGCACATCCTAATGACATGTTGTCTATTCGTACACCTCTGGAATAATAATTAGGGGGTTTTCGTGTGATTTGAAGTCATTTCGATATCGTTCGGTATGTATTTGACCGTAAAACGCATGTTTAGGTCATTTACGACATACAGAGTGTGTTTTAGGACACCATAGTCACACGAAAACTCTGGTTGACATGCTATCTGCCTGACCAATTCAAAATTCACCCACCCTTTGTTTTCGTCTGATTTCATGGCATTCTAAGGTCATTCGGTAGGTTTTGACCACCCCACACAAGCTTTTCAAGCGCACCAAACACCTAAAAACAAATATTTATCCATGTTGCAAACACCACACATCCTAATGATGTGTTGTATCCTCATACGCATCAAAAATAAAATTAGGGTGTTGTCGTGTGATTTCTAGTTATTATGATGTCATTCGGTAGGCATTTGACCGTTAAACGCATGTTTTGGCCATTTACGACACACAAAGTGCATTTTCAGCCACCGTGGTCACACGACACCTTTGATTGACGTATCGTATGGATGAACATTTCAAAATTCACCCACCCTTTATTTTCATCTGATTTCATGGCATTCCGAGGTCGTTCGGCTGGTTTTGACCATCCCACACACGCTTTTCAAGCATGCCAAGCACCTAAAAAACACATATTCTGTTGTGCCGCGCAAACTGATCGTTCGAAGGACATGTCGTCTCATTGTACACATCAAGAATAAAAATTAGGGTGTTTTTGTAATATTTAAAGTCATTTTGATGTCGTTCAGTATGCATTTGGCCGTTAAACGCATGTTTTCGCCATTTACGACATGTAGAGTGCGTTTTCAGACGTCACAGTCACACGACACCTCTGATTGACGTGTCGTTTGGATGATAATTTCACTGTTCACCCACCCTTTGTTTTCTTCTAATTTCAGGGAATTCTGAGGTCGTTTACCTAGTTTTGACCACCCCACGCACACTTTTCAAGTGCGCCAAACACCTAAAAACACATATTCAGTAATGTCGTGCAAACTGCGCATCCGAATGACATGTCCTCTTTTCGTACACTTCATGAATAATAATTAGGGTGTTTTCGTATGATTTAAAGTCATTGAGATTTCTTTGGGTATGTATTTGAACGTAAAACACATGTTTTGGCCATTTAAAACATGCAGAGTGCGTTTTCAGCCATCGCGGTCACACGACACCTATGATTGACGTGCCGTTTAGCCGACCATTTTTCAATTCACCCTCCCTTTTTTGTCGTCTAATTTCATGGTATTCTGAGGTCATTCGGCTGGTTTTTACCACCCCACACAATCTTTTCAAGTGCGCCAAACACCTAAAAACACATATTCAGTTGTGCCACACAAACCCCACATCCATAATGATGTGTTGTATCCTTATTCTCCTCATGAATAATAATTAGGGTGTTTTGTGTGATATCAAGTCATTCTGATGTCGTTAAACATGAATTTGACCGTAAACACATGTTTTGGCCATTTACGACACGCATAGTGTGTTCTCGGCCACCGAGGTCACACGAAACCTCCAATTGACATGCCATCTAGAAGAACATTTCAAAATTCCCCCACACTTTTTGTCGTCCGATTTCATGGAATTCTGAGGTTGTTCGGCCTATTTTGACCACCCCACACATGCTTTCCATGCGCACCAAACAGCTAAAAAACACATATTCAGTCATGTCGCACAAACCGTGCATCTGAATGACATGTTGTATCCTCACACACCTCATGAATAATAATTAGGGTGTTTTCGTGTGATTTCAAGTCATTCTGATGTCGTTCGGTATGCATTTGACCGTTAAACGCATGTTTTGGCCATTTACGACATGCGAAGTGTGTTTTTAGCCACCACGGTCACACGACACCTACGACTGACATGTCTTATGGTTGACCATTTTACTATTTACCCACCCTTTATTGTTGTCTGATTTCATGGCATTTCGATGTCGTTCGACTGGTTTTGACCACCCCACGCACGCTTTTCAAGCGCGCCAAACACCTAATAAACACATATTCAGTCGTGCCGCGCAACCCGCGGGTCTGAATGACATTTCGTCTCCTCTTACACCTCACGAATAATAATTAGGGTGATTTCGTGTGATTTTCAAGTCATTATGATGTCATTTGGCATGTATTTGACCGTAAAATGCATGTTTTGGCCATTTACGACAAGCTGAGTGCATTTTTAGACACCGTGATCACACAACACCTTTGATTGACGTGACATCTTGCCGACCCTTTCACAATCACCCACCCTTTGTTGTCGTCCAATTTCATGGAATTCTGAGGTTGTTCGGCTGGTTTTGACCACCCCGCGCATGCTTTTCAAGCACACCAAACACCTAAAAAACACATATTCAGCTGTGCCACACAAACCGCGCGTCCAAATGATGTTTTGAATCCTCATACAATTCACGAATGACCCATGGATCTTTGTGTTAATGTATCAAGACAATCCGAATATGTTTGGTTGGTTTTACGTATGCCAGTTGTTTTTTCTTAAAATGGTGTCCATTTTAAACAAAATAGAGATATTTAGAGTGATATCGGCCACACCGTGCCTTGTATTGAGGTGGGGTTGTCTTGTACACGTCTCAAATGACCATTGGATCGTTCTCCGAAAGTAGAAACACAATCCAAATACGTTTGGTCTATTTTTCGTATGTCAGTTGTTGTTTTCATTTAAAATGTTGTCCATTTCAAATCAAAGTGAGAAACTTTGAGTGATACCAATAACACCATGTCTCTAATTGATGCGGTGTTGACTCCTACACATAAAAAATTTTCCATTTATCATTGTGCTAAAGTATCAGCAGAATTAGAATATGTTTGGTCCGTTTTTCATATGTTAGCTGTTTTTTTCACTTAAAATGTTGTCCATTTCAAATAAAAGTGACGATCTTTGAGTGGTATCAGCCACATCGTGCCTCATATTGAGGCGGGATTGAGTCATACACGTCACATATGACCCATGGATCTTTTTCCTAAAGTATCAAGACAATCCAAATACATTGGTTGGTTTTCCATAAGCTAGTTGTTTTTACTTAAAAGGGTTTTTATTTTAAACAAAAGAAAGATACTTTGAGTGATACCGACCACACCGTGCCTCAGATTGAGGCGGGGTTGACTCATACACTTCTAATATAACTCGTGGATCATTTTCCAAATGTTTCAACACAATCTAAATGCGTTTAGTCAGTTTTCCATATGCCAGTTAGGCAAATCGTGCAACAACAATGATAATATCTTATACTAAAATTGTAGACATTGTGCATGATGTGCATCCCCTGGTGAATGGTTAGGGAAAATCATGAAAAAGGTTTCTAATATATATCCCTATATGGTTGGATGATACCTTGTGGGATGGACTTAAATTTTTTAGTAATTGTGTGGCATAGTGTTTTTCTATGCCGACCAGGGTTCCGAGATCCGTACAAGCCCCATAAACCATTATAACATCATAAGGCTTCCATATTTGGTCAAAAATAAAGAGTTATAATGAATTCAAAAATATCCATACTTGAGTGAAAATCCAGGTTCAAAAATAATGAGTTATAAAGAATTCAAAAATTTAATGGATCAATCTGCCCTTGATCACCATCACCATCACCACTGTCATCATCAGCCTCATCCTCGCCGCCATCACTTTCCTTTTCATCGGCATCTTCATTATCCCCATGGTCATCCTCAGTCCCATTCTTTCCCTCAGTCCCATCCTTTCCCTCTTCCTCATCCTCATCCTTTCCCTCGTCCTCTTCAGCATCCTCATCATCACCAGGAACCTCATCATTTAGAACGCCACTAGAACTATTGCCTGGTGCATTGGATAATGCACCCATCGATGACATATATTTTTGACAAGCCGTGCTGGCCTTTGGTGGATGTGATGAAGATAAACCTTTGATCAGTTTCATTAATTCTTTCTCCCTCGTTTGAACCTATTATTCCAATTCTTTGACTCTTTTATCAGATTGTCTTGCATGCTCCTTGACCTGATCAAAATCGGTGGTACTAGAATGGATACCTGGAGAGGACCAATATATCATCAGGACTATATTCATACTAGGTCGGCAGCGTACTCGAATAGAGTGCTCATCTCCCCAAACCTGATATAAATGATCATGTGACCCTAAATTATCAGGCTCCTAGGCATCAAGGACCTATAAAGCAGCCTGTTAAAAATATTAATTGATTATTAAATTTCAAAATAGATATTAAACTTTGAAATAAACAAATTAATACTTATAATCTTTTCTTTTGTTGGTTCATTAACTGAAGTTCCATCTTTTTTCCTTCTACTCGAGGAAAACTATTTTGCTCGAGGGAGACGTCCTTCAATATTCAATTTGTGCTTCTGTAATGACATTGAAACAATATAAAGTGTAAGTATAATCAGATATTCAATATTCAATAAATCACATTATTTATGTAGGAAACAATAAAAAGGGATCGTCCTAAAGAAAAATTATGAACAAATATATCACACCAGCTGCCTCTCATGATCTGACATAGTAGTGCGCCCCAAAGCGTGGAGGTATTGATTTGAATCAATAATGTTTTTTTTCAAAATATTGCTAAATAATGTTTAATAATAAATAAGAAAATATTAATGCAAAATATGAATACTGTCTTTTAAATTCCTCAAATGGGATTAATACCTTAAATTCGGAAGTCACCCAATGGGTAATCATTTGGAGATATTTATCTATCGGGTAGTTATCCATGACAGGTATTGTATCCATATCCATGCCCACTCTATCACAAAATCCAACATATAGCTCATGCTTATAAGCTCTATAATGCTCTCCTAGCTTCGTCAAATGTTCTGGTCGTAATCCTTCGCCATCTGGGAAGTTAAACCGAAGCTCACACATAATAGATTAATTCATATAAATACAAAAAAAATACTACATTAAATCCAATATATTTTTACCCATATTTTTTCCCATGAATTATCCTTAACTTCGTGTGGTAGATGTCTCCAAGAGAGAGGGATGGCCAGAATGATGTTGGATTATTTGGCTAGCATCGCCAAAAAAACCCCGACATTCCTACCCAGATTTATCAATCATCTGTCAATCATCATTGTATTCAACCATCAATTGTGTCTGGTGGTTCCATAATGCATGCAAGAGAGAACGCACCCTCCCCCTCCTCTTATCAGTAGATGAATATGCTATTAAAGAAAAAAATATCAGTACAAGTTATAATAAAATTAAATTTTGGTATAAATATTTATTAGAGTTATATAAATATACCTGTGGTAGTTAGATCAATGGGAATCCCTGGATGCGTATAAGATGAAGGAATATCCTATATAGGTGGAGTGTCCCTCAGTGTATGCTCCTCAACCACATACTATGTCGGAGCAGGAGTTGAAGAAGTTGGAATATAATAGCTCGGAGATAATGAACCAGAAGAAAAAGGTGATGGAAATGATGTCTGTCCAACTGGTAGTGTAAACATTAGAGACCTAAATATCCCGTGTGTCCCTAAAGACATACCAGGATCAAAATGGGGCATATAAGATACGTATGTGGTAGGGTCATAGTCCAATCGGTTATAACCAGTGGATCATCTAACTCTCACAACACGAACCCTCATACCACCGGCCTCAATACCGAGACCACCAGATGATCATCTAACTCTAACACCACCCCCTCCTACAACCAGACTCTGTACTGGGAGCAATATCAGGGTCCTCGTTGGATATCACTCATCTAGGGGGTGGATCCTGAAAAAGAGTTTAACACAAAAGTAAACACATGATATTATAAGTTATTGAAATATATATATTTGAAATAAAATACTCACAACAGGGATGAGTGGAGGAATGCCCATCTGTTTCATGCGATGATTATTTTCTGTCATCATTTTCCGCCGCATCTCTTCAATGGGTGTCATTTCCTGCAATGAAAACAAATATGGAAGTAATTAGAAACAGATAACAAATGTGTAACCCAAAAAACAAAATATTGAAAATCCATTCTTATCAAAAAAACATAAAGCAACAAAATATTTATGACGGTTTGAAGGTACATACTAGGATACACACTCTGAATGATGTTGGTGAAACATGTATGTGAGAACACGACTGTATAATTCTATATATTTCCCCCCACATCATTGGGTTCACAATCAACTCTAAAAATTGAGCTATTGGAGTAATCATAAGTAATAAACATATTGCTTACAATTCCAGTAGGGATAGTGTCAAATTCATCATCTCCATCATCAAAAACATGTCTGGGATTTACATTAATAATTACACCGAATTTAGGATAACGATGATGTTTGACATAAAAAACATGTTTCACCATTGATGCCAATACATATGGTTCATCAGTGGCAAGAGTGCAAGTCATGTCAATAACTTGAAATCCACAATCATCAATAAAGGTACCTTGCCTCGTCATTGAATCAAACCATTGACATTTCATCATCGTGACTCGACTCGACCATGCGAGTAATAATACAAAATTATTATTTTCTCCACGAATCCATAATAAGCTACATTTTCAGAACGAGTTCTATTATCTGATGAAGTTGTATAAAGTCTGTTGTGGCAGTTAGTATAACACCATCATGCTGTGTTCTCATGTTTCTTGCTCATTCAGTTATAATAAATTTGTATCCATTGATCACAAGTGATTTACAAGCACGAACCATGGTATTAGGACCAAAATCCAAAGCTCTTATTTTCTCAGAAATAGAGTCTGCAGGAAAAATTGATACCTGAAATATAAATAAATAGTAAACTTAATTAAATATTATTTTTATATAGTTATTACAGAAAATTTTTTACCTTCAATTTTATCCAAGAAGATAACCCTTTGTTATGAAAATTCTCTTTATTTCTCAAATATAAAGAATGATACTTTCTATATATCAATTCTTTATGTTCCCTATAGATAAAAATAATAACAGTTTAACAAATATTTAAAATTACAAGAGATAATATAAGAGATACATGTACAATTTACTTGTTATACTCATCGAACAATTCCCAATTGAACAACACTATGCGATGTGCCATCTCTCGCTTTTCAAGGCTTAATGTCGTCAATGTATATGATCCCAGAATTTCTCCTGTTTGAGGATGTGATGGAAAACTGGGTTCAATTTCCTCATACTGTTCTTCTTCATTTTTCATTGGTCTATTTATTCTCGTAGTAAGATCAGACAAATACATTGAGCAGAAATCCATACATTATTAATCCACGTAACTGTTCACAATAGAACCTTCGGGATAATTCCTATTCTGAATATATGATTTCAATGTGTACATGTTTCTTTTAGTTGGATACATCCAATGGAAAGAAACCGGTCCTCCAAGAAGTATTTCGGTCGGAAGATGGACAGTTAGATGCAACATGCATGTAAAAAATGATGGAGGGAATATGTTATCTAACTCAAAAAAAATTGAGGTTGTCTCTGCCAATAGTTTTTGTAAGAAAGATTTGGACAACTTCTTAGCACAAAGATCTCTAAACAAATAGAACAATCGAATAATTGAGAATCTTACATTACTGGACAATAGATGACAGATTTCTATTGGAATCAACTCATGCAAAAGGACGTCATAATCATGAGTCTTCAAATATATTAACTTCAACACTTTTCTGTTCACCCATTTTGATATATTTCTGGAATAGCCATCAGGAACTTTAATAGTCTCTAGAACATCTAGAAATTGATTTTTTCCAGAAGGTGTCATCACATAAGAAGCACATGGAACTTGCCATTTATTTTCACTGATACAACCATGATGCAATTATGGTATGATCCCCCAATCTACTAAGCCACACCGAGATTGTAAATAATCTTTTGTCTTCTCATTGACATTTAGAATAATCAATAGCAACATTTCACATATATTCTTTTCAATGTGAATTACGTATAAGAAATGACGTAACAAGTTGGTTGACCAATACGACAACTCAAAGAATATAATCTTCTTCTTACAATTATAGCAGGTATCATTGGAATAATTTTCCCTTTTTTTAGATTTCATTACACTCTTCCCAAATGAATAACTGAAATATTTCAATTCATTAAGAACATCAGTTCCCGACATACGTTGAGGTGGATCACCAGTCTCCATGGTATTTTCAAATCTTCAACGACTGTTTCTACATGGATGGTTCATTGGCAAGAATCATCGATGTCACATAAAACTAAAACTATAATGACATTTTAGTATTCTCGATCAAGTATTCTTCATACAAATAGGACATGAAAATTTTTCTTTTGTGCTACATCCAGACATCATTTCATAAGCAGAAGAATCATTGATCATCCACATAAGCGCAACACTCATTTGAAATATGTTTTTCAAACATGCATCGTATGTGGGAACACCCACATCCCAAAAAAGATTCAACTATTTTATTAAAGGTTTTGTGTATAAATATATATCATTGTTGGGATCAAAAGGGCCAGATATCAGTATACTCAAGAAAGTGTTAGGCTTTTTCATACACAATCGTGGGGGAAGGTTATAAATGTGTATGAAAAATAGCCATGTGCTATGCAAAGTAAGCATCTACCAAAATGTGTTAAAACCGTCACATGAAAGACCCAGTCTCACATTACGCACGTCGTCTGGAAATTCAGGATATCGAGCATCAAATCTCTGCCATGAAAATCCATTTTCAGGGTGAACCAAATCATAGTCATTCTTTTTTCTCTCTGTGTCATGCCATCACATTTTTACTGATATTTCATCAGACATGAAAAAGTTATGTAATATGGGGATCAATGGAAAGTTCCCCATTACTTTTTGTGGCACATGAGATAGTGTTCCATCATCTTTTGGCTTCCATCGGGAGGTTCCCCATTTGATACAATCATTTCCTTCAGTTGTTTCCTCCAAAAATAAGATTCAATCATTCGGGCAAGCATGAATTTTTTTAGAATCCAAGTTCATCAATTAACTTCCATGACATATAGTAGTTTGTGGTAATATCTTCATCATCTATAAGTATGTCCTTGAAGAAAGTAATAATTTAATCGATT
Source organism: Viscum album (assembly GCA_963277665.1). Taxonomy (NCBI): domain Eukaryota; kingdom Viridiplantae; phylum Streptophyta; class Magnoliopsida; order Santalales; family Viscaceae; genus Viscum; species Viscum album. Next base: position 1,850,229,500 of record OY728150.1, read on the forward strand.
ACAGTATTTGAAATCCCATACATAGTTTTCTCATGAAACAATCAGATTAAAAATTCCAAATTTTTAATTTTACCACATTGACGATATACTAGATTCGCCACGGAATCATTCAATTTTTTTACCCTGTCAACATCATCCTCTCCATTGGACGCATCATGTGTGCTTGTATCGAAATCTTGTTGGCTAGACACCCTTTCTTTCTCATGATGCTGAATAAATGGAAACTGATCATATATCAAACTCTCCAATTCAGTCCTATCATTTGGATCATCGACATTTTGAGATTCCATTTTCTCTCCATTATGATACCACACATAATAGTTTTTTTGGAAACCATATTTGGTTATATGATAGCTAACTACTTCACGACTCAACTAGGGTCTTCCAACACAATTAGAAAATGGGCAGTGTATGTGACCACTATCTGAAGCCTTGTTAAATGCAAAATCAAAAAAGCTGTTCAAATTATTTTGAAAATCAGTTGAAATCAGGTCAGTTTCATACATCCAACTTCTATCCATTCTGTAAAAAAATTGAAATAATTCATTTCAAAGTAATTCAATAATATAGAAGTTCAATCAAAAAAAATATTTAGGAAAATGACAATTGTTTACTTTATATAAAATAATAACTGACACATTACTCTATATGAGAATCATATTAAGAAACACATCAAAATACAGTGTATATAAGAAAATAAGATACAGAATTTCCAATCCCTATATTCAAGGATTTCCCAGTAAGATATTGGAAGTGGGTCAAGGAATACATAAGGGTCTTGTTGGAAGTACATGAGTTTTATACTTTAACTTCTTCCGAGAGATCAGGACGAGGAGTAGGATGATGATCACATCAAAAGTAGTTATGCTCTCATCAAGTTTCACCTTAACCATGGATTTAAGGATCCTAGGATTGGGACCATAGATCATAGGTTGTTAGGGTGTATTCATTGAATCAAGTACCAATTGATTTTGGAGAGGGACCTTCAATAGTTAAAGTCATGGTTTTGATTAGAAATTCTTATAAAAAGGATATCCAGGAATTGTGATGTCACAAACTAGGATACCACTAATTAGTGACCCAAACCCAGATGGCCACATGGCCTCAAGAACATCTACCAAAATTAAAAATGTTATTGACTAAAAGTGAGAGCCTTTGCTGTGTCTAGGATAGACTATTTCCTCATTACCTAATTTGAACAATTTTAATCATATCAGTTAAAAAGTGGAAGGAAGATAACAATGAGAAAATATTGGAAATGGACAAAAATAACCAAATCAGTAATACCAACCAATAACAGGATCATAAACCGAATGATGGTAATGTATGTCATGTTTCAAGAAGAAAAACATAGTTACAACTAGTAGGAAGTAGTACCATACACGAGGCTCAATAAATTCTAGAATTCAACCTATCTTCTTGAGCTACAACCAAATCATCTGCTACATGCTTCATCTTATGTCATGTGAGTAGTCATGCATCTGTAAAATGGTGATTCCCCTTATCTAAACATATAATCATGTAGTTTATCTAGGTACCTAATGGCATCTCGAACAATTTGTGATATACAATTCATGTAGGTGACCACTGAGAGGTCTATAACTATCCGGACTATTTATATAACATTTTAATATAATGATATGTTAAATTAATGTGACAACTAAAAAATCTAAAATTGTTTTCTATGGTTCTGGAGAAAAAAATATAAAAGGTTTTTCTAGGTTAAATAAAAATAGAAAAAAATAGATACACATCAAAATCAAAACATAAAACTAAAATATTTGATAGATAAAAATAAAAATAATGTACCACTTAAGAAAATGCCTAATTTGGGACGGTTCGGATGAAGATTCAGAAGCTTGGATGGGGGAATCCGAGATTCCAACCATTCGGATGGAGGAATCGATATGAACCAAAGAAATGTGTTGTCCGAATGGGGGAGAGGTGCTCTGATCGCAGGGTAGATGTGACGTTCGAATGGGGGAGAGGTGCTCGATCATAGGGGAGAGGTGAATTAGGTTTCTTTCCTAATGGGGGAGAAGAGAAGGTCACATGAGGATATTGGGGAAAACCTTTACCAACGGTTTTCATGAACCGTTTTTAGGGGGTAATTTAGACCCCTTTACCAACGATTCAGAAGAACCGTTGGAAAAGGGTGTCATGCACCCAGTTTTACCAATAGTTTATGAAAACCATTGGTAAAACTCATATATACCAACGGTTTAAGAAAAAAAATTGGTATATAAGTTTTGTAAAAAAAACCCTATTCTTGTAATCTTTAATGATGGTACAAGATACCAATGTATCAGTTAAACTGGATTGGGATCACCCACTTATCGACTTAGCACACGGTTATAGTGGTTGTGAGGAACAATGATAAATGGATCATATAGGATTGAGACATTGAGCATCCTTTTGGAGTTAGCACCCCATTGTTATTGTTATATATATATTCCCATAAAACCTTGACACTCATTATAAACATTCACGATGCATGTTTATAAACAGTCAACCATGATACCAGCTCTGGTTTCTGATGAAGACTCCATTAGCGATGAGTCATCAGTTCAGGGTCCGTCATGTGATCCCCTTCCACTAAGTGGGCCAGTGGTGGAACCTCCAACTATAGAGAATCATATATTCTTACCATATCAGGATAAGTACGAGTTTAGTTTGAGTACCCTTTATGAGATCCATTTATAGAGACCTCTAAGGTTTCACAGTGAGCTATATCCATAGGCAGCCAAGTACTATATGGAGTCATTGTTTTTACCTCTTCAGGATTGGGTGGACACTGGAAGAGCTGATGGTGGTATTAGAATCCATTATTTTCCATTGGATAGATGGGAACTAGTGGAGATTGGTAACCCAAATGCATGATGAGACAACACTCTGATGGGATGACTTCTAGAAGTTGTTTCTTGAGTAGTACTTACCCTCTGGTTTACACTCTATTAAGATTTAGGATCTTTTGGAGCTTCGATGAGGAGAAAATTTGGTGGTAGAGTACTCGTCTAGGTTCACCGACCTAACTATGTACTCTCATGATACGATCCTTGATGGATAATTCTGATCAGAGAAGTTTGATTAGGGTCTTCAAAGAGAGATATGTTGTAGTATAGTACCATTGTGCATCCCATCCAATGAAGGGTTACTGAAGCGAGTCCTTATGATAGAGATTTTCTTTTCATAAGGGAGCCAGTTAGTTAGGACTAGTAGTGGTCGTTATAGTGCTGATACATCTAAAATAGTTGGAAGATGTTAGTTGGCAGGGCCTCAGTGTAGGAGACCTTTTTAGGATCATGGATTTGTCGGTCGGGGCAACAGACAGCTGAATGCAATGGGTGTCCATGATCCTCTAGTGCACGAAATAATATGAGATATGGTCTATGTTTATTATACTCTGTACTCAGTTTTTTTATACATAGGTCCCAATAACTCCTTTATATCATTACTATTTGTAGAGTATTTGGAGCTCCCAGTAGAGGTTATTGCATAACAGCTTTGTCTTGAGGTTTCTATGGGAAGTTCTTCTTCTATATCATTCATCTTCCGATAGTGTGAGCTATCTATAAGAGAAGAAAGGTTCATGCGGAACATACTGGTCATCACGATGAAATATTATGATGTCATATTGGGCCTGGATTGGATTTCCATGGTTCAATCCTAGATTGATTTTCACGGCGGGTTAGTCTAATGCATGCACACTGATAAGAGGGAGTTATCCTTTCTTGGTGAATGAGACCTCGTAGCTGGAAATGATGGTGGTGTAAGCATGAGGACATTGCCTCTTACCCAATAGTTAGAGAGTGTGACCCTTGGTACAATAGAATATTAACAAAAAAATGTTCCTTTAGTTGTGGATTATTAAATAGACAGCTTTCCTGATGAGGTTTCTAGAATACCTCCGAGGTGGGAGTTGGAGTTTTGGATTGACTAAGAAATAAGTATTTCAATAGTATCTTCAAGAGAATATCATATAGCACCAACCAAGCTCTTTGACCTACATTTATAGTTCGATGAACTTCATAAGAATGGTTTTATTAGACCTAGTGTGTCCCCCTGGGCAGCTCTAGTTATATTCATGATGAAGGAAGATGTTAGATTATGGCTATTTTTAGATTATCATTGCATGAAACAGGCTATGATAAAGAACAAGTATACCTTTATGAGAACCGGTGACCACTTCGACAAATTTCAAGGAGTGAGATTGTTCTCCCATATCAATCTTCAATCCATATACCTCTAGATATAGGTTCACGAGGCTAAAATTATGAAGTGTACTTACAATGTTGTTGTAGAAATTACGAGATCATAGTGATGCCCTTATGTGTGAAAATTTCACCCAACAATTTTAAGGCTTTGATGAACCCAGTCGTCCAACCCTACATGGACTGCTTGTTTTTCATCTACATCGATGAAATAATCGTCTAATCTGCTTCAGGGGAGGAGCACATAAAGCACATGAGTATGGCTTATGATTTTTTCTAAGGGAACCAGCATTATTGAATTCTCTCAAAGTTATGGTTTTGGATTCATGAGGTTCCCTTTTGGGGAATGTCATCTATGAGGAAGGCTTAGTCCTGAATTTAGTGAAGTCGTGGTTGTTCATCCTTAAACGCCACCAAAGAATGAGTTAGAGTTGATATGATTTCTTGGTTTGATATAGTACTACAAGAGATTAATTGCAGAATTCTTTAGTATAGAAGCACCTTTGACCACTCTGATTCAAATTGGACAACCATTTACCATTTCTGAGTAGTGCCAAAGGCCTTTAAGGATTTGAGGCCAAAGATGATGATAAATCTATTTTTGAGACTACCATAGGAGGTAATCGAGTTTGTGTTGTATTGCAATGCCTCGGGAGATGGGCTCGGTTGTGTCTTGATACAATGAAATTTTGTTATCACATATGGGCCATGGTAGTTGAGACCCCATGAGAAGAAGTATGTGACTAATGACATAGATCTCACAGTGGTAGTCTTCACCGTGAGGATTTAGAGACAATATCTTCTGGGAGAGTGCTTTGTGGTTTACTCAGACCATCAGAGACTCTGGTACATATTTACCCTGGCAGACTTGAATCAATGGAATTGATGCTTTTTGGAGTTCCTACTGGACTACGACAATGAGATAGTCTAAACAATAGGGAAGGGAAATGTTGTAGAAGATTAATTTAGTAGGATGTCTCAATCTTGACGTGTGCGGGATGCATCAAAGTAGTTTTCTTTCCAATATTTGACCCTATTTGATATAGATGGTATGGATTTCTTGCAGTCGATGGTGCTAACTCCATCGCTCCTTGAGCGTGTGAGAGAGTTCCAACTGGGAGATATCGAATGTGAAGTTCTTTGTGATTATATATCCACAGGTGATGCACCTTATGGGTATTATGAATGAAGGAATCCTAATATCTTGTTCTAAGGGAGAACAATGGTTACATTCACGATGTGAGGGGATGTGATGTGGGAGTTCCACACTTTTCCTTATCTATACATCCCTGTGCGGGAAAGATGTATAGGGTCTATAACGACAGTTCTGGTGGCCCGACATGAGATGAAGCATATATGAGTTCATCCCAAGATGCCCCACCTGTCAGCAACTGAAAGTTGGGCATTGGGTTTTGGTGGGGTTGTTGCGGCCTCTTGAGATTCCAAAGTGGAAATGGGATGGAATATCCAGAGACTACATCATAGGGATTCCACACACAATGAATGACTATGAGGCCATCTGGTTGATAGTAGACCAAACCACCAAGTCGGCGCACTTCTAGGCTATCAAGGAGTAGATATCAGTGGAGATTTTGGGGTAGTTTTACATATGAGAGATCGTCCTCTTTCACGGGGTACCCTCAATGATTGTATCTGATCATGACACGTGGTTTACGTCACGGCTGTGGAGAGGCCTACATTAGGCATTCAAGACCCAGCTGCAGATGATCACAGCCTTTCACCCCCAGACTGATGGGTAGACCGAGCGTATTATCTATGTGATGGGGGGATATGTTGGGATATTGCGTGTTTGATTTTGTATTGATCAAGGAGAACCACCTAGCTTTGGTTGAGTTTACGTAAAATAATAGCGACCACTATACCATCAGTATAGAACCTTTTGAGGCCCAGTAGGGGGGAAGCTGCATATCACCATTGTGTTGGATGGAGGTTGGTGAGTCATCTTTCATGGGACCAGAGTCAGTGCATTTAACAACGAAGAATGTGTATGTCATCTATGAATGGATTAAGATGGGCCAGAGAAGATAGAAATGTTACACGGACCACCATCGTAGTCCCTTGGTGTTCGCGTAGAGAGGCCATGTAATCTTAAGTGTCTCACCACGATGTGGAATGCAATGGTTCAACCGGGGAGGCAAGCTATCATCGAGATTCATCAGTCCATTCAAGATATTGTGGAGGGTTGGCGTGGTCCCCAACCACCTTGCCCTACCCTCACAACTAGAATGGGAGCACGACGTCTTGCATGTGTCGTAGCTGAGGAGATATGTGCACTATCTTATGTATGTCATCGACTGGGGAGAGATGGACATCGAAGATGGAGCCACCATTGGAGAGCACCGAAAGGTAATTGAGGATCGACCTGACTGGGCCTTACGTGGACGACCCATCCCAGTGGTTCATATGTTATGGTAACATGGAAATGTGCAGGGGAGTTCACGGGAGCGAGAGTTCCATATGTGAGTTTAGTATCCCAAGTTATTTTTCTTGTTTTCTTTTCAGGGTTAAAAATACCGATGGAGGGAATGATATAAAGACCCATATTTTTCCTTATAAGACATTGAAATATTTCTAAATATAATTACAGAGCTGGGTGCTGAGACGACGTGCAATTGTGAGTCCTGTTGTGCATGGAATAAATTTTATAAAGATATATTGTATATTTTATACTATGCATGTGAAGAAAATGGTATAACACCTAAACAAAATCTCATATCAGAAATATGAGGCCACTATTGAGTCTGAAACATGTCATTTCCCAAAGGTAGGTCATAACTTTTATCAGTGCGGGACATATGTGAGAAAAGTCATCCAAGAGAAAAATTGTAAATAAAATAATTATAAATAAATTTGTAATCTTGGATGAAAAATAAAATATATTTTGATTGGGGTATCAGATTGGAAATCGGAGATTGACAGTTAGTTCATAATGGAATGTTTTACTTATGTGCGGCCTAAAATGAGATGTTACGGGAGTTTCAGATTCCACTACTGTTGGTGGGGGTTTCAATGTTTTTCATTAAATAAGATCATAAGGGATTCGGCTTATGGTTAACCGCTAATCCTTTGTCTCGCTATCTCCCCCAATAATCTATCTCCCTCTCCACTCTTCATTGAAGCAAGAACAAACCACAGATTGATATTCAGTGAATCGTCACGGGAACACCACAAGGGTTTTTTCAATGGAAATTTGATCTATGCCAAGGTAGGATCCATAAATTCACTACGAAAAAAATAGTTATTTGTGATGGGGAATTGTCCAATCGTAAAAATTCTATCGGGAGGGACTACATGCAACGGGTAGACGATACTCATCGCAAATGGTTTGGGGCGGCATGCGCGAGAAACCGCGGGAAGGGTATTTGGGAAGGGGAAAAGTGGTTTTCACTAAATATTCGAGGACTTTTTAAGTATTTGTGACGAGATTTATCTCCCGTGGAAAATATTACGTTGGTAGGTTTGTTTTTGCAACTGGTCCCGTCACAAATACCTTCTAACCACCGCCCTATTTAAAAGGGGGGGGGGGGTTAGTATTTGCGACAGGTCTCATCGTAAATAATCTCGTTGCATCTAATCTAACCTATATATAGCCACATATGATTTCCTCTTATTTCATTGCTTTCTCTACTGCACTCTCCCTCTCTATTGTTATTTTATCTCTCAAAATTTTTCTTACATACAAATTTTAAATCGCATCAATATTTGCTCCCTAAATCCCCTGAAAGATTCTTTTTTAAGGTATTTATCTATTTCTTTTATTTTTTAGTTAATTCAATTTATTTGATAGTAGTAATAATTATTGTTAATTAGGTGTAATTAAATTAAATTAGAATTAGATCGTTTTATTTTTCATTTTTTTACAAATTCATGTGATTAGTATTAATTAATATTAATTAATAGTAGTATTAATTATTATTAACTTGTAGTCATTATTATTAATTAGAAAAATTATTTATAATTATTAATAATTAGTCATAATTCGTAATAATTAGTGATAATTAATAAAAATTGGGATTATTTGGAAGAAATTAGGATTAATTAGTAATCGTTAGTAATAAATAGTAATAAATGGTAATAAATAGAAATAATTAGAAATAGTCAGTAATAATTTGTAATAATTTTTATGAATTAGTAATAATTAGTAAAAATTAGTAATAAAAAGTAATAAATAGTAATAAATAGTAATAATTGGAAATAATTAATAATAATTAATAATAATTAGGAATAATTATTAATAATTAGGAATTACTAGGAATTATTCGTAATAATTATAAATAATTAGTAATTAATATTAATAAAAAGTAATAATTAGTAATAATTAGTAATAATTTAGAATAATTAGTAATAATTCAGATTAATTTTAAATAATTCGGATTAATTAGTAATAATTAGGATTAATTTGTAAATTTTTTTATTAATGAGTAATAATTAGTAATAAATTGTATTAAATAGTAATAAATATTAATAAATAGTAATAAATAGTAACAATTAGTAATAAATCCTAATAATTAGGAATAATTTTTATTAATTAGCAACAATTAGTAATAATTAGTAATATATAGTAATAAATATGACTAACTAGGATTAAATTTTAATAATTAGCAACAATTAGGATTAATTAGTAATAATTCGTAATAATTTGCAATAATTAGGATAAATTTGTATTAATTTGGATTAATTTTCAATAATTAGTAATAATTAGTAATAAATAGTAATAAATTTTTATAAATAGTAATAAATAGTAATAATAGTAATAAATTGTAATAAATAAAAAAAATAGTATTAAATATGATTAAATAGTAATAAATAGTTATAATTAGGATTAAATAGTAATAAATAGTAATAATTAAGATTAATTAGTAACAATTTTGAATAATTTGTAACAATTAGGATTAATTCTTAATAATTAGTAATAAACAATAATAAATAGTAATAATTAATAATAATTAGTTATAATTAAAAATAATTATTTTTAATTAGTAATAATTAGCAATAATTGGAAATAATTATGAATAACTATTAATAATTCAGAATAATTTTTAATAATTAGTAATAATTAGTAACAATTAAAATTAATTAGTAATAATTAAGAATATTTAGCAGTAATTAGGATTAATTAGTAGAAACTAGGAAAAATTAGTATTAATTAGGATTGATTAGAAATAATCAGGATTAATTAGGGATAATTAGTATAATTAGTTATAAATTGGATTAATTAGTAATAAATAGTAATAAAGAGTAATGAAAAGTAATAAATAATAATAAATAGTAATAATTAGAAGTAAATATTAATAATTAGTAATAATTAGTAATAATTAGTAATAATTAGTAATAATTAGTAATAATTTTTGTTAAATAGTAATAAATAGTAATAAATCTCATTAATTAGTATCAATTAGTAATAAATAATAATAATTAGGGATAATTTGTAATAATTAGTAATAATGATGACTAATTGTTAATAAATAATACGAAATTGTAATAAATATTAATAATTAGTAACAATTAGAAATAATTAGGAAAAATTAGTAATATATTTTATTAAATAGTAATAAATAGTAATAAATTTTAATAGATAGTAATAAATAGTAATAAATAGTAATAAGTAGTAATAAATAAGAATAAATATGGATTATTAGTAATAATTAGAGATAATTTGTAACAATTAGGGTTAATTATGAATAATTAACGATAATTAGTAATAACTAGGGATAATTTGTAATAATTAGGGACAATTTGTAATAATTAGGATGAATTTGTAATATTTAGGGATAATTTGTAATAATTAGGATAAATTTGTAATAAATAGAAAAAATAGTAAAAATTAGTAATAATTTGAAGTAAATAGTAATAATTTTTAATAAATAAAAATAATTAGTAGAAAATAGTAATAATTAGTTATAAATATTAATAAATAGTAATAATTTTCAATATAAAGTGATTATTATTAATAAATATTAATAGAAAATAAAAAATCGTATTAAATATGAATAAATAGAAATTAAAATAAATAAATTGTAATAAGTAATAATAAATATCAATAAATTGTTATAAATAGTAATAAATATTAATAAATAGTAATAATTTTTAATAATTCGTAATAGTTAGTATTAAATGGTAATAAATTGTAATAAATTGTAATAAATAGTAATAATTAGCAATAATTAGAAACAATTTGCAGTAATTAGTAATAATTTGCAATAAATCGGAATAAATCACAATAATTCGTAATTAATAGTAATAAATGGTAATAACTAGTAATAATTAGTCAAAATTAGTAATATTTAGTAAGACTTAGTTATCATTAAGAATAATTAGTAATAATTTTGAATAATTATGATTAATTATGATTAATTAGTAATAAATAGTAAAAAATAGTAATAAATATCCATGAATAGTAATAAATGTTAATAAAGATTAATTAATAGTAATAAAGGGAAATAAATATTAATAAATAGTAATAAATATGATTAAATAGTATTAATTCTGATTAATTAGTAATAATTATGATTAATTATGAATAACTACGAATAATTAGTAATAATAAGGATTAATTAGTAATAATTATTAATAATTAGTAATAATTCTGAATAATTAGTAATAATTTTTATTAATTATTAATAAATATAAATAATTAATAATAATAAGAAATAATAATGATAAATAGAAATAATTTGGATAAATAGAAAGAACAAAAATAAATAGAAATAAATAGAAATAATTAGTAATAGTTAGCAATAATTTGAAAAAATCAGCAATAATAAGAAATAACATGCTATAATTAGAAATAATTAGTAATAATTATGAATAGTTAGAAATAATTAGAAATAATTATCAATAATTAGTAATAATTAAAAATAATTAACATTAATTTGAAATAATTTTCAATAGTTTGTAATAGGTTGGAACAATTTTCTAATGGATTTGCGACAATACATTTGCTTAATGGCTCATCTCCTTGAAATTTTCTCTCATTGAAAACACTATGAAAAATCTACTCTAATGTAGGGATATCCTTTTTTTATTCATGAGAAGGGATATATGTATGTCATAATAGATTTTTCATAATAATTTTTTTTTTGAGAAAGTGGAAAGGAGACGAGCAGTTGGAAGAAAGAGGAGCTTTTAGCTGCCAAATCATCTTCTTGCAAAATTATTCAACTGAAATCAGTATAAAAAGTATTTTCTCACATACAGATATCCATTTTTATATAAACGAGAATGGAAAACAGCATGGTGAGGCCTTCCTACTCTCCATTTTTGTGTATATGAAAATTGATATTCATACATTAGGGAAAATTTTTCTTAGAGATTTTAGTCCGAGAAAGTTACAAGGGGATGAGCCATCAAGAAAAATAAATTCCACAAATATATTGGAAATTATGCCCCTCATAATTACGGGTAATTAGTATTAATTATCTATTATTCCTAATAATTAGAGTTAATTAGTATTAGTTATTATAAATTAATGTATATTATTATATATTTTTAAAAAATACTATAAATAACTATGAAATAATAGATATTTTTATCAATTGCTTGAAAAGTGAATTTAAATTTCTTATCGTTTTGAATTGTGTTTGTCTTATATAAAATTAATTCAAAAAATAATTAGTTTTTGTTTTTTAGGGAAATATGGAACAATGAAGTCGAAAAATATTAATATTAGATGTTCACACATGGATAAATCAGTATAGGAATCCAAATAGTTGTTATTTATATCATGTATATATTGAGGGTGTTGAGGCTTTCTTATCATTTGCATCATGAAAACCAGAATTTGTTTTAGAAGGTATAATTTAATGTCATTGTAAAAAATGTTCCATGAGGATGTTTGACACATTTTAAAATGTTGGAGGTCATTTATTTCATTTTTGTTTTCAACCAGAATATTTTTTTTAGTATCAAAATAGTGAACAAAACTCTGAAGAAGATACTAATAATTCGGTTATAGATCCATCACAGTTTCAAAATTTAATACATGATGTTGAAGGATTATATTTTAAACAAATTGAAACTTAAGATGATTTTGATTTAACTCCTGAGTTGGAACTATCTCAATTTCATGAGTTTCTGAGGTCCACTGAGGAATCATTATATCATGGATTCAAGATAAGAAAATTTGAAGTGGCTGAAAAATTTACGGCTATTAAATCAGATCATAGAATGTCAAATTGCTATTTTGATAAAATATTATCATTGTTTAAAACACTATTACATGAAGAAAATGTGTTACCTAAAAAATATTAAGAGTTCAAGTGGCTATTTTAATCTGGGTTTTGGTTGTTAGAAGATTCTTGCTTGTTCAAATGATTGCATCTAATATTATGGTGAAAATGAGTTATTGGATGGTGGTCCCACATGTGGAAAATTGAGGTATATAAAGGCTCTATTAGGGAAGTCTATATTGATTATTATAAAGTAGATGCTATATTTCCCACTTACACTATGATTTCAACATTTATTTATATCTCAGAACACAACAACATTGATGTTATGGCATAAAACCAATATTTCCACTTGTAAAAGATTAAATAATCCCTTTGATGGGGATTCATGGAATAATTTTGATAAAGTGCATATATATTTTTCTTTTGAATCCAAAAATGTGTATTGGGTCTTTCTACTGATGGTTTCTATCCATTTAGTTGTTACGATATTCAGTTTTCATGTTGGCTTCCCTTTATAACTCCATACAATTTAACTACATGGATGTTAATGAAGGAGACATTTGACTTTTTGTCCTTATTAATTCATGGAAATTTGAGAAAGAATATTGATTTTTATTTGTAACCATTGATTGATTAGTTAAATTCATTGTGAAGTAATAGTGTCCGTACATATGATGTTTATGCGAAACATATTTTCATACTGAAAGCTGCATTGATGTGGGAAATTAGTGACTTCCTAGAATATGGCATGTTATCTAGAAGGAGTACACATGGTTTTAAATCATGTACATACTTTATGAGAGATAATAGAGAATTTGTGATCATCAATGGAAAAAAACATGTTTTTTTATTTTCATCGTAGATTCCTTCCAACCGATCATAATTTTTGGAAGAATATATATCATTTTAGAAAAGATACAGTTTAAAGATATGAACCTCCAATAATGATCTCAGGTACAGAGGTAAAATAAATTTTGTCTTTATTACCTGAAATCACATTTGGACCAATAATAAACCAATATTAAATTTATGGATTTAAGAAAAAACAAAATTGGATAAAACAGAAAATTTTTGGGATCATCCATATTAGTATGATTTGTCAGTCCATTTCATGTAAGATGTAATTCATATGGAGGAGCACTATTTTGATAATTTATTTCATACAATTTTCGATACACTAGGTAAAAACAAAGTTAATTTAACGGCATAATTAGATCTAGCCTAAATTATCAGGCGACCAGAACATGAACTGTTTAAAAAAGTCAGATCAGAGAAGTTAAAGAAGAAAAAATTATCATATACATAGTCCATATAAAATAGATGATAATTTTCTCAGAATATTATAGATTTTAGGCTTCAATATAGTTATGCTTCTAATTTGGGAGAATTTTCAGAAATGGTCATATTACGTGATTAAAAAGTCATGACTATCTTGTTATAATGTAAAGAATTATATCTATTAGATTAAGGGGTTTTTGATTTCTATGATTTGGGATGCGATAATAGACATATAAATTTTTTTGGAAGACATTTATGCATTGAAAACAAACTACAATGAACTAAGAAGACTATAAGAAGATGTTATTTTAATTTTATGTAAACTAGAACAAGTCATCCCACCGGATTTATTCAACTCAATAGAACATTTGATATTATATTTTACACATGAAGAAAAAGTGATGGTTGAGTAACATTTTGATGGATTAACCATTCAAGAGATGTATTCAAAAATTGAAGACAGAATTACGTAACAAAGAATTGGTTGAAGGATAAATTGCAAAAGCTTATTTACCGGAGGAATTTTATTTTTTCTTCTTTCATTATTTTAAATCTGAATATCCGTCAAAACAAAACCACATGTTCCATAATGAGGGAAATTTTGATCATAATATGATAAATCAATTATCAGTTTTTAATCATCCCGAAAATAGTTTTGGGGGAGTTCATGAATAATGGATTTTAGATAATTAACATCACAGAGTTCATTCATATGTTCTACTCATCTTTGAAGAAATGAAACAATTTGTTCTGTGAGTGATCCTATATCTTATTCTATAATTATAATTACAATAAATTAATAAAATTTTATTTTTATGTTATATGATATTCATATAAAAAAATGGATTTCAAAAATTATAGCAGCTTATCTTAGAGAACGTCAAAAAAAATATTCCTACTAGTTTCAAAAACATGTAAAATTAATTATTTATGGTTTGAAATATAAATTCAATTTACTATATGTTACATGATAAATATTTAAAAAAATTTAAGGTATCTCAATATTATGATAAAATTGATAATCAATTATCTGTTTTGAGTAAACCACCATCCAAAATGGTTAAATTATATAATGCATATGTCATTAATGGTTTTTGATTTCATACAATTTCATATGGGGAATCAAAATACAATGAATAGTGGTGTATAAATGAGAGTATCTCATCATAGAAAAACTGATGTTGACTTTTACAAAATTCCAGAATAAATTATGGAAATTTATTATCTAGGAATGAATTATATAATGACATTTAGTTGTCAGTGGTTGGATACTGGGAGATGATTGCAAGTTGATATGACCCATGAAATCAATGATATTAAATTTTAAAGTATTTTTTTAGTAAATGAACCATTTTTATAGGCCCATCCGATACATAAAATTTATTATGAAAATTACTTTATTACTTCAAAAGTGTTGGGTGATTGGTGGATCATTATAAATATTAAATCTTGTGAAAATCAGTTTACTCGAAGTGAGTGTGCTTCCAGTGAAGTTTAAGGAATGTAAATTTTTCTTGAGACTACTCCCAATCCATATTTTTAATAAAGAGACACGAATATCAATGCTGAAACAATGTAGTTAAGGGTTGATGGTGATGTTGATGTTAATGATGTTACAAATGAATTTGAAATGACAAGAGGTGATGAAACTGAAACTCATATGAAAATTGAAGATGTTGAGGATGAATATGAATACATTTACATT
Organism: Viscum album; assembly: GCA_963277665.1. NCBI lineage: Eukaryota > Viridiplantae > Streptophyta > Magnoliopsida > Santalales > Viscaceae > Viscum > Viscum album. The sequence continues at coordinate 1,850,244,886 of OY728150.1, forward strand.
ATCAGATATGAATATGTTGATGCAAATGAAGATAGAAATGGTAAAATACTATTTATAATCATATATAATATATTTCTATAATTAAATTTTTTTAACAATGTGCTAACAACAATCATTTCATGTTTTAGAAGGAATATGATATTTTTTTCATTTCTTGGGGTTGATCTACCATTGGATGAGAAGGATGTTGGATCATCCAACCTTCAGACTATTAGTTGTTCTGGGAGGACTTAGAGGGGATGTGGTATTTCTCAATTGACGAGTCCAGACCCTATCTAAGAGAGATGTCCACATCTTGGTTTTGATCCATGCATGCATAATTATAATTATCTATTTATTTTAGTTAGTTTTCAATAATTTATTTATTTACTAATTGTTTGATTATATTTTAATTTTTTATATATTTTCACACAAAGCTATTAGATAGGGGGTGCTATAGTGTGCAATTATTTTTCTAAAGAATCTCTATCATGGGATGAGATTCGCATTGATGTTTAGCATCACATTTTCAATCATGGACTTGTATGTAAATAAATAATATTTATTTTAAAATTTATTTGATAAATAACATGATATTATAATTTACATGTTGGGTTCATAGTATCCCATCGATGAGATCATGTGAGATGCTATCTGAAATGCATGGTAGGGTTTTATACCTTAGTGTTTCTGTAAGTTTTTGTACAATTTGAAAAGGAAATAAATGAAAAAATTAGGAGTGACAGATATTTAAGAGTCATGTCACACCAACCAACCTGATTACATTTCATCACAGGTTTGGGATGAATTATATTCATATTTGTTGGGTGGTCATTTTCAGAGGAGATCATCAATAGGTCCAAAAACTGGGGGATATAAGATGTGGCCTATTGAGACGGTAGTCGTACATTCAGTATGCATAGGGAACATATGTTAACTTATTTTTATAAAATAATTAACATAAATTTAAATGAGATGGGTTATTTTATATTGAAATAGGAATTTGAACAACCCGATTTTATAGAGTTCAATGTTTATAGAATGATGTATAGTGATCCGGTCACTGGAGAGATTAGTGGTGATCACATGTGTTACAATGTGTTTAGTATAATTTCTTTTTGAGATTTAAAATTAACTACAAATAATATTTTACTTATTTTAATTTTAAATTTCAAATGAAAGAGTCATATGAGGCCTCTGAATATCATAAAAAGACTGAGATTTAGGCCGAGAATCAGGGTCAGACTAGTGGCAACTGGGATGTAGGCTAACCAGTATGACTTCAAGAAAGGATGAGTAGTTGGAATTAGCTCTCGATTGATGCCTTAATGTTATCATGGTACCACTGTGATGTCGACATCCAGCTTGAGAGGAGCTCATAGAGAGTCATCATCATATGCTACACATTATCAGGAGTAGCTGTGAGCTAAATGTGAGAATATAGAGAAGATACATAGGGTGTGGGAGGAGATGTGTCAATGGAATCGGCAAGAGATGCCTCAATTGAATCAAAAGTAGGAGGAAGAGCTTCGATGATAGCAATAGTAGCATGATAAGGAGATGTGTTGATAACACCAACATCTATACAAAAAATGGAGTGCATGCGATATATGACATGTGGTTTAGGGATGTAGTTTCCTCTAATGTCTCCTCTAGCTCCTCCTGAGGACGCCCACTTAGTGCTATATTTGTTTTTTATGATGAAACATTTTAATGTATTTTTTTAATATTAAATATTTACATTTCTATATAGTGCATTTTTATATTGTTGCGACTATATCATTTTTTATTATTTATTTAATTTTTTATTATTTTATTACTTTTTTTATGATTTTATGATTTTTATTATTTATTATTTATTATTTATTATTTATTAATTTTTTTTATTTTTATTTTTACAAATATTGAGGGTCTTATTATTATTATTATTTTATTTTTTTACTAATATTAATATTTTTATTTCATTAATAATAAGAATAATAATAATCATATATTATTAATAAGATTTTATTTTTATTTTCATTATTTTAATAATATTATTGTATTGATTTATATATTTTTTTTACTAATATTATTATTTCTTTTTCATTAGTTTTAATATTATTATTTCATTAATATTAATAATACAAAAATTATTCTTTTAATGTTATTATTATATTAATATTATTTATATTATTAGTATTAGTATTATTATTATTATTTTCCAATAATATTTTATTTTTTTTATAATATTTTATTATTTTTATTAATAATATTTTTTATTCAAATTTTATAAGATATTTGAGATGAACCCTTTTGCAATGGTCAATCACAAAAAGGATTTTTGTGAAGAGACCTCGTCGCAAATGACCCATCGCAAATAGTTTAATTTCGAATGGTGATTTATCTCTATATTACGTTTTCTTGAAAAAAAGTCATCCTTTTGTCTTTTTTTCTTCATATTGGATATCAATCATAATTGGCCACACTAACATGACCATTGATCCATGATTGAAGTTTGTCATTTTATTCATTATTCACATGTTCTTCAATGATATCTGTCACCTTCTGTTGGGAAGGACAAATCAACAATGGATCGATGAGTTGTGGTCGATTCAATGAATCCCTCATCATCAGGATCGTAGATCTGCTCATGGTTTGGAAATCTGATGAGCGGAGCAGGTTCAGTGGTCCACAGAACGGATCACCGGAACACCTCCAGTGTGGCTTCCATAGAATGTGAACGACAACAGCCATGGGTGGTCGTGGATTCTAGTGGAGGCAACCACATGCGAGGAGGGAAGCCAGCTATGTAAGGTGGCCGATAGAGTAGAGCTATGGGGTGGTTGTGGGGTGTGATGGTTACCTGCATAATGAGGTGTGGTCGAAGCGCATGTCCCCAGATGGTAGTGACCCGCATGACACGACTGGCTATCGGGTTAATGCATGGCGGTGTGGGGATCCGAGGCGGTGGCCTGGAGTATGCCAGACCGGGAGCCGAGAAGGCTGGGAGTAGGTGGTCCAGTGAAACAAACCAGTCTAGTGAGAGCGGGGCGGTCCATGTGGAGTGGTCCGGCCAAAACTGGACGGATCAGTTTGGGTCAGGCCAGAATGTGTTCAAATGGTCGTATCTCCTAATCTGGGCATCTGGATAATGTTTCGTCTATAGCCATGTGTTCCTCACATTGACACGTATCTTTTTAGACCATTTTTGGAATTTTATGACTTGGATTTTTTCCCGGGTTTCTGAATCGCCTAAAATTATTAATAATAATATTTTTATAATTTTTGAGTTTCTTGTATCAGACAAGGCGTCTAAATGTGACGTCTGATTAATGCGTTGTTAGGATCATAACGCCCCTGGTTTTTAGGCGACCATTCCAATACAAATCTTAGGTGTGTAAACTGATGTTCGGGTGCAGGTACCATGAAGCCTGATTTGAGCGCAAAGTAGTGTTATACAAAATTTTCATCGGATGTCCGATTGAGGTGAGTGAATAGTCAACCATGTGATTTTAACCACAAGGATCACAATAGTGTGATCCATATGGATGTGTGGAGCCTTGTTCATGAATAGTCAACCATGTGATTTTTTTTAACAATGATCACTCCAGTGGGGCTGGACAACAGTGCTTCTTGAGGGTTGTTCTGGGCATTCCCTCTAGAACATTATCTTTTAGCGGGGCTCAGAAGTGGTGTCATCAAAGAAAGTTCGACACATACTCTTTAGTGCATTACCCTTCAGCAGGGATGGTAAGTAGTGTTCCCCCATTGACTTCCATGTAATGATCCCCCTGACAAACAAGGGTGCTAATACCTGAGGACTATAATGACACCATCAAGTTAGGATGGTCATGGGTCCTCAACCTTAGGGAATGAACTTTTGACTTTATGGATAAGTTCAGAGCTAGGTTTTAACATTACTTTAGACTCATGGGTAATAGGGGTGCTTTCCCCATCGAGATGCATTATTGGGACACGACCTAAAACCGTACAAGTTTGGTTGATCCACCTAAAGAGTATAATATCTAGTTGTGGTGTTTGATCCCCTTTGACTATCTATCCAGGGAAGATTTGAGGGATGTTGGGCATTAATGGTGTTTACATATGGAACTATTTGTGACTCTTCTTCTTAGACTGATCTTTGAGATTGAGATCCCCTTACTCTATGTTTGAGTTTTTTTGGCTTAGTATATATATATATTTTGTAACATCCGAGCTAAATAAAGAATATAACATTTTCATATATATTAAATTTTTTGAATTGAATATTAATTTTACTTTAAAAAGGATTCTATGTTCGATGGAATACCAGATACGCAACATAAGATTTCTTTGAAAACATATGTTGCACCCAATGTTGAGTCATACTGAAAAATAATAATATATTATTATTTTAAGTAGTAGTTAATGCCTAGACATTTCATTGGAGAGAATGGACAGAACTAACTAAAATATGAATATAAAAATTTGATAAATGGTTTTTTATTTATCTAATAAATTTTAGATGCTTAAAATAAGAATGAATCTTATTTTATGCATAAATATAATAATATTCATTAAGAGGTCGATTTATAGACTTTTGATGGAAAAACCTCATTAAATCAAATTTTGGTCACTTTTATATGTTATATTTGACAGAATAATATTCTTATTTATAATTGGGACATCAAAATTTACTTTGGATAAAATTTTGGTTTTTTTCTGATAAAGTTCATTTTTTATGAGTAGTGAAAAATATTGTATTTTAATTGAAAACTGCATTTTAATATAATTTATTTATATTGCTAGATTATCTTTCTATATTATTTTAGAGTGTAATTAGAATATATTTTTACTATTTAATCCAATTTTTGTCATTGGATGTATTTTCACTTTAAAATTGGACATAAACAAATGTCAATCTTTTCATAGTTATTATTTCATAAAAACAGGCTTTTTGTTTTGACATCATGAATTAATTTTAAATTAATTTATGCCACTTTTGTGTTATGAATTTTGAAAAATAGATTCCATATTTGGAATCAGGAGGTACAAATTGTGTAAATATGTTACTTTTACATTTATACATTTTAAATATTTACCTCAGTAAATATTTTACTTACCATGTTTAAAGGGTAAATCTGGAAAATAAGGGTAATTAACTAATATTATAATAATATTAAATTACCCAAAAATGTGGCCTAATTATATTGGATGATACATGTCCGAAAATTGGAATCTTTGGGTTGATTTTGGGACCCCATGGAGCCACTTAAGAATGTTAATGACACTTTATATTAATTTTTTTAAATTAAAGGAAAAAATGACATAAATATATATCTTTTAATAAATAAATTTTTACATGGGGTTATATAAGTTATCTCTTCAAATATAATTATTCATTTGAAAAATTAAAGTATTTTCTACATGATGGTATTTATTTATAATTTTTTTACATCAAATAAATAAAATTATTTATGACACAATAATGATAATGTATTTACCTCATTAATGAATGATTTAAATAATTAAGATTATAAAGATTAAAATAATATTTAAAACCTATCCAATTTTTATTAGATGAATTTATTTGCAATATTAGTCATCTTATCTTTGACTTTAATGTGTTTTGGAACTTTAGAAACAGAAAATAATTATATAAAAAAATAAAATTTTCAAACATTCCTAAAGAGCCCCTCCTCCCCCTTATAAAAAATACCTCACTTTTAACCTATTCATCACACACCTCAAGCCCCTTAGCTCATCCAAACACTACCCAATTAATCTCCCTACATCCCTCTACTTCTCCTAGAAGCCTTACGTTAGGCATAACACACTTCAATAAACCGTTTGGTTCAAACCAAACGGAGATACACAATTTAAAGGTAACATCTTCTCTTAAGTTCATTTCTTTTATTTTACTTCTCCAACCCCCTAAAATCATTTTAATATATTCTTTTATAAAAAAATTATCCTGAATATAACAGGTTGTTTTTATTATTTGTATTATAACTACAATCTCACACACCTCCATCTAATGGATAATGAACATACTGTTTCTGTGGAAGTCGGGATACTGTCTCACGAAACGATGATTGTCCAATCTTATCCTACCACCTCTTATGGTGGCCATTAATATGGAACTGTATTTATATGTGATATATATATTATATTTTTAATATTTCTATGATTCAATATTTTTCATTTATAGAATACCTTTATGGTTTCCAAAGTAGGTAAATACAATAATTTCATTTGAGAAAATACAGACTCCCGCCCCTTCAAAGTGATATGACTCGTTCATGCCATAGGTGGAACGTATAAAGGATAGAGTTAATGAAATTATATATGATATTATGCTAGAATTATAATTTAACTATTTATAAGTATTTTTTTATTATATTTAATATGAAATAGAAATTAAATTAGTGTTCATCCGTTCATACAACATACCGTCTCCATGAACGGTGCATTTCATTTATTATCTCAAAATGTTATGTAATATTACAGATACATATATATACTAAATATATATGATAAATTATATCTAAATAATGAATATAATTATGGTTATAATGGAATTATGACCACATGGACTATTTATAATTATAACCAGTTCATTATTAACTCATGTTCCGAACATCGAAAAAATGTCAAATATGAACTCAATCAATTAACTTATTGTTATAGCGAAGTAATAATTGATATAAAAGGAGTAATAAAATTAAAAAAGGTTCTTAAGAGAGTATAAATTAAATTATGTTTTTTATTCAATAATAAATAGGAACAAATGATTCAATCATGAAACGAGGTAAGAGGTTTCTTATCTCACTTTTAATTCCGTGATATTTCTATTATTCGCCACTTATTTATTACATGTGGTGTATTGTGTACGAGATTTGATATATTATATAATTTTTCTCCTTATATTCATTGTAGTATATGATTAAATTGGTGGTTATTAACTTTTGGTCATACGACATGATGGATTACAACGTGGTATGGGGTTTTCATCTCACGTTTTATTCTCATGAGATTCTTGCTATATTTGCCACTATTTCCATTTGTGTGGTGTATGTACTGCCCATGATTGTATTATTTTTTTAATATAAATTAATTTATGGGTATTTACATCTTAATTTTATGATCCTTCCTTCATGGGGTGTATGTTTCAAAAGTTACAAAATCGGTAAGGGAACTTTCACGATACTCTTTTAGTCAAAGACTTCATTTTGTTATGTCTTTTAATTTAAATCTTATTATGTTGGGACATGTTATTATATGTCCTTATTGAAATAAATTTTAGGTCCATGTGATGAGATACCCTTTTTTCTCTCATCAAATCATTTTTTTAATTTTAATTTGACGTCGTTAGGCTATCAAATTTTTGTATGGGAACATCATTACCCAATTTCAATTCTTTGGGTTTAACTTATAATTCTTGACTATGTCATGCAGTGAATATGTGTGAATGGCCTGTGATTGTTTTACACTTAATATACACATATATTGTGTGTACTATTATTTTTCACATATAATTATTTCATTGATTTGTCCTTAATCTAAGGACATTCTCTTTGCAAAGGACTTTGTCTCAATTTACATTCCATTGAAATTTATTGTTGTTATACACCAATTAAACTTTCTATGGTGTATATAATTCCATTTAAAATATTATATTAGTAATCTGTTTATTCTAATGATATTATAATATTTTATTAATGTTATTCCTCAATTATTTGTATTCAAGCATCACTCTTTTGGTTGGGAACTCTTTAACTAAAATATCATTTTAAATGTTTTAATTATTTATTCTTCATAATAATTATCATTAATGTCAATGTTTTAAAATTTTAATTCCTTTGAATGCTTCAAATTGGTATGGTACAGTTTGATTAAAAAAATTTCTTTATTAAATTTTTTAAATGGTTTTGGTAAAGCATTGATTACCTAAATATATTGAAATGATATATTGTGATTGAAATGTGGAAATGTAATCTTTTCTTTATTCTTGTTTTATATTTTATTAATATGTTGTGGTTATTCGACATTGTTTACATATATGGGTGGTTCTATGATAAACCTAGGGTGGGTGAGCCCGAGATAGCACTCCAATGCATTGGGTAATGTGACAGAGGTGAATGTTAATGTTTCTCCTAAGAGATTTCGGGAATATAATGTGATGTGTATTCCAACGTAACTCCCTATATAGCTATAATAGCTACAATGTAAGTATTTTTTGTATTCTACAAGTTACCTTTATGATTTATGATTTATGTGTGTTATTCATAAATCTTATGATTTTATAAGGTATGTTATCATTGAAAAGTATGATTTCTTTGAATTGTATTTATTGATGGGATAATGTTTTCATTCCTTATTTTATAACCCTTAATGATCTTTTTATGCTCATCCCATGTTTTTGAAATGTTTTCCACACTAATTAAAGACAAATTTGGTCAAGGATGGAATCAAGGAAAAGTTATGCTGTCTAAACCATTGAACTAGACATGTTACTTTTCAAGTGTTTTTATTTTATGAAAAAATTGGATACTGGGTAGTAGTGTCTACGTGTAATTTTCAAGTTGATATGTAATAGTTATGGACTAATTATCTAAAACTCTAAACCTGAAAATATCCTCAATGTGAATTAATTATTTAATTCAAGATTATGTAATGTTTTAGGTTGGGTCCTTATAATTGGTATCTGAGGTCGGTTTAGACTACTTTAGGGATTAAGAGTTTTTGTTAAACACATGGTTAGTTCCTATGTCTATTATTTCAGTTAAATCCTTTTTTATAAATTTTTTAGATGAAGGAATGTCAGGTACAAATGGAAGGAGGAGGATCTCAAAATTCATTCCTATCTGTTCCTGATGACATGCATGCAATAATTATAGAGAAGTCATGTTCATGTTGATTGAGAAACTTTTTCTAGTATACAACTCACTTGCAAGCAGTTGTTTGAGATATCAAACACCTCCACTAAACCTCGATATCATGGTGGATCATGGGTTGTATATAATCAAATCATATTTTCTCAATATTATCATATTTCCATTAAAGGTAAATATTATAATGGAATTTTCAAATATTTTACCATATCCCAAGATTTTGATGTTTATTATGATTTTGAAAAAGGTGTTGAACAAGAAGGCCCTTGCACAACTTATTTATATTTTCTTTTAAAATATAGTTCCTTAGCACATACTTATGGTAATTTAAAAGGACCATTGAAGGAATGTTTCAACTCAAATTTGGTCTGACTATTTTATAAAAATCATGTTCCATCATATGTTTTGAAATTATATGTCATACATGATTATTTTACGAAACTGTTATTCTGCAAACACACATATTACCCATGTTGTAGAAGGTCTACTTGGATGAAGGAATAAAATGATTTTTAAGGATCTCTAAATCACTGTTGCAATAAATAAACACTCTACCTACGTATAAAAGATAATGATGAAACCATATGGACACCAAGATCAAGGTATGTTGTTCTTTATATTGAGAATAGTTTTATTTTATCATATGGAGGTGAAACAAATGACAATATATAATATGTTGGGGTATTAATGTATTGAGATGAAAATTGAAGGTATAAGAAAACATTTGTGGTTGAAACATGTCAGGGTTATTTTTGAGTTTTATAAAAAGTACAAACCGTAATATTGGTGACCACCCATAGCGTCCAGAATGGTTGTAGGAATCAATCCCATAACCGAAGGGTGACAAGTGCGCATTGCCTACCACTGTCCCACATGAAGTCCCTGGTTAGTACGACTTATTCTTTTACGTTAAATGATTTTATGGAGCAAGAATAAGGGTATTTTAGGAAATTATGTTTTATCAAATAGATATCCTTAATATAAGAAAATGATTTGCTGATTAAGTGATAAAGGTTATTTGGGAAGATGTTCACTCTTTTTGTGAACATTATCTGCTTAAGTGAAATAGAATACAACGAGATCTTATTTTTGGAATAATGGTTGGAATTTTATTTTGGTAGAATATAAGTTTTTATTGTGGACATATGATGATTTGGGTTGTTTATGGAAATTATTAACCTATCATATAGATTATGTGATTAGATTAATTGCACTTTGTTATGATACTTTAAGAGTAGTCGATGATATTTGGAGATAAGTGTGAAGATATATCATGGAAGACTATGTGATCATATTCTTACGAGTTTTGTGATTCAATCTTAGTTTGGATTATTTTGAATAATTTTAAGTTCAATTGTGTATTGAATGGTTTTTGATTAACCTTGGTTATTGTTTGTTGAATTTTGGAGAATTAGAGTAGTTTTTCTTTTTATAACGGATTCTCCTTTTGGGGATTGTTTGATCTTTTACAAACATTTTTGGATTTGGTTGATGTTTAGATATAGGTGAAATATATAGTTCATATTTTTTGGATCAGGTGATACTATAGATATTGATTCTAGTGATTTTTATGTGACCATGTCTGTTTGAATACTCATCGTTTGGATACAAGATGAGTTTGTGGTAGAAATCTTGTGAAGGGTCAAAGTCTAAATGAAAAGTAATTATGTTTCCTTATGTTATTATTTATTCTCTTAAATAAATTCCTCAACTTTATGAAATTTAACGTAAAAAATTGTCTGTTTATTTTTCCTATAGGGGAATCAAATACTGTTTAACCCATCACATTTTTGTGATTTTATGGTGGTTAAATTTCTCCTAATGATGATTTCTACCACTCTCCATCAAAGCTTGATTTCTTTCCACTTCAATATCCATGTTTTCTTACATGGAATCCTTGTATGGGAAATCTTGGTTGACCTTGGTATTTATCTCTCTATCTTTTAAAGAGATATTTTTATTGACGCTTTTTCTTATGTGGGACTTTCAATGAAGTTTCCAAGACCAATTTTAAAATTGTGAGGATGCAATAACCAAAAGGGGGAAGGATGTAACATCCCTAGTAAATAAAGATTATTACATTTTCATATATATTAATTTTTTTGAATTAAATATTATTTTTACTTTAATTAGGATTATATGTTTGATGGAGTACCCAATACACAACAATGAGTTTCTTTGAAAACTTACGTTGCACACAACTTTGAGTCATACTAAAAAATAATAATATAATATTATTTTAAATGGTAGTTAATGCATTTCCGTTGTATTGGTGAGAATAGACATGAAAAACATAAATATAAATATACATGTTTTTTAAATGTTTTTACATTTATATAATAAATTATAGAGGCTTAAATTAATAAAGAATCCGATTTTAAGCATAAATACTCTAATATTCATTAAAGGGTCAATTTACCATCTTTTGATGGAGAATACTCTTTAAATCTAGTTTTTTTCACTTTCATATGTTATATTAGGTAAAATAATATTCTTATTTAGAACCGGGGCATCAAAATTTACTTTGGATAAAATTTTGATATTTTTCTGATAATGTTCATTTTTTATGAATATTTAGAAATATTGTATTTTAATTCTAAACTGCATTTTAATATAATTTAATTATATGGATAGATTATCTTTATAAATGGTATTAAATTGTAATTAGATTATATTTTTACCATTTAATCTAATTTTGGTCATTGGTTGTATTTTCACTTTGAAATTGGACATAAACATGTATCTATCTTTGGATAGTTATTATTTCTTAAAAACACACTTTTTGGTTTGACACCGGGAATTACTTTTAAATTAATTTCTACCAATTATGTGTTTTGAATATGTAAAAATGGATTCCATTTTTGGAATTAGGAGGTCCAAATTTTGTAATAGGTAACTTTTATTTTTAGACATTTTAAATATTTATCTCAGTAAATATTTTATTTACCATGGTTAAAGGGTAAATTTGGTAAATAAGGGAAAACAAAAAATATTATAATAATATTAAATTACACTAACATGTGTCATAATAATATTTTTTGACTTAGGTCCGACAATGGGAATCCTTGAGTTGATTATGTGACCCCATGGATCCACATAAGAGTGATAATGACACTTTATATTATGTTTTTTAATGTAACGAAAAAATGACATAAACATATATCTTTTAGAAAATAAATTTTTACATGGAGTTATATAAATTATCTCTATAAATATAAATCTTCATTTGAAATATAATACTATTTTTTAAAGGATGTTATTTTTGTTTATAATTTTAGACATCAAATAAATAAAATTATTTATGACACAATAATGATGCAATATTTACCTCATTAATGAATGATTTAAATAAATATGATTATAAATATTAAAAAAATCCAAAACCTATCCAATTATTATTATATGAATTTTTTACCAAAATGAGTCATCTTACCTTCGACTTTAATGAGTCTTGGACCTTTAGAATCCGAAAATCATTATATAAAAAAATAATATTTTCAAACATTTCTGAAGAGCCTCTCCCCCCCTTATAAAAAGTCCTCATATATAACCCATTCCTCACACTTTTCAAGCCTATTGGATCATCCAAACACAGACCAATTAATCTCCCTATATCCCTCTCTTTCTCCTACAATCCTTACGTTAGTAATAAGAAACTTCAAGTAAAACGTTTTGTTCAAACCAAAGGAAGATACCCAATTTAATGGTAACATCTTCTCTTAAGTTATTTTCTATTATTTTACCTCTCTGACCCCATAAAATCTTTTTATTCCATTATTTTATTAAAACACCAATATCCTCTACATACAAGGTTATTTTTATTTGAATTATTAGAACTACACTCATACACATATCCATTTTATGGGTAATGAACATACTGTTTCTATGGACGACGAGCTACTGCCTCACGAAACGATGATTATTCAATCTTCTCCTACCACCTCTTGTGGTGTATATAAAGATAGAAATATATTTATATGTCATATATATTATATTTATATTGTTTCTATGCTTTTATATTTTTCATTTTTAGAACATCTTTATGGTTTCCATAGTGGGTAAATACGATAATTTCATTTGAGGAAGTGCGGACTACCACCCCCTCAATGTGATATGACTCATTCATGCCATATTTGGAATGTATAAAAATGGAGTTAATGAAATTATATATGATATTTTACTGTAATTATAATATGCCTATTTATCATTATGTTTTTATTATATTAAATTAGAAATAGAAATGAATGTAGCATTCATGGGTACTTACGACTTACCATCTCCATGAAGGGTGCATTTATTTTATTATCTCAAAATTTTATGTAATATTATAGATACATATACATACTGGATATATATGATATATAGGACATCTAAATAATTAATATCATTCTGGAGATAATGTAATTTCAACTAGAGGGACAATTTATAATTATAACAAGATCATTTTTTATTAATGTTTCGAACATCGAAAAAATGTCCAATATGAACTCAAAAAATTAACTAATTGTTATATCAAAGTAATAAGTGATATAAAAGGATTAATAAATTCGAAAAAAGGTTATTAATAATTTATAAATTATATTATGTATATTATTCAGGAGGAACAAGGAACAAACAAGTCATGTCGGACATGAGGTAAGGGGTTTATTATCTCACTTTTAATTCCATGATATTTCCATTGTTCGACACATATATATTTCATTTGGTGAATTTTGTACTGAAATTTGATATATATTATCATGTTTCTCTTAATATTCATGGGATTTAGTGATTCAATTATTGGTTATTAACTATTGGTCATACGACTCGATTGATTACAACGTGGTAAGGGGTTTTCATCTCACATTTTATTCTCGTGAGATTATTGCTATATTTTCCACTATTTCCCTTTATGTTGTGTATGTACTTCCCATTATTGTATTAATTTTATAATATAATTTAATTTATGGGTATTTACATCTTCATTGTATGATCCTTCCTTCATTGGGTGTATGTTTTGTAAGTTACCAAATCGGTAAAGGATCCTTTAACCATACTATTTTAGTTAAAGAATTATTTTTGATATGTCTTTTAATTTACATATTCTAATGTTGGGATATTTATCTATATCCTAATTTATATAAATTTTATGTCCAAGTGATGATATACCCATTTTCTCTCCCCAACTCATTTTTTTAATATTAATGTGACGCTGTTAGGCTGTTGAATATTTGTAAGGGAACTTCTTTACCCAATTTCAATTCATTGGGTTAAACTTATAATTCTTGATTATGTCATGCTATTAATATGTGTTAATTACCTATGATTGTTTTCAATTAATATCCACTTATATTGGGTGTATTATTATTTGTCACACATAATCATGTCATTGATTTTTCCTTAATATAAGAATATGATATTTGCAAAGGAGTTTGTCTCGATTACATTCCATTGAATCATATTGTAGTTATACACCAATTCACTTTTATATGGTGTATATACTTCCCTTTGACATATTATATCATTAATCTATTTATTCTCATGATATTATAATATTTTATTGATGTTATACCTCAATTATTTGTATTCAAGCATCTCTCTTTTGGTTGGGAACTCTTTAACTAAAATGTCATTTTAAATGTTTTAATGATTCATTCTTATAAATATTTCTCATTAATGTACATTTTTTATAAATGGTTTTGAGGATTTATTTATATGCACATTAATTTTTTAAAATGATAATTCCTTTAAAATATTAAATGTAGTATGGGACAATTTGATTCAAAAATTTATTTATTAAATGTTTTAATTGGTTTTGAAAATGGTTTTGGTAAAATATTGATTATGTCAATATATTGAAAAGATATATTGTGATAGAAATATAGAAATGTTATGTTTACTTTATGTATATTTTTAGCGTTATGAATATGTTATGGTTATTGGGAATTATTTACATATATGGATGGTTCCTTGATAAACCTAGGGTGGGTGGGCCTAAGATAGCTCTCCAATACATTGGGTAACGTGTTGGAGGTAAACATTAATGTTTATCCTAAGAGATTTAGGGATTATACTGTGACGGGTAATCAAACCTAACTCCCTATGTAGCTGTGATAGCTACAATATAAGTATGTTTTGTATGCCACAAGTTACATTTATGATTCATGATTTCGGTGTGTTATTCATAAATATTATGATTTCAAAAGGTATGTAATGACTGAAAACTATGGTTTCATTAAATTGTATTTATTGATGGACTAATGTTTTATTTCCTTACTTTATAACCCTTACTGAGATTTTGTATTCTCATCCCATGTTTTTGAAATGTTTTCCACGTGACTTAATGATGAATAGGGTCATGGATTAGATAAAGGAAAATTCATGATGTCTAATAGTTGGAACTAGACATGTAACTTTTTAAGTGTTTTCATTTTATGAAAAAATGGATACTAAGTAGTAGTCTCTACATGTAATTTTATAGTTGATGTGTAATAGTTATGGCCTAATTCTCTAAAACTATAAACCTGACAAGATCATAAATGTGAATTATTCATTTAATTCAAGATTATGTAAAGTTTTAAGGCTAAGTCCATATATATATATATATATATATATATTTCTTTTTCAGCACCCACTGCCTGGGTTTTGTTTACTAACCTACCAGGAGAGGTGAAGACATGTGGGGTATGCCACATGCTATCCATGTCAAGCTTATCATGGTTGGATGGCTCTAATCTCCTTCTATAGGTAGAGAATACTCTATAAAAAGTTCACATTCTCACTTTTTCTAGCTCCTTACATTTGTATGAGGTTTCATCACTCACTTCATGGGTTGAGTTGCACTCTTTCAATGTACTTGTTCCATTTACTATTTTCATTTACTTCTTATATCTCATACATTTCCCAATTATTTTTAAGATGTAATATTAGGTATGTTAATACTCACCCCTACATGGTCTTTTCCTACACATGGTGTGCCTTATGCAGATGAAAGACATGTCTGATTGTAACTTCAAGGTGCTTTGGGATACATGTTCTTTGATAGCATATGGTGGATGTAACTTGGATTCTAGGATTGGTCTCTATTAGTTGGTTTCTTTTTTCCCATTTTATATCAGGTTGGAGCTCTTATTTGGTTGGGTGTTTATTTTTCCCCTTTTCCTTTTTGTTCACATTACTATACATGTATTGTTTAGTGGTCCATAATTGCTTTTTTTATTTATAATAGGTTTCATCTTTACTTCTTTCCCTCAAAACTTTTTCATCGATTTGGATGTTTGTTTGTATAGATACTTAAGAAATGCATCCCCAATTTTGTGGTGCCTTTAGTGATTTTATCCACCTCTAGCCTATAGACGCAGTCTTGGGGTGGTTGTGGTTTGAGACACAACTTGGGTCGGTTTATGAAAATATGCCAAAAAACTTATTTAATAATAATGTAGTTATTTTTTTGAAAACAATAAGAATTATTTTGAAAACAAAACATTGAGGCCACTTGAAATATTGAATGATGTTTTGGGACTACCACCTATCAGAGGGATGGGTTCACTGTCTAATTCATTACTATATTTACATTGTTGAAATTACATATTTTATGAAAAAAATATACTTTATTTATATATACATACATTACTCTCTGTGTTTTGTTCTTGAAAAACATTGAAAAAATATTCTACTAAATTTTCACCTATAACTTAATTATAAATTATTCTCATAAATTGGTTTTACTAAATTTATCCACATTTAGACATTTCATATATAAATAGAATGCCATTATAATTCCTGAATTAATTATTTCACTCATTAAACATGTAAAAATATTTCAAATGTAGAATCATACATTAATATTATTTCATTAAAAAAAACACACACACCCACACATATATATAATGATAATTTATGAATCCATGATGTGTAATATATTATTGATAATGGATAATTCATATACAAATAATGGCATTAATGAATGTATAAAGACTTTGAACCCATGAAATAACAATCTTTTTAAATTAATTAATTGGGGTAAATTGGAAATTCATATAAAATAATACCTTTTATATCTCACATGCAATGAAAAATAAAATACCCTTATTGAATCATAAATTAAAAATCCACACAAGCCATGATTTTTTATTATTATGTCATAGCATAAAAATAGATCTTTCATGGAATTATAATATAAACTTTATGAAGTCATTTGAAAAGAGAGAAAAAAATAACCTAAAATGGAAAAATAAAAATAATCAATTTCTAATTCAGAATCATAAATAATAATTTTGAAATTAATTACATACCCCAATATTTTCAAAAATGAAATAACCCTTTCAAGGATTCCTTTAAAAATAAATATATTTATAATGATTTATAGTGTGTAAACAGAAATTAAGGAAAAAGATTAATTATATTTAAAATAAAAAAACTGTTTATAACATTAATATTTACCTTACCTTAAACATTGATAATAAATGTAATGAGGTATGCTTCTCCTTTGTTTCCACTGAGTAGGGAGTTGTGTGATGAGAATTTTTCAGTCTATTAAATATGAGTTACATTCATTATTATAGAAGATATATGGGTATCTAATTAATCAGTAGTTTTAATTTGACATGGAATATATATTTATAAAAGTAAATCATGAATCCTTCATTTATAAGGTAATAGAAATCAAAATGATTGGTCACAAGAAATCTGTATGATCTAGAAATGCAAATGAATAAATTTTTATAATATCCTCAATTGTGAAAATGAAAATGAATAAATCCTTAATGTTTTTGGAAAATTTAAAATCAATTTTGACACACATATATTTATATCTTCTTATATGTAGAAATTGTAGAAAAAATAATATGAGTTATTTATAGGTTTGTATTTCCATGAAAACTGATAATGGGTTATGATTATTCATTCCCACCCACAAAAGTAATAGAATATAATAGGGAGGCTTCGATGAATCGAGAAAAATCCAGCAAAAAAAATCGATAAAAGAGAATTGAAAATAATATCAAATATCAGCATTAGGAGAAAGAGAAAAACAATTCGATGATATTAAGAAATTTTAATTTATTACAAATAATCCAGAATATAGGATACAGATTCCTAAAAATTAAATACCTAGTCCTACTTCCTATAGATCTATAAAAAAAATGAAACAGAATGAAAAAAATGTGATTCTTGTTTGGATCCATCGTTCAGGGATAAATAAGTCTTTTATTGATCGAATCTTATCCTTGAACTTTACTCTAATCCTTACTCACCTCTTCACTCGACTCAACCTCAACCATGTCCTACTATGCTCGGGATACCGAGAAAGAAACAATGTTCTCCATTTTCTTGATTCTTCTCATCTTATCATTTGTTTGTATAGCATTTAACATAATTCATAAGGAAATTTAATAATTTCATATTTTTAATATAAATTTACAATTTATAATATAATACTCTTTATTCATAATCTTAAATATAAATTAATTTATGTGATTGTTTAATTATGTATTATGTTTTAATATATATTTTTTAATTCAAATAATCATAATAAATGTGTTTTTTAAATAAATTTTTTATTATAGCCGAACGAAACAATCATAAAATGAAAATTCATATTTCAAAATTTTATAATTGTTATAAATTTATATTATATTATTATTATTACAATGCTTTTCCATTAAAAAAATTTAATTTATGACATTAATGTATGTTTTGTTAATATCACTTTTTGTAAATAATTTATTTAAATTTAAGGTATTTATAAGTTATAAATCAATTTCCAAGTGTTAAAATATAATTTTTATAATTAAAAATATTATTTAATAATTAAATTAATATTCAAATGTTATTATATTATACAAAAATAATCAATTATGTGGATAATTCAATATGTTTTATGAATTCAAAATTTAATATTTTTTATAAGTTTCCATTTATGAGTTTATTAATATTATTGTTTCTAAAAAATAATAATTATTTTATATAGTATTTTATTTTATAAATAAATTCCATTAATAAAAAATTAAAATTTTATAAATACCAAATATTTTAATTTTATGGATTTTAAAATTAATGTATTATTTTTTGTTAGATTTTATATTTCCCTTGAATTTAATCATTTTGATAATTTTTTATGTAAAATGTTGGATCATAATATTAGAGTGAAATTACTTGATGCATCTCTTATATTAATGGAATTAATGAAAAATGTGTTATATATTAAATTGTTCTTTCAAATTTATAGGAAATTTTGTTAAACTATGTCCTTACTCAAAAATAAAGATCTATTTCATTTATATGTCACTATTAAATTAGATATAATTGAGTAATTATTGTTGATTACAACCCATGTTAGTAATATTGGTGTTCATTTTAGTTTAAAATTAAAAAGTTCAACTTTACACATTTATTTCTTATCACTGAATGAATTCATTTGTTCTGTATATATTATTTGTGTATATGTTTTCTTTATTTGTGCTTGTGATTGTTTACAATCTTGTCGGTGAAAAATATTCTTTGAATTATATTTCCACAACAACACATTTACACTCACTAAATATTCTTATATCCATATAATTTTGTTCTTTGATCTATCAATTCTTCTTTTATGATTTTTGTTTATTTTTTCCCATTAAGAAGCATTCTTTTACTTAGTTAAATAATATATTATATTTTCTAACCTTAAATTAAATCAAGGATCCACGCATTTCATTATACTTTTGAATAGATATTTCAAATTTCACCCACAATATTAACTTTATTAGAATGATTCCAAACTAATTCCATATCCCAATCCCTATCCATGTTATATCTAAATATATAGCTCCATGAACCATAGAGTTTGGTATTTTGATTGAACTCTATTTGTATGGGTTATTTCTCAAATCTCATCCTTTAAAATTTTCTACGTTTTAGGACATTAACATTTGTTTTTATAAAATTTAAATATTTCTTCAAAGAGTCATCCATGAAAAAAATAAAAATTAGTCTTCTGTTAACTTTTTTATATTTCTATAAAAAATTATATCTCTTTTTGAGGATTGAATAATTTTTGTTTCAAAATTTACATATGGTTTAGTTACTATAAATCTATGAATTACTCTTTTAATGATACCACTATGAACATGATTATTTTTAATACTTAAGGTAAATTTATGATGAATATGTTTTAGGCGGTATAAATTAAATAAGTATCCATATGGTAGGAAAAATTTGAATTTGGGTTCCCAGAATATCCAAAAAAAATTATAAAAATGTTTTGATCACTATGAATGTTTCATAAAGCATTTGAATCCATCACTAATTAGGAGACAAAAATAGAATAATGGTCATATTCATTAAATAAAATCACCACAAAATTAGAGCCTTGAATAATTCTATAAAACAAATAAAATCACATAAACTATATTTATTTTGTTTATTACATTCCATAAAATTAAATTTATCTTGAAATCCTTTATATAATTCATTAAAAATTTCAGATAAATCATTATTTCTCACTTTTTTCCACATTGTTTCCATATAGGATGATTTTTTTTCATTGAAAAGTCATTAATAAGGGGATATAATCAAACAACATCATTGTCAATTTATTTTAAGGTACAAAAATATGTTCTATACTATATCGCATGACTTTATATTACATAAAATTCACCACTTATCTTTTAATATTATTTTTCAGTCAATAATGGTTAAAAAAATATCCACCCTATATTTAAATATTTAAACCTATAAAATTACCATATCCATTATTTTAATATTTAAATCTATCCAAGCCCCATTCCTGACTGAATTTTAGTATATCGGTTTTTTCAATGGAAAATTCCTATCATGTAATCCAGTACTAGGATTATATCAAGTAGTTCAAAATCAAATTCATTATCACATACAATACAGAATCAATTAGATAAATTCAATTACATGTCCTAAGAAAATGTAGAATTCATTACTACATGTGTGAGTTTGTTATTTCAATGAATTTTAGTTTAGTGATTTTATTCAAGAAAATATTTTCATTGAAGTTAATTTTTTTGAACCTTTTATCCATTAAATTGTAGAAATTGAATCCTCCATATCCTCCACTTATATATCCCTCCATGTCTAGTAAATTTTCCTCCTCCTCCACCTATTCCAACTCGTCCACCTCATCCCCTACCTTGGCCTCTTCCTCAGTCTCTGACTCTGCCTCTGCATCTTCTTTTCCCTCCACCTCCACCTCTGCCTTTGACTCTGACTCTGACTCTAACTCCAAATATAATGGTGACTCCAAATCCGACTATAACTCCGAATTTGACATTGAATTAACCTCTGACTCCACCTTTTTCTCTAATATAATATAGCTTCATATATATTTTTTATCAGTGTTTATATTTTTTACAAGTCAATTCATCTCATTTTCATAAGAGTGAATTGTTTTAATAGAGGTTTGTATTTTTTTCATATAGGTTCCTATTTTTTCTATTTATTAATATAAATATTTATATTTTTTATATTTTATTCCAATTGAATATAAATTTTCATTCATTCATCAAATATTTTCAAATGTATATACATGTTTTTATAATATTCAATTTAGTTTGTTCATATTCGTTTATAAATGTTCATTTATTTCATACAAGTGCATATTTTTTATAGGTTTATTTTTTAACCAGAGTATATATTTTTATATTTTTGTATCTATTAATATTAAATATTTTTATCCATGGTTAATATTTTTATCTGTTCATATTTTATAACCAATTTATATTTTTCAATATGTATTATGTTTTTATAGGCTAATATTTTTTCCACAATTCATATTTTTGTAAATAATTTTTTTTTCTATTATAGGAATATATTTTTTTACATGCTTATATACTTTACTTGAATTTCTATTTTTATTGTTTCATATTTTAATATGTAGGAGAGAAAAATTTCCTTGAGGATCTTTCTGAAATACGTTTTTTCTCTCCATGATGTATAAATCATACTAAATTCTATATGTTATCATTGATATAATTTTTATAGAATAAAATGAAATAAGTTTGGGATTATATTTCCCATCAAGAAATTCTAAAATATTAGTATTTTTAAAAAATAAATAATAAATTTATTGCAGTATGAATTTTTTTCATATGTATTTCAAGATCATTCTCAGTGTGTATATTGCAACAACATGGATTTGAAGCATATTTACTACTATGAATTTTCTTATATACAGTAAGAATTAAATTTTGATATTACGTTGTTTGACATTTTGATATAACTGTGTAAAATTTATAAAAAGTTGAATTGGTAGTTCATTCTCTATGTGAATTTGTAGATGTCAGTGAGACAATGATAGAGGTGAGGCATATAAGAGGGGTGAATGTTTGTTAGGGGATAAATAATAATATGTTTATAATAAAAAAATTGAATATGAAATATTTGACGGTTCAGAGATCCTATGTGTATAATAAAATTTTTAAAAGGGATATCTATTTTTTTTTTATTAATTTCAAATCTAACAATATGGATAATTTTTCAATATAATTTTGAAACATAATTTGAATATTGATTCCTTTCAAAAACTAATCACCTTTTTTATAATTTTTGTTTATTCTTTTGATGGATTACAATTTTTTTGGTTGTTTTTTTAAACCCACAAAGGTAATTAATTTTTACTGTTTTTTTATTGATTCCTTTGAGGTGTTCACATACCAAACGAAATTGGGAATGCAGTAATCAAAAATAAAGTATAATTATTTCCTATAGTAGGGTTTTTTGAAATTTTACGGAAATAAAATGCCAGGAAAGGGGAATTAGTATTCTTACTTATCCATTAGTGAATACATCTTTTTGGATAATTATGGTATACAGATTCTTTAGTTTCTTCAATGGTCATTTTAATTTATAGCATCCCGTAATGTGTCATAGTTGAATTGTAGTTTTTCATTTTAAAATAGTGGATTACTAAATTATGTATTACTACATATAGTATTTAAATTATAAAAATACCTATGAAGTTGTTTCTATCTAATCCAATTTATTTTTGAAATATGTGTTTAATATAACTACATGAAATGATTTTCTCATGATGAATATTAATTTTTAAACCATACATCCCACATATTTTTTAGAAAAATTCAACTGCATATCCGTCATCCACCATTAATTTTATGAATATCCAAGTAAACATACTTCTGTTTTATTACCCACATGTGTCACCTTAATTTATTCCCTTGTTTTAAAAACTTTTTATTTAGACCATTAAATAATTTCTTTTTATTAAATACCATTATATTTATTATTTATATTTTTCTTCATTATGAAACTTCTCACCCAATCATACCTAGTAATTCTTAATTTAGTATATAATTGGAAGATTAAAGTACCTTTTAGAAAATAAAATCAATGTTTAAACAAAAATTCATAAACTGAATATCGTTATTTATTTTTTAACAAATTGATTCAATTTTATCAATTTAGTGTTAATGTTTCTGATTCATCTAGGTTTTATATGTCTTTAGGATATCTAAAAAATGTTTTAAAAATGAATAAATTTCATCTCTAGTTATAGATTGAATTAGTAGATTATAGCATTATGATTTGGTTTTATTGTAGTTTTTTTAATTTTTAATTTTTATTTTATAGGTTCTCTTTCATATTATATGTTACAAATAATTTTTATACCAATTTTAATTTATTTTATATTGTCTGAAAAAGTATATATTTATTAAAAAATGATTGATTCTATATAATTTCAAGTGTTTAAAAAAATTTGCATCAAAATTTTAATTCATATTTGTTTTTGGAGGTTCGTATTTTTTCACAAAATAATTGTTTCCACTTAAAAATACATGTAAATATAATTTAATTATTGTAAAAAAATATTTTTCTCTTAACAAAATTTTTTATAGTGATTTATATTTGTTCATATATATTTATACGTGCACATATTTTTTAAAAATAAATTATTCCACTTACATGTGAATAGATAAGGGTTGATGAGATTGAATTTAGAAAAAAAATCATTAAATATTTTATTAATGTAGAGATCTGCTGAATATTGATATATTGATATAGCCACAATAATTTTCTCCTTAGGTTGATACATGATGAAAACTTCTCGTTTTGATTGGATAATGTGTTGAATGAATTTGAGTCCAATGTGATCAATACATAATAAATATTCATCACAATAATGAATTTGAATTATTTTATTGAATTTATTAGTTCCTTTTAATCACTGTAAATTTTTTTGAAATAATTTATACAGAGGATGAATAGAATATTATATAATGAAATATTGTAGGACTGCAAGTTCCTGCCATTTTATTCAAATGCAGCACTCATGTTTAATATCGATTTATATTATTGTAGGATTTTAATCAATATGGTAATTTGTAGGAACCAATATATTGGGAGATAGTTCATCACTCTAGATAAGTAATTTTTAGGATAGTGGACATTCCATAATGAATCAGATGATATTCAAGAGTATAATTGGGGAAACTAGAGTTTCTAGATACTAAAAAACCATACTCTTGGTGAACATTACCATGAAATGAAAGTATTAATTAATTATTTAGTTTCACATATTTTATGATCATTTTATCAATCAAATATTAATAGATATAATGGACACTATATCTTGAAATTCACTTTGTCTGAGTTGTTCATTGGATGGGTAGAAATGATAGTAAGTCCCTCTATCCTTCCCAAGCCACTCTACTCATCCTTTGAATTCATACTACATTTCTGGGTTTAGGTTCCACACCATGGGCACTAGTTCCATATCCAAGTCAATTTTTCAATTAGTGAACATCATGGTATATGAATCCCTTATGTCAAGAGCCATGTACATGTCTTAGTGCCCCAATATAGCTATTTTATACTTTTTTTACTATCCTCATGCACCAGTAATGCATTTTAATCCCTTAATCTATTTTTAGATATACAAGAGCATGAAAATTGAAACTCCTAGAGTGGTATACACCTATCACTACCTTCCTCACAATCTATCATTACATGTTTGATTCTATATATGAAACCATTATTACGTCACTTTTTCATAATAGAAAATCCTCTAAATTATAAGTGCCCCCGTCAATCCAAGTATGTATGTTTCTATGGTTTACTGATGGTACATATATTTGACCAATGATATTTCATTTATTCCAAAAACATGAAAATTTATCTTTTATATTTATCTTTCTCTTAATCATTAAATATATTATAGTTAATTTCCCTCTCAAAATCACTCATATCATTTCTTATAACTAGTTATCTAATTTACGTGAAACAATCATCTATTCATTTTACTACTTATTAACCCACTATATTTAAGAATTTCACTTTTTTCAAATCTGATTATGGTATAATCCATGCATTAAATTTATAACTTCAATAAATAAGAAATTTTGAATTACAGAAAAGATTAAAATTCCATTTAAATGTAACATTATATTTTGGTTTACATTTTTATTTTATTACAATATGATCTACTTAAATTTAGATTCCACTATATTATAAATTATAGTTTCTACATGAAAGTATGTTTCTATTGTTATTTCTTGTTGAATTTAGTGCTGTTCGGTTTGGTTTTGTGGTGTTTTGTATCTATATTTATCATTAAATTCATATTGAGTTATCCAAGATCATGATATTCATATTTCATTTCATTAGTGAATTATAATTGAATGTTATTGAGTTTAAAAATTACCAAACCCAATTATGAGTGATATTTTTAATTTTTAAATAGCTCATTACATTTTTCATTTCATGATTGTGTTGATATTAATTTAGAATTTACTATCCATGTATTCTACTTGTATTTACTCACTATAATTGTTTTTTCTTGGCTGATGAATGTTTTCGTTGCTGGGAATGAATATAAAAGTTAGCTGTTGGTGTTTCATCTTCAAATTTTGATTTCTTCTAAAAGCCTCAAATTAATTCAATCATGATGGCTTTGACCATATATCATGCAAAATAAAAATGAAATTTAATATTTCATTTAACTAACTATGAAAATTATAAAAAGAATAAATTTATCTAATTATTTCACCATCCATTTTGCTAGAGTTAGTAGAATATAACTATAAAAAAATATAATTTATGATTTCCCTATAAAGTGATGTTTACCACAACCCATTGAATCAGAATCAAAATTGTTGTATTCCAATTTACCTCTAAAAATTGTGATTTTTATACACGATCACTATGTCTTTATAATAAAACACAATCAAATAATTTAGGTTATCCTTATTTTGATTTAATTTATTATATTTACTTCTAAATTATCCATTTATTTATATATTTATTTATTTTTAGGATATCAATCAATTTTTTTGAAAATAAAATCTTGGATCTCCAATTTCTAATGAATTGGGTCGATTACAGGTTTATTTCATTTTGGATTTTAGGCATTGATTTTTAATAATTGAATATTTATGATGTATCCAAAAAATTATATTATTATTATACATAAGTTCAATAAAATTTGGATTCAAATATTAAAATTATGGATCCATATCTGGTCCATTTTAATTCATGGGATCTAGATTTTATTGATTCAGAAGGATTTTGGTGAGACATATGAGTTAAATTTCATTAGCATCATCTGATCTTATATACTAATAAAGATATGGTTTTGTGTGATAACAATTATGGATTCACCTTTATTTTTATAGGGATTTTTTAAATGTATTTTTAGATGTTATTTCTTGTATAAAATTATTCATAATATTGAAAATATATACATTTTTTAACTAGATTTCATTTAAAGACATCAACAAATGAGTGTAGTTGGGGGTCATCAATGCATTCCTTATCCTTACCTTCATGGAGATGTGAGGTCTAAATCTATCATCAATTTGTAGGAGTAACCCATCTCTACTTAAAAGTTAATGTTCCTTAAGTTTTTATTTTATTTGGCCTAAATTTTATACTCAAAACATATAACACATTTGATTTTTTATTTAGGTTCATTTTCTATGAATTTTTTTTCTTTAAATAAAATATATCGTAGAATTAAACAAATGATTTATAGACATAATTTACAAATTTTAGGAATTTTTTAATTATAATTTGATTAAAATTCAAAATTAAAACATTTTATAGGCTTTGTTAATTAAAATCAATTCATCTAATAATCCGAGAAAACCATCAAATTATAAGCCACTATTTTAATATTTTTATATTGATGAAAATGATGCATATAATTTATTTAGTATTTGCATTCAAAGAGAAAATAATGTCATAAAGGTTACTATTAGATAATAAGGTTGAGAATTTTTAAAAAATTATCATGAGGAGATAGATCTCAAAATCCTTACCAATGAAATGAAAAAAATATACTGCTTGGATGATCCATATCAGGTTCTTTTTCTTTTTAGTTATTGGAAAATCCATCATTCAGATCATTAGGATAGAATAATGACATGGGTTGAAATTAGTATACTATAGAGTATTTTAGTTTTAGGTTTTAACCAAACTACACAGGACTGGTGTAACCTATGGAGGAAAACATCATTTATCTTTGTAATAAAATCAAAATTTGATGTCACTACAATTCAGTTGTCTTAATGAAAACAAAGTATAATATTTAAGAGTTTCCATTTTATAATTTCATTTGAACACTATAATTTTATTAATATAGAAATAAAATATTTCCATTTAATCACTGGTAATTATTTAGTATTATTTTTAGTATTTTTCTTCCATGTTTGAATTTGTCATATCTTAAAATGTCATCATATTAAATTTCATTCTATTATTAGTCAAAATATATGAATCTACAACATTTTCATTGTGAATATTACTATTAATTGGTACATTAAAGAAATAATTTACATATTAGAACCATTTTAGTAAATTAGACCTTTTAGTATCAATTGAAAAGTATCATTTATATTGAGTAATTGATGAACTTTGATATGTTTTATAGTATCAAATGTTTAAACCTTTTCTCAGTATGGTTTTGAAATTTTATAATATGATTGATCTATAAATATCATCTTTTTAATTTTTTTATTATTCAATATAAGCATATATACATGATATATTATCAATATAGTGAATGAATTACACAGTTACTACTAATAGAAAATAAATACATACATAAATAAGTGAATATTAAATATGAATTTTGAATATTTCTGTATATGTACAAATAAGAACATATATGAACCTATTTCTATATAAAGATATTTTTTTATTAATTTTAATGAATAAATTAAATTATTACCTTTATATATACACTTATTTATAAATCATATTGTATATGCACTAATTTTCCATATCCACTTATTTCAATATGTAGTTTTTTTTTCAATGAATTTCCTTGGAAATTCATATAGGTAATCAATATATAAAATAATTATAATTAATTTTAAATTTTGTTATGTATTAATATTCTATATTTTATATATAAAATAACTTCATTTCTATACTAACATAGAAAATAAGTACAAATATGAACCTATTTCATTATATAGATGTTTTTTATACAATTCAATGGATGTTCATATAGAAAATAAGTGCATTTCTGTATGCATTTATTTGTGCTTTATTTTTATATAGGGACTTATTATCTATAAATATTAATATTTGTATTTATTATTTAGCATACATATTCTGATATGGTCTTATATTCCAGTATGCATTACCTGTTTTCACTTATACAGAATATAAGTGTGACATGACTTCTGTATGAATTCATGTGTGCACTAATTTTGAATAATCAATTACTTGTATGAACATATATAGAGTATAAGTGAATTTATATATCTTAATTACTATATTAAAATATTATATAGCAATTCCTATTTTAAAAAATCCTATTTTTGTGAAAGTGATATTTTATGTCGTGCTAATAAATATGTTTGTTACAAGTTTTAATTGAAAACATGATTTTCATCTAAATAAATTATATTATTATATTAAATTTTTTGTTTTAAAGTCACAATATTTCAATAGAAATTATATTATTACAATTTATTTCATTGGAGTAATTTTTATATTGAATTTAGATATCAAATCAAAGTAATCCTTTGAACATTTTCCCTTCAAAAACCCACGTGCTCATCCCATATGTAAGAATAATTTTTATATGAATTATTTCCACTTATGTGAATTAAATTGGAAAAATTTATTCAATATATGGAATAATAATTTCTAATTTATAATAAGGTTATAAACATTTTTTAAAAAACTTTATTTTTGAACACATTTAAAATTAATTATAGTTATTTAAATAAAAAATTAGTTTACTTAGTGGTTAGCCATAGAATATAAGGTGTAGGAATGTTAAAAAATTTCAAAAAAAAACATTTTATAGACATATTTTGATAATAATTTTTCATGGATATATTTATTTGTATTATGGAAGCCTTATGGTTGGTATAATCTTTCTTAAAACTACCTTCTTTTAAAAAATGTCATGTGTGTCCTCTCCCCCACTAATAAATAGACACCCCATATCCACATTTCTTGACACTTATCAACACTTTTAACTCATCCATCCCTTAAAAATTAACATAAAATTTTCCCTCCCCTAATACCAAAATCCTTATTTTGGTTTGAATGTCATCCATTCATGGTTTTAGTAAAAATATAAAGAGGATACCTGTAGAAGAGGTATTGTTCTTATGAATGCTTTTTTATTTTATTTCATTCATCACAAATATAAATTATATTTATTTCATGCTTATATAATAACATTATAATATTAAATATAATAGGATTTTGTAATTTAAATGGTATTAAATAAAACCACAGACACTTTTATCAAAAGGGTTACGGAATCATTGTTCGTGTGTATGAAAGAATATTGTCTCATGAACTGACATCATTTATTTTTTTCCAATACCATCTTTAATGGTTGGAAATAATTATTTAAGAACATTATATATATGATATTTATGATATTTAATATGTTATTATTCTACTGTAATTATTATATAACACATACCTTCATTCCATCCATTTTGTGGGAATACGATAATGTCGTTTGTGTGTATGGTGGAAAACAGGACCGCGAAGTGATGTGATTCATTCATGTTTTACATTGCATGTATGGAAGATTATTTTAATAAAAAATTTTGAAAAATATGACATAAAAATTATTCTAGAATGATAATATATATATATATATTATTTAATTTTATTTCATTCAATACTACAATAAAATGGAAACATCATTCGTGCGTATGTACGACGTACCGTGTCCATGAAAGGTGCATTTAAATTTGAACCACTAAATTTTATGGGCTAACCTAAATAAATATATAATTAATAAAAATGATATATATATATATTTATAAATTTTGTATATTATGATATAATTATTGAAATAAATGGAAAAAATATCAATTCCAAACAAGTAAGAAAAAATGTAGTTATTATCTGAAACGTAACATTGATATGAAATTATTGATAAAAAGATAATAAATGGTCATCAGAAAATAATATATTGTTTTAAATATATATTTATATATATATATGGTAACTATATAAAATTAAAACATGTTTAAAAACACTATATTAGAGGTTAAACAACAATTAACTCAAGGTATGCATGACATAAAGGATTATCTCATCTCACATTTTTTTG
Source organism: Viscum album (assembly GCA_963277665.1). NCBI lineage: Eukaryota > Viridiplantae > Streptophyta > Magnoliopsida > Santalales > Viscaceae > Viscum > Viscum album. The sequence continues at coordinate 1,850,275,258 of OY728150.1, forward strand.
AGATACACGACATATTCACCACTTATTTTTGTTTTGTGTTGTATATAGTGACCAATAATGTATTGTATGAATATTATACGTAAAATTTTTGGGATTTAAAAATCCATTTTTGGATCTCTCTTTCATGGGGTATACTATATCAGAGTTACCAAAGAGATAAAAGATTTTTGTCTCAATTTAACTTCTTTGAGATGTTTTTATGTTATACACATATCTGCATTAATTAAGTATATATAATTATACTTTAACATGTTATATCATGATTCCCATTATTTTCCTTATATCCTGAGTCTAATTTAATTTTATTCTTTCATGGATATTTTGATTCAATTTTAGCAAAGTGGTAAGAGTTTCTTGTTACAATCCCATTATTTATCATGATTATTTGTGATTGAGTCTCCAATGATAAAATAATGTGATATACCTATAAAGAATTCACACTACCATTATTTTTTTCTTTTTATTCAATGATAATACACGTTTTCTATTCAAATTCCTCACATTGTGTACATTATTGTCCAAAATAATGTTTTTATGAAAAATTGTTTCTTTTGTAAAAAAAATACTTTTCACCCAAGACCTTGTATTATAAGATGTTTTTTTTATTTTTGTAGATGACATATTAAGCCCATTTTAAAATAATATAATTTTTAAAATGTTTTTTTAAATTTTTTTAAATTATTTTAAAGATATATTTATACATTTTACGGGTTATTTTTGAAGACAAGTATTTTCATAATGTTTTATGTTTTTAAAAAGATATTTTCAACATGAAAATGATATTTTACTAAAAAATGATCTTTTAATTTTAATTCCATTAATCAGTGTCAAAAACCCATGTTGTTATATATTATACATTGGGGATATTTTGTAATGATACTATCCTCATTCATTCTTCGGATGGATTATGATTTTCTTAAATATATTTTTATTAGACAAGTATCTTTTCCATGGGTAAATCAAGATCCAAAATAGATTTTTATGAAACTTATTAGTTATCATTATGTTATGTATGATTCAAAAAGATTGTTATAAAACCCATTTATTTTACATAGGTTAATCATGTTTCCAAGAAATTATTATGGAACCCATTTCTTTTCCACATGTTTACCATGACTCTTTGACATATACAAAGCATATTGTATGGTTACAATTCATTGGGTAATTATTATGTAGTATGTGAAATTATATACAAAGCATATTGTATGGTTATTCCTATTTATAAGGGTTATATAAGGGTCCTATAATTGTTCAATGATATGATGCTACAAGATACATATTTTTTTCTATGGTATTATGATTCTCATTTTAATCAATATTAATTTCAGATGGCTTAGGATTATTGATTCTTATGACTACATCCTTTTTTAATGAGTTATGAAATATTTTCACGTTTTATGATCCAGGTATTTATGGGTAATATTTATTTTATTATTATCTTTTTCACTTTGTTTTTTATAATACCCTTATAAACTCTTATCCTCATTGATTAGATTCGATTTTTCATTATTACGATTATACTTTCTATGAATTTTAACACACCCTTCTTATATTTTATTTTTTCCAAGTTATAAAGAATGAGGTTGAAGGATATATATATATATAATGGATTCCAAAAGTATTTTGTTGATGACATACTGTGAACAAAAAAATTTAAGGTCTAATAGAGATTATTTTCATCTTTTGGAACTAGTTATTTATGAGTCAATGATGATATGAGTTGGTCTTAATTCTATAAAAATATAAAACTAAAATCTATTTAAGGTTGTATGTGATTAGTTTTTTCCTTTTGATTTTGTATGTATTAGATGATAAAATGTTTCAAAATTATCAGCATCAATTCCAAATATGGAAATTTTATGGTTTCTGCATAGGATTTGGGAGTGCATGTCCTAGGATGTTATAGTGGTAGTGACTAGAATTCAGGTTTTTAATTTATGAACAACCAAAAATTTGAAGATAATATGATGATTATAATATGGTAAAATTATATAAAGGGAATTGAGGTAATCTTTTCGAGTAGTCTCATCAAGAAAGTGTTGAATAAAAATAATTACTTTTTTTTATGAAACTATTTAGAACCTTAGAGTCATTCTAATTGTATGTATCCATCATGTAATTTAATTTATATATATGGCTGCTATGCTCCATAAGATGTATTTAATGATAGTTTAGTCTATGATCAAGAATATTTATTCTTAAAATGATTGAAACTACCTAAAATAAATCAATAAGGATATCCAAAAAAATTCGGGTCTAGAGTAATTTGTTTGAGTCAATTTTATTATTATGGTTATGTAACCTATTATTTTATTATATACATATATCATTGTCATCATCTCACTTTTCCTTCAATAGATATAAATAATCAATCCTCCACAAATTAGGACTAACTCCCTGATCCCCAAAAAGATTCAATTTTTCTATTTCCCAGTATTCTTTATATCATTCTATTCAACAAATCTAATTTGATTAATTCATGTATATGGAATTGTGTGGAGGTGGTTTAGGCATGATTTACCTTATATATTCTCTTAATTTTTTATGTGATTATTACCATTAATTTTATTCTCTTATTATGTTCTTGTGGATATAGTTTAATGGTTGTAGAATAAGGTTGATGGGTCAAACAACCCAATATTGAATTACATAGAAATTGAATTTATTTTTTGGAATACTTAATAAATTAAAAAAAAATTATGGCCAAATAACATATTAGTTTTTTATATTTTGAAACATAGAATATAATATTATAACATGGTGACATATCTTCAACATCAACCATAAAGATCTTCACCTTTTTGTTTTCTAACCAAAAACCATTCTTTATATCCCTGGGAAAAGAAATCATAAAAATGGTGAGCTCAAATGCTCAGAAAGGGTAATCCTAGAGAACATAAAACAAACCATAAAAATTTTAATGAAAAAACATGATCAAAAAGTTTAAACATCAAAATCTAGAGTCATCAAAATAAATCCTGGCAGAACATAAGGTTTTGATCATAAAGGAACATTAACCAAGATAGAATAGCATCGTCCTAGAACATGTAACTGCGGAAAATATTTGAGCACATAATTTGATTTCCATAGTATCTAAAGCATTTTTTTCCTAAGACCATCATAGTTAACAAATTCCATTACTGAACCAGGATTACTTGTTGTTCCAACCATGTATTACTAAACAATATTTACTAGTTGTTCCATTCATGTATATCTCATGAGATATAAATAATTACCCAATGCATTGGAGGGAGATATAGGTCCCACCCATCTCATAATCAAATCATTCTTACACGTTCCAAAAAAACATAAATCATTCATCGTAGCATAACCCATGAAATAAAATTGGATTATTAAACATCATCTCATCACAACATAATCTATATAAGATAAATGGACTTCATAAAAATAATTATATCATAAATCCAATCAAATAAAATTATTAATTGGGATATAAACATAACCATATGTCATCATATATGGAATATAATTTTGATAAAACACTTGAACATAATTCCTGAGGAAAATAACATTCTTCTTAAAAACGTTTTCCTTTAACAAAATGCCGTTCAATTTTAAATGAAAAGATTTTAGTTGAAAATAAACATAAAATATTATAGAGTAAGCTTCATACAAATATGGTGTTATGAAACCGTAAGAAAATCCAATCATGTTGTATAAGTTAAAAAATATTCTCCTTGTACTTAGGCCGAAAAAGTCAAAAATTACCTCGTATGGTAAACAAAAGAAATATTCTTCCATACCAAGTAGTAAAAGTTAAAAATGGGTACAAATGACTTTAAACATATATAGAAGAATAGTAAACATTTTATGAAAACATTTTTAGAAATCATGGACATCGATGATCAATATATCCTCTGTAAATACTTATGATTTAACAAACTCAGATAAAAATGAGATTGGCTAAGTTATCTGTTACCTTAGGTTAGATTTCTTCTGTATGTTTCCAAACCTCTTGTATAGTGGGTTTAAACAAATTATTAACTTGTAATAAAAACATAATAATATTTATTATATCAGATTTGTTTTATTTTTTAATTTATATTATCTGTTCATTTGTAAATTCCATGTTAGAGCAACATTTTGGGTAATAATCATTTTATTTATCATATGTGTTTGGAATTTTAATTTTTTATATTATTACCTAGATTATGATTTAATTACTTATAAAATGTAAAAAATGATTTATATATCATATAAATTCAGCATATAAATTTATATATAATAGATAGATAAATGAAATTGAATACACCGTTCTTGGAGACGGTAGACCATACGTACACATAAACGTTGTTTTCATTTCCTTATGGAAGTAAGCAAATGACCCATATATATACATAAATCCAGTAAAATTATTATTTCATATATTTCATGATTATTTATTATATATAATTTATAATCATTCTTGGATGGTTAATGTGGATAATTAATCTCATGGCGTCATGGAGACGGTAAGTTGTACGTACGCACAAGCGATGATATTGTTCTCATAATTGTGGAACGGTATTGATGTAGATGGTGAATAATATCCTAGAATTAGTATCATTTATATTAATCATATATAATTATTATTTTAACCATTATATCTATTCATGTATAGTGGTGTTTAAAACCATATTACACCACAACATCGAGATGGTAGTACGTATGTACAAACACCTGATGGTTTTGTTTTTTGTAGGATGGATTGAAGGTGGAATATGGTTGTGTAATATTTTTAATAACATACCAGAATATTAGTGATTTTTATGTTATTACTTTAAAATGAAAAAACTAATGTAGAGAAATTTGGAGAAGAATGAAATTAGGGAGATTCGGTAGAAGAGATTACCTCTTCCTCGACGTGCCTCTATTAAATTTCCTCTTAGGGTACTAGAGTTGGTCTTTTTAGAAGACCAACACCTCTAGATTGTTACTAGTGAAGTTGAGAAAAAAAAATGGATAGGTTTTGGTGAATATTTATGTCTCAAAATAGAGTTAATAGGATAGAGAGGAGGTACCCTTTTATAAGAGAGAGATGGGAAAATTTGGAAACAGTCAAAATGTTATTTTATTATAAATTAAATTTTGATAAAAATGGTCCAAAAATTATTTAATTCAAATATAATATGATTTTTTTCGAATACCAATTTTCCAATAATTTTTAAACAAGTTTTGATTTTTTTTATCCTTATCTTTTTTGGTTTAACACTTATTTTTCCCTTTTTTAATCATACCATGATATCATGTTATTTAATCATTGTGGGTTAATGTAATTAGCATATCACATCAAAGGACCCAAAAAAAGTTATTTAATATATATTTGGACATATATTAACAATTTTGTGGAATAATATATTTTTTAGAATTTAATATCATTTAATAAGCTATTTTAGGTTTTATGTTATGAATTAAGTCATTTTTAGGACACTATTCATGCATTATTTTTTAAAATATCTTAACAACCTGATTCCTTGAAAAAAAATAAATCATCCCCAATATGTTAATATCATCCGTAAAATTCCTGGATGACATCAAATTGTTCAAAATAAATTTGTTTCTATATTTATAAATGTTTTTATCTTGAATCTTTCACTAATGAGGTAATAACTAAATCATAATTATTTCATAAATAAATTTATCTATCAAATGTATAAAATTATAAATAAAATAACATGATGTAGGAAATACTTTAAATTTATAATGACATTTTATAGACATATAGATCTATTATATAACCTTATAATAAAATTAATTGAGTTAAAGATATATGTTTATTTATAATTATCTTTACATTAAATTAATTCTTATAAAATGAAATTTCCACATCCATGTGAATCAATGGGGTCCCAAATTCTACCCAAGGATTCCCATTGTCGGACATATCTCATCCAATAGGATTTAAACATGTGGTAGGGTAGATTAATTTTATTATAATATTATTTATTACATTTATTTACTAGATTACCCTTTATCCATTATAAATAAAATAATTACTGAAGTTAGTATTCATAATGTCCAAAGATAAAGGGATTCTATTTATAAAATTTGAACCTTCTGATTACAAATACGGAATTTATTTTTCCATTTTCTAAACAAATAATTGTAGTAATTAATCTAAAATTAATTCATTTGGTCAAACAGAAAAGCGTGTTTTTAATAAATAATAACAATCAAAAGATTTACATGTGTTTATGCCCAATTTAAATGTGAAATTAATCATAATGAAAAGCATTGGATTGAATGATCAAAAAAATTTCCAATTAAACTTTAAACCCAATTAAAAATATAATTTCACTCTATAAATAAATTAGATGAAAAGGTAGTTTTGAATTAAAATGCAGTATTTTTCACAATCCATTAAAATATGACTTTTATCAGGAAAATACAAACCATTCGACAAAAGTAATTTTTTATGCTCTACTTCAAAATAAGAAGTTTATTTTGTCAAATAGAATACATAAAAGTGTTAAAAACTAAATTTAAAATTAGTGCGCCATCAAAAGGCGGAAAAAGTGCATTTTTTTGAGAAAATTTTTCTTTTATCTAAAAAATGAATTTGTTCATATATCATGTCTAGAAAATACTTAAGATTAATGATAATGTTATATAAAATAAAAAATGTGGTTAAATATATTCATAACATCTTGTTTATATCCCACAATAATATTTTAATAATATATCATTGTTTAATGAAACTCTGTATGGCGTACAATAGGAGTAATCAGGGAAGGATGCTCTTGCGTGCAACGCAAGACAAGAATATTGTTGCGTAAACTGAAATCTTATATGGTGTTTCACATATCAAAAAATAATATTTTTTAGCATACAAAGACCTAACATCAATGAAAATGAAAATAATCTATCTCATAAAATATTTTGGTGTTATATTCTAACCGCCTTAAAATGAATTTCACCCTAAAAAATCATCGGGGTTATTAAAGGATTGATATATGAATATTTGTTTCTTTCAAACCCACATTGTAAAAAAGAATTATAAAATATAATTTAAAAAATTTAGAAACATAACAATTTCCCAAATTTAATCATCACTGGGTATCTACATAGGAGAACATAAATGTGAAGTGAAAACATGGATATGGGAAATCTACCCACAAGGTTATAATGTATTGTGATAGATAACAAGGTTTGAATAAAGTTAACTACAAGAAAGACATAAATCTATAATGATTTAAGGGATCATCTGATTCATCAGATAATAAAGTACTAGTATAACATTTTTGGTTTCCAATATCCTTTTTCTATAGATGACGATGTTTTGCATGATAATAAATACATACATGATTTTAATACAATATAACCATTGGTCATCAAATTAAAAATTTACAATTCATATCTTAATGAAATTAGGATGAATTTTTCATTCGCGATGTGTAAGAAAATCACGCGATACAATGACAGGTCATTCAATATATCTCTAGAAAAAGTTTAGAACATGTTATCAAATAAGCTTTAGTCCACATATAGTTAGATAACCCACTAATCAATGAAACTGAAAATGGAAAATAAATTATAATATCCATAAATAGATAACATTACAATCCTTCCAAAAATTAAAAACATAAAACATTATATGGTGTTGAACTAAATCGACATAACATTTATCTCCCATATCACATATGGTAGCTCTTTGTTGTCAAATTCCAAACATCTGAATACCATAATCATATATTATCTTGAAACATGAAAATAACATGAATTACCATATAAACATAGTGACAATAATAATTATATAAAAAACAACTCTTTCCACACACAAAATATACCAAAAAATATTATAAACTCAAACCATGATATCACTTTGTCCATTTATGAGTCATGAGCTCATTAATACTATCAAATATCTCATTACCTCCACATCCTTTCATTATGTTCCTATCATGTGATTTCCAAAAATATTTAAATCAATTTTCATTTTTTCTGGTACAATATAATTATTTAAAACCACAATAAACCAATACATAGATATTCCAATTTTCCATAATACTATAAATGAGATTCCACGACACTATTTTTGAATCCCATTACATAAAAACATAATCATTCCACCACCTAGTTGTCACACTCATCATCACCAATAGTGATCTTATGCAACAACCCTTTTTATTTAGCCTTAAGAGGTTGTTGACTTCGATAATCATCTATAACCAATGAATTTGGGTGTTGGTTAGAATAATACCCCAATTCTATACACTTGTAACACTGATTTGTGGGAGGTTCACTCTATCAATAATTCTGTTTATTCCTAATAATTCGGTTTTAAAATTCTTGATGACTTTATTTCCCACCATTGAAACTTTTATGAGTACCCTTAAGACAGTTTTCTATATGTGTCCTTCCACACATTATGCATGATGAAAATCTAATCCTTTTGTCTCCTTAATTTTTATAGTTTCCTTTTAATTCTATACATCTTTTGTTATCATAACCATGAGATAGATGAGAAACTGCAATATTCCTTTTTGTATGAATAATAAAAGGATGATACATACTAAAAAGTAAGTCCTTGAACTCATATTAATCTATGGAGTCAATTTTATCTTGTTTCCTCATAATATTGCAAAAGTTTCATCACATGTTCACTTTTCCTTCCATGCAATATGTATGAAACATAGGATTTTCACTTTTTTAGCAATGGAGAATGAAAATTGTATTTTCAATGGTACAACTCAATTTCTATACAACTATTAGATCGATCAGTCCCCTAAAAAAATGTGGATGTTACTTTGATAATGATCCAAGAAAAGTTTGTTCCCACCATTTGTCATTTGGTAGCCTAGTAGGTTTTGTAGTCATAGAAACAAGATTATTTATTCAAGATCCTACAACATTTGGTTGTTTAGGAGGACAATCATTGAATTTTCCATCGTATCTAGCATTAACGTGGCTCTTTTGGGTTCTAACCATTTTATAAAACCCATCAAGAATAGTGTGAGGAGAAAAAATAATACTAAGAAAAAAATATAATCAATGGGAATTAGTTTCAATATCTAGCATCATAGAATTAATTCTAGGTTATTCATGATCATTATCGTAGTTCTAAGACTACAACCAATAGTTATATAAACCCTTTGGGACATATCTATATATACCATAGAAATATATCTAGGGATATTACAAATGTTTTCCCATGCTAGTTTGCAAAGGTTGACTAAAAATTTTCTCTGATACTCACTCTAAGGACCCATGCATGACGTACATGGAAATTGAATTTATTTGGTGGAATAATTAATATATTACGAAAAATATATTCCCAGAAACCATATTAGTAAAATGTCTTTGTAAACTTGGAATATAATATTCTAACCTGGTGAAAGATCTTTAACATCTCCCACAATGATCATTCCCTTTTTGTTTTCCTATATAAAACCTTTATTTATATTCATGGGAAAAGAAAACATAAAAAGGGAGATATCAAATCCTCATTAAGGATAAACATGGAGAACATAAAAAACCATTAATATTTGAATCTAAAAACATTAAAAATGTTTAAACATCAAAATATTGAGTCATGAAATAAATCTGGGCAGAACGTAATGCTTGGATTATCAAGGAACATTAAAAAAGATAGAATATCATTGGAATAAAACATGTAAGTGTAGGAAAAAAATTAATAATATAATATGATTCCTTAGTATCCAAGGAATTATCTCCAAGCACATAATAGTGGAAAAATTATCTTACTAAATCGGGTTTACTTGCCATTAAATCCATGTATTACTGAACCATATTAACTTCTCATTATATTCATGTCTATCTCATGAAATATAAATAATTACCCAATGAATTGGAGGGAGGTATAGGTCCCACTCATCTCATAATTAAATCATTCTTACATGTTCCACAAAAACATAAACCATTCATCATATCATTACCCATGAAATAAAATGGGATTCTAAAACATCATTTCATCATAACATAATCCATATAAGATAAATAGACATTATAAAAACAATTCCATCATAAACATAATAAAATTTAAGTAATAATAGTGATAGAAACATAACTTTATTCCATATTATGTGGAAAATAATTTTGATAAACACTTGAATTTTATTCCTAAGGAAAATATCCATTGTTTTTAAAAAAACATTTTCCTTTCTAGAAATGCGATGAAAATTTAAAAGAATAGAATTTAGTAGAAAATAAACATGAAAGAGTGTAGATTATATTAAATTTATATTTTCATCATGAAACAGTAAAAAAATCCATTTGTTTCATTTAAGTAAAAAAAACATTCTTCTCATACTTTTTTCAGAAAAGTCAAAAAGTACCTCGTATGGTAAAAAACAGAAAGATTACTTCCACACCATGTAGTAAAAGTAATAAAAGGGTGAAAATGTATTTAAAAATAAATATAAGAATATTAAACATTTAATGAAGAAAATTTTAGATAACATGGACAAAGATGGTAAATATATAACTAGTAAATACTTATGAATAAACAATATTTGATAAAAACAGGACTGGGAAAGTTATCCATTAGCATAGGTCTGATTTCATCTATATCTGTCTGAAAATCTAGTATAGTGGGTTTAAACAAATTATTAACTTGTATAAGAACAATAATAATATTTATGATATCATATATGTTTTACTTATGACATTATATTACTCATTCATTTGTCAATTACAAGTTAAGGCAGTGTTTTGTGTAATAATCGTTTTATTTATCATACATGTTTTGACTTGTTGCAATTTATATTATTTAATAGATCGTGATTTAATTACATCATAAATTTAAAACATGATTTATATATCATATATATTAAGTATATATATATATATTATTGATAGATAAATGAAAATGGAATACGCCGTTCTTGGAGACAGTAGACAGTACAAACACATGATCGTTGTTTTTGTTTCCTTATAAATGTAAGTAAATAAAACATATATATATATACACATAAATATAGTTTCATTATTATGTCATATTTTTCATGATTATTTATTATATATATATTATAATAATTCTTGAATGGATAACATGGAGAATGAATCTCATCATGTCGTGGAGATGGTAAGTCGTACGTACGCCCAAGCGATGATATCATTCCCATTAATTGTTTATTGATATTGAAATAGATGGTTTATAAAATCTCAGAGTTAGTATCATGTTATAATAATCATATATAATTATTATTTCCACCATTATACTCATCCAATTAAGGTGGTGGTGAAAAAAAGATTACACCACGGCGTGGAGATGGTAAGTCTTACATACACACGCCCAATGATTTCATTTTCCTAGGATGGATAAAAGGTGAAATAAGGCTGGTTTATATTTATATCAAAATATTAGTATATTAGTGGTACATAATATATTTTTTTACAATGACACAACTAATTAATAATATTTATAAGAATAATGAAATTTGAAAGAATCGGTAGAAGATATTACATTTTCCTCGACATGCCTCTTTTAAATTTCTTCTTAGGGCACTAGAGTTGGTCCTTTGAGAAGACCCGAACCTCTAGAATGTTACTAGATAATTTTCAAAGAGAAATGGGAAGGGTTTTTCCATGATTGAAGGTTCAAAATTTAGTGGAGAGGAGTGGGAGGAGGTGGCCTTCTATAAGATATGATAGGGGTACTTTAGGAAACTGTCAAAATATTAATTTATTATAAATTTAATTTTCTTAAAAATGGTCCAAAAATTATTTAGTTAAAATATAAGATGATTTTTGTTCTAATTCACATCATATAATAATTTTTAATAATGTTTTGAATATTTTTCTATCCTTATCTTTTTGGTTTAACACTTATTTTACCCTTTAATATTACCATTATATCATGTTCTTAACACATTGTGGGTTAATGTAATATCAATTTAATGTCAAACGACCCAAAAAAAGTTATTTATGAAATATTTGGACATATATGACAAATATTATATTTTTTAATAATTTAATATCTTTGAATAAACTATTTTATTTCTTATGTTATGAATTATGTAAATTTTGGACACTATTCCTAGTGGACTTTTTTTAATATTCATATAACCCTAAATTCCTTCAAACCAAAGGAATTAATTCATCCCTAATATAAATTTTTCATCATGAAAACTCATGAATGACTTTAAAATGGTCAAATTAATTTTATTTTAATATTTATAAATTCATTTAGTTTGAATCTTTCATTAATGATGGAATAACTACATCATAATTGTGTCCTAAATAAATTTATTTATCCAATGCATAAAAATTATAAATAAAATATAATGATGTAGGAAACCTTTTTAACATTATAATTATTATTTATAGACAAATATATCAGTTATATAACCCTATATTAAAATAGATATAGTAAAATATACATGTTTATGTTATAATTATCATTACTTTAAGTTAATTCCTATAAAATGTCATTTTCACATCCATGTGATTCCATGGGGTCCTGAAATTGACCCAATGATTCCCATGGCTGAAAATATATCATCAAATAGAATTAGGAAATGTGATAGGGTAGTTTCATATTGTTATAATATTATTTTTTAACCAGATTCACCAGATTTACCTTTTAACCATGGTAAATTAAATAATTACTGAAGTTACTATTCCTAACGTACAAAAATAAAAGGTACCTATTTACAAAATTTGAACCATATCATTATATATATGGAATCATTTTTTAAAAATTAAAAACACATAAGTTTCATTAATTAATTTAATATTAATTCCCGTTTTCAATCAAAACAGTGGGTTTTTAAGAAGTAATAACTGTCAAAAGATTTACTTGTGTTTATATCCAATTTAAATGTTAAAATACTCCCAATGATCAGAATTTGATTAAATGATAAAAACATAATCCAATTAAACTTTAAAACCAATTAAAAATATTATATATTTATATAAATAAATTAGACAAAAAGGTAGTTTTGAATTAAAATTCAGTATTTTAAGTATTCCTTAAAATATGAATTTTATCATAAAAATAACATAAAATAAAACAAGGTAAATTTTTATGTTCTTATTCCAATTAAAAATTTTATTTTGTCAAATATAATACCTAAATTTTTTAAAAACTAAAATTAAAATGGGTGCTCTATCAAATGGCGGAAAAAATGCATTTGTTTTTGAAAAATAATTCTTTTATCTAAAAAATTGATTTTGTTCTGATATAATTTCTAGAAAATACATAATATGAATGTTATTGTTATATAAAATTTAAAATTTGGTTAATAATATTTATAAAATCTAGTTTATAACCCATAATAATATTTTAATAATACATTGTTGTTTAGTGAAACTCGGTATGAGATACAATGCATGTTATCGAGGAAGGATGGTCTTGCCTGTAACGCAAGCCAATAATAGTGTTTTATATACTAAAAGTTAATACATTGTTGCGTATAACACAAGATAACATTGGTGTAGCGTAAAACACATGAAATCGATGAAAATAAAAAGAATCTATCAAATAAAATATCAAGATGTTATATTCTACCCCCTTTAAATAAATTTCACCTTGAAATTTACCAGGGTTATAAAAGGATTACTTCATGAATGTTTTAATAATAGAAACCCATATCATAAAAATTAATAATAAAACTTATTATTAAAAAGTAATTTTAGAAACATAATGGTTATCCAAATTAACTAAGCATTGGGTTTCCACATTGGAGAACCGAAGTGGTAAGAGAAAACATGGATTTGGAAGAGAAATGTAACCATAATGTTCAAATGGATAGTGATATAGAACAAGGTTTGGGGAATGTTAACAACAAGAAAGCCAAAAATTGGTAATTATTTAAGGGATAATATGATTCATCATATAATAAAGTACTAGGATAACATTTTTTTTCATGATCCTTTTCCTAAAGTTGAGAATTTTTTCTTAAGAATAAATACTTACTTGATTTTGGTACAATCTCACCATTGGTAATTCCATAATAAATTTACACTTCATTTCTTAATGAAATAAAGTAGAATTTTTCATTAATTATGTATTATAAAATCATACGATAGAAGGATAAGTCATTCCATCTGTCTCAACAAAAAGGATAGAACAGGTTATCAAATAAGGATAGGTCCACCTATAGTGAGATAATACATTAATATAACAAACTTAAGTTGGAAAATAACTTATATTATCCATAAATTGATTAAATTTTAATCCTTACAAAAACATAAACTATAAAACTTTAGAAGTAGGTGAACTAAATCAACATAACATTTATCTATGATATCACATAAGGTAACTATTTGTTTACAAATTCCAATCATGTGAATACATTAATCACGTATTCTCTTAAAATATGATAATAAAATGAATTACCATAGAACCATAGTGACAACATGAATTATATCAAAATTAAATCTTTCCACACACTAAATATACTGAAAATTATATATACTCAAACCATGATATCAATTTGTCCTTTTATCCGTCAGAAGCTGCTTAATACTATCAAACATCTCATTATCTATGTATACCTTAATTATGTGCATATCAAGTGACTTCCAAAATTATTTAAATAACTTTTCGTGGTTACTGGTTCCATGTGATTATTGAAAGCCACAATAAACCAATACATAGATATTCCGATATTCCATAATACTATAAATTAAATTCCACAACACTATTTTGGAATCCTATTACAAAAACACTTAATCATTCAACCACTTAATTTTCATACTCAACATCACCAATAGTGATCGCATGTGACATAAATTTTTCTTTGTCATTAAGAGGTTTTTGATATTGATAATCATCAATAACCCTTGGATTTTGTAATTGGTTAAAATAATTCCCCATTTCAATGCACTTGTAACCCTAATTTGTAGGAGGTGCAGTCTTTATCTCTTTATGTGTATCCCCAATATGTCAGAAGTAAAACGCTCGATGACCTTATTACCAACACATAAATCATTTATTAGTACCCAAAAGACAGTTTCCTCCATGTGTCCTTCATCAATTTATACACAAATCAATTATAATATTCTTATCTCCTTAATTTTTATAGTTTCCTTTGAATTCTATAATTTTTTTCTTATCATAACAATGAGATAGATGAGAAAATGCAATCTCCCTTTTTGTAAGAAAAATAAAAGGAATTTATATACTAAAAAATACGTCCATGAACTCATCCCAATCAATGGAGTTTGTTTTATATTGTTTCCTCGTATTCTTGATAAAGTTCCATCACATGGTCGATTTACCTTCCAAGAAATAAGTTCCTAACCTGACCTTTTCACATTTTGAACAACAAATAATTAAAAATATATTTTCAATGGTATAAATACATTTCTATTCAACTATTGGATCATTTATTCCACTAAAATAAGGTGGATGTTTCATGAAGAATTATTCAAGAGAAAGTTTTTCCCACCATTGATGTGGATTCCTAGCAGGATTTGTGGTCATAGAAACAAAATTATTTATTCGAGCTCCCATAAAATTTGGTTTTTTGTGAGAAAAATCAATTTATTTCCCATCTCATCCAGAATTATCTTTTTTCTTTTGGGTTCCTTCCATTGTCTAAATCCCAACAAGAATAGTGTCAGAGGCAAAACTCATACTAGGAAAAAAAACATAATCAAGGAGGAGTAATTTAAATCTATAATATTTTTGGTACAATCATAGGTTATTCATGATCATTACCATAATTCTAGGACTATAACCTATATATATACATACCCTTAGAGACATCCCTACACATACCTTAGAAATATCTCTAGGGATATCACTAATTTTTTTCCATCCTAGTTTCCAAAGGTCGACTAAACCTTTTCTATGATACCTACTCTAATGACCACAGTTTGACATACATAGACATTAAATTTCATTTGCGAAATACATAATACATTACCCCAAATATATTCCAAAAGGACATATTAGTTTGGTGTCTTTTGAAACTCAGAACGAAATCATCTAATTTTATTAAACATCTTTAACATATTCCATAAAGATCTTCCCATTTTATTTTAATAACTAAAAAATTTCTCTATATCTTGGGGAAAAGAAAACATAAAAATGGTGAGCTCAAATGATATGTAAGGGTAAAAATGGATTACATAAAACAAACTATAATCATTTGAAGGTAAAAACATGAACCAAAAGTTTACAAATCAAAATATTGATTAATGAAATACATCCTGGTAAAATATAATCCCTGGATAATAAGGGAACATTAACCAAGATAGAAAAATATTGGAATAAGAAATCTTTTTTTCAAACAATTAATCACATAATATTATTTCCATAGTATCCAAGTAATTGTTTCCCAGACCATCATTGTGGAAAAATTCCATTACTAAACTGGGTTTACATGTCGTTCCAACCATGTATTACATAACTATATTTACTTTCTATTCCATTCTTGTCCTTATTATGAGATATAAATAATTTCCCAATTCATTGAATTGAGACATAGGTCCCACCCATCTTATAATGAAATCATTCTTATATGTTCCACAAAAACTAAAATCATTCAACATATCATAACCCATAAATTAAATGGGATTCTTAATTATTATTTCATCTTAATATAACCCATATAAGATAAATGGACTTCAATAAAATAATTCCATCATAATCACAATAAAATAAATGTAATAATATGGATATAAACATAACTTATGTAATCTTAGATAGAAAATAATTTTTGATAAAACACTTGAACTAAATTCATGAGGAAAATATTATTTCTTTTTAAAAAATATTTTCCTTTTAAAAAATGTCAAGTAATTTAAAAAAAGAATTTAGTATAAAATAAACATGAAATAGTGTAGAGTATGTTTGATGGAAATAAGACATCATGAAACTATAAAAAATACATTCATTCCGTTTAATTTAAAAAATCATTCTCTTCGTATATTTTCCAGAAAAATAAAAAAGTACCCGATATGGTAAACAAAAGGAAGATTCCATCCATAACATGTAGTAAAAGTCCAAAAATGGATAAAAATGACTATATAAATACATATAATAATGCTAAACATTTGATGAAAACATTTTTAGAAATCATAGACATGGATGATAAATATATCAATAGTAAATACTTACGAATAAACAATCTCGGATAAAAACAAGATTGGAAAAGTTACCCCTTACCTTAGGTCTGATTTATTATATATGTGTATGAAACTCTAGTATAGTGGGTTTAAAATTATTATTAACTTTTAGCATAACCATAATAATATTTATGCTATCATATATTTTTTACTTATGACTTTATTTTACCCGTTCATTTGTCAATTCCATATTAAAGCTTCTTTTTGGGTAATAATCATTTTATTTATCGTAGGTGTTTGAACTTGTTATTCATGATATTATCACATAGATCAGGACTTAATTACTTATATAATGTTAAAAATTATTTACATATCATATATATTCAGAATATATATATATATATATATATATATAATAGAAAGATAAATGAAATAGAATACACCATTCATGGAGACGGTAGACCATATGTAAGCATTAAAGTTGTTTTCATTTCCTTATGAAAGTAAGTAAATTATACACATATATACACAAATATTGTAGAATTATTATGTCATATATTTCATTATAATTTATTATATATACTTTATAATCATTCTTGAATGGTTAACGTGGAGAATCAGTCTCATCGCGACGTGGAGATGGTAAGCCATACTTACGAAATAGTGATATATCATTCCCATAATTATTGGATGGTATTGAAGTGAATGGTGTATAATATATAGTAATTAGTATAATGTTATTATAAGAATATATAGTTATTATTTACATCAGTATACCCACCCACGTAAGGTGGTGGTGAAAACAAATTACACCACGACATAGAGACGGTAAGGCGTACATACGTACGTCATGTGATTTTATTTTTTGTAGGATGGATAAAAGGTGTAATAGGGTTGGTTCATATTTATAATAAAATATAATTATATGAGTGATCATGATTTTATTACTTTATAATGAAACAAATAATTAATTGTAAGTAGAAGTAGAATGACATTTGAAATAATCTGTAGAAGAGATTACCTCTTCCTCGACGTGCCTCCTTTAAATTGCCTCTTAAGGAACTAAAGTTGGTCTTTTTAGAATACAAGAACCTCTATAATTTAACTAGTGTAGTTGAAAAGAGAAATTGGTATGGTTTGGCCAATATTGATGGCTAAAAATAGAGTGAATTGGAGAGGGATGAGGTTCCCTTTTATAATAGAGGATATGGTCACTTTAAGAAACCATCATAATATTAATTTATTATAAATTCAATTTCATTTAAATATTGTCCAAAAAATTATTCAGTTTTAAGATAATATGAATTTTGTTTGAATAAAAATCATAAAATAATTTTTATAGTTCTTTTGAATATTTTTTATCCTAATCTTTTTGGTTTATCACTTATTTTACCCTTTTTATTCTTACCATGATATCATGTTATTTACACATTGTGGGTTAATGTAATTACCATATTAGTTAAAACGACCCAAAAATGATATTTACGACATATTTGGACTTATATTAACCATTTTGAATAATCATATATTTTTAATAATTTAATATAATTTTATAAACTATTTTATGTTTTAAGTTAGGAATTACGTCAATTTTGGACACTATTCATACTTGACTCTTTTTAAATATTCATAACAACTTGATTCCTTTGAACCAAAGAAATAAAATAATACCTAATATGTAAATATCATCCATAAAAGTAGTGGATGAAATCCAAATGTTAAAATTAAATTTATTTTAATATTTATAAATTCATTTATTTGAATCATTCATTAATGAGGTGATCCCTATATCATAATTGTGTCATAAATAAATATATTTATTTAATGTCTAAAAATTATAAATAAAATGAAATTACATAGGAAATAAATTTCCCATTATAATGACTATTTATATACCTAAATATCAATTATATAACCCAATATTAAAATTAATTTAGTAAAATATATATGTTTAGGTTAGAATTATCATTAGTTTAAATTAATTCTTATAAAATGTCATTTTCACATCCATGTAAATCCATGGGTTCCCAAAATCGGCCCATGGATGACTATGGTCAGAAATATCTCATTAAATAGGATTAAGACATGTTTTAGGGTAGTTTCATATTTTTATAATATTAATTTATTACCCTTATTTACATGATTTACCTTTTAACCATGGTAAATAAAATAATTACTGAAGTTAATATTCATCATGTGCAAAAAATAAAAGGATACTATTTACTCAGTTTGAACCTTTTGATTCAAAATATGAAATCCATTTTTCCAAATTGGAAACACAAAAATTTCTGTAATGATTTTAAAATTAATTCCCATTGTCAAACCTAAATGTGGGGTTTTAATAAATAATAAGTATCAAAAAATTGACACGTGTTTATGTCAAATTTAAATGTGAAATTATTCAAAATGTCCATAATTGGATTAAATTATAAAAAATTATCCAATTACACTTTAAAACCAGTTATGAAAAGAATATAACTATATAAATAAATTAGATAAAAAGGTAGTTTGGAATTAAAATGTCATATTTTTTACAATTTAGTAAAATATGAATTTTTTAATAAAAATACCAAAATATAAACAAAAGTAAATTATTATGTTATCATTCCAAACAATAAGTTTATTTTTTCAAATATCACACATTAAAGAGTTAAAAATTAAATTTAAAATGGGCTCTTCATCAAAAGGTGGAAAAACATCATTTTTTTAAAAAAAATACTTCTTTTATCTGAAGAATGGAATTTGTTTTTATATATTTCATAGAAAATACATATAATTAATGTTAATATTATATAAAATTTAAAATTTGGTTAATAATATTCATTAAAGCTATTTTATTTTACATAGAAACATTTTAATAATATATCATTGTTTATTGAATATCGGTATGGCGTACAATGCATGTTAATGAAGAAGGTCGCTCTTGCATGTAACGGAAGCCAAGAATAGTGTTGTGTATAATGAAATATAATATGATGTTGTGTATAATGAAAGCTAATGTTTGTGGAGCATAAAACATAGGAAATAAAATAAAATAAAAGGAATCTATCTCATAAAATCTCAGATTGTTACATTTAGAGCCTAGTAAGATATGTTAGATATTTAATTAGAGATTCAAATATACTAGGAGCCTAGTTAATTTGATTTTATCCCATTTTAAAAATATTCTTTATAAAAATTTTCACATAGTATATTTCACATTAGTTGTTCAAAATCCCTCTTATGTGTTCCAAAATTTTGTGTGAGTAAGCATTCTTCTAGAATAAATGGAATTGATCATGGGTACTATACTAGTAAAGAATTAATATGGAATGAATTTATTGTTTTATAATACATTAATAAATTATATTTTTCATATAGGAACACCATGATCATTCAATGATTCATTCCACACAATAAGCACTGAAGAAGGAAGAATTAGTGAGTTTTGAGAAAAATAAAATAGGATTGATCACGATATTTTTAGCCCAAAACATGTATTATAACATAAGTGAGGTGAATAGTTCTTCAATACAGAATATATAACTTAATGATATATATAAGAAACTTATAATTATGGATGAGGTGTTTCTTCTATAGAAGTTTTTTGTCATGTTGATATTAGATGGTAAACAAGTCTCAGATAATATAAAAAACCTAAACAATATAAGGAGTCTATGGGAATAAATTAAATTGTGTATCAAATATTTATATTTATTAAACACACATTTTATGGAATATTTCAATTAAATTCATTCTAATATCTTGTGTTAAATAGAACAATGAGTTTTAAAAAAATATTACCATATTAAAATATTATGTGTCTATTACCTCTTTGTCATTCTATTGGCATATATGAATAATAATGTCCAATTTATGAATGATATAACTTCTAAAAATTTATAAAATGAATTTATTAGTTATCTAAGTATTAGAATTGAAATAAAAAAAATTATAAATGACATGTAATTTTTTTGAATTTTTTCTATTTTAATAATAAATATTATATTAATAAATTTATTTCATCAATGGTTAATGATTATAATTGAAGGTATATATTATTTCGGTGATAAAAGTTACAAACAATTCATAAAATATTTTCTATATATTGGATATAATAAATCAATTTTTATTCTTAAAATATATATTTTATAAAAAATATTTGTAGAGACCCAAAGATTGACGTACATGGAAATTACATTACTATTGTGGAATACATAGTACATAACAAAAATAGACACACAAGGACCGTAATAGTTTTGTGTCTTTGGTAACATGGAAAGTAATCTTCTAATCGTGGTGAAAGATCTTCAACATCTCCCACAAAGATATTCCCCCTTTTTTTCTTACCTAAAACCTTTCTTTATATCATTGGGAAATGAAATTATAAAAAGGGTGATCTCAAATGCTCAGTAAGGGTAATCATGGAGAAAATAGAACAAACCATTTACATTTGAACATAAAAACATGAACATAATGTTTAAACATCGAAATCATGAGCAATGACATAAAACATGGACGTACGTAAGGCATAGATCAAAATATAACATCAATCATGATAAAATAGCTTGTAAATAAAACTTGTAATTTTGGGAAAGCATTATGCACATTATATGATTTCCATTGTAGACAAGGCATTGCTACCAAGATCATCTTAGTGGACAAAGTCCCTTTCTGAATCGACTTCACTCCTCGTTCCAGTCTTATATTACTGAACCAGATTAACTTACCGTTATATCCATGTATATCTCATGAGATATAAATCTTTACCCAATGCATTGGAGGGAGATATAGGTCCCACCCATTTCATAATGAAATCATTATTACTTGTGCCACAAAATAAACATACATTATTCATAATAACCCAACGAATAAAATGGGTTTCATAAACATCATACCATCATCACATAATCCATAAAAATGAAATGGATATCATTTCATAATAAGAAATGTAAAACCATGTAAATCATAGAGACATGATACTTGAAACATACACATATGAAATAATGTCATCTTAGATGAAAAATGGTTTTGATAAAACACTTGAAATCAATTATTGAGGAAGATATCTTTCTTCTTAAAAATCATTTTCTTTTCACAAAATTTCATTCTATATTAAAAGAAAAGTATTTTGTTGAAAATAGTCATGAAATATTTTGGAGGATGCTCCATGAAAATAAGGCTTTATAAAACCATAAAAATCCATTCCTGCCATATGCACAAAAAAACATTCTTCTCGTACTTTTGTCGGAAAATTCAAAAAGTACCTTGTAAGGTAAATAAAAGAAAGATTCCTTCCATACCTTGGGGTAAAAGTCAAAATGGGTAAAAAGGAATTTAAACATACATGAAAAAACTTTTATAAAAAATGTACATGTATGATAGCAATAACCCCAGTAAATAATTACGAATAAGCAATCTCGGATAAAAATGAGATTTGCAAAATTATCCCTTACCTTAGGTCCGATATGATTTGTACATATCCGAACCTCCGGTATAATGATTTAAATAATTTCATTTACTTATTATAGAATCATATTCTTTGTTATGATATCATATATGGTTCACTTATGACATTATATTACCCATTCTTTTGTAAATTCCATGTTAAAGCAGCATTTTGGATAAAATAGTTTCATTTATCATACGTGTTTCGACTTGTTGTTCTTGATATTATTACTTATATACTAATTTACATAATTCTATAATGTAAAACATAATTTATATATAATATATATTCTACATATACATATATATATATATGATAGATCGATAAATGGAATTAAATACACCGTTCATGGAGACGGTAGGCCATACGTACCCATGAACGATGTTTTAATTTCCTTATTGAATTGAATGGAATTAAGTAGATGATAAAAATATATATACACATAAATACAGTATCATTATTATGTCATAAATTTCATTATTATTCATTATATATACTTTATAATCATTCATGAAAGGTTAACATGGAGAATAAATCTTATCGCGTCGTGGAGACGGTAATCCGTACGTACGCACGAGTGATGATATCGTTCCCATATTTATTGAATGGAATTGGCATGAATGATATAATATCTTAGAATCAGTATTATTTTATAATAATCATATGTATTTATTCTTTACCCCATTATACCCATCCAATTTAGGTGGTGGTGGAAAAACAGATTACGCCACGACGTGGAGACGGTATTCCGTACGTACGCACACACGGTGATTTTGTTTTCCTTAGGATGGATAGAAGGTGAAATATGGTTTTTTTCATATTTATAATAACATATAAGTATATGAGTTATACTTATGTTATTAATTCATAATGAAACAACTAAATAAGAAGAATTAGAAGAAGAAATAAATTTGAATGAATCGGTAATAGATATTACCTCTTCTTCGACACGCCTCTTTGAAACCTCCTCTTAGGGCACTAAAATTGGTCTTTTAAGAAGACCAGGACAACTATAATATTTTTAGGGAATTTGAGAAGGGAAATTTTCAGGGAATGGACGATCTTGAAGGCTCAATGTTGTGTAAAGATGAGAGGGAGGAGGTGCCCTTTTATAAGGGAGGAGCAGGGCACCTTTGGAATCCTCAAAAATTTTAGTTTAATATAAATTCAAAACCCACATAAAAAACTCCAAAAATGACTTCATTCGAATATTAAATGAGATAGGGTTTTAATATCATCAACCAATTAAATTTAGACAGGTTTTGATTTTATTTTAAACCTTATCATTTTGATTTATCCTTATTTAATCTATTTAATTTTATTTGTGGTAATAAATTTCTAAATTTTAAATGGTTAGAAATAATCACTCATGTGCTTTTAATTTTCCATAATTGTATACTTTATGACATTTTCTACTATATAAATTTAAATTTATAATTTTTAAATATTCTGGTGATTTTTAAACAATTTAATAATTTATTATTTTTATAAAATAACAATAGTGTCAATTTTGACACTATTAATTTATTTGAATTTAAATAAAATACACACAGTGTATATATTATAACTAAAATATTAAATAGGTTCTTAAAATGTCATATCAATCTATAAAATTAGTGGATAAAATTAAATAGTCCATATAATATTTAATTTAATATTTTTAAAACCATTTATGTGATATTTCACTTAATAAAATAATTACTACAACATTTCTGTATAAATATTTAATATAAAATTTTTTTGAATAAAAATTAAATATAAAATACTAATATGAAGATAAATATTATATATTTCATAATAATACTTTTAGTGGTATTTATCTTCTAATACACCCAACTTTTAAAATGTTATATTTATTAAATTATGAAGGTGACAACTTTGACATTATTTAAAATTAAATAATATAATTGTCATAATCACTTTTATAAGACTCCAAACGATTATATATTAGGTAATGGGATTCTTATGGTGTATATATACACTAGCTATAAGTTTTTGTCAGGTTTGTGGGCCTTTTAATGGGTATTATTATTTCAATAAAAACTATATTACTAATTTTCAGTTAATAAATCATTTCTGCATCATTAATGTATCACCATTAATGAGCATTATATAATCTCTAAAAATTATAAATAAATTATCATGATATAGATAATTTTATTATATTTATGGATACTATTAATTTTCTATGATTTATTAAGTTTATCACTAAATTAAAATTATTATACTTATAATATTTAAGAGAGTGACATGTTGTCACTTTCTATGGTTTTAATAATAATTAAATTATTTTCATTGTACAAAGTCCATAAAATTAATATAATCTGACTCTTAGGTGATATGGGTATACATTTAGCCATCCAAAAGAATTTTGGCATGTGTTAGTGTAATTTTATAATATTATATTTACGATTAATTACACGATTTACCTTTAACTATGGTAAATTTTATTTACCATAGTTACTATTCATAATTCCCAAAAATAAAAAGTATCCAATTAACATAATTTGGACCCACTAATTCCAAATATGGAATCCATTCTTTCAAATTCAATACAAAAAAGTTTCAGAAATTAAATTAAAATTAATCCCGTTGTCGAATGAAAACGGGTTTTTGTTTAAAACATTGCAAAAGATTGAATTGATTTAACTTACGAATTCAATGTAAAATAAATGTTAATGACATAAATTATATTAAATGGTAAATATATACTCTATTAATATTTTAAAATAATAAAATAATATAATTTAACCATATAAATTAATATGATGAAAAAAGTTGTTTTAATTAAAATATAGTGTGTTTTTACTAATAATTAAAATACGAAAGTTATCAGAAAAATATCAAACAATTATCCAATCTCAATTTTTATGTTCTGATTCAGAATAAGAATTTTATTTTGTAAAATTTAACTTAAAAAATTTAAAAAAATTATATTTAAAATGGGTGCGCCATCAAAAGACGGCAAAACTGCATTTTTTTAAAAATAGTTATTTTACCCAAAAAAAATTTATTTTGTTCTCATACCATGTTCTAGAAAATGTGTAAGATGAATAATAATGTTATAAAGATCAAAATGTAGTTAATACTATTCATAACGGATAGTTTATAATAATATTATAATCGTATATCATTGTTTAGTGAAACTCGGTATTGCGTACAACACACACTATCGTGGAAGGTCGTGATTGCGTGTAATGCATGCCACGTCAGGGTTGCGTGTAGTGCACGACTCCTTTGTTATTGTGTATAAAAAAATCCAACCATATTTCATTTATACATTGAATATGTATATATACACTCAATTTTGCGTAGAATAAATACTATCAAACAAACATGAAATTGTGTGTAACACGTTCCAAGATTAGTGTTGTGTATACTACAAGCTAATACAGTGTTGCGTATAGCGCAAGATAATCTTGGTGTAGTGTACAATAGAAGATATGAAAGAAATTAAAATATATATATCTTATAAAATCTTGGGTTGTTACATTCTACCACCCTTAAAATGAATTTCTCCCTCGAAATTTATCGAGGTTATAAATGATTTATTACTTGAAAGTTTCTTTCATAGAAACCCACATAGTAAAAAGGAATACCAAAACTTATCTTTAAAAACTAAAGTATGAAACGTAATGGTAACCCAAATTAGCTAATCACCGGGTTTCCACATAGGATAACATAGGTGAAGATATGGATATGGAAGAGAAATCTAACCATTAAGTTCTGATGGGGAGTGGTAGAGGACATGGCTATGATAAAGCCAACAGTCACAAATCCATAAATTTGTGATGATCCAAGGTTCAATATGATTCCTCAGATATAAGGACATTAGGACTATTTTTTTTTGTATTCATGATCATTTCCTTAAAGTTGAAGAAATTGGAATTAGAGTTAATATGTTCTTGATTTTGGTACAATCTCACCATTGGTCATTCCTTGGACAATTTCCACTTCATCTCATAAAGAAATGAAGTTAAAATTTTCATTCGTGAAGTGTTAGCAGATCACTTGATAGAATGACATGTCATTCCATCTGTCTCAAACAAAAATTTTGCAAAATTTATCAAATATACATAAGTACATATATAGTGAGATTAATCGTATATAATGCCAAAAATGGACTTATACGTCATCTATCATACCGCTTAATAAAATAAAACTAGTTTTTACAAACCAGGGACTTCTTGTAGGCCAATGGTAGGTGATAAAGGCCATTCGCACTTTGGTTGTGGGTTCGATTCCCATAGCCTTGTCTGACGCAATGGGATGTCGCCAGTCCTGCAGGTTGTCCTTTTTCTAAAACTACATTACTATAAAATCCCATTAATAATATCGAAAAAAGTTATATCCTTAAACAATACTAACTTACGTCCAACATAATCCATTCCAATATTTAGTCTTATCTAAAATACTTTGGTCCAAGATCATAGTATAAAGAAAATTATTACTTTAAATGTCACATAATAATCTTGTGAATTCCATCATTTACCCCCCATATATCATAAGATATATCTTGTTGGTAAAATTACAAACATGTGAATAACTTAATCATGTATTATTTTGAAAAAAATGAAAACCCATTTAACCTTAGTGAAAACATGAATGCTTTCAAAAGTTAAATTTTTCCACATACAAAAATCCCAAAATTTCTATATACTCAAACCATGATATCACTTTTTTCTTATTTTAGTCATGGGCACATGATTACAGCCAAACATATTATTTTCTCCTTATGTGCATATCATCTTCCTTCCAAAAATATGTGAATAACTTTTCATGGTTTCTGGTACCATTCAACATATACTTTCAAATACTTTAGAAAAAACAATAGTGTAACAATACTTAGATGATTTTTTATTCCATAGTACCATACAACATAACTATTGATAAACATACAATCATTCCACTACCTTCTTAAAAAACTGACTAAGCTTCAACAATTCTTTCATCTCATATATAATTTGTAGTCTCCTCGTCATCATCCACATAAATACTACCCATATGACCATGCTGGTTATCTTCATGAGATTTTCCCTTTGGGAATTGGTTTTCATAATGCCCATACATTCCACATTAAAAACATATAATCATTGTTGATGTCATATCAATACCATTATCCTTCATCATGGTGTTAACTGAACCTTTTCCTTTTCACTTAATGTATTTTGGCCCTTCTTTTCCACACCCAAAGCATCTTCCAGTTCCTTTGAAACAGTCTCTCGGATGCCTCTTCCCACATGATTTACATGAGGGGAATTTATCTTTCTTTCCTCTATGATCATCATGAAAATCCATCTTTCTCTTATTAGCTGAGCCAGGAAACATACCAAAGTTGAGATTATTAATCATATTATATGATTGTTAATTAGGAATAATAATGACACGTGGACCTCCATATCCAATTTCATTTGGTTTCTCATGAAGAATATCATTCTTTTTTCCATAATATCCTCCATTATTGTGAATCTTCCAATTTCCAGCCATTTTCTAAAACCCAAAAAGAATAGTGTGAGAGGCAAAAACCATTCTAGGAAAACAACATAATAAAGGGGGAGTACATTCAATATCTAACATATTAGGTTTAATTATAATATCATTATTGTAATTCTAGGACTATAACCTATACGTATACTTATCCGTAGTAACATCCCTAGACATAACTTAGAAATATATCTAGAGATCTCACTAAGGATTTCGCATCCTAGTTTCCAAAGGTTAACTAAACCTTTCCTCTGATACCAACTGTAGAGACCCAAATCTTGACGTACATGGACATTACATTACTTTTTTGGAATACATAGTACATAAAAAAAACATACACACAAGGACTGTAATAGTTTAGTGTCTTTGGAAACTTGGAACGTAATCTTCTAATCGTGGTGAAAGATCTTCAATATCTCCCATAAAGATCATCCCCTTTTTTCTTACCTAAAACCTTTATTTATATCATGGGGAAAAGAAAACATAAAAAGGGTGAGCTCAAATGCTTAGTAAGGGTAAGCATGGAGAAAATAAAACAAACCATATACATTTGAACATAAAAACATGGACATAATGTTTAAACATCAAAATCGTGAGCAATGACATAAAACATGACAGTACTTAAGGAATAGATCAAAATAGAACATCAATCATGATAAAATAGCTTGTAAATAAAACTTTTAATTACGGAAAAACATTAAGAACATTATATGATTTCCATAGTAGCCAAGGAATTGCTGCCAATACCATCTTAGTAGACAAAGTCCCTTTCTGATCGAGTTCACTCCTCGTTCCAGTCCTGTATTACTGAACCAGATTAACATACCATTCCAACCATATCTATCTCATGAGATATAAATCTTTACCCAATGCATTGAAGGTAGATATAGGTCCCACCCATATCATGATTAAATCATTCTTAATTGTGCCACAAAATAAACATACCTCATTCATAATAACCCAACGAATAAAATGGGTTTCATAAACATCATCCCATCATCACATAATCTATATAAAATAAATGGATATAATTTTTCTTAATAAAAAAAGTGAAAACATGTAAATCATATATTCATGATACTTGAAACATTCACATATGAAATAATGTCATCTTAGATGAAAAATGGTATTGATAAAACACTTGAAATGAATTCTTGAGGAAAATATCCTTTCTTTTTCAAAATCGTTTTCCTTTCACAAAATGTCATGAAATTTTAAAAGAAAATGATTTTGTTGAAAATATTAATGAACTCTTTTGGAGGAAGCTTCCTGAAAATAAGCCTTTATAAAACCGTAAAAATCCATTAACGCCATATATGTTAATAAAATTCTTCTCGTACTTTTGTCGGAAAAGTCAAAAAGTAACTTTTAGGGTAAATAAAAGGAAGATTCCTTCCATACCATGGGGTAAAAGTCAAAATGGGTAAAAAGGACTTTAAAAATACATGAAAACACTTTTATAAAAACCTGTACATGAATGATAGCAATAACCCCAGTAAATAGTTACGAATAAGCAATCTCTGATAAAAATGAGATTTGCAAAATTTTCCCTTACCTTAGGTATGATATGATTTTTATGTATCCGAACCTCCTGTATAATGATTTAAATAATTTCATTGACTAATTAAATAATCATATTCATTGTTATGATATCATATATGGTTTACTTATGACTTTATATTACCCGTTCTTTTGTAAATTCCATGTTAAAGAAACATTTTGGATAAAATCGTTTCATTTATCGTACGTGATTAGACTTATTGTTCTTGATATACGTATATACTGATTTACATAATTCCAGAATGTAAAACATGATTTATATATAATATATATTCATCATATACATATATATATGATATATCGATAAATGGAATGAAATACACCGTTCATGGAGACGGTAGGCCGTACGTATGCATAAACGTTGTTTTCGTTTCCGTATTAAATTGAATTGAATTAAGTAGATGATATACATATATATATACATAAATAAAGTATCACTATTATGTAATATATTTCATTATTATTCATTATATATACATTATAATCATTCATGAAAGGTTAACATGGAGAATGAATCGCATCGTGCCGTGGAGACGGTAATCTGTACGTACGCACGAGCGATGATATCGTTCCCATATTTATTAAATGGAATTGAAGTGAATGATATAATATCTTAGAATCAGTATTATGTTATAATAATAATTTTTAGTTATTCTTTACACCATTATACCAATCCAAGTTAGGTGGTGGTGGAAAAACAGATTACTCCACGGCGTGGAGACGGTATTCTGTACGTACGCACGTGTAGTGATTTCGTTTTCCTTAGGATGGATAAAAGGTGAAATAGGGTTGTTTCATATTTATAATAACATATCAGTATATTATTGATACTTATGTCATTAATTAATAATGAAACAACTAAAGAAGAATAAGTAGAATAAGAAATAAATTTGAAAGAATCGGTAACAGATATTACGTCTTCTTCGACACGCCTCTTTGAAACCTCCTCTTAGGGAACTAAAATTGGTCTCTGAAGATTACCAGGATCTCTAGAATTTTATGGAGAAGTTGATAAGGGAAATTTGCAGGTTTTGGCCGAGCTTGAAGGCTCAAATTTGTGTAAAGTTGAGAGGGAGGAGGTGCCCTTTTATAAGGGATGAGAGGGGCACCTTTGGAATCCTGAAAAATATTATTTTAATATAAATTCAAACCCCACATAAAAACCTCCAAAAATGACTCAATTATAAGATTATATGATATAGGGTTGTAATATCATCACACAATAAAATTTAGACATGTTTTGATTTTATTTTAAACCTTATAATTTTGATTTATCTCTATTTATTCTATATAATTTTATTTATGGTAATAAAATTCTAAATTTTAAATAGTTATAAATAATAACATATATGTTGTGAATTTTCCATAATTGGATTATTTATGACATTTTTGACTATTTAAATTTAAATTTTTAATATTTAAATATTCTTGTGATTTTTAAACAATTTAATAATATGTTATTTTTATAAAATAACAATAGTGTCAATTTTGACACTATTCATTTATTTGAATTTAAATAAAATCCATAGAGAAGATATATTCAAAATAAAATATTCAATTGATTCCTAAAATTTCATATACATCTATAAAATTAGTGGAGAACATTAAATAGTTAATATAATATTTATTTTAATATTTTTAAAACCATTTATGTGAAATTTCTCTTAATAAAATAAATACTACAACAGTTTTGTATAAATATTTAGTTTACTAATTTTTTGCATAAAAATTAAAAATAAAATACTAGTATGAAGATAAATATTATAGATTTTATAATAATACTTTTAGTCGGATTTATATTCTAAAACACCCAACTTTTAAAATGTTATATTTATTAAATTATAAAGGTGACAACTTTGACATTATTTAAAATAAAATAATATAAGTGTCATAATCACTTTTATAAGACTCCAAACGGTTATATATTAGGTAATTGGATTCTTATGGTGTTGATATACACTAAAAAAAGTTTTGGTCAGGTTTTTGGGCCTTTTAATGGGTATTATTATTTTAATATAAACTATATTACTGATTTTTCACTTAATAAATAATTTCTGCATCATTAATGTATCACCATTAATGACCATTATTTAATCCCTAAAAATTCTAAATAAATTATCATAATTTATATAATTTTATTAGATTTCTAGAGACTATTCATGTTTGAAGTTTTATGATGTTTATGACTAAATTTAAATTATTATAATTATAAGATTTAAGAGAGTGACTTGTTGTCACTTTCATTGGTTTTTGTAATAATTAAATTATTTTCACTGTAAAAAGTCCATAAAAAGAATCTAATCCAACCCTTAGGTGATATTGGTATTCTTTTATCCATACAATAGAATTTTGGCATGTGTTAGGGTAATTTTATAATATTATATTTACCCTTAATTACCCGATTTACCTTTAACTATGGTAATTAATATTTACCATAATTACTATTCATAATTCCCAAAAATAAAAATTAGCCTATTAACATAATTTTAACCCACTGATTCCAAATATGGAATATATTATTTTCATATTCAATACAAATATGTTGCAAAAACTAAATTAAAATTAGTCCCGTTGTCGAATGAGAATAGGTTTTTGTTTAAACAATTGCAAAAGATTGAATTGATTTAACCTACAAATTCAATGTAAAATCAATGCTAATGACATAAATTATATTAGATGGTAAAAATATATTCTATTTATACTTTAAAACCATTCAATATTATAATTCAACCATATAAATTATTACGATGAAAAATGTTTTTTTTAATTAAAATATAGCATGTTTTTATAATACATTAAAATATGAAATTTATCAGAAAAATATCAAATACTTATCCAATGTAAATAAATAAATCCTGATTCAAAAGAAGAAGCTTATTTTGTAAAATTTTACTAATAAAATTTTTCAAAATTTTATTTATAATGGGTGCGCCAACAAAAGGCGGCAAAACTGCATTTTTTTTAAAAATACTTATTTTACCAGAAATAAATTTATTTTGTTCTCATACCATGTTCTAGAAAATGTGTAAGATGAATAATAATGTTATAAAATTCAAAATATATTTAATACTATTCATAACGGCTAGTTTATAATAATATTATAATCATATATCGTTGTTTAGTGAAACTCGGTATTGCGTACAACACATGCTATCGTGGAAGGTCGTGATTGCGTGTAATGCAAGCCAAGTCAGGGTTGCATGTAGTGCACGACTCCTTTGTTGTTGCATATAAAAAAATACAACTATATTTCATTTATACATTGAATATATATATACACTCAGTGTTTCGTAGAATAACTACTATCAAACAAATATGAAATTGTGTGTAACACGATCCAAGATTAGTGTTGCGTATAATGCAAGCTAATACGGTGTTGCATATAGTGCAAGGTAATCATGGTGTAGCGTACAACAGAAGATATGGAAGAAATTAAAAAGATATATTATAAAATCTTGGGTTGTTATAATATTTTCTCCCAATTTGTGTACTTAATTTTAAGTTAGTTTATGAAATTTATATTTATTTAATTAGATATGTTGAATTATATATTTAGAATTATGCACTTCAAACTTGTTAAATAGTCCCTTTTTAATTTCGATCATTATATATATTAATCCTAATAAAATTTATCACACTAGTAATAGGTAAACTGGGTAAATCAAGATTAAAAATAACTAATAAAGACTTCATTATTCATATTAATTCTTATCGGATGAAATAGATTCTACCCTTAACACATTAATCTCGAAATTGGTTTTTTCAATGGATATTTGTAAATGAAAATGACATAATATTATTTAAATTATAGAAAGTTACAAAATGTCAGTCTTTTTATTTTTTATATCCTTTATGTGTCTATATGGGGATAGAAATCACTAATGAATGAATCTAAATATCCATATTATAATAAATTATTTTATTTTAATGATGTATATTTATGTAAATTTTTTTGGTATTATATATTTACCTAAAATTCTTACATAATAAAAAATAGTATTTTTTCAAATAATTGAAAAATGAAATAAATGATATTACAAATATTAAAAGTGATATAGTTTGAGTATGTTGTAAGATTCCATGTTTTGTAATGGGTTAACAGATACAATGGAGTTTGAGTCATCTTTTTATTGGATGGGTTAGATCATGGACGTAGTTTCAGAATGGTGTTCTAAGATTTGGAAAAATATAATATGTGATATTGGGGAATAGTTTGAGGCCCGGGGGTCCCTTGGTTGCTCTTAGAAGTATCATCAATGTATTTGGAAAATGATATATCATGAAGGTTGTCTGTCTACAGGTTGGATCTATTTTTACATCATAAATATAATATTTTAACCGTATATGTGATGGAATGTGGATAAATACTCTATCGTAAATTTTTTTGGTGTAAACTTGTGGATTACATCGTAAAAATCTCTATCCACCAGTTTTATGGTGTAATACTAGGATTTAGGATGTAATTATGTGTTGATTTGAAAAAATAATGTGGAGAGATAATATATAAGGGTGGTAGAAAATAGGGCCATTTCGCATAAGTCATATGTGTTTTCCTTCTCCCTCAATAGTTAGGGTTCAATGGTTGTATATGCATCATCTGTCCTGATAATCATATGTTGTTAATCACCTTGGTTAGCCCTTTGTTAGTATTCAAAATATTGATCATCGACTATTGTTTTCAATTAGCATATCAAATTCTTTTTATATGTAGGATCATATTCCCTATTTATATGTTGTTTGATAATCATCTGAATTCTCTCATTATGGATAGAATCAAAACACAATAATTGATTAATAGTGTGTCCTAAGCCCCAAGGAAGGTTATTGAAGGATTTATTTCAATGTTTTGTAGTTTTATAAAATATATCATTATGTCACACATTGTATTTTCTAGGATATTCCCATAAAATTTGAACATAATTATATGGAACCTAATTCCTTAAATTAAATAGTCATTGTTTATTTAATTTCCACATTGGTGGTGGGTCCCCTCAACTCAAACCACCGCCTTTGGGGGTTGTCATATTTTTTCCAAGATATATTCTTTATCTTGGTAATCAAATCACTCTCTAGAATGTTTTTTAATTTTTTTGTTACAATTATCTACCTATTATATAATAGCTTTTTAATGTATTTTGAACTATTTTCTCAGATGAAAATGACTAGTTATAAATAAATGTATTTTTTTAACCAAAATAGATCATTTTTATAATAATAACACCTATGAGATGTTCTATATTCTAGAATACAAATAGTCACTCAAATAGAAATATATAATTTATTAAATGACATGATCCTATGTAGGGACTATTAATTACTTATAAAATTCATGTAACTTTTGATGGAATTATAAATTACTTATAAATGTAATTTAATTAATTGTATACTTGAACTGTAATATAGAATTGTTAATAGCATGGCCATATTTATTAATTATTAAATGCGATATTCGGACGTGGAGTCCCTTATTATATGCTATATTTGGGATTCGATTCTATTTAAAAGTTTGATTATTGGTCATTGATTCCTTTATTATTCTTGGGAATGTAATCTATTATTATTCATGGGAATGGTTTACCTTATGATTGATTCATTGGCATGGAATCCCACATTATTCATGGGAAATGAAACCCTTATTATTCAAGGGAATTATGTCCCTTATTATTCATGGTAATTTAATCCCAAATACATTTAGATAACCAATCCTGGTGACTATATTATATATTGACACTTGGGTATGGAATCTATCTTTTTTCCATGATGCCGTTGTGACTATGAATGTAAACATGAGTTACACCTTGGGTCCTATCTAGTAATAAATATCTCTATGTATGGATATATATGTTACTATGTATATATAACATATATATACATAAATAAGTATATACATTGACATATATATATATATATATGAAAAATATATACGTGGTAAAACAACATCATAGATATTCTAACATAGGCTGAAATAGGTATTGATGGTCAAATATGATTTGCTGAACCCAAAACCTACTTATTTTTATTTATTTGGTCACTGTTTTATTTAACATTCCTCTGCATTGTTGCATTATAAATTTACATACTATATTATATTAAAAACTATTGGTGGGAGCTTATAGAGTTTATATCACACCCATTTTGGGCCACCATTTTGTACCGAAACAGACCTCATGGATGCCTATTAAAGATCATGTGAATGTTACTTTGGTTGGTTATCATTTTTAATGTGAATAAGATTAATAGTGAACTCTTATTATGCACCTGAGTGAATATGAAGAAATTGAATCCGTGGAGTGGGATATCATTAATAGATTATTAGTCTATAGACAATTTTCAAATATTCTTCATAATATATGGTGTAGGAATTACTTTTACTAATGATGATGGATTGTGAGTCTTCTAGCTCCTATGAGAAAAATTTTATGAAACATGTGTGATATGAATATGGTATTATCATACAATGGATTATCAATTCTTCAATGGCTTTATAATTGGTCTGCAAAATGAGTTATCTATAAGTTACATAAATAGCTGTTTCGAAATTATTTGACTTTCTCTGATGTTGGATATTGGGATCGGCGATACATATCAATCTAATTGTTATGATTAAAAATTAAAAATTGTATTCAAAATAACTTATTAAATATATAGAGTAAAGAAGATGATTATTCATTTATGCATGATTGGTTGAATGAAATATTGGGAAAATCATCTTACGGGGGCTGGTATATGTTGTATATGAGGGAAGGGATTTCATTAGTAAATCAAATACAACTGTTATAGGAAGAAGATATATAATAATGAGAATATAGATAATGATCCATAGAATGCACCGCCCATAATCCAATTTTTTAATGCAAGGTGTTTGAAAATTTGGCTTACTAGTTCCCAATTCAAATGTTTGACGATGATGATCATTTTCAACTATAACATATGACTACAGAAAAAGTAAAATATCATTTTTACAGTTTTTCTATTAAGGGCTCTGATAATGAGGTGGTGAATGGTACACATACCATCCACTATAGAACTTCTTGTTTCTTATTTGATTCTTGATTTAGCACCTATTTAATATTGAATTACTCTTATTTGGGTATCATAGTACCACTTATAAAATAAGTTATTTAGTCATTATTAAGAACCCATAATGGTATGATGATGACATACAAAGTCTATGATTGTTTTATGGTTTATTATTATAGTAATGTGTTTCTTGTAAATATGGTGATTATATGTTTAGTTGAATTCACTTTTATTTTGTGAATGTTTTGGATTTCATTATATAAATATTTTATAAATTCCATTGGATGGAAGTCTATATTTGATATTCTGAACCAACCTATGTAATCATATTTTCGTGATGGAGAAGAGTGAATTTTAATGGATATTACACTAATTGTATGGGTCACAATTCTTATTAAAACGGGGTATCTATTTCAGATGGTTTTGGAGAAACTGAAAATAAATTATATGAATATTATGATGAAGTTTGTATATGTCTTACTAGAATAGATTCTTCATATTCCAAAAATTTATGAAGTTGAGTTTTCAGCAGAACTCATACCCAGTGCTACACAAGTTTATAAGACGTCATATAGAATGTCTTCAATTGTATTAAATGAATTACAGTAGAAAATCCAGAAAAATACAAACAAGGGATTAATTCTTCCATGTATTTCACCATGGTGGTGGAGGGTGGGGTGGGTTGGGGTCTTTCTATTTATTAAGAGATAATGTGAATCAATGTGTCTCTTCATTGATCATAGATATCATAACAATAACACTATCAAGAAAAATTATTATTTACCCTATATTGATGACTTTTTCAAACAATTGTGTAAAGATAAACACTATTACCTAATTGATTTTGATTCCCAATACCATTAATTGAGTTTTAGAAAGGTAGATATACCAAAAAAAATATTCCACACTAGGTATATAGAATATTGTTTTATAATTATGACATTATGTTATACTAATTCTCCTACTATCATCACAGATTTAATGAATAATGTCAATATAAATTATAATGGCTAGTCTTAAGTTGTTTTTATAGATGATATTCTAATTTATTAAAAGGGAATGTTATAAAATGATGATCATTTGTGAATTTTTATCATGAACCAAAGGAAGGGTATGTTTTTTTTAATGTAATAGGGTAAGACATATATTTCTCAACTGAGTTTTCAACTATCTATCCATGTGAATATTAAGTAGGAATATAAGAAATATGTAGACCTAAAAAGGTTATTGATAAATGTTCCTAAATACATCCTTAGTTATGATGTAATAATAAGAATCAAGAACTAATAAATATGGTTCTTATGGATTATTATCATGCTTCATTATTATCTAATCATCTTGGAATTATAAAGATATATAGAGATTTAAATTATTGTTTCAGGTTGGAGGGCATGAAGATAGATATTTCATGTTATGTTTATAAATTATTGGTATATAATCATGTTATGGATATTATATTGAATACTAATTCGATGTGACCACTATTAACCATACTAGAATGGGAATGGGAATGATTGGTATATAATCATTTTTTGTGTTTCACGTAAATTTGACCACATCGAAATTTATATATCATATTATCATATTAACACATTGTGATAAAACTGATATTTAGTAGAACTTTTTTAAGTCATTTGGTGCCTTTAAATGAAGAGACTAATAAGTATTATTCTTTATCAGTACAAAAAAACTCTTTATCATCACCATGAGTCCCTTATTAGGGGATTTACACCTATAAAACAACAGTGTTCAAACAATTCTTTTCAATAATAAGGTTATTTTAGGTTAAACAATTTCATGAATCTCCAATTTCAAATCTAGTTCCTATAATTTAAATCTGAGGTAATTCTTCATAGTAACTTCTGAACATGAACAATACTCACATTAAAAATTTATCAATGTTTTAAAACAAATCGTACACCAATCTTGAATCCACCAAATATCTTTGTACACTTTCACACACTTCGATTTTACATCAATATTTCCTTCTTATATATTAATGGATATTTTGTACATCCTCCCTAGTTAATGGATTAATTTTCAATAATATATATTTCAACATAATATTTTTTAAAATTTACAACAATCAAGTAAAATATTTCATTATAATGTATAACTATTTCAACCTTTTCATTATCCAATTATAAAAGAATGTTGGTTCTAATTACACATATATCCAATGAATCATCAATTACATTAGCTTCTTAGTAAAATTATGGCT
This sequence comes from Viscum album, assembly GCA_963277665.1. Taxonomy (NCBI): domain Eukaryota; kingdom Viridiplantae; phylum Streptophyta; class Magnoliopsida; order Santalales; family Viscaceae; genus Viscum; species Viscum album. The sequence continues at coordinate 1,850,313,951 of OY728150.1, forward strand.
GATCATTCTCTGTCTAGAATATATATATATATATATATATAAGCATGTTCAAAATACCATCAATGGTTTAATTTTCAATATTTTTCTGAATTTAAAAAAACAACGTGTTTTTTAAAGAATGTACAAGTATATATTTCATGAACACCCTTAAATTTATGATTTATGATTTATTTGTTTTTACAAAACCATTACACTATAGATATATTTATCTTGTAGGTGTTCACCTAATTTTTAGTATCTTATCAAATTCATTGTCTCTATAATCTTCCAATTTTCAAAAATATTATTACATAAATTTATTTATTATTGGGTATGTACCATGAAAAATTCTTTGATTTGAGAGTCTTCTTCAAACAGATAAAATCAACAAAATATATTGGATTTCATTAGAGAGACCCATCCTCTCGTATTAGTTAAAATACCAAATCACTCGTAGGAAATATTTTTTTTGTAGCTCAAAAGGCCTCTTTATTATAATTAGAAATAGAAAAGAAAACAATGTTAGAGGAACAGTCTAGTACACATACCCATGATAGGATCTCAACCCGATTTTGAACAGGTACTCATACTATGTAAAGGGAGTCTTCCACCCCTGCCATGGGGATGTCGTCCCCTCTTTGAGGCCATGACTTGTATCCATGGAACATCACCGTGATAATCTCCAGGTTGCTCGACACCAATATCAGTCTTTGTGTTTTCATCTTTGGCCACTCCATCCCATTCTTTCCCATCAGCATCACTGCTAACTGGAGTAAGAATATCTAAAGGGTTATAAGTACATACATTTCTTTTTGTCCTTGTCATCAAATCTTGGGAAGGGGTGCTATTGCCAACTATCCTCCCATGATCATCCAAAATTTGAGTATGAACACTTGGAGCATTATGGTCATTGCTGCGAGGATCCAAAATATGAAATCCTAATTCAGAATCCTTCACAGTATAATATACCTATCATGAATTTATATTTGAAGGAGGCATTATAGGTGGCACTATCCTATTGTTCCCTTGTCCAAGTGACTTAGATGAATCCAAAGAAAAATTGGATATTGGCAGGGGCTGACTGACTTGGAAGCACCCAAACCAGAATATGAGGCTGGAAAGGGTCCATGTGACTTGGAGAAATCCAAAACATCACCAAAAATGATGGTTTGTAGGGTTATAATTGAGATGGAACCATCCAGACAAGAACTAGATGCCGGCATGGGGAGAGGAAGTTGAGGCAACCAAATCAGTACCAGAACTGGATGCAGACAGGGGTCCAAGTGACTTGGAGACCCCCATACCAGAACTGTAGGCTGTCATGGATCTTACCAGAGGATAATCATTCAAATGACCCGAAGGTATTCTAGTAAGAGGTAACTCCTTCTCAACAGCAAGTTCAAAACTCAGAAGTGATTCAACAAGAGCCTTGTCCATAGACCATGTTTCTTCATTTTCTTTTTCAAAAACAAGTTCAGACATATGGGAGGATTGAGAATCCATTATGGGTTTATCCATCCTTGATATCACCACATCTCTCTTTTATTTTCCTTTCTTACTTTTTTCATTAACCAGCATATGCTCTTGTATCATATTGTAATCAACTTCCAGTTGAGTAGAGAGTTCTTTTCCCCCCTAGCTGTCATCTGAATCCACATCTTCTTCACTTGATATTCCTCTATATAATATATCTTTAAAAGAAAATCCATAAATAATGTCATTAAATTTTCTTCCAGAAAGGTTCAGTTGGTTTTAATCAGCATGATTCACCCAATTTAGATGAGTCTTACCTCTCATATTAATAGGGGGATAGGTGCAGCAACCTCAGTAGCAATGAGACCACCATTTTGGGAGTAGTTGTCTTCAGCCTCTAGATTAATATAAACCTTAGCATGGTTCACATCCTTTTAATGAAATAACGGAGCATGAACTATTTTAGGGTCGTATTTATTGTTAATAATAGGATTCATTAAGCTCCTAAAATGTTGCAGATCATTCCCTTTTATCTGACACTTATAACAAACTATGTCTCTCCTACATGCCTCAGTTGAATGTCTCACAATTTGACAATGCGTACAAAGGGGGGGGGGGGTTTCTCATACTCAATCCTGAGGCAGATTTTATCCTGTGGCATGGATAGAACCACCTTATCAATTTTTAAGGAACTAAGATCTATTTCAACTAAGACACGTGCATAATGACCATAAGTAACTGACTCAGTAGAAAAGTCCATTATTATATGAATTCCAATTGTGGAAGCTATATAATATAGAATTTTAGAATTCCATTACACCCAGTTATGTCCATGTATTCTGATCCATAACTATTTGTATGTATCCTTGAAATCAGGTAGATTAAAATTGAGCTTCCAATCATGGATCCAGAGAGTTCCTGGTCTGAGATTAATACAACCAATACCCCATGCTCGACTCTTTAACTCCGTAGAGGGGAACAGAATGTGGAAGAAACCCTTTCTGAGGTAGATGCATTTGAAGTCATTTAAACCCCATATTTCCACAAGATGAGAAACAAAATCAGTAAGCTTCTAGGGTTTTGTACCTTTAATTAGTGAAATTTGGGTGATGATTGAGTATTTGCAAACACTTATTTGGGCCGATATTGCATCGTCCGTGGCTGTAACATGCACAGTAGACCCATTTCTTATGATATAATGCAGATCTTGATTTGAAAGAGGGATGAACGAACCCCTGGAGAATCCAGAGAAAGAGGAGAACTGCTCATCATTTTCTCGTTCTTTGTTTCTCTCTAGGTGAGACGAATCTGACAGATTAACACAATGATTAGAGACGAATGAGTGAAGGTTCACACATCTTGGATGAATAAGGGAAAAGTCATCGTCGTCGACGGGAGGTAGAGAAGTCCACCTCTTTTTTCCTCTATAATCTTTATCACTAGTAGGACACTTAATAGGGAGGGTTGTATTAAAAGTAACATAAACAAATTATATCATTATCAATTTATTCTTCTATCCTTGTTTAATATCAATAATAACACACTTTTATCTCACAAACTCACCAAAATATTAATGTAAATAAAGTCAAAAGAAACTATGAATTTTAAAGGATCAGTAAAAATATAGACTATTTATCTTGATAGTTACACATCTAAAATCACTAATCCCTTATGTTAACAAATGTGACTATAATAAGTTCAGTTTTCCCCATATTTACATTTCTAGAGTCTCTTTGGACTTACCCATTTCTACTTCTCACAAGAAATCTTTTTCTAGAATCCCATAGCCTTATCTCAATAGATTCTAATTATCATCAAAAAATTACACCATGATGTGAATACATACCCTTTGTTACATATATTCAATAGGGTCCTAATATATATATATATATATATTAATGTGATTATATATCATTTTTCTTGGATGTGGATCACATTGAAAGAATAATATGCATCTAAATCAATAATAATGATCCCCTTCAAATCAAAAATATACATTTAAATTTCTAGTATATCATAAAAAATATTGTGAGATTTATCACTACTATTTTTTAACATCATGTGATATAATATAATGTTCTCATATAACTATTTCAAAAAATATAGGATCTTATATGGTCTTCAATATCCAACATCATCTCACCTATTGAATTCTAATCATTATAAAACTAGAACTATAGATATTGGTAGACATTTTACTATGTTTTATTATTCAAAATCATATGATGTGATGATTGATGGAAAAACCTTGTCTACTTAATTTTTCTTTCATAACTAATTGATAATAATTATTATACTAAGATTTGATACAAATTGTTCTTATTATTTGAGAGTTATCCCATTATTCTTGAATCAATTATCTAATTTCATGTATATTTGAACACCAAATCTCCTCTTAAATTCTTATTTCATATATACATTGGTCACTAAAAGTGAAAAAATATATATATTAGATTATAGAAACCGTAATTTTATTTGGTTCACTTGATCATGTCATATTGAAATATCATATAAAACCCTAGAATTATAATTATTCATAAAACATCATTCCTATATTTGTATTATTGAGATTTCATTAAGATACATCATAACCAATAATCCACCTTAATATTAACATTTGTGTATATTCATGGCCAGACAACATGATCTTAAATATTTATCATTATTTCATGAAATCATGACTCCTAGATAATACCACATTTTTTCAATTTCATACATGGGTTTTCCCTATTATGTAATATTCCATTTTCTATCAAAAAAAAATCTCTTGGTAAATACCATGAATGATCATTAATTTTCTCATTACATTTTTCCCAACTATGCTATTTAAGATTATATTGCAACATGCTCCTAATACTCTTAAAATTTTCTTCTAAAAATATCTTTTCACAAAACATATAATATTATAGTATTCATATCACTAAATCATAATGTGGTCATTTTAACCAAAATCTTAAAGCACATAAATGTTCTACTATATCAATAAATATAACATATGGTACATCTAGTAAGATCAATATCTTCTTATTTATAATCTACATATGACATATTAAATTACTATTTCAAATTCAAACATATTATTTTAGAAAAAATAGTACATTCCATATCGTTGATAAATTGATTCCTCTTTTTAGATTGATATATTTTGTAGAACTATCAATGATTAAACATGAATCAATGAATATCAGATAGCATCATATCATGTATCACATAAATTTATACTATTTGAAATCATAAATTGTATAATTGTTTACAACATCGATTATCATGATGGTTGTCATCAAATTTTATTTATAATATAATAACAAAATGATGAATTTAAAATGTTAAATTTAAAAATAATAATATAATAAACAATGATCTTATTTATTAGTTTCACTGTAATTCATCCTAAAAACAAACATTGAACATGAATTTAAAATATTCAAATTATTATAAACAATATTGTATTGTGGAAACTATTATGAACATTTTCCACATCTTAACTGGGAAATAATTGATCAACATAACGTGTAATGTAAATTTAGTGAGATATATATTTTATTCAACATTGATTAAGAACAGAATAATTTTTTTTAAATATGTTAATCTAAATGACTATTATGGTATTTAATTTACTTATTAATCTCTGATTTATTATTAAATCACATTAAGATAATTTTTTCTCTTGGGTGATGATTTGATTTAAATTATATTTTATATACCCAATATTCATGAATTTAATTCCTTTTAATATATGTGATATTTAATTATAAATATCATTTTTAATGTCACATAGGTTAGAAAATGTGTAATGGATTGAATTCCATGTTATATCTTGGGGAGGTGATTATGAGGATGTTTTCTATGAGCTCGAGTTAGAAGATTGGAAAAAATAATTTTATATAGTGAACCTATAATTTTGTGATAGGGGATCAACTAGTTCATATTTGTGATTTCCAATGGATGACTGGTAAGTGGGAGATGGATATTGAACCACAATATCATGAGTTGAAATGATTTTATATAGTGAACCTACAATTTTGTGATAGGGGATCAACTAGTTCACATTAGTGATTTGTAGTGGATAACTAGTAAGAGGGAGAGAGATAGAGAATGGAAATTTCATGGGGTGATCAATCCTAACCTTGGAAATGAATAAACTGATCAAACTAGAGGTGAATATTCAGGATAGATAAGTTCGATTTTTCCATATTACATATTTTTATTTCTTCATGAAAATATATTTTTATTCTTATATATTCATGAATATTATTCAAATAATGTAAATTATGGAATACGATTATAGAGGGTACAAATTTATTACTTATTTCATACATTTCATTGATGGATTCTACACTATCCTCATTTATGGGTGGTTACATTCAGAAAAAAAATTAATAATTAATTTATATTGACAATGATAAAAATCATGAAAAAACAATCCATCAATATGAAATTTAATCATGATCGATATAAAAAATATATTAATTGTTACTTTTTCTTAGTGAAAATAGATATCATCATATTTTTGAATGAGTGAGTGTTTTAGATGAAAATAGTAGTATCATTTAATAAATCATAGGATTCAAAAATAAAAAATGTTGGGAAATTCATTCATTTTAGTTTGATGATGTTTTTCTTAATTCATATATAATAGAATATCCCTTTTAGAAAACCGATTTGGTTTCCCCTTCTTCTTGACTATTTACCCCTATCCCATTTCGGATATACCATGTTACGATGTTATTATATAATTCAACCATGATCAAAATTTTTAATTAATTTTATACTTTTTTTTATATCTTGGTGTTGTTATTCACTTTTATTTTAATTTTTTTCTTTTTATCATTATGAATTATCACTTTCCTGTGAGAATCAACCTTACTCTATAACTACACATATTTTTAGTCAAAATTAAATAAATAATTTGAATAAAACAAATGTAACCAATCGAATGTTTTATATTATTTATTGGGAACTCAGTTAGTTCTATGAATAGAAAAAATGATAAAAAAAATAAATTATGAAATATTTTTAGAAAAATAATCTCAACATAAAGCACAAAATAAATTTCTACATTGACCTAAATCTAATAAAATTTATCAAACTTGTAGTGAAAAAAATAATTTCTACTAGTGGGAATATATATTCATTAGTAATTGAGGTTAATATGAAATTATGTTCTCTAAAATAGAAAAATAATGTTTAAATGGAAGATAATTTAGATGAACCTAAAAAGAAGAATAAAAGTTTTAATCCACCCCACTTAAAAAATAAATATGAGAATGGTCTAAAAATAGGGAGATCCATGATCATTGTGTTTTTTGTAACCTCTTATGAATTAATAAGACACCTAGGTTTAAAAATTATGAGAACAATGTATACCATTTTTTCATGCATCCATCATATAACGAACTACATAAATATGACTCTCTTAAATTTATTATGGGATTCTATTGTGTGTCATAGTAATTACCAAATCATTGACATAGTGAGGTGGAATTAAAATTTAATATTCTTCAATTTTGGATATAGGGTAATTCACAAACCTTATTCCAACTGTTATATGAGTAATATTAGATACATGGGATATTATGGTTCCCTATATGGTAGGAAATTTTATATTAGAAAAATAAAACGTTAAATTTGGTATAAAATCAAGGGATATATTGAAAATGTGTGTGAGATATTCCTTTAATATTGAAACTGATTTAATGGATGACATAGAAAAGTTCCAAATCATTAATAAACATTATAGTTCCTTATAGAATCATTTTACTAATGTATTTCCATATACCACTAAACTATTGTTGATTTGTCTATAGAATGATATTTGTTTGTAAAAAATGGCCATTAATAAACCAAAATTTTCAACACTAAAAAAATTGCAGACAATTTAAATATGTTAAGAATCATCCACAGAAAATATAAAAATACCATTATCCATGGTAATGTTAATAATACTATATTTTACATCAGTATTAATCAAAACTCAATTTTGGAGTTATGCCACAATAATAGTATTATTGGTTATTATAATTCACAACTCTCTATTGTTGATATGACTACATAACCTAGTGAAAATATAAATTTTTCTAGATGTGATCCTAATAATAATCTAATTGTTGAACCTTGCTTTAATTATTACATGAAATGTTTTATAAATCATCTGAATATTTTATGGAAATAAATCGTTTAATTTAGTCAAGATTCTATGAATTTCATTTCATAATAGCATGTGATACCATTCAACAACCATGAAAAAAATGAGTATTCTATTTCACTAGTAAATTTAGAGGTTCTTATTTATAAAATGATATGTATAATAAACTATCAAGATTCTAAAAATAAATATGGTATGCAATTAAAATAATTTTAATTCAAAAATAAGATGAAAAATATAAATTTTTTCTTTCAAATGACTAGGGTGTTAGCAAAAAGAGAAAAAGTGAAACCCTATATTAATAGGGAAGTTAATATTAGGTACAATATAATGTCTTTTAGAACTAGTAATGGTCATAAAAACCAATATTAATTTATAAATGAAATTAAAAAAGTTACTCAAAAGTAATATCTGGGTAAAATTAACTCTTTATAATTTTTATATACATTATAATAACAATTTAACAAATAATATTCTGATATTAAATAAAAATTAAATGTATTTAGTAGATAATCAGAATAAAATATATAACGTGTTTAATATAATAATGTGTGTACACATACTATATTATATAAATTCACCATAACTATACCAATTTCTAAAATAATATTAAAAAATATCAGTATTTATAACTTTTCATGTTCTGTTATCATTTCATCAATCCTAAAATTTATATGTTATTCCTTAAATATCAATTTTAAATTATATGAAATGGTAAATATTTTATAGAAATTTTATAAAGACAAATAAACAAGTTAATATTTTTCCTATATTTTAGAATATGTGTGTAATTATGTCCATTAGAATATGATATATATTAAACATAAAAATATTGGATGATTTTTTCATCAAATATACAATATGATATAATTTCCTTTTTAATGGCTTCTTTGACCTTATTGTGAGTAATAATTTTGTTGACCTCACCTGTTTTGATAATCCCAACTATGCTTTTACATACTTTGACAATCCCAATTAATGTTTATCTATATTCTAATTCGCTCAATCTATGATATTCTATTATCAAGATGATAAGAATATTAAAATAATCCTTGAAATATGTTAATAAATTTTTATCCATATTTGTATGAGTTATGAAGTAATTATTACCCAATCTGATATGTTTTTCATAAAAAAGATAAGTGTTAGTCACTAATTTTGCATATAGCTACTGATACAGAGCTACCGGTACTTAGTCTACCAATAGAACATAGTCTACCGATAGACAGAGTCACTGATAAGACAAGGTCACTAAAATGTAGAGCTACCTATATGTACAAGTTCACTGGTAAGCATAGAATAAGCTACCAATATAGAGATCAATAGAACACATTTTCCGATAGTACATAATGGAGCTACCGATGTGCATAAGTCAACCGATACTCATAATCACTGGAACTAAGCAAGAGCTACCGATAGACCAGAGCTACCGATAGACCAAAGCTACCAATACACCAGAGCTACCAAGACAACCAATATAGACAGTTACCGACATAATTGAGCTACCGATAGAACAAGTCTACTGAGCTACCGATAGAGTAAGTCTACCGATAGAAGGAGTTACTGATACCAAGAGCTACCGATGCAAAGAGCTACCAATACAAGTTCAAAGTTCTACCGATGGAAGGTCATTGTTACACAAAATCCTCTGAACACGTCTACCAATAGGAGGATATTAATGATTGTCCAACCGGTCAAACTATATATTCTCAATATTGTTTATTTATTAAGTTAAAAGTTATATTTGATGTTTTTAATGCAGTTAATGTTATTTAATGATTTCTGTTCCCATGTTAGGGAACCGTAGCTAGTACCCATGCAAAAGGTAGTCATTCCCATTTTTCGGAACTGAAATCTATAAAAGGGAAGATAAAGACCTAGCTGAAGATGTGAAGTAAACACAGAGACCGAATGAAAAGAAGTGAACACGGGGTGTGCATACAACAATGAATCAAGGAACTAAGAAGGCACGCGAAGGGTGAAAAGGAAAAAGGCTCAACAACATTCAACCATGGTGAATTCACACAAGGCTACATCTGTACTCAAAAAACACTGGACATACACGTAGCAATTCTTTTCTAGAGAACACAAGCTGCAGCTTGAGTAAAGAACTACAACAAACACTTCATGCACTCAGACTGACAAGCTGATCTTGGAACCAAGGAAGAAAACGAAACTCTGTTTTTCAGAAGAAAAAAAACATAGGACTCAAAAGCTTTTATGACAAATCAAACGAGTTCGGAGCTTCACGTCCAATCACCAATGCTTTTCTAAACTCATTCATACTATCTTTAGTGATTCTTTCATTTAAATTTCGAGTTGTGTGTGAACCCTGTTTATTTTTCACACACTGTCTCCTGAGCTGAGATAATGGATTCTCAAATCTTCGTTCAACCTTTATGACTCCCTTGTATCCCACTGTGAATATTGGTAGAGGTCGAGTATGACCTGGATAGATGTGAGCTGTTGTTTGTTTTCACATATAGAACTGTGGTAGAGGTCTTTGGACCTGGACAGTATTGTACTGTTGTTTACCCCGATCCAGGGTGTGGATCAATTTATATAAATTTTTTGAGAGGACTAAGTCTCGGCTTGAGACTGAACCTCTTGGTTACATATTCTATGCATTCTAGTTTATGTCATAAGTATACTATATATATTTCATATTCCGTTGATAACTAATTTGAAATATAATTTGTTTTAAATTTACTTTGATAGTTAAATTAGCAAGTGTTTATACATTTTGTAAACCAGTAAGTTAGTTTCAAAAGTCAATTTAATATTCAGATTAAATTAACTGAGACCTAATCAATCTTTGAGAAACTAATTGAACATTTACACTCTGTATAAATTCACTACAGTTTAACATTGTTTTTAAATAGGGGGATTTTAAGAGAAATATTTTTAATAGAAATTTTAATTAGAACTCAATTCACCCCCCCTATTGAGTATCCACTCTGACCAACATTTGGTATCAGAGGTTGTTTTTTATTAATATAAGTATTCAAAACATTCTGTTTTTCAACTGTGATTTTAGTTTCATATTTAAAGATCTTAAATTTCAGTTAGTTATAAATTTTATCTCTTTAAAATTATTTTCTAAAATCTAGATATGGATAACAGACTAGAGGGAGATGCTACTAACCGAACACCTTTCTTCAATGGTACCAACTATGCCCAGTGGAAACATAAGATGAAAATTCATTTAGAATGTTTGGGTTTTGATATCTGGACTACTATAGAGGCACAATATAAAATTCCAAAAACTGAAAGAACTACTTTGGATGAACCTACAAAGACTACTTACAATAAAAATTGTAATGATATGAATGCCCTGAATTGTTCTTTAGGAGATGAAGAGTTTAATAGAATATCTACTTGAAAAACTGCTTATGAAATTTGGGATACGTTGATTGTCTCTCATGAAGGAACAACCAATGTTAAAGAAATGAGATTAAATAGTTATACTATTAAATATGATAATTTTAAAATGAATACTGATGAACCTCTCTCTGACATGTATCTCAGGTTCAACGAGATTGTCAACACTATGAGCTCTCTTGGAAAGGATGTTCCAACAAAGGAACAAATTATGAGGAGATTAAGATGTCTACCAGAAAGATGGAGAGGCACTTCTGTTTCAATCAGAGAATCATGTGACATTGGAGATCTGCCTTTAAAAGAGCTTATTGGTAAATTAATGACGTATGAGGAAGAACTCAAGGTGAATAAAAAGGATGATGATGAACCCAAGAAAAAATCTGTGGCATTCAAGTCTACTACTTAAAAGAGAAAAGAAAAGGAGAAAATACAAATACCAACTAAAAGTTCAACCAGTGATGATTCGGATTCAGATAGTGATGCTGAAATGGCTCAAATAGCTAGGAGATTTAAGAAGTTATATAGGAAGAATAAATTCTTTTGAAAATCAAATTACAAAGGAAAGTATGAAAACAAGGGTCACTGGAAGAAGGATTGGAAGAGATCTGATAAGGAGGATGATATGGTCTGCTATGAATGCAAGAGGAAAGGACACATCAAGGCTGACTGTCCACAATTAAAATTCAAAAAGAAACATGATTATAAGGAAATGAAGTACAAGAATGATATGAAAGCTACATGGAGTGCTTTAAAAGACAACACAACTGAATTTGAAATTTATGGTTCTGAAAATATTCGGGCCAACATGTGTTTCATGAACAACACATATGAGGTAACCTTAGATACTCCTAGTTTAAATTCATATTATGCACAGCAGTTGGCATACATATGGTTGAAAAACACTAAAAGTACCTCGGGCTACCCACGGAGATAGGCCGGTCCAAAAAAGAAATATTTGCATCTCTGGTGGATAGGATTGAGAAGAAAATTCATGGCTGGACCCCAAAAAGAATTTCAAAAGCTGGCAAAGAGACCCTCATTAAATCTGTCAACGAGTCTATCCCTAGCTATTTTATGTCCATGTTTAAGCTCCCAATGACCATTGTCAACCAGATCCACACACGTACGGCCAACTTCTGGTGGGGGAAAAATGATGGAAGGAATAGACCCCACTGGATGGCCTGGGAGAAACTCTGCGTACCCAAGTTGGAGGGATGGATGGGATTTCGAAATCTTTTTCTTTTCAATGATGCACTATTGGCCAAGAAAGGATGGCGCCTTATTAACTGTCCATCATCTCTCTTTGTGCGGGTTCGATGAGATATGTAATTTTCCCACACAAACTTCCATGTTTCCTCTCTTGGCCCTCATCCTAGCTTTCATTGGAGAAGAATTTCGGGGTCCTGAATGCTCCTAGAAAAAGGGATGGGCAGGAGGATTGGGGATGGCTCGTCTATAAATATCTGGACTGATCCATGGATGATCAATTTGGATGCTTTGTGAGCTACTTCCCATGCCCAACCAGGCTTTGAAAAAGCCACTGTCAGGTGCCTCCGTTCTGACGAAGGGACGGGGTGGTGTTTGGATATGATCCATGAATGGTTTAACGAAAGAGACCAAAGACTTATCCTAAGTACCCCTTGGACCCATACGCAAGACCCAACGACCTCTTATAGAGAAATGATTTTTCAGGTGAGTACACGGTGAAATCAGGATACAGACTTGCTCTTGGAAACCACCTAGTCGATCGGAATGAGGGTCCATGGAAATCACTCTGGAAGCTCAACGTCCCCCCCAAAATACGCCACTTCTAGTGGAAGGTGTACACAGACACCCTCCCTACCATGAGCCTTCTCGTCTACCGACAACTGTCCAATTCCGTTGTCTTCCCTTTCTGCCCGAATATCCCGGGGACCCCTTTGCACGCTATCATTCAATGACCTGGAGCTAAGGAAATTTGGAACAAATGGGGCCTGGCTCCAGTTGCATCTCTGGACATGGTTTCAAACCTTCCCGCTCTCCTGATGTGCTGGTTCTCCTCCCTCTCTTTGGATAATGCAGGCTCACTCTGCACCCTGGCCTGGATCATCTGGGTCTGGCGTAATGATGTTGTTTTCCATCACGTTCATAATCCTCCTAAATTTTGGATCAAACGGGTCACGTCATGGATTGAGGGCTGTAACACCCACAACGGACATCATAGGCCAGATTTTTTTCCCTTAGGCCCTCCTTGGTGGAACCACTCAATAGTAGGAACTCTTAAGCTCAATGTGGACGCATCTCTCCCCAAGGATGGACATGTCTCCCTCAGTCACCTGGACCGAAATCATCTGGGGAAAATCATTGTTGCAAAAAATGAATCACATCAGTTCTTTTGGGAACCTGCCGTGGTTGAGGCATACGCTATCCCGGCAGGTATGATGCTGGCTTGGGATCATGGATGGCTTGATATCAACATTGAGTCTGACTGCCTCACTGTGATCGATACCATTAACCACAATGACGGTGGACTCATGTCATTTGGCCTCATCATAAGGAGAATTCGATCGCTCCCCCAATGCTTTTCATTCTGCACTTTCTCCTTCACCATAAGAGAAGGAAAAAATGTAGCCCACCAGTTGGCGGCATCAGGCCCCTTCGATTCCAACTGGCTCTGGCTAGATAATTTCCCACTGTGGTTGTTGTTATGTACGTCTAATGACCTTCATCATTAATGATATCTGTCTTTTCTCTCAAAAAAGGCTGAATGATCTGAATATTGTAACATGCTGGAAGAAACATGTAATGAACTCAAGGAAAAATATAATTCACTAAAGAAACAGCATGATCTAACTACAAATGTTAAATTTGATCTTGATGTAGAAAAGGAAAATAATGATCAACTATTGAAGGAAAATACAGAACTGAAAATGTCTAATTAGCAACTTAAAAAGAATTAGATAAATTCACAAAGGGAAAGGATACTCTAACTAAAATGTTAGGAAAGAAAGTTCCACCAAAGTATATTACTAGTTTGGGATACTAACCTGGAAAAAGACAGTTCACCAAAAATCGATTTATTCCTAAATCTCAACAAAATTCTGTTCTTCAATTTCTAGAAATTCGTAAGCTTCAGCTAGTTATTCATTTTTTTATAGATCAAATAAAGTTTATCTTTCAAAATATATTGACTCTGTAAATTATATGATACCCATAAGACAAAATTGGGTACCTAATGCTTTGATTGCTAACCTTTCTAGACCCAAGATGATCTGGGTACCAAAGTCATTTTCCATCTAAATCTGTTTTGTAGGAAACCTGTTTGAAGAGTTCTCACTAAAAGGTATGGTACATGGACAGTGGATGTTCAAGGAACATGTCTAGAGATTACTCATACTTCAAGAGTCTAATTAAATTTGATGGAGGCTATGTCACCTTTGGTGATAATTCGAAAGAAAAAATCATCAGTCTAGGCCATATTGGAAACACTGATTCAGTTTTTATTTACAATGTTTTATTTGTTAATGGACTTATGTATAAGCTATTAAGTATTTCTCAATTATGTGATGATGGATTTAATGTGATGTTTGAAAATGATTCTTATAATGTTTTTATCTCTAAAAATGTTTTAGTATTTTCTACTTTATGAAATGAAAATGTTTATGTTGTTGATATTAATTCTTTAGCTAAGAAAAATGTTACTTGTTTAAATGATTTTCATAAATAATATTGGCTATGGCACAGAAGATTAGGAAACTGAATCATCTATTCACATATAAATTTGAATAGGAAGAACTTAGTTGTAGACCTACCCAAACATGAATTCCCAAATGAAAATGTATGTAATCCTTTTCAAAAGGCAAAGAAACATAATGTTTCTTTTAAATCAAAGAAAGAATTTTCAACTTCTCAACCTCTCGAGTTGGTTCACATGGACTTGTTTGGACCTTCAAGAGTTTATAGTTTAAATGGGAATCACTATGTCTATTTCCTAGTAGATTACTTTTCTAGATATACTTGGTTATACTTCTTAGCACACAAAAGTGAAGCTTGTTCTTACTTTGTTAAAAACTCCATGTTTGTAGAAAACCTTAGTGGACATAAGATTAAAACCCTGAGAAGTGATCATGGAAGTGAGTTTAAAAATCATGAGTTTGAATCTTATTTCTCACACAATGGCTATAGTCACAACTTTTCTGCTCCAAGGACACCTCAACAGAGTGGTTTTGTAGAAAGAAGAAATAGAACCTTTCAAGAAATTGCAAGAACCATGCTTAATGAGTATGACCTGCCTATTTATTTTTGTGCTGAAGCTATGAATATAGCTTATTATATTATTAATAGGGTCTTAAATAGACAAGTTCTCAAAAAGACCCCATATGAACTATGTAATAATAGAAAACCCAAAGATAGTTACTTTAGAGTCTTTGGCTACAATGTTTTTATTCTCAATACAAAGGATAATCTTGACAAGATTGCTTCTAAGAGTGATGAAGGAATTATTCATGGTTATTCATTAACAAAAATGCCTATAGAGTCTTTAACAAAAAGACTAAATGTGTGGAAGAATATATTCACATCATGTTTGATGAAACTGATCCACATGAGCCTAAAACCTCTCTTGATAATCTTGAAAAAGATTTGACTGTTCTAGACCTTAATGATAAAACTAAAGAACCTGCGGTAAAAATATCCAATTTTGGATATATTCTAGAATCTACTGCTATAAAACCTGAACTTATAGATGAACCTGAAAGTTCTAGTCCTACCTTTACTAGATCAACTAGGATTCTAAATAATCATCCTTTAGATGCTGTTGTTGGTAATCATGATAGAGGGACACCAACTAGTGCTTTTCTAAGAAACCAGGTTGAACATCAATCCTTTATTTCATAGATAGATCCTAGACATTTCAATGATGATATAAATGATGAATTTTGGGTAATTGCAATGCAAGAAGAGTTAAATCAATTTGAAACAAACAATGTATGGGAATTAGTTGACAGACCCAAGAACACTTTGACAATAGGCACTAAATGGGTTTTTAGAAACAAAGTGGATGAATCAAGAAGTATAGTTAGAAACAAAGCTAGGCTAGTTGCACAAGGATATAATCAAGAGGAAGGTATAGACTATGAGGAACACTTTTTACATGTAGCTAGATTAGAAGCTATTAGAATTCTACTTGCATATGATGGTCATCTAAATTTCATGTTATATCAATTGGATGTTAAAAGTGTATTTCTATATGGTTTTATTGTTGAAGATGTTTTTGATGAACATCCACCTGGATTTACTAATCCTCATTTTCGAAGTCAAGTTTTTAAACTTTCTATCGCTTTATATGGTTTAAAACAAGCTCCAAGATCTTGGTATGATAGACTTAGTAATTTTCTTATTTCAAAAAGTTTTACTAAAGGGATTTATGATCCAACTCTTTTTATTAAAATAATTTATAAAGATTTTTTGATAGTAAAAATCTATGTTGATGATATTATTTTTGGATCTTATAAACATTCATTATATACTAATTTTTCAAAGAGTATGAAAAATGAATTTGAAATGAGTTTAATAGGAGAACTAAAATATTTTCGTGGATTTAAAGTATTCCAAAATGAAAATGGTATTATTTTGAATGAAATTAAATATAAAAAGGATATTTTAAAATGTTTTGGTTTGGATAGTATTAAGGAATGTGATACTTCTATGAGTACAGCCTGTAAATCGGATACAGATGAAACTGGGAAACCAGTGGATCAAAGCAATTATAGAGGTATGATTGGAAGCTTACTTTACCTTACTCTGAGTTGAAAAGATATTATTTTTAGTGTGTGTATGTGTGCAATATTTCAAGCTAATCCAAAAGAATATCATTTACTTTCTATTAGAAGAATTTTTAAGTAACTTAAACACACTGTAAACTTAGGGTTGTTTTACCCAAAAAGGACAGCCCTTTAAGCTAATGAGTTATTCAGATGCTGACTTTGCTGGTGGAAAGTTGGATATAAAGATCACATCTGGAACATATCATTTATTGGGAAAATCCTTAGTATCTTGGTGTAGAAAGAAGCAGAATTCTATAGCTTTGGCCACTGCCGAAGCAGAGTATATAGTTGCGGGTACTTGATGTGCACAAATTCTGGGGACGAAACACACTCTCTTGGACTATGGATATTATTTTAAGCATGTTTCAATCAACTTTGATAACACTAGTGCAATAAACATTTCAATGAATCATGTGTCTCGCTCTAGGACCAAACAAATTGATGTAAGGCACCATTTCTTAAGAGATCATTACCAAAAGGGTGATATTACTCTTGAATTTATAGGTACTGAATATCAATTATCTGACATTTTCACCAAGCCTTTGTGTTCAGATAGGTTAAGTTACATTAGACATGAGTTGGGAATCTTCATTAGGGAAGCGTCATTATCATTCTATGAAAACATTAATAGCCACCTCATCCATTCTTAATATAAGGATAACATTTTAGTGGATATCATCGATGAAGAATAGTGTTTTGGAAATAAATTTGTGATGAAATATTATTTATAATGGAATTATTAGGATAATTTTCCTTCAATTAATTAAAATAATAATTATATTATAACTTAATCGACTACAATGTCACTTGAAACAATATTTTATAGTAGATAGATATTAATTTTAACTCATCATCTCATAAAATTTAGATAGAATACAAGAGGATCATTTTTTAATGATATCGAGTAAGTGAAATTTTTTTGGTTGACCAAAGCTAACATTAAATTGATATGTTCTTCTGATTTCATGAAAAGAATATAACTATAGAAGAAATAGAAACTATGTGTTAAGAGGAGAAGAAGACATATCCCACATATGAAATAGACAGTTATGGGTGTTGAAACTATTCCATATTATGCAGGAATCATATTTACTATTTTATACAATCTATATGATATCCATCTTCATTTGGTCCCTAAGAACATTTGAGAGGCTTATTATAAATGAAAATATGCTGATAATAAAAACTAGTATAATGAATTAGTGGATATTCTATGAAGATTATAGAAAAATTATTTCTACAACTATGAAATATCATTTTAAATACTAATATTTGGTAAAATGATTGAGATGTTGGTTTGAAATGATTTTTCAATTTACATGATTTCTAATATAATCTAAAAAAAATCCCTAAAACTATGAAATTCAAAAAAATTATCATGTTCACCTGTTCATTTTGGAAATTTCCCTACATGAGAAATCACTTCCACTTATGTGGTATTCCAAACAACATTCACTGGGGTATGATGATCATTTTATTATATATATTAGAAAGTTTTTTTGATTTATTAAATGGTGATGTTTCAATTTCAAGATGTAATTTTTAATGATATTTAAAGAATTTGGTATTTACAAATTATATTTTTTTAAAATAATTAATCTATAACATAAAATTAGTATTTATATATTTGGTTTACTAAATGAATAATCATGTATTATCTATTATGTTCCAAAGATATAATTTTCCATAATAATTTATCAATCACATTTCATATAGATATATAATAATAAAAAACTCATATTTTGAGATAGACTCTTTAATTATCATAGTTTGATTTATAAATTTATGATAAAAAAGTTCAAATAATGTGGTTAATGGATATTATTATACTTTAACCACCACCCAAATTGATGAAACAGTTTATATAATTACATTATTTTATAATTACGAAATGTTTTAATTTCCATAATAAAATATACAATGTGTGAATGGTTTTCTGACATTATATCATTATAATAGATTCCCATGGATCTTTCATAAAACTAGATAATCCTATTCATTTTGAAAATAATGTAATTAATCATTGTTGACCCCTAATTTTTTAAAGAAATTTTGTGATGGTACCCATTTGAAATTTGAGCCTAGAGAGGATATGTTACTCATTCTAAAGAGTTTTCACTCTTCATTATGTGGTGCACTCCACTGAGTTTAGAGGATGGAATTAAAGTTATTTTATGTCATATTTGATTTCTTACCTAATTTGAGGAAACAAGAATTCTTAATTTGGAATCAAAAAAATTCTAAAATGATATACAATGTTAGAGGGAAACAAAAATTACCATAAAAAGATACCTTAGAGGTAAAAATATATAATGTATAATGTCTATATTTTATATGACCATTTACATCTCCAAATTGTAATTGGTACAATATTTCGGTTGTAATCTATGTTTGTATAGGGGTATATGAATTGGATCTTATAAACAATTGAGCCAATGGTGTTGTAAAATTGTTCCAAAAGAATAAATTTTCATGATTTTCATTCCAAAAATAATTCCTCAAAAATAATGTAACTCTTCTCAATAATTTAATATTTAAATTTTAAATGGATTAATTTGTTTGTGTAAAAATAAATAGTATAACTTATTACCCATGGTATTATTGTAAATTAGAAATTTCTAGTACAAAAGTAAAGAAAATATTGGATAAAATGGTGTCTTTATTTTGGAATGATTGTTCTATAAAGTTGGATGAACCATTGTGGGTATACTAGAGAACCTATAAGACCCCAATTAGGATGTCTACTTACAAAACTATTTCTGTAAAAAATATTCATATAATTATGGTAATACATAAGGAGTACATTATAGTGTGGATGGAAAAATTGAATTTTTCACTACTAGGGAGATAAGTCCATTAGATTTTACAGAGATTGATAATATTATATGTGATCCTCATGTAAATATTATAACTTAAAAAGAGAGTAATTTTTTTTTCATGACACTATAATTTTTTATATTTATATTAATTTATGTAAGTTGTTTATTCCATTTAATTTTATGATTATTATTTTCATTGGATAAATCAAGACAATAGGGGAATGGATCATTCACAATTTTTGGACTTATTTTTCATAGAGTTGTAAAATTAGTTTCATAGGAGATTAAACCATTCATATTTGTTGGTTAGATAGTAAAATAGTACGTTGAGATATAAATTAATTCAATATAGGATATATCCTTGATAAGAATAGGAGATCACATTAAGGATTTCCTAGAAAATTGAATTCAGTGCTTCATGTTAGTTACACCATTGTCTATAATGTTTTTACTCATTTAAATGGATAAAAAATAAATGCAATTATTTTTCATTGATTTTATTATATCTTTTGTTTTTTTATTAAGATATTTTCATGGATAGTTTTTTTCTAGTTATTTATAGTTATCTTATAATTCGTAGTTATCCCTTATTGTCACTTTTTTTATCAAGTTCAATTTCTCTTTCGAGGTTGACAAGTTTCTTCTTAAAGATACATTATTATATTGTCTATGTAAATCATTACTAAGTTGATTTATTTATTTGCCTTAGTATTTTTACTGATTGACATTTATCTTGTAAAATATGTTCACTTTTTGGTCGATCCAAGACATTTCATATTTTCAAGTAGTCAAATGGTTCACATATTTTTGAGTTTGAGTTGGCAGAGTCATTTTAGAACTTATAATTGTTTATGTTATGGTCAATTAGGTCTTCTTGTGATTGATATGGTTATTATATGATTGATTCATCAATTAAATTATTAATTTTTGTATGTCCTATAAACATAATCCAAAACATCATGAAGGATTTATATTCTGTACTAGTTTATGGTAGGAATGTTACAATCAATGTCTATCATCATTCTATAAGTAGTTGTAGTCAATCCCAAAACTAAATGTATGTTTACATTATTTTATGATTCCACTTTTTCTACATACGATTAATTGATAAATTACTATTCCTAAAATTATTTAAATTTAAATGTTGATTAACCTACCACCTGAGCCCATAATCATCTAGGTTTTCATCGTGATGTTATTTTCACATACATAGTTGATTGGAGGACTATCCGTACTCACTATATGGTCTATCATTTTCCATGAGATTTTTTATTGAGATCCATAGAATATTTTAATGGTAAATTAAGATAAAAAAATCCTAGATATTATTTTAGTCATGTTGATCATTTGGATTATAATTTCATCTAATTTGTGAGTGTCAATACTTTTACATTAATGAAAATTATAAATCAGAATCTCTCTAAAATACAATATGGTATAATTTATAAAAAAAAATTAAATAATGAATACTAATGTTAATATATTTTCATTGTGTATGGTCTATATTTGAGCAACCAATTATCATTATTAAATAATAAAAGTAATTTTATAATTTTCTTCAGTCAAATAGATTGTTCTCTTATTTTTTATTGAATTTTTATATAATTATCTACCTCAATTTCTATTAATTTCATTTGATTTTTAATTATTAAACAATTAATGAATTAGGATGGTTTCTATAAATGTATTTTATGAAAAAAAATTAATC
Organism: Viscum album; assembly: GCA_963277665.1. NCBI lineage: Eukaryota > Viridiplantae > Streptophyta > Magnoliopsida > Santalales > Viscaceae > Viscum > Viscum album. The sequence goes on from OY728150.1 coordinate 1,850,335,260, forward strand.
AAATTATTAATTCTATATTTTTTGTTATCTTCTATGTCAAAAATTTTAATTACTATAGTAATACATCAATGTATCTTCCAAATTAAATAACACTCTATAATTTAATAAGAATACATACTTAAATATCAAGATATTTTTATATAATTAATGGGATTTTATAGAAAAAAAATTCAATTTTTGTAGTTTTGTCTATTTTTTAAACTATTTTATAATTAATTTTGAACCATCTTGTATTTGTTAAAACATTATTTAAAATAATGAATTTAATTAATCATTTCATCTAAACTATCATTGATTATTATACAAAATATGAGTCAATATTAAGGAAAATTTTGGGGTTTATATATTGATGGAGAGTCATAAATGAATTATGTACACATCAATGTGTATATTTTAAGATAAAACATAATTTTTTTAATCAAAACAACTATCATTGAGCTAACAATTTCACATTAATATGATTGAAATTTTATTTAAGTGTGACATATTTCTTTATCATTAAAGAGGTTAATTAATTTTTATTCCACAAAAAATTAATTTCATAAATCATTCACATTATTTTCATGATTATTTTTTCATTTGGTTAAACTGTAGGATACTTATTTACAATATTCCTTCATTTTGATTTTTTGAATAGGTTTTAATATTTTATGCTATATGTATATTGGAGATGTGAAATGAACTCTTAATCATTATTTAAACTTGCTTCAATGAAATAAGACTAGTGGGTGGGTTATTTAATCATAAATATTTTATTAAACTTACTATTATGTGTTTTATATTTATATATTATATTATAATTATGTGAGTCAATTAAACTGGAGAATAATGTTATGTTTTTAAATTTCTAATAAATAAAAAATAAATATTGAATATAGACTTTTAAAATTATAAATCTCATCTATTGTCATAAAACCAAGAAATTTTTTCCCAAGTCGCTTATTTTTAGTATATGAATCATATTATATACATAATATACTCTATAGGAGAGAATAATTTTGAAATTAAATTACTTTTTGATCTATAATTTTTTATTCTCATGATCTATTTCTATAAATTAAGTTTATAAAATTAATATTTTTAGGATATAAAAATAATATCTCTGGGTTAATTTTATGTGTCCAACTTCTAGTATATTTTCAAAATCATTACTAGTTAATAATTATACTTCTAAATGTGAAAATATTTTTTATATAGATAGTTATTGGATTATTTTTTGTTTATGTGAAAATTGATTTTCGATAAATATTTTAAGGGACTAAAGTGTTTTTGGGATTTAATGGAATAAATCATCCTTATTTTATTTTTTGTTTACAATAAGAATTGTTTTATTTTTTATTTTTCAAAAATGATAATTTTTATTCTATTTTTCATGTATTTAATTCTTTTGGAACAAAGTGTTCTTCAAATTAACTAATAAATAGTTTGAATGGATTTTAATTCATTCCTAAATTTTGAAAATGTTTCTTTAAGGGAGATTACTTAGGGGATTATAGGATATAAAAATAAATAATAATGATTATGGTTTATCCTATCCCATTACTATGAAATTTAGAGAATATTGATGAGATTGTGGAATGTATCTATAAGATAAAGCCAACAAGGGAACTCTTATAATACCATCACTCATCGAGCTGTAATAGAACAACATGGGTATCAAAAATTTTAAATGAGTGATTTTTGGTGTTATGTAAGATGAATATTGAGTAGTTTAGGGTAAACCATATGGATTTAGATAAACATGAGTCTATGTAGTTTATAATTATATCATGTGAAAATATTATTGAGGATTGATTTTAAGTCTTGGAACTAGATTTCTGTGATTGCAGACCACATATTTCATTAATGATATTTGTAATTGATGAATAATCAATTAATGATATTGAAAAACAACCCTGGTTTCATGTGCAGATCATATAAGGACCATGCATTTGGTTTAATACATAAAATAGAAATTTATTTCTCTTATATAGATGATTTATTTTCATTTTTTTCATAATGTATGTCCTTTCTTATAAATGAACATTTTTTCATTGTTAATTTAATACTTTTTTGTCTTAATTAAATTGTGGGATACTATAATGTTGGATACTAAATTTTTAATTAATTAATTAATTTTTATTATTATTATTAATTTATTATAATTTCTATATATATATATTCAAACAAATAGAGTTAATTAAAAATATCCTCAACAAAATTTAATAATAACTATACAGTAATTTTAAAAATAAATCTTGAGAGCGACACATTATCTCAAAATCTCAATTTTTCATATCTAAAACTTATTTTATCAGTTATGTGGTTCAAAAAATATAGCATGGGAAAAAAGCTAGTATTTATCCACAAATAGGTGGAGCAACTAAGAAAAAATAGAAAACCAATTTAATTTCAATTTAATAATATCTTACCTATCAATTAAAGTATACAAATATCTTTTAATGTAAAATTTCATAATGGAGAATATATCTCTCTTTAAATAATATCATCCATAGCTTTTAATACACATAATAATAAGTTTAATGAAATTATGATATACTATTAAAATATTATTTATTGATAGTATTCTCCTATGAGTTGGATGTAAAGGTTTGAATTTGACTAATTAAATTATATAAAATCTATCAAAAAAATTTTTTAAAAGGAATTACTTAGTTATAAAGTAATTAGATATATAAATAGCTATTATTTCTAAATAAAAATATGTTTTTCTAAAAAAATTATTCATGAAATGTATTTTTATCTGAGGATATTATATTAATCACTAGTTGGTAATTTTTATAATCAAATTTATATATTAGAAATTGAATCAAATGTTTTTTATTCATCTATTATTTTTACTATGTATAGCCTAAGAACAAATATATTTTATTTTAAAAAGTTGTATTTCTATGAATGGGTTTTCATCATATTTTTCACACTTATTATTAAATAAATTTCATTAAATAAAATTTATTGATTTTGATAAAATTGAAACCGTATTTCAATAAGGATGATAAATTTTTTTAATTGGATTGTTTTTATTTTTTCCACTCATTATGAGTATTAACCATTGAAAAATATACCACATTAGTAAAGGTTAAATATGGTCAGTATAGCATAAAACTAAGTTTTATGGAAACCACATTTCAAATATATTTATATTGGATAATGTGAATTAACCCCGTTTCACATATGGCTATAAATTCATATTTTAGGAGACTACTTTCATAAAATGTTGTATATTATATTTAATGAAATGAAATTTACATAGTCACACTCTTAATTTTAAATATCTATTATATGTCTATATAGGGATAATATAATTTTATTAATGCATATAAATTTCCACACTGATGATAATGAAATTATTTTTAGGCATTAAATTTATTTAGTTTTTTAGTAATTTTATATTTACATTAAATTCTTATACATCACAGATTTAAAAAAAATCAATTAATATCAAAATAAAATAATTATTTCAAAAATATTATATGTAATATAATTTGAATGAGTTTACTCATAGAAATTTTTTAATGATATATATAATTTATGGTTAATGATTAAGATGAATTCATTTGAACTTTATCATTTTTTCTTTGGTCATTGATGTCAAATAAATTGAATTGTTTCAAAATTGACATTTATAATATATTGTAATAAATTATAGAATTTTATATGATTTAAAACATAAAATAATATTATATTTTCTAATGTGAATATAATATGGTTTTAAACATCATCCAATGTTATTTATGAGTTACATTTCCATTTATAATGACATTCGTAACACTTATTGGCTATAGTAGTTACTATCATTATGGTCAAATATAACTAACAAAGGTACTAATGAAAAGATAAGGTTTTAAATAAACTATAAAACTCTATTAATTTCATCGTTTGATGTTATTACAAACATAAAAACTTTTTATCCAAAATTTATGTCAATTTGGAATAATTTTACTTCCTTGTGACATTATCATATTTTAATATTTTATGAAATTCCAAGTGTTTCCTCTCCCTCCTTTATAAAAGGTCACCCCACCATCATCTTACTTACTTGAATTTATGATATTTATCATGAAAATACCTTTTTAAAAACCAATATCAATATTCCTAGAAAAATTATAGAGTTTATAGAATTCCCAAAAGAATAATCCTAGGATCCTTTATGAAATATCTGAAGGATTATTTTGATGCAAGACGTGATTTCCTTACCTGATCAGTTTATATTGATTTAATATTGACCATCTACAGATCTTTGTAATTCATTATAAAATAATAAATTAATTATCCAAAATATAGATAAAATTAATTATGAATGTGAAATCACAATTATCTATCCTCAATCCCATCAAAATGATGGTTATTATATTTCTTGTCTGTATGTGTGACTTACTGTATCGACATAGTGTTAAAAATAAATCTCCACCATCATATTTCTGGGATGATTATTATTCTGATTGTAGTTTTCATAAATGTATCTATTTACATATTACTTCTTCTAGAAATATAATATCAAATATAACTTCATACCATTCAATCCTTTATAAAACTATAATGTCACTTTTCTATATTTATGAACAACCACATACACAAAGTAATGTGATTTCCTGTTCATTTCGGCATTACATGCATACTAATAATGATAAATATATTTATTTTTATTATATATAAGACATAAATATTATTTATTTTTGTATTATTAATATTTACAATTCTTTCATTTAAACCTTTAAAAAATGAAAAACCCATTCATGAATATTTGTGATCTACCATATTCATAAAAGATGTTATTCATTTTTTGATGTAAAATTTTATACATGTCTCTAAATAAGTATATAATGAATCTTTATTATATTTTTACCATGATTACAATTCTAGACACAGTTTAACAATGATCAATGTACATGGAATAAATATACTTAACTAAAAAATATGGTGAAACTGAAGAATTTATCACCTAGAACAATGATGTTGATAAATAATTATTAATAAACATGTGATAAACATTTATAATTAAATCATATATGGTATGATATATATTTTTATAGTTTTATAGTTAATTTATAATATATACACATTTTTTAATATAAGATGTTAGAACATGTATGAGGGATATTGGACATGAGGAAATGGATTCCCGTATCACTATTATATCGGTGACACAAATCCCATATAAATAGTTAATATATTTCACATGGTATGTATAATTACCATCATTTTATCTTCTGATTATTTTGTCTAATATTTATGTAAATTTATATATCCATATTATTTTATTTATTTAATTAGTATTTCCATTAAAATCTCACAAATGCAGTAATGGTTTTATGTTACAATCCCATTTTTATCGAAATTTGAATTTGGTATTGTTTTACAATGAAATAATATTATATACCTCTAATAAAAAACATGAATATTCACCTCATTTGGTTATTTTTGGAGATCACATATTTTATTTTCATTATCCCCATATTATGTAGTCAAGTAATAGAAATAAATTTTTAAATGAATACTAAATTTGTTTCACTCTTCATTCAAAAAAAAACATTTTCTTCAAGATCTATGTATTTATAAAAAGTTTTCAATAATAATTTTAGTGTTATATTATAAATTTCTAAATACAATTCCCCTGACTTAATTTTTAAAAAATGGTTTAAATTAATATTATTTTCATTTTCCAAGTGACATAATATTACCATTTTTACAAAAATGTGAAATTAATATTTTCTTTTAAAAAATATGGAATGAAAAAAATTTCCCACTGTGGTGAATTCTCAATAAAATGAAACATCTTTTATATGTTCTAATGCTATTTTAGATGAGCATTTGAAAAAATATATTTGGTTAGTTTTTAATTTTTGAAAAGTTATTTTAAAATAGTAAGTGGTATTTTTCTGAAGAATATTTTATTGTTATTATAATGATATTAGTAATCAACAAAGAAAAGAACCCTTGAATTAACATATTCTTGACTAGGGTGTAATCAAATAATAATAAAAATTTTCTTTTTTTGGGTGGTTTACATTTATAATGACCATATGATTATGAAAACTGATTCACTTACATAAGTTATTTTGTAATAAAATGGTGAAATTACTATGAAACCAATTTATTTTCCATATGTTACAAAATAATGGATTGATTAAGAAAATAATTTATATTCATGGGATCTCATAAGATTAATATTAATAATATTATTGAGAACATATATATGATTTTTATGATTCGATATTTGTGCTCATAATTATATATCACTCTAATTTATTGGGTAATGATTGATATCTCATGAGGTAAATTGGATTAGAGTACTGAATAATCCAAGTTACATTATATAACTCTTCGACTATGATAGTTATATGAGAGAACATTGACTACACAGATGGTATGGGGAGTGAACTGATTCAACTAGGGTAGTATTGACTATGATCTAGAAATATTGAGGAAATGAATTTTGTTATTTATATGTTGGAAATAAACTCATGATTCATGAAAATTTTATTCTCTCACGACTCATGTTGTTTGATTCATATATGATCCATTTCTTATGAATATCCAATATTTATTAAATGAACAAAATTTGGATCTATGATAATTAGGGTATGATTTTAAAATTTTATTCTCATGGTCACATTCCCTATGGCTCATGTTATTCTCAAGTGATCATTTATGTATCCCTTGTATACCCATATTAATCATTTGGCTCACCCTTTAATATGATTAATTTTTTCATAGATTTTGAAGAATGATACTACGTATGACATATCTGTGAAGGGTATTGGTTTTGAATATTTTTATTGGAGATGATAAAATACTCCTACGAACTAGTTGTTTAGGTATACATGATTCCAATTATTCTAGAACAAAATGATTATGGTGAAAATAATTTTGTTATATATTAAATATTTAACTAAAGAGATGAAATATCTACATATAAATGTATGGGAAACTATAGTTTTTATTAGATTAATTTTTATTATCCATTACAAATAGATGTGAAACATTTGAGAGAATCATAGAGATAGATATAAGTATAAGATAACAAGAAAATTATTTTCTAAAAGTCATGGATAACCTAGGTTAAACCTATGGTTTCATATATTTAAATTAAGGTGTTTGTATATAGAAATCATATAAATTTTATTCCTGATCTTGTGGACTTCTACTATGAAAATTGCATCTCACAGTATATTTGTTTTATTGAATCAATCTATGAAACTTAAATGAATCATTTAAACAATTAATATGACAGAAAATAAAATGATTCTCCTCTTGAGAATAAAAATGTAATTGGATTCAGAATACCAAATATAATTTTAATGCTCAGACAAAATTATCAATCTATTAATCATATTGAGTTTTAAAATGTGAAATGGCGGGAACAATTTTTTTTCAATTCATCATGAAGAAACGACCAAATTATTTAGTGGATAAACTTATCAACTTGTTTTTGAGAAATGGATCATAACAATTCACATTATATTTTATATTATCTTGTGTTTTGTGTATGAAAACTTCATTTCATATGTCTACCACTTGGAAGGTGAACAATATCAATGGTGGAATGTTATCAAAAATAGGATGATATAGGAAAAACCTGACACCATAGTGGGGAATAATATTAGGAACTTATTAATAATTAATTACAATCCTCATATCTTGTGTTCAAAAAATGTGGAATAAATTCCTTGAGGTAATAAAAAGGATGAGAAATATATTGAATACTATAAAGAAAATTTTATGTGATTTGAGAGATACAATTATTTTATTATATTGGGACCTAAATGTAAGGATTATCAATTCATTTGTGTCCTAAGACTAACTATTTGAAGGGTGATAGTAAAAATATACTACAATAATAATGTAGAAATAATATGATGTACTATACACTAGGAAATTGTTACTATTTTAATTTATACATATGATAATTTTGACATGAATGGAACAAATTGAATTCTAATTGATTTCTAAACATCATTGAATGATAAATATGGTATTTTATTTATTCTATAGGTGTCAATGAAATAATGGTGTATATTTTAAAAAGGGGACTACTAAATTTTTTTATTATATAAAGAATGGTAATTTTGAAATCGAATGAAAAGGAGTTGGTAAGAAGTTAGTTAATGAATTAAATGTAATGTATTCTCCTCAAAATTCACCACCCACAATCTAGTGATTAAAATGTAAGGAGTATTGGAATTAATATAACTAGTTCTCTCACATAGAGTATAATGATGATGATCAACATCAACAATATATAAATCCTATAAACAAAGGAAAATATCATGTGATCACTATTGGTGATTTGATGTATACAATGATGTGGTGAAAGGTACAATTATTATCCACTATATAACTACTAATAAAATTTTAAATATAGTTCTACCCAAAAATTTATATCTAAATAATTAACTAATGATATCAAAATTCCACTCCAATGATTAGATGTATAATTATTATAAAAATTCCCTAGTGGTACGGTAATCACATCTCATGTCTATAATTTTTTCTCATAGATGTTTGTGGTAATTTTCTTCTTATATAACATTTTATTCTCTTACTTCTTAAATTTGATGTCTTTTTACAATTGGAATAGAGTTTTTACATAATTCCAATATCAATTGAGATGGAAGGGTTGTCAAGTTTGATATTCTAAGCCATCATATAATCGTTTATTAGTGTGATAATGAATATTAACACCAGAAGGAAATAAAATCCATTACATGGGTCTTTATTCATATTCAAAAGTAATTTTTATATCAAATTAATGGAAAGAAGAATTCCATCAATGATATTATTATTATGTGGGAGTATGTTTATGTTTTTCTAGAAGAAGTTTCTGGTTTTACACCGAATCCTGATGTTGAGGTATAAATAGAAATCATGCATGATTCTATCCATATTTTATAAAATCCTTATAGAATATCCCACCATGAATTTCATGAATGGAAAAGAGAAACTCCTAGATAATTTTGAAGTATTATTCATTTAGCTATATTAATCACCTTATGGTAGACCTATTATTTTTATAAATAATAAACATGGAACATTTTGAATTTACATGGATTATTAAAACCATAAAAATATGGAAACTACGAACATGTATTGTATACCTCATATTGATGATTTTTTGATCAACTTCAGGGATCACAAAACGTCTCTAATATTGACCTCCATTCTGGATGTCATCACATAATGATTAAGAAGGTTGATAGAGACAAGAAAAAATTCAATCCAATTAATGGACACTATGAAGTTATAGTTATTCCATATTGTCTTATTAATTCTTCTAAAATATTTATGGTTTTAATGAAATTATAATTAAGATATTTCCCTGATCATTTATTGGTAGTCCATATAGATGATATCATTATACACTCATAAAGAAAGGAAGAGGATAGAGAAAATTAAAGAATTTTGTGAATGATCCTGAAGAAATTAAATCATTATAGAAAATTTATCTTCTGTGATTTTATATATTGGAATGCTTCATCCAAGTGTTATATAATCTCATGCGAGGGTATATTAGTAGATGCATCAATGAAAAAATACATTGAACATTGGCCTATACCAAACACCATTCCTGAGATCTATATTTTTTTTATGGATTAGAAAAATAATTTGGTGATAATTTTTAAGAACTATCTAGTCTACTCACCATGTTAATTAGGAAGAAATCCTTGTTCAAGAGGATAGGTAAAATAAAAAAAAATTAACTAAATAAAAGGTTATTCTCCATACCTATGAATAGATTACCCAAAAGTGTTAAAGGGTATATAATATATATTCATTAATCATTGAAGTTACTAGTATTAAAATTAATTAATAATTACATTTTGACATTTTTTGACATATGCGAGTTGATGTTTCAAGAGACAAATTACTCAAAAATTATTTGGAGTCAACCATTGTAATTTATGAATTAAATATTTAGAGTAATTATCATTACTGATAAAGGTGTCATATATATATATATTAATGTTTTTACATTATATATTAACTCATAGTGAACTAAATATAATCCAAAGAGGATAGTTGGAGGTGAATAAATATTATTACAACTCAATAAATTACCACACTAGGAAATAGAAAAAGGTTACAGATTCTCTGAGTCAATATGATCATGTTATCACATATTCACTGAGAATCACAAAAGATTCAATATTTTTGAATTTCACATGATGGATCTTGAAATAATGATGTATTAAAAGAAATATTTCCTTTCACAATAAGTATATAACCGTCTATCCAAATGAATAATGAATAGGCATTTAGGGAAGATGGGAAGATATAGGAAGAATAGATGAAATTTACAAAAATTTATTATTCATTTTGATAGAATGATATATTTTAGTAAACGTTTATGTGTTTCATCCATATCTAATTTAAAAAGGTAGTAATTGGATGGGGCCCAATATTCATCATTCTCTATAAATCCTAAAATAATGATGATTTATAATTATCCAAAAGAGTATTTTTGGTGGAAAATCATGAAGGGATATATTTATGAGTATGTGTCTTGTTTTATAGTGTATTTGTAGATCATTTTTGAGAGACAAAAATCTAATGGGATGTTATATCCATAACCCAATAAATAATTTAAATGGGATAATTCCACCATTAAATTTTCGTCGAGACACTCTATAACATATAAGGAACATAATGATATATGAGTTATAGATCATATCCATACAATGCAATCACACATCATTTTCCAAAATATAATACATCAATCATTATTAGATTTAAAAAATATTATCTATGAATGTGAACATGTTTCATGGAGTACAATATTTTATTATATTTGATCTAGATCTGAGGTTCCCCCCAATGTTCTAGAGAAGTGTTTATCATGCTATTGATAATTTGTTGAGTCTCTCTATGACATATCATCATTAGTTAGATGGTCCACCTAAGAGAAAAATTATATCCATAGATTATATTTTGAGATAATTTTCTATGTATTTCAATAGTTTTTTGGATCACCAACATCATATGGTCATATTTTACAAAAAGAATATCATTAAATTGGGAATTTAGATGGATCAATATGAATCCATATATGGAATGACTTATAAAACACCAAAAAACTTAGTTGAATATGGAAGAATAATGAACTTTTGAAATAACGCAAATATTTAAATGAAGGGGAATGTTAGAGTCATTCAATTTCATGTAAACAATGTTTGGGGAAAATGGAAAAGTTATGTTGAAAATCACTAGTTTTAATTGGAGTTCGATGTTCTTGAGAATTTTTTTTCAAATTAAATTTACTTGTAGGAATGTTATGAAATTTATACATACTTCAATGATATAAAAAAGGTATGTTGGACCTTTTGTGATTCCTAATTGTGTAGGTATGCGATGTTATCACTTGGGGATTCCACTAAACTTCTTTCATGATGATGAGATCTTCTATATAACTATCCTGAGAATGTATATACATAATATATATCATAATCTAAACATAGAAGGCATTTCACTAAAACCTGATATTTCATATAATTAAAAACCATTTAAAATAATTTATTATAGAGATAAACTATTATAGAAAAATAATATTCACTAAGTGATAACACATTATAGGAATTATAAATTCTTAGAATTGACATGGGAACCAGACTATGTAATGAAATGGAGATATCCTAATTTATTTTTATCATAATGAAAAATAAATAGGATGAAATTCATTTTTATGGGGAATAGTGTAACACATCAATTTTTTATAATATATTTCTCTATGTATAATTTTTTTCATTTCCCATGTTACATGCAATATGTAGTTTAAGCAAACCACAATATACTATTAAAATACTATCATATGAAAGATATATTCTAGACAGATGATTCAAGGGTATAAATAGAACTATAAAATTTTATAATTTTTTCCTATATATATATATAATTAATTCCTTGGTTATCAATAAGTTATATAAAATAAAAACCATTTGAAAATAAAATATATATATTTGAAAAACATTTTCAATGAATGAATTATTTATTATTATAATAAACTAATTAAGAAATATTTTTGAATGACTAATGATATTTATATATTAAATATTCAATAAATGGTAGTATCATTCATCTAATATTATTACTACATATGGGGTATTTATAAATAAAAATTTTTCATAAAAAGATTACATTTCTAAAATCAGTTTTAATCACATTATGCACAATTTTTTTAACATTAATTTCATTAAAATATATGTACTAAAATGGATAAAATGGATTCCCTATTTTAAATTAAGATGTCAAAATTTGGTAATTTGTTTTATCATTATCGTGTGTTATAAATAGTTACCATGATAAAATTTATCATCTTTCTAAATTCTAAATATGGGTTCTCTTGTTTAAAAATAAGTGTTAATGTCATGATGTTTCATATAAACTCATATTTTAAAATTTTAATTAGTCCCTTATAAAATATTTCAGTAAATATAATTTTTATGTGATATTTTTTAATGAAAATGTTATATATATTATTTATAGGAAAGAATAAACGAAATTTTCACTATATTTGTTTTAAATATTTATTAAGTGCCAACATAGGAACAAAATCATGTTTTCAATTTATCTAAATATCAATTTTTAGAATAATGAAATTATTTTATGGATTAATTTTTTTTATAATTTTTATTATTTATGTGGTTGCCTTATATTCATATATAATGTCGATAAAGAATATAATCAATTAATGGGAAAATAAAACATATCATTTAAAAATGATAAATGAAATATAATTTGTGCTACTGATATTGATGAAAATAATATTTTATATAAAATAACCTATTAGATATGTTTAAGATAAATATATTCAAATATTTTCTTTTTCACGGTTTGTTTTAAATAAAATTAATTGAATTGTTATAAAATTGGAATTAATAATGATATGAAATAAATAATATTTTATAAAATGATTTGAGATTCCGAAAAAAAAATTCATTATCCATATAATTAAAATATGGTTAATGAAATAATCCATTGACCAATTTCGAATCACTATTCAACTTACAGTAACATTTATAACCATATACTGATAAAATATTTCTTACTGCGGTTATGGTCCAAAATAACGAACAAATGGATCAATCAATAATATATAGCCTAGATGACATATAAACCTATATAAAATTATTTTTATGGGGTCATTTATACTATATAAACATTTTAGTTGAATTCATATCCATTCATAAGAATTTTATTCTAGAATATCTTTATTATATTTTAATAGTTTATGATATTACATGGGTATCCTCTCTCTTATAATATGGAACACCTTGTTCCCCTTCCTTAAAACACATTGAGCAATCTGGCACAAAAATACACCAAATTGATACCTTCTAAAAAACCATATACACATTATATATTTTATGGTCTTCCCAAAATACCCTACATATGGCCATTATAAAAATATATAAAGTAGCTCTTTCAATGAAATTATGATCACTATGACCAATTTCATTACTTTTACATCTTCTTTACCAATTCTAAGTCTATCTTATCTATAATAAAATATTATCACAAATATCATATATAAAATTAAAAATTACAATGATTATAAAATCATCATTATCAACCCTATACCCATCAAATTGAAGGTGAATGTATCTCTTTTGTGTATGTACGACTTACCATCTCCATGAAGAGATACAATTATTTTTTACAACACCATATTTATTTCATGGTTCTTATGATTTAAATATTTTTTATATATGTTTCTTGTAGAATAATTATAATTTTAGAATTATAATATCACATCTACCTTGTTAACTTCCAATCCATTTTTATATAATAACGTTGCTCGTGCATACTCGTGGACTAACACCTCCCTTAGGTAATGTGATTCGTTGTTAATTTCAACATTATAAGGATTGTAATATTAATATATATAATAAATATGTATTATATTTAACATATAATAATGATTCTATACCGGTGAATTAATATTTACCTTTCTTTCATTTAATCCATCGAAGAATGAAAATATTGTTCGGGCATACATATGGTATGTTGTCTCTTTAAATGGTGTAATTAATTTTTCTATATTTGCATATTTGGATGACTCTAAAAATGATTATAATTAATATATATTTATTAATATCATAATTAAAATTGTTTATATCATTGAAACATGAAGTTAGTAAAAAGACCAAGACTACCGAAACAAAACATACATGAAAAATGAAGTAGATATCACATGAAATATTTTCCGTAATTTTTTTTAATTAATTGATGATAAATTTTTTAAGTAAAATATATATGTAATGATATATATGATAGTGGTTATATAATATATTTATAACAAATCAATATTTATTATACTTGAGTTTCAAATGCATATGATGGATGTCAGACCCGACGTAATGGAATTTCATATCACTTTTATTTTATGTTAGACACAAGCCATATTAACCACATGTTTCATCTATGTGGTGAATATAAAAACAATGAAATTTAATTAGGGTTTATATTAATAATATTATTTGTATTTTCATATACATAATGGGTTATTTATTTCATGGGTCATATAATTACAATGTCACCACTGAGACAAGGATTTTATGTTAAAATATCATTGATTATTGGAATTGTTTGTGGTTATGTTTTTTATTTTTAAATTTTATGATCTATTACTCATAAAATTCAGTACTCTTATTTTCTGCATGTTATTTATTTATAATAAATATTTTCCTTTAATATTGAGGACATTATGAACTAAGGAGACCATGTGAAAATTGTAAAATAAAACTATCATTATTTCTCCCATTGGTCAAAAACATTTTTCTTTCTTACAAATATTCCATATATATGTTTTCATGAATATTATTTAGAATTATTACAAGATTGTTTAATTCATCTTTACAAACATTTTAATTATAAGAGAAAAATTAATTGTAATCTCATTATAGTTTTCTGAATGAGGTATACTTTGAATTATTATAGAAAATTGAAAATAATATTTTATATTTGCTGTTTCAAAAAGAATGAAATAAACCACACTCATGACTATTAAATACTATAAATAATCTTTTATATGATTTAATTTATATTTGAACAATAAAATATTTTAAATTTACTTAATTTGTTATTTTTAATAATTTAATTTCAAATAGGAATGGATATTTTACACATTAATGTTTTAATGATATTGTAATGATATTTCTATTCATGAAGTAAAACCAAAAAAAATGATTTAAATTAATCATTACAAGGGAGAAATACAAGTATACCATCATTATTCTTTCATTGGATTTTTTATTTTTATGATAATAATAAATTTTTTAAGACTATTCCTTTTCAAAATGTTATACTATGATGAAATGTTTATGAAACCAATTTCATTTACACAATTGATGCTATGATGTAATTCATATGAAAAAAATTTCTCTAATTGTAATTAATGTGAAGAATCCTTTAAGATATTGTGTAACTAGTCTTTATGATTTTCATAATGTGATCAGTGGGTCTAAAATTAAATTTCCCTCTAATGAATTTGCAAGTAATTGATATATCTTAAGATAAAAAAATTAGAATTTTGAGGGATAATTGTTCAGTAAGGGATCATGTCTTCTATAATAATAATGGTAGTAATCCCTGATTACTAATATTGTCTAGGGAGGGAACCCAATCAACTATTATATTCATTGAAGTGAGCTATAACCATTATGAATTTTTTTTTCTATTCTTACAAATATTCTAATAACTCAATCCTTATAATAATGTATTTCTATCATGACTTGTGTTATTTGATTCATATGTGATATTTGAATTATGAGCTTCCAAATATTATGAAATAAAAAATTGTTTTCATCTATGATATACAGTTAAAATTTTAAATTTTCTTTCTCAAGTTATCATTCCTTTATGGTTATTTAATTTTCAAGTGATCATTGATATCTCACATGTTTTCAATTAATAAGAATCTATGCTTACTAATTTAATAATATATTTTACAAAAGGAAATGAAGAATATTTTTATGTATGATATGTGGATGAATTTTTCAACATATGATGATTTTAGTGGTACATTATGATATAAACTTACAATTTTTTTGTATCCATGTTTTTAATGATACTTGATTGATTCCATTATGGAATGGATCATTATGTTATTTATTTATTTTTCATAAAAAATATGTAAAATATAGGTGAGAAAAGTATATACTACTATATAATAATTATACAATTGAGTTAACCTTGATATTGTTTTTTATTCTATACCATCATGTGATCTTTCTTATCTTATGATCGATTTACTGCATTCAATTCTATTTTTCTTATGTCACATATATCATACTATTGTTATTTAGTTCTAATATTTCTATCATTTATTGATACTTATTATTTCATTTTTAGTCACTACACACTAACACCTTCTCAGGGAATCAATGTTACTTTTAACTATAATATTTTTTAACATAAAATAACTAAATATTTTGATTGTATCAAATAAAAAATAGTTATATTCAATAGAACCACAATCTTCATGTTTTTATTTTCATTTTAATTAGAAATTATACAAACTAAAATTTACAAAATTTAATATTTTATCAAAATTTATATTACTTTTTTTTCTTTCTCAATTATAAGATAACAATGTTTTTGGATCATTCTTATAACACATTTTTTGATGTTGTTTTTTAACTTAAATTTTTTTCAAGCCTTATCCCAGCAATTTCCACATTTAGAATTTAAATTTGGAGAATACATATTGGCTCCACGAGATTTTTTAAAATTTAGAAAATAGTTTTATCTAAATGATGAAAAAGATGTGTATAATTTTATGTATTTAATATATTAAACATTGATGAAGAAATATTATTATTTATTAAATTCATATTAAAAATTTAAATTAATAAAAAATCATTTTTAATCAATGAAAAACTCATGAATTAAAATGATATATCATAATTAAAAAAAGAACTAGGGCACGGAAATTTTTCATTATATAACCATTGAAGTCATACAAAATACCGATATTGATAATATTAAAATATAAATTATTTTTAATTTTCAAAATTCATTCCAAATAAACTTCATTTATTAAAAAAAATATGTTCTATAAAAAATATCGTAGATAACCACTTTTCAACTATAGCAACAAAATGCACACTTCCTCCAAATATCCTCATGGATTCTATATGTGAACTCCAAATATAAATTAATATTCTCAATACATCATACAATAAATTGTAAGAATTAATTCTGGAAAATCATTCTACGAAATATATGGATAGTTACTATAAAATCATGTACATTCATATAATTACTTGAAATTTATTAAAAGTTTATATAGAGCTATACCATCTTCTTCTGTATATATTCATCAGCTTTATCACTCTAACCCTTCTTATGATTCTAATATATAATGCAAACCTCTTATGTACATGATATTAAATTTAGTAATAACACATTTAAAATGACATGTTATAAGGTTTCCCTTAATATATTTCCATTTACAAGTTCTATGGGTTTGATGTTTTTATGCAATGAATTTGTTTTAAAAAATTAAATTTCATTATTTTTATTATTATTTGTAGTTTATGATACATAGAAATTATATTTGATTAAATTTATTTATATTTTAATTATTTTAATATTTTTAATTATTTTAATTTATTAGTTTTACTGGTGTTTCTTGAGTTTTCATTATTTTATATGAGTTAAAAATTATTAGTTTTCTATATTTTATTTTTTATGTTTTTGATGGGAGGAATTATTATTATTTGTATCCTAAATTATTATCAATTTATTTGAGGATTTATTAATGAAATATTTATTAATAAATCCTTTTCTTATAATCTATATATAATTAATCCTGTTCTTTTTAATATAATATTAACGTGCAAATTTTTTATTTGTAACAATTGTTTTATGAAGAAATATTCTACAGGATAACATATATCTTTATCCAATTTATTTTTTCATATCAAAACATAAATTTTAGTTTTTATTGGATTATGTTATTTATAGAATTTTTATGCTAGTGTTTTTTCTACTTTTTAATCACCATATGTTTCTACTATATGAATTAAATATGTTCATGATAAATTTTTATAAAATGTGATATGTTTTATTTCTTTTTATTAATTTTTAATATAATTAATATTGATAAAATAAATGGTTTTTTGTGTAGTATTTTAATATTTGAATATGTAATTTCAAAAAAATGAATCAGATTTGTTTATATAATGGAGCATGGAAAATACTATTTTATATATTTTTTATTTAGTTATTACATTTAATATTTTATAATTTTTAAATGGAATATTTTATCTATAATCCTGTTTGATTTTTAATATGGAATTGTGGTTGAAAATTATAATTTTCTTCTTCACTATTTTTTTATAAAATATTGGCTATATAATTTATTATGTTTTTTAGTTAATTTTGAAAAATCTACTCAAGAATTAATGCAATTATGATCTATAGCTGGGGGTTGGTGAGGGTGAATTTCTAAATGAAATGGAATAATGTATTAATACATATTATATTATGATTTTTATAATAGAAAAATAATTTGAATAAAAATAATAATGAGAAATAAAAAATAGAACACATATTGTGTATATATATTATTATTAATTTTTTTATTATAATTTGACAATTCACATTTTCATTTATAGATTTTACAAATAATTACTACATATGGGTATATTCACTATAACTAGTCATAATTGTGTAGTTTCACTAAAAAATTATCTATCTACAGTCAAATGAATTTAAATATATTCCATTGTTTTTAACAAAAATAATATCCTTTGAATATAAATCCATATATATTTTATTATCATTATTTTTATTTAACATATCACTTTTAAACCTAAAATTTCCATCAAATTCCACTAATATAATATATTATGATAAATAATTATATTAATAAATTAATATAAAAAATATTAAATCTTTTTATTTAATAATATCAAATACAATTCATGAGATTATACTTTTTTATTACAAATAATTTTCTTTGGTTTTTAAGCATTTTTAATTGAAATTAATATTACTATAGTAAAATGTTTATGAATATAAATATTAAATACATATTTTGATTTATTATGTAAAAGAACTATAAGAAATCAAAATAAATAATAAATATTTTTTATATTTTTTGACAATTAATATAAATGAATAACATAATTTGTTATTTAATAATTTTGATTAAATAAATTTAAATATAACATTATTATATTATAATATAAAATTAAATTAAATTAAACATTATTTTTTATTCCAAATTTTTATTGAAATTGAAATTTATAAAATTATAGATTAAAATAAATGAAAAATAACCAAAACTAAAAATAAAATTTCATTACAATAAATATTAAAAATTAATGAATCACTACCATAAATGATTCATTAAAACATTATAGAGTGTAATAATTAAATCCTTTAGTTTAATTCATCTATCTTGACTAAGAATTTATTGAATAAAAATATGGTTTTCTACTACCATTTTTGTTGTTGTGGTTGGTGCTTCCAAAAAAAATATAATTTCTATATTCCAATCATGTTAATAATTAATTATTATACTATTTATCATAATATATATATACATTATGTCATGTATTATAGATTTTCTCTGAAAAAATTTATATCTTTTGTTGATTTGGAAACACGATTTTAAACTCCATTGAATGTTCCCAAACATTTCCACAACTCGTTTGATTTATTGAAAAATACATCCTCCCATCACTAAGATTGTCAATAAAATGTGAAATGGTAATCCAAATTCAATATTTGTTATCATATAAATATTATATTATATCATATCATTTTATATGGATAAAATAATGAGATGGAGAAGTCATAAATTGAGTGAGATAAAAAATTAGACGACTTTAGCACATTTCTCCAATATTGGTAAATCAGAATCTAAAATATACAATATATAGATTCTTATTTATGAGGTCCATTATATTGTAATGTTTATGCTATAGGATATTATTTCTTCTTCCACATTATTCTATCTATGATTATGATTTTTAACCATGCCTTGTACACGGTGGAAACCAATCGACATTAGTGTAAAACATCGGTGTTGGGAACATTCATTTTAACTAGGCCACTTCCTACTACATCTTGGGTGTTATGAATATGATCAATTAAGTGTTCCCCAGAAAACATGCCATGATGTAATAATGGATGAATGTTTTGTTTCATTTATGTGTGGTCCAAAAGAACTTATCATGTTTTTTGAAATGTTTATTCCATTATAGTAGTTTATAAATATTTTATATGTGGATATTTTATTTTCCTTCACTCTTATAGGATCCCATGATATTGGTTTTGGAATTCATTCCTTTTTATAAAATATATATAATTAAGAGAAAGGTATCATTAATAATATATTGTAAAAATATAATTAAAAACATAGTTATAAATTCAGGGAGAGTTTATAGTCAATATCATCATATGCCATAACTTATTTATTGAATGTGGTGATCATACTGTAAAATTTTAACAACAATATAATGGAAATGAAAATGATTCACTCAATATCATCAATAATACAAATATATATTTTGTTATTTATTATTAGAAAAAAAATAATCATCAAAATAATTATGATATGTATTGTCCCAATCGTGACCAATAACTTAGATCACCAAGATATATTATCCATGATTAAATTCGTCATTTTGTTTTTGATAATAAAATTCTATGATCATATTTTATATATTCACCATATGATGTATACTCTTTATTTTTCATGAAGATAAACTTTTAAAAAACCATTATATAAAGAATTAAAATATAATTAAAGCTAAAAATCTATATGTGTATGATCAGAAGATCATAAAATAACAATATGTTTGGTTTTATCCTTAATAGACATCATCATGTATTCAAAAAATAATGATATACAATAAATAATTAATATTTAAATTGGAAAATTATAAAATATATATTAAATTTGTGATAATAATAAAAATAACCACATTATGAAAATATTAATGACTGATTTATATAATGGTAATTCATTGATTACTGTATAATAAATAAGTACTCATTTTTTTGGGAAGTCAATTTACACATCAAAAATAAATTTTCTTAAAAATGGTTTTTATATATTCTTTTGAGATAATATTATAATTAATTTATAACTGTATTAGAAATTGATTTTTTCAAAAAGGATATATTTTTGGAAATAATGATATCAAATTTAGATTAATGGTTAATTTTGGGATTTTTTTAAAATGATTGAATTTTCAGGGAATATGAAAAATACTAATTTAAGTAAAACTATAATTTTTTCCATTGAAAATTAATAGAATTAATAGAATTTACTAATATAGTAAATTATTTATCATTTAATTAGATATAATAAAGTTAATTACATATGAATGTTCATTATACTTGGTTTTGGTATGAATTAATTTTATAGATTAAAAACTATTTTAAAAATCTATTTCATGATTCATTTTATGTATTTCAATTAAAATTTAATTCTACCACGTATATAAATTGAATCATGAAAAGTTTATTCATGATTTTTAATCTGGTAGTTTTTATTTGTTAAATAGTTCCACTTTTTCTCTTTTCATAATTAATGGTATCTATGGTAAATACTTTTCACCATCTTCAGGGTAAATCAATAAATGATGGTCAAAATAATGTCCCAAGTGTAAAATCCCTACCCAAATGCCACAAAAATAGATTCCATGATCCAGTTCTCCACATAACCTATGCCACACACCTTCAATGAAATTTTTTTTCAACTAGTAGTGACGTTTATGATGGAGATATGAGGAGGTTGTACCCACATATCAGAGTGTGAAACAATAATATAAATAATCAAGAATCAAATAAACCAGATTACATATAAAGGATGAATAAATTTAAAAATTATGTAATTTTAAAAGGTGTGATATAAATAATTGAAATGATTTATCATATATAGATCATTAATCACCCATTGGGACAATCACATATACAAAAAAATATTGAAAAATAAATATATCCGGATATACTTACATATCTATGATTAATTTAATTGGATTTTCCTTGTTTTATTTTGAGAATTTTTCTATGATAACTTTGAGACCAAGCGCCAAGATGATGTGCGATTCATAGGGCCTGTGTTTCCAGAATAGTCCGTCGAAAAATGTTATGTTTTTAAATAGCGTGCTTGAAAGTTTTCCTAAAAAATGTGTAATAAACCTTATATAGGTTCCCATAGTATGAATATGAGTGCACCGTTGTAATTATAATGGCAGGTTTACCCTTGGTGCGATTTAACATCAGTCAGTGCGAGCCTCCAGTGAGAAAACCTGAAAATGGAATAATCGTAAATAAAATAATTAAATTTATTTATTTCATTTTTCAAATCCTTATAACCCATGAAAAATTACTTAGATTGAAAAATGTGAGACCATTGTTGAGGTCATGAGGGAGTTCTTTCCATAGGCAGATCATAACAATAGCCGTTGCGGGCCAACTATGGAAAGTAGTTGTTGCAATGTGAACATAAATAAAATTATTAAATAAAATTATTTTATTTTTAAAATCCTTATAAATCATAAATGGTAACTCATATTGGAAATCCTAGAGTACTGTTGAATTCACTAGGGTGTTCCATCCTTAGGCAGAGTCTAACTTCGACCGACGCATGTCGAGGGTAAAAGTAAATTTTTGGGCATTTTAATGAAAAAAAAATTAACATAGGAAAGTTTATTTTATTCAAAAATGTTTAGATTAAATTAAATGTCAAGACTACTATTTCAATTCATAAATGAAACAATATACCACGGTAGAAAATCAAGTGTAACAAAAACATTGTTTCATTTCATAAATGAAAAAACGTAACGACACAGAGACTCAGCTTAACCAAAATGCTGAAACATGCTTCCTCAATTAAGTTGAATAATAGAGATATGATATCAGGGGTGTATCCTGGAGTACACTATGAAGACTTGAAGGAAATTCAATGGAGAATGACGAGCTATGACGAATGAATAATGACGACCAATCAATGAATGGATTCAGATCAGTCATCAGTGAATTGACGAACGATGAATGATAGGTTAACCCTTCATCAGCAATCGATCCAAACCTAGAAAAGGTATTATTTATATGTGTTTAACATTCCCCCATTCTTCTTTTCTAAACAATTAAAGTAGGTCAATTCACTTACAAATTGACCCGCGGTTTGATCATATTTGTGGGAATGGGATTTTGAATATGGGGAGTTATGGGAAGATGGATTCACATTTTATTTATCCTTCATTAAACTCCGTACAATGACAGACCACTTCGATATGAAAAAAGGTCATGGTCTATCCTTTTTATGTTCCATGTGAATCATGGCTGGTCCAAACCAGTTTTCCAGTACAGGCCGAGTCGGAGGGCTAATCGGGCCGCTAGGCGGCCCAACATGATAGAAACCGACCAACCACCGTGGGCCAGGCCAGAGGAAGGGGATGGGGACGCTGGGTGGCACGATTAGCTAGACCCTGCACCAAATGGGTCTGGACATTTGGGCCAGGCTGAACCAGGTCGGCACAGACCCAAACAGGTTAGGTCGGGTTGGTATAGAGATGATCAGGTCTTGTCGGGTCCTCCAAACGTAGTCAAGTCGTCCTGACTGGATCAAACCAGCCCCATTCTCGATCGACCCCTTTTCACTAAAAGACTCATTACATTTAGACTGTACGTCTGATTGATGATTTTTTTCTTGAGTTGGTAGCCTCATGACATGGATTTCTTTTTGGTATACAATAATCGGACTCTCCTAGAATCAAAAATTCTATGGGCAAAAATCATGTGGCTAGTTATGATGAGAAGGAAGTGACAAGTGAACCTCAAAGACCCTGAAGATGAGTGGACCTTAGTGGCCCAGTAGAACTTAGTGAAAAGTGGACCTTAGTGGCTCAATAGCCGAGCGTACCATAGTGGCCTACTAGACGAGTGGACATTAGTGGCCCAACTGACCTCAGTGACAAGGGTACCTCAATGACCCAACAGACCTCAGTGACTAGAGAACCTCAGTTTCCCAGCAGACAAGTGGAATTCAGTTTCCCAATAGAACTTAGTGACGAGTGACCTCTGTGGACTATTAGAACACAATGACGAACAAACCATAGTGGCCCAGTAGGCTATAATGACTCACTGGGTATGATTCCCTCACCACTACAATATGTTTAACATTATGGATGATACTTTTTCTATATATACATTAGGTTATACCTCTGTGAGTTTTCCACTACATCATGTGTACTTTTCTTTGTGGTTTTTCATCCCTACTAAGTATTTTTTTACTCAAACCTACATAATATTTTCCCATAGTTGTCATGTCTTTTGAAGATGACTGATGTTTTGATAGAGTCATTGGTGGTCTTGGACCAGGCACTGCCCAGAGAGATTGAACAAGGGAGGCGTACTCTTATGACTTCAGGCATCGAATCTTCACCTACAATTCAGGTATAGTTTTTCTGAGTACGTGTTTCCAAATAATTTTTTACCCTCTTGTTTATAGCTAATATTTTTTTGGGATTGTATTTTGGCTCGTTACCTTTTATCTTGTAATATTGACTCTCATTGGTTGTCTCAGTAGCACACATGACTTCAATTTTAGTATTGTGGGTTGGGATTGTGAGTGTGTTTCTGTATAGGTACTTGAAAAATGCCTCCCACTTGCAGGATCATGCCTTTGGCACATGTTGCCAGCCCCTGTCCTTAGGAAGGCCAGCTTAGGGTAGTCACGACATGGACCACATGGGATGATTCGTGACTAATTAGTATTAGAGGAGGGCAGTTATACCTTAAGAACCCATAACATATGAGTTTCGTTTGGGGAAATAATATTAAGTGTTTTGAGTTTAGATTTCATGCAAGAGAATCTAGTGTTGCGGTTGCAACCGACATATCCATACTACAAGACCTTGAATTATGTTTTTTGACTTGGTAAATGAAAACACTAGTTGTACGGAGAAAAAATATGGTACATGCATCGTATAGGAAAGAGCTATGTTTTATATCAACTTCTTTTGTCACCTCACCAGGTATAATATATTGATCATGGTGAATCTTATTTTCTATCAAGATGCTTCCATGTAAATATCCAGCAAGGATTCCAATTGATGATAATGAGGATGATATGAGAGGTGAGGAGATGGGTACAGGGGATTGTACCATATACAACACTACCAAGTGGTGTACCAGGCATACCACCACTTGTGGAGCTGCACATGGTACTCATAGTACCAGTGGATGATATGTGTTGGCAGAGAGAACATCATGAGTTTCAACGATAGAGACCCCTTAGGTTCTAAGATAAGACCGAGTAACATGCGACTAAGGACTGTATTAAGATGGCGATCTAGTTTTTTTCCCTATCACAACACCATTAGATCGAATGGTAGTCCTGGTATTTAGCCTTCTACATGGCTCAGTAAGGCGATGACGGAGTTTAGATTAATATATCTCATGACAAGGTGACTCTTCCGTGGATAGATCTTGACTAAATTTCTTAGAGAAGGAGGATATCACCATAAAATATAAGGGCTTGGTGTTCCAATGTTCTTCGAAGGCTTCAGTAGGATGACAAGATTGGAAATTCATATTCATCGAAGAATATAGACCTTTCCAAGCACTCAATGAATATGATACGACTAGTGCTTTAGGAATCAGACCTCTAAGCGAGGAGCGTTTAGGGATATCTAATACAACACCATTTTTCTATTCATTCCTACTTATTCTATATTTATAGAGAGAACCATTATGGTTGAAATTCCTTAGGCTGAGCAAATACAGCCAGTGAATGTTTGTAATTGGCTGGAAGGAAGCCAATGTTAGTCTAAGAGACATGGAATTGTGAGAAATTATGAGAATATTTCCCATGATACATTATCTATAGCTCCAAGATCATAGGGTTAGACCATTAGGCCAAGGAATAGGTAATTCATTTCAAAGGATGGAAGCATTCAACTTTCTTGAGATTTTCCAACTGTTTAGGCTGACTACGAAATGGTTGATGGGATACTGAGGTAGAGAAAGTGACATGAACATATGAATCTACTGGGTGGAAGGTGTGAAAGATGATTTGGAAGAGAAGTAGGAGGTGGTACACATTTCCACATTTTACAACCACTTCCCTAATGTGGTCCACATTAGGCTCAAAGAGATGGAGTATAGTGTGAGGTAGTAGCTGTATGCGGTGAAGGAATATGACCCAAGGTCTCCCGGAATGATATGATGTAAGATATGTTTCTACTCTTAGATTTTGTATTAATATGAACTGGTGAAAAACGTTAAAAAAAATTTAAATACTTTTCAGGACCAAAGGTTTCTGGTTAAACCTTTGACTTGACTCTTATGTTTAGAGATACATTTGGGAGGAGACTCAATAATCACACTTATGTTGACGGTGTGATCTGACCCTAAAGGAGAGAGTTTTTCTTGGAACCTCTTGGTGAAATCATCGAGGCCTTATGACGATGGTTTGGGTAATGACTGGTCATCCACAGTTCATGCTCATATTGAATATTTTAGGTAAAAAGATTCCATATATCTGCAACGTTCAAATGGGGTTTCCATGGTCAGGGAAAAAGGAATCCTAGGAAGCACGGGATAAACTCGTCCATAAGAGGGTTCAGTTGATCACTCTTGAGTTAGCTTGAATTACCCTCATGGAAGTGGATGTTTGGAGTATTTAGTTCCCAATAGTAGTTGTGGAGTACAAGAACTTCTTTCTATGAATATGTTTCTAGGATTACCTCCTCATAAAGGGATGTACATCTGTATCATTATACACCCTAATATGGGACTGATAGCACCATCAGTATATTGGATGGAATTTTTGAAGCATCGCACGATGAGGTTGTAGGTGGAAGACATGTATATTAAGGACATATTAAAACCCATTGCTTGAGGTTATGTGTGGATAACTGGAACATTAACCATGTTTCATTGGAGTATGAATATCCAGTACCAAATTGTCAATGAACACATCAATCAGTTTAAAGGGTTATCCTTTTGTGGGGAATGAATGGTGCCCATATGATTTATAGAATTTAATTCAGATTTTGATGAGAAAATAGATCTTCTGGTTCCTATAAGAGGGAGTCGAGTACATAGTGTTCTATGATACATGCGATACTAGACTTGGTTGTGTACTGGTGAGAAGGAATGTGTTAATTTCCTATGGTTTTCATCATTTGAGACCACATGAGAAGAACTACACTACCCAAAATCTTGATTTGGTAGTGGTAGTATTCGCATTGAAGATGTGGCAACAATACCTTATGGGAGAATTATTTAGAGTCTACTATAACCACAAATGTCTCAAGTAAATCTTCTCTCATAAGGATTTGAAATTTAGATGGAGATGATGGTTGGAGTTCCTCCATGACTATGTCTTTGATGTAGTCTATACACCTATTAAGGGAAACATGGTAGCAGATGTTCTCAATAGGAGATCTATTTCGTAGTTCATGAAAGTGGAAATAGAGTTGTTAGCATCGTTATAGTTATCATTCAAGGATAAAGAGGATGTTTTTTAACTTTAATTGGTGTCTATTACCCCTCCACTCTTTATGTGAGTCAGAGAGGCACAACTCAATGATATCGGATGTGAGTCTTTAAGTGCTCAGTTTCCTATAGAGAATACCCCTAATTAATATTCAAATGGTGGGGAGCACATACTTCCCTTAAATGAATTCACATTAGTAGATGTGGATGCCTAGAGTGACAAGATTCATTAGGATATGCATATGGGTTTCAAGGAGGACACCTCAGATGATGGAACATGTTGAAGATGGGCTTACCTGTTGATATAAAATATGACTTATTGTTTAATTATTTTCATGGTTTGTCAACACACTATGTCATTCCTCTATCCTTCTAAGGGGTTTCTCTTTTCTTCCTTGGTGTTCAATGAATGGAGTGAGAAAGGATATTGATGGGATTTACAGTGGAGTTATCATATACATCTAGGGGAAATAATACCAATTGGGTGATCGTTGACTAACTCACAATGTCAGCTAATTTTTAGCTTTTGGGAAACAATGTCTTATAGAGATCTTGGTATGCCTATGCATTCAAGAGACAGTTCAACTCCATAGAGTCCAATCAACATAGTCTCATATAAAGGTTCTCAATTTTCATACCAATTGTAGAAGGGGTTGCAGGAGGTGTTTGGGACTCAATTGCTCCTGAGAACAACATTCCACCCACAAACAGATGACTAGATAGAGCATACCATTCAGGTCCTAGAAGACATGCTACATGCTTACATCCATGATTTTTTCTACAATTGGTAGGATCACCTATCTCTGTTGGAGTATGAGTATAACAACAGCTATAACTCCACCATCAGTATTTCACCATTCAAGGCCATGTATAGGTGACACTATTGGTCTCCTCTATTCTATACTAACCCTAGAGGGTCAGCTATAATGAGACCAGAGATGGTTCAGGCTACTATAAAGAAGGTTCAGTTCAATTAGGATTCTATGAAGACTTCAACGATTTGTTAGAAGTCTTATACTGGTATGAAACAGAGACCCTTGGAGTTTGAGGAGGGTGACCATGGGTTTCTTAGGGTCTCTCCTCGATGTAGGATATAGAGATTTGGATAGGGCGAAAAGTTATATCTAAGGTTCATCAAACTTTTTATGATACTATGTAGATTTGGTGAGGTTTTATATCTCATTGATCTGCATTCACAGTTAGAGAGGGTGCACAATGCCTTCCACATATCCCAGCTTAGAAGATATGTACATGACCCATAACACGTCATTGACTGAGGAAAGATGGAATTTGAAGACGTGGAGACTTTTTTGGAGTTTCTGGTAGAGGTCAATGATCGATAGGATAGTACCCTCCATGGGTGATTGAATCCCCTAATTCAAAATTTCTAGTAGTACATGAATCTCAAGGAGATCACATGGGAGCCGGAGGCTCAGGTTCTTGCTCATACCCTCATCTACTTGGGAATCCCTTATTTCATAGTTAGGATAAATAAAACCTTATGGTGGGGAGAATGTATTTTCATATATTTTCTTGTTATATATTTATAAAATTTATGGAAATTTTTTTAGACCAGCTGTTGAGGCGTCGTGCGATTCCAAGGCCTAGTTTTCCTGGAATTTTCAATCTAAAAATGTTAGGTTTTTAAATAGTGTGTGTATGTTGTTTTCTTGAAAATGAGGAATAACTATTAAATGGGTGCTTTAATTATAAATTCCAGGGAACCATTTCATTCAAGATGGAAGGTTTAACAAAGGTGCGACTTAAATATTTTTAGTGTGGGCCTCTAGTGGGAAAACCCAAAAATGGAATAACCATAAATAAAATAACTAAATAAAATTATTTTATATTTTAAATCCATGTAACACATGAACGGTGACACATATTGAAAAATATGAGTCCACCATTGAGCTCATTGGGACATTTTTTCCTTAGGCAGAGCCTAACATTGGCCGACGTGATCCAACTATGGAAATAAGTTTTTGGGATGTGGTCATAAATAAAATTATTACATAAAATTATTTTAATTTTTCAATCCTTATAAATCATAAAATGTAACTCGGAATTGAATTTTGGGTGTACCGTTGAGCTCATAAGGGTTTGATTTCCATTGGCAGGGCCTAACCATGACCACCACTGGTCGAGGGTAAAAGTTAATTTTTTAGCATTTTTAAGGAAAATAAAAAAAACTTTAGAATGTCATTTTTATTCAAAAAAATGTTTCGCTATAATAAAACATTGAGCCAACCACTTCATATCATAAATGTAATAGTGTCATGACACTGCAACTCGAGCATAATACAAATGATATTTCATTTCTTAAATGAAACAGTGTAACAATGCGATTAATTGGTGTAACAAAAATGATAAAACATGTTTCCCCCATTAAAATAATTAATAGAGATACGTGATTTGTGGAGGATCTTGGTGTTTTCTTTGAATCCATAGAGGAAATTAATTATTGAATGTTGGGTGACGATGAATGATAAATAATGAAAAATCAATTAATGAATTTTTATTACACATCGGTGAATTTAAAAAGGAATAATGAAAGAATCAACCATCTTCAGTGATCGATCCAAACACAGGTGGGGGTTTATTTATAAGTGTTTACCATTCCCACATTCTTCCCTTCTAAATGAATAATGTGGGTCAATTTACTAATAAATTGACTCATAGTTCAACTCTCTATTGGGGAATTGGATTTTTCTTTTTGGGAGTTATGGGAAGATGGATTCACATTTTATTTATTCTTCAGTATACTCTTAACAAGGAAGAATCATGCCATCAAATACAATGGTCATTGTCTATAATTCATGTGTTCCTTGTGATTCCTTATAAATCTCCATTTTCTTTAGATCTTCGTCACATGATGGAAATTGTGTTCCAAGAATGACCGCAGTAGTGGATGAACCCAGGGATGAGGCCGATGGAGACGACAACACCAGGTGAATGACCGCCAACCTGGGATCCAATGGTGGTGGAGGGATAGTCGTGGCCATGTTGGATGCATTGGTGATACATGGTTATGTCCAAGAGGGTGGCAGTAATGTCAAGGTTCACCAGCTCTAAGTCTGGCAGTGGCGGTGGCCGCATGCGGGAGGCAGCATGCGTTGGCAGTGGGTCGTGGCGTGCCACATCTCTAGAGAAGACCCACATTAGAGCCACAAGTAGTGGCAGCAAGCCATGACCAGGGAGGGATGTGGTGGGGCAATAATACATGGTTAGAAGACTATGTGCAGGGAGGCGGCCAACCAAGATGGTTGCATCCGGGGTCAACTGAACCTGTCAACCAGTGTAGGTCGGGCCAGAGGGGGAACCGGGCCTCTGGGCGGCCGAGTAGGATAGAAACATGCCCACCAGCATGGACCTACCGGAGGAATTGGTCCTAGTTTTTTCGGTAGCCTGATGTGCTAGAAACTTGGCCTAATAGGCTTGGACCTTAGGAAGGGATGAACTGGGTCATCTCAGTCCCGACCGACCACTTTTAACTAAAAGACTCATAACATTCAGACTGTGCGTCTGATTGATGATCCATTTACAGCGTTCGGACCCTCCTGACATTGCGGTAATTTTATCATAAAATATGTATAATTTAGTGGATGTTGTGATATTAATAATTACATGAGGAGTAGAATCTTTCAAAAACAAGAACACTAGGAGTGGGAATCCTGTGGTTGGTTGTGATGAGAAGGAAGTGATGAGTGGCCCTCAGTGCCCCAACAAACAAGAAGACATTAGTGGATGAGTAGACCACAATGATGAGTAGATATCAGTGACCCAATAGATGAGAAGACCGTAGTTTCCTATCAAACATTAGTGACGAGCAGACCTTAGTGGCTCAACAGGCCTCAGTGGCGAGCGAACCTGATGACCTACTAGATGAGTGGACCCCAGTGGACCTGCAGATGATCATAACATAGTGGTCCAATAGACCTCAGTGACGAACGATCCTCTATGTCCCAACAGAACACATGGATGAGTGGAACTTAGTGTCCTATCAGGCTGCACTGACTCTTTGGGGATGATTCCCTGAGCTCTACATGATTTTTAGCATTAAGACTAATTGTCTTGCTTTCTATACTATAGGTTATACATGTGTGAATTGTCAACTACTAATTCTATACCTTTTCCAGTATTTTCTCTATGGTTAGGGGTCCCTACAACGTATTATGTTACTCACCCTAGCACAGGCTTCACCCACACATGTCGTGTCTCGTGAGATCAGACAGGTGAGTTGTACACCTATGGCTTCAGGTAGCTAATTTTCACCTACCCTTAGTGTAGGGTTTATTTCAGACATATTTCCAGATACTTCTTTACCCTGTTTTTTAGAGATTATCTTTTATTTGGATTTTATTCTAGCCCTTTTACTTTCATCTTTTATTGTTTAATCTTAGTGGTTGTCTTAGTAGCATGCTTGTGTTCCTTTTTTGTATTGTGGACTATGGTTGTGAGTGTGCCTGTATAAAAGTACTTGTAAAATGCCTCCCATTAGTAGGATAATTCCTTCAACACTAGTCGCTAGCCCATGGACTTTGGGAGGTGGGCTTGGGGTAGTCAAGGAATGAGCCCTAGGGGATGGGTCATGAAACAAGAAATTTTCTACAGCCGATATGAAGAACATTCAAATCATATAAGCTATCCTACCAGATAATGAAATGGCCCTTAGCCATAACCAGTGCCTACAATAATCATTTGACTACTACATGGGTACCCATGTGTAATGGTGGACGAGGATTGGTGTGTTTAGAATTCAATAAGCGACCAACAATAGTGTAAAATGAAATTAATAGTTAGAGCCTATGTGTTTGAAAAAAAATAGTTGAATAATTAATATTATAATAAGGATGCAATTTTACATAGAAATTAAAATATTATTTATCACCTGTTGTAACTCATTTTATAAGGTGATTCCTAGGCCAACAAGACCTACATTGACCTCATTCATTCATCTGTACCACAAAACATTGGGTGACACATACTGCGACTAATGAAAGGGTATTTATTTTTCATTTTAACCAAGGAATGGATAAACATCAATGTTAACCCTTCCTAGAGCCTCATTCAAGAAAAAAACCATACCCAATCTATTGTTATCAATATTGAGATTCTGGGATGAAATTCTAATCATACATCATAAATATATTTTTAGAGGCTCTG
Source organism: Viscum album (assembly GCA_963277665.1). Classification (NCBI taxonomy): domain Eukaryota; kingdom Viridiplantae; phylum Streptophyta; class Magnoliopsida; order Santalales; family Viscaceae; genus Viscum; species Viscum album. The sequence goes on from OY728150.1 coordinate 1,850,367,888, forward strand.
CCTAGTACATGCTCATACATTTAAACATTATTTTTTGAGCCATATTCCTTACACCATAAAACATGGATGTAGAGTTCCAATCCACAATCCATTTCTATATGGTAATGAATTATTCCCATTCTACCAATATCTCACTTAAAACAAATTTAATACTATTAGTACCTTGATCCATAGTCTGACAAATAGTTAATATAGCATAGTGCATATTCATGGAGAAATAGTATTAAACAGAAACAATTACATCATCTATAAAATAATATGGTTCAACATCTTGAACATACAAAAATAAAATTGTTATACTAGTTACCTTTTAAAACCAATTTCAATTACCATGGTCCATGTGAGCCTTTAACAGTAAAAATGTGAAAAATTATAATTTCACAAATTTCTAAAATGATCCACAAAGTAATTTATACTATGTTTTAACTAGTAAAATCTATATATTAACTTGCGATATCCATTTTTAATCCCATTTTATAATTTACAAGGATTTAAACACCTTTCAAAAAAATAAGAATCATCTCAAACCACATTTTTCAACCTCTAAAACAAAAAATTGGGTCAAAACTCAATAGATATTTTTATAACCAAATAAATGGACCCATGGGTCTTTCAAAAAATCATATCACACAAAATAATTCTAATTTTAAATTTCAAAATATTTTTAAAAAATATCGTGATACCCTACCATGTACCCCATAAACATTCTAATAAATCCAACCAATGAGCATAACTGGGTTATTTTCACAACACATTCACATTAGCATTTACTAACTCATTTCGTTATTTGAAAAAAATAGTCCTACCCAAGGGTATCCATAGATTCTGGATTATAAATAAAAACAAATAAAACATGATATAAGCAATGTATAAGTTATTAATTTGAAGACATAAAATTTTTACATAAACCATGTAACAAACCCCACAAACATTATCTTTAGGGAAAAAATATACACATGGAAATATTATAACAAGACTTTGAATAAATTTCATAGACCACATTTCACATTAAAAATGTCTTATATATGATTTCTACATCACAGAGGACTTTCCAAGGCCCGTCCTTGTATTTCCAAAGTTCCTCAGCATAAAAATGATCTCATATAAACCAGAATAACTATATACTCATGAAATGAATCGAAAATTACTAAATTTTATCAATTTTAACTAATTAATTAACAAAAACCCAATATTTAAAAATGTTGAAACACTCAGTGGGTCAATCACATCTTATAAAAACTATGCACAACTACCATTGAAGTTCCACATTGAACTATATACATCAATCCTAGAAAAACATATGTGTAAAATGCATTGAAATAATTAGATAAATTAATTCATTAGGGAAAACTATTGAAAATTAACCATAGACACCTACCTTTAACGAATTCCATGAAATGACATGAAAATATCATCTTAGGATTAAATCTATGCATGCCAACCAAAATCTACTCCATCAATAGTATATTTCAAAATTTTCTATGAGGAGGAGAATCAAACTAATAAACTCAAATATTTAAAAAAATAATGAACATGGAAATGATGAATATTAATGATAAGGAAGTCAAATATCACCTTATACACTGATGAAACACAATAAACACATCCTAAATGAGGTTGTTGGAGATCGAGGAATGATTTTGGGAACCCCCTACATTATGTGAACTGAATGGTGATGAAAGGGGGTTTAATAGACTAAAATCTTGAGTTGGTAGTATTGTAAAATACTCCTCTTAATTATGTTCTAGGATGGCACACAGTTTAGAGACATTATATTCAAAACATTTTTCAAATCATTTTGGTGGTGTTGTCCAACACAACACACTATTAGGGTTCGGTTGCAATAACTCATAAACCATTCACCAACCATTCACACCCACCTAGAACCATTATAAAATAAAGTTAATCATTTATCTAAAACCATGAGAATGTTGTACACCATTTCCATGACCCTCATAATCATTGTATAATTTACCTTGAACCACCAATGGTTTTTCATTAACTGTTAATTAACCATTAATTAAAAATATGGACAAGAAAAATGGAAATGAAAACCATTTGATCCTAATAGAGTTACATAGATTCTCCTAAATCATGAACCCCAAACCATGCACCATGTATAGAAAAAACCAAATCTCCCAAAAACCTAATTGGAAGCCTTCAATGATCATCAAAAATCATCAAATTCCTCCCAATCCTCATTATTCATCTAAAAAAATCATTTTTATGCATTCCATATATCAAAATCTAATTCTAATAATTCATTCAAAATTTAAATTCTTATATAAATAACTGTTTATATTCCGTCTAGAATTTATCACTCATATATATACGGGGTCTTACATCATCTCTAAAATAATATTTATTTTCCTCAATAAGTCTTAGTTGTCATCATCCACACCATATGGATTTCTTCATTAAATATATTTTTAAATATCCTTACTCATTTTTCAAATTCCTAAAATGAATCCATTGTGAAACCTTCAACATAAAGAACATAATAACCAAAAACCTGAACCATATCCTATTGAGAAAACTAAAACACCAAGATGGAACATACCTAATACCATCCTATTGAAACACTAATTATTTCATTTTGTGATCACTCCTCGGATCTATGGTGCTATGCACTATAATATTCATTAGATAATAACCATAATTCATTATGTGGTTATATTTCCATTAGAAAATCCCAATATAACATCAATGTCATGATCCCACAACACACCTTATATGGTTCCAGAAATATATCACATAAAACACATGATAATCCTAATCAACAACAATAATCATCCTCATTATCTAAAACAAACCTGATTGGATACATAACTGCTTTCTCTATAAATACTAAGGAAAAACTGTATTTCAGCTAATGTTTGGGTTCATTTTCTGAAATGTTCCCACAATCTCTCAAATTAAATTCCATATGTTATTTGGAATGTACCACATATGTTACATATATGAAACATGGGTGTACTATAATGAATGACTCATGCCATAAATTCAGTTCTGTAACAACCAAATCATTAATACTGACCAATACATTCACTCCTATAGGAATTATACTTTCACCTAACCACACCTAATGGATCACATACCTGAACCCTAGTGATGTTCCCTGGTCAGATTATTCACTATTCTAAAACTACCATCCTTCCCTAAAGTACTACTAGAATACCTCCAACACAAGAACCTATTATATCATTTCAAAACCCACCTAACCCCAAATCCATTTCCATGATTGGTCATCCACCACAAGTTATTTCTGGGATAGAATTATCTATGAATTTTAGGAATGTAACTCATTAGTTACTCATCTGAATCAGTTTTCCACCATGAACAATATAACTCTATTTCTAAATAATTTATACCCTTCCCATGAATGATTCATATATATATGAAGGACACATCATTAATGAACATATAAGTTACATTTTTTTGTCACCTCACTCAAGAATCTCAAGAAATCATAGCAGACTATCTAATCATAGCTATCCTAAGAATTATACATTGAGGTTTTTCTATCACAATAGATAAAAAACCAAATGTTAACCATTACTCATTCCCTTCATCTGATAACAATACACATGAAATTATCTATCATATGATCCAATAAAAGGATATAATCATAATGTCTCACATTTAACCCACAATATGGATTGAAATTCACCGTTCTGGGAGTTCCACCTATAAGGTATCCCTATATTAGAGTATAATTTCTACTTTTATCTAGGTGTATAACCATTTACTTCTCAGAATATTCAAGATGGTGTTAACATTTTGGGCATGTAAATATCTAAATTGAGAGTACACTATAATATCATTGATGGATACCATGAAAAATCATCCAATTATATTGTCACGTATAAATTTTGGTACCTACCATACTCATCCAATTTCTGTTGGCTGCAATATATCCCATGAGAATTTCCTCACACTCAAACTAGTTTTTAGACCACTGAAGATAGCTATATTAATTGAATTATCTTTGGTTTATGATCTAGAAATGTCTCATCCACATGAAAATGACATAGTGATTCACGTTATGCTCATGCTTCTAACAGCATATTAATACTTATCTATTACAATATCCTGAGTAACAAAACCAAAAAACCCCTCTCCAACTATACCGAGTATCATCTCATGATTACTCATCACAAAAAAACTATCCATCTAATATTCAACTCTTTGATTCCCATTTCAAATAGCACAGATCACCCTTTTTTATTTCAAAAAATGAAAAAAACTCATCAAGAAAAAACCTCTTACATGACCCATAAAAACTAGAGAATTGCACAATAGATCCCAAAAGATCATATATTATCTCACATTATTTGTGCAGATGTGTCCTAATTCAATTGGGGAAGGTACCTATCTATTAATTCCCTTAGAAAAAACATGTGTTATGGAATATTCAATTGTCCATGTTCTATCCATTTCATGGAACATAGACATCTCTTGGTGTCTCTCCCTGTGAACAGTCTTGGTCAACCTCACTAGTAAATTCATTAGCCATATAAATAATACACATAGGAAACCATATACCAAAATGAAATTATTATTCTCTTAGTAAATCTCATATCAAATAGGAACCACCTGCCTACACAACCCATATTTGTTCTAGGAACCTAAATGAAACTATCACCCATGAACCAACCACTTTCCTGAAGTAATAGCACAAAATTTCACATTAAGAATAAAAAGGAAATCAATAAGCCGTAACTTAAAATTTGGATTTAACCTCTATGAATTTTTTTCATGATTTCAATTAATCCATCTATTTTTCAAAAACATGAAAGAACACCTAATTCAGTCAATATTTCTCATGACTCACTTATGAATTTGAAGCAACACCATCTCCATAAACTGAGGTTACAACCATGAGGTATCTTGGATTTCTGACCAATACCCTGTAGAAATTTCCTATAACTAGTCACTATTCCATGCAACCTATGTAAATGAATCCACAATGAGGAACACAAATCAAAATCATTAAACATGATCCCATCCTAACATCAACTGAAAGATACATGTAAAAACATCCACCACTATGGACTCACACTAAATGACGTCACATAGTGAACCAAAATACTACAACCAAGGAATCTATCATCTATATGAATATTAACATCATTCCATTACCAGGAGGACCAACCCTCAAAACCAACCGTTTAAAAAAATGAACAATGGTCCAATGGTTATACACATATACCACACTAACTAACCGAGTTCACTACACTAACCATGAATGAAGATCATGTCAGTTACCTAATACTTGAGGATCTCACTATAGATCCAAAATACATAACCTCAAAAATAAATACATAAAATATGATAATAGTTGGACAATAACATGTGGATCCTATATTCTTAACATGATTCATGAGATGAATCTTGCTTCCATAGTCAAAGAGAAAAACCACATCACAAGCCTCTTTATAATGAACCAAGAGATATAAAACCATCACAAACCAAAAAACCCAAACCATATGTGAAAAAATAATATTTAAAATAATATACATATATACCATTATAACCCAATAATATCAATCTCATCTCTTAGACACTAGTACTTCTTACCTGAACATGTGTTCATAATGAAATATCTAATATCTATCAAAAGCTCTAACACGTTATTATATCTCTATTATACCAAATCCTAAAAAGTAAAATACTAGAGAAACTTCTCCAATAGAATATTGTAATGACTTGGAATGGATGACAAATAATGGGTTCCCTAGACTGATTTTACACATGGCCATAAAAACTCATCCTCATAATCTAGTGGAAAATGACAACTGGTGGGGTTCTATAATGATTATGTTAAAATAAAATACACGCACAAAAAATTTCAAATGAAAAATATAAATAACTAAGAATTAAATATATCAGATTACAGTGAATGAAAGAACTATTAGAAAAATACTGTAATGGAAAATGTAATAAAATATATTCATGATCAACCTAATAATATATAAAACATCAATCACATTCTAATTAACCCATATATTTAAAAAAATTATATAAATCAGACCATACAAACAAATCTACTTCATGTCATACATATAGTATCACACACATTGATACAATCCAAACTACCCTTCATGATCATACGAACTCATTACAAACTCAATCTAGACCTGTTTTTATAATAAATATTTGTGGGATAATCAGGTACCCATGTGTAGTGGGAGCATGTGAAGGGTGTGAGTAAAACTCATTAGGCCACCAAAAATTTAATCAATATAAAATCCTAGATAGATATTTATTGTTTTTAAAAAAATAGTTTGATTATAAATTCTGTTTGAAGGATGCTATACTCCATGGAATGAATCAAGTCATCTAGTACTGACTGTCCATTTGGTTCTTGGATAAAACATGGTCTAATAATACATTAATTGACCTAATTTTTTCAACTAAGCCACAATACCAAGGGTGATTTATATAATGAATAATACAAAGATTAATATTTATCATTTATCCTAGGGAAGCACAGACATCAAGGTCATATGGCTCATAAACCTAACTTTCTATCCAAAAACAAACCCATATCTATCGGTACTAATACAAATAATCAATCATAACATTTTACTAATAATACATAATAATATTTCATATAGATTTATTCTATCACATACTCAAAAATTTAAAAAATATTTTCTATAACATCAGTACCACAATTTCAAACAAGAATGCAAAGCATTATCCCATAGTCTGTACCCATTTTGTATACCAGTATTCCTAGAGAATCAGTTAGGAATATAATCTATAGAGAATTATATGAGTTTATAAATCCCCATTTTGAGAAAAAATTCATATAATATGCTACCTATTATTTTTTAATCATACCTATATCTATAAAATTCCATATTCACTCAAATATTAATTTTTAACATCTTATCCATAAAAATTTTAAATCAATTAACATAAAAATACATTTCCAAAAATTATCAATTTCCATGGTCCGTCTTGACAGTTAGTTCTAAAACATTTTCAAAACCCCTCATTCCATTAAAAATATAAAAAGAGTATCATATAATTTATCCAAATGGTAAACAACAAACCTATTTAAATTCATCATGAAAAATCCATTTATAATCTCATTTTTATAAATTATATGGAGGTCAATATAACAACCAATAATTTCATGCATATATATTTATCTATAATAGATTAAAAATCAAATAATAAAATAACGACCTAAAATAGAATCATATCGGTCTATGGTCTGTCAAATAGTGGATAACAAAAAAGTTTCATAGGTGGAATACATCATCTCCCACTATTTTTCTTCATTACGACCACATTTCATTGATATATCATACATAATTTATTAATTTATGTTGCTGGTAAAGGAATAATTTTAAAAAGAGATCATAGAAGCTTAGTAGTGTTAAAAAAGTGAGGAATCAACCTAAAATGGGCATTAGGGATTGAAAACATGATCATAAAAAATAAAAAACATAAAATTATTATAATAAATTATAAACATGAGTCATGAAATAATTCATTGAAGTAAATAAAACATTTATAAAAATAGAAATCATATAACCCATTCCATTTTATCATAAATGCTTCATAATATATATATTTATAGAATACACAGAAGTATTTAAAATATTATTTTAAGATTACACCAAGAAATTTTTATCATGCTATGATTGGGATAACCACAAATGTACATTCAATAGACATGGGATAACCTCCAGTTTACCATTTTTGGGCTTAAGATAAACTTCTATGTGACCTATGATTTTACTCGTTGGATAACCTATTGTGTGCCCTCTTATTTTTGGATCGGGATAACCTCTCGTGTACCCAATAGTTTTAGGAACGAGACAACCTACCATTTTCTCATTTATTTTGAGAATGTGATAACCTATATTGTACCCTTTGAGCTCATATATCATTAGTCTTTACCAAATGAATTTTTTGGAGATATATTTTCTATGTCTGGAACAATATATATATTTTTGTTCCATGGAATCATAAAAGATTCATCATATCATAAACTGTGAAATGTAATGGGTTTGAGAAAAATTTCATCATTTTATAACCGGTGAAAAGAACAATGTTTTATAAACATATTGTCTTCATAATAACAACAAATAGAGAAAAATAACAATGATTATACCATTTGATCATATCCTTTGTAGAACAAAAACAATGCTAATTGTTGTTGTCATTAATGAATGGAAATTACGTGAAAATATCATTAAAACATTTTGTAGTAAAATTTCCTTTCCATTTTGAAACATCATCATTATAATATAACATCATACCAGATATTAACGAAGAAAATTTGTTTGAATATTTTGTAAACATTTAATGGAATCAATAAATCACTGAGTGGTCATGATTGCTGAAAAATAATTTCTTTCCATTAACAATAAAACTATGATTCCATCAATGTTTTTGTAAAAAAATAAAAATTACATTGTTTAGAAATTGAAATTAAGATTCCTTTTCAACTATTTTTTGAAAAGTAACAGTAATAATAAAATTACATCATAAAATAATTATGGAAGAATAAAATTTACATTAAATATTTTTTTCAAGACATGAACTAGAAAGAACAACGTTTTTTGATCAAAAAGGGAAATATGTTAAATTTTTCATTAAAAACTTCTTTAAGAATCATTTATTATTCGTCCTCTAAAATACCAAAGGCCAAATATTTTTATTTATTTTTTTATAATCCCCCTTTTAAAGCTTGAGGGGGAACCCTGACAAGACCTATATGCCCAAGGCACAATAAATAAAAAAGACATGATGACCTAGAAAAATATACCCCAATTCATCACCTTTGAAGGCACTAGACTAGAAACACTAGAAACATCCCCTCATCAGCATCTGCATATTAAAGGTGCCCAGATCCCCACCTCTCATGGAAGAACAACTAGCATTTCCCCATGAAGTGTCGCTCAATAAATAGAGTAATTATTTCTCTTATAAAGTTAAATTATAGTAAAAAATGTATTCTATAGAGATAACTATAAGATAATAAATTTTAGGATTTTATTTATAGGTATATCAAAAAACAATTTCTTTGGAAACGTAATAATAAATAATCTTGATAAACAATGAGATTTTAATAAAAAATATCACAAATTTGGTAACACTTGAATCATAATATAATTCAAAGAAAGAACTATATAACTATTTTTTTATGAATCATAAGATAAATTCATCTTGAGTATATATACAACAAAAAATAAACTATTGGTAAATATGGAATATATCCCACAATGAGAAAAGTGAGAAGATAATCTAGTACCTAAAGACTAAACATTATTAATTGACATTAAAGACACATGTATAATAAATATTTTTTCATTAAAAATATATCCCATATATATACTCATATGTATAATAAATTATATGCTTCACTTATGAACTTTTTTAACCATTTTTAAGAAATTCCTAGGAAAAAATCACATTTCAGGTCGTACTTGCTTTGATTTTATTAAATGTTTTGGTCTAGTATTTTTGTTCTTTTAAATTGATCTTCATTCCAGAATATCAATAATTATTACTATGATATTAATTTATTATATATTTATTATATATTTATTTAGAGTAAACCATAATTGATAGTGACAGAAAATGGATTAGTGCATTCACGTAGATGGAAGGTTGTATGTACACATAAATTGTGTTTCCATTTTCTTGACAGGTGGAAAAAAATAATTTTTATATTATTTAAACTTTAAATAATCCTTTTTATGTCATTTATATCATATATATATTCATTAAATCCATCCTTATTAATATCTACATCAAAAAAAAAAAATAGAAAATGATTAAAATTTATTAGTGGAGGTGGTAGACCAAAAGTATGCATGAGTGACATAATATTTTTACAATGTATTTTAATGTAAGAAATTATTTTTGATATTATATTTCAATATGTATCATAATTTCACTAATATAGTATACATATATTAAATCCATCATTATCTACCTCCATGAGAAGAGGTGGTAGAAAAATAATTATATCGGCAGGCGAGCCAGTAATCTATAGTACACAATATCAATAATTTTAATTATCATTTAATATGAGAGGATATAGATGTAGGTTATGATAATAACATAGTAAAATCCCCATATATGATAGATACTAATTTTTTATTATTATCATAGTTGTAATAAATTTCAATGAGGTTGAAAAATATATAAAACAAAAACCCATGGTTAAGAACAATACCTATTTTTATATGAACATCATTAGTCCTCTATGTAAAGAAGTTTTAGTTGGGGATTTCCTTTTATATGTTGTAAATATAACCCACTTCATAAATACTTAAAAATTTCTAGAATAATCCAAAATGTTAAATTCATTGTAACATTGTGACTTCTTTGGAATTACTTTTGAATATATTAAATTCTTTGATAGAATTAATTTCAAAATAAACCTTGTAAACCCAATGTTATTATGGTGATACATTCCACACAGAGTTTTTCTTGCAACATATGAATCACTGACACAAGCTTGTGTTACACACTACAACGAGTTCCTTCTATAGCTTATGTTAGACACAAGACTGGGGTTTACTAAAAATTTTTATATGATAAAATAATATTATTGTTATCACCTAGCCATTGGGATGGAAATAATTTTTAGAATTAATTGAATAATGAAAATAATTCTTGGGTTTCCAACTAATTAGAAATTAGTATTAAAAGAAAAAGAAAACAAAAGACATGTTTTTTGATAAATTATTTATTCCGTAAAGTAATTTTATCGTAATAAATTAAATTCATCATTAATAGTGAATTATTTTAATTAAATTAATATGTCATATATTTAATATTATTCTTTTAAATTCATCCAATGTGATTTACTGGCATTAAATAAGAAAAAATCCATTTTAAGCATAAAAATATGTATATTTATAAAAGGAACTTTTGCTGCCATAAAATAGAAGACTATATTTAAAAATAAATTTTGACACTATAGTGATTTCTATTTGAAAAAATAAACTGCCTTTTTAAAATTGGAATAAAAAAATTATCTTCGGGTGTTTCTTGGTATTTTGTGGTGATGATTTGTTTTTTGATGAATATGAAAAAATATTGGATTTTAATTGAAAAATACATTTTCATCTAAATAATACATAATATTAGATTTTATTTTGAATTGGTCCTAATGTAAAAATTGTTCAATTATAATTCCAACAATCCAATTTTGGACAAAATATTCATTTTCATATTGGATTCGCATTAGAAAACATAGTGATCATTTTAAAATTTTTAGTTTTAAAACACACTGTATCGCCCCATCAATGAGCTTATTTTTAAATTAATTTTTGCAAATTAAGTGTTTTAAATTTTAAAAAAGGATTTCATATTTGGAATATAACGATCTAAATTTACTAAATATGACTGTTTTGTGTCGAAATTTAATTGTAACATTAGTAATTTTTATTACAATGATAATTGGTAAATTGGGTAATTTTAGTTAAAAATAAATTAATAAGAAATACCAAATGTCCCTTAAAATTTCCCAAATTTTATTGGATGATGTAAATTCAACCCATAAAGATGATAATTTAAAATTTAATTATATAATAGAGACATGTCTATGAATATTACAAAGAAATAATTAAAATCACTGATATTGATAAAATGTCACACTCATACATTTAATAAATATTATATTTTTGATATGGGGTTAAATATGATATATTATCGACTATTATTATTATTCAGAATGATAATATGTTTATCTTCATAATATTTATTTTTTTATTTTGTTGATAATTTAAATATTTATCATAAAGAAGTACAAAATGATGATGTATTAATTATTCAATTAATGAAAAATAAATTAAATGATATTAAAAAAATTAGAAGTAATATAATTTTATTTAATTAGGTGATAAATGATTTTTATAGAAGAATTAGAAATATTATAATTTTATTATGTTATATGGATTAAATATATATATATATATTAAAAGGTGATTCCTTTGCCCAGAACAACCAAAGCATAAATATTATTAAATTCAAGTTTACATGATTTGAAAATACAAGATCATTTTAGAATCGTTTTCATGAAAGGAAATAAGCTCAATAGAGAAGTCTTCCAACCAAGAAATGTCTTGATCTACTCTCATATAGGTCATGCCATCTACAACCCTGTTTGCTTATCGATAAACATGTGTGATGATATAGATAACATCAACGAGTGAATGATTTCATTGCATTCAACAGATAGTAATCAACCAAGCAAGATGTGTTATTCCATTATATATCACTTGAACGATGGTCATTAAGTCAATTTCAATCCAGAGATTGTTCCATACAAAGTGCTTGGAAAAAGAAATGACATGTATCAAACTCACCATCTCATCTTCACGGGCTGTAGTAATTCCACAATTACCCATGAAACATTCAAGAATCTGACCGAAGTGATTCTTGAAGATAGCACCACAAATTTTAGAGCCTGTGTTTCCCTAGATGGCACCTTCAATATTGATTTAGATCCATATGGGGAGAGGGGGTCTCCTGAACAACTCTAAAGTGCGATGTGTTGGATAGAAATTGCCATTAATCCAGAGATGCTTTAGAATTCCAAAGTCATGCACGATGTTGTGGAAATGTCCCTTTTGCAACAAAGAAACATCATGTATGGAAATAATGATCTGATTCGACATGAATTTAGATTGAGTGAGTACTTTTTATGAATAATAGGTTTTGGTCATACTAGATCACATTGTGGGGTTTATCAACTGCATCCAAGAGAAGGTTACTGATTTTTTAGAGCCTTCAATTTCTGCATATTTCTTTAGTTCTGTTTTGACAGAGTCAAAAAACAACCATCTGCAATTAAAAAGGTCAAGAATATAGTTTCAAAGAGTAGAAACAGTAGCATAGTAATGAAAGAGGGGATTAACATCTTCTTTTTTTAGTTACATATTTTACACTTAGAGCAAAGATGGATTCCAAAACAATGGAGGCAAATATTAGTTCAGACTCTATTGTGGGTGAGATTCCAGATGAGTGTAAATCCATGAATGTTTTATCCAATGTTTTTTAAAATGTTTTATCTAGAGGTAATAGTTCTCAGGGTTATATAAATAATGATTTTAGAATGTTTTTGAGTTAAGCATACCATTTTGAGCTGGTTCCCAAATTAAGAAGCCAACTGTTAAAGTGAAAGAGTAGTTTTCAATGACATTTAGAATAGTATCAGCGAGGTTTTCATGTTGAGATCTTAAAATATCTTTGATAGTGCTATTTACATCTTTAAGAGTTTTATAAGAAGATTTAATATAAATTAAAGGTGTTCTAGTCTAGTTATCCAACCATAATTTCATGGAAGAGTTTCTTGAGACCATCCATATGGAATTATTCATAATATTGATGAAGTATTGGTTAATGGAAAGCCAAATGGATGAACTAATGTAGTTCTAATTTTCCACCTAATGTTTTTCAAGGAATCTATTTTTGAATAAATTTATAGCATTTGAGTTATTTTGAAGATGTAACCAATTGATCTTAGCCTAAAGGGCCTCTTTAAATAATTTTAATTATTTTATACCAATACCACCATTCTCAATTGGATTGCAGCAGGTTGACCTGGGAATAGTCACAAGTTTTCTTTCCAAAGTAATACCAGTCTAGATAAAATTCATCATAGAAATGTTAATCTTTTTAACAAGACCAAAAAGAAATTCGTAGAACATCATGGAGTAAACAATTTGGGTGAAAGTAATAGATTTCAAAAGGGAAGTCCTACCTTCCCTATAGAAAGCTTTACCCTTCCAAGAGGAAAGATGATTTCGAATTTGGTCCACAATAGTTTCAAAGTGACAGGACTTGGGCCTGACCCAAAATATAGAAACCCAAAGATAAGTGAAAGGAATGTTCATTCTTTCATACTGAGGTCATTGATGATGTTACATTTTTTGATGGGGGAAAGTTCATCCCAAAGAAAATTCTAGATTTGTCCCAACTAATGGTTTGGACAGAAACATCTTCCTATTGTGAGATCACAGTTTTGATATTAAGAATGTTCCTTTTATCACCTTGAAGGAAAAAATGAAATCATCTACATAAAATGGTGAGTAGGTGTTTTCACATTAATAGAGACATGAATGGGTTTCAGGTTATTTTGGACCACCAGACAGTTGATCAGATTACTAAGATAGTCCTCCTCTATCGTGAAGAGGATGTATGAAATAGAATCACCTTGTCTAACACCTTTGATGCATTTGAAGTAGCACCTAAGAGAGCCATTGATCAAAATGTATATAGACACTGACTTGAATATAGTTATAATTGCAGTGATGAATGATGCACTGAAACCAAAACCTTTCAGGACATTGATGATAAATCTCCATCCCATAATGTTGAAGGATTTTTAGATATCAAGATTAATTTCTATGTTACCTACTCTAATTTTTTTGTTCAAGTTATTAACACGTTTAGAGGCAAGAAAGATATAGTCTGGAATGGATATACCCTTTATAAAACCAAATTGGTTCCAAGAAACAATTTTGTCTGTGATAGTTGAAAGTTGGTTAGCAATGAGTTTTGTGATGATTAAATAAAGAGTAATGATAAGAGTAATAGGTCTAAATAGATGAATCTCTGAGGCATTATCCACATTGGGGACTAAGTTGTGAAATTGTGAACTGAGAGAATGAGGGAGAACCGCATTAGGAAAGAAATATTTTACCAGATTACTAACATCAATATAATCACAACCCACTAAGGTTGAAAGAAACCATTAATGAAACCATCTAGACCCAGAGCACTATCAGGATACAGAATAAAGAGAATGTATTTGATTTCATGCTCCATCAGAGTGCTGAGGAGGATGATATTGTCCACATCAGTGACCACTAATGGAATGACCTTAGGGAGATTGTATTTGTTTGTATCCGGACCATTAAAGATGGATTCATAGTTAGAGAAAATATGATGGGTGATGTCCTCTTCATTGTCAAGCAGGTTTTCCCCATCCTTTAAAATGGTTAAAGTTCTTCATGCCCTCTTGCTTCTTTGATGAGAGTTATAAAATTTTGAATTTTTTTCACTATCAGTTAACCATTTATCTTTAAATGCTTGATTTGTAATATTTTATTTAAACTTAAGTAATGATTTTAGTTTGATCATTATGTTTAGCTCTGGAGTTGGGTCAGTGTTGAGGTTAGAGGTCATGTTATTGTTTTGAATATAATTTAGTTATTTATCAAGGATCATGATTTAGTTCTTATCTTGTTTGGATTTATAGATACAGTAAGAATTTAGAGTCTTGTTTAGATTATTAAATTTTAGGTTATAGGTAATGGAATCATTGTAATGATACATTGAGGACTAAAAGTATTGGATGATATTGGTGAACTCGTCCTCAGAGAACCACACATTGTTAAATATAAAAGGCATCCTAGGTTTTATGCCTTTTGAGGTGACATTGATTAGAATGGGGTGATGATCAGAATTAGGCCTTTGAAGAGTGGTGCTAGAAATAGTGTCCCAGTTATCTAAAGTAGGTAAATTTGTGAGGGCTCTATCCAATTTGGAGGCGACCACCTTGTTATAATGTCTCCTATACCAAGTGGATTTCGCACTAGTGAGGTTAATTTCATAGAGATAGTTATCTTTGATCATGGTTTTAAATTCTCCCATGGAAATAGAAGCATGATATGATCCAACATTCTCACTAGAGTTAAGAATGTCATTAAAGTCACCAATAAGATACCAAGGGGAATTAATGTTAGTTCCCATAAATGAATGATCACTCCAATGAGTTCTTCTTTATTGATATCTATTTTTAGAATAAAAACAGAAGAAGAAAGAGTGTGTTCCTCCAAAATTAAAAGTGCAAGTAAGAATTTGGTCAGAGATATTGAAAAAATAATTATTATGTAAAGAAAACTAAAAAATTCCATAACGTATCAAAATTGATAGAATTATTGATAGAACCAGTAAAACCATAATTATTTTGACATAAGTATGAGTATTTGGAAGAAATGTTAATTTTATGTTTATGAATAGAAAATAAAATAGGACGATGGGTATTAACCTTTCTTATTTAATCAATGAATGTGTTAGAGTTAGTGAAGCCCTGACAACTCCAAAAGAGCATCTTCATTTAGGCCTAAATTTAGAGTAAGAACTCACCTTTTCCTTTTTTCAGGAACCCTTGTTTCTAGTAGACCTTTAATCCTCTTGTGTGTTAGTGGCTTATTCATGTTCATTTCTATATGTGATAGAATTATTCATTGAAGGTTCCATTATTAGATTATTCATAGTTGTGTCTATAGAAATATTAGAAAATATATATAATAGACTGATAATTTGATTAGAAATGGAATTTATAGAGAAGTCATCAGTAACTATAGGAGTGCAGATAAGATTATCTGAAAGTCTTTGAAGGAGTTGCGGCCTGTTGTTGGACAATTTCTAGTTCTGAAAGATGGCAGTGCATCTGCACTAAGGTGTCATGGTTTTTACACTTACTAATAGGTTCCAAAATTAAGGGTGAAATAACAAATTTATTTGTTTGAGTCAAGGTTTGAACTGTTCTAGGACCAGCGATGCTAGTGTTGCTAAGAGGTTTGATGAGATTAGTGGGAGAAGAAACTATTTCATTTTCTATAGTTTTGGTTTCATTATTCCTTTCTAAAGTATAATCAATGTTAGTAGTGGAACCAGTACTTTTATTATAAAAAATATATTTCATAGCAAGTTTAGTTAAAGAAACAGTAATGGTTTTGCTGGGTTTCTCCACCCTAGAGTTCTTAAATGGTTGAGGAAATTTGGTGGAGCATTTGATGTCTTTTATTTTATGGTCTTGCACCATGTGTGAACTAAATGGTTTGAAAGTTTTCAATTCCATGGAAACAGTTTCAGTAAACTTAGTAATAATAGTTTCTATGGTGTCTTTCAGAGTTTTTAGGTTGGATAGTGTATTGTCATATTTTATTGCTTTTCCAGTTGAATCCAGTGTTTTAGAACCATTAACAGAAATTCAATTAAGAAGGGGAATAGAGCCTAGTTCATTTGAGTTGATATTGATTTTATTCTTACCTCCTAAGGAATCATTGTCGGCTAAGAGGGAGGGCTCCTAGGATTGTACATAACCCCATGTTGGAGTGTGTACATCCATATTTTTAGTATATTTGGCCCCATGAAAAACACAAATGTGAGGGGTGCAGTGCTTACATTACATGAAATTTATTTCAAAATTGTATCCCTTCTATCCAGGGTATATTCAACATTTTGTCTGAGACTTGAGATCTTATCAGCTGGACATGTATTGGGTTCTTCATCTAGGGATAACCTAATAGTTTCTAAGACCAGTATTTCAATTTCTTTTCTAAAGTCTTGATCATTAATGGAATTGTCATCCTCTTCTGCAATATCATCCCAATTAGTACCCAAATTCTCCCCTATGTGTGCCAAACTATTTGATTTCTTCACCCATGATTCTAATATCTTCTTAGGGGTTGGGTAGTTTAGGTATTTCTATCAAGGGGATTTATCTTTCTTATTTCCCTTTATTTCTTTCCAATCATTGTTAGTTGGTTGAATTACTTGTTTTCTAATCACTCTACTATTGTAGATTGTATGACTAATAATCTTGTAATGGTAAAAACGGTAGTTTTCCTCTCATATTCAATTATGATTTCTGTTTGGTAGTTATTAACATTGAAATGAATAATATTGGGTAGATTTGAGTCAAGGTTTATTTCCACCATAACTCTAGCAAAGAGTCCTAAGTAAACATTTAAGGTTTGGTGATCAATTTTGAGGGGAGATCCTATGCAGAACCAAATATAATTCCTAATTTTTGGGTGCCAAAATAACCAATTAAGTCCATGATATTTTATCCAGACTAGTGCCATTGTGTTTCTATAAGTATGGAGATTGAAAGTAGAATCCCAGTCAGAATGTCTAAGGAAACCTGGTTTTAATTTAAGGTTTCCTGTCTTCCAAACTCTATCTAGATATTATTGCATTTTCAATAGAATATGGAAATATACTATGAAAATTGGGATTAGTTTCCAGTTCGATGAATTCCAATAGTGTGTAATACAGGTATGTAATTCAGATAAGGTACAAGGGTGGTTACTGTTGAAGTAGGAGATGTAGCACATGACAGAAAATTTGCACAATTTCCTGCATTGAGGAAGAGAAGTTGGGTCTGCTTCCCCCAATAACTCACCATCATAAATCCTTTTGAAAATGGGAGTCTCTTTCTGGGTTTCTTTACTTTGCTTTGTGCACTTCAGAGCATCCGGGAATGAGATCCCCTAGGATCTACTAGGGAATGAATGAAAGTTAAAGATGTCTTCAGGGGGTCTTCGTTGTGTTTTTTCATGACAGGGTTAGGAAAATGGGGCACCTACTTCATCCAAGGAGTCGTGAAGTGGTTGGAAAAAAATATTCCAGGTGTAAGGAAATCCACCATGCTTGTAAAAGCAGGCACAGAAACCATAATCACTTGATGATTTTTGAAAAACATGGTCTCACACCTCTCTAGAAAAGATCCTTTTTTTTTGAAGTTCAATCTAAACACACAAACGAAAATGAAGGCAACCACCTGGTTAATGTTATATTTTTATATATATTTTTTCTAAATTTCAATTTATTGAATAATGTAAAAATTGATAGTAATTGAATTTTATGAAAGTAATATTTTATTGAATCATTTAAAAATAAAGAATTTTTTAAAAAAAATAAAAGTGTTAATGATAAGGTCTAAAATATTTTAAACATACCACTTATTGGCAAAAGATACAATATTAGAAAAAATTACAATTTTTTAACATATTCATACATTATTACCATAATTAAAATCAAAATAAGTTAACTAAGGGTCAATCTAATAGTTAAGGATTAAAATAAAACAAAAACATATCTGAAATATTAGTTTTGATGAGATAACAACCTCATAATATATTATCTTTGAATCCCTGGAAACTTGGTGGTATTTGTCTTGAAAATTATTTTAGTATAGAATAATTTTAGGAAAAATTCCAAAATTCTCCCACACATAAATTATATAAGGGAACCTCCTCCCTCAAATACTTACACAAAATTTATTTTTATAGATCTACAAAAAGCTTCTAAATACCCTTATCCCATACCATATCCACATTATAGAGGTGGTTTTATTCCCAAAGGACAATCTCTTGATTCATTTAGATGAGGTCCAAAGTATCTGTTTCGAAGAAGAGGTCATTGATCTAATTGATCTCTCTATTTTTCTAATCTCCTACACCTATAATAAATATATGATTTTTTAAAAATAATAATAAATTATGGATATTAAATTTTATTAAATGTTATTAATATTATTAAAACACCATTATACACCACCATTCCTACAGAATAAGATGTGAAAGTATCGGCTTATCATCTCCACGTAGTGATACACTTGATTTTCTATAATCATATTTTATAGATGAGATTTACAATGGTTTTAATGATTATAAATGATATATGTTACATAATTAATTTTTTTTAATTGTTATATTATCTCTACCTTTTCTTCCTAAATTATTTTGAGAAATGATAATGTTGGTCAAGTATATATGTGGATAACCATCTCCACGATACAATGTGATTCGTTTTTCTCTATTATTTTACAAGGATGGTAGTAAGGTATTTTTTTGAAAATATTTTATATACATATCTTAATAATGATTCTGGGAATTTTTATATTTTAAAATTTATTTAATTTTATTAGTATAATATTTTAAATAGTGTCCATGCATATATACAACCTATCATCTCCCTGATAGGTGCAATTCATTATTCTATATCTGTATTATATTAATGGTTATAAATATGTATGAAATTAGTAGATATGATTTCAAAACCTTGAATAACATTTTATATGTTATGGGACCATGTCCAATGAATATGGTTCAGGATTACCATACCAATAAATTCATGGAAAAGGAATAAATTACCACCAAAGACAATGATTCTAGTAACAAAATACTATTAAAAGAGTGTTTATATGATATAAATAAATAATATATGCTGTGATGGAATTATGGATATTTAATACATCTATAATTAATATTTAATTATTATATACGAGGTTTAATGTGGAATATTAAATTCATGAATTATGGTATGTCATTTTTATCTCAATTTCAACTCATTGGGTTAAACTACAATTTCATTGATTATGTCATTATACAATTATGTGTGGGATAAGTATTCAATATCTTTTATTTTCTTTCAAATTTTTTTATTTGGGTTTATAGGGAATAAACATAATCGTTTTTGAATTATTGTCACTTCATTCATATGTTATTTGAAATGGTTTACCATTGTATTTTTAAATGGATTTAATTTTTTTCATTTTCTAAACATGACCCTTTATGAATTTTCAGAAAAACATATCGATACATTTTTAAAAAAAAAATTATATAGAATGGGGGATTTTTACCAAAATCATGATTCCTTAATTCCTTGAATCTTCCATTATATGCATACATGGTTTTTTTCAATGAAAATGTTTCCCTTTATAATTGTGTAGCTCTTTAAAAAAATTATTTTATAATGGAAATGATATTTTACTCAAGAATTATTTCAATGGATATTTAATAATTCATTTTATATCTAAGAAAACACATATATGATGTTATATATTTTTTTATTTGGATATGATCCAAGGAATACATACATATTTATTTTTTATTGTTTATTCTTATGATGACATGATTTTTATGAATTATGTTACTTTTCCATGGGTATGCAATGATGAAATGTTTTTGAAACTCATTTCATTTCATGGGTTATGATATGGTGAATTATTTGTGTTCATGAGGCACAAATATTTTTGGTTTTCAATACATTATGGGTTTTACAAATTTCTCCCTCAAATACATTGGGTAATGAATATTATCCCATAAAATATATAGGATAAAAAAGTTGATGTTTTTGGTCTGTTAAAGGGAAAAAGTTGATGTTATTGGTTCGTTGTGGGAAAAAATTATATGTTCTTGATCCGTTATGGGAAAGTAGAGTTTTATCCCGATCCAAAAGTCTTGGTAGTTAAACAGGACATATGAAATGTTTTTTTAATTCTTATGGTGATGTCACACACATTTATAATATGAATTTTTGTTTCATTTTTGAGTTATAAATAATTTTTAGTCATATTATTGATTTCTTTTGAAGCGTTAATGTTTTATTCCATGACTCAAGGTTATGATCCATGAATGGTAGGGTTTGAACATTATATGTTTTGATTGTGATAATAAACCCATATTTCATATCTTATACTTCAATAAAGTATTAAATTTATATATTACTTGTTTAAACTTAATGAAAATATGATATTACAATTTCATTTTGTTTCCATTCGACATGATATAAAGAATGGTTTATGTAGGATAACTAATTTGGAAGATAATTTTGTTAAATATTTGAGATCTTTCTCAAAGTTAAATTATTTTGTTAGATGTTTCTAAAGACAATAAACTATTATGGTCATTCAGAATGATTTTGTGTAATGTAATGAGTATTCACAAAAAATGATATTATATCCATGTATAATAATCCTAGGTCATTATAAATGTTATTAGATCTTGGGTTTAGTCAGCCTTTTGAAATTAAGATCAGAAAAAGTTAAAGAGATCCCTATATATATTTCTAAGGATATTTCTATTGATAAAAATATGGAAAATTATAAACATGAGTAAAAGTATAGAAATTTTTTCATAAATTTTGGTAAATGATAGATCGAGTGGTTTCCATGTTAAATATCCTTGTATATATAGTATAATGGGATGCGGATCTGGGAGAGATGTACCTTGGAGTAATAACCCAGAAAGCATTGTATTGAGCTAGAATCAGTCCAAAACCTATGTTCAACAGTGGGCCTTTATACTCACCGGTTTTGGCACTCCAGAACTATATGATTTAGAAATTCACACACTCATTAAAAACCATCAGAAATAAATTAAATTAAAGATGAATATTGAGGACCAAGGATAAATTATGGTTTTATAGAGTAGAGAACAATGATTCAGGATTTTGATTTCTAATAATTTATTTTCCATGATTCTTTGGTTTGGAACTATTATTATTGATGCTCACTTAATGATTTTTGTTTTATTCAATGTCTAGAACCCAAAGGGTAAACACAAATTTTAAATGTGATAGAAAAATTTATTGATTATTGGTAAAATGAGATGATGGAAGGAGTAAATAATGTAGGTATTTTATCTATTCAGTTTTAAAATAACATGATTGAAAATGTGTACCTTAACAAACTATTTGAAACACCAAAGAAGAGAATGACATAGTTGACTGTGCGTTCTAGTAATGGAGGTCATGGAGGAAATAAGATTCAGTTTCATTTCTATCATGGATGTGGAACGAACGACTAATGTGGATTTCTTAGTTTAACATGAAGATGCTTTGACATTGTAAAGGAAGGACAGAAAGCATGAGAATATAAGGGAGAATGAAGTGTTCAGTTAATGCAATGGATGGTAATATTGGTGTTCCTAAGATATCATTGACTATTGAATGATTTAAAATTGATATGTATGAAAATTATGAAAATAAATTTCAAAAAGTAAATATTTTTTAAGTGAATCAGTAAAGAGATATGATTAATTGGTATATTGATGGTGATTATGAGACTACAGATGAAACTTGAATGGAAGAAAGTGTTATAGAATAATATGATGAATCTTATTTAAAAAAATTTATAATGAAATAAGGTGAATGAAATATTTGTGTGTTTGTTTTAAAATATAATATTATTCTATGTTCAAAATATAATATAATTTTTAAATTTATATTTTTCATTAAGGATTTGAAATAATATTTTGAATGATACTAATGATGATGAAAATTTAGTCAATGGAAATGTTATATTTTATTGAAATTAAATTATTAAAGGAAGGTAGCCCATAATACGTTCTTGATATTGAGATTATAATGCTGAGATATAGTGACGATTTATTTAGATAATATAATTTGGATGTTAATGATTACCTTAGAGATAATTAATGACTTATTGAAATAGTTATTTATGCTGAAATGGGTGGATTTTACTATATGTTTGAATTTATGGAATATATCCAGTAATCTATATTAATAATTAGGATGATTGAATATTTTCAATATTGATTTATTGTACTTAATGATATTACCATGTCTCATGAAATATATGATGAAGGTATCCATATGTTTGGTATAAGATAATCAATTGGTACTTTATGATATATGGGGGTTATTGTGAAGTTGATTTTAAGAAATTTATTTCTTTTGGAAGCCACAAAAGGTAAACTATTTATGAAATGATTAATGTATACTTTTTAATGAGGTTTTAGAGATATACATTTTTTAATATTATGATTTATGAATATTTGACAACATGTGTTAACCACTTTTTTTGTGATAACTATAGACAAAAGAAATGAATTATCACACGGTTATGGATGTAATGATTCAATAGTTATTTAGGAATTATAATTTTAACATCATTTTATAAGGACCCAACCTTAAACATTACATATTGGATGACATTTTACAGATCTGGTTTCTGGTGAGTTAGATAAAAGCTTAATGTTTACCAGAGTTACAAGAAAATTAAACCAACAAAATACAAGCTTCGCTTCCACTGTGAGTAAAAATGATGGCATCCAACTTTGAAATTCGAAGTAACCTGTCAAAAATAATTTCAATGCAAGTGATGAACATTGGAAATTACCAATATTGGGTTTTAAAAATAATTAATAAAATCAATTTTAAAAAAATCTCTATAAAAAAATTATACATACATAAAACAAATTTCTTAAAAGAAAAAACGTTTCCTGTAGTATGTCATCAACATTTATCCAAGGTTACTCGAATGAATTTTCATGGAAGAATCATAACTAAGAATTTTCACATTTATATAAAGTCTACAAATATAACACATTTCAGAATATGCATACTTGTACAAAAATGCAGGGAATTCTCCATATAAGTTAGGATTTCGTCAACTAAATTAAGGGTAACATAAAAGGGTTCTGGTACTAATTAGAACATGAGGTAATAATCTCTTATAATTTCACAATAAACAATATCATATATCACTTAACACATAAAATTAAATTCATGAAATGATAGATAAATTTCTTCCTTTTCTGTTAAAACTATGAAAATAGATACTAAACATTCTTTATAAATGTTTTTATAAGTATTTAAATAATTATTCCATGTGAATTTACTACCATAAATATAAATACATGATTCTTAACCAAGGATATTCTACTAGTTCAATAATCACAAGGTTGGTTAAATATTAGACACAAAATCAGGGAATAAATAATGTAAGACATCATAAATATTCTATCAAGGCCTTTTTCCAATACCATACATAACCATTTTGTCAAGGTCTCATGCCAAGACCATACCTAATAATATTGTGAAGGCCTCATGCCAAGACCTAGTTTTTCTCATTATACCTACCAATGCATCAAGAGGCTAAAATGAGCCTCACCCATCGAATAAAAATTATTTTGTATTCCACAAATTTCTAATAATAGTAGGAATTTAAATAAAATTGTCATGTACCACTTTAGATTAATCTTATCTATATCATTGGTGAAATGGCTTCATTAAACTAATCAAATTTCCCATACCACATGGATTAATTTAAATCTTTTTCGTTGGTGAAATAAATTCATTAAACAATTCAAAGTGTCCAATACAACTATAATTTATTTAAATTTTTCCATAGATGAAATAAATTTATTATATGATCTTAGGTGTCCCATAAAACATTGGAATGTTTCGTTCTTGATCCAAATATTTTCTTAATAGATTCTTCTCATTCTTAAATTATTTGACATTATTTTTATGTCAACCATAAAATTAATAAATGGAAATTAAAAAAAAAACAATTCATATATAGTTCAAAATATTCTTATAAAATAAATAAATATATTCTACACATAATATAATAAATAAAAATTTCAATTCATTAAGAAATCCATGTACATGAAAATATCAGAAAACCATGAGTTTATTATGAATGAGAGATGTATCGTTTTTACTCTCGACACATGACCATGACTGTATGCATATATGACATTATTTTGTTTAAAATAACATGACAACAAGTTATTCAAATTTTTTATATGATTTATAATTGAAAATTTCTTCCTTATAAACTTTTTACACAAATATATATATATATATATATATATATTTGTGTGTGTTTGTGTGAAATCAAAATTTCATAATTCTAAACATTCTTGCATAAAAACGATTTACCCTGGGATTGAAGATAATACGTGTGTATACATACACACACACACACACACACACACACATATATATATGTGAGTTTTTTTTGAAAATCTCTCATGAGTTTTGATAAAAAACTCTTGTCACATGGCCTTTGCGTAAACACCAATATACTCAATATTTTATTCACTAATTTATAAATTTCATTTTTCAATAAATTTATATCAGATATTATTTTATAACTCAAAAAATACAAATGACTCATTTAATTAATTATTTTCATGAATTAATTACTTGATGGTTATTTCATTCACATAACAATCATAAATTGTTATTCTCTTAAAATAATTCATAACAAATTCTAAAATAATCACCGCCATGAGTCAATTATGTATCATAAAAAAATAATCATCATATCATTTAAAAAAACATTCATCTTATTGCACGCAAACACAAAAAAAAATATATAGGTATATTCACATATAGGTATTGTAACACCCCAATCTTCCACGATATTCTTCCTTTTGAACAATACAGTAGCGTGTGTTGTACGCAACTTCGAGTTCTAACACACACCACAACCAATCAAACTAGTCGTTATGAATAGTAATACCCACTTTTTAAAATTTTATAAATTTTATCTTTCAAAATGGACATCATTTTTGGATTCATAATATAAAAATTAGCCTCGGGTGCATTTTTTTTATTTTTTATAAAGCATTCAAATTTTGATGAATAATGAAAAATACTAAACCTTAAATAAAAATAACTTTTTTAATCCAATTAATTTATAGTGATAAATTATAGTATTATGAGCTTTTAAAGTATAATTAGAATATTTTTTTTTCCATTTAATCTAATATTGGAAATTTGATGTAATTTCACATGTAAACTAGACATAAACAAGTATCAATCTTTTGGTAGTTTTTATTTCTTAAAAAACACGCTCTTTGTTTTGAAAGGAAGAATTAATTTTAAATTAATTTCTGCCACTTCTGTCTTTTGAAATTAGAAAAATGGATTCCATATTTAGAATCAGGAGGTAAAAATTGTTTAAATATGTAACTTATATTTTTAGACCTTTTGAATAATTACTTCGGTAAATATTTTATTTACCATGGTTAAAAGGTAAATCTGGTAAATAAGGGTAAAAAAATAATATTATAATAATATTAAATTACCCTAAAACGTGTCTTAACCCTATTGGTTGATATATTTCCGACCATGTGCATCTTTGGGTCAATTTTGGGACCCCATGGAGCTACTTTTAAGTGACAATGACACTTTATATAAATTAAGTTAAAGTAAATACAAAAATGACATAAGCATATATCTTTTAGAAAAAAAAATTTTACATAGGGTTACATATGTTTTAAATTTAACTATAAATATTAATTAAAAATATAAAAATATTTTCTACATAATGGTATTTTATTTATAATTTTTAGACATTGAATAATTAAATTTATTTATAACACAATAATGATGCAGTATTTTCATTATTATTGAAAGAATCAAATAATTGGTATAATAAATGTTAAAATAAATATAATTTGAAGGTTTTGATGAAATAAAATAATTTTATTGGTTAATATGACATGTTATAATTTCTTAAATTAATTTTTTTCTAATTTATAAAGTTATTAAGACTTTAACAAAAATAAATTATAAAATAGTGTTAAAATTGACATAAATGAGTTTTTAAAACAAATATCATATTATTAATTTATATTCTATTCCTAAAAATCTATGGTTCAGACAAAGGAATTATATAATTATATTTGTATCATTAATGGACCACTTTGGGGGTCTCTTGGAAGTATATATTAATTTTATTAACTATATAATATAAAAATAAAAAGAGACATGGTAAAAGTCAAACTATTTAACTAAGAGTTAAATAAAAAAGATAAAGTTAATATAGTGACCCAAACCTATATAACACCTATTGTTTGAGTGGTTTTCGATCTATCCCTACTTTATCCTTTAAATAATTCACATTTTAGCCATTATAAACTTAATATGTATTTATTATAAAATAATATTTCTAGCTTTTCCTAAGGTGCCCCTCACCCCTCTTATAAAAGGGAAAACCCACTACTCACTAATTAACACCTTAAAATCCTTTTGACTTGGCCGACCCCAGCAAAAATATTCTATAAACATCCCTCAGTTCATCCTAGAGGCTCTCCTTTGGTCAGACAGCTAACCTATGGATCCCTTTTGGTCAAATCGAAAGGAAGAATCTGAAGAAGAGGTGATAATTTCACCACCCTCTTTCAAGTTTTTTTCTTCTTCCACTTATTTTTTTTATTTACATTCTCAAATAATAACTCCAGTATAATATATATACTGTGAAGTTATTATAAATATGGTACACCCATCTTCTTTATTCTATACATCCGTTGAAGAACATGTCACCGTATGTGTGTACGTATGGATTACAGTCTCCATGTGGTGGTGTAATTGTTATTCAATACTTTATTATTTGTATGGGTATAATAATGATGTTTACTTAATGTAAATAATAAATATAACACGATAATGATTCTTTATATATGATATACCATCCAATTATATATTATTTTAATATCAAACGAGTGATATTGTCGCTCGTGCATACATACAGATTACCGTCTCCACTAACGCGAAGAGATTCATTCCCCATAATATCCATTCAAGTATAATTCTCATTTTATGGATAAAAATAATGTGTAAATACTTGATATCATTCTGGATATTAATAAGATACAACTTACTCATAACTAACATGGCTTATGTAGAAAAACTTATAAGTTAACACACGAAACGACGATAATACTAAGATATTATTAACAAAGAAATGTTAAAAGATCATATGTGATATCATATTAATGTATATTACTATTGTATAATTTAATAAAAAATTATTTCACCATTATACAGGAGGTTAACATAACCTCTACTAAGGAAAAATTACAATGTAAGGGGTTTCTTATCTCACTTTTAATTCCTTGACATTTCCAATGTTCACCACTTATTTATTGCATGTGGTGTGTGTACTGCCCATGATTATATTAATTGTGTAATATACTTTAAATTATGGATGTTTACATCATAATTTTATGATACTACTTTCATGGGTGTATGTTTTTTAAGTTGCCAAATCGATAAGGGAATTTGAATTTTCAATTTCCACTCATTCGGCTTTATGCATACTTCATTGATTATTTTACTCCAAGATTATGTGTGGAATCACTATTCATTTTCTAATGTCATAATTTCCACTCTCAATTCTGTGGATATACTTTTTATACACATAATCACTCCATTTATAATTTTTCAAGTCATCTATATGAACTTGATAAGAGTAATTTTAACTCAATCTCCATTTGTAAAGTTAAATATCCAATTCATTGGTGTAGTTTTTACAAGAATATGTGTGAATTCCCATTGATTAACTTACACTAAATATCCAATAATATTGAGTTTATTTATTTGTTTCACACATAATTATGTCGTTGATTTTCCTTAACCTAAGGATATGGTCTTTATAAGAGATTTCATCTCAAATTACATTCTATTGAGACTTCTTTGTTGTTATACACCAAATCACTTTTATATGGTGTATATGATGTTCTTTGACATAGTATATCATGAATCCCTTTAGTCTCATGATATTATATACTTTTTATTACCTCAATTATTTTTATTCAGGTGTCTCTCTTTTTGTTAGTAACTCTAACTAAAATATCATTTTAAATGTTTTAATGATTTATTTTTTTAAATATTTCTCATTAATGTCCATGTTTTAAAAATTGTTTTAAATATTTATTTATATGGACATTAATGTTTTAAAATTATAATTACTTTTAAATGATTCAAATTGGTATGGGACACTTTGATTCAAAAATATATTTATAAGTGGCTTCTTGACAAATAGTGAGACTTTTAAATGTTTTCAAGAAAAAGGGGATAGTTCTTTTAAGTAGTTTTGATGATTATTTTCATCTATGTCAATATCATTCATTATTATTGATTGAGGTTAATCTGTTACAATAAAATCGTCCATATTGTATTTAATGAGTTATGTTTGACTATGGATGTGTTATTTTTATACCATTCATGGTTTCTTGATAAAGTATTGACATTTCGTATGCTAGTTTCAATACAAATATTTATGTTATGTTTCAAAATTATAATCTGAGGAATGTATTGAACTTAGTAAGTGACGGGTGGAGCCCACTATAGCTCCTTGATTCATCGGTAGGTCTCATGAGACAAAATAGTGTCTTCGCACAAGGACTTGAAAAAATCTTATTTGTAGTCTTGGCACACGGCCTTGACTATGTGGTTATGATACTCTATAATTATGCATTACATAATTATGAAAGTGGTTATTGATATTGCATGTGATCATTCGAATAATAGAATATCCATGTGAATAAGTAAATGGAATTATTTGATTATATATTTTCCAAATTATTCTGAAGTTCATGTTTAAAAGGCTTTTGTTCTAGTCTTATGCATTGCCTTAAATGTTTATGATTATTTATTAAAGTTTCTGCTATAATGTTATCCTTACTGAGTATCTGAGCTCAAACCTTTCTATGTTTTATTTTCCCAGGATACAAACAAGTATATTACGACTGACCTCCAGGGATAGTCTATGGGATCTCAGTGTTCTCTATGGAGACAATGTTGTTGTAGTATTCCATTTTATGATGTAGTGTAAACCTTATAAATGTATCTAGTACATCCAAGGATACTAAAATAATCGGCCTTTCTAGACTTGATCTTTTATAATCATGAAAATGATACGTAATAATGCAATGACTCTGGGCTTCTGGGGTCGGGACATTACAGTTGGTATCAGAGGATGTTTAGTACAAACCTTGAAAGCTAGATTTAGATAAACCCTGATTAGAGCACATAGCCCTAAGATAGACTTTGAGGATTAGTATAGTAGAACTTCCTAGCATTTTGGTATTGTAGATATTTTGTGAGTTTTCCAAGAAATACATCCATGTCTCGATACGAGTAGGTAGTGGTGGCTCTGGCATAGATGTACCTAGGGGTAAAACCCGAAAACACCACTTTGAGCTAGACTCGAACGGGAACTGGTGCATGACAACGAGCCTTACTGCACTATTGGTTACGACACTCTCGGGGGATATGCTTAGTATAATTTACATTTTCCTTACAAACCTATTTGATGTATTTTAATATAAGATGATAATAAATGACCTTGGTTAATCCTAAGGTGCATCAAATTGAGAATATGGTGTTATTATATTCTCTAAATAATTTTATGATTATTCTTACTCACACAATAAATTCTAGTTTTAGTCAATGGATGGATTCCAAGGCAGTAATAGTAACATTTAGAATGATGTACATGGTGGGAGTGGTGGTGGAAATGAGAAACAAAATGGAATGTCGAAAGATTTAAAATATATCGTCTTCATGCCAAATCAATTTTCCAAAAATTTGATCAATAACATATATATTAACCAACTCCTGGACTCAACAAAGAAGAGAAAGGTCACGAATGATATGAGCTCCAATAGTGGAGACCATGGAGAAAAGAATCATCAATTTCCATCATGCATGAAATGTGAAAGGAGACACCTATGAAAGTGTCTCAATGGAACAAAGAAATGCTTTACATGTGGGAAATAAGGACATAAATTGAATAATTGTCGAGAAAAAATGACGACTATTGTGGAAGAAAATAAAAATATTCACAAGAATCCATTTACAATCATTTTCCATAAATGTAGGAGACCTAGCCATTACCTGAGTGAATGACCTATTCTATAGGATATTTTATTGGTCATAGAAGAAGCTATGTGGAAATAAATGATTGGAATTTTTCTTTAAAAGTACTAGTACTCCTTATTGATGGGATTACTTTGGAATAATTTTCTATTGTATTTGTAACCTTGCAGTTTTTCATGTGAAAATGATATTTTAGGAAGACTTATCTTTTCTCTTGTGGATATAGTGATAATGAACAATTTGGCTTTATATGATCATTGGGTTTGAGGTAATTAAAAGTTATTATATTTTGGGATAAAATCCATGGTATGAGATAACATTTGTTTTAAAATTATGTTATGGTTATTTTGAGGAATTTATCTCATTTTGGTAATTTTATAAAATATAGTTTTCGAAAAAGGACAACACGCAGACCGTGTGACAAACAGTCGCGTCAGACAAAGCTATGGTAATCGAACAAACAACCAAAGTGGAATTGGGATTTATCGCCTACCACTGGACTATGTGATGTCCCTAGTTAGTGTGACTAATTATTTTTAGGTAAATGATTTTGTTGATCAATAATAAGTTAATTTGGGGTCTTATGTATTATCAAATCAATTCCCATAGTATAGGAAAATGATTCGGTGATTAAGTGATAAATCTTATTTTGGAAGATGTTAGCTTTGTTGGAAACACTATATTCCCAAGGAAAATAGAATACTATGGGATTTCAATTGAGGAGTAATGGTGGATTTTTATCTATGTTTTTATTGTGGATTTATATAGATTTGGGTTATTTATGGAAATGATTAACCAATAAAAGAGAATATGTGATTAGGTTAAGTACTTTTAAGTATGTGACATTAAGAGTAGTTGATGTCATTTCGAGATAAAATTTAATGTGGAAGACTACATAACCAAATTATTCTATGTTTTGGGTATCGATATTAGATTTGATTATATTGAATGATTTTATGGACAATTGTTTGTTGAATGGAATTTATTTAACTTTGGGGTATTATTGGTTTAGTTTTAGAAATTAAGATTAGTGTTTCTTTCTCTAATGGAATATCCATTTGGGGCATCATCAGATCTTATACTAACCATTTAGGTTTTGATTAATATCTAAAGACAAGTTAAATATATAGTTTATCCTTCATGGATCACGTGATTCTATATATGTTTATTCTAGATCTTCCAGTGTGACCATGTCTTCTTGAATTTTCCTCATAAAAAAGAGTTAGTGGTAAAAATTTATTAAAGAATGAAACTCTACTTAAAAGGTATGTATATCTCTTTATGTTCTTAGTAAATCTCATAAATGAATTCCTCATCTTTATTTAATGTAACATAAATAAAATGTTGTTCGTTTTCTTTTCCTACTGGGAGACTAATGATTATTGTCCCATCACAAGTTTGTGGTTATCTTGTTGTTAACTTCATCCTCATCATGTTTTCTATCCCTCTCCATCAGAACTTGAAACATAGTTTATCATCCATATCCATGTTTTCCTACTTGTAATCCTAGTATGGGTTATCTAGGGTGACCTTTTTACTTCTCTTTATTTCTTTTAAAGTGAAAGTTATATTGACTCTTTTTCTGATGTGGGAATTCCATTATATTCCAAAGACCATTTTTTTTAAAACAAATCGGCGATGAAATTATTTGAAGGAGGGGATAATGCAACACCCCAAGCTTCCATGATACGTTTCCCTTTAAATAATATAGTAGCGTGTGTTGTACACAACTTCGAGTTCTAACACACACCGCAACCAATGAAATTAGCCGTTTTGAATAGTAATAGCCAATTTTTGAAATTTTATAAATATTATCTTTAAAAATGGACATCATTTTTGGATTCATAATATCAAAATTAGCTTAGGGTTATGTTTTGTTATTTTTTAGAAGACATTCAAATTTTGATGAATAGTGAAAAATAATAAATATTAATTAGAAAAACCTTTTTTAATTAAATAATTTATAGTGATAAATTACACTATTGAGATGTTTTAATGTATAATTAGAATATATTTTTACCATTTAATATAATAGTGTAAATTTTATGTAATTTCACATTTAAACTAGACAGAAACAAGTGTCAGTCTTTTGATAGTTATTATTTCTTAAAAAACACTCCCTTTATTAGGACAATGATAATTAATTTTAAATTAATTTCTTCCACTTCTATGTATCAAATTTAGAAAAATTTATTCCATATTTATAATCAGGAGGTCCAAATTGTGTAAACAGGTGACTTTTATTTTTAGACATATCGAATAATTACTTCGGTAAGTATTTTATTTACCATGGTAAAAGGGTAAATCTGGTTAATAAGGGTAACACATAATATTATAATAATATTAAATTACCCTAAAACGTGTCCTATCCCTATTTGTTGATACATGTCCGACCATGGGAATCTTTGGGTCAATTTTGGGACCCCATAGAGCTATTTTTATGTGATAATGACACTTTATATTAATTAAGTAAAGTAAATAAAAAAATGAAATAAGCATATATCTTTTAAAAAAACAATTTTTACATATGGTTATATATGTTATATTTTAGACTATAAATATATATTATAAAGCTAAAAAGAATTCCTACATAATTTTATTTTATTTATAATTTTTAGACATTTAATAATTAAATTTATATATTACACAATAATGATGCAGTATTTTCTTTATTAATGAAAGAATCAAATAATTGGTATTATCAATTTAAACATAAATATACTTTCAATATTTTGATGACATACAATAATTTTATTGGTTAATATGATATTTTACAATTTCTTATTTGAATTTTTTTCTAAATTGATAATTTTTTTAAGACTTTAACAAAAATAAAATATTAAATAGTGTCAAAATTGACACAAATGAGTTTTTAAAACAAATATTATATTATTAATTGATATTTTATTCATAAAAATATAATATTTGGCCAAAGGACTTATATAATGATATGTCTATCATTAATGGACCACTTTGGGGTCTCTTGTAAGTATATAGTATGTTTGTTAAATATATAATATAAAAATAAAAAGAGACATGGTAAATGTCAAACTATTTAACTAAGAGTTAAATCAAAAAGATAAAGTTAATATAGTGACCCAAAACTATCTAAAACCTATTTTTTGAGTGGTTTTGACCTATCCCCACCTTAAACTTTAATTAATACACTTTTTAGAAATTAGAAACTGAATATTAATTTATTATAAAATAATATTTCTCTCTTTTCTTATGGTGCCCCTCACCCCTGTTATAAAACGGAACTCAACCTACTCACTAATTCACACCTTAAGAGACTTTTGGCTGGGACAAATCCTACAAAAACATTGTCTCAACATCCCTCACTTCATCCTAGAGGCCCTCCTTCGGCCAGAAAGCCAACCTAAGGAGCCCTTTTGGTCAAATCAAAAGGAAGAACCTGAAGAACAGGTAATAATTTCACCACCATCTTTGATGTTCTTTTCTTCTTCCACTTCTTCTTTCTTGTTATTTCCATTCTAAAATAATAAATTTAGTATCATATATATACGGTGAAGTTATTTTAAATATGGTTCAACCATCTTCATTATTCTATACATCCTTTGAATGACATGTCACCATACGTGTGTATGTACGGATTACCGTCTCCATGTGGTGGTGTAATTGTTATTCAATACGTTATTATTTGGATGGGTATAATAATGATGTTTAATTCATGTAAATAATAAATATAACATGATTATGATTTTTTATATATGATATACCATCCAATAATATAATATTTTAATATCTTAAGAGTGATATTGTCGCTCATGCGTATGTACGGATTACCGTCTCCACGAACGCGATGAGATTCATTCCCCATCGTATCCATTCAAGTATAATTCTCAATTTATGATTAAAAATAATTTCTATAGAGTTGATATCATTCTGGATATGAATAAGATACAACCTACCCATAAAAAACATGTCTTATGTAACAAAACATATATGTTGACACCCGAAACGACGATAATACTATGATATTATTAAAAAAGTATTATTAAAAGATCATATATGATATCATATTAATGTTTATGATTCTTGAATAATTTAATAAAAAATTATTTCACCATTATATAGGAGGTTAACATACCCTCGACCATGGAAAAAGTACAATGTACGGGGTTTCTTATCTCACTTTTAATTCCGTGAGATTTTCATTGTTCACCACTTATTTATTGCATGTGGTGTGTGTATTTCCCATGATTGTATTCATTATCTAGTATGATTTTAATTAAGGATATTTACATCATCATTGTATGATCCTTATTTTACAGGTGTATGTTTTGTAAGTTACCAAATCGATAAGGGAATTTTAAATTTCAATTTCCAATCATTCGGCTTTACGCATACTTCATTGATTATTTTACTCCACGATTATGTCTGGAATCACTACTAATTTTATTATGTCATAATTTCCACTCCCCTTTATGTGGATATACTTTTGATACACATAATTACTCCATTTGTAAATTCTCAAGTCATCGATATGAACTTGGTAAGAGAAATTTTAACTCAATATCCATTTGTTTAGATAAATATCCAATTCATTGGTGTGGTTTTTACAATAATATGTGTGAATTTCCTTTTATTGATTTACACTAAATATCCAATAATATTGAGTGTATTTATATTTTTCACACATAATTATGTCGTTGATTTAACCTTAACCTAAGGATATGGTCTTTATAAGAGATTTCATCTCAATTTACATTCTATTGCGACTTCATTGTTGTTATAAACCAAGTAACTTTTATATGGTGTATATAATGTTCTTTGACATAGTATATCATGAATCCCATTATTCCCATGATATTATAATGTTTTTATTACCTCAATTATTTATATTCAAGTGTCTCTCTTTTGGATAGTAACTATAACTAAAATATCATTTTAAATGTTTTAATGGTTTATTTTTTAAAATCTTTCTCATTAATGTCCATGTTTTAAAATGAGTTTAAAGATTTATTTATATGGACATTAAAGTTTTAGAAATAAAACTTCTTTTAAATGATTCAAAGTGGTATGGAACATTTTGATTCAAAAATCTAATTTTATATGGCTTCTTGACAAATAGTGTGGCTTTTAAATTTTTTCCAGAAAAGGGGATATTTCTCTTAAATAGTTTTGATGAATATTTTCATCTATGTCAATATCCTTCATTATTCGTGATTGAGGTTAATCTGTTACAATAAAATATTCCATATTTTATTGAATGAGTTTTGTTTAACTGTGGATGTGTTATTTTTATACCCTTCATGGTTTTTGGATAAAGTATTGACATTTCGTATGCTAGTTTCAATACGAATGATTATGTTATGTTTCAAAATTTTCATATGTGGAATGAATTGGACTTATTAAGTGACGGGTGGAGCCCTCTATAGCTCATCAATGCATCGGTAGGTATCATTAGACAAAATTGTATCTTGGAACAACGCTTTGAAAAAAATCTTATTTTTAGTCTTGGCACAAGGCCTTGACTATGTGGTTATGACAGTATAGAAATATGCATTCCATCATTATGAAAGTGGTTATTGATATTGCATGTGATCATTCGACTAGTAGAATATCCATGTGAATAATTAAATTGAATTATTTGATTTTATTTTTTCCATATTATGTTGAAGTTCAAGTTTGAAAGGCTTTTCTTCTAGTCTTATACATTACCTTAAATGTTTATGATTATTTATGAAAGTTTCTCCTATAATGTTATCCTTACTGAGCATATGAGCTCACCCATTTCTATGTTTTATATTACCTAGATGCAAAGAAGTACATTATGACGGACCTACAGGGATAGTCTACGAGATCTCAGTGTTGTCTATGGAGACAATGTTATTGTAGTTTTCAATTTTATGATGTAATGTAAACCTTATGAATGTATCTAGTACTTCTAAGGCTACTAAACTAATCGGTCATTCGAGACATGATCTTTTATGATCATGTCAATGATACGTAATAACGCACCGACTCTGGGCTTCTAGGGTAAGGTCAGTACAGTTGGTATCAAAGAAAGTTTAGTACAATCCTTGGAAACTAGATTTAGATAAACTCTGATTAGAGCACAAAGCCCTAAGATAGACATTGAGGATTAGTATAGTAGAACATCTTATAATTTTGGTATTATAGTGATTTTGTGAGTTTTCCGATCAATACATCCCTATCTGGATACAAGCAGGTAGAGGCGGCTCTGGCACAGATGTACCTAGGGGTAAAACCCAAAAACACAGCTTTGAGCTAGACTCGAATGGGAACTGGTGCACGACATCAGGCCTTGTTGCACTCTGGGTTACGACACTCCAGGGGGATAAGCATAGGATAATTTACATTTTCGTTACAAACCGATATGATGTATTTTAATATATGATGAGAATAAATGACATTGGTTAATCCTAAGGTGTTTTAAATTGAAAATATGGTGTCATGATATTCTCTAAATGATTTTATGACTACTGTTACTCACACAATGATTTCTGGTTTTAGTCAATGGATGGATTCAAAGGAAGTCATAGTAACTTTGAGAATGATGTAAATGGTGGGAATTGTGGTGTAAATGAGCAAAAAATGGAATTTTGATAGGCATAAAAGATATCATGTTCATGCCAAATCAGTTTTCCAAAAATATGATCAATAACAAATATATTAACCAACTCCCGGACTCAATAAAGAAGAGAATGGTCATGAATGATAAGAGCTCCAGTAGTGGAGACCATAGAGAAAAGAATCCTCAATTTATATCATGCAAGAAATACGTAAGGAGAAACCCATGAAAGTGTCTCAATGGAACAAAGAAATGCTTTATGTTTGGGAAAGAAGGAAAGAAAGTGAAGAATTGTCGATGAAAAATGAAGAGTATTATGGATGAAAATAAAAATGGTCCCATGAATTCATTTACAATAATTTTCTGTAAATATAGGGGAACTGGACATTACCTTAGTGAATTCCCTATTCTATAGGATATTTTCTTGTTCAAAGAAGAATATGTGTGGAAATAAATGGTTGGATTTTTTTAAAAGTACTAGTACTCCTTGTTGATGGGATTACTTTGGAATAATTTTCTCTTGTATTTGTATCCCTGATGTTTTTCAGGTGAAAATGATATTTCAGGAAGACTTTTCTTTTCACTTGTGGATATAGTTATAAATAACCATTTGGTTTTATATGATCATTGGGTTTGAGGCAATTACAAGTTATTATATTTTTGGATAAAAATGCATGGTATGAGATAAAATCTGTGGTTAAATTATGTTATGTTTATTTTGATGAATTTATCTCATTTTGGTAATGTTATAAAATATAGTTTTTGAAATAGGACAACACGTAGACCGTGTGACAACCCGTTGCGTCGGACAAAGCTATGGGAATCGAACCAACAACCAAAGTGCGATTGGGATTTATCACCTACCACTAGACAACGTGAAGTCCCTGGTTACTGTGACTAATTATTTTTAGTTAAATGATTTTATTGACCAATAATTAGTTGATTTGGGGTGTTATATCTTATCAATTGAATACCCTTAGTATAGGATAATGATTCGATGATTAAGTGATAAATGTTATTTTGGAAGATGTTCGCTTGGTTGGGAACACTATACACCCAAGGAAAATCGAATACTATTGGATTTCAATTTAGGAGTAATGGTGGATTTTTATCTATGTTTTTATTGTAGATTTATAGTGATTTGGGTTATTTATGGAAATGATTAACCAATAATAGACAATATGTGATTAGGTTAATTACTTTTAAGTACGTGACTTTAAGATTAGTTGATGTCATTTTGAGATAAAATTTAATGTGGAAGACTACATAACCAAATTCTTCTATGTTTTGGGTATCAAAATTAGTTTGAATTATATTGAAGGATTTTAAGGACAATTGTTTATTGATTGATGTTTATTTAACTTTGGGGTATTGCTGTTTTTGTTTTAGAAATTATGATTAGTGTTTCTTTCTCTAATGGAATATCCTTTTGGGAGATCATCAGATCTTATACTAACCATTTTGGTTTTGATTAATCTCTAAAGACAAGGTAAACATATAGTTTATCCTTCGTGGATCATCTGATTCTTTAGATGTTTATTCTAGCTCTTCCAGTGTGACCATGTCTTCTTGAATACAACTCATTTAAAAATAATGGGTTAGTGGTTGAAATTTAATAAATAATGAAACTATACATAAAAAGTAAGTATATATCTTTATGTTCTGATTCAATATCATAAACGAATTCCTCATCTTTTATTTAATGTAACTTAAAAAAAATGTTGTCGATTTTCTTTTCCTACTGGGAGACTAATGATCGTTTGTCCCATCACAAGTTTGTGGTTTTCTTGTTGTTAACATTCTCCTCATCATGTTTTATATCCCTCTTCACTAGAGCTTGAAACATAGTTTATCATCCCTCTCTATGTTTTCCTACATGTAATCCTAGTATGGGTTATCTTGGGTGACATTTTTACTTCCCTTTCGTTATTTTAAAGTGAAAGTTTTATTGACTCATTTTTTGATGTGGGAATTTCCATTATATTACCAAGGGTAATTTTTTTTTAAAAAAAATTGAGTATGATTTTATTTTAAGTAGGGTAGAATGTAACACCCCAAGAATCAACAGTACGCTTCCCTTTGAATAATACAGTAGCGTGTGTTGTACGCAACTTCGAGTTCTAACACACACCACAACCTATCAATCTAGCCGTTATAAATAATAATACCCACTTTTTGAAATTTTATAAATTTTATATTTCAGAAATAGACATCATTATTGGATTCAGAATATCAAAATTTTCCTATGGTGAATTATTGGTATTTTTTAAAAAACATTCAAATTTTGATGAATAGTAAATAATACAAAACATTAATTAAAAACAACTTTTTTAATCCAAATAATTTCAAGTGATAAATAATAATATTGAAAGGTTTTAAAGTATAATTAGAATATATTTTTACCATTTAATACAATATTGGTAAGTGGATGTAATTTCACATTTATACTAGACATAAATAAGTGTCAATCTTTTGATAGTTATTATTTCTTAAAAAACACGTTCTTTGTTTTGACAACGGGAATTAATTTTAAATTAATTTCTGCCACTTAAGTGTTTTGAATTTAGAAAAATGGATTCCATATTTATAATCAGGTGGTTCAAATTTTTTAAATAGGTAACTTTTATTTTTAGACATTTTGAATAATTATTTTGGTAAATATTTTATTTACCATGGTTAAAGGGTAAATATGTTAAATAAGGGTAAAAAATAATATTATAATAATATCAAATTACCCTAAAACGTTTCATAACCCTATTGGTTGATACACTTCCGACCATGGTAATATTTGAGTCTATTTTGGGACCCCATGGAGCCACTTGTAAGTGATAATGACACTTTGTATTAATTAAGTTAAAGTAAATACAAAAATGACATAAGCATATATCTTTTAGAAAAACAATTTTTTACATAGGGTTATATATGTTATATTTTAGACTATAAATATTTATTAGAAAGATAAAAAGATTTCATACATAATGGTATTTCATTTATAATTTTTAGACATTGAATAATTAAATTTATTTATGACACAATAATGATGTAGTATTTTCCTTATTAATGAAAGAATCAAATAATTGGTATTATAAATGTTAAAATAAAATAATTTGAAAATTTGGATGACATACAAAACTTTTATTGGTCAATATGACATGTTATAATTGATTAAATTAATTTGGTTCTAATTAATAATGTTTTTAAGACTTTAACAAAAATCAATTATTAAATAGTGTCAAAATTGACATAAATGAGTTTTTAAAACAAATATTATATTATTAATTGATATGCTTTTCCTAAAAATATAAGGTTAGGTATAAGGACTTATATAATGATATATGTGTCATTAATGGACCACATTTGGGTCACTTGTAAGTATATAGTATGTTTATTAGCTATATAATATAAAAATACAAAGAGACATGGTAAATGTCAAACTATTTAACTAAGAGTTAATTCAAAAAATAAAGTTAATATAGTGACCCAAACCTATCTAAAACCTATTGGTTGAGTGTTTTTCTACCTATCCCCACCTTAAACTTTAAATAATACAATTTGGAGCCATTAGAAACCGAATATGAATTTATTATAAAATAATATTTCTAGCTTTTCCAAAGGTGCCGCTCACCCCTCTTATAAAAGGGAACTCCACCTACTCACTAATTCACACCTTAAAAGACTTTTGGATATTTCAATCCCTTCCCAAATATTCTGTCAACGTCCCTCAATTCATTCTAGAGACCCTATGTTGGTCATAAATCAAACCTGAAGAGCCCTTTTGATCAAATCAAAAGGAAGAACCCGAAAAAGAGGTAATAATTTCACTACCCTCTTTCAAGTTCTTTTCTTCTTCCACTTCTTCTTTTTTGTTATTTCCATTCTAAAATAATAACTCCAGTATCATCTATATACTGTGAAGTTATTATAAATATGGTACATCCATCTTCATTATTCTATCCATTTTTTGAATGACATGTCACCATATGTGCGTATGTACGGATTACCGTCTTCACGTCGTGGTTTAATTGTTATTCAATATTTTATTACTTGGATGTGTATAATAATGACTTTTAATTCATGTAAATAATAAATATAACATGATAATGATTCTTTATATTTGATATAACATCCAATTATATAATATTTTAATATTAAAAGAGTGATATCGTCGCTCTTGCGTACGGACGGATTACCGTCTCCATGAACGCGATGAGATTCATTCTCCATCGTATCCATTCAAGTATAATTATCATTTGATGATTAAAAATAATGTTTAAAGATTTGATATCATTCTGTAAACGAATAAGATACAACTTATCCATAACAAACATGGCTTATGTAACAAAACATATTAGTTAACACCCAAAACGATGATAATACTAAGATATTATTAACAATTCAATGTTAAAATATCATATATGACATCATATTAATATATATGATTCTTGTATAATTAAATAAAAAAATATTTCACCATTATATAGGAGGTTAACCTACCCTCTTCCATGGAAAATTTACAAAGTAAGGGGTTTCTTGTCTCACTTTTAATTCCGTGATATTTCCATTATTCACCACTTATTTATTGCATGTGGTGTGTGCACTGACCATGATTGTATTAATTTTGTAATATACTTTAAATTA
Source organism: Viscum album (assembly GCA_963277665.1). Taxonomy (NCBI): domain Eukaryota; kingdom Viridiplantae; phylum Streptophyta; class Magnoliopsida; order Santalales; family Viscaceae; genus Viscum; species Viscum album. Next base: position 1,850,410,072 of record OY728150.1, read on the forward strand.
TAGATATTTACATCATCAGTGTATGATCCTTATTTCAAGGGTGTATGTTTCGTAAGTTACCAAATCTATAAGGTAATTTGACATTTCAATTTCTACTTATTCGGCTTTACACATAATTCATTGATTATTTTACTCCATGATTATGTGTAGAATCACAATTCACTTGCTTATTTCATAATTTCCACTCCACTTTCTGTGGATATAATTTTGATACACATAATCACTTCATTTATAAATTCTCAAGTCATCGATATGAACTTGATAAGAGTAATTTTAACTCAATCTCCATTTGTTGAGTTGAATATCCAATTCATTGGTGAAGTTTTTACAAGAATATGTGTGAATGTCCTCTGATTGATTTACAATGACTATCCAATAATATTGAGTGTATTTATATTTTTCACACATAATTATGTCGTTGATTTATCCTTAACCTAAGGATATGGTCTTTACAATAGATTTCATCTCAATTTACATTCCATTGAGACTTATTTGTTGTTATACACCAAATCACTTTTATATGGTGTATATAATGTTATTTGACATAGTATATCATGAATCCATTTATTCTCATGATATTATAATGTTTTTATTACCTCAATTATTTTTATTCAAGTGTCTCTCTTTTGGTTAAGAACTCTAACTAAAATGTAATTTTAAATGTTTTAATGATTTATTTTTCCAAATATTATTTTCATTAATGTCCATGTTTTAAAAATGGGTTTAAAGATTTATTTATATGGACATTAATGTTTTAAAAATAAAAATCCATTTAAATTTTTCAAAGTGATATGGTACATTTTGATTCAAAAATCTATTTTTAAATGGCTTCTTGATAAATAGTGTTACTTTTAAATGTTTTCAAGAAAAATGGGATATTTATCTCAAATAGTTTTGATGATTATTTTCTTATATGTCAATATCCTTCATTATTCTCGATTGAGGTTAATATTTTACAATAAAATCTTCCTTTTTGTATTGAATGAGTTATGTTTGACTATGGATTTTTTATTTTTATACCATTCATGGTTTGTGGATAAAGTATTGACATTTTGTATGCTAGATTCAATACGAATATTTATGTTATGTTTCAAAATTTTCATATGAGGAATGGATTGGACTTAGTAAGTGATGGGTGGAGCCTATTATAGCTCCTCAATGGATTAGTAGGTCTCATGACACAAACTAGTGTCTTGGAACAAGGCCTTGAAAAAATCTTATTTGTAGTCTTGGAAAAATTCCTTGATTATGTGGTTATGAAAGTATGACATTATGAATTCCATCATTATGAATGTGGTTATTGATATTGCATGTGATCATTCGACTAGTGGAATATCCATGTGAATAAGTAAATGACATTATTTTATTATAAATTTTTATATTATGATGAAGTTCATGGTCAAAAGGAATTTTTTCAAGTCTTATAAACTACCTTAAATGATTATTCTTATTTATGAAATTTTCCGCTATAATGTTATCCTTACTGAGAATCTGAGCTCACCCCTTTCTATGTTTCATTTTCCCAGGATGCAAAGATGTATATTATGAATGACCTCCAGGGATATTCTATGAGATCTCATTGTTTTCTATGGAGACAATGTTGTTGTAGTTTTCCATTTTATGATTAAATCTAAACCTTGTTAATGTATCTAGTACTTCCAAGGCTACTATACTAATCGATCTTTCGAGACTTGATCTTTTATGATCATGCCAATGATACTTCATAATGCACCGACTCAAGTCTTTTGGGGTCGAGGCATTATAGTTGGTTTCAGAGGAATTTTAGTACAATCCTTGGAAGCTAGATTTAGATAAACTCTGATTAGAGAACATAGCCCTAAGATATACTTTGAGGATTAGTATAGATGAACATCCTATAATTTTGTTATTGTAGAGATTTTGTTAGTATTCTGAGCAATACATCCCTGATTGGATACGAGCAGGTAGAGGCGGCTCTGGAACAGATTTACCTAGGGGTAAAACCTAAAAACACTACATTGAGCTAGACTCAAACAGGAACTGGTGCATGAAAATGGGTCTTTCTACACTCATGGTAACAACACTCCCATGGGATATTCTTAGGATAATTTACATTTTCTTTACAAATCGATTTGAATTATTTTAATATAAGATGAGAATAATTGTCCTTGTGTAATCCTAAGGTGTTCCAAATTGTGAATATGGTGTCATTATATTTTCTAAATGATTTTATGGCTACTTTTACTCAGACAATGCATTCTGGATTTAGTCAATGACTAGATTCCAAGGAAGTCATAGTAACTTTGAAAATGATTTACATGGTTGGAACAGTGGTGGAAATGAGAAACAAAATGAAATTTTGATAGGAATAAAAGATATCATGTTCATGCCAAATCAGTTTTCCAAAAATATGATCAATAACATATATATTTACCAACTCCAAGACTCAACAAAGATGAGAAATGTGATGAATGATAAGAGATCCAGAAGTGGAGACCATGGAAAAAAGAATACTCAATTTCCAACATGCATGAAATACAGAATGAGACACCCAAGAAAGTGTCTCAATGGATAAAGAAATGTTTTTCATGTGGGACGGAATGACAAAAAGTTAACAATTGCTAAGGGAAATTGAAGAGTACTATAGAAGAAAATAAAAAATGGTCCGAAGAATCCATTTATAGTCATTTTTCGTAAATGTAGGGGACCTGTCCATTTCCCAAGTGAATGCCCTATACTATAGGATATTTTCTTGGTCAGAGAAAAAGCTATGTGGAAATAAATGGTTAGATAAATTTTAAAAAGTACTAGTAGTCTTTGTTGATGGGATTACTTTGGAACAATTTTATCTTGTATTTGTAACCCTGTAGTTTGTTATTTGAAAATGATATTTTAGGAAGACTTATCTTTTCTCTTGTGGATATAGATATAAATAATCATTTGTTTTTATATGATCATTGGGTTTGAGGCAATTACAAGTTATTATATTTTGGGATAAAAATGCAATGTATGAGATAACATTTGTGGTTAAATTATGTTATGGTTATTTTGAGGAATTTATCTCAATTTTGTAATATTATAAAATATAGTTTTTGAAAAAGGACAACACGCAGACCGTGTGACAACCCATCACATCGAACAAAGCTATTGGAATCAAACCCATAACCAAAGTGTAATTGGGATTTATCACCTACCACTGGACTACGTGAAGTCCCTGGTTAGTGTGACTAATTATTTTTAGTTAAATGATTTTATTGATCAATAATAAGTTGATTTGGGATCTTAGGTCTTATCAAATAAATACACTTAGTATAGGAAAATGATTCGTTGATTATGTTATAAATGTTATTTTGGAAGATGTTGTCTTTTTTGGGAACACTATATGCCCAAGGAAAATAGAATACTATGGGATTTCAACTGAGGAGTAATGGTGGATTTTTAAATATGTTTATATTGTGGATTTATAGTGATTTGGGTTATTTATGGAAATGATTATCCAATAATAGAGAATATGTGATTTGGTTAATTACTTTTAAGTATGTGACTTTGAGAGCAGTTGATGTCATTTGGAGATAAAATTTAATGTGGAAGACTACATAACTGAAATCTTCTATATTTTGGGTATCAATATTAGTTTGGATTATATTGGAGGATTTTAAGGACAATTGTTTATTGAATGGTAATTATTTAACTTTGTGGTATTATTGGTTTAGTTTTAGAAATTAAGATTGGTGTTTCTTTCTCTAATGGAATATACTTTCTGGGGATCATCAGATATTATAATAAAAATTTTGGTTTTGATTAATCTCTAAAGACAAGGAATATATATAGTTTATCCTTCATGGATCATCTTATTCTATAGAAGTTTATTCTAGCTCTTCCAGTGTGACCATGTCTTCTTGAATACTCATCGTATAAAAAAATGAGTTAGTGGTAGAAAAATATTAATGAATGAAACTCTACTTAAAAAGTAAGTATATCTCTTTATGTTCTTATTCAATATAATAAATTAATTCCTCATCATTATGTAATGTAAATTAAAAAAATGTTGTCTGTTTGCTTTTCCTACTAAGAGACTAAGGATCGTTTGTCCCATCACAAGTTTGTGGTTTTATTATTGTTAACTTTCTCCTCATTATGTTTTCTATCCCTCTCGATCAGAACATGACAATTAGTTTATCATCCATATCCATGTTTTCTTACATTGAATCCTAGTATGGGTTATCTTTGGTGACCTCTGTACTTCTCTTTCTTTCTTTTAATGTGAAATTTTTATTGACTCTTTTTTCTATGTGGGACTTTCCATTATATTTCCTTGCCCAATTTTTTTAAAAAAAGATAGGATGAAATTATTTGAAGGAAGGGAGAATGTAACACCCCATGCTTCCACGGTACACTTCGCTTTGAATAATATAGTAGCACGTGTTGTACGCAACTTCGAGTTCTGACACACACCACAACCAATCAAACTAGTCGTTATGAATAGTAATACCCAATTTTTGAAATTTTATAAATTTTATAATTCAAAATGGATATCATTTTTTGATTCGGAATATCGAAATTAGCCTAGAGTTAATTTTTAATATTTTTTAGAAAACATTCAAATTTTGATGAATAGTGAAAAATACTAAACATTAATTAGAAACAACTTTTTTAATCCAAATAATTTATAGTGATAAATTATAATATTCAATAGTTTTAAAGTATAATTAGAATATATTTTTACCATTTAATACAATATTCGTAATTGGATGTAATTTCACATTTAAACTAGACATAAACAAGTATCAATCTTTTGATAGTTATTTTTTTTATTAAAAACACGCCCTATGTTTTGACAACAGGAATTAATTATAAATTAATTTCTGCCACTTCTGTGTTATGAATTTAGAAAAATAGATTCAATATTTAGAATCAGGAGGTCCAAATTATGTAAATAGGTAACTTTTATTTTTAGAAATTTTGAATAATTACTTCGGTAAATATTTTATTTACCTTGGTTAAAGGGTAAATCCGGTAAATAAGGGTAAAACAATAATATTATAATAATATTAAATTATCCTAAAAGGTGTCCTAACCCTATTGGTTGATATATTTCCATCCATGGGCATCTTTGTGACGATTTTGGGACCCCATGGAGCCACTTTTAAGTGATAATGGCACTTTATATTAATTAAGTTAAAATAAATACAAATATTACATACGCGTATATCTTTTAGCGAAATAATTTTTTACATAGGGTTATATATGTCATATTTTTTGACTATAAATATTATTTAGATATCAAAAAATATTTCCTACATAATGGTTTTTTACTATAAATATTATTTATAAAACTAAAAATATTTCCTACATAATGGTATTTTATTTATAATTTATAGTCATTTAATAATTAAATTTATTTTTGACACAATAATGATGCAGTATTTTCCTTATTAATGAAAGAATCAAATAATTGGTATTATAAAAGTTAAAATAATTATAATTTGAATGTTTTTATGACATCCACGAATTTTATTGGTTAATATGACATGTTATAATTTCTTAAATGAATTTGGTTCGAATTAATAATGTTTTTAAGACTTTAACAAAAATCAATTATTAAATAGTGTCAAAATTGACATAAATGAGTTTTTTTTAAAAACTATTATATTATTAATTGATAATATATTCCTAAAAATCTAAGGTTCATCCAAAGGACTTATATAATTAGAGATGTATCATTAATGGACCACTTGGAGGTCCCTTGGAAGTATATTGTAAGATTATTACCTATATAATATAAAAATACAAAGAGACGTGGTAAATGTCAAACTATTTAACTAAAAGTTAAATAAAAAAGATAAAGTTAATATAGTGACCCAAACAAGTATAAAACCTATTGGTTGAGTGGTTTTCAATCTATCCACACCTTAACCTTTAAATAATCTACTTTGGAGCCATTAGAAACCGAATATGAATTTATTATAAAATAATATTTCTAGATTTTCCTAAGGTGCCCCTCACCCCTCTTATAAAATGGCACTCCCCCTATTCAATAATTCACACATTCAAAGTATTTTGTCTCAGACAACCGCTACCCTAATATTCTCTCAACTTTCCTAAATTCATACTAGAGGCCCTCCTTTGGTCATAAAGCCAACCTAAGGAGCCCTTTTGATCAAATCAATAGGAAGAACCCGAAGAAGAGGTAATAATTTCACAACCCTCTTTCAAGTTCTTTTCTTCTTCCACTTCTTCTTTTTTGTTATTTCCATTCTAAAATAATAACTCCAATATCATATATATACTTTGTAGTTATTATAAATATGGTACAACCATCTTCATTATTCTATCCATCCTTTGAATGACATGTCACCATACGTGTGTACGTACGGATTGCCGTCTCCACGTCATGGTGTAATTGTTATTCAATACTTTATTATTTGTATGGGTATAATAATGATGTGTAATTCATATAAATAATATATAGAACATGAAAATGATTTTTTATATATGATATACTTTCCAATTATATGTTATATTAATATAAAAAGAGTGATATTGTTGATCGTGCTTATATACGGATTACCGTCTCCATGAACGCGATGTGATTCATTCCCCATCGTATCTATTCAAGTATAATTATCATTTGATGATTAAAAATAATGTTTTAAGACTTGATATCATTTTGGATGTGAATAAGATACAACCTATCCATAACAAACATTGATTATGTAACAAAACATATAAGTTAACACCCGAAACGACGATAATACTAAGATACTATTAACAAAGAAATGTTAATGGATCATATATGATATAATATTAATGTATATGATTATTTTATAATATAATAAAAAATTATTTCATCATTATATAGGAGGTTAACCTACCATCTACCAAGGACAAAGTACAAAGTAATGGGTTTCTTATCTCACATTCAATTCCGTGATATTTCCATGGTTCACCATTTATTTATTGCATGTGGTGTGTGTACTACCCACGATTGTATTCATTGTGTAATATAATTTAAATTATGGATATTTAAATCATCGCTGTATGATCCTTCCTTCATGGGTGTATGTTTTTTAAGTTACCAAATCGATAAGGGAATTTGAAATTTCAATTTCCACTCATTCAGCTGTACGCATAATTTATTGATTATTTTAATCCTAAATTATGTGTGGAATCACAATTCATTTTCTTTTGTCATAATTTCCACTCCCTTTCTATGGATTTAATTTTTATACACATAATCACTCCATTTATAAATTCTCAAGTCACCCATATTAACTTTATAAGAGTAATTTTAACTCAATCTCCATTTGTTGAGTTAAATATCCAATTCATTGGTGTAGTTTTTACACGAATATGTGTGAATGTCCTCTGTTTGATTTAAACCAAATATCCAATCATATTGAGTGTGTTTATATTTTTCACAAATAATTACGTCTTTGATTTATCCTTAACCTAAGTATATGGTCTTTATAAGTGATTTCATCTCAATTTACATTCCATTGAGATTTCTTTGTTGTTATACACCAAATAACTTTTATATGGTGTATATAATGTTCTTTGACATAGTATATAATGAATCCTTGTATTCTCATGATATTATAATGTTTTTATTACCTCAATTATTTGTATTCATGTGTCTCTATTTTGTTTAGGAACTCAAACTAAAATATCTTTTTAAATGTTTTAATGATTTATTTTTCTAAATACGTTTTCATTAATGTACATGTTTTAAATATGTAATTAATGATTTATTTATATGGAAATTATAGTTTTAAAATTTAAACCCCTTTTGAATGTTTTAAAGTGGTATGGGACACTTTGATTCAATAATCTATTTTTAAATGGCTTCTTGACAAATAATGTGACTTGTAAATGTTTTCATGAAAAGGGGATATTTCTCTCAAATAGTTTTGGTGATTATTTTCATCCATGTCAATATACCTTATTATTTTAGATTGAGGTTAATATGTTACAATAAGATCTTCCATATTGTTTTGAATGAGTTATTTTTTACTATGTATGTGTTATTTTTATACCACTCATGGTTTGTGGATAAATTATTGACATTTCGTATGCTAGTTTCAATACGAATGTTTATGTTATGTTTCAAAATTTTCTTATGAGAAATGCATTGGACTTTGTAAGTGACGAGTGGGGCCCGCTAAAGCTCTTCGATGCATCGGTAGGTCTCATGAGAGAAACTAATGTCTTGGCACAAGGCCTTGACAAAATCTTATGTGTAGTATTGGCACAAGGCCTTGAATATGTGGTTATGAGAGTCTGGAATTATATATTCCATCATTATAAAAGTGGTTATTGATATTTCATGCGATCATTAGAGTAATAGAATATTTATGTGAATAAGTGAATGGAATTATTTGATTTTATATTTTCTATATTATGCTGATGTTCAAGTTTAAAAGGCTTTTGTTCTAGTCTTATAGACTTACTTAAATGTTTATGATTATTTATGAAAGTTTCTCCTAAAATGTTATCCTTACTGAGAATCTGAGCTCACCCCTTTTAATGTTTTATTTTCCCAAGATGCAAAGAAGAATATTATGACTAACCTCCAGGGATAGTCTATGGTATCTCAGTGTTTTCTATGGGGACAATGTTGTTGTTGTTTTCCATTTTATGATGTAATGTAAACCTTATGAATGTATCTAGTACTTCCAAGGCTACCAAATTAATCAGCCTTTCGATAATTGATCTTTTATGATCATTCCAATTATACGTAATAATACACTGACTCTGGGCTTCTGGGGTCGGGGCGTTATAGTTGGTATCAGAGAAAATTTTGTACAAACCTTGGAAGATAGATTTAGATAAAATATGATTAGAGAACATATCCCTAAGATAGACTTTGAAGTTTAGTATAGAAGAACTTCTTAGAATTTTGGTATTGTATATATTTTGTGAGTTTTCCGAGAAATAAATCCCTCTCTGGATAAGAGAAGGTAGAGGCGGCTCTGGCACAGATGTACCTAGGGGTAAAACCTGAAAACACCACTTTGAGCTAGACTCAAACGAGAATAGGTGCACGATAGTAGGCCTTGCTGCACTCTTGGTTACGACACTCCTAGGGGATGTTCTTAGGATAATTTACATTTTCGTTAGAAACCGATTTGAATTTTTTTTAATATAATATGAGAATAAATGACCTTGGTTAATCCTAAGTTATTTCAAATTGACAATATGGTGTCGTGATATTCTCTAAATGATTTTATGATTACTGTTACTCACACAATTCTTTCTGGTTTTAGTCAATGGCTGGATTCCAAGGAAGTCATAGTAACTTTGAGAATGATGTACAAGGTGGGAACGGTGGTGGAAATGAGAAAAAAAGGAAAGTTGATGGGCGTAAAATATATCATGTTCATTCCAAATCAGTTTCAAAAAATATGATCAATAACAAATATATTAACCAACTCCTGTACTCGACAAATAATAGAAAGGTGATGAATTATAAGAGCTCCAATAGTGGAGACCATGGAGAAAAGAATCCTCAATTTCCATCATGAAAGAAATGTGGAAGAAGACACCCAGGATAGTGTCTCAATGAAACAAAGAAATGATTTACGTGTGGGAAAGAATGAAATTAAGTGAAGAATTTCCGAGGAAAAATGAAGAGTACTATGGAAGAAAATAAAAATTGTTCCAAGAATCCATTGACAGTCATTTTCCGTAAATGTATGGGACCTGGCCATTATCCGAGTGAATGCCCTATTCTATAGGATATTTTATTGGTCAAAGAAGAATCTATGTGGAAATAAATGCTTGGAGAAATTTTTCAAAGTACTAGTACTCCTTTTTTTGGAATTACATTGGAATAAGTTTCTCTTGTATTTTTAACCCTGCAGATTGTCATGTGAAAATGATATTTGAGGAAGACTTATCTTTTCTCTTGTGGATATAGTTATAAACAACCCTTTGGTTTTATATGATCATTGGGTTTGAGGAAATTACAATTTATTATGTTTTGGGATGAAAATGCAAGGTATGAGATAAAATTTGTGGTTAAATTTTGTTATGGTTATTTTGAGGGATTTATCTCATTTTGGTAATGTTATAAAATATAGTTTTTGAAAAAGGACAACATGCAGACTGCGTGACAACCCGCCGCATCGGACAAAGCTATGGGAATTGAACTCACAACTAAAGTGAAATTGGGATTTATTTCCTAGCACTGGACTATTTGAAGTCACTGGTTAGTGTGACTAATTATTTTTAGTTGAATGATTTTATATATCAATAATAAGTTGATTTCGGATCATATGTCTTATCAAATTAATACCCTTGGTATAGGAAAATGATTTGGTGATTAATTGATAAATGTTATTTTGGAAAATGTTCGCTTTCTTGGGAAAACTATATGAACAAGGAAAATAGAATACTATGGGATTTCATTTGATGAGTAATGGTGGATTTTTATCTATGTTTTTATTGTGAATTTATAGTGATTTTGGTTATTAATGGAAATGATTAACAAATAATATAGAATATGTGATTAGGTTAATTACTTTTAAGTATGTGACATTAAGAGTAGTTGATGTCATTTGGTGATACAATTTAACGTGGAAGACTACATAACCAAATTATTCTAAGTTTTGGATTTCAATATTAGTATGGATTATATTTAAGGATTTTAAGGACAATTTTTTATTGAATGGTATTAATTTAACTTCGGGATATTGTTGGTTTAGTTTTAGAAATTAAGATTAGTGTTTCTTTATCTAATTGAATATCCTTTTTGGGGATCATTAGATCTTATACGAACCATTTTGGTTTTGATTAATCTCTAAAGACAAGTTAATAAAATAGTTTATCCTTCATTGATCATGTGATTTTATAGAAGTTTATTCTAGATCTTCTAGTGTGACCATGTCTTCTTGAATACTACTCGTTTAAAAAATGAGTTCGTCATAGAAATTTATTAAAGAATGAAACTCTACTTAAAAAGTAAGTATATCTCTTTATGTTTGTAGTCAATCTCATAAATGAATTCCTCATGTTTATGTAATGTAACCTAAAACAAAAAAAATTGATGTCTGTTTTCTTTTTCTACTGGGATACTAATGACTCTTTGTCCCATCACAAGTTTGTGGTTTTCTTATTGTTAACTTTCTCCTCATCATTTTTTCTATCCCTATCCATCATAACTTTACACTTAGTTTATCATCCTTATCCATGTTTTCCTACATGGAATCCTAGTATGGATTATCATGGGTGACCTTTGTACTTCTCTTTCTTTCTTTTAAAGTGATAGTTTTATTGACTCTTTTTCTGATGTGGGACTTTCCATTATATTCCGAATCCCAATTTTATTTTAAAAACTCTAGGATGAAATTATTTTAAGGAGGGGAGAATGTAACACCCCAAGATTCCACAGTAAGCTTTCCATTGAATAATACAATACTGTGTGTTGTATGTAACTTCGAGTTCTAACACACACCACAACCAATCAAACTAGACGTTATGAATAGTAATAACAACTTTTTGACATTTTATAAATTTTATATTTCAAAATGGACATCATTTTTTGATTCAGAATATCTAAATTAGCCTGGAGTAAATTTTTGGTATTTTTTAGAAAACATTCAAATTTTGATGAATAGTGAAATATCCTAAACATTATTTAAAAACAAATTTTTTAATCCAAATAATTTATAGTGATACATTATACTATTGAGAGGCTATGAAGTATAATTAGAATATATTTTTACATTTAAATCCAGTATTGGTAATTGGATGAAATTTTACATTTAAACTAGACATAAACAAGTGTCAATCTTTTGATAGTTATTATTTCTAAATAAACACGCTCTTTGTTTTGACAACATGAATTAATTTTAAATTATTTTCTTCCACTTATGTGTTTTGAATTTAGAAAAATGGATTCCATTTTTAGAATCAGGAGGTCCAAATTGTGTAAATAGGTATCATTCTTTATACATTTTGAATAATTATTTCGTTAAATATTTTATTTACCATGTTTAAAGGGTAAATCACGTAAATAAGGCTAAAAAAATAATATTATTATAATAATAAATTACCCCAAAACGTGTCCTAAACCTATTGGATGATACATGTCTGACCATGGGAATCATTGGGTAGATTTTGGTACCCCATGGAGCCACTTGTAAGTGATAATTACACTTTATATTAATTATGTTAAAGTAAATACAAAAATGACATAAGCATATATCTTTTAGCAAAACAATTTTATACATATGGTAATATTTTTTATATTTTCCACTGTAAATATTAATTATAAATAAAAAATCATTTCATACATAATGGTATTTTATTTATAATTTTTAGGAATTGAAAAATTAAATTTATTTGTGACACAATAATGATGGAATATTTTCCTTATTAATGAAAGAATCAAATAATTTGTATTATAAATGTCAAAATAAAAAAATTTGAAATTTTTGATGACATACACAAATTTTATTGGTTAATATGACATGTTATAATTGGATAAATTAATTTGTTTCGAATTATTTATGTTTGTATGACTTTGAGAAAAATCAATTATTAAATAGTATCAAAATTGACATAAATGAGTTTTTAAAACAAATATTATATTATTAATTAATATTATATTCCTAAAAATATATGGTTCGTTAAAAAGAATTATATAATGATATATGTATCATTAATGTACCACATGGGGGTCTCTTGGAAGTATATAGTACGTTTATTAACTATATAATATAAAAATACAAAGAGACATAGTAAATGTCAAACTATTTAACTAAGAGTTAAATAAAAAAGATAAAGTTAATATAGTGATCCAAACCTATCTAAAACCAATTGGTTGAGTCGTTTTCAACCTATAACCATCGTAAACTTTAAATAATCCACTTTGGAGCCATTATAAACCGAATATTTATATATTATAAAGTATTATTTCTAGCTTTTCCTAAGGTGCCCCTCATCCCTCTTATAAAAGGGCACTCCCCCTACTCACTAATTCACACCATCAAAGCCTTTTGGCTCAGCCAACCCCTACCAAAATATTTTCTCAACTTACATAAATTCATCCTAGAGGCCCACCTTTTGTCAGAATGCTATCCAAAGGATACCTTTTGATCAAATCAAATGGAAGAACCCGAAGAAGAGGCAATAATTTCACCACCCTCTTTCATGTTCTTTTCTTCTTACACTTCTACTTTTTTATTATTTCCATTATAAAATAATAACTCAAGTATCATCTATATACTGTGGTGTTTTTATAAATCTGGTGCAACCATATTCATTATTCTATCCATCCTTTGAATGACATGTCACCATATGTGCATACGTATGGATTACCGTGTCCACGTCGTGGTGTAATTGTTATTCAATACTTTATTATTTGGATGTGTATAATAATGATGTGTAATTCAGGTAAATAATAAATATAACATTATAATGATTCTGTATATATGGTATACCATCCAATTATATATTATTTTAATATCAAAAGAGTGATATTGTCGCTCGTGCGTACGTATAGATTACCGTCTCCACGAACGCGATGAGATTCATTCCCCATCGTATCCATTCAAGTATAATTCTCATTTTATTATTAAAAATGATGTTTAAACACTTGATACCATTGTGGATATGAATAAGATACAACATATCCATAACAAACATGACTTATGTAACAAAACATATAAGTTAACACCCGAAACGACGATAATACTAAGATATTAATAACAAAGAAATGTTAAAAGATTGTATATGATATCATATTAATGTATATGATTCTCGAATAATTTAATAAAAAATTATTTCACCATTATACAGGATGTTAACCTACCCTCGACCAAGGAAAAATTACAAAATAAGAGGTTTCATATCTTACTTTTAATTCCGTGAGATTTCTATTGTTCACAACTTATTTATTGCACGTGGTATTTGTACTACCCATGATTGTATTAATTGTGTAAGATACAATAAGTTATTGATATTAAAATCATCATTGTATGATCCCTATTTAATGGGTGTATGTTTCGTAAGTTACCAAATCGATAAGGGAATTTTAAATTTCAATTTCCACTCATTCAACTTTACGCATACTTTAATGATTATTTTACTCCAAGATTATGTTTGGAGTCACTGTTCATTTCTTGTTGTCATAATTTCCACTCCCTTTATATGGATTTACTTTTCATACACATAATTACTCCATTTATAAATTCTCAAGTCATCGATATGAACTTTATAAGAGTAATTTTAACTCAATCTCCATTTGTTGAGTTAAATATCCAATTCATTGGTGTAGTTTTTACAAGAATATGTGTGAATCTCCTTTGATTGATTTACACTTAATACACAATCATATTGAGTTTATTTATATTTTTCACACATAATTATTTTGGTGATTTATCCTTCACCTAATGATATGGTCTTTATAAGTGATTTCATCTCAATTTACATTCCATTGAGACTTCTTTGTTGTTATACACCAAATCACTTTTATATGGTGTATATATTGTTATTTGGAATAGTATATCATGAATCCCTTTTTTCTAATGATATTATAATGTTTTTATTACATCAATTATTTTTATTCATGTGTCTCTTTTTTCGGTTAGGAACTCAAACTAAAATTTCATTTTAAATGTTTTGAATATTTATTTTTCTAAATCTTTGTCATTAATGTCCATGTTTTAAAAATGGTTTTAATGATTTATTTTTATGGACATTATAGTTTTAAAATTAAAACTCCTTTTAAAAGTTTCAAAGTGGTATGAGACACTTTGATTGAAATTATATTTTTAAATGGATTCTTGACAAATAGTGTGACTTTTAAATGTTTTCATGAAAAAGGTGATATTTCTATCAAATAGTTTTGATGATAATTTTCATCCATGTCAACATCCTTCATTATTTTAGATTGAGGTAAATCTGTTACAATACAGTCTTCCATATTGTATTGAATGAGTTATGTTTGAATATGGAAGTGTTATTTTTATACCATTCATGGTTTTTGTAGAAATTACTGACATTTCGTATGCTAGTTTCCATATGAATGTTTATTTTATGTTTCAAAATTTTCATATGAGGAATGAGTTGGACTTAGTAAGTGACGGGTGGAGCCCGCTATAGCTCTTTGATGCATCGGTAGGTCTCATGAGACAAACTATTGTCTTGGCACAAGGCCTTGACAAAATCTTATTTTTAGTCGTGGAGAAAGGGCTTGAATATGTGGTTATGATAGTCTGGAATTATTCATTCCATCATTATAAAAGTGGTTATTGATATTGCATGTGATCATTCGACTAATAGAATATCCATGTGAATAAGTAAATGGAATTATTTGATTTTATATTTTCCATATTATACTGATGTTCAAGTTTAAAAGGCTTTTGTTTTAGTCTTATAATCGTCCTTAAATGATTATGATTATTTATGAAAGTTTCCCCTATAATGTTATCCATACTGAGAATCTGAATTCACCCCTTTCTTTGTTTTATTTTACCAGGATTCAAAGAAGTATTTTATGACTGACCTCCAGGGATAGTCTATGTAATCTCAGTGTTTTATATGGAGACAATTTTGTTGTTTATTTCCATTTTATGATGTAATGTAAACTTTATGAATGTATCTAGTACATTCAAGGATACTAAACTAATTGGTATTTCCATACTTGATCTTTTATGATCATGAAAATTATACGTAATAATGCACTGAATCTAGGCTTATGAGGTTGGAGAATTATAGGTATTCATATACATATATATGAATATCAATGTATAGGAACATTTATTCATAGAATAATGGGCTTTTGTGAATTCCATCAGGATATAATTTAAAAAAAACTTTATATTCATTAATGGTCTCTTCTCTAATAAAAATTTATAAACACGAATCGTGAAGAACATGGAATTAATTTATACATGTATTGTATTTTTAAATAAGATGAAGAACATTTTTATAAACCTAATTTAATGAAATTACCCTCCCTTATTATTAGAAGATAAAAAATGAATAGGTCCATGAAAATATAGTTATACTAAAATAAAACATTTAGAAAACATAAATTTAAAAAAAATTGAGAAAAAAATGTAATCAAACATTTGCATGAGAACTAGCAGGAAAGTAAATTCAAACACAATTTTATTATAAGAATAAAAAAAACATAAATTATACTTATTGAAATAGTAATAACATTAGAAATAAATAATGAATTATTTGTAAATAAATAGATTTTCCCTTACAAAAATTATGATAAATATTGACAGAAAAGAACAACAAAAAATTTTAAATAATTTATTTGATGAAATAAACCAAATAAATTAACTTATAAATATTGTTCCCCTTAAATAACATTCTGATAAACCATACCCGAAAAATGTATACACTATATTTGAAAACATTTTTTTGACAATGAAAATAGTCAAAAAATTTATCACAGGAATAAAATATCCCTAACCATTAACTCGAAATGTAGTAGTTTATTGAAGGATCTCAATTTTAACTGACTCAGGAAGGGTATGAAACATCCATGTGCAGGATAGGCAGCTCTGGCACAAGAGGTGTAATACACCAAAATGTCTCCAAATATGGATAGAAATTAACAACCATGTATAGACTTCACATTTATTGTTTATATAATATATATAAATATATATAATCAAATGCGTGTTGAAGAAGCTTTCTAAAAATAACTATAACCAATGCAATGAAATCCATACAAATTAGTACGAAAGAAAAATTGTTTTTAAGTTAGGGTTATGAATTCAGTAAATTAGATACACAATTTGATGTAAAAGGTTTCATTGAATAAAATAAAATGAATGTTGATTACAGCTTTACAGCAAAGCATATAATAAATTAACATATCAAACAAGATCATGCAGTAAATCAAAACAATGATGAAAATTCATTGAAGATAGCGATTGGTAGAATAAACACAAGAAATCAGACTACACATGATGAAATGATCTAGGAATAAAAATTGATAAACAATGAATAGAGAAATCTATCAGGAAGAAAATGACAATTCATATTGCTGTTAAATATAAGATATTAGAACACATAAAAAGTGAAATAAAAAACCCACCCCGAACTTAGATCTAGATCTGGTGACTATGAGAAAAGCCTATATCACACTAGTCCTGGGAAACTAGAAATGAAACCCAATACTGCTCGAAATATGTGGCCTAAACCATGGTTGAAACTCTTCATCGATCCTCAGCCTCACTGTGTGACACTACTTGACCATGACTCCTACCTTGATCTCATCCCCGGTGCCCGAACCACTATCAAATGACTGTACACCCTTGGTTACAGCATGCGACTCCCGATCTCCCCAGATGTTTCTCCCATCCATGACCCGCAACCCTCTGAGGACCTGTTGCACGACCGAGAGACCCCCGCAGTGAAACCCTATGGGAGCGGCCTTTTCCCCAATTGGACTGTCCTCTTCATTTTATTATTATTATTATTATTATATATTTTCAATTATATATTTAATTTTTCTTATATACATTATATATAATGTGTATTATATGTTAAACTTTTAATATTAAAATAGTTGAATAATTTTTAATTAAAAAGAATCATAATATTAATAATTTAATAAAATTTAATCTAATAAAAAATTTATACATCAAAACCATTAACTATTACTTTAGATATATATATATATATATCATTTTTTTCAAAACCAAAATATATAAAAACCAAATGATTTCAATATAATCATTCACATGTTAGATTAAATATTTATTTTCATAATTTTGAATGTGAATATTAATAGGGGATTTTTTTAAAAAAATAATGGTACATAAAAATATTGACCTAATTATTACAACAGATAATATTTTAAAACAATAATTTAAAATTTAATTTATAATGTCAGTATCTAATTATAATAAAATTTTAATTTTTATAAAGTATTAGTTATATATTATATTCATAATTTTATATAATTCAAAACTAATTTTAAATATCATGACAATTTAACTATATTCATATATAATTATCATTTTAAATATTCTATTAAATAAGTTTTTTTCATTAAAGTAAATTATATTTAATAGAATAGTAATTATAAAATATTCTTTAAAAATAGTAAAATAAAATTCACTTTTATAATAAATTTAAAAACTATACTTCTAATAAATCAATTAATTTTTATTATTATTTTAAAGAAAATTGACATAAAAATGTTTAAATTATTAATAAATCCATTTAATAAAATTGACTCAAAATAAAATTATGTATATAATTTTTCTATCGTTACATTATTCCCCCATAAAAAGAATTATTTCCTCATAATTGTTTTGTTGAAATAAAAAAAATTCTGAATTTTTGTCTTAAGAATAAAGAAAATTAGGAAAATTAGTCTTCTAAACACTACCTTTTTGACAAAAACATATAATCTCCAAATTTAATGAGACCATTCATCTAATAAAAATTATAAGGACTGTCCTTAGACAATACAAAGCATATGACCTATTAACATTCTAGTTTTTGGAGAGTTAGATACAAGCATACAATTTCCCAGAGTTGCAAAAAAAAAAGCCAAACTCGGCTTCCGCTACATGTAAAAACTATGGAGTCCAACTATGTACTTCAATGTGACATGTAAAAAATAATATGCAAACAAGTGTTGAGCCTTGGAAGTTTCCAGTAATTGGTTTTAAAAATAATTAAAATATTCATATTTTAAAAACATCCTTTTAAAATAATTATAGTTATATAAAACATTTTTTAAAAATAAAACAATTTTTTATCAAGTATGTCATCATAATTTTTCAAAGGATACAACAAATAATTTATCGGAAAAACTCATACACAAGAATTTATACATTTATATTAAGGCTACAAATATAACACATTTCAAAATATGCATACTTCTACAAAAAATCAGGGAATGCTTCTTATAATTCAAGAGATGATCAAACTAAAATAGGGTTGACATACAAGGGTGAAGGTAATAATTAGAACACGAGTTAATAATTTCTTATAATTTCACTTGAAAAAATACCATAAATCACTTATCACATAAAATGAAAATCATAAAATGATAGATGAATTTCTTTCTTATGTACTAATGCTCTGAAAATAGATGTTAAACATTCTTTATAACTTATTTTCTAAAATCTTAAATCATTATGACATGTGATCATATTACCATAAACATATGTACCTGATTCTAGACCAAGGATATAATACTTGTTAAATAATAACATGTTTGGTTAAATACTAGTCACATAATGAGGGAAATCATAATGCAGGACATCATAAACATTCATTCAAGGCCTCGTGCCAAGACTATACAGAACCATTTTTTCGAGGGCACATGTCAATACCATACATAAAAAAAAATTCAAGGACTTTTTTCAAGACCTAGTTAGTCTCATGAAACCAATTGATACATCGAGAGGCTATAACAGGGCTCAAACATCTCATAAAATGTCTTATTAATCCTTCATATTTTTAATATAAGTATGTCTTCAAATAAAACTGTCACATACCATGTTGATTTAGTTTAATCTTTATCATATGTGAAATAAATTTATTAAACAACCCAATGTGACCCATACCCCTTATATTTATTTAAATCTCTATCATAGGTGAAATAAATTCATTAAACAAACCAAAGTGTCTCATACAACTTTTATTTAATTAAATCATTTTCATAGATGAAATAAATTCATTAAACGGTCAAAAGTGTCTCATACCAGCCTATAATGTTTAGTTATTAATACAAATATTATCATAAAATATTAATATCATTCATAAATTAATTTAATTTATTTGTATGTTAATATTAAAATAAATAAATGGGCATTTAAATAAAATAATACATATATAGTTAAAAATAATCTTTTATAAAAAATAAATATGTTCCGCATATAAAATTATAAATTTATGAATTTTGTTCTTTATGAAATCCAAATCCTTGATAATCTTGGAAAATTTATTTGAAAGCATGAGTTTATTATGAATGAGAGATGTGTCGTTGTTACGCTCAATGCATGACCATAACAATATGCATATGCGACATTCATTATTTTAAAATAACACGACGACATGTTATGTTCATTTTTTATAAGATGTAAACTTGAACATTTCATCCTTATAAACATTTCATATATATATATATATATGAGAAATAAAAATTCCATACTTAAATACATATATAAATACATGGGACCTTGATTTTATCATTGTGGAATAAATTCACATTAAAAATTCAACCAATGAAAAATATCCAATTGATGAGTTAAAATGAATTCAAATTTAAAACATAAAAATAAAAATAAATATATAAATATATATATGAATGTGTATATATATATAAATGTGAAATAATGGTTTAGTAAACATACTTGGAGTTAGTGACCCTTGATAAATAATTGGAGGTTTGATGAGACATTCCATAACATTCAATTTGAAAAAATCTAGGCATTCCTATATAAAAATGATTAACCCATGGTTTGAAGATACAACTTGTGTATGCGTGTATATATTTATATGTGAGTGTGTGTGTGTATTAATTTTTCTTAAAAATATTTACTGGGTTTTGATAACTCTAAACCTCATGTCACTTGTTCTTTGCGTAAACACCATATTACAAATTATTTTATTCAGTAAATTGTGAAATGAATTTTTAAATAAAATGATAAATTGTATTATTTTACAACTCAAAAATACCAATGTCTCATTTAATTGATTCAATACATGAATTAATTTCCGGATTCTTAAATCCTTTACATAGAAATTGTAAATTTTTATTTTCTTAAAATAATGCTTATATAATTTTAAAATATTCAAAACCATAAGTTAAGCATGTATCCAAATAAAATCATCATTGTATTGTTTTCAAAACGAGCAATCATCTTCACCTGTGCACACACAGAAATATATATTTAGATATATTCACATATATATATTCCTATTCACACACACATATATATATATATATATATCAAATTATAAGAACACTCAAACATAGAATAATGGGTTTTTTTGAATTCCATCATGATATAATAAAAAAACAATACATGCTTTAATGGCCCCTTTTCACATAAAAATATATAAACTTCTATCATGAAGAACATGGAATTAATTTATAAATGTTTAGTATTATTAAATAATATAAGAGCCATTTTTAGAAAAATAATTTAATGAAATTACCCTCCCGTATAATTAGAAGATAAACCAATTAATTGGTCCTTGAAAATATAGTTTTATAAAAAGAAAACAATAACAACACATAAATTTGAAACACGAATTAAGAAAAAAAATTCAATCAAACATTTTCACCGGAACTAGAGTGCAATTAAATTCAAACACAATTTAAAAAATCATCCATGGAAAATAAAAATTATACATACAAAAAGAGAAATATCTTATAAAATAAACAATAATTATTAGAATATAAATAGATTTTCACATACAATAATTATTGAAAACATTAACAGAAAATAACAACCTAAATTTTTAAATAATTTTTTTTGATGAAAACAACCAAATAAATTAACCCATAAATATAGTTCCCATTAAAAACCATTCTGATGAACTTCACTAGAAAAAATGAGACACAATATTTGAATTTTTTTTGATAATGAAAATAGTCAAATAAATTATCACGGAAATAAAATCTCCCTTACCTTTAAATCGAAACGTAACAGGCTATTGAAGGACCTTAGTTTTAATTGACTCAAGAATGGTGTGAAACATCCATGTGTAGGAGGTTATTGAAGGAACTTTGTTTTAATATATGTTTATCTTTTAATATTAAAATAGTTGTATAATTTTAATAAAACAAGAATCATAATATTAATAATTTAATAAAAATTAATCCTATCAAAAATTTATTAATTAAAACTATTAATTATTAATATATATATATATATGACATATTTTGGAAAAATAAAAATATATAAATCCTAAATTATATCTATATAATCAATCAGTGGTTAGACTAAATATTTTATTGCGTAAGTTTGAATTTGAAAATTAATAGTGCATTTTTTTACAAAATAATGCTACTTAAAAATGTTTTCATTATTAGTACAACTTACAATATTTTAAAATAATAATTTTAAATGTTATTTATAATCTAAATATCTAATTAATATAAAATTATAATTTTACTATATAATAATTTTTACATATTATATTAATAATTTTATATAATTGAAAACAAATTTTGAAAATAAAAACAATTTAACTATATTTATATATAATTAACAATTAAAATATTATATTAAATATCATTTTTTATAAAAGTTACTTCTATTTAATACGATTATTTATTATAAAAAATTATTTAAATAATGTAAAATAATATTTACATTTAGAATAAATTTGAAAAGTTTACTTATAATAAAAATATTAATTTTAATTATTATTTTAATGAAAATATTCTTAAAAATGTTTAAATTATAAATAAATCCATTTAATAAAACATTTTCATAACAATTCTCGGTTTAGAATTTATGGAATGTCCCACATTTAATTGAGTAAGAGATGAAGTAAAAAAAATATCGAGGAATAACCTATGGATTGGATAGTGGTTTTATAATGGAATGATATCTACTAAGTTTATTTTTTGTGATAATTCATCATTATTAAGAAAAGTAACTTGAATGAAAAATATTATCCTAGTACATTTAATTTCAATGATTCAAATGGTCCCTTTGATAATACTATATTTATGGATTTTTTATCATTAATTTTATCAAGACCATGTTCTCTATCACTCTCCATTAGAGAATGATATATGTTTTTCTCTTTTATGTCCATGTTTTCAATTTCCACCTATGTTATCCTTTGGGGAAACCTATTTATGAGTTACATTGGGTAATTGTTATGATTCACACATTACCTTTTTAATGTCAGTTTTAGTATTAATTTTTATGAAGTGGGATTTAATATAGTTAATTTCATGAATTAAACCTTTTAAGATCTAGATGAATTTTTATGGGTAAATACATTTTATGGCGGGTATAATGTAACACACTGTGTTTTTATGAATTATTTTTGAATAAATTAAATTTTATTGGTGGATTTATTTTCACACTAAAAAAGTGAATCTTTTTTAAACACAATGTTAATTTTTCACTAAACTCAACACAGAGTTTGGATTATTGAACACGGAATTAAATGTTTTTTTGTTACACACACAATGAGAGTTCCTTCGATAGCTTCTATTTCACGGAGGACTGCGTTTTACTGAATAAAAATATATTATTAAATAATATGATAGTTTTCAACTATGAATTGGAATTTATGTAATTAATTGTTTTAACTAAATTATGAAATGAATTTTCAGGTTTCATCTAATTAGAAATGTGTATTAAAACCAATGTAAAATAATGGGTTAGTTTTTATGAAAAACAATTTCCCCCACAAAGATCATTTTATTTTGAAAAGATAAATTAATCAATATAAAATATATATTTTAACGATATTTATATGTTATATTCCCCATTAAATATTTTTAAATTCATCAAATATGTCTTATAGGAATAATATAAGAATAAATCCATTTTTCATGCGTAAAAGATATATATTTCAAAAAGGTTGTTTTTACACATTTTTTTAGAAGATTTGTTTAAAATCAAAATTTCTACACATTTATAAATTTTATTTGTCAAAATAAACTAATTTTTCTTAAAAATAATATAAATATTATCTTAGAGTCGGTGATTGGAATTTTTTGTGAAGTTAAATTTTTTGGATGAATACCGAAAAGTAATATATTTTTATTGAAACCTAAATTTTCTTATAAATAATATATAATGATAAATTATAATTTTAATTGGTTTTGATACGTATTTTTTCAGTTATACTTCCATTAATAAAATGTATGTCATTATTTTCTATTTTATATTGAATTTATATATATAAACATAGTGAACCTTTCAACATTTTAACATTAAAAAATCACAATCTCCACTCCTCTATGGGAATAATTATAAATTAATTTTAGAAAATGATTTTATTTAAGTACTGAATAATAAATTCCTTATTTGGAATATAAAGGTAAAATTTTTGTAAATACGTAATTTTATTTTTGGACAATATGAATAGTGTCATTGGTAATATATTTTACCATAGAAACTGGTAAATTGGGTATTTTTGGTTAAAAATAAATTTATGAGAACTATAAAATGACAATAAAAAGAACCCAAATTTTATTGAATTAAGTTAAATAAACCATGAAAACCAATAGTTTTAAATTTAATTATTTAATGGACACTTTTATATGAAAATGATTAGATATTAATACAATCAAATTGTGTGATAAAGTGTCACAACTATATTTTTTATTTGTATCATATTTTTAATATTGATTAAATTAAATATATTATATACTATATGTATTACTATGAAATATTATTTATTTATATATATCCTTTTATATTATTTTTAATTTTTCGTGAGGAAATAATAATCATATTTAATTATACAATGATTATGCAGTAATTATTCAAATAATAAATAAAGTAATAAAATGGCATTAAAAATATTAAAATAAATATTACATGAGTTAATTGAGGTTCTAAAATAATTTTATTTGTTAATATAAAATATTTTTGGTGTATTAATGTTTTTTCGATGTTATATTTCCATACAGGCATTCTTAATATCAATGTAATGAATAGTGTTAGAATTAACACTATTGATATTTTATGAAAATAATATTTTATTAATTTATTTAAAAATATTGAAAATATTTAAGAAATTAAATGTTTAAATCACAATGTCAAAATATTCATAAATGGTCTACTTATTGAAAATTTACAAAATATAAGTATAAAATATAATTTCTTAATATAAAAAAATATGTAACCGTATTTAAAAATAAAATAGCTTCGGTAACAGTTATTCAAGATAATATGGTTTAATATAATAAAAAATTATGTATACAATATATTATATGATGGTATTAAAAAATTATAATATATTAGTTTATAATCCAAGTAAAGGTTGTGGAATCTTGAAGAAAACTGAATTTATTATAATTTAATCGTTTGAGAAATTCCAAAAGTGCCCCTCCCCTAATTTAAAAAGGGCACATCCTCCGCCACAATTTTACAGAAAATGGAATCTTAAATATTTACAAACCTATAATAAATTTTCTTGTACAATTCCATTTATACAGTATATATGTTTTTTTCTTCTGAAAGTACCAAATCTGGGGTACTTTAGAGGAGATCTAAAAGAGTCATTTTGAAGAATAATTAATCACTCTAACTAATCATTGTCTTTTTTGACTCTTTTATAACTACTATAAATATATGTTATATACAATAAAATATAAAATTCAATATCCTAAATTTTCCTAAATGTTATTAAGATTATGAAAATACCATTATACAAACCTTTCTCATCAAACAATATGTTAAAGTATCATTCATGTGTATGTATGACTACCATTTCCACGTAGAGATACAATTAATTTCTCATCCTCATATTGTATGAATGGGTATTATGAGGGGATTAATTATAATACATGATATATCTAACAAAATTAAAAATATTTAATGATAATATCATGTATACCTTATCCCCATACAATATTTGGAGAAATGATAATGTTGCTCGTGTATACATGTGAAAAAATATCTCTATAATGCGATGTGACTCATTTTCACTTATATTTCACATGGATGGTAATAAAGATAGTTTATATGAAAATATATGATAAATACATCATAATAATTATTTTTTAAAGGTTTAATATTATTTACAATTACTTCATTCCAATATAAGAAAAATCATAACAAGGTTCATGCGTACCACTGGCCTACCGTCTTCATAAATGATTCAATTAGTCTTTCTAGATATAATTTTTATGAATGATAATAAATATTTATATAATGACTATATATTATTCTATAACCATTAATGAAATTCCAAAAATTACGGTACCTTGATCAATTTATAATTACAAGGACTACCATGTGGAAGCATGCTTGGAAAATGAAGTTGTTATCACATAGAACATTGATTTTAATAAGAAATTATAAATAAACATGTTATAAGATGTTATAAATCAAAAATAAATATTATTATTTAATTATTATTATTGAATAAATGTATAATAACTTCATATTTATTATACAGGTGGTTTGAAATTAGAAATGAAATTAAAGACATGAGGTATGTGAATTTTTATCTCAATTTCCATTCATTTCGTAAAATATCCATTTCATTGATTATTTCATTCAAAGATTAGGTGGGAAATAAATTTTTATTAT
This sequence comes from Viscum album, assembly GCA_963277665.1. Lineage (NCBI taxonomy): Eukaryota > Viridiplantae > Streptophyta > Magnoliopsida > Santalales > Viscaceae > Viscum > Viscum album. The sequence continues at coordinate 1,850,436,282 of OY728150.1, forward strand.
CTTATATTTATTATGATTTTTTGTATATATATTTACTATGAATTCACACTATCAATTAATTTTATTAGTTTCCACATCAATGATATTATATTTTTAGGGTTTATTTTATAATCTCATTATTATTTGAGATTGATTATGTTTAAATTATCCAATTGGGATACTTTATCTTCCACATTTATTTATTTTAAAAAAATTATAAAAAATATTTTACTATTGATTAAAATCATTTTTACTCATGTTTAAAAAAAATGTTTTATAATGAAATTTATTTTTTCATTTTATAAATAAGTCACTTTATGACATTCTTGACAAAAAATATTAAAAGATTTTATTAACTTATATAGAATGAGTGTATTTTCCCTTCTATCTAGATGAATTAATTCCCAGAAGAATACTTTAAAATAATTTAAAGTAAATTTAAAGGAAATTTTTTCTTTTATAAATTCCCAACTCTATAAAAATATTAGTTCATAAAGGATGAAATATTTTCCTCCATAATATTTCATGTGATATTTCAAAAATAATTTTCCATTCATGATATCATTATTTGATGTTGTTTATTATTTACTAGGGATATTATTGAAATATACAATTCTTATTATTCATATGAATGGTTTTGGTTTTTGATGACATGATGTTTATGAATTTAGTTACCATTTCATAGGATATGAAGTGGTGAATTTTTTTGGAAATCTATTTATTATCATGGGTTATGATATGTTGAATTATTTTTGATCATGTTGCATGAATAATATGGAATTCATTATGTGATGGGTGGGACATATATCTCTATCTGATTTATTGGGAAATGAATTATATCGTTTGAGTTAGTTTGGGGAAACAATTTGTTGTGCTTGATCAATTATGGGAAACAAGTTGATGTGCTTGTTACATTATGGTAAAAAAGCATATGCTCTTGATCTGTTATGTTAAACAAGTGTTAAGGCTTTATCTTAGAGTCTTGGTTGTTAAATATGATAAATTAAATTGGTTTTATATAATTATGATGATGCCAAACTCATTTATGATATAAAATTTTGTTTCATGATAGAGTTATGATAAGTTTTCATTCTTATTATCCATGTATTATTAAATGACTTTGTTTTATGAAATGAATCATGTTTATAAACAATGATAGGTTATGTAATAAATTTTTATAGTATTATCTTGACCAAACTCCCATAAATATTAACTAATTTGATCAGATATTTTTAAATTGAAATATTCCTTATTTACTTATACCAAGCATCCAAGCTCGACCATTTCTTATGTTTCCTTTCCATAGGATACTAAGAATAATTTTAAGAATAATTATTTTAATGGGAAGATCATTGTGGGAAACATTGAAGATATTTATCCAATTTAGAAGATTGTGTTCCAAGTATCCAACAAAACTAAACAATTATGGTCCTCAGGTATGTGTTTATAAAATTCAATGGATATTCATAATAAATAATGTGATGTCCTTGCATGAGAAGACTGTTCCCTTGCTGTTATTAACAAAGAAAATGATTAAAATTGAATATATATTCAGGGTTGGGAAAAGGAATGGTCCAAATATGTTTATAAATTATTCATTTCACATGTTTTATACCATTTTAACACATATAGTTTTAATTTAAAAACCTCGGTAAACTCGTTATATCCTTATCCACACAAATTAATTTTATATTTTCTTACTATCCCTTTGGACAGAAAAATATTTTGAATTTGAAAAATAATATTAATTATAATGAATAAAAAAATGGAATAATTTTTTATAATAAAATAACCCAAATTGTATAACTTTAATTTAAATTGAACTCATAGAAGTGATGAAATATCTATTTTTCAAAGGGAAAACCTTCAAAAGAATAAAATATTTTATTAACAATATTTATCAAGAAATTGATTATAATGAAAAAAGATTATTTAATCATGTTATTTTCAACTTCTTTTAATTTTAACCAATTTTAATACAATATTTAAAATTATAAATTATTTAATAAAAATGAGTGTTTCCAATAAAAAATAATATTTATTACAATTCATTAAAAATTTAATATTTGAATTAATTTCACAAAATATCAACCTATGGTAATTTTGATATTTTCATTCCAAAAAATATGTTAATTTTATCAAATAATGATTATAAAATGGGAATAATTTTATTTTATTACTATTTTTACATAAATAAATTGAAATAATATTTTTGATAAAACTGTAATTTCGATGAATGTAAAGACATTACAAAATATAATGTACATATTTATAAATATATATTTATTATATAAAAAATAGTCATATTTTTTAAAATATGGTTATTATTAATCATATCCAAAAATTTAATGTCTATGTTATAATAGACCTACTTAAATAAAAATATAATCAGTATATAATGGTTTATTAAAAATCGGTGTTTCTTACCAAGCAAGTAATTGAAGAAGTTAAAAAAAAATTATATAAATATTTACAAAATATCAGGGTGTTATATTCTACTATCCTTAATGTTAATTTATACCGTTAAATTATAAAGCACCAAAAAAATACGGGGATTCTTCTTCCTCATCATATCCATTGGTTTCTATATAGCTTTCTCAATTTGGAAGTTTCAGGATATAATCATGACTTGGTGGGTGGTATTTTATCATAGAAAAGTTTCTCTACAGTCTATAAGCTCGATAGAATGTTCTTGATATGAAATATCATGATCTAGTTATTTGATCTCTGAGTTCAGTACCAATGAATGATCGAGTATGAACAACCTCAAGGGAGACACTTAGATCACCTCATGGACTTGAGAGAGGTTTGGGTGAAGCTTCAAATGATACGAAAACATACCTACTGTCTAAATAAAATTATAAGGACCAATATACCTAGGGATAAAATTTCCTTTCATCTTTAATCTCATCTCATTCTGTCATGGGGATGATTAAAGGAAAATATTATCACCAACATCAAACTCCATATAGAACTGATGATTTTTAGCATAACTTTTCTACCGACCATGCGCTACCCTTAGGTTTCACTGAATAAATATTTCATTCTCAAGTATTTTATCATTGAGATTTGGTAGTAATATATTTATTTCTCCAAATTCATACCAAAAAATGGATAAATATGCTTTTATATGAAAATAGATTCACAAGGATCCATTTTAATTACCAAGTGAATATAATTTTGGTAAGAAATCCCATCTAGTATAATTTGTTGATCCCTACCCAATATACATATCATAGAAGATGATATCAATAAATAACTTATGTTTTTAATTGTTTTATTAGATTAACCATATATATTGGGACAATGCATAGGTTAGAAACTAAATTCTGAAAGAACAAATTTATTATGTATTCACTAGAACATCATGGTAATCCTTGGATCTAGAGTAGACAAAACTGATAATGGTTCTCAATGAATCCTTTTCACTTCCATATTGCGTATCCAAGAATGTTGATTTAAATTTCAATTATCTCTTATTGAAATTATTCCTATTGAATTTTTAATGTGATCAAATGTAACAAAAAAATCATTGTGTCTTTCAGTTTCTTGGTGAGTCCTATAAAAACATCCATGGTGGTGTTTTCTTATTTAAAATTTGGTAAGGGTTATGCTTATAACAACTCTTTATAATTTTATCTATTGGTCTTAACCTTCTTTCATACTAATCATCAAGATAAAAAATCTTCTTTACCTCCCTTTATTCCATTCCACCATAATTACTTTTTTTGAATATCTACACATATTTTAAAAACCAGAATGAATATAAAATGAAGAATTATAGTATTCAACTAATAGATCAGTATTCAAATATGACATGGATGGAACGAAAATCCAGTTTCTAAATAATATCACTACATCATAATCAGTGTTACACTTATGATAATTTTTGACCGAATTTTGTAGCCTGATTTCATACTTACACAACTATTTAATATTCACATGTCTAGTTTATTAAAAAATTAATTTAGAAAGGTAATACTTATAAAATTCTTTCAGGATTTTATTATCCATCCATTAAACAACTAAAAATATATTATATTTTTTATCTTTATAATATATAAGTTATTATTATCCTTTTGACTAAATTCATCATCTATATTTTTCACTTTCTATGCTATTTAATGTATTGATTATTCATAATCATTAATAAGGATTATTTTCATTCTCTAGAAAATGATTAAATCAATATGGGTGAAAATTTATTTTATATTTTATAATCAGTATATATTTGAGGAAATTATATATAAAGACTATTCCTCCTCATTTTTAATTCAAATAACCCCTAGATAACTCCAAATCATGAGCTAGTTAATATTTCTCATCAATAATGAATTGAAATGTGGCATATGATATCACCTTGTCATTATTCCTAACAATTAATACATTTCCCCTCCTCAACACATCACAGAATATCAAAAACTATTATTCAGTATAATGTAATATAATAACATGTTTGATGAATAATATTATCTTTAATTCCTTGATTTTTTAGTCAAATTAATATATCTTATGTAATTAGGGTCTATTCTAATATTACTTGGTGAGTTGATTATATATTCCAATGAAATTCTTCACAAACCATTAATAATATCCAACCAAACTTGGTAAAATTAATATTCCTATCACAATGGATAGACTAGTCCAATGATCAATAAATTCCACATAATCCATATCAAATGATATAACATCTCCTAAGATTATATTCTATAAAAAGATTCCTCTTGTGTCCAAAATTCATTGTTGGAACTTTATTCATATAAATTCTCCTTCTATAGGGTGTTTTTCAAAATTCCCAAGTGATATTCATGATAATATTTTATCATTAAATATTTAATATTATAATATATATAAATAAAACCATATAATTATTATAATAATCTACATTCCATAAATCTATGAATATAATATTTTAATTTTTAAAGTCAAATAGCATCACTATAGATGCATATTGATCAATCCTTGTATGAATTGTTCTGCTGGGTAAATCCTCCTAATCGAGCCTCATGTTATGGTATCTAGAATGATGGTAAATTGTTGAAATTTTTTTAGTCTCGTAATGTTGATAAATAAGTTATCAATATATGGTAGATGAATCTTGTTCTTGATTGGGATTTTGGTGAGGTTATGATAATCATAGCAGTGGCACATCAATCGATATTTCTTCATAATAAAATTGATTGTTATACACCAAGGTGAATATCATGGCCTAGTAATTATCCTTTCAATATTCTCATGATGATACATCATTAATTATCACAATTAAATTGGGAAAAATTAAATGGATTCATTGAAATTGGCGTGTCATAGGATTGAATTCTAGTGAGAATTAAAAATCACGATTAGGTTGAAGACTGGCTAACTCCTCTTCAAATACATCAAAAAAATACCACAAAATAATCATATCATCAATGTTTATTTTCCCTCAAACAATATGATATAAATACCTGTTTTGAATAGTAGTCAAGAACTATTCAATGGGTGTAATTTCGACTGGATGTTCATACACATGATCACATTGATAGATAATCATAAGTTATTTTGGAATATAAAATTTGGCTTCCCTTCCTTGACAATTTATGTGGTATTTATATAGATAATTCCAATCCATTCGAAAAATAACATCAAATTCAATATGAGGTTGAATAACATTATTTTTACATAGATAATTCCAACCATCATCAACATTAGAAGAGTTGTAAACTTGGAATGTTATCATCATAATATTACAGGGTTCCCTGATAAATCAATATCTAATTATTGAGTATATGAATTAATATTGCTAGAATCATTTCATGATACATTGAAATTTATTTAATTAAGACAAATAAGATAGATCAAAATTCAATTAAACCAATCACCACACTCATCTTCATTGTTCAATATTCAATACCTTTTTAAAAACATGATGGATAGTGTAAGATCATTCAGCTAGTCATATAAAAAAGTTGTAAAGGAATTTTATTTTTAATTACTATATTGGTTTAATTTTGAATCAATCTTATTAATAGATTTATGATATTTTTAATGTCTCAAAATGGTGTTTTGAGATGATTAATAATATTAATAAACAATCATAGCTATTCATATGTGCATCAGAGGCATCATTTTTTCGGAATTTTGGGTTGTTTTTTAGAAAGGATGTATGGTTTTATTGTCTTGGTTTAGGAGAAACCACACGACAACAAGATGGTTAGGAAATATTTCAATTCATTTAGAACTAATAATGGTTGATTTTTAGGGATAAATAATGGTTTAGAGTAAACTTTACTATGAATAAGGGGGAAAGAATTCATGGTTGATAGGGGTCTGAGACATATTTCATGGTCTTCACATAGTTTTAGGTAAATCATTTTCTTTTTAGTAAGGTGGAGGTAGGGATGACATCAAAATTAGTGCATGGTTTGTTAAATAGTGTTTCCTAACCTTCTTTATCATGCATTTTGGATAGTAGGGGTGTCCACAGTTGGTTCATTGTTTGGATAACTGTCCACCCAAGCCATGCGTGTGGGATGGCTTTGGACAGATCCAACAACATGTTATTTTTACAGTTTGGAAAACCATGCGGCAAAACAATAAGATTTCCAAGATTTCATTAAAAGGGGAAATATAAAAAAACAACTCATTGTATTTTTCATCGCCTCAATCCAATTTTACCCCTTTCATGGTACTCATATGAGGGTCTTTATTTCACCCCTCTTTCCTCCTCCCTTGTTTAATTTTGGAGGTGTTTCATTGAAATTATTTTGAGCTTAAGGTGATTTATCCTCATCTGGTTGTTTCATTTCATCCTATTATTGTTTCTATCTAATTGTGGGATCTCAGATTTAAGTATTATTGTTGATTCCATCGAATCATAGTGAAATCATCCATTCATCATAGATTTTGTTGCCCAGGTTTGGTACAATAGATCTCGAGATGAATTCTACGCATTGTTGTGAGATGTTTTGTTATCATATACGACTACGATTAATTTTCATAGGTTATTCTTAATGAGTTAATTTATTTGGTTTATAAATCATGTCACCTCTTCGGGATTCGGTGAAAAATCAGCTCAGGATATTCTATAGGTATTTTGTGAGTAGATTTCTTCAGTTCTGGTGTGACATGATCACCCGACGAGTTTTATGGAATTATTCTATTTTGGGTGTTGATTAATTAATTAATTATAATTTAAATAATTAATTAATTATATTTTGTGACACTAGATCATGGATGATTATGATAGTTTTTATTAGGTGTTAAGGGGTGTAGATGATGCTGGGATGGGGCTTGATAGGGCCATCATGATTTAGAAATGTGTTTCAAAGCATCGTTGATAAGGTAGGTGGTCTAAGAGAATTACCAATAGAATTAAATGTTTTTGTATGTTCATTATGGTTTATGGCTTACATACAATGTGTGATATTAATTACTCCATTAATTAAGAAGTTGAGTTTGAATTTTGGCTAATAACATGAACATCCCAGGGAACCTATTGGATTTTTGGGGATGTGAGGTTAGACATATGGCCACCCATGGGGTGATATAACATTTGTTAGTGGAATATTTAATGTGTTATGTTATTTTGAAAATTCACCATGATTTTGTAATGGTTTTAAATGTGTGTGTTGGGCTTTGACCTACTTTTCAGTTTCCATGATAAAATATAAAGTTTTGAATTGATTCATGTTTTGAAATGAGGGGCCAAACTCAAGGTTGTTTTTAATTGGTTTTAAATGGATTAAAAATTATTTTTCCAAATGCAAGTGTGGTGACTCTTTAAATGATTTTCATGGAACATGAAGTTCCAATACTGTTTAAAAATTTTCAATGATGAAGAAATGGGTTGAATGTGTTGTTCTAGAATTATTATGTTATATTATTTAATTTCGTTGTTTACATAATTTTGTAAGGTGTTTTGTATCAATTTAACTATTTTTTTATTTAAAGGTCCTTGGGACCCTAATAAGTTTTTCTATAAATGAAATAGAACTTGTTAAATTGATTTGTTAGATTTATTAATGGTTTGAAGAAAATTTAATGAATATCTGTTTGGGTAAAGGGTGTAATGATAAATATTTTAATTTAGATTTATAATGAACATAACGGTTCATGGGAGTGTTGAATAGAATTGTATTAATTACTGATGGAATAGTTTAGAAACTTGACTAATGATTAATGAACATGTCTGATACTATAAATATGGCGTTAGAATACAACTCTAGATGGTAATAAAATACTTCATGGATGGAGTGAAATATTTATGCTATGGGAGATGATGGGATTCCTTGTGGAAAATAATAATTGAATGATTCTCCTCCTCCTTAGTATAGGAAACAATAATTCTCTAGGCACAACCGATGATATGTATAGATGGATGATGGACTGAGGCTCTAAGAACTATTATTATTATTATTATTATTTTTAGTGGAATGATGTTCATTATTAGTACCAATAGTTTTGTATATGGTTAGATGATATAAAGGTTCCATCCATTTTTTTATTGATGTTGAGATGTTAGTCAGATTCTAGACATAAAATCTAGTCATTGATGGATCGAGTACACTAGATAGGCACTATAGACATAGGTTTTGTGATTCCCATAGTGGAATTAAAAGTTAACACACCTTGTATTGACCATTAATAGAAAACATTAGGGTGTTTAATTTCTATTTTTCGAGATGTCACAGTGGAACCAATGATTCAATGGGTAATAGATGATATGTTGTGTCCCTTGGTTTCTATTTCTTTTCTATATTACTTACTTTTTAAACTATTTATCTGTATATAATATTTTTCTGACTGATATTCTCGTTGGACATCATTGGTGGTGGCCTACTAAGTTTTAGTCACAGCCTTCTCAGAATTCCATTTCACATGTGTACCCGATCATCTCTCACATGTTCATACCAAGAGGAATTTTGAGATAAGGAATATATTGATTATTGTGGTTGAGGAGGATTTATTTTGTGGTATCAGATGACTAGATCGGTATGGATTGGGGATACAGTGGATCCTTTTTGTAATTTATTTTATTTTCTATAGGATTTTTAACTATCCCAGTGGGTGATTATTGAAATGTCTAATCTATCCATTCGTTCCATTATTGAATTTCATTTTATTATAGAATGTATTAGATCAATTTAGTTAATATTTTCTCTTACTTATATGTTTATGTTATTTTGATATTTACATCTTGCTTGCACTCTCATATTATGGTATAACATCCTCATAGTTCAATTTATACCCCCTTTACTAGTCATACGCCTGTTTCATAAAGGTATTCATGCATAAGGTTATGTGGTAAACTCGTATGGGTCATTAGTGTGGTGGGATATATGGTGGTAGGTTACAATGAGGTATCATAACATCTTACATTTATATTATTTTGCTTCTTTGGTTTTGGTATACTTGATATATTGGAATGTGTTGAGATTGAGATGGATACAAGGTAGGTGCATCATGGACACATGTTCATGAAGGAATTATAAATTACACGGTGATGGGATTGATGTTATTGATTTTTCATGTTATGTTTGAATATTATTTCAGCTTAAAATGATGAAAATGTCGTTTTAATGTAATGATTTACGATGGATTGATGGATCAAGGACCTTTCTCAAGAGACCTATGATTATGTTTGGATTGTTGGACTATAGTGTAAAGAGGGTCCCATGCATCAAGATATGTATGTAGTACCTACATTATATAATCCCAATCTTCTGTGACTTAATGTATTTCTTTTATATATAATGTTTGGTGGATCTATGGTGAGGTGCTCGTCATTGGGGGTGCAAGTGTGGTCCTTATGCGAGGTTGGTTTAGTGACCTTAGTGGTCTAGTATGGTATAAGTGTATTGATTATGGAACCTTTTTAGTGTGTTTGTGTGAGATAGGTAGTTTGTATGTTGCCTCATATGCAAGATCTCATGTATATATTCCTTGAGAGGAAACGCACCCTAGATGTTGGTAGTTTCTTAGTATATGACACCATTATGGAACATAAACCTATAAGAGGGTGTTTGTTTTATAACAATGTGAGATGATGATATCGGTTCATGATAATCCCCATGAGATGTGGATTTCTATGACTTAAGATATCCCATGAGTGGTGGGACCCAGTGTAATTCTAGAAGTGACTCCAATTTTGGGAGTTAATGTTGATCCATTTTTTGGATGACACATGGAAGTTGATGGATAACTTGTAAGATCCCTTTAGTTCACAAGGAACATATTGATACCTTGTACTCTTTATTATAGTTAATGATGAGTGTATTCTAGTATGGGGTTTAGAAACATAGGTTGCCTTTGTGTTTGGAATTTAGAACTGGGGTTCTATTGGTTTAGCTTTTTGGTTAGCTTCTAGAGGGGCGAACTGTTTTGTATGTATATCCATAATTATGGATTTGTAGATGACTCTACCTGGTGGTTACGAGTAAGATCAAGAAAAAAAGGGTGCTTGAGGTCATGGTATTTTATATACATCCATCCAAATTTCATGGTTTCTATTTTTTTAATTAACTAACTATAATAGTTATAATTAATTAATAGTTGTTTTTTGGTGTGAGAGAATATCTTTAGAGATTATAGAAGCTTTTATTGGGTTATGAGGGGCTTGGATGATGGTTATATGGGACATTAGAAGGCTATCTTCCTTTGGAAATTTGTTATAAAAATTCATTGCTGAGGTTGGTGATCACATAGCTTTACCAATAGTCTTAATAATAGTTTTGAATGTTCATTATGGTCAATGACTTAGATAATATGATTGATACTCTTGTTCCCTGGATTTATGAAATTGGTTTTGGATTTAGGTTCATACCATAGACCTCCCATGAGTCCCCTTGAATAAATGGTATTTTGAGTCCATACAAATCAATAACCATGTGATATTTCAAACATTGTAAGTTCCATGTTTCTTTGTTGTATTTTACAGAATTATCTTTTGGGGATTTTAAAATGGTTTTAAATGTATAAATTGTGTTTTGAATCAATTTTAGTTGTTAAAGGGAAAAGGTAATTTTTTGAAATTATTCTTGTTTTGGATTGAGGTATTGAATTAAAGGTGAATTTAAATGGGGTTTAAATGGATTTCTAATGTTGATTTGATTTTTTTTTGTGGTGACACATTAAATGTTTTACATAGAACATCAAGGAATTGGACCTCAAATGAATTTTTAAATATGAAGACTTAGGTTTAAGTTGTGGTTTTGGAATGATTAAATGGGAATGTATTATTTTGGTGTTTAGTTAATTTTGAATGGTGTTTCGGTTTTATTTGATCCATGTGTTGATTTTATGGTCATTGGTAACATGATAAGTGTTGTAATTTATAAATCCAATGGTAATTATTAAAATGGGTGTGTTTGATTTTGAAATGTTTGAAAAAAAATTAACGATTTTATATCTGGGTAATGGGTGAAATTGTAAAATTGGGAATTTGTAATTATAATGAATTTAATGGTCCTATAGAATGTTGAAAATAATTACATTAATTGATGATAGAAAAGTGTTCGTGATGTTATGATACTCTGGAAACATAAATTTTACTACATACATGGTTTTAGAATGAGACTCAAGATGTTGTTAGAATACATCATGGTTAGATTTCTAGACCGATTCTCTCTGTAGTGATGGTATACCACATGGAAAATGATGTTGGAATAATCCTCTTCCTCCTTGTAAAGGTCAATAATGATACTCTACGTGACACTGATGTTATGTATAAATGGATTCTGGACTAATTCTATAGGTTGTACTATTATGTTTTATTCCTTTTTGATGCATACATTGTTTAGTATTGATACTGATAGTTTGGTATATGATTTTTTTGTGGATATGTCTCCATCCATGATTTTTATTAATATTGAGTTTTGAATTAGATTTCAGACAAACATTAAAGGCATTAATGGCCATGTTACACTGGATAAGTATTGTGTATGTAGGTTCTGTGTATCATTGGGTAGAAAAAAGTGAACACCCATATGTTATTCTTTAAGGGACTAGTCTTGGTCATATTAGGTTTGGTTAGCCTGGTTGCATAGTGGAAAACATGGGATAGTGGGAACTATATGTTCATGCTTGTTTGTTGTCTTTTATTTCATTTCTTTACTGGTTATTTATTCAACTATTTATCTACACACAATTTTTCTTTTAAATTTATTTGATTTGTAACACCCCGAGCTTCCATGATACGCCTCTCTTTCAATAATGCAATAGCTTGCATTGTACGCAAGTTTGAGTTCTAACACACCGCGACTAATCAAAGTAGCCGTTATGAATAGTTATACCCACTTTTTAAAATTATAGATATTTTATATTTCAAAATGGACTTCATTTTTGTATTCTTAATATCAAAATTATCCTAAGATTAATTTTTTGTAATTTTCTGAGAACTTTCAATTTTTTATGAATAGTGAAAAATTACTTAAAACAACTTTTTTAATCAAAATAATTTATAGTGATAAATTATACTCTTTAGTGGTTTTAAAGTATAATTATAATATATTTTTACCATTTTATCCAATGGTTGTCATTATAATTAATTTAACATTGAAATTGCACATAAACAATTGTCAATCTTTTGATATATATTGTTTCTTAAAAACATGCTATTTGTTGTGACAGTGGGAATTACTTATAAAATTAATTAATGAAACATATATTTTTGTAATTTTGTAAAATAGACATCATTTTTGAATTGATAATATCAATTATATCTTAGGGTGAAATTTTGGCATAGTTCTGAAAAACTTCAATTTTTTGATGAATAGTGAAACCACTAAGTGGTAGTTAAAAAATTGATTTTTCATTTAAATGAAACATTACCACTTCTGTGATTTGATTTTAAAAAATCCGACATACATGGTTGTAAGTAGGAAGTAAAATGTGGTTTACTGGGATTAAAATAATTTTTTGGTGAATAGTAACTTTTATGTTTAATTAATCGCGATTAAAGGTAATTAGTGAAATGTAAGGTAAAGATAATGTTATAATAAAATGAAATGACCTTGAAACTTGTCCAACATCTATTGGATGAGTCATGGACGACCAATCTAATCCATGGGTCAACATGGGGACCTCATGGAACCACATTGGTAGGTAAATGACATTAAAAACTTCTTATTTAATGTTAAAATAAAAATGTCACAAACATGACTTGTCTTACTAAAACAATTTTTAAATTGGGTAATAGAAGTCATATTTCTGACTATAAATATTCATTAGAAATATAAAACGATTTCCTACAACATGAAAATTGTTTAATAATTTTTAGACATTAAATAAATTAAATTATTTATGACACCATGATGATGCAGCGATTACCTCATTAATTAACGATTTTAATAAAATGGAAGGATAATGTAAAATATAAGAATTAAACTTGTCCAAAGCCTATTGGATGAGTATTTTTCGAAACCTTATCACCTTATTCTCTAAATATATAAGTGTGGGACCTTTAAAATCTGAAAATAATTATATAATAAAGTAACATTTCATTACATTCCAAGAGTGCCACTCCTCTCCTCTTCTAAAAGGCCCCCACCTCTACCACCTTATTCACACTTTCAAGCCATTTGGCTCGGCCAAACTCTGACCAAATACTCTTACAACTTATCTATATTACTCCTTGAATCCTCACTTTGGGAAGAAGTCTTCCCAAGGAAGCCTTTGGCTCAAATCAAAAAGTGTTACCCGATTTTAAGGTAATGACTTCTCTTATGTTATTTTGTTATATTTTGATTCTCCAACCCCCTAAACTCTTTTTATTCATTTATTTTGTAACAAAAACAATATCCTAAATATAATAGGATGTTGTTATAATAGGTATTCTAGCTACACATACACACACCTACATCTAATGGTTAAAGAACATACTGTTTCTATGGATGGCGAATTTCTGCCTCACGAAACGTTGATTGTTCAACACTCATATAACACCTTCAAAGGAGGCCATTAAGAAGTCACTATATTTATATATGATATAAAATATTTTTATGTTTTAAATAATATTCGTTATTTTTCATTTATGTCATACCTTTATGATTTCCATTATTGGTAAAGGCGATGATTTCATTTTAGGAAGTGTGGACTACCGCCCCCTCAAAGTGATTTGAATCATTAATGCCATATGTGGGATGTATCAAGGATGGATTAAATGGTATTATACATTATATTATACTTTAGTTATAGTATACCTTTATATAATTATAATTTTATTCCATTAAATACGAAATAGAAATGAAAGTAGCATTCATGCGTACGTACGGCTTACCGTCTCCATGAACAGTGCATTTCATTTCTTACCTCTAAATGTTTTGTTATGTTATAAATGCATGTATATACTGGATATATATGATATATATGATATATAAATCATGAATATAATTCTGAATATGATGGATATTTCACCACATGAACAACTTTTAATTATAAGAAGTTTATTTTTGACTCAAGTACCAAAGATCGACAAAATGACTGTTATTAACTTAAATAATTACATAATGATAATAACATGGTAATAAGTGATATAAAAGGAATAATTAACATGAAAAATGTTCTTACGCAAATATAAATTAACTCTAGTTTATTATTCAGGAGATTAAAGAACGATCGAGTCAATTTAGACACGAGGTAAGGGACTTCTTAACCCAATTTTCATTCTTTGGGTTAATATCCTACTTTCAAATTATGTCATGATATTATTATGTACTATATTGTATTTTTAATTTCTTTATGTCTACTTATAGTTAATACATGTAATAGATCTATTTTATTTAAAAATGGTCTTTTTGAGGACTTCATCTCAATCTCCTTTCATTGAGGAATATTTTGTTTTTGTACACAAATTTCTTTTATACTGTGTATAAAACCCTTTGACTTTTATGTTTATTCAAAAGGAATCTTTTTATATGAACCGTTTTACTAAATGAAGAAAAGGAATGTTTTTCTTGTCGTATATATGCGGCGACAACGAATTCTCTGCCGCCGTGACCATTATTTGTAGTTTCGGCTTCCTCTACAAGCCATAACTTTTATTAAATGAAAAATAAATACCAAGTTTTAATTTTCTTTTATTTTGGTATTGAAAATGGTTTTGAAAGTGTTTTTATCATATCAATGTGTTGTATTGATATCTTGTGATTGAAATGTGGAAATGTTATGTTTCTTTTATGCATGTTTTATGTGATACGATTATGTTTTGGTTTATGATATGTTTAAACCTGTTCATATGAGGAATGCATTGGACTAAATAAGTGACGGGAGGAGCCCACTATAGCTCCTTGATGCATCGGCATGTCTAATTAGACAAACTAGTGTCTTGGCAGGAGGCCTTGACAAAAAATTATTTGTAGACCTGGCACGAGGCCTTGGATACATGGTTATGATAGTCTGGAATTATGAATTTCATCATTATGAAAGTGGTTATTGATATTGCATGTGATTATTCGACTAGTAGAATATCCATGTGAATAAGTAAATGGAATTATTTCATTTTTATATTTCCATATTATGTTGAATTTAATTTTTAAGAGGTTTTTGTTAAGTTATAAATTGCCTTAAATGTTTATGTTTATTTATGAAAGCTTCCGCTATATTGTTATCCTTACTGAGCATCTGAGCTCACCCCTTTCAATGTTTTAAATTTTCCAGGATGTGATGAAGTATATTATGAATGACCTACAGGGATAGTATGAGGGGATATGAAGACAAGATGTTTCTTTAGTATTGATTACTTTATGATGTAATGTAAGACTTATGAATGTATCTAGTGTTTCCAAGGATACTAAACTAATCTGTCATTCGAGACTTGATCTTTTGTGATCATTCCAATGTTACGAAGTAATGCACCGACTCTAGGTAACTGGGGTGGGGCGTTACAGTTGGTATCAGAGGCAGTTTAGTACTAACCTTGGAAGCAAGATTTAGATAAACTCTGATAAGAGCACATAGCCCTAAGATAGACTTTGAGGATTAGTATAGAAGAACTTCCTCGAATTTTGGTATTATAGAGATTTTGTGAGTTTTCTGATAAATACATCCCTGTCTGGATACGAGCAGGTAGAGGCGACTCTGGCACAGATGTACCAAGGGGTAAAACTCGAAAACACTGCTTTGAGCTAGACTCGAACGGGAACTGGTGCACGACAATGAGCCTTGCTGCATTCTTGGTTAAGACACTCCTGTGGGATATGCTTAGGATAATTCTCATTTTCTTTACAAACCATTACGAAGAGTTTATGAGTATATACTTCCTCATAGAAAACATTTATTTTTATTATTATGGATTATATCCATAAATCGTTCAATTTATGTTAAGTGTTTTACAAGTATGGAATTATGTATTTTGATTCATAAACTAACTTAGTTTATGCCATTATAAAGAAATGGCGCCCAGTAGAAGGAATGTGGACTCTATCAATAAGTATGATCCAAAGAGTAAGAATGATCATATCTTTCACAGTATTAAGACAACATTTAGAAGGGAAATAGTCTCCCTTGTGTTCTCAAAATATGAAAAAATAGTATCATGTGTTAATAAGGTAAGTAAATAATTCTCTGAGTCTTATGGAATTGAAGGGGAGAAAGAGAATAAAAGGATACAAGAGATAATGATGTGTAAAGGGATGAGGGAAAAGAAGAATTTTCCAATATGTGATAACAGTGGGAAGAAACACCTTGGAACATTCCTGAAGGGAATGGGATTTTTTTATAAGTGTGGAGAAAAGGGACACCAAGTGCGTGACTGCAAGGGTAAAAAAAATGTTTCGAATGTAAAATGATTCAACTGCAAGGAGTTGGGACACTATGCAAACCAATGTCCAAATCATCATAGTATGCCCGAAATGATGTTATTGGATAATAATAAAGTTATGATACTACCACAGATGAGGAAGAATTATTAGAGTTCTTATGTTGTTATTAATGAATTTTGGCATTTTAGTGTTGTATCAATGATGGACTGGTTATAATAATTGTGGAGTATATAAGGATTGTACTGCAGTACTATTTAATCAAGGACTTGAGATTGTGTGGAACCAAGAAAATTGACTCCACAACAAGTTAAATTTTTGGATAATATATGGTTGAGGGAAAGATAAACAATAATATGGTTCTGATACCGAGATAGTTATTTTGTAATAATACATGATTGATTTGGATAAATTATATGGGATATTCTTAACTTCCTTGAAACTGATTAGTGATTTGTATACATTTTTTGGATAGGAGTATATCTAGTATTCTATAAGGAATAAGGGATCATGAATGTAATCAATAAAGATTTATGGTAATTCAGGATGTTGCAGTGTTTTAAAAGAATACATGATGAAGGTGTTTACATGTTGTTACGCGGAAAAAAGGATCTTCATTATATTTACCTTCATTATAAAATTTGGACAGTGAGTTGGACAGAAGTATTTTGGATAACTATAAAGTTTGGAATAGATTAAGTTGAACCTTGGATAGTATTGTTTAATGTTAAAACATTTCTGAATATTATTTTTAGAATATTATAATACTATAGTTTTAGGAAAAGGACAACCTGTAGGTTGGGGGATAACCCATCACGTCGGACAAAGCTGCAGGAGTCGAACCCACAACCAAGTGTGACATGCCTTTATTACCTACCACTATCCTACAAGAAGTCCCTGGTTATTATAAATAGTTTTCCTAATCTAAATGGTATGTGGTAATATTTCTAACCTTATACAATTAGGATAAATAGAATATTTTTTAGTTCTGTTACCATTTGGAGTGAAAGATGGGTTTGTGGTAAAAATTAATTAAATAATGAATGTCTACATGACAAGTAAGTATATTTCCTTACATTCTTAGTAAATATCTTAAATAAATTCCTCAACTTTATGAAAGGTAACTTAAAACAAAAACGTTGTCGGTTAACTTTTCCAACTGGGGATTCAGTGACCGTTTAACCAATCACAAGTTTGTGAGTTTCTTGTGGTTAACTTTCTCCTAATCATATTTTATACAACTCTGCATCAGACTTTGATGGTTTGTTTTTCCTCCATATCCATATTTTCATAGAATCTTAGTATGGGCTATCTCGGGTGACCTTTTTACTTCTCTTTATTTCATTTAAAGTTATATTTTAAATAACCCTATTTCCGATGTTGGTTTTCCATAAAGATATTTTCTATTCTCAACCGTTTATTTTCAAAGAAAAATTTCAAATTGTGAGTACGCAATTAATTAAAGTAGGGGAGAATGTAACACCTCGAGCTTCCATGATAAGTCTCTCTTTCAATAATGCAATATGTTGCATTGTACGCAAGTTCGAGTTCTAACACATCGCGACTAATCAAATTAGTCGCTATGAATAGTAATACCCACCTTTTAAAATTATAGAAATTTTATATTTTAAAATGTACTTCATTTTTGTATTGATAATATCAAAACTAT
This sequence comes from Viscum album, assembly GCA_963277665.1. NCBI lineage: Eukaryota > Viridiplantae > Streptophyta > Magnoliopsida > Santalales > Viscaceae > Viscum > Viscum album. Next base: position 1,850,454,666 of record OY728150.1, read on the forward strand.
CCTAAGTTAAATTTTTTGTAATTTTCTAAGAACATTCAATTTTTTATGAATAATGAAAAATACTTAAAACAACTTTTTTAATCAAAATAATTTATAGTGATAAATTATACAATTTAGTGGTTTTGAATTATAATTATAATATATTTTAACCATTTTATCCAATGGTGGTCATTATAATTAATTTAACATTGAAATTGGACATAAACAATTGTCAATCTTTTGATATATATTGTTTCTTAAAAACACGCTATTTGTTGTGACAACGGGAATTTATTATAAAATTAATTAATGAAACATATATGTTTGTAATTTTTTAAAATAGACATCATTTTTTAATTCGGAATATCAATTATAGCTTAGGGTGAAATTTTGGCATTGTGCTGAAAAACATCAATTTTTTGATGAATAGTGAAACCACTAAGTGTTAGTTAAAAAACTGATTTTTCATTTAAATGAAACATTACCGCTTCTGTGATTTGATTATCAAAAATACAACATACATGGTTGTCATTAATAAGTAAAATGTGGTACAATGGGATAAAAATAATTTTTTGGTTAATAGTAACTTTTAAGTTTAAATAATCGCGATTAAAGGTAATTAGTGAAATTTAAGGTAAAGATAATGTTATAATAATATGAAATGACCTTGACATTTGTATTACATATATTGGATGAGTCATGTCCGACCAAGAAAATCCATTGGTTAACTTGGGGACCCCATGGAACCACATTGGTAGGAAAACGACATTAAAAACATTTTATTTAATGTTAAAATAAAAATGTCACAAACATGAGTTGTCTTACTACAACAATTTTTAAATGGGGTAATACAAGTCATATTTTTAACTATAAATATTCATTAGAATGATAAAAATATTTAATACAACATGATATTTTTTTATAATTTTTATACAATAAATAAATTAAATTATTTATGACACCATGATGATGCACCGATTACCACATTAATTAACGATTTTAATAAAATGGAAGGATAATGTAAAATATAAGAATTACACTTGTACAAATCCTATTGGAAGAGTATATTTCGAACCCTTATCACCTTAGCCTCGAAATATATAAGTTCGGGACCATTAAAATCCGAAACTCATTATATAATAAAGTAACATTTCATTTCTTTCGAAGAGTGCCCCTCCTCTCTTCTTATAAAAGGCCCCCACCTCTACCACCTTATTCACTCTTTCATGACATTTGTCTCAGCCAAACTCTGCCCAAATACTCTCCCAAATTCCCTCTCTTACTCCTTGAAGCCTCACATTGGGCAGAATTCTTTCCAAGGAATCATTTGGCTCAAAATCAAAAAGAGTTACCCAATTTTAAGGTAGTGTCTTCTATTATGTTATTTTGTTTTATTTTGCTTCTCCAACCCCCTAAAATCCTTTTATTCATTTCTTTTGTAAAAACACCAGTATACTCAATATACTTGTATATTGTTATAATAAGGATTCAAGATACACTTACACACACCTACATCTAATGGTTATAGAACATACTGTTTCTGTGGATGGCGAATTTCTGTATCACGAAACGATGATTGTTCAACACTCATATAACACCTTCAAAGGTGGCCATTAAGATTTCACTATATGTATATATATGATATATAATATGTTTATGTTTTACATAAGATTATTTATTTTTCATTTATGTCATACCTTTATGATTTCAATTATGGTTAAACGCGATGATTTCATTTTAGGAAGTGCGGACTACCTCCCTCTCAAAGTGATTTGAATCGTTAATGCCATATGTGGGATGTATAAAGGATGGAGTAAATGGTATTATAAATTATATTATACTGTAATTATAGTATACCTTTATATAATTATAATTTCATTCCATTAAATACGAAATAGAAATGAATGCAGCGTTCATGCGTACGTACGGCTTACCATCTCCATGAACGGTGCATTTCATTTCTTATCTCTAAATGTTATGTAATGTTATCAATGCATGTATATATTGGATATATATGATATATATGATATCTACATCATGAATATAATTCTGAATATGATGGATATTTTACCACATGAACAACTTGTAATTATAAGAAGTTTATTTTTGACTCTAGTACCAAAGATCGACAAAATGATCGTTATTCACTAAAATAATTACAAAATGTTCATAACATAGTAATAAGTGATATAAAAGGAATAATGAACAAGAAAAAGTTTCTTACGCAAATAGAAATTAACTGAATTTTATTATTCAAGAGATTAAAGAACGATCGAGTCAAGTCGGACACGAGGTAAGGGAACTTCTTAACCCAATTTCCATTCTATGGGTTAATCTCCTACGTTCAAATTATGTCATGATATTATTATGTACTATCATGTATTTTTAATTTCTTTATGTGTACCTATAGTGAATACATGTAATAGATATATTTTATTTAAAAAATGATCTTTTTAAGGACTTCGTCTCAATCTCCTTTCATTGAGGCATATTTTGTTTTTATAGACAAATTTCTTTTATACGGTGTATAAACCCCTTTGAATTTTATGATTATTCAAAAGGAATATTTTTATACCAAGCGTTTTACTGAATGATGAAAAGGAATGTTTTCTTGTCAGACGTATGTGGCCATAGCGACTTCTCCGCTACCGTGATCATTATTTGAGTTTCGGCTTCCTCTACAAGCCATAACTTTTTCTAAAATGAAAAATAAATACCAAGTTTTAATTTTCTTTTATTTTGGTGTTGAAAATGGTTTTGAAAGTGTTTTTATCATATCAATGTGTTGTATTGTTATTTTTTGATTGAAATTCGGATATGTTATGTTTCCTTTATGCATGTTTTATGTGATACAATTATGTTATGGTTTATGATATGTTTAAACCTGTTCATATGAGGAATGCATTAGATATAATATGTGACGGGTGGGGACCGCTATAGCTCCTCGATGCATCGGTAGTTCTCATGAGACAAACTAGTGTTTTGGCATGAGGCCTTGAAAAAATCTTATTTGTAGACTTGGCACGAGTCCTAGGCTACGTGGTTATGATAGTCTGGCATTATGCATTCCATCATTATGAAAGTGGTTATTGATATTGCATGTGATTATTCGACCAGTAGAATATCCATGTGAATAATTAAATGGCATTATTTCATTTTACTTTTTCCATATTATGTTCAAGTTCATGTTTAAAAGGATTTTGTTTCGATATAAATTGCCTTAAATGTTTATGTTTATTTATGAAAGCTTCCGCTATATTTTTATACTTACTGAGCATCTGAGCTCACCCCTTTCAATGTTTTAATTTTTCCAGGATGTGATGAAGTATATTATGAATGACCTGCATGGATAGTATGAGGGGATATGAAGACAAGATGTTTTTTTAGTTTTGTTTTACATTATGATGTAATGTAAGACTTATGAATGTATCTAGTTTTTCCATGGCTACTCAACTAATCAGTCTTTCGAGACTCGATCTTTTGTGATCATGCCAATGTTACGAAGTAATGCACCGACTCTGGGTAACTGGGGTCGAGGAGTTGCATGATTTATCCATTATTTTTGGTGGCCTACAGTGTTTTAATCACACCCTTATTAGGGTTCAATTCCACTTGGGTACCAAGGAAACTCAAATATGTTCATTGTAGGAACATTTTTGGGATGATTATCATGTTGACTAATGTGGTTGAGAATTATTTACCAAGTGGTATCAAATGGATGGATGGGTTTGGCTCTGTGGTGTTGCAGATACTTTTTGTTGATTCATTAATTATAGATATGTAATGTAACAGGCCTAGTGAGTGTATGGTTGTTTGAATGGCATGGATGTTAAAGCATCTGTTACATTTCATTTTATTATATAATGTTTTAGATTTGTTTGTTTATTTCTACTTACTCAGATATGAGTGGTATTTGGATTTTTTTACTAATGGATGTGAACTCTTATATAGGGGTGTAGTCTCCGAAATGTACCATTTAGACCCTCATTTCTAGTTAGAGTGATCTTAAATACGAGGAGGCATTATTTAGGCCATATGGTGAACAAGGCTGGGAAATTGGTTTAGTGGGATCTAAGTGAAGAAATTAAAGATATCAAAACCATTAATCATTATCAATCAATGTGATTAATTAAGAAAAATCCTTTATAGGTTATCGATATCATGAACCATACCATTCATTATATGAAACCATTGGATTATCCTTTTTAAATAATGTTAATAAACTATTTAAATCATTCATAATGGTTCACAATGAGTGTGAAGTTCCTAAACAAATCCCCTAAGAGTTTCTAAGAAGGCGTTCTGAAAGATCCATTTTCATGCACTATGTGATAATAAAGTCAATTACCAATGCACCCTTTTTTATGTTATTAAACTCAGGTATAAATATTCCATATAATCATTGACTTGTAGTTTCTAGATGGGGATGTAATTTCATAGAAACCACCCACTATATCATTTACTAAATACCTTGATATTTTAATATACTTATACATATCCTTGTGGATACAACTAAATATTTCTAATCCTAGAAATCATAGTTTTATTGAACCTTCCTCAAATAATAACTATTTCATCTCACACATTCATATATATATATATATATATAATCATTATATAAGTATTTTTGTTACATAATATAACGTTTGACATCAAAATATTATTGTTCTAGGGCCTATGGAAATATAGATACATAAACAACTAGTTAATATGAGAACTACATAATCTCCCACAATGTTCTTCCCAAATATTACCATTTTTTAAAATATCCTATATAATACCTATATTAATAACCTAGGGAATGGAAATAAAATAATGTTTCAGCACATACGATCATTAGGGTCATGTAATGGAGATATCAAGATGACATGAGCATAGGGGTATAAGAACATGAGATTAACATTTTAAATACATACTCTAAATATCATATATTATAGAATAAAGGAATGGAATAAATCATGAAATTTATAAGATATGAATAATAATGTAATAAAATAACAAGAGTTATAAGAGATTAACACTAGAATAAGAAATTTAATTGTGGAATACATATAGGAATATAAAATCATATATCAAAGACATCCACAAAGAAATTCATAAAATCATTGGATTGGGATAACCATCCATGTACCTACTTTAGTCTTGGTATAAAAAACATTATACCCTATTTTTTCTGGAGATAACTTCCAACGTATACTATTTTTTGGATATTAGTATAACATCATGATTACCATCATATTTATGTCTTGGGATAACCTCAAGTGCACCCTATTAATTTGGACTTAGGATAACCTCCAATCTACCATCTTTTTTTCGGGCATGGGATAACATCTCTTGTACCCTTTGATATCATAGAGAATTAATATTTTACCGATTAATTGGATGGCCATATAACTCCCACTCGTTACATAATCCTTATATTTTTCTGTTTAATATCATAAAATATTCTTTAAATCATTACTCAGGAAAAATTACGGAGTTTCATTATCATGTAAATATAGTATAACATGAGATAATGATATAGAGTTCATAAAAATTAAGTCCCTAAAATACTATATGATATAGGTAAAGAATAATTATGGTACCATTGAATCATGTCTTTAATAAAACAAAAGTAACACCAATGTTTGTTTCTCAATGATGAATAGAAATTCTATAAAAATTTCATTAAAATATTTTTGTCGAAAATATTGTTTCCATTTTGAAATCAATTCATTAAAATATAAAACATTATTAGGTGATAAAAAAAATTATCTTATAAATTTACCTTTTTCAACATTTATGGGATGCTTTAAATAATTTAGTGGCCATCATTTCAAAAAATTCCATTCATTCCATTTATGGTAAAAATAATTCCTTTCACATTTTGGGTAAAAAATCAAAACTACCTAATTTAGAATAAAAATTAGTATATTTAATAGTTTTTCAAAAATGGAATAAATTTGTAAAATATATTTAACAAAAAATTGGTTAATAGAAAAAATATATTCAAAACAAATTTAGAAAACATAGACATGAGAAAAAAATGATTTTCTACTACAGAGTGAAATAAAGTCATTTTTAATAAAAAAAACAACATTTGCCTCTATAATGATTTAAAAGAGATAAAATAATGTAAAAATTTTCTTCTATTGAAATAATAAGCGGACAAGAAAAATAAATGTGATTCTTGATAGATAGATCATATGATTTTATCATAGAAATCATAATCATGAACAATCGTGATAAATAATGAGATTGTAACTCAAAACATTTAAAACTTTGGTAACATTTGAATTATATTACCCATTAAAGATATAATAATATATTATTATGAATCTCCCATAATATCCATGTTAATAAATATCAATTGTTCACTATGTATACCACAAAAAACAAACAAGTGGTGAATATGGAATGTTCCCCTTAGATATAAACGTGAGATGAAAACCATTAACTTAAATTTCTTATTTCTTTATACATATTAAAAAATAAATTATAATAATAAAACAATTATATATATATATATTAGAACCAAAATCATATATATGACCATATATGATTTACTTAAGACATTTTTTGGACCTTTTATTAGAAATTACTTGTTAAAATCACGTTTTTGGTAATAATATTTTTTGTCAAGATTGTGTTGGGTTTATATTTTCTAATATTTTTATTTGATACTAGTTCTATAATTCCATAATGTAAACCACAAATAAATAATATAATATATTTCTTATTTTTACATTTACATTAATACAAAAATGATAGAGATAAAAGGATAATCACAATGTTAATAAAGATGGTAGGCCATACTTTTTCATGTTTGTTGATTATATATTCAAAATGGATAGAATGAAAGAAAGGTTAATATTACAAAACCTTTACATAAGAATTTTAATTATATATATTTCCCATATATTAATACAATATATAAATATTAGAATACATGTACAATACAAAATGTAAAACATATCACATCAATTCATAGAGGTGATAGTCACATGTACACACGAGAATAGTTTTTGATTTCAAATGGATTAGATGGTATAAAATTTCTTGTGTTATTATAAACGAAAAATTATAATAAAATATAAAATATTATTTAAATATTTTTAAAACATCATTATCATTAGACATAATATGTGGTGATGGGAAAGAGATTAAATTTTCTCACTGTCAAGTAGTCTGTGATACACATGATCTATATTTTTGTTTCCCATTTAATGGGAGATGGGATGGATATTTATTATTACACAAGATAAAATTTATTTATACGGTGTATAATTATTTTATTATATCCAAATATTTGTATAATATTTTATAGATCTATAAGAATAAATAAAATGAAGAGTCATAGTTAAGAACTATACCACATTATTACCGAACCTCATTAGGCATACAAGAAAATCCTTCACAAGAGGGTTTCTGAATAAAACCAAGGCCTATAATAAATTTATAGGGTTTTATTTTTAGTATTTGGGTAGGAATTGGATGAAAAAATTATTTTGGATTGTAAATTGTACAGTAGAGGTAATTTACTTTTATTAGGTGGGAGAATAACCAACCTAGATACAACATGGGAATTTCAAAAAACAATGAAATATCATAAGATAATTATGAAGAAAAAATAATCTAAATGTACACAGATTGTATTTTGGAAAGTTTTAATTTCTGAATATATCTAGATAATTGTAATTGGAAATGTTTATTGGCCATTTTAACCATTATATTTTTAGCTTAACACCCTTTCTAAACATGTTTTATCTATAAAAATTATAATTAATTATTACTATTATTATTATTCATTTTGACTATAATATAATATTAAATAATTAATTAATATTAAATATGATTATTCCAAATATTTAATCCATTACTTAAAATTATACTAACAGAAATGGTAGAATTTAATATAAAATTAATCAGACGAATGTGATAAAGATGCATATTTTTCAAGATAAAATTTGGACAAGTATAAAAAGTTTCAATTTAAAAATTATGAATTTATATGATTCAAATGACCAATGATTTATTAATAATAATTTAATTAAAACAAATTTAATTTTAATGTATTGACTGTTACCATACTATCTCATAACTGGTGCCTTACATTATTACATAGTCATAGATACAATATTAAAATACCCATGTACTAAATTGTATAAATGTTTTGGAAGACTCTATTACATCGATGATACCAATTTTACATCGAAAATATAAAATAAAGCATAAAAAATAACAAAATTTAATAAAATTAACCCTTGAGACTCATTCCAAGAATTCTTATTCACATCCTAGGGATATGAAAAAAATTAGGATGTGCTTAAATACTTAGAAACGGTTAAACACAATGGAAGAAATAATGAATCAATAAGAAAAACCAATATGTAAAGGTAGATACCTAAGAAAACATACCATTTAAATTACTTTATAACGCATAATCAATATAGAAATGTAAATTTCAGAAAAAGCATTCCATTTAATCAATAAATTTAGAATGAAATGTATCCATAGATAATGTTAAGGATAGAATCACAGAGATAAACAAAAACGTTGAATAAATTATAAATGAATGATATGTTTACTTATTTTATTGAATGTTAGAGGAAAATTAAAACATTTAATCTCAAGATCTTTTATATGATGGTTTTAAAACAAAGTTACAACGTCATCTAATTTTAATAGTTTATTTTCTCATGAGAACCTATCGATGCATCATGGGTCTATATAGTGTCTTCTAACCACTCATTAGTTCTAGTATAAATAATTCATAATATATCAACTAATAAATTTAGTTCATCATCAATGTGTTTTATCTAATATCTATATAGTGTAAAGAATATATATTTATCACTATTTCTCTGGATAATGAAATCTCTTTCAAAGAAAACACTGTATATAGAAATGAAATATAGTTTAGGAAATAATCATATTAATCATACAATAATATTTATATTTAAGATAAATTTAATTTCTAATTAAAAATGATTATAATAAAGTAATTTTTAAAAGATAAATCTTTAAATAAAAAATTAATATTGAATTTCACAATAACCATTATCAGATAGTAATTTTAAAATCGATCCTCCTTGGATGAAATATTTAAAATTGAAACATTAAAATACCATAGTGAATGAATTATTAATGTTATTAACTTCAAATGAGAAGTATATACACCATATAATTGTGAATTTGTGCAGAATAAAATAAAAATCGCATTAGAATTAAAAATGAGATGAAATCCCTTTCCACATGGTAAATTTGGAATTACAATTCCCAAGAATGAAATTGAAACAAAGGAAACCTTAAATACAATGAAAATAAATTTTTTCATGGTATAAAATACAATAGGGAATGTATATAAAACACACACAAAAATAATTTGTGAAACTGCAATATGCCTCATAAAAGAAAATGTGAGATGTGAATCCCTTACCTTTTTATTAATTTAGTTGAATTCCCTTTAAAAACATATAAAATGGTATTAAGAGTGTTATTATATTGTAAATAAACTATAAATTTATTTATGATATCATTTATGATCTTATTATAATATCTTATTATCCATTTGTCAATAATCATTCATTAGTTTCACAGTTTTGGGTGTTAATTACCTTGTTTTTTAGTATGTTTTTTATTTTTATTTTTTTACTCTTATGTAGATCAAGATTTCTTAATCTCAGGATTGTAAAACATTATCTAAAAAATAATAAATATTCAGTATATATGTATTTATATTTATCTATAAAATTTTGTTGTGGGAGATGTAATGCATCATTCATGGAGATGGTAGGTTGTACGTACGCAAGAGCGATGATTCAATTTTCATGGAATATTAAAAGTAAGAATAGTAAATTTAACAACCTCATCCCTAGTATCCAAAATATAGTGCCTCGCATTTTTAAATTATCATAGATACAATATATTAATCCCAATGTTTATATTATTTTATAAATTTTGGAAACCAAATTATATACGCAAACATTACATTATAATTTAAAATATAAAATACTACATAATGAATCATTTAAGAGAAATATTATTTTCATAGATTATACCTACATATCAGTCATGATAATCATATTTTCATTATAGTAAGAATAAAACATAACAAAGTGGTGAGCTCATATGACCATCAAGGTTAAGCATATAATGAAAGCAATTATAAAGAAGCATAAAAATTATGGTAAACTGAATAGAAAAAATAGAATCCATTTATACTTCGTCCTGAAAATAATATAGAAAGATTAAAAAATACCATATAAAATAATCACATGATCTAGAAAAAATTACCAAAGATATTCTAATAGTCTAATAATCCCAGGTAATATCAATAACTATTATAGTAATGATTTAATTCATAAATATTGGAAATCATAAACATTCAATTATGGATTTGGATAATACACCATACATAAATAGGTAAGACATCATCTAATACACAATGTATTTTGTCTCATGAGATCTATTGATGCATCAATGGGAAATACTAGGCCCCAACCATCAATTTCTAAGTCCATTGTATTCTTCTTATGAAAGGGGTGATACATAATAAACAAGTTTTCTTATTAAAACTATCATACTAAATGTGAATACTTTAACCATAAACCATAATTTTTATCAAATCACTACATCGACATTCAAACCAAACCATAAAACATTAATTTTATTTTGTAAAATGGTATCATTATATATCAACCTAAATTATTCCAAAGATTAAATAGATAATGTTAACATAATTGAAAATACTCTAATAAAATAAATTATTTTTTAAGAAATAAATTTTTAATACGAAGTCATGTATTTAAAAATATCTTCAATTATATGTGAGTTTTTTAATTGAAATGAACCTTGTAAACCTGTAATGGAAGCTTAAAAACATTAAGGCATCATGATAGTAGAAAAAATCCACTCACGGCACATAAGTTAAAAAAATTAATTCTGTCAAAAATGTCACAAAGTAACTTGTTTAAAAAACAAAATTATTCCTTTGTTACGATTTAAAAAACATTAAAATTTGGTTAAAAAGGAAATTGAAAATTCATCATATAATATTAAAAATATATTGGATAATTTTATAAGAAACAATTACATTGATGATAAATGTTCGTAAGTAGATACTTATGTATAAACAATTCCGAATAATAATGAGATTGTTAAATAACCATTACATTGTGCATTACATTAGTTGGTTGTGAATTAACATCTTGTAAAATGGGTTAATTTTTTTATTAAATTATACTATAACCATATCCATATTAATGATAACATATATGTTTATCTTATATTTACATATCACCTGTTTGTTAATAATATTTCGTTATTACCATTTTTTCAGGTGTTAACTGCTTTATTATCCAATGCATGAAATTTCATGTGAGTGGAATTTATTTTTAATAGGATATATTTCCATCATATAAATAATGATATAATATTCATATATATCTTATTTAAACATTATATACATCATTATAATAATTATTGAATGGTTATCATTGAAAATGAATCACATAACATTCTGGAGACTGTAGGTCGTACACATGCCCAAGAGATGATATCATTCCCTTATAGTAAAAGTGTAAAGAATTGGAAGGTATATTAACTGCACTGAATAAATATTATGTTATATTGGTTATTTATATCCATTATATCCGTCATTATAGCCATCCAAATAATGTTGTAATGAAAATAATATTACCCAATAGTGGGGATATGGTAGGTTGTACATATGCACGCATGGTGATTTAATTTTTCATAGGATAGATAAAAGGTAGAATATCATTGTTCCATAACAATAATAATATATAATCATATATCTTATACGGTATTTATTAATTTTGGATTTAAACAACATATGAATAGGATTTAATAAAAGAATCAATCTTGAAGGATTCGGTAATTATGATTACCACTACATTAGATAACTTCCTTTGGATATCGTCTTAGGGAAACTATGGTTGGTCATTTTAGAAGACCAAAACCAATAAGATTTGTATGTAGAAGTTAAAAATAAAAATATGAAGGTTTTGGTGGATCTATATGGATCAAAGTGATTAAATGTGATTAAGGTGGTGGTGTATTTTTTTAATTGAGGCGAGGGGATGTTTTCGAATTTCCAATAATGTTAAATTATAATAAATTAATTATCATTGAAAATATCACAAAAATTTAATCTATTATAATATAAGATGATATAAGGTTATAGTAAAAAAACCAATAGATTTAAGATAATTTTTGGTATTGTTTAAAACCTTATCATTTTGATTAACCCTTAGTTAATCTATAATGATTTTAACTTATGTAATAACTTTTTCTACATTAATATATTGTAATTTTTACATTTTTTATATAATTTAAAGAACAGATGAACACTTTAAAAATTTTTTAGACTATATAATAATAATTATTTTTTATTTTTGAAGCTATCTTATGATATTTAAATAATTTTATAAAATATTATTTTGATAAAATATCATTAATGTCAATTTAGTACTATTAATTATTTTAATTTGTAGAAATATCAAAACAACATGATATCTTAGAAAAACCTATATTAACATATCTTTAAAATGTCAAATTCTTCCAAAAAATTCATGGATGACATTAATTATATCAAATTATATTTATTTTCTCATTTTGAATACGATTTATTTGATATTTCCATTAATTAAACAATTACTACATCATCATTGTATAATCATTTGATGTAGTTGTTCATTTCCTAAAAATTAGACATAAATAACCATGATAAAGAAAAATATTTTAGATTTAATATTAATAATTACAGAAAAATTTACATTTGGTTTAACCCCATATTAAAAATACTATATTTATTAAAATATGGGTATGGAATCGTTAACTCTGCTTTAACTATAATATAATAAATATCTTACTCCCACACAAGTGTCTTAAAAGGGTTATAATCTAGAACCAATGATAGTTTTGGATTAAACTGATTTTATCAAGGAAATTATAATAACTGGTAGTGTAATTTTATTATATTTTTAATATAATTTTTAGTGTTAATTACCTGATTTACCTTATAACATGTTAATAAAATTTTATTAATGTTACTATTATTAATGGAAAAAAATAAAATAAATCAATTTTCAAAATTTGGACTCACTGATTCCAAATATGGAATTAATTTTTCTAAATTCAAAACACAAAATTTGTAGTAATTAATTTAAAATTAATCCCATTGGTCAGGTGATAAAATCATTTATTATGGTTTAAAACATGGAAAACATTGAATTTTTTAATATCTGAATTAAATTTAATATTTATTTAAATTAAATTTTTTAAAATAAATGAAAAAATAAATCTATTTTTACTTTAAAACCATTTAGAAATATAATTCAACACTATAAATTATTTTGATGGAAAAATTTGTTCACAATTAATGTTTAGTATTTGTCACTATTAATCAAAGCATGAAACGTATCCGAAAAATATCAAAAATCAAAAAAAAAAATTTATATTGTACATTAAAAAATGAATCTAATTTTTTTCAAATAGAATTTATAAATGTTTCAAAAACAATATTTATAAATAGTATTCTATCAAAAGGTTATAAAAGTTATTTTATAATAATTTATCATTTTCATACATAAAATTGGATTTATTATTATCTTATGACTATATATTAATTTTTATGAATATTAAACATATAAATTTCATAACGTGTTTATTACTATTAATTCTTGTCATATCATGGACTAGGTTATAAAAACCAGTCATTAATAGATCATTGTGCATTCAATCTCGGTGTAGCGTGCAACACAAGATATTAAATTAATTTAAAATTAAATGATACCATAAAATCTCGGGGTGTTATATTCTCCTCTCCTTCATCTTTTTTCCTTTTAATATCTATAATATTACATCATAAAAATATTTGGGTAGTTCATCATCATTATTTACTCAGGTTCCTACATCACCTCTTCAGTTTTATTATTTTTCCATAGTACCTTAACCTACTGAATCGCTTGATTACTTAAACACTTGGTCACAAGTATGAAGAATCTAAATAGTCTCTTCATAGTACGATAAATTGGGTTTTAACAACATTTCTCCATAAGTGAGATAATTTATAACGCCCCAACCACAATATCCTTAATCTTGTGAATTATTTTAATACATTGGAATGATTACAAGGTATCAATTCATAAATGGCCCTGTAGTTTAGTATTTATATAAAACCATATATATATATATAAGTTCAACATTAAAACATTAAATGAAATAGAACATATACATTTTATTGGGAACATCCAATTCACTAAGTTTATCCTTGTAGGTCATTAATTATAAAATTATTCATGTCCTAAGAAAATAAATCATAAAAATGGGGTAAGATCAGATGCTCATTAAGGGTATGAAATACAACAGAAGATTTAAAAAAAAATAAAATTAGTCGTGGAGAATAACTAAAAACACATGCCTTTAATTATATATTTTAACATAATATTGAAAAAATATTATTTGATTTTATATGCCATAATAAATAACTATAATAGGTATTCTACTAATTTAATCACAAAATGTTATTAAATAACTACTCTCTTAATGAGGGAATAAATAATGCGGGACATCATAACCAACAATCAAGAGCTCATTCAAAGACCATAAATAACAATTTTGTTAAGGCCTCTTGCCAAGACAATAGTTTGTCTCATGAGGCATACCAATACACCGAGCGGCTATAATGGGCCCCACACAAACATACCAATTCAAATGAATTCCTAATATTAATGCGTAAAAACAGATACAACAAATACATTGACATTTAAACTAACAAATGAAATGTAAATAATATTCCCCGAACATTAAGTATGAACACTAACCATTTAGAGTAAATTAGTGAATGGTTTTCTGATAGTACATCCACATCCAAACTAATAATAATCCATTAAGGAGAACATATTGGATGATATCATAAAACAATAACCCTATATACACATAATAATCAACAATATTGTTGAAAAGGGTGAAAATACTGTTATAAATTCATCGACTAATTCTTGAGACAAAATACCTTTACTTTGAATGGAATTTTTCTGTTGAAAAAAAATTAGTATCAAAGAATAATTAATTTAAAGTATATTTATAATAATAAAATTGTGATTTTATGATAAAAACGTTTTTTAAAAATAGATTATATAGAGCTCTTGAAAATAGGTAATAATTGAGAAATTCCCTTGAATCAGGCTTGTATTTTTGGAATAATTTTTTAAAGATACCTTTAAAAAATCTAACTCCCCATAAAATGAAATAGGATAATGGTTTTTAATCATATATATAACACTATCATAGAATTTTTTTAGAGTACACAATAATAAATAATAATTTCATTGTGTTAAGTAGATAATAAAAATAACCTGAATGAAAATAGAGGTTCGGGTGGAATGACTTTACAACTTTGTAATCAATTAAATCATATTCCCCAAAAATAATAATTATAAAATAACACATTTAATACCATAAAAAATAAAAATATTTATTATATGATACCTAAATTGGAAGTATGCATACACCATAGATAATTAATAGTATTGAATAAATAATTTCTCACAAAAATTGAAGTGAGATGAGGTCACACTTACCTTTTGTCCGATTGTGTTCTTAATTTGATCATAGTTTTCCATATAACAAAATTAAATTCTTTTATTAATATTTCTTGAACCAATTGTTTATTTAATTGATTTAGTATATTCTTACTAAATTCATTCATGTCCTTTTTGATGGGTTTAAGAGGTTCTATTTTATTTTTTGAGGGAATTTTCATCTTTGGTCTTCATGAACGTTTTACTTATATACATGTAAGGATAAACATGTAATATGAGAATAGTTTTCTGGAATGGAAGTTATATATTATTTTTTAATATCTAGAATATTTTATGTTTTTATAATTAATTTGGTTGTTGGGTGTGAGTATGTATCATTATATAAAACATTAATGATAATTGTTTGGGTTAATTGGCTAGTTTTGATCAAAATGTCCTCATTTTTATTTATAAATTAATATTATGTGTAAAAAATATTCTAGAACCTTACATAAGAGATAATACATTTATTATAGTATATTTGAACCATCAATGAAATTTCATAACCATAATTGGCGATGATAATAAAAATTGAAATCTCATTGTCCATGAATGTGATAAATTCACACTTCTCAGATGGTGTTTTCATTTCTACTATAAAACAGGGGAAAAGAGAGAAGATGATGAATTGATAAATTATCACAAAAAAATTAGAGTAAATTTATGGTACTGGAGTTATTATAAAATTTGGATGAAAGGTGGTGAGTAAATTAAAGAAAATTAAAGGAACTAGAAATAAAAGAAAAGTTGAGGAATCCCTTACAAAACGTCTTCAGCCTAACGACGTCAAATAAAATTTTATAAAATATTTTTATGAGATAAAAGGGGTTTATCATTATTCTTAAATAATATTTAAACTATGGGGGATATATAATGACATATCCCAACATATTATAATTTAAATTATAAGAGAATAACTTAAAAAGAGTACTTTAAAAAGTGAAGGATGAAAGATTCCCAAACCATGTACAGTAACTCCTAAACATGAAGGCTAAGACCTTGGGGGCTTGAGGACACCATTGGAAATATCCAAGGGAGGTAGAATGACTAGTTCTTCCTGAATTATGAATTTGGAATTAATGAAACGAAGGAATGGGTGGGTATTTATTGTAAAAGCGAGGGATTTTTTTTGTTAATTTCAAAGGTCACCTCATTATTGTTTTATACAAAACCATGGATTTCCTAGGGTATTTTCCTATGGTATTGGACCCTTGAGAAACCTCATATAAAAATTTAATGTAAAAAAGTATACCTGATTTTTATATTAATTGCTACATCATTATGATATCAATAATTATACTGACAACTCAAAATTATATTTTTACTATTCACCAAAAATTCACTTATTTTAGAAATATCCCAAAAATTCACCCTAACCATTTTCTATTTGTAGAATTAAAAAATTAAACCCATTTTTGTTAATTTTTTAAATATTTCAACTTTAATTTGTTAATAAAATCATAATTTATTCCAAAATAACTAACTTTAAAACTATAACTCGTTTACTAACATGTTGAAAAATTAATCGTGGTCTCAAAATATTTTCTTATAACCATAATAATATAAAATAAAAATTTATGATTAAATTTTATGAAAATGAATTTATATTTTAAACTTTTAAATTAATCATAAAATTCTAATTAAAATATTTATGTGTGATAAAAATATCAACACTTATTCTATGATAATTTTTTCACTTATAAGATATCTATATTGTATTTATACATTCATGGCTGAAGTTTCTATTTCTTTAGTCTATTTACTATTCATTACTATTCATAAGAGTAACAATACTATTCATAAGGGTATGTTACTATTCATAAGGGAATGCTACTATTAACAAAAAAACTTAGTTGATTTATAAAACTCTAAATATATTACTAAACAGAACTATGTATGTCAGTTTTATTAAATTCAAATTATAGAAGTGGAAAAATAATATTTATTGGTTATGTTATAATAGAATTTTTTTTCATAGTGAATTAGTGTTTCATTCATTCTATATTAAATCAATTTGTAAATCCTTGTGGTGTTACATTATCCCCTCCTTAAAAATATTTTTTCTATAATATCTGAAAATGAACATCGAATGTTAATTGTTGATACTTAAAAATTCTCTTATGGGAAACCCAAATCTGGAATACCATTAAAATATCATCTTAAGAAGATGGAGAGGGAAATAATTAAGTTAATACAAAAATAGGAATTCTAATTGGAAAACATGGCCATGGATGAATATACAAACAATAATGTTCTAATGGAAACTGACAGGAAACATGCATAAATGATATATCAATAACATAAAACATTACACTACAGCTGTGAAAATTTTACTAATATGCTGAAAAATGATAATAAGACTACATTTGTATTTAAGAATCTTTTCATAGAGTTGATGAATTATTCCACTCAATATTTGGGTAAATAGAGGTTTCATTTTCATAAACACAATATTCGCATTTTTTGTGCCATCTGTACTTCATCTCTTTACACAGGTTGCATTACGTAGTGACATTGAGCTCTAAAACCTCAAAAAAATAGTAAACTTAAACCATTTTACAAGTGTTTAATCTTTACAAAAGGTCATGATCCATGAATTTATAATCATTATCATATCCATTCTTTCTAGATCCATGTACATACGGTCTTAAACAATCCTCATTTGTTTATAACTCCCTGATCTTTGGAGGTTAATGCATCTCCTACTTAATTTTATGTTAATCATCATGAAGAATCCCTAAATATTCACATTCTTAACATGTGAATATCCCCATCAACTGTCGTCTTGAAATATGGTAATAACTCAAATTACCATATAACATTATTGAAAATGTGCATTCATCCTTACAAATGCTATTGGATATATTCCTTATATCCAAAAATGTTTTAAACTCCATGAATGAAAGCATAGATCACATGTCGAAATGACAACAATCAGTTTTGAGGTAGTAAGTACAAATCCAAATCAATCATTTCTTTATCATTATATTAATCATTTGAAATATATTTAATTTTGTCTTTACCTCCACCATATACTTTCCCAAGATATTAACTTAATATGGAGTCACGAATCCTTTGTACAATTCATCATTCGACCTCAAATACATAATAAAAATGTACTACAATACATTCGTCATATATCCCATAATTCTTATAACCAGAACATTTTTGATAAAATAATCAAAATACATACTTCTTGAACAGTGATATTAATAATTCCACTTCATGTATTATAGTATCAAGACTTGATCATTATCTAGTAACATAATTTGGGGAATAATCCTTTGTTTCCTGGGACATTAATTCACGTTGTGTCCCATATCCTTGAAGATGAATCATTGTACATCAGAAACCTTTTTCTTAACCATACAATCATAAAATTGGTTTCTCTTTTATCCACACTTATATAAAACTCCCATTTCCTTTAATAATTTATAATGGTGTTTCTTTCCACATTTATCACATGTTGGAAAACCCTTCTTTCCCTTCTTTCCATTATCCATCTTTTTCTCAGCCATCATATTCTTTTCTTGCATCTCTTTAAAGTCATCGGACTCGAATAATTCATTAAATATCTTTTTAATAGATTATATTATTTATTCATATGATGAGGATATTTGGGAGACTATCTTCCTTTAAAATTACCATATATGACTATAAGAGATATAACCATTCTTACTCTATTATCACATAAATTGGTGATGTTATAATTCATTAAAATAAGTGACATTTATAATCAATTTAATGTAATATATTTTATCATAAAATTATTAACTTTATATAACTCAAACCATCATATAGCACATTACATAAATTTATGAATAATAAATATCATAACCATATACTCTAGTTACTTTAGAGTCATAAACCCTTCATAATGGATTTTAATGATGATTTGAATTATCCTAAGAATATCCACATAATGTTTAAAACTAGTTGCACAGTAAGGCTTGTTGTTGTGTACCTCTCTACCCTGAGTCAATCCCAAAACACCTTGTTAGAGTTGTTACTCCTAGGTACATCTATGAAAAAACCACATCCACTGGTAGTATCTTAACATGGATGTATTTTATAGAAAGATCTACAAAATATATTAATTAAAAAAACTACAGGATGTTCTTCTATGTTTATACTCAACTACTATCTTAGGGGTTTTTTCCTAATCTGCGATTTCTAAATCTAGTTTCCATGTTTCCTACAAAACATGCTCTGATACCAATTTTTATTCCCCGACCCCAGTTTCCTGGAGTAGGCGCATTATTTTAATACATAGGAATGATTAAAATGAATAAAATGAAGAATAACCAAGTAGTTTAGTAGTTTTGGAAAACAAGATATATATATATATATAGGTTCAATGTTATAACAAGAAGTGAAATACAACCTATATGTTTTATTGAGAACATCCACAACTCTATTTTTATCTCGGTAGGTCATCAATAATAAATTTCATCATGTCCTAAGAAAATAAAAAATAAGAAACAGGTGAGATAAGGTTCATGGTAAGGGTAATCAATACAGTGTAATATATCATAAACATAAACACAAGGCATCATGAATAACTAAAAACAAATGTTTTTAAAAATAAACTTGAACATAATATGGTAGGAATATGAGATGGGTACATCTGCCATAATAAAGCACTAGAATTGGTAATATACATGTTTAATAACCACATGAAAATTCAATTAGTATTTTTATAATGATGAAATGAATAATAAAGGAAATCATAACCATTCCATCATCGCCTCTTTCCTATACCATAAATAACCATTTTGACAATGCCTCATGCCAAGATTGCAGTTTGTCTAATGAGACCTATTGATGCACCGATGGACTATAACAGATCCCACATTACACATAATAAGTCCAATTAATATATATTATGAATGGGGATAAACATGAACTACATTTACATTCATATTAAAACTATCATATGAAATGTAAATAACTTTCCCCAAACATTAAGCACAAACAGTAACCATTCAGAGATAATTGGTGAATGGTTTTAAGATAGCACATCCATAATCAAACTAATCATAAAAAATTCAAAAAAACATAGTGGATGATATCATAAAACATTTAACCGATTTAAATATAATAATAAACAAGAGGGTTGAATTGAGTTATAATACTCCTATAAAATCATCGAGTAATTCTTGAGATAAAAACTCTATTTCTTTGTAACGAAGAGTAATGCTAGAAAAAAAATTATATAAAACCAGAAATGATTCTAGGTATATTTATAATTATATAAATATTTATTTTATGAAAATATTTTTTGTTAAAAATTGGTTATATAGTGCTCGTTAAAATAAGTAATAATGGAGAAATTCAGCAGGCTTGTATTTTCGGAATAATTTTTTAATAATGCTTTTAAAACATGTTACTTCCCATAAAATAAATAAGTATTCTATATGGTAAATAGATATATAATTCTCATACATAATTTATTAGTATTTAATAATAATATATAAGGATTTCATTGAGGTATGAAGATTATAAAAGTGACACGAATAGAAATCAAGGTTCGGGTAGAAAACCTTTACCGCATTGTAATCAATCAAATCATATTACACAAAATTAATGATCATAAAATTATATATTTAGTACCATTAAAATAAATATATTTATTATTTTATACATAAATGGGTTGTATTTATTCACCATACACAAGTAATAGTAGTGAATAACAAATATCTCACAAAAATGGAAGTGGGCTGAGGAAAATCATACCATAAGTCTGATGGTGTTCATTATAGGATCCTAGTATCATGGATAACCAAATTAAATTAATTAATTAACAATTCTATAACCTATTATTTATTTAATTGATTTATTATAGGTTTATTATTTTCATTCATGGCCTTCTTGATGGGTTTTAGAGGTTTAATTTTGTTGTTTAGGAGCGTTTTCTTCCTTGGTATTCATGACCGGTTTACATATATACATGTAAGGATAAAAATATAATTTGAGAATGGTTATCTAGAATGGAAATTTTATTTTATTGGTTAAAATCTAGAATATTTCATGTTTATATAATTCACTTGGTTATTGTTAGTGAATTTGAATCATTATATAAAACATTAATGTTAACATTTTTTGGATAATTTGTGGTTTTTGATCACAATGAACTCATTTTGAGTTATAAATTATTATCATGGATACAAAAAGATTCTAGAAAATTAAATAATATATATATATATTATTGTATTTTTCAACCATAAAAATGGTTTCATGACCAGAATTGTAGATAGTAATAGAAATTTAAAACCAGTCATCCTTTAATTTGAAAAATTAACACATCTCAGAAGGTGTTTTCATTTCTAGTATAAATGAAGGGGAAAGGAGAGATGATGACGAATTATTTCATTAACAAAAAAAATTATAGTAAAGGTAAGGTACGTGAGTTATTAAAAAAAAATTGAAGAAAGGATTTTAGAAAAGAATAAGAAAATAAAGGAACTTGAAATAAAAGAAAAGTTGAGAAATCCCATATGGAAATTCGACAGCCTAATGAGGTCACATAAAAATTTAGAAAATATTTTGATGAGAGAAAATGGGAACCTCATAATTCATGGACAATATGGAAAGAATTTGGATATGAAATGTCATATCCCAACATATTCCAAATGAAATTAATGGAGAATAACATAGAAAGAGTGCTTGAAAAAAGATAAGGGTGATAGATTCCCTTACCTGGTAGAGTATCTCCTAAAATAAGATGGTTGGGACCTTGGGGGATTAAGTACACCTTGAGAGGACTCCTAAGAAGGTAAAACAATCAGATCATTTGGGATGATAATGTTTTAATAAATGAAAATGAATGAATTGGTTGGGTATTTATAGTAATGGAGAGGGAGTTTTATATTAATTTCAAAGAACACCTCAATAGTGGTTTTTGAAAAACCGTGGGCTTGACCATGATATTTTCCCATGGTATTGGATACTCAAAACACCTCATATAAAATTTAAATGTACACAAGTAGACCCAAATTAAATTTTAATTATTACATCACTATGATGTCATTACACATATAGAAAACTCAAAACTATATTTTTACTATTCACGAAAATACAAGTATTTTAGAAAAATCGTAAAAATTCACACAAACGACTTATAACTATGTATATTTAAAAAATGAAATAAATTTTTAAAAAATAACAATCTTAATAATTTTAATTTAACTTTTAAATAAAATCATAATTTATTCCAATAAAAACATTAAAAATATATGTCACTTGTAACAGCATGAAAAATTAATCAAGGCCTCATAAAATTAACTTATAACCACAAGACAATAAAATAACAAATTTCTATTAAATTTTATGAAAATAAATTTCAATTTTATGTTATTAAATAATTCTTAATATTGTAATTAAAATATTTATGAGATACTAAAATACGAATACATATACTATGATAATTATTCCACTTATAAGATCACTAAATCGTATTTATACATTCATGGGTGTTGTTTCTATTTTTTTAATGATTTACTATTAATTACTATTTATAAGAGTAATAGTACAATTCATAATTTTATTTTACTATTCCTAAGGGTTTTTTTAATATTCACTTAAAAAAACTCAGTTCATTCTATCAGAATATAAATATCTTATTGAACGCAACTATGTGTGTCAGTTGTCTGAAATACAAATTATAGAAGTGGAAAAATTATATTTATTGGTTAAGTTGTAATAATGTGTTCTTTGTAGATAATCAGTGTTTCATTAATTCTTTATTAAATCTCTTTGTAAATTCTTGCGGCATTACCACATGCATTGAGTCTAGTATATATTTCCATAACATTGATACATGGAATAGATCATGAACATCGGAAAGAATTGGAGACATTATAAAATGTTAAGCTAAAGGTATAATTATTTCTAGAATTTCAAATTTTTTGATATACCTAGGGATTAATTTTCCATTCATACTGAATCTTATAACATAGTTCCATGGAGATTACTTTAAAAAAACTGGTTCTCACACTTGAAAATTTAAAATCCTTCCTTTAGTTATCGGTATAAATATTTTTCCTACATGTAGGTAGTTTTTGTTGGTTTTGAATAGTATTTAACTTTTCCATTATTTCCTCCACATTTTATGGTCCTACGATCTTCCTTTCATGATCTTCATCACATCAAGTTGGTGTATGTCATCTCTGTCCATATAACGATTCCTAAAGTTACATTTTAATTCTTGAATGGAATTAATTTT
This sequence comes from Viscum album, assembly GCA_963277665.1. Lineage (NCBI taxonomy): Eukaryota > Viridiplantae > Streptophyta > Magnoliopsida > Santalales > Viscaceae > Viscum > Viscum album. The sequence goes on from OY728150.1 coordinate 1,850,478,456, forward strand.
TATAGGAAAATTATACCAAATGTAAATATTGATTGCACATACCTTCAAAGTCAAGTTAACAAAACCTAAACATGTATTATAATTTTTTAATAGTCCATTCTGATTTCCCATCAGTTTCAGGGTGATTATCGGTGCTTAAATTAAGGTCAGTATCTATATCCATCTAATGACTTTTCCATAATTTTGATCTTAAATGGGGATCTCAATCAGAAACAATTAATAGAGGCAAACCATGAAGTCTCACAAAATACTTAATATAGAGTCCATCTAGACGTTGAAGAGGTAAATATTATCATATTGCAAGAAAATTTGCTCATTCAGTATGGTGATCAACAAAACCACATATAATAACATTCCTTCTGGAAGTCCTCTGTAGTATTATGAAAAAAATATACAGTAATGTCATCCCATTTCCACACAAGTATAACAATAATTTCCATGACCTGTCTAGGATGTTGTCATTTTGATTTCACTTTTTGAAAAAATAGAAATCTTTACACATAGTCTGCAATTTAATGCTTCATATTGTTCCTAAAAATGTTTTCTTTAAATATTTATACTTCTTAGTGCTACTGGAGTGTATAGCGGAATTCAATTTGGAAGAATCATTCAATATTTCAATTTTATTCTCATTTATAGAGGGAACACAATGACTATTTACAAATTTCATAACACAATGATCACATATGATGTCTATAAACATAACATCCTTCCCATCATTAATTTTATTTTTTAAAATTTCATCATCATACTATGAAATTTTTATCCTTTCTAATAAATATGGTTTTGAAACCATTAAAAAAATTAGTTATGCATCATCTTCATTGATAATTTTTATATCCATATTTAGTAGATCCTTGAATACATGACCCCTATAAATTCTAATTTTATTTTGAACTCCATGATCCCTCATAATCAATGCATATTCCATCTTATTCGCATTCCCGGGGTGGTAGTGTATTGAAAAATCATAATCCGTGAGTATATCTAGCCCTTTGTATTTCCTCATATTGAGTTCTTTCTTTTCAAAGATATATTTAATACTATTGTGACCTATTTATATATCATATTTCTTACTGTAGAGATAGTCTGTCCATATTGTTAGTGAAATGATTACCATTTCTAACACAATATCATGTGTTGGATAGTTCTATTAATGATATTTTCAACTACCTTGAAGCATGTTCAATAAATCAATATTTCTACATAAAGGCACAACTAATTCCTTTCCTTGATGCATCACTAAAAATCACAAACCCCCTATTTTCCAATTGTAATTTCAATATAAAAACATTGAACAATATTCTATTCAATTAATCAAAACAATCTAAGAATTATCTTTTCTATTAAAACTTAACCCCTTTATGTGTGATTTTGAGTAACATGTTAGATAATTAGGTAAAATTATCAAAAAAATGAGGATAGTAAAATTCTAGAACAAAGAATCATTGTACTTCAGTAATGATTGTGGGAGAAAGCCATTATTCTAAAGATTTTTTTCTTTATAGGATCTACATATATTTTATCCATGGAGACAATATATCCAACAAAATAAATTTCTTGATTCTAGAATTCAGACATTCCAAATTTAAATTTTATCTCTTCCTTTATGAAAGTATCAAGAATGATCCAAAAGGGATTAATAAGGGATTAATAGGTTTTAGAATACACCAGAATATCATCAAAAACACCAAAACAAAATCATCAAGAAATTTCATAAATATGACATTCCTTGGGTGTATTTAGATAAGAATTAGATGACAATATTTATACTATAACAACAAGTTATTCTTCTTCTTCCTAAAAAATTATAATTTCTATCTTATTGCATTAAATAGTTGAATAATATTATGTAATACAATACATATCGAAGATTATATAAAATTTGACCATCAGTATGATGACATGGCCAATATGTAAATCATGTATATCTGTCATAAATGGGAATTCAAAACACATACTTTTTAAAATAAGACATCCCAAAGGGGTGTTAACTGATAACTACATTATTAAATCAAATGAAAAATATCTAATATTCATGGAAAATATGGATGATATAATAGAATTATAGGATCCAGAATCTAATAAAGAATTATATTTGTTTGAGGTGATAGTTAGTGTACTTACCACCACATCATTGGGAACTTGAACCTCAACATTTATGATCACATTATATTAGCCCTTCTACATTTTCCCTTTCTGCAGAAAATTTATTTCACTCTTAGAAAAATATTTTTCATGGTGTCCTATATCCTTAAATTGAAACACTACACATTACTGAGTTCTTTCATTTCCTTGCAATAATAGGCTTGGTGGATTTTCCCCCATCACTTGTAACAAACTTCCTTTCCCTTTAAGAAATTAACAGGGTGTTTCTCCAGGAATTATCGCATGATTGAAATTAAAATCATCCCTTATTCCCCTTTTATTTATTTCCTCTTCCAGGGTGTTCAGTATCCCTCTTATTCTCTTAATTTACTTTAATGTCATATGCCATTGATAATTCTTTATTTTTATCTTGATTTCTCATGATAATCTATCTTTATATGATGAGAAATTTTGGGAGACTAGTGCCATTTTGAGGAATTGGTTTAATCAATTAAATAATCGATAAATATAGTTCATTGGATTAAGTACATAATCTATAGCATTCTATAATACCCTTGTAATTTTAGCTTCATATTTAGAAACATTTATATCAACTTTTTTACTCAGATTCAAGAATTGTTTATCCATAGCTAGTCGATGTTCACAAGGGAAATATTTTTCTAAGTAAATTTACTTAAATTAAGTATACTCCATGTTCTTTGTTTCTTACACTTACTCCATGTTTTGAATAAGTGACCACCATTGATCCTCATCTCTTGAGAGACAACAAAATTCCATAGAATCCTTCTCAAATTCATTACTTCTCAATGATATAAATATAATATCAAGGGAACTTATCCATTTTTAAGCTAAAAATTAATTTTTATTACCATTTAATGTTGGAGGTTATTGTCTCATAATGAGATCTATAATTTTTTCCATCACATTGAGGATTTAGATCCTCCACATAGGTATGGTTATTGTTCATAACTCGAGTCAACTATCTCAACACCTGTTGTAGCACTATATATTACATCATCATATTTAATAGGAGGAAAATCCTTACATGTATTTTTTATAATGATATGACATCCATTCCTTCTACTAGTATCCATTTCTAAATAATTTCATACATTAAATTATGTTGTAAATTAGAATTAATAGTTTTGAAATCGTAATAAACTGAACATAAATTGAATATTTTTGCATAGTTAATCTTGTAATCAAAAACATGGTTTCTCCAGGGACATATTTTCATTAAAATTTTCCCTATTGTTTTCTAAATAATATATGAATTATCCTAAGGATACCCACCCAATGTTTCAAACAAGGTGTACAATATGGCATGTTTCTGTGTAGCTAGTTATGCTGAGTGAGGTTCGATGAACCTTGTTAGAGTTGTTACCTCTAGGTAAATCTCTACCAGAACAACAACAACTTATAGTATTCATACATGGATTTATTTCTAGGAAGACCCATATTATCTCAACCATAAAAACATTATATAAGGTTATTCAATGATTATCCAAACAGTCTATGATAGGTTTAGGTTAGAAAATCAATGTTTTCTTAAATCCATTTTCTATGGTTTCAACTAAAATTATTTTTATACCAACTATAAAAAACCTAACCCTAGTAGACTAGAACTGGTGCCTCACTTTATTGAAATAGAATATATAGAATATTAAAATCCCAATGAAATGAGTTGTTAAGTATTTTTGGATACAAAATTACAAACATGAAGATTACATTACAATTTGAAATATAAAATACAATGTAACGACTCATTTAAAAACCCAATTATTTTCTTATATAATAATAAACATATGTCTATCCTATGAAAAATAAAACCTAATAAATGCATGAGATCATATGATTAGTTAGGGTAAGAATACAACGAAATCAATCATACAAAGTTATAAATATTAAGGTAAGGTGAATATTTGAAAAACAATCCATTCAAGAGAGACTTTAGAGTATTATGGAGAGAAAAAAATACCATATAAAATAAACAAATGATCTAGAAAACACAAACATGGATTTTATACAATTAGAATAATCACATGGAATATCAATAAGTAATATCATAATTAGGTAATTCATAATTTCGAACATCATAAACAAACCATCAAGGACTATGCTAAGAAAATATACATATATAGGTAATAAATCATATGAAAACCAAACTATTTTGTCTCATAAGACCTAATGATGAATCAAGGGGATATAGAGGGCCTTTACCCTCCCAGACATTTTCCAATTCATTGCTCTTATGAAATTTCTAAAACATAATCAATATAGACATTCTTCCTAAACCTGGCATGCGAAATGTGAATACCTCAACCATAAACCATGAAAGGTATCAATATAAAACATCCACAATCAAAATAAATGATAAAAAATTCAATTAAATATGGTAAATTATATCATATAAGATCAACATAAATTATGAATAAGATTATACATTTTATATTTACATTGATTAAATTCCTGTAATAAAGTCATTGAATTTCATTGATAAATATACCATATTTTCATTTAAGTCATTCATTTTAAAAAGATCTTCAAGTATAGATGAAAACATTTTAACTGGATAGTTACTTGTAAACCTATAATAGATTATTCACAATTTTAAGGCATCATGTTGGTAGAAGAGTCCACTCATGCCACATATTCTTAAAAAAATTCATTCCATTGGAAAAGTCATAATGTACCTCAATTGGAAAATGAAAAAAAGATTTCTTTCTAACAATTTAATAAAAATTTAAAATGGGTAAAATGAAAATTTTACATTCATTAGATAATAGTAAAAATATTTTTGAAAAAATTTATAAGAAACATGGACATGGATGATAAATGTTCCACAACAAATACATATCTACGAAAATCCCAAATAATAATGAAATTGTGAAATAAACCATAATATGTACATTCTATTAGATGGATGTGATTTAACCTCCTGTATAACGGTTTCAAAAATGTTATTATTTCATACCAAAAACTATAAATGTTTTTATGATATTTTATATGATCCTATTATATTATCATATAACCTGTAAGTTAACAATATTTCATTATTACCTTTATTTCAGGTGTTAACTACTTTATATTCTTATACATGTTTTCTCATGTAAGTAAAATTTATTATGAATTGGATATATTGCATTCATATAAATAATAATATTATTTTCATATATATTATATTTACTCATTATATACATAATTATAATCATTACACAATGGTCATCATGGGAAATGAAGCACATCATGTCATGAAGATGGTTGGCCATACATATACATGAGCGACTATATCATTGTATTAATGATAAAGGGGTAAAATATTGGATGGTATATTAATTATACATAATAAATATCTTGTCATACTTATTATTTATGTCCATTATATCCATCATTATACCCATCCAAATTATGTAGTTAAGAAAAAAAATTAAACCACAACGTGGAGACGGTAGGTCGTACTTACACACACATGGTGATTTTATTTTTCATAAGATGGATAAAAGGTGGATTATGGTTCTTCGATAATCATAAAAAATATCTCATAATATAGTTGAAAAAGGATTTATTACTTTTAAATGGAAAAATTATTTAATAGGAAGTAGAAGATGAAATAATCCTGATGGATTCGGTAAAAGCAATTTTCACTTCTTGAGGGAACCTCCTTTGGATTTCCTATTAGGTATAGTAGGGTTGATATTTTTAGAAGTATAGAAGATATATGCTGGGGATATGGAATTTTAGAAGAGAAATTGGAATGGGTTTTCCTAGATAGAAGGATCAATGTGTTGAAATGAGATGAGGGAGGGGTGCCTTTTTATAATTGAGGTGGGGGGCTCCTTCGTAATTTCGATAAGTAATAATTTATAATAAAATAATTCTCAAATGAAATACATCAAATATATTATAATGTATAGGGATAATATATTCCTTTATATGATTAGTGTTACGTGTCAGACATGCTATTGAATAAAATCTTATTAAATTATAATTCTTATGTGCTACATTATCCCACATTAATTAAGTTACATTCTTGAAATTTAATCATGATCTTGGTAATCAAGGGTTCATCATTGGTAAAAAAATATTGTTGAAAATACCACAACTTAAGATGGTTAGGAAAATATCTTATTAATATTAGATAAAGGGATGTAAAAAAGTCATCTAAAATAATCAAATAACTAGATTTACCTATATGTGAACATAAATGTGAAATTAAAACATGGATACTGAAGAGAAAACTAAATCACATATAATAATGGAGATTAATATAGAAAATTGATCAAAAGAATTTGGGTGATATATATAAGGTTAAAAAACTAAACGAAATATATAAAAGTTTCCCAGAAAAGGTCATCGATATCATCAAATATGATTATTTTTTTTCACAATCCTTTTTATATATTTTATTATTTATTTCACTTTCTATGAATATAAGGAAACATACTGACATGACATGTTTCTCTTGGATAAACACAATCTCATTCTTTGGTGGTGCCTTTAATTATTTCGACTTCATATCTCTACAAAGGTTATATTATATGGGGATGTAATACATTAAACTCTAATACCACATTCAACGATCAACATTAAGAACTAAAAATTCCAATAATATTAGGATATAATACAGTAGGTAGAAGGCCACCAAATTTCCAAACTGAACATACCATTAATCCCACAAAAAATATGAACAAGGTATTAATCATCACATACAAACCATGTGAATGAATTTATCATGTATTCCCTTGAGACATATTAATAACCTAAATTATTACAAAACCATATTGAAAACTTACATGCTTCCATATTCCGTAAATAAAAAATGTATTATTGAGTATATTTTATAAATCCCAAAAAATTGTAATCTCTATCATTGAAATCATAACCCACATTGTAAAAAATTAGTAATCAGCCCCAAGGTAGTCAGTAATATATCATTATACATATCCATTCCAATCATATCATTAACATAATTTCAATAATTATGAAAAAATCATTATCCCAACATCAAGAACATATTATTTATTGGAGTTTCATTAATTATATACTTTACAAGAAAATAATCTTGTTTCTATATCATTTTGGTGGTCCTCATTACTAATCATCCCATGTCTTTAAATCTATAATGAAAAAAAAGTAAAATAATATAGTCTATATAAATTACATTATACAGATATCCAGTATATCAGTGATAAAATAATTTTGAAAATTTATCCAAGGAAAAAATATTAGGGAAAATTAATTATTACACTTTAGTTATACCAATAACATTATCTTGAACTTGACCCCTCAACTTTTTTCTATGTTATCTTCAGTTGATTCCTGGGGAATTTTCTTGCATAGTTCCCCATCTCCTTGAAGTTTATCACAGAATAAATAACTTTTTATCTTTCCCTTTTCACTCTATTTCATAGAGGCCCATATCACCACACTTACAAGAAAACTCATAATCCCTTAAAGCACTTCCCAGGGAATTTTTTCCATAATTATCACATGCAGGAAAATACATCATTGTATCTTGTTCTTTCCATTAACAAAGTGTGGATCATATTGCAACAACTATAGGTAGGAACCTCTAACAATTTTTTTCCTTGGAAATATGGCTATTTCCATGGGTTGTACCCATTGATGTAGCTTCATCTACATATTCCAATTAAAATGTTTTGAAACCATGGATATAGAACTATAACCATTGTTTGAAATCATGGCTATAGAAATATATCCACGGTTTAATACTATGGAAATAGCCTTCAGATTCCATTAAAAAAACCAGGCTACAGCAGCTACCTCATACCTAACAACCTTCGATGTAGACTCATACCTAGAATCTGCTTCATACAAAGTATCTTATGATATTGTTTCCTCATACCTAGCCATACAGACTATAAGCCACAATCCATTGAATATATTTTGTATGAGAGGCATGATGGTGTTATAATATTTTTATGCATAACCAATAAGAGTGTTGAAAAATAGTCTAGAGGTGGGAAAATGGTACGAATCATGTTTTTATTGGTTTTTCATGAGCATGGATTATATTTTCTAGAAGTAACACGATTTGATGTGGAGGATAGGTTATAGAGAGTTATCCATTTGAGATACATCTAGTATCTGGTTTCATTCTATTACATATGTTCATAGACTTGTTCAATGTTTGAGATTTTTGTTATCAAATTTTATATAGGATGTTATGGGAATAAATAGTGGTATCAATGCTTTATTAAAATGGTTTATAAAAAACATAGGTATGGTGACTCTTTTAATATCAACGTCGAGTTTAATTATAATGTTGGACTTGTATAAGAAATATTAAACGTGTTCTAGCCTTTATGAATTTTAGATTGAGTGAAAGATGATTTTTTAGTGGAATGTATTTGGAGAAGGAATGAGTCATATCAATGAGATTAAAGTAGAATAGATATTAAGGAAGGTTGGAAAAACTCATGTTGAAGTCTCTAGGAGGGAGTTTTATATATATTTTTTAGAATGAGGATATACGTATCAATGAAATAAATTGATAATGTAATTGATGGTAGTATTAGAAAATATATTTATAAAGATTAATTCGATGAGATATAGCTTGGAATAAATCAATGTATAGAATTATGAAAGGTAAGGGGTGTTTATAATAGATTGTAGGGAGTGAGTGGTCTATTAAGAAAGATTATTCCTTGAAGATCTACGAATCTCACACATAAAATAATGTCTGTGTTTTTCTATAGAGTATCTTTAACCAATTTGTGTTATATTTCTCAAACAATTGTTATGAGTGAAACACATTCCCATGTTATAGAATGAGTTTCCATTACATCACTGAAGAATGTGTTTCTGTATGATGAACTAATAAATGTGTTTCTATATGTTGGTAATTGTTGGAATGTAAAACAGAAAGTTGGATTTTTGTGATTCTACAAATCTATGAGAAAATATTGAATTCAAACATTGGTATTAGAAGTATCATTGTATTATAGAGAAGAAAACACTCATGTGTGGTGAGATATAGAATGTGAATCTCAAAACACTTGAGTGAGAATTTGAGTGGAAATCATAGTTTCAATGAAATGTGTAATCAGAAAAATAATGTAATATGGATCTTACAATGAGTACACAATTAAGAAGAAGTAGAAGGAAATATTCACAAAATATGGAGTTAGCATGGATTGGAAGTTATCTTGTTCAATATCATAGAATCTCATTTTACCATTACACGTTCATCAACAATGAAACATATAGATACATGGGTGTTACTTCTTAAGAATAGGGTCTGAGTTTGGTCCCAAAAATTTATCAAATAATGAACCATGGATGAATGGAGATCATTTTTCTTGTAATGTTTTCTAATTTTTTGTACAGAGGGCAATAAATGATATGTACTCGATATATCACAAAAAAATCTTCCAAAGTTGTCATCCAAAACCAAATGGTTTCTTGGAGGAAAGATTAAATCTCAAAGTCTTTGGATTTTTTTTATTATGAGTGGTTATAAAGGACATTGGTTGTTTCCTATTTGGAAGAACCACTTACTAATAGTCGTTAATGTATAAAATGATTTCTATGAAGGGAGAATGATCTTATGAAGTTTTGTAATTTATTAGAAGATAGCCGTTGCGAAAAAGGGACCAATGCATTCCAAGGATCGATTGAGATAAAATTACAAAGGAATTTTTTGACTATATTGGGATATAAATATTTTATAGATAATATACTTTACAAAAGGGTAAATTAAAATGAATGTCAGTTTCCATGGTACAACTAAATCTAGTAGTATTACAAGATCCTGACTATAAAAACATAAAAAAATTCTAAAATATAGGATACAAGAACATTTTTTTCAAATGATGAAAAATACAATTTTATTTAATTACCTCTCTAGGGTTTTATCCATTAAATGACTAAAAGAAATAACATTACATAAGTACTATAGTCACAAGAACTAAAACTCAAAGAGGAAATAGATACTCAATAATACATAACACTAACCTTGATGGTTTTACTACATGACCAGCTTTATGTTTTGAACCCTGATTGAAAAATGTTGTTTGTGATGCTGAATACCTATCAAAAATGAATGTAGGATGGACTGAAAAACCTCACACTTATGTGTTTCACAGTCTAGATTATGGAAAACCTCTTGGATTTTATTTTTGAAATCATCCTCTAGAAAATTTTTCTTTAGGATCCTAATGTGATTATACCTAATTATAAGGCATTTAAACTTTAACAAAGAATAAATAAATAATAATAAATACTGAAACCAATATATATATATATACACTAATTGATAGAAATAAATCGTAATATAACGAAAAACAATTTTGTTCATTTCAATACATGCATGACTCCCTCAAATTTACAATTTCACCACTAGAGTACCTTCCTAAACATATTGAAACTTTGGAAATGACTATGAAGCCAAAAAACCAGTCAACATAGTGGGTAATGAAATATATAACACTGATTAAATAAACATCATTGGTCTTATTGAATAAGTCTATTGTATGGATTCATGATAATATGTATACTTTATTTTTGTATAACATGTATCATGTGAATCTTTTGATAAAATATATATCAAAAAAGAATAGTTACTTATGTAATAATTTTCATGGTTCATGAAGTATTCTATAGAATGATTATCTATAATTTTTCAAAAAATTCATAACCAATATGCTATTTTATAGTGATGGATTCTTTATAATTTTTTAGTCAATAACAAATTGTGACATTAAATATTTTAATATCTTGTTTTCTCAACATAAAAGTGGTATTTTCTCTGCTGGACCTAAGGAAAGTGATGTGTATGTCAGTCATTTTGAAGGTAGTGTTACTCAAACACTTCAAAATGCTATTAAGACTGATAAGAAGTTATATTACTGTGTATATGACATGATGAATGTTATATCCTTGGATTATAACATTCCTAAAGCATGGATAAATGTTGGATTCTCTAATGTAATACCCAGTCCTATAGGTGACCAATGAACAATGATTGACAAGAATTATTGAATAAAGGAAGCGGTGTAGTGTAATAGTTATGATAATGTATCCACTATATCTACTGGGACTTATATGAATGATAATATTAATTCCATCATCTTTGATCCATCAACTACCCAAGTTGTTATTGATGTAGATGGAAGAAAAGATCCCCCCTCCCCCATTGGACCCCTTACATCGACACCAGCACCCCCTTCCCGCTTCACCCCATTCTCCCCCACAACCCCTTGCCCCTTCACCCCTACTTCCCCCTACACCCTTCACTCCCCTACTCCATCCTCAAAAACCCCTAACTTCCCTACCACTGCAGATTCCCCCCATGCCACAACCTCCACCAACCCCAAAGCCCCCACCTCCACCACCCTCACCCCCTGCAAAAACCCCAACCGCTCCCAACATCACCCCCATTGTCCCCCTAGACCCCCGCCACACAAGCCCCCTCCCCCCCCCCCCGGACCAACCACACCCATGTACCAGCCTCACATTCAGCGAGCACCCCCCACCATGAACATTCCCCCTAATCCCCTGCCCCACCCCCCCCCCCACCATCCCCCTGCCCCAGCCTCCCCCTTCCCCCTCCACCTGCCATCCCTCCGACCAACTCCCTCCCCTATCTTACAATACCCCCTACACCCCCTGCACCAGCCCCCACTTCTACCCCATCCCCACGACCATATCCCCAAACCCCCTTACGTATCCCCTAACCCCATCCCCTATACCAACCCCCAATTCCCCTCCCCATCTGCACCACCCCCAAACCACATGTACCAGCCCCCAAATCCTGGGTGCAGCCCCCCTGTCCCCCTCCCACCGCACACCAGCCTTCCCTCCAACCAGCCCCATCACCCTGGCACCGACCCCCTACTAGTGTTACAGTAATCGTAATTGGTATCAATGTATTACTGAATTATTGGGGTCAAGAGTAGATATTAATCATTTAGAATCATACATTTAATATGCAATACAAAACCCTAATGTTAAAAATCAATAAAAAGAGTTTTCAGGATTGATTTGTTTTAATCTAATATGTGATATCATTTCATTTTTAGAAGATATCACAAGTTTTAATTGATAAATAAATATGATAATTTATATCAATCCAATATTTTTAGATTGATCAAATACATTTAATGGGTTCTTATATGAAGATTCCAAAAACATTTATCCCAAAAAACCAGGGAAATATAACCATTTTGGAAATGAAGAAATCTATTATAAAAAATTGGTTTGTAGATATGATTATTAATGAATAAATTGGTAATGACTTCAAATAGTTTTATTTCATGTTTTTTTTTCATAAGTAGTTTTTAAAGGTGTGGTTGAGATCATAGGGGGAGTTCTTTGGTAAAAATATAATGTTTTGGATACATGAAACATATGGAAGTATGTGAGTGAAATGGATAGAAATGTTCTTATTAAATTAATATTTCGTTTTACTAAATGACTTTTGACTTAGTAGGCTTAGTCGTTATTTTTATGAATATTGGTATAGTGGTATGTTCACCCACTAAATCCTCAAGAATGTAGCTATTTTTGAAAAATGTTTTTGAGCTATATGGATTAATCAAAACTACTGTCAAAAGGGTATAAATAATGTATCGTATGTGTGAAGTTCAATACCTATGTGATTGATAGAATTGGATGAAATATAAATTATTCATTTTATATAGGGAATTTAATATTTCTAAATATAATGGAAGGAGCATTTGAATATAATAGGAGAATATCTATTGGTAATACACCTATAAATTAATTAATAAATGATATATAGTTGAATGAAAGAATACATAGTCTCACTTGTATTAAAGGATTTTTCGTTATGTTATTTGACCTCAATAATATAGGGGCGTTATAATGTAAATTATAGTTCCCATTTTCATTAAGGTATTGGTTTTCCAAAATATTCTTCATTTTTTACCTTGGGTACAAGATATGCACTAGATTTTAAATCCAATGGGGGAGAGACTGCATCATGAATCTACATGATTTAGAATAGAAAACATCCTAAAAAACCTGAGGTATGTGTTTAGTGTCGTGATATGTAAATATTATTAGATTCTTGAAAATGATACAAAAACAATTCCCAAGGGTAGTATTGTTAGAATCTAATATAAGAATTGGTGATAATATGTGTTGGATATGTTTCCAACCACAACATGGTGAGTTCGAGTATATTGGATTTTTTTTCACCATGTTTACAATTGATTAAAGTGTTATATTATAAATTAGTGGAAAAATAGCATAAAGGATTTCTATATACTCCCTATGTAAACTACACGATAATGTTCCAGGACCAGGAATACCTTGTAGCATTAGTTAAGGAGAAATTCTAGAGGTTTTTAAAGGTGATGGGTGTTATTCAAAATGTTTTTCAAAAAATGATGAAAATAAAGTATTCTCGAACAAACATGGTGAATTCTAGTGTAATTTTTGAGTTTCACAAATGAACTGACATTAATGAAATAGAAATTTTAAGAAAAGGGGTTTTTATGGAAAAGTTAGTATAAATTATTAGTAGATATATACCATGAATACTCTCTAGTAAAACGATGAACTTGAAATATTCTTGAAGAGGTTGTTCTAGTGGATTTTAGGTTGGGAATGTTTAGTATAAATAGAGAGTAAATAAATAATTATTGTGCAAACTATGATAACTCTCCTATTCGTTTAGTGTTTTGTTGATTCATTTATGTTAGTGAAATAGAATCAATGGTGAAATAGAATGTTTTCATGAAATATACGCTTGAAGAAGAGGTTTTATAATAATAAAAAGGGTATGTTTTTTTATAAATAAAAAATCCTTGAAAAGAGAACTGAATAAATAGAGAGAATATAATTTTGTTAATGATACTAAGATATCCATGAACATGTATTTAATCAAAGGGTATGTTATTAAAAAGGGTTACATGAACCACTATATTAGGAATGGTTAGTATTCAAACCACTGAGTTTTGTGAATATATTGTTTATGTGAACCTTTTCATTATGTGAAGAATATTCTATCACAAAATAACTATACCTGATGTAGTTATTGTATATAAATTTATATTTTAATACTAACATAAATAGTTGTTTTTTGAATTTTTTCATTGGGTATTCACACTATGTGAACAATGTGGAAGGTTAATGGGAACTCATTAAAGACCATGGGAAATTATTAATTTTCCCTTAAAGACATATATGACAACATAATTGATTTTGAAACTATATTCATGGAGGATTTAAAATGTCATCTTTGAAAATGTATTTTGAAGATAATTATAACCAACCCATACTTAGTGCAATGTAGAGATAATGAATCATTACCTTAGATTGTGTTCCAAAGTGTTATCCCTCAATTATTAGTGAGAAAAAGAGAGGGGGTAGGGTGATTCATTTTGAGTAAGGAGTGAAATGACACTATATCATTGAGATGGGAGTGAAACTGGGCAGGTAGTGAACTATCAATGAATCATTTTAAGTGGAGTGACCCTTGGATTGGAGTTCCCTTGACTAAAATCACTATAGAACAATATGTTTAATGAAATTTGAACCATGGGAATAATGTGGTTGTATCATCCGTAGATTAACCTGGTACGGGTGAAGAAATTAATTTTTTTGTCTTTTATTCATGAATTACATTCTTTTTATAATACATAAATTTGTGTTTGTAGGTTACGTAATCATTTATCAAATTAAATTCATGTAATGTTAATTGATTTACCGATATGATCATCCTTAAAAGAATATCAAAAGAGTTGTCCTATTGAAATTATTGTCAAGATCATATAGGATAATTATAGTATAAGGATTAATTGGTGAAATTGGAACATGTATTGTACCCTGAATCACCTCACCTCCTACCCCATTATGGTATATCTACCAAAAGACCCTTGTGGGCCTCACATAGTTCAAACATGAGGCTCTACCATAAGAAAATTTTGGAGTCAATACAACCCATCCAAAAAATTCAATTTTTTTTGTAAAGGGAAACAATGAACATCTCGCCTATTTCCTAATAAATCATTACAACTCGCTCCCATGTAAAGGGAATACAAAGGTTTATATAAACCCCCACCAAAAGGAAACCTAGTAAAAAATTAAAATCAAACATAACTAACCATTAATATAGGGTTATATAACTCTCATAGTTACTACACTTCCATGTATCATTGTGAAATAATAGTTATAAAATAAGGAAACAATTACTAAGAGGGGAATTCAGAAGCAAAAAAACATTATAAAACTGATCATAACCCTCACAAGGTGAAGTGGAAAAAAATGATTGCTAAAAATATCCTCTATGGATTTTTTAAAATCCAATTTAATCCCCTATTTATGAGTCATATGAACAAGACAATAAATTTCAGATTTACTCATGTTATCGCATAGGCCCAAACCCATTGATAACCTCCTTATGAACCCCTCTTTTGTTTTGTAAAAACTATTCAAAAAATATCATTATGACACAATTTTCCCTTAATACATTAAATTAATGAAAAATCCATTTCAAAATAAATTTTAATAAGGATGTCACATTTACCATACAAAATGTAACTCACAAAACCAAAATAAACCATATGATGGTAAACTGACACTTTTTTGACCATGGATCCAACAATAAAAGAATCAAAAACTTATATGTTCCTTGATTATTGTTATGTCAAAGAAATTTCAACCTATTTTATTTGAAATATCATACATGTTGAATACATAATAATAGGATAATATTAGTGATTACTGAAACATAATATAATCCAAATGATCAAGATACATAATATTGTAAAGGACACCTACCTCAACTGATAATCCATTAATTGATCTCAATCATGAACCAACCACCAATTATCCTTGTATACCCTGTATCATCAATGAATACATATCAATCAAAAAAAATTAAGATTATAACTACAAGTCATCTAATTTATTTTAAACACACAAGGTAATAAAACTACACTTAGGGAACAAGACAAGGGTGGGGTTCACTATGGACATCCACCCAGCCCCATAAACCAAAATAAATAAAATTTAACCCCCCAAAAAACATAAAATTTCACCAAACTTCATGAAAACGCATAAATAAATCTATTGGGTATCACACCTAAACTCAAATGACATGATATATTGAGATTTAAATATTTCTTAGTCTCCCCTATGTGTCGCAAATGAAATCCCCATCATATAGAATTGATACCACCATACACTTGTGGAATAAAAAATAAAATCTCTAACTAATAAATGAAATTATTGGTGGATAAGGATAATAAATCATTGACAATATAGGGTTTTATCTTACCTATGATAGGCATGATAAGAAAACCTTGGATAACCTGGGTTAAAGGGATAAGAGGTGTAAGGAGTGGGGTAGAGGGAGTAACCATATCTTCTTCTCATGACCGTCCAAAAGAGGAGATGAGGATGAGGTTGGGATGACACCTTGGAGAAGAGTCCACAAGGAGATGAGGTGGCTATGTTTAATTGCAACGTTAGTGGAGTAAGGTCGTAGAGAGGTCGTGAAGGTGGAAGAGGGCCTCAAAGAGGAGAGGTCTTTATTGAGACGAGAGGGCCACCTAGAGGATAGGGAATCCAAGATGAGAGGTCACAGGGGTAATGGGTTGGGGTTGGGGAGATGATTATATGTCTCATGAGGGATTGAATCCCAATATGGTTTTAAAAAACCACATATCCACCATTTCAATTAAAATTGTGGTTATAAACTATGTTATAACCACAGACCTATAAAATCTCAGTCTTAGGTCGGTGGATATAGGTCATTTTTCTATTAGTGATACACTGCATAGACCAACTCAGTTTAGTAGTAACACATCATGATAGGGGCCTCTATCACATAAATTTTTCCATCATTCAAGAATCTTATTGTGGAATGAGTTTCTATATCTAGGCCAGCATATTTTTCATAAATCGATATAAATGCACTAATATATCCATAACGTACTCAGTTCCTATACCAGATATATTACCTTTTATTATAGGTAAACCTATACATTTTTCAGGTGTATTTAAACCATTCATCCTTAAATGTGACATTTATAAAAAATGGGGAAATACTTATCATAAATTGAAAAAATTATCCCTAAATAATATCATAATTATAAAAATATTTTCCTTGAGATATCCTATACAATTATCCGGAATGTGTATTTTTGGGTTATATTCTCTAATATATGTTTTCGTAAATATAGTTCTATAAATTTTAGTAAACTTTCTCTCATAAAAATCATAATGACTCTGACCATAGTAGCTCAGATATAGTTCCTTACTTTATTCTATTGAAATACATACAATATTAAAATCCCTAAAGACCAAAGTGTTTCTAATTTTTTGGAAACCATATTACATCTATGATACCAATTTTACATTAATATTAGAAAGTAAAACATCAAAAATAACAAAAAAATAAAACATTACATCCATGATCTCATTTGATGAATTTATCTTCAAATCATAGGGAAATAAATAAAAATAACGATGATTCCAAATTATATAAAATTGTTATGTAAATGATAATAAATAATGAATTAATAATAATAATCAATGAAAATGGTAACATTACTAAGAACACATTCCATTTATACACCTGGATAATGCATGATCAATATGGAAAGGAAAATAATTGAAACACATGAAATTTTATAAAATAATATAGAATGATAAGTTTACATGGATAATGTCAAGTAGAAACATTCATTTAAAAATATTAATAATAAAAACTGAATTGGTGATGAAGGAAATGATTAATTATTAGACTCCATGTTTGATGGTCCTGAAAAACTATACCATTAAAACCATTCACAATACAGTTTAAAACGAAAGGTAGAATCCCATTTCATTTCCAAAATATATTTCTTTATTGAGAGCATATCGAGGCATCAAGGGTATATATAAAGCCCATGACCCACCCATCACTTCATATACAAATATTTCCTCAAATAAAGAATAATTTATTTAGTATATAAACAATGTACATTATCAAATATTCGTATTGAGAAATGAAAAGGGATATATCAATATTTCCCCAAATATCGAAATAATTGTCAATGTAAAAACAATTTGAAATAATGGTATTTGATTTAGTAAATAATATTAGCCATCATAAACTTTTATCGTTATTTAATATCAATGTGTTCTCAAATGAAATATATTTATAATAACATGATTGTTATAATTGAATGTCAATAATTAGAAATGAATATTAGATTTTACAATAATGTTCACTTCTTTGTAATTTTCAAATAAAATCCACTTAGATGAACTAATAATAGAAAAAATAAAATAAAATAATTAATTAATTATTCATGATATTATAATTCAATTGAGTATAAGATACACCTCATAAAAGTGAATTGGTGTGTAAAACTAATAAGTCTCAATTGAATTTAAATAGACATGAAACCCGGTAACACGTGGTACCTTTTGAATTATAATACACATGAATGAAATAACATAAAATAAAAAATTAAATAACATAAATATAAATTAAATAATGACATAAAATAAAATTGGTCACGTATACACGCACTAAAAAATAAATAAGTTCTGAAAATGGTGTATGCCTCACGAAACAAAAAGTGAGACGAGAATCCATTATATTATGGTTCCTTTTGTTGAATGTGATTTAAAATAATGTATAAAATTTTAAAACATGATATTAGCTTATAACATAAAAATAATAACAGTTATAATATCATCTATGATATTACTTTAATATCATATTATCTTTTTATTAATAATCATTAATTATTTTTATTATTACATGTGTAAATTTCCTTGTTTTTTGTGTTTGTTTTGACTTGTAATTTTTCTTCTTATTATGTACAAAAAAATTTCATCATCTCTTGAATTTAAATGACGTTTAATTATTATTTTTATTCCATATATATGTATTTATATTAATCAATAATTTTTCTATGATAGAAGATAAAATGCACTATTCATGGAGACGACTGTATGTTTGTACACCTGAACGTTGCTTCTGTTTTCTTGTCCAATGAAAAGAAATAAAAGAAATTTTATATATTTTTATTATTTTTATACTGTTATTTTTATGTCATATATATCATATATGTTTATTATACTCTTCCTTAATGAATACCACGTAACATGTGAATGAATCACATCGTTTCGTGATGCAGTGGTCCACCGTACACACGAACCATGTTATCATATTCAGAAAAAAATGAAAATATTAATCATATGTGTTATATAATAACTCTATAATAATAAAGAATTTATAAATATAATATTTATCATATATAATCTATAAATCAATAATTATTACCAACATTTAATATTGCTAATGGAAGAACAAACACCATCGGTTCACGAGGCGGCTGTCCATCGTACAAATGAATAATGATTGTGTAACCCATTTTTTAAAAGTGTTCATGGGTGTAGGTTTTACCATTAACATAATAAAATATAATAACACTTATTATAATGAGGTTATAATAGAATAATGTTGTGATAATAATTAAAGGAGTGGTGAAATAAATAAAATAACTATGGATTCTATGATTTTAATATGGATTATTACAGAATATTGGGTCTTTTTGTATGATTAAAAATTCTTTTTATTTGTGGAGAATTAAGTAGGGTTAATGCCCATTTATAGTGGTGGAGGAGTGGAATTCTTGAAAATACCAAATGGTAAACCTTATTGGGAGGCCTCCAAAAAATAATGTGCCTCAAATAATGATAAATTTTATATAAAATATGGTATATTGTAAATTTATTTTCCTAAAATGGGTTTTAGACAAGTTTTTAGGTAATTTTTCTCTTATGATTATAGTTTAAGCACTAATTAAACTCATTATCACCATAATTGCTGTAATTAATCTTAATTGAAGTCACTAATTTTTTTGGTAACAAAATAATTATTAATTAATATTTATTATAAATTATTATAATAAAAAACACGAAATCCAATTTTAAAAATTAAAATAAAATAATTGGTATAAATTAATTTAAAATTAACTGCATTGATGTGATGAGAAAGTGGTGTTTTAAACTGAAAATGTGAAAAAGTTTACTATGTTTATAAATCATAATTAAATATAAAAATGATTCCGATGAACTCAATAAGATTAATATATTTATAATTGATCTATTTTTAGCATAAAAACATTTAAATATGTAATGTAACAAGATAATATTTTTAAATTAAATTCAGTATTATAAACTATTCATAGAAAAATGAATCTTATTAAAAAAATAAATAAAATTAACTAATATAATTTTGAAATTATACTTTAAAAAATGAATTTCATTTTTCATACATAAATTTTTAATGTGTGAAAATTTATTTTTTAAAAAATTATCAATTTATGTAAAACATTTAATTTAATAAAATATATTAATGTAATTTATATTTTTTCACAAATAGTAAATAATGTAATTCCATTTGGTTAAAATTTAGTTTTTGGAATAACAATATATTTTCATAAAAACATATCATTTAAGTTCAATTTATTATTTATATTCATTTGTAATTAATTAGTAACAAATTAGTTAATTTTTTTTAATAAGATATATAATCCTATTTATAACCTTCAATTTAATGGATCTGATAAAATTTGATTTAAAAAAAATATTTGTAGTATTTGGTAAAAGTCGATCTTCAGTGTAATGAAAACTATGAATGAAACTTGATGTTATGAGAAACAGTAGATAGAAATAGTGTTTCATCTAATAGACTCTAAAAAATTAGTTGTGTGTAACACAATATATAAAATAATGTCATTGTTATATGTAGTGCAAGCTATAGTATAGATTGACATTTTTTAAATAGTTAAAAAACCATAAAGTCTTGGGATATTATATTCATTTCTATGAATATTGTTTCCTATCATACATAAATCAATATAAAATTAGATATATATATATATATATAAATTTTTTTTTCTCTCAATTTTTACCACTATAAAATAACTGTAACATTTTAAATTATTTAAATGAAAAGTTATTTTTCAATAAAAGACCTCATTGTTCACTATTCATTAAAAAATTGTTAGTGTTGAATAAAATCCAAAAAATTCACCTGATGCTAATTTTGGAATGATAATTCAAAAAATTTAGTAAATGTTTTCAAATATATTTTTTATAAGATAAAAATAATTGTTTATTCATAAAAATAAAAAAATCGTTTTTTCATGATAATATATTAGTGAGGCATATAATGAGTTTATCTAAAATAAATAAATACAAGCATATATTTATATTTTCATGATATATAAAAACAATTATTCAAACTATTATAAATACTATTCCTTCCACAATGTTAAAATTCATGTTTATAATGACTATACTTAAAAATTAATATGAATAGTATATTTTTGGTCATTAAAACTCTTTGTTTCTTATAAACAATTCCATAATAGTAATTATTTTTTTAAAATGAATTATTCCAAAAAACCTTAGTGTTTTATAGACAACACCACATTTAATACATTAACCATTCTAAAACATTTCTTTTCCCTTTGACACCCAAAATCGAGTCATAACTCAACGCACATGGTTATAACCATTTTAAATGCCTAATATGTATTTCAAAAAATTATGACACAAAAAATAATTACAATACATCCTTTCAAAATATTGTAAACATTTATTTGAATTTACTGACATGTATCCATTAAACATTTATACAAGAAACCATTGAATTTAATAGACATAACCTCATAACTCATTCAGTTTAACCATTAATTACCTCGTTCAATGTTTTTTATGAAACAAACAACCTCATCGGAATATTTAGAATCATAAATGTAAACAACAACATATAAAACATGACCCATGTAGGGTCTATTATATACGTTCAATGAATGAAACTATTTACTTAAACCAATTATGAATCTCCCCAAACAATATATTTAACGTATAAAAAATATACACCTGATAATTAGTTAAGAGTAATGTGGTTTAACATCATTGAATACCTACCTCATTAATAAAAAATTACCTAACATTTCAAAATAAAATATTCCATTCTATGGCATTTTCATGTATCATCGGAACTCATTGGAATCAAAATGATCATATCAAAACAACCCAATCTCTAATATCATGTAATGAGAGAATAATTAACTATTTCAACAAATATACTTAATTCATAAACCAAAACTAAACATAGAATAATTCTATACTAATAAATAGTTTGACTATTTTTATCAAAACACTACAAAACATTAATAAAAGGTACAATAGGACTCTTGAATCCAATATCAATCAATAAGAAATTTAAAATATTGTTACAACAAATAAAAACTTAATTCATCTAAAAAATCCTAGGAAAATTTAATGGAATAACATATTAAAATAACATGGAATGACATGTAAAAATAGTCATAGGATATAATATATCAATTTCAACAAAAATCCATATCATCCTTAGTTGATTCCCTGATAATCTGGTGGAATCATTATCCAAACAGTAAATGTAGATGTCTGAAATTTGAGTAAACCACGAAAAGGATGAAATTGAATGGTGATGAATTTAAATCCCTACTGAAACATAATATAAAGACAATGAATTCATAAAAAATTAGATTAAAAAGATTATGTGGGTTTTGAATCCCTAACCCATACCTTTCTAAATAGGGAGAAAGGGGTTGGAATAGCTTAAAATCCTGAATTGGAATTTTGGTAAAACCCCCTATTAATAATGCTTAAAAAGATGTATGGTTTGGCTGTATATTTTTACAAAATATGCACCAAACATACAGTTCAATGTATATAAGAAAAAACACCTACATGTGTTTGATGAATGGTTGGAAAAAATTCCCATTAATAAAGAAAATCCCACTAGGATCCTACTTCAACATGGAACATGGTTTGTTTAAAATTGTACATAGGCCGTGCACCCAACCCTAGACCCTCCTAATAGTCACATAGTTTTCCCTATAACCCATAATGTTTTTATATTATGAGGTAACTATGAATAATAACTATTATCTTATCAAAACGAATTGAAAACTCTATGTGCATTAAGGAGTATCACAATTTCTGCTAGACTATTCTCACAAAACTATAAACCAATTCCAAAAAACTCCAGGACACCATAAATTTTACATCAAGACTTAAAATTTCATCCAAAAAACCAATAAAAATTTTACAATCCATTTATCATATTAAAAAACATTTTTAGCATTGAAACTCTTATAAAATCATTTCATGTCATATTTCATGATTTGACCCACCCTGTAAATAAAATTTCAACTTCCATATGATATTTCCAAATCATAATGATGTGGGGTCTTATAATAAGTAATGAAAAATATGTCTATAATAATAATTATTTATATTAGATTTATTTAGATGGATATCCTCATTTTATATTCTAAAATATAGAATTTTGGGGCCATTTTCCTTTGATAAATATCTTTATAATATTTTTTGTAATAGAAAGTTCCAAAATTTCATTCTTTTAATTTTAATTTATAATATATGAGGAAATAAAGATATCAAGATGTGCTGAATTAATGTAAAATTTTATTTAAAATATATTACAATTATATTTATTATTATAAAAAAATTTAATTATTTTTGTTTTTATATTGACATCTAATTCTTCAATAATGTTGAAAAAATGATTGTGCATGTAGTAAAAAATAATATTAATTTATTTTATAATAAGAAAATGAAATATTTCTTATATGAAACATTGTGTCACATGAATTTTCTAATTAATAATAATATATAGTAATTTTATAGAATTTTAATTCAAAATACATACTTATCTTGATGTTCCTAAAGTCAAAATATTGGAATAGTTCTTAAAATACCAGTTTGGATATTTTATGCTCAATAATATATAATTAAATGGCAAAAAAATAATTATACTTTTTAAAGTTGAATATTTTTTTTGTAAATAATAATATATCTTTTCCCATTACCATTTTTCTAGTCAATTAGTACCTTAAATGTAAAATTATACCTAATTTTGTATTCAAAATGTTGTTATTGTAGTTACAGACAAAATTGGTTAACAAAGGTGTTAAACACAATTATAATGTTTGAAATGACACATACAGAAGTAAAAAATGTTATTTAATGTATGGATTCCAAGAATAACTAATAATATATATTAATGATTTTCCACCTGGGTTCAGTTTCTTGTGAAATGTAATTTACTATATTTAAATATATTATCTAATTCCATGTATGGCCTTTCCTTCACAATAATTGGAAACAATATCCCTTTTATTCCTCAAATGAGCATGAGATATATATCTTAAATAATCACAAGAAAAAAATGAAAATCATATTATAATTTTTATAACTTTTATTCTTAAAATACTTTCGTTAAGGTCCTTAAGAGATCACAAGGATATTATTCAAAGTGTAGGTAATCATATCAATCAATCATTTTAATTTTAATTATTCTGATACATCCATTAAATATTAGGTTGAAATTACAATATAATAAAACAAATATCTTCCATATACATAAATTTTAATATTTTAGTTTCATGACTTTATTTATCTTATTTCTCCATCTAAAGGAGAATGAAATGATCATTCATTTGTTTTTGTGTTCTAACTGTACCCAAAATATCTTAATTTCACTTGTTATCATTACCATTAATTGATGGTTATTTTTTTGTCCAATTTATAAATAATGTATTCATAACATATTTAAAATTCTTTAAAGATAATATAATGTATATTTTATTACATTTATATCATTAGAAAAATGAAAACATCATTCATGTATACATTTGGACAACCACCTCTACGATGTGATGTGATAGAATTATCATGTATTGTTCTATAATTATTTTCAATGTATAAAAAAATAATCATTTCATGATTAATATTGTGGAGATGATGAAATAATACACCGTTTGACTATAGTCTCCCTACCAATACTATTTTAAATTATAAACTGAATTTCTAGAAAGCATTCTAAATAAAAATAGTCAATTATGAAATATAATATTTCATTAAAATTAATGAAAAAATTGGTTTAATTGTTAATTAGTAAAACATATAAAATGTTCTTCTAAAATTACATTATTAATAAATATTTATTAAACTAAATTTAAAAGACATACATAGAATAATTGGACCATATGAAAGGGGTTTCATAACTTAATTTTCTTTTTTAGGTTATGACCAAAATAAATTTACTAGGTTTTTCAATGATAATAAATTAATTGGTCTATATTTTTTATTATACACATCCACTTTTTTAACATGATTTTAAAAATATGAATATAATCACATAAATGATAAATTATCACATCTTTAGTTAGGATCATTGAAACAGTATTCTGTATCTCAATCTCATTTTCATGAAATATGTTTCATGTCATTCACCAGTGTTTTTATTTTTCTATACATATCTCACCATGAATAAATTATAAAATAATATATCATTGGATTCATTAGATTTACATGACAAATTATATTTTTCTTTTAAGGACATTCAATTCAGAAGTAACCAATGTGGTAAAGGACTTGTGTTACGATATCATTTATTTATTGTATTTTTTTTACAGTTCAGTGAAATATATTAATATGACCATAATTTCTCAAGAAACATATATATTATCCTACATGGGATATTTTAAATTTTTTATTTATTTACATTAATTTTTCCATAATTGGTAATTAAAATTATTGAGAAACTCTGATTAAATAACAGATGAACTTATTTCCACATTAGTAACTAAATGTTCTTTTGTATCGATATTATTCAAAAGTAATTTAGGATAGTCATTAAATACAACATAAATGAATTTTAAAGTTCTTTTTTCTCTATATATAACATTATTTACAATTATTTAAAATAAATTATTCTAAAAGTTTTTGGAACAAGATGTTGTTTATGAATTTTGATAATAGTGAATATAATGAGTTATTTTAGCATATAAGAAAACAATATATTTTACCATCATTATGAAATTCTTTGATTTGAATATTAAATTAAATATTTCCATGGTTATTTTTAATGAAAATCCTTTTCTAAATATTATGGGATTTTTTAGTTTTTTAATAGATCCAATTCAAAAAAATTATTTTCCCATATTTTCAATGAAATTATTTGAATGTTATTTTCAATATATTTTAATCTATATAAATATAATTTATTAATTCTTATATTTCATGAGGAACATGATCTAATTATTTCAAATATCTTTTGATTTTATATGTAAAACCATGATCATTTTAATGTGACTATTAGGGAAAATATTTTTTTCCTTGGTAAATCATTCTACAATGGAATGTAAGCTACTTTAAAAATATTATAGCTGATAATGAAATCAAAAATATGTTTAATTAATTAATTGTACAATGAAATTATTTATGATGAAATTTGATCCTAACAAATATTATAAATGGAGTGATCATGATATATCACCCATAATCATTGGGTAATGCAATTTATTATATGGTTAGACTGAGAGAGTTAAGAGTGGAGGATTATTTTATGGGATTAATAGGGGTCCAGTTATTCCTCACATGATTGGACACATGGATGATTTTTATATACCAAGATGAAAACATATTTTCTTTATAATTTAAATGATATTTAATTCTCAATGTGATCATGATTAATATCAATGGGATCATGATAATTGATTCTAATAAATCATTCACTTAACAAATCATTATTCCATTCGACATGTTTTATGATTTATATTTTTATGTGTATGAATTATGTAATTTTATGGCTATTCACATTCATTATTTCATCATACTCTTATATTCATTTTAATTTCACTAAAACATTAAAATTATAATACTTTTGTATACACTAACATTTCATTTTAAACCATCTTACTTTTTTTACTATTTTTATAGGTTATGATGAATGATGTTAAATGAAATATATATAAAATTTGTTCATAATTTATGGAATTTATAAGATATATTTTATATTTAACGTTGAAGAAAAAAATTTGGGTCTAGTTGTAAAATTATGACCAGATGATTTGGGTATTTTTTAAGAGTTCTTCATAATTCTATAATATACCAATCCAAAATGATCCATGGGTCTGTAAGGGATCCCATATTTCCATTTATTGTTTTTTTTAATTATTAAATTTTAATTGGTATCAATTCATGAAATTTTATTATCAATACTTTTTTAAACAGACCTTGGAATCTTAGATGGAATGAGGGTTAGTGGATCCGATGGATTCCTCCAATTAGATGGTTGAAGCTGAACATGGATAGATCATTTATGGGGGGTGATAAGTGTTTGAGGGATGCTTAGAGGCTCATGGGGTTTGGTACATATGGGTTTAA
Source organism: Viscum album (assembly GCA_963277665.1). NCBI lineage: Eukaryota > Viridiplantae > Streptophyta > Magnoliopsida > Santalales > Viscaceae > Viscum > Viscum album. Next base: position 1,850,505,810 of record OY728150.1, read on the forward strand.
TTGATTTTTGTGGTTCCTGAACCTCATTATGTATGGAGGTGGAGGCTATTTTATCACGTATGATGATTTGTATGAGGCTTGCTTTTTAGCTGGATGAGATAGAGTCTGATTCAGATATTCTAGTGAGGTCTATTCAGAGGCGTCGCGAAGTATCGTGGAATTTGATATATCTAATTTTTAGATACATATTGGGGACTAACCTTGGGTCGAATGTTCATCATATTTGGAGGGATGATAACTTCATGGCAGACTCTCTTTCTCATTTGGGAAACTCGTCTGAGGAGCTTGTTATTTATGATTTCTTGGGATCACATCCATTCACATGTAGGGATATATTACATGGAGATTCTATTGTTATACACACTTCTAACCCCGTTGAGTGATCTCCAAGTTTATGTTACCCTATTTTCTTCAAGTTCAATAAAACTTTATCTTCATTCTAGGTAACTATGAAGATTATGTTTTCGTGATGTTTAGTTACATTAGGAGTTACAAATACTATAATGGGATTATATGTTTATGATTGAGTGTAATATCAACGAAATAGATACCCTTTTAGGAAATTATTTAATTAATTATTAACATGATTGGTGATGCACTATGAGTTTATAATTATTTTTTTATATGTATCCCTTATGTGTATCATGTGATTTATCAAAAATTGTTATATTTGAATAATATTACTACATATCGAGGAAGTTTAATGAATTTTATAAGAATAAATTTGAGTTCAATATTTTCATATTAAGTATATTTTGGATATAGGTTTTTTTTATTTTTGAAATAATTTAATTTGAGCTTTTCAAATTATTAAAAAATTATTGAGAATAATGTATAATTTCTTTACATAGTGATTTTTTCCATTTTGTGTATTATCATATCATTTTATAATCATTTCAATTTTTAATACTATCAAATAATAAGATGAAGAACTAAATATCCTATTTTGGATTATATAATCGATTAAATATTGATTTTAGTGGATCATGCATAACTAGTTTTATTTAATATTTATTTCATTTAATAAGATATGAAATATAAGTGTCAATTTCTGAAAACCTATACAATTGTTGAATAACAGAATATGAAACAGAATAGAAAAAGTAAATATATTTTTTCTAATGTTCGTTATATTGACTGTAAAATAATAACTAAAATCTAATAGAAGTATCACAAAGAAAAAAAGTTATCATATTACCTATGTCTTTGTGACTTCGTGATATTTTTCAAACCTCAATGGTTTATGATTTTTTTCAATAACATTATCATGATCACTCAATTTATTAATATCATTATTCTCTTTCACTCTCAATTATTATCTGGTCGTTAAATGTTTCCACTATGTGCATATTATCATTTCATACTAATTTTATCCTATTTTAAAACCAATTTAGTGTTATTCTATATAAACTACATATTCCCATTTTCTTAATTTCAAACTGAAATTTCATTATCAAATTTTATGTAGTGGTATTTAAAAAAAAGTAGTTTAAAATTTCAAACCCTTGATAACCGAGATCATGAAATCATTTTGATGATGTAATTTATTAATGGGTGGTGGGAGATTGTTATGTCTACAGATGTTAGAGTAACACAATTCTCAATAGCATGTTTATCATGCAAGACCAAGATATGAGGGACTCTAGATATACTATAAAAATATTAATACAGAAATCTGATTATTATAAACAAGTTTTAAAATTTATGATATTAAAATTAATAAAAACAGTAAGAATTATATTTTTTATGGTCTCATATAATGTAAATGTACATATTAATTCATGAGAAATAACAAATAAATTGTGATTAAATTAATTTTATGCTTCAAAAATATGTTTTTTAAAATTTGGATTTGCTTCTTTTTGTTATTGAAAATTAATATCAAAATTATCTTATGGTTAAAATTTAGGATTGTCTAAAAATATTATATTTTCTTGAATTGTGAGAAATAATGATTTTTTACAACTCTCATTTGATATAATTGAAAACTAAAATCATTAATTAAATATTACATTATACTATCATTGTGATATTTTAATTATATGTTATCTAATTAACTATATAGGTATCATTTTTTACGTTATTTTGTTATAGTTTCCTTTTTGGTATTAAAACACATTTCTCTAAAAATAGTTTTCTCTGTATTTTACATATTTTTATTAAAATTATTTTTTACACTTATAAAATGTAACAACCCAAGTACATATAAAATAATATTTTTTCACTATAGAATTATTTTATTAAATTCATCTTAAATGAATAATGAAATAAATGGTATTTATCAAAATTATGGAATTTGAACTCATGGAATTGTAACATGAACTTATGAATTATAACATGAAGAAAAGAAATAATAATTTGGCCAATAGAATAGTAACAACACCTAAGAAATTAAAATTAAAATTTAGCCATATAATAAGTGAAAATATGATATATTTATATCATTGAACAAGAAAATATTTTTTTTGGAAAATTATTAATTATGTGTCGGTATTTTTGTAAATCATAAATATTTAATTTCAATTTTATCAATAATATAATGTTTTAAAATATTTTTTCTTAATAAAAATGATTCATAAATTAATATTTTGTTATATTATGATTATAAATTAATTTTATGATACCTTATATAATTTATCAAAGTGGTATAAAACCAATTTTAATTCTAAAAAATGTCTTTTTTGAATAAATTATGATTCAAATTAAAAAATAAATTTCTTATAAATAGAAAATTATTTTTGAAAAATGGAGTTTATTTCTTATTTATGCATATCAAAAGGTGGTTGGGATGAATTTTTGTGGTTTTTTGGAAATAATGATGGTTTTGTGAGTACTGAAATAGGATAATTTATGAAATAAGCTAAAGCAAGGAATTATTGAGTCATTAATGATTTTATGAAAAGGTAATCACCATTTTTTAGAACGTAAAAGAACTAAATAATATTTTGAGTCACAATAACTAAAAATATTTCTTGCCTTCAGATAAATAATTAAAAATGATTAATATAGTCAAACCCCCCTCCCCCACTATATATTGCACCACTCACCCCCTCTTCACCACACAACTCTAAAGCTTTTATCATAGTCCAATTAGGCCCAATAATATTTACATTCCTATTCCACAAATTCACGATCTGCTGATCTCACCAAAACACCCAAACAATGTTATTAAGAAATTTTCAAAGAGTATAATTCAATAGGTAAAAATCATGTTTCATATTATTTTATTTTCATTTCAATTATTTTTCTTTTTTATACCCTCTTAAACTCACCACATACAAGAGAAATGAAAACTGTAGTATCATATATATAATATAATTTTATCATATTTATTTAAACATTAATTATTATACTTCTTATCTTATTCCTTATATTCTAAAAATAAAAACATCCTTTGTAATGTTTCGATTTAACAACTTCCTAGAGGATGTGTTATCAATTTCCATTAATTCCTTCCAAGATGGTTATAAAAATATTTTAATGGTTTAAACATATTATAAATTGTATGATATAACCTCTTTTATGTTCTATAATTAAAATACATACATAAAATTAAATTATATAACAAAACTAGTTTGTGATTATCGATGAACTCCAAAAATGATCTAAACGAATATCATTAATTTTTTATCAAATAATTCATTATCATAAAATTAAAAAGTGATTTATGGTGTCATTTAATTTTATATAAACATATTAATATCATTTTAATATAGTTCTGCAGTTTCACATCCATTGGATAATAAAATCTATTACAAACCGACCATGGAGACCACATAAAGAACAGATCAGAAATAATGGCTATAACGTAATATTATTAATAAACGGGTGTAATTATGTCATAAAATTATTATATATGGTGTTATAAAAATAAATATGTTTTTTAAATATTAATAACACTATTTTAACCATTATATAATATGCTTAAAAACATTTGATGTAAGTAGAACTTAAGGTAATTGAATTCTTCACCAAATTTCCATTATTTGGCTTAACCTTCAACGTCATTGATTTTTTCTTAATAATATTATTTGTGATATGAATTTATAATATATTATATATTCTTATGTGTATTTATAGTGATTATATATATTTCTTTCATCTTATTAATTCTCACATCAATGATATTGTATATATTGGGGACTCCTCTTAATTAATATTCATTTAAATCTCGATTATTACAAAATTCAAAAGGAATGTTTTTATGTAAGTGGTCATGTATTATAATTATTTTATAGTTCTATGAAATTTTTAATAGTTAAGGGTATGACCTATATCTCCCTTGAATAAATTGGTTATGTTTATATCGGAGGTTATCTGAATGGTTACTGAAAGTGTAACTGTGATGCTTACCCCATAAGGTAGATGTGAGGGTTTCATTGTAAGGTAGTCAAGAGGGTTACCAATAATATGGTTTCCATAAGGGTTACAAAATTGTGTAAGTAATTCCCCATGTTATCTATATGTTATTATTTATATTTTCTATATTTTTATGGATGTATCATGTTTTTTTTGAAGTAATTATGTGATACCTTATGGGTGAGAAACATGTATTTGTGGACATCATTTCTTATGTTTATATGTATTCATGTATGATTAGTTCCTCTTCTTCTTTTTATGACCCTTATTGAGAATTTTTTGTTTATCCCAATTTAAAAATAAAAATCACATAGTTTAAGGATGGGAAAGCGAAAGGGATAATCTATGATTAATGTCCTGAAGACTTTTCATTAAAATATTTCATGTTATTATCAAGAAAATTTGTATTATGGAGGGAATTGATAATTTATTAATAATATCAACATTTTATTCATTTTTGTAAATATATATGGATTTTTTCATATAATCCTTAAACTATAAACAAAAAATATATTTTGGAATGTAATGAAGTGAATTTTGGATGAATTTACTTGATTGTGTAATGTTATAGGCATAGTCCTTATAGTTGGTATCAAATGATAGTTTAAATAACATTAAGTGTTAGTATGGTGTTAATAAAATAACATGAATATTAATTATATTATTTTTATAATAAAATGTTATAACATTTTGAGGATTAACATGTTTATTCACCTAGTATATGTTTGTTCAGAATGGTTTTCGGAAGAATAAACATGGAAGATGAAGTTGGAAGGCACCGAGAGGATGATATGTTAATGAATCTACAACCTAAGATGGTGGGAATTATAAACAAAACATTTTTATAGTAATGGATTACATGACACATGATATAAAATTTGGTGAAATCTATGCAAGAGAACAAGAAGATCTATCACAATTGAATATGAAGATAGTGGAACATTTTATGAGGCAACAACCTCCTACTTTTAATGGATCCTCTGATCTAGTGGTGTCTAAGGGATGGATTAACGAAATTGAATTGATATTTTATGTTATGGGGTATTCAGATAATCAAAAGTATAGTCTTTCCATTTATCATTTAAAAGTGTAGCTGACCAATGGTCATTAGTGGAAATTAATATCTGGTGTTGCGGGGAGATTAATACCTTGCAATGGGATAAATTTAAAAATATATTCTTTGAAAAATAAATTCCAAATGTGGTTTTACATTGGATGGAAATGAACTTATTTTAATTAAATAATTAGGATGAATAATCAGTGGTTGTGTATGAATTAACCTTCACCCACTTGTTAAGGTATTATTTAAATCTTATTTTGGATATTGATAGAAAAATGAATCATTTTTACTCAAGATTGAATCCATGATATTGATTGGTAATAGCCACATGTGAATCCAAATGTTATGAAAATCATGTTTGATGTGTAAAGACCTGAATTTTCCATGTATTTTTTTGTCTAATTATATGGAATATTACGAGTTCGTGAAAATTTACGGTGCGTGATTCTGATGCTCGGTGTGACCTTAATGATTTTCTGAACTTTTTTTCGGGTACATTCAGCAAGCACGCGAGCGGTGTTTTGTAAATTTTGAACCGGTTCTCGGAATTGAAATTCAAGGGCACCATTGAACTCACTGCTCCAATTTTCACTTAAAGAGACCTTCACATCGACCTCAGTAGGTCGGGGGTTGAAATATGTTTTTGGACTCTTTGTGGGAGAAAATATAATAAGCATGCTTTATTTTATTTTTCGTTGGAATCCTTCCATTTAGATCATGATGGTAGGGACCACACGAGGGTGGTTTGGAATTTAATGCTGGGTAGTAAATGCTCGGTTACACAAATGGTGAAAACACTATCCTCTTTAATTAATAAGATTCATTAATTCTAAATTAATGAGTCAACTTGTTAACTCTTTGGATCTCCCAATTGATGTGATGATTTTAAATCTTAACCTATTAATTTGGCACCACACCTCTTGTGGGGAAAGTTTTGGAAAAGGAGAGCCTTAGGAGATACATCCTCCAGACAAAGAACCCCTCCAATGAAGAATGTCTTCATAATGAAGAATGAAGAACTGACTTCAGAAGCATCTTGCGGGATCAACGTACGCCGATGTCCCTTTCATCGACTTTGTCTTATTCCTTGTGACATCTCCAACAAACGTCAAGGTAGGGGATTTATTTTGATTTATTATTTAATTTATATGATAATTCTTCATTTTCTGGATTCAAAATGACAATGGCCAAACTGACATGGGCATCGTCCCACACATATACCTTTCCCCTTTATCTTTTTTTCTTCACACATTCTTCGTGCATTCATCAACACCAAATATTTAATGATTCTAGAAAGAAATATTTTTGTCGATCATGAAAAATGGATGTGGATCCCTTGACCCAAAGATCGTAAATATGTGAACAACATAATTTTCGAGCTTGGAAAGAAGCCGCGATGGCTGGGGAAAGAAGGTGGCGGTCGACACCAGATCAGATACAAGGAAGGTAGGGCAGCGCGTGTTTGCGCCACTGGTTGAGTAGGAGGCTGCGACCCGTCGGCCATGGCAGAGCAGGGTGGTAGCTGAAATCTATTCGTCCACATGGAGAAGTGGTGGAATACGTCTGTGCTGCCGAAGTAGGAGGTCGTGGCCACTTGGCTGTAGTGGATGCCGGTGGGCGGTCTGCACTCAGCCGGTCGTAGTGGAGCAGCGGCGCGGGACCGCGCCGCTGGGAGGAGGACCAGCCGGATCACCTACCAGCCGTAGTGGATCGGCGGGACCTCTCAGGTCCCGCATGTGACATGGAAGCGCCTAGAGTTGCTACCCTTTTCTATTCCAAATTGAAGAGGTGGCACTCCCCCTTCGAAGCTAGCTCAGGCGGACCGCGTTTCCCAGAGGGATGCCCCCTTCACGGGTCTGGCTGGACCACGACCCAGGAGGCCTGGCCCGCTATGGCCCAGGCCATCTGAGCTGGACCCGGGTCAGGCCGGGGATACCCGATCCCTATCGGGTTGGCCCATGCCGGGTCGAGCTGGGTCGGTTCGACTAGGTCAGAATGGACCAGGGCCCATCTAGACACAGTTACACCTTTGTCGATATATCATGAGAACTGATCGTCCATTTGATGAACCATATATGGAACCAGAATCCTTGGATCAAGATGGTCTATTTGGTATACTCCACTTGAGTTTTGGATAAAGTTGGTGTATGGCCTGTTTGGATCGAATCCTGAATCCAACCAGGCCCTCATAGAGGAAACGGTTATAACATACAAACCAGGAGTCCGATTGACACACCGTCTATTGCATTTGGTCCCTTATGACATGAAAAACGTTTGGGTACTTCTTCATGGAACTTCATGGTGATTTAGGTAGGACCAATGGTTTGGGGGGAATTTTACCCAAACGTGATTTTAGCTAAAATTCAGTGGCTATCAGTGAGGTAGAGGTTGGAGATAGATCATACGGAGGTTAATACCGAGCGATCCTGTGTGGGTCATCACTGATCCTGTTTGGGTCAAATCCCGTGTTTCAGCACCTAATGATCTTGTATCGGTCTGTGAATACGGATCCTATCTAGGTCGTATCCTTTTTGGGTCACCGCTCAACGATCCTACGTGGGTCAGCGTATACTAATCCGGTGTCAGTCAGATCATGTGTGCATCTTTGCGGGGATTATAACCTATCAACTCCGGGTGGGTCGAATTCTATGTGGTTCATTGTGGGGTTTAGTACCTATCAATCCTATGTGGGTTAGACTCTGTATAATCACTAATAGTACCTCTTGACATAATAATATGATCTAGCTTCATGACTAATCATCTGTACTTCTATACTTCACTTATACTTGTGTGAGATGAGTCTAATATCTTCGTTGTAAACTTGTGTGGTACTATATCTTCATGGTGTTACCTGTGTGGTACTCCTACCTTCGTGGTGTTATCTATGTGGTACTTCTACCTTCGAGGTGTTAAATTTGTTGTATTCTTTTCTCTTTTGTGAGATAAGTATATCTTGATAACTTAGGTATATGTATGGGCATATACCTAAGAACTATTAACTATTGTTTCATTGATTTTTTGGTTTACCCTTTTTGTAATTGAGAGACCTTTGGGGGTCTCAAGGTCCCTAATATGTATTTTTATACTCACTACTACACGGTCTACACCCACACCTTTTTGCATCTTGTGAAGATGACAGACAATGCTGACTGAGGTCGACGGTACCAGGACTGGGGACTGCTGAGAGGTGGACCTTAGACAAGGCATACTGTAGATATGTCCATTTGAGCGCTATACCTACCCATCAGGTAGGATCCTTGGTGGGTGTTCATAGGAGCAGATTTAATTTTTACAAGTACATTCTGGTTTTACAAGTACTTTCTTGGTGGGATTGTATTTTGTCCCCCTTTACTTAATGTACTAACTTTGTTTACTATTTACTTTACTGTGTGCTTGTATCCTACTGTGTGCTTGGATTGTGTGAGTTAGTCTGTTCAAAGGAAATTCCTTCCCATATTTAGGGATATGCCTTTCTGATGCTAGTTGCCAGCCCATGGCTTATGGAAGGCGGGCTTGGGCTAGTCAGGACATGCGCCTCGGGGGATGGGTCGTGACAAATTGGTGTAGTAGGAGTTCAGTTCTACCGAAGAACTAGGACTCTAATCTTTTCTATGATGCAATATTTTTATGTGTTAAGAGTGTGGTTATCAGTTTGGGGAATCTAGTGTTGGGGTGGTGGCTGACGTATCCATACAGAAGGACCCTAACATATGATTTCTGACTCAGTGCATGAAAAAACATATTGTGTATGTGTTTTTAAAAAGGTTTCTTTCAGAACTCTTTTGATCATCTCACTAGGTATAAACTTAATGACCCTGATGCACATGTTTCTTTTTAGGATCCCTCCATTCAGATAGCCATCTAGGGTTCTAGTTAGAGTACGTGTTGATTTCCCACAGAGCACTAAGGCTTTGGGGAAGGGCCCCTTATGACACTTGAACCATCAAGTAGGGTACTAGAAGCACCACATCCCGTTGGGCAGCCGATGCCACTCATCCCGGTAGAAGAGGGTGCACGCCAATTGAGTGTGTTGCATGAGTTACAATGCCAGAGTTCACCAAGGGTCCAGGGCATGATAGATCCCCATGTGGCTTAGGACTGGCTAGAGGCTGTGGTTAGAGATTTCCGACTGGTAGGGACACCAACTGATCTCATGGTGATCCTTTCCGCCAGTCTTCTTTAGGAAGCCCTGATAAAATGGTGGATCTTGATGCTCCAGGTTCACAATAAGGTGACTCTCATCAGGGCGGACTTCGAGAGCTATTTTAGGGTAGAGTACATCCCAGTGACCTTACACTCAGTGCGTATATAAGAAATTATCCACTTACAATAGGATAACATGACTGTCTCTTAGTATTCAACGAGGTTTACCAACCTCTCATGCTACTCCATTGATATGGTGCATGACCCTTTCTTTAGGGCCTGGACCTTCGTGCATGGGCTTAGACAGTAGATTAGATATTTGATGGTTTCTCTCAGCCTCCTGAAGTAGTAAGGGGTGTTAGATCGAGCACTATTAGTGGGGGGATTCCTTGCTCAGCAGTCACTGGCAGCGAGACCCACTATCGGATGACACGTAGCAGAATCATCGGCCACTGGCAGCAGATAGATGACACAGAGGTCCAAGAGTACCAGACCTACAGATGCATGACCATAATGAATATAGGTTTATGGGACTAGAATTTTTAGAGTAAGTGGTTGAGAAAGTGGAGATAACCTAGAAGCACATGAGGACAGCTCAGAACGAGAAAAAAAGTTATGCAAATAATATAAGTAAAGACTTCTTTTTCAGGGTATTTGATCATGTTTTTCTTATGATCTCACTATAGAAAAGTGTTATTCGCTTTGGAAATAATGCAATAAAAAATTCATTGTTCATTATACCTTAAGAAATCCAAGATAATGTTGGATCAATTTCCTACCAATTTGCTTTTCCTCTAATTTATCTCAGGTGCACAATGTTTTTTATGTTTTGATGTTGAGAAGGTATGTGTGAGATTTATCTCATGTTTTGAGCCCCGAAGTTGTTCACCTAAGAGAGAACATATCTTATAAAGAGAAACATGTTCATATAATTGATCGTAGAGGGAATGTATTTTGAAAATTGGTAATTCATCATGTCACGGTTTTATGGAGAAGCCACATGGTGTATGAAGAAACATAGGAATTTGAAATTCCTATGGTGGAAAGGAACCATCAATAGATTAATAAGTAAATAATAATTTTGAAGACACAATTTACAGAATGTTGGGAGAATGTTACAATCCAAGTAATTATAATATAATTTCTATTCATTATAAAATTAAGTAGTCAAATTCATTATAAATTTATAATGAAATACAGGTCATTTATAGAAATTAAAGAATTTAAACTAATGGTATTGTAAATTGACCGTAGGAATAGTAACATGACCATGAGGAATGGTTATCTAGACAATAAAATATTAATCTCATCTATGAAATTATAAATAAAATTTATACATCTTATAAGGTAAAATATGAAATATTTATATCATTAGACAAGTAAATATTTTTTATGGAAATTATTAATTACTTGTTTGTTTTCAAGTCAAAAATATTTATTTAAATTATTATAATTAATATAACATTTAAAATAAAAAAATAATTCTATAAAATATATTCATAAATTAGTATTTTTTTTCTTATTATTATAAGACAATTTTGTGATACTTTAAATAATTTTTCAATGTGCCATAAAATGAGTTACAGTTTTAAAACTGGTATATTTTGAATAAATTATGATTTTAATGAAAAAAATAAATTTCTCATATTTATATAATGTATTTAAAAAAATGGATTTTATTTTTGAATTCTATGTGTTGAAAAATGATTACGGTGAAATTTTGAGATTTTTACGAAATTCACAAATTTCTGGAAAATAATGAAATATGATAATTTGTGCATTAAGTTCAATACATGAATTATTGAGTCATGGATGATGGTAGGATAAGGTAAGAAACCTTGATTCAATCTCATGTGGGCTAATTAAATATTTTTTCCAAAATAGGAAACACATTTTCTTGTCTTGAGAAAAATAAAAAAAAATAATGATTAAACTAATCGAAAAACCACCTCTCATCCTCAGTAAATACAATCACAACCCCATATTATCCTCACACCTCTCAAGATTTAATAATTCTCAAATTTATACTGAATAATTTTACCAATCCTATTCCCCATGTCCAAGACCTACTGGTCACTCCAAAAGGCCAAATCCAATGTCCCTGAGATGTTTCTAAAGGAGGATAATTCAAGAGGTAAAAATCCACTTTTATTTTATTTTTATTTTCATTTCAAATATTTTTTTTGTCATACTATATTCACATAACCTTATCCAATAGTCATGAAATATTTTTTATCTTATATGTAATGGAATTTTATCATGTTTATGGAAAAATTCATTACCATACTTCTTCTCCTAGACATTTTATTCTAAATATAAAAACATCATCCTTGATTTGTTGAATTACCGACATGGTAGAAGACGTGTTTTCAATTTCCATTACATCCATGAAATCTGGTTATAAAACCGTTTTATTGGTTCAAAAATATGTTAAAATGTATTATAAAACCTCTTTCATATTCATAAATTATCATATATACAAAATATTAAATTATATAACGAAACTAGTTCGATATTATCAAGAACCACCATAATGATCTGAATGAATATCATTAATATTTTATCTATTGATTCATTGTCATATATATATAAAATATTTCTGGTATAATATATTATTATGGAATCATATTATTACCATTTCATTCCACTTCTTGTGTTTTTCTTCCATTTGACATGAAAATCCAGTATGAATCAACCATGGATGCCATATAAAGAACACACCAAAAATAATTGATATAAAAAATATTATTAATAAATTGGAAGAATTAGGTTATAAAATTATTATATAAGGTGTTTTAAAAATAAATATGTTTCTTTAAAACATTAACAACAATATTTAAACCATTATACATAAGAATTAAACACATTTCAAGTAAGAAAAACCTGATGTAATGGAATTCTTAACCCAATTTCCATTCTTTTGGTTAACCTTATACTTTATTTTTTCATTATAATATTATTTGTGAAATTAAAGTTTAATATATTATTTTATATTTTTTTATTTACTGTGATTATAAATATTCCATTCATTTTTTTAATTCTTGATTCAGTGATATGATATATGTAAGAGACTCCTCTTTAAAAATCCCTTTTATAATAATTGTTTTTCAAAATTATAAAGGAATGTTTTTATATATGTGTTCATGATTTATGATTATTTTTTGTTTATTTGTAATAGTTTATGATAAAGGGTGGGATCTATATCTCCCTATAATGCATTGGTTATGTTTACATTGGTGGTCAACTGTATGGTTAATCCATGTGTAACTTTTATGGTTAAAACATAAGGTAGTTGTGAGGGATACATTGTCAGGTATCCACGAGGGATAAAAATTATAAGATAGTCATTAAGATGAAAATATTTAGTAAGTAATTCCCTATGTTACATATATGTTATCATTTATTTCTTCTATGTTTTATAGAAATCTGATGTTTTTATGATGTTAGTATATGATACCTTAGGGGTGATAACTAAGTCGTTATGGAAATTATTTCATATGTTTATAAGTATTCATGTGCTAAGGGATTATGTCCTAATTTCTATGTTCCTTAATAATCATTTTATTCCAATAAGAGTTTTAAAATGTTTTTAATAGGGATTGAGGATGGGAATGATAAATGCAAAATCCAATATGAATGTCGTGAAGAATTTTATTAAAATATTTCATATTTTTATTAAAAAACTTTGTACTATTGAAATAATAGATACTGTATTAGTAAAAACTACTTTGTATTCTTATGGGATGATATGTATTAATTATTTCATAAATTTTAAATCTCTAAACCTAAAATATTTTTTATAATGTAATGAAATGTATTCTAAAGGAATTTACTAGATTATTTAATGTTTATGGTAAGGTAATTATATAAAAAGTTACAATTGGAAAATTTATTCCTTATTATGAATAACTATGATCAAATTTGGTAAACATGTGAGCTTTTTTTAGTAATACTACAATTTATCCATGGTAAATATTTTTCAACATGGAAACTATAAATTTTGTAATAAATGTTTAAAAATAATGTTATATGACTTTGAAAATATAAATTACACTTTACTTTGAAAATATTTAATATTATTGATTTTTTATAAATAAAGTCATATTATATTATGTAAAAAAGAAAATAAAAAAATTAACCATTTCCAATTTTAAACAATCATATATGATACCCTAAGGATAAAAATATTCTATGAATGAATAAAAAATATTGTTTTTAAGATATGTCATTTTCAAATATTTTTTTAAATTATCTTTCATTTCATGTGATTGTACAATTAAATTAAATGTTTACAAAATGATGACACAATGTTTGTACATGTAGTAGTAAAATAAAATTAAATTAAATAAAAAACAGAAAAATAATTTTTTTTGTATTATATATGATTTGAAAATAATTTCATTGTTAATATTCAAGTATATTTTGTGTTTAAAGAGATTATATTAAAATTCCATACCTATAATGATGTTTTTAATGTCAAAATAACTGAGTTGTTCTTAAAATGTCACTAATGTAATTATTGGATGACTAATTTATTATAATGTGATTTACAAATAATAATATTAATCCTAAAAGAATAATATAGGGATGATATATGGTATAAAATTTCATCCCCGGACAATTTGATATCCAATTGTTAAATTAGATGTTAATTTATAAACCTCTTAGTATTAAAAAATTTGTTATGAAATTTATGGTTAAAATAGGAAAATGAATGTTTCAATTCCAGATATAATTTGAAAAATGATATATATATCTATAAAAAATAAGTGAAATATATTTTAATCATGAAATATCTCAAAAAATGATTTTTTTTTCAACTTGTAGTCACATTTAAATGAAAATTAACTAATTTTTAAAAAAATTATGTAAATCTATATGTGTTTATTCATTCAATATAAAAGGAAACTACATCTCTTATACTATATACACAAAATTGATCTCATTATTGTGATAAATCCCTCAAAAATTCATTATTTTCATCCATGTTAAAAATTCTAGATGATACATTAAGATTAAAAAACTACATATAATAAATCTAATGATAGATTGAAGGGTGGTTCTTGAAAGAGGAGGTAATCATCTTAAAGGATCATTTCAATTTATTTCATTGGTACCACATAAAAATCTATCATATCACTTCCAATATAATTAAATAAGTAACTATCATAAAAATAGATTATTTTCAACAATTAAAATAACCTTATTCATTTCATTTTTTCATTCTATGGGAAATGAAAATATCAATCTTGTATAAGTGTAGACTACAACCACCACGAAGTGATGTATTTTATTCATAACATATTCATTCATAGATGGTTACAATGATAGATTTAATTAGTATATATGATATTAGGGAAATAATTATCATTCTGGAAATATAATATATATTCTATTTTCTTACCATACTGTCCACTAATAAATTAAAATTTCATTCATTCATACGTGTGAACAACCACCTGTATGAATCATGTTGAATCATTTTTCATGTAAAAAAATATTGGATGATGCTAAAATTTAATTCAATATAAAACAATTTAAATTATTTCATTATTATCATTATTTATATGATGGAATTTTTATCCATTTCACTGATGTAAACATACGAAATCCATTTTTCAGTTATTATCTAAATGACCTCAAAAACACAAAGGTGGACTTAACCGATTAAGTAAAAAAATTAATTGAAATAAATTGATTATTATTATATTTATAAAAATGTAATGGTTTAATAAAGAGGTAATAAATTAATATTATTTTAACATATAAGAGTTATAGGATATAAATACCTTGTCTTTGATCAATGTAAGGGTTTTTAAAAACCAATTTCATTTTTTGGGTTATAAAAAATTATACTTTCACATTGTTATGCCATGAATATTTTAAAATAGTTTTATAAATTTTATTAGAATTTATAAACAGTTATTTTATCATAATTTATAATTTTTGTCATAATCACTTAATTGAGTAATTTCTAGTTCAAATTTTATGATCGTTGAAAATTTTATAATTTTTTCAATCTCATTTTCTTGTGATAGGATTCATTTAATCCACTATAACATCACTATATGTGATACATAATCATCCCAAAATTAATTTTTAAATACTATATAATTTAATTCTTGGTATTTATAGATTCATAACATATTCTTTCATTCAATGTATTTTGATTCAAAACACACCAATGATGTATAGTGCCTATGTTACAATATCACATATTTTCCGTATAATTTTTGTCCAATGACCTATTTGGATAAATTTTATTATAACAGTAGCATAATACATATATATTCTTCCCATTTCTATTTCTTATATTTACATGATTTTATTTAATTTTTCAATATTTTTTACATATAATGATCAAGAAAATATTTTTAATAAAATGGCATCCTTATCTCCACTATTGTCAATGAAATATATCTAACACACCCTTATTCTTAAAAATTGATTTATCAGTATTAATAAAACATAAGAAATATAATATAATAGACATTTTTACAACAAATGGTATTTTTTATAGAAGATGAAAATATATTCATTCTGATATTATTGTAAACGACAAGTATTTTCATTTTTTCATAATTAATAAAAAATTATTTATCATAATATATATTATATGAATAGGTTTCCCACCAGCAAAAAATTATTTTCATTGATGATTTAAATTAATTATTCTCTGTATATTATCAATAAACATCAATTTTTAAATATTTTGTACTTTTTAAAATTTTTAACATACTAAAAAAATGATATTTTTCATGTTGTAATAGTAATTTATAAGATGATAATTTAATGGTATTTTCATCTATGTCAATATATAATAAGTATTACTATACTCCACTATGAATATGATCTTATAATGAAATATTTCTTCAATATTTTGATGGATTATGATGATTCTTCAAAAATATTATCCTGAAACCCATTTATTTTCATGGGAAAATTATGTTATAAAGAAATGAACGCTATTGTAAAATAACTACTGATGAAAATGGAATAATAAATGTGTTATAATCATGTATCATACTTGGTAATTATTAATGATGACCAATGATCCTTATGTATATTATAAATTAAGTGATTTTCATATAGCTCACTAGTTTACTAGGTAATATTTTATGTAATTAAAGACAAAATGATAGAGTTAATGAAGGAGGTTACTTTGATGAATTTAATGATACTCAATTATTTATCACACAAGTGAACAATAGTTTTTATGATTATATTCCAGGATACCAACATGTTTTATATATTCATTCTATGAGTTTTAATTGTTCTTTACACCAAGATTTAGATACATGGATCAATATTATTAATTCTTATAATCATTATTATATTAATTATTTATTCCATTTAAAATGTTTAATGTTATTAGTTTTTATTGGTATTGACCCAATTATGTTATGGTTATTCACATTTACTATGTCAACATAACCTTATAATTATCATATGTACACCTATTACGTTCATTTGTTAATATTTATGTTTACCCCTAGAGATAATTTGATCTCACCTATCCCTAGTTCGCCATCTCCCCCTATTATGAAGAATTGTGTTAAATTAACTATTTTCAAAATGGTTTTATGTGTTGTTAGTTAAATGGGAGACACTGAAATCCTAAAAATAATAAGAAAATATGGATATAGAGAAAGAAAATACTTAATCAAAGAGATAATTATTTTTATATAACAGTATGTCCTAATACAATAAATCAATAATCCTATGAAGTCATTGTGTGTTTAATTGATCCATTTTTTCAAGTTTTATTTTTTATGTCTTAAATTTGGCGACGTATATCAGTATCAATGCCTGAAATTGAGGTTTATGTTTTTATCATAAATACTATGATATAGGTTCGAGCCTGTTTTGATATCACATGTTGATATATTATTATAAATATATTTTGTACATTTATTTAGATATGATATAATGTATATATACAATGAAAATAATGTATTTGATATATTTCATGAGAATAACGATGTAAATTTATAATATTTTGATGACACTGAGTTATTTTTGGCTAATGAAGGAATTCTACCAAATAAAATAAAAAAAATTAAATCAATAACCTGTTCATGATCAAAATGAAATCAAGGAAATATTTATATAAATATAAATACATCTAAAAATACATATAAATATGAAAAATAACTAATGTACTGAGTGGTGAGTGGTTCGTATAATTTTTAGATAAGGAAGGATTTCATCTGATTCTTGATTTATTAAGGAAATAGAACCAACTACTCAGATAGAGATTAAATAACGGTAATGTTTTTTTAAAGTTAAAACTCATATAGAAATATTTATCAAAATAAAATCTAACTAATAGTTGTGTTCATAATGATATTTTGACAACTTTGATACCAAATATAAATTTCAATAAATGATTCATATCAATATGAAATATATTAAACAATTATAATGAAAAAATAATGATAAGGATAGATGAGGGAGAAATTTATTCAATTATTGTGAATGATATGAAATAAATTAAATTACTAGGATAAATATGTGATTAATTTTTTATTTTATGATATTAAATCTTACTCAAGAATATGAAGAATATGGCTTAATGTGAGTGATCTTCCCATCATATAACTTCTTTATATAAATAATGAAAATCAGATTCGAATGAAATAGAGAAAAAATCTATCCAATTCACCATATAAATATGAAATTATTATAATGAGTAGTGTTAATATGATATATTAATAATGTTTTATGATGATTAAATTCAACCAAGGATTGAGATCAAGATGAAATATACACAACAATTCATTTTTATACTATAGATGTTCATTATGTAACATGTTTAGTAAAACAAAAAATCCATCCTTTCGTCTCACCCTTATCAACATATGATAATTTTATTTTTGAAACGTTGTTTATAATTATTCTTCATAGATAGTATGTGATGATATAATTCCATGTCATGTTTACATGATATTTCCCAATTATATTTTTCATTTTCCTATAATGATTCAAATTCAGTCTATTGTTGACTTGAAAATGAATACAACAGAGACAAATAGATCTTAAATGCATTAGAAAACCTCATAGAAATCAAAAAAAATATCTTTAGTGAATGTTATCTAAAATTTAAGTGGACTCATCAAACCATTTTGAAATATAAATCCCATTTGTGCTTCAAATAATAGACTTTTAAATGATTTTTTCTAGGAAAATATTTATTCATTCATTATGAGCAAAAATATAATGATTAATAATTAATCATGATTATAGTTGAATCATAAATGAGGGATATTATAAAAATCAATGACTATATATACAAACCTAGAATGCAATATAATAAAAGAAATTTATATCATAATAGATATATAATAACACTCAAGTGTCTTAACCTCCAAATTTTCATATTTTTTCATCTTTTTCACAGAACATAAATTATGGTTATTTTCATACATCCTCCTATGCATGATCCCTTCAAGTGATAAAATATATATGTATAATGAATAATGATGGAAAATAAAAAAATTTCATAAAAAACATTGATATATAATAATTGATGACTTTTAATGATATAATAATATATAACATTGATTCATATGTCAAGGGAAGAAAAACTAATGACATTAAAAGAGTTTAATTTGAAAAATTAAATAAATGTTCAAAATTTAAATGATTTCATTGGTTCTAACATTAATTAATTAATTAAATACAAAAAAATAACTGAGATATACAAAAAATTGGAGCCAAACATCATAAACCCCCAAATTTAATTCATAAAAACATTCATTAGTAAATATATTTTGAATATTAAAACATATGTATGTAATATATACATAACGCATTTTATTAGTTGTTTTTTGTTTTTATGTTTTATGGATACATTTTTTTAGTCAATCCATATAGTATTGTTTTTATAATATTTACTTTTTTTATCTATTCTGCTGGGATTGATAGATTTGGATTAATTCATATGATCATTTAATTTAATTTAGGAAACAATTTATTAATTATTAGTTTATATTCCACTGATCAATAAATGTTAAAATTTTCAATTATATTTTCTAACAATTTCAAGAAAGACTGTGTTTATAAAATAATGTATCTTTGTATTTTGGCTATTTTTTCAAAAATTTATATATTAAATATTTTAAAATATATATTTTTATAAAAAAATGTCTTTTATTTTTTCTCATTCTACATTTTTAAAAATCATTAACATGGGTAATTTTAATTTTTAATTTATTTCACTACCCTGTATCATTAATTTGTAATATATTATATCAAATATATAATTTAAGATACATATATTACCAATTAAGTATATGATTATTATTATAGAATCTATCATCTATATAATATAATAAAAAATAATTATGAATATATAATTTTTTTATTTATAATTTTTTTTGATAAAATGATAATATTTTTTAATATATTGAAATAATCATTTAATTTTCAACAAATAAATATAATAAATAAATAAATATAATTATCAATTGATCTTCATATAATAAAAAAACCAATGGATTTAAAAATGAAATGGTATTGTTAAATTTTATTTCCAATTTTTTTACTTCATTTTAGAGAATGTGGGAAATAATTCTATGTATAGCATGGGTTGAAGATGATGGGAGAAAACCTTTTAAAAATATTTCAATAAAATAGTGTCATTTTATGTTTTCAGACCTCTTTTTGAAATGATCTAACGTCATATACAACCTATGTTTACCTGAATAAACAGTCAATAAAATTATAAATCTTATATGAATATAAATTTATCTTACTATTAGATAAGATAAGTTTACTAATAGAAAATAATCATAATCAAATTAATTGAATAGATCTAGTCACATAGAAATTTTACCCATTGATAACATTTCCATTATCGTCCAAATACATATTTCTTCCTCTACAATTAATTTTAATCTATAAGGACAAAATAAGTAAACGATGAGGAATTCAAGTATGGTAATGTTCATGGTTACTGAGAAATGAGTATGATCTGTACAATAATTATATCCAAAGACATGTCACAATATATTTTTTCATGAATGTGAATATGGAATCAATAATTTTAAGGGATTACATTCGAGGTTAAATTTAATGTTTTTAAATAAACGAAATATTGAGTGATGATAAAAAAATATTTGGCTAAGGTGGAATCGAGTAATAGGCCAATGAGGTAATAAAATAACTAGGCTTGGGAAAAATGATTTTGACTTTGTAATGTGATTCCCACACCTATAATCATTTCTATGGTATTATAATATTACATATGTGCCTACTATAATAATGATAAACACTATTTGGTGGGGGGGGGGGGGTTATTCAGTGTTCCCAAATGGTTATTCAATTATTAAATTCTTTCTAAATTCCATTTAAGACCATCAATAATATTTTTCAACTAATGAAAAAAAGAAAAAAAAACATGAAAAACGTATTGATATATTGTTTAATGACTATTTACGAGTTTTGTTGTCTATGGGGATGTATAGATTTCATACCACATGACACAATAATTTTCATATTATAGATATTAAATAAATAACAAATGGAGAAAATGTTATTCACTTTAGAATGTATCTCCTTACTATCCCAATATGACACATTCATTTTATATGATATAAAATGAAAAATAATGGGAATATTTATCTACAATAAAAACTATATTTTATTTTATTTTATTCATTTATCATGTTGTTTATCCAATACAATAATTTATTATTTTCCATGTTCCAATCTAAATGTCCCCCCACAATCTATTTATAAAATTCTATATTTTTTTACATTTTTTGTCTTCCAAAATCCAATGGAAATGAATTTTTCTATATTATATATACCAAATCATATTGTAATGTACCTAATTATACAATGGAATTACTTGGTCAATCAATGATCTAATAGTCACAATTGAAAACACAATCCTATATAAAATCCATTTTATTTTTCTGGATATTTACTGTTTTCCGTAGAACTAAATTATGATTTTCTCTTGACCATGTTGGTTTTTTACTCTAATATATCATTAGGTTCACCATGAACCATGATAAATATACATTGATTTGTTTTTATAAATATACAATCAATGAAATTAAAAACAATAATTTTTTTCAATATGTTCTGGACAACGAATTAGTCAAAATTATCAAGAATCCATGATAAAATGATAAAAACCCATTAACATTTTATTCTCGTAAAGGATGTGGTTTGAAAAATAATTTTCATATTTTAGGTATATTAAATCTATAAGATAATTAAATGATTCCACAATGAAATATTATGAAACCATTATATCTTTTCTATAACCACAACATGGATTTATTCTTCATGGAGTAAAATGTTTATACTCTTTCATTTCAATTATTTACCTTGACATGCTTCTGAATAAAATGTTTTGGATCTCAATTTAGTGAGAAATATTCTTCTTTTCAGTCAAAAAATATAACATGGTTTTTGTCCCACCATATTATGGTTCTCAAAATGGTGAAAGTATTCATTAACTTTCATCTTATATAATCCATCTTATGGGAAGGGTCCTTGTATGGTCTTTTGGACTCGAAAAACAGCTACCAAAACATGAAGCATGGGGACTACAATTGTATTAGTACATGGAATCAAAGATTGTTTTTTCCCTCACAATTTACTCTTATTTAGAGACTCTTTCATAGAAGGATTCCATGGATAAGAACCTTCCAAGGTTCAAGATATCTCTATGATAAATGTTTGTGTTATGCCACCAACATCATGAAGATGTGAATCATTTGTTCTTGTCATGTAACACTGCTACGTCCCTATGGAAATCTATTCTCCACCTCTTCAAGATGAAACTTCCTCATACTGATTCTATTCTGGATTTTCTGGACTTACTATCTACAATACAATAATCTACACAACTAAATGTTCTGCAATGCAATACTTGTGCTAAAATTCACTATGTTATTTGGAATGGATGCAACAACATAATTAAACTCCAAACCAGGTTTCATAAAGGAATGGATTTTTTCAGTGTCTCCATGTCCATCCAAGATGGGGAATCTATGAGAGAGGTACACTATAGTTACTAAGTTATAGATTTCAGCATTCTTCGGCAACTAAAATTTAAAGCTCCATTTCCCAAGACAAGGGGAATGATAGAGGTCTTATGGTATGAACCTTTCAGAGTATGGTTGAAATGAGACATGAATGGTGCATTTAGGGGAAATACGGGACCATTGGGCTTCAAATTTATCTTCATAGACCACTAAGGAGAAGTGGTGTAATGTAGTTATGGTTCATGTCGTTATTCCACGACACTAGATGCTGAAATAATGAATGTTATTACGGTAGTGGATATTGTTTATCAATGAGGTTGGAACAATATATGGTTAGAGTGTGACTCAAGTGTGGTTGTTCAGTCCATAAGAGTGGGGTAAAAACACCTATCACAGAAACTGGTAGGTAAATGCATCAATTGCCTCAAAAAGGATCTCTTCCTAGAATCACTTTGTTACACACACATTCTTGGAAGAAAACTACTTTGCGGATGCACTTTTCGTCAAAGGTGTCATGGATGTGGATAAAACAAACCACAAAAATGTGCCTAAGGAAATGATGTCTCTTATCGTACGAGAATAATGTTAAACTCCATCCTTCTTCTTTGTATATATCTTTTATCTTTGTTCAATATTAGAGCCTGTATGCTCATGTTTAACAAAATACAAATAAATAAATAAAAACATGATAAAAAATTGTGAGTTGATAAAATGTAATGATAATAAATAATATAATAAAAATAAGAGAGTAATTTAAACACTAAAAAATTAGATAGAGTGGTGTTTTTTTAATAACATCATATCTCAATGTAATAAAAATACTATGTTGACTAAGTTACATTGCCCAAATATATTCATTCTCCCCCATTCCAAATAACATCCCAAGGAAGCATCAGTACTACATATTAATCTATCACTTATATGTAAGTATTTCTTAATCTCTTACATTATTTTTTCTGGATAACATGAATTAAAATAAAAATTAATTCCTTAATATATTCATGTGTCATCTAATAAGTATAATCCACTCCAAACATGTATTTAATATTGATTTTGAAGATAATTTATGCTTGGGTGTTTAATATATAACATTTAAATTTTAAATACCTTCATGATATTTCATGGTTTTAGAGTAAATATTAGCTTTTAGGTGAATGATGTATGTAGTTATATTTTAATTATAGTGATACCAATTATAACAATAACATAGTGTAGAAATAACAGATATTTAATTAGTCATAATAATCCTATTAGGCACCTAATGAAGGATTACTAAGTATATGAGTATATTCTTGGCTTGATAGGTGCTTAGTGGATAAATATTGTGTTTCTTTTCAGAATAAAATCACCCAAAATAAAACAATCCCAGAGCCCCAAAAACCCCACGCCTAACTTCCCATATGCTTATGCCTTCTGAATAAAAAACTGGTTCAAACATGTGTTCATGAAGATACAATACCCCATAATGTAAAACATGACATGCAATTATCATACAAGAAAAATAACAACAAGAATAAATAAAAACTATATCAAAATGAATAAAAAACACTAACAATTATATATCTAAATATACAATTCTATACAATACATATAATGCACAACATGATCAATCATAGTAAGATACATAAAATAATTTACAACCAAAACAAAAGACAATCCTATCATAGCACTAATGATCAACATAATCTAGCTCTATAATACACTTATAACTTATTGTGAACCCATGGTATATCTTATTATTGTTTTCCAGATATTGGTCATTTTCCGTATCTTGATTCACAAGACATATATTCCACACATGTCTCAGAGATCTCCTGCAATGTGAAAGCATGAACTATTTAGGCCTCTACAAATTATTTCTATGATAATTTCAATAAATATATGAGTGTGTTAAATTTGAAAAATGAATAAAACCAAAAAACATTATAATTCATTTCATCCATGCTCAACATTCCACTAGTGATCTTTTACCAACATCACATTGTTAAAGAGTGTGATAGGATACCCATAGTATGTTATATAAAAAATGAACTTATCCCTCCAACCCAATTTTTATCACTTGGAATTATAATTTTTTTCATAAATCACGAAACCATTCAAAATTATGAAAAATTTAACATGGAACATCCCTATATAATATCACACAATCACTATTCATCTAACACATTTAACTATTCTCAATAACAACATCTTGATAAAATTAATAGGATAATAATATATGTCATTAACTAAGAATAGTTCATCATCCTAGAAAGTTACCCCATAAAATTTTAGTATACCACTCCCCACTTGTGATATAAATCACCCTCATGATTCCAAGACCGTCTATAATGTATCCCTCCAACAAACAGATATTCAACACCATGACACCCAATCCACCCAATCTACAAAAGATATTGTCAACAATTATTATTCAAAACCTCCTTGTAGACCTTTCCCAATGTACACATGACTTAAATAGTATGTTTTCCCATGGGTAATGTAAATCAAACATAGCATAAGGAAAAAAACATTGGGTATTACTCTACTACTTAAACTAGTAAATTATACGTCACTCCCATCTCCATAATGAATAACATTTCAAAATATCCCATGATTAATACAATCCTTGTGTCTTGTAAAAATATTCCATGTAACCCAAAATACTATCATAAAACAACATATCAATCCAAAAATCAAGTATCACATTCCTATATTTCCAAATAAGGTCTTGGTCCAATGAGAAACTTATCACATTCCATTTGTGTAACCCATCTCAAATCCACATGTTACAGTAGTAGACCAACCTTGGAAAACTAAAAATTTAAAAAGAATGATACATTTTATTTGACTACCTGTCTCCCAATAACCCTACCTAATCCCACAACTCACATGATTCATAAAATCATGTGTATCACGTGAAATATCATTGCACCAGCTTCCTAGAGTTAGAAGGACTTCACCCTTTTAAAACCCGATGTATAATTGGAATCAAATAAATGAAATAACAAAACCTGGCATAAAAATTACATTAGGTAGAAATGAGCGAGAGAAAATCTTATTTGAAGAGAACCTAATAATGGTCACCCATGGAAAACTAGATTTACCCATAGTGGTCTAATTAGATAATTTAATATAAGAACATACAATAACATGCTAAATTCCCTGTTGTGAAGGGGGAAAGAAGATGCTGATGGAATTATTCTTATTCTAGTTAGAGTGGGTAACCATATCTATCGATATATATCATATTTATAAACATAATTAAATTTATAAAATCTTATTGTTCCATGTATAATCTACTGTAAACTATTGAAGAATCTGGTGGGTTCCTAAATGGAAAACACCCACTACCAGGTCTACTGGAATTCTAGTGGCCTCCCAAAAAAATTTGATGGGGGATCCAATCATCCACAACATCCCCCATTAATTAATTTCTTTATAACATGCGGTAAAAATACTATAAATTCCAATTTAATACCATATATACCCCAAAATACATGCACAATAGCAACCAATAGTAAATATTTACTATTTATAAAATATTGGATTGTTACAACCGCTGCAATATATCATAGTTCATCCTTGCAAGATGACATGGAATGAGAATAAAATTCCCTACAAAAAATCCAATCAATTCTCTAACGAAACTCCTTAGCCACTGTTATGATTATGAAAAAATCAAAACTTTCCCAATTAACATGAGCTATTGACTGAACATGAAAAACTATACACACGACACACCCTTTAAATTTCATCCCATACATTGTATCATTCCATCATAATAACTAGACACCTAGATGGTATCATAAACTATAACCATATTTAATTCCATACACAACATCCAATGAGAATTGTTTATTACTATTACACATTATGAATAAACATGATCTAATGAACACAAAACATGCATTATTCCCATGCGTCAACTTGTACCTCATCCTTCCATGATATGAATAATCACACAATGAAGAATTATTCAACAAAAAAATTATCATGATGTTCCTATAAATATTAATGGACCTCTATCCAAAATTGAATGTTTTAAATTGATTATATAATAATGAACTAAAGAATAACTCCCCTATAAAAGTCTTTCATATAGAGTAAAACTAAATGAAAGACACTGCCAATACTACTGGGTAACTTATTTACTTCAATATCCATTGAAAGTTGAAGATTCAATGATTCAAACTTCTAGGAAAACTCCAAATATTAACTGAGATTCATATGTTAGACCCAATATATGATTTGATATAAACAATAAGTTTATCCAAATAAAATATTCTAATTTTTCCTTATATCCACCACCTTAGAACTCTATTGGTGTTCTATTACACAAATTAGGATCATGGAATGTCTTTGTAAACTAGAACCACATCTTTTTATGGACAGAACGTTTGTGGAAATATAAATCTTATACTCTAGTTCCCCAAAAGGGAATCCTTGGTGTCATTCTTTTTAATACCCAGAACTCCACTACCTCTATATCCGGACACCACAACCTTTCTTGGTATACTACCATCTCTCAAATTCTACCCCAAAATCAATAATTTGTTGTCCACCTTCAAGAATTAGGTCAAGATTATGATATTTTCATTTTCATATATTTTAAACTATAACCCAACCATGAATCGTCATTCCATGATGATCTTATCTCCCACTAGTTTTGGTGAAAATCAGTACATGCTTCTAAACCTCATAGTATTATCTATGATTAACGTCTTCACATGAAATAGATATATGAAACACATGGACTTAGACAATCCTCATGATTTGGAGAAAAGTTTTCTCTAAAACCCCTCCTAAATGTCTTTACCTATCATCCACTTGGGTAAATTTGTATATATATACACATCAAATCATTGTTTAATTATTCCATTGATCATATATATCATCAGCCATACCATCCACCCAAGCATCATCTTGATCTAATAAAATATTGTCTATTTTTATTCAATCTAATATTCTACATACTAGGGTTCTTATTCACCTAAGAAAATGGATATATGTTATAACTAACACTCTTTTATTAGATATTACAAGGCTGAAATATCACTTTCATATCCTATATATATTGTCTATAAAAACTACATTGGAATTTCCCTGATCACCTCATCAAATACCTGATGTAGATATAACCTAATGCTGTTATAAAATAGTAAGATATATATATATATATTGTATGGTATAAAATTTTCAATCTAAGTAATATTGTATTTCCAATTTACAGTCTTATAGTAAATTATATTATATTGATAACAATATAATACCCTTTATATTTGAATGATAAGTGTTATCATTGATTTATTATCTCTAAACTAGTTATCATTTATAATTTAGATTTTAAAATATAAAACATTGTCATGTATCACTGAAGAATACTTATGACATTTACATTGTTATAGAATGTTGACCAGTGTTTTATCATGATTTATTTAATAATGTGGTATAAGTCATGATTCAATACATATCATTCTAGGAAAGTCCTAAAGTTATTATATAAAGGGTTATTCACCATGTGATAGGGATTTATAATTCCTTTTTTAGACCTGTATGATTATCCCATGCCTCAATCCATCATCCTCCTTTTTTCATGATAATCATGGGAACTAGTATATCATTAGAATAAATGAGTTACATTTCCATCTATTTTATGATTTATTTGACATGGTTGTTAATCCATGACTAGGGGAGTCTAATTACTTCCACTAAGTGATTTTCATGATAATAATATATTTAAACACTATTATATTAAATCATCGGTGTAAGTCACATCGATTAGTTTCTTGTTTAAACCATATATTTCTTTGTTTATTCAATTATCAGCCATTTTATCTCAGTGGAATAGGGGTTTAAGATTATTTATGCTACATGAATTGAGTTTCAATCGATCCTTAGAAACCCTTAACTAGTATCAAATAAATTTCATATCTTTGTATTCTTCAAATAATGGATAAAACCATATATTTTCACTGATATACAAATCTCTATGGATAAACACTATAGATATTTTTTTCTTTGAAATTACATATGATATATGTTATCGATTTTAGTGATTTGGTGATTCCATATGATAAGAATTTTTTTAAAAAGTGGCATAGTTCAATCCTTTAATTATACTATATATTATATAGTAGGATGCAATCAAATAAATTCTGTAAAGTGGTAATTTATATCAGTTATGAGATTCTAAGGACAATTTTAAAACAACATTCCAAATAATAGGCTATTCATATGTCATCTCTTATTATATGCCTCAATGGTCAAATATATCTTGGATAATCTTAGAAAAATGTAGTTCTATGTGTTGATAATACAAGAAAAATATTTTTGATTACAAAATATGATTGGTAAAATATTTATATGATTTAAGGAACACTAATTTAAAAATCATATTTTATGAATTCGAGTATATCATCAAATTAAATATACATTAAAATTTTAAATTTTTCTATAATTTAAATTATAAATATTATTAGAATGTTTATAAATGGTTTATAAATTATGGAAATCTATTTCGGTATTGTTTTATTAATTAATATATTATAAATTGTTTTCTTATTTTAGGATTATAATAAGTTATCAAATTTTTATAAAATAGTAATGAGATAAATATTAAATAATATTAAATTTGAATATTAAAAAACTTTTTACAACAATAAATCATTTCTTCCTATTGATATATATTGTAATTGTATGGAAATTGTAAATATAATTAATAAAATGTTTATAAGTCAAATTATTTGGTAAAAACATAAATCAGTTTATATATATTATTTTAAATATTTTTTAATAATTATTTTGAATTGATCAATTCAATATTTTATTTGAATACTTTTTTAAACCCCACCAAAATGAGTTTTGATAATTGATAATATATTTTTTAAAATATAAATAAGGAATATTTATAATATATAAACAGTTTATATAATAGTACTTAAATATAAAACATTTATATATAATTTTATATAATATATTTAATGTAAATTTCATAAAATGTATTAAATAAATATGTTCATATTAAAAATATATAAAAATTAATTAAATTTATTTACGTGTAAAAAATTTATAAAACATGAAAAAATTATAATGTATTTATTATTTGATATATATATGAATTATTCAACATTAATTTATCACTTCCTTAAATATATCAATTGTTTATTAATTAATTTCTTACAAGATTTATTCATCGATATAATTTTTTTTATCAAGTATTATGATGTATGATATTGAATAATTTGTTAAGTGGGTTTCAAACTATCACACATGAATCTAAGGAGTTGCATTTTTTGTATTAAAATTAATATAGTTTTATCTTCATTGACTCATTCATGTATTATGTTGTGATGTTATGTATTATTTTTTATTATATTTTTTACATATTGGGAGTTCAAATTTCTATAAAAAATAAATTTCTCATGTAAAAATTATCTTTTAATATAAGGAATTTAGTTCATACATCCAATTATCCAGGTTTATTATGTCATGTCAATAAAAATAGAGTTATGTGTTTACCTATCTTGGAATAATCAGGTGGAAATTATTGATTCTATAGTATTATATTCTATTATTTCAAATATATATATATATGTAATTTATGTATGATATTCATATACACATTTAAAAATATAGTTTCAATTAATATGGATTAGATTTTATTATTATGAAATGTTTAACGAGTTGCACATCATTATGGTTCCAATATATTGATATGGGGGAAGGAATCAAATTCCAAACTAAATCATCAGAAGCCTGAATAAATGTAAATTTAATATCATTAGGAATGTATAATATATTAAAAAACAACATAAATATTATTATGGTTCATATTCAATTTGAATAAATCACATGTCAATATTTGATCTTTTATTTTTTAGGTTATTCCAAAGTAAGGTGTGTGTTGATTATATTTTTTAAGGCATGTTGAAAATGGAAAACTCTATGCGTTAGGTAACCAAATTAGACTATATTATTTAGCTATAAATAATATGGAAACCCTATGTGATATTATACAAACTTAATAGAGTTATTTTTATAAATATTATGAATTTGGAAAAAATTTATCTCCTCAGTTATCCAAGAATTATATTTGATATGATTTTGTCAATTACATAGAAAAAAACTATGTGTTTAGAAGAAAACTATGGTAGACTCAATTCATAGGGAAATATATATCTTGGAACCCTAATAGGTTTTATCATATTGAAATTGATCAACATTATAGGGGGAGAAAATAAGAAAAATGTCCATATTAAATGAATATAAAATAGAGAATTCATCTTATAGAAGAATATATAATATATTTATATTATCATAATTAAAAAAATTAATTTCATATCTAAACAAAATATTTTCTTAATATAATAAACTACATTAGTTGGTTCAACGAATTTGAAAATTTATTTATTAATATAATTCAAAATGTTAGTGAAATAAATTCATCTGAAACCGACCACTGATGTTGTTGAAAAAATTATTATATATGATTATGAGAATCATCAAATGATTAACTCGATGTTTCAAAGGGAATTGATTCATGATTTCAAAATGAACTATACTCTCAACTCTTATTTTTAATTTCATTCTGTGTTCCAATAAAATATTTTGATTAATGATATTTCTTAAGGCTTTAGTTGGATATAAAAATTATCCTAGAATCATCCCTATGAGTGTTATGAAAACAGTAAATATTTAACGATATGATTACAAATTTTTTATCAAATTATTGATAATATATGAAATACTAATTTTGATTTCAAGGTTTTAGAAGAGTATTGGAAGTAAATAAGTGTAAAAAATCAATATTAAAGAAAATATATAAATCCAAAGTAAAAAATATGTTTCAATACAGTATATATTCAAGGTCATCTAAACATTAATATATAGTTATGAGGATAGGAAAATGGTTATATATAAACGAATTGTTTGGAATATCCAATTGGGTTAATAAAAATTCATGAAACTCCATGTTAGATATTAGTGTTTTAAAAGTTATTTCTTATATTTTATCGTGTATAAGAAAAAAAATTATTATATTTATCTATTTTTAATATATAAAATTAAAATATGAATATATGAATTTTTTAGTTTGTATATTGTATTCAAATATTATTGAAAAAGATTACTGTATGAATTTTTTGAATACGAAGAAATATATACATCTAAAATTGATATTAGTATAATATATTATAGTTATCTCATTTATATTATATGATAAGAGAAATTATTTATTTAATTTTTTTGTATATAATGTTATATGAACTATTCAAAAAACATAGTATCTGATTCAGCTAATTTTTTCCCATTTTAAAGATGGTGATCTGGGGAAATCTGTTTTATCTAATATAACATTGTTTATTGAAGATGTTTGATATAGTATGAGAGATTTTATCCCACTACGAGTGGAGTCTTATAAAGAATAATGTTTTTCTAAATAATATTCTAGTCACATAAATTTACACATATGATATTAGTATAATGGGTTTTCTGTTAAAAATTCCAATTTAGTGGGAATAATAGTCATATTAATTCCAAAATTAGGTTTTGTGTCACAAAATTACATTATGAAATAACAATTATATATTATATAATAGGAAAATTATTTTATTACATAAATAAATTTAAAGGTTTATAAAAAAATTATTATTCCAGCAAATTTGAATGACACGTAATTTCTTAAATGTTTTAAGAAAAGTTGGTAAGGATATGCATAAATAGTAACATTTAGATTAAAAAATTTAATGAATATCAAAATACATCCAAAATGTGTGTTGGATGTTTTGGTTAATAAATATTATAAAGATATTAGTTAGTTACAAATATTGTCTCAAGGAAATGATTTATTTAATTGGTTCATTGATTCAAAATGACAATTCACATAGAAATATTTCTTTTTAAACAATAATAGTTATTACCATTGTATCATTAAATATTAAAAATTTTGAAGTATGAATAAGATGATTAATGAAATTAAAATTAGGAATATCATTTCAAATGTCTTACAATTAGTGGAATAAATTAATTCAATATATAATGAGTTTGACAGAACCCTAAAATTGCAGTAATCATAATGTATGTGTACCATTATATCATATGATATAAGATTAGACTTGATCATATTTATGATATTATTGATGTTCATAATAGTTTTTATGAATAAGAAATTTATTAGATTATCAAAAAATACCATATTCACTTTATCAAATTAGATTCATATACTTCTCCAAATGAACTCTTAAATTATGACCTCCCATTACCCTTAACTAATATCTTTCATAGTGAATTATAGGTTATAATGATTTGTTAATGGAGGAAAGAGTATGATTTCATATTGATATATGTAATAATAGCATGAATATTTAATAGAATTTTTGGTGTAGTATGACCCCCAGGTATATACCATGGTTTCACTTACACTATATCTTTGGTGTACATGGGATACAAGTTTCATATTTTGAATATCCAAAATACTTGAGGATATATAGATATCTCGAATGTGAATCATTTTTTCGATAACATTCAAATAAAATTATTTAGTATTTGGAATTCAATTGATCTATGGGTTTGTTTCAAATAATGTCATCGATGAGTGCACAAAAAAATGATTTTTTCCAATATATGATTATTACAATAGATGGGTCCTCAATTGAGATAGATTGGAATTTTTTACAGTCATTGGTTGGGGAGAAATATGATTCATGACCCGAACATAAGGGGGCCAATCCACGACTACCCTAGCCTACCTCCAATTGGCCATGGGTTGGTGACTAGTACCAAGAAGGAATGCCAGACACATGGGATTCATTGGCCAAATTTAGATGTCTCTACACACACATCTCCTAGCCCATAATATTATAAAATGTAATATAACTAATAATGATTAATATATAAATCAATAATCACACAATTATAGTATGATATATTGTACTAGAAAGCATAAAAAGGGTGAAAAGTTAACCCACCCAAAACTGGAAAATAATTACCGACCAACATAGAAGGAGGGGACTTCGATCAAGTTCAACACTGATATATATCAGTCTATCTTTCCCAAACTAAGCAACACCTTCTCCTAGTTCTCTATGTAATCCACAAAAATGATTTTCTTATATAGAAGATACGACATGTCCAGGAAGAACCCATGCATGGGTGAGTATAACAATGCCATGTCACACACCACAAAATAAAAAAACATACAACATCACGATTAGTCAGGTTTTCATATGATATTTCAATCGTGAAGTGAGATATTCAATAAAACGTCTAGATATACTGAAAATATATTTGAGAAACAATAGTCAAAACTAATACCAAACATAAATATGCTAAGAGGATTCAAGGTAATTATTATTCTTGAGGAACTATTATATGATCTATACTCCCACAAACAACGCTCATCCCACATTTCACTAACGTTATGTCTAGTCATGAAGAGAACTATGTTGGTTCATCAGAGATACTCCTTCCATTGGACCAAAAATCCATCAAAAAGAGAATTTATATATTCAAAAATAGGGGTTCAATTCCATGGGATCACTGGGGTGAACCGGTTTCTACTTGTAACATTCTCCTTGATTAGGGATCTATGTAGGGGAAATATTGGTCAGGTCTATTCTAACAAACAATATCAATGTAATGATGAAGGAAATAAGGATCACATGAGTCTTCTTGCTGGGATAAAACCTCCACGACAATGATAAATCTATCAATGTGGACTGAGAATACTCATTCTAGAATAAATGAACTCTCCCACACTTCACTTATCATTTGGATGTTTTAGATAATTCTACCTATATGAATAGAATTTGATTTTACACCAAAAACACATAGGTCAGGGCTGAGGATACACTGTCAACTGATAATAGTCTTATGTCATTGAAATAAGGGATTCTGTTACATAACATCATGTCATATCTATAACACCAAATTATATGTCGTCACCATGTTGTACATGAAAAAATGTTCAGGATGGTCTACTTGAGTGGCCACATTTGAGCCTGGAAAATTATTAATGGATGTGTCCGGTTCATCATAATTCTAAATGGATAAAAATAAACACTAATATTTCCCCAAAAACATCAATGAACGAAAAAATATATAACATCTTTATGATCCTTATGAAAAAAACACTACAGATATGATATTCACTTACTCTAATTACACATCTAGTGTAAAAACAATTATTGTAACACATACGTAAAATGCATGGCTTGACAGAGCCACAAACTGAAATTAAATAACTAATTTTGGTCATGAAATTGCTACATCAATATTAAGGATTAAATTCTAAAAATGGTTCATCATTCTGACACAATGTGAATATTGGAAATCAGATAGTAGATATCAAATAATCATCATCATCAACAACAATAATAATAGTAATAATGATATTGAGAGCATCATGGACCCAATACACCAATTGGAAAAAAGTACCCAATATTGGTCTTTAATCATACATCTCAATTCGATGATCATGATTCCACAGATGAAAGGACTTTTTGACGTCATATGATGTAGTTAAATAAAAAATAAAATCTTATGTACCAAAATAAAAATAATAATATTTATCTGATTATTATTTTAATATAATATTTCATAATGGAAAAGAATACCCATTTCTCATACTCCATGGGAATATAAGAAGTTATCCACATCTCTACTTCCTTGTTGGCACCACCATGTCTTATTATCCATTTATTATTATTATTATTATTATCATATTTCTTATTATAAATAATGTTATAAAGAGAGGTGAAATCAACTATCCCCACTTTAGGACACACATCCACATGAAGGTCAGATCTTATCCTCATGTTGTGACCCCAATGTAAATTATATTAAATTTACAAAATTAATTGTTTTTATTATTAATTAATTTTCTAACTCGACTCCTATTTTTTAACAATTATTTTTGTTATTAAAAATACTAATAATAACAACCAAGTTGATCTCGTCAAAACACATCATTAGAGATCCATTTAAGGCCACCATCATGTCCACGCTGAGAAGCATCCACCAGGAGACAATATTCAAGGCTTCCACTCAGAATGGATCACGTCACCCCGCATGACATCAATTCACATTAATTAGGAAATTGGGAATCTCTAATCCAATCAATAACCTCCTCCGATCACTCATCATCTCAAAACATAATGATATTGTCAGATCTGTAAACTAAACTAATGGTGTTAGTCTTTTTCTAAATTAACCAAATGTGAAAAAATCACTCATATGGAATAAATATAATTTTTGTTCAATATAACATTCCCCTGATACCAATGTCTACTTATATTCCCACACTCTATAGAGCGAATTATAAGGGTTAATAATGAATCCCTTAAAATTTATTTTAATATTTTACTAATATAATGGTACTGGTAGCTATATCAATAAAATTAAATTAATAAATATATTGATTTTGTTTTATTAATTGAAATCCTAGTAAATTTATCACAAATTCCAACATTG
The DNA here is from genome assembly GCA_963277665.1 of Viscum album. Lineage (NCBI taxonomy): Eukaryota > Viridiplantae > Streptophyta > Magnoliopsida > Santalales > Viscaceae > Viscum > Viscum album. The sequence goes on from OY728150.1 coordinate 1,850,541,825, forward strand.
AATTAAGATTATATCACACCTAGGCTAATCTTCGTGTTCCAAAATCAATGGTTGTCTCAAATTTCTAATATGAGATTCATTTAGGACGTTATTTCACTTTTTTAATTTAATTACACTCACTTGATAAAAATATATTTAATATTTTATAAAATAAATTCATGGCTTAATGGGCCATGAAATTTTCCACTATCTCTCTGTGTGACTCAAAAAAATATTCCATGTAATTTTCTAAATACTTATATAGAAAAATCCAAGAGACTAAATTATTACCATATTCAATGATTTTCATCCAAAAATATCAAAAACTATGAAAAAATTTGTTGATAAAGATCTCTCAACATGGTCTTCTACTCCCACAAGGTGCACCAATTGATTCATGTGCTATAAAAAACCTTGCACCTAGAGAAATAACTTCCTAAAATGTGTCTTTCTCTTCCAGTTACAACATCCATTGGATCCTTTAAAATGGATACTCTACTCAGATGGACCGAATTACCTAATTTGATATAAAACAATGAGTTCTGCACATAACTCCATAGCTGCAACTTGGAGAGAACTGAAGAAATAAAAAATGGTGTGGTCAGCAGGGTAAGCAGTACACCACCTCACTAACATGGCTAATCCTTAAGAAATATAAAGGGATCTAGAACCTTAGATATAACATATTTCTTATTCTAAAACTTTGAAACTCGATATCTTCAATGGAATATGTCATTGGTCAAAAAGAACGCTTGATATTTTCTAGGTTTTCCTTATCCACTGTAGGATGAACTATACCCAATCATAATAATCACTATCACCAACATCCCTTGTGTTAGATTCTCCGTCTATAATGCCATGGAAATTAGTGCACCATTGGAAAATGATACCATTAACTAACCTAATAATGGTTAAGGATATGTCTCAAATGTCTTGTGAACTCTTCGGAGGCATTCATCATACAAAAGGGTATCAAAAATATCTTAATGAAACCACAATTGATCTAGGTTTCTATGCTTAGTACTTCCACATGTCAATCATAGATACGGTGATAAACCATATTAATCTCAAACTATTAGAACCACATAAAACCAAACCATTGGTTATTTACTAAATGATTCTAGAGTTTGGATACTATTATTCATGTCACCCTGTTTGCGTGACTCTAAACCACACCTGACATAAAACTCTACTCCACATCTTATATGAACAACACAGATCATCCCATGAATGAACCCTAGGAAATCCTATATACTTGTGTAGTTATAGGGTAATCCCAAATTCTTTTCCAGGTAGAAATAATCCTCTCCTTGTTTATTTCAACACAAAACATTCACAAGATGGATTCCCTCAAACTCCACTATAGAAAAACCTGAAAGCTCAAAGAATCCATATCAATAAATGTAGAATATCCAACTGATGAGGAACCACATGTATTCTCCTTCAAATGAGCTCATCCTGTATTGCCTAAGTGACACCCCATATTAAAGAATGAAAAAACTGTCCTAATGAACCAAAGTAACTACTACACATGCTGGTAGAAATCATTAGAGTATGGAAGGTAAACAAATTTCCCATTCTAAGGAGAACATCATAGTGTCCCACAAATTCTACATAAATATTTCATCAGTGTCTCTCATTCTCTCTCATTATCTATCTTTCCTTAAAGAGTCAGGTATTAATTTCAACAAAAGGGTTTGATCACCAATTCAAATTTTTTAGACCCTCAAAAACAAGAGTCAAGAAAAAATTCTCCACATGTGTCACTAGGTCTCAGTAGGGGATATGATCAGGGAGTAGTGTCTCGTGACTCTATGAAAGATATTCAACTAGAAACGTAAAAACACACACTATACCTTGAACTAAACTCAAATATTCTATAATCTCATACTAGATTCTACTCATTAATTATATTTCCCACCAATTTTTAAAAACAATGAGCTTATATTAAATCATAGAAGAAAAAAACATTAAAAACAAAATTCATGAGAACTCATCCACGAAACCTCAACACTATCGACTTTGGGAGGCACCGACTCACTTGCATGCTTATGGATCATAGTTGTCTACTACATCTCCATGTATCCTAGGCGTTGTCTTGCTTCTAGTACCACCATCAAGAGGGTCCCCATCCAAGAGGGATATTCGCATCATAAGCTCATGCTAGTCCTCTACCACAAGAGGAGGGGGTATAAACCACCATGTGAACTTAATGATATAATTATCTAGAAATCATGATGCACACATAAAATATTTTTTTCGTATGATGGTACTAATAGAACCAACTACCACATCATGATGAAAATTGGTCGCAAGGAAAACCATTCGATTAGTTGAGGGCCTGCACAAAACATAAAACCCTAACCACCACCTCAATCAAATACTCTACGAATAAGTGTTTATATCTCCATAAATCATAAGTGTTTTATATTAATATAACTCTCATAAAATCATTTTCCTTCATAACTAGTCAATAGTAAGTTTATAAAGGTCCTAGTAAATGGATACGTATGCTACTACACGGACACTAGACAAATTATCCTAATACATACAACTATAATAATTTACAATTGGTTCCCTAATTCCAAAATCAAACCTATTGTCTATGAAAAAGATAGTCCAAACATTGATCCAAAATACATAAAATGTCATATCATTTCAAGAAGGGTAACTGGTAAAATATCATTATACATGAACCAACCCAATGGGGATCGAGCCACAATTATCTGAAGCCCAAAACTAGAAAATAATATATGACCTGCTCAAAATGAGGTTACTTGTGTCAAATTCAACACCAGTTTACACTGTAGTCTATCAAGCCCAAGCTATGATCCACCTTTTCCTAGTCCTCCAAGGACTCAATATAAAGGTTCATCATCTGTATAAGACACGACAGTGTAGGCAGATCCCATGCATGGGTGAGTATAATAATACCCTATAGATTACCTTTTGATAACAAGGAATTTTGAGAGTGGTTAGATGACCATAGAATATTTCATTCATAATGTGAGAAATGTAATGAAATATCCGGATTTGTTGAAACTAACTCAATTTATTAGGGTATCAACCACTGATAGTGATATATCCATTGAAAGGGTTCATTGTAATTCCAATTTTGGAAGAACCCCTTTCTGAGAAATAATTCCCCTAGAGACACAAATCCAAGAGGTCACTCTGATCAGATGTATTCATGGAAGAAACCGAGAGGATTCTTATATTTTCATATTGTATCAAATTAATACCCCATTATAGTGTTTGGATCTCGATACACTGATAGGGATCAACACCAAGGGATCACTAGGAGGACACCTGATCCTCCTAAAAACATCATCCCAAATAGTGTATTGATTATGGATTAATATTTGTCACATTGATTCCAAAAAATGCTATCTAATAAAACCTGATGGAAATGGGGATCACCTCGGGCCTCTCAATGGGATACACATTCCAAGCATCTGAGAAATTTTTCGATGCAAACTGAGAATACTCAATCCATAATACATGAACATTCACAAACTATATTGAACATCTAGAAGATTATAATGGTTCACCCTCTAATATTAGAACATGAGGTCCCACAAAACCCTCATCTGAATGGACCAAAGTAACCAACTCAACCAATACTGGTCATGCATCAACAAAATAATCCTCTCACCTATATTAAAAAAATTCCATACCTATAACCCAAAAAATAAGGGTATCCCTACATTCTACATGAAAAAACTACATTTGGTGGACTACATTTGTGCCCTCATCTTAGTTTGGAAAAAACCTAATGAATGTTATGGGCTCATCATCAGTCTACTGGGAAAAAACATAAATCCATTGATATATCACCACAAACCTCCAATAATGAATAAATGGATCAAAAAATTGTGATGCTTGTGTAAAGACTATCAGGATTGTCTATTCACTTACAAAAATTTGACATCCTGTGAGAAAACATTTTTTTTCATAACACTCATGTACGGTTTTACATGGGCTAGAGACACGAACACTAACTATGTACCTAATATTGGTTATGAAATTTCTAACATGATATTAGTGTCATGATACTATAGATTATTCCTCATTATGGAACTATATGAATAAGGTATTCTAGATATTACATTTTGAAACAAAAACAACAACAACAACAATAATAATAATAATAATATTGGTCGCTTAATGGAACCTAGACACAAGTATAATAAATTTATCTGACACTTCACTTAAATCGTTTCTCTCAATATCCAAATCAAGAGGTCGTGGAAGGAAAATCCATATAATTCCCTATAAAGGACTTATAGCAGAAGTAAATTTACATGATAAAAAATTATAATACTATTTTTTATATTTTTATTAATTTAAAAAATTATTCTATAATGGAGAAGACACATAATTTTTTATGCTCCATCACCCAAAGAAGGTTCTCCACTCCCTCTTTCTAGGAAGGCTCAACCACATCTCATATTATCCCATTATTATTACATTATTATTATAAATAATATTATTTATGGTGTTTCAATCAATTTTACCAATGCTAGGTCACTCATGCCCCTGTATGTAGGCTCTTCTCGTCATTTAGTGTCCCAAATATAATTTTTGCATAATTTAAAAAATAAAAATAATAATAATTAATTAATATCATAACTGAACTTACAAACATAAATATTGTTGTTATTATTATTAATATTATTATATATAATAACAATAAACTAATTATGGACCCCATTTGACCCCATTGTTAGAGATCCATGTTTGGCCACCATCACATATGTGTTGAGGAGCATCTTCCCTATAGCGACACAGATTTCCTCTATTAAAAATAGATCACATCACATGACACTTCATCTTTGCACATAAACCTAGAAAAAGTAGAATCATTGATCCAATCCCAATGATCTTATGATCACACAACATCAAACCACATAACTATAATGTTATATCTTTATCCCAAACATGTCCTATTTGTATATTGAATGAATGATCAAATGAGAAACGATTTCTGATAGGGTATGCATTGATTCATAGACCAAAAGAAAATTCCAACAATGAACAGATATATAATTGGGGTAGAAACCCACAAAACATGAGATGAGGAAAGAACCTTGTCTCTTATTTAGGGTATTCTATATTTGTTTCCGTATGAATGATGAGCGGAGAGAAATAAAAAAAACTAAATCAATATAAATTACAATGACCCTGTAAGATACATCAATTTCCAAAATCAAATGATCAACCCTAGAAATAATATGCGAGGTTATTAATTTGGGTTTGTGGTTGTAAGAACCTAGGTTTTGGGACTCTGAGACATTGAAAATTTTATTGATGTCATTCTAGAGCAGGGCGTTAAGATGGCATGCAATTGCAAAGTCCCGTGTGCCCGGAATTAATTATATAAAATGTTAAGTGTTACTCACGTGTGGTTAACTTATGAAAATGTGAAATCTATTAGAAAGTTGATCAGATCGGAAATATGAGACCACGGTTGGATCCGGCATGCAGTTTTTACCCTGGGTGCGACATAAAATGAATCAGCGCGGGACGATCGGACCCCTTGCTCATTGGAAGTGTGTTAAATGGATAATTAAATTATCTAATTATTCATTTAATAGCTAATACTGGAATAAATCATAAACTGTTGTTCGGATGGGAAAACCAAGGGCATCATTGAGTCCGGAGCATGCCGTTTACCCTAGGCGGGGTGTAAAAGTGGCTGGTGCGGGCCTGCTGTGAGAGATGTCACCCAGGGGAAAACAATCTTTTTAAATTAATGGATTAGTGATTATTATCGCTGGCATCCTTTTTGAATAACTTTGAAACGATGTCTCAAAATGGAAATCTGACACTTCCGTTGAGTTAGAAATGGGGTGTTTTTCCGAGGTGTGATATAAGATGTCAGGGTGTGGTGATTTCAGAATCCGCACCCGTTGAGAGTGTTTAAGTGAATTTTTTATGAATTTGCTTATGTGTTGGGAGGGGAAACCTATTCTCTCTCTCTCTCTCTCAAGTTTTCTCCGCTGTTCTTCGCCGGATTGAGAAGCAGACTTCGGCAGATAGAAGCGGGATCGAGCGAGTGCGTCTCCAATGACGAACGGATCCAACGAGGTAGGATTTCTTCTACATCAAACTTCCAATTCATGTTTTTAAATTAAATATCCTTCGTTGTACTTTTTCCATCATTTTAAATTATCGACATCGATGGCTGCACGAACATGTGTTACGACCCGTCCTCGGGGCCCGTGCCGTGACTACCCCAAACCCGCCTTCCATAGGCCAGGGGCTGCCGACTAGCACCAAGGCGTAATTTCTGATAAAAAGGGAAGGCATTGCTTTTATAATGTAAACTAACACACAGTGTAAGAAAGCAGAAGTAACACTATGTAAAACTAGGTACAATTGTAAGTGCGGAAAAGTATGTGGGCCATAATACAAACCCAAACAGAATGTAAAGTACAATTGGAAAAGGAAGTACAACAACTGAAAAGTATAGCCGCAATGTCGAGCCGTCCACTGAAAGTCCCACCTGAAGGGTGGGTAAAGATATCCTCCTCAACTCCTCGGGTCTAGCCGTCCGCTCTGAGTATATCCCGCCTAGTGGTCCACCTCCAGGAACTGACTTTCTCCGCACGCCTCAACCACGATCAACGCTGTCCGTTGTCTGCCAGCAACACAACGTAGTGCGGGCATAGCCCGTGCAAGGGTGAGTATAATCTACTCAGTAGGGACCCCAAGACCCCCGAAGGTCTCCCAAAATCCAAAAAGGATAATCCAAAAAGGAAAGATACAATCCCGAAGTCACATCCAACAATACTTAGGTATATGACCATACATATACCTAAGTCATCAATTCTCGTTCGGCCCCAGCATCTAAGCCCATGTTCGATCACTTCCACACAAGAGAACACAACCAATCCACATAAGAAAGCAAATCAATCATATTGAAGATAATGATTGAAATTCAAGACACAGATCACACATGTATACTTATTTATAAGACGATAGAGATGATCATATGTAGCCACTGATTCATCTAATCTGTCGGACCCACACAAGATCGATATGTACTAACCCCCACAATGACCCACACATGATCGATAGGTACTAACCACCGCAATGACCCACACAGGATCTGTTGCGCTGGCCCACATAGGACCGCTGAGCACTGACCCACACAGGATCGGTAGGCACTGATCCACACAGGATCGCTGAGTGTTGTAGTCGTCGCTGTTGAACCCACAGAGCATTCCTATGTAGTCTTCATCGTTTTCGCAGTCGTAGCCAGCTCTAGGGTTCCCGCACACAGCAATCTCGTTTCGGGAGGGTCCCCTCCACGAGCAGAGGGGCTGATACATCAACTGACACTAAGTCTGGAGTTTATGTATCCCAATGTTCTGTAACGTCAAAAGGAACACAACGTGACAGACGATGCATTAATCGGACGCCCGGTCTGAGAGTTATTGGCCTTTTCATCCCAGGGGCCCGTTTGGTTTTTAAGTAAAAACCGACCCGGCCGTACTCCAAATGCATCCAAACCTCGAGATGAGTAATCCAAAAGGTTCGTCTCACTAAGTGGAATCCAACAAAGTTGAAAGTACATCAATCCGACGTCTGGAGCTCAAGTTATAATCGTTTTTGCTCCGAGGGCCCGGTTGGTTTCGTGTTCAAACCAACCAGTTCATACCCAATGTTTTCCGAAATCTTTAGTGTAATATACCTAAATGACATTCCCAATCCAAGGATCGCATCGCAGCTGACATTGCATTGATTGGTGGTTCGTAGCCCAAGTTATGGGTGGTTGAACGGATCTATCCGAAAATAGGGGGTTCGGGCCTGATACCCCCCCCCCCAGGGGGGGGGCGTGCTGCCCCCTGATTGACAAAACATGGCCCCCACGTGGGGGGGCCGCTCCTGTAGCCAACCGGGGGTTTCGACCACCCAAAATTTATGGTAACCGGCCTGTGGGTCACCACGAGACCCCCCTGCGGGTTCGGCCTCCTTGCTCCAGCGGTCATAAGCCGGCTGCCGCTCCCCCGCACCGTCGCGGCCTTGTCCAATCGGCATGGCACGACATTGCCGCGCTCCTCTGCCGTGGCCCCTCTCCAGCCATGGCCTCTTCGTGGTTCTCTAGAACGGCGCCACGTCTTTGTTCGACTTCAACGGAACGACGTGACGGTGCTCCACTTCTTCGCCCATACATCAATATTTCCATGTGGTGCAACGGCTCCGCGCTGCCTTGCTCATGCTGCAACAAAATCAAGCATTAAGGGGGGGAGGAGGGTCGTCCATGTTCATGTGGTCTGAACTCCTCCCGTTATTACGATAATAGGTGGCTCAATTAGGAAACGATGAACGATGACGAAAGTATTCATGAAAAAGAAAAAAATAACCACTACCTCCAGCGTTGTTGAACAAAGGTTCTTCGCGGGGAAGGGACGTCGTGGAAGACAGAGTCGCGGAAGACGGTGTCACGGAAGGAGGATTGTCAGCGTTTCAGTATACGACGTCGCATCGTCAATCTCCGAGGATGACATCTCTCACCGGCTGCAGAGAGGGAAGAAGACAGTAAGACGAACTCCCCTTTGCGGTGACGGAGTTCTTCGTCGATGATCGACTTTCTCCATTGGCGACGGTGCGTTCTTCATGTTCTTCAAGGAGGAAGATGAAGATCAAGACTTGAGAAAATCCACTCCAAATTCTACCCACACAACCAAAACTCAAACTTAATGAAATAAGACCTTGTCTTATTTAATTAACACAAAATCCAACTTAAAATTTTGAAATTCGAATTGAATTCAAGAATTAATTACATTGAATAAGTTAATCAATTAATGAGTTTACTTTTCATTTAATGGGGGTGTGGGTGCCTTACCTATTTAAAAGAGGGGGTTTGAGGATGTTGAATAGGTGGGGCTCGTGTGGGACCCACCCAAAAAATATCCTACCTAGTGGAGTATGATATGGTGGGTCCCACTCCTACCACTTAACATAGGTTAAACTACTTTAAATAAAAATAAAATTGGTTGCACCATTTTATTTTATTCTTCACTTAACCCAAAATTTTAATTATGACACCTGAGCAAACGCAACCTCAGAAAAGGTGTTCCTAAGCAATTACCGGCGCTGCGATTCCATCGGTGTCCTCAGATTTCGATTCCGAGCACCGGTTCAAATGTTTGGAAATCCCGCTTGTTCGTTCACTGAACGTACCCAAGGTATGCTTCGGAAAATTATTCCGGGATTATCGTGCCTCGGAATCACGTGCCGTCAGAAACTGTATTCTTGTAAAATTCCAAAAATATCAAGAAAAAATTTCCCTTGTATTTTACGGGTCTTTACAACATGGCCATTGATCTATGTTTGGAACCCCGTTCTTAGTTCTATTCTTCGCGAACACCCACTATAATTTTTTGATGCATCAACCGACTGTCAAATCATCGATCAAAGGTGGTCACTGCGAAGGTCTCATCGCAGGGATCACAAAAACGTCCTCGGATTTGGACTTGAGTGTCCGATGGAGTCGTGGTGTTCCACTAAAGGGATCACTGGATCACCACCAGTAAGAGTGGCCAACGGCTACGCGTGGTGGCCGTGGTGTGTCGCGTGGCAGAGCGTCGTCCGAGGTACGGATTTGAATGATACGGTGGTGGGGAGTTGGGAGGAGTCAGATTTGCGGGCTCCGGTGGGTGTGTCCGAGCAGGGCTGTGGCGTTCGGCGGAGCGAGCCGGGGGGTGTCCAGGCGGAGCCGACAGTGGATTGGGGATTAGGAGAGGGCGACTTCGAGGGGGGGGGGATCGAGTGTGAGACAACATCGATATGGGTATTTCTATGGCGTGTTGTGGATGGAGAAGGAGCTGAGGGAACCGGTGCCGTCCGGTCGCGGTCAGCGGAGGAGGACCCCGAGGCGGCGACCTCGGGGGTGCGGAGGAAACAAGGACCCGCATTTTGTGGGTCATGCGCAACACAAAGTAGACCGGCCAAGAGGTAAGTCTTCTTTGGAGAACTGGACACAAGGGGGTACGGTGTGGATGGAGTAGGCCATGATGGTTCAGTCTGGGCCAGCCGTGGTGAACCGGCCCGTTTGGGCCCCCTTACATTCGGGGGGGGGGGGGGGGCGTAACTTCCAAACGGCACGTCCGGTTGACGTGTCGTCTATGACTGTGAGTTCATATCAGCGAGTCAGACCATTTTAAGTGGGTTCCAGGGTTTTTGGGTTCTGTTCCTGAAGATGGGTGCCCTGAAACATGTTAATTTAATAATATTAAATTATTTTTAAAGTTTGCAATGAACGAGCTTCATGAGCCGGACGTCTGTTTGACGCGCCGCCAGAGATGTTGTGGCCCTGGAGCTGAGACGTTCCTTCCAAAGATGGCTCCGAACCTTTGGGGTTGGTTTTGTTGCTCGGTGGAACAAAATGCTTAATGTGAATAATTAATTAATTATTCAATTTATTAATTAATTGCTGGGTCGTACCTAACTCCTACATGGGATGTCCGATTGACGCGCCATCAGCGGCAGTGTGACCCCAGTCCTCATGCAGAATTTATGAGATGCATTCTAAAGCATTCAGGTTAGAGACAAACCGTGGGCCCCATAGGGACTAGTTCACATTCATTACGGTGAAACATCACATTTTCACCCGACATCCATTACTTGTTTCTGAGAGTTTTCCTGAGAGGATTGCAATGACACAATCTGCCTGCCTAAATTTGGTCCCGAGCTGTGGGCCCCACGATGTGGCTTTCGGACGTATGCAGTTTTATTACGACTTATGCTTCCTAAATCCGTTTTAGGCACTGTCTGAGGCTTTGTGACCCTGGAATCAAGGCTGAATTGACCAGGGTGGTTTCAATCATTGAACCTGGAGTCGAGGCGTGGGCCCCATGGGCCATCTTTTGAGTTGTATGCAGCGTGCTGCAACTTTTTAATCAGACATCCGTTTGGAGTGTATGAATGGTCGATTCAGGGTTTTTTCCAAGAGCATCACGATGGCGTAGTTCACCCGACCTCTTTTAGGACTGAGGTGTGGGCCCCATAAGACGTTGTATGGGCATAAAGCGGTGTTGAATGTATTGTGCACCGAGAGCCTGTTTCTAGTGAGTAAGTACTCTATCTCGTGTGTCTTTCTGTGAGGATCACAACAGTGTAATATTTTTGGGTTTGTAGAGCCTCATTCGAGATCTTATTAAATGTGGAAACATTAAAGGGTGTTGGTCAGAGGTTTCTTTGACGCACTCCGAACCTACGCATGGTAGCAGTGTTAGTGAAACCCAGTGATGGAACGGGTAGTGCAGAGATATCGGAACAGTTCCTGGTTTACCCTCCAGCGAGGCTGGGAAGTGGGATACCCGTTGAACTTTTGGTTTACCCTATAGTGGGGCCGGGTAGTGGGTCACAGTCGACTTATTTAGGGTTTACCCTCAAGCAGGGCTGGGCAGTAGGTCAGTTGATGTTTTATAATGGTTAACCCTCCAACGGGGCTGGGCAGTGGGTCACCGTCGACTTATTTAGGGTTTACCCTCCCGCAGGGCTGAGCAGTGGGTCACCCGATGATTTATTATGGTTTACACTCTAGTAGGGTTGGGTAGTGGGTCACTGTCGACTTACTTAGGTTTTACCCTCCAACAGGGCTGGGAAGTGGGTCACCCGAGGATTTATTATGGTCTACCCTCCAATGGGGATGGGTAGTGGGTCACCATTGACTTATTAGGATTTACCCTTCAGCGGGGCTGGGCAGTGGGTTACTGGACAACTTATTTCAGAACCAGTCCTTTATATGAGGCTAGTTAGTGACTTTTCTCCATAATTACCGGAGCAGGACCCTTGGTGGTATGATGTAGTGATGACGCCGCTTGACGTGCGGGTTTGTTGGGAATCAGTGATGGTTATCCTTTGAACTGTTGGAGACTCTTTTTTGGGATGATCTTGGAGATAGAGATCCTTTTACACACTCATTCGGGTTTCTCGTTGAGCATATATATACACCCTACTATTGTTCCCACTCATTGGGAATGGTTATACTCCTTCTGGAGATCCCCATTCTGGTTGGGCTTGAGTTTTTTCCCATTTTCTGTTTAGTTTCCTTGTCAGTACTTTTCATCACATTACTTGTACTGGTTAGAGGTTGATGCATGAATGTTGGTTCCCCGTTTTGTAGCAGTGTTGTATCTTTCTTTCTTTTCACTGCACTTTTTCATTGATTTGCTGCAAGTGTGTGTACAAATTCATAGGCAAATGCCTCCCATAGATTGTTGAGCCTTCGACACTAGTCGCCAGCCCCTTGCCTATGGAGGTGGGCTTGGGGTATTTGCAGATCGAGCCTCGATATGGGTCGGGTCGTGACAAAGTGGTATCCGATGTGGTTCGTTCCATGGGGAATTGTTCGGACGTCCCTAAAAAGGAATTGGTTCTGTTTTGGGGAAATAGTTTCATCGTGTCTCGAGAGTGGCTCTCAGTCTTGGTATTCCAGTGATGGTGCGGCGGCCGAAGTATCCATTCACCAGGACCCTGATAACCCGCTTGTCGACTTAGAACACTGAGAAACTTGTTGCAGGGAATTTGTTTCGTGCATAATATAGGATTGAGTCTTTGAATTTTCTTCTTGAGTCAGCTCCCCATCGTTGTTGATATATATATCCTCATTTGACCACAGTACTCCTTGATGGGATTCAGGTTGTCTCCGCGATGATAGCAATCTAGGATACTAGCTCATGTTTGTGACGATGACTCCGTGAGCGATGATGCCTCAGTTCAAGATCAATCATATGATTTCCCTTTCTCCAGGAGGAAAGGCAGTAGAACCTCCACCTATGGAGTAGTGGATCGTACTAGCAGCAAGGGCCGATGACGAGTGAAGGATGGGCGCACTACATGAGTTACAACATCAGAGACTGTAGATGTTCCAATGTGGGCCACACCCTAAGACAGTGAAGGGTTGGAGAGAGTTAGTGGTTCGACTCTTCAGACTTACTCGGATACTATAGTTTGGATGGTGTCCTTGACAGCCAGTCTTTTCCACCAATCATTTTTCTTTAGTGGAGCCATGGTTACTCAGATGCACAATGAGTCGGCACCCTTGTGGGATGACTTCTAACAGCTATTTCGCGAGGAGTACTACCCCTCCCACTTATTCTTTTTACAGCTTCAAGAGCTGCTGGTGCTTCAGCAGGAAGTGATGGCGGTGGCTGAGTACGCGACAAGGTTCATAGACCTTACTCAGTACTCTTTGGACGTGGTCCGTGATGGAAACTTCGGAGCACAAAATTTTGAACGAGATATTTGTAGAGTAGATTCATGCCAGCGTAGTGCCCTTGTGCATCCTCACCCATCTCAGGGTGCTAGAGCAGGAACTGGTGACAATGAAATTTCTGGCAGAGGGACGTCGATTGGTGGGGCCTCAACACTGGAGGTCTACCCTTGATGAGACTTAATCCCATTGTTGGGGACAATGAAGAGCACCGAGATAGCCCAGAGAGGACTAGTGCTATGTTTGTGATATGTGAGGTCACATGGCATGACACTACTCGACCAAATTTGATGAGTCTTCCAGATAGTTGGTAGATGCACTGCCATGACAAAGGCAATGTCGTGATCAGAGAGCTCCTAGGTGAGGACAGGGTGGTCCCCAGGGAGGTGATGTTGGAAGAAAATCTCGAAGAACTATGGTTGTTGGACGATGTTTGGATGTCATTTCACCACCCCTAGGCGGCCCATGTCAGGCTTAGGGAGCTAACGGATGGGGACGCATGCAGTTGTGTGATATGGATGTCTACAATCCTGCAATGCATGAGATGATAAGAGGTTCAATCTGTGTATTTTTTCTACTTTTCTCAGTATAACTTGTTAGACGCTGCATGATGTAGTCTTTTTGTCTAACTCCTTGTTTGGGGGGTTACCGATGGTGACTTAGGGCGTTGGTGTAACCTTGTGTTGTTGTTGTCTGATATAGCTTTGAATGCATGGGAAAGAGGGGTTTTTACCCCACTGATACACATTTTTTGTGATGCGATCAAAACCATGAGGGAGAGTCAGTACCACCAAAAGTGGATAGTATTGAGGTTCGTTGGATGATTCCCTCTGACAGGTGCATTCACAACAGGTTTGTGCGGTGGAATGTCAGAGCAGGTTCTGGGTTTACCAGTTGGACATTTCTGTTTGACCTCCTTTTTCATGATGTGCCACTAGTGGGTTAGGAAGACTGTCTGTTTTAGGGATTACTCTCCTTCCAAGTGTGGTAAAGACACATGGGGTATTCCCCGTGCATTCCGTGTCAAGCCTCTAGAGGTTGGATGATTTTTATCACCTGACCTGTTCGTTGGTACCTCTTATGCTCAATGTCAAACTTGATACAGTTATCATGTACATGTCAAGGTGATGGACACCCCATGAACTGAACTACGTGTTTCACTATGTGGTGCAGGTAGTGGTGTCCCTTGCGCTAAGAATGTGGAGACGCTACCTCCTGGGAAAGCGCTTTGTGGATTGCTCAGACCACCAGTGTCTCATTTGAACCCTCACCCAGAGGGACTTGATACTGAGACGACAATACTGGCTAGAGTTTCTGCAGGAGGGTACGGCTTATCTGTAGTTGATGATGCTGACTCCTTCGCTTGTTGAGCATGTAAGAGGGTCTCAGTCATGATGCACTGACTGTGAAAGCTTGTGTGACCGGATATCATTGGGTGTTTCAACAGATGGGTATTCTGAAGGAGGGAATCACTAGTCCATGTTCCAGGAAAAATCGTGATTTGGGTAGCGACATGGGAAATAGAGGTACGGTCGGGGAAGTACCCAAAGTGTCTTTGGGCGGTTCCGAAATCGTGCAAGTGGTTGAGAGGTTGCCTTCTGTCTTGCCATACCCTCCCAATAGTATGAGTGGGTGCACGATGTCTTCAATGTGTTGCGGCTGATGAGGTGTGTGCACATTCTTATGCATTCTCTCGAAAGTAGCAGACCTTATAAGTATGAGACATCCCTTTGGTTCGCGTGTTGTGTTAACATGATGTTGTGCAAGTTTTTTAGGGCGCATGAGAGCTAGGTGTGATCTTTGTTTCCTGAGTTTTCTTCTCTAGTTTTTCTTTTCTGGGATGAAAATATTGAAGGAGGGAATGATGTAAGAACCTAGGTTTTTGGACACTATGTCTTTGAAAAAATTTATTGATGTCATTCCAGAGTAGGGCATTCAGACGGCGTGCAATTTCGAGGCCCGGTGTGCCCAGAATTAATTATATAAAATGTTATGTGATACTCACGGGTGGTTAACTAACAAAAATCTAAAATCACTTATACAGTTGATCAGATCAGAAATATGAGACCACAATTGGGTTGGGAACACGATGTTTAACCAAGGAACGGCATAAAATGAGTCGGCG
Organism: Viscum album; assembly: GCA_963277665.1. Taxonomy (NCBI): domain Eukaryota; kingdom Viridiplantae; phylum Streptophyta; class Magnoliopsida; order Santalales; family Viscaceae; genus Viscum; species Viscum album. The sequence continues at coordinate 1,850,557,157 of OY728150.1, forward strand.
TGGGATGTTCGAACCCCTCGCTCATTGGCAGTGTGTAAAATGGATAATTAAATTATCAAATTATTCATTTAATATCTCAAACCTGAATAAATCATAAATGGTTGCTCGGACGGGAAAAACGAGAGCATCGTTAAGTCCAGAGTGGGCCGTTTACCCTAGGTGGGGTGTAAATGTGGCGGGCACAGGCCTGCTATGAGAGATATCACCCAGGGGAAAAACCGTCTTTTTAAATTAATGTATTAGTGATTATTATCTTTGGATTCCATTTTGAATAAATTTTAAATGGAGTCTTGGAATGGAAATCTGAGACCTCTATTGAGTTCGAAATGGGGTGTTTTACCTAGGCATAATATAAAATGAGAGGGCACGATGATTTTGGAATCCGCGCCTGTTGAGGGAGTTTCAATGAATTTTTATAAATTCTCTTAATTGTAGGGATAGGGAAACCTATTTTATATATATCTCTCTCTCAAGAATTCTTCTCCATCCTTCCGCGTTCTTCGCTGTTCTTCACCAGATTGAGGAGCGGACTCCGGCGGATTGAAGCGGGATCGAGCGGGTGCGTCACCCACGACAAACAGATCCAACGAGGTAGTATTTCTTCTACTTTTAAGTTCCAATTCTAGTTTTTAAATTAAATATCCTTCATTGTCCATTTGTTTCATCATTTTAAATTATTGACATCGATGGCTGCATGAACATGGCCTTCGATCTATGTTTGGAACCCTGTTCTTGGTTTCGTTCTTCATGAACACTCGCTATAAATTTCAGATGTGTCAACTGACAGTTGAATCATTGATCAATGGTGGGAGCTATAAAGGTCACATAACAGGGATCAAAAAAACATCATCGGATCTGGAATCGAGTATCCAATCGAGTCTCGGTGTTCCGCCGAAGGGATCACCGGATCACCACCAGCATGAGCGGCCGACGGCTGCGTGCGGCGGCCGCAGTGTCTCATGCGGTGGAGTGTCATTGGAGGTGTGTCTTCGGATGAGACGGAGACGGCGAGCCGAGAGGAGCTAGAGTTGCGTTCTCCAGTGGGTGCGGCTGAGCAGGGTGGTGGCGTTCAGGGGAGCGAGATACATGGTGTCCAGGCGAAACCGGCAGCAGAGCAGGGATCTGGAGAGGGCGGCTTCGAGGGGAGGCATTGGGTGTCAGGCGACATCAACCGGGGTTTCACGATGGCGCACTTCAGAAGGCATAGGATCCGAGGGCACTGGCGCCGTCCAGTCACGGTCAGGGGAGGAGGACCCCAAGGCAGTGATGTCGGGGATGCGTATGAAACAAGGACCCACATTTTGCAGGTCATGTGTGATGTGATGAAGACCGACCAAAAGTCTGGTCTACTATGGTGAACCAGACCCAAGGGGGTCTGATGTGGACGGAGCGGGCTGCGGCTGTTCGGTCAGGGCCAGCTGGGGTGAACCGGCCCGGTTGGGCCCCCTTACATTAGGGGGGGGGGGGGCGCAACTTTCAAACAGAACGTCTTTTTGACGCGCCGTCTATTGATGCGTGTTTGTATCGAAGAGGTGGACCATTTGAAGTGGGTTCTGGGGTTTTTGGTTTCTGATCCTGAAGACGGGTGCCCTGAAACTTGTTAATTTAATAATGTTAAATTATTATTAATGTTTTCAACAGACGGTCTTTGCGAGCCAGACATCCGTTTGACGCGCCGTCAGAGGCTTTGTGGCCCTGGAGCTGAGAAGGTCCTTTCAAAGTTGGTTCTGAACCTTTGTAGGTTAGTTTCCTTGCTCGGTGGCATGAAACAATTAATGTGAATAATTAATTAATTATTCAATTAATTAATTAATTGTTGAGTCGAACATAACTCTTGCTCGGCATGTCCGATTGACGTGCTGTCAGCAGTAGCATTACCCTAGTCCTCGTGCGGAATTTTGGGGATGATTTTTGAAGCATTTGGGTTAGAGAAAAGGTGCGGGCCACACATGGCCTAGTTCACACTCTTTATGGTGAAACATCACTTTTTCACCCAACATCCGTTTAGGGTGATTGAGTACTCATTTCTGACTATTTTTCTATGGGTATTTCCATAGTGCTATCTGCCCACCTAAATTCAGGCTCGTGGCGTGATCCCCACAAGGCGGCTTTTGGACCTATGTTCTGTTTTTATGAATTATGATTGATAAGTCCATTTTAGGCACTGTTAGTGGCATGTGACCCTGGCATCGTTGTAGAATTGACCAGGGTATTGTAGGCATTGAAGTAGGAGTTGAGGCGTGGTCCCCACGGGCCATCTTTTGAGTTGTATGCAGTGTACTGCAAAATTTTCATCAAACGTCAGTTTGGAGCGTATGAATAGTCAATTTGGAATTTCTTTTCTAAGATCATCTGGATGGCACTGTTTGCCCGACCTCTTTCGGGACCAAGGTGCGGGCCCCATGAGATATCGTATGGGCATAAAGCGGTGTTGAATGACTTTTCCACCGGGAGCCTGTTTATAGCGAGTATGTGGTCTATCTCACGTGTCTTTCTACGGGGATCACAATGGTGAAATCTGTTTGGGCATACAAATCCTCGTTCAAGATCTTATTAAATGTTGAAACATGAATGGGAGTTGGTTGGAGGTTCATTTGATGCACTCCTAACCTATGAACAGTAGTGGTGTTAGTAACACCTAATGATGGAATGGGTAATACGGTGATATCAGACAAGTTCCAGGTTTACCCTCCAGCGAGGCTGTGCAGTTGGATGCCCGTTGACCATATGGTTTACCCTATAGTGGGGCTGGTTAGTGGGTCACCGTTGAATTATTTAGGGCGTACAGTCTAGTAGGGCTGGGCAGTGGGTCACCTAATGTTTTATTATGGTTTACCTTCCAGCGGGGCTGGGCAGTGGGTCACCGTAGACTTATTTAGGGTTTACCCTCCATCAGGGCTAGGAAGTGGGTCCCCCAATGATTTATTATGGTTTACCATCCATTGGGGCTGGGCAGTGCGTAATCGTCAACTTATTTAGGGTTTACCCTCCAGAAGGGCTGGGCAGAGGGTCACCCGATGATTTATTACGGTCTACCCTCTACCGGGGCTCGGCAGTGGGTCGTCATTGACTTATTGGGGTTTACCCTCCAGTGGGGCTGGGCAGTGGGTTACTCAAAGACTTATTTTATACTCGGTCCTTTTTATGAGGCTAGTCAATGACTTTTCTCCGTAATTGTTGGGGTGGGACCCTTGGTGGTATGGTGTAGTTATTAGGCTGCTTGACGTGTGGGTTTGTTGGGCATCAATGATCGCTATCCTTTGAACTTTTGGAAACTCTTCGTGGGTTGAGCTTGTAGATAGAGATCCCCTTACGTTCTCGTTCAGGTTTCTCGTTGAGCATATATATATGCCATAATTTTTTTCCCACTCCTTGGGATCAGTTACTCTTCTGCTAGGAGGGGAGAAGATGCCCGGGGTATGCCACATTCTTTCTGTGTATAATTCCTCTTAGTTGGATGAGTCTACTATCTTTCTATAGCCAGCGATGACTCGATGAGAAGATTGTCTTCTCATCGTTTTTAACTCCTTGCAATTGGACGAGACTTCTTCCTTTCTCATGATGGGTTGACCTACACTCTCTCTATTATACTCTTACACTGTTCTTGGTCTTTCTACTACTCACTGTTATAGTACCTCCTTTATTGCTCCCTTGAGCTCTCAGGGCATCCTACTTAGTATCTTTATACTCACCCATACTTGGGATTTTCCAGAACATGGTGTGCCCTTGCAGACGACGGGCAGGTCGGTCGAGACTATGGAGGAGCGTAGAGGATACAGGAGCATGGGCTGCATTCAGTGGCCACAACAGTACTTTATAGGCATGAATCACTAGCAGTTTACTTTAGTTTTCCATATTGCTAGGTTGTGGCACCTTTTTGGTTGGGCGCATGTTTTTCCCCATTTTTGGTTCAGTTTTCTTGTCAGTACTTTTCAGCACATTACTTGTACTGGTTAGAGGTCGATGCATGTATATTGGTTCCCCTTTTCGTATTAGTGTTGTATCTTGCTTTCTTTTCTCTATATGTTTCCATTGCGTTGATACATGTGTGAGTATACTTTCCTAGTCAAAGTCTCACCTAGTTTTTTGAGCCTTTGGCGCAAGTTGCCAGCCCCTGGGCTATGGAGGCGGGCTTGGGGTAGTTGCGGCTCGACCCCCGGTATGGGTCGGTTCGTGACAGTTGTGGGTAATGAAAAAAGGGATAAATCCACAAAACAAACAACCTACAATGATTTTGACAAATCCCTAAGGATGAATGGTCACAAATTATTATTAATGATTATATCAACAAGCATCTTTTTCATTAAAATTCCATGAAGTATGCCAATCGTTGATCCAAGATCTCGATTTCCACCAACAACCCTCTATATTCTCCATTATTTCTAGGGTTTATGAGCCAAACACAAAAATTTGATATAAAAACATCATTATATAGGGATATAGGTCATGCATCAATTGAATAAAATTAAGAAGTAATTTTTTGTTATTTTATTAATTTCTCACGCAATAAATTTTTATAAAATTCCCTTGACCGGTCAAGATTATATTGTACCATGGGTAAACCCCAAATTTTAAAATCAATAGTGGTCTCAGATATCCGATTTAAGGATCCATTTGGATATTATTCATCTCATTTTTTGTAAAACTACACTCGTGTTATTGAAATATATTTAATATTTTTATAAAATTTATTATAGGATATTGGGGCTTTAGAATCACATGGCATCGCATTGGAAGACTCCAAAAATAATCCTATAAATTTTTAAATGTCTTATAAAGAAAAAACGGTGATAAAACATATGATTCACTTTTACATGAGGTGAGATATATGTAATAGGATTATCTATAAAGGTGAGTTTCAAGTGATGTATTCATAAAACATCTTAGTCGATACATAGAGAGGATATAATATAATAATTTGTATATTGGATAGACATCCTCTATGTTATCATAAAACATCTTAGTGGATAAATAGAGAGGATATAATATAATAATTTCTATATTGGAAAGACATCCTCTATGTTATGTGGCTTATAAATGTCTTTGAGGAAGAAAACATATGCAAATTCATGATTTCATGTTTTGATGTTGGTGGACATAAGTATAATTATAATTCTGATTAATAGGGATCACACTAGATCCATTTATATCTCAAGTAGAAATGATTAAATTCTATTTGATTCCATTTGAATAAATTTATGAATATTGGAATTTGTAATTTTTTTCATATCACAAATTCATGGTGCACCATGCTATGTGGTTGGTTAATGAGATTCTATTTTATATTGTGACATATATAGTTTTACGGAATATTGTATGCCTATATTAATAGAAATACATAATTCATTTAATAGTAATATCATAGTACTACATTTGACAACATAATGAAAAGTGATGTCAGTATGGTTGTCTCCCTACATTGGATATATATTAATGTTTCACAAGATGAAATATTAGGAAAAAGGTAAAAATATTTTTTAAGATAAATTCTTGGTTGAATGATGGTAACAATATTTTTAACACAAATTGATTTACTCATGCATTGTAACACAATAGTAAATACAAGGATATCAATGAAAACCCTTGATGTTTTATATGAAAAGGTAAGTAAACATGTTTTGGGGACTATTTATTACACGTTATGCCATAGAAGTATATTCAATACCCAAATAAATATTCCTCCCTTTATCATTTACAATAGTATAACAAGAATTCTGAGATAATATAGGATTTTAATCCCTATTTGATAGGTGATTAATTATATATTTTTCATACATTATAGAACTGTGAATCTTAATGATACCATTGTAAGATCATCATTATTTACATTTGTCTAAATATTTTTTTAGTTTATCCCATTAGAAATTTATGTGGATGAGTTTTTCATTATATATATAAAGGGTTTTGTCAACAATAGTGGTATATCATGGGAATTTTGGTTTTAGGCTTGATTTTAAATATTTGGTGAGATGTAATTGACGCTTTTATGCCCTTCAATCACTACCCCATGTCCTATATACTATATAGATGACCTCAATACATCATCACCTTATCTTTTGGGCTCATGAACATTATTTTCTTTAGGGGGCTATCTTGTCCACTCCATGGTGACACAATATCTTTAATCACATTATTGTCTAATGTTGGATTTCAAAGAGTAATATTTCTAAAAATGAAAAACCATGCTCAATAAATACATAACCATCAGAATATAAAATTTAGAAAAAATATATTATAGGGATTTTATGTCACCAGACCTTACATATCCCTAAAAATAACTATTTCCCATATTATCTGGCCTCACATCATTGAATACAAATCACAGGTCCACATACCACATAAACTACATATATACAATATCTGCATATCTGAAAACACTAAATAGAATGTTACTTTTTAAAAGTACCTAAATTCCAATAAAAATATATATGGGTAAATATAGAATTGGTTGTTGTTGATTATTTAAAGAATAAAAATTATTTCTATTCATGACCACGAATCAATAACAACCAACAAGTCGACAACATTATGTCATGTGAGGCTTATATTCCTCAAATGATGATTGAGTTACACATCTTCTCTCTTAGGGCCAAAACATGTGATTGAAATAAAAAACATCAAATACAACATTATCCAAATAAAATAACTCAAGTATAATATAAAATAAACAATATTGTCCATGTTCCAATGGAAACCTTTACATCATCTCAAATGTTTTCTAACTAGTTTCAAAACATGAAATCCATACTAAGTCCTAATTTTTTTTTATTAAAAATCTATATAACATATTTCAAAATAAAAAGAAAAAAACATTTTATTTTCTATAAAAACATTATCTAGTAAAATTTAATACCATCCATCACCTAAATCACCCAAAAGACACCGAATATGGGGACCCATGACCTCAGGTAGACTTCCCCATATACCAGAGGCCATTAAATATTGTATATTGTATTCCAGTTGATAATGGGGAGATAGTACCCCTAAATGTAAATTAATTTAAAAATTAATATGGTTAAAATAATCAAGAACCAAAAGAAAAAAAACTAAATTTAAATCATTAAGATAACATATAATATAACAATGTGCAAGAATAACGACATTCCGGAAAAACAATGAATTTCTAGATCTCACATAAGTTGGTCCCATTTAATTAAAAATAGTATCATACATCCCAAAAGCTACATTAAGGATTCACCTAGTCAATATATTCCACCAACCTATCAGATAGTCACAACAACGTAATTAATTATGATTCATACATCAACCCCTATACATTGAACAAATAACTTGACTTGAAGTCCACATGTTTGATGGAGTTCTCATTAATGGTATGTATATAAACTCAACATGACACCAACAATTATATCTTCAAATAACATTGACACAAATATGTGTTTTTTTTAAACTACCATGTATGAAAAAAATCAATATAATCTACTCAACCCATTCTTGAAAAGCCATAAGTTAGTGTTTCACTACATCAAACAGAACTAGAGTTGAATGAGATACCCACAATCATTCCAGCCACAATTTCCCTTAACCATTTATCCAAATTCATATCACATAGAATTACATGCCATCTGAAATCAATTCAACTATTATGAGGAAATAATTATACCCAATTAAATGTCACTATATCATATCACATATGAATCGATTATCACACCAGACATATACACCATAAAATTAAATGATAAATGAAATATAAGACATGGTGAAATACTTATATAATTAATTTGTGAAATTCTTTCATAATATATCCCGCATAAAAATATGGCATCCCAATTGAAATCAGTGATGATAATAATTCTGAGGAACCTAAAACCAAATAAATCATCCCTTCCAATTAATTTCCAACACCATAACCCTTATGTCACTCAATCAATAAAGGATTATTCTATGAACAATTTCATAAAACAACTATATGGGATTTGTCCTATTTGCATGTCACCTAAATGGAATTATTCCCCATAGTTAGTTGTAATCACAAACGAACTATTACCACAACACATTTATAGATACTTTCTCACCCCACCCCATGAAGTATACATCATTGAAAAATCACATTTCAAAATATCTGGTGACCAAAGAAACAACTACATAACATAGGAATATCCAATGCCATCATCAACAATATATAATGTTAGTATATATTATCAATCCCCAGATATTATAATAGACCATAAATAATGTAATTGGTCTAATTAACACTGAATCTAACATTATTATTACCACCTATCCTAGAGCCAAACATTAATACCCTATAGTGACCATGTAAAGATATAAATAACCATAATATCATGTGTTATACATGTCTTGGTTTGCTAAATGACCCTACCAAAAGCCAAATTTATATAACATACAGACTCTCCCATATAAAAGGAAATACCTAGGAACTATATAACTTGAGTAATGAGGAATATACTTAGTTTTCAATATAATTTGATTCAATATAGGTAGAAATAAATTGATTAATCTAAAAACACTATAATTAGGAATATTTTTGACAAATTAAATATAATGTTGACTTATTCAATGAATAAATATCCTATGATAGCTGGCCTTATATATGATGGTCTTACTAGATGATCAACCTAAATAAAGGATATAAAATAGATAAAATATCATTCCGTACGGGTGAATTGAGTAGGATATGGGGTCCCATACATTCCATGTTGAGTTGGAACACTATATCTAATATTTCATGTTAATAAAGTAAATATTTTTTTAATAAAACCCCAAGATTGAACCCCAAAACACTAGATGAACCATACTAAATGTCATGTTGGTTCCCTAATCGAACAACAAAATTATCAGAAAAACTAAAACTCCAGTGGTCTCCCATTATAATTCTTTTGGTAATTAGGATAATCCACTAACTAATCTATTAATGAAATTTTTAATCAATATGTAAGTCTAGGACTCATTTAACCCATCAATGATTTAAAATTAATATGATATATCCCATATTGGGATCAAATTTCTATTACAAATCAAGGTAATTACATACTTATTTCCCAATATGATTTGTGGAATAGAAATAATTTACAAATAAACCATCGGTTCTATAATGAATATATAATGTGAACAACATATAGAAATCATGTATTTCATATGTGTAGGGAAATTAATAATTTATTTTTTACTAAATTACTATTTTTTACATTTAGAGATGTTCCCATAAGAAAAAATAGTATTTCATTTTATATATTATTTTTTATAAAAATGTTATATCGTAATGCATGGTTTTATTATTATACTATGGAATATCATATTTTATACTATGGGTTTTGTTTTATTTTTTGATTATATTATACAAAATTCATGGAACAATATGTTTCATCAAAGTACCAAAGAATAACTATTTTTATTTGGGTTAACTAAGACTTCATTTATCCTTTACTATAAACATCTAATATGACGATTTATTAGGTGGTTGAATCATGTATTTTTGAATATAATTCATGAATGACAAAATATTTAATCATGAATTCTTTTACTACATGAGTAAGTCTTATAGTGATTCATAAAAATCCAGTAGTATGTGTAATATGGATTAGGCACTAGTGATAGAAACAAGATAAAATTTCCACCCATGCATCACTTAGCGATTAGAAATCGTTCAATTCCTACAATATATTTCAAGATAAATTAGCATAACCACATTTAGAGGAGGGTCTCACCCATATGATTAGGGGTTATATTAAATTAATGGATATAGCCTAGAGGAGGGAGAAATTTTACTACCTAAAAGGAATTATTATTAGGATATTGAATGAATTAGCAGTGGCTGATCATTGATTTGAGGTATATAATTTATTTATTTTATAATATATATAGATGTTTATTCATATATTTTAGATATTGGGAATGATATTTAAAATTTCTTACCCCATGTTTTTTTATATTTAATCAATCATTAGGTATCAATATTTTCTATCAAATCCATGTAATGTTGTTTTTTATTGAAATTATGCTAAATACCATTCATAATATATATATCAAGGATTTCTTATGATATATCAAAATAAAAGATTTGAATGTATATCTTTTTTTATCATTTATTATAATATATGATAAGCCTTATTGGGATAATTCCACAAAATATGGGATTTCATGGATATTGACTCCATTGATTTCCTTTATTGCTTGTGTATTATAACATATGATATCATGAGAAGTTATTTTTGATGTTTTCATTGCAAATGTGAAAAAATAGAATACAGAATCAGCTTAGTAATATCTATACTAATCCTAAAATATAAACCAATATCAATAAAGGATTTTACAAAAAATTTGAATCATTAATAATAAAATATGATTGACATTGGGAGAATTTAGATAATATGATATTTTATATTTCATAAATTCAAAAATATATAGATAAAAATATTTTTACTATATTTTTTATCAATAATCGATTGGTATATCTAAATAAATTTTTAAAAACAATTTAAGAGGGTATATTGGAATACTTTCATAAATAATAAATTTTTTATAAAATATTTTTTTAATGGGTTATATTTAATTATAAAAGTTTTATAAATACTTTATTAATTAAATATTATGCAATAAAAAATATTAATATTAAATTACTTTTGAGATTAATTGATCATGGAATATTACCCACTACTCATCTTAAAGATCTTGTCTATTTTATAATAGATAACTATAACTACATCATTTTTATGGGATGTAAGAGACTGATCACCTTGAATATTGTGATTATATATTCTTAGTTGGAGTGAAATTTGGCTTATGATGTTATATAATATAAGTTAAAAAAATTATCCTCAACTATTTAGATTCTATAATTACCCTACAAAAAAATTGTAACTCCCCAATATTTCATAGTAACTAATTTTTTAAAGTAATTCAATAGCCTACACTACACACAACACGGAGTTCGAGCGCACTACGGCTTACCAAACTAGCAGTTTAAAAATCAGTTCTGAATAGTATTAATTTAATTTTGAATTTTATATAATCCTTTAATTTAATAATCCAAAGTATGTGTTTCTTAGACAGAAAATAATAACAAAATCATTTTTTTATATAAAAGAAGAATTTTTAGAAAAAATGCAATTTTACCACCTTTTAATGGATAACCCTTGTTAAAAGAAATATTTGACACTTTTAAATATTCAATTAAATGAAATTAAATTCTTCTTCAGAATCGGGCCATAAAATTTTATTTTGGATAAATTTTTGGTACTTTTCTGATAACATTCATATTTTGATGAATAGTGAAAAAATACTAAATTTTAATTGATAACAACCTTTTTAATCGAAATAATGTATAGTGGTAAATTATGAATTTGAATGTTTTGGAAGTTTAAACTGATTATATTTTAAACATTTAATATAATTTAGGTTATTATAAGTAACTTCACCTTTAAATTTGACATAAACACATGAGAATATTTTAATAGTTTTTACATCGTAAAAACCGACTTTTTGGTTTTGACAATGAGAATTAATTTTAAATTAATTAAAGATATTTCTATGTTTTTATTTTAGTACAATATAATTCATATTTGAATTTGGAATATATAAATTTTCTTTGGCTGAATTCTTGGTATTCTTCTGAAAACTTTCAATTTTTGATGAATAGTGAAAAATGTTGCATTATTGTTTCCAAATCGACTTTTTAACTAAATAATTATTTATTTAATTTAAATTTATTTTAAGTAAAAATAGATATATAATACCTATATTGGTTTAATGTAATTCATTGGAGTCATTTTATAATAAAATTAGATGTATAAATATTTAATGAACTTTTTACCATCTTTTACCCACCTTTTAAGAACATTTGCAAATTTTCATAAAACATATTTTTACCGCTTATGTGATTTTAATTTCAAAAATACGAGGGAAATTTTTGACATAAGTATGTAAATTTTTTTTCTATAAAATGAAAATAATTTTTGGGAATAGTAACTTTTGACTTTTAATTACCACGGTTAACAGTAAACAACCTTATTAAGGGTAAAAATGATATTATTATTACCTTAAAACATGTCTTAATTCTATTGTATATGTTTAATTGGACCACAAACAAATTTAGGAATAAAATATTATCCTCTTTGGTCCACATTGAATAGATTAGGACATTTATTATTATTTTATTTAAAAAAGTCTTAAAAGAGTTAAATTTAATGTTTAATAACTAAACAATTTTTAATATAGGGTCATACACAATATAAATTAGAATATAAATATTCATCTAAAATATAAAAATATTTCATACATAATCATATTTTATTCATATTTTTTATTCATTATATACGTTATTTTATTTATGACACAATGATGATGCAATAATTACTTTGTTAATGAAATATTCAATTAATTGATATTATAAATATCCAAAAAAATGTTAACTGAGAATTTTGATAAATTCATATAATTTTTTAGATTAAAATGAAATGTTAGGATTGATTAAATAAATTTTATTTTAATTGATATAGTTATTATGGCTTTCAAAAAAATCAAATAATAAATTGTGTCAAAATTGATATAATTGAGTTTTTAAAACAAATACTATATTATTAATTGATATAATATTACTAAAAATATAAGGTTCATCTAATGGACTTAGATAATGATATATATATTAATAATGAACCAAATGGGGTTAGTTTGTCTTGTTATATTAATTTTATTAACCATATAATATAAAAAATACAAAGAGACATGGTAAATGTCAAACTATTTAACTAAGAGTTAAATCTAAAAGATAAGATTACTATGTTTACCTAAACCTGTCTAAAACCTATTGGTTGAGATGTTTTTGGCCCATAACAACCTTTTCCTTGAAATAAATTATTTTTCTACCATTAAAAACCGAAAATTATTTTATTATAAAATAATATTTCCAGTTTTTTCCTAAAGTGACCCTCATCTCTCCTATAAAAGGGTACTCCCCATTTAGTTCATTTCACTACATCAAATCCATTTTGATCAGAAAAACCCTACCAAAATACCTTCCCATAATCCTTCACAACTACCTAGAGTCATTACGTTGAATATAAAGCCAACCTGTGGAGCCCTTTTGATCAACTCAAAAGGAAGTACCCGAAAAATAGGTAGTAATTTCCCCACCCTCTTTCAGTTTTTTTTATTCTTCCACTTCTTCTTTATTTGTTGATTCCATACCAAAATAATAACTCCAGTAACATCTACATAATGTGATGTTAATATAAATATGGTACAATCATATTCATTATTCTATCCATCCATTAAATGACCAAGTCAACAAACATGCTTACGTATGGCTTACCGTCTCTAAGACGTGGTGTTGTTAGATTTTAAAAAACATCATTATTTTGATGGGTATAATAATGAGTATATGTGATTTATATAATAAATAAAACATTTTAATGATTTTTTATATATGATATACCATCCAATTATATACGATTTCACCATCAAAAGAAAGATATTGTCGCTCGTGCATATATATAGCTTACCATCTCCCCGACCTGATGAGATGTCATTCCCCATCATAACCGTCATGAATAATTTTAATTTGATGAAAAATAATGTTTAAAAACTTTAAATAATTCTAGATACAAATTAAGTACATCCTATCTATAAGAAAAGATGACTTACCTAATAAAACATATAAAAGAAAGTAAATCAATTAACACTTGAAACAATGATACTACAAAAAATATTATTAACAAAGCAATATTAGAAGATCATATATGATATCATATTTATGTATGTGGTTCATGTATAATTTAATAACAATTATTAAACTAATATACCTTAGGTTAACGTACCCTTGACTAATAAAGAGTAAAAGGTAAGGGGTTTCATATCTCATTTTTAATTCTGTGAGATTTCTATTATTTGCCACTTATTTATTGCATGTGGTTATTAGACTTGTAGAATATCCTTGTGAATAAGTAAATTAAATTATTTGATTTATATTTTATTCATTTTTCTGAAGTATTATTTTAAAAGTATTATTTTTTAGTCTTATTCATTTCCTTCAATGTTTATGCTTATTTTTTACTTTTTCCGCAATATTTTTATCCTTACTAAGCATCTGAGCTCACCCATTTCTTTGTTTTATTTTTTCCAAGATGTGAAGAAGTATGTTATTACTATACAAAATGGATAGTATAATAGATATGAATGTGGTAAATGGAGGAAATGTTGTTGTTGTTTTTCATTTTATAATGCAATGTAAATCTTATGAATGTATCTAATATATCCTAGTCTAGTAAAATGATCAGTATTATAGGATTTTATCCCTTGTGATCATGATAATGTTATGTAATAATGCACTGACTCTGGGTAACTGTGGTCAGGGAGTTACAGTTGGCATCAGATAAATTTTAGTATAAACCTTAGAAACTAGATTTAGATAAACTCTGGTTAGAGCACATTACCCTAAGATAGACATTGAGGATTAGTATAGAATAACATCCATAATTTTTAGTAATGTAAATATTATGTGGGTTTTCCACGCAATACATCCATGTCTGGATACAATCAGGTAGTGGACTCTGGAATAAATTTACCTAGGAGTGAAAACTCTGACAAGGAGCTTCAGACATGACTCGGGGTATCATGGTACATGACAACAGGGGGATAAGCTTAGGATAATTCACCTTTTCATTACAAAATGATTTGAAGAATTTTAATATTACATGAGAATAAATAACCTTGGTTAATCTTAAGGTATGTTTGATTGAAAATATGTTCTTATGATAATATCTAAATGATTTTATGACTCACAATATACTTTCCTGTGTTGGTCAATGGCTGGATTCCATGAAAGTCCAAGTAACATTTAACATGATGTACAAGGTGGCCACGATGGTGGCAATGTGCAACGAAATGGAATTTTGATTGGTGTAAAAGATATAGTGTTCCTGCTGAATCTGTTTTCCAAAAATACAATCAAGAACATATATATTAACCAACTCCTGAACTCAACAAAGAAGAGAAACGTGGTGAATAATAAGAGCTCTAGCAGTGGAGACGATGGAGAAAAGAAATATCAATTTCCATCATGCAAGAAATGTGGAAGGAGACACCTAGGAAAGTGTCTCAATAGAACAAAGAAATGCTTTATGTGTGGAGAATAAGGACATAAAGTAAATAATTACTAAGGAAAAATAATTACTACTATGGAAGAAAATAAAAAACCCAATAATCCATTTATAGTAATTTACCGTAAATGTAGGGGACCTTGTCATTACCTGAGTGAATTCCCTATTCTATAGAAGAACCACTTGGTCAAGGAAGAACCTATGTGGAAATAAATGTATGTAGAAATGTTTTAAAGTGTTAGTTCTCTTTGTTGATTCGATTACATTGGAAATTTTTTCTCTTGTATGTGTAACCCAGAGGTTTGTTTTATGAAAATACTATTTGATGAAGAATTGTCTTTTCTTTTGTGGATATATTTATAAAGAACCATTTAGGTTTTCATGATCTTTGAATTTGAGGCAATTATAGGTTATTAATTTTTGGGATGAAAATGTTAGGTAAGAGATAACATTTTTGGTTAAATTATATTATGGTTATTTTGAGGAATTTCTCTCATTTTGGGAATATTATAAAATATAGTTTTTGAAATGTAACAATACGAAAACAATGTGACAGCCATTCGTGTCAGAAAAATCATTGGGAATCGAACCAACAACTAGAGTTTGATTGAGATTTATCACCTACCACTGGACTATATGACGTTCTTGGTTAGTGGTACTTATTATTTTTATTGAAATGATTTTATTGATCAATAATAAGTTGATTTGGGATCTTATGCCTTATCAAATGGATATCCTTACTATAGGAAAATGATTTTGTGATAAAGTGATAAATGTTATTTTCGAAGACATTAACTTTTTTGGGAACACTATATGCCTATGTAAAAGAAAATACTTTGTGATTTCATTTAATGTGTAACAGTGGATTTTTATCTATGTTTTTATTGTGGATTTAAAGTGATTTGGGTTATTTATGGAAATGATTAACCTATCATAGAGAATATGTGATGAGGTTAATTACTTTTAAGTATGTGACTTTAAAAGTAGTCGATGTTATTTGGAGATACAATTTAATGTGGTAGACTACATAATCAAATTCTTCTATAGTTTTGGTTTCAATATTCGTTTGGATTATATTAAAGGATTTTCAGGACAATTGTTTATTGAATGGTATTTATTGAAATTTAACGATTGTTGGTTTAATTTTAGGAATTAAAATTATCATTTCTTAACTAAAGGATTATCATTTTTTGAAATCATCTGATCTTGCACTTATCATTTTTTGGTTGATTTCTAAATACAAGGGAAAAATATAGTCAATCCTTTGTGGATCATGTGATTCTCTAGAAGTTGATTCTAGTGCTTTATGTGTGACCAAGTCTTTTTGAATACTCATCGTTTGGAGAAAAAAAATTGAGTTAGTGGTATAAATCTATTTAAGGATTAAAACTACTTATAAATTATGTATATCTCTTTACGTTCTTAGTCAATATCTTAAATTAATTTCTCAAAGTTATGAAATGGAACTTAAAACAAAAAAAATGTTGTCTTTTTACTTTTCCTTCTAGGAATCTAATGACTGTTTATCCCTTCACAAGATTGTGGTTTTCTTGTTGTTAACTTTCTCATGATCATGTATTCTATCACACTTCATCAGAACTTGAAACTTACATTATCTTCCATATCCACATTTTCATACATGAAATCCTAGTATGGGTTATCTTAGTAGTCCTTTTTTACTTCTCTTTCTTTGTTTTAAAGTAATAGTTTTATTGACACTTTTTCTAATGTGGGACATTCAATGACATTCCCAAGACCAATTTTAAAATTGCAAGGATGCAATTTCCAAATGGTGGGAGAAATTTAACACCCCAAGATTTCATTGTAAGTAATTTTCTTTAATGTAATTCAATAGCTTGTGCTACACGCAACACTGAGTTTGAGCACACCACGACTTACCAAACTAGCTGTTCAAAAAGCATTTATGAATATTATTATCTAAATTTTGAATTTTATATAATCCATATAATTTAATAAACAATACTATTTGTTTCCAAGGCATAATATAAGAACAAGTTTATTCTTTTTTAAAGAAAATAAGTATTTTAAAAAAATGCGATTTTAACACCTTTTAAGAGAGAACCCTTTTTAAAACCAATATTTGACACTTTTATACATTCAATTAAATTTATTTAAATTGTTCTTTAGAATCGGGACATAAAATTTTATTTTGGATAAATTTTTGTTACATTTTTTATAACATTCATATTTTGATTAATTGTAAAAAATACTAAATTTTAATTGAAAACACCATTATCAATCAAAATAATTTATACTATTAAATTATTCATATGAATGTTTTGGATGAATAATAAGATTATATTTTTATATAAAAATACAATGTAGGTCATTTTATGTAATTTCACATTTAAATTTTATATAAACACATTTCAATCTTTTGATAGTTTTTACTTTATAAAATCCCAGTTTTTCGTTATGAAAACGAGAATTAATTTAAAATAAATTAAGGCTAAATATATGTTTTTCATTTAGTAAAATTGAATTCATTTTTGAATTTGGAATATATAAATTATCTTAGGGTGAATTTTGGATAATTTTCTGAAAGCTTTTATTTGTGATGAATAGTGAAAAACACTTCATTATTGTCTAAAAGCTGTATGTTTATCTAAATAATTATTTATTTAATTTAAATTAATTTCAATTCAATATATATATAATAACTATATAATTTTAATGTAATTATTTGAATTCATTTTATAATAAAATTATATATATAATTTTTTTTTGAACTTTTTACCGTCTTTTACCCACCTTCTATGTGCATTTGAAAATTTGCATAAAACAAAATTTTACCATTTCTGTGGGTTGAATTTCAAAAACCTGAGAGACAAGACTGACATCAGTAAGTAAAATGTGGTTCAATAATATGATAATAATTTTTATTGAATAGTGACTTTTGACTTTTATTTACCACGGTTAAAAGTAAATAGGGTTATTAAGGGTAAATATGATATTTTAATAACCCTAATACATTTTCTAATATTGTTGGAAAAGTGTAATTCAACCAAAAATATCCTTATAAATAAAATATGATCCTATTTGGTCTACTTGGATTAGATTAGGACATTTATTATTATTATATAGAAAAAGAATTTAAAGAGATAAATTCAAAGTATAATAACTAAGACATATTTAATATAGGGTTACACACAATATAAATTATACTATAAATTTTCATTAGAAATATAAAAATATTTCTTAAATAATAGTATTTTATTTATAATTTTTAGACATTAAATACATTAATTTATTTATGACACACTGATGATGCAGTAATTACCTTATTAATGAAATATTAAAATAATTGATATTATAAATATCTGAATAAATGTAAATTGAGACTTCTGATAAATTACACAAATTTTATAGTTTAATATTACATGTTCATATTGTTTAAATAAATTTTATTTTAAGTGATAATGTTTTTATGGCTTTCAAAAAAAACTAATACACAATAGTGTCAAAATTGAAATAATTGAGTTTTTAAAAGAAAAAGAAGATTACTAATTGATATAATATTCCTAAACATCTAACGATCAGAAAAAGGACTTAGATAAGATTATATATATTAATAATTAACCACATGGGGTTTTTTGCTAGTTATTGTAATTTTATTAACCATATAATAAAAAAATAAAGAATCATGTTAAATGTCAAACTATTTAACTATGAGTTAAATAAAAAATATAAGGTTAATATGGTGACCTTAACCTGTCTAAAACCTATTGGTTGGGAGGTTTTCGAGTCATATCCACCTTATCCTCGAAATAAATCATTTTCGATCCATTATAAACCATAAATGGTTTTATTATAAAATAATATTTCAAGCATTTTCTAAAGTGACACTCACCTCTCTTATAAAAGGGCACTTCCCCTTATCTTTATTTGACATCTCCATATCCATTTTAATCATCCAAAACCTACCAAATACCTTCAAAAATTCCATCACATAAACCAAGAGTCCTTAATTTGGTCATAAATCCAACCTAAGGAGCCCTTTTGATCAACTAAAAAGGAAGCTCTTGAAGAAAAGGAAATAATTTAACCAACCACTTTCAAGTTCTTTTCTTCTTCCACATCCTCTTTATTTGTTTATTCCATACCAAAATAATAAACCTAGTACCTCCTAAATACTGTGATTTTATTATAAATATTTTACAACCATATTTTTTATTCTATCCATCCAATAAATTTCAAAGTCCCCATACGTGCATATGTAAGGCTTACCCTCTCCAAGTCGTGGTGTAGTTTGTTATTTAAAAAAATCATTATTTGGATGGATATAATAATGAGTTTAACTGGTGTAAATAATAAATATAACATGTTAATGATTATTTATATAAGATATACCATCCAGTTATATACTATTTCACCATCAAAAGAATGATATTGTCTCTTCTGCATATGTATGACTAATCGTCTCCACTACGCGATGTGATGTCATTCCCCATCGTAACCACTCAATAATAATTTTCATTTGAATAAAAATACTGTTTAATGAATTGATATAATTATTGATATGAATAAAATACATTCTATCCATAAGAAAAATGACTTATATAACGAAACATATAAAGGAAAACAAATCTATTAACACCCAAAGCAATGATACAACTAAAATATTATTAAGAAAGCAATATAAGAAGATCATATATGATATCCTATTTATATATGTGGTTATTATATAATTTAATAATTATTATTTATATATTATACAGGAGGTTAACGTACCCTCTAAAAAAAGTAAATGGTAATTGGTTTCTTATTTCACTTTTAATTTTGTGAGTTTTCCATTGTTCGCCACTTATTTATTACATGTGATTATTTGATTAGTAGAATATCCATGTGAATAAAAAATGGAATTATTTGATTTATATTTGAAAAAATATGCTAAAATTTAATTTCAAAAGGCTAATTTTTTATTATTATACATTTCCTTAAATTTTTATACTTATTTTTTAATTTTTCTGCTATATTGTAATCCTTACTGAGCATCTGAGCTCACTCCTTTCTACGATTAGTTTTTTCCAGGATGAGAAAAAATATATAGTAACTGTCCCTTAGGGATAGTTTATGGGATATGAATGTGGTCAATGGATACAACTTTTTTGTTGTTTTCCATTTTATAATGTAATGTAAAACATATGATTGTATCTTGTACTTCCATGGATACAAAACTGACCAGTCATTCGAGATTTCAGCCCTTGTGATCATGCCAATGTTATGTAATAATGCAACAACTATAGGTATCTAGTATTGGGGCTTTACACAAATTATATAATCATTGTTCAAGTAGGTACCCTTAGACTTCACCGCATTGGACATCCATGGTCTCAACCTTGATTTCTTTGATTATAAAAAAAATAATTGTGATATTTATTTATTTTTATATAAAAAAAATATTTATATTTATTGAATATTGTGATGTTTTTATCATATTAAATATCTAATATTGAAATTACAAGTCTTATTAGAAAATTATTTAAACTATATAAAAAGGACTTTTTATAATTTATCTATATGGCATTAAATAATATAAACCATATAATATTTAGATTATGTAAATTGTTTAAAAAATTGATTTTAAATGTAAAATGTTTTTTCATTTCACATAATATCATATATTTAAGTAAAATTTAAAAAAGGGTGATTATATGAAGGATAAGATATGAGATGTAATTTATAAATTTAATATTACTCCTTTAATTATAAATGGATCATAAATTCTTTTTCACAAGATTAAATATATAAATTGATCAATTATATAATTTATTTATTTAACTATTCATAAATATAATTATTATCGTATAAATGGATGTATACATTAAGTTAATTTATTAGCCATATTTTATAAATTTTTAAACATGTATCAAAGTAGTTACATGATTGGTATGATAATTAATTTAGGTTCTTTATACAACAACTATGTCTTATTCAAGGAAATTATCATTAATATTGTAGTATAAATGATTTATAAATATTAGGTGTCAGTTTTATAATGTATTAAATATATTTCATAACTAATTAATCCTAAGAAAGAGGTAACTTGGGTTAGAGTACTCACTATCATATATGTTTAGGACTGGAATTATTTGTTAGAGGATTTTTATTTTTCACTCCAATCATAAGTTTTTTATGTATTTTTTATTTCATATTATTATAATAATTTACATTAATTGGATTAATATGCCTTATTCTTGATAATAATTTGGATATATATAGAAATTTTTCAATTCTATGATTATTTATTAACCTATTCATTGAGGTGTGAAAAGTGATATCCATTAATATGGTTTAAAAATATTGATTTGTTGGAAGGAATATGTTTCAAAAATAAATCCATAAAAACATTCAAATATATGATGGTAATACATGATAAAATATACGGAGAAAAAATTATAACTAAATATTTTATTTCTTTTATTTCTACTGAAGTGAACACTATTCAATAAATTAATTATTCATCTTAGTAGGTCAATCTAGATGAATTTTCTCTATGATAATCATATTTAGTGAAAAAATTTAATGAGGATGCCCTAAGAGATATTTGTATAATTTCTAGAATTTTTTAGGATACATGTATATGGGGAATCCTATAATTTAAGAATCCTAAGGAATGATGCTGATTTTTTCCACATGATTGATTGGGAATTTTTTTTTCTACTCAACAATTGTATAGTTAGATGTAAAATGATTGAAATAATGACCCATAAAATATTTATGTGGTGAGAGTAATACCAATGTACTACCATATATTATTAAAATATATATATTTACTTATTAATTGATATTATTAATTTTAAAATCTTCCATTACTTTGGCGGGAGAAAAATTCATAATTGTTTTATTAAAATAATGTAATAAAATAATAATAATTTTAAAAAATTTGTTATTTAAAAATAAAATCAACATAATTAAATAATAACATTGAATTTGGCCTTTAAAAGGGTATTTTACCATATAAAACATTTAAAAATATTATAAAACATAATAATTTTCCTCATTAATGATGAAATTATATCTATTATTGAAAGAAATTCCATCAACACCAAAAATGAATCAGGTTTAAAAATTCAATATATATGTTTATGAGAAGCATAAAATGATTTTTAATTGTTAAAAATTTATTAAATTCATGGTGAATGAATAAATTTTAGTCACTTCTTGTATACTCATAATTATTTGGTCACTTAATTATATGGAGAGACTGTATGTTTCCATTAATGCTTATGATGAATATAAATTTTATTATATTATCTTCATAGGAAATTATCTAATAATATGATTGTATTCTGGAAAATTTTACACTATATTAACAAATATTTTTTATAGTTGGATTGAGAATATGATCTCCATGTTATTGTGATATGTAAATTGCAATGTTGATAAAATTCCAAACAATAGGATTAATGGAATGTCCAACTATGTTTCTTTACATAGCCAACTAGTGTCTTCATCTAAAAATTTTGTCATCAAAAGTCATTGAATCACATTAATGGTTTCATGAAGATATATAAATGATAATATATATAATTTATGGTTCCTAGAGTTTTTATTAAATTGTAATAAAATTGTTATTGAATCTTCAATTTTGATAGAATGAAATTTATCAAACCCCAATTCTTGTAAATAAATAATGTGTGATGTTGTGACATATTGAGTATGTGATTAGATAATTTTATTATAATGAATGAAATGATAAAAAAATATGTTATATAAAAAATATGTTATATATCAAATATGTTAAATATAATTAGATTATAAATAGTATTATTTAAAATGATAAAGTGAATCATTACATAATCATAGATAAAAAAATATTATAATGGATATTTATTAAAAAATTATTGATTTTATCACACCACCCTTTGACAGAATATTATAATGAATAATAATCATTTAAGAATAATACTATAAATAAATAAAAATATATATATAATTAATATTCCCACTAATATAAATAAGTCTTATTGTCCAATATAGAATTATTCTTTTAGCATAACATGAAATTAAAATGAGAATATTCTTTCTAAGAGGTTAGTGGATTTATATATGGGCATTGAAAAGAAGAATTTAAATAAAACCAGATTAAAATAGTCCAACATGAAGTGAGTTTCACATTATAGGATGTGTTTATAAGTAAATAATTGAAATAGTGACATGAGATACTAAAAAATTTCATGGGATTTGTTTTAAAAAAAGAGGTTAAATGAATGAGGTCGATGTGGTATTTTTAAAAGATATTGGGATAATGATAGTTATTAACATAATAACACATGATGTTATCAAATAATTTTTTTAATACTATGTTCAAATAGATAATAATTAGAAATATGATTAATAAGTCTATCCATTAGTCAAACTGGGTTACATAATACTTGTCAATCAATAATGTTTTTAGATGGAGGGTATTATTAGATGATCAAGTAGTGTTCTATGATTGAATAGAGTGTATAGTTAGGATAAAAATAAGTTAAATATTTTTAGAGTATAAAACATATCATGTAATATAAAATATAGTCAATACGTTCTCAAATATTCTTTTTGGTTTTATAAAATCATGCTTTGAAATGATAATTGACAACTTATTGTATGGTATTAAGTTATCCTGCAAAATGTTTCATCAAGGAGTATTTTTGGTTTTAAAATAGTTTTATTATTGATACAAGCCATATTATTGTATTGAGAAATAAAATATTCTCATGTTGTAAAAAATGAGATTTACAACTATATAAATAATGATGTATATGAACTGGAGTGTTTTACACATTTTATTTTGTCTAATTATAGTGCATGGTTCATATTTGTATTTCCAAATATTTTAGGATGGTGAGATACTTAAAATGTAAACCTTTTTAATTTGATATTATTCCTATGAAATACAGGATATTCAAATAATTATGTGTCTTTTGGTATGTAGTATATGATTTCTTTGATTGGAGTTTAGCGAAAATCAGTTTTTTTCCTCTCATATGGTCAGCGTCATATATGTGTCACTAATTTAGATATAATAATGATTTTTATTTCTATACAACAATTATACATATGATGTGATTATTTATAATGTCATGGAAATATGCTGTGGACATTGATAATGGTGAAAAGAAAGTGATGTATTTATAGAACTATATAGTCTATATTGTAATTACCCTAACTCTAGTAACACAGAGTCAACTTCTACTTATTAACGTTGAAATATTATAAAATTAATCACATCCCAATGAACCAAATATTATAGTTTTCTTGGAAAATATACACTTATATGATTTCAACATTACATTTGAATAAAAATATTACATTTTTTTTTGATAATATCATTAATCCCACTTGAAAGTCATTGAATATAATTCATAGTACACTTCCTAGACTCCACGAAATGCTCAATAATGGTCACATATATGGAATAGATCATGATTAAATAAATAATTATCATAAGAAATAATCAATATGTAATTATAAATATATTAAGATACTTTTAATTTATTTAATAACATAAATATCATGATTATATAAGTCTAATAAATATGGAGAAATAATCAACTAGAAAAAGGTTCCCTTTAATCAATATTATGGTATCTAAATTCATAAAAATATAATACCATTATTAAAATATCATCGATATTTATAAATGAATTCATAATGAAAGAATATATTAATTACTGGACCTCATGATCTAATTCATCATGATAATTCTACTATAAATACATTTTATAAGAGGGTTTACAACTGGTGGGTAATTACATAGTAAGAACCCATTTTACAAATCCAAGTTGAATGATTTTTCTCATTGTAAAACCAATCTATCAATGGTATATCTATAAAATCCCCTGAATATGAATTTATGAAACATTCCTCATATATTTAATAATCTATAAAATTCATGAAAAGTGTTCATTATTACCAATTTTCATTAGTGAGTTAGAAATAGGAGTGAAAAATAATTTCCTAACTCAATCATATAATGTTAGATGTAAAATAGCGTAAGTCGAAATGATATAAAATATATGTAATAAGTATATCATTTAAAATAACCTAATGAATTTTAGATAATTTAATTTAAAATTATTTTCATAATATTTATATTTAAAGGAAATTTCAATGATTAATTTTTTTAATAATGATACTTTCAATAATTTCCCATAAAAAATGAACTTAAACCATATAGAGAAATAATAATAATTTTTTCAATATAATATATCTTCAGTGGATTATATGTACAATAAAGGTTTGATTTCTTTAATAAATAGATATTAAATAAAAATTTAATTTAAAACCTTCTTGTGGAAAATAACATTTTCATTTTTTAAAATTTTTAACTAAATGTTCAAAATTTAATTTGAAAATAATTTTCGTTAAAAATAATATTTCAAACATATTATAGAATAATTAAAACATTGAGAGGTCATTAGAGATAGAAAATAAGTACATATTGTACAACATAAAATAATTATTCTTTTTATATTTTCTAAAAATTCTAAATAGATATTTTTTTGAAAAATAAATGAATATTTCATTCCAATTTTTTTAAAAGTAAATCATGGGTAAAAATGACTTTATAATTATCCTAGAGAATGTTAACAACATTTTTGAAATAATTTTTAGAAAATAATCTTTTTTCAGGAAAAAGCATCATAGAATAAAGATAGAAATGATGTTGGATTATGTTAAAAATAGATTCCAAAATGGTTTTAAGGTCTAAATTGGGTAAAATAGAACTATTACATGAAAAATTAATTAATAACAATAGGATAACAAAATTAAATTGGTTGAAATGATAATGATACAATAATTTATATTAATGGAAATTTATGTATAAAAGTCCTAATTAAAATGTGATTATAAAATAAACCTTTGCACATATCATAATATTTATGGAAGAATTAATCATTGAAATAAATATGTCTCTAAATTTTAATCTTCATAATAAATGTCGATATACATAAAAATATATTTAAAAGTGATTATAAGAATAATCAAAAAATTTCAAAAACAATAATGAAGTAATATGATCCAATGAGAAAAACTATATATAAAATTCATTACCAATTGGTAATTATCATGATGGATCCCCATAGAAAAAAATAAATCAATATAAAACATACACATCAATGAGATATGATGTTTTCATGAAATTACATAAAAATGGGTAGTATATACACCATATAACAAAAATTAGGTGAATAAAATAACAATATTACTCAATAAAGTGATATTTATACTAGTTCACATACAATGATCGCAATTGTTACATCCTAACCAAGGTGCCACAAACCGATACACTGATCTTGTTGGTTATTTGACCACAATCACTCCTCCCCATATGCCAGAGGTTGAAGACATGAAGCCATGATGAAATATCGATCATTGGGAGACTGTAAACTCTTTATCAACGTATATAAATTAAAAAATTAAAAAAGAATAAACAAATGGTATGTCCAATAAAAAATCAAACTAGTACCACATAATGAACAAAAGAGTAAAAAAATTATAAAAAACTAGTGTGTAGAAATATCATTCCTAATAGATGTCAATTTTCGTTATGAAATACCCAAAATAAATAGACATTGAAAACTCCCAAATGGGTAATTAATCACATCTTCTTCCTTAATCATATTTTTATCCCAAATAATCCACCTGACATAGGGCCTCTTCATTTTTCCAATTATTTAAATATGATATCTATTTGGGTACAAATCATGCATCCTGGGTAGGTTGTTAGTACAACTCAATAGGTCACCACCAAATTTATCGAAAAAATATCCAATAAATAACAATGTATAGAATTGTATAAAAAATAAATTTCCAGTAATAAAGTTAAAAAAATACTTTTATTCAATTACTATTTAATTAACCACATAATCCCCTAGGATCCTAGGGATTACCAAATCACAAAACCCTCTTCATCCCATGCTATTGTCTGAACTATATCACATTTTCGATGCACAATTTGTTATTACAAATGGGATTTCATTATCCATTTCATTTCTGTTCATTTTTATGACCAATTGGTACTATAGTCCAATGCCACCATTTTGGACCTTGATATCCATTCCAATAACCCCTTTGGTATTTTGATGCATCATTCTGTGACCCAAAATTCATTTATCAAAATAATAACACTAGTTGGATTTTAATGAAATACTTTGTTCCCCACACGAATTTCTCACTAGGGGATATAAAAATAGCAATCCATGACTCAAACATGAATATCAATTTCTTACTACTGACTTTTCAAGGATAATTCCATGTCCCCAAAATTTTTATCATATATATCATAATATAACATATATCACATCAATCATGGTTAATCTACCTTAACCCTATTGTTATAATTTCATAAAAATCAAGGACATTCCAACCATCTCATAATTCCAATAGAAAATTATTTACCAAACACTTTAATTGACCAATAACATAATACATTAATTAATTCAGCAATTAATTACTCCAAATTCTTCATTTATAACCTCCAACCAATTAATTAAGCATTTAATTAATTCATTCCCCCAATCACAAAAATGAACAAATTAACTCCCCAACTAATTAATCCAATTTGACCAATTACACAATCTTAGAAATTCCCATTACAATCTTTAAAAACTAAATAATTCTGTTCAACTAATTACATAATCTAAACAAAATATTAATTAGTCCATAAATTAATTAATTAAATTCAACCAAGATTATAATATAAAAAATAAAATAATTAACTAATCCAATTCTTCATTCCCAATATCCCATTAATTAGTTCTCCAATTAAATAATCTATATAAAAAATAAAATTACATAATTTATTAAAAATCAAGATCACATAGAAATTAATTCAAATCAAATCAATTATCAATGAAATATTACATCATGTATGTTTTAAATTCAAAATTATATACACATAAATAAATCAATCCTATTAAATTTTAAATTAGAACAATTATCTCATGTACATTGAAAAATAACCACCCAATGGAAACCCCGATTTCGAAGCAGAACAACCATGATCATAAAGAAGAATGTGATCTAGTTATAAAACGATGATCCACGATCAAACTGATTGGATATATAAAAAACTATATCTAGATCAATCGCAAATAGATGAAAACATACCTAATTTTTATGAAAAAAATATAGGATATTGGGAGAAAATAATTGGTATGAAAATATCATATTAATAGAGGATTAGATCTCCAACCTGGGCTTCGATTAAAAAATAATAGAGGTTTGATGGCATATGAATCCATTTGGGAGACACCAATAAATGATTTAAAAAAATTTAAGATCAAGTTGGCATCAATTGATGGTTAATTCCAATGTATTAATCATTTTTAATCTAATTTTAAGTGGATTAAAATCTTCTATGTATGGCTTCCTACTCTGGGACCATGATTTCCCCTAACCGTGCTCCATAACTATTGACCTCACATAGGGGTGTGACATAGTTACATCTAATAGGGTACACATTTTGAAAAACTCTGTTCCATCCTTGAGAATCCCCTCTATTTGGGTTTACATGGTTTCTTGGGCTACACACATGGTTTAAGAAAATATGGCATCACAGAAGTCCCCAATTTTATAGAAAAAATCCACAAGAAAAAAACTAGAAAAAGTACTAAAATTAAAGAAAAATGTTCATATAAATGTGATTGAGACATCTCTAGAAAAGTTCGAGTTCTAATAATCTACCCACCATATATAAGGTCGTAGTTCCGCTATAAACCCAATAATCTCAATGATTTTAAGACAAAAATATCCGGCCGCGAGCCTATATATTTTCTCTTATCTCCAATGCTTCCTCTTGAACATGACCATGTTTCCATAATATATGAACTATTGATATGGTCTTTCCCCAAACCAATTTTTAAATACAATCGAACACATGAAATATATTCTAGTAAAAGGATGCATCAATCTCAATCTCATCATCAACCACATCGATAAAATGGTAATTTTCATAGTGATACTACAAAATTTGTAACATAGTAATAAAATCATTGAAAGAATCATACCTCTATAGAAGAGCAAATTAGTATACCACATGCCCCAATCTCTCCACAACCATAAATGGTCTAATAAACATGGGAACTGGTTTTACTTATATATGAATCCTATGGTGACGTAATATGAGATAAATTTGATAGAAAACAAGGTTACCCTCTGCAATATATAGGGGTTATCGACATCTATCATCATCAAACTTTTTTTACTCTGAGATATAGCCATACACTTACAAATTAGTTGAAATTTATTTGATGTATCATTCATGGGAATCAGTCACAAAAACATAGACTCATTAACCTCCTTTCCATCTTAGAGGTGATATACATGTCCTATAAAAAAATATCCACATATAGTGTCATCTTTATAGTTTTTTTATTGCAGTTGTTAAAGGTGAACTCTACCAAGTATGGGTACTACTACCAAGACCCACCATGAATCCCATGGTAACTCCATCCCACTTCCATTCAATAATGGGAAATGGATTTTTTAAACCAATATGTTGATGATTCTAGACCGTAATTTTATAATAGGTGTACCATTTTCTCGTGAACCATATTAAATCCTTTTTCATGCCTGACCACTAAAACCATCATCCTAGGTCATTGTACATTTTGGTAACAACTGGATTAATCACCCACTTCAAATCATGAATGTCAGGAATCATTTACCCCAGTATGCTCTTAGTAACAAAAAATTGATTCTTGACATAGGTGGTCTCATCCTCATCTATATTCAAATCTAGAGGTGTCTTCCCACCTTCAAGGATTTCACTTAAGGACAAAAATTATTCATCCTCATACAGTCTATCACTTAATTATCTCAAGATTTGAGACTCCACTAAAACTAATATGAGAGTCACGTGATTTTTTCTCTACTGAACCACTACATTAATCATAGACAGTATGTTTATCATCTTCTACTAAACATTGGAATCATAAATGCCTTGAGCCTGAGTTTTCGTAATCAAAGCATGAGCGACATTTTTTTTCTTCCTAGGAATATATTCTTGCTCAAAATAAAATGATTGTATATACTTAACGGTCCTCTATATTCGAAGATTAAAATCTCAATGTTAAAATATATACATTATTTTATGATGATGAATATATACAGTAAACAATTTTCAAAAAAGATAATGACACGAATATATAAATATATAAACTAATGCAGCTAACTCAAGGCCATGTGTAGGGTAATTCTGTTCGTGTGACCTCATCTTAGGAGATCCTTACACCCCAACTCGACCACCATGAACAAAACAATTTCCACAAAAATTCACAAAAACATCAATAAATATATTCTCATTGAACATAGGTATGACCCTGATTGGTGTCCTTGTCAAGCACTTATTCCACTCCTAGAATGAATTCTTACATGGCCCCAACTAATCGATCATTATCCTGATATTTGTTAAGACTAAATGTGGTGTGGTCAAATGGGAAAGTTCATAGATTTTCCACAAATAATATCCTTCTAATCCCAAAAATAAATGAATATCAAAAACCTTTTTGGGATTCTCTTAAGAAAACTCTTCCTAAAAATTCTCTGGGTCCATTAACACACATTAATACAAGATGATGTGTCCAACGAAATGTACATGATCAATCCCAAACTGACTCAAAGATCATTTAGCGTATTGCTGATGCTCTATTAGTGTACACATGATGATTTAAATATGTAGTAAATGATCAAAATAATTCATACTATACACAAATATTTCGTCCAAAAATACAACAATAGAATAATCTAGGTACTGATGGAAGAATTTGTTCATCGTGGCCATAAAAACTTCTGTTGTGTTCCTCAACATGAACAACATCATGAAGAACTCATAAGTGACATACCTACATCTGAAAGTATTCATGTGTTTATCAAAAGTTAAAACTCAAAACTGATAGAACCTTAACATCAATTTAATCTTGTAGAAAACACATACTCCCCTCATTAGATCAAATAAGTCATCGATTTGTGGAAGAGGATATCAGTTCTTCATGGTCATCTGGATCAAATTTCCATAATCAACAATCAATCACAATGTATCATTGTCCATATTTGAATACTAGACTAGGGAACCCCAAGGTCACATACTCAGATAGAGAAATCCCTTATCTATTAACAACTCTTGCTGAGTATTGATCTGTTCAATTTTAATCAATGGTATTTCGTAAGGTGTAATATAAAATAAATCAGGCCCTTTCATGACCTAAAATGTAAATTATTTTTCTCTCTCAAGTGGTATCACAAAGTAGTCCTTAGGTAGAATATCCTAAAACTAGTCCACTAGGGGTGGAATGAAATCCTTCTTCACACCCTCATCATCTAGTAATAGATTCAAAACCTAGGTGGTATTCTCTCGTATTTTTTGGTGAACTGACCCACATGACCAACCATGATATCCCATTCTCCATGGTATACACAATTGGTACACTTAAGAGATTATAATTAACTCTCCTTAGGTAAAAATATATTACTAGATTAGTATACTACTTTCATATCCATACCCATTATTAGGATAAATATTTTCATGTTATGAATATAGAGATACCTACTGAAACGATACTCCATATCCTTAAGTGTACACCCCTTGCACAAACAAATGTCTCCCGACTATACACCCAATGGCATACTTATCATTATAAAACCTCTCTTGAACTCCACTGCCAGGATCAA
Source organism: Viscum album (assembly GCA_963277665.1). Classification (NCBI taxonomy): domain Eukaryota; kingdom Viridiplantae; phylum Streptophyta; class Magnoliopsida; order Santalales; family Viscaceae; genus Viscum; species Viscum album. The sequence goes on from OY728150.1 coordinate 1,850,588,914, forward strand.
ACTGTTATAAGTTGTGGATATAGAGAAGAAAGAGATGCGTTAGTATCATATAAAGCACTCAAATGTGTATAATCAACTAGAATATTATCTCTGACTATTGATGGTCTAACCTCACTATCCTCCAATATAGGCAGAACAACACGAAATTATCAAGACCATATTCCATGTAATGAAGTCTATGACCCCTAATTTGAACAAATATATTGATATAAAAATTCTTTTCTAGAATTACTTCATCCACTACCTCAACCACCATCGCATATAGAACTATAATTACCAGACTAGTATGGTGTATAAATCCCCATTCCCATATTCAGGTCTTTTCGGTCTAATCCTTTATTACTTTTCTATCATGGGTTCCCATAGAAGAACTATATATTTCCCATCCTTACGAAGCCTTGATAATATACTATCTGTTGGGGGAACTATCTATGGATGTGTCTTGACCTACCACAGTGGTGACTTATCTCTCAAACAATGTCCAATTTAACTGGGCATTCACCCTAGCTACTATTCATGGTATCACACTACATAACATTCTCGTAATGAGTATTCCTGCACAAAAAAGATGCAACTCCTCACCATCCAAAACAATCTAATATTAATTTACTAGAATCCTCCTTTAGGTTCCCCATAGAAATTAAAGCCTCATTTACCACATTTAGAATTTTCTTCAACATAAATATTTTCACATGGTATATAATTTCAAACTTAAACCCACATTAAAACCTCTAATATAAAGTATATTCTTCCCATAAAAATGATGGATAAAAAAATAAAAATTAAAATATTCCATCATAGTCTAATATATATATATACTCCCAAAAGTCAATCTTATGAACTCATATTATATATCTATCATGAGCATCATGGGATAAAAGGGATCTAATTGCATATCATGAAATTACATCAACTCCTAAATATCCATCTATCCATCCCATGTTTGGATTTACCACCACTTATTCACTTGACAACATAAAATATAATTATCCAACATATACCACAACTCAATAGATGTATCGAAACGGTCATGTGTACTCTAGACAGATTCAATCCAAAACCCAGCTTCCTTAGTTCCACCCTCTAAAGTGAAATTTATAGGGTGATGCAAATAAAAATCCAATTTCATGTATAAAATTATTTTTACAATCCTATCAGTTTACATTTCAATTAATAGTATAAAATTAGAAAATTTATCACCTAACTACTCTATAGATCATTTACTCGGCACTATCAGTGCCTCACGTTCCACCACTGGAGGCACATTTAGTGTCGTGTACTCCCATCATCCTATTAACAAGAATCATCGTGGAGGAAAATTTATACAATGAGAAAAACACATCATATACAAAATAAAACCACTTTAACACTTTTACATTAGAGGGGTTCAAAATATGGCAAAACAAGTCATTCCTCCAAACCTAGCCACATGGTAAACACCAAGCACTATCACTACCCTTAACCATATTACATCTAGGTCGTCAATAAGAATGGATAATATCATTCTCATTAAACATGTATCATTAGACTCCTAGTTATTCACATAATTAATCATTTCAATATTATACTTTCTATTAAGAACATATTTTAGGTTAATCAAAGAGGAGAAGAAACCATTTTTATTTCAACGATATACCCAGTGCATGCCTAAACTGATGCATGTCACAAAAATAATCCTGCATTACAAGGATTATGCATACATAATCAACTCTCCTGATGTATCAAGCCAATATTCAATTCTTAGAAAATATTTTAAATACTAACATCACACAAAAATTTCATCAACCGATGTGAAATAAAATTGAATGGTATTATGAAACATCAATAAAAACAATGCCACCCAAGGTACATGGTTTTAAACTTTGTTCATGGGTTATATAATCTCTTGAAAAAGATATTATCCAACTCCTAACTCATCATATTATCATTTCTACCATTCCTATATCGTAAGAAAAATTAATAGAAAATAAACTCACCCTGATAGCACTTTGTAACATCCTGAATCTAGTGCCCCACACATGTTTCCCTATACCTGTTGGTTACATGACCTCAGTAGCCCCACCTTGTACGCCATAGGTTTGCAACTAGTAGTGAGGGTTTAATATCCATCATATGGATACTATAGAGTATATCATTTTAGTTAAATAGATGATATAAATAATAATTTCCAAATTTTATAATCAGTCACCAAACCAATCTAGTATCACATGATGAAAAAAATTTGAAATACAATATCTTAGACTAAATAGTATATATTTCATGAAAAATTCATGTCATGTGTTAATACGGAATACCCAAAATAAATAAAGATAATGAAAACTCTAAAATGGGTCCCCAATAACACTTGGATCCCTCATCCCTGCTCTATCCCAACTCAACCATCTAACACATGACTTTTTCTATTTTGCTACCTTGAAAATATGAGGTTTGTTCATGTACCGATAAGGTAGCCCTGGTACGGTGTGACGTCAACTCATTAGTCCACCTCCAATAGTTTCTAAGACAATATAAATTAAATAACATTGTATCCAGTTGACTAAAGAAAAAATAAAAGTAATAATGTAAACAATTTACATTTATTCAATTACTATTCATTAAACCACATAAACCCTCAGCATCCTGAGGAATCCGAAATCACAATACATGCTTCAACCCATGATGGAGTCTATAAAAAATCACATATTCAATGTAAAATTCCATATAACTAATTGTATTTAATTATTCATTTAATTTCCATTCAATAGCATATAAAATTGTTACTAAATTCAAATTCTAGTATTTCGTACTGACACTGCCTTTCCTAATACCCCATGAGTAATGGAAGAAGCAATCGGTGGCCCATTACACGTTTATAAAGAAATCACATATGTGGTCGTTTGAAGAAAAAATCCATTCCCCACACTCGTTTATCATTTTTTTATTTTGAAGAAACATTCTATTTCCCACACATGAATATTATATTATGAATTTTACATTTTGATGCAAAAATCCATGCTACACACATGAATACCACATATAACACAATATCAAATATATAACATCAATCGATGTTAATCAATAATAACCATCCTGCCACAATTTACTGAACATTGACATTAGTATAACCATCACATAATTCCTATTGTAAAATAATTCTTAAACTCATTACTTGACCAATCGGAAAATCCATTAATTAATTCAACAATTTATCTAATTCAAAAAATTTCATAATCACAATAATTCCCAATATTCAATTCACTCAATTACATAATCTATAAAATCTATTAATTATTTAAAAATTTAACCAATTAAATTGAACTAATTTCATAATATCAACAATATATTAATAACATAAAAAATAAATTCATCAAAATCCATGATCCCTATATCATATTGGTTAACTATCCAATTAATTAATCCAATTTCCCAATTTCAATTAACCTAATTTAAAATAAATCATGATTTAAATGGAAATAAAATAAAATAAATTCAATTATCAATGCAATTTCCAAATAATGGAAAAAAAATTCACATTTACATACACATAATTATTTCGAGACTATGGGATTATAATTTATACCACATACCTTAGGAATATTGTCAAATGATCACCCAACTAAAAAACCTTATTTAAAGAAAAAAACATGGACCCAACAATAAACATGATCTAGATATAAAACCTAGATCCAAGATAAAATAGATTATATATATCAAAAAAATATCTAGATCCCTCAAAAATAGAGGAAAATATTCCTTCATGTTATGAGAGAATGATGAGGGGAGAGTGAAAATAATCTTGATGGGAATATCATACCAGGAGAAGTGAAATACATCAATATAGGATTTTACATGCAATGAATGAAGGTTTTTAGGCCTTATAATCTATTTGGGAGGATCCAAAAATGTGAGAAATAACATAGGACTGAGTTGGGGTATATTTAGGATGAATTTCATTGGTTACAGTATTTTTAATCTAAATTTTGTGGGATTAAAATCTTGTATGACCATTTTCCTACTTGAAGCACATAGTTTCCCCCAAACTTACACCCTAACCATAATCCTCAACTATGTGTGTCATATGATTACCCCTAAGAAGGAGCACTATAGGAAAAACTGTGCACCAACTGTCTAAACCCCCTCTGTTTGGATTCACATGGTTTTCTATGATGGGAACATGGTTTGGTAAAACCATGTACCTACCACAAAAAGACCATATTCCTTCGTAAACTCTCCATTTTCAACCAAAATCATTCCCCATGATTAATACTAAACGAAAATAAATCAAACAATGCAATAGATTACCTATAAATGTGTATGATACATATCATGAAAATGTCACGTTCTTACAATAATGATGAATTGAAAATTAACTGAGGAATTGATTATGTGTATCAATTGTAAATCCTTATAAAAAAGTTCAAATTAAACATAAGAAAAAAAATTCACTACACACATAATATTAGAATATTAAATACAATATATAAGTAATATAACATAATGAAAATATATTGAGTTATGAAATTCTTTACCATGTTGTAATTATATATTAAAATCCTCGTGGATTAAATGAATAAATTTTAATGATAAAATACCATTACATGTGGATAATTTCTGATATTACATGTCAAATGGTTTTTATGTACACCATTTAAAATTAATGAGGTTTCCAATAATAAAATATGCCTCAATGTGGGGAAATTGAGATGAATTACTTTACCAGATTCTTCCTTTGGGATTAACGTGTGACCCTCCTATCACATTTTATCACCTAGTTTAAAATAATATTGAATTATTTTAATTGTCTCGACTGTTAATTGCTTTATTTTCTCAAGCGTGATTTGTCATGAACATTATAGATCATTGGAATAAGATATAGTCACATCATCTCCAAAAAAATATTAATGTTCTAAATATCATATCCAATCATTATACATTTTTTTATAAAAATTATTGATGGTTGTACTAGGAAAATGAATCGCTCTACTTCATCGAGATGGTAGGTCATGTTTACACAAAACCAGTGATATTCTTCCATTAATGTGTGTAATGTTATTTAAGTGGGTGATAAATTAATTATAAGTAATAAATACCATTTCATATATATCCCAAATATTTATTAAATATCTCCTTATTAATTATCATTTAATGTGTAATTGGAAAATTAATCACATGGATTTGTGTGGTGGTAGTCCGCTGTAGAGATGAGAGACCTTATTGTACATTAAACGGTACAAAATATAATAATTTATATATTATATTATAATACCATAAGTTTGATAATATAAAAATTATAATATAATAATTTTATATACATCATTATATCTATAATTTAAAGTCTTATATCGAAATTAAATTACATCTGTTTGAGAGGTGGTAGTCCACCTTACACATGATTGATGGTTTTTCATCACATTTTATATAAGAGGTTATGAACATACATCAAGAAAAAAATATAACAAAATTGTAATGTATGTAAGATACTTATTATATAATAGAATCATTTTTTAATAAAATGTCTATGATGTTGAATAAGAAACCAAAAAAACCCCATTTAGGAACATTACATATTCTTTGAGAAAAATTTTGTATGCTTTCAACAAATTCCTTCCCAGGTTGGATATTTAGTAAAAACAAGTGATATAGTATTTTTAGATTGAATTGATGAATTTATTTTTTTGAGGAATGGATGAACCAAATGGATTTGTAATAATTTTTTAGGGAGGAGACTAGGTGGCATTTTAAAAGTTGAAGAGATGACACACAAGGATTTTGTTTAAAAAAATCAATAATAGCAATTTTTTGTATTTCCAAAAGACTCCAAAAAATACATCATAGAAACAAACATTTTATATGGTCTATCTATTTATATAAAATTTGATTTTGATAAGATTTTTGTTAAATTTCACCACTATATTGTAAGTTTAACCCTATGTAAAACATTTTTTATATTCACAACTGCAATTAATTTTTACTCCATTTACTATTAATAATAGAAAATATAAAGTTGAAATTATTAGATAATATAAATTATGATGATATAAAATATTTAATATGTTTTTTCAAATTAAATTAACAGATTTGGCAGAATATAATTTAAAATTATAATCGTGAACATGATGAAAAAGAGGGTTTCAAAAGATATCTTCCCATAAATATTGAAGGTATTGATATCAAAATTAAATAATAAATTCATTTAAAGGACCAAAATAAAATAAAATATAATTTAATTTAACTAATTTTAGTTTTAATAAATTTTAAAATATAATTTATCATTGTCAATTATTTTAAAAAAAAGTAGTTCTTAATATATATCGATGTTTTTCTCAATTCATCAAAAAATAAAACAATTATGAAAAATATAAAAACATAACCCAAAGCTAGTTTAGAAAAGAATATTTCAAAAATTAATATTAATTCATAAAATAAACATTAAAAAGTGGGAAAAATATAATTTCAAATAATGTGTGTTAAGAGAATCTAAAGAACTATTTTAAAAAAGATATATTTTTTTGCAGAAAAATTACGTTCAAAAGGTTATAATTTTTATTAATAGAAAATAGATTACCAATAAAGTTATGTGAAACATATATATTCATAAATTAGTTTTTCTTATTCATACTATCCAAATTAATGGGTTTATTGTATTGGTCACGTTTTAAATAATAAAATATTAATAGAATATTATGTACCATTTTAAATCACGGTTGCAGGTATATAATGAAATGAAGGAGATTAAATTTATTTAGGAACAAATTTATCATAATGTCTCGGGGTGTTAAATTTTATTTTAATATTTTTTATGTTTTATAGTCAATTGATCATGTTGTTCCAATATTAAAAATATCATGGTGTAACATTTTCTCCACCTTCAATGAATTGCATCCTCAGAATTTGAAATTTCACATGTAAATAAATATTTAGAAATTTGGAAGAGTTTTTTGTTGAAAACCAACATCATAAAAAGGTTAAATAAAAAAACCTCATAATAAGAGGGAATTTGAGATAAATAGTCAAATATAATAAAGAAAAACTATGTTTCTTTGTCAGATAACATTGGTGGATTATTAACATATGGACAAGGAAATATTTTGTAAATAATTTTAGAGAGTGATGTAGATAATTGCTAAAAATTAAGTTAATGGTCAAAGGAATGTTATGAACATAAAAAACATTAATTTATGATAATTTAAAAAACAATTTAATTCATATGATATAAATTGAAAAGGATAACATTTTTTTTGATCTTTTTCTTAATGTCCACGAATTATTTCACTGTATAAGAACGTAAGAAATATTTTTTACACGATCCATTTTTATTTCAGGAAAAAAATTCATCCTTGTGTTGTGATTCAATAAATTTTAATATCCTATCCTACTCCATGAAATAAATATAAAAAATGAGTCATTTTTATTAAAGCACAGAAATAATGTATTGATGTATCATAAGATCCATTAAAGGTTGTCAATTTTTCTTGTATGTCTCTAACTACTTTCTGAAACCAATATGTTTAACATAATTTATCCAATATAATACATTAATCTCTAAACCTAAATAGTAACACCATTTTCACAACATTAAAATTTATCCATCAAAACATTTATGTAAAAATAATGCAAATTAACTAGAACAACACATAAAAAATGGCAGTAGAGACACCCTTATATCCCTTGGATTGTAGGTTAAATCCACACAACCTCACTAGATGTGAATGGTTTTCAAACATAAAGAAAGATATCCTTATAACAAAAACAATATTAATATAATTTTTATAATGTTTACAAAGTGTAATAAACTATAACTTCCACTACCTTGATATAAGATAGACTACAATGGTTTTCAATGCCACTAATCTTATGCCCAAAAAATTTAAGGACATTATACATTAAATAACTTTTCCACCAAATCATATAGTAAACTAATTGGTTGAACTACAAAAATATGTTCCTTAAATATCATTAACATTGGTACACTTCTATCATATAGAAACCAAATTTTTTTTTACAGCTATTTACTATTGATCAATCAGGAACTCCCAAAACCATGAATGGATCCATAATTATTAAGTTAATCATGAAATAAATTCATTGAAATAGATCAAAATTCATAGATGTTCATGGTGTCTTATAACCAAAATACCTTTGGTTCCCATACATATATAATATAATTATGGAATACTGATCAATACATTACATTTTTATTTCAAAATATTTCCTTATATAGAAGAGTTATTCTTTAAAAGAGGGTATTGACTCTGATAATTCACAGGTCCCCCAAATTTAAGATAATAAACTATAAACATATCCCTATGATGAAATATTTCTGCATCAGTTACATTTTTTTCTTTCAATATAAATTAATTTCATTATGAAAATAATTTCCACTCATAAATCATTTTAGTGGACAATTGAGTTGATTTCCTTATTGTGTCTATCTAAATATCTAACATGATGTAAATAAATCCTTCAACACTCCACAGTCCCCACCACTCAATATCATAGAATTCAGCATTCATCTATTGATTGGTGAGGCCCATAATTTGTTAAGGGACAAGTTATTGATCATATTTTAGGATAAATGGTTACAAATGATCATGATATCATTCACACAAATCATCATCCCTTTTTTTCTCACTATCACCACATTTTCCATCATGTACAACTATAATTCTTTTTTCTTCATGTTCTATCCATTGACTAAGATAAGAAAATACAGTTCGAGAAACAATAATCATAGTGGAAAAACCATATATCATTTTATAGAATTTCTAATTCATGAAACCTTATTTTCAATCTAAGATAGATTATTATTAAACTAGTTCATTCAATTGAATCATCTATTCAAATCCTTTATAGTGTTTTCTAATGAAAATTTTAATTTTTCAAAGAAAATACCATCAGTGGGTCAAACCATGTACACGTTAAAAACCATTATCATGTTCTAGGAAATTTTTAAGTGAATACTAATAGTCCATTTTTGGTTTCATTACCCATAGGTATAACTATTCCTTAACATTATTCTTTTATAGTGTTCCAAACATGGATTAATTTCTATGAAAACAACATAATTTCAATCTTAACATAACATTAGTTTGTTATTATATTGTTATTATCAAATTATATCACTGGGTTATTCTCCCTAATCTCTATTTTCCTAAATCAATTTCGTAACGAATCTTCTAAACATACTACGATAGAAACTCTAAATACGAGAACCCTATAAGTTGGAATTGACCTCTACATTATTGGATAGTTATATGATATAAGTAATCAAATCACAACAGACCAAACTATTTAGTCGTTATGGTAAAATAGATAAATACATTACTCCCATATTACATTTGAATACAAAAATTACAGAATTTTCTTTAGATAATATCATCATTTCTTATAGAATACACTTTTCAATCATTTATATTACAACTCCTAGATTCATGGAAAAGTGAATAAATATTGGTGAGATAAAATGATCAGTAATGGTTATGTATACCAGATATTATTTTGAGTAATTATACATTTATTTGTAAGAAAAAATCAGTAGGTATTGATAAATATCAGAACACATATTCCATTTTATCTGTAAATAGATGATAATGATTAGATAAGGCATACTAAATATGATATAGTAAATAATTTATTACACATTACATTTAAAAAATAATAATAATGAAAGGCATCTAAATATTATATCATCGATAAAATCTCTTAGATAAAAAGAACTAAATTTCGGATGATGTAAATTATTATTAATTGGCCATTATGATCTCAAGATTCATTCCTATACTACGAATAACTTTCATATGATATGATAAAACCAATGGGTAGGTATACAATATAAAATAATTTAATTAAGGTTACCCAATGGTTTTGTTTCATAAGACTATTGATATATTGAGTAATATCTATAATTTTCCCCAACCCTATTTTCAGGTCATAATTATTAATCATTTATCAAATAATCGATTTAATTCCAGAAAAATATTCCGCATTAACAAATTTCTATATCAAGTAAGGAATATACAATAACAATATTACCGATGATCAATCATATTAAATTCAAATTATATTACCTTACATAGAAATGATATATGTTTTGTGGAATAAATATATCCATGAAAAATTACATTGACTTTTAAGAGAAATGTAATGTCCAATTATTAAAATAATGTTAATATATCAATAAAAAGTTAGTGATGAAAATAATTCACAAAGGATGATAATTTTAATACATTCCTAGGTCAATTTATTTGTAAACCATCAAGAAAAAATAGGATTAATGTTATCCATACAACATATCCCCAATGGATCATCTTTTTAAAAAAAATATTTGATGTCAGTGATAAATAAAAATATAAATAAATCAAGAATAAAAATCATAAAGAATATAAAATTTTTTACGTGAGTATTTTTTAACTAAAAGTTTCTAAAATATTATAAATATAATTTTATTTAAAAATATATTATGAAACATATAAATTATTATTTAAAACAATGAGTATTCATGATGGTGGGAAACTACGTAATATTTATTCACATTAAAATAATAATAATTTTCATATTTTTAGTAAAATAAAAATAATCCTTGAATGGAAGACAACATGATGATTTATTTCAATGTTTTTGTAAAAACCCATTCATGGGTTAAAAATAATTTTAAAATCATTTCAGTAATGTTAAAAATATTTTAAAAATATTTTTAATAATTAGGATTTTGGAAGAGAATGTATTTTCCACTGAAGAGAGAAATGATGTTATAATTTGTTCAAGACAGTTCCCAAAATAATTAAGTACAAAAGAAAATAATTTTGTATAATGAAATCATATATTCATAAATTACTAGAGAATAATAAAATTAAAGGGTTTTTTTAGTAAATTATCCAATAATATGCATCAATTTAAATTTAATGTCTATACAATCTAGATTTACATTAGATTTCAAAATAAACCCATATAAATATCATATAGTAGAATTGTGAACTAATAAATGAGTCAATTATGTGTTTAAAATAAAAATACATAAAAATAATTGAAATAAAAATAATTAATTCAATAGTTATAAAAAAATAAATGTAAAATTCAATTAATAAGTCATATAACCTAATGAAAAGAAATAAAATTATAAAATTTCTTATTACTTGTTAATTTTCAATTCAATTACTATTTGATGACATAAAATGATATTAAACATATAAAACCATGAAGAACTATATTTTCAGGATATTACAAGAAAATGGTAGTATGTACAACATATAAAATAATGATGGATCATAAAATTAAAATATGTCCAATTAATGGGTAATTGATACTACGTCCCTTACAATTATCATAATATTGAATTGTGAGGTAACAAATGAATACATTTTTGGTATAAAATTTAAATTGAAATAAAACAAGTGCAGATACATTGTAATAAAATACAATGTCATTACATGCATTATTTATAATATCAAATACCCTAAATAAGTAATATAACTCAATTAAAAGAAATTAAGTTGTAAAATTAATTACAACATGGTAACTATAAATTCAAATCCACATGTATTAAATAATTTTTATTTTAATATATAATACAACTATTTGTGGTGGATTCATTATATTACTTGTAAAAGTGGCAGTATGTAAAACATAAAAAACATGTTAGATAGAAATAAATAATATATACCTAATGAATGGAAATTGATACAATGTCGCTTACTACACACTTCTATTTAGTTGAAAGTAATTTATTATAATTTATAATGGTTTGAATAATGTTATTAATTTATAACATAACCATATTAAAAAATTTAATATCATATACGACCCTCTTATCAAATTTTACCACAAATTTGCTAATAATATTAATTATTTTCAAGGTTTCAGGTCTTAATTTCATTATTTTCTCATCCATGTTTTTACATGAATGATATAGTTTAAGAGTATATGTAATATTTTGAAAATATACTGAATTATATTAATGTTATAAATACCTTATTTAGTAAATATATGGGTTTTAATTATCATTATATAAAGTTATACATGGAAAATGAATCACATCTCTTCTTTCATATGGTATGTCATACATAGGGATGAGAAACAATATCATTCCATAAATTATTGAAAGGGTAAAGAAATTAGTGATAAATTAATATGTTTGAATTAATATAATTTCTTATATATTCATGAAATTTATCATAATTTTTTCCATGTAAACTTCATGTGAAAAACAAATCACGTCACTTCAAGAGGTGATAGTCTGCTGTACACACGAGTGACATTATCACATTTTAAATGGAATAGAATGTTATAAGGTTTATGTGGTTTTATAATTATTGATTTATAATAATATTCTTTATATCATATAACTGTTTGGAATCCATAATTTCATCCAAACATGAATGGTGGTGATGGGAAATGATTTATATCAGTCTCTGAGGTAGTAGACCACTGTACATATGATCGGAAGTTTGGTTTCCCATTTAATGGAAGAGTACATGTATATACAAAATTATATTAATATAATAAAATAAATGTGTATATAAGACAATGATGTTATTATCTAATCATTTTATATGTATTTATTAAATAGGTGGATGATAAAAAGTAGAAAAAACTCATCTTTGAAGTTTACATCTTCTTCAGACAGCTTTTTTATGTATGAACAAAATGCCTTTGTCTGTTGTAATTATGATCAATGAATGGGTTATAGGATGTTACGAGTCTATTAATGATATTATTTTGGAAGGTATTGGATTAATAAAATTAAATTTGTTTTATGGAGTGGGAATGATATTGGGTGGCCCTTTATAAGTGTGGGAGAGGACACACCAAGATTTTTTGAAAATAGACAATTCCACTAATGTTTTTGTCATGCCAGAAGAATAAAAAATGATCCTTATAAAACTACAGGTGTTATATGGTAGATATATATCCATGAAAATGGTGTTTTTATATATTTTATGTCATTCGAGCACTTAAATATTATGATTATCCCTCAGTAAGTCAATTTTTACCATAACCGTGGTAATTAGTTTTTACTACTTTTACTATTAATAATAGTCAGAACCTAAGTTGAAATTATCAGATAAAATAGATAATTATTCTTCCAAATATTGTATTAATTGTTCCTCATTAAAATAAAATATTTTTTTAAATATTGATAAAAACTATACCCACATACACGATGAAAACAAGGGTTTCCAAAGAGAAACATGACATGATCCTAGTAGGATTAAATAGAAAATTTCAATATGGAATTGATTATAATAACCTCAATTAGTATAAATCTTTTTTAATTTTACTAATTTCAAAATAAAAAAATTAATTCAAAATTTATCCATATAATTTATTTAAAAAAATGTAGTTTTATTAAAAAAAATTAAGTTTCACTATTCAAAAAAATGAAACATTTTAGAAAAATAAAAAATCACCCTAATGAAATTTTGATAATATTATTTATAAAATTATTTTCATTTCATATTGTATTTAATGATCATAGAAAATTTTTAAATGATGTAATCATAGCATGAATAAACAACCTTTTTGTAAAAAAATATTTTTTTAAAAATAAACATTTCCATTTCATTCAATTGTTTTTTTTTCTATTTTTATCTATTATAAATATATATAAAATTAAAATGTGAATAAAATATATTTTAATTAATTACTTAGTCTTATTCATACACGAAAAATTTATGACTTGTTTATCATGGCCACATTTTAAATAATAATATTTTAATTGTGCATTGTGTTTTGGTTAAAAATTGAGTTTCATCAATCACATTATCTCAAACAGAAATAATTTGTTTAAAAATAAACATATCATAATGTATTTCAATGTTTCATTATCTTATAATGTTAGTGTTCAATGCCATATACTCTATCAAACATAATGATATTCTTTAAAAATCTCAATGTGTTTCATATATTCTGGGAATCAGGGATATATGAGGTGGATATATGAGAATGATATAGTCTGTGTCCCCTGATAACACAATGTCTTGAAAAAATATATCATTTGAAAATGTATGATTGAAATAATGAACTCGGTTCTTATCGGCATAATAAAACCATGGTTTTATGGAGGTCATTCTATATCCCCGTGTTACTAGATTATAACAGATTCTATTCAAGAAACAACTATTTTCTTACATTTAAGAATTTGGAAATTTATATCTGTTATCAATGATATATATAATAGTGGAGATAGACTATGTAGTTTACTGAGTGGGGATTCATAAAGATACACTAATATTTTTAATTGATTATTAGAATGGATCTCTATATGTTAATTCTCAAGTTATTATGTACGTTGTAATAAAATTTATTGTTTTCCAAACTTGGTTTTGAAATATTTAAAAGATTTTTTATTGTTTTTCCATGGTTTATTATATATGATATGATATACAGTTAAATGGAACATTGTCAATAATTTGTTAAAAATTGTTTTCGGTTGATTATGATAATCCATAAATCCATAAAATAGAATATATTTTTTGGAAATTATATTTTATATGGTAAGATATACTATATATCATTATTTTTATTATACATCGAAGAACTATAGTATTAGATGGTGTAAACATATCCCATTTCATCCTGATATTACTGTGGATTGTATTTTTCACTAAAATGAATATATACCAAGTATAATACATAAAAAACTAACTTTTCACCCGTATGAAATGTTTCACATAAGATAAATAAATAAATAACTTCAAAATATAATTTAACGCAATCAAAATATCACAAATATTTCATCACAATCATGTAAAAGTATAATTTCACAACACGTCCCAATGGGGCATGTGCCATAATTCCTTTACCTGTCTCCAATAGGGTAGGGCTGTGGGACTATAACCATGTTTGAATATCAATAACATGGGAGGCATAACATATGTTACTGTATGAATACACACACATATGCAAGCCCACAAAATGATGAAATTTAAAAACCACTATATAACTCATGCTTGCATTCCACTATATCCCACATCTATAGTACGAATGAAAGTAATTCAAGATAAACATGTCCAGAATACAAGCGCACCATAGAGAGTTTGTAAACAGAAGTCCAAACTATATAAAAAACTTCAGGGACAACTGTCTAATGTTTTTAGGAACACACGTTGGTTTTTATGATCTCACAAAGCAGCATCTAGTCCTAGCTTTCCTAGGAATGCACCAAAATACTGATCTTCTGCAAAAGACATGACACATGTAGGAAATTACCATTTAGGTGTGAGTATAACAATACTCATTAGAGCACCAAAAACCCAAAATGAAATACCTCAATAGAAGGTACAATAATCTCTACATAGGCCTTTTTCTACAACATATATAGCATGAATATCTATATATTCTCAAACTAAGACACACAGTCTAGAGTTAAGCTTCAACCACTGCATACCATCCCTATGAATTCAGTTTGAATATTTTCACAAAGTACTCATCCAAGAGAACACACTCTTGAGTCTATTAGCAATAATACAATACATTAGATAGGTTCATCTCACTGAGTCTCACTATGAGATATAATATGCTGATAGATCTAACGAAAATATGATACAACAGACGAGGATCACAACCAGGTCCATGGGGGGATACCATCTACTCAATCTCGATTTACCGACTAATTAGAGGATTGGTGCCAGTATAAAAATGGTCACGTTGATACCAAGAAATCAACCTAGAGAAGAAATAATGAATATAGAATCATAAATATGTCCTCTTAGGGGATTCCAACAACTCTACCCTAGAATTACTACTGATGGGATCATAGTCCAAGGAGTAAGAAATGGCTCACACCATTATTCATGGAAATGATAATTGGAAAGGACCCTGATTAAACATTTCCAAGATACTGAGGACAAGTGAATCAATCCATGTAGAAAGGGGTACATGGTGTGTAGTAGCGTCACATGACATGTCCCTTAACCTAAGGTACTGCCTGTGTACAATGACCAGTGTATTTTATAAGATTCTTGGTAAAAGAGGTATAGACAGTGTGTAGAAGGGGTTACCAATTGTGTCCCTACATCTAGGGTCTACCCATGTACATCGGCCATGTTCCAGTTCATCGAGTTAACTCATGTGTCACAATTTATATACCAATACAATGGATAGCCTATGAACATTGTCTAGGAAAATACGTTTGGTGGAGTACACTATGTGCATGAAACCCATGTACTCCACCATGTATCCGGGTAACTACAAAGTTCCATGCGGAGTTTGTCGAAGGGAAACACAAAACATATATTTTGGGACTACACGTCATGTGTATATAGTTTTACAAAAACCAATCTTATTCCTCCCACTCATGCCAAAGATCGTTCAGATCTTGTTCGGGTTATTATTTCATCTCAAAACACCATATTGAATGTTGTACAGTTATCCTAACACTGAATTGATCAGATTAATGCTTCATATCATCTCAGAAAACACGATCATATCCATTCTTCGTTATCACTGAAGAATATATATATTTAACCCACCATCATTTTGTTTTCTACTACACCCATTGCCACTACTCTGTCAGTTGTACCAATTCAAGATTTATGGTTCCTGATCATTGTTCCAAGAATCGAAGGAAAAATGATTTATTGTTCACAATGGTCTCAAGGAACACCAATGATTCAATAACTCTTGATGAAGAACACAAGAATTGAGGGGATAAAAGAACAAAAAAGAAATATGTGATAACTTCGATAAGTGTTTATGTCGATCATGGTTCTTCACCTTTAAAATGTTATCAAATGAAAATAGTTCTTATGAATCCACAACCGATAAATTACAAAAAATAACCCATCCCTAAAAAATAATTCATTTGTAGGATAATCTATTTATGGATTAGTCTATATTTGTTGTAGGAATCATGAAGCTGCAATAAAATAAAAATAACACATCCTTCCTGGATTTGGATCACTCACCAATGAAGAATGGTTATGGATTCATTTTCATTGGTGAGATCTTCCATGAATGGTGTGAATCAATCATTGATCTAACTTTTCATTGTCACCATCTTGAGGGGATTCTCCAAGTCTATCTCTCTTCATCTTTTCCAAAGGATACTAGGGTTATTAG
Organism: Viscum album; assembly: GCA_963277665.1. NCBI lineage: Eukaryota > Viridiplantae > Streptophyta > Magnoliopsida > Santalales > Viscaceae > Viscum > Viscum album. Next base: position 1,850,605,951 of record OY728150.1, read on the forward strand.
GTTAACCCTAGATCTTTATAAAATGAATACACATAAAGAGATAATCTCTACTTCTATTCATCAACAGTTGAAATAAAATATTTTTTTATTTTACTTATTCATTTTAGATTATATGATGAATTTCCAAAAATGATCCACACCGACCAATGTTATATCTTGCCTTGGGTAAAAAATGATGTTGTATGTAATAGTTCCTTTAGATTTCTGATCCAGATACCTAATTATATGTTTTTCCACTTTTCTACGGAAACCATTGGTGTGTTCTATTTAATATTATAATATATTTCAAACATTTGTTCTGGGCACACTAGGCCTTTGAATCTCTAATAGTCTCAGTTATTGGTCTCAAAATTAATCTTTATAATATTTCAAAATAATAAATTGAAAATCCAAGTAATTACAGTCTCCCCAACTATGGGATTTACATCCATATAAAGATAAAATAAATGCTACTAAAAAATATGAGGGTACAGAGCCTGAATCTGAGCCTCCCGCTCTGAAGTTCTCACATGTAGATTCAAGTGCTTCCACTAAATAGGCACCAAAAGAATCAATAATCCACAAAGGATACTTTCTTTTAAGTCATCTATCTCCATTGGGTACTCATCAAAATTCACTCCAAACATGATGTCTAGCTCACCCCAGTCAATGATGTGAAAAAGATCTTGAACGTACCTCCTCAACTGCGACATGTGGAAGACGTAATGCACCCAACCTAACTGTGGGGGTAGAGCTAATTGGTATCCCACCTCTCCAAATATACACAAAAGCTAAAAAGGTATGATTCACCACATATATTTCTTGTTTCCCTGGCCTAATCTCCATAATACATGTCGAGGTGAAACTTGTAGGAATACATGGTATCATTCCTCAAACTCCGAAGGCCTCTATTACTTGTTAGAATATGACTTCTGAAACCTCTGTGCATCCTTCAACAGCTACTGGATGATCTACATCTTCTATGTAGTAGCTCACACTAACTCGAGGCCCATGAGTATTGAATGTCTTCGGCTAGTCCTACAATTTGGTGACATGTATTGTAGAATCTTGTGTTTTTGAACGGAGTTAAAATTACGAATGTTTATGAATTTATTTTTTGGTTTATCAACAGGTCATTCTTTTTACACCAAGCTCTTGTATTATATTTTGAGTATTGGAACACCTAAACATGTCATTTTTCTAACATTTATAGATGTTTTGAGGAAAATGGGAATTCACACGGGCGGCAAACGATCTGTCTTACCGTGCGGCCAAACAGTGCGTAGTTGAAGTTTTGAGGCAGTGGCTAACGCATGGTTAGTCCACGGTTTGTCTAACCATGTGTCCTAATTGTGAGAGGAGTTTATGATGAGATGGTAGATAACGAATGGTTAGCACACGGTTTTTCTAACCATGTGAGAAAACCGTGCAGGCACTTAAATGGGATCCTTAAATTTTGGATCTCAATTGTTTTTTACTTTTAGATGGATTTTTTAAGCTCTTAAGTAGCCATAACATAGTATTATTCTCCCTTGAAGGTTGGAAAACCGCTCCCAAGCTTTTTAGAGGCTAACTGAAGTCTTTTCTTGGAGAATCGAAGCTGGATACTTGAGGTAGGTAGATGTTCTTTTTCATTCTTGTTCGGTTTCTTAGATCTACTTAGATCTACATCTCCTATTCTATCGGTTTCTTAGATCTATGCCTGTTATGGGTAAATCTATGTGTCTAGATGACATGTATGATGAGTATTGGTCTTGGCCTTTCTCTCAGAAGTGATCTAAGGCAGGTTCTTGAAGAATCAACTCGTTTCTCTTGAGTGTTCTTCGTTCGTTGTGATTTTCGTCAAAACCCCATGATAGGGTCTCAAATATTTAAAAATTTATTTAAGAATTATATATTATTTAAATATATTGAGAATGTGAGTTTCCTTGATTATGATTTTTCGATGCATGCAACTTTTAATGTTATTATGTAATGCCACCCACATGAGATAAATGAGGACTTGAACATGTGTTGATTTTAATCATGGATTGCTATTATAGTTAAAGTGATACGATTAAGAAATTGAATGATTTAAATGGGAAGTACAAGTAATAGGATAATTTATTGTTGAATTATATATCATTCCTTGAGTTGGAATGAGATTGTTTCTTTTACTAATTATTGAGAATATTGAATATTTGACATGTTCGGAATATAATTTGGAAACTGGTAATAATTAATGGATGGATTAAGTATTACTTGATAAATGGAAAATGTTTAACTTACTGATTATTGGTTAATGAGATAAGGTTTAATTAATTAATTTTTCATGAATGAAATTAATATTTTTAATTGATTGTTTGTTACGATTGTTGGCCAGCTGTACCTTTTGATACATATTCATTTTCCATACCTTATGTTGTCTTGGATGGAGTTGTTTAGAGATTTGATATGTTGTGTGAGATGGTCACTAAATATCTTGGCTTTTTTCATCATGTTTTGAGATGATTATGGTGTGCTTGTAGATTGTTAATGTCCTGGATGAACCATTATTTGAGTGGACGGGTTCATACTTGTTAATGAATATGGATAATTAAATGTTGACTTAATTATTCAGTTGGCCTGGTAAGAATAATTAATTTTTAATTAAATATTAATTAATGAGTTGTTGAATGGATAATTAAATTCTGACTTATCTGAAGAGCATTTTCTGTTTTTAATTAATTGTTGAGTTAATTAACAGATTTGTTTTGTGGTGTTAGTCAGGGTATTTTACACCAATGATAATTATATATGTACGATTGATGAACGGGTTGTGAGACAAGGACTGAGGCTCCAAATACTCAAAGGGTGTTATACCTGGCGTTTTACACCAATGATAGATGTATTTGTATGATTGATATATGGTTTGTGAGACAGGGAATGATGCTCCAAATACTAACGGGGTTCTAGACATGGCTTTCTACACCCATCATACAAGCGAATTTTATTTTATGGGACTGGGATGAATTCTCCAAATACCCATGGGTTGTGAAAAAAGAATGACTCTCCAAAAAATCATGAGGGTGGTAGACATGATGTTCTACACCCATTAATTAGCAATGGACTTTGGGTCCAATTGTTCATGCATGAAATGAGTTTAAAGGTTAATGAAGGATGTTGTGACATGATGATTTTTGAATTGATTATGAGAAAGGGTTCAGACTTATTTTTGAATTGGGTGAACAAATTTTAGTGGATGGTATCATACTTAGTATATGAAATGTTAAATTGAATTACTTATGATGCGTTATCCAAGCCAAAGCACAAGCTTGGATTCACTATTTACTTGATTACTTATATGGCCATTAGATTCATCCGTGGTGAGTGACTTATACGGGATATGTCGGGAATAGGCTAAATCTCAATATTTTCATAATTTTTAAGATTGGAATAATTGATTAACGATAAATGATTGTGTAATGATTGTTGTGTATGCATGAAAAATGAATAGTACAGGTTCAGACACCAGCTGGGGGTTGAAGCAGGTACTTGGGTTTATAATTACTTTGTACTGCTTACTTTATTTTATGTATGCCTACACGTGTAATAAGTTATTTATTATATTTTTGGATTTGGGGTAGACACCGGTGGTACCAGCCTACTGAGATTTATATCTCAAACCCTTCTCAGGCCTCCATTGCACTGGGTACCCGAGTAGATTGTATTTGGTTGTAGGATTATGTTGTTTTCATTTACTTGGGAGATAGGAGTAGATGCCCAAGCGGATGATCAGGATACTTAAGTAGATCACCCTTGGGGCTTTGAGTCATTATTTTTTTATTTATGTACTGGAATGTAAATCATGTTGTTTTGGTCACTGTTTTCTATTTTGTATCATTATCTTGTCATGTATGCATCTTCTATATAATTTTGTTGTTGGCCATTTGTTTTGTACAGATTTATAAATCTACTTTCCATGGCTTTATCATTGATAGAATTTTCCTCTATTTATTAACTTTTTCTATTTTTGAACACTAAAATGAGGGTATAGCCTCCCCACTGAATATCCGTAGACCCTCGTTGCTAGTCAAAAGCCGCTGGCATACGGGGAGGTGCGCTTGAGGTCATGTGGTGACTAGTTCGGCCACTAGTTCTGAGGTGTCCCAGGTCGGGATGTTATAAAGTGGTATCAAAAGTTTAGGTTTCTTTCTTTTCCTCTATATTACTATTTTGGTGTTGGCAGATAGGAGACTAGAAATGTGTCCGCTCTTATGTTAATAGTTGTGCTTGGGACTGATCACCTCATGTACGAGAAATGAAAAAATGGCCATGGATCGAAATTGATGTTTGTACTATTATAAGATACATTTGATATTATTTCAACTTGAGTGACTAGTGTATTTTCTACTATTTATTGATTTTGATAATTTGGAAAAGAATAATTTTCTTGGCCTGATGTCGCAAGGAAGTTTCATACATGCATCATCTTAGTCTCTTAGAGATTCACATGTCATGTATATAACATTCCATGTAGTTTCATTAGTAGGATGCCTGATAATTTGGATTGTGTTCTTTAGGTGTATTGCCGTGTTTGATCTGTTTCAGCATGCCTCTCTAGATAGCATGTTACAGTGATAGATTTAGCATGCTTGGGTGATTATATAATGTATTGCCTTAGTTATTAGAAAGTTTTGCTGTTGTGACACGCTTCCATGTTATAGCATGTTGTTGTGTTACTTCTTATGCTAACATGTTAAAGATGTTTTGATATGTGAAAGGGATTATATAGTTAAAATGTTAAATTAATGTTGATTGTGCTAAATGGGAGACAAAATCCAGTGATAAGGTGTATGGGTGCCTTATCAATTGGTAGGTGTCCACCCACATAATTTGTACTATTAGGTTGATCATGTTAATTTCTGAATTGACATTGGTATCGATTAATGAGAGACAATTTCCAATCCATGGAGTGTATGGGCGCTTCATGAATTGGGAAATGACGACTCATATTAAATTTGATGACATGATGCCTTATGAAATGTTTATAAATGTGAAATATGTTTGATATTGATCTAAAATCAAATGGCTAGTTTCCTAAATGCAACTGGACCCAAGTAGGTCAGTTGGGGAGTGTTTTTATGGGACAATATGTTTTGGTGTTTAAAATTTTTACACCTGTTCATTTGTTATTGGATTGCTTTATTGTGAACCAGGGTTTGTTAAAATGGTATCCTTATAGGTCCCCTTATATTTGTAAAAGGAATTTATTTTGATAATTTTCCTGAAAATTATGGGATATCAACTGACATAAATGTTTTAAAAATGGAGTTTTTTGAAACTTTCCTGTTCTGGATCGGGGCATTTTAAAAATGGTACATTGATGTTTTTATTAAATATTTTTGACGATTAATGATTAAAAGTGATTAAATATAAGAGGCTTGGAAATAGAACCTATTGTGGTGTCCACTATTTAAAACCCTCATGTAAATGGCAGTTAAGACTTCTCTTGAGTTGCCTTGGAATGGAATCTTGAGTACTTTCGATAAGAGTTATTTTATATAGTAGTGGCCTTTTGTTCGGATTTTGAGCCTAGTGACATGTTTGAAGTGTACTAGTTTAGGGTTGACACATTTTCATCGTATGGGGATAACCTGTGGTCAGTAGCGCCGTCAGAACAAAAATTCCTTGCTAGTGCTTTGGCTTTTCTCACTCATTTAGAGATTTTGGGTGATGTTGTCCCAGGTAGGACTTCCAGTTTCCAATGACACCCTTGTTTGAATGGGTGGTGATGTGTTTCTTGACCTTATTATGGGATTGAACATTGAGTATTGCTCTTTTCAGCTGGATAGATGTGACTCAGGCATGATCGAATGCTTTGTTGGTTGTTTGACCATTTTTTCTTATTAATGGATGATTGGTTAGGTCGTCATCTACGTATGAGGCAATATCAATCCCTAATAAGTCTATTTGTAATATTGAGTACGGTCTAAGGTTAACTCTAGGTAGAGTAACTTGATTTTTATAGAATCATTTTCATTTCAATAAATGGAATGGTTTTCGAAAGACCTGAGTGTTTTGACATGATGATCTTGTTGTTAATATAGCGTGCTGGTGAGCGACTGATTTTTTCTTGAGACCTCATGGGAAATCATAAGCTGGGTATTTTCCCTTTGTTCATGATTTATGTGTTGTCAGATGATGCCGAGATTTAAGAACAGAGTTATCTGGTAACAGTTTGACTGATCTTCTTCATGACCTCGTTTTTCTCTTTGTTCACTCTTCTAGACATAATGATCATGCCCCCTATCCTGACCTCGTCATGGAGACACTAAGATAGCGTCGGTCATGTGCCACTATATAGTTTAAATATTTTTGGGCTTGATGAGTAGTTGTTATATTGCTAGTACGTAGGATGCGTTGATTATTTGGTCTAAATCCTTTTTCATGTTTGGGCACGGTTGTTTTTAAAATAGCCATGCGACGACTTGATATGGAAAATTTACAAGATGTTGGGTAAGGACTTTGTTATACTAGCATATGGTTTTGGATAGTTTTAAAGGCACGTCATCAGATAAAGGGCTGAAGTGGCTTTAGGTTCCGTGACATCTTTTGAGGGAATATTGTGAAACATGTTCTATTGTTTGATCGAGGTTCAACCTTTTACATTAACAAGGTCCTTCTAATGGCCAAGGATATGAGATCTATTTTGATGATTAAGATTTAGAGTAATAATTGGATCTAGTTCTAAAGTCTTATCCATCAATTTTGAGAAGGGTTAAATGTGTGTTTGCCGTTGGGAATGCAACACGTCACTTCTATAAAGATTAAATGACCTTGGTAGGTCGGTTGTTTTAAATTTGGTTCCTGATGGCTTTTTGGCAATGAGAAGTTTTTAAGGTAGGTATAATGTAGACTCCCGTGTTTTTGAACAGAGCTAAAATTATGAATTTTTCTGAATTTATTTTTCTATTTATCAATGGGTGGTTCTTTTTAAAACGAGCTTATGAATTTTATTCAGAGTGTTGGAACACCAAAATTTGTCGTTTTCTCAACATTGATCGAAGTTTTGAGGAAAAGGAGAAGTCACATGGGCAGTGCACGATTTGTCTAACCGTGTGGACAAACCGTGAATAGTTGATGTTTTGGGGGAGTATCTAATGCATGGTTAGTGCAAGATGTATATAACCGTGTGGCCTAACCGTGTGAGGTGTGTTTTCCAAGACAGTAGCTAATGCTTGGTTAGCACACGGTTTGTGAAACCATGAGAGCAAACTATGCGGGCACTTAAATGAGATCCTTAAACTGTGGATCTCACTCGTTTTTGCTTTTAGATGGTTCATTTAAGCTTCTATGAAGCCATGACTCATGATTAGTCTCCCTTGAAGGATGAAAAACCTCTCCCAAGCGTTATGGAGGTGATATGAAGGCTTCTATAGGCGAATCGAAGCCGGATTCTTGAGGTAGGTAGATGTTCCTCTTCGTTCTTGTTCAGTTTCTTAGATATACTTAGATCTACATATACTCTTCCCTTTGTTTCTTAGATATACGCTTCTTATGGTCAAATCTATGTGTGTAGATGAAAAGTATGATGATTTTTGGTCTTGGTCTTTCTAGTAGAAGTGATCTAAGGCGGGTTCTTGAAGAATCAACCTGTTTCTCTAGAGTGTTCTTCATTCATTTTGGTTTTCATCAAAACTATGTGGTAGGGTCCCAAATCATTAAAAATTTATTTAAAAATTATATATTCTTTGAATAGATTTATAATGTTAGTTTTCTTGATTATGATATGTTTATGCACACCACATTTAATGTTATTAAGTAAGGCCACCGACATGAGATAAATGAGGACATGAACATGTGTTGATTTTAATCATGGATTTATATTGTAGTTAACTGATACGATTAAAAAATTGAATGATTTGAATGGGATGAATGATTAATAGGATAATTAATTGTAGAATTATTTATCAAGTCATGAGTTGGAATGAGATTGTGGCTTTTACTTATTATTGGGAATATTGAATATTTGACATGTTTGGAATATAAATGGGAAACTAATAATAATTAATGGATGTAATAATTATTCCACGTTAAATGGTAAATGGTTAACTAATTGATGATTGGTTAAAGAGATAATGATTTATAAATTAATTGTTGAATTAATTAATTTTTCATGGATTAAATTAAGATTGTGAATTGATAGTTTGTTACGATTGTTTTCCAGGAGTACCTTTTGATGCATATTAGTTTTCCATGCCTTAAGTTGTCTTGGATGGAGTTGTTTAGAGATATGATATGTTTTTTGAGATGGTCACTAAATATCTTGGATTTGTTCATCATGATTTGAGATGATTATGGTGTTCTTGTAGATTATTAAAGTCATGGACAAACCATTGTTTGAGTGCACAAGTTTAGACTTGTTAAAGAATTTGGATAATTAAATGTTGAGTTAATTATTCATTTGACCTGCTAATAATAATTAATTGTTTATTAGTTATTAATTAATGAGATGTTGAATGGATAATTAAGTGTTGACTTATCTGAAGAATAATTTGAGTTGTTAATTAATTATTGAATTTATTAACGAGTTGGTTTTGTGGTGTTAGTCATTGTATTATACACCAATGATAAATATATATGTATAATTGATGAATGGGTTATAAGACAATAATTAAGGCTCCAAATACTCACAGGGTGTTAGATATGGAATTCTACGCCAATTATAGATGTATATGTATCATTGATAGTTGGGTTTTGAGTCAGGTACTGATGCTCCAAATAATCACGGGGTGCTAGACATGATGTTCTAAACACAGCTTGCAAGAGAATATTATTTTATGGGATAGAGACTGATGCTCCAAATACCCATGGGTTTTGAGGCAAGGACTGACACTCCAAATACTCTTGGCTGTTATGATAGGATGATTTGTGAATTGATTATGAGAAAGGGTTAATAATTATTTATAAATTGGGCGGACCACTCATATTGGAAGGGCTCAGACGTAGTATATGAAAGATTAAATTTAATAAATTATGACACATTATCCAAGACAAAACATAAGCTTGTATTAGATCTTTACTTGATTACATAGATGGTCTTTAGAGACATCCTTGGTGAGTTACTTATATAAGAGATTTCGGCCGTAGGCCGAATCTCATGATTTTCATAATTTATTAACATTGGAAGAATTGATAATGGATAAATGATTATGTAATGATTGTTGAGTATCCATGACAAATGAATAGTGAAGGTTCGGACACTAGCTGAGGGTTGAAGTTGGTACTTGGGTTTATAGTTACTTTGTACTTCTTATTTTATTTTATGCATGCCTTCACATGTTATAAGTTATTTATTAAATGTATGGATTTGGGGTAGACACCGGTGGTCCCGACCTACCGAGAGTTATATCTCACACCCTACTTGAGCTGCCATTGCACTAGGTACCAGAGAGTTTATATTTGGTTGTAGGACTATGCTGTTTGCATTTACATGGGAGATATGAGTAGAGGACCGAGCGAACGCTCATGATGCTCGAGAAGATCTCCCTTGGGGATTTGAGTCATTATTTGTTTATTTCTGTATTGGAATGTAAAGCATGATGTTTTGTTGATTGTTTTCTATTTTGTATCATTATCATGTCATTCATGCATCTGCTGTATAATTTGGTGTTGGTGATTTGTTTTGTACAAGATTTATAATATATTCTTTCCGATGCTTTATCATTTATTAGACGGTTTGTAATATTTATTACCATTGTCTACTTTTGAACACTAATATGAGGGTATAGTTTCCCCACTGACTATCCTTAGACCCTCACTGCTAGTCGGAAGCTTCTGGCCTATGGGGAGATGCGCTTGAGGTCATGTGGCGACCGGTCTGGCTACCGGTTCATGGGTGACCCTGGTAAGGATGATACATTTAGGGTAGCCTATATGAAGCCTCATATGGTTTCATATCAATGGTGTAATAGTGTATGTTTTTTTATTAAAACTTTACTAGTGGTAATTGATTCTCCAAACTATGACCAAAGTCTAACATGAAATCCCACAACATGTCTGCCAAAACCTAAATGGTCCGATCAAATTTTCCATCAGTTTGTGGGTGATATTCTTTTCTCAAGTGAAACTGGGTCCCAAATGTCTCCTATAATCCCTTCCATAACTAGTCTGTAAAACAAGAATCATGATCTGAATCTATTTTCAATGTAACTCTATGGAGTAAAATTATCCCTTGAACATAGAGGTTTCCCAATATTTCTTATAAAATCTATTCTTGGATAGCTATGAAATGGGATGGCTTGGTGCGTCGGTTAATGATCACCTTGATGGAATCATAAAACCTAGAAATTAATGGTAATACTATCAGGAATTCCATATATATCCCATTCCAATTCCATTTTAGATCCTCAATGGGTTGACAAATACCTGCTGGAACCTGGTGCCTAGACTTCACTTGATAAACTTTAAGGCATCGAGAAAAAACACCAAAACTTTTTTCTTCATTCATGGCCACCAAAACTGATATAGGAGGTCCTGGTACATATTTTACATAGCTAGATATACTACCAAAGGGGATGTATGAAAATCCCTCAAATACTCTTCCCACAACACTAGTGGTTCTACTATTCGTTATATGAAAAACAATGTGCCCATAACATTTTAATATTCTATCAATAGGATGACGTGTGGGAATATTATCACATAGGTAATCATAGTCGATATTCCCATGATGTGCCTCTATGACATGTTGTGAGAGTGGAGGGGTGAAAACCATCGACTGGAGGTAAGCTTCTCTATCTCCATTCATAAAAGATAATAGAAATGATGCCAATAGATTTGTGACCTCATTCATGAACTAAAAACTAGATCTACTTCTAAGGGAATCTTCTACCATGTTCCCCTTCCCAATAGTATAGATAATCTCAATGTTAAATTCCTTGAGAATTATATCTACTGAATCTATCTCCTGTTGAGATCCTTTTGAGATAAGATATTCTTGAGACTCTTATGGTAAGAGTAGATGATAAATCCTTCTCCCATTAGGTAGTGTCTCCACATATTTAATGCGATGAATACCACTTCTAACACTAGATCATGGTTTTTAATGTTCTACTCATATGGTATAAATTGGTGTGAACCATGGTAAATCACTACATATCTATACATCAGGACAGAACCAAGTTAGGTTCCTGATGCATCGTAGAAAACTGTATACTCACCAACCTCCTCCAGAAATCTCATCATCGAACCACTCTTCAAACTATACCTCAACTCCTAAAAAGCTTGAAAACACTTATCCGTTCAAAATAAAGGATACACATTTCAATTCAATGATGTCAGAGGTGATGATATCCTAGAGAAATTAGATATAAATTCCCAATAATATCTTACTATCCCATGGAAGCTCCATACATCATTGATGATTATAGGTGGCTCCCATTAAAACACTTCCTCAACCATTCTCAGGTCCAATACCATTCCATTTGTTAAGATAACATGTCCCAGAAACTAGACCACATAAATATAGAAAAGGCTCTTATATGGCATTCCGTAAAGATGGTTGTCTCATAATATATCTAAAACTATCCTTATGTTTCCCCTTTTCTCCTCTCATACAATGAGTACATAATGATATCATTCCTAAATACTACCATGAACTATTCTAAGTATGGATAAATGATCTGGTTTATGATTCCCTTGATTATTGTTGGAGTATTCGTCATGCCAAAGGGAATCACCAAGTACTCATAGTGACTATAACAACATCTAAATGCCATATCAGGTATATAATCATCCCATACACACAACTGGTGATAGCATGACCAGTGGTCACATTTTGAGAACTGTCATGACAGATTCAAATGTTCAAATAGGTCAACGATCCTCGATAGTGGATAATTGTTCATCATAGTCACTTGATTCAAGAATTTGTAGTCCACAAACAAATTCAATATTTATCTACCTTTTTGGCTAAAAAACCTGGGGCTTCACAGGGTGAAATATAGGGTCTCATGATTCCCTTCCTTTGTGAGTTCTCCAACTACTCCCATAGCCCCCGATGCTCTACAGGATCCATCAGATACAGCGGCGCATTTATTAATGATATCCTGGGATGTAAGTCAATGAATAAGTCTATCTAATGGTTAGGATTTAATCCTAGAAAATTTTTAGAAAACACTCCCTCACACTCCTCCACCAGTAATAGAAAATATAAAGTCATAACATCCAATGTACAAAGGGCCAGTCTATCCAACTGATTAGTAATTGGTTGCACCATCTTATGCAAGAGTTCGTCCTATGTTGCATGGGTTTCCTTTTCACGGAAAATGATAAAAGTCCTTCCTTCACTGCGGATACACCACAAAATTCCCCTAAAATAGTAAATCTTGGCATGAAATGTAGATAAAAAATTCATACCATGAATGAAGTCATAAGGCCTCGACGCTGCTACCATGAGGTTACAAAAAAACTCTAACATCCAAGGTCCAGGTCAGATACTCAGCATATGTGTGTGATGATTGAGTCTCATGTAGTATGTGTCTCCAAGCATATGGGTTGAGTCGATAGTTCAACCAAAATATCGAGGTCCCATATAAGATATGTGTCATGAAAGGAATGAATTTCAACTGTGTCCGTCAGTATGAAATATAATGTAGAAAAGTCATAGATCATACCTCCAATCATTGATGGAACCCGTAGGACTTAAGACTAGAAATTATGAAACTATATTCACCCTAGTCCTCCTGCTCCCTGAGCCTGGCATGGACCACCTAGGGATAATTATGGTGGTAGTTGAAATGTCAACTACCTCTTGCTGCTCTCCAATCTCCACTTCCATTTACACCACCATACGAATCTGTCTGCTCTTGTCATTGTCTGTGCCTCAGTGGTCCATCAATAGTCTCCCTATCAGCTGTAGGGTGGGTTGGAAAATCTCGAGCAAGATGCCTAAATCATCACAAGAAAAGTAGTAACACTCTCTATGATAGATGGACACACCCTTGGATCCATGAATTGTAGATCCCCTATCATGGGACCTCCTCTTGAAATGTCTCCCACATCCAGGTCCCAAGGACTGATATCGACTACCTGATGTCGACGTCTTTGCTCCTACATTCCCATGCCTGACTACAACTAGCCTTATCTCATTTACCATGATTATTTCAACCACTAATGACTGCTCAAGCACTCAAGAGAAAGTAGGAATGTACAGAGGGATAATGCTGGATCAGATGTCTCTACGTAGACATCCATAAATGACCCAAGGCCTAATGTACTGATCTAAAAACATATCTATCGAGTACCTAGAATGGTTATTTGACCAAGATGAATAATAACCCACTGACATGATACCCTACGTGAGCTAAAGAAGATCACGATTACCCACATAGCTTAGTGTAACTGGTGGGAACTCCTCTCAAAAGAGGCACACAAACTCTTTCCCTGAAAGATCCACCTCATCATATGCATTGATATCCAAAATCCACTATCATACTATAGATCCATGTAGAAATATAACTACTTGGATGTCATGACCCGTCCTCGGGGCCCGTGCCGTGACTACCCCAAGCCCGCCTTCCATAGGCCAGGGGCTGGCGACTAGCACCAAAGGCGTAAATCCCGATAACTGGGAAGGCATTGCCTTTATAAAAGTAACAAAACACCACAGAGTACAAGCGGAAGTAAAACACTAAGTACAAAAAGAAGTGCTGAAAAGTAAATGGGCCAGAATACAAACCCAAAAGAAAGTACAACTACAACTGAACAAAGTACAACAGAAAAAGACAACAGCTGGAGGGACGGAAGCGGCTCCTGGGTCGTCCTCCTCGGATCCTTTTTGAAGGGTAGCTACAGATGGCGCAGCTCCTGGATCGTCCACCACGAATCCTACCTGAAGGGTAGGTACAGATAGCCTCCACAGTGCTCTCACCCGTCAACCTCCTCTGAGTTTCGTCTCGCCATAAAGTCCACCTCCGGACACCGACTTGTCGTGTAGTCCACATCCGGGTACCGTCCAGTCCTCGAACACTCGTCCTCCGTCAACATTGCCTGCCGTCTGCAACCAACACAACGAGGTGCGGGCATAGCCCGTGCATGGGTGAATATAACGATACTCAGTAGGGTCCCCGAGACCCTCAAGGTCTCACTAAATCCAACAAGGATAACCACAAATAAGATCTCAAAAGATAACCTCTACTTAGGTATATGCCCATACATATACCTAAGTTATCAAGTAACTCATCTCAATCATGAGGAAACACAAAGATCATGAGATCAACGGATAACCACTACCCAGGTATATGCCCATACATATACCTAAGTTATCAAGTAACCCATCTCAATCATGAGGAAACACAAAGGCCAAAAGTCTCAGCTCAAACCAGGATTTTCATTATCGAAACCGTAACTACTGAAGAGATCCGTCTCTAGAGTGTACAGTGGTCCTGTCACGACTCCGAGGTACTGCTCACTAACCTAAGACTACTGAGGTACTCCTCCTGTCGAGTACCGTGGGCCAGCCACCCAAACACAGTAGTGCTTCCTGCTGAGGTATGTCACCCAAACACAGTAGTGCACACCCCCTTGTAGCCTGCATAGGTACTCTCCGGACGAGTACCGCGGGTCTGCACTATCACGTAGGTAGTACTCCGTCTTCCATGGGTCTGGACCCAAACAAAGTAGTGCTCCGTCCACTGGGCTAGTCGACTCACTCCAAGTCAAGTCGGTCAAGCAGTCGTCAGGTCTCAGTCAGCTACACGGTCTCCGTACTCCGCACGCTCGTCTCTGGGAGGGTCCGCTCCACGAGCTACATGTCGATACTCCATGTATCTCAAGGTCCCATGAAGAAGTAACTCAAAGGACCGCCTCGTCATAGGGGTCTCAACGCAACAGACGGCGCGTCGATCGGACGCCCGGTCTGTGAGTTATTAGTCTTTTCGTCCCAGGGGCCCGGTTGGTTTGGTGAGCGAACCAAACCCAGCCGTATCTCAACTGTACTCCGAGCTCTCATAGGGTATTCTCATAGGGACCGTTTCTCAACGTGAAAGTCAACGCCGCTGATGGTTCGTCAAACGGACATCCTGTCTGAAAGATATCAGCTTTTCCGTTCCAGGGGCCCGGTTGGATTTCGGGTGCGATCCAACCCGGCCACTACCAACTGTATCCAAAACTCGGGCGAAGGATGCCAAAAGTTCCGTATCGTCAATAGGAACTCAATGCAACAGACGGCGCGTCAATCGGACGCCCGGTCTGAGAGTTATTGGCTTTTTCGTCCCAGGGGCCCGGTTGGTTTTTAAGGCAAAACCAACCCGACCGTACTCCACCTGCGCCCAAATCCCGGGCGGAGTGAGCCAAAAGATCCGTCTCACTAAGAGGAAACTAACAAAGCTGACGGTACGTCAATCGGACATCCGTAGCTCAAGATATGAGCGTTTCCGCTCCGAGGGCCCGGTTGGTTTCGTGTACGAACCAACCCGGCCGAACACAAAGTATTCCGAAACATTGAGTGCGATAATCTGAAACGACCGACTCGCTCCAAGGATTGCGTTGCCGCTGACGGCGGGTCGTTTGGAGGCCCGTAGCTCAAGATAAGGTCATTTGAACGAAGTTTGTCCGAAGACGGGGGGGTCCGGGCCCGGGCCGACCTGGCCCGACCCCCCCTGGTTGGCCCGAACCAGGTCGGGTCCGACCCGGTTGGCCCGGCCCGGCCCGGCCAGGGCCGGTCTGGCTTGGCTTGGCCGAGCGGCCGACGCGGGGGAAAGCCGCCACCCCGCGTGACACTCCCGCGGCACCCACGGGGTGTCGGCCAGACACCCGCGGGGTGCCGCGTGACAACCCTGCGGCACCCGCGGGGTGTCGCGCTGGACACCCGCGGCACCCGCGGGGTGTCGCGCTGGACACCCGTGAGGTGCCGCCGCCTCCGGCCGCCGGCGCTGCCTCCGGCCGCCGGAGTCGCTCTGGTGGCCCGTTTTCCTTCCCGTCTGTGCCGTTGTTCCTCCCGGGTTCCGTTCTTTACTGCGGGATCATCAAACACCCGTTGCGGCACGTTCCGTCGTCGCCCGCCAAATCCGAAAAACACGAAGAACGACGGAGGGTTGCCGGGCCGTGTTCGTTTGACCCACACCCTCCGTGTTAGATAAAAACAACGGGAGAAATTAAAGTTCAACACATGAACGCATATCCGAAACAATTTTTAATGAAATAAAATTGTTTCATAAAAATGGGTTCCTTATTTGAACGGAAACAACAATTTTAATAATTTTAAAATTGTTCACAAATCCAGTTCTTTAACTTTTTAAAGAAACAAATACGGGAATATAAAAAGAAAAGGGGGGTAATTCCCAAAATAAATCCCTACCTCGCCGTCGCTATTGGATGCGAGGTCGTCGCGGAATTGACCGTCGCGGAAGGAGGTGATCGTCACACCGTGGAAGGGCGTCGCATCGACGATCTCCGAGGACCAAGAACATACAGATTTAATTAATAATAATTAAATCCATGTTGTTGTTGAAATCCAAAAAGAAAATAAAAAGAAGCGCAACCCCTACCTTGGTTGTTGTCGATCGAAGGCTGTCGCGGGGTTGGATCGTGCGGAAGAAGCGTCACGAAGGGAGATCCGTTGGCGTCGCGGTACAAGGCTTCGCGTCGTCGATCTCCGTAGGTTTGGCGTTCTTCGCGTTCTTCGCGTTCTTCGCCGAAGAAGAACGCTTTACTCCAAATCCTCTCCACGCCAGAAGTTTCAACCCAAAATAAAATAAGCTTAAGCCTTATTTTATTTACACAACTAAACATTTGAATTTCAAAAGATAAGAAACGAACCATTAATTCGTAGAATTAATTCAACGAAAGAAACAGCTCATTTAATTTACGAAAGAAACAGCCCAATTAAATGGTCTGTTAAGATTTTAAGAAACGCGTCAGTTGACTTTCATTAAGACGGGTTTTCACGGGTGCGTTTCTTAGCAGAAAGAAACGGCGGGGCTCGTGCGGGCCCCACCTCACAAATATCCTACCAAGGGGTAGGATATTTCTGGATAGCATCCTATCTAGTTCAACTCAGTTTAATCCGCTTTTAAGTGGCTTCCAAGTGGCTTAAGTGAAATAAAATAAAGTTGTTGTAAAATTATTTTATTTCTTAACTCTAAGCCCGGAAATTAAAAACCACACCTGAGAAAACGCAACTCCGGAAGAGGTGTTTCTAAGAGAATACCGGCGCTGCGATTTCATCAGAGCCCTCAGAATTCGATTCCGGGCACCGGTTCAAAAGTTAGAAAAAACCCGCTCGTCTGTACACTGAACGTACCCGAGCCAAACTTCAGAAATTGATTCCGGGCACACCGGGCCTCGGAATCTGGCGCCGTCAAAAGCTGCGCTCTTGTAAAATTCCAAAGAAAATTAAGAAAAAAAATTTCCTTTAAATTTACGGGTCTTTACATTACTCCCACCACAGGGCTTTACATCCCTGTAAAGCTCCAACACAAACTTAGGGAAACAAAGGCGGTACTCAGCACGCATCTGAGCCTTCCACTCCCAAGTTCTCTCCTGGAGGTACCCGAGCTGCCAAAGAAAGTGAACAAGAGGAATCGACCATCCTCCTAGGATCCGCTCCTCTCGATCCTCGATCCCCACAGGAAACTCCGTAAAAGACACTCATCGCCACCGTCTAGCTCCTCATGGTCGATGATATGCGAAGGGGTCGAGCATGTATCTCCTCAGTTGGGATACGTGGAAAACGTCGTGCACCTAGTGAAACTGAAGTGGATGGGCCAAGCGGTAAACCACCTCGCCTACCCAGGTGTGGACCTCGAAAGGTCCGTTGAACCTCGGAGATAACTTGCCTCCCAGGCCACATCTCCGTAAACCTCGTCGAGGTGAGACCTGTAAGAAGACGTGGTCGTCATCCTCGAACTCCAGAGGTCTCCATTTCTATTAGAACTGAAACACAAAACGACTGCTGCTATGAGGGTAAGGTTGACCGACTCAAGAGTGATCGGTCGTACCCTCCTGTGCAAGAGTTACCCTGCACTGCCTAGGGTTTCCTTTTCCACCGACCAAGGAAAACCCATCCCAACGTTTGCCTAAAACCGTCAATTTGAGTATGAACAGTTATTTCCCATTCCATACTCAAACTAACGTCGTAAGGCCTCGACGCTGCCACCAAGAGATTCCAACCAGAACTCTTGCCTTGAGGGTCTGACCACACCGTCGACGTATGTGTGATTATCGAGTCTCCTCCCAAGGTATCTCCAGATGTGAGGGTCAAGTCCACGGCTTACCGGAAACTCTAGGTCTGGAACAAGATTTGTGGAAGCGAGGAGTGATTCATATCGACGTCTGTTACTACAGCAGCTAGTAGTGGACATAGACTGTCCCTTGAATCATTTCTAGAGCCATTGGGTCACACTCTTTGACCGCATGCAGCCGCACTCTTCCTCTGCCCTCCAGCTCCCTGAGCCTGGCGGGAATAACTAAGGCGGGTGGTTGTAGCATGTTAAGATGTACACTACCTCATGCTGCTCTCCTAGCTTTGCCTCCACGTCTGCCGCTTCACAGACTCATCTCTAATTAAAGCTACCTCTTCTTGAAACATTTATCACGCCCGAGTCTCTAAGACTGGCACCGGTTCCTTGTTTCTTACTGCACTGTGCAGTCTTCATCCGCTCCTGGATGAACTGCACCTCCTTTAGTCTCACAAGAGCTGCTATGATTTCTTCTTTGCCGATAAGAGAAATCTGGTCTCATCCCCTGGATGGACCACATTCGTTGCCTAATACAGTCAATCCTGACATAAATGATGCATTCATGCCATGGATGACGTCGTAAGGCCTCGACGCAACTACTAATAGATCCAACTGTCACTCTCGCCTCCAAGGGTCGAGTCACACTGTCGGCATCAGTGTGAGGTCATTGGGTCTCCTCCAGTAGGAATTTCGAAAGTGAGGGTCAAGTCAACAGTCTTAACCAGGACCACTTAGTAACATCACAAAAGAGGACAGGAAAGCAAACATCACAAGATAAGTGTCTATATTTTATTGCAGCTCATGGTACAAAGACACAAAAACAACATCAACATGGAACTAGAAGTACAAGAGACGTATCCACTAGTTCTTCTCCTGTCCACCTACTCCAGGAGCTCTACTGCCTTATCCACTGCTCTTCTGTTGCTCAAGCATTCGTCGCTGCCTCTGCCTCGATGGCTCCTCAAAATCTTATGGATCAACTGTACGAGGAGTCGGACAGTCACGTGCCAGGTGACCCTTTCCACCACACGAGTAACAAAGTCTGCTTCTGGCATGCCTAGCTCTGACTCCACCCCGAGTGCCCCGCACCACCGGTCCTAAAACCCGAGATCGCCCAACTGCTGGTCTGGTCCTCCTGGACCTCTGCATCATCTGTCTACTGCCCACAGATGACTCGGCTTCTGATCGAAAAACATGCGGCAAAGGAAGCAGCTCTTGAACACGCTCGGTGTGTAGAGCTACTGACACAAACTCCACCCTAAAGAAGGTCTCGAAGTCTTCCCATGTGAAAGCCATCCCATCGCAAAACTGGAACAAGTGACTCCACCACCTGCCTGCTGCTTCCTGAAGAAGGCTGGCAGAAAAGGTCACAATGAAGTCCGATGGCGTCCCCACTAGCCTGAAGACTCCCACCACAGCCTCCAGCCAATCCTCAGCCGCCTGCGGGTCCGTCTCTCCCCCGAACCTGGGAGGCCTCTGGTGCTGGAACTCATGCAGTGCGCTCAAGTAGCGGGCTTCGCCTACTGCTGGGGCTGGTGGCATCGGTGGCCCAACGTTTGGTAGTACCGCTGGTGCCTCCGCTGGTTCCTCAACTGCAAGAGGGCCCTGTACCAAAGCCTCGTCACTCGACAGGCTGTCAGCACGCACATCCCTCTGGGCTCTAACTGGTCATCCGAGAAAAGGCATCCTGAAAGAAACAACGTAACACGGTCAAACGATTATACCTGGTGAGCTGACCTGGTTTGAGCTGTTTTAAGGGGGGAAACCTTTGAAAACACACACGCAATCAGTGTGTTCGTGCACAAAGTCGGAAATCAGTTGCCAGGGTCCTGGTGTATGGATACGTCGGCCGCCCGCACCAACACTAGACTCCCTGAACTGAAAACCACACTCGGTACCCTTAACACTATTGCTACACAGAAAGAAAGATCAGAGTCTGCAGTAGAACCGACCACCTCTGATACCAATTTGTCACGACCCGTCCTCGGGGCCCATGCCGTGACTACCCCAAGCCCGCCTTCCATAGGCCAGGGGCTGGCGACTAGCACCAAAGGCGTAAATCCCGATAACTGGGAAGGCATTGCCTTTATAAAAGTAACAAAACACCACAGAGTACAAGCGGAAGTAAAACACTAAGTACAAAAAGAAGTGCTGAAAAGAAAATTGGCCAGAATACAAACCCAAAAGAAAGTACAACTACAACTGAACAATGTACAACAGAAAAAGACAACAGCTGGAGGGACGGAAGCGGCTCCTGGGTCGTCCTCCTCGGATCCTTCCTGAAGGGTAGGTACAGATGGCGCAGCTCCTGGATCGTCCACCACGAATCCTACCTTAAGGGTAGGTACAGATAGCCTCCACAGTGCTCTCGTCCGTCAACCTCCTCCGAGTGTCGTCTCGCCGTGAAGTCCACCTCCGGACACCGACTTGTCATGTAGTCCACCTCTGGGTACCGTCCAGTCCTCGAACACTCGTCCTCCGTCAACACTGCCTGTCGTCTGCAACCAACACAACGAGGTGCGGGCATAGCCCGTGCAGGGGTGAGTATAACGATACTCAGTCGGGACCCCGAGACCCTCAAGGTCCCACTAAATCCAACAAAGATAACCACAAATAAGATCTCAACAGATAACCTCTACTTAGGTATATGCCCATACATATACCTAAGTTATCAAGTAACTCATCTCAATCTTGAGGAAACACAAGGATCATGAGATCAACGGATAACCACTACCCAGGTATATGCCCATACATATACCTAAGTTATCAAGTAACCCATCTCAATAATGAGGAAACACAAAGGTCAAAAGTCTCAGCTCAAACCAGGATTTTCATTATACGAAACCATAACTACTGAAGAGCTCCGTCTCTAGAGTGT
Source organism: Viscum album (assembly GCA_963277665.1). Lineage (NCBI taxonomy): Eukaryota > Viridiplantae > Streptophyta > Magnoliopsida > Santalales > Viscaceae > Viscum > Viscum album. The sequence goes on from OY728150.1 coordinate 1,850,627,011, forward strand.
ACAGTGGTCCTGTCACGACTCCGAGGTACTTCTCACTAACCTAAGACTGTTGAGGTACTCCTCCTTTCGAGTACCGCGGGCCAGCCACCCAAACACAGTAGTGCTTCCCACCGGGGTATGTCACCCAAACACAGTAGTGCACACCCCCTAGTAGCCTGCAGAGGTACTCTCCGGACGAGTACCGCGGGTCTGCACTATCACACAGGTAGTACTCCGTCCTCCATGGGTCTTCACCCAAACAAAGTGGTGCTCCGTCCACTGTGCTAGTCGACTCACTCAAAGTCGAGTCGGTCAAGCAGCCGTCAGGTCTCAGTCAGCTACACGGTCTCCGTACTCCGCACGCTCGTCTCTGGGAGGGTCCGCTCCACGAGCTACAAGTCGATACTCCAAGTATTTCAAGGTCCCACGAAGAAGTAACTCAAAGGACCGCCTCGTCACAGGGGTCTCAACGCAACAGACGGCACGTCGATCTGATGCCCGGTCTGTGAGTTAGTAGCCTTTTCGTCCCAGGGGCCCGATTGGTTTGGTGAGCGAACGAAACCCAGCCGTATCTCAACTGTACCCCGAGCTCTCATCGGGTATACTCATAGGGACCGTTTCTCAATGTGAACGTCAACGCCGCCGACGGTTCGTCAAACGGACGTCCTGTCTGAAAGATATCAGCTTTTCCGTTCCAGGGGCCCGGTTGGATTTCGGGTGCGATCCAACCCGGCCACTACCAACTGTATCCAAAACTTGGGGCGAAGGATGCCAAAAGTTTCGTATCGTCAACAGGAACTCAACGCAACAGACGGCGCGTCAATCGGACGTCCGGTCTGAGAGTTATTGGCCTTTTCGTCCCAGGGGCCCGGTTGGTTTTTAAGGCAAAACCAACCCGACCGTACTCCACCTGCGCCCAAATCCCGGGCGGAGTGAGCCAAAAGATCCGTCTCACTAAGAGGAAACTAACAAAGCTGACGGTACGTCAATCGGACGTCCGTAGCTCAAGATATGAGCGTTTCCGCTCCAAGGGCCCGGTTGGTTTCGTGTACGAACCCACCCGGCCGAACCCAATGTATTCCGAAACATTGAGTGCGATAAACCGAAACGAACGAATCGCTCCAAGGATTGCGTTGCCGCTGACGACGGGTCGTTTGGAGGCCCGTAGTTCAAGATACGGCCATTTGAACGAAGTCTGTCCGAAGACCGGGTGTCCGGGCCCGGGCCGACCCGGCCCGACCCCACCTGGTTGGCCCAAACCGGGTCGGGTCCGACCCGGTTGGCCCGGCCCGGCCCGGCCAGGGCCGGTCCGGCTCGGCTCGGCCGAGCGGCTGACGCGGGGGAAAGCCGCCGCCCTGCGTGACACTCCCGCAGCACCCGCGGGGTGCCGGCCAGACACCCGCGGGGTGCCGCGGGGTGTCGCCCTGGAGACCCGCGGGGTGCCGCGTGTCAACCCCGCGGCACCCGCGGGGTGTCACGCTGGACACCCGCGGCACCCGCGGGGTGTCGCGTGACAACCGCACGGCACCCGCGGGGTGGCGAGCTGGACACCCGCGGCACCCGCGGGGTGTCGCGCTGGACACCCGCGAGGTGCCGCCGCCCCCGGCCACCGGCACCGCCGCGCCGGCGCCCGCGCCACCACCGGCTTCCGCGGGCCGCCGGAGTCGCTCCGGTGGCCCGTTTTCCTTCCCGTCTACACCGTTGTTCCTCCCGGGTTCCGTTCTTTACTGCGGGATCATCAAACACTCGTTGCGGCCCGTTCCGTCGTCGCCCGCCAAATCTGCAAAACACGAAGAACGACGGAGGGTTGCCGGGCCGTGTTCGTTTGACCCGCACCCTCCGCGTTAGATAAAAACAACGGGAGAAATTAATGTTCAACACATGAATGCATATCCGAAACAATTTTTAATGAAATAAAATTGTTTCATAAAAACGGGTTCCTTATTTGAACGAAATCAACAATTTTAATAATTTTAAAATTGTTCACAAATCCAGTTCTTTAACTTTTTAAAGAAACAAATATGGGAATATAAAAAGAAAAGGGGGGTAATTCCCAAAATAAATCCCTACCTCGCTGCCGCTGTTGGATGCAAGGTCGTCGCGGAATTGACCGTCGCGGAAGGAGGTGATCGTCACACCGCGGAAGGGCGTCGCGTCGACGATCTCCGAGGACCCAGAACATACGGATTTAATTAATAATAATTAAATCCATGTTGTTGTTGAAATCCAAAAAGAAAATAAAAAGAAGCGCAACCCCCTACCTTGGTTGTTGTCGATCGAAGGCTGTCGCGGGGTTGGATCGTGCGGAAGAAGCGTCGCGAAGGGAGATCTGTTGGCGTCGCGGTACAAGGCTTCGCGTCGTCGATCTCCGCAGGTTTGTCGTTCTTCGTGTTCTTCGCGTTCTTCGCGTTCTTTTCCGAAAAAGAACACTTTCCTCAAAATCCTCTCCACGCCACAAGTTTCAACCCAAAATAAAATAAGTTTAAGCCTTCTTTTATTTACACAAGTAAACATTTGAATTTCAAAATATAAGAAATGAACCATTAATTCGTAGAATTAATTCAACGAAAGAAACCGCTCATTTAATTTACGAAAGAAACAGCCCAATTAAATGGTCTGTTAAGATTTTAAGAAACGCGTCAGTTGACTTTCATTAAGACGGGTTTTCACGGGTGCGTTTCTTAGTGGAAAGAAACGGCGGGGCTCGTGCGGGCCCCACCTCAAAAATATCCTACCAAGGGGTAAGATATTTCTGGATAGCATCCTATCCAGTTCAACTCAGTTTAAGCCGCTTTTAAGTGGCTTCAAGTGGCTTCCAAGTGGCTTAAGTGAAATAAAATAAAGTTGTCGTAAAATTATTTTATTTCTTAACTCTAAGCCCGAAAATTGAAAACCACACCCGAGCAAACGCAACTCCGGAAGAGGCGTTTCTAAGCGAATACCGGCGCAGCGATTTCATCGGAACCCTCAAAATTCGATTCCGGGCACCGGTTCAAAAGTCAGGAAAAACCCACTCGTCCGTTCACTGAACGTACCCGAGCCAAACTTCAGAAATTGATTCCGGGCACACCGGGCCTCGGAATCAGGCGCCGTCAGAAGCTGCGCTCTTGTAAAATTCCAAAGAAAATTAAGAAAAAATAATTTCCTTGAAATTTACGGGTCTTTACATAGGACCTCCATATGATATGATAGCGTTCTGATGATGAAAAAAAATTGGGTCACCATATTAAGATAGTCCTCAACCACATGTTGATTGGGCTCACCTCGAAACCTACAGGATCTCTATTGGTGAAACTCATTATGTGTGCTCATCCTTCGCTAATCATCCAGTGGTACAACAGGTACTGTATGATAATATATAGGTGGTGGTATGGATGGTGCACCACCTAGAGGTATCATCTAGGGAACAAGTACCTATATCGAAGCCTTATAACTGAGGGGGTCATCCATGTGATTGAGCTGCTGAATCCAAAATTGCATACATTATAGAGGCATCCTAAAATAAAATAATTTATACCATGGTCAATTAGTATATCTGTATAGATGACTGAAGAAGGAAATTGAAACCAAAACCCATTCATATATGTTTCATGTACCATAATTTTCCCTTCAACTAGTGGTCCCATGTACCATTTCTAAATGAAGATCACTATAGTACTGGTGTAAAAATATGTCATCCTATACAAAAAAACTGGGACACCTAGACTGAAATCTGAAATTAGAACACTTAACATGGGTTCCACAAATAAATGAAATAGACTCTCAGTTATAAAGTATAACTGAACCCTCTAAACCACTTTATCACGACTCATCCCAGTGGGGCCCATGCCATGACTTCCCAACCCTACCTCTAATAGGATATGGGCTGGTGGTATCATTGAGTAGGAATACCACTAACATGGGAGGAATTTACTACATAACTATAGACACACATATCAATGCCCACAAAATGATGAAATTTAAAAATGACTATGTAAAATATAATATAGAAGTAAAATATTAAACATGAAATGTTAATTTTGCTTATTGAATTGAATTTTTATCTTCAATATTAATTTTTTGAAGTAAAATATAATATTGGATTTAAAATTGTTCAAGGAACAACGTATGTGTGAAATTACTAATTTGAACTAGAAATAAGGTAGGTAAGTATATTAAATAACATTTAACTATAAAATTATTCATTAAGTCTTGGATAAAGGCTGTTAAAAATTAAATTAATTTCCATTTAAATAAATTTATGAAGAATTTAAGGTCATTTTAAAGATAGTGTTCAAAAATTAAATCATGTAATATGTGGATGACATCTCCACTAGTCACATACATCACATAGAATTCCAAGGATCAAAACCATCCAACACTATTATGTGGGGATTTTCATTTTTATGGTTTTGGCATAAGGTAATCTATAAACACATTAAGGGAAATGTAGTGTGTGAGATATAAATTTCTGAATGGTCTCTCTAATTGTTCCTTAACTAGTTATATTATATTTATACTTATAATTTTTTTATTAAAATACAAGGAATGGAATAACATTTGAATATTTACAAGAAAACATTATTTTAAAATAAAAATATGGAAGATATATTAAAATCAGCCTAAATGAATATTTTCTATAAAACATTAATATGAAGAAGTTTTAATGAGGAATAATCATATGAATTAATGGTATGTAATCATCAAATAATTAACATCCTATGACCATGAATCTATCATTGTGGTACTTTTTTCCAAAAAAGAGGATCCCCAAAAAACTTATTCAGTGATCTTGGATTAATAAATACACATGTCCCATGACTCAGGTTGTTAATACTTAAATCCCCATCAAGAAACAATCAGATAATATTATGTTTATGTCAATGTTTTCATCATTAATCCATATTTTGGGGGTCATATCCTAGAATGGTCTCCCAAGTTACACACTAGAAACAAAGGTATACATCTATTTTGATTATTCAATAAATAAATTATTGTAAAATCATCCATTTCAATTCAATTCAAAATAGAATTTTACATTTTTTGTTTTCAACAACACATCCTCATTTCAGAACCAAATAATTTTTTTTTATCAATTATTTCACTTTCAAATCATTTTATATTTAATTTATTTATCTAAAAATAAATATATGATTCATTTCATCAATTTTATATACTCCACCCAACATTATTATTCCTTGGATATCAAGGGTTTTCAGAATTTACATGGCTTTTTTAAAAAAATAGATTAATCATCTCTACTCAATTTTATTAAATCATTTATTAACTATCATAAAATAAATCAAGAAATTCATGGATACCATTTTAGGAAAAAATAATATGGAACCACACACCTTTTAATCAGTGATCAATTACACAACCACAATGGGAAAATGGTAATAATGAATGAGGAGAATGACAATAGCATGAAATAATAAATAATAATTCTCATGGTCAAAATATGATTGAATAAAAAATTTATATATTCCAACTCGTGGTGGAAAATAGGAGAAAATAATTTTAGTGAGAGAAAACATTAGGGGTCAAATTCCCTACTAAGATGTCTAAATGTAATGAAATCAATCATTGCACCTAGGAAGAGGCCATGTGTTCTTGGGAGGAGTCTATGAAAATGTCTAAATGAAAAATTGAATGGATAAAAAACCAAAACATTGGGAATGAGTCATTTATATCAGTAATGAAGGGTTTACGATGTAAATTCAACATGTTTCAAATACACTGAAAAGGGCATTGCCTCTTGTGAAAACTAAGCAAAGTACCAAATTTATTATGTATGTTCTTAATTTAAAGTGAATATTGTTTTCTGTCCTAATATATCTTAATATCATGTGGACTACAGAAACTTTATATCATAAATTGTGTATTTATTGAATATATTCTTTCTATAACCAATTTAAAAAATTATAAGAAATTAAAAACACCCAAAAACATCCAACTCTCCCCAAAACTTAAAAATAGGACCCTATAATACCTGCACCACATTTATACCCAGAGAACATTAATTACAAAAAACATAAATTCCTAGATGTTAGGTAATTATCCAAAAAAAATTATTAATCCTTTATAATCATGAAATTGCACCAATAAAAAATTGAATAAAAAAGAGGGGTCAATAAATAACTGAATGACATTAACAAGAACTTCACATCATTAAAAGTTTTTATCCCAAGAAATCCTATCCAGAAGTTTCCATATCATAATGATGAGGCCACTTCACAATATTAAGTGCATCATTCTCCCACAAATAATGGGAATTTAATAAATAAATCTATAGGACCTAGACTACTGGTATTGGCTTCACATAAATAACCATTGTCTCAGAGTCAAAAATCAAGAATAGAAGACCAGAAATAGATAAATCATGCATCACATAATGATCTCCCCATATCATAACATGGGAAGGACCATAATGATAATTCTGAATCTTTGAAGAAACAAACACATTAGGGATTGATATCAAATTAAATAGATGTAAAAAAAGCAGGACACTTTTCCCACTGACTAAAAAATCTAAAAAAGGTCCAACAATATTTAGCACATGTATTAACAATTTCAAATGATCTTAGTGACCAAATCATGGGGAAACTCTCAAAACACCTATTCAATATTATAATACTCTAAAGGTTATCATCAATTATTATAATATGATTTATATCATCTTTATACAGTTAAATTTTTTTTAAGTAATCAATAAAAATATTCTTTTTCATATCTTGTGTTTAACATAGTCCAACCATGGAAATTTTACCAATCTCCATCCAAAATAATATTTATATGCCAGTAAAACCATTATGGTCCTCAAAAGGATTTATTATAATATTGGACTCATGAAAAATATTATAGGAGAAATCAAAATGTACTAAAGTTTCATCCTATGATCCACCAAAGTCATGAACACATGTATGTATCATGTCCCCACGATTCAATATATATGAAACTTTTCTTCATTTTTCTATAAATGATATGCCATAATCAAACAAACCATAGGTCCCATGGACTTCTATAGTCTTATCCAAAAGTAATAAGTCAAATTGGGATCCCTATTAAATACAATATAAGATAGAACTCTATGAAACCTAATAATATTTTATATATAGAGAAAACAAAATCATGTACCATTTCATTCATAAAAAATAGGTATAATATGAGGAAATTTTGTTATCATAATGATAAAAATCCATATCATATTTTTCTATCATGGGGTATTAATAATCCTAATGACAAACTTAATTGAAATCCCATCGCACTTTCATGGTTGATCTAGATGATATTTGCGCAAACCCAAAACATTGTGGTCATCATATTTGACCTATTGGATAGAATATAAATGATATAAAATGTGTTTAATGTCAAATATAAAACTGATATAAAAATTTTATTACAATATCATTTACCATATTTGTGTTAACCATGTTTACATCCCAATGAGAACTATGGAATTCACTAATCAAATCCATTCTCACAAGGAAGTGTAAACAAAAATATAAAATGGAAACATAAAATACCCTCCAAAAATAATGAACAATAACAAATTGTATCCCCTCAATAAATCGATTCTATAATTCCATTTAATTCATAATCAAGATTCCTTCCATGGACAGCCATCCTCATAAGAGTGTACATAAACAATACACATTACAAAAAAACCTCACATTCAATCATTAGGACTCCCAAATGAAACTGAGAAAATAAAGCAATAAAATTCCACTATTCTGATCATTCATTAATTTCCATGGTTTAATGATTCATGCTAAAAGGGTATATATTTAAATCACCCTTACTAGGATTATATGTAATAGAAAAATCCAAATACAACATGTACTCCTACAAATTCCATTGAAGGAGGATCAAATTTTATTGACAGAAATTATATCTCATGATTTTATATATAGAAAAAAATAGAAATCATTCAATAAAAAGTAACTACCCCATATCATATGATAATTCCTCACTATTGCGTGTATAAGATCATGGGATGAATAATTATTCTTGTGTGAACTGAGCTATACAAAACTCTATTCTATAATGCAATAACACTACATATGGACACAACCATAACCTGATATCAATTTAATATATAAGAACACAGATAACTACACATAACTAATGTGATTCAACATTGGAATAAAATCCAAATCTTGTTTTATCTCAATAAAATAACTCCAATATTTTTCATCCTAAATAAACATTACTCTATTCTGAGTGAGAGAGGACAATAATGAGTACAACATTTATATATCTATAAAGAATCTAAGGTAAGATCCCACCAAGAATAAGAATCTTTTAATCTTGAAATCATTATGTTGTTACTAAAATGTCATAAAAAATTCAATATCTCAATATCAATTGAAATTTAATGTTATCAGATCTTGTGTCTCATGAACATCTCATCCTGAATCTAGAAATTACATTTTGAAAGACGCACATAATGTTTAAGATTTATCAAGGATTCCATAAGTGGTAACAAATGACTCACATGGTCCTACTTGTAATAATACTAAATAATAATTTATTTTTTAAATACCACCTTTAAGGAGTATAGGAACTCCTGAAATATTTTTTTCATTAATGCCTAAAAAAACTACAGGATCACTGGGTATACCAAATAACGTGACAAGATACTCATACTGTAAGTAACTAATACCAATAACTATATTCTAAATTTTATAGTATTTTATTCTCTAATAGTGATAACTAGATCTTATATTGATATTCAACATAAACTTATTCCCTTTCCATTGGTCAAATAGACTATAAGTATTCGTGAAAAGATATTAATTATTTACCGTGACTTGATTGTGTTTAATGTAACCCCATGAGTTTTCATAATCATTTTTCTTGAATAAATTAAATTAAATTTATTTATTTATTTATATGAAATTACAAGATGATCTTTACTTATATAATTCACTATATAAATATTTTTTTATATGCAACTTCTTCATATCATATATTACACACAATATAGATTGTCTACAAAACAACATATTATTGTTGTTATTATTTATGAAAGATAGTTACAACATAGAAGTATTACATGGTAATATTAATATTGATAAATAATTATTACGTATTATTTATAAATTATTTATATAAATGAATAATATGGATAAAATATATATAATGTTCAATAAAGTCTTAATGCTATGAAAAGTATTATTTTCTCAAAAGAACACATTTTATATCCTTCTATGAAAATGAATAAAATTAATTTTCTATTCTTTCATAAATTTTATATTCTAAAAGAAAATAAAATTTTGAATCCATGATGTGAAAATTATTTTAGTTTTATTTTTTGGGATTTTTCTGACATATTAAATTTTTGGATAAATAGTGAAAAATACAAAATTATAATTGAAAACATGGATTTAATCTAGTTTAATTATGTAGATAAATTATATTTTAATATTTTTAAAGTATTATTAGATCAATTATACATTATCTAATGAAATATAGGTAAATTTATCAAATTTAACCTCAAAAGATGTTATAGAATCATTTTAATATTTTGAACTTTTCACTTTAAAAAGTTATCATCTCATATAATCTTTTGGATTAATTTTAAATTGATTTTGGACACTTATTTTATTATAATTTGAAAAAATTAATTCAATATTTTAAATTAAAATGATTTATAATTTCTATAATGTTCATTTTTTTGAAAAAAAATTCAAGTGAATGTAATTAAAATTATTAACAATGATTAAGGAAAAAACATGTTTAATTAGTGGTTATACTTTAATCATAAAAGGGAAAATGACCTAGAAACTTGTCCCTAATACATTGGATTAGAAAAATATAGAATATATAATCCCGTTTCTTGAGAATATAAAATTATAGGAGGAAACTTATTTAAGGGATACCTCTCAATACTATTTTCCTTTTCATATTTAAAAGAATGCCACTCCTCCACTATAAAATAGAACTTTCCCCCTCACATATTTACACATTTGAAGCCATTTTTCATCACCAAAACCTACCATCATATCCTCCAAACTTCCACACCATCATCATAGATGTGTCAATTTTTGATGAAAGAAAACCAAATACGCTTTTTGGTGAAAATGAAAATCAGTTAACTAAATAATAGGTAACATCCTTCCACAAGAACTTTTGATTAATTCCATTCTCCACCCACTATATTATTTTTATATCCTGATTATATGATATTATTGATATTATAAATTTACTACTATTATGTTATGTTATTACTATGACTTATACTAACATGCCCTTCCATCAAATGGAATACACATTCACAGTTCGGGTGTATGGTGGACTTCCGCCTAATGATCCAATGTCGTTCGATCTTCCATTACCACATTTCAAGGATTGGAATAATGATGGGCTTTCTATTTTTTATGATATATATTATATTTATGATTTCTTTATTCTTTTATATTTTATATATAACACATACCATAATTATTTTTACTTTTCGGAAATTTGATAACATAGTTTGCGGATGTGTAGACTACCCCCTACTCAAAGTGATATAATTCAGTCATGGTTTACATGGATTATATAATTGATGGTATTAATAAAAATAAATTACCTGTGTTAAATGATAATTGTAATTTATTGTTAATATATGTATATATATTATTTAATTAAATTTCTTTCAAAAATACAACAATGAATTAAAAACAATGTTCTTGTGTGTACGAATTGTTGTCTCTAGGAATGGTGTATTTTATTTTATGTATTACCTTTTATAGATTGCTTTAAATAAATATATACTTAATATATCTTTTTTATATTTATTGTTATACAATTTTTAAGAAAAAAATTCATGATCTATATAAAAATACTATGGATGACAAGTGAAAACATGAATGAAAATCAAAGAGGATATTACATGAAACAAAACATTAACATGGAATTGTTAATAAATGATTAATATCAAGTCATAAGTAAATAATATATGTAATTATATATATGAATAGTTATATAATGGATTTATAATAAACACATATTTATTATAAAAGGAGTTTGAATGAGTAAAATGATAGTAAGGTAAGGGGATTTGTAGACTTACTTTTATTTTTGTGAGACTTATGCCTGGTTCACAACTCATTTGTTTTGTGTGTTGTATATACTAATCCTAATTGAATTATATGATTAAAAACTATATATTTATAGGTATTTACATATCAATTTCATGACCTATATTTTTTGGGGTCGATGGATCCAATGTTACCAAATGATAAATTAATATTTTTTATGGTTCACGTTCTATGTCAGATGTACATAAGAGAAACAACCCCTAAAACATTTTATTAAGCTAACTGGTGAGTGATAGTAGACCTTGCGACATACTAGCTTTGAAATACCTAGGGGATAATATTTGGGAAATCAGACACTATTCATGATCAACCACAAAGGATTTCAATATATTTGGTTTTGAATAACCAAGGATAAACCTAATATGTCATATATTAAGAACACTCTAAAAATATAAACAAATAATAAGTGTGTTTTAATTATTATATGGTTCCCCATTGTGATTATTGTTTTTTACTCTATTTTTTGGGGTTATAGTCAATGGATAGAATGTGAAGGAACTGTATTAATACCGAGTGATACAGAAAATGAAATGATTACTCTCTTAAGGATCCGAATGTTATAGGAGCTCGAATGAAAGAACTCATTTCTGTTATCATATAGATTTATTAAGATATAAATCATTTTGAATGAGGAAATGATAAAACAAAGGAACAATATTCTATTTATTAAGGTATGAGTGAAAATCCACCTTATCTTAGTATGCATTTGGATCCACAAGTTTCTGAAAAAGGATGGGTACCACTAAAAATAAATTTTCCATTTTCAAAAGTTCAAAACATGAAAAATTCATTCTGTTTGTTTATCATATAGAAGGTGAACCTGTCCAGTGATGAAATATAATAAAGAATTCATGGGATCTAGATGAAATTGAATACATGGATTGGTATGAGCTTATGAAATTAATATTTAATATGTACATTCCTTATGTTATTCATTATAAAATATAGATGGTATTCTTTAAGATAAATTAACGGGTTGAGGAATCATTTGGTTGCAATGATGTAATTTTTAAAATACATGTGATGTAAACTTTTCGAATTATCATCCCACCTGAAAAGAAGGATGACTGATTTTTGAGTGGATTAAATCCAAGCCTCATGTTGAAATAATCCAAAATAGTCTTTAAAAGGTAAGAAGATATTGTGTTTTGAGATATAAAGGTTGACAAAGAGGTTGTAGTTTTGTATAAATATTATATTTAAGATAAGAAAATGAAGAAAGAGTTGAAAGTAAAATATAAAAACCATGTAAAGAAGAAGATGAGATTTAATTTATGGTGTAATTGTGGTATAAAAAAGATGGAAATTGTCCCATGGGGTCTAATAAATGTTCTAATCATAGAATGGATGTTTATTGGGAATCTTATTTAGAATGTGATGGTAAAAAGTTAGCTAACAATTCATATGAAAAAAAACCACACAGAATATATCTCACCCACTTTAGTTATTGAAGTGTAATGTGAACATGAATTATACTAAACAATGCCCAAAATAGACAACTAATGATGAAGATCAATGTCAACAACCTATAATTTAATGGGAAAAGGGGAAATCTCAAGAAAGTACTATTTATGAAAAGAAGTGGGGTAACGACAACATGAATGGTACACTTACCATCTAATTTAGAACTAAAAATGTATTATTTAATTCTATATCTACCCACTCTTTAACATATGATTAATTTTATAAATTTATTAAGATTCCCCAGAAATGATTATTTGTGGAATTTTTTGTGCAGACCTCTATTTGTATGATTACATCATCTCATGTCTTTGATTTCTATTTGGTTGAAATTTGTGGGAATATGTTTCATGAAAAGTCGTTCAATATTCCTTTGGTTGAATTTGATGTTATCTTAGGGACATACATCCATTATTTATATAAATCCATCATCAATTGTCTACGAATGGATGTTATATTTGATATTTCAAACAAACTATGATCATCTATCAATGTGATGATATGTACGAACATCATACAGAGAATATTACCATATATTGGTCTTAATTACAATTAATAATATATTTCTATCTCAAGTGGTTGAGTAGAAACTTTACAATGATGATATTCTTATTTTGTGGGAATTTTTTTATGTCTCTCTAGAATTTTTTTATACCCATCCCAAAAAACACTAAGTTGTGTACTCAATATAACTCACGCATGGTTATACACCAATTTCAATGTCTACCTATAGGATTTCCCCAAATATGTTACATTAATTGATGAAGAAACTCTAATAAAACCTTGGGAAGTAAATAATACTGTAAAGTCTGTCAACATAGTTTTCAAATATCCTTTTCTCAAAAATAAATATGGAACAATGTGACTCTGAATATATTATCGAGAGTTGAACAAGATCATAATCAATAAAAAGTATCATCTTCCATATATTGATAACTTTTTTAATAAACAACACAAATATGAATACTTTTTCATGAATTAATATTATTCAGTATATCATCAATTGGGGTTCAAGAAGGAGGATATACCGTGTTGGAATTCTATACAAGGTATAAACACTAAAAATATTTAGTTCTTCTATTTTTTTCTTACTAAATCCCTTTCAATCTTCATGGATTTTATGAATATAGCCTTTTGATATTACATTGGTTAGTTTGTGGTAGTTATATATATATATGATATTATTATCTATTCAAAGAGTAAGAAAGTGCATGAAGACAACATAATAATTGCACTAAAGAGCCTATATAAACAAAAAGGTATGAAAATTTTAGAAACTATGAATTTTTTATCCAAAAGGTTTCATTTTTTTGTCATATAATCTCAAGAAATGGTATATAAGTAGATCCATCAAATATGAAATCTATTGAATGTTGGATTAGACCAACCATGTTGATGGAGATCCATATTTGTTTTTGGTATAGCTTCATTTTATCATGGGTATATGGACCATTTCTCAAGTATATCTGATCCATGCACCATGTTAACATAGAAGGGTTCAACAATCATATGGATAGATTAATTTGAGTAAAATTTCTTATAATTGGTAAAATATTAATCAATGCACATGTTCTCACATTATACTTTTTTAGAGAACATTTTGTGATCTATACTAATGGATCCATTGTGGGATAGGAATGTGTTATTATTCAGAATAACATTATTATAACCCATTCTCCACGACAATTTTTCATTAATGTTAAAAAAACACTCAACTCATGATTTAGAGTTAGATGTTTTAATTTGTTCATTAATGTTATAGAGGAATTATCTTTTTGTAAAACATGATAAATATATATCGATCATAAAATTTTGAAGTATGTATTAACATATAATCAGTTTAACATGCACTGGAGAAGGTGGTTATTAGTGATAAATTATTTATATAGAGAAAAAAATTACCACTATAGGAAATAGAACAAGGTGTTTAATGCTCTGAGCCAAAAGGATCATAAAATTTTATGAAGAGTTTGGAACGAAAACGATCCAATATATATTTATTTGAAAAGGATGGACATGGAATCACTATGGAGGGGGAGAAATGATTTTCTTGCTCAACTAAATGTTCTACCATCTATCCAATTGAATATTAAAGAGGCATAGAAGGAAGATATAGATATGCCAACTATGTTTAGAAATTTCCCTGAGTTTTTCATTCATCAGGATAGAATTTCATAGTTCACTAATTGTATATATGTTCCATACATAGTGGATTTTAAGAATGATATATTATAGGAAGCTTATACCTATTTATTTTCTCTTCAACCTTTAATTTTGAATATGTATAGATACTTGAATGAATAATTTCGGTGGGATGGTATGAAGAGAGGTATCATAGAATATGTATCTCAATACTTGGTATGCCATTATGTTAAGGATGAAAGAAAACATCTAAGGGGATATTTCATCGATTACACCTACTAGGATGGAAATAAAAGAACATCACTTTGGATTTTTTCATTGGACTCCCTAAAACCTACAAAGGGTATTACATTATTTTAGTGGTTGTCAATCACCTTACTATGTTTAAAAAAATGATTGTTCCATTCAACAATTTTTATGATTTAGGTTTTTATGTGTATAAATTATCCTATTTTATGGCCATTCACATTGATTATATCATCATACACTTATCATCATCTTATTTACAATAAAAAATTATAATTATAATTCTTATGTATACACATACATGAAATTTTAGACAATTCTATTTTTTTACTATTTACATAGGTTATGATGAATGAAGCTAAATGACATATATTTAATAATTCATTATCATTGATGGAATTTATGAGATATGTTTTATATTTAACTTAAAATAATAAAATTTGGGTGTTGTGGGAAATTATATCTATGAGAATTGGGTATTCAATTTATAGTTCCTCATAATTCTATAAAATACCTAACATAAGTGGTCCATTGGTTTGTATGTTATTCAGTATTTCCATTTTAAGTTGAATTTTTTTTAAAATTATTTCATTTTTATTGGTATAAATAAATGAAATTTATTTATTACTGCATTTATCAATAGACTGCATCGGCATAGCAGGAAGGAGGGTCAGTTGATCAATTGGATGCCTCATATTGGAGGATTTAAGTTTAAATTGGACGGATCATTTATGGGGGGTTGGTGAGAGGAGGAGCGGTGGTTAGTGTCTCAAGGGGTTAGGTATATATGGGGTTCAATTATTTCTATGGCCTAAGAACCTCATTAGGTGTAGAGGTTCTGTCTCTTTTATCATGTATGATGATTTGTAGGAGGCATGGTTTTCAGGTGGTCGAGATAGAGTCTGATTCCTATGTTCTAGTGAGGTCTATTAATAGGTGTCATGAAGTACCATGAAATTTCATATATATGATTCATATATAAATTGTGTAGAATATCCTTGGGTATAGTGTTCATCATATTTGGAGGGAGACTAACATCACGATAGACTCGTTTGCTCGTTTGGGAAACCTGAATGAAGAGATTATTATTTATGACAGCTTGGGATCACATCCTTTAGAGTGTAGAGTGATAGTATAAGGGGATTACCTTAGTATACACAACATCTGACCATCTTGATGGATCTCCAAGATTATGTTTCTCTAGTTTGCTCATGATAAGTAAAAATTAATGTTCAATCTATATAAATTCACATATTATGATTTCTTTATGTTTTGTAAATTTATAAGTTATTAATACAACAAAGGTTTTATATTCCTATGGTTGATTGTAATATAAATTTAGTAGACATCCATTTTGGGGAAATTATTTAATGAATTTTTAATATTATTGGTTATGCTATGGGAGTTTATAATTATTTTTTTATAGACTCCCCTTAGGTGTATCATGCGATTTGTCACAAATTATTATCTTTGAATAATCTTTCTAAATATTGAGGTTGTTTAAAGAATGTTATAAGATTACATTTGATTTTAATATTTTATAATTATGTAAATTTGTGATATTGGTTTCTTTATTTATGATATAATTTAATTTTGACATTTCAAATTATTATTTAATTTTTGAGATTAATGTATTCTTTCATTATATTAATATTTGATCATTTTGGGTATTATCATATCATTTTATATCTATTTAATTTTTTGTTAATATATATTTATATGATGAAGAAATACTGATACTATTTTGGATTATTTAATCAATTAGATATTTATTTTAGTGCATGAGGCCTGCATAGTATTCTTGAATATTAATTTCATTGAATATGATATACAATAGAAGTGTAAATTTATAAAAACCCATAAAATGGATGAATAACATCATATCAAATGGAAAGAAAAAATTGAATATGATTTCTTATGTTCTATATATAGAGAGTAAAATAATAACTAAAATCCAATAGAATTATCATGAAGAAAACATATTATCATATTACCTCTATTTCAAATGACATTGTTGTCTATGTCAAACCTCAATGGTTTATGATTTGATTCATTAACATTGTCATGATCACTCAATTTATTAATATAAATGTTCATATTCAATATCAAATTAGTATTTAGTCATTAAATGTGTCCTCAATGTCCATATTTTTAGTTCATACTAACGTCATCCTATTTTAAAACCAATTAAGTGTTATTCTATATGAACTACATATTTCTCATTCCTTCATTTAAAAATAAAATTTTATTATCTCTTTTTATGATGTGGGTTTAAAAAAAGGTATATTCAAATTTAAAATCCTTCTTAATCGAGATCATGTTATAATTTTGATGATTTTATTTATTAATTGGGGGGATACTGATCAATTATGAGATTTTAGAAAAATACAACCCATTATTCCATGTTTTTCTTGCTAGAAAAATATTTGATGGAAGAACTATATAATATAAAAATATTAATATTGAAATGTGATCATTATATACATTTTTTTAAATTGATGATATTAATATTAATAAATTTATTTTGAATTATATTAATAATGTTTTTATATAATGAAAATGTATGTATTAAATCATAAAAAAGAAGTACTCGTTTTTGATTAAATTAATTTTATGATTCCAAATTTTGTTCTTTTGAAATGTGGAATTTTTTATTTTTTTGAGTCAAAAGTAATATCAAAATCATATTATGGTAAACTTCTGGGATTATCCATAAAATATTGGTTTTCAGTGAATAGTGAAAATAATATTTTTTTACAACTATTAGTTGATTTAATTGTAAATTAAAATCATTAATTAAATCTCATCTTGTAGTATCACATGGATCCTTTAATTATATGTTATCAAATAATCTATATAGGAATAATTATTATAAATTATTTTGTTAAATTTCATTTTCGGTATGAAAAAACATTTTTCTCAAAATATGTTTTCTCTCTATTTTACAAAATTTTATTAAAATTGATTTGTTACAATTATAAAATGTGACAACCATGGTACATATGAAGTGATTTATTTTCCCTATGTAATTATGTAGTCAAATTAATAATAAATAAATAAATATGTGATATTTATAAAAATTGGGGAATTTAAACTAATAGAATAATAACTTGATCTTAGGAATAGTAACATGACCACAAAGAATAGTAATCTGGCCAATAGAATAGTAACCGTACCTAAGAAATTATAAATTAAATTTATACATAGAATAATTTAAAATATGATATTTTTATATCATTTAGCACATAAATAATTTTTATAATATTATTATTTAATGTTGGTATTTTTGTAAGTCATAAATATTTAATTACAATTATATCTTAAATATATTGATGTAAAAAAATTATTTTTTCATAAAATATATTCATAAATTAATATTTCATTGTCTTATGTTTAGAAGATAATTCTACGATACATTAAATAAAATTTCAATGTGCCATAAAACAAGTATTATTTTTAAATCTGGTATTTTCTCGAATAAATTAAGAATTTAATTAAAAACAATTTCTCATTCCTAGAAAATTATTTTATAAAAATAGATTTCATTTTTGATTTCTAAATTTTGAAAAGTATTTGGGATGAATTTTTGGTTTTTTCTAAAATACATGAAGTTTGAGTGAATAATGAAATATGATAATATATTAAATAATCTAAATAAATGATTTATTGAGTCAGGTATGATTTTATGCTAACAGAAAATGAATTTTTTAGTAATCACAAGCACTAAATACTATTTTTAGTCACAATCACTAACAAAATTCCTTGTATTGAGTAAAATAATAATATAATTATTAATATAGTCAAAAACCACCCTCTCCTCTATTATAAATACAACCCCTCACCCCCTCTACACCTCACACATATCAAGTTTTTAGAATTTTACAATTTCTGCTCAATAATTTTCCCAAACCTATTACCCACATTCATGATATTATTTTCTCACCAAAACTCCAAAAAAAACTCATTTAGAAATTTTCAAGGCAGATAATTCAAGTCGTAAAAATTATCTTTCATTTTCTTTTATTTTTTTTCTCAATCCATTTTTTTAATACTCTCTTAAACTAACCTTATCCAATAGAAATGAAAAAAATAGTATATTATATATAATTAATTTTATCGTATTTATTGAAAATTTCATTATCATACTTCTTATCCACATCGTTTTATTCTAAAAATAAAAACATTATCTATGATATGTCAAATTAATGACACCATGAAGATGTGTTTCAAATTTTCTTTACTTCCTTCAATTATGGTTTTAAAACTATTTTAATGGTTGAAAAAAATTATAAAGTGTATGATATAGACTATTTCAGGTATTTTAATTATCATATATACATAATATTAAATCTTATAATGAAACTAGTTCATGATTATCAAAGAATCGCCAAAATTATCTAAAAAAATATCATAAATGTTTTATCTAATGATTCATCTTCATAAATGAAAAAATTGTTTTATGGCATCCTTTAATATTTTGGAAACATATTAATAAAATTTTATTCCACTTCTGTTGTTTCACTTCCATTCGATTAGAAAATCTATTATGAACCAACCATAGATCCACATATACAACACACAAAAAATAATGGATATAATGAAATATTATTAATAAATGTGTGGAATTATGTTATAAAATGAATATATATGTGCTATAATAATAAATAAGTTTCTATAAAATATTATTATCACTCATTTAATAATTACATAGTGTGATTAAAAAAAATTGTAGTAATATGATCTGGAGGTAAGAAAATTGTTAACATAATTTCCATTCATTGTGTTCACCTTATGCTTCATTGATTTTATGTTTCTAATATTATTTGTTATATGAATTTTTAATATATTACATTTTATTATGTGTATTTATAGTGAGAATAAATATTCCTTTCATTTTATTTATTCTCACATCAATGATATGGTATATATAACCGTCTCCTCTTAAGAAAATATTTTTTAAAAATATATTTTTTCAAATTTCAAAAGGAAAGTTTTAATGTAAGTGGTCATGTTTTATCACTATATTATGGTTCTGTGGACTTTTTTTATAATGAAGGGTGGAAACAATATCTTCCTCCAATAAATTTTTTATGTTTATATTAGAGGTCAGATGGATGGTCACTCCAGCTGTAACTGCGATGGTTAAACCATAAGTTAGCTATGAGGGTTACATTGTAAGGTTATCACGAGGGTTACAAATAATATGGTTTCCACGAGGGTTACAAAATTGTGTAAGTAATTACCCAAGTTACCTTTATAGTAATATTTATATTTTCTATTTTTATGGATATATCTTGTTTTCACAATGTATGTATATGATAACTTATGGGTGACGTAGAGACCCAAGCTTGATTTACATGGAAAATAAATTACTTTTGTGGAATACTTAATACATAACAAAAACAGACACCCAAGGACCGTAATAGTTTAGTGTCTTTGGAAACTCAGAACATAATCTTCTAATCATGTTTAATGATCTTCAACATTTCACATAAAGATCTTCCCCTTTTGTTTTCTTAACTAAAACCTTTCTTTATATCCTGGGGAAAATATAACATAAAAAAGTCTGATCAAATGCTCATTAATGGTAAGCATGGAGAAAATAAAACAACCATAAACATTTGACCTTACAAACATGAAGATAATGTTTAAACATCAAAATCCCGATTTTTGAAATAAATCATGGTTGTACAGAAGGAAAAGATCATAATTAAACAATAATCATGATAAAATCTCATGAGAATAAAACATGTAATTGTGGAAACCATTAAGAAAATGTTATGATTTCCACTGTATCCAAGGCATTGCTGCTAGGACCATCATAGTGGATAAAGTCCATTACTGAACTGGGTTTACATGTCGTTCCAGCCCTGTATTACTGAACCTGATTCACTTGATGTTTTAGCCATGTCTATCTCATGAGATAATAATCATTTCCCAATTAATTGGAGGGAGATATAGGTCCCACCCATCACATAATGAAATCATTCTTTCATGTGCCACATAATAGACATAATTCATTCATCATAACCCAAATAATAATATGTGTTTCATAAACATCATCCCATCATAACATAATCCATATAAAAAAATAGATATCATTGTAGGACCCCGGGACACCCTTAGAGGGGAGGGGTGAATCAGGGTGACGACTTTTTCTTTTAAAGATTAGGATCTTGTTCCCACGTTGGTAGAAACTTGTAAAACATGTATGATGGATATGATTAGAAAGCATACATTCACATGCAGAGAGAAGACACAACAATTTTTACATGGTTCACTACTAAGGGCTACGTCCAAGGAGCATACGCCGACAGGTTGTCGCTCGTACCCAATTCCATTAATCTTCACTAGTTGTGGATTACAATGGTTTGGGCAAAGACACTCTGTCCCAGGCTCACTACCTTTACAAAGGTTCAGGGATAGCTCACTGCTTCATTGGGTCACTCCCATTGACTCCCCCTGGCTCACTGCCCTTGGTGAAGTCCCACACAGTTTATAGACGTAAAGGTCTTTTCAATAGATTTACATTGAAGTCTTTGCCTTTGCTCAGCACGAGACTCTGCTTCCATCGAAGTCCGGAATAGATGCACTAGAACGCACAGAACCACTGAAGCAGATAACCAGAACGTGCAGACAAACTTCACTGACAATCACGCACAACACCAACACTTTGCGCGCAAAAACTCCCTATTCTGTGCAAACTTCACTTTTCGCGGGGAAAAATATTTCTTGCAGAAACCCCCTTTTTCGCGTAACTGAATCTTTTATGTGCGAACCCAATTTTTACACACAACTCTTCATTTTTCGCGCATCCCGAAATTTTCCACGCAATTCAGAAAATTTTGCTCAAGCCCATTTACACGATCCTTTTCACGCATCATACCTCGGATCTTCTCTAAGTCTTCAACCATACAAAATGAAGGGGGACACCTCATATATATAGGCGTCAAATACCCCCGCACGCAAAAACCACTGTGGCGTGTAAAACCTCTCATCTAGCGCGTAATCTTTCGCGCCGATACCGTTTTTCGTGGACATCGTCAGATATTTCGCGCAACCCATGCCTTTCCCATTTTTTGACGGTCTGATTCCGAAACACTGTTTGCGCGAAAAACCTCGATCCTCCATTTCGCGAATCCCGTTCTTTTTCACGGAAGTCTTTTATTTTTCACGCACCACTTCCTCTTCACGAGCACCTCCTTTTGCAGACATCCCATGTCTTTATTTTCCGGTTTTGAGGCCCAAAAAATATGCAAACACTGGGAAACAGTGCCGCCTTCAATACTATTGTCTGCTTGAACTGTATGATCACTTTGCTGGCACACATTCGGAACTTCCACTGAGGATTGACAAAAAACACAAACCAAACTCCAATTCCTACAAAGAACAGCCAGGGTTCCAACAATCTCCCCCTTTGGGTTTGTTGGAAATCCCCAAATAAATTCAATATATCACCATCCACATGCATACCAAAAATGCAAGGATCAACTCATCCAACACTCTAAGTCTACGTGAGCCTTGCTCGGTGTAGAAAACAAAGAGGAAGATTGAATTGGGTTCCCGTGTTTTGGAATGGTCAAAGACGCTCAAGAAATTTTCTTACAGTGTTAATTCTATCTCATCCTATCAACGATACATAATTCTCATCGTGTCACAGAATCATTACATGTCCACAGACCACAGAAGCATTACATGTCCACAGATAGTCCTGAATTCTGAAATTTATTCCTTTCCTTTCTCCCCCATTGACAATAAACCCAAAGGCCGGTAAATTAACCAATGTTCAGCTCAAACCATTCTCCCCTGGATAGTATCTCCCCCATAAACTTGCATCAAAACTATAAACATATAGAAATAATTACCATAATCGGGGAGAGGGGATTTCAGAATTTCCTTATGCGGTAGGAGGTGGTTGAACACCGAGGTTAAACCGATGCTTTTCAAACACAACTGCTGACAATGGTTTTGTCATAATATCAGCTACTTAGCCATCAGTTCCCACGTGATCCACTTTAATCACTCCTTGCTCAACTTTTTCTTTGATAAAGTGATACCTGATTTCAATATGTTTTGTAGGAGAATACTGAACTGGATTCTTCATGAGATCAATTTCACTCTTGTTATCATAGTAAATTACCATTGGTTGATTCCCCTCATCACCAATGTCTATTAGTAGTTGCTTCATCCATAGAAGTTGAGTGCATGCCTTTGTGGCAGATATATACTCAGCTTCAGCAGTACTAAGAGAACTACTTTCTTGTTTCTTTCTCTACTATCCGATACAGTTATTAAAAATAATGAATGCACCACCACTGGTGGGTTTTCTATTCACAACATCGCCAGCCCAGTCAGCATCTGAAAATGCTGATAATTCACAGTTCCTTCCTGCAGCAAAGTATAAGCCATAATTGTGAGTACCTTGAATATACCTCATGATTCTTTTTACTTCTGCCAAATGTTCCTCCTTTGGATTACTCTGAAAGAGGGATTTAAGACATGTGGCAAAGACAATATCTGGTCGTATCGCTGTTAGGTACAGTAGGCTCCCAATAATCCTCCTGTACATGGTGGGATCTAGAGATTTCTCATTCTCATGCTTTCCAAGTTTTGTTCCAACTGCAATCAGAGTTGACATTGGTTTGGAGTCTTGCATATTAAACTTCATCAGTTGCTCTCTTGCATACTTTTCCTGAGAGGTAAAAGTGTATTCTTTCTTTGAGTCACCTGCAGTCCCGAGAAATATTTGAGCTCCCCAATCATTGACATTTCAAATTCTGATTGGCAAATTCATCCACTGATTTCTGCCTGCTGCCACCAAATATAATGTCATCGACATAAACGAGAACCATGAACTGATCTTTCGGAGACTTCATCACATAGATATTGTAATCTACTCCTCCTCTTTTGAATTATAGCTTATTGAGATAAGAATATAGTCTAGAGTACCATGCCCGTGGTGCCTGTTTCAATCCATAAAGTGCTTTCTTTAGCTTACAGACCTTTGATTCATCAGCACCAAGAAGAAAACCCACTGGTTGTTCAATGTAGACTATTTATTCGAGTACACCATTTAAAAATGTTGTCTTGACATCCATTTGATATACTTTATATCCTCTCTGGAGAGCCATGGAATGGAACAGCCTGATTGACTCCAGTCTAGCCACTGGAGCAAAGGTTTCTTCAACATCAACACCTTCAATCTGAGAATACCCTTTACATACCAGTCGAACCTTGTTTCTGATAACACTTCCATGCTCACCAAACTTGTTCTTGAATAACCATTTTGTCCCAATCACATTGTGACCTTTGGGTCTCTAGACAAGATCCCATGTCTGATTCTTGTCAATATGATCTTACTCTTCATTCATGGCTTTCACCCAGGATTCATCCTTTGCAAATTCTCCAAATGAGGATGGATCCAAAACTGACAGAAAGGAAGAAGATGTGTTATTCCTCATCCTTCTTGTCTGTGTGGGTGAATTCTTGTCTCCAATTATGTTAGATGGATCAATCTATGCTCTTCAATTTCTCCTGTGAGGTTCAATCGCATTCACACCATCCAAGATTTACTCTTCAGATTCTTCGTCTGAGTCAACATCATGATGTGACCGCTAAGTGTTTTGTACACCTTCCTCTATCTCTATATTTTTATTTATTCCATGTTCATATTCATTCTCATCTTCTATCTCATCAGCATAGGTACTATTTGAAACATTTGGGGGTTTTCCTTCAATGATTTTAACATCGTTGCTTTCCACAATCCTCCCCAGGTGTTTATTGAAACACTTGTAATCTTTTCTATTCATTGGATACCCAAGAAAAACTCCTTCATCAGCATTGTCACCAAACTTTCCTTGGTTTCCTTCATTATTCTGAATGAAACATTTGCTTCTGAAAACACGAAAGTATTTCAAAGAAGGATTC
This sequence comes from Viscum album, assembly GCA_963277665.1. Taxonomy (NCBI): domain Eukaryota; kingdom Viridiplantae; phylum Streptophyta; class Magnoliopsida; order Santalales; family Viscaceae; genus Viscum; species Viscum album. The sequence goes on from OY728150.1 coordinate 1,850,651,832, forward strand.
CATCCATTCCACAATTCATATGGTGTCTTCGTTTCACCCATATAGAGCCCTGTTCGATTCTGAATGTGCACCGTAGCTTCAACAGCCTCCTTCTAGTAATGGCAAGAGATACCACTGTCAATAAACATAGTCGTGCCCATATTGTTGATATGTTGATTCCAATGCTCAACAACTCCATTTTGTTGTGGAGTTCTCACAACAACTACCTGATGCTGTATTCCATGTTTTTCTGGGTAATATTCAAACTTGACGGACGTTTATTCCCCTCCATTGTCAGATTGCAAGACTTTTATTGACCGTCTAGTATCATTCTCGGCAATCTGGCAATAAGTTTTCATGCAATCAAGTACTTGTCTCTACCTGTGAATCACCATTACACAAGCCATTCTACTATAATCATCAATGAAGAGGACGATGTACCTTTCTCCATAGGTTCCAGCAACATTTATTGGGCCACATACGTCAGTATGAATGAGATCATGAAGATGTGACGACCTTTTCTTCTTTGGCCGATATGAATTACAGACTAGCTTCCCATGAATACAAGCATCACAAAACTTTTCCCATTCACGTTTTAGAATGGGAATATCCATGACTATCTTCAGCTTAGATATCTTTTCCATGTATTTTTGGTTAATGTGCCCCAACCTTCGATGCCACAAATTTATTTCTTCTTCAACAGACAAATAACAAGAGTTCACTTCGCTGTCAACCTGATATATGTTTCCATCTGTTCTACAGCCTTTCATAAGATAATTCCCTATTTTTCCTTTTATAGTGCAGCCTTTTTGATGGAAGGTTACTATGAGCCCTGTGTCATAGAGTTGACTTGCACTAAGGGGATTGTGGCGTAGACCGTCCACATAAAGAACTTCAGTCTTCTTCAGCTCCCCATTGGCGAGATAAGTATTCCCACTACCTTTAATCTTCAAAGCACCATCATTACCAAACCATACTGTTCCATCAAACTTCTTTTCAATGTTCTTAAAAAGGTCATCATTTCCGGTCATATGGGAAGAACATCCACTATCAAGGATCCAGGTGCTGCTGCTCTTTGTAGCTTTGAGGGCTACTTTTGAAAGATTGGATTTCTCGATCTTCTTCTTCTCTTTCCATGCGATATTGGATTGAGCATAGGATACTGAAGGACTTTTAATACTTTCTTTCACATAATCTGATTCTTCATACCCATAATCATCTTCCAGAGGTGAAAAACTATTTGTGAGAACAACATCATCAGGAGGATGAAAACCGGCCCGCCTTTGAGTGTTGAATGAATTTCTCATGTCGTACTGCTGCCTGCAATACATAGCTTTATGGCTAAAGTTAGAATAATTAAAACAGTAACCATAGAAGTTATTTCTTCTATAAGATGGAGGATATTAAATCAGTCTCCTTTTTTGACTTCCCATATCTTCCCCATTCAAGTAGCTCATTTCCTCTTCACATTATGACAAGGTATGGCCGAGATAACCACAAAACTGACACTACATGAGAGGAAATGTCATTTCACTTGAATTTCACCTCATGCCTTCTTCCTAGGGAGAATAGTTGAATTGTCTGTCATTTCTTAAAGTTTGAGGATCATTTTAGTTCTTCATTTAGTTTGGGTTGAGCATTATTTTTTCATCATTTTAGGTAATGTTTCAGCATGTCCAACTTTCATCTTGTTGTCATTTTGGCTCTCTTTACTTCTTACAGTTGATGTCTCAGCTTCACAGCCAATTCCACTCTTTCCCATGTAAGTGGGTCTTTGATCACTTATGATTTTTTCAACCCCATATGAACCACACTTGGCTCTTGCTAGTAATTCTGAATTTGAGAATCTTTCGAAATGAATTTTCTTCTTTCCCTCTCTTGCCGTTGATTGACATTCATTTTTACTTCTAAGAGTAACTACTTCTTCCTCAAGTCCCTCAATAGTCTTGGACTTCTCTTCTAGTCTGGATGAAAGGTCATTTATGACCTTTTCTTGTTCTTCAATTTTAAGGTTTAGTTCCACTACATCATCTGTTCTTTCAAGGATTGAAGACTTAACTCTCACTAGTTCTTCTAGTCCTTCAATCTCTGCTTCAAGCACATCAACATATTCTGATGATTCTTCCACCATTTCCTTCCACTTATTACATCTCTTATATTTATTCTGATGCTTGGAAAAAGCATCCTTAATTTGAGTCTTTGATTCACCATTAGAAATAATATGATTATCTCTATCTTTATTGGTCAAGGGTTCTGACTTTTCAATGGTAGCCATCATGGAAGCATGGTTTCCTACTTTTAATTCTGGTTCTTCTTCTTCACACAATTTAGTATCATCATCTTTCTCTTCATAGACATAACACTTCCTTTGAATTTTCTTTCCAGATTTGAAGTCTCCCTTTTTGAAAAACCTTCTCTAAGGCTTCTCGAGTTCTTCTACTTCGCTTTCTGCATCATCAAACTTTCTTTGGCACTGAGAGGCAATGTGCCCGACTCTTCCACAACGAAAAAAAGCTAGAGGTAGCTTGCCTTTAAATTTACCTTTTCCCTTCTTCAGCCTCTTCGTGATGAGAGAATGAATTTCCTTTTCCTCTTCATCTTCACCACCACTATCTTCTGAAATTTTCAGTTTATCCATGGAATTGAATACCATTTCCTTGCTTACACGAGTTGTGGCATCTTCGGGTTTGACTCTCATCTCATATGCCACTATACTACTTAAAAGATCATCCAGAGACAGTTTGGATAGATCTCTTTCTTCAAGTGATGACACCTTTTCATTGTACATAGGACAAAGTCTTCTCAGTATCTTCTTAACGATATCAATGTCCTTGATTTCTTCTCCAAGACCTCTAATTTCTCCTACTACTTCAGTAATTCGATTGAAGAATGAATCTGCATTCTCATTAGGATGCATATTTAAATCGTCAAGCCTGTTGTGTAAGACTTGAAGATTCACCTCTTTCACTTTGATATCTCCTTCATAGACGTTTTCAAGTTTATCCCACATAGACTTTGCTGAGGTGCAACTCATCACCTTTAGATATATTTCATCTGAAAGAGCTGTAGTGAGAGCATTCTGTGTTTTACCATTAGCATTAAGAATATTTCTATCAGCATCTATCATAGCCAGCCCTTTTGGATCAGTAACATGTATACCTTGGACAGTGGAAAAAAGGACTTCCATTCTAGGGGATCTTAAATGAGATCTCATTCTATTCTTCCAAATATGGAAATTACTTCCATCGAAGAGTGGGACTCCCCTGACATTGACTACATTCTCCATGACGACAGAGGAAAGATTTAACACCAGCAACCTCCCTCTGATACCTCTTGTAGGACCCCAGGACACCCTGAGAGGGGAGGGGTGAATCAGGGTGACAAATTTTTCTTTTAAAGTATAGGATCTTGTTCCCACATTTGTAGAAACTTGTAAAACCTGTTTGATGGATAAGATTAGAAAGCAGACATTCACATGCAGAGAGAAGACACAACACTTTTTACTTGGTTCACCACTAAGGGCTACGTCCAAGGAGCATACGCCGACAGGTTGTCGGTCGTACCCAATTCCACTAATCATCACTAGTAGTGGATTACAAAGGTTTGGGCAAAGACACTCTGTCCCAGGCTCACTGCCTTTACAAAGGTTCATGGATAGCTCACTGCTTCCCTCGGGACACTCCCATTGACTCCCCCTGGCTCACTGCCCTTGGTGAAATCCCACTCAGTTTATAGACATGAATGACTTTTCAATATATTTTCATTGAATTATTTTCCTCTGCTCAACACGAGACTCTTCTTGCATCGAAGTACGGAATAGATGCACTAGAACACACAGAAACACTGAACCAGATAACCAGAATGTGCAGAAAAACTTCACTGACAATCGCGCACAACACCAACCCTTTGCGTGAAAAAACTCTCTATTGCGCGCAAACTTCGCTTTTCATGTGGAAAAATATTTTGCGCAGAAAATCCCTTCATGGCGCAACTGAATCTTTTATCTACGAACCCAATTTTTACGTGAAACTCTTCATTTTTCGCGCATCCCGAAATTTTCCGCGCAATTCAAAAAATTTTGCGCAAACCCATCTACGCGATCCTTTTCGCGCATCAGACTTCAGATCCTCTATAAGTCTTCAACCGTATGGAAAAAAGGGGGTCACGTCATATTTATAGGCGTCAAAGACCCCGCGCGCCGAAACCACTATGGCGCGTAAAACCTCTCATCTGGCACGTAATATTTCGCACCGATACCATTTTTCGCGCACATCATCAGATATTTCACACAACCCATGCCTTTGCCATTTTTTGACGTTCTGATTCCGAAACATTGTTTGTGCGAAAAACCTCGATCCTCTACTTCTCGAATCCCGCTTTTTTTCGCGCCCAACTCAATTTTTTTGCGCAAGTCTCTTCTTTTTCACGCACCACATCCTCTTTGTGCGCACCTCCTTTTGCAGACAATCCATGTCTTCATTTTCTGATTTTGAGGCCCAAAATATTGGCAAACACTGGGAAACAACACTGCCTTCAATACCGTTGTCTGCTTGAACTGTATGATCACTTTGCTGGCACACATTTGGAACTTGCAATGAGGATTGACAACAAACACAAACCAAACTCCAATTCCTCCACAGAATAGCCATGGTTCCAACAATCATTTCATCATAAGAAAAATAAAACCATATAAATAATAGAGACATTATACTTGAAACATAAACATACTAAATAATTTCATTTTAGATGTAATATATTTTAGATAAAACACTTGAAAGTTATTCTTGAGGAAAATATCCTTTCTTCATGAAAATCATTTTCTTTTCTCAAAATTCCAAGCAATTTTAAAAGAAAAGGATTTCATTGAAAATAATCATGAAATCTTATAGAGGAAGATTCATGGAAATAAAGTGTTATGAAACTGTAAAAATCCTTTCATGTCGTATCAGTTAAAAAAACATTCTTCTCATACTTTTGCTGGAAAAGTGAAAAAGTACCTCGTATGGTTAACAAAAGGAAGATTCCTTCCATACTACATAGAAAAAGTCAAAAGGGGTAAAAATGACATTTAACATACATGTAATAATAGTAAAAACATTATGAAAACAATTTTTATAATACATTGACATGGATGATAAATATAACCCCAGTAAATACGTACGAATAAACCATCTCAAATAAGAACGAGATTGGAATAATTATCCCTTACCTCATGTCTATTTTCTTCCATATGTGTCTGAGACATCTGTATAGTGGGTTTAAACATATTATTAACTTGTAACAGAACCAAAATAATATTTATGATATCATATATGATTCACTTACAACATTATATTACCCGTTTATTTGTTAATTCCAGGTTAAAGCAGTGTTTTGGGTAAAATTGTTTCATTTGTCGTACGTGTTTTGACATGTAATTATTCATATAATTAATTAGATCATGATTACTTACTTGAAGAATATAAAAAATGATTTATATATAATATATTCAGAATATTATTTATATATATATATATATAATAGATTGATAAATGTAATGAAATACATCGTTCATGGAGACGGTAGGCCGTACGTATGCATGAACCTGTTTTATTTTCCATATTAAATTGAATTGAAATAAGTAAATAACATATATATAAATAAAGTGTCATTATTATGTGATAAATTTCTTTATTATTTATTATATATATATATTTTATAATTATTATTGAATGGGTAACTTGGAGAACGAATCTCAACGAGTCATGGAGACGGTAATCCATACGTACACATGAGCGATGATATCATTCCCATAATTGTTGAATGGAATTGAAGTGGATGATATTATATCTCAGAATCAATATGATGTTATAATAATGGTATATAGTTATTATTTCCACCATTATACCCATCCAAGTATTGTGGGGGTGAAAAAATAGATTACACCACAGCATGGAGACGGTAAGTCGTACGTACGCACACGTGGTGATATCATTTTTCACAAGACAGATATAAGGTGAAATAGGTTTGTTTACTATTTATAAGAACATATTAGTATATTATTGATATTTATGTTATTACATTATAATAGAACAACTAAATAAGAGTAAGTATAAGAAGAAAAAAACTTGAATGAATCGGTAGAATATATTTCCTCTTCCTCGACGTTCCTCTTTTAAACTTCCTCTTAGGGAACTAGATTGGGTCTTTTGAGTAGACCGGTACCTCTATAATGTGACTAGAGAGATATATAAGAGGAATTAACAGGGTTTGGCTGAGCATGAAGACTCAATATTGAGGTAAGAGGGGAGGGAAGGGGTTCCCTTTTAAAAAAGAGGTAAGGGGCACTTTTGGAAGTCTCTGAAATATTAATTGATAATAAACACAAACCCCACATAAAAACTTCAAAAGTGACTCCAATTCAGATATGAGTTAAGATAGGGTTGTAGTCTCATCAATAAATAAAATTTATAAATGTTTTGATTTTATTTTAAACCTTATCATTTTGATTTATCCTTATTTAATTAATATAATTTTAATTGCGATATTAAAATTATAATTTCTAAATTGTTTTAAATACTTACTTATGTGTTGTTAATTTTCAATAAATAGAGACATTATTAAATTTTAGACCATATAATTTTAAATTTGTAATTTTTAAATATTTTTGTAATTTTTAAACATTTTAATAATATGTTATTTTTATAAAATATCAATAGTGTCAATTTTGACACTATTCAATTATTTGAATTTAAATAAAACCCATACAGAAGATATATTCAAAACAAAATATTTAATAGATTCCTAATTAGTCATATTAATCTATAAAATTTTCGGATAACATTAATTAGTTTATATAATATTTATTTTAATATTTTTAAATTCATTTATTTGATATTTCAATCAATAAAATAATTTCTACATCCCTATTGTGTCATCATTAATGATATTTATTTAATACCTAAAAATTATAAATAAATTATAATGATGTATATAATTTTATTAGATTTTTTAGACTATTTATATTCTATATTTTATGAGGTTTATCACTAAATTAAAATTGTTACACTTATAAGATATAAGAGAGTGACATGTTGTACTTTCTTTGGTTTTAATAATAATAATTATATCATTTTCATGGATAGAAGTCTATGAAACGAATATATTCGGACCCTTTTGTGATATTAGTCTACTTTTATTCATCCAATACAATTTTGGTAGGTGGTAGGGTAATTTTATAATCTTCTTTTTACCCTTAATTACCCGGTTTACCTTTAACTGTAGTAAATAAAAATTTGCATAGCTACTATTTATAATGTCAAATAAAAATAAAATTAATCTATTAACATAATTTGGATCCACTAAATCCTAATATGGAATCTATTTTTCAATATGAGAACCACATAAGTTACAGTAAATAATTTAAAATTAATCTCATTGTTAAGAAAATGAGTTTTAAATGTTAAAACATTATCAATGATTGAACTATTTTTACCTATGAATTCAATGTAAAATTAATGGTAATTAAATAAATTATATTAAATTGTAAAAATATATTAAATTTTTATTTTAAAACCATTAAATTTTATCATTTAACCATTATAATTATCTTGATGATAAAAAGTTGTTTTTAAGAAACATTTACCGTATTTTTATTATTCATCAAAATATGAAATTTATCAAAAAATTATGAAAAATTTAACCAAGGTAAATTTTTTTATCTTGATTCAAAAGAATAAGTTTGTTTTGTAATATTGAACTTATAAACTAATAAAAAATTATATTTATAATGGGTGTTCCATCTAAAGGTGTTAAAATTGCATTTTTTTAAAAAAATAATTCTTTTATTTGAAAAATTGATTTTGTTTTCATACCTCATTATAGAAAATATGCAAGATGAATTATAATGTCATAAAATTAAAAATTCAGTTAACACTATTCATGATAGCTAGTTCATAATATTATAATAATATATCATTTTTTAGTGAAACTCCGTATTGCGTACAATGCAAGCTATCGAGGAAGGTCACTTTTGCGTGCAACACAATCCAAGAATAGGGTTTGTGTATACTATAAGATAATTCGGTGTTGCATATATAAAAAGCTAATCTTGGTGTAGCATACAAATCAAGACATCAAATAAATTAAAAATATTATTTCTTATAAATTTTTGGGGTGCTACATTCTACCCCCCTTAAAATGAATTTCGCCCTCAAAATTCATCGGGGTTTTAAATTGTTTACTTCATGAAAGTTTCTTTCATATAAACCCATATCGTAAAAAATAATACTATAAATTAATTTTACAAGGGTAATTTTTAAACACAACCATCACCCAAAGTAACTCAACACTGGGTTTCCACATAAGAGAATATAGGTGAAAATATGGATATGGAAGAGAAATATAACCATCATGTTCTAATGAAGAGTGGTAGAGAACATGGCTATGAAAAATCCAACAATCACAAAGCCATACATTTGTGATGATCTAAGGTACCATCTGATTCCTTGTATATGAGGGTACTAGGAATTTTTTTTTGGTTTTTCAAGATCATTTCCCTAAAGTTGAAAAATAAGGATAAATACTTACCTTATTTCAGTGTAAAATAATCGTTGTTCATTCCATTAAAAATTTCTAATTCATCTGTTATTTAAAGAAATAATGTTGAATTTTTCATTCTTGAGGTATTAACAGACCATGTGATAGAATGATAGGTCATTCCATCTCTCTTTATCACAAAAAATTATCACAAATTATTAAATATACATGAGTCCATCTATGATCTATATTATTCCAAAAAACGGACTTAAACTTCATCTATCATACCACTTAATAAAATAAAACTAATTTCTTCTAACTAGGGACGTCCTGTAGGATAGTGGTAGGCGATAAATAAATGTCTCACTTCGGTTGTGGGTTCAATTCTCATATCCTTGTCCGACGTGATGGCTTGTCGCCCGTCCTGCATGTTTTCCTTTTTCTAAAACAATACTATTATAACATTCTAGAAAAAAAAGTTTTCGCCTTAGACAATATTATCTAATGTCCAACATAATCCATTCCATTATTTAGGTTTATCAGAAATACTTTTGTCCAATCTCATAGTATAAAGAAAACGATTATCAGAGAGGTCAACTACTAAGCATGTAAATACCATCATTTATCACCGATATATCATAAGATATATCTTGTTGGTCACATTCAAAACATGTGAATACCTTAATATTTTATTCTCTTGAAACATGAATTTCCATATAACCTTAGTGAAAACAGGAATTCTGACAAAAGATAAATCTTTCCACATACCAAAATCCCAAAAATTCTATATACTCAAACCATGATATCACTTTGTCCTTATATCAATAAGATCTCATTAAAACTATCAAACATATTATTTTCTTCTTATCCCTTCATTATGTGAATATCATCTACTATCCAAAAATATTTCAATCACTTTTCATGGTTACCGGTACCATTCAATATATAATTTCAAATACTGAAGGAAAAACAATAGTGTAACAATCCAAATATTTTTCTTTATTCCATAGTACCATACATTATTCTTGATAAACATGAAATAATATCACTACCTTCATAAACCATTGACTGAGCGTCATTATTTTATTCCTCAAAACATATTTCATCTCATATATCATATGTAGTCTCATCATCAACATCAAAATTAATACTACCCATATGACCATGCTAATTCTCTTCATGAGATTTTCCCTTAGGGCATTGGATTTCATAATGACCGTACATTCCACATTTAAAACATTTAACTGTTGTTGATGTCTTATCAATACCATTATCATTGTCCATTGTGTTAAATGAACCAATTTCTTTTCAATTATGGGAATTGAGTCATTCTTTTCAACACCCAAAGCATCTTCCAGTTCCTTTGAAACATTCTCCCTAATGCCTCTTCCAACAAGATATACAAGAGGGAAATTGAACTTTCTTTCCTCTATGATGATCATGAAAATCCATCATTCTCTTATTAGATGAGTCTGGAAACATACTAATATTGAGATTATTGATCATATTATGATATTGCTGATTAAGCATAATAACGATGTTTTGCCTTCCAAATCCCATTTCATTTGGTTTCTCATTTAGAATATAATTCCATTGTCCATCATATTCTCCATTAATATGAATCTTCCTGTTTCTAGCCATTTTCTAAATTCAAAAAAGAATAGTGTGGGAGGAAAAAATCATGTTATTAAAACACCATAATAAAAGGGGGATAAACTTCAATATCTACCATATTAGGATTAATTATATGATCGTGACCATAATTCTAAGATTATAACCTATACTTAGACTTGACCTTAGGGACATCCCTAGACATACCTTAAAAATATCATTAGGGATCTCACTAAAGTTTTCACATCCTAGTTTCCAAAGGTTAATAAAAACATTCCTCTGATAACAACTGTAGAAACCCATGCTTGAAGTACATAGACATTATAATACTTTTGTGGAATACTTAATACATAAAAAAACAAACACCAAAGTACCGTAATAGTTTGGTGTCTTTGGAAACTCAGAACATAATCTTCTAATCAGGGTGAAAGATCTTCAACATTTCCTATAAAGTTCTTCCCTTTTTTCATACCTAAATCCTTTATTTATATCCTGGGGAGAAAACATAAAAATGGTGAGATAAAATTCTCAGTAAGGGTAAGAATGGAGAAAATAAAACAACCATATATATTTGAACTTAAAAACATGAACATAAAGTTTAAACATAAAAATCATGAGTTATGAAATAAATTTCGGTAGTATGTAAGGCATAGATCATAAATGAACATTAATAATGATAAAATAGAATGGTAATAAAATATGTAATTGTGGAAACCATTAAGCAGATGTTATGATTTCTATAGTAGCCAAGGCATTACTGCAAGACAATCATAGTGGAGGAAGTCCATTACTGAATCGGGTTTACTTGTCGTTCCAACCCTGTATTACTAAACCAGGTTCACTTGTCGTTCCATCCATGTCTATCTCATGAGATATAAATCATTACCCATTGCATTGGAGGGAGATATAGGTCCCACCCATCTCATAATTAAATCATTCCATCGTGTTCCACATAATAGACATAATTCATTCATCAATAACCAAAGAATAATATGGGTTTCATAAACATCATCCCATCATAACATAATCCATATAAAACAAATGGATATCATTTCACCATAGGAAAAAATAAAACATGTAAATAATAGATACATTATACTTTAAATATAAACATACAAAATAATTTCATCTTAGATGGAAAATAGTTTAGATAAAACACATGAAATGAATTCTTGAGGAAAATATCCTTTCTTCTTGAAAATATTTTTCTTTTTCTCAAAATTCTTAGCAATTTAAAAAGAAAATAATATTGTTGAAAATAATCATGAAATCTTGTACAGGAAGCTTCATGAAAATAAGGTTTTATGAAACCATAAAAATCCATTCATGCCTCCTATGTTAAAAACATTCCTCTCATACATTTGCAGGAAATGTCAAAAAAGTATGAGAGGAATGTTTTTTTAACATATGAGGAATGAATGGATTTTTATGGTTTCATAACACCTTATTTTCATAAAGCTTCATGTACAAGATTTCATGATTATTTTCAATAAAATTATTTTCTTTTTAAATTGATATGAATTTTGAGAAAAAGAAAAATATTTTCAAGAAGAAAGGATATTTTTCTCAACAATTCATTTCTTGTATTTTAACTCGTATGGTTAAAAAAATAAAGATTTCTTCCATACTACGTAGTAAAAGTCAAAAAGGGGTAAAAACAACATTAAGAATACATTGAAGAATATTAGAAACGTTATGATTTTTTTATAAAACATGGACAAGGATGATAAATATTACCCCAGTAAATACGTACGAATAAACAATCTCGGATAAAACGAGACTGGAATAATTATCCATTACCTTATATCCAATTTCTTCCATATGTGTTTGAGACTCCTGTATAGTGGGTTTAAACATATTATTAACTTGTAACAGAACCATAATTATATGTATGATATAATATATGATTCACTTATGACATTATATTACCCGTTCATTTCCTAATTCAATGCAAAAGCAGGGTTTTGGGTAAAATTGTTTCATTTGTAGTTGATGTTTTTACTTGTAATTATTAATATGATTACATAGATCATGATTAATTTCTTCCCAAATTTAAACCATGATTTAAATATAATATATTAATAATATATATATATATATATAATATATCGATAAATGGAATGAAATACATCGTTCATGGAGATGGTATGTCGTATGTACGCATGAAAACTGTTTTCGTTTCCTTATTAAATTGAATGGAAGTAAGTATATAAAATATAAATAAATCAAGTATCATTATTATGTCATATATTTCAGGATTATTTATTATATATACTTTATAATCATTATTGATTGTTTAACTTGGAGAATGAATCTCAACGAGTCCTGGAGATGGTAATCCGTACGTACGTACATGCGATGATATCATTCCCATAATTATTGAATGGAATTTAAGTGGATGATAAAATATATTAGAATAAATATGATCTTCTAATAATCATATATAGTTATTATTTCCACCATTATACCCATCCATGTATGGTGGTGGTGGAGAAACAGATTACATCGCGGCGTAGAGACGGTGAGCCGTACGTAAGCACTCGCGGTGATTTCATTTTTCATAAGACGGTTATAAAGTGATATAGGGTTTCTTTCATATTTATAATAACATATCAGTATATTATTTATACTGATGTTATTAATTTATAATGTAACAACTAAATAATATGATGTAGAAGAAGAAATAAACTTGAACGAATCAGTAGAAGAGATTACCTCTTCCTCGACGTGCCTCTTTTGAACTTCCTATTAGGGAACTAGATTTGGTCTTTTGAGAAGACCAGAACCTCTATAATGTAACTATATAGGTTGAGAATAGTAATTTTCCATGTTTTTCCTATCTTTAAGTCTCATGATTGAGTGAAGAGGAGAGGTAAGGGGTGCACTTTTATAAGAGAAGAGAGGGGCACTTTTGGAAACCTCCAAAATATTAATTTATAATAAACTCAAACTCCACTTAAAAACATCCAAAGTGACAGAAATTATGATATGAGGTATTAATTGGGTGTAATATCATCAAAAAATAAAATTTATACATGTTTTATTTTTATTTTAAACCTTATCATTTTGATTTATCCTTATTTAATCTATTTTATTTCATTTGCGGTAATAATATACTAATTTTTAAATTGTTATAAATACATACTTATGTGTTGTTAATTTTCCATAATTATATACATTATTAGATTTTCTACTATATAATTTTAACTTTTAAATTTTGAGATATATTTTTTTAATCAATTTAATAATATGTTATTTTTATAAAATATCAATAGTGTCAATTTTGACACTATTTAATTATTTGAATTTAAATACAGACCACACAGAAGATATATTCGAACGAAAATATTTAATAGATTACTAGTATGTCATATTATTATAGAAAATTTGTGGAAAACATTAATTAGTTCATATAATATTTATTTTAATATTTTTAAAACCATTTATTTGATATTTCAATCAGTAAAATAATTTCTACATCACTATTGTGTCATCATTAATGATAATTATTTCATCCCTAATAATTATAAATAAATTTTAATGATGTAGATAATTTTGTTATATTTATATATACTATTTATATTTGAATTTTAATGATGTTTGTCACTAAATTAAAATTATTACACTTATAAAATATAAGAGAGTGACATGTTGTCACTTTCGTTGGTTTTAATAATAATTATATCATCTTCGTGGTCAAAAGTCCATGAAATGAATCTATTCCAACCCTTAGATTATGTGGTTCAACTTTTATTAATCCAATAAATTTTTTTCAAGTTGTAGGGTAATTTTATAATCTTATTTTTACCCTTAATTACCTGATTTACCTTTAATTGTTGTAAATAATAATTACCGTATTTATTATTCATAATGTCAAAAAAAAGTAACCTATTAACATAATTTGGACCTAATGAATCCAAATATCAAATCCATTTTTCAAAATTCAAAACACAGAAGTTGCAGTAATTAATTTAAAATTAATCCTGTTGTTAAGAAAAAATGTTTTAAAAGTTAAAACATTGTCAAAGATTGAAATGTTTTTACCAATGAATTCAAAGTAAAATTAATGGAAATGACATAAATTATATTAAAAGGTAAAAATATAATATATTTATACTTTAAAACTATTAAATTTTATCATTTAACTATATAAATTATCTTGATGAAAAAAGTTGTTTTTAAGACAAATTTAGTGTATTTTTACTATTCATAAAAATATGATAATTTTCAGAAAAGTATCAAAAATTTATCCAATGAAAATTTTTATATCTTGATTCAATAGAATAATTTTATTTTGTAAAAATTAACTTATAAACTTGTCAAAAATTATATTTATAAAGGGTGTAACATCAAAAGGTGGTAAAAATGCATTTTTGTGAAAAATAGTTCTTTTATCCGAAAAATTGTTTTTGTTTTCATACCTCATTATAGAAAAGGTGTAAGATGAATTATAATGTTATAAAATTCAATATTAATTTAATACTATTCATAATGGCTAGTTCATAATATTATAATAGTATATCATTTTTTAGTGAAACTCGATATTGCATACAACACAAGCTACCAAGGAAGGTCTCTCTTGCATGCAACACAAGCCAAGAATAGGGTTTGCATGTACTACAATATAATATGGTGTTGCATATAGTGCAAGATAATCTTGGTGTATCATACAACACAAGACTTCAAAGAAATAAAAAATATTATTTCTCATAAAATCTCGGGGTGTTACAGCTGAGACACATGTTTTTATGGAAACGATTTCTTATGATTATAAGTTTTCATGTGCTAATGGTATATGTCCTTGTTTTAATTAACCTTACTAAGCATTTTATGATCATACCATGTATTAAAATTATTTTCACATTATTTAAGGATGGAAATGATAACAATTAATCTAAGATGAATGTCATGAAAACATTTCATTTAAATATTTCATGTTGTTATTAAAAAACTTTATATTATGGAAGGAATGGATACTGTAGTAGTAATACCTATATTGTATTATTTGGGGTCAACATTTATTAATTATGTCCTATCATTATTAAAATCTAAACCCAAAAGAACTTTTGGAATGTAATGATGTTAATTCTCAAGTAATTTACTAAATTATGTAATGTTTAAGGCCATGTCCTTGCAGTTGGTATCAAAGGATGGTTTAAATAACCTTAGGGGATAAGATGGTGTTAATAAAGTACAATTAATGTTTTTTACCTTACTTTTATGATGAAATGATATAGAATTTTAATATTACCATGTTTCTTAATCTAGTATATGTTTGTTACGAATTGTATTCTTACAGAATAAATAGGGAAGCTGAAGTAGGATGGCACAAAGAGGAAAATATTTTTCTAGAATCCACAACTTGAAATTGTGAGAATTAGAAACAAACTTCTTTTATAGTAAAGGATTAGTTAATGTGGGCTATAAATGTTGGTGAAATATATAAAAGATAACAAACATATCTACCACAAAGTAACATGACGATAGTAGAACATTTTATAAGGAAACACCCTCCATAATTTATTGGATCATCTGACCTAATGGTAGCTGAAGGATAGATTTAGGAAATTGAGAAGATATTTTATGTTATGGGTTATTAAATTAATCAAAAGGCTAGTCTTTCCATTTATCATTTAATGGAGAATCTGAAAAGTGGTAGTCAATGGAAAACAATATGAGGGGTATCAAGAAGATCGGCGCCTTTGAATGTAATGAATTTCAATATCTATTCCTTAAAAAATATTTTCCAATGGTGGTTCAACATAGAATGGAAAATAAATTTCATTAATTAAATAAAAAAGAGGAATAATTAGTGGTTTTTTTGAATCAAACATCACCCATCATTCAAGTTATTCTTTAAATATTATTTGGGATATTGAGAGATTTCACTCTGTATTGAAGCCATGATATCGATGGTTTTTAGGCTCCCATAAACCCAAATGTTATGAGAAACTTGTCTAATGTGTTGAGAGAGTAGAATTAGAGTTTTATAATGATAATTTTGAATTTAAAAATAAATATAATAAAATCTCCAGATGAAAACCAATGGGAAAGAATCAACCAAACACATCAGATGGTAATAAAGACCAATTTTCAGTTTCTAGGATGTCTGGTAAAAAGAACCCAAGGGAATTCCTTACAAAATCTTTGAATTTTTTTTATTATGGTAAGACTGTATATATTTCCCATTATTGTATTGAAAATGAATTTAAGATCAATTTTGTTAAAAACTATAAGATGTGTTTTGAATGTTCTGATATGGGTAATTACAAAAATATAAGTCCAGAGAATGATCCAAATTATGGAAAGAAGTGATATTTTAAGAAGAAAGGTGCAGTGAAACCCTTTTGGGACAATGTTAGTAGAAATTGGTCCTTCCAATGAAGGGGTATCAGGTACAATGTTTTTTTACTCATATTTTTCTATTGTATTGTTTGATACGGTGTATACATAGTCATTTATGTTTGATAATTTTTCATGTTAATTGGAACTTTCACCTCATGAAATGTGATAGAATGATATGGTTAAAATACCTTGGGAAATATTACAACAAAAATGGATTATATGAATATTCCTATTTTTTGATGTTGAAATAAATTACCTTCAAACCATATTTTTATCCCCTACTATAATTTTATGTCATAATTGGTATGGATTGGATTTCTAATTATCCCGATAAAATTTATTGTATAGATAAATAAGTTTCATTTAAAAAAGTTTATATGTTTTATAAAATAATGATCTAATAAAATTGATTTCATTTTTGGAATCTAAGAAACAGTAAAAATATGAAAATAAAAGTTATCTTGCCTATATTGTTGAAAATAAGGGAACTGATCATATTAATGATGTGCTAGTGGTAAATGAATAACTGTATTTTTTTATAATGAGTTTCCTAATGTTTTACCTTATCAGGAAGTTCAATTTATCATTTAATCTATTTATAATGATAAAAACATTCAAACACCCCTTATCCAATGGATAAAATGTAATTATTAAATAGAAATATCAATTGACGGAGTTTAATTATAATGTATTCATTCATTATAGCACTTCACCATAGGGTGATAATGTATTGTTCGAAAAATGATATAGCTTCATGAGGCTTTTCATTGATTATAGATATTTGAATAATATTACTGTTAAGAATATGAAACATTTTCCTCTTATTGATGACTTGTTTTACCAACTCAAGGGAGATTAGTATTCTTCCACTATTAACATGGGATTTGAGTACCATTAGATGATGGTGAAGGATGAAAAAATCAAGAAAACATCATTCTGAAATAGATATGGGAATTTTGAGTTTGTTGTAATTCCCTTTAGTTTTAAAAATTCCATTTACGTATTCATGGATCATATGAATAGATTATTCTTGGAATATTTGGATATTTTTTTCTTTCTTATATTGTTGATATTTTGGTCTCATTAAAAAGATATAAGGATCCTGAAAAACATATAAGTATTTTCATGAAAACATTCAATGAAAAGATGTTATACAAAAAAATAAGGGAAAATGAGATTTTTGGTTGAAACATATTTATATTCCTGGGAACATTGTAAATAATAATGGAATATTAGTTGATCCCACAAAAATAAATGTGGTTGATGAATGGCCAAGACTTACAAATGGTTAAGAGATTCTATGTTTTCTTGGATTATCAGGTAATTACGGATGGTGTTTAAAAACATTTCTTGGTTATCTAGCACACTAACTGTGTTAACATGAAAAGGGGTTAAATTAATCTAGACAAAAGAATGTGATGATTATTTTTAGTAATACAATAAGTGATTGTTGATTGCTCTAGTTTTTCCCTACCTTCCATAAATGGTGTGTTTTTCATTTACAGAGATGCTTCCTTGAAAGGAATTTGTTTATTCTAATGTAGAATAATCAGGTAATTTCTTATATTTCACAATAAATGAAACCTCATGAGTATAATTATGCCACAGATGATTTTGAAATAGCAGTAATGGTTTTTTCTTGGAAAATTTGGAGGCATCATTTATACAGATCCAAATGTGAAATTTTTACTAAGCATAAAAGTATGAAATAAATATTAACTCAGATGGAATTAAACATGAGATATATAAGATTGATTCAACTGATAATGAATTATGAGTGCATGATAAATTATCATCCTAGAAAAGAAAAATATGTGGTATATTACTTGATCAAAATACATTATACTACATTAACCATGTTACACTAGTAACATGACCACTTTATTAATTATTTGATAATTTTTTTGCGTGAAAGTTAATGGTGTAGGAAATTCATCCATTTTTTTTGGGTGTTGGGGAAGTCACCTCAGTTTGATAGAATTAAGAATGCATAGAAATAAAATCATGATTTTGAGAAAAAGGTAAAATTGGTTAAAAATGATATGTCTCTAAAATATTACATTGATAAATATTATGATATGATATTTTAAATGACATTATGTGTGTTATGTGATCCCTAGTTGAAGAAATAATTGTTACATGAGGCTTATAGTTATCCTTTTTCTATTCATCCTAGTTGTACTAAGATATAACAAGACCTTTAGGAGTGTTACTGGTGGGATGGAATACAATCAATCCATAGGATAATATATTTTTGGATTACTCTGTCTTAACTATAGGAATAATGCACCAAGAATAAAATAATAATAACGCAACATTCTAGGTTTAGGATCTCCCTCCAAAGAAGGGCGGCCACTGCGTCATCGCAGTTGGTGAGATCTACAATGATTGTGTGCATAGATATTTTATCTAGAAATTCATTATCACCATCTCAAGGGAATTCTCCAGATCACTCAATCTACAACTTTCCTAGAGGATACTAGGGTTGTGAGGTTAACCTTGTATCTCTAAAAGACGAGTACAAAAAAAGAGATAATCACTACATCATTGCATCAAAATTTGAAATAAAATATATTTTTTAAAATTTATCTTATTTTTTTAAGAGTTCATGTTGAAAATCCAAAAATTCACTAACACAGACCAATATTAGGTCATGCCTAGGGTAAAACCATGTTTTGGAATGCAATGTTTCCCTTATATTTCTAATCTGGACACCGTCTTAGATGTTATTTCACAATTCTATGAAATCCTTGTGTGCATTCTATTTAATAGTTTTATTTATTTCAAAAGTGCCCACTAAGGCTCAGAATTACATGTCTTTTCAGTGCACCGTGTCAAAATTAATCCATACACTATTTCAAAAAAATACATGGAAAATCCATTTCATTACATCAAATAAGGGATTTACATATATAGAATGCTAAAAATTGGATATTAAAAAAGATGAGGGTACTGAGAATGAATATGAGGATCCCACTATGATGTTCTCACCTAGAGATTCCAATACCAACACAATACATGCCCTAAGGGAATCAATAATCCATGAAGGATCCTTTCCTTCAAGTCATCGATCTCCAATAGGTACACATGATAATTCACTCCATCATCGATGTCCAACTCACCCCAGTGAAGGACATGTTAGAGCTCATGCATGTACCTCCTCAAATGTGACATGAGGAAGACGTTGTGCACCTGGTCTAACTACTAGGGAAGAGGTAATCGGTACCCAATCTCGAAAAACATTCATATATTCTAAAAAGAGCTGATAAAACTCTGATATAGCTTGCTTCCCTAGCCAAATCATTGTAATCCATGTTTAGGTGAAACTAATTGGGAGACATGGTCTCTTTCCTCATATTCTAAAGGCCGTTGTTTCCAGTCAACATATGAATTATGATAGCTCTGTGCATCTTAGTTCCACTACTAGATGATCTACACCTTCTATGTAGTAGCTCACACCAACTCCAGGCCCACAGGTATTGAAACTTCTGGGTCAGTCTGACAATGTGGTGACATGAAGGGTCGCCCGTATAAGGCCTCAAATGGTGTCATATCAATGGTGGAATGTTATATGTTGTTTTATTAAAACTCAAAAATTTTTAATTGATCCTCCCAACTATGAACAAATGTTTAACCAAAAATCCCATGGTATTTCCCCCAAAACCTGAATGGTCTGTCCAGTTTAGCCATCAGTTTGTGGGTGAAATTCTATGTTGAAGTGCAACTACGGCCCAAACTCCTCCTATAATCCCTTACAAATATGGTGTGTAAAACAGGAATCATGATATGAAACTTCTATAAGAGGAACTCCATGGAGTAAAACTACCTCCTGAATGAAGAGTCATCTCATGTTATCTTCAAAATTCTATTCTTGGATATCTAGGAAATTGGATGACATGGTGAGTCAGTCAACGATCACCTAGATGGAATCTAGAACCATTGAAATTCATGAAAATCCAATCATGAATTCCATATATATCACATTTCACAACCATTTCAGAACCTCAAGGGGATGACCAATAATAGCTGGAAACTGGTTCTTATCCTTCACTTGCTGAAAAGTAAGGCATTGAGAAACAAACTTTGCAACTCATTTCATTATTCATTGCCACCAAAACTGATGTGGGAGGTCCTGGTACATCATTTCCACACTTGGATTTACTTCTAAAGGGGATGTAAAAAACAACCTCAAAACCACTTCACGCAACACCAATGGTTTCACTATTCTTCATATGGGAGGAACAACGTGGTCCCCAACCCTTAAATATCTATTAGGATAATTCCATGTGGAAATCATAGCACATAGGGTATCGTAGTCTGTATTCCCAAGATTTTCCACCCAGAATTTTCATAAGAGTGGATGGGTTAAAAGAATAGACTAGAGGTATGATTCTCAACCTATATCCATAATGGATAACAGAAATAACGCCAACTGTTATGTTACCTCATTAAGAAATTGTGAACTATATCTCATGTTAATGGAATCTGATGCCATGTAACCCTTCCCACTAGTATAGAAAATATCAACATATTATTCCTGGAGGAATTATATAAATCAACTATATGTCATGTTGATAACCTTATGAGATTAGATATACATGACACTCTTATGGTAATAGTTGATGATAAATCCCTCTGCCATTAGGTAGTTCTACCACATCTTTAATGCGATGAATATCACTGTGAACTCAAGATCATGGGTCACATAGTTCTAATCATGTGGTCTAAACTAGTGTGAACCATTGTTAATAATTTCTTGTCTCTACATTAGGACCCAAAAATGTTTGGTTCCCAATGCATAGCAGAAAACTACATACTCAACACCCTCCTCCAACAATATAAACATTGAAGATCTCTCAAAACATTACCCCAACATCTAAAAATATTTTCGGCAATTCTCTATCCAAACAAATTGTTTCCCCTTTAAATTGAATGATTTCATAGGTTCTAATACCGTGGATAAATATTCTATGAATATATGATAGCATCTTGTTATCCCAAGAAAGTTCTGCATAATCTTGACACTCATAGGTGGATCTGATGCTAACACTACCTCAACTAAGGTCGAGTCCACTACCACTCCATCTTCTATGATAATATGTCCCAAAAAGTGGACCACCTAAATCTATAACAAACACTTAGAGATATTTCAATAAATATGGTTCTCTCACAGTACATATAAAACTATCCTTATGTGTCTATTATGCTCTTATAAATGACTCTAGCTTAGTGTTCCATCCATATACACACTATTATCCATAGGGTATATGGGAAATCCTGACTGAGAGGCCCCCTACTGTCACAATATTGACACTACCTCTATCTAGGATAACTGTACCCACACAATTATCCTAGTACTGCAAATCCCATATTGGGGGACATTTTCATGAATCATCTCCCATGTCCAGGTCCATAAGACTGACATCGACTACTTGATGTCGAGGTATCTACTCTTACATTCCCACAACTAACTACAACTAGTCATATCTCCTTATCTATGATTCATTCAACCAACAAACATCTATCAAGAACCCAAGTGTAAGAAGGAATGTACAAAGAGATAACACTGGGTCAGATGTCACTACGTAGACCACCCTAAATGACCCAATCCCTAAAGTAATGATCTCTACCTATATCTATCATGTACCTAGAAAGGATACTAAACCTAGATGAATAATAATCCCCTAACTTGATACCCTTATGGATCTAAAGGATCTCATGAGTACTCAAATACCTCAATGTAACTGGTGAGAACTCCTCTCTTAAGAGGCACTCAAACTCAGTAAATGAAGGAGTCACCTCATCTTATGTCATAAAAGCCAAACTCCACCATTATACCACTTAGCCATGTCAATGGATCACAACTAGGACCACAATCTAATATGATAGTGTACTAATTAGAAAGAAAAAGCATTTCACCACATCATGATTCACCTCATCCACATGTTGTTTGGGCTCACCTCGAAACCTAAGGGGTCTATATTGTTGAATCTCATGATTTGTTCTCATCCTTTTCACATAATCTAATTGTATTGTAGGTATTTTTTGCAACTCTATAGGTGGCATTATGGCATCTGCATCATCGAGGGGTAACATATAAGGATCTAGTACCTATATTAAAACCTCATCATAGAGGGGGTGTAACGCCCCAAGATTTCATAGTACGCTATTACTTCAATGAAATTCAATAAATTGCACTACTCGCAACACCGAGATCAAGCACAACACGACTTACCAAACTAGCTGTTCAAAAGAGGTTTTGAATAGTATTAACTAAATTTTAAACTCTATATAATACATATAATTTTAGATTTCATATTCTATGTTTCTTAGAAATAATTTAAGAATAAATTCATATTTTCATATAAAAGAAGTATTTTTCAAAAAATACAATTTTACCACTTTTTAATGGAGAACCCTTTTTAAATCCAATATTTGAATCTTTTATTCAATTTGACAAAATAATCTTCTAATTTAGAATCGAGACATAGTAATTTATTTTCAATAAATATTTTTTGTTTTTCTGATAACTTTAATATTTGGGTGAATAGTGAAAAATACTAAATTTTCACGGAAAAAACTTCTTTAATAAAAATATTTTATAGTGTTAAATTATAGATTTTAATGTTTTGGAAGTATAAATATATTGTATTTTTACAATTTAATGAAATTGTGGTCATTTTATGTAAAATTACTTTGAAATTAGACATAAATAAGTGTCAATCTTTTGAAAGTTATTATTTCATAAAATTATGTTTTTTTCTTTTGACAACGAAAATTAATTTTAAATTATTTAATGAAACGTATATGTTTCTAAATTTGTAAAATAGAATTAATTTTTTAATTCTGAATATCAAAATTATATTATGGTGAATTTTTGTTATTTTTTTGAAAAAGATCATTTTTTGATGAATAGTGAATGAACTACGTTATTGTTTTAAACACAGTTTTTATATAAATAAATAATTATTTTATTTAAATTTATTTTAAGTAAAAATTGATACATAATACCAATATTAGTTAAATTTAAGTAATTGGAATATTTTTATAATATATTTATATGTATACAATTTTACTAAATTTTTACCTTTTTTCACCCACCTTCTAGGAGAATTTGAAAATTTGTATAAAACATAATTTTACCGCTTCTGTGAGGTGAATTTCTAAAATCCGAGAGACACGATTAACCTCATAAAGTAAAATGTGGTTCAATTAGATGAAAATAATTTTTCATGAATAGTAACATTTGTGTTTTATTTACCACAGTTAAAAGTAAATTGGGTAATTAAGGGTAAAAATGATATTATAATTACCTTAACACATGTACTAATTCTATGGGATATGTGTAATTCGACCAAAAAAACTTAGTAATAAAATATGACCATTTAGGTACACTTGGATTTGACTTGGACATTTATTCTTATTTAATTTATAGAAGGGTTAAAAGTGTTAAATTCTTGTTTTCATAACTAAAACATTTTAATAAAGGGTAATATATAAGATAAACTCGACAATAAATATTAATTATAAAGATGAAAATATTTCCTACATAATGGCATTTTATTTATAATTTTTAGACATTAAATAATTTAATTTATTTATGAAACAATAATGATGCAGTAAATACCTTATTAATGAATGAATCAAATAATTGATATTATAAATATCGAAATAAATTTAATTTGAGTCTTTTGATGAATTCCACTAATTTAATAGGTTAATATGACATGTTATGGTTGAATAGATAAATTTTGTTCGAAGTGATAAGGTTTTTATGACTTTCACAAAACAAAATACCAAATATTGTCAAAATTGGAATAAATTAATTTTTAAAACAAATACTATATTATTGGTTGATATAATATTCCTAAAAATATAAGGTTTATTGGAACCAGAGACTTCTATGTATAAATTGGAGTATGGTTTGTGTTTGTTGTCAATCCTCAGAGGAAGTTCAGAATGTTTTCTTGCAAAGTACTCTTACAGGTCAAACAGATAACAGTATTGATGGTGGCATCATTTTCCAGTGATTGCCAAATTTCTGGTCCTCAAATTTGACAAAAGGGGAAAACATTGATTTTTGGGAAATGGACTTGTGCGCCAGATATGTTTCGTGCAAGTGATGTGCGTGTCAAGAAAGTACTTGTGCGCAGGTGCCTAGGAGGATTAGAAAGATGCACGCCATATGTTTTTCTAGATCGTAACTTCAAAATATGGCAAATGAAATAGGGTCGTGAAAGTATTGGTTTGGTCATGCATGTGAGTAGCGTGATAGAGGCAGGGAGGTTGGAGTTGCGTGTCAGAACATGCGCGCTGAGAATAGGCTTGCGCGCCACTGCGCAAGGCGGCCAGTTTGCCCATAAATAGTGGACAACCCTCCTCATTTGTAATGAATTTCAAGACTTAGAGATTTTCAGAGCTCCCATTGCACGAGTGTTGTAGTCATGAAAGTGGTGGTGAGTCGCACAAGTTGAAGTTGCACTAAAGTTGATAGATATGTATCCAAGGTGGTTTGGGTGAGAAAGGGGTTGAGTTTCACAAGTTTTAAGTTGAAGAATTGAGTGTCGTGCAAGTGGTTGAGGTGTAATTGCACGCCAATTTGGACATGTGCGCCGAGATTTGTGTGCCGTCATGAGACTTGCACGCCGTGCTTGGATAAGTGTGCCAGGTGTAGTTGAAGCACGCTGGTTTTTTTGGAGCTGCACAAAAGCTGAATTTTTCCCGATACCATTGGGGTAAAGTGAGATTAGACTACGGGTGGATGTCGAACTTCAACAGAGCATCTACATACAACCGAGGATGAATTCTTTTGCAATAATGAAGATACCTTCACGTCTATAAACAGATTCAGGCTTCACCAAAGGCAGTGAGCCAGGGGGAGTCAACTGGAGTGACCTGAGGGACATAGTGAGCTATCCTTGAACTTTTGTAAAGGCAGTGATCATGGGATATAGTGACTATGCCCGAACCTTTGTAAAACACATCTAGTGAAGTTTAGTGGAATTTGGTACGACCGACAACCTATCGGCGTATGCTCCTTGGACGTAGCCCTTAGTGGTGAACCAAGTAAAAAGTGTTGTGTCATCACTATCCATGTGAATGTTTGCTTTATGATCATATTCATCATACATGTTTAACAAGTTATTACCAACATGGTAATAAGATCCATCACATTAAAATAAAAAGTTGTCACCCCGACTCACCCCTCCCCTCTCAGGGTGTCCCGAGGTCTTACAAGATTTGGCCAAAAGGCTTAAATAATATTATATATGTCATTAGTGAACCACTTTATATTATATTGGATGTTTATATTAGGTTTATTAACTATATAGTGTAATGATACAAGAAGACACAGTCAAAGTTAAATTATTTATCTTAGAGTTAAATATAAAAGATAAGGTTAAAATGATGTCATAAATGTGTCTAAAACATATTTGTTGAGATAACATCAACCAATTCCCACATCAGATTCAAAATAAAGTAATTTGGATCAATTATATCCTGAATATGATTTTATTATAAAATAATATTTCAATATTTTCCTAAGGTGCCTTTCACCCCTCTTATAAAAGGGAACTCACCCTTATCTCAAATTCACACATTCAAATCCATTTTCATCATCAAAACTCTACCCAAATATCCTCTCAACTATCCTCCATTCATATTATAGGCTTTTATTTAGTCATAAATCCATCTTATGGTTCCCTTTTGATTAAATCAAAAGGAAGAACCTGAAGAAGAGGTAAATATTTCATCACCTCTTTGAAGTTCTTTTCTTCTTCCACTTCTTCTTTTCTTGTTGATTACATTCTAAACTAATAACTCCAGTATCCTATATATACTATGATGTTATAATAAAATTTTTACAACCATATTCATTATTATATCCATCTTTTTAATTACATATCACCATACATGCATACGTAGGGCTTACCGTCTCCACGTCGTGGTATAGTTATTATTTAATACATTATTATGTGGATGGGTATAATAATGATGTATAATTGATGTAAATAATAAATATAACATGATAATGAATCAGTAAATATGAAATATCATCAAATTATATATGATTTTAATATCAAAAGAATGATATTTTCACTGTTACGTACGTACAGATTACCGTCTCCACGAACGCGATCAGATTTATTTTCCTTCATAAAAATTCAAAAATAATTTTTATTTGATGATTAAACATAATGTTTAAAGATTTTATATCATTATGTATATGAATAAGAAAAATACCATCCATAACAAACATGACTCACGTAACAAATAATATAAAGGAAAATGAATCAGTTAACAACCGAAACTACGATAATACTAAAATATCATTAACAAAGCATTATTATAAGATCATATATGATATCATAATTATGTATATGATTCCATTATAATTTCATAACAATGATTTATGTTTTATACAATAGGTTAACATACCATCTACCAATGAAATATAAAAGGTAATGGTTAATTTCAAAATCTCTTAATTATCCAAGGTTGTTTTTACATAAGTATATACTGGGACCTCTTTATCATCCACATCCATGTTTTCATAAAAATGTATCTCAAAACATTTTTAATATTTAATAGAAAATTTTTTAATGTAAATTATACCCTTATTTTAAATTATATGTTTTTAAAGGAATCTTTCAGTCATTTTCTAGACAAGGTACATTACGACCTTTTCGACAAAATTAAGTCAAGAAAGCCTTTTTTTTAATTATAAGGGGGTGTGGTTTTTATTTTCCATTATAACATCATAGAATCTTCTCTTACAAGATTATAATAATATTTTCAAAATAAATGTTTTTTTTATAATTATGTGACTCTTAAATGATTTCAAAATAGAAAGAGATATTTCTCTTAAAAAGTTTTTTTCATCTAATTCAGCATCATTTGTAAAATTTAACATTTGTTAGAAGTTGATTTATTATAATAACAATATCCCATATTGTATTTAAGTTATTTTGATATGTTTGACTGTGGATGAGTTATTTTTAGGCCATTCATGGTTTATGGTTGAAGTATTAACACTTTATATTCTTTTTTTAAAATTAATGTTAATGTTATATTTCCACCTTTTCTTAAGATGAATGTATTGGACTAGTATGTTCCGGGTTGGGGACTGGTAAATTTAAGCCCTCTGGGTTGGGGTCTAGTTACAGTAGACCATCCAGGTTGGGGTCTGGTTACAGAGATTCTCTAGGTTGGATTCCAGTTACAGAGGCTCTCCAGGTTGGAGTCTGGTTACAACGACTCTCCGTGTTGGGGTCCGGTTACAGTTATCCCCTAGGTCATGGCACGAGGACTTGACACAAAATTTAATGTCTGGTACTATACATTTCCTCATTACAGAATTAGTTGTTACATGTGATTATTGGACTAGTAGAATATCAATTACCATGTTTATATGGTAATTTTTTATTTATTTTTTCCATATTAAGGTCATGTTTATGTTTAAAAGGCTACTATTTTTATTAAACATCTTTCCATAAAAGTTTAGAGATTCCATTAAATTATTTACCCTTACAGAGAATCTGAGCTCACCCCTTTCTTATTTTTTATTTTCCCACAATCCAAAGAAGTGATTTATTTTTGAGATTAAGGGTTAAGCTAAGGGAACAATGGAATTCTAAAAGGATTAAGTTTATGTTGTATGTTAGAAAGTGTAATGTAACGTTCATGTATGTAATCTATTTTCAAAAACTACTAAACTGATCGGTCTTTCGTGACAAGATTCTTAGTAATCATGCCAATATATTAAAATAATGCACTGACTTTGGGAATATAGGGTCGGGGCATTACAGTTGGTATCAGAGGAATTTTATCAATAACCTTGGAAATAGATTTAGATAAACACTGATTAGATAACATTACCCTGAGATATACTTTTAGGATTAGTATAGAAGAACTTCCTATAATTTTTGTAATGTAGATATTTTGTGAGTTTTTCAAACAAATGCATCTATTTCTGGATACGAGCAGGTAGAGGCGGTTCTGGCACAAATGTACCTAGGGGTAAAATCCGAAAACACCGCTTTGAGCTAGACTTGAATGAAAAGTGGTGCACAACAACGGGACTCATCGCACTCGTGGTTACAAAACTTCTAGGGGATATGATTAGGATAATTATCATTTTATTACAAATCATTATGAAGGATTTATGAGTATATACTTCCTTAAAGAAAATAATTTTATGATTAAAAATTATATCCATAAACTATCCAATTTATGTTAGGTATTTTACAAGTTTGGAATTATTCATTTTGATTCATAAACTGACCTAGTGTTTGTCATTTTATAGAAATGGCACCCAGTAGAAGAAATGAGAACTCCAGTAATATGCATGATCCATAATGTAAGATGGATCATATCATTCATGGTATTATGTAAACATTTAGAAGGGAAATATTCTCCCATGTATTATCAACGTATGAATAAAAAATATCATGTGATAATAAGATAAGTAAAGTAATTTTTGAATCCTATGGCTTTGAAAGGAAGAAAGGGAAGAAAAAGATGGAAGAGAGAAATATGGATAAAAATAAGTGGGGAAAGAAGGATTTCCCATATGTGATAAATGTGGAAAAATCACCTTTGTAAATAATTGAAGGGAATGGGAAATTGTTTTAAGTGTAGAGAAAAAGGAAAACATGTATGTGATTTCAAGGGTAAGAAAAAGGTTTCAAATTTAAAATGCTTCATCTATAAGGTGTTGGGACACTACGCGAATCAATGTCCCAGTCATCAGAGTATACTAAAAATGATGCTATTGGATAATAATCAAGTTATGATACTACCTCACATGAAGAGGAATAACTAGTGTTCTTATGCTATTAGTAAATAATTATTTCGTTTGAGTGTTGTATCCACAATATACTGGTTATATGAATTATGAAGATAAATATGGATAATACATCATAACTATTTTATTGAGTATTTGAGATTATATGATTACAAGAAATGTGACTTATTAGTAACCTTGACGTTTTGTAAAATACATGGTTGAAGGAAAGGTAATCTTTAATATGGTCCTGATAACGAGGCAGTGATTTTGGAATAAGAGATGGATGACTAGGATAAATTATATTGGATATTCTTGACTTCCTTGGAACTGATTAATAGTGTATTTGTTTCATCATTTGTTGGAATATTCAAAAATATTGGATATGAGGATTATATCTAGTATTCTATAAGGAATAAGGGATAATTAATATAATCAATAAGGTTTGATGGTAATTCAGGGTGTTACCATGTTATAAAAGAATACATGAGGAAGGTGTTCACATGTTATTACATGGAAAAAAAGAATCTTTATAGTGTTTAATTTCCTTAATAATTTTGGACTGTGAGTTTGGATATAAGTATTTTGGATAATTCTTATGGTTGGAATGAATTAAGTTCGAAATTGGATACAATTGTAAAGGTCGTTTTTTTATTTTCATAAAAAGGACAACCCAGAGGTCGGGCAACAACCCGTCGCATCCGGCAAGGCCGCATGAATTGAACCTGCAACTGTAGGATGAC
Organism: Viscum album; assembly: GCA_963277665.1. Lineage (NCBI taxonomy): Eukaryota > Viridiplantae > Streptophyta > Magnoliopsida > Santalales > Viscaceae > Viscum > Viscum album. Next base: position 1,850,681,814 of record OY728150.1, read on the forward strand.
AATGGTGCATCACGTACCACTGGCCTACGTGGTGTCCTAGATTTTATAATATAGTTTTTTTAAATAGTGTGACAAATGAATTATAAATTTATTATTTTTGGAACCCTATATGATTAAGATAAATATAATTTTATTTGAAATATTTGGGAGTGAAAGATGAATTTTTTGTAGGAATTAGTTGAAGGATGAAACTATACTTGTAAATTATATTTTTTTCCTCTTATTCAATGAATAAATTAATTCCTATAAATTAGGTAAGGGTTGATAAAATCAAAAATATGTTATCCTAATACCTTATATTTAACCGATGATATTTTAAATTATCATAGATTAATGGATTTGATGCCCTCAATTTTAAACATGTTTATTACTGATGGACTCAATTAACCCAAATAAATATTTAAATTTTCCCTCTAATTATATGTCTATAATATCCACCAATGTTCTCATATTCAAAAACCATAATTTGGTGGTGCCTTTTTCATTTCCCTTTCCCTCTTATTAAGACTGGATTTTATTAACCAAATTTCTGATGTGGGTTATCCAGAAAAGTATTTCTCTATTTTTTAAAACTTTTATTTTCGAAGAACATTTTTAAATTATGAGTACACAATTTATTGAACGAGGGGAGAATGTAACACCCCAAGATTTCAAAGTACGTAATTTCTTCAATGTAATTCAATATCTTTCACTGCACGCAACACCAAGATCAAGCACCCCACGACATACCAAACTAGTCGTTCAAAAATGGTTAGGAAAAATATTAACCAAAATTTTAACTTTCTATTAGTCCTTATATTTTTTAATCCATATTATGAGTTTCTTAGTCATAATTATGGAACAAAATAATTTTTTTCAGATAGAATAATTATTTTTCAAAAAATGAAATTTTACAGCCTTTTAATGGAGAACCCGTTTTAAATCCAATATTTGATACTTTTATTAAATTTGAAAAATTTAACATCTTCTTTAGAATCAGGACATAGTAATTTAGTATCAATAAATTTTTGGTGTTTTTCTGATAACATTCAAATTTGGGTGAATAGTGAAAAATACTATAATTTAACTAAAAAAAACTGTTTTAATGAAAATAATTTGTAGTGTTAAATTATATATTTTAATGGTTTGTAAGTATAAATAGATTATATTTTTACGATTTAACCAAATTCGGGTTATTGTATGTAATTTCACATTGAAATTGGACATAAAAAAGTGTCAATCTTTTGATCGTTATTATTTCTAAAAATACACTTTTTTGGTTTTGAAAATGAAAATTAATTTCAAATTAATTAATAAAACACTTATTTTTTAACATTGGTAAATTAGAATTCATTTTTGAATTCAGAATATCAAAATTATCTTAGCATGAATTTTTGGTATTTTTCATAAAACTTTCAATTTTTGATGAATAGTGAAAAGCAATGCGTAATTATTTAAATCCCACTTTTTATTTAAATAATTATTTTATTTTATTTTATTTTATTTTATTTAGAAATAGATATATAATAACAATATTAATTCAATGTAATTTATTGGAATCTTTTTTATAATAAAATTAGATTTATAAAATTTTATTGAACTTTTTACCGTCTTTTACCCACTTTGTGGAAGAGTTTGAAAATTTATATAAAACATAATTTTATCATTTCTATGAGTTGAATTTCAACTATCCGAGAGAGACATTTAACATCAGTAAGTAAACTTTTGTTCAATAATATGAGAATAACTTTTGGTGAATAGTAACTTTTGACTTTTATTTACCAAAGTTAAAAGTAAATAGGGTAATTACGTGTAAAAATGATATTATAATTACCTTAACACATGTACTAATTCTATAGGATAAGTGTAATTTGACAAAAACAACCTTAGGAATAAAATATGACCCTTTAGGTCCACTTGGATTAGATTAGGACATTTATTATTATTTAAATTAAAAAAGAGTTAAATGAGTTAAATTCAAATTTCCATAACTAAAACATTATAATATAGGTTTATAAATAAGATAAATTATACTATAAATATTCATTAGAAAGATAAAAATATTTCCTACATAATTGTATTTTATTTAAAATTTTTAGTCATTAAATTATTTAATTTATTTATGACACAATGATGATGCAGTAATTACCTGATTAATGAAAGATTAAAATAATTGATATTATAAACATACAAATAAATGTAATTTGAGACTTTTAATAAATTTTAGTAATTTTATAAGTTAATACTACATGATAGGGGTTATTAGATAAATTTTTCTCGAAGGTATAAGGTTGTTATGACTTTCACAGAAACAAAATACCAAATATTTTTAAAATTGACATAAATTATTTTTGAAAACAAATAATCTATTATTGGTTGATATGATGTTACTAAAAATATATGGTTCATCCTAAAATCTTAAATAATATTATATATGTAATTAATGAATGACTTGAGTTTCTCTTGGATGTTTATAGTATGTTTATTAACCATATAGTGTATGAATATAAGAAGACACAGTAAAAGTTAAATTATTTTACTTAGAGTTAAATCTAAAAGATAAGGTTAAAATGGTAACCTAAACTTGTCTAAAACCTATTTGTTGAGATTATTTCGACCCATACCCACTTCTTATTCAAAATAAATCAATTTTGAGAAATTATAAACAAAGTATTATTTTTTTATAAAATAATATTCCAATCATTGTCTAAGGTGCCCCTCTCCCCTCTTATAAACATACACTCACCCTTCTCTCAAATTCACAGCTTCAAAGCCATTTGGCTCGGCCAACCCCTGACCAAATATCCATTCAAATATCCTCCCTTCATCCAAGAGTCCTTCCTTTTGTCAGAAAGCCTACCTAATGATCCCTTTTGATCAAATATTAGGAAGAACCCTAAGATGAGGTAAATATTTCATCACCTCTTTCAAGTTCTTTTCTTCTTCCACTGCTTCTTTCCTTGTTGTTTCCTTTATAAAATAATAACTCTAGTATCTTATATATACTGTTATGTTATTATATAAATGGTACAACCATATTCATTATTCTATCCATCCTTTGAATGACATGTCACCATACGTGCATACGTACGACTTACCCTCTCTACGTCATGGTATAGTTGTTATTCAATACATTATTATTTGGATGGGTATACTAATGTTGCATAGTTGATGTAAATAACAATTATAACATTATAATAATTCTTTATATAAGATATACTATCCAATTATATATTATTTTAATATCAAAAGAATGATACTATCGCACTTGCGTACATACGGATTACTGTCTCCACGAGCGTGATGAGATTCATTCCCCATCGTAACCATTCAAGGCTAATTTTTATTTGATGATTAGAAATAATGTTTAAATATTTGATATGATTCTAGATATGAATACGAATCATCACATCTATAACAAACATGACTCATATAAAAAATAATATAAAGGAAAATGAATTTGTTAACAACTGAAACGACGATAATACAAAAATATCATTAACAAAGCATTATTAGAAGATCATATATGATATCATAATTATGAATATCGTTCTTGTATAATTTAATAACAATGATTTAAATATTATACCGGAGTTTAACTTAACCTCGACCAAGGAAAAGTACACGGTAATTGTTAATTTCAAAATCTGTTTATTATCTGAGATGGTTTTACATTTGTATCTACTGGGACCTATTTATAATCCACATACGTGTTTTCTCAAAAATATATTTCAAAACATTTTTACTTTTTAATAGACAATGGGTTATATTCATTTATACCCTTATTTGAACTTATATGTTTTCAAAGGAATCATTCATTCGTTTTCCAAACAAGGTACATTAAGACCTTTTCGACAAAATTAAGGTAAGAATGTCTTTTTTTAAAATTTACGGTGGGTGTAGTTATTATTTGTTGTTATAACATCGTAGAATATTCCCTTAAAATATTATAAGAATATTTTCAAAATAAATGTTTTCTTTGTAATTATTTCACTCTTAAATGATTTAAAATAGAAAGAGATATTTCTCTCAAATAATTTTTATTTCATCTATGTCAACATCCTTTGATAAAGTTTACACTTGTTAGAAGTTGATTTAATATGATACAAATCCCACATATTATATTTAAGGATTGGTGATATGTTTGAATATGTATGAGTTATATTTAGGACATTCATTGTTTAAGGTTAATGTATTGGCATTTCATATGCTAGTTTTAATACAAATGTTTATGTCATAATTCAACATTTTCTTAAGATGAATGTATTGGTCTAGTATGTTCCTGGTTGGGGACCTATAAAAAGAAGCCCTCCAGGTTGGGGTCCAGTTATAGAAGACCCTCCAGGTTGGAGTCTAGTTATAGAGGCTCTCCAGGTTGGAGTCCGGTTACAGAGGGTCTTTGAGTTGGAGTCTGGATACGGAGGCTCTCCGGGTTGGGTTCTGGTTACTGTTAGCCCCAAGGCCCTCGCACAAGGCCCTGACATAGAATTTAATGTCCGGTATTATACATTCCCCATTATCAATGTAGTTTTTACATGTTATTATTCAACTAGTAGAATATCTATGGGCCTTTTTATATGGAAATTTTTGATTTATTTTTGAAATATTATGTTCATGTTGGTGTGTAAAAGGAAATTTTTTTATTACACATATTGCCTTAAATGTTTATAGCTTCCACTAAATTATTTATCCTTACTAAGCATCTAAGATCACCGCTTTCTTATGTAAATTTTTCCCAGGATCCAAAGAATAGTTTTATGTTTGAGATGCAGGGTTAATCTAACGGAACAATGGTATTCCCAAAGGATTTTTTTTGTATGCTAGAAATTGTAATGTAACGTTCATGTATGTAATCTATTTTCCATGACATCTAAACTGATTGGCCATTCAGGACTTGATTCCATGTAATCATGACAATGTATTAAAATAATGCACCGACTCTGGGAATCTAGGGTTGGGGCGTTACACGGGGTCATCCATGTGATCGATCTTTAGAATCCTAGCTTACATACATTATAGAGGAATCCTGAAATAAAATAAGATGTACCACATTCAATGAAAATATCTTTAGAGAAGACTCAATAAGGACATTGAAACCACAACCCATTCATATATGTCTCATGTGACAACATTTTCTGTGCAACTATTGTTCCCATGTACCATGTCGAGAAGCATGTTATGAGTGTCATGGTAAATAGATATGTTATCTTCCACCCAAAAAATGGGGTCCCCACCCTAAAATATAATAACAAAACACTTAACACAGTTTCCCCAAACCAATCTAATAGACTCATGGTCATAAAGTATAATTGAATCCTCTGATACCACTCTCTCACAACTCATCATAGTGGGGCCCATGCCTTGACTTCCCAACCCTGCCTCCAGTATTCCAAGGGCTGGTGACTAGCAGTGAGTACTCATATCACTAACATGGGAAGAATTTCCAACATACATATACACACAAACATATTTTTTCCCACAATGTGATGAATTGTAAAAACCACTAAGTAACTAATGGATGCATACAACTATATCCCACATCTAGAGTAGGAAAAAAGTAATGTATGGTAAATAATAATTGAATAAATTCACATGAAAAATATCATATAAACCCAATTCCAATCTGGTTGAAAAAGCACTAGGACTATTTTTTGAAAGCTCCATGAACACACCACAGTCAGTCTGGTCTCAGAAAGAATTATCTTAACCTGGTCCTCCAAATAATCTATCAAAAATTTCGATTGTATTTATAAGGGAAGACATGTTTGAGAAAGTCCCATACCATGGTGATTATAACAATACTCAACATAACATCTAAAAAAATACCAAAAAAAGCTATAGTAAACTCTGCATAGGTATATATGTCTACAACACATGTAACAACAATACCCAGATATACTCAAACCAAGACTCACAGTTTAGAGGTATGTAACAACCACTTCATACCTGCACTATAAATTTAGTTTGAATATTCCCATCACGTACTCATTTTGGAGAATACACTTAGGATTCTGATCACATTGATGATGGTCTTACAAGATTTATTGCTCCTGAAGTAATGCAATGTGAATGAATAAGAATATAGATATGAAGATAATATTATAAAACATATGTGAATCATATACAAGGCCATGGGGTGATACTAAAAACTCAATAGGAATTGAAAATCTCTGTATGGGGTTATAACTCTGGTATCATTGTTCACATCCATACAAGGAACTCCACCTAGGGAACATAGAATAAATAGAGGATCCTACTTTGATCCTCTCATGGGATTCCAACAACTCTATCCAAGAATGTTATTCTATAGGTATCATAGTATTAGTAGTATTAACGTGTTCACCTACCATAAAAAATGATAAATGGAATGAAACATAATGAAAAGTTTCCAAGATATCGATGACAAGAGAATCAAGCCATGTAGAAAGTTTTACATATTGTGTATTAGGGTCACATGTCATGTCCCTTGAAACTGGGTACTTATTGTGTACAATGAATTATTTCACATAATGTGTGTCCTATATAAAAGTTATAAACAACATCTATTAGGTGTTACAAGCAGTTTCATAGTATCTAATACCCATTCATGTACTTCGTCCATGTGATAGTACCCGACGTCCCACTATCCGACCCTTCCCAGGTACTAGTAAATGTGGTAGCTTGCGTACATGGTCTGGCCAAGATGTGTGAGGGAGTACACACATGGTAGGAAACCTGTTTACTAAAACATATATCCATGTACCTCCCAAGGCACATGATGAGTGTCTCTAAGGGAAGCAAAAACCTTTAAGTTAGGGACTACATTCCATGTGTACTGGGTTTTCCAGAAACATGTCTTCTTCCACCCACACATGCCATCGAAATTCTAGATATCTTTTATGTGCTTGATTCATCTTGAAAATCCGGATCGAATGTTTTCCAATTATCTTAACAACACATATATATGATTCAAGACCTGAATCAGACCAGAAAAAATGGTCAATGTCCTTATTCATTATCACTGAAGACAATTGAATCAGAACTGACCATCATTTGATCCGTGGCCACACCCATCATCACACCACTATTTGTTTTCCTGATGTCATATCTACAGGTTGGGATTATGTTTACATGACTTTAGGACACATTGATCAATTATTTATAAGCGTTTCAAGGCATGAGGATAAACTAAGAACATGAGACGAAAAACCTAAGAATCGGGGGAAAAGCACAAAATTCAAGAGGGATGAACCTAGATTGATGCACATTTTGATCTTGGATCATCACCATCAGAATTGCAATGAATCTAAACAAATATTATGAATAAACACCTAATAACCCACCCTGCAAATACGATTGATCAACGGGATAATCTTTTTGGGGATTAGTCAAAATTTATCATTGTAATAATGACTTGGGAAGAAAATGAAAATAATGTATCCTAGTTAGATTTGAATATCTTGTTGATGAAGAATGGTCACCACATCTTCGTCATTAGATAGATCCTCCATGATTGGTGTGCACCTACCTTTAATTTGAGAATTTTTCATCGCCTGCTCGAGAGAATTCTCCAGCTCTCTCTCTCCCTCTCTCTAACTTTTCCAGAGGATTATATGGTTATGAGGTTTACTCTTGATCTTTGATAATGAAATACATTTAAAGATTAAATCACTAAGTTTCTATGTTAACATTTAAAATATATTAAATTTTCTTAATTTATTTTATTCATTTAATCTTATGTCACCACTTTCCACAAAAAACATGTGATGAAAACTGTTAGGACATTCCAATGGTAAAGCCACTATTCTGAAGGAAAATATTCCCTATAATTTCTTATCCCATTAACTATTTAAATGATATATAACTTTCTTTGGTAAACCACTTATAAGTGTTATTTAATATTTTCATATTTTAAAAAAAAAATGGGAACATTGGACCTCGGAATCGCATGTCATCTCGTGCCTGGTCTCAAAAAAAATCTACATAATAATAAAAAATAATACACAAAAAATGCTATCCATTACATATAACATCTCAAGAGATGAAATACATGGTATCAAATCTTTTTTCCCCTAAAATATTATAGTGAAACGTTAATATCAATATTATGTTGGATAACTAATTGTCCAATTCAATTTTTATAAATTTATTACTTATGAACATGTTGAGACATTTATTAAATTATGATCATTATATAATTGAATGAAATAAAAATGAATTTATTTATTTAAATAAATAATATCATTCAACCTTGATAACTCATCAACACACACACATCAATAAAATTTCCTCTAGAAATCAAATGAATTTAAATTAGTGGAATTCATGGATTCACTTTTACTATATCCCTTTATATTTCTATCATTATATGAGTTATTAATACTCATAAAAAATATAAAAATCATGAAACCAATCAATGAAACTTGGGAGATATAATATAATCTATTAAAAAATCTTACAAAAACTTATTGATTAATATAATTTGTCTTTCTCATCATATGATTTAAAGAAATGTGCATACTTTTTTTCCATCATCCTTTAAAATGTATATATAAATTTGTATTATATATGATAGAATTTAATTTATCAACTATAACTATATATTTATACAAATCACTAGAATATCAATCAAGTGTTCAATTATATTTTATTCTTAAATTAGTGAAAAATATAGTCAATGTTGATCATTCAATCATGGTCATAACACCAATCAGTCAGCCAATATGTGTAACCTCACAACAAAAGTAAATTATATTGGTTTTCATTATAAATCAATGTATGAGATAAAATTATATAAATGTGTAAATACCTCATTTTAACAGACCAATACACATGTTTATAGAAATGAAATTTCATTGAGATTAAAAACATACAGCATTCCTAGTATCATGTATGTCTTCATGTTCACATATACCTTAAATAACCAACAAAGAACATCTTAAATAGAAGACTCAATTATTATGAAACCAAATAGTATATATTAAGACATTGAACATTTATTTTTAATATTATGTTTCTAAATTATAATATATAAATTTATGACTAATTGAATAGTATCTCAATGGTCTCATTGTAACATAGAACCATTAGAACCATCTGATTTAAAAAATAATGTGAGAAAATAATGACTTTAATAGTTTACATAGAAGTAATAACAACAAAATGATATGAAAAATTAAGTAATATATATTTGTATAAAATATATAGTAATATAAAAATATTACTCAATTGAGGCCATGGGATCCCGCTCTGACTAAGCATGGTGGGTTGCCTCAATTAGTTGTAAGGAACATAGGATAATCACTGAGTAGCTAATATCCATACATTGTGTAACCAATGGCCTAATGCAATGGTTTTTTAATTTTAGTTATATAAATAATTTAATAAATTCATATAAACATCCCCTTATATAATTATTGTTTACACAATATTCTAGTGTACTATTAACTTTTTGAGATATATTAAGTGGTGTTTGAGGTCACTGGATAACCACTATATAGACAATACACAACTGAACTAATTTATTATGAAGTTTTTTATTATATTCAAATAAAATATTATATGGAAACATAAGACAGGGTAAGAAGTGGATCGTGTATCCTAAACATTTCAATTTTTTATTGTGATATAATTCCATCAAAATAGTTATGATAAAATATTAAATGTATAAAAACTCAACACATCATTATAATTTAAAAAGTAAAAACAAATTAAAGCACATAAGAATTTGAAATTGTTATTCATCATTTTGAGAGACAAATCCTCATATGTTCTAATTCATCTTAGGGTACATATTTTTTACAATATAATCATTATAAATTTATAGTTGTTTAGAATGTATCATCCATCACCTATTGCATATAAATATCATAAAAGGATTTGAAAAACAATACATTAATTATTCAAATAACAATCTAGAATTAGAAATATACCTTAATGGACAATGCTTCTCCAAAAGAAATATATATTTTTCTTTCATGACATTAGGATGAGACATATATGAACATGATTATATATTTTAATTCATAATACTCTAATAACAATTTATAGAATATATGTACAAGTCGTACCATCTATCATTATTTTAAGATATATGTTGATCTAATTATATGATATATTCTCAAACTATATTACCTAAAATATTGATATCTTAATTTTTTTCTATTATTGTTAACTCTTAAACTACATGTACTATTTTCTCTATTGATTTCGATATCCAAAAAATATATACACAAACATCACTCTTTATTAACTGTTGTATCTTATTTTGGGGTTAAAAAAATCAACAATTATGATAATTATAGAAATGAGCGACAACACATATTTCTAGTTAATCATATAAAAAATTTATCCCCCTAAATATTCATTTTATATCCTCATTTCATTTATCATTTTTGTATTGTCACGTGACCTTGGAATACTATATTATTCATTTAACTAGAATCATTTGTGAATTTCAAAAAATTCCGTACTTCTATGGTCGAAGTGAAGCTTCCCCTAAACAAATCCTGGCGTATAGATTTCCACGGTGCTCTCAGAATTTTAATCTGAGAACCAGTTCAAAAGATAGAAAATACCCCCATGTGTTTACTAAATTTACATTTAAACATGTTAAAAAATTAATTTGGGGAACAATGGGCCTCATAATCTTGTGCCGTAAATTTTCAAATGCTCATAATATTTCCAAATAATTTTCTAAAAAAATTCCGTGGAATTTTCCAGGACATTACATTCTCCCCACCTTAGTGACTTTCATCCCTAAAATTTACAAAAAAAACTAGGGAAACAAGCGAGGGTACTGAGAATGCATATGAGCCTCCCTCTCCAATTTTCTATCCTAGAGATTCACGTGCATCCAACAAACTCACACTAGAGGAATCGACCACCCATGAAAGACCAAATCCTATTGATCTTCTATCACCACTGGGAACTCTGCAACCATCACCCCATCGTTGATGTCATGCTCTCCCTATTCGATATCGTGTGATGGAACATGCACGTATCTCCTCAGCAGCGACATGTGGAAAACAAAATGCTCCCAGTGCATCTATGGTGGAAGACATAGACAGTACACCACCTCACCTACTCTACTGAGGATCTATATGGGTTTGATGAACATCGAAGATAGATTGTCGCCCCTTCCGAACCACTGTAATCCAGATTGGGGTGAGACCCATAAATAGACAAGGTCTCCTTCCTCAAAATCCAAGGTTATCCATCTTCTATCGACATAAGCCTCTTGCTAGCTCTATTCATTCTTCATCTGCTCCTAGATGATCTGAACCTTCTCTGTGGTAGCTTGCACAAACTTTGGTCCCATGGGTGCTGACTCCCATGGGTCTGTCCAGCAAAGGGGTGATAAACAAGGTCACATGTATATGTCCTCAAAAGGAGCCATACCAATGGTGGATTGATAAATATTGTTGTATGTGAACTTCTCCAGGGGCAGGTGGTCCTCCCAACTGTGTCCAAAATCAAGGACACAAGCACAAAGAATGTTCTCGAGTGTCTGAATGGTCTGCTCCATCTGACCATCTATCTAATGATGAAAGACGCTTTTTAGGCATAACTGAGTCCCAAATGCCTCCTGCAAAACCCTTAGACACGTGGGATGTAAAATGAGCATCACGATCATGGATGATCCTCGATGGCACCCCATGAAGTCATACAATATTTTGTACATAGAGATGTCACAAGCTCTCTACTAATCCCTAGTCTCAGATGGGTAGGATATGGACCAACTTGGTGAGTCAGTCAATAATCACCCAGATGGAATCGTGGCCCATGGATGTATGTGGTATCCCTTTCATGAAGTCCATGAATATACCATCCCACTCCCACTATGACACCTCAAGTGGATGAGCTAATACTTATGGTACCTGATTCTCGGCCTCCATTCGCTGACAAGTAAGGCATCGGGATACAAACACTGCTTCTGCTTTCTTAAACCCTAGACACTAGTACTGATGTCGAAGGTCCTGGTACATCTTCAACACTCCAGGATGTAACTCCAAAAGAGATGTGTTGAACTACATCACCACTGGTTTTCAATGCATCACCGGTACCATTGTTCTTCCTCTGAAGAAAAAGACATGCTCCCCACCTTTAGAAAATCCCTCAGAAGCTTGTCTTATGGATATCTGAGCACACCGAGCCTAAAAGTCAACATTCCCAAGCTGTGCCTTCTAAACTCGATAATGTAGTGGGGCAGTGATAGTCATATAATAGAGGTATGGTGCTCCACCGCTATCCAAAAAGGATATCTTCAACGTGGCTTGCTACTCTATCACCTCACTCAACAACTGTAGACCCAACATCTTTCTGAGTGAGTTTGCTACTACGTTCCCCTTCACATGAGTATAGACTATCTCAAAGTCATAGTCTTCAAGGAACACTATCAATCATCATGAAACAGTATTGATCAGAGTATACATTAAAATGTTCTCCCAACATGTAGTGCCACCACATCATTAGCTCAAAGACCATTGATGCTAACTCCACGTCATGGGTAGCATAGTTTTGCCCTTGTTTTATCTACTTCTGCGATCTACATGCGATCACTGCTCATTCCTACATCAAGTCACATCCCATTCCAGTCTCTGATTTATCCCAGTAGACTACACACCCAAATCCCACTTCTGGTAGCCTCAAGATGGTGGCATTTGTCAATCTCTGCCTCAAATCCCAAAAACTCGACTTCATTTTCTCAGTCAACAAGAAAGGATACCCATTATTCATCAAGGTTGACAAGGGTGGTACTACTCTGGACAAGTCTAGTAAAAATATCTTGTAGTACCCAGCCAATCCCAAAAAACTATGCACATTAGTCACACACATAGGTGGCTCTCAAACATGCAATGCCTCTATCTTTACTAGATCCAAAACAACTCCAACATCCGAGAAAACATTCCCCATGAAGCGGATTTCTTGTATATAGAACTATAAATTCAAGATCCTTCTATAATGATGGTTCCATCAATGTGTATCTAGAACTATCAACAGTTGTGTGGCGTGCTCCTCCTCCGATGCCCAGTATATCTCGATGTCATCAATGAAGACCACCACAAAGCGATCAAGGAATGGATGAAAGATCCTGTTCCCGATCCCCATGAACACTTCAGGATCATTGTTCATGCCGAAGGGCATCACCTAGAACTCTTAATGGACATACCGAGATCTAAAGGCCTTCTTTGGTATATCTTCATCTCGTACAATGAGCTGCTGATAGCCTGATCTGAGGTCTATCTTCATACACCATCGAGTTCCCTTCATTTGGTTGAATAGATAATCAATCCTTGGCAGAGGATACTTGTTCTTCACGGTCACCTAGTTCAGGAGTTGATAGTTCATACAAATCCTTAGACTCTCATCTACTATCTTGGCCAACAAGATCGGGGATTCCCATGGAGAAACACTGGGCCTTATGAACCATTTTCTCTACAAGTCCTCCAACGGTACCCTCCTATCACGATACTCCAGGGGAGCCATTCGATATGCTGGTGTAGATATTGGTGTCGTACTGGGGTATAGGTCGATGTGAATGTCTACCTCTCAGTGAGGAAGAAGTCCCAGAACATTACCATAGAAGACATCAGTATACTGGTCCACCAGTATAGGATAACTCAGACTCCTCACATAAACTACACCAAGTGTGAGGCTACACAACTAATGAGTAATTAATTGCACCCTCCTATGAGACAGTCCATCCTGAGATGTAAAGGTTTCCTCATCACAAGTGAAGGTAAAACTAATCCCTTTCTTGTAGACACACTGCACATTGCGCCTAAAACAATCAATCTAAGCGTGGACTGTAGATAGCCAGTCCATAACCAAGATGATGTTGTAGGGACTCGACTCTGCTACTTGGAGATCCCAGATAAAGCTGCCACCCCCAAGAGTGAGCTCACACTGCCTGCACCAGTGTGTAATCATCCAATAATCTCCTTTAGAAGTATCTAATCACATAGATCATGCCAACGAATCCATCAGAATCTCCAACCTCCAAATGAGTGCCCTGGAAATCAAAGAGTGACTTGAACCTGTGTCTATAGTTACTTTAACTATGCTGGAATACACACATATCATACCTCTAATCATCTTCGGAGCTCCATGGTCCTAGGACATTGCTTCATGTAGTTGTGCTCGCCCCTATCCACCTATGACCTGCGGTCGGGGTGGACCACCCGGGGGTGGTGGTGGTAGAACCTCAAATTTTCGCCCATCGCCTCCTGCATGACCTTCTCCTCTATCACATCTGCCGCCCTGCAAACCTCCTACCTTGAACCTCGGCCGCTACCTCAGATATTTTTCGACCGTCTTCTGACCCTCAGTATGGTGGGTCAAGTAGTTGCGAGCCATGTGGCCATGTCCACCGCACATGAAGCACAATACTCTTCCCTACTGAACCCCAATTCCTCGTCAGCTCCGCACCTCACGAACCATCCCCCTGGGCCCTTACCGTGACGACACCATGACCTCATTCCATAGGCCAGGGGATGGAGACTAGCACCAGAATGGAATATCCCTATAACGGGGAGAAATTACCTTTAAACTTTTACAATCACACATCACAAGAAAACAACAAGTAGATGCCACGAAGTAGAACTACTATAGTAAAAGTGTGTACAAAAATTAAAGGGCTCAGAATACAAGCCCAACATAAAAGATACAACTACAACTGAAACATAAAAACATCTCTTCAGATCGTCCACTGGGAATCCTACCTAAAGAGTAGGAACAACTCATCACCACATCTCTCCAGGTCAACCATCACCATCGTCCACCGTTAGGTCCTAGCTCCCCAAGTCCCTGTCAAGGCTCCCTGTCATCTATAGAGGACACAACAAGGTGTGGGCGTAGCCCATGATAGGGTGAGAATAATAATACTCAGTAGGGATCCTGAGACCCCAAAATGTCTCTCAGAATTCCACAGAGGAATAAAAAAAGCACAATATCAATCACAAAGCATAATAAAATAGACACAGCTCAAACTATGTATAACTAACTACATCCGTACAGATGATTAGACGTAAGGATTGGTTATATAACACTATCAATAGGCATTGCTGCTTACCCACAAAAGATCAATAGGAACTAAAACCCACAAGACCCACACATGATCGATAGGTGAAGATTCAAACAGAATTGATGGGTATTGATTAACACAGAATTGTTGGGTGCAAATTCACACAGAATTACTGGGTGATGATTCAGACGAAATCAATGTGTGATGATTTAAACAGAATCACTAGGTGCTGATTCACACATAATTACTAGCTGCTGATTCACATAGATTCTCTAGGTGCTGATCCACGCAGAAGCACTGGGTGATTATTCACACAGAATCACTAGGTGCTGATTCATATAGATTCGTTGGGTGCTAATTCACATAGAATCACTCAGTACTAATTCACCCATAATTTCACTTCATTGTTCCAGTCTTATCTAGACATAGGATTCCTACTCATATTATTATTGTTTCTAGGATAAACTACTCCTCAAGACATCCATCATATTTCATACAACACAATGTTCCAAAAAGAAGTTACACAATGATTTTTCATGTCCTAAGTGTTCCAATGCAACAAATTTCATGTCAATCGGACGCCCGGTCTGTAAGTTATTGACATTTTAGTGTAGAGGTCCCGGTTGGACTCAGAGTCGACCCAACCTAGCAAAACACCAACATTCTCCAAAAATGTCAAGGAGTTTCTAAAAACGACCGTATCTCTCCATGGATCCCAGGGCCATAGACGGTTTATCAAACATACATCTAATTTGCATGTTATGATCATTTAAATGTATATGGGCTCGAGAGGGGACCAGGTCTGGTCCGACCTGGTCTAGGTCTGACCTAACATAGCACATCCCACTAGCTGGGTGAGACCCACCAGGTGACACGGCCTGGTGAGCTGATGCGGATCACCAGCTAGGTGGCCACTAGCTCCCCGAATGGCTCAAGTAGCACCATTTGACTCTTCAATTAACAGTGCCACATGGCACTACCACGTGGTCCGCGGGACTGGTGGGGCACGCGTCCCGCTCCTGATGTAGCTTCAATGCCGCATCTCCATCACAAAATACCTTATCATTATTGTATTTATCATTTCATTTTATTTAATTTTATTCATAGGGTTTATACTTTAAGTGTTATCAAAACTGTAAAGGTATATTTTTATGATGTAACTTTTTTTACCGACCATTTTTTTGAATACATATTATATGAAGAAATACAATATATAGATCACCCAATTCATAATTATTGTTCCCAACCTCATTTTATTTCTAGATTTAACATTTTTTCCATTAATTATCCTTTTTTAATGTACTCGTGTGACTAAAAAAGTCTTTTTATGGAAACAAACATATTTTATATCTTTTATTGGGATTCATTTCTTCCATGTCTATAATTTGAGTAATTTTTTTGATAATTTTATTTTTCAACTCTCCATAGAAAAATTAATGTAATTTTTATCCATAGTGTCTATTTTACGGGAATGATTAATGGAATAATCTTATAGTATTTTTAATGTGAAACTTCATCATTTTTTGTGAAACTGTGAAATGATTTTTTATAACACACACTGAATGAGTTGATTTCCACATAATTATTAACAAAAATTTCCTTGTTGATTCATTTATAATTTCCCATTCATGTATTAAATAAAATGTTTTCAAAAATATATGTATTTTTTTTATTTTATATAAATGATTACAAAATGAATTTGAGATCTCCACAAGAAATGTTTGGGTGGTATATATAAAGGTATATTCATTTATAAAAATATCATTTGGTGTTGATTATTATTTATATAGTATATGATATAATTTTACCATAATTAATTTATCCATGGTTGGATTATGATTATGTTGGAGAAATATTAATGAATCAATATATAGTACCAATGGGTTAATTATTGTTGTAATGATATTTTTTTCCTAATCTTATTGAATATATATATGAATATATTTCAATTATCTGATGGGAGGTTCTATAGTACACCAAGGATGTGTGATTATGTAATTATCTTTGTATGGGTGGGTCTATTTTAATGTTGTAATGCATTTTTAAATGATGAAATTGTATTGAAACTCTAATGAGATGATATATATAATAAACATTAATGAAATAATGGAGTTAACTAGATCAATGTTACACAGAAGAGAATGTTTTAAATGACTAGGTTGGAATTTAAATTATTCGACTTTTTCTAATATAATACTATTCGGAGTAAACCCTGACAGTGGAAATGAATTATATTATTATATTAAGGGAATTTTTCTCTTATTATTATGATAAATTTTCAATACTCAAGATTACATATTTACAATTCCCCTCAATAATGTCTTATTTATTTTGATTCCCAAAACATTATTCTATTATTCATGTATAATATTTAAAAATAGTTTTTTTTTTACTTTGTAATATGAATATCATGTTATGATTCACTTATGATTATCTTGTTCTCACTCGTGAGCATTGATTTCTATCTCTTATGATTACCCTTACTGAGAATTTTTTGTCTCAGATTATTATGTTTTATTTCCCAAGTATGTGAAGAATGGTTTTATAAATGATATGATTAAAAAGGATGGTAAATATGAATAATATAATAGAAAATAAATATAAAAAAATTATATAATATTTATTTATATTTTTATTATTTCAAAGGCAATAAATTTTCACAATTCTATAGTTGATCATATTGTTATGTAATGAATATTCTAGTAAAAAGATATTTTATTTATGTTTGAAATGTTTTCAGAAACCATAGATGGTATTAGAGCAAAATTTTGTAATTTATTAAAAATATAATGATAAAATCATAGTTAGAAACCTTAGGATAGAAATATTTATTTGATGCATTAATATTTACTTTTTCTAATATAGATTTTGAGGATTTTCAATCAATAAATCCCTATCATGACACTACATGTGGATGTTTTTTTCACTTGTGCATCGAGAAGTAATAACCTCGATACGAGATTGTTGAGTATATATCAGTTATCATTATTTATCATAGTTAACAGGACCTTACTACATAACTTGTATTATGAACTTTTAGGATATTCTTTGGAAGAATTATATTTTATTTATGAAGCATTCTGAATTATTTTAATAGATAATGACCATGGATAGACTGGGTTAATCCTATAGTGACATTATTGTAAAACAAAGAGTAATGGTTTATATTTGATTCGATTTATTTTTCATAAATAACGAATTACTTGATATTCTTACCCAATTGATGATTTTTTATGTTAATGGAATGAACTAAGGGATATCAGGTCAACATAGAATGTGAATAATGTTGAAGGGACTATCCCAATGATAATGAAAATTGGATTTTTGAATTAATGTGAAACATTATAATTTACCAAATAAGATATCACATTATATAGTTAAATGATAACAAATTTGAGTTTATGAAATAACCATATAAGTGAAAAATGTAGTATCCTGAATGATATGGAGTAAATAATATTCATCTTCCTATATTTTGATAATTTGGGATGAAAATCATGGGGAAATGTCTCAGAGGGATGGGAAGATGTTTTGTGTGAAAAATCGAACATAAAAACCAAATTTCAAGGAACAATGAGATATAAATCGAGAAATATAATATACATACTAAGGTAAATTTTTTATTTCAATTCCATATGTATGTGGAATAGGGTATTATACAAGATAATTCCATAATCAATGAAAAAACTCATAGACTATGGAACTTCCAATAATATGCTAATCATTAAAGTGGAATAACTAGAGTTTTTATGGATTGAGATTTGGGAATTTTGTTTCATAATTGTATTAATATTTATACTGTATTTATAATAATCATAAAACATATATGTGTTGATATGTGGTAGTATTTCTCTAAGGATATTAATGAATATTTTGAATTATATAGATAACCAATAAAAATGATTTAGTGGTGAATATATATTTTTCAAAAAATACATGATCAAATTCTATGTAACTCTTAATATTATAATGATATTGGTTGAGTAATATTTATTTTAGATAAATATTTCACAGACATTGATAATGTAAATTAGATATTAATCGGGTAAATGAAATTTGTTAGTCATTTCGTAAAACTGTGATTTATGCTGTCATTGAGGATTTTTATTACATTTTAGGATTTATGATTTATATTTGATAGTGTGATATTATATTTTATGAATAATTATAGGGTTAATTTTCATGAGGCATATATTCTTTCATTGAGTAATAATAGTTATTCAGGTTGTGAAAATGATTTAGGAGACAAATGATCAAAAAATTCTCATTATTTGTATGTGGCATAATGTAGTACTGTATATTGTATGAGGATAAATTGAAATTTTGATCTTTGAAAAAATAATTGATCAATACTATTTGATTTTATTTTGTGTTTTGATAATAGATATAAATTTTATGGAAGTGATTTAGAATAATAAACTAATGTAATGGTTTAAATTTAACATTTGGGTCATTTTTTGACGTAATATAGATATATATTTCATTTATTTATATAATTATTTTTCGATAATTGATTACATGTTTTATCCATAATAGTTTTTATTATAATATTGAGGCATAAGGAACTAATTTTTATTCTATTTTGAATCATAAAATCCATTATAAGTTTACTATATTTCCATATGAATAAAAAATCAGCCCCCAATAATCATTTAATGGTGAATGAGAAGAGACTGATGTGGAAAATTAATCAATAAAACCCATGTGGTGAAATAATTTTCAATAAATAGAATTTAATCATGTATATTTATTTTCTCATATAGAAGGGTAAAAATATGTTCCTACTCTCTGAATAATAATTTGAAAATGAAATGGATTTCCATTATGAAGCTTGTTCTGAGGGTATAGTGGTCATTTTCACCCATAATTAATTTGTTTGTCTTTATGGTAATTATCATTCCAATGAACATGATTTCTACTACTATATATTGTTAGTTTAATGTTATATTTCTCCTCCATGTATATATTTTCGATTCCCTTAAATTTTCAAATTATCTGGGTACCAGATCATGTATTTTTTAGGTAACTATAATTTTTCCCAATTTATTTCAAAAAGTAAGTTTCATTTATCCCTTGTAAAATTTTGGTTTTCAATAAAGTTATTTTCTAATATTAATTCATTTAATTTTGAGAAAAAAATATCAATGATGTAATTTATTTAAGGGGGATATTGTAATACCACAATATTGTAGAATATAGTCTTTTATCAATAAATAATATGTAAGTATTATCTAAAATTATTTACATATAACACATTCTATGTATGAACCACGATAAAATGATCTAAAATATTCTATTTGAAAAACCATCCCTGATGACCTAGAATCATAATGCCCATGAATACTCTTATATGGTCCAAAGGGCATTCATGATGACCATGGGTTGGCGACAAACACCATTCATCATAAATTAATCATGTCATAATGATTTATTCATACTAAATTCAGGTATAATAGATATAAATAGTATTATTATCACCCTAAAAAATAATGTAAAATTATAAAATAGTTACAAAAATACTGAAATAATATGTCATAAAAAGACACAATATCATTCAATATAAAGATCAAAAAATGAAATCATGTATCAATTGGATGAAATATCTACATGCCACATCCATCACATAAAGTACCATGGATCAAGACTTTCCATCACCCTTATGTGTTTATTTTCCTATTCCTGGTTCTAGTATATGGTAATCTCTAAATATATGAAGGAATATGTAGTGTGTGATCTATGAAGTCTTGTATGGTCTCTCTAAGTGTTCCATAATAAATTACATGTCAATTAATCCAATTATTTTTTCCACAAAAATACAAGTCATTGAATAACATAGATATATTTCCAATAAAACATAATTTCAAAAGAAAAATATGGAATATATATTAAAACTATCCAAAATAAACATTTTGAGGAAAAAAAGTATATAAAGAAGTTGAAATGAAAAAAATAGTCATATGAATCAATGGCAAGTAATCATCAAATAATGTACATCCTATAACCATGTGTTAATCCCAGTGGTAATTTTTTTCTTCTGAAAATAGGATCCCCACATAATTCAATTTGTGATCTCAGATTAATTTATGTAAATGTCTCATTACTCAAGTTCTCAAGACTCATATCCATATTGGAAAACAATCATCGAATATTATGTCTATGTAAGTGTCTTCGTCATTAATCATTTTATGGGGTCATATCCTATTATGGTTGCCCTAATTATACACGAACTACTACGGTTTACATCTATTTCAGTAAATCAATAAATACATCCAAGGAAAATCAATCATTTCAATTCAATTATAAATTAATGTTCAGTTTTTCAGTTTTCTACATGGATTTCTCATTTCAAAAACAAATAACGGGTTTTCATAAAATATTTCAATTTCATATCATTTTAAATTTAATATACTTATATCAAAATAAATATCTGATTCATGTCATTAATTTTATAAAATCTTTCAAACAATTCAAATTACCTTGAAATTAAAGAATTTTTAGAATTTCCATGCTTTTTTCAAAGAAAATGTCAGTCTTATATACTATATGTTATTAAATCATTTAATAACCATCCTAAAATCAATCAAGATATTCAACATTACAATTTTAGTTAAAAATAATATGGAACCACATACCTTTTCATAAGTGATCAATTAAGAATCCACAATGGGGAAATGTTAATTAAGAATGAAGGCGATGGTGACTAACTTGAAATCCAATATAAGAATCCTTATGGTTAATATGTGATTGAATAAAAAAATAATACTGATTCAACAAATGGTGGATGAGAGGATAATAGAACTATATTGAGAGAACTCTTCGGGGATCAAATGTTGAACCAAGAGATCATGAGGTGATGAATTCACTCCCTACACCTAGGAAGTAAAAATGTATTCTTAGGAGTAATAAAAGAAAAAAAATTAATAAAAAAAGGAATGGAACAGATGAAATTTTTTAGGAAAGAGTAATTAATATCAGTAATGAACGGTTTAAATTATAAATTCATCATGTTTCAAATACATTAAAAAAGGCATCGCCTCACGTGAAAAAAAACCTTGAGTGACAAATTTATTTTGTATGTTCTTATTTTATAGTGTATATCATTTTTTGTCCTATGATTTCCTAATTGCATGTGTCCAACATAAAATTTATATCGTAAATCATGTATTTATTCAAACACATTTACCTACTACCAACTTAAAAAAATTATAATACTGTAAAAACACCCAAAAACATCCAACTCACATTGGAACCAAAAACGAGAACTCTTTAAGAACCAAAATTCATTTACACCACGAAAACATTAATTCAAAAAAAACTTATATTCATAGATTATTGATAATTATCCATAAAAAACAAGTTCATCCTTTCTAATCTTGAAATTCCACCAAATATAAATTTAATAAATAATAAGGGTCAACAAAAACATGAATGATGTTAACAATACCTTCACATAAAAAACAATTTCTATCCCTAGAAATCCTATCATGAAGTATCCATATCATAATGATTAGGCCACTTCTTTATCATCAGAACCTCATGAACCCATGAATCATGAAAATTAGAGAAATATATCCATTTGTAATAGACCATTGGTATTTTCTTCCCACAATTAACATTTGACTCTGAGTAAATAATCCAGACTCGATAACTAGATATAGATAAATCATTCATGACATCATGATCTTTCCATCTCAGAACATGGGAAGGGTCTAAAAGTTACTTTTGAATCCATTATGAAATAAGCACCTTGTGGGTTGATTTCAAATTAAATAGATGTTAAAAATCCTATGAAACTTTTCTTACTCAGTAAAAAATCTCTAAATGACTAACAATCATTAGCACAATTATTCCCAGTTTCGAATGGAGTTAGTGACCATATCCAGTGAAAACACACAAAACACATTTTCCAAAATAGAACACTCCAATGGTCATCATCAATTATTATATTATGATTTATATCGTCATTATAAATTTATCATTATTTTAGGAATAAAATCAATATTATTTAGCATCTCTTTTATGAAACATAATTCAGCCCTGAATATTTCACCAATATCCAACCAACAAAATATTGATATCCAAGGATAGACATTAAGGGACTAAAAAGGATTCATTCTGATATCGGACTTGTGAAAACGTTTATAAGATAAGTAAAAATGTTCCAAAATGTCATCCCAAGCTCTAGTAAAGTCATGACCACAAGAATGTAGCATTTACTCATGAATCTATAAATATTAAACTTCTTTTTGATTTTCTGTAGATTATATACAATACTCAAACATACCATGGATCTTATGGACTTATAAAGTAATATCCAGAAGCATAATGTCAAATTGGGATCCCTATTAAATACAATAGAAGATGGAACTCTAGTATATCAAAGAATATATTATATGTTGAGACATCAAAATAAAATTATATTTACTTAATAACAAATATCTATAATGTGATGCAATTTAGATTACACATTGATAAAAATCCATATCATATTTTTTTATCAAGGCATATGCACAATCCAAAAGATGAAATTCATTGAAATTTCATCCCACTTCAATGGTTGAACTAGAAGCTACTATCACAAACCAAACGATTTTTAGTGTTCACATTTGACATTTTGGATGGTATAATAATGAGAGAAAATGTTACTAATGTCTAATCTTATAACTATATATAAAATTTATTACAATATCATTTACCTTTTTCATTTTAAAGAGCTGAACTACCTAATGGTAACTATGGAAGTTTCCATCCATATACATTATCACATGTAAGTGTACAAAAAACATATACCGGAAACACAAAATACACTAAACAAATACGAAACATTCACTAATTTTATCCCCTCCATAAATATCTACTCTAATTACATTTAATTCATTATCAAGATTCATCCCCCAAATAATCATCCTGAAAAGAGTGTAAGGCAACCGTACACTTTACAAAAAACCACAGATTCATTCACCAGGACTACCAATTAATAAAAAGAAAATCTTTCTATAAAATTAAACTCTTATGATCATTAATTCTTGGAATGAGTTTAATTATTTATTCACAATGATTCAGAAATTAAATTCCCCATACTAGGATTGTAGGTAATGTCAAAATCCAATTACAATAGGTACTCCCGAAAATTCCATTGATGGAGGTTTATATATTATTGATAGAATATATAAATCAAAAAAATTTAAACAGAAAATAAGGGAAACCATTAAACAAAAGTAAATTACCCCATATCATATGATAATTAATCATAACTATGTGTTCTAGATCATTGGTTGAATAATTCTTTCTGTGTGGACTAATCTTTCCAAAACAATATTCTACAATGAGATAACACTACAAGGGGACACAACCCAAACCTGAGCATAAATAAAAATAGAAAAAAACATATAACTCTACCCATACCAAGTATGATTCATAATTGGGAAAGATTTCATATGTTGTTTTAGCTCAATAAAATAACTCCATTATTTCTCATCCCAAATGAAAATTACTCCATTCTGAGTGAGAGAGGTCATAAATGAGTAAAACCTTGAGATATCTTGGACCAATCAATGGTAATATCCCTCCAAGAATAATAATATGTTTATCTTGAAAAAATTATGTGGTTACTACAATGTCATAAAATCATTCAACATCTCAATATCTATTGAAATTCAATGTTCTGAGATCATGAATCCCAAGAACATCAATTTCCAAATCCAGAAATTACATTTTGAAATCTTCACATAATGTTGATGATTTCTCATGGTTTCAATATATGATCACTAATGACACACATGAACCTCCTTCTAATTACACTAAATAATAATTTATTCCAAAAAACCACATTGATGGAGTAAAGGAACTCTTGAAATACCTTTTTCATGAATTCTAAAAAAACTACAGGGGAATTAGTGTTACCAAATAACATAACAAGATACTCATACTCTACATAACTACTATGAAGAAATATCTTCTAAATTTTATATTATTTTATTCTCAAATAGTGATAACTAGATCATATATTAATCTTAATGATCAATTTATTCCTTATAAATTTGTTGAATAGAATATAAATATGTGTCAATGTAATATACTATTTACCGTGACCCAATTGAGTTTTCTGTAACACCATTTGTTTTTATAAATATGTTTTTTAAAAAAATTAATTAAATTAAATTTACAATGTTTTATAAAACACCAAGATAATAATTAGCCATAGTATACACTATGTAATTCTTTTTTTAAATGCAACATCATCATATCATTCATTACTTACAACACTGAGTTTCTACAAAACAACATATTATTATTCTTATTTAAGCGATATAAGGATAACATAGAAGTTTTACATAGTAATATTATAAATAATAATTAATTTTTATGTATTACTTATAATTTCTCTACATAAGGGAATAATATGGATCAAAAAATAAATAATTTTCAGTATAGTCTATATGTTATAAAAAATACTATTTTTCTCAAAAGAACTCTTTTTACGTCCTTCTTTGAACCAAAATAAAAATAATTTTCAATGCCTTTATAAAAGTATTTTTTAAAAATAAAACTAATTTTTTAATTCATGATGTCAAAATTATCTTAGGTTTAATTTTTGGTATTTTTATGAGATGTTACGTTTATAGATGAATAGTTTAAAATACTTAATTTTAACAGAAAATTGTGTTTTCATATAATTTAATTATATAAATAATTTAAATATAAATTTATTTAATGTAATATTAGATCAATTCAAAATTAAAAAAATAAAATTTAGGTCAATGGAACTTATTTCACATTGAAATAGGATACAGAAACATTTCAATATTTTGAACTTTTCGCTTTAAAAAGTTGTCCTCTCATCCTGTCTATTAGATTAATTTTAAATTGATTTTTCCACATATATGATTAAAATTTGAAAAAATTGATTCAATATTTGGAATTTGAATAATTTATAATGACTATTATTGTCAAATTTGTTTTTTTAAAAACAATATCATTGAATTTAATTAAAATTATTTACAATGATCAAGGAAAAAATGTTTACATAGAGTTTATACATAAATCATAAAAGAAAAAATTACCTAAAAAATAATCTATAATCCATTTGATTAATAAATATCGAACATATCACCACATTTAATTAATATATACAATTATTGGATGAACATTATTTAATTTATACCTCTCAATAAAATTTTCATTATTATATTTATAAGAATGGAATTATTCCACTATAAAAGGGAACTCACCTCCTTGCTTCATGACACATATGAATCCATTTTTCATGAAATGTACCTACCATAATATCCTCAAAACTACAATAAAGTCATCTTAGAAGCCTCAATTTTGGTTTAAATCGAACCAAATAACCCCTTTTGTGAAAATAAAAATGAGTTATCCAAATAAGAGGTAACATCCTTCCACAAGAACTTTTGTTTAATTTCATTCTCCCCCCATATATTTTTATTATATTTTCATTGTATTATATTATTGATATTATAAATGTAATAATATATTTTTATATTATTTTAATGATTTACACTCACTTTCCATTCCATCAAATGGGTTATAAAATCACCATTCGAGGGTATAGAAGACGATTGTCTCACAAACCGACGTCGTTCGTTCCTGAATTACCACATTTCAAATATGGGAATTATGATAGAAATATTATTTTTTATGATATTAATTATATTTATTCTTTATTTATGATTCTATAATTATTATATAACACATACATTAATTCTTTATATTTTTTCAAATAAGATAACATAGTTTGTGGACATGTTGACTAACACCTACTCAAAGAGATGTGATTTATTCACACTTTACATGGAATGTATAATTGATGGTATAAATATAAAACCATGACTTGTATTAAATAATAATAATAATTTATTTCTTATATATTTAAATATTTTATTTAATTGTCTTTCATTTAAATAAATGACAATAAAATTAAAACAATGTTCTTGTGTACGTACAAATTGTTGTCTCTAGGAATGGTATTTTTCATTTTATATTTCATCCATTTATAGAATACGTTAAATAAATATATATGGAATATATATTATTTATAGTTCATGTTTTTCATTCTATAATAAATAAATGCATGATCAACGTAAAAAGACTATGTATGATAAGTAAAAACATGTATGAAAAAATAAGTTATTAACAGAAACAAAACATCAACATTGAATAATTAATAAATGAGTCATATCGAGTTAGAAGTAAAAAATATATGAAATTTTATATATGATTATAATTATATAATTTATTTATAATAAACAAACATTTACTATACATGGTGTTTGAACAAGTACAATGATATTCAAGACATTAGGTAAGGGGATTTCTAGTCTCACTTTTATTTCTGCGAGGATTATACATTATTCAAAAATATTCTTTTTTTATTTTTATACTAAACATGAATGTATTAAATGACTAATCCCATAAATGTATTGGTATTTAACAATACATTTGATGATCTATATTTTTGTGGGTCAATATTTCAAAAGTTACAAAATGATAAAGTAATTGTTCGTCTTGTTCACCTTCTAGAATAGATGTACATGGGGGTAATAACCCAAAAAACACCATATTGATCTAGACTATACTAAAAACTGGTTTGTTATAATAGGCCTTGATAGAAACATGTTTTAAAACTCCTAGGGTACAATCTTTAGGAATTAAAAATATTTTCATGATCAACTATAAAGGATTTGAATATATGTGGCTGTGAACAACCTGGGATAAACCTAATGTGTCATAGTTTATTAATTTTGTCTTAATATAGTCATATTATTAGTTAGTTTTAATGATTATGTGGTTTCCCACTCTAATGATCGTTTCTTACTCTATTCGGTTTGGGTTTTAGTGAATTGCTATGACATGAAATAATAGTGTTAATACCCAGTGAGATAGAAAATGAAATGATTATTCAATTATGGATCCAAATGCAATAGGAGCTCGAATGAAAGAAACCATTTCTATTATAACATATATTTACTAAGCTATAAATTATGATAAAATTTTAAATTAGAAAAATAGGGAAAAATATTTTATTGATTCCTTCATGGGGAAACATACACCTTATTTCAGAATGTCTTTAAA
Source organism: Viscum album (assembly GCA_963277665.1). NCBI lineage: Eukaryota > Viridiplantae > Streptophyta > Magnoliopsida > Santalales > Viscaceae > Viscum > Viscum album. Next base: position 1,850,709,892 of record OY728150.1, read on the forward strand.
TAGAATAGTTTCGGAAAAGATTATTGATACCAAAAAAAATAAAATTTCTATTCTCCAATGTCCAGAACATAAAAAATTCATTCTCGTCTTTTATCATTTAGAAGGTGAAGTAGACTATTTATGGACTCTAATTAATAATACATGGGAAAAGGATAAAATTGAATCCACGGATTGGGACAATCTTATGAACATTTTCTTTAATAATTACATTACATATGTTCTTCAATGTAAAATAGAGGGGGGATTTCTCTAGTTAAATAAATGGGATGAGTATTAATATGATACTAATGAAGCCATTTTTAAAATAGTTATGAGGTAAAATTATGGAATTATCAACCAACCTAAAGGTAATGTTGAACAATTCTTGAGTGGCATAAATCCAAATCTCAGATTGAAAAAAAAATCATAAAATACCTTATTAGATATGAAGATATTGTGTGTTGGGAAATAAAGGTTGAAATAGTGGTTGTAGTTATGCATCATTCTTATGACGATGATAAGAAAATGAAGATGGAGTATAAATGAAAATATTAATACCAAGGAGAGATGAATATGTGATTTACTTTATGCTCTAATTGTGGTAAGAATCGAGGCTGAAATGGTCTTAAGTGTTTTAATAAAAATTTTATGGGTATGCCATAACGTTTTGGTGCATTTGATTTCCATAGTGATATGAAATTTTATTTAAAAATAGATATTATGAAAATTATACACCGAATATATCTCCCCCACTTGATTGATACAAGTGTAAAGGTAATGACAATTGTAAAAAATAGTGTCCAAACTATGATGTTAATGAATAATATCAATGTCAATAACCTAATATGCCAAGGGAAAACGGTAAATCTCACAAATTCACTATTTTTTATGAGGAGTGTGGTAACGAGGAGGTGAATGGTACACTTACCATTCACATTAATATTACTAATGTATTATTTGAATTTCTATCTACCCACTCTTTTAAATCTGATTAATTTTTGAATGATATTATGATTCCACCCACATGATTATATGTGAAATTTATATTGCAAACACCTAATTTTATTATTACAATATTTCATCTCTAAGATTTATCTTTGGTTGATGTTTGTTAATATATGTTTCTTGAAAATATTTACAACATTTATTTTGTTTAATTTGATGTCATCTTAGGCATGAGCATCATTTATAAATATTAATCCCTCATCAATTGTATAGGATGGGATGTTACGTATTATATTTCAAACTAAACTATGATCATTTATCAATGAAACTATATGTATGAACACCATATGAAGATTATAACCACAATATGGTTCCTAATTCCCATTCATAATAGTTATCTATGTCAACTACTTGGGGATAAATTTGGGAATGTTGATAAGACTATTGATTGGGAAGTTTTTTATGACAATCTAGAATTGTTTTATACACATCAACCTGAATTCGATGTTTTATTTTAAGTAGAACTCACACATGGTTATACACCAATTTCAATGTATCCCTATAGGTTGTCCCTGACTGTGTTACCATAATTGGTGAAACAACTCCAAGAAATACTTGAGAAAGAAATAATTCAACATTGTGTGTCCAACTAGTTTTTACATATCCATTTTATTAAAAATAATGATATACCAATGTGACTCTGTATATATTATCAATAGTTTCACATGATCACAATTGAGAAAAAGTTTCATATTCCCAGTATTGATGATTTTTTTGGTCAACTACAGAGATATGAATACATTTTTCAGAATGAAATTCATTGTGGATATCATCAATTAAAGTTCAATAAGGAGGGAATACCGATGAAAATTTCTCTACAAGGAATGGAAAATATAAATATTTGGTGATTCCTTTTTTCATTAATAATTACCCATCAACATTCAGGGATTTTATTAATAGTGTCTTTAGAAAATACCTTGGTTAGTTTGTGGTAGTTTTTTATAGATGATATTATTATCGATTCAATGTGTAAGGAAGTTCATCAACACCACATGGGAATTTCACCAAAGACCCCATGGGAAGTCAAATATGTGAAAAATTTAGAAAGTGTGAATTTAAGATCCAAAATGATTCATTTTTTGGTCATATAATCTCAATAGATGTCAAAGAACTTGATCCATCAATGATGGAGGCTATTGAATGATTGAATAGACCAACCGCATTGGCTGAGATCCATAGTTTTCTTGGTTTAGCTGGATATTATTGAGTGTATATGTATAATTTCTCATGATTATCTAATACTCTGGCCATGTTAAATTTGTAGGGATCCAAAATTCTATAGATATATTAATGTGAGTAATATTTCATGGAATAGAAAAGAACTGTAGTCAATCTGCCTGTTCACAGATTATCCCTTATTTGGCAAGGTTTTGTGATCAATACCAGTGCATCCATGATAGGATATGAATGTTTTATTATGAATAATAACATTTTTAAAACCTATTCTTCCCGACCATTGATGATTAATGTGAAACAATAACCAACTCAACATTTAGAGTAAGGTGCAATAATTTATTCACTTATGTAATAGATGTATGATATTTTAGAAAAAATGTGTGATATATATATCGTTCATTAAATTTTGAATTATATATTAACACAAAATGAATTGAACATGATCCAGAAATGGTATTTATAGATGATAAAGGATTTATATTTTGAAATAAATTACCACTATAGAAAATATAACAAGATGATTGATGCTTTGAGTTGAAAGGATCGTACAATGAAATGCAATATGTGGATCAATAAATATTCAATATGCATGGTTTTGAAAATAATGGACCGTAAAATCAATAATGAGGGGAAAACGTTTCTTTCTCAACTTAATGTTCTACCATCTTTCCAATTTAATATTAATGATGCATAAAAGGAAGATATAGATATGAAAAATATGTTTATAAATTTCCTGGAGTTTAACATTGATCCTGATAGAATGATAATGTTCACTAATTGTATATATATTCCATCAATTGTGGAATTTATTAGTGATAATTTAGAGGAAGATTATACCTCTTTATTTTATATTCATACTGAAAGTATGAATATGTTTATAAACATTACATAATACTTCAGGTTGGAGGGTATGAAGAGATATATCATAGAGTGTGTATCCCAGTACTTGGTATGCCAGGATTTTAAGGTTGAAAGACAATAATATAAGGGGATATTTCATATATTACCCCTTCCATGATGGAAATAAAAGACCATCACTATGTATTTTTACATTGACTCCCTATAAACCATAAAGGGTATAATTCAATTTTAGTGGTTGTTGGTCACCATACTAAGTCAACACAAATCATTATTCCATTACCCATGTTTTTTTATTTAGGTTTTTTTGTTTATGAATTATATCATTTTATGGCCATGCACATTTATTATTTAATCATACCCTAATAGTCATCTTATTTACACTAAAACATTAAAATGATAATTTGTATCTATACACATACATTGTATTTTAGACCGTCATACTTTTTTTACTATTTCCTTAGGTTTTGAAGAATTATGTTAAATGGCATATATTTAAATATTGTCCATCATTGATGGGATTTATGAGATAATTTATATATTTAAATTGGATAAATAAAAGTTGGGTGTAGTGGGAAAATTATCACTGGAAGAAATAGGTATTTTTTCAAGAGTTCTTCACAATTATCTATAACACCAAACATAAATGGTCCATGGGTTTGTTAGAGATCCAATATTTCCATTTTTTTGATTTTTTTATATTTAAAATTATTTCATTTTCAATTGTATCAATAAATGAACTTCTATTATTATGACTTCTACCAACAAGCCCATTTGGCTTTGCAGGAAAGAGGGTTAGTGGATCAGGTGGATGCCTCTAATTAAAGGCTTGAGATGAATTTGGACTGATTGTTTATGGTGGTTGATGAGTAGAAGAAGGGTTTTATGAGACTGACATGATTTTTTACTTTTGGGGATCAATGATTTCGATGGCATGGGAACCTCATTAGGTGTAGAGGTGAAGGATCTTTTATCAGGTATGCTGATTTGTATGAGGTGTGGTTTTTAGGCGGCATAGATAGAGTCTGAATCCGAAGATCTAGTGAGATGTATTTAGAGGATTCATGAAGTACCATGGAATTTGATATATATAATTTATATATTAATTTTGGAGACTATCCTTGGGAATAATTTTCATTATATTTGGACGGAGGCTAACTTCACAGTGGACTCACTTGCTCATTTAGGAAACTCGGCTGAGGAGCTTGTTATTTTAACAGCATAGGATCACATAACATAGAGTGTGGGGTGGTAATACAAGGGGATTCCCCTGTTCTACATCAATTCTTATCCCCTTGAGGGCTCTCCCAAATTTTGTTTCCTTGGTTTCCTCAAGTACAATAACAATTAATCTTCAATCTAGATAACTTCTCATATTATGATTTCTTTATGTTTGGATAAATTTGATGTTATAAATAAAATAATGGAATTATATTTTTACGGTTGATTGTAATATAAAAAAAATCCACAACAATTTTGGGGATAATATTTAATGAATGTTTATTATGATTGTTGATGATTTGGGAGTTTTTAATTAGTTTTTTATACACATCCATTATGTGTTTCATGCGATTTATCAAAAATTGTAATATTTGAATAACATTACTAAATATCAAGGATTAATGATGAATGTTATAAGATTACATTTGAGTTTAATATTTTTTTATTAATTAAATTTGTGATATATGTTTTTTTATTTATGAAATAATTTAATTTTAACATTTCATATTATTATTTAATTTTTTTGATTAATGCATATATTATTTACTTGAATATTTCTACATTTTAAATATTAAATTATCATTTTATAACCATTTCAATATTTTTTTTATCTTTAATGCTTTGATGGAGAACTAAATATCCTATTTTCGATTATGTCATCACTTATATATAGATTTTTATGAATCATGTATGAATAGTTTTCTTGAATATTCATTTCATTGAATAAGATATGTAATAGAAGTGTAAATTTATCAAAACCTATACAATGGATGAATAAATGAATATGAAATGGAAAGAAAAAAGTTAATATGATTTCTCATGTTCTCAATCAGATGTGTAAAATAATTAATAATATCCAAGACAATGATTTGACGGAATCGATATATACTATATAAATATTGATATTGAAATGTTATTATTATAAACATGTTGTTAATTTTATGATATTAATATTAATAATAACATTAGGAATTATATTTATAATTGATTAATATAATGAAAATGTATTTATTAATTCGTAATAAATATGTAATTTTTTTTGATTAAATTCATTTTATGAATCAAAATTATTATTTTCCAAATATGGATTAGCTTAATTTTATGAGTGAAAATTAATATCAAATTTATATTAGGTTAAAATTTCTGGATTATCCAAACAATATTGGTTGTCGGTGAATAGTGAGAAATAATGATTTTTTTTAAAATTACTAGTTGACTAAATTAAAATTTAATATCATTAATTAAATCTCATATTATAGTATCATAGGCATAATATAATTATATGATATCTAATTAACATTATAGTCATCATTTTGATACATTATTTTGTAATAATTTCTTTTTTGGGATTAAAAAAACTTTTGCTACAAATAGTTGACCTCAATATTTTTCACAATTTTATTAAAATTTATTTCTTTACACATATAAAATGTACCATCCCTGGTAATTATTTTAAATTTTTTTTACTCAATAATAATGTAGTCAAATTCGTTATAAATGTATAATGAAATAAGTGGTAATTATTGAAATTATGGAATTTAAATTAATGGAATTGAAACTAGAACTTAGGAATACCAACATGACCTCAAGGAATAGTAATTTGTCAAATAGAATAGTAACCCATCCTAAGAAATTAAAAATAATATTTATCCATATAATAAGTGTAAATATGCTATATTTAAATCACTGAACAAGTAATTTTTTTTTAAAATTATTAGTTAATTGTTGGTATTTTCATAATTCGTAAATACTTAATAACAATTTTATCTTTAATATAAGGAATTAAAAGAATTTTTTTTTCATAAAAGAGATTCATAAATTTATATTTATTTGACTTATGATTAAAAGATAATTTTATGATAATTTAAATAATATTTCTATTTTCTTAAAAACCAGTTATTGTTTTAAAACATGTATTTTATAATAAATTATGATTTTTATTAATAAAACATTTATCATATTTAGAAAATTATTTTTCAAAAATGGGATTCATTTTTGATTTCTACATGTCAAGAAGTGGTTGAGAATAATTTTTGGGGTTTTTCTGAAATACATGATGTTTTGGTGAATATTATAATCCGATAATTTTTTAAATAAACAAAATACATTAATTTTTGATTCATGAATGATGTTATGATAAGGTAAGCACCATTTTTTAGAACACACAAGCACAAAATTTTATTCTTAGTCAAAATGACTGTCAATATTTCTTGTCTTGAGAAAAATAATAAAATGATGATTAAAATAGTCGAAAACCCCCCTCTCATCCACTCTAAATACCACCCCTCACCACCTCTTCATATCACACCTCTCATGATTTTAGTATTGTACAATATCTACCCATTCATCATACCATGTATATTCACCACATACATGATATTTTGGTCTCACCAAAAGGAAATAAAGGCTTTCATGAAAATTTTAAGGATGATAATTCCAGGAAAAAAAAATCCTCTTTCATTTTCATTTCAATTATTTTTATTTTTTATAATATCTTAAAAAACATATCCCGGAGTAATGAATACACTATTATATTATATATATTATAACTATATCATATTTATTGAAATTTTATTATCATACTTCTTAACCACTCCATTTTATTATAAAAAACATTGTCTACGGTGTTTCAAATTAACGACATCATGGACGATGTGTTTTCAATATCAATTATTACATAAAAAACGATAAAACTATTTTACGGGTTAAAAAATATTATAATGTGTATTATAAAAAAACTTTAATGTTTTTTAATATATAAATTTATATATATAATATTAAATAATATAACAAAACATGTTTGTAATTGTCGAAGAACTGCCAAAATCATCTAGATAAATATCATTAATGTTTTATCGAATTATTCTACCTCAAATACGAAGAATTGTTATTTAAGATCTCATTTAATATTCTAGATAATATTTAATTCCATTTTATTCCACTTCTACCTTTCCACTTCCATTCTATATGAAAATCCATTATACCATCCATGGAGACCACATAATGAACACAACAGAAATAGTGGATACAAGAAAATATTATTGATAAATTGTAGAATTATGTTATAAGATGATTATTTAAGGAGCTATAAAAATTAATATGTTTCTATAAAATTTTAATAACACTATTTTAACCATTATATAATATTTTTAAAAACATTTTATGTTAGATGAACATGAGGTACGTGAAATTTTAACCCATTTTCTATTCGTTGGGTTAACCTTATAAATAATTGATTTGTTGGTGCTAAAATTATTTTTGACAATAATGTATAACATATTATATTTTATTATGTGGATTTAGAGTGAGTATACATATTCATTACATTTTATTAATTCTCACTTCAAAGATATAGTATATATAAGGGACTCCTCTTTAAATATACTCTTTTAAGTATCCATTTTTACAAAAAACCAAATGAATGTTTTTATGGAAGTGGTCATGTTTTATCATTATATTATGGTTATTTAGAATTGTTTATAATAAAGGGTGGGGATATATCTCTCTTGATTACATTTTTTGGTTTTTATATTGGTGTTCGTCCAAATGGTGACCCCAAGTGTAACAATGATGGTTACACCAAATGGTTTCCATGAAGGTTACATTGTAAGGTAGTCAGGAGGGTTAAAAATAATATGGTTTCCATGAGGGTTACTAAAATATGTATGTAATTAACCAATTTAGAAATATGGTATTATTTATATTTTATATATTTTTATGGATGTATCATGTTTTCACAATGTATCTGATACCTTATGAGTGAGAAGCATGTCTTTATAGAAATCATTTCTTATATTTATAAGTATTTGCATGCTTTTGGTTTCTCTCATTTTTTATGAATATTAGTGAGCAATTTATGTTCATCCCATGTTTTAAAATGTTTTTCATATGGTTTAAGGACAGTAAATAGAAAAGGAGAATCTATGATTAACGTTATGAAGACATTTCATTAAAATATTTCATGTTATTGTTAAAAAACATTATATTATAGATTGAACAGATACTATATTAGTAATACCCAAATTGTATGATTTTGGGTAGATGTGTATGAATTATGTCCAAGAATTATTAAAACATAAATCAAAGGGAAATTTGGGAATGTAATTAAGTGAATTCTAAAATAATTTACTAGATTATGTAATGATTATGCTCATGACCTAATAGTTGGTATTAGAGGATGGTTTAGATAACATAAGGGGTTAGAATGGTGTTAATAAAATACCATATATTATTTTTACCTTATTTTAATGATGAAATGATATAGAATATTATTGTTACCATGTTTATTCATCTAGTTTATGTTTGTTTAGAATTGTTTTCTGCAAGAAACAAAGGGAAAATGTAGTATGAAGGCATCGAGAGGATGTTATTTTTCTTGAATATGCAACCTAGAATAGTGGGAACTGGAACAAATTTTTTTTTTACAGTAATGGATCCGTTGATGTAGGATATAAATGGTTAAATGATCTTTGCAAGAGAACATCTTGATATACAAAAAATGAACATGATTATAGTAAAAACTTTTTTGAGGCAATATCCTCCTGCATTCAGTGGATCATCTGACTCACTGGTGGCTTATACATGGATTAAATAAGTTGAATAGATATTTTATGTTATAGGGTGTTCAGATAATAAAATGGTTAGTCTTTCAATTTATCATTTAATGTCAAAGATGACTAATGTAAGTAAATAGAAAATAATATAATTAGTAGTGAGGAGATTGATGCCCTGTGATGGGAAGAATTTAAAAATCCTTTCCTTGAAAAATATTTTCCAAAGATGCTTTGACTTAGGATGAAAATGAAATTACTTTAATTAAAGAAAAGGAGAAATAATAAGTATGAATGTATGAATAAAACTTCACCCATTTTCAAGGTATTCTTTAAATCTCATTCCAGATATTGATAAAAATCAATCATTTTTACTGAGGATTGAAGCCTAGATATCAAATGGTATTAGCCTCCTTGAATAAAAATGTTTTGAGAAACTTGTCCTATGTGTTTAGAGGATAGAAATAGAGATTTTTAATGATCTTATGGGCATTTAAAACAAATAGATGAAAATATCTAGATATAAATCAATGATTAATAATCAATTAAATACATATTATAGTAAGAAATTCTAGTTTCCAATTGTAGGAAGTAAGGTAAGAGGAAACCAAAAGAATTTCTTATCAAATTTGGGAAATATTTTTGATGTTGTAAGTTTGCACATATGGATCAAGATTATAATGAAATTGAACATAAGAAAATTTTGATAAGAAATATATAAAGTCTTTTTTATGTGTTGAGATGGGTTTTTTTACAAATAAAAATCTAGAGAAAGATCCAAATGAAGTAAAGCAGCTGGATTATAATAATAAAAATGCAATGATATCCATTGTGACTATGTTTGAAAAAAATGGGCCATCCAGTGAAGTTGTATTAGGTAAATTGTTTGTTTACTCATATTTTTCTATTTTATTTTTTGATACGGGGAATAAATATTCTTTATTTTTGAGATTTTTAATGATAAATTTAAATTTCACCTCATGAAATGTGATCAGAACTTATGGTGAAAACACACAGGGAAATATTTCATCAAAAATGAATTATATGAATATTCCAATTGTTGTTTGTGGAAATACATAACTTTTAAAACATGTTGTTTTACACTTTCTAGATTTTGATGTTATAATGGGTATGGATTGGATTTCTATTTATAATGCTAAGATTGATTGTAGATCTAATGAAGATTAATTTCAAAAAGAGTTTTAGTTTGTATACAATAATGAACCCACACAATTGATAACATATCATGAATCTGAGAAACTATTAAAAGATCAAATTCAATGTTTTCTTGCTTATATTGTTGATAATAAAGGAACTGATCAGATTAATGACGTGATAGTGATAAATTAATACCGGTATGATTTTTTGATGGGTTTCCTAGTTTTATACCAAATTTGGAAGTTCAATTTACCAATGAATCAGATCCTGATTATAAACCATTTTTAAAGCCCCATTATTTAATAGATCAAATATAACATCTTTAATTGAAATATCAGTGGTAGGATTTGATTAGTAAAGGATTCTTTCATCCTTGAAATTCACCATGGGATGCTAATGTTTTGTTTAATAAAAAAAGATGGCTTCATGAGACATTTCATTGATTTAGATCATTGAATTAAATTACTATTAATAATAAGTAACATTTTCCTCATACCGATTACTTATTTGATCAACTCCATAGAGATTAGTATTATTCAAATATTAACATGATATTCAAGAACTATCAGTTGCTGGTGAAGGAGAATGACATTCCTAAAACACCACTCTATACTAGATATGGGAATTATGAGTTTTTTGTTATTCCCTTTGGATTTATAAATTCCGCGTACGTATTCAGGGATCTTATGAATTGATATCTTGTGAATATTTGGAGTTTTTTTGTATATTTATTGATTATATTATAGTCATTTCAAAAAGATATGAGGATCCTGAAAAACATTTGAGGATTGTCTTGAAAATATTCAAATAAATGAATTTATACAAAAAAAACATAGAAAATTAGATTTTTTAGAAATATTTGTCATTTATTGGGAATATTGAAAATAAGAATATAATTATATTTGATCCCACCAAAATATATGTGATTGATGAAAATCCAATTCCTACACATGTTAAAAAAGATTCATACTTTTTTTGGTTTATCCTGTAATTACTGATTGTTTGTTAAAAACATTGCACAATTATCTGGAACTCTAACCATGTTAACATGAAAAGGGGTGTAAATATTTATAAAAAGAAGAATGTGATTATTGTTGTGAAGAATAAAATAAGGGATTGGTAAATTCTCTAGTCTTGTCCCTATCTACCAGAAATGGTGAGTTTGTCATCTATAGTGATGATTCATTTAAGGGACATGGTTGTGTTTTTATTTAAAATGAATTGGTAATCTCTTATGCTTCATGATAAGTGAACCCTCCTGAGTAAAATTATAAGATATATGATTTGAAATTAACAGTAATTGTTTTTTCATTGAAAATTTGGAGGCATCATATCTACAGATCCAAATGTGAAATTTTTACTAACCATAAATATACGAAGTTATATTCACTCAGAATGAATTAAACATGACATAGAGAATATTTATTAAACTGATGAAGAATTTTAATAGTGCAATTAATTACAATCCTAGAAAATAAAATTATGTGGTAGATTGTTGAGCTGATAACATCATGCTACATTAACCATGTTAGGATTAGAAAATGACCAATTGATTAATGATTTGATGAATTTTGTCTTGGAAGTTTTTTGTGTAATAAATTCATCTATTTTTTTCTAGTTTTAGTGCAATCATCTCTATTAGGAAGAATAATACAAGAATAAAAGTATGATCATTATTTTCTGAACAATGTTAAACTTGGTTAAAAATTATAAGTTTCTATAATTTTTCATTGATAAATATTGTAATCTACAATTTGGAAAGAGGTTATATAGGCCATGTGATCTCTAGTTTAAGAATGATTTGTTAAGTGAATCTAATAGTTTTCCATTTTTGAGGTCATGCTAGCTATACAGTGATGTATTGATACCTTATAACGTATTACTGGTGGGATGTAATAAACAGAAATATTACAGACATTACCAGGAAATATTTTACATATCTATAGGTTAAATAGAGGGAAAAAAACCTACGGGGATTCTACATGCTTTTTCTAGTGGCATAATTGAATTAGGAAAATATATCCATGGATATCATGGTGGGACAATTGAAGACATCTCAAAGTAAAAAATATTATTTGTGTTATTGTCAATTGATTTAAAATATATTTACATTTCCTTCGCATTTGTGACATTATGACTTTGGACCAGCGTTATCAATTATACCTCTAATAGATTTCCTCGTTACATGGAGTTACACTTTCCATTGTATATGATCATGATCCCAGTTTCACATATAACTTTTGGAATGGCCTTCAAAGTCCATGGTCATAGAATTAAATTTCTACACTTATTTTCATCCACAATCTGATTGATACCCGAGCGAATAATTCATACATGGGATTAAATGCTTAGATGTTTTTCAATATATTACCAGGGATATTATGATCAACATATTACTTTAGTTTAGATTTCATATAATAAAAAAATTTATTCCATAATAAAGATTACATTTTTTGAGGCATTGTATATAAAGTGGTGTCGAACATCAGCATTTATGGTTGAATTCAAGGAATGGATGTTGATGGGATAATAATTTGAAGAGGAAGTGGTTGAGAAAGTAAAGATGTTCCAGTTTCATATGAGGACTGCTCAAACATGGAAAAATGTTATGCAGATAATAGAATGGAAAGACTTCTCTTTTGAGGTAGGTGATCATGTTTTTCTAAGAATCTCACCATATGTGTTATGTGATTTGGTAAGAAAGGAATGATATGACCTTGGTTCATTAAACCTTATGAAATCCTATATAATGTTTGGATAATTTTATACCATGTTTATTTTCATTTAATTTTATCGTAGGTAAATTGGGTTCATCATGTTTCGATGTTGAGAATGTATTTGTGATATTTGTATCACGTTTTGAGACCAGAAGTAGTTCACCTATAAGAGAACATTTGTTATTAAGATAAAAATATTCATATTCTTAATAATAGAGGGAATGTATTTTAGAAAAAGATAATTCACTAGTCTATGGTTTTGTGGATATACAAGAGGGTCTAAGAAAGAAATAAGGGAATTTTAAAATTCAATTAGGGAAAGGTACAATACATAGTTTAGTGATATAATATAAATTACAAACAAACAATTTTCATATGGTGGGGAGAATGTTACAATACAAGTACCTATAAAATATTTTCTTTTAATTCAGGAATTAGATTGTCAAATTTATTATAAATTTATAATTTAATAAGTGGGTTTTATATGAATTAATGAATTTAAACTAATTATATTGTTCCTTGACCTTATGAATAGTAACATGACCATGAGGAATAGTAATATAGAAATAAAATATTAATATGACCTATGAATGTATAAATAAAATTTATTTATCTTCTTAGGTAAAATATGATATATTTATATCACTAAATATGTAAATATTTTTTTAATTATTACATTAGTGTTGGTTTTTTAAGTCATAAATATTTTAGTAAAGATTTATAATTAATATAATTATTATACGAGAAAATATATTATCATAAAATATATTCATAAATCAATATTTATTGTCTTATGATTATAAGATAATTTTGTGATTCTTTAAATAATTTTTCAATGTGCTGTTAAACCATTTATATTTATAAAATTTGTATTTTACGAATAAAATATGATTTTAATTAAAAATTATATTTCTCATATTTATAAAATTATTATAAAAAAATGGGGTTCATTTTTTAATTCAAGAAATTGAATAATATTTGGGCTGACTTTTTGGGATTTTTATGAAATACATGAATTTTTGGTGAAAAGTGAAATATGATACATTATGCATTATGTAAAATACATGAATTAGTGACTCTAGGATGATGGTCTGTTGAGGTTAGGACACTTGTTTCAATATCACATGCACTAATTACAGTTTTAAGTCATAATAAACACACTATTTCTTGTGTTGGGAAAAATAAAAAAAAGTATGATTAAAATAATCAAAAAACCCCTCTCCTCCACAATTAATACCACCCTCACCCCCTCTTCACCTCATACCTCTCATGTTATGATCATTGTCTAATTTATACCCAATAATCTTCCCAATACTATTACCCATGTCCTAGAACTATTTCACTCACCAAAAGGCCAAAACCATTGTCCATGAGATGTTTCTCAAGGAGGATAATTGAAGTTGTAAAAAACCTCTTTCATTTTCTTTTATTTTCATTTCAATTCAATTTTTTTTCTTATACTATCTTCACTTCACCATATCCAAGATGCATGAAAACTTATATATATTATATGTACTATTATATTATCATGTTTAAGGAAAAATTCATCATCATACTTCTTCTACTACACTTTTTATTCTAAATATAAAAACATCGTTCGTGATGTGTTGAATTACTAACATAATGGAAGACGTGTTTTCAATTTCCATTACATCCTTGAAATCAGGTTATAAAACCATTTTAATGCTTGATATATATTTTAACAGGTATGATATAACCTCTTTTATGTTTGAAAATTAACATATATACATAATATTAAATTATATATTGAAACTAGTTCATGATTATCGTAGAACCTCCAAAATGATCTAAATGAATATAATTATTATTTTATCTAATAATTATTCATCATATATAAAAAAATTATTTTTGGAATAATTTATTATTTTGGAAAAATATTAATACCATTTCATTCCAATTCCATATTTTCACTGCAATTCGACGTGAATATTTATTGTGAATCGACCGTGAAGGCCACGCAAAGAACGCACAAGAAATAATGGATATTAAAATATATTATTTATAAATGAGGGAATGATATTATAAATTGATTATACATGGTATTTTAAAAATAAATATTTTTCTATTAAATATTAATAACAATACTTAAACTATTACACATTAGGTTTAAACACATTTGAATTAAGAAAAACCCAATTTAAGGGAATTCTTAACCAAATTCCCTTTCTTTTGGTCAACATTCTACTTTATTTATTTTTTCATAATAATATTATTTTTGATATGACTGTTTAATATATTGTATTTTTTTCGGATTTATCAAGATTATAATATTTTTCCTTTTATTAATTCTCACTTCAACGATATGGTATTTGTAAGATACTCATCTTTAAAAATCCTTTTTTAAATCTATGTTTTTACAATATTTAAAAGGAATGTTTATCTATAAGTGTTAATGTTTTATGATTATTTCATGGTTTTTTTAATTGTTTATGATGAATGGTGGGACCTATATTTCCCCTTAATTAATTGGATATGTTTATGTTGGAGGTTGGCCATATGGTTACTCCATGTGTAATTGTGTTGGTTACAATATAAGGTAGTAGTGATTGTTACATTGTAAGGTATCCATTAGGGTTAAAATTTATAAGGTAGTCACAAGGCGAACAATTTTATGTACGTAATTTGCCATGATACCTTAATGGTATCATTTATTTCTTCTATGTTTTATGGTAATATCATTTTTTCATGATAGTAGTATATGAAACCATATGGGTGCGAAGTATTTATTTATTGAAATGATTCCATATATTTATATGTATTCATGTGCTTATGGATTATATCCTTATTTTTAGGAACCTTAGTTGTCATTTTACTCCAATCAAAAATTTTAAAAAGTTTTTGATTGATATTAAGGATAGGAACAAGGAAAAGATAAATAAAAGTATATGTGGTGAATAATATTCCTTACAATATTTCATTTTTTATTAAAAACATTTTTAATATTAAAGGAATGGATATTTTATTAGTAATAACCACTTTTTATGCTTTCGGGTTAATATGTATAAATTATGACCTAAATTTTAAATCTCTAAATCGATAAGATCTTTCATAATGTAATGAAATGTATTGCAAAGTAACTTACCATATTATGTAATGTTTATGGTTTGGTATTTATATGAAACGATATCATTTTAAAATTTATTCTTTATTTTTAATAACTATGGTAAAATTTTGTAAACAAGTGAACACTATTTTTAGTAGTATTGAATATTATCTGTGGTAAATATTTTACCACATGATAACTATAAATTTTGTCATAAATGTTAAAAATAATGGGTCAATACATTAAAAATATAAATAAAACTTTATTTTTTTATGTGTTTATTTTGATAACCCTTCAAATATTGGAAAACATTGAATTTCTGGGATTTTTATAAATATCTTCATATCATATTATGTAAAAGGAAAATTAAAAATTAATATTTTTCAATTTAAAATAATAATATATGTTACCATAAAGATAAGAATATTCTACGAATTAATAAAAAATAATTTTTTTAAGATATGTAATTTTTAATTAATTTTATAAATTATTTTCTATTAAATGTGATGGTACAATTATGTAAAATTTTTATAAAATGATGACACAATATTTCAGAAATAAGTAAAAAAATCTAATTAAATGATATAAAAACCTTGAAAATAATGTTTTTTGTATTAAAATAGATTTTTATATAATTTTATTGTTAAAATAAAATAATATTTTGTGTTTAAAGAGTTTATATTGTAATTCTGTACCTATAATTAAGTTTTTAATGGGAAAATATGTGAATAGTTCTTAAAATGTAATTAATGTAATTTTATGATGAATAATTTATTATTAGGTGATTTGAAAATAATAATAATCATAAATAAGGAAAATAGGGAAGATATATGGTATAGAGAATCATCCCATGACCATTTTTTACCCAATTGTTACATTAGATGTTAATTTATAATCCTTTTAGTGTTAAAAAATGAGTTTTGACATTTATGGTTAAAATTGTATAATGAATGTGTCAAACCCAGATATAAGGTTTAAAATGATGCATTTATCTATAAACAAATAAGTGGAATATATTTTAATCTTGAAATATCTCAGAAATGAATTTTTTTCATCTTGGAGTAACATTCAAATGAAAATTACATTATTTGTTTTAATAATTGATGTGATTCCATGTGTGATCATTCATTATATTTAAAATGACTCTACATCTCTTATACTATTCACAAAAACGTGATCCCATTATTGTGAAACATCCCTAAAAATATATTATTGACATCCATATAAACATTCTTGATGATTATACATGCTTAAAAAACCATCCATAATATCCTTAAGGATAAATTGAATGGTTTTTCTTCAAAGAGGAGGTAATCATGTTAACAGAGAATTTCACATTACTTATCTTGTACCACTTAATAATATATCATAATTATTCTAATATAATTAAATAAGTTACTCTCATAGAAATATTTTGTTTTCAATTATTAAATTAACCTTATTTATCTTGTTTTTCTATCATCTAGGGAATGAAAATATCGATCTTGCATACATGTGGATTACAACCAGCACGAAGCGATGCATATTTTTCTCAACAAAATAATTCATAGATGGTTTTTGTGATAGATTAAATTAATATATATGATATTTGGTAAATTTTAATCATTTTAAATATGTAATATATCTTCGATTTTCTTTCCATTATATCCACTAATAAATTAAAATGTCATTCTTTCGTATGCGTCGAATACCAACTATAAAAATAAATTTGTTTATTTTCTCATGTACACCAACAATGTATGGTCCTAAAATATAAATTAATATATAAAAATGTATTTTTTTCATTATTATAATTATTTAGAATATGGAACTTTTATCCACTTTTCCGAAGTAAACATACCAAATCCATTTTTTTGTTATTTTTTGGATGACATCAACAAACATGAGGTGTACTTATCCGATTATATAAATGATTTCAATGAAATAAATGGATTATTATTATATATATAAAAATTTCAAAATTTCAAAAAAGGTAAAAAATTAATATAATTTTAATATATATGATTTATAGGATATATATACCATTTATAAGATCGATGAAAGGATTTTTTTAAACCAATTTCCTTTTATTGGGTTATAAAAAATTATTTTTTTGTTTTGTTTTGACATGAATATTTTTAAACTGATTTCTAAATTTTATTATAATTTATTTACACTAATTTTATGTTAACTTACAAATGTTTTCATAATCACTTCATTGAGTAATTATCACTTCAAATATTATGATCATTGAAAGGGAATTATTTTTGTCAAACTCATTTTCTTATGGCAGGTTTCATGTCATACACCATAACATCAGTGTTTGGTGTACATACTGGCACCTGAATTAATTTTTAAATAATATATAAATTTATTCATGGAATTTATAGATTCATAAGATATTCATTAATTAGTTTCCTCAGATTCAGAAAACAGCAATGATGTAAAGATTTTATGTTACAATATCACTTATTTTCTATATAATTTATGTTCAAGGGTATATTTGGGTAAATTTTGAGATAATAGTATCATAAAACCTATATATTCTTCTCCATTTTAGTTTTTTATATTTAAACTATTCCATTTCATTTTTACTCTTTTTCGCATAGAATTATCATGAATTTTTTTAATGAAATGCCATTCATATTTCCTCTAATGTCAATGAAATATTTCTTTCACATCCATATTCTTAAATATAAATTTATGTGTGCTAATAACACTGAATAACTATAATAAAATGGTCATTTTGACAAATAATGGTATTTTTTTATAGAGGATGAAAATCTATTCATTCATAAATTATTCCAAACAAATAATTTTGTTTCTTTTTTCATTAGTATGAAAAAATGTTTTATTTTAAAATATACAATATGAATAGGTTTCCTATATATCAAAAAGTACTTTTATTTGAATATTCATGTTATTATTTCCATTTATATTATCTATAAACATCTATTTTTCAAAATTAATGTTTTTTTTAATTTTTTACCATACTAATAAATTTATATTTTTTATGTTGTAAATGAAATAAATAAAAAACTAATTTAATGGAATTTTCATCTATGGATATATATAATAATGACTCCTATACCTCACTTTGAAAATGAACTTATATTAAAATCCCTCTTAAATAATCGGATGGATTATGATAATATTTCATAAATATAATATGGTAACCCATTTATTTTATTGGGTGATTCTTGTTATAATGTAATGAAAGCTATTTTAAAATAAATAATGATGAAAATGGAAATATAAATGAGTAACATTCATGTATCGTACTAGGAAATTATTAACAATGACCAATGATCATGATGTTTCTTAAACATTATGTGATCTTGATATAGGTCCCCAATGTACTAGTTATTGTTCCATGTCTTTAATGGAAAAAGGATAGATTTAATAATGGAGGCTTCTTTGATGGATGTAATCAGATCCAGTTATTCATCACACAATAAAACACTAGTGATGAGAATTATCTTCCATGATTCCAACATGTTTTATCTATTCTTTCTATGAGTTTAAATTGTTCCTTACATCGTGGTTAAACATACATGGATCAATATTATTAATTCTTATGATCACTATATCATTAATTAGTTATTCCATATCACATGTTTTATCATCATATTTTTTATGGATATTAATTCAATTATGTTATGGTCATGCACATTTATTATGTCAACATACCCTTATACACACCATACATACACTGATTACATTCAATTGTTAATATTTATGTTTACCCCTAGATTGAATTTTATCTCACCTTTCTTTGGTTCTCCATTTCCCACTATTTTGATGAATTATGTTAAATTAACTATATCAATAATGGTATTGTCTGCAATGCATTTTTTGTGGAGACATTAAAATCACAAAAAATAATAAGAAAATATGGTTACTATGGTAGAAACATATTACTCTAGGAGACATATATTTTTATGTAAGAGTATGTCCTAATTCACTAAATACTTAATCCTACAAAGTCATTGTGTGTATAATTGATCCATTTTTTTAAGTATTAAATATCATAAATTAAGCCATGTATATCATTATCAATGCTAGAAATTGAATGATTATGTTTTTATCATAAATACTATGATATTAGACCAGGTTTGAAATAATATCATATGTGGATCTATTATTATAATTAAATTTAGTACAATTTTTGATAGATAATATAATGTAGATATATAAATATAGTTATAGATTGGAAATAGTTAATGATAATAATGATGTATATTTATAATATTTTTATGACATTGAGTTAATTTTGGATGATGATGGAATTCATCCAAATATAATAAACAAAATTAAAGTAATATCATGTTCATGATCAAAATGAAATCAGGGTAAGATTTATATATTTATATTTACATAAAAAAAATTATATATATAGGAATAATTTATAATGGATTGAATGGTGAGGAACTCATATTCTTGTTAGATAGGGATGGATTTCATCTGATGCGTGATTTCTTGATGAAATACATCAAACTACTCAGATTGAGAATAAATAATGGTAATGTTTCTGTAATGTTAAAACTCTTATAGAAATATTTATCAATATAAAATCTAACAAATAGGTTTGTTAATAATGATATTTTAACAACTTTGATTCCAATATCAATTACATCAAATGATTCATATCAATATGTAATACATCCAATGATTGGAATGAAAAAATCCTGATAATTATTGATGACGATCAAATTTACTCAATGATTATGAATGATTTGATATACATTAACTTACAGGGATGAAGAATTGATTATATTATTATTTTATAATATTAAATCATAATCATAAACAAAGAATAATATTACTTATTGTGAGTTATATTACCCTCATATAACTTTTTAATCAATATTGAAATTAATATGAGGATGAAATAAAGATAAAATCCATCAAATTAAACATATAAATATGAAATTATTCTATTGAGTACAATGAAAATTAAATATTTATATGGTTTTATGAATATTAAATTAAAACAAGGATTAATGTCATAGTGAAATCTATAATACAATTATTTTTTATACTCTTGATATTAATTATGTAAAATATTTAATAAAACCAAAAATCCTTCCTTTTATCTCACAATAATCATCCCATGACAATTTAATTTTGGAAAAGTAGGTTATCAGTTCTCTTCATACATAGTCTGTAATGATATACTTTTGTGTCATGTTTATATGATATTTCCCAATTTAATTTTACTTATGCCTACAAAGATTCATATTTAGTCGATTATTGACTGGAAATTTCTTACAATAGAGACAAATAGGTTTTCAGTATTTTAAGAAACTTCCTAGAAATCCCAATAACTATCTATTGAGAATTATTTCCAAAATTTAAATGGATGTATCAAGCCATTTTGAAAGAAAAATCTCATTTGTTCATTATATAATACAATATTAAAGTATATTTTATAGAAAAAAATATATTCATTCATTATCACCAAAAATATAATGATGAATTATTTATCATGATTAGAGTTTAATCCTAAATGAGGAATACTATAAAATTCAATGAACATATATCAAAATCGTGAAGGGAATAAAAAAGTAATATATCATAATGGTAAAATAATCAAACTCAACTGTCCTAACCAACAAATTTTCATTTTTGTTAATCTTTTTCAAAGAACCTAAATTATGGATATTTTATTAGATCCTCTTATGAATGAACTATTAGCATAAAGAAATTTAAATTTAGAATGAATAAGGATGAAAAATATCAATTTATCAGAAAAATACTAATAGATGAAAGTTGATTACTTTTAATGATATAATAATATATAACATTGATTCAAATGAAAATTTTAGAAAAAATAAGGACCCTAAAAGGGTTTAATGTTAAAAATAAAACAATGGACAATATTTATGTGATTTAAATTGTTCTAACATTCATGCATTTATTAAATACAAAAAAACGAATAATACATAAAATTTAATAAAAATGTCACAAACACCAAAATTCGATTTCAAAAAACCTTCATTAGTAAATATATTTTGAATATTAAAAAATATTTATTGAATATTTACCTAATTCATTTTATTATTATATGCTGGATATTATTTCTTATATGTACAATTTTTTAGTCTGTTTGTCTGGTATTATTTGTGTGATAATTAATATTTTTAACTATTCTATTGGGCTTGACAGATTATGATTAATGCATATGATCATGTTACTTAATTAAGGGAAATATTTTTTTTATTAGTATATATTCCACTAATTTTTAAATGTTGAAATTTTTATTGATATTTTTTTACTATTTCAAGAAAGAGTGTGTTTATAAAATCATGTATATTTGTATATTGACTATTTTTATGAAAATATTAAATATTATAAAAATTAATATATATAGTTTTATAAATAAATATGTTTTATTTTATATAATTCTACATATTTAAAAAACATTAACATGAGTAATTTTAATTTTTAATTTATTTTACTACCATGTATCATTAATTTGTAATATATTAATTTTAATAGATAATTTATCATATATATATTTTAAATTATGTATATTATTATTATTATATAATCTCTTATACATATAAACTAATAAAATTAAGTAATTATTAATATCTAATTTATTTATTTATATAATAGATTTTGAAAAAAAGGATAATAATTTTTTAATTTATTGAAATAAACATTAATTATTAAATAAATAAATATAATAAATAAATAAATATAATGGATAGTTTATTTACATATAATAATAAAACTAATGGAGTAAAAAATGAAATGGTGTTGTTAAATTACCTTTCCAAATTTTCTACATCATTTTAGAATACATGGAAAATACTTCCACGCGTGCCATGTATTGGATATGATATGAAACATTATTTTAATGATATTAAAATAAAATAACTTCATTTTAATTTGTTTAACCATTTATGAAAATATCTAAGATCATATATAATCAATTTTTACCTAAATAAACACTCAATAAAATTATAAATCCTATATGACAATAAAAATTATCGTACTATTAGTTAATAAAAGATTACTAATGGAAAAATAATCATAATAAAATTCATCAAATATATTTAGTCGCATAGAATTTTTTCCCTATGATAAAATTTACATAATAGTACATATACATATTTCATCCTAATCTATTAATAAGAATTTATAATGGAACAATAAGGTAGTGAAAAATAATTCAAGTATTGTAATGTTCTTTGTAAGCAAAAAATGAGCATGATCAGTACAAAAATTATCTCAGGAGACTTGTCTCACTATATTTTTTTAATGAATGTGAATATGGAATCAATAATTTTAATGGCATAGATTATATGTATAAAAGAGATATTAAATAAGAAAATATTGCGTGAAGATAAAAACTATTTGGTTAAGGTCGAATCGATTAACAATCTATTGAGGAAATAAAATAATTAGCCTTAGGAAATAGGATTTTCCATTGTAAGGTGATCCCCATACGTATAATAATTTATATGGTAATATTATATTACATATTATACTAGTATAAAAATGATCAGCACTATGGGTGTGTTAATCAGTGCTCCAAAATGGTTATTTAGTTAATAAATATTCATTAAATTCAATATAAGACAGTCAACAGTATTTTTTAACTAATGAGAAAAAATGATTAAAGACATGAACAATGAATTGATTCCTTGTTTACTGACTCTTTATTATTTTTTAGTTTATGGGGATGAATATATTTTATACCACATGACACAATAATTTTTATATTTTATATATCTAATGAATAACATAGGGAGATAATATCAATTAATTTAGAATATATTTTCTAAGAATCCCAATACGACTCATTCATTTTAAATGTTATAAAATGGAAAAAAATGTGGATAATGATCTAAAATATGCACTTGATTTTATTTTTTTTTGTTTATTTATAATCATGTGTATTCAATACAATAATGTAGTATTCACCATGTTCCAGTCTCAATGTCCCCCAACAATCTTCTTATAAAATTATCCATTTTAATAAATTTTTTTCTTCCAAAATCCAAGGGAAAGTACTTTTTCTAGGTATTCTATTACAATACACAATGTGATGTCCCTAACAATAACATGAATTCACTTGATGAATTAATGATCTAATATCCATTGTTGAAAAAATAAGCCAATATAAAATTCAATATTTATTTAATTTTTAATGGTTTCCCTAAAACAATATTATGATTTTCTCATGACCATTTGATTTTTACTCTAATATATCATTAGGTTCATCATGAACCATGATCACTATATAATAATTATTTTTCTTTAATAGAAAATCATAGAAACATAAAATAATAAATTGTTTTTCTGTATGTGTTGGACCGAAAACTATTCAAAATTATTAAGAATCCATGATCTAAGGATCAATAACCATTTACATTTTATTCTATTAAAATGAAATTGTTTGAAAAATCATATTCAGATTGTAGGTATAGAAAATCTATAAGATACTGAAATGATTTCACTGAATAATGATCATGAAACTATTATATCGTTTTTAGAACTACAACATTAATTTCCTCCTCATGGAGGAAAATATGTATATCCATTAATTTCATTTATTTACCTTCACATGATCCTGAATACAATGTTTTGGAAGTCAGTTTTGTGAGAAATATTCTGTTTTTCAGTAAAAAAATAAACATGTTTTGTGCCCCACCGTATTGTGGTTCTCAAAATTGGGAAAATTTTTTATCATTTTTCATCTTATACAATCCAACTTATTATCTAATAACTAATTATAAATGTTAAAAATAAATAAAAAATAAAAAAATGATCACATATTATGAGTTGATAAAATTTTAAAATAATAAATAATATAATAAAAATATGATAGTAATGTAAACACAAAAAAAACTAGATAGTGTGATGTTTTTTTAATAACAACATATCTCAATGTAACAAAAATACATTGTTGACTACGTCACATTGCAACAACATCTTCAATCTCCACCATTCCCACTGACATCCCAAGGATGCATCAATACTGCATATGAATGTTTCACTATAAACAAGTATTTTTAATATCTTCTTTTATATTTGTGGATAACATGAATCAGAATCAAAGTGAATTCCTTAATATCTTTATATATCATCTTATATGGAGACTCCCTACAACTATGTTTTGGATATTTATTTTGATGATAATTTCTATTAGTGTGTTTATTATATAATATTTCAATTTAAAATACATTCATGATAGTTCATGATTTTTAAATTCTAAACTGATTTTTAAGTGAATGATGGATCTAGTTATAACTTTATTATAGTGCTACCAGTTCTAAAAATTACATTATTTAGTAATAAAGGATATTTAATTAGTGAAATGTAATCCTAATAGGTCCCTGATAAATGATTACTAGGTATATGAGTGAATTAGTGTCTTAATATATGTTTAGTGGATAAATAGTGTGTTTCTTTTCAAAATCAGATCACCTAGAAGAAAAAAACCCTATGAACCAAATAACTCAGACATTACTCCCCATATGCAAATGCCTTATGATTAGGAAACCAGGACTATCATGTGTTCATGGTGATATTATACCCCATAATGTAAAACATGACACGAAATTATGTTGTAAGAAAAAAACAAAACTAAATCAAAATGAAGAAAAATTATTCTCCTTAAATATTTAAATATATAAATTTATACAATTAATACAAGACACAACTTGATCATCCATAGTCAGATCACATAAAATAATATACAACCACAACAAGAGACAATCCTATTGTAGAAATGATGATAAACGTAATCTAGCTATAAAATACATCAAAATCCTATTGTGCACCCATTGTATCTCTAACTATTGGTTTTAAGATATTGGTCTATTTCCCTAATTTGAATTATGATACATATAATTAAAACATTTTTTAGAGGACTCTTGCAATCTGTAAAAATGAACACTTTAGGACACCCGCAATATTTTCATGGATAATTTAAATAAATATATGATAGTAGGAAATGTGAAAAGTAAGAAAACGAAAAAATTAATAATTTGTTTCAACCTTGTTCGACCCGAAACTAGTGATCATTTACCAACATCATATAGATAAAGAGTGTGACAAGATACACATAGTAGGTTATACACGAAATTAACTTATTTGTCCAACCTGGTTGGTATCATGTGGAATTATAATTTTTTTTCATAAATCATGAAACCATTCTAAATTAGTCAAAATTCAACATTTAATATAACTATATAATATAAAAAAAGAAGTAAACATCTAACAAATATTACTTTTCCCAATCATAACATCTTAATAAAATACATCGGATGATGACACATTTCATTCACTAAGAGTATTCTATCGGCCCCAAAATTTACCCCATAAAATTTGAGTATCCCACTCCCCACTAGTGATGTAAATAAACCTCATGATTCCACGACCATCAATAATTTATCCCTCTAGAAAAAATATTTTCAACACCATCACACCCAATCCACTCAACCTACAGAATATATTGTTGACAAATATTATTCAAAACCACCTCAAAGACATTTAACAATTTAAACATGACTCAAATATTATGTTCCCCCATAGGTAATGGAAATCATACATAAAATAAAGAAAAAATATTGGTTATTCCATTGCTACCACAAAAGGTAAATGATTCATCACCCCTATCTCCCCAATGAATCCCATTTCGAAATATCCCATCACTAATGCAATCCTCGAGTCTTATCGGCATATCCCATGCCACCAAAAATAGTATCATAAAACAATGTATCCAACACAAAAATCAAGTATCAAATTCATATTTTTTAAAATAATTCCTTCATCCAATGACCAACTTTTCACTTTTGATTTCTGTAACCCATTCCAAATCCACATGTTACAGTAGTAGAAAACCCTCATAAAATCAAAAACTTAAAAGGATCGTATATTAAATTTGACTACAAGTCTTAAAACAACCTTACACAGTCTTGAAACTCACTTGATGCATAAAATCATGTATATCACATGTAATATCATGGCACCACCTTCCTAGAGTTAAAAAGACGTTGTGCTTTAAAAATATTATGTATATTTGAAATCAAATAAATGAAATCACAAAACCTGGCATAAAAATTAAATTAGGTAGCAATGAGAGGGAGATATATATTTCTAAAGAAAACCAAATAATAGTCATCCACAGAAAACTTGACTTACCCATAGTGGTCTAACAAGATAATTATAAATAAGAGTATACAATATCTTTCTGAATTCCCTGTTGGATGGGGAAACAAGATGGTGATGGAAATATTATTAATCTAGGTTGAGTGGGTAATCATATCTCTCTATACATATCATATTCATAAAAATAATTTCAATTAAAAAATATTATCATTCTATATAAAATTGATTGTAACCTATAGAATAATCTGGTGGGATCCCAAATGGAAAACACCCACTATTAGGTCTAATGAAATTGTAGTGACCTCCCAAAAAAATTATGATTGGGGTTCTACATATCCACAACATCCCCCATTAATACATTTTTTTATAACATGGGGTCCAAATACCATACAAATCCATTTAATACCATAATCCAAGGAATAACTCATAGACTATAGATGTTACAACACTATTCTAGTATTCAAAGTAGAATAAGTAGAGTTTTTATATATTAGGATTAGGGAATTATGTTTTATAAATGTATTAATATTCATAATGTAGTTATAATAATAATAAAACTTATATATATTAGTATGTGGTCATATTTATTTATGGACATTAATGTATATATTGAATTATATCAATAACCTATAAATATGATTTAGTGGTGCATATATATTTTTTTAAAATACATGGTCAAATGATAGATAACCCTTAATATTTTCCATATATTGGTTGATTAATATTTATTTTTGATAATTATTTCATAGATTTTTATAATATAAATTTGATACTAATCTGGTCCCTGAAATTATTTATAGATTTTTTGGAAATTGTGATTTATGTTATCATTAAGGATGTTTATTACATTTTAGGTTATATGGAGTATATTTGATATTGTGTGATTATATATTTTGAATAATGATAAGGCTAATTTTTTTTTGAGCCATATATGTTTCTATTGGGGAATTATAGTCATTTATGTTATTACAATGTTTTAGGAGATAAATTATCCAGTAATTCACATTATTGGTATGTGGTGTTTTGTGGTACACTATATTTTCTGAGGATATATGTTAATATTTTTCATGGAAAAAATAAGTTATCATTTATTTTGGATTTTTATTATAAATTGAAAATTGTTAGAAAATATTACAAAGCTGTTTAAAATAATCAACTTATGTAATGGTTTAATTTTAACATTGTGGGTCATTGTTTTTGGTAATTTTGATTTATATTTAATTTATTTTTATAATTATTTTCCTATAATTTATTACTAGTTATACAGATATTATTTGTGATAAAAATGATTAGGTATAAGGAAATAATTTTCTTTCTATTATTAATCATATAATATGTTATAATTTTCTTTGATTTCCATATGAATAAAAAATTGACCATGAATACTCATTTCAAGGTGAATGAGAAAAGATTGATGGGGAAAATGAGTAAATAAAACTAATTTGATGAAATATTTCTTTCCAAATATAATTAAATCATATAATATTATTTTCTCATATAGAAGGGTAAAAAATGTCCACACTCTAAGAATAAGAATCTAAAAATGAAATGGATTTCCATTATGAAGCTTGTTATAAGGGGTTGATGGTATTATTTACGCATCACTAATTTTTTGGATTTATAAATATTATCATTTCCATGACCAAGATTTTTACCACTATATTTTTTTCTTATTAAATTATATTTCTCCTCCATGTACATATTTTCTTTTCCCTCTAATTTTCCCATTATCCGGGTACCAGATTATGTATTATTTTAGTTAACTAAACTGTTTCCCACATTCTTTTTTCAATTTATGATTAATTTTTTCCTTAGTGTAATATTGGTTTTCAATAAATTTATTTTTTCATATTAAATATATTAATATTGACATAATATTATCAAGGATTTAATTTAATTAAGGGGGATATTGTAACAGCTCAAGATTATAGAATATATACTTTTCTAAATAAATAATTAGTATGTATTATATACAATTACTTACATTTAACACATTTTAAAATATGAACCATGATATATTAATCTATAATATTCTATTTCACAAACCATCTCTAAATCCCAAGAACACTGATACCCAAGCCGACTCTGACAAAGTCCAAAGGGCATTTTGGATGACCATGTCTTGGTGAAAATCACTAGTCATCCTACAAGAATCTTGTCGAAATGATTTTTTCACACCACCATAAAGTATAATAGATAGAAAAAGTTTAATAAAATCTATAAAAAATTAATGTATAGGAATAAAATAGTTAAAAAATACCCAAAAAGTATGTCATTAAAATACACAACATCGTTCAAGATAATGTTCAAAAATGAAATCATGTAATAGGTGGATGACATATCCAAAGATAACTTCCATTAAATAGTGTACTAAGGATCAAGACCATCCATCAATATTATGTGCTGGTTTTCCTTATCCAAGTAATTTCATAAGGTAATCTATTAACACATAATGAAAAATATAGGGTGTGAGCTATAAAGTCCTGTATGGTCTCTCGATGTGTTCCGTTGTCAATTACATAATATTTAAACCAAATATTTTTTAATTTATAATAAAATACATGGAATAAAATTTACATATTTCTTGTAAAATATGATTTCTAAAAACAATATGGATGATATATTAATAGTATCATAAAAAACATATTGTGTAATATATTTATATAATGAAGTTAAAATGAATAAAATAGTCCTATAAATAAATTTTCGGTAATCATATAATAATGTACCTCATATAACCATATATCGATCCCCATGGTATTATTTCTTAATATAGGATTCCCACACAACATAATCAGTGATCTCAGATTAATGTATTCCCATGTCCAGTGACTCGGGTTACCTTATATCAAATCCCCATCGGGAAACATTCATTGAATATTATGTTTATGTTCATGTTTTTAAAATTAATCCATTATTAAGGGGTTATATCATACCATGGTATCCCTAATTTCACACTAAGTACTGATATTTACATCAGTTACAATAAATAATGGAAAAATAAATCATTTCAAATTAATTGAAAATAAAATTTTACATTTCTAGTTTTTAACATGCATTTCTCATTTCAAAAACAAATAATTGGTTTTCATCAACTATTTCCTTTTCAAATAATTTTAAATTTAATATATTTATCTCTAAATAAATATATGATTCAATTCATCAATTTTATAAAATCCCCCAACAATTCTAATTCCATTGAAATCATGGGATTTTCATAATTTTTTTGCATTTAAAAAAAATATCATTCATCTCTAAACAATGTTATTAAATAATTTATTAAAATTACTAAAATCAATCAAAAAATTCAAGGATACATATTTAGGTAAAAATAATATATAACCACATACCTTTAAATCATTGATAAATTAAGCACCAGCAATAGGAAAATGCTAACGAATAATGTAGGTGAAGGTGAATAACATGGAATCCTGGATAAGAATCCACATGGTTAAAATATTATTGAATTAAAAATTCACATTGATTCCAAGTCACGGTGGAAGAGAGGAGAATATAACTAATGTGAGAGAAATCTTTGGGGATTGACTGACCAACCAAGACTTCATGCGGTGATGAAATCACTCATTTCACCGGGGAAGAGGCCATGTGTTCTTAGTAGGAGTCTATGAAAAATTCCCAATGAAAACTGGCATGAAACATAAACCAAAAAATTAGGAATGAGTCATTTATATTAGTAATGAAGCGTTTATAATGTAAAATAATCAAGTTTCAAATATGACTAAAATGGAATTCCCTCAAGTGTAAAATACAAAATGTAACAAATTTATTGTGTATGTTCATATTTTACAATGTATATCATTTTTTTTCTAAATGTATCTTAATACCTAGTGGCTAATAGTGCATTTATACCATAAATTGTGATTTTATTGAAAAAATTCATTCTATAACCGATTCAAAAAACTATAGGACTCTAGAAACACCCAATAAAACTAAATCGCCCTAGAACCAAAAAATATAACCTTATAGGACCCATATCACCTTTATACCTGGAGAAAATTAATTAAAATAACCTAAATTCCTTGATGGCAGGTAATTATCCATAACAAATTACATTCATCCTTTATAATCATAAATTTATACCAAACAGAAATTGAATAACAAACAAGGGTTAACAAATACCTGAATGATGTTAACTAGAAATTGACCTAATGAACAATTTCTATCCCTATAAATCGGATCAAGATGTTTACATATCATAAAGATGAGTC
Source organism: Viscum album (assembly GCA_963277665.1). Classification (NCBI taxonomy): domain Eukaryota; kingdom Viridiplantae; phylum Streptophyta; class Magnoliopsida; order Santalales; family Viscaceae; genus Viscum; species Viscum album. Next base: position 1,850,740,955 of record OY728150.1, read on the forward strand.
TTATTCACTATCATCGACACCCCGGTCTCTCATGAATCATGAAAATTATATAAATACATCCATTATACATAGACCATTGGTATTGTTTCCCCACAAATAATCTTTCTCATAGTGTCAACAATCCAGAATGGATGGCCAGACCTAGATAAATCATCCATGACATAATGATCTTCCCATCATAGAACATGAGACAGGTCAAAAAGACACTTTCCATTATATGATGAAATAAACATTTTAAGGATCGATTTAAAATTAAGTAGATGTTAATGATTTTATGAAACTTTTCCCTCTCACTTAAAAATCTCAGATGAAAGAATAATCCTTAGTAGAAGTATTCCCAGTTTCAAATGATGTTTGTGACCAAATCGAGGGGAAACACTCAAAACTATTGGTCACTAATACAAGACTTCAAAGGTAATCATTTATAATTATAATATGATTTATATCATCAACATATAGTCACTATTATTTGAGTAATCGACTAAATATTCTCTTTCTTCTATTGTATAAAACGTAGTCCAACCAAGGAATTTCACAAATTTCTAACCGACATAATATAGATCTGCAAGGATAGCCATTAAGGCCTCAAAATTATTCATTTGGATAGTGGACCAATGAAAATTGTTATAAGTGAAATCAAAAAGTTTCAAATTGTCATCCCATGCTCCCCCAAATTCATTAACACATGAATGTAGCATGTTCTATTTAATATATATATTACACTTTTTTTATTTTTTATAGATGATATGCCATAATCAAACATACCCTAGTTCCCATGGACTTCTACAGTCCTCTCCAAAAGAAATAAGTGAAATTGGGATCCACATTAAATACATAAGAAGATATAACTCTAGGTTATCTAACTATATCCTATATGTAGAGTCATCAAAAGAACTTAACATTTCATTGATAAAAAATATGTATAATGTGAAGTAATTTGGTTAACATATTGATAACAATCCATATCATAATTTTTCATCAAGGGGTATACATAATCCCTATGATAAAATTAATAGAAATCTCATCCGACTTCTATGGTTGAACTAGAAGATACTAGTAAAAACCCTAAGCATTCTAGTGCTCCCATTTGACGTGTTGGAAGGTATAAAAATGGGAGAAAATGTTAGTAATGTATAATCTCATACCTATACAGATATTGGTTTATATTATCATTGACCTTCATTGTGTTAAACATTGGTAGCACCAAATTGAAACTATGTAAGTTTACAATCATAGACATTCTCACAAGTATGTGTACCAAAAACATATGCTGGAATCATAGAATACCCTCCAAAAATAATTAAAAACCACCAATGGTATGTGCTCCATAAATATAATCTCTAATTCAATTTAATTAATCCCCAAGATGAAGCCCCCAAATAACCATCCTGGGAAGAGTGTATGACAACTGTACATAATAAAATAAATCCTCATGATCATTCATTTGGACTCCCAAATGAAACTGAGAAAATATAGAAATAAAATTCTACTCTTCTGATCCTTCATTCTTGGCCTGGGTATAATGATTCATGCTCAATGAGTCAGCAATGACATTCCCCTTAGTAGGATTTTAGGTAAAATACAAATCCAAATACACATGTAATCCATAAAATTCTATAGAAGGTTGTTCAAAGATTATTGAGAGAAGATGTAAGTCAATATTTTATATGTTGAAAAGAAGAGAAACCATCCATCAAAAGGAAATTCTCTTATATCATAATATAATTTATCAAAAATCGTGTTCAAGATCCTAGGATGAATAATTATTATTGTGTGGAAAAATCTATACAAAATTTTATTCTACAATTTTATAATAGTACATGAGGACACCACCCAAAAAAGAGCTTAATTCAAAATAGAAGAACACATATCACTACCCACACCTAGTGCGATTCAACACTGGAATTGAAGTCAAATAAAGTATTAACACAATAAAATACCCCTAATATTTCTCATGCCAAATGAACATTACTCCATTATGAGTGAGATAGGTCATTGATGAGTGAATCATTGCGATATATATGAAAAATCTATCTTAATATCCATCCAAGACCAAGAATATGCATATCTTCAAAAAATTATTTGGTTTATACTATCTCATAAATACAATCACCATCATAAATTCAATTGAAATTGAATGTTATGAGATCATGTTCCTCAATAATTTCACTTCTTAAGTCCCGAATTAACATTTTGAATGCTTCATATAATGATGATGATTTCTCAAGGTTTCCATAAGTGATAGAAAATTACTCCCATGGTCCAGCTTGTAATAAGAAAAAATAATAATTTATTATAAAAATACCACCTTGAATGAGAATAGGAACTCCAGAAATATTTTGTTTATCAATGTCAAGAAACGATAGGATAATTCGCCATACCAAATAACAACACATTGTAATCATACTCTCCATAACTACTAACGATAAATATCTTCTAAATTTCATTGTAATGTATTCAATAATAGTGATAAATGGATCATATATTGATCTTCAAGATTGATATATTCACTTCCCTTTGGTCAAAAAGATCATAAATATGTGTCATAAGATATTTATTCATTACCATGACTGGATTCAGTTTTCTATAACACCATGAGTTTTTATAATCATTTTTTTAAATTGATTAATTTATTTTTTTATGATACACAATGTAAACTTTAGTTATGTTATACACTATGTAATGTTTTTCCGACATGAAACATCATCATATCATGCGTTACACACAACATAGAGTTTCTACGAAACAACATGTTATTATAATTATTTAAGAGAGATTGTTATAACGTACAAGTTTTACATAGTAATATTAATTGTAAAAAACAAATTTTAAGTAATATTTATAAATTCTATACTTAAAAGAATAATATGGATCAAGAAATATATAATTTTTTTATAAAGTATTAATGTTATTAAAAAATATATTTTCTCAAAAGAACTCATTTTACGTCCTTCATTGAACAAAAATTAAATTAATTTTCTATAATTCTAGGGATTTTAATTTGTAAAGAAATTAATTTTTAATTCCTAACGTCAAAATTATCCTAGGATTAAAATTGGGTAATTTTTTGAGATATTAACTTTTTGGATGAATATGGAAAAATACATAATTTTAATCAAAAACTGTCTTTTAATTTTATTTAATTATAAAAAAATTATATTTTAATTTTTTTATTAGTATTAATAGATAAATAATATATTATCTAATTAGATATTGGTCAATGGAACTTATTTCTCATTGAAATATAATAACGAAACATTTCATTATTTTGATATTTTATCATTAAAAATTCATCATCTCATCTCATGTATTGGAATAATTTTAAATTTATTTTGGCCACTAATGTGATTATAAGGTGAAAACATTGAGTGGATATTTTGAATTAAAATAATTTATAATGTATACTATTCTAATTTTTTTTAAACCAAAATATCAGTGAATGTAATTAAAATTATTTAAAATGATCAAGGAAAAAATATGTTTATGTAGTGGTTATACTTTAATCATAAAAGTGAAAATGATTTAGAAACTATTCCATAAGCAATTGGATTGAAATATATATATCATATAATAATTTGTATTTAATATATACAATTATTGGATGAAAATTATTTAAGGGATACTTCACAGTACTATTTTTCTTTTTATATTCATAATAATGCCACTCCTCCACTAAAAAATAGAACTCACCCATCAATTTTTCACTTATATGAATCCATTTTTCATGAACATGACTTCCCAAAATATCCTCCTAACTACAATAACTTCATCTTATATGCCTTCATTTTGGTTGAATGCCAACCAAATAATCCCATTGGTGAAAATGAAAATGAGTTATCTAAATAATAGGGAACATCATTCCATAAGAAATTTTGTTAAATTTATTTCTCCACCCCCTATATGATTCTTATGTCTTAATTATATAATATTAGTGATATTATTAATGTAGAAATATTTTTTATGTTTTTTATTACTTACACTCACACACCATTCCATCAAATGGGATACAATATCACCGTTTTTTTGTATAGTGGACTATAACCTCACGAACTGATATCCTTCATTATTCCATTACCACATTTCATGCATGAGAATAAAGATGGAAATAATATTTTTTAAGATATACATATATATATATATATTTATGATTTATTTAGGAATTACTAATTTTTTTTATAACACATGCCTTAATTCTTTACATTTTTTTGGAAATATGATAACATAGTTTGTGGATGTGTATTCTACCACCTACTCAAAGAGACGTGATTCGTTCAAGCTATACATGGGATGTAGAATCTGTTGTAATAATATAAATAAATGGATTGTATAAAATAATAAATATACTTTTTTCATATTAGAATTATATATATTATTTCATTTTCATTATTTGAAAAATTCAACAATAAAATGAAACCAATGTTCTTGTGTATGTACAAAATGTTGTCTCCAGGAATGGTGTATTTCATTTTCTATTTATACCTTTTATAGATTATTTGAAATAAAAATATACAGAATATTGGTTATTTACTTTTCATGTTTTACATTTTATAATAAATTAATTCATGATCTATGTAAAATGACTATGTATGAAAAGTAATAACATGTATGAAAAACAAATAGGTTATTTCTTGAAATAAATCATTAATATGAAATTTTTAGTAAACAGGTAATATCATGTTAAAAGTAAATAATATATGGAATTATATATATTAATATAACTCTATATTTGATTTATAATAAACATTTATAAATTATATAGGGTGTTTGAATGAGTACAATGATATTCAAGATATAAGGTAAGGTAATTTCTTGTCTCACTTTTATTTTGGCGAGACTTATGCCTTATTCACCACACATTTGTTTTGTGTGGTGTATTTACTAAATTTGAATTTTTTCTATGATTCATACCAATATATTTATTTGTATTTACATATAAATTTTATGATCTATATTTTTGGTGGTATATTGTTCAAAATTTAGCATGTGATAAATTAATTTTTTTTGGGATTCATGTGATGTCCTGAACTTGGTGCCACTAATCGGTTCCCTATATTAGTTGGGAGAAACCCCTCAGGGATGCCTTCCCATATTCCAGAGGGTACTGAATTTCAGCAAGGTTCTGGTAAGTCAATATTGTGTAAACTATACACTATTTTATTAAAATAAGACAGTAACATAACCAAATAACAATAACCATGTGTGAAAGTGTATAAATAAATATAAAAAATTCATGTCACATGATAAACAAAACATGAAAATAAAATACCCATCTAAAAGTTAAAACATTCTATGATAATAAAAATTTCATGTTTCTACATTGAAACTGAATGTAAAGACACAACAATTTCGAAATGGGTCCCACACCATGTCGAGTTCCCTCTCCCATACTACAATCCCAAACAAAAACCTATCATAGACCCTTGCCCTTATCCTATCCTACAACAAGAAAGTATGCTTGAGTGCCGATCATGGTGTCCAAATAAGATGAGAGTACAAATTAGTGTGCCACCACCAATGGTGTTTAAAACAAGTCCATTTAAAAGATATGGTATACATTTTTATGAAGAAATAATTACAATGAAAAATCTAAATAGTTATTTCATTGTCATTTAATCTTTAATCATCACATTATGCCAATTTCAATTCATGATTCCAATTTGAATCACCAATCATTATCATTAATCATTTGGAGTGGGTCATAATGCCTAGAATCCCCAAATATCTGTTGAATGATCATTCATTATTAACATTTATTTGTTGTATGTCGTCATTCCAAGCACCAAAATATCTTTGAGTGTAGGTCATCATGCGTAGCACTTATTTTCTCATTTGGTGTAGGTCTTCATTCCATTCACCCCAAAATCTCTAGCTTGGATAACTATTGGGTAGGAACACCATGTTCATGTACCATGTTCTAATTGATCTAGAAATCCATGTCTAATATAAAAACAATCTCATCCATTTATTCATTCATTAATTCACATGAATTTTTCAAATTATTTAATTACTAATCCAACAATTGGTTAAACATTCCAAAAGCCACTAATTAATTCAATAATTATCTATTCACATATCCCATTAATTAATTCATAAATTAATTAATCAATCAACACAATTATTTTTCCAAAATTAATTCTTCACAATTTATTATCCATATCAAATAAAAAACATTCATAATTAATTCTCAAAATTAATTATCTTTGTTCAAAATTATGGTGCATAATTAATTATCCCAACTAAAAATCTCGGGTAAACATAATGGCACATAATTAATTCTATTAATTAATTATATTATGCAGAAAACATCATATGATAAGCAACTCCCCCTAATTAATTATCTTTTCCCAATCAATAAAATATCTCAAATACAAAATCCCAATCCCTATGAAATCTCCCAAAATATAGTTTTGGGAAACCCCTTCAATTGTTCCGTGATTAAATTTTCAATTAAACACCGAGACAACTCAATTCAATTCCCTATACATAATTACTCCAATTTAGTAAAATCATTTATCAAGGGAATATAAAAAATGATAAGAACCCATTCACATATCAATAATCAATAATATGGAAGTTTTATTTATATCAACTACCTTGTTTTATTAAAGGATGTTAGTCCAATTGAATTCCCCAAAATCCGAGTGGCGTAACGTCATCGATCAAGCTCTTGATCTCAATCCTTAAATACTAAATCATGGTCAAAGGAATTATGATCCTGAATATCTAGATCTAGATCCACAATCCTAGATCTAGTTCTCAACTCATAAGTTTAGATCTAATAAAACATGGGAGATATCCCATGAAAATATCTAAAAAAATAAATGAATTGATAGGATAATCATCAGGATGAAATCCACATTCTAGGAGGAGAGATGATCTTTAATACGTGATTTCAATCTTGGATAACTGTGATCAGATCACCTTTGAATCCTTTAGGAAGGATTTGGGAACACTAAACAATTGTCATTCCCATGATGAGGTTGAATTAGAGAGGTTTCAGGGGTTCGGGTAGTTTTAAAAACAATTTTCAAAATAAACTGGGCAGCGCGCATGGTTTCACCTGGGAGTCCGCACAGTTAGGCCAAATCATGCACCAACTATGCGGTCTCCCACTGCCCGTATGTCTTGATGGTGCACAGTTATGTAAATAGTGTGCCAACTATGTTGTCTTCTACCGTCCTCATGGTTTGACCAAACTGTGTACAATCCATGAACAAACCTCTATCTTCCCAATTCCATAGAAAAATCACCCCATCACACACCAAGTCATACCAAAACCCAAAGTTACATAATATACAATAAAATTACCTAAAAAATTAAATAATATTTCTCCAGAAAAGACCAGAATATTAAAATCTCCCCACCTTATAACATCTCCTCCTTGAGTTTCATTCCCGTACTTCTCTAAGATTCTAGTAGAAAAAGATTGGGCCATTGAGAACTCATGTTCACTTTCTATTCCCATGTTTCCTCTTGAACACTTCCATGTTTCTATAACACATAAAGTAATGACATGATCATTCCCCATAATACTTTCTCAATCTGAATCATCACACGTATCATATGGCTCTCAAAGGACACATCTATCTTGAGGAAAACCTCTTCCATATAAATCACATGAGAAGGTTTAGGGTGAAACTACCATAGTTGTGACACATTGAATACCTCATGAATTGAACTAAATATTTTTAGAAGTTCTAATCGGTATTCCACCAGCCCAATTCTCCCTTGTACCTCAAAGGGTACTACAAACCTAGGTGCTAACATTCCATGTCTTTGAATCATGTGGTTACCCAATCTATGTTACACCTGAAGGAATACATGATCACCCTCTATAAACTCTAGTGGTAATCTCCATCTATTAGCATATGAATTATCCGTAATCTGTGGCGTATCCATACATTTCCAAATCAACTTCACCTGCTCTGATGTCTCCTAAAGGAGACTTGGTCCCAATAGCTCTAACTCCCCTGCCTCTATCCAACACAACAGTGATATACATGGTCTACCAAAAAGTTCATCATTTGGTTCTATCAGTATAGTTTCATGAGAACTCTTGTTATAGGAGAACTCCACTAAATCTACCTTCTTATCCCAAGAGCCACCAAATTCATGCACACATGATCATAGCATATTCTATAACACCTGTACAGTATGCTCTGACATCCAATATGTTTTTGGGTAGAAGGATTTATTTAACATAACATGAGTACCAAGCGCATTCTGTAATCCATGCCCATAGTGTGATGTGATGCACAAATCACGATCTGAAACTATAGTCAGTGGAAACACATGCAAATGAACTATCACTCTCACATAAATCTCTCCCAAAAACTCTAATGTAATGGTTTCCTTGATATGAAAGAAGTGTGATACTTTCATTAGTCGATCCATAATCACCTGAATAACATCATTCTTCCTAACATTATTTTGAATTCCAACCACAAAATCCAAAGTCACATCATCCCATTTCCATTCTATAATAGGTAATGACTGTAATAGGCCTTCAGGTCGTTGATGCCCTACCTTCACTTACTAATAAGTTAAACATCTTGTTACGAACCTTTCTATCTCTTTTTTCATGCCTGGACAACAAAACTATATTTATATGTCATGGATCTTTTTTTCACACCATGATGTATAGCCCACTTTGAGGAATGAATTTATCGCTTGAGTTCCTGTCACATACCATTAGGCACAAAAACCCAATTTTTCACATAGATAATCTCATACTCAAATATTATGAAATATTAAGTTGTATCCCTTCCATCAAGGCCTTTGATCAAAGATGAACACTCTGAATCCTTGTATTTTATGTCCCTAATATGTCTCAATAGTATAGACTATACTTCTATAGAGACCAGAGTGATCCTTTATTGACAGTCTTGAACTACCACATGCATTTCCTCCATCATTTTCGCCAACCTCTACTAGGAACGCAACCCATGTAGAAACTAATTCTATGTTTTCCTACTCAATGAATCAGCCACACTATTCCCCTTCATAGGTGTATATTCTTATTCAAAATAGATGGACATCATATACTACAACCATCATTACTGCTGATGATTAAGGTCACGCTATGAAAAGATATACATCAAGCTTTTGAGATCTATAAAAATGTAATCATTCCAACCAAAACAATTTTCCTACATCACTTACAGTCATAAACTACTACTGCCAACTTGAGGTCGTGTGGAGGGTAATTACATCTATGTGGCCTCAACTACTGAGACACATAAGCAATGACTATATGTCCATGCATAAACACACCTCTGAGTCTGACGTGAGAAGCATCATAGTACACAGTGTACTCCTCACCTGACTCAGGTAAGTTTAAAATGGGTGCCAATGTCATGTGCTTCATCAACTCATTGAACCCACTATCGAATGGTTCTTCCCCAACATACATTATTCCATTCATTGTAAAACCACTAAATGTTGCTACCAATAAAAAAATTCTGGATGAACCTCCAATAATAACTAACTAAACCCGAAATGCTTTAGATATGAAAACATACTTGGGATTCTCCCAAGAGATCACTGCCTAAATATTGTTTGGGTCCACTTCCTCACCTTCTCCAATGATTATTTTTCCAAAATTTGCACCTTTTCAATCCAAAACTGACCTTTAGATAGTGTGGAATATAGCTGATACTCTCTCAATATACCCATGGTGATTTCAATATGATGGGCATGATCATCAAGAGTCTTAGAGTACCCAAAGATGTTGTCCACAAACACCACCACGAACTGATCCATGTACAGATAAAAGATCATGTTAAACAAGCCCATAAACATTGTTTGAGAATTTCTCCACCCTAATGTAATTACAAAAAATACATAAATGACACACCTGCACTTAAAAGAAGTAATTTGAATATAAAATCATGAATTCTCGGCTGATGATACATTGATATCATATCGATTTTTTATAAAATGTGTGCCCCCTTCTAGCTGGTAAAATAGATCATCAATACATGCAAGAGGATATCGGTTCGTCATGTTCATTTTATTCAACTTTCAGTAATCAACACACAATATGTAAAATCTCATTGGCCTTCTTTATAAACAAAAATGGTGATTCCAAAGGTGACGCACTTGGATGGATAAACACTTTATCCTCTAACTCCTCCAACTATGTTTTGAGATCTTGAAGATCATTCAGTTTCATTCTATAAGGTGGAATAGATACTACTCAACCCCTAACATTATCTCAATAGAGAATTCCACATCTCTCTAGGGTGGAAGCCCTAAAAACACTCCATAAAAGACATCTTGAAATAGTTCTACTACCGGTGGAAGGACGTCTTGCCTACCACTCCCATCATTCAGAAGAAGACTAGAAACATGGGTTGTGAGATTTTATAGTTGCTAGGTAAATAGACCTGCCCTACTTTTATGGATATCCTATTCTCCATAGGGAACTTACTGGTCAAAGTCAGGAGATAAAAAGGTCACTCTCATTAGGTAACAACTTATATGGGCTCGATATGCGACTATCTAGTCCATACCCATAATTAGGTCGTATCTTGTTATATCAATGACATATATATCCCAAATAAAATCATAAAATTAGATCTATAGTGAACATCCCCTGATAAACAGATATACCTAGATCATGTTCCCAATAGTGTATCGATATTCATCACCCCACTTATAGACTCCACCTCCAGGATCAAACCATTTACAATATTTGAAAATATAAAATAATGAGTGGCTGAAGTATCAAACAGAGAAGTAGATAAAGTAGAAGAGACTAAAACAGTACCTCTCACTATCGATGGACCAGCCTCGCTCTCCCCATGTATAGGTTATATTGCATGTAATTTTCTTACCCCTCTTCCCTATGGTGTAGTATGACTCCCCTGAGTAGAACCACTCTACTGATGCAGGCCCTCGTACACTAAAGGACCATGTACACTACCTCTACCTCATATGACTGTAGAAATCTAGTTGCCAGACCTATATGGTCTTTAATACCCCCTTCCCACACTCTGACTCTGACCAACTTCTCCCTCAACACCATCTTTCCACTACTTTCTATAGAACTTCAGTAAGTGACCCATCATTCCACATAACTGGAACTCCACTAATGGTCAAGGAAAATGTGTATGATAGTGTTCCCACCTACACAACTAGTGGCGAAGCACGCGAGAGATATCAGGTGCAACTATTCCTCCTAACTGTTAACCTTTCTTTCCACTATCCTAACTATGATTCTTGTGATGATGATACCTACTCTCAGAAATCCCACTCCCTGATCATTTAGCAACATTTCTAGTAATGGAGTTCTCCTTCATGTTCCTCATGTAAATGAGAGCCTGATTAATAACTTTTGATAATTTCTTCAGAGAAATATATTCCCCTAGGACTTGGATTCACACCTAAGTCAATCCTAAAATCATTTTCCCAAAAGGAGACTCATCTATCTCTTAGGATGGAGAAAAACTATGTAAATATATAAAATGATCAATGTATTCCATTATGGGAATGCTTCTTTGGGAAAGATTCATAAACACTGAAGCCTTCTCATTCCTCTGTGTCACTAGATAGAAGTTCTATAATAACTCCTCAAGAAATTTCTTCCATAACATTTTTTCAGTCTATCGAGATCGAACATGAATGTCCCACAGCACTTCTATGTACCCCATAGCATATAACCGGCCAATATGAACCTCATTTCTGCCAGATTTTTAAAATGGTCTAGTATCATCTCTATGGAATCAATCAAAAATTTACCTCCTTCAGTTCCACCTCTTCAGTAAATGTACGAGGGTCTAGCAGCTGAATCTCCCTTCTCTACTCGTACATGCTTTTCTGAACCTATCCTAGGACACTAATCTTAAATTTCCTAAAACGAGAAAAGTTATCTCAGATTTGTTTCCCTACTTCCTCATCTTGCAGTAAGGGTTCTTAAATCTCCCTTCCTGTAAGTTTGTTCTGGTCCATACCCCTCAGTCTATCCCTCATGAAGTGTCATAGAGGAATATATCTACAAATATTAACACGTGTCTTAGGTCTCATAATGAAACCTTATAACATTTATGTAAAATAATAAACTAACACAACATGTTTCAACATGTCTTTTCTCCTTTTTCTCGTCGCACGGTCGACATCAAGGACTTAGGAATACCCTTAACCGGCATTCTCCTATGTCATGGATAACAAGGGTACATGAATTCTCATTAATTAATTAAACAATTAATTAATAACATTATCTCAAATTAATTATTTCAAAATTTAATTAATTTATCATACTCATTTTATCAATCAAGGTTCCCATTAGACTCTCATTTATTATAATTTTTCATCATTATTTCAATATGTAATCAAGGAAAACAATTAAAGTTCAGTAAAATACCATAACCTATTTTCCGATGAGTCCTTAGAATGATATGTGTCACAAAAACAGGAGTTCCAAGAATGATGAAGAAAGACTCAAGTATTGTGCCTCTTTACGCCACGAATGAAAATTTAACAATTTTAAAAAAAATCACACCACCCAACAAGTGTGTTACCCAAGGTGAAATAAAATCCAACTGTAGCAACAAAAATAAATCCCAATAATCCCGCCATGAGTACTTGTATTTTCAAATGTACACTGGTTCGCAACTCCCATAAATGAGCTCATTACCAAGCCTAGACTCTTCCTAGTCTCCTATCTAACATTCCAAAAACTGCAAGACAAAGGATGAATAAAGAAAATAAAACTGCATTGATACCACATTGTGACGTACCGACCCAAGATCCATTGAATGGTTCCATGATCCGATTGGACACATTCACTCAAATGTTCCTCCCCATAAACTAGAGGGTGACAACTTGATGCGAGGGTATAATAATTAAGTCTTGTGGATACATTACCATTTTTTATCAAAATATGACACAAATTGAAAAAAATAACAACAACCAAGTGTAGAAGAATATAAATAATCGGAAAAAATACATGTAATATGATAACCAAAATATGAAAATACAATAATCAAATGAATGGAAAAATATGTTATGGAAATGAAAATGTCAAGTGTCTACAATGAATCTTAATTTAAAGTCACAAAAACTCCCAAGCAGGTCCCAAATGATGTCTGGTTCCCTTTCCCATAATCCAATCCCAATATACATCAAATCCTAGGGCCCTGTTCTTATCCTTTACAACAACAGTAATGACTGCTCGTGTGCTGATCAGGTCACCCGAATAGGGTGTCAATATGTGTTAGTAGGCCACCACCAATGGTTTCTAAAACTATTCCATTCAAAAGATAGTGTATGTAGTTTTATGAAGAAATAAATATAATTCATAATATTATCAGCTATTACATTTTCATTTAATATTTAATCATCAGATTAGGCCAATTTCAATTCATTCTTCCCATTTCAATCAGTATTCATTATCATTAATCATTTGGTGTAGGTAGTCATGCCTATCACCCCCTAATATTAGTTGAATCATCATTAATTTTCTGTCGGTTATCATGCATAGAACCATAATCACGTTTAGTGTCAGTCTTTATGCATGGTACTTCTTTTCTCATTCGGTGTAGGTCATAATGTCACTACAACAAAAGCCGGTCCTAGCGGCGGTTTAAACCGCCGCTATATTGTGTGGCGGCGGTTTACAAAAACCGCCGCTAAGTTTGGCGTCGGCAATATATTAGCGGTGGTTTTTTCGATTCCATGGCAGTTTTAGAAATGTGTCGTAGATCCATCATTTAGCGGCGGTTTCTCTTCATTTAGCGGCGGTTATATCGGTATCTGAAATTTTTTATTCGCGGAGGTTTTAACCGCTGCTAAATTCAGGCGTTTGATGCGCCTATTCTGCGGCGGTGAAAACCGCCGCTAAATATCAACATAATATATTTAGCGGCGATTTTAACCACCGCTAAATGCTCATAGGTATGGCATTAGCGGCGGTTCAAACCGCCGCTAAATGTTGAACTGGAAAAAAAATATGTTGGATCTGCTCCACCACTGCCCTAAATTTTCCAAAACCACAGCCACATCTCACCCATTAGCCCCACATAATATCACATCCACACATCATCATCCCATAATCATGTACATGCATCACAACACATCAAGGATCATTTTATATATTTATCTACGGGTATTTGATCAAATGATACTTTATTTTAGGAGTGTTGTAACACAATCCATAATCATAGAGTATCCATTTCATTAGAAAAATATAAGTGGTTGGTTAATTTCCCTTTTAAGGTGATATCACAACAATAACAATAGACACAACAGTCACAACAAATATCATCCAGTGAGAGAAAATCCCCCAATGACCATAATTTTAACCAAGGTATCAATACCATACAATCCATCATATCATAATAATATCAAAGCTGTAAAAACATGTGAATCATTCCTATTTTCCCCCTTCAGTTTCAATTAGCCAATTATTTATCTTTGATTAAGCCATCACAACTAGAGTCCATAGATGAACAAGAGTAACCCCCCATGCATGATACACAATAAAGAGAAATAACTGATTCCCTACCTTAAAGAATATTTTCGACTCGCAGCACACCATAAGGTGAAGAAGAAATGACCATAAACCACAAATGCATGAGAAACCCACAAATAAACCTACACTGTGCCAAAAGATCATCAAAATGTAAACCAACTCAGACCCTAGACCAAAAAGGAATCATTGTATTGAATCCCCAAGAGAATAATAAGAGGAAACTAACCAAGAAGAAGGAAGGTATTACCACTAATTTCCAACCAACATCCACCGAATCCAATGATATCCACCATGCCTAAACTAAAAACAAATTGGTATTCCTGGACCCATTGGAGTGGTGTAAAAATTTTAAGGCCATGACTGAGCCTTCTATCATTAACCTTTCATGCCTTAGCCATTTAAGGTCATGGGATTGGTCATTTAGTGTGATACATATTGGATATTGATCCAATAGGGGTATGAATATGGGTTACATATATGGTATTCTCATTGGATGTGGTATCATCACATGCATATTTCATTAAGAATCTTTTTGTCAACACATGAGGAATACAGAACACAATAAATAAAATGCATAGAAGGAAACATGAGAAATCAAGAAAATGTTAGGACATGGAAATGTTTGGTGGAAACTATGTGCCATAAATGTTACATATACAAACCAACTGTTATCATACTTGTTCAACACATCAACAATACTACTACTCATCATCGGATGCTGCATCGTCACCCTCTCCACCTTCACCTCCACCACCTGCTGCCACCTGTAAGAACATTATATTGAAAATTAAATATTGTTGCATATTTATAATAAAAATTAAAACCAATAAAAGTTTGCAAACAAAATGATTTTTATTTTTTTGTGATTTACCTGCTCACCACTACCCGATGCACTACCATCGGGGGCATATCTGCTCATATGCTGACGTATTTCAAGAAACTCTTTCTGAAAAGCAGATATCTGATCCCCCTACTGGTGAACTGAGTTTTGTAGAGAAGACATCTCTCTCTGAGCATCTTCATGTATGAAATGACTATAACCAGGAGTAGATGAGGCCAAAATCCCTGATGGCATGCGAAATACCTCAGATGGTATGGGTCCCAAACCCATCCCACGCACTCTACCAGGATGCTCCTTCCTAAGGACTTGACCAACCGGGTCATCCTGGGAGACTGAGTAGGATTGCCCAGGATTGGCATCCCATATTTCTTTAATTTTTACCTATAAATCAAATATCAATATATATTAACACAGTAAAAACTGATATTAAGTTATTATAATAAATAATTGACTTCATACCCCAACTTCTCTGGCAGGTTCATTAACAAAACATCCATCTGTTTTTTTATGAACATCCAACCACAGTTTTGTTCGGGATGCTTCATGCCCTAAACTCTGTGACTGCATTAAACAAAGATAAATCATCAATCAAATATGTTAAATAGATAATATTATCTTATAAATATTTAAACTAATTAAAAGATTACCAATGACATTTGGCTTCTTGAAAAGCTTTTTGAACCAGCAGTGTGTGGGATTACCTGCTTCGCCCGGTTTGAAGCATTCTTTCTTGAGAGATCCTGAAATAAATAAAATTCAATTTAACAGTATTGTATTCAATGTCTATCTCCTCTTCATGTACATGTATAAATGTAAAATGAGGATAATATAATAATATATATTTCAATACCATCCGCTTCTCATCACGATGTCTATTGACAAAAACCTTCCACTGTTCTTTCGGTACCCCACTGGGTATCTTCTCATACATCTGCTGCACGGTCAATGAAGAATCGTTGACATCACACCACAACCTCCATTTGAAATCTTTCCATTTTTCAATGATTTTTCAATGTCCACTTCCGTGCTATCACATCAGCAACGGTAAAGTGGAAGAACATCTGTATACAGAAATTCATTTTGAATATATTAGTAAAATGACATTCAATTAAATCATAAAGTAATAAAATTTCCTTTATCTGAGAATCATAAACTTCATTTTTCCAGTTTGGAGTCATATGCCTCCAATCATCATACGAAATAGGCAGGGAAACGGGCACCGCTGCCAGCTGACCTATAATCTGACCAAGTAAACCTGCGGCGTCATCCGTCGGGACCCCATAAGAATCAAATGGCACCACTATCTTCTTGCCATGCATGTTCCAAACATTAGAACTTTTTATGTATTTTTCCACGGTTTCATTGTCTTCATCTGCAATGAGAAAACAATTACTATAAACAAAATGCAATAAATTGATTTAATTAAAATTTGTACCTATGACTGCGACCCTTCAGAATATCCGTGATGAACTGGAGGGGGCGTGTCGCTGCCCCACTGCTGAAGCTCCTGTAGGGGGAGGCGATGACTCATCCTCTAATGACACATCCACTGATGGTGTCAGAGATGGTGCAGGGGGAGATGATGCCGTGGGGACAGACGGATCATCATCTGTCGCAGAAGAAGAAGGAATAGTGTACCGCTTCTTCCTTGGCATTCCTATCATTTAATCAAAAAAAATTAAGTTCAGAATATATATTTCAAAAAATTTATGTATAAAAAAATTAAAAATGATAATAGATGCCCAGTATTAACAAACAAAATAAATACAACAATGATAATGAATGACTACAGAAATGAAACAAGTAGTTGCTAAATGAATAAATAATTGTACATACAATCATTTTCCCCTTCAATCATGTTGGTTTCCTGCTCCATTGCTTCATCCACTTCATTCATCCTTGCTAGACAAATATTTTCAATATCATGATGGACAAATAATTCTGCTTCCTGTTGTTGATGAAATTCAATTGCAGAGGTCAAATCTTCCACTTCATCACCCATATCATACAAATCTCTTTGTATTACGTGAGCAACTACACTCCACCCATCATCCACAACATCATTCACATAATATACCATTTTTGCCGGCGATGCTAAGATATATGGATCATTCAGTTCACGATCACCAACATCCATCAAGCGAGAGAAGTTTACAGAAGTAAATTGCAAGGAATCTCTTTTAACACCTCTGATAAAATCGACCCATTTGTATTTGAATAAAACAACAGAAAAATTCCCGTGGTAGTTTAATTCAATAATATCATGCAGCTTTTCATAGTATTTCACTTCAGCAAATGTAAAAATACCACTTTTCTGTGTTTTCCAACCCACTTCTCGATCGACTGTACGAAATATAAAACCATTCACATTATAAGCGTTGAACTTTATAACTTTTTTTATAGGACCTCTAGCAAGAAACTTAAAATCTTCTGAAAAGTCAGCTCGAGTATCAGTATTCATGATCTGAAAAAAAAAATAGATTTGCAAATTATATGTGTCAAAGTAATATTCGTATTTATTGCAATATTTATAAACTTACACGTCGTGCAAACCATTCTACCAGCTCTTTATTCATAGCTTTCGTTATATCTTTTTCATTTCGTGTTCGGCTTCTCATTCGTCTCTTTGTTTGTATCCTCAACTCTTCAATAAATGGATCTGCAATTTCACTATTCAGCAGCACATATCTATGTGCCTGTAATAATTCCAATTCTGTTAGTGTTGCGTATGAGGTCCTCCCAACTGATCGGCCAATAGAAGGAAATATTTTTGATTTCTGATTCATTTGAGATTGAGTTGATGTGTCGTCAACACGTCCAACTCGAGTAAATATTGTCTCAATATCATCCAAATATCTGTAACAAAAGGTGAGACACTCCTCGGCCAAATAGCCTTCAGTAATAGAGCCTTCTGGTTGAGCTTTATTTCTCACGTATGCTTTCAAATGCGCAAGATATCTGTGAAAAAAAATAATAATATTATGCATTTATTTAAATGCCAAAAAATGTTTACTTAACTGGAAACATATAAATAAAATACCTCTCAATTGGATACATCCATCGATAATGAACATGGCCTCCTAATTTAGCTTCGTCAACCAAATGCACAGTTAAATGCATCATGACAGTAAAAAACGATGGAGGGAAGATCATCTCCATTGCACAAAGGGTCAATACAAACCTCTCTTGTAGGTTGTCAAGCTGAAATGGATGTAGAGATTTCTCACATAACTGTCTGAAAAATGTGCAGAAATGGAGTACAACAGCAGTAACTTTTTTAGGTAATAATGTACGCAATGCCAATGGTAGTAACTGTTGTAACAAAACATGTGAATCGTGACTTTTCAATCCATATAACTTACGATTCTTCAAGTCAACACACCTCGAGATGTTACTCGAATACCCATCAGATACCTTCACATTCTTTAAAATTTGAAGGAACGTATCTTTATCCCTATTTTTCAATGAAAAAATGGCCGGAGCATACTTTTCATTCTCATTTGGCCAGAGATCACATTTTATGTTCATTACTTGTAAGTCTTTGCGAGCATTGAAATGATCCTTTGACTTTCCATGCTCATTAAGTAATGTGAAAATCAAATTATCACATATATTCTTCTCAATATGCATCACATCAAGATTGTGGTGCAAAGAATTAAATTCCCAATACGGAAGTTTGAAGAATATACTTTTTTTCTTCCATTGTTGTGTTCTTATTTCACTTGACGATGCACTTCTCACTTGTTTTCCGCTATCATTCAAATGATGAACCTTCCCAAATTCTGTTTTAACATTTTCAAGCTGTGTCAATATTTCAGAACCAGTTAACAACTTTGGAGGTGGTCTACGATCAATGCAACCATTAAATTTTGATTTGTTCAGCCGAAATCTATGAGATGCATCAAGAAATATTCGATGGCACAAGAAGCACCATTTACTACTGTGAGGTAGCCGTTTGGGCTCGAAATCAAAGTTACAAACGGGACAAGCCAAACCCGTATAAGTGTTCCAACTAGATAAATTCCCAAGCCCAGGGAAGTCACTAATGGTCCACATTAAAGCAGCATTCATTTTAAACATTGCTTTAGAAGAAACATCAAATGTCTCAACACCGTTGCTCCATAAATCTTGCAATTCTTCAATCAAAGGCTGCAGGTATACATCAATATCATTTCCAGGCATTTGTTTTCCAGGAGTAATCATAGAAATGATAAAAGATGTTTGTTGCATACACATCCACGGAGGCAGATTATAAGGGATCAAAACAACTGGCCAAATGCTATAACTCGTACTCAAAGTCCCAAATGGGTTGAATCCATCGGCAGCCAATCCCAACCGAACATTCCTAAGATCAGCTGAGAAATCTGGATGTAATGAATCAAATGTCTTCCACGATTGGGAATCTCGTGGATGTCTCATGAACCCATCATTGTTATTATCTACAGCATGACACTTCATGTGTTCGACGGTTTTTGATGACATGAATAATCTTTGCAATCGAGGCTTCAAAGGAAAGAAACACAAAACTTTTGCAGGTGTGTTCCTTTTCTTCTTCTCCGTGAAATTTTGTTCAGTCATACTTCCAACATCACCCTTTGACTGCCATCTAGAAGAAAAACATTTCTTACAATTCTGTCTACTTGAATCCTCTCCCCAGTAAAGCATACAATCATCGGGACACGCATGTATTTTTGTATAATTCAGACCAAGCTTGTTAACAACTTTTTTCATATCATAAAACGATTCTGCGATTTTTGCTTCAGGAAATGCATCACGAATCAATTCCAATAACATGGACATTGCCTTATTTGTAATTCCACATAGACATTTGATATGGTACAACTTCAGTAGAAATGAAAGCTTTGAATATTTCAAACACCCACTATACAACTCTTGATTTCCATCGTCAACTAAATCATGAAATTCATTTTCCTCACTGATGTTTTCCCTTACATGTGGCTCCACAGAATCAATAGGATCCAATGATATGTTACAATCTTGATCTTCTTGTGTTACAGTCTCAGAAACATCACTTGTCACGTTGCAATTTGTAGCACCCTCTTCTGGTTGTTTTGATATGTTTTGATGCTCATAGTGGTGTCTTGCAGTGCCGAATACATCATTTATGAGGTTTTGCATTTCATTTTCCATTGTCGAAGAACTTGGGACCTCATTCTGTGGATTAACATCAGTCCTCAATCTTTCTGTATTGTTTGATTCTCCATGCCAAATCCAACACAAATATTTCTCAGGGAATTGCTTCAGTATTAAATGTTCCTAAACTTCATCTCTCTTCAACCATGTTCTAAATTTACATTTAGGACATGGACATCTTATTCTCCCTTCAACGGATCGATTAGAAATTGAAAAATCTAAAAACCCATTCAAACCCTTAACATATTGAGGTGTGTTCCTCGGTAATGTGATCCAGCTTTTATCCATGTATATCACAATGTGCCTACACAAAATATACGATAGTGTAAGATTACAGAAACATAATATAATAAAGATGAACCATTGACCATAAAGTATGCATAATATAATAAAGATGATTCATTGACCACATTTACCATTTCAGACCAACTGAACAAGTCTGGTCCATAGGAGACATCGTCAACACCTCATTGTGGAGAAATAAGAATATCGGGATACACACTTATCATAACACCATCGATCACACATTTATGTTGCCTCAAAAAACACCCCATTGATATGTGATCGAAACTGATCATAATGCATTTTAAATCAAGTTAACTACATTCACTGAAACCATTTTCACAATGGGTAATATTTTTTTTATTGTTCTAGGGAAATCTAAATGGCCACATTTAAGTTTTGGGGTTCATCTTGTGATGGAAGCATGAGACATGGTGTTTGAATTTCTTGAATAAATTAGTGATAATGACCCTCCTAAGGTGGAGAGAATTATGTTAGTCATGGAAATGTGGAGAAAACTGTAGAGTGGCTGTGGAGGAATCAAGGTTCCAAATAGAAACCTATAAGGGACATGTTCGGGGGTTCTTAGGGAAGGCCAGGTGGAACTTGGATATGGTGTGTGTAGGTGATGGAGGTATACCTTAATTGAGAAGTCTTCGTGTTTGGGTAGAGGGGCGACATGCCAATAGGGGAAGTTGGGAACCAACGGAGTGAGTTAGCAGGAATGTAAAGACATAGTTGGATAAAAAGGGAATGGATGTGGTGGGCTACGGGGCACCTCAAGTTAATGTTGAAATGATAAGTTTATCCTAGTAATGTGAATGAGTTTTTAAGAAGAACCAAGTAGTCCTTGGTTGAGATATGGATGGTGAAAGTGTGACAAATCTGGGTAGTTTTGGCAGAAATAATGAATGCTAGAATTGGGTGGAGTTTTCATGGATGTTGTGAGTTGGAAAACATGTTAGGGAAGTTTTGAAGGTTGAGTTGAGGTTCTGTTGACCTCTTTTATGATGAGTGAAGTTCTCAAAACTAGAAAATTGTGGTGACGAAGTAAGTAATATAGTGTTGAGAACCATGGAAGGAAAGTAATCGATTAATGGTGTGGCTAGAGTTTCAAGTTGGATAGTCTCAGGTAGGAACCATATTGGTGTATTAGTTTTGGTGATGGGTGTTGGATCAGGTTTTGGATGGTTTAATACCTTGAGATGAAGGTTATGCTTGGTTTGTGCTTTGGATGT
The DNA here is from genome assembly GCA_963277665.1 of Viscum album. Lineage (NCBI taxonomy): Eukaryota > Viridiplantae > Streptophyta > Magnoliopsida > Santalales > Viscaceae > Viscum > Viscum album. Next base: position 1,850,762,943 of record OY728150.1, read on the forward strand.
TTGAAATGGAGTGAGGCTGTTGGGCCTTGAGTTCTGGATTGATGTAGGTCAGAGAATGTGGTTGGAATCTATGTATCCCTTCAGCGACAATGAGTTTGTGTCACCATTATAATTTTGGTAACTAGGTGAGGTGGTGCTAAGAATATTGGGCCATGAGTTGTGGAGAGGATTGGAAGAAAGTTGTTCCGATTGGCTCTCCACAGGGTAGTGTTGTTCCTTATCGATATCCTCTTGTGCGGTGGTATAGTAACATTACCTAAACCTTTAATTTTCATATGATGTTGATAATAAATTGTTGAGGTGGATGCGTCCTCAAAGATAATTGGGTTTTAATTGTGGTTCATGGTTGGGGAAAATATTTTCAGGTAGGACCTTTTCCTTAGTCCGAGTGTTGTTATAACATGGTTGAGGTCAAGGAGTATATTAGAATATGGAAGTTTATAGGTGGGTCCGTGGAACTGAAATTGCCCTTAGGGGTGCTGTGATGCTTGGGAAGTTTGGATATGTGATGATATGTTATAAGGTGGGGAGGTTTTAAGATCCCAACCCTTATCCATGTGATATGATGAAAAAAATTACACCATGTAACCATAAATATCACACACCCTACTAACATGGATACCCATGACTTCTATGAGGAACCTTTCCGTTACATACATTATATAAAAAAGGACCTGAAAACACCCAATGGTCAGTGTATGGTGTGAGAAAATGAATATTAGAAATATTACACCATGTTTTTCATAAGGATACATTAGAAAAATAAAACAATTATTCTTATTAAGGGAAAATAAAATAATAAAAAATATATATATATATATATATATTAAAAAATGGTAATTCACCCTTTTAGAATATATTAAAAAGAATAATCAAATTGATACATCATATTCCATTTAAAATAAATGTGATTAAACCATTTCATAATGTATTTATAAATAACCTCTTTGAAAAGGAAAACAATAGAAAATACTCCTATGGTATATTAGGTATAAGTTATCTAAGATCCTTTTAAATCTATGGTCAAATGACTATTTACATACATATCCCTAAAATATGTTCCCTTAAATGAGGTAATCACCCTGATAAGTGAATCCACTATGGAAACAATATTTAGTCATATTTTTAGTGTAAATCATTGATAGGTAGCCAGAATTCATCCTAGAATTATTTTCTTATTATATCCCTTACTATGTACCACATGATCCCATCTATCGTAGCCCATATTGGAAGGATTTCATTTATTAATTTTCCCACACACAAAGGATTTCAATTTCACTAATGACCCATAAATGTAGGATTTAAATTAAAAATTCAAACTATTTGGAGGGAATATCACACATCAATAATCAAACTACTTAATTTCAAATAAAACATGATTCAAAATCCATTTTCAAAATCAATTCCAAATTAATAAATCATTTAATCAAATAATTCAAAAAACAAACCATTATAAGAATCATAAATCAATCTATTAATCAACTTATATAATCCAAAAAAATGATATAGCAAGTATGGATTATAAAATAAAAGATATCTTTAAATCCTACTACCTAAAACACATATTTTTTTAAAAATGAATGAAATAAATACCAATAGGATCAAAAACTAAAATAAATCCATTAACCAATAGACCCATATAATGAATCTTAGATTCAATTAGAAACAAATCATCAAGATGGATGTGATAATAGAGAAAACTCACTTTGGGGCCGAGGTCGAAGTGAGAAAGGTCGTCGGGAGAAGGGGGTCGTGGGTTTCCGGTCGCAGGAACTGCCGGAGGAGGTCGCGGGGTCGCCGGAGCAGGTCGCGGGGTTGCCGGAGGAGGTCGCGGGATCGCCGGGGGGTCGCGGGGGGCTGCGGGCGAGTGTTGCAGCACGCGGGGTCGGGGGAAACGGGGGTCGGGGTAGGGAAGGGTCGGGGTTTTTAAAAAAAACAAAGGTTTAGCGGCGGTTTATTAAAAACCGCCGCGAAATGTATTTTGGAAAACGTTTAGCGGCGGTTTTGTGAACCGCCGCTAAACACTGTTTATTTTGTAGTGTGTCTAGCACTAAATTACCTCAATTGTGGATAACTTTTGGGGAGGAACTGCATGTCCAAGTCCCAAAATCTAATCTGTCTAGAACTCCATGTCTAAAACCACACAAATATCATAAATTTAGTAATTCATTAATTCACTAAAAGTTTCAAAATTATTATTTACTAATCTAATGATTATTTAAACATTTAAAAGTGAATGAGTTAATTCAACCATTAACTAAGAAAAGAATCCATAAATTAATTCCTCAATTAATTAATCAATAAATACAATTCTCATTCCATTAATATTTCATCACAATTAATTATCTATACCAGATATCAAGTGCTCATAATTAGTTCATACAATTAATTATCTTTGATAAATATTATTGTGCATAATTAATTATCAAAATTAATTTTCTTTGGTTATTATCCTGAAATATATTTAATTCTCAAAATTAATTATCATACATAGCCAATAACAATCATAATTAATTCCCACCAAATAATTACCTTTTCACAATCAATTAAATATCCTAATTTCCAAATCACACCCCATAACAAATATCCCAAAATATCTATTTGGAAAAAACCCTTCAATTGTTCCATGACTCAATTAACAATTAACCAATGAGGAAACTCAATTAAATTAGACATTCCTAATTACTCCAATTCTAGAAATCATGTATCATGGGAATCTAGAAAATAATAAATTAACATTGACATATCATAAATCGTGACAATTGGAGTTCTATTTAAATGACTACATTGGTTTATCAATGGATGTTAGTCTAAAAGAAATTCCTAATATCCGAGCGGTGCGATGATGTCGATCAAGCTCAGGATCTAATTCCCTAAATCCAAAATTAAGATCACAGGCCTCAAGATCATTCAAATATAGATATATATCCACAATAATATATCTTGATCTCAAATCATATGATTATATCTATGAAAACATGGGAGATCTCCCATGAAAAAATCTATAAAAGATAAGATAAATAATGGTAGAACCATCCGGATGAAATACACATATCGGGAGGAGAAAGGATCTTCAAACTGAGATTTCAATCTCAAAGACTAGTGTTTAGATCAACTTTGAATCCCTCCAAAATTATTTGGGAACACCTAAAGATTTTCATGCCTGAGCATAGATCTAATTAGAGAGGTTTCAGTGTTTTGGGTGGTTTTAAAACTAATTTTCTTAAAAAATTGTTCCCCACCCATGGTTTCACCTAGGAGTCTGCATGGTTAGGCCAAATTGTGTGGAAACCATGTGGTCTCCCACTACCTTCTTGGATTTACAGAACATGGTTAGGTAAAACATGCTCCAACCATGTTGACTTCCACTTTACACATGGTTAGAATTCACACGGTTTGGCTAAACTGGGTGGAAACCATGCACAACCCTCTGTCTTCCCAATTCCATAAAAACATCACCCAAACATAACCTAGGTCATACCCCAACCTAAAGGTACTAAATAAACAACAAAAAGTACCTAAAAACTCACATGATTTTTCTCTATAAAATGTTGGGATCTTACATTTTCTTTCTAGAACCGATGTACATCAGGGTAACAACCCCGAAAATAATGTATTAAGCTAGAATATATTAGGCACTAGTGCATGACAATAGGACTTTCTAAATAACTATTTTAGTCTCCTGTGGGATAATATTTTGGAATTCACAAACTATTCAACATCAACCATAATGGATTTGAATATATGTGTTTGTGAATAACCTAGGACAAACCTATTCTGTCATCGTTTAAGAACGCTTCCGAAATATAGAAATATAATTAGTGTTTTCATGATTATATGGTTTCCCACTATGATGATTATGTCTTATTCTATGTTTTTGGGTTTTATTCAATGGGTGGAATCTAAAGGAACCATGTTAATACCTGGTGAGATAGAAAATGAAATGATTAAACTCTTGGGGATCCATATGCTATAAGGGCTCAAATGAAATAACTCATTCATATTCACACATAGATGTATGAACCTATAAATCATGTCTAACTTTGAAATGAGAAAATGAGGGAACATCATTAAATTGAGTAATTCATGAGGCAATATCCACCTTATTTTAGTATATCTTTGGATCTAGTAGCTTCTAAAAAATAGATCGATACCACCAAAAATTAGTTTTTCATTCACTAATGTTCATAAAATGACCAATTGATTCTTTTCATTCATTTATAAGGTGAACCAAACCAATGACAGACAATAATAATGAATACATGGGAAAACGATAAAATTTAATCCATGGATTTGAATGATATTATGAACTAATTCTTTAATAAGTACATTCATTATATTCCTCATTCAAAAATATAGACGGTGTACCTCATGTTAAATCAATGGGATGAGGAATCATTTGGTACCAATGAATTTATTTGTAAAATACAAGTGAGGTAATCTTCTAGAATTATCGTTGAACCTAAATGTATGGTGGACCAATTCTTGATTGACTTAAAGACGTGTTTCATATTGAAATAATCTATAATATACATTAATAGGTTTGAATATATTACATATTTAGAAATCGACGTTGAAATGAAGATCACTTTTATGGGTCAGTCTTATAGATATGACAATAAAATAAAGATGGGGTTCAAAGGAAAATATAATAAACATGCAAAGAAGAAGATGAGATTTACATTATGCTCTATCTATGGTAAGAATCATTTTGAAAATTGTCTCAAAGGGTCTAATAAATGTTTTAAGTGTAGATGGAAATGTTATGGGGAATTTTATTTCCAAATTGTTGGTAAAATGTTAGATAAAAATAAAGATGGAGAAAAAGATGCATAGAATATATCTCCCCCACTTTAGTAATTCAAGTATAATGGGAAGGAGGATAATACTGAACAATGACGAAACATGAAAGTTAATGATGAAGATCAATTTCAATAAGCTATTATTCCTAGGGAAAAGGGGAAATCTCAGGAAATCACTATTTCTGAAGAGGAGTGTGGTAATAGTGAGGAGAATGGTACACTTACCATCAACTTTTGGACTACTAAGGTCTTATTTAATTGTATATCTACTGAATTAATCATTTCTGATTAATTTTCTTCAGGTATTATGATTCCACACAAATTATTATATGTGGAATTTGTAGTGAAGACCCCTAATTGTATGATTACATCATCTCATGTCTAGGATTTCCCTTTGGTTGTTTTTTTTGGGGAATATGTCTGCGAAAAATATTTTCAATTTTCCATTGGGTAAATTTGATGTCATATTATGCATGAAAATTTATTTTCTATATAAATCAATCATCAATTTTATATGAAGGGTAGTTTAGTTTGATATTTAAAACCAAAATATTATCATCTTTCAATGTGACAATATTTATAAACATCATATAGAGATTATATCCATTATATGGGTCTTAATTCCCATTCAAAATAGTTTTCAATCTCACATAGTTGGGGAGAAACTTAACAATGATGATATGCATATTGTTTTGGAAATTTTTTATGTCTATCCTGAATATTTTCATACTCATCCCTCAAATGGGAAGCTAAGTTCCAAGAGAACTGACACATGGTTACATACCAATTTCAATGTCTCCATATAGGTTATCCTCGAATATGTTTTAGAAATTAATGAAGAAACTCCAAGAAAACCTTGAGAAGGAAATAATTCAGAAAAGTGTGACAACTTGGTTTTCACATGTACTTTTTTTCAGAAAGAATAATTGACCAATGATACTATCTATATGTTATCAAGAGTTGAATAAGGTTATGATTATGTAGAAGAATCATATTCCCTATATGTAAGACATATTTGATCAACTACACCGATCTAAATACATTTCCATGAATTAAATTGGTTTTGGATATCATCATTTGAGGTTCAAGAAGGAGGATATACAAAGGTGGCATTTTGTACAAGGTATATACCCTAAAAATATAGATTGATTCCATTTTTTATTACAAATTCCATTTCATTCATCAGGGATTTTTTGAATAGTGACTTTGTGTAATACCTTGGATAGTTTGTGGTATTTTTATAGATAATATTATTATCTATTAAAATAGTGAAGAAGTGTATCAATAACACTAGAGAATTTCTCTAAAGATCCCATGTAAAGAAAATATATTAAAAATTTATAAATGGTGAATTTTGGTTCCATATTTTTTTAATTTTTTTTCATATAATCTCAAGATATGGTAGAGAAGTTGATACAAAAATGATTAAGGCTATTGAATGTGGGACTTGGAAGAACCCAAATCTTCGTTTCAAGTATGTTTTTCCGTTTCTGGTCGTTTTTTATAAAAAGAAGAAAATCTGGAAATTTTCTAAGTACACGCCGTGTACATTATGAGTACATGCCATGTACTTTTCTCTCATGTGAGGTAGTGTGCTATCAGTGTCCGAGCCACACACACGGTGTGTAGATGTGACGTGGAGCCCGCTTAATGCGGTGTACGAAAAGGGCGAGTACACACTGTTTTCTCATGAAGTACATGTCATGTACTTTTCTTTTTTTTCATTAATCGGACTGGGGTATCGTCTTAAACTATTTTCATCTTCCTCTCTGCCTAATTACGTCCAGGGCATCCGTGGAGGCCGAATATTCTCTAAGCCACCGATCCGACACCGGTTATCTGAATCGAACGATGTTGGTTGCAATAGAATCGCAGCAGTTATTTCTTGGTTCTTCTTTGTCCATGTTTCCTGATTCCTTCTCTTGTGAGAGTGATATGAGGTTGAACATTTTAGAAGTTTTTTCATATCTTCTACATTATAGGATGACTCACCGGCTGAGGTTTAAGTATATAGATCTCCTAGGATTGAGGTAGGTGGTTTGTTTCCCTACGTTGAATGTCTTTGAGTTTTTGGTGCAAAAGTGCCGAATACCCGTGTATTGGGTATCTTAGGTTAGGGTTTTGATCAAGTATTGTTATCTGCCTTATATTCCATGTATTCTTGAGGTTATTAGATGATTTATAATTTCTTTTTAGCATGTTTGAGGATCACCCCATGGTTGTTCCCCCTATTTTGGTTGTTTATCGCCGTTTGGCTTAGGTTGCCTGTGAGGCATATCTTGTTGCATTGTTTGGCTTCCTTGATATAATTTATTGCATGTATTTTCTGCTATTTATATGATTTTGATGCATTTTAGCTATTAGACAAGTAGTTTTTTGAGATTACTTTGGGCTGCTAAAAGTCGATTATGCACAACTACACTACTCCGGGCTGTGGAAACCTGATGTGGTAGACTAAAGAGGGAATTGCCGATTAAGGGTTTCCCTAGAGAGTTTGTTATAAAATAGAATCATTCGCATGACCTACAAGAATGGGACTTTGTGCTTCCTTAGAGTTTCCTTATTTACGTATCGAGACTATATGGAGAATTAGATGTAAGTGCTTCCTCGGATAGTCTATAGTTATTGTTGCAAGACTGTAAGGGAATTGACAGTGAGAGCTTCCCAGAGTGTCTGTGCCTTTGTATGTTTACTTGGCTAGAGGGGTCGTCCAGTGTGATCTACCCAGAGACTCACCGTGATTGTCATTTGGTTGGTTGTGACGAGTCCACCATGCCAAAGAACAAGCATGAGTTTGTACTGCTTGCTGTTAGGTAGTCTGCTGAGATACCTGTTGTGTTGCTTGCTATTCCTTGAGAATATAGAGATGTTTTCTAGATTCCTTGGTTGATAATTTAATGAGTGAATTAACTTAATAAATAAATGTGATTGGAGATGGGTATTATTGTTTACTTTAGAGTACTCTTGTTTCTCTGCTGCATTTATTTACTTTACTTTTGATATATTTCTCATTGACAGTATGGCACAAATATTCTGGTGATTGCCTACTGAGATTAGTCTCAAACCCTGTTTGGGTCCGGCTTTTCATCCAAAATATGTTATATGGTTGCAGGTGTGGATAGGTATTGTGGCCCTTCTACTTCAGGCACATGATTGCTGGTTGGAGATGGGGAGCATAGGACTAAGGTTAGGCCTGCGATGATGCTAGAGTTATTGTTTACTTTTAGTATATTTCTCTTAGTTGTATTTCAATGCGTTGTTGTGTTTTCTTCTTTCCTTAGATACTTGTACCTGCTGCATCATTTCCATCATTATTATTTTATACATTTCTTCCGTTATTTAGTTTCAGTTGTTGTATGATGTTTACTGCTTCCACTATTGACTGTTATTTCATGTATGTTGTATACCTTACTAAATGAGGGAATAGTTTCCCCAATAACATACCAAGGCCATCACTACTAGTCGGCATCCTTTGGAATTTGGGGAAATGCACTTGAGGTCATGTGGCGAACCGGGCACGGGGCACTAGTTGAGGGGCTCTGGATTTGGTTCAATACAAAGTGGTATCAGAGGAGTTTCTTTTCTTTTCTATTGACTTACTGTTTAGAGACATTAGACAGGGATAGGATGGAATAGTAAAATGGTAAATAGTTGTGCACGTGTAACATCCCAGGTAAATAAAGAATAAATCTTTTTCATATTTACTAATATTTATGAATTAAATATTAATTTTACTTTAAAGGGGTTGCTATGTTCGATAGCGTACCCGATACGCAACAAAGAGTTTCTTTGAAATCTTACGTTGCACACTAGTAGTAAGATAATATTATTTTAAATGGTAGTTAACCCATAGCCGTTGTATTGGCGGTAATGAATATAAATTACTAAAATATGATTATATATGTTTGTTAAATGTTTTTACATTTATCCAATAATGGATAAAGTCTTAAAATAAGAAAAGAATTTAATTTTAAGCATAGATACTCTAATATTCACAAAAGGTCGACTTATCGCCTTTTGATGGCGAACCATCTATAAATATAGTTTTGGTCACTCTTATAAATTATATTGGACCAAATAAAATTCTTCTTTAGAATTAGGACATCAAAATTTACTTTGTGTAAATTTTTGGTATTTTTCCGATAAAGTTCATTTTTAATGAATAGTGAAAACTGTTGTATTTTAATTCAAAACCTCTTTTTAATCTAATTTATTTATATGATTAGATAATCTTTTGAATTGGTTTTAAAGTGAAATTAGAATATATTTTTACCATTTAATCCAATAGTGGTCATTGGAATTAATTTCACTTTGAAATTGGACTTAAACTAGTGTCAATCATGTGATACTTATTGTTTCATAAAAACACGCAATTTTCTATGTCAACGGGAATTTATTATTAAATTAATTAACGCAAATTATATGTTTTGAATTTTGTAAAATATAAATCATTTTTGAATTTGGAATATCAAATATCGATTAGGGTGAATTTTTGGTATTTTTCTGAAAAACTTCAATTTTTGATGAATAGTGAAACGACTAAGTGGTACTTAAAAAACGGATTTTTCGTTTAAATGAAATTTTACCACTTCTGTGTTTTGAATTTCAAAAATCTGACATACATGGTTGTCATTAAGAATTAAAATGTGGTTCAATGGCATTAAAATAATTTTTTTGGTGAATAGTAACTTTTATGTTTATTAATCGCGATTAGAGGTAATTAGTGTAGTTTAAGATAAAAATAATGTTTTAATAATATGAAATGACATTGACACATTTCCTAACCTTATTGGATGTGTCATGGACGACCAATAAAATCCTTGGGTCATATTGGGGTCCCCATGGAGCCACTTTGGTAGGAAAATGACATTAATATATTTTTATTTAAAGTTAAAATAAAAATGTCACAAACATGAGTTGTTTTACTAAACCAATTTTTAAATGGGGTTATACAAGTCAGATTTTTGACTATAAATTTTAATCAGAAAGATAAAAACATTTACTACATAATGATATATTTTTTATAAATTTTAGATATTAAATAAATTAAATTATTTATGACACCATGATGATGCAACGATTACCTCATTATTTAACGATTTAAATAGATTGAAAAAAGAATGTAAAATCTAAGACCTAAACTTGTAAAAAATATATTGGATTGGTATATTTAGAAACCTTATCACCTTATCCTAGAATTATATCAATGTGGGACCCTTTAAATCCGAAACTCATTTTAGAATAAAGTAACATTTCTTTACTTTCCAAGAGTTCCCCTCCTCTCCTCTTATAAAAGGCCCCCACCTCTACCTCCTTACCCACACTTCCAAAGCCTTTGGCTCGGCCAAACCCTGCCGATTTTATCTCTCCACATCCCTCTCTTACTCCTTGAAGCCTCACTTCGGGATGAAGTCTTCCCAAGGAATCCTTTGAGCTCAAATCAAAAAGAGTTATCTGATTTAAAGGTAGTGTCTTCTCTTGTGTTCTTATGTTTTATTTTTCTTCTCCAACCCCCTAAAATCTTTTAATTCATTTATTTTGTAAAATAGCCAGTATCCTAAATATACTAGTATGTTTTTATAAGTATTATTCGAGCTACACTTACAGACACCTACATCTAATGGTTAAATAACATACTGTTTCTATGGATGGTGAATTTCTGCCTCATGAAACGATGATTGTTCAATATTCTTCCAACAACTTAAAAGGTGGCCATTATGATGTCAATATATTTATATATGATATATAATATGTTTATGTCTTCCTTAATCTTATGTATTTTTCATTTATGGAATACCATTATGGCTTCCATTATGGGTATACGCGATATCTTCATTTTAGGAAGTGCAGACTACCGCCCCCTCAAAGTGATTTGATTCGTTAATGCCATATATGGGACATATAAAGTATGGATTTAAAGTTATTATATATGATATATGTTACATATAAATTATTAATATAATTATGGAATTAAAATATACATACCTATCATTTAGTTTTAATTACATTAATATGACATAGAAATGAAAGTAGCGTTCATGCGTACGTACGGATTACCGTCTCCATGAACAGTGCATTTAATTTATTACCTCTAAATGATTATGTAATATTATAAATACATGTATATTCTGGATATATATTATATATGTGATATCCAAATCATTAATATCATTCTGGATATAATGAACCTTTGACCACACGAACAACATGTAATTGTAAGAAGTCCACTTTCGACTTAAGAACCAAATATCGACAAAACAAACATTATTAACTTAAATGATTAAATAATGTTTATAACATTGAAATAATTGATATAAAAGGAATATTAAGCTTGAAAGAGGTTCTTAAGAAAGTAGAAATTAACACTAGTTTATTATTTAGGAGATTAAAGAGCAATCGAGTCGCGTCAGACACGAGGTAAGGGACTTCGTCTCAATCTCCTTTCATTGAGGCATATTTTGTTTTATACAAAACATTCATTTATATGGTGTATAAACCCCTTTTAAATTTACATTTATACAAAAGGAATCTTTTTCAACAAAGCATTTTACTAAACGACAAAAAGGAATGTTTCTTTTAACATACGCGGTGACAACGACATTTTCCGCCGCCGCGAGTATTATTTGGTCTTTGGCTTCCTCAACAAGCCGTAATGTTTTTAAAATGAAATAAATACCATATACTCTTCTATTTATTTTTGTATTGAAAATGGTTTTTATAATGGATTTGTTTTTCAATATATTTATGTGATATATTGTGATCAAAGCGTGGAAATTTTTTCATTCCATTATATTTGTTTTATGTCTTATGATTTTATAATGGTACTTGGACATTTGACGGGTGGTTACATGATAAAACATATGACGGGTGGTGCCGTGAATACCCGGACGGGTGGTTACCTTACAACCTCCAATGCATTGGGTATGGAAGTCGGCTGTATGTTTATTCCATTAAGTGATATGCATGGAAGTCGACCGTATGGTTATTCCACTTATGTATGTTTAAGTCCTAAGTTACCTTTATATGTTATGTGACCTTTATATGTGTTTTATGGTAACCTTTTGGTTACAAAAGGGTAAGTAATGATATTTTATTTCAATGAAGAGTATTTACTACTTCATAATGGTGAAAATTATTACTTTGATAAAGTATACATGGTTTACTTGTTCCTTTAAAAAACTAACAGTTTTCATTCATTGTGTATCCCTTACTAAGATTTTTATGCTCACCCCAAGTTTTTTTTTTGAAATGTTTTTCACAGGACATAATGTGGAATAGGGTCAAGTATGGGATCAAGGGAAAGTCATGTTATCTAAAACATGTAACTAGAAATGTTTCCTTTTAAGAGTTTTTATTTTATGGAAACTTAGTAGAGGTTTCTACATTGTAATCTATTGAGATGTAACAGTTATGTCCTAATTCTCTAAAACTCTAAACCGTGAAAAGATACTCAATGTTAATTATTCATTTAATCCAATATTAAGTAATGTTTAAGGCAGGGGCCTTATAGTTGGTATCAGAGGTAGGTTTAGAAAACTCTAGGAGTTATAAAATTGTTAAATTATAAATTAATTTATGGTATGATTGAAATGATATATCATTTAAAGATTACCATGTTACTTCACCTAAGATATTTATGTGTTAAGAATGGTTTTTCATAGAGGAAACAGAATAGCATTTCTGGGAAGGCATACATAGGGAAATGACCTTTCAAATCAGTATCACGAGATGGTCAGAATCAAAACTAAATAGTTTGTTGTAGTGATGGCTCAGTTGAATCATGTGAAAAATGTTTGTTGTTTTTATTGATGATATTTTGGTGTTTTCTAAAAGTAAAGAGGAGAATGAAAGTCATTTAAGGGTTATTTTTCAATCCTTAAAAGAAAATAAATTGTATGGTAAATTTATCAAGTATGAGTTTCAGTTGCTACAGATTTCTTTCCTTGGTTCATTTGTTTCTAACGATGGCATAACTGTTGATCCTGCTAAAACAAAAGTTGTTAAAGAATGGTCAAGACCCACAAATGAATCCGAGATCCGTAGTTTCCTTGGATTGGAAGGTTACTACCGATGGTTTGTTCAAAAATATTCACAGTTATCTAGTCCAATGACTAAGTTAACTCGTAAGGGTGTTAAGTTTATCTGGACAAAAGAATGTGATGATTGTTTTCAAGAGTTGAAAAGAAGATTGGTGAATGCTCCAGTTTTGCAACTTCCTTCCAGGAATGGTGAGTTTGTTATCTACAGTGATGATTCATTGAAATGAATTATTTGTGTCCTTATGCAGAATGATTAGGTAATTGCATATGCTTCACGTCAGTTGAAAACTCATGAGGTAAATTACCCTACACATGATTTGGAATTAGCTATTGTTGTTTTTGCTTCAAAATTTTGGAGGCATAATTTGTATGGAGTAAAGTGTGAAATATATACCAATAAAAGATGTTTAAAGTATATATTCACCCAGAAAAAGTTGAACATGAGATAGAGGAGATGACTGGAATTAATCAAGGATTATGATTGTACAATTCATTACCATCCGGGAAAAGAAAATAAAGTAGCTGATGCTTTGAGTCGAAAGAGTAATGCTTCGTTAAAAATATTTTGTTTGGAATGTGATCCCTTGGTTAAGGATTAGATGAACTTTGGAATAGAAGTTGTTGGTGCTAGATGTCCTTCTGTTTTGTTTCGGGTATCACTAAAATATTCTCTATCAGACAGAATCAAGCAAGAACAAGAGCAAGACAATGAGTTGCAGAAAAAGGTAGATCTAGTTCAGAAGGGTAAGTTGCCTGAATTCAACATTGATAATGATTGTGTTTTGAGGTTTGGGAAGAGATTATGTGTGCCTTGTGATTTACATTTGAAAAATGAGATGTTATGTGAGGCTCATAGTTCCCCATTTTCAGTTCATCCTGGCAGTACTAAGATGTACAGAGATCTGCAGGAGTATTACTGGTGGGATTGAATGAAAAGAGATATCGCTGATTTTACTGTGAAGTGTTTAACTTGTCTGTAGGTTAAAGCAGAGTGGCAGTTACCAAAAGGGATGCTTCATCCACTACCAGTGCCAGAGTGGAAATGGGAAAATATATCCATGGACTTTGTTGTGGGATTACTGAAGATATCTACAGGTAATAATGAAATCTGGGTTATTGTTGATCGATTGACTAAACCTGCTCATTTCCTTCCTATTCGAGATACATTATCTCTAGATCAACTTTGTCCATTGTATCTTAAAGAGATAGTCAGGTTGCATGGAGTTCCCCTCTCCATTGTATTTGATCGTGATCCCAGGTTTACATCTAACTTTTGGAAAGGCCTTTAGAAGTCATTGGGTACTGAATTAAATTTTAGTACAGCTTTTCATCCTCAATCAGATGGGTAGTCAGAACAAAAATTCCAGACTTTGGAGGATATTATACGTGCTTGTTCGATGGATTATTGGGGAAGTTGGGACCAACATCATTATTTGGTTGAGTTTTCTTATAATAACAGTTTTCATTCTAGTATACAGATGGCACCATTTGAGGCATTATATGGGAAGCGGTGTTGAACTCCATATTTTTGTGATTAAGTGGGTGGAAGGAAGCTGATGGGACCAAAATTGGTAGAAGAGATGGCAGAAAAAGTTCAGTTGATTCAGAAACACATGATAATAGCTTAGAGCAGACAGAAAAGTTATGCGGATAACTGGAAGAGGGGTCTATCTGTCGAGGTTGGTGATCATGTTTTTCTAAAAGTTTCACTGTGGAAAAGTGTGATGTGATTTGGTAAGAAAGGAAAGCTGAGTCCAAGGATCATTGGACCATATGAAATTCTAGAGAGAGTTAGATTAGTTGCATAGAGAGTGGCTTTACCTCTGAGGTTATCTCAGACACACAATGTTTTTCATTTTTCGATGTTGAGAAACTATATTCCAGATTCATCTTATGTTTTGAGCCAAGAGGTAGTTCAGTTGGAAGAGAATCTCTCTTACGATGAACAACCAGTCCAGATTCTTGACCGAAGAGAACAAGTGTAGTGAAATAAGGTAATTCTCCAGGTAAAGGTTTTTTGGAAAACCCACAAGAGTGAAGAGGCAACATGGGAATTTGAAAATGCTATTAGGGATAAATACCCCCACTTATTTTGATAAGTGAATAAAATAGCGAGGACGCAATTCCCAAAATGGGGGGAAGGATGTAACATCCCATGTAAATAAAGAATAAATCATTTTCATATTTATTAATATTTATGAATTAAATATTAATTTTACTTTAAAGGGGTTTCTGTGTTCGATAGCATACCTGATACGCAACAAAGAGTTTCTTTGAAATCTTACGTTGCACACATGTAGTAAGATGATATTATTTTAAATGGTAGTTAACCCGTAGCTGTTGTATTTGCGGGAATGAATAGAAATAACTAAAATATGATTATATATGTTTGTTAAATGTTTTTACATTTATCCATTAATGGTTAAAGGCTTAAAATAAGAAAAGAATTAAATTTTAGGCATAGATACTCTAATATTCACAAAAGGTCGACTTCTCACCTTTTGATGGCGAACCGTCTATAAATATAGTTTGGTCACTCTTATACATTCAATTGGACAAAATAAAATTATTCTTATAATCGGGACATCAAAATTTACTTTGTTTAAATTTTTGGTATTTTTCCGATAAAGTTATTTTTTTATGAATAGTGAAAAATGTTGTATTTTAATTCAAAAATGCTTTTTAATCTAATTTATTTATATGATTAGATTATATTTTTAATTGGTTTTAAATTGAAATTAGAATATATTTTTACCATTTAATCCAATAGTGGTCGTTGGAATTAATTTCTCTTTGAAATTGGACTTAAACAAGTGTCAATCTTTGGATACTTATTATTTCATAAAAACACGCTATTTGCTCTGACAGCAGGAATTAATTATTTAATTAATTAATGAAACTTATATGTTTTGAATTTTGTAAAAATAGACATCATTTTTGAATTCGGAATATCAAATATAGCTTAGGGTGAAGTTTTGGTATTTTTCTGAAAAACTTCAATTTTTGATGAATAGTGATACCACTAAGTGGTACTTAAAAAAACTGATTTTTCGTTTAAATGAAATTTTACCACTTCTGTGTTTTGAATTTAAAAAATCCGACATACATGGTTTTAATTAAGGAGTAAAATTTGGTTCAATGGGATTAAAATAATTTTTTGGTGAATAGTATCTTTTATGTTTATTAATCGCGATTAGAGGTAATTAGTGTAGTTTAAGGTAAAAATAATGTTTTAATAATAAAAAATGACCTTGACACATGTCCTACTCTTATTGGATGTGTCATTTCGACCAAGAAAATCCATGGGTCAACATGGGGACCCCATTGTGCCACTTTGGTAAGAAAATGACATTAATATTTTTTTATTTAAAGTTAAAATAAAACTGTCACAAACATGAGTTGTTTTACTAAAACAATTTTTAAATGGGGTTATACAAGTCATATTTTTGACTATAAATATTAATTAGAATGATAAAAATATTTCCTACATCATGGTATTTTGTTTTAATTTTTATACATTAAATAAATTAAATTATTTTTGACACCATGATGATGCATTGATTACCTCATTATTTAACGATTTAAGTAAAATGAAAAGATAATGTACAATCTAAGACCTAAAATTATGAAAAACTTATTGTATGGGTATATTTAGAACCCTTATCACCTTATCCTAGAATTATATACATGTGGGACATTTTAAATTCGAAAATAATTTTAAAATAAAGTAACATTTATTTACTTTCTGAGAGTGCCCCTCCTCTCCTCTTATAAAAGGCCCCCACCTCTACCTCCTTACCCACACATCCAAAGCCTTTGGCTCAGACAAACCCTGACCATTTTGTCTCTACACATAAATCTCTTACACTTTTAAGCCTCAATTTGGGAATAAGTCTTCCCAAGGAAGCCTTTGAGCTCAAATCAAAAAGAGTTACCCGATTTAAAGGTAGTGTCTTCTCTTTTGTTCTTATGTTTTATTTTGCTTCTCCAACCCCTAACCTATTTTTATTCATTTATTTTGTAAAAACTCCAGTATCTTCAATATACTATGATGTTTTTATAAGAATAATTCTAGATACACTTACACACACCTACATCTAATGGTTTAAGAACATTCTGTTTCCGTGGATGGTGAATTTCTACCTAACGAAACGACAATTGTTCAATATTCTTCCAACACCTTCAAAGGTGGCCAGTAAGACATAACTATATTTATATATGATATATAATATGTTTATGTCTTCCTTAAGATTCTGTATTTTTCATTTATTTCATACCTTTATGGCTTCAATTATTGGTATACACGATATCTTCATTTTAGGAAGTGCAGACTACTGCCCCCTCAAAGTGATTTGAATCGTTAATGCCATATGTGGGACATATAAAGGATGGATTTAAAGTTATTATATATGATGTATATTAAATATAAATGATGAATATAATTTTTGAATTAAAATATACGTACCTATTATTTAGTTTTAAATTCATTAATATGCCATAGAAATGAAAGTAGCGTTCATGCGTACGTACGACTTACCGTCTCCATGAACGGTGCATTTCATTTCTTACCTCTAAATGATTATGTAATATTATAAATACATGTATATGTTGGATATATATGATATATATGATATCCAAATCATGAATATCATTCTGGATATAATGAACCTTTGACCACACGAACAACATGTAATTGTAAGAAGTCCACTTTCGACTTAAGAACCAAATATCGACAAAACAAACATTATTAACTTAAATGATTACATAATGTTTATAACATGGAAATAATTGATATATAGGGAATAGTAATCTTGAAAAGGGTTCTTAAGCAAGTAGAAATTAACACTAGTTTATTATTCAGGAGATTAAAGGTCAATCGAGTCACGTCGAACACGAGGTAAGGGACTTCATCTCAATCTCCTTTCATTGAGGCATATTTCGTTTTATACACAACATTCTCTTATACGGTGTATAAACCACTTTGACTTTTACTTTTATACAAAAAGTATCTTTTTCTACGAATCATTTTACTAAACGAAAAAAAGTATTGTTTCTTTTAACATACGCGGTGACAACGACCTTTTCCGCCGCCTTGAGTATTATTTGGTCTTTGTCTTCCTCAAAAAGCCGTAATGTTTTTACAATAAAATAAATACCATATACTCTTTTATGTATTTTGGTATTTAAAATGGTTTTTATAATGGATTTGTTTTGTAAATATATTTATGTGATATATTGTGATCAATGTGTGGAAATGTTTTCTTTCAATTATATTTGTTTTATGTCTTATGATTTTATAATGGTACTTGTAAATTTGACCGGTGGTTACGTGATAAACCATATGACGGGTGGTACCGTGAATACCAGGATGGGTGGTTACGTTACAACCTCCAATGCATTGGGTTTGGAAGTCGGCTGTATGGCTATTCCATTAAGTGATATGTGTGGAAGTCGACCGTATGGTTATTCCACTTAAGTATGTTTATGTCCCAAGTTACCTTTATATGTTATGTGATCTTTATATGGGTTTTATGGTAACCTTTTGGTTACAAAAGGGAATTAATGATATTTTATTTCAGTGAAGAGTTTTTACTACTTCATAAAGGTGAAAAGTATTACTTTGATAATTTATACATGGTTTACTTGTTGTTTTAAAAAACTAACAGTTTTCACTCATTGTGTATCCCTTACATAGATTTTTATGCTCACCCCAAGTTTTTTTTGAAATATTTTTCACATGACTTAATTTGGAATAGGGTCAAGGATGGGATCAAGGGAAAGTCATGATATCTAAAACATGGAACTAGACATGTTTTCTTTTAAGAGTTTTTATTTTATGGAAACTTAGTAGAAATTTATACTTTGTAATCTTTTGACATGTAATAGTTATGTTCTAATTCTCTAAAACTATAAACTGAGATTAGATCCTCAATGTGAATTATTCATTTAATTCAATATAAATAAGGTTTAAGGCTGGAGCCTTATAGCCCGAGCATTCTAGAACCCACGTACAGGGACAAAGCCAGATTACCGCGAATATTGGAATTTTAATGTTTTTTAAAATGTTACATTTTAATTGATTTTGTCGTTGGGTGGTGCACTTGTTTTGTGCTATTACTATTTTTATGATTGTAGTTCTATTTTGCTGCAACCTGATGAGATGGGGGTATGCCATATCATGCATAATATAAGAACTCGTTAGAAAATCAAATGTCATGCATTCTTCCATGCTATCGAGATTGCATTATAATTTTCATGCTGTTGTGATATAATTTGTGATAGACGATGCATGCTGTTGTGATAACTACTATGATAAAATACCTGCTATGTTGATACTATATCATTTAATTAGAGAATCTTAATCATGGACGCCAAACATTGGTCTTAGAGGTGTTATGGTCCCTCAAGGATCATAATTTGGGGGATTATGAGTTGTTATAATTTGTAGTTGTTATATCCATTGTTATGATTCCAAGCATTTATTAGCTGGGAGTATGGGACCCCACGGATCGGAATTTGGCACCTTAACACTTGTTTTTATGTGTTTTCTGGGCTCCAATGCAGTCCTGAGGCTACTATCCAGAGGATCCCAGGATACACTCCGTGTACATCATGAATGCACACCGTGTAGTTTTTAGTCGTGTCTATGACTGTGTGGACAGGGACACGGGGTTGTGAAAGTTCCTCTAGGAACCTGTCGTATACTAGTTTACACGCATTGTAGTTGGATTTGGGTATCTGTTCGTGTCACGAACAAAACGGGATGGGGGTTTCCTTCAAGCACACGTCGTGTCCACCGGGAACACCCTGTGTAGGGTCGGTCGTGTGTCAAGCCGTGTCGCTAACAACACGGTCCAGGTAAGGCATGTCTAGTACATTTCGTGTCATCCTTCAACACACCATGTAGTTTTTTCTTAGGGGAGTCGTGTGTCCATGCTCTGTAGCTAAATACATGGGTTGGAAAATCTGCAGGGAAACACGCCATATAACATGTTGACACGCCATGTAGTTGTGGTCTGTTTACCAGTCCGTGTGGCTAACGACACAAAGAGGTAAAAAATCATAAGGACACACCGTGAAAGAGGACAAACACGCCGTGTAGTTTCCTGCTGGGATAGTCCAAGTTCCTTGCCTTGTGGGAGTAATCAGGTAGGTAGAAAAAGGGGTTAGTACACGCCGTGTAGTTTGAGAACACGCTGTGTATCCAGGTGGTTTACACAGCCATGCATGGAAAAGGTACATGCCATGGGTAAACTTTTATGAAACACACAGTGTATTAGAACTACATGCCATGTAGTCATGTTT
Source organism: Viscum album (assembly GCA_963277665.1). Taxonomy (NCBI): domain Eukaryota; kingdom Viridiplantae; phylum Streptophyta; class Magnoliopsida; order Santalales; family Viscaceae; genus Viscum; species Viscum album. The sequence goes on from OY728150.1 coordinate 1,850,783,089, forward strand.
TCCCAAATATTAAAGTTTTTCTCTTCTGTTCCATTTTAATCCCTTATGTTTCAAATGTGTTTATCGTTAATGAAGGTGTGATTTTCACCTTTCAGAGATATGGCACCAAGACGTCCTCTCATTTCACGTCAGGAACTAGGCGGTGACCATATGCCTGATACGCCAGATCAGGGACTACAAGTAGTTCTACCTATCATTCTGGACATGACATTTATAGTGATTCCAGAAACTAGTGTCCACACTCAGTTCAGAGAGGGTTTCATGAGATTCAGGCAGACCTTCCAGGGAGCTTAGCATCCTGCCCTGTCTATGGATGAACTAACGCAAGTTTTTCAGCAGTAGTACCCTCCCACTTTCACAGGGGATGGAGGACCAAAGGCTACAAAGTCATGGAAAGAAGCCATGATATCCATCTTTGAGCATCTAGAGACACCTCTGGAGAGGAGAGTGAATCTCACAACTTATATGCTGCTAGATTCCGCCAAGAGATGCTGGGATGTGGTTTCGCAGACAGGGTGCCAACATGCTATGGATTAGGATGAGTTTTAGCGTACGTTCTATGACTACTTCTACCCGGCGACGCTGAGGGATGACAGAGCCAGAGAGTTCATGAACCTGCAGCAGGTTACTACCACAGTTATGGAGTATTCTTCTATCTTTACAGAGTTATAGTGTTTCAATCACATTCTTGGGAATGACGAGCTATTTTCCGCAAGGAAGTTTGTGGAAGGACTTATACCAGATATAAGGTCAGAGGTGAAAGTCTTTCAGTTTACTTCTATTACTCTGATAGTTAACCAGGAACTTATTATGGAGAGAAACCTGAGGGAGGATGGAGCTGTGGACCTAGGAGGTTCAACATCCAGGACTGATTCTCTCCAGACAGACAGCAGGAAGCGCCACCGAGAGTCTACATGAGGTGACTCGAGGAAGCAAGGTATTCATTCTGGTTGACAAGATCTTCCTTCTGGCAACCAAGGGGTGTGCTATCAGTGTGGTAAAAATGGGCATAAGAAGTCTCAGTGCCCGAGAGACCTAGTGGAGTGTCGATCATGTGGCATGATGGGTCATCTGCAGCGCTTCTTCAAGGTTCTTCTACCAGTGGCTAGTGAAGGAGGATCAGTTTCAACTCCGTGTAGAGGAGAAAGATTACCAGTTCCACTGCAGACAATGGGTTGGAGTTCTTCAGGTTGTTTAGGCTAGGGTAGAGGCTGTGGACACAATGGTTAGGCTCAGGGAGGAGCATTACATGGATCTCAGGCTGCTACATAGGGTCGCGGAACATTCCATACTTTTTTTGTAGAGCATATTCATCAGGAGCAGGATCCCGGACCTTCTGCAGTTCGAGGTACGATTTTGGTAGCCTTAGTTATATCATCAGCACTTTTCGATACATGAGTTTCTCATAGATTTATTTCTATGCACACTATGAAAATCCTTCGAATTACTGATTATACTTCTGAGGATATGATGACGCTAGACACTCCTTTTGGAATAAAAACTACTAGTGTGCATCAGTTCATAGACTTCCCCAAAGAGGTTAGTGGGTGTTGTTTTTCGTGTAACCTCTATGTTTTGGAAACAACATGCAATGATGTCATTCTTGGGATGGACTAGCTAGTTCCCTTCAAAGACTTTGTCGACTGCTATTGCTTCAGGGTGAGTTTCACATCACTAGAGGGCAGATCCTTTCTTCTCAAGGGAGAATGGGATGTCTAGGAGAGCATAGCCCGACCAAAGCATCATGGGTTGGTCAGTGTTATGGCCCAGATTAATATCTTATATTGGGATGACCAAGGGACTTCTCAGGTTAATTTTCCTCCAGTGGTTGATCGCTTTCCAGATGTCTTTCCAGAAGACTTTTCTGGTTTGACTCCGGAGTGAGTGGTTGACCTCTCTATTGATCTTGTTCCAGGAGCGGAACCGATGTCCATTCCTCCTTATAGGATGGCTAAACATGAGTTGCAGGAGCTCAAGAAGCAGTTGGAGGAGTTGCATGAAAGGGGTTTCATCCGACTGAGTACTTCTCCTTGGGGTTCGCCTGTCTTATTTTGCGAAGAAGGCAGACGACACCCTTAGGCTTTGTGTGGATTATTGGTAGTTGAACCAGTTGAAGGTAAAGAACCGATATCCATTGCCATGGATAGATGATATCTTGGATTAGATTCGAGGAGCCAGAGTGTTCTCAAATATCGACTTGAGATCCGGCTACCATCAGTTGCGTGTTAGACAATCTGATAAACCTCTTACAACCTTCCAGAGCAGGTATGGTGTATATGAGTATTTGGTTATGCCGTTCGGTCTCAAAAACGCGCCATCAGTTTTCATGGAGTTGATGAACAGAGTTTTGCATCCTTACTTGGATTCTTTCGTGGTGGTTTTTGTGGATGACATCTTGGTGTACTCTCACACTCGACACGGCCATGATACCCATATTGAGATCATTTTGAGTACACTAAGGGAGAATCAGTTATATGCTAAGCTCTCAAAGGGCCACTTTTGGAGGGATAAGGTTCACTTCCTGGGTTATTTCATCTCAGAGACAGGGGTATCAGTAGACCCAAATAAGGTGAGAGTAGTAGTCACCTGGAAGTAGCCGAAGAACATCTTCGTGGTACGGAGTTTCTTATGGTTGGATGGTTACTACAGGGGGTTTATACAAGACTTATCACACCTAGAAGAGTTGTTGATGGGCTTGACTAAGAAAGGTGTGATGCATTTTTGGTCAGAATCCTGCGATTCAGGCTTCCAAGAGCTGAAAGGGAGATTTACATCAGCACCAATTCTTGTTTTTCTAGAGTCGGGAAAGAGTTATACAGTTTTTTGTCATGCTTTTGGCATCGGGCTTGGAGTAGTGATTATGTAGAAGGATCGTGTTGTTACGTACAGATCTCGGCAATTGATGCTGCATGAGAGGAACTATCCTACACATGACCTGGAGCTACCTGCAGTTGTTCATGCTTTGTGTTGTTGGAGACATTATCTTATGGGAGATAATTTTGTGGTATATACTGACCACAAAAGCCTCAAATATATCTTCACACAGCGTGACTTGAATATGAGATAAATGAGGTGGGTTGAGTACCTACTGTATTTCGATTTCGATCTTGCTTATATGCATGGGAAAGGAAACCCTGTGGCAGTTGTATTGAGTCGAAGGACACAAATACAGGCAGTTTAGGAGGCCATCAGTGAGTGGAAGCTTATGACTCTGTTCTCTGAGATGCATTTGGAGGTGCACGACAGATAGGGGTGAGCTTTCATATCTTATTTAGTTGTTACCTCTACACTTCTCGACAGAGTTTGAATGAGGTAGTTATTAGATTCTGAAGGCCTAGTTTTATGGGAAAGAGTGTTATGAGAGGACCCTTTTCCTGGATGGACCATAGGTAAGGTTGAGATCTTGTCTTTCCAGGGACGGATACGGGTGCCATCAGTATACATGAGGAGATGATGCAAGAATTTCATTCCTCAATCTGGGCAGTTCATCCTGGCATCACCAAAATGTATCGTGATCTACACTTCCAGTATTGGTGGCCAGGTATGAAGTGAGATGTTGTTGGTTTTGTCATGAGATCTTCCACCTGTCTGTAGGTGAAGGAAGCGCACCAGTGACCAGCATGGCTTTTATAGTAGCTTCCCATTCCCGAGTGGAAGTGGAATGATGTCGCGATGGACTTCGTGATAGGGTTACCGAGATCGCCTTGAGGGAATGACACGGTATGAGTTGTCATTGACTTACTGATGAAGGTTTATCACTTCTTTCTGATTAAAGAGACCTTCGGTGTTGATGATCATAGACAGTTGTACATCCGTGATATTGTATGCTTGCATGGGGTTCTGAGTACTATCATTTTAGATTGGGATGCCCACTTCATGTTGCATTTCTGTCAAGGGCTACAGAGGGCTTTGGGTACACAGGTACTTCTGAGTACAACTTACCATCCACAGATAGATGGCCAGTCAGAGCGCATGATTTATGTGGTAGAAGACATTCTAAGAGTATTTTTCCTTGATTTTGGAGGTTCATGAGGGATACATATACCTCTATTGGTGTTTTCCTATAATAATAGTTTTCACGAAACTATTCAGATGGAAACTTATGAGGCTTTGTACGGTAGGCCGTGCTGATCACCCTTGTGTTGGCTGGAGGCAGGAAAGGCAGCTCTGCTGGGACCTCGTCTGGTTTAGAAGACCACATAATAGGTGGAGTTGATTCAGAAGAGTATGTCTACTGTACAGTCTTGGTAGAAATCTTATGTCGTTCAGTGGAGAAGACCTTTGGAGTTTAAGGTCGGGGATCAGGTTTTCCTACGTGTTACCCTGAGGTTGGGACACCTGAGGATCAAGAGACAGAGTAAGATTTCACCAAGATACGTCGGGTAGTTTGAGGATCTGGAGAGATTCGGGCTGGTTTCTTATAGGAATCAGTTTCCTCAGAGGTACCAGGCTATGCACGATGTCTTCCATGTTTCTCAGCTTCACCGCCTTTTCTCAGACACGTCTCATATTTTTCAACCAGAGGAGGTTGAGATAGAGCTGGATGCATAGTTCGAGGAGAATCCAATCAGGATTGTTGATCATAGTGAAAAGATACTCCATGGCCAATCTGTTCTTCTAGAATGGGTGCTATGGAAACACAGCCATGTACAGGAAGATACTTGGGAGAGGGAGACTAATATGCGATCACAGTGGCCAGAGTTGTTTCAGGTTTCTTCTTCGCCACCATGTTAGAGATATTTGGGGATGAATTTCTTTAAGTGGTGGAAGTTTTTAAGAACTTGGATCTTTTTTTAGGTATGTTTTTCTGTATTTAGCCATTTTTGAGAAAAAGAAGAAAATCTGGGAATTTTCTAAGTACACGTCGTGTACTTTATGAGTACACGCCGTGTACTTTTCTCACCCAAGAGGTCATGTGCTGGCCGTGTCCGGGCCACACACACAGTGTGTAGCGGTGATGTGGAGGCCGCTTAATGTGGTGAAAATAAAGGGCGAGTACACATCATGTACTCATGAAGTACACGTCGTGTACTTTTCTTTTTTATTTCATTAATCAGATCATGGTTGCATCTTAAATGTATTTTCATCTTCTTCTCCACCTAATTATTTCCAGAGTATTCGAGGAGGCTGAATATTTTTTGAGACACTGATCTGTCACCGATTATCCGAATTGAACGTCGTCATTTGCAATAGAATCACATCGTTGAGTTAATAGTTTTTCATTAGCCATGTTTCCTGATTCTTTCTATTGTGAGAGTTATCTGAGGATGAACGTTTTTGACATTTTTACAGATCTTCTCTATTATAGGCTGATTCACAGGACGAGGTTCAGGTATATCGATCTCCTTGGATCGAGGTAGCTGGTTTGTTTCCCTATGTTGAATGTCTTTGAGTTTTAGGTGAAAAACTGACGGATAACCATGTATCGGGTATCTCAGGTTAGGGTTTTGATCTAGTATTGTTATCTGCCTTAGATTTCATGTATAATTAAGGTTATTAAATGATTGAAAATTTCTTTTTACCATGTTTGAGGATCACCCCATGGGTGTTCCCCCTGTTTTGGTTGTTTATCGTCGTTTGGCTTAGGTTGCCTTTGAGGCATACCTTGTTTCATTGTTTTCCTGCCTTGATATAATTTATTGCATGTATTTCCTGCTGTTTATATGCTTTTTATTCATTGAATCTATTAGCCAAGTAGTTTTTTTAGCATAATTTGGGCTTCTAAAAGTCGATTACACGCGACTACAGTACTTAGGGCTATTTGAACCTGGTGGGGTAGACTAAAGAGGTAATTGATTATTAAGGGCTTCCCTAGAGAGTTTGTTATAAATTATAATCGTTCACAGTACCTACGTGAATGGGAATTTGTGATTCCTTTGAGTGTACGTAGTTATGTATTGAGACTATAGTGGGAATTAGATGTAATTTCTTCCCCATAGAGTCTATAATTATTGTTGCAAGACCACATGGGAATTGATGGTGAGAGCTTCCCAGAGTGTCTGTGCCATTGTATGTTTACTTGACTAGATGGGTCTGCCAGTGTGAGCCACCCATAGAGTCAATGTGATTGCCTTTTGGTTGGTTGTGACGAGTACACCATGCCAAAGAACAAGCATGAGTTTGTACTGCTTGCTGTTATGTAGTCTGCTGAGATACATGTTGTGTTGCTTACTATTCCTTGAGAATAAAGATCGTTTTGCTTGATTCCTTGGTTGATAATTTAATGAGTGAATTAAATTAATAAAAAAATGTGAATGGATATTGGTTGGATTGTTTAATTTAGAGTACTCCTGTTTATGTGCTGCATTTATTTCCTTTACTTTTTCTATAATGCTTACTGACAGTAGGGCACAAATCTTATGGTGATTTCCTACTAGGATTAGTCTCACACCTTGTTTGGGTCCTACCTTTCGACCCAAACATGTTATATGGTTGTAGGTGTGGATAGGGATTGTGGCCCTTCTACTTCAGGTAAATGATTTCTGGTTGGAGCTGGAGAGCATATGATCGAGCCTAGGCTTGCGATACTGCTGGAGTTGCTATTTACTTTTAGTACTTTGTACTCAGTTGTATTTCAGTATGTTGTTGTGTTTAATTCATTCCTTAGATACTTGTACATACTGTATCATTTTCATCATTATTATATTATACATTACTTCTTCTGTTTTGTTTCAGTTGTTATATAATGTTTTCATCTTCTGCTATTGACTGTTATTTCTTGTACCTTGTATACCTTACCAAATGGTGGAATTGTTTCCCCAATAACGTACCAAGGGCCTCACTGCTAGTCGGCAGCATCTGGCATTTGGCGAAATGCACTTGAGGTCATGTGGCGAACTGGGCATGGGGTAGCAGTTGACGGGCTCGGGATTCTGGTCGTTACAGGACTAGTTAAACCATGTTGACTAAGATCCATAGTTTTCATGGTTTTCTAGATATTATTGATGGTATATAGAAAATTTATCGGGACAATATGATCCTCTGATCATGTTAACATAGAATTGATCCATGATCCAATGGATAGATTAATGTGAAGAAATTTTCCTAGAATTGAATAGAACTGTAGTCGATGCACAAGTTCTATGATTATCCGTTATTAGAGAAGGGTTTGTGATATATAATAATGAATCCATGATGGGATATGAATGTGTCATTATACATAATAAAATTATTATAACATATTACTCATTACCATTTATGAATAATGAGAAAAAATAACCAAATCACGATTTGGAGTTAGTTGTAGTAATTTGTTCATTAACGTTATAGAAGAATTATCTTCTTACCAAAGGTGTGATATATATATATGGATAAAACTTTGAAGTATATAATCACATAGAATGAGATAAACATGCACTATAGAAGGTGGTTATAGCTGGTAAAGGATTAATATTGGAAAATAAATTACCACTGTAGGAAATAGAACAAGTTATAATATGATTTTAGTCAAAAGGATCGTATAATCTTATCCATGATAAGGATCACAAAAGATATAATATTTGCGGATTTAAAAAGCATGGGCCAAAAAATTACTATATAGTGGGAAACGTCTTTTCTTTCCCAACATAATGTTCTACCATCAATCCAATTAAATATTAACGAGGCAAAGAAGGACGATGTAGATAAGAAGAATATGATTAGATATTTTTTTGAGTTTAAAATTAATCGGGATATAATTATATGGTTCTAATTGTATATAAGATACATCCATAGGGAATTTGATGAATGAGATATTAAGGGATTCTTATACCTCTTCATTTTCTATTCATCCTTAAAATATGAATAAGTACATAGACTAGAATGAGTACCTTCTAGTGTAATGGAATAAAGAGAGATATCATAGAGTTTTTATCTCAGTATGTGGATTGGCCTAATGTTAAGTTAGAATGAAAATACATATAAGGGGATACTTTATCCATTACCCGTATTAGATTGGAAATGAAGGAACATCACTATGGATTTTTTCGTTGGACTCCCAAAAACATATAAAGAGTATAATTCAATTTTAGTGGTTGTCGATCGCCTTAATATGTTAGTACAACTTATCTTAATTATAGAAGACTTATCTATATCATAAGAATACATGATATATATTAAAGAAGTGGTGGTGTTTCATATAGTACCACATTCTATCATATTTGATCAGCATATGAGATTTACCCCATCTTTTTGGTGATGCCATCATGAATCCCTTGAAATATATTATAGTTTCACCACTTTTTACTATCCTTAGATGGATGGTGAGTATGAAATAATAATTCAAACACTATGGGATATTATTTTATCTTATTCTATGAATTTCAATATATGTTAAGATCAATACCTTACACTAGTTGAGTTCTATTAAAATGATATCTTTCAGTCAATTTTTTATCGTTATCTTTATAAAAACTTATATTGAAGGAAATGTAGAGATATAATGTTCTTGAATGATGTTGGAGAATAAAAGTTATTAGGACTGAAGATCATTGAAGAAATGGATGAGAAGGTCATAAAGATTAAACAAAAACACATGGTAGCTCAATATTGGAAGAAAATTAATGTCAAATCATCAACCAGGTCACTAATTTTATGTTAGTGAGAGGGTGATTCTATTAGTCTCTCCCTACAAAAAAGTTATATTATTCTGGACTTAGGGGAATCTACACACTAGTTATATTGGTAAAATTGAAATTTGTGATATTTTCGAGAAAATATCCTATCACTTGTATCTTGCACAAAACATATCTCAAGTCCCCAATGTGTTCCATGTTTCACTCATGAATAACTATAGTCCTGACCCTTCAAATATACTGAACCCATAGGCCATAAATATGTAGTATTTATTTAAATACAAGTAACAACTTGTTGAAATTATGGATTATATAGAAGAAGTTCTATAAGACAAGATGTATCACCTGGTCAATATTTTCTTTGGATAAAACACTAGTAAGAGGAATATACGTGGGAACCTAATGATATGGTGTGGTAGATATATCCTCATTTAGTAATATTAGAATGATGTATTTCAAGGGTAAATTCTTTTTTGTTGTTGTTTAGAATGTACTCCAAGAGATATTATGATATTTTTTGAGACTAAACTAACATTACTTAATTTCTTGTTTGGAACAATACACCTAGAAAAACATTTTATATATTTTACACTAAGTTAATCATGATCTACATGAAACATTATCTTGGCATGTGTTACATGAAATAATTAGTTTCTAAAAAAAATATTTTTTTTTTATTATTATTTTAGAGATAATTTTATAACATAGCCACTAAACATAGTAATATGAATATTAATAAATAATTTTTAAATGGAATTTTAATGCTTTTATATAAATGAAAAATATTTGAAATTAAATATATAATTTCTGGAAATGTCATTATGTTTCGAAAAATACTATTTTTTTTCAAAAGTACTACTTTTTATGTCCTTATATGAACTATAAAAAAAATTAATTTTTGACTCTTATAAAATTATAATATGATAAAATAAAAATAATTTTGGATTTTAGAATTTGAAAAATAATTATGCCTGATTTTTTGGGTATTTTATATATATTTCATTTTTTGTTGCATAGTGAATAATATAGAATTTTAATTAAAAACAGCTTATTGAAATAATTCATTTATTTATTTAAATGATATATTAATTGGGTTTTAAATAATTATTACATAAATTATTGTCAAATTAAAACAATTTATGCTATTGAATCAATTTTACATTTAAATTGGATATAAAAACATTTCAATCTTTTGAAATATTCTCCTTAAAAACCCCGTCGTCTCATCCTGTATGTATGATTAATTTTAACATAATTTTGTCCAAATATGTGTTTAATATTTTACCAAACTGACTCAACAATTCAAATCAGAAAAATATATAATTTCCAGCAAGGTGAACATAGTTTTTGACTAAAATTACTAGTGAATGTAATTAAAATTAATTAAATTGATTAAGGAAAACACATGTTTACTTAATGGTTAAAATTTAATATTAAACGGATAAATTACAAAGACTATAAAACCCCAATATTTTAATAAATATTTTACTTTAAATAAATTTTAATTATTCAATATCTTGTTTCACACATAACAATGAATTTTTCTGATCTGCGAGACATAATTAGTACAAGATGGTTGTTATAACCTAGACGTTAAATTAGAGTGAATAGATTTTAAGAACCAATTTATGAAATAAATATAAGTTCCCAAATCAGTATAAATTTATAGTAGTTCGGGATATGCGTATGGCTTGTTCATTGTTAGATTAAATCATATGGAAAGTGTGAGAAATATATCTCTTACGCAATAGAGATATGTTTCATAGTCAGCACACAGTTTCTCAAACCGTTTAGACTAACCATATCTGTGTCCCTTCTCTCCAGTAGGGCGTGCACAGTTTGTACATAGTTTCGATAACTACGTGTCTTACCCAATGATAAAAAAATGAAACTAAAATAAAATAAAACATTAAAAATAAAATAAAATTTACAAAATGATTTAATAATAATACCATTGATAATATTATTATTCTACTGATGATGATGATGTCGATGATGATGATTATTATTATTATTAGGTTTGTTATTATTTTTATAATTATAAATATTTTATTTTTTTTTCTAATCCTAATGGGTTTTTCCCATCCCCTTACCACATATGTGACATAGCCCCTCCCCTCCCTCTCCCTACCTTGCATGACCCCCAGAGCTGGAGGTCCCCCGCAACGGGTCGCCGCCTCATCCCCTCTTCTATTAGTGCTTGATTTTTGATCTGATCTATTTGTGTGATACCTTTATGTACAGTTTTAATATACTAATATTAATTTTTTTAACTTATTAATATTAAGTATTATTCTCTTCTTGGTGATACACATGCCATTGGAAAAACCCCGTTATATTTTAGGGGGTTTTTTATCGATTCAGGATGAATAGTGTTTGTCGACCTCGTTGATGATCATTCCTACCACAATTGAAAATGGGAGAGGGTTTCTCATTGATTTAAAGTATGTTATTTAGGTTCCTTTACATCGAATCAATTATAAATTAATTTATTTGGGTTTTTTAGTTAGAAGATTTTTTAGAGTGCATAGGGTCTTTTTGCTATGGTTTCCAACTATGGGAATTGCAAAAGCATACATGTTCACTCATGGGTAAGACATATATATGTGACATATTTTTAAATATTTCATCATTTCAAGGGGAATATATGAAATTTATCTATGGGTAATATAAATAAATATATATATTGGCATGTGCATGTAAGCATAAAGGGTTTGTTCGAGTGTTCATCATCAAGAAAAATAGCATGTTTGAAGTTGGTCCCCTATGCTTAGACGTTTAATTTAAATTCCATTATTTCTTGATTTATTTTAAAAAAATTCCATTTTTATGTGAAATTCATATTATAAATATATATATATACATGCCCATGGTTCTATTAAAATGACTTCTCTATAGGTTAGTAGACATTCTCTTAATTATTTCAAATGTGATTCTTGAATTAAGAATAGTTTAATGTTTTCTTTTAAATTTTTTGTGCTCTAGTTATTCAATTTTCCCTTTTAATTTGTTTTGGAATTTTAAAATGTAGGGAAATAATTTTTTATAAAATTAATGTATTCCTTTTAAAATAATAAGGCACATTTGGTCCATTAAGAATGTTTTGTGTGCGATGAAAACCCCACTTTTGTCATTCCCATTGTTTCAAAAATATGATTTTTATATTTAAAATGTGATTTTTGATATGTTTTTGGTCAATAGGATTGTTCATTATTTTGGGCCATACTGCGGGGGTTTCACTCAAAGAGGGATATCAATGGTGATAGGTTGGATTTGTTTTTGAGTAATAAAAATGATATGTTTATGTATTTTCGTTAGATAAAATCTAACTAACACATGAAATAGAGCACATGGGAATCCTAGGAACCTAGGTGGGCTAATAAGAACTTGTACTCCGCTTGAAATAGAAGTGGGAAGACATAGGTTCATCTAGAATTATTTACTATTACAACACTTTGTAAATTATGATAATGATGGGAGACTATTAGAGCTTAGGATATATTCACATCTAGTGGATCAGTAAAGATAACACTTTTGGTCATGGTTTTTTTACCACATTTCATCGAAACATGAGATTTATTGGGTCTCACATTTGATAGTTACCTATAGTGATTTCCCATAGTGATTTCATTTGAAATGATACTTGTGATGTGATTTTCATTTTAGTTGGTTCGTATTTATTTTCTCATATATAAAAACAATGTTTTATTCTAAACTACTATTCTTTCTTTTTGAAATTCCTAATCATACAGGTAATCAATTTTTGGGAATGTAGGAAAAGAGAATGTTTTTTCATGAAAAGTGAAATCTAGTCATCTAAATTTGTAATGAATAAAAGAACTTATTTTAAATTGGTTTTACTTTTAATCTAGTAAGAGTTTTTTCTATTTAAAGGTTTTTCATAGTTAATTATATATTTAGGCATTCCTACTATGTTTTAAAACTCATTCCTTTAGTTTGATTTTTGTTTATAGCTTATGGGGATGCTTTAAGATTAGATTCAGTCTCCTTGGGGTAACAATGGTTTATTGTTTAATAGTTATCCATTGGGTCACATGAAGGTACATGTAGTTTAATAATTTACACTCCTACTGTTTAAGTTTTTATTATTCAGTTTATATTTGTTTTATTTTTCATTCCACTTTATTTGAGATCATTCCCAATTACTTTATTTTGATTCCTCATACTAGTTTTCAGCTAGTGGGGATTCAGAATTTCCTTCAATCCTTGTTGTATGCCTGCTCAGATGACCGGATTAGGTTTGACCCATGTTGTTTCATGAGAATATGGTATTAAAGAAGGCACTTGTTAATTGTTGTTTTTTGTGTCTTAGAGATTAGGACTACCGAGACGTGAAAGGTAAGTGAGAAAATAATGTCACGAACCCCTTCTAGTCTTGAGAATTGATTTTTTAGTGGTATTATGGTATTTTAGATTTTCCCTTTGTAGGGTCTGTGTGGACAATGGATGAAAATTAGATTGATATGGTGTTACTCGATAATATTTCATGGAGTGGCGACCCATGTGTTTCCTGAGTACACTATTCAAGATATTTCATGTGGTTGATGCCCACTCGTAGAATTTTTTGGTAAGCCATGATGTCAGGTAAGAAAAAACAAATAGTTCTTTATTTTTTTATTTGTGTGAGTTATGTATTTGATTTGTTTTGATTGGACTGTGTGAATTTAAAAATTTAGAATTGTTTTTAGAAAATATGTTTTAAAAAAGATAAATTAATTTTTTTTTGATTTTCAATGGTGTTTTTAAAATGAAAATGAGTTATAGAAATCATTATTTTAACGGAATTTATTATTTCGAAGGTAAATATGGGGAGTTTTTGGGAAAACATTATGGGAATTTGGAAATAATTTTAGAAAAATGTGTTTCTTTAATGATATGTGGCAGCTTCATGATTGTTTGGAATATGTGCATTATGTTTAATGATCTATTTCAGAAATGTAAATTGTTCTAAATTGATAGTCGGTGTTTATATTAATGATCACATATATATATATTTACCAAAGTGGAAGGTTTATAATTTGTGGTTTGTGTGGATAGATGCTAGAGATAGAATATAGATTTTTCTATGTGATATATCATGGAATATTAATGTTGGGTATTTTGGTTGTTTAGCTTGCTAAAAAAATGGTTTCCAAAAAGTGGTGGTTCTAAAGAAAAATGAATTGGGTTTTGATATTTTTTTATTGTGGGATTTGTTATTTGGAATACAGCCTTGGAAAAAGAAGATTTTTAAATTGAAATTTTAAATGATGATTGTTATTGTGAATTTTGGGTTTCATTATAATTATTTGGTTTTTGAGTTTGTGTTTTGGATTGGGGTTTCCTTTTTTGGGTTAACCTTGGGGTGATGTTAATTTTAGGGTTTGGATTGTGATTGAAGTGTGGAATTTTGGTTTATGATGCATTTTGATTGGCATTATGCTTATTTTTTGAACATCACTCCTATAAAAGTCCGAGAGTTTTCCAGTGAGGCTCTTCTAGTTGGTTTTTCCCAGAAACCTACCGGTGTGGTGGGATTGAGTTCTTCTCATTTGTTTCCAATATTTTATGTGGATGGTGATCCATTGGACATAGTAGAGAGAATTGATAAAGTCAATGGTGAGGTCAGGTTTTAAGGAACTCCTAATGATATGAGAGTTTGTGTTGTATTTGGTTCGTTGAAAGTTTCATCATCGGATTGGTGGAAGGTGGTCATCAAAGCATCATTGCAGGATAGAATGACATGGGAGGTTTTTAAGACAACTTATATATGACAATTTATTTTCCAGGAGGTAAAGGAGATGAATTTGAAAGATCTTGTGTGAGATTAAGGAGGAAAACAGACATTACAGGCCTATATTTATCATTTAACAGATTTGATTGCTTTTTCTCTATAGGTTGTGTTGTAGAATCTGTTGAAAGCTCCTATTGTTTGGGGTCTCTACTACGGTCTTTAGAACTGGTTACTTTCAATGTCTAAAAAGGTTCCCCATATTGAAATGAGATTGGAAGGAACGAACCTATTTTGGACCATTCATCTCATCAGTTATATATTTTCATTAGTTAGTCCATTCTTTTGTATACTTCTAGCCTAATCGTTTTGGGTACATTAAGTATTCTTCACATCATACTATTATGGATTGCTATCAGTGTGGCCATTTAGGTCACATGAAGATGTTTTGTAAAAAGAATTGTTAAAAGGAGTCTCGACTAGATGATATTGTCTTTTGATTGTGAGGCAGTGGATGCTTTAAACATCAGGGATCTAGCCATAGGACCTATAGTGAATCATGTATGTAATCAAGAATTCCCAGGGGTGTGGCGTAACTATTGAGTAAGCGTAGTTTTTGATTCATTTTCTATCTCCATGATTTTTGTAAGTTTCTCATTATTGTGACTATTTTTTGGACTTTTTACATTGGAGTTCTAGTATTTGTAATGTGGGACATTTACTAGTGGTTCATTTTGGTGTATTCTTAGATTTGTTGGATTAGTTTTGGTATTTAGTTCTCTATTGTTATGACATTTAAGAAGTTCAGGTTCTATATAAATAATGAGTCCTCGTTTGATCTACTGTTTGGATTGAGTTTCTCCATGGGTTCCCCTAAGGTTCATTATTTTTGTTTTTGTCGATAGTTCCAAGACTAGTGGTTTTTTTGTTTATCTTGGGTAGAAAATCATAGGTTTGGATCATGTTAGATGTTCTTGTTTTCTCTGTTCTATAGTAGTGCAATGGATATAGTCTAGTTCTTATGATTGGGAGAACCATCAAATTTCCTATATGTTTCATAACATATATTTTATTTTTAGAGGAAATTTTGTTTGAATTAACGAGTTTAAAGGTCACCCAGATGTTCATAGTTTTATCTAGACTCATTCCATTTTAGGATGAGTTTCACTAAATGATCAAATGAGAGACTTTCTGGGGTTAAAATTGTTTCTAGTGGATTGAATAATCACACCATGACCTTAGAAAGAGTTCTATTTTATTTCTTTCATTATTTTGGATCATTTGGTTGATGTTAAGGTTGAGTTCACAAGGAAATGTTTTTTAGTTTTAGTGTCATTGGGTTATTATTTGTCCCATTCAAGGTGTGATCACAGTTTGGCCCAAACTATGGGAGGATGAGCAGTGGCCATGTGTCATTTTTTAGTTTTTATGAAAAGTGAACATCTTTCACATGGTCCTACCAAATAGTGTGGAATGCATTTTAAATATAGCTTTCAAATGATAGATATAAGTTTCATGACCAGTGCAAAGTTTCTCAAACAGCGCATCCAACTCGTCTTTGTGCCCCTTTTCTTCAGTAGGGTTCGCATGATCTAGTAGATCATGTCACCAAACCGTGAATACTTCTTAGTATTCATAAAAACATAATGGAATTATAATAAAAAAATTAAAATAAAATAAATTATTTAATTAGTAATACTAATAATAATAATGATTATATAATTTTTATCATTAATATTATTTTTTATTTTTTTATTATGATAATTATTATTATTATTATTGAAATGAATTTATTTTTTTTAAACTCTATAGGGTTTACCCCTTTCCTCTAACCCTATAAATGACGCACCCTCAACTCTCTTACTCCCTACATCACATGACCCCCGACAACCTGAGAGCCCCCACGACATGCCACTGGCTCTACCACTCTCATTTAGGTGTTGAATTTTATATCGGATCCTTGGGCCAAACCCTAATGCATTTTAGGGGTTTTAGTTGATTCTTGTTGAATATGGTTATTCCTTCCCCAATGATAATCATTCTTGTAGTGACTGATAATGGAAGCATGTATCACATTGATTTTGGGTAAGGGATTTCTATTCCTTCACATTGGTTCAATTTTAAATTTATGGTTTTGTGGGGTATGAGTTGGAGATAATTTTTCTAGAGTGTTTGGGGTCTTCATGTTGTGGTTACAAATTGTATGAATCAAGAAACCATATATCTTCACATTAGGGTAATTCAAATATATATATATATATATATTCCTTCCTTCTACATATTCCCTCATAGATATGGTAATATGTGAAATACAGTTGTGGAATTATAAATATATATATATATATATGCATAAATTAATGTGCGTGAAAGTGAAAAGGGTTTGTACAAGTTGTCGTCACCACAAAAGTGACATGTTTTAGGTAGGTCCCCTATGATGAGGCCTTTAATTTAAATTCCATGATTTTTTGACTGTTTTAAATATATTATTTCAATTTATTATATCAAAATAATATTCTATATATATTTATATAATTGGTCATGGTTCTCAGAAAGTATCTTTACAGTTGGTTTATAGACTTTATCTTAAAATTTTTAAATGGGTTTCTTGATTTTAGAAATGTTTCATTAATTCATTTAAATGTGTTGTACTCTGGTTGTTCAATTTTACTTTTAAAGAAGGTTTTATAATTCAAATGTGTTGGGAAATATTGTTTTATAATGTAAATGTTTTCATTTAAAAATAATGAAGAATGTTTGTCCCTTACAGAATGTTTTATGGGAGTGTAAAACCCCGCTTACATCGTGCCCCTTGTTTTAGAATAATGATATTTATGTGAAATGTGTGATTTGTGGTATGTTCCAAATGAATAATCTAGACAATTATTCTGGTATATAAAAAGGGGGATGTACATAATGAGTGATATCAGTGGTGAGTGGTTGGATGTGTTTTTTAGTAAAGAAAATGATTCTATCATGTAGTATAGTCTGATAAGAACACAAAACAACATGAAATATAGCACGTTGGAAACCTGTTTTTCATTGTGGGATAATGAGAACCAGTAAACTAGTTGACTTAGAATAGGCATATCCTAGAAACATCTAGTAGGATATATGATTAAAACAGAAACTAAATTATGATGTTTATTTTAGACCACCTGTGCTTTGGACGTGTTCCCCTCTAGTGTCTCACACTTGAGGATGGTTTGGGTTGTGGTTTGTATGTCACATTTCACCAAGGTATTCGGTTTCTAGGGTCCCACGTGAGCATGATACCTATTAAAATTTCCCATGGTGATCACATGTGACATGCAACTTGCTATGTGATTTTCATTTCAATTTCTTCATGTATGATTTCACTTTAAAGAAATTTTTAATCTAATTTTTTTTTCATTTCACATAGAAATCCTTATCCCTCCATGGAAATTATTTTTTGGATGTGATGGAATGAAAATTAATTTTCTTGAAATGTGGAATCTCGTGATTTTAGTTTAGAATGAAAACAAAACATTATTTTAATATTGTCAAAAAATTTAAACTTAAAGACATGGTTTTATTTTTAAATTTGTTGTATATGAAATAGTGTATTATGAAACACCAATTATGATTTAATACACATGCATATAGTTTCATTTTTGATTTTATCATTTAGTGTTTCTTCTAGAATGGATTCATTCATTATGGGGTGACATTGGTTAATCTTCCGGGTGATCCATATGGACACATGGAGGTATGTGAAATTTTATTTAATTTAAAATATAATTATTTTTATTTTTATATCTCAATTTAATTTTTCTTATTTTTCATCTAATTATGGACCAAATAATTATGAATTTATATATTTTGATACCAAACTGTGGTTTCCAATACATGGGGATTTTTAATTCCCTATTAGGCCTTGTTCTGGGATTACTCAGGTGACTAGTTCAGGGTTGACCCTTGTTGTTTCGTGACAAGGTCACCTTTATTTTTAGATAATATGAATAGTAACCATTGTAAATTTTTTTACCATGTTAAAGGTTAAATTGTGTAATTTAGGTTAGAATAAAATTATAAATATAATAAAATGACTCTAACTCATGGGAAATTTTAATTTTACGATAAAAGATTGACCCATAACACATAAGGATCAAAATAAAGTTTTTTAATTGAAAATTTTCCAAAAACATTACTTATATAAAACTTATATAAATAAAAGTACAAATATATACCTTTCATTTTATTTAATATCCCTTAGTGGTCCACATGTGAAAAATTTAGTTTATGAATGAATTGAACTATTAATTTTCAACTAAGTAAACATATTTTGATGATATAAATTTATTTTTTGACATTATAGGTTACATAGATGAAATTATGGTAATTTTAATATTTTATTTAATAAAAATTTACACATGTCACATTCATGTTTCATATAACATATAATTTTTTATATACTGTTACACAATAGATATATTTGACTATAAATATTCTTCTAAAATCTTGCATATTTATATTATTCATTGTTGTTTTTTTATTTTTAATGATAATTATGTATATTAAATTATTACAAAACCCGAATGTAGTAATTATTTTATTAATTGTAATATCAAAAAAAATATTTCTTAAGATATTCAAATAACGATAATTTGAGATAATTAATGTGGTTAAAAAAATTTATTGGGAAAAATTACCTCTTGGGGATATAATATAATTTTTGGTTCTAAGATAACTTGTTATCTTGATATTTGTAAATGTCTAAGTAATAAACACTGTCACAATTGACACTAATAATGTTTTATAAAAATAATATATTTATAAATTATTTAAAAAATATAAAAAAGAAATTAAAAAACAACAAAAAATAATTATATTATGCTATAATATGTAAAAATTTATAATTTATGATTTAATTGAAATCATAAAAGTAACATTTAAAACCATTTAATATTGTAAAGTTATTATCTTAGTTTAATGATAAATCAGTAAACTAATGGATGATCAAAATGAATTTTTTTTTAAATTATCACAACACTTGTCAAAAAAATATTGGATAAAGATATTATAACCATATAGTGTCTAATATTTGAATAAATTTCTATTTTTAGGTACTATTTTTTATATTCATTTTTTTAAAAAATTATATTTTGAGAAAAAAAAAAATATTTTCCCTCACCAAAATAATAAAAGTGACCCTCCTCCCTAAGAACTTCACAGGTCATTTATCCTTAATGATCCACCATACCCTACTAGTGTATATTCTAAAATATCCCATCCACATTTTAGAGGTTCTTTTCTTCTCAAAAAATCAACCATAGTGTCCCATGTAAGAGATCTATAAGAAGTTTTCAAAAGAAAAGGTAATCTTATTTACTGACATTTTAAATATTATTTCTTCTTCGGCATCCTCTTCATGTGTTGTTTCAATTATAATGTAATAAATCCTATATCATATATATTTTGATATGTTATCTTGATTATGGAACATCCATATTCCATCCTTTAACCATAATAATATAAACAAAATCAATGCATAAGCATACGTATGACTTATTATCTCTTAATAATAGTGTAATTGTTTTTTCATCATCAAATAATTTGGCTGGATATATTGATGGAATAAATATATAAATATATATATATAATTATAAAATGATATTGATTATAAAATTAATTATATATACCATCAAATTCTATTACATTATACTATTGAGGGAATGATACCATCACTCATGCATACGTATAGCTTAATGTCTCAATGACAAATTGTGATTCATTTTCTATATTCACCACTAAATAATGATTATATAAATACATATAATGAATATATATTAATTATATTAACTTAATATATTTATTTTAATTTTGGATCTATAACATATGAATAGTAATTGTGACTTAGATAACAAAACGTGCATAAGAAAATGTAGTATTTAACACCCTAAGGAAGAGTAAAAAAATTAGTATTAAAAAAGAGGTTATAGTACGATCTTAAATGATATTGTGAGTATGAATATGGTTCAATTATAAGATTATTTCTTTATTCAATCTATTATATCGAATATTCAAATAAAAACAAAGGAAACCAAACCAATGATGTGGGTTAATTTCAAAATCACTTATTATTTGGGATTATTCCTACGTAAGTATATCCTATGAAATATTTATCTTCCATGTATGTGTTTCATAAAAAATATTTTAAAAAATATTTTTACTAATAAAATAAAAAAAAATTATTTTATTATTATGCATGTATGATTCTTTACTGAATGGTTTGAAGGGAATATATTTTTCAATTTCCTAACGGTTTTTTTTAATTTCCGAAATAAGTATTACAAGAATGTTTTTAAGATTATAGCACCAAACCAGAATTATCATATTTTAGGATCCCTCAATAACTTGAATATTTCATTATATGTATAAATTGTTATTTTGGATGAAAATTTTCTCATTTTAAATTTAGTGTAATTTTAAGAAGAGAAAACGTTTTTAAAGAAAAAATATTTATCCCAAATATCATACTCAAGGGATCTCCCAAAATTATTTTCTATTTGTGACAAAATTATATAATTTTAAGTTTTCTATTGTGGGGATATTTATCAGGGATAATATTAGAATTATTTATATGGTTGTATTTATTTTTTGATTGAATGATATTTATAAAAACCATTTCTTTTCTGTTGGTTATGTTATGATTGAGCAATGATTATGAAACCCATTCCTTTTTATGAGTTATGATATGCCGAATGATTTATGTTCTTGTGGAACACTTATGTATAGTTTTCATTATGTGATGGGTGGGACCTATATCTTCCTCCTATGAATTGGGTATATATTTATATCTCATGTGAAAAAATATTACTACAATGGTTAGTAAAATCAGTCAAGTAATATTGGTATATAATGTGTAGTGAACTCTATTATGTAATGGACATTTACCACTATAATGGTATTTGTAGTAAGCCTAGAATAATATGGAAATTATTTTCTATATTTATGTGTGTTAAAAAATTCAAGCATTATATTATGACCTAATAGAATATGTTTTTTTATTCTTTATGAACTTCTACGAATTCATCCATGACATGATATTATGATATTTGATATACATGGTAAAATTGTCAAAAGATATTTTCATGTTCTTATTACCTTATTTTTTTTCTTATGTTATCTACCATCATTACCCTATTTGGGCATCACAGATCAACTATTTCTTATTTTTCTTTTCTCCATAACATGATGAAATATGTAAAGGAAGATGTGTCAAAATGGGTTCTATTTATTAAGGAATAAGTGAGAGATGATGTAGATGTTTTATGAATATTTTGATTGTTTTTTCTAGTTTCCAAAGACACTAAACCTATATAGTTATGGAATGGATTTTTATGTTATGTAATGAACATTGATCTTTTTATATGTAATATCTATTCATGAAAAGGATGGTTTATTATTGTTGGTATCTGAAAAAGGTTTAGTTTACCTTGTAGTCTATGATATGTTCGTCATAGTCATAATTATAATGACAATTATATGTATAGGATATAATCCTATATATTTGGTAATTACTATAAATAACCTATCATAAAAACCATAGTGTCCAAAATATATATTTTATAAGTAATTTACTGTGATTATTTGGGTTTCCCGCTATTATTAGAGGTGATCACATTATGATTTTGTGATTTCTTTAATGGATTGATCCCAATAAAACTATGAAAACACTAAATAGAGTGAGAAAATCAATAATTTTCCTCCTCAACAACCAAAAATTTTAGGAGATGAAATGATAATTGTTATTTTTATTCTTGTAAAACATTCTCAAACTATGAATCATATTTTACTTCAAAATAATAAATTAAGGGAACAAATTTTTTGGAGTACATCATGAGCAAGGATCCACCTTCTTTCAGTGGGTCTTCTAATCATGTAGTAGATTAATAATAAATTAATTCCACTATAAATATATTTTCATCTCTCCAATATTCTGAACATGATAAAGTTATTATTGATGTTTATCATTTTGAAGGTGAAGCGGATCATTAGAGGAATCTAATCAATTATATGATGCGATGATATGAAATTTAATATATAGAATCGGACAAGTTAAATACCATATTTTTCAGTAATTGATATCATTTTTTTCTTCATTGGAAGATGTAGAAGGAGATCCTTGAGAATAAGAAAAGAATTATGAATCTATCTGTGCCTACAAAACAATTTTTACAAGACGTGAAATGTATTCTTTTGTAGTTATCATTTAACCCAAGAGTAAGATTTATTGATTCATCAGTAGCATAAAACCATGTACTCAAAGGTAATTTTCCATAAGGTATTTCAATATCAATGAGAAAATCCATTCATGTTTTGGGAAGGTTGAGATGGATATTGGAGTCACCCAACAATCTTATGGGTTTGATAAGGATAGAAGAACTATAATTCAGTGGAAAATCTAAAATCCACATTGAAAAGATTATGAACATTACTTTGTGATCAATGTGTGGAAATAAACATGGAGGAAACTATCTTAAGGGGACTAAAAATGTGTAATGTGTAGGAAAGAAGGTCATCGAGAAGTTGATAGCTGAATTTATAGGAAACATATAGTTAATGGTGGAAATAGAGAAAAATATACAAAGAATAAACCTCTAGAAAATCAATGTTAAGGTTTAAAGGAAAATGAAAATTATACTAACTAATTCCAAAATATAGGTTTTATTGTTGATGATCGACACCAGCAACCTATGAAGGAAAATGATATAGGAAAATAAAATGTGATCTTTATAGGTAATGTAGAGTACGAATGCAAAGTAATGAAATATACACATACCATCCACTCTAATGTCGGTAATGTTTTATTTTATTCTAGATCCACCCATTATTTTATTTAGTAATTATTATCTTATGGTATCACCATATTACCACAATAATTATATGTTTATTTAGAATAAAAAACTCTTAATAGAACAATGGTCACATGACATGTTTATAATTATTCTTTGGTTGCCGTTTCCAGGAATGTGTTTCCTAAAAATCTATTGATCCATCCATTAGTTGAATTAATTATGATTCATAACATGAATTATAATTCTCTAAATGTATATTATATTTTATGTATTGGAATGGAATTCAAATTTCATATTCTGAATAAATCAATGATCATCTACCGATTCAAGGGGGAATATGAACTTCTAGTGGAAATTACATCAATCATGTATGTCTTAATTATTATAAATGATTTCTAACTATCATATATGGTTCGTTAGAAAATCACTATTATGTATACACCAATTGTAGTTGATTTTAATGATTTATTTCTAAAAGAACATCCATATCTTCCACTAAATTGTGAATATTGGTTTTCAATAGAACTTCATCCAGGTGATATACCTATTTAAAAGACTCGTTATAAAATGTATCCTATTGAGTAGTAGGAATTGAAAAATAAATATTTGAAGATTCCTAACATGGGATTCAAACAACCTAGAGCATCACCTTGGGGTGAACATATTCTATTAGTTAAGAAGATATATGTTTCAACCAAACTCTGTATTTATTATCGAAAATGAAACAATATCATTATCCATAAAAAATATCTGCTCCCACATGTTAATGACTTATTTAACTAACTATGTAGAGCTCAATATTTTTTTAGGATTGATATTATATTTAGATATTATCATTTAAGGGTCAATAATGAAGATATATCCAAGCCGACATTTTATACAGTGTATGGAAACTATAAAATTATAGTGATTTCTTCTAGTACTAATAAAAAATCCCACTATATATTTATTGATTTAAAGAATATATTTTTAGAGATTATATTGATCAATTTTTGGCAGTCTTTATATAGTATATTATTTTATATTTTATGGGCTAGGAATAACATGTAAATTACTTTTGGATTTTATTAAAGAACCTAAAAAATGATAAAGTTTATACAAAATTTATATATTGCGAATGTTGGCATAAAAAATTTTCATATGTGGGACACATAAACTCAAGAGAGGGGATATCGATGGATCTTACAGTGACTGATGTTATTAAATAGTGTCCTATACATACAATGGTAAATAGGATCCAAATATTTGTTTGTTTGGCTAGATATTATTTAATTTATTTGAATGTATTTTTTACGATTATATAATACACTCATAGAGTTTACTTGGAATGGGGTAAAGATCATATTGAGAGAATAATGTGAAGAGAATTTCACAGAGATGAAGAGAAGACTAGTCACTGAACCTAGGATCAAAAAACCCTATATTGGATAATATTTTGTGATATATAGTGACATATCAATGATGTTGAAAGGACATGTTCTCATGAAAAATGAATTTGTGATAGTTTATTCCTCATGATAATCGATAATGAGTAAGAAAAACTTCCCAACTCATTATTTAGAGGTAGCTATGCTAATATTTTCATTATATATCTGGAGGCATTATCTCTATGGATAACGGTGTGATATATATATTGATCATAAAATTTTAATGTGTACTAAAATTCAATGAGATATGAATATGATCCAAATATGGTTGGAGTTATTTAAATATAAAAACTATTAAATACATTATAACAGTGGGAATGAAAACATGGTGGTTGATTATTTGAGTAGAAAATATCATTCTAGCATATCTATGATGAGGATCACAATAGATCCACTATTTATAGATTTGAAAATTATGAATATGGAAGTAATTAAGGAAGAAGAGATATATTATCTTTCTCAAATTAATGTTCAGAAATATGTACAATTGATGATTATGGAAGCGTGAAAACAAGATATAGTGGTATAATTAATGGTGAGAAGTGTTCCAGAAGTAAAATATTGTAGTTATGGGGAAATAAGGTTCAAGAACTGTGTTTATATTCATCCCATAATTGGATTAAATTAGCTATTGGATGAGACTCATATTTCATCATTCTCTATTCATACTATAAGAAAAAAATATTTATAGGGACAAGAAATAGTATTTATGATGGGATGGCATAGAGAAATATTTTTTAGAATATGTTTCTCAAGGTGTGGTTTTCTATAAAGATCAGAATGACAGATTGAATTATAAGAGGATACAACAACCATTAACTATACGAGAATAGGGATATGAAAACATCACAATGTAATTTGTCGTCGGACTTCTCAAAACCTCAAAAGAACATAATGCTTGATGTGTTATAGTTGAATACACTACGAAGTCAGAACAATTAATTTCTATCAAGTAAGACTTCAATTCTGATGTTTATTCAAGAAAAAATATTATTGTAGGGGTAATATTTTCTAGAGTATAACATTATATTATATCTTATTGGGTTATGTGGTTTACCTTGATGTTTTGGGAAAGTCTTTAGCATGATCTTGATAGGATTTATGATTCAAAACATCTTAGTATTCATATACATATGGTCTATCTAAGAGGATAATTAAAACTCTATAATACCTATTGAGGGATTAGTTTATGGATTTTAACAATGGTAGGGATCAACACCTACCTTGGGTATAATTTTCTTTCAATAATATATTTCAATTTCATATTCAAATGGATCCTTATGAAGCCCACTATAGTTATATATTCTTAACTCCCACATGAAGTAATGATGTATGGGAAATAATGATATTGGGACTTGATAAGGATTAGGTGATGAAATATAACGTTATACCTATTTAAGAACACATCAGATAATCTTAGAGAGGATAAAAACATTTTCATAATAATTCATGAAAAGTCATAAAGTTTTATATTGGTGACTAGCTATTTCTATGAATATCCCCATAGAATAGAGTTCTATGATTTTAAAACAAGATAAATATAATTCCAAGGTATATAAGTCCTTTTGAAATTCAGGATTTGGTTAAGAAGGTTAAATATCAATTGGAGCTTCTGCCAAATCTCTCTCATGTTCATGTTGTGATTAATGTATATACCTTGAGAAAGTACCTACAAGATCCATCACATGTACTATATTCAGATGTCATAGTCATGGAGAAATTTCATTTGTATGAATACCAAACGATAGAGATTATTTATTCTATAAGGAATTTTTATGAAACCAGACCACTCTCAGGGTTAACATTGTATGGTGAAAACAAAAATATGAGGAATCTATATATGATCTTGAGGAAGTGACGAGGTAGAGGTCCCCTCATATATTTTTATCCAGGTGAATAATTGAGATAGTGAAATTAATTATAATGGGATTATAATTTATCACCCTGATATTTTAATAAATATTTTAATCTAAATAATTAATTCATCATTATATTGTGTTGCATGTGATTGTGGGTTTAAATTAACTGTGAGACACTATTATTATAAAATGGCTATTACAACCTACCTGTTAAATTGGTGAGAATTAATTTGAATAATTTATTTAAAAACTAAATATAATGGTCTAAATCAATATGGATGTATTGTTATGTTCTTATAAAATGACCAAAAAATGTTATCAGTAAGATATATTTATTCGTTAAAAAGTACCTTTTCTTCAAAAATGAGTTGGTCTTGTTTTTATTTATTTTATTAAGTTGTATAAAATTTTATTGAAAAAAATATTTTAATTTTTTAATTCATCATGTAAAATTTTTATTAATATTATTTTCTTTTCTAAAATCAGTTAATTTTTATTAAATAGTGAAAATTCAGATTTTTACTGAAAAACTGTTTTATCTATTAAATTAAGCCAAATGGAAAATTATGCCTCATATAATTTTTAAATTTTAATGCAGTAGTTTTTATGTAAAATAATAAAAGTATTGTTTTTGAAAATGATTTTATATATGAATTTTTTCTAAAAACATATCATGTTATAAAAGGGAATTTTCCAAAAAAACTATTTTTTTGGGAATTTTTATGGTTTTATATGAAAATAAATTCATCAACTTCAGGGTAATGATTTTTTAAATATGTATGAAAAATTAAGATTCATAGATTTCAAATTTAGTAAAGAGGACCACTTATTTTTGGGAAATATAAATTGTAATACTCGTAGATTTTTGTGCCATAGTAAATGGTAAATTGAGTAATTTAGGATAAAAATAAAATTATAAATACTATAAAAGGACTCTAACAAATGAAATCCTTTTATTTTATTAATTAAAATCACACCTCAGCCCATAAGGATAAAAAATAATTTTCTTAGTGGATACATGTCCATGAAAAGTTCTCATATAATATATAAATCATGGAATGTCCCAAAATGTCAATTTATTTGTCATTAAGATCCCTTATGTGTACAAATGCGGAAAAATATACGTTATGAACGAATATAACTATAAATAGTTAACTCAGTAAAATTAAATTCATCGTAAAAATTTATCTTTATTACATTTAATTAATTGTTTTTTTGATGAAATTACAAAAGATCATGTCACCTCTATTATAAAAGGAAACCTTCACCCTCACATGTTCACATCAAATTATGACTTAATACTTGACCATCCAATGAATAAATATCTTATAATCCTCACTAAGGACATTCTAGAGGTTCTGGTATTCTCAAAAGATGATCAATTTTGTTTTTAATTTGAAATCTAAAGGATGTTCTCAACAGAAGACGCAATCATCATTACCATCTTATTCTATATTCTGGCATACACTTAATGTGTTTTTTACATTATAAAGTAAAAAATACGTTATCATAAATATTCTAATAGTTTTTTATAATTATTGAAATACCATATTCTTTTTTTACCCATACTATATTAATAAAAATCACAACGCATGTGTACATACGACTTACTATCTCGAGACCATGGTGTATTCCATTTTTTATCTCAACTTTATCAAGATGGTTATAATGATAGGAAAATTATATATATATATATAATAATTATAAAATTATATTGATTTAAAAACAAAATATATAGTGACCACTTCTTTACCCTTATATTTTTAAGGGAATGATATCATCAATCGTGTGTACGTATGACCTACTGTCTCTATGACACGATGCAATTCATTTTCCATATTTACCATTTAAGAATCATGACATAAATATATATAATGAATAAATATTATATATATTTTCTTAGTATAAATATTTTATTTATGGAAATTTATTAGTTTCATAATAATTTGTATTTATATAACAATACATGCACAGGAAAATGAGGTTGTTAACTCCCAATATAAGAGTAACAATGAAATATTATTAACCTACAAGTGAAAATATGATCATATATGATATTATGAATATGAATAGGTTTTAAAAAAGTTATTAACTATCATTAAAAAATTATATAGAATTTTACAACATGTATGATTGCATAAATAATTAAGTTATGATTTAATTTCACAATCTAATTACTATTCAAGATTGTTCTTACATAAGTATCTTCTAGAAAGTATTTCTCTTCCATGTCCATGTTTCATAAATATTTTTTCCAACATATTTTAATAATCATATTAATATTTTAATGTTATTTATACACAAATTTTAATTTTTACTAAAAGTTTTGAATGAAATATTTTTGTTGTTTTCCTAATGGGGTACTTTTTGACCTTTCCGACTAATGTTTGAAAGGAACAGAATTTTTATCTTATAATAAATGAAGGAGTTATTCAAATTTCTAGATTCTAAAATTCCTTGATTATTCCCATTAAATTTTATTATTTTATTATTTTAAAAAAAATATTTTGTAGAATATTAATGAAGGAAAATGTTTTCAAATAAGAAAGGATATATTCCTCAAAAATTATTTTCAAGTGATCCAAAAAAACTATTTTCCATTTACGATAACAT
The DNA here is from genome assembly GCA_963277665.1 of Viscum album. NCBI lineage: Eukaryota > Viridiplantae > Streptophyta > Magnoliopsida > Santalales > Viscaceae > Viscum > Viscum album. Next base: position 1,850,812,090 of record OY728150.1, read on the forward strand.
TATTTGGTGTTAGTTATGATATATTAGGGATATAATTCAAAAATTCTATCCCAATTCATTTTATGTTTGGTTTATGTTTATTATGTAATGATATTTATAAAACTCATTTCTTTTTAATGGGTTATGTTATGATGGAATGTTGTTTATGAAACCCACTGCTATTTATGGGTTATGATATTATTAATAAAATTATGTTCTAATGGCACACATATGTATGGAATTCATTATTTTATGGGTATGACTATATCTCCCTCTAATTAATTTTTATAATATTTATATCTTGATTGATAGACATGATTAGAATGGTTAGTAAACTCAGTTCATCAGTACATGGCTAGAATGAAGAGTGATCTCTGTTAATTAAGGGAATTTGTCCTCTATGATGTTCATGGTAGTGGGACTTGACTAATATGGAAATGATTTTATATGACTATGTGCATTCCACAATTTCTGTTTTTATTTTATGGACTCATGGAATTTTTTTTATTCTTTATGAACTTCTATGATTTATTCCATGACACGATTTAAAAATATTGGATATAAAGGTTAAAATTTTCAAATGCTTTTGGCATGTTCTTATTCCCTTATGATTATGTTATCTCCTAGGTTTACCTTTAATGAGCATATAAATCAACATTTTCTTATGTTTCCCCCTCATAATATGAAAAAAGATATCATGTAAGATGTTTGAAGATGATGTTTTAGTTATAAATTAATAAGTAGAAGATGGTATTGATGTTTTTTGAATCCATTTTTTATATGTCCATGATTCCCAATATAATAAACATATATGGTTCTTCCATGATTTGGTTATGTTCGGTAATGAAAATAAATCTATTGAGATTTAATATCTATCATTGAAAATCATGGGCAGTTATATAGACAACTGTAAAAAATCCATTTACTAGATATATCTTGATCATATCCTCCATTGGATCGAATATGGGCCACTATTACAAGTACATTGTATATGTTATACCTGTCAATATGTTTTCCTTTTAATATTTACAATAATTCGACTCCTCCTACACTATAAAAGAGAATTCAACCTCCTCCCCCTAACATATTCACACCACTCAATCCCTTTGACATTGAAAAATCCTACACACATATCCTTCCATTTTCCCTCCCTTTATCTTAGTTTTCCCAATTGGGAATAAATCCAACCATGGAAGCCTTTTTCTTCAAACCAAATCGAGATAACCTAAAAACACACAATATCCTTCCATAATCACTTTTTTTATTTATTTCTCCACTTACTATATTCTACATACATCTATATTATATAATAATATAGCTATACACAATATAATGATATTTTTTTATTTTAAGGGATCATCCTAAACTCACATACAAATCTATCAAATGGGATTCATAATCATTGTTCCTGTATATGGAAGAATATCGTCTCATTAACTAATTTCGCTTTTTCTTCCATTACCACCATTCATGTTATATAATAATGAGGGAGACATTTATGTAATGAAAATATTATATTTAAAATGTATTTATTCTGCTTTAATTAATATATAAATCACACCATCATGTTTTCTATTTTGTTGTAACATTAAAACATTGTTTTTGGATGTGTGGACTATGACCTCATCAATTTAATGTGATTCCTTCACACATTAAATGTAATACATAAATTATGGTATTAATATAAATATGTGATAACATGAAATAATAATTCTACTATAATGATAATATATATATATTATACTTTTCATGCATTCAATAATATGACATGAAAATGAAAATAGCATTCATGAGTACGTACAACTTACCATATCCATGAACGGTGTATTTAATTATTTATTTCTACCTTTTATTAATTATTATAATTACATATATACTGAATATATATGATATTTATATCATGGTTTACATTCTGATATCAAGAAATGAATTATTTATGAAAGAAGTATAATAATGACGAGTTGAAACATGTAATAAAAGATTCCATTACCTAAAATATAACATTAAATGGACATTGTTATTAAATGGGTAATATGATGTCATAATTAAATGATATATTGAATTATATATTTTAATATGGTTATTTTATTGATGTATAATAAACATATAATTATTAAACAAGATGTTGGAACAAGTACAATGAGAGTTAAGTCATCAGGTAAGGGTATTTCTTGTCTCACATTTATTTCAATGAGACTTATGCCTTATTCACTATTCCATTATTTTGTATGGTTTATCTAACAAACATGAATATATTATATTATTCTTATAAATTTTTTTTTTGAATTTTCATATCCATTTTATTATCTATTGTTTATGGTGTTTAGGGTTCTAAAGATACCAAATCTTATGTTAATTTGTGTCTCAATTTTCATTCTTAGATAAACATGTTATATTAGGCACCTACATAATTATACATGGTGCATTTACTGACCATTATCATTTTAATAATTAATATCCATTATTCATGATATTTTAAGGATATTATAATGTTATTCTCTCATGTGCATTATGAGTCATTGTTACCAAAGTGGTAATAACGTATTGGTGCAATCTCATCATTTATCGTGAATGTTTTCGATTATTCTTCCATTAATAAATCACTAAAACCCATTTAAAATTTATTCCCCTATATTTATTCGGTATATATTATTATATTGGTTATATTTTTCTACTATTTGGTAATTAAAATTATTGTGAATGTGTTTGTCAGAAAGTATGACTTTATTTATCTTTTCAGTCAGATGTTTGTTTTATTCAAAATCTATGTTTTCAGAAAACATCTTTATTAAATTATATTTCAATCTCATTTTCCTGATAATATAATTTAAAAAATGTTTTGTGGATTTAAAATATTCCTTTTATTTAATGAAGTTATTTTCAAAAAAATTTGTTTTCATAAATGTTTTATGTTTTAAAAGTTTCATTTCAGGGAAGAAAGTATAACATCATCAAGATATGTTTTCAACAATATATTTCATAATTATTTCCTATCTACATTCAAATAAATCTATGTTACTCATATCCTTTTGAGAAATATTATACAGTGATTCCATTCACATTCTATCTCTATATGGTTTATGTTTTGATGGCATGATGTTTATGAAATCTATTTCTCTTTTACATTTAATATGTTAATGAAAAATGTTACTATTTGATACGTTATATACTTATGAAACCAACTTGTTTTCTTCAGTTACAATTTGATAAAATGATTGTTAAAAAATTATATTTTCTACAAGTAATGATATGATGACATGATTAAGATATCCATTTCATTTGATGGATTATGGTGTAATTTGTTGCGATCATGTGGAAATTGTATGTTTGATTTCATTATTTTATGTGTGGGACTTATATTTCATTCAAATGAGTTGAGTAATTAATTATTTATCATGAGATATACATGGATGTATTGTGGGGTGATCTCGATTCAATAATGGACATTCTCCACTTATATGGTCCTAGGAGTGATGATTGACTCATAATATGGTCATGGGAGTGAACGATGACTACCATGTTGGTTCGAGGAGTGAACCAACTCTACTATGATGTCCTGGGAATTAATCCTTAACTATATAGATATCATTTTATATGCTTATATGTGTTCTGTAGTACTATTTATTATTAATATGTTATTCTATATTATATTATTCTCTTTATTACCACATGATTGATGTCTTATGAAATGAAAATATTTATGCCGAGAATTTGGGTTATAATTTATGATATGTAGTGTATGATCCTATAATGTTATGATCAAATTATCATACCCATATGATCATGATTTTGTTTACATATCCCACTATTTTAACCATACTAAGAAACTAATCTCACATGTTTTAATGTTTACATTTTCCATTATGTAATGATATATATTACGTATTATTTTTCTAAGAAGGGTTCTAGTCATGAACAACCTAGTTTGAGATAATGTAGCTCAGTTATAGACCAATTTTTAAGTTACCATGTTTCCAAATTTAGTTAAATAATACTGTATTTTGATATCTATCTGGCTAATATATTAAGTATTCTAAAAACGTTATTTAATTTCAATGTCTAAGAAGAGAGGCTTGGAATATTTTCAATGATCAAAATGAATCTAAATTGTTCCCATAGCATTTGTGAAAAGTTAATAGGTTAACAAAATTTGTTATAGTCATGCACATATAACCTTTCTGTTGATGATAATCCAATATATTTGTTAACTCATTTAAATCCTATACATCCATATGGTAAAATGAAATAGATAATATCTGAGTAGAAATCCCTAAAACAATATAAAAATATCACTCCCTTACCAGTAGAAACCCCGATAAATATGATGGGAAACTCTTCGGAAAATTGATGATAACTAAAGGAATATCATCAATCAAATATTACCTATCCTAATATAATAAATATATCTATATTACCCTCCCTTAATCTAGAAAATAAGCTCTAGGTCTAGTCTAATTTGAGTTTATTTCTCCATGAAATAAATGATACAATTGATCAGTCAGAATAAAGGAGACCCACTATGTTAAATGTACATTTGGGCCTTATGATCAATCATAAAATCAATAAAAAAATTAATTCAATAGGTTTTATGTTGAGAATTAAGAAACTCCCTGTGTGATCAATATATTATAAAGAGAGAAGACAATAAAGACACTGATTACCCTAGTTTTGTTTTTTCATTGGTGTATTGTAATGTCAATAAAACAAGACAAATGAATCATTATAAGATTCAAAAAATAACCACAAAGGAAGACATAAATGAGTGACATGGACAAATATACAATAAAATTGACTCTAAATATGAAGCAATAGATATAATATCAATCACATTTACTAGATCCACATCAGCTTCATCTAGAGACTCTTTGAATGTGTGAAGATGCTTATTTCTAATTTTTCATGGCTATAAAACCTATGTTATAAAAGAGGAATATTATAATGTAATAATTGGTTGGTTATGAGAACCAACCACTTTGTGGAAATTACAATAATAGGAAAAACTTTTGTTGTTGTTTGAGTAACTGGACGAACTAAAAAAATTGGTTTCCTTAGTAAAAATACATTTCAAATGACCAACATTGCCACAATGGTAGAATGTTAATGGGTCTATTCCAGGAAATAGAGGGGTTCTAGAATACACATACTATTAAGAACCACCCTAATAATCATCATCTTTCCTCTTTAAATTCATGGCACTCATATAAATACTACATGGAGAAAATAGAAAACTTGTAAAAGCATATATACCATTGAGGTCATGCTCATCCGTCAATGCTCTATCCAACAAAAAACATGAGATGTTATCTATTGAAAAATATACAATATCAGAAATAAAATCATTGCCCCCTATCAAACATTCATTTCATTATATTCTCATTGGATACCACCATAATTAAAAATTGAACAATCTCAGCAAAATGAGATTCAATCCATGCCACAATCCAATCAACATACAAAAGTTTGAGACACTAAATGGATTTTTCCACTCCTAACCCTCATGCTTATTTTTTATAACCATCATATCCCATAATCCATTTAATTTCCCATAAATATTAATGGTAGATCATTTCACCTTCATATCATCATCCATTTCCAAGAACAACCAAAGAATTTATATCTTTTAAAAAAATCACTAGTCTCATGAGGATCATTAGAATAATGAATAGATTGTTTCTCATGATGATAAATCTCTTTATAATGTTTTCCATATTTATACTATCAAGGTTCCACTATCGAATCCTATATGGGAATAGTTTTTTCTGTCACGTAGATTGGTTAACATGAACCACTATAAATAAAATATTTAGTATAACTAGAGGATTTAATTGTAGTGGTTCAACACCAGCTTAATCATAAATTTTTTTAATAAGTCTTAATGGAGGAATAATTCTCCACACCATTATAAAACACCACTATAATATTTTGATAGGATACGTCGATAAAAAAATAAAAAACAAGTCATATAAATAATAATTAAATTGATAATAATTCATGATTGGGGTTTCAAAAAACTCAGATAACAAGAATCTAAAACTATAGAATAATATCAAAAAAATCCTCAAGAAATATATTTGAAACACCCATGGTGGATTAATGCTCATTAAAATCTCATTTAGTAAGAAAATCATGTGTACCTTACTTTCAGGTCCTGTATAATCTACCTATTATTTCCAGTTGAACCCAAATATACACTCACGTCAAGGGAAGTTAAACAACATAACATATGGCTCAAATACAACATGATCATGATCCTTCCTAGATACCCATGTACCATAATTCCCAATTTAGAACTACCATGGACGGAAGGTAATTTCCAATCCCCATGATTTACCAAAAATCTCTTTCCTCCATACAAGAATCATGATGGGTAATTTTTTCCACAATAATTACACTGAAAAAATACTCAATTTGTCATTCTTAACACTGAATGGATAATGTAAAATAATGAAATATGAAAATAGTACTCAAATAGTACATTATAAAAATAAAAAACCACTTCGTTAATAAATTAAAAAGATAAACCCATGTAACAATAGGATCATATATCCATATATCATATCCATAAATCACGTATCCATGTATGATGAACATCCAAAACCTCTGAGTATCTATTTTCCCTTTCCTTGAAATAAATTAAAATGCAATCTATAAACATATGAAGTAAAGGGTTGGGTGAGAGATATAAATACCATGAGGGTCTCTCAATTTTTTGAATAATCAATTCAATAACAACTAATGAAATTAATTTTTTAATTTAAATAAAACAATTTATGGAATTAAATTAACATATTTTCAAAAATATTGGATTTTAAAATCAATATATGGTATATATATCAAAACAATCATAACTGTTTTGTACATGAAACATTTTAATAAATTAGTAATATTCAATAAAAAAGATTATTAAATCTATATAATGTAATAATAAAATCATGTATATCATAGGACCATGTATCAATCCCATTAGTGCATTATTTTTAGGACATATGATCATCAAACTTGTCAACCAGTGGTCTCAACTCAATGTTTGAACACATAATCAGATGTTGTGTTTCTAGAATACATTACCAATTAGTGGAAAAATCAATCCCCAATATGTTTATGTCAGTGTTTTCATCATCAATATATTGATAGGGGTTAGATCTCTACATTCTTGTTATAATTTACAACTCAATACCATGTCTCATATATGCTTCATTCAATCAATCAATCACTCATGTATAAATATGTTTTCAACTAAATATAGCTTCCCTCATTCAGCTTTCATCATGTTTTTCTCATTCCAAATCTAATTCATAGGTTTTTAACCATTAATTCATATTCAAATAATCATTCAATTCTATCCTTTTATCACATAACAAATTTCCAAATCATGCCATCAAATTCCCAAATCCTTCAAAAAATTCTAATTCAATTGAAATAAATGATTTGTTACAATTTCTATTCCCTTGGAAATATAAAACATTAATAATATCAAATAATAGTTTTTTTGAGAAAATAAAATTCACTAAAAATCAATCAACTAATTCAATTTCCCAATTATAATTAAAATCTTATAGAACCACCATATTTTTAATCTACGATACAATCAAGACCTAGAATGGTAAAACACCAATAAGGAATAAAGGTTAAAAAACTAATAATTTAATATAACATAAAAACATAATTTTACATAAAAAATTCAATAATAATAATTTTTTCATACTACATCAGAAGTGGGTTTATAGATATGAGGCGAAAACCATTCCAAGATAGCTCAATATGGGTCAAACTCTAAAACAAATATATTCAAGGGAAGAAATCACTCATTGCACATGGGAGGAAATATAACGTTATTAGGCGGAGGTATTTCAAATTTACAAATGAAACCAAGTATTAAAAAAATTAAACTATATGACATGAGCCATCTACATCATATATCAATGGATTATAGATAAATCCATCATGTTTCGGATATACCGAATAACGTAGTGCCTTATGTTAAAAGCATAAAGAGTGATGGATTCGTATATTAAGATAATATTTATGGATTAATTAATTGTGTGATATAAACCATTATAATGTCCTATGGATAGAAAAAAATTATGTCATAAATTAAATAATCACTACATAAATTATTTATATATCCAACAGCTAGAAATAGATTCTTGAATAAAAACATATGAACAAACATCTAATACTATTCCCAAAGGGAAACCTCTATAACCAATTTTTTATTCAAACATACAATCAATTAATTAAAAATATATAACATCCTAGTGCATTTGGAATGTACCTATGAAAAATCATCTCTACCCACCTAAATCCCAAAATTCTACAAACAAACATAGAATCAAAAATAAGAATCATGAAATTTCTGAAAGAGGGTTGCATGATGTTACAAGATATATGTTAAATATATTGGTTTGAGTAGTAATATCCATATTATGGAAATAATTTATAAATGTTTTATATATTGAAAATGTAATTTTTAAATTATAATGAATAATAATACAATTTTAATTACTTTCATTATATACATAAAAAATAAGTAATAATTATAAATAGTTTATATTTCACTTTATACACATGATCTTTATAATTATTTTATTCCATTTATAGAATTTTTATTTGAGTAAATTGATGAAATAACTGAAATCATTATGCCAATATTAGCTTATGGTGATTATTAGGGTCTTTCCATGAATATGATAGCTTGTACCATTCATTGAGTTAAATATATTATTTGAAATTTTCATCTAAAATAATACCTCAAACAGATTCAATTTTATGCCTATAATGATATGTCTCAAGTCATACTAATACAATAATAATTAGTGTGAAATAATCAGCATCATCTCATTGATTTAACCATGATTAACCATATTTACCCTTTACTGAGTTGATAAATATTACCATTTTACTATTTAATTTTTTAAAAAATAAATGGGAATATTTAAAGAAATTGAACCACCATAATTTGAAATTTTATATCTATTTTATTATTATTTAATTTATAAATGTGTAAGAATTTATTTTTAAAAATAAAAATGAAATATATGGTGAAACCATTTTTTTGGGTATATAACATGGTCTATTTATATCCCAAATATAGATAAAATATTAGATAATAGATAAATCATTTTATTGAATATATAATATATTATTTTCAATTAAATAATTAACAAATAGTCCTTTCTTATATTATTAATATAAAAATATATTTCATGAAAAAATATTTTTTAGAAATTTGCATTGATTAAGAATAAATAACTTCTTTATTTAAACTTTAACCATAAATTAAATTCCAATAAACTCAGTAACATTATTAGTAATATAAGCGAACAAAAAATACACTTGAATTAATTAAAAAAAAAATTCATTTTGTATTTTTGAAAATATAGAGTTGTCAATGAAAATAATTATTTTTCAATATTCCCCTTAAAAGGAATGATTTCTAAAAAATTTAGAAAATTCACTCGAAAATAAATATGAAATTAAAATTTAATGATTTTGAGAAATTTGTAAAACACATTTTCTAAAAATTTTAGAACTTAAATTTGATATTCACTACAAAATGGAAAAAAGATTTTATGAAAAAAAAATATTTTCAAATAAAACAAATTAAAGCATTAAAATTTGAGGGATTATTCCCAAAACGTAATAAATAAATTATTTCTGAGTTTTACATATATATATATATATTACCTAAAATTCATAAAAAATTTCAATGGATTGGTAATAATTGTAAAATAAAATTAATAATATTTTATATTTCATTTATGCTCGGTTTTACATTTATTTTCTATTATTAAATATAGATATATTTTAAAAGATTCTGGTCTTACATTCTCTACCCACTAAATAAATTATTTCATTATACTTTGTCTTATATATTAAATTTGTTATATTTTAAAATACATTTTATGGAACCTAAAAAATAAAGAAGTAATGATAAAAGATCACTTAAATAGGTTAAGTGTGAAACATCAAGGTTTCCAGAAATAACATAAAATTAGATTCCATGCTGTAGATAATAACACTTTTATGTCAAACGTTAAGTTTGGAAGATGAAACTATCTACCAATGAATAATATGGACTGATTGAGAACATTAAAAATATAACATTAATTACAAAAAATCAATAAATCTATGATAAGTAAAATGACTATTGATTCTTTATAATTTTCAAAAGAAAAATTTATTTGAAGATAATTTTCTTAGTTCTTAGGAATTGGTTAATAATAAATATAAAAAAAATAACTAGAATATACATTTTTGAAATATTTTCCTTTTAAAAAAATAAATTAATATTTTGTGTGTTCTTTGAACATTTTTCATTTAATCTCTTACCCATTGAAATCAGTAATAACTTTGAATTTTTCATGAATAAACCACTAAAATTATCTTTCAACAGAATATAAGATCCATAAAACATTGATATTTTTCTAAAAACACATCTATATTTTTCCCAAAAAATTATTAAAACATATTTTCATATATGAGATAATAAAGTTTTAATTTCGAATAGCGCATCCAATAATCATTATAAAACAGTCTATAAATATTTAACCATAAAACTATAAAAAATATGTCCGACTAAAATTGAAATCCAGAAAATTTTATATAAGGTCACTAAATATAAAAAATAAACATAACAATAATAAAAAATAGAATATGGAAAATATTAGCATCACATGAAACATATGTGAATACCATGATAATATATTATATGGGAACATAGTAATAAATTTAATTAACATAAAACCAAACTGAGAACATGTGTGCTTTAACAATTACCCCTCTTCATTCAATAAATAAATTCATATATTATTTAATTTTTTAATTAAATCCAAAAATATGAACACCATCAAATATAATATAAAATAGCTTTTTAATCAAATCAGTAATCAGATTTAATGAAAAAATAATATCCAATTTGATATATCATAATTTTATATCTCTTTAACTTATTATTATATCAAAAACATGAAAATTATTTCATTATAATTCCTTTATTCATGGATTATAGAAAAATATATCAATTACACTAAGTCACATTGCATGGTCTTCAAAACTCTTCAATACATTCCTAAAAATACATTAAGAATGAACTATTTAAAAAATCCTCAAATTTCATCTAGAACTTATTATAATAAATCATCAACATATTGATTAAATTAAAACACATTAATACACAAATCATTCCACTTATATTATCAAAATATCATCGGTCCTTCTATGGTCTAGTAGTAAGCCCTTAGATTTGAGAATTGACTCAGATAATTCCCATGTTCCCAACACATTAAACACTATAATATAAATAGTAATATAAAAAAACATATAGCCCCATCAAAATATTTTTTCCCTTGAAAATTACATACCTATTTCCTTCTTCTCCGACAAAAAATATTTTCTCATCTATTTGAGATATTTCCTTGAGTTCTTCTTCCTACATTATTGAAAAATTGATAACTAAGTCTTCTAACCTCCTTGGAATCCACAACCCGGTATCTCAATGAAATATATCCCTCTATTAATTGGATAGTATGAGTGTTTTTAAGGTGAAGTCATAAATTAATATGATTAATTACAATATCATTCACTGTAGATGTCATCCCATTTTGTTTACCTTTAAAAGATTTCAATCACATTTAATTCTAAACCAAATCATTCTAGTTCCCTCTATTTTCTAAAAACAATAATTATGGTGTTATCAATGATAATTATATTGGAAAACCAAATAATAAGAAAAATTTATTTATATGATATCAAAATAATGAATAATTATTTACAGTATATGAAACCTTTTATTTAAGATAGATCATCCATAATCATCATATATTCAGATCATTCAAAGTGGTTTGTAAAGGATTTCTTAATTTATCACCGAAAATCCCCATGGAGTTTGAAAGTTGTTGCACAGTATGTGAGAACTCATCAAGCACCAAAATGATTCTTGAGATATACCCAAGTGAAAATGTCAAATTTTATTACCCCTAGATGAATATCTGTAAATCCCACATCATCTTATAGTATCTAAATTATGATATTTTTTTAGGAAATACACAATCATTTATTTAGCATAACTTATCACCTTCAACTCTTCAAGGGATTATCATAAGGGTTCAAAATTATTTTATCACATCCTAATTTCTAATTGATAAAATAGGATTTCAATGACACTAAATGTAATAACCCATTTGTTCATAAATTTATATTTATTATTTTTAGATGAATATTCATTACATAACGTAATGTTTCATTCAAAAATCTTATAGTTATAGTACCTTTAGTAACATGGATACTTATTCAAATAGTGCATATGTAAAATACATTATATCCCACAATATTCTTTATAACTAGAACCCTTATTAGACACATCATACATAATACCATTATTCCTATCCGAATGAAAAGGAAACATAAGAAAATGTGATCTCCAATTCATAATAGGGAACAAATAGAGACATAATATGTTTGTATGGTTATTAGTTATAGATCATAACAGGTAAAAACCACACAACCATATAAATGATCACATTATGGATTCATGGTATAGAATAAGGCATTTTATATGATTTGATTGATCACGGAATTAAATAATATAAGAAATGAGATAATAATAGTGTGATTAGATATGACATTGTTGAAAAATTATAATCTTATATGTTTGTGAACATGTATAAATTAAAACAGTTTCCCCCATTATGTTTATGTCATTAAATAAAGTATTTTCATAATCTTATGGATATAAAACCAAGTCCACAAAAAACGATATGGAAATTAATTATAGGACTATTATTAACTTGGGGACACGAAATCTAGTTCTTTCTATTATCATATGCTAATTAAAGAATTTTCCCACATAATATTATTTAATTTAAATCAGGTCTAATCGTAATCTTATGAACAATAAATCATGGACATTAATAAAATTATGAAAATAATAGCAAAATCATTAATAACATATTTAACCTATGAGTTATCATTATTAACCCAATCCATTTCTGGGATTTAAGAAGCACAAAAATCAAAAAATAATTATTCATACATATACATTCCACAAGATCATAAATTAAAACATTACAATATAAAATATGGAAAATAAAATGACTTCCTAATACACACATCATTATAATCATAAACAAACCAGAAAATGAATAAGGATTGTTTCATTATATCAAATCAGCATTAAATCATATGTATCATTAAATGATGTTATTATAGTTTAATTTTCTTAAAGGATTATTAAGAATTCTCATGGAGGGAATATCCATTTTTTTTTAAATAAGATTTTGAAAATCTAAAAATTTCTAAGATATGAAAAAAAAATCGTTGAAAATAAATATTGAATCCTATAATAACAGATGAAATGAGTTTATCAATCATGACTAGGGAACTAACATTCATGAAATCAATGATAAAATAAAACATTCATTTTCCACATTTGTTGAAAGGTTAAAAATTACCTCATTTGGATAATGAAATAAATACTTTTTAAAAAAATATATAAACGAATCATAAATTGGAAAAATTTATTTAAATTATTAATTTTAGAATAATAAAAACATTTTTAAAACATTTTTATAAAAAATTGAAATAGAATAAAATATTTTTTTACGAAGGATAAAATAAATTCATTTTAAAAAAACCAATTTTTCTAATGAGTACTTAAGGTGAGGAAAATAAAAGGAAAGAATGTATTTTCAAAAAATAAATGGAGGAAAAAATGGATTTTTTCATGAGTGGAATACAATATGATCTCATCATCAAATGTTAACCATAATCAATCTTGAGATCCAAAGGGATTGTGACAACAAAACCATCACCAATTTTTCTAAATTTTAATCACATGTCCTGTTAAATAATTCAATATAGAGGGATAAGTAATCCCTAGTTTATTTCATTTGTATCATCAAAATAAATATTTATTATTAGTATATAAACCACATAAAAGGAAGAAATGGGTATTATGTCTTGTCTCCCATAGAAATTCATGTTAGTCGAAAATCCCTTATGTTGAATTACACATTTAATTGTATGAATTTCAAACTCCATTATAATAAATATTTATTTAATATAAATATATTCAAAAACAAATAATATATCATACAATATATGATTTTTTAAAAAATATTATCACCATATTATTAACAATTATTTATTTAAATAACTATTTTGGGTGATGACTACTTCATTTTTTGTGCATGTTTAGGTTCAGTAGTTTTAATATGTATAATTTTTTCATTGTTACATAATTTAGAAAATGTTTTCAATGATATTAATGTCATATATATAAATTATTTTTAAATATTTTCATCAATTAATTTTAGAGATATAAAAATGAATTATGTCATTCATTTAGACGGTAGGTCGTATGTACACATAAATGATGTTTTCACTATTTTGAAATATTACAGAATATAAACGTAAATAATATTTAACTATTAAAAAATCAATAAAATTTTATATGATTCACATATATTCATCAAATTAATTATTATTATCATAAATGTTAATCATAAATGGAAAAAACTTATAACTCTTCATGGATGTACTATTCCACACACATGAATGAGGGATGTTATCATTTTCCAACAGATTGGAATGTCAAATGGTATACACTATATTAACATTATTATAATATAAAAATTTCATAAATACCATAAATTATACTTTTTAACTAAATAATGATCATCCATGATTTTGGTTGATGTAAGATAAATTGCATCACAATTTGTACATTATAAGTCATATGCACACATGTGTGATACATTCACTTTCCTTTTGATGTAAAGTGGTTGAATAAATGTGGTTTAATAATAATTATGAAAATGAAAAATATTTACGATACTAAATATATTTTTATGAAGGATATAACATATTTTGAGGAGCTAAAAGGGGAAATCAAAAGAATATGACCTGTTAGGTGATTTCATCTGCATTGAATATACCCCTTTATATTTATACATGAGGGACATCGTTATGTTGTTTTTTAGAATAAATATTCTCTATAATATAAATAAGTATGTTTATATGGTAATTTGGAAGAGGTTATTTCAGATAGATGCCTCATTGTGGTTTGACAAATAGAAAGTTATGGTGCCATTTAATATTAATGGTGGAGCTTTCTTGGGGTTTATTAAAATATTTTAACAAATAATAGACAATATATAGAAAAAATACTCCAAATGGTTTTGCTTAAAATTAAATGGTAGTATACAGTTTGAATAAAATCATATAATAAAATTTTATAGGTTTTGTGATATTTTCATAATTTCCATTTTTTTAACCCCTTGGAAAAACTTATTTAACCCTACCCTTATAAATATATTACTAACAATAAGTGAGTAATAATATTACTTATTTATTTATAATTGGATGAAAAATCTATATGGTTTGAATTTCTACACTAATTCTTATGCATGTTTTCCCTTTTCATGATGTTATTATTTTTAAATATTTTAATAAATGTTTATCATGATAAAATTAATAAATATAAATTATGATTCTATTCATTTAATTTGACTTAAAAGAGATATTTTTAATATTGGAATTAATATAAAATCCTTTAACAGAACTATAATATGTGACAATCATTTGTGAAATACATGTAATGTTTTTAATAATTAATATTTTTAATATTTAATGTTTATAAAATTTTATATTTTCTTTTTTTATTAATTTAAGTTATATTATGTTGATATTGAATAATAATTTAAGGTAATTATAGAATTACTAAAAATTATAAATAAATTACTATAATTATGATAATTTCATTATTCTTAAAATATTCATTTATATTTATTGATAACATAATTTTTTATACATGTGAACACCAATGATATATTTTAATCTATGAGATACACACTTCATAACATTAATTTAATTAAAAATTATATAGATTATTTTCAAGGAAACATGTAAATTAAACACATATAATTCAATAAAAATGTGATAATGGTGAAATAAAAATCGACAAATACTAATTTTGATGAAAAATAATGCCATTATAACTTATTATAAACCTATAGTAACTGAATTTACCCATTACCAATGTGATAAATTCTATCATGGTTACATTTTATATTGAAAATAAAATAAAATAGGGATATTAAACAAATGGTAACATCATAAATCCGAATAAGTAATTAAATTTTCATTATTCAATTTATAAATGTGGAAAAAATAATTTTTAAAGATAATCCCTCAAAAATTTCCATATTATATTTTTTATAAACCAAACATTTTTATGATAAATCTATATTTATTTTCATCCCATGTATATAAACAAATATTATAAAAATTTAAAAAAAATTTATAAAATATAAAATATATAATTTTCATAAAATTATTCATAGTTAGTGATTTATTTATGTTTCTATAATAAAAATACATTCAACGCATAAAAATATTATTTTTATAAAAATAATTTTTTTTATTTATTAAAATATTTTTATACCAAACATTATAGTAAAATTGATTGAAATAGACGTTATTGGATCATTAAAAATATATTATATGTAATTTTACAATTAATAAATTTTAAAATAATATGTATCATTCTTAATTCATTATACGAAAACACAATTATCAAAGGAAAAAAACTTCCACTATTCAGTTGAAAAATGAATATTTCTAAAAAAACCATAATATTCACTATAAACCACTTATTACATGATGATTTCAAATTGATATAAATTTTAAAATATATAAATTTTAAAATATGAAAATATTAATTATAATATTTATGAATGAAGTTAAAAAATAAATTTAGAATAAAATGTATTTTCGAAGAATAAAATATCATTACTATAAAATGAGTTATTATTTACAAAAAATGATTTAGTATATTTTATTTATTAGGAGCATTATATATATATATATATATTACAATTTGTTTGATCATATCCATGCTTCCAAATTTAGAATCTTGGTTATAACATCATTATTTAAATATTAATATTATGCTTTTCATTTAAACATAGTGTTATGTGTCATGTACACTATCGAACATTGTTTTAATTTAAAATTTTATAGATATAAAACTTTGTATTTTATTTTCCACTATTTAATTCTATATATTTTATTAACTCATTTCAATTTCCTATCATTATACACTCTAGTGACCATAATAATGTTTTTATAGACACAATGATTTAATTTCCATCTTTGGTTAGGAGTATTTTGTTTAATGTATATTTTTTATTAAAATTATTGAAGATAAATTTTAATATTTAGGACTGATTTATTAATGAAATATTTACCCATTTTATAATTTTATTAATTTTTTTTAAAGGAATCCACTAATCATTTTTCAAATTTTCTACTTCTGTATTTTTACTTAAAATGAGAATAGAATATTTGGTTTAAAATAAATTTCATGGGAGAAATTACATTCCCTCATGATGAATAATTTAATTGAAAATTTTTTATAATATTACATTTTTCATTAAAAAAAATTTTTTACATAATTTTTTGGATAATTTTTTTATTTTTATTTTTTGATTTTAAAATTATAACTGTATTATCTTCACGAAAATATATAGTGATCCATTTATTATTGTTTTTATCGACAACAACATCCATCATTTATTCTTATATTTTACTATGGATATGATACAATTTTACCATCATTATTCTTCCTCTGAGTGTTTTATTATTATCATGGTAGAATGTTGGCCAAATACTTTTTCATCTCCATGGGTTTAGCATTAACGTAATGAATAATATCCCTGATATTGATTAATAAATTAATGATATTATGATTTTTTTGAAGGGTGCTTCTAATATAAAAAAATGATTGGTGGACACATTATAAAAATCATATAGATGATTATGTTATGACTATCTAATTAATTAGGTAGAGAAGATAGTGTTGGGTAACCCATTAGAGATAAAAATAATAATAAAATCATAATAGAAAAAAACATAGTTGGTTTTAAATTACGTAGAAACGATTGATGTAAACTAGAGGTTTGGGATTTCCATTATGGGTCTTTTTCCATAGTGATAGTCATAGGAGTGATCCCTAACTAATGAAGCAATTTTATATGTCATCTGAATGAAAACATGTTATATTTTGTGTTATGATAAATTAATATAGGTCGTGATTTTTTATTGATTATTATCCACACCAATGTCTTATTTATTGTGAGGAAAAATTATTTATTCCATTATTCATGTTCCAGATCTTCAATTATTGAGTGTCATTTTATAATATTGATATCATGTTATCGTAATGTCATTATAAACACATTTTCAGTCATGATCATTGATTTATATCCCATTTGATTAAAATTATATAACATCAGTGATCATCCATTTTTATTTTTCCTTTCACCAGGTTATGAAAAATATATTCATAAATGTATGATCTAATTTGTGATCCATTAGTAAAGAAAATTACGGTTATTGATTTGTGTATTTTATATGCTAGTTTTTTATGTATCAATGTTTCCAAGAAAACAATAAAACACATTGGTTATGCACTTGATCATATTTATTTTTAATTACTATAACAGAAATAATTTGTAGTATAATGTATGAAATATTTTGGTTCTCCATTGACAATATCGTGGTTTTTTTATGTCGATAGGGTATAGAATTTTTTCTGTAAGGAACACACAAAATAACATGGATTTATTAATGTGTGATAGTTTGTAATTAATTTTATATCATTCCAGACATGTAAGAAAATAAGTATTTAAATATAATTAAACCCTAATTTCTATAGTCTACAATATAATAGACTATCACCATAGATGTGTAGAAAAAATATTGACTTCTATGATAGGGATGGATATTTTATATAGGTACAAAATATGGACTAGCATGATAGGTATGTGTCGATAAAACATATCTCAATGTGGGGCCATTTTGTAGTAGTGTCTCCTTATTTTCTATTCTGGTTATGTAATTTATATGATTGGTATAATTGGAAAAATATTACAGATATATGACTAAATAGCATTGAAACATTTAATTTTAAGGGCATGTGTTTCTAATTTATTATTCCATTACTTTTTCAATGAATTCATATATTTTTATGATTATATTTTTTATGGTTTTTTATTTTTTAATAGTTTTTTTGAATGATACAAATTATATTCTAACACCCTATGTTTTTGAACCAATTACTTCAGTCAGTTTTATTTTAATAATTAAAAATATATTTTTCTCTACTTTTATAAAAATTAATCCTTATTGAAATATTTTTATAACATTGGTAACAAAATAGAAAAAAAAGTTCCACATATAGTTGACCATTTTATTAAATGAATCTGAATCTATGTAGTATATCACATGATTTATGACACACCATGGTTGATTACATTTAATAAATGTTCAAACACTAAAATTGTTAAATAAATATAAATAAATAATTTATTTACGAGTACAATATCACCTATTAAATATTCACCCTTATGAATCACTATTAGTAAATACTGGTATACAATAATAATGAAAATAATGGAATTTGAATGAATTATGAAAAATTATTAAAAAAGATTAAAAAATATGACCTATTATGTGAGAATAGAATGAATGATATAGTATGTGTATGTATAGAAAAAAATATTACTTTTATATAAGGTTCTTAGAATTATATGAAAAATTTGTCATAACCATTGAATAAGTGGGTCAAAATATTAGTATCTAAATTATTAATTAAATATAAAAATTAAAATAGATGTTATTTTTAATTAAAATAAATTAAAAAATTCAATTAATGATTTCAAAAAACTAATTAGTTAAATTTATGTTTAAAAAATAAATTTTCAAAAAACATTCTTCCTCTCAACTATGAATTTAATTACTTAAATAAAATTAATATATTGTGGATAAATTATGATAAATCATAGTGTTGATAGGAATAAACTATTGGATATAAATTTATTTATAATTGATATTAAATGAGAATAATAATTATAAATATATGAAAAATTCATTTGTTGATAACTCTTTTTCATTATATTTTATGATTCCAAATTAAAGTAATATTTTAAAAATCCTAACTATATAAAATAGAGAAAATATCTATATTATTATATTGTAATAAGCTTCTAGGGATAACAACATGGAGGAGTGATATATTTTGAAATCTTGATGAATCCGATACATACATGATTCAAATATTATATGGGAAATATAAAGCATATATCCTAATAATGCATCTATCTTCTTTGTTATTTTTAATAATACACTTCATTATTTTTTTGGTAAAGAAAATTTATTAATGGGTGAACTCATATGCTCACTGAGGGAAATATTCAAGGTGATCAATCAAGAATAAATATATAAAAATGAAAATAAAAATGTAAAAATATGAAACACAATCCGTTTAATCCATAAAATGAGGACTAAATGAATCCATAGATAAAATAAATTTAATAATATCATGTATAATAACAACTAATGTAACAACCCAGGTACTAATAAAATAATTTTATTTTCTTCTGGAAATAAATAGTTAAATTCATTATAAATATATAATAAAATTGGTGGTATTTATAGAAAATAATGAATCTATAATAATATAACATTTAACTTTTATATAAAAGTAGAAATAAAATTTATTTATCTTATAAGTTAAAATATCAGATATTTATATGATTTAATATCTAAATATATATTTACAAAATGATAAATTAAGTGTTAGTAGTTTTTCAAAATGTAAATGTTTATTTACAACTTTATAATTAATATAATAACTTAAAAATAAATTAATTTTACTTAAATAAATAGATAAATTAATTCTTTGGTTTACTATAATTATATTTAAATTTTATGAGACATCACTTAATATTTCAGTGTGTCATAAAATATGTAATAATATAAAAACATGTATTTTTTTAATAAATGATAATATTAGTAAAAAAATTCATAGAAAAAAGTATATTCTAAAAAAATGGAATCAATTTTTTAGATCTTGTCATTGGGAAATGGATAGGGTTAATTTTTATTATTTCACTAAAATATTCAAATTATTTTTAAGAGTGCATATCATAGTATATGATATAATTGATTAAATAAATTTTTGAGTCATGGATGTTGTATTAATGACATAGAACCCTATTAAATCCGAATCACATTATATAGTTAATTAAAAAATTCAAAATAATCCCTACTATTGATATTCATGAGCCAAAATAATAAAAATAATAAAAATAATAAAAATAACCCCTCTCATACCTGGATAAATACCACCCATCACCACCTTTTATCCTCACACCACCAAAGACTTGAAACTTCTTTAATTTCTTTCCAATTCATTTTAAAGACTCTTCCCTATGTCCGAGACAGTATTGTTTCCCCAAATGACCAAAATTAAGTGCCTTAAAGAGGTTCTGATGGTGAAAACATTCAAAATGTAAAATCCTTTTATTTATTTAAAATTCTTTCATTCTTTATATACTATCCTATACTATCCTATCATATACAAAGTACCCTAATAACTCCAGTGAAATTTATAAAAATGATTTTTATTTTTTAATGGAATATCTATAATGAAACATATTCTCTTATAATATTCTTCAATAAAATGACAACATCATCCGTGATGTGTCAACTCACATCCTTCATGGAAGATAGTTTTTCATTTTCTTTTACTGCCTCCAAGGGTGTTCATAAAACCATTATTATGGTTAAATTATAATGTAAAAATTAAATTATACCATTTTTTATGTTATGGAACTAATTCATAGACATGATATTATATATAATGAAACTAGTTTCTAGTGGTTTGAAAAACAAAAAAGAAATAAACCAAGCATTTATCATTAATATTCTATATAATGAATCATCTTTATATAAAAATGATATATGGGATCAATTAAAAATATTGAAGAATATTAATAAAATTTCATTCCACTTCTAGTGTATTTCTTCCATTTTATGAGGACGCCCATAACTATACACAATGAAACCGACCATTAATCAACAAAATGAATTCTCATAAATAAAAATTTTGATATTTATAACTTATCAAAATGTCTATAAATAAAATAAATAAAATTTTAATAATTAAAATAAAATTTTAATTATTTATGAATTATGTAATTAATGAACCTAACATGATTGTTCAGGATATTAATTACAAGTACAGAGCTCTTTCGTCATATGGTAATGGTATTTCGTTCCAAAATCACATTTATTGTCTATGTTTTAAAAAATAAAGAACGTTTTTTAACTTATATTTCATGAGTGGATTTTTCATTTTTTATGATTCATTATTGTTATGAATCCTCCCTTACATGATTACTTGTTTATTTTTCAAATATAATATTTTCCTTGTTTATGTATAATATTCTTTTATAATAAGTCATTTTCCTAAGGAAATATTTTTATGATGCAAGTTTTCAAATTTAAAGATTATGTTCGGGTTATTGGTAAATTTTTAGGGCTATGGGTGGTTACATTATAAACTAAACAAGGATGGGTTCATGATATACCTCCAAATCATTGGGTATTTTGGAAGTCGACTATAATGGTTATTTCAACATTAACCGTGAGAGTTAAAACATGAGGCAACTAAGACGATTACATTGTAATGTAACCAAGAGGGTCAAAAATCATATGTTATTCATGAGGGTTATAATCATAAGTATTTATATTAAGAATATGATTACACTTGTTATCTAATTTTTCTATTTATGCATGCTATATTTTATTGAATCCACAATTTATCACAACAAAATTAAATGTAACTTTTAAGGGTGAGAAGTATATCGTTCAAGTGTTTATAAGTATTAATATACTAATATATTTTTTCATTTATTTTTTATGTCCCTTACTAATCAATTTGTGGGCATCCTAAGTTATAATATTTTTTTAAATGTTTTAAGGCTGGGAATGGGAAAAGAAGAAACCAAAATGAATATTGTGATACTTTTTCTTGAAAAGTATACATGTTTTTTATATATATTTTTACTTTAAAAAATGTATACTCTTTTATTATTATCCACTTTGTATTCTTATGGGTTTTTATGTATGAATTATTACTTTTTTTTTATAAAAATCTAAACCTAGAATATATTTTGTATGGTAAGAATATGAATTCTAGTGTAATGTCACGACAATATGAAACTATTATGGGGAGGTCTTTATAGTTGGTATCGAAGAACTATTTAGATAATTTTGATTTAATATTTATGTTAATATAATACCATAACTTATTTTTAACTTATGTTTAATTTTAAATGATATAGAATATGAATATTAAAATGTTTCTTCATCAAAATTATGTTTGATAAAATTGGTTTTCTATAGAAGATATAGGGAATCTGATGTAGGAAAGCATAATGACGATGCTATCATTATAAATTTTAAACATGGAATAGTGGGAATATGAACTAAAAATTTTGGATAGTAGGGGTGAAGTTGATATATTCTACAAATGATGTTTTAATTCATAAAAGAGAACAAACATAGCGACCACAATGGAACAAGATGATGGTGGTGCATTTTATATGGCACTACCTTTATGCTTTTAGTGGTTCTTCAGACCCAATGGTAGATGAGGGGTGGATTAAATAAATTTTAAAAAAACTCTATGTAATTGGGTGTTAAAATAATTATAATTTTCTTCTTACTATATTTATTTTTTAAGGTGATGGAAGCCTGTAGAGGTTAATGGTAAATAATATCAAGGAATTAGAAGATATTGAATCCTTGGAATGTGATGAATTTGAGAATATATTCCATGAAGAATATTTTTGTAACACAATTAAAATTAGGATTGAAAAAAATTAATGTAATTGATACAATGGTATGAAGATTCAATTTTCATGTATGAAAAAAACTCCAATATATTTTCTAGGTATGCTCCAAATATTACTATGGATCATGAATGTTAAATCAGTAATTTTTAATCAAGATATAATCCATGATATTGATGGTCATTGGATTTATATACTTTCAATTGGTATGATAATCTTGTTTGATTTTCCTAAAGTGTGTAAATGAATTTTTGTTATGATCACTTCTACTATAAAAAACAAGTTGATGGATAGGTCAAGATGGCATGTAATGGGTAATAATAAATCAAATAATTATAAAGGGAAGAAAATATTATTATTATTATGGAAAGTGTGGTAAAAATAACAATGGGGAATTATTTAACAAACCTCTGATGTGTCTTTGATGTGGTATGATCAAAAATATGTCCTGATATTGAAATTAAAATTATATTACCATTTGTATGTTTAATTCTGATAAGAAAGCTATAATGTGTTTTAAAAGTTGTGTGATGTGGAATTATACACATACCTTCCAAATGAAGGATCTGAAAGTTGGAATGTATATTGAAAATAAGCATAATGATTTATTAAAATAATTAGATACTACTTCACCAGATTATGGTCCATCCAATGATATGGTATCAGGTACATTATTTAGTTTATGAGGTTTTTCTAATGTCTTATTTGATATGGTGTCTATACATTCCTTTATTTATAGGAAACACTCTTATAATATTGGAAATTTAACATCATGAAAAGAAACAAAAAATTATAGTTAAAACACTATGGGAAAATAATAATTCCAAAAGGGATTATATAAATCTCTCTAATCTTATTTACAAAATGAAATTACCTAAAAACCATTGTTTTTTATCTTATTAGTGTTTCATGTCATTCTAGGTTTGTATTGGCTTTTTATTTGTCATGCAATGAATTTTTTTGAAGATAATGAAGTTAATATTCATATATTGTTTTATTTTGTACTAATGAATGAACCCATCCCATTGATAACATATTAGGAAGCTGAGAAACTATTAAAATAAGAAAATGAAAATTATCATACAAATATTGTTATAAATAAGGGATCCATTCAGATTAATAATGTCCTAGTGGTAAATGAATACCTGAATTTTTTTCCTGATGAGTTTTCCAGTGTTTAAAATGACTGGCATGTTCAATTTACCATTGAATTAGTCCATGATTTAGAGATAATTTAAAAACCACTATACCAAATGCCACAAATGAAACATAAAGAATGGAAAAATTAGTTGCAGATGATCTTTGATAAAGGTTAAATTCTTCCAAGAACCTTACTATGGGGTGAAATAATTTTTTTGTTAAAAATAATGATGGGTATATATGGGTTTTAATTGATTATAGTGATTTGAATAAAAAAATTATAAAAATAAGTATTCATTACCAAATATATATGACTTTCTTGATTTGGTATAGGGATTTAAGTGTTTTTCCCTTATTGACAAGAGACCTAGGTACCGTTACAAGATTTTAAAGGAGGAAGGCATTTAAAAAACAACATTTCATTCTAGATATGAGCAATATGTGTATTTTTATTCCATTTGGTTTGACTAATTCCACTACTATATTTATGGATCATATGAATATAATCTTCTATGATTATTTGGGTAAGATTATTTATATTTTTATTGATGATATTATTGTTTATTCAAAATGTTATAAGTATTGTGAATGAAATGTAAGGATTTTTCTAGGGAGCCTGTGCAAAATGACGTTATACAGGAAATTTTAAAAATTTGATTTTTGGTTACAACAAATTTATTTTCTTGGGAATATTATAAATAAGAATGGAATAATATATGGTCCCAACCTAAAAGATGTTTTTGAATGAAAAAGACTTAATAATTTTACTTATATTTGTATTTTTTTGCATTATAAGACTACTACTGATAGTTTAGTAAAATCATTACACGATTATCTAGACCACTAATGATGTCAGTTGAAAATGGGGTTAACTTTATTTGGACTAAATAATGTGATTTATTTCTTCAGGAAATGGAATGAAGATTAGTAAATGATATAGTTTTTCATATGCCTTATTCAAATGGATGGTTTTTCCTCTCTATTTATTATTCATTAAAGCGACATGGATGCATTCAAATCTATAATGATCATGTAATTACTATTTCATTGAGAAAACCAAAACCTCATAAGTTAAATTATCCAACACATGATTTGGAATTTGAATTTATGGTTTTCACTTTAAAAATATGGAGACACAATTATATGGATCCAAAAGTGAAATGTATACTGATCATGAATGTTTTATGAATATATACACATATAAGTAATTGAACATGATTCCATGAAGATGAAAGGAACTGATGAAGGATTATGTATGAATGGTCAATTTCCATCCTTGAAAATAAAAAAGGTATTTCATTCCATGAGTTTAAAAAATAATTATAAATTAACTATGGTATATTTGAAACATTACCCTTCATTTAATGATTTGATAAATTTTTTCATAGAATATTTTGGTTCCGGAAATACCTTAATTTTTTTCAGATGTTAGTTTGAACATCTCTACGAGACAAAATTATGAATTCACATAAGGAAGACCATGTGTTATGGAAAATTAATGATGTTTTTTAAATTGGTAACTTTACAGAATTTATAATTGAAAAATATTATTTTATGATATTTGTGATGAGTTTTGGTGTTCCTTGTGATTCAATGTTGAAGAAATTTTTTTTAAGTATAGCCTAAATTTCTCCATTTTCAGTTCATCTAGAAATCCCTATGGTGTAAAAATATATGCAAGAGTATTACTGGTCAAATGAATTGAAAATAGATATTACAGACATTACCATGACATGTTTGAATTTCCAACAGGTTAAATAAGAATAAAAATTAAATAATGGGATAATTCAGCCTTTTCTATTACCATATTGAAAATGGAAAAATATATCCATTTACATCGTAGTTGGATTACAAAAAATATCTTTTGGTACCAATGCGATTTGGGTTATTATTGAACTACTGACTAAATATTTACATTTTCATAATATTTGAGATACTATATTTTTAGATCAACTATTTCTATTTTACCTCAATTAGATATTCTAGTTACATAGTTTCTCTCTCTCCACTATATCTACACAATGACCATAGGTTCACTTATAAATTCTTGAAAGGAATTTAGATATCCTTCGTTATTGAATTAAATTTTTACAAAGCCATTTATCATTATTCTGATGCACAGTCAAAGAGAATAATTTAGATATCAGAAGATATGATTCAATATTTTATATTGTATTACTATGGATGTTGAGATTAATGTAATTCATTGGTCGAGTTATCATATAATAAAATTTTTAATTGATGTATATATGTGACACATTATGATGCATTATATGTAAGTAGTGTAAAAATATTTCATTTTATGATGAATTTATTGAAAATAAATTTGATGGGACAACAATTATTAAATAATTAGATAAAAAAGTAAATATTATCCAATAAAAAATGAGGAAATCTTAGAGAAAGCATAAAAGTTACCTGGATAACTATAGGAATATTGTTTCTTTTGAGGTATCCGATCATGTACTCCTCTGAGTTTCTCCCAAGAAAACTATGATTAATTTTGGTAACATTGGGTGGTAAATTCCACTATTCATTAGACCATATAAAATTATGGATAAAGTTGGATCTGGTTTATACCAAATGGCTATTCCTATGAGTTTTTCCCTACTACACAATGATTTTTAGGTTTAGATGCTAAAATTGTATTATTCGGATTAATCTCATTTTCTAAAACCTAATGTAGTTTTTGGTATGAGAAATACTCATGTGGTTAAAATTATGTTCAAATTCTAGATCATATAGAACATGTATTGTAGAATAAGTTAATTCTACATGTTATCGTTTTGTGGAGAAACAATATGGTTATAGAAGGAACATGTGAATCTGAAAATTCTATGAGGGAATGGTATCCTCACTTCTTTAATGATCAACTAAAATTTTTAGGATGATATTTCCTAATTCTTGGGTGAATATAAAAACCCATGTACATAAAAATTAATTTTTTTATTTTGGAATTATATAGTTAAATTAAATATTAATGAATAATTAAATAAATAGAATTTATAGAAATTAAATAATCTATACTAAGATAATACTAACCTCATAAGTTAATTTATGAATTAAATTTATGTATCCTATATGTGAAAATATGATATACTTATAGCATGGAACATGTAAATAAATATTTTTAAAAATGATAAAGTTTGTATTGGATTCATTGTGAAATGTAAATTTTACTTCATATTTTTATTATTAATATAATGATATAAATTATAAATTATTTTCATAAAATATATTCATAAATTAAATTCTATGTTTTATTTTAAATACATGAAAAATTTAGGAGACCTTAATTAACTTTTCAAAGTGTTATTAAAGTAGTTATACTATACAAATCAATATTTTTTTTGAATAAATGATAATTTTCATTAAAAACAAAATTTCACATGTTTATAAAATTATTTTTTAGACATTGACCCCAATATTAAATTATACATGTGAATGAATGGTTAGGGTGAATTTAATAGATTCTTCTAAAAAATATTATTTTCTTGAGAATAATTAGTTATGGTTATTTACTATATAATTAAATAAATGAATATTTACATCAAGGATAATGTATTGATGAGTTATCCACCCATTAAATTGAAATCAAATGAATTTTTTACATTAATTAGTCATAATAATCAAAAAAATGGATAGAATTGAACCATGATTATAAATTAATTAAAATAATATTCCAAAACACCACTCTCTATTCCCTATAAATACCACCCCTCACAACCTCTTCTCTTCACACCTAAAAAGTCTTTTATCTTTTATTAATTTGGCCCATTTACATTCCCAAACCTACATCCAAGGGACAAGACCTGTTTCAATCACCACAAGACCAAAATTAGGTCCCTTAACAAGGATCTCGAAGAAAAAACATTCCAGATGTCAAATCCCATGTTCTCTTTTTAATTATTTCATTCGTTTGTTATCTCTTTATTATCCTCTAATAACCTCAATTATCTAAAGTTAAATAATAATTATAGTATCACAAATATAATATTATTTTATTTTGTCACTATAATTTCCATCAACAATATCTTTATCTTTTCCTCTTGTTCTAGAAAATGAAACCATGATCTGTGTTGTGTTGATTCACCAACATCATGGATATTGAATTTTCATTCTTTTTAACACTTTAATCGATTGTAAAAAATATTATTATTGTTAAAAATATTTAACCATATATATTATAACATTTTTAAAGTTATAGAACTAGTTTTTATAAATAATATTTATTAAAATAAAACAAGTTTACAGTAGTGAGAAAAACACAATAAAAAAGCCATGCTTTAATCATTAAAATTTTATCAAATGAATCATCCTGATATTAGAAAAAACTAATGTGTGGGATCATTTAAAATTATGGAATCATATTAATAAAATATCCTTCCACTTCTGGTGTTTTTCATCCACTTTACATGAACTCCAATAATTATAATCAAGAGAACCCATAATAAATCTATGAAATGAATTCTCCGAGAATAACAATTCAGATATTCATAACTCTTTGGATTGGACATAAGTTAACATGATAAAATGGTATTGTATCATATATTTTTTGAAAAGTATTATATTTAAATAACTAAAAAATCTATTTGATTATATAGGTAATTATGTACTAGTGCAAAACTCATTCAGACAGAAGGTATGGGACTTTCCTTTTAAAATCATCTTTAATGTCCACTTTCTAAAAAATACATTATGAATAGTTTATAAAATAAATTTATATAGTGTAATATCCCATTTTTATGAAGCCTCGTTGTTTTAAATCATCCATTACAAGATAAAATGCTTATTTTCATAGATAATGATTCACTTTTAATATTCATACGATTAATTTATAATAAGTTACTTTAACTAATGAATGTTTTTATGAAGAAATTATTCTTATTTTATTGATATGTGATGGTTATGGGATATTTTTATGAGAAAGAGTTGTTATATTATATACCAAATATGTGTGGGTCTTTGGTATTCCTCCAATGTATTTGGTGTGATGGAAGTTGATTATAATGATTATTCCATGTGTAACTGTGATAGTTATATTACAAGGTAGCTGTGAGGGTTACATTGTCAGGTAGTTGTGAAGGTCAAAAATCATATGTTCTATGTTAGGGATACAATAATAATATTTTATGGTATGAAAATTATTCCCTTGGTTATCAAAATGGTTTTCTTATGCATTTTATGTTTTATGGAATCCTCAAGTTATCAAAAATTATGTATATCTTACTTTTAAGGGTGATAAGTATATCTTTCATGTGTTTATAAGTACTCAATTACTAATATTTTAATTACATCTTTTTTAATGTCCAATAATAACACATGTTCTTATTATCCAAGGTTTTAAAATATTTTTCATAGGTTTTATGGTTGTATAAGAGAAAAGATGAGGCCAAACTAAATGTGGTGTGGATTTATCATGAAGATAAATATATATTTTTTTAAAAAATTTGTATTATGGAAAAAATGGATACTCTTTTATATGTATCCACATTGTATTGTTATGTATTGTTTTATGAATTATGAAATAATTATTTAATACACTAATCCTAATAGATAATTTGAAATTATTGAAAATGAATTATAGTATATAGTTTTTAGTATATATAATGGTTAAGGAAGGGTCCTTATAAATGAGTTCTCAATGATTAAAATGAATAATTATATATTATATTTTCCCAAACATCATGATATATTTTCAATCAAGGACTTCTTCCATATAAAATTATCGATGGATAAATATAATCGCAAATCCCAAATAATATGTTTTTCCTATTGTTTCGTCTCATGAGACATGTCGATACATCAAGGGGTTATCTATAACTGAACACCACAC
The DNA here is from genome assembly GCA_963277665.1 of Viscum album. Lineage (NCBI taxonomy): Eukaryota > Viridiplantae > Streptophyta > Magnoliopsida > Santalales > Viscaceae > Viscum > Viscum album. The sequence continues at coordinate 1,850,842,747 of OY728150.1, forward strand.
TTTATTAAATTCCCAAATAATTCCTAATATATTGGAAGATCAAGTCGACATATAAAAAAATTTCATATAAAAAATTCTATATTTTATTAATAATAAATAAAATCAATATTATCGAAGACAAATATATTACATTCGATGTAAAACAATATATATATATATAAATGGTTAGGAAATAATTATATCCATGATACAAACAATATAAATATAGAATAGAAATGTAATTCCCAATGTTAACTTGATAAGTAATGTTTCATGAAAATTTTAATGACCAAAAAATTTATATGTGATTAATAATGACTATTAGTTTCATTATATATTTAGGTTTTGTAAAACAATCATGTCTATTTGATAAATAAAAAATGGAAGAGAATTATTAAAATAATAATTTAAAAAAAAAATATTTTTAAAACAATTGAAAAGAATAATCATAATTGCATAATTATGATATCATCTCATACTATATTTTGTAATTCTGACCCTTAATTTTTATCATCACTTGTTTCTTTCATAGTTGGTGTTTTTTATATTAATATGTGGTTTTATAGTGGAATTCACTTGGAATGAGAGCCACTATATTATGGAGATTCTAGATGTAGATTGGACAAGCTGGCTATGGCATGTAGTCATGGAGGCTAAATCTTGGTGATAATAAATTATTCTTCATGGTTGTATAATTGAGTAGGGTTGACTTATAGGTAGCTGGAGTGATTTTTCATGTGGGATAATATTTACCCCTAGTACACTCTAGGGTTGTATATGGTGATAATTTGAAATTCGGTGTAGATATGTCTTGGGGAGAAGGTTACAAATCAACTTCTCTTTTGGGTGTGGGTAATAGAAGTAAGATAGTTTTGGATATATATTAATACCCACTTATAGAATACATGACCATCACGATAGTTCATGGATGTAGTTTTACCAAACAGTTTGTGGTGTTTTACTTCCCATTGTGTTGTATTGTAGAATTTTTTCAACATCATTATTTCATGTTCTAGGAGACTGTTCAATGGTGTTCTAAATTTTAGTCTAGTATAAAATGTCCCAATCTGCATCAAACCTATTCTTATTCCAATATTTCCTCATGAACCATTTATTCTAAATAGATCATTCTAAATCCCTTTCAATCCCCTTTTTTATCAGTTTCAACCTTAGAATTGGGAGATGAATTTTTATTGTTTTATCTGAATTCTTGAGGCATGTGTCTCAATTCAATGGGTTTTATGAATATTAACTTTTTTCATGGAAAAACTTTACTTGATATATATGTGGGGTTTCTTCTTTAAATCTAAATTTAAAGGATTTTTTTAAATGTTTTCTGGAACACGATGAGTTTTTGAATTGTATCAATAAAAGATCAGATTTATAATGGGTGTTTTAAACCAAAAAGGAGGTATTTTCTTGTTTTGAATTTTTTTTTTACAAATAATATCTAACATAACAAAATGGTTTCTGGAAAACATATAATATTTTAAACTATATCTATATCTTTTAATGTTATTTTCTCGTTATTGTGATGAATACCATAAGAGGTCTGATATTGATTGTTTTTTGTAGCACATGATATCAACTGGATTGATGTGGTTCCCAACATAATTCTTTTCATATATGTATAAGTATGTATTTCCCTATGATTTTTCCCAATTCTAGTGGATTTTCATTCATGACTTGTTTTTTATAAGATAGTATATTTCATGGTCCTTTTGTAACCAATTTTTCATAGTGTCTATCAATATATTGTTTTAAATATTCTATAATTATTTTATACATTTACTTCATATATTCCTATTTTTTTTAATTTGAAAAATATTAATGAAAACCAAATGATGCTTTAAAAACTGGTTTATTTTAATAATACTTTAAAAAAAATTCAGTCTAGATATAATTCATTCAAGATAATATAATTTTGATAAATTATTTTATTAAATCATATTAGGATCTATCCTCACTCACTTTTTTCCACATGGATGTTTTTATTGTGGTTTTGAGGGACACATGTAAAGGGAAATTTATCTTTTAGTTCAACAGATTCTTTTGATTGCCATCAATTTCTTGGTGAGGTTGATCAGAGGTGATCGATTTCATGATAGTGTATCATCATATGTCTTGTATTTATTCAATTTCATATTTACCCAATTTGGATTTTTGTAGGTATTTGTAATTTTTACAATTTTTTCTATGTACTATGTTAGTCTACTAGGTTATAATTATTATTGAGAAATTTGTCAGTTATTTTTTGGATATCTGCCCTATGGATGTCCAACATGTGTAGTGTTGTAGTTTCACCTAGGATGGTATGTTAAAAAATGGAATCAATGGGATTACCCAACATAATGTGTTATATAACATCCTATATTTTTAAGGGCCCTCTATAGACTTGAGTTAGCACCATCATAATTCTGGTAGTATGCACATAATGAGGGATTTCCCTGTAAGTTTGTGTGTCTGAATACCTGTTACTCTCAGTGTTAAGGGAATGTTTTCCAACTAATAGACATGTTTTTTCATGTTAATCGTTTAAACTAGACATGTGGACACTTCAATTAGACCTTTTCCTTTTTATTTTATGATATCATGTTCATATATTCCAGGATTTTGTTAAATCCTTATTGTTAAAGACTCTGATAATAAATTTTTATGTTGGTATTTTGATTTTGGATGTTTCTCTTAAGACGTTTTGTTTTTGTCTATTATTCCATTGATAATTCCTCTTATATGAGATCTTCTGAAACTAATTGAGAATAATATGTGTCATGAACCGACCCATACTGGGTCTCGAGCTGCAACTACCCCAAGCCCGCCTTTATAGGATAGGGGATTTCGACTAGCATCGAAGGCATAAAAAACTATAGAAGGCCTTTTTCTATGTTCTTGCACATACACACACACAACCGACTCACTGAAAATGTATAGAGGGAAAATAAAACAATATAGAACACAGCTATATAAATGGACCACAAATAAGCATCAACATCTATATTGTACAAGTTCTGAAAATTAAACTGAAATGGGAAGGGGAAAAATAAATGCCCAACTAGAAAAGTTCCAAAACGAGGCAATAAGTGGAAAAGTAAAATTGTGGAGAGAGTCACACTGCTGGATCCCAAGCTACAACCACTGCACGCCATCCAAGAAACCCATATCCCTATGCTTCTATGATTTCACGATCAACATGTATGTCATCTTCAAGGGCACACCACATGTTGGAAAAGCCCAAGCAAGGGTGCCTATAAAAATAATTAGTATGATTCCCCAAAGGCTCATGGGTGCAGCTAGTGGGGTACTGAAGAGGGATGAAATTGATAGAACAAGGTACAATAAAAGAGTACAGCTCAACCAAACTATGAAATGAAGTAAGCTCGTCCAAACATGAGGATCTATAAAGGATGGGAAGTTGAACTTATCGTCAAGTTTTTTTCTACATACATTAAGAGATTTGAATCGTCCAACCAAAAGAAGATAGACAAGGAATGCACATGGCATACCCCATGCATAATCACCTATCCTGGGGGAAGAGTTATCAAATACCGAGGAGTGGTTACTATAATACGATATATATATATATATATATATATATATATATATATATATATATTCTTAGACAAAGGATCCCAAATGAGAGAGTAAGGGGATCTCAATATCTCTAGCTCAGCCAAAGTAAAGATTCACCAACAGTTCTATAAGTAAACACCATTGATGCCCAACATTCCACACATCTGCCCTAAACTAAAATTCAATGGTTCTCAATCACCACACCTTGTTACTAATGACATTGGGATGTTCAGTCTCACCCGCACAGTTTTAGGTAGCATCACAAGGACACGTCTTGGTGGTAAAAGGGCCCCTCTTTCTTGAGAGTCCAACGTCACATCATGTACATCTATATGCTATGCCTCACTGTCGAGAGATCATGTAACAATGTCATGAAACCACTATCTAGACATGATGGAGTATATACTAATAAAAGTCATTTGTGAATGCCACAACCTAGCCCAGCTAAAGGGTAACCCATGAAAGAGTAACTAACAAATGCCATTGCTGAGCTGCGCTAGAGGGTAAGCCCTAAATGATATTGTAAAACACCACTACCCATCCTCAATAGATGGTAATCCCAGAAAGAGTAACTAGCGAACACCACTACCCAGCATTGCTAGAGTCTAATCCCGAAAGAGAATGAAAAACACCACTGCCCAGCCTCAGTAGAGGGTATTCTCAAATGGGAATAGATAACACCACTTCCTAACCTCACTAGAGGGTAAGCCGATATTTCATTGGTGATTCTGAAAACTTCACTGCTATCACAGTCATCATAATTCATTACCTACGATAGTCACCACAATCAGAACATCTCACATCGTATCTCAATATCCACTACAGTGGGAACAATCACGTCGTATGTGGAGAAATACTCGGGATAGGATACTCGTAGGCCACAATATGAGTTCAGAAGAAATAGATACGAGAGGTATAAGATTCGTAGTGGTACACGGTGCATGTGGTTCCCACATGATGTTCCACCCCTCCTCATCTCTTGGCCATGTACCTAACCATTTCTAGGTCCCAAAAGGGTGAAAAATTACAACGGCATGTCAAGGTACTCCCAGAGTACATGACACAATAGTCACAAAGGAAATGAGTTCATGATGCTCATCATTAATCTGGTGGGTTATAATCGTAGGTTAGTTAACACACCTCCTTGAATGATCCCTAAACATTGACCTTATCTCTTCTTACACTCTTCCAAGAGTCAGATATGACCTAAGTTGTGGATTCTCTTGAAACACATCCAAAGTATCTTCTACTGATATTCCATTAATCTTTCCACAATTAAAAAATGATTGTGAATAAATCTTTTTCACATTAAAACATATCACACCATCATGACCCTTGAGAAATACAAATAGGCATGATCGACTTCTCAATCAACTGAAATGAACTCCTGATGCAGATGCTGCATCTCCCAGCATCATATTCAAACGGTGCCCCATGGGGCACACACCTCGATCCCGAAACACATCATGTGTATCGTGCCATTGTGATCCCCACTGAAAGGAAAATAGAATCAGATATACATTCATCCCAAAATTACCACTGGTGAAAAGGATGCTTTTCACCACAACTTCAGAATGACGCTCGATCTCTACCGCTCGCAAAAAGGCCATCAACCACCGAACAGATTTCTCCATTGTGATCCTTGTAGAAAACACACAAAATTGGATATTCATTTTCCCCAAAAGGGATTATAAATCATAAGTTGTAAAAATGCGACATATGTTTGTAATTTACCTCATGGGGCCCATGCCCCACCCCCAAATTTAGGCGGGTGGATTATACCATTACAATCCCCCCACAAAAACACCTGGAAACGAGTATTCAAACACCCCAAAAAGATGTCAATTGAAAAAAGTGGATTTTCACCGTTACACATGTGAACTAGGACCAGTGGGTTCTGCACCTTTTATCCAAACTGAACTCTGCGAATAAAATCTCAAAAATTCAGCACGAGGACCGGGGTCACACTTCTGCTGATGGCGCATCAATCAGACACCCCAAACTGGAGTTAGGTCCTATGCATGAATAATTAATTAATAAATTAACATCATTAATCATTTTGTGCAACTAGAAGATTAAACCAAAAAAAGGTACCAAAACAACAAATGAAGTACCACCTCAACTCCAGGGTCACAACGCCTTTGACGGCACGTCAATCGGACGTCGTATGAAGACGTATGGTTGGATTCAAGTTTCTCGAATAATAATAATTTTATTATTATTATTAAAAACTAACATTTTGTTCCCCCTACAATCGATCTCAAAATAAAATTTCTTCAAAGTACCCACAAATGGCATGCCATGAAAAAAGGGTCGTGTGGCCGTATACGACATGAAAATCGAACATCCGATTTGAATGATATGGGGGTTTAAATTCCCCCCAAACCAGTCTAGTCGGATCGTCGCTGGAGTGCTCGCCATACTGTTGCCGCCTCATGGGAAACTACAACTGCCAAACTTTTGGACCACCACCAGATATGTCGAAAAACTACAAGGAAGCATCCAAGAACAACCATGGTCACTCTGGTGGTCCAAAAGGAGGTCTGGAACCAGATCTATAATCCTTGGGACGAGACCTTAACAGTGCTTTCCTTCACATGACTATCTGTCGTCATTTCAGTGTCATGAAAAGTAACATATCAGAACATCTCAGGTTGAGATTTTCACAAACATATGAATTGCTTCTTTTTTGATGATTTGGCGAGCTGAAAAGTTGGTGGATGAAGAACGTGAATAACGCCATGAATGGGAAATCAGAAATTTAAATAGATGATGGTCATTGTTCATTTGGCCATCATTAATTTATTCTATAGTAATGAAAACATTCATAAAGGATTTTCTATGATGAAATATTTAACCAGGGGGACACAGAATCAGAAATATAAATCCTACCTCAAATACAGATCCACCATTACATCCGCTATGCACCGATCTATCAGCATTTTAAGTTTCTTTATGAATCGATGACATTCATATGTCGAATCGTCGTCATCCAGAGCTTCGTCATCTGCCAGATCATCACCATCCGAGTTGGGAAATGTGCAAACCCTGCTTCTTTCCATAGTTACTTATTTATAGATACTATGAGTAGACTCAAAATCTAAATCTCTCGCGACCTCTTAACTGAGGTCACCCCTAGGGTAAAAACCACACTACGAACTCAATGGATGTCACAAATTTCTACTCAGAGTATCCATTTGGATGTTATTCAAGTTATTGTTTTTAAATAAAACAATTTAATTTAATTATTCCAATTACAATTTTTCCCTCCGGGTATTTTTCTACAATATTCATGTGCTAAAAAATAATTTGAACCTCCAAGGGTAAACATCACGCTCTGGACACTACCATAGCCTCACATTTCCAATTCGAGTAACTGTTTGGGAGTTATTTGGGATTGACCTATTAAATGAATGAATTATTAAATTAATTCATCCATTTATTTACTGCTAAGGATCGAGGGGTCCCAACATCTCATGCCAACATGATTTATGTCACGCCTATTGTAAAAACCGCATTTTGGACCCAATTGTGGTCTCAAATTTCTAATATGATCATCCTTTTATGATATATCCAGTTTATATTGCGTAATAGGTAGAAAAACCCTTAATATTTTTGTATAATTTATTCCAAGCATGCCAAACCTCGGAATTTCATGCCATATTAGCACCTGGCTCTGGAAACATATGTAGAAATATTCCAAAGTCTTACAAGGAAAAAAATAGGTGTATACATCATTCCATATTTCCATATTTTTATCCCAGAAAAGAAAAACCAGGAAAAAAACTCTGCATACTGAGCTCTCATTTGGACCTCTCTATTCCAAGAAGACCTACACAACCCCTTGCTGGCTCAAAACGTGAAACAATATGATGGTTTATGTAACACCCCAGGTAAATAAAGAATATGACATTTTAATATTTATCCATATTTGTTAATAAAATATTAATATGACTTTAATGGGGATGCTATGCTCGATGGCGTACCCAACACGCAACAACGAGTTTCTTGGGAATCTTACATTGCACTCTAATAATAAAATAATATTATTTTAAATGGTAGTTAACATGTAGCCGATGTATTGGTGGGAATGGATATAAATAACTAAAATATGATTATATATGTTTTTAAATGTTTTTACATTTATCCAATAAAAGATAAAGGCTTAAAATACAGAAAGAATTCAATTTTAGGCGTATATGCCCTAGTTTTCACTAAAGGTTCACTTATCGCCTTTTGATGGAGAACCGTCATTAAATATAGTTTTTTTCACTATTATAAATTCTATTGGGCCAAATAAAACTCTTCTTAAGAACTGGGATATCAAAATTTACTTTGTGTAAATTTTTGGTATCTTTTCGATAAAGTTCATTTTTTTAATGAATAGTGTAAAATGTTGTATTTTATTTCAAAACCACTTTTTAATATAATTTATTTACATGATTAGATTATATTATGAATTGGTTTTAAAGTGAAATTAGAATATAATTTTACCATTAAATCCAATAGTGGTCGTTGTATTAATTTCACTTTGAAATCAGACTTAAACTAGTGTCAATCTTTTGATACTTATTGTTTCATAAAAACACACTATTTGCTCTGACAGTGGGAATTAATTATTAAATTAATTAATTTTAATTATATGATTTTAATTTTTTAAAATATAATTCATTTTTGAATTCGGAATATCAAATATTTCTTAGGGTGAATTTTTGGGAATTTTCGGAAAAACTTCAATTTTTTATGAATAGTGAAACCACTAAGTGGTACTTATAAAAACTGATTTTTCAGTTTAAATGAAATTTTTCCATATTTGTGTTCTGAATTTCAAAAATCCGATATACATGGTTGTCATTAATACGTAAAATGTGGTTCAATGGTATAAGAATAATTTTTTTGTGAACAGTAACTTATTATGTTTTTAATCGCGATTAGAGGTAATTAGTGTTGTTTATGGTAAGAATAATGTTTTAATAAACTGAAATGACCTAGACACATGTCCTACCCTCATTGAATGTGTCATGGCCGACCAAGACAATCCATGGGTAAACTTGAGGACCCCATGGAGCCACTTTAGTTGGGAAATGACATAAATATCTTTTTATTTAATGTTAAAGTAAAAATGACACAAACATGAGATGTTTTACTAAAACAATTTTTACATCGGGTTATACAAGTCATATTTTTTACTATAAATAGTTATTGGAATGATAAAAAGATTTCCTACATTATAGTATTTTTTTTATAATTTTTAGACATTAAATAAATTAAATTATTTATGACATCATGATGATGCACTGATGACCTCATTATTTAACGATTTAAATAAAATAGAACGATAATATAATATCTAAGACATAAACATGTCCAAAACCTATTAGATGAGTGGATTTAGAACCCTTATAAACTTATCCTCTAAATACATCAATGTGGGAACTTTAAAATCCGAAACTCTTTTGAAAATAAAGTAACATTTTGTAACATTACAAGAGCGCCCCTCCTCTCCTCTTATAAAAGGCCCCCACCTCTACCTCCATACCCACACTCCCAAAGCCTTTGGATCGGCCAACCCCTGCCCATTTTGTCTCTCCACTTCCCTCTATTACTCCTTGAAGCCTCAATTTGGGCATAAGTCTTCCCAAGGAAGCCTTTGTGCTCAAACCAAAGGGAGTTACCTGATTTTAAGGTAATGTCTTCACTTGTGTCCTTTTGTTTTATTTTGCTTCTCCAACACCCTAAACTCTTTTTACTAATTTATTTTGTAAAAAATAAAGTATCTTCAATATACTAGGATGTTTTTATAATAATTATTCGAGCTACACTTACACACACCAACATCTAATGGTTAAAGAACATACTGTTTCCGTGGATGGCGAATTTCTGCCTCCCGAAACAATGATTGTTCAACAATATTCTAACACCTTCAATGGTGGCCATTAAGATGACACAATATTTATATATGATATATAATATGTTTATGTTTTACTTAAACTTCTTTATTTTTCATTTATGGCATACCATTATGGTTTCCATTATGGGTAAACACGATATCTTCATTTAAGGAAGTGCGGACTACCGCCCCCTCAAAGTGATTTGATTCGTTAATACCATGTGTGGTACGTATAAAGAATATATTTAATGATATTATAAATGATACCATACTGTAATTATAATAATATTATGTATCATTGTGTTTTAATTCCATTAAATATGAAATAGAAATGGAAGTAGCGTTCATGCGTACGTACTGCTTACCGTCTCCATGAACGGTACATTTCATTTCTTATCTCAAGATGTTATGTAATATTATAAGTACATATATATAATGGATATATATTTAATATATTAAATCTAAATTTTGGATATCATTCTGGGATTATAACATATATATTTCTCTCTCATTTTGTTTTAATTCCATTAATATGACAAAAAAATGAAAGTAGCGTTCGTGCGTACGTACGGCCTACCGTCTCCATGAACGGTGTTTTTCATTTTTTTATCTCCAAATGATATGGAATAGTATAAAATGAATATTTACTGGATATATATTATATTTTAATCATTAATACTATTCTGGAAATTATTTACTTATAACTACATGGGCAATCTTTTTTCAAACAAGTTCATTCTTGACTCTTACACCAAACATTGGAAAAACGTCTGATATGAACTAACATTATTAAACAATTATTATAACATTATAATATGTGATATGAACTGAATAATAATATATAAAGGAGTTACTTATGCAATTATTAATTGACCGGAATTTATTATTCAGGAATATAAAGAAACGAACAAGACAAGTTGGACTTGAGGTAAGGGATCCTGCACCTCTCTTTCTTTTTAAGTACACTCTTTTATGTCATTATTTTTAAGATCATATTTCTTATGATTGGGATTTTATTTTATATTACTTATACTATAATTATTATGTTCATATGATGAGAGACCCTTTTTCCTCTCATCAATCCATTTTGGAAGTTTTGAGTGGCGCCGTTAGGCTGCCGAATTTTCGTAAGGGATTTTTAATCTCACTTTTATTCCCGTGAGATTTATGCTACATTTGCCACAATTTCTTTTGAGTGGTGTATGTACTGACCATTATTTTACTCATTGTGTAATATAATTTCTTTTATGAGTATTTACATCAATGTTGTGTTGTCCTTCTTTCACGAGGTGTATGTTTCGAAAGATACCCATGTCGGTAAGGGAACCTTTCACCCTCCACTTTTTAAAAGACTTCTTTTGTTGGGTCATTTAATTTAAATATTGTAATTTTGGGATATGTACTCATATATCCTTATTGATTTAAATTTATGTCCAAGTTATGAGATACCCTTTTTTATCTCTCATCAACTCATTTTTATGTGACATCGTTAGGCTGTCAAGGGAACTTCATAACCCAATTTCGATTTCTTTGGGTTCAACATGTACTTATTGAATATGTCATCCTTTGAATTTGTGTGAATGACCATTGATTATTTTACAATTAATATCCACTTATATTTTTTGTATTCGTCTGTCACACATAATTATGTAATTGATTTATCCTTAAACCAAGGATACCGTCTTTGTAAGGGACTTCGTCTCAATCACCTTTCATTGAGGCATATTTTGTTTTATACACAACATTATTTTATACGGTGTATAAACCCCTGTGACTTTTACTTTTATTCAAAAGGAATCTTATTTATACGAAGTGTTTAATATAAGACAAAAGGTAATGTTTTTGTCGTACGTATGCAGCGACAACGACTTCTCCGCCGCCGTGACCGTTATTTGAGTTTCGGCTTCCTCTATAAGCCATACCTTTTTTAAAAGAAAAATAAATATCATGTTTTACTTTTCTTTTATTTTGGTATTGAAAATGGTTTTCATAATGTTTTTATTATATCAATGTGTTTTATTGATATCTTGTGATTGAAATGAGGAAATGTTATGTTTCCTTTATGTATGTTTTATGTGATACGATTATGTTATGATTCATGGGAATTATTATGAAGAAGGGTTATTCCGTGATAAACTAAGGGCGAGTGAGCCCGATATAGCTCTCCAATGCATTGGGTAATGCGAAGGAGTGAAATGTTAAGGTTTCTCTGAAGAGATTTAGGGAATATACTGTGGTGGGTATTCCATATGTAACCAAGAGGGTTACTCCCTACGTAAAAATTTTATGAATTCCTCATGTTACCTTTTATGTTTTATGATTTCTATGATTTATTCATGATTTTATGACGTATGTTAAAGTGCTTATGTTTTATGGGTAAAGTATGATTTCATTCTTATGTATACATGTACTCATGTTTCCCTTCCATATTTTTATATCCGTTACTGAGCTTTTTATGCTCATCCCAAGTTTTTGAAATGTTTTTCACAGGTCAAGGGAAGGGTACATGATGTGATGATAGTGTCAAGTATGTGTCAAGAAAGAATCCATGATTTATTATAAATATGTTTCTATTGATGGGAAGAATGAATATTGTCTTTTATGTAACCACTGTTTAAATGTGGAATGTAATGCATGTTTCATGATCTAATTCTCTAAAACTCTAAACTTGAAAAGATCATCAATGTGTAATCTTGTAATAACTCAAGATTAAGTAAGGTTTAAGGTTGGGGCCTTATAGTTGGTATTAGAGGTCGGTTTAGATAACTTTAGAGGTTAGGGTATTCATTAAGCATAAGTGACATTACCATAATGGTTAAGATTTCAGAAAGAGTCCTAGTTTTAGATAAAGTGAATGAGTAATTATATCTTAGTGTTTATCTTCCTCATTAGTACATGATGGTTTTGTTGATTTACCCACACTGACCTTTTTGGTTTTAGTAAATGGATGGATCTAGTAGGCACCGAAGTAACAGTGGATGTGAAGGAAACTGTGATAGTTTTTTGAGCAAGCAACTGAATGATATGGGAGCTGCAATGAGAACTCTTGTGATTATCCTCAACCAACTATCTGGAGTCATAATTGACCACCTAAACCTTGGTGATTTCTCTAAGGAATCATATATGCGAGAAAAAAATCCCTACGGAAGTACAGGTAATAATCATAAAGGTAATTGTGTTCAAAAACCTATGTGTCAAAGATATGGAAAGAAACACCTGAGAAAATGTTTCAAAGGGACAGAAATATTCTATAGATGTGGAAATGAAGGTCATAAAGCAATAACCTTCCATGGAAAAAGGAAGAATCCAGTTGACTCAAGGAAAGGGAAAGAAGTTCTTTCTGAGGGATTAATTGAATGTTTTAAATGTGGTGTGCATGGTCATTATGCCAACACATGTCCTATGAAGAAGATTCATGAATGGGATCACCTAGAGCGTACAAATGTTCATTTACCAATACCTAATTCCATTCCGATTGAGGATGAAGAAACTGACAATGACCAATCAAAGGTATGTATTATTTCATGACTATTGTTTTCCTATTTTGGAATCTTAGGATATGATTCATGAATTTTTTTTGTAGGAAAGAGGTATTTCAAAATAAGTTGGAATGGAATGGTTAATGGATCATGAATAATGTTTAATGAGTAAGATGTCAACATATAAGGGCTTCAAGAGTTATGGTGAAATTCTTAAGATTATTAAGTCTCTTTTGATGATGGGGTTACATTAAAAGACTTTTTATATTATGTGTAACCCTGATGTTTAATATATTAAAATTTTATTCAAGGAATGGTTATCTTTTCTTTTTTGGACATAGTTATAAAGAACCATTTGGGTTTATATGATCCTTAATTTTGAGGTAATTATGGGTTACTATATGTTATGATTGAAGTGAAAGGCATGAGATAAAATAGAGGTTAAATTATGTTATGGTTATTTTTGATGATTTTATCCCTTTTTGGGAATGATTTCAGAATTATATAGGTTTGGAAAAAGGACAACATGCAGACCGTGTGACTACCCGTCGTGTTGGACAAAGCTGTGGGATTCGAACCCACAACCAAAGTGCGACTGGTATTTATCGCCTACCACTGGACTACGTGAAGTCCCTGGTTAGTTTGACTGATTATTTTTAGTTATATGATATTATGAATTAAGAGTAAGTTGATTTTGGGTTATTTATGAAAATGATAAACCTATCATGGAGGATATGTGATTAGGTTAATTACTTTTCAATACGAGACATTAGGAGCAACTGATGTTGTTTTGAGATAAATTATATGATTTAACTTGGAAGACTATGTGACTAAATCCTTCTAATATTTGGGTTTCAATAATAGTTTGGTTTACTTTTAAGAATTTTATGGACAAATTGATTATAGAATGGTCCTCGTTGAACTTTGGGTTTTTTTGGACAAATTTTGGAGATTAAGAATAGATTTTCTTTTTATAAAGGGTTATCCGTTTCTGGATTATCTGATCTTGTACTAACCTTTTTGGTTTTGGTTTTGGTTAAAGTCTAAAGACATGGGAAGTATATAGTTCTCTATTGTGGATTAGGTGACTTTCTAGAAGTTGATTATAGTACTATTAATGCGAACAAGTCTCCCTAAATACTCGTCTTTTGGAAAAAAATATGAGTTTGATTAAGGAATCTAGTAAATGTTGAAAGTCAACATGATAAGAGATTATGTTTCCTTATGAAAAAATTCCTCAATAAAAAGTAACATAAAACAAAAATGTTGTCTGTTAACTTTTCCTACTGGGGAATCAAATACTGTTTAACCCATCACATGTTTGTGATCTTCTTATGGTTAAATTTCTCCTAGACATGTTTACTATCACTCTCCCTCAAGAACATGACCCTTTGCTTTTTCTTCCATGTCCGTGTTTTTCGACATGGGATCCTAGTATGGGTTAACTAGGGTGACCTCTGTACTTATCTTCCTTTATTTTAAAGTGATTGTTTTACCGACTCTTCTTCCGATGTGGGACTTTCAAGGATGTTTCCAAGCTCAATTTTAAAAATTGCGAGGACTTAATTCCCAAAAGGGGGGAAGGATGTAACACCCCAGGTAAATAAAGAATATGAAATTTTCATATTTATCCATATTTGTGAATAAAATATTAATATGACTTCAAAGGGGACGCTATGCTCGATGGCGTACCCAACACGCAACAACGAGTTTCTTGGGAATCTTACGTTGCACTCTAATAATAAAATAATATTATTTTAAATGGTAGTTAACATGTAGCCGTTTTATTGGTGGTAATGGATAGAAATAACTAAAATATGATTATATATGTTTTTAAATGTTCTTACATTTATCCAATAAAAGATAAAGGCTTAAAATACGGAAAGAATTCAATTTTAGGCGTATATGCCCTAGTTTTCACTAAAGGTTCACTTATCGCCTTTTGATGGAGAACCGTCATTAAATATAGTTTTGTTCACTCTTATAAATTCTATTGGACCAAATAAAACTCTTCTTAAGAACTGGGATATCAAAATTTACTTTGTGTAAATTTTTGGTATCTTTCCGATAAAATTCATTTTTCTAATGAATAGTTTAAAATGTTGTATTTTAATTCAAAACCTCTTTTTAATATAATTTATTTACATTATTAGATTATCTTGTTAATTGGTTTTAACGTGAAATTAGAATATATTTTTACCATTAAATCCAATAGTGGTCGTTGGAATTAATTTCACTTTGAAATCAGACTTAAACTAGTGTCAATCTTCTGATACTTATTGTTTCATAAAAACATGCTATTTTCTCTGACAGCGGGAATTAATTATTAAATTAATTAATTTGACTTATATGTTTTTAATTTCATAAAATATACTTCATTTTTGAATTCGAAATATCAAATATAGCTTAGGGTGAATTTTTGGGATTTTTCTGATAAACTTCAATTTTTGATGAATAGTGAAACCACTAAGTGGTACTTATAAAAACTAATTTTTCCATTGAAATGAAATTTTTCCATCTTTGTGTTTTTAATTTCAAAAATCCTACATACATGGTTGTCATTAAGAAGTAAAATGTGGTTCAATGGTATAAATATAATTTTTTGGTGAATTGTAACTTATTAAGTTTTTGATCGCGATTAGAGGTAATTAGTGTAGTTTATGGTAAGAATAATGTTTTAATAAAATTAAATGACCTAGACACATGTCCTACCCTCATTGGATGTGTCATGGACGACCATGAAAATCCATTTTTCAACTTGGGGACCACATGGAGCCACTTTGGTTGGGAAATGACCTAAATATCTTTTTATTTAATGTTCAAGTAAAAATGACACAAACATCAGATGTTTTACTAAAATAATTTTCACATGGGGTTATACAAGTCATATTTTTGACTATAAATAGTCATTGGAAATAAAAAAATATTTTCTACATCATAGTATCTTTTTTATAATTTTTAGACATTAAATAAATTAAATTATTTATGACATCATGATGATGAACTGATGGCCTCATTATTTAACGATTTAAATAAAATGGAAAGATAATGTAATATATAAGACCTAAACATGTCCAAAACCTATTGTATGAGTGGAGTTATATCCCTTATCACCTTATCCTAGAAATACATCAATTTTGGACATTTAAAATCCGAAACGCTTTTGAAAATAAAGTAACATTTTGTAACTTTACAAGAGTGCCCCTCCTCTCCTCTTATAACAGGCCCCCACCTCTACCTCCTTACCCACACTCCCAAAGCCTTTGGCTCGGCCAAACCCTGCGCATTTTGTCTCTCCACTTCCCTCTCTTACTCCTTAAAGCCACAATTTGGGCAGAAGTCTTCCCAATGGAAGCCTTTGATCCCAAACCAAAGGGAGTTGCCCGATTTTAAGGTAATGTCTTTACTTGTGTCCTTTTGTTTTATTTTGCTTCTCCAACCCCCTAGACTCTTTTTATTCATTTATTTTGTAACAAATCCAGTATCTTCAATATAATAGGATGTTTTTATAAGAATTATTCGAGCTACAATTACACACACCTACATCTAATGGTTAAAGAACATACTGTTTCCGTGGATGGCGAATTTCTGCCTCCCGAAACGATGATTGTTCAACATTCTTCTAAAACCTTCAAAGGTGGCCACTAAGTTGACACTATATTTATATATGATATATAATATGTTTATGTTTTAATTAAGCATCTGTATTTTTCATTTATTGGGTACCTTTATGGTTTCCATTATGGGTAAACATGATATCTTCATTTAAGGAAGTACGGACTACCGCCCCCTCAAAGTGATTTGATTCGTTAATACCATATGTGGTACGTATAAAAGATATATTTAATGATATTATATATGATACCATACTGGAATTAAAATACTATTATGTATCATTATGTTTTAATTCCATTAAATATGAAATTGAAATGGAAGTAGCATTCATGCGTACATACGGTTTACCGTCTCCAGGAACGGTACATTTCATTTCTTATCTCAAGATGTTATGTAATATTATAAGTACATATATATAATGGATATATATGTAATATATTACATATAAATTATGGATATAATTCTGTAATTATAACATATATATCTCTCTCTCATTTTTTTTTAATTCCATTAATATGACAAAAAAATGAAAGTAGCGTTCATGCGTACGTACTGCATACCGTCTCCATGAACGGTGATTTTCGTTATTTTATCTCAAAATGATATGTAATAGTATAAAATGAATATTTACTGGATATATATGATATTTTAATCATTAATACTATTCTGGAAATTATTTACTTATAACTACATGGGCAATCTTTTTTCAAACAAGTTCATTCTTGACTCATTTACCAAACTTCGACAAAAATGTCTGATATGAACTAACATTATTAAACAATTATTATAACATTATAATATGTGATATGAATTGAATAATAATCTCTAAAGGAGTTACTTAGGAAATTATTAATTGACCAAATTTTATTATTCAGGAATATAAAGAAATGAACAAGAGAAGTTGGACTTGAGGTAAGGGATCCTACACCTCTCTTTCTTTTTAAGTACACTCTTTTATGTCATTACTTTTAAGCTCATCATTCTTATGATTGGGGTGTTCTTTTATATTAATCCTAATGTAATTATTATGTTCATATAATGATAGACCCTTTTTACTCTCATCAATCCATTTTGGAAGTTTTGAGTGGCGCCGTTAGGCTGCCGAATTTCCGTAAGGGATTTTTCATCTCACTTTTATCCCATGAGATTTATGCTACATTTGCCAAAATTTCATTTTAGTGGTGTATGTAATGCACATTATTTTACTCATTGTGTAATATAATTTATTTTATGAGTATTTATATCAATGTTGTATTTTCCTTCTTTCACGAGGTGTATGTTTCGAAAGATACCCATGTCAGTAAGGGAACCTTTCACCCTCCTTTTTTTAAAAGACTTCTTTTGTTGGGTCTTTTAATTTACATATTGTTATGTTGGTATATGTCCTCATATATCCTTATTTATGTAAATTGTATTTCCAATTGATTAGATACCCTTTTTTTATCTCTCATCAACTCATTTTGATGTCACGTCGTTAGGCTGTAAAGGGAACTTCATTAACCAATTTCGATTTCTTTGGGTTCAACATGTAGTTATTGAATATTTCATACTTTGAATATGTGTGAATGACCTTAGATTATTTTACACTTAATATCCACTTATATTTGGTGTATTCGTTTGTCACACATAATTATGGAATTGATTTATCCTTAAACCAAGGATACCGTCTTTGTAAGGGACTTTGTCTCAATCTCCATTCATTGAGGCATATTTTGTTTTATACACAACCTTCTTTTATACAGTGTATAAACCCCTTTGAATTTTATGTTTATTCAAAAGAAATCATTTTTATACGAAGTGTTTACTAAATGACAAAAGGGAATGTTTTTGTCGTACGTATGCGGCGACAATGACTTCTCCGCTGCCGTGACCGTTATTTGAGTGTCGGCTTCCTCTACAAGCCATACCTTTTTTTAAAAGAAAAATAAATATCATGTTTTACTTTTCTATTATTTTGGTATTGAAAATGGTTTTCATAATGTTTTTATTATATCAATGTGATTTATTGATATCTTGTGATTGAAATGTGGAAATTTTATGTTTCCTTTATGTATGTTTTATGTGATACGATTATGTTATGGTTCTTGGGAATTATTATGAAGAAGGGTGGTTCCGTGATAAACTAAGGGCGGGTGAGCCCGATATAGCTCTCCAATTCATTGGGTAACGCGAAGGAGTGAAACGTTAAGGTTTCTCCGAAGAGATTTAGGGAATATACTGTGGTGGGTATTCCAAACGTAACCAAGAGGGTTACTCCCTACGTAAGAATGTTATGAATGCCTCAAGTTACCTTTTATGTCTTATGATTTCTATGATTTATTCATGATTTTATGAGGTATCTTAAAGTGCTTATGTTTTATGGGTAAAGTATGATTTCTTTATTATGTATACATGTACTCATGTTTCCTTTCCATATTTTTATATCCCTTACTGAGCTTTTTATGCTCATCCCATGTTTTTGAAATGTTTTTCACAGGTCAAGGGAACGGTACATGATGTGATGATAGTGTCAAGGATGTGTCAAGAAAGAATCCATGTTTTATTTTAAATATGTTTTCGTTGATGGGAAGAATGATTACTGTCTTTTATGTAACCGCTTTGTTTAAATGTGGAATGTAATGCAAGTTTCATGATCTAACTCTCTAAAACTCTAAACCTGAAAAGATCCTCAATGTGTAATCTTTTAATAACTCAAGATTAAGTAAGGTTTAAGGCTGGGGCCTTATATTTGGTATCAGAGGTCAGTTTAGATAACTTTAGAGGTTAGGGTATTCTTTTAGCATAAGTGACATTACCATAATGGTTAAGATTTTAGAAAGAATCGTAGTTTTAGATAAAGTGAATGAGTAAGTATATCATAGTGTTTATCTTCCTCATTAGTACATGATGGTTTTGTTTATATACTCATACTGACCTTTTTGGTTTTTGTAAATGGCTGGATCTAGCAGGCACCAAAGTAACAATGGATGTGAAGGAAATTGTGACAGTTTTTTGAGCATGCAACTGAATGATATGGGAGCTGCAATGAGAACTCTTGTGATTATCCTCAACCAACTATCTGGAGTCATAATTGACCACCTAATCCTTGGTGATTTCTCTAAGGCATCATATATGCGAGAAACAAATCCCTACGGAAGTACAGGTAATAATCATAAAGGTATGTGTGTTCAAAAACCTATGTGTCAAAGATGTGGAAAGAAACACCTGGGAAAATGTTTCAAAGGGACAGAAATATGCTATAGATGTGGAAATGAAGGTCATAAAGCAGGAACCTGCCACGAATATAGGAAGCATCCAGTTGACCCAAGGAAAGGGAAAGAAGTTCTTTCTGAGGGATCAATTGAATGTTTTAAATGTGGTATGTATGGTCATTATGAAAACACATGTCCTATGAAGAAGTTTCGTGAATGGGATCACCAAGAGAGTACAAATGTTTGTTTACCAATACCTAATGCCATTCTGATTAAGGATGAAGAAAATAACAATGACCAATCAAAGGTATGTATTATTTCATGACTATTGTTTTCCTATTTTGGAATATTAGGATATGATTCATGATTTTGTTTGTAGGAAAGATGTATTTCAGAATATGTTGGAAAGGAATGGTTAATGGGTCATGAAGAATGTTAAATGAGTAAGATGTCAACATATAAGGGCTTCAACAGTTATGGGGAAATTCTTAAGAGTATTAAGTCTCTTTTGATGATGGGGTTACATTAGAAGACTTTTTATATTATGTGTAACCCTAATGTTTAATATATGAAAATTTTATTCAAGGAATAGTTATCTTTTTTTTGTGGACATAGTTATAAAGAACCATTTGGGTTTATATGATCCTTACTTTTAAAATAATTATCGGTTACTGTATGTTATGATTGAAGTGAAAGACATGAGATAAAATTGAGGTTAAATTATGTTATGGTTATTTTTGATGATTTTATCCCTTTTTGGGGAATGATTTGAGAATTATATAGTTTTGGAAAAATGACAACACGCAGACCGTGTGACTACCCGTCGTGTCGGACAAAGCTATGGGAATCGAACCCATAACCAAAGTGCGACCGCTATTTATCGCCTACCACTGGACTATGTGAAGTCCCTGGTTAGTTTGACTGGTTCTTTTTAGTTATATGATTTTATGAAATAAGTGTATGTTGATTTTGGGTTATTTATGAAAATGATTAACCTATCATGGAGGATATGTGATTAGGTTAATTACTTTTCAATACGAGACTTTAGGAGCAACTAATGTTGTTTGGAGATAAATGTTATGATTTAACTTGGAAGACTATGTGACTAAATCTTTCAAATATTTGGGTTTCAATCTTAGTATGGTTCACTTTGAATAATTTTATGGACAAATTGATTATAGAATGGTCCTTGTTGAACTTTGGGTTTGGTTGGACAAATTTTGGAGATTAAGAATATATTTTCTTTTTATAAAGGGTTATCCTTTTCTGGATTATCTGATCATGTACTAACCTTTTTGGTTTTGGTTTTGGTTAAAGTCTAAAGACATGGGAAGTATATAGTTCTCTTTTGTGGATTAGGTGACTCTCTAGAAGTTGATTATAGTACTCTTAATTCGAACAAGTCTCCCTAAATACTTGTCTTTTGGAAATGAATATGAGTTTGATTAAGGAATCTAGTAAAAGTTGAAAGTCAACATGATATGTGATTATGTTTCCTTATGAATAAATTCCTCAATAAAAAGTAACATAAAACAAAAATGTCGTCTATTAACTTTTCTTACTGGGGAATCGAATACCTTTTAACCCATCACAAGTTTGTGATCTTCTTATGGTTAACTTTCTCCTAGACATGTTTACTATCACTCTCCCTCAAGAACATGACCCTTTGCTTTTTCTTCCATGTCCATGTTTTTCTACATGGGATCATAGTATGGGTTAACTTGGGTGACCTCTGTAATTATCTTCCTTTATTTTAAAGTGATTGTTTTACCGACTCTTGTTCCGATGTGGGACTTTCAAGGATGTTTCCAAGATCAATTTTAAAAATTGTGAGGACGCAATTCCCAAAAGGGGGGAAGGATGTAACACCCCTGGTAAATAAAGAATATGACATTTTTATATTTATCCATATTTTTGAATAAAATATTAATATGTCTTTAAAGGGGGCGTTATGATCGATGGCGTACCTAACACGAAACAACGAGTTTCTTGGGAATCATACGTTGCACTCTAATAATAAAATAATATTATTTTAAATGGTAGTTAACATATAGCCATTGTATTGGCGGGAATGGATAGAAATAACTAAAATATGATTATATATGTTTTTAAATGTTTTTACAGTTATCAAATAAAAGATAAAGGCTTAAAATATGGAAAAAGATTTCAATTATAGGCGTATATGCCCTAGTTTTCACTAAAGGTTCACTTATCATCTTTTGATGGCGAACCATCATTAAATATAGTTTTGTTCACTCTTATAAATTATATTGGACCAAATAAAACTCTTCTTAAGAACTGGGATATCAAAATTTACTTTGTGTAAATTTTTGGTATTTTTCCGATAAAGATCATTTTTTAATGAATAGTGTAAAATGTTGTATTTTAATTCAAAACCTCTTTTTAATATAATTTATTTACATGGTTAGATTATCTTTTGAATTGGTTTTAAAGTGGAATTAGAATATATTTTTACAATTAAATCCATTAGTGGTCGTTGGAATTAATTTCACTTGAAATCAGACTTGAACTAGTGTCAATCTTTTGATACTTATTGTTTCATAAAAACACGCTATTTGCTCTGACAGCAGGAATTAATTATTAAATTAATTAATGTGACTTATATGTTTTTAATTTTGTAAAATATACTACAATTTTGAATTCGGAATATCAAATATAGCTTAGGGTGAGTTTTTGGTATTTTTCTGAAAAACTTCAATTTTTGATGAATAGTGAAACAACTAACTTGTACTTATAAAAACTGATTTTTCCGTTTAAATGATATTTTTCCATATTTGTGTTTTGAATTTCAAAAATCCGACATACATGGTTGTTATTAAGAAGTAAGATGTGGTTCAATGGTATAAAACTAATTTTTTTGGTGAATAGTAACTTATTAAGTTTTTAATCGCGATTAGAGGTAATTAGTGTAGTTTATGGTAAGAATAATGTTTTAATAAAATTAAATGACCTAGAAACATTTCCTACCCTCATTTGATGTGTCATGGCCGACTAAGACAATCCATGGGTCAACTTGGGGACCCTATGGAGCCACTTTGGTTGGGAAATGACATAAATATCTTTTTATTTAATGTTAAAGTAAAAATGACACAAACATCAGATGTTTTACTAAAACAATTTTTACATGTGGTTATACAAGTCATAATTTTGACTATAAATAGTCATTGGAAATCTAAAAAGATTTCCTACATCATAGTATTTTTTTTATAATTTTTAGAAATTTAATAAGTTAAATTATTTATGACATCATGATGATGCACTCATGACCTCATTATTTAACGATTTAAATAAAATGGAAAGATAATGTAATATCTAAGACCTAAACATGTACAAAAACTATTGGATGAGTGGATTTCTAACCCTTATCACCTTATCGTTGAAATAAATCAATGTGGGACCTTTAAAATCCGAAACTCTTTTGAAAATAATGTAACATTGTGTAACTTTACAAGAGTTCCACTGCTCTCCTCTTATAAAAGGCCCCCACCTCTACCTCCTTACCCACACTCCCAAAGCCTTTGGCTCTCCCAAACCCTTCCCATTTTGTCTCTCCACTTCCCTCTATTACTCCTTGAAGCCTCACATTGGGCAGAAGTCTTCCCAAGGAAGCCTTTGAGCTCAAACTAAAGGGAGTTACCCGATTTTAAGGTAATGTCTTCACTTGTGTCCTTTTGTTTTATTTTTATTCTCCAACCCCTAAACTCTTTTTATTCATTTATTTTGTAAAAAATACAGTATCTTAGATATACTATGATTTTTTATAAGAATGATTCGATCTAAACTTACACACACCTACATCTAATGGTTAAAGAACATATTTCCGTGGATGGTGAATTTCTGCCTCCCAAAACGATGATAGTTCAACATTATTCTAACACCTTTAAAGGTGGCCATTAAGATGAAAATATATTTATATATGATATATGATATGTTTATGTTTTACTTAAGCTTATGTATTTTTCATTTATGGCGTACCTTTATGGTTTCCAGTATGTTTAAACACGATATCTTCATTTAAGGAAGTGCGTACTACCGCCCCCTCAAAGTGATTTGATTCATTAATACCATATGTGGTACATATAAAGGATATATTTAATGATATTATATATTATACCATACTGGAATTAAAATACTATTATGTATCATTATGTTTTAATTCCATTAAATATGAAATAGAAATGGAAGTAGCGTTCATGCGTACGTACGGCTTACCGTCTCCATGAACGGTACATTTCATTTCTTATCTCAAGATGTTATGTAATATTATAAGTACATATATATAATCGATATATATGTAATATATTACATATAAATTATGGATATCATTCTGTAATTATAACATATATATATCTCTCACATTTTTTTAATTCCATTAATATGACAAAAAAATGAAAGTAGCGTTCATGCATACGTACAACCTACCGTCTCCATGAACGATGATTTTCGTTTCTTTATCTCCAAATGATATGGAATAGTATAAAATGAATATTTACTGGATATATATGATATTTTAATCATTAATACTATTCTGGAATTATTTACTTATAACTACATGGGAAATCTTTTTTCAAACAAGTTCATTCTTGACTCATGTACCAAACATCGGAAAAAACGTATGATATGAACTAACATTATTAAACAATTATTATAACATTATAATATGTGATATGAACTGAATAATAATCTCTAAAGGAGTCACTTAGTCAATTATTAATTGACCAAAGTTTATTATTTAGGAATAAAAATAAATGAACAAGACAAGTTGGACTTGAGGTAAGGGATCCTACACCTCTCTTTCTTTTTAAGTACACTCTTTTATGTCATTCCTTTTAAGCTCATCTTTCTTATTATTGGGATGTTCTTTTTTATTACTCCTACTGTACTTATTATTTTCATATGATGAGAGACCCTATTTCATCTCATCAATCCATTTTGGATGTTTTGAGTGGCGTCGTTAGGCTGCCGAATTTTCGTAAGGGATTTTTCATCTCACTTTTATTCCCGTGAGATTTATGCTACATTTGCCAAAATTTCCTTTGAGAGGATTATGTACTGCCAATTATTTTACTCATTGTGTAATATACATTCTTTTATGAGTATTTACATCAATGTTGTATTGTCCTTCTTTCACGAGGTGAATGTTTCGAAAGATACCCATGTCGGTAAGGGAACCTTTCACCCTCCTCTTTTTAAAAGACTTCTTTTGTTGGGTCTTTTAATTTACATATTGTTATGTTGGGATATGTCCTCATATATCCTTATTGATGTAAATTTTATGTCCATGTGATAAGATACCCTTTTTTTATCTCTCATCAACTCATTTTGATGTGACGCTGTTAGGCTGTCAAGGGAACTTCTTAGCCCAGTTTCGATTTCTTTAGGTTCAACATGTAGTTATTGAATATGTCATCTTTTTAATATGTGTGAATGACCTTTGATTATTTTACACTTAATATCCACTTATATTTGGTGCATTATTTTGTCACACATAATTATGTAATTGATTTATCCTTAAACCAAGGATACCGTCTTTGTAAGGGACTTCGTCTCAATCTCCTTTCATTGAGGCATATTTTGTTTTATACACAACCTTCTTTTATACGGTATATAAACCCCTTTGACTTTTACGTTTATTCAAAAGGAATATTTTTTATACGAAGTGTTTACTAAATGACAAAAGGGAATGTTTTTGTCGTACGTATGCGGCGACAACGACTTCTCCGCCGCCGTGACCATTATTTGAGTTTCGGCTTCCTCTACAAGCCATACCTTTTTTTTAAAAGAAAAATAAATATCATGTTTTACTTTTCTTTTATTTTGGTATTGAAAATGGTTTTCATAATGTTTTTATTATATCAATGTGTTTTATTGATATCTTGTGATTGAAATGTGGAAATGTTATGTTTCCTTTATGTATGTTTTATGTGATACGATTATGTTATGGTTCTTGGGCATTATTATGAAGAAGGGTGGTTCCGTGATAAACTAAGGGCGTGTGAGCCCGATATAGCTCTCCAATGCATCAAGTAACACGAAGGAGTGAAACATTAAGGTTTCTCCGAAGAGATTTAGGGAATATACTGTGGTGGGTATTCCAAATGTAACCAAGGGGGTTACTCCCTACGTAAGAATGTTATGAATGCCTCAAGTTACCTTTTATTTCTTATGATTTCTATGATTTATTCATGATTTTATGAGGTATGTTAAAGTGCTTATGTTTTATGGGTAAAGTATGATTTCATTCTTATGTATACATGTACTCATGTTTCCTTTCCATATTTTTATATCCCTTACTGAGCTTTTTATACTCATCCCAAGTTTTTGAAATGTTTTTCACAGGTCAAGGGAAGGGTACATGATGTGATGATAGTGTCAAGGATGTGTCAAGAAAGAATCCATGTTTTATTTTAAATATGATTCCGTTGATGGGAAGAATGAATACTATCTTTTATGTAACCACTTTGTTTAGATGTGGAATGTAATGCGAGTTTCATGATCTAATTCTCTAAAACTCTAAACCTGAAAAGATCCTCAATGTGTAATCTTGTAATAACTCAAGATTAAGTATGTTTTAAGGCTGGGGCCTTATATTTTATACTCACAAGGTCTGAAAATTTCATTGAAATGCATGGGAACAAGCACATATTTCATCCACTACGACACATGAGTGACGTCATGTTCTGACTCCTACTATTGGGAGGGTAGGGAAAGGTGATAGACAACCTATCTATGACTTTAATGATTATAAATGGCCCGATGAAAATTGGGGGACTTCCCCGGCCAAACCTCTATATTCCACATCATGACCGGAATCATGGTTTGTTCCCCGAACAGGGTCTCGTGATTCCCTCTTTCAGAATATCCATCTGGTGAAACACCCAAGGATATCTGGCCATACAAGATTTCACAGTCAGGGCATCACAACCAATACTCTCTTACACTCTCAAGGAGAGAAGGATTCAGCACCATCGACTGATGAAAAGTTCTACCCTCCTTCTCTAATAAGGTCAATCGTAGGTATGCTAACTACTATAAAACAACCCACACCTAGTGAGCCTAGGATTTCAGACGAAGGGAATCTAATATAATGCTTCCACTTTCTGGAGCATAGATTACCTCAATGTCATTGCCTTTTATGAATTTTAACCCACAATTCCATATTAGGTTCAAGTCTCTTTGGGATAAGACGCACCTGTGACACTGGTGGTTTGAGCAAAAAACAAAGCGCTTTCCCAGAAGATAGAATCTTCGGATTCTCTGGGCGAAGAATACCGCTTCCTGCACCACATAGTGAGTCATGTAGTCATATTTATTGGGTGTTTTTCACCTCAACCTATTCTTGATAATTTTATAAATATTGACGTTGAGCGCACAAGGTATAAATGAACATGGCAGGTGAGAAAACTCATCCAACCGCAAGAGGCTAGACACTGAAAGCATGTGGAATACCCCAAACGTATTTTCCACACTTGGAAGGAGAGTTATACCCAAAATAGGAACTTTTACAAACCCACTAGTGGTACCTCAGGAAATTGGAGGTCAAGCAGTAACAATCCACTGGAAAAGACAATACCTGCTCTGAAACTCACTGCACAACCACACCATGAAGACACGAGTCAGGGGGACTCGTCCACCACACCTCGACACAATCTTCTTTAAGTGGAACTGACTCTCCCTCATAATTTTTCTTGCATCACAAAAACTCGTCTCAGTGGGGAAAGAAACCCTATTTCCCATGCATTCAAAGCTACATCAAACAACACCGACACATGGTTACACCAATACCTTGTGTCACCCTCGTTAACTCCTTGAACAAAGAGCTGGAAAAAAAGAGCACCTCACATAGTGTTTTACAAGAGGTACATTGTGTACCTCTTATCATCTCATATGCTATAGGACTATATACATCTATAGAATGCATCTTCCCGTGGCCCCAAAAGCCAGCTCCCTGATCCTAACGTGGGATTCTTAATGTTGGTGGAAGGACCTCAAAATGACGTCCACCAACCATAGTTTTTCCTAATCTTCTGCGAACACTGCCTCCCTGGGGACCAGCCTATCCCCACCTCGAAGATCTCTGATCACGACACTTCCAATATCATGGGGACGTAAATACCAAATTCCTAGAAAACACAACACATCTGGTAGGGTAGTCTCATGCAATGTGACCTCACCAATCACAATCATAGCACTAGTCCTTCCAAAGATATCTTAGTGCTCTACATTTTCCTTGACCATTTTCCTGAGTCTTATCAAGAGGAGGACTCTTGTGTTGAGGCTCTGCCATCTAATGTCTGCTAATTGTGGATGAAATCCCAACTCTGTTGCACCCACTGCCAAAACCAGCCAACTGGAATCCCTCTAAGAGATATTTCTCTATCACCAGTGCCTTCACCAACACCCTGAGGTGGTTAAGGATCCACAAGGGCACTACGTTGACATGAATCTCCACTACGAAGACCCTACTCAAACCTACATGTCCAGAAGTTTTCATCATGGAACACGTAAAAATAGTACCAAGTAAGGTCTACGAACCTAGTCGCGTACTCAGCCACTTCCATCCCTCCCTCTTAAATCTTCGGTAGCTTCTGAAAATATATGGAGCATATGAATTAGGGGTTTTACTCCTCACAAAACAACTGCGGGAAGTCAACCCACAAAAGTGTTGACTTATCATTCATCTAAGCACCCTATCTCTTCCAACGACAAGCTACTCAGTCGAAAATGATTGGATATCAAAGAAAAAATATAACATGTCACTGTACGAACATGCCTAAATAGGAAAACCACCAACTCTAGCCAACCCTTCACCGCCTATGGGTATGGATCACCATTGAACCCCTATTGTATCTCATGCTACAACTCATGTAGCGCACTCATCTTGCACTCGTCATCAACCTACACTTCTGGTACTAACTGTTACTGCATAGGTGGAGGTGCTACTCCCTGTCCTCCTGGAAAAAGGGAAATCATATGATGGATCCTGAACTGAGGCCTCATCACCCACAGACTCATCATCATGAACAGAAGCTAGTGTCCTAGATGGCTATCATTGCGAAGGCATCCTGAATTTGATCAAGGAGTACAATGGTCCAACGAGAATATATATATATATATATATATATCAACAATGATGGGTATATGACTCATAAAGGAAAATAAAACATTCAATCCAATATGATGCAATAACTAATGTCCCCAACAACATGTTTCTCAGCACACCAAGTCAAAAAGCGAGTAATCAGGGTCCTTGTGAATGGAAATGTAGGCCTCCAAACCATAACTAGACTCTCTAGCCTAAAAGCCACTCACAAGACATGTTGAAACTATTTCCTAATACCCAGCAGATTCCTTTTTAGGAATCTTCCGAACAATGTCCCAAGGAACCATCCCCCTTTGATACTACTTTGTCATGACCCGACCCACACCAAGGCTCGAGCCGCAACTACCCCAAGCCCGCCTCCATAAGCCAGTGGCTGGAGTGTTGCTCCGAAGGAATAACACTATGAGGAGGCCTTTCCCTATGTACTAGTACACACAGACACACAACCAACTCAACGTAAAAGTGCAGAGGAAAAATAAAAAAAGATACAACACTATTATATATATGAATCAAAAATATGAATCAACCTCTAAACATTACAAGTTAAAAAAGTAAACTAAAAGGGAAAGAGGAAAAATACACGCCCAACCAAAAAAGTTCCACAATGCGGAAAAAAGTGGAAAATTAAAATTTGTTGAGAGATCCCTACTCCAGGATCCCAAGCTACAACCACCACACGTTGTCCAAAAACCATGCATCTTTATGCTCCCCTGATTTCATGATCAATGTGTCTATCCTCTACAAGGTCACACCAAGTGCAGGAAAATCCCAAGAAGGGCTGAGTATAAAAATACTCAGTACGATTCCCCAAAGGCTCAAGGGAGTAGAAATTTAGGTACATAAGAGGTAAGAAAAAGATAGAACATGGTATAGTAAAAGATTACATCTAAACCCAACAAAGAAATGAAGTAAGCTCGTCCAAAGACAAGGAGAAAGAAATAGTGAGAAGGTGAACATCTCGTCGATTCTTTGCTACCTACATTAGGTGATTTGACTAGTCCAACCATGAAAAACTAGACACAGAAAGCACATGGCATATCTAACTCATCTTCAAATTTGCTGGGATGAGAGGAACCAAATCCCAAGGAATGGGTACTCGAATACTATTTATATATATGCTCAACCAAAGGAAAAAAAATGAGAGATTAAGGGGATCTCCATATCCATATCTCATCCTAGGAAAAGTATCACCAATAGTTCTAGATGTAAACACTATCAATGCTCTACGTCCCACACAACCCCCCTGAACTGAATGTCAAAGGGGCTCAATCACTGCAACTTGATATTATAAAATTTGGGCAGTTCTCTCTCGCCCGCACGGTTTTAGGTAGCTTTCCATGGATTCTTAGTGGTAGAAAAATCACCCCTCTTTTTTGAGAGTCCAAATTCATGTCATGTACATCTCATCACTATGCTGCACAGTCAAGAGATTGTGTCACAAAGTCGTTAACCCACTATACATCCATGATGGGGGATATACTTATAAAATTTATCGGCGAATGCCACTTCCCATCCTAGCTAAATGGTAACCCCTAAAAGTGTAATTGGATAATTCCACTTCCCAGCTACACTGGAGGGTAATCACTATAAGATATCAGCGAAGGCCATGACCTAGGCCTTACCAGAGGGTAAACCCTAAAAGATTAACTAGAGAATGAAACTGCCCAGTCTCATTGGAGGGTAATCCAGAAAGAAAAAAACAAACACCATTTCCCAACCTTACTGAAGGGTAAGACAGAAATATAATGACAAACATCACTACCCAGCCTCACTGGAGAGTAATCCCAAAACAGAACAATGAACACCACTTCCAAGCATCACTAGAGGGTAATCTAGGAGTAATCTGGTGATTCTAAAAACATCTCTTCCATCATTATCATCATTATGAATTACCTCATATAGGCACTGCACATTGAATATCTCGAATTGTATCTCAAATCCCACTATGGAGGGCACTATCATGTCATACGTGGAGAAATGATATGGATAGGTTACTCGCTCGCCAGAATATTAGTTCAAAAGAAAGAGATATCAGAGGTAGAAGATTCATATTGGTGCATGGTGCATGTGGGGCCCACATGACATGTCACCCCTCTCAATATTCTGGACATGTACCTAACAATTTTCGGGTAATAAAAAGTGTAAAAATGTACATTACATGTCCATGTACTCTTAGAGTACATGACACAATAGTCGCAATGTCGATGAGCGCATGATGCTCGTCGCTAAGCCAGTGTGTCAAAATCATAGGTTAGATGACACACCTCCTCGAACAGTCTCAGAACATTGAATTTATATCTTCATACATCTTCTTCATTCTAAATAGTGTAGGATATGACTTAATCCATGGATTCTCTTCAAACATGTCGGAAGGATCTTCCACTGATATTCCTATCATGTTTCTACATTTATCAAGAGAGTGTGAATAAGGCTTCACACATTCAAATAGATTACACCATCGCAGTCCTTATGGAAAGATACACAAGATCGACTACTCAAACTTTTGAAATGGATTTCTATTGTAGAAGTTGCATCTCCCAGTGTCAAACGCAAAAAGTGACCCATTGGGCCCACACATTGATCCCAAAACAAGTCAATTATATATCACCATTATGATCCGCACTGAAAAACACATAGGATCAGATATTAATTCATCCCATAAATTCCACCAGTGAAAATGGTGCTTTCTACTACAATGTGAGAATGACGCACGATCACTACCACTCACAAAATGGCCATGCTCCACAGAACTGATCACACCATTGCGATCCTTGAAAAAAACACGCAAAATAGGCTATTCATTTTCCTCGAATAGACTTATGATGAATAAGTCCTAAAAATGTTGCATAAGTTTAGAAGTCCCATCAAGGGGCCCCTGCCACGGCCTTGAATATGGGAGGGTAGATTGCGCTGTTGCAATCCAATCAGAAAAACACTAGGAAACGAGTATTTGAACACCCCAAATAGATGTCGGGTGAAAAGTGGAATTTCATAGTAAAAAATATGAACCAGGTCCCGTGGGACCTGCCCCCTATCTCTGACCTTAATTCATTGAAAAGATTCTCAAAATGTATGCTTGAGTACTGTGGTCACATTTCCATTTGACGGTGTGTCAATCTGACATCCCAAACATGAGTTCGGTCTAATGTAAGAATAATTAATTAATTAATTAATTAATTGCATTAAGAATTTCATGCCACCATGTGAGGAAACCCATCCACAATGGTACCATGCCAAATTTTTAAGGACCACCTCAACTCCAGGGTCACAATGTTGCTGACAACATATCAATCGAATTTTGAATGCCTACGTACAGTACAATATAATTTTCCGCAGACTACCAAGGTCACTCCGGTGGTCCAAAACCCGATTTGAGGCCAGATCTAGAATCCTCAGCATGAGACATTTTACAGCTCTTGCCTCCTCTTGATGATCCTTCCTCATTTCAGCATCAAGAAAGGTAACCACCACTTCCAATTGTTGATGTGATTCCTCAGGAACATGTAACTCAAACCCGAGCACTGATTGAGACTTCTCGGGTTGAGAGCATCACATACATATGCTTTTCTTCTTGATTTGTTGATGACATGGCAATGTGAAATGTTAGTGAATGAAGAACACAAAAAATGTGAAGAATGGGAAATTAGAAATTTAAAAAAAAGATGTTCGTTATTCATTTGGCCATCGTTAAATTATTCCATAGCAATGAAAACAAATTGAAAAATTTATAATGATGAAATATTTAACCAAGGGGCTACAGAATATGAATTAGAATTCCTACCTCGATTCTGGATCCACCATTGCGTTCGTTTCACCCGGATCTATCAGCATCTGAAGTTTCATCATGATCAGATAACATTCAGACATTGTATCATCATCAGACAGAGCATCAACGTTGGCCAGAGCTTCTCTATCCGAGACGGAAAATGTGCTAACCCTGCTCTTTTCCTTAATTCTCTATTTATAAAAAACCTATGGTAGACACGAAATCTGAATCTCCTACATTGTCTCAACTAATGTCAGCCCTAGGGTAAAAACCACATTAAAAACTCAACAGGAGTCTCTTATTTATACTATGAGTCTTCATTTGGATGTTATTCAATGTAGTGTTTCAAATAAAACAATTTCATTTAATTATTTTATTTATGGTTTTGCTTTCTAGGATTTTTGTCTACAAAATGCATGTTCCAACAAAGCATATACCCTTCCTAGGGTAAAAGTCAATGTCTGGACACAACCATGGACTCATATATCCCATTAGAGTTATTTTTTGAGAGTTATGTGGGTTTGTTCAATTAAATGAATGAATTAATAAATTAAATTTTCAATTTAATGATCGCTAACGAGTGAGGGGTCCGAACATCCCACGCCAACAAGATTTATGTCACAGCTAGGGTAAACACTATGTTTCATACACAACTGTGGTCTCATATTTTTTTAATTGATCAACTTTTTAAGAGATATACTGTTTATGTTGCATGAATAGTAAAAAAACACATAATATTTTTGTAAATTTTTTTTCGTCCACACCGGGCCTCATAATTGCACGTCATCTTAGTACCTGGCTCTTGAAACATATGTAGAAATATTCCAAAGTCTTATTAAAGACAGGTCTCTACATCATTCCCTCCATCATGCTTTTGGTCCCCGAAAATAATAACTAGGAAAAACAACTCTGAATACTAAGCTCCCATTTGGATCTTCAACTCCCAAGAAGACCTGTACAACACCATGCTTGCACAACATGCGAACCAAAGTGATGGTTTGTAGTCATAATATCTGATAATTTCAATGACATTCATAGGAAGAAAAAAATATCTCATCATCTGTGACACATGGAAGACATCATGGACCCACTCCTACTATTGAAAAGGCAGGGCAAGCAGTTAGGCGACCTCGCTATCTCTTGCATGATTTTGAAAGGCCCGAAGAAACATGGGGGACTTCCCCAGCCAAAACTCTGTATTCCATGTCACGATTGGAATTACGGGATGTTTCCGTAACATGGTCTTGTGATTCCCCCATTCAGAATATCAATCTGGTGAAACACACAAGGTTATATGGTCACACAAAATTTCAAAGTCGGTCCATCACAACTGAGACTCTCTTATACGCTCATGGAGCCATGGAGTCAACACCATTGACTGAAGAAATGTTTCACCCTTCTACTCCGACATGGTCAACTATAGGGAAACTAACTATTACAAAACATCCCATACCTGGCAAGCCTGGGATTTATAACTAAGGGAATCTGAAACAACGCGGCCACATTCCAGAGCATAAACTACCTAGAATTCATAGTATTGCAGGAATTTCTACCAGCACTGTCGTCTCAGGTTCATGTCTATCTGGGTGAAGTCACTCTAGAGACACTGGTGGTCTGAGAAAACCACAAATCACTCTCCCAGAAGATTGAATCTCCATATTTTTAGGGAGAATACTACTACTTATAGCACCACGTAGTGAGTCACATAGTTGTATTTTTTGGGTGTCCATCACCTCAACCATTACCAGATAAAAAAATCTAGATTGATGTTGACCACGCAAGGTACAAACGAACAGGGCAGGTGAGAGAAATCATCCATCCTCAATTGGCTAGAAACAGAAAGAACAAGGAATACCAGTCACATATTTTTCCCTCTTGGAAGGAGAGTAATCACCAAAACAGGCACATTGCCAAAACCATTAGTGGTACATCAATCAAAGGGGGTTAAATAGGAAAGAATCCACTATAAAAGCCAATACCTTCTCTGACACTCCAATGCAAAACCCTGCCATGAACACACTAGTCAGTGGGTCTCATCCACCACACCTCAATACTATCCGATTTAAGTGGTACTAACTCTCCTTCATGAGTTTTCTAACATCACAAAAACATATCTCATTGGGGAAAGAACCCACCTTTCTTGTTCATTTATAGGTACATCAAACAACACTGATACATGGTTACACCAATGCCGTGTGTCACCCTCAGTAACTCCATGACCAACGAGTTGGACAAAAAGAGTACCTCATGATGTGTCTAACAAGAGACACATATTGTACCTCTTATCATCTCATACACTATAAGATTATTGAAATTTATACCACCCAACTTCCCGTGAACCCGAATGCCAGCCCCCTGAGCAAGTCGTGGGATACCTAGTGGTGGTGGAGGGACCTCAAAATGTCATCCCCCAACCATAGTTCTTATTAGTCTTCTACCAAAATCACCTCCCAAGGTACCACCCTGCCATCACCTGGGAGATCTCTGATCAAAACATTACTTCTGTCAGGGGGGAGAATCTACCAACAGACTTGAAAACACAACACATCTGGTTGGGTATTCTCATTCCACGTGACCCCACCCATAACAAGCATAGCACTAGTCCTCACTGGGCTGTCTCAGTGCTCTACAATGTCCCTAACCGTGTTCCTCAGTCTTATTAAGAGGAGGCTTCCTGCATCGTGGCTCTTCCAACCGATGTCTGCTAACTATGGAAGATGTCCCAAATCTGTTGCACCCACTGCCAAAACCAGCCAACTCGCATCCCTCTGACATAAATTTCTCTATCACCAGTGCCTATACAACACCCTAATATGGGTGAGGATTAACAAGGGAACTACAATGGAACAAATCTCTTCTACAGAGTCCCTTATCAAACTTATGTGCCTGGAAGTTTCTGTCATGGACCGTATCCATAGAGTATTACATAAGGTCTATGAACTTAGTTGCATACTCAACCACTTCCATCACTCCCCACTGAAGCGCCAGTAGCTTCTGAAACTATATATAGAATAATAATGATAAGAATTACTCCTCATGAAATAACTGTGGTATGTAATACCAAGAATGTGCCAACTCATCGTGCATCTGAGTACCCTATCTCTACCAACGCCAAGCTACTTCACCGAAAAAGACAATTTGTCAAATTCACTATATAACTGGTCGGTGTTCGAACAATATTTAAGAGGCAAACCACTAACTCTATCCAACCATTCACTGCCTAAGGGTATGGATCACTATTAAACCTCAGTGGTCTCAAACACTTGAACTCATGTAGTACACCCAGCCTGTGCTCGTCATTGCCCTACGCTACCGGTACTAACTACTACCCCACTTGTGGAGGTGATGCTGTTGTCATCTAGTTAAAAATGTAATCATATGATGGATCCTGAACTGAGGCCTTGTTGCTCACACAATTACCATCATGAACATGAGCTAGTATCCTGGCTGGATATCATCACAGAGGCATCCTGAATCTGATCAAAGTGTATCACTATCCAATGAGAATATATATATATCAACAATGATGGGGAGATAACTCAAGAAGGATAGTAAATGATTCAGTCTTATATGATGCATGAACCAATGTTCTCTGTAATAAGTGTCTTAGCTCACCGAGTCAACAAGTAGGTAATCAAGGTCCTTGTGAATGACTACGTCGGCAGTTGCACCATCACTGGACTCTCTTGAATAAGAGATTCTCTCAAGACACATTAACACTATTCCCTAAAACCAAACCAATTCCTTTTTTGGGATCACTTGAAAAACGTCACCTGGAATGAACCCCCTATGATACCACTTTGTCAGGACCCGACCAATACCTACGCTTGAGTAACATGCTACTGCAAGCCCACCTCTATAGGCCAGGGGATGGCGACCTGTTCCAAAGTCATAACAAACTCGGGGAGGCCTTTTCCTAAGTTCCTGTACACACACATACTTAGCCAACTCAATGAAAAGGTTTAGTGGGAAAATAATACAAGATACAACACTGAATTATATATGAACCAAAAATATGAATCAACCTCTAAAAAATACAAGTACAGAAAAGTAAAATTAAAGGGAAAGTGATAAAATACATGCCCAACTGGAAAAGTGCCAAAATGCTGCAACTAGGGGAAAAGTAAAATTGCTGAGAGGGCCCAGTTCCTGGATCCTAAGCTACAACCATTGCATGATGTCCAAGCACCATGTATCCATATGCTCCTATGATGCCACGATCAACATGTATGTCGTCTGCAAGGGCACACAGAGTGCAGGAAAGTCCCAAGAAGAGGTGAGTATAAAAATACCCAGTAGGATGCCCCAAAGGATCAAGGGAGAAGAAAGTGAGGTACTAAAGTGGTAATCAATAAATAGAACATTGTACTATAAAATAGTACAACTCAACCCAACAAAGAAGATAATTAATCATGTCCAGACCTGAGGATCTTGAAATGGTGATAAGGTAAACTTCTCATCGAGTCTTCACTACCTAGAGTAAGTGATTTGACTCATCCAACCATGAAAATATTGACACATAAAGCATGTGGAATACCCCACGCGTCTTCGCCTCTCATAGGAGGAGAGTAAAAAATGCCCAAGCAGTGGGTAAAATAATATGATATATATATACTCAACCAATGGAACCCAAATGAGGGAGTAAGGGGATCTTCATATCATCACCTCATCTCAGGAAACTATTCACCAACAGTTCTACTAGTAAACCAAATCGATTACCAACTTCCTACACATCTTCCCTGAATTTCATGTCAAAGGGGATCAATCACCACACCTTGATACTATCCGGTTTGTATTTTTCTGTCTCGAAAACACAGTTTTATGTACCGTCACTAGGACACTTATTTGTCGGAAGAGAGCCCCTCTTTCTTGAGAGTCTATATTCATGTCATGTAAATCTCATCACTATGATGCACAGTTGAGAGATCATGTCACAAAGTCGTGAACCATCTATCCAGCCATGCTGGAAGATATATTTATAAAAGAGATCAGAAAATTCCACTACCCAGCATAATTGGAGGTTAATAAATGAAAGGGTAAATTGATAATTCCACTTCCCAGCTACGCTAGAGGGTAATCCATTAAAGATATCGACGAACGCCACTATCGAGGCCCACTACAAGTAAGCCTTGAAGGATTAACTAGAAAACGCCACTGCCCAGTCTCATTGGAGGGTATTCCAGATATAAAACAACAAACACCACCACCAAACATCATTGGAGGGTAATCCAGAAAGAGAATGACAAACACCGCGTCCCAACCTCACTAGAGGGTAATCTCAAAAGAGAATGGTGAACACCACTTCTAAGCCTCACTAGAGGGTAAGCTGAGATTGCTCTGGTGATTCTGCAAACATCACTCCCATCACTATCATCATCACGCATTACCTCAAATAGACACCACACTTAGAATATCTCTCATCATATCTCGAAACCCACTATGGAGGGAACCGTCATGTAGAACATGGGGAAACACTTAGGATAGGATACACGAGGGCTATAATCTGAGTTCATAAGAAAGAGATATCAGTGTTAGAATATTCGCAATGGTACACAGTGTATGAGGGTCCCACATGATGTGTGACCCCTCCTCATCGCCTGGACATGTACCTAACCATTTCCGCATCCCAAAAGGGTGAAAAGGTACCACAAAATATTAAGGTACTCCATGTGTAAACGACACAAAAGTCACAATGCTGACGATTACATGACGCTCGTCACTATTCTGAAGGGTTAGAAACATAGTTTAGCAGACACAACTCCTCGAACGGTCCCAGAACATCAACCGTATCTCATCATACATCTTCTACACTCTCATAATAGTCAGAGATGACCTGATCTATGGATTCTCATCAAACACGTCAAAAGGATATTCTACTAATATTCCTTTCTAGTTTCCACATTTAAAAAAGAGATTGTGAATACATCTTCATACATTAAAAAAGATCACACCATCGATATCCTTGAGGAAAAACATGAACGATCATCTACTCCCTCGTCTGAGACGATCACCTAAAGCAGAAGCTACATCTATCAGTGTCATATGAAAAATGGTGCCCGGTGGGGCCAACACCTTGATCCCGAAACAGGTCACGCATATCATCCCACAGCGATCCCCACTGAAAAACATTAAAGATAAGATATTCATTTGTCCCAAATGGACCACAAGTGAAAATGGTGCCTTTCACCACAACGCAAGAATGTAGCTTGATCATTGCTGGTTATAAAAAGGCCACGTACCACTAAACATATTGCACCATTTCTATCCTTGCATAAAAAAACTCAATGTAGGCTATTCATTTTCCCTTGAAGAACTTATGAAGCATATGTTTTAGAAAAACAACATACGTCTGTAAGTCACCTCATGGGGCCCAATCCCCACACTTTCATTTAAGCGGGTGGATTGTGTCGTTGATATCCCCTAAGAAAAACACTCGGAAATGAGTATTATAACACCAGAAATAGATGTCGGGTGAAAAGTGGAATTTCACTATAAAAAATGTGTACTTGTTCATATGGGGCCCGCACCTTGTCTATAACCTGAACACTTCAAAAATTATCTCTAAATGTATGGATGAGGACTGGGATCATGCTGCCGCTAAGGGTACATCAATCAGACATCCCAAGCGGGAGTTAGGTCCGATTCCAGAATAATTGATTAATTAATTAATTAATTGCATTAAGTGTTTTGTGCTACCAAGCAATGAAACCAAACCACAAAGGTACCAAACCATCATTTGAAGGACCAAAACTACTCCTGGGTTATAACGCCTCTTACGACGCATCAATTGGACTTCGTATGCAGACGTGTGGTCCGATACAGGTTTCCCAAACAATAATAATTATATTATTATTATTGTTATTAAAAACAGACATTTCCTGCCCCCAAGAATCGATACCAAAACAAAATGTCTTAAATGTAGCCTCACAAGTTATACCTCGATGAAAGGGTTGTGTGGCTATAGAAAAAATGAAAATCAGACACCTAGTTTGAATGATACAGGGGTTTAAACGCCCCCAAACCAGTCTGACCGGACCGTCGATGGAGAGCCCACTAGACTGCCACTGCCTCGCATGAAACCGTTCTACCGGACTGTCGGACCACTGCCAAAGACAAAGAAAAACTTCATGAAAACTTCTGCGGACCACCATGTTATCTTCAGTGGTCCAAAATGCGATCTGGGACCAGATCTGGCATCCTCAGGACAAGACATTTATAGTTCTTGCCTCCGCATGATGATTCGTCATCGTTCAACGTCATGAAAAGTAACCTCTGCTTCCACTTGTCGTTGCGCTTCCTTTAGAACCCTAAACATTAACCTGAGAACAGATTGGGACTTTTTGGGCCGAGAGCTTTGCAAACATAATATTTTCTCCTCGATTTGTCGATTATTTGGATAGGTGAAATGTTTGTGGATAAAGAACGAAAAAATGCAAAGAACGGTCATTCCGAAATTTAAACTGATGATGTACGTTGTTCGTTTGACCATAGTTAATGGATTACATAATAGTGAAAACAAATAGAAAGGATTTCTAATGACAAAATATTTCACCGGGGGTGGAAAATTTGAAATAGAAACTGTGCTTCGATTCTGGATCTACTGTTGTGTCACTACGACCTGATCTATCCACATCTGAAGTTTCATCATGATTCGATGACATTCAAATGTTGTATCATTGTCAGCCTGATATTCACCGTCTAATAAGGAAAATGAGCTAACCCTGCTCATTTTCTAACATCTCTATTTATAGAAAACTACCAGCTGACTCGAAATCTGAATCTCCTGCACCATCTCTACAGATGTAACCCCTAAGGTAAACACCACACTACGAACTCAATGACGGTCTCATATTTCCACTCCATGTCTTTTTTTTGGAAGTTACTCAATATAATGTTCCAAATAAAACTATTTAATTTAAATAGTTTGTTTATAGTTTTTTCCTCTGAGACTTTTTCTAAATAATGCATTCGCCGAAAATGCTTATACCCCTCCTTGGGTAAACGACATGCTCGGGACACAACCATGGACTAAGATTTCTAATTCGAGTTACTATTTGTGAGTTATTTTGGTATGAGCTATTAAATGAATCATATAATAAATTAATTCATCCATTTACATTCCCCTAATGAGAAAGGGATCCACACAATCCATGCCAACATGATTTATGTCGTTCCTAGGGTAAAAATCGTGTTTTAGGCACAACTGGTGTATCATATTTTTTATCTGATCAACCATTTAAGATATATTATATTCAAACTAAAATTCATTCCAACTATCATTCTATGAATTTGTAAAAGAGAACTTATCGAGGTCTTAAATGTGTCATGTGTTGGGTGATGATGGCATAATTTAAATTTATGTGCGGTATCATGGCTATTGATCATGATATCTTTGAGATAATTATTTTAAATTGAAGGATTATTAGTGTTATGGACCAAATTTATTATTTTACTCATCGATTATAGTATATATATCAATTTGGATTCTCTAATGTATTTTAGGGTGGGTGGTAATATATATCTTTGAGGGTAGTGAATATTGTTCTATTTGTTAGACCAATCTCATTTATGATTTTAAAGGTTTTCCATGATGTCAAAAACTCTTACAAAAGTATGCCAATATTGAAACTAGTTTATTTGTACTCTGAGGTCATCCATATGATTTCATAATGTTTCCACCATATAGAGTGTTTGAGTTCATAATTTACTTTCTTACTGATGTGATTTACATTTCTATGCCACCATATCACATGTCAACTAATGAATTATAGGAATATCTATTTCATTTTGTGAAACATGATTTTGTGAAATTTATATATTTGATAATTTAAATTGGGGTGGACATTACACTTTTCTTAAAAGGAAGGAATATATCTTAGAAATTACATGGACTTGTGAAAGAAAAATAAAGTTACAGTTACGAACCAAAATTGCTTATGAGGAATTGAAGATCACATTGATCAACTTAGAGGGGATTATTCATTTTAAAACCTAATCCTAAATTAAGGGTATAATCAATTGATAGTATGATAAGAGTATAAACACAAAACATTATTTAATATCCAGTATGGTAATTCTAAGTTCCTAGTTATTAAATTCAGTCTCACTAATGATTATGTGGTTGTTTTTGGCACTGATGAACTGGATCATTCTACTTTTTTGAGACGTTTCATCATTTTTCTCATTGAAGGTAGTTTGTTAAAGTATAAATTATATGGGGGAAAATGTATTAATTTTATATAATCCTTATAGGATTGATACAAACATCTATTGTATGGTATTATTTGAAATATTGAATTTTGGTTTAATGAATTAATGTTTCTAGGAAATGTTATGTCTCTAGTCTTAGACGATATAGAAATTATTCCTTGGTTAATTTCAATTGAGAATACTAGGAATTCCTCTAACCTATATAGAATCCTGGGATTGGTATGTCTCTACCGGGGGTTTATTCAGGTCTCTTCTAAGATTACATCTCTAATGATAGCTTTGATCCTCATGGGTGCAATTGTTGAATATAATGAAATATATCAAAGGTATTTGGAGGATCATGGGAATAGGATTAATTATACTCTTGTTATAATTATTCAAGAACAATTTTTTTGTTATAATGTTATATCTTATGTTCCATGTTTGGTTTTAGAAAGACTTTTAATTCATGGTGTAGTTCCCCATGATAGATTGACCACAATGAAGGGTGGGGGTGATTCAATGGTTTATTATTAACAAATTCATCTTTTTAATTAAAAGGCTTGAACTCATTATCATCCCTAGTCTAATCACTGATATCTCATATTATAAATTCACATGCATAAATAATCAGAGGTAGAACAACACATGATATTCATATGGTTTAGTATCAATACATAATCCATGACATGATGGTTATTCTAACTATGATACATTATTCATTATAATATTATCATATAACCATTTTTTCAATTATGTAACCTGCTATTTTGTTATATTATGTTTGTAAACAATTTAGGTGACTCTGGGATGGTTTGGAAAACATTTAGAATGTTTTTTTTGGATTTTATGGAGGTGCAAGGTTTTATCATGGCTAGTACAAACTATGCGACGACTACCAAAAACCATTTAAAGTAATGTAGTTGGATCTTTATAGGAATAAAGGTAGGTTCATGGATTGTCTAAACAACAAATCCATCCAAGGGAAACCATGATTTTGGAGACACAAGAATATGCCTGTTTTTCTCATGGTTTCACTTACCATGTGACCTAACTTTGAAAGATTAAATATTAGATTGTATAATTTTTTATCACACTCATTATTGATCCAAAACAATACATTTAACCCTATTTATACTCTACATCATGTTTCTCTCCAAACAATGGTTGTGGGGATTCTTCTCATCGATCAGAGTGTGATCCTTTAGCAAATCATGGTGTATTGATGGTCGGATTTCTTGGTAACATTCCATTATTTGTTGTTTTTCTTATATATATTGTTATTTCCTATACTAAATTAATATATCTAGTCTGTTTGGGATAAATATAGGCTACTATATGTAAATTTAGAAGAGATTTGGCTGTGTTGATGTTTGGTAAAAATATCTAACATCGGTTTTTGGAGATTCAACCTGGTTTTGTTGATGAATTCATGTTGTTCTTCCTTTATTCCATTTTTTCTAAGGTAGGTGGATTCAATATCAATTCTTCTTATAGGAACATGATG
The DNA here is from genome assembly GCA_963277665.1 of Viscum album. NCBI lineage: Eukaryota > Viridiplantae > Streptophyta > Magnoliopsida > Santalales > Viscaceae > Viscum > Viscum album. The sequence goes on from OY728150.1 coordinate 1,850,886,057, forward strand.
GATAGATTTAAATTTTTTTATTGTTTCAAATTTATTATGATTTTTTTTGAAATAATAGTTGAAAAATTCTCTAATTATAGTTTTTGTTATTAGGGAATTTTTGTTCAAAGTACCTTGTTGAATGAATTTAAAATTATGATTTTAAAATAATTACATTCTTTTATTCACTGAAAATTGTTTTTTGAAAGGATTTAAAAATAATATTATTTTATTTAAATGATTTTGAATAGTTGGTATGTAATGGTTTTTTGAATAATGGATGTTGTGTGTTAATGTGCATTTAAAACATAAAAGTGTACGATGTTTCCCCCATAAAAAGTTGGATGGATATGGGTTAGAATTGTTCCACATAAAAGTGGTTCTATATTGGATGACTTAGTTAATGGGAGGCTCACAACTTATGAGTATATGTAGGTATGTCGCTTCACACCTAGATGGATGTGTGGATATGTGGAATGAAATGAGTTATTCCAAATGGATGTTTGGAAATTGTTATGATTTTGTTTCCTTCCATGTAAATGGAGTTGGTTTGGAATTTTTTTAGGAATGAAAATTGTTTTTTTATAATATAATTTTTTCTAAATTGTTATATATAAATGTTATAATATGTTCTAACATAGTTTCATGAGTAGGGATGTAATTTGGGGAAAAGATATTGAGTTACATTAATCAATCCATACATTTGAACATCGGTAAATTTGTAGATATTATTGATCATGATGTAGATAGAAAAAAGTATCCCAGTTTTTATTGATTCTTCACGACACATGGACATCATTTTTGGAGTAGGAACAAGGAGGGATCTAGGAGATGTGGTGCCTGTCATTGGTGTCTTTGAGCATTGTGGTTTAGTCTTTCACTTTGGTAATATGATATTAGTTATGGTTTAGTCATGTATTGTTGTATTTTGGTATCATATTTTAATAAATTAAATTAAATCATGCATCATATAGTGGTTTTTGGTTTTGGGATGTTGGTTGAGATTGTTTTAGTTTTCATTTTCAAATCATTCACCAACTGTTCTAAATATTTGGGCATTTATTTCATTTCTTTGGCGTATTAGAGATTTATCCGATAGAAAAGTATAAATTATTACATAAACATAATAAAATGAGTAGGGGTATGATGTTAAAAATGGTATCAGTTTTGATTAGTCTAAATATTTTGGGACATGTGGGGTCATTTTTCTTTTGGTTTTAGTTGTTTTGGTAATAGAGTTTAGAATTCGTTCTGGTTATGTCCTTGAGTGGGGATGGTAGAAATGAGTAGTATTATCAGAACATGAACTGTGAAACATAAAAATGAATACCAATCCTATTTATGATGAACATCATGTTTCCATAGATTTGGGTACATAAATGTTTTGGAGATAGTTAGAGGAGTTGTAAAATCATTTTCCTATGATTAACTAATGGGAAGAGATTGAAATCCGCTGATGGAAATGGCATCTCACTATGAATGAATATTTCATTTTGAGTAATGATTTTTGATTTGGTGAAAACATGTTGATTTTTGAATAAAATATAGAAATGTTTTTCAAATGATTGATTTTGAATACGGTACAATTGTGGTATCTTTAAAATTGTTTTATTTTCAAAGGTGGAGTGGAATTTTATAAAATGGAATGGAAAATGAAATTTTTTATTTTTGGAAAACATTGTTGTGATATTTGTGATGTGGTAAACATTAGATTTATAAACCTAATGTTTTATTGAGAGTAATACTTATAGAAATTGTTGTGGTTATTGGAATGGAACATAGTTAGCATAGAACAAACCAATCAGAAGTTTCTATTGAGAATTTGGTTACACCAGAGTCATAGGTGAACAAATAACTAGTTTATATTACTGTGCATGATTTCAAGGGTGTTGATAGACGTAACTGAATCGATATACCGAGTCCCATGGATCATTATATTCAATTTTAGAAGTAAAATCCACCCATCTTTTCTGGAGATTTTGATCCTCTAACTGGAGATGTGTGGGTGAATAGGATGAATAAAATCAAATATTTCCTTGGAACACCAAAAGAGTAAAAATTAATTTTGAAAAAGTATATTATTGGGAATATTTCAATCTAAGGGAGGGATTTTCATGTTAAAGCTAAATTATATGAAGTTATTGTATGGAATCATTTTTGAAGAATTATTCAACATAAAAATCTTGTACTTGGAAATTCTTGATTGAGAGAACAATTTAATTTTATAGCTTGATTATAAATAATGTATCTATGATAGATTATGTGGTTAAATTAATAAATTTAGTTCCATTTTCTCATGATGTTTATGTTAGAGTTTCATTTAAGGCGTGCATTTTTGAAATAGTGATGAGGAAATAGATTCACTAGAGTATTACCATAATTTGTGTAACGGATTATATAGAGATGGTCAATAGAGGTGAAATAGTTTAATTGGAAAAATATGAAACTATTTATAGATGAAATTAGTTTATAACTATATGAAATGGTCGGAAAATTTATACAAGGAAAAGATGGAAAAGGGAAATCTATTTCAAAGTTAGTTGGATGACATTGAATCATACATCTGGATTAGTTAATCCTCTTGCTAAGCACAAGAGAATGACTAAATGTTTTCAATTTTCTTCATTCACCCACATAGAGTGAGACTATACAAAACCAGATAGAGCATTCCATAATGTAAATCATATGGGGATTCTTTTGTGCTATTATCACACTGCTTCATACTTGATTATTAAAGTCACATGTCATGTTTCACAAACATTGAATGATTTGATTGGATGAGGGATAAAGAATACCTATTGTCTGCAGAACCATGACATACATGGTGATTCAAGGAACACCATGACGGTTCTGTAAGGGAAATCTCATGAAATCAATAAATAAAAAAATACATCATGTAAGAATTAATATGGAGATGAACAAGTGATTGTGGATTATCAATCTAGACCTCTAAAAGATAGAGGTATGATTATTCACAATTCCCCCGATAAGCTTGATTTTTTTTCATTATTTTATCACATTCATTTACTCCTTCTCAAGCTACTGGTTTGTGGGTTTTTTCATATGGAGATGATGATTTCTATTTTGAAACATCAAACTCTTATTCATCAAATAGAATATCGATATTTTTGTGTTTATAATGTTATATAAATGTAAATGAATCTCATCCAATATGGGATTTATCTGTGCGACAGATTGATGTCTATGACAAAATCAGGGGTGTGTATTATTTGAAATTATTCATGGATAACATCGATTGTTATACATGAAAGGTTATTTTTATGACTGATAATTCCATCAGGTATCTCTTTAAATGAGATAAGAATGTTAATGCAGGTGCAATGTGATTTTTGTCTCTCTATGTTCGAGTGATCTCATACATGTTGGTAGCATCGATTTTGGAATCTATTGAAGAGATTGAAAATAGTTGTTTTCCTCTTGTTGTTGATAATTTTCCAGATTTTTTAACCAAAATTTCACATTGTTTTCTCCCATAAAATTACTAGAGTATATTATTCATATCCTTCTATGGAAAAACATTATTTATAAACCATATCATCAAATGGAACAAATATAATTAAATATAATTAATGATAATTTGGAAGTTTTTTAAATCAAAGGGTTCATTATTTCAAACAAATCTTCATTGATAAAATCTGTCTTTTTTTCAAAAATGAAGATGGAAATCTTTGGTGGTGTGTATCGTTTTATAAGAATAAAAATTTTATGATAAACAATTAGTATCCACATCCATGAATTGATTATTATTTTAATCAATTTTGGGGAGCCCAATAAATCTTTAAAATTTAATTTCAATCATGATATAACTATTTGTGGGTTCAGAAAGAGGATATTCCAGAGATAGATTTCAAGATTATATATGACAATTACAATATTGTGGTTATTCCTTTAGGTATTATGAATGAACCATTAGTATTTAAGTAATTGATAAATTACTTATTGAAAATATATCTACATTCATTTTTCAAGGTGTTTTGGCATGACATATTGTTGAATTCAAGGATAACGATTGTGCATGAGAACCACTCGGTGACTTTGTTAGTAAATTTGTAGGATCATCTTATAATTTGGAAAATTATTATTCTTTTAATTTTGGATACAATAGGTATGACTCCATGTCCATTAAATCTCAAAAATAGTTTTTTATATGGATATATAAAATATAATGGTTTTTATCTCCTCGAAACATCCAAATAATATCATTGAAATATTCACTCTTCATTTGTTTAGAAAGTAATTATCAATTCATTGTTCACGATTTTTCATGAATATCTTCACCAATAACATATTTTAAAATGAATATTGTTCCATTCCAATATAATTTTGAATATTATATGTGTTTTCAAGAGCATTATGTTTGACTTACATAAGTGTTAATATTGAATTTTCTAGAATCGGGACACGGGTACCAAGTTAATTTTAATGATTCATGATTCATGTCGGTATTTTTTTCTCCCAAAGAATGATCATTTCACCTCTTTTGGAACACAAAAACTATAGTTTTAATATATGAACAACCCAAAAAAATTATTTTCTGTTAGCATCTGTAGTCTATAATTTGATGAAATGGTGTTAGAACCTCATCATTGGAAAATTCATAGTGTTTAAGGATCATAAGATCCTGAATCTTATTTTCTCACAATGGTATTTGAATCTAAGAAAAAGAATACTAACAGAGTATCTTAAAATTTATTATTTTGAGAAGATGTATACACAAGGTAATTAATATTTATGGTGGATGAATTAAGTATAAATGAATTTTGTCAGTTGGAAAAAGATGCTCCAAATCAGTGGTTGTTATGTCGATGATAGCAGACATAGACTTGGATTGTGAAGACCAAAGAAGTTTTCATGTTTTAAATTCGATTTATTTCATTTATTATTTAGTTGAAACTATTAAAGTGGAATAGAAATTCAATTTTGAATATGTTTCTACGAGGTCAAAACTCATTGTTTGGGAGAGTATTGAGGGATGGAAACTAGAAGTGAGTTCACTTTTTGTTGTTGTGAGGATAGAAGGTCATATCAATAGTTTGTCAGAATTTTTTTTCATTCATAACAATATTCTTGATGGTATGTTCATCCTAGAATACAAATGTTATATAAGGTGTTGAGAAGACTGTTTTGGTGGGTCAACATGAAACAGAAGGTGGCTGATATTATTTCAAGATTCCCCAATGGTAAATAGTTTATAGAAAATCATTACCTACTTGTAGGTACATCGCACTATATACCTATTCCTATTTGAAAATGGGAGAATGTGGGAAAGGATTTTGTAACAGGTGATCCAAATATTTTTTGGAAACCCAAAAACATATGGGTTAGAGGGGATCACCTAAAAAACACTCCCCATTTAATCCATTTTGAAAAATCTCATACAGTGCAGGACATGCCAAAAACCTATCTTTGAGACGTGTTAAATCAGATATGGCATACCAGTTTTGATACTATCAGAGAAAGACATGTGCTTTACTTATCCTCTCTACAAATCCATACAAAAATCCCTTAGGACCCATATTTTCTTGAGTATGGAATATAATATGTAGAAATATAGAAAATATGAACAGATGATACAAAAATTTTAATAAAGTCATTGAGATTTTGTGATGTATTTTTGTGGATAATGGGAGGATAATGTATCTCTAGTGGAAAAATCTTATAAAAATATTATCTAGAGTCATTAAATATTCATCCTTTTGTATTATTTTTTTTGGGTATTATTTTGTTCTCCACCTTTTGGATTCAAACAGGTGAGACTTCACTAGTTAGATTGATCCATGTCCAAGAGGCAACATAGAAGACATAAATGATCCTAAAATGAATCTATCCAATTATTGGGAATCTTCATTTTTTAAAATAGAGATAACTACATTGTAGATACATAGAACCTTTTGAGTTGCATGGATTTCATAGGGAGGTAGTGTATAGGTTGTATTTTCCACCATGGTATGTGTAGTTGACATAGTGTTTCATGTATCTCTGTGGAAAAAGTTATCACCTGATTCTGACCATGTGATTTGATTGGATCACATTAACCTATAGTTGGACGCTTCATTCAAACATATATTAGTACATATTGTGGATAATAATGAGAATAAATTAAATAAAAAATCATCAGTCTATTGTGGGTTTTTTTGGAAACATGTTCTGATTCAAGAATATTCATTGGAACAAGAGAAGGAAATGGACACACAATGGATGTAACTGTTTCATGCTAGTGGTGGGTTAGTACTTTCTAGGTATAGAAAAGGCATTATTTGGGAGAATTTACACCACCAATTTTAGTTATGTATCTATTTATTTATGTTTTTTATTTATTTAATGTGTTTGGTTGAATCATGTGAGGATTTGGAGTAATTTTGGATTGTTTTTGGGTATTTTCTAGGGGTGGAAGTGTTGTCCATGGTTAATAAAATATGCGGAAATCATATAAAAACAATGTATTGGGAGGCAGGTGGGAATAAGTAGGCTCTTGGATAGGCACACATTTTTTTGAAACTACAAAGCCCCCTTTGTAAAAATAGTACTTTTGGAGATAGAGGATACTCTATCATTATTAGCGCAAATTTCTCTTAATTGTGTGACCAAAGCATGCAATGTTAACAATTAAATCCTAAAATTGTGGTTCCATATGGAATTTCACGCAAACCACTCATTTTTCCCTCATGATGATCATATCATGGATTTCTCGACACCCAACAGCTATGGATAAACTACCCATCTATCTAGGTTTGGTTTGTTGGAAAATAAAGGTGTGTTAAATGTTGTATATTAGGGTATGTTATTGTTTGTGGTAGTTTTCATATATATATATATATCCTTATTCCCTCACATGGATTCATAGATCTAGTCTATTTTGGTTGTATATATTCTATTTATATTGGTCATTAGGGGATATTGTTGTTTTTTTTGTTAGGGAACAAGATCTAAGGTGGGTTTTTAGAGATTTCATTGGGTTTTGTTGAAGAATTCATGTTGTTATTCATTTACTCTATATCTGGTAAAGGAGATGGCTTCACTGTTGACTCCTTTTATCATAACATGAAGTATTGATTTTCAAAAAAAATCATGAAATTTATTGTGGTTTTTGGTATATCTTTGTACAAACCTTTTTTAGTGGTGGTTTTTTGAATTGCTGAATTGTTTTGAAAATTGATTTGTTGAATGATTTTAATTTGATGATTTTAAAATATTTTATTTGATTACTTCATGATAAATGGTTTTGTGGAAATATATTAAATAAAAATATTTTTACATTGATATGATTTACCATAATTGGTTTGGAATTATTTATAAATTGGGGTTGTTTTCTGTTCATGTGAAATTAGTGTGGATAAGGGTATGAAGTTTGTCCCTTCATAAGTTGTACGGATAATGTTATGAAATTTCCCCTTTTAATATCGTAAAAAAGTAATGGATTGCTGAATGTATGATTCACTACACTATATTATAGGGTGGTTAATGATTTAATTCAGGTTTTTTTGTGTGGATATGTGGAGTGGAATGGGTTACACCATATGAAGGTTTTGAAATATTTTTAATATATTGTACGGTTTTTTCTAGAAACTGAATTTGGTTTGGAAACATTATTTTTTTTTTGATTTTTTTATTCTGATAAAATGTGATTGAATTTTTTTATATAAATTTTCTAACATGCTTTATTATATTTTAATGGGTGTGGAATCCATTTTGGGAAAAGCTAAATAGTTTCATTATAGATCCCCTACTTTGTCACACTGATGCTTTGAAGATAATTTTTATGAAGACATAGGTAAAGGAAAAGTATTTTTTGTCATTAAGGATTACATTTTATAGCAAGTAATGTATTTTGGAGTTGGATCATGGATTATATTTGGAGATGCAGTGTTTTGATGTTGGAGACTTTGATCCTTGTCATTTAGTCTTGCTCTTTGGTACTCTGGTTTTGATAACGATGTAGTCTGGTATTATTGCCATGTGGTATTACTTTTTTTGTATTATATTGTTATCATGCGTCATATAGTATCTTTTTTATTATAATTTGTTGTAATTGTTTTAGTTTAAAAGGGAAAATCATCCCTTAACTATTATGTTTCCCCAAGAATTGATTTCCAGCATTTGGCGTCATGGGGATGTTACCTAAGGCCATGTAGGAATTCTTTCATGACTCAAGACAATGAATAGAGGTGGGATGTAACAATTATTTTCAATTAAAATCATCAATATAGAGACACATTGTTTCTCATGTATGTCTACACATGAGGATTTTTACACCTGACACCACAGTGCTACCAAAATCCACAATGTCCAGCTCGAGAATCAATAATAGAGACATCATATCCTAAGTCAAAGTAGTGACTTCCTACACTTACATAAAATATAGAGGATTAATCCTTTATTCAAATATTGATCCAATATATAATGATATATTCAACATCCTCCATGATCTTATTGGATCACACATGTTCATGTATTTATTCATGTATCTTCAAAAAGAAACATGTTCTTGCTCAAAAATATTTGAACACCTGTATTTGATATGTTTCATTAGTGAAATAGTGCTCAAGAAATTATTCCTTGTGATGATGAATTACTCTCATAAATGTATGGGTATATGTTGATCACATAGCTTTATCTCTAATATGTTATGAGAGATATTACATTCACAATCTGAATAAGCTATCAACTAAGATATAAAATCTTATAATATACTTTATGTCTCTTGTATTAAGCTATATTCATGAATTCATGTGACAGTGAAAGATGCATGACTATTGAAAATAATTATATTGATCGGATTATTTTATGTTTCTTCTCAATTTGATTATTTAATATAAAAATATATAAAAAAAACTTTTTCATTTATTTTTTTTGGAATTCCCTTTCAAACCAGATGTTGTTTAATGGTGGTAGATATGGTACATGGAACTCACGAAGTGCATCAATGGATTTTCCACTTCACATTATTTAATTAGAATTATGATTCCTTTATAAGGATATAAAAAATGCAGCATCTATATATTGAATTCACATGAACCAAGTGTGGATGATAGGTTATCCTTTGCCAGATACACTATTCTTGTAAGTGTTTGGAAATGCTCATGTGTGACACTCCTTCACTATGTGAAGGGATGTTCAAATCTCACCACCTCCTTCACTTGAACATGTTAGGATCACATGATAAGTTCTCCCTATATCACACAACCATCACATAAGAAAACCCCATGAAATGAGGTTCTATGTAACATCCTGATATTTTATACAATATCATCTTTCAAATTAATTAAAATTCTTTGATATCTTGTATAACGGCTCGAACCGTGTTCCACACAACGATGCCCCAATATAGTATTTTACATGACCTCAAGCACTCTTCATTATACATTATAGTCTTATGACTATGATAAATGATCTAGTATTGATCATTGGGTGGATTTACCCACATTATTAAAGTAATATTTTAGTGGAAATAAAACAAGAATAACCAAATTATATGACTATAACAAGAATAATACCAGTATCATAGTATGAGAAAACTGGAAATACTATATCAAAACTAAAATGTAGATCTGAAATTTAAAAATTATATCAATTTCCCACATGGAAACCAAAATAAACAATGATAATGAAAATTGACAAAGGGGTCCTGACAACATGTTTGATTCCCCCATCTATGCTCCATCCCATATCATCTATCTAAAATATTTCTCTTTCAAATAAACTGTCATGCATCCATGAAATATAATTAGGTACTAATTAAGCATCATGAGTTAGGTGTAAGTACAACTCTTTAGACCACAATTATGTAAATATAATAAAATATCCATTCAACACTAGTGTATACTATTGTATAAAGGAAAAAATTCAAGTAATATAGTAAAAAGATTAAATTTATTAAATTAAATTTTTGTTAACCTCACACATATTTTGTTCTTGATGACACTGGAATCCTTAATAGCTTCATTGGTCCACACTATATTCTGATCCCTGTCACATATTTGATTCACAATTAAATTCTAAAACATGGGTTTTCATCATCCAATTACTTGTGTTCATTATTACATTCAATTGGATGAATAGTCCAATTCCAATATTTTGGGCCCAGATTTCTGTATATAAGACCTCGTTGTTATTTCCATTAGTATTTTGTGACCCACAACTAATTTTTCAATTAGTCATAGAAGATGGATTTTTAATATATAGTCTATGTCCCAAACTCAATTATTATTGTGTGATTTGGAAACAACAAACCATGTCCGACACACTAATATCAATCAATTTATAAATATGGGTTTTTGATGCATCGTTCTTTTTCCAACACATGAATTTCACATATATCACAATATAGCACAAATAACATCAATTATGGATAATAAATATTAACCCTTATATCAAAAATTACAATTAAGATGTACTAAATCAATTAATAAAAAAACAAATGTTTAATACTCTAACATACATTGAATAATATGAAAAATAAATATTAAACCATTTACCAATATTTTAATATATAACACATTGAACCATTAATGGTCTAGTAAAAAATCTCATAAGTCCCATTATAAATTAATTCACAAACACATTAATTGACCCATTATTCAAAATCATAATTAATTAATCGAATCAACATTCAATTACTCAATCAATTCCACAAACACAATAATCAATTGAATAATTCAATAAATTAATCAATACAATTCTCCAATCCCTATATATCTTTAATTAATTCAATAATTAATTAATCCAACTCCAATTTCATTATAATGAAAATTTTCATTACTTAATTCACAAATTTATTAATATATCTCAATCCAAATCTATAACTTCCATAATTAGGAATTTAACCCAATTCATCTTAAAATGGGAATTACATTATATAAATTAAATGTTTCTATAAATTAATTTACCAATTAATTTAATCAATTCATGATTCAATAGTAAATCATGGAAATTGAATATCACAAACCATACACACAATTTGAATACATAAACATTGAAATTGAATTTGGATAACCTATCTCAAATCATTGATGAGCGATTTCCCAAAGAAAATTTCCTAGATTGAAATAGAATAGTAAAAACTATAATGAATAACGATACCATGAATATAATACTTGAATGAAGTTAAAAAAAATTACAATTATACTTAGATCTAAACCCTATAAAATAGATGATATAACACACCTCTATTATCCAAAAATTGTAGTGGGAGAGGGAGATATATATCTAATCAAGAATAAACGGCATACATAGGATGAAATAGAACTTCAATCTGGGCTTTGAATTTTCATGAATTAAGTTTAGAATGTCTTGAAATCTATTTGGGAGACTCCAAAAAGGTGATATTTTATTAGGGTTGAGATTAGGTTGATATGGTATTAATACCAGTGGTTCAGATATTTTTTAAAGAATTTTCGTGGTAATTAAAACTGCATGCATTGTTTCATGTGAATAGGCACATTATTTTCCAAACCATGTGACTTAATAACATGTCTCTTTGGGGGGGGGGGTGGTATGGATACTCATAAAATGGAGCACTATGTGGAAACCATGCAACAGTTTTGAAATCCCTCTCAATCGGGGGTTTCGTGGTATTCGACGGTAGGGTGAATCATTTGGGAAAACCATGTTCCAAACATGAAATTACATTATTCTTTCTTATTCTCTCCATTTTCACCCAAACACACACAATGTAAAACCCAAAAAAATAAGGAAATAGAGTACTAATAAATGATATAATGAAATCTATAAAAATGTTCTGGAAGATACAATATACCGACCTTATAATAGCTCTTCCTCGAGTAGTACTCAGAATAATCTCTTAGATTCTGAGTCAAAAAGATTGGGCAACTAATTTGGCATATCTAATTCTATCTCCCATTATCCTTTTAAAAATGAACATTTTCCCAAAATACATGAACTATCGGAATAATATACCACTTCTACGCATTCTAACTATGGTCAAACACTCATTTCAAGTGCTCTTTATAGGAAAATTCTATGTTGAGATAAAAAACATCCACATCAATCATAATAGAATCTCCTGGGTGATATTGTATATGTTGTGAGAAATAAATGGCCTCATTCATAGTGTTTTACCTATTTGTAATATCCAATCAGTACTCCACCAAACAGACTCTATTTGTACCCCCAAACGACTGAACAAACATGGGAACCAATATGCCCTATAATTGTATCCTACAGTGGTCTAATCGTGAAGACAACCAATGGAATACACTATCAGCTTTTATAATCTCTATGGATAATCGAAATATATTAGTAAATAAAGTTTTTCTACTCAAATATATATCCATATAATGTTTAATCAACTAAAAATAATAGGACATTTCATACAGGATACATGAGTCCAATGACTCTAACTCACCTAACTCAATCTTATAAAGAGGTGATATTCAGGGAATGCCATTAGGGTCCTTATATGGTGACATCTGAATAGTCCCCTGGCAACTGTTTTTAAAGGAAAACTTCCCCAAATCCTATTATTTCCCTAGTCCCACTGATGTTTAAGACACAAACACAAATCATATCCTTAAAAACCTTTATAGTATGTTCTGAATACCCAAAAATCATTGGGTTGAATATTGTACTCAATAAAAAATATGATACAAGATTCTTCAATAATCCTTTATAGAAGAATGATTTACAATGCATGTCACTTTGGGAAACAATATGTTGCCGCACCAGATGCATATGAACCATCTCTCAAATGTGCATTTCTCCCAACTAAAAAACTATGAAATTCAACCATAATGTTAAGAGATTTGATAACATTGTAAATAAGTATACAATAACCCAAATAGAACCATGTATTTGAGAAGTCTATGGGAGAAACAAAACAATTACATAGTAATTTATTCCCACATATATTTGGGAATGGGATATGACTTTAGTAAGCCACTAGGTCATTCATGCTCGACATTCACTTGTTGACATGCATTACATCATATTTTGAAACCTTTTATCTTCTTTTTCATGACTGGGCACCAAAAATCTCATCAAAGTTCAAGGTAAATTTTAATCACATCATGATGAACCACCCACTTCAAGGCATGAGATTCAAGCCAAAGCTCCTCCCACATTCTTAGAGGCACAATAACCTGAGTATTTAAATATATGATTTCATACTCATCTATAGTCTAGTCAGAATGTGACTTTACACCTTTAAGACTTTATCATAAGGAAGAATAGTCTAGATCCCCATACTTGTTGTCTCTAATACATCTCATGAGTTTAGAATATAATGAGACTGATATGGTAATCTTATACTCCTGAATATCTTAATGAACAACATACATATAAGTGAATAATGTAATCATATTACTCTCAGCACTATAATCATAAACATCCTAATTAGGTGTTTCCTTGTCAATGTGTTAGGAACATTATTTCCCTTATCGGGTGTATATGCTAGATCAAAGTCAAATTACTGCATATACTCAATAAACCTCTATTTCCATAGATTCAAATACCATTGTGAAAATATATACTCTATTCTACAAGAACAATATTCATTGTAAAATTTTGTCCCAAAATATACTGCTGAAATAATTGAAATCATAAACCACCTCTACCAACTCATGGTCATGCATAAGATAGTTCCTTTTCTGAGGCCTAAAAATCCATGACCTATATGCCACAACATGATCTCCCTATATCAAAACCACTTCTATTTTGATTCTATAAGTGTTACTGATCACAATATATAAATCACTTGGATAGGGTTGGAAAATGATAGGTGTCTATTTCAACTGCTTCTTCAACACCTATAAATTATTCTCAAATTATTTAGACCATTCAAAGATTAATATCTTTTTGGTCAAGATAGAAATAGGTTATAATAGCTAGGAATAATCCTAGAAAAACCTAAAATAATATATTGTAAAGGATCTAAAGTTACAAATATAAAAAAAAATTATTAGGTCTCTCCCAACAAACAAATGGATGAATTTTTTTTGGGCCACTATCACACATTCCTCTAGGAAGATTTGACCCATTATGTACCTGATCAATCCAAAACAGAAACATTGGTAGCTTAGAGTATAGTTGATTATATATGAGTGTAATTAGGATTGTGTTTACAAGATGGGGATTATCATCGTGACAATTGAAGTAAACATAGATTCCATTGAAAAATACAACCACAAACTGATCTAAGGACAAGGGGAATATTATATTTAATGGTTCAATAAAATCTATAGGTGTGTTCATTTACCCGAACAATATCGGAAAATAAAATCATAAAGACCATACTTTATTTTGAATGTATCCCTCATTATATCATAGTGTTGAACTATCAAATTATGATACCTTGATCTCTAGTTAATCATGGAAAAAACACAAGCTCTTAAAAATGTTCAAAAAAGTATTGATTTTGTGGAATAGGATAACAATTCATCAAATTCATATAGTTAAACATTATTTAATGAACACATAACTAAATATTAAAGGAAGACCTAGTTGAATATAATACTGGAGAACCCCAAGGTGACATACTTGAATGGATAAAACCATTATAAATTATATATTATAGTAGATTCTTAACATATTTAATCCTTTTAGGTGGCATTCTATAAGGTGGAATAAAAACCTGTTAAACCCCCAACATGAGATCAACAATAAATTCTACATCTCTCTCAGTTCACAACCTAGAGAAGTCTTCTAGAATAAATTCCTAAAATGGATCCACTATTGGTTTAATTATATCATGAATCAATACCTCATCATAAATAAATAGACTTGCATCATGGGAAGTAATCCCCCCCCCGAGTTGTGATTGTTATAGCCCTTCATTACTAGCCATGATATCTGATTCTCTATGGTGAATATAATTTCCACCCTAAGGTTATGTAAAAGTCACTCACATTAAGTAGAAATTAATGTGTGCAAAGTATTCTAATGATAACAAGCAATACATTTCATGTATATAATGATCCTAATTGAAACAATAAACCCCAACAATGAGTGAACACCCCTTACACAAACAGATTTCTCTTGACCATACTCTCAAAGGTGTATATATCATGGTGACCTTTATCACTAACTCCATGGTCATGATCAATCCATTCACAAGTTCTGTAGATATAAAAGAATGAGAGGAACCAGTATCTAATAAAGAACTATCTATTATAGGTTCTATAATAGTTGTACATCTATATATCAATGGTCCATCCTCTCTATTCCAAAGTGTATGATAAACTACAATAAACAATGATATCGCTCTTCCCTATGATGCAATCACTGATTCTTAATCGGAACTACTCTACTAATATGGTCTCTCTTGGCCAAAAGCACCACATCTAATGCCTTAACCACAATGGATAGTAGAACTATAACAAACTAATATATAAGTGAGGATGTTATTCTTCCCACACTCATGTTCTGCATAACTGCTCCTTAACTACTCATATTCCATGGGTTCCTATAGATCCTATGTAAATGAATCACTCTTTTGTATCCTCAGAACTATATCTGTGTTCATTGGCACAATCTGCAGTAGTGTCCCAACCAACCAAACTGGTGATAGATCATCTGCGTAAGGTCATGTTTGACTAAATATTCCCTAGTTTAATCCTCTTTTTATTAGTCAGTTTAAAATTCCTATAGTGTGGTTTCATTCCATCTGATGTCTTAACACATGACCATCCCATAGAAAATAAATATCATCCAGTAGATGTCATTATTATGTTCTCCACAAATATGAGATCCCAATTTACCAATTCATAAAACATATTAAACATGAAGATATTCACTTAATGTTTAACTAAAAATCGAAATCCATACTGAAATATTTTTTTCAATGTCTCTTCATCTCATGGAAATGTTGGATAAATTGACCATAAATTTATAAAGTTTCCAACATAGTTTACTAGGAACATTAACCCCTAAGTCAATCTCATGAACTCAACTTCCCTCTCCTATCTCAACAAATCAAGATAAAATATTTCTAAGAACGCCTCTAGAATGTCTTTCCTTGCTATATTTTCTAGCTATCCATCATGAGTTTGGATGTCCCACCATCATTTTTGCTGACCACATAACCTAAATATTGAAAATTTGAGTCTCTTCCCATCAGGAGTCACTAAGTGGTGATGGATTGTCTGGATGGACTCAATCCATAACGTATATTCCATAGGTAAACCCTCTCTAGTTAATTTCAAAGTGTATAGAAACTGAAACAACCATATTAGATCATAATTTATTTTCCCAACCCTCCTTGGGTCCCTTTCCACTAAGTTCAAAATCATAGCAAATTTCTCTTAGAAATTTTTTCCGACTTCGTCAATAGGCACTATCGGTGCCTCAAGTTCCACCACTGGATGGTCAATTACAACCCAATCCTCATGTATTCCTATCAACAAGAATCATCATGGAGGAATATCTCTACAATTCTAAACTCAGATCATATAACACATAATAAAAAAGTAAAACAATTACCTAAGGGGGATTCAAAACAATCAATAAAAATTCATTTCAGCCCATTTCTAATGCATGGTTAACAACAACGCACTAGCACTACCATAAACTGTCCAGCATTTAGGACATAGTAATCAAAAGGGAAAATAATTGACATTATTAAAGTTTAACATTATACATATATTTATTCACAACATGCATTATTTTTCATTTTTCAATTCATATTTGGAAACTTTTTCAGTTAACTCATAGAAGCCGAGAAAATTTTTATATTTGACAACTTACCAAAAACCATCTTTTCCCATGAATTCCATAAATAAATCAAGTCCAAAAATAATAACGAGTTCCAAAAATGATGCATGTATACTAAAATATCACTTCATATTGGGACTCAATTCAAATATTTTAATATAAAAAAATAATCACATCACACAACAAGTGCATCACATGGGATGAAATAACATTAGTTATAAAAGGAAACAGCAATAAAAAAGTCCCACAATAGGTACCTGGGTTTTCCCTAGAATATGTGGTAGATACTCCTATAAAGGACCTCATAAACTAGTCCCAAATATTCATAGTCTCCTTCAAACATTTTCCAAATAGTATAAAAATTATAGAAATGAAAACTCGGATTTGATACCAGTTTGTGACCTGACATCCTAGGTGCAACACATTGGTACCCCAAGATGGTCTACTATGAGACCTCATCTATACTTCCTCGTATAGCAGAGGCTACTGACTAGTTGTGTGGGTCAATTACTAATCATTAGGTGATTATATATTCTTTACCACAGAAATACTGTATTAGAATCAAATAATAATAATCAAATGATATAACCATTACCAGAATAATAATTGTTTCACACAATGACCAACTAGAAAATACAATATCAAAACTAAAAAGTATATGAAAAATATCAAATTTGTTTCAAGTGTCAATATGAATATTAAAATACAAATAAATACACTAACAACTCCCAAACGGGCTCTGACAACATTTATGGTTCCCTCTTCCATGATCCATCCCAAATCAACCATCTAAGAAAGGTCCCTTAACCTTAAACAATCCTACCACCATGAAATCAATTTGGGTACCAATCCAGAGGCCATTAAATAGTGAGAGTAAAACTATGTAGGGTCCCACCAATGAATTACAAAACAACATCATTTCAATAATAGTGTATGATTTTTTATAAATTATATAATACAATTAGTAATGTAAATATTTTACATTTATTTTATTACTCATTATTTAACAACAAAACAGAGAGGTTCATAAGGAAATTTGAATCCTGAATATATTATTTAGTCCATGCCAATGTCTAAATAATATCACATATTTAATTAAAATTTAATTATAAAAATGATTTTTTATAATCTATTTATTTCAATTAATTATTATAAAAATTTCAAAACCATAGTCGAATGCCAACATTTTTTCATGGATCACTATGCCTAAGACCCTGTGGGTATTTTAAGCAGTGGTTTGTGAACTATAAATCATTTATTAGTGAACCAGGAATGTGGTATTTTAAAGCTTCTTGTCCATGAACCACAATCATTAGTCACTATAGGATTTTTAGGCAGTGTACCATGTCCCACACATGAATAACAATGAATTTATTATTACGGTCTTTTGATGTACCAAACAATGTTTCAAACTTTATTATAACATATATCAGAATATCACACACATCACATCCATCAAGGTTTATCAACATTAACCCCCATATTAAACATTCTCATTATAGTGTATCATCTCAATTAATCAAAAAACAATGGTTCGATACTTTATTTCTAATTGAATAATATAAAAAATCACTATTAATCATTTTGTCATTATTTAATCATCTGTCACATTAACCCATTGATATTCAAGTCAATAATATCATAAATCATGTTTCCAAACAATTAAAAATGACAGTAATTTTTCCATTACACAAAAGATAAATTAAAAAATAAAATCTACATTAAATTAATCCATAAATACCACAAACTCAAAAAACAGGTAATTAATTATACCATTTAATTAATCCAAATCCAAAATCCAAAAGTCCTATTAATTAATTCACAAAATAATTAATACATTCTAATTTCATAGTAAAAACTATTTCAATTAATTATATTATAAAATAATTAATCTAAATAATTCTAATTTTACCATTATTATTATTCACAATTTAACATAATTCATCATCACTTGGGAAATATATTCATTTTTTCTTTAAAATAATTTTATAATTAGTTTAATAAATTCAATATTCAACTTTCAATTTTGGAAATTGAATATCAAGACCCATACATTCAATTCAAATTAAAATTTATATGTGTTGAATTTTGACCACCTATCAAAAATCATTGATGAGTGATTTCCCCAATGAATTGCAGTGAATTGAAATGGAATTATCAAGACCTTGAAGAATAATGAGATCTAAAATAAATTCTGAGAAAAAATATAATAATATCCATTAATAATATATCTATACCCTTGAGAAAATAGGATAAAACATCACCCTTTTATCTGAAAAGTGGATCATGAGAGAGGGATAGGTGTGATCAGGATGAAGCCATGTATATGAGGTGGTGAAAATCATCATCATGGACTTTAAATTGACATGAATGGAGGTCAAAAGGGGTGTGTAGTTTTCATACTATGTGTGATTACAATGCACCTCTTCTGGGGGGTGCACTATTACTTATAAAAGGGCATACAATTTCAAAAAATGTGTCCTAGTAATGAAATACCTATATGTCATGGGTATTATTGTTTTCTAGGTTAGGGTACATGATTTTGGAAAAAAATCATGGAAACCTTTAACAACAGACCTTTCAAATTTTCTCTAATCTTTACGTAGTTGAACCAATGGTTAAATCCAAACAAAACATACTCAAAACAAGAAAAAAGATTACCAGTAAATGAGATAGAGGAAAATAAAGAATATTATAGTATATTTTAACTTTTTTACATTTAATGAATATTTTATCTTTCATTTTACACAGCACAACATTTATCTTTCATTTCATGCAATATAAATTTTTTTTGATGACTTATGTTTCACACAAGCCTCAGTCTAACTAGATGAAAATATAATATTATAATTTAACATGATAGTTATCACTAATATATTGGATTGGGGTGATTAAATATGATTGAATAAATTATTAATATATATTATATATATGTTTATATAATGAAATATTTTGGGAATAATTAATTATAAATGACATTAAAAACCATTTGAATATAAATGATGCGCATTAAGAAATATTATTGTTTTTAATACTATGTATTTTTATATTTATAAATAAAATTAAACAATATTATTGAAATATTTTTAAGAAATTTATATGTTCTATATTAAATAAAATATTTTTCAATTTACTCAATATTTTTATTGGTTTATCATACCAATAAATACAATTATAATAATAAAATATGTATATAATTAAAATATAGTTTTACCCCCTTTTAGTAGAATAATTCTTATGAAAATAAATTCTGATTCCTTCATTATTTTTATTTTAAAATAATATACCTCATTTTTTAAATTTTAATATAAAAATTTAAATTGGGATAATTTTTTGTATTTTTGTAAGAACATTCTTATTATGATGAATAGTGATTGACACTGAATTATAATTTAATTTTTTTTGACTATATAATTTATAGTGTTAAATTATATTTCCAAATCGGTTTAATGTATAATTAGAAACAGTTTTTATAATTTAAAACTTTTTTCAATCATTTCTTTCAATTTCATAATGAAATTCGATTTAAAAAAATTTCAATCTTTTGACTCTTTCTCCATAATAAACACATTTATCTTTCCCTGTCTACTAGATTAATTTTATGTTAGTTGATGACACTAATAGGATTGAAAATAGAAAAATATATTCCAAATTTAGAATGTGCATTATTTATATTTTCTAGTATGTTAAAATTATTTTCTGAACAAAAATACTAGTGATAAAAATTAACATTAATTACAACAATTAAGGTAAAAAATGTGTTTACTAGGGGGTGAAACAATTATAATAGTGTCAAAATGACTTATAAAAATTCCCAAAACCCATTTAATTGAAATTATTTGAAAATAACAATACTTTTTCCAAATAGTATTCATTATTTTCGTCCCATGACATATAAGAGCCTTCCTAATGTTGCTTTCCTTTTTAATTTACAACAATTACACTCCCTCTCCGGTATAAAAATATACTCAACCTCCTCTGTTATTCACACATATACAGATATTATTTTATTTAAAAAAATTACCAAATAATCTCAAAAAACCCAAAAATTTATCTATAATCCTCAATTTAGGTAGAAATCAAACAATGAAATCCTGTTGGTGAAAACCAAAATGTTTTACCCAAAAAAGAGGTCATATTGTTCAAAGATATCCTTTTTTAGTTCTTTATTGAAACACTAAAATTCATATTTTTCCATGATTATAAAATATACTATGTATAATAAATATATTGATATTTTTATGTTAATTTTAAAAACTTATCCTTTACACAATTCCATCAAATAGGACACACAATTATCATTCTTGTGTACGGAAAACTATATCCAAATGAACTGATATAGTTTTTTCATCTATTACCACCACTCATTATTGATAATAATGATATAATAAAAATTTTTGTATTATATATATTATTTATAATTCTATTATTATTATTTAATTTTGGTATAACACACAACTTCACAATTTCTATTTTTTGGAATGCGATAACATTGTTTGTGGATGTGTGTACTATCGCATCATCAAAGCGATGCGATTTATTAACTCTTTAGAAAGAATTTATTAATGATTTTTATAATAGTAGTATATTATATAAATGATTTATATATGATACAATTGATATAATTTTTAATCTATACATATAACATATCATTTTCTTCAATCCATATTACAAACTAAAATGTTATAATGATTTCATGAACACGTGGACATCCACCTCCTCGAGGCAGTGTGATTATTTCTTTTTCATCGCCACATCAAAATAATAATATATAAATATATATTTACATATAATTAAATAATATTTTATTTTTGATAAAATTGTTATTCTATAAAGATAAATTTTACATACCATTTTTTCATAACGATTAATGAAAATGGGAACGTAACTGATGCATACAAATGGCCGACCATCTCAATAATAGTAATATTGATTCAGTTTATAAAATAGTCATTAATATTTTATTTTAAAACTATAATTTATTTAATAATTAGTTAATTTTTATTGGGATATTTTTCTAGAGATTATTTAATAATAACACCATTGACCATAGTGAACCTATCAATGTCTGTTTGGATACATAAGCCGAATATGGTCATAACAGCTGACATAAAAATTATTAATTAAGTAATTATATATAACATTTAAATATACGAAATAAATTTAATATTATTATTTTAAATCTATATGATGAAATTAATTAATTATTAAAAGTTAATTATTTTGGAAGATATATAACAAGAATGTTAAATCAGAGTCAATGTTAGGGATTTCTTTACTGAATTTTAATTCATTGGGATAAAATTATATGTCATTTGTTATGTTTTACCTAGAATATGTTTGAAATGACATATTCTTTTTTTACACGATAATTAAAATTGTATTTTCTGTATCTAAATTTTCACTCATAATCATTTCATTTATTTATTCTGACTCTAATTATATGATCTTTGTATGGGATTTTCATCTCACTCATTAATTCTATGAGATAAATATAATAATCACCACCTGATTATCATGTGTGTTTCATATAATAAAACATTTAATATATATTTATCATGAATTATTTCATATTCCTATTATTTAATGTTTTGTTTCATTATTCTTAATTTTTGGTCTTCTGATTCATATGTTAATTTTGTTGTAATGTGTTTCCTCTGAAATACAATTCCATTGAGATGTATTTGTCATTATGCACCTAATTAAATTTCTATAGTGCATCTAATTTTGAATAAATGTTTATATCATGAGTATTATATATTTCTTGATAGTATATTTATCCATTTATAATATTCATTTATAGATATCACGATTGAAAAGTTTCTCAACTAGTACTAGATTTCTTAAATCAATTTCCATTAATTGGGTTAAAATTCTATTTTATTGGTTATATTGTGTGAAGAATAATAGTGAAATTACCTATGATTGTATTATTTTTTATTTCCAATTTTATTTTTTGGATTTAAATTAGTGACACATAATTAATTCATTTATTTATTCTCACTCCAATGATACTATCTTTTATTGTGGATTTATAGTCTAACATTTATTTCTTTGAAACATAATATATATTCAACACTAATTTTAATTTTTTAGGGTATATAATAACAATTAATGAATATTATTATTCTCATTATTATATTTTTGGGATTTTATATATCTATTTGAGTATCTTTCATTCATGGTGTTTAGGGTTTCAATATAACCAATGCAATAATTGATGTTTTTTCTAATTTACATTATTTGGATTGTATGTTATGCTATACACATATACTATAATATAAGGTGTATATAATCCTCTGATGATATGTTATAACGTAAATATCTTTGTTATCATGATATTATGAGTTTCCTTTTATGTTATTCCTTTCATACCATTAATGATTCCAATGTTTCAAATTGGTATTTGATGGTTTGGAATGGTTAATGAGTCTTTTCCTCAAGAATATTTTAATGAAAATTTAATTCCATTTGTATTCATCAATATAAAAATCCCATTCTTTTACATATCCTTTATTGGGTATATCTTTTATTTTTACTATCCTCATTCTTTTTTTTATGTATTAAGATTGTTTCAAATAATTTGTTTTGGATCCCATTTAATTTATAAGTGTTAATAATTTTCAATGAAGTTATTTGGGTACCAATTTTTTTCTATTAGTTAATCAAGCATTGAACAGATTTTAATTAAAAACAATTGTTTTCCCTACAAAAATAATTTCATAAATTCATTTTTATGGAACCCATTTTTTCACTGTGTTAATACCTTTTCATGGAAATTGACATTAAATACATTTAATTTCCATGGTTTAATCATGTTTCAAAGGGATTGTTATGGAAACCATATCTATTCCATCAGTCAACCATGTTTCAATGAGATTTTTATAGACCCCAATTCTGTTCCACTGTTAAAACATGTTTAAATGAGTCTACTATGAGTCCTATTTCTTTTCCATGATATAAACATATTCAAAATGGAATAAAGGTTATCTCATTTATTTTTGATGAATTTTAATTTTATTTGGTTTATATACATTATAAAATATGGGTAAAACTAGTTAGAGCTATTAAATCTCATTATAGATTATCATGTGGTGTCCAAGATAGCATAAATAATCTATATTACAAGATAACATTGGGTGGACCAAATAGAAATGGGAAAGAATGTTACCGCTTAAAAAGGGGTTGCCCAAATAGCACCTATAAGACCCATTACATCTTATTATGGGGTGGCCCAAATAGCATTGGGAGAGCCTGTTATAATTCTTTGATACATTGTATAATGATAATTTTGGATGTTATTTTTAAAGTTATTTTAATTAAAAGGGTTTTTTTGAAGTGATTCTCCAAGGTACCAAAAAGTGTTTTAATATTTTTATATAAGTATATATTGTCTAAATGACTGAGATTGATATCACAAGCTTCTTGATTATTTATTCTCTTGACTCTTTCCTTGTCCATTTTTTCATATTTTATGATCTAGGTTTTTATGGGAATGAGTTTTTTTAATACATGCTCATTCACATTGAGTGAGTCATCATACCCTTAGGAACTCTTAATCCCATAGATGAATTTCTTTTGTTCATGATTATGCTTAAAACTAATAAAAATCTAATATCACCACTTTTTATCCTTTTCCCCAGTTTTAAATGAACTTTGTTTAGAAAGTTACTTATACACGGGATTCTATATAGATGATGATTATTAGTAATGTAAAAAAAAGAAAAGTTGTGTTAAGTGGGATAAATTTCCATTTAAAGTCACATGAGTTGTTTGTACAGGTTTTTTCATAATAATATAAAGCAATAGAAAAAACATTCATCTTGTATTTATGTGATCCAAGTTTTCCTTTTGATGGTTTAAACTTTAGAAAATACATTTTGTTCATAATTCCAGGAATCAATGCTTTGTATGTAATGTTACCAATTTCATCACATGATCTCGAAGTGCAGCTATTATGATATTATAGTTGGTATTAAAGGTTTTGTTTGATAACCTTTTAAATAATGATGATATATTATTATATTATCATAATAGTTGTGGATACAGTCAATGGATAATACACAATAGGTTGAATATATGTTCAAGTAATTTTTAATCCCCACTTTAATGTATTTAAGTAGTAAACATCTTGTGGTGATCAATGATGTTTTTGGAGAAATTTTATTTGTTTGAGGTATTTAAAACCTGAAATATAAAAATTATGTTTTTATCGAGAGTATTTATATTTTAGGATTAAATAAAAAACCCCTAAGCCTAGGTGATAGTCCATAACATACATAAATTGTATGAGTATGGAACCCAAAACGGAATGGAGACTATAGTGTGGAGCCTAACAATGGCTACATGATGTCCTTGTTAGTGTGAAAATTTTTATAGGGTACAATTATGTTTAATTTAGAAACATATGGGATTTAATATGATGAATTGTTTTTGATTTATATCTTAAGAATATTTGATCAAATCATTTTAATCTATGGGTTTCAATCATAGTCATGAAAGGTTTGAAGAATTTTATGGATATTTATTTATTGAAACCTGATTTTAATTCCTTAAATTAATATTAGATTTTAAATATTATTGTATCATTTTAAATTTTACTATCATTTGGAATTATCATAATAGGTGCAAACCATTTTATTTTGGGTTAATTTCTAATGGAAGATGGAATATATTGACTGTTAATTTTATGTTTATTTGGTATTTAAAATTTGTTTTTAGTTCTTCAATAATAATAAATTAATATTAAATACTTATCTTTTGGAGAAAATATATGGTATTTGTTTTATAAATTGATAAAT
This sequence comes from Viscum album, assembly GCA_963277665.1. Classification (NCBI taxonomy): domain Eukaryota; kingdom Viridiplantae; phylum Streptophyta; class Magnoliopsida; order Santalales; family Viscaceae; genus Viscum; species Viscum album. The sequence continues at coordinate 1,850,911,523 of OY728150.1, forward strand.
GGATTAAATTATACAAATCTTGTCTTTATATTTTGTTTTTATTTTTCTCATGGTCTAGATGGTAAGATAATTCATTATGTCTGAGAAACTGATATTCAAAAGAAGGAATTATCCTAGTACAATCAAATATAATGAAGTGATTGTATTTCTTATCATCACATAATTTTTATTTTTAGCCACTTAAATGTTCCTTGATCAATCAGTTATTTATTATCAATGATCTTATTCACTCGCTATAATAATTCACACTTTTTATAAATCCCCACCCATGATCACCTTATTTGGAATCCATGGTATGAATAAATTTTTTTGAACATGATGTCTCCTATTTTACCATTTTAATTGGATTTTCTATTTACAATTTTTTTGATTTTTATTTTAATAAAATAATTCTAGAAATGTAAATCATTTAATAACAATTAAACATTTTGAGGGAGAAATTCATTTTATGGGGGGAGGGGGTACGATGTAATATATTAGGATTTTATGAATTATAATCATTCAAATTAATTTAAATTCATTGATATATTGTGTTGTATTAAATGAAAAACTTAGCTTTTTTGTATAAAATACGGATTTTATAATGTGATTCATGAAATAGTGAGATGGTTTTGTGAGTTATGTTGAACACATATTCATGTTTTACAAGATAAACATTTAAAATTAATATTTAATGTTATAGTTATCACAAAAAATATAGAACAATGTGATTTAATATGATTAACTAAATTATGAATATGTGGTTTACACATATTTATATAATGAAATTTTTTGAAGGTTAATTAAGTATAAATTTAAATAAAAAACAATTGAATATAAATTATGTGTTTTAAGAAAATCATTTTTTTATAAACATAATAAAATTTAATATTAATAAATATAATTAAAAACTTTTAATTAAATATAATTGTAAATATATGTTTTATATATTCAATAAAAACATTTCCAATTAAACCAATAATTTTGATATGATTATGAATTGAATAAATCAATTTTATGCATTAAAAGCTATATATTTTTAAAGGATGTTTTACCTATTATTAAGGAAACTTTTCTATTAAATATAATATTTTAATTATTTTTTATTTTTTATTTGGAAAAATAGAAATTTATTTTTTTGTTGTCACATAAAACATTACTGTGGGTTAATTTTTGTTATTTTTCTAGAAACATTAATATTTGTATGAATCATGAATGAAATATAATGTTAATCGAAAAGTAATGTTATGTCCCAACCCAGGTGAAACTAAATAGTTCCATAAGATAGTCGATCACATGCTCTCAAAAGTACATCCCTCCATGATAGAGGCTGTTGACAAGTTGTGAGGGTCTAGTATATCAGTCATACGGAGACTATACCCTCTGTTTTCAGTGTAAAACACCAATAGAAGGAAATAAAAATAACATGTGTGGAAGAATATAAATAATAAGAACAATATCAAATTCATATGATAGAAAAAATAGGAAATACAGTACTCAAATTAAATTTAAAGAATGAAATGATAATGCAAGTGTCAAGTGTATACAATGTAATTAAAATAAAGATACAACGACTCCCGAGAGGGTCTCGAACCACGTCTGGTTCCATCACCCAATCATGATTCCCAAAGAGTAACTGATCCTATGGTCTTTCCCCTATCTTGAATTGCAATAAAAAAAATTTCTCAGATGCCGATCAGGTAGCCTGAGTAGGGTGTGAGTACAACTCAGCAGGACACCACTAACGATGTCTAAAGAAAGTCTAGTCAAAACATAGTGTATGAAAATCTATAAGGCAATACAAATAATTCATAATTAAACAGTCATGACATTATCATTTATTCTTTCTTTGTCACATTAAACTCAGGTTTGAGTCATGTCTCTAGTTCGGCTCACAATTCATAATTATCATTAGTTTGGTGTAGAAAGGCATATCAAACACTCATAATCTCAATCAGGTAGATTTCCAGGTCTCACATCAATCATTCTAAATCGCTGTAGATCACCATGTCCACCAACCAACATCACAAGCACATGTATCAACTATTGGGGTAGAACACCGTCTCTAATTCCCCAACTTCTCAATTTGTATAGAACACCGGGTCTAGAACCTACGTTTTAAATCATTTAAATCATTCATTAATTGACATGACTTAACCACATAATTGCCTTACATATACAAAAATTAGTTAATCACGTCAAAGTACATTTGTTAATCCAATTAATAAGTAATTACAAAACGCATTAATTAATTCATCAATTAACTATTTAATAAACGCAATTCTTATACCATTATTAATTATCCATTGTTAATTATCCAATAGAAATCTCAACATGACATAATTAGTCACACAATTAACTATCATAACCAAACATCAAGGAATACAATTAATCCACCAGTAATTACCTCAACATAGACAAATCACTACCTCATAATTAATTCCTCGTAATTAATTATCTCAACACAACCAATTAAATATCTAGAATACAATAACCCAAATCATAAATAATTTCCCCGAAATCAATTATCTATTTGAGAAACCCCTTAGTCCCACGATTAACTTATGAATTAATCATATATATCTCCAAAACATCAACATGTCTATTTCACATTGCTAGTTAACCCAATTTAAGAAATCTATTAATAAAGAATTCTATAAAATCAGTAATCTCACATACACATTTTAGATCTATAACAATCAGAGTTCTATTTCCCCCACCTACCTCAGTTTGTTGATGGACGTTTTCCCAGTGGAAGTCCCTAAAATCTGTGTGGAAATACGGTGTCGAATGAAATCTGGATCTAAATCCCTAAAACGAAAATTAATATCAAACACATCAAGATCATGGAACTCTAGATCCAAATACACAATAATAGTTCTAGATTTTAACACAAAGGATTATATTTATAGAAATAATGGAGATGTTTTTGGAAGATATCAAGGAATTATATAGGAAACCAAGCAGAGGCAACAGGATGAATTCCACTTATCAAGAAAAGAGAAGATCATCATTCTGGGCTTTAGATATCAATGAACTTGGTTTGAATCATCTTGGAACCCCTCTGTAAGGCCATATGATTGCCTATAATTCGTCCAGCCCTGGCCTAGGTCAAAATTGATGGATTTGGGGGGTTAGGGTGATTTAAAAACTAATTATCAGATAATAAAAACCCAAGAAAAAGATTTATAGAATAAGAGATAATTATTAGGGTACACTATGCGCCAACCATGTGGACCTATATTTCCATGTTCACATGATTAGTCCTAACGACCCACACAATTTATCAAATTGTTCTCTAATCGTGCGGAACCTCACTACCTATGTTCGTACAATTACTTAGATTCCGGTGCATGATTCATTGAATCATGCACAAACCGTGAACAACCCCCTTTCTGTTACTATTTTTTAAAAACACACCCAAAATCACCTCAAACCACAACTCCAAAGAAAAGGTTCTTTAAAAAAGAAAAAATTTTAGAAAACGTGGCCAAGATGATTTCATAAAAATTATGGATCTTACAAAAAAATTATCATCTAAAAATATTAGCATTAAATTATTTTTTATTTCTTTTTAAGGAATAATTATTAAAGTTATATATAATTTAAACAAATTTAGTTCATTTGAATCAATTTTACCTAGAAATTGGATACAAAAAAATTTCATATGTTTGACCAATTCTGTTTAAAAAACATGTTGTCTAATCTCATCTGCATGGTTAATATTAAATTAATACATTCCACATCTATAATTAGAATTTGGAAAAATTTATTGAATATTTGGAACCATAATAATTCATAATGTCTAATAATTTCAACCTAGTTTTTGACCAAAATTATTACTGAATTATAATAATATTAATTACAATGATTAAGGTAAAAAATGGCTTTTTCTTAGTTTTTAAATATTAATATGAAGTTGAAAATGATCTAGAGGTATCTAAACAACGCATTATCTATCCATTATTCAAACATATCCATAGTTTCCTCATATTGGGATCAGTAATGTGGGATCATGATGTAAGGGAGATCTCCCAAAAGTGTTTACCATTTTATATTTACAATAATTCCACCCACTCTTTGTTATAAAAAGGCACTCACCCACCCCACTTACTAACACCTATCAATCTAGTTGGATCATCAGAAAAATGCTCAGATAAGCTCAAAAAGTGTCATGTCTCATCCTATTAGCTTCATTTTTGTATGGAAGAAAACCATGGATTCCCTTTGGTGCAACTAAAAATGAGTTCCCGGAAAAAGATGTCACATTATGAAACAATCATTTCTATTTTATTTATTTCTCATACCAAATAAATTATTATTTCTTGAATATTAAATAATATAATTAGTATCTTGAATATAATAATTTTTTTATGGTTTCAACCTATGCCTTAAAAAAATTCCATCATGTTGGATACACAATCATCATTCAGGTGTACAGATGACTACCACCTTGCAAACTGATGTTGATGGTTCTTTCATTAACACTTCTCCAAGTGGAGAATAACGATTTAATTAATATTTTTATATTATATTTATTGTTTTTATAATTTTTATTTAGAGTAATTAATTTTTTATATACCACATAACTTCAGTTTTTCTATTTTTGGGAATTTGATTCGTTAGAAAATGTGTCGACTACAACCACCTCCAAGTGATGAGATTCATCAACTAATTACATCGAATGTATTAAGCATGTGTTTAATAAAAATATGTTATATAAATTACATATTTAAGATATTAATGACATAATTATATATCTAAACATATAACATATCATTTTTTCTTTCCATTTTACAAACTGCAAATGTAGTAACATCATTCATGGAAGTGTAGACAACCACCTCCTCGAAGTGATGTGATTATTCATTTTTTATTCCCACATAACAAGACAGAAATATATATATATTATTATTATATTATATTTTTTACAATATATGTTTTATTTTGGAATGATATAATTTTCTTACCTCTCTCCATAATGATCAATGAAAAATGGGAATGTTATTCATGTGTATATATGGCCTACCTTCTCCAAGATCAAAAAATTGATAAATTTTACATTACCATATTTCCTATATGATTTTAAAAGTATAATTGATATAAATATTTGAAAAATATTTCATGGTTATTAATCAATATATGTTTAAATACTAACCTCATTAACCCCAATTGATATATCATAATCAGTTTTGACACATTAGACGAATAAAGTCAAAGCATCAGACATAATCATTAATGATTATGTAATTCTATATAAATTTATTATAAGTGAACATTATGATATAATAATCATTGAAAATGTTCTCAATGTAGTAGATAAATAAAATAGCATTATTATTCAACAAGATAGTGATCAAGTATGACAAATCAGACTAAATGTAGTGTATCTCATAACACATTTTCCCTTAATTTGGTTAAATATATTTTTCTTTCATTAGTTTATGATAAAAATAAGAATAAAGTGACCAACGATGGTTTTATACTATATTTACACTTTTATTTTTTAGAATTAAATATATCAAAAATAATTATTCCATTGATTTTTTATCACTCTTATGATATATTATTTTCAAGGGATTTTCATCTAACACATTACATCTATGAGATTAATGTCATATTTAACACTTAATTATTATGTGTGGTGTATACACAAACAATTTTGATATATTATATTAGAAATTATTTATATTCTTGATATTTAAATGTTTCACTTGATTATTTTTAATTTTTTGGTTTCCTATTCTGATCTTACTATATTTTTAATGGGGTTCATCTCAATTTCCATTCCATTGAAACTTATTTATTACAATTCACCTAGTTACATTAAAGTGGTGTATATACTAAATAATGTCATGTTATATAAAGAGATTAATTTATTTCATGGTCATTATGGATTTAATTGATACAATTATTTCATAGATCTCATGATTCAAATTCTATTAGAGTAGTGGGATTTCCAAACTCAATTTTCATTAATTGGGTTTAAATTATATTTCATTTATTATGTTTTACCTGAATATGTGTGAAATGTTCTCTTATTAAATTATAATTAATTTCCACTTTTATGGTGTGGATTTTAATTTTTCATATATAATTATTTTATAGATTTATTCTCACTCAAAATATTCAATCTTTGCAATGGGATTTATATTCTCACTTTTATATGTGTGAGGATTATTCCATACTGACCACTTATTTTCTTTTTGTGATGTATATAATGAAAATAAATGTATTTGATGATTCTTATAGATATATCCATGCAGTATTAGCTATCCATTTTAGAATCTATCATTCATCGGGTATATGGTTTCGAAGATACCAATGCAGTAATGGAATTTTGTCATACTTTTCCTTCGTTGAGATGTTTGTTATGTTATAAACCTATCATGTTTTAGAATGTGTATATACTACCCCTTTTATAAGTTATTTCATGATTCTCATTATTTTCTATATTAAATCAGTGTATTTAATAATATTACCCTAATGGGGTTAGTTATTCAAATGTTTCAAATTGTCGTGGGTTGATTTGAAATGTTTAAATATAAAAATCCTGAAGAATGTTATAATGATATTTTAATGGTATTTTCATTTTAAAACATCAAAAACCATTTTTGTTACTTATCATCCACTAGGGTTAATTTATTTTGATACCATACTCAATATTTTTTGGATAGATTAAAATTATTTCAATGCACAAGTTTTGAAAAACATTTCATTTCCAGGGATTAATCATCTTTCAATGAGATTGTATGGAAAACCATTTTGTTTCCTTGTGTTATTCAATTATCGAAGATATTTTTATTAAAAAAATTAGTTTCAATGATCTAATCACGTTCTAAATATATTCTTATGGAACACATTTATTTTTAATGGTTTAATCACATTTCAATGAAATTGATACTAACCCCATTTCTTTTCCATGGATTAATCATGGTTCAAAAAGATTATTATATAACCCATTTATGTTACATGGGTGAATCCTATTTCAAAGGTTTGGTTATGGGACCCATTCCTCATCCCCGGGTCAACCATGATTCAAAGAGATTATTATTGAATTTGTTTTCTTTCCACATGTTAATCATGATCTAAAAATAATAAAAGGGTTTTCAATTATATTTCATGAAATATATATTCATTTAGTTCTTGGACATTATAAATGATAGATGCAGCCAAATAGAATTGAGAAAGCATGGTATAGCATAACATGGGGTGTCCTGGATTGAAATAGGATATTAAATTACTCAATAATATAGGGTGGCCTAGATATATTTGGGAAATCCTATTAGAGATTAAAAATGGGTTGCCTTGATAGCAATGCATGAGACCATTATATCTCTCTAATTTTTTGGTAAATGATAATGTTCGAAGTCAAGTGTTTTTGGAAAGTGATTTCCAAAGTTACAAAAAAGAGTTTTAATTTATTTCTTTAAGTTAAAATTTATTATAATGAAAGAGATTAACATAACATGGTCCTTTATTTTTTATTTTTTAATCTTTCATTTTCCATGTTTTCATATGATATGATCCCTGTATTAATGGTTAGGATTATATTACAAATCGGCCATACACATTTATTATTTAACCATACCCTCATGGACTCTTATGATCCTTTATGACATTAAATTATAAATTATTATTTTAACCTTACATAACATATAAAATCAAAATTTTTATTTTTATTTTTCACTAGGTTTTATATATTGATGTTGAAGAAATTATTTCTAGAAGGGAATTAATATTGATGAGGATGATATAGTAATGTGAGAAAGAAATGTTGGGTTTAGAGAGAGACAGGGTAATTTAATGTAATATGAGTTGTGTATGTTGGAGTTTATCCTATTTCACTAAAAATATAATTTCATGAGGACCTATAATATGTAAGTGATCCATGTTTTCATTTTTTATGATTTAATGTTTTAATAAAAATTTTGTTCATAATTATTGGCTTCAAAGCCGAGAATTTATTGTTTTGGATTTTAGATTAGGATCTATGGGTGTAGGTCATAAGATATAATATGATATATGTAGTGTCTCTCAAAATTAATTAAATAATGTAATCAAAAGTGTGTAATGAGAACCCTTCATCCATTAACATGACACATGTTTTGTCCATAGGTTCCATCATGATATAAGATGTATGTCCATAGGTGTCTTATTCACTTGATTAGAAGTTTTATACTTGGATTCCTCATTAAATTTCATTGTGAGATCATAAGTGTCAAGGTATACTCCTTCATAATATTTAATCACATGAAATTCTTCTCAATCACTTAAATGAATGATGAGACCTCCTTTATTTCTTGATCTTCTCTAGACTTATTAAAAACACATCAACACTGACTCTTAGATGGGCCCATTTTCTTATAGGTAGTATTTCCATGATAACTATGGCATTTTGAGGACCCAAAAAATTCATGAGGATCTCATTATATCTCATATAATATAAGTATAAATATAAATCAACCTATAGAAGATTTACTATAATTATCACAAGGATCATATGATAGCTTCACATTATCAATTTTATGATCTTATAATACCTCAGGGGAAATAATTTTGATAATCAAAATAGGATAAATGATAATTCTTGATAATGATGGGATCATATTATGATAAACAAAATACAATCATCCTCATGTGGTAACATCATGAATATTTACATAATGTCTCATGATCTATGATCATCATGTAATGTCATGGTGATTGCTTGTGTCCCATAATGTTACACCACAATTTCATGGTATAGATCACTGATAGTCACCATTATTTCATGTGATATTACGATCATAATGTGATGAAATCGTTATGTTAGTTCAATTTCTTGTGACAAATTGTTTGGATGTAATCAATTATCCAAATAATCAACATGAATAAATGATGATGTCACATACATGACTTTTTTATCTTTATAAAATTCCTAATCTTTTGACAAGTCTATTGGAGATGGTCATATATGTTGAGCCCACATAGAATATACATGGGTGGGTGAATTTTGAAGATCAATACCCCATTTGAATATATATAGCATGAGATCTAATTGATGTTATGTTTTAATCAGATCTTAGGACATGCATTATATGGGATAATATGACTTTATTGTTTTACTCATGGAAAAAATATGTGTTACATGTTATGGAGTATTATACACTACATTTTTATACATCAATTATATGTGAATAAATTAAAATATGTTAATAATGATAAATACATAATATTACTAATACATGGGAATATCATGGATCAAATCCAACCTAATGAATCAACACTAGCAAAAAAACCTGCAATGGGAAATAAAATAATGAAATAGGATTTTTTTTTCAAAAAACAATTATAAGGAATGAGGTGTATGACATAAGAAGTGATAATTGAAAGGATTATATTTGTAAATATATATATAGGAATAAAATCTTACCCTTATATATAGACATCATACGAATATGATCATTACATCCTAATGCCTAAATCATAGGGTATAAAGACATGTAAATGAATAAATAAATATATGCAGAATGCAGAAATAAGTTTATTTGTGTTATAATTTTTTGATAAAATTCGTTTAGTTTAGTTAAAAAACTAAATAAATGATTTTAATCTTAAAAATATATTTTTCTTTTAAATTTCATTATATGCAAAAAAAAATTATTTTAAGATGAAATATTTTATTTAAAATTTTTTATAAGAAATATATGTTATGAATTATAGATTAATATTAATTTGAAAATTATTTTATAACAATTAAAAGTAATAATAATTAGTTTTTGGTAAATCCATTTTTCTATATAAAAACATCTTCATTATAGTTAATAAATCCATATAAAATATAACTAAATAAATTTTATTATTTTAACATGATAAAATAACATGAATTTTTGGATTTATAATGAAAAAAATAATAATGGGGGAATCTATGGTAATTTCAGTAAATTAATATTTTTGGATGAATTATAAAAAACAATTTTCCAAATATACATTAAATTTTATGATATAATAACTAAATAAATACCATATAAATATTTATGAATTTCTATAATATAACATATTAATATTTTATATGTAAAATTATAAATTTAAAAATATTAATTATAATCTAGAAACCTTTGTATGAAATTTGGGATCATATGTTTTATTTCTCAAAATGATTTTGATGTGTTATATTTTTATTAATTTATAAATATGTTTTATATATTTATTATATTTAATATTATATAATAGTTTACATTTTTGGATTTATAGTATCCCAATTATATAAGAAACTATAATTTCATTCTATGTCATAATTTTTTTACCATGGTAAAAAATTGAGTAATAATTGTGTAATTAAAATAAGGGAAAAGGATAAAACTAAGTGATAAAAATGAAAATTATCACAAATACATTTCTAAAAAATGTGAAGCTGAGGTATTTATCAATCAAAAAATATCCCACATCATTTCATATCATATTTAGAGCTAGTTAACTTCAATTGAGTATCTATTATTATAGAAATTTCACTCCTATCACTAATTAAGAAGGATAATCACCACCACATGTCAACTAAAATCATATGCCTCTTGGAAGAACAAAAATCAAAACAACATACTCCCCATGAAATCATAAACTATTCTTATATATCATTCTTGGATCAAAATACAACCCCTAAATATATTAATTAAAATTATATATAAATCATACCAGAAAAAAATATTGGATGTGTATGAATTTGAAATCCATGTTATATATTATAGAGTTATTGGTTGAATACATTTCAATATTGTATAAAAATCGAAATCTAAAAATTTAAACTGGGGCCTCAATGATCAAAATAATTTTTTAGTCATTCTTATATAAATGGGTATAAGCAGTGAAAATATATTGGGATTTTTGCATCATTTTATTGCAGTTGTGTGATTTTGATATTATTATATTCAAATGTATTAGATTAGAGAATCCATGTGTATTTTTTTCTTAAATATTATCTATGTTTTCATGTTGTAATCAATAATTTTTTGATAATTGAGATTTAATAGATTCTAATAAAAAATATGGATTGTATGATAAGTGTGTTAAATAGATTCTAGAGGCTGGAATACAATAAAAACTAAACTGGTTAATATTTAGATAACATCAGGTTTCATTAGATTAATAAGTCCTGACAGTTTGATTAAGGGAATTTGAGGAATGAATAAATGAAATTTTTAGAAAAAACATTTCTGTTGAAGAAATTCTAGGTGAGGAAGCTGGAAATATATAAGATCATGTTCTATAATCCACCTACAAAAATGGATAAAAAATGATTAATATTAATTTTTTATGGAGTAAAAATAATAACCACTTTGGTTATTCAAATTATTAAATGATAATGGATAATTTTTTATAATGATTTGTTTTTAAATGTAAATTTTGAAATTTAGTTTTTATGATTTTTTAAATGTTCTAATACAATTAATTTCAATATAGTTAAATTTTAGGATTATATATGATCGTCAATAATTAAAAATTGATTTTTCTAATAGATTAGTGAATTGAGTAGAGTGAAATATTTTTTTATGTTTCTAACTAAAATTCACACAATAATGGCTACAATATCTCATAAAAAAATTTCATCTTATTATTTCAATATTTATTAAATAAAAAAACGATCCATGTAATAAGAATTCGTTATAAGCCTTTTATGACATTGAAACGTAAAAAAAAAGTATTATTTGTGAACTAAATATTCTATTACTAATTTTATCATATCTAGAGAAAAACATAAAAATATGATATATAATACCTTTGATTATATACTAAATAAATGATACAAAATATAATGTGATGTAAGATTCACAGTAAGGGTATAAAAGGGATGTTTCTATGAGAACATAAAAATATAATGTGTATAAGTTTACGAGAACATGATATTTAATTTTTAAAACCATGACATGGAAATTATATATCATAAAAGTGAGTCCTCAAATTAGGTATTGAAGTTTATAAGATATGAATCATAAAAGAATCAATGTACATAATCAATGAGGGTATGGAATTGATATAAGACATGGAATTTGGTTATACACATAAGAATATATATTCTTAAGGAATATATACAAAAAAAATATTAATAGCTTGTCTAGATTTGGCTAACCACTAGTGTTCCTTCTTTAGTCATGGGATAACCACCCACGTACACTCTTTTGGACTTAGGATAACCTATCTTGTAACCAATTTTTGGGTTGGGATAACCTACCATGTACCTCTTGATATCACGTGACATAAATAAGATCCCAATATTTTGAAAGGTATATAAGTCAAAAAAATCATTTAGTTCATACATATTTGTTCAACAAGAGCATAAAATATTAATCATATCATAACCCATGGATATAAATGTGATTCATAATTAGTTCAATATATTATAACCCATTACAATAAAATATGTTCCATAAAAGTAATCTCATCATGAACATAAACCATTAAGAGTTAGAATATGATTTATATCCCTATATTATGTCCCAAGAAAAGTATAAAGAACATAAAATGATGTTTTCTTAGATGGAAAATTATTTTTAAATGTAATTTTGAAAATTTAGTTTGAAAAAATAGACTATCTACTCTAAAAATAAAATTAAAAAAAATAGCTCAAAAAAATTTCAAAATTTGATTCCATTGAAATAACATTGGAAACATATATGGGATTATACAACAAAAACTGTTTTCATTATGGTAGAAAATCCAATTCATGTCTTACATGTTAAAATTGATGATTCCTTTCACCTTTTTATTAACAAGTAAACTAATAGTTGTTCGAAAAAGGAAAATAAAGTAATTTAAAATATTAAAAAATTAAAAATTGGGTACATATTTCATTAAATAATTATACAATAAATTAACGTTTCTTTATAACAATTTTCTAGTAAAAGGACATAAAATGAAAATTTATTTTGAAAAATAAGATAAATTTATCATTTTTTCCTAAAATATGTATTTTTTGAAATCAGGATTATGTTAATAGATGAAAATGAAGGGAAAAAAGTATTTTAATAAAATAAACAAAATATAAAAAAATCATCTACATCCTTGATTGATATATCATAATATATTAATGATAGAAACCTAATTATAAATAATTTGAATAATCAATTAGATTGTGACTTAAAATTATTAACACTTTTGTAAAATTTGAATCATAATCGCAATTATATTATAACAGTAAAGTAAAAAATTAAATTTCATGATTATTAATTTCAATATGATATCACATATCTATGGGGATGTGTATACACCATATAAAATAATATATGTTTATATTGTAACTTAATTCCAAAAGAAGAGTAATTTAAAAAATTCCAATATAATATGCCATTAGTTACTTTTTACTTACTCAAAAATAATTTATATTAAATTTATTTATTATATTTATATTATATAACCATTAAAGAATTTATCATACCAAATATTATTTAATTATTCACAATTATTTTCCATTTTTATGAACAATTCTTTGTTAAATTCATTTTTGGGTAACAACTACTTCTTTTTTCATGAATGTTTTAGTTTGGTATCATTGGTCCTTCCATTTTGTGTAAGGATAAATAATATCTATAATGATAAATTTGAAAGAAATATCATTTATATTTATCATATATGTATTCATATGAATAGATTAATTCTAGTAATAGAAGGTTAATTTCATCATTCATTGAGATGGTATACTGTACGTACGGATGAACATTGTCACAATTTTCTTGATGGATGAACAAATAGAAAATTAAATAACATATTAGCATTGAAAAATAATTTTTATATAATATATAACACATATTTTCATTAAATTTACCAATTTTTACATTTAATATAATGCATTAGTGAAAATAGATTTTTATTACCTCATGAGGTTGTAGTATGCTATATGTACGGGCATCGTTATCATATTCCCACAGAATGTAATGTTATAAGTAATATTAGATATTATAATTCAAGTGGTTTTATAATATAATAAATAAAATAAATAATCATTTAATTCATTCTTATATTCTTCAGTGAGATGTGGTGAATGAAAATGAACACCAACTATTTGTTATGCGGTAGTTTACTATAAAAATAATGTACAATTTGGATTCCCTTTTGACGGAATTGGATATTAATATAGGAAAATCCATTAAAATGGAAAAATATAATTATATTTTTGATATTGGGGATAATATATTGGAATTACTATGAAATTAAATGGATGTTGTTAGAGAAGAAGTAAATAAAATGAAATTGTTTAATAAAGATAATTATCATCACATAGAGCATCCCCTTTGGATATCTTATTATTGACTGTAGAGATCATCATTTGGGATGAACAGACGACATATAAAGTTACTAAGGATTTTGTGGGAGATATTTTAGTGTTTTTTGATCCAAATTTCTTGAGAGGTTGGAATATTTGAATATAATAAGTGGGCTTTTATAATTCAAGAGAAGTGGAATTTTGGTAAATACCAAAACCCATTTCATAACGTGAATTCACTATCACCCCACATGATTCCAAAATTGATAATTAAAATAGTCTTGGTAATAATTTTTTGTTACACACCTCCACCATAGAAAAACCATATGTATTAAACTTTTGGATTCATCGCATCAATGTTTCCATACATTTAAGATTTTTTGTTTTCACAATAGTAAATAGTCTTTCATACCCAGGTAATCAATCATTTAAGAATATAGATAAATTTTTCCATTTATATATTTTTTTCCCACTATTAATAAATATTAAATAAAAAAAATTATAATAAATTTCCTATGTTTATGGAAACATAAGAACATGGAACGATCCAAACTACATTCAACCATTAACCAGGGTAATATTGTTTTAAATATTTAGGGGTAGTAATAATAATAATTAAAGGTCCATTGTACCATAAATGTACCATTAGTGATATGTTAGAAATATAGATATAAATTGACAGGTTATAGGATTTTTAATTATTTAAAATCTTTAAATAAAAATTGTATATTTATAAAATAACATTAATTTCAATTTTTAACTATTCATTTAATTTGAATTTAAAATAATATAGACACATGTAGAATTTTTATATATCATTTTCAAATATTTCTTTATTGTAATTTTTTTAATCAAAATCTATTATATACTATAATTCATTCAATTTATATTTATTTTAATTTTTTAGTATCATTTATTTATTTTCTAATAATTAAATAATTATTGTATTGTTATTATATATGTATTTAAAATTATAATTTCATTACAAAAAAAATCATTAAAATCATGTAATTTATTTCATTATTCTCAAATTTAATATCAATATTCATCGACATCATTATTGTATCCCTATGATAACACAAAATCTAAATTTAAATGACAGAGTGTGACAATGTGTATTTTCAATACATAAATTAATATATTAGTCAAATTAATGAGAAACTATGATAAATTAATATAAAATCTATCCTAAGGTAATAAGTTTCAAAATATATCCTTCAAATCATTACTAGATAAGGGTTGCGTAATTTTTACCCTTATACTTTTTGTTTAACTTATGTGAAACCCTATAAAAATTTACTACACCAATTAATTTATACTATTTTTACTCATAAAATTGAACGAAAATTAATTATATATTTAATATATTAATAAATATTATATTTTCAAATTTTTATTCATTTTTTCAAAATTCCAATCATATAATTTAAAATTTTTAATTTAAAATATATCTTATTGACGTGAGGAAAAAACTGGTTACATAAGAGAATATTTTACATTGTTTGTAAGGATTTTATAATAGATTTAAATATGAAATTACATATAATGTTCAATATTGTTTTAATAAATATATTATTCAACAAATTTTACTTTTAATTTAAATTTTAAATAATATATAATATTTTTAATTCTATAAATAAAAACAAGGGTTTTAACCAAATTTTACATTTACCAGTATTCACTAAAAAATTAATCTTTACATATAATAAAAAAATGAAACCATATATAATTTTTACATGTTGATTCCTAAAAAATGTTAATTGTTTCTAAAACATTTTGAAAAAGTATAAAAATATAATATTATTATTTCTGTAGAAAAAAAATTGAAAATCATTTTTTCTTGAAAATGATATTATCATACCAAAAATAGGCACTACTAAAAATTAAGTACATAATTATAAATATATATAAATATGTAAAACCATTTTTTAAAATGATAATATTTGTTTATTCCTATTCATACCAGAAAATTTAATTTTTAGTATTTAATGTTCATGTTTAAATAATGTTATTAATAGTTTATCCTGATTCATTAATACTCAGTGTTTCATATAACATATTCCATTGAAAAAATTTATTTTATTTGAAATGTAATTATTTGTAAAATTTTTGTTTTTTACATTCACCCCCATATATAATTTTTTCCCTCATAATTTAAATTTGATATAAATAATCAAGGATTTCACATTTAGAAATTCATTCATGGAAACCTACATCAAAAAATGATCAACAAAACTCCCTCTAGAAAATTTCGAAAAGAGATTACAAATTTTATCCTAAAATGAGGTTCCCATAAAGGATCTCATAAACTAGTCCCAATGATTCATAGCCTCCTTCAAACATTTTCTAAATAGTATAAAAATTATATAAAAGAAAACTCGGATTTGATACTAGTTTGTGACCTAACAACCTGGGTGTAACACATCGGTACCCCATGATGGTCTACTATGAGACCTCATCTGTACTTCCCCATATAACAGAGGCTGCTAACTATTTGCGATGGACTATTACTGATCATCAGCTGACTATGAATCCTTTATAAGAGAAATACTATATTAGAATAAATTAATAATAAACAAATGATATAACCATTACTAGAATAATAATTGTTTCACATGATGACCAAATAGAAAATACAATATCCAAACTAAAAAGTATATAAAAAATATCAAATTTTTTCAAGTGTCAATCGTAATATTAAAATAAAAATAAATACACTAACAACTCCCAAGCGGGCTCAGAAAACATTTATGGTTCCCTTTTCCATGATCCATCCCAAATCAACCATATAAGAATGGTCCCCTAACCTTAAACTATCCTACCACCATGAAATAAATTTGGGTACCAATCCAGAGGCCATTGAATAGTGAGAGTAAAACTATGTAGGCCCCCAACAATGAATTACAAAACCATATCAAGTCAATAATAGTGTCTGATTTTGTCTAAATTATATAATACAATCAATAATGTAAACAATTTACATTTATTTAAATACTCATTATTTAACAACAGAACTCAGTGGTTCATAAGGACACTCGAATCCTGAATATATTATTTTACCAATGCCACTGTCTAAACCATATAACATATTCAATTAAAAATTAATTATAAAAATTATTTTTTATAATCTTTTTATTTCAATTAATTATTATAAAAAATTCGGAACCATAGTCCAATGCAAACATTTTGTTCATGGATCACTATACCTAAGACTCTGTGTGTTTTTTAATTAGTTGATTGTGAACTATATATCATTTATTAGTGAACCAGGAATGTGGGATTTTGATGCTTCTGTCCATGAACAACAATCATTAGTCACTATCGGATTTTGAGGTAGTGTACCATGTCCCACACATGAATAACAATGAATTTATTATTATGGTCTTCTGATATAGAAAACAATGTTTCAAACTTTGTTATAACATATATCATAATATCACACATATCACATCCATCGAGATTTATCAACATTAACCCCCCATATCAAACATTCTCATTATAGTGTATCATCTCAATAAATCAAAAAACCATGGTTTGATACTTTATTTCTAATTGAATAATATGAAAAATCATTATTAATCAATTTATCATTATTTAATCATATAACACATTAAGCTATTGATATTCAAGTTGGGAATCTCATAAATCCTGTTTCCAAACAATTAAAAAGAACATTAATTGTTCTATTAAAAAAAATATCAATTAATACATAAAATCTAAATTAAATTATTCAATAAATTCCACAAACTCAAAAAACTGGTAATTAATTCTACTATTTAATTAATCCACATCCAAAATAAAAAAAATACTATTAATTAATTCTCAAAATAATTAATACATTCAAATTTCATAGTAAAAACTATTTCAATTAATTAATTTACAAAATAATTAGTCTAAATGATTCCAATCCTACCATTTTTATTATTCAAAATTTAACTGAATTCACCATCACGTGGTAATTTCATTGAATAAATTTCTTTTTTAATTAAAATAATTTACTAATTAGTTTAATAAATTCAATATTCAACGTTCAATCTTTTAAATTGAATATCATGACCCATACATGCAATTCAAATTCAAAACTATGTGTGTTGAATTTTGACCACCTATTTAAAATCATTGACGAGTGATCGAACAAGTGAATTACATTGAACTAAAAATTGAATTATCAATACCATGAAGAATAATTATATATACAATAAATTCTGAGAAAAAAAATCCATTAATAATAGATCTGTACCCTTGAAAAAATAGAACAAATCATCAACCTTTTATATGAAAAGTGGATCATGAGATAGGGATAGATCTGATCAGGAAGAAGCCATATACATGATGTTGTGAAGATCATCATCATAGACTTCAAATTGACATGAAAGGATGTCAAAAGGGGTGTGTAGTTTTCAAACTGTGTGTGATTACAATGTGACACTTTTAGCGGGGTGCACTATTACTTATAAAAGGGCACACAATGTGAAAAAATGTGTCCTAGTAATGAAATACCTATATGTCATGGGTTTAATAGTTTTCTAGGTTAGGGTGCATGATTTTAGAAAAAATTCATCGAAACCTTTCACAACACTCCTTTCAAATTTTATCTAATCTTTACGTAGTTGAACTAATGGTAAAACCAAAACAAAACATACTCAAAAGAAGAAAAAAGAGTAACTATAAATGAGATCGAGTCATATCGAGAATATTTTAGGATCTTTTAACTTTTTTACATGTAATGAAATGTTTAGCTTTTATTTTACACAACAAAACATTTATCTTTCATTTCATGCAATATCAATTTCCTTTGATGACTTATGTTTCACACAAGCCGCAGTCTTACTAGACGAAAATATAATATTAGAATTTAATATGATAGTTATCACAAATCTTTTGGAGTGGGGTGATTAAATATTATTGAATAAATAATTAATATATATTATATATATATGTTTATATAATGAACTATTTTGAGACTAATTAATTATAAATGATATTAAAAATCATTTGAATATAAAGGATGTGTTTTATGAAAAATTATTGTTTCGAAAACTATGTATTTTTATATTTATAAATAAAATTATCCAATATTATTGAAATATAATTATGAAATTTATATGTTATATAATCAATAAAATATTTTTCAATTTACTCAATATTTTTATTGGTTTCTCATACCAATAAATACAATTTTAACAATAAAATATTTAGATAATTAAAATGTAGTTTTACCCCCTTTTAGTAGAATGGTTGTTTTAAAAATAAATTTTGATTCATTCATTATTTTTATTTTAAAATAATATAATTCATTTTATAAATTTTAATATAAAAAAATAAATTGGGATAATTTGTCGTATTTTTCTGAGATAATTCTTATTATAGTGAATAGTGATGGACACTGAATTATAATTGAAATTATTTTTGACTGTATAATTTATAGTGTTAATTAATATTTTCAAATGGTTCTAATGTATAATTAGAAACAGTTTTTATAATTTAAAATAATTTCAATAATTTCATTAAATTTCACAATGAAATTGGATATAAAAAATTTTCAACCTTTTGATTGTTTCTCCCTAATAGACAGATTTATATTTCCCCGTCTATTTGATTAATTTTATGTTAGTTAATGATACTAATAGGATTGAAAATAAAAACATATATTCCATATTTGGAATTTTAATTATTTATATTTTCTAGTCTGTTAAAATTAGTTTTTGAACAAAAATATTAGTGATAAAAATTAAAATTAATTACAACAATTAAGGTAAAGAAATTTGTTTATTAAGGGGTGAAACTATAATACTAAGTGTCAAAATGACTTATACAAAATCCCAAAACCCATTTTATTGAAATTAATTGAAAATAACCATAATTTTGTCAAATAGTATTCATTATTTTGGTCCCATGATATATGTGAGCCTACTTAATATTGTTTTCCTTTTTAATTTACAATAATTACACTCCCTCTCCGGTATAAAAATATACTCAACATCCTCTATTATTCACACATCTAAAGAATTTTTTTTATTTAAAAATATTACCAAATAATCTCCAAGAAACCCAAAAATTAATCTATAATCCTCAATATAGGTAGAAATCAAACAATGAAATCCTATTGGTGAAAACCAAAATGGGATACCCTAAGTAAAGGACATATTCTTAAAAGATCACCTTTTTTAGTTCTTTATTGAAAGAGTAAAATTCTTATTTTTACATGATTATATAATATCCTATGTACAATAAATATACTGATATTTTTATGTTAATTTTAGAAACATATCCTTCAAAAAATTCAATAAAATGAGACACACAATCATCAATCATTTGTACGGAAAAATACAACCGCATGAACTGATATAGTTTTGTATTCTATTACCACCACTCATTGTTTATAATACTGATATAAATAAAATTTTATGTTATATATATTATTTATAATTTTATTATGATTATTTCATTTTGATATAACACATAAATTCATGTTTTCTATTTTTTGAATGTTATAACTTTGTTTGTGGATGTGTGTACTATCACATCATCAAAGCGATGGGATTTGTTAACTCTTTAGAAGGAATTTATTAATGATGTTTATAACAGTAATATATGATATAAATGATTTATAAATGATACACATGATATAATTTTTAATCTATAAATATAACATATCATTTTCTTCATTCCATATTACACACTAAAAAGTTTTAATGATTTAATGAAAAGGTGGACAACTGCCTCCTCGAGGCGGTGTGATTGTTTCTTTTTCATCTCCACATCAAAAGATTAATATATAAATATATATTTACAAATAATTAAATAATATTTTAATTTTGATAAATTTTTAATTCTATAAATATAAATTTTACAAACCATTTTTCCATAATGATTAATGAAAATGGGAATGTTACTGATGCATACATACAGCCTACCATCTCAGTGATAGTAATGTTGGTTTAGTTTATAAAATAGTCATTAATATTATATTTTAAAACTATAATTTATTTAATAATTAGTTAATTATTTTAGGGATATTTTTCTAGATATTATTTAAAAATAACCCATTTGACCATAGTAAACCTATCAATGTCTGTTTTTATACATAAGGCGAATATGTTCATAAAGTTTGACATATAAATTATTAATTAATTAATTGTATATATCATTTAAATATGTCAAAAAAATTTAATAATATTATTTTAAACATATATGATGTAATTAATTAATTTTTAAAAGTTTATTATTTAGGAAGATATATAATAAGAATGTCAAATCAGAGTCAAAGTTATGGTTTTATTTACTAAATTTTAATTCATTGGGCTAAAATTCTATGTCATTAGTTATGTTTTTCCTAGAATATGTTTGAAATGACATATTATTTTTTTACACTATAATTAAAATTTTATTTTTTGTATCTAAATTTTTACTCATAATCATTTCATTGATTTATTCTCACTCTAATTATATGATCTTTATATGGAGTTTTCATCTCACTCTTTAAATCTATGAGATAAATGTCATAATCATAACTTTATTATCTTGTCTGTTTTATATAATAACACATTTAATATATATGTGTCATGAATTATTTTATATTCCTAATATTTAATGTATTATTTCATTATTATTAATTTTTAGTCTTCTGATTCATATATTAATTTTGTTGTAATGTGTTTCCTCTGAAATGAAATTCCATTGAGATTTATTTGTTATTATGAACCAAATTAAATTTATATAGTGTATCTAATTTCGAATAAATGTTTATATTAGGAGGATCATATATTTCCTGATAGTAAATTTATCTATATGTATTATTCATTCATATATCTCATGATTGAAATGTTTCTTAACTAGTACTATATTTCTTAAATCAATTTCCATTAATTAGGTTAAAATTATATTTTATTGATTATACAGTGTGAAGAATATGAGTGAAATTACCTATGATTGAATTATTTATTATTTCCAATTTTACTTTTTTGATTTAAATTTTTGAAAAATAATAAATTCTTTTTTTTATTCTCACTTCAATGATAATATCTTTTATTGAGGATTTCTAGTCTAACATTTATTTCTTCGAAACATATTATATATTCAATGCTAATTTTTATTTTTTGGTGTATATAATACCTATTAATGAATATTATTATTCTCATTATAAAATTTTTAGTATTTTATATATCTATTTGATGATATTTTATTCATGGTGTTTACGGTTTCAATATAACCAATGTGGTAATGGATGTTTTTCCCAATTTACATTATTTGGTTTGTATGTTATTCTACACAGATATATTATTATATAAGGTGTATATAATTCTCCATTGATATGTTATAACATAAATATCTTTGTTATCATGATATTATGAGTTTAATTTTATATTATTCCATTCATACCATTAATGATTCCAATGTTTCAAAGTGGTATTTGTTGGTTTGGAATGGTTGATGAATTTTTTCCTGAAGAAAATTTTAATGATAATTTAATGGAATTTGTATTCATCAATATAAAAAAATAATTTTTATTACGTATCGTTTATTGGTTATACATTTTATATTTACTATCCTAATTATTTTTTGTATGTATTAAGATTGTTTCAAATAGTTTGTTTTGGATCCCATTTAATTTTTAAGTGTTAATAATTTTGAATGATGATATTTGGGTACCAATTTTTTTCAATGAGTTAATCATGAATTGAAGAGATTATCATTAAAAATATTTATTTTCCATACGAAAATCATTTTATAAATTAATTTTTATAGAACCCATTTTTTCAAAGTGTTAATATTTTTTCAAGGAAATTGACATTAAATAATTTTCATTTCCATGCTTTAATCATGTTTCAAAGGGATTGTTATGGAACACATATCTATTCCATCAGTCAACCATGTTTCAATGAAATTTTTATAGACCCTAATTATTTTCCACAGTTAAAACATGTTTAAATGATACTACATTGAATCTTATTTCTTTTCCATGATATAAACATATTCAAAATGGAATAAATGTTATCTCATTTATTTTTGATGAATTATATTTTTATTTCATTTCTATACATTAAAAAATATGGGTAATAATTGTTAGAGCTAGTAAATATCATTATATATTATCATGTGGTGTCATATATAGCATAAATAATCTATATTACAAGATAACATGGGGTGGACCAAATAGAAATGGGAAAGAATGTTACTACTTAAAAAGGGGTGGCCCAAATAGCACCTGTAAAACCCATTACATCTTAACATGGGGTGGCCCAAATAGTATCGGGTGAGCATGTTATAATTCTTTTATATATTGTATAATGAAAATTTTGGATGTTATTTTTACAGTTATATTAATTAAAAGGGATTTTTTGAAGTGATTCTCGAAGTTACCAAAAAGTGTTTTAATATTTTTATACAAGTATATATTGTTTAAATGGCCGAGATTGATATCACAAGATTTTTGATTATTTATTCTCTTGAAACGTTCTTTGTACATGTTTTCATATTTGATGATCTATATTTTTATGGGTATGAGTTTTTTAAGACATGCTCATTCACAATGTGTATGTTATCATACCCTTAGGAACTCTTAATCCCAACAGATGAATTTCAATTGTTCATGATTATGTTTAAACCTAATAAAAATATAATATCACCATTTTTTTTGTTTCCTTTCCCCCAGTTTTTAATGAATTTTTTAGAAAGTAACTTATACATGGGATTCCATATAGATGTTGATTATTAGTAATGTAAAAAATTAAAGTTGTGTTAAGTGAGGTAAATTCCCCATTAAAGTCACAGAAGTTGTTTTTACATGTTTTTTCCTAATAATATAATGAAATATTAAAAAAAGTTCATTGTTTATATATGTGATCTAAGTTTTCCTTTTGATTCTTTAATCTTTAGAAGATAAATTTTGGTCATAATTCACGGAATCAAAGCTTGGTATGTTAAGGTACCAATTTCCGCACATGGTCTCGAAGTGCAGCTATTATGATATTATAGTTGGTATCAAAGGTTGTGTTTGGTATACTTTTAAATTATGTTGATTTATTATGAGATTATTATTAGTGTTATGGATATAGTCAAAGGATAATACAAATTAGGTTGAATATATGTTCAAATTATTTTGAATCCCCACTTTAATGTGTTTAAGTAGTAATCATTTTGTGGTGATCAATGATGTTTTTGGAGAAATGTTATTTGGTTGTTGTATTTATAACCCCAACTATCAAAATGATGTTTTTATCTGGAGTATTTATATTATAGGATTAAATAACAAAGAAAAATTCAGAGGCTAGGTGATAGTCCATCACATCCATAAATTGTATGAGGATGGAACCCAAAACTGAATGGATAATAGAGCGTGGAGCCTAGCAAGGGCTACATGATGTCCTTCTTAGTATGAAAATTTTTATAGGGTATGATTATGTTTATTTTAGAAAAATATGGGATTTTATATGATGAATAGTTTTTGATTTATATCTTAAGAATATATGACCAGATCCTTCTAATATTTGGGTTTGAATCATAGTCATGAAAGGTTCGAAGAATTTTATGGATATTTATTTATTGAAAAATGATTTTAAGTACTTTTGTTAATATTATATTTTAAATATTATTGAATCAATTAAAATTTTACTATTTTTGGGATTTATCATGACACGTGCAAACCATTTTGTTTTGGGATAATTTCTAATAAAAGATGGATTATATTGACTATTCCTTTTACGGTTATTTGGTATTTAAAATTAGTTTTTAGTGCTTTAAGAATAATAAATTAATATTAAATACTTATCTTCAAGAGAAAATATATGTTATTTTTTTTATAAATTTATAATTGGATTATATTATACAAATCTTGTGTTTTTATTTCGTTTTTATTTTTTTCTTGGACTAGATGGTAAGATAATTCTTTATTTCTAAGAAAATGATATTGAAAAGAAGGAATTATCCTAGTACATTCAAATATAATGAAATGATGGTATTTTTTATCATCATAGGTTTTTTATTTTTAGCCACTTAAATTTCTATTGTTATTCCCTTATTTACGATCAATGATCTCAATCACTCTCTATAATAATTCAGACTTTTCCTACATCCCCACCTATGATCACCTTATGTGGAATCCATGTTATGAATAATTTTTTTGAACATGATGTCTCCTATTTTATCTTTTTAATAGGATGTTCTATTTACCATTTTTCTGATTTTTATATTAATAAAATAATTCTACAAATGTAAATCATTTAATAACAATGAAAAACTTTTAGGGAAAAATGCATTTTACGAGGGGGGGGGGGTAGGATGTAAAATCTGAGGATTTTATGAATTATAATCATTCAAAATAATTTAAATTAATTGATATATTGTGTGTCATTAAATGAAAAAATGTATCTATTTTGTATAAAATACTGATTTTATAATTTGTTTCATGAAACAATGAGTTTGTTTTATGAGTTATTTTGAACACATATTCATTTTTTACAAGATAACCATGTAAAATTATTATTTAATAGGATAGTTATCACAAAAAATATGGAACATTGTGATAGAATATTCTTAACTAAATTATGAATATGTGGTTTACAAATATTTATATAATAAATTTTTTGGTGGTCAATTATGAATAAAAGAAAATAAATAACAATTTAATATAAATTATGAGTTTTAAGAAAATCCTCTTTTATGAACATAATGAAATTTAATATTAGTAAAAATATTTAACCAATTTTAATTAAATATCATTGTGAAATATATGTTTTATATATTCAATAAAAAAAATTCTAATTCATACAATAATTTTGATATGATTATGAATTGAATAAATCAATTGTTAAGAATTAAAAGCTATATGTTTTTAAAGGATGTTTTACATCTTATTAATGAATATTTTATATTAATTATAATTCTTTAATTCTTTTATATTTTATATTTGACAAAATAGAAATTTATTTTTATGTCGTGAAATAAAATATTACTTTGGGTTAATTTTTGTTATTTTTCTACAAACATTTATATTTGGATAAATCAAAAATGTCATAAAATGTTAATTGAAAAGGAATGTAACGTCCCAACCCTGGTGCAACTAAATAGTGCCCTAAGCCAGTCGATCATAAGCTCTCAAAAGTACCTCCCTCCATGATAGAGGGTGTTGACAAGTTTTGATGGTCTAGTAAGTCAGTAATAGGGAGATTATACCCTCTGTTTTCATAGTAAAACACCAATTGAAGGAAATAAAAATAACATGTGTGGAAGCATATAAATAATAAGAACAGTATCAAATTCACATGATAGAGAAAATATGAAATACAATACTCAAATTAAATGTAAAACATGCAATGATAATCCAAGTGTCAAGTGTATACAATGCAACTAAAATAAAAACACAACGAATCCCAAGATGGTCTCGAACCACGTCTGGTTCCCTTACCCAATCATGATTCCCAAAGAGCAACCTATCCAAGGCCCTTGCCCCTATCTTGACTTGCAATAAAAAAATTGCTCAGATACCGATCAAGAAGCCTGAGTAGGGTGTGAGTACAACTCAATAGGACACCACTAACGATGTCTAAAGAAAGTACTGTCAAAAGATAGTGTATGAAAATCTATAAGGCAATACATATAATGCATAATTAAACAGTCATGACATTGTCATTTATTCCTTTTTTCACATTAATCTCAGGTTTGAGTCACGTATCTAGTTCAACTCACAATTCATAATTATCATTATTTTGGTGTATAAATCCATATCAAACACTCATAATCTCAATCATTTTAGATTTTCAGGTCTCACACCAATCATTCTAAATCGGTGTAGATCACCATGTCCACCAAACAACATCAGAAGCACGTTTATCAACTATTTGGGTAGAACACCATGTCTAATTCCCCAACTTCTCAATTGGTATAGAACTCCAGGTATAGAACCTACGTTTTAAATCATTAAAATAATCCATTAATTGACATGAATTAACCACATCATTCCCTTAAATGTACAACAATTAGTGAAACTTGTCAAAGTACACTAGTTAAGCCAATAAATAAGTAATTACAATACCCATTAATTAATTAATCAATTAACTATTCAATAAACATAGTTCTTATTCCATAATTAATTATCCATAGTTAATTATCAAATAGAAATCTCAACATGTCATAATTAGTCACAAAATTAATTATCATAACCAAACATCAAGAAATGTAATTAATCCACCACTAATTACCACAATATAGACAAATCACTGTCTCATAATTAATTCCCCAGAATTAATTATCACAACACAACCAATTAAATATCTATAATACAATAACCCAAATCATAAATATTTTCCCCGAAATCAATTATCTAAATGTTAATCCCCTTAGTCCCATGATTAAATCATTAATTAATAATATATATCTCCAAAACGTCAACATATAAATTTCGCATTACTAATTAACCCAATTTATGAAATCCATTACTAAGGAATGATAGAAAATCAGTAATCTCATATACACATTTTAGATCCATGACAATGAGAGTTCTATTTCGCCCACTAACCTCAGTTTGTTGATGGAAGTTTCCCATCAGAAATCCCTAAAATCTGTGTGGCAATACGACGTCGATTAAAATCCGGATCTATATCACTAAAACCAAAATTAAGATCAAATACATCAAGATCATGCAACCCTAGATCCAAATCAAAAATAATAGTTCTAGATTTGAACACAAAGGATTATATATATATATATAGATAATGTAGATATTTTTGGAATATATCAATGAATGATAGAGGCAACCATGCAGAGGCCACAAGATGAAGTCCACTAATCCAGAAAAGAGTAGATCTTCAATCTGGGCTTTAGATATTGATGAAAGAGGATTGAATCATCTTGGAACCCCTCTGTAAGGCCATAGGATTTCCTATAATTCGTCCAGCCCTGGCCTAGGTCAAAATTGATGGGTTTGGGGGGTTAGAGTGATTTAAAAACTAATTTTTAGATAATAAAAAACCAAGAACAAGATTTCTAGATTAAGAGAGGATGATTATGGTACACTGTGCACCAACCATGTGGACCTCTATGTCCATGTTCACACATTTATTCCTAAATAGCCACATAATTTATTAAACTATTCTCTAATCATGCGGACCCTCACTACATATGGTCGCACAACTACATAGATTTTGGTGCACGATTTTTCAAATCATGCACAAACTGTGCACAACCCTCTTTCTGTTACTATTTTTGAAAACACACCCAAACACACCTCAAACCATAAATCCAAAGAAAAGGTTCTTCAAAATAGCAAAAATTACCAGAAAATGTGCCTGAGATGATTTCATAAACATTATGGATCTTACAAAAAAATAATCATCTAAAAATTTTAGCATTGAATTATTTTTTATTTGTTTTTAAAGTATAATTATTAATGTTTTATATAATTTTAAAAAATTAAGTTCATTTTAATCAATTTTACATTGGAATTGGATATAAAAACATTTCAAATGTTTGACCAATTCTGTTTAAAAAACATGTTATCTAATCGCATTTGGAGGGTTAATATTAAATTAATACATTCCACATCTATAATTAGAATTTAGAAAAATTTATTAAATATTTGGAACCATGATAATTCATAATTTCAATTAATTTCAATATAGTTTTTGACCAAAATTATTATTGAATTAAATTAATATTAATTACAATGATTAAGGTAAAAAATATCTTTTTATTAGTTGTTAAATACTAATATAAAGTTGATAAATGATCTAGAGGTATATAAATAACAAAATATCTAGCCATTATGCGACCATATCCACAATTTCGTATTGGGATCAGTATTAGGGGATTCTGAGGTAAGGGAAATCTCCCAAAAGTGTTTAGCATTTTATATTTACAAGAATTCCACCCCCTCTCTATTATAAAAAAGAACTCGCCCACCACACTTACTGGAACCTATCAATCTAGTTGGATCATCCAGAACATGCTTAGATAAGCTCTAAAAGTGTCCCTTCTCATCTTATTAGCCTCATTTTTGTGTGGAAGAAAACCATGGATTCCCTTAAGTTCAACTAAAAATGAGTTCCTGGAAAAGGATGTCCCATTATTCAACCATAATTTCTATTTTATTTGTTTCTCATACCACATCAATTATTCTTACTTGAATATTATATAATATAATTAGTATCGTAAATATTTTATTATGTTTTCATTCTACACCTTCAAACAATTCCATCATGTGGGATGCACAATCATCATTCATGTGTACGGATGACTACCGCTTTGTAAACTAAGGTTGATGGTTCTTTTATTAACACCTCTCCAAGTGGAGAATATTGATTGAATTAATATTTTTATATTATATGTATTGTATTTATAATTTTTATTGAGATTAATTAATTTTTTATAAACCACATAGCTTCATTTTTTCTATTTTCAGGAATGTGATAACATTGTTAGACAATGTGTCTACTACCACCACCTCAAAGGGATGAGATTTGTCCACTAATTATATAGAATGTACTACACATCTGTTTAATAAAAATATGTTATATGAATTTCAATTTTAAGATATTAATGACATAATTATAAATCTAAACATATAACATATCATTTTTTCATTCCATTTTACATAATGAAAATGTCGTAACGTCATTCATGGAAGTGTAGAAACCCACCTCCTCGAAGTGATGTGATTATTCATTTTTTTATTCCCACGTCATAAGACATATATATATATATATATATATAATTGTATTATATTTTTTAAAATATAAGTTTTATTTTGTAAAGATAAAATTTACTTACCTCTCTCCATAATGATCAATGAAAAATTGGAATGTTATTCAGGTGTATATATGGCTTACCTTTACCAGGATCAAAACGTTGGTACATTTTTCATAACCATATTTCCTATATTTTTTTAAAAGTTTAATTTATATAAATATTAGAAAAATATTTCATGGTTATTAATAAATATATGTTTAAATACTAACCTCATTAACCATAATCGATATATCATAGTCAGTTTTGACACATAAGATGAATACGGTCAAAGCATCAGACATAAAAATTATTGATTAAGTAATTATATCTAAATTTATTATAAGAGAAATTTATGAAATAATAATCATGGAAAAGGTTCTAAATTTAGTATATAAATAACATAGGATTATTATTCAACAAGATAGTGAACAATCATGCCAAATCAGACTCAATGAAGTGTATTTATTAACACATTTTCCCTTAATTGGGTTAAAAATATTTGTCTTTCATTATTTTATGATAAAAATAAGAATAAAATGACCAAAGATTGTCTTATACTATATTTACACTTTTATTTTTTGGAATTAAATTTATCAAAAATAATTATTTCATTGATTTATTATCACTCCTATGATATATTATTTCCAATGTATTTTCATCTAACACATTACATCTATGAGATTAATGTCATATTTAGCACTTAATTATTATGTGTCGTGTATACACAAACAATTTGGATATATTATATTAGTAATTATTTATCTTATTGATATTTAAATGTTTCACTTGAATATTTTTAATTTTTTGGTTTTCAATTATGATATTAATATATTTGTAAGGGGGTTCATCTCAATTTACATTCCATTGAGTCTAATTTATTACTATTAACCTAGTTACATTAAAATGGTTTATATACTAACCAATGTCATGTTATTTTAGGAGTTTAATTTATTTCATGATCATTATGGTTTTAATTGATGCAATTCTATCATAGATCTCATGATTCAAATTATACAAGAGTAGGGGGATTTCTTAACTCAATTTCCATTAATTGGTTTTAAATTAAATTTCATTTATTATGGTTTCCCTGAATATGTGTGAAATTTTCTCTTATTACATTATAATTTATTTCCAATTTTATGGTGTGAATTTTAATTTTTTATATATAATTATTTTATAGATACATTCTCACACAAAATACTGAATCTTTGTAATGGAATTTGTATTCCCACTTTTATATGTGTGAGACTTCTTCCATACTGACCACTTATTTTCTTTGTGTGATGTATATAATGAATATAAATGTATTTGATGATTCTTATACATATATATATATATATGGGTTTTTACCTATCCATTTTATAATCTATCTTTTATTGGGTATACTGTTTCAAAGATACCAATGCAGTACTGGAATTTTTTCATACTTTTCCTTCATTGAGATATTTGTTATGTTATAAACCTATCTTATTTTTGAATGTGTATATACTACTAATTTTATATGTTATTTCATGATTCTCATTATTTTCAATATTCAATTAGTTTATTTAATAATATTACACAAATGGGGTTAATGATTCAAATGATTCAAAGTGCCATTGGTTGATTTGGAATGTTTATATATAATAATATTCAAGAATGTTATAATGATATTTTAATGGTATTTGAAGTATAAAACATCAAAAACCATTTTTGTTACTTATAATCCACTCGGGATAATTTTTAATGATACCATACTCATTATTTATTGGATAGATTAAAATTATTTCAATGAACATGGTTTGAAATACATTTCATTTCCAGAGATTAATCATGTTTCAATGATATTGTATGAAAACCCATTTTTTTCCTTATTTCATTCATGTATCAAAGATATTTTTATTAAAAAAAATTATTTTCAATGGTCTACTCACCATATAAAGATATTGTTATGGAAAACATTTATTTTTAATGGGTTAATCACATTTCAAGAAATTGACATTAAATCCATTTCCTTTAAATGGGTTAATCATGGTTCAAAAATATTGTTATATAACCCATTTATATTACATGGGTGAATCATGTTTCAAAGGATTGGTTATGGGAGCCATTTCTCATCCACAGGTCAACCATGATTCAAAGATATTATTATTGAATTTGTTTCCTTTCAAAATGTTAATTGTGTTCTAAAAATAATAAAAGGGTTCTCAGTTAGATTTAATGAAATATATATTTATTAGGTTCTTGGACATTATAAATTACAGATGCACCCAAAAAGAATTGATAAAGCTTGTTGTAGCTTAATATGGGGTGTCCCCGATTGAAATAGGATATTAAATTACCCCATAATATAGGGTGGCCCAGATATATTTGGGAAATCCTATTACAAATTAAAAATCGGTGGGCCTAATAACACTTCATGAGACCATTATATCTCTCTAATTTATTGGTAAATGATAATGTTGTAAGACAAGTGTTTTTGGAAAGTGATTTTCCAAGTTACCAAAATGAATTTAAATTTATTTCTTTCAGTTAATATTTTTTATAATAAAGGAGAATAACATCACATGGTCCTTTATTATTTATTTTTTATTTTTTATTTTCCATGTTTTCATATTATATGATCCTTGTATTAATAGTTAGGATTATTTTATGAATCTACCATACACATTGATTATTTAACCATACCCTCATGCACTCTTATGATAATTTATGACATTCAATTAATAATGATTATGTTAACCTTACATAACATATAAGATCAAAATTTTTATTATTAATTTTCACTATGTTTTATAGATTTATGTTGAATAATATATTTCTAGAAGGGAATTAATATAAGATGAGGATGATGTAGTAATGTGAAAAAGAAAAGTTAGGTTAAGAAAGGGAAATGGTAATTTAATGTAATATGAGTTGTGTATGATGGAGTCTATCCTATTTCTATAAAAATATAATTCCATGAGGCCTTCTAATATATAAGTGATCCATGTTTTCATTTTTTATGATTTAATGTATTAAGAAAAAATTTTGTCATAATTATTGGCATCAACGCCGAGAATTTATTGTTTTGGATTTTAGATTAGGATATATGTGTGTAGGTCCTGGGATATTATATGATCTCTGTAGTGTCTCTCCAAATTCATTTAATAATGTAACCTAAAGTGTGTCATGATAACCATTCATCTATTCACATGACACATGTTTTTTCCATAGGTTCTATCATGATATAAGATGTATGTCTATAGGTGTCTTATTCACTTGATTGGAGGTTTTATCCATGGATTCATCATTAAATTTCATTTGTGATATTCTAAGTATCTAGGCATACACAATAATAATATTTCATCACATGAAATTATTCTCAATCAGTTAAATGAATGATTATACCTCCTTTATTTCTTGAGGTTCTGTAGACTTATTAAAAACACATCAACACTGACTCTTAGATGAGATCAATTTCATATAGGCAGTATTTCTAGGATAACTATGGAATTTTGAGGACCCAAAAAATTCTTGAGGATCTCATTATATCTCATAAAATATAAGAAGAAATATAAATCATCCAATTAAATATTTACTAAAATTATCACAAGGACCATATGATAGATTCACATGATCAATTTTATGATCTTATAATGCCTTAGGGGAAATAATTTTGATAATCTAATTAGGACAAATGATAATTCATGATAGTTATGGGATCATCTTGTGATAAATAAAATGAAATCATCTTCATGTGGTAACATCATGAATATTTAAATAATGTCTCATGATCTATGATCATCATGCGATGTAATGGTGATTGATTGCATGACATAATGTTACACCACAAGTTCATGGTATAGATCATTAATAGTCACCATTATTTCATGTGATATTGAGATCATTATGTGATGACATCGTGATGATAGTTCAATTTCATGCGAAATATTGTTTGGATGAACTCAATTATCTAAATAATCAACATGAATAAATAATGAAGTCACATGCATGACTTTTTCTATTTATAAAATTCATAATCCTTTGACAAGTCGATTAGAGATGGTCGTATGTCTTGATCCGACATAGAATATCCTTGGGTGGGTGAATGTTTAATATAAATTCCTTAATTGAATATATATAGCATGAGATCAATTTGATGTAATGTTTTAATCATATCATTGGACACTCATTATATGGTATGAGATGACTTTATTATTCTACCCTTGAAAAAATACATGATACATGTTATAGAGTATTAAATAATACATTTTATACATAAATTATATGTGAATAAATTAAAATAAGTTAATAATGATAAATAAATAATATTACTAATAAATGGGAATATATTGGATCAAATCCATCCTTACGAATCAACACTAACTAAAAAAATCTACAATGGGAAATAAAATAATTAAATTGGATTTTTTTGACAAAAAACAATTATACTGAATGAGGTATACGATATAAGAAGTGAGAATTGAAATGATTATATTTGTAAGTATATATATAGGTATATAATATAACCATTATATATAGACATCATACAAATATGACCACTACATCCTAATGCCTAAATAATAGGGTATCAAGACAAGTAAATGAATAAATAAATATATGTAGAATGCAAAAATAAGTTAATTTTTATTATAACTTTATTGATAAAATTCGTTTAGTTTAGTTAAATAACTAAATAAATAATTTTATTCATAAAAATGTATTTTTCTTTTAAATTTCATTATATTCACTAATTTTTTTTATTTTTAGAAGAAATATATTATTTAAAATTTATTATAAGAAATATATGTTTTGAATTTTATATTAATATTAATTTAACAATTAATTTTTAATAATTAAAATTATGATTAATTAGTTTTTGGTAAATCCATTTTTCTATATAAAAACCTTTTCATTATATGTAATAAATCCATATAAAATATAATTAAATAAATCTTATTATTTTAACATGATAAAATAACATGTATTTTTTGATTCAAAATGAAAAAATAAAAATGGGTGAATCTATGGTAATTTCAATAAAATAATTTGTGTTTGGATGAAATAGAATAAATCACTTTCAAAATATATATTAAATTTCAAGATATTATCACTAAATAAATCCCGTATAAATATTTATGAATCTGTATAATATAAAATATTAATATTTTATATGTAAAATTATAAATTTCAAAATATTAATTATAATATTGAAACCTTTTTATGAAATTTGGGATCATATGTTTTATTTCTCAATACTATTTTGATGTTTTATGTTTTTATTAATTTATAAATATGTTTTATATATTTAATATATTTAATATTATAGAATAGTTTACATTTTTTGGATTTATAGTATCCCAATTATATAAAAAAATATAATTTCATTATATGTCATAATTGTTTTACCATGGTAAAAAATTGAGTAATAATGGTGAAATTAAAATAAGGGAAAAGGATAAAACTAAGTTATAAAAATGAAAATTATTACTAAAACATTTCTAAAAATGTGAAGATGAGGTATTTATCAATGAAAAAAAATCCCACAACAATTTCTATCATATTTAGAGCCAGTTAACTTCAATTGAGTGTCTATTATTACCGAAATTTCACTCCTCTCACTAATTAACGAGGATAATCATCACCCCATGTCTCATAAGATCGTAAGCCTCTTGGATAAACCAAAATCATAACAACATAATCCCCATGAAATCATAAATATTCTTATATATCATTCTTGGATCAAAAGACAACCCATAAATATATTAATTTAAATTATATATAACACTTACCAGAAAAACATATTGGATGTGTATAAATTTGAAATCCATGTTATATATTATTTAATTATTGGTTGATTACAATTCATGATTATATAAAAATAGAAATCTAAAAATTTAAACTGAGGCCTAAAGGATAAAAATAAATTTTTAGTCATTCTTATATAAATGGGCAGAAGCACTGAAAATATATTGGGTATTTTTGCATCATCTTATTGCAGTTTTGTGATTTTGATTTTATTATATTCAAATGTATTAGATTAGAGAATACATGTTTATTTTTTTCTTATATATTATCTTTGTTTTCATGTTGTAATCAATCTTATTTTTATAATTGAGATTTAATAGATTCTAATAAAAAATATGGATTGTATGATAAGTGTGTTCAATAGATTATAGAGGTAGGAATACATTAAAAACCAAACTGGTTAATATTTAGTTAACATCAGGGTTATTTAGATTAATATGTCCAAATAGTTTGATTGAGGGAATTTGAGGAATGAATAAATAAAATTTTTAGAAAAAACATTTCTGTTGAAGAAATTCTAGGTGTGAAAGATGGACATATATAAGATCATGTTCTATAATCCACCTATAAAATTGGATAAAAATGGATTAATATGAATTTTATATGGAGTAGTAAATAATAACCACTTCTTTTAATCAAATTGTTACATGATAATCAATAATTTTTTATATTTATTTGTTTTTAAATGTAAATTTTGAAATTTAGTTTTTATGATTATTTAAATGTTCTAATACAATTAATTTTACTATATTTAAATTTTATGATTATATATGATCGTCAATAATTAAAAATTGATTTTTCTAATAGATTAGTGAATTGAGTGGAGTGAAATATTATTTTTGTTTTTAACTTCAATTCACAAAATAATGGATATAATATCTCATAAATAAAAATTTCATCTTAATATATCAATATTCATTAAATAAAATAACGATCTATGTAATAATAATTGGTTATTAGCATTTTATGACATTGAAACATAAAAAAAGTATTATTTCTGAACTACATCTTATATTAATAATTTTATCATATCTAGAGAAAAACATGAAAATATGATATATAATACCTTGGATTATGTACTGAGTAAAAGAAACATAAGATATTGTGATGTAAGATTCACAGTAATGGTATAAAAGGGATTTTTCTAAGAGAACATAAGAATAAAATGTGTATAAGATTATGAGAACTTGAGATTAAAATTTTAAAACCATGACATGGAAATTATATATCATAAAATTGAGTACTTGAATTAGGTATGGAAGTTTATAAGATATGAATAATAAAAGAATAAATGTACAAAATTCATGAGGGTATGTCATTGGAATAAGACATAGAATTTGGTTATACACATAAGAATATATATTCTTAAGGAATGAATACCAAACAAATATTAATACCTTGTCTATATTTGTCTAACCACTAGTGTTCGTTATTTATTCATTGTATTTCCACCCATGTACACTCTTTTGGACTTGGGATAACCTATCTTGTAACCAATTTTAGGGTTTGGATAACCTACCATGTACCTCTTGATATCATGTGACATAAATAATAACCCAATATTTTGAAAGGGATATAAGTCCAAAAAATCATTTAGTTCATACATTTTTGTTTTACAAGAGAATAAAATATTAATCATATCATAATCTATGGATATAAATGTGTTTTATAATATGTTCAATATATTATAACCCATTACAATAAAATTATTTCCCTAAAAATAATCTCATCATGAACATAAACCATTCAGAGATATAATATGATTTTTATCCATGTATTATGTCCCAAGAAAAGTATAAAGAACATAAAATGAAGTATTCATAGATGTAAAATGGTTTTTAAATGTCATTATAAAAATTTAGGGTGAATAAATATACTATCAACTCTAAAAATAAAATTTTAAAAAAAATAGTTCAAAAAAATTTCAAAATTTGTTTCTTTTGAAATAACATTGGAAATATATAATGGATTCTACATCTAAAACTATTTTCATGATGGTAGAAAATCTAATTCATGTCTTACATGTTAAAATTGATGATTCATTTCACCTTTTTATTAACATGTCAACTGATAGTTGTTCGAAAAAGTAAAATAAAAGAATTTAAAATATTAAAAAATTACAAATTAGGAACAAATTTCATTAATAAAGTATATAATAAATTAATATTTCTTTATAACATTCTACAGTAAAAGGACATGAAAGGAAAATTGTTTTCGATAAATAAGAGAATTTTGTCTTTTTTTCCATAAATATATATTTGTTGAAATCAAGATTAAGTTAATAAATTAAAATGAAGGAAAAAATTTATTTTAATAAAATAACCAAAATATAAAAAAATTAATTAAATTATTGATTGATACATCATAATATATTAATTATAGAAACCTATTTATAAATAATCTGAATAATCAATTAGATTGTGACTAAAATTTTTTAATATTTTTGTAAAATTTGAATCATAATCGCAATGATATTATAATATTAAATTAAAAAAAATAAATTTCATGATTATAAATTTCAATATGATAAGACATATCAATGGGGATTTGTATACTGCATATAAAATAATATACGTTCATATTGTAAACTAATTACAAAAGAAGACTACTTTTAAAAAATACCATATATTAGGCCTTTGTTTACTTTTTACTGATTCATAAAAAAATTATATTAAATTTATTTATCATATTTATATTATATTACCATAGAAGAATTTATCATACAAAAAATGATTTAATTATTCAGTATTATTTTCCATTTTTATTAACAATTCTTTGTTAAAATGATGTTTTGGGTAACAATTGCTTCTTTTTTTCATGAATGTTTTAGTTTGGTATCATTGGCCCTTCCATTTTGGGTAAGGATATATACTATCTATAATGATAAATTTCATATAAATATAATTTATAGTTATTAAATATGTATTCATATTAATATATTAATTCTAGTAATAGAAGATTAACTTCATCGTTTATTGAGATTGTATATTGTACGTACAGATGAACATTATATTAATCTTCACTATGGTTGAAAAAATAGAAAATTAAATAACATATTAGCATTGAAAAATAATTTTTATATAATATATAACACATATATTCATTATATTTACCGATATTTACATTTAATATAAATAATTAGTGAAAATTTATTTGCATTACCTCATGAGGTTGTAATATGTTATATATATGGGCGTCGTTATCACATTCCCATGGAATGTAATGATATAAGTAATATTAGATATTATAATTCAAGTGGTATTATAATATAATAAATAAAACATATAATCTTTTAATCCATCATTATATTTTTTAGTGAGATGTGGTGAATGAAAATGAATAACAACTATTACGTATGCGGTAGTCTACCATAAAAATAATTGACAATTTTGATTCTCTTTTGATGGAATTGGATATTAATATAGGAAAATCCATAAAAATGAAAAATATAAATATATTTTTGATATTAGGGATAATATAATGTAATTACTATGAAATTAAATGGATGTTGTAAGAGAAGAAGTTAAAAAATGAAATTTTTTTGTAATGATAATAATCATCACATAGAGCATCCCCTTCTGATATCTTGTTACTGACTGTAGAGATCATAATTTGGGATGAACAGAAGACATAAAATGTTACTAAGGATTTTGGGGGAGATATTTTATTTTATTTTAGCCAAATTTCTTGAGAGGTTGAAATATGTGAATATAATAGGTGGCCTTTTATTATTCATGAGCAGTGGTATTTTTGTAAATACCCAAACTCATTTCATAATGTGAATTCACTATCACCACACATGCTTCCAAAATTTATAATTATATTAGTCTTGTTAATAATATTTCTTTACACACCTCCACCATATAAAAATCTTGTGTGTTATACTTTTGGTTCCATCGCATCAATGATTACATATATTTAAGATTTTTTGTTTTCACAACAATAAATAGTCTTTCATATATAGGTAATCAATCATTTAAAAATATAGATAAATTTTTCCATTTATAAAATTTTTTCCCACTATTAATAACTATAAAATTAAAAAATATAATAAAATTCATATGTTTATGGAAACATAAAAGCATGGAACGAGAAAAACCACATTCAACCATTAACTTGGGTATCATTGTTTTAAATATTTAGGGGTAGTAATAATAATAATTAAAGGAACATTGAACCATAAATGTAACATTAGTGATATTTTGAAATATATAGAAAAAATTGACAGGGTATAGGATCTCTAATGATTTAAAATCATTAAATATAAATTTTATAATTATAAAATAAAATTAATTTCAATTTTTACCTATTCAATTAATTTTAATTTAAAATAATATAGACACATGTATAATTTTTATATATCATTTTCAAATATTTCTTTAATGTTATATTTTTAATGAAAATCCATGATATACTAGAAATCATTCAATTTATATTTCTTTTAATTTCTTTAGTATCATTTATTTATTTTTTATTAATTAAATAATTATTGTATTGTCATTATATATGTATTTAAACTTATAATTTCATTACAAAAAATAAATAATTCCTTACAGTCATGTAATTTATTTCAATATTCTCAAATTTAATATCAATATTCATTCGCATCATTCTTTTATCCCAATGTTAACCCATAATTTAAAATTAAAGGACAGAGGGTGACAATGTGTATTTTTAATACATAAATTTT
This sequence comes from Viscum album, assembly GCA_963277665.1. Classification (NCBI taxonomy): domain Eukaryota; kingdom Viridiplantae; phylum Streptophyta; class Magnoliopsida; order Santalales; family Viscaceae; genus Viscum; species Viscum album. The sequence goes on from OY728150.1 coordinate 1,850,951,920, forward strand.
TATATTTGTCAGATTAATGAAAAACTATGATAAATTAATATAAAATATATCTTAAGGTAATATGTTTCAAAATATGTCCTTCAAATCATTACTAGATAAGGGTTATGTAATTTTTACCCATATACTTTTTGTTTAACCCATGTGAAACACTATAAAAATTTACTACACCAATTAATTTTTACTATTTTTACTATTAATTTTGAATGAATATTATTTATCTATTTAATATATTAATAAAAAAAATTTCAAAATTTTATTCATTTTTTCAAAATTTTCGTCACATAATATAAATTTTTTAATTTAAAATATATCTTATTGACATGAGGAAAAAACGTTTTCCATAAAAGAAAATTTTCCATTGTTTGTAAGAAGTTTATAATAGATTTAAAAATGAAATTACTTACAATGTTCTATATTGGATTAATAAATATATAATTAAAATAATGTTACTTTAAATTTAAATTTTAAATATTATATAAATTTTTTAATTATATAAATTAAAACAAGGGTTTTAACCAAATTTAACATTTACCAGTATTCACTAAAAAACTAATCTTTACATATATAGAAAAAACTATAGCCATAGATAATTTTAACATGTTGATTCCTCAAAAAAGTTAATTTTTTCCAAAAAATTTTCAAAAAAGTATTACAATATCATATTATTATTTCTGTAGAAAAACAAATGAAAATCATTTTTTTCTTGAAAATGGTATTATCATATCAGAAATGGAGACTACTAAAAATTAAGAAGATAATTATAAATATATTTACCTATGTAAAACCATTTTTTATAATGATAAAATTTCATTCCATCAAATTTAATTGTTAGGATTTAATGTTCATGTTTAAATAATGTTATTAATAGTATATCCCGATTCATTAAATCTCAGTGTTGCATATAACATATTCCATTGAAAAAATTTAATTTTTTTAAACGTAATTATATGTAATTTTTTTTGTTTTTACCTTCACCACCATATATAATTATTTCCCTCATAATTTAATTTTGATATGAATAATCAAGGGTTTCACATTTAAAAATTTATTCATGGAAACCTACATCATAAAAATGGTCAACAAAACTACCTCTTGAAAATTTCAAAAAGTGATTACAAATTTTATCCTAAAATGAGGTTACCATATATGATAGAAATGTTAAATTACACAATATGAACATGGAAGGGAAAATTAATTCCCATATAATAAAACATATTAATTGAAAAATATGTTTAGAAGAAAGTTAATGATCACAAATCCAAATATCTGTCGAAGGAGAAATGGTTATACCTTAATCATAAATGAAGGTAATTGTATAAATTTATATTTCTATATCATTTTCCAAAAGTTGAAAATTATAAAGATAAGAAAAATATATATGATTTCACTTCACATATTAACTATAATATGAACCTTTGTTTGTGATATTATTATTTTCCACTTTATATCATACCAGATGAGATGGATATGATTCTTTCATTCATGATGAACTAAGGGATAATATGATCCATAAATATGATAATTCATTCCTTCATCTATGGTTATCATCCAAACAAAAATGTATAGAACATGTTATCCTATATACAGAAATCATAACTTGGTAAAATAGTATATAAATGACTAAAATATCATTAAAGTCGCCATATAAACCATTCCATAAATGGTTAAACTAATGATCTTTTAAAATTAAACAACTTGTATGTAATTCCATTGAATTTAATTAATAAAGATAACATTAATCCCCCAAATAAAAAATTAGATCATACTTGTCACAAAATAACGTTGTGAATAACCTTTCATGCATGCAACTAAACAAAAGTAATTACTAGAATAACTATAAAAAGATATTTAAAACATAAAATTTTCATATTTACTTATATAAAAAAATTATTTAATATATTACATAAATCCAAAAAAATTTGTAAACATAATCAGTGATAATGTACCCACATTTTCATCTAATAATAAATCAGTCCCAATGTCAAAAACATTATCCAATTTAATTTCCTATATCAATACACTCATTATACAAACTAAAATCGATAATCTCCACATTGAAATCATATTATGGTTTATACTTCCCTTAATCATGCGTTTTTCATAAAATGACTCAACTCCATTAGATACGTTTTTATGGAGATCATCACTATTTGACATATTTTTTTCAATCATTAATGAGAAAAATCATTATAATAGTCCTTATATATTTTATGATTCAAAATCCTTAAATTAAAATATATAATAATTTTTGTAATTAAACTTATTTATTACAAATTTGACTAAGATCAGCATCTACATCGTTAATACATCATTCCTTGTATATGTCATTAGTTCAATCATCATCATCAACTAAGAAAATTTAATTGTGACTATCTGATTGAACAAATTCCAATGATTTAACACTTGGAAATAAATTTTTATAATTCCATTTATTTCCCAAAAATATAACCTTCAACCATATTTTTCTTTTGGGGAAAACATTATTCTCATCCATTGCATTAACTAGACATTTTAATTTTCCACAATTTTTTTAATGGTTCCCTTCTTCTCCATACATAACACATCATATATTTTATTTAAAAATTCCATAGGCCTATTTTTCTCACATTCTTACCATATTGGAGACTAGCCTATCTTTTTTTCATGGTCTTCACCACCCAATCTCTCAAAAAAAACCAATCCTTCTCTTCCTTGGTGTTACTGAAATTGGATTATTATAAGGCCACATCCATAAACATTGTATAATCATGAGGTGAGTCAATAATTTGAATTTATTTCATTTAATGTCTCGGAACTTATTTATAATTGTTTTTAATTACAAGGAATTATTTCAAGGCTAGGAAATCTGACGGCGCATGATTGCGAGGCCCGAAGTTCCCGGAATGGTTTGACGATGTTTTTAAACTATAAATAGCGTGGGTAAGTTGATTTCCTGAAAAAGTGGAAGAATTCTTAAACGGTTACTCATATCAGAAATTTGAGGGCACTGTTGCGTTCATGATGGCAGGTTTACCCTAGGTTCGACTTAATATTATTCAGTGCAGGCATCCTATGATAAAACCTAAAAATGACATAATTGTAAATAAAATTATTTTATAAATTATTTTATTTTTCAAATTCTTATAAATAAAAAATGGTAGCTCGGATAAAAAATCTGAGACCATAGCTGAACTCGTGAGGGCATGATTTATTTATGTAGATACTAACTTTATCCAGCGCGGGCCACCAGTAGAACTTAGTTTTTTATCGTAAATAATATAATTTAGTGACAATTATTTTATTGTAAAATATATCACTTTCAAATGGTAACTTAGATTAGAAATCAAAGAGTACCATTGGGTTCATTGGGGCGTGTTTCAAATGGGAAGAGCCTAACCTCGACCGGTGCAAGTTGAGGGTAACTGTTAATAATTTTACGAACATTTTTTCGAGTTTCCTTAGTAAACATGCGAGTGGGTTTTTCTAACTTTTGAATTGGTGCTCGGAATCTAAATATGAGTGCACCATTGAATTCATAACACTGATATTCGTCTAAGGATACTTTCACCTCGACCATAGTAGGTCGAGGGTGGAAGATAGCTTTTCACATATTTGTGAATGAATAAAATAAAAATAAAATTGTGTTGCTTTTATTTTTATTTTACTTATTAAAACCTCCCACATGTGGATGTTGAGAAGTGGGTACCACTAGAAAAAATCCTCCCCTGAGAGGTTATGGTGGTGGGGACCACCAAAACTAACCTCCCATGAGAGGTTATGATGATGGGGACCACCCGAGGCATGAAACCTCTTGAACTCCCCTCATAAGTGTGAGAAACCTTTTGGACACCCTCTATTCCTAATTGTGCCTACCCAAAAAATAATTAATTATGCCAACCTATGTAATTAATTATCCCAATTTGAAAGAATGACAACATATTCTATAATGATGGATAATTATTTTTTGGTTGGAATTGGGGTAAAATCTTGGAATAAGGGAGAAACTAGGAGCCTTGGGAGAAAGCTCTCCAACGAAGAATGCCAACGAAGAACGCCATCGAAGAATGTTTTTCATAAATAAAGGAAGAGGATGATGTATGGGCCCATCATCGAAGTATGGTTTTGGATACAATGATAGTTGGAACTCCCTCCGTCTTCTTCGACTTCTTTCTCGCAACCTCCGTCGACGAATCAAACGAGGTATGTGGTTATTATTGAATTCTTGAATTCTCTCGATTAATTTCATCGTTCGTGGAAAGAATGAAAAAAATCATGGATAAACCAAAACCAGTTGATCCGTGATTCATATTTAATTGTAGAGTTTTTCGTTCTTGACTCCTGATTCTTTTTTGTGGAGCCGCTTGTAACTGCTCTAACACAGATGGTGTGGGCTAAAAAACATGGCCCATCCCCTCTGTCATTCTACTTCTTTGGTGTGTTCTTTGCAATAAACCAAGGCAACGAAGGCGATGAAGGAAAAAACGTAGATGCAGGCGGCCTCTGCGCCAAATGACACTCAACCGCCTGCGGCCCCACCGCGCCACCCAGCGGCCACGCCGCCGCCGTCCGAGCTGCCGCCCATGTCCGGGGAGAGCCGTCGCCGCCGGCCGGGATGACCCACTGCCTGATCCTCTACTGTCGGGCTGAGTTGCCATCTGAGCCGACACCCCCATCCATGCCGAGTCACCGCTTCCATCCGGGCCAAGCCACCACCGTCATCTGGGCTAAGCCGCCACCGCTGCGCCGCACCACCGTTCGAGTCGCCGCTGACGTCCGGGGCCGAGCCGCCTCACGAGCCACCGCCGCCAGGATGAGCCGTCGTCCGAGCCACCTCCATCGTTTAGGCCGAGCTTTCACCCGAGCCTCCGCCGCCCTTCTGGTCAAACTGCCCCGGACGAGCCACCCTGCGGCCTCTCACCCTTGCAGAAACACCCGGTTGATCCACTCTGCGGTCTCGCACCCTTGCGGCACCTTCCGCGGCCTCACGACTGCCTGCGCCCCACCGCTGCTGCTCCTCGTGGCCTACCGGGCAGGACCTAGTGGGCCGGGAAACCAAGTGGGCCGGGCTGGACCCAGAGGGTCATCCCGAGTCGACCCGAATAGGGTTGGCCAAGGCCAGGTCAGGCTGGGTCTTTCCGACTGGGTCAGACCGAACCCACGCCCACTACAACCCATTTACACTCTTTTGGCCATAATATTGGCACCCGAACGTCTGTTTGATGAACCTTCAGTGGAACTAGGTACCTTTGAGAGAGATGGTACTTTTAAGTATACCCCATTAGATATTCGGATTAATTTTTGGTATAATTTTTTTGGATCAAGAATAAATCGAATTGGGACCTTAGGACTAAAAGGAAAATAACTCATAGATCGTGCATCTGATTGACACGTCGTCATTGGCGTTGAGACCCCTATGACATGGTGGCCCTTTGAGATACTTCTTCATGGGACATTCTGGTAGTTAGAGAATCATCCAGTGGCTTGGTGAACAGACTCTCTTGGAGATGATCAATCTTAGTGCGGAATCCTAGTAGCTGGCTGTGATGAAAAGAGTACTCCTAGCTATCCTGTGTGGGTCAACTTTTAGCTCTCATGTGTGGGTCAGATCCTAGAAATCCTATTTGGGTCAGCTCATAGTGATCCTATGTGGCTTATCTCCAGTGATCCTGTGTGGGTCAGCTCCTAGATATCCTATGTGGGTCAGCACCTAGAGATCCTGTGTGGTCGGCTCCATGCGATCCTATGTGGTTCAGCTCCATCGATCCTGTTTGGGTCAGCTCCTAGTGATCCTATGGGGGTCTACTCCCTTCGATCATGTATGGGTCAGCTCATAGTGATCCTCTGTGGGTCAGCTCCTAGTGATCCAATGTGGGTCAGCTATAGCGATCTTGTGTGGGTTGGATCCTAGAGATTTTGTACCACTTAGCAGTAGAGCCTCTTTGACAGAGTATGATGATTAATTAATTATAACTAATCATTTGTACTACCATACTGAAGTTAAACCAGGTGTGAGCTAAATTCTTACATGTGTGGTACTTTCATTTATAGTAATACATTGGTGGTATTTTTCTATGTGTAGTACATACCTAGTACTTGGCTTCATGGTTATACTTCCTTTTGTGGGAACAGTGGAGATTTGGACTTTGAGTTGGACTCTTTGCTTCCCTCATGATTGAGATGGGTTTACTTGATAACTTAGGTATATGTAAGGGCATATACCTAAGTAGGGTTTACAGTTGATTTCATACTTTGTGGTTAATCCTTGGTGGATTTTGTGAGACCTCGAGGGTCTCTGGATCCCTACTGTGTATCGTTATACTCACCCCTACATGGTCTATGGCCATCAACATGTTGTGTTGGATACAGATGACGGACAATACTCACCAAGTACGAGGGTACCAGGACTGGACGGTGCTCGGAGGTGGACCATAACGGCGTGTCAGTATGCATAGGATATGGGTGGACGTGGAGTGATAGGGAGGCGATCTGTACCAACCCTTCAGGTAGGAACCATAGAGGATGACCCAGTAGCTGTCTTTCTCTTTCTTCTGTTTTATTGAATTTCAGTTTTACTAATACTTTCTAGTTGGGATTGTATTCTGGCCACTTTTTACTTACAGTACTCCCTTGTTTACTATACAGTTGACTTGGGTTTGTGTCTTTCTATGTTTTTGGTTGTGTGTGTTTATAGGTTATAAAGGAAATGCCTTCCCTTTTTTAGGGAATATGCCTTTGGTGCTAGTCGCAATCCCCTAGCCTAGGGATGGTGGGCTTGGGGTAGTCACGACACGGGCCCCGGTGGACGGGTCCTGACAAATTGGTTTCAGAGGAGTCGATTCTACCATAGAGCATTGGAGTCTGATCTTTTTAACAGAAATAGTGCTAAGTATAGTGAGATTGGTTATTAGTTTAGGAAATCTAGTGTTGGTGTTGCGGCTAACGTATCCAAACACCAGGACCCTAACTTCTGATTTCTAACTGAGTGCATGAAAACACTGATTGTGTGTGTGTTTTGAAACATTTTCTTATGTCTTATCTCATGAGTTATAACTAAATGACCTTGGCACACATATTAATTATTTTGATATCATTTCGTAGACATCCAGCTATGATTCTCGAGTGAGTACACGATGACGGCCCACTGAGCGACGTGGCTCTGGTGCAGGGCCCCCTTACTAAGTCGGCACCTTCGGGTGGTGTACCAGCAGAACCACGACATGTTGGTCAGTGGATACCCTAGCCACACTTGCAGATTGTGCATACTGACTAAGAACATTGTAAAAGTTCTAGCATTAGGGGCCTATGAGGTTTTGTGGCGAGACAGTTTCCCACGCAGCTGAGGGCTGGCTAGAGGCGGTTTCTAGAGTTTTCCGCCTAGTTGTGACACCATTAGAGCAGATGGTGATCTTAGCTAGTAGTATTTTTCAGTGAGTGGCCATGAGGATGGTCCACATAGTGATGAGGATTCGGTATGTGGACCATTAACCGATATAGTACATTCGAGTAGTGTGTCATCTATATCACTACCCGTTGGTCCACAGTTCCAACTAACAGTACCGGTAAATAACACATATTGGCTTACTGCCTTATGCATGTTTCAGCATCAGACACCCCTCTAGTTCCAAGGTGAGCCCGAATCACAGGTGGTTGAGGACTAGCTTGAAGAGGTGGTTGAGAGTTCCCTAGATCTTATACATCTTTCGCAGGACGACATGTTGGTAGCTCAGTATTCATCAAAGAGTATCGACCTTTCCTAGTACTCGATTAATATGATACAATCGATGCATCACGGCCCAGACATCCAAGCGAGCTGTGTTTAAGGACTAACAAGCTAGCACTATTCCTCTATGCATTCCTACTTATGTTAGGGTGCTAGAGAGAACCTTTGTGGTTGAATTTTCTTTAGCGGACTGGATACAACTACTGAATGTTAGTAGTGGGAATGGTGGAAACTGGCGCCAATATTAGAGACTTGGGTGTGTAAGATGATTCGGAAAGAGGATGTGAGAGGGACATATGAATCTGTAGGGAAACAGATGTGGAGGAAGAGCTAGGAGAATATAATGTGGTGGTGTAAATTGACATTCCACAACCACCCCCGTTTTGTGGACCCCACCAAGCTCAGCGAGATGGAGGACAGGGGAAGAGAGTAGATGTATGTGGTCAAGGAGTGTGACCAAATGGCTCTATGAATTATTAGAGGTACAGTTTGTGTCTACTACTAGATGCCATATCAATAGACATAGGTACCAATCATTTCCTCCATCCAAGAATCTTGTTCACGACCTAGAGTTTCCGGTTAAACCTTTCACTTGATCCTCACATCTGGAGATACTTTTGGGAGGAGACTCAATAATCACACTAATGCTGACGGTGTGATCTGAACCTTGAGGATAGAGTTTCAGTTGGATCCACATGGTGGCATTGTCAAGGCCTTATGACGTTAGTTTGGGTATGGACTGGACATCCACATTTAATTATCAGATAAAATTTATTCGGAAAAAGTTTGTAGTTTACCTACCACATTGGAATGGGGTTTTCTGTGGTCAGTGAAAAAGGAAACCCATGCAGCACTGGATAAACTCATGCATAAGAGATTTTAGTTTTCAGTTCCAAAAAATAGTGGCAGAGCATGGGGACATCATTTCAAAATATGTTTCTAGGAATACCTCCCTGAAGGGAGAGCGACTTCTATTTTGGTTAGGTACTATCGAAGATTTGTACCCGAATTCTCTAGGGTAGAAACACCTTTATCAGCATTGATGAGGAAGTGGAAACCCTACATTTGGTCGGGGAGATGCCAGCAAAGTTTTCCAGAGCTGAGGAAGAGGCAGACAAGTTCCCCATATTGAGGTTTCCTGAGGAGGGCGTTGTGTACATAGTCTACTGCGACGCATCAGGGACCGGATTCGGTGGTGTCCAGATGCAGGAGCGAGTAGTTATCGCTTATAGTTTTTGATAGCTGAGACATAACGAGCAGAAATACGGTACCCATGACCTGAATTTATCATCATTGGTCTCCTCCTTGATGATGAGGCGACATTACTTGATGGGAGGGCATTTTTTAGTGTAATTCGATCACTAGAGTCTCAGGTATATCTTCTCTCAGAAGGACCAAAACCTAAGACAATGACATTGGCTTTAGTTCCTCCAAGACTATGACTTCGAGATAGTCTATACTTCTGGGAAGTAGAACGTTGTAGTAGATGAACTCTATAGGAGATCTCATGTATAGCTGCTAGGTGAGGTGACAGAGTAGCTGGCTGCTTTGTTGATATCCTTTATGGATATGGATGGAGTGGCGTTTCTTCAGTCTCTTACAGTAACTCCCCAACTTCTTTAGCAAATCTGGGGGGCGCAGCGTGGGGATGCTGACTTTGATACTCAACGTTCTCAGATATCCACAGGACAAGGACCTGATGGATTTTCTAATGGTGTGGACCACATCATTTTATTTGGAGGACTTACCATGGTACCAGTGTCTCTTCGAGAGGAAGTGATAAGGGAGTTCCACACATCCACTATAGTGTCACATCCTGGTGTGGTGAAGATGTATCGAGAACATCAGCATCAGTATTGGTGGCCAGGGATGAAGAATGTAGTCGCATATTTTGTATCACGATGCCTCACCTGTTAGAAAGTGAAACCTGCTCAGAACCGGCAGTGATCTTTTGCCGACTAGAGGAGGGAGACCATGTCCTCCTACGGGTATCACCTTGATGAGATTTGTAGAGTTTTGGCTGAGGGGGAATGTTATCTCCAAGATTCATCGGACCCTTCTAGATCCACAGCAGAGTTGACAAGGTGGCTTACCACCTAGCTCTTCTACCTCAGTTGTACCGAGTGCATGAAGTCTTCCAAGTATCCCAACTAAGGAGATACATGCACGACCATTCTCACATAATCAACCATAGAGAGCTAGTCATTGATGATGTGGCGACATTTACGAAGGTTCCAGTAGATTTTGAGGATCGACAGGAGCATGTCCTTCATGGGGGTCGATACCTCTGGTGCGTGTTTGCTAGCAGCACGGAAACTTCCTAGGGAGCATGCGGGAGAAAGAGGCTCAGATTCGGGCTCAGTACCCTCTTTTGGCTGTTTTGCCTTTGTTTTGGGTTTTGAGGATGTCAATCCCTAAGTTGGGGAGAATTTAATGTCTCGGAAATTTCTTATAATTTTTTTAATTATATAGAATAATTTCAAGACAATGAAATCTGACAGCGCATGATTTAGAGGCTCGGAGTGACCAAAATGGTCAGTCGATGTATTGTTAAACTATAAATACCATGCGTAAGAAGTTTTTGTGAAAAATTGTAATAACTCTTAAATGGTTACTCAGATCAGAAATCTGAGGTAACTTTTGCATTCAGGATGGTGGGTTTACCAAAGGCGCGACTTATGTTTAGTCAGTGTGGGCCTTCTGTTAGAAAACCCCAAAATGGCATAACTACAAATAAAACAATTAAATAAATTATTTTATTTTTCAAATGGATATAACTCACAAACAGTAGCTTGGATAGAAAATACGAGACCACCATTGAACTCATAAGGGCATTATTTATTTTCTAGGATAAAAACATTGGCCGGCGTGGGCCACCAGTGAATATTAGTTTTTGGCCTTAAATAAAATAATTAAGTGACTATTATTTTATTGTAAAATCCATAACATTTAAATGGTAACTCAGATTGAAAATCAAAGAGTACCGTTGGGTTCGATGGGGTGTGTTTCACTTGGTCAGAGCCCATCCTAGACCAGTGTGAGTTTAGGGTGACTGTTAAAAATATTACAAACATTTTTTCCGGTACGTTTAGTCATAGTGTGAGCGGGTTTTTCTAGATTTTGAACCGGTGCTCGGAATTGAAATATGAGGGCACCGTTGAAATCATAGTGTCAGTATTCTCTTATGGAGACATTTACCTTGACTATAGTAGGTCGAGGATGGAAGATAGTTTTTCACATATTCATGAAAGAATAAAAAAAAAAATTGTGTATCATTTATTTTTATTTCATTTGGTAAAACCTCGCACATGTGGATGTTGAGAAGTGGGGACCACCAGAATTAAACATACCATGAGGGGTTATGGTGGTGGGGACCACCTGAACGAAACTCCCATGAGAGGTTATAATGGTGGGGACCACCCGAGGCTTGAAACCTCTTGACCTCCCCTCATAAGTGTGAGAATCCTCGGGGACACCCTCCACCCTTAGTTGTTCCAACCCAACAGATAATTAATTATGCCAAACTATTTAATTAATTATCCCAATTTGAAATTATGCCATCATATTCTATAATTTCAGATAATTCATTTTTTTTGTTGAATTGGGGGAAACTCTTGGCAAAAGGGAGAAACTTGGAGCCTTGGGAGAAAGCTAACCAATGAAGAACACCAATGAAGAACACCATCGAAGAATATTCTTTGGAAGTCAAGGAAAAGGATGATGTATGAGCTCATCATCGAAGCATGGTTTTTAAATAAACAATCATTGGAACCCCTTCGTCTTCTTTGAATTCTTTCTTGTGACCTCCATCGACGAATCAAACGAGGTAGGGGGTTATTATTGAATTTGTGAATTCTATCGATTAATTTCATCTTTCTTGGAAAGAATAGAGAACATGGATCAACAAAATATATTTTATCCACAATTCGTATTAAATTTTAGAGATTTTCTTTCTTGACTCTTGATTATTTTTGTTGAGCCGCTTGTTATCACTCTAACGTGAAGAGTGCGGGCCAAACAAACATGGACTGACCACTTCATCGTTCTTCTTCTTTGGTGTGTTCTTCGCAATGGATAAAGGCAAAGAAGGCAACTTCGCCACCGCTTGCGGCTTCCAGGCCCTGTAGCGGTCCGCCGTCTGCGGCCCCACCGCGCCGCCACGTGGCACCGACGCCGTTGTCCGAGCCGTCGCTGCCGTCTGGGCTGAGTCGCCACTGCCGTCTCGGCCAAGCCGCCACCCGAGCCTCCGCTGTCGGGCCGAGCCGCTATCTGAGCCGTTGCTGCCATCCGGGTTGAGTCGCCAACACCATTCAGCCCGATCCATCGCCCGAACTACCGCCGACAGGCTGAGCTGTCGTCCAAGCCACTACTTCCGTCCGAGTCTCTACCACTGTCTGCACCACTGCCGCCATTCGGGCTAAGCCGCCGCTGCCGTCCATGCCGAGTCACCACCGCCATCCAGGTCGAGCCGCTGCCAGAGCCACCACAACCCTCCCGGCAGAACCGCCTCGACCGATCCGCCTCGTGGCCTCGTGCCCTCGCAGAAACCCTTGACCAAGATACTTTGTAGTCTCATGCCATCCTGGTACCCTTCGCGGCCTCTCTCCCACCCGCGGCCCTCCGCGGCACCTCACGGACTGTCGGGCAAGACCCAGCACGCTCGTCCACCTCGCGGGCTGGGCTGAACACAACGGGTCGGGTTGGTTCGACCAGGTAGGACCGGACCCCGGCCCACTACGACCCATTTACAATCTTTTTTCCCATAACTTTGGCACCGAACGTCCGTTTGACGAACATTCATCGGTGCTGGGTACCTTGGAGCAAGACAGTCCCTTTATGTATACCCCACAAGATATTTGGAATAAGATTAGGTATGGTCTGGTTGGATCGAGCATGATTCCAATCATTCCCCCAGGACTAAAAGGCTAATAACTCAAGGACAAGGCGTCTGATTGATGTGTCGTCTATTGCGTTGAGACCCATATGACTTGACGGTTCGTTGAGATACTTCTTTAGGGGATATCTTGGTAGTTGGGGAATTTTTTAGTGGCATGGGGAACATACTCTCCTGAAGATGATCAAACCTTGTGCCGAAACCCAGTAGCTGGCTGTGACAAGAAAAGTGCTCCAAGATATCATGTGCATGCCAGCTCCTAGTTATCCTATGAAGGTCAGAACATAGAAATCCTGTGTGGGTCAGCTCTTAGTGATCCTATGTCTGTCAGCTCCTAGTGATCTTTTGTGGGTCAACTGCTAGTGATCCTGTGTGGGTCACCTCCAAGTGATCCTCTGTGGGTCAGCTCGGGTGATCCTGTGTGGGTCACCTCCTAAAGATCCTCTATGGGTCAGCTCGGGCAATCATGTGGGGGTCAACTCTTAGAAATCCTATATGGTTCAGCTCCTGCGATCCTGTGTGGGTCAGCTCCTAGCAATCTTGTGTGGGTCAGCTCCTAGCAATCATGTGTGGGTCAGCTCCAGCGATTCTGTGTGGGTTAGCTCCTAGCGATTCTGTACCGGTTAGCAGAAGAGCCTCTTAATAGCATAAGAAGATTCCGTAGTTATAACTAATCATCTATACTACCATACCAATGTTCTATCTGGTGTGAGCTGAATTCGATCATGTGTGGTACATTCCTTTATGGTAATACCTTGGTGGTATTATTCTGTGTGGCATACATGTGTGGTACTTGACTTTTTGGTTATCCTTCCTTTGTAGAAGAGTTGAGCATTGTACTTTGAGTTGGACTCTGTGTTTTCCTCATGATTGAGATGGGTTACTTGATATCTTTTGTATATGTATGGGAAAATAACTATGTAGGGTTGACAGTTTATTTCATTCTTTTTGTTTTATCCTTGGTGGATTTTGTGAGACCTTGAGGGTCTCCGAGTCCCAACTGAGTATCGTTATACTCACCCATGAATGTGCTATGGCCGCACCTTGTTCTGTTGGATGAAAACAAATGGACAACGCTGACTGAGAACGAGTGTACCAGGACAGGACGGTGCTTGGAGGTGGACCGTATGGAATGTCGGTACATAGTGGAGGTGGGTGGATGCAGAGTGTCGAGGAGGAAAACTATACATACACTTCAGCTAACAACCTCATAGGATGATCTAGTAGCTATCTTTCTCATTCTTCTATTGTAATTCATTTCATTTGTACTTGTACTTTCCTATTGGGATTGTATCTTATCCCCATTTTACATACTGTACTCACTTGTTTACTATACAGTTGACTAGTACTTGTGTCTTGATATGTGTTTGGTTGCATGTGTTTACAGGTTATAATGTAAATGCCTTCCCAGCTTTAGGGAATATGCCTTTAGTGCTCGTTTCTTGGCATTAAACTATGGAAGTTGGGTTTGGGGTAGTCACATCACTAGCCCTGGAGGACGGGCCATCACATTTCACGTTGATAATATTTTCAAGTATATAGTTTTTGAAAATTATTCAAAGACTATAATGTAATATCTAAAAACCTACAATGTAGAAAAGCCTTCACGCTATCCATTTTTTCATAATTTGAAACATTTCAAATGAAAACATGAATTCTTTCTCATGATAAAAATATCCTTAACATTGATCTTGACTTCTTAATTTCTCTTACCCATCCTTATAACCTATGGAAAAATTTAAAAATCGTGGGATGAGCATAAAAATCTCAGCAAGGGATATAAAATAAGGAATGAAACTGTTAGTTACTAAATATTTTATCCCAGGAAAACATTATCAAAAAATCATACTTTTCACCCATAAATCATATACTCTATAAGATAGCTCATGAAATAATAATATTACTAAAAAAATCATAGAAATCAAAAATCATAAATGTATCTTTTTCCATCCATTACATAATTAAATTGAAGCATTCATAGCTATATAAGGAGTTACCATCATGGATATGTTTGGAATACCCATCATAGTATATTGCATAAATCTATTAGGAGAAACCATATAATTTAACTCTTAATCATTATTCAATACATTAGAGTGATATCATGGGATCACCCACCAACGATTTATCACAAATCCACCCATATAAATAATCAATTACCAATATCAATACCATAATGGTAACATATATAAAAGAATAATGGAAAAATAACATTTTCACATTACCATAAAAAGATATCATTTCAAGCTATTGACATAATCAATCACTTCCCAACAAACATTTTCAATAAAAAAAATTAAAAGGGAATATGTTTTTTATTTTTATTTTAAAAACATTATCGATTGTAGACGAATGAAAATATAAAATAATAGTAATGGTAGTAGAAATTTCTTTATCAACGCAAACGTTGAAAAAAATACCTTTTTTACTAAAAAGATTCGAATAAAAAGATTAATTTTAAACCCCATTTAATGAAATAAAAATTATGAGGGTTTATTATACAATATAAAATAAGGCTGTGTATATTATTAAAATATTCCTCAGTGAAAAAAGAATGAGACTAGGTCCCTTTCCTTGAGTCTGCCTCGTCGTGTACAATCGTTATATTCCGGAATAATAAAATTATTTTTATGTCTAGTAGGGGCCTAGATACCCTGAGAGTGGGGGTGATTTAGGGTATGGACATTCATTCCTCAAATATTCATTCCCCAATAGATCTTGACCTCTTTATTATAAGGGTCACATTGTTTAAACATAAGTGTTAATGCTGATCTTATTATGTATTTATTTATTTAAAGATGATTCTTTGAATGTAATGTAGGAATGAAAGCTCAAGGACAAAACTATTTTGAATGGGTTGACCCTCATAGGGATATATTGAAAGAGTTAACAATGATGATATGCTGATTGTTCTCAATTCACTAAGGGTTAATACCAATAATGATTGTTCTGTCTATATATCATGTATTGGAAAGACCCTAAAAATTCATGGAAATATTTTTCTTAATTTTCTTGGGAATTTTTCAAAAACGTAGTTTCTGAAGGCACCTGATTCTGAGGTCCGGTGTGCCCAGAATCATTTTCTGAAGTTTAGCTCGGGTACATTCAGTGAACGAATGAGCGGGTTTTTCTAACTTTTGAACTGGTGCTCGAATTCAGATTCCGAGGGCACCGTTGGAATCGTAGCACTATTAATTTCTTAGAAACACTTTTTTGGAGTTGCATTTGCTCTAGTGTGGTTTTTAAATTTTTGGGTTAAGTTAATGAGTAAAATTAAATTGGTCACAACATTTATTTTATTGAAGTTTTTTAACCTAAGTTAAGGGGTTAAAGTGGGACCCACAATATCCTACACCACTAGGTAGGATATTTGTGGGGTGGGGGCCCACACGAGCCCCACCTTTTCAACCCACCTCCTTAAATTAAGAAACACACCCACACCCCCCTTTTTAATGAATTCAACCCATGCATTTCTCTGGTTAATAAACGCCTCATTAATTTGGGCTGTTAAATCGTTGCAATTAATTATTTTAATTGATTGTTTCTTTATGAAATTCAAACGTTGGCTTGTGCGTTAATAAAATAAGACAAATCTTATTTTATTAGGGGTTGGTTGTGCAAGAGGGTTTGGAGAGAATTCTATCAATATCATGAAGTTATTCCTCCTCGACGAAGAACGCAAAGAACGCCGGATCCTCGGAGATCGATGACACGACGCATCATCCGTGACGTTCCTCCTTCCGCGATGCTTCTTCCACGACGCCTTCTATCATGATGGTTATTTTCCGCAACGAATCCTTGATCATCGAATTCAATGAGGTAGGGGTTTTATGTGTATTTATTCGTGAAATCTTCTGTCATCTTTCCTCGTTCAATTGGACCACTTGCTATCGTTTCACGGGAGGGGGCCGAACAACACAAACACGAACGACCCTCCTCCCTTATTATCTTTTGTTGTTGTGGTTTGATGGAAAGTGACGCGGTGCCATCGCACTGCGCGGGAATGAACGAAAAGGATGCACGGCGTTGTCACGCCGCGCATTTGAAAATCCAACCAAGCTGCGGCGCCGTTTCGCTGCGCCGGAAAACCCCGATGACACCGTGGCCGAAGCGGGGCCATGATGGAGGGGCGCGGTGCCGAATGAACCAAGGCCGCGGCCATAGGCCGCAGCGGAGCAGGGACCGTCAGCTGGTTCTGGGCCACCGGCATCGGAGCAGGGGGACCGGCCAGCGCCGGTCCCGTGGTGCAGTAGTCGGCGGTCGGAGCGGGCCGGCCGGTCAGGGGAAGAGCTGGGGGTTATGACCCCTGGAGGGCCAGAATGAGCGGCCCCCGCATGGGGCCGCGGTTACAAATGATCAAGGGGAAGCCCCCCCCCCCCCCCCCCCCCCCCCGCACCCCTGTCCGCTCTGCTGAAACGGCCGAGCCACCGGGATGGCGCCAACGAGCCAGACATGCTGCCCAGGCCAGACTGCCAGGCCGGGCCGGGCCGGGCTGCGCCAGCTGGGACAAGCTGTGGTCAAGCGGGCCGGACCAGGACCCTGGATGGGTCGACCCGGTTCGGGACGACCCCAAGTGTATCGGGCCGGGTCGGGCCGGTCTCGAACCCCCTAATACCGGACCTCTCACGGTCTTTTGCCCATAACCTAGGCTGCGGACCTCCGATCGACGCACCATCAGTTGCGATGTGATCCTTGGATCGGGACAGTATTTCCTGTATATTACACTCAGGGTTTCAGAGAACTTTGGGTTCGGCCGGGTTGGTTCGTACACGAAACCCACCGGGCCCTCGGAGCGTAAACACTTATTAAATGAGCTCCGGATGTCCGATTGACGTGCCGTCGACTTTTTTGGATTACTTTTAGTTAGACAGACCTTTTGGCTTACTCCGATCGAGGTTTGGACGTAGGTGGAGTATGGTCGAGTTGGTTTTTACTTAAAAACCAACTGGGCCCCTGGGACGAAAAAGCCAATAACTCTCGGACCGGGCGTCTGATTGACGTGCCGTCTGTGCCGTTGTGTTCCTGTTGACGATACAGAACTTTTGGATACATCAACTCCGGAATATGTGTCAGTTGATTTATCAGCCCCTCGGCTCATGGAGAGGACCCTCCGGAACGAGCTTGCTTTGTGCGGGAACCCTAGAGCTGGCTGCGACGGCGACGACGTTGACGACTGTGAAGAAATCCTCCATCGATTCAACGGTGAAGAATACAACGCTCAGCGATCCTAGGTGGATCAGTGCTACCGATCCTGTGTGGGTCAGATCTTGTGTGGGTCAGCGCTCAGCGGTCCTGTATGGGCCAGCACCTACAGATCCTGTGTGGGTCTGATCCTGTGTGGGTTATTGTGGGGGTTAGTTACCTATCGATCCTATGTGGGTCAGATCCTTTGTGGGTCATTGCGGGGTTACGTTATCTATAGATCATGTGTGGGTCAGATCCTTTGTGGGTCATTCCGAGGGTTAGTACCTATTGATCCTTTGTGGGTTCGATAGCTTAGATGAATCAGTAGCTATATCTGATCATCACTATCGTCATACGAAGAAGTATACCTGTGTGAGCTATATCTTGACATTCAATCCTTATCTTCAATATGATTGACTTCATATCATGTGTGGATTACGTTATGCTTTCCTGTATGGATTGGGTTGTAGTTTCATGTGTGGACTAGGTTGTACTTGAGCTCGGATGTTGGAGCCGAATGAGAATTGATTACTTAGGCATATGTATGGTCATATACCTAAGTAATGTCGGATGTTACTTCTTGATTGTATCTTTCCTTTTTGGATTATCCTTGTGCATTCTGGGAGACCATCGGGGGTCTCGGGGTCCCAACTGAGTAGCTTATACTCACCCCTACACGGGTTATGCCCGCACTACATTGTGTTGGTTGCAGACGACAGACAGCGCTGATCATGGTTGAGGCTTGCGGAGCAGGTCGGTACCTGGAGGTTGACCAATGGGCGGGATATACTCGGAGCAGACGGATGGACCCGAGGAGCTTTGGAGGATATCTGTACCCACCCTTCAGGTGGGGCTTCCAGTGGACGGCTCGATGTTGCGGCTTTACTTCTCATTTGATGTACTCCCTTTTCAGTTGTACTTTACTTTCAGTTTGAGTTTGTATTCTGGCCCACTTACTTTTCCGCACTTGCTGTTGTACCGAGTGTTTACATAGTGTTTACTTCTGCTTGCTTGATCAGTGGTGTTTTTTTACTTTACAAAGGCAATGCCTTCCCTTTTTACTAGGAATTACGCCTTGGTGCTAGTCTCCAGCCCCTGGCCTATGGAAGGCGGGCTTAGGGTAGTCACGACACGGGCCCCGAGGATGGGTCGTAAAAATTTTATATCAGAGGAGTTCGGTTCTACTGTAGAACTCAGGACTCAGATCTTTTTCTATGTGAAAAATATTGTTAAGAGTATTGAGTGTGGTTATCAGTTCAGGGAGTCCAGTGTTGGTGCGGCGACCGACGTATCCGTACACCAGGACCTTGAATTCTGATTTCTCACTTAATGCATGAAAACATTGATTTCATGTGTGTTACAAGTTTTCTTTGTGATTACTTTTTTTCAGCTCACAAGGTATACTGATTGACTGTGGCACACCTGTTTCTTTCAGGATGGCCCCACGATGGCAGCCAGCTAGGGTTCTGAGCGTTGTGCATAACGACAGCCCACCGAGTGACGAGGCCTTGGTACAGGGCCCTTTGACAGCAGAGGCATCAGCAATACCTCTATCCATCGAGCCACCGATGCTAACAGCCCCAGCCGCTGACGATGCATGTCACCTTAGTGCACTGCATGAGTTTCAGCGTCAGGGACCGCCCAGGTTCTGCATGGAGACAGACCCTCAGGCAGCCGAGGATTGGCTGGAGGCAGTTGTATGAGTTTTCAGATTAGTGAGGACACCAGTAGACCTTATGGTGATCCTCGCAGCGAGCCTCCTGCACGCGGCAACAGGAAGATGGTGGAGCTTGATTCTCCCGGAGCATGATGACGCATATCTCCTCTGGACAGACTTTGAGAGCCTCTTCCGCTCGGAGTTCGTCCCAGCCACCCTCTATGCGGTGCGCATCCATGAGCTTCAACGGCTGCGGCAGGGCAGCTTGACGGTCGCCCAGTACTCGGCGAGATTTACTGATCTCTCGCGCTATTTGACGGACATGGTACGATACCCATTCTTCCAGGCTTGGAATTTCGAGAAGGGACTGAGGCATGAGATCAGGGCATCACTGATCTCCCTCAGCATACTGACACATGAAATGGTACTGGAGAGAGCCCTTCTCATCGAGAGATTTCTTGCTGAGTCTACACCAGCAGCGAGACCTACCTCAGGGCGTCATGTAGTGGGTTCTTCTGCAGCCGGCAGTAGAAAAATGTCACAGAGGTCCAGGCGGACCAGGCCATCGGGCGGACGACCACAGGATACTGGCTCGGAGGTGCGGGACACACGCAGCAGAGCCAGTCTTACGAGTGGAAGACAATGCTATGCATGTGGCGGGCAGGGCCACTTAACTTGTGACTTCCTAACCTGCCATGTAGAGGTGTAGCAGACAGTTGAGGAACCACCCATGAAAAGGCAGAGGTTTGATCGTGGCGGTCTGCAGGGAGCAGGCGGACGAGGTCGAGGAGTAGGTCGAGCGTTAGGTGGTGGGCGACGTTTTGAGGCTCTACCACCACAACCACCAGGAGGTCCACCCCGACCACAGGGGAGAGCACAACTTCAGTCAGCTGAAGCTTACAATCATGGAGCTCCGGAAGTGGGTGGACAAGTGAAGGACTAGCTCCTGGCATAGAGGCCCTTGAGCATAATGCCTCTAGTCTATTTTTTTGTGTTTGCTTGTGTCCTTGTACTTTGAGTTGAAGGACTAAAAGACACTTTCATTGGTGACGTTTTCTTTCTTTTCTTTCTTATGTTAATATTATGAGATATTGGTTACGAACTTTTGACTGACCCTCACTTACGAGATTCTTACTGGAAAAGACCCAGTGACCACACACTGATGCCGACTGTGTGACTCAACCCTTGGAGGTGAGAGTAATGGTTGGATCTCTTGGTAGTAGCGTCGAGGCCTTACGACGTCATCCATGGCATGAATTAACAGATCATGACGGGATTGATTGTATTAGTTAAGGAACGTGGATCATCTAGGGTATGAGACCGAATTTCTCCTTCCGAAAAAGGAGAAATCTATGCAGTTTTGCAGAACGTTAAGGAAGAATTGGAAACCCTTCATGTGCTCAGATAGATGTCAGCAGAGCTTCCAGGAGTTGAGACAGAGATTGGCCAGCACGACTATCTTGAGTTTGCCGGAGGAGGGAGTAGGGTACGTAGTTTACTGCGATGCATCAGGGACCAGACTCGGATGTGTCCTAATGCAGGAGCGGGCTGTGATTGCCTATGGATCATGTCAGTTGAGGCAGCATGAGCAGAACTTTGCTACCCATGATCTGGAGCTAGCAGTAGTGGTATTTTCTCTAAAGATGTGGCGACACTATCTGATGGGCGAGCGCTTTATAGTATTTTCTTGTGGTAGAGTTATTTTCTCGATGCCTCACCTGCCATCAGGTGAAGGCAGAGCTCCAGGTACCAACAGGCATGGTACAGCCCTTGGAGGTCCTAGAGTGGAAGTGGGACGGGATATCTATGGACTTCGTGACTGGACTTCCACGCACTTTCAGAGGTCACGACTCCATTTGGGTGATTGTCGACCGACTCACCAAGTCGGCTCACTTCTTACCCATCAAAGTGCATGGATCAGTAGAGAGCTTGTGACATCTCTACGTTCGGGAGATTGTACGGATTCATGGTGTGACATCATCTATCGTCTCTGATCAAGATGCTCACTTTACTTCCCAGCTTTGGAAGGGGTTGCAGGAGGCATTCGGGACGCAGCTACATCTGAGCACCACCTTTAACGCCCAGACAGATGGCCAAACAGAGAGGACCATTCAGACTCTCAAGTCCATCCTCCGTGCATGTGTCCTAGACTTTGGTCACAGCTGGGAGGACAACCTACCTTTTGTGGAGTTTGTGTACAACAACAGCTACCACTCAACCATCGGGATGGAACCATACGAGGAGTTGTAGGACTGACCTTGCAGATCTCTGATGTGCTGGACAGACCCTGGGGAGTCAGCACATGTGTGACCACAGATGGTCCAGGCCATAACTGAGAAGGTCCAGATCATCCAGGAGAGGATGAGGACAGCTCAGAGTCGGCAGAAGTCTTATGTTGAAAGGAGGCGGAGGCCACTGGAGTTTGAGGATGGCGACCACGTCTTCTTGTAGGTCTCACCTCGACAGGGATTACAGAGTTTTGGCCGAGGCGACAAGTTATCTCCGCGCTTCATCGGACCATTCCAAGTCCACAGTAGGATTGGTGAGGTGGCTTATCGTCTGTCTATACCACCTCAGTTTCACCGAGTGCACGACGTCTTCCACGTATCCCAGCTGAGGAGGTACTTGCACGACCCGAAACATATCATTGACCATGGGGAGCTGGACATTGAGGATGGGGCGGCTTTTGCGGAGGTCCCATTGGAGATTGAGGATCGACAGGAGTGGGTCCTACGTGGACAGCCGATTCCTCTAGTGCACATCAGATGGCAGCATGGGAACCTCCAGGGGAGAACTTGGGAGAGGGAGGCTCAGATGTGTGCTCAGTACCCACATTTGTTTCCCTAGTTTTGATGTATCTTTACGGGGACGTAAAGTCCTGATGTGGGAGTGATGTAAAGACCCGAATAATTCAAGGAATTTTTTTTCTTAATTATCCTGTAAATTTTACAATAACGCAGTTTATGACGACACTTGATTTCGAGGCCCGGTGTGCCCAGAATCATTTTTTGACGATTAGCTCGGGTACGTTCAGTGAACGAACGAGTGGGTTTTTCTAACTTTTGAACCGGTGCTCGGATTCAGATTCTATGGGCACCGTTGGAATTGCAGTGCTGGTAATTGCTTAGAAACACCTTTTCCGGAGTTGCGCTTGCTCGGGTGTGGTTTTTAAATTTTCGAGTTAAGTAAATGAATAAAATTAAATTGGTCGCACCATTTATTTTATTTATGTTTTTTAACCTATGTTAAGTAGTTAAATTGGGACCCACAATATCCTACACCACTATGTAGGATATTTGTGGGGTGGGCCCCACAAGAGCCCCACCTTTTTCATCCCCCCTCCTTAAATTAAGAAACGCACTGGCACCCCCATTTTTAATGAAAGTCAACCCATGCGTTTCTCTGGTTAATAAATGCCTCATTAATTTGGGTGGTTAAGTCATTGCAATTAATTCTTTTAATTGATTTTTTCTTTTTGAAATTCAATCATTGGCTTGTGCGTTAATAAAATAAGACAACTCTTATTTTATTTGGCGTTGGTTGTGCAAGAGGGTTTGGAGAGAATTCTCTCAAAATCGTGAAGTTCTTCCTCCTCGACGAAGAACGCAAAGAATGCAAAGAACGCGAAGAATGCTAGATCCTCGGAGATCGACGACGCGATTCTTCTTCCGTGATGTTCCTTCTTCCACGACGCTTATTCCGTGACGACTTCCTTCGTGACGGTTATTTTCCGCGACGAATCCTCGTTCGTCGAATTATATGAGGTAGGGGTTTTATGTGTTTTTATTCGTGAAATCTTCCATCATCTTTCCATGTTTAATTGGACCGCGTGCTATCATTTAACAGGAGGGGGTCGGACCGCACAAACATGGCCGACCCTCCTCCTTTATTATCATATATTGTTGTGGTTTGATGGAATGTGACGCGGTGCCATCACACCATGCGGGAACGAGCGACAAGGATACGTGGCTCCATCACACCCCGAATTTCAAAATCGAACCAAGCTGCGGCGCCGTCGTGCCGTGCCGGAAAAACACGAAGACACCGCGGCTGGAGCGGGGCCATGGCGGAGGGGCGTGGCACCATCGCACCACACTGGAAGAACCAAGGCCGCGACCATAGGCCACAGCGGAGCTGGGACTGGCGGCCGGGTCCGGGCCGCCGACATCGAAGCAGGGGGACCGGCCAACGCCGGTCCCGTGGTGCAGCAGCCCAGCCGGCCGGAGCGGGCCTGACAGTCATGGGAAGAGTCGGGGTTTACAACCCCTGGCTGGACAGCATGAGCGACCCCCGCATGGCTCCGCCATTACAAACAAGTGGGGGCAGCCCCCCCCCCCTCCCCCCCCACACCTCTGTCCGCTCGGCCGAAACGGCCGAGCCACCTGGATGGTGCCAGCGCGTTGGACCAGCTGCCCAAGGCGGACCGCCATGCCGGGATGGGCCCCGCTAGCCGGTTCGGGCCGACCCTTAGGGTATCGGGCCTAGTCGGACTGGGCCCAAACCCCCTAATACCGGACCTCTCACGGTCTTTTGCCCATAACATTGGTTGCGGACCTCCGATCGATGCATCATCAGCTGCAATGCGATCCTTGGATTGATACGGTATTTTCGGTATATTACACTCAGGTTTTCGATGAACATTAGGTTTGGCCGATTTGGTTCGTATAGGAAACCAACCGGGCCCTCGGAACGGAAACGCTTATAACATGAGCTTCGGATGTCCGATTGACGTGTCATCGACTTTGTTAGATTCCTCTTAGTGAGACAGACCTTTTTTCTTACTCCGCTCGAGGTTTGGACACAGGTGGAATACAGTCGGGTTGGTTTTGACTTAAAAACCTACGGGGCCCCTGGGACAAAAAAGCCAATAACTCTCAGACTGGGCGTCCGATTGACGCGCCGTCTGTGACGTTGAGTTGTTGTTGATGATACGGAACATTTGGATACATCAACTCCGGACTATCTTTCAGTTTATGTATCAGCCACTTGGCTCGTGGAGAGGACCCTCCCGAACGAGCATGTTGTGTGTGGGAAACTAGAGCTAGCTGCGACGGGGACGACATTGATGACTATGAAAAAATACTCTGTGGATTCGACGGCGATGACTACAACACTAATCGATCCTACGTGGATCAGTGCTACCGATTCTGTGTGGGTCAGATCATGTGTGGGTCAGTGCTCAGCGGTCCTGTGTGGGCCAGCGCCTACAGATCCTGTGTGGGTCCGATCCTGTGTGGGTCATTACGGGGGTTAGTTACCTATCGATCATGTGTGGGTCAGATCCTTTGTGGGTCATTGTGGTGGTTAGATACCTATCGATCCTGTGTGGGTCAGATCCTTTTTGGGTCATTTCGGGGGTTAGTACCTATTGATCCATTGTATGTCTGATGGCTTAGATGAATTAGTGGCTATATCTGATCATCTCTATCGTCATACGAAGAAGTATACCTATGTGAGCTGTATCTTGACTTTCAATCCTTATCATCAATATGATTGACTTGATATCCTGTGTAGATTACGTTATGATTTCCTGTGTGGATTGGGTTGTGGTTTCCTGTGTGGACTCGGTTGTACTTGAGCTCGGATGTTGGAGCTGAACGAGAATTGATGACTTAGGCATATGTATGGGCATATAAATAAGTAATGTCGGATGTTATTTCGTGATTGTATCTTTCCTTTTTGGATTATCCTTGTGAATTCTAGGAGACCTTCAGGGGTTTCGGGGTCCCTACTGAGTAGCTTATACTCACATTTTCACGGGCTATGCCCGCACTATGTTGTGTTGGTTGCAGACGACGGATAGCACTGATCGTGGTTGAGGCTTGCGGAATAGTTCAGTACCTGGAGGTGGACTACTGGGCGGGACGTACTCGGAGCGGACGGCTGGACCCGAGGAGCTATAGAGGCTATCTGTACCCACCCTTCAGGTGGGACTTCCAGTGGACGGGTCAAGGATGCGGCTTTAATTTTCATTTGTTGTACTTTCTTTTCAGTTGTACTTTTCATTCAGTTTGGGTTTGTATTCTGGCCCACTTACTTTTTCACACTTGCTGTTGTACCCAGTTTTTAATTTTTGTTTACTTCTGCTTGCTTTCTCTATGGTGATTGTTTACTTTACAAAGGCAATTCCTTCTCTTTTTACTGGGAATTACGCCTTGGTGCTAGTCGCCAGCCCCTGGCCTATGGAAGGCGGGCTTGGGGTAGTCACAACACGGGCCGCGAGGACAGGTCGTGACATGTATACCCAAGATTACTTCTATTACAAGGTTTAGGGTCTGGTCACTGTATTCCCAAGGGTCGCTCCCTATGTCAAGTCCTCTAGTTCACAGCTGGTAGTAAGTTTCACCATCTTCCTCTTCATTAACTCCTTGCTCTTGGAAAAGATTCAAACACAGTTTATGGACATATAGGTCCCTCCATTTTCATGAATTCACATATCCTCAATTGTAGATGTATTAACTATTGATGATTTACTATCATCCAACCAACGAATACCTCTTTACAAAATATTTATTGGGAAACATCTTCTAAACAACTTTCGTGATTTTCAATGCCTTTGTGAAGATCATCTTTTATGAAGCTCAAATACACATCATGAAGCTCTTACCTTCACCAATATTACATAGCCTACGTGACACAACCAGATTTCTCAAAGCTCAACTAGACTTCGTGATGTCCCTTCTATTCACGAAGCATAATTATACTTTACAGATTTCCCTACTTCTGTGAGGCTTAAAGAATTCGGTTGGATTTTATAGCTTTCACGAAATTCTTCTCATACCACCTTATTGATCTTCCCTTCATAAACCACATTCGCTATTCCAGAGCCATCATATTTTAGTTGTGTCTCACTATATTTATGAGGGGGTTAGAGTCCTATTTATAAGAGTCCCACCGATTCTGAAATCTTCCTGACCACATCATTTCAATTTCAAGAAGCTCGTTCGTTTCCTTCATGGTGATCTCCTTTTTTGCGAAGCTCTATATAAATATTTCATTAAGGATGCTTATTTTAATCATGGATAATTCTATAAAAAATCTATGCAGCATTTAAAACTGTTCTAGATCAATGATGTTCCATTCATGATGCTTCTCACCTACACCATTCATGATTCTTGTCGTAATCACATAACACATCATCAAAATTCATTAATCCTTCATGGAGAAAAAATATTGATGCCCATATTCATGGAATTTATGCCTTTATATATTGTTACAATGTAACGCCCTGACCCCAGTTAACCAGAGTCGGTGCATTATTACATAACATTGGCATGATTACAATGAAATCATGTCTCGAAAGACCAACCAATTTAGTATTATTGGAAACAATATCCATACATATGATCTGATTTATAGCTTGAAGAGAAATACAAAAATAATATATTTCATTAGAAGTATCAAAGCCACCTAGATTATGCCTGAAGTTCACTCATAACTAACTTCTTCAAATCCTAGGAAAATGAAATATAAGAAAGGGGTGAACTCAAATGCTCAGTAAGAGTAAGTAATACAGCGGAAAATGACATAAATATTAAGCATGGTAAATAATTGAAAACCACATGCCTTTACCAATAATAAACATCAATAATTTTATGGAATGATTATGAGATGAGTAAATAATTCCATAATAAAGTATAATCATGGTTATTCTACTAGTCTAATGACCACATGAACCATCAATATTATTTCCATAATGAGGGAATGTATAATACCAGACATTCTAAAATATTTTGTCAAGGCCTCGGCTAAGACGTCTAAAAACGATTAAGGCCTTGGCCAAAACTATAAATCAAATTGGGAAAGGGCCTCGGACAATTCCACATCTATTTGTCTCATGAGACATACCGATGCATCGAGGAGCTATAGCGGGCTCCACCCGTCACTTACCAAGTCCAATACATTCCTCATATGAAAAGGTTTAAACATATCATAAGCATTCGTATTAAAACTAGCATATGAAATTTCAATACTTTAACCATAAGAAATGAATGGTATAAAAATAGCACATCCACAGTCAAACATATCACAAAAACTTCAATACAATAAGGATGTTTTCTATCATAATAAATCAACTTCAAGTAAACATAAAATACATCAAAGGATGTTGACATATATGAAATGAAAACCTTTTTTAGAGACATATCTCTTTATATTTTGAAATAATTTAAGAGTCACATAAAGAAAAAATTTATTTTGAAAATATTCTTATAAGATTGTAAGGGAAGCTTCGACGATGTTATAATGGTTGAAAATAGCCTCTCCCGCCGTATATGTTAAAAAAAATACATTCTTACATTAATTTTTTCAAAAAGGTTAAAAAGGACCTTGTTTGAAAAATGATGGAATGATTCCTTTATAAACTTATTATAAAAATTCAAAAAAGGGTATAAATGACTTTAACCCATATTCTATAAAATAGTAAGAATGTCTTGAAATACATTGTTAAGAAACATTGATGTGGATGTTAAAGAGGTCCCAGTAGATAATTACGTATAAACAACCTCGGATAATGAAGAAATTGTGAAATAAACCCTTACCTTGTACTTTTCCTTGGTTTATGGTATGTTAACCTCTTGTATAATGGTGAAATAATTGTTATTGAATTATATAATAATCATATATATTAATATGATATCATATATGATCTTTTAACATCACTTTGTTAATAAAATCTTAGTATTATCGTCATTTTGGGTGTTAACTTACTCGTTTTCTTTTATATAATCCTTTTTGGTTATGGATAGGTTGTATCATACTCATATCCATAATGATATTATGTTATTATATATTATTTTTAATCATCCAATAAAATTTAGTCTTTAATGGATACGATGGGGAATGAATCTCATCACGTTCGTGGAGACGGTAATCCGTACGTACACACGAACGACAATATCATTCTTTTGATATTAAAATAATATATAATTGGATGGTATATCATATAGAAAGAATCATTATCATGTTATATTTATTATTTACATCATTTATATATCATTATTATACCAGTCTAAATAATAGTATATTGAATAATAATTACCCCACAACGTGGAGACGGTAGGGTGTACGTACGCACGTATGGTGACATGTCATTCAAGGGATGGATAGAATAATGAATTTGTTTGTTACATAATTATAATAACATCATAGTATATATAAGGTACTGGGGATTTTATTTTAGAATAGAAATAACAAGGAATGAAGAAGTTGAAGAATAAAGGAACATTAAAGAGGGTGGTGAAGACGTTAACTCTTCTTCGGGTTCTTCCTTTTGATTTGATCAAAAGGGCTACATAGGTTGGGTTTATGATCAAACTAAGGCCTCTAGGATTAAGTGAGGGATTTTTGGAGGATATTTTGGCTGGGTTTGGGCGATCCAAATTTATTTTAAGGCTTTAATTAATGAGAAATTGGAGTACCCTTTTATAAGAGGATTGAGGGGCTCTTTAGGAAAAACATAAACTATTATTTTATAATAAAATAATATTCAGTTTCTAATGTATCCAAAGTTGATTATTAAATTTCTAAGGTGGGGATGGGCCGAAATAATTTCAACCAATCGATTTTAGACAGGTTTGGGTCATTATATTAACCTTATCTTTTAGTTTTAACTCTTGGTTAATTAGTTTAAAACTTACCATGTCACATTGAATTTTTATAATATATAGTTAATAAACATACTATATACACTAAAGAGATCACTATGTGGTCCATTAATGATACACCAATAATTATATAAGTCCTTTGGCCGAACCATATATTTTTAGGAATAGAATATAAATTAATAATATAATATTTGTTTTAAAAACTCATTTATGTCAATTTTGACACTACTCAATAATTGATTTTTGTTAAGGTCTTAACAACTTGATTAATTCTAAAAAAATAATTTAAGAAATCATAACATGTATTATAAACCAATAAAATTCATGTATATCATCAAAACATTCAAATTATATTTATTTTAACATTTATAATACCAATTATTTGATTCTTTCATTAATAAGGAAAATACTGCATCATTATTGTGTCATATATATTTTTACTTTTTCAATGTCTAAAAATTATAAATAAATTATAATTATGTTGGAAATCATTTTATATTTCTAATTAATATTTATAATTGAAAATATAACATATATAACCCTATGTAAAAATTTCTTTTCTAAAAGATATAAGCTTATGTCATTTTTGTATTTACTTAAACTTATTTAATATAAAGTGTCTCTATCACCTAAAAGTGGCTCCATGGGGTCCCAAAATCGACCCAAATATTACCATGGTCGGACATGTATCCAACAAAAAGGTTAGGACAAATTTTAGGGTAATTTTTTATTATTATAATATTATTTGTTTACCCTTATTTACCGGATTTACCATTTAACCAAGGTAAATAAAATATTCACCGAAATAATTATTCAAAATGTCTAAAAATGAAAGTTACCTATTTACACAATTTAGACATCCTGATTCCAAATATGGAATCCATGTTTCCAAATTCAAAACATATAAGTGGAATAAATTAATTTAAAATTAATTCCCACTGTAAAAACAAAAAGCGTGTTTTTAAGATATAATAATTATCATAAGATCCACATTTGTTTATGTCCGGCTTAATTGTAAAATTATTTACAATAGCCAAAATTGTATTAAATGGTAAAAATATATTCTAAATATACTTTAAAACAACTCAAATTAATAATTTATCACTATTAATTATTTTGATTAAAAAAGTTGTTTTTAATTAAAATTTAGTAATATTCACTATTCATCAAAATATAAACGTTATCCAAAAAGTACCAAAATTTCACCCTATGATAATTTCGATATTCCTAATCCAAAAATAAAGTCCATTTTGAGAGATAAAATTTATAAAATTTCAAAAAGTAGTTATTACTATTCATAACAGCAAGTTTGATTGGTTGTGGTGTGTGTTAGAACACGAAGTTGCGTATAACACACACTGTTGTATTATTCAAAGAGAAGCGTACCATAAAACATTGGGGTTTTATATTCTCCCATCCATAAAATAATTTCATCCTCAAAATTTCTAGAATATTACTGCATAATAAACTCGGGTGATTCTTCTTTATAAGTTTCGGGTTCCCACGTTGCCTCTTCCAACTTGTGGTTTCTCCATAAAAACATTTACCAGACGAGTCGTTCGGATTCTCAGAACTTGTTCTCTCGTTTCAAGAATCCTGATGGGATATTCTCAATATGACAGATAGGGTTCCAGTTATAATTCCACATAGGTGAGTACATGTGTTGGTTCAGTCATGTATTTTCTCAATAGTGATACGTGGAACACATCATGAACTTTGGAGAGACGTGGCGGCATCGCCAAATGGTAAGCTAAAACCCCAATTTGTTATAGAATTTCAAAATGTCTGATGTACCTGGGACTCAATTTACCTTTCTTACCGAAATGTATGACTCCCTTCCATGGATATACCTTCAATAAAACATGATCTCCTACATGAAATTCCTAAACCTTACTTTGATTATCGACATAGCTCTTCTACCTACTTTGAGCTGCTTTGATGTGGTTTTGGATTACCTTTACCTTTTCCATAATTTCCTCCACTAGTACCAGGCCAACAAGTTTTCTTTCACCAACATCATCAACATCTCTTTCCGTACAATGCTTCATATGGTGCCATCCGAATACTTGAATGGAAGCTATTGCTATAGGAAAATTCTACAAGAGGTAAAGATTGATCCCACATAATCTGAAAGTCAAGTGAGTATGATCTCAACATGTCTTCTATGGTTTTAATAGTTTGTTCTGATTGTCCATTAGTTTGAGGGTGGTAGGTAGTGCCCAAACGAAGATCAGTATCCAAGGCCTTCTGAAGAATATTCTAGAATCTTGAATTAAACGGGGATCAAGATCATAAACAATCAATAGGTGTACTCCATGAAGTCTCACAACTACATTAATATATATAATTTCTAGACATTGAAGTGGTAAATCCTCCCTTATTGCAAGAAAATGTGCTGACTTGGTAAGACGATCAACAATGACCCATATTGCATCGTTCCTTCAAGGAGTCTTTTGTAGTCCCATGAAAAATTCCATCGTAATACTATCCCATTTCCACTCTGGCATGGGAAGAGGTTGCATGACTCCTCTAGGCTATTTCCTTCCAACTTTCACTTGTCGAAAAACCATACATCTTGACACAAAATCAGAATTCTCCCTCTCCATGATGTCCCACCAAAAATGTTCCTTCAAATCTCTATACATTTTGGTGCTCCCAAGTGTATAGAGAAATCGGAACTATGAGCATCGTCTAATAATTCCTTTTTTAAATCAGGTATATCGGAACACAAAGTCTCCCCCCAAATTTCAAAATTCCATCTTCATACACAAAGTCACTCAATATTCCGTCATTCACATATTTAATCATCTTTTTAAACTCTTCATCATCGGCCTGAAAACTCTTTATCCTTTCTAGTAAAGATGGTTTGGCAACCATTTGAAAATTTTTTGATGTTTCACCTTCCATGGTGATTCCCATATCCATCTTGATAAGATCCACGAAAATAGGATCCCTTTCCACTCTCATCATGTTCAAAACTCCATGATCTTTTCTACTGAAAGCATCTTCCCCCTTATTTATGACAACCCTGATTTTATTACAAACTTAAACATGATTTATTAGATAAAAAATCACTTGATACAACAATGTTGATCGAGAGTTTTACTGTCATTGGGGCTTAGGACAATTACATAAAAACTTGAAACATGAAATAAAACATCTTTATTGAAAAATTTCCTTTACATGACCACTACATTCCCTCGTACTTAGCACTGCATGGGATAACCTGAGGACATGCATAAGAAAAGTGTGAGCTATAAATCCCAGTAAGGGAGTACAAATGGAATAAAATGAGGAGTACAATACATGTTAAAAAATAGGAATATCAATAGAGCATAAAAGAAAAATGAACATAAAGGCATGATAACGCCTGATAATCATAACATGGAAATGTGGCAACAACACAATCATGGAATTAGCCTGAGCCAAGGCTCATTGCACAGGGAGCATGAGTAAATCCTCATTTCACATAAAGCACGAGTAAACCCTCATTGCACTTGAATTAGCATGACTCAATAGTCATTGCACATGACGTATCATGATACTATACTTTACCCAATGCATTGGAGTGCTATAATGGTGCACCCTTCTTAAACATTTCATTTCTTGCATAAGTGTGCCACATGGAAAATAAAACATGGATTCATAAAAAATAATCATTTATTCCATGATAAAGGAATGTGGAATTCATACATGAATCATTATAATCAGTATGTAAATGTGCATAAAGGTGAATACCCTTGATGGAGAAATGGGAATGGTATTCACTACACAATGGCATTGGCTTAGAAAATCGGTGCGATTTCAGCATCGTAATGACGTGACATAAGAATTCACAAAAACGGTTGATGAGAGAGAAAGGGGTTACTAATCATATTTAAATTTAATGGACAGTAATGAGGTCATATAGATACATGTCCCAACAATTGCAATGGAATTTAGATTCATGATTCAAAAGTATTGCTTGAATGTAAATGAGGAGAGAGAAGTTTCTTTCAGAATTTCGGCATAGTAACGGGTGTACATGGGGGGCATTTAATAAGAGAGAAAGGGGTCTACCATCATTCAAACATAAAGAGGGATGTATGAGGGAGGTGTGAAACCATACCCCAACATTCATAATTGAAATTTAAAAGGAAAAACAACTTAATGAAAATTAGAAAAAAAGTGAATGGAAGAAAAAACCCTTACTTGGAAGTGTGCTTCCAAATGCTAGAGAGAGGCTTGTGAGAGGCTTATTGGGATCTTGGGTAAACATAGAAGGACTCTAAAGAGAGTAGGGCAGAGGTTGTAAGAACTCCAAGGGCTTTTAGTGATGAGGAAGTGGGAGCTTGGGTGGGTTTATATAGGAAAGGTGAGGGAATTCTTTATTATTTAGGTTTGGGTCCCCTTACATTAAATTAATCCAAACCACAAACCATCCCACGGGTTTTGCCCATGGTTTTTGGAAGATGGAAGAGGAAAACAATATTTTATAAGGCCAAAGTCCGAAATTATTAACATATTATGGTTTATTATGTGGAGGTGAGTCACACTCCCATGGAAATTAATTTAAAAAGGCAAGGTGTTGAATAAGTCTTGAGGGGTCCATTAATGCTTTGAAAAGTAAGTCAAACAAACCAAAAATCACATTATTTTAATGGTAAAACATATATTGGACGAACACAAATATTATAGTATTTTATTACATCACTATTGGGTCATTATGATGTCATAAAACACATTATATATTTAAACGGTATTTAATTTTTACCCAAAAATTTGACTATCTCAGAAAATTATGAAAAATTAACCGTTGGATAATTTCGACGTCCTGATTTCATAAATAACATTTATTTTATCTAAATAATTTTTTAAATATGTTAATTTTCACTTTGAAAATAAAAACTGTCATTTTTCGAAAATTCACGGGTTCTGACAGAAATGGCATTCAAACCTTAATAAAAATTTTAATTGCATTCATAAAATTATAAGATCATTTATATTTAATAAAAATTAATTTAATAATAATATTATTATTTTATTAAATTATTATTTAATTCAAAAATATAGTAATGTAATAAAATAGATTTCTTAATTAAATAATAACTAAAAACAGCATTTGTACTTTTAAAAATATTTACAATGTATAAAAAATGACTAGAAATTATATTCATTATTATATAAAAAAGGATGTACATGAAGACAGTACTACTTATTTGTTACATAACACCCTAAAACAGCCACATAAGACCTAAGGGTAAGGTGTGTGATGGTGACAGACTCTTGGGGTGGCTCAGATAACATCACTCAAGTGGTAATTTCAATCAACTTCCACTTTTCCCATAGATGGTCACGTTCGAGCTTGACATGATGAATCTCAGCTTGGGATTGGTCAAGGGTGAAGCCCAAAGACGCCACCTCTTTTTTGAGCTCCATCAAATGGGCTTCATATGGGGTAATTCTACTGGATGAGGCCATCACTTCCTTTGTCTGAGTAAATTGGATTTGTTAAAGTCCTATATTTATACTAATCATGTGATCACTATTCAACAGCTATATTAGCAACGGTCAAAATTCATAACATAAAACCAATTAAGTTGAAATTTTATATAAACATAAAGAGAAATTTAATCAGATCAAGATGTATTTACATTAATGAAACATTGGGTCATTACAATATTCCCCCCTTAAGAAATTTAGCCCTAAAAATTTTCCTTTTCCCACACTAAAACAAATGTGGGTAACTCAGCTTCATCATTTCCTCTGATTCCCAAGTTGCTTCTTCAAACTTGTGGTTTCTCCACAACAACTTGATGATGGGCATTGTATTATTTCATAGTACTTTTTCTCTACGATCTAATATCTTTACTAGTTGCTCCTCATAAGAAAGATCATCTTCCAATTGTACCACCTCAGAATAGAGTACATGTTAAGGGTCCGGTATGTACTTCCTTAAGAGGGATACATGAAATATATCATGTTATTTGGCCATGGAAGGTGGATGTGCTAGTCTATAGGCCACAGCCCCGACACGATCAAGAATCTCGAAGGGGCCGATGTAACTAGGACTTAACTTCCCTTTCCTTCCAAACCTCATGACCTTCTTCCACGGAGATATGCGTAGAAACACCATGTCTCCAAATTTAAACTCAAGGTCTCGTCGACGATTATCTGCATAACTCTTCTGTCGACTCTGGTCTACCTTGATATGCTGTTGAATGGTTTTCACCTTCTCCGCCATTTCTTCGACCATTTCTCATCCAAGAAGCTTACATTCACCGACATCATCCCAACATGCTGGTGTTCCGCACCTTTTCCCATACAGGGCTTCATATGGTGCCATTTGGATGCTCGAGTGGAAACTGTTATTTTAAGAGAACACAACCAGAGGAAGATGTTGATCTCATCCTCCTTTAAAGTAAATTGAGCACGCACTCAACATATCATCAAGTGTTTTAATAGCCTGCTCGGATTTGCCATCAGTTTGAGGATGATAGGCCTTATTGAAGTTCAATTTAGTATTCAGAGCATGATGAACACTCCTTTAAAACATAGAGGTGAATCTTGGATCTCGGTCAGACATAATAGATAGTGGTACTCCATGCAACCTTACCACTTCCCTTATATATATCTATGCTAGTTGATCCAAATAGAAATCCTCTCGAATGGAAATGAAGTGTGCAGTCTTTGTAAGATGATCCACAACAACCTAGATTTCATTATTTCCTTTGGATGCCCTTGGAAGTCCGGTGAAAAAGTCCATGGTGATGTTCTCCCATTTCCATTCTGGTATGGGCAATGGTTGCATCATTCCCTTAGACTTCTGCCTTGCTGCCTTCACTTGCTGACACACCTGGCACGTTGATGTATATTCAGTGATCTCCTTATTCATGTTATCCCACCAAATGTTTTCTTGGAGATCTAGATACATATTTGTGCTCCCTGGGTGAATAGAGAAATTTGAACTATGTGCATCATCCAAAATTTCCTTCTTCAGCCCAGGTTTGGATGGAACACATAGTCTTTCCCCAAACCGCACAATTCCTTCTTCATTAACATTAAACTCTGCGGATTTCACTTTTTTGATATCTTCTACCTTTTCCTGAATTCCCACATCATCCTTTTGAGCATCCTTTAACCTTTGGAAAAGATACGGTTGAGAAATCATTTGTGAAAGGATTGATGTTGTTCCCTTCTCTATGATTCCCATGTCCACCTTTATCAAGTCTAAGAAAATTGGATCCTTCTCAATTCTCATCATTGATAGAATTTCTGGGTCCTTTCTACTTAGGTCTTCTTGCACCTTGTTCACTTTCCCAGGGTGGTAATGTTTTGAACATTCATAATCCTTGATGAGCTCTATACATCTTCTCTGGCGCATATTAATCTATTTCTGTGTGAATATATATTTAAGACTCTTCTGGTCAGTATATATCTCACATTTCTCTCCATAGAGATAATGCTGCCAGATTTTCAAGGCAAAGATCACCGTCGCCAACTCCAGATCAAGCGTTAGATAGTTTCACTCATGGATTTTCAACTGCCTTGAGGCATATGATATAACTTTATCATTCTGCATCAACACACAGCCTATTCCCTTCTTTGAAGCATCACTGAAAACAACAAAATGTTCCCCAGTTGTGGGTAAAGTTATCATGGGCGCAGTGATAAGCCTCGTTGTCAACTCCTTGAAGCTTTCTTCGCATTCATCACTCCAAGAAAACATTACTCCATTTCGAGTTAGTTTGGTATGATGGTTGGACAATCGTGAGAAATTTCTCACAAATCATCGATAATATCCAGCTAATCCCAAGAAGCTATGGATATCCGTTACCGATGTTGGCCTTGGCCATCCCTCAATTGCATCTGTTTTTGAGGGATCCACAGATATCTCATTTCTTGTGATGATATGGCCCAAGAATGAGACCTCCTTCAACCAGAACTCACACTTTCTGTACTTTTCATAGAGATTCTCCTTGGGAAAAGTCTCTAGTACAGTTTTTAAATCCTCCTCATGATCCTCCTTGGTTTTTGAGTAAATTAGAATACCATCTATAAAGACTACCACAAATTTGTCATGGTAATCTCTAAAGACTCTATTCATCAGGTCCATGAATATTTCTAGATAATTGGTGAGTTCTAAAGGAATTACTATGAATTCATAGTGCCCGTATCTTGTTTGAAAAGTAGTCTTGGGGACATCTTCCTTCTTCACCCATACTTGATAATATCCCTACCGCAAATCCACCTTGGAGAAGTATTATGCTCCACGCAGCTGATCAAACAAGTCATCGATTCTTGGGAGAGGATACTTGTTCTTTATCGTGATTTTGTTAAGTTCACGATAATCGATGCAAAGCCGCATTGACCCATCCTTCTTCTTGACGAAGAGGACTAGTGCACTCCATGGTGAAGCACTTGGGCATATAAACCCTTTATCCAGTTTCTCTTGTAGTTATTTCTTCATCTCTTCAAGATCAAAAACATCCATTCTATATGGATTCTTTGATATTGGTATCACCCCAGGTATAAGTTCAATTGAGAACTCAACATCTCTTCTAGGAGGAAGACCAGGAAGTTCCTTGGGAAACACTTCAGCGAATTCCCTTACAATAGGAATTTCTTCAAGGATGGTTTCTTCCTTGGACTCAATCTTCTGAGCTAGATACGCGTGCTCAAAAGGTAGTAATATCCATTCTTGAGATTATGGATCTAAAGGAGATTCATCTTCCTCCTTACGCTTGTAAATAATCGGGGGTCGATTCTCCTTATGGAGTGTGATTTCCCTCTCCCGACAATTTATGTTGGCTCTATATAAGGAAGGCCAATCCATGCCAAGAATTGCATCATACTCCACTAGAGGGAGTATGATGAGGTTCACTAGGAAATACAATCCACGGACTATAATAGGGGAGGACTTATATTCAAGGGATGCAATGATTTCCCCATTTTCCGTACTCACCGATATCTTTACTTCCATGATTTGTGGTGGTGTTGGGATTATTCTCCTAAACTTTCGAGATATAAAAGAATGCGTAGAACCAGAATCAAAAATTATGTTCGCTATTCTTGAATGAATAACTAGCGTACCTGTCACCACTTCGTTGTTGGGGTTCAATTTGGCAGAACTGATGGAAAAAGATCTTTCTTACTGCCTTGGAGGTTATTGGTTGTCTCCAAAAACCCTTGTATTAGGGCACTGATTTTCAAAATGACCTGGTTCTTTGAATTTGTAGCATTGAACAATGCGTTGAGGTTCGAACGTAGTGTTCCTCTCCTCTGTCACATCCGCAGGTCTTTCTTTCCAACAGTTAACAGCTAGGTGCCCTTCTCTTCCACACCTGAAGCATTTTCTCGTCCCCTTAAGGAAATTTCCAGGGTGCTTCTTTCCGAAATTTTAGAAAGTGGGATTCTGGATCTTCTTAGCACCATTGTATTTATCCATCGGACCACCAGCATTGAAGTCAAACTTACACTTCTAGTCCCCATGATACCCCTTGTGATTCCCCAATCTCCATTTCGGCCTTGAGGGCACATCGGACAATTTCCTTATAGCTGTCGAAGTCACAGATCGCTAATTCTTTCCGCAAGCTAGGCTTCAGCCCACCAAAGAAGCGGTCAACCTTGCATTTGGGGGTAACAACAAAGCCGGAAGTGTATCGTGCAAACCTTGTGATGTTTTCCTCGTACGCTCCAACAGATTCTTCATCTTTTTTCTTGAGGGAAAGGAAGTCCCTC
Source organism: Viscum album (assembly GCA_963277665.1). Classification (NCBI taxonomy): domain Eukaryota; kingdom Viridiplantae; phylum Streptophyta; class Magnoliopsida; order Santalales; family Viscaceae; genus Viscum; species Viscum album. Next base: position 1,850,990,679 of record OY728150.1, read on the forward strand.
TCCATCTTAATCCTGAGGGTGCGCGGAAAATATTTATCAAAAAACATATTTCAGAAATCCTTCAATTCCAACACCTCGATCTCCTTGTCGGTCTTCATATTTTTGTTCAAAGTCCACCATTTACCTGCTTCACCCTCCATATGATAATCCATTGGGAGAATCTTCTATTATTCAGAATATTGGAGGATGGAGAATATCTTTTCAATGGAGTTGATCCAATGTTCATCGATCATGGGATCGGATGATCCACTAAAAGATGGAGGACTTTGTCTCATGAAGCTCCCGATAATGGCTTGTTCTTTCTCTGGGGGGGGGGGGGTTGAAGATTCTTCTTGACCCATGTTTCTATTCAAAACTTGAGTTAGCTGAGAGTGAAGCATGACAAAGTTCGCGATTCCTGCTCCCATTGGATTGGGCATCTCATTAGTACAGTCATCACACTGATCTTCACAATGGTTGTTAGCTCGAGTCCTCCTCTTACCGGCCATTGGCTGAAATAAAAGGAAAGTTAGGGGTAACACATAAAGGGAAATACAAAGACAAATGTTGAGGACTTATAAATAAACTTTTATTTCCTTACTCAAGAGTCTATATGCTTCAATATAGGCTTTCCATGACCTACTTTCTAACATATATTCGTAGGGGCATTTTTTAATTCCCTTAATAAGGGTTCACACTATGATTTTGAATTTATCAAAACATATCCCCCGGGAGTGTCATATCCAAGAGTGCATCAAGGCCCATTGTCGTGCACCAGTTCCAATTCGAGTCTAGCTCAAAGCGGTGTTTTTGGGTTTTACCCCTAAGATCCATCTGTTCCAGAGCCACCTCTACCAGCTCCTATCCAGACAGGGATTTATTTGTTTGATAAACCACTTACTCAGTACTTACCAAAACATAGGGCTGTTTTTATTATACATAGTCTTGTATCAAAGGATTTACTAGGGTTTCCTAATAAAGAAAATAACTAAACCTATCCTCTGATACCAACTATAACAACCCTAATTTTATTACAAACTTAAACATGATTTATTACATAAAACATCACTTGATACAAAAAAGAAGATCAAGAGGTTTAGTGTATTTGGGGCTTAGGACCATTACATAAATATTTGAAACATGAAATAAAACATCTTTATTGAAAACTTCCATTACATGGCCACTATATTCCCTCGTACTTAGCATTTCATGGGATAACCTGAGGACATGCATAAGAAAAGGGTGAGCTATAATGCCCAGTAAGGAAGTACAGATGGAATAACATGAGGAGTAGAATACATGTTAGACAATAGGCATATCAATATAGCATAAATGAAACATGAACATAAAGGCATGATAACACATGATAATCATAACATGGAAATGTGGCAACAACACTTATCATGGAATTTTCATGAGCCAAGGATCATTGCACATGGAGCATGAGTAAATCCTTATTGCACATAAAGCATGAGTAAACCCTCGTTGTACTTGATGTAGAATGAGCCAACACTCATTGAAAATGACGTATCATGATACTATACTTTACCCAATGCATTAGAGCGCTATAAGGGTGCACCCTTCTTAAACATTTCATTTCATGCATAAGTGTGCCACATGGATCGTAAAACATTGATTCATAAAACATAATCATTTATTACACGATAAAGGAATGCAGACTTAATACATGAAACATTATAATCAATAATTAAATGTCCATACAGTTGAATACCCTTGATGGAGAAATGGGCATGGTATTCACTACCCAATGGCATTGGCTTAGAAAATTGGTGTGATTTCGGCAGCGTAACGACGAGATATAAAAATTCATAAAAATGCTTGATGAGAGAGAAAGGGGTAACTAATCATATTTACATTTAATATACATTAAGTAGGTCATATATATATATATTTCCAAACAATTGTAATGTAATTTAGATTCATGATACAAAAGTATTGCTTGAATGTAAATGAGGAGAGTGAAGTTCCTTTTGGAATTTCGGCATAGTAACAGGTGTACATGGGGGGAATTTAATGAAATATAAAGGTGTATCCCACCATTAAAACATATAGAGGGAAGTATTAGGGATGTGTGAAACCATACCCCAACATTCAAAATTGAAATTAAAAGGTCAAAACAACTTAATGAAAATTGGACCAAAAATAGAAAGGAAGAAAAAACCATTACTTGGAAGTGTGCTTCCAAATGATATAGAGAGGCTTTTGAGAGGCTTCTTGGGAGCTTGGGGCACCTTGGGAGGATTATAGAGAGATTAGGGCAGATATTGGGTGAACTCCAAGGGCATTCAGTGAGGAGGAAGGGGGAGCTTGGGTGGTTTATATAGGAAAGGTGATGGAATTCTTTATTATTTAGGTTTGGGTCCCCTTACATTAAATTAATCCAAACCACAAACCATCCCATGGTTTTTGCCCATGTTTTTTGGCAAAGGGAAGAAGAAAAGAATATTTTATAAGGCCAAAGTCCGAACTTAATAAAATATTAGGGTTTCTTATGTGGAGGTGAGTCACACTCCCATGGAAATTAATTTAAAAAGGCAAGGTGTTGAATAAGTATTGAGGGGTCCATTAATGCTTTGAAAAGTAAGTCAAACAAACCCAAAATCACAGTATTTTAATGGTAAAACATATATTTTCAGAAAATAAAGATTATAGTATTTTATTTCATCACTATTGGGTCATTATGATGTAATAGAACACATTATATATTTAAACGGTATTTAATTTTTACCAAAAAATTTGACTGTCTTAGAAAATTATGAAAAATTCACCGTTGGATAATTTCAATGCCCTGATTCCGGAAATAACATTTATTTTATCTATATAATTTTTTAAATATGTTAATTTTCTCTTTTAAAATAAAAACCGACATTTATTGAAAATTTACGGGTTCTGACATACATGGATTTCAAACCTTAATAAAAACATTAATTGCATTCATAAAATTATAAGATCATTTATATATAATAAAAATTAATTTAATAATAATATTATTATATTATTAAAATATTATTTAATTCAAAAATTCCTTAATTTAATAAAATATAATTCTTAATTAAATAATAACTAAAAACACCATTTGTACTTTAAAAACTATTTACATTGTATAAAAAATGACTTGAATTTTTATTAATTATTATATAAAAATATAATGTACATGAACATAGTACTACTTATTTGTTACATAACCCCTTTAATCAGTCGCATAAGACCTAAGGGTAAGGTGTGCGATGTTGACAGACTTTTGGGGTGGCTCGGATAACATTGCTCATGTGGTAATTTCTATCAACTTCCACTTTTCATGTAGATGGTCACGTTCGAGCTTGACATGATAAAGCTCATCTTGGGCTTGGTCAAGGGTGAAGTGCAAAGACACCACCTCTTTTCCGACCTCTGAAAAATGGGTTCTGTATGGGGAAATTCTACTAGATGATTCCATCACTTCCTTTGTGTGAGTAAATTGGATTTTGTTAAAGTCCTATGTTTAAACTAATCATCTGATCACTGTTCAACGGGTACATTAGCAACGATCAAAATTAATAACAAAAAAACAAAAAAGTTGACATTTATATAATCATAAAGAGACATTTAATTAGATCAAGAGGGATTTCCATTAATGAAACTATGTGTCGTTACATTATTTGGCTTACCCAGGTGGTATTGTATTGTAAAATCATAATCCTTGAGTAGTTCAAGCCATCTCCTTTGCCTCATGTTGAGTTCTTTCTGTGAGAAAATATACTTCAAAATCTTGGGATCAGTATAAATCTCACATTTTTTACCATAGAGGCAATGTATCCATAACTTCAAAGAAAAGATCACAGCTACTAACTCGAGATCATGAGTAGGATAGATTTTCTCATGAATTTTTAGGTGTCGTGATGCATATGAAATAACCCTATCATTTTGCATAAGGACACAACCATGTCGTTTCTTCGATGTATCACTATAAATAACGAACCCATCATTCACTGATGGTATATTCAATATAGAAGCATTGACTAATATTCTCTTCAGTTCTTCAAAACATTCTTCACACTCTTTTGTTCAAAAAAATTTAACCCCTTTACGTGTGAGCTTTGTTAATGGGTTAGCCAACCGAGAAAAATTCTGGAAGAAACATCGATAATAACCTACCAAACCAATAAAACTGCGTACCTCAGTTATTCTCGTTGGTGCTGGCCATTCTTGGATTTCCTTGGTCATAGAAGGATCAAAGGAAATTCCAACCTTAGAGACAATATGGCCAAGAAAAGAAATCTCCTGAAGCCCGAATTCACACTTGCTAAACTTTCCATATAATTCATGTCTTCTAAGAGTCTTCAGGATAATGCGCAAGTAATTTTCATGATCTTAGTAGCTTGTAGATTATAACAATATATCATCAACAAATACCACCACAACAGTACCGAGATATTCCTTTAAAACTCTATTCATTCGATCCATAAATATAGAGGGTGCATTAGTCAATACAAAAGGAATTAATGTAAACTCATAATGCCCGTACATTGTTCGAAATGTTGTCTTCGGAATGTCTTACATATTTACACACAAATGATGGTATCCAGATCGATGGTCAATCTTTGAAAAGTTTTGAGCTCCATGCAGTTGTCCAAATAAATAATCAATGTGAGGTAGGGGATACTTGTTCTTTATTGTTATAGCATTTATCTCCCTGTAGTCAATGCACAACCTCATAGACCCATCTATATTCTTATCAAAAAAGACAGGGGATCCCCATGGAGAAACACTAGGGCGAATAGATCTCTTATTACTCAATTTCTCTAGTTGTTTCTTTATTTCAACTAATTCCACAGTTTCCATTCTATAAGGGTTCTTCGATATAGGCCTTGATCCATGAATTAAATCATTGGACAACTCAACTTCTCGTTCTAGAGGATGTCTAGGTAAATCATCAGGAAACACATCTACATATTCGTTCACAATAGGTACATCCTCTATTTGAACATTCCTTTAATCACACTCAGTCATTTCATTCTCTTCCTCCCCAATAATTGAATTTAGTTGAGCTACTGGGGGTGGATCTAAATAAGAAGTAGGTGGCGACGATTCTGCCCTAAAGATAAGGTGTTCTTTATCATCATCATCAAGAATTGTAACCTCATCCTTCTTACAATAAATCTTCGCATCATGGTCTGAAATCCAATCTGTACCGAGAATTATATCAATTTCAGTAATTGGTATGACGATGAGATTAGCGGATAAATAACATTTATGTTCTCTAATGGGGATTGATTTACAAAACTTTGGTGCTATGATACTTCCCTTAGGAGTTTTAACTTACACCTACCTTGTTAAATCAAATTTGAAATATCTAATTTTCTTAGAAAACATGGAAGATATTAAACAATGCGATGCTCCAGAATCAAATAATGCATTTTCTAAATTTGAGGAAACCATTAAATTACCTGCCACCACGTCTTTCGGGCCTTCAACCTCAGTATTAGTGATTTCATAAGATTTTCCTTTATCCCTTGGCCTTTTCTGAGGTATGTTTACTTGACGCTTAGAACATTAATTTTCATAATGTCTCATCTCCCTGCAATTGTGGCATTGAATATCAGTAGAATCTTTTTTTCCATTACAATCACCATCTAGATGACCTTTCTGTCCACATTTGTAGCATACTCCTTTTCCTTTTAGTCATGCACTAGGGTGCTTCCTTCCACAATTATCACAGGGGGGAAATTCAATTCTACCCTTCTTCCCCGGTTCATTATTTCCTTTCCCAGAGTGTTCAACAAATCTCTTCTTCTCTTGCTTGGATTTAAAGTCGTAAGACTTAGAGAATTCATTTTCTATCTTGAAAGCACGTGAGACAATATCTTCAAATTATGAGAAGGTTTACAAGACTAATGCTCGACAGAGAAATGGTTTTAACCCATCAAATTAATGATCAATATTACTCCTTGGGTTACGTATATAATCAGTAACATGACCCGCTAACCGTGTAATGTTAGACTCATACATTGCGACATTCTCATCCTCTTTCCACCTCAGACTCAGAAATTGACTTTCCATATCTGCTCGATGGTCTCGAAAAAAGTATTTTTCTAAGAACAGCTATTTGAACTCCCTCCATTCCATATCTGATACTTCATCATCTTCCTTCATGTTTGCTATCAATGACCACCATTGATCAGCATCTCCAGTGAGGTGATAAACTGCCCTGACAACTTTTTCCCTTTCACTACTCCACAAGGCATGGAATATGTTATCTAAGGAATTTATCCATTGCTCAGCTACTAATGGAATTTTACTCCCATTGAATGACGGTGGATGTTGCCTCATGAAGCGATCTAACATTGATCCTCCACGTTATGGATCAGGGTGCTCCATACGGGTAAGGTTATTATCCATAACCTGAGTGAGTTGTCCCAGTATGGGGATTAGTTGTTCAGCACATGTTTCATAACTAGCTCCACTATTAATATCTTTAGCAGGAGGGAAATCCCTACATGGAGTGCGTGCATTGATACAGTTTCCGTTTCTTCCACTATGCGCCATTTCTAAATAATGGCATAAACTAGATTAGTTTATGAATCAAAATACATAATTCCATACTTGTAAAACAGTTATCATAAATTCAACAGTTTATGGACAGAATCCATAATCATAAAAAAAAATCTTTGAGGAAGTATGTACTCATAACACTTCATAATGGTTTGTAAAGAATATGAGAATTATCCTAAAAATATCCCCTGGGAGTGTCATAACCAAGAGTGCAGCAAGGCCCGTTGTTGTGCACCAGTTCCCGTTTGAGTCAAGCTCAAAGCAGTGTTCTCGTGTTTTACCCCTAGGTATATCTGTGCTAGATCCACCTCTACCAAATCATATCCAGACAGGGATGTATTGCTCGGAAAACTCACAAAATCTCTACAATACCAAAATTCTAGGATGTTCTTCTATACTAATCCTCAATGTCTGTCTTAGGGCTATGTTATCTAATCATATTTTTTCTAAATCTAGTTTCCAAGGATCGTACTAAACTTCCTCTTATACCAACTGTAATGCCCTGCCCCTAGTTACCCAGAGTCAGTGCATTATTACATAAAATTGACCTGATTACAAGGAAATCATGTCTCAAAAGACCGATCAGTTTAGTATTATTGGAAACAAGATTCATACATATGATCCACTTTACAGCTTGAAGAGAAATACAACAATAATATATTTCATTAGAAGCATACAAGACTCATAGATAATGCATGCATGTCACTCATAACTAACTTCTTCATATCCTGGAAAAATGAAACATAATAAAGGGGTGAGCTCAAACGATCAGTAAGGGTAAGTAATATAGTGGAAAATGACATGAATATTAAACATGGTAAATAATTGAAAACCACATGACTTTTTGAATAATAAACATGAATAATTTTATGGAAATATTATGAGATGAGTAAATAATTCCATAATAAAACATATTCATGGGTATTCTACTAGTCTAATGACCACATGAACCATCATGATTATTCCCATAATTAGGGAATGTATAATGTCAGACATTCTGAATCATTTTTTCAAGGCCTCAGCCAAGATGTCTAAAAATGATTAAGGCCTCGGCCAAAACCATAAATCAAATTGGGAAAGATCCTCGGCTAATTCCATATCAAGTTGTCTCATGAGACCTACCGATGCATCGAGGAGCTATAGCGGGATCCACCCGTCACTTACTAAGTCCAATACATTCCTTATATGGAAGGTTTTAAACGTATCATAAAAATTCGTTTTAAAACTAGCATATGAAAAGTCAATACTGTAACCATAAGAAATGAATGGTATAAAATTAGCACATACATTGTCAAACATATCACAAAAACATCAATAAAATAATGAAGTTTTGTATCATAATAAATCAACATCAAATAAACATAAAATCCATCAAAGGATGTTGACATAGATGGAATCAAACCCTTTTTTTAGAGACATATCTCTTTATATTTTTAAATCATTTAAGATTCACATAAAGAAAAAAGTTATTTTCAAAAAAATCTTATAAGCTTGTAAGTGAAGCTTTGAAGATGTTATAACGGCAGAAAATAGCTGCACCTGCCGTATAAGTTAGAAAAAGTCTTTCTTACCTTAATTTTGTCAAAAAGGTTTAAAAGGACCTTGTTTGGAAAACAACGGAAAGATTCCATTATAAAATTCTTATAAAAAGTCAAACAATGTTATAAATTACATTAACCCATATTCTGTAAAATAGTAAGAATGTTCTGAAATACATTTTTAAGAAACATGGATGTGGATGATAAAGAGGTCCAAGTAGATAATTACATATAAACAACCTCAGATAATGAAGAGATTGTAAAATAAAACCTTACCTTGTACTTTTACTTGGTTGATTTTAGGTTAAACTAATGTATAATGGTGATATAATTGTTTTTTAATTATACAATAATTATATGTATTAATATGATATCATATATGATCTTTTGACATCTATTTGTTAATAAAATCATAGTATTATCATCATTTTGGGTGTTAACTTACTCGTTTTCTTTTATATAAGATGTGATTGTTATGGATAGGTTGTATCATTATCATATCCATAATGATATTAATTCCTTAAATAATATTTTTAATCATCCAATAAAATTTACTCTTTAATGGATACAATGCGGAATGAATCTCATCGCGTTCGTGGAGACGATAATCTGCAAGTACCCACGAGCGACAATATCATTCTTTTGATATTAAAATATTATATAATTGGATGGTATATCATATAGAAAAAATAATTATCATGTTATATTTATTATTTACATGAATTATACATCATTATTATACTCATCTAAATAAAATTATATTGAATAACAATTACACCACAACGTGGAGACGGTAGACCGTACGTACGAACGTATGGTGACATGTCATTCAAGTGATGAATAAAATAATGAATTTGTTTGTTCCATAATTATAATAACATCAAAGTATATAGAAGGTACTAAGGTTATTATTTTAGAATGGAAATAACAAGGAAAGAAGAAGTTGAACAAGAAAGGAACTTTAAAGAGGGCGGTGAAGACGTTAACTCTTCTTCGGGTTCTTCCTTTTGATTTTCCCAAAAGGGCTCCTTAAGTTGGATTTATGATCAAACTATGTCCTCTAGGATGAAGTTAGGAAAGTTGATAGGATATTCGGGCAGGGTTTGGCCGAGCCAAATGGCTTTGTAGGTGTGAATTAATGAGAAGGGGGAGTGCCCTTTTATAAGAGGGGTGAGGGGCTCTTTAGGAAAAACATAAAGTATTATTTTATAATAAAATCATATTTAGTTTCTAATGGATCCAAAGTGTATTATTCAAAGTATAAGGTGGGGATGGGTCGAAATAATTTCAACCAATAGATTTTAGATAGTTTTGGGTCATTATATTAACCTTAACTTTTAGTTTTAACTCTTGGTCAATCAGTTTAACACTTACCATGGCACATTTTATTTTTATAATATATAGTTAATAAACTTACTAAATACATCCAATAAACAGCCAAGTGGTCCATTAATGATACACCAATAATTATATAAGTCCTTTGGTCAAACCATATATTTTTAGTAATAAAATATAAATTAATAATATAATATTTGTTTGAAAACTCATTTATGTCAATTTTGACACTACTCAATAATTGATTTCTGTTAATGTCTTAACGCACCTTATTAATTCAAAAAAATTTCATTTAAGCAATACTAACATGTCATATTAACCAATAAAATTCGTTTATATCATCAAAACTGTCAAATTATATTTATTTTAACATTTATAATACCAATTATTTCATTCATTCATTTATAAGGAAAATACCGCATCATTATTATGTCATATATATTTTTACTTTTTCAATGTCTAAAAGTTATAAATAAAATATAATTATGTAGGAAATGTTTTTAGCTTCTTAATTAATATTTATAATAAAAAATATAACATATATAACCCTATGTATAAATTGTTTTTCTATAAGATATAAGCTTATGTCATTTTTGTAATTACTTAAACTTAATTAATATAAAGTGTCCATATCACCTATAAGTGTCTCAACGGGGTCCCAAAATCGAACCAAATATGCCCATGTTCGGACATGTATCCACCAATAAGGTTAGGACACGTTTTAGGGTAATATATTATTATTATAATATTATTTTTTTAACCTTATTTACCGGATTTACCATTTACCCATGGTAAATATTTTATTTACCGAAGTAATTATTCCACATGTCTTAAAATAAAACAAACCTATTTACAAAATTTAGACATCCTGATTCCAAATATGGAATATATTTTTCCAAATTCAAAACATAGAAGTGGCAGAAGTTAATTTAAAATTAATTTCCACTATGAAAACAAAAAGCATGTTTTGAAGATATAATAACTATCAAAAGATTGACACTAGTTTATGTCCGGTTAAACTGTGAAATTATTTCCAATGAATAACATTGTATTAAATGGTAAAAATATATTATAAATATAATTTAAAACCACTCAAATTAATAATTTATCACTATTAATTATTTTGAATAAAAAAGTTATTTTTAATTAAAATTTAGTAATTTTCACTATTCATCAAAATATAAAATTTATCCAAAAAGTACCAAAATTTCACCCCTGGATTATTTAGATATTCCTAATCCAAAAATGAAGTCCATTTTGAGAGATCAAATTTATATAATTTCAAAAAGTATGTATTACTATTCATAACAGTTAGTTTGATTGGTTGTGGTGTGTGTTAGAACTTGATGTTGCGTATAACACACACTACTGTATTATTCAAAGAGAAGCGTACCGTGGAAGCATGGGGTGTTACATTATCCCCTCCCTGAAATAATTTAATCCTATAAATTTATAGAATATTACTGCAAAAAAAACACTGGTGATTCTTCATTATATGTTCCTCGGGTTCCCACGTTGCCTCTTCCATGTTGTGGTTTCTCCATAAAACTTTTACCAGACGAGTTGTCCGGTTTCTCAGCACTTTTTCTCTCATATCAAGAATCCCGATGGGATCTTCGCAATATGACAGATAGGTTTCCTGTTGTAATTCCTCATAGTTGAGTACATGCATTAGGTCAGGCATGTATTTTCTCAACAGTGATACGTGGAACACATCATGAACTTTGCCGAGACTTGGCGGCATCTCGAAACGGTAAGCTACAGCCCCAATTCGTTCTACAATTTCAAAAGGTCTGATGTACCTGGGACTCAATTTACCTTTCATACCGAATCATATGACTCCCTTCCATTGAGATACCTTCAATAAAACATGATCTCATACATGAAATTCCAAATCCTTCCTTCAATTATCGGCATAGCTCTTCTTCCTACTTTGAACTGCTTTGATGTCGTTCGGGATTACCTTTACCTTTTCAATCGTTTCTTCCACTAGTTCCAGGCCAACAAGATTTCTTTCACCAACATAATCCCAACAGGTTGGAGTGCGACATCTCTTTCCACACAATGCTTCATATGGTGCCATTCAAACACTTGAATGGAAGTTATTGTTATAAGAACATTCTACTAGAGGTAAATATTGATCCCACATACCCTGAAAGTCAAGTGAGCATGATCTCAACATGTCTTCTAAGGTTTGAATAGTACGTTCTAATTGTCCATCATTTTGAGGGTGGTAGGCGGTGCTCAAACGAAGTTCAGTATCCAAGGCCTTCTGACGAATCTTCCTGAATCACGAATTAAAATGGGGATCACGATCCGAAACAATCGATAGGGGTACTCCATGAAGTCTCACAACTTCATTAATATATATCCATACTAGATGATCAAGTGGTAAATCCTCCCTTATAGAAAGAAAATGCGCTGACTTGGTAAGACGATCAACAATGACCCATATTGCGTCATTCCTTCTAGGAGTCTTTGGTAGTCCCATGTCAAAGTCCATCGTAATATTATCCCATTTTCACTTAGGTATGGGAAGAGGTTGCATGACTCCTCTAGGCTGTTTCCTTCTGGCTTTCACTTGTCGACAAACCATACATCTTGACACAAAATCAGTAATCTCCCTCTTCATGTTGTCCCACCAAAAATGTTCCTTCAAATATCAATACATTTTGGTGCTCTTAGGGTGTATATAGAAATTGGAACTATGGGAATCGTCTAATAATTCCCTTTTTAAATCAGGTATATCGGGAACACAAAGTCTCCTCCCAAATTTCAAAATTCCATCTTCATACACAAAGTAACTCAATCTTCCATCATTCACAGCTTTAATCTTCTTTTTAAACTCTTCATCATCGGCCTGAAATATCTCTATCCTTTCTAGTAAAGATGGTTTGACAACCATTTGAAAAAGTTATGATGTTTCACCTTCCATGGTGATTCCCATATCCATATTGACAAGATCCATGAAAATAGGATCCCTTTCCACTCTCATCATGTTCAAAACTCCATGATCATTTCTAGTCAAAGCATCTTCCACCTTATTTTCCTTCCCCGGGTAGTAGTATATCGTGAAATCATAATCCTTGAGTAGTTCAAGCCATATACTTTGCCTCATGTTGAGTTCTTTCTGTGATAAAATATACTTCAAACTCTTGTGATCAGTATAAATCTCACTTTTTTCACCATAGAGGTAGTGTATCCATATCTTCAAAGAAAAGATCACAGCTTCTAACTTGAGATCATGAGAAGGATAGTTTTTCTCATGAATTTTTAGCTGTCGTGATGCATAGACAATAACCCTATCATTCTGCATAAGGACACAACCAATTCCTTTCTTCGATGCATCACTATAAATAATGAACCCATCATTCCCCGATGGTAGAGTCAATATATGAGCATTGACTAGTATTCTCTTCAGTTCTTCAAAACATTCTTCACACTCTTTTGTCCAAACAAATTTAACCCCTTTATGTGTGAGATTTTTTAATCGGTTATCCAACCGTGCAAAATTCTGGAAGAAACATCGATAATAAACTGCCAAACCAATAAAACTGCGTACCTCAGTTATTCTCGTCGGTGCTGGCCATTCTTGGATTACATTGGTCTTAGAAGGATCACCAGAAATTCCATCCTTAGAGACAATATATCCAAGAAAAGAAATCTCCTGAAGCCAGAATTCACACTTGCTAAACTTCCCATATAATTCATGTCTTCTATGATTCTTAAGGATAATGCGCAAGTGATTTTCCTGATCTTCGTAGCTTTTGGAGTATACAAATATATCATCAATAAACACCACCACAAAATCATCGAGATAATCCTTGAAAACTCTATTCATTATATCCATAAATACAGAGGGTGCATTAGTCAATCCAAAAGGAATTACTGTAAACGCATAATGCTCTAACCTTGTTCGAAATGCTATCTTCGGAATGTCTTCCTACTTCACACAGAACTGATGGTATCTAGATCCAAGGTCAATCTTTGAAAAGTATTGAGCTTCATGCAGTTGGTCAAATAAATAATCAATGCGAGGTATGTGATACTTGTTCTTTATTGTTATCGCATTGATCTCCCTGTAGTCAATGCAAAACCTCATAGATCCATCATTCTTCATAACAAAAAGGACAGGGGCTCCCCATGGAGAAATACTAGGGCAAATAAATCCCTTATTACTCAATTACTCTAGTTTTTTCTTTAGTTCAACTAATTCCACAGTGGCCATTCTATAAGGGGCCTTCGATATAGGCCTTGATCCAAGAATTAAATCAATGGAAAACTCAACTTCTCGTACTAGAGGATGTCCAAGTAAATCATCTGGAAACACATCTACATATTCGTTAACAATAGGTACATCCTCTATTTTAACATTCCTTTCCTCACCATCAATCATTTCATTCTATTCCTCCCCAATAATTGAATTTAGTTGAGCTACTAGGGGTGGAACTAAATAAGAATTAGGTGGTGACGATTATTCTCTAAAGATAAGGTGGTCCTTATCATCATAATCAAGAATCGTAACCTCATTCTTACAATAAATCTTCGAATCATGGTCCTAAAGCCAATCTATAATGAGGATTATATAAAATTCAATCATAGATATGACGATGTTATTAGTGGATAAGGAACATTTATGTACTCTAATGGGGACTGATTTACAAAACATTGATGCAATGATACTTCCCTTAGCAGTTTTAACTGACCAATCCCTTGTTAAATCAAATTGGAAATATCTAATTTTCATAGAAAAATGGGAAGATATGAAACAATGTGATGATCCAGAATCAAATAATGTAGTTTCTAAACTTGAGGAACCCATTAAATTACCTGGAACCACATCTTTCGGGGCTTCAACCTCAACAGTAGTGATTGCATAAGCTTGAACTTGATCCCTTGGCCTTTTCTGAGGTAAGTTTCATTGACGCTTAGGACATTAATTTGCATAATGTCCCATCTCCATGCAATTGTAGCATTGAACATCGGTAGTGTCTTTCTTTCCTTTACAATCAACAGCTTGATGACCTTTATGTCCACATTTGTAGCATACTCCTTTTCCATTTAGATAGGAACTAGGGTGCTTCCTTCCACAATTATCATAGGGTGGAAATTAAATTCTACCCTTCTTCCTTGTTTTTTTATTTCCTTTCCCAGAGTGTTCATAAAATCTCTTCTTATCTTGATTTGATTTAAAGTCATAAGACTTAGAGAATTCTTTTTTTATCTTGATATCACACAAGACAATATCTTCATATGATGATAAGCCTTGGGAGACTAATTCTCGACGGAGAAAAGGGGTTTATCCCATAAAAGAAATGATCAATATTACTCCATGGGTTACGTATATAATCAGTAGCATGCCTCGCTAACCTTGTAAAGTTAGCCTCATACTTTGCAACATTCTCATCCTCTTTCTGCCTCAGACTCAGAAATTAGCTTTCCATATCTTCTTGATGGCCTCGAGGAAAGTATTTTTCTCAGAACAGCTCTATGAAATCCCTCCATTCCATATCTAATACTTCATCGTCTTCCTTCATGTTTTATATCAATTACCACCATTAATTAGCATCTCCAGTGAGGCGATAAACCGCCCGGACAAATTTTTCCCTTTCACTAATCGCCAAGGAATGGAATATTTTCTCTAAGGAATTTATACATTGCTTAGCTACTAATGGATTTTTACTCCCATTGAATGTCTATGGTTGTTGCCTCATGAAGCGATCTATCATTTATCCTCCATGATCTGGATCAGGGTGCTCCATACGGGTATGGTTATTATTCAAAACCTCAGTGAATTTTCCTAGTATGGTGATTAGCTGTTCAGCACCAGTTGCATCACTATCTCCACTATAATTATCTTTAGTAGGACGGAAGTCCCTACATGGATTGTGTGCATTAATACAGTTTCCATTTCTTCCACTAGGAACCATTTCTAAATAATGTCATCAACTAGATTATTTTATGAATCAAAATACATAATTCCATACTTGTAAAACATTTATCATAAATTCAACAGTTTATGGATAAAATACATAATTAGAACAAAAAATTTTCATTGAGGAAGTATATACTCATAACCCTTCATAAT
Source organism: Viscum album (assembly GCA_963277665.1). Lineage (NCBI taxonomy): Eukaryota > Viridiplantae > Streptophyta > Magnoliopsida > Santalales > Viscaceae > Viscum > Viscum album. The sequence continues at coordinate 1,851,006,171 of OY728150.1, forward strand.
GGTTTGTAATGAAAATGAGAATTATCCTAAGCATATCCCCGGGGAGTGTCGTAACCAAGAGTACAGCAAGGCCCGTTGTCATGCACCAGTTCCTGTTCGAGTCAAGCTCAAATCGGTGTTTTCGAGTTTTACCCCTTGGTATATCTGTGCCAGATCCACCTCTACCTGCTCGTATCCAGACATGGATGTATTGCTCAGATAACTCAAAAAATCTCTACAATACCAAAATTCTAGGAAGTTATTCTATACTAATCCTCAAAGTCAATCTTAAGTCTATGTTCTCTAATCAGAGTTTTTATAAATCTAGTTTCCATGGTTTGTACTAAACTTCCCCTTATACCAAATATAATGCCCCGGCCCTAGTTACCCTGAGTTGGTGCATTATTACAAAACTCTTGGCATGATTACAAGTAAATCATGTCTCGAAAGACCAATCAGTTTAGTATTATTAGAAACAAGATTCATACATATGATCCACTTTTCAGCTTGAAGAGAAATACAACAAAAATATATTTCATTAGAAGAATCCAAGCCTCCTAGATTATACCTATAGGTCACTCATAACTAACTTCTTCATATCCTATGAAAATGAAACATAAGAAATTGGCGAGCTCAAACGCTCAGTAAGGGTAAGTAATTCAATGGAAAATGACATAAATATTAAGCATGGTAAATAATTTAAAACCACATGCCTTTACCAATAATAAACATGAATACTTTAATGGAAATATTATGAGATGAGTAAATAATTCCATAATAAAACATAATCATGGGTATTCTACTAGTCTAATGACCACATAAACCATCAATATTATTTCCATAATGTGGTAATGTATAATGACGTATATTCTGAAATTTTTTGTCAAGGCCTCGGCCAAGACATCTAAAAATGATTAAGGCCTCGACCAAAACCATAAATAAAATTGGGAAAGGACCTCATCCAATTCCACGTCTAGTTGTCTAATGATACCTACCGATACATCGAGGAGCTATAGCGGTCTCCACCCATCACTTACTATGTCCAATAAATTCCTCATATGAAATGGTTTAAACAGATCATAAACATTCGTATTAAAACTAGCATATGAAATGTCAATATTTTAAACATAAGAAACGAATGGTATAAAAATAGCACATCCACAGTCAAACATATCAAAAAAATTCAATACAATAAGGAAGTTTTGTATCATAATAAATCAACTTCAAATAAACTTAATATCCCTCAAAGGATGTTGACATAGATGAAATCAAAACCTTTTTTAGAGAAATACCTCTTTATATTTTGAAATCATTTAACAGTCACATAAAGAAAACATTTATTTTGATAATATTCTTATAAGATTGTAAGGGAAGATTTGACGATGTTATAACGGTGTAAAATAGCCACACCCACCGTATATGTTAAAAAAGACATTCTTAACTTAATTTTGTCGAGAAGGTTAAGAAGGACCTTGTTTGGAAAATGATGGAAAGATTCCTTTATAATCATCTTATAAAAAGTAAGACAAGGGTATAAATGACTTTATCCCATATTCTGTTAAATAATAAAAATGTTTTGAAATATATTTTTAAGAAACATGGATGCAGATGATAAAGAGGTCCCAGTAGATAATTACGTATAAACAACCTCGGATAATGTAGAGATTGTGAAATAAACCCTTACTTTGAAATTTTCCTTGGTTGATGGTAGTTCAACCTCATGTATAATGGTGAAATAATTGTTAATGAATTATACAATAATCATATATATTAATATGATATCATACATGATCTTTTAACATCGCTTTGATAACAAAATATTAATATTATCATCGTTTTGGTTGTTAACTTACTCGTTTTATTTTATATAAGCCGTGTTTGTTATGGATAAGTTGCATAATACTCATATCCAGAATGGTATTAAGTCCTTAAATATTATTTTTAGTCGTCCAATAAAAATTACTCTTGAATGGATACGAGGGGGAATGAATCTCATCACGTTCGTGGAGACGGTAATCCGTACGTACGCACGAGCGACAATATCATTTTTTGGATATTAAAATAACATATAATTGGATGGTATATAATATATAAAGAATAATTATCACGTTATATTTATTATTAAATGAATTATACATCATTATTATACCCATCTAAATAATATTATATTGAGTAACAATTACACCACAACATGGAGACGGTGGGCCGTACGTACGCACGTATGGTGAAATGTCATTCAAGGGATGCATAGAATAATGAATTTGTTTGTTCAATAATTATAATAACATCACATTATATATAAGGTACTGTAGTTATTAATTTATAATGGAAATAACAAGGAAATAAGAAGTTGAAGAAGAAAGGAACTTTAAAGAGGCTGGTGATTACATTACCTCTTCTTCGGGTTCTTCCTTTTGATTTGATCAAAAGGGCTCTTTAGGTTAGCTTTATGATCAAACTAAGGCCACTAGGATTATGTGATGGAAGTTTGGAGAATATTGAGGCAGGGGTTGGCCGATCCAAATGACTTTGAAGGTGAGAATTACTAAGAAGGCGGAGTGCCCTTTTATAAGAGGGGTGAGGTGCTCTTTAAAAAAAACATAATGTATTATTTTATAATAAAATCATATTCTTTTTCTAATGGATACAAAGTGGATTATTAAAAGTAAATTGTGGGGATGGGTTGAAATCCTTTCAATCAATAGATTTTAGACAGGTTTGGGTCATTATATTAACATTATCTTTTAGTTTTAACTCTTGGTTAATTAGGTTAACACTTACCATGTCACATTGTATTTTTATAATATATAGTTAATAAACGTACTATATACATCAAAGAGACCCCCAAGTGGTCCATTAATGATACATAAATAATGATATAAGTCCTTTGGCCAATCCTTAGATTTTTAGGAATAGAATATAAATTAATAATATAATATTTGTTTTTAAAACTCATTTATGTCAATTTTGACAGTACTCAATAATTGATTTTTTTAAAGTCTTAAAAACTTTATTAATTCAAACCAAATTCATTTCAGAGATCCTAACATGTCATATTAACCAATAAGAATCGTCTATGTCCTCAAAACATTCAAATTATATTTATTTTAATATTTATAATACCAATTATTTGATTCATTCATTAATAAGGAAAATACTACATCATTATTGTGTCATATATATTTTTTCTTTTTAAATGTCTAAAAATTATAAACAAAATATAATTATTTAGGAACCCTTTTTATAATTATAAAGAATATTTATAATCTAAAATATAACTTATATAACCCTATGTAAACATTGTTTTTTCTTAAAGATATAAGCTTATGACATTTTTGTAATTACTTAAACTTAATTAATATAAAGTGTCCCTATCACCTACAAGTGGCTCTATGGGGTCCCAAAATCGACCCAAGGATGACCATGGTTGGACATGTATCCACTAATAAGGTTAGGACACATTTTAGGGTAATTTATTATTATTATAATATAATTTATTTACCCTTATTTACCGGATTTACCCTTTAACCATGGTAAATAAAATATTTACCGAAGTAATCATTCAAAATGCCTAAAAATAAAAGTTACATATTTACACAATTTGGAAATCCTGATTCCAAATATGTAATCCATTTTCCAAATTCAGAACATAGAAGTGGCAGAAATTAATTTAAAATTAGTTCCCGCTGTCAAAATAAAAAGCGTGTTTTTATGAAATAATAACTATCAAAAGATTGACATTTGTTTATGTCCGGTTTAATTGTGAAATTATTTCCAATGTCCAAAATTGTATTAAATGGTAAAAATATATTGTAAATATACTTTAAAACCACTCAAATTAATAATTTATCACAATTATTTATTTTGATTAAAAAAGATGTTTTTATTTAAAATTTAGTAAGTTTCACTATTCATCAAAATATAAAAGTTATCCAAAAAGTATCAAAATTTCACCCTAAGATAATTTTGATATTCCGAATCCAAAAATGAAGTCCATTTTGAGAGGTAAAATTTATAGAATTTTAAAAAGTAGGTATTACTATTCATAATGGCTAGTTTGATTGGTTGTGGTGTGTGTTAGAACTTGAAGTTATGTATGACACGCGATACTGTATTATTCAAAGAGAAGCGTACCGTGGAAGCTTCAGGTGTTACAAAGAAGATATTCAATGAAAGCCAATTGTCTCAAATCTTGGCCAAACATCACGTTTTGGATGCCAGAAATTTGTAAAATGCTATGAAATTATGTCACCTTGTGTACGCATTTCTCAGTGCCACTTCTAGGGAATCCATTCCTTCATCATGGAAATTTTTCCACATTCCTAGTCAAAACATATTTGGACTCCACAATTACAATGAAACCCTTCTTTTTCAACAAACACAATCAACCCAAAAATACTGCAATGTTACATTGAGGAATTTTTTCCAACAATCTCCCCCTTTGGGTTTTTTGTAAACTCTTCACGTTAAGTACACCATTGAAGCTCCTTCTATATTCTTACACCATTCACTTAATGTGACTTAGATAGCCATAAAATATTTTCCCATCACACACTCTAAGAGCATATGAGCATTTCATTGCATGGGAAAGAAAAGTATAATGAATAGTTTATCAATGAATCACTTTATTATAAAATATATGTTCTAATATAATCATGAACCCCAACTATAATGATATATAATCGTTGAAAGATTGAAATTATAATATTTATATTTAAACCCCCCCCCTATCTAGCTACTCCCCCTATCTGATTGCTCAACCTTTCAGTTTCTCCTCACGTCTTATCCAAGAAATTTTATCCATTTATATACACACTTTTTCAAAGTTTTTCAAAGAACCTGATTGCCAATCCTTTGAGGTATTCAACTAGGTAAATAACCTATAAAATTATATTATTGGAAAACACATCATACCTCAGGGATAGGCGATCCTATATCCATACTTTTTATGTGCATGATGTTTAATGAACTCCCAGAGCCAGCTGATGCCTCTAAAAAACTTCTTTGGCTATGAACTTTTTCATAATGTCTACAACATGTAATTATTTAGGCAAATAATCGAACCTCACTAGACCTTTCTCCACCTTGTCAATGATAAAATGATAATTTATTTCAAGAAGCGTTTTCCTTGATTGATTGACTGGATTTTTTCTAGGATTTACATCACATGAATTATCATAATGGATTCCGATCAATGACATCACTTCAACTGCAATATCATCAAGCTTCTATATCATCCATAATAAATCCATGAGATCTTGTGTTTTCGAACATATTAATCTTCCACGATTCTCAGTTAAATGAAATATTGTTTTGTAGATAGCCAAGAAATACAAAATTCAAAAAGATATAAAGTACCTTCTAACGTTGATTTCCTTTTATATAACAAACTTTCCCAATATGAATATGTATTTCCTAAAAACTATTGCTTTGATTTTTAATTGTATTGAAAAAAATCAATAGTTACATTTATATACAAAAGTATTATTTTCACTTCATACATGTGGATTCTCTTGGGATTAATTTGATATCATGCAAGTAAGAATGTTGAAAAAACAATATTAGGTCTTATCGTTATCATGTATTGTGGAGGACCAATTATTTTTATATATTCTATATCATTAACTACATTTCATTAATCATACCTTGGTAGTTTCATCTTAGTATCCACTACAGTCGTCATCTATATGAAATTATACATTATAAATATTCTCAAAATCTCCTTGGAATATTTATATTGAGAAATTAATATTCTATTATTTCTTGTGTTACTTTTAAACCAATAAATGCGTCAGTTAACCAATAATCAACATTTCAAAGTAAATTTTCATAAATTCGAAAAAATGTCGTCACTGAACTTCACCTGATCCTCCAATGATTATTTCATTGACATATACTTGCACTATCATCCTTTGATTACTGTAATGGATGCAAAATAGATTTTAATCAACTCCACCATGCTGGAAACCAGGCATTTTCATAAACTAATAGAGCCTGTAATACCATGCTCTTGATTCTTTCTTCAAACCATATAAATACTTCATCAACCAAAAAACTCTATTCTCATCATTAGGAATGAGGAAACCATATGAATGATCAATATAATCTTCTTCTCTTATAACCCCATTTAGGAATACATACTTGAAATCTATCTGGAATACTTTGTACATTCATTTCACTACTATGGAAAATAATAATGTAATTGTATATATCCTTCCAACAAGTGAAAGACCATCATAAACATCAGTACACTTGATCTGGTAGTACCCTTTTATCACTAGTCCTTTTTTTCAAATAACCATAACATCTTCATTTATCCTGCTGCGAAAGACCCATTTAGTCCTAGTGACATTCTTATTTATTAGCCTCAAAACATTCTACCAAGTCTAATTCTTCTAAATTTTATCAAGCTTGTAAATTTCCATATTTACTCCTTTGGAGTCTCTTATCCCTTCATCGCTTTTCTAAAACAGAAATTCCCATTGTTTTTGAAGATTGTGTTCAATCACTAATATTGTGAAATAATTTCTTTAAAATAATATTTCCAGTTTCATTTAGAATCATTTTTGATATTCTCTCACAATAACTTAGTATCCTACAAATAGTTAGATGAAATGATATTGTTAGATCAAAAAAATAAACATGAAATGCATGTTTTTTTCTACACCTTCTCCAATCACTCTTCATGGCATCATATAACATAAACTTTCATCCTTTATATCACATTTATATCTTGAACCAGATTATGGATTGAATTCTCCCCCTATGTTGTGAAACTCTTCCAACTATGGGGTCCACTATTTAGACACATAGTCATTTTCTCCTCCTGTATAATTTATTCACATGTGGAATTTTGAAATGATATATCATCTAAACCTATAACCCTATTTAGTCTGGATTCAGTGTAGGAAATAACAGATAATATTAATAACACAATAACTATCTATTGGAATCAATTACTTCCACTATAATCTTGAATCCATATATTATTAACTTATTCTATAGAATTCTTCTAGATTATTTCATTATCTCTTGTTACTTATTTGAATTAGACGAAATTATATATCACAACACTCTCTATTTTTCATATTTTGTTGACACATCCCCTTGGATTATATATCCCCTTTATCTTGAAACCCATGAAAATCAATTAATATTATTTATAAGGATTAGGATAAAAGACTCTCTCGAATAATCAAGAATAGTGTTGTGGTCCATCCAGATGAATCAACCATTTGTACTCTGTTTAAAAGAAATGTACTCTTTCTATAATTATTCCAACATCCTAGCCAACCTAAATTGTTCTAGAGATATTACTAGACATTATTTTCCCACATACTCTATCTTTCTATAATATTTTCATTCTCTAGGAAATTCCGTTTTCAAAATTTTAAGCCTAAAACCATTTTTTGAAATTTCCTTCTTTGTTGCTCTTGTGATATTCCATTTTTATGAATCTTTCTCTCAAATAGAATCTCTATTATGGCCATTTTCTATTGTGTATTCCTTTATTGGATGGATCATTCCCATTCATTAACTTATTTCCTTGTAAAACATGTGATATTTTAGTGACAATGAATTTTAATTTTACTTTTATCAGTTATTCTAGTTTCTACACAGGTTCTTACTGTTGTTTAGTTCTTTACGGAACAAACAGTACTTTTAATCACTATTGGAGTAGCTCCTCTATTTTTTCCAGGTTCATTCACATTATTTCTTAGTGGTTTATGTGAGTGTAGTGGAGGATGTGATTGACATGCCCTTAGTTGAGCCCTTTAGGATTCCCCTGAGGTTGTAATCTTATTTTTCAAGTTATTTTTATTTGATCCAATATATTCCTTTTCGTTATACACTACCAGAGTTGGAGAACTTCTTTCATGTTCCATAACATTCCCTTCATTCTTCCTATTAAAATATCATCGCGAATTCCCATTATCGTATCATATAAAATATATACCATTAAAAATATACCTCATGTAATAATTTATTCATTGAGATGTTGATGAATTTAGAGTTATTCTTATTCGTATGACATTGATTCCTTGGTATTAATGACACATAATATTGGTGTGTCTCTATCTTCCATAATAATAGAATATGATGGATGCTTTATTCTGAGAGGAATTCGTTTTAGACAATTCAAGTGGCTTCTACTTATTCATAGATTTTTCAATATTCTATCCTTTAGAATATGAAATATAGTCTACAGCTTTAGAAAAAACAAGATGTATGACTATGCATACCGCAAAAATTTAACATGATATCACTAATTATTATAAAATATTTATCTTGTATATGTACATCACCAATAGGATTTTTTCTAATCGATGGAACATTTCACAGATCATTTCCTCACACGTATGGGAGAGGGTTCATCATATCCAATACCAATTTTTCGCAAATTAGAAATCATTTGTGAGAATACAATCCTTTCATGATTCTTCACTGATGTAGCATATTTTCTTTTCATTTTATCATAAATTTCTTTAGGATAGTTATATAGTAAGTGTAGAGCATCCTTCACCAGGGGATTTACATTATCATTAGATTTATACACTTTTTTCATCACTCACTCTGTCTGTTCTCTCAGTTGTTGTGTCTTTATATCCCTTGATTCAAGTTGACCACTAAGTTGCCAATTTATATTATTCCATATACTCATAAAATCTTTCAATTCATATGTGAGATTATCAACTATTTTAAATTCCTCATTTATTTTATTTTTTTATTTTACAACAGAATCATAATGACAAGAATTCAATGGGTACTGCATTTTGTTCTTATGAACTTGTTCAGATAGTTGTGTAGCAACATCTCCATTTTTGGTTTTTAGATTCTGAACTTTATATAACTTCACGAGTCTCTATATTTTAACAAGGTTTTGGTTTTTCAACTTTCTATATATCTCTGGTAGTTCTTAATCTGGAGAATAAATCTTCCCCCTTAAGTCAGTATCCAAATCAATAATCCTTTGATTTAATCCTATTAGCTTGTTGACCTAAATTTCTATTTCATGGATTTAGATATCTTTAGATTTAATTTCTTTATCCAATTTTTGATCCATTTCCTTCCTTACATGAAAATCTTCCACCTTTGGACTACTTAAAATTTCTCCATCATTAATAGTTTGAACATCACTTGGAATGTCATGTTCTCCACTCATCACTACAAAATCATTGAGTGATTCTAAATTTTCCCTTTCTAATTATTATAAATAATAAATTGTAAACTATTGTTTTTCTTAAACATAATCACAACATTTCTATAAAAACATACACCCAATGTAATAAAAAATGACTTAGACATCCATTTTTATGATATTCCCTTTTCTAATGCACCAAAAGATAAGAGGAGACAAAATAATTGACATCAACAATCGACTAAACTGAGTCAGAGTATAAACATTATGATAAAATAAAAATACACTCTGATACCAATTTTTAGGTCCAAAAGTATACTAGATTACTTGAGGGGGTGAATTAGGGTATGAATTTTATTTCCTAAATTATTCATTCAGAAATAGATACTGACCACTTTATTATAGCAGCCGATTTGTTTGCACTTATTTTGGAATGTTGATTTTATTTTGTCATTCTTTATCTGATGATGATGTTTTGAAAGTAATGCATCAAATAAAGCATAAGAACATGTAGATTTTTTACTTGTTTTACCCTCACTAGGCTACATCTAAAGAGAATACAATTACAATTTTCTAATTTTCCCAAATTCACTGAGGCTCACTACTAATAATGATTATTCAAGCTATATATCTTCAATAACGATGTTTTTTACCTTTATAAGGTATAGGTTTTGCTCACTGCATTCCCATGGTTCACTCCCTATGTATTTCTGATAACTCGCTCTTGGTGGGACAGATACCCATATTTCTCTTCTTTCACTCTATTTTCTGGGAATACCACAAACAATAGTTTATGTACATGTAGGTCCCTTAATTTTCATGAATTACAACATCCTCAGTTGTAGATGGATGTACTTTTATAGTTAAACATTCATCAAAAAACTGAGTACTTCTTTACTATAGATTTACTGGGAAACACCTTCATAAATAATTTCATAATGCTCACTGCTGTCATGAAGCACCTATTTCATGAAGCTCAAATAGGTTCCACAATGCTCTTTCCTTTCAAGAATCTTACATAGACTCCATGAAGCACACCTCTTTCCCAAATCTCAACTAGCCTTCATGAATCTCATTCCTTTCGTGATTCATACATATCCTTCATCACATACAATAATTATATTCATGAATAATAAAATAATGTTAAATTTTAATTTTTTGATAACCCTTTTCATTTTCATTATTCATTTTTTATCACTTACTTCCATGTTATAAAACATACATAATTATTTTAGTTCATATCATATTTTTTGTGATATTTGGTACTTGTGTCGAAAATAAACATAGATTGAAGGAAAAAGTTCATGTGGTCAAAATTAAATCATCACAATAATAAAATTCCTAAAATAATGATCACTTATATAAATTAACAATTTTTTTTAAAATCAAACCATTAATTATAGTTATGAAAAATGAAGGACATTATAATCATACAGAAGGTAGGTCGTACTTACCCATGAGTAACATTTTCAATTTCACATTGATTATTATAGTGAAATAAGGTAATTATTTTTTTATATTTCCATAATAATCATAATATTAATAACATAATAATAATAATAATTTAAATAAGCTTATATATATCATACATGTGATGTGGTGAATAAAAATGATTCGCATCGCTTCATGGCAGTGATAGTTCACATGTGCATGAAAATGACATTATCAATTTCATGTTCCTGGATGGTAAGAAAATAATTGAAATATCACTTTTTACAAATATAAATATATAATGAATATAAAACATTAATACTTATTGCATCATTATATCCATCCTTGATAGACAGTAATGAAAAAATGAACTATATCAGTTCGTGAGGCATTAGTCTGTTGTACACAAGAACAAAATGATCATTTCCATTTTGATGAAATATTAGATGGATTTAGCTGAAGATATTACCATAATAACAAATAAGTATATTTATAATAATGTATTTACTATGTCATATGATAAGAATTGGATTTAAAGGAATTTGATGAAAGAATAAAACATAAACACAAAAAAATGATACCACTTCTTCGGTAGATCAACATTGAAGAACAACTTGACATATCATAGAAGGGAGTTCATCCTAAAATAAGGCCTCAAGAACGTTAAGAGGGATTTATAAGGGGTATTGGGTAGATCATAGATGAAACAAATGGTACTATAAGTGTGAGTATTAGAGAATAGTGGTCACCTTTTTATAGGAGAGGGGAGGGGCACCCTTGGAAACTCTTAAAATATTAAATAAATATAAATTTATTTTTAATCTAAATAACTCCAACATATGATATATAGCATATATATTGATTATAGTTTGAAATAATCTCATCCAATAATATTTATACATGTATTTATTTTATTATAAACCTTATTTTTGTTAGTTTACCCTTAATAATTCTCTTTAAATTTTAATTGTAGTAACATAATTATAAATATTAATTTGCTATAAATTTTACTAATATAGGTTCAATTACACATATTTATATACTTTAGGAACCTTGTGACATTATTAGAGAAATTTATAATTTTTAACGATTTTTAAGATTTTTAAATAATTTAATAAACTGTTATTTTTATAAAATTTCCATTTAGTAAATTTTTATATTATTTATTTCATTGAATATAAATAAAATCCACACTCAGAGATAAATTAAAAAAAATTAAAAAATTTATAACATATCATATTAACCAATAAAACATATTAAAAACATATATTATGTCAAATTATTTTTACTTTAATGTTTATAATAACACTTATTTAATTATCTCATTAATAATGAAATCACAACATCATCATTGTGTCATAATTAAATATAATTATTTATTGTCTCAGAAATTAGAAATAAATCACTATGATATAGGTAATATTTTTTTCAATCTAATTTCTTTTTATAATCCTAGATATAACTTATATAACACCCTATTAAAATAGAATTATTAATAAGATACATGTTTATGATACATTTACCATTACATTGAATTAAATGTTATAAGTGTCTTAATCATAGAAAAGTTGCTTACAAAGGCCAAAATTTCAGCCCAAGTATTTTCATGGACGTCCATAACTCATCCAATAAATTTTGTACAAGTTTTAGTGTATTTTTTATTATTATAATACCATTTTGACCCTTATTTACATGACTTAACCTTTAACTATGGTAAATAAAATATTAATGTTATTATTTAGAAAAAATTATTTTGATCCTATTAGATAACATTTTTCATTCTTATTCAAAATTTTTTTTTTCTATTTTTTAAAATTAAATTCACCAAATTGACTAAAATTAATTTAATGTTAATCTCTTTGACGGATGAAGGAAACATGTTTTTTAAGTAAAAACCATCGAAAGATTGACCTGTGGTAATATCCAATTAAAATGTGAAATAACATTCAACGGACAAAATTGGATTAAATTATAAACAAATCATCTAATTATATATTAAAACAGTAGAATATTATAATCTAACAGTATAATTATGTTATAAAAATAAGTAGTTATGTATTAAAATACTGTATTTTTCACTATTCATGAAAAAATGTTTTTATCATAAAATTATGAAAACCTCAGCCAAATTTAATTTTGATTCCAATATTTTAATAAAGTATAATTTTTTGTAATATATATTATATAAATGTAAAAAAAATTATATTTCAAAAGGGTTCCCCATCAAAATTGGTTAATATTTTTTTTTTGAAAATTACTAATTTTATCCAAAAAGATTAATTTCTTGTTATATAATATCTATAAAACATATTAGATAAATTTTAATCATTACATTCAATATATTAAATATATATTTCATATATATTTCATTAAAAAAATCCATCATGATTGATTTTATTATTTTATAAACTTACTTATCATAATTAAAATATTTATTAAGAAAATTAAATTATTTATATTAAATTTGTTGTTATTTTATATCCTAATTAATTTGGTAATCCATGAATTATTATATAAACGTATATAAACCATATTTTCATAATTAATTTATAATCATTCATTCATGCCATTCAAATGTCTTTGTAATAACTACAACTAAAAATAATAATTTTAACAATATATTAATTTTTGGTATAACTCAATCTTGTGTGCAATGTACGATATGAGAGAAACCTATTGTTCTGTGTTGGGTTCACTATCAAACGTAGTGCACCTTTTAAATTAATACTACTAACTAGTACGTAAATATTAAATAATATAAAAATGTCATATTCTATAATTACGTGGGATGTTAGATCTAATGTATACGTTTTTATTCATATATAATGATAAATAATTAATAAAAATCACAATTTCATTCAAAAAAGTTATCAACATTCTTTTTCTCTGTATAAAATGATTAATATCCTTTTCATTGTTAACATAGTTCCATCTAATTCAAAAAATTTAATAAAACAAAAATCAGTGTGCTAGAATCAATAATCAGTGTGATAAGATGCATAATCATGAAATAAATTAAGGGTATCCAAATCATGCCCCCTTATCTTCAACCTTAACACCATATGTTTATCATTTGTCATTAATGGCCGTTATCAATTGAAATATTTCATTATGGTTAGTATATAATATGATAATTAATCAAAAAATATACCACGGGAGTGTAAAACCAATTATGTAGAAAAACCAATTATCCGATACCAATTTCCACTGATGTCAATCTAGACATGTCTGTTTTCTGAATTATTTACACTTGTAATGTCTATGCATGAACCACATCAACTTGTACTAACCATACTACGATGAATTTATATGTAAACCACATAATCTCTTACATAGAAAATAGGTAGGATATTTTCATATATGTAGTCTCTTTTTAATGATTCTTACTATGGTTTTCTCATAAAAATTTTCACTGGTTAAGAAAAAAATTCCCTGATACCAACTATCATAAACTAAAAAACATATATATATATATATATATATATATATATTAAATATTATTATATGAATGTTCATGATATAATGTAATGTCCCAGTTTTTCTTAAAGAATTTTTCAGGTTATGTGTTGGCTTGGACCTCTCCATTGTGGCAAGATAAGTTTTTCCCAAGTTTAGGTTGGAGCCCGAGGGTGCCCAGGGGCTTAGGGCACAATGAGAAGTGAAATTATGCCTTTCAGGTCAAGGCGCACAGTATGTGCACAGTTAGGGGAAACCGTCTCGGGAAACCATGTGGACCATCCATCCTCGGATTGAAGCCTTCACATAGTCTGTGCATGATTTGGGAAAACCATATGAGATCCCTAGGAAACTGTGAAGGATGGCCTCTCATGGACCGTAGCTTCCTCACAGTTTACGCACGGTTTTTAAAACAATTTGGGTAAACTTTGGGACCCAGAATTGTTTCAAAAAATACAAGAATACCACCCTAGGATTTTAAGACCCAACTCGGGGTTTCCCTCTTCCCTCTCCCATTCCACCCCAAGAACGAACCCAAGGGACCAAGACTTCCCAATGATTGACCTCCTTTGATATTTGACTATTTGGAGTGCTGTTGGAGGTGAATTGAAGATTCAGGTGAGTCTAATCTTCTTCCCCTATTTCTTTTTTGGTTTGGGTCTTTTCGTTTGTGTGATCTCCATCCAAATATCTCAACCCATTATTTTTCGTTGAGATATAGGATGATGCTTCAAAGGTGTGTTATATTAGGATCTAAGGACTTGATTAGGAGGGCGTTCATCAACAGATTTGAGGTAGGTGGTCTACAAGTTATATCCCATAGTTCATCCCAAGATTTGGGCATGTGTGTAGGGGTTTTCCCTTCTCATATTGTGTATTGGTTATCTTGGATATGAATTGGTTAATTGGGTGTCTAAATGATTTCTCGAGATCCCCACAATCCCCATGGGATGCAGGAAGGAGGACATGACCATTTTATGGACACCCATGTGGTGTGACAGAAATCCCGGACATAGAGTGTGGTGGGGTTAACTTTAGGGTTTTCGATTATTAATGTGGAACCTATGTAGAATATTTTTTAATGCTTGATACAGTGATAAATGGAATGATGAATCATTTTCCTAGGGAAATCAGAGCATAATACATTTTTATAATGATATAAAAATGTGTAATTAGGTGAAAGAGATTATGTTGATCGATTAATGAACATGTTTAGAAATGAATAAGGGAATTTTTTCATATTTAATGGTGAACCTGTAATAGGGTAATGGAATGAGAATGGAGAATATGATAATGAGACGTAACAAGGGAATAGATAGAATTTTTATAAGGGATAATACATGAGGATTAGGTGGTGAACCTAAATGAATGAATGTAATAAATTGGTTTTGTAATGTGATATGAGAATTGTATATGAAATTCATGAGTGGGTGAGTGGTTATGAAAGGATAAATGGGATAAATGGGTTAATTAATTTTCATTTCTGAACTTGGATAATATCATGTGGTGGTTGGATACACCTAATGGGTTAAGGCATGAGAATGATATTTTGGCTAAATGGATATGAATTGAAATTGGGAAGTTTGGAAATGAGATATTGTATAGTATTGTTTCCAATGATTTTTTCCTTGCATTGTGAATGATGAATTCTCATTTAATTGGTCATGTTATGTTGTGTTATGCTATGTATGTCGTGATTGATAAATAATCACGGTCCCATGGCTTGGTAGAGTGGGGTATTTACTTGAGGTTCTACTCCATAGGTGGAATTAGAATGAGGATCTAAACTCCACCCCAAAATGTATGGGTTAGGGAGGGGGACATATGATCCATTCCCCTAACAGTTTCATTTCACCTAGACTAAGGCATTGAGTTCAGATTAATGTATTGATGTCATTCCACTAGGACTGAGGCTTCAAGGAGAAGAAATGTGTTGATGTGATATGTATATCCCTAGTGAGTTAGGGACATGACTTTTTTCCCCTATTCTTTGTTATTTATTTCCTTAGACCCCTGTGTAGAGGATAATTAGGCCTAACCCATGGAACATGTGATCAATGTGGATTATGTAATGATGATGGTATAAGAAATGGAATTGGGATAAATGCTTGTAATGAACTTAAATGAGTCCCATTAACTTATGGCACCCATACCTTTCCTTTTTACATATAATTTACTTTGTAATTTCATGCACTATCTCTTAGATCGTTTATTTTGTACACACTGTTGGTGGTGGCATATAGAGTTTTGTACTCACAGCCTATTCAAGCATCCATTGGGAACCTGAGCTGATCACTTCATCGTAGGTCTGGACAAGTGATGAGGCACTTCCCTAAGATGTTGATTAGGGCTCAGGTCTCACATGGAGAAGGATCCAGACTTAGATTCATGACCCATAGGGACCATGGTCTGTTTTTTTATTTTGGGTTTCTTTCACTTTCACTACTAGTATGGCATGACATTGTTTTATTTGATTGTTGTTTGTACCATACTGGGGAACATTTTGTTATGCATTTTTATTGGTTGTTTCATATGGTTCGTGTTATTTTTATTGTGATATGATGTGGCTTGCTCTGGTATAGAGGGTATAGTCTCCCCATATGGCTTATTAGACCCTTGCTGCTAGTCGGAAACCTCTAGCGTATGGGGAGGCGTGCTTGAGGTCATGTGACGACCCAACAAGGAGAACTAGTTTAGTGAATTATGGGTTAGGGATGTTACAATGTGGTAGCAAAGTAGTTCGTTTCACTTTCTTGGTATTTGGGTATGGTAGACAGGAGATTTGGATATGTCGGGCCTTGGTAATGAGCTTGTTCTTGGGAGTATCTAACCCATGTATGAGGGAATACCCAAGTCACCCTAGGTGGGAATTATTGTTCTTGATGTGTGTAATTAGAGTTGAATGATATTTCAACGTTGGGCTATGTCCATGTTGTACGATTTGACGAGTTTATGATATATTTCTCATTATTGGAATCTCATGAGGTTCTGTAATCATTCATCATTTTATGAAACTAAGGATTTATGGGGCATGCATCATTACAGGCACACAAACACAGGATGGGTGTGCAAGGCGTAGAGAGTATAATTCATTTTACTTCGTTGATAAATATGATGAAAATAAAACATAATAATGGTAATTAATGTGGGTGATTGAAAAAAACTCAAATGAATAGTTATAGAATATCATATATAATGAAATTTTGTGATCAGGTTACAATTTTGGGTTGTGATAAATTGTAAAGGTTGTTTTGGTGTCTAAAAGAAAAAAGGTTTCATAATGACTGTAAAATTGTTAATGATTTTTTTTGAAATAAAAGGTGTAAATGAGTTAAAATTATGATTTTAACAAGTTGTGAAATGTGAAATGTCTCTAAAAGGAAAAGATAATGTAGTAAAAGAATAATGGATTGAAGGGGTGTTAACGAAAAACCTATGATTAAGTTAAATTTTCACCCCCATGTTGTCCATGACCCATGGTAGGTATGGTAGAGGGTGGTGTTTTATGTGTGATGATGATCGTTGGGATAGAGTATGAAGAATGAGATGTTTACGGATGATATTGTGAAACATTTTATATGAATGGTTAAATTCTTTTGTTCTTTCATCATATCAATGGGTGAATAATAAGTCGAACAATGAGAATGGATGAGTTCAAAGGTGGGTATCCTTTGCATTTTCATTTTGACCCTTGTATGTGTGGGTTGGGGATGTGAGTGTGCCCTAGTTGAGACTTTGGGATTGGATTATGAGGCCTTGATGGTTATAATATGGATTAGGTGGCGAGTTTAGAAAAAAATTGGTAGTTCTGTGGCATTAGGGTTGTGAGGAATTGTTCGATGATGTGAGTGGGGGAACTCTCATGGTCCATGACTATACAAAGTACATGCTAGGCCCTGAGGATGGTTCCTAGGTCTTGGTGACCTTGGGAGTAGAGACCTTGGAATTCGTGTATCGAATACTGGAGAATATGTTTTTTCATAGTTCTAATGATTGGGTACACATTTGGTGTGGAAGCTAGAGTATATGGTTTTTTGGTACATTAAGAATAGTGTGCATTAGAATGGGATTGATTTTTTTATTCATGACGATTTCTTTGTTCGTGTCATGAGAAGTATAGTTTGGAAGGAGTACCAATGGCTTCTCCTGGCTGTGACTCTAGTCTAGGGTGTTGGTATAATTTTAACTTTCAAGGTGACCTATGTGATAGGTTGTATAGGGTTATAATGATTTTGGGTATGTTTCTCCCATGTATATGTTTGGATTTGAAAGTGGGACTCAGAGTGTTCCATGGTGCAGAATTGGCCTTGAGGGATAAGTGGGAATATTGATGGTATAGTTGTGCCCAATTACTTCATAAGGGAACCATAGTGTTTGTGATAATGGGAATAGTTTTTTAAGTGTTGTTTCATATGGATTCTTGACTAACCTATTGGATGATGATTAATGGAGTTATGTGAGTTTGTTAGAGAAAAAATGATAAGGGTAGATGAAGTGATGTATTATTCTTTTGGTCGAAGATGACACTCTAGGGAGGGTGGTCACATGGCCGAACATGTTAGTGAGAATGGTTTGGTTGTTGTGTGAGATGAAGATGCCACCTCAAGGATGATTATAATGTCTATCCAATTTACATGGTTACGTAATTAGGCATGTAATGGGATTTACACAAATTTAAGTTGTTTTAGTGAGAGACAGATGGTTTGGATGGTATAGAAGATCGTGTGCTTTGTTTTTTGGCTGTCAGGACCATCCTGAAAGAACTAGAGTGGTGTAGCGGAAGTAGTTACATAATAAATGATTGTTCATTGTAGCATCATGGTTTGGGTAGTGGGGAGATGGTTGAACCTGGTTGACCATCACACCTGAGTGGTGGTGGTCAAATGTTTATAAGATGTGTTCGGTAGGGGAGCCTTCGATCCTTGCTAGGTCATGATGTCCCATGTTTCAACATCAAAAATAGATAATATGGTGGGGGTTTTATTCTACAACTTATTATAATACCTCAACTAGTGACAAGCATGCCAAATATCTTGGCATCTTCCAAGGTACGTTGAGAATCTCTAACTCAAGAAAAGAGACATGATGGTGTTTGGATAGATAAGGGACATCACAGAGTTTACATGCATTGGATCGGTATATGTGCAACTTAAATATGGTATTCCCACACTCTATGGTTTTTGGGATGGTCCATGGGATTGACCGAATGTCGAAAAATGTGATGGGTGTCATTTAAGGAAGCCGGGAATAGGCACTGGGTGACATTCATTTTCCTGTCTTGGGAAATGGTTGGATGGTCATATCAATGTTTGGGGTTTGGTTTTTGTTCTGGTATAAGAAGTGGTAGTTGGAATCCCTTATAGTGAGCAATGGTGATGACACTACTATGTTAGGGAGTGATACGTCGGTCCATAGAGTGGAGAGGAAAACATTATGTCGATGTTGTGGCACCATGATTACAGTCAATAACCTATAAGTTTCTTGTTAGGTCCCCTAGGGAGGGAATTTGGGACTTAAATGTGGTAACTAATAAGCCATGTGTTGGCTTGAGATTAGGGTGGTTCCAAATGAATCATTTGAGGTCTGTGCTGAGTCATATGTGGGTGTTGTAGGATAAGACAACAAGATGTAGAAATATATGTTGGGGCCCTCTAACACCAATGCTGGTTTGGTTTAGACTCGATTAATTCTTACTTGTGTGGTTTTGGAATGTTATGTAGTTGATTGAACCATGGCCATGTGATGTGGTGACACACCAATGTTGTAACCGATGATGGTCTAGAGGGTGGTAGTTCCGTGATGATGAAATTCTACTAGGACTCATGAAATGACCTCGGTGGATGCGTGGGATGATAATGATTGACATCAAGTTAGTAAGATCCTTCAAGAGGTGAGAAAGGGGTAATATTCCATCAGTGGAAGATGGGTGTTCTAGGAAAACCAGTCGAAGGTGGTTTGGCCTGAGAAGGTAAACCTGAATGGGTGAGGTGAGAGTGACCCAACTTTGGGTTCATGTTGTTGCAGAAATAGCCTTTCAAAATGAATTAATTCCTATGTGTGGTCAATATGATGTTATTCCTTGAATGGATAGTGCATGGATGTCTTTCTAATGTTTGTGACGGTGCGACTGGATTCCAAGGAAGCATTATGCTCCTATGGATTCTTGGGCATGGAGAGTTGGAACTTTTTAGGTTATTGGAATGATGGGTTGAGTTCTGGTGGTACTTCATCATTGGAGGAGGTTCCAAGTAACCGAAAATTGTAGAGCGAACCATATTGGATAAATGGCTAGTTGATGACGTGATCAGAGTTTCAGGCTGGAAGGACTCAAGTGGTCACTATTTGGGTAAGTTTTCCCTAGTTGAGGGCCTTTGTATCATTTTGGTTGGCCGAGTACCCAGAAGTGTAGAGTGGCATTTGGTAATATGACTGTGGAATTAAATATTTAGGAAAAATGGTTGGAAGGATAGGGTGTTTTCCTCTTGGGGATACCTGTTTTGGTCTCTATTAGTGTTAGGGAATAGGATAAATGACCCAAAGAGATCTGGTTCATGAGTTGTGCAGAAGATCGGGCCGATGAGGTGATTATTGGTTCTGAATGAAAATGTGATGCTTTGTGTTATGTTCCCAGGTGTTTTGAGTTAGTTTTTGTCTCATATGCTTCCTCTATGAAATTCTTTTGGTGAGAATTGTTGAAATGAATCCGTCCTTGAGGAGTCCATATAGTTTTTTTTGTGGGTTGTGGTGCATAAATCTTGAGGGGAAAGTCTGTGCCCTTGAACTGTGCATGGTGGCCCTGTGTTGTGAAACCAAAAACATATAAAGTGGATGAATTTTATGGTATAGTGAAATAACCTTTAGTTGCATGATCTTAGTGAGTTAGGGAAGGGAGGCTCAAGGATGAGTTGTTATATGGTGGGGAGTTTGTAAGGTCCCAGTTATTCTAAAAGAAACTTTTTGGTTAAGTGTTATCTTGGAAATCACCATGGTAGATTGATAAGTGTTTCCCAAGTTTAGGTGGGAGATCGGGTTTGCATGGGTTCTTAGGCGTGATGAGAAGAGTAATCTGGCCACGCTATTCAGGGCGAATAGTCAATGTATGGATAGGGAAAACCGTGAGAGAAAACTGTGTCGACACACCATGCATGAATAGTAGATTTCGCACAGTCTATGCATGGTTAGGTAAAACCATGTGGAATCCACAGGAAAACATGCAAGATGGAATCTTGCAAAGAGTACCTTCCGCCCAATTTGTGCACGGTTTGGCAAGCCATGCAGGTAAACCATTCAGCAAAGAAAAGTTGAAAAAACCACAAAATTCCACCCCATGGTATTAAGACCCATCTCAGGTTTATTCTTTTTCCCTCTCCCTTTCAACCACATGACTGAACCAAAGGGACCAAAGATCTCCCAAGGATCGATAGCCAAAGATTCTTGATCATTTTGAGTGTTGTTGGATGAAAATCAATTATCCGAGTGAGTCTAATCTTGTTCTCCTATCTCTTTTCTAGTTTGGGTCTTCTCTTTTGGGAATCTCCATCTGAATCTCTAAATACATTATTTTTGCTGAGATATAGGTTGATGCATCAAATATGTGTTGGATTGTGATCTAAGAACTTGATTGGGTGGTCGTTCATCAACAGATTCATGGTAGGTGGTCTACAAGTTATATACCATAGTTTTTCCCTAGATTTGTGCATGTGTGTTGGGGTTTTTCCCATATCATGTTGTATATTGATTATATTGGGTATGCATTTGTAAATTGGGTGTCTAAATTATTTCTTAAAACCCTCGCAATCCTATTGGAATGTGTGGAGGAGGACTTGACCATTTTATGTCCACACATAGGGTGTGTTGGAAAGCATGAACATAAAGTGTGGTGGGTATAAGAGGAGGGTTACTGATTATTAATGCAGATCCCATGTATAATTTGTTTTAATGTTTGGTAATTTCTTAAATGAAATGATGAATAATATTCCTAGGGAAATAAGGGCATAAGAAATTATTGGAATGATATGAAAATGGGTAATTTGGTGAAATATATTACATCGATTGATTACCGAACTTGGTTAGAAATGCCTATGGGAATTAGTGCATATTAAATGGGAAACATGTAATGGGGTAATGGAATGTGAATGGGGAAACTGTTAACAAGATGTAACAAGGGAATATATTGAATTATATAAAGTGTTAATACAATATGATTAGGAGGTGCATCTAAATAATTGAATGCAATAAAGTGCTTGAGTTATGTGATATGAGAATCATACATGAAATGCATGAGTGGGTGATCGCTTGTGAAATGATAAATGGGATAAATGGTTAAATGTGTAGTCATTGATGAACATGGATATTTCCATAGGGGTTGTTTAATCTAGCAATTGGGTTAAGGCATTAGAATGGGATTTTGGATAAATGGATATGAATTGTTATTGGGAAGTGTGTCAATGGGCAATGGTATTGTATTATTTCCCATGTTGTTTTTGATTCAGTGTGAATGATAATTTCCAATGGCATTAGTGATGTTATGTTGTGTTAGAGTATAAATGTGGTGATTGTTAAATATACATGTGCACATTGCTTGGTACAGTGGTGTATTGACATGAGGTTCTATGCCCATAGGTCGAGTTAGACTGAGGCTCTAAACTCCACCCCAAAATGCACGAGTTAGGGAATGGGATAGATGAACTATTCCCCTAATGGTTTCATTCCACCTAGACTAAGGCTTCGAGGTGAGGGTAAGGTATTTATGTCATTCCACCTGGACTGGGGATTCGAGGTAAGGAAATGTTTCGATGTGATATGTGTATCCCTAGTGAGTTAAGGACTTGACATTTTTCCCTATGATTTGTGATTGATTACCTTACACCCTTGTGTAGAGAATAATTATGCCTAAACCATGGAACATGTGATCAATCAAGCTTATGTAATGATGATGGTATAAGAAATGGAATTCAGAGAAATGGTAGTAATGAATTTAAATGAACCCCATTAACTAATGGTACATAAACTGTCCCTTGTTTACTTACCATTTATTTTTTACATGCACACACTATCTGTTAGACTGGATATTTTGTAGACACCATTGGTGGTGGCATACAGTGTTTTGTATTCACACCCTGCCCGGGCCTCCGTTGGGAACCCGAGCAGATATCTTGGTTGTAGGTCTGGACATGGGACGATTCCCTACTCAAATAAGTTGAGTTGGGCTAGAGACAAACATGGAGATGGATCTGAACTTAGAGTCGGGACCCCTTGGGAGTTTTGAACGTTTATTTTATTTTGAGTTTCTTTTACTTGCACTACTAGTATGACATTACATTGTTGTATTTGATTGGTGTTTGAACCCTATTGGGGAATGGTTGGTTATGATTGTTTATTGGTTACTTCATATAGTTTTTTAATCATTATTGTGATCTGATGTGTCTTGCTCTGGTAATGATGGTATAGTCTCCCCATGTGGCTTATTACATGCTCACCACTAGTCGGGAACCTCTACCATACGGGGAGGCATGCTTGATTTTATGTGATGACCCATCATGGAGCACCGGTTTTGTGGCTTTCAATTTGGGGATGTCATACATAACATAATGATAAATACCATAATAGTTTAGTTCCAATGCCTTTTGAATCATGGAAACATCAACAAGAAGCTTATAGGTGAAATACATATTCTCTAACTAATTTCCTCAGATATAGAACACTTCTTTAGCATATCATACATAATGACATTATTCATATCTTGGGGAAAGGAATAAAAACAAATGATATATTTTCACATATGTATGACATTAGCATAAGGGTATTAAAATATAACTGTCAAAATTGAATACCATACCCTATAAAAATGATTTCATCAACATGAGTCAAGAAATAAATCTAGGATGTTTCACAAGACATGAATCATAAAGGAATCAATTTACATAACCCATGAGAGAATTACTTTGGAATAATACTTAGTGTTTTGGAATACATATATGAATATAAATCCATATTTAAAAGATATCATTATATATATTAATTATATGTAAGGATTGGGATAAACACCATTATCCCTTCTTCGTGATTCTTATATCTTATCATGAAACCTATTCCAAGTTATAAAAGACAACCTATGTAAAACCATTCATGATTCAGAAAACCTAATGTGTAAACATTGTTCTCCAATAACATTATTCATTTCCTAATGTATTATAGGGTGATATAGTTCCCAATATTATCACAATCCATAATTTTTTTTGATGATATCAAAGAAATTCACCACATCATAGCGATGTAAATGAAATGAGTTTTGTAAATATTTCAATATAGTATGACATATGAAAAGAAAATGGGTTTCACAAAAAACATGCCATCAAGAACATAAATATTTTTGTGAAATAATAAGAATGGTATCTTTAGACCATACAATATTAATGAAAATTTAACATCAATGTATTTCATCAATGAAATAAAATGATTTTGAAATATCCGGTATAATATTTATTGAGAATAAAAGCCATTAACTATGAAAATAATATTTTGAAACCAAAAAAATTCAAAAAAACATTCTTAGAAAATATCATTAGGAACATATAAAATAGTATTCAAATAATATAATTGTTATAATAATGAAAAATTATATTCTAGTTTTACAAGAATAAATTATATATTTCTTTCATATTTTTAGTTATTAATCAATAGATCATTGTTAAGAAAAGGTCACGAAGATGTTTTTTAGAAGATTTTCTAAAAATACAATAATGGGTAAAAAAATTAATTATAAATTCATTTAATAACACAAATATTTTTCTTTAAGATATATTTTCAAAACATGGACTGGGATGAAAATTTATCCTTGTCTGAAGAGAGAAATAAATTATGTTTTTTTCCAAAAAAAAACCATTTTCTCAAATATTTAATAAAATAAGAATGAAAAATATAAGGAGATAATTGAATTTCATTATAGAATATATGGAAAATAAATCTCATGGTTTTTATGTGAGATAGATCAAATTATGAAATCACCAAAACAAAAAACAAAATATGTCCTGATAAACATTTTGATTGTAACATAATATTATTACCACTTTGGTATCATTTTAATTACAAGTATAATAATGGAATAAAATTAAATTAAATAATAAATACCATTAGAATAAATCAATTAAAAATATCCCATGTTAATGGGGATGTGTACAAACTACATCATAGATGATAGGTGCATAACATAATGTATGTCCCAAATTAGAAAAATTGAGAAAACAATCCCTCATCTTACATCTCAACATTGAGCATAGATGATTGAATTTTCAATATAAAAAATATTTTTTAACTGATATATAACATATATATTCTCATTTTTATCCTAAAATAAATGATTTACTTGTGAACATTTATTAAATGTTTTCTAACAGTTCCTTGTTAATATCACATTTCCGGTAATAAATGCATAATTTTTCAGTTTTTTTATTTCAGATCATTTTTTCATAATTCGTTTTTCATAGTTCCATCATATAAAGTGTTTTAACCATTATATAAAAATAATATGTGTTCATTAAACATTTATTTAGTGTTATCCATTGTTTTAGTGTTAAAAAATTATTTACACCATCCACAGATACTGTAGGTTGTACATACGTGTGAACATTACTTCCATTTTCACTACATCTGAATTGAAGGAAATGTAAATAATATATTATATTGATGGAATCATTTTATATGTTAGATATGTATCAAACATATATCTGAAATAAAAACATACTTCCTTCCTTTCAATTCCCTAGTGAAAATATAATTGCATCACTTTGTGAGACAGGTGTCCTCCGTACACACTATAGATGTTATAATATTCACTTAAATAGAAAATAAAAAGGTGTATATAATATTATATTTAATAAATAAAATAATATCATAACTATCATTTATTTACATTAAATTATTTATTTTATCCTTCGTGGGAGGGTGTGACAAAAAACGAATGACATTATTTTGTACGGTGATAGTATAGTAAACACAGGATCAACAGTTTCATTTCCCATGTGATGAATGAGGATATATATATATATATGTTGTTGACCAGGAATGTTCAGGGCTAAGTGTACCTAGCCCTAAAAATTATATTGAAAATTAAAATGCACAAGAACCGAACAGGGAAATTACGAAACAACCATCCAACAAAACATGATCCTAAGACCCAAAATACGCAAAAATTTCATACGAGCCACACTGATGTCACCAGCCATGTATATATATATGTTGTTGAATAAAAAAAATTCTTCGTATACATCAAATTGTTATTTTTTATTTTTTTTATTTTTTTTAAATTTAATGATGGTGGTAAGAGAATATGTAATAAAGAAAGTGATTAGGGGAAACCATTACCATCAACATAAACAACCACCCATTGGATCTCTTATTAATAACCACATGGATGATTTTTTTGGAAGAACAAAATAACTATTACATTAGTAATGATTTTCTATAGTTATTTTAGATGGGTTTCTTCATTCCAAGTGGCATGATATTTGTGACAAAATGATTTTTACTAGTGGCCTGTTATAATTGAGGTAGAGTGGAATTTTTCTAAATACCCAAACTCATTCGATAAATGGATGTCATTATCCCGCAAAGTGCCTCAAAAATTCATTACCAATCGATTATATGGAATATATTTTCTAGAAACATCTACTCCACAAACAAAAACATTTTCAATATTTTTTTTAATATCAATGTTTGTTTACTTGTAACATTTTAGTTTTCACCACGGTAACTAGTCTATTTACATTGGTAATTTATCAATAAAGACAAGAGATAAAGGTGAATAATAATATAATTTTTAACCTTTATTTATAATAATAAATTATATTTTCTTATAAAAAATAAATATTATATATATAATTAATAAATTTTAATGAAGGTGTTTGTGACGTGGAAAACTGAGCTTTACAGTTTAACATTGTAACAATTTTTTTATTTAATGGTAAATATAGATATTATAAAACCTAAATTGGAATGTTAATGGAAATTTATTGACATTTTTAACAATATTCAAATATCTTATAATAGGATAATATTTTAATAAATTTTAATTAATAAATAAAATGATATTTTTTATAAATACTATAATATAAATTTTGAAACTATTAATTTAATTTTAATTAAAAAATTAATAAAAAATAGGAAATATAATATAAAAATTCTTAATATGTATATAAATTTATATTTATTTATATAATTCATGAATTATAATAATTCAATAAATTATATTACTTTTAATATTTGTAGTATAATTAATTCTTTTTAATAAATATTTTTCCCTTGGCATTTCTTTATAAAATTATAAAATTATATATTTAATAAAAATTACAAATATATTATACTCTAGAAATGAATATCATTATTATGAAAATTACAATAAATTTTCATTTACAAATTGATTTTATCCCTATGTCATCACATAATTAATATTTTATAGCACGAAGGTGACATATTGTCATTTTAGATAAATAAATTATTATATGAGTTGAATTCAAGGAAAGGATTTCAAAAAACAATTAAAATATATGAATTATGTAATAATGGTTGAGATATGTCCATAAAATAGGAACATGAAATGTTTTAGGCCATTTTAAATAATACCTATTTACTTTAACTTCCACCAAGTCGAAAACGTTTTTAACCATAACCACAGTAATAAAATTTTAGTGGGTTTAATATTAATTTTTTATAAATTATTTACATGAAATAATTATTTATTACAAATTATTATAATTAAAATATTAAATTTATGTTTCAAGATTTTATTCATAGTGGTTTCAAAATTTAATTAAATAATAATTCCATATACAAGACAAAAATGCGGTTTTAAAAAGATTATATTGACTTTTCATAAATACAATAAATAGATTTTTTGTGTAATTTTTAATATATTAAAATAATAAATTGTTTATAAATAACATTATAAATGGAAAAAAGTACTTTAAAAAATTACAAGAGGTATAATTGTATATTAATTAAAATAAAATGTGTTTTAAAAGTATCATTTTCCAGTATTCTTTGAATAAATAATATTTCCAATGAAATCTCAAAAATTTCCCAAAATATAATTATGAATTGTTGTTTAAAAAAATTAAAAATATAATTTCATAATCTTCTGGAAATTAACTGTATTATTTTTCACAAGAAAAAAAAATTATAATCATTTTTTAAAAAATGAATCTTTCAAAAAATATTAATAATTTACTAAAAGCATTGAACCTATATATATATATATATATACATTACCTAAAACGATTATATTCATCTCATAGATAGTTCATTCCAATTAAAAAAAGTAAATATTATAAATTTATTGCATAAATATTACTATTAATAGTATAACATGATTCATTAAAAATTGGTATTTCATATAATAAAATCTATCAATGAAACTACATTTATTTTGAAAATAATAATAAAATATCGAGGTGTTACACATCCCCTTCACTATATTATGTAACCTACCCTATTTTGGAATATCTTTTAAAAATTTCATTCTAAACTATCTTTTATAAATGTTATATCAGTACACTGAGTATTGGATATTAAAATTTTATTATATATACTTTTCATCTGAACATATAAATTACTCTAACAATATATCTTTTTTAAATAGAATTAGTGTTTTAGTATGTTACATATTGTGTATGTCTATAGTTTAGAATATATGAGTCCCAACATTCCCCCAATAATTACTAGAAATCACTATGAATAATGGGGAGATATAATAGAGAAATTTGTTATAAATATTATTTTAGAGAATTAAAATATTGTGAATATAAATTATAATGTTACGGTGATTTAGAATTCAATGATTACATGAGATGATTGGGTTTAATTCTTACTAAAATTTAGGGACAAAAACACCTTATTATACTAAATTGATAGATATTTTTATCTTCAAGAAAAAAAATTATAAAATCATATGTGAGTCCTTGAATTAGTTTTTAATTAAAAAAATTGGAACATTCAATGCTCTTGAAACCTAAATGGCTATGTTGAATTGTTATTATCAAGTGACTTATTTCCATTTATGAGAATAACTTATAGAAATGAATCATAGCCTAATAATGATAATGAACAAGTTTTATTAAAATAGTGGGAATGTTTTATTGAATAAAAAAACTGTTGAAAAGATTAATAATAGTTTCAATATGGAATTGGATTTAAATGGAAAACCTTAGATGATTATAAAAAACATACAAATATCATTTATAATGATATTAATGGAAAATTGATAAAATGTAAAAGTATTTTAAAATTAGATGTTGTGAAATAAATAATCAAAATCTATGCTTGATCTCTATTACGTATGGAAACTAAAATTTTGGATGACAACATTCTAGACCTTTATAATCTAAAGGAAAAAAATTTGAATTATGTTATAATTTCATTAATTATTTGGTTTTTATAAGTATAAATATACTTTTTGGAAAGAAAAATATCATATGGGTTATGAAAAATCAAATAAGGGGAATGTTGAAATAGAATAACTCTTCCGACACTATATAAGAGACTCATACACATTTGAAATCATAATGTAGGATTTTAATGACTGAAAAAGAATATAAAAGTATGAATAAGAGGAATTATATAATGTATTTTAGTTTAATGAATAATATATAGAGTGTTACATAGGATACATTATCTTATAACTATCATAGTGATTCTAAAAATAAAAAATTTGAATATTATTGGATATTATAAATATTATCTTCAAAATTATTTATTCTTAATGGGGAATATTACTCTTAGCACATACACAGAATTATCATTGAATTTATGTGAACCATTATCACAATAGAATTTATTTTAGTATTCATTGAATTATAATTTTGTTTTAACCCCATATATTTTTTATTGTTTATGTATGTCAATAGCATGCTTAATTGAAATTATAAGAAAATGGTTCTGTGAAATTATATTATTGTTGATTTTTCTAAAATATCTTCAAAATATTCCACAAATAAAAATTAAGATATATCAGTGAAAGATGATATTTGATGGAAAATAGATAATTTAGTAATGGTGAATAATAATTTTTGGGACAAAATCCATCAAGGTGTCACCTTGGAATGTTTTTTGTGTGATTATGTTAGTTGAAAAAGCCAGATGATCACAAATGAGTATGGTTGGTGTTTTCCAAAGATAGGTTTTTAAAGTGGCATAGTTTCCATGTGTTTTGCAATTTGTTTCCTCAATATCAAGAATTTTGGTCAATAATGGTGAGAAAAATAGAAAATAGCAGAGAAATGAGGATCCCAAGACATGGATCGCGTACCATGTTTGGGAAGGGTACATGACCGCATACCAAGTAGCGGGAATGGTACCCGGAAGTGGTTCGCGAAACCAAAAAATGGTTCATCGAGTAAGTAGGTGGGGTAGGCGGATGGCTTGATGTTAGTGGAGGAGATCAGACGCGTAGGAGAAAAGGAGGTACACGAACCACATATGAAAAAAGGTTCATGGGAGGTTTACAATTTGCAGCGACAGAATGATCTATATGCGATGGAGTTTGAATCAAATATTTTGTATATCATGGATTAGAGGATTTTGCAGATATCCTTGCATATATAAGAATTGATAATCCCACTGCTTACTGTGGAGATCTATTATCATTAGAACATCTATTTGATCTCGGATTTTGGCAAGGTTTGAAGGTGGTTCGTGAGGGATAATCCCACGAAGGCTAAAGTGGTTCACATGGATGAAATTATTCCGAAGGATTTTAGAGGAGGGCTGTAACCCACATAGGATTTGGTATAAGGAGGTGTATTCTCTGGTATGACATAGAGATAATTCCACCATAGGTATGTGGAGGGGGAGCTCTGGTACGTCGAAGATATGTGAGTCTCTGAACGTAGAACAGTCCACGAACAAGAGGATTTTTGCAGAGGTGGATTGCGGAATCGGTACGTGATCTCAAAGGCTGAGGCAGTCCACAGATGAATGGAAGTTCATAGTGGGGACAATGGTACACAGATGAGGTGACTATGTGCCAAAACATGTACTCAATTTGTGGGAGAGCATGTGGTTCACGATTTGTACAAGGAATCTTGCGAACTCTTCAAATTAGCTTGGGAAATAATTTTCAGGTACCTTATAATACGCAAGAAGGTGGATTTCATCTTCAGGTGAAAAAGGAATTTCAATAGAGAATCTACCTATAGTTTAGGATGTAGGAATTAATGAAAATGAAGGGACCTACATTTCCATAAACTGTGCTAAACCAACATGTCTATAAACTATTCATGTATTCCTTTCCAAGAGAAGTGAGGGAAGGAAGAGGAAGATGATGATCCTTTCCACCAGTAGTGATCCTAAGAAATAGGTCTATGGAGTGACCCTTGGGAATGTAGTGAGAAGTATCTAATCTTTGTAATGTGAATGAGCATGGGCATAGAAGTTCTATCCCAGACATTGTACTCATTATTGGTTGTGAGCCTTGGTGAATTTTGGTATATTGGCACATTGCCTTTGTGTTCTCCTTGGATGTATCCTAGTAAGGGTGAACCAAATAAAAATCACTATGTCATGTGCATGATTTCATATCTATGTGTATATTGCTACAGAAGGATGATAGAATTGAGTTTTTTTTACAATGATACAAGATCCAGATGAGAAAAGTTTTTAATCTATCATACCCTGATTCACCCCCCCTATGAGGGTATTTGACCTAGAGGGCCTACCAATTTGTATTAGAGGGAATGGTTTAAAGTTAGTGGTTCTCTCTCAAGAAGAAAAAATAGAGGAGGTAAGTTATGAAGTAATTCCGATCATTGATGGAAATAATTTTCAATAATGGATGAATCGAATGAAACACTACTTCCGATTAGTAGGGATTGATGTCTTCACTACAGCTATGCAAGGAATATCAGTAGAAATTAATAGTGCTTAATTATCAGAGGATGAAATAAGATAATTAAATGTTGATTTTATAGTGAAGAATTCTTCAAGGGGAGCCTTATGAAAAGAAATTTATACAAATGTGGTGTCTGGTAAAGCATCAATTGCAATGTGAAAAAACTGTTGATCATTTTTGAGTTCAACCCAGATGTATGAGAAGCAAAGCTGCAGGTTATGTGGAACAAGTACAAGGACCTCAAAATGAATCACAATGAGACTGTTGAGCCATTCATTGATAGTATAAATATTAAAATGGAAGACATGCGAGGTCTTTGATAAGTAATTGAACATATAAAGGTTGCGAAACGTATCTTAAGGAGTCTTCCAAAGCGGTTTAATCTAAAATTTTTTGTGTTGGAAGAAAACGACTCGAAAGAGATGACCCTAGATAATATATATTATAAACTTGTATAATATTAAATGAGAAACCAAAATAACATTATATTGGAAAGGGGGAAGTCTAACGAAGTTTCATTCAGGGACATGAAGAATCTCTCTATTGAATATAGTCCTAAAGAATACAACATGGATGATGTCATGTAATTTATCTACTTAAATTTGCAAATGGAAAAAAGGAATTTCAAAGGTAAAAATCAATTTTTATACTTCCTATGTGGAATGATAGAGAGTTTTGCAACAAAGTGTCCTAATAAGTTTGATGAAAAAAATGAAGATAGTGGTGAAATTCACTAAAATAAGTATTAATCAAATGTGAATGGGAGGATATGTATCCAGAGAAAATTATTAAAAAAGAAGAATATAATTTTAAAAGAGGATGAATGTTTAGAGAAATCTGAGGCAAAATAGTCAGAATACTGCATGGATTATAAAATAGATTATTTGGTGGTAGCTGTAATAAATTCACTAACAAGTGAGTATTGTGAAAAATAATAATGAGAAATTGACAGAGCAGTTGATATCCAGGCTGAATTAGAAGCTGCCCTTGAAGAGGTAGATATTTTTAGAAAGAAAACAAAGAATTCTAACAAAGTTCTTCATGACGCAAAACATTTTATGAAACAACTGTTAGAAGAAAATTATGATCTAAATGTAGAAATTGAAAATCTATGGTCTTAAATTCTAGAAAACTCAATGATGGTGGTTGAGTAAAAACTCAAAATTGATGAACAAAAAATAGAAATTAATAGATTTAATAAAAATGTAATAGATCAAATCAAACATATCAAAAAACTAGAAGAGGAAGTTGTTAGTCTGCAATGAAAATTTTATGATTCGGGGAAACCGCTAACTCTTGGTTTTACCTTAGTAATGAAGATCATACATGAAACAAATATGATGAGTTTTGACCAGATTGTTCTATCAGAACAGAAGAAAATAATAAATTCTCAATGATTAGGATGGTATAAGGCTTGATCTAAAACTGAAAGTAGTTATGGTCCATGATAGACCACAAGCACCCACTCCAAGATTAAAGATTGACATGGGTATGAAGAAGAATTAGAAGATTTAGAGAACCCAAGGAACAAATATTGGTGCATTTCCACACAAGAATGTAACTCACATAAGATGCTATGTTTGTGGTAAGATGGGACATTCTCAAAATGTATGTTCAATAGAAAAGATGTACTAAAGGGAACAAGTCCAACCGTGGTGGTCGTATAGAGCTCAAAATTCTAGGGCCTCATTTTATTGTCATTGCTTTAGGTGTTAAAGACTCGAGAATATGGAAATATATTCCACATCAATAATGTAGAGTAATGTGCTGAGGTAGAGTATATTTGTTCATAAGAAGCGGCCAAATGTATCTTCAAGAGAGAGGAAAATTCAAAATCGATTTGCAACTCTGCAGGTTGAATCTGGATCATCATATACTGGGAATGATCAATATTATCATTCCATATTAGAGACATGGGTAAAAATAAAAAGTGCAGAGCAGGAAGTGGTTGCACAAATTGTATTCAAGGCATCAAATCGCAATGGGATATAGATCATTGATAGTGGATGAAATTCCCATATGACAAGAAATAAGGATCTGGTGGCTGGAATCAGGAAATATAAAGAAGGAATTGTAAGATTTGGTAATGATGGGGGATTTAAAATTATTGGTATAGGGAAGACCATGTTTGGTATAAAATATATGAGATGAGTAGATGTATTGGTTTTTGAGGGGCATATTGAAATCTTACTTAGTGTTAGTTAATTGTGTGACTCAGGAAGTGCCATAAGTTTTCTAATAAATTATGTATCATCAAAGAAAAGGATGAGGATGTTGTATTACAAGAAAAGCATATGAAATGGAATCATTACCTCTTGAGTGGATAATAATATATCTTCTTTCGATCCATGGATGAAGAAAACAAGTTATGAGTTAAGCATCTTGGCCACATAAGCCAAGGTTCCTTGGAAGATCTGGTGAAATATTATGCATCTTCAAATCTCCCTAGATTATCAAATGATCATACTCATACATGCGATTTATGTGAATAGGGGAAGATCATTCGAAATACTTATAAGTCAAAGGAGAAAAAGTGAACAAGATTACATGAATTGGTTCTTATTGATGTATGTGGGACAATTTCACCTAGGGGCATTTATGGGAGGATATATTATGTTCTCTTTATTGAAGACTATTGTAGAATGTCATGGGTTTTAATAATCACCCAAAAATATGATGAATTAAATTTCATTATAGGATATCAACGGGAATATGAAGATATACTGGGTCATAAAATCCAAACGATTCAAACAGATAATGGAAATAAGTTCAAAAATAGCCATGTGGAGTTTAATCTCGAAAAACATGGGATAACACATAATGTTTCAACAGTAAGACTGCCATAGAAGAATGGTGTAGTTGAGGGAAGAAATCATATTATCAACAACATGGCTAGAACAATGGTCATTGATAAAGTCCTTCCCGATTAATTTTGGAATGAAGTAGTGATGATAGCAGTATACAATTCAAATAGAGCATTAGTTTTTCAAAAAGAGGAAAATAATCCCTTCTATTTATGGTATGGGAAGAATCCATCAATGAAGTTCTTTTGAATATTCAAAAGTAAACGTTTCATTATCAGTAAGGAGAAAGTCATGAAATTTTAATCCTGTGGGAATGAAGGAATATTTATTGGATACTCAAAGAAGAGAAAATAATATGAATTCTTTAATAACAAGTTTGGAAAAATAGTTGAAATATATAATGTAACTATAGGGGAGAATGAACTGAATCATCAGTAAATACATTATCCGAACTAGGATGACATTGATGAGGATATGAGTAGGTAAAATGATTCAATAGATCTAGAGGATGATTTGGGTGAAGAATTAGATGATATGAAAAAATTATTTCCTTCTCATAGGCCAGTGAGAAGAGATGAAATTGATACACAAAACATAATTGGTGATCAGACTGCACTAGTGTAGACAAGGAGGATGAATAATTTAAAACAAGAATCATGCTTATCACAGGTGGAAACTAAATGTTTCAATGAAGTAGATGGAGATGAGAACATGGTTAAATCCATGAATGAAGATCTTGACCAATTTGAGAATAATCAAACATGGGATATTGTTTACAGACCAGCTGACAAGATTTCCATAAGAACGAAATGGGTCTTTTGTAATAAAATAATTAAATATGGAGTTTTCCTTCAAAATAAAGAACACCTAGTGTGAAAAGGATACTATCAGATAGAGGGTATTGATGTTGATGATACTTTTTCACCTGTTTCAAGGCTAGAAACAATCAGATAATTCTTATCGATAGTAGTTAAAAAGTGATTAAAATTTTCTAGATGGATGTCAAGTCAACATTTCTGAATGGAGTTCTAGAATAAGAAGTCTACATTGAGCAACCAAATGGTTTTATATTTCATGAAGATGAGAACAAATTCTATAGGATGAAGAATTCTTTATATGGATTGAAGCAAGAACCAAGAGAATGGTATTGGAGGCTTGATCAGTTTCTAAACAAGCTCAGTTTTTAGCAAGGAGGAGTTTATTACAATTTGAATATCAATAATGAAAATAGTAAAAGGATGATGGTTCTTTTTTATGTTGATGAAATAATATTTGGTGGACCAGATGAAGCACAATGAATACAGTTTTTGGAATACATGAAAAGCTAGTTTGAAATGTCAGTGATTGGTGAGCTGACATTTTTCCTTAGATTACAAGTGGCTCAAAGAAGAAATGGAAAGTTTATTTATCAATATAAATATTCCAAGGAGGTTTTGAGAAGGATTGGAATGTATAATTACAAATAAATGAAGACTATGGTTGTTAATTGATTGAAGCTGTCATGAGTTGATGATGGTAAGGATATTAATATCATGGAATACAGGTAAATCATTGGAAGTCTGTTGTACCCGACAATGACAACGCCTGGTATTGTATTTTCCAAATGCAATTCAGTAAGGTATTGAATCAAAAACAAGTAGATCCAAATTAATTTAGTAAAAAATAATAATTCAGTATATAATGGGAACAATTGATTTTTGTTTAATGTATAATGGAAAAACATATCCACAATTGTGGGGATATAAAATGTGGATTGGACCGGATGAGTAAATTATAGGAAATCTACATCAATATGTGCCTTTTATCTTGGAGGATTATGTATTTCTTGGTTGATCAAGAAACAATATTTTATTTCATTGATCACCGCATAAGCTAAATATATTGTGGATACTCAAGCCTGCATGAAACTATTTTGATTGATGCAGCAGCATGAAGATATGGGAATTGAAGTGAAATCTGCGATCAGAATCCGTTGTGATAATTCAAGTTCAATAAATCTTAGAAAAAACCAGTCTATCAATAAAGGACAAATTAAATTGAAATAAAATACCATTCAATCAAGGAAATGGTTGAGAAATATATTTTGATAATGGATTATGTTCTTACCAAACAACAAGTTGAAGATATTCTTACATAGGCCTAACCCAAATAAGCGTTTGAAAGACATCGATTATATCTCAGAGTCTAGTCCAGTCCCTACACATGAAAAAGTATTGATGTGGGTCAACCTCTCCCTTAGGTATGGGTTTTCCCCAAATATGATTATATGTGTTATTTACCCTCATGAAGAGAACCTTCATGTTCCATTCGGGTTCCTTGACAAAGGGGAATAAAGTGTGACTATTCCATGGGAGAAAATACATGGCGATAAGCTATTAAGTGGGGTAGCTATATAGGGGTAACATTAAGAAGAGATGAAGTTATTCTAAAGATACATAATACATAGGGAGCATTAAATCTAACAGTTCTATAAGTGATTGATCAATGATTAGATATCAAAATAGTTGAGGTTATTGATGAATTCAGTTCATTGGTATTAGTTTATCAGTATGGTATCAACAATTGGTTATTATAAATGAAGTGATATATTTATTAAATATTCATTATTATATTATTTCTCAACCCGAGCGTGGATCCTAAGGTCTTAGAGTATGTTTTGACTAAATCCATGATCACTATATTAATTTCATGAAGTGATTGATGGTTGGAGATGTAAGGAGTTTTAACGAGATATCAAAATGCAATGAATTGTCCTGAGAATAGTTGTCAACAAACCCAAATGAGGAAATTGTTCGGGAAAATGTCTCATGGTGACCCCTTGGAATTTTTTGGTTGTTATTGTGTTTTATGAAAAATTCAGATGATCTCGAATGATTATGGGTGGTTTTTACCATGTTCAGGAAGTGTACCCGGCCGCGTAATAGGATATGGGAATAGTACCTAGAAGCGGTTTAAAAAATTGAAAACGGGTTGTGGATGTGCCCAAATTTACCCTACTAGTAAAATAGGTCATTGAAGTACAAGTAGGAATCGAATCCACAGGGACCGAAGAATAAACCTTGAGACTCTATGATTTGTTGATGGATTGGCTATGATGTGGCCAAATTTGAGGTAGATTTTAATTTGAGAAATAAAGATATAATTTAAAAATAATATTATAAAAATGATGTGAACTAAAAAATTATTGATGGTGGGTTGATCTTAGGGTTTTTCTTGGGGTGGATTGGATTACTTTCTTTTCATAGAAAATTTCAGGTCATTAATTCAAGTCATATTCAAACAATGAGATAATTCTACCAAATAATTCACCAATCTAGTCCCTACACAATTCCAAGGCCAATAACCAATTCACATTGAGGATCACTTTAATGATCATTGAAAGGAAATAGATCATACTAGCACTCAAAATGTGTCATCGTTAAAGTTGGAGGAGATGAGAAAGTATGTAACTCATCAAATGGAAATCCTAAAATAACGAATAGATTTAAATATTAAGTACATGAAAAAACATTCAATCCCTGACCTTTATACTCCATTGGATTAACACTTAAAATTTTAGCCCTCCATTGATGCTATTATACCAATAGAAGCGAGATGTAGACTTTTGGTGGCGGAATTGAAGAAGAAGAAAATTATTAAAAGAATGAACACTCCACCATTGTGTGATTGAAACCACATGTGCTGGTGTGAATAATTTCACACCTTGATTAAACGGTATAAACATGTGAAGAAAAGGAAATGAATAAGTGAAGAAGAATAATAAATTTTAATAAAATAATAAATGTGAAAGAAAAACTTACATGTAAAATCTTGATGATGCGATTACAAATTGAAAGCAGGAAATTACAATTGAAAGAAATACAATGGATGAAAGAAAAACATGGATTCAACGAAAAATGTTATATGATTATTCCATTCACCACCAACTACTTATATAGGCATATTAAGAGCCGTAGGTCCATCCCCAACAATAAATTCACCCCCCAAAAATTAAGAGAGTCAAAAGGAGGGTGAATAATCAAAAGGAAATTAACGTTACAAAGTTGACCACAAAACCAACCAGATTCAGCCTCTATTTTGACGTGTGTGTTTGAAACTTCATACGGCAGAACCTGAAGGTGACATAAATAGGAAATATTTTCTTCCATGTGTCTTCTAGAAGCTCTCCATAGTTCAGGTGATTAGGTTTAGCAGTTTTGGACTTATGTTCAAAATGGTGGGATGTTTTTATGAGCATTCGGCTATGGCCCACCATTTTAATTCTAAATTTCATCCCCTTGTATCTCATTGAAAACTTCTGAATTAGCTCTGACCACAGTTGAATAAAATGATCCTTATATTGTTTTCGTTCTACTGTAAAATATTGTACTTCATTGGGATTGGTTTGTGGGCCCCACATTTGTTTGATGGGCCTTGGGCCCATTATGCTTTCTCCCGCAACTTTTTTCATTCAGGCGCAAAAATCTCCATCTTACCTTGGGATTCATCCATCGGACCTAAAAGATAAATTGTTCCAAACAAAGTGATAGATTATATACCAAAATATCAAATTCTTAAAATAAATATAATGCTGTCCAAAAACAGATGAATGATTGGCCCCAAATTTTCATTTTAATCATGAATTGTATTTAAGATTAGAAATGATGTTCTATTTGTATAATGCACTAAGAACAATGTTTATGGACTTTGAGACAATGAATATAAAGATACTTAAAATGAATATTAGCCACTATTAGTGACTAATCACACCCCAAATCTTGATTTTTGCTAGTCCCGAGCAAAATATATTACAAATATGAAAATCAAATCCCCTTTTCCAAAAACATTTTAATACACATTACTCACCGAAATATCTCATACCAAAAAAATTATAAAACCCATAAAAATCATTTAAAAAAATCTAGGTCTATAATAATATCCCAAGACCAAGCCCATTCTTTGTGAAAATTCATCGCCACATTTCATCCAATTCCAATTAAGCATGATAAAGTGTTGTGCATCACAAAAGATATGGGGCACATTTTTTTGTTCAAGGGAAAAAAATTGAAGTGCTAGGTGGGAATCACATTAAACCTTAAGATGAGTATCCAATTTATTAGTATTATTATTTTCTAACCACAATAGATATGAAAAGACTAAATCTGGGCAAGACAACTATGGAGTCATGATCCCCATGTGTCAGACGCCAAATATATTGTCAATTCCATGATCTAAACTAGATATATAAAGCCTAAATCTCGGCAAGACAACTATGGAGTCATGATACCCATGTTACAGACACCACACATTTGGACAAAACATTTCTCTATGTGGTCATTATTTTATTCAACTTTTTTTTTGTTTGTTTTTTTTTCATACTCAAATTAAACTAAATGTGACCTTAGAACCCTATGCTATAAATAAAGGGACCCAAGAACTCAATTTTACACCCAAAATCATGTATATGTGCATTGTGGCATTTTTATTAAGAGGATGAAAATGTAAACCTTGAAAAATCACATCAGACAACTGAACTTTCCAAAAACTATGCTCGTTAACATAAACTTGCATTAAAATCAGAATCAAGGTATACAAAATTATTTGATATCCAATTTCAGAGTTTGCGTTGTGTGATTTAATGTTCAAGGTTAATGTAATTTTTCTTTTCATGCATTATTTTATTCAAAAAAATATAAAAAATAAAAAAAATTCATTTTTATCTCCTCCCACCTTAGAATAACACTGTCCACAGTGTTTAAAGAAAAGAAATGTTAGATGGGGGTAGGGGAGGAGTTCAAAAAGGAATTTGAAAATGATAAACATGGAAAAAATTCACATGGTGGTTGATGATGATAGCGCATGCCACAGTCTCCCTTCAATCTTGGATTTGAGTCTCAGCAGCTTGGAT
Source organism: Viscum album (assembly GCA_963277665.1). Taxonomy (NCBI): domain Eukaryota; kingdom Viridiplantae; phylum Streptophyta; class Magnoliopsida; order Santalales; family Viscaceae; genus Viscum; species Viscum album. Next base: position 1,851,046,748 of record OY728150.1, read on the forward strand.
GGTGGTGAATGGATTTTCCTTATGACTTATGACATGTCCTTTTATTTTTTTAAACTATAAAAACATAAAAATAAAAAAAAAATAAATTGATGATACATTGTCTTCTTTTTATATTTTTGTGTAAGGTATTACTCAGAGATCACACCACGTGACATGGATGAATATGGCACTCCCCTTTCATACACATCCTTAATCATAAAAGAAGAACAGTTCAACAGTCTATGGTAATTTAATATAGGAAAATTAAAATGATTTAAAATGATTAGAAACATAAAAACCATGTTTTTCCTCCCATACAACGCTTTTGTTTAACATCGTTTCCTCAACTTGAACCCCCCAACTTATCCAATTCCAACTTTAAAATTTTTAATGAACCCATCTTTCTCTACCTCAACAAGATTGAGATTGATTATTTGTTTGAAATATGTTTCATATAAAATCTTTTGTTCTATAATGAGCTCTAAAATCCATGTAATATCAAAAATGTTTGATTGAATTGAATATCTATTATTGACTAAGAAATCAATGAACATTCCAAATGTTTTAGTTTCAAGAGGAGTATAAATTGAAATTTCATGGTATTGGTTATCAACATTTAAGAGTGGTGAAGAAAGGAGAAAAATTTTGAGTTCAGGTTGATACAAATTTACAAAAGAAGAATGGAAATTTGAATCAAAAATAGTTTCTTCTCTATGAAATTTAGAAATAATTGGTTCATTTTGAAAATAATATTCATCCTGAAAATTGTCCAGTTTAATATCAGAAGTGTGTATGGGATCAATGTTTTGTATTTTTCCCAATTGTTTAGTGATTGGTGGTCCCAAAAATTCACTAATGGTGCCAGGTTCAGGAAACTCAATCCATGATGTAAAATTTTCATCTTTTGAGTCCAAAAAATTAATTTCCTCTTGATTTAAACACTCATTAACAATTCCCTAATGTTCTTTAGCTTGAGCTTCAACATTACCTGACCAATTCTCTTCATTATCTAACTTTGAATTCCCAAAATCATAAGTTAGTTCTTCACATGTTTTAATGTTTTTTAGTTCTAACCCCAAATATGAAACCTCAGAATTCATTATCTTCATTTGATTACACAATTGTTCAAGAATTTTTTTAGGATTGGAGTTGATAGATGTTTGTACATCATGTTCTTCCTCGTTATTTATCATTTCAATAATTTTTGATAGGTATGGAAATTGATCTTTTAAACATTCATCATTACAAATATCGTTCATGTTATTAGGAGTGGGGTATTCATTCAAATGTCGATCAAAGTAATTAAAAAAGGTTGGTGATTCCCAATGTGGATTTTCAAATTGATTCCATCCGGAGTTTCTGAAGGTATATTTTTGATTATACTCCATTGGATTCATTGGGAAATCTGGAATTGTGATTTTCGGGAGCCAAAAAAAAAAGAAAGGGGGAAAGAGAAGAGAAATGGGATGAGAAAAGAGAAATAAAGGAGAATAGAAAGATTTTCTAAGGTAACTTACTCGATCCCCGACAATGGTGCTAAAATTTGGTTGCACCCAAATTTACCCTACTTGTAAAAGTGGTCATTGAAGTACAAGTAGGGATTAAATCCACATGGACCGAAGAAGAAACCTTGAGACACTATTATTTGTTGATGGATTGGATATGAAGGGGATAACATTGAGGAAGATTTTAATTTGAGAAATAAAGATATAATTTAAAAATAATATTATAAAAATTATGTGAACTAAACAATTATTGATTGTGGGTTGATCTTATAATTTTTCTTGGGGTGGATTGTATGAATTTATTTTCATAGAAAATTTCATGTCATTAATTCAAGACATATCCAAACAAAGAGATAATTATTCCAAATCATTCACTAATTTAATCCCTACACAATTCCAATTCCAATCACAAATTCACTTTGAGGATCACTTTAATGAGAAGTCAAAAGAAATAGATCACACTAGCACTCAAAATGTGTTATCATTAATGTTGGCAATGATGAGAAAGAATGTAACTCATCAAATGGAAATCCAAAAATAACGAATAGATTTAAATATTAAGTAATGAAATAACATTAAATCCCTGACTTTGCTACTCCCTTGGATTAAACATTAAGAGTTTATCCCTCCATTAATGATATTATACCAATGGAAGCGGGATGTAGACTTATGGGGGTGGAATTGAAGAAGAAGAAAATTATTAAAAGAACGAACACTCCACCACTGTGTGATTGAAACCAAAAGTACTGGTGTGAATAATTTCACACCTAGATTCAACGGTATCAAAGTGTGATGAAAAGGAAAAGAATAAGTGATGAATAAGAATAAATTTTATTAAAATAATAAATGTGAAAGGAAAACTTACATGTAAAATCTTGACGATGTGATTACAAATTTAAAGCAGGAAATTACAATTGAATGAAATACAATGGATGAAAGATTAACATGGATTCAAAGAAAAATGTTAGATGATTATTCCATTAACCACCAGATATTTATATAAGAATATTATTAGGAGCCTTATATCCACCCCAAACAATAAATTCACCCCCAAAAATTAAGATTCAAAAGGAGGGTGAAGAATCAAAAGGAAATTAACGTTACAAAGTTGACCACAAAACCATCCAGATTCATCCTCATTTTTGACATGTGCGTTTTACACTTCATACGGCCGAACCTGAAGGTTTCATAAATAATAAATATCTTCTTCCATGTGTCTTCTAGATTCTCTCAAAATTTCAGGTGATTTGGTGTAGCCGTTTTGGTTTTATGATCAAAATGGTGGGCTGCTTTTATGATCATTCTGCTATGGCCCACCATTTTAATTCTAAACATCATCCCCTTGTATCATATAGAAATACTCTGAATTATCTCTGACCAATGTTGAATAAAATTATACTTATATATTTTTCTTTCTACTTTAATAATTTGAGCTTCATTGGGATTTGTTTGTGGGCCCCACATTTGTTTGATTGGCCTTGGGCCCATTATGCTTTCTCCAGCAACTTTCTACATTCAGGCGAAAAAATCTCCATCCTCCCATGGGATTAATCCATCAGACATAAAAGATAAAATGTTCCAAACAAAGTGAGAAATTATATCCAAAAATATCAAATTCAGAAAATAAATATAATGTTGTCCGCAAATAAATGAATTATTGGGCTCAAATTATCATTTTAAACATGAATTGTATTTAAGATTAGAAATGAAGATCTATTTATATAATGCACAAAAAAAATTTTATAGACTTTGAGAAAATGAATATAAAGATATTAAAAATGAATATTATCCACTTTTAGTGACTAATGAGGTTGCATTAGAAGATGGTATGGTATTGAGATGTCTTGATTACAGTGGAGGAGATCGACCACATAATAGAAAAGGTGGTATGTGGACCATGTATGAAAAATGGTTCTCGGGTGGTTTACGGTTCACGGTGGTATAAGGATTGATATGTGGTGAAGTTTGAATAAAATATTTGGTAAATATTAGATTATCTATTTTTGGGGATAGGTTTTCGATATAGGAATTTATAATCCCCCTATTTACTATGGAGAAAGAATATCATTATAAAATCCCATCGATCAGGAATTTCGGCAATGTCTAAAGGTGGTTCCTGAGGGATAATCCGGCAAAGGCTAAATGGGTACACGCGGAAGAAATTATACCAAAGGATCTAAGAGGAGAGCTGTAACCCACATAGGATTTAGTACACAGAGGATCAATATTCGGTATGCGAAAGAGATAATCTCGAAAGAGGTATGCAGAGGGGGAGCTCTGGTACGTGGAATCAAAGACAATTTTCAAATAGAAAACAGTTAGCGAATAGGAGGGGTTTTTCATAGGAGGACCACAGAATCAGTACACTATCATGAAGGAAGAGGTAGTCTGTGGACGAAGGGTGGTCTTCAGTAGCGGTAACAGTACATGGAAGAGGTGACCACGTACCAAAACTGGTACTCAGTACACAAGAGAGCATGTGGTTCTCAGTTTGCACAAGGAATCTTGCGAAAGCTTCAAAGCAATTTGTGAAAGCATTTTTTGGTACCTAACAATACCAAAGAAAATGGATTTCATCTGTGGGTGAAAAAGGAGCGTCAACAGAGCATCTCCCTATAGTTTAGGATGCAAGAATTCATGAAATGAATTGGACCTACATGTCCAGAAACTATTTTTGACCTACTAGTCTATAAATTGTGAATGGATTCTTTTCCAAGAGTAGTGAGTAGACGGAGAGGAAGACAATGACCCTTTCAACCGATAGTGAGCGTGAGAAATAGGCATAGGGGGTGACCCTTGGGAATGCATGGAGCATTATAATTTTTTTTAAAGGATGGGAGATAGGGAATATAAGATCTAGTCCTAACATTGTACTCATTATTGGAACTGAGCCTTTCTGAAGTTTGTACATTGGATCATTGTCGTTGAATTCTCCTTGGACGTAGCCTAGTGAGGGTGAATGTAAGGATCCAAAGTTTCATAAATGAAAATCTCTCTTGATCTAATTATATGTCTCTTTATGTTTATATAAAATGTCAACTTCTTTGGTCTTATGTTAAGAATTGTGACCATTGATTTTATAGCCGTTGAACAATGATCAAATGATGAGTATAAATATAGGGCTTTAACAAACCCAATTTACTCAGACAAAAGAAGTGATTGCCGCATTCAGTAGAATTGATCCATACAAAGCACACATGTAGGAGCTCGGAAAGGAGGTGGCGTCCTTGGGAATCTCCCTTGACCAAGCCCAAGTTGAGATTCTTCATGTCAAGATCGAATGGGACCGTCTACGGGAAAAGTGGAAGTTGATAGAGATTACCACTTGAGCAGTGTTATCCGAGGCACCCTAAGAGTCTGTCACCATCACACACCTTACCCGTAGGTCTTATGCGGATGTTTTAAGGGGTTATGTAACTAATCGATAGTACTATGTTAATATAAATTATTTTGTATATAATAATGAATATAATTTCTTGTCATTATTGATACATTGTAAATAGTTTTTAAAGTACAAATAATTTTTTTCGTTATTATTTAATTAAGAATTCTATTTTATTAAATTAAGGGATTTTTGATTTAAATAATATTTTAATAAAATATTATTATTATTATTAAATTAATTTTTATTAAATATAAATGATCTTATAATTTTATGAATGCAATTGTATTTTTTATTAAGGTTTGAAATCCATTTCTGTCAAAACCCGTGAATTTTCGATAAATGTCAGTTTTTATTTTAAAAGTGAAAATTAACATATTTATGAAATTATTTAGCTAAAATAAATTTTATTTCTGGAATCAGGACATCGAAATTATCCAATGGTGAATTTTTCATAATTTTTTGAGACAGTCAAAGTTTTGGGAAAAATTAAATAACGTTTAAATATATAATGTGTTTTATGACATCATAATGACCCAATAGTGATGTAATAAAAAAATATAATCTTTATTTTCGTGAAATATATGTTTTACCATTAAAATATTGTGATTTTGGGTTTGTTTGACTTACTTTTCAAAGCATTAATGGACCTCTCAAGACTTATTAAACACCATGTATTTTTCAATTAATTTCCATGGGAGTGTGACTCACCTCTACATAAGCAAACTCATTATTTTAAGAAGTTCGGAATTTGGCATTATAATATATTTTTTTCCTCTTCCCTTTTCCAAAAACAATGGGCAAAAACCATGGGATGGTTTGTGGTTTTAATTAATTTAATATAAGGTGTCCCAAACCAAAATAATAAAGATTTCTCTCACCATTCCTATATAAACCCACCCAAGCTCCCACTTACTCATCACATAATTCCATTGGAATTCGTCCAAACTCTTCCCTACCCACCATATAATCCTTTCATGGTGCCCCAAGCTCCCAAGAACCCTCTCACAAGACTCTCTCTACCCTTTGGAAGCACACTTCCATCTAAGGGTTTTTTCTTCCTTTCTTATTTTTGTCCAATTTTCTTTAAGTTGTTTTTCCCTTTTAATTTCAATTATGAATGTTGGGGTATGGTTTTTCACCTCCCTAATACTGCCATATTTATGTTTGAATGATGGGAGACCCCTTTCTCTCTCATCAAATTCCTCCCTTGTACACCTGTTACTATGCTGAAATTCCGAAAGGAACTTCTCTCTCCTATTTTACATTCAAGCAATACTTCTATATCATGAATCTAAATTCCATTACAATTTTTGGGACATGTATCTATAAGAATTACTTACTGTCCATTACATGTAAATATGATGAGGAAACCCTTTCTCTCTCATCATCCTTTTTTATGAATTCTTATGTCGCGCCGTTACGCTGCCAAAATCGCACCGACTTTCTAAGCCAATGCCATTGTGTAGTGAATACCATGCCCATTTCTCCGTCAAGGTTATTCACCTTTATGAAAATTTACTTATTGATTATAATGTTTCATGTATTTATTCTACATTCCTTTATCATAGATTAAATAATTAAGTTTAATAAATAAATGTTTTATGATCCATGTGGCACACTTATGCATGAAATGAAATGTTTAAGAAGGGTGCGCCCTTATAGCGCTCAAATGCATTGGGTAAAGTATAGTATCATGATACTTCATGTTCAATGAGTGTATACTCATTCTAATTAAAGTGAAACGAGGGTTTACTCGTGCTTCATGTGCAATGAGGGTTTACTCATGCTCCATGTGAAATGAGCCTTGGCTCATGCTAATTCCATGTTAAGTGTTGTTGCCAAATTTCCATGTTATGATTATCATGCTTTATCATGCCTTTATATTCATGTTTCTCTTGTGCTCTATTGATATACCTAATGTCTAACATGTATTGTACTCCTCATGTTATTCCATGTGTATTGCCTTACTTGGCTTTATAGCTCACCCTTTTCTTATGCATGTCCCCGGGTTATCCCATGCAATGCTAAGTACGAGGGAATGTAGTGGTCATGTAAAGGAAGTTTTCAATAAAGATGTTGTATTTAATGTTTTACATTTTTATGTAGTGAACCTAATCCCCAAAGATACTAAACCTCTCAATCTTCTTTTTGTATCAAGTGATGTTTTATGTAATAAATCATGATTAAGTTTGTAATAAAAGTCGGGTTGTCATAGTTGGTATCAGAGGATAGGTTTAGTTATTTTTGGGATTAGGATTAGAAAACCCTAGTAAAACCTTAGATACAACACCAATAAAAATGTCCTTATGTTTTGGTGATTACTGATTAAGTGGGTTATCAAGAAAATGAATCCATGTCTGGATACGAGCAGGTAGAGGCAGCTCTGGCACAGATGTATCCTAAGGGTAAAACCCGAAAACACCGCTTTGAGCTAGACTCGAACAGGAACTAGTGCACGACAACAGGCCTTGCTACAACCTTGGTTAAGACACTCCTAGGGGATATGCTTTGGTAAATTCACAATCTTAGTATGAACCCTTATTAAGGGAATTAAAAAAACCTCAATGAATATATGTTATAAAGTAGATCACAAAAAAACTAGATTGAAGCATATAGACTCATGAGTTAAGGAAATAAATGTTTATTCATAAGTCATCAACTTTTTTCTTTGGATTACCCTTTATGTGGTACCGCTAAATTTCCTTTTATTCTATCCAATGGCCGGTAATAGGAGGACTCGGGCTAACAACCGTTGTGAAGATCAGTGTGATGATTGTACTAATGAGATTCCCAATCCAAGGGGAGCGGGAATCGTGAACTTTGTCAGGCTTCTCTCTCAGCTAACTCAAGTTTTGAATAGAAACACGGGTCAAGAGGAACGTTCAACCCCCCATAAGAAAGGACAAGTCTCTATCAAGTGATTCATGAGAAAAATGCCACCTACTTTTAGTGGATCATCTGATCCCGTGATCGCTAAACAATGGATCAACTCTATTGAAAAGATCTTATCCATCCTTCAATGTTCTGAAAAAGAGAAGGTTCTCCTGGAGGCTTATTGTATGGAGGGTGAAGCTGATCAATGCTGGAAGTTGATCAAAAATTCAAATCCTGAGGAGGATATCGAGGCATTGGAATGGAAGGATTTCTGGAAGATGTTTTTCGATAATTATTTTCCGCGCACCCTTCAGCTTAAGATGGAAAGGGACTTCCATTCCCTCGAGAAAAATGATGAAGAATCTATTGGAGCATACGAGGCAAACATCACAAGGATTTCATGATATGATTCTGGCTTTGTCGTTACCCCAGAATGAAAAGTTGACCTCTTTATTTGGTGGGTTGAAGCCTAGCCTATGGAAAGCATTAGCAATTCGTGACTTCGACAGCTATGAGGAAATTGTTAGATTTTCCCTCAAGGTCGAAATGAAGATAAGAGAATCACAGGGGTATCATGGGGATAAGAAGTGTAAGGTGGACTTCAATGTTGGTGGCCCGATGGATAAATCCAATGGTGATAAGAAGATCCAGCACCCCATATGCCAAAAGTGCAGAAAGAAGAACCCTCGAAATTTCCTTAAGGGGACGAGGAAATGCTTCAGGTGTGGAAGAGAAGGGCACCTAGAGGTTAACTATCGGCAAGAAAGACCCGCGTTTGCGACAGAGGAGAGGAACGCTCCGTTCGAACCTCAACGGGTTGTTCAATGCTACAAATTCAAAGAACCGGGCCATTTTGAAAATCAGTTCCCTAATCCAAGGGTTTTCTGAGGCAACTAACAACCGCCAAGGAAGCAAAGAAGAGATATTTCCATCACTTATTTTTAAATGATCCCCGACAACGAAGTGTTGACAGGCACACAAGTTATTCATTCAAGAATAGAGAACGTAATTTTTGATTCATGTTCTACGCATTCTTTTATTCCTGGAAATTTTAGTAGAACAATCCTAGAACCACCACAAATCATGGAAGTGAAGATGTTGGTGAGTACGACAAATGGGGAAATAATTGGATCCCATGAATATATGTCCTCCCCTGTTATAATCTGTGGATTGAATTTCCTGGAGAACCTCATCATACTCCCTCTGGTGGAATTTGATCCAATTCATGGCATGGATTGGCTTTCCTTATATAGAGCCAACATAAATTGTCGGGAGAGGGAAATCACTCTCCATATAGAGAATCTACCCCCGATTATTTACAAGTGTAAGGTGGAAGATGAATATACATTAGCTCCACCATATCATGAATGGATATTACTGCCCTATGAGGACGCATATCTGGCTCAGATGAATGATTCTAAGGAAGAAACCATCCTTGAAGAAATGCCTATTGTGAGGGAATTCGCTGAAGTGTTTCCCGAGAAACATCCTGGTCTTCCTTCTAGAAGATATGTTGAGTTCTCAATTGAACTTATACCTGGGGAAAGACCAATATACAAGACTCCATATAGAATGGTTGTCATTGAGCTTGAAGAGCTGAAGAAACAACTACAAGAAAATTGGGATAAAGGGTTTATACGGCCAAGTGCTTCACCATGGGGTGCACTAGTCATCATCATCAAGAAGATGGATGGGACAATGTGGCTTTGCATCGATTATCGTGAACTTATCAAAATCACGATAAAGAAAAAGTATCCTCTCACAAGAATTGATGACTTATTCGATCAGCTGTGTGGAGCACAATACTTCTCCAAGGTGGACTAGCGGTTGGGATATTATCAAGTAAGGGTGAAGAAGGAAGATATCCCCAAGTCTGTTTTTCGCACAAGATACGGGCACTATGAATTCATAGTAATTCCTTTCGGACTCACTAATGCTCCAACAATCTTCATGGACATAATGAATTGAGTCCTTAGAGATTACCTAGAGAAATTTTCGGTAGAAATCATAGATGATAATCTAACATACTCCAAAACCAAGGAGGATCATGAGGAGCATTTAAGAATTGTACTAGAGACATTGCGCAAGGAGAAGCTCTATAAAAAGTACAAAAAGTGTGAGTTTTGGTTAAAGGAGGTCTCATTCTTGGGCCATATCATCACAAGAAAGTGGATATCTGTGGATCCCTCCAAAACGGATGCTATTTGAGGGATGGCTGAGGCCAACATCGGTAACAGATATTCATAGATTCTTGTGGTTAGCTGGATATTATCGACGATTTGTGAGAAATTTCCCATGACTGTCCAACCCTCTTACCAAGCTAAATCGAAAGGGAGTAAAGTTTTCATGGAGTGAGGAATTCAAAGAAAGCTTCAAAGAGTTGAAAAGGAGGCTTATCACTGCGCCTGTTCTCACTTTACCCACAAGTGGGGAACTTTTTGTTGTTTTCAGTGATGCTTCAAAGAAGGGCTTAGGTTGTGTGCTGATGAAAAATGATAAAGTGATATCTTATGCCTCAAGGTAGTTGAAATTCCATTAGAAAAACTATCCAACGCATGATCTGGAGTTGGATGTAATGATCTTTGCCATGAAAATCTGGTGGCATTATCTCTATGGAGAGAAATGTGAGATATATACTGACCACAAGAGTCTTAAATATATATTCACACAAAAAGAGATTAATATGCGCAAGAGAATATGGATAGAGCTCATCAAGGATTATGACTGTTCAATCCATTACCACCCTGGGAAAGCGAACAAGGTGCCAGATTCCCTAAGTAGAAAGGACCCAGCGATTCTATCAATGGTGAGAATTGAAAAGGATCCAATCTTATTATACTTGATGAAGATGGACATGGGAATCATAAAGAAGGGAACATCATCAATATTTTCACAATTTATTTCTCAACCGCCTCTTTTGGAAAGGTTAAAGGATGCTCAAAAGGATAATGTGGGAATTTAGGAAAAAGAGGAAGCTATAGAAAAAGGGAAATCCTTGGAGTTTAATGTTAATGAAGAAGGAATTGTTCAGTTTGGGAAAATATTATCTGTTCCATCATGCCCGGAGCTAAAGAAGGAAATTTTGGATGATGCACATAGTTCAAATTTCTCTATTCACCCAGGGAGCACAAAGATGTATTGAGATCTCTGAGAAAACTTTTGGTTGGATAATATGAAGAAGGAGATCTCTGAATATACATCAAAGTGCCTGATGTGCCAGCATGTGAAGGAAGAGAGGTAGATGTATAAGGGGATGATGAAAACATTTCCCATACCAGAATGGAAGTGGGAGAATATCACCATGGACTTTGTCACTTGACAACCAACGACATACAAAGGAAACAATACAATCTGGGTTGTTGTGGATCATCTTACAAAGACTGTACACTTCATATCTATTCGGGAGGATTTCTCATTGGATCAACTGGCATGGATATATATCAGGGAAGTGGTAAGGTTGCATGGAGTACCACTATCTATTTTGTCTGACCGAGATCCAAGATTCACCTCTATGTTCTGGAAGAGTCTTCAACATGCTCTGAATACTGAACTGAACTTCAGTACGACCTATCATCCATAAACTGATGGTCAATCCGAGTGGACTATCCAAACACTTGAGGATATGTTGAGAGCATTCTCAATGGACTTTAAAGGGGGATGGGATCAACATCTTCCTTTGGATGAGTTATCTTTTAATAACAGTTTCCACTCGAGCATCCAAATAGCACCATATGAAGCCCTATATGGGAAAAGGTGCAGAACACCGGCGTGTTGGGATGAGGTCGGTGAACATAAGCTTCTTGGACTAGAAATGGTTGAGGAAATTGTGAAGAAGCTGAAAACCATTCAGCAGCGTATCAAGACGGCCTAGTGTCGGGACAAGAGTTTTGCAGATAACCGTCGACGAGGCCTTGAGTTTATCATTGGAGACTATGTTTTTCTACACATATCTCCATGGAAGAAGTTCATGAGGTTTGGAAATAAAGGGAAGTTATGTCCAAGGTACATCATACCCTTCGAGATTCTTGATCGTGTCGGGGCTTTGGCCTATCGACTAGTGCTTCCACCTACCATGGGCAAAGTAAAAGATGTCTTTCATGTATCCCTTTTAAGGAAGTACATACCGGACCCTTCACATGTACTCTCTTCTGAGGTGGCATAGTTGGAGGATGATCTTTCTTATGAGGAGAAACCAGTGAATATCTTAGATCATAGAGAAAAAGTTCTATAAAATAATACAATGCCCCTCGTCAATATGTCGTGGAGAAACCAAAAGATTGAAGAAGAAACTTGGGAACTGGAGGATATGATGAAGCTGAGTTACCCACATTTGTTTTAGTGTGGAAGAGGTAAATTTCGAGGGTGAAATTTCTTATGGGGGGAATATTGTAACGACCCAAAGTTTCATTAATGGAAATCCATATTGATCTAATTAAATGTCTCTTTATGTTTATATAAAATTTCAACATATTTGGTTTTATGTTATGAATTATGTCCGTTTCATTTATAGCTGTTGAACAGTGATCACATGTTAGTATAAATATAGGGATTCAACAAACCCAATTTACTCAGACAAAAGAAGCGATGGCCTCATTCAGTAGAATTGCTCCATTCAAAGCCCATTTGTCAGAGTTCAGAAAAGAGGCGGTGTCCTTGGTCTTCGCTCTTGACCAAGACCAAGATGAGCGTCATCATGTCAATCTCGAACATGACCGTCTATGGTAAAAGTGGAAGTTGACAGAGATTACCACTCGAGCGATGTTATCTGATCCACCCCAAGAGTTTGTCACCATCGCACCCCTTACCATTAGGTCTTATGCGGCTGTTTTAAGGGGTTATGTAACTAATCGATAGTACTATGTTCATATACATTATTTTTTTATTTAATAATTAATATAATTTCTTTTCATTATTGATACATTGTAATTAGTTTTTAAAGTACAAATAATTTTTTTAGTTATTATTTAATTAATAAATCTATTTTATTAAATTAAGAGATTTTTGAATTAAATAATATTTTAATAAAATATTATTATTATTATTAAATTAATTTTTATTAAATATAAATGATCTTATAATTTTATGAATGCAATTGTAATTTTTATTAAGGTTTGGAAGCCATTTCTGTCAAAACCCATCAATTTTCGATAAATGTCAGTTTTTATTTTAAAAGTGAAAATTAACATATTTATAAAATTATTTAGATAAAATAAATGTTTTTTCTGGATTTAGGACGTTGAAATTATCCAATGGTGAATTTTTCAAAATTTCTTGAAATAGTCAATTTTTTGGGAAAAAATTCAATACAGTTTAAATATATAATGTGTTTTATGACATCATAATCACCCAATAGTGATGTAATAAAATAATATAATCTTTATGTTCGGCTAATATATGTTTACCATTAAAATAATGTGATTTTGGGTTGGTTTGACTTACTTTTCAATGCATTAATGGACCCCTCACGACTTATTAAACACCATGTCTTTTTAAATTAATTTCCATGGGAGTGTGACTCACCTCCAAATAAGTAAACACATTATTTTAAGAATTTAGGACTTTGGCCTTATAAAATATTTTTTTCCTCTTTATATTGCCAACAACCATGGGAAAAAACCAGGAGATGGTTTGTGGTTTGGATTAATTTAATATAAGGGGTCCAAAACCTAAATAATAAAGAATTCTCTCACCTTTCATATATAAACCCACCCAAGCTCCCACTTCCTCCGCACTCAAGGCCTCTGGAGTCCATCCAACCTCTGACCTACTCTCTCTATAATCCTCCCAAGGTTCCCCAAGCTCCCATGAAGCCTCTCACAAGCCTCTCTCTATCATTTGGAAGCACACTTCCAAGTAAGGTTTTTTTCTTCCTTTCTCATTTTTGTCCAATTTTCATTAAGATGTTTTCCCATTTAATTTAAATTATGAATGTTGGGATATGGTTTCACACCTCCTTTATACTTCCCTCTTTATGTTTGAATGATGGGATACCCCTTTATCTCTCATTAAATGCCTCCCATATACACTTGTTACTATGCCGAAATTCTGAAAGGAACTTCTCTCTCCTCTTTTACATTCAAGAAATACTTTTGTATCATGAATATAAATTCCATTAAAATTGTTGGGACATGTATCTATATGACCTCCTTACTGTCCTTTACATGTATATATGACGAGGAACCCCTTTCTCTCTCATCAACCTTTTTTATGAATTCTTATGTCATGCCGTTACGCTGCCGAAATCGCACTGACTTTCAAAGCCAATGCAATTGTGTAGTGAACACCATGCCCATTTCTCCATCAAGGGTATTCACCTTTATGCACATTTACTTATTGATTATAAAGTTTCATGTAAGTATTCCACATTCCTTTATCATGGAATAAATTATTATGTTTAATTAATCCATGTTTTATGATCCATGTGGCACACTTATGCATTAAATTAAATGTTTAAGAAGGGTGCACCCTTATAGCGCTCCAATGCATTGGGTACAATATAGTATCATGATACATCATTTGAAATGAGTTTTGACTCATAATAATTCAATTTCAATGATGGTTTACTCATGCTTCATGTGAAATGTGGGTTTACTCATGCTCCATGTGCAATGAGCCTTGGCTCATGCTAATTCCATGTTAAGTGTTATTGCCACATTTCCATGTTATGATTATCATGCTTTATCATGCATTTATGATCTTGTTTCTCTTATTCTATATTGATATTCCTAATGTCTAACATGTATTGCACACCTCATTTTATTCCATGTATATTCCCTTATTGGGCTTTATAGCTCACCCTTTTCTTATGCATGTCCTCAGGTTATCCCATGCAATGCTATGTACAACGGAATGTAGTGGTCATATAAAGGAAGTTTTCAATAAAGATGTTGTATTTCATGTTTTAAGTTTTTATGTAATGTTACTAAGCCCCAAAGAAACTAAACCTCTTGATCTTCTTGTTGTATCAAGTGATTTTTATGTAATAAATCACGTTTATGTTTGTAATAAAAGCAGGGATGTCATAGTGAACCAAGTAAAAATAAATGTGTCTGGGGCATGATTTCATATAGTTTTTTATATTGCTATTAGAGGAAGTGATAATTGACTTTTTTGTAACAACAAAATAAGATCTGAACGGAGGAATGATTTAATACTTCATACCTTCATTCAACCCCCCTCTCAGGGTATTCGACCTAGTGGACCTAATAATACTAATGTTAAAATAATCCAAATATTAATAAATTTGATAAGTAAATTTTTGATACAGAAAATCATGAATAAATGGAATGTAGTACATTCTTTCCTAATATTAGTTTGTTGTGGTTGAACTAAAAAAACATTATAATTATAATTTTTTTGACCATATTTAATAATGGAATAATATCTTATAAATAGATATATTTGTAATGGATGTTGAAGTATATGACTTCTAGTTTTTGGCATAAATAAAACCGAAGTGGAAATTACACTACAAAATTATTAACAGTTTCCAAAATAGGTATATCTATTGGTAAATGTTCATTTTATATTGCTAAAATGTTTTAACATCAAAAACTGAACTATCCTTGATTTATTTAAAAATTCTCTTGAAAAAATTTATTCCAAAAAATAAAACTGTTATGTTAAAAGAATAACAGTACCAATAGATAATATATTTTGGTAAAAATATATAACAACATATTCGTATAAATGATTTTTATGTTGATAATATAATTTAAAAAATTTATATTTATATTACTATTATTGATAAAATTGAATCATTAATATAAGAATATACACACAATTATTTTAAAGGAGTTTCAGGTGATTAAATATAAAATATATATATATTTACAGAAGAAAAAATTATAATACATATAATAAAAAACATTCAATATTATGAGTGTAGTAAATAAAAAAAATAAATTATTATTAAAATTGTAGAATTTTATAAATCAATAAATAAGGAACCAAAATTACTAAAATAACTAATAAAAACATATATAAAATCTCATCCCTTGTGAATGGAAACAATTACTAATCTATATTATTCATTATTGTCTTATTTATAAATTAAAACATTAGATTTCAACTGAGTAGGATCAGTATTATAACTACTAATTAAACTTCCTCATTTGTATAAGTACTATCAACTAGCCCCTCACTATAATAATTTCATTCATCTCAAAAAGCTACAAGCATCTCTAAGAATTCCTAAGACATAATTTCCTTGATGTTATGTTTAGTATGACCTTCCTGTTACTTTTTCACACCCTATAAATAGTAAAAACTATCTCTTATAGACTTCATTGAAAGAATATTTGTTTTCTCTAATTTCAAGGGATTTGATGCATTTTTTTTAATAGATGATCCAACATATCTGGTGTGATTACACCAACCACATCTCTCCGAATCATCCACAACAACATCATCATGATTACATGATTAAAAGAACCTAAGAGAGCTCATCACGTCAGAAGGAAGGAAAACTCATAATCAATATAATTTTAAACACATGAACAAGAAAATAAAATAAATACTCCAGACATATTTTTAGATAATGAACTACAATATATCATAAAAATATCTACTATATCATGTTAAAACGTCATAAATTTCTCTTATCCAGCCTAAGAAACTAGTGTATAGTCTACGAATTCCTATAAAAATAGTTACAAGCCTAGATTATTTTATTAAAATCTAATATAAATAAAAAATATCTATATTTCTCGTAAATTCATTCATAGAAATAGATAATAAGAACAATATAGTTTAATCAGTAATGAAAAAATATGATTTATAAAAAAATGGTCCTCATAGCAAAATTTAGGGATCACATCACATCATGAATCTCGTATCAAGTATAATAGATTTATATAATTTCAAAATTCATAATAAAGCAACAACAAATCATGTTGCATAATTAGTATAATAGTTTTTCAGGTAAATCAGCAAGCCAATAATCATTTATATGACTTCTGAAATTCTGTTAAACTACCTAAGATTCAATCATGTCAACCATGTCCAATTATAGAGTATATTTTTAAAATTCACATACTAGAGAGATTTCTAAATCATAATAAATAATTTTATCAATAGTACAAAAACATAAATTGATCAAAAAAAATTAACACAATTGAATCATGAACTATTTATTTAAAATTATAATCTTAAACGAAACAAAGAAATCTCAAAGCTCCATGATTTTTTTGAAATACCTTGTCCCAAAAACGAATCACTGAAGAAAAAATAAATAATCATTATAATTTGCAATTTACAAGATAAAATATATAATCATATAAATTTCACTCCAAACTATTAAACCAAATTACATCAATATACCTGTAGTGAAACTATGATACCACAAAATATCCATTACATCAAAACAATCTAGAGTGTAGTAAAAAATAAATCCACTACCTTGACATGAGCATCAAAATTTGGATTGATTTGTTAACACACCCAGAAAATGAGGCAATAATTGTAATAAATATTACAAAAACAATTTACCATGAATATTAATATGTGACACCTAAAAGAAAATGATAATTGCATGAAAAGTCACTTAAATTTACATTTTTCTTTTATCATTGAGAGATATAATAAATAGTAAAAGTTCGCGATTAGTGAGTAGAAAGGCATAAAAATATTAATAGTGAATGTTGTAGGAATGAAGGGTCAATTAAATTATTACATCTTCCTTTTATAGAATGAAATTGGTCTGTAAAAAACACATATATTGAATGTAATGATTGGGTATTAGGATACTTCCAACAAGATGGGAGTGGAATTTGTATGAAATAAATGGCACAACATACCTAAATATTATATAATCTATAATATCCCCTTAGCTTCTCATCTCCAATATGTATTTTCTAAAATGAAACTATCATAAAATGAGAAATATACAAAACTCATACCATTACATCCTTTGTGAAACAATATTTGTATGATCAAAACCTTGTTGGAATATCATTTCTCTATAGATGAAAACCATTTATGCTATAAAACAATAATTCCAAATTATTTTGGGTGAATATATTTTTGACTATAAAACATGAAAAGGAGTTTTCCATAAGTAAAAATTGAAAATTCCATATTTGTAGGAACTGAACAATTCATTTCTTCGATGTCAGGTGTGTGACCATAATTAAAACCTCATTTATTACCATTTAATATCATTTAATCCATATTAATATTTATTGTTTATTTAAAATCATGATTTACATTCTCATTTTAAACTATAGTATTAGAATGAGATTATAGGAATAAACTCGTTACTATACTCACTCAAGCATCAATTCTGCCCCAATATATTACCTCAAGCATGCATTCCCCGACCGATCAACACATTATATCACCAACTAGTAAATGGAAATTGTTCTTTCCTAATTTAATATATAGTTTGAGAATAATATAATTTTAATAAATATATTAGTTTGATCAATCATATAGCAATTAAGACTCAATATGATACCTATGTAATGCAGGATCCAACTGCTCAATGCAACCAATGGCCAAATACTTATGAACCTACATCTTCAGGATCATCATGTTACACATTATTAAATATTAAAGGTAATATATCATGTCACGGTCAATCTATTCAATAAAATTTTTCTTCTCATCCAAAAGATACATGAATCTACATGTTAAAAAATTTTAATCATCATTCATATGACATTATAATCATCACCCGAGACATTGAAAAATGATTAATAAAACCCTTTCTTTATATATATAGGAAATTTTCATCTCAATTTGTTGTTATACATTGATTTGAATTCAATATGTCCATGAGGAGATTTTTTTTTTACTTTTTGTGTCCTTTTTATTTAAACATACATCATAATAGGGAATATAGTAATCCTATTATATGTTAACATTCAACTCATCCATGATTTCTATAAAACTCACATTCTTTGAGGCATTGAATTACATAATATAATAAAACTATAATCTAAATTAAAATATAAAACCACATAATCTTTAGAAAACAAATTAATCATACAATAATTAAAGTAATATAATATAACTAGTGACCAAAACTACCATATTCATCTATTTAAATTTCTAATTGAAATTTATAATGACAAGCCAATATAAGATATATATTCTTAGTTATTTTGATGGAATTCAAAAAAAAAATCAACGCACGAGACATAATATAATTTTTTTTGTTAAAATAGAGACATATAACATCATCAAATAAAACAATATTTGTGATAAATGCATCCAATTTGAGTCTTGGATAAGATAATAAGCGATATCAAAATTTTAGGTGTAACATTTTTTATTAGGAACAGAAGGAAAAAATATATAAAGATATATAGTATCTAATTTTGTATTATAGTAACATTACATTTAATTGACAATAAAAATTAATTTAATATCTAAAAACCCATAAAGGCATTCAATATAATTTTATAACATTAGTATTAATTTACTTCTTCATATATAACAATTTTGACGTGGAACTTACTGAGGAGAAAAATTATCAAACACGTTGAAATTAAAAATTTATTACATGGAATTTAAGTGAGTTGAATGTTTAAAGATAGACGTTATGTGGATTTTTGGTTCCCTATCCATCCCCCAAAAGATTTTATGTCGAAGATCTGAATTCCTATATTTAATGTAACTATGATGTGAAATCATTTTTATGTCTATGTATATACTATATAGAACAAGTACATAATGAGGAATGTAATTATCAAGGCATAACAACATCATTAAAGTTCAACCCAACCATGATTTATGGGAAACACATTATCCATAAGTAGTTTAATAACAAAAGATGATATGACTATATAATAAACTAAAATGTCAATCTGACCCAACTCAAGAAAAATTAGATCCAATGAAAGTACCACTAGGACCACCTTCATTGTTGTTTCACCTATAATCATGCTTGGGGATGTAATCCATGGAATATTTTCACTAACCAATTGAGAAATACTATCGGGTACTCAGATCTAGGCTCTAGATGATGAGGTTTCCTGATTAGAAAAAAGGAACATTGTTTCCAGCTTTAGCATAAAATTGCATGACAACTTGTTGTTTTTGATCAATCTCACCATTTTAAGAACTACCATTTAGACGATGTGTGCTAGAATCCGTACAAATATTGTTAATATTTGGACCAGTGCCTAAGGCATCATGAGTTTGAACATCCATGGTAGGACCCTGATGGAAAAGTTACTAAAGGTGGCATAGTCTGTTACTAGAAGAAAACTTGTCACCCCATGATTTAAAATATACCCATTGAAATTAGCTAAATTAATCACCAAATTTGATCAACCCATATTCAACATGGGATTTATAGATGTCAATTTAGACACAAATGGGGATATATTGGGTGGGATAACATCCACTACCTACTATCAAATATATAAAAATATACCCATGACATTTCCAAGAATTATAAAAGTAGCAGAGTTTTTACAATTATGAGGAAACCTAGGAAAATTACCCCAGATATCCATGGTCAAGGGATCTCGATTCTTATGTAAATAAAATTACCATAGAAAAAGAAAAAAGAATATCTTCGAATAGACGCATTCCATGGGACCAAGAAAAGGGAAGGTCGCATTTAGATGCAAGACGAATAATACAATTACAAGGATCCAATAACCATATCTTCTCACACTTCCTCAAACACAATTATCAATAGAGAAATCTATGAAATTCATTAGTTGAAGTACACCTATGACCAAAATGAGCCACTAGATAAAGGACATTGATATACTTAGCCTCATTGAATTTGTTAAGTGAAATTAGAAGCATCAGATCCCCCAAATAATTTGTGAGGTCTTTGGGCTAATGAAGATATTTTTTAAAACAATATGTGAGGAAATGTTAGAGAAAATACTTGCTATTGGCTTAAAAAATAGTGGAAGAATATTTAACAGCCCCTCCTTATTAAGAAGGCGAAGGGGCGGACATCACGACATCGATGTGGTGGGAGGGAGTTCTAGAATGAAAAGAAATGGTACTACGGTAAATTATAAAAATAAAAAAAATATAAAAATATAAATATATATTGTATTACAAATTTATAAATAAAATTATATATTTTTAATAATAAATATTGTATTGATACCAAAAAATTATTTATTATTCTTGAGTGATCTATTTCACAATATGTGTATGGTGAAATATATATTGTTAATTTTTTAAGTATTGGTATTAGTTTATTCTATTTCAACAATTTTTTGAATAAAATTAATGACAAATTTAAAATAAAAAAAATAATGGTATTATTTTTGAATAATCTATTTCAACTTAATTTCAATTATATTTTTGAATTTCTTATTTGTTATCATGTATTTTTTTACTATGTATATTAAATTAAAATATCTTAAGGATTTAATTTTTTATAAAAAGTATTTAAATGTTTTTAATGAAAAAATATAAAATATAATGATGATTTCTAAAGAAAATTGATTATTAAAATCAATTAATGATATATTTTTAACATAACCTAAAAATATAAATATTGACTTTGTACTTGAAAATATTTATTTATATAAAAAGTTTGGTTTCACATAATTGATTATTATCACCGAATGATTTATTGTGATAGATTTAATTGCTGGAATAATATTTGTGGGAATTTTTTTTAATTAATAAATGATTCAATTTTCTGTAAAAAATATCGGTATTAGAATGAAAATGAAACCGATTTAGCTATTTTTGAATGATTTAATGGTTTTAAACGATAAATACAATTACATATATCAATTGGTAAAAATAAGTGGTGGTAAATAATATAAATTAAAATATAACTTAATATTTATTAGAATTGATCATTTTTACCAAATGATGTATTATCTGCCAATAAATTTCAATTGGTATTAGTCATTTTTTATAGTAATAATATAATAAATACATTGGGTTGAGTAGCTATCCATTGAAAAAAAATATCAAGGGTGTAGAAATTTATTGAAGTAATGTTACCTTAATAAAATTAAATCATTTAGAAAAAATTGAAAATATATTTTATGGGATCATTCTACTATATAATGTAAAAGGAGAATGATGGTTTAAGAAGGAAATGAAATATTTTCTACCATATCTAGACTAAAGCACTTATGTCTTCCTTATTTGTAATTTCCATCCAATAGATTCCATTTTGTATTAGATATTGAAATTATAACAGCAAATAAATTGAATATATATCATCATTGTATTGAAAATTTTAGAAAATTAATTTAATTTATTATTTTTAATAATTATATATATATAATGAATTCTTTTAATAATCAATTCCCCACTCCTGGATTTTTTTTGGAAAAAATTAATAAAAACATCTTGTTTTTTATCGTTATGATTTATGGTGGATATAAGCATAATTTTTGTAATAATACAGTAACCATGTTATATAGAATAAAGTCCTGTTATAGAGATAGAAGGAAACTTATGTGTTTTAAAACTCTATTATTTTTCTCCTATGAAATTTTTAAACATGATGTTTTAATTAAATGTCATAATTTCAAAATAATTTGATACTTTTTAATTATATATTGATAATTTATAATCAATGTATTATAATGGATATTTTTTAATAAGTATAAAAATATTCCACTAAAAATAATTTTTTCATCATCATTTATTTATTGACATTCATTGGACAACTAGATCATGTCAAATCATTGGATTTTTAAAATTAAAAAATATTTTGTTTAATGTCAACAATTATATAAATTATTTCATTATAAAGTGATATAAGTCTAATATTATATTTTTATTTATTTTTATTCTTATTTTTATATTTAAAATGTTAATATATAAAGAAATATATTCTTCCAAAAATTATTAATAAAAATTTATTAGCTAATTAAAATGTTAACCATTATTAAAGAAATTAATTATATTCAAAGGAAGGGAGTCATTAACTCTCCATGGTAAAAAACAAAATTTTTCTATAAAGATGTCTTCCATCTGGTCAACATATCTATTTTTTGACAATAATCATTTTTTGATGAAAACTATGTTCAGAGTTTATGATAGTTTTTTAAGGTTTACTTGAATGATTTTGTGGATAATATAGAGAGTTTAATGTAAGGGGGATAAAATATTATTTCCAATGAACATCAAATGATTTATGGTTTATGAAATTGAAGTAGTGGAATTTAGTTACTCTTTTTAGTTATTAATAAAATTACATAAATAAATAATTTACATTGAAATTATAGAAATATATTTTAATAGGGTAATGTTTATTTTATTTCCATGATAATAGTATTATAATCAATGAATGATAAAGAACTTTATGTGATTTAATTTCTCACCTCAAAGAGATTGTTAAAAATTATTAAGCATATATAGGATTATAAAGATATAATTTCCATAAAAACCCATGAATAGACAAATAATTTTATTAATTGTAGATGAGTATTAATAGATAAGTAATTCAAAAAATATTTTTAATATTTTATCAATATTTTTGACAAATTAAAATATTATATTAGTATTAAGATTGAAAATAAATTTAAAATCATTCATTCGAATAGAATAGAGATAGGATAATTATTTAAGGTAAATTAAATATAAATTGAAGGGGTATTAGAAGAATATTTTTTAATAGATAAATAAAAAGGAAACTAAAAATCCACCTTTGATGTTTTTTAAAATAATTATTAACGTTTTTTATGGAAATGAATTGGATACTAGAAATCCTAGAATGTGAATATATAAATGTAATTATTATTTCTTGGGAATATTTAAATGATACCTCATTCTATTTTGTATTACCCATAAAATCTCGAAGAGTTCCTACAAATACTTCTAAATATTTCATTTCTATTATTTGAGCTATTCTACCAATAAATCCTATTGATGAATGTTTTTTCACATCTATTTATTAAAAAATTTATTAAAAAATGAATATTTATAAAATTATTTGTCCAAGATGGACCCTAAATATTCCACCAATAAATATTAAAAATATAAAAATACTCTAGATAATGATGTCCTTGTACAATCCAAGGTAGTAGATTCTCTCACTGTGGAAGAAGATAAAATAAATAAGTAGATTATTAGTCTATATCAATGGATGAAAACCATAGATATAAGGGTCAAAAACATGGTAATTTTATATATACATGGTAAGAGAGGGTCTTGGCAGGTATTGGAATTAAAATATAAAAAATATAAATAACCATAGTTGTCATAGGCTATATCCATGGTTACTATTGTGGAAACAACGCCAAATTCCACAGTTTTGGAAACTATAGAAATATCCTTACAAGTTTTTCACCAGGGAAACAGGGCTATAGAAAAAATTTAAACTGTTTCCATAAGTTATATTACCATAGTGGAAAACTGTTTCTATAACCCTAGGAAACCTTGTCTATATGATGAAAATAAATTGTCTCTGATAGGATTCAATCTCTATAACACAAACATAGTTTACCGAAATCATTACCATTACAATGGATATAACATATCACATATACATATATATTTTGTTATATATATCTATATAAACTATGAAAAATATAAAACATTGTTGCAATAGTATTAATCACCAGATTCTCATGTAAAAAAATATTTCTCGCGCTAATGTATGAAACATATAGCAGTATTTTACACAAAATTTCACTATATAGACTGGATATAATAATGGTTATAGATAAACAGGTTTATATCCACCTTAAACAATATCAATAGACATTTTTTATAAAATAGTAGCTATACAAGAGCCTATAGCTGCAGTTTTATCAAAACTGTTTCTATTTCCTTGATAGAAATAACTATAGCCACTGCTTTTAAAAACTGCGGCTATATGTCCATGGATATAGACTAGTTTTCTAGAAGTGAAAATATTTGGAACCAAATTAAAATTAATTGATAATTAA
Organism: Viscum album; assembly: GCA_963277665.1. Lineage (NCBI taxonomy): Eukaryota > Viridiplantae > Streptophyta > Magnoliopsida > Santalales > Viscaceae > Viscum > Viscum album. Next base: position 1,851,071,332 of record OY728150.1, read on the forward strand.
TGACATGAATAATGGTAATATTCACAACCTATTGATATCATGAATATCCCACTTGTGTAAAAGTATTATCATAAGGTAATCATAAATTTAGTGAATCTAGATTTGAATCCAAATAATTTCTTTTATAAGGTAGTTCATCCGATAATAGCCCAAAAATTATAGGAATATATAGGTATAATAGAAAATTTTATAAATGGTTTATTAGATTACGTAATCATATATAAGTTCAATAATAAATGGATTTCAATCTAGTCATTATCAATATATTTCAATCATTTCTCACATTTAATGACTATAATGACAACCATTAACCAATATTCCTAAAGGAATCTTATCATTAATTTTTTTTTTAATGTATATGAACAAATGTTTATGGATAATAAAATGTTGGAGTAGTGTTGAAATTATTTGGATGGAATGTTCATGAATTAAAAGACATAAATTATATTCCAATCAATGATCATGATGAAGATATAATTATAGTTTTTATCTAGAACATGGTATTGAAAGGACATAACTAAATTCTAACTAGAAAAGTTTAATATATATTTTTTTGGAGTTGTAGTACAATAAGTAATAATATATATTCGAAATATAGGATAATCATCATTCAAATTTGAGGAAGAAATTTATGGTCACCGAAATTTTATCAAAATGATTTTAAATAGGGTTACAATAATAGAAAAGGTGATATTCAAAATTCATACAACATAATATTTTCTGAAATTATTTTTCTAAAATGACATTATAAACATAATTTAAGGTGTGTTCATTAAAAAATTGATTCTTAATACTTTAATAGTTTTAATTACATTCATCATTTTACGGTCTCAAATTATTTTGGGAACTATAGTTTTTTAATTGAATGATCGAGAAGATTGGAATTATAAGAATAAATTTAATTATCATGTTAAAATAATCGGATGTATATTTGAAAATAAAACTTCATTTTTTATGTCCATTTTTTGATTTATATTTTTCATTTCCATTTCATTAAATATTTATGGATTTAAAATATAATATGTAGAATATATAATTAAATTCCTCAGAATGCAGAAGGAATGAAATAAAAATAAGTAGTTATTCGGTCTCCTAATTTTTTAAAATCACAAAGCGCCATATATTTTTGAATTGTACCTTTTCATTATAAAATAGTATGATTTTTTGTGTTCATTTTATTTCATGTGTATAATATTCATTTTTAAGAAATAGAATCCAATAGACTCTTTAATTAAATTAATCAAAGAGATTCATTAAAATATTTATATTGACATATTATTTTTATTTTTATTTTTTTTTTTGTCGTAAAGGGGGATATTTTTAAGGAAAATAGTTCGTACATAAATATTTTTATAAAAAATATAATTGACATAACAAGAGTTTGATCTAGCATGAAATATATTATTTACAATTTTTATGTGCTTCATTGACGTGTATTTAACAATTTATGATTAACTATACTAACAGTCACATCTACTAAAATATATGGGGAAATATAATGGACTTAAATAAATCGTGTGAAAGGGTCTGAAGTTTCATCCATCAGAGTATGGTTTATTTCCAGAAAAATTATTCCAAATTATCTTAATGAATATATAATCCACACTGAGATGTTTTAATGTGAACATCTATTAAATAAAAATGAATCCTTGAGGATTATATTCATTTTGAAAAAATTCTAACATATATAAATGAGTAGTTTTCAATAATTTTCAATCAAAAAAACATCATTTTGGCTTTGAGTTCCCCAAGTTGTGTTTTAGTCAGTGTGATTTCAATATAGAATCAGTTTGTTGTGTTTTTATTTTAATTGATCTATTTTTTATTACAATCATTTTTTATGAAAATATTTAAATCCAAATCATCCATTATTGAAGATATATTTTCTTCTCAGGGTGATGATGTTTTCATATTGACTGTATGATAGAACCCTTCAAATAGAGTGAATTTTATAAATCATAGTTGGATAATGCACTCCAATTATAATCAAATTGATCTAGGATATCGATGGATATGAATATAGATATTAGCAAACTATTTTTAATTTAATGAAATTATCAGTGGGGAAGAGGGATATGAATTATGTTTAATGATCCCCCAACTTCATATTATAAAAACATATTTTATTCATTGAATTGGAAAAATATTAATAAAAAATATTTTTCATGGTATTTAGATTTTTTTCTAAAATATATTTCATTATTTCAATATTTAATTAAATTTTTAATTCATGATTTGATGTATGAATTATATAATATGGTATATTATATAAAAGACTAAATTCAACTACATTTATATGGAATCCTTTGATGTAATCTATATTACTCATAAATTTTAGTCTCTAATTAGTTTTTCACTTGAGTGGGACCATGTATTTATGTTTTAATTTTATGTAAAATTCACTTTTACTACAATAGTAGACAACCTACCTTATTATTCACTACAAAAGAAAATATCCCCATACACAGATCTTATCAATATAAAAATAAAAATTAATTTTTATTTTTCATTTTAGAGTGGATATAATTGAATTTATTATTGTTAATATTATAATAAAATACCACCAATTAAATGTTAATCTCCCAAAAAACTCCATAATCTAAAATTCAAGCATGAAACATTTCCTCAAATTTATGTTATTTGTTTTCTCAATTTGATATCCTTTTAAATAATGGAATGTACATCTATTAAAATCATTTATGAATTGAGTACAATGAAAAAAATTTAACATTATTGAGGTTAATAGATAATATGAATTACATATTATAACCCATGTAACCCATTGAATGTAACACATTGATACCATTATATCAGGTATGTTCTGAACATTTTTTTCGTATTACCTTTTTTGTTAGATAGATTATTCAATGAAGAAATTTGGAGGATACCTGTAATGTTGAAGAAATTGATTTTTGGGGAATTTTTATCATGAACCGTGTAGTTTTTGTATTCTTTTGTGGACATAAAATATGTTTAATTGGGTTGCCTGACATGTAATAATTTTCTGGAATATTTTGTTAAATAATTTCACAATTTTAAAGATTCAGGTAGTTTTTATCTTACACACCAAGTAATTTGTAAATATTATTTTTATAATAAATAGAAATGGGTTATCTTGTGTATCTAAGAACCAAAAATTACATGATGTGTAACTGGGTTACACAACGTAAAAAATCCCCACCCATCATTATAAAATAATCATACTGGATGATATCCATTTTTCATGTCCATCAGATCTTTCCTATCAACCTAGATCCTTCATAAGAAATTTTCTTAATTTCCAAAACCCTTGGATTATCCGTTCGGAGATTGAAAATTGTGTTGGTTGTGGTGTATCACTCTGGTAAGGAAATTCCTTGTATCTTTCATATATCTCTCTCTTCTCCTCTTCAATTTTGATAGGAATTATTGGTATTGGATGATATACTTATAATTCGATTGAATCTCATTTCTAGGATGAGTTCCTAGATCTTCTTCACCGTTGTTATTCGTTTTCAAGTCCCATTGCAGGTGTTGTGTTTATATTAAAGGGAGATGGTTCAATATAACATCACCTGTTAATTGAACCATGAATTTCTTGTTTTTTGAAATTTCTTGTAATTTAATTGGGAGAAACTAATTGGATGTGAATTGGAATTTAAATTGATATGGTATGAATTTTGTTAAATACGCTATATTCCAATTAAATTGGAAGTTGGGGTGTGGTTTGAAACTAATGAATTTTTTTGAAATGAATTGCAAAATTATTTTATAAAAATGATTAAACTAAAATAATTAAAAACAATGTTGAGTTTTCATGAAAACTAATTATATTTTTATAACCCGAAGTTGTGGTTTGGAAAGTGATTTAGCATTTTAAAAAGAAAATTTGTGTGATTGTGAGGTATTTGGAAATCAAATGATTTACCATTTTATTTAACTTACCACATGTGAAAACAAAGAGTTATTATTATATTTTCAACGATCACAGTGTTATGTTAATGGCCATGAAGCAAATTTTCTCTTTACAACTCTAACGAAAAAAATAGTTCTGTTGATATTCTCCTCAGTGGGATGTTGATGGGTCCATCTCGGAATTATCCTGTGGGATGTGAGTGAATAGTTACATGATCATGTATATGAAATGTGAGATGACACGTAACATGGAAATAACATACCATAGGGAAGACGACCACAGTGATAACTGTGACTCTATTGATTATAAAATTTCATTTTTTGTGAAACATTTTTCTTCATGCCCAATGATTTAAATAAAATATTTTATATAATGAGGATATTTCAGCGATGTTTGAAATTTCACCATCATTTGAAATGAAATAGAAGGCCTTTTAAAAATATAAAAATGATCATTCATTTTAGTCTTAATTAAAATTAAAATTGTGATCTGTTTTGTTGTTATTATGATATATTACTAAGGAATACAAAGTAAGACCCAAATATGATATTTATCCCACACCCTACCATGGACTTTTGGAATTTAAATATTTATACTACTGTGTTTGATTAAAGGGAATATTATTCTTAGTGAAGGTTGATATTCTCGATCATTTATGTTAGGAAGTGATGTATCATTTGGTGTATAGAGGATATCTTGTGTATAATTATGGTACTTTTAGGATGTATGTTTTGGGATATGATATACCTATGTTGTTTAGGGTACTATCTCCCTTTGTAGAGTTTTTAAAAACACATATTTTTATCTTTTTCATGTCATGATTGAGGTATCTGTTTAGCATGTTTTTTATGATTCTAGTTTATAGTAACCATCCCGTAGTAATAGGGAACTCCCTAAGGGATATTTTTAAGCCTGCTTGGGTATTAGGTTACCAACGAAATGAGGATGGTTCATGAAAGAGATGTATTATATGGAGAATAAAAATCTTTACTTGATGTTAGTATAAATTTGAGAAATATTTTTTGGAGTTTTCAGGGAGTTACAAGTGATTTCATGTCCATATATCATCACAAAAACCCATAATAAACCTTATGTAGTTTGAAAAGACGTCTTGAAGATTCATTCTTGTTTTTTACCAAATATTTATATTGATAGATTAAAATCCAAATCATACTTATGTATCTCATCAGATTAATCATCTATAGAACACCACATTCAATTATATAACTCTTTATTTGTGTATATGTAGTTGTCAATGTTTTGGGGTGAGGATTTGGATAGTTTAGACTAATTTTGGAATGTTTTGGGGCTTTTTAGAGGAGAAACATTTATGCACAGTTAGTATAACACATCCAACTCATACATATTACCATGAAAAGTTAATTAATGGGATCTCACTAGGAACATCATTAATAACACTATTTTTTCAAACCATGTGTCCATGAAAGAGTAATCCAACATTTAGGGATAGAGTAATGTGCATGATTAGAACATAGTGTTCCTATCAGTGGGACCTAACCATGTTCCAAATGACATAGACAAAAAATATTTGGTCTAATTGTTTACCATTTAATTACTATTTGATCCCTTATTATGATCCAAAATATTTTTTCACTCTTCGCCAAGGATGTGGAGACCATTCATCTTGATATGTGAGTGATCCATTAGAAAATATTACATTGCTGAAGCCCATATTCCTTGGTATGTCTCTGTTCATCCTTGTTTTCCATTGATTCTTATTCTACCCTATCTAGAAATGTTACATTAAATCTATTAGGGATGGATCGAGGATCTGTGATTCCCATATTCAAGACATATGGATGTGTATTTTGATTAGGAAAATGATATAATGAATTAATTTTGTGGTCCAATTTAGTTTAGTTTTAGAGTTGTTCCATTATTTATTTTCTCTTAATATTTCTTGGTAGGATCCATCAATATTAACTCCACTTAATTGAACAAGAAGACATTAGTTTAAAATTGTTTTTTATCCTTGTAATTGGTTAGGAAACTATTGTGAAATGTATGAGGAAAATCATCTTTAGTGAGGGATTATTGAATTGTATAAATACAAAGATTTTGTGGAACTTGAAATTGGAAACATTATTTTAAAATGATGATTTTAAAATTGTATCTTGGATTTGAAAAATATAAAACATGTTGAAAAATAATTTTCAATATAATAATGGGTTTATTTAAATAATATGGCACAATTTTTTAGGTATGGTTTTTTGAATCAACAGTTCAGTGTGAGTGGAACACGATGGATACTGGTTGTGATATACCACTATCAAACTTATTGTTTATAGACACAAAGATCCACCTTCAATTTTAACAAAAATACTACGTGTTTTTTATGTGTGAACATTGAATTGGTTATGAAAAATGGATTTTAGAAATGGATTTTAATGATTTATTTGGTTCCATTCATTAGAAAACTATTTTATTAAAGAAAACAATTTGGTTTGAAATTTTTTGGTTCTTATATAAACTTTTTAAGTGATATAAAATTGTTTAATACAAATTGTTTTATATTAATTTTCTATCTTGTTCTATCCTAGTGGTGTGAGTAGATAAGTATTTTGGGGGAACCATAATGGGATTCATTAGTCACCTAAAACATGGTTACTTCAGTTTTCTGGTATACATGATTTATCAGGACCCTAGTAATGGAAAAGTATATCATTTCTATAATGATGCTTTGTGATAGTTTGGGCATGGATTTTGGTGTTGGATCATGGAGCCTGTCAGGAGTTGATGAGTTGGTGTCTCTAGAAACATTGAGATTTTATGGGTTTGTTGTATGATTTAAACTCTAATATATGTTTTTCTTTCAACTTTGTACTCTGGTATATATTTTTGTTGGATTGGATACTTCTTATATGTATACTTTATGTTAATGATGATTTAGTTGTTTTTTGGTTATTGTATACTTTGTTATAAGAGGATACAGAGCTTCTAGGGGTGCCCTAGGTGGCGATGAGCCTTGCTCCTTCCCCACCCCCATCGGAGGGGAGGGCCCCATTCCGCACACCCTTGATGCTTAGGCTCATCCCTTCATTCCCTTATCTAACCCCAACATAATTCCTTCCTTTCCTCAGATTTTCGTTAGTCCGAAGGTCCCCAAAAGCTTCGAGGGGAGACCTCTTCTTCTGATCTCAAACTGAGAATTCTTAGAGGCTTCCTCCCTACTAGACCTGACTCTGATTTCACATTTCAAGCGGTGCGATCCGTCGGTGTATATTTTTGACCACTTAATTTTTAATAAATGGGGCTTTCAAGAGAATGATATTTTCGGCCTCCCCGACTCTTGGAGATTCAAGATTCGGTTCACCTCAGAAGAATACCTGATTATCGGCTGGTCGAGCACACCTATCTCATGGGACGGTGCTTGATTTCTCCTGTTTAAATGGTCATTCGATGTCCATATGAAAAGATATCCTACAAAGATGGTGATTTGGGTAAGTTTCCCTGAACTTCCTCTTCCATTTTAAAATCCCTAAATTCTTCATTTACTCAGAAACCTGGTGGGGCGGTTCCTCTATACCGACAATCGGACATGTGCATTGTGTCACCCATTCTCTCCGAGGATGTGTGTCGAGGTTGATGTCTCGAAGCCCCCCATGGAAGATTTCTGTATTGCAGTGGGAGAAGAGTTTAGATATAAGCAGAATGTCACGTTTGAATCCTGGTTCGATTATTGTTCCCTATGAAATATTCTTGGGGATAGTATGGATATATGTAGGCGTAGGCGAGGCAACAAGGAGCCACTATGGAGGATCAGGTGGAATGGGTACAGGGCGATCGTCCTTTTGAAAGTGGTTCATTCTGTGTTAGAGAGGGTGCAAGGTTAGGAGAATATTGTGAAGGTTCTGGGCAGGGGATTAGCACGGTTGAGGTGCCCAAGGGTTTGACTGAAGTAGCATTTAAAAAACCAGTTAAGATTACTCCTCCAGAACCCAGTGTCATAGGGATTTTTAACAGACTGCGGAGAGATTTGGTGATCCCTATTGGAACTAAGGTGGTCTTTGGGGGTGACAAGGACAGTGTGGTAGTTGAGGATCCTTCAAAACTGTTGAAGGCTCATTGTCAGGATTCGGGGACCTTTAGTGAATCATCACCCATGGGTGAGGCTAGTTTTAAACAATGCTCATATGCGATGGAACTGCGTATTGGTGGGAGCAACACCCCTCCCATGGGGATACACTCACCTGAAAAGGTAAAGTGTATGGATGGAGAGGAGTGGGAGGAGCCTGAAATTGAGGTAGGTAGACCTTTGGTCATATGACATGGAGCCAACTCAGAGAGGATATTGTCCACCCTCCACTTAGACAACATATTTGAAAGTATAAGTCACGTGGGAGAGTTTGTAGGCAGCCCCAATTGTCCTTATGAATCCAATTATCATGGATTCCATTCCATAGAAGATATTGGTTTGGGAGGGGCTGAGAAAGGGTGGAACAACCAAAGAAAGAAGAAATAGAGTAAGGAAAACAGGGACCCGGGATGTTGTATTGTTTCCAAAAAGCCAAAAAATAAGGTCCACAAATACTACTCTTATCTTCCTAAACCGATGGAGACTCAGTTGGCCTAAAATGAGAGTAAACATAAGGAGCACAAGTTTCAACAGGAGATACAAGAAGAGGTTAGGCAGGATGATTCCATATTATCCTAAGTTCAAGTGGATGGTGTCTCAAAGGCAGGTGACCAATTACAGGGGAGTCTGGAACTGGAGAAGCTGATGATGGAAAGGGCAGATTCCTATGGACAATAACATGCAGCAGGTCCTTCAGTCGGGCTACAGAGCCTAGAAGAGAAAGAGTTGGATTCTCATGTGAAACTACTAATGCACTATGGAGAATAAATGAAGGAGGATGTTCTTGTGATAAAGGAAGCAAGGGACGACATAGATCAAATGATGGAAAAACTGATCCAAGTGGTGGTTACAAGGTAGCAAGCAGAATGGATTGACAAGAAAGATCATATACTAGTTAGAGGATTCAATATGGGGAAGATTAGCAAAGAAGAATACATGCAGGCTTGGGAGTATCTAGAAAGGCACTATGAAGAGAACATAGGGGAAGATCAAAGCTGCTAAGAAAATTATCTCCCTTGTTGTTATGATAAGGAGACTCCAATTGCCTGAGACTTGAGATTAATTGTTTAGTTGTAACCTTTTATGCTTGACATGTTTACCTACAAGGTTCTCACTCACCCCTTAAAAGTGTTTGAAAATAAAAAAGACAATTCAGAGTATACTTTGTTATGTTATTTTTTATAGGGACAATCGTCCCTCCTCTATTTTTGAATCCCATGGAATTTATATCCATCCATTTTTATCTTGGAGATGTCTCTTAATGAAAGGTAACACTTCTTTCTCATGTCATGTCAATAAGGAGGGATTGGATTCTACAAATGATATGAGTCTTGGCTAGCCCATCTATCTTTTAATGAAAAATAATAGTTGTTTTTATGTATTGTATTTGGAATATAACTATTTAGTATTCCTTACGATGGGATGATAACAAGATGTTGTATCATCAGAACATGAAATATAGAGCATAAAAACGATTAAGTAACCTATTTTTTATGAACATATAGTTACAAGGTATTTTTCTACAATAGTTTTTTAGATATTTCTAAGTGCTCTAATATCATTTTCATGAGTTTAACCAATGAGAAGAACGTGACATGCCTTGTTATAAATGACTTCCCACCATGGTTACATATTTCACATTGAATAATGATTTACATTTTTTCATAAAAGGGATGATTTTTAAAAAATTAATGATAAGTTTTCAAATGTGTTATTTTGAAAAGTGATAGTTTTTGTATATTGGAATTGGGTAGTTTTAGAAATCATAGTGGAACAATCAAGTGTAATTAATGTGGAAGAAAGTTTATTTTTGGGAATGTCTTGTTGTGGATGTTTGGATATGATAATTTGAAATTGTTAAGTATTCCATTTTTAGGGAGTCATACATTTGGAATTTATTGTGTCTATAAAAAATGTTTCCTTTTTGGAATTTAAGAAAAAAGTAACAAAAATCTATTGAGAATGTGGTTACACCTAAGACAAATGTGAACCAAACATTAATTAATATTATTGTCCATGATTTTAAATCTATGAATAGAGGAATGATGAGGTTTAAACCAAGGCATGTGGATATTTCTATTCTCTTCCAAAATCATAATCCACAAATCCTTTTGTGGGATTGTTAATAAGATAAGGAATAAGTTTGGATGAATGGGATTAATCGATTCTTCAATTTTGTTAGAACTTCACCAGAGAGGAATTTCATGTTATAAACATATGTACTAGAGGATCTCGCATGAATAATGTGGGATTTAGAATTTCATGGTATATTTGACAAAGCCATTTCATGGAGTAATTTTGGATAATTATTCCACACAAAATTATATCCTCACCTGTTATGTATCATTTAATAATTAAAATTTTCATGTTGAAGAAATATAACCTCTCTGTGATTGAGTACGTGGATTAATTTATAAATCGTTTCCTCTTTTAAATGTATATTCCTACCAGTGTGTCATTGAAGGAAACATTTTTTTTAATTTGGGATGACACCCAAGATTCGATCTATGATTTATGTGGTTTGTATGAAGGATTATACCGGGAAAATAAATTGAGTGATGGTGGTGGAAAGAGACTTTTTAATAGAAACAAGTAGATGAAGGGTGATGATAACTATATGAAACGGTTGGAACTCTTTCAGTGGGAAAATTTGAAGAGCAACACTTATTTCGATGGTAGTGGAATGACTCCGTATTAGATGGTCAAATCTTAGAACATTTCATGAGGTTTTCTGTGTGGTTTATTACACAATATCAAGATATATTTTATGAATCCACCTAGAGAATGGAACAATTTCAATGGGATACAACATCTTCAGTAGTATTATTGCAATTCTCCAAGGTTAAGAATTTTGTAAATAAATCATGTGTTGCATACATCATATGCATTGATGGGGAAGGGATAATATGAAATGTCTTGTAAAAAGAGTTGATCTATAAATGTCAATTTCATAAATACAATGAATCATCTAAAAGGATTATCTCAATAGGATAATGAAGAACAATGTGTAGCGAGTAAAAAGTTATATGGAGATGAAAAAGTTATTTTGGATGATTAGTATGGACCATCAACAGAGATAGATATGATTATTTTTAATTATACCCTTATGAAAGATTTTTTATATGATTTCATCCTATTTACTTATTTATTATAATTGTATTTATCCTCTTGTTCTTTATTCAGAGATGATGCCTTTTGTTTTGAATCATAAAACACTAATTTTTCTTAGAGAATGTATCTATATTTTTTGAAAACCATGTTTAATAAAAATTTATGGATTTGGGATGAAATGATATTATTCTGTTCATAGGATGGATGTATGTTCCATAAACATTAGTATGGATTGGTTTACTATGTTCAAATCTCACGTTGATTGTTATAACAAAAAGGTTATTTTAATGACCAATTGGGTCATTGATCATCTATTTAAATGATAGAGGTATGTAATGGAAGCAAGAGATGGATTGTTGGCCCAAATAGTTGTACTGATCTATTATTAGTTGGAATCTTTGAATTTGGTATTAGTGGATGAGATCTTCAAAAGTTGCTGATTACTTTTCAGATGTTCTCATAATCATTTCTTAGGGTTTATACCCACAATAGAAGTAGAATTTATGATTTATGTCCTCCCATTAAATAGTCTAATTTCACTTCCATCTTAATTTATGGAACTAAAAAAAATATTGAAGTATAACATCATATTGTAAGAATTATATCAAAAAGGGTTAATTCGTCCAAGTATTTCTTAATGGTCTTCACTAGTATTCTTCATCAATTAAGTAGATGGAACTATTCGTCGCTGTATAGATTTTTAATAGCAATGCCATGTTATGATAAGGAATTGATATCAAACTTCTTGCATTGAGGAGCTATTGAATCAATTGAGTGGAATCCATTAGTTCTCTCTAAAATTGAATTACGATTAGTATATCAGCAACAGTGTCATCAGAAGGAGGATATTTTGATAATTTATTTAATAAGTTGATATTGAAAATACCAATATGTGTCCATGCCTTTCGGTCTTACAAATTCTTTAATAGACATTATGTCATAGATGAATGTGATATTTGAAAGATATATGGATCCTTTTATGGTATTTTTTGATAAAATATTGTGGTATTTATGGATAAGGGCTGATCATGAGAAACACTTGGCATGGGTGTTAGGGATTTTTAGGTATCATTGTATATATACAAAATTATAAATGTGTGATTTTTTATACAACTGGTATGTTTCCTTGGCCTTTTTATCTAGGGACAATGGGTTTTGATGCATCCAGAAAAAATAGAAGTTGTTATCTCTTGGAAGGTGTGAAATAATGTTATTGAGATATGTAGTTTCCTTGTCTTAGATAGTAATAATCAATATTTCTATTTGTGAATTCTGTTGACTATCTTCACTAATTATAACATTGATAATGAATCATGTTACATTCCCACAGAATGAGGAATGTTTGATGAATTTTTAGGAGCATAATATTCTCCTTGCATTAGTAATGATCATGATATTTCTAGAATCAAGATAAGGGTTCATTGTTTATAGTTATTCTTTGGGATAATGGTAGTTATGTGTTCTCATCATGGTAAATCATGTTTCTTAATATGGATCATGATATTTACTATTTCATGAGATGAACTATGAACAAAATTCTTTAGATTTATCTATTATATTTCTTGATTTGAATAATTATCATCATTACCTATTTGGTTTGAAATTCATGGAATTTATAAATTATAATATCTTGAATCATATACTATCAAAAAGATATTTGATCTTGACATAATTATTATGGATGTTGGATCTCAAAATTTCCGACTTTTACATAATGTCTATATGAGTAAAATAATATTTTATGTTGTATGAATTTAAAATAATTAATATGTTTATTGGGAAAAATAGGCTTCTGATCAATATATATTTATGTCAATGGTCATAAAAATAGACATGTATTGCGGAGATCGAAGTATTTCTGTCATTTTGTTCGAGTTTTATTCATTAATAATCTGATGAAGATAGTTAATGAGTTACAGACAACATAATATGAACGTGTTTCTTTAAAGTCAAACTCAATGAAAGGGAGACCATTGAGGGCTTGAATCTAGATAAGAGTTTGGTTTCTTCATTTCAATATCAGATGGACATACATATCTCTTTTCAAGAACAACTTATTCGTAAATATCATCATTCAACATGAGATTTATGTCATAGAATATATAAGATGAATAATGCAATAAAAGATAACATTTGGTTGGATGGAATGAAAACAAAATTGGTTCAGTTCGTTAAGAGATACATCACTTTTTATCAGGTTAAAGAAATGTACCTGTGGACAGACGATATTTCAAATTCATTACCTAATTTTATATAGAAATCAAAGTAGATATCCATGTAATTTTACAAGTTCTTACAAGGATGATTTTGAAGCACGATTCTATATTGTTTATACTATAACAACTAACAATTTCAGAAAATTTAATCCTTATTCATGAATATCATATAATGGAGGATAGGTCTAAAATATGTAACTGATAAGTGGTTAAGAGTCATTGAAAATGGTTTCAATAGTTTATAAAAGATACCTAAGATTTACCCATCACCTGGGGAATTAATTTCACCATTCCCTAGATGGAAATGTATTAGATGGAAATGTATTATCCTAATTCAATCCATGTTATTCAGTGGGATCACATTGACCTTGATCAGGATGCTTTATTAGATCATATTTTGTTAGAGTTTGGGGATAGGAAATATAATGACTTTTTTGGGAAAAGAATTGGCCTAGTTAGGGTTTTATAGAAACATTATGTGGTATAGGGGGAAACATGGTAATGAAAAAATTAATTGGTTGAGCAATGAATAGATCTCTTTCAGTCCTATGGTAGTTTTCAACATTGTGAATATAGAAATTTCTAGTGGGTGGTGGGGAATCTGGAACCACATCATTCATGTAATTAACCCATTATTTATTTATTTATTTTAGGTAATGTTTTTCAATGATGATAGAAATAATTTTTAAAAAAAATTTATAATTGATTTTATGTTTTCATGGAGGTTCATGGTTGGAGAATAGTTCATAATAACAATAAAACTCCAACCAAAATCCTGAAATGGGATGCAGTTGGATCTCATTAGGTACAAGGTTACCCACATTTTTTTGGAAAAAATGTCCTGCCATCCAGCACTAACCATGCCTTTAGGGACAGAGGTATGTGCATAGTTACTACATAGTTTTCTTAACAATGATTTCAAACCATGCATGATAGAAAATTATTTCTAAAAATTGTTGATCTAATTCATTTTTTCTTCATAATTTTATTATTTTCCCCTATAATGATGCTAAATTGATTTTACCTCTTCCTAAAATCTTTGGAGACCATTTTTGTTGATATGGGAGTGATAATTTATCAAATATTTCATGACCCATCCCCCAAGTTCCATGTCGTGACAAACACCAATCCCGCCTCTTGAAGGCTAGGGGTTGGTGATTAGCACCAAAGGCATCAACCTGCAAGTGGGAGGAATTTTCCCAAGTACTTGTACGAACACAAACTCCAAACCATGTCCCAAAATTTGAAAGGTGAAAAATGTATACTAAAACAAGTGATGAGTACAAGTACAACTGAAAACAAGTGGTCTATAATACAAACCCAACAAATAAATCTTAAAACTGAAGATTTAAAATAAAAACTATGAACAAGACAGCTATTGAGAACCCCACATGATGGTAAGAGTATGGTTGCTACTGAAAGTTATGGGTGTACACCCTATCTGCCTGATATCACTGAGCCCCACCTGGTCCTCAGTCCTCAAGTCCACCATAAATACATCTATCATCTAAAAAAGAAACAAAACGTGTGGGTAAATCCCATGCATGAGTGATTAACACATTACTAAAAAGGGGACCCTAGTCCACTAAAGAGAAATATCACTATGAATCCACAAAGAAAAGACACCAAGTGAGGCCACGAAGTAAGACCAAAAATTAAGAACATAGTGTATGGAAAACTCACACTAGGTACAATCTATAGAATAAGATGAAGGTTTATTGACCATAGTGATGCATGTTTAATAATATTGAAGGACACATCCATGATGAATCACTGCTTGTCTATCGGGCCACTAAGAATCCATAGGGATGCTTCTCATCTGACGGCACACTAAGGATCTACATGAATGTTTCTCATGTGTCGAGCCACTAAGGATCCACATTGCTCCTGGTCGTATGTCGGGCCACTAAGGATCCACATGGTTGTTACTCGTCAGTCAGGCCACTGAGGATCCACAAGACTACTTCTTGTCTGTGAGGCCACTAAGGATTCACACTGTTGCTTCTCGAGCCATTAGTCATAGCGCATCCGCCACGTGGTCCCAAATAGAATAACCCAATAGAATGTATTTTCGTAAGGGTACCAAGGGAAAAAGCTGGCACGTCAAATGGATGACGAGTCTATAAGACAAGTCCATTTTATTAAAAAGGGCCTAGTTGGACTCAAGTCTGATCCATCCCGACCGTACACTAACCCCCCCCATCAAAAATACCGTAGATTGTTTTAGAAGTACTACCTCATCAAAAGGGTCCTCATGCAGTAGAGGTCAAGTCAATCAGACACCTGATCTGTGAGTTATTGACGTTTTAATGAAATGGGGGCTGGCTGGGTGCGGGTACAGTCCAACCCGGTCAGACCGACCTGGCACAACCTGGTCCAGCATGGGTCTTGCACAACAGTCCCATTGAGCTCACAAGTCCGGCCCGCTGGGGTGGCTCTGGCCATGGTGTGGCATGCACCCTACTTAGTTCGGCACGAGTTGAAATGGTTTTTTGCCTAACTGGGATGTGACCAGATGTCGTGTTCGGCCTCCAGATTCCTCGGATGTTTTTGTGGGGGCCTTTCTCTACCAATGTCAAACAACTATGGCCTAAAGCTGATGCAGTTGACTAGGTGGGCAGACTGGAATTCTCATACAAAGATGGATTCTACATTCCTCTGTCTCACTTGAGCAGCCCAGATGTGCGCCACTCCTCTATGTGGTGAAGGTCGGTGCCACGTCTCCCCACCACCGAGTCCATTCGACCACGACCTCCTACCACTTCGGTGCCCTGACGGGCACACCACCTCCCTCCGCCCGCAGCCATCGCCGAAGCGAACTGGAGTTGCTCCGGTGGTTTGTATGTTGATCTGCCTTCGCATATAGTCTCTCGGGTCGCCAACATCCCTACCATGGCCCCAAATTCTTCTTATCATCGATTTGAGGATACAACCATCAAGAACACATGTGTGAAGGGACCTAGTCCTTCTTCGAGTCAGACCATGATCTTTGTATTAGAGGATTAAAATAGGGTATGGACTAGGGATTAAAATTCTAAAAACAAAAAAATATATCCGAAATAGATGTCCCAAGAACAAAACCCACCCCCAAGAAAGTACAATCCATGGATTAATCTATTTGTGTGTTAATATGAATTTATTCCTTTACAAAAATAACGAATAATTCATGAAACAAAAATCAATACCCAACCTCATTGAAATTCTTTTTCTGTAGTGCTTCATCCTTGAGGGTCTAAGAGGTCTATGGAGTTCCTTGTTCTTTGAGGAACATCAATATAGATGATGCATCTCTGGAATTCATCATTATTCATTGTGGAAGAAAATATATCAGATGTTATTCAGAGAATCTTTATAGTTTAATCCTTATTTCATGAATGTATAAAACTATTAAAAAAGATGTCGCAACATTTCTGTTATGCTGCGACGTCACATTGTTACGCATCATTAAAGAGTCATTATGATTTATGGTAACAATACATTAATGAGATCCATTAATGTGTCTTGTTGCTTCCTCGTCATTGCACTGCTCTATCACTATGTCATCATTCGTCCATGAGAAATGAAATGAAATAATATTTTATGTTATTTTATTATTGTTCTCAAAAATTCCAAAAATTAACATTCCCATTCGGCCCTTGATGGCCAAAGTTACTTGCAAACATGTCGAATCCTTCCATTTTGAGTTCAATAGTGCCCTCAAATTTTTATTCCGACAACCATATCAAAATTTTGAAAAAACCCACTCACATGTTTACTTCATGTACCTTAAAAAAAGTTCAATATTCTGTCCCGGACTCACCAGGCCTCAGAATCACATTCCATAACAGTGTATGGTCTCAAAACAATTCCATATAGTTTTATAAAAAAAATTATGGAAATTTTGGAAAATTATATTCTCCCCACCTTAGGGATTTACGTCCTCGAAATCTAAGACAAGGGATAATCAAACAAATGGGAGAACTGAACACAAATCTGAGCCTCCTTCTTCCATGTACTCTCCTGGAGGTTCGCATACATCTACCTAACACACTCCATAAGAATCTACCATCCATGAATGAATATATCCTTTTGATTCTTTATCTCCATCTAGAACTGCACAAACATCACCCCATCATCAATTTCTAACTCACCCCACTCGATGAATTGCAATGGATCATGCACGAACATCCTCTACTATGACACTTGAAAACCATTTTGCACCTAATGCATCTATGTGGGAAGAGTTAGGCAGGTATGCCAATTCTCCAACTCTACTGAGATCTTGGAAAATTCCAATGAACCTTGGAGCTAACTTGTTACCGTAGCCAAATATCTACAATCACTATCGAGGCAAGCCCGAATAAAAACATTTTATCCATCCTTAAAATACAAGGGCCTCCTTTTCATGTCAGCATAAGACTTCTTCCTGTTCTGTGTAGTCCTCTTCCAGTCCGAAATGATCTACCCCATCTCGGTGATATCCCATAAAAACTACAGACCCTTGTGTACCGACTCTTCTTGGTATTTCCAACATAGGGGTGATCTGCAAGGCCACCCGTTATAGGCCTCTAAAGGTGCCATGACAAAGGTGCGGTGGTAACTGTTATTTTATGAAATCAACAACAATGGTAGGTTGTCCTCCCAACTATGAAAAAAATTCAGGACAGGCACACGAAGCATATACTCCAAATTCCGTATGGCTTGCTCTGTCTATCCTTCTTTCTATGGATGAAGTGATGTGATCAAGTAAAACTAAGTCCTGAATGTCTCCAAAAATCCCTTATACTACCAGGATGTAATGTGTGCATCGTGGTCTGAGACTATCATCGAATGAACTCCATGGATCTCCATTATCTCCTGGTCATAGAGGTGTCATAAGCTCTCTTTGATTCCCTGCTCTTTGAAGGGTAGGAAGTGAGCCGACATGGTGAGTCTGTCAATAATCATAAAAAAGAATCATTGCATTGAGATGTACATAGTAACCCCATCACAAAGTCCATCGAGATACCATCCCATTTACACAATGGTACCTCAAGTGGCTGATCCAAGACTATTGGAACCCGAGGCATAGCATTCACTTGTTGACAAGTGAGGCATCGTGATATGAAATCGACACATGCTTTCTTCATTCATGGAAACCAGTACTGACATTGTCTGTCCTAGTAAATATTTTCCACTCTAGGATGTACCGCCAAATAGGATGTATGGAACACCATAAACAACTCCCCATGCAACAACACATGATCTATGGAGCATCCTATGGAAAGGATGACACACTACCAACCTATCAAAGATCCATCGGGAGCATGCCCTGAGGATAACTGAGCACGTCAGGCCTCATAGTCAACATTCGCTAGATGTACCTCCCTGACTCGCTATAAGAGTTGGGGAGTAACAACCATCAACTGAAGGTAAGAAGTTCCATCATCATCTATGAATGATATATGCACTATATATAGTTATTATGTCACCTCACTCAGCAACAAAAAAACTGTTCTCTAGCTAATCTTGTCTTCTACCAAGTTCCCCTTCCTATGAGAATATACTATCTCAAAGTTAGAATACAAGTGGAACTCTAGCCATCACCTTTGTCTCGAGTTCAATTTAATATGGGAGAAGATATACCTGAGACTCTGGTTATAGAATTATACTGTAAACTACCCTCTTTTCAAGTAGTACAACTACATCTTCAATGAAAAGACCACTAATGCTAACTCTATGTCAGGGTTCCTGTGGTTCTGCTCATACTACCTCAACTTCCATGAGCTGTAGGCAATCACTACTCACATATACATCAATAAACAACTCAGTCTCGTCCTTGATGCATTGTAGAGAACTACATACCCAACAACCTCCTCAGGTGGGATCAAGATGGGGGAAATCATTCGTCTCATCCTCATCTCCAAGAAGCTCTAGTGGAATCTCTCCATCAACATGAATGATTGAACCTTCCGTTTCGTAGATGAAAAGGGTTCTTTTACTCTAGAGAATTTGATAAAGAACCTATGGTGATACCCAGCCAACCCTAGGAAACATCTCACCTCAGTCAAGTCCCTAGGTGGCTCCCAAGATAGCACTGTCTCTATCATCATCGGGTCCACTGCAACTACATCCTCTGAGATGATGTGTCCTTGAAAGTGGACCTCCCATATCCAGAACAAGCACTTAGGGAATTACCAAAAATATTTTCTCTATGAGTGTATCTAGGGCTATTCATAGGTGTGTTGCATGCTCCTCCTCAGACACTGAGTACACCAAGATGTAATCAATAAAGACCACCATGAAATAATATAAGAAAGGTTGGAAGATCTTGTTCATGAGTACCATGAACATGAATGGGGCGTTGGTCATTCCAAAAGGCATCACCACGAACTCCTTGTGACTATACCGACACCTAAAGGCTGCCTTCAGTATATCCTCATCTGGTACTAAGAGATAATGATAGCCTGATCTGAGGTATATCTCGGAGACCGACCTTGCTACCATCAGTTGATCAAAGTGGTCATCAATCCTCACCAGTGGATAATTGATCTTCACAGTCACCTGGTTCCAGTGCCGATAGTCAAGGTATATCCCGAAACTTATATGTGTCATCTTGGAAAACAATAATGGGGTTACCCCTGGTGAAATGTCGGGCCCCACAAAGCCCTCCTGTTGTAATCCCTCCAATTGTACCCTTAATTCATGATGCTCCACATGAGCCATCTGATATGCTTGTGTGGATATCAGTGTCGACCTAGGGTATGGTGTAAAGTAGATGTATAACCCTCAATGAAGTGGTAAACTTGAAACATATTCAAGGGAGATGTTTTTATACTATAACATCACTATGGAACTTGATGACTCATTACATTCAATAAAATGATGGTCAAACTAGCCATCTAAATAAGAATTGGATACACCCTTCTCTTCCTGAGACCGCCAAGAGCTGCAAGGATTTACCCTCTGCCGGTAAAGGGAAATATAATTCCATATCTATAGATGAACCACATTATTTTCATAATACAGTCAATCCTGTTTTGAATAGTACTAGTTTATACAAAGAATGGAATATTAAGGTCTCGACGATACTACAATGAGATCCCACGTGATAGTCTCACCTCCAATAGTCATGTCACACTATTGAAACCAGTGTGTGATAATTAGTTCTTCTCTTGTAAGAGTCTAAAAATGTGAGGTTCATATAAACGGTCTTAACCATAACCTCTAGGTTTCAAACAACAAGTGGTGGTTGGAAAGGGAAATCACAAGTACAAGTGTATATCAATACTATAGATAAAGTAAAAAGGGATGAATTGTACCTTGATTCATAACTGGATTCCTAGGTTCATAAGCCACGATAGTCTTCAATTGTCTCCACTCCTGCCCTGCAACATGAATAGTGGGACAATCTTGCACGAGATTTTCCTTTTCATGACAAAAATATTAAATCCTTCCAATCTAGAATGTACCACATTCCCTCCTATGAATATTCTGGTTTCACGGTATACTATTCACACCTGTAATCCATAGGTCCTATGGACCCAATATATCGAGTGATCATCGACTCAAATGCCCATGACACACATTTGAGCCCTGAGCCTCATCAAGAAGTGACAAAAGAGTTATCCACGACTCAGTCTGGAATGTTGCATCCACCTGAATTGCTTAAGGTGGGCCTGCTAGTTGATCAACGGGTGGTGGTAACAATGGTATACCACCCAGTGGGGCCATCTCTAGAACTATTCCTTTAACAGATGCCTCATTTCTAGGAAGACTGTCTTAACGACCACATATTAAGAACCGAGCTAGCGGTCTGCGTGGAGGAATCTTGAATAGATCAAGATGGACAACAATCAGAAGATTATACCAAGTGAGATGACACTTATATAGAATATGATAAATCAATTCTTATTACACCATTGTTTTCATGTTTACAATGGAAAAGTAGAATTTGGGGTCCTCTTACATGGATACATCCTCCACCACACAAACACTGGACTCCTCAAATCTAAAAGTCTATCCCGAGACACTCTAAAATATTTCCCAAAAACAAAATAATAGAATCCCAGTAATTGAGGTAGAATCGAACTCTATTGATACGACATTGTCATGACCCATCCCTTGGGGCCCGTGCCAATACATACCATAATCCTACATTTTAAAGGACAGTGTTTGGCAACTAGTGTGGAAGGCATCAACTTGGAAGTGAGAGGCACTTACCTAAGTACCTGTATGCACACAAACACCCAACCAAACTAAAAAAATGAAATGAGAAACATGTGTTTTGAAACAAGTGCTATGTACAAGTACCACTGAAATAAAGTGAAAAAGAATACAAACCCCAAAAAAGATAGATTAAAACTGAAGATTACATGTCAAATATGTGAATAAGATAGTTGTTGAGGAAACCACCTGATAGTAAGAGTAGGGAAGCTGCTTGATGCAATGGGAGTATGACTATTCTTCCTGATCACACTATGCCCCACCTAGTACTAGGACACTAAATCCTCCATCGAGACATATTTTTTAAGCACAAGACACAAGATGTGTTAGTAGATCCCATGAATGGGTGAGTAACACGATACTCAAAAGGGGACCCTAGTCCACTAAGGAAAAATACCGCAAAGCAACCTCAAAGAAAAGACCCCAAGTGAGGCCATGATGTAAGACCACAATGTAAGACAAAAAAGTATTGAAATCCCAAACCATGTACAATTTTAAGCATTGGAAGAAGGTTCATCAACTATATTGATGAATGTTTCATAATTTTGAGGGACTCATCCCTGACGAATCACTATTCATTTTTCGGGCCACTAAGGATCCATAAGGCTATTGCTCGTCTACCAAGATACTAAATATCCACATGACTACTTCTCATCTGCCCATCCACGATGGTCCATAGCGATACCGCTCGTCTGCTGGGCCATTAAGGATCCACATTACTGTTGTTCATCTGTTAGGCTACTAAGTTTCCAAAAATCAACTACTCATCTATAGAGCTACTAAGGATCCACATGGATGATTATCTAGACATCAGACATACCTACACTTTCACTAAGTCCCACATAGAATAACACAATAGAACATATCATCGTAAGGGTTCCAACACAAGAAGCAGTGCATCGAACGGACGCATGGCCTGTAAGATAAAGACATTTTGTTAAAAAGGGCCCGATTAAATTCTATTCCAATCCAACCCGGCTATATGCAAACCCCATTAAAAACTATTATAGAGTATCTCTAAAGGACTGAATCATTGTAAGGGTCCTTCGGCCATAGACGGTTCGTCAATCAGACACCCGGCCTCTGAGTTATTGATGTTTTGGTGAAACATGGGATAGTTGGGTCTGGTCTGACATTGGCATAGCCTAGCTGACCTAGCCCGATAGCATGGGTCAAGCCTACTAGGGAGGGTCTGGCCCAAGTGGCCCATGCCCTGCCCAGTCCACCTGGCTAGAAAGTTGTTGGATGTCGTGTCCGACCTCTTTCATCCTCGTGTGTTTCCGCGAGGCCCCTTCTCCACTGTGGTCAAATGACTATGTCCTGGTGCCGATGCAGCTGGCCGAAATTCTCACACACGGTTAGATGTCAGGTTCCACTGGCTTGCCCGAGTGGCATGGTTGCGGGCCAACCGTCCATGCGGTGCTAGTCGGCACCGTGTCCCCATGCCGACGCGGCTTACCGGTTGGGGCCTCCTGCCACCACGACATGATGACGGACACACCACCTCCCTCTACTCACGACTTCTTCCAATGGGGGACCACCATCCAATACCGTTGGCATGTTGTCAGTTCCTTCTTCGGGCCATCAGGGTTGCTCCGATGGTCTGTTTCTCAGTCCTCTTGTGCTTTGGGCCTCTTGGGTTGCCGCCATCCCTTCCTAGGCACCGAATATTTGATTACACTGATTTGAGGATACAACCATGAAGAACAAACGTGCTGATGGACCCATGCCTTGTTCGTGTCATCCCACACCCTCTTCATTATAGGATTAAAACTGTGGAAGGTCTTAGGATGACAATTATACCAATAATAAATTTATCCCAATTAGAAACCCCAGAAAGACACCCTCCCACAAGAATGTATGATCCGTATATTAACCTATTCATGGGTTAATCATCATTCATCATTTGGAAAAGAACGGGGAATTCATAAAAACAAAATTAAACCCCTACACCATTGATGTTCATTTACATATTGATTCATCCTCGAGGGTCTAAGAGGTTGATGGCATTTTATGTTCTTCGAGGTATGTCGATGTTGATGACATCCTGCTGTTGTTCTTAGTTCTTCGTTGGGGGGGAAATCCATCATAGTATTGTTAGATAATCCTCATAGTATAATCCTCATTCCACCAATGAATCAAAATATTAAAAATAAAACATGTCGCATTGTTGTTTTCACCTCTTTTATTTATGAAGTAGCATCGCTATTACGGTCCATTAAAGAAAAGTTTCACTACGTGTTTACAATCCATTAATGAGCTCAATTAATGCAACTTTTTTCTACCTCATCGCTACACTGTAGCATCTTTTTGTCGTCTCTCATCAGTGAGAAATGAAGAAAATATCTTATTATATAATTTTATTAGTTTTGTCAAAAAGTCAGAAAACTAAATTTTCCATTCTTCCCTTTCTAGAAATAGATATATCTTTACTAGATGAATCCCAACATTTTAAGTACAACGGTGCCCTCATATTTTTGATCTGAGCCTGAGATTTAATGTTAGAAAAACTTGCTCAATCATTTAATAAATGTACATTAAAAACCATCACAATTCCACCCCAGGCTCATCGGGCCTCAAAATCATGTGTCATTCGAGCATGTTGTCTCAAAATAATCCCATATACTTTTTGAAAAGTTTACATAAAAAATTCTAGGACAATACAAAATATTGGTTCATTGAAGATTATATTCCTTGGTTAGTCTATTTTCCTCATTGGGTTTATGTATATTCTTCATATTTTCTCTCTAAAAATGATTGATCCAATCCATTCTATTTGGATATAGGTTGTGGGATTCCAATATTGATCAGATATGGTTTCTTAGATGATAGGGAATAAGATCTAAGAAAGGATTTTTGTGTTTTAATATGTATTTCTTAAAGAGTTGTTGTATTCTTTGTTTTCAAAAAAAAATCATGACAGGTGGATTTAATCTGGAATCCTCAAGATAGAACTAGAAATCTTAAATTTCAAATGGATATTTTTATAAGAAATTATCATGAATCTATTTTTCAATACTTTTTGAAAACCCTATTTAGTGAAAGTTTATGGAATTGAATAAATTTTCTATTTTGGGGGAAATTGATAGTAGTAATATGATTTAAAAATAATGATTTTAAAATAATGATTTTAAAATTTTGGGATGTCTTGGATAAATGAAAAATTTATTGGAAAGTGATTTGAATAAAATGATGGTTTTATTGAAATAGTTCGACAAAATTTGGTAGGTGTAGTTTTGGCATCAGTGGTTATGAGTGAGTGGAATGTGATGGATAATGGTCACGATGTACCACCTTCAATGGAACAGTTTTTGAATGAGAATTTCCACCATCAATGATGACATGATTCATGAGTGTGTTTGATTTTGTTTGTATGTGTGGACATGTAATGGATTATTACAAATTGATTTGAGAAATGTCTTTAAAACACTTGTTTTGATTTATTCTTTGGAATAATATTTATGTATAGAAAATGATTTTTTTTGGAACTGTGGTTTGTGATATAATCATTTGAACATATTTTAAATGGTTTCATATAAATTATTTTTTATTAATTTTATATCTTGTTCTATCCGAGTCCTAAAAGTGTGGAACTCATTTGCGGAAAACCTACTGAGTTTTATTAATCATTCACTACTTTAGCACTTTGTTGCATTAAATTGTTTTTAATGGGACATAGGTAAACTATAAGTGTATAATTTCATTAGTGATGCTACTTGATACATTGGGAATGTATTATGTAGTTCTATTTTGAATTTTTTTGAGAGTTTTTATGTTCGTGTCATTTGAGACATTGAACTTGAGGGATTTTACTTCCTCTTTATTATAAGATACTGTTTATGGTCCTTAATTTGTGGACTAGTATAGTATGTTATTGGTTGGGTTACATTTTATTTTTATATATTTTTATCATATAATATTTAGTGGTTGTTTAATTATTGTGTAATTATTTATGTAGATTTGTTAAAAAGGAAAAATTGTCCCCTAACTATTGTTTAATCCTTGGGATTTATTTGCAATCCTTGGTGTCATGGGGAGGTTGTTTAAATCCAAATAAATCTTTTTCCTCAACGTGTGATAAAGAGTATGTCAGGAATGTTACATTTCACCTTATTTCACTTTTTTGAGTATTGATCTGAGTAATCATATAATGTAAAAAATGTTTATTGATGATGGTGTCTAGTATAATGCCTCCTAGATGGAATTTAATAAGATCTAATAGGAAGTATATGATTAACAACATCGATAACATCATCTAGTGTATTAGAATCTATTTGAGGTTCTTTTGTGTTTTGTCCATGGTCTAAGATTGATAACTGCACCTGTTGTTTTCTAGGAACTAGTTATGGATCTTTAAATGGATGAATAATGGAATCATTCTCCGATGATTCTTCATTAGAAAACACATTCCTTATAACTAACTAATAATCCTTAAGAGGCCATGTATTGTATAAGAAAGATAGAAATTATCTTTGAATCTATGAAAATGATAAAATATATTAATGTACTGCGTGATACCATTAAGCATGAGGGGCCTAACAAGAGATAGTGGGAAAAACGGTTATGGTTAAGAATCATGAGGGAATAGGGTGGAATAATTAATTTTTTTTTATTTGAATGCATTTTACCCAGATTCTATGGTTTTGGATAGAGCTATATATTTTTTCAAACTCAATATAGCAGGCCACTTCATGATATTGGATGTGAACTGATTCACTGAGCCTATATAGTTTTCAACTTAGATCGTGTCAAATAAAAATATTAATACATGGTGGTTTTATATTTTAATATATCTAACATTCATTATTAGGTTTTCATGCCAATGATCACCTTTTATGATGACATCAATGACATGTAATTGATGGTTGAACTTCATCTGACTAGTAATTTTTGTTTTGTGTGTTCTCTATTTTCACATAGTGGTGGATCAGTGAGTGCTCAAAAAGTAAAATGAATTAGTGATGAGTCTCGTCATGGTTCTCGATTGCAAGATTCTTCTAGGAATCCTACATTTCTGAGAAGATGTCCTTTGACATTCTATTAGTATGGAGATCATGGTCATTTGACATAGGTTTTCACTAAGGCACCCATGATATGTGGTTCATGTGTTCATTTAGGACACCTGAACAAGTTGTGATATATCTATCCAAAACCAAATTGTGGCATTGTCCCATCAACAGAAAAAATTACTGATGGTGAAATCAAATAATTCATGAGACAAGGGTTTTGAGGCCCACATATTGAAAAAAATCTTATTTATGGAGTGGAAGTGTCTCCAAAGTATATAGATAGTGGTCCATTGACTGTGAGAGGTGCAATCACTATAGGATTTTTATTAGTGAAAGATTTATATAATTCTGGTTCGTCTTACTCTTTCATTTTGGATGGTATTGTAAATGTGATAAATATTCATTTAGAGATTTTATATCATATGATGGATACTATTACTACCTTTAGAACTCATAGAGTAATGGTTATTCATTTTCCTACTTCTATTTTATATTTATTAGTTATCAATCATACATGAAAATATTTGGTTCTCAATATTAATCCTCTTGAAATCATTTTCGATATGGATTTTCTCGTTTATAATAATCCCCGAATTGATTTTTTTATTTGATGGGTCCCCATTACTATGTTTGAGGTACTATGACTTAGAATTCAAGGAGAATAATAATAATGGTTAAGAAAATATCGTCCTTATTATCTATAGTTTTTTAATGTAATAACAGTGTGTACATTTGATCTAGAGTGATAATCCTTGGTCGATGATCTCCAACCATTTTTCATCATGTATCATGACATTTTGACAGCTGACTTATCTTTATTAGTACAATTATGTTATGTATATTTTCAATAGATTTATTTCTTAATACTAAACTAGTATATATTACATATTTTCATATGAAACTAGATGAAATGAAAGCATTGATGACTCAGTCGAATGGTCTGTAGGTGAATGGATTTATATTTTGGAATGGGTTACCTTGGTTGGAGACTGTTCTCTTTTCTATGAGATTTTAAGGAAAACATCACATATGTGTTGTTTACCATATTCTTAGTTAGGTAATGGTAAATAAAAATTACACATTTCTAGGAATTGATGACTAGTTTGACCAGTTAGAATGGGGGAAGTTGATCTTGATGAAAAATCTTCAATTTTTTTATCACCTGTTGAGAATAAATGAAGTCATCATTCCAAAAACCACTTTCCAAATCATGTATGTCCATTATGAGTATGTTGTAATTCTATTTGGAATAACCAACCCTCTTTTATTCTAATTATTTGATGAAGATTATTTTCCATGAGTATCGTTTTCTGTTTATGGTTCTATTTGTGGATGATATTATAGTATACCCTATGTCCATGGATGGTCATGTGCTTCACCTGATACCAGTAATCGAATTAATGAGAAATCACCAAAAATTATTCTACACTATCTAAATTTGATTTGTGCATTTGAGAAGTTATGTTCTCATAACATGTAGTGTTGGAACACGTTATTTCAGTTGAACATGAGAAGTTTGAAGATGTTATGAGATGGGGGAAACCTTATAATGTTGTTGAGATTTAGGGATCCATGGGGTTGTCTGTATATTATCACTGATTTTTAATGTATTTATTGAACACTTCTTCTTTGAGGACCTCTCAATCTTGAAGGGGTGTCAATTTTTCTTAGGATGAGAAATTTTAGAATACTTTTATTAGGTTGAAATATATTTTTTTACTTCTATGTTGGTGTTCAATATTTTGTAGGAAAGAAAGAAATATGTATTCTTTTAGGATGAATTAGGTTAGAGAAGGGGTTCTGTTCTTTTTCATGGTGATGACATTGTTTCATATCTCTCTCAATAAATTTGGCCCCCTAGGATTAACTATCCTGCCTATGTCCTTGTACATGCAGTCTTAATATATTCACTTATGACTTTCTGACATTACCTTTTAGGATAATGTATTACACTGTTCTCCAACCACATGATCTTGAGTTATATCTTCAATAAAAAATAATTGAATCTCCTTAATAGGTGTTTGTGTTGTAGCATTAATATTTTAATTTCGATATTTTCTATACCTCAGGGAAATGTAAGGTAGTAAATATTCAATGAGCACAAAACATATATCCTTTTTCATGAAAGGTTCATCGAATGAGGGGAACTTGATAGGTATTTTTTCATAGTTTCATATAAGAGTTAGGGAGAATTTCCATATGGTTGTCTCATCCAGTCTTTAGTTGACCTCTACTCTTATCAAGATGATTTTTCACAACATCAACTTAGTGATGAATCCCATTGAATGAGGGAATCTTTTTATTGCGGGGAGATTGTTTCAAAGTGGTTTTTATCCTTGTAAGGTACACTATATTTCAGTAAATGTTACATTATTCATTTTCCTATGAGGAATGATGTTATTGTTGAAAGTGGGTTCCCTAGACCCAACTTTTATTGTACTTTAATTACCGCTACATGTACGTAGTTAATAATAATCCATGTGTTTATCATGCCATAATAATTTAGATACTTCTGCATCCACTTTGTTTAACGAAATTTACATAGATTACATGTCATATCCAAAGGGTTATAATTGATCCTAGTCTATAATGAGAACCCTGATATTCCATGGAAGTAATCATAAAATGATGTCCTATGGTCCATTTAAATCATTCTGAAAGTACACGTATGATGTGTGACCACCAGTTGCTTTGAGATCATAGGCATTGAGACTACTTCTCATAAAGTTTGCACTTGATGATCTCTAGTAGTTGAGATCATGAGGACATACCCACATAATAAGAACGCCAGATGTTTTAGGTGTCATTATTTATTCTTATCTATAGACATGTGTAATGGTCTCCAGACATGAGATCAATATCAATGAATGTCATTTAATTACTTAGATTTGATGCAAGGTGAAAACCATTTCAATAATGTTGTGGTGAGGTAGTTCGTTTTCGGTATGTCATTAATAGAATGACATTGATTGAATGATTGAGAAAGGATTTTTCACTTCTGATTTTAGGAAGAGGTATCTTGGGCCTTGTTGATTAGGATGGTTGGACCTTAATTAAATCCATGGCCATGGTTGTGGAAGGTAAGCTCATCCGGAAAAATCAACTAACAATATAAAGAAAAATAATGGATGATTCCACTAGTGTGCAATATTCTTTATTGAGATACCGATGATGAAGATATTATATTACACAAACCATGTTTGTAGGAAGGTAGTCATTGGTCTGACTTTACCATATCTCTATATGGGCCTCGATGGGTTGCTAGACCCTTCTCTTGGTTGCTGGATATTATTCACTACTATTAAGGTAATGGCCTATAGGGTCACACACAATAACGCTTTGAGAATCTTCCCTATTCTGTGAATAGGAATATAAAACATCATGGGCTCTACCAAAGGGTCTGAGTACTGTCCAAATTCTACAAATCCCAATGTAATAAAAAAATTATTTAATTATTCATTCTTGGAATAATATGTTGAATTTATTTATAACAAGTATTTACATGTGATCAGTCAATACAAAAAATAGAATATTATTCAAACAAATTTAAATATCCAGAGTTCGCTTAATATTTTCTGAAGAAGTGGCTTGAGTTATAAGACACAAGGTTATCATGCAGTATAAATTTATTACAGTTAGTGATAAAATTAGAAATATTATTTATGGAATAATTTTATTTCACATAAATAAATATATATTGTACATATAAAGAGGATATTAATTACATGAGGGATGAGAACCCATACTGGGTTTTTTAGATATCCCCTATATAATTAAGAGAGTCTCTCCACTTGGTAGAATTCATGTATCAATTTTGAGAGCCTATCTCTCCTCCAAGATTCCAGAGAGAGATCTTCTCAATAATGGAATAACTTAAAGAACTTCCTACGTGGATCAATGATCATTTCCCTGTGGTGATCACTACTATGTCGAGGAGATCATTGGATTGACATGCAAGCACTTGGATTCCAACGAACAACATGTGTGTAGATTCAAAAGGTGTGTGTGGAAAATCTATATTAAATCAAAGTCAGAGTCATAGGGTGACGGTCACCGGAAACCTATGACGCACTTGTGCACGTCAGATTCGAACAAGGTACTTGTTCATTTTTATATTATTGTGCTCTGTAAAATCAATGTGTGGTCCTCAGACCGTACCAGGATTGCTCACCAGAGTCGATGTCATAACTTTGCTCCAGTGAGGTGAAAAAAATATAATTTCCTGACCCACCGGGTTCAATTTCCCTTCTTGGTACCATGAAATTCTATCATAGAAAAGCATTATTTCTCAAAGTCAAAAGAAAAATTAAATTTCCTTAAATTTAAGTAAGAGGATGAAATCATTTCCAACGAATCTGACCGCACATCGATCCATTTCCAAAAGGCCATATTAATTCCATTTAAAAAATTTAATGGGATATATGTTGTTGGGTTTTAAATGTTTGGATGAAATTTTTTTGAAGAACACGTTTTTTATTTTATTTGTTATTGAATATACCAAAATTCGACCATGCCTTGGCCGGAATTCGATCACCGAAATTAATATGGTAATTTTATCTTAGGAGATAAATAAAATATATTATTTTATAATATTGTTTTATTTTCTCAAATAAAAGAAGACAATTATAATGAAATTGTTCTTTGAATACTTTTCATGTTTGGTTTTTTTATTTGAAGACTTTTAGACTTGAAATTTAAGAATAGTTTTTTTGTGTGACCAAGACCCCATTTTGGAGGTCTTCTCCTTTTTAATTAAAAAATGGAGGAGATTATTTTTCTATAGAAAAATTAAATTTAAAAAGGATCTAAAAGACCCAAATGGGTCTTCTGCATGTGGCACACAAGGACGCTGCTTCTGGGGATGTAAAAACCTAGCCAGTCCCTGCTACCGCTCCGCACACCCTACGGTTGTCCGGCCCTGCTCCCTGTTGCCGCCCCGCTTCCCCCATAGCCTCTATAGGCTATTCCACTTGGAACCCTAGCCATTAATCCTCCCCTCTACTCGGTCGCACCACCCAGAACAAGGACTGTCACCCTACTCGACCACCTTCAGCTCGCATGGCCGGACCGCCTTGGCCATGCCGTACCGCACCAGCCCTACCCCGGACCAGGCCGCGCCAGACCCTTCTGACTCACCTGCAAACGGACCGAGGTACCAGACCTCCTCTCATATTCAAGAAGATGTAACCCCGCTCTCCACGAGACACTCACCGCTACCGGAATGCACCACTGCATGAGTAGCGGGCCACTGCCCATGCGGTTGGCTAAAGCTACGGGCATCCACCCCTGCGGCTGTTCAAAGCAGTGCCGCGCTCCCTCCGTCTCTTTCTGGAGGAGCACGCTACTGGCCAAAAGATGTTGCCACCGTGAGTGCTACTAAACCAGGTAGATACTCCACGGTCACGCTGCGGTCATGCCGTGGTCATGCCGCGGGCATTCCGCGATCACAACGTGGTCACGCAGTGATTTGGCTCTACTCCAGTATGAAACTCGCGGCGGTTCGCAGTCCTGCAAAACTCTTCCCCATTTAGACGTAATTCCACTTAAATTAATTATAATTAATTTAGTTTTAAAAAAATTAAATTAATTAGAAATATATTGGGGTTTTGATTTAATTTAATTCAAAAAAGTAATTTAATTAGAATTAAAAATAAAATAATAGTTTAATTTAATTTTATAATTAGAAGTATATTAATAGATTAATTTAATTTTATAGTTAAATTAAATTGATGGTTTAATTTAATTTTTTAATTTAAATTAAATTAAATAGTTGGAATTGAAAGAAATTCATTAATTGAATTTATTAAAATTTATTTAATTTATATGAGCCCCTTGTACTATTTAAATTTCATTGTAGTTTAATCTTAATCATGCTTAATTAATACCGACTAGTCTTGAGCAAGTGACCGAACCGGGAATGTCTGGTTTATTTATTTATTTAATTATTTATTCAATGCGTGCGATGATTATAATAATTAATTTAAGAAATGATGTTATCTGAATCGTCCTTTTAATTCAAATTTGTATAAGGGAATGCATGTCCAATCCACATGCTTCATTTTTTCCCAATTCCCCTCGCCTACGTGAGAGAATATTTGTAATTAATCAATGATTATCTAAGACGCATACCACGCCAAGTCGAGGCGGTAATCCAGATGGGAGCCGAGTGCATTCCAATGGGGGTAGCTGGGCGTGAGTCAAGTCTTGACTCAGGTATGGATGCCCCTAGGTAAAGATTGATCTATAATGGATTGATCTCTATAGAGTGCTCGAACCTAGTTGGATTTCATGATTTACTTTTTCAATAGTTTATTATTTTATGTGAGTGCATGATTATTTCTTGATCACATAGAGTAGTAAACAAGATAAAAAATGCATAAAGAATTGAGGAATATATAACTATTTCATGTTATAAAGTGTGCACGAAATTTTATATTGAACATATAGATAGAAAAAATATTACTCATTAAAAAATATTAAAATCCATCGAAGAGATATTAAGTCCAAACACCTTCCATTTCTTACATCTATACAAAACCAGCTATTTGGGGTGCTCGACAACAATAGTTGAGAGTGCCTCTTACTACTAGGGTGTTTTCTTTAGAGAACTAGGATGACATATTTAAAGTTAGTATTCAAGTATTATCCTTATCTAACATACTATCAATTTAGAGGCATGATGTTGAGGGAATCAAGTTTTGATTCAAAAAAGATGAGACTTTCCTCAACCACGAAAGGAACCACAATCCAAGTGGTTTTCCAATCTAGTTTCTACCATGTAACCCTCTATATAGTGGAAATGACATAGCTTATAGACTATGAGGGATTTTTTGAGGATCTTTGATAATATAATACTCAAGAGATAGAGTATTCTGACTCTAATAGTGATGGCTATTATGGTTCGCTAAAATAGTGAGAGACATTATAATGATATAATAATTTATTAATCATAAATGTCAAAAAAGAAATCAAGATAAAGTACTAATTGCTAAATTTTTAACTGATGTAGACTTATGATGGCAATCACCAACACCACGAGAACTTTATCACAATGATTGATTCTGGATAAATAAAATATCTTGACTGGCAATAACTTCTATTAGTGGCACATGGGCTTTCACACAGTACTGCACCATGAAAGGATATTATATGTGATGGAATCCCATATTCCTGTTGATTCTCCTCAGGTATAAATCAAGGCGGATAATGGTAAATGCAGAAATCATGTAGACGACGCACTTGATGTACAATGAACCATTTTTTCATCAATTTCCAGACAATATCTAAAAATGCATGAGGATGAGGACGCCTACAAGATTCATTCACATATCAAAGAATAATATCAGGAGAGGTCTAGGAAAGAAAGTTATGAGATCGCAAGTTCTCTTTATAAGAGAAGGCTAGCAGAAGGGAATCAAGCTGGTCCTCACATGCTCAAGGGGATTGGGTATATTGAGAGTCTTGAAGACTTAGGTTTCAAATAAAACCATGAAATTGCAGTGGATCTCATTCTTGCCTCTATACCATCATGATTCTTGACATTTATTGTCAATTATAATATAAATTATATGAAAAATTCACTCCTAGACCTTTTTTCTTTAGTTCAAAAATTTGAAAAGGTTATGAAAAATAAATATTCATATGTCCTTATAGTGAACAAGAAAAACAAGGGAAATGGAAAGGAGACTAAGGCCAGGTCAATGAAAAATGCACCAATGAATCGTTCTACAAAGAAGCGAATGATTCAGAGGAAATTAATGGTTAGGAATTTGACTTCTTGGATGTGGAATGAAATTCCATTGGAAGAAGAATTTCATAGTTGGGAAGAAGAAGCAAACTGATGCTTTTACTTCAGGTATTTTTTTCATTGAATGCAATCTATCATTTTCTACAAGTTGGGTATTGGATATGACAAGTGGCTCATAGTTTTTTATTCATATTCAGGAACCATGCAGGTTCATGAAGATTTCAAAAAGGTCAAGTGGATCTCTAAGATGCAAATGGTGCAAGTCTGGTAGCCTTGGCAATGGGAGACTGTCACTTAATCATGCCAACTAGTTTTGTTCTAGTTTTGAACAATTGCTATTATATATCCTCTGTTACCAGATAAATTATCTCTCTGTCGAGTCTATACACTATGGGTTTTAATATATGTTTGGAAATAAATGTTTTATCTTTTATAGGGATAACATATGTTATGGTATGACACATCTTAACAATGGTTTATATATGCTGGAACCTGAGAACCCTGTAATAGAAATCAATGAAAAAATCAACCAACATGAGTCATATATCACCTGCCTATGGCACTTCAGGATTGTTCATATAAATGAGAATTGATTATTATGATTACATAAATAAGGGTATTTTGACTCGATACAGTTAGAACCTTTGGATGTATGTCAAGCTTGTTTACTAGGAAAGATGACCAAAGAACCTTTCTCAGGAAAGGGATAAAGAGAAAACACAGTACTTGAATTAAGACATACAGATGTATGTGGTCCATTTCCAGTAGAGGAAAGAGATGGTTTTTCATACTCTAATACTTTTATCGATTACTATTGTAGTTATAGCTATATCTACTTAATGCGGTATAAGTTTTGTTCATTTTGTGTTTTATGACATACCAAAATAAATTAGAAAACCAACTTGGTAAAAAGATAAAAGCACTCCCCTCAGACCAAGGTGCAGAATATCTTAACCATGTTATCATTGATTTCCTGAAGGAGTGTGGGATAGTATCCCAAATCACTCCTTCTTATACACCACAGTGGAATGGTGTTAGTTAAAGGAGGAATATGACCTTGCATGACATGTTTAGATCAATAATGAGTCATGAAACTATTCCATTATAATTTTTGGGATACACATTACAGACAACATCATATACCCTTAACCAAGTACCAACTAATGCTGTAGATGGATTCCATATCAATTATGGAATAGAAAAAAACCTAGTCTGACACACATACATTTATGGGGGTTCAAGGTATTTATTAATACTTTACCAAGTGAAAAATTTTCATCCAGAATCATCTTGTACATCATTATAGTTTTTCCTAAGGAAACAAGAGGATATTACCTATATAACCCTTTAGATTGAAAATTTATTGTGGAAAGATACACTATATTTCTAGAAAGGGAACACATTTCTATTGGAAATAGTGGTACCATGATAGACTTCAATGAAGCTAATACTCCAGATGCACAAGAGTTAGTATAGGAACAATCTCTACAAGAACTAGTGGAGGAAGAAGTTGTTCCTAGGACACAAATATTGCATTAGTCTACGCAAGAGGTTAGAGAACCATAGTATTATGGTGTTCTCATCATCGAGTCAAGTGACACATTAGTCCTTTAGAATGATGAACCTATAACCTACACGGAAGAAGTAGAAGTCAAAGAAGCGAGTAAATGTAAATAAGCCATGATTTCTGAGATGAAGCCCATATAAAGAAATAATGTTTTGATTTTGGTAGACCCTGCAGTTGATGTAAATCCCATTGGATGAAATTGGGTATTCAAGAAGAAACTGGACATGGATGGTGAGGTAAATACCATTAAAGTAAGACTGGTTGCAATGGGTTTCAGGCAACATTAAGGCATTGACTATGATGAGACCTTCTCACTAGTATCAATGAATTAATCCATCAGAATATTGCTTGCAATAACAGCCTTTCATGATTATGAAATTTGGAAAATAGATGTCAAAACTACTTTTCATAATTGGATGTTTGTTGAAGACATATATATGACACAACCCGAAGGGTTTGTTATGTCAATGAATCACAATACAATATACAAGCTACAAAGATCCATTTATGGATTGAAGTAGGCATCAAGATCATGGAATGTTCATTTTGATGGCGCAATAGGAGATTTTGGTTTTTTCAAAAATAAAAGAGAGCTTTGTGTCTATAAAAAGGATGAAGGGAATGTCGTCATTTTCCTAGTGTTTCGTACTGATGACCTATTAATTATGGGAGACGTGGTGCAAGTCTTACGGTCAGTTAAGACTTGGTTAAATGAATGCTTCTCTATGAAGGACTCAGGTGTAGTATCCTATATTCTAGGGATCAGGATCTATCGAGAGAGATCTCAAATGCCGCTTGGGATAAGTCAGAGTATATATATTGACAAAGTACTTAAAATTTATAATATGGAACAATCCAAGAGTGGATTGTTTCTTATTTCACATTGTATAAATCTCTCTAAGAAATTGTGTCCTCAAACATATAAGGCAATTGATAGAATGAGTAGAATCCCTTATACCCTTGCAGTGGATTCTATCATGTATTCCATGATAAGTACTAATTTTGATGTCGCCTTTACTTTAAGAATGCTGAGTAGATATCAACCCAATATAGGAGAGCTGTATTAGACAGCTGTGAAAACTATCCCAAAGTACATGAGGTGTAATAAGGATGAGTTCATGGTGTATGTGGGAGATGAAGAACTAGTATTGAAGGGATACACTGATACCAATTTCCTAGATATAACGTGATGATCTGAAATCACAGTCATGCTACATATTTTTCCTGAATAGTGGTGTGAGCTAGAGAATCTAGATGTAAGATGTGGTATCCATTTCTGCAAGAGAGTCTTAATATATTGGCCCTTCCGATTTGGAAAATGAAGTTGTATGGATATGCAATTTTATCTTAGACATTGGTGAGGGGCCTAAAATCGCATACCATGTTCCTGTATATTGCGTAAATACTACTATAGTGATGTTTGACAAGGAGAACATGTCTCACTAGAGGAAAAAAATATTCTCTGGAAGTTTCATCTCTTGAGGGATTTTAATCATAAAGGTGAAGTCACAGTTAGGTGTGTAGCCACATAGGACAATGTGGAGGACCCCATGAAAAATCAATTCCTCCATAAAATCATAATTCTCATGTGAGAGTTAGCTGATTTAAACCTGTTAGTAGTTGGCTCTAGTGAAAGTGGGAGTGTTGAATGTGGGTGCCCTAGTCCCGACATGTATTGTACTTTGATTATTTCTACATGTATGTAGTTTGTTATAATAAATGTTTTTATCTTTCCATAATAGTGTAAATACTTTGGCATCCACTTTTTTATGACAATGTCTATTTATTAAATGTTGTATCAAAAGGGTTATAGCAGATCCTAGGCTATACTGAGATCCCGGAGATAACCTGATAGTAATCTTAAACTATTGTCTAATATTATAGTTACATCAATATGAAAGGACATAGATGGTGTGTGACAATCAGGTGTTGGGGGCTCATAAGCATTGAGACTTTGTCTCATGAAGTTCATAATTGATGATCTATGTAACAACCGAGATTTTATGAGAAATATTTTGTTTTTAAGTTATATGAATCACCAAAGGAATATTTCACTACACTCAACACTTTCTTGGTTTGTGTTACACGCATGAGCAACCTTCCTTGATAGCTTGCGTTGTACGCAATACCGAGTTTCACTAAACAACGATATGTTATTAAAATATTATATAAACTAGACGTTATGAATAGTAATACCAAATTTTTGAAATTTTATAAATTTAATCATTCAAAATGGTCTTCATATTTGCATTTTTAATATCTAAATTAGTGTAGGGTGAATTTTTGGTATTTTTCTGAAAACATTCAATTTTCGATGAATAGTGAAAACACTCGGTTACTATTTAAAAACCGACTTTTTATTTAAATAATTATTTATTTTATTTAAATTTATTTTTGGTAAAAATTGATAAATAATACCTATATAAGTTCAATGTAACTCATTGGAGTTAATTTGTTATAATTTTAGATATATAAACATTTTATTGAACTTCTCACCGTCTATTACCCACCTCATAGGAGAAGTTGAAAATTTACATAAAACGTAATTTTACTGCTTCTGTGAGTGGAATTTCAAAAATATGAGAGACAAAGTTAATATCTAGGTGTAAAATGTGGTTCAATAAGATAAAAATAATTTTTGGTGAATAGTATCTTTTTACTTTTTTACCACGGTTAAAAGTAAATTGGGTAATTAAGGGTAAAAATGTTATTATTATTTTCCTAACACATGTACTAATTCTATTGGATAAGTGTAATTTGACAAAAAACAGCCTTAGGAATAAAATATTTCCCTTTAGGTCCACTTGGATTAGATTAGGAAACTTATTAGTATTTTATTTAAAGAATATTTAAAAGAGGTAAAATCTATATTTAATAAATAAAACATTTTTAATACAAAGTTATACAAAATATACATTTGACTATAAATATTCATTTGAAAGATAAAAATATTTCCTACATAATGGTATTTTATTTATAATTTTTGAACCATAAATAATTTAATTTATTTATGACACAACGGTGATGCAGTAATTACCTTATTAATGAAATATTAACATAATGGATGTTATAAATACCCAAATAAATGTAATTTGACACTTTTTATGAATTAAAATAATTTTATAGGTTAATATGACATTTTATTATTGATTTAATTAACTTTTTTCGAACACATCATGCTGTTATTATTTTCAAAAAAATCAATTACCAAATTGTGTCAAAATTGACCTAAAATAGTTTTTTTTAAAATATTATATTATTAATTTCTACTTTATTCCTAAAAATATAAGTTTCAGCCAAATGAATTAGATAAGGTTATATATATTAATAATTAAACACGTGGGATTATTTTGGCTAGTTATAGTATATTTATTAACTATATAGTGTAAGAAAACAAGAATACACGGTAAAAGTTAAATTATTTAACATAGAGTTAAATCTAAATTATATTGATAAAATAGTAACCTAAAGAAGTATAAAACCTATTAGATGAGAGTATTTAGACCCATCCCCACCTTATCTTCAAAAATAATAATTTTTAGCTTTTAAAAACAGAATATGATGTTATTATAAAATAATATTTTATGTTTTTCCTAAGGTGTCCCTCTCCTTACATATAAAAGGGAACCTCCTCCCTCTCATCTTTACCCAATTTAGAGCCTTCATGCTCGGAAAAACCTGCCCATTTCCCTTATGAACATCCCTAGAAACATAGTATAGGTTCTGGTCTTCTTCAAAGACCAACTTTAGTACCCTAAGAGGAGGTTTAGAAGAGGCGCGTCAAAGAAGAGGTAATATCCTTTACCAATTATTCAAATTCATTTGTTATTCTACTTATTCTTCTTTTTTTGTTTCATTATAAAGTAATAATATCAGTATCAATCATATACTTATATTTCATTATAAATATGAGACAACACTATTTCACCTTTTATCCATCCTACGAAAATCAAAATCACCACGTGTGCGTACGTACTGAATACTGTCTCCACGCTTTGGTGTAATCTGATTTTCCAACACCACCTAACAAATATGGGTATAATGGTGTAAAGAATAACTATATATGGTTATTATAACATGATACTAATTCTGAGATATTCTATCATTCAATTAAATACAATTTGACAAACATGGGAATGATATCATCGATCGTGCGTACGTATGAACTACCGTCTCCACGATGTGATGTGACTCCTGCTACATGATCGTCATTTAATAATGATTATATAAATTAATTTAATGAATAAATATGATATATATTATACTAATACCATTTTTTAAACGATGTATCTATAACCTAAAAATAATAATAAGAATTTATTCGACAAAACACGTATAAGAACATAAAGCAACGAACACCCGAATAACAAGTAGCAATGAAATATTATTAATAAGAAGATATGAATATAACCATATATGATATCATAAAATGAATATGATTCTATAATAATTCAATGAAATTATTTAAATCATTATACAGTAGGTTCAAATACGTACGAAGCACATCAGATCTAAGGTAAGGGAAAATCATCCAATCTCATTTTTATCCAACATTGTTTATTCATTAGAATTTACTGGGAAATATTTATCATCCAGATCCATGTTTCCTCAATATGTAATATTATTTCTATCCTAATAAAAATTTTTAAATCCAATTTTACTCATTGGGGAGTTTTTAGTAAAAGATAATAAAGGAATCTTTGTCGTTTTTAGTACGAGGTAATTTTTGACTTTTGCAGCCAAAGTACAAGAAAAATGTCTTTTTTAACTTACATGGAATGAATGGATTTTTATGATTTCATAGGACATTATTTCCATGAAGCTTCCTTTACAAGTTTTCAAGTTTATTTTTAATCAACTTCTTTTAGTTTAAAATTTTATGACATGTTAATAAATGAAAATTGTATTTTAAGTAGAAAGGATATTTTCCACAAGAATGAAGTTCAAGCGTTTTATGAAAATTATTTTCCATCTATGATTATATTGGGATCTTTTTCTATCCCTTTTTTTACATTGATTTGATTATGTTATGATGGAATTATTTTTATGATTTCCTTTTAGCTTATATGGTTTATGTTATGATGGCATGATGTTTAAGATTCCCATTTTTATTAAATGAGTTATGCTATGAAGTGTGATTTAAGATCTTGTGGAACACATAAGAATGGTATCATTATGAGATGGGTGGGACCTATATCTCCTTCAAATGCATATGGAAAATATTTATATATCATGAGATAGACATGGCTGGAAAAGCAGGTTAATCCGGTTCAATGATACAGGACTGGAATGAGGTGCGAACTCGGTTCAGAAATGGACTTTGTCTACTAGGATAGTCTTCACAATGAGTCTTAACTACTAAGAAATTATTCTCTATGATTATGTGTGTATTCCACAAAGTTTCATGTTTTATGTAATGATTATTGGGATTACATTTCACTACCATGATTTATCCCATGTTAGGATATTATGATCTATTTTGCAGGTTATGATTTTAAAAATGTTCTATTCTTATGAATATAATATGATTGAAATTTCCATTTTTTACCCTTACTGAGCATTTGAGCTCACCCTTTTGTATGTTTTCTTTTCCCCAGGTCAGGATGAAGGGTAATAAGTAAGGTATTCCAAAAGGGTCTATAGATATGATAAAATAAAAGGGAGACAATGTAGATGATTTATGAACCATTTTATTATGTTTCATAGTTTCTAAATACACTATACCTATACAGTCCTTTCATGGTTTTTTTTAAATGTTGTAATAAGTATGCTTCAATTCTGAAGTAATAACAATGTATGTAAAGTATGGGTCGTTATTGTTGGTATCAGAGGAATGGTATAGTCAACCTTTGGAAACTAGAATGTGAAAGCCATTATAAGAACCCTAAGGATATGTCTCGGAATAGAACACAATATTAGTATTTTAGAAATGGCCATGAGTAACCAATGGTAAAACCTAAAGTGTGAAATTTTATTTCTGATTATGTTGTATTCCTGTTATAATTAGTGTTTCTCCCACTATTCTTCTTGGTTTTAATCAATGGATGGAACCCGAAGGAATCATGTTAATGCAGAATGTGATGGGAAATGCAATGATTGTCCCCATGAGCAACCAAACATTATGGGAGCTATAATGAAAAATATTTTAGCCATGCTCACACAACGTTCTCAAGCTATGAATCATGCAGGACATCCAAACAAGAAAACGAAGGAGAAAAATTCTATTGAGTCCTTCATGAGGCAGTGTCCACCCTTATTCAATGGGTCTACGGATTCATTAGTGTGTGAAAAATGGATCAATACCACTGAAAATATATTTTTAGTTCTACAATTTTCTCAACATGGTAATGTCATCTTAGCAGTATATCGTTTGGAAGGTGAAGCTGATCAATGGTGGAATCTTATCAAGAATACAATGCCGCAAGACACTAGTAGAATAATAACCTATACCAACGGTTTGGAGAACCGTTGCGAAGTAAGCCGTTGGGATAGGTCTATACCAACGGTTTTCCCAAAACCGTTGGTATAAACCTATCCCAACGGTTTACAAAACCGTTGGAATAAGTAATATGAAAATCTATTCCAATGAATATAAAACCGTTGGTAAATGTATTTCAAAAAAAACATGTGCTGGGATTTGATCCCACGACCCCTTGTTTATAATTGAACGACTTAACCACTAAGCTAACATCACTTTTGTAAACATAATTTCATAAATATATATATGTATTATCATAATTATTTAAAATTTAGATTTATATAATGTTCTCGGGTAGCAGACCTGGAAGAAATGAAAGAATCTATCACAACGGTTCTCAAAACCGTTGGGATAGACCTATCCCAACGGTTCTCAAAACTGTTGGGATAGGTGGAAATTTCCCGGGGTGAATGTTGGATTTGGGGCTGAGTTTTCCCAACGGTTCTCCCAAACCGTTGGGAAAGGGGGGTCTTTCCCAGTGGTTTGGGAGAACCGCTGGGAAAGGGTGTATATAAGTGTTGGGAAAGATCCGATTTCCAGTAGTGAGATGAAATTGAATCCATGGAATGGGATGAGCTCAAGAACATGTTTTCAATAAGTAATTCCCTTTTATTCTTCGAACAAAGAAGGAGAAGGAGTTTCTTGAACTAATGAAAAAGGATGATGAATCTGTTGGTACCTACAAAGCAAATTTTACAAGACTTGCAAGGTACGCTTCCAGAATTATTATCCAACCTTAGAGTAAGATTGATTGATTTTTTAGTGTCTTAAAACCAAGTCTTAGAAGGTCGTTATCAATTAGGGAATTCAATAGCTATGAGGAAATGTTTCGATGTGCTCTCAAGGTTGATATGGAGATTAGAGTAACCCATCATTCACAAAGCTTTGATAAAAATAGGAAAATGGAATACAAAGGGAAATCTAATGACCACACTGAAAATAAGATGAGTTTTCCCTTATGCTCAATGTGTGGAAAGAAACATGGAAGGAATTTTCATAAAGGGACAAGTAAATGTTTCAAATGTGGAAAAGAAGGTCATCATGATTTTTAATGTCACAATGATAGGAAAAAGATGTCTAGTGATGAAAATAATGAAAAGTCTTCACAGAATGCACCTCCTACACTTCAATGTTACAAGTGCAAGGAAATGGGGAATTATTCTAATCAGTTCCCTAATCCAAGGGTTTTTTATGATGATCGACTTCAACAAACACTTAAGGCTAAAGGAAAAGGAATGTCACATGGAATTTCTATCGATGATGTGGAGTACGATAACGAAGTGGTGAAGGGTACACATTCCATACACTCTAATGTAGAAAATGTTTTATTTGATTATGTATCCACCCACTCATTTATTTATGAAGAATTTTCTAAGGGTATATCCATATTACCTCAACATTTAGTTGTTGAGTTAGCTATGACAATCCCTAATGGAACAACAGTCGCATAAAAAGTTTACAATTTTTCTTCGATTAAAGTTTGTGGGAAAGTGCTTCCTGAAAATCATGTGATCCTTCCTATAGTGAAATTTTATGTGATTCTTGGCATGGATTGGCTTTCATTATATGGAGCTCATATTTATTTCCAAAGAAGGGAAGTCACATTTCATATTCCTAATCAATCAACAATCATCTATCAATGCGAGTATAAATATAACCTTCCAGTGGAAATTTCTTCAATCTTATGGGTCCTGATTCCAATAAATTAAGGTTTTTTATCTCAAATGGTTGGAGGGAAACTGATGATTTAGAATACACCCATTTTAAAGGTGTTTTATTATGACTTTCAAGAGTAATTTCTAGGTCTTCCACCAAATAGTGAAGTTGAGTTTTCAATAGAACTCATACCGGGTGTTATGCCCATTTAAAATACACCTTTTAGAATGGATCCAATTGAGTTGTTGGAATTAAAGAACCAACTCCAAGAGAATATTGATAAGGGATTCATATTCCTTAGAGCATCACATTGGGGGGCACCTGTTCTGTTTGTTAAAAAAAAGATGGATCAATGAGGGTCTATATTGATTATCGAGAACATAACAAGATCCCTATCAGGAAAAAATATCCTCTCCCATGCATTGATGATTTATTTGACCAACTAAGTGGATCTAAAAACTTTTCCAAGATTGATCTTCATTCAGGGAATCATCAATTATGGGTCAAAAGGGAGGATATACCAAATAC
Source organism: Viscum album (assembly GCA_963277665.1). Lineage (NCBI taxonomy): Eukaryota > Viridiplantae > Streptophyta > Magnoliopsida > Santalales > Viscaceae > Viscum > Viscum album. The sequence goes on from OY728150.1 coordinate 1,851,115,819, forward strand.
GTCTTTCTGTACAAGGTATGGACACAATGAATTTATAGTGATGACATTTGGTCTTACTAATGCCTCTGCTATCTTCATGGATATAATGAATAGAGTCTTCAGAGACTATCTTGATCAGTTTTTGGTAGTCTTTATATACGATATTATTTTCTATTAAAAGAGAATGTAAGAAAATAAAGATCACTTGAGAATTGTATTAAATACGCTATGAAATGAGAAGCTTTATGCCAAATTTACCAAGTGTGAATTTTGATTTCAAAAGGTTTCATTTCTGGGTCACATAATCTCAAAAGAGGGGATATCCATGGATCCAGCAAAAACGGAGGTTATTGAAAGATTTTCAAGACCAGCAAAAGTAATTGAGATTCGATGTTTTCTTGGTTTGGATAGATATTATCGACGTTTTGTGAAATATTTTTCACGATTATCTATTCCACTCACAAGGTTGACTCGAAAAGGAGTTAAGATCGATTGGATGGAAGAGTGTGAAGAGAATTCCAAAGAGTTAAAAAAAGATTATCTAGTGCATCTGTGCTCACACTTCCTTGTAGTGGAGAATGGTTTTTGATCTACAGTGATGCATCCATGAAGGGATTGGGGTCTGTTCTCACAAAAAAAGATATGGTTATAGCTTATTCCTTACGACAAATGAATATACATAAGCAAAATTACCCAAATCATGATTTTATGTTAGTTGCGGTAATCTATGAATTAAAGATTTGGAGGCATTATCTTTTTGGTGAAAGGTGTGATATTTATACTGATCATTAAATTTTAAAGTATATTTTCACACAAAAGGAGCTGAATATGCTCCAAAGAAGATGGTTGGAGCTGATTAAGGATTACGACTACTCAATTTATTACCACCATGGGAAAGAAAAACAGGTGGAAGAAGCATTACATTGATAAGACCATGCTATCTTATCCATGATGAGGATCACAAAATATCCAATATTTATGGATTTACAAAGGATGGATCTTGGAATTATAATGGATGGGGAAAAATCTTATCTTTCTCAAACTAATGTCCAACCATCTATACATGTGAAGATTAAAGAGGCACAGGAAAAATATATATAATTTCCAAAGAAGGTGAGAAATTTTCCTGAATTCCACATTGATTGTGATGAAATAATAAGGTTCTGGAACCAGGTTTGTGTTCCCCCAATCACACAATTAAAGAAGAAAATATTGGATTAATCTCATAGTTCTTCATTCTCTATTCACCCTGGAAGCATGAAGATGTTTAGGGACCTGAAAGAGTACTTCTAGTGGGATTGTATGAAAAGAGATGTTGCGGAAGATGTCTCTCGATTCTTGGTTTGTCAACAAATTAAAGCTGAGAGACATAAGTCTAAGGGTATGTTACATCCATTACCCATACCAGAATGAAAATGGGAAAACATCAATATGGATTTTTCTACTGGACTTCCTAAAACATACAAAGGCAATAATGAGATCTGGGTTATAGTTGATCATCTTACGAAGTCGGCACACTTCATTGCTACTAGAGAATATTTTTATCTTGATCATCTTGCCATGATATATGTAAAGGAAGTGGTAATATTGCATGGAGTACAACTTTCCATTATATCTGATTGGGATCCAAGGATTACCTCGCAGTTTTGGTGAAGTCTTCAGCATACTCTAGATACAAAGTTGAGTTTCAGCACTGCTTATCATCCCCAGACAGACGGTGAGTCTAGGATGACAATTCAAACTCTCGAAGACATGTTGAGAGCTTGCTCTATGGATTTCAAAGGTGGTTGGGATCAACACCTCACTTTGGTGGAATTTTCTTATAATAATAGCTTTCACTCAAGTATTCAGATGGCTTACTATGAAGCTCTCTATGGAAATAAATGCCGAACTCCAACTTGATGGGATGAAGTTGGGGAAAGAAAGCTATTAGGACCTGATCTTGTTGATGAGATGGTAGAGAAGGTCAGATCTATTCAACAACAAATAAGAGCAGCTCAGAGTTGAAAAAAAAGTTATGATGATAACCACTAAAAAGACCTAGAGTTTGAAGTGGGTGATAAAGTGTTCTTAGAAATATCTTCCTGGAAGAGAGTAATGATATTTTGAAAGAAGGGCATGCTGATCCCTAAGTATATTGGTCCTTTTGAAATTATAGATCGTGTTGGGAAGGTAGCTTATAGATTGGCGCTTCCACCGAATCTCTCTCAAGTTCATGATGTGTTCCATGTATCTCTCCTGAGAAAGTACATACCCGATCCTTCACATGTACTAATCTCAGAAGTTGTACCGCTGGAGAAAGATCTTTCTTATGAAGAACAGCCGATAGAGATTCCGGATAATAGAAAAAAAGTCCTACAGTACAAGACCACTCTCTTGGTGAAATTTTTATGGAGGAACCACTAATTATAAGAAGCTACATGGGAACAAGAGGATATGATTAGGGAGAGTTATCCTCATCTATTTTTTACAATGTGACAAATTTTGAAGGGGAAATTCACTTTAAGGGGGGTAGAATGAAACACCCGAGATTTTATGAGAAATATTTTGTTTTTATGTTATATGCATTCCCAAAGGAATATTTCAATACACAAAACACTGTCTTGGCTTGCGTTAGATGCTGGAGCAACCATCCTCGATAGCTTGCATTATACGCAATTCCGAGTTTCACTAAACCACGATATGTTATTAAAATATTATATAAACTATGCATTATGAATAGTAATAACCACTTTTTGAAATTTTATAAATTTTATCTTTCAAAATGGACTTTATATTTGGATTTGAAATATCGAAATTATCCTAGGGTGAAATTTTGGTATTTTTCTGAAAACATTCAATTTTTATGAATAGTGAAAACAATGTGTTACTATTTAAAAACTGACTATTTATTTAAATAATTATTTATTTTATTTAAATTTATTTTACGACAAAATTGATTAATAATACCTATATATGTTCAATTTAAATCATTGGAGTCATTTTAAAAAAATTTAGATATAAAAAATTTTATTGATCTTTTCACCGCCTTTTACCCACCTCCTAGGAGAATTTGAAAATTTACATAAAACATAATTTTACTACTTCTGTGAGTGGAATTTCAAAAATCCAAGAGACACGATTCATATCAAGAAGTAAAATGTTGTTCAATAAGGAAAAAATAATTTTTGGTGAATAGTAACTTTTTACTTTTTTTACCATGGTTAAAACTAAATAGGGTAATTAAGGGTAAAAATGATATTATTATTACCCTAACACATGTACTAATTATATTTTATAACTATAATTCGACCAAAAAAACATCAGGAATAAAATATTACCATTTAGGTCCACATGGATTAGATTAGGACACTTATTAGTATTTTATTTAAAGAAGTGTTAAAAGAGTTAAAATCAAAGTTTAATAACTAAAATTTGGTTAATATAGGGTAATACATAAGATAAATTCAACTATAAATATTCAATAGAAAGATAAAAATATTTCCTCCATAATGGTATTTTAATTATAATTTTTAGACATTATATTATTTAATTTATTAATGACACAATGGTGATGCAGTAATTACTTTATTAATGAGATATTAACATAATTGATATTAAAAATACCCAAAGAAATTTAATTTTAAACTTTTTATGAATTAAATTAATTTTATAGGATGATATGACATGTTAGTATTGGTTTAATTTACTTTTTTTGAACTAATAATTCTTTTATGATTTGCACAAATATAAATTTCCAAATAGTTTCAAATTGACTTAAAATAGTTTTGAAAACAAATATTATATTCTTAATGGTCATTTTATTCCTAAAAATCTAAGGTTCGGCCAAAGGAAATAGATAAGGTTATATATATTAATAATGAACCACTTGGGGTGCGTTTGGCCTATTATAGTATGTTTATTACCCATATAGTGTAAGGAAACAAGAAGACACGGTAAAAGTTAAATTATTTAAGATAGAGTTAAATCTAAATGTAAGGTTAAAATAGTAACCTAAAATTGTCTAAAACCTATTTGTTAAGAGTATTTATACCCATCCCAACCTTTTCTTTGAAATGAATTAATTTTTATCTATTAAAAATAGAATATGACTTTTGTTATAAAATAATATTTTAGTTATTTCTAAGGTGACCCTCTCCTACCTTAAAAAGGGCACTTCCTCCCTCTCCTCTTTACACAATTCAGAGCCTTCAAGCTCAGACAAAACCTGCCCATTTCCCTTCTCAACATCCCAAGAAACATAATATATGTTCTGGTATTCTTCAAAGACCAACTTTAGTGCCCTAATAAAATGTTTTGATGAGGCGCATCAAAGAAGAGGTAATATCCTTTTCCAATTCTTTCAAGTTCATTTATTCTTCTACTTCTTCTTATTTTGTTATTTCATAATAAAGTAATAACATCAGTATCACTCATATACTTATATGTTATTATAAATATTAAAAACCCCTATTTCACCTTCTATCCATCCTACGAAAAACAAAATCATCGCGCATGCATACATACAGAATACCATCTCCACGCTGTGGTGTAATCTTTTTTTCCAACACCACCTTACATGGATGGGTATAATGGTGTAAAGAATAAATATAATGGTTATTATGACATGATATGAATTCTGATATATTCTATCATTCACTTCAATACAATTCCACAAACATGGGAATGATATCATCGCTCGTGCGTACGTACAGCCTACCGTCTCCACGATGTGATGCGACTCATTCTACATGAACTTCATTGAATAATGATTATATAAATGAATTGAATGAATAAATATGATATATATTATACTAATATTATTCTTTAAATGATTTGTCTATAACCTAAAAATAATAATAATAATTTATTCGACAAAACAGGCATAAGATCATAAAGCAATGAACACCCGAATAACAATTAGCAATGAAATATTAATAATTAGAAGATAAGAATATGACTATATATGATATCATAACAATGATTATGATTCTGTAATAAGTCAATTAAATTATTTAAATCATTACACAAGAGGTTCGGATACGTATGAAGCATATCAGACCTAATCTAAGGGAAAATCATGCAATCTCATTTTTATCCGAGATTGTTTATACTTTAGAATTTTCTAGGGAAAATTTATCATTCACATCCATGTTTACTCAATATGTAATATTATTTCTATACTCCTAAAATTGATTAAATCCAATTTTACCCATTGGTGAGTTTTTAGTAAATGATATTAAAGGAATATTTTGTTGTTTTTAGTCCGAGGTACTTTTTGACTTTTCCGTCCAAAGTATGAGAAAAATGTATTTTTTAAATTACATGGCATGAATGGATTTTAATGATTTAAAAGAACATTATTTCCATGAAGCTTTCATTACAAGTTTTCATGTTTATTTTTAATCAACTTATTTTAGTTTAAAGTTTTATGACATTTTTACAATGGAAAAATGTTTTTGAAATACAATAGATATTTTCCTCATGAATGGAGTTCCAACGTTTTATCAAAATTATTATCCATCTAAGATAATATAGGGTTATGTTTCTATTTCTATTTTTACATTGATTTGATTACGTTATGTTGGAATTATTTTTATGATATCCTTTTATCTTATATGTATTATGTTATGATGGCATGATGTTTAAGAATCCCATTTTTATTACATGGCTTAGGCGAAGATGTATGATTTATGATCTTATGGCACACATACTAATGGTATCATTATGAAATGGGTGGACGATGAACCTCTAACCTACAAGGAAGAAGTAGAAGTCAAAGAAGATGGTAAATATAAAGAATCCATGAATTCTTAAATAGAGCCCATATAGAGAAATCCATTTTGGATTTTGGCAGACCCTCCAGTTGATGTAAAGCCCATTGGATGGAAATGGGTATTCAAGAAGAAGATGGACAAGGATGGTGAGGTAAATACCATTAAAGCAAGACAGGTTGAAATGGGTTTCAGGAAATATTACGGCATTGACTATGATGATACCTTCTCACTAGTATAAATGAATGAATCCATCATAATTTTGCCTAAAATAGCAACCTTTCTTGATTATGAAGTTTGGAAAATGGATGTCAAAACTGCTTTTCTAAATAGGAAGTTGGTTGAAGACATCTATATGAAAAACCCCGAAGGGTTTTTTATGTTAAAGAATCCCAATATAGTATGCAAGATGCAAAGATCCATTTATGGATTGAATCAGGCATCAAGATCATGGAATGTTCATTTTGATGATGCAATAGGAGATTTTGGTTTTGTCAAAAATAAAAGCGATCCTTGTGTCTGTAGAAAGGATGAAGGGAATGCTGTAATTTTCCTAGTATTTTATGTTGATGACCTATTAATTATGGGAAATGAGGTGCAAGTCTTACAGTCAGTTAAGACTTGGTTAAATGAATGCTTTTCTATGAAGGACTCAGGTGAAGTAGCCTATATTCTAGGGATCAGGATCTATCGAGATAGATCTCAAATGCTTCTTGGGATAAGTCAATGTATATATATTGACAAGGTACATAAAATGTATATTATAGAACAATCCAAGAGAGGATTGTTACCTATTTCACATGGTATAAATCTCTTTAGGAAATATTTCCTCAAACGTAGAAGGATAATGACATAATGAGAAGAATCCCTTGTTCCCTCATAGTTGGTTCTATCATGTCTTCCATGATATGTATTAGTTTTGATGTCGCCTTTGATTTAATAAGGGTGAGTATATATCAACCCAATCTAGGAAAGCTGCATTGGAAAACTGTGAAAACTATCCACATGTACTTGACGTGTACTAAGGATATGTTCATGGTGTATGTGGGAGATGAAGAACTAGTAGTGATGGGATACACTGATACTAGTTTCCAAATATATCATGATGATCTGAAATAACAGTCAGGCTACATCTTTTTCTTGAATAGTGGCCCAGTGAGCTATAGAAGATCGATGTATGTTGTGGTTTTCTATTCTACAAGAGTGTTTGAAACCAATTTAGAAAAGGAAGTTGTATGGATATGAAAATTTATCTCAGACATTGGTGTGGGGCCTAGCAGTGCAGACCATGTTTCTATATATTGCATTAATACTGCTATAGTGATGTTTGATAAGGAGCACAGGTCTCACGAGAGGAAAACAATATTCTCTGGAAGTTTCATCTCTTTATGGATTTTAATAGAAAAATGTGAAGTCACAGTTAGGAGTGTAGCCTCATATAACAATGTGGAGGACCCCATGACTAATGGAATTTCTCCATAGAAGCTCAATTCTCATGTGAGAGCTAGCTGATTTAAAGCTGTTAGTAGTTGGCTCAAGTGAAAGTGGGATTGTTGAAAGTGGGTTCCCTAGACCCAACATGTATTTTTCTTTTATTATTGCTACATGTATGCAGTTTGTTGTAATAAATGTTTTTATCTTGCCATAATTGTGTAAATACTTCAACATCCACTTTTTTATGACAATGATTATTTATTACATGTTGTATCAAAAGGGTTATAGCAGATCCTAGGCTATACTGAGATCCCTGAGATACCATGATAGTAATAATAAAATAATGTCTAATGGTACAGTTACATCAATATGAAAGGAAACAGATGGTGTGTGACAATCAGGTGATGGGGGCTCATAAGCAATGAGACTTTGTCTCGTGAATTTCACAATTGATGATCTATATAACACCCAAGATTTTATGAGAAATATTTTGTTTTTATGTTATATGAATCACTAAATGAATCTTTTACTACACTCAACACTTTCTTGGATTGCGTTACATATAGGAGAAACCTTCCTCAATAGCTTGCGTTGTACGCAATACCGAGTTTCACTAAACAACTATATGTTATCAAAATATGATATAAACTAGCCGTTATTGATACTAATACCAAAATTTTGAAATTTAATAAATTTTATCTTTCAAAATGGACACCATTTTGGGATTCCGAATATCAAAATTAGCCTAGGTTGAATTTTTGGTATATTTCGGAAAACGTTCAATTTTTGATGAATAGTGAAAACACTGGGTTACTATTTAAAAACTGACTTTTTATTTAAATAAATATTTATTTTATTTAAATTTATTTTAGGTAAAAATTGATATATAATACCTATATAAGTTCAATGTATTTCATTGGAGTCATTTTATAATAATTTTAGATATATAAACATTTTATTGAACTTTTCCCCGTCTATTACCCACCTCCTAGGAGAAGTTGAAAATTTACATAAAACATAATTTTACCACTTCTGAGAGTGGAATTTCAAAAATTCAAGAGAAATGGTTAATATCAAGGAGTGAAATGTGGTTCTATAAGATAAAAATAATTTTTGGTGAATAGTAACTTTTTACTTTTTTTACCACGGTTAAAAGTAAATAGGGTAATTAAGGGTAAAAATGATTTTATTATTACCCTAAAACATGTCCCAATTCTATTGGACAAGTTTAATTCGACCAAAAACAACCTTAATAATAAAATATTACCATTTAGGTCCACTTGGATTAGATTAGGACACTTATTATTATTTTATTTAAAGAAGATTTAAAAGAGTTAAAATCTATGTTTAATCACTACAACATTTTTAATACAGGGTTATATAGAAGATAAATTCGACTATAAATATTCATCTGAAATATAAAAATATTTACTACATAATTGTATTTTATTTATAAAATTTAGAAATTAAATAATTTAATTTATTTATGAGACAATGACGATGCAATAATTACCTTATTAACAAAATATTAACATAATTGATATTATAAATACCAAAATAAATGTAATTTGAAACTTTTTATCAATTAAACTAATTTTATAGGTTAATATGTCATGTTATTATTTATTTAATTAACTTTATTCGAACTAATCATGCTATTACTATTTTCACAAAAATCAATTACAAAATAGTGTCAAAATTGACAGAAAATAGTTTTTTTAAAAAATATTATATTATTATTTTTTATTTTATTCCTAAGAATACAATGTTCGGCCAAATTACTTAGATAAGGTTATATATATTAATAATTAACCACTTGGGGTTCTTTTGGCTTGTTATAGTATATTTATTAACAATATAGAGTAAGAATACAAGAACACCCGGTAAAAGTTAAATTATTTAACTTAGAGTTAAATCTAAACGATAAGGTTAAAATAGTAACCTAAACATGTCTAAAACCTATTTATTGAGATGATTTCGACCAATCCCCACCTTAGATTAAAAATAAATCAATTTTTTTATTTTAAAACCCGAATATGACTTTGTTATAAAATAATATTTTATGTTTTTTCTTAAGGTTCCCCTCTCCTTTCTTATAAAAGGGCACCTCCTCCCTCTCATATTTGTACAATTTTCAGCCTTCATGCTCAGCCAATCCCTACCCATTTCCATTATAAATATCCCTAGAAACATAATAAAGGTTTTGGTCTTCTTCAAATACAAACTTTAGTGCCCTAAGATGAGGTTTAGAAGAGGCGCGTCAAAAAAGAGGTAATATCTTTTACCAATTATTTCAAAATTATTTCTTCTTATAGTAATTATTCGTTTTTTATTCCATAATAAAGTAATAACATAATTATCAATCATATACTGATATGTTATTATAAATATTAAACAACCCTATTTCACCTTCTATCCATCCTACAAAAAACAAAATCACCGCGCGTGCGTACGTACGGAATACTGTCTCCAGGCTGTGGTGTAATCTGTTTTTCCAACACCACCTTACATGGATGGGTATAATGTTTTAAAGAATAACTATACATGGTTATTATGACATGATATTAATTCGGAGATATTCTATCATTCACTTCAATACAATTCCACAAACATGGGAATGATATCATTTCTTGTGCGTACGTACGGCCTACCGTCTCCACGATGTGATGCGACTCGTTCTACATGATCTTAATTGAATAATGATTATATAAATTAATGTAATGAATTTAATGAATAAATATTATATATATTATACTAATACCATTCTGTAAATGATGTATCCATAACCTAAAAATAATAATAAGAATTTATTCGACAAAACACACATAAGAACATAAATCAATGAACACCCGAATAACAAATAGCAATGAAATATTATTAATAAGATGATAAGAATATGACCATATATGATATCATAATAATGTATATGATTCTGAAATAAGTCAATGACATTATTGAAATCATTATATAGTATTTCCAGCCACGTACGAAGCATATCAGACCTAAGGTATGGAAAAATCTTGCAATCTCATTTCGATCCGAGATTGTTTATACTTTAGAATTTACTGGGGAATATTTATCATCCACATACCTCTTTGCTAATTATGTAATATTATTTCTATCCTCATATAATTGTTTAAATCCAATTTTACTCATTGGTGAGTTTTTAGTAAAAGATATGAATGAAATCTTTTGTCATTTTTAGCATGATGCACTTTTTTCCTTTTCAGGCCAAAGTACGAGAAAAATGACTTTTTTAACTTACACGACATGAATGGAATTTTATGATTTCATAGAACATTATTTATATGAAGCTTCCTTTACAGGTGTTCAAGTTTATTTTTAATCAACTTCTTTTATTTCAAAAATTTATGACATGTTAATAAAGGAAAAATGATTTTGAACTAGAAAAGATATTTTCCTCAAGAATGGAGTTCAAGCATTTTATCAAAATTATTTTCCATCTAAGATAATATATGGTTCTGTTTCTATCGCTATTTTTAGATTTATTTTATTATTTTATGATGGAATTGTTTTTATTATTTCCTTTTATCTTATATGGATTTCTTTATGATGGCATGATGTTTAAGAATCCCATTTTTATTACATGGGTTATGCTACGATGTGTGATTTATGATCTTGTGGAAAACATAATAATGGAATCATTATGAGACGGGTGGGACCTATATCTCCTTTCTATGAATTAGGTAAAGATTTATATCTCATGATATAGACATGGATGGAACGACAGTTTACTCGGGTTCAGTGATATAGGACTGAAACGAGGAGTGAAGTCGGTTCAGAAATGAACTTTGTCCGCTATGATATTCATGGAAATGACTCTTTATTAATAAGAAATTATTATCTATGATTATTTGTGTATGAAAAAAAAGTTTCATGTTTTATGTTATTATTATTGGGATTAAATTTCACTACCATGATTTATCCCATGTTATGATATTAAGATCTCTTTTGCAGGTTAATATTTTCAAAATGTTATGTTCTTATGAATAAGATATGATTGATATTTCCTTTGTTTACCCTTACTAAGCATTTGAGATCACCATTTTGTATGTTTTATTTTCCCCAGGTCTAGAAGAAGGGTATTGAGTATGATATGCCAAAAGGGACTCTAGATATGATAAAATAAAAGGGAGATCGTGTAGATGATTTATGAACAAGTTGTTTATGTTTCCCAGTTTCTAATGTCATTATACCCATATGGTCTTTCATGGTATTGTTATATGTTGTAATAAGTATGCTTCAATCATGAAGTAATAACAATGTATGTAAATTATGGGTTGTTATAATCTATAACAGTTGAGATCATGAGGAAAAAACTCAATAATTGGAACACCACATGTTTCTAGAATCATGGGTCGTTCCTTTCTTCAGACATGTGTAATGGACTTCAGAAATTATATCATTATCAATGAATGTAATTTAATTATTTTCGTTTTATGAAATACGAAAACCATGGAGATAAAGTCGTAGAGAGGTAGTTTGTGTTGGGTACTTCATTAATGGCAAGTCGTTGATTGAATTATTGAGAAAGGATATGTCACTTCATAGTTTAGAATGGGATATCTAGGGCCTTGTTTATTAGGATAGTTGAACTATCATTAAATCTGTGGCCATGGTAGTGAATGTAATGATTGTCTCGAAAAAGCAACAAATAACATAAATAAAGACAAAGGATGATGACAATAGTGTGCATTCTGCTTTATTGAGATATCAATGATGAAGAGAATATATTACACAGACCATGTTCGTAGGAAGGTAGTTGTTGCATTGTCTTTAAGTTATCTATATAGTTCCCTCGATGGGTTTCTAGACCCCACTCTTGGTCAGTGGATATTATTCACTACTATTGAGGTAAGGACCTAGAGAGTCACATATAATAGAACTTTGAGAATCTCCCCGATTATGTGCATAGGAATATTGAACTTGGCGGGCCCCTCCAAAGGGTCAGAGTACTATCCATGTTCTATTGATCATTAAGTAATAAATAAATTCATTAATTATTCAAGCGTGGAATAATATAATGAATTTATTTATAACATGTATTTACAAGTGATTAGTAAATACAAAAATAAAATATTATTTGAACAGATTTTAATATCCAGGGTTCATTTAAAATTTTCAGGATAAGTGAGTCGAGTTATAATCCTCATGTTTATCTTGAAATATAAATTAAATTTTTTTTGTGATAAAATGATAAATATGATTTATGGAATAACTTCATTTGACATAAATAAATATTTATAGTACTTATACATAGGATATCTTTTACATGGGGGCAGAGAACCCATACCGGGTATTTTAGATATCCCCTATATAGGTAATAGAGAGGCTCTCCCCTTGGTACTATTCATGTATAAATTTTTAAATCCCGTCTATCCTCATAAATTCAAAAGATATATCCACTCAATAATGGTAGAATTTTAAGACCTTCTTTCGTGAATCAAAGTTCCTTGCCATGTGGTGATCACTACTACTCCGAAGAGATTATTGGTGTGTTGTTCATTCACCCAGATTCCAATGAACGACGCACATGCAGATTCAAAAGGATTGTTTGGATGATCTAGAGGACATCAACATTAGTGGCTCAAAGTCAAAGTCACCAACAACCTGAGACACACTTGGGAATATCTGATACGATCAAGGTACTTGTTCATTTTTATATTTTTGTGCTCTGTCAAATCAACGCGTTGTACACGGACCGTACCAGGATAGCTCACCGGAGTCGACGTCATGATGTTGCTTCGGTGATGTGAAAAATTTAAATTTCCCAGCCCAACGGCATCTGATGCACATCCTAGTATTTTATAGTTAATGGGAATTTCCATAATTCACGTGGTCAGTTAATTAAGGACTTAAAAAGATGTTTTATGTAACAAGACATTAATTATGGTTGGAATGTATGAGGTGTAACATTGTCTTTTATCTTTTTATTATACATTCCAACAGGTCATGGTCAAGCATAAAATACCATTGGGTATGTTTCATCCAAGTAAAGTGCAGACTAGAATGTGGTATGAATCTTATATAGACTTTTTTTTGGTTTCCACATACCTAGAGAACGAATAATGTGATATGGATTACGATTGATAGGATGATAGAATCAGATCACCTTATACCCATTTTTTATACCATGAATTTTTATGATCTTGGTAGTCTCAATGTGGAAGATATATTTCATCTACAAGGAGCCTAATATACTATAAAATTTGATAACGATCCCCATTTTAGATCCCACATTTAGAGGGGCGCCCAGGAGGCACTGGGATCTTTAGTAAATTGGAGTATGATGTAGCATCCATGGATTAATAGAAAAATAGAGGGAGTTATACAAATTAATTAGGATATTCATTAGGCATGAATCCTCAATTTTGATGGAGCTTGGGAAGACCAATTAGGGAAGGTTAATTTTTCATATAAAAAGTGTTCCCAGTTTAATATCAAAATGGATCCTTTTTTGTCCTCGTATAAAAGTCCATGTTATCTTTTGTTGAGTTGATCAGATAAAATTGAATGTTCGTTGGAAGGATCGATCATGGTTCAGGAGAAGGCATCCACAATTATGTTTATTTTTCATAGTTTTTTGATGACATAGATTTAGTATAAATAATATTATGATCATTAATATATACAACCAGATATCTCAGTGCGATACTAAGTGATCATGAATATTTTAGGTTATTTTGGTTATCAATGGATTGGGATGAACAGAAAGTTTTCTCCAAAAGTTGTTGGACATTTGGATATTTTGAAGAAGGTGGGGGAAATAGAATTATATTTTATACATCATCCACAATTGATGTTGACACATAATGTATTCCATGTATCACACTTATGAATATTTTTTTTTGATCCAACTCACATTTTGAGCTCAATGGATCATGATGTTGTGCTTGATTTATATGTCACTACGCATCAGGTTAAGAACGATGATTATGAGTAAAAGGTACTTCTTGGGAATAAAATACATTTTTACACGTATAATGGAATCACGATTATAATTCTAAAAAGTCATGGGAGCAGTATGCAATAATGAGAGAGTAGCATCCATGCCATTTTTATATGGAAGGTTCTTGACATGATTTTGGAAGAATAATTTTTTATGGTGGGAAGGTTGCAACACCCCATTAATTTCTTGTCTAATATTTTTTAAACCATTTTTAGTGATGTTAAGGATGCCTTTAACGGTGATGTTAGTGAATTTTTTGGAATTTGAAGCATAAAACTTTTATTGTATGTCTTTTTTTGGGGATTTACACACTGTGTATTGCAGTTACAAGATGTGTAATCATCTCTTATATGATACTATGACATAAATACACAACCTGAAAGGATACATTAATTGTATAAAATATTAAGAAATAAATATTAAAAATCATTTTAAAAAAATTTAACGAGTTTCCCAATGTATGTGAGACTCAATAGTTACATGATTTGTAATTGAGATTTATGCCATGTAAAATCCTAACACAATATTTTAAACCACATTTCTCAGATGATTTTCTTTTTCCATATCCTACTTCTCTTACAACTTGACCTAGGACACTCCTAGGGAAAATTAATTATATCCAATCACTCCATATCATCTTTTAGGGATTGATCGTCATGTTGGTTGTGGTGTATATATTTCAGTATGTTTTATCCCTATCTATTCCATCTCTCTCTCTGTCACTTGGAGTTTGATAGGTCATATTGTTATTTATGGATCTAAACATATTTTTTTCATTCTGATTCTTGGTTGAATTTTGAGATCTTATGCACCATTTTTCGTATTTTCCATGTTATGATGCAAGATTTCTTCTTCCATGAAAGGTTTATGGGTCTATTTAGTATGAGCAATTAATTAATATTTGATTTTTTTGTTTTTTTGAAATTGGTAACAATTGAAATGTCAAAAAAATTGATGTTAGTAGTTTTTAAAATTCATATTGTATGGATGTTTGGATACCCCAAATTCTAATAGAACAAGATGTTGCGGCATGGTTTCAAATTGATGTAAGATTTTGAAATTTTATTTAATATTTTTTTTTAAAATGTATTATATTGAAATAATAAAAATCAAAGGTCAGATATATTTGAAAATCATAAAATGAAGAACAAACAATGATATGTATTGAAAAGTGACTTGAAATTTTGAAAAGTAAAAATGGGGATTGTGACATATTTTTAAATTCAATGATTTTACATATTTTTTTGTTTTATTGAGATTATGTGCGACAAGGTAGTCAGTACATTATTGGGGAAAATAATGATTGTATTATAATATCCTAGAAATATATTGATTATTTAGAACTATAACATAAACATTGAACACGAGATAGTGTCCTTTATGGGATGTTGATCAGTAATACTCAGCCTGAGCACAAGAGACCTGTGTTCACATTTCCATGAGGATAGATATGAGATGTGCGAGGATCCCATAATGTTGAAATATTGCAACTTAGGGAAGAAAACCATGTTTATACTTGTGAATATTTTGATTATAAATTATATTATTTGGGAAAATATTTTCTTCATTCCAAATTATTTATATAAATAGTTTTATATAATGAGATTATATATTCCATTTTCAAATGTTTTCAATAAAATGAAATTAGAATCATGTTTTGTTTTCGAAATAAAAAATTATTTCCATTCCTATTTTGATTATAATTGAATGTTTTATTTTTTTATTGTTATTATGGAATAATATTATGTAAAAATTGGAGAGGCCATAACTAACCTTTTTTCTCATTGCCTACCTTTTCCTTTGGATGTTTGTAGATTTTCTCTTTAATAGTCATTGTAAATGGATGGAGCCTCTTGAAGAAGGTGGATGGCCCTGATCCCTTGGGTATTGGAGTGATGTGTCCATTGGTATGTGGGGATTATAATGTCTAACTTTCCAGTAATTTGATGATATACACTTTTTGTTTTGATATACCAATTTAATTTATAGTACTATATACCTTTTGAGTTTTTAACAACACTGAATTCTCTTTGTTTCATCCACTGTGATTGAGAAAAATGACTTTCCACATTTATTTTGTACCCTTCCATGTAATTGTCACCAACCTATAGGGATTTGAAATGAAATATGGACTATATTAGTGCATGCAGAGGTATCAGGGTACCCAAGGATTCAAGCAGGTTTCTAACAACAAATCTATAGAATCTACTCAAAATATTCCCTTCAAAAAACAAAAACCATGAACTAATCACTTAATACCAAAATAAAAGATTTTCACCACAAAATATTATACTAAAATATATATATATACATATCATCCCATATATCGAGGAAAATAGTTATTGATATCCATTTAAATATATGACTACATCCCCCAAAGAACACCAAATGAATTTAAAAGACAAACGTGAACATAATTCTTTGTATTCATTTTATAACAAACCAAACACCAAGACACAAACTCTTCAGTTAACCAATTTATACCATACTAAAATTACTAACTCTTGAAGGAATGACTCATATATTATATAACATTATTAATTTCTAAATGTGATAAATTATAATAATGGGGATTAATATCACATAGTAAAAATGAAATAAATATCTCAATATCATTATCTTACTACCTATTATGAGTATCTGAACAATCAATAAGATCTCCAAAAACAACAACTTCTAGATCTCCCAACTAAGACTCTTCCACATGTATAATAATATATTACTACAAATTTATATGATATAGGAATACACTGTCATAAAAACCCACCATATCACGATACAACAATGAAAAATCATCAATTATACTCCAAACATCTCTAGAGTCATGATTATTAAATCCAAAAAATTATTACATAAGAATTAGCTACTACATTCCACATAAACCAGTTGTAAGATATATCGAAATAATAATCATATAAGAACAATATACACCTTCACTAAAATATATTTAAATAATAGATAGAGAAAATAAAATCCATTCTCATATGATTCTTACATTTTATGTAATGAAATCTGAAAAGATAGATTGATCATGTAATCAAGTGAATGAAATAGTCAATAGTTCAAGATCACAGGTAAAATTGTTATATTAATAGAGATATGGTATATGACTACCGTCAGATCTAACATTCCTCAACAACATAAAAAACACCATAGAAAATGATGAGAATAATTAGAGAAAACATCAAACATGACTCCATATATAATGAAGTAATGAGATAATTAAACAAAATATGCATAATATTCTCAAACATAAAATGAGACTGATTTGACCAAATAATATATTTTTAATTATTTTATAATAAATTCAAAGTACCCAAAATACTTAACACATCAATAAAAAATACTATAAAATATTCAATTAGATGAAGAATATATCGACACTCTACAACATAATAGGGATTCAATTAAGATAAAACTAACAAAATATTTTATTTTCCCCCCGCTATACATGATAAGATATAAAATTCCAATGAAGATGCATTAGTAATGAATAAAAAATAACCATCCATAATATTTTATTTGTATTTCAATTGAAATTAACATGATATATTCAATTTATTTTTTAGAAGAAACAGTATTTCTCAACGAATTGTAACATAGAAATAAATTTTCACCTAGATGTTAAATTGGATGGTATGAATAGAAATTTATACATTAAGAAAAATTAATATAATTGTTTTAAATAATTAAAATTTATTAATTTCCACACAATATTCCAGTATTAATTTTAATTAATATAATTTTTGGTTTTAAAAATATATTCTCATAAAAAATAGTTTTTTTACAATGAGGCTGATTATTATAATAAATTTATATTATATAATGAAATGTTACCTGAATATGTAATAAAATATATGAATACCATACATATATATTAGGTTATGGTGATTTTTATGGAATATTCTATACAAATTTAATTTTCAATGAATAGTAGAAAATAAATTTTAGTAAAATTGTCATTTTATATCATTTAAAATATACCATTTAGTTTTCAATGTAATAATAATATTATATAAATGAAATTTAATTATATAAAAATTAATTTATTATATTGGAATCTCTGTTACACTTTATTTGCGTATGACTTCATTTTTTGGATTAAAAACACGTTTTATTAAAAAACGGTTATTTCATATCATGAAAATTAAAATTATAAAATTAAATTAATCTATATTGATTACGGGTTTTAATTAAATTTAAATATTTTAAATTCGTTATATTATTTTTGAATTTATTTGGACGATGTTAAATGAAATAGATTGGATGTAAAATAATTTTTAGGCATAAAAATTCATTATTTTGATTAAGAATATTATTTTTGAAATTGAATTTCATTACAAATTCTATGAATATTTTTAAAAACATTATACCACATATATATATTTAACAAAAAAAATGTATTCAAATTTTTTATAATAATAATTAGTATAATATAATATTGTGAACATAATTTTTTGGTCATAATGACAAGAAAAATTGTAAAATTTTGTTTTTATGAATAAGGATAAAATGGGTTCACCAGATTTTAATATATAAAATTATGGTTGGAATGATACAAAAAAATATAAAAATATTACTTTATCATTAGTTGTAAATAATATAATTTTTTAAATATGTAATTGATGGTCATTTGGAGGCAAATTAACATGAAAAAAACTTATTTTGTGGAAATAATTTATGTTTTTTCATTTCTGTCTATCCCCTCATTTATAAATCTTCACATCTTCTCCTACATTATTAACACAATATTATCCTTCTATAAGATTCAATATGTCATCTAAAGCCTTCTTAGATACCGTTTATTAATTTTAGATCTTTTCTTAATTTCTTATGACCATTTTTATTTTTCCTTGAGGTTTATGATAACTGTGATCTCTCAATGATGTAAAATAAATGATAGCAATGATATTTAAATTATACATATTATACCATTATCTATAATCTAATTTTATCCACTAAAAAATGATGAAATATTATATTCATTATGTTTACATGTTATTAAGATGTTTTAAAAAACAATTAACCAAGTCTTATTTATCAAATGTTATGTGGAAGTATCACTGATGTGAATGTTTGGATTACCTTCCCAATGTTGCAACATTTGTCATTTTCAATAACAATATAAATTTTAATTTATTATTATTGATATAATGATTATATATATATTATATATATTATATAAATATGATTCTATAAATTGAATTATTAGTTATATTTCCTTATTTTTATATATCAAAAAGTGGGAAACATCACTGATGAATATGTATAATGTACCATATGGACTAAGTGATATAGAACATTATTCATTATTTCTTTTTATGATTAGTTATAAAAGCATATAAAATTATTAAATTTCTTAAATATGACCTAAATATTAATATAGAGGATATTTAATCACGATCAATGTTTATGGACCATGACTTTCAAAATGAAATATACATTGAAAATTGAAATATCTAACAATGATCAATAATTATAATAATAATGAATTATTAAATTATGGTTTTTTAAATCATATATGTGGATATCATATTTTTATATATACCTGAATATGGTTCTATAAAATAATTATAATAATTATGAATTAATTATACAGGTGAATAGATTTCTTATGATGGAATTTATGCTTTTGGTTACAATTAAACATTCCAATATGACTTTTTATCTCGATTTTTTATACTATAATTTACACATACCAAATAATATTTTTTATCTATAAAAAAATAATATATTATTTATCCACATTTCAATATGGTAGATATTATTTCTTTTATTATTTTTCATTTCTTTATGTTTTAATGATACATATAGAACGATTTTATGAAAACTATTTATTTTACACTCTTTTGACAGCAATAATTTCTTTCTATATACATATTTTATTCAAAATATTTTCATATTTGATTTTAATTTTTTTTGATTGTATAAATTAATTTCTTCCCATGTTTGATTTAATATAAAAAATTTAAAGAGAATATTGTTGTCATATTCCAGATGATGTACTTTATATTATTTTACTCTAAATGGGTATGGATTTTTTTAAGGGCAACATATGAAATGACTTTACTTTTATATGATTTTTTTTTATTTCAATATTCCATTAAATGTATACATTTTTTTAAAGTAATGTTTCTCCATTAATATTTTGAGTGTTTTTTATTTTGAAAATTTTATTTCGGATGGAAAATGTTATTTTACCGAAAAAATATTCCGGTAATCTTTTTGTGGTATTTTCTTCTATGAAATCATTATTCAATGTTTTTTATGATTTACAAGGTCTATGATCACATATTTACATTTATTCTTTATCTATAAGGTTTATGATAATGACGATTATGTATTAATAAAACCCACTTTCTTTTCTATGGGCAAAGATCTAATGTGATAATAATTGTTTTCAGGATGTTGAGGTATGTATATAATTGGATTACAATTATGTGATTGGTAGTTTTTTATATCTGTCAAATTATTTGTTAAATAATTAATTTTATAAGAGAATAATGGGTACCTGGATGGATATCCCATGACCAACACTAGGTACAAAGGATGATATCTTAAGCTTAATAAAAAGTACAATGATGGCTACCCCAATCCCAAAGCCGGTACATGGGTGCTTAGATAGAATACTAGCATGAGAGTAATGTTTTTATGGGTATCATTGATAAATTATTTATATGATTAAGATTATTCCACAATTTATTCCCCCCTTTTATATCATGATCCTCTACCAATGATATCCTTATGTGACTTATGTTCATTGATTATATTGTGATTTATGTATTTTGAATTGCAAGGTTTTTTCACAGATACTAATTATAATAATTAATGTACATTAATATAAATGATAATATTATTTTCTCATACCATTATGCTCATGATATTCATTCATGTGATCATTTACTGAAATATCACCCGGTTACCCTCATTGATCATGTTATCTCACCATTACTTATGTTTTATTTTATAATAGATATGAAGAAGTTTATTATGTATGATTTTATAAAAAGGGGTATAGTTGTAAAAAACAATGTGAGAGATAATGATTATTTGTTATACGTACTTATTATGTATACCTATTTCCAATGATGGTAATCATTTATATTTATGGTGTAAATAAAAATCATGTTTATGTTATATTAATCTATCATTATTCAATATTTATATATGTAATATTTAGATATGTATAATTAGTATTTTTTAAATATTTACTTAATCATAGAATCTATTAGGAAAAAAATTTAATTAAAACCATTATGATATGCTTATTTATGGTTAACGTCATATGATATGGTAAGAAAATAGTGTGTGGTTTCAATTAAAATATATACATATCTAGATACTAGAAATTGGTTGTTCCTCTTGCATATATTAAACTATGGTTAATAACTCCAAATTAGGATTATTCTATGTTAACTATATCATCAATATGGAAGAATGTGTTTCTATAAGACTACATACATGGCTAGACACTACTGGGGGACATGCTATGGTTAACTCACATTTTCTATATGAAACATTATGAAGGGATTGATTGAAAAATGAAATTTAACGACCTATAATTTACTAAGGGTATCATAAAATAAATATGGAAAATGATTTAAACATCATTTGAGAAAAAATCTTGATTGATCAGTTTAACTAATTATTCTTTTTATATTAACTATTTTGGCTTTAGTTTGTGAATAATGATAGAATAATAAATTTTAATTTTTTATAGGTAAACTAATATATTGAATTAAATTATTTTTTATTGGTTATATGAATTCCTGAATATCAATAAAATAATTTGGAAATTTTAATTTATATTCTCAAGGATTGTATTTTTAATTTTCAATAAAAACACTTAATGGTAAGATGATCTCATGTATTTTATAGGATTGCTATCTCAAAGAATATTATGGGAATATATTTCTTTAAAATCATATTATTCTCTCTTTATTTTAATTTTATGTAATTTTGTGCTTGAATTAATGATCATTATATATATCACATAGTAATTACTAGGGAATGGATTCCATGTTTAATATTTTTTAATAGGACTTTGTGTTTCTATTGGTGTGAGGATACATATGTAAATATATTGGAATTATTTCAATTTGATGGGCCTTTATTCCTATTAAAAATGGTTGTTTATATTAGATGGATTGGTAGAAACCCATCATTTAACTAATATTAATTTTATGATAGTTTTTTTTGTATTTTCTGAAGAATTTACTAGTCTTCTATCGATTCGTGATGTTATATTTTCAAGATAACTCATAACTAGTTATACATATATTAAAACTATTTCTTATATAATATACCCAATTGAGTGAAATTAATTAATTATGAATATCAAGGAGCATCCTGATATGGGGTTCAATTGGAAATGTAAAACACTATGGGATCAAAATTTTATACATTATATGAATGTTTATGGTTCAATGAAACCCTTTATTTATCATGCATTTTATAAAAATTCAACCACCAAGAATATGTTTCCTATAATTTTAATTATTGGGATTTTCAATAAATTAGATCAACAGAAATATTTATTTGAGATTGATCTTCAATCTAGACACTCTATATTGAATGTCAAAAGTTTTTAATTACAAACAAAACTTCCATTCCATATATTGAAAATAAGTTTTTTTTATTCCATTTTTTTATATTAATTCCCCAAAAAATTAATTTAATTAATATTGTATTTTGAGATTTCCTTGACCTATTATTGGTATTATTTATAGATTTTATTCATATATATTACAAGAAAATAACATGGGGTGACGATCACATTGGGATTTTACAAAAGAACCTAATGAAGTATATATTATAGGAAAATTTTACCATGTTAAATTTTTTTATTGAATGACTAATTTTTTTTGAATATATTCACTCTTGTGATGGTATATTGGTGAATCCATAAATAATATTTGTCATTGAACATTGGAAAAAATAAACATCGAAGGGTGATATCAATAGTTCTAAAAGATTAGAAGGATATAATAAGTGAATTGAAATGTATTTATCACTGTTTTCTCATATGCTAACTATTATACCATAGAAGGGAGTCATTATCACTTATAAGGATTAATATGAAGAAAATTTCATGGAATTTTAGATAATTTTATTTCACTTAACCGTTGATGAAAACACCTAGTAGTGGATCAGAAAATGTGAATTATAGTGATGCATTAATGAATGTTATGGGAAGAGTTATATTTAAAATTTATATATTAATTATTTATTTCATATTATATCTATAGGTTCATGATAAAAATTAATTAACACGTAATTTGGACATTTAGGTGGTAATCATTAGATAAATGTTTTATAGTAATTATATTTACTATGAATGTTGTGACATATATAGTAATCATTAATGATTAATGTTTATATTCAGTGATAATGAGTTGAATATTTAATAGAGAAGACAATTGGATTTGATTAAATATTATGAAAAATAATGAATTTCTACACTATGTATGAAAAATCTATGGCTTTTTCATTGAGTGAAAAAGGCTTTGATATCATATATTGGATAAAGAACATAGAAGATTATATTTATAAATATTTTTTCAAATGATGGATCATGAAATATTAATGAAATGGGAAAATTAATATAATTTAAAAATTTGTGTTCTGTGCCTTACTCCATTAGAAAAATTAAAGAGGCCTGAAATTAGGATGTATTTCTGGAACATATGCCAGGAAATGTTCTAAAATTCAATCTTTATTGTGATTAAATGATAATTATCCATGAAAAAAAATTTCTTACAAATAACATAAATTAAGAAGGAAAAATGGGAATAATTTCATACCTCATCAATATATAAAATGGGGCATATAGATGGGAATTATAATTTTTGATTTGACAATATTATGGGTTAATTGTAGTGTAAAAATCGTAGAACTTGGTATTTCAATAATATAGGGATGAGAGAGAGAAAAAATATCATGACTGTTATAACTATTTCCAATAACATAATAGATGTGAAAAAATATCAGAATATATATTGTCATCAAACACACAAAAAACTCAAAATACCATAATGAAATTTGTGTTTTAGTTATTCACCTTCTAAAGGTAGTAAAATCCATTTTTATTATAGAGTATTTCACTCATGATCATCATTATATGTTATATATTAAAAAAATAATAAGGATTATTAATGTACCACATTCTATTTAATCTGATGTTGTCATTAGGATTACATTTAAATTTTTTTGCTTCTTTCTATAAGATATAGATATCAAATTGTGTTTGAGTACAATATATCATTGAATGATATATGGTTACATTGAGGGGTCCATTTAAACCAAATTGGATATATTGATATATCATTCTATGGATTTTAAATGTTAGTTGGAATCAATAACTTCTTCTATTAATATTTTTTATAATAATATTTTTTAATCAAGTATACAGATTGAAAAAAATGTATAATTTTCAAAAAAAAGTCAAGAACTCCAACAATTTGGGATGGAGCCTAAGAAAGAAATACACTGGGAGCTAATCCAGAAAATACAATATAGGAGAAGTTTAGAACTCATCAATATGACACCAAATAAGATAAAAGTTGAGAGGGGAGGTACACTAACAATAATTGAATCGAGCTATATTTTGAAGTTTTTGAAATGGAAATCATTTTAATATCTCCCTAGAAAAAGAATTTTATATTTTGAAATAATTGAAAAATAATCCATATATATATTTTTCCATTTATGATTCATTATTTTCTAGAGATTGTAACTTATCAGTTTTTGATTCCACCTAACCACTCTCAAGTTCATGATGTCTTCCATATATCACTATTGATGAAGTACACACATGGTCCTTCATATGTACTAAACAAAGAGGTGTTACCAATAGAGGATGATAATTTCTGTGAATAATAATCAATTAAAATCATGGATCAAAGAGATAAAATAATATAGAAAAACATAGCAGACCATGTTAAAGTTCATTGGAGGAATTAAAATTTGAGAAATGTATATGGGAATGTATGGATGTGATGAATTAGAGTTATAATTAATTTTTATATCAAAGTAATAAATTAATATATATAAATATATTTCACATGGATTTTAATTTAACAAAACATGATATGATATGTGTTTCCATAGAAATAAACTTGACCTCTTTGATACCTTTATTTACACAAAACACTGAGTCTAAATGTACCATATCATAGTAATAATTTATAACCTCATCATTAATATGGCTGTAATGAATAGTAATAACTGAATTATAAATTATAATTATATATGTGTTAATAATATAAATTTGATGATTATTTTATATTATATAAGCACTAAACTATCTACACAGTCAGTTTTTTCCTCAAAAAAGTGTTTCCTTAAAAAAATATAATTTTAGTTATTTTGTTCAATTTATAAAAATTATCTACTAATTTTTGAAATTCTATTTTATGAAATAAATATAAATTTTTAAATCATATTTTATTTATTATCTTTGTGGGGATTCTATGGGTTCTTCTAAATTGATTTATTTTTAATTAAATTAATGATTTTTTTAAAAAAATTTATTTTCAATTAAAAATCTCATTTACTTTTTTATACAAGTCTTAAAGTACAATATTTCACATTTATTTATAAATTATATAATTAAATGAGTTTGAAATAGAATTATTTCGAATTTTGGGTTATATTTAATTTTATTCTTTTAAAACTATAATATAAAAAGTATTTTTTTAATGTATGTTTTTTAAATATTAAATTATGGTATTCTATATTTATTAAATTATTTTCTTATATTTGAATATGATATATTCATTTAAAAATTTTATCCTTTATTTTTGTAGTATTGTAAGTAATTTAATTGTAGTATGTTATTTTATGGAATATAAATGATTTTTCTAAAACATTTTTAACTGTTTTTTCTATATATTTATATAAAATATTATTCATAAATTTAATGAAAATTTTGATGATAAAATATGTTATTAATTCTGAATAAAAAAATTAATATACTGAAATAGTTTCAAAATAAATTTTTCACATAATGAATATTTAATGAAAATATGGGTATCAATGTTTAGATTACAATTGGTTTACTAAGGGCTATTTAACGGGATACAAGTTATAATGGTAAATAAAAATTATTATTTATTATTTGGTGAATATATTTCTACCTTATCATATCTCAAATATGAATAATTGGGCATTTATGGCCACTTTCACTTGTATGTGACTTAATATTATGGAAATATTTTATGTGATTCCATGGATGTCCCCCCTAAAAAGTATACAACTAGATTTTAATTCATCTAAGATCATGCTCTTCTCCATAGATCAAATATATATGTCTAATGGTTTAATCCACAAGGTTTCCATCAATCATTTTTATAAATATAAACCAATCCCTTTAAATATTATATATTCATCGAGTATAACAAAACAAACTAAATCCATAAGAACATAATAAATTTAATATAATAAAAAATTATCGATTTAAGAATAATTATTGTACAATATTTTTCTTTATATTATCCATAAAATGTAATGGGAAAGAGTCTGTTTCCCATGCATAACAATTGCCACCTTTACATAGAGATATGATTATATTTACACCACCATCATTTAGGGTTGGTTATTTTTACGAATTTGGTATATATATATGTTTTATATGATATAATAATGATTAAATAATTTTGTCATTTTATTTTTCAATATTTACTTCATTTTTTCCAAATTTGGAAGGCACCATTTGAGTATACATGCTGATTATTTTCTCCACAATGGGATGTAATTGATTTTCAATCACATCACTATATAAATTTTTATAAATGTGTATACAATGATTAAATATTATAATTATGAAATTATTATTATTATGGAGAATTTGGATCAATTGTCAATTTTTGTGGACAGTCAACATAGAAATGAGATATGTAAGAAAAAATTAACACAAAAAAACAATGATTTTAATAATGAATTATTAATTAATCTCTGTTGAAATGATATTAGTGGAAGAAATATGTAATTATTGGAATTAAAACTGTTATAGAGTATAATTATCATAATTCTAAATTTATTATACAATTTGATAGAGTTCATATTAAGAAATTAAAATGTATGGTAAGGGTTTTACATTATAATACCAATTTCTGGTGGGATTGATTGTGTTTAAACATACGATGATGAAGTTATATGATATATATCTTAAAATTATATATTATTTTATATCTTATTTAAATTTATTTATAATTCATGTTTTAGTTTCATTTTACACTCAGTATGTAATTAGGAGGTCAAATGATTGTTTTTATGAAAGACACTTTTTATAACCTTGTTTGGTCGGGAATATTTTACTTCTATATTGATATTTTATTTTAAATCTTTTCAAGAATATTTTTACCATTACCTAGTGATAATATATATTCAATTTTCTTGTGATTTATATTTAAAAAAAATTTAATGACGTTTTGCAAACATGGATATACTAGATTTTTTTCCAAAAGAAATAATCAAATTTTTTAACATACGAAACATGAAAAACTTTTCCTTCCAGGATGAATTCACACTATTTTTATTTTTCATATATAAGTGATTATGGTTCAGTTCTATGATAAATTTTAGACAATATTTAAAAATTTATCGAATATATATATTTGTTATTTCAAAATGAAAATCGTATTTCCCCAAAAAATATTCCACTTTTTTTATAAAGCTATTTTAATCTATAAAAAAATAATTTGAATTTTATTATACATTATTGGGGATATGATCCAATGTTATCATATTATTTATTCTCTTCATGGTTTTTGATTATGATGATGGCATATTTATGAATGCAATTTCTTTTTTAATGTGATAATAATTTATTTACAAATGAATGATTTCATTATTTGTGGAATTTCTATGGGTAGATTTTGATTATATGGCGTGTGGGAAATTAATGTCCCATTAATTCATTTTGTAATGATTAATGTTATATGAGATCAAACAGTAGATGCAAGGTTAGTCATAGAAAAAAATGATGTTCAAAAGATGTTATCAGAATACCAAAAGAGGGTAAGAGTGAGGATATCCCTAGACCAATATAGGTACACCAATTGTTATCCTAAAACTAATAAGTGATGACAGACTAAGTGGGTTACTTGAAATTTTATTTCTATGATTAAAATAATTCCACACATTATGCTACTCTTTTATTACATGATATTATGCGAATGTAGTCCTCTGAAAACTCATGTTCCTTGAAAAATTTATGATTCCCAATGTGTCATATTCTATTCATTATTCAATGAATCATACATATAATAATTGTTTTTTAAAAATAAAAAATATTAATACCATGTTATCATACACATCTTCCCATTTAAATTATATTTATGATCATTAATTCATATATCCTTTTTTACCTTTAGTGTTTTACATGAATTTCATATGTTAATATTTACTTACAATGCTTCAATTTATATTAATGTAATTTTTTGTCAATAATTAACTTGTACATGGAAAACATTCTATAAATATGATGTTTTTTACTGATTTTCAAAACAATCATTTAATGATTTGAAAACAGTCCATAACCATTGTATATTTTAGTATTTCAATAATGAGTTGTATTATAAATTAATATCAAAACATATGATATTTTTAGTTCTCTTTCCCTTGAAAACATTTGGAGAGATAGTAACAACAAATATATTACAACAAAATCAATGTTTCAATAATGACATATGAAGTTATTCTTTAGGATATCATCACCTGTAACCATCGTCTTGTGATATGTGAACTATATTTAGAATATTAATAACCATATTTATCACTTTAACTAATCAAATATATCATTAATCATTGGGATTAAAAAACATTATTTCGGAATAACCTGATTAAACCTTGTATAATTGATTCATTGTGATTAAATATCATCTTCCATTATAAAAGATAACACCTGGGAAACCCATGTTGATGTCATCTGGGTATAGGATTATAGTAGCAACCAATAGAAGGAAATACACACTTATATTTCTTATTTACCTATTTAATTTTTCAAAGCCTATGAATAGTATTTTAAAAAACAAAATCACTTCCCCTGGATTTTTTTGTTTGTTCTTCCCTGACCCATGAACAAGATGACAAAGAATATTCTCAAGACTAAAAAATCATATCGATAAAAATTTTATTTTTTAATGAAAATATTCCACAACCACATTGATTTGTGGAAGAACATCAAAACTAAATTATTTCTACTTCCCCACTACCAAAAATAGGGACATGTTCGGAATTTGGTACGTATACCAAAAATAAACACCAAACACTAAGATGGTTTTAAATTATTTATAATAAACTATATGTTCTAAATAATATTATTCTTTAAAAATGATCTTAATTAATAATTCGTATAGACATATAATGGAAATAAGATATCAGATCAAAACATGGTCAATGTTTTTGGGACCAAATTAAAAACCATCTACTTAAAAATAATGATGTTTAATTTTTTTGGGATCAATAAATTCACGCAATCCCTCTTATAAAAATTATAGGTTATGATGAATTATGTTTGATCTAGTGGGATAGGGATATAAAATTATTTAATTTCACATTGATGAAACTCAATACATCCATTTATTTTATTCCAAGTTGAGGTTTTAGGATCTCGAATGAATTTATCAAAGAACAATTATTAAAATAAACCCATTCATTGTTCTGGACAAAATGAGTTTAAAATCATATAGTAAAAAGCAATCATTACTAAAAAACATTATATAACCCCACTATATCATCCATTTACATTTCATAAATATATTCAATATCTTTTTTTCAATTCTAGATGATTTAATAGAGGTTCGACGAATCCTTCAGCCTCACTATGTTCACTTAGTTCTCATCCCATCAATATGCCAAATGAATTAATGTATTAGATCTTATAGAGAAACTATATCTCTATATAAGTATAGATGACATAAATGATGCCATCCTATTCAAATGAATAGATCATGGGTTGAGTGCCCCTCATATGATTATATAATTGGAGATTCAAAGACCAAGATACTGTTCCCTGAACCATAAAAATAAAAAACTCACAAACTAAGATATAAATATATAGTTATGATGAATTTAAAAAATCATAAATATGAAATATTTTTATCAGATACTTTTAATATAAATTATATATATTAATTGATAATATCGGTCCATTAAATCGACTAATTATTCCCACTAATATGAAATGAATCTTGAATGTTAACATATTATTTGTTCTTATATTATTTTTTCCTATATTAAATAAATACATTGTTAATACATTTATTAATAAATTTAACATAATTTTTAAATAATAGAAAATAATTTATTGAGTTATTTTTCAGTGACCTTTAATACAAGGAAAAACCTCAGACATAATGGTGGGGTCCCCATGTCCTATTTACATATTCAATATAATATGGATGATTCTTGAATATGCTATAGTGTGTGACCCTCTAGGTCCTTATCTCCACATCAAGGAATAATATTCTATGACTAATAGTGGAGTCTAGATATCTGGAAAGGCCCATAAAGATATAACCAAATGTCACAACAATTGATAACATTCTACGAACATGCACAATGTAATATTATATCTATGAATTCAGTTTATCATAATGAATGATTCAAACCAATTTAATCATCATTTATTGATTTATTATTTGTTCATCTAACTATAAAAACATACCTATGACTACCATATACGAGTATTCATGTTTTTTGTACATTCTGGATGAACCTGACATGAGATATTATTTCATCAACATGAATTTTTTTTATCTTAATCAGTAATCCATATCCATATAAAATGACACACCCAACATAAGAAACCTCATAAATATTTTATTATCATTACTTTTTTCTTGAATCAATATATGTAATAAAATGGAACAAAATGATAGTTATACAATTTCAGGAGTAAAGTACACAATTCCATAGTTAGGAACAATCCAAAACACCCAAAACATATGGTGTCCCTTTTAGTGGGAATGTACTAATGATATCACCTACTAGATATCACCATATATGTACATTAATTTTTGATGTCTCAATGACTATGAGCTCCTAGAATAGTAGATATAGAAATAAACTATTTCTAGTCAGTATGATGTATATAGACCATTGAAATAATATATATAAATAATATCATAATATCACAAGTTTCTCATTATAGCCTGAGAATTCCATATCATATTGAAATGAGAAATTAATTTATGTACATTGACATATAAATAGTGGATAGAGAAGTTTATAAACTATAATATTAATTGTACACCACGCATATCTCCTTATATATGTGAGAAGGTAATAAAAAGGTACCATTTCATGAGTATAAACAAAACACTATTACACTAGAAAACTCTTTAAAATAATAATTTCTTTTAGATGTATTAATTTTTCAATTATAGGGATATATTCATTACTGATGGTTAACTAATCAATATTTATTATCTTTTTATTCTCCATTTTTCCATTTAAAAATTTTAAAATACATTTTGAACATTCTAATGAATATGAACTGAATTTATGTTTCCTCTTCGTTATATCAAGAATTCATACTTTCACCACATGAGATATTTTTATTATATATATAGGGAATGATTATATTTTTTTTATAACCATCATATTATGTCTAAAACTCTCATTAATTTTCACCCAAATAACATTCATCATACATATATAGAAGTATCACTATTTTAATTTAGAAAAAATAATACCATTTCCTTTTGATTTTCCAATCTCCTTCTTCATGGAACATCATTATATTAAATAATTAATATTACAAAAATAGAATTCTAGAAATCATTTAATAATTAATGAAATATTCATAATTTTTACTTGTATAATAAATATGTGAGGAGATTTTAAATTCAATTTTCTATTAACTCTTTACTCATTTTTAGATATAAGATATTTTATTGTATAAAACTAGAAGTGAACATCAGATTTAGATTATGAATAGGCAGTTTCACCACCAAGAAAAATATTCTTCATAAACCATTATATTGATACATTAATGTCATTTTCCATCACATTGATACCCATAAATAGATTTTTGGAATTGGAACCAAGATATTAGTTAATGTGATAGATAATTTGACACTAGCTATAAATGTTTGTTGGAAAAATTTTATTGCAAAAAAAATATTCTATATAGAATTTTTTTTAATGTTTATAATTTCATGGGATGGATCCCTACATATTCTTATGGAACCACAAATCTGATGCTACCTAATGATTAATCAATTACATAAGAAACATTTTTTTAATTCATGGGATGTTTAGAATATCAAAATGAAACACATTTTAATGTTTTTTAGGAAATGTCGATTGATGTTATTCTATGGTTATGAATACCAATGAGAATAGTTATATTGATCTCAGTGAATTGGAAATATTTATAGATCTCTTCCTCGATAAAGGTTTCCCTAAGGAGGTTTTACATATAATGGAGAATCAATTCTTACAATTGATGAAAAATGATATAGATTTGGTAGCAACATATAATGAAAATCCTGCTATATTGATTAGTTATGTATTAAATTATTTATGATATTATTTTAGTAATATTAATCTTCTTTACCGAAGTTTAATTCCAACATATCAATGAGAATTATGTTTCTATGAATTCAAAAGTTATGAGAAACTTGTTTAGTTTTCCAAGATGGTATAAATGTATTTCACTGATGATTATTTATTAAATTAAAAAATAATGAAAAAAATTCCCAAATGGAGGTTAATAGAGTTTCATTACCCAAATAAATATAGAGTTTCATAAATTAAGTTCCCAACAAGAGATAAATGTTGAAAAAAAGAACCCCTAGTGAATATCTTATAATATCATTGAAGTGTTACCAATGTCTATTGTTTGTTCATATTGAATGTATTTATAAAGGAAAAAACAAATGGGTTCTATAATGTGGTAATTGATATCCATGAAATGATTGAATATTTTAGATTTAATGTATTGTTACATTATGCTAACGTTTTTGTAATATTTTTTAAACATTGTGGAAATCATTATGATGGGAAACTGAATGGTTTGTAAGTTTTTTTCCACTACCACAATTAATGTTTTTTCATCAAATTATGTGGTGAAAATAATTTCATTAGTTTATTCGAATTTTCAGAATACACTTTTTAAATTGGGATTATAATATTCATTAAATTTTGATAAATTTTCAATTAAATTGTAAATATCACCACATTAATATAAGAGAGTAATTTTGGTGAAAATATGCAATGATATATTCAATAAACTGTGATATATATTAATCTTATTATTATAATTATAGGGATTTAATTACCTGAAAATAAAATTGAACATCCCATAGTGGCATTTTATATAAATTTGGGTATTCTTGGGATTTAATTTATGTTGATAAGATAGATATTAGAGATTAAAATGTTTCAATAATTGATTTCATACATTATAAAACAATCCAAGAATATAGTATATAGATTATATATGACAGAGAATGTAACATGACTCATAGTTTTGATAATAATGAAGCATTTATGATTTGTGATTTCCCAGTAGTGAATGAATTTATGGGTGTTTTTACTAATGATTTTCTAGATGTTATTTCTGATAAGGGGGTGTTTGTGATTTATATATTTACTTGATACATAATTTTATTCATATTATAAAACACCATTAATGAATTAGTGAAGTCGAACATATATAATTTAAAAATAAATAACATGAGATTATAGATAAAGGTTTCATTTGACCTAGAAAAATACCATAGTATTCTATTGTTTTTTGTTAATATGATCGATACTTCAATGATATATTTAATAAATCATATAGTCTTTAATGATATCTTGGTTATGAAGAAGATTCCACTACCACATATAGATTATTTTATTGATCTAATCTAGGTAGTGTATTCTTTTTTGGATTGATTTATAGTTAGGGATCCATCGATTAAAAGCAAAGGATTAACATATTTTAAATACTGAATTCTATACAATATATGGGCATTATGAGTTTATTGATATTTTATTTCTGGATTTACTGATTCTCCTATTCTATTTTCAGACTATTTAAATAGAAATTCACATTATTTATATGATATGTTTTTTAAACGATTATATTATTTATATTTTAAAAATAATGAGGAATATGAAAGACACCAAACTATTGTTTGGCGAAAATAATGAAACTAAATTGTATAGAAATATTTGTATCATTTAATATTGGTTATAAAAAATATCATTCTATGGAAATATATTTCATAAAGATAGTATAATTATATTTCCTTATAGGAAAATTTTGTTGAATATTTTCCCAAACAAAAAAATGAATCATAGATTAATAGTTTTAATTATGATGTTACATTCAATTTATTGGTTAGTAAAAATTACTGTTAGTTTTATAGAATCATACTACGTGAACACGAAAAGATGATAAATTTATCTGGAATTGATTTTTATTCATCACAGGAAATAAAAATATGGTTTCTAAATAAACAAATTTATCCCTTCCATTATGAAATGATGAATTTTACATCTATAGGTACTCTTATTTTAAGGTACATGGTTTTTTCTATTTCATAAAATAACTTTTAATTTATAATGATTAATGGAAACAAAATCCTTATTAGTAAAATTTTAACACACATAATATATATTTAGATGTTGTTTTATTATGATAAAATTTTAGTAATAATTCAAAAGTATTATTGTGTAAAACATATACTGATTACAAAATTTCAATGTATATTTGTACACAAAAATATTTTAACATTAGAATGATAATATGTCATTAACGAATAATATATTATTATTTTGTATCTCATTATCATATGGTCATGGAAATCAAAGTATGTGATTCTCTAAAAATTAAAAAAAATTCTTCCTTAACAGTGTTACATTTGAAACCTGACCAATTGGAGTATTATTTCATAAATCATGGCCTAAAAGTTCTTTATGTTTGAATCTATGCCATTTTGTTTCAGATGAAAGTAAAACTGAAACTATCAGAAATAAATAATCAATCTATGATTGAGGATAATGTTATATACTATAATGTATAGTTTTAAATGGAATGTATGTTTCCTGAATTTTATATTGACAAGGATGTTTTTTGAGTTTGGGAAAGAGGTTTTGTGTGTATCGTGATTCCTATTTGAATAAGAAATTATTCATTAAGCTCATAGTTCCCTATTATCTATTTATCTAGGTATAACTAATATGTTTTGAGACATTATATTATGTCACTTACATGAACTATTTTAAATTTATTTCTCATTTAATTTCCATTTTTTTCTGTTATGGGGGTTTCCCATGTATTTTGGTAGAAATGGTGGGTTTTTAAAATTTGGGTGAAACCAGGAGCCAATTTGCAGATATAAAAATTAATTTTTTTTTCTTTTATACTTCATTTATGTTTCAACATTTTTCACCCATTCCACCTCCAACATTCCCTTATCAGACCTATTAACACCGCTATATCATTTTTGACCCTTTAGGATTCCATAATAATAATGGATTTGAGTTTTTTTATAAGGAATTGAGGTTGATTATATTTGCGTAAGTTCATGGTTTTGAAGCTCTCTATTTTTGTTTCCTACATTGATTCTATTCCTCCTGAATGTTATGGTTTGTGTTTTTGTAGATATGGTCCTGGGTTTTTTCTGCTGTGATGGTTTCGGTTCCTGAATTGGCGATGGCTTCGTTTTCCTCTATTGATCCAGCAATCAGCGGCCGTTTTTCTTTCAGATGTGATGATTTTTGGTCATCACGAACTTTTTTGTACTTAAATTTACATTATGGTTTGGGTTGAGGAATTTTTCCATCTTCCAATTGCCTATTTTTTTAAATCCTACCGATTCAGCTGGTGTTGTTCATGTCTGCTGGAATGCGTGTGGTTGGCGTTTGGCATTCAGGCAGTCTCATTGCCGGCATTTCACTGCTCATGTTTTCTCGATCTGAGCTCTTGTTCCAAAATTTCTCCACTCTTTTCAAGGCTGAGTAGGGCAGTGGTTATCTTGGTTCTTTGGAATGTGAGTTTGAGTGGCCAGTTCAAAGAAATCGACGATGATGATTGGTTTATATTAGTTTTTTGGTGAATTTTTGAGTTTTGTTGTTGGTTTCTTTTGAGTGGCAGTTTTTTGAATTCTAAAATGGATGAGATTTGAGCACTATGAAAGGACCAGATGAGGTTTTAGAGTAGGAAGATTATATATGTGCATGACCATTCAGATTTGGATGAATGAGAGGGTATGACTTTTTCATCGGTATCAGGCTCATGCATCCCAGCACGGGACAACTTGATGAGCGGTTATGTGAGATGGATGCGTAAAAAAATGATGTAATTGTTGGGTAATGATAGTTTCTTGTAGTCATATTGAAGGTATTTTCTTGTATCAGGTTTCCCACTTTTTCCTTAAAAGTACATTTGAATAAAAAATTAATTTTCTATCTGTATAAGGAAGTGGTCCATCCCAAAATACAATTTCATGTTTTTAATTTATTTCAATATATCATACAATTTTTATAAATATTTAGTGATTTCACCTCCCACTCGGAGTCAACAGGCCTAAGAACTCTCCCAAATTTGTGTCATCCTCTTTGAAGCACATTTTCTTCTCAAATTAGGTCCAAATTAACCTCCTTTCACAATTTATATAGACTTAAAAAAGATAAAATTTTTTCATTTACAACTCCCTCAGTTTTTAATCGATTTCACCCATTTTAAATCTCTACTAAAAATATATTCCTTATTCGAACCAAAATTACATTTTTGTCTATTTGAAAATTCAGCTATTGGTGTATTTGGGGTGATTTCTTCAAGATCCATGAAGTAAGTTGGTATTCTACCTTCATCATTAAATTTGCAGAGGGTATCATTAAATTTGATTTGGGCTTCATACAATTAATATTGAATTGAGTTATTTAAAGAATTCAGATCTTTGAACATAGGGTTTTATTTTGAGTTTCTTGGTGTCTTTTTTTCATTTTAGGCTTGATCTAAGTCCATAGTGATGTGGCGGTGGTGCGGTAGGATTTTCACACAATGAATAAAGGTTTTTTCATTAGTGTGGTATGTTATTACATGTGTATTAAAACCATATTATTGAACTTGTTGTGTTTATTATATTTTTATGATTATCTACTTTGATTGTTGGTGATAAAAATGGTTTTAGTGGTATTTTTAAGGAAAATGATGTTTAAGTTCCATTTTTATGTGAAATTGGGGTTTTTTTATAGAAATATTTTATTGGTTGATTTGGGTATTCCATATAGCTACATAGATGATTTTATTGAAATTAATTATGGATGAAAATCATTTTTTGAATGTTTATCTCATTTTTTTGCTGTTGCAAAAATTGGTTTTAATGGTGTTTGTGAAGAAAAAGAACATTAAGTGCCATGTTTGTGAGAAAATGGAGGTTTTATGAATATATCACTCCTTGGTTCATATGGGACATACCTATAACTGATTTTTGGGTTTCATTGAAAAGATAATAGGATTACATTTCAGTTTTTTTGACTTATATGTTTTCACATAGTTTGCAAAGTGGGAATTTCACGTTGTTTTGGGTGCAAAACAATACTGGATTTTGAGAAGTTATTTTTTTGAAAATCAAAATGTTTTGTTGTGTGTCTTACGTGGTATAATGTGTTTATAGATACTGTGATAATTGTATATGACCAGAAGTGGTGTTTTTATATTTAATGTGATGTGTATATCGTGCTTAAATTGTTTTAGCATAAAGGGGGAAGCCCAGGTACCTAGGTGGGAAGATATAAACTAGTACACTAGTGATACAAATGGGGTTTTCCCTGTTTCACATATAATTTGGTTAAAAAAACTCTAACTAAACTATATGGATAGTGTTTGGAGACCAATATTTTATGGGTATGTTCCCTACTATTGGCTTCTCCATGGGAAATGATTGTGACTTGAATATTTTACACTGATGTAAGAGGTACATAGTGCCTGAGACTATCTAGTACCAAGGTGTGCTCGCTGTTTCGGTTCTCATTGGATTTTTGATATTTACCCTTGTAATAGGGTGTGTTTGGATTTAAATTAAATTCAATAACATGTATTATTAAAATGTGTTAACATTCATAATATTTTATTTTGAAAGCTGTTTATAATTGAATGTTTCATTTCTTGGAATTTATCATCGTATTTCCATACATATTAAAAATGATTGATTTTAAACATCTATTTAATACTATTTGTTATCATTGGGTGACATACTATTGGTCTTATTCTCACACTCTACTTACACCCCTTTGGTTTAAGTGTAATTGTTATGATTGGAACAGGTGAAGGCAAATACTCAGGTGGAGGTGGTTCGGGTAGTTTGTCCCTCCGAATGGTGCAGTGTTGTGGAGACGGTTGGGGGTGATAACCCCTTGTCCTGTGGAGTATTTTAGGATTATTTAATACCATTT
Source organism: Viscum album (assembly GCA_963277665.1). Lineage (NCBI taxonomy): Eukaryota > Viridiplantae > Streptophyta > Magnoliopsida > Santalales > Viscaceae > Viscum > Viscum album. The sequence goes on from OY728150.1 coordinate 1,851,154,354, forward strand.
TTATTTATGTTTAAACCAATCGTAATATATTTAAATCCATGTATTCCGATCTGGTTTCTGTTAAGGCTTGTTTGGGACAAAAAATTCAGATTCAGATTATTGATTGTTTTTAATGTTTTATACATCCATACTTGGGTAAAGAATTCCCAAGCCTAATTTTTTGATACCAGGGAACATGTACCGGCCCGTGGGGATAGGGAACGCCCATCGGTCCTTGCCACAGGATGGGTTTGGCACCCGTTTTGATTGTGACCTTATTTTTTAATGAAAAATTGGGGTCAGAGAAGGTTAATGTTTTTCGGTTATATTATTTTTTTGGGATGATTTGGGATAGAACAGATATAGAACTGACGGGACTCAGAGTTTTGGTCATGAGTAGCATTATTGTCCCATAACTCTCTTGGAAGACATTTAGTCACCATGTGACAATGGAATTGTTTGTTTGACTTCCATTCTAGATGCGACCTCCAGGATGAAGACGACTCATGGACATTAGATGGTGGGGTGTTAGTTGTTTCTTTTGTCATTGCAATCTGTTTGAATTATTCATTTTTGACAGAATTAATGAAATTTTCAAAATTTTTGTTCTGATTTTTCCCTTGTGACATTTTCCTTTTTGTAGCAACATACCTCCCCGGAAAACACCCCTGCACCCACAGGAGGATTTCGGAGAGATTTATCCCTCACCACTCGATCAGAGGATAGTAGAGGCTATGGTCAGGGTTGTACAAGCACAAGGAAATGGAAAAACTACAATTACCACTCTTTTTATAGAAGATGAGATTGGTCCTATGAAGGAAAAGGCCTAAGAGTTCCTGAAAAATAATCCTCCAACCTTAGGAGGTATCATAGAACACTAGGAAGCATAAGAATGGCATGAAATGATCCAGTGCATGTTCAAGTTTCATGATACACCCGTGGAGCTCATGGTGTTGTTTTCCTATTTTCTATTAGAGGGTCCATGCCATTGGTGGTGGGAATCGACACATTAAACTAGAGAGAATGATTAGATGCACTAGTGTGAATTCGTGGATGTCTTCAATGAACTGTAATTCCTTGAGGCCATGGCATATTCCAGGTCCCCAGAGTTAATGGACCTTGTTTAAGGGATTCAACAAGTCATAATGTATTCCAACCATTTCACTGGGCTGGTTCGGTATGCCCCTAAAATCTTCTCAAATAAACAAGCGATGTCCCATAGGATTGAGAAAGGCTTGCAACCAGAGATATACTCCCATGAAATATTGTTTAAGTTGAGGACAATGATGAGGTTGTTGACCGGGTGTGTATAGTAAAGATTGATTATAAAGGCAGGGAATTTTTTTCTAGAACTGTATATGTCATGGGAAGTGGTAGCTCTTTAGAGAATAAAATGAAGCGGGAGGAAGAGGTGAAGAAGATAAGTAGTAGTTTAGGCCACTCATCCAACTAATTTTCATATGTGGCTTCTAATGCAAGATTGGTTAGGTTCCACCAGTGTGGGTTTCCAGGGCATGTCTGAAAATCATGCCCACTTCCTTAAAATTGATATTACCAATGTGGGATTATGGGTCACGTGAAACACTTTTACAGGGTGGCATGCCCACTTTATGGTGGGGTATGATCAATGTCTTCAAGAGGAGTTCCAACATAGTCAGATCTGTCAAGGATGTGGGGACCTTGATTTGGTGGCCGTTATGGTCGGGCTAGGTCATCTTTTGGATAATGATAGTTTTGGGCTCATCCACAAACAAGTGATAATCCTCAGGATGAAACATGAATCTTCAAGTAGTGGATCACATACTAGCTGGGTGAGATGCAGGACCATCGACAGTTCAAGGAACCGTTCTGATCGCTTCTTCTATAGCTACAAATCTTTTTGATATTGGTTCCTCTATTTAATTAATTTCTTCCCATTTTTGGACATAATAAATTTTCAATCATATGTGTTTTCTTATGCGATGGAGTTGGTGATGCCACTGGGAAAGAAGAAGGATCAGGGTCTTAGGTGCCCATCATGTGAGCTCTCTGTATCAAGGATTGGAATGGAGTGGGACCTCTTTATCTTAGAAAGGGATCTTTTTTACGTGATACATGGAATAGATATGATAGTAAACTTCCATGCACACATTGATTACTATAGGAGACTGTGAGATTTATAGAACCCGATGGGAGTTTTCAGGTTTTTTGTGGAGAAATGGATCCTCAGACATGTCTCGGAGGACCTATACTCCCAGAGTAGGAAGCCTTATCTTCCAATAATTGTCACTCATTCTTTTGGACAATGGAAATTCCCATAAAGGTGAAAAACTCATGTAGTGAATTTGGTTTTGGAGGTATTCTTGGTTTATCTATTAAGTTTTTTCCTAGAGTGGGATTTGGAGTTCACGATTGATATGACACCAAGAATATAACTGATAACTCTTCCCTCATATCATATGGACCCCACTGAATTGATGGAATTAAAGATTCATTTGGATGACTTATAATCCAAAGGATTCATTCTCCTAAGAATCTCTCCTAGGGTTGCTCATGTGTTTTTCGCGAAGAAGTCTGAAAGATCCCTCTGATTATGCATTGAATACCGGAAGGTAAATAAGGTAATAATTATGAAAAAATACTATTTTCCCAGAATAGATGATTTATTCGATGAGTTGAAGTAATAAAAAAGGTTATAAAAAATAGGATTGTATTTGGGATACCATTAACTCAGGGTGAAAGAGGAAAATATCCTGTAGACACCATTCTAAAGAAGGTACAACAACTTTGTGTATTTAGTCATTCCCTTCGGATTGTCCAAAGATTCAACGGTCTTTATGGAACTCATGAAAATATTGTTCCACTGGGATATCAATTCATTTATGTGGTGTTCATGGATGATATTATAGTGTAATATGGCTATGAGGAGGAACAATAAAATCACTTGAGAATCATCTTGGGTACTTCGTGGGATCACCGTCTTGGTGAAATTTTGTTAAAGTACACTTTCTAGACCAAGTCGGTGAAATTAATTGGTCATGTGATCTTGGAGAAGGGGGTTTTTGTGGACCCTAAGATGATTAGTGCAATGATTTCATGGGATTAGCTGAATAATGAGTTCGAGATCATGTTTTTTGTTGGCATGGCTGGTTATTACAGGTAGTTTGTTTAGGATTACTCTTGTCTTGATTCACCAATGACCGCACTCACCCAGAAAGGGGTGATGTTTGTATGGGGTCAGAATGTTAGGCATACTTCGAGGAGCTGAAGAGGCAGTTGAATACTGCCCCCATTCGATTTTTTCAAGTAGTTGGAATGGGATATGAGGTGTATTGTGACACTTTAGGTATGGGTATTGGGCGGGTGCTTATGCAGGATGGTCATGTGGTGGCGTATGTCTCTTTCCAACTCTAACCACACGAAAAGAATTACATAACCAATGGCTTGGAGTTAGCAGCTGTGATGCATGCATTGAAGAAATGGCGTCACTACCTCTTTGGGGGGAAATTTGGGGTCTAATATGATCACAAAAGATTGGCCTATATCTTCTCACAGAAGGACCTCAACTTGAGGCTGTTTCATTGGATCGAGTACTTGTAGGGGTTCAACTTTGACATTTTCTATATGCTATGAAAGGGTAACTTGGTGGATGAATCCTTGAGCAGAAGAGTCCTAGTGTAGGCTTTGAGGATGTTCGGTAATGAGTGGACTCTGATTTCACTCTTTGCTCAGATGCATTTGGGGATGAAAGAGCATAGTGGAGGTGCATTCTTAGAGAGCATTCAGTTGAATCCTTCCCTCTTGGAGTTGATTCAGTGGGAATAACCTATTGATGAGATTTGTCAGTGGTCGAAGCATTTAATCATGGTGGGGAGATATTCTCTGATAGGTTGTCATCTCCAGAGGGCATAATGTGCTTCAATGGCCGTTAAGTAGTGATGTTATCTCTATGGAAGTGGGTGATGTAGGATAGCCACCAGACTCAGTGGGCTATCCATATGGGTGCCACCACGATGTATTATGATGTCTATCAGTAGTTCTGTTGGCCTGATATGAGACGAGACATCAAAAAATTTGATTCAAGATGCTATACATTCCGGAAAGTGATCTATTAACATCAAAAGACATCCAATTTTTTTATAGGAATTACACATTCCTACATAGAAGTGGGATGAGGTCTCCATGAATTTCATTATTGGCCTGCATCATACATCTCGGGGTAAGAATTCCATTTGGGCAGTGATTGATGTCTAACCAAATTATCCCACTTCAGTCAAATTGATGATACAACTAGTGTGGATGAGTTAGACTATTTGTATCTTCCGGAGAAGGTAAGGCTCTATGGTGTTCTTTCAGCTGTTGTCTCATGTAGAGACCCATGTTTCTCTTCATAGTTTTGGGAAGGACTTCATAAGGTCTTGGGGTCTCCGTTTAAGATAAGCACACCATAACATCCTCAGACGGATTTCCAGACTGAGCGAGTCAATCATATTTTGGAGGATATGATCCATGCATGTGTTCTTAACATTGGATATTACTATGATAGACATTTGAATTTATTGAGTTTTCTTATAAAAATAGTCACTAATCCTCAAATCGAATGGTTCTTTTGGAGGCTCTCTATGGTTAGCCATGCCGGTCCCCCCTGTGTTGGGTAGAGGTATGTGAGACCTCACTAATTGGGAATAGTCTAGTGTAAGAGATGTCTGAGAAGGTCAAGTTGATAAGGAAGCGCTATTTGACAGCTCTGAGTCTCCATAAATCAGATACAGATTATAGTTGTTGATACCTAGAGTTTTCTATGAGTTACAACGTATTATTGAATGTGTCCCCTTGTTTGGGCCATTATTAATTGGGAACACAAAGGAAGTTGATGTCGCTGTATATTGGACCTTTTGAGATCATCAAGAGTATTGGCATGGTGGCATACTTGCTAGACTTACCATCTTAGTTGACATTAATACATGACATTTTCCATGTCTCCCAGTTTAATAAATTAACCCGGATCCATCCAATGTGTAGAATTGGGAGGAGTTGGATATAGAGCCTGATTTATCTGTTTTTGAGTAGCCAGTGCGAATAGTGCACTTCCCAGAAAAGGTGATTTGTGGAATGTTTTTTCCACTTTCCTGGGCTCTTTGGATGCATTGGAATAATACACATGAAACATGGGAGTGAAAGTCATGGGTTGATGAAGAGTACCCATTCCTGTTTTTAAATCAAGCATCAAGTTGACTTTTCGGGACAGACAATTTTCCTGGTGGAGAGAATTGTTATATATAGGACATATGATAAAGGTATTTTTCATTTAATGTCAATTTCATTGGGGTTTTCCCATTAATTTTGGTGGAAATGGGTTGTTTACCAAATCTAGGCCAAACAGTGAGCCATTTTTTGGATTTAAAAATAAATTTTGTTTCTTTTATATCTCTTTCATTTTTCATTATTTTCCACCCATTCCACTTCCAAAATTTCCTACACTGACATATTAACACCAACATATCAATTTGGACCATTTATAAATCCATAATAATTGTTGTTTTGGGATTTTGAATAAAGAATTGGACCAGCCCGAAAACTCATTTCTTAAATTTAAATTTTTTTATTAAATATGATATTCAATTTTTATTCAGTTTTAGTGATTCCACCTCAAATTAAAATAAAACAGCCCTAAGGATGACCCCATATTCTTTTGATACATTTTGGAGGTCATTTTCTTCACTAATTAGTTATAACCTTTTCAACATTTCAAATCCGTCCAGATTCAAAAAAATATAATTTGGTTCCTTTATAACTCCCCCAATTTTAACTCTTCCAGCATTTTAGTTCTCAATTGGCCTTCAATTCATTATTCTAAACTCAACATCAATTATTTCTATTTGAAAATTCGTCTACTAGTGTATTTGGGTTGATTTTTTTCACGATCCCTCAAGTAAGTGAGTCTCCTTCCTTCTTCTTTCAATTTTCTTAGGGTTTCATTCAATTTGATTAGGGTTTCTTCCATTTACTCTTGAATTTAGTAATTTATAGAATTAATGTCTTCAAACATAGGGTTTTATTTTGAGTTTATTGGTCTATTATTTTGGTTTTGGGCTTTATTTAGGTCCCTAGTTGTTCAGTGGTGGTGCGGTAAGATTTTCACACAAATATTCAAGGGTTTTCATTATTGTGGTAGGTGATTCCATGTGTATGTAATAATTTTAATTTTACATGCCATGTTTAGTATATTTTAATTTTTTTGTCATTTTATAAATGTTTCAAAAAATTTTTTACTAGTATTTGTAAATAAAATGAAATTTAAATGCTATTATTATGTGAAATCGGGGGTACTCATAGAAATATTTTATTGGTTACTTTGGGGCTTCCCTATAGTTACATAGTTTATTTTATTGATATGTATTAGGGATTAAAATAATGTCTTGAATATTTAACAAATTTGTTTTCTATAGATAGTGTTTTTTTAATGGTGTTTGTGAAGCATAAGAACTTTAAGTGTAATGTTTATATAAAAATGGGAGTTTTACACAGATATCACTTCTTGGTTCATGTGGGAATTCCCTATAACTGATTTACTAGTTTCATTTAAAAGGTATTAGAATACCATTTCTATTTTGGTGGCTTATAAGTGTGCACACAGTGTGAAAAGTGGTCATTTCAATTAGTTTTCTGTGCAAAATAATGCGGAATTTTGAGAAGTGTTTTTATTGAAAATAAAAAACTTTTATTGTGTCTATTAAGGGGTATAAAGTGTTTATAGATACTATATTGTATGTATGTGACAAATAATGGTGTTTATATATGAAATGAGATGTATATATCATGCAGAAATTGTTTGAGCACAAGGGGGTATCCCAGGTACATATTCAATCAATATATGTTCTGGATTATTTAAAAGATATATATGACATGTGTTATAATCATTATCGTATATGAGGTTCCATTATATATTGCAATTAATTCCTACTAATTTTATATCGTCTGATGGTAATTACATCATCCTCTATATATCTGATATTTTATTTCAACAATGATACACTCTAATGGTGAATAGACATTATCCCCACTAAAAAACCTAGTCCCTCACTACTAATAAGAAACTTATAGAATTTGGGGAGATGTTCTAGTGGCCATGAGACCATATAGGCTCGGGGAACCATTTACCGGATACTGTATATGTGATGTTACAAAGTTATATCAATGAATTATTTTGTAGTTGGCTTTATTTTTTGGTGGCAATAGAAAAGGATAAGAAGAAATACGTATTTTGTAAAGATCTATCCCAAGGTGTATCTAACTCACATATTTGTAATTGACCAATTTCATAAAATAAAATTTTCATTTTATATTTTTTTACTATTATAGTAAATTTTATTTCATGTTTGGTTGATTCACTTCATTATGATATTATGATTGATATGACTATGGGCTCTATTGTGGTGAAACCGGATGAGATGAGGTTATTCCATCTCATATATCATTCAGGAACTCTATATGAATCATATTCCTTGAATTATTCAATTCCATTTTGGATGGATTACTTATTTCATGATGTTGTGATTTCATCCATGATAGATATACATTCTATTATGATACTAATTCTGGAATGTGTTATGGTATGGATTTTGTGGGTACCACATTTTGATTCATAAGAAGTATGGGCCCTGATGGAACGTAATTTGTTGAACCTTTGAGTTCAACCTTTTAATATTAATTATAATACAATACAAATGAATATTAAACCAATGGAAATTTAAATTTCCTAAATTAGATAACATGATATAGACCCAACAATAGTAATTGGCAATAAGTAGTGTATCTTTCGTTCCATTAATCTGTATGCATCTTAGACCACACTCAAGGAATTAGAAGAGGGTTTTATTCATATATATGATGGCATGTACCAATTCTATTTTATTAGGTGTAAATTTTATGCTATGAACATTTATAGTGTTCTTATCTAAGGTATGTGTTTAGAAATTTAGTTGTTTGTCGCTATAAAGACCATCATTCATGCACTCTAAGGGTGGTGATGACCACACTCTAGATATGGTGGGCCATAGGCTACTTGTGGATTTTCACATTGTTCCAGCTATGACATGAATGTTTGTACTGAACATAGGTGATGAGATAAATATCCATGAAGGAATTATGTGATTCATAAAGACTATTTAGGGAGCACACTGTCTTGTCCGGTATATTAAAGAGTTTACACATGGGTTCTAGTAGGATCATCTGCCGACATTTTCAGGGGATGGTGGACCACCGTTTATGATGTCATGGATATGATCCGTACTATCTAAATTTGAGAATATATATATCACACATAAGAGGATAATTAATATCTCTACATATATGTTGTGTGACTCCTCTATGAGATGGGGGAATGTAATTACAGAAAAATATTAACACCAAGGGATGGCTACGAGGGATTTTCATTCATCTATAGTTGATCACCTATGCCCAAATACATTTTTTGGCTGATATATATCTTGAGTTTATGAACATAGAGCATGAAACATTGTCATTTATGGATTACTCATCCCATTTTACTGATCTCACGATTCATTTACTTATTCTAATAGGTGATTTGTTATCTAAACCATGTGATTTAAAGACGGTACCTCGTACAACATTTGATCACAAGTGAATTTATTTTGCCTGAATACCATTGTTGGAATAGTGATTTAGACACATATAATAGTCATAACCTATGAGAGGATGGGGGTGTGATCTAGTGTGATTAAACATCTAAATATGGTGATATATTCAACGGTAGTATGAAGGGTCGTCTTTTGTTTCCATGCAGTAACATAAGCATCCATCTCACATACTAATGTAGCTACGTGATGTGATAACATCGTGGAAGGATAGGTATTATGATTCCATAGTGTATGAGGGGAAAATTCAAGTTCGAATCCTATGGAATAATGAGTAATATAAAATTATTCTGTAGAACATTTACTCGGGTATCCATTAAGAGAGGGTATGTTCTAAATCCACATACTAAAGTGGGGTGAACTGTTTCTCACTAGGAAAGAATCTAGAATACAACTATCTCATTAGGATAATGTGGTGGTCATGGAATTGGTAGTCAGATCCCAGGAATTTAGTGATAACATAGCGAATCTACTCATGGTATCAAGATAGTATAATAGGTCTATGTATCAGGCTAGATATATGAAGTGAAACCAATACATGAAGATAATGACTAAAAAATTTCTATAGTTTGATATAGTATTACATTAATATCAACATATTCATCTTCTATTTTGGATACATGGTAATCCCATATATTTATATTTATTTCAATATTAGGGAGACATGGACTCAGTGTTCAGTGTTATGATGGTGTTATAATGGTTGAAGATCTTTTCTCGATTATAATGGAATATGTAAATCAATGTTGTGAGTGCACCATTGATATTGGTGGGTTTCACAACATATGGGAAAAAATTTTCCTCGAGAAGATATGTTTTAAATTCTTTCCCAGGATAGAGAGGTTGGAATTATTTTATGAAATACTTGATTTCTATCACTGTATGTTAACATTCACATCACAATAAGGTAGCCAGTTCACTCAGATTGGTGAGTGGGATGACTAGGTGAGTGGAGCTAAAACTAAGAATTATGGTATGTGTGGAATTATATCCTAGATTATGATTCAATATCATCATAATCATGGAACATGTCAGGATGATTTATCTACAATAGTTGATCATTTTAGGGATGTTTTCTAGAATGAATTTTCATGATTAAATAGAGGGAGAGAGATATAATTCATTATCTATATAGTACTATTATTTGAGCTATTATGAATTCCTACATATAGGATGTTTCCTACTGAGATATAAGATTTCAATACTATTCATGAGGATTTATGGACAATGTTGTTTATCTGACCTAGTACATTCTCATGGGGTTCACCTATACATTTTGTGAAAAATGTGGCCATAAATCTACGTATATGTGTAGATTCCATGAAATTAAATCAATTTATAGTAATGAACATGAATCCTATTATGCAGAATTATAATCTCATTAACCATATTCGAGGATCACAAATTTTCTCAAAAATTGATTTTAGATCCAGTTATCTATAAGTGTGTCTTATACCATCCAAAAGACCTCCCACAATCCATCCAATATTTAATGGTCTATATGAGTATTTGGTTATATCGTTCAGTCACATGAAAACATTAATATTATTGATGCAATTGATAAACTGTGTTTTCAAACTTTATCTTGATTCTTTTGTGGTGGTATTCATGGATGGGTCTTGGTAAATTATCATAATCTATATGACCATACCAAATATAATAATATCTTATTAAGTATAGTAAGATATAATCATTTATATGATATGTTCAAAAAATTCCACCTCTAGATAGATCAAATTAGCTTATCATGTCACATTATCTCCGATATAGGAGAACCAGTTAACATAGAGAAGGTTGGAGCTATAATCTCATTATAGAATTCCAAGAATGTATTTATGGAAAATAGTTTATTAGGGATGGGTAGTTACTATGGGAATTTAGTAAATTATTTTCATGCTTAGCAATGCCACTTCAAGGATTTGACTATGAATGGTTTAATGATTTAATGGTCAAATTCAAGCAATTCATCCATTAAGAGTTTGATATGATGATTGAATTAAGTGTCGATACTAATTTTTTTAGATCTAGGAAGGATTTACACTATTTACTATGATGCATCAGGATTTAGGCTAGGAATGATTTATATTTTTGGAGATAGAGTCGGGGTGTAATGATACAAGTAGTTGAGGCCACATGAGAAAAACTATTTGATGCATGATCTTGAATTAGTTGTAGTTGTTCATTCATTGTGGTGTTGGAGACATTACTTATACAAATAGTGTTTTAAAGTGTATAAAGACTAAAAAATTCTGATGTACATATTTACAAATTGTTATCTAAATATGAGGTAGTATATGTGGGTCAAATACCAATAGTATTATGAAATCAATATTTCTTATATGGTAGTGATATGAAATATAGTGGTCAATGAACAAAGTTGGAGGACACATATATAATGATTTTAGTAGGACATTTTCAAGTTGTACCATATTTATTTATTTCTATGAGGTCCACATGGATGTGCATGATAGTCGGGGGTAGTCATTTTTATAATATGTTGATATTTCCTATATAGTTCTAGATAGAGTGAGGATGATGTAGTTATCAGATTTAGAAGGACAGGATTTACATAAGTGTGTGGTAGGTTAAGAACATTCACCTTGATGGGCCATAGGTTAGTATAAATATCATGTGTGTTCATGGTTGTTTATGGGTTTTAGAACCCATGTGTGAGGAGTTTATGGGGGTATTTCACACTTTAGATTAGGCATTGAATGCAAACCTCACCACGATATACTAGGATTTACATAACTAAAAGTTGTAGCAGTGTATGGAAAGGGTTATAACTAGTTTCATAATGAGATGTTCCACCAGTTAGCTTCTGAAGTAAGAACACCGGTGTCCATATAAACATTTAGAACAGTTACATATTCATTAGTGGGAATGGAATGATTTCATGCTAGATTTTTAGATTGGTTTACAGAGTTCACCTTCAGGTAATGATGTTTTATGGGTTGTTTTTAAAATGATCATGAATATTTCACATTTCTAGTTGATGGAAAACACCTTTTATTTGGATGATCTTGGAAGGATATATGATATTATAACATAAAAGGGTTATAAATACTATCATTTCAGATAGGTATGGTTTGTTTACATCATGATTCTATTTAGGTATTTACATGGAATTAGGTAAAATTTTGATTTTCATCAAAGCATGACACACATATGCACATGATAGATGTGCTTGAGGACATTTTGTGGGAATGCATATTAGATTTTGGGGGTTCTTGGGGGAGGCATATACACCTAGTAGAATTATCCTACAAAAATAGATTTCCAGATACCATACAAATGGTGCATTATGAATATATTTTATGGTTGTCCATGAAAATCAGCGCAATTTTGGTGATGGGTAGGAGAGGTATCTATACTTGGGAATAGACTTGTTCAAGAGACCAAAGAGCACGTGTACTTGATACGGAAGGGGATGGATATTTTTTAGCCTCAAAAAATTCATACTCGGACTGTTGCGAAAGACCTTTAGAGTTCTGAGTCTATGATAGATTATTTATTCATGCCTCACTGAGGTTGGGACATAGGAGGATCAGTAGATACATTATGCCTTCATTGTGGTAAGTTGGGGCATTTGAGATTTTTGAGTCACATTTGCCTCCGACATATCAGTCTCTGTTACATCATAGGTACCGAACCATGCATGATTTATTCCATATATCTCATCTATTCCACTATTATTAAGACCTATATCATGTGTTTCAACCCTTGGAGGTTGAGTTATAGTTAGATTTGGAATTTGAGTAACATCAAAAACATATTTGGGATTGATGAATCATGGTTAACCATGGTTGATTATTTACTCTAGTATTGGTTATATGGTATCACAACCACATACAATACGATTCATAGGAGTGGGATGCCAATATATGAGTATAGTGGATGATGTCATTCTCAGAATATGCTTCACCACCATTAATATGGAAAATTGGGGGATGAATTGTTTTAACTGGGACGGTTGTAAGATCTCTGTATTTTTTCATGATGTAAAAATCCTGTATATTCCATCAATTTTGAGGTTAAATATCTAAATATAGAAGATTTTGGATGACCATTGTGATCTTGAGTGTATGGAGGGTGTTTGGGGATAGAATGGATCATTAAACCCAATACATGGGGCAAAACGGACCTGGAAAAAATTTAGTACAAACCATACGGTGTAGGCCGCATGAATATTAAAAACCATATGAGGAAGGATAGTGAGTAGGAGGAGACCAAATTGTTTAAAGTCCTGGTGATTTAAGTAACATTACCACATGAGAATTTATTAATTTATGATAGTGTATTTTTTCATTGTTGGTTCATGGTTAGTTAAACCATGGATACATAACATGTGACATTCCCATTTCATACAAAAAAGGGTGCACAGATGGCGCACAATGTGTAATGACCACATGACCATATATTTATGGGTGAATTTATGAAAATTCCTAAAATTTAATCATATGTAAAACCTAATATTAATATTCTTTAGTTGAATAAAAAACACTTAATTAGTATCCCCCATTTGAATAATATTCTATAATTTTCCAGTGACTCTCTGTCTGATCTCGGAAAAATCAACCATTTTCATCATTACATCTGCACTAGTTCATTGTCAGTTATTCATTCTTCTCCAGATCTATGTCAAAAGAATAGTTAATAATGGATGATAAATATACTATGATCCAATGATATATATGATCTCATTATTTTCATTTAATTTTGATGTCTTTATATATTAGTTTTCTTTTCACAAACAAAACTCTCAGAGAGACAACGTTGAAATGGAATTTTATCTGTGTATTGAATAGATAGGTGTGGCCTATGTAACTAATGGATAATGATGATAAATAAATAATGGATGGGAAATTTTTAATGAAACAACATGGAGAATTTTGTAATTATGTAGACCACTATCTCAGGCTTCAGAGTTATTAATTAAAATTTGTTGTTTACACGTATGTCCTAGGATGTCAATCTTAAAGTGAATTGTAATATGAATTGTTAATTGAATTTATTTAAGGGGGATTGGGGATAGTTTTAAAATGAATCTAAGATGGTTACTTGTTAATATATTGGTTTGTAGTGATTATACCTTTATTATTAAATGATGATATGAGTAATTAAGAGGAAATCATTTTTAGTTTAGACTTCACATGAGACACATTAAAAGATGAGTTTTAAATTTTTTTTTTCATGGTAATGACCATGAAATGATTAAATAATATTGATTAAATGGAATTTATTGAATAATTGATTACGTGCCTTGGATGAAACGTGGTATCATATAAGAATTCCATAGATGATCTCCTTTTTATCCTACCTTTCTTACTCCTGAGTGACACAATGTCTCCTAATATGGATCCCTAAGGAAGGGATAATAATGATTCAATGTTGAATTCATGATTGATACTTCGATTTATTAGGGATATACAAGGACATTATCACTGGGATGCTGAAAATATATTCCATGTGTGATACTTGGTCTCCAGTAATGAACCTACAAATATTGAATCAAGGGGAAGTGTGGTTACACCACACCTAGAATGATTATGGCATCCCGTCTTTTTATAACATAAACTTTCATTTCATTAAATGGAACTGAGGATCTTTAAGGTTTAGTGTCTTGGAAACCAGGAACATAATACATGAAAACAACATAAATCAATCTTTTTAAACACTTTAAAGGCTTCTCCTTATGTTCATCCTAGGTTCATTACTGCATCTCATAACCAGGTGACATACATCAAAAGAAAGGGTGAGCAGAAGGCCCAGTAAGGGAAACAAGAGAAACATTTTACATGTGAACTTGAGATACTTCAATAAGGACATGAAAAGAACTTTATGAAATGAGAAAGAAATCATGAGATACATCATAATAAAAATAACATTTTTCATAACTTGAAGATGTGGCTGCAACATTTAATATTGACAATCATTTCGTTTCACCAAGGTCCATCCCCAAGGTGTCATTAAAAATTACCAAGGTTATTCACCAAGGTATCAGTCTAAAAAGCCATCTCTAGAGATTAAGTCTTTACCCAATGCATTAGAGCATTATCTGGTCGCACCCTTAAAATGTCTTTATTATCATGTGAGCAACATATATCATCATCAATCATTTCATAAACAACCCATATGGCATAAAAGAAATGGGGTTCATTTCATAATCATAACGGTTTAAAAACCGCTTTAAAGAAATGATCTTTATGTCACTTTAAACCCACGGAAAGGGAAAGCGGGTTTCATGTATGTAAATCCCATAATTTAAAATAGAAAATTTTGATATATATGTGAATACCCCTATAGAAATAAGAGCTTTGAGTATTCACTTAATAACATCAAATAATTTTTAGAAAAAGAGAGAGGCATTTTGAGACGAAAATTCTGCAGCATAACGGCTACGTTACAGGGTTTTAGAAAACGTTGAAAAGAGAGGGAACATGGGTCACCCGCTCATAGATGATCTATAAATATAGTATAGGGACAGAATATAAAGGATATGAATCATGGTAATGAAATTTGAACCATTTTAAATGAAAAACATGGAATTAAGACAAAAATAAGATTTCTCTTATGAAAATTCGGCAGCCTAACGGCGTCACTTACACTTCAATAAAAATGAATTAACAAGATAAAATAGGGTCTCTCATCATATGATCATAAAAGATCAGTATGATAGGTATAGATATCACACCCCAACATAAAAAAATAGCTTTAAAGATTTTCCATGAAAATAGAACTTGAAAATGGGAAGGGTGAAATAATCCCTTATAAATTCGGCAGCCTAACGGCGTCACTTGAAATTTCATAAAACAAAATGATGAATGTAAGAGGATATCTCTCATCATATAAACATGAAAATTTCAGTAAGAGGAATATAAAATAACATCCTCTCACATAAGAAAATGGAACCTAAAGGGAATGACATAAAAGAGATTACATGAAAAGAAAGAGAGAGGTCAGATCCCTTACTATAAAACGTAACTCTTAAAACTCAATGGTTTGGACCTTGATGGCTTGGGGGAGCCTTGGGAGGACTCCTTGGGAGGTATGGAGACCAGAACATCGTTGGGGGAGAGCTGGGAGTGAAAACTAAAGGAGGAATAGGTGGGTATTTATAGGGAAAGTGAGGGGACAAGGAATTAATGGCCAAGGGACACATCATAAGTGCTTTTCTCAAAACCGTGTGCTCTTCCATGTCATTTACCATGGAGTTAAGCCACATGGTGCCCCCAAAACAATAATTAATCACCCTTGGCCGGAAAACCCTTAAAATATCTCATGAAATCATCATGACACAATTATGATGTAATTAAACATACCGAAACCCTAAAACTGTATTTTTACTATTCACTGAAAAATTCATCTTTCTCAGAAAAATCCCAAAATTTCATCTTAACCAAATATCGATACTCTAATTAAATTTATGAACTCCATTTTATAAAAATAATTTTCTAAATATTTTTAATTTATTTTTTAAATAAAATCACTATTCATCGAGAATTCATTTTTTTTAGAAAAATCCCCAAAAATTACCATACCATAATATTGATGCACTGAGTTCAAAAATAATGTCCCTTCTATAAAAATAATTTTCTAATTATTCTTAATTAAATTTTTAAATAAAAATCACTATTCACCCGAAAAAACTAATACTTGACTAATAATTTATGAAACCATTATTTACCCATTTTATTGAATCACATTACTTAATCTAGGTCTCTAAATTATATTAAAACTTTCTTTGAGTTAAATTACTAATCTATTCGGTCACATTACTAATCCTAAGCGTAAAATCACTATTCATAATTTACTATTCATGAAAAGTTTAGTTGATCTTATTAGACTCCAAATTCCTTAATGAACACTTTTATAGAAAACCATTTTTTGAAAATCAATACACATCATTAATTATTTAGGGTTTACATAAATATTTTAAAATATCCTTTTTTCAAAATTCATCAATAAAATACATCGTAAAATTATCCAGACATTTGAAATTTCACAAACATCACTAATGGAAGAAATCTCAATTCATTCATCCCAAAGGATTACACAAAGAAGCTAGGTTCTCGTTACATAGCCCCTTATAACACCGGCATATGACCTAAGTGTAAGGTGTGCTATGGTGAGAGAATCTGAGGGAGGCTCAGATAACATTGCCCTAGTAGTAATCTCTACTAACTTGAACTTCTCCCATTGGTGTTTCCGTTCAAGCTTGAAATGCTGGAGTTCAGCTTGGGCTTGGTCCAAAGCAAAGCCCATAGATGCCACCTCCTTCCCAAGCTCTGATAAGTGGGCCTCATAAGGTTCGAGTCTACTGGATGAAGCCATCGACTCCTCTTTCTGCATTAACCATTAGCATCTTTATTAAATCGTTATGATTATGTTAATATACTATTTAAAAAGTTTGGGTCGTTACATTCTTCCCCCCTTAAGAAATTTCGTCCCTGAAATTTATACTTGAGGCCTAGTCGAAAAGGTAAGGGTACTTTTGCTTCATCGTTTCCTCAGGCTCCCAAGTCGCTTCTTCATATTTATGATTCCTCCACAACACTTTCACAAGGTGGGTAGTCTTGTTTCGTAGAACCTTGTCTCTACGGTCTAAGATCTCCACTGGCTGCTCCTCATAAGAGAGGTCATGTTCCAGTTGTACCACCTCTGGGTTCAGTACATGCAAAGGGTCGGGTATGTACTTCCTCAAGAGAGTTACATGGAAGACATTGTGAACTTGAGCTAGGTTCGGTCAAAGTGCTAGACGATAGGCCACTGCTCCTATGTGATCAAGGATTTCATAGGGGCCAATGTACCTAGGGATGAGATTCCATTTCATCCCAAACCGCATGAATCTCCTCCATGGAGAAATTCGAAGGAAGACTTTGTCACCAACACCAAACTCCAAGTCCCTTCGACGATTGTCAGCATAGATCTTCTGCCGACTCTGAGCAGCTTTTATGTGTTGTTGGATGGCATGAACCTGTTCTGTCATCTCTTGCACAAGATCAGGCCTAAGAAGATTTCTCTCACCAGTTTTATCCCAACAGGTAGGAGTTCTACATCGCTTTCCTTACAGAGCTTCATAGGGTTCCATCTGAATACTCGATTGGAAGTTGTTGTTATAGGAGAACTCAACTAATGGGAGGTGTTGATCCCATCCACCATTAAATTCCATTGAGCATAATCTCAGCATGTCTTCGAGTGTCTGAATAGTCCTTTCAGATTGGCCTTCAGTTTGAGGATTATAGGCCGTACTAAATTTCAATTCAGTATTCAGAGCATGTTGAAGACTTCTCCAAAATTTTGATGTGAATCTTGGATCATGATCAGAAACGATGGATAGTGGTACCCCATGATGCCTTACCACTTCCTTCACGTATATCTTGGAAAGCTGATCCAGAGAGAAATCTTCCCGAATAGAGACAAAATGGGCTGTCTTGGTGAGACGGTCCACAATAACCCATATCGCATTGTTTCCTTTGGATGTTTTTGGGAGACCAGTTACAAAGTCCATAGTGATATTATCCCACTTCCATACTAGTATGGGTAGCGGTTGTAATAACCCCTTAGGAAGTTGTCATTCTGCCTTTACTTGCTGACACCCCAGGCACCTTGTAGTGTAATCAGCAATCTCCCTCTTCATGTTATCCCACCAATAATGATCACGAAGGTCTCTAAACATCTTAGTGCTTCCCAGATGTATAGAGAAAGTAGAGCTATGAGCTTCATCCATCAGTTCTCTCTTTATCTCCGGAATAGATGGAACACATAGTCTTGTACAAAATTTCAATACACCTTCTTGATCAATATTGAATTCAGGGAACTTCCCATCTTTTACAGCCTCCAACTTATCCTACAGCAAATGATCTTCTTTTTGAGCCTTCTTAATCTTCTCTAGTAATGAAAGTTGAGATATCATTTGGGATAGGGTTGATGATGTCCCTTTCCATATAATTCCCATGTCGAGTTTTACTAGATCTTTAATCAAGGGATCTCCTAGGATCCTCATTGTTTCCAGAACAACAGGGTCTTTCCTGCTTAATGCATCAGCGACTTTATTTGCTCTTCCAGGGTGATAATGAATTGAACAATCATAGTCATTAATAAGCTCCAACCATATCCTTTGTCTCATGTTCAATTCTTTCTATGTGAAAATATACTTAATCATTTGTGGTCAATGTATATATCACATTTCTCCCCATAAAGATAGTGCCTCCATATCTTTAGAGAAAAAACAACTGCCGCTAGCTCTAGATCATGCGTAGGATAATTCTGCTCATGAATCTTCAACTATCGAGATGCATAAGCAATTACCTTGTCATTTTGCATGAGGACGCACCAAATCCCTTTTAGAGATGCATCGCTAAAAATAACGAATCCTTCTCCAATAGAGGGTAGTGTTAACACAGGTGCAGTAACCAATCTCTTCCTCAGCTCTTGGAAACTTTCCTCACATTCCTTTGTCCAGATGAACTTAACCCAACTTGGTTAGTGGATTAGAAATCCGTGAAATGTTTTTCACAAACCTCCTATAATATCCTACTAATCCAAGGAAACTATGAATCTCAGTTACTTTTGTTGGTTGAGGCCACTCCTCCACAACCATTGTCTCTGCAGGGTCAACCGAGATTCATTCATTGGTTATGATGTGCCCCAAGAAAGCCACTTGTTGTAACCAAAACTCACACTTGCTGATCTTTCCAAAGAGCCTCTCCTTCTATAGAGTTTTCAAAATAACCCTCAGATGATCTTCATGCTCCTCATAAATTTTTGAATATATCAAAATATCATCAATAAAAACTACCACAAAGTTATCAAGGTAGTCCTTAAAGACTATATTCATCAAATCCATGAAAATATCAGGAGCATTAGTCAAGCCGAAGGGCATAACAGTAAACTCATAATGCCCATATCTTGATCGGAAGGCATTCTTTGGAATATCTTCATTCTTCACCCTCAGTTGATGATAACCAGATCAAAGGTCAATCTTAGAGAAGAATTAAGCCCCACAATGTTGGTCAAATAAATCATCAATTCTTGGAAGAGGGTATTTGTTCTTCACTGTGATCCCATTCAGTTCTCTATAATCAACGCAAATCTGCATTGATCCATCCTTCTTCTTCACAAAGAGAACTGGTGATCCCTAAGGAGACACACTCGGATGGATAAACCCCTTCTCCAACAAGTCATGGAGTTTTTTTTAACTCTTCTAGCTCCACATTTTCTACTCTATATGGAGTCTTTGATATCGGTTGTGACCCATGTACGAGTTCAATGGAGAACTCTACCTCTCTTTCTAGGGAAGTCTAGGTATCTCCTCAGGAAATACATCCATGTATTACTGAACAATTGGAACATATTCAATTTGTATGCTCCCTTTTCCTTCTTCATCATCACTGATTAACTACATAATGAAAGCTATGGGAGGTGCTTCTAGATAGGGATCAGTTCGGGATATCTCTCCTTGGAAGATAACAGTAGGTCGTTTATTCAAGACTACAGAGATTTCCTTACTTCTGCATTTGATCATAGCATTATACTTTGAGACCCAGTCCATCCCTAGTATAACTTTGAATTCCAACATGGGAATGACTACTAGATTTGCGTTAAGATTGTGCTCACTATAGTAAACACTAGAGTCTATAAACACTGTTGATGCATGGATAATCCCACTTGGAGTCTTGACTGAAAAATCTACCTCATGCAGTTCAGGGATTGATTCTATATTCTTTTAAAACTTGGAGGAAATAAAGGAATGCGTAGAAACAGAATCAAACAAAGTAGTTTCTAGTTTTGAGAGGACAACAAGAGTACCTGCTACCACGTCATTCTGAGCTTCAACTTCAGTTGTTGTGATAGAAAAAGCACGACCTTACTCCCCTGGCCTTTGCTGAGGTTTATGGTGATTCCCCTCCACTGTCCTTGGATTTGGACAGAGATTAGAATAGTGCCCAAGCTATCCACACTTGAAGAAATGGACTTCGGGTAAGTCCAGAACCATATTTCCTCTATCGTTAGTGTTGTAGAGTTGAGGCTTCACCTCACTATGACAATTCCGAGCAATATGGCATCCTCTTCCACACTTGATGCAATTTCCACTTCCGACCAATCAGTTACCCGGATGCTTCATACCACATTTATTTCATGCGGTAAGTTTCATTTTCTTTCCACCACTTCCCTGACCAAAAGTCTTACCTAAACTGGGCTCCAATGATCTCTTCTTTTCATTTGATTTATGAGACCATTGTTTCTCACCAAACTCTAGCTCTACTTTCATTACACTCCGCACGATCTCCTTATAGCTATCGCAGTCCCAGTATGCTAAATTCTTCCGCAGATGAGGTCTCAGTCCACCGAAAAATCTATCAACCTTCCAACTTGGATCCTTGACAATGCTATAGGTATATCGTGAAAGTCGGGTGAAGTTCATCTCATAGCTTCTGACAGATTTGTTCTCCTTCTGCTTCAGCTCGAGAAACTCTTTCTCCATTCTCGTTCTCATGGAACGAGGGAAATACTTATTAAAGAATATTCCTCGGAACTCTTCCCACTCCATATCTTCCATCTCTCCTCTAGGATTCGTGTTTTTGACCAGTGACCACCACTGATCAGCTTCTCCCTCTAAGCAGTAAATAACAAGGGTGAATTTTTCTTGTTCCGATCAAAGAAGTACAGAAAAGATCTTTTCAATGAATCTTATCCATTGTTCTGCAACCAAAGGGTCAGTAGATCCACTGAATGATGCTAGTCGTTAACGCATGAAAGACTCAACAGAGTGTTTTTCCCTTTATGGTGAGGTCGGCCTCTCATCTTGATTCAAGTTATTACTCATAACTTGAGTCAGTTGGTTCATCATTCGCATGAATGTTTCCATTCCGGCTTCCATCAGAGGGCCATCCGCACATGGTGCATTATGGTCACCATCGGAATGGTTCCTCCTATTGCTCGCCATTTTCTAATAGAATAAAACCTCAGTGAGGAACTTATTTCATTTATGAATCTTTTAACTAAGACTTCATGTTTAGACAATTACACTTCTATGTAATTCTTTCATAATGATTCATAAAAAGCTTGTGATTAACCAAACATATCCCCCGGGAGTGTCGTAACCAAGAGTGCATCAAGGCCCGTTAGTGTGCACAAGTTCCCGTTCGAGTCTAGCTCAAAGTGGTGTTTTCGGGTTTTACCCCTATGTACATCTGTGCCAGAGCCGCCTCTACCTGCTCGTATCCAGACAGGGATGTATTAGTTTGATAAACCACTTACTCAATACTTACCAAAATACTAGGAACTTTTCCTATATTTAAACGTTAAAATAGGGTTATTCCTAAAGTTTTTATATCCTAATTTCCACAAATAACTAATCCATCCTTTGATACCAACTAATGCATCATGTCTTTTTATAACATAAACTTTCATTTCATTACACGGAACTGAGGATCTTTAAGGGTTAGTGTCTTGGAAACCAGGAACATAATACATGAAAACAACATAAAGCATTATTCTTAAACACTTGAAGGATTCTCCTTATGTTCATCCTTGGTTCATTACTGCATCTCATAACCTGGGACATACATCAAAAGAACGGGTGAGCAGAAGGCCCAGTAAGGGAAACAAGAGAATCATTTTACATGTGAACTTGATATACTTCAATAAGGACATGAAAAGAACTTTAAGGCATGAGAAAAAAATCATGAGATACATCACAATAAAAATAACATTTTTCATAACTTGAAGATGTAGCTGCAACATTTAATATTGAAAATAATTTCATTTCACCAAGGTCCATCACCGAGGTGTCATAAAAAATTACCAAGGTTATTCACCAAGGTATCAGTCTAAAAAGTCATCTCTAGAGATTAAGTCTTTACCCAATGCATTGGAGCACTATCTGGGTGCACCCTTGAAATGTATTTATTATCATGTGAGTCACATATATCATCATCAATAATTTCATAAAAAACCCATATGGCATAAAATAAATGGGTTTCATTTCATAATCATAACGTTTAAAAAACTTCTTTAAAGACATGATCTTTATGTCACTTTAAGCCCACGGAAAGGGAAAGCGGGTTTCAGGTATGTAAATCACATAATTTAAAATAGGCCATTTTGATATATATGTGAATAACCCTATATAAATAAGAGCATTGAGTATTCACTTAATAACATAAAATAATTTTGAGAAAAAGAGAGAGGCATTTTGAGACGAAAATTCTGCAGCATAACGGCTACGTTACAGGGTTTTAGAAAATGTTGAAAAGAGAGGGGACATGGGTCACCCACTCATAAATGATCTATAAAAATAGTATAGGGACAGAATATGAAGGATATGAATCATGGAAACTAAATTTGGAGGACATAGCAGTTGAAATTAAAAACATGGAAGTAAGATAAAAATAAGATTTCTCTTATGAAAATTCGGCAGCCTAACGGTGTCACTTACACTTCAATAAAAATAAAATGACGAGATAAAATAGGGTATATCACAACATGATCATAAAAGATCAGCATGATAGGTATAGAGATCATACACCAACATAAAAAAAGAACATTAAAGATTTGACATGAAAATAGAACTTGAAAATGGGAAGGGTGAAAGAATTCCTTATAAATTCGGCAGCCTAAAGGCATCACTAAACTTTCATAAAAAGAAATGATGAGAGTAAGAGGGGATCTCCCATCATATTAAAATGAAAAGGGAATTAATAGGAATAAAAAATAAAATCCTCTCACATAAGAACATGGAGCATAAAGGGAATGACATAAAAGAGATTACATGAAAAGAAAGAGAGAGGTCAGATCCCTTACCTTAAAATGTAACTCTTAAAACACAATGGTTTGGACCTTGAGGGCTTGGGGGCACCTTGGGAGGACTCTTTGAAAGGTAAGGAGTCCAGAAAATCGTTGTGGGAGAGTTGGGAGTGAAAAATAAAGGAGTAAAGGGTGGGTATTTATAGGGAAAATGAGGGGATAAGGCCTTAATGGCCAAGGGACACCTCACAAGTGCTTTTCTCAAAAAATGTGCTCTCCCATGGAATTTACCATGGAGTTAGGCCACATGGGGCCCCCAAAACAATAATTCATCACCCTTGGACGGCCAACCCTTAAAATATCTCACGAAATCATCATGACACAGTTATGATGTCATTAAACATACCGAAACACTAAAACTGTATTTTTACTATTCACAGAAAAATTCATCTTTCTCAAAAAAATCCCAAAATTTCATGTTTACAAAATATCGATGCTCTAATTAAATTTATGGACTCCATTTTATAAAAATAATTTTCTAAATATTTTTAATTTATTTTTTAAATAAAAGTACTATTCATCGAGAATACATTTTTTTCAGAAAAATCCCCAAAAATTATCATAACATAATATCGTTGCTCTGAGTTCAAAAATAAAGATATTTTAATAAAAACAATTTTCTAATTATTTTTAATTAAATTTTTAATTAAAAAACACTATTCACCTAAAAAAACTAATACTTGACTAATAATTTATGAAACCGTTATTTACCCATTTTATTGAATCAAATTACTTAATCTAGGTGTATAAATTATATTAAAACTTTCTTTGAGTGAAATTACTAATCTATTCGGTCACATTACTAATCCTAAGCGTAAAATCACTATTCATAATTTAATATTAATCAAAAATTTAGTTGATCTTATTAGACTCCAAATTCATTACTGAACACTTTTGTAGAAGAATATTTTTTAAAAATCATTACACATCATTAATTATTTAGGGTTCACATAAATATTTTAAAATATCTTTTTTTTCAAAATTCATCAACAAAAGACATCCTAAAATTATCCAGACATTTGAAATTTCACAAACATCACTAAAGGAAGAAATCTCAATTCATTCATCCCAAAGGATTACACAAAGAATATAGGGTCACGTTACATAGACCCATATAACACCGGCATATGACCTAAGATTAAGGTGTGCTATGGTGAGAGAATCTGAGGGAGGCTCAGATGACATTGCCCTAGTAGTAATCTCTTCTAACGTTAACTTCTCCCGTAGGTGTTTTTGTT
The DNA here is from genome assembly GCA_963277665.1 of Viscum album. NCBI lineage: Eukaryota > Viridiplantae > Streptophyta > Magnoliopsida > Santalales > Viscaceae > Viscum > Viscum album. The sequence continues at coordinate 1,851,179,018 of OY728150.1, forward strand.
CAAGATTGACACGCTGGAGTTCAAGATGGGCTTGGTCCAAAGCGAAGCCCAAAGATGCCACCTCCTTCCCAATCTATGATAAGTGGGCCTCATAAGGTTCGAGTCTACTGGATGAAGCCATCGACTCCTCTTTCTGGATTAACCATTAACATCTCTATTAAATCGTGAAGAGTATGTTAATATACTATTTAAAAAGTTTGGGTCGTTACAATGATACCTGGGTTATTATGAGGATCTCCAATGACGGGGTTTTAAGGTGTCAGTTCATGATATAGGTGGAGTGATTCATGGATTCCAAATAACTAATAGCAATGATGGTATTTGGTTCATAAATTAATAATGAACGAAATGATTTATATGATGTGTCTACAAAGACAAAACACAACCTTGTATTACTTAAATGCCTTATAATTTATAGATGAATTTTTTAATATTATTATAATCACATATTTTTAAGGGGTATGTTGGGATTCGTTCGATGTCTTCATAAATACATTATAAATTAAAATGATTACATAAAATGGTTATCAAAATTATAACTCCAAACATATAGGATGTTTACATGCAGTAAATTATTTACATATACCAGTAATGCCAAAATATATGTTTGTTATATCTTTACTAATAGGGTGGCACTAGACCATATGTGACTACCTACAATGACTTAGACTCACAACATTTTTGGGCTGCTGATGGTACCCAAACCGACTATATTACCATAGGTATGTATAAGGGCTGGCACACTACTATATGTTCTTGATTGCTGCTTATGTATAAGGGAGAACATGAGCAAGCTATGTATCCTGATGCACGGTGGGATATTTTTTTCATTTTTTTAATTTTGATAAATTTATTGTACACCTTCAATGTATACATGTTTTGGATGCTCTAATAAAGTCATTTGACTTGGGTTATCATCATCATTGTACATCAGGTTCCTTTCTATATTGTTAAATTTTATACTGATTTTCTATTATCTAGTGGTTATTAATGATTCTTCTACTTATCTTATATTTTATTTCAACTAATATCCATTATTATTAAGAGGGCATAATCTATCAACGACACATATAGTCCCTAGGTGCTAGTATGTAGCCTCCAATGTGTGGGGAGATGTTCTTGAGACCAAGTGGCCAAACAAGATCAGGGCACCTTTCGGTGAAATCTGAGTCCAGGATGTTACAAATAATTTATTATTTAAAAAATGTAATGAAATAATAATTAGAAAACATGGATATTGAGTAAATTGATAATTCGACGAAAGAGATAAATAATGTCAATTTCAGTTACATATGTTTTTCTAGACTATTGAGTACATAAATTGATGATAGTGAATGGAAAACATGTACTTTATTAATAAATATAGTCTATGGAAATTATATAGTTTCTTGAAAGTTATATAATATAATATCATTAAAAAAATATTCACAATCTATCTCAATAAATAATGTTATTTTAACATAAAACCCTCAACACTTTAGTAAAATCTGAATTACAACACCTAAGAAAGAAAACATATATTTGGATTTTAAAATCCACATAAGTATTAATATATTCTTAATTTTAAGGTATTAATTGTATGGATATATAACACATAAAACATAAAATTTTTTAATAAGTCATGTTTATTAGAGAAATCAATGTGATATCAATATCTTTTACCTCCATTCAGACATCATTTTTACATGTTCAATACAACTTTATAAAAAATATAGATTTATTATCAATCTTTCTATAAAAAGTCCAAAAAAATATCCTACTATATATTTTTTACTTATATTCTTATATCACATGAATATTAATAATTCATTTTTCAAATCACTATTCATGGAGATATCCACTTTATTTTTCATGTATGTTTCAGTTCAGTAGTTTTGGTACATGTACAATATTCATATTTCCATAATCTATAGAATATTAAACTTGGTTTGATATAATATATATTCCTTATATATATATATATATATATTCATCCATAACTCATGATATTGAAAAATCAAATACACAATTCTAAGAGATGGTAAGTCCTTGGTACACAGGAACACTGTTTTCATTTCTCACCTGATGGAACAAATGAAATAAAAACATTATGTAAATTTTTTATTATAACTATTATTACATATATATCAGAAAGATATTTTTTCTATACTTATTAAAATCCAATTGAAACATAAATTAATAACGAATCACATTACTTCGTAGAGGTGGTTGTCCACAGGTACACACACGCGACATTATTTTTTTCCCGCAGATTGGACAATATAAAGGTTGATGTTATATTATAATCCCATAAGTACAATTATTTTATAAGTATAATATAATCTTGAAATTCATCACAATAACCATCTAATAAATATGGTAGTGTATACCGAATTTTACCTTAGTAAACGGGTAAATTTTGTAATTTATGTAAAAAAATAAAATTATAAGGACTATAAAATGAGTATAATCCAGGTCAAAATTTTATTGGATGAACAAACATCTACCCTTACCACATAATAATCGAAATTATTTCATTTTATGGACACTTCCCCCTGAAAATGAAATATATATATTAAAACCAAAGAAAGACACAAAATGTCACTTTCATTGCCTATAATATCCATTATTTGTCTAGAAGGAAGAAACATCACATTATGAATGAATAAAAATTAAAAATATTACATTTAGGAACATATTTTCATGATAAAAAATTATTTTTTACCCTTTAGAAAACATAGATTATATTATGATACTTTTTTAATGAGGGTTTAAAGATTTCACATTCATGTTTTAAATAATATATGATTTCTAAAATATGGATATATAGATGAAAATTAGACTATAAATAGTCATAGGAAGTATCATAAATTTATATTCATCAAATAATTTGTTTTTATTTTTAGGGAAAAAATAATTACCTTAATAGCTTTTACATCGATGCTAGAAAAATTATTTAATTGACGAATAAATTTATGTAATGATTTCAGAAAGATTAAAATAAATAATATTACATAATTAATTTATCCAATGATTTTTTAGTCTAAATTCACCGCTTAGTAATATTTTTTTGGTGTTATATTTTTTATCTACATATTTTGAAATTTCTAATAATTGAATGTGTTGAAATTGACACTATGGATATTTTATCAAAATAATGTTATATTAAATTATTTATAAATCATAAAACATTTTTTAAAATAAAAAATAATTATAATATGGTATAAAAGGTTTTATATTGTTCATTTATGGTATAATTATAATCAAATAAGTAAAATTTTCGAACATTTAATATTAAAATTGTAGTTACCTTAGTTTAAACTAAAATAGTTTAACTAAGGGTTAATCAAAATTATAGGGTTTATAGTAATACAAATAAATTTAAAAAATATATTTTATGACTACATTAAAACCTAATGTCATCACATATTATAAAACATTTATTTTTTACGGTATTTGTATAAATATTGAAATTATTATAAAATAATATTTTAAGAATTTCCAAAAGTGCCCCTCACTTCATTTTTAAAAGGGAACATCATCCATCACTTCATCACATCCCACTTATCCTTAAAAACATGTCCACACCCTAACCATTTACGTTATATGAATCCGTAGTTAAATTTAAGGGGTTCTGGTCTTCTCAAAATACCAACTCTATTGTCCCTAAGAGGCGATCTAAAGGGAGATCATCGAAGAAGAGGTAATCACCTTACAGTATCTTTCCAGATTGTATCATCTTCTACTTACTACTCATGAGTTGATTATATTTTAAATTAATAACTAAATTACGAACTATATTTTGAGGTGTCATTATAATTATTGAAAAAACAAATTCCTCCTTTTATCCATCCTATGAATAATAAAGGTACCACACATGCGTACATACACCCTACAATCTCCACATTGTGGTGTAATCCTTTTTCAAAAAAAATTTATTTGAATGGGTATAATGATGAAAATAATAAATATATATATAATAATTATAAAATTTAATTTATTCTAGAAGTTAATATATACTATCCACTTTCATAATCCTTTACTACTAATCGAAGGATTTCATCGCTCGAGCCTATATACAGCCTTCCTTTTCCAAAACGCAATGTTATTTATTCTCTATGATCACCATTAAATAATATTAAATATTTACATATAAAAAATATATGATATATATTACCATAACATAATTATGAAAAATAAATAAATATATCCCATTCAAAAGAATTGGGATTATTTATGACATAACAATGACAAATAAATGAAGCTGTTATCTTTGGAAAGAAGGGTAATAATGATGTTATTATAAGAGTGATAATATAATGATATATAATATCATAATTATAAAAATGGTGGTGAAATAATATAATAACATTATTTACATCATTATACAGAAGGTTCACATAATTTTTTATAGAAATCAGACCTATGGAAAAGGATTTATGTCCCTATTTGTTTTTTTTGTGATACACATTCCTTATACACTACTTATTTCTTCTACATCGTGTATATAATTGCTATGTATGAATTTAATGAGAATTATTTTGAATTATTTTTTATTTATATATCCATAAAATTTAATTTATTTCATGTCGAATATGATTTTAATGATTATAAATTGGTAAGGGTAAAATTCATAATCCAATTATTATCCAAGATTGTTTATAAATAAGTATTTACTAATGTATATTTCTATTAGATGACCCCATTTATTAAAAATTAATTCAAAAATATCCATTCTATTATAATATAATAGTTTAAATTCATTTTTATCTGGTTATAAATATTAAAAAAATTATTTAAAAGGATATTATTTTATACGAGGTAATTTTTTGGCGTTCTGGAAAAATTACTAGAAGAATGTTTTTTATCTTATAAGAAATGAAATTGTTTTTTTACTTTCATGATCCCTTAATTACTCAAACATTAAAAAATATATTAAAAGGTTTGTTTTAAATAAAATTTATTATTTTAAGATTTCTTTTAATTTTATGAAATGAAAACAATTTCAAAGAAGAAATAATATTTTCCTTCAGAATTTTTTTCATGTGAAATCTCTAAATTATTTTCCATCAATGATAAAATTATTTGACTTTACTTTTGTTTTACTGGTTATATGATTAAATTTTATCATTTTAAGTGTTTAATGAATTTATTAAGATTTTTTATGAAATGAAATTTATAAAACACGTCTCTTTTTCGTAGGATTTTTTGTGATTGATTGATATTTATGAAACACATTTCACATCATCAGTTCTGCTATGATGATTTATTTAGGTTATTGTTGAATATGTATTTATGGAATTAATTATGTTATGGGTGTGACCTACTTCAACACCCAAAGCTTCCACGATACGCTTCTCTTTGAATAATACAATAGTGTGTATTGTACGCAACTTCGAGTTCTAACTCACACCACAACCAATCAAACTAGCCATTATGAATAGTAATACCCACTTTTTGAACTTTTATAAATATTATCTTTTAAAATGGACTTCATTTTTGGATTTGGAATATCGAGATTAGGTTAGGGTGAATTTTTGGTATTTTTCTGAAAACATTCAAATTTTGATGAATAGTTGAAAAACACTGAGTAATAGTTTAAAACTGAAATTTTATTTAAATAAATATTTTATTTAAATTTATTTAAGGTCAAAATAGATATATAATACCTATAAAAGTTCAATTTAATTCATTGGAGTTAGTTTAGAATAATTTAGATATATAAAAACTTTATGGAACTTTTCACCGTCTATTACCCACCTCCTAGGAGTTTTTGGAAATTCACATAAAACGTAATTTTATGGCTTCTGTGAGTGGAATTTCGAAACTATGAGAGACATGGTTAAGATCAAGGAGTAAAATGTTGTTCAATAAGATAAAAATAATTTTTTTGTGAATAGTAACTTTTTACTTTTATTTACCACGATTAAAAGTAAATAGGGTAATTAATGGTAAAAATGATATTAATATTACCCTAACATAGGTCCTAATTCTATTGGAAAAGTCTATCTCGACAAAAAACACCCTTAGGAATAAAATATTATTATTTAGGTCCACTTGGATTAGATTAGGACATTTATTATTATTTAATTCAAAGAAGAGTTAAAAGAGATAAAATCAATGTTTAATAAATAAAAATTTTAATACAGGATTATACATAAGATAAATTTGATTATAAATATTCATTATAAATATAATAATATTTCCTACATAATGGTATTTTATTTATTATTTTTAGACATTAAATAATTTAATTTATTTATGACACAATTCTGATGTAGTAATTACCATATTAGTGAAATATTACATTAATTGATGTTATAAATACCGAAATAAATATAATTTCTGACTTTTAATGTATTACAGGAATTTAATAGCTTAATACGACATGTTATTATCAATTTAAATATGTGTTTTCGATGTAATAATTCTGTTATGATTTTCACAAAAATAAAATACCAAATAGTGTCAAAATTTACATAAAAGCGTTTTTAAGACAAATATTATATTATTAATTGATATTAAATTCCTAAAAATCTATGGTTCGGCCAAAGGACTTATATCATGATATATGTATCATTAATGAACCACTTTGGGGTCTCTTGGATGAATATTGTAAGTGAATTAACTATATATTATAAAAATATAAAGTGACATGGTAAATGAAAAACTAATTAACTAAGAGTTAAAACTAAAAGATAAGGTTAATATACTAACCCAAAACTATCTAAAACCTATTGGATGAGTGGTTTTTGACCAATCCCCACCTTAAAATTTAAATAGTATACTTTGGAGCCATTAGAAACCGAATATGAATTTATTATAAAATAATATTTCTAGCTTTTCCAAAGGTTCCCCTCACCCCTCTTATAAAAGGGCACGTTCCCTTCCCTCTAATTTACACCTTCAAAGCCTTTTGGATTGGAGAAACCCTGGAAAAATATCCCCCCAACTTCCCTCAATTCAACCTAGAGGCCTTAGTATGATCATAAAGCCAACCTATGGATCCCTTTTGATCAAATCAAACGGAAGAACCTGAAGAAGAGGAAATGATTTCACCGCCCCCTTTCAAGTTTCTTTCTTTTTCAACTTCTTCGTTCCTTGTTATTTCTATTCTAAAATAATAACTCTAGTATATTCTATATACTGTGATGTTATTATAAATATGGAATAACAAAATTCATTATTTTATCCATCCCTTGAATGATATGTCACCATATGTGTGTACGTACAACCTACCGTCTACACGTCGTGGTGTAATTGTTATTCAATATATTATTATTTAGATGGGTATAATAATGAAATATAATTCCTGTAAATAATAAATATAACATGATAATGATTCCTTTTATATGATATACCATCAAATTATATATTATTTTAATATCAAAAGAATGATATTGTCTCTCGTGCGTACGTACGAACTACCGTCTCCACGAATGTGATGGGTTTAATTCGCCATCTTATCCATTCAAGAATAAATTTCATTTGATGATTAAAAATAATTTTTAGAGACATGATATCATTATGTATATGAATAATATACATCTCATCCATAACTAATATGGCTCACAAAACAAAGAATATAATGGAAAATGAATCTGTTAACAGCCAAAACGATGATAATACTAAGATATTATTAACAAATCAATGTTAAATGATCTTATATGATATCATATTAATGTATATGATTCTTTTATAATTTAATAACAATTATTTCACCATTATACAAGAAGGTTCACTTACCCTCAATTAATTAAAAGTACAAAGTAAGGGTTTATTTCACAATCTCTTCATTATCCGAGGTTGTTTATACGTAATAATCTATTGGGACCTCTTTATCATCCACATCCATGTTTATTAAAAAATGCATTTCAATTCATTCTTACTATTTTAGAGACTATGGGTTAAAGTCATTTATACGTTTTTTGACTTTTTATAATAATTTTATAAAGTAATCATTCTGTCGTTTTCCAAACAAGGTCATTTTTTACCATTTCGATAGAATTTAGGTAAGAATGTCATTTTTTTAACTTATACGGTGCGTGTGGCTATTTTCCACCATTATAAAATCTTTGAAACTTACCTTACAAGATTATAAGAATATTTTCAAAGTAAATGTTTTATGTTATAATTATGTGACTTTTAATTGATTTTAAAAAAAAGATATATTGTCTCAAATAGTTTTGATTTCATCTATGTCAACATCCTTTGATGGATTCTAAGCTTATTTGAAGTTAATTTATTATGATAAAAAACTTCCATATTTTATTGGAGGTTTTTGTGATATGGTTGACTGTGGATGTGTTATTATTATACCATTTATGGTTTATGTAGAAAGTATTGACATTTTGTATGCAATTTTTAACATGAATATCTATGTTATGTTTAAACTTGATCATATGATGAATGAATTGGACTTAATAAGTGACGGATGGAGCCCGATATAGCTCTTTGATGCATCGGTAGGTCTCATGAGACAAACTAGTGTCTTCGAACAAGGGCTTGAAAAATATTATTTTCATTCTTGGCACAAGGCCTTGACTATGTGGTTATGATAGTCTGGCATTATGCATTCCATCATTATGAAAGTTGTTAATGATATTGCATGTGATTATTCCACTAGTATAATATCCATGTGAATAAGTAAATCGAATAATTTCATTTTTTTTCTTCCATATTATGATAAATTTCATGTTTAAGATGATTTTGTTTTAGTTATACATTTCCTTAAATGTTTGTGCTTATTTATGAAAGTTTCCGCTATATTGTTATCCTTACTGATCATTTGAGCTCACCCCTTTCTATGTTTTTTTTCCCTGGATGTGAAGAAGTATTTTATGAATGACCTTCAGGGATAGTATGAGGGGATATGAGTGTGGATTATGAATACTATGTTGTTGTAGTTTTCATTTTATTATGTATTGGAAACTTTATGAATGTTTCCACTGTTTTTGAGGCTACTAAACTAATCGGTCTTTCAAGATTTGATCTTTTGTGATCATTCCAATGATACGTAATAATGCACCGACTATGGGTAATTAGGTTCGGGGCATTATAGTTGGTATTAGAGGATGTTTAGTACAGTCCATGGAAGCTTGATTTAGATAATATCTGATTAGTGCACATAAACCTAAGATAGACTTTGAGGATTAGTATAGAATAACGTCCTAGAATTTTGGTATAGTAGTCATTTTAGTAGTTTTATGAGAAATACATCCCTTTCTGGATACGAGCAGGTAGAGGAAGCTCTGGAACAGATGTACCTAGGGGTAAAACCTGAAAACACAGCTTTGAGCTAGACTCGAACGGGAACTGGTGCACAACAACGAGCGTTGCTACACTCATGGATAAGACACACCTAGGGGATATGCTTAGGATAATTATCATTTTCCTTAAAAACCATTATGATGGGTTTATGAGTATATACTTATTCAATGATAACATTTTTATGATTATGCATTATATCCATAAATAGTTCAATTTATGATAAGTGTTTTACAAGTATGGAATTATGTTTTTTGATTTATAAACTGATCAAGTTTATGCCATTGTTTAGAAATGGAGCCAAGTGGAAGAAATGGAAACTGTATCAATGCACGCACTCCATGTAGGGATTGACCTCATGCTTAAGATAGTTATAGTGGATCTGGTGATGAAACTGGTGGTGATCGGCTAATCACCATACTGGGACAACTCACTCAGGTTATGAATAATAACATTACCCGTATGGAGCACCCTGATACGCAGCATGGAGGATCTATGTTAGATTGTTTCATGAGGAAAAAACCACCAATATTCAATGGGAGTTCAAATCCATTAGTAGCTGAGCAATGGATAAGTTCCTTAGAGAAAATATTTCAGGCTTTGTGGAGTAGTGAAAGGGAAAAGGTTATCATGGCAGTTTATTGCCTCACTGGAGATGCTAATCAATGGTGGTCATTGATACAAAACATAAAGGAAGATGATGAAGTATCAAATATGGAATGGAGGGAGTTCAAAGAAATTTTCTTAGAAAAATACTTTCCTCGTGACCATTGACCAGATATGGAAAGGCAATTTCTGAGTATGAGACAAAAGGTGGATAAGAATGTCATAATGTATAAGGACAACTTTACAGGCCTAGAAAGGTATACTGAAGATTATATAAGTTACCCAATAAGTAAGGTTGATCGTTTCTTTGATGGGTTAAAAGGGTTTCTCTATAGGGCATTAGTCTCACAAAACTTCTCATTGTACGAAGATATTGTCTGATGTGCTATCAAGAAAGAAATGGAAATATATAAGTATTATGACTTTAAAGAAAATCAGGAGAAGAAGAGATCTGCCGATCACTCTGGGAATGGAAATAAGGGGAATAAGGGAAAAGTTGAAAATCCATCCAGCATAAAATGTGGGAAGAAACTCTCTTGTACTTACTTAAATGGAATGGGTGTCTCTTACAAGGGTGGTGAAAAAGGCCACCATGATCGTGATTACAAGGGGAAGAAGGAAGCTACTGATTTCCAATGCTACAATTTCAGGGTGATGGGACATTATGCAAATGAATGTCCTAAGCATCAGGGGAACTTACCTCAGAAAAGGGCAAGGGATCAAGGACAAGCATATTCTATCGCTGTTACTAAGGTAGAAGCTCTGAAATATGTGGTGGCAGGTAATTTAATGGTTTCCTTAAGTTTAGAAAATGCATTATTTGATTCTGGATCTTCCCATTGTTTCATATCTTCACAGTTTTCTAAGAAAATTACTTATTTCCAATTTTATTTAACAAGGGAGTTGTCAGTTAAAACTCCTAAGGGAAGTATAATTGCAACAATGTTTTGTGAATCAGTCCCCATTAGAGCACATAAATGTTCTTTATCCGCTGATCTCATCGTCATACCTATGATTGAATTTGATATAATCCTCAGTATGGATTGTCTTTAGGACCATGATGAAAAAATTTATTTGATGAAGAAAGAGGTTACTATTTTTGATTATGATGATAAGGAACACCTTATCTTTGGAGCAGAATCATCACCACATAATTCTTACCTAGATCCACCCACAGTAGCTCAACTAAATTCAATTATTGGGGAGGAAGTGATTGAAATTACTGTGGGTGAGGAAAGGAATGTTCAAATAGAGGATTTACCTACTGTGAAAAAATATGTAGTTGTGTTTCCAGAGATTTACCAGGACATCCTCTAGAACGAGAAGTTGAGTTTGGCTTGGATTTAATTCCTGGATAAAGGCCAATATCGATGACCCCTTATAGAATGGCCACTGTGGAATTAGTTGAACTATTTAAACAACTATAGGAATTGAGTAATAAATGATTTATTCACCATAGTGTTTCTCTATGGGGAGCCATTGTTCTCTTTGTTAAAATGAAAGACGGATATATGAGGTTATTTATCGACTACATGGAGATCAATGCTATAACAATAAATAACAAGTATCCCCTACCTCGTATTGATGACCTATTTGATCAACTGCATGGAGCACAATACATTTCAAAGATTGAACTTCGATCTGGATATCATCAGTTGTGTGTGAAGAAAGAAGACATTCTGAAGACAGCTTTTTGAACCAGGTACGGGCATTACGAGTTTACAGTAATGCCTTTTGGATTGACTAATGCACCCTATGTATTCATGGATCTAATGAATAAATTTCTCAATGAATATCTAGATGAATTTGTGGTGGTATTTGTTTATGATATCTTGGTATACTCCAAAAGCTGCGAAGATAATGAAAATCACTTGCACATTATCTTGAAGACTCTGAGAAGACATGAATTATATGAGAAGTTTAACAAATGTGAATTCTGGAATCAGGAGATTTTTTTTAATGGCCATATTGTCTCTAAAGATAGAATCTATTTGGATCCTTCTAAGACCAAGGAAATCCAATAATGGCATTCACCAATGAGTATAACTGAGGTACGCAGTTTTATTGGTTTAGCAGGTTATTATCGACGTTTCGTCCAGAATTTTGCCCGATTGGCTAACCCATTAACGAAGGTCACACGTAAAGGGGTTAAATTTGTTTGGAAAAAAGAGTGTGAATAATGTTTTGGATAACTGAAGAGAAGATTATTCAATTCTCCTATATTTACTCTACCATTGGGGAATGATGGGTTTGTTATTTATAGTGATGCATCGAAGAAAGGACTTGGTTGTGTCCTTATACAGAATGATAGGGTCATTGCCTATGCATCACGATAGTTGAAAATTAATGAGAAAAACTATCCTTATCGTGATCTTGAGTTCGCAGCTGTGATCTTTTCTTTGAAGATATGGAGACACTACCTCTATGGTGAAAAATGTGATATTTATACCGATCACAAGAGTTTCAATTATATTTTCTCACAAAAAGAACTCAACATGAGGCGAAGGAGATGGCTTGAATTACTCAAGGATTATGATTTCACGATACACTACCACCCGAGGAAGGCAAATAAGGTGGAAGATTCTTTGAGAAGAAAAGATCCTGTAGTTTTGAACAATATGAGAATTGAAATGGATCAAATTTTCATGGATCTAGTGATGATGGACATGGGAATAACCATGGAAGGTGAAACATCAATGATTTTTCAAATGGTTTCCAAACCATATTTACTAGAAAGGATTAAGAGTTCTCAGAAAAATGATGAAGAATTTCAATAGAAGATTAAAGCTGTGAATGATGGGAGATTGAGAGACTTTTTGTATGAAGAAGGAATATTAAAATTTGGGAAGAGACTTTGTGTTCCCGATATACCTGATCTAAAAAGGGAATTTTTAGATGATGCTCATAGCTCCAATTTCCCTATACACCCTGGGAGCACCAAAATGTATACAGATTCAAAGGAACACTTTTGGTGGGAAAACATGAAGAGGGATATTGCTGATTTTGGGTCAAGATGTATGATTTTTCAACAAGTGAAAGCTGGAAGGCAATAGCCTGGAGGAGTCCTGAAACCTCTTCCCATACCGGAGTAGAAATGGGACAATATTACGATGGAATTTGTCATGGGGCTACCAAAGACTCCTAGAAGGAACGATGCAACATGGATTATTGATGATCACGTTACCAACTCAGCACATTGTTTTGCTATAAGAGAAAATTTACCACTGGAATTTCTATAAAAACTATATATTAATGAAGTTGTGATACTTCCTGGAGTACCCCTATCGATTGATTTTTATCTTGATCCCCATTTTACATTAAGATTCAGGAAGAGTCTTTAGAAGGGCTTGGATACTGAACTTCATTTGAGCACTGCCTACCACCCTCAAATAGATAAACAATCAGAATAGACTATTCAAACCTTAGAAGACATGTTGAGATCTTGATCAATTGACATTCGGGGTACGTGGGATCAATATTTACCTCCGGTAGAATTTACCTATAACAATAGATTCTATTTGAGTATTCAGATGCCACCATATGAAGCATTATATTGAAAGATATGTTGCACACCAACCTCTTGTGATGACGTTGGTGAAAGAATACTTGTAGGCCCAAAACTGGTGGAGCAAACAATGTAAAAGGTAAAGCTAATCTAAAACCACATCAAAGTAGCTCAATGTAGGTAGAAGAGCTATGCCGATAACCGAAGGAAGGATTTGGAATTTCAGGTAGGAGATCATGTTTTCTTGATGGTATCTCCATGGAAGGGATTTATACGTTTCGGTAAGAAGGGTAAATTGAGTCCCAGGTACATCGGACCTTTCAAAATTATAGAACAAATTGGTGATGTAGCTTACCGTTTGGCAATACCGCCAAGTCTCTCCAAAGTTCACGATGTGTTCCGCATATCACTGTTGAGGAAATACATGCATGACCCAACACATGTACTCACCTAAGAGTAATTAGAACTGGAACCCGACCTATCTTATTGCAAAGAGCCCATTAGGATTATTGATACGAGAGAACAAGTATTGGGAAACTAGACGACTCGTCTGGTAAAAGTTTTGTGGAGAAAACATAAAATGAAAGAAGCAATGTGGGAACCCAAAGAACATATGATGAAGAACGACCCGAGTCCTTTCATGCAGTAGTATTCTATAAATTTCTAGGACGAAGTTATTTGAAGGTGGGGAGAATGTAACACCCCAATCTTCCATGGTATAATTCTCTTTGAATAATATAGTAGCGTGTGTTGTACGCAACTTCGAGTTCTAACACACACCACGACCAATAAAACTAGCCATTATGAATAGAAATACCCAATTTTTGAACTTTTTTAAATTTTATCTTACAAAATGGACTTCATTTTTGGATTCCGAATATCGAAATTATATTAGGGAGAATTTTTGGTATTTTTCTGAAAACATTAAATTTTTGATGAATAGTCGGAAAACACTGAGTTATAGTTTAAAACCAATTTTTATTTAAATAATTATTTTATTTAAATTTAATTAAGGTCAAAATGGATACATAATACCTATATAAGTTCAATTTAATTAATTGGAGTTATTTTAGAATAATTTTAGATATATAAAAGTTTTATGGAACTTTTCACCATCTTTTACCCACCTCCTAGGAGAATTTGGAAATTCATATAAAACATAATATTACTGCTTCTATGAGTAGAATTTCTAAAATCCAAGAGATACTGTTAATATCAAGGAGTAAAATGTGGTTCAATAAGATAAAAATAATTTTTTATGAATAGTAACTTTTTTACTTTTTTTACCACGGTTAAACGTAAATAGGGTAATTAAGGGTAAAATGATATTAATATTACCCTAACACATGTCTTAATTATATTGGACAAATGTATCTCGACCAAAAACAACCATAGGAATAAAATATTATCATTTAGGTCATCTTGGATTAGATTAGGACATTTATTATTTTTTAATTCAAAGAAGAGTTAAAAGAGATAAAATCAATGTTTAATAAATAAAACATTTTTAATATAGAATTATACATAATATAAATTTGATTATAATTTTTTTATAAAGATAAAAATATTAACTACATAACTGTATTTTATTTATAATTCTTAGACATTAAATAATTTAATTTATTTTTGGCACAATGATGATGCAATAATTACCTTATTAGTGAAATATTATAATAATTGATATTATAAATTACCAAATAAATATAATTTGTGACTTTTAATGAATTCCAAGAATTTTATAGCTTTTTATGACATGTTAGTATTTCTTTAATTATTATTTTTGAAGTAATCATGCTGTTATAATTTTAACAAAAATCAAATACCAAATAGTGTCAAATTTAACATCAAAGAGTTTTTAAAACAAATATTATATTATTAATTGATATTAAATTCTTAAAAATCTAAAGATCGGCCAAAGGACTTAAATCATGATAGGTGCATCATTAATGGACCACTTGGGGGTCTCTTGTATGTATATAGTATGTTTATTAACTATATAATATAAAAATACAATGTTACATGGTAAATGTCAAACTAATTAACTAAGAGTTAAAACTAAAATATAAGGTTAATATAGTGACCCAAAACTATCTAAAAACTATTGGATGAGTGGTTTCCAACCCATCCTCACCTTAAAATTTAATTAATCCACTTTGGAGCCACTATAAACTGAATATGAATTTATTATAAAATATTCTTTATAGATTTTCCAAAGGTTCCCCTCACCCCTCTTATAAAAGGGCAATTTCCCTTACCTCTAATTTACTCCTTCAAAGCCTTTTGGCTCTGCCAACCCATGTCCAAATATCCTCCCAACATCCCTCACTTCAACCTATAGGCCTTAGTTTGATCATAAAGCCATCCTATGAATCCCTTTTGATCAAATCAAAAGAAATAACCCGAAGAAGAGGTAATGATTTCACAACCCTGTTTCAAGTTCCTTTCTTCTTCAACTTCTCTCTCCTTGTTATTTCCATTATAAAACAATAAATCCAGTATCTTTTATATACTATGATGTTATTATGAATATGGAACATCCAAATTCATTATTTTATCCATCACTAGAATGACTTGATACCATACATTCATACGTACGGCATACCGTCTCCGCATCGTGGTGTAATTTTCATTCAATATATTAGTATTTATATGGGTATAATAATGATGTATAATTCATTTAAATAATAAATATAAAATAATAATGATTCTGTATATATGATATACCATCCAATTATATATTATTTTAATATCAAAAAATGATATTGTCGCTCATACGTACGTACGGACTATCGTTTCCACGAACGCGATGAGATTCATTTCCCATCGTATCCATTCAAGAATAAATATCATTTGATGATTAAAAATAATTGTTATATACATGATATAATTCTGGATTTGAATAATATTCATCTCGTCCATAACAAATATGGCTCACATAACAAATAATATAATTGAAAATGAATCTGTTAACACCCGAAATGATGACAATACTAAGATATTATTAACAAATCAAGGATAAAAGATCATATATGATATCATAATAATGTTAATGATTCTTGTATAATTTAATAACAATTATTTCACCATTATATAGAAGTTTCACCTACCCTCAACCAAGTAAAAGTTAAAAGTAAGGGTTTATTTCACAATCTCTTCATTATCCGAGGATGTTTATAGGTAATTATCTACCAGGACCTCTTTATCATCAACATCCATGTTTATTTAAAATGTATTTAAAATATATCTTACAATTTTATAGACTATGGGTTAAAGTAATTTATACCCTTGTTTGAATTTTTATAATATGTTTATAAAGGAATCTTTCTGTCATTTTTTAAACAAGGTCCTTTTTAACCTTTTCGACAAAATTAAGGTAAGAATGTCTTTTTTTAACATATACGGTGGGTGAGGCTATTTTCCGCCATTATAAAATCGTCGAAGATTCCCTTAAAAGATTATAATTTTTTTTTCAAAGTAAATGTTTTATTTTATAATTATGAGAATTTTAAATGATTTCAAAATGAGAGATATTTCTCTGAAATAGTTTGGATTTCATCTATGTCAACATCCTTTGATGAATTTTAAGCTTATTTGAAGTTTATTTATTGTGATACAAAAATTTCATATTGTGTTGACGGTTTTGGTGATATGTCTTACTGTGGATGTTTTATTTTTATACCATTCATGGTTTATAGAGAATGTATTGACATTTCGTATGTTTGTTTTAATAGGAATATTTATGTTATGTTTAAACCTGATCAAATGAGGAATGAATTGGACTTAATAAGTGACTGGTGGAGCCCTCTAGAGCTCCTCAATGAATCAGTATGTCTCATTAGACAAACTACTGTCTTGGCATAAGGCCTTGACAAAATATTATTTGTAGTCTTGGCACAAGGCTAGGACTATGTGGTTATGATAGTCTAGCATTATGAATTCTATCATTATGAATGTGGTTATTGATATTGCATGTGATTATTCAACCAGTAGAATATACATGTGAATAATTAAATGGAATTATTTCATTTTATTTCTTCTATATTATGATGAATTTCAAGTTTAAAAGGCTTTTGTTTTAGTTATACATTGCATTAAATGTTTATGATTATTTATCAAAGTTTCTACTATATTGTTATCCTTACTCATCATTTGAGCTCACCCATTTCTATGTTTTATTTTTCCCAGGATGTGAAGAAGTATTTTATGAATGACCTATAGGGATAGTATGAGGGTATATGAGTCTAGACTATGGAGACTATGTTTTTGTAGTTTTTATTTTATGATGTAATTTAAACTTTAAGAATGTATCTAGTGTTTCCAAGGCTACAAAACTAACCGTTCTTTCGAGATTTGATCTTTTGTGATCATGCCAATGATACATAATAATTCACCGACTATTGGTAACTAGGGTCGGGGCGTTACACCTACCTATACCTCTAATTCACTGGTTAAATATTGATAACTCATGTGGAATATATGTTATGTGTGAAACTGATTTCATATTCCGAATTCTAAAAATGTACCTTTTTTCACATACATAATTTTATGAATGGACCAGATTTTCAGGTCCAAAATTATATGCAAGAGAATAATTTAATTTGTTTAACTTATTTAGTGATCCAGTAACTTTAAACATTGTTAAAAAGTTACTTTCTTGTGTGTATTTCAATATTTAATGTCTTGTGCTAATGTTATGATCTCACAGATTGTGTTATATATTTTCATTATGATTTATTCCTCATTAACTAATATGATTTATTTCAATACACATGATTTTGATATATGTTATACATGGTATGAGTTTAGAATTTTATTTTCATATTTTTTTCTTTCTTATGTTCATTTTTTGTTTCATATATTACTTATTTAAACTAATTGAGAATATGAGCACACCCATTACATATGTCTTACATTCACATGGATATAATGAATGGTTTTATTTAGGAATATTAATGGTAATATCATTATGGTATATTTTTAATATTTTTCACCAAATTAGAATAATTCGATTCATTATTCCAAAGGAAGTTAACTAATATGGTCATTGTGTGTGTACTTGTGAAATGTATGAAATGTTATACAAAAACGACGTAATGTCTATGAAAATAATGAATGGAAGATTATATTTGGTATTAGAGTGATGGTTTAGTCATCCTTTAGAAATTAACATTATACCAAACTTCTTTGAGATCCTAAGAGATATTTTATGTGAGATGACTAGGGATTCAACTAAGGATTATTCTATTTATAGGATACCATCTTATAATTTTGATAATATTCAGGATGAACCTTGGATTAATCCTAATGTGTCACATATTGAAATATTATTTATATTATACCTAGATTATATGGTTATAAAAATATGATTAGTGTAGCTCGCAATATGATTTACAGTTTTATTCAATGGATGGAACCCAAGGGAACAATGTTAATGAAGAATGAAATGAGAAATTAAATTATTTTCATCCAAAGAAAACAAATGTTGTTGGAGCTTGAATGGAAAAATAATATCACTATACCCACACAATCTATGAATAATGATGGACGTACAAATGAGAAGAAGAGGGAACAACATTCTGTTGAGTCCTTTATGAGGCAGTGTCCACCTATTTTCTATATGTCTTCTAATCCACATATTTCTGAACAATGGATAACTACCACTGAAAATATATTTTATATCCTTCAATGATCAGAACATGAAATAGTCATTTTGGATATTTATTATTTTTTTAGGTTAATCCAATTGGTGGTGGAATATTATTATGAAACTGTGGATGAACGATGAAATTGAATCTATATGATGGGAAGAGTTTAATGGTATATTTTCCAGTAAGTACATACCTCATACTCTACAAACAAATATAGAGAAGGAATTTCATGAGGTTGAGAAAAATAATTATTAATCTATTGGTAAATATAGAGCTAATTTTAATATAATTTCAAGGTATGCTTTTAAGATAATCCTCAGTCATGAAATTAAAATTGATCAATTATTTGGTGTCCTAAAACCATGTCTCCAAATGTCCATGTCCATAATGTACTTTAGAATCTATGAAGTATTTGTTCTGTGTGGAAGGAATGTGGAAATCAATTATGGTAACTATCATGTTTTTTGTGATACAAAAAAGAGGATGGAGCTTAATGGATTCTCTAGTGGTCATTAGAATGGAGGGAATAAAAAGATTCAACTTCTTACTTAAAATAAATATGGATTGGATCACTCAAGGGATTCAATGAAAGGAACAATGATATTATTCAATTATGGGAAGCATGCACATAGAGAAAAATAAATTCAAAGATTTTTAATGAGGCCAGTATATGAAATAAATGGAGATAAAGATAAAAAAAAATGGACCAATCACACATTGGTTCAATAATTTCCATGATATTGAACTCTATGAAATTCAATGCCCCAAATCAAGGTCTAATATAAATGATAACCCACAAAAACCACATAAATAAAAATAAAATGTGAAGTATCAAGTTATCAATATTGTGGATGTAGAGTATGATAACAAAGTGCTGAAAAGTTTAAATGTTTATGTATTGGAATTCATGAATAATATTATAGAAGTACTTTTATAGTATTGGCCTACTATAGGTTTCCCATAATGATTTAAGAACATATTCTGAATGGTAATGGTAATCGTGAACTGTTACTAACATAATGAAGATATATTTTAGAAAAATAAATGATTAAAGGAAAGATATCCCTTAATATTTTCATGATGTGAAGATAATTATATTTGGATAAAAATATATAATATATGAATTAGTAAATTGGTCCGTAATGATTTCAATGGAACTGATTATGTATTTTTTGCAAAGTGGATTATTTTATCATGGATGTAGCGTGTATTTTTTTGTAATTATATAATATATAGAAAAATGAGAATATTTAAATATGCATGCTTTTAATAAGGGTTTATGATTCGAGGTTATTACCATTTTTAAGATAATACATAATTAAGGTTTTCACATGTTTGGAATATGTCAACCATGTTATACCTTATAATATATGAGAGATAAATGTTAATATGATTTCTTTAACATCATAATTAACTTTTGGATATTCAGTTTTGGAAATTATTTTTATGTTATCCATTTATGGAATTTTTATGATACACATGATATGATTATTTTGATAATAATATATTATATCACCATATATATATTATCAAATTATTTATAACCATGCTTACCATTTATTTGGGATAAGGACTTCTAGTGTGACCTATAATTATATTTATGTATCTCATGATCTTATAATGCTTCAGTAATGATGAATTCAACTTAATTCCATGGTCTAAAAGATGATATGTAAATTGACCATGTCATAGAAATAGTTACGGTGGTCCCAAAATCATGCAACTATATCATCTCAAGAAAATTATTCAACAGTATGAAAAGGGTCTTGATATAAAATGGTATCCAATTGTCTTAATTATTGATTATATTAATGAACTCTTTAATGCTTATTAATTATTTGATTATTTGATTTTTAACATTCTATGGATCATACACTTTATTGTGATCCATGATATTTATTAATATCTATTATTTTTTACGCTTTTCCTCCATGACCAAATATTCACCTATGTTCTCCATTGTGGAAAAATAGTTATTAGTAAAATTGGGTAACCATTATGTTTCTATGATTTCATTTTAAAAAGGAGTTTTATTAGTTTTTATCATTTGGGTTCATATGAAATAACCTTTCATATATTAAATAGTTGTAAAACCAATTAATTTTGAAGGAAAAATTCATTTTAATTGGGGTGGAATGTAACACCTCATTATTTTTATAAAATTTACTTTCACAAAATTAATTTATTTGATAGATTACATTTCACAATACACAATGTTATAATTTTACTACATAAAACTCTGTTATAGCTTGTTTTACACACAAAACTGAGATTATAAGAAATATAATTTTTTAAATTTGTTAAAATATAAAATTACGTCGAATATGTTTGAGTTTCGAATATGAAAATGATTTACTTAATTATAAAATTATGGTTTATACATGAATAAATAATTCGTTGAACAATCAATTATAAATGAATGTTAAAAGTTTTTAAAATAAAACGAAAGTTTTTATGAAAAATTATTTTAATATACACAACTATGTTTTATACTAATTAATATTAAAATCACTCCTGCTAAATTATATTAATGATATATATATATATTATAAAATTTAATATTTAGCATTCATATTATTTGATTTCTAAACACAATATTACAGATAAAAGAAGTATTTTTCATATAAGAAATATTTTGTTTCCTTTTCATAGGGTGCATGTTTTAAATAACGTTTTCAACACTTTTATAAATTATATTTGAAATAATAATCTATTTATTTGAAGCCAGAATATCAGAATTTACATCTGTCGAATTTATGGATTTTTTTGTGGTGGTGGGGGGGGGGGGGGTTCATGTTTCGATGAATAGATAAACTACAAATTTTTTTTGAGAACTCTATATTCTCTTAAAGACTTTATAATATATAATTATGTCATGTTTTTTAAATTTTTAAATAGTTAAATATTATTTAACATAATCCAATTATGGTTTTAAAAAAATTATTTTATAGCAGAATTTATTATAAAAATATTATATCTATTAAAAAGAATCATTACAAAAAAACTAATTTTCATCTTATTTTACCAGTATAATTTAAATTTAAATTATGAAACATATATGTTTTATATTTTGAGAAAACTAATACAGAATTTAGATTCTGAATGTCCAAAATATGTAAATATATCTCTTTTATTGTTGGAAAATATGTATAGTAGCTATTGTAAATTTTATAACAACTGTAAAAGGTAAAATTTGATAATTTATGATAAAAATAAAATTATAAAGACTACAAAGAGACTCTAACACATGGAAAAAATTTATTTGATAATGACACATTGACCCTTAACACATAATGATTGATATTAAGTCACCAAATGGATTAATGCTTATGAAAATGACTTATATAATATTTATTTTAATAAAAATAAAAAATTGTGACTTGTCATTTCGTTAATATACTGAATGTGTCTAGAAATCAAAAATTTATATTATAAAATAGTATATATGAGAGATTTTAACTAATGGAACATATTTTCATGATTAAAAGTTAATTTTTACATTTTGTAATACTTTGATTAAATAATGATATTTTATTTAATAATAATTTATAGATTTCACTGTAATGTTTTAATAATATATCATTTTTAATATATGTTTACAAAGATTTAATTAATACTCTAAATATTGATTTGAAATCTCATAAATTTTTTCCTCATAGAAATTTAATAATAATTTAAGGGAAAAATTAATTATCTTAATGGATTTAAAAAAGCTGATGTAGTAATTATCTAATTAATGAATGAGTCAAATTAATGATATTAAAAATATTATAATAAACATCATTTTAGTTATTTAATGTAGCCAATTACTTTTATATACAACCTTAAACCGTTGGGTATATGAAAAAATATAATTTTCTATTAGCTATTATATCATGATATTTAAAAATATCTAATAATTGAATTGTGTCCAAATTGAAGCACTTGATATCTTAAAAAAACAAAGGTTTTTTTAATTATTTATAAATCATAAATAATTTTATAAAAATCCAAATAAATATATAATGGCATGAAATGTTATAAAATTTTCATTTATTGTCTAATATACCTCAAATAAGTAGTATTTACAATCTTTTAATTTTAAAATTATAGTTACCTAAGTTAAAATTAAAATAGGTTAACATGGATAAAAGGTGTAATATTATTTTCATCGCCACTATATTTGTATTGTTATAATTACAGCGATAGAATATATATATATAATTATAACTAGTTGTTTATTCTGTAACAAAATATATAGCATCCACTTTCTTACTCTTTTACAATTAATGGGATGATATAATCCTCTTGTGTATGTACGACCAAACATCTCCAATCACAATGTGATTTTTTTCCATGGTCACCATTAAAGAATATAAATATAAATATATACAATATATAAATTTGTTATATACTTACCTCAATATCATTTTTATATTGAGTAACTATATCCAATGCACTATAACATTGATTTATTATGAAAAACATTCACTAAAAAATAAAGCAGTTATGACCCAAAATATTGTTAATAATGAAATGATATTATACAGGTGATAATATTATACTAAATGATATTTTAATTATAATTGTCTATGTTAATTATGTTTATAAATTTATTGAATGAATTATATAGGAGGTTTAGATACGTATGAGGGAAATCATATCTAAGTTAATAAATTTATGTCTCAGATTTGTTTTTGTGAGACACATGCATTATAAACAGCTTATTTTTTCTTCGTGGTGTATATAATTCCCATGAATGTGTTTTATGAATATTATTTTGAATATTAATGTTTTTAAATATCCATATTATTGTTTTATTTCACGGTGAGTACATTTGGACTAATTATCAAGTGGTGAGGGATAAATGTTAAATATAATTATTATCGGATATTGTTTATACAGAAGTATTTATTGGGGTATAATTCTATTCGAAGTCGATTTTTCATGAAAATTTATTCAAAAATACTCTTAATATTCCTATACAAAATTTTAAATTCATTTTTATCCTTGTATGACTTTTTATAAAAGAGTTTGAAAGAAATCTTTTGTCATTTCCCATATAATGTAATTTTTTGACACTTCCAGAAAAATGTATGAGAAGAATGCATTATTAACTTATACAACATGAAAATATTTTTACTATTAATGATGAAATAATTCCAACAATATTACATTAATATATTACAATTTTATTTTTAATGAACAATTTTTTTAAAATTCAATGACGTATTCTGAAATAAAAATGATTTCAATGAAAAAATGATATCTTCCTCAAGAATTAATTTCAAGTGACATCTCAAAATTATTTTCAATATAATTGTGTTTTATTTGATGTTAAATATGATTTAATTGGTATATTATTGAATGTTACCAGTTTTATTCTTTCTATGAATGGTTTATGTTTATGATGGAATTATATTTATGAAGCCCATTTATTTTTTATTAGTTATGTTAAGATTGAATGTTGTTTATGAAACACATTTCACTTAATGGGTTATGAGGTGATTTATAATTTATGTTCTTATAGAAAACGTATGTATTGTTTTCTATATGTGATGGGTGAGACCTATATCTCCATCTAACATATAAAATAATGATATATTACTCATGAGGTATATAAATTATTTGTGAACATGATTTCATGTTAACAATCCTATTTGTGTACATGGTTTTCATGTATATTAAATTATATGCGGACTTATATTTCATGTACATATGTTTATGAATAGTCCTAGTTTCATGTACATAATTTAATGAGTGAACCTGTTACTATTTATACAAGTTCACGTGTGTGTCATGATTTCCTGTCATATGTTTATATTTTGATCTGAGTGATTAGGTTTTTTAATTCCTTGATGATTTATGCCTTATGTACTAAAAATATTTGTTTCATGACTAAATATTTTGATATATGTTATACAAGGTATGGTAATTAGAATTTATTTTCATTTTTCTTCATCCATATATTTATGTTTTGTTTACTATTTTCCTTGTTTAACCCTTACTATGCATCTGAGATCACCATAATAATTTTTTATATTCCCTGTGATATAATGAAATATTTTGAATAAAAAATTAAATGAAAAGATCATTATGTGATATGCGGATGATTTTTCACTATATTAGGAAAAAGATTTCCTCATTTCCAAAGGAACTAAACTAATATGGCCTTTGGGTGTGTGTTTGTGCAATCAGTGAAATGATCTAAAAAATGATGTAATGCATTTGTAGGTCATGTCTAGGTTGTTATATCTTTTCCCACCCATTACATAATAAAAATCATAAAAATATTTTCCGTAGGATCATAATACATTCATTATATCAATACCCATGAATAGAATTTGGATTCATATGTATTTCACCCTTGAATAACGCATGGATATGAAATGGTCTATATATTATTTTAATTATTTTTTCATATAATAATTCTTAGAAGATGAATTATTTTTATAAAAATTTTATCTTCAAAAAAAATTAAACAATCCAGGAAATGAAGAATTATATAATTCATAGATAATACCACTATGAATAATAATAAAAATCAAGGGTTTTACTTGATGAATTGAAATTCAAATACATGATCATTAAATCAGTTATTAGGAAAATACACATCTCACATTGAAAAAATATGTTTTATAAATAATAAATTAAATATATATTTTTAAAATAATTATCTTTGATAAATTTTTAGGAAATACATAATGGAAGCTTAATAGAAATAAGTAGTCAGGATGGAATGAAATTATTATCATGTTGTGTAAGTTAATATAAATTTGTAACACATATGTGAAATGAATAATAATATACACCTATTAAAAAATTGATTAATTTTAAACTATTTAGTAAACTTTAAATCACATAAAAATAAATTTAAACTATCATATTACAATAATATAAAATCATGATTTATTTTTTAAAACATTTATATGGAAGAAAAATGATATCGACTCAATGAAGAAATAAAGGTAGTTTTTGTTTCACAATTTCTTATAGTCTCTTAGGTATATGAATTGAGTAGATGAAATGTAAAAACATTAATCGCAGGGAATAACCATATGGTAAAAATATTTAAGAGTTTCTATAGAGTTATTTTAAACGATTTTATACTTCAGAATATAATTAAAAATATTATTGATAAATATTGAGATTATAACATAAATCAATTACTACTTTTGAAAAGAATTTATCATAATCCTTATAAAATACTGAACCATGGATTTCATTGTATTTACAAATAACTATGATAATTTTAATCATGAAATACATTGATGGGTAGTATATAAGCCACATAAAAGAAACATGTGATTAATATTGAATGTGACTCATAAGAATAAATGTAAAATGAAAACACTTAACCTCATATCTGACTTCATTTATCTATGTTTGAATATCCTATATAATAATTATGGATTTATCATATATATATATTCCTAAACATTATCAAATATACTATACTTTATATAATTTATATATAACAGTTCATCACAAAATTATTAATAATTCATTATTAAAATCACTATTCCTAGTGAAAGTTTTTTCATCATTGATTTACATATTTGGAATTATAGTTTTTCTCATTTAAAGTTTATCATGTATCCAAAATATGAATAAATGTATTCCTGATTTAAATACAATATATATAAATTATATATATTTTTAAGTTGATCTATAAAATTATAGATTAAAAAATGATATACAATATTTTTGGGGACAAATGGATGTATGTATGCAGAAATGGTATTTTAATTTTCGATAGGTGGAAACAATAAACGTTAAAATATAAAAAACCCCATTAAATATCATTTAAATATCATATAAATCATATATATAGATTATATATATCCTTATAAAAATCCAATTAAAATGTCAATGAAAAAAATCACATCACTTCGTGGAGGTGGTAATCAACACGTTTTTCTGAGCAGCATAATTGACTTCCAATGGATCAGTAGGTAAGAAGGAATATGTGATATTAAAAATATGGTATTATAATTATTTTATTGGTTTAATATAACCATCAAACCCATCATAATTACAAACTATGACACTTGATTGTGTAAAATAAATTATATTGCTACATGGAGACAATAAATTGTAGCCACACATGAGCGATAATTTCATTTCCCATTTTATGTTAAATAGGGTGGATGATAGTGTGTTTAAAATCATTATTAAATTTTATTGTGTTTATAATATTTAAATTACAAATATTTTCTCAAAATCGCATATTTGGAGGTGGTAAATAATATGTAAAATTAATGTTATGGGTTAATGTGATTACCTATACTTTGAAAGAACTACTTTAATATTCATATGAGGGACTATAAGTGTGATCTGTGGGAATAAGCACTCTTAAAAAATTTGTATCAAAATACTTGGATTGAAATTTTCTGGTGGATTTTTGAGATATATTTCTCAAACGGTGAGAAAATGTGAGTATAATAGGTTCCTTTTTAAAATATATTTGAGTGGATTTTATTGAATTTTATTAAATGTTATATTATAATAAGGTAATAATCAGGAATCAACTTCATACAAATAGACATATATTCAAACATATGGTTGTAGGTATTTATAATACCATCAGGAAATGAAATTTGGATTTTTTTATGTCTCTTATATTATCTTTCGGTTTAACCCTTTAGTTATCCCATTTTAACCATAAACATGATAAATAATTTATCACTCTTAAAGGGTGATAATTTAACATATATGTTTGATATTAATTATTAAACTGAATGTGATGAAATTTTAAAGCATATATTATCTTAATATATTTGTTACAACAATTTATTAATTTTTAAAATAATTCAATAAAATATTAATTTACTAAAATATCCATATTGATAGTTAATACAATATTTAATTATTTTGAATTAATTTCAACCAATAAGAAGGTTATATTAGAGTATAATATTTCTAAAAATTTAATATAATTAATACATATATAAAAAAATAACAATACTATTTTTTTCAAATTTACCACAATGTAAATATTTTCAAATTCATTTATTTTATTTTTCTATTAATTAAATAAATACATAAATAGTGTTCATTAAGAAATTATGTTAAATTATTATTTTATAAAATTATAGTAAAATTAACATTATATAAATAATAATTTTACATTATAATAACCATTTGGAACAGATCTTCTGTACTTTTTTTACTTATTTAATAATTTAAGAGATATTAATGTCAAGAGAATGACATTTTTACATATATCTTTTAGGTAAATATTAGATATGTAATTATTATGGAAAAATGGAACCATAATTCAATATATTATGTAATTTTATGTGATAAGGAGAAATAAACTCAAAAATAATACTATGGAATTAATTTTCTATATTAGACATTATTATATTAGTAATAACTCTATAGAAACCACTACAGTGTTACTGGGATAATGACACATTACTATGGGTAATATTCATTATGGTCAAAAGTAAAAGTTTAATGTTTAATAAATTTTGACCTACTAATCTAAAATATGGAATATACATTCAATGATTCAAATAAAATAAATGGAAAGAATTAATTCGATATGATATTTGATAACGTAATGAAAAAAATTAAAAAAATAAATAATATGTATAAAAATGATTTAATCGCAAATCCATGCCCAAAATTTAATATAGATACCATGATATTGTTTTTTAATAAAAATTAGTAATTTATATTTAAAAACTAAATCAAAATTATTTTTTAAATTTATAAATATTTTAAACGAAAATACAGTTTAAAATAAAAATACTATGTTTCAATAAACAATGAAAATTAAAACATTTTAGAAAAATATCATAAGTTATAATTGATGAAATTTTGATTTGATTATTTCTAAATTTATTTAATTTTAATAAAAAAAATTTGAAATTTTTTATGGGTTTCCATTAAATATTCTCTCATTAATGCTAATAAATTAAATTTTTTAAGAATACATATATTAAAATAATAAAATGTCAACACTAAAAATTGTTTGATTATTTCTTAACAATCAGTCAATAAATTATTATTGATTATGAAAATTATATATATTTCAATTTTTTGTTAGTCCTAATCATACTCACTAGTTCAATGGCTAGGTTATAATTCCCATAATTAAATAATATTTTGTTGTTCATTTAACCTCATTTCCTCAAGTTATATATATTATCAATCATATTGTTTTTATCTAAAAATATCATGCAGTTAAATTATTAGGGGTAACCTAATATATTATGAAATAACATCCCTTTCATTATAATTTTTGGATGTTTAGTCCCAATGAATGACATATAGGTTTTGGAATGATTCCTAATATAGGTATGGAGAATGTTAATCTTAATAAGGAAGAAGAGATAATGATAAGGTGATATCTTGTTCATTCAGTTGAAAAATTTCCTTCTTATCATTTCTTTTGATTATTCATTACATATATGGTATAATTTTCAGATAATAATATTGGGGTGAGTGACTAAATCATATGACAGTGTTTATCATCAAATAATGTTTATTTATTTATTATCGCTTATCATTTAAGGTAAACTAATATCATATGAATGGTTATATTTTTAATGATGTCAATACTAATTGATTGGACATTATTCATATGATATATTAGGTTATTAAATCTTATGTGTATGGTGGATGTACACATAATGTATATGAAACTCTATTTTGGATAGTGTGGCTAGTTATTGGCCTGTTAATGTTTATATCATGATCCAATTTTCATAGTTTTATTTTAACATCTTGTTAGGAAATGTTCATATATAATCACCAACATAATTTAAAAAATATAAATAATAAATGAAGGAAAATAATATTGAAAATAATATATTTAACATATAATACATGAACCTATTTGGATTTTGAGGAAAAATGACTCCTAATAATTATTATAAGTTGATATAATGCATCTTTCATCATGGGATTCATTAAATAATTTAAATATTTTTTAGTGAGTAAAAAATACATCCAATATATATAATTTTAGTATAATATCTCCTTGATCATATGATATTTCATTTCTAAATATTTGAATATATAATTTATGATGTATTATTTCGTCATTTAATTACAATTTAATTTTCACACCCAAAAATAAATGGATTAGGGATATCCAAAATCATATAATATAATATTCATTTTATCTAAATAATTTGAGTTGTATAATTTATATCAAAATTATTTAGTTCTTCTATAATGCTATGTGTCACAGAATTTTTCATCATAGTGTTTCAAAAAAACATAGTTTACATTGATAATTAATTCACCACCATTAGTAATCTTTCAATTTGAAATTTCACATACATTTGAAATATTTTAAAAATCCATAAATCCAAATATATTTTTCCATATTATATCATTTGTATAAATCAAGAGTTTCATTAATAGTATTAAACATGAAAATAAAAAATATATGATGTGACCCCATAATCATGAATTAGAATCATGAACATAATGATACAGTTTATGTGTTGTTTAGTCTTAATAAATTTATATATTGAAAATTAAAAAATATTCATCTAATATCCCTCCAATCAAAAAAAATTAAAACTATAAAAATTAAAATTATACTCTCAATAAATATGTGAATAAATCAATTTTTTGATTCAAATATTTATATTAATCTCAACAAAACAAAGGAGTATTTTTTAAGTGATAAAATTATGGAATTAGTTATATATACAACATAAAAATCATTATATTATAATTGATAGGAATATTAAAATGATTTAATATCTATAAAATAATATTTGAAATAATAAATCTCATTCCTAATGAAAATGTATCCATTTATATTCACATTTGTAATGATTTATCTTGATTTGTTTTCATTGAAATTTTTGTTTAACACTATCACTTTTAATTGTTACACTCTTTATGTAGTTATCCATCCTTGATTACCCTTCTGATGTGACATTAAAACCCTTTATATTATTTACACATTTTTATAACCATGTATTATTATCATCAATTGTAAATATGGATGGTTTTTAATTTCAAATTCATCATCATATTCCCAAATAATTAATGCATCATTTAAATAAATTAGTAAAAAATTAATATTAATTAGACCATAAATTGACAGATATTATTTTTGAATTTTAATTCATGTAACATTAGATATATTATCAATAAAATAAATACATTCAATTTGTGTACAGTCATTCCAAACTATTTGATATTAATTATCTTTCACATAACCTTCAATATAGATTTTGTCTAGAAAACTAACTTTCCCCCAATAGAATTGTTCTTTAAGGGTTATGACACAGTCTCTTCAATACAATTCATTTGATTTAATGCCTCATCCATATTAGCTAACAAATATATGTGTTGTATTGTTTTTTAGTTTTTTTGTTTGTCATAAGAAATTACATTTTTCTCAACTGATCAAGATCCATTGAGTTTGAACTAAGTTTTTATTATATTGAATTATTTTTCTAGACTCTACATGTTCTCTATGTTTTTTTGAACTTATATACATTTCATTACAATCTGTCCTTATTTCACAAAAAAAAATTATATAAAAATTAAATATGTAAACATTTTATTCAAATAAATTACGATTAATGGTTATCCTTCATAATATTTATTTGAAATTGTGCCTTATCAATCTAATCACCCATAAATAATGAAGTACATTATATTCTAGGTCACTCTAAGAAACCAACATCAATTTATTCCAAAATATATATGGTATTCTTGTGAAAACACCTATAACTTCCTCCACCATGTATATAACAATGACAAATGAACTAATCGATATTTTATTTAAATTTTACCCATTTCATTATTTTATTTTAATGAGTCATTTGCAACTAATTATATTCAAATTCATAAATTTTTTATTTTATTTAACCACATCTCATTATGTTGTTAGTTAAATCTAGTTGAGGGGAAAAAATTTAAAATGGGTGGTCATTTTTGTGGCTTCACACAGATGAAAATTTAAATTCCATGCTACGATAGCATAATCCTTCCCAACTCACCCAAATTCTAATATATATTCTTTTTCTCACAATCTTATATGGGTTTATGTAGATATATAAATTTATTATGTTTTCAATGTTTCTTAATATATGTTTTAATTTTTCGGTTATTTTTTGTATACCATTGGTGGACCTAATTATACTGATAACTGATTTTTTTATTTGTAACATGAGTTTTGTAAAATTAAAATATCTCAAGAACCAATGATTTACTTTAAATAATATAATCATAAATGATTTGGTTAATATAATCAAAATTATTTCTGAAATAATTATTATAGTTTTTGATTTTATACATATCAATCCATAATAATTGAATTGTATGATTTCTTGTGGTATTCATGTTTTAATATCCAAAATATGGTGACATTTTTTCTTTATCTTCCATTTCTGACAATATTTTCTATAGTTTCATATTTCAGATTTCAAAAATTGAAAATTAAACAAATATAGAAATTGTATAAGTATTTTTATGTCTCATTAATACAAATGACCAATTCTTCAAATATTTAATTTATAATCATATTTCATAATTACAAAAATTATAATTGATCATATTTTTATTCAAAATAAATCCCTACTATCTTACCATAATATAAATATAACCATGAAATTCTTCGATCCTATAATGAAATGTAAATATTTTTTAATTAATAACTCATTACCATAGTCTCAAAATTGGGATACATAAAATAAATTATTACTCTGTCAAGCAATGTATAAAAAATCATTGAATTTATTTTATTTTAACTAGTTTGAGTAAATTATATTAATTAAAAATAAAAAAAATTAATATCTAAATTTTATAAAACCTTAAAAATCATCAGAATAACCATCTTTTTTAAAAAAATTAATCATATGTTATTAAAAACCACTATTCAAAATTGACATCCTATAATTCGTGGAATATTTTAAGAAATATAAAACACTATAACTTATTCTTAATAAATATAATCCTTCTTTTGTTATTTTTAATTAAAATAATCCAATAATTGACCTTATAGAATAATGAGAAAAACATGGAATTATTATGTTAATTATCAACCATAATCTTTATAAATTCCACCAATGTGATTTTCAAATTTAATTTCTTAATTTGGATAAAATTTTTGTTTCCTTCATTAATTTTTAAACAACAACCCAATTTACCAAAACCACATTGAATATTAATTGAATGTCATATTTTACCCAAACAATATTTATTGAATACATAATCACATCAAACACAACATATACATTTCAATATAATGCTTGTAATATATTAGAAAGTAAGTTCAACAAATATTAAATATTTCATTTTCATCATTTGTGAACTAATTTATTTTAGACAATATTTTTATTTGTGTTTATATTTATTTAAAAAATATTTAATCCATTCATTAGATCATTATTATCCATATTTATTAATAAAACCATATTATTATGATTTTCAAAATAATTATTTAATATAGATATGTGTATGAACATGTGAAAAAACTATTATCCACTAATTGTTATCATAAATTTTATTTATTTATCTAACTAATCATATTTTCAAAGTCACAGATTGATGCTTGACATAATATTTACAATGTTCATTAGCTTATTATAAAAAAATATTGTTATTTTTATTATTCCCCCACAAAATTTACTATATTAATTTATGAAAACTAAATTTTTATTGAATAATTTTTTATCATCTATCATTGAATCAGGAGAGTTAACAACCTCTTACGCGATAAACTATTGATTAGTCACATGTTTTGAAATAATAATCCCATCATAAAAATTTACATATATATTTAGAGACATCCGAAAAAATTCACCTTCATTATCAACATCAATATAATTATTCGAAATATTTATGTTCATACATAATGATACGATTTTATTATCAAATTTTATAATAAATTTAAATAAATACGTGGGA
This sequence comes from Viscum album, assembly GCA_963277665.1. Taxonomy (NCBI): domain Eukaryota; kingdom Viridiplantae; phylum Streptophyta; class Magnoliopsida; order Santalales; family Viscaceae; genus Viscum; species Viscum album. Next base: position 1,851,212,894 of record OY728150.1, read on the forward strand.
TATATAATAAAAATGAATTACTCTTTTGACCGTTATTTCTAATCAGTCCCAAGAAAAGATTCTTATTCATTCGAGTATTCATTAAAGTGTGCAAATTTTTCTCTGAAGGATTAAACACATAAATCTTCTAAGTATTTCACTACATGTTTATATAATTCTTCATTAGAAGAAATTTTTTATTTCAATAGAAAATTTAACTTTATTTATGAAATGCATTTATAATTTCAATTAAATTTATTTCACCTAGATATATCGCTAGCTACTTTATTTTCATTTCACAATTGTTTTGGTTGATTATCCTTGTACCAATCTTCTTCATCATTATTCTTCAAATTTAGAAGAAAAAATAATTTTTTAATTCTGAAAATAATTTTGATGGAAATTTTTGATAAGAAATTTTTCCATATTTATATAACGTGGATAGTGTATTATTTTTTATGTGTGCAGATGTTTTAGGGTATTTTGAAAAATATGAAATGATCAGAGAAAATATATGTCACTAACAAGTAATGATGGCACATTCCGGTACCTGGTGTATATAGATTATAAATTCAGTAAGGGATAAGTGGATATAAAATGTATGTGGGATAGAATCTATGACACAATGACACAGAACTGATAACTCAATTGTGTTCACTATTTGGTAGTGTTTTATGTCAAATACTATTTAGTGTCGGTGTACAGGGGACTGAAAATTAAAAATATTTTTTTACAAAATATGTTCATGACCATAATATTTGGGTTTTTGTTAAAAAAGTTTAGGAAGAAAGGGTAAATGGTGAGGGATATTCAGTTATCTCGTTTTCCTATTTTAATCCCCATAAATACCTCCCTAATTTAGGTGATTATAAATTTTATTACCCAATGATCTAATATTTGATTCGTTCTCTCCATGTTTACACTCGTTTATGGTTACAAATAAATTTATAGAGAGTCAATGTTTGAGATGAGTTAAAAAGTTTACCAATGAATAGTATAATCATCCCATTCTATTAAAATTTTTGATGATATGGATAATGGATGTTTATGACCATAAATTTCATTTTTTATTCAATAATTAACTTAATTATAGTTACTTAATAATACTGTATAAAAATTTTGATTAAATTTTACAAAATTATCTTTTGATTATGTGATAAAATATATAGTTTTTCTATAATATTTGTAAAGGAATTACATGATCCATTCACATATCATTTTTATTTATTTTTTGTCAAGATATATCATAGGGAGTTTCAGAAGTTCACATCAATTTAGTTTAATAATTTATGTAAATTAAATAAATTATAATTAGTTATTTGAGTGTTGAGGTATGATATTGGGTCATTTTTCTTTAGTAGGATATTTCATGGGCTTGGATGAGGATGGGAAAAAATGGATAATAAAATTATCACTATATTGAGGAATGTTGTCTCTATAATATGTATACATATGTTTGGTCTATATATAAGAGTGTGTGATGAAATAGGTCTTAGTATTTGGTCACTTTGATGGATACAAATGGGATATATCATTATGTGTTTCAATATAAATGGACTTAATTTAGTATAACAAGGACACTGGACTTGGATAATGATTGTAAGAGCTCCCAACTATTTGTTTCCATGGGGAATTTTCATTGTCCTTGACTGATCAGACCTTGATATATGGCTTAAAATGTAATAAAAGGTGAATGAAAAAATATGGGTTTTTAAAGTCCAATGTATGGGGGCCCAAGGATCTTACATTCTTGTAGTGGTGTTATGGAAATCGAGTTGTCCTGTAGGATTTGGAAAAAATCATTTAGTAGGTGAACTTTAGGTTGACTATTTTCATTGGTTATTTTAATACATAACTGAATAATTATTATATATAGAGTATATTGTTTTAGGATGTAATGGAATGAGAGTTTGGAACCATCATTATTATGGGTATATAGAGGCATTGTTTTGGCAAGTGATTAACCAACAAAAATTGTGTTCATGATATTATGAATAATTATTTTTTATATTTACTACACATGATAGGTGGTAAAGATGGTAAAACAATTAGAAATATATTTATGAGATTCTCTACTGAATTCTAGGAAATTTCCTATAGTTTTGTTGAATACCCAACATTTGTTGTAAACAGGTTGATCCTCTAGGTAATAACCAATATTTTTTTATGGGAATATAGGAGGTTTTTTTCCACGTAATGTGTGTTGTCAGATCTTGTGGTTAGTTAACTGAGATATTCTGATTTGGAAAATGTGGATTTGTGGGTATGGTGTAACATTATTGATATGGTGGGTTAAATAAAGAGATAATAATTGTACTAGAGTAATTGATATGATATATGGAATGGTGATATTCAATTTATGTATTATTTTTTTCTCAAAATTAATGTGATGTAGAAAGATCATCGGTTGATTCTAATCACCAATGGTGGATTATATTCTTGGAATTCAAGGGGTAGACTTTGCATATCCTATTTTTATTTATCTAATATATATCGTCTACCACAAATGGTAAAATACAATGTGATAATGGGAAGCCATCAGGTATTCTTTAATTCCCATGTTCAAATTGAACAAAATCCAAAGATAAAATATGAAATCCATTAACAGCCATGGTAAGACCAATTGAGAACCCAATATTTCTTTTTTTTCATTATTGATCACCTATCTTTACTATAAAAAAGATCATAATATGACATGAGTAATTATATAATTCACATAATTATACAAAAAATGATCCTAATTGGGAATCTAATATTCCATGTAGCACACATTTAAATAGAGATAGATCAAGATGTATAATATGGAATTCATTAACTCAAATGGTATGGATGAACAAGATCCCTTGATTACAATTTTATTTCCTTTGTTTCTATATTTTTACCATAATAATAGTTTAATACATCATCGAGTACCAAACCAATTGTTATATAAACTATTATAATGGGATTTCATCAATCATTCCAAGGGTCTTTGGTAGTATGATGGATATGGTTTAACAGATACGTTCAACTAGGTAAGGTTGGGTGTCATTTTGGCCATGTTCACAAATGATGGAATGAAATACATGTTTTCATTTTTTTGTTCTGCTTTTATTTTTTTTACTTCTATATAATACATCATTTCATGCAATAAATTTTGTGAACCATTTTTTAAATCATATTATGATTTATTTATCACATTTTTCGCATGAAACCTAGGGATTTGAAGACTATTGTTTAATATGTGGTCTATGATGGGCTTTATAGGGGATCAATCTAGAGTTTCCCATTTGGAAATTAAAATGACATCATGTACGGGATAAAGGTTTTAATGGAGACTATTATTTTATTTTATTCATTCATTTATTTTATTTATGATTAGATTTAGAGATTCGTATCCAGTTTTATGTGATGGATGACATGAGAATTTTGTATTATAGAATATATGTATTTAATTTTACTATGGTATTCTGATATGTATATCTATATTGTTATACCTTAATATGTGTATATTGGTAATTTTTTTAATATTTATTTTTCAGAAATGAAATATTGAGTATACTCTCTATGTCATTGTTAATAGATTCATGGTACTAGTCTAAAAACTTTTCAATATGAGTAGGTTCACCTATTGTATTATAAATCCACATAAATCTATTGTAGTATTCATGAACTCAGTCATTTTCTTGAAAATATTAAAAAAAAATTTCTTTATTACGTATTATTATTTTATGAATTTAAAAATAATGATAGGAAATTTTCGAATCATGGTATGTACATTATTATTCTTCTTAATTAATATATATAAAAAATGTCTATGTTAACAGTGATGTGGTATTTTTTTTAAATTATTATTGTTTGTTGTTTATTAAAGTAATATATACTTGTATGAGTTTGTTTTTAATTTTGATACACCAAAAATAGTGTGGAATGAAGGGGTCGTACATTCATCATACATTCCATATAGGGTTCATTTTATATTTTTATTCTTATATGCTACTAACAATTAATATATGATAGATGGTCTGATTGTTTAAAGATATAAAAACAATGTATTTAGTGTTTTACTCTATAATTTAGTATCACATTCTACTTAACTATATAATGGGATTTTCTCTTTCATTTATACAACAATTATTATATAATAACACTTTACCTCACTCATATTGTATGCTTTCATCTGATTATTATTATGAAATCACTTGATGTAATTGATTTGTTACTACCTTGGTTTATTTAGGTATTATATTCCTTAATTATGGATTTACCGAAGATGTTTATTCCTATGAAATATTTTTCAATGGGTGAATGTTTCTATTAGTAATTAAATAATGATTAGAGAATATAGATGAAAATTTGTGATGGTTTGGTATATTTTGATACAAAGGTCATATATTGTTCCTAATGTCCATAATCTTCTCAGAAGTAAATATTTGAATTAATATTATCCTTGTTTTATCCAAAAATTGATTTCTGTGGGATAATGAATGGTGTTCCATTATTGTCGAGTATATATTGATTATAATCTTGGAAAATGAATTTTAGTTTTAATATGAACATGTTTAATGTATGAGCTTGTGATTGAATTTTGAATTAGTGGATATACTTTCCTTTTTTTAATATAAACAAAAAAAAGTTAACTTTGTTAGATGTGTTTGATAGTAATGGAAGCTTGTTTAGTTAAATAGGAATTTTATTTTTACTAGATTATTAGGTAGTATGGAATAGTATAACAACTTTATGTTAGAAATTTAAATGAATATTGATGTTCTTAATAGACTTATTAGAGATGGATACATAGATCAAGTGTGACTTCATACCTAAATTTCATGATTATTTGGGTAAAATCAATGTTTGTTTCACGTGATGTACTTTTTTATATAGAGTACTGGAATGGGCTGATTACTAGATCCTTTGATAAAATCATCTATTTTAGAACCTAATGTATTTATTTATCTATGATTGTTTTAAAAAATATCCATTTAACACATTTAGGTAACCCATAAATATCCATGGTATTTATTATTTCATAAACATGGGTTTTGATAAATAATGAGGAATTTTAGTCTAAATAGATAAAGATGATTTTGGTTGATCACTACATATTTCAGTATCTCTGAGAATGTGGTTGTGAATAGAGTGTTTCATAAAATTTACAGTAATGTCACAAGACGATTGTTTATGAGAAACAATATATAAATGATAATGGTTATAGAATGATTATAAAATGGATATGATATTAGTAAATTCATATTTTGTGGATGATTTCGTTCTTTTCCGGGAATATGAGCATCAACGAAGGAAGCATAGGGGTGTATTGAATCTAGTAGGTGGATGAGATATCCCCATGAAGTCTAATGTACATGAAATATATTTCCATTTAGTTAGTTATCAGATACTATATTTTTTTATATTTATTATTCATGATGAGCTATTGTATAAGGTAAATATCATGGAGTAGAGTTTGAAGATATGTCAGAGAGGGACATAAAATTCAAATGTGTCCAAATTCCTGAAAATAAAAAATGGATAATGTTATGTATTGTGGGTTTACACATGGGGACACATGTTTTTTTTTATATTTATCCAAAAGGTATTTTTTGTTTTTTATGATGTCTCTTGCAGTTATGAACTAATGATCATGTTCAGAAATGGTTACTCAATGTTGAAGATAGTTGTTTTTAATAATGGTCGGGCAGTGGGGATTGTTCATTGTTTATTGTTTAAACCTTTTATAGTATGATTGAATTATTTTCTAATGTTTCATTTTGGATAATTGAAATGACTAATTTTATTGAGGAAAAAATAATGTGTTTTTGGAAAATATTCTATTTATCTTGATTAATTATTTAGACATTTAAACTACATAATATTTAGTTATGAATACTATTTTGGTGTGGTACTACTGTATGATAAATTAATTGTATGTTAGAAGTTATTTTTGATTGATACTCATGGAAAAGAGGTTGTTTGATGAAATGTTTATTATAAAAATAATTTTTATGAGTCAGGGACTAGAAGGGGTTTTTTAAATTTTATGACTTGTAAACCGATTGAGTTTTAATTTTTGGTTTCATATTTAATTATTATTTTTATAAAATATAGTGGGTATATTATGGATGTTTTTTGAGGATTGGAAGGTTTTTTGAGGATATGGGAATATGAAAGATCACAAAATTATTATTTGTATGTGTAAATGACACCATCATGTTCCAATTAGATATGGGAAGTGACCCCAATAAGGGTATGATGGTTTTGATAGGTACTTATAGAGAGGGTTATAGGTTCTCGGTGTTGTGCTTTGGAAATTTGACATCATTAATACACTTCTGAGTACAATGTGTAACCTTACCAGCTATAGATTATGGACAATGATATTTTTAAAAAATATAGATATGGATTTTACTTTTTATAAATTATTTTATTATAGGAAGTAGGGATTAAAAGTAATCAAACAATAGACACAAACCGATGAAACCATGTCGGTCAAGCCTTATCTATAACTATAGATAATTATCAGCTCACATAGGACATAATATTTTACATATATTTTTTGAAGTCCCATGTACCACAATTTCATTACATATCCTAAAAATAACACTATCATGAAGGACCACCATGTGAACTAAATTCCCAATAGAGTAGATTATGTCAGGACATATCACCAACCTATATCCTTGTCTACATCTTTATGAGTAGTCTTTAGACTATGCCAGCAGTCAGAATTATTTTCCTCCCTTTCCATAAATCAAGGTGCTTTCCTCTCTATGATGAACTAGATAAGGGAAACCTACAACCATAGTATCCATGATTGTAAATGGATTGATTATTTGTTCATGATCACCCATAAAAATTTTGTGATCCCACCCAATGATTCCCAATGTGGTTCCCTGTTTCATAGAATAAATATCATGAGAAAATATCATCTATTCCAATGATTTATTTGTAATATTGATGAGCACATATATCCCATATTAGGAATTAATGTTGTTGGGTGTCTGATTTATATGTTTAGGGATTCAAATCTCTCTTGGAAACTTGTCAACCTAGTCACACCTTCATATCAACAAGAAACTCCATCAGAAATTTCATCTTGCAAAATTTTTTCAAAAAGAATGATGATATGTAGGGTTCCATTTACTTAATCTTCCATTATTATATCCGCTCTAAAATTCCCACTTATTTGGTTTGACTTTATTAGAAATTATTTAATAGACCAAGTTATAATTAATTTTTACCTTCAATTTCTCTAATTATAACTGGTTCTATAGAAGTTAATAGTAAATTAAGATTAGGTATTCGATCCTGATTATACTAGATAATTTCAGAAATATCCTTAACAAGTGTATTTTTTTAATGGTGGATATAGGATTTCAAATAGATGAAACAAATTCTATTATTCAATGTATCTTTTTATGTGAGTCAATATGAATTTTGTTTGAATATGTTGGTATAATTTGATAAAATTTAGGGTAAATTATTTTAAAATGGATATGGATTTTATTTATAGAGGTTCTGGTCATTCATCCTCATAATGGATTGGGATTTTTCATGTGGGACACTTGATGAGGGTTTCGATTGTTTTGAGGTGGGGTTTTAAGTTTCGGTGTTTGATTCTAATGGATGGAATTCATATTTGTGGAGTGTATCAGTCATGGTATCTAGTGAAGGATAGAATGTAACGCCCCGACCCCAGTTACCCAGAGTCGGTGCATTATTACATATCATTGGCATGATCACAAGAAAGATCAAATCTCTAAAGACCGATTGGTTTAGTAGCCTTGGAAACACTAGATATATTCATAAAGTTTTACATTACATCATAAAGTGAAAAACTACTACAACAACATAGTCTCCCTATTCCACACTCATATCCCCACATACTATCCATGCAGGTCATTCATAACTTACTTCTTCACATCCTGGGAAAAAGAAAACATAGAAAATTGGTGAGCTCAAATGCCCAGTAAGGATAACAATATAGCGGAAACTTTCATAAATAAGAATAAACATTTAAGGAAATGTATAACTAAAACAAAATTCTTTTAAACATGAACATCAACATAGTATGGCAAAAGTAAAATGAAATAATTCCATTTAATTATTCACATGGATATTCTACTAATCGAATAATCACATGCAATATCAATAACCACTTTCATAATGATGGAATGCATAATGCCAGACTATCATATCCACATAGTCAAGGCCTCGTGCCAAGACTACAAATAAGCTTTTGTCAAGGCCTTATGCCAAGACACTAGTTTGTCTCATGTGACCTACCGATGCATCGAAGAGCTATATCTGGCTCCACCCGTCACATATTAAGTCCAATGCATTCCCATATGAAAAGGTTTAAACATAACATAAACATTCGTATTAAAAATAGCATACGAAATGTCAATACATTCACCATAAACCATGAATGGTATAAAAATAGCACATCCACAGTCAAACATATCACAAAACCTTCAATACAATATAGAAGTTTTGTATCATAATAAATCAACTTCAAATAAGCGTAAAATCCATCAAAGGATATTGACATAGATGAAATCAAAACTCTTTTTAGAGAAATATCGCTTTCTATTTTGAAATCATTTAAGAGTCATATATTTATAAAATAAAAAAATTTCTTTGAAAATATTCTTATAATCTTGTAAGGGAAGCTTCGACGAATTTATAACGGCGGAAAATAGCCGCACCCGCCGTATAAGTTAAAAAAACATTCTTACCTTAATTTTTTCGAAAAGGTTAAAAAGAACCTTGTTTGGAAAACGACGGAAATATTCCTTTATAGACCTCTTATAAAAGTCAAACAAGGGTATAAGTGACTTTAACCCATATTCTTGTAAATAGTAAAAATGTTTTGAAATACATTTTTAAGAAACAAGGATGTGGATGATAAAGAGATCGCAGTAGATTATTACGTATAAACAACCTCAGAAAATGAAGAGATTGTGAAATAACCTTTACCTTGTACTTTTCCTTGGTTGGGGAAGGTTAAACTCCTATATAATGGTGAAATAATTATTATTAAATTATACTAGAATCATATACATTAATATGATATCATATATGATCTTTTAACATTGATTTGTTAATAATATCTTAGTATTATCGTTGTTTCTGGTGTTAACTTACTCGTTTTATTTTATATGTTTTGTTATGTAATCAATGTTTGTAATGGATAGGTTTTATATTATTCATATCCAGAATAATATCAAGTCCTTAAAAATCATTTTTAAATCATCAAATGACAATTATTCTTGAATGGATACGATGGAGAATGAATCGCATCACGTTCGTGGAGACTGTGGTCCGTACGTACGCACGAGCGATAATATTATTCTTTTGATATTAAAATAACATATAAATGGATGGTATATCATGTATAAAGAATCATTAACATGTTATATTTATTATTTACATGAGTTACACATCATTATTATACCCATCCAAATAATAATATATTGAATAACAATTACACCACGACGTGGAGACGATAAGCCGTACGTACGCACGTATGGTGACATGTTATTCAAAGGGTGGATAGAATATTGAATATGGTTGTACCATATTTATAATAACATCACAGTATATATATGATACTGGATTTATTATTTTATAATGGTAATAACAAAGAAAGAAGAAGTGGAAGAAGAAAGGAACATGGTAAAGGGTGGTGAAATCATTACCTCTTATTCGGGTTCTTCCTTTTGATTTGATCAAAAGGGCTCCTTAGGTTGGCTTTATGATCAAACTAAAGCCTCTAGGGTTTAGTGAGGGAAGTTGGGAGAGTATTTGGGCAGAGTTTTTCCGAACCAAAAGGCTTTGAAGGTGTGAAGAAATGAGAAGGAGGAGTTTCCTTTTATAAGAGTGGTGAGGGGAACCTTTCGAAAAACTAGAAATATTAATTTATAATAAATTCATATTCGGTTTATAATGGATCCAAAGTTGATTATTTAAATTTTAAGGTGGGGATAGGTCTAAAAAAACTCAACCAATAGAATTTATACAGGTTTGGGTTACTATATTAACCTTATCTTTAAGTATTAACTCTATGTTAATTAGTTTCACTTTTACAATGTCTCTTTGTATTTTTTATTTTATATGGTTAATAAACTTACCATATACATCTAAGAGACCACCAAGTGGTCCATTAATGATAAAAATATCATAATATAAGTCTCTTGGCCGAACCTTAAATTTTTAGGAATTTAATATCAATTAATAATATAATACTTTATTTAAAAACTCTTTTATGTCAATTTTGACACTATTCAGTAGTTTATTTTTTTGAAACTTATAACAGAATTATTACTTCGAAAAAATTAATTAAATCAATAATAATATGTCATATTACCCAATAAAATTACTTTAGTTAATAAAGAGTCTCAAATTATATTTATATGAGTATTTATAATATCAATTATTTTAATTTTTCACTATTATGGTAATTACTGCATCATCATTATGTCATAAATAAATTAAATTATTTAATCTCTAAAAATTATAAATAAAATATCATCATGTAGGAAATCTTTTTATCTTTCTAATGAATATTTATTGTTGAAAATACAACATATATAACCGTATGTAAAAATTGTTTTTCTAAAATATATATACTTATGTCATTTTTGTACTTATTTTAACTTAATTAAAATAAAGTGTCTCTATCACCTTCATGTGGATCCATGGGGTCCCAAAATCGACCCAAAGATGCCTATGGTCGAAAATTTATCAACAAATAATTCTAGGACACATTTTAGGGTAATTTAGTATTATTATAATATTATTTTTTAACCCTTATTTACCAGATTTACCATTAACCAAGGTAAATAAAATATTTACCGTAGTAATTATTCAAAATGTCTAAAAATAAAAGTTACCTATTTACACAATTTGAACATCCTGATTCAAAATATGGAATCCATTTTTCCAAATTCTAAACACATAAGTGGCAGAAATTAATTTAAAATTAATTCCCGTTGTTAAAATAAAGTGTGTTTTTAAGAGAGAATAACTATCAGAAGATTGACACTTGTTTATGTCCGGTTCAATTGTAAAATTATGTCCAATGACCAAAATTATATTAAATGGTAAAAATATATTCTAAATATACTTTAAAACCACTCAAATTCATAATTTATCACTATTAATTATTTTGACTAAAAAAGTTGTTTTTAATTAAAATTTAGTAATTTTCACTATTCATCAAAATATTAAAGTTATCCGAAAAGTACCAAAATTTCACCATAGGCTATATTCGATATTATAAATCCAAAAATTAATTCCATTTAAAAAAATAAAATATATATAATTTCAAAAAGTAGGTATTACTATTCATAACAGCTAGTTTGATTGGTTATGGTGTGTTAGAACTCGGTGTTGCGTACAACACACGCTATCACATTATTCAAAGTGAAGCGTACCGTAAAAGCTTGGGGTGTTACATTCTCCCCTCCTTCAAATAATTTCTTCCTCGAAATTTCTAGAATACTTATCACATGAACAGACTCGGGTGGTTCTTCATCATAAGTTCCTCTGGTTCCCACGTTGCCTCTTTCATCTTATTGTTTCTCCACAAAACTTTTACCAGACGCGTCGTCCGGTTTCTCCGTACTTGTTCTCTTGTATCAAGAATCCTGATGGGATCTTCGCAATAAGACAGATCGGGTTCCAGTTCTAATTCCTCGTAAGTGAGTACATGCGTTGGTTCAGGCATGTATTTCCTCAACAAAGATACGTGGAACACATCGTGAACTTTGAAGAGACTTGGCGGCATTGCCAATCGGTAAGCTACAGCCCGAATTCGTTCTAGAATTTCGAATGGTCCGATGTACCTGGGACTCAATTTACCTTTCTTACCAAAACGTATGACTCCCTTCCATGGATATACTTTTAGGAAAACATGATCACCGACATGAAATTCCAAATCCTTCCATCGATTATCGGCATAGCTCTTCTACCTACTTTGAACTGCTTTGATGTGATTTTGGATTACCTTCACCTTTTCCATCGTTTCCTCCACCAGTTTTGGGCCTACAAGTTTTCTTTCACCAACGTCATCCCAACAGGTTGGGGTACGACATCTTTTTCCGTATAAGGCTTCATATGGTGCCATCTAAATACTCGAATAGAAGTTATTGTTATAGGAAAATTCTACGAAAGGTAAATACTGATCCCACATACCCTGAAAGTCAAGTGAGCAGGATCTCAACTTAACTTCTAAGGTTTGAATAGTCCGTTCTGATTGTCCGTCTGTCTGAGGGTGGTAAGCAGTGCTCAAATGAAGATCAGTATCCAGGGATTTCTAAAGACTCTTCCAGAATATTGAAGTAAAACGGGGATCACGATCAGAAACAATCGATAGGGGTACTCCATGAAGTCTCACAACTTCATTAATATATAGTCTTGCTAGACGTTCCAGGGGTAGATCTTCTCTTATAGCAAGAAAATGTGCTGACATGGTAAGATGATCAACAATAACCCATATTGCATCGTTCCTTCTATGAGTCTTTGGTAGCCCCATGAAAAAGTCCATCATAATATTGTCCCATTTCCACTTCGGTATTGGAAGAGGTTTCATGACTCCTCCAGGATGTTGCCTTCCAGCTTTCACTTGTTGACAAACCATACATCTTGACTCAAAATCAGCAATCTCCCTCTTCATGTTGTCCCACCAAAAATGTTCCTTCAAATCTCTATAAATTTTGGTGCTCCCAGGGTGTATAGAGAAATTGGTATAATGAGCATCATCCAGAAATTCACTTTTTAGATCAGGTATATCGGGAACACAAAGTCTCTTTCCAAATTTCAAAATTCTATCTTCATTCACAAAGTCTCTTAGTCTCCCATCATTCACAGTGTTAATCTTCTTTTGAAATTCTTCATCATCGGTCTGAGAACTCTTAATCCTTTCTAGTAAAGATGGTTTGGCAACCATTTGAAAAAGTATTGATGTTTCACCTTCCCTAGTTATTCCCATGTCCATCTTCACTAGATCCATGAAAATTGGATCCCTTTAAATTCTCATATTGTTAAAAACTCCATGGCCTTTTCTGCTCAAAACATTTTCTACCATGTTTTCCTTCCTAGGGTGGTAGTGTATCGTGCAATCATAATCCATGAGTAATTCAAGCCATCTCCTTTGCCTCATGTTGAGTTCTTTTTGTGAGAAAATATACTTCAAACTCTTGTGATCAGTATAAATCTCACATTTTTCACCATAGAGGTAGTGCCACCATATCTTCAAAGCAAAGATCACAACTGCTAACTCGAGATCATGAGTAGGATAGTTTTGTTCATGAATTTTCAACTGTCGTGATGCATAGGCAATAACCCTATCATTCTGCATAAGGAAACAACCAAGTCTTTTCTTCAATGCATCACTATAAATAACGAACCCATCATTCCCCGATGGTAGAGTCAATATAGGATCATTGACTAATCTTCTCTTCAGTTCTTCGAAAAATTCTTCACACTCTTTTTTCCAAACAAATTTAACCCCTTTACGTGTGAGCTTCGTTAATGGGTTAGCCAATCGGGCAAAATTCTGGACGAATCGTCGATAATAACCTGCGAAACCAATAAAACTACGTACCTCAGTTATACTCGTAGGTGTTGGCCATTCTTGGATCGCCTTGGTCTTAGAAGGATCAACAGATACTCCATCTTTAGAGAAAATATTTCCAAGAAGAGAAATCTCTTGAAGCCAGAATTCACACTTGCTAAACTTCCCATATAATTCATGCCTTCTCAGAGTCTTCAAGATAATGAGCAAGTGATTTTCATGATCTTCATAGCTTTTGGAGTATAATAAGATATCATCAATAAATACCACCACAAATTCATCGATATACTCCTTGAAAACTCTATTCATCAGATCTATGAATACAGAGGGTGCATTAGACAATCCAAATGGCATTACAGTAAACTCGTAATGCCCATACCTGGTTCGAAATGTTGTCTTCGGAATGTCTTCCTTCTTCACACACAACTGATGGTATCCAGATCGAAGGTCAATCTTTGAAATGTATTGAGCTCCATGATGTTGGTCAAATAAATCATCAATGCGAGGTAGGGGATACATGTTCTTTATTGTTATAGCATTGATCTCCATATAGTCGATACATATCCTCATAGATCCGTCTTTCTTTTTAACAAAAAGAACAGGGGCTCCCCATAGAGAAACACTAGGGCGAATAAATCCCTTATTACTCAATTCCTCTAGTTGTTTCTTTAGTTCAACTAATTCTAAAGTGGCCATTCTATAAGGGGTCTTTGATATAGGCCTTGATCCAGGAATTAAATCAATGGAAAACTCAACTTCTCGTTCTGGAGGACGTCCAGGTAAATCTTCCGGTAATACATCTACAAATTCTTTCACAACAGGTACATCCTTTATTTGAACATTCCTTTCCTCACCCACAGTTATTTCATTCTCTTCCTCCCCAATAATTGAATTTAGTTGAGCTACTGGGGGTGGATCTAAATAAGAATTAGGTGGTGAAGATTCTGCTCTAAAGATAAGGTGTTCTTTATCATTATCATCAATAATCATAACCTCTTTTTTTTACAATAAATCTTCGCATCATAGTCCGAAAGCCAGTCCATACCGAGGATTATATCAAACTCAATCATAGGTATGGTGATGAGATCAGCAGATAAAGTACATTTATGTGCTCTAATGGGGACTGATTCACAAAACATTGTTATAATGATACTTCCCATAGGAGTTTTAACTGACAACTCCATTGTTAAATCAAAGTGGAAATATCTAATTTTCATAGAAAACTAGGATGATATGAAACAATGCGATGATCCAAAATAAAATAATGCATTTGCTAATCTTGAGGAAACCATTAAATTACCTGCCACCATGTCTTTCGGAGCTTCTACCTCAGCAGTAGTGATAGCATAAGCCTGGCCTTGATCCCTTGGCCTTTTCTGAGGTAAGTTCTCCTGATGATTAGAACATTCATTTGCATAATTCCCCATCTCCCTGCAATTGTATCACAGAACATTGGTAGCTTCCTTCTTCCCTTTGCAATCACGAGCTTGGTGGCCTTTTTCACCACATTTGTAACAGACTCCCATTCCCTTCAAGAAAGTACTGGGGTGTTTCTTTCCACATTTACCACATGATGGATATTCAACCTTTCCCTTTTTCCCCTTATTTCCATTAGCAGATTGATCAGTAGGTCTCTTCTTCTCTTGCTTTTCTTTAAAGTCATAAGACTTAGAGAATTCCTTTTCGGTCTTGATAGCACATGAGACAATGTCTTCGTATGACGAGAAGGATTGTGAGACTAATTCTCAATGGAGAAATGGTTTTAACCCATCAAAGAAACGATCAATCCTACTTCTTGGGTTATGTATATAATCACCATCATACCTTGCTAACCGTGTAAAGTTATCCTCATACTTTATGACATTCTCATCCTCCTTCTATCTCAGACTCAGAAATTGCCTTTCCATATCTGCTCGATGGTCGCGAGGAATGTATTTTTCTAAAAACAGATCTTTGAACTCCCTCCATTCCATATTTGATACTTCATCATCTTCCTTCGTATTTTGAATCAATGACCACCATTGATCAACATCTCCAGTGAGGCGGTAAACTGCCATGATAACTTTTTCCCTTTCATTACTTCCAAAAGTCTGAAATATTTTCTCTACGGAAAATATCCATTGCTCAGCTACTAAGGGATTTGTACTCCCATTGAACGTTGGTGGTTGTTTCCTCATGAATCGATCTAACATTGATCCTCCACGCTGTGGATCAGGGTTCTCCATACAGGTAAGGTTATTATTCATAACCTGAGTGAGTTGTCCCAGTATGGTGATCAGCTGATCAGCACCAGTTGCATCACCAGCTCCATTATAATTATCTTGAGCAAGAGGGAAATCCCTACATGGAGTGCGTGCATTGATACAGTTTCCATTTCTTCCACTAGGAGACATTTCTAAACAATGGCATAAACTAAATCAGTTTATGAATCAAAATACATAATCCCATAATTATAAATCACTTCACATAAATTGAACTATTTATGGATATAATCCATAATCAAAAAAATGTTTTCTTTGATGAAGTATATACACATTAACCCTTCATAATGATTTGTAAAGAAAAATGAGAGTTATCCTAAGAATATCCCCCGGGAGTGTCGTAACCAAGAGTGAAACAAGGCATGTTGTCGTGCACCAGTTCCCGTTCAGGTCTAGCTCAAAGCGGTGTTTTCGGGTTTTACCCCTAGGTACATCTGTGCCAAATCCGCCTCTACCTGCTCGTATCCAGACAGGGATTTATTGCTCGGAAAACTCACAAAATCTCAACAATACCAAAATTCTAGGAAGTTATTCTATACTAATACTCAATGTTCATCTTAGGTCTACGTGCTCTAATCAGAGTTTATCTAAATCTAGCTTGCAAGGTTTGTACTAAAATTCCTCTGATACCAACTGTAACGCCCCAACCCCAGTTACCCAGAGTTGGTGCATTATTACATATCATTGACATGATCACAAGAAAGATCAAATCTAGAAAGACTGATTGGTTTAGTATCCTTGGAAACACTATATATATTCATAAAGTTTTACATTACATCATAAAGTGAAAAACTACTACAACAACATAGTCTCCATATTCCACACTCATATCCCCACATACTATCCCTGCAGGTCATTCATAACTTACTTCTTCACATCCGGGGAAAAAGAAAACATAGAAAATGGGTGAGCTCAAATGCCCAGTAAGGATAACAATATAGCGGAAACTTTCATAAATAAGAATAAACATTTAAGGCAATGTATAACTAAAACAAAATTCTTTTAAACATGAACTTCAACATAGTATGGAAAAAGTAAAATGAAATAATTCCATTTACTTATTCAAGTGGATATTCTACTAATCGAATAATCACATGAAATATCAATAACCACTTTCATAATGATGGAATGCATAATGCCAGACTATCATAACCACATAGCCAAGCCCTCGTGCCAAGACTACAAATAAGATTTTTTCAAGGCCTTGTGCCAAGACACTAGTTTTTCTCATGAGGCCTACCGATGCATCGAGGAGCTATAGTGGGCTCCACCCGACCCATATTAAGTCCAATGCATTCCCATATGAAAAGGTTTAAACATATCATAAACATTCGTATTAAAACTATCATACGAAATGTCAATACATTCACCATAAACCATGAATGGTATAAAAATCGCACATCCACAGTCAAACATATCACAAAACCTTCAATACAATATAGAAGTTTTGTATCATAATAAATCAACTTCAAATAAGCGTAAAATCCATCAAAGGATGTTGACATAGATGAAATCAAAACTCTTTTTAGAGAAATATCTCTTTCTGTTTTGAAATAATTAAAGAGTCATATATTTATAAAATAAAACATTTTCTTTGAAAATATTCTTAAAAGATTGTATGGGAAGCTTCAACGATTTTATAATGGCGGAAAATAGCCGCACCCGCCGTATAAGTTAAAAAAACATTCTTACCTTAATTTTCTCAAAAAGGTTAAAAAGCACCTTGTTTGGAAAACGACGGAAAGATTACTTTATAAACCTATTATAAAAGCCAAACAAGGGTATAAATGACTTTAACCCATATTCTTGTAAATAGTAAAAGTGTTTTGAAATACATTTTTAAGAAACATGGATGTGGATGATAATGAGATCCCAGTAGATTATTACGTATAAACAACCTCGGAAAATGAAGAGATTGTGAAATAACCCTTACCTTGTAATTTTCCTTGGTTGGGGTAGGTTAACCTCCTGTATTAAATAATTGTTATTAAATTATACAAGAATAATATACATTAATATGATATAATATATGATCTTTTAACATTGATTTGTTAATAATATCTTAGTATTATCGTTGTTTCGGGTGTTAACTTACTCGTTTTCTTTTATATGTTTTGTTACGTAAGACATGTTTGTAATGGATAGGTTGTATATTATTCATATCCAGAATGATATCAAGTCCTTAAACAACATTTTTAAATCATCAAATTATAATTATACTTGAA
This sequence comes from Viscum album, assembly GCA_963277665.1. Classification (NCBI taxonomy): domain Eukaryota; kingdom Viridiplantae; phylum Streptophyta; class Magnoliopsida; order Santalales; family Viscaceae; genus Viscum; species Viscum album. Next base: position 1,851,230,914 of record OY728150.1, read on the forward strand.
TGGATACGATGGAGAATGAATCTCATCGCGTTCGGGGAGACGGTAGTCCGTACGTACGCACGAGTGACAATATCATTCTTTTGATATTAAAATAATATATAAATGGATGGTATATCATACATACAGAATCATTAACATGTTATATTTATTATTTACATGAGTTAAACATCATTATTATAGCCATACAAATAATAATATATTGAATAACAATTACACCACGACGTGGAGACGGTAAGCCGTACGTACGCACGTATGGTGACATGTTATTCAAAGGGTGGATAGAATAATGAATATGGTTGTACCATATTTATAATAACATCACAGTATATATATGATACTGGAGTTATTATTTTATAATGGTAATAACAAAGAAAGAAGAATTCGAAGAAGAAAGGAACTTGGAAAAGGGTGGCGAAATCATTACCTCTTCTTCGGGTTCTTCCTTTTGATTTGATCAAAAGGGCTCCGTAGATTGGCTATCTGATCAAACTAAAGCCTCTAGGTTGTAGTTAGGGAAGTTGGGAGAGTATTTGGGCAGAGTTTGGACGAACCAAAAGGCTTTGAAGGTGTGAAGAAATGAGAAGGAGGAGTGCCCTTTTATAATAGGGGAAAGGGGCACCTTTGGAAAAGCTAGAAATATTAATTTATAATAAATTCATATTCAGTTTCTAATGGCTCCAGAGATGATTATATAAATTTTAAGGTGGGTATAGGTCTAGAAAAACTCAACCAATAGTATTTAGATAGGTTTGGGTTACTATATTAACTTTATCTTGAAGTATTAACTCTATGTTAATTAGTTTCACTTTTACAATGTCTCTTTGTTTTTTTATATTATATGGTTAATAAACTTACCATATACATCCAAGCAACCCCCAAGTGGTCCATTAATGATACAAATATCATAATATATGTCTCTTGTCCGAACCTTAAATTTTTAGGGATTTAATATCAATTAATAATATAATACTTTTTTTAAAAAACTCTTTTATGTCAATTTTGACACTATTCAATAGTTAATTTTTTTTGAAACTTATAACAGAATGATTACTTTGAAAAAAGTTAATTAAATCAATAATAATATTTCATATCACCCTAGAAAATTAGTTTTGTTCATAAAATGTCTCATATTATATTTATTTGGGTATTTATAATATCAATTATTTTAATTTTTCACTATTATGGTAATTACTGCATCATCATTGTGTCATAAATAAATTAAATTATTTAATCTCAAAAATTATAAATAAAATATCGTCATGTAGGAAATCTTTTTATATTTTTAATGAATATTTATAGATGAAAGGAAAACATATATAACCCTATGTAAAAATTGTTTTTCTAAAAGATATATACTTATGTCATTTTTGTACTTATTTTAACTTAATTAAAATAAAGTGTCCCTATCACCTACAAGTGGCTCCATGGGGTCCCAAAATCGATAAACATATGCCTATGGTCGAACATGTATCAACCAATAAGGCTAGGACACGTTTTAGGGTAATTTAGTATTATTGTAATATTATTTTTCAACCCTTATTTACCAGATTTACCCTTAACCATGGTAAATAAAATATTTACCGCAGTAATTATTCAAAATGTCTAAAAATATAAGTTACCTATTTACACAATTTAAACATCCTGATTCAAAATATTGAATACATTTTTTCCAAATTCAAAACATATAAGTGTCAGAAATTAATTTAAAATTAATTCCCATTGTTAAAACAAAAAGCGTGTTTTTAAGAGATAATAACTATCAAAAGATTGACACTTGTTTATGTCCGGTTTAATTGTAAAATTATGTCCAATGACCAAAATTATATTAAATGGTAAAAATATATTCTAAATATACTTTAAAACCGCTTAAATTAATAATTTATCACTATTAATTATTTTGATTAAAAAATTTGTTTTTAATTAAAATTTAGTAATTTTCACTATTCATCAAAATATTAAAGTTATCCGAAAAGTACCAAAATATCACCTTAGACTAAATTCGATATTAAAAATGCAAAAATTAAGTCCATTTTAAAAAATAAAATATATATAATTTCAAAAATTAGGTATTACTATTCATAACGGCTAGTTTGATTGGTTATGGTGTGTTAGAACTCGATGTTGCGTACAACACACGCTATCACATTATTAAAAGAGAAGTGTAATGTAAAAGCTTGGGGTGTTACATAGAAAATGGTGGAGACTCTATATTGATAAATAATTTTTTATTCTTATTGGTTATGGTTATGTTTCATTTTGTGGCATGATGTTTCAGAACCCAAGGTAGTAATAGTCGGTGAAAGATGATGTGGGTTCTATCACGTGGGGTTTTGGAATTGGATTTTGGATTTAATATTTTGGATCATTATATGAGATTTTTTATTAAGGATTGGTTTTGAAATGTTTTATGGATTATAATTTTGTTTTGTGGTTCTTCATGTAAGGGTTATCAATCATCCTAAAAAATTAATTGATTCAAAAAACGATATTGATCTTCTATTTATAGTGTTTATTGATAAATTGCCAAAACCATTTACATTTTATTTAACATAGTTTCAATGTCAAAAAATTTCATGAATACTTTGTAAAGGATATTGAATGTTGGTAAAAAAATTATTATTTACATAATTATATAATTATTTGAAATAAGGGTTGTGCTATGAGGCAAGAGTTTGTAAAATGGATGGGATTTATTATAAGACTTGATGAGGAATAATTATCTTGAAAAAGGGGTTAAATAAATATTAGAGTATGTGGAAGATATTATATTTAACCATATTCATGGTGTAAATGTTATGGAATATGCTTATTGGGAATCTATATTCAATGATTTTGATTACAACAAGTGGTTATAAAATTATTTGTTGGTTAGGTAATGATCGTCCTTTACGTGAATGGTCACCCCACTATATAAAAATGATTTTAGTATTTCATAGTGAATTTATCCTAAATGGTTATCAACATATATATTTAGTGGTGCACATAGAATGGGTTTCTTGACCATTAAAAAATAAATAATTTCCTCGGATCGTTTTCCTTATTCCTTTTAAGGATATCAGTGGTTTTTACTTAACTAAAATGAGAGCATGCTGACAAAGTGGTTTTCTAGTTTATGTAAAATTGTTCTTAGGTTTCCTGTGATGGGTTGGGATCTATTCATATGTTTTTTAATCACTTAATTAATTCTTAGTAGCCTTATATTTTGGTATTATTTGTGTTGTTTGACTTGGATTGAGGGTTGGGTGAATTCTATTAATAGTTTTTTTAGAAAAAGTTCACATCAAAATGGGTAAGAAATTTTATTTAGTTATTGGGATGTTGTGAATTGGGATCTATAATATTTCCAATATAATAGATATTTCATGGATTTGTCTGATTTTGAATGGAATATTAAGTGTCTCAATTGTGATTTTATTAGAAATTTTCTATAATCTTAATTAATTTTGTGGTTTCAGTGAAAATGAGTATATTATATAGGTGATAACTAGATGTTGGATCACTAGAATTCATAGAGTAATTTTCTTCCAACATTGGGGAATAGATGAAGTTCATTGTTATCCAAATGACTGAGTATCATAAAACATGAATAGTGGAATTATTTATATCTGTATGTGAGGTATTTATATGCCAATACAGTGTAATTTTTAATGATCATATATGATCCTATGAGTGAGATTATCAATTCTAGGAATATGGGTTGTTTTAAATGATTTTCTAGATATATTAAATGGGATGTCTAATATATTTAAATGTTATTTCTATAATTAATGGTATGCGGGGTAAAATGCTCATTTGTGATGCTTCTCACCAATACTGGTTCATGAACTAAATAAGTCATAGGGTTGACTTATTTGATCTTGATGCTTTTTTACAATAAATAATCCATTATAACCTATTATCAAATTTATATAGATATTATAAAACCATCTTGAATTCAAAAACATAAATCATCCTACGACACTATTATTTATTCATCAAATCCCATGATAAAATTGTTGTAGAGACCCAGATCCCTTCAACATTTTTTAACCCTTGGTCAGTCTATAATGAATCCCATGAATCTTTAATGAAGTCCATAGTGCATATAGTATGAGGGTAGATATATCAGCATGAAATTAAGTAGTATTATTCAACTATAGTCATACAAGTATCTAGTCTAAAATTTCATATGGTATCATTACTAATGAATTGGATGGGTGATAGTTTAGGATTCCATATGAAATGTGTATTTCCATAATTTATATAATGCATGTGTTCAAATGGATATGGTCCACAATGTCATTCTAGGTTTCAAATTAGTTTCGTTTTCATTTAATGACCCAATATAAATTCATTAATGTTGTACACTCCAATTAAATTTATTATCCTCATACATATATTGATATACTGTAGAATATAGTGTCTAAATAATATTTTTTTCTCAAACTATCAACATGAACCTAGTGGATATACATCCCATAAGTTTTATATATAGGTTTATCAAAGGTTGTATAGTGATTTTGGATGGAGATTCAACATGGTTCTTATTGATGGGATCTTGGGGGGCGATTAGTGTGGTGGTGGTGTCTCTTAGTTTATTTTATTATTTTTATTAATTTAAAAACACCAGTATAAAGATATATGATATCTATGAATTCTATGCGAATTATTAAAAAAATGAATGTATGTTTTTTTATTATGTTATGATTTTATCAAAAATTCCATTGGGATACATTATTTTCTCGTATTTGATGATTTATTTCGATTTAAGTGTTATATCATTCTTGATATTAATTTTATATTCTACTAATGATTTTTATTGATTGAAATTGCTAAATTACATCCACTAACTTATCAGCTGTTGTACATGTGGCAATATAGTTTCACCAAAATTATATTCTATTTAAGGAATCCATTTTGGGCTGATACAATACTTTTCCACATTGGAAAAAAATTTATAAGTTGACAACCAAGGTATTAAATCTTTCTTTTTTGGATTCCATTTATCAGTCACCAATAAAACTCAATGTATTTTATCATCCAAATGAACCTCATATTTTTCATCATGGGGTATATTTTTTCATTAATCGTCTAGTATTTGAATGGGTTAAAATAAATTCATTTTTTTGATCTCCATTTTTCATCAATGAATGTTGTGGCACCGCAATATGAATCACTGAGTCTGGGATGGTGTAACACTTATACTCAAAAACAACACCTCGTATAAAAAATTTTGTCGAATAATTGTGATGGAAAAAATGAACATCATAGGTAGATAATACCTCTAGTAAAAAATAATAGAAGTTTAAAAATTAATGGATAAAATTTAAATTATTAAATAATTTCAAGAAAATTTATAATCACCCTAGAACCATATAAACAATAAACCAGACCATATGGTACTAGTATAGAATTTAAGTCACATAACCCAAAAAATTGTTCCCCAAATTTTTTGGATCAATATTTTTAATATGTAACATTGAGGAGTGGTAGAATACATCAAATATATATTTCAATCTATTAATTTCACGCACCCTCTAATATTCATGATAATCACCAACCACATGGTCATTTCCCGTAATAAGATCCATGCTAATAATATAAAAAGGAAAAGAAAGATTCTGGAATAGGATATGAATATCTTACATAGTAATATACCACTAATGGTTGTTAATATATGGTCATAAGCTGCACAAGTCCATTCCATGAATATAGAAAATGTGTTGGTAACAGAAAAGTGAACCACATTAGAACAATATACATACATGTATGGATTTTAGAGAAAATCTCAATATCCTATAATTCCATTTTATAATGAGTTACCACTATAAATGTATGAAACATCCCCAATTAAATGGGATTATCCAAAAAAACATTTTAAAAATCCTAGCAGAAGGGATAATTCATGTTCTTGTCAAATAATATTGGGTATGTCCAAATTTGGGTGATAGTCCATATGTCAAAACATGTAACCAAATATATAATATAAAGAAGTATAGAACATGTACTACATGAATATTTTATAAAAGGTAAAATTCATGTAATATGAACAATGTTTTTTTCTACCTAAAAATCACACGAGCTAAAACATTAATCATGCATCCCAAGGGGATATACAAGAAAAACCCACATGAGTAATCATCAAAACATTTCCAACCAATATAAAAATTCTTAATTTATGGTATAAATTAAAAATAATAGTTTCTTGGGATACATACACGCACCAAAAGTTCATTATAAGAACACTTATTAACATATTTTAATGATATGGGTCACCAAAAATTATTACTAAGATGTTTCACGGGAAATGATCAACATACAAGTATAACCATACCATATAAAAGACCTAGAACCATCCTTGATCCCTTATAATAATAAATATGTGGTCATTATTAAAGAGAATCCTTTCCCAAATTGGCTTAAAAGATCATAATTACATGATAATAACCACTAGTAACCATTATGTCCCAAATATTAACAAATAAAAATTACATGAATTTGGTTTCCAATTCTCCCAATGACCAACAATTCCCATTTTAGATCATGTGAAAACCCGTATAACCAGTCAAATCATCAATAATCCTTTTTTGGGAAAAGAGAATAGGGTTGATATATTTATTGATTTTAATCTCCATATATGAATAATAGTATCAAGATTCTCTCTTAGAATCAGGAGAGGATACCAAAGTGGAGGAGAGATCCTAGAATCGTAGGATGAGTTATCTTACTATGTTTGGGGATGAGAATTTCCTTAAAGTAAGATATTATTTTATATGGGGGAAAGTTTTAAAAACTCCTTAAACACAATATTCTCACTTTTCCATTAACAACTCCACTAGAGAGTCGGTGGCCTCTAGTATTCGGCCAATTGTCACTGGTTTTTATAGTTTCTGCTCACATTTCCCACTGATAAAATGGTAAACTCCATTATCCATCACATGGTCTATATATTTCATTTAATCTACCATGGAACACAAATAATGGTTTTGTGGATTACCATTAGCTAAATAGTGGGATATATAGGCATTATTCATATCATATAGACTCCACCAGCTAGCCAGTATAGACATTATAGCCTTTTATTTTTATAGAATACTAAAATGACATTCACATTTTTATTTCGGTCCAACCAGACACCTCTATCACACCTATAATCACATTTTATATATATATAAAATATATTTACATGGTTAAAATAGGCATAAAATAAATATATTGTGTCCAAATGTTCTGCCATTGCTGATTTCTCTTCATCAAGAAGTGTCCCATGAGGTTATGTTGAACAAAACCAGTTATTACGCTCAAATGTCAGTCTCCCACTCTCATACCTCTTCTTAAATATGAATGTTCTTCCATTAATCATTAAAATATATAATAATAAATCCTCTCAATGCCATATCACTTCATCCAATAATCTGAATGGGTAGTTTCTTAAAATATGCATATTTTTATAACTTTATATCCTTAAAATAAATCAAATGTGTATTATTGGGACATAACATATAAAGACGAGACACATGAAACAAATCGTGAATACATTTTTACCATTTATGAGAAAAACTATTATCCAACTATCCAAACATGTTTGATGGTCACAAATGGACCAATGTACCGGGGTTTTATCTTCCTCGAATTCCATAAAAAATTATGAACTTCTTTTGGGAAAACTAAAAGAGGTTTATTTCTCCAATAATTTACTATAAACCAATCTTTATTTGGTTAGAATATGATTATTTTCAACTCCATGTAGTATCAATATTCTTTTGAATCAATTTCAACAAATCTGAGTTTATGTTCTCAATAATAGGCATAAAAACTGAATATTCACTTGCCTCCTTCCCACATTGAGGTGAATTAAAAGGTCTTCATTATATATCCATAATGATTGACATCAAAATTGATTATTGGAAATATTTTTTTATAGGATAAAACTAACTGATCTACATTATCAAACAATTATTTTCAAGAATAAAAAACAAGAATCCGAAGAATGTCATCTAAAGTCTATATTACTCTCCATAATGAATCTTCAGTATGATAATGTAAATTCGTACTATTATTCAATTGTTTCTTCATCACCTTCTATATAAATTTCCACAATATAATTGAAACCAATATTATCTATTAGATACCATGATCATTGGTAATACATAATGTTAGATTATTTCGAAAACATAGATCATGCCTATATCATTTACTGAGTTAGTATCCCCCATTTGCAGGAAGTGATCCACCATTGACAATATTCTCAAAAACATCCTCACAACATCACAAATATTTATGCATGATTAGTAACCCTATCAAAAAGACCATATTAAACAAAAAGATATTTAAAATAGGTATTATAAGTTGATAGAGAAACAATCTATGTGTCTATTCCATGGTTGTTATCCTCTAACATGATATATATTAAGAGAAAAATGAGTTTGACTACCCTTTTTAGGTAGATCTACTATAATTTTCTACAAACATTATTGAAGATCATTCTCAATCATGGGTAAATTTCCCCCTATGATGAATGAGATGATATCATTCTCTCTTATATCTAGGAATAATGAATAGTCACCCTTTAATGACCTTATGAGTACCATAGAATTATATGATCCACCCTTGAATGAATCTATTTTAAACTACCCCCTCCCCCAAATCCTGAATCACTATTAATCATGCACATGATTGAACCTCGCATATTCAACAAAAGCTGATGGGATAACTAAGGGTTCACTATCCACTACCACTGTATTCTTAAATACTCCCACCAACTTTTCATTGAAAAATTACAGTAGGTTGAGACAAAATAATTATGTGTGATATAAAACTTCCTAGGTCATCCTCCTAAATGTGTGTTTATTAATGTTTTCAATATTATGATAATACATTATCTCAATGATTAACATCATTAAATAATTTATCGAGTCTCTATAATGAGTTTATAGTTAACAATGGCATAAAATATGCCACTGAATATCATTTTTATTTTTGAAAAATCTCTCACTAAAGAGATATTATCTCTCATATATCAATGTGTGAACTAGATATTGGAATTCGATTTCATGGGTTGGATCTTTACACTTACAAGGGCCTAGTTAAATAGAATCAAAATAATATAAATTTCGACCGTAAATCATTACATCTCCCAAGAAAATTCCAGATTCATCATAATAAAATATATTTCTTAAAATATTCTAGGGAAGGTCCATTGATAGATTTAATGATAAAATCATATTCATATCTAAAAATTCATCTTCATACTGGTCTTCTAATTCAAAAATGACTACATGATTTTTATTCTTTTTTGTTGGCTATTCTAGGTGAGAGATGCATTGAAATAACGTTATAATGTACCTATCCAAAATATGATATCTCCAAATCGAAAACACTTTGGTATTTCTTTGGCATTAAATTAACTCTTCTATATTCATTAGATCTATATATGTTGAAAAATTATATACAAAATTCCAATGAAATTTCACCTCTTGAATCAAAAATTGACAGAACATTAAATTAGAATTATTAGGATATTATCAATGTATACTAAATATGATATAAGGGTCTCAAGGATGATATCATAATTCCTGGTAAAATATTTTGATATAATTAATTATCAAAATATAAATAAAGACCTTGTATGGGAGAGTGATATTGTTTATAAGGGGCATGGACACAATCATAGTGTTAGTCATTACATGTTTAATAAAAAAGAACACATACTACATATACATTTTCAATAAACTATCTTCAGTCAGTATTCGTCTCTCAAACAAAGATAATAGTATCTTGAAAATAGATTAATCATAGAAAACCACAAGGCTCTTATAAAATGATCTAAATAATCATCAATCGATAGAAATGGGTACCTCGTTTATATTGATAAGATTCAACTTTTAATATTCCACGTAAATCCTAAAACAATTATTTAATTTATTTTAAACCCACACTTGGGGACTCCATGGGTATGTGCTCTGTATAATGAGTCCATTAGATTTATGATTATTATGTTAAACCCTATACTCCTTCAAATCAGATAGCGACACATGGTATGGTTCAATTGAAAATCATTGGCAAGAATCACAACCCCGATTTCAAACTCATATCCCATATGTTTAGATAAATATATGATGTCCAATATACATAAACCTTTTAATGGACCCACCAAATGAGTAATTGAGGTGAGATTCATCATTAGATACACTATTAGGATCATTCAAACCACTTATTCTAAAATGAAATATCTAGATTAAATATTTTCTCTCTCTACCTGGATCGAAAACCAAGTATATGGTAAAAATAAGCCTCTTCACTTTAGTTTTTATTAAATTTAAAACAACCTCCAGAAAATTAAATTTTACTAATGGTATCCAGTCATCTAGTCCAAGACATGGAATACATTACCTTCTGAAATCTCTCTAATAGAGATTCTCCATACATGCTAAATAAAAATAATTATAAATGGGAATTCTGGAAGGGTACAAAATGATCTAAAAACATTCATAGTCAGGTATCAATAGGATACACACTAGAATATAATATAACTAGTATGTGTAACCTTCAATGGTACGAGTTGATTTTATCAAATGCAAATTTATACTAATAAGAAATGAAATGGAGAGGGTATAATAAATCCGGAATATACATTGTCCAAATACGGGTCCCTCCCTACCTTCATCTGGATCCTAATCATCTGCATAAACACTAAAAGAAACCACCACATGTTGGCATATAGGATCACAAGTCACTTGATTCATCATCCCAGGTAGGTTTTTCACTTACAAATGTACCCTCCACCAACATCAATTCGTAAGAATTATGTGGAAATCCATAAATCAATATCACAAATCCAATTATGATGATATATTATTCTACAATAATGGAATGATTGAAACAATATTTTCCTTGATATTGTCACCCTTTAAAAAAAGTTATAGAACAGAGAACAGTCTTATCCCATAGTAGTTTCCATAGAGATTATGTTATTCTCTAACTATCAACCACCACATTAGAGTCTTTCAGCTGACATCCACATATTATTAAAAAGTTAACGTTGTATGAATTCACTAAATAAATCATTGGTTGTTCCACTAGATATTTGATGATCACTTGTAGTACAATCACCCTCATTACCATTTTAAATCATTATCGCCATTTGAATAACAAATATATTTTAAATCAGATTGAACATCCCCGAATATTTTTTCTATTCTAGATGATGAAAAATATCAAATAATCTAGAATTCCGAAGCTTATTCCCCAATAAAATAATATATAAGTGAATGAAATCTATGATGTGTTCGGAATTACATGCCATTATCACCATCCCTTGTTACAGTTGAAAAGACTCTTGAGTACAATCTAACATTATTGTCGAAAGAATAATTCCTAAATGAAGTGGTCCTTGAAGGTCACCCATGTTATTTCTTCTGGTATACCAACCTAATGTATAACATACCTACATTGTCTCACTACTTCCTAAAGAATAAAGGTCATAAGATTCAAATTTTAATTCTTAGGGGTGTCTAAGAGTTCAAAAATACCCATAATGTCTAATTTACATTAATTCTAATAATAGGGGGCTCCAATGACCTATATTGATGGTGGACCATGAATTTTAGTGTTAAGAGAATTTTTAGCCATCATTGACCATAACATATTGTATTAAAGACCCAAAAAATTATTATCTAAATGAGTTCCTTTAAGGATAGTTATATAGATTTACATTCTTAAGAATCCATGGTATCATGATTAGTTGCATCCTCTGAAATTTTAGGTGGTGATACAAGGACTTCCATTACTTCCTTCGTATGACGCCTATATGGTTGGATTTCGTGATATTTTAGATCAATACTTAGTATAATCCAACATCTAAAATAAAAAGACATATAAATGTTCATAGACGAACACATTGGATTAGGACAATGTTAATCATAAGTGGATACCCACTGAAGAAATTCATAACCCCTTAATAACTACACAAAAACAAAGACAGACATCCTATACCTGCACGTTATTCATGCCCACATATATACACATACTAATGTATAGAATCATTTGTAAAAAAATAATGATTTCATTATATATTGAATCAAGATAACACATACAGAATTTCGACATCCATTTTTTTGTATATGCACTATCCAATACAAGCATTAAAGAAAAATGTCAGGTAATACTACATGTATACAATTGGTTCATGAATGAATATAAAACTCCAAATAAAATTTCATAGGCAATATATGTGTCAATAATATTAATTAAATTACTTTAAGCATTTAACCACAAGATCATAAAATCCAACTAACATGGAAACTCGTTTGTCCACAATATAGTGACATTATTGACCAATATGAGCCCTAAAAAAACTATCATATATACACTATAAAAAATCAGGGAAATGAATGGAAATATATCATTGAAACAAGTGATTTAGTACTACTTTCTATCAAATTGTTCTAGAATAATGGTTCTCTGATTGATCTCACCACAACCTCAAACATGCCTTCCTATAAACAAAATGTTTCTAAGTTGCATCAAGGTCGAAAATGAACTTCATGCGGTACAATATAGTCACTATCATGAAATAATTTAAAATAAATGATGTGATTAAAATTAAAAATAAAATTATAAAAATTAATAAGTCATAATATTAAAATCATAAAAATAATAAAACAAACTATTCCATAACATAATATAATGGTTTTCAGAAAACCAAAACAAAATTATAGATCACTATTGGTAGTAGATTAATATATGATATATGTGACTAAGAACAATAGAACCAAAAAAATAATCTCAAATCCCATCAATAAATTCCCTTCACCATTATTTATTCCTAATCAATGCAGTCAAAAAATAATTTTTCATTCACCTTATCTATGTTCACAAAACATATAGGTCCACTTAAATTCCACTGTAGGTTTTGAGTACATGAACAAGTAGGATATCACAAACATTCCATAAAGTAATTTTATATTAAAAACTAGTTAATTACATAAAAATAAAAAGAGTACATATAAGTACTTATAAAATCACTAATGAATGAAATAAATACTTTACATGCCTTATATATCTGCTCTACCTATTTAAACTACACACTTGAAAAAATATCAACAAGCCATGTTTCACACATCCCCCTCCATGGTATAACTGAAAAATCGTTGGACACATCCCAATATAATGTATAGACAATAATAATGAGGAACAATGATTGAGACATACCTATTAGAGGATACTCTATATGGTATGTTCTATATGGTCAGCTTCTAATGAAAGAGGAGAAACATTTGTAATAAATATACTACATAAAAAATTTAGACAATGCATCATATCGTGAATGAGTCATACCCACTACTAATATCCAAATATAAAATACTAGACCATTATTCCCATAGGTCTAAAAACATGAATCATGATACCAAACAACAATAATTGGTATAATGGGAAGCATAGACACTCCTGATGTGATCAAAAACCAAAAAAAATTCTAATGGGAAATAAGCACAATGCACTAAAAAATCATTACAATAATATATATAAGCATTCAAAAAATAAGAGTGACCATATAACATAGGACCAATGCTACTATAATTCAAAGGACCAATGTGTATGTCTATATACACCACACAAAAACCATTAAACCATCCCCAATCCACCATAAACTGTATTCTATGGTCACAATATGGGAGAATCCACAAAAAAAAACTAGTAAATGATATTACAAACTTAATAAAATCTACTACTGATAATGTATTAGGTAAATATGATGTGTAGTTTCAGATTCCATGTGTTTGATTTTAAATTAATTCAATGATCAATAATTTTCTTGTTATTTAATTTCAAAACTGCAAGATTTGAGCATGAAAAAAGGATCTATTTGGTTTTTTTCAAATAAGAGTTGTCATGAATGACCTACATAGAGATAATACACACCAAATTGGAATCCTGGGTTAGAACCAAATTATGGGTATTGAAAAGTGGATATAGAAGTATATGATAGATTATAATATCACTAAAAGAGATCAAATACAGGGCTTGGAGTTGAGGAATTCATAAGTGATATATAGAATTTTATAAGAGTTATATATTAAAGAAATCCATGAAACATATCGTGATCCCAAGAATATAAAAAATGACAGTGATGAGCATGTGGCCTCAACCAATGGTCTAGTGGAATATCGGTAGAAAATATTATTCCCAAGAGCCCCAGTAGTGGTATTCTGGTTTCTAGAATAAATTACCTCTACCTAATAACCACACAAGTTGGTAATTTTATTACAACCAGTGGGCTAGTGGAACCTATAGTAATTATACCGATCCTACAGACTCCACCAACTATCTGATGGAGATGCTATATTTTTTCATGATATTAAACACCATCCTTTGTAACCCATTTTCATTTTTAGCATTGAGGACTCTGATTTCCCAAATAAACCGAAATCATTTCATAATATAATGGTATTCTATATAACAAAATATGTGTATATTAAATTCATGGTGACACAAAAAATAAAACCCTCAATTTTTATGGACCTTTTCTGAATTAATTAATTTTCATTGAGGTATTTCATTGCCCAAAGACATGTATTTTTTTCACATGTAACAGAATTGTCTTGCGCTACATGAAAAACTAACTTAGCATGAATTATACACAACACTAAGTTTCTATGATACAAAATTTTAGTATTATAATTTATTTAAATGAGATAATTAAATCCTTTATTTAAAACATAGTAATCTGAATAGTAATAACTAATTTTCACATATTTTTTTTAATTTTTTAGATAAATAAAACCTATTGAAAATGAAATATATAATATTTTGTAAAGACATTATATGATTTAAAATAATATTTTCTTATAGAAACATCTTTTTTTATGTCCTTCTATGAAAAACAAAAAAAAACAATTTTAGAAACAAATAGAAATTGAAGGTCATAAAATGAAGATCAATTTTTGAATTCAGAATGTTAAAATTAGTATTGGGTAGGTTTTTTTGGAATTTTTATGAGAAGCATCATTTTTAATGAATAGTGAAAAAATTGAATTCCAATTAGAAAAAATAATTATCTTTAAATGTATTTATTATTTTAAATGATTAATTAGAAACTAGTTTTTATAAATTAATACAATATAGGTCATTGTGATCAACATCCCTTCTAAATTATGTATAAAAATAAAGAAATATTTTGAATATTTTTACATTAAGAACCAACATTATAGACCAGACTATGGGATTAATTTTAAATTAATTTATTTAACTTCTAAAATTGGAATTTGTTAAAATTGATTCCATATTTGGAATCAGAATAATTTTTAATGTCTAAAATGTTAAACATATTTTTAGACCAAAATGATTATTGAATGTAATTATTATTAATTATATCGATTTTGGTAAATGTAATCATTACTCATGGATAAACCTTTAATTTAATACCCAAAAAAACATAAACACCTATCTAAGAGATATTTTATGGCCATATTTATACAATATACTCCCATTGATCTACTATTTATCACTATGCGAATCAATTTCAACATAAATCACAAGGGTGGGATTTTATCTTTAAATATTTACAAGAGTGCCACACCTCCCCAACTATTAAAAAGAATCTTCTCCTATACTTCTATAATCCTCTAAAACTACATAAATTCAGAAAATATCTACTCAAATATCCTACCAAATCCCTCAATAACTCATTGAATCCTCTCTTTTGGCATAAATACATCCATGTAATCATTTTTGGCACAAACCAAAAGGAGTTACCTGATAAAAAAGAGACACATTCTCTCAATCACCTTTATTTTACTTTAATTCTCAACCACCTCAACTATATTTATAACATACATATATAAAAAAACTTGTACCCTCAATATAAATATATTTTTTAATTCTAAGAGTTCATGCTACACTTACAAAAGCCTTGATCTAATGGGTACACACGTACTGTTTGCATGTGTCACAAACTATCGCCTCACTAATTGATGATTGTCCATTTTTATTCTCCTCTTCTCGTGGTGGACATTATGATTGGAAATATGTTAATATATGTTACATATTTCATTTATTAGGTACATAATATTCTTAATTAATTTTATATAAATTGTTTTTATAAATTTCCACTTGGTGTAAATATTATAATTTATTTTGAGGAAGTGTGGACAACGGCCCTTCAAAACGATTTTATTCATTCAAAATATATATGGAATGTATTATGGATTGATTTAGTGATATTATATGACATATATGATATAAAAATGCTACTAAAAATAACATATAATAATATATGTACTTATATAAAATTTAAATACTTTATTTCAATATGAATATTAAACTGAAAGATCATTCACTCATACATATGGCATATCGTATTCATAAATGATGTATTCTATTTCATACATCTATATTATATATATTATTATAATAAAAAAATAATAAATAATATATATATATAAATTTTTTTACATTCTAGAAATCCTGTTATAAGTTTAAGGACCATAGATATTACAAATTAAGACCCATGCAATGAACAAAGGTGATATTACTTGAAGGGAAACATTAACATAGAATTGATAATAAGTGGATAATAAAAATTCATAATAAAACTAACTAAGGTATTATATAAAATATTACGGTCATGTAAAATATTTATAATATATTTACATTTATTCTTCGGGTGGTTTGAAAGAATGTGATCAGAGTCCTGACACAAGGTAAGGGAATTTCATCTCAATTTATATTTCCATGAGATAGAAGCTTTATTCAACACAAATTTATTTTTTGTGGTGTGTATAATGATAATGATTTATTTTATGATTCATATAACAAAAATTATTTGTATTCAAATATCCATTTTATGATATTTTTATCATGGTATTTATCCTTCAAACGATATCAAATCCTTAAATTATGTTTTTCTCAATTTTCCTTCTTTGAGAAACATTCCATGTAAGGAACCATTATTTTCCATAAAAATTATATACTAACTATGAATTTTTATATCATAAATATCCATATATTAATGATATATTATTCATCATGAAATTTCAATTTCTTACATGGGGATTATCGTTCAAGGAATCCAAGTGGTACGATTTTATTGAAACAATCTCATATATTTTTTTAGATTGTTTGTGATTGTGACTCCTTTGATGAAATATTATAATAGATCTCGCAAGAACACTCATGTGATTAATATTACATTATTTATTCAAAATATCAATATATTTTTGTGCCATTATGTTCATTAATTGAAACATAATATTGTTATTTTTTTTAAAAAAAATATCAACATTACCACTCTCTTCGATTATATTTTTTTTCAAATCGTTTTTTTAGTAATTTTTTTCCCATAATATGTTCATTAATTATTTACTTTTATAAGTTATATTAAAATATATGCGTTTAAATTTTTTTAAATATTTCATTATATGAATGAAAATTATTTCTGAAGAAGATGTTTTTAATTTTTTATGAATCTTTCTTTATAATATTTCAAAATAATTTTTAATGAAATTAATTTAAAATTTATTGAATATTTAATTTCATGTTTACAAATTATTTCACATAAAAAGTAAATAAAAATGTGTTAATCATTTTTTATTAAATATCAATGTATTTTTAATGATATGGTTTTCAAAACATTCTCATGATTTCTTAATAATTAATCAATGTATTTTGAAAGGAATGTATTTCAAATTATTTTCAATATTTTTTTATATGTTTTAAAAGTGTTCCCAATCTAAAGGGTTTATAAAATCTATTAATAATTATTTTTTATGCTTTCAGAAAAAAAATGTTTTCAAAATTATTTCAATATTCTTTTTATATGTTTTCATGGTAAAATTCTTTCAAATTTATTTTCAATCCATATTTCCATGTTTTCTGAGAATTTTTAATGAAAATGGGTTTCAAATGATTTTATATTCTAAAAATATTTTTACAAATATTAATGGATATTTTACACAATAAATGTTTCATAAATATCATTGTAAATTATTTCCCATCAAAAATGACATTGGTTGGTGTCACTCATGCCTTTCTAATGATGTTATTCAAGTAATCCATTCACATTAATTTTATGAATTGTTTATGTTTTTAGGAAATGATATATATGAAAACCATTTATATTTTATGGGTTATATGTTTATAAAACTAGTTTTCCTTTAAAGGGTTATATTCATATGATGACCTAATTTTTTCACATGTTCTTCTTTGATGAAATGATTATGAACTATGTCATTTTCCAATGGTTAATATATGATTTCATATCTATAAATCCAATTTCATTTCCAGAGTTATGATAATATTCTAGATTATATTGCGGCACATGTATGTATGATTTCAATATGAGATGGGTGTGACCACTACCTCCATCCAATGCATTAGGTAATGATTTTTATATCGTGAGATATACATTGTTGGATCGAGAAATGAAATTTATTTAGTATTATATGGATGGAATGAGAAATGAACTATGATCAAAATTAAAGGGTTGGAATTAGGAGTGAACTCAGTTCAATAATATGTAACTAGAATGGGGTGTGAACCTATTTTTGTAAAATAATTTGTCTAATAAGATATCCTTTGAATCAAGTCCTTGACTAATACACAAATCATTATATTTTCATAGGTGTCTTCCACAATTAAATATTTATTCCTATGTTAATATTTATAGTCTTATGTTATTTATTTTTTAATTATTCATGTCATATGAACTGCTTAGTTTTATTCCATGATTCATGTTTATGATCATTTATATTCATGGTATGATATTATATGTGAATGATTGTGTTATCACACCCTTATGTTCACACTTATACTCATGAATCTTCATTTATTACAATTATTGAGCATCTTAAATCACACCATTTTATGTTTCCTTCATCCATGTTATAAATATATGTATAATGTTTTTTGTTAAAAGAAGTGTGATAGTCATAGAGAACCATATTTGCGATGATTTAGCTAATTTATCTACCAGTGTTTATGATTCCACATTTCCAAAGTCACTACACTACTATAATATTTGGGTGTTTGTTATTATAATGTTTTTAGTATTCCACAGTGGTTATGTAATAATTATGTGTTAAAAGTGAGGGTCTCTATAGTAGGATTCATAAATTAGTTTTAGGTAACCATTGGAAAATATGATAGAAAAACTATATTGATTTTCCTAAGTATATTTCTAATTTTATGTATATGGATTTTTCAAAGTATATGTATAAGAATTAGTAGACGTTTAGGAAAATGACCTAGAATTTAGGATATGGTGATTGGTTTTCTATAAATACATTTTTTATAGATAAAAACTGTGGATTTGGATATGAAATGATATTACTAGGGGTAAAAACCCAAACAAGATGTCTTGGGCATGACTTGGTGTAATCTGGTATATGACAATGAGCCTTACTACACCCCTGGTATGACACTCCTAGGGTATATTCTTGTTGAATTCAAAAACTCTTTACAACCCATCATGGTTGATATAAATATAGAATGATTATGAATCACCAAATATAATACTAATGTGTTATAGATTAATAAAATTTAGAGAAATGATTTTGGAATACAATAAGTAATTTTTCATGATTATATGGTATCCTAATATGATATATGTTTGTCAAACTATGAAATATAATTTAATCAATTGAGAGAACTAGATGGAACACGATTAAAATAAAATATTTTATGTGTTGAATGTATTGGAGTTATAAAAATAAAACATCAATGAATAAATAAAAAAATAAAATCTTTTGAGTTTGTGTGGGTATTGGTTATAAATCTGAATAAAAATAGAAAGCAATGAAATGTAAAATGTATGTGATGTTCATACATTATTTTTCACATTAAACATAATAAGAATGATTAGAATGTGGTTGAAGAGACATAATACATGATTCATAATTCACATTCATGGAAGGAGGTATTGAGGAATAAGATGATGAATCTAGAGTAATGGTTTTAGAATAATGTTTTATGAATATAATATTGATGTTTTGGAGTTCAATGATATGTTATATTATTCATTAAAGGAATAATTATTTTCAGTAGAATTATTAATTAAGTATTTAAAAGGATATATGAATTCTGATAAAGGAATAGAGAATTAATTTTATGGAAGGGTGACAGTTTTATTAATTTAAGTGTTCCCTTAATTATTTCCTAATATTGGGATAATGATATTTTTATAATGATATGTCAGATATGTATTAGTAAATTGACGGTACATTTTCCCATGGAACTTAGGATTGATAAACTGGTATGTTTCATTAATGATGATGTTTACAACATCTTGTATTTATAGAATTTATCCAGTAATCATTGGAATAAATAATAAATAATGTTTCCCAAAAGAATATATGGTAATTTTGGTTATTAACATGTTCAAAGGGAATATATGATGAGAGTTTTATCCTTTTTGTAATGTGACAAACAAGTGGTAAATTGTGATATATGGGGAAAATTGCTAATTTGATTTTATGAATTTCATTCTAATGATTAGAATTTTAAAATTTCTGAAGTATTACAAGGAAAACCATATTTGGAGCCCTAATTTTAAACTTTATATGAGGTCAGTAAAATTAAAGTGTTTCCTCTTCATATAAGTATTTATGTATGTTGGATATCTTGTTTAAAATACTATGTTTCGATGATAACTAATGAGATTAAATTTTATGGGCCCCATGATCTGAAATTACTCTCAGATTGAAAATATAACCTTTATTTTTAGAGAAACAGGTGATTTCGATAAATGGAAAAATGGAGACTTAGTCATGAAATAATAAAATAATATCTTTTTATGAAATTTCATCATCTTTTGTAATAAGGATAATCAAACAATTTTGTGTCCTAGAACATTCATTTCCTATGAATCATAACATCCCTAAGGTCATCACCAATTTAATGCATTATAATTTTTGACTTTCTCTAGGCCATGTTCTCTATCACCCACCTCCAAAACATGATGGTTAGACTTATATTCCATGTCCATGTTTTCAATATTCACCTCTGATCTCTAACATGAAAACTCAGATATGTTCTACTCTGGATGGCCATTATTATTGCAACTTTGTATTTTTCATGAAATTTTTAGTGATCAATTTTATGATGTGGTTTTATATTAAAGGAACTTAAAAGTATATAACCTTCTATAACATAGAGTAATTTTGAGGGAGAAAATAAATTTATGTTTGGTGGAATGTAACACCAAAAGATTTAATGGAACATTTTTTTGAATGAAAAAATTATCATTAACTCCTTTCATTTCTCTAATTCAAATATTCCTCTCACATGGAATAGGATTTTTTTAGCTACATGCAACACCATCTTGGTGTCTATTATATGTCATAATTATTTTTCTATTAAACATCATTTTATTTTAAATATTTTTAATGAGATAATTAGAAACTAGATGTTAAAATTTGTAATATAAAATGAAATTAATTCTTTTTATATATTATTTATAACGGTATCACTTAAATAAAACATAGTTATGAATAAATATATAATTTTTTGTAAAGTATTTATTTGTATTATAATAATATTTTCTTAAAAAATATACTTTTTATAGCCTTCTATAAACAATAATAAAATTAATTTTATAAAGTAATAGAAAATAAATTTTAAAAAAGAACCTGATTTTTGAATTCATAATGTTAAAATTAGCTTAGGGTTAATATTTAGAGCTTTTTTTTGAGAATCTTCTATTTTGGATGAATAAGGGAATATTCTAAATTTTAAATCTGAAATGATTTTTCATCTACATTAGTTATTATTTTTAATAATTAATAGGTAATATTTATATAAATTTAAATAATATAGTTCATTGAGATCAATTTCCCTCTTAGTTTAGGTATAATATCATAGAAAACATTTTACTGCTTTTGGTTTGAAAAACCTCATTGTCGACCTGACTGGGGGTGTTATTTTTAATATTAATTTCAACCACTAATGAGATTATAATATTAAAAAATGGATTAAATATTTTTAATCAGAATTATGTATAATATCTAATAATTCCAAAATATTTTTACATGAAATTTATTAGATATTTCCATTAAAATTAATTTAATTGATATAGGTAAAATTATGCTTAACTAAGGACTAAACATTAAATTTGAGACCTAAAACCACAACGAATAATTTTAAATAGAATTTGGACTGCCATGTATCGATCGTATATCTAATTTATTTAATTTTTTCTATTCCTTGATCCTCTTTCAGTGTGAAAAAAATTGGTTGATTTCCCTCCTGAAATCATTACAAGAGTGCCACTCCTCCTCTACTATAAAAGGCCTACTCTCCTCCACTTATCTACACAGCTAAAACTACATAGGATTGGACAATATGTGATCACATATAATAATAATAATCCTATATATATTCTTCAATACTAAATTTTGGTAAAACTGTATCCATGGAATCCATTTTGGACAAACCAAAAATGTGTTACCTGATTAAGAGGTAACACCTTCTCTTAAGGTCACTTTTTTTTATTTCATTTCTACAACCCTCTACTACATTTATTCAATAATGGATATAAAACAATAGTATAAACAATATAATAGTATGTTTTTATGACATGTTTTAAAACTAGACGCATACAGACCTACATATAATGTGTAATGGACATATTGTTTACGTGTACAACGAACTGCCACCTCACAAAATGATTATTGCCCATTTTTTGCATACCTGTGTTTATATATGTTTTATATTATATTTATTATTTATTTATGCTTCATTAATCATTTTAAATCAGATATCTACATACATTCCACTTAGTGTAAATACGATAATTTGTTTTGGGGAAGTGTGGACAACCGCCCCCTTAAAGCGATCTGATTCATTCAAAAAATTCATGGAATGTATATAGGATCAGTTTAGTGAACTTATATGATATATATTATATAATAATTATACTAGATTAATTATATAGATAAAAATATGTACATATATTTCTTTCAATTACATTCTTTCAATACAACCATTAAACCGAAACAACAATCATGAATACACACTACCTACTATCTGCATGAACGATATATTTCATTTAATACTTATATATTCAATAGATTGTTATAATACACATATAATGAATATAACTGATATTAATTTCCAATTTAAAATTATGTAAATTATTTTATATATATAAATAATAACGATATAACAAATTTTGACACATGCAAAGAGCAAGGCAGATATTTCCCAAAGTAAAACCATAACATAGATTTATTAAGATGAGGGTAATATAAATGCACTATCAAACCATAAAAGGTATTAGATATATGAAGATTTTTATTTAAAATATTTATAAAAAACCTATAAATATTATATAAGAGGTTTGGATAAGTACGATGAGAGTCAAGAAACAAGGTAATGGAATTACATCTCACTTTTTATTTCTATGGGTTACATGTTTTATCAACCAACCATTAATTTCGTTTGGTGTGTATACTTTCCATTGATGTATTATATTATTATTACAAACATAATTATGGGTATTTATAAATACATTTTATGGTCATTCATTCATGTGATTTATGTTTCATAGGTTACGCAATCGTTAAAGTATGTTTGTCTCAATTTTTCTTCATTGAAACACATGACATGTTTTGCATCATTATTTTTACATGATGTCGCTATACTGAAATCAAAACATTATATCATGAATCTCATTATTTTATGTATATTTTTTATATCATTTAAATTCATTTTAATACATTGGGATATGGATCAAATATACCAACAGTTAGGATTTTATTTAAACAATCACATTACCTTTAGATAATTTTAACTATTATTCTAGATTTAATTAAATCATATGATCTATATCTCAATAATTCTCTCGAGTTTTATATTCCTGTATTTATTCAAGATATATTCATATATTTTTGCCATTATTTTCACTCTTTGATATAAAATATTTATAATAAATAATTTTAAATAATTTCCAACATTACCTCTCTCTTCGATTAAAAATATATGTTTTATTTAAAAACTTGTTTTCATAAAAGGACTTCAAAAATATTTTTATGATTTATTTCAATGTGTTCAATGTATCGTAAATGAAATGGTATTAAAATCGTTTTCATGAAATCATTATATCATTTCCATGAATTTGAAATGAAATTTTTTTCAAAACTTTTTCAAAATTTCATTATATGTTTTTGATGTATTTTGAATGTAATGGTTTTCAAATTATTTTAAGATTTCATTATAAGTATTACAAAAATATTAAAAGGAAAAGGTTTTTAAAATTTTTTGATGATAATTTAATAATTCTTCAAGAAAAAAGATTTTATGATGTTTTTAAGATTATTTTAATATTTTTTAAGGGAAAATGTTTTGAATATAATTTTTATGCCTTATTTATATGTTTTAAATTGATTTTAAACACAATTATTTCCAAAAGGTTTTTTTGTTTTAAAAATTATTTTACCAATAATAAAATAAATTGTTTTCAAAATTTCTTGTAAAAGATAAATAAAAATTATTTTCCATATAATATTATATTAATTGGTGTTACTCATTTATTTTTAGGGAAATAATTCATTATGTCCATTCATATTCTTTCTTTGAATGGTTTCTGTTTTCATGGAATAATGATTATGAAACCTATTTCCTTTCCACAAGTAATATTTTTGTGAAACCCATTTGTCATTCAAGGGTTATATGAGTATGAATCCTACATGTATTCATGGATTATAATTTGATTAAATGATTATTAAACCTTTCTTTTTTTCATATGCTATGATATGATTTCTTTTTTGGACACCAATTCCATTTCACTCGTTATGATAAAATTATTTATAATATTGGTTCACATGTATGTATGATTTCATTATAAGATGTGTGAGACCTATATATCACTCAAATTCATTGGGTAATGATTCAAATCTCATGAGATAAACATGGAAGGTGTGAAATAGGTTCAGTAATATTGGGCTACAATTAGGTGTGAACCTTGTTCAGTAAAGGACTTTGTCTACTAATATGGCCTTGGAAGCAATGGCTAGACAACTATAGAAATAATTATATATGATTATGTGTCTTCCAAAAGTCCAAATTTCATTCCTATGTTATGAATTTATAAATAATTTTATTTATGTTCATATGATTTATGTCTTATGTTCTACAAAGATTTTTTTTTTCACGATTCATGTTTGTTGTCTTGGATATAATGGTATGTTATTATATTTTCATGATCATGATCTCATACCCTTATTCTAGTTATTATTCTTACGTCTCTCCCCCATTTACCATTATTGAGCATCATATCACACCCCAATTATTGTCTCCTTCTCCTAGTTTAGGATGATATGTATTATCTTTTATGTGTCTAAGAAGTGTTATTATCATGAATAAACTAGTGGGAGATGATGTGGATTATTTATAAACCAGTGTTTAAATTTCAGTGTTTCAAAAGTTAATATACTTGTACAACATTTGGACATCTATTTGTATAATGTTATATGTATTCTACAAATTTTCTATAATGTTAAGGTTGGAAAAGATAGGTCTGTCGTACACAAGTAATATTTTTATCTCATTGATAAAAAAAATGTTGTTTAATTTATTTATTATATATTTTTATTACAAAAAAGATGTTTTAGATTTGATTTCTATACTATCAATGGTTTGAACTGATGTTCGGGTTTTTTTAGTTAATGAAAATTTTCAATTTAGGTTCAAAAAAAGGAGGATATATAGACATGTTACCAATAGTTATATATTGAAAGATAAAATAATTAAGATATTGAAAACCATAAGGATGATGAAATATTGGGTTAAAGATATATATAACATGAAAATTTGACATATACAAAATGATGATGATGGATGTAGAACATTATTCCCATACATCGAGCTTTATTGAAAAAAACATACATGAATTCCTATCCTTTATACCACCAATTCAGATAACCCAATTCAATAAACATATATTTCCGTATTTAATTTATTATATCTCATATGTATCACATAATCCCCAGAACATAGGTTATTATTCAATTGAGATGTATACTTGAGAACCATATTTGATGTTATTTAATAAACATATCTTATAAAATATTCCAGTAATGACTTCACAAAAAACATAATATTGTATAAAATATCATAGGTAATTTGGGAAACAAATAATTAGTGTGCTCAAACATTCAATATATCAATGATTCGTAGTGTTTTAGATTATAATCATTTGAGAACAAGTGATTATGCAAGCATTCGTTGAAAATGTTCATATGGAATCATAAGGATCTTATATAATGTGTTATTAGAGTACAAGAAACCTCAAAAGATCAAACATATACCAAATCATAAGAGATTATATGGGTGAATCAATAATCATGGGCCCCAGATAATAACATAAGAATATGTCAAATAAAAGAAATAATGAATACAATAAGATTTTAGAATCTGTTTTCATAATAAAGAGTATCATATAAAATTATCACATCTTGGTATTGGTATCACACTACCAAGGATTGTTAAACAATATTTCATGTATAATATTATATTACCAAATATATAGGGTTAAATTAATCACAACATTTTAACAAATTTGTAACATAAAAATTAAAATCTGTAACCTTCTTTTCAACCCATATGATATAAAACCTTTACCAATTCAATTGAGGGCTATATAGGACCCCAAACATTAAATAATGATTATCATTACAAATGCACTCCATGACAAACCAATAATGTTTATCATTACAATATTCCTAAGGATTTAAAATGAATTTCATTGAATTTACAAGTGGTATCATATAATATGACATCAAGAATAAGATTATTCAATACTTAAATTTCAATTTACTTAATGTGGATTTTTATAATGGCCTTTCAGATAGACAAAAAAAATAATTACTTTATATGAAATATATCCTTTAAATATAAATATTTTATTTGAGGAGAACCCATTATAAGAGTTGTAAAAAAACATTACATATTATTATTTTAAAAAAAATAATATTTTATAAGCCACATTATAATGTTACTTTTGGGAAGCTGACATGAATAAATTTTATAGGATATTTTTAGAACCCCATATATTGAAATCATGAAATAAATATTTTTTATGATATAAAATGTGGAGTAAATGATGAATGAAATGGAAAAAAATTAAATTAATTTTTTTACGTGATAAATTTATTTAATAAAACAAGATTCATTTAAAATAGCAATAGACCATGGATCTGTAATTTTTAAAGGAAAATATTATGTTAACATGATCTCATAATTATTTGGGTTTTAAAATTATTATTTAAAAAAAATTAGAATTAATAAACATGAACATGAAGGGAAAATATAAAATAGAGATGATTATAATTGTTTTTAATAATAATAATAACTTTATATAATGAAAAAAATACAGGAATAATAAATCTATTAATGTTAAAATCTGAACTCCCCCATGAAGATGAAAAAAAATGAACATTTCCATAATGGGACAGATTAAATAAATATATGATTATGTAATTTGAATAATACACATTATGATTCAAGAGAAAAATTTTGAGTTGAAATATCATTACATTGGATCAATTATTTTTTTGATATAATCTAAACTAAATGAGGACATGAATATTCTATTGAAATAATTATTGGAAATAGAGGACATGGGAAACATCATTATAAACAAGGGTTTGAAAACATGTAGTTTTTATCATTGGGGTGTAAGATGATAATTTTTAAGGGAAAATTAATGGAATTTGTGGTATAATTTGTTCGGATGTGATCTCCTTTTATAAATTATAAAATAGTGGTTTTTCAATAGAATGTAATGATAAGTGAAGGGTATAATAGAATTCTATGTGTGGTTTGGTGAAAAAATATTTTTGAGACATGTGTATATGACATTTCCAACAAATAAATGACTTATAAGCTGATGAATTTTCGTTATTAATTAATAATTATATTATCCCTCATAGAATATCAATAGTTTACACTTTAAAACTGAATAAATATTTATGATCATAATTATCATATTTACAATATTTATATGATAACCATTATTACCAAATTACAATGGGGGTGATAAAAATGTCATATCTATTTAATCTAATTCAATTTCCATTTATTATAAAAATATAATTAATGTTATAACATAATATATATATATATATATATGGAACCATATTTATCAAAAAAATTATGTTCTTATGAGTTAACTGTTCTCGTTATTATTCCTTGTCAATGAAAAATAAAACAATCTTAATTTATATTGAATAGGAAAATTATATTTTGATAAATAAATCATAAAAAATAATATATATTTTTCTTAAAATAAAATAAATTGTATATAAGAATAAATTATTTTTTCAAATGTGTCTTCAATCGCATCATTATTTTATTAGTTATTTAGATACGTTAATAAAATTTATTTCTATTTAAATATTAATTTTTTATATAATAATTTAAATATGAAATTTATGAACATAACTGACATAAATATATAAATATATTTCTTATAATAGTAAAATTTATCTTCATATCATCCTCACATTAAAGAAACCAATCAAGATAACTATATAAGATCTATGGATGAGATATGCATCAATGGTTCTCACAAGGGATAATTTATCATTCATCGATCTCAAATTGATTTCTATATGTTTTCTATTTTCCCAATGATAGTTTCATTCATGGACCTATTCTCGATTATGGCTTAAGCTTGGTCTTGGAAAACAATTGTCAAGAGGCCTCCCTTCCTAGACCAGTCATATGAGCATCATATGTATGTATTTTACTATTTGTTACTGTTTTTTCATTCAATATTGATTTTTTAATATGAAGCTAACTATTTATAAAAAATAATTCAATGTTTATGTTAACAATTTTATATTTTAATTATAATGTTGTTCATTTTCAGGTATAATTCCTTGTAAAAGATCTTATCTTGAAATAATTGTATTTTAAATTTCAAATGTCATATTATATCCCACTAATGTAATTTTTACAAGATATATTTATTACATGGATAAAAAATAATGGTAATTTTATCTTATAATATCCTCTGGTTCAAAATTATACACCTCAAACTTTTTGTTTTTTCATAAATAATTGATAATGTGGGTGGTATTGTTTTATGATATTGTACCTCTTTGTTTTAGGATCGCCATAGTTTATTCATTGAAATAGAGATCATGTACTAGCTCTACAACTTTTGAGTTTAGAATTGGTGATGGATCTAATATCTACTTCAAGGAAATTAAAAAAGAAAAACACATTATAAACTAATGAGTGGTGTGTGTGGCGTTCTAGTTAATAATCCATCACACCTATAACAAATGAAGAATTTATTTCATTGGTATTATATCATTTTAGATGAATATTATATACATCTGATAGTAATGTATCCTTGATGATTGTGATGGTTTTGTGTCATTGGATACTGGATACATTAATGAATAATTTTCTTAAAATATATCATATATATTCCACAAATTCTTTCACATAGAATATCCTTCTTGGATTGACATTGTTTATATTAATAGTGACCCAATCTAAAAATTACTTTATTTTACATGTTTTCTCAAATTTAATATCTAGATATTACTGAATAACTTCAAAATCCAGTGAATATAATGTTACAGTTATTTTAGGAAAAGATACATGAGTAAATTATATTAAAATAATTGTAATCACTTCTCAATATTTGAGTCACATTAGACATTGTATTTCCCTACAACTGAACTCCCAAATCTAATGTGATGAAAAGTAAAATTACAACTATATTTGATAACATCTATATATTAATGGAAATTACATACACTTAATTAGACATGTTAAATAAAATATATTATTTCACACATTCCGAATTCCATATTGATTTATATATTTATGGATTAAAAAATTTATTTCCAACATCATTCTCCTAATTTAATTTGTTTTCATTATATATGTAATAACATAATCTATAATAATTCCTTACCATATCTCATAAATTATCAGAAAATTTAATCTTATTAGGTATATCATATGTAAAAAAATTATTCATAAAGTAAGGAAATGGAAATATAAGAAGGGTTGATCACAAATGCTCAATAAGGGAAACATAAAAATGAAATTTCAATAAAAAGTAACATTGAAGACCTAATGATAATGTGTAAGATAATATAAATAATTCAATATTCAACTTAAAATAGTAAAATTTTATATCTAAAAAAAATTAAAATCATTGATATGAAGACTTACTGATATCATATTGGTAGTGAACATAGTATCTAACAAAAAATATGTGGTCATTGAAATGTTCTAAGACACTTATCCTGTAACAACCCAGGTATATAAAGAATATGACATCTTTATATTTATCCATATTTGTGAATAAAATATTAATAGTACTTTATATGGGATGTAATGCTCGATGGTGTACCCAATATGCAACAACGAGTTTCTTGGGAATCTTACGTTGCACTCCAATACTAAAATAATATTATTTTAAATGGTAGTTAACGCCAAGCCGTTGTAATGGCGGGAATGAACAGAACTAACTACAAAATTATTATATATGTTTTTCAAATATTTTTACTCTTTACAATAAATTTTAGAGGATTAAAAATGCAAATGAATTCAGTTTTTAAGCGTAAACATTTTAATATTCATTAAAAGGTCGATTAACCGCCTTTCGATGGAGAACCCCTTTTAAATCCACATTTTAAAAATTTTATAAGCTCTATTTTTCAAAATAATCATATTATTTATGATTGGGACATTGAAATTTACCTTGGGTTAATTTTTGGTATTTTTCTGACAATGTTCATTTTTCAACGAATAGTGAAAAATACTGCATTTTACATCAAAACTGCTTTTTCATATAATTTAATTATATAGTTATATTATCTTATTAATTTGTTTTAAAGTGCAATTAGAATATATTTTTACCATTTAATTCAATTATGGTCATTGGGATTAATTTCACATTGGAATTAGGCATAAACAAGTGCCAAACTTTTCATAAATATTGTTTCTAAAAAACACGCTATTTGTGACATCATGATGATGCAGCGATGACCTCATTATTTAACGATTTAAATAAAATGGAAAGATAATGTAAAATCTAAGACCTAAAAATGTTCAAAACCTATTGAATGGGTGTATATCGAACCATTATCACCTTACCCTCGAAACAAATTAATGTGGGACCATTAAAATTCGAAACTCATTTGAAAATAAAGTTACATTTTATACCTTTCCAAGAGTGCCCCTCCTCTCCTCTCATAAAAGTCCCTCTCCACTACCTCCTTACCCACACATCCAAAGCCTTTGGGTCGTCCAACCTCTGCCCATTTTTTCTCTCCACGTCCCTCTCTAACTCTTTTAAGCCTTACATTGGGCAGAATCCTTTCCAAGGAAGCCTTTGAGCTCAAATCAAAGGAAGTTACCTGATTTTAAGGTAATGTCTTCGCTTGAGTCCTTTTATTTTATTTTGCTTCTCCAACCCACTAAACTCTTTTTATTATTTTATTTTGTAAGAAATAAAGTATCTTCAATATACTAGGATGTTTTTATAATAAGGATTCGAGCTATACTTACACACACCTACATCTAATGGTTAAAGAACATACTGTTTCCGTGGATTGAGAATTTCTGCCTCCCGAAATGATGATTGTTCAACATTCTTCTAACACCTTAAAAGGTGGCCATTAAGATGAAACTATATTTATATATGATATCTAATATGTTTATGTTTTAATTAATCTTCTTTATTTTTCATTTATGGCATACCTTTGGGTTTCCATTATGGGTAAACGCGATATCATCATTTAAGGAAGTGCGGACTACCGCCCCCTCAAAGTGATTTGATTCGCTAATACCATATGTCGTACGTATAAAGGATATATTTAATGATATTATATATGATACCATATTGTAATTAAAATACTATTATGTATCATTATGTTTTAATTCCATTAAATATGAAATAGAAATAGAAGTAGTGTTCATGCGTACGTACGGCATACTGTCTCCATGAACTGTGCATTTCATTTCTTAACTCTAAATGTTATGTAATATTATAAATTCATGAATATACTGGATATATATGATATATATGATATCTAAATCATGAATACAATTCTGGATATAATTAATCTTTGACCACACGAACAACGTGTAATTGTAAGAAGTCCACTTTCGACTTAAGAACCAAATATCGACAAAATAAACATTATTAACATAAATTATTACATAAAGTTTATAACATGGTAGTAAGTGATATTAAATGAATAATGAACTTTAAAAAGTTTCTTAAGGAAGTAGAAATTAACTCAAGTTTATTATTCAGGAGATTAAAGAATGATCGAGTCAAGTCGGACTCGAGGTAAGGGATCCCACTCCTCTCTTTCATTTTAAGTACACTCTTTTATGTCATTCCATTTAAAGAACATATTGCTTGTTGTTGGGATGTTCTTTTATATTACTCTTACTGTAATTTTTATTTTTCATATGATGAGAGACCCTATTCTCTCTCATCAATCCATTTTGGACGTTTTGGGCGGCACCATTTGGCTGCCAAATTTTCGTAAGAGATCTGACCTCTCCCTTTCTTTTTAAGTACTCTCCTTTTTGTCACTTCTTTTAAGAACCTCTTTGTTATGTTGGGGGATGTTCTTTTATTTTCATCTTTATGTAAAGTTTATGTTAATATGATGAGAGACCCTAATTTCTCTCATCAATCCATTTTGGATGTTTTAAGTGGCGCTGTTAGGGTGCCGAGTTTTCGTAAGGGATTTTTCATCTCACTTTTATTCCTGTGAGATTTATGCTACATTTGCCACAATTTCCTTTGAGTGGTGTATGTACATCCCATTATTCTACTATTTGTGTAATATTCTTTCGTTTATGAGTATTTACATCAATGATGTATTTTACTTCTTTCATGGGGTGTATGTTTTGAAATATACCCAAGTCGGTAAGGGAACCTTTCACCCTCCACTTTTTAAAAGACTTCTTTTGTTGGGTATTTTAATTCACATATTGTTATGTTGGGATATGTCCTCAAATATCCTTATTGATGTAAATTTTATGTCCAAGTGATGAGATACCCTTTTTTATCTCTCATCACCTCTTTTTTTGAATTTTGAAGTGACGTCGTTAGGTTGTCAATTTTTTGCAAGGGAACTTCTTAACCCAAATTTGATTTTTTTGGATAAACTTGTACTCCTTGAATAGGTTGTTCTATGAATATGTGTGAATTACCTCTGATTGTTTTACACTTAATATCGACTTATATTTGGTGTATTCATTTGTCACACATAATTATGAAATTGATTTATCCTTAAACCAAGGATACCGTATTTGTAAGGGTCTTCGTCTCAATCTCCATTCATTGAGGCATATTTTGTTTTATACACAACCTTCATTTATACGGTGTATAAACCCCTTTGAATTTTACATTTATTCAAAATGAATCTTTTTTCTACGAAGCGTTTTACTAAATGACAAAAAGTAATGTTTCTTTTTACGTACGCGGTGACAATGACCTTTTCCGCCACCTCGAATATTATTTAATCTTTGGCTTCCTCAACAAGCCGTAATGTTTTTCAAATAAAATTAATACCATATACTTTTTTTTGTATTTTGGTATTGAAAATGGTTTTGATAAAGGATTCTATTATGTCAATATATTTAAATGATATATTGTGATAGAAATGTGGAAATTTTATCATTCCTTTATGTTGGTTTTATGTGTTATAATTTTATAATGGTACTTGGACATTTTACGGGTGGTTACGTGATAAACCATATGACGGGTGGTGCCGTGAATACCAGGACGGGTGGTTACGTTATAACCTCCAATGTATTGGGTATAGAAGTCGGCCGTATGGCTATTCCATTAAGTATGTTTGTAATTTGGCCGAATGGCTATTCCATTAAGTGATATATGAGGAAGTCGACCTTATGGTTATTCCACTTAAGTATGTTTATGTCTGAAGTTACCTTTATATGTTATGTGATCTTTATATGGGTTTTATGGTAATATTTTGGTTACAGAAGGGTATGTAATGAACTTTTATTCAGTGAAGAGTTTTTACTACTTAGAAAAGGTGAAAAGTATTACTTTGATAAAGTATATATGGTTTACTTGTTGTTTTGCAAAACTAACAGTTTTCATTCTTTGTGTATCCCTTACTGAGCTTTTTATGCACATCCCAAGTTATTGAAATGTTTTTCACAGGACTTAATGTGGAATAGGGTCAAGGATGGGATCAAGGGAAGGTTATTCTACCTAAAACATGGAACTAGACATGTTTCTTTTTAAGAGTTTTTATTTAATGGAAACTTAGTAGAAGTTTCTTCTTTGTAATCTTTTGAGATGTAATAGTTATTTCCTAATTCCCTGAAACTATAAACCTGAAAAGATACTCAATGTGAATTATTCATTTAATTCAATATTAAGTAATGTTTAAGGCTGGGGCCTTATAGTTGGTTTCAAAGGTCGGTTTACATAACTTTAGAGGTTAGGGTATTCTTTAAGCATAAGTGACATTACCATAATGGTTATGATTTCAGAAAGAGTCCTAGTTTTACATAAAGTGAATGAGTAAGTATATATTAGTGTTTATCTTCCTCATTAGTACATGATGATTTTGTTGATATACTCACACTGATATTTCTGCTTTTAGTGAATGGATGGATCTAGCAGGCACCAAAGAGACAATAGGTTTGAAGGAAACTGTGGTGGTTCTCTGATTAGGATACTAGGTAAAATGGGGGATTCAATGAGGAAACTCGTGGTTGTTCTGAACCAACTATCAAGGAGTCATGATCAACCACTTGAACCTTGGTATGATCTGCAATGCATCATGTACGATATGACCAATCGATGTGGATGTTCAGGTAATAATTATAAAGTAACCATTAGAGTTTATATGATCCTTACTTTTGAGGTAATTATGGGTTATTATATGTTATGCTGGAAAATGAAAGGCATGAGATAAACATGAGGTTAAAATATGTTATGATCATTTTTGAAGATTTTACCTCTATTTGGGTAATGTTTTAAAATTATATAGTTTTGGAAAAAGGACAACACAAAGACCGTGTGACAACCCGTCGCATCGGACAAAGCTGCGAGAATCGAACCCACAACCAAAGTGCGACTGGTATTTATCGCCTACCACTGGACTACGTGAAGTCCCTGGTTAGTTTGACTGATTATTTTTAGTTAGATGGTTTTATGAATTAAGAGTAAGTTGATTTTGGGTTATTTATGAAAATGATTAACCTACCATGGATGATATGTGATTAGGTTAATTACTTTTCAATACGAGACTTTAAGAGTAATTGATGTTGTTTGGAGATAAATGTTACGATTTAACTTGGAAGACTATGTGACTAAATCCTTCAAATATTTGGGTTTCAATCTTATTTTGGTTTACTTTGAAGAATTTTATGGACAAATTGTTTATCGAATGGTCCCCATTGAACTTTGGGTTTTGTTGGACAAATTTTGGAGATTAAGAATATATTTTCTTGTTATAAAAGGTTATCATTTTCAAGATTATCTGATATTGTACTAAAATTTTTTGTTTTGGTTTTGGTTAAAGTATAAAGACATGGGATGTATATAGTTCTCTTTTGTGGATTAGGTGATTCTCTAGAAGTTTATTATAATACTCTTAATGTAAAAAGTATTCCTAAATACTCTTCTTTTGGAGAAAATATGAGTTTGTGTAAGGAATCTAATAAAATTTGAAAGTCAACATGATAAGTGATTATGTTTCATTATGAATAAATTTCAAAAATTAAGAGTAACTTAAAACAAAAATGTTGTCTGTTAACTTTTCCTACTGGGGAATCGAATACCGTTTAACCCATTACATGTTTTTGATTTTCTTTTGGTTAACTTTCTCCTAAACATGTTTTCTATCACTCTCCATCAGAACATAACCCCTTGTTTTTTCCTCCATGTACATATTTTCATACTTGTAATCCTAGTATGGGTTAACTCGGGTGACCTTTGTACTTATCTTTATTTATTTTAAAGTGATTGTTTTACCGACTCTTGTTCCGATGTGGGACTTTCAAGGATGTTTCCAAGCCCAATTTTGAAATTGTGAGGACACAATTCCCAAAAAGGGGGAAGGATGTAACACCCAAGGTAAATGAAGAATATGACATCATTATATTTATCCATATTTGTAAATATAATATTAATTGTACATTAAAGGGGATTCTATGCTCGATGGCGTACCCAATACGCAACAATGAGATTCTTGGGAATCTTACGTTGCACATTAATAATAAAATAATATTATTTAAAATGGTAGTTAACGCCTAGCTATTTTAATGGCGCGAATGAACAGAACTAACTAAAAAATGATTATATATGTTTGTAAAATATTTTTACTCTTTACAATAAATGTTAGAGGATTAAAAATGCAAATGAATCAAGTTTTTAAGCGTAAACATTCTAATATTCTTTAAAACGTCGATTAACCGCCTTTTGATGGAGAACCCCTTTTAAATCCACTTTTGACATTTTTATAAGATCTATTTTTTAAAATAAAGATATTATTTATGATTGGGACATTGAAATTTACCTTGGGTTAATTTTTGGTATTTTTCTGACAATGTTTATTTTTCAATGAATAGTGAAAAATACAGCATTTTACATCAAAACTGCTTTTTCATATAATTTAGTTATATGGTTATATTATCTTTTTAATTTATTTTAAAGTGTAATTAGAATATATTTTTACCATGTAATTCAATGATGGTCATTGGGATTAATTTCACTTTGGAATTAGGTATAAACAAGTGCCAAACTTTTCATAAATATTTTTTCTAAAAAACCCGCTATTTGTTTTGACAACGGGAAGTTGTTTTTAAATTAATTATTGCAATTTATGTGTTTGGAATTTGGTCAAATGAATTACATATTTGGAATCAGAAGGTAAAAATTATGTGGTTATGACTTTTTTTTGTACATTATGAATAGTAACGACGGTAATTATCTTCAATTATCTTGATTAATGAGTAATCGGGTAGTTAAAGATAATAAGATAATATAATAATAATAATAAATGACCACAAAACGAGTCCTAAGGCTACTGGTTGTCTCATGGAAGACCATGGGATGCCTTGTGACAAACTTGGGGGCCCCATGGAATCACTTTTGTGAGAAAGTGACTTTTTATCTTTTTATTTTTAACGAATGTTAAATGTAACAAATAATTTATCACCTAAGTAAAATATTTTAATTTTGTCTACATAAATGATATATTGGACTATAAATATTCATTGGAAATCTAAAAATATTTCCTACATCATAGTAGTTTTTTTATAATTTTTAGACATTAAATAAATTAAATTATTTATGACATCATGATGATGCAGCGATGACCTCATTATTTAACGATTTCAATAAAATGGAATTATAATGTAAAATCTAAGACCTAAACATGTCCAAAACCTATTGGATGTGTGTATTTCAAACCCTAATCACCTTATCCTCGAAATACATCAATGTGCGACCATTAAAATCAGAAACTCATTTGAAAATAAAGTTACATTTTAGACCTTTCCAAGAGTGCCCCTCCTCTCCTCTTATAAAAGTCCCTCACCTCTACCTCCTTACCCACACTTCCAAAGCCTTTAGCAGAAAACCCCTATTCATTTTGTCTCTCAACATCCCTTTATAACTTTGTGAAGCCTTACATTGGGCAGAATCCTTTTCAAGGAAGCCTTTGAGCTCAAATCAAAGGAAGTTACCCGATTTTAAGGTAATGTCTTTGCTTGAGTCCTTTTATAATATTTTGCTTCTCCAACCCCCTAAACTCTTTTTATTATTTTATTTTGTAACAAATACAGTATCTTAAATATACTATGATGTTTTTATAATAAGTATTCGAGCTACACTTACACACACCTACATCTAATGGTTAAACAACATACTGTTTCCGTGGATGGCTAATTTCTGCCTCCCGAAACGATGATTGTTCAACATTCTTCTAACACCTTCAAAGGTGTCCATTAAGATGACACTATATTTATATATGATATCTAATATGTTTATGTTTTACTTAAGATTCTGTATTTTTCATTTATTTCATACCTTTATGGTTTCCATTATGGGTAAACACGATATCGTCATTTAAGGAAGTGCGGACTACCGCCCCCTCAAAGTGATTTGATTCATTAATACCATATGTGGTACGTATAAAGGATATATTTAATAATATTATATATGATAACATACTGGAATTAAAATACTATTATGTATAATTATGTTTTAATTCCATTAAATATGAAATAGAAATGGAAGTAGTGTTCATGCGTACGTATGACTTACCGTCTCCATTAACGGTGCATTTCATTTATTAACTCTAAATGTTATGTAATAATATAAATGCATGAATATACTGGATATATATGATATATATGATATCTAAATAATGAATAAAATTCTTGATATAATTAACCTTTGACCACATGAACAACGTGTAATTGTAAGAAGTCCACTTTCGACTTAAGAACCAAATATCAACAAAACAAACATTATTATCTTAAATGATTACATAATGTTTATGACATGGTAATAAGTGATATAAAAAGAATAATGAACTTGAAAAAGATTCTTAAGGAAGTATTAATTAACTCAGGTTTATTATTCAGGAGATTAAAGAATGATCGAGTCATGTCGGACCCGAGGTAAGGGATCCTACTCCTCTCTTTTTTTTAAGTACGCTCTTTTATGTCATTCCTTTTAAAGATCATCTTGCTTGTTATTGGGATGTTATTTTATATTACTCTTACTTTAATTTTTATTGTTCATATGATGAGAGACCCTATTATCTCTCATCAATCCATTTTGGATATTTTGGGTGGCGCCGTTTGGCTGTCGAATTTTCGTAAGAGATC
The DNA here is from genome assembly GCA_963277665.1 of Viscum album. Classification (NCBI taxonomy): domain Eukaryota; kingdom Viridiplantae; phylum Streptophyta; class Magnoliopsida; order Santalales; family Viscaceae; genus Viscum; species Viscum album. The sequence goes on from OY728150.1 coordinate 1,851,269,758, forward strand.
TAACCTCTCTCTTTCTTTTTAAGTACTCTCATTTTTGTCACTTCTTTTAAAATCCTATTTGATATGTTGGGGGATGTTCTTTTATATTCCTCTTTCTGTAAACATTATGTTAATATTATGAGAGACCCTACTTTCTCTCATCAATCCATTTTGGAAGTTTTAAGTGGCGCTGTTAGGCTGCCGAGTTTTCGTAAGGGATTTTTCATCTCACTTTTATTCCCGTGAGATTTATGCTACATTTGCCACAATTTCCATTGAGTGGTGTATGTACTTCCCATTATTATACTCTTTGTGTAATATACATTCGTTTATGAGTATTTACATCAATGATGTATTGTCCTTCTTTCATGGGGTGTATGATTCGAAAGATACCCAACTCGGTAAGGGAACCTTTCACCCTCCTCTTTTTAAAAGACTTCTTTTGTTGGGTCTTTTAGTTCACATATTGTTATGTTGGGATATGTTCTCATATATCCTTATTGATGTAAATTTTATGTCCAAGTGATGAGATTAACTTTTTTATATCTCATCAACTCTTTTTCTGAATTTTGAAGTGACGCTGTTAGGCTATCAAATTTTTGCAAGGGAACTTCTTAACCCAATATTGATTCTTTTGGATAAACTTGTACTCCTTGAATATGTTGTTCTATGAATATTTGTGAATTACCTCTGATTTTTTTACACTTAATATCCACCTATATTTGGTGTATTCTTTTGTCACACATAATTATGCAATTGATTTTTCCTTAAACCAAGGATACCGTCTTTTTAAGGGTCTTCGTCTCAATCTCCATTCATTGAGGCATATTTTGTTTTATACACAACCATATTTTATACGGTGTATAAACCCCTCTGACTTTTACATTTATTCAAAAGGAATCTTTTTTCTACGAAGAGTTTTACTAAACGACAAAATGGAATGTTTCTTTTTACGTATGCGGTGACAATGACCTTTTCCGCCGCTGCGAGCATTATTTGATCTTTGGCTTCCTCAACAAGCCGTAATGTTTTTAAAATAAAATAAATACCATATAATTTTTTTTATTTTGGTATTGAAAATGGTTTTGATAAAGGATTCTATTATGTAAATATATTTAAATGATATATTGGGAATGAAATGTGGAAATGTTATCATTCCATTATGTTGGTTTTATGTGTTATAATTTTATAATGGTACTTGGACATTTTACGGGTGGTTACGTGATAAACCATATGACAGGTGGTGCCGTGAATACCAGGACAAGTGGTTACGTTATAACCTCTAATGCATTGGGTATGGAAGACGGCCATACGGCTATTCTATTAAGTATGTATGGAAGTTGGCCGAATGGCTATTCCATTAAGTGATATGTGTGGAAGTCAACCTTATGGTTATTCAACTTAAGTATGTTTATGTCCCAAGTTACCTTTATATGTTATGTGATCTTCATATGGGTTTTTTGGCAATCTTTTGGTTACAGAAGGGTAAGTAATGGACTTTTATTCAGTGAAGAGTTTTTACTACTTCGAAAAGGTGAAAAGTATTACTTTGATAAAGTATACATGGTTTACTTGTTGTTTTGAAAAACTAACAGTTTTCATTCTATATGTATCCCTTACTGAGCTTTTTATGCTCATCCCAAGTTATTGAAATGTTTTTTACAGAAATTAACGTGGAATAGGGTCACGGATGGGATCAAGGGAAGGTCATGCTACCTAAAACATGGAACTAGACATGTTTCTTTTTAAGAGTTTTTATTTTATGGAAACTTAGTAGAAGTTTCTACTTTGTAATATTTTGAGATGTAATAGTTATTTCCTAATTATCTAAAACTCTAAACCTGAAAAGATCCTCAATGTGAATTATTCATTTAATTCAATATTAAGTAAGGTTTAAGGTCGGGGCCTTATATATCCGATTATGAAAATAGGTGTACACTAGAAGAAATGAAAATTTTCTCTCATGAGACTATTCAATGCATCATTGGAATATATAAATTTTACCTCCTTACATATCTCGATTATGTCTATTTCATTTACTATAAGAGTTAATTAGATCATTAATACTATTCAGTAAGGAACCAATGGCTAAAAAACATGAGAATCCTTTAAACTAAGAATACTGAATATCAATACACAATCAACCTATGTTATTTTTAAATAATAACCATGATTATCAATATCATCCTACATGTCAAAAAAAAGATTAACATGATTATAACCTACTAATAGAAACAAGTTGAATGATCATATCCTACTTTGTCAAATTTCCAATAGTCCTCTATATTCTAATCACAATATATGGTACAACAAAACTATTTCATATGCTAATAAGGGGTGTATCATGATCATAATATCTATGGAGGAAGAATAAGTATTTATAAAATAGTAAATAACCTAATTGTAAAAAATGAATTACATACGGTTATTGACATTGTCTAAAATCATCTTTTAAAATAAACACTTAAATGATACAACCTTAAAAAGGATTGAAAATTGGATTGTATGATACTATATCCTAACTCCCACAAATGCTAAAAATATGTAGATATATATGTTATTGGATAAATAATGAATCAAAACTTTATTAGTTTAATTGATTTGTAAAATGATAAGTTAAATTGAAGCTAAAAGGAAACATTTAATGATGATTTTTTAAAAAAAAACATTAAATATAAAAATAATAAAAATTAATGGATCTATTTAAGGGACTTTAATTTATAGAGGATAAATTAAGAGATCAATATAAATCATATAAATGGTAATGGAAAAATAATTTTATTATTTTGAAAAAATGATTGTCAAAAATTCAAACTATTATAAGAATAGAAAACTTATTTTGTATTGAAAAATTATTTTACAGAAAATTATTTTAATATAACAAATAATAAAATAGTAGGGTTGTATAACCCTTCTATGGATGGATGAAATTTATGTTGAAACAATATAACTCATGGAGTGTGGACTTCAGTTTTTTATTTCATTTATGGAAAACATACTCCATAAAGAAATAATCATTTAAAAATGGATTTATGTGGTAATAGTGTAAAGAATATTACAATAGAACACACTGAAATAAATTTAATTAATTTAACATATAAATATTAAATATGTAAACTCTATAAATAATAACTAAATTAGTCAAAATTTACGTACCAAAAAATCTGATGACATGGATAACACATGTGTAAAAAAACATTTAAACAAAGTACATTATTTTTCACTGTTTATCATAGAAATTATAAGAATGTTATGTGTATAAAATTAATCAGATTATAAATCAATTGAACATAATAAAATGGAATTAGTTCATACATCATGTAACATGTCTCCAAACTTCATAATGTTGACCATGAAAAACCTTGTTCTGGCTGTAATACATTAATTAAAATCACATACAATGTTATGGTTCTAATTGAACATAGAAAATATGTTTAGAAGACATTTTATAATAGTATATCGCAAATTTTTAGTATATAAACCCCAAAAATTAAATGAGACAATTATACCAAATATTTCTCACAGAGATGACTATCATATGAAAACCAAACATTGATCCAAATCAAATTTTAACATACACTAAATTTACTAAATAATTTCATTAATTTCATTATATACATGATCTGGAACCTTATTCATTACAATATACAATTATATTTTTATTTATAATCATTCTATACATATTAATATTAGTTAATTTTATTCATTTTAATTGTAGTTGTATATAATATATATTTCCCTGAATTTATTTTGTAAAAATGTTTTTTATATCTATTATTTTTACTATGTTCAGTATTCAGAGATAATATATGATACCTGAATTGATTTCCCATGATATTTTTAGAAATCTATATTATCAATCAATTGTATTTTTTTCTTACAAACCATGAAAATTATATCACCATTAATCAAGGATTTTCTAAATCATAATAACTACAGGGTAATTGTAATAATAATGGGGGAAAATTTGATCTAACTATATGTTGTTCATATATAACCCTTTTATAGTCTCCAAATAATAAAAAATTAATTATATCTCATGTTTGTTGAGGGTGGTGATTCTAATCGCATTGTTCTCTTATAAATTCAAATGACCTTGAGTATCTCTCACATATTAATTCACTCAAACCATAAATTATTATATTTATCTTGTGTTTAGTTGTCTAAAAAATAATCAAATATTACCTCCACCCCATTCTTAGGTAAACAAGAATCATAATGTGGGATTTCATTACATGATGGAATTTCATTCCAAGATACATTTCATAACATAGTTACAACATTTTATAATCAATAATTGACAATTATATTATTATACTAAAACAATTATATATCATAGATTTTTGTTTTGTATTTCATGTTAAAATCTGAATTCAAATATTTATAAAATTATAATATATAGTTGAATATTAATTTAATATATTCTACCACATTAAATAAATTTAAATCTTATAATATTATTTATTAGTAACTGATTGATATTTCTTTGGTATGTCTAAAATCAATAAACCATTCATGATATAACCAATCAAATGAGATAAATCATACCCTAGTATGATAAATCTTTTTTACATATATTTCACTAGAAAACATTAATCATCAATGAAATCATGTACCAAATTATAAAAAAAATAATGATATATTATTCATAAGATAATTCTCACAAAACCATGGTGAAATTTTATCTTCCTCATAAAAATTATGTCTATATTTAAATATCAAATGCTATTAACCACTAGATTATAATGATTCACTCTTGTCAATATATATCACAAACCTTACAATTAGATTATTTTTACCATTTACATACCATTAAACACAATCAAATTGACTCAATATAACATTGATTTTAAAAGTCACAAATCCCTTTATAATATCAACATCATACATATATTTAAACTAAAAGGGATTTCAGAACTCATATCACGGTGGGTCTCCTAGCACGTTGATACCCTAAACTCTGATGATGAGTATCATGGATCCCCCTCCCTATCGTCAGGGGGAGTTAACTATCATTCATCTCCAAACATGGGTCATCCTATCTTCTTTCCCTTCTCTAATTAAGATATCTACCACCCCCACCATTTCTATGGATTCTGATAAGTCCTAAAGATCCATATTTTTATCGTGGTTCACCTACACAATCTTTGGTTCCATCAGAGTTCAATAATGCTTCCGAACTATTCAATCTAACTCTGGTGGCATGATTTCATCAATAAAACCCTTTGATTGATGTGTTTGATTGTTACGTCCCTCAATCATGGGATTTACAGGATCACATGGTTTTTATCCTTGTTGATTGAAGGCACATCATTTTCCAATTTAGGTTGGTTGAAGACCTCATCATTGATTGATCTAAAGCTCCTCATATGTGTGTGGTATCCTTTGTATATATTCTTCGATGGAAAATCGAAATTCACATACCAATAGATAATCTGACAACAGCAATTTGGGTATGTTTCCCTCGTCTTTTGCTACCTTTCCAGAACCCTTACCTTTTCAGTATTTTTAGTAATTTGTTGGTTTATAAACATAGTTCGGATAGAAGAACCAAAGTTGTGTGTCACCCCATTTCCCACACTTCTATGTCGAGGATGATGTTTCAAAATATTAGGTAAATTGGGTTTTTATTATTAATGGACATGAATTTTGGTGGAGGTAGGCTGTTATGTTTGAGGCGTGGAAAGATTTTTTAGTTCTTGTAAATAGCTAGGCTACCTAGAATCAGTATTCCATTGTTTTTCATTAATCAGTAAGGTGAAAGAGTGGAGGAATGTTGAATATATTGTTTATAATGGATCATTAGTGGAGCACCTAATCTATTTGGAAATAAAACTTGAACTCCGAAGGTTGGAAAGACAAGATATGACCTCAGTGGAAACTGTTTCAGGTAAGGGTGTCACTTGAAAGGGTGTGGCCCTGTGTGATCGGGTGATGAAGAGATGTGGTAACAAACAATGGTGTAACCACTTAAGACGTAGGTCAATGAGATTTTTGATAAGTTAAAATGGTATTTGAAGGTTTCAGGGGGTGTATATGAGACCAAATTAGTTCCCAATTACTCTTCATTACAGGAAAGTCCTCATGGGTAAATGATAATTATTGAGTTGGGTAATGTTTTTGAGCATCTAAACAATGATCCGGAGTCTGGTCATGAGGATAGGGAGGTCCTTTTGAAACTAATTTTTAAACTCTAGTAAGGGATGCATATTGTGATGGAAAAGAAAATGTTGAAGGCCCTCTTTGTGAAACTATAATATAGGAAGTATCATGTGATGTCCAGCTTAGTGGTGAAGTCCCCCGCTACATGGGTTTTGAGTAAACAAACACACATCCTGTAATACCCGAGATTTTTATGAGAAATATTTTTTTATGTTATATAAATCATCAAAGGAACCATTCACTACACATAACACTAGCTTTGCTTTCATTACATGAAATCGTGACCTTCCTCGATAGCTTGCATTGTACAGATTACTGAGTTTCACTAAATAATGATATGCTATTAAAATATTATTAAAACTAGCCATTATGAATAGTAATACCCAATTTTTGAAATTTTATAATTTTATCTTTCAAATTGGACTTCATTTTTGGATTCAGAATATCAAAATTAGCCTTCGGTGAATTTTTGGTATTTTTCTGAAAAATTTCAATTTTTGATGAATACGGAAAACACTAGGTTACTATTCAAAAATAAACTTTTTATTTAAATAATTATTTATTTAATTTAAATTTATTTTAGGTAAAAATTGATATGTAATACCTATTTCAGTTCAATGTAATTCATTGGCATCATTTATAATAATTTTAGATATATAATTTTTTTGCACTTTTCACCGTCTTTAACCTACCTCCTAGGAGATTTTTTAAAATTTACATAAAACGTAATTTTACCGCTTCTGTGAGTGTAATTTCGAAAATCCGAGAGACATAGTTAATATGAAGGAGTAAAATTTGGTTCAATAAGATAAATATAATTTTTGGTGAATAGTAACTTTTTACTTTTATTTACCATGGTTAAAAGTAAATAGGGTAATTAAAGGTATAAATGGGGTTACTATCACCCTAACACATGTCTTAATTCTATTGGATAAGTTTACATTGACAAAAAACGACCTTAGGAATAAAATATGACCATTTAGTTCTACTTGGATTAGATTAGGACATTTAATATTATTTTATTTAAAGAAGAGTTAAAATAGTTAAAATCAATGTTTAATAACAAAAATTTTTTTAATATAGGGTAATAAATAAGATAAATTCGACTATAAATATTCATTAGAAAGATAGAGATATTTTATAAATAATAGTATTTTATTTATAATTTTTAGACTTTAAATAAATTAATTTAGTTATGACACAATGATGATGCAGTAATTACCTTATTAAGGAAATATTAACATAATTGATATTATAAATACCCAAATAAAGGTAATTTGAGACTTTTTAAGAATTAAACTAATTTTATAGGTTAATATGACATGTTAATATTGATTTAATTAACTTTCTTCTAAGGAATAATTATTTTATGATTTTCAAAAAAATCAATTACCATATAGTGTCGAAATTGATATAAAATAGTTTTTAAAACCAATATTATATTATTAATTGTTATTTTATTCATAAAAATATAAAGTTCTAAAAAAATGACTTATATAAGGTAATATATATTAATAATGAACAATTTGGGGATATTTTGGTTTGTTATAGTATGTTTATTAACCATATAGTTTAAGAAAACAAGATGACACGGTAAAGGTTAAATTATTTAACTTAGAGTTAAATCTAAATTATAAGGTTAAAATTGTAACCTAAACATGACTAAAATATATTGGATGATAGGATTTATACCCATCCCCAACTTATCTTCTAAATAAATCAATTTTGAGCAATTAAAACCCGAATATGACTTTATAATAAAATAATATTTTATATTTTTCCTAAGGTTCTCCTCTCCTCTCTTATAAAAGGGCACCTCCTCCCTCTCCTCCTCACACCACTTTGAGCCTTAAAGATCGAATAAACCCTGTAAATTTATCTTCAACACTTCCCTAGAAACATCCTAGAGGTCTTGGTCTTCTTCAAAGACCATCTTTAGTGCCCTAAGAGGAAGTTAAAAAGAGGCGCTTTAAAGAAGAGGTAATGTCCGTTACCGATTCATTCAACTTTATTTCTTCTTCTACTTCTTCTTATTTAGTTGTTTAATTATTAAGTAATAACATTATTATCACTCATATACTTATAAGTTATTATAAATATAAACCAACCCTATGTCACCTTCCATCCATCCTACAGAAAATGAAATCACCGCTCGTGCGTACGTACGGAATACCGTCTCCACGCCGTGGTGTAATCTGTTTTCCACCACCACCTTACTCGGATGGGTATAATGGTGTAAATAATAACTATATATGATTATTGTAAAGTGATATTGATTCTTAAATAGTATACATACACTTAAATACAATTCCATGATCATGGGAATGATATCATCGCTCGTGCGTACGTACGGCCTACCCTCTCCACGATGTGATACGACTCGTTCTACATGATCTTCATTGCATAATGATTATATAAATAAATTGAATGAATAAATATTTTATATATTACAGTAATACCATTTTGGAAATGAGGTATCTATAACCTGAAAATAAGAATAATAATTTATTCGACAGAACACGCATAAGAACGAAAAACAATAAACACCCGAATAACAAGTAGCAATGAAATATTACTAATAAGAAGCTAAGAATATGACCATAAATGATATCATAACAATGAGTATCATTATGGAATAAGTCAATAACATAATTTAAACCATTATACAGGATGTTCGGACACATATGAAGCAAATCGGACATAAGGTAAGGTATAATCTCACAATCCCATTTTTATCTGAGATTGTTTATACTTCAGAATTTACTGGGGAATATTTATCATCCACATACATGTTTCCTCAATATGTAATATTATTTCTATTCTTATACAATTTTTTATATCCAATATTACCAATCAGTGATTTTTTAGTAAAAGATATGAAAGGAATCTTTTGTCGTTTTTAGTACACGGTACTTTTTTGACTTTTCTGGCCAAAGTACGAGAAGAATATTTTTTCTTTAACTTATACGACTTGAATGGATTTTTCGAACATTATTTCCATAAAAAATCCTTTAAAATTTTTCATGTTTATTTTTAATCAACTTATTTTATTTTAAAATTTTATTACATGTTAAGAAAGGAAAAAAATTAGAAGTGGAAACGATATTTTCTTCAAGAATGGAGTTCATGTGTTTTATCAAAATTATTTTCCATCTAAGATAATATTGGGTTCTGTTTCTATCCCTATTTTTTCATTGATTTGATTATTTTATGATGGAATTATTTTTTATGATGTCCTTTTATCTTATATGGATTATGTTATGATCGCATGATGATTAAGATTCCCATTTTTATTACATGGGTTATGCTATGATGTATGATTTATGATTTTTTGGAACACATAAGAATGGTTTCATTATGATATGGGTGGGACCTATATATCCTTCCAATGCATTGGTTAATGATTTATATCTAATGATATAGACATGGCTGGAATGGCAGGTTAATCTGGTTCAATGATACTAGACTGAAACGAGGAGTGAACTTGGTTCAGAAATGGACTTTGTCTGCTAAGATAGTGTTGGAAATGAGTATTGACTACTAAGAAATGATTCTCTATGATTATGTGTGTATTCCAAAAAGTTTCATGTCATGTGTAATGATTAATTGGATTATATTTCACTACTATTATTTATCCCATGTTATGAAATTATGATCTCTTTTGCAGGTTAAGAATTTAGAAATGCTATGTTCTTATGAATATGATATTTCCTTTGTTTACCCTTACTGAGAAATTTAGCTCACCCTTTTATATTTTTTATTTCCTAGGTCAGGAATAAGGTTATTAAGTAGGATATGTCAAAAGGGACTCTAGATATGATGAAATAAATTGAAGACAATGTAGATGCTTTATGAACCAATTGTTTATGTTTCCCAGTATCTAAAGACACTATACTTATACTGTCCTTTCATGTTTTGGTTATATATTGTAATAAGTGTTCTTCAATTATAATGTATGGTCAATGTATGTAAAGTATGGGTCATTATACATCCCTATTACATTGGTCCCAGTTTTGTGCTGCTAAGAGGCTTATATCTTCTAGTACATTTTCCAAAAAATAGGGATAATTTCTTTTTCACACAAACAAATAATTATTATGATGTTATTCAAAATTTTGATAGATCTTCAAAAATATCATGTTAGTGGGAGAATATTACTGATGATGAAAAGGAAACAAGTGGTGAACCAACTCAAAGTAAATTCACATTTATGGATAATGTCACACAAGGGATGAATAATGATAGTTCTCTCACCTAAGAGAAGGCTGGTGATGTTTTACTCCAACATTTCAAGGGATGTGTCGACCAGATCCAACTCAAAGAAAATAAGAAAGATTGATTCAAAGGATTTTAAGTACATCAAAAAAGGTATCAATCCTTCTGAATGGGAAATTACTGATGGATTTGGTCATGAATATGATTTTTATTACAATTACATGTAATCATTCTTAGCAAAATGTGGGTATGTTGTACTGTGTTTTTTCAACTTCTTTTTAATAAATTTTATATGTAGAAGATTCACCATTATCAAAAATTTCTATATATATTAAAAATAAAACATATCTATCCATAAACATGTTATCATCAATATTTATCAAAAAAAATAATATTTACATAAAATAATTTCCCGATTATATTTATACAATTATAGATATTATTTTGAAACATATAAAAAATAAAAAATAATTAACCTTATTTGTATCACATAAAACTATTGAACATTGAGATTATACAAATATTTAATCAATAAATAAAATAACACAAATTATAATACATGAATTTATTAATTATTAATTTATTTTTTTATATGAACCTTACTAACATAGATAGCACTTCGAATCCCAAATTTTCTATCAATGTAGTCAAATATTAAAATTCCTAACAATTTATGTATGCTTTTGTATTCTATTATAAGACCTAGTGGATTCAAGATACATACCATTCTCATCATCATTTTCATAATGTTGTATCAAAAATAATAATAAAACAAAAAATGATATGATAAAATATAATATATTAATATCAATACATTAATCTACCTAAACTCGACATTATTATATCATTTATAGACTTATAATACTTTTATAACAACTTATGACTCTTCTTTTTGAAATCAATTCTACTTATTTAATTTCCTAATTAGGATACCTAATAAATTAATTGACACCATACACAAATAATTACAAATTAATCATTTATAGAATTTGAATAAACACCTGAAAATCCCCCAATTTTGTCAATTTAGTGTGAAGATTAGCTTCTTAATAGTATAACATACAATGATTGATATAACACCTAGTATTCCACTCTCATTATTATTATATCTTGGTAAATTTTTACAATATAATGGGTTTAATAGTAATATCAAAATGGGGATGTTATTTCTTGTTTAACAACACATTCATTAATTTAATTATATTTAAAGATTTTGTAAAATACATTGAATTAATTCCTATAAATTCCCCATTCATTTTCCCTAATGATCTCTTGTCTTAATCCACAAAAATTTGTAGTATTACATCATCATTTAATCATATAGTATCAAAATTTTTTAATATACCTATGAAACTATGAAAATACTAAACATTTAAACCATTTAATTTTAATAAATTAACATCCTTATCTAAAAAGATACCTAAACGCATGTCTGATAATAAAATTGACTCCCCAAAGAAAACATCCCAGATCTGGTTCCATAAACATATATATTACATATTAGATTTGATACTAATTATAGAATCTAAATAAATAATACTCCATAAATAAATTATATAATTAATACATTTTGTTACTTAAATTCCAATTAATTTTAGTAATAAATATTTTGAGAATTGTGGAAAACATATACTAATAAATCCCATGTCTTTCTAAAAACGGTTCTTTTCTCAATAATATTAAAAACTACTTCATTAATAATAACTCTTCACCATCTCAATTAAAATCTTCCAAAACATATCCTATTGGAATATTCAAGTTTAATAAATTTCATCTCAACAATGGGAAATGAAAATGCAATAATTTGTGAACTCAATCACAAGGTTTGGGGAAAATATAACTGAAGCTATTAGAAACCTAATCATGGTATAAATTACATGGAATTAATATATAATCTGAATAAATTCATATTTACATGAAATTGAGTGCATGAAATATATATGAAAATAAATGAAAATAGGGATATAAATAATTAATTATGTCATTCTTATGGAATAATTATTTCATGACATAAATAGTATGATTTGAATGCGTTGTGATAAGACACATATCATGTTTTGAAAATAAATATAAACTGACCCATCATATTTTTTTCATGAGGATGTTTAATGCATTGATGTGATATAACATTCCATTCCACACCATTCAGATAATAATGATAATTATATTTACCATAAGAGTCAATAATAATATTCTTACCATTCCCAAAGGAACATTTTCTTGAATAAAACTATATCAATCTGTAAAATGAATAATAAAAAGAATGTAAATGATAAACATAAAATTTTCTATAAATTATCATCAAGAATAAATAAATTTATTTCCATTTAAATAAATATAATAATATGATCATAACTTATTATTATAAATAATATTTTTTAAAACATTTAATAGTAAAAAATATAATAAATATCTAATTTGGAATAACTATATATGGAACAACGATAATTATCCATATGTCAATAATTGAGATAAAATGTTCATATACCATCTGGGGGGAGATGGTGGTTAGTTGCAATAGTTAATTACCATAGTGTAAAAAATAAACATAGAAGGAAGTTTACATTTATGAAAATCAATATTGTAATAGAATGCTTCAGTGGTAAAAATAAATAATGGATCAAGAATATGATTGTTTAGAACATTGAGTTAAATCACTATATATACATATATTATAAGATATATAACATAAAATAAAACAATTTATGATAATTATATTTATTTTTTGAAGAGAAATGGATGTGAAATAATAAAATATTTTTTTAGAAAATAAGGTTAAATCAATGTAAAATAAAATTTCAGATGCTTCTTTAAAACATTTCATTTAAAAAGGTGTAATGAATGATTTTGATTATCATAACTTATAAATATACTCTCCGATAATGGGGCCCAAAAATTAATTTTTAGGTTTGAGAAATTATTATAGTAATAAAACACATTTAAAGTTAATGGAAATCAATATCTAAATATTTTCAAAATTTCATCGTTCAAATCAATATTTTGGAGATGTGTACCAGTATTTTCATTTGAATTAAAAACTAATTTTATAAATTGGCCTTATTAAATTACATATAAAAAAATATTAATGTTAGAGAACTTAATAATATATGAATTAATTACATATGGAAAAATTATATCCTAATGAAAGGACATCTGAGTTTTACAAACATATATTATAATCATAATTCAGGAAGATTGATTCAGTTAAAAATGGGGTTCATGTGGTAAAATATTTAAAAATGTGATCATTTCACAAAAAACCCAATGGTATGTATGTGACAAATAATTATGTAAAATTTTTCAATAAAAAATCATAAATCAATGAACAAAATTTGAATTACCATATACCCATACATAAGGGTTAACAGTAGAGTAAATAGAAATTTCTAGACAATATTATGATTTAGATTATTTTATAACATTACTTATAATTAGAAAATTTATAAAAAAATTATGTGATAGTAAATAAAATTAAAACTATAAAAATAAAACAGTGGTTCATAACCAGTTAAATTTCTCAACGATTCAAAACTGTGACCATCAAAACCCTTGTTTCTGGAGTAAATAAATTATTTAAAACCCCTTGAATGGGTGGCCCTGTAATTGAGCATAAAAAAAAAATTATTAAAAATTATATTATGTTATTAAATCTCAAATATCTAGTATATAAACCAAAAAAATTAAGATGGTTCATAATGACGAGCGTGTCTTAAGGAGTTTAATTTGAGACGAGATCTTGTAACCTGATCCAAATTCAATATATTCGTTAAATAAATATATTGTACAATTAAATTATGTTTAGAATATATATAATTTAAAAATAATTACTATAAATTTATATACATCTCATGTATAAACATTATATATATATATATATATTTCTCCCTATTTTACACTATCCGTTTGTAATCATTAATAATGTCAACCAGTTTCATGAAAACATTGTTGATTTTTATTATATTAATAATCTCTATCATTAATAGATAATAAACTATACTTCAATGGATGTCACATGATAGTTTATGAAGATATAATTTCAATCCAATTTAGTTTTGGTAATATATTATGATGATGACATAAATGGTTAATATGTTTTATTGATTATTAATAAACAAAGTTATTTTTCATAATGATTGATTTAAATTTTAATATGAAATTAAGTGAAATATAAAAAAAATAATTAACAAAATTATATAATTCCATACCATTAAATATGTTCTCATAGTCATCCATCATATAAATTCATATTATTTTTCATGTAGGTTGTTAAACAAACTAAAATATTAATTTAGAATTATTAATTGATTATTTTGAAAGAGTTTATCTATAATTTATTTATATATTATAAATAATAGTATAATTTATTCTTTAATTGTGTAAAATTTCATAATTTTAATTATTTTTAATGATGTTATATTATATATAATTTAATTATATAGAATGGATCGATCAATTTTTTCTTAGTTCAAAAATTATAATGGATTGAATTAATGATAATATTATGTTGATCGTATCATTAATTGGTTGAAAAAAGATTTATACCACAACCTTGATTATATAATATATATTATATTTTTCATTTAATCCTATATTCATGTCTATACATGTATGCATTATAAGGAAAAACAAACACAATGCATCATTTAGGTGGTAATCCACCAAACACATGATTCAAATATTTGTAATTATTAATTTGATATGGGTGTGTGGTTAATGATTACAACCATATTATTATAATGTATGAGTATTATAAATATACCTATTTTTCATTTGGATAATTTTAATATATTTTATAAAAAATATCATATTATGAAATAAAAAAAATGTTGAGGTTACAAATTTATACCACACTTAATTGATAATCTTCATTACAAATGTGGTAAATATTTTATTGGTGGTTTTTTAAGAATTCCACTACATCATTATAATGACAAAATGATATATAAAAATGAAACGCTACGTTAAATATCATACAAGATAAACCATATAATGATTACTCTAACAACCAAATATAATTATTTTCATGTGATTCTTATCGCCTTTATGTTAGAATAGATAAAAATAATGAGATTAACTAAATTATGAATATATTTTCAATACATTTTCATAAAATTAATTCATTGGTTAAGAAATAATTATAATTGAAAACAAATTGCTTGCAAATTAAATCTTTATAAAAAACTATTATTATGTGTAAAATGAATTTTAGATTAATAAATTAGATAAATTATTCGTAGTGAATAATTTAAAAGAAATTTATATGATAAATTTTTTGAGATATATTAATAAATTCATACATTATATACTATAGTCTTAAGATTATAATAAACCATATTTTAATCATAAATAGCTATATTTTTTTAATAAAGGTAATTTTTCCTCTTTTTAGTGGCAAAAAAATTTTAAATCTAAATTTTGACACATCCAATAAAATAATATGAAAAAATTATATTCATTTTTAAATAAAAATATTATATTTATCTTAGACTAAAATTTTATTATTCTCAGTGATGTTTCATTTTTTGAGGAATAGTGAAAAAAACTACATTTTAATTGATAACTACATTTTCATCTAAAATATATATATACAGTTAATTTATATTTAAAATGTGATTTAATGTATAATTTTATCAATAATAAATGTATATATCCAATTTAGGTCACTGGAATAAATTTCTAAATTACATTTTATATAAAAACAATTCAATGTTTTTTACTTGTTTCACTATAAAACACCACTTTCAAGTTTCTTCTATAGGATTAATTTTAAATGTTTTTTAGAAATTATTTAAATTGATTTTTTTTAAAATTGATTCCATTTTTTAGGTCATATTATAGAAATTGGTTTGTAATAGTAATTTTTTTTTTATAAAAAATTTACCATGTTACAAAGAAAGATTTAATGCGGTATAGGTAAAATAATGAAACATGATAATTTTAAAAGGCAATGGATTAAAATATATAAAAACAAAAATAGCTAATTTTTACATGAGGTATTTATATACCATAAAAGACATTAAAACGTTAATTATCATCTAAATCTTGGTAAATTAATTCCACCTTAAGGTTGATGTCTCAAAAAAATATTTATTTATTCACTTAAAAAAACATCACCAAATATTAATATCACCCACATCTCCCCATTTCACCTCCCAATCCATCGAGCTACTAAATTCTCTTCAACAACATCTCCTTGTCACTCTAACCTAGTACTAGTGCTTTTTTTATATCCATAATAAAAAACCCAAGGATACCATGGGGTCCTTCTAGGATGTGAGATTCAAGGGGGAATTTTCTCAAACTAGCTCTCTTATTATAATTTCATCATCTACTGTCTTCTCACCTCCATTATCAGTAATTGAATGATATTTACATAATCATGTATGTATTGTGGGTTTAATTTGAAATTTTAATATATCATATCCATTTAATTTCTCATATCTTCTTATTCAATTAATGAAACCATCATCCAAATTATGCTGGTTAACAATCTTAATGAATAATGATTTTTCGTTTTCCAATACAACATCCACAACTAGTCATAAAAGTGTCATTCTAGTTAAAAAATATTTTAATAATAATATTTTAAAAATTTTCATGTTCTATATTTAATGTATACTCATAATATCAAATAAAACAAATCTATTTCGTTGGGTTTGGAAAACCACAATAATAAAAAAATACCTGTAAATTAGTTGATATTAAATGAATAATTTCTTTTCAAGAAATAAAAAAGATATTTAGGAACATTAATGATTATCAAATATCATAAATAATGTTTCATTCCACTTATTTTTAATTAATCTAAGATTATAACGACAACCATAATAATACACAAGTGAACAAACAGTGGAACGATGAAATGAATACACTAGAAACAATGACAATAATGAACTATTATTAACGAATGGGTTGTAATATGGTATTAAAAGGTACTATCAGTTATTATAAATTTATATATTTACATAAAAAATTCATAATATTATTTTAACCATTAAATACGTGGTTTGATCATGTTTGAAAGAAGTCGAATGTGAGGTATGGGTCTTTTAAACCCAATTTCCATTATTTGGGTCAAACTTTTACATCTAGCTTATGTTATGAGATTATTAAATATGAAATTTATTTTAAATATGTTTTATTACATTTAAAATTTATTTAATTTTATTTTCAGTAGATAAAATTATTTTATTAATTTCATTAATTCCCACTTCAATGATAGGATATTAATAAGGGAACTTCATTTTAAAATTATCTTTTAATGTTAAACCAAAATATATTTTTTCCATGTATGTTATTTTATAAAATTAGTCTAATAAATTAGTTTTTAATTCTCATATTATTTATTAAAATTCATTTAAATTTATTCTTCAATTTTTTTAAAAAATGAATTATATTTTTTGTCTTCAAAAAGTTGTTCTTTTGACATTTTAACCAAAATACCAATAGAATATTTTTGTTTATAATATACAGAATGATTGGGTTTTCTAGCTGTTATCAACCATTATTAATTTGATTATTGTTTTATAAATTTTCATTTTCATTTTAATAGAAAATAATTTCATTATGATATATAATGTGTTTTATTATTAAAATTATTTTTAAAAAATGATAGAAAATTTTCATATTACAAATTAAATTTTTAGGAGTATAATAGTGTTTATAAATTGCATTATGATACTTATATTACATGAATAAAAATGTTGTTTTTATTACATTTTACTTGAGTATTAAACATGGGATGGACCATATAAGGATAGGAAATCCCATTACACCTTAACATGGGGTTGACCATATATCACATAGAAATAAAATAATAACATAACATGGGGAGTCCCAAATAGCACTCGGAAATCTCAATACTGCATAACATTCAGTGGACCAGATAACATCATGTATGAATGTTACAACATTACATGGGGAGTCCCAAATAGGTCCGAGTAAGTGAATAATATCTATTGTATGTGTGAGATGTAAAATAATGTCCCAAGTAATGTACAAAAATTTTAGATTACTTGTAATTTTTTTTCATGAATGTCTATTCTTTTACCAATGATAATATATTTTTTTTTAAAATGTGCTGAATATTTTTGAATAAAAAGGTATGTATTTATGAATTTTTTTTATCGATATTGACTAGAATAACATTTTCACGTTATTTATATCCTTTACTAATATTGTTATACTCATTCCATGTTTTTAAATGTGTTTCACTTGTTAATTTATGATTAAATATGAGGATAATGTAAAGATGATAATTTTTAAGTGATTTTTAAAAAATAAAACATGTTTTTTTAAATCATTTCATAAAATAGAAGAAGTGGATAATTTATTTAAATTCACACTTATAATATTTGTGTTTACGTTTTAGGAGTTTTTAATAATTCTCAAATATTCTAATCCTAAAATATCATCGAGAAATGAAAGATTTTTTTAGTTTAAAAAACTATAATACTTTTTTGTTTAAGGCCATGTGTTTATAGTTGATTTCAGATCAGTGTATTGAAAATGTTGGATCTAATGATTTTTTTGTATGAATTTATTAAGATATATAGATATCATCCTGGGTATAGTAGTATAAAAATTACTCTAATTTCAAATTATTTGGGTACCCATTTTGCATTCTAATGTGATTGATCTCTAGGAGATTAATGATATTTTTAGATATTTGATTTATGAAGGGGATTAGTTTAGGTACAAAGTATTTTATGGTTAAAATATAATAGAGTTTAAATGGGTATCATATTTAAAAGGACCGTTATCGTTTTACAATATAATAATTCATTTCATGTCTTAATTATGTAATTATAGATATATCAATAATCATTCATAAATATGGATTGAAAATGACATATCATAAACGTTTAATTTTTTCAGGTTGGTTTTATTATCACTATTAATGAAAATATTATTCAATTGTTTTGTAAAGAATTCGGATTATTGAAGTCACAGACAATAAATAGTTTAACTTATCTGACACCCTTTATTCTCACAAAAAAATATAGTTAATCGTATAATAGTCATTTCACATGAAAATCTCAACATTACCAACTCTCTCAAAAAATATAATTCTGTAATGGTTATAACTCTTTACCTACTAAATGTTGGGATTCATGTTAGATGATAAATAAGATATCAAAGAGATCCTAATGTATAGATTTAAGGTATGAATTATATTCTACTGATAAATATAGAGAATATTTTTGGATTAATAATGATGAATCATAAGGATGTGATTTTTATATTTGATTATAAGAGTGATTTATGATGGAATAAAACAATTATGAATGGTTAATGATTTAATAAGTATATTTAGTGAATGATGTTCATTTGAATTGGGTTTTTAAATTAATATTATAGTGTTATTTTATAAATATGACCCTGATCAGGGAATTCATATTTTTGTTTCTATAAAATGTTTTGTTTTTATAAATTCGGAATCTTATTGTAGATGTAATTAGTACCATTGAAGTGTGTAAAATAGTTAGAAATTTTATGGTATATGTAACCTTTTTGTATATGATATGAAATGGTTATTTGATAAATAATGCATTTACTTTCGATGGACATAAATTTAATGGTATCAATATACTTTTTTATATGATCTCTGGTTATTTGGTAATTATGGTTTCTTAGTTTTTTTTTTGATTAAAATGAAATGTATGACACAACCTTTGAATATAAAACATTTATTTAACATCAAATATTTTAATGTTCTCATTGATAATTATCTTATATTTTATGGTATATTATAATTATTATTTTATTTTATTTTTAGAGAAAGGATAACTCATAAAATGGGTGACAACCCTTTACTTCTGACAATAATGCATGAATTAAACCCACAACCAAAGGGTGGCACAGGTACAACACCTCCCATGGTCCTATACGATTTCTAAATTTGTATGCTATTTTTTATTTATATGTAAAAGATTCTATCAATGAACTATTATTTCATTTTGGTAAATTGGTTTTTCCATATAGTTGAAAAAGGGATTAAAAAATTAGTTAATGATTAAGTGATTAATAAAATTTTAAAAGAAGATCACTATTTTTAGTATCGTATATGAGTAAGATAAACATAATACTTTGGGATTTTATCTTCAGAAATAAATGCTGAATTATATTTTGAAATCATATATGATTTATTTTAAATAATGTTTTAATGTCAGTTATTTGTATGACATGCAGATTACTTGATTAGGAATTTACATTTTGTCATGAGACTCTAAGATTGATTCATTTTATTTTGGGATAAATTTTAAATTTATCATGGAAGTTAACTTGATCTAATCCTTCTAATTTGTGTGTATAAATTATATTTAGGAATATTTTTAGTGGTTTTAAGGATAGTTTTTATCTATAATATATTTTTAACATTTTATTTTACTTTTAAATTTCAGAGAATAAATTAGTTTTTTATCGTATAACATTTTATTGTTTTTGGATAATTACATGATCTTAAACTAACCATTTTTTATTCAATTAATTTGTAAAGATAGGAGGAATATATATTTTTTATTTTGTGTATTTAATGATCCACAGAAGATTATACTAATGATTCATGTATAGAAATTTTTCTACATTACTCATCAGTTAGAGAAAAGAGGATTTTTCGTTTGAAATTGATTAAAGGACGAAATTCTACATTTCATGTAATTATGTTTCCTTATGATTTATTTCTATGTTTCAAAATAATTCTTTAGCTTTATAAAAGCTTTTTGGAAATGAATATTGTCAATTTACATTTCATACAGATTAATCAATGAACTTTTAACACATAACATATATATGGTTTTGTGATTGTTCACTTTATCTTCACCAAGTCCCCAATCACTATCCAAAATAATGTGAAAGTTAGTTTTTTCATTTATTTTGATGTTTTTCTACATGGAAACCTAGTATTTGTTATCTCAGGTGAGAACCATACTTTTATTTCAATATTTTAAAATGGAACATTATTTGACCCAAGATCCAATGTAGGATATCAACAATGGTATTTTGAAAATTCAAAAACCATGTTTTTCTACTTAATTTCATATTTAATGTAGGAAATTTAGTTATGAGGTGGGGGAGAATTTAACATCCCTAGACTTGAAAACAAAACACTCTCTTCAATGTCATACATGATACGCCACATTGGGAATAAATATACCACTAAATATTAATATTATAATTTGATAGTTATCACCTAGCAACTAGAATGGTGGGAATGAATTATATTAACAATATTTGGAAAATATTGTTGAAAAATTATTATAAAATGAATTCATTGGTCACTAATTAAATCTAAATTAAAATCAATTCAATATAATGTAAACTTTTTATTAAAAAATATAAAAACCAAGGTAAGAGAGCCTTAATTAATAAATTTGATAATTATAAGTGAATGATCCAAATTAAATTAATATTATTTATATTTTATAAATTTTTTAAAATTCAGAAATTTTATTTTATAGAAATCTTATAAGAATAAATCCATTATTGTTTATAAAATCTAAATTTATTAAAAAAGTAATATTTTCAACCATTAACGGATAGAAATATTTTAAAATAAAATATTTAATATTTTCTAAATATTTTATTGAAACATAAAAATATTTTTTATATTTTTAATGTCCAGATTTTTTTAGGATAATGTTTTTGTATTTTATATGAAAGACTCATTTTCTTAAAATTAGTAAAAGAACTCATAATTTTATTTACAAACTACTTTTTAAGACAATATATTAAAATATTAAAATAATATTTTTATTCAGTTTTAAAGTATAAATAGTTAAATAATATTTAAAAAAGGCAATTTTGGTTAACGGAATAAATATCAAATTGAAATCATGTATAAAAATGTTTCAAATGTTCTTTCTTTTTCATATTAAAAATCCTCTTTCCCATTTCCTCTGCGGGATTAGTTTAAAATCCAATTTTTCATTATATGTGAATTTTATTTGGTGAAATTAATGTTTTTTGAACCAAAATTCCCAAATTAGGTATTTTCGTTATTTTAATTTTTATTCATAATGACGTTACGTGGTAAAGTGATATATTTACCATAATATATGTAAAATAATGAAACTTGTCAATGACAAAATGTATAGGCTAAATATTCTCACAAACATAAAATTTAATGCACAGATGATATATTTATCCTCCATAACCATCCATTAAGAAATTAAATTTCCTAAAAAATTATTCAAATGAATTATAATTAAATGATTTTTTCTTCAAATATAAAATAATTATTATTTAATCACTTAATACCGCCCATACACAAGTATAAAACCCACAAATCAACACCACGTTTGTCAACAAAATCCTTGACATTCCACATATCTCTAATAAATACACTTTTACACACTCTTAGATCATCTATGTTATTTTTTAACCAAAATAAAAAATCTGGGGTCTTTATGTGGCACATGGTGGAGGAGATATTTAAGAGATAAATTTCTTAAAGCACCTCTCTTATTTTATTTTATTTTCAAATTTTCTCTTCACATCCTTAATCCATCAATGAATTATAAATATATAATATTATACCTACTTGATTTATTTTTTTAAATTTAATACCTCATATTAATTTCATTACACATGTCCCCTTATTCTATTAAATGAAATCATTGTCAAAATCGTTGTAGTAAACCATCTTCGCGAATAATGTTTTTTATTTTTCATTATTGCCTTTAGGGATGGTCGTAAATGTATAACCCATGTTAAATAATATTTTAATAGTTCTATAATAACCTATTTAATGTTTTGATCTAATATATACTCAGCATATTAAATAAAAGGGAACTCGTTCATGGTGTTCCAAAAACATCTAAAAAACTAAACATTCATCATTAACATTTCTCCAAAGGAATAAACCTCATTAAAGAAATAAAATTGACATATTAGGCAATTAAAACATCTATAAAATCAGTAAAACTCTTTAAATACACATCTTTACTTGTATTCCCAATTTTCAATATCAACCATAATACAGTACAAGTGAACCGATCATAGAACAATAAAACAAATAATCCTTAAATAATGAGAATAAAGAAATTTTATTAAAGAAAAGGTGGTAATTTGTTTTTTTAACAGTCCTATAAGATATTATAAATATTAATATTGTGTAATAATAAATTAATAACAATATTTAAATAATTAAAATTGAGTTTGGAATGAATTTTAAGAAAATATAATGTTAGCCAAGGTATTTCTTAACAGAAGTTCCATTCTTTTTGTTAAACTTCTACGTCATGATTATGCAATGATAAGAATTTGAGTGAAATATATTTTTAATATCTTATGTTTTATTTACACTTTTTATCAATTTATAGTAAATAGAAATATTCAATTCATTTTATTAATTCTTACTTCTATGAAAGATATGTATTTTGGACTTTCTTTTAAAAAAATTTAATTCTAAAACTACCCTAAAACCTCTCTTTTTTTACCATGTACATGTTTTCTAAAATTATTAAAAAAAATTAAATATTGACATATTATTTCTTAAATTAATTAATTCTCCTATTTGAATCTTTAAACATTTTATGCAAGTATTAATTTTTTCATTTTCTAAAATATTTTCATTGAGAATTTTCTAAAAAAAATAGAGAAGGAATGTTTTTAACTTATATTGTATGACAAAATTTTTCTAACCATGATGATGCATTAATGATTTGATTATTACATTATAAATATTCTCATTTATTTATAAATAAAATTGTTTTATTAAAATATGTAGTGTTTTTCAATTATTAAATTTATTTTTAATAAGTAAAATGGTGTTTTGAAATCTATAAGTGATTATATTATGAGTTAAAAAGTGTTTTTGTTATGTATTATGATAAAAATGAACATTAAACAATGGGTGGAATAAATATCGTTGGGAAAATAGAATAGATCTTAAAATGGGGTTTCCAATAAGGAACCAAGAAATCATGTTATTGGTTTCTATGTGGTGGCCTAGATTGCACTAGGAAGTCCCACTATAGCTTAACTAGTGGCATCTGAGATAGTATAGGGTAATCCGATTACATAATTTCATTGGGTGGCCCAGATTGAAATTGTTTGGTAAAAAATAACTTTTTTATTTTTTCAATTTAAAATAATTTCTGAGGTTACCTACATATATTTTTGATTCTTTCTAATGATTCTTCATTAAAATCAATAGATTTTCAGAAAGAAAGATACCAGTCTTTTTTAAAAGATAATGCATTCTTCTGAATAAAAATGTATTTTTTATGGAATTTTTTATATCGATTATCACTTGACTCATTTTTCCCCATTTTTATGTCACATTCAATTATTTTTATCCGTAGACATAGTTTTTTCACGAATTTTCAATTGGTAAAAGATGATTAGGGATGCGTACAAGGGCATGATTAGAATTGTGAAGAGATACCTTAAAACGAAAACATTGTTTATTTTAAAAGGGTTTCTTTTTGTGTAAAAAATATATACAAAGATAAAGTTTCGACTTCTAATATATGGGATTGAATATAATGTTATTTTATTAATTATGGGAAACTCTAAACATAAATGATCTTTGGGAAATAAATGTGATATCTAGTTTTAAAATAATTATAATATAAATTGTTTATTTCCAGGTATTTATAATTATGTTGTATAAGAGTATTCATGAGATTATTAAGTAGATTAAGGGTTTCATAAATGGTGTTTTCATGTGATTATAATTGGAGATATAATTGCCCCATCTTAAAGTTAAAAGGGATAGAATGTTTTATAAATTCCAAATGTTTTCTGTATTGGATAGTCAATGTCCTCGAAAATGGACTAAAATTTATTAATAAGAGAGATTATATGTTTTAATATATATGATGGTTTTATCAAAACTTTTCCACAAATGTATATAAAAAATTTGAGACCATATTTATTTTTGACTCAATACATTAATCATTTTAGTTTCAATCATGGTAAATATTCTTTTCCTAATATATAATCATTATTATATATATAAAAAAGTTTCATATTATACATAATTTTTACCCATTGATTCTAATATATATATACATGTATAATGAATATATAAAACATATGAAAAATAATTTTCATATAAAAATGTGTAATATATGAAAAAAATCAGAAAAATCTATACATGTTCTAAAAAAATATGTGTTTGTATATTAAAAACAACATTTTTATTGTTAAATTTTAAATAATATAATAAATATATAGTTATAGGAAAATATATCATGAATTTTAAATTCATAACTATATAAAAATAATTTTTAAAAAAATTTTATCTATAAAAATCAATATTTATCACTATTCAAAGAAAAATATATATTTTTAGAAAATTACATAAAAATAATATTATTCTAATAATTAAATAATAAATCATAATTGGATGTTAAAATTTTCATATAAAAATTCTCAAATTCATATATTATATTTTTAATAATAACCAAAAAATATTATGGAAAAAATTATTTGTAGGAAAATGAATTTTGGAATGTTAACTGCACTTTTTTCATATAAAATTAAAAATACTATAGTGTTAATTTATAATTAATATTTCCCAAAATTATTCTTAATAGAATTAATATATTTTCTATTACAATAATTTAATTTATTTTTTTTGGAATTACAATGACATATATTGTGTGAATCTTGAAAAATAACTTTCATGAAAATACGAAAATTCATGATTTATTTATACATATAAATATTTTATTACATGTTGATCTAACCATAATTTATTCTTATATAATACATTATGATCTATATGTAATCCCTGATAATTAGATAGTCCCAAGTTGATAATTCCAATTAAAAAACCCTAAAAATTCTAACAAAAGTCGTAGATTCGATAAATAGGCAATATAAGAGAATAATAATATATTTTATTCACCATTATTCATTCATATATTTTGTAATGTGGGTTATTTATTTTAAACACCTAATTTAACTATAATATTATTACAATAATATTTTATTATAACAATTAAAATTTTTGTTATTGTTTGGATATTAATGATTAATAATCTATTAAAAACAATTTAATTATAAAATAAAAAGTATTATATAGTTTTATAGACTTCTTATTGATTTCCCATAGGTTATAGCCATATTAATAACATGGTTACATAGAAACATATAAATTTCATGAACTGATACACTATGTCTTGGTAAGTATAAACTCTAATCCTCAAATATCAAAATTGATAATACGATGATAAGGTGTGTGTAATAAAAGTACAGAATTATGTAATACCAAAGGAAGAATAGTTAAATTGTCAGGATTCATGGAATAAGTATCGACACTATATAAAACATAAATCAAATTATTTTGAAAACCAATGCCAATAATTATAATCAATGAGATAGTTACATTAGTACCAGAATAAGCATGATGTAGTGAAATATTATTGAAATATATAGATAAATTTTAAAACCATAATAATAGGAAAACCATTGCGTTGTAAGATATTTTTACCATTCTTATGTAAACATACTCATTATATTCATTCATGATTATCTCAATATAAACCAATGCATTGGTGGGTGATACAAGACCTGAACTGTCATCATACACACATACATGTGATATATATAATCATATCATATTGAACTCCAAAAAATAAAATTAGTTTAATATTGATTTAAATGAAATACCATTTTCAAATCATTTTAAAAAAACTAAATAAAAATGATAAATGAATGGAATATAAGTGGGTTTCCATAAATATATTTAGTAATACAACATGATAATGTATTTTTATAGTAATATCATATAGATATATGATATAAAATGTATTTCATAATTTTACAAATTAATTTATATATGTAATTTAAGATAAAACCACATAATATATGAAATGTAAAATAGTGCATTGTAATAATGAAAGGAAATGGAGGGAAAATAGGTTTAAAAATGAAATAATATTATAAAATAATTTTATATTTATTTATAACTTCTATGATTTAATACAAAATTTTATAATCGATTTAAATAATTATGGTGGATAATATCATTCGAAATATATTTATATTGATGAATTATACATTTTAATTGAAAATTACTTTGATACAAAACACTTTTTGGATATTTTTGAAATAACACATAAGAAATATGTAATATCCTTGATTATTTGATTTAATTCATTATTAAATAATGTATAAAACCATTAAAAGAATTATTTTGGAAACCTAGAAATCATTGATATTTCATTTAATATAATATTAAAAGTCAATAAAATGTTGCCTTTAAAAATAAAAACGATAAAATTAAATATTTAATGATATTCGTATACTGAAAAATAATAGGTAACATTTAAATGTTATTTTCAAATTGATGATGTCAGAACATAGAGAAAAATATTTTTCTCATTGAAATGATAATAATAAATCCTTCAAAATATATAAATTTTATCTAAATAAATATGGCATAGAATAAAAACCATTTTATATAGAAAGAAGGAAAACTATTTTAATGATTTAAAATATTATTTCTGAAAACCCAAATCATAAAATATAGTTAATTTTAATTTACATTATATGAATTTGAAATATATTAACAAATATTTTTACAACTAGGCACTAGGGAGACATGCGATTATGAGGACTGGTGTTCCCAGAGTAAGTTTTATAATAATATAAAATATCTTTCTTATCCCACATAAATAAATTATTGGTGATAATTTAATATATTCATAACAGATTCTTATATTGGAATTCATTCAGCACAGTTGAATCCAAAAATTGGGATTTAACCTAGGAACAACTGAATGTTTTTTGTTAGCAGAGATTTATATACTTTAGTAATTTCTAGGTATGTAATATTTATTAATTATATAATTTTATTTAATTAGATCAATAAATTCCTACAAATTATTTCCATAATTAAATATCATATTAGTAAAAATTTGAATGGATATATTAATAACACATGGTAAGATGGAATGAGGTTCCATGATTCTATATTGGTGGATAAATATTGGATGATAAACAATAATCAGATTGAGTTAAATTGACATGAACAAAACACAAAAGAGAATTATCCTCATGAGGTTAAGAATTTATTCACCAATGAATAATCTAATTTAGAGGTAGAAATAATCAATTTTTTCCCATGTGATTAAATTCATTAATCATGAATTTGATTTTATTATCTCTTGATAGTAATTTCTCACCCTTCGTATGAGTCCCCATTGTCAAATTGAATATGTTAATCAATTAATTATATATTAATACAAATAACTCACCCTAGTTTCTCAAATTTTCCTCTTAAAACAATGTTTATCACCCTTTTTTTGGTTCTTTTCCCCCTTCATTCAGTATATTCATAATAATTTATCTATGTGGCCATAGTTTGGAATTACTATGATTTTCCAAGTGTGATCAGATACATGGATTCAAGGATAATTCACATATGATAAATCAAAAATAGATTTTATGATGGATCGTGAGGAATCAATTGATATGTTTGATGAATCCCATGGATCTAGGATCTAGGACCAAAAACAACCATGGGAGACATGAATAGAAGTGTTTGGGTTCTTTTCAGATCAATGCAATTCAATTTCTATCCACCAGAGGGTTAGAATCAATGTATAAAGGAATCTACCACTAATTTAGGTCAATAATTAGAACAAATTATTGTGGGATATCTAGATATGGTTAAAGAGTTAATATTTTTATCTTCCTATAAATAACCTAACTATACAATGTTTAATGGGATGGGAACCTATTGTGTAGTCCACTAATTATTTAAAATAGGGTTTGAAGGAGAAGATAAATATCACATGCCATGTGGGTCGCCCATTTGTTGTGTTAACTGGTTCTATTGGCCAATAATGTACTCTGAGAGTTTACATGTATAGAAAAGACCAGGAACATGGACACGTCTAGAAACATGGCATGTATTGGTACCCAGGAATGACCTAACGGACACATGCATGGATAAAGAAACTCTGGCTATCCTCAAGGAAATTGTAAATTTCATGTGTTATCATTACAAGATGTGTACAATGACATAACCACTAATAAATTTCCAAAGAAGACATATTCGGGTGATGATATAGTGTCCCATGTCGTGTAGACCCCTTATAAATTATGTACTACTTCATGAACCTTATCACTCTTGTATGCGATTCATTTGAACTTGTATTTTTCCCTCTTCCAGTTTATCATGATTTTTTATCCACGTAGAATGTTAATGTATACTTTATTATGTCTTTAGAGATATTATGTGATATTGTTTTGGGTGTGATTCTTATTTAGGAAATTCTCTTTGATGGTTGTTATTGTGAATGATCATCATAGAGATTCTATGGATATGATGTACTATTTTGTTTATCTACGGTAGGTCTCCTATAACCATGGATATTTTAATCCCATATCATACTAGGGCTCATATCCTCCTTACTAAATATAAAGATAAAGAATTGGTACTCCCCAACTAAGGGTGTGGTTCCTCCATCCCCAATATGGTACACTTTTATCCACCATGGGACATGTAATCTATAAACATTGTATATATAAATTGCGGTACAACCCTATTGAGGGAGTGGGTCCCCTATCCAAATAGACAACACTCCCCTATCACACCAGTACATTGGTTCTATATATTCCATGCACTACCACTAATGCAGTTGTCCCATATTTCCCCAGGGTGTATTCTCTCAATCAACGAATAAGGTACTCCCCAATCGTACAAGGGTGAAGGTCTTCCACACATGTTGTACAGATACATTATCGATACTCTACTATTTAAATAGGGATCATGTCCAATATCCATGAAGAATGTAATCCCATGTATCATTATGTAGAATTTCCTCAATAATATGTTTATAGATATATATTTAATGCTTCCCTACCATAAAAACCATGGATCCTCTTTTTTTTTGATACAAAACTCAATTAGTTTATGGATAACCGGAGGGTTGATGGACCTATACTTGTGTTATTTAGATAGGAAAATGAGATTTTGGGTATTCATGATGGAATCTAGAATATATATACTAACTCATCAACTGAGGATGTATTGTGAGATCGGTATCCCCTTTATTTTTCATACGGGTTTCTTATATTAGTATATATATATATATTATTCGGTTTCATTTTTTTCTTTAATTTGGGTGGATTTGAATACTTTTATCTTGTCTGTGATTTTTAACTTATTTTTATGTCATCCTATTTGGTATGTTTATAATAACCCCAACGGGATTTTCCCTCACATGTCATGTATTATACATATGATTTACCAATCAACGACAATTTCAAATGAACATAGGGATACACAGTTGCACAGACCTGGTATGGTGGACTTGGAATAGATATCAGTAGTGGATATCTATTAATTTTATTTTTCATGTTGTTGTTAGGTTAGGAAATATTTTTTTGGAGGTAATGTATTTCACCCATTTCATTTTTGTTTACTCAGTCACAAATCAGTTATCCCCGAGAGGATATTTTGTACCATAATTTTTCTCTAGATTTCACTATATTATATTACTATTTATATTCCCTTACTCATAAATAAGTTTGGTTGTTTGTATACATGTAATTTTAGAAAATACCTCCCATTTAGTTATACCTTCTAGATTTTTATCACTATCCCCTTGCATATGGATGCATGCTTGGGGTTATGGAGGCCCTCCATGTCTTCTCTCGGTCAGGGGCCCCAATTGGCCAGGTCATTATATACAAATTCTATCAAAATATCCATATTTAATATAGAGAAATAAATGTATAGAGAGAATAATATATAACACATAAATGGGTTTCCAATTAGGAAATATGTCATCAATAAGAATGGAAAATATTGAAGTGGATGGGAAACCAATATTAAATATGAAAGTTATGATTCTAAAAAATGACACCCATATGGGAATGAATTTTTATCAAGGTAAAATATCTAAATTAAAAGATAATTTTAAAAAATAGTTGTAAAAAATATGGCACAAAAAAAACTCATAATTTGGAAGAAACCAACCTTGAAAGAATGAATTTCAATAAGAATAATTTTAACACAATAAATGCGGTATTGTAAACAAAATACCATTCAATATTGGTATATATAGAATCAGAATACATTTAAATTGTGAATAAGATATTTCCATAAAACACCTTGATTTGATGAAATATCGTAGAATACATTAATTACGCTATGTATACAACATTTTGATGAAATAATTGATTATAATTGAGAATATGTTTCTTAATGGGTGAAAATTTCAGAATAAAATACCATTCAAATATGGTAACCTAAAAATTTATATATATTTAAAAAATAAAATAATTTTCAACATCAAAACCTATGAATATCTAAATTTAGTAAAATAAATTAGTTAACAAATGGTCATACCATTTGAATGATATAATGGTTCATAATATAATAAATGCCGCACTAAATTAAATTGGAGACACATAATGTGAAGCCCGGATTCCCCATATAGTCAAATACATGCAATGATCAAATATAACAAGATATAAATATCATAACTTTATAATTAAAAACCATCCTATTATAGATAAATTATTATTGAATAAATTTTTCATTATTATATATTCGTATATTATTTAGTTATTATATATTTTAAATATTATGTGTGAGTAATATTTATCATTCTGTAATATTTTAGAATTAATGATTTTTATTTTAATTAATATTCATATGTTCAATATTCTTAGGTAATACAAATTACTATAATTTTTGTTTTTAATTTTTTTATAATTATATTATTTAAATCAATATTTATTTGGATTATGAGTCTTAATGACAACAATGGCTATTACCATGAATCATTGATTTTTGATGAATGTATAATGTTATAAAAATGAATTTGATTAATAATAAAACATCCATTCCAATTCCAATATAAAATATTAATTTTCTTATTTATATCATATAATATAAGTACATGTTTTGTTATATTCATTAATGATATTATTTTAAATCATGTTTCAAATAAGCGGTTACACCATCCACAACATGAATATACCATAACCAATGGATGATTATAATGATGTGTAATGAACTGAAATAGAATTCAACATAATCCAACTAATTATTTGCCTATAGGGAATTATAAATCCAAATAGGCAGATGAAAAGTTCTACAGAATCATAAAATAGTATTGGGAAATTATTTCAACCAATATAATAAAAAATAAAGTAGAAAGAAAAAAACAGTAAGAAATACACACAACATAAATCCATATCCTGATATATGGAGGTGATTCAAATTCCAAAAAGAATATAATGTCGAAAAAATACCTTCACAATCCATAACTTTGTGGTCCATAAGCACCCATCATATCCCATGTAACTAGCCCTTGGAAACCCAAGAACAAATACACTAAGGATGAGGAAGCGAACATGGGAACATGTGATATAAATATAAAGGTTTCATATTTTGATCCATATTTTTAGGGTGTGAGAAAATTGAGTTTAGTAGGATCCCACAATGTAGTTTAACCTATTTTTATACCACACAATTCATTTATTCTAGTTTGAAAAAACAGAATGGGTAATAATGATTATTCATTTAAAAATAAATAAAGTGATGCATTACACTTAATAAATTTGTAAATCTAAATAAATAATGTTTGAAAAGGAGTAAATTGAAATTAAAACCATTACATTTTCAGTTTTAAAATCCATTTATTAATTTCATGATAAAAAAAATTCAAAAAATTTCTGATAAAAATAATATATTGGAAAAGACTTGAAAACATTTTATAATACCAAGGTCGACAATGATAAAGGATGTTGTGAGCTAGAAAAACATATCACTGAATAATACAACATAATAATAGAAGATAAACGTATAATGTAAGAACCCCATAAAATATCAACCTGATATTAAAAACATGTCAAATATGGAAAATCATTTGCCGAGTAATGATTGATTGATCATATTCATATATGTAGTAAAAACTTGATGCATTGAGGAAACATTTCATAGAATGTATTATATAAGATTGATTGATAAAAACCAGAAACAACAATTAATGACGTCATGAAATTTTTAATTATATAATAAAAAACACATACCAAAATTGGATCTTACCCCACCTCCATTGTGCACATCCCAAGATAAAATACACATTCCTCAGAGATACACTATTTATTGTTTTTCCGCAATGTTGTATCCTATATCCAACGTAGATAACCCATACCTTGTATCCTAGAGTTATTTGTTAAATATTTAATTATCATAAGATAAATGAAATCACACAATAATGAACCAAATGTTTTTTTAATGTTTGTTAACAAGATATAAAATTAAAATTCACAATGTAATTAGAAATATAAAATACACAAAGTGTTCAATTTTAAGACACTGCATTTTACCATAGCATATCCATATATATCTTTAAAAAACACTTCTTCGTAGAATAAGAATGTAAACCTATGAAATGGGTGAGATCAGATTCCTAATCCACATTGGAATAAATAAGAAGATATCATGAATAAGTAGGAACAATGAATACGAAAATGTAAATAAAAGAGGCACATTCCATTGAAACAACTTATTGGTCATAATATGGAAGCGATATGTGATGATCAAAGAAGTACATATACATAATCAAATAAGATTTAAATATGTCAATATATATTCTAACAAATAAAATAATCACATAGATGTCAATAAATAATCTCATAATTTGGGAATTCCAAAATACAAAAAATTGAAAGTAACTATTATGAAATTTTATAATATAGTTTAAATATATGCTTATAAACCCATATAATTTCATCTATTGATTTATATCATCTGAATCATCAATATATTAAGGGGTTACCAATAATCATTCTCCACCCATCATAGAAATTTTAATTTTCATACCTCAAATGAAAAAGGTGAAACAAAATCATAAAAAATGTTCTTATTAAAAATATAACCAATGAATTGTTAATACATACCCAAATGAAATAAAAAAATCATAAAGAATCTAGAGTAATATGATGAATTATATTAATAATTTACATCCTCATTCATATATAATATAAACCATCCAATGAAATAATATGGATGATATAAATACAAAATATCTCCATTATATCATAATTACAATAATTGTTTAATGCTATTGACCTAATTAAATATAATAAATATCTTTTTATAACATAATTATGTAGAAATACATTAAAACATTTAAAATATTAAAAAAATTGTTCAAAAAATATTTATAAAACAATATTAATTGAAAATAATATTAAAAACATATATATGAAACATTAAAATATTTAGTGGTAATGATGGAATAAATTACATTCATTTCTCAAATATGAAAATAATGATTGATTCAAATTTTGTGTAAAATCCCAGTGGTACTTGTTTATAAAAAACATAAAATATTTAATTGAAATTATTTATAATTCTAATCAGGTAAAAGGATTCATTAATAAAATATGTTGATAATTTTAAAACATTTTTTATTTTTTTAGAAAACATGGTTTTCGATGACGATGGTTTTTCAACTGAATATGGAAATAAAGTAATATTTATTAAAAAAAATTTCACTATCATATTAAAAACAAAATATAAGGAAAATGTAAAAATTAAATTAAATGACAATGAAAAATATGTGTGAAAAATATGAGCAAAAAACGAATCACATCGATTCGTGAGGATGTAGTCTGTCATACACACGAGCAACATTATCATACCCCCGACAGAATGGAAGGTAAGACGGATCATGTTATATTATAATTCTATATATATACTAATTTTTTAAGTATCATATAAATATTATAAATCCATCATTATAATAATCCTTTATATTTAATTATGGAAAATGAATTATATCGGTTCGTGAAGTGACTGTCCTCTAGGCACAAGATCCATGTTATCGATTTCAATATGACATACCAAGGGATGGATATAAGAAATTATGTAAAAATAATAACATAATTGTATGAAGTATATACCTTTTATATTATTTTCAAATATTAATAATATTATATGTTTGGACAATTCTTTGTTGGAAAAAACATTTTTAAGTCATCACCTCTTCTTTGGGAATTTTATATAGGTTTTTCAAAATTCTATCCAATATCAGGTTTATGACCTATCCAAGAAAACTGAAATTCATCGAGGGATATTCATAAGATATATGGGTGGGTATTTTTTTATCCAATGGGCATTAGGAGTGTAAATAGGAGGGGAGATTGGGTGGCCTTTTATAATTGGGGGAGAGGAAAAACATAGAATATTTGAGAACAATGAATTACTCCCACAAATATATTACCACATAAGACATAAATATTGTTCACTATAAAACCATTGTAGTTACTAGTTAGATGTATAGTATGAAAATCAATGTTATATAGGTTTATATACTATTTTAACCCTTATATTCATATTTTACCCCCCATAAACAAAGATTTACCATAACCATGGTAATTAATTTTTAAGGGAATCAGTATTTGTTATGGTATATATATAATTTGACGATATTAGATAATTTAAATTATTCTTAATTTATAAATGGAATATATTTTGGAAATTAAATCCCTGGAAGTGGAATTATTAATTTAAAATTTAACTAATAGGCAATTCAGAATAAAAAGGATTTTACAATGAAACAAATTCAAATGTTCAGAATATTTATATATAAGAAAAAAATGGTAAATTGTATCAACTAATTTTTTTAAAATTTTAATATTATTTAACTAATTTTACACTAAAACCAATATAAATATTAATTAATATATGTAATAAATATTCAAAAAATCTATGTCATTATAAAAATCAATACATTTAAATATTTATTTAGAGAATTTATCATCTAAGATAATTCAAAAAAGTTAATATAATGATAATTTTTAATCTATATTTAAAAAATGATGTTTTTTTAAAAATTAATATTTTGAAATTTCGAAGAATTTAATTTTTTGTGCAATGAAGC
Source organism: Viscum album (assembly GCA_963277665.1). Taxonomy (NCBI): domain Eukaryota; kingdom Viridiplantae; phylum Streptophyta; class Magnoliopsida; order Santalales; family Viscaceae; genus Viscum; species Viscum album. The sequence continues at coordinate 1,851,305,982 of OY728150.1, forward strand.
ACAAAACCACATTTTCCAAAAAATATAGTTGTTTAAAAAACATTCTTTATTATTCATGATATAATTATATAATTCTAAAAGCATTATATCCATTTATTTTATTTTATACAATTGTTTAAAATATAATTTTCATAATTTAGTTTTTCATATTAATACCTGAAAAAATAATAATATTTTAATATAGTACTACATTTCGGTTAAACCTGGTGTTGAATGACTCACAATAAATAAAAGATGTTTAATTTATTTAATGTAAAATATTATAGAAATATATAATAATTTATTTTAGACTTACATTCTCTTTTATGATTTTTGATTCATTTAAGATACACTATCGAACAAGAAGTTCATCATTTAATATCTTCTAATGATAAATTTTACCCCCATAAAATAAATTTTATCCTTAAAATATAACAATTAAATTAGAAATCAATGTTTGTAAATATTTTAATACCTTTATTGGAAGAAAAAACCATAAAAATAATAAAATAACCTCTATGTAATAGTGGAAGATAAATATACTATTCATCTAGAATAAGACATAACTAGGTTTCTATGTACGAGAACATTGGTTGGATGTGACGATATGAACACCAGTGAAATGAAATAAAAATTATTAATAGTTATAGTGATCATTTATAAAAAAAATATTTGGTGATCTATATATGCTTATAAACCAAAAAACCACAAATAATTAAATGGTGAAAGGTCCATATGTTAAATATAAATGAAGGTATTACGATAAATTTTTTTTTAAAAGATTATTTTACAAGTCTTGATGGTTTAATTTATTATCTAAGAATAAACTAAATATTATTACTATATTTATTTGTTTTTCATAGGAATAATTTATTCTATTTGTTATACATTGATAATTTTTAACTTCATCTTTAACACTTTGAAATGAATATCAAAAAATTAATTTTTTATTCCTAAATCACAGAAATTAATTTTTAGAAGTACATAGGATCTATAAAAGTTCTACAATATATTACACTTACATAAAAAAAACTATGTCATTTTTAAAATATATCAATAATAATACTTTAATCTCTAATACTTCAATAATAACTCGCAAAATTCATCTCAATCCATTTCATAAACAGTTAACCATAATAGTCATATAAAATATGTGAGAAAAAATTCAAAATAGATAATATTAGATGAAATGAAACTGAATTTATATATTCAACGAAAAATTACATTTCGCAACAAAATATTTCGTAATATCGCATAAAAAATATGTTAATACCTTAAAAAAATATGAACATAATGATAACATGCATTCTTCCTAATATAAACTATCATATTGTTTAATATATTAAAAAATTCAAACATCTAGTACAATTCATCACATTATATTATATCTACTCATAGAGAACATATTATGGGTAATCTTACCTCAGTCATGTGTCTTTCTTGAAGTTCTGCATTACAATGTATCTATTTCCTTTTTTAAGGGTGTAATTCAATATATTCTTTCAAATCTATAATAAAATGTTATTTTAGTACATTAATTATCTAGTTTTGGATTCTTATAATGGGATCATCATTGAAAAAATAATTGTTCAATATAATTCTAGATCCAAATAAATAAGTACATTATTTCACAATAGCCATAGTAAAATCCAAAAATAATTCTTGATCCCTTAAATTATTCATTTTCATATTCCACTCATTATTTAGGAATTCAATTTATTATTTCCACATATCATTATAGCTAATTCATTACATATTGGTATATTCATTCATTCCTTTGAAATCTCAAACATGTTGTACTTCCTCCAAACATGTTGAAAATACTCATACACATTACGAAAGTATCGTGGTGTTTCATTCCACAATTATATCATATGGAAAATCATTCTCTTACATCATCCCCTTATTTACATTTTCCATACCACCCACTTTTTATCTTACATCGTTTTGAAACCATGATACCTAGATAATTCATTTTATATCCTAAAAGATCTAAATAATGTTTCCTCATATGAGGAAAATGTATTGGAGACTATTTCCCTTAAATGATTTGGATTAATCCCATAAAATAAATGGTAAATAATACTCTTTGTATTATGAATTTACTCATTAAAAATTTCATTATAAAAATTTAATGTTTTTTCAAAAATAGAAATACTTTCATTATCCTTTTGTTGTGGAGTCATGAATTTCATCTATATATCTTCTTATTTCACACAAGGAAAAAACATTTTCATTATGTGTAACAATAAATTCATTACATCCAGGTTTTTTATTTATTCTCCATTATTAGTGTTTTTAAACAAAAAACTATATTTACCCAAAATTCTTTTGATATTATTAAAAACATTGCAAATATTACCCCCTTCATTACTTCCTAGATGGAGAGATATCTTCTCTATGGAACATATCTATTAATCACCTATAAATGGAGGTATATATCCATTTATTATAAGAGGTTGATGAAAACTGATGTATGATAACACAGTTAAACAATGATGTATAACTATAGCATTATCTATAAGGGGAAGTATATTACTCGTTAACTAAGTCCGCTACAATAATTTGGTTACAATTTGGTAATTCATTACTGATGCTGCATCAACAGATTAATAATCCTACGACATGGGGAAATCCATACATGGAGTGTGTACATTGATATGGTTTATATTATATATTCTAGTATCCATTTCTAAATTACTTAATAGACTATATTAGCTCATTAATTTATAACACATAATGTAGAATACCAATACCATTAAATAGACATGTTAACTTAAAAATTTTATTCATTGATAAAAATAATTGGATAACAACTATAAAGTTCAAAAAATATAGTTACCCAGAGTTGGTGGTTACTATATTACAATGGAAAAACATAAAAATAATTTCATACCGATGATCCAAATATATTATTATCCTTTGTAAAAAATATACATACTTGAAGTTCAGAATAAAATTTTAAACATAATTTAACCTAATTATTGTATTTTAGAACACCATATTTCCCATTACCATGTCCCTACACATAAATAAAAAAACATCCTAGAATCATGTATAAGTAAAAACTAAGAACTATTTGAGATAATTTCTCTATAAGTGTTAGAGTAAAGTGGAATCTATAATTAAAAATTAAGAATAATTAATATGGAATGATAAATAACTAAAACACAAGAAATTTAATTAATATTGTGAGTATAATATGGTCGAAATATATGATGTGTACATAAATCCATAAACATAATCACATGAACTTGAAACATATCCATGGATATTCAAAATTGTCATAAAATAGAATGGAAATCAATATCTAGTCACATAACATGGGAATGATTAATTCTCTAAATATTAAACATCATTTCATGAAATACCTTATGATATTTTAAACATGTGTGTAGAAACCGTACTAATTTGGATAATTGATTTGTCTCACTAAATCCATGGATACATTGATGGGCTATCTATAAAACCCGCTCCAATATCATATTATGTTTGATGAATACATCATCTAAAATGTTTTAATCATAACCAACAAATTCATCATTACTAAGAAACTAACTGATTAAATGTTATGACATACCCCAATTGAATAAACATAACCACAAACCATCCGGTGTATTATAGTGAATTTTTATTAAATATATATTTCTAATTCAAAATTATCCCAAAGAATCAAAATTATGTGAAATGTTGATATCAATACAAAATATCCCAAATAGATCATATGTAAAAGAAAAGGATTATGTCATTGAGAAATGAAATTCAATATAAATTTAATTAAAATAATCTAGAGGGAAATACTTATTAAATAGGAAAAATTAACAAAAATGATTCATACAACTATTTAAAATTAATTTTCATTGGAAATAATATGCGTAAAAAATAGTTTAAGATTTAATACATTATTTATTCATGATAGTGTGAATTTTTTAGATGCCTTAAATGTTAAAATAATGTTGTCATTCAAATTTTTGGAAAAATACAGGAGGTAATTAATTTTAAAAAAATAGAAGAGATTCATTTTAAAATAGTTTTTAAAAAATAATACTTGTGTAAAACTTTTATTGATAAATCATTTTCACAATGTAAAAAATATTTTTTAAAATATTTTTAGAAAACAAGGATGTCGTTTAAAATGGACTTACAATCTAATAGATAGATAAAGTTTAATTTCATTATAAATATATTCTCCTATATTTGAATAACTTAAATGATTAAAAAAATTATATTATTTAGAAATTTTTTCCTTTAAATAATTTAAAAGATTAATTTTTGAAATAAAATAATAAATATTTCCCCTAACGAATAATTAACGAAAAAAATCCTTAATAATAATGAGATTATGAAATAAAACATTACCACAATAGTAAATTTTTATTCAAAATACCTATTTAAGATATAAAAACAAATAAAACATTAAATATTAGGAAGGTTAATTCAATAATGATATAATATATTAAAAGGTGATGTTTATAAAACACAAAAATTAATAAGAAGTGAGTATGGTGTATATTTAATTAAAATAATTATTTAATTGGAAACCCATAACTCAGATTTGATTTTTTTTCATACATATATATACCTTATTTATAATAAATATAGATTTTTATACATATAATACAAACCCATAATAACAAATATCATATCATATATATTATATAAATAGTATTTTATCAGTGATATGTTAACTATAACCTTTGAAAATCATAATTTCAGGTGATAACCGATTCAATTTTCATATATGTTTTAGTGAGGTACATTTGGTACAATAAATTAAATCATAGTTAAAACATTAAAAAATTAAACAATGATATAAATATTATATATATTTTGTAAATATTATTTATAGTAATAAAATTAATATTTGATATAGAAAATGTAATACATTGTTCCTGGATATGGGGGGTTGTATGTACACATTAACAATGTTTCTATTTTTCTTGATTGAAGAATGAAAACGAAAATAATTATTAATTCAAATTTTAGCGTTCATTATAATGTTCTTTATAAATTTATATTAATAAAATCCCTCATTGATACCATTCATGTAAAAAAAATTATATACATTTCACATTGCAATATAGAGGCTATAATCCACATGTATGCAGAAGGGATGTATGTTATTCATATCGATATGAAGGAATGAATTTTGTTTGGTGAATTATATTTAAATAATATTTTTTTGTTCATAAATTTCTTATATATACTCATAAATTTTAACCATACCACTGTCTATATAAGGATTCTACAAAATTAGAATCACATCGCTTTGTGGTGATGTATTTTATTGTACCCATGAGCGAAATCATTCTGTCACAAAAAAATGGAAAGTAAAATTAACTATGTAATATAATGAAAATTTAATAATAGTAATGTCATAAATATAATATGAATATGGAAACCAATCATTTTTTTCATCCATGAATGGAGTGATGAAAATGAATTATATCAGTTCGTGTGGCTGTAGTCCGCCGTTCTCACGATTGATAGTTGTGATTCCCATTTGATAGGATGGGGGGATTGAAATAGGCATTAAAATTAACCTAAAAATATATTTACATGTAATATAATTGTAATATTATAATAAAATATATAAAAAATATTATAATTAGTTATATGAATAAATAAAATAAAAACTGAATATTCAAAGACATTACCATTTCATTGGGTAACCTCTTTAAGAATAACATATGGACTTCCAAGATTGGTTTTATTATATATCCAATACCTATAGGATTAAAATATTTGATTATAAAATATGTTATATCAACTTGGGATACACCCTGTCAAAGTATGGAATATTCCTACGAATAATTCTAGATCCAGGAGTAGAGACAGTATGTGATTTCAAGTTCCATTATGCCAGGAATAAATATTATAAAAATATTAATTATTTTTATATGTTTCACATGGATGAAATGAGTTACCTTTAAAAATTATCTTAGATCAAAAATTAGAGGTAACGGTTGATTCTTAAGTGTGTTGTTTACCCAAGGTGGGGTATATGATTTTTCAGTACATGCTTACATTAGATAACACATATGATGGTATTTTTTTAAATAAATTAATTTAGTTTATTATAGAGGCTATATCAAATAACTTATTCACTTGGTATCAAATTTATTTTTTGAGAATTGGGATGCTCTTGGTGGTTTGAGGATGATCTGGTAGAGCTCCGGTTGGTTTTTTCTAAGGAGAGGCTTTGGTGGAAGGCAGTGCATCATAAATCCGGCTGTGGTGAGGGTAGAACTCAGTTACTGTGTGAACAAGACGACTGGGAATGGCAGATCCCGGTCATGAGCCAAGTAATAGCATGGATAGCATGGGGTGGTTCCCTTTGGGTTCACAAAGAAGGCTCATTACTGGTAGTCCGGGGCAGGATCGATGTGGATAGGGCTAGCCAGTGCGGGCCGACCTAAGTGGGGTAGACCGACCAGGATGTGCAGGTCCAAGCTATTTTCATTTATGGGTTCATTAAACCCCCATAACATGAAAACAAAGTGGTTTGTTTTGCATGATGTATATTTCCATGTGACACTTGCATCGAGGCCGAACATTTGGGTCAAGTTGGATAATAGATTGGATCGCGCTTGATGCTCGGTCGAATGAATCATCAAAAAATAATAATAATATTTTAATTATTTCTATTTACTATTTCTTGTATAAGATGTATCTTATGCATTTGATATCTTATTAACACAACTTCATTGGTGTTGAAAACCTGATATTAAGGTGGATGTTCTGAGGACTATTTTGTGTGTTAAAAATGATATCGTTCTGTGGGCCCCATGAGGCCTAGTTTTAGCGTTTATGATTAAATGTGACTTTTTCACAGGGTGTCCTTTTTGGATAAAAGAGAAGTTGAACCTATGTATTTTTCTGATAGGATCATGTTGGACTGATTTGTTTGATGTGTACAAGGATTGAGGTGTGGGCCCCACTCAGAATTTTTATGGTGAATAGTGCTTTTTTCACTATCTGTCCATTTCTAGGGTGTAAATAGCACATCCAATGTGTTTTTTTGTAGAACAGGATGGTGGCCTTGGATTGGGACTAAAAAAACTCAGTGGAGGCGATGATGCAGGTAACTTGGGTTAGCGATGTTTGGACTAGTGATTGTTGAGTGATCTCCCTTGGTTAGTTCTTAAGAGTGTTCTTGTGGCATTAAGACCCCCGTACAGGTTTGTGATCCCCTCGACAAGATGAGTTTGGATAGAGTTTTGGAATCCCTCTAGTGAGGCAGGGGAAGGGACCATTAGCATCGCTTCCCTATATTGGGTTCTTGATATTATTGTGACCACCTATACATGGGCAGCGATCCTCTTTCTATCAAGACATCCCTGAAGGGTTTATTTCATCAATGCTAATATGATCCCCTACACAGTTGGTGGTAATATAATGGTTTCGTTGTCATCGGTTATACGATACCCTACACGTAATGTGGTTTCAGTAGGGTTTTTGGTATCATCGATATGATCTCACACGTCGAGAGTTATACCATATGGGGATTCAACATCATTGGGACTACCTTTAAGAGGGTGATGATTCAGCATCTGTGTGATGTGATTAGTAGAACATCAGATAGGGTTGTAGTATCACCCAGTAGATCCTAAGAGTGAACCACTATCGATGATATCTTTTAATTATTGGGTTGGGTTATAGCATCCCCAAAAAGTAACTATGATTGATCCCATATCCGAGGAGTTTGGTGGATCCACTAATTATCAATGTGACATTCTTAATGCGATATCTGACGAGCATGTTCTCTAGGATGGTCCATATGGGTTAGCGGTGTAGGATATGATAGAGTGTATCTCATTGATGAGTTTCAACTCGGATGATAGAGCATGTGGATTGTTTTCTCCTGGTTATGTCTTTCTATAAAGCCTCTAGTCGAACATGTTAGTTGCAATGATGTGGGACCTTCATGAGGATTGATGCATGAGAAGTGAATATCTAGTGTGTTTTTGGGGTTTCACTTGCGGTGTTGTAACATCTTTTATGAAACACCCTATTGTTTGAGATGACTAGTTGAGTTATACCGAGGATGGTCTCAAGATGTATTTTCTCTCTCGTATGTGTTCCTTCTAGATGGGATGAGAGGACTGATGCCTTCCATTTTTTACCTTTTGATTTGTGGTTTTTGGGAAGCCTACAGAATATCTTTATACTCACCCATGACATGATTTCTTCAAAAACATGTTTTGGGTCTTTCTCAGAACACATGACATTCGATGGAGTCCTAGGAGGACCCGAAGTATCCAGAACATAGAGATGTTGACCAACTGGGGTGTTTTCCAGAGTTGGGATGAGGAACATACCAGTGGGAGTTTATCAGTGATCCCCTCCCTTGGACTAGGTTTGACACTTTTGCTTATTTCTTTTGGGTGGTTCTGTTTTTTTCTTTTTGTGTTGTTGTTTTAATTTTTTTGTTGGTTAGATGTATGTATACTTTTATTTTTAGTTATTATATAACTCTACACTATTTCGTGGAGGTGTATGTGTTGGAATGTGTACATTAACCTTAGACTAATTCCTTCCATGTGTGTGATAGCCTACTTAGTGCTGGTTTCCTGACCCTATCCTACTATAGGTAGGATTGAGGAGTCGTGGCTATATAATCATTGGGTCGGCTGGTGACATAGTGGTATCAATGGAGGTTCCACTTTTAGGACCTCATAGGGTTGTAGGTCTAGCTATAATCATGGTTTGGGTTGCATAGAGTGTGTTTTTGGATGTACCATTTTCAAATTTTAGGAAGGGCATTCCAATGTTGGTACATCGGCCGATGTACCCATTCACTATTACTCTGATAAATGTCTTCTTGAATTAATATATTATGACAATTTTCATAGAGAAATATTGGTACATTCATCATATATGATAGGGTTTTGTGTTTTCCGAGTTATTTTTGAGTCAGATCCCCAGATATACTCTTTTACTATGGTGCATCTTGATGTAATTTTATTCTTCCACAATGACGTTATCTATATAGGGTTCCATGGTGGGATTTTGGTGACAATAAACTCGAGTAGAGTCTTTAGAGTGGGGAATATGATTTTATTCTTGACATATAGGTGGTCTTCCAGTTGAGAGATCATTATTCGAGTAGATAGTTGTGCCAGATGTGCTGGAAGAGGATGCGTGTAGGATGAGTGAACTACACAAGTTCCAAAAGAAGGGACCTCTATGGTACCAAGGTGATCCTGACCCCTAGGCAGCCGATTAATGGGTTGATGCAGTCACTCGAGTTTTCCACCTGGTGAAGACACCTACAGATTATATGGTGCTAATAGTGGTGATCCCTCTACATGGATTTTTCAGGAAATAGTGGACTATAGTAATGTAGTAAAATGATAAGGAGACCTCAGGTGGATTGATTTTTAGTGGCCCTTAATGAAGGAGTTCTATCTTCTCACACTAATGTTAGTGCAGATCCAGGAGCTTTTGCAGCTTTTATAGAAGTGAATGACTATGTTAAAGTACATAGTGAAGATTACCAACCTATTTTGAAACTACTTATTTATGGTTTGAGACACATTAATTAGGACTAAAACCATCATTCATGGCCCAATTAGAGACATCATACTAGATGTTGTTTGCTTGTGCACTCCCACCTATTCTAGAGTGATGGAGTGACCCTTTGCGGAGGAGAGTATTCTGGCTAAGAAGAGACTGATCATCATTTCTAGACATGTAGTATATGAGACCTTGGTAGTTGTATCAGTAGCTGGTAGCTGATGATAGGCTCAGGGGTCCACACATGCACAGTGTTTCAGGATATGAACCCTTGACAGAGGATCTGAGGCTCAAGACTCTCAGGGTAATCAGTCCTATTTGGTTGAATCATAGTAGAGGTGGTGTTATTCTTTGGACAACTAGGGATATCATGTAAGAGATTTTTCAACCCACCATGCTGCTGAGTGAAATCTCGTAGACTAGTTTCCTTGGTAGAAGTACGGTGTCATGTATAGAGATCTATAGGGAGGAAAACGTAGCGACAGAGCTGGTGTAATAGTGGGATGTGGAAGGTATTATAAGTTTCCACCACCACCACCCCCAGGATTTTCATACCTACCTTATGTAGCTAGAGGATTGGGTAGAGGAAAACTACAGGACTTATAGGTCATTGATGCAAAGGTTCTGCAGATGGACAGAGGTACACTCCATGTCCTTTCTACATTCTTCAGTACTAGGTGGTAGTTATTTATTTCTGTTTCTTCCTTTAGGTTTGTTCATGGTGTTGGTAATACCATGTTTTAGTGTTGTTAGACATGCCTCAAATGCATGAGGATGAGTTATCCTTCCCCCACCTATCCATGATTAATACTATGCGGGAATGTCAATGCCTCCCAAAGCTAATATTTTCGAGGTTTTGTGGAAAATTCCCTCTAAATTGTTTGTTTGGGGTAGAGTTGTGCATTGGGTAGTTAGTTGTAAAGGCCATGGGTTCCACATATTTAAGGTTATTTATATTCATAGTAACCCTTGGTGGAATTTTTGTGGTGTTAGGTGGACTCGCTGGTGTGGGATTCCTAGTTTAGATTTCAGTTTATTTCCCTTGTGACTATGGATTTTTAGGGGAAAAAAACCTTATGGTTGTGAGGATGTAGTGACTCAAGTTTTTTTATAACTATTCTTTGGAATATTTCAATGACTTATTCTAATACTAGGTACATAAATTAAATTCAATTCTAAGGCCCTATGTTCCTCGAATAAATTTTATAAAAATATTGTCAGGGATCATAAATCTGAGGTCACAGTTGTTTCTGGACCATGCCATTTACCCTATGTGGGGAATAAAGTATTTTTTGGCATTTTCAAGTTGTAGAAAACTCTATTGATGGAGTTTCCATAAATAAATTAAATTATTATTTTTGGATGCCGGATTGAATGACCTCTTAACTAGGTCTCAGATCCAGTTTTGGAGTACCGGGGTTCTCTTGGTGGTGTACGAAGGATCTGGCGGTGCTCTGACTGGTTTCCAGTGAGGATCGGCTCCAGTGGAAGGTGGCATGATAGAAATCTGGTGAAGGTTAGTGAACAAACCGGTTGTCTCATAGTGGATCCAGTGGGTCACGATGAAGGACAGTGGTGTGTCGAGGTTGTGCAGGGACAGCATGTGGCAGTGATCGCTGGTTTCCTACCAGTGTGGTGTAGGATCACAGTAGAGGCCGGTTTTTGGTGGTCTGGGGGAAGCACGGGCCAAACTCGGTGTAGACCGAGATGACTAGGCTAGGTGAGGAGGACCATCCAGGATGGGCTGATCTAGCCTCTATTCATTAATAGGTTCCTTAAACCCATGTAACATGAAATCCAGTGGTCCATTTCACATACTTATTGTGTCTATGTGACTATTACATTGAGGCAATCCTTTTATGTCTATATGGATATATTTTTTGAGTCATTTTAGACACTCGGTGGTATGAAAAATTCAAATATAATAATAATATTTAAATTATTATTATTTGGAATTTCTTGTATCAAAAGTGTCTTCCGGGTCTGATATCAATTTGATACAACGTTAGTGGCATTGCGACCCTGAAATTTCGATGGAAGATCATGGTTTATTTCAATTTCATATACCAAGATTGAGGTGCGGGCCTCATGGGGCCCATTTAGAAGGCTTACGGTGAAATGTGACATATTTACCGGGTGTCTGTTTTAGACGAACAAGTACTCAAACCCTTGTGCTTTTCTAAGATGATTTAATTTCCATGATATGTTCGATGTGTTTCAGGATTGAAGAGTTATCCCCACTCATGCTTGTAATGGTGAATAATATTTATTTTCACTGTTTTCAAATTTTGAGTGAGTAAATAGCCTATCTCGGATGTTTTCCACATAGAACATGATGATGCCCTCAGTTTGGGCCTTGAAGATGCAAGGTGAATAAATGTTTTTGGTTTCTTGGGATAGCGTTTCTTCAAACAACATTAGATGAGTTAAAACCCCTGGCCCTTTCACAATAGGGGTTGTGTGGCATAAATATCCCTATATTGGTTTTTGATACCCTCGGAATGATGAGTTCTAATAGAGGTGATGGACCCCTCTAGTGAGGTCGGGACATGATTCTCTAGTTTTCATCCCTAGATCAAGTTCATGGAATTATTGTGACCACCTATAAAAGGGTGGTGATCCAATATCTAGAAAGAAAACCATGTCGGGTTTTTGGCATCATTGGGAAAAAGATACCCTATGTAGTGGGTGGTAATAGCAGGGTTGTCATATCGTCAGTATTAAAATCTTCTACTATGTGTGTGCTTTTTGTAGGGTTGGTGGAATCATCAGTATGATCCTCTAAATCACAACTTATACCAGAATGGGGTTTTTAGAATTTTTTTGTCCCCATCTATGTGTAAGAAGATCTTCCCTTTGAGTTATATGATTTTTGGAACATCGGATAGTGTTTTAGTATCCCCTAGAACATCCCGGGAGTGATCACTTATCTGAGAGATCATTGAGTTACCGGGATGGGATCTAGAATCCTCTAGTGGACCCTTGGAGAGATCCCTTATCTGAGGATTTTGGTTTTTCCGTTGAGTCTCAGTGTGACGTTCTTAATGGAAAAATCTAACGAGTGTGTTCAAGGAGATATGCGATTTGGGATGGTAGTTTGAGACCCAATGGACTGTATATATTAGAAGAGTGTCTTCTGGGATGACAACGCTCATGGATTGTGTTCTCCTAGTTACGTGTTTCCATAGATCCTTTAGTCAAACCTATCACTGGTGATGGGGTTAGACCCTCATGAGTCTTGGTACATAAGATGATAATATTTGGTTTGTTTTTTGGGTTTTGTTTTTAGTGTGGTCACATATTCAGTGACACACCCTATGTTCTGAGATGACTTATTGAGTTTATCCATGGATGGTATCAATATGGAGATTCTGTCTTGTTTTGGTTCGTTGTGGATGTGATGAGTGTAATTATTCCCTTCAATTTACCCTTTTATTTTGGGGTTTATGGGGAGCTACTTGAGTATCTTTATACTCACCCCTACACGGGATTTTTTGGCACATGTTTTGTGTCTCATGAAGACCACAAGACTTTCAACGGAGTTCCATGTGGACCTGAACCAGGCGGAATTAGTGAACTTCACTGACCATGGTGTTTGTTGGAGCTGGTCCGAGGAGCACACATGCATGATTTTGTTTGTGCCCCTCTTTCTGAAGAAGTTGGATTCTTTTTCTATTTTATTTTTGTGGGACCTTTATATTACCTTTTGTAATGCTATTGTACATGGGTTGTGGGATTTATGTATGCATGAATTTTATTCTAGTTTATATATATATATATATCTTCACTTTTTCATAGAGGAGTATGCAGGTATCTGTGTATCGGTACTTTTGGATAAGGATTTCCATGTGATTGATAGCTTACTAATTGCTAGTCTCCAGCCCCTGTCTTGTGGAAGGCGGGCATGGGGAGTTGAGGCTCAACCGCTATTGGGTGGGTTTGAGACATATATTTTTGTATTTATTGTATGGTCAAATGGTCATTGGGATTGTGAAGAGGAGGGTAGATTTGGTGGCCTTTTATATGTTGGTGAGAGGACACTCTTGGAATTTTGGAATAGAATTAATTATTCTAATATTTATCTTCACAAATGACATAAAATGTGGATTTCTATAACAATATAGTATTAAGATATATATATATATATATATATATCTATAAAATTGGAGTTTTACATGATTTTAGGTAATTTTTAACATTAATATTTTCATTTTAACCCTAATGCAACCCATTATATCTTAACTAAAGTAATTAATTTAAAAAAAATATCTATTAACATTAGTAAAAAAATTATACGACATTATTATAATTTAGAAATTATTAAAATTCCAAATATTGAATTTTTTTTCAAAATTCAAACCTAAAATAAGGCATAATTAAATATAATACAAAAACCATTGAAGCATAAAAAATAAACCGTTTCTCCAAAGAAATGGTTTGATAACATTATAATAGTTTTAAATAAAGTTGTATAAAATATCGATTAAAATGACCTTATATAGTTATGTAGTAATATTTCATAAATAATTTTTCATTAAATAAAATTTAAAATATAATAATCCTTTTACAATGACATAAAAAATTGTCAGTTTTTTTTAAAATGTTTATTTTTCATTATTTATTAAAACATTTATATTTTCATTATATTATTAAAAATAAACTATATGATAACTTTGAATTGTATATTTTTAAAATAAAGATCATTTTTCAAATAAAAACATAAAATGTAGAAAAAATAATTTTATATTATGTTCAAAAATTATGTCGAAACCTCCATTTTGAAAAAAAATAAAATTTCATAAAAAAAGTATTTTTTTCATTCAAATGTTTTTTAATTTATTTATAGTAAATAGATATCCATTGAATTTATTATTTACATTTAAAAACCATATAATTTTAATAATTTAGTCAGTCATATTCGTACTAGGAAAATTAATGTCTAGGATATTATGGTCATGTTTAAATAGTAATATTTTAAATGAGTATTGTGTTTTATTTAATCCATGTGTTGCATGAACCGCAATTTATTATATTGATTAAATTTATTTAATAATAAATATATAATAGTTTTCTGTAATTTTTACACACTATTATAAGGTTGAGGATTCAATTCATATACTCTACTGAACATGATGCTGATCTTTTATATTCTCGTGGTGTTACATCTAAGGATAATAATCTTGTTACCCAAGTTTCCTATGACTAGACCAAGTGTTATTTGATATATCAATATTCTATTATCAAAATGATGATAGAAAATAGAAACATAATTGATAATAAAAATTCCATTGGGTATAATGTTCCCATGTCACCCTTCCCCCATGCTCCCCTAAAGTGTAAGAGTTTTGTTTCAACACTTGTAAGCATTTTCCTTAAACACCATTCCTAAAGGAAGAGTACACATTAAGGGTTCATCAAGAATTTTTATAAAAATATAAAGTATATCACGATGTCCAAAATGATCATTCAAAAAGAAAAAAATTATAATCCAAAACATCTTCAACTAAATAATTCATCATAAAAATAATTCCATATAAAATGTTCTAACCACACCTACTTCCTTAAAACCCCATTTTTGAGTTTCGAATTAAACTGTGAGAAAACAAAACATAAAAACCAATCAATACCTATGTTTTTTAAAACAATAAATAAATCATTATAATGAACTGAGTTTGATTTATATTTATTAAATAAATTCAAAATCCATTTACAATATAAACATAGTTAAACCATAAGGAACAAGACTCAATGAATTAACCAATATTCATTAAATATGGATTTCCTTTTGGATGAAAAAATACTATTTTATGTGCTATAAAAATACTTCATTGAAAAAATACTATTTATTAATATAAATAAATCCATGTAAATTTACATATCCAACAAAACTATTATAATGTTTCAAAATAAATAAAACAAGAGTAACTATATTTAAAATAGAATAAACAATAATTTTTAAATATTATGAATCTCAATAATAATAAATACATATTAAAACAAATTATTTTTTTTGTTTCCAAACGATAACGATTCAAAGATGTTTCCCCTCCTATTATGAACATTAAGTGATTGAAGTAGAGATCGGATCAAAAAATATAAATCAATATTACAAATCATATCATGATATAACCAATATTACCAATTACAATAAAATTTATTTAGGGTTCCAGAAGTAAATTCTATAATTTATAATAACAAAGAGAGAATAAAAGAGAATAATTATATAATGTCATGATTTACTAAGAACTAATGCCTCATTATGTATTGGAAACAATCTTATAGAGGAGTCGATTGATCAAAATCTATAATTGATAGGCACTGGTTTGCAATTATAATATGTATGCGGAATAAAAGGTCTAATAGAATGATATTATAATTTTTTTAAAAACATATGGAAATAAAACACTTTTTATACAGGTTCGATGCACCAAATTATGGGACACATGAGAAGCTAAATGGTTTAACTAGTCATGCACCACTATCAATGAACACCAAAATCATAAGGTCCATTGTTTCAATAAAATCAATTTTTCATTATCATAATTGGGTTCTAACTATGTGTCCTCCACTAGGGAACCAAATAATAAAACATGTTTTCCTAAAGACAACAAAAAAGAATGAATAATTGTTCCACCACTATTAACATTCCTATTAACTTCAAAAACATAAAAAAAACCTAAAACCTAATAGATTCCTTAGAAATATTGTAATAAAACCTAAGGAATAAATTTTCCTTCCTATAACATTAATATCATAAAATTATCCCAATAATATAAATTTAATTCCTTATAATTTCGTCAGTAAAAAGATAGAAAATAACATCCTTACTCATCCTGTGAGGTCGATGCATTTGAAATTAAAGAAATAATAACTCAATAAGAATCCATAAAAAATTATATTATAATAATATTCAATAAAATATCCCAAAGATCCATAATGTTAATAACCAATGAAAAGAACACATATAAAAAAACACTAACATAGCAGATAAAAATAAATCAATAAATGAACTGGTGACCTGGAATAGGTCTCATGTCTATTTATGAATAAAAAATTTGTATTACATGAGTAGAATATTCAATATAAAAACATTCTCCTAAACCTAATTATGTGACCTTTTATTACTCATCATGATAAAATGTCTACAACTATAAAAATAATCCTCAAATGAATGTCACATAAAAAATCCCAAAAATTCCAAAATAGATAATTCCCTCAAGGCCACTCAGTAATCAAACCTTCTTTAAGAATCAATTAAAACTAACAAGTATCATTACCTCAAGCATTTACTCAATGAAATCCTACTATCACTGTCAAAATGACTCAGCATGCCATGATTTCACCAAAACCAACATCAACATGTGTGTGTTCCTTTTAAAAAAAATGAATGTAATCCATATTTCCTGAGTACATAAACAAGGAATATCCCCATAAGGGAAATTCATAAACAAGAGTTTATAAATAGGTCAATAACCAACCAAAATTATACCAATCAATATCCATATATAGTGTATATAGATAGAGAAAAATTGGATTTCAAAAGGTAACAATGCAATTCATAATGATTTTCACCACACAAGAATCCATCCACAAGGACACAACAAATCCTTGAGCAATTAAAACAAATTAATAAAATTGAAAACACCAATAAAAGTCACCCATGCACATTGATCCAATAATTATTTTACGATGAAACTAAAAAAATCATCATGTGATCAAGCTGTACATGTAAACAATAAATATCTACAAGAGAACACACAAAAATATTCCAAAAATATCAATAAACAAACATAGAATGGTTTGGTGACCAAAAAAGTATTAAACATGAAAATTATCAATTCATTAATTTAATATGAAAACAGTTTTAGTATAACCCAAGTGGGAATAATGATCCCAAATTGTATTTTAAATTACCTATGACCTATTAAGATTAATAGGTTACCCACACTACTTGTACAAAAGGGTTTTCTGCCTATCACAATAAATGTTTCACCACTTAACAACCTTCTATGATACACCGTAGAAGGAATATTCACCATAGACACCAATAAAATGATCTAGAAACGACTTCGTATCTCATATCTACCATCAAATCAACTGAAAATTACATTTAATGTACCATCAAATATGGATTTATATAGAATACAGATATGAAAACATCAGGATCTTGGTGAATACATCCACTAAAATTGAAATCCATTAAGGATTCATCAAAAACATTACATGGGGGAAAATATAAAAAAGATGAACAT
Source organism: Viscum album (assembly GCA_963277665.1). Classification (NCBI taxonomy): domain Eukaryota; kingdom Viridiplantae; phylum Streptophyta; class Magnoliopsida; order Santalales; family Viscaceae; genus Viscum; species Viscum album. The sequence continues at coordinate 1,851,323,732 of OY728150.1, forward strand.
TTTATGTAACAACCCTCAGCACATCAATAATATTTACTGGGTCCCTTGAGTTCAAAAACATTATCATAATTCACATCCTCAATATAGTACAACTGAACAAATACAAACTTAAATAATTCATAATATATTTTTTGATATCGGATAGGAGAAATCAAAAAAACCCACACCCATTAGACGGGTCTATAAAATATGTTAAAGATATGCATGATCATTAGTGGTTATAATTCCAAAGTGATTTAAGGATTCTTTCAAATTATTATATAATGATAATTTCCCTTGGAGAACCCTACTCACCATAGTATAATTGTGCATAATTAATCTATATTTTTTTGATAATATCCAATATCTTCAAATGATCTAGATCCACTGCTAGATTCAATGTTTGGGTAATAGAATCAATGTAAGATTTCAATTATGGATGGTTAGAATAGTTACATTGAATATAATGCTGGTTAACTAACATCCAATTCTATTTGGAAAATATTTCCAATAGACATTTCTGGACATCATTAAATTTAAACCTATCAATAATAATATATAAACCATTTATATCATACCAAAAATATATTAATTCAAATCAAACTCAGAAAAATAAAGTTAATATATCATTTATTAAGAAAACCTGGATTTGAAAAATTTAAAAATCATTTAACTTGGCTATCAATGTGTGAATAAAAAATGTTCACTATCAAAATATGAATTATTTACCATCTCATTGAACTCCTTCCCATGATTAAAATCAATTTTCCACAATTACAATTCCAAAAACATTACCAATTAAATAAAAATACAATAAATATTTCAACATAAACATCATTATAACAATATAATTTATTATTCATTTTAAATCATCACTTGAAACCAAATATTTTGGAAAACACACTTCTTACATATTATTAACATATTTTTTAAATGAATTGAAACAATAAAATTTTGAAATTTAAATCAATATTTTTTATCATATTCCAATATATCACTACTAAAATAAATCTAAAACCATGAAATAAGAGCATGAAATCAATAATAATAGTGATCAAACAAAAATTTTAAAACCAACTAATTTTTTTTATGAAATTTGAAGACAGTTTTGAAAAAAATCACTATGTTCTGAGTCAAAAACCAAACTATAGATGGATTGGATTGAAGGGTTAAAAACCCACAAACTAAAATTAAAATAGTTCCTCATCTATTTTCCATATGAACTGCACTAATTCCTCATAGATTACCAGACCATTAAATCACTTTTTATCACTGGAAACATATCTAAACTAATATAATGTCAGAAGATATTCTTAAAATAAAATATCATATCGTTTCAAATATAAAGATTAGAAAAATACATAAAATTATTTTTCATTGTAAATGGTATGACCCCCCATATTTTTGAAATTCCAATTATTTAACTACTAGATCTTGTTCAAAATTATTCTTTTTCTAAAAAATTGTATCTAAAAATTATGTAGTCCTTTACAATGTTAAGGATCTTTCCGGTTTAGTTTTTTTAGTATAAATAAAAACCTATTGGTTTAATTATTATAATAATAATTATCTTTGGTAATATATTTTACATCACTTTTTATATATCTATATTCAAACCAAATACCTTTGAAAATTCTATAATCCTCTGAGAAAATCATTAAAAATTATGTAATATATAAAATTTCATAGTAGTAATTTTTTGAAAAAGGGTTATAATCCATAAAAAATATGATTATAAATATTTTATTTTATATAAAATATAAATAATTTGATATAATAAATTTTTCAAAAATATTTTTTAAATTTTTTCCAAAAATATCAATCAGAAATAATGTTCAATACCATTAAAAATAAATATCATTTTGAAAAGACGTATCATTTCATATTTCTAGAAAACTATACTATTAAAATAATTACATTATATTGGAATATAATATGTATTTATATAAAACAGTTTTTTTAGAATATGCTTTTCTCATTTTAATTAAATTAAAACATTATTTCTAAAACAATAATATAAGTATTTTTTATTAAAATTGAAAATAAATACATAAGTATTAATTATTTTCTCATAAAAGGAGAAAATCCTTATTTTTACAAAATTTCAAATATTCCAACACATCATAATTTTTTCAAATGTAAACTATTTCTAAACATGAATAGAATTTTAATTACATAAATTTTGAATTTCCGTATATACTTATGTTTGAATTATTCTTAAATTTTAAATTGTAATATATACATAAAATGATAAACTAAAAAACAATTTGGAAATTATATTTTAGAAATGAATGATTTTCATTAGAGGTATCAAAAATATAATAATTCACAAAAAAGGGATTTTAATGAAATATAAAGTCATTATAAATTATATATTTCCCCTTAAATGATAAAATAGTAATAAAAAAATATAAATTTCATTAAAAAGGTTGTTTTATAGAAACATTCATGGTATGTTAGTTTTGAAAAAAATTAATTAAAATATTTTTTTTATAAAAAACTCTTGTATTTAGGAAAATAAAATTTTCCATTAACTTGTGGACATCAAACACATGCTAAGAGTTAAGAGAGATTTTGAAATGATATTTTTTTCACTCCAGTGTAGGAATAAGAAGATTTTATCTTGTAATAAATATATAAATAGTGGGAGAGGGCTTTGGTATAAAAATTTCTATAAGAAGAAAAGAAAGTATATAAATGAAAATACTTCAATGTTTTCATGTTTTCCACCTATCCTGCCAAAATTTACCACTTACTTTATTAATTTTATTTTATTTCTAGTTTTGGATATTGAGTATTATTTATCTATATTAGATTCAGATATATAGTACAAATTCATTTTGCTAATGATGTGATGAAAAAAATCATATGTGGGTATTATTCATCCATTGTGAAAATGTATCGATGAAATATATATATATATATATATATATATTACACAAACACAATATATATATATTTATATTTATATATATATATATATATAACTAACACGTTTCTTATTTGGGTATAATATTAGGAGGAAGAAGACATGCACAGTGTTGTTATATGATCAAATGTTGACTTTGTGAATACCTAACTAATGTGATATGCATATCATAGCTATAGAGAATATACATATAATATGTCACAAAAAAATTATTTCCCAATAATGAAGATGATGAGACTTTGGGAACTTTATCAAAAATTTAATAATATATATAATTAAATATTAGGGATATATTTAGTTATACATTTTACTATTACACATTACAGATGGATCGATGAAGATTCAATCATTTTTTATATGTGATAGATATGAGAATATATAGATATACATTACATTTCTATTAGTGAATACATATGAAAATTGACATGGGCCTTTCATCGAATAATAATAGAAATGGAGGATTATGGTGGCACCAATATGGGTCCTAGACTAGTAATGTCGAGAAAGAACACAACATATCAAGGGTAATGAGGAGATGACGAGGATAAAAGTTTATAAAACTAATGTGGTTGAATATTATAGCAAAGGATACTGGATATATTATAGATATCGCATCTGATGGTCAAGATATGAACATATTTGTTTTCATAAGGATAGTGCCCACGTGTTTCTAATCCCACATATATCATTCAATATGTTTTATTTTACCATTTAACTGTAACACACAATATATATTTTTGTTCCATGGTACATTTTAATCGTCACCTATGTACATATACTCACACACCCATCATGGGCCACAATACATAGTACACTAGGCACCCTGCTGTTTTTATGCACCAATCAGCTAGACAATGTGTAGGCGATCATATCTACTACCTCTGTTTTACCTATAGGGTAGAACCACCTCTGACATGGTTAAAATCTAGTCTCACCCGTATAGTTGAGGTGGGTCCATAGTAGGTTCGTCACAGGAAAAAATTTATGTAATGTATGTTTTATATTTGATAATAGATTTGAAATGTAAGAAACATTTATTTATCAATGTTTTTTATATACATGTATTTATTCTCACTAATATGTTTCTTATAAAATAAAATTAATTTATTATGTTACTACATAATATATATTTATAATTTTTAAAAATTTTATGTTTAAAAAATTAATATCAGTTGAATTTAATGTTAATAATTACATTTATTAACATATTCAATTTTAATTATTAAAATTTTAATATTACTACAATTTTATGTAACAGTTTTTGTTATTTAAAATATAAAATAAAAAAATGTTTAAAATTAATTCTGTTATAACCACAATAATTTGAAAAAAATATACTTTAAAAAATGTACTTTTTGATAGTCACTTGTATTTCGTTATTATAATTAATTGTAATTTATAAACATTGTTTGGAAGGACATATTATGTAAAACTAAATGTTATATACTCTATATATTGAGTTAAAATTATTTTCTATCTTTTTTAAATTATTAAATTAATTTAAAATATCTAAATATTTTTAATATTTGACACATATTCATTAAAATAGAACATATATTTCCCCGAAAAAATTATTATCCCTAGGAAAATAATAAAATTTAAATATTACTTTAATTGCAATTTTTGAACATAATTTATAATTTTATTCCAAATTGAATATTGAAATGTAGTTACCATTTATGTCAATAACACTTTATTTTTATTTAGTTATAAAAAAATTTAATAAAAATTTTATTAAATAAAATTTGTATCTCTAATTTATGGGATGCTATATTCTCACCTTAATTCAATTTCCCCCACACATTTATTTTTTACGTGAATTCTAAATTAATTATTTCTTTCCAAACATGTCATTGGAAATTTCAAATCAATATTCCTTTTGTAAAAAATAAAACACATCCAATTCAAAAATATTGTTATTTCATACCTATATAATAGTATCTAGATAATTTCATTGTTGTCTCGTCTTCATATAAAAAGGTATGCTTATTAAAAATAATATTTAGAGACTACTCATTGATTACTACTTCATTTTTCAAAAATAACATCATATAATTTTGGTAATTTTGATGTCGGAAAATAAATTGTATGGATAAATATATTTTTAATTAAATATAATTCCAAAATACCTGATAAAAATGTTAATTTCATTAAAATCATATATTTTCTTTTTTAATCATTCAATGAATAATCCAATTAAAATACTAAACTTCTGACCAAAATATTTGTAGTTTTACACAAATTTAAATATAATGTAAATGCGTCTCCATATTTTTCATCTACACTATAATCATAATATTCTCTAAATTACTATAGTAGAGTAAAATATTTTAATTTTATTTGATGATATTAACTTTTATTGGAATGATAATGATATTATGAAATTTTTATTTAATGAAAAAAAATTCATGAATCATGGAGGTATCAAGGTATAGACGTGGTCAGTGATATTTAATACTAATGTTTGTAGAAGGTTTTTTTTTGTTTTCAAAACATTATCATTTAAAATTGTATTACTTTGAATTAACAATTACAAGATGGACATCAGGAATAAATAAATTTTTTTTATACACATTAAGCAATTTATTAAAATATTTACTCAATCTGAAATTTTTAATAAAATAATATATTTACATAAATTATATACAAAGAAATATATCATTTCATTTAACAAACGTCCAAATAACCATTTTTTATCAATTATTACAATGATACATTTTTTGAAAGCCTGAGAACTATACATTTGGGTACACTGGTAAGACATGATGTATTCTTTTTTAATGTTACTCAATAATGTATATTCTATACAAAACCAATGCTTTTTTCAGTTTTGGTTTTGTATTATTGTGAAAAACATTATATTATATCATATTATAATATAAAATATCTAAAAAAATTTATTTCTTATTTCATGGGTTGGAGCTTTGATGGATCTAAAAGTCAATTTATTTTCAAATGAGCCTCCCAAAAACATTTTAAAAATATTGTGTGAGCATAGAACATATATATAAGGGTTTACAAAACCAATAATAAAATACATCAATAAAAAATAATTGAAAATATTTTTGTATATAAAATATAAAACATTTGATATCAAAGAATATTTTTCTAAATATATCATAAGTGTTTTTAAAACTTTCTATATGATATATTCATCAAAAATATTAAAAATACCTATTTTTTGAAAATCCATATTATTTTAAAAATTCATAAAACACTAAATTGAAAATAATAATTTTATAACACAATATAACAATATATGTAATACTTTAGAAAATTATTTGAGGCTACTAGTAGTTTCAACATATTGGAAATTCCCCCTTGAGTTTATGAGTTTACTCCCCATTAATGCCATATTTAAATATTTAATAGCCTTCCGTTTTCATTATAATAAAATTAAAATATCCATTCATAAACATTACATAAAATTAATTTACTTTCAATGTGAAGAAAAGGCATTTCTATTAAAAAATTCCTCATTTATTGAATAAAATGAACATTTCCATAAAATTTGACACATTCAAACCCATTATAATTCATTAATGAACAAATATTTTTAAACATAAATGGAATTAAATTTACTATATTATTCATGGATATTCACACTTATCCTTGAAGATTCCATAAATCTTAATGAACATTTTACTCATAAAATGAGAACATTATAACCTTTTTAGTAATGTAATTCTCAAAAAAAAACTCGGTGGAGATAGGTTTTGATTATACAATATTTACAATATAATGGGAAATTAAAATATATAAATCTTGATAAAAATGAATTTTTTACCTCTTAAATATAAAATGATAATTTGAAAATAAATACTCTCTTATAGAAGGGTGTTTTCTGAAAAATTCATAGAATATTTATTTTGAAAAAAATCATGTTTTCCATACGAATATGTTTTTGAAAATATTATCTTCCATATGTTTATTGAAAATAAAATGTTCCCATACATTATGGAATTCATTCATAGGCTATGACTTAGTAGATCTTTGGATTTGTTATTTTTTTAACATCTAGCATAATTTAACAATTTTGAATGAGGTCAAAAAATATATTGATAGAGTGAGTGAGAAATTGGTCATATATGATCTTCAATTAGTGGGAAAGACATTATATATAAATGATAATATTTTAAAATTTTAAATTAGATTCAAAAGTGACTCTATTTTACAGTAATATACCTAAAAGTATCTTTATGGATGTGAAAATAGTGGCTTCTCAATTTAAAAGTGATTTTGATATATACAACACATTTAGTTTGATAAGGATATGTTTAATAAACTAAAATTGATTTTTGAATTTGGAATCCACTATCAAAACATATTGATGGAATATATATATATATATATATGTATGTATTATCCTCATTATTGCTTCATGTGTAATCTAAGGCAGAACAAGACCTTCAGGGTTTTACTTCATAATAAAAGCTTGATTTTGTAACGATCTTACAGTTTTAATATACATTAATTTCTAAAAGAGAATATATATATAGATACTCTATCACAGAAAATGTCATATCTAGACATAGATTATGATGATACCATTCTATCTTTAATATAATTGTTGATAATATCAGTCATTAAATACAATGGCCACATCTAATTATAAATTTTTAATATAACTCAATTTAGATGGTTCCATGATGACAAATTGTTTTTAGATATGTTGTAATGATAATGGATATATATATAAATGTATAAATATATTCTTTTGTTATTACATCAGGTATGGGATAATTACATGGGTATTGAATTGAAGGATAATGAATATATAAGATTAGTGTTGAACCGATGTGTACTATAGGGAGGTAGTGTCGATGATGGAACCAGTTTACAAAAGTGAAGGAGAAGACAATGTTATTGACTGTTTATAAAATGTAGACTGAGATTGAATATGATAGCAACCGATATCATATTATTGATATACATAAAATCCTATAGATAGTATATGAATGTATCTTTTACATAGATCTCATGTTTCTAGGTGTTATTTATCTCACATCGATCCTTCAATCGAATGGTTGTATAAATTTATATTTAACAATATCAATAGCATTCTATTCCAAGGGAAATGGGGATCAAAAACAATATAAAAACGCACACACACAAACCCATTAAAGGCCACCCAAAAGGTCTTTCAAGAACCCTTTTTGTGCAATGAACCCATTAAACTTCGCATGCATAGGTTCTTGAAATCTACTACCAATATGATTCATTCATAGAAGACATGCTTCCCACATGGATGACTAGTAATCCCACACATTTAGATGATGTGGATACCATGTGGGCACATAGTTTTCCAATTATTTGATAATAACTATGTTTAAAATAGCATTATATAGATAAAATAGAAACTATATTACTTATAAATGTTTTATAATAAGATGTAATTATTTGAAAGAAAAATTTTCTTTACAACTCATAATAAATTTATTTATTTAATAAATATAATTTATTTATTATTTATAAGTCATTTAATATAAACAAATTCATATTAAATGTGTTTAATTTTAATAATTTAACTTCATAACATATGTTTTATCTATTATTAAAACATTGTCATTACTAAAAATTTTACTAATGATTATAGATTTTTTTAATCGAAGATAATATGTTATTCAAAAGTTATAATATTATTAGAAAAATATATTGAGAAAAATAATGTTTTATAAAATAAATTCTTAATAATAACTTTTATTTTGATATTAAAATGATTTTTATGTTATAAAATAATCATAAAATGAATTATTATTTAAAATTAAATAATATATATTAATTATATTAAGTTAAAAATATATTTTTTCTCATTTAGATTATAAAATTTATATAAAAAATAATAAAAATTATATTATATTTTCATTAAATTAGAATTTTTATATTTGTAACAATAATGTTCCTTGAAAAATAATTTAATTGTAAAATTGTTTTTATATAAATATTTCATCATAATTTATAATTATTTATAAAATTGAATATTGAAATGAACAAAATTTTTTATTTTATATAATACTTTGTTTTGTTTATAAAAAACAATTTATTAATCATTTAATTTAATGAAATATATTTATCGAATTCTTGGTATGTTCTATCTTTCCCAGATAACTCTGGATTCATAACAAAGTGTGGTGATTATGAACCCATTCATAGACTTCCTCTTGGGTTATGAAAAGTTATTACTCCCTATTCTATAATGTGTCACCCAAATTATCATATGGTATTTCAATTGAAGAACTCATTCGTAGAAAAAATTGTTATTTGATAACAAATATAATGAAATATTATAAAAAACCATGTAAACCAGCATCCAACACGACCTTTTAATAGTCCAATTTAAATTCACTAAAATCATTCCCAAAAGTTATTTCTCAGTTACTATGAACTTTTTCCTATCCCATGGGTATCAGTATTTTACATAAAGCATGTAATGGATTACTTTTGATGTTGGTTCGGATAGTATTTCCAGAATTTTTGCTAAAATGAAGTAAGGTAGGGAATTGAATTATTATAAAAGTGAAATAAAAGTCCATGAATTCTTAGTGTGAGTAAAATTATGTCAAGATTATTATATTTTAAATTTCCAAAGGAATTTTTGATTATGTAGTGAAAAACATGTTAAAAACAATTCAATAAAAAAAATTTAAAAGCAATCCATAAAAAAACATCAATATCATATATAATTAGTGAATTTCATAAAGGGCCCCAGTACACCCTAAAAGGGTAGGGGTGAATCAGAGTGTCCACTTTTTCTTCTAAAATATATGGATTGTATTCCCACAATGGTAGGAACCTGTTAAACCTATCAAACAATCCCCTAAAAGAAGATGATATAGTAGTTTTACTTGGATCATCACTGAGGGATACTATTTGGAGCATAAACTGACAATGTGTTGGTGAAACCTAAGTGAAATAATAAAAACAAGTTGTGGAGTTCAAGAATTTAGACACAGTCACTCTGTTCTAAGCACACTAGCATAACATGAATTTTGGGATAGCACCCTATGTCCCATTGAACACTTCCTTTCTGTCCACCTTGCACAACTCTATGAGGGAATTCATTATTAGTTTATCATCAGCAAAATCAAACTTAATGATTTCAATTAATGTCTACATCTCTATATAACACGATACTCTACTTTTTTCGAGTCCTAAATTGATGCACATGAAACCACTATTGAAACAAACAAGATACCCAATGTTTATTAGAGAATCAACACTACACTTGTGTGTATGATTTGGAATTTTCACACAATATGGATTTCATGAAACCCTTACATTCATCACAACCATTATCTTTCACACCACAAACTCAAACAGTTCACATTGTCTTTTTAGACTAAAGAAAAACTTTATCCAGCGTGTTTAACTATGCGTAAATCTTTCATACCCAAATCGTTCATGTTGAAGGGAAACCAGATTTCCATTGGGAAATTATTCAGTATTGAGATGGGTTTCTCCATATTTATAGGCCTTTATGACCCTATGTGCATGTTTATGATATATGATCATTATTTTACAAAATTTATAGTTTGAGCTTGAAAATTCAATTTTGAAGCAGCATTGGGTACATAAGTCTCTTACGTGCATCCTTTTCTTTCATGAACATTTAAATTGTTCATGGACTATTTTAAATTTAAATATTTTAATGTTCTGATCCTATAAAATTCCATATATTCATGTTTCTAAAGAAACTTAAATCTTGTTAACAACTTACATTTTCAGAATCACTTTTCTCCATTGACCAATTTTTGGACCTAATAATTTGGAAAGAAATGGGAAAAGAGGACACCTTAAAAAATCTTTTAATCTTGAAATATAAGATCTATTTCCATTACGACACCCTGATATTCAAAGTGATTATTGAAAAAAAACACAGACCATACTATATTTCCAACAACGAAGAGCCTTGGTTCTAACAATCTCTCCCTTTGTGTTTGTTGGCAATCTGCTGGTAAATTCAATAAAGAACCATCCACTATCAAAACCTAAATCACATGAATCAACGCACCCAATACTCTATGTCTATGTGAAAAATTCTCAATTTAGAATACAATATAGTAATAATGAATTGGTTTTATGTTATTTGGTATGCATAATGATGTCCATGTTTAGCTTTAGATATTTCCTCAACATCAAATTGTTTATTCCATTCTCATTTTCTTTGTTCATTTCCAAAATTGTAAGAAAACATTCTCACCCATTTTAACATATTTTAATTTATATATTCTCCATAATCAAGCTATAAAAAACTATTTATTATTCTCCTCCTTTGTACCATTGAATTTATCCATTCTCCCTCATTGTAAATAATCCCAAAGAACTGAAATATTTACTATATAGCGCAATGAACACTCCAAATGGATTTTTTCTCCCCCATAAATCTATATCACTAGTTCAAATAGATTAAAATAGTTTACCCAAATATAGAGAGTGGAAAAAATCATGAACTCCTCCTACACTGGGAGGTGTCTGGATAATGAGGATCAACTGATGTTTCTCAAACCCTTACACTCCCAGTGGCTTGGTTAGAATGTGATATATTTCCTCATTAGTGCCAATATGATCCATTATAAAAACTCAACATTCATCATTTTCCTTGATTATGTGATATAATATTTAAATATGATTCGTACAAGATTGCATAATTAGATTCTTTTGAAATCGATCACATTTTTGTTATCATAATGAATCATCATTGGATATTTTACATCATCACCAATATTAGTCAGTTGTCACTTCATAAAAAGTAAATGAGAGAAATCCATTGTAGTTGGGATATACTCAGCTTTATCATTACTCAGTGAGGTGATTCCTTATTTCTTATTCAATCATCACAAACTTTTGTTTTGAATAAATAATCCCCTACCACTTGGGGACTTTCTATTAACAACATCTCCAGCCATGTCATCATCATAAAATGATGATGGTTTACTATCCAATCATAACATAATGTATAATCTATAATTGTGATTACCTAGAATATACCTAATGATTTATATCACTACAACCAAATGTTCTTCCATCATAGTACATTGAAATCATGTAGCTATGCTAGTTGTAAATACAATAACTTCTCATGTTTCAATCATGTAAAATAGGCTTCCATTGATTCTCTCATACATGGTGTGATCTGTAAAAGTCCTATCCTTATGATTTATAAGTTTTTTCCAAAATAAACTAGAGTCGACATTAGTTTGGAGTCATGTATATTAAATTTCATTTGCATCACTAATGCATACATTTCTTGAGAAATGAAAGTGTAATCCTTCTATTTAATCACCTGTATTCCAAAGAAGTATGTGGGCTCACCAATCGTAGACATTTCAAATTATGATTTAATGTTGTTGGAAAAGTAATTCACTAATCTCTGCATATTAACTGAAATATAACATCAACCAAATTAACAAATTCCATTAATTGGTCTTCCATTAAATTATTCACATAGTGTTTGTGGTTTAAACCTCCTTTCTAAATTTGAGCATCATCAAATAGGAATCTAGATGATATTGCCATGCTCTTGATGCTTTATTCATACCATAGAGTGACTTTTTAAATATGTAAACCATCATTTCATCATTACATTGAACAAACCCCACTAGTTTGTCCATGTAGACTTCTTCATCAAGAACTGCATTTAAGAAAGTTGTTTTAACATCCATTTTTTACACATTGTATCATATTTGAATTCTCATGGAATGAAAATGTCTGATTTACTCCAGCCTAGCCACTAGAGAAAATGTTTCTTCAACTTCAATACCTTCAATCTGTGAAAAGCCTCTACAAATTTCTTATGGCTTACTATTGATCACATTTCCATGCTTATAAATTTTATTTCTAAAAATACACTTTGTACCAATCACATTGTGGTTTTTGAATAGCTCATCTATATCTGAGGTTTTCTTCTGGTCGATTTGATCCATCTCTTCATTCATATCTTTAACCCATGATTCATCCTTTGTGGTTAATTCAAATGAGGATGGTTCCATAGTTGAGAGGAATGTAGATTATGCATTATTTCTCATTATCATTATTTGTGTGGGCCTTAACAAATCCCCAATGATTTTTTATTGATAAATATCTTATCAGTAATTTCTTATTTTAGTTATAGAAGAATTTACATCAACCATGGTATCTTATTCTATTTGTCATTCGAAATCAACATCTTTATGTGATATTTTAATGTTTTTACTCCTTCCTCTGTATACAAATTTGAATCAATTCCACGTTTAATGTCATTTTTACTTTAATCATATCATCATAATATCCAATCATGGTATTTATGGTCTTACCTTTAATTATATTAACATTTCATCATTCTAAAAAATTTCAATGTATCTTATTGAATCATTTGAAGGATTTAATATTCATTAAGTATCCTAATAATATTCCTTCATTTTTTATTCCCATATTTTCTTATTTTATTTCATTATTTATGAGAATACATTTACTTCAAAATTAATTAATAGCTTAAAAGAGGATTTCCTTCCATGCCAAAACTCATACGGTGTCTTGGTTTCTACAATATAAAGCCCTATTTGATTTCAAATATACATAATAGTTTAAACGACTTCTTTCTGGTATTGTCCAGGTATACGACTCTATATAATCATTGTTCTAGCCATATTGTTCACCTATCAAATATTGTGTTCAGCTACTCTATTATATTATGGGATTCTCAAAATAGAAACATCATGTTGTATTCCATGATTCTATAAGTAATTTGAAAACATAATTGATGGGTATTTTCCTATATTATTAGACCACCTAACCCTGATTTTATTTCTAGTATGGTTCTCAATGATTCAACAGTTAGATTTCATGCAATAAAGAACGTTATATTTCATATATATAACAACTAAACAATCCATTCTTCTATAAAACTCAAGTAAAATAACATAGTACCTCTTTCTCTGAGTTTCAGCAACATTATTTGCACCACATACATCTGTGTGGATGAAATCATGAAGATTTGATGACATATTATTCTTTTGCTGATACTAAGTAAAAACTGAATTTCCTCATACAGAACCATGAAAAGCTATTTTTACCCATTCAAACATCGTATAGGGGATATCCATAAATAACTTTATCTATGAAATATTTTCCTTGTATTGATGATTAATGTTCCCCAACCTTCGAGGACATACGTTGTTTTATTCTTCAACATTCAGATAGAAAATGTTATATTTACCTTCAACCTGATATAAGTTTTCATACATTTTGAAGCCTTTTTAATGTTAATTCTATTTCGTTACCTTTATAGTGTATAATTTTTGATTGAATGTCACTATAATTCATGAGTCGCATAGTTTTCTCACACTTCGGATATTGGGACGTAAACCTTCCACAAAAAGAACATCAATTTTCTTTATCTCTCCATTAACATGTTTAGTACTTCCACTACCGTTGATTTTAAAAGAAGTATCTTTACCAAACCATACAATTCCATTATCCCTTTTATATGTTCAATAATAAATATATATTACATGTCACATTGGAAAAACATCTTTTTTCAATAATCTAGATGTTGTTGGTCTTCTTAGTTTGGAGGGATACATTAACCATGTTAGATTATTCTATTTATTTATTTTCTATCAATGATATATTATATTGGGAAAATGATAAGGATGTAATTTAATATCTCTCTTACATGTGGTAAGGTTGTTCAAACTGATACTATTATTTTACAGGAGAAAATTTGTTTGTAAGAGCAGCACCGTTAAGTTGATAAGTATTGACTTGTCTCTATGATCTGTACGAATTGGTCATTCCTTTCCTAGTCCTACAATGAACAAATTTTTAGAAGAAGTTAGAATAATTAAATAAATATCCATAGAAATTGTTCCCTTTATAAAATGTATGGTATGAATATTGTTTCTCATTTTTTGACTTCCTTGATCTTCCCTAACCAAATAGCTCCTTGGTTCTTCATAGTTTGACACTGTATTGACCAGATAGCCACACAGTTGACATTTAATGAGTGGAAATTTATTTTCATTTATTTTCCTCCTCAATAATACTATATTAGGAATATAATTTGACCGCATATAATTTCTAGGATGCCCGATGATAGTTTTCGGTTAACCTACAAATTTTATTTGAGGGATTCATTTCTAGCACATCAGGTGACTTCTCAGTATGTTCAACTTTTATCTTCACATTATTATGGCCCATATTATTTCCACCATTTGTTGTTTTCACATCTCTTTTTATTCCAATATTTCCCAAGCTTTATGGTCATTAATTATTCAAAACCATTTAAACTAAATTAGAACCATTCTTAGGTCTCTCTGTCAACTCATCTTCTGATAATTTTCTAAAGTATATTATTTTATTTATTTCATTTTAATTATATTAACTTTCTAGATTACTCCTATGAGAAACCACTTCTTCTTTGAGACCTTAAAGAGTAATGGACATCTCATATAGTCTAGTTGTAAAGTCATTGATCACATTTTTCTGTTCTTCAATTCAGAGATTCAGTTCCACTATATCTTATATTCTTTAAGGGGTTATTGATTTTACTTTTACTATTTCGTCTAGTAATTCAATTTCATCATTAATATGAAAAAAATATTATATTTACTCTTCTCTGACTACTATCCACTTTTTTCATTAGTTACTTTGCTTCCTAAGCTTATTAAGAGCATCCTTATGTTGAAAGGTTAGATCAGCATCCACAATCATTAGAAAAACTATGAAATTATATTTTGATGGTTCCAATTTTTAAACTGTATCCATAATTTATTGATTGTTTTGAAATTTAAACTCCGGTTTTAGTTCCACAATGAATTCTTAGTCATCATATTCTCTTTCAATACACAATATCTTCCATTTAACTATCTTTTTAGATTTGGAGACTTTATTTTTAGAAATCATTTTTCATGGATTTATTTAACATCCAAAATATCATTCTTCACCATTGAAATTATATAATAACTAAGTAGAAATGTGGCTAAATATTACACAATGAATGTGGGACAATGTTAGAATTCCTTCAAAACTAGATTTTCCTTTCATTAATTTCATGGAAAATAGGTAATGGAATTTTTATTCCACATTGTATTCATTAATAATATTTCTTGAAACATCATGACTTTTCCATGGCTTTGAATAACATTTCCTTAATAACATGTGGCTTCACATCATCTGACTTGACTCTCATTTGATAAACAACCTAACTACATAATAGATCATACAATGTAATATTATACAAGTTTCTTTCTTTATGTTTTGACACTTTTGGATTATAGATAGGTGGAATCGTTCTCAAAGTCTTCTTCTCAATGTCAATGTCTTTTATCACTTTGAAAAGCCCTTGAAATACTCATATGACTTTAGTAAATCAGTTGAAGAAAGATATATTCATTTTTATTATGGTGAATCTTCCTATCATCAATAATATTATTCAAGAATTGTAGTTTTGTCTCCTTCAATTTGTTTTCTTTATCATATATATTATCCATTTTTTCCCAAATTGAAATTTCAGAAGTGAAACTGATCACCTCATGATTGATCTGATCATACAATGATACGTTGAGGAATTCTATGATTTATCATTTTTATCAAGTATTTTACTATATTTATTAGTCATAAACCACCATGTTTGATCATTTACATGTACTTCTTAAGTAGTAGAAAAAATAATTTCATTCTAAGAGGTCATATATGAGATCTTATCATATTATTCCAAATTTTTATGTTCATTCCATCCAATAGGGGAAATCCCCTAACATTTACTGAAATCTCAATGTCAAAAAGAATGAACAATTTAACACTGATAACCTATACCCACTGATAATACTAAACGGACCTCAGAACACCCTGAGAGTTTAGGGCTGAATCCGTCTGTAATCTTTTTATTCTTAAAGAGAATGATATTACTCCCACATTGTAATGAACCTAATAAACCATTGAAACAATAACATGTGAATATATGACACAGTAGTATTACAAGGATCACCACTAAGGTCTAGTAAATGTATTATACGCTGACAGTGTGCCAATCTTACCTAAGTCCACTAATCTCCAATAGTTGTTGAGTAAAATAATTTGAACATATTTACTCTGTGATAGGAACACTGCCTTTACATGAATTTATAGATAGCACACTACGTCCCTCAAAACACTTTTGTGGACTCTACCGATCTCACTAATGTGAGAGAAGGCTTGCTATGTTTATCAACATGAAGGGATTTGTAATATATTTTCATTAAAATCACTTTCTCTATCTATCATAAGAATCCTCTTTCATCACTGTGCTAATTTGATGCTCTTGAAACCACTTATCAAACAAAATATATACCCAATTAATGTTAAAATCTCAATACTACACATGTGAGAAACACATTTTCTAGCACAAATGATTTGGAATTGTCATCTATATGACATTCACACAACCCTAAATTTCAATGAACCCATTATTTTTCAAGAAACTACACTGAAGGGAACACTTAGACTTCTCACAATAAAAAACTCTATGCTTGTAAGATTAACTAGGAATAAATCATTCTCATGGAAGAGAATCATGATCTTTGTTGGAAAATTTTTAAGTCTTGAGTGGGGGTAGCTACATATTTATAAACCTTGATGACCAGGTGAAAATGTTTCTAACACATATTCATCAGTATGGGTAAGTTACACTCTGAACACGCAAACCCCATTTTGATATCTTATTTGGAAGATATGTCTCTTCCTAAAACATCGACATTCACGCACATTTAAAAAATTAGTACACTTTTTTTGTTGCCATATGTTTTTCCAATAATCCCGAAACATGAATTGAACAAATTTTTCCAAACCACCATGAATAATTCACACAACGTACATTCCCTAAATTGATTTTCCCTATCCTATAATTATTAGACACAAAAATATGGAAAACACTAGGAAATGACATTACCATCAAATCTGATATCGTCCTAAAATATATGACCCTATTCCATAAAAACACCATGGTCTTCCATGGGAGGATTGAAAAAAACCAATACAACACTCTATTTCCATAAAATAAAATCCTTGGTTCGAACATAAGGTATCTACGATATAGTACAAAAATATCATAGAACAATCTAATATATCAATTAATTATACTTGAATAATGGAATAACTTCAAACCATTCCAGAACATATAAGAAAAAACATCATATGTGGAAACTCTAGTAAAGAGTAATGATCGAGAAATCAGATTCATAAAACATTTACCAAAGTATCTGATCAAGGTCAAATGTAATTGGAATGTCCATGATAATAAAAACCAGTACTGACATCCGAAAAATGTGTAATTCAGAAATTACATAATGATACCTGATTAGATAACACTATCCTCTAGAGACTAAGACCGAAATCATAATGAATATTTATTAAGGATTGTCCATTTGACTGTGTGTATGAAAAATAATATCCTAAATCCATTATCACTCTTCATGCTACATATATTTCCCTTAACTAGTTATAGAGGTTAGTGACAAATCAAGAAAAAATTATCATAACATGAATCCATAATGGAATCAATATGCTCGATCAACAATCCAATGAATACAAGGATCTCATATCACAACACCCCAATAAATACTCATAGTTTATTACAGCTGTCTCAACCCCTGTTATCACGTGAATAATTTTTTTTTATGAAATAGTATATACAAGACATTATTAAAGAATTGGAAAACCTGATAAGTAAAATAATATAGTGACAGATGGGAAATCATGGAAACCCATGATGATGAACCACACTCTTATCAACTAAATAATTCATCACATTGAACAATCCATTTAAAAATAACCAACTGCACATGTTTCCATTAAAAAATATTTAATTTTCCTAATCATCAAATGATTATACAATAGATGAAAAACAATTAATTCGTATAATTTTTTTCTAATACCATTACAATAAACCACTCTAAAGAAATCAATTTTTAATTTATTATTTAATCTATTTGAGATAAAAATTCCTTGGAAATCACATATTTCTCACATTTTAGAACAATATTTGTCGAATCCTGCTACTTTCAATGAAATGATTGATTTTATTCTATATACCATGTACACCATGATTATAAAACCTAAAAAATTATCATAATAAAAAATTAATAATTATGAATATGAAACCATACATGAAAAATACCGTCTTCATTGAAAAATATAATTTATAATTCAAAACTAATTATCCATTTATACTAAATTTTAAATGGTAATTACTTTCAAAAATAATAATCATAAGAATATAAAATACCATAGAAGCACAAGCTTGGATTATTTGTAATCAAACTAGAATGAATAATTTATGTGTAGAATCTGATTGGGAACACTAAATCCATAAATAGGTTATTTTATCTAATAATAGTAATCATGTTTATCGGTTATATAATGATATAACCCATATATCCCTTAAAAAATAGGACCAACGTGATGTGCTTCATGTTTTAATATTACTTTTAGAATAATAAATTTTCTTCTCATAGATACGACACATAGTTTTGAAAATTGTTCTCCGAACATGTTCCTTGATAAATGATACTCAATAGGATGAATAGATTGTCAATATTATTTTAAAATATTTTCACCAAACTTCTGTAAAACTATTTTCCCTATGGTTCATGGTTGTGGGTGAAATATGAATTTTTTATGGTGAATCGACTGTGTCCCCTCTAAAGGGAGACCAACATAAGACACGCATTTTTCTAGTTATAACTGTAAATATTTTGTTATCATGTCGCATCCTCTCAAATTCATACGAAACACTGAAAACTCAAAAAATCATCAAGAACAACATTATTAAACCCATAGAAAGAGGATCATAAGATGTAAGGAAAAAAACTGAATGTGGCATCATGATATGGAATTATGAAAGATGTTAGTTTTGTAATAATATCATAATAATTGACTCTTCATGATACTACATAGAGACATTTATGGTGGTGATTAAAACTTTAAGGGATATTAATAAATTATAATAAAAAAATATTAAGAAGGAATTATAATACATCATAGAGGTTGTTGTCCAATCAATATGTTATAATCATTTTCATTTCTTCAGAGAAGAGAGGGGAAGAAGGTGGATAAAAATTCATCTCTTTCTATTGATAATTATATTATCTATTAAAAAATGATTCTTTTATTTCAACCTTATAATCATCTATGATATGTGGTTTTGAATCCTCGAAGTGAATGCATTGTGGAGAAGGTAGCCCACACAATATAGAATTGATCATTTCATTTTTGAAAATTGAAATGGAAAAATTAAAGTTGATATTTATTCCCTTAGAATATTATAATTAATTATAAAAATATTAATTTTTGAAATTTTATTGTAATTATATGATTTGATATAAGTAATTAAGAAAAATAGAAGTCATGTTATGAAAAAATATATCACATTGTGGACCTAGGTTATCCCTTTGGATACTCCAATGTATATGATGTATTAGGACAATATCATATGACCATAGGATCATGGATAATGAAGATGAATGAAGGGGACATAAACACAGGAATATTTCTACTATGAAATGAAAAATTCATTACATTATTGAGGGGATGATGATAGGCCCCTTTTATAATTAGATAGAATGACATTCTCTAATTATATAAATTTAATATGATAATAGCACATTTTCACTTTTTATGAACATAAAAAAATGGAAAATAATAGAGTGGGGAATGAGATACAGTTTATAATCACTCAAATTTTCATTTTAAAAAATTAGATACGTTTTAAGACCATTAACCCTATAATTTTCGCATTAAGATTTTTTAGATTCTACATTGTTAAAAAATAATTAAATAATTAAATTCTAATTCCTAAAATGAATGGAATGTCAAACATAATTTCTTAATAATAATTCCAGAAATTAATTCATCATTATCGGAAGAATTTTATATGTGTTTGAAAACATAATTTTATCATTATCGTAGGTGATGTGTAAAACCCCGTTTTTTGGGAAAAATTGCTTTTAAGATCAAAATTTATGTGTTAATTGAAATTATAAATATTATTGAATATAATTATATATGTTATTTTATTATATATGAATTTAATTTTATATGGCTTTTAAAAGACTCCATAAAAGTAAATGTTTCTAAAATAAATAATAAAATAAAAGATCCCCAAAAATATAATTAATGTTCTAAAATTTACATTCATAGTTTTTCATATGTAACCCAAAAATGTTTAAAAATATCATTATTTTGTTATTAAATATATCATTGTCCAATTATAAGCTCCAATTCACTTCAAGATCATTCTTATATAATGGTAGATTTATAGTTAGGGTAAAAATGTATTTCATTATTTTCCTATAAATAAATAATTAAATAAATTGAAAAAAAATATCATCACGCAATTTTTTTTAGTATTTCTCCAAAAACAATGCTCAATTTATAAAATTTCAATTATACAATATCTAAATTCACCATTTAATTAAAAATAAAAAAATATGTCAAATTACTTTTATTTATACATGATATCCTTAATCATTATGCGTTCATAATATTATGTCATATCAATATCAAATTTAAATTATAATTAATATATTAGTTCATGTAGTTGATTTTTTTCAAAAAAATTAATTTTATTTATAGAGATATTGTTCAAAATAAGTATAAAATTTATTATTCCAATTAAATATTACTTTTATGCTTAATATTTAGTAACAAAATATAATTGAAATTTATTATATATGTTCCCAAAATTAATATTACTACTTCATTGATATTAAAATATATTACTTAATTTAATAAATACATCATATAATATATAAATAATAATAATAGTAACATATAACCCATATATATTTATGTGTGTGTTTGTCTATTAAAATATTCTAATATTATTTTTTTTGTTATTTTTTATAAATTTACTACTAATAAAATGAAACGTGAGTATACTTATCACATACATATATACGTGATAGACATATTATCAATGACCATAACTCCAATTATCATAATTATAATAGATAGATTCCATTCCATTATGTAATCACCCTAGAATTTTTCGTTCCATTATCACTTATTTAGTTACAAATCACATTTTCATAGTTTTAATTTTAGATCCCCCAATTTGATATATCCCTTCATGATATTCTTCCTCGTTATATGTTTCTATTCACTATGGGTTATCCACAAGGTTGAATACAATCTAGGGGATACCCTAGTGTTGATTATTTTATTATTTTATATTTATTATCGAGTATTAATTTATATACTTTCAATGGATAAA
This sequence comes from Viscum album, assembly GCA_963277665.1. Taxonomy (NCBI): domain Eukaryota; kingdom Viridiplantae; phylum Streptophyta; class Magnoliopsida; order Santalales; family Viscaceae; genus Viscum; species Viscum album. The sequence goes on from OY728150.1 coordinate 1,851,345,868, forward strand.
AAATATATAATGAGTAATACTAAGAATCATGAGGCTTTATTGTAATCAATTTATTCTAAATAAATTGTTTCTAAATAAAATTATTCTTATCATTTATGAAGTATTTCTTAATCTAATTCTGTCAAATTAATTAATAGAAAAAATAGTTTTAAAATATATATATGTTCTTTTTAGAAGAAGAAGATGCTTCCTAAAACCATGAAGCTTTATAGAAACAGTGTTTATTACATAGAAAACATGGAATCCTAAAAGGGATATGATTACATGATCAATAAAGGTAAAAAAATTCATATATCAGTCAATTATCGTTAGTGTGAAATAGATATGTATTTTGGAATGTTAACATTGGAATAAATTTTGAAAATATTTCCCAATCAGTAATAATCATAAATATTGAGTCAGGGAGTAAGTATTTTTCCCTAACATTAGACATGGGTATAATCATGAATCCCAAATTATAAGGCATGGAGTATAATAAGAAAATATTTCATTGTAATGAGAATAAAACAATATTTAGAAATCATATAATTATAAACATCACTTCACAATTATAGGTCCACATATCATTTTACAGAAATAAAATTTTTATTTACCTAGATTGTGGACTAGAAATAATTTTCCCTCATAAAATTATGAATGTGTAAAATAATGAATAGGTCTATATTAAATTTTGTGATCATAATATTAATATTTTTTAAAATTTTTATATTTAAGATATAATTTATTACCCAATTCGTTGTAAGGATATTAAAATTTTGTACTAGCCTTCAAGTAATACAAAACATGTATATATGATTCAGAAGATCATCAAAACATTCATCATTTCATCTTATAACAAATAAATATTGAAATGAAATGTGTTTCATGATATCATCCATAAAGCATAAATATTATAAAATATTCTACGATATAATATAGATGGAATTATATGAAAAAATCTATAACATTCATAACTAGTAGTGACATAATAGGTTTCTAAATTTGGGTTTCCACATGACCTTTGGAACACCTCCCCATACACTAGTAGTGGCCAAAAAACTATGTAGGTCTAAAATCATAGGGAGGCTCTATCATATTTCCATAGTAAATCCACAATAGATGTAATATCGACCAATGAAAAAACATGAATGAATTATAAATTGATAGTATATAGTACAATCCAATGAGTGAATAAGAAAGAAATTATATATCAATATGATGAATACCCGACAGATCAGGGATAAATCAAAGAAAAAAATTTAAAATACCCAAACCATAAAACATCACGAATATTGGATGATTCCCAACACAGTTCTGATGTCAAACACTCTAACCCTTCATCCTAAGAATATACCAACCACTAGGTTCTGGTCATTCAACAGTTCCTAGAAAATAGTTTCATCAGATTTGGTACCCATGTGCTATAGTGTCCAATGAAGGGTTTGAGTAGAAATTACTAGAACACTACCAACAATTTCCAAGGAAATAGCTAGTATTGACAATAGGGTATGCAGATAACCAAATTTTCTATAAATAAATAAGCAACACGATAAACAAGTAATTAATTTTAATCATATCTTTGGAAGACATTTTAATTAATTATGTTCTATCATTTCATTTCTATAGAGATATACGATAACAACCCAGGTAAATATAAAATATGTTTTTTCATTTTTGAATTATGTGTTAAAATCCAATAAAAATGTGTAATTAAATATATTGTATTTATTGAAAGTAATGAATTTATATAGATGAAATAGTAACATGAACTTAGAAATAGTTACATGACCATTAAGAATATCAATATGAAAAAGAGAATAGTAAACTCACATAATAAAATATAAATAAAATATAGGAATCTTATAAAGGGGAATATGGTATAGTTATATCATGGAATAATTAAATAAATATTTTTAAAATGATAAATTATGTGATGGTATTTATGTAACATAAAAATTTTTATTTAAAATTTCATAATTACTATAATGATTTAAAAGAAAATGTATATACATAAAAATTATCAAAAAATTAATATATTTTTTCCTTCTGATTAAAATATAGTTTAATGAGACCTTGATTTATTTTTCCAAGTGTTATACAATGAGTTATATTTAAAAAATATCTATATTTTTAATAAATTATGATATTTATTATTAATTAAATTATAACATATGGAAAATTATTTTAGCACAATTTACTTCATTTTGTAATTATACATGTTGAAAAATGTTCAGGGTTATTTTTTTCTAAAATAGTTATATTTTTCTAAAGTAGTTATATTTTTTGTAAAAAGTAAAATTTGACAATTTACATTATATAAATAATAAATTATTTATTGAGTTATAGATTATTTATTCTTAATGTAATCCCTTAATGTTGAAATATTATTCATTATTTTACTATATTTTGTGATAATGTTCAATTTATTTATTTCGCTCAATAATAATAATTAACTAAAGACTAAAATAGTCAAAATACACCTCTCTCCTCCACTATAAATACCATTTCATCTACTCACACAAAAAATTATTTTAATTTGTTTAATTTATACCTAATATCCATCCAATTCATCTTCCCCACATCTGAGATCTACGAGTCTCACTAAAAGGCCAATACAATGATCTTTAAGGAGGTTCTCTTGGAGAATAATTCAAGAGGTAAAATGTTTTTCCATTTTATTTTATTTTCATTTTATTTTCATATCATTTATTATTCTATACTGAAGTCCACATATAAAAGTAAAATTAAAACTCTATTTTCATATATATTCTAGAATATTATAATGTTTATTGAGAATTCATTTTCAAAATCCCACGCATCTCACTTTTATTCTAAAAACGAGACTGTAATCCATGATCTAGGGATTTGTAAAAATCATGGAAGATACACTTCCATTTTCCATCAACACCTTCATGGATAGACATAATAAAATTATTTTTGTTAAATTCTATTTTATTCTACATATTATATGTTATATAAGGTTATGTAACTATTGTATAAAAATATTATTAAGGAAAATTATATATGTTCATCATTAACATAAAAATAGCCAAAATCAACTAAATCAAGGTAGTTAATGTTTAACCTATTGATTTATCCCTGTATCCAAAAAATTGATATTTGGAACCATTGAAAACTAATTGACCATATTAATGACATTTATTTCCACTTTTGCAGTTTTTCTTCTATTCGACCAGAAAATCTATTATGAACCATTCACGGAAACCATGTAATGAACGTACCAAAAATGATAAAAATAATAAATTAATAAATGGGTGGAAATATTTTATAATAAAATAATATACATAATTATATATTTTAATATATATTTAATATATATGTATCAACATTTAAACAATTATACAAGTGGTTTGAACGCATTTTATATAATGCGAACACGATGTAATATAAATTTCATTAAAAGTTTCTTTTAAATTTCTAATTTTACCTAATTGTAAAGGAGTATTTTTATAACATTTTTTTATGATTATGTAATGGTTATTACTAATTATTTATGATGAATGGTATTACCAATATCTCCCTCTAATTAATTGGGTATGTTTAGGTTGGAATTTCACAGTATGGGTTATTTCAAGTGAAAGTATGATCGTTACATCATAAGGTTGCCATGAGGGTTACATTATATGGTAAATGTGAGTGTTATAGGTCATATGATAATGGTGAGGGTTAATATTCTAATTATCTACATCCCTAATCTACCTATATGTGTTTAGTAATGTTATCTATGTTTTATTAAAATGTAATTTTTTTTACAAAGTAGTTACATGATATTTTATGGGTGAGATGTATATCCTAGTGAAAATAATTTAATAAGTACATAAGTATTTGATAACTAATGGCTTATTTCAACATTTTATTGTTCTTTAATTAGATTTTTGTGCTCATATAGAGTTTTAAAAAACATTTTCCTGGTATAATGATGGGTAAGAGAAAAGACAAAAAAAATATATTGTTGAAAAGAATCTATTTTATATTAAAAGAATTTTTATTATAAATTAAATGGATACTAATTTTGCAGTATCCAGAATATATGATTGTGGGTGGCCATGTTTTTTATGACTTTATTCACTAAAAATCATGACTCAAAATACAATTATGAACGAAATATGAAAATTTTAGTTTAATTAACTAGATTACGTGATGTTTAACCCTTGTACCTTACTATTGGTTTCAAATAATTATTTTGAAAACTTTAGGGGTTTTTTTTTATGTTAATATGATACGATAATTGATTTTTAATCTATGGGTAATTTAATATTATATGTAATTTTAAGAGTACTATGTATTCATTATCTATGATATATCATTTTTAAGGGTTTTTATCTTAAGTAAGAGGGTTACCTAATTTGGAAGGCACTGAGTAGAAAATAACATTCCAAATCCATAGAAAATCGTGGGAATCAGAATCAATTAGTTTGGGATAATGATGAATTATGTGAGTCATGATATATATTGGTGTGGAATTAATGAAATAAAAGAACTTGACGGTAGTGAATATTTTTATAAGGTATGACCCGCATGCTTTTAGTGGACCTTCTAATGTAGTGGCGGTTTGAGGGTTATTAATGCCTTGAAAAAAATATTTTATGTCATGGTCTGTTTGAAAAATCAATAGGTTAGTATTTTTATTTATCGTTTTAATGGTGAAACCAATGAGTAGTGTTCAATAGAAATGAATATTAGAGATATATAAGAGATCAATGTCATAGAATGGGATGAATTGAATAATCTTTTCCTTCAAAAATATTTTGTTATAGTGGTTCAACCTAGTATGGAAAAGAGATTCCTTTAATTGAAACAAAAGTAGAAAGATGTAGTGGTCATTTATGAAGAAAACATTAACAGATTGGGAAGTTATTCCATAAATATAATTTGATATTTTCATTGTAAAATCAATCATTTTTAATTAGTGATGATTCCAAGATATCGAAGTGTACTAGCTTATAGTGAATTAAAAAATTATGTAAAGTAAGTTCAATGTATTGAGATGGCAAAAATGCAATTTTTCATGGATCACATATTCGTATAAAAAAACAAGAAAATTTGAAGGAAATAGGTAGAAATAAATCAATAAAATCTAATTCAATGAAAGTAACATTTCTATTTTGAGGTAAATGTTGTAAAAATAATCATGGGGAATGTGTTAACAAATCTATGAAGCGATTCTCATATGGTAAGTTTGGACATATGGCCTGAGAAAGAAATTAAAAATACAACAAGGGTGTAATGTTTAATTTAGATAATAATAAGATAATTTAATTAATTAGATGACATGTTTTATTAAAAAAATAACTACCCAATGAATGATTTGAATGATGTTAAGAAGCGTGACTATAAAAATAATGGTATAGTGAAATCCTTTCAGACTACTTCAGTATATGTAAGGAAATCCAATGAAATGGTAATAGTTATTTTATTTATTTACTCATATTTTACTAATTTATTTTTTTATGTGGGATATAGAAATTTCTTTACATATGAAAAAATTTCTAGATAATCAAAAATTTCACCTCATAGAATGTAATACGAGTCATGGTAAAAACACCAGGTAAAATATTAAGGTAAAAAAGAATTATAAGAATTTTCTTGTTGCTGTTTTTTGAATGGAATTACAAATAAATAATGTTATTTTTTCATTATTAGAGTTTTATATTATTGTAGAAATGGAATTTATTTTTTTATATCATGATGAGATTATTTGTAGAGCTAAATAATCGGTTTTTAAAATAAAATCAAATTCATATATAAGAGTGAACTCATAACATTGATTATATGTCATGAAGTTTAAAATTTGTTTAAAGAAAGAAATGACTGTTATCTTGTAGATAATATTGAAAATAGGGAACTATTAAGAATAATGATGTTCATTTGGTACATGAATACATGTATTTTTATCTCGATGATTTATCTTTGGTTTTACCAGATGTTGAAGTTTAATTCACAATTAACATAGTTCTTAATGCTAAGATAACTTCAAAACTCCCTTTTCAAATGTATAATGTGTAACTTCATTAGAGAAAAACTAGTTGTAATAGTTTCCTGATAAATGTTTCTTTCATCCTATCACATCACTATGATGTTCTCTAATTTGGATTGTTTAAAATAAATAGGGTCCCATGAAGCTTTAAATAGATTATAGAGCATTGAAAAACATTTTTATTATGAATGTGTATCCATTTATCCATATAGATGACTTGTTTGATCAGTTGTATGGTGCATTGTATTTTTACAAGATCGACAAGAGATCTTGGTACCATCAATTGAAGGTGAAGGAAGAAATAATTATAAATATAGTGATTTGAACTAGATATGGTCATTATGAGTTTTTTATGCCATTTAGATTGAAAAATTTCCTTGTTTTATTTATGGATCTTATGATTTGAATAATCCATGAATATTTTGATATTTTTTTGGTAGTATTTATTAATAGTATTTTGATTTTTTTCAAAAACTATAGAGATCATGTAAAAAATTTAAGGATTGACATTTATACTCCTAAATGATTGAAACTATATTGGACATTTTGAAAATGTGATATTTGGTTAAAATATATTTATTTTCATGGAAAATTGGTAAATTAGGATTGTATAATAGTTAATATCTCAAAAAACATTATTGATGAACATACCATACATAAAAATTTTACTTAGATTTTTATTTTTCGTTGATTAAGATGTTATTATTGATAGTTTGTTACAGATATTAAATGATTATCTAGCCTACTAATAGATTTAACACAAAAAGGATTAAATTTATTTAGACAGAATATTGTTCTATTTGTTTTAAGAAAATGAAAAGAAGATCAGTTAATAGTCATGTTAGGATCTACCTTCCATAAATAGTAATATTATCCTATATAGTGATGCTTCATTGAGGTGACTTGGTTTTGTTATAATATTGAATTACCAGGAAATTGGATATGCATCATGATAATTGATAACTCATGCGTTAAATTATCCCACACATGATTTGTAATTAGAAACTGTGGTGTTTAATTTTAAATTTTGGAGGCATAGTTTATATGGAGATTAATGTGAAAATATAATTACCATAAAAGTTTTATGTATATATTTATTCAGTCGGAATTGAACATTAGATAGTGAAGATGTACATAATTGTTAACAGATTATTATTGCATGATCAATTTCCACCTTAGAAAAGAAAAAAATGGTATTTACCTTAGTTCAAAAAATATATTCTATATTAACAGTGTTACATCTTGAACCTGTCCCATTAGTTAATGATTTGATAAATGTTGTCCTAGAAGTTTTTGGTGCAAAAAATTTCACTATTTTTCTTTAGGTGTTAGTTCATTCATCTCTCTTATATAGAATTATGATAACACTAGAGGAGGACAATGAGTTACCAATAAAGGTAGAAATTGGTAAATAAATAAACATTTTATGGATGTAATCTTTGTAAAGATTGTGTTTTGAGCTTGGAATGATATAATTTGTTCCTTGTGATTCCCAATAGAAGAAAAAATTATTATATGAATCCCACAGCTCCCCAATTTTAGATCATCCTGGATTCACTAAGATGTATAGAGACCATGAAGATTATTACTGGTGGGTTTGAATAAAAAGATATTTTGAAGATTTTAAAGATAAAAGATTGACATGTTAACATGATAAATTAGAGAAGACACTACCAATGGGGATGCTTTATCCTTTTCTAGTTCCACAGTGGAAAGAGGAAAATATAACCATTGATTAGTTGTGGGAGTACCATAACCATATTTTGGTGACTATGTTATTTGGTTTATTGTTTTTAGGATAACTTATTATGAACATTTTATTCCTATTTGAGATACTCTTTCTATAGATAAGCATTATTGAGTGTATCTCAACAATATATTCAGGTTACATGTAGTTCCTCTCTCCAATGTATCTGACCATGATTAAAGGATTAATTCTATATTTTAGAGAGGAAGTCATTTGTCATTGGGAACTAAATTATATTTTAGCACAGACTTGTATCCTTAATCCTAGGGTCACACTGATTGAAATAATTAGACATTGGAGGATATAAATTGAGATTTATCAATGAATTAGCACATCATTTTGGATTATCTTTTTAATATAATTTAGTTTTCTTCTAATAATAGTTTTCATTCTAGTATACAGATGGAAAATTTTGATGAATTATATAAAAACCACTATCTAAATACATCATTTTTTTGACAATGTTTGGAAAGGAAATTTATCGGACCCAACTTAGTATATGAAATATCTAATAATGTGGAGCTGATCTAGACACACACGAGGAAAGCATTGATAAGGAAGATAAGATATATAAATAATAGACAGAACAAACTTTCTTTTAAGGTTAGTGAACATGTTGTACATCAAATATCTCATTGGAAAAGTCTTATGAGTTTTGGGAAAATATAAAGATAATTCCATGGTTTGTTGGACCTCCCTAAATCCTAGAGAATTTTTTATTAGTTTGATACTGAGTATATCTACCTTTGATTATTATCTTTGGTACAAAATGTTTTTCATGTTTCTATGTTGAGAAATTATGTGCCAAATTTATCACATTTTTCCATCCCAAAAGTATTCTCACTTGAAGAGAACATTTCTTATGAAGAGTAGACCACTCAAATTATTGATCTTAGGTTTAACTTATTCTGGAATAAGGTAATTCAATATGTTAATGGTTTTTTGGAGAAACTACATTTTGGAAGAAGCATCATGGGAATCTAAAAATTAATTGAGGGAAATGTATCCCCATTTGTTTTAAAGGTGGATAAATATTGTGAGGACCCAATTTCATGATAGGGAGGGGGGATTTAATAATATAGACACTTATAAAATATTTTTTTTGGAATTAAAAAAGTAAATTAATAATAAATGTGTACTAAAATATGTGGAATTTATTGAAATTTTCGAATTTGTACTGATGGAATAGTAATGTGACCATAGGATTTGTAACATGATCAATAAAAATAGTAACATATAAAATGTAATAGTAACATCATCTATAAATATATATATAAAATTTACATAATTTATCACTGTAAATATTATACATTTATATAATTTACTATGTAAATAAAATTTTTGAAATTGAGAAATTACGTGTTGGTATATTTTGTTACACCACGGTTTTTATATATAATTTTTAAATAAATAAAATGGTTTAAAATAAAATTTATTTTCATAAAAATATTAAAAAATAAATATTTTGTTATCTTATGATTATAAGATAATTTTATAAGACTTCATTTCAATTTAAAAAGTGTCATATAGTCAATTATAAGTTTAAAATTTGTATTTTTTAATAAATTATGATTTTAATTAATATTTATTTTTTCATATTTAAAAAATTATTTTCATCAAATGTATTTAAAATAATAATTCTAGACATTGAAAATTGTAAGGGTTTATTTTTTGGATTTTTCTAAAATTGTTGAATTTTTGTTGAATAGTATAATTTAATAATTTACAGTATTTAATAAATAGAAGATTTATTGAGTCATTGATGATGTATACCATATGTAATCCCATAATGTCAAAATATCCTTCATTATTTTAATATATATATATATATTTATAGTTGTCAACCTATTTGTAATATTGGGAAAAAATAAAAAAATAATGAATAACATCATCAAAAAAATAACTCTCCTCCACAATAAATACCACCCTGAACAACATCTTCTCATCACACCTCAAATCCTTGTATCCTGTTTAATTTCTTCCCAATTTCATTATCATGTCACTTCCCCAAAATAAAAACCTACTGGTCTCTCTAAAATATAAACACCAAGTGACATAAATAGGTTCCTAAGGAGAAGAATTCTAATGATAAAAACATCCTTCATTTACTTTTATTTTCCTTTTAATTTATTATCTTTTTCTCTCTTTATCTTAACCTAACCTTATCACAATGGAATTAAAACAACATTATATTATATATATACTATAATTTTATCATTCTTATTAAAAAATTACTCATAAAACTCCATATCATTTCCCTTTTATTATAAAATTTAAAACATCATAAGTGATGTGCCGATTTAGTGCCATCAAACACGATACAAATTCATTTTCCACCACAACTTTCAATGCTAATAATAAATCCATTATTATTGATAAATCTAATTTTTTTACACATATTATAAGTTATTTAATGTTCTTGAACCTTTATATAAATATTATATTATATAAAATGATATAACATGTGATGGTAATAAAAACCTCCAAAATATACTACATTATTTCTATTGATGTTTTTTTAATGATTCATCTCCATATTAGAATGAAAAATGCTATTTGGAATCATAAAAAATTCGGATATATATTAATACCACTTAATTTCACTTATGTAGTTATTATTCCAAACAATATGAAAATCCATTACGAACCAATTATGGAAACCACAAAATGAATTCACCTAAAACAATGAAAATAACCAAATATTATGAATAAAAGGGTGGTAATATGTAATAATGAAATAAATTAAAGAATTATATATTTTAATATCCTTCATTATTAAATTAATAACATTTTTAATACTATTATACAATAATTATGAATGTGTTTGATGTAATATTAACATGAGGTATGAAACTTATCTTTAAAAATTCCCATTTAAATTTCTGTTTTTACAAAATAGATAAGGAATGTTAATACAATATTATTTTTTATGATTATATTTTCATTTTCCTGAATTTTCTATGATGTGATAGAGGACATGTATCTCCATTAAATTTATGGGTTTGTTTTTGTTGGAATATGACTGTAAGGGTTATTCCATGAGTAACTGTGATAGTTAAGTCACAATGTAGCCAAGAGGGTTACGTTGAAAGGTATTCATGGGGATATCAAAACATATGATAACTATAAAGGATTAAATATTAATTATGTGATGCATGAATTTACCTATATGGTTTTATTTATGTTTTATATATTATAGGGAAATATTTTGTTTTCCCAGTGTAATTATATCATACTTTACGGGTGAGAAATGAGTTTAAGTGAAACTGATTTTTTTCGATTATATGTATTTATGGACTATTGATTTACATAGTTATTTTTTGTTCCTTACTGATATTTTTTATTCTTAGTCCATGTTATGAAATCTGTTTCAATGTTTTTAATGATGGGTATAGAAAAATAAGGATAAAAGATGAATGTTGTGTTGAATTCATGGTATATTTTTTAAAAAATATTATTTGAGAAGTAATAGATAATATTTTAGAAATATAATATTTTATGATTGTGGGTATTCAAGTGTGTTTAAGAATTAATTCTCTAAAACACTAAACTAAAAAGATTATTGGGATGGTAATAAGTGAATTATAGTTGATTTAACTTCGTTGTGTAATGTTAAAGGTTGTTACCATATAGATACAATATATTCCACTTGGGAATATAGTTTTTAATTATGTTGACAAAGGGTACCACATTGAATCAGTATACACACTAGTAAAATATGTCATAGATAAATGTTTAAGAAAACAAGAAGTATCCTTCAATTTATCCGAGTGGTATATGAAACTCCTTGTATCGACATCTCAACCACTTGGTCACATCTCAACAAAAACAAAGAATCAGTTCGTAAATTCATCCAGGACTCAGAACATGGTGTCTTAACATCCCAACCATGATATGAGACTCTTTGTTTATAACCATCGGATTGGGAGCATTTTCCATTCTTCTAGAAAAACTGCATTCAACCCGGGCACCTAGGGCATCAGTTGGACCTCCCAAAACATAGGAGTGGACTATTAGTCAAACATCCCAAACCATTATTCATAAGTCATAAAAAATTGAGTATCAATACATGGATATAACTAGTATTTATCACCTCATTTTTTATCATAAAAAAAATTCAATAATCAATAATTCACATAATTTTCAAATTATTTATCAAATTTTAATATACATAATTATTCATCATTTAATACTGTACAAAAAAACCATTAAAACCAAATTGAATATACTTAAAACCCAACCCATATTAAATATTTCACTAACACCACATAAAAAATTATAAACCTAGTTATCAATATGGTTGTATCTCTATTTCGTCAAAACCTGAACAACGACACCCAATCCCTTTATATTTCCTTAATTTCTAAAATGGAATTTTATGATGTTTTAAACCATAGAAACAATTCAAGCACCATTTGAAATATAATAGGATCCCATTGTCAAACAATTTGAGGTCAAAACCTCCTTTATAAAATATTATCTATTTCCAAAACATCATCTTCCTTAATTGAAACCATAACAAGATTAAAATAATAAATAAAACATTTATGCCATTGGAAATGCCCCTTCATAATTTACAAATGATCAAATATAAATGTTCCGATTACACCATTATAAACATCTGTATACAAAATTATAATTTACAACAAATTCAAATCATTAATTACCAATATCAATGATTACTGATTCACTTCATCATTTTCAAGGAGTTTTCAAAACCCAATTGTTTCCCTATGATTGGTTACACATCATCGATGAACTCGATGGGGGTCTTTGAATGGTCACATACCAAAATATATATAACAAGTTTACTTTTCATAGAAAATAAAACAATACCATAAAATAAGTAAATTATAATAACAACATAGATATTTTAAAAAATAAGAGTATGAGAAAAATTATTCACACCACCTACCTTAAGCTCATTGATAACCTCTTGTTGAATTAGGATATTTGATTTGAATAATACCAGAATCAAACAAAAAGATGATAAACCCCATAAGAAAACGTTTTAGAACATTAGATGGGTTTGAGAAAACCAAAAAATACTCTTCCAGATAGTAAATGTAATGAGAGTTGAAGACTTCCCAAATCATCAACTCTGACAGAATAAAACTCCAAAATCAAAATAATCGATGAAGAAACAACCATGGGGGAGGACCAGGCTTTTGGTTCATCACGATGAAAACAAAAGTTCATATAGGGGAGAAATCAAGGGAATAATGTAATAATATTAGGATGGAAATTGTATAAAAAATCCCACTATTAATGAGGTGCATGAGTCGGATACATTGTATGCAAAACCATGTGTCAACCATACAATACATTTTTATCCTATAGGATATAATTAAACAATTTTTTATTGGAAAGCCACACATTTTATCAAAATGTATGGTTGTTCTACATTCTCCACTATCTGAAATGAGTTTATTCAACACGGTCACAAGGGAAACTATGAATTATTTACCTAACCGTGTTCTCCCCTAGTATGTGATGCATGGTTATAAGAGACAATTTTTTCTAAACATGCACCAATCATGATATCAGTAAACGATTTCCCCTTTTCTATATTTTTTTAGGCCATGAAATTATGAGACACCACTGAGGCCTATCATACTCCAGATAAATATTCCACGAACTAGAAATTAATACTTGGACGTACATTGTCTTTGTTTTGGGTTCTTACAATCTCCCCAACATAAAAGAACATAACCCAGAGCATCACAAAAAGAGACAACAAGCCTCCATGAAGAGAGTTCTGGGTATAGGGAAAACCAATCAACATCCATCAACCATGTTTTCCCATGAACATGGCCATTCCATCCTAATACTTACTCCAAAATAGAAGTCATACCTAGAATAATGTTTCCACTGAGTTCCAAAACATGAACCTAGTGCCCTAAATTATTGAACCAGCCTCAAACCCATTTTCATCAATACCAACTATATGATCTCCATGAATGGAATAGATAAAAATCACAAAAAAATCAGAATAATAAAACATGAAGAGCAAACTAAACCACCTCGGAAGTTCTAGTCATTATCCAATAATCCGTGATTCTTTCATCAGGGAATAGATTGAGGCCCAATGTCCCAATACTATATCCATAGACACAAAGAACAACCCAAGAAAAAACCCTATATCAAGACATTATAACAGTCAAAATCTAAGCCAACAACAATTTTCAAATTCAAAAAAACAATAGGAAGTTGTTCAATCCCTAGAAATAAGTAACTTATATCACATATTATACTAATTTCTTGAATATAGTGGTTCTCCAAACCATATTATTGGGCTCATAAAAACTATCTTATGGTGGTTTTCACCACTACCATGAGAAATAGACACTAAAAACTAAATCTCATGATTCCACAACATGCCTCACCCATATCTGAACTCATCTCATGCAAATATATATAACAATACCAACCATCCTTGGCCACTATCCATGCCATCGAAACCACCTTGAATGGATGCATATCCACAACCATTACTGAATATATAAAAGATATATTATCCCCAAAGATCTCTTCCATTACTAATATAGAAATTTCATTTCGAGAGTCAACTAAAGGGTTATAAAAGTCATCATAACTATCCCTTATACCAAGCCATGTCCGACTATCCTAGGCCAACTCACGCCAAAAATTCCATACTCTCGCTACCGACACATTAACATCATTCCCCTCAATTAGTCCTTCTCACACAATGCATAATGGCACCCTAAGTTGCACCTACTAGAGTCTCTTCCGGACATTAAGAAAAACCCCAACATCCGGGCATCCACTTCTCCCTAATTTTTCATTGGATCTAACTCATTCACTGACACATAATCAAAAAAATCACCCTATATTTATCTTACCACCACCTCATTCCTGAAATCAATTATCACCTAAATCAACCACCACATCCAATTATTATATTGATTTCATGTGGAATCAAGCACGTGCCTCACAGGATACACATTGGCATCTCTATTCCTCAAATTCCAACGTAATATCATCCCCCTAAAAAGAAAATAGTTTGTATCAATGTTAAAACTCCTATAACAAATACTCTGCTCCCTACCTTATAAATTTCATTTTCTCTGTCAATTTTACGCAATTCTAACCAACATATATTTTTTCAACCTGGTCCATGAAGAGAACCTATACAAATTCATCATTCAGCATACCAAAAAGTAATATATGTATATTAGAGTTTTGAAAAATCCCCATATGTGTAGTCAAGTTGATTTCATGGTATTTTGAAATATATTATTTAATTTTTTAGAATAGTAATATGTATTATATGAAATCCCAAACAACCCAATAGGGACTCATCAATCGTAACTCACATATACTACATGAATCCCTACCATGTAGTCCAGAATAAACATTAGATTAAACACTACTACCACCACACCACTAGAGATATTCTAGAACATGTATACTATAACACACCAAGGGGTTAATGTATGTATATTATTAAATAAATTCAATTTCATTGATATCATTCATTTCAAAAAACATCGACCTTGAACAAATGAATAAATATTATTATTTAATTTTGATGGTTATAAACTACCTGTTAGCATGGAGATAATGAATCAGATAAGCTAAATTATGAAAATATAGTTTATAAATGTATTTAAAATGTATTAATTGGTAACCAACTAATTATAAATATAAATAAATACCAATTTAACATAATGGATTTGTTTTCACAAAAGAAAATTTATTCCCGTAATGAAATTTTATTTCAATAAATTAAAATAATCATTATTATTAAAAGGTATTAAGGAAATATATATGTTATATATTGAATAAATTGTTTTCAAACTCATAATATAAGTTCAATAGTCTTATGATAAGAATAAAACTAACTTTATTCATAGAAAAAATATATAATTTTAAAAGAAAGATTCTCCTCATTTTAATGTTGAACTTGTACAAAAAACATTCAATAATTTTATAAATTTTATTAAAAAATAAGAAAAACATTTAAAATGAGTTATTTTAAAATTATTTAGGTTGAATTTTTGTTATTTTATGGATAAATTTCATTTTTTGATTAAAATCGAAAAATGATGCATTATAATTGAATAATGACTGATTATATAAATAACATATTCTATTAAATTATAATGTAAATTATTATTAGTAATAATTTTGTGAATTATAAATAATTAAATCCAATTGAGGAAATCATATCATATTAGATATTTAAATTGGATTTAAAAATATTTAAAAAATTTGAACCTTTTCACTTTGAAAACTTTTATCTCTATTGAATATGTGAGAGTAGTTTTAAATCGAATTTTAAGAATTATGGGAATTGAATTCATTAAAATGGATTAAATCATTAGGATAATAAGGTCCAAATTAGTTTTTTGTGTAATAGTTATTTTTTATATAAAAAATTTATCATGGTATAAAAAATATTTACTGTGGTATAGGTATAAAAACAAAAAATGGTTATAGTTAAAATGTAAAGCAAGATAATTCCTAAAACAATAACATTTAATTGGTTTTTGATATATATATCAACCCTGAAAATTCATTAGAAAATTAATATTCCCAAAAATTCATGTAAATTATTTGCATCTCAATGTTGTTGACCTTAAACATAAACTAATCATTAATTATTAACTTTTAACCTCACCTCCTCAAGTATTAACACCACCGCCACCAACCCATTTCCACCTTATAACTATGAAGATCCTAAAATATCATAATAATAATATCCTACAAACTATATTAATTTACATATTATTTTATTCTTACCCAAAAAACAAATCCAAGGTCTTCTAGGGGTCCTCCCATGTGATGATATTGAAGAGGTAATTTTCTCAAAGGAATATCTATTAATATCATTACATCACCAAATTTCACCTCTCCTACTTTATACATTAACTAATTTTAAATATATAATCATATATGAACTAAAAATTTATTCTTATATTTTAATTTATTAAATCTATCCATTTTATATACTCCCATTATTCGATGAAATGATACTTTTAAATGAATTATTCCGGTCAATCGTATCCATTAATAATGATTTTTCTTTATCCATTATATAATTCATGGATGGTCATAAAATTATCATTCTCATTCAATAATATTTTAATATTTATATTATAACCTTTTACATATTGTGGATAAAATATATACTCATAATATTAATTAATGCAAATCTAGTTCAAGTGTTTTGGAAAAATCGCCAAAAAATACACTACACATTTATGATCTACATTTTATAAATTGAATCTTCCTCGCATTAGAATGAAAAATGATATATGTGAACGATATTATTTTGTATGGTCATTAATAACATTTCTTCCCATTTTTGGAGTATTATTTCCTATTAAAAATCAAAACCATAATTACACTCCAGTCAATTGTTGAGGAAATTGTAAAATGAATGCACCAGAAACAATTAATGTAATTAGATATTACTAATGGATTGGAGATAATATGGTTAAAAATTTTCATATAAAAATCATAAATTTTAATATATTTATATAATGTGTTAATAACATTCATTAATCCATTATGAAATATGTTAAATTACATCAATATAAAAGAAATATCGAGGTATGTGTTTTCACATATAACTTTTACTTATGATACATATATGACATAATCAATATTTATTATTTGTTTTTGGTTTATTTAGTAACTATTGATATATCATATCAATAATATCATTATGTTCTTGGGTAAATATTCCATTTGATAATTGTTACTTTTTTGGGTAATTCGATTTGACTGATTACAATGTGGTATGGGGTTTCTAAACCAATTTCCATTATTTCAGTTAATCTCATACTTCTTAAATATATCATGATAAGATTATGTTTGAAATGGCATTTTGGTATCTAATGTTGTATTTACACTTTTTTATTATTATTTTCATTTAATATGCCAATTTTATACATTTTAATAATTCTCACTTTCAATTGTATAATACTTATAATGGAATATCATTAAAAAAATTATGTTTCTAAATTTGTTTCTAAAAAACTATTTTAATAAATTCCAATATTATCTAAAATTTAAAAAAAAAATCAATATTTTGCAGTAATTTCCTAATTTCATTTCACTCTTGTCTACCTTTTTACAAAATGGCTGTAAAGGTACTTTATTTCTTTTTTTTTAAGAAGGTTCATTTAGATTTTTCAGACAAAAGAATGAAGGAATTTTTTCTTTTTACATAGTGGATTTTCTTTTCCCATCATTACATCTCCCTAATTTACTAAATATACCATTAAAATTATATAAAGTTATTTTAAAAATATACATTTTTATAACTGTGAATTTAATAAAATTATGTTCTTTGGAAGTGAAAAATTTTATTTTCCACATGAATTTGTCAAGGATAACATTTAAATTATTTTCATCTACGTCAAAATAATTTATTAAATATGTTTTTTCATTGAGTTTGATATCTTATGGAAACATCTACCATACTTATTTAAATGGTTTATTTTTTGTTTTACAAGGGAATTATTGATATCTTTTATGTGTATATATTTATTTTGTTAAGGAATATCACTTCAGCTATAATAGGTATTCTTATGAGGAAATAAATGGACGTATTAAGTGAAGGGAGGGGCCCGCTATATCCCCTCAATAAATTAGTAGGTCTCATGAAGAAAACTAGATTCAGTTTTCTTCATGGACATACCCATGTATTAGGTTCTTGGAATCAAGTATTGATGGTGATATTTTTTCCATGAAGCGTTGATAGTATCAAATTTATGTTATGTGGCCTTAAAGGTATGTTTTGGATGTCTAAAATTATGAAATCCATCATTACTAAAAAATAAATATTGATTTTAATATCATTATTTGATTAGAATAATATTAAATTTTATGTTTTCTTGATCATGTGATTATTAAAATGGAATAATTTGATCATATTATATTCAGGTTATATTAAACTAATGTCGTTGATTAAATGACGTTTATTTTAGTTAATTACCATTCCATATTTGTTATTTCTTATTTGTGATATCTTCCACTATATACATAAACCATAAATCTATTCTCACCCCTTTGTTTTGTTGTTTTAACTAGAAATCCATGAAGATTATTATGAGTGATTTTTAGTGATAGGATAATATAATAACTATGTTTTCAATGGATTCTATATGTTGTGTTTTATATCATAAATTATAACATAAGTTAAAATTATTTATATTGTTAAAAAATACTAATCTTTTCTGGCCTAAAGGATTTGATTCCTTGTACATTGTGCTAATGTAAAAAAATATACCACTGTCCCTAGGCCATTAGGGTTGGGGTATTTGAAGTCGGTATTTTGGGATGTTTAGTATAGACCTTTTGGAAATAGATTTTCAATGTTATGGTTGGAAACATAACCCCAATATATACATAGATGATGTTTATATATGTGCATCCCAAATAAACCATGATTATTAATATGATATTAGAGATGTTTAAAATTTTCAATTTATGTAATGTAATTAATTAGTTTTGGTAGTATACATTTTATCTCATAATGATATGATCTAATCTAGTTTATTTAGTAATTTGGAAATGAATCCTATTAGATGGAATGTTAATTTCAATAATTCTATTGATCTAAAGAGTAAAAATGATGTCAATATTTACGGTTGTAATCCAACTATTTGAAGGGAACTGGAATCCTAAAAATTTTCATTTTATGATACATTATATCATATAATAATGTATAGATAAATAGTATTCTTAGTACAATATATTTGGAGTGGATCTCAAAGAATAATAAGAAACTGTGAGAAAAGGGGAATTAATTAATGAATATGGAAATGGATTTTCCAACATTTGATAAATGTGGGAAGAATAACTCTTGGAAATGTTTGATTGGATTGTGAGTTTGTTATAAGTGAAAAGAAAAGGGTCACTAATCAAAATATTGTAAAGAGAAAAATTAAAAGACATAGATTTTTTGATTCAACAATAGTGAAATGGGACACTAGGTGAATAAATTCCCATTGCATCAAGGGAATATAACTCATGAAAAGAATATATATCATGGTTAGTCCTATGCTATTAACACAAATGAGGATTAATAATTAATGTGATTTTTTTGGATTAATGAATTGTTTTTAAATAGTAATATAAAATTGGTATTGTTGTTTAAATAAACAATATATATAAGGGTTCTACTATAGTTATTCTAATTTATGTATTTGAAGGTTTGTGATGAATATTATGAGAAACCTTGAGAAGTTTTTCTTTTTTTATTTTGTATTTTAAAAAACACATTATTTTGGGAAGATGATATTAATATGTTCTTGATGTTGACATATAAAATATATGAACTGTATATAGGATAGTATTGGTGACAATGATGTGGTTACATATTTGTATGGTTTATGTTGTCTTGGATGGATTTACAAGATGCATGGATATAAGAAATGTATTCACCAACCTGAGATCTTATAATTGGATTCATTATCTTATAGTGATGTTTTAATGTGATCAAGGAATTTATATTTTTGGTATTTGAAAATAAGTTATCATTTTTATAAAAATCTATTGATTTCAAAAAATTATTAACCATCCTTCTACATTTTTAGTTAATTTAGAAAAACATGTTTTGAATAGAGGTTAAGATTATCTACTTATGTAATGGATTATGTTGATCATTGGATAATATTTTTTGAGGTTAATGTTTTATTTATCAAATTAGATAACATATACTAACAAGTTTTCTTTTGGTAAATAATTAATATCCAAAGGATGAACATATGGATATATTTTTTTTTGATTTTTGGGATAAAGAATATATTTATTTTGAAATCCAGGACATTATTAAATCAGGGTAGAGGGAGTCCAATTATTGAGCACATAGGACCAAGGTCATGTGGCCTATATACATGAGTCGATGGAGCACTATAGTGTTATTCTCTAAACATCCTTCTTGTGTAACTAGGACTATTTTCTTCCTTCATTACAACATGCCTCCTTCACATAATACAAATATAAATATTACGATTAAATATTAATATTTAACTATGATTTTTAACACATAGATATTAAAATGGGGGGAATTAATGATATTTATAAAAATATGACAATATTTTTTATAAATGATTTTAAAATTAATTCATTGGTTAATAATTAATTATAATTATTACTGTAATTAAATTGAACAAAAAGGATGTGTTTTCTTTAAAAAAAATTATACAAATGGAATTTTATGTTAATAAATTTAATTAATAACTATTAATGAAATTTATTAATTATAAAATGAATAAAATGATTCTAAACCATCCAATAAGTCTGTTAGTATTATGAATATAGTAAAATAAATTTCATACATGAAAATCATAAATTTTATGAAAGGCAGTTTTTTACCTTTTAATGGATCACCCATATTAAAACAAAATTATGAATCTGTTATAATATTTCATGAAAAAATAAAAAACAATTGTTAAATTTTAATATAAAAAATATCTTATTGTGATTTTTTTTTATTTTTTGAGAAGATTCAATTTTTCATGAATAGTAAATAAAATTAACATTAATTAAAAACATCATTTTTAACTATTTTATAATATATAAAAATTCTATTATAATTTATTAAGTATACTCAGATCAATTTTGTGAAAATAAAGAAAATTTATGATATTGTAATCATTTTCACATTGAAATTGGATATAAAACTTTTCAATCTTTCAAACCATTTCACTTTAAAAACATGTTTTCCTATTGTGTTCTTAGAATTAATTTTCAATTTATTTTTTCAAATTGATGAAAAAAAATAGCTAAAATATATTCCTTATTTTGAATCTGATTGTCCAAATTAAGTTTTAAATTCCTTATCATTTATATAAATAAAAATGATATGGTGGTAACAAAAATATTTACCACAAAATATGTAAAATAATGAAAAGGTTTAAAGTTAAATTATAAATGCTTAAAAACATGTAAATAAGATAAAATTTACCCTATTATTTAGGTATTAATATACTCAAAAATACCTTAAAACATTAATTATCACTAAAATTCATGGAAATTAAATCCTCATCAATGTGGTTGGATTTAAAAATAAATTAATAATTATTTAATAACTTAAACCCACCACTCCTCACGCATAAATACCACCCAACACCAACCCATTTATACCATTAATCCTTCAAGATCATAAAATTAATATCAAAACATATACTCATTAGTCTTCTGATATCCATGTTTTTTCCATCCCACCAAACAACCAAACACATATCCGTCAAGGCGTCATCAAAGGAGGTAATCATCAAGAGGTAATTTAAATAAATAACATATCTTAATTCCTTTACATTATCTACTATTTACTCACCTCATTCATCAACCAAGGAATGAAAAATATATAATCATGTAAATAATTTAATTTTATATTACTATTTTAATATCTTATATCCATCACATTTACTAGATCTTCTTATTCAAACAAATGAATCTATGGGCTAAATAATGCCGGTTAATCATCTCAATATATATTATTTTTTTCATTCCATTAACACCTTGATGGTTGGAAATAAGAGTATTATTAGGTATAAATAAAATTTTTATAATTATATTACAACTAATTTCATGTTTTGGAACAAATATATAATTTTAATATTATATAAAACAAAACAAGTTCATGGTCTTCGGAAAAACAGAAAAAATTAAACTCAACAACTATCATTTACATTTTATAAAATAATGTTCCTCATTTAAGAACTAATAATAATTTATATTAGAATTTATAGTAATTTATATTAATACATAAAATTTTATTAATCATTTTGTTTTTTATTTTCTATTGAGAAAACCAATAATTATACACAACTGAATTGATAATGAAATCATGAAAAGTGTGCACCTAAAATAGTGGAAATAATTAAATATTATTAATTAATTGGTGATATAATGTTATAAAATGATAATATAAGGTATTGAAAATATAAATATAGTTCATTAATGAATTAATTACAGTATTTAATCCATTATAAATGAGGTCAATATACTCGAAACTTAAGGTGTTTGTGAGTTAATTTTTTTCTCATATCATTTTTACATTTATGAGATATATTCATTATTCACTAACTATTAGTTATGAGTGACGATTTACAACAATTTAATATAAAAATTAAATAACATAATTATATTAATGGTATTATTTTTTTATAATTATTTAATTTATGGGGAATTCGAGTTGACTAATTACATGGTGGTATGGGATTTCAGAACCTAATTTCCATTATTTGTGTTAATATTATACCTACTGATAACATCATGACAAGATTAAATGTGAAGTATATT
The DNA here is from genome assembly GCA_963277665.1 of Viscum album. NCBI lineage: Eukaryota > Viridiplantae > Streptophyta > Magnoliopsida > Santalales > Viscaceae > Viscum > Viscum album. The sequence continues at coordinate 1,851,368,877 of OY728150.1, forward strand.
GTGAATATATATTGTTGTATTTAAAAAATTAGTTGTATTTTCATTGAATTCACATATTGGGTCTATTTTTTAAATTCTTACATCATTAATTTAAAATTTATAATGGAATTTATTTTTAAAAAATTAACTTTTTAAAATTTAATTTAAAACACTCTTTTATTTCATGTTCGCGTTATAAAATTGTTTTAAAAGATATTTTTAATATTTTAGTATTATTTTGTAATCTCAATTTTAATCGTGTTTTACTTCTTAAAATATAGTTTGAATGTTATATTCAATCATTTACTAAAAAAGCTTCGTTGTGCCTTTCTAATTAAATATGGAAGTATTGTTTTTTTAACTTACCTGAAGGGAGTGGATGTTAATACAATCATAATGACCTACTTCTTTAGTGATCCCTTCAAATAATTTCATAGTTATCTTCAATGAAAATGTATTATTTTATAATAGTGATAGATTTATAAAATTAGTTTAGTTTTCAAAGTGAAAATGATATTTTCATCAAAAATATTTCTATAATGTAATTTAAAGTAGTTTCATCAATGAAAACATCCATTATTGAATATTTTTTATTATTGAAAATGAATTATTATTATAACATCTTAGATACATTTGTAAATGATTTATTATTAGGTTTTTGTTGATGTGTAGTTTTTATGTATGGATAGTTATTGATTTTTTAATGCATGTTGATTCGGTTGTATTATTTATCTTTGTGAAGAATGCACTAGTTATAGTAAGTGATGGGTGGAGCCCATTAGAGTCTTTAGATACATTAGTAGGTATCATGAAACAAACTATATTGGGGTTTTTCCTAGTCCTTACCGACCGAAACAATTTTTTTTCCATTTTCAGAAGCCGGTTTTGGGGTTCCCGGTACCCGTACAGACGGACCCAACAAGCAGATTTCAAATTTCAAATACAAACCCAACTTTCCATCAAAAGTCACGTTCCACAGCTCGACCGCCATCATTTCCTCGAGCCGCACGCCTGACACCACGAGCCGCGAGCCTGCACTGACTGACACGCCATGATCGTATCAACACCAGATCGCCGTCGAGCTTCACTGGCGTCCGTCGTCGTCTTCACCATCACCGCCATCGAGAACCCGTCGTCTCAGACACAAACCAAGAAACCACGAGAACATCCCCCACACCACAGACAATCACAGAACCAGAAAATCAAACGCAACGGATGCGCATCATGAACCAAATCAACCAGGAAACAAAAAACTACAGTGATTCACAAATATCGCAGAACCACCACAAAAGCACCAAAAATCCAAAGCCGCCAAATAAGACCCTCAAACCACTCACCACAGTGGGCCAAAGACGACCATCAAAATCTGAGACACTCACCATAGGGCCAACGAGCTGCCGAGAACAAACCTGGAGCGCTCCGTAGAGTATGCCGGCGAAAACTCAGTCTTACACCCGTAGCTCTGAATCAGCAACCACAGAAGCCCATAGCGAGAATCTACAGCAGGAGAGGAAGCCACGGAACCACCGCAGGGAGCACAGAGGGATTCATGGAAAAAACCACCACTACAGGAAAAAACCCTAGCGCATCCTTCACATCAAGCATTCAGCCAAATACCATAGAGAGGGACCCTTCAAACCATTAAGAACAACACATAAAAGCGGGAAGCGAAGACCTCCCCTCCCCAGATCAGAGCAGCTCCATCGTCAAACTTCAAATGGACACTGACGCTTGAGATCAGCTGCGAAGCGCCATCACCCAGCCGCCGAGGCGAACCCGAGGAAGAAGACTCATGGTAAGGTTTTATTAATCATGTAACAATTTATATTGGATTATTTGATTATTCATTATTCTAATCATATTATTCTCATGTTGTTGATTAAATTTTAATTCATTCAAAAAAATTACTTCCAATATTTGTTAATTCTTATTTATGATATGTTTTCTTATATACTTAACCATTAATAAGCACCTCATAAATACCCATTCTTAAACTTCATTATCATGGATGCAAGATGTTTGTTATGGTTAGTTTTTCAGGATGATCTAGGAGATTAATGATGTATCAAAGTTTTATAAATATTGTTGTTTATATTTTCAATTGTAATTTAATGTCTAAACATAAAAGGTGTTTTCCAAGAATACTTAATTGTTCTGTCCTTTAGGATATAATTCCATGTATATTGTTCCAATGTTATAATGTATCAACTGACAATAGGATACTATGGTTGGGGTCTTGACACCAATATCTTAACCCCATACGAAAACATAAGGCCATACAAATTCATTAAATTATTTATTCTAATCATCTCCAGGCTCCACAAGTCATTCATCACCAGAGCTAGGACCAAATGAACGAATAGAAATCTATCCATGCATTATGGCATGTCACCCTCATCAGAATAAATGAATTCTAAAAATTAATATAAAAAATTAAAACCCATTACAGAACATGGTCATCCATGTGAACACATCTCACCCTGAGTTTTACTTCCAAAACAATACTACACGTCCATTAATTTCTCACAACTATATTGTCATCCAAAATTCAACATTGATTACTCTATTAGTCATCATCAAAACAGATGGGTCAGAAAACCAAATGACTCCACCTCATTATAAAAAGACCTTATAGCCAAATAAAATATCTCAAGTTCACCGTGATAATGAAACCATGACATAACCACACACATCACCGAAATTTGATGGTGCCCAACATGCATTGGTTCCATCTTGAAAGAACCAACATACAGTTCAAAATAAAAGTCATTTTTATTACATGGATAACCTCTATCATTGTTACACATGATATTCCAAAACAAAAATTTCATGACAATAAATCAAGTCAAATATATAATATTCTTAAAATTTCCATCTCAACTCTCTAGTCCCAACATAATGTAGAAATAACTCTCTACAAGTGGCTAACAAATGCTCAAAACCTCCACCTATTTCTCATGGACCCAATCGCACCGAAAATCCAAGTAACATTCCACTTATATTATCCTTGATGTCAAAACAATATCAACTCCCTAAACTGGAGTAATTTTTAGAATAATCCACTAGATCTCCCACTAATCCATACAAACAGACATCCAAAGAGTCACCCCTCAAAGGAAGAAATCCACCCCACTCCCAAATTCACTATTCCCAACACACCAAACTAAAAACATTATCTTGATTCACACATATATCAAAAAACCCAACTCTAATGACACTACAACTAATACAACCATTCATAGCGCCCAAAGGAAACCCACCCTAGATCAACCCACAATTGATATCATATTGACATTTCCGATTGTATCTCACAATCATAAATTCCTAGACCTGACGAAGTTTTAATAAGAACATACATTTTCACCACACATTAAAACCTTATAAAATACACAAAACCTATGACCATGGACCCAAACATGGGAACTCTCAAGGCCAAACAACCCATACGATTAAAATATAACCCACAAGAGACATTAATTGTCAAAATCTCAGGGATACTTCATTTATTATTTCCACTTTCTATATTAACATCAGTACTTAAAACCCCAAAAATTTATGTTTATAAATCATTAATTATTTACATTTTCCTAAAATTTCAGATTTAGTTCATATTAACCTATCAAACACAATCTTCAAATGATTTATATATCAATCGTATGTGCTTAGAATGATGCATGGACTGACACATCTTCTCTATTTATACGAGTACTATAAAAACCCCATAAAATAAATAAAATCACATATAAGTGCACCTATTATAGTGGAAATATGCATACATTTCTAAACCAAAAAATAATATATATATTCCCCCTGACAGAAACATGGCTTTTTATAGAGTCCCCAGACTTTTTAATATATTATTTCTTGATTTTAAACATAATTAAACATCATATTGCAAGCCAATGATCATAACGTCTAGTGTCTGTGAATACAAATACATAAAAATGAGTACAGGAGAATAAATAAATTTTGTAAACATAATAGATAGATCAAAACATCCTTTTATCCCTTAAATAGGCACATGATAACATGGAGATTGCATAAAATGGATGAGATAAAAATCCCAATCATGTAATAAGAATAAGAATAAAACATATAATATGGGTTAGAAGGTAAAACATGATGAAAAAAAGGTATAAAACATGAATAAAAAAGGATGGATAATACTTATAACAAGGTAAAATATAATCATGTCTTATTTGAATTCTGAAAATTCATATAATATAACATAAACATGAGTAAAGGCCAACAAAAAAGATTATATAACAAGGCGGAAAAGGCCCCGTGAAGGAATCTGGTTCACTCACTACACTAATATGATGTATCTTAAGACTAATCTATTCTCAATGTGTTGAAGTTCATTATAGATAAAACCATCATAACATATCTACGATGATGTTTTGAACATGAAGAATAAACTTAAGGGTTTCCAATGTAATGAAATGGGAATCATAATTATGTAATAATCTATTAAAAATAAGATTATAATAATTGTGTCCAAGAAATAATGGATTAAAAACATACATAGACATTCATAATGGAAAATTAACATAGATAATGATAATTGGGGTCTATCTAAAGTGGATACATGTAAAGCAAGTGTGTAAGAGACTTTAAAGACCAAACATTTTACTATGGTTTATGGAAAATGTTAAAGATTCATTAAAATAGTAAATGAATAATCATTTGTAGAAAACTATAAATGATCCATGAAAGATTTTCAAGATAAAAAGAATTAATTTATAAAATTAATTTCGACTTAAAATAAAATATAGAGTTCACTTAAAAATGGGTACGAATTCTTGAAGTTCCTTAAAATCTAGTGCGATTATTAAGAAAAATTATGTAGGTAAATTTTTAAAAACATGTATATCCTTGAATGGAAGGATTATAGGATATTGATAGATTATTTCGGAACATATAGAATATATTTATATGATTTATATAAATTGAATAGGGAATTTCTGTTTTTGTAAATTGAGATAAAAAGTAACCTGAATGAATAATTGAAGTTCATGTAGAATCACTTACCTCAAGTCTGATAGTGTTTTTGGCTTGATATTTGTGTGCTGAAAATAAAATTAGATTTATTAATTAACAATTTCATGACCCATTATAAATGTTTTTGATTTATTATATTTTTAATAATTTCATTTATGGCCCTTTTTATATATTAATAAAATAAATTTCATAGTTTGGGAGAATTGGTTTCCAGGGTTTTCATGATCTGTTTACTTGTATACATGTATAGAAGATTATGTAAAGTGGGGGTAATTATATAGAATTTAACTTATAATTTATTAAGGGTATTCCAAAATATAAATTATTCTTATAAGTAATTTTGTTTTAGGGAATGAATGTAACGTCCTGACCCAGAAGCCACTCAACCGGTGCTCCGAGCCTGTTCGCCACATAGCCTAATGTGGGCCTCCATGTAGCCAAAGGATACCGACTAGCAGAGAGGGCCTATGGTGTGATAGTGGGGAGACAATTACCTCATACCAGAGTATGAAAAAAAAAGAAAATAACTATGTATCATAAACAGAAAATAGTAAACCGAGTGTGGAAGCAATAAACAACAAAAAATAGAACAAGTTGTAATATTAAAATGTTGTAAAATCCCGAACAGTTATGAGGTACAATAAAACACTAGTCACCCACTAGGCCGACCATGCATATACAAGTACAAATTAAAATATAAGAAAAAGTACAGGGCTCTGCTACTAACTCCATGAAAATAAATGTATCCGATCTCCAGACACTGTCGAACTACAACAGCCTGATCAGTTGAACCACTAGAGCATCTATGCTCGATCATGCAGAACTGGGTCTCATCCATATTTACATTCCAACTCATGCTCAACATTAAAAGTAAACATAAGGTCTACATATAAACTAAGGTGCACGGGCAGGGGTGAGAAATAATCTCAGTAGGGAACCCCGATAAGAAACCTATAACTATGCTACTAAATGTGTATTCAATATCAATGTGCTCATCATAGATGGAACACAAAAAAATGAATTAAACCAAAGGGGGAACCACAATCAATATTAGGGTATGTAATCCCTATCAAATGGTATAGGTCCACCATGGATGTCCATATCTATATACGTACACATTTATAGTCCCATTAATATACACATATACATAAATATGAATATTCATGACTAAGTGAATCAAATAATAAGAATCCATCCCAGCAGTCAATCCTCGATACCATAAGCCTAATATCCTAGACATAATAAAAAAGGGCATTATGATGGATGTCATTCCACTCAATACGCATATCATTAAGTCTATCTCAAGGTCCGTAAACCCATCGACATGTACTTTCTTCGGCCAACGCCAGAATTATCTCTGAGATAGCTAATCCAAAAATATCATCCCCCTAGGAAGTACTCACAAACATTCGCCTCTAGTTCAACCAATCAAACACAAGCACCCCTATAGGATGTACTCACAGTCTATCCCCTATGGTTCATCTTTAGAAAATACTCTCTGAGGTAGAACTCACCGTCAATTTTCCATGTAGTCTTGTATCGCTTATTATAGACACACTGAGGAAGCACTCAACATCCAATTACCCATGTTGTCATGAAACTTTTAACTACAAACAATCCTAGAGAGCACTCAACGTCCATCCCCCAAATGGTCTCGTAACATGATATGTAAATAGACTCTCTAGGGAATCACTCAACATCCATTCCCCCTATGGTCTACTACACTAGGGTCAAGCATCTCTGTGTAAGTCAATAGAGAAGAATGATATAAATTGTAGTCAAATTAAAACTCAAAAACTACTTTGATATTATTCTCCAACATATCACAACATTTTAGACAAAATAACTCCATCCTAACAACACTGGGTATGGTATATAAGATGCCTACCAATTAAGGCTAGACCAAATACTCAAATCAAAAACACATGGGAAACAGATCCATAGAATGGAAAAAACCCTATTCACAAAATACCATCTCTACTCGGGCACACAAGGAATATTTGGCATCCAAAATAACAATAAAGACCCCTCACATCAGGTTCAACCGCCACCAACTAAGAAGCACCTCTAGTAACTGCTGCTGCATTAGCAAAGAAAGTTAGATATAAACAAATGAGTGAGGGTGGACTGAACTCCCAACCCATCACTACATCCATTCCCCATGGGATTATTAATTTTTTTAGGGTTATATGTGACAAACAATCACCATCTCTACCCAAACCAGTCATAACAACTCAGGGTCTGTCCAACAATGGGCACCCACTGGGTCCCTCAAGTCAAACACTGAGGATGCATCATAATTAGGATCATCTAGGTAAACAAGAGCGAAGTCATCCTACAAGGGATCCATAGAGTAGAGTAAGGGAGGAATACTATATGGGATCGTCAAATTAAGTACAATATAGGAATTCCATAACGTGGTTCCTCAAAAAGGAAAAACAAGAGAGAGATCCTACGAGGTATTCCCTAGGTCCGCACAGAAGTAAAGTCATCCCTCAGGGGATCCTTAGAGGTGCCTGGTCTCATGGTATCCTAGGCCATAAGGGAATATATCGCAAGTGAAACATACTCTAAATCACAAGATATGGGATATAGATCAGAGCTTATATCAAATTAATGGTTATAGCGATGTTGGTCCGAAAACCCAACCAATCACCAATGCCAAGTCTCACTCTAAGGTGACAAATAAACTCGATAACTGGAGGAAGATCCTATAAATTTAAATAGAAACCCTAAAACATCATTTAGATTAAATTTAAATGTAAAAAAGTATTGAACCATTGGGATATACTTGGAACAATGCTCTGACTGGAGTACTCATATTCCCTATTATGGCTTTCAGGGCCCAAGATATCCCAAAACTACTATGCAGATGTAGTACATGGATAGAACACATGGACAAATACATGGGGTCTACCTTTGTAATTGTACCTTGAGTGTATTTTACTATAAAAAGAATTTACAGTTCACAAAATGACATCTTGTGTGTTTTTTCACCCGAACACATGCCCATTTGCCACTACACAGCCTATACTTATAGTACACAATGTGTACTCCATAAAAACAACTATTCCCTGTCATTTTTCCACACGGCTGGACACACGACCACCACTACAAAGCATGTACCCCAAGAACGATGTGTTTAATTTTAAAAAAATAGTCTTCCCAAAATGGTAATAACACATGGAATGTTCCCCTAGATCACACACAGTGTTTTCTGGGATTTCTGACGAGAAATCCCTCAAAACGCCCAAAATGCCGGTTTTCGCCCCTGAATCAATAGATCCATCCATAAGAGGAAACAATATAAAAATAGAAGGCTTTAAAAACATAAAACAAAGTTTAATTTAGATCTATGGGTAAAACATAAATGTCCCTACCTTCGGGTTGAAACCACCGAAGCTTTGTTTTATTTCACGGCTTATGGTTCCCCTTCGCTGAATCAGCGCGTCTAATGCTTTGAATCAGTACCCCTCTTACCTCACAACTCTCCATATTTCTCAATATCAAATTCTCTAAAAAGAAAAAGCCAAAGAGGATCACACCTAGAGTGCGCGTAAGAAGGAGGAGGAAGGAAGAAGAAATAATGAAAAAGGAAAGACGAAAAGAAAAGAAAGAAAAGGAGGCCAGGGCTGGCCCCGATGGCTAACATTAGTTTATGACTTCCCCAAGCTAAAATCCCCATTATGGACTCAATAGGACAGATAAACTAAAAGTAAAAGTATAGGGCAATGCTACTAACTCTGAGCCAGTCCACATACACGATCTCCAGATAATGTCAAACAGCAAGAGCCCGATTAGTAGCACCACTTGAGAATATCTGCTCGATCATGCATCATTGGGCCTCACAAATCTCCACTATGCACCTCGTGATCAAAATAAAGAGGTGAAATATGGTCTACATGTACACCGAGGTACACGTAAAGGGGTGAGAAATAATTAGAGTAGGGCACCATGACAAGCAACCAATAATTGTGCTTCTAAAAGTGTATGAAATAGAAATGTGCTCATCCTAGTAGGAACACAACAAAAGAAAGTAAACCAAACGTTCAACCACCATCGAACTCCGGGAATGTAGTCCCTATCACCTAGAAAAGTTCCCCCTTGGATTTCCATATATATATACATAAACATGTATATTCCCATACCTATACACATATACATAAACATGAATATTCATGATTAGGTGCATCAAATAACAAGAAACCACACCAGTAGTCGATCCTTGGGATGATAAGCCCGATCTTCTAGAAATAATGTGAATGGGAAATGAGCGGGATGTGTTTCAACTCAAGTCATGTATCATTAAGTTGACCTCTGGGTCCATAATCCCATCGACATGTACCTTCTTTGACCAATGCTATAATTATATCCCGGAGTAGGCTAAAGAAAACAAGCAACCCTCTGGGATGTACTCATAGACATTTACCTATGGTTTAACCAATCAAATACAAGCAACCCTCTGGGAAGTACTTGCAGTCTATCCCCTCTATTTCATCTTTTGAAAAGACTCTCTGAGGAAGTAATCACTATCAATTCCCCATGTAGTCATGTAATGGTAACTATAGACACTCTGAGGAAACACATCACATACAATTCCCACTATTGTCTCACAATGTGGAACTACAGACACTATGAGGGGGAACTCAACGTCCATTCCCCCTATGATCTCATGACGTGAAATGTAAATACTCACTTTGGGGAAGCCCTCGACATCTATTCCCTCCATGGTCAACTACACCAGGTGCGCATAGCCCTATGTACGTCAATCATGCACAATGATATATATGGTAGCCAATGTAAACATCAAGAAATACTTGGCTAACAGTCAAAAACATATCACATCATGTCAGATAAAATTACACCATCCTAACAACACAAGTCATGGGAAACTAGATGCCTAACAAACATGGCTAGACCAAACGGTCAAATCAAAACAAACATGGGCAACACATCCATAGCATGGAAAACAACCCTAATCACAAACAAACCACCTATACTCGGGCACACAAGGCCTAGTATGCATCACAAAAAATAGTAAAGAAGCCCCATTCCATGCTCAATATCATCCAACTAGAAACCACCTCTGGTAACCACTATTTCTTTAGCAAACCAATTCAGATAAAAACAAATGAGAGAGGGTGGCCCGAATTCCCAAACCAATACTTCATCTATAGCCCCATGGGATTACCATTTTGGAACGAGATCTCGGTGACAACCAATCACCATCTCTACCCAAACCCGACGTAATACCTCAGGGTCAGTCAAATAACGGGCACCCGCTGGTTCCCTCAAGTCAAACACTGATGATGCATCATACTCGGGATCCTCTAGGTAAACATGAGCGAGGGCATCCTACATGGTAACCTTAGCGAAGAATAAGGGAGGAATCATATATGGGATCCTAAAATGAAAGAAAATATAGGAATTCCATAACATGGTTCTTCTCAAAGGAAAAACAAGAGATCGATCCTACAATGGACTCCTTAGGTTAGCTCACAAGTAAAGGCATCCCTCAGAGGATCCTTGAAGTGCCTAGTCTCACAGCCTCATAGGCCCAAAGGGAATGTCTCAAAAGGAATACATCCTCTAAATCATATTTTATGGGATATAGATCATAGCTCATATTCCATTAATGGTCACATCTATGTGGGTCTGAACACCCAACCTATCACCCATTCCAAGTCTCAATCTAAGGTGACAAAAGAACTTGATAGCTGGAGGTAGAACCTCTCCATTTAGATAGAAACCCTAATAAATCATTTATATGACCTCTAAATGTAAAATATATTTAACCATTGTGATCTACGTGGAATCATAAATGTCCCAACCTTATGGATGAAACCGCAGAAGCATCGGTTGATTTCACGGCTCATGGTTTCCCTTTTCTGAATTAGTGCATCAAGAGCTTCGAATTGGCACCCATGTTACCTACCAACTCTCTCTCTTTCGCAATCTACAAATCCTCCCAAAAGACATGGACAGGGAGGATCACACATTGATAATTCACAATTAGAAGGAGGAAAGAAGTGAAAATAATGAAAATGATATAAGAAAAGAAAATATATAAAAAGGGGCTCGGGCCGACCCCGATGCCCAACATGAGTCTATGCCTTCCCTAGGCTAAACTCCCCATTATGGAATGATTAAAATATATATAATCTCGATAAAAAACCCCATTTAATATTTATTTCCATTAGAACCAATGCGAATAATTAATTTTTTTAGTTAATAATATTAAATATTAAATATCCTGCTAAAATTCGAAGAGCTCATATTTTCACCAACCTCTTATCCTAGGGTGAAAATCCTTTTTAGGGACCAACGAAGTGGTCAAAAAATTTATCAGAGGTCAAATTTTGTTGATAAATGACCATTTTACCCCTCACATGCATCCAACATAAAAAATATATTTTTTTACTCGAAATTGTAGTTCGAAAAAACATGGTTTCTTACAAACTCCCCACCATAAACCCTCTCATCCCTGAGAATCCCATAATAAGGACCAACAACCATGATTCAAACTCTACCATCTATATAACCAAGCTCTCTAGATTATCTAATGACCAGTCATATAGCATTAAAAACATCCTTCTACATAGAAGTCATCTAACTACGATTGTTCTAGTACTCCCCACCATCGGAATACTCATGGTGTCTTCTTAAAAGAAACTATGAGCACAAAAGACCGCTAAAAAACAACATAGATTTACCTAAACTAAGAAATATATCCTCAAAATAGAAATGGTGCACTCTGCACCATATCGATTTCCTTATACTTCTCTGAGATCACAACCAGATGAGGTTGCATCCTCAACTTGGTTGAACATTTAGAAAGGAAAAGGAGCTCAGTGTATGGTAGAAGCTCTCTCATCATTCTCATGATGAATGAAGATGGAGAATGATCGTCTATTATCGGATTACTCTAAGATTTCACCAAAGGAATATCTAGTTCCCTCCAAGACATGCTTACAATCCTGTCAAAACCTAACAAAAATTCAGCCATGGGTCAATACTATTATGGTACTCAACATTTCCCAATGTCACCTATACCAGATAGGGATATTTCAACACAATTTCCAAGGTCCAAACCCACAGAATGTCTTAAAAAATTGTCCCATGGCTCATACTCGGCCACTCACCAATTTAGAATCAATAAAATTTAGGTGTAGTAGTAAAAACACTGGTCAACTAGGCTAGGCACCCGAACAGTCCTACCCGTCAAAGCTAGTCTTTTAAAAAAAGAACCTTCGGTTCCTCCATCTGAAACTGATGTCATGAACATGACTTTTAAAAAAACATAAGCACATACCATTACTCTATCCCAAAATGAGCATAAAATCAAACGCAATACCCAAAAAGGAATTAGAAAAATATTGCTAGCATTTCAAGAAGTTTGTCCTAGAACAGAATAGACATCGACCTACAAGGGTCGGAGTCAAAACGAAGGGTCTCTATGTATTCTTACTAGCCCTATAGAAAACACCTCAAAACATGGTGAAAAGGTCTAACCACCTAGGCCAAATGATCCTAAACCTCTCAAAATATGTTAAATATCACAATGACCAATGAGGGTCAATGAAATAAAATTTGGTCTACGACAGCCCTGATCCTCTCTAAGAATCCTCATAAAGAATTGATCCCTCAAGGTCACAACAAAAGAAAAAGTGAAAAGATGAAGTGACACTCATCAAGAATCGGTATACGAAAATACCCTAAGTAGGTATAGTTCACAAGAAAATCCTTGGTATCTATTAGAATCGTACTCATAAATCCCACAAGTTAACCACATACCTGAGAAACAACCCCAAATAAGGGGTTAAACAAAAAGGCATCACGTGGAATATCGACCAACTAGGGTCACTGCACAACCTGTGCACGGGGACTGATTAATCATCCTCACACCAACGCCTCAAAGTAGATCTTAATAACTAGGTAAACAAACCAAAAGGTCACCGTTTTTAGTAAAAACACAAACAAGAAGGCATATATGGTGTGTATCCTACATGCCTAGTATGATGCATAAGACGCCTCATGACGTTGCCATCCAAGAGTCAAAATCCATCCATGGAATCTTAAAATGTTCAAGAGCTTGAGATCCATAGTAAATCAAAACACCGCACCACATGTGCATTTCTCAAGGTGAAAAAAATTACAACATCATGAAATCAGAACAACAATCCCAAACCCTACCAACTAGAACATCATATTGAAACAAGTTTTCTCAACAAACCAATCCGATATCCATCATAGGTTCTGACACATTTTTAATAATCTTGTCTACAGTATCAAGAATAGTACAGAATAAGAAATGAAAACTCTTTTGATTCCACTTCATAACATCCCAACCCGGATGCCACTAAACCCGTTCATCGAGCCAGTTCACCACAAAGCCTGAAGTGCGCCTCCTCGTACTCCAGAGGCTGCCGACTGGAAGAGAGTGCCTAATGTGTGACAGTGGTGAGACTATTCCCTCATACCAGAGTAATAAAACAACATAAATAAATAAGTATCATACATAGTGAAAATTAAACAGAGTGCAGAAGTAATAAACAACTGAACTAGATCATGTTGTAATAGTAAAATGTTGTAAAATCCCGAACGACTATGCATTACAATACAACACAAGTCACCGATAGTGTCGACTATACAGATACTTGTACCAAAGAAACTAAAAGTAAATGTGTTGTGCTATACTACTAATGCTGAGCCAATGCACATACCTGATCTTCAAACAATGTCGAACTATAGTAGCCCGATCAGTAGAACCACTCGATCATCTCTGCACGATCATGCAACACTGGGCCTCATCCCTATCCACATTGCAACTCATGCACAACTTTAAAATAAGACATAATGTCTACACGTACACAGATGTGCAGGTGTAGGGGAGACAGATAATATTAGTAGGGCACCCTTAAAAGCAACCTATAATTGTGATTCTAAACGTGTATGCAACAACAATGTGCTCAGCCTAGCTAGAACACAACAAAACGAAGTAAACTAAACGTGGAACCAACATCGAACTCAGGGTATGTAATCCCTCTGAATTGGGAACGTTACAACATGGATGTCAATATCTATATACATACACATGTATAGTCCCATACCTATACACATATACATAAATATGAATATTTATGATTATGTGAATAAAATAACATGAAACCACACCACCAGTCGATCCATGCAACCATAAGCCTGATCTCCTAGACATCATATGCAAGGGAATTGATCTACACATCATTCCACTCAAGAACTGTATAATTAACTCGATCTATTGTTCTGTAATCCCATTGACACGTACCTTATTTATCCAATGCCAAAATTATATCTCTAAGAATGCTATTCCAAAACAAGAAACTATCTAGCAAGTAATCAAAGCCATTATCTGCTAGTTCTACCAATAAAACCTTAGAAACACTTTGTGAAGTCATCACACTCTATCCCCTCTGGTCCAGCTTCATCAAAGAATCTCTGAGTATGAACTCACCATCAATTCACCATTTAGTCTAGTACCGGTAACTATAGACACTCTAAATAAGTACTCAACATCCAATACCACATGTGGTCTTGCAACGTGGAACTACAGACACTATGTGGTAGCACTCAACGTCTACCCCCCTATGGTCTCACAATATAAAATTTAAGCAGACACTATAGGTAAACCTTCAACGTCCATTCCCCCTATGGTCTACTACACTGGGTTACCACAGCATTGTGTAAGTCAATCAGGCTCAACTATATATATGGCAGCCAAAGTAAACCTCAGGGACTACATGGCTAACATTCTACCGCATATCACAACATTTCAGATGAAATCACTCCGTCTTAACAACACAAGGCATGGGAAACAAGAATCCTAACAAGCAAGGATAGAACAAACAGTCAAATCAAAACAAACATGGGAAACTGATCCATAGACAAGAAAATAACCCTATTCACAAACAAACCACCTCTAATCAGGGACATAAGATATAGTAGGCATCCCAAAAATCCAAAAAGATGCTTATGTCAAGCTCAACAACCACAAACTAGGAAGAACATCTGGTAACCACTATTGCATCCGCAAACCAAGTCAGATATAATACAACAACTGAGGGTGGCCTGAACGCCCATCCCAAAACTACATCCATATCCCCATGGGATTACCAGTCTGCCACGAGTTCTAGGAAAAACCCAAACAGTATCTCTACCCAAAACTGACATAATGACTTAGGGTTTGTCATACAATGGCCCCCTTCAAGGTCCCTCATGTCAAACAATGTGGAGGAATAATACTTAGGATCTTCTAGGTAAACAAGATTATAGTCATCCTACACGGGCTCCTTAGGGATGTGTAAGAGATGAATCCTACATGAGATCCTCAAATGAAGGAAAATATATACATTCCATTATATGGGTACTCTCAATGGAAAAACAGGAGAGAGATCCCGCAAGGGACTCCCTATGTCAGCACACGAGTAAAGGCATCCATCAGGGGATCCTTGGAAGTGCCATGTCTAACGACCTCATATGCCAGAAGGGAACATCTTCAAATGGAAAAATCCTCTAAAGAGTCGGTTTTGGGATATATTTCAAAGATAATATCTGATTAATGGTCTCAAATAAATTACTCTGAACACCCAACCTATCACCCATGCCAAGTCTCACTCTCTGGTGACAAAAGAACTCGATAACCGAAGGAAGAACCACTCTATTTAGATATAAACCTAAAAAATCATTTATATGACCTATAAATGTAAAAAGGATTCAACCATTGTGATATAAATGGAAAAATACTCTCATTAGAGTACTTACACACCCAATTTTGACATCCAGGGCTCAAGATATCCCAAAACTACTAAGATGAAGTAGCATATGGCCAGAACACATGGCCAGACACATGGGGTCTGCCTGTGTAAAAGTACACAACATGTAATTTACTATAAATACTATTTACTATTCCCAAAATGACATACCATGTGTTTTTTCACCTGAACACATGCCCATGTTCCACTATATGGCGTGTACATATAGTACACGACGTGTACTCCTTAAAAACAACTATTCCGTGTCCTTTTTGCACAAGGCGGGACACCCGACCACCACAACACAACGTGTTCCCCATGTAAATGGACTGTACCTTGGAAAAATTCATCTTCACCAAAATAGAAGAACACAAGTCATGTTCCCCTATAACACACGCTGTGTATTCTGGGTTTTCCGACGAGAAATCCCACAAAACACCCAAAACACCCGTTTTCACTCTCGAAAAATAGATCTGCCCTTAAGGGGAATCAAGCCAGAAATATAAGAATTCAAAAACATAAAACAAAAAGTTTAATGGGGATATATAGTGATATCATAAACACCAGTAGCTTCGGGAATAAGCCACTGAATCTTGGGATGATTTCATGGCTCATGGCTGCCCTTCATTAAATCATCGCATTGAGAGCTTCGAATCTTTACCCCTCTTACCTCACAACTCTTTCTCTTTCTCAAAATCCATATCCTCCCAAAATACAAGACCAAGGAGGATAACACATGGATCGAGTGAAATAAAGAGGAAAAAGGAATAGAAAAGAAAGAGAAAGAAAGAAGAAAAGAAAAGAAAGAGAAAGGGACTCGGGCCAGCTCTGACGCCTAACATGAGTTTATGACATCCCTAGGATAAAAAACCCATTCTGGAAATAACAGAGAAGAAAAAAACTCAATCCAAAACACCATTTAAAAGTTATTTCCAAATGAACTTACGCGGATAATCTAATATTTAATTCAATAATATTAAAAATTAAATATTTTTCTAAAACACGAATAGCTCATATTTCCCCCAAACACCAATCTTTGGGTAATCAACCTATTTCGGGACCAACATAGTAGTCCAAAAAATTAATTGAGATCAACTATTGTGGTAAAATGACCATTTTACCCTTCAAAAACATCCATCATCAAAAAATAAAATTTGTTCTCAAAATAATAGTCATAAAAGACCCAAGTTCATACAATAAGTATAAATAATTACATAAATAGTTGATGATAATATTTTGGATTTATTTTTGGTAAGTTTCGATCTCTATGAACCAATTTTGTATTATAAATTAGTATCAGGTTAGATAACTAATTCCATAACATTACATATGATATAATATAAATATTATAATTTTATTACAACAAAAATATTGTTTTGTGACCATCCTTAATGATGATATTATAAATTTAAAACATAATCTTCCTTGAATGAAATAAATTAACTCATATTTAATGTAATTTTCTTATTTAGTACAATAGGAGGGGAAAATGAGATGAGGAAGAACTATTCCATTATAAAAATATTATGATAGAATATTTACGGTACAAGAGTTATCGTGCCATTTGGATTATTTAATGTGAGGATAGAATAAGAAAAGAAAGAAACTTGAAAAAATTAAATGAAATGAAATAGGGGTTTACATCTTTAGTCCTTATTTTTTAGATCCTTCACAGGGGATTTGTTTTAGTCTTTTAATGAGACCAAAAGATCATGGATGTGGGGGGTGTAGGGGATATTTGAGTAGAATATAGAAAAGGAACATGTCTTGAGATGTGTGGGGTGAAGAGGTGGTGAGGGTTGCATTTATAGTGGAGGATAGGGGTGTTTTATTATTGTTGAATTCATTAGTTTATTATTTTTTATAGGACAAGCATCAATGTATATTCTTAATAAAAAATATTTTAATAATATCAGTTGAATTCTAATGAATGGTTCTTATGTCATCCATTACTCATTTAATATTGTATTTAACTTATAATATATATATATATTATAAATTACAATATTAGACTAATCACCAAAAATTCTAGTATTTCAAAAAAATAAAAATAATTCACAAATACATTTATTGAGGTGTATAATTCAAAAATGAAATAAATTTAATGAAAATAATATTCTATTTATGAGAATTATAATTTTTAATTCGATGCATAATTTACCTGAATATATATATTTTTAAATTATACCTCGTTTTATATCACTTTGAAAAACTAACTAAGGTCTCATAAAATTATCTTATAATAATAAAATAAAGTATATATTTATGAATTATTTTTTAAAAAATGAACATTATTTATATTATTAAATTAATCATAAAATTGTAAATAAATTTTTATGATGTACAAAAATAGAATCACCTAATTAATAATGATTAAAATATTTATTTACTTATAATATGAATAATTAAATAATATTTTCACTTATAAGGGTCCTAAATTTTATTCATCTATTCATTGGTGAGTTTATAATTCAATTTTCTATTTTACTATTTATAAGAGTTATGCAACTATTCCCAATATCATGTTACTATTCCTTTTGTATATTTCTTTAACTTATATAAATTCATTCAATTTCATTAATTATTCATTTATATAGTTAGTATTTGGTTCTGAGTGTGATATTATGTGACATACATATAAGAATAGAATTCTTTTAATAAAACATCAGGTCGCTACATTCTTTCCCCTTATGTAAATATTCCCTCGAAATATTGTTTTTACATTATTATTTGAAAATAAGTGTGGTTACTATTACTTAATTGCTTCCTCCAATTCCCATGTTTCCTCTTTGAACTTGTGGTTCCACTAAAGAACTTTGACTAGGTGAATAGTCTTATGGTGTAGAGATTTTTTTACATGATCTAATATTATCACAGGTGTCTCCCCGTAAGAATGATCAGTGTCCAACTATACCACCTCTAATGTCTGTACATGTGAAGGATCTTCTATGTACTTCCATAAGAAGGGTACATGGTATATATCATGTACTTTAGACATGTTTGATGGAAGGTCTAGTTGAATGGCCACACCGCTGACATGATCAAGGAGCTTTAAGGGTCTGATGTACCAAGGACGTGTCATTATTTTCTTCAAAAAGCTCATGAACTTATTGTATAGAGGTATTCAGAGATATATCATTTCTTCATCATTAAACTCAATGTCTCGTCGATGATTTTATGAATATATATATTTTTTATATCGGGATACCTTGATGTGTTGATGAGTGGTTTTCACCATCTCCACCATTTTTTAGACCATTTTAGCACCTAGCATCTTATGATCATGAACTTCATCCTAGAATTTTGGTGTTCTACACCATTTACCATTAATTGATTCATATGGATCTATTATGATGGTGGAGTGAAAAATATTGATGTTGGATAAATCAATGAATTGAAAATGATCATCCCATCCTCTTTTAAATTCTATAGAACATGCTATAAACATGTCATCCAATTTTATAATAGTTTTCATAGATTTTCCTTTAGTTTTATGATGATTGGACTTAATAATGTTCAGCTCTATTCATAGAGTATGATGGATATTTTCCAAGAACATCTAGGTGACTCATTGATCTTTATTGGATATAATTGATAGTGTTACTCAATGTAGCCTTACCACCTCTTTGATATATATCTTTTCAATTTGATCTAATGAGAATTCCTATAAAATTTTGATAAAATGGCTTATATTTTTAATAAGATTCATAATAACCCATATAATATTGTTTCCGATGGATTTATATGGATGTACAGTGACAATGAACATTGCAATATTTTCTGATTTTCATGATTGTATGGGTAATGGTTGCATCACCCCATTAGACTTTTTGCTTTCAACCTTCACTTTAATGACTTACTAGGCACTTTGATGTATATTCATGATCTCATTCTTCATATTTTCTCAACAATAGTTCTCCCTGAGGTCCCAACACATCTTTTTTAGTCCTTGGGTAAATAGGGAAGGATTATCTATGTGCATCAAACTAAAGATCCATTTTTATCTCTATATCGGATGATACACATTGTCATGACCCAAATATTATGACCCCATATTTAATAATATTTAACTCATAGGATTTCCAATTTCTGATATCATCCACCCTTTTTTGAATTTACACATCATTTCAATGAGAAACATTTATTTTTTCCATGAGGGATAGTTATGGATTAATTTGAGAACAGATTGATGGTGTTCCAACCTTAATGATTCCCTTGACCATCCATTGGAACTCTATGAATATAGGATCCTTATCTATTGTCATCTTCAATAGTTATAGAGGATCATTTCTACTTATATCATTAGATACCTTATTTTAATCATTAGGAATGTACTGTATTGAGAAGTCCTGATCTTTGATGAGGTCTAACTATAATCATTGGCGCATTTTAAACTCCTTTTGTATGAATATATTTTTGTGACTCTTGTTATCATTATATATATCTTACAATTCTACACATAGAGAAACTTCCTTCACATTTTCAACGCATAGATTATATATTCCAACTCCAGATCATGCATGGGATAGTTTTTTTCATGGTTTTTGAATAATCATGGGGAATAAGATATCAATTTATTGCTTTTAGATAAAACACACTAAGGCCTTTTGAAGTATTGTTGTATCCCAAATTGAGTTTCCAACTTGTTGGTATAGTGATCATTGGTGCAAGGATATGCCTCTTTTTCCACTCCATGACGTAGTATTCATAGTCACTAGTCCAATCAAACAATTCTCGCTTCCACGTCAATTTGGTTAGTGGGTTGGAAAATATTTTGAAGTTCTTCACAAATCGTCGATAATACCCAGCTCTACTATAGAATATAAGGATCCTTGTTATAATTTTATCATGGGCCACTCTATAATTTCATGTTCCTAGATGGGTCCAAGAATAACACTTTTATATGGATGACAAGCCCCATCAATGAAAATTCCTCCATCCAGAACACACATTTACTATATTTGGAACTGAAAAACATTTCCATGTAATTCACTTAATGCTACCGAAGTTTATATTGGTGGGCAGTTCATTTCTAATGATTCTATTTAACTGGTCGTTGAGCCCGAATAGAGTTGCATATCATAATTTATGGACATTCAATGTCTGGTGGCTGGAAATGGCCATCTAGGACGGTTTTAGGGAAAGTATAGGTTTGTGCGTAGAAAAGGAATATTGCGTGCAAAAATGGAACCTTTCATAAAAAATGAAATATTTCACACAAAAATAGTATCTATAAATGGGGATATTGTGAAAAATAAAAGGAATTGTTTACACAACCCATCGTGTAAGCCTATTACATGCCAAATGTGACGTCAATTGCCCCTTTGCGTGCACACCAGCCACACTTCCAGAAGAAAACCACTTGTGCACATGGAATTTTATGTTCATAACATCCCTAGGGTTCTTCTGTAAATAAAATCACACCCCTTCTTCTCGGAAGTCCTCCGGTGGTCGGTCTCCGCTCTAAAGTGCATAAATCCGTATTTTCCGAGCCTTTGCGAAAACCCCCCTTATTGCGTGAAATACATCCCTTTTGCGTGTAAATGTGCCAATGTGCCCATTTTTTGTGCATAAAGCATAAATTTTTCACCCAATAGTGCCAAAGTAAAGAATTCTATGCACACTAGTGCTGCACCTATTGAATTGTGTGTACACCTCCCATATTGTGTGAAATCCTTACCTATTGTGAGCCAACCTTCCCTATTACATGAAATCCTTATGTAATGCATGAAATCGTGCTGTATTGCATGAAAAACGTCAATATTATGCTCCAACCATCCCTATTCCTCGCAGCCTATCCTACGCATGGCGTATCTCATGCACCAAAATTTTCCATTTCACCCTTATGTGTATCTACCTACCACTTATGGAATGCCATGATTTGAGATACTCCTCCACACACCATGAAACACATTGAGTCAACATATTCCTCTTGGTTCATTTCTCATGTCATGTGTTGAGATTATAATCCTCAATTCCCAGAGTACCTTGAGTCGAACCATTCTTCAAGAAACTCATTCAAACCCCATCACCTGAATATTATACCAGGTTGAACCAGAGAGGGATGCCCTTGCGTTAGTCCTAACACCAACCATTGCAGGTGCCTTATACCTAATAGTCCAATCTATATGACTTCACACTTTATTACACCATATGATCCAAACATAGGATGCCTCATTCTCCAAACAAGAGATGTCTTATACATGAAGCATAAGATGCCAATAGACCTCGTGAAATGACTATAAACTGTAGTTTTCGTTATTATTCAATAGTAGAATTCCTCTTGTTTTAAATAAGTGATTCTTTATGGGCTAAGAATAATATCCCTCATTCCATGATTACTATGGCATAATTTTAATAGCGTTGGAATCCATTCGAACATTCCATCACTCCACATCATGTTTTTTTCTGTCATTCGGATCATCATCCTCTTTCATGTCTGAAGGGACCCCCTAATGGCATGGTCCCATGCCTCCTCGTCTCACCTACCTTTCTGGGCCAATGCCTCGGATGACATTGGACGACACTTCGAGTTAGTTCATTTGTTTCAACCATTGTCAATAGTCGAGCCTCATATTTTTGTCCCCATTTCATGATAAAGTGATATTGATGCTCTGTTTCGAACACAGTCAACCATTATCATCCACTGTCATGCCACCCTCACCGCGTTCCGAATGTCAAGCATGTGATTCAAACAATTCATCTCCCTTTGAGTGGACTGATTCCTACCCCCTTGGTATTATCCCACTTGTTCACTTTCACATATATTTAATCTCTAATTATATACCTAAACCCACCAGCTAGTTGGGATACCCTCATGTCCATACATGAGGAAGACCTCTGAGCAGCTTCCATGCATAAGCCTCGTCCATAATTTCCACTCCTTAGTGGCACCCAAGCATGATAATGGTTATTTCTTCTTCGCATAGCCATGCTAACATGGACCCCTCATTGGTTCACTCCACAATACACCCTCACCCTGGAATTACTAGTGCCTTCCATTCACCAAGTGTAAAAGTGTGCGAGTTATGTAAGTCCTAGGGGTGTGGGGAGAACTCGCCTCGTCCGAGCTGTAGGATGTTAAACAGCCTAGCACCATCGTCCTCATCACATGATGTTACATTGCGGCCCCGCCCCAAGCCTCATACATGGGGTTCCCCATCAAAGACATTATCTATACCCACAGGTCTCCACGATAGTGAGATCATCCTGTAATGAGATCCTATTTGTTGGAGCGGTGTCTGTCCGCAGGTTAAGGGAAACCACCCTAGTGAATGACCCTAGCATTTCTTGTAGGAGGCATCATCCTAACTACTCCTATACTCTTCCAAGCTAAAGATCAGAGAGGGGGGATGGGCACCAGGGCCTTCTTCTCTTCTATTCCAAATCCCTCTCCCTTTGATATTGTCACCAATGGGCCTCCATCCTTGAGTAAGTAACAATATTCACCTCTTTGGGCCGCTAACCATGCATAAGCCCCTGTTTCTTTTTTAGGATGATAACAATGTGTAAGCTGCATTCCACTTCCCAAGGACGCACAAATCATGACATGATCCTCAAGTGTTTGCTACCTATTTTTTCTCACATAGTGAATTAATCACGTGTGAATATAATATGAATCAACCATGACATCCTCTTAGGGAATCCTAGAGTGTATGCCCCAAACCCCACCAAACTACAGGGAATTCGATCATTTCCAAGGCAAGGTACATAAGAAACCACAATGAGGTTCAATCCCACAATCCATTTTTCATGAACATATTCATGTCAGTTCACCAACCTGTCCCAAACTATGAGGACTTTGAACCTTGCCATGGAATGGTACATAGGAAAACTCCTTGAGGTTTAATCCCAACTCCCATCGGTTCCGACCACTTCATGTCAGTTCACCACATCCTACATAATGTGAAATAGTAAAACCTGATTAGCAATAAGTAGTTGTACCCAAATAATTGGTAAGACTTTGTGTCACCCAAATAGCGGTAGGCTGTCGTGATTCCCAATCAGAAGCAAGCCATTGTGTTTCCCAATCAGCAGTAAGCTGTTGTGTTCTCCAACCAGCGGTAGTACCATTTATTGGGACCCACCTCTATGGTATGTCCTAGTAGTGTTAGACCAGTAAGGGATTGTAACCACATGTAAGACCCTACACATTTTCAGTTCTTTTTCCTATATTCACAACCCAATTCAAGCCCTTTACCCATGTCTAACCCTCGTATTTCTCTCATGCCTAAGTGTTTTGGGAAATATCATGCACCAACCTAAAGGTTCCATTTCCTCTGGTTTCGATCCATGCATCCAATCTCACATGCCACATCCTTAGGTATCCCATCGCTCCACCGAACTATGCAGACATTGATTCCTTTCCACAGGGATACATTGGAAGCCTCTTTGAGACTCAAGCCCAACATCATCAACATTCTCATTATGATTCAATTTAATTCACCATCCCCACCCACTTCAGTAAACCATCCATCACCCATCTTGATTCATACCCAAGCCACCACATCACTGTGAGATCATGTCACCCATCCTCTTAGTTCTTCTTGCAGCAATCGGGTAACTAATCACATTTTTGTCTCTACATCAGTATACCCTCTAGGGATTACACCCATATGATCCACTCCAGTCGAT
This sequence comes from Viscum album, assembly GCA_963277665.1. NCBI lineage: Eukaryota > Viridiplantae > Streptophyta > Magnoliopsida > Santalales > Viscaceae > Viscum > Viscum album. Next base: position 1,851,393,281 of record OY728150.1, read on the forward strand.
GTTTTTGATCAGTATTATCTTTCTCTACTAGATGTTAAACTTATGACATACCCTGTGTTAAACATGTTAAGCTGAGGGAAAATATAGAGACGTGCATATGGAAGAAAGTTTCCTCCATTTGATGTTGTAATAATCGGGCTTCCACACCCTTGAGAAGCCCTATAATAAGGGGAAGAAACCTAGACGCACTAGTATTCCAGCATCTACACAGGCCAGTAATGTCCAATGTGACTACTCCCTTGACCAAAGGTTTTTCCCCTACTAGACCCCTAGAATATCCTGATAGAAGTAGTGTAATTAATAGTCATCCATGAAGATATGGAACTAGGAAAAGTTTCACGAACAACGTCTTAATCTATAAGGGAGACCCGTAGTATGCGGAAATTTCTAAGGAAGAATCCACATAATGAAGAACCAACATCCAATCATCCAGTTTTGATCAAGGAGAAAACATCCCCGAATAAGCAACGGATACCGCCCACCTTTGGAATGTGGTAATGCGTGGAAACAGTTTGCACGTCCTCTTCAACCTCAAACAGGCAGATGCACGTGTCCCTTTGAAAGTAGAGGAAAGAACTATAATTATAATAAATATCCTCCCATCACAAGTAATTTAGTAAAATATTCAAACTCTCATCATGTTCCTCCTTTCTCATGGAACATATCAGAATATCCGATATAAAGGCTACCAATTTTTTTTGAGATAATCTTTATATACCTTATTCATTAAATCCAACAAAACATCTCAAGGATTTGTGAGTCTAAAGGGAATCCATATGAAATCATAGTGTTCACACCTCATTTGAGAGGCTGTATTTGTAATATATTCTTTCATTACATATAATTTTAGATAGCATGAACAAAGTTCCACCATTGAGAAATAACTTACACCACATAGCAGATCAAAAAAGTCTTTTATCTGAAGCTAGGGATACTTTTTCAGTATCATGATATTAATGGTATTATAATAATGAATTGATCAGATAATTTATCCATCCTCCTTCTTAATGAAGAGGATTGTTAGACCCCATGGTGAATCACTCAGGTGCATAAAACCCTTCTCTAGATTATCCAAAAACTGATTATTCATCATTTCTATGTCTATGGTGAACATTATATAATTTTTCTATGATATAGATATATATCTAGGAATAAGTTTAATTTATAATTAAACCTCTCAGTCCAGAGGAAGGCCATGAAACTCTTTAAGGAAGTCATCAGTTTTGTCACATACAATTGAAAGTGTATTGGCATGATTCTCTCATTTGTCACAATCATTTGAGAAATATATTCTTTCTCAAAAGGAAAAAAATATCCATAACAAATACAATGATTCTAGGGGCTATTTATCTTCCACCTTACACTTTTTTAGATTAGAGGATTCCCTAGGATGTGAATATTGGGCTCCCTTTCCTGACAGTTGATGTGTGCTCTATATAAATATAGTCAATCCATTCATAGAATAGTATCAAACACTACCAAAGGGAGTATGACAAAAAACATTTGGGAGGTTTAGTCCAAAAACATTTAAAAGGTAGTAGTTATAAACATTGAATGCAATAATTTTCTCATTTTTTGTACTCATAGTCTACTCAACCTCTATATTTTGATGTGGTTATTAAATAGTTGTAAAAAACTGTGAGGAATTGAATAATTCTTATACACAGAATTAAATAGTAAGTTCTCTATTTTTTAATTAATAACCAGTTTACCTATCACCATATAATTATTTGGCTTCACCTTAGTAGTATTGATATCATAATCCATGATATATTTCAATGGAGGTTGTTTTTTATTGTGCATGAATACCCTGGGCTTATGGGGTTGGTTTGAAAAAGGACCATGTTCCTTGAAGTAGAAACACTGCACTATTGGATGAGAATTGAGTTGAACCATTATTTGTTCTTCCTCAATATTGGGATTCTTCATATACCATCAACATTTATTTTATATACTCTCTTATTTTCCACATTTGAAGCATATCTTGGTTCCATATAAGTGTTTTATGGGATGCTTCTTTCCACACATTTGACACATGGGATGTAGGTAATTTAATCGATCATGGGTTTATCACCCATAATGAACATCATTTCCCCCTTTAATCATTGATCCCATGAGACCATTGATAGTGTATGATATCTATTTCAAAATTTAGGGCACAAAAAAATCTCCTCATAAGGTTTTGAAGTCTTGAATCACCAATTATTTTCATAGAATTAGTTGTAATCCACCAAAGAAGTGATATTCCTTTCTATCAATGTTCATTACAAATCCATAGGCCTATCTTACAACACATTTGAATTTTTCATCAAAAACCCCAATACACTCATCTTCCTTAAGATTCAGTCTAAGGAAATCCCATTCCATCTACAGTTATATGGTTCGGGGAAAATAATCATTGACAAATATTATCTTAAAATTTTCCCATTCCATGGAATCAATTTCCTCCATGGAAATTATGTTCTTGATCAGTGTCAACCACTATTATGCTTCCCTATAAAAAAATATAATCTTCCAGCAGAACATTCAATTCTTATAGTCCCAAGAAAAAATGTAATATATTTTCAATGAATCTAATACACTGTTTTATGAGGGGGTAGATGATCCACTAAACCTTGGAGTCCATTTCCACATGAAGTGTTCTATGAAAACAGACTCGTTCTATAGAGAATGTGGGATTTACACATGATTAAAGTTATTATTTATAACTTGAACAATCTGATCATGTAAAATAATATTTTTTTGACCACCCATTATTATAATATTTGGTATTTCATTAAGTAAATCATCACATTCAATATCACATTTATGGTTGGAAGATTTTCTTCTATGTACCTCTATTAGCTAATAAAAAGATTGTGAAACTAGGGGTCTTTAATAAAAAACTAATCTGCATAATGATAAGAAGATTTGTTCATAATGTAATAATATTGTAAAGTAAAACTATATTATATCATTTGATTCCATAAGATTCAATATAGGATATCTATGATATTATTCCTAAAATATATTCTAACGGAAATTGTTTATTTCATTAATAATGGTTTTTAATTAGATTGTGAATTTACCAAAAAAAAATATTCGACAATATTTTAAAAATATGTGTGAAGTAAGGACCATTTTAATGTACTGTGTAACCATGTGTCTATCCCGAAACACTATGTCAGATATTTCAAACTAATGTATATTTGTTCCAGAACTATGCCCACATTTAGTATCCTGACAAGGATATACATTCTTGATAAACCACATACATACTAATATTTTGGGTTTTTTATCATACATAGTCTTATCCATAGTGTACAGACTAATGTTATGTTGTCATAATATCCAATAAAAACTTTAACTTCATCTACTACAAACTATAGTATCTCACTCCTTTTTCACATATTATTCAATGATTTTAGACATAATTTTACATCATATTAAAATCCATGTATTGCAATGCATTTTTTCTTCGAACACAAGGTATATAAAACTCAAAACATGGGACCAAATATTACATTCATTATTTAATCTTCATGAGGATCCTATGAATTCCATTGAGAGCTTAAATCAGTATAGGATATCATGTAGATAACATGGTAAAAGGAATGATCTAAAATCCCACTATGGGAATAACCTTAGGAAAAAACATAGAATATAGGCTAGAGGGAATGACATGATGAAGTCATGGTATGGAACATGATTAATCATAATTTAGAATAACATATATAACATGGTAGCATATAATCATGCAATCCATCTAATGTGGAAGCATCATATAACCTAGCATTAACATGAGTCATGAGTAACTTCCAGGACTGTATAACATAGTGGATAAGGTCCCATAATGGATTTAGGTTCACAAATTTCCCCACCATGAAATTGGTATCATAATCATGTCATAAAGCGTAACAAATAAGAATATCATAAATGTGTCCAGGAAAGAAACGAGTAAATACATGAATGAAAATTCATAAGGGAAAATAAAAATAGATCATTATATGTGATATAAAAAATATGTGGATACATGTAAAAATAGTGTTTAAGAGACTTTAGAAATTTCACATTTTAATGCGTTTTAAGTGAAATATTAATTTTTTTTAAAATGGTAAAGGAAAAATCATTTGTATGAAACCAGAAATGATCCATGATTGGGTTTCATGAAAAAAAGAGCGATTTTATAAATATAATAATGGATTAGTATATAATATATAGAGCACATGATAATGGGTTAGAATTCGAGAAGTTCCCTTAAATCTGACATACTTATAAGGATGCGTTGAGTAAGTGACCTTTTAAAAAAATGAATATCAATTAATAAAAGAAACAACAAATATTGATACATGAATTTGGATCAAATAAACAAATTATACAATATACATAAAAAATTAATACATTTAAATTTTGGTAAAAAGACACAAATTATAACCCAAATGAATAATAGATGTACGTGTAGAATCACTTACCTTGGATATGAAGGTGTTATTCACTTTACCATAATGTCATGGATAATATAATCCAACTCATCAATTAATACTTATTGAAACATTTATACATGAATTTGATTTGTTATTACTTTACAAAGATTATTTATTTCCATTATGATGTGTTAAGAGATTAAATTTCATCGTTTGTGAGAGTTTGTATCCTTGGATTTTATAATACATTTACTTGTATACATGTATGAATGATCAAATAATGTTGGTGGAATTATTCAAAATTGAATGTATTTTTTATTTATGATATTCTAGATGTTAATTTTTTTATATATATCATTTTTTAAGTAATGACTGTGAATTTTTAAATTAATGGTTAATGAAAATCTTTTGTATTTATTTCGGTGGGTTTTTATCATAGTAATTTCATATTGTTTTATAAATTAGTGTCATTTTTGCAAAAATATTCCAAAAAATAGCATAAGATATAATACATATATTATAATTTTTTTCAACCATAAAAAATATTTCATAACCGGCCATGAATATGGAAATGGAAATTTATAATATCATCATCATTGAATGTGGTAAACTTATACATCACATATGTTGATTTTATTTTTATATAAAAGGAGGGGGATAGAGAGATGATGAATATTTATTCCATTTGAATATAAAAATTACAGTATATGTATGGTACTAGAAATAGAGTTACATTTTTACATGGGGAGGTAAGGAGAGAAAAATAAACAGAAGGAACATGAAAAGAAATTAAAAGAAAAAGAAGAAGGGTTAACCTCCAGATTCTTTCTTCTTGAGATCCCCCCTAGGGGATTGGTTTTTGTATTTCCTAAGGAAAAAATGATCATGAAAATGGGGATGGGATTTTGAGGATGTTTTAGTAGATTTTGGTCAAGGATAATGGCTTTAGTTGTGTGAGGTGAAGTTGGGGTGAGAGGTGGTATTTATAGCGGAGGAAAGGACTGTTTTCTCATAATTTAATTCATTATTTTATTATTTTTCTCAAGAAAAAAATAGTGTTGATTCTTGAGATAAATATAGTAATTAGATCATGTGTGGATGAACCAATGATTCTTACAACATCCATGAATCAATTAATAGTGTGTTTAACTTATAATGCTTATAAACAATTTTTTATTATTCACCAAAAAAACATGTATTTCAGAAAAAATCAAAGACATTCACCATAACCATTTTCTCAACATGTAGAATTAAAAAAATGAACTAAATTTTATTAAATGTAAATTATAAATATGAGAAATTTAATTTTTTAATAAAATCAGAATTTACTAAGAAAATCAAATTTTAAAATTATAACAGATTTTATAACACATTGAAAAATTCGCTATGGTCTCATAAAATTATCATGTTATCATAATACATAAAAATATTAATTTATAAAATCATTTTGATAGAATAAATTTTCATTTAAATTAATAAAATAATCAAAAACAATTTATTTAAATATTTATGACTTAAAAAAATACCATAACTTAATAATAATTTTTAAAAACATTATGCACATATACTTTTATATAATTATATCTTATTTTAACATTTATGAAGTATATATTTTATTTTTACTTTAATTGGTGCGGTTACTATTCAATTGTCATATTTAATATTCATAAGGGTCATGTTGTTATTTCAATGGTCATGTAACTCTTTGTTTGGTATTTGTTTATTAACTTGTAGATATTCCTTTTATTTACTTAAATATTAATTTATCAAGATTGTATTGTGTAATAAATATAAAATTGTGTGACATTATAATAATATGGGAATTACATTGTTAAAAGATTGGGTTTTTAACGTTTTCCCCAATACACGGGGCTACATGAACCCATTAAATATCCTATTACTAAGACCTGAAATGTTTCTAGTATCATGAATACCATAACCAAATAGTAATATATAATACACTCCTATAATACCACTTTTTAATGTCACTTCCCAGTTTCCACTAATATGGTTCCCTGATCCAGGTCACCTCATGAACTCAAATGCGCAACCTTGTTCCCCATTGGAATCCAAATAGTATTGTCTGTATAAAGACAACCATAGGGAGATTATAACCATTTATCAGAGTAAATCACCAATAGAATATATATTATGAAATGTAATCACTTATGGAATAAATAATTAGTAATCATTTGGTAAGATCCAAATAGTGACCAAGTAACACATTCTATAAAAAAATAAATAATACATTACATATCATGCTATCACATATGTATAAAATAATAAATACCAAAACCATAAAACATTCTGAAAATGTATTGAGACCCAAGAATGTCTTCAAAACCCATTCTCCAACCCATCATCCCATGTATTTACCAACAACAAGGTTCTTATCCTGATCCTCTACCATAAAACATGTACCATATCCTTAGGTACCGAGGTACCATAGAGGACCAAGAAGGGTGTGAGTACAAAAAAAAGATACAACCAATGATGTCCAAAGAATATAATGTTTTTATAATAGTGTATTAAGATAATAAAATGTTAAATAAACGAATAAATAGAAAGTGAAATACGTTTTTATTTTAATCATTTATTATTATTCCATTTTAGACCATGAACTCTACAAATCAACACTATAGGGTTCTAATATTTATTTAAAAAGGTAATAATGTTTTCATTTTCTTAAACCCAGTGTACAATTATAACCATTTGTGGTAACTATACCACATATAAAAAGGGTTATGAGTTGAAAAAAAATTCTCATCCTTATATCCAATAGGGACCTAGAACAACATGTATGGAAATATCAAAAACTTGGTAATAGTTCAAAAATTATTATGAATGAATCGATGAATTCATATTGGACTTGGAAATACATATTTTACCATCCAAACCATGATATGGTATTTCATGAAAATTCATTTGGTTTTGTGAGCCTCATTTGTTACCAAAAATCATAAGGTGCACCAGGGTTCATAGGGCATCAGCCTGGCCGACCCCAAAAGAGGGAGTGGAGCAATAGTCCAACATCCCAAAACATTATTCTCTATTCATATAACATGGAGAATTTGTTGTTTCATCCAACCAAAATTTCTCACATCATGTCGGACCATCCCCTACAAATCCATTATCAACCATTCCCACCATTACCACATCATTTATTCAATTTCAATATTAATAATCATTTATCAGTTAACATGGTCCAAAACAACTTTTAAAACAAACCGGATTCATAGTAATACCCCAATCCCATTTCAAAATTTCCTAAACACCACATGAAACCTGATAAACCTACTCTTCAACAAGGTTACTTCTTCTTAACATCAAAACAAAGCCATGGACACCCATCCAAATAAATGATTAATGAATCTACCACATAAATTTTCATGTGTAAAACTACACACATAATTAAGTACAAATTTGAAATATAATAATAACCAATTTAAATCACTTTTAGTTAAAAACCACATTTATAAATCCCTACACATTTATAGAACATAATTTTCCATCATTGAATTCAAAACTAGTTCAAAATCTAAAAACACATCTTTTAAACCATTTCAAAATACCCTTACGAATTTATAGAATCTAATATATATTCATTTTGATTATCCAACTGGCTATTTCCTTAAATAATATGTACATTCACAAAAAAATAATTTCAAATATTCCCTATCTAAATATTTACTAATTCATTTTACCATTTTAGAGGGTTTGGAATACCCAAAGGGTTGCTTTAGGTTTAGTCGCACATCATCAACAAACATTATGGAGGTCTATAATGGGTCTCAAGCCTTAATATTTGTTAGAAATTTACTTTTTTCATCCCATTACACAAAACAAAACAAGGGGTAAATTTGACCTACCATGCACACTTGTAAAATAATAATACAATGAGCATAATATTAAGGAACAACTTCATCAAGAACATATAATGTTTGTTTTTTGTTCTAATTTCCTCAAACACAAAGAAAAATAAAACCCTAGGATACATTATAACTTCCGAAGGAGAAAAATAAAAAAAATCTACCATAATATGGTAGGTAATAGTGTTATGGAATTACAGAGAGCATAGATTCATCTAAAAAATCTCTAAATTAATAACCATAAAATCATAAGCACCCATGTTGGAGGAGGAGGATGATGAGTTTTTACACTAGCTATAGGAGGTTGAATAGAGGGAAATTTGGGGTAGAATGAAATAATATTGGGAGGGGAAATGGTAAATATCAAACTATTAAAGAGGATCATAGTTTTCCCATTGGGGTTCTTAAACTTTTCACTAGCCATGTATTTCCATCAGTCCATAATGAAACTAATCCACATGGTATTCTTATCTAACCAAACGGTTTCACCGAACAGTGTGGGGATCATTCATTCTCTATTGTTCAAATGGTTAATTAGATGCATGGTCTCCTAGATCACCATCAAAAGTTTCTATAAATGTGTGAACACCATCTACTAGATTAATGGTTATTGAAAAATATGAATATCAATAGTGCACCATCCGTGATCTTAACAAAGATTTTCCTATTTAACAATTTTAATTTCCCCAAAACCTGGAGAAACCCCCTAGTTGTGTCCTGCTCTCAAAAAACATTCAATAATAATAAAATTTAAACAAGACCATACAATATCTAAGGGTCATGTTCTTATAACTTCCGAATTGATGTTTATAAATATTTCAGAGATGTTTATATAGATGAAAACCATTTTATAAAAAAAATATGAAATATGATTTAAAATTAATTTGAAAAATTCTATTTTTATTTATACATTATTTTAGAATTGACTTTACACAGAAGAGGGGTATTTTATAAAAAAAATTAATAATAATAAATGAAACTTCATTACAAATCATGAACATTGAAATGTGAAAATATTTTTGTTATGTATATTATAATTATGAATATTATTTTCAATAAATTGTAAGAATTGTAGTGTGTGTCTTGTGGAATAACATTAAAATGATTAATTTTTATAATTTTTAATGAATTTATAATTCCAAAAAAATGAAACATTCTAAAAACATTAATCATAGATAAAATTTTACAAAAACCTATTAAAGGAACATGGACGCTGAGATGAAAAATGGACATTACAAATTGAATATTTAATGTATGATTTTCCTTTAATAATTATCTGGAACATATTAAATACCCAATAGTGAATTATGTAAGGAAAACCTGAAAATAATTTAAATTACCATAGGATAGGAAACTATTTCTCGTATAAAATACTTGGACCATATAATTTCATTTTTATGTAATTTAACATAGAAATCCATAAAATGGGTGTTATTGTAACATAAACACCACAACATATCCTCAATTTAATTGAAATGTCTCTCTCCCCCAATTATTAGAAATTTATAATTTTTATATAATCTATTCTTGGACCATATTCATAAATATATTAATATATATTATTACATTAATATTTCCAACTAACCATACATTATCAATTCCTTATTAAAAATAATATTTTTTGAAAAACACACCCATTTTCCATGCATGTTTCAGTTTGATGGTTTTCATTCATACAAAATGGTGTAGGTTAATTTTTCTAAAAAATACATTTAATTACATAAATAATATATATTTTAATTATATAAATATTTATTACCATCTCTATAAGGTTTTAGTGAAAAAATTGTTACATCAATATGTTGATACAATACTCCTAACCTACACATGGGTAGTGTTACCAATTTTAAATAGTTTTAACAAAATAAAGGAAAATTATAATTAACATTTAAAAAATAATAATATTAATGTCATAAATATAGTGAATATTTTTTAAATATATCATTGTTGTAATCCATGTAATATAAAATTGAAATATAAAGATATATTGCTTCTGGGAGATCGTAACACATAGGCACAAATGAGTGACATTACCATTTTCCAACGAGATAGGGAGAGTTAAAAATATAGATTATATATCATATTTAATAAATTATAAATTAATTATTAAAATTTTATTTTTACATGAAGTTGTATTGAATAACCATCCCTGATAGATAGTGTGGAAAAATAAGTCTCCCCTCTTGATAAAAATGATAATTTTTTTGTATAGAAAACTGATGTATTTATTTTATATTAGAAATAAAATGCACATAAAATAGTTGTTACATTAACATTGAATAATTTATTTAGATTTTATATAATTAGTATATCATGTTAGATTGGTCATAGTATATTAGGATGATTTCATGGAAGAAATAAACTTGACGTATTTTCATATATAAATTTTCATCTTCTTGAGGTATCTTTACTGAAAAATATCCCAAAGGCTTCATGTATGTGTATATATTAATGAAACAATACTCATGGACAAACATATTTATCTTTAGAGGGATTTTTTATATATTTAAATTTTTAAATATACCATTTTGTATATAAATGTTAGAATAACATGACCCCAATTATAAGAATGGTGGTAGAAAAATATTTACGTATTTTAAATTTTATTCAACAATATATCAAGATATATTCAACTATATATAAAATGAAATAAATTAATATAATGATGTTAAAGAAAAAATAAAATTAATCAATGATATTTAATAATATCTTTTTTTATCATAAACATTATATTTTATCTTTACACCCAATTTAACAATTTTCACCCTTACCATGGTAATATGACTTTTCCAGGGGGACTATTCATTACAAGTAAAAGATATTTTAAAATTATTACATAAATTTTTTATAATAATTCAAAAAATGGAATATATTTTATTTCAACGTATTCCTATATTCGTGTGTGTTAAATTATAATATCTCCAAATAAAACATTTAAAAATGATTTTTAGAGAAAATGTGTTTCTAATGATAAACACAATTTTTTCTATTTTAATTCCTATAAAATACAAATATATTAATCTTAATATGTTGGATTTAATATATTATATAAATTATGTTTTTTATCATCATTAATCAGTATTGATAATATCAATTTATTATGATAAAAATAATTATTAACTTAAAAAAAGTTTTCTAAAAAATGAACACTTTTATCATTAAATAATTTTATCATTACATAAAACATATTAATTTTAATACATAATGCATTATTGATTTTTTCACAACCAATAAACATATATTTCAATTGTACCATAGTTTATTTTTTAATCAATATTATATATATATAATGCATCAATAAATTTTTCTTTGGATATAAGAAAAAATTATAATTATCATTTAAATTTTATTAGTTAGATATTATGAATTAATCAATATTTATAAATAAATTAATAACTTTATACATATTTTACGTAATTTTTTTACTATTATTAATATATTATAATACAATATACTATTAATAAGATTAATATAATATAATATTATTTTAATACTATATTACTATTTTTCTTTTGAAAATAGGGTTCTGTAAAAAGAAAAATATTGATCTAATTGATTTTATTTAAATAAGAGATATATTTTAAAATATTTTTGTTATAAATTATACACACAGATATGATTTTTTATAATTAATTTTATTATAATAAGATAAAATAATGACACTTCTTCCTCTACACAAAATTTTGTTTATACATTACTACTTAAAATTTATTATTTCTCTGTAAAAGATTGACCAGGTGGGTGGTCTTGTTCTGTAGAACCATATAACTTTAATCTACAACCTCCAAACCATTTTTATTATATAATATTTCATGATACAATTAAAAAATTATTATTTAATCATATATGATAGACCAAATGTATAATTCAACAAAAGAAATACTTGGGATACACACTAAACATGCCAGAGTTTCATTGGAATAAGTGATTAAAAAAGATAACGTCCCAATATGATAAAAAATATTTAATGTCTCTTTACTTTTATTGAATAAAAATATATCACATCTAAATATAATAAAAGTTTTCATTAATTATATTTGACTAAATACATTATCAACATTATTGAAATTCATATCCCAATAACCATGGTTAGTAGATCAATTTTTTTACAGTAAGTTGTCTTAATGTGAATTTTAATTTATCTAAAATCATGTACCATTTCTTCTATTGTACCAATTCCCAATATCATTTTTAATAGCCTTAGTCCATAATGTGGTTGTTCATTACTACTTTCTAAATATAAATTCATAAGAAGACATTAATTTATTCTAGTGAATTCTATTGTCAAAGGAAAATACATTTTGATAATGGTTGTGATCCCATCTTATATTGAAATATATAGATAATATTCAAGATACATAGTCTATAAATTTAATGGACCAATCAAATAGACCATATATTTGAGGATGAAATCCATTTTTTTATTTAACTCCTTATTCAAATCTTGTTAAATACATAACTAGAACATTGGGGAAAGTCTTACATCTCATCAAAATATATTAATTAAGTTACTCCATTAAAACATAAAAAATATTTAATATATATATTAGAAGGAAGAAAAAAAATTTAAATATACCCTAATAGAATTTATAAGAGACTACATTTTATGATAATCATCTTCAACAGAAATTGAATTATGGCCTCCAAAAGTATTGGGGAGTTTGATGATGAATTCCAGTGTTATTTTCCACATATCAATTCTATTATGGTTTTGGGTTGTAATATAAAATTATACATATTTCACTCATACATGAAATTATAGAATAAAATTCAATGAGTTATATATACTATACATTATCGCATTTCATGTTATTCCAAGTGAAATATACTTTAACACTACCAAAAATATTTCTTCATCCAAGATGAATAGTGAATAATATGATATGTGCTCTATCCAACGTTGTTTTTGAATTATGGTTCTAATGGAATGATTACCTATTTACTTAATCCTATTAATTAATTATAATAGTTTTTGATGTCTTAAAAAACCATACAAATATTTGAAGTTCCACTCTTCCATTTGTTCCATCTTAAAATCCAAATTAATGGATGATTGAAAATTTTGTTATCAAGGATATGTTCATTCCCATTACCTTATGATTACAAGTTATATACTCAATATTTATATAATAATTGGTTCCCTTTCAATAATCTACATATACGACCATGTATAGTAATTTTGAATCGAAGCACCCGCCACCCTAGTCATCTTTCCAAGGAGGTAATTTGTTTTGAAGTCCTGGTATTTTACTAACCCCATCCATCTCTTTTTTTTATTCAACTATTTTTTGGATCATATATAATTATATCTATATTATTTTTTTATCAATATAAATTATATGATTTTAACTATATATAAAATACATATATATTTCACATGCAATAATTTCCACTATAATAAACAAATCATGCATATTTTAGTTTAAAAAATGAACCATTAGTTATCATGAGGTAAATGTAATTGTCATTTCATACTGAAGAAGAATACATAAATTTTAATTCTACAATGAATCACATAAAATCACAAACACTTCACCACTATTGGTCAGTGTAAGAATATGGGAACTAATCAACCTTCTCATGAGTTCCTTAAAATATTTTTCAATACCATATTACTAATGGAACATGGAATACAAATGTATCAACTTTATTATTGTAATTAATATATACGAAAAAATTCTCAAAAATCATTATAATTATCTTATGATAATAATAAAACCTTGTATAATTATTAATGTGGTTGTTCTGGTCCATTTCTATGTTAAACCTTTTTCAGAAGGATCCATGAAAAAAAGTTTCCATAGATTACATTGTACATGAATTAATCCTTCAATAACTGAAATATAGTCTTTCTACAATGGAGGTACGACTTTACCTTCTATAGGGTCTTCTGCATAATCCTAAAATGATCATTATAATACATTATTCTATTTAAATATAAAAAATAATATTCATGAAGACCATAAAAAATAATAGTAATATCGAAAGACGTTGATAATTATATTCATGATGATCACGCGGAATATATGAAAGAAACCAGTAATTTCATATATTGAAATTAAATAATTATAGAATAATAATAAAAATGGATCATAATGATAAATAATCTAGAATTGTGAAGGATTATATTATTTAGATACTGGATAAATATTAATCTTTTTTTTTAAATATCTTAAATATATCCTATAAGGTTCTTCTAACACAGTACACTTATTATGCATAAAATATTTAAAACCACCTAATAAAACCTGTCGAAAAAGAAACACAACATAAGTCTCGAATATACTCTCATAAAGGGTAAACATATGATATATAGATGAATTATTATAAGAGAACATAAGAAACAAATAAGTAAGTAAGAACATTATAATAACATAAATAAATCATATGCGATCAGCTAATGTCCAAAATCAGGATAAATGGTATCTGTATTTGTCAAAAAAAAAGGCATACATAAGAGTAAAAAATCAAAAATAATCATCATTATCCATGATAAAATATCATCATAATTATACATAATTTTTTGGAAAATATATAAGAATGTAAAATTATTTTCATAATCAAGGTTCACTTGAAGATCTTTTATTGTGGAATAATTCTCATATTGGATTTGGTAGACCCCCTATTAAATCATTTCATTGGTAAGTGTTCAATCATGTGAATATTATAGTATATATGGTTCCTTAATAAAATGTGTTCACTTCCCATTTGAACACATATTTTGTCATGAGATATCTATCCTCAACCAACCCTTTAAAGGTATATATAATCTCAAATGCACATAACAAAAAAATGAAAAATATATATAAGAGTTCCAATGAAATATAAAAGTATAACTCATAGAAATATAATGAAAAATAAAGTTGTTTCAAAATTTTTTCCTCAAAACTGAATAGACATATATAAATATGGAGGGTTTTATAGATTAAACATCAGATAAATTTCATAAAATGTAATGTACTGAATTAATTATGATGGTATAAAAGATCATGTCCATAATGAAGCATAAAAAATCACAATGGTTTAAATAGATCAATACTATATTTAAAAGAGAATTATAACATTTCAGGGGAAATAAAGAAAAATATTCTTTTCTTTAAGTGTGTTTAAATAATAAAAAAAATAAATTTTGAGAAAAAATATCATTGAAAATACCAAGGGAAACTTTTTTATGAAATATCAAACAAAATAACATTCATAGTGAAGGGAAAATCAATTTATGTCTTATATGTGAAAAGTGGGCATTATTTTTACAATTTTCCAAAAACATAATATTGGGTTGAGTAGAGAATGTTAGAAAATAATCCATTTAATATTTTATAATGATATTAAATGTTGTCATATATATTAATTATAAAACAATTAATAATATATAAAAAATCCACAAAATATTTTTCCTAACATGGAAACAGATTGGAATAATTTGTTACCTAAAAATGAAAGTAAATTTTGATTTTCAAAAAAAAATCAATCATATTAAGTATTAATAAGAGAAAATGAATAATAATAAATTAAAATACATTTAGAATAAAAATATAATATTATATATATGTTATAAATTATAATTATGATATAATTTCTCTTATGGGAAATTAAATATAAATAGATAAGAAATGAAATGGGATTTTATTATAATCCCTAACATCATGGCTCGTATTGCTTCACACAGGATGATTCACCATGATTAGTAAATATATATTTAATATAAATATATTCTAAAAAATGTTCTTATATGATATTAAATATTTCATTTTTTATAAATAAAATATATATATTTTTAAAAACATTATTCCTTTAAATGATCATTCAGGTGAACACTAGTCTATTTTATATGCCTATTTTGTTCAAAGGATCCTATACTACAACCTTGTTCATTGTAAAATTGACTAAAATATAACAATTATTTATTAAATATAATATTTTTATTTATAGAAACATTTATAAACATCCATTTAATAGGATAAAAAAATTAATTACATCACTTCATATTGAAGGTATTCTGTTTGTAGGGATAAATGGCCTTTCCGTTATTTAATAAACGAGAAAAATAATGGTAAATACAAATTTACAATTAAATAATTATTTTTTATAATTACCCTAATATATATTCATTAAATATATCATTTTGATTTTACATTAATTGAGTTAATGATAAACAAATCACATTGCTTCATGGAGGTGGTGCCCCACATGTACACATGAGCAATGATAACATTTACCAATGGATGAGAAGGAAATTGAAAATGGATATAAAATTAACAAAAAAACAAGTAAATATTTTAAATATTTTAATTTCAACATGTTATTAAGGCTATATAAAATTAATATGAGGTTTAACAGGAATGAAATATAAAAAATGTTTGTAAGAACATATATATCTTCTTCATGTATCATTCTTTGGAAACACCATAAGGATTCCTAGATGGGGTTTTTTGGGACGATTATAACCTATTGGTAATGGTGGTGGGTGTTAAGAGAGTATATGGGTAGATATTTTTAGAGAAAAATGGATCATGTTTTGTGAAATGATATAATAGGATGTTCACTTTTACAAGCATGGTCAGTTAAAATCAGTTAAGCACTTGAAACATTTTTATATAGTATATGTCTTAATCATGTCACATGGCACCAAAATGACATTAATATGATGATAAGATGGATAATATAAATATAAAATCATCTAATAAAATTAAATCATGTTTTTTATAATTTTATAAACCTTATATCTTAGGATATTTAACTCATTTATTCTTTTTAAAACATAAAAATGTGATTATTTTTATCAAGGTTACTATTAATTATGAAAAAAAAACTTTATTGAATAATTTTTTTAGAGGAATAAAAATATTGAATACATTTTATTATAATATATTTATATAATTTAATACAATATCTTCTATTGTATGGGATAAAAACACAAGAAATTAAGTTTGTATAAATAATGAATTTTTCAATGATAAATTGAATTAAATTTAGTCTATGCCCAGTACAAACCATTTGATTAAAAATTAATTATTCAATTGAAGAACTAATCAATATAATAAATTAATTTAATTAAAATGTGATTATTAATTTATATTACATTGATAAAAATACATTGTACAGAGAAAATTAATTTTCAAAAAAATTTAACCATTTAAAATCACATGGCATGATATTCACATTTAAACATTTCATTATAAATGTATGTGTAATTATTAATTTGATTATTATAAATAATAAGATATTTCATCAATATCTTATTTTATTGGTAATAATGGTATATAACACATATAATGATATAATACATCAAAAAATTGATATTCTAGGATAAAATAATTTTAGTTTTTATATATATAATTGGAGTACATATTAATAATAAATTATTAAATAATTTTAAATTATTTGAATATTTATATATTATATTCATAATTTAGTATATCATATTCATTACCCCACAATAAGATGATAAGGTTTTAGAAATAAAATTTAAATTATTATTTTAATATTATATCTAACTTCATTTAAGATCATTATTTTGTGTCAAATTGAATATAAGAAAACAAAAATTTATTTAAAAAGTTATATATAATATCTTATTAGGGTTTTACATTCTACCCCTTATAATAATTTTCCCTATAAATTTCATTAATACCTTGATACAAATTGATGAGGGTGGTTCGACCTCTTCACATCCTCATTTTCCCATGTAGCATCATTGAATTTCTCATTTCACAATAAAAACATTATCTAATAGAGAAGTCTTATTACATAGTAAATTGTATCATATATCATGAATTGGCTATCATTTACCTTATAATAAAGATTATTCTATGTTTGTATGTCCTATTTCATCAACAAATTTGAATGATCATGTATATACCACCTAAAATAGACTAATATATCTTTGGTTTGGCATTCCCTTATTTCAAAAATATGACAAAATTATTCCATAGAGATATTTGATGGAATTAATTATCACCAACTCTTAACTACGTATCTGTCTAGTAAATATTTTCATTACACTTAATGAAATTTTGAGTTATCTGTATATGAAAATGAATGTATTTAACTATCTCTTACAATTATTCTAATATATCAGGTCCCAATATATTTATGTATATAGCTTCATCTAAACATATTGGATTAGATTTCTCCCATCAATCGAGGGAAAAAATAGACCATATGAATGATTGGTTGGAGGATAATATTGTATGTAAACTTTTCATGATGAAGGTATAATGAAATAAACTATAAAATCCATATATAATTTTCTCAAGTAATATTATCGGGCATTAATTCTCATCTCAATCTAACCATATAAAATCAGATGATATGTAATGTAATTATTAATCTCTTTATTCAAATCATACTAAATACATCACTAGATAATAGAAATACCCCAAAATTGCAATTAAATATTATAGAATGATGAATTATATAAAAAATTACCACTTACTTTAATAATATATTTGTGATATAGTCAATTGACAAATAATCAATTATATTAATAAAATTTACTGAAATTATATGGTGATCATCTACATCTCAAATAACATTATGACCATTATATAATTATTAATTCATGTGATGAAATCCACGATAGTGTTTTCATGTTTCCATTTTGGAATGCGTAAATTTTTTTATCATCAACATATACTTCAATCTCACGTTTTTCAATTGACTAAATAGTATTCTAATAGATATAAACCTCATATTATCCATTTTCTTGGTTTCCTAATATAAATTCATTTCATTTCTATATACATTGTACTTATTCAAAAATTAAGAGTGATTAAATAATTATGAGCTTCATAAAGTGAATTTTTCATCTAATCTATTACTAAAAAGACACATACTACATTGATGAACATTATCAATTCATCAAAATGTAGGTTAAATTCAATAACATTCCTCAAATCACACTACAATTCCACATCATCCATTTATTACTCATTAGTACTCACATGGATTAATGTTTTTACATTACTGTCAAAAGGATATTTTTTCATCCTTTCTTACATATTTCATAATCCATATTCTACAAATAATTATGTATTATATGTCTTTTAAATCCTCTTCATGGAAAAATGAGAATATATCTTCCATATCTGATCAATAAGTAAATTTTTTTCAATTCCATTTTGGTAAACTTGTAATTATCCAAGATGTTTAATACACTTCAACAAAATCCATTAGTTAATATTAACCACATTTCAATATATAAATTATGTGATTATGATTAAAATAAAAATCACCCCATTCACCATATACATAATTCCTCTATTTTTTATATGAAAAAATTTGTAGTTCCATCACTAAATTATGAGGATGGTTATTTTAATAACAAATTTTTAATTAATGAAAGGAAAATGTGGTCAATATTTCATTATATATGAGGATACATCTTAGTACCTTATATAATGAATCACTATGAAAACAAAACCCTACTCTATTACACGTATTTTTTAGAACATATGTGTGGAACACCATTATTTTAAATTCATTAAAATTTCATTTTTATTCATCTATCCAATAGAATTTCTCTCCATTACACCTCAACATGGTTAATAGATTTAATATCCATTATAGTTTTCTCTCAGAGATTCATTACTATTCATCCTACATAAGTAACAGAACTTTAGTCACCATGGTTAGTCTATGACATTTTTCACTAACATTAATATCCGAAGGATTCACCAATATACCCCCACCATATATTATATGTCTCAATAATGAAATATTCAATTTTTATTATTTAAACATATTAAACATTGAATGCATCATTACCTACCCCAAGGCCTTCAACAAAATTTTATAATGATCATCATTTCCATCATTAACAATTGAATATATAAGAATGTAATTCATAAAATCTTCTACAAAATAGTATTTGTAATATCTAAATAATATATTAATTATGTCCATAATGATATCAAGAGAATTATAATGTGAAAATGGAACCACATAAAATTCATTATGTATATACCTCATATAGGAAGCCATATGTTGACATTAATTCGATAATATCAAGGTTAAATTTCAATTGGGGAATTATAATTAAATCTAGATAATTGATCAAATAGTTCATCGATTCCTAAAAATGTATAGAAAATTTTAAGAGTGATCATAATAGGTTATAAATAATTAGAATAAACATTCACTGAAACATAATCCATTAGAATTACAATACTAGTTTATCCTCATTGTTAAATATTTTTTTTATAAATAAAATTTAAAAATTCTCCAATAGATTTTTATTCAATTCCTCCAACTGAATCAATTACATTCTAAAATCATCATTAAATTTTTTATAGTGCCTATATTGATATTTATTGAAAAAAAAAATTATTAATTTCAAGGAGGACATGGAATGTCATTAGGAAATATGTCATTATTTTCCAAAAAAAATAAATTCATATTCAATACTATGTTTATCCCAAACCGTTTAAGATAAATACATCTCTTGAATACTAATTATCATGTATAAAACATGGGTGATTTCTATTGGAGGTTCATCTATATCCTCACACTGATAGATATTTTTAGGCTGATATGGAATATAAAATGTGAATCTAATTCCTTAAGAAATAGTGATTTTTCTATATAAATAGAGATAACCAATTATTTAAGTCACATCTGATTTTAGTAAGGGGAGAATAATGGTATTCTATTGAAATCATTCTTTCAAAGATTCACATGACATATCCATCACTGGAGTGATGGAATATTCTTCCATAATTTTTGTAATCATCATCATCTATAGTTAAAGAACAATCCCGTCCTTTTGTATGATATTTTCCTTAAAATAGGCCATTGAAATTGAAAATCCCATGTACCTCACATTTTATTGATTGTAATATTAGTAGTGAATTAATAAGAACATTATTATTCACTATATAAGTCTCAATTTTCTAATTAATTAGTAACCATATGTTCTTTTTTCCCTCACATAAACCAAATTGTTATTTCATCAAGATCATTCCATGGTTGTTTCTTCAAATATTGTTTATATATAGTGAATTTGATATTATTTCTCATGATCATTTCATTGGTTCCTTGTGTAACTATTACCCAAATGTAGTAATGATCTATGAGTTTTGGCTACTATGATTTCTCTCACACTCCATATCAATTAGTTATTCAATCCCCTTCTGTGGGAACACATCTCCGGACTGGCGCTTGTTCAATTTCAATGTCGTCTATCAAGGATCTTCTTCGTGAGGCACTGAAATCCTATTCGATGGTGAGAAATTCATTTTCGGTGGACCACCTGGTTTTGAAGTATTTATTATAAGGTGTCCTTGTAGTCCATCCCGTTTCAGTAACTTATTTGAATGAGTTATCTGAGAACTTTAGATGGAAATTGGATGTGATATTTCAGAGAGAAAATCCTCCTCTATTTGTTTTCTAAGAAATTATGATATCCTAGAGTTGTGAATTCCTATAAAGGGATTCAGATTTGAATCATATGACATTTCCTATTATCTTCTCATCACATAAATATTTTTTGAAGGGCTGGTGTAAAATTTCATGTTCTGTTTGGCGTTAGAGGTTTAGTATTTTTAGGGTCAATGGAAGGTAATTTAGATGAGGAATCCTCCCAAGATGCTTTGGGGATATCACTTCATGGACATTCCATAGAATTCATCAACCTAACCATCCAACTAGTTATTATGGACTCTATGTGATCCTTACTATGAATTGGTGAATGCACCATTCACCAAGATGATGTAAAGATGGAAATATTTTGTTTCTAGATATATATTTCCCATCCATTATATGTGTGGATTATACTCTTATTCGATGTCTTGGAGGACTGGAATCAGGACCTTCATTTTTCCCCCTTGCGGTTCTATAAAATTTTTCATGTCTATGGTCATTCTCAGCTACAATGACTAAAATTCCATCAGCATAGGATATAGTGAGGATAGGTATATAGAATATGAAATATTGGGTAGATACCTCTAAAGGGGTAAGAAAATTATGTATTAGTTTGATCTGATGTGATTGATCATGATAAGGGGAAGGAGATTCTCCTATCAAATCAGTCAACATTTTCATTTGGGACAATTGATTGGGATCCAAGAGAACAATGTGATTTGATTTTATAGTGACATGCACTGGTCCCATTCAAATTGGTCACCCAACCATCTCTATATATCCATTCCTAAGACCTTTTGGTCTTGTTATTTGTTGGATCTTACCTATCACAATAGAAATAGGAAATTATCACATGTACCACTTCAGGTATAACCTATTCAAATTTACAAAGTGTTACAGGATGAGATCTTAATTTGGAAATTTTTGGAGGTCTCCACAATCTCTCTGGTAGTGAGATACTTGTATCTCAACTGGTCTTAACATTCTCCTATGATGGCTCAGCACACCACATTAAAGGATTATGATTATTATGAATGTATGGTGATCACATATAAGTCTTCCCCAAAGCACATGGATGTTTTCACATGGTCTCAATTCAAATTATATGAGTATCCATCTTCATTTTAAGATTTTCAAGGTTTTTATTCTGAGGAAAAATAAAAAAATTAATGGCTTATGATTATCAAAATTTTCATATGTAATTTTCATGGACTGGGATCTCAAATTATAACTAATATTTTGTGGGACGAACGTCACAAAAATTATTCTTCTTTGGTTACAGTCCTGAAGCTGAAACAGATATCTTTATTATCGTGTAATTTTTACAAAAATTTAGTGTGTAAAATTTCTTCCATGTGAATTACCTCATGTTTCATATGTAGATTTTTTTGAAGGATATTATTTCTGTCGAAATGATCACATCCACTAATAAATTCTTTACCACAAAAGATTACTACGGGTGCTCATGGATTTTTTCTATTTTTTATATGCCATGTGAGATTCTTAGGATACGGAGCTTCTATATAGAGATATTTGATCATTTAAAGTAGCATATAATCAATGGATAGTTGGAGAGGTCTTTAACATTGTTGTAAATTAGAAGGTAATGAAGGGATCATCGGTTTTTAATATGTAATCTAGCCAGGATTTTCCCCTGATTTTTGGCATGTAATGGGATATTGGATGGTTGAATTATTGGGGACTGATTAACACTATCCAACCACCAGAGTGGGGGAAACCAAACATGAAATCATCCAAATGATTTCATTGAAATAAAACTTTTTATCTTATTGCCTCAGGATATAAATATTTATCACATGGATTGAAGCTTATCAATCTACTCATCCCTTTATATTGTCTTTCCCAATAGATATAATAGAGGTGAATGATTTCCTTTCTCTATTTTTAGCTATAGGAAGTTAGATTTCCTGATTCATAAAGGATAATATAATATTACTACACTAGGAAACCATTAGATTCCAGTTTATTGAAGGCTTACACTCCTTAAAGGACAGCATTAGACATGATTTATAAATTCTCTTCATAGGATTTAAAATCTACAGGAGATCAATAAAAAATATAATAACTCGACAATAGTATGAACAATGATTGTGATTAATTTTCATTCTACAATATAAAAAATATAAATCACATTAGGGTTGATATTATTTTGAACTAGTAATTACTAGTGAACATGTTGTCAAGCTCATCATATTATATGTGTTGTTTTACAATAATTTCTGCAGTATAAAAGTAACCCTAGGTCATATCTCGACAAATCCTTAGATCATTACTTTTAAAATATGAATTTGATTATTAAAATAAAAGGGAATTGGTGCTTTAAAATAAATGGATTTTGATTGTAAAAACATGAAATTGAAATTATATTACTATGTGTGATAAACTGGTTGCAGAAATCATGATCAACTCGTGTAAGTGACCCTTGATACTCAATCCATCATGACTCTCAAGGGAATGTGAATGAATAGTAATTATTTTTTTTATACCCATTGAAAATAGTAATGGTAAGTGATTTCTTACTAGGATTCCATTTTGTACTTTAATGAACAATGATATTGATAATAAGAGACGAATAAAATTCAAAAACCATGAATTGGTGTTAAAACCTAACTCAATCAAGGAATCACATCAACAACATGATGAGATGACCAAATTTTTGTAAAATATAAAATATTCCCCATGGAATGAACATACATATTTACCATTTAAAGATCTTGTAATTTATCAATATATGTAATCCATTCGTACACTAATGAATGTTAATGGGTTATAAAATAGGCAACCACACTAAAATCATCACATGATCCATGTTATAAATGGATGGATGAAAATTATTGTTTCAATTATTTTTATTTGATCATAAAAGATTAATAAAAAATTAAAATGGTCGAAATGATGATCAAATTTCTTCAAACCTAGAAATTCAATCACCATCCATTAATTGCAAGCATGATATCTAGGATAACAACAAATAACACACCCCAAGTTGATCACAATGAAGCATAGAAGTATATGATTAAGAAGAGGGAGATACTGGGTAAAAAAGGTCTCTACTTAAACTCATCCATTCCCATGTTCTTTCATCGTGAGGTAATGAGGGAGAGGAGTGATTTTATGTTAAATTACATCACAATTACCACAAAAGGGGTCATGTATCTAAGGGGTTTGGTCAATATTAATTGGTGATGTTTTACTCCATATTATCTGGATGGTTGACTAGACAAAAAAATTTAAAATATTATCATATTTGACAGATATATGGGTGGTCAATTTATCTATCCAATGGATGTGGAATAAGTATAACTGGATCTATGAGGCCCATGTTGTGGCCCAACTATAGAAGGGTGTTCTAGTATTTACCACCATAATTTAATCACTAATATTCCATGTTTGGGCCCATTCTACTCATGTTCAACCTTTTGACCAGTCAGATGAATTGAACCCCCATGAACATAGAATAAAAAAAATTCATTTTATCATTTTTATTAGTGTGGTTAATAATATGATATAAATAGTGAACTGCTACCAAATTGGTCCACTTTTAACTTTCTTCTTTTAAACATGATTGCAAAAAATAAATTCTGAACAAATATTGTGTTCAAAAGGATTTAATAGCGGGATCCTTAAATACATATAAAATTAATTCACATGTATTATAGTAAAAAAATTATATATCATTGAACAATAATCAATATCCTGAATGGTCGATGGTTATATAGCTACGAGAAGGTGGTAGAAACATTCGATATTTTAATATCTGCATAAAAGAAAAATGGTGCTTCATGCAGCAAAATATCATCTTGGAGGATGAATCATTATCACATGACTATGATGAAGTGCATTGGATGGTAAATGAGCACATAAAAACACCCTTAATTTTTGAAAACCTTCACATGGGAGAGGATACCCAAGGGAATACACATGACAGTTTGATGTAATTTCAAATAGTTTCACTGGTTCGGATAATTATAACTAGAAGGTTGTACGAAATTAGAGGTAGATTTGAGATTATGGGTGGAATATAAATGTAAAAAATTATCTTGGACCATATGTATTTCTAGGATCCTTCTACAAAGGTTCTGGTATTTCATGATGCACGATATGATCTGGGAACTATAGGATTATTTCATTTGGGTAAATTTAACATAGATTTCAAGTGATAAAAATATTTTTCTAGAGCCAATGATGAAAGAATAACACTGTGGAGACCCAAGCGTGACGTACATAGACATTACATTACATTTCATAAATAATTAATAGATAACAGAAATAGACACCCAAGGTCCGTAATAATTTAGTGTCTTTGGAAACTCGAAACAACATCTTTTAGTCGCGGTGAAAGATCTCCAACATCTCCCACACAGATCTTCCCTATTTTTTTCTTACCTAAACCATACTTTAAATCTAGGGGAAAAGAAAACATATAAAGGGTGAGATAAAATGATTAGTAAGGGTAAGCATGGAGAAAATAAAACAAATCATATACATTTGAATTTAAAAACATGAACATAATTTATAAACATCAAAATATTGAGCAATGACATAAAACATGGAAGTACGTAAGGAATAGATCATAATGGATCATCAATCATGATAATATAACATGGGAATAAAACATTTAATTATGGATAACCATTAAGCACATGATATTATTTCCATAGTAGCCAAGTAATTGCTGCCAAGACCATCATAGTGGACAAAGTCCCTCACTGAACCAGGTTTACTTGCTGTTCCAGCCCTATATTACTAAACTATATTTACTTTCTATTCTAGCCATCTCTATCTCATGAGATATAAATCATTACCCATTGCATTGGAGAGATATATAGGTCCCACCAATATCATAATGAAATCATTCTTACGTGTACCAGAAAATAAACATAAATCATTCATCATAACCCAGATAATAAATGGGTTTCATAAACATCATCCCATCATATCATAATCCATATAAAACAAATGGATATCATTTCATCATAAGAAAAATCAAACCATGAAAATAATAGATACATTTTACTTGAAACATAATCCTACTAAATAATGTCATTTC
Source organism: Viscum album (assembly GCA_963277665.1). Taxonomy (NCBI): domain Eukaryota; kingdom Viridiplantae; phylum Streptophyta; class Magnoliopsida; order Santalales; family Viscaceae; genus Viscum; species Viscum album. Next base: position 1,851,419,986 of record OY728150.1, read on the forward strand.
AGCTAGGAAATAGTTTTGAATAAACACTTGAAATGGTTTCTTGATGAAAATATATGTTCTTCTTCAAAATGATTTTCTTTTCTCAAAATGTTGTGCAATTTTAAAAGAAAATAATTTTGTTAAAAATAATCATGAAACCTTGTATAGGATGATTCATGGAAATAAGGCATTATGAATCCATAAAAATCCATTCACGCCGTATAAGTTAAAAAACATTCTTCTCGTACTTTTTCCAGAAAAGTCAAAAAGTACGTTATATGGTAAACAAAAGAACGATTCCATCTATACAATGTGGTAAAAGTCATAAAAGGGTAAAAATGAATTTAAACATACAAGGAAGAATAGTAAACATTTTATGAAAACATTTTTAGATAACATGAACATGGATGACAAACATAACCCCAGTAAATACTTACAAATAAACAATCTCAAATAAGAATGAGATTAGAATAATTATCCCTTACCTTATGTCCAATTTCTTCGGTATGTTTCTAAGACTCCTCTTCTTCGAAGTCCCTCTTCTAAACCTCCTCTTTGGGCACTAATGTTGGTATTTTGAGAAGAAAAAGAGCTCTATTATGTTTCTAGGGAAGTAGAGAATGGAAATGGGTAGGGGTTGGCTATAAGGAACCGACCTTATAACATTTCATAATCTTGAATTAAATGAATAATTCACATTGAAGATCTTTTCAGGTTTAGATTTTTAGAGAAATAGTCCATAAATATTACATCTCAAAAGATTACAATGTAGAAACTTCTACTCAGTTTCCATTTTATTCATAAAATAAGAAAATATTAAAATGAAACATGTCTAGTTCAATGTTTTATATAGCATTTATTTCCATGATCCCTTCCTTGACCCTATTAATCTTTAAGTCATATGGAAATAATTTCAAGAACTTGGGATGAGCATAAAAAGCTCAGTAAGGGATATAAAAATATAGAAAGAACACATTAGTCCATGTATACATAAGAATCAATGAAATCATACTTTACTCATAAAACATAAGCACTTTAAAATAACTCATGAAATCATAATATTTATGAATAACTCATAGAAATAATAAGACATAATTGTAAATTAGGAATTCATAACATTCTTATGTTGGTAGTAACCCACATTGTTACGTTTGGAATACCCATTGCAGTATATTCCCTAAATCTCTTCTAATAAACCTTAACATTTAACTCCTTCGCATTACCCAAGGCATTAGAGATCTATCTCGGTCTCACCTGCCCTTAGTTTAACATGGAACCACCCGAATTCATAAACAATACCCAAGAACTATAACATAATCATATCACATAAAACATCCATAATGAAAATGAAAGGAGATTGAGACGATGTCCCATACAAAGATGATATCCTTAGATTAACGATAGATCAATTACATAATTATGTGTGACAAATATAAATACAAAAAATATATGTAGAAATTAATTGTAAAACTATCAGAGGTCATTCCCACATATTCATAACACGACATGATCAAGAAGTAGAGGTTAATCCCAAAGAATTGAAATTGGGTTAAGAAGTTCCCTTACAGAAATTTGACAGCCTAACGACGTCACTTTAAAATTCAGAAAATGAGTTGATGGGAGGTTAAAAGGGTATATCATCACTTAGACATAAAATTTATAGCAATAAGAATATATAAGAACATATCCCAACATAATAAAATGTAAATTAAAAACCTAACAAAAAGAAGTCTTTTAAAAAGAGGAGGGTGAAAGGTTCCCTTTCCGATTTGGGTAACTTTCGAAACGTACACCCCATGAAAGAAGGGTCATACAATTAAGATGTAAATACCAATAAATTAAATTATATTACACAAAGAATACAATTATGGTCAGTAAATACAATACACAAAAGGAAATAGTGGAATATATATCATGAATCTCACGGGAATAAAAAGTGAGATAAGGACCCCTTACCTTGTTGTAATCAATAGAATCGTATGAACAAAAGATAATAAACACAAAATTAATCACATAATACCATGAATATAAATGGAATCATGATAATATATATGAAATGGAAGTACACAAAATACCACATGTAATTAATAAGTGGAATACAATGGAAATCTCACGGAATTAAAAGTGAGATAAGAAATCCCTTACCTCAAGTCCGACTTGTCTTGTTCGTTTCATTATATTACTGAAAAATAAACATTGTTTAATTTATAATTTCTTAAGGAAATCATTTAATGTTTATTATTCAATTCATATCACATATTATCATTTTATAATAATTAGTTAATTATGTGAGTTCATATCATACGGTTGGTCGATGTTTGGTACATAATTCAAAAATAAACTTGTTTGTAGAAAATTGTCCTTGTAGTTATAAGTACATCATTTCTGGAATGGTTTTAATTATTTAAATATCATATATACCCAGTATATATGTATTTAATTATATTCCCAAATTTTTGGACATATGAAATGAAATGTAACATTCATGGAGATGGTAAGCCATACGTACGCATGAACGCTACTTTCATTTTTTTCATATTAATGGACTTTTAAACTAAATGAGACATAGATATATTATAATTACAGTATAATATATATGTTATATTGGTAAAATATGTTCATTAATTACATTATTTATAAATTCCATGTTTTTCATGAACTATTCACACCACTTGAGGGGGCGGTAGTCCACACTTCCTCTTATGAAATTATGGCATTTTCACAACATGCAAAGCATAAAGGAATGTTTTAAATAAAAAATACAGAAGCATATAGAGGACATAAATATAATATATATAATATATAAATATAGTTCCATCATAATGGACACCATGAAAGGTGTTAAAATAAGATTGAACAATCATCATTTCGTGATGCAGTAATTCTCCACCCACAGTAACAATATGTTCTTTAACCATTAGATGGGGTGTGTGTAAGTGTGTGTATAATCCTTATAATAACAACATCCTAGTATATTGAGGGTACTGGTGTTATTATGGGATCAAATAGTAATAAGATGGTGGTGAGTGAAGAAGGAAAATAAAAGAATGAAACTCGAGAGAAGACATTACCTCTAAATCGGGTTACTCCTTTTGGATTTGAGCCAAAGGATTCCTTGGAAAGACTTCTGCCCAAAGTGATGATTCTAGGAGTGAGAGAGAGATGTGGAGAGATAATATGAGCAGAGTTTGGGCGAGCCAATGGCTTGAGATGTGTGGATAAGGGGGTAGAGGTGGGGGCCTTTTATAAGAGGGAGGAGGGTCACTTTGGGAAAGTCTTGAAATGTTACATTATTATAAAATGATTTTTGGATTTTAAAGGTCCAAATATTATATATTTCGAGGATAATGTGATAAAGGTTCTAAATCCAGCCATACAATAGGTTTTAGACAAGTTTATGTCTGATATTTTACCTTATTTTTTCATTTTATTTAAATCGTTCATCAATGAGGTAATCACTACATCATAATGGTGTCAAAAATAAATTTATTTATTTAATGTCAAAAAATTATAAAAAAAATACCATGACATAGGAAATGTTTTTATATTTACAATGAATATTTTTAGTGTAGGAGATAATTTATGTAAACAATATTAAAATTGTTTTACTAAGGATATACAAACCTTTGTTATATTTCTCTTATTTTTTAAACAATATTGTCATAAATGTCACTATCAAACTCATGTGACTCCATGGGCTCTAATGTTTGGTAAAAAACTTTTCATGGTGAGAAATGACTCATAAAAGAATATTTGGACACATGTTGTAGTCATTTCATATTATTATGATATTATTTTATAACCCTTAACTAAGCGATTACTAATTAATCAGGATAATTAATGATAATTGTCGTCGTTACTATTCATATTTTCCAAAAACAAAAAAGTCGTAATTGCATAATTTGGACTTTCTGATTAAAAATATGGAATTCATTTTACCAAATTCCAAACACAGAAATTGCAGTAATTAATTTAAAAATTATCCTTGTTGTCAAAACCAAAGACAAGTTTTTAAGAAGTAAAAATTATCAAAAGATTGACTTGTTTTTACAACCAATTGAAAAGTGAAATTACTTGAAATGACCAAAATTTTATTAAGTGAAAAAAACATAATTAAATTACACTATAAAACCAATTAAAATTACAATCGAACTATATAAATAAATTTGATGAAAAGCCAGTTTTGAATTAAAAAGCTTTATTTTTCAATATTCATTAAAAAATGAACATTATCAGAAAAATAATAAAAATTCAACCTAATCTATATTTTATATTCCAAATTAAAAAATTATTTCCATTTTCCCAAATTAAAAACATATAATTTTCATTAATAAATTATATAGTAAATTCTCACTATCAAAACAAATTGCGTGTTTTTTAAGAAACAATATCTATCAAAAGATTAACACTTGTTTATGTCCATTTTTAAAGTTAAATTACTTCTAATGACCACCATTGGATTAAATTGTAAAAATATATTTTAAATAAACTTTAATCCTAATTAAAAATATAATCTAACAATATAAATAAATTATATTAAAAGGAATTTTTGAATTAAAATACATCATTTTTCACTATTCATTAAAAAATGAACATTATCGAAAAAATACCAAAAATTTATAGAAATAAAATTTTGATGTATTCATTCTAAAGAAGGATTTTATTTTGTCAAATATAACATATAAAAGTGGTAAAAAGTATATTTAAAAATTTTTCCATTAAAAGGCGGCTAATCGACCTTTTAATGAACATTAGAATATTTATACTTAAAATAGAATTCTTTTCTTATTTTAAGCCTCTCACTTTTATTGGGTAATTGTTAAAATATTTAAAAAACATATATAATAATATTTTAGTTAGTTCTATTCATTCCCACCATTACAACGTCTAGGCGTTTACTACCATTCAAAATAATATTATTATATTATAAGTGTGCAACGTAAGATTTCAAAGAAACTAATTATTGCGTATTGGGTATGCCATCGAACATAGAATCCTCTTTAAAGTACTATTAATATTTTATTCACAAATATTAATAAATATGAAAATGTCTTATATTTTACTTACCTAGAATGTTACATCCTTCCACCCTTTTGGAAATTCCGTCCTTGCAATTTTAAAATTGGGCTCGGAAACTTCATTGAAAATCCACATCAGAAAAAGAGTCCGTAAAACAATATCTTTAATATAAAGAAAGATAAGTACAAAGGTCACACGAGTTAACCCATACTAGGATTCCATGTAGGAATACAAAGATATGGAAGAGAAAACAAAGGCTCAAGTTCGGATGGGGAGTGATGGAAAATATGTCTAGGAAAACGTTAACCACCAGATAATCAAAAACATGTGATGGGTTAAATGGTATATGATTCCCTAGTTGGAAAAGTTAACAGACAACATTTTTGTTTTAAGTTAATTTTCATTTTGGAATTTATTTAAGAGCTTAACTAAAACATAATTAAACATACTTACTTGTCATGTATACTTTCATCTCTTACTAGATTTCTTACAGAAACTCATATTTTCTGCAAAAGATTAGTATTTAGGATGACTTGTTCACATTAAGAGCACTATAATCAACTTAGAGAGAATCACATAATCCACAAAATATGACCTATATTTTTCCCATGTCTTTAGACCTTAACCAAAACCAAAATTGTTAGTACAATATCAGATAATCCCAAAAAGGATAATCTTTCACAAAAATAAAAACTACTCTTAATCTCCAAAATTTGTCCAACAAAACCCAAAGTTCATCAAATACCATTCAATAAATATATATCTATAAAATTATTCAAAGTAATACAAACAAATATTGAAACCTAATTCTCTAAATCTAAACATTTATCTCCAAATAAAATCAGTTACTCTTAAAATCTCATATTGATAAGTAATTAACCTAACCACATATTCGTCACGATAAGTCAATCATTTTCATAGATAACAAAAATTAATCTTATTATTGACTCATAAAATCATCTGACTAAAATTAATTTTTCATACTAACCATGTACATAACGTAGTCCAGTGTTAGGTGATAAATACCAGTTTCACTTTGGTTGTGGGTTCGATTACCACAGCTTCGTCTGACAGGACGGGATGTCACATGGTCTACATGTTGTCCTTTTTCAAAAACTCTATATTTTATAACATTCCCAAAAAGAGATAAATTCTTCAAAAATAACCACAACATATTTTAACCAAAATGTTATCTAATAACATTCAATTTTCATCAAAGAATATATTAACTAGTAAATGCCTCAAATTCAAGGATCATATAAACCCAAATGGTTCTTTATAACTATATCCACAAAATAAAATATAATTATTACTTGAATAAAATTTCATATACCTAACATCAGGGTTACACATACTATAGAAAGTCTTCTAATGTAATCCCATCATCAAAAGATCCTTAATACTTTTATGAATTTCACTGTCCTAAAATCTACCATAACTCTTGAATCCCTTATATATTTACTTCTTACTCATTCAACATTCTTCATGATTCATTTACCATTCCTTTCCAACTTATTCTGAAATACTTCTTTCAGACAAACAAAATCATGAATCATATCATATGATTTCAATAATATGAAAAACATATGTTAAGAAGTAATCCATACCATTCATTTGGCATTATCAGTTTCTTCATCCTCAATTGTAATGGCATTAGTTATTGGTAAACGAATATTTGTACGATTCTGGTGTTCCCATTCCTGAAAATTCATCGTAGGACATGTGCTTGAATAATGACCCTGAAAACCACATTTAAAACATTTAATTGATCCTTCATAAAAAACGTATTTCCCTTTCTTAGAGTCAAATATATGCTTCATTTTCACATGGAAGGTTCTTTCATTATAAACTTCATTTCCACATCTATAGCATCTTTCTGTCCCTTTGAAACATTTTCCTATGTGTTTCTTTCCACATCTATGACACATAGGTTTTTGAACATTCTTACCATTATTATTATTACCTGAACTTCCTTAGGGATTTGTTTCTCACATATATGATGCCTTATAAAAATCATTAAGGTTCAGGTAGTCAATCGTGACTCTAGATAGTTGGTTGAGAATAACCATAAGAGTTCTCATTGAAGCTCCCATATCATTCAGTTGCTCGTTCAGAAAAACGTCATAGTTTTATTCACATCTACTGTTACTTTGGTGCCTGCTAGATCCAGCAATTTACTAAAACAAAAAAATTATAGTTTGAGTATATCAGTAAAATCATCATTTAATACTATGATATAATTCTTCATGTTATCTTAAACTCATTCACGTTATCTAAAAAAACTATGACTCTTTTTAAAAGTTGAAACCTTATGGTAATTTCACTTGTGCTTAAAGAATACCATAACCACTAAAGTTATCTAAACCGACCTCTGATACCAACTATAAGGACTCGGCCTTATAACATTACATATTCTTGAATTAAATGAATAACTGAAATTGAGGATCTTTTTAGGTTTAGATTTTTAGAGAATTAGGCCATAACTATTACATCTCAAAAGATTACAAAGTAAACACTTCTACTCTGTTTCCATTCTTTCATAAAATAAAAAACTCTTAAAAAGAAACATGTCTAGTTCCATGTTTTAGATAGAACGTCTTTCCTTGATCCCATCCTTGACCCTATTCATCTATATGTCCTATGTAAAACATTTCAAAAACATGGGATGAGTATAAAAAGCACTATAAGGGATATATAAATATGGAAAGAAATCATTAGCTTATGTATACATAAGAATAAATGAAATAATACTTTACTCATAATACATAAGCATTTTAGCAAACCACATGAAATCATAAGATTAATGAATAACTCATAGAAATCATAAGACATAATGGTAACTTGAGGCATTCGTATCATTCTTATATAGGGAGTAACCCTCATGGTTACGTTTGGGATACCCATCGTAGTGTATTCCCTAAATCTCTTCGAAGAAACATTAGTGTTTATCTCCTTCGCATTACCCAATGCATTGGAGAGCTATCTCGGGCTCACCCACCCTTATTTTATTCCAGAACCATCTGACTTCATAAACAATTCCCAAGAACCATAACATAATCGTATCACATAAAACATGCATAAAGGAAACATAACATTTCCACTTTTCAATCAAATGATATCAATACAACACATTGATATAATAAAAAAATTATAAGAACCATTTACAATACCAAAATAAAAATATATATAAAACATGGTATTTATTTTTCATTTAAAATGTTTTGGCTTGTAGAGGAAGGTGGAACTCAAATAATGCTTACGGCAGAAGAGAAGTCATTGTCGTAGCATACGTAAGATAAAAAAAATTCTTTTGTTGTTTAGTAAAATGCTTCATGTAAAAAATGTTCCTTTTGAATGAAATTAAAAAGGGATAAGGGTTTATACATCGTATAAAATAATGTCGTGTAGAAATCAAAAGTTGCTTCAATGAAAGGAGATTGAGACGAAGTCCCATACAAAGACGGTATCCTTAGATTAAGGATAAATATATAATTATGTGTGAAAAATATTAATACACTCAATATAAGTTGATATTATGTGTAAAACAATTAGAGGTCATACACACATATTCATATAACGACATAATCATGAAGTAGAGGCTTAACCCAAATAATTAAAATTTGTTTAAGAAGTACCCTTACATAAATTCGACAGCCTAACGACGTCAAATTAAAATTTAGAAAATGAATTGGTGAGAGATAAAAAGGGTATATCATCACATGGACATAAAATTTATACCAATAATGATATATAAGAACATATCCTAACATAAAGAGATGTAAATTAAAAGACCTATAAAAAATAAGTCATTTAAAAAGAGAAGGTGAAAGGTTCCCTTACCGATTTGGGTAACATTTGAAACGTACACCCCATGAAAGAAGGGTCATAAAATGAAGAATTAAATACCCATAATATAATTTATATTACACAGATAATAAAATTACGAGCACTACTTACACCACACAAAAGGAAATATTAGAAAATGTAGTAGAAATCTCATGGGAATAAAAAGTGAGATAATAACCCCTTATCTCATTGTAATCAATCGATCCATATGACCAAAAGATAATAAACACAAAATAAATCACATAATACCAGAAATATAAATATAATCATGATAATATATATCAAATGGCAGTAAACAATACACCACATGCAATAAATAAGTGGTGAACAATGAAAATCTCACCGAATTAAAAGTGAGATGAGAAATATATTACCTCAAGTCCAACTTGTCTTGTTCGTTTCTTTATATTACGGAATAAAAAACATTGGTAAATTTATAATTTCATAAGGACTTCCTTTAATGTTTATTATTCAATTCATATCACATATTACCATGTTATAATAATTAGTTAATTATGTGAGTTCATATCATACATTTTGTCGATGTTCGGTACATGAGTCAAAAATAAACTTGTTTGAAGTGAACTATCCTTGTAGTTATAATTAAATCATCTCCAGAATGGTGTTAATGATTTAATTATCACATATATCCAGTATATATTAATTTAATAATATTCCATAAAGTTTGGATATATGAAATGAAATGTACCATTCTTGGAGATGGTAAGCCGTACGTACGCATGAACGCTACTTTCATTTTTTGTCATATTAATGGACTTTAAAACTAAATGAGACATAGATATGTTATAATTATAGTATAATATATATTTTCTATTGGTAAAATAAGTTCATTAATTTCATTCATTATAAATTCCATGTTTGGCATGAATGAGTCACATCACTTGAGGTGGTCGTGGTCCACACATCCTCATATGAAATTATCGCATTTTCACAACATGAAAAGCATAAAGGTATGTTTTAAATATAAAATACATAAGAATATAGAGGACATAAATATAGTATATATCATATATAAATATAGTTCCATCATAATGGTCACCATGAATGGTGTTAAATGAATATTGAACAATCATCGTTTCATGAGATAGTAATTCCCCACCCACAGAAACAGTATGTTCTTTAACCATTAGACCGGGGTGTGTGTAAGTGTAGGTATAATCCTTATCATAAAAACATCCGAGTGTATTGAGGATAATGATGTTATTATGGGATCAAATTATAAAAAGATATTGGTGAGTGATGAAGTAAAATAAAAGATAGAAACTTGAGAGAATACATTGCCTCTAAATCGGGTAACTCTTTTTTAATTTGAGCCAAAGGCTTCCATGGAAAGACTTCTGGCCAAATTCAGGCTTCTAGGAGTGATAGAGGGATGTGGACAGATAATATGAGAAGATTTTGGATGAGCCTAGGGCTTGAGATGTGTGGGTAAGGGGGTAGAGGTGGGGGACCTTTTATAAGAGGGAGGAGGGTCACTTTGGAAAAGTCTTGAAATGTTACTTTATTATAAAATGATTTTTGGATTTTAAAGGTCCCAAAATGATATATTTCTAGGATAAGGTGATAAGGGTTCAAAATCCACCCATAAAATAGGTTTTATACATGTTTATGTCTTATATTTTACCTTATCTTTTAATTTTATTTAAATCGTTCATTAATGAGGTAATCACTGCATCATCATTGTGTCATAAATAAATTTATTTATTTAATGTCTAAAAGTTATAAAAAAAATATCATGATGCAGAAATTCGTTTTAGGTCTACAATGAATATTTATAGTCTAAGTGATAATTTATATAGACAAATTTAAAATTGTTTTAATAAGGATATACAAACATTTTTTATATTTCTCTTCTTTTTAAAAAAATAAAGACATAAATGTCACTATCACACCCATGAGACTGGATGGGCCCTCATGTTTGGTAAAAAGATTCCCATGGTCTACCATGACTCAAAAAAGAGTATTTGGACACATTTTGGGGTCATTTTATATTATTATGATATTATTTTATTACCCTTAACTACCCGATTACTAGTTAATTACGACAATTAAAGATAATTGTCATCGTTACTATTCAAAATGTCCAAAAACAAAAGATTCTTAATTTCATAATTTGGACCTTATAATTTAAAATATGGAATCCATTTTACCAAATTACAAACACATAAATTACATTAATTAATTTAAAAATAATTCTCATTGTCAAAACCAAAGACGATTTTTTAAGACTTAAAAATTATCAAAAGATTGACTTGTTTTTACATCCATTTGGAAAGTAAAATTACATCCAATGACCAAAATTGTAATAAGTGATAAAAAAATAATTCAATTAAATAATAAAAACAATTATAATGACTATATAACTATATAAATAAATTGTATGAAAATGTAGTTTTTAATTAAAAAGCCATATTTTTCACAATTCATTAAAAAATGAACATAATCAGAAAAATACCAAAAATTCACCCTAAGATGTATTTGATATTAAAAATTAAAAAATGATTTCAATTTTACCAAATTCAATACATATCATTTTCATTAATAAATTATATAGTTAATTCCCACTATCAAAACAAATAGCGTGTTTTTTAAAAAACAATATATATTAAAAGATTGACACTTGTTTATATCCATTTTCAAAGTAAAATTAATTCTAATGACCACCATTAGATTAAATGGTATAAAAATATTTTATCTACACATTAAACACAATTAAAAATATAATATAACCATACAAATAAATTATATTAAAATGATATTTTGAATTAAAATACAACATTATTCACTATTCATTAAAAAATGATCTTTGTCAGAGAAATACCAAAAAATTACACAATGTAAATTTTGATGTCTTGATTCTAAAGAAGGATTTTATTTTGTAATATATAACATATAAAAGAGAAAAAAATTATATTTAAAAAGGGTTCACCATGAAAAAACGGTTAATTGACCATTTAAAGAACATTAGAATATTTATGCTTAAAATCGAATTCTTTCCTTATTTTAAGCCTTTAAATTTTATTGGGTAGTTGTTAAAATATTTACAAAACATATATAATCATTTTTTAGTTAGTTATATTTATTCCCTCAATTACTATATCTGGGTGTTTAATACCATTTAAAATAATATTATTATATTATTAGTGTGCAACATAAGATTTCAATGAAACTCAATGTTGCGTATTGGGTATGCCATCGAACATAGCATCCCCTTTAAAGTAATATTAATATTTTTTTAACAAATATTAATAAATATGAAAATTTAATATTCTATATTTTCCTGGAATGTTACATTGGCCGAACTTGAAGGCTCAAAATGTTGTGAAGATTAGAGGGAGGAGGTGCCCTTATATAGGAGAGGAGAGGGGCACTTTTGGAATCATCAAAAATAGTAATTTTTAATAATCTCAAAACCCATTTAAAAACTTCCAAAGTGACCAAAATTTGGAAATGAGATAATATAGGGTTGTAATCCCATCAACCAATCAAATTTAGACATGTTTTGATTTTATTTTAAACCTTGTCATTTTGATTTATCCTTATTTAATCTATTTAATTTAATTTGTGCTAATATTGTTATAATTTTTAAATTGTTATAAACACTTACTTATGTGTTATTAATTGTACATAATTTAATAATTTATGAAATTTTAGACTATATTAAATATAATTTTTAGTTTTTAAATTTTTTTGTGATTTTTAAACAATTTAATAATATGTTATCTTCAAGATATATCAATAGTGTCAATTTGGACACAATTCATTTATTTGAATTTAAATAAAATCCACATATAATATATCATAGAGAAAAACTATTTAATTTGATTCTTAAAAAGTAATATTAATTTATAAAATTCATGTAGCACATTAATTATTTCATATAATATTTATTTTATAACTTTTAAAATCATTTATTTGATATTTCTCTTAATAAAATAATTACTACATCAATTTTTTATAATTATTAAATATACTTATCTGTTTTATAAAAATTAGAAATAAAATACGATGATGAAGATAAATATAATATTTTTCATAAGAATACTTTTATTTGAATTTATCTTCTATAACAACCATCTTTTAAAATTTTTATCTTTATTAATGTATGAAGGTGACCTCTTTGACATCATTTAAAATAAAAAAATATAAACTATCCTAATATGTTTTATAAGGCTCAAAATGGACCCAAATTAGACACATTAATTCTTTGGGTATAGATATACTCGACCAATAAGGTTTGGTCAGGTTTCGGGCTCTTTTGATGGGTATTATTATTGTAATAAAAAATAAATTATTGATTTTCACTAAATAAATAATTTCTGCATCATTAATGTATAAGCTATTAATGTAATTATATATTACTTAAAAATCACAAATAAATTACCATGATGAGGAAATACATTTTAGCTTTAAAATTATTATTTTTAATCGAATTTATATTCTTTATATAGTTATATTAAAAATACTTTAATTATTAAAGTTTGAGTGAGACATATTTCACATTCTTTAAATAAAATAAATTAAAGGACTTAATGACATCCAAGTGGGTTCCAATAGTTTCAATTTCGACCCAAGTATGATTTATGAAATAAAATAATGATCCAATTGAATTAATACAAGTTTTAGGCTTATTTTCTAATATTATATTTACCCTCAATTACCCGATTTACCTATAACTATGGTAAATAAAATTTACCATAGTTACTATTCATAATGCCTAAAAATAAAAACTTGAATATTAGCATAATTTGGACCTACTAATTCCAAATATGGAATCCATTTTTCATAATTCAATATACAGAAGGGGAAGTATTTAATTTAAAATTAATCCCACTATTGCGAAAACGAGTTTTAAATGTGAGAACATTCAAAAAGATTGAATTGTTTTTACCAATGAATTCAATGTAAAATTATTGATAATGAATTATGTTAAATGGTAAAAATATATGATATTATAGTTTAAAAACATTCAATATAATAATTTATCCATATAAATTATCTTGATGAAAAAAATTGTTTTTAAAAAAACATAGCGTATTTTTACTAGTCACCAACATATGAAACTTATCAAAAAAATATATAAAATTTATCCAAAGTAAATTTTTATATCCTGATTTCAATGAAGATGTTTAATATGTAATATTGAACTTATAGACCTTTCAAAAACTATATTTAATGTGGGTGCGCCACCAAAAGGTGACAAAACTGTATTTTTTGAAAAATACTCATTTTACCCGAAAAATTTATTTTGATAACATACCATGTTCTAGAATATGTGTAAGATGAATTATATTGTTATAAATTTCAAAATATAGTTAATATTGTTCATAACAGCAAGTTTATAATATATTTTTATTTAGTGAAACTCGGTATTGCGTACAACACACGCTATTGAGGAAGCTCGCTCTTGCGTGCAACACAATCCAAGAATAGTGTTTTTGTATAATACAAGATAATAACATGTTGTGTATAATTGCAGATAATCTTGGTGAAGATTACAAAACAAGACATCAATGAAATGAAAAATAATATTTCTCCTAAAATCTCGGGGTGTCACATTCTACCCCACTTAAAATGAATTTCACCCTCAAAATTCGTCGGGGTTATAAATGATTTACTACATGAAATTTATTTCCTTGAAAACCATATCGTAACAAGGTATACTAAAACATAATTTTATAAATTAGAGTAATAAAAGTAATGGTTACCCAAATTAACTCATCACTGGGTCTCCACATAAAATAACATAGTTGAAAATATGGATGTGGAAGAGAAATCTAACCATCATGTTCTGATGGAGAGTGGTAGAGAACATGGATATAAAAAATCCATCAATAAAAATCCATAAATTTTTTATGATATAATCTACCATCTAATTCACTGGATATGAGGGAACTTGGACAACATTTTTGGTTTTCCAGATCATTTCCCTAAAGTTGATAAATTTTGAATTAGAAGAAACACTTACTTGATTTTGGTAAAATCTCATCGGTGGTCATTCCATGAACAATTTCCACATCATATCTTAATGAAATGAAGTTAATTTTACATTCTTGAAGTGTTAGCAGATCATATGATATAATGATGGCTCATTCCATCAGTCTTGAACAAAAGGATAGAAAAAGTTATCAAATATACATAAGTCCATCAATGGTGAGGTTAATCGTATATGATTCCAAAAATGGATTTGTACTTCATCTATCATACCAATTAATAATATAAAAATAATTTCTAATAACTAGGGACTTCATGTAGGCATGTGGTAGGAGATAAAGGCATGTCACACTTTAGTTGTTGGTTCGATTCCTACAACCTTGTCTGACGCGATGGGTTGTCGCTCGTCCTGCAGGTTGTCATTTTTCTAAAACTACACTAGTATAACATTCCAAAAATAATATCGAAAAAAAATTCTATCCTTAAACAATATTATCTTATGTCCAACATAATCCATTTATAATCATTTGGATTATCCAAAATACTTCTATACAAGTTCATAGTATAAAAATGATTATTAGAAATGTCATCAACCAAGAATGTGAATACCATCATTTATCCCCCATATATCATAAGATATATCTTGTTTGTCACATTCCAAACATTTGAATACCTTAATCATGTATTCTCCTGAAACACAAATTTCATTAGAGATTGAAAACATGAAATCTATCAAAAGTTAACTCTTTCCATATACCTAAATCCCTAAATTTACTTATACTCAAACAATGATGTCACTTTTCCCTTATATAAGTCATGAGCTCATTATTAATATCAAACATTTAATTATCTACATATCCCTTCTTTATGCTCATATTAGGCGATTTACAAAATCATTTCAATCACTTTTCACGGTTACTAGTACCATATAATAATTTAAAACAACAAAAACAATTACATATATATTTCAATATTCCACGATAATAAAAATGAGATTCCACAACACTATTTTGTAATCCTGTTACAAAAATACATAATCATTCCACCACTTCATTGTCATATTCAACATCGCCAATAGTAATCGCATGTGACTTCACTTTGTCCTTTTCCATGATAGGTTGTTGATGTCGATCATCAATAACCCTTGGATTAGGGCACAGATTAGAATAATGAACAATTTCCATGCACTTGTAGCATTGAAGTGTTGGTGGTAAGTTCTCTGTAGTCTTTTCCCTATTCACATCATTAGCTACCTTTTTCCCATTACATCGGCACTCAACTGCTTGATGACATTATTTTCCTCAATTAAAACATTTTCTAGTCCCTTTAAGACAATCTCCACCATGCTTCGTTCCACACATTGAGAATAATGAAACATTTGACTTCTTTTCGCCATTGTTTCGAGATTTTTCCTTCAACTCCATCTTTCATATCTTTTCAAAACCATTAGATGGATATGTAACACCAACTTCCATTTCTACCTTGATACCACAAAGCACAATTTATTCATAGATACTGATTTCTTTTAAAGATTATTCCATTCGAAGACTTGGTTTTATGCCACTGAAGAATCGACCAACTTTACTTTCAGGTTAGACGATAAATCCAGATGCATACCTTCCAAGCCTTGTAAAATTTGCCTCGTATATACCAATAGATTCACTATAATTTTCCTGACGCTCAAGGAAATTTTTTTCCATATTTGATCGAAGAATACGAGGTAAGTACTTATTGGAAAATAAGTTCTTGAACTCATCCCATTCCATGGATTCAATTTCATCTTGGGGCCTCGAATTCTTAATTAGAGTCCACCGCTGCTCTACTTATCCTTCTAACTGATAAATAGCCAAAATGACGTTTTCATGCTCTGAATAGTGAAGTATTAAAAATATATTTTCAATGGTACTGATCCATTATTCAGCAATTAGTGGATAAAAGACCCATTGAAATAAGGAAGTCATTGCCCCATAAACGACTCAATAGAATATTGTTCCCTTATCTACTCATTTGGAAGCCCAGAATGATTCATAGCTCTTTTATATATAGATATAATATATTGCACTCCATCTCCCATAAAATTTGTATGTTCGGGAGGACAATCATTGCATTGCCCAGTGCATTGATCATTAACACGGTTCCATTGGGATCCATCCATTATCTAAAACCCAAAGAGAATAGCGTGAGAGGTTAAAATCATACTAGGAAAACAACATAATCAAGGGGTGTACATTAAATCTCTAACATATTATGTTTAATTATAAGATCGTTACCATAATTATAGGACTATAACCTATACTTATACTTAACCTTATGGATATCCCTAGACATACCTTAGAGATATCTCTTGGGGTCTCACTAATGTTTCTGCATCATAGTTTCAAAGGTAAACTAAACCTTTCCTCTGATACCAACTGTAGAGGCCCAATATTGTCATGCATAGAAATTACATTACTTTTTATAAATGCATAATACCTAACAAAAAATAGAAACCCAAGGATCTTAATGGTTTACTGTCTTTGGAAATTCATAACAACATCTTCTAGTCCTGGTGAAAGATTTTCAACATCTCTCATAAAGATCATCCCTATTTATTTTCTTACTTAAAACATTTCCCTAAATCCTATGGAAAAGAAAACATATAAAGGGTGAGATAAAATTATCAGTACGGGTATGCCTGGAGAAAATAAAACAAACCATATAAATTTAAATTTAAAAGAATGAACATGATGTTTAAACATCAAAATATTGAGAAATGACATAAAACAAGGCACTACATAAGGAATAGATCATAATGGAACATCAATCATTATAAAATAACATGGGAATAAAACATGTAATAGTGGAAAACCATTAATCACATGATATGACTTCCATAGTAGCCATGTAATTGCTACAAAGAGCATTATAGTAGACAAAGTCCCTTACTGAACTAGTTTTACTTGCCGCTCTAGCCCTGTATTACTGAACCAGATTTACTTTTCATTCCAGCCATGTCTATCTCGTGAGATATGAATCATTACCCAATGCATTGGAGGGATATATAGTTCCCACACATCTCATAATGGAATCATTCTTACATGTAACACAAAATAATCATAAATAATTTATCATAACCCAATGAATAAAATTGGTTTCATAAACATCATCCCATAATAACATAATGCTTTTAAAAAAAGTGGATATCATTTCATCATAAGAAAATAAAACCATGTAAATAATAGAGACATTATACTTGGAACATAATCATACTAAATAGTTTCATCTTATATTGGAAATATTTTTTTATAAACACTTCAAATGAATTCTTTAGGAAAATATCCTTTCTTATTCATAATCAGTTTCATTTCTAAAAATGTTAGGCAATTTTAAAAGAAAATAATTATGTTGAAAATAATCATAAAACCTTGTAGAGGAAGCTTCATGGAAATAAGGAATAATCAATCCTAAATATCCATTTACGCCATATAAGTTAAAAAAAATCTTCTCGTACTTTTTCTGAAAAAGTTAAAAAGTACCTTATTTGGTAAACAAAAGAAAAGATTCCTTCCATACAATGTGGTAAAAGTCAAAAATTGGTAAAAATGAATTTAAACATACATGAAAGAATAGTAAAAATTTTATGGAAACATTTTTCAAAAACATGGACATATATGATAAACATAACCCCAGTAAATACTTACAAATAAACAATCTATGATAAGAATGATATTGGAACAATTATCCCTTACCTTATGTCCAATTTCTTCCGTATGTTTTTGAGACTCCTCTTTTTCGACGCACCTATTCTAAACCTCCTCTTAGGGCACTAATGTTGGTATTTCGAGAAGACCAAGACCTTTATAATGTTTCTAGGTAAGTGGAGAATGGAAATGGGCTGGGGTTGGCTGAGCTTGAAGGCTAAAAATGTTGTGAAGAGGAGAGGGAGGAGGTCCCCTTATATAAGAGTGGAGAGGGGCATTTTTGAAATCGTCAAAAATATTAATTTATAATAAACTGATATCCCACGTAAAAACATCAAAAGTGAATGTTATAAACCTTATCGTTTTGATTTATCCTTATTTAATCTATTTAATTTTATTTGCGGGAATAATGTTATAAATTTTAAATGGTGATAAACACTTACTTATGTGTTGTTAATTGTGAAAAATTTGATAATTTATGAAATTTTAGAACATATAAATATTAATTTGTAGTTTTTAAATATTTTTTTATTTTTAAAAAATTTAATAATATGTTATTTTCATGAAATATCAATATTGTCAATTCTGACACTATTCATTTATTTGAATTTAAATAAAATCCACAGAGAATATATTTTTGAATAAAAACTATTTAATAGATTTATAAAAAGTCATATTCATCTATAAAATTATTGGAGCACATTAATTTGTTCATATAATATTTATTTTAATACTTTTAAAATCATTTATTTGGTATTTCTCTTAATAAAATAATTACTACAACATTTTTGTATAATTATTTAATATACTGATCTATTGCATAAAAATTAAAAAAAATATGATGAAGATAAATATAATTTATTTTTTAAGAATACATTTAGTCTAATTTATCTTCTAAAATAACCAACTTTTAAAAATTTATTTTTATTAAAGTATGAAGGTGACAACATTGACATCATTTAAAATAAAATAATATAAATGTCCTAATATATTATATAAGGCTCCAAATGGTCCCAAAGCATACCCTTGTATACTTAGGGTATAGATATAATTGAGAAATAATGTTCGGTCAAGATTATGGTATTTTTTAGGGGTATAATTATTGTAATAAAAACTATATTATTGATTTTTCACCAAATAAATAATTTCTGCATCATTAATGTATAAGCTATTAAAGTGGTTATAAATTTTTTAAAATTAACAAATAAATTACCATGATGAATAAAAAAATAGCATTAAAATTAGTTTTTATAATCTAATTTTTATTCTGTATAACCTTATATTAAAAATACTTTAATTATTAAAGTTTGACTGATTCATATATCATTTTCTTTAAATAAAATAAATTAAAGGTCTTAATCACATCCAAGTGGGTTCCAATAGATTCTATTTCGTCCCAAATATGATTTAGTGGAAAATATAATGATCCAATTATATTAAGACAAGTGTTATAGTAATTTTATAATATTATATTTATCCTTAATTACCCGATTTACCTATAAATATGGTAAATAAAATTTACTGTAGTTACTATTCAAAATACCTAAAAATAAAAATTAGACTATTAGAATAATCTAAACCTATTGATTCCAAATATGGAATCCATTTTTCTAAATTCAATATACATAAGTTTCAGTATTTAATTTAAAATTTATCCCGCTATTGAGAAATGGGTTTTAAAAGTTTAAACATTGCAAAAGATTGTAATGTTTTTACCTATGAATTCAATGTAAAATTAATGATAACGACTTAAATTATATTAAATTGTAAAAATATATTCTATTTATACTTTAAATCTATTCAATATAATAATTTAAATATATAAATTATATTGATGAAAAAAAAATTAATTAAAACATAGCTTATTTTTACTATTCATCAAAATATGAAACTTATCAGAAAAATATCAAAAGTTAATCCAAAGTAAATTTTTATATCCTGATTCTAAGGAAGAAGTATAATATGTCAAATTGAACTTATAAACCATTCAAAAACTAGATTTAATGTGGTTGTGCCATAAAAAGGCGGCAAAACTGTATATTTTGAAAAATAATCATTTTACCTGAAAATTTTATTTTGTTCTCATACCGTGTTCAAGAATATGTATAAGATGAATTATATTTTTATAAATTTCAAAATGTGGTTAATACTATTCACAAGGGCATGTTCATCATATATCGTTGTTTAGTGAAACTCGGTATTGCGTACAACACACACTATTGAGGAAGCTCGCTCTTGTGTGAAACACAAGCCAAGAATAGTGTTTGTGTATACTAAAAGATAATACGATTTTGTGAATAGCACTAGCTAATATTTGTGAAGCGTACAACACAAGATATCAATGAAATTAAAAATAATATTTCCCATAAAATCTTGGGGTGTTACAAACAATCTTTAAATCAGTATATATTAATATGTATATTTAAAGTAACCTATATGGTTTTAGAATATGTCATTGTCAAGAGAATAATAAATCAATCTCCCAAATGTATCTCTAGAGAAAAAATGGGTTTATCAAAGGCATAACAATTGAAGGGGACATTGGATTATACCAAGAGGTGATTGGAGATATTTAATAAAAAAATTGGGTCTAACATTTCTATTGATCTAGCTATGAACAATGATTATAATAGGATTGAGTTGGACTTCATCTTAATGTTTTGTTCAGACATGGCATTCTCTTCTGGGAAAAATTATATTTTTCTTATATTTTAGTTCTTCATGGTTATTAAACTCAGTAAACAAAAAATAGTATGCCTTCTTCAAGGTATTACGGGTACTGAAACATGGTTTCCTGGTCCCAACAACCATTTTCTTTATTTCCCAGATTTTCTCATCCAACACATTATCTAATTAATAGCCTCAGGTAAAATTATTCCATATCACAATGGGATCTTTTTTTATACATATGTGACCTGATTTTTTAAGATTAAAAATAGTATTTGTGAATGATAGTAAAATATCCATATCGGGGATCACAAAGGCCATGGAGGAATACTATAAATGGAGTGGGAAACTGGTGGAGTAGGATAAGAGAAACATTTACACGGTGAATAATTTTCAGGATTGTGAGGACAGAGCATTAGAGAGAACCTTAAAATGCATAGAGGTGCCTTTCCAATAGAGATATTGGTAGTGATAATTTCCAATAATAAGATTCGAGTTCACCACTTTGAGAACGTTACTGGTAGGATCATGGATAGATTCTAAACTAGAAAAATTGATTCCATTAATTCGGTAGTAGAATGAACATGGTAAATAGTGTACTCTCTTCGATTCTCATTCATATGCTATCCACCGTCAAAGTGAAAAAATAGTCATCTCTTACACTGAGTGTTCAGGGATACTATGTTTGATGGAAATAACCACTAGAATTCATGGGATAGGACGGCTAGACACCCATCTAAGAGGGTAAAAAAATATCATAAGCATCACCAGGAATACATAAGGATTACGCACTATGATATCTTGGGAGGTTATTCATTAGATGAAACTATGGGTCAGACAAATTTAAAAAATTATGAGACTAATATGACCATGAAAACAGAAAAATCTCTTATAATACATACCTGATTCCAGTTAATATCTCATGTTATAGAATCATTCATGATGAATTGTGGGTAGAGGGGATATCAATTTAGAGGGAAAATTTGTGTAGGTTAAAAGATGTGGTTTTTAGTGTTGCTTATAACATTAATAACATTCATATAAGTAGAAAATAATGAGAACCAATATTTTATAAAATAAATTCTCACTGAGGACCAGAAGGCCATTTTTTATAAAATTGTGCTTAAATTTGATCTGGATATGTATGTATTCATTGAATCATACTTGGGATAATTTTCAATGAAGGATTTCCATAGATTGTAGATGGAATCAATGGATCGCCATGTTTTGGGTTAGGTAATATTGTTGAAATAGGGTTCCCATAATGATTGATTTTATGGATTTTTAATAAGGAATAATTTTCCATCCACAGAGGACAGTATCAAATTCATAGGATTTGGCTAGTACTTTCTAAGCCATTTTTTCATGAAATAAAATGATAATGTTCAAGAAAATATATTTTTAGAACATTTCTAGGTAAAAGTTGTTTGGATCGTGTATGGTGGCTTCCTAATTCATTTTTATCATGTGATTTCAGGCTAGTTATATATTAACCAGTGGTTTCTAGGTAGCGAAATTACATGACCGGATAAAAAATAAAGGGTCATTATACTTGTTATGGACTACTGGATTATTTTGAATGCATTGAATGAAGAATATCCTAATGTCTTCTCTAGCTTCATAAGCTTCATTATCCTTAGAATGAATATCAATTTAATTTATCTCCTCAAGATTGAAGATGATTAGAGGACATCTCCATCATATATGGGGATTCAAGACTCTAGTAGAGACCTATATCCTATTATTATATTTGAGAATATGAAAAGGGTATAATGTCACCCTCATCAGTCGGCTCTAAAAATGAACAAAATTGATCCTAAAACTGGGGGTTCTAGGGGGTGGGGTGATCTATGATTAATGGAGATTAGTTTTTCTATCTTTACATTCATATATTGGAAGATTTTAATCTCTCAAAACGAAAGTGAAGATGTTGATTATGGGTCTCTGATTATGTAATCAGAAGAATATTAATCTGAAAATTGAAGATACCAACTCCTAAATTGTTTTTAACTCTCTTCGTGGAAATTTTATCATCTCAGGTAATATTTCATATACTATTAGAAGATGTAAGGATTTCATGGGTTTTCACATGAATATCGTGCATACATGGTTAAAATGGAATGGTGTTTCTTATTTCCAACCACACAAGGTAAATCATTTTCCAAAGCATTCATTCTTCCTGGGTCTTGGGTCCTTCTCTATTAAGGGGATAAATATGGTTTGAGTTGATGAGATTGGGCTTCCCTACTTTATATGTACCTAAATCAATAGTAGACCCTCTTTTTCCCTATCTCATTTATATTTTTAATCATTTTCCAAATATGTTTCCTTTTTTTGGAAATAAAATAACTAATGATTTTTGGTTTTTGAATAAATAAATAAATTTTCAATTTAGTTTATTTAGTGATAGGTTAATTATTTAGAAATAAACCACATTATCCACCACATCCATTGTTAAATTGGTTCATCCATGTTTTATTTATTTACTATAACAATAAATGTTATTATGAGAATCATTCATCATTTTTTATAGTAAGAATCAATGAGGTTTTTCAAAGAAATATTTTAATGTCATAATTTATAAAACTGTCAATCAATCCATGACAATTTATTTTCAACTTAGAAAAAAGTGGATTAACATAGGTTTTCATAAATACCATCTTCTTATTAAATGTAATATAGAATTATTATATAGTGAATTTAGAAATATATATCCCCCAGGAGTGTCAGAACATATATGTAGCTATGAAATTTTTCCATGCACCATATGATGTTTAATTTAACAACAAACCTGACTAATAAATGTTATTATGACAAGTATTTTATATTCTATGTCCTTTATCCACATTTTATTAACGTGATAGTGATTTTATTTTTATGAAACAAAAAAATATTTAGTTTACCATAACAATTTGAATGTATTCTATACAAAAGCATTACCATATGGGTTTTAATGAGGATTTCCATTATGAATATAAAAAATAATTCAATCAAGTCAGATACCAAATGGGGAAACTATAAAATTTCTATAATGACACAAAATTTTATTAACGAAAATTCCTATTTATTCAATTAAATGTCTTATTAAGTTGAATGGTTATATAATACATATGCACTTCGTTGGTTTTATGTCTCTTTGATTTTAAAATACGGATAAGAATTGTTACCATTGACAATATAGCCATAGAAAAGTGGTCACGTGACTAGAATAAATATATAGATTTGAAAAATAAAATTTCCTCAAACAAAGGAAGCGATGACTTAGTTTAGTAGAATTTCTCCATACAAAGACCATTTTTCAAAACATTGAAAGGAGGTGGTTTCATTAGGCTTTGACCTTGACCATTCCCAAGTCGAGCATCAACACTTTAAGATCAAATGGAATCGTCTACGTGATAAGTGGAAGTTAATAGATATTTCCACCAGATTGGTGTTATATGATCCACGCAAAGAGTATGTAACCATTCCAGACACTTATCATTAGTAATTATGAGGGTGTTATAAGGGGTTATATAACAAGAAATTAACACTATGATCTTGTGAATTTTTTATATAATAAAGAATATACATTCATTTTATTATTGTTACTTTTTAAATATTTTTGAATGAAAAAATAGTATTTGTAGAAAATAATCAATTAAAAAATATATTTTGATGAATTTATGGATTTTTGAATTAAAATAAAATATTATTAATAATTTATTTTATTACATATAAATTTTCTCATAATTTTTATGAATACAATTATAATTTCTATTATGATTTGAAAGCCATTTTTTTTCAAAACCCATGAGATTTGAAAAAATGTATGTTTTTATTTTAAAAATAAATATTCACATATTTATAAAATTATTTAGATAAAATGAATGTTTCTTTTTTAATCAGGAAGTCGAAATTATCCAATAGTAAAGTTTTCATAAATTTTCGTTATAGTCAATTTTTTTGGTAAAAATTTAATACCATTTAATTATACAACATGTTTTATGACATAATAATGACCCAATTGTGATGTAATAATATACTATAAATTGTATTTTAGACTGATATATATTTTATCATTATATAATGTGATTTTAGTTAAGTTTTATTTATTTTAAAAAGCCTTAGTGGACCCTCCATGACTTATAAAACATTTTTTCATTTTAAAATGATTTCATTGAGAGTGTGACTCACCTTCACACAATCAAGCCTAAAATTTTAATACTTTTGGGAGTTGGACTTATAAAATATTTTTTTCCACTCCTGAAAATACCAAGGGTTGGTTTTTGGTTTTTATTAGTTTAATGAATGGTTCCCAAAACCTAAATAATAAATAATTCCCTCTATTTTCCTATATAAAACCACACAAGATCCCACATTATCTTCACTCACTGAATTTGGAGTTCGACCAATCTCTACCCTCTTCTCTAAAAAATCCTCTCAAGGTTCCACAAGTTCCTAATAAGCCACTCTCACGCCTCTCCCATTCCTTTGGGATCACACTTTCAAGTAAGGGACTTTTTCAACTCTCGTTTTTTCCAAGATTCGTTATGTTTTTATACACTTGTCTTTTCAATTAAAAATGATGGGCTATGATTTTGAACCAACCATATTCTGACTTCCTTATGTTTTAAGGATTATAGAACCCTTTCTCTCTCATTAATTCCTCCCATGTACACATGTTACCATGAAAAAATCCTGTAAGGGATTTTTCTCTCGTCATTTAAATTCAAGAAATTATATTATTTTATGAATCTAAATTCCATTACATATGATGGGACTTGAATCTAAATGACACTATTACTATCCATTTCATGTATAAATGACGAGAGACCCCAATTTCTCTTGTCAACCCATTTTATAAATCCTATTTGATGTCGTTTTGTTGCTAAAATTTACCATGCCATAATCATTGTGTAATTGAATTACATATTAATTTCTATATCAAGGGTATTACCCTTTATACACATATAAATATTGATTATAGAGTTTCATGTATTTATTAGACATTAATTAATCATTGATGAAATTATGATGATGAATGATTCCATGTTATATGATCCTTGGGAAACACAAAATCATGGACTGAAATGATTAAGAATGGTGCACCCAAATAGAACTCCAATGAATTGGGTAAATATTTTTATCATAATACATCTAGTGAAATGAGGGTTTACATGTGATAATTCATGTTCAATGAAGTTTTAATCATGATAATTCATGTTCTATGAGGTTTTACTCATGATAATTCAAGTTCAATGAGGGTTTACTCTGGCTCCATGTGCAATGATCCATGGCTCAAGATAATATCATGTTAAATGTTATTTCGACATTTTCATGTTATGATAATAATTTTATGCCATGCCTCCATGTTCATGTTTCTATAATGCTCCATTTATATGAATACTTCATAAAATGAACTATAATTATTCATATTATTCCTGTATTACTCCCTTACTGAGATTTATAACTCACACTTTTCTTATGTATGTCCTAAGGTTATTGATAAAACACTATTTTATTGAATATTTTATTTATAATAAATGATATAATTTCCTCACATTGTGTTAAATATGTTTATTTATAAAATATTTGGGATTAGATCATTCATTTGAATATTTGATGAAAATTCCAGTTTGACCCTTTATAGTTCACTGTAGTATTTCGAATATAAATATTTTTATTTTTATTATTTTAATTTAAAATTTTGTAACAGTGTTCCAAACTTAATTATCACAACTTTTATTCAGGACACTAGAGCTAAAGAGTTCATTGGGTTGTGGAAATTGGGCCATGAAGTCAAAGATGGGCTGGGCTCGCCAGAATGGAGAAGCTTCTGTATTTCGAACATAACTCCTTCATATTGGCCTGTATTGAGCCCAAATTTGGATAGGAGATAGAAGACACATATCCTCACATTATATCCTTCTGGAAAGGCCAGCCAATTCATGCCTTTTGGTGGTCAAATGGGCGGTGTAAGTTGGCATAAAATATTTGGCCGAATTTCCACATTCACACTTGAAACCACTT
The DNA here is from genome assembly GCA_963277665.1 of Viscum album. Taxonomy (NCBI): domain Eukaryota; kingdom Viridiplantae; phylum Streptophyta; class Magnoliopsida; order Santalales; family Viscaceae; genus Viscum; species Viscum album. The sequence continues at coordinate 1,851,447,141 of OY728150.1, forward strand.
GTAACCTCTCCTCCCCTCCCCTCTATAAATTAGAGTTTTTCTCATTTGGAGGGGTTGGGACGTGCAATGGGAAGTTGATGGCGGAGGAGAAGTGGATCCACTCCAATTATCCAACCATTTCAATAAGGGTAGCTCTTGAAGCAAGGATCCCTTCGACGAAGCCTTCTTCTTCTCCTTCATGTTGTAATGATTTTGTTTATGTAATAAAATTCTTTGTTCTTATTTTATTTCTTCTCTTTTCTTCTGTTTTGTTTAAATTTCTTATTCTATTAATCTTCCTAATTGGGATGGAATTCTTGAGTAGAAGCGTTATTGGGTTATACCCATTTTAAACCTTTGCACTTGCAAAACGCTTCTACGATGATTACGCCACCCATGGAAGAGTAGTTTTTTAGTAATCGATCTATCTTATACCCTCTTCATTTAATTATTTTGAATAAATGATCTACTGTAATTCACTTAATATGATCCATTAATTGTGTTTTTAAATTTTAAGAAACTATGAAAGCAATTGAACAATGTACACAAAAACACGCGAGGTCGAGATTTTGTGTAAATTGTGAGAGCGCGATCTTAATCGGTAATAAAAGACCACACATGAAAAATTTGTAGAGTTCAAATATAATCCATAAACACAATTCATCCTCATTTCCAGAGTGGATATATGCCTTAATTTACCACTGACCATAATCTAATCTTAGAACATCAATCAAAGCAGGGTGCTGCGATTGCATGTTCCGAAGTTAGCCTAATGTTAAATTCACTTCAATCTTCGTGGTAAAGTTAATTCTTGTAGGGTTCGTGATTTAACAAATTAAGGGATCATAATTAAGTGAATGTTAATTTAAATGATAATTATTAATAATAAAGTGAAGAGGTAGAGTTAGATCAATTACACCTTTTAAAATAGATTTCTAAAAAAAACATCTTCTTGTTGTGTCATTCTAATCGAAACTTCATTTCAAAATTAAAAACAAAAAAAAATGCAATCTTATTCCAGCACACTTCTTATAGATTTATAAACTATAAACAACCACCGCCATACTTTCAAGTAGTGTTTTTATTCCCTTTTATTTTGTTTCTAGAATACCTCTGAAAAGTTGTTTTAATTTACTTCCTCCTTTGAGAGACGACCTTGGTCAGCCACTCTGCTGCACCTACATACCCCAAAATCACACTAATCATTTGAGGGCGCCCACGACAGCGCTCTTTCAAATTGGCATCATTTCCGGGGAGGCAACTAATTATTTGAACCAATTAGAGGTATTTATTTTATTTTACATTTAATTCTCTTCCTCTCTTCTTACTTCCTTCTTTACCTAATCTGATTTTTCTTCTTCTTCTTTTATTTTCTTCTACTTCTTTTTGGACCATCAACTCAAACTTCTCATTTTTATTTTACTATGGTCCACTTTCTTTCTTTTCATTATTATTTGATCTATGAGACGAACTAATCCCAAAGAACTCTTAGATCTTGACCCTGAGATTGAACGTATCCTTAGGGCACGAATCAGACATTCTCAATCTACGGGAAGTTTCAATATTCAACCAGTTGGTGAATTCCTCTCTTCTGGAAACATTGAAATTGGAAGATATTCAAATTCAAACATCAAAGAGGAACCAATGGCTGAAAACAATGGAAATGAAATTAATTGAACCATTCGAGAATTGGCTACACCTGATATTAACTATCAACCAAATTGTATTGCATACCCAAATCTCGAATCGGACTTTGAATTGAAATCTGGATTAATTCACCTTCTTCCAAAGTTTCATGGCTTATCTGGTGAGGATACCAACAAACACCTTAAGGAATTTAATGTGGTTTTCTCATCTTTAAAACCAAGGAATGTTTCTTAAGATCAAATTAAATTAAGAGCATTCCCATTTTCACTTGATGGAGCTACAAAAGATTGGATGTATTATTTGCAACCTGAAGATGTAACATGTTGGAATGATTTGAAACGTCTTTTCTTGCAAAGATTTTTTCCAGCATCAAGGACAACATCCATTCGAAAGGAGATATCGGGGATCAAGCAAGCCCAAGGGGAGTCAATGTATGAGTAATGGGAGAGATTCAAGAAGTTGTGTGCAAGCTGCCCACATCACCAAATCAGTGAGCAACTCCTCATTCAGTACTTCTATGAAGGACTCACACCTATGGAGAGAAGCATGGCAGATGTTGCGGCTGGAGGAGCATTGGTGGACAAGACAATAGTAGCTGCACGTGCGTTGATCGACAAGATGGCCCAAAACTCCCAACAATTTGGTGATAGAGGTACACCACATGTCAGGGGAGTACATCAGGTAAGTCCTTCTTCTCTTGAAAGTCATTTGATTGATACTAAGTTGGAAGAATTGACCACTATGGTGAGGAAAATTTCTTTGGCACAAAATACATCTTTACCCCCTCCTTCAAGGCCTTGTGGTATTTGCGCTGAGACAAGCCACCCAACGGACTGTTGCCCACAACTCCAAGAAACAGAAGATTGTGCAGCAGTGTTCCCTGGGAGACCATTTCAGCAGCAACAACAACAACCATATCCCCAAAAGAAGTTTGATCCAACATACAACCAAGGTTGGAATGATCAGTCGGACATGAGGTATGGCTCTGGACAACAACAAAGGCCACCCATTCAACAAAACTTCCAGCAGCCTCCGCCTTACCAGCAGGGTTTCCAACAACCCCAATGGAGATTTGAAGCTCAAACATCAAAAAGTCAGCAACAACGGAATCATCCACCAAAGGTAGATTCTAATACTGGTGATCTTTTGAAGCAAATTGTTCTTAATCAACAGAATGAGCTGAAGAGTCAATGTTCGGAGCTGAGGGAGTTGAAGTCTCAAATGAGCCAGATTTCCACCGCCCTCCATGAACTTGTGAGTAAAAATTCTGGAAATCTGCCTTCCCAACCCACTCCAAATCCAAAGGGGAATGTTAGTGCCATCACATTGAGAAGTGGGAAGCAAATTAACGATACATATGCACCTACTATTCCACCGGGATTCACCTCAACTTCAGAGAATCCGCATTCCATACCAACTGATGAGCAATCCAAAGAGAAAGATAAAGGTAAGAAAAAGATTGATGATGTTCCTCCTAAACCCCTTCCTTTTCCAAATAGGGTTGTTCAAACCAAGAATATGGATGAAGAAGCAATGAAAAAGGAGGTTTTTGACACATTCAAGCATGTGGAGATCAACATTCCTCTACTTGAATCCATTAAGAAAATCCCAAGGTATGCCAAATTCTTAAAAGAACTCTGCACCAATCGAAGAGGGCTCAAGGGAAATGAGAGGATAAACCTTGGAAGGAATGTCTCAGCACTCATTTCACCAACTCTAGAAATGCCAACAAAGTGCAAGGATCCAGGGACATTCACCATCCCATTCACCATAGGGGAGTTGCACTTTTCTGATGCACTTTGTGATTTAGGTGCTTCCATAAATGTGATGCCTCACTCTGTATTCTCTTCCTTGCAGGTTGGTGAGTTGAAGCCAACAAGAGTAGTGGTGCAATTGGCGAATAGAGCTACGACATATCCAGCGGGAGTTCTTGAGGATGTACTTGTTCAGGTAAGAGACATGGTCTTTCCAGCAAGCCTTTTATGTGCTTAACATGGAGGATGATCAGGTAAGTTCTCATGCCCCCATTATCTTAGGTAGACCCTTCCTCAAAAATGCAAAAACTATCATAAATGTCAATGAGGGTACACTTTCCATGGAATTTGGGGATGAAGTTGTGATATTTAATGGTATGGATTCCATGAAGTACATCTCTGAGGACCATTCTTCTTTTGTTATCTCCCATTTTGAACCACGAAATAAAAACTCCATAGAATTTGATTGTCCTATGCTTAGGGAGATTATGAGAATTGGTTCGAGTTTGAAGTCTAAGAGCACTTCCGCACATGTTTCTGATACACAATCCTATCTTGGATTTGATTTTGATGTGGATTCATATTCTGATTTTGATCATGGTCACTCTGATTATGAAATGGCTGTTGATTATGCTGATGGATTTGATGCTTTATTCTATGATTTTGATGATGTCTATTCTGACACTGATGCTCTTTCTGCACATATTTCAGTTCCTTCAATGTCTCCATCCATTCTACACCCTCCTTCATTAGAACTCAAGCCATTGCCACCAAATCTGAAATACTCATACATGTTGAGTGGTGAGAGATTACATGTTATCATTGCTAACAATCTCCCTTTTGAACATGAAGAAAATCTTTTGAATATTTTGAGGGAGAACATCAAGGCGATTGGGTGGACCTTGGATGACATTTTAGGTATTAGCCCCTCCATTTGCATGCATAGGATTCTCATGGAGGATGGGGCTAAACCGGTGAGACAACCACAATGGAGACTCAATCCCACCCTCCTGGAAGTTGTTAAAAAGGATGTTGAGAAATTGCTCAAGGTAGGTATAATCTTTCCCATTTCAGATTCACAGTGGGTAAGTCCAATTCAGGTTGTGCCTAAGAAAACTGGTTTTACTGTTGTTAAAAATGAGAAAGATGATTTGGTTCCAATGAGGGTGAAAAACAGTTGGCGTGTGTGTATTGATTATAGGAAACTAAATCAGTCCACTCGCAAGGACCATTTCCCCCTCCCATTTATTGATCAGATGCTTGAGAGACTAGCTTGGAAGACACACTATTGTTTCTTGAATGGATTTTCTGGATATTTTTAGGTTCCTATATCTCCAGAGGATCAAGAGAAGACTACATTCACCTGTCCCTTTGGCACATTTGCCTACCGGAGGATGCCATTTGGACTTTGCAACGCCCCAGGTACCTTCCAGAGATGTATGGTGAGTATTTTTTCTGATTTTATTGAGACCTGGATGGAGGTATTTATGGATGATTTTACAGTGTATGGGTCTTCATTTGATGAATGTATAATTAGTTTGAGAAAGGTGTTGAATCGTTGTATTGAGAAGAATCTGGTCCTGAACTTTGAAAAATGTCATTTCATGGTAGAGCATGGCATTGCCATAGGGCATGCAGTGTCAAAACATAGGATAGAGGTTGATAGATCAAAGGTAGATATTATTTCATCCTTACCATATCCTTCATGTGTGCGTGATGTTAGATCTTTCCTAGGTCATGCATGATTTTATCGACGCTTCATCAAAGATTTTAGTAAGATTGCTCTTCCAATGTCAAGATTACTTCAAAAGGATTCTGATTTTGTGTTTGATGTTTCTTGCAGGAATTCATTCGATGAGATAAAACAACGTCTGACCACTCCACCTATCATACAACCCCCAAGGTGGGAGATTCCTTTTGAGCTTATGTGTGACGCCTCCAACTTCGCGATTGGAGCTATCTTATCTCAAAGGGTGGAGGGGCGTTCACATGTGATCGCCTATGCATCAAGGACACTGGATTCAGCCCAATCAAATTACACAACCACAGAAAAGGAGTTTCTTGCTGTCATATTTTCTTTAGATAAATTCCGTTCATATTTATTGGGCTCTAAAGTAGTTGTTTTTTCTAACCATGCAGGTTTGAGGTACCTCCTAATGAAGCCAGATGCAAAGCCGCGACTTATCCGTTGGATGCTCCTTCTTCAAGAGTTTGACATCGAGATAAACTACAAAAAGGGGTCAGAAAACTTGGTGGCGGACCACATGAGTAGGCTTACTCACACACTAGAGGGTGACACCTTGGACCAGGTACCACTTCGGGACACTTTCCCCGATGAGCATCTCTATACCATCTCAGGTAAGCATCCTTGGTATGCTGATTTAGTTAATTAAATTGTTGTCTCTGAAATCCCAGTAAATTTGAAGAAACATCAAGTCCAAAAATTAAAGAGTGAGTCAAGATTTTATGTTTGGGATGATCCATAATTATGGCGCATGTGTAGTGACCAAGTCATTAGGAGGTGTGTTCCTGATCATGAGTTTGAGTCTGTTTTGCATTTCTGTCATACACATTCTTTTGGTGGACACTTTGGACCCCAACGGACAGCTAGGAAGGTTTTGGACTCTGGATTATATTGGCCTAGATTATTCCATGATCCCCATGTGTTTTGTAAGTCATGCTCTCATTGCCAACACACTGGGAACATTTCTAAGAGACATGAGATGCCCCAACAACCCATACTATTCTGTGAGATTTTTGATGTATGGGGAATTGATTTTATGGGTCCTTTTCCTAGTTCATTTGGATTTTTGTATATTTTGGTTTCTGTTGATTATGTGAGTAAATGGGTGGAGGCCAAGGCCACTAGGACTGACGATTCTCATGTTGTAGTGGATTTTGTCAAGGCTCAAATTTTATGCAGGTTTGGAGTACCAAAGGCCATCATCAGTGACCAAGGGACACACTTTTGCAATAGGAATTTTTCTTCCCTCCTTCGAAATTATGGGGTGACACACAAAACATCAACACCATACCACCCCCAAACTAATGGCCATGCTGAGGTTTCAAATCGTGAGTTGAATCAAATCTTGGAGAAAACCGTGCATCCAAATAGGAAGGATTGGAGCAAGTGCTTGGATGATGAATTGTGGGCTTATAGGACAGCATACAAGACCCCCATTGGTATGTCCCCATTTCGGATTGTTTTTGGGAAAGCGTGTCATCTCCCCGTGGAAGTCGAGCATCGGGCAGATTGGGCTTTAAAGAAATGTAAAATGGATTTGGCCCAAGATTTAATTCAAAGGAAGTTGCAAATTCAAGAGCTTGAGGAGATTCGACTGTCATCATATGAGAACTCAAGGCTCTACAAGGAAAGATCAAAAGCAGCTCATGACAAAATGATCCAACAAAAGGAGTATCATGTTGGAGAGAAAGTCCTTCTCTATAGTTCACGACTGAAGTTGATGTCTGGTAAGTTGCATTCCAGATGGTTAGGTCCTTATATTGTGTCTAATGTTTTTCCTTATGGTGCAGTGGAGATCACACAAGAGGACACTAGAAGGAGCTTTAGAGTCAATGGGAAATGTTTGAAGAGATACATTGAGGGACATCCTACTGATGTAGTGGATTTTATCACACTGCATGACCCCATCATCACTTGATCACATCAGGTTGTTCCTAACCCTTTCACTTTTATATTATTTGTCCTATTTAAAAATTCTTCATTTCATGTGCATATATCATCTCATAGGTTCACATTGAGGACAATGCAATATTTTAAGTGTGGGGGAGGGAACCTTTTAGTTTAGTAATTTCAATTGCTTTCCTGTTCAAAAAAAACAAAAAAAAATTGTGTGTTTTTCAAATTTTGTGTGTTTATTTTACAATTTTCTGTGGGTTTTTGAAACTTCTGGACTGAAATGATTATCATCACCATTTTTAAATCCATATCAATAAGTGAAACAATTTACCCCGTGAAACTAAGCTTAAATGAATGCTTAAATGACTTTGTTTCAAGTTCAAATATTTAGTAATTTCATTAAAAGTACGCTGAATTTTGAATCCCATGCCAATATCGCTGTCGTTATATTTGAAATCACTTTCCTGTGAGGATTCTAAACCATTATTTTCATATTCTTTACATTCACCTCACTTCTTGAGAGAACCAAACCATGCTTGATTTAACCAGAATTTGATCTATTCCTGTCAAAACATGAGGGTTTTAGGTACATATGTTTAAATGATTGAGGAATTTTGTTGGTATTAAAGCCCCTATTTCAAAGAATCATTTTTTATAATGGCCTACCTTGAATATTTAATCCTTCTAGACCTTAGAATCCATGCACATCTTGTTAGGTTAAGCCACATTACAAGCAAATTTTCCCGATCCAACCAACTCTTGAAGTGAAATTGCATAATCTAGTTGAGCTTAAGTGTGGGGGAAGCTGTCTTGTGTTATGCCACCATATTATGTGATAATTTGGGTTGAAAATTAAATTATGAAGAGATGTGTTTTCTACTGAAGAAATTAATTATATTGAAAGTTGTTCCTTTTCTGGATCTTTCATAAAAAGTGAAGTTGTGCCTTTTCTGGAGCTTCTAATTGAGGTGGAAATATGTGCCCATCTGGAGCTTTCAAGAAAATCATGTTTGAGAAGATTGAAAATTTTTATACTGAAATGATGAATGGTGTAAACCTTTAATGACTTTTCATGATGATGGAGCTGAATTGATACTATGGGGATTGATGAGAAGAACATATTTAAGTGAAAATTAGATTAATGCAATTTTTCTTCAAAAGAGTCAAGCCCTCCTCATTCAGCCTCAGTGTTTTTCACATATTAATCCTACCAACAGAAAGCCACAGAACAACCCTGAAAAGTCTTCATGATAAACATATGTCCTTGACTCACATCGGGTAGTGATGTAGGAATCTATCAAGCCTATGGTGACCCTTGTATGAGTTTGGATGAGAAAGACATTGCAAAAAAATTGATATTTGAGTGATGAGAGAAAATTCAAGCGAGGTAAGTGTTTTGTGCATGGGCGGATAAATGAAGTGGAAATATATTGAATGATATAAATGGAGAACTTGAAATAAGGTTTTTTATGAGGCATGATATCTTTTTATTCTTGGTGTGAAATTGATTGATCTTAAGGATATGTGTTTTAAAATTGGTTTTGATTTGATATTGATGTTTACTTGATATGAGGTTTTGCCCAGGTGTGCAAAAGGGTAAGTGTGGGGGAGTTGATAAAACACTATTTTATTGAATATTTTATTTATAATAAATGATATAATTTCCTCACATTGTGTTAAATATGTTTATTTATAAAATATTTGGGATTAGATCATTCATTTGAATATTTGATGAAAATTCCAGTTTTACCCTTTATAGTTCACTGTAGTATTTCGAATATAAATATTTTTATTTTTATTATTTTAATTTGAAATTTTTTAACAGTGTTCCTAACGTAATTATCACAACTTTTATTCAGGACACTAGAGCTAAAGAGTTCATTTGGTTGTTGAAATTGGGCCTTGAAGACAAAGTTGGGCTGGGCTCTCCAGAATGGAGAAGCTTCTGTATTTCGGCCATAACTCCTTCATATTGGCCTGTATGGAGACCAAATTTGTAGAGGAGATAGAAGACACATATCCTCACATTCTATCCTTCTGGAAGGCCGGCCAATTCACGCTTTTTGGTGGTAAAATGGGCGGTGCAATTTGACATAAAATATTTGGCCGAATTTCCACATTCACACTTGAAACCACTTGTAACCTCTCCTCCCCTACCCTCTATAAATTGGAGTTTTTCTCATTTGGAGGGGTAGGGACGTGCATTGGGAAGTTTAGGGAAGAGGAGAAGTGGATCCACTCCAATTCTCCAACCATTTCAATAAGGGTAGCTCTTGAAGCAAGTATCCCTTCGACGAAGCCTTCTTCTTCTCCTTCATGTTGTAATGATTTTGTTTATGTAATAAACTTGTTTGTTATTCTTTTATTTCTTCTCTTTTATTCTGTTTTGTTTAAATTTCTTCTTCTCTTAATCTTCCTAATTGGACTGGAATTCTTGAGTAGAAGCGTTATTGGGTTATACCCATTTTAAACCTTTTCACATGCAAAGCGCTTCTACGATGATTACGCCACCCATGGAAGAGTTGTCTTTTAGTAATAGATCTATCTTCTACCCTCTTCATTTAATTATTTTGAATCAATGAGCTACTGTAATTCACATAATATGATCCATGAATTGTGTTTTTAAATTTTAAGAAACTAAGCAAGCAATTGAACAATGTACACAAAAACACGCGAGGTCAGGATTTTGTGTAAATTGTGAGAGCGCGATCTTAATCGGTAATACAAGACCACACGGGATAAATATGTAGAGTTCAAATATAATCCCTAAACACAATTCATCCTCATTTCCAAAGTGGATATTTGGCTTAATTTACCACTGACCATAATCTAATCTTAGAACATCAATCAAAGCAGGGTGCTGCGATTGCATGTTCCGAAGTTAGCCTAAGGTTAAATTCACTTCAATCATCGTGGTAAAGGTAATTCTCGTACGGTTTGTGATTTAACAAATTAAGGTATCATAATTAAGTTAATGTTAATTTAAACGATAATTATTAATAATAATGTTAAGAGGTAGAGTTAGATCAATTACGCCTTTTAAAATAGATTTCTAAAAAACATCTTCTTGTTGTGTCATTCTAATCGAAACTTCATTTCAAAATTAAAAACAAAAAAAAATGCAATCTTCTTCTAGCAAACTTCTTCTAGATTTATAAACTATAAACAACCACCCCCGTACTTTCAAGTAGTGTTTTTCTTCCCTTTTATTTTGTTTCTAGAAGACCTCTGAAAAGATGTATTAATCACTTCCTCCTTTGAGAGACGACCTTGGTCAGCCACTCTGCTGCACCTGAGTACCCCAAAATCACACTAATCATTTGAGGGCGCCCACAACAGCGCTCTTTCAGTTATACTAGGAAATTACATTTATGAAAGAATGTTGTGGTCATGCAAAAGATGTTTTCAATAATAGTTTTGTGTTTTCTGTTACAATTTGTCATATAATGTTCTTAATCCCCAAATACACAAGACCTCTAGATCTTCTATGTTGATTCAAGTGAAGAGTTTATATTATACATTATTCTTAAGTGTGAAATAAAGATCAGGGTTATTATAGTTGGTATCATATGATAAGTTTAGTTATTTTTTGGATTAGGATAAGAAACCCCTATTAAAACCCATAGGGATAAGACTAAGTATAAAAAAACATCCATATATTTTTATGAGTGTTGAGATAGTGGCTTATCAAGAAAATACATTCCTGTATGGAAACGAGAATGTAGAGGTAGATCCGGAACAGATGTGTCAAGGTGGAATACCTGAAAACACCGCTTTGAGTTAGACTCAAATGATAAATGTTGAACCAAAACGGGGCTTGCTACACTCTTGGTTATGACACTCTTGGGGGATATGATTTTGTAAATTCATATTCATTGAATGAACCATTATTAAAGGAACCCAAAAAATTACCCTATGAATATATGTTGGAAAGTATATCTTTGAGAACATAAATTGATGAAAATAAATTTACTATGTTAATGAAATAAAAGAAATTTATAAGTCATCTGTTATTTTCATTGGATTTCCCTTTTCTGGTTACCCCTCACATTCCTTTTATTCTATCCAACAGTCAGTAATATGAGGAATCTAACTAACAACTAATGCGAATATTCATGTGATGACTATTCTAGTGAGATTCCCAATGAAATGGAAACAAGAATCGCGAACTTTTTCTTGATACACTATCAATTAACTCAAATTTTGAATAGAAACATTTTTCAAGAGGAACATTCAACCCCCCACCCCCAATAATGAACAAGTCACAATTGAGTGATTCATTATACAAAGTTCTCCTACTTTTAGTTGATCATCTGATCCCTCAATTTCCAAACAATGGATTAACTATATTGAAATGATCTTCTCTATCCATCATTCTTCTGAATAAGATATTTTTATTCTGGATGCTTATTGTATAGATGGTGAAGCTGATCAATGGTGGACATTGATAAAAATTATGAAGCTTGAGGAAAATATCGAAGCATTATAATGGATGGATTTCCTAAAAATGTTTTTTGAAGTATATTTTCCTCAAACCATCCTACTTGAGAGGGAAAGGGATATCCTTGGCTCATGTAAAAAGGCAACGAATCCATCCGAGTGTACAAGGAAAACATCAAAAGGATTTCATAATATTCCTTCGGCTTTGTCATTTCCCCAAAATTAAACATTGACTATTTTTTTGGTGGGAGAAAACCTAGCCTATAGAAATCCCTAATGATCTGTGACTTTGAGTGATATGAGGGAATTTTCTGATGATCCCTCATAGTCAAAATGGAGATTGAAGAATCATAGGGATATCATGGGGTTATGAAGAGTAAGGTGGACTTCAATTATGGCAGTCTGATGAATAAAACCAATAGTGCTAAGAAAATCCATTACCCCACATGCAAAATGTGATGAAAGAACAACCACATAAATTTCCTAAAGGGTATGGAGAAATTCTATAGGCGTGATATAGGAGGTGACCTGGACATTAAATGTAGACCAGAAAAACATGTGGTTGTGATATAGATTATGAATGATCCGTTCGACCTTCAATGCATTTTTCATTTCTTCCACTAATAAGAAATTGTGCACCTTACAAACCAGTTCCTGAAGCCAATGATTTTTAGAGGAAACCATCAACATCCAAGAAAGCAGGGGAAATCTTTTTTCCATCGCTACCACCTAAGTGAACCCCGACTATGATGTGGTGATAGGTAAGCAAGTTATTCAATTATGAATAGTGAACATATTTTTTGATTCTAGTTCTACACATTCATTTATATCCAAACTGATTAGTAGAACAATCCCAACCCCACTACATTTTATGGATGTGAATATGTTGGTGAGACCAAAAATTGGGGCAATCATTACATCCCATGAATAAAACCCTCCCTTATCATAATTTGTGGATTGAACTTCTTAGAGAACCTCATCAGACTACCTTTGGTGGAATTTGATGCAATTCTTGGCATGTATTTTCTTTCACTAAATAAATCCATTAAAAATTGTAGTGAGAAGGAAATAACTCTCCATATGGAGAATCAACAACTGATTCTATTCAAGTGAAATAAGGAGGATGAATATTTTATAGCACAATAATCTCAAGTGTGGATATTAATTTCCTAGGAGCATGCATATCTGGCTTAGATGATCGAGTCCATGGAATAAACCATCCTCGAAGACAAGCCTATTGTGAGGGAATATGCTAAATAGTTTCTTGGGGAATTTCCTAGTCTTCCTCAAAAAAGAGATCCTGAATTATCAATTGATCATATACTTGGGATGTTTCTAATATCAAATACTCCGTATAGAATGGATTTTGAGAATCATAAATAACTAGAGAATCAACTAAATGAGAATCTAGATAAAGGATTTATACGCCCAAGTGCTTCACCATAGGGTGAACTAGTCCTCATCTTCAAGAAGGATGGGTCAATACTCCTTTTGAATGATTATCATGAGGTCAAACAAATAAAAATAAATAACAAGTATCCTATGCTATGAATTGATGACTTGTTCAATCAGCTAAGTGGAGGACAATACATATCCAAGGAGGATTTTCAGTCGGGATATTACCATTTAAGGGTGAAAAAAGAGGATATCACAAAGGCTTATATTTGTACAAGATATGGGCACTATGAATTCATAATAATTCCCTTCAGACTCACTAATTCTCCAAAAATATTCATGGACTTGATGAATAATGTCTTTGGATATTATCCTGAAAAATTTGTGGTAGTCTTTATAGATGATATTCTAATATACTTTAAAACAAAGGAGGATCATTATGAGCGTCTAAGAACTCTACCAGAGTCCTTGTGAATGGAGAATCTCTATGAAAATAACATCAAGTGTGAGTTCTTGTTGATGGACGTACCATTGTTGGGTAATATCATCACAAGCAATGGGATATCAATCGATCCCTCCATGATAGCTACAAGTGAGGGATTTCGATGGCCAACATCGGTGATGGATATCTGTAGCTTCCTAGGGTTAGCTGGATTTTATCACTTATTTGTGAGATATTTCCCATGATTGAAAAACCCTGCAACCAAGATAACTCTGAAGGGTTTCATGCTTTCATGGAGTGATGAATGCAAAGAATGTTTTATGGAGTTGAAAAGTAGAAGTGTCACTATTCCCATGCTCACACTACCCACAAGTGGAGAAATTTTTGTGGTATTTTGTATAAGGGCCCAGCCTTAAACCTTACTTAATCTTGAGTTATTACAAGATTACACATTGAGGATCTTTTCGGGTTTAGAGTATTAGAGAATTAGATCATAAAACTTGCATTACATTCAACATATAAACAAAGTGGTTACATAAAGATAGTATTATTCTTTCCCATCAATGGAAACATATTTAAAATAACACATGGATTCTTTCTTGACACTTCCTTGACACTATCATCATATCATGGACCTTTCCCTTGACCTGTGAAAAAAATTTTCAAAAATACTTGGGATGAGCATAAAAAGCTCAGTAAGGGATATAAAAATATGGAACGGAAACATGTGTACATATATACATAGGAATGGAATCATACTTTACCCATAAAACATAACCACTTTAACATAACTCATAAAATCATGAATAAATCATAGAAATCATAATACATAATGGTAACTTGAGGCATTCATAACAGTATTACGTAGGGAGTAACACTCTTGGTTACGTTTGAAATACTCATCACGGTATATTCCCTAAATCTCTTCGGAGAAACCTTAACGTTTCACTCCTTCGCGTTACCCAATGCATTGGAGAGCTATATCGGGCTCACCCGCCCTTAGTCTATCACGGAACCACCCGTCTTCATAATAATGCCCAAAAACCTCAACAGAATCGTATCACATAAAACATGCATAAAGGAAACATAACATTTCCACATTTGAATCACAAGATATCAATAAAACACATTGATATAAAAACATTGTGAAAACCATTTTCAATACCAAAATAAATGAAAAGTAAATCATGGTATTTATTTTTCTTTTAAAAAAAGGTTTGGCTTGTAGAGGAAGCCGAAACTCAAATAACGGTCACGGCGGCGGAGAAGTCATTGTCGATGCATACGTACGACAAAAACATTCCCTTTTGACATTTAGTATATGCTTCGTATAAAAAATATTCCTTTTGAATAAACGTAAAAGTCAAAGGGGTTTATACACCGTATAAAAGAAGGTTGTGTATAAAACAAAATATGCCTCAATGAAAAGAGATTGAGACGAAGTCCCATAGCTCAGGTCTGACTTGACTCGATCATTCTTTAATGTCATGAATAATAAATTGAGTTAATTTCTACTTTCTTAATAACCTTTTTCATGTTCATTATTCCTTTTATATCACTTATTTCCATGTCATGAACACTATGTAATTATTTAATTTAATAACAGTCGTTTTAACGATCATTGGTACTTGAGTCAAAAATAAACCCTTTATAATTACAAGTTGTTCATGTATCCATTATATACAGAATTATAAACATGATTTATAAATCATATATATCCAGTATATACATGCATTTATAATATTACATAATCATTTAGAGGTAAGAAATGAAATGAACCGTTCATGGAGACGGTAAGCCGTACGTACGCATGAATGCTACTTTCATTTATATTTTGTATTTTATAGAATGGAATCATAATGATATAAAGGTATAATATAATTCCAGTATAATATCATATATAATATCATAGTTCCATACTTTATACGTCACACATATGGTATTTAACGAATCAAATCACTTTGAGGGGGCGGTAGTCCGTACTTCCTTAAATGAACATACCGCGTTTACCCATAATGGAAACCATAAAGGTATGCCCAAAATGAAAAATATAGAAGCATAAGGAAAACATAAACATATTATATATCATATATAAATATAGTTACATCTTAATGGCCACCTTTTATGGTGTTAAAATAATGTTGAACAATCATCGTTTCGGGAGGCATAAATTCGCCATCCACGGAAACAGTATGTCCTTTAACCATTAGATGCAGGTGTCTGTAAGTGTAGCTCGAATAATTATTATAAAAACAACCTAGTATATTGAAGATACTATAGTTGTTACAAAAGAAATGAATAAAAAGAGTTTATGGGGTTGGAGAAGCAAAATAAAACAAAAGGACTCAAGTGAAGACATTACCTTAAAATCGGGTAACTCCCTTTGGTTTGAGCTCAAAGGCTTCCTTGGGAGGACTTCTGCCCAAAGTGAGGCTTCAAGGAGTAATATAGTGATGTGGAGAGACAAAATGGGTAGGGTTGGAAGAGCCAAAGGCATTGGAAGTGTGGGTAAGGTGGTAGATGTGGGGGCCTTTTATAAGAGGAGAGGAGGGGAACTCTTGGAAAGTAAAGAAATATTACTTTATTTGAAAAAGGTTTTCGGATTCAAAAGGCCCCACATTGATATAATTCGAGGTTAAGGTTATAAGGGTTCTAAATCCACCCATACAATAGGTTTTGGACATGTGTAGGTCATAGATTTTACATTATCATTTCATTTTATTTAAATTCTTTATTAATGAGGTAATCGCTGCATCATCATGATTTCATAAATAATTTAATTTATTTAAAATATAAAAATTATAAAAAAAATATCATGATGTAGGAAATTATTTTATATTTCCAATTACTATTTATAATCAAAAATCTGACTTGTATAACCCCAAGTAAAAATTGTTTTAGTAAAACAACTCATGTTTGTGTCATTTTAATTTTAACATTAAATAAAAAGTTATTTATGTCATTTCCCAACCAAAGTGGCTCCATGGGTCCCCATGTTGACCCAAGGCTTGTCTTGGTCGGACATGACACATCCAATAAGGGTATGACATGTGTCATGCTCATATGAAATTATTAAAACTTTATTTTTACCTTAAACTACACTAATTACCTCTAATCGCGATTAAGAACTTAAAAGTTACTATTCACCAAAAAATTATTTTATTCTCATTGAACCAAATTTTACTTCTTAATGACAACCATGTATGTCGTATTTTTGAAAATAAAATCACAGAAGTGGAAAAGTATCATTTAAACGAAAAATCAGTTTCTTTAACTACCACTTAGTGGTTTCACTATTCATCAAAAATTGAAGTTTTTCAGAAAAAGACCAAATCTTCACCCTAAGATATATTTGATATTATGAATTCAAAAATGATTTCTATTTTAAAAAATTCAATAAATATAAGATTAATTAATTAATTTAATAATTAATTCTCGTTGTCATGACAAATAGCGGGTTTTCTTGAAACAATATCTATGAAAAGTTTGGCATTAGTTTATGACCAATTTCAAAGTGAAATTAATCCTAATGACCACCATTGGATTAAATGGAAAAAATATATTCAGATTAAACTTTATGAAAAATTAAAAATATAATGTAACCATATAATTAAATCAAATGAAAAGGCAGTTTTGATGTAAATTGCAGTATTTTTCACTATTCATTAAAAAATGACCGTTGTCAGAAAAATACCAAAAATTTATCCAATGTAAATTTCAATCTCCCAATCATAATGAATATTTTTATTTTGACAGAAATAGCTTATAAAATTGTCAAATGATAGATTTAAAAATGGTTTACCATCAAAAGGAATTAAAACAATCCTTTAAAAAATATTAGTGTATTCCATGCATAAGATTGGATTTATTTTAAATTTAAGCCTCTAAAACACTATCTAATTCATTAATAGACATAGATAAAAATATATATTATTTATTACTTACTTTGGTTGTTACATCCTTCCCCCTTTATAAAATTGTATCCCCGAAATTTATTTACTTATCGAATAAATGGGGGTACTTATCCCTCATTGCATTTTCAGATTCCCATGTTGCCTCTTCCATCATGTGGGTTTTCCACAAAACCTTTACTTGATTAATCACCTTATTTTGTAACACTTGCTCCCTGTGGTCAAGAATATGGACCGGTTGTTCCTCATAAGATAGGTTCTCTTCTAGCTGAACTACCTCTGGACTCAAAACATGAGATGGAACTGGCATATACATTCTCAACATCGAAACGTGAAAAACATTGTGTACCTGAGATAAACTCGGAGGTAAAGCCACTCGGTATGAAACTGATCCGACTCTCTCCAGTATTTCATATGGTCCAATAAAACTTGGACTCATCTTTCCTTTCTTACCGAATCGCATCACACTTTTCCATGGTGAGAATTTGAGAAAAACATTAGCACCTACCTCAAAAGATAGATCCTTCCTCCTGTTGTCCGCATAACTCTTCTGCCTGCTCTGAGCTGTTCTCATGTGTTTCATGAATCAGCTGAACTTTTTCTGCCATCTCTTCTACCAATTCTGGTCCCATCAACTTCCTTTCACCCAATTCATCCCAGAAAGCTGAGTTCGACACCACTTCCCATATAATGCCTCAAATGGTGCCATCTGTATACTGGAATGAAAACTGTTATTATATGAAAATTCAACCAAAGACAGATTTTGGTCCCAACTTCCCTGATAATCCATTGAACAAGCTCTTAGCATATCCTCCAAGGTCTGAATTGTTCATTTTGACTGCCCATCTGATTGAGGATGAAAAGCTGTACTAAAATTAAATTCAGTACCCAACAACTTCTGAAGGCCCTTCCAAAAGTTAGAAGTAAACTTGGGATCACGATCGGTTACCATGGATAGAGGAACTCCACGTAACCTGACTATATCTTTAAGATACAAACTGGAAAGTTGATCTAGGGAAAAAGAATCTCGTATAGCAAGGAAATGAGCAGACATTGTCAGGCGATTAACAATAACCCAGATTGCATTATTACCTCAAGATGTCTTCGGTAATCCCACAACAAAGTCCATGGATATATTATCCCATTTCCAATCTGGCACTGGTAAAGGCTGAAGCATCCCTTTCGGTAACTTTCGCTCTGCTTTAACCTATTGATATGTCAAACACTTCACAGTAAAATCAGCAATATCTCCTTTCATTCCATCCCACCCGTAATACTCCCGCAGATCTCTGTACATCTTAGTACTGCCAGGATGAACTGAAAATGGAGAACTATGAGCTTCACATAACAACTCTCTCTTCAACTTTGAATCACAAGGCACACACAATCTCTTCCCAAATCTCAAAACGCAATCATTATCAATGTTGAATTCAGGTAACTTACCTTTTTGAACCAGCTCTACCTTTTTTCTGCAACTCACTGTCTTGCTTCTGTTCTTGCTTGATTCTATCTGATAGAGATGATCTCACTGATACTTGAAACAATACAGAAAAACATCCTGCACCAAAAACTTCTATGACAATGTTCATCAAATCCTTAACCAAAGGAGCATGTTCTGAACGCAACATTGCTAATGAAGCATTACTTTTTCGACTCAAAGCATCAGCCACTTTATTTTCTTTTCCTGGATGGTAATTAATTGTACAATCATAATCCTTGATTAATTCTAGCCATCTCCTCTATCTCATGTTTAACTCTTTCTGAGTGAATATATACTTTAAACTTTTGTGATCAGTATATATTTCACACTTTATTCCATAAAAATGATGCCTCCAAATTTTTAAAGCAAGAACAACAACAGATAATTCCAAATCATGTGTAGGGTAATTTACCTCATGAGTTTCAACTGTCGTGAAGCATAAGCAATTACCTGATCATTATGAATTAGGACAAAACCAAGTCCTTTCAGTGAAGCATCACTATATATAACAAACTCACCATTCCTAGAAGGTAGTGCCAAAACTGGAGCATTCACCAATCTTCTTTTCAATTCCTGAAAACAATAATCACATTCTTTTGTCCAGATAAACTTAACACCCTTCCGAGTTAGCTTAGTCATTGGACTAGATAACCGTGAAAAATTTCTAACAAAACTTCGGTAATATCCTGGAAAACCAAGAAAACTACAATTCTCTGTTACATTTGTGGGTCTTGGCCATTCTTCAACAACTTTTGTGTCTGCAGGATCAACATTAATCCCATCTTTAGAAACAATGTGACCAAGGAAAGAAATTTGTGGCCACCAAAACTCACACTTGCTGAATTTCCTATACAATTTCTTTTCTTTCAAGGTTTTCAAAATGACCCTTAAATGTCTTTCATGTTCTTCTTTAATTTTAGAAAACACCAAAATATCATCAATGAAAACCACCAAAAACCTATCCAAGAACTCATGGAAAATTCTATTCATTAAGTCCATGAATATAGAAGGTGCATTGGTTAGCCAAAAAGGCATTACAACAAATTCATAATGGACATATCACGTACGAAACGCAGTCTTCAGAACATCTGCTTCCTTTACCTTCAGCTGATGGTACCCCGGTCTCAGGTCAATCTTTGAAAAATACTGATCTCCCTAGAGTTGATCAAACAAATCATCGATATGAGGAAATGGATATTTGTTCTTAACAGTGATGTTATTCAAGGATCTATAATCAATGAAAAGTCTCATAGAACCATCTTTCTTTTTAACAATGAAAACAGGAGCACCCCATGGTGATGTGCTAGGTCGAATGAAACCTTTCTATAATAAATCATGCAATTTCTCCTTCAACCTTAAAAGTTCAATTTGAGCCATTCGATAAGGGGGTTTTGAAATTGGCTTAGAATCAGGAACTAAGTCAACGGTAAACTCAACTTCTTGATCTGGTATTATTCCAGGCAACTCATCAGGAAAAACATCAGGATACTCATTTACCACTGGCACATCATTAATCTGAACACTTACTTTATTTTCAACGATGTGTGAATGGTAACATTCATTTCCATATTTTACAAGTTTCTTGGCCTCTTGATAATTTATCAACAGTAAGGGTTCATTCTTGTACACAAACTGAAAGACTTTCTAAAAAGAAACTTCTTTAGCTCAACAGTCAATCTTAGCGTGGTAAATAGAGATCCAATCCATTCCCAGGATAACATCAAACTCTACTAGAGGTAGAACAATAATGTTTGAAAGTAGGTTCTTTCCATAGATAAGGATAGGAAGATTCTTATAAATTCTTTTTTCCTCAACATTTCCCCCAGCTGTTTTTACCAAAAGTTCAGGAGTCATTTATTGAGATGGTATTCCCATTTTACTAGAAAAGGTTTCAGAGATGAAAGAATGTGTGGACCTCGAATCAAACAACACACTGGCATAATCTGAAAAAACAAACAAAATACCTGATACAACTTCATTTAATGGCCCGACATCTGCTGATGTAGTAGCAAAGGATTTAACCACCCCTTTCTTCTTTTATTCTAACTGCTTCACATCACTTGAGCTCTTTGTTGGACACTCATTTGCATAGTGACCCATCTCATTGCACTTAAAACATTTCACAAACTGTAAATCAAATTTGGTCTTACCTTCACCTTGATCTTTTTCAGTGCAATCACGAGCCTTATGTCCCATCTTACCACATCAGTAGCACATCCCAGAATTCAGAAGACATTCCCCATCATGCCTTTTTCCACATTTATCACAAACTGGAATCTTAGATTTCTTACCATCAAACCTTTTTGAAGAATTCTTCCCTTTCTCCAGCCACCTTGGTCTCTTCTTCTGCTTGTTGTTATAGAACACTTGATCATAGGAAAACTCCATTTCCACCTTCTCAGCACATCGAACAAACTTTTCATAACTTTTAAACTCACGAGAAGCTAATGCCCTTCTATATTTTGGCTTTAATCATGAGTTAATATGATTGATTTTACTATCAAGGTCTCGGATAAAATTTGGATCATACCTTGCCAATTGAGTGAACCTTTCTTCATAGGTAGCCACTAAGTCTTCCTCTTGCATCAATTCCAAGAATTGTTTTTCCATCCTAAGTCAAACAACCTTAGGAAAAAACTTTTCAAGAAACATACCTTTGAATTCATCCCAGTCGAGAGCATTAATCTCATCAGTGTCCCTGATATTTTTAACCATCGACCACCACGGATCTGCTTCACCCTCCAATCGGTAAATAGCAAGACTAACCTTTTGATTGTCTGAACACCCCATGACATCGAAAATATTATCCAGTGCTTTAATCCACCCTTCAGCCAGCACAGGGTCAGATGATCCTCCAAATGATGGGGGATGTTGCCTCATGAATTTTTCCACCACTGACATGTTCCTCTGCGGTTGATCTGGCTGGTCTCGTGCATGGATACCACCACCATTTATCACTTGAGTCAAATGCGCCATTACTGCAACAAACTGTTCAGTTCCAATTCCGACAATCTCAGGATGCTGATTCATAAGGTTATTTCGTTCTGCATGCCTTCCTAGCACTGCTTCCCTGTTTACTCTGCGGAAAACCATTCTGAACAAACATGTCTTAGTTGAAGCAACATGGTAATCTTCAAATGCCATATCACTTCAATTTTACCATAAAAAAAATATTTTTGGATAATCATTTAATATAATTCAAACTCCTAAAGTTATCTAAACCGACCTTTGATACCAACTATAAGGCCCCAGCCTTAAACCTTACTTAATATTGAGTTATTACAAGATTACACATTGAGTATCTTTTCGGGTTTAGAGTTTTAGAGAATTAGATCATAAAACATTCATTACATTCCACATATAAACAAAGTGGTTACATAAAGATAGTATTCTTTTTTCCCATCAACGGAAACATATTTAAAATAACACATGGATTCTTTCTTGACACTTCCTTGACACTATCATCATATCATGTACGTTTCACTTGACCTGTTAAAAACATTTCAAAAAAACTTGGGATGAGCAAAAAAATCTCGTTAAGGGATATAAAAATATGGAAAGGAAAAATGGGTACATATATACATAAGAATGAATTCATTATTTACCCATAAAACATAAGCACTTTAACATAACTCATAAAATCATGAATAAATCATAGAAATCATAAGACATAATGGTAACTTGAGGCATTCATAACATTCTTATGTATGGAGTAATCCTCTTGGTTACGTTTGGAATACCCATCATGGTATATTCCCTAAATCTCTTCGGAGAAACCTTAACGTTTCACTCCTTCGCGTTACCCAATGCATTGGAGAGCTATATCGGGCTCACCCGCCCTTAGTCTATCACGGAACCACCTGTCTTCATAATAATTCCCAAAAACCTCAACATAATCGTATCACATAAAACATGCATAAAGGAAATATAAAATTTCCACCTTTCAATCACAAGATATCAATACAACACTGTATACCCTGAAACACGCATCCCCAAAATTTTCCAAATGCTTCCATACATGATCCAAGATCATAGTCCATTTCGCAAGCTTCGATTTGGTAGGTCATAGGGCCTGAACGGAGTTACGGATTAGGAGTTATGGGCATTTGAAGTTGGGATGGAAATCTGGTTCGCAAAGCTCACTCGCGAAGCCCCCCTCCGTGACCGCGAAGCCCCGCCGCGAAGAAATGAGGCGAGAGGCTCCGCGAACCCGTTTGACGTTTGTGATGTGCCGTGAAGACCCCTCACGAAGCACTAATGCGAAGCACTGATGCGAAGCACCCGTGCAGCGCGGTCCCGCGAAGCCCCGCCGCGAAGCGCCCCGATCATCACGGCCTCGCGAAGCTCCAGAGGCGGTGATGCTCCGCGAACGCATTTGACATTCGCGAGCTTCCGCGAAGCTCCGAATGCGGTACCTCTCCGCGAACGAATTTGAGGTTCGCGAGCGCGCCTCGAAGCTCCTGAGGCGGCGCGGAATTTCTTCTTCGCGGAGCCCCTGCCTATAAATACCCAGCTCACCCCCCCTTCTTGAGTGGACGGCCACAGCCACTTCGCCCCTTGGGCGGCCGATCGAGCTCCGCATTGCGGCTCCGCGAAGCCATGCTCCGCGAGTAGCTTCCTTCGCGTTGCTGCTCCGCGAGCCGAGACTCTAGGAGTCCATGCTCCGCGAGCCTATGCTCCGCGATGCTGCTCCGCGAGACCAAGCTCCGCGAGAGCCCTTTGCTCTGCGAGCCCTTGCTCCGCGATGCTGATCTGCGATGCTGCTCCGCGAGATCAAGCTCCGCGATGCTGCTCCGCGAGACCAAGCTCCGCGAGACCCCTTTGCCCCGTGAGAAACCATTGCTCCGCGAGGCCATGCTTCGTGGAGTTACTTCGCGAAGACCCATCCTTCGCGAGGATCCTACCTTCGCGCCCACCGGTCCATACCGCGGGGGCTGCGCCCCCACACCCCCGCTCGGGGTCAGTGCCGGCCTGCGGTCCCGGCCCTCTGGGCCGGTCCCTTCGCTACCGTCACAGACCCCCATGAAATATGGAGAGTCGCACCGCAAACTTTTCGGGCCGGGATTTCCCATTGCGCCCTTATGCGCTCCCACCTTCCACCTATGGAACACCATGATTTGATACACTCCTCCGCACACCGTGGAACACCTAGAGTCGACATATTCCTCTGGGTTTCATTCCATGTCGTGAGTCGAGATTCTCATCATCAATTCCCCGAGTACCTCGAGTCGAACCATCCCTCAGGCAACTCCTCCAAACCCGATCACTTGGCTCCTATGCCAGGTTGAACCAGAAAGGGCTGCTTTGCGTAAGTCCCAAAACCAACCATTTCTAGGCACCTTCTGCCTAATAGTCCTACCTACAAGACTATAAACTGTAGTACTCCCTATGTTCCTAACATAGGATGCCTCTTTCTCCAAGCAAGAGATGCCTTATGCTCCTAGCATGAGATGCCAACAGTCATACCTACATGACTCTAAACTGCAGTATTCTCCCTATGATCTACACATAGGATGCCTCTTTCCCTATACGAGAGATGCCTTATGCTCCAAGCATGAGATGCTAACAGTCCTACCTACATGACTATAAACTATAGTAATCCTTATGTGCCAAACATAGGATGCCTCTCACTCTATACGAGAGATGCCTCATGCTCCTAGCATGAGATGCCAACAGTCATACCTACATGACTCTAAACTGTAGTACTCCCTATCTAACAAATGATAGGATGCCTCTCGCTTCTAACGAGAGATGCCTCATGCTCCTAGCATGAGATGCCAATAGTCCTATCTACATGACTATAAAATGTAGCACTCCCTATCTAACAAATGATAGGATGCCTCTCGCTTCTAACGAGAGATGCCTCATGCTCCTAGCATGAGATGCCAATAGTCCTACCTACATGACTCTAAACTGCAGTAATCCTTATGTTCCAAACATAGGATGCCTCTTTCCCTATACGAGAGATGCCTCATGCTCCTAGCATGAGATTCCAACAGTCATACCTACATGACTCTAAACTGTAGTATTATCCCTATCTAACAAATGATAGGATGCCTCTTTCCCTAAACGAGATATGCCTTATGCTCCTAGCATTAGATGCCTAATGCCATGTTCACAGTGGCATAGTTTCAAGAGCATTGGAATCCGTTCAAACATTCCAGCACTCCACCCCACGCTTTGCGTGTCCTTCATTAGGATCTGCACCCATTTCCGAAGTCTGAAGGGACCCCCTAACAGTATGGACGGTAGACCCATGGTCCCCCTGCTGTCCTGGGCCAATGCCCCAAAAGGCTTCGGGTGACACTTTGAGGTCCTGTGTTTCGAATACGGTCAGCAGTCGACCCCTCATTTGTTTGCCCCCATTTTAGGCTAACACGATAGGATGATGTGTTGCGAACATGGTCAGCAGTTATCCTCTATCGCCATGCCACTCTCATCGCATTCCGAATGTCGGGCATGTGATTCACACTTTCCTTGTCCCTTTGTTTGGGCTCATTCCAACGCCATTGGCGTTATCCCGCTTGTGCACTTGCGCATGGGCAGATACCTCAACCCACCAGTGAGTTGGGATGCCCTCATGGCCAGACATGAGGAAGACATTACGGGCAGCTTCCTAGCGTAAGCCCCATTCACCAGTGCTGTTCCTTAGCGGCACCCGGGCAGCTTCCTAGCGTAAGCTCCATTCACCAGTGCTGTTCCTTAGCGGCACCCGGGCAGCTTCCTAGCGTAAGCTCCATTCACTATTGTCGCTCCTTAGCGGCACACGGGCAGCTTCCTAGCGTAAGCCCCATTCACCAGTGCTGCTCCTTAGCGGCACCCGGGCAGCTTCCTAGCGTAAGCCCCATTCACCAGTGCTGCTCCTTAGCGGCACCCGGGCATCTTCCTAGCGTAAGCCCCATTCACCATTGCCGCTCCTTAGCGGCACCCGGGCAGCTTCCTAGCGTAAGCCCCATTCACCATTGTCGCTCCTTAGCAGCACCCGGGCAGCTTCCTAGCGTAAGCCCCATTCACCAATGCCGTTCCTTAGTGGCACCCGGGCAGCTTCCTAGCGTAAGCCCCATTCACCATTGCCGTTCCTTAGCGGCACCCGGGCAGCTTCCTAGCGTAAGCCCCATTCACCATTGTCGTTCCTTAGCGGCACCCGGGAAGCTTCCTAGCGTAAGCCCCATTCACCATTGCCGTTCCTTAGCGGCACCCGGGCAGCTTCCTAGCGTAAGCCCCATTCACCATTGCCCTTCCTTAGCGGCACCCGGGCAGCTTCCTAGCGTAAGCCCCATTCACCATTGCCACTCCTTAGCGGCACCCGGGCAGCTTCCTAGCATAAGCCCCATTCACCAGTGCCCCTCCATAGCGGCACCTGGGCAGCTTCCTAGCGTAAGCCCCATTCACCATTGACGCTCCTTAGTGGCACCCGGGCAGCTTCCTCACGTAAGCCCCCATCCACTGTTGAGACCCCCATTCAGCGGTAAGCCGTTGACATCCCTATCCAGCGGTAATCCGTTGTGACCCAATTTAGCGGTAAGCCGTTATGGGCCTCCATCCTGGAGTAAGTCCCAACACCATGGGCCGCTCAACGCGTAAGCCCCTCTTCGCTTCTCACGGACGCACCTTTCGCGACGTGATCGTCAGGTCCATGCAACCTCTTGTTTCTCACACCGAGCATGACTCACGTGGGCTTAGAGTGAGCACCGACCCTGACAAAACCCACCATTTGAACTACGAGGTCTTTGATCCATGTCAAGGCATGGTATGTAGGAAGCCTCCACGAGGTTCAAGCCCACCAACAGTGGACCAAAATCTACTTTCACGTCGGTTTACCGGAGAACCCCAAGCAAACTACGTGGACTTTGATCCATGTCAAGGCATGGTACGTAGGAAGCCTCCACGAGGTTCAGGCCCTCCCGTCATTTCACGTCGGGTCTCACCCCCATCCAGCACGACGTTAAACTGCACCCCGGTCCAGTGGTAAGCCATTGTGACCCATCCATCCTAACGAACTACGGGGAGTTTGATCCGTGTCAAGACATGGTACATAGGAAGCCTCCACGAGGTTCAAGCCCACCAATAGTGGACCAAGGTCTACTTTCACGTTGGTTCACCGACACACCCACCCGTCGTTTATTCACGTCAGGGTTCACTATCATCCCGCATGACGTTAAACTGTATTTTCCGAACTATGAGGTCTTTGATCCTTGTCAAGGCATGGTACGTAGGAAACCTCCATGAGGTTCAATCCCACCACCCAGTGGACCAAGGTCTACTTTCACGTCGGTTCACCGACAACCCCTTTTGAACTACGGGGACTTTGATCCGTGTTAAGGCATGGTACGTAGGAAGCCTCCATGAGGTTCAAGCCCACCCATCACCCAATTGACGTCGTGTTCTACCTACGTCCAGCATGACGTTAAACTACATTTCGGTCCAGTGGTAAGCCATTGCAACCCAACCCCATTTGAACTACGAGGTCTTTGATCCATGTCAAGGCATGGTACGTAGGAAACCTTCCCAAGGTTCAAGCCCACCATTAGTGGACCCATGAGTCTACTTTCACGTCGGTACGCTGACGATTCCCATCGGACCAAGGTCCATCTCCACGTCAGTACACTGACGATGCCCATCGGACCAAGGTCCACCTTCACGTCAGTACGCTGACGACATTCATTGGACCAAGGTCCAGCTTCACGTCGGTTTACCGGCACCATCCCGAACTACGCGGACTTTGATTCTCTGCCACAGGGATACGTAGGAAGCCTCCTCAAGGCTCAAGCCCAACTTCACCGTCGCCCCTGCGATGGTCCCATTTCATCCTCCTCCACTTCACTCATCCATCCATCACCCATCCTGATTCTCACCCGGGCCGCCACATCCCGGTGGAATCATGCCATCCACCTCCTCGCTGCTCCTAGCGGCGCATGGGCTGCTTTCTACGTGTAAGCCCCATCATATCTTTGGGTCGTTGTCCTCTGTGTACACCCCGATTCATCACCCTTTTCCCCTCTAGGGAGTGCACCACCTTGGATCCGTCCTCATTGGACGTCCTGATCACCCTCATTTCGTCTCTGCAAGACGTTAAACTCGCGGCCTACCTCGTGATAAACATGAGATGCCTGAGGAAAACCTCGGATGACACGCCTTTGGCGTAACCGTCTCTGCTAGACGTTAATCTTGCAACATACCCTGTGTTAAACATGGGAAGCTGAGGAAAACCTCAGATATATGCCTCGGGTTATGCACCCTTGAGATGCCCTCTCATGAGGAAGAATACAGGTTCCCCTGTGTCCACGCACCCAGAGATGCCCAGACATTCCTGATGTTGCCATCTACTCCGACCGAAGGTCGCTACCATGTCAAGACCCTATGGAAAGTCTTGACGAAAGTAGTGTAATTAACCGGCGTCCATGACGATATGGCACCGGGAATGAGATTCACGAACAACGTATTAAATCTATAAGGGAGACCCGGACTAGGTGACGAGTTCTGAGGAGGAATCCACAGGAGGAAGAACCGACATCCCATCATCCCGTTTCGATCAAGGAGCAGACGTCCCTGAATAAGGAGCGAATGTCGTCCGCCTTTGGAAAGCAGGAATGCGGGGCAACAAAGCCGCGCGTCCCCCCTGACGGACGGATGTGCGTGCGCCCCGGCGAAAGCGTCGGAAACAAACACATTGATATAAAAACATTATAAAAACCATTTTAAATACCAAAATAAAAGAAAAGTAAAACATGGTATTTATTTTTCTTTTAAAAAAAGGTATGGCTTGTAGAGGAAGCCGAAACTCAAATAATGGTCACGGCGGCGGAGAAGTCGTTGTCGCCGCATACGTACGACAAAAACATTCCCTTTTTTCATTTAGTAAATGCTCCGTATAAAAAAGATTCCATTTGAATAAACGTAAAAGTCAAAGGTGTTTATACACCGTATAAAAGAAAGTTGTGTATAAAACAAAATATGCCTCAATGAAAGGAGATTGAGACGAAGTCCCATACCTCGGGTCTGACTTGACTCGATCGTTCTTTAATGTCCTGAATAATAAACTTGAGTTAATTTCTACTTGCATAAGAACCTTTTTCAAGTTCATTATTCCTTTTATATCACTTATTTCCATGTCATGAAAACTATGTAATTATTTAAGTTAATAATGGTCGTTTTAACGATCATTGGTACTTGAGTCAAAAATAAACCCTTTATAATTACAAGTTGTTCATGTATCCATTATATACAGAATTATAATCATGATTTATATATCATATATATCCAGTATATAAATGCATTTATAATATTACAGAATCATTTAGAGGTAAGAAATGAAATGCACCGTTCATGGAGACGGTAAGTCGTACGTACGCATGAATGCTACTTTCATTTCTATTTCGTATTTTATAGAATGGAATCATAATGATATAAAGGTATAATATAATTCCAGTATAATATCATATATAATATCATAGTTACATCCTTTATATGTCCCACATATGGTATTTAACTAATCAAATCACTTTGAGGGGGCGGTAGTCCGCACTTCCTTAAATGAAGATATCCCGTTTACCCATAATGGAAACCATAAAGGTATTCCCAAAATGAAAAATACAGAAGCTTAAGGAAAACATAAACATGTTATATATCATATATAAATATAGTGACATCTTAATGGACACCTTTGAAGGTGTTAAAAGAATGTTGAACAATCATCGTTTCGGGAGGCATAAATTCACCATCCACGGAAACAGTATGTCCTTTAACCATTAGATGCAGGTGTGTGTAAGTGTAGCTAGAATACATATTATAACAATATCCTATTATATTGAAGATACTTTAGTTGTTACAAAAGAAATTAATAAAAAGAGTTTAGGGGGTTGGAGAAGCAAAATAATACAAAAGGACTCAAGTGAAGACATTACCTTAAAAACGGGTAACTCCATTTGGTTTGAGCTCAATGGATTCATTGGAAGACTTCTGCCAAATGTGAGGCTTCAAGGAGTAAAAGAGGGATGTGGAGAGACACAATGGGTACGGTTTGGCCGAGCAAAGTCTTTGGAAGTGTGGGTAAGGTGGTAGAGGTGGGGGCCTTTTATATGTGGAGAGGAGGGGCACTCTTGGAAAGTAAAGAAATATTACTTTATTTGAAAAAGATTTTCGGATTAAAAAGGCCCCACATTGATATAATTCTAGGATAAGGTGATAAGGGTTCTAAATCCACCCATCCAATATGTTTTGGACATGTGTAGTTCATAGATTTTACTTTATCATTTCATTTTATTTAAATCCTTTATTAATGAGGTAATTGCTGCATCATTATGATGTCATAAATAATTTAATTTATTTAAAGTCTAAAAATTATAAAAAAAATATCATGATGTAGGAAATAATTTTATATTTCCAATGACTATTTATAATCAAAAATATGACTTGTATAACCCCATGTAAAAATTGTTTTAGTAAAACAACTCATATTTGTGTCATTTTAATTTTAACATTAAATAAAAAGTTATTTATGTCATTTCCCAACCCAAGTGGCTCCATGGGGTCCCCAAGATTACCCAAGGCTTGTCTTGGTCGGCCATGACACATCCAATAAGGGTATGACATGTGTCAAGCTCATCTCAAATTATTAAAATATTATTTTTACCTTAGACTACACTAATTACCTCTAGTCGCGATTAAGAACTTAAAAGTTACTATTCACCAAAAAAATTATTTTAATCTCATTGAACCACATTTTACTTCTTAATGACAACCATTTATGTCGAATTTTTGAAAATCCAATCACAGTAGTGGCAATGTTTCATTTAAACGAAAAATCAGTTTCTTTAACTACCACTTAGTGGTTTCACTATTCATCAAAAATTGTGGTTTTTTCAGAAAAATACCAAAACATCACCCTAAGCTATATTTGATATTATGAATTCAAAAAATGATTTCTATTTTAAAAAAATTCAAAACATATAAGATTCATTAAATAATTTAATAATTAATTCCTGTTGTCATGAAAAATAGCGGGTTTTCTTGAAACAATATCTATGAAAAGCTTGGCATTAGTTTATGACCAATTTCAAAGTGAAATTAATCCTAATGACCACCATTGGATTAAATGGTAAAAATATATTCAGATTACACTTTAAGACCAATTAAAAATATAATCCAACCATATAATTAAATTAAATGAAAAGCAGTTTTGATGTAAAATGCAGTATGTTTCACTATTCATTAAAAAATGAACATTGTCAGAAAAATACCAAAAATTTATCCAATGTAAATTTCAATCTCCCAATCATAATGAATATGTTTATTTTGACAAACATAGATTATAAAATTTTCAAAATATAGATTTTAAAATGGTTTTCTATCAAAAGGCAGTAAAACAATCCTTTAAAAAATATTAGTGTATTCCATGCTTATGATTGGATTTATTTTCATTTTAAGCCTCTAAAACACTATATAATTAATAGACATAGATAAAAATATCTATTTTTTATTACTTACTTGGGATGTTACATCCTTCCCGGCTTTAGAAAATTGTGTCCCCGCAATTTATTTACTTATTGAATAAATGGGGGTACTTATCCCTCATTGCATTTTCAGATTCTTATGTTGCCTCTTCCATCATGTGGTTTTTCCACAAAACCATTACCTGATTAATCACCTTATTTCGTAACACTTGCTCCCTGTGGTCAAGAATCTGGACCGGTTGTTCCTCATAAGATAGGTTCTCTTCTAGCTGAATGGACTCAAAACACAAGATGTATCTGGCATATAATTTCTCAACATCAAAACTTGAAAAACATTGTGTACCTGAGATAAACTCAGAGGTAAAGCCACTCGGTATGCAACTGATCCAACTCTCTCCAGAATTTCATATGGTCCAATGAACCTTGGACTCAGCTTTCCTTTCTTACCGAATCGCATCACACTTTTCCATGGTGAGACTTTGAGAAAAACATGATCACCTACCTCAAAATATAGATCCTTCCTCCTGTTGTCCGCATAACTCTTCTGCCTGCTCTGAGCTATTCTCATGTGTTTCTGAATCAGCTGAACTTTTTCCGCCATCTCTTCTACCAATTCTGGTCCCATCAACTTCCTTTCACCCAACTCATCCCAGAAAGCTGGAGATCAACACTGCTTCCCATATAATGCCTCAAATGGTGCCATCTGTATACTGGAATGAAAACTGTTATTATATGAAAATTCAACCAAAGAAAGATGTTGGACCCAACTTCCCTGATAATCCATCGAACAAGCTCGTAGCATATTCTCCAAGGTCTGAATTGTTCATTCTGACTTCCCATCTGATTGAGGATGAAAAGCTGTACTAAAATTTAATTCAGTACCCAACGAATTCTGAAGGCCCTTCCAAAAGTTAGAAGTAAACTTGGGATCACGATCGGATACAATGGATAGAGGAACTCCATGTAACCTGAATATATCTTTAAGATACAAATGGGAAAGTTGATCTAGGGAAAAAGTATCTCGTACAACAAGAAAATGAGAAGACTTGGTCAGGCGATCAACAATAACCCAGATTGCATTATTACCTCGATATGTCTTCGGTAATCCCACAACAAAGTCCATGGATATATTCTCCCATTTCCACTCTGGAATTGGTAAAGGATGAAGCATCCCTTTCATTAACTACTTCTCTGCTTTAACCTATTGACATGTCAAACACTTCACAGTAAAATCAGCAATATCTCTTTTCATTCCATCCCACCAGTATACTCTCGCCGATCTCTGTACATCTTAGTACTGCAATGATGAAATGAAAACGGAGAACTATGAGCTTCACATAACAACTCTCTCTTCAACTGTGAATCACAAGGCACACACAATCTCTTCCCAAATCTCAAAACGTAATCATTATCAATGTTGAATTCAGGCAAATTAACTTTCTGAACAAGATCTACCTTTTTTCTGCAACTCACTGTCTTGCTTCTGTGCTTGCTTGATTCTATCTGATAGAGATGATCTCACTAATACCTGAAACAAAACAGAATAACATCCTGCATCAAAAAATCTATGCCAAAGTTCATCAAATCCTTAACCAAATGATCACGTTCCAAACACAACATTTCTAATGAAGCATTACTTTTTCGACTCAAAGCATCAGCCACTTTATTTGTTTTTCCTGGATGGTAATGAATTGTACAATCATAATCCTTGATTAATTCTAGCCATCTCCTTTGTCTCATGTTTAACTC
Source organism: Viscum album (assembly GCA_963277665.1). NCBI lineage: Eukaryota > Viridiplantae > Streptophyta > Magnoliopsida > Santalales > Viscaceae > Viscum > Viscum album. The sequence continues at coordinate 1,851,480,030 of OY728150.1, forward strand.
TTTTTGAGTGAATATATACTTTAAACTTTTGTGATTAGTATATATTTCACACTTTACACCATACAAATGATGCCTCCAAATTTTTAAAGAAAAAACAACAACAGCTAATTCCAAATCATGTGTAGGGTAATTTACCTCATGAGTTTTCAACTGTCGTGAAGCATAAGCAATTACCTGATCATTCTGCATTAGGACATAACCAAGTCCTTTCAATGAAGCATCACTATATATAACAAACTCACCATTCCTGGAAGGTAGTGCCAAAACTGGAGCATTCACCAATCTTCTTTTCAATTCCTGAAAACAATCATCACATTCTTTTGTCCAGATAAACTTAACACCCTTCTGAGTTAGCTTTGTCATTGGACTAGATAACCATGAAAAATTTTCTAACAAACCTTCGGTAGTATCTTGACAAACCAAGGAAATTACAAATCTCTGTTACATTTGTGGGTCTTGGCCATTCTTCAACAACCTTTGTTTTTTCCGGATCAACAGTTATCCCATCTTTAGAAACAATGTGACCAAGGAAAGAAATTTGTTGCAACCAAAACTCACACTTACTGAATTTCCCAAATTTTTTTTTTCTTCCACGGTTTTCAAAATGACCCTTAAATGTATTTGATGTTCTGCTTTACTTTTAGAAAACACCAAAATATCATCAATGAAAACCACCACAAACCTATCCAAGAACTCATGGAAAATTCTATTCATTAAGTCCATGAATACAGAAGGTGCATTGGTTTTCCCAAAAGGCATTACTACAAATTCATAATGGCCATATCTCGTACGAAACACAGTCTTCGGAATACCTGCTTCCTTTACCTTCAGCCGATGGTACCCCGGTCTCAGGTCAATCTTTGAAAAATACTGAGCTCCCTGGAGCTGATCAAACAAATCATCGATATGAGTCAATGAATATTTGTTCTTAACAGTGATGTTATTCAAGGCTCTATAATCAATGCAACATCTCATAGAAACATCATTCTTTTTAAAAATAAAACTGGAGCACCCCATGGTGAAGTGCTAGGTCGTATGAAACGTTTCTCTAATAAATCTTGCAATTGCTCCTTCAACTCTAAAAGTTCAATTTGAGACATTCGATAACAGTGTTTTGAAATTGGCTTAGCATCAGGAACTAATTCAACGGTAAAATCAACTTCCAGATCTGGTATTATTCCAGACAACTCATCAGGAAAAACATCATGATACTCATTTACCACTGGAACATCATTAATCATAACACTTCCTTTATTTTCAATTATGTGTGTAAGGTAACATTCATTTCCATCTTTTACAAGTTTCTTGGCCTCTTGATAAGTTATCAACAGTAAGGGTTCATTCTTGTACACAAACTGAAAGTATTTCTGAAAAGAAACTTTTTTAGCTCTACAGTCAATCTTAGCATGGTAAATAGAGAGCCAATCCATACCCAGGATAACATCAAACTCTACTAGAGGTAGAACAATAAGGTTTTCAAGTAGGTTATTTCCATAGATAAGGATATGAATATTCTTATAAATTTATTTTTCCTCACCATTACCCCCAGGTGTTTTTACCAAAAGTTCAGGAGTCATTTCTTGAGATGGTATTACCATTTTACTAGAAAAGGTTTCAGAGATGAAAGAATGTGTGGACCCCGAATCAAACAACAAACCGGCATAATCTGAAAAAACAAACAAAGTACCTGATACAACTTCATTTGATGGCCTGACATCTGCTGATGTATTTGCAAAGGATTTCACCACCCCTTTCTGCTTGTAGTCTAACTGCTTCCCATAACTCGAGCTCTTTGTCGGACACTAATTTTCATAGTGACCAATCTCATTGCATTTAAAACATTTCACTAACTGTAAATCAAATTTGGTCTTACCTTCACCTTGATCTTTTTCAGTGGAATCACGAGCCTTATGTCCCATCTTACCACATCGGTAGCACTTTCCAAAATTCAGAAGACATTCCCCAGCATGCCTTTTTCCACATTTATCACAAACTGGAAACATAGATTTCTTACTATCAGACCATTTTGAATAATTCTTCCCTTTCTCCTCCCACCTTGGTCTCTTCTTCTGATGGTTGTTATACAACACTTTATCATCGGCAAACTCCATTTCCACCTTCTCAGCACATCGAACAAGCTTTTCATAACTTTTAAACTCACGGGAAGCTAATGCCCTTCGATATTTTGGCTTTAATCCTGAGTAAAAACGATTGATTTTACTATCAAGGTGTCGGATAAAATTTGGAGCATACCTTGCCAATCGAGTGAACCTTTCTTCATAGGTAGCCACTGAGTCTTCCTCCTGCCTCAATTCCAAGAATTGTTTTTCCATCCTATGTCAAACAGCCTTAGGAAAATACTTTTCAAGAAACATACCATTGAATTCATCCCAGTCGAGAGCATCAATCTCATCAGCGTCCCTGATATTTTTAACCATAGACCACCACTAATCTGCTTCACCCTCCAAACGGTAAATAACAAGACTATCCTTTTGATTGTCTGAACACCCCATGACATCGAAAAACTTCTCCAGTGATTTAATCCACCCTTCAGCTAGCACAGGGTCAGATGATCCTCTAAATGACGGGGGATGTTGCCTCATGAAATTTTCCACCACTTACATGTTCCTCTGCGGTTGATCTGGCTGGTCTCGTGCATGGATACCACCACCATTTATCGCTTGAGTCAATTGCGCCATTACTACAACAAACTGTTCAGTTCCAATTCCGACCATCTCAGGATGCTGATTCGGAAGGTTATTTCCTTATGCATGCATTCCTAGCACTGCTTTCTTGTTTCCTCTACGGAAAACCGTTCTGAACAAACATGTCTTAGATGATGCATCATGGTAATCTTGAAATGCTATATCTCATCAATTTGACCATAAAAAAAATATTTTTGGATAATCATTTAATATAATTCTAACTCCTAATTTTATCTAAACCGTCCTTTGATACCAACTATAAGGCCCCAACCTTAAACCTTACTTAATCATGAGTTATTACAACATTACACATTGAGGATCTTTTCGGGTTTATAGTTTTAGAGAATTAGATCATAAAACTTGCATTACATTCCACATATAAACAAAGTGGTTAAATAAAGATAGTATTCTTCTTTCCCATCAACGGAAACATATTTAAAATAACACATGGATTCTTTCTTGACACTTCCTTGACACTATCATCATATCATGTACCTTTCCCTTGACCTGTGAAAAACATTTCAAAAAAACATGGGATGAGCATAAAAAGCTCAGTAAGGGATATAAAAATATGGAAAGGAAACATGGGTACATATATACATAAGAATGAAATCATACTTTACCCATAAAACATAATCACATTAACATAACTCATAAAATCATGAATAAATCATAGAAATCATAAGACATAATGGTAACTTGAGGCATTCATAACATTCTTACGTAGGTTGTAACCTTATTGGTTACGTTTGGAATACCCATCACGGTATATTCCCTAAATCTCTTTGGAGAAACCTTAATGTTTCACTCCTTCGCGTTACCCAATGCATTGGAGAGCTATATCGGGCTCACCCGCCCTTAGTCTATCACGGAACCACCCGTCTTCATAATAATGCCCAAAAACCTCAACATAATCGTATCATATAAAACATGCATCAAGGAAACATAACATTTCCACCTTTCAATCACAAGATATCAATACAACACATTGATATAAAAACCATATGTAAACCATTTTCAATACCAAAATTAAAGAAAAGTAAAACATGGTATTTATTTTTCTTTTAAAAAAAGGTATGGCTTGTAGAGGAAGCCGAAACTCAAATAATGGCCACGACTGTGGAGAAGTCGTTGTCGCCGCATATGTACGACAAAAACATTCCCTTTTGTCATTTAGTAAACGCTTCATATAGAAAAATATTCCTTTTGTATAAACGTAAAAGTCAAAGGTGTTTATACACCGTATAAAAGAAGGTTGTGTATAAAACAAAATATGCCTCAATGAAAGGAGATTGAGACGAAGTCCCATTCCTCGGGTCTGACATGACTCGATCGTTCTATAATGTACTAAATAATAAACGTGAGTTAATTTATACTTGCTTAAGAACCTTTATCAAGTTCATTATTCCTTTTATATCACTTATTTCCATGTAATGAACACTATGTAATTATTTAAGTTAATAACGGTTGTTTTAACGATCATTGGTACTTGAGTAAAAAATAAACCCTTTATAATTACCAGTTTTTCATGTATCCATTATATCCCGAATTATAATCATGATGTATATATCATATATATCCAGTATATACATGAATTTATAAAATTACATAATCATTTAGAGGTAAGAAATGAAATGCAGCATTCATGGAGACGGTAAGCCGTACGTACGCATGAACGCTACATTCATTTCTATTTCGTATTTTATTGAATGGAATCATAATGATATAAAGGTATAATATATTTCCAGTATAATATCTTATATAATATCATAGTTCCATCCTTTATATGTCCAACATATAGTATTTAACGAATCAAATCACTTTGAGGCGGCGGTAGTCTGCACTTCCTTAAATGAAGATATCGCGTTTACTCATAATGGAAACCATAAAGGTATGACCAAAATGAAAAAAACAGAAGCTTAAGGAAAACATAAAAATATTATATATCATATATAAATATAGTGACATCTTAATGGCCACCATTGAAGGTGTTAAAAGAATGTTGAACAATCATCGTTTCAGGAGGCATAAATTTACCATCCACGGAAACAGTATCTCCTTTAACCATTAGATGCGGGTGTGTGTAAGTGTAGCCAGAATCCTTCTTATAACAACATCCTATTATATTTAAGATACTGTATTTGTTACAAACTAAATTAATAAAAAGAGTTTAGGGGGTTGGATAAGAAAAATAAAACAAAAGGACTCAAGTGAAGACATTACCTTAAAATCGGGTAACTCCCTTTGGTTTGAGCTCAATGGCTTCCTTGGGAAGACTTCTTCCCTAAGTGAGGCTTCAAGGAGTAATATTGGGATGTGGAGAGACAAAATGGGCAGGGTTTGGCCGATCCAAAGGCTTTGGAAGTGTGGGTAAGGTGGTAGAGGTGTGGGCCTTTTATAAGAGGAGAGGAGGGGCACTCTTGGAAAGTAACGAAATATTACTTTATTTGAAAATTATTTTCGGATTCAAAAGGTCCCACATTGATATAATTAGAGGTTAAGGTGATAAGGGTTCTAAATACACCCATCCAATTGGTTTTGGAGATGTGTAGTTCATTGATTTTACATTATCATTTCATTTTATTTAAATCCTTTATTAATGAGAAAATCGCTGCATCATCATGATGTCATAAATAATTTAATTTATTTAAAGTCTAAAAATTATAAAAAAATATAATGATGTAGGAAATATTTTTATCTTTCCAATTACTATTTATAATAAAAAATCTGACTTGTATAACCCCAAGTAAAAATTGTTTTATTAAAACAACTAATGTTTGTGTCATTTTAATTTTAACATTAAATAAAAAGTTATTTATGTCATTTCCCAACCAAAGTGGCTCCATGGGGTCCCCAAGTTGACCCATGGATTTTCTTGGTCTGCCATGACACATACAATAAGGGTATGACATGTGTCAAGCTCATCTCATATTATTAAAACATTATTTTTACCTTAAACTACACTAATTACCTCTAATCGCGATTACGAACTTAAAAGTTACTATTCACCAAAAAATTACTTTAATCTCATTGAACCACATTTTACTTCTTAATGACAACCATGTCTGTCAGATTTTTGAAAATCAAATCACAGAAGTGGCAAAGTTTCATTTAAACGAAAAATCAGTTTCTTTAACTACCACTTAGTGGTTTCACTATTCATAAAAAATTGAAGTTTTTCAGAAAAATACCAAAACTTCCCCTAAGATATATTTGATATTCTTAATTCAAAAATGATGTCTATTTTACAAAATTCAAAACATATAAGAGGAATTAATTAATTTAATAATTAATTCCCACTGTCATGACAAATAGCGGGTTTTTTTGAAACAATATCTCTGAAAAGTTTGGCATTAGTTTATGACCAATTTCAAAGTGAAATTAATCCTAATGACCACCATTGGATTAAATGGTAAAAATATATTCAGATTAAACTTTAAGACCAATTAAAAATATAATCAAACCATATAATTAAGTTAAATGAAAAAGTAGTTTTGATGTAAAATGCAGTATTTTTCACTATTCATTAAAAAATGAACATTGTTAGAAAAATACCAAATATTTATCCAATGAAAATTTCAATGTCCCAATCATAATTAATATGTTTTTTTTACAAACATATCTTATAAAATTTTCAAAATATAGATTTAAAAATGGTTTTCCATCAAAAGGCAGTAAAACAATCCTTTAAAACACATTAGTGTATTCCATGCTTAAGATTGGATTTATTATCATTTTAAGCCTCTAAAACACTATCTAATTCATTAATATACATAGATAAAAATATCTATTATTTATTACTTACATGGGATGTTACATCTAGTGATTCTTCGAAGAAGTGCATGGGCTGTGTGTTGATGCAAAATGTTGAATTCATTGAATGTGCTTCAAGGAAATTGAAATTCCATGAGCTGAACTATCCAACACATGATCTACAGTTGGCTGTGGTGATCTTCATTTAAAAAATTTGGTGACATTACCACTTTTTGGAGAAGTGTGAAATATTTACAGACCATAAAATCCTCATGTATATATTCACACATGAAGTGTTGAATATTCATAAATGAATATGGTTATAGAGGATCAATGACTATGAAATCTCAATCCATTACCACCCTGGGAAAGCGAACAAGGTTGTTGATGCTCAAAGTAGAAAGGACCCAGCAATTCTATCATTGATAATAATTTAAAAGGATCTATTGTTCTAAGATTTGATGAATATTGACATGGTAATCATAAATATGGGAATGTAATCAATCCTTTCAGAAATAATTTCTCAACCGTCTCCTTAGGAATGGTTAATGGATGCAAAAAATGATGATGTGGGAATTTAGATGAATTTGGGAACAATCAGAAAAGGATAATCCTAAGAGTTCAATTTTAAAAAATAAGGAATTATGATATTTCTATCATGATTATATGTACCATCAACTCCAGAGTTAATGAATGAACTTTTGGATGATGCACACAGTTCAAATTTATCCATTCACCCATAAAACAAAAAGTTGTACCGTGATCTCAGAGAGCATTATTGGTGGGATACCATGAAGAAGTAGATTACTGAGTATACATCAAAGTGCCTAGTATACCATAAGGTGACGGATAAGTGGTATATGTCTATGAGGATGATGAACCCATTACCCATATTAGCTTTGGAATGGGAGAAAATCACCATTGACATTGTCATTAGACAACCGAAGACATCCAAAAGAAACGATGTTATATTCTTTGTTGTGGATCATCTTAAAAATATTACACACATCATTTCTATTTGAGAGGATTTATAATTGGATCAATAGGAACAGATATATATCAGATAAGTGGTAAGGCTAAATAGAGTACCACTATCTATTGTTTTCAATAAAGATCCAAGATTCACTTCTATGTTTTGGAAGAGTCCCCATCATGCTCTGAATACAGAGTTGAACATTAGTATTTATTATCATCCTCAAACTGATTACCAATATGAGAAGACTAAAAAAACACTTGAGGGAATATTGAGAGAATTTTCAATTAACACCAAAGGTGGATGAGGTCAATATTTTCCTCTAGTTGAGTTATAATAAAATAATTGTTTCCAATCAATAATCTCAATGGATCATTATGAATCATGGTATGGGAAGAGAAGCAGAGGACTGGCATGATGGGATGAAGTTGGGGAGAGAAAGCTCCTCGGTCTAGAGATGGTTGAAGAAATGGTGGATAAGGTTAAGATCATCCAGCAGCACATTAAAGCTACTCAAAATCAAAAAAAGTGCCATGCTTAAAATTTTCTACGAGATATAGAGTGTGATGATGGAGAAATGATATTCATCCACATATTATTGTTCAAGAGAGTAATGATATTTGGGAAGAAGGGAAAGCTTGGTACATTGTACATCGTCCCTTTTGAGATCCTTGATCCTTTTGGAGAAGTAGCCTATTGACTAGCTCTCCCACCGAACCTATCTCATGTACATGATGTTTTCCATGAATAACTGTTGACAAAGTACATACCTAACTCATCTAATTTACTCAATCCAGAGGTGGTAGTATTGGAGAATGACCTCTCCAATGAAGGGAATCCCGCGAAGATCTTAGATCATACGGAAAAAGTTCTACAAAATAAGACAATTCCCCTAGTCAACATGTTGTGGTGAAACCACAAGTTTGAAGAAGAAATGTGGGAACTGGAAGAAGTGATGAAGCAAAGTTACCCTCACCTATATGTGTGTGGGAAAAGGAAATTTCAGAGGGAAATTTTCATAAGGGGGAATATGATAATGACACAAAATTTTATTAATGAAAATACCTATTGATCCAATTAAATATATTATTATGTAAAATAGTAGTATAGGACATAATTACTTATTTGGTTTTATGTCTTTTGGATTTTAAAATACCGTTATGAATTGTTACCCTTTCTAATACATTCATTGGCCAATTATCACATGATTAGTATAAATATAGGGCTTTAACAATTCCAATTTACTCAGAAAAAGGAAGTGATGGCCTCATCTAGTATAATTTCTTTGTATGATGCCCATTTTTCATAGATTTCAATGGATGTGGCGTCATTTGGCTTCACTCTTGAACATGACCATGTTGAGGAAAAACGCATTAAGCTCGAACAAAAACTCTTATGTGAGAAGTGGATGTTGATATAGATTACCACCCAAGCGATGTTATCAGAGCTCCCCCAAGAGTTTTTCACCATCACACATGTAACCCTTAGGTATTTTGAGGGTGTTATAAGGGGTTATGTAACAACACCATAACAATATTATTATGTGCATTATTTTTGTATATAATAAAGAATATACATTCATTTTATTGTTGTTACTTTTTAAATAATTTACATAGCAGAAATTGTATTTTTAGTTCATATTCTGTTATGAAATCTGTTTCGATAAATTAATGGATTGTAGAATAAAAATAATAAATTATTAATAAATTCATTTTTAATAAATATAAATGATCGTATAATTTTATGAATACAATTTCAATTTTTATTAAGGTTTGAAAGCCATTTTCTTCAAAACCCATGATTTTTGGATAATGTTTGTTTTTATTTTAAAATTATAAATTCACATATTTATAAAATTATTTCTAAAAAATGAAAATTATTTTTGTATTCATGAAGTTTAAATTATAAAATATTGAATTTTTCATAATTTTCATAGATAAAAGAATTTTTGGGTGCAAAATAAATACCACTTAATTATATGAGGTGTTTTATGACATCATAATAACCAAATATTGATGTAATAAAATAAAATAAACAGGTTGTTAGGCCGATATATGATTTACCATTAAAATAATATTATTTACAATAAAAAATGTGATTTTTGGTATGTTTGATTTATTTTACAATGCCTTAGGGGACCCTCCGAGACCTATAAACCATTTTGTTATTTTAAAATGATTTCTTTGAGAGTGTGACTCCCCTCCACATTAGCAAGCCTACTATTTTAAGATGTTCCACCATTGGCCGTATAAAAGAGGGTTTTCGACTCCCATTTTTCAAAAACCATGGGAAAAAACCATTGTTTGGTTTTATGTTTTGATTTTTTTAATGTGTGGTGCCAAAAACCCAAATAATAAAGAATTATCTTTTTCTACTATATAAACCCACAAAAGATCCCACATCATCTTCAATCAAAGACGTTGGAGCTCTACCAACATATTCCCACCTCTCTATATAATTATCCCATGGTTCCCTAGGATCACCAAAATCCTCTCACAATACCCTCCAAGCCTTGGGTATCACCCTTCCCAGTAAGGGTCTACTTCCTCTATCATTTTCTTCCAAGTTTATTTATGTTTATATACACATCTATTTTCAATAAAAAATGTTTGTGGTATGATTTACAACCACCCATATACTTCCCTCCGTATGTTTTAATGATGAGATACCCCTTTCTCTCTCAGTAATTCCTCCCATGTACACTTGTTACCATACTGAGGTTCCGTAAGGGGTTTCTCTCTCCTCATTTACACTTAAGTAATTATTTTATTTTGTGAATATAAATTCTATTAAATATTCCTGGAAATGTATCTATATGAACTAATTTTTATCAATTTTACATATAAATGATGAGATACCCTACTCTCTCTCATCTACCCATTTTACAATCTCTATTTGATGTCGCTATGTTGCCAAAATTTCCCACCCCAAAATCATCATGTAAGTGAATACCATAAACATTTCCCTATCGCAGTTATTAAATTATATGCACATATTATAATTAATTATAGGATTTTAAGTATGAATTCCACATACCATTATCCTGGAATACATTTTGATGTTGAACAATTCTAGGTTATATGATCTATGGGGACCACTTATGCTTGAAATGAAATAATTAAGAAGGATACACCCTAATAGGGCTCCAATGCATTTGGTAATGATTTCAATCATGATACATCAAGTGAAATGAGAGTTTACTTAGGATAATCCAAGTATAATTAGGGTTTAATCATGATAATTCATGTGCAATTATGGTTTACTCATTGTCCATATGCAATGTGCCTTGGCTCATGTAAATATAATGTTACGTGTTGTTGCCACATTTCCATGTTATGATAATCATGCTATATCGTAAAATTATGATCATGTTTCTCGTATGATCCCTTGATATTCCTATTTCCTAACAAGTATTGTATTATAAATGTTATTCTGTGTTTACTCCCTTACTTGGCTTTATAGATCATGCTTTTCTTATGCATTCCCTTAGGTTATCAAATGAAATTGTAAGTACCGTGGAATGTAGTGGTAATATAAAAGAAGATTTCAATAATTATTTTGTTATTTATGTTATAACATGTTTTTTAATGTTCCTAATACCTTAAGAAAATTGAACTATCGATCTTCTATGTTGTAACAATTGAAGGGTTTATGTAATAGATTATATTTATGTGTGAAATAAAGATCAAGGTTATTATAATTTCATACATAAATAAAACAATATTCCTAATGAATATTATATAATTATGCTAATATTAGATAACATATAATCATAATGTTTTAAAATATTTAGAGTGATTATTCGTAATAAAATTAATTTATTTTATATCTCCATTATCTGTAAATATGTTCTAGTCACATATTACCCTTCCAAGGGACTCCCTTTTTTTAACCATTATTCAGAATTCAGGGAAACAGAAATTATGAATGAGTGAGTTTAGACGTACAATAAGGATTTATATATGAGGTGTATATTATTAATCACAATTGATCATATGTTAATTTGATGAGTTTTAGAATAGAATGATTATTTATTATTCTAAAATAGAGTAAGTAAAACTTAATTATTTGTGATTTATGGTAAAAAGAATTTTCATTAAAAAAAATAGTAAGTCAAAAAATGTGTAATCAGACATACTAAATCATTTTCAATTAGATATTTTAATATAAATAATATATAAATTTATTTCATATACATATGAATTGAAAGTTACTTCTATTTTGGATTATCACTTACAATACTCTCTTGGTGGAAAATTTGCCATAGTGGATTGGGTTCACTCCAAATTCCTTCTTATCCATTTTCTAGGTTCACTATCAATGCTATGATAGTGGATATAAAATGTGTTTTATGACATCATAATGAAATAATAGTGATGTAATAAAAGACTATAAATAGTCTTCTAGACCGATATATGTCTTATCATTAAAATAATGTGATTTTTTGGATCAATTTAAAAAAACCTTAGTGGACCCTCAAAGATATATAAATCATTTTTTAATTTTAAAGTGATTCCTTGAGAGTGTGACTCACATCCACATAATAAAGCCAAATATGTTATGAATATAATCCATTGGGAATATAAAATAGTTCTTCTACTCCTCTTTATAAAAAACCATTGGTTAGTTTGTGGTTTTTATTAATTTATTGTCTGCTACCCAAAACCTTAATAATAAAGAGTTACCTCTCTCTTTATAAATAATCTCACACAAGATCCCACTTCATCATCTCTCAAATCCTTTGGAACTCATCCAACCTCTTCCCTCCTCTGTCTAGAATCCTACCAAGGTTATCCAAGCTCCCAAGAAGCCTCTCTCATGCCTCTCCCAAGGCTTTGGGATCACACCTCCAAGTAATGGACTTTTTCCACTCTCGTTTTTGTCCAAGTTTCGTTATGTTTATATACCCTTTTTTATTCAGTTACAAGTGTTGGGGTATGATTTTTCACCTGCTATATACTATCCTCCTTATCTTTGAATGATTATAGACCCCTTTATCTCTCATTTATTCCTCCCATGTACACTTATTACCATGCCGAAATTCTGTAAGTTATTTCTCTCTACTCATTTATAATTATGGATGATTTTTTTTATGAATCTAAATTATATTAAATATGTTGGGACATGTATCTATATGAACCCATTAATGTATATTTTATGTTTAAATTAACAGAGACCCCATTCTCTCTCATGAACCCATTTGATGATTTCTATTGGACTTCGTTATGTTGTCAAAGTTTCCCATGCCATAATCATTATTTATTTAAACATAATAATAATTTATCTATAAAGGGTATTCACCTTTATGCACTTATACTTATTGATTATAGAGTTTCATGTATGTATTCAACATTCCTTAATTGTAGAAAAAATTATTATGTTGAATGGTTACATGTTATATGATACATGTGTTACACTTAAGCAAGGAACGAAATGATTAAGAAGGGTGAACCCTAATAGCGCTCCAATGCATTGGGTAAAGTGTAACACCCTGAGATTCCATGATACGCTTCTCTTTCAATAATGCAATAGCTTGCATTATACGCAAGTTCGAGATTCTAACACACCACAACAAATCAAAGTAACAGTTATGAATAGTAATACCCACTTTTTGAAATTATATAAATTTTATATTTCAAAATGGACTTAATTTTTGTATTCGGAATATCGAAATTATCCTATGTTGAATTTTTTGAAATTTTTGGAGAACTTCCAATTTTTTATGAATAGTGACAAATACTTAAAAACAACTTTTTAATCCAAATAATTTATAGTGATAAATAATACTATTGAGTGGCTTTATAGTATAATTAGAATATATTTTTACAATTTTATCCAATGGGGTTCATTATAATTAATTTCACTTTGAAATTAGACATAAACAATTGCCAATCTTTTGATATATATTGTTTCTTAAAAACACGTTATTTGTTGTGAAAACAAGAATTAGTTATAAAATTAAATAATTAAACTTATATGTTTGGAATTTTTTAAAATAGACAAAATTTTTGAATTCGGAATATCAATTATAGCTTAGGGTGAAATTTTGGGATTGTTTTGAAAAACATCAATTTTTTGATGAATAGTGATACCACTAAGTTGTAGTTAAAAAAACCGATTTTTCATTTAAATGTATCATTACCACTTCTGTGATTTTATTTTCAAAAATCCTACATACATGGTTGTCATTAGGTAGTAAAATGTAGTTGAATGGGATTAAAATAATTTTTGTGAATAGTAATTTTTAAGTTTAATTAATCGCGATTAAAGGTAATTAATGAAATTTAAGGTAAAAATGATATTATAAAAACATGAAAATACTTTTAAACTTGTCCTACCCCTATTGGATGAGTCATGGACGATCAAGACAATCCATGGGTCAACTTGGGGACCCCATGGAGCCACTTTGGTAGGAAAATGACATTAAAAACTTTTTATTTAATGTTAAAATAAAAATGTCACAAACATGAGTTATTTTACTATAACAATTTTTAAATGGGGTTATACAAGTCATATTATTGACTATAAATATTGATTAGAAATATAAAATATTTCCTACATTATGATATTTTTTTATAATTTTTAGACATTAAATAAAATAAATTATTTATGACACTATGATGATGTAGCGATTACCTCATTAATTAACGATTTAAATAAAATGAAAAGATAATGTAAAATATAAAACTTACACTTGTCAAAAACCTATTGTATGAGTATACTTATAACCCTTATCACCTTATTTTCTAAATATATATGTTTGGGACCTTTAAAATCCGAAACTCATTATATAATAAAGTAACATTTCATGACATTCCAAGAGTGCCCCTACTCTCCTCTTATAAAAGGCCCCCACCACTACCACCTTACTCACACCTTCAATGCCTTTTGGCTCGGCCAACCTCTTCCCAAATACTCTATCAACATACCTCTATTACTCCTAGATGCCTCACTTTGGGATAAATTCTTCCCAAGGAAGCCTTTGGCTCAAATCAAAAAAGAGTTACCCGATTTTAAGGTAATGTCTTCTCTTATGTTATTTTGTTTTATTTTGCTTCTCCAACCCCTTAAAATCATTTTATTCTTTTATTTTGTAACAACACCAGTATCTAAAATATACTAGGATTTTTTCATGATAAGTATTTTATTTACACTTACACACACCTTCGTCTAATGGTTAAAGAACATGCTGTTTTTTTGGGTGGTGAAATACTGCCTCACGGAATGATGATTGTTCAATATTCTTTTAACACCTCTAATGGTGGCCATTTTGATGAAAATGTTTTTATATATTATATATATGTCATGAATATAATTCAGGATATAATGGATATTTTACCACATTAACAACTTGTAATTATAAGTAGATTATTGTTGACTCAAGATCGACAAAACGACCGTTATTAACTTAAATGACTACATAATTTTCGTAACATTGTAATAAGTGATATAAAAGGGATAATGAACTTGAAAAAGGTTCTAAAGAAAGTAGATATTAACTCTATTTTATTATTCAGGAGGTTAAAGAGTGGTCGAGTCAAGTCGGACACGAGGTAAGGGAACTTCTTAACCCAATTTCCATTATTTGGGTTAATCTCATACTTTCAAATTATTTCATGATATTATTATGTCCTATCTTGTATTTTTACATTATTTATGTGTACTTATAGTGAATACACATAATAGATCTATTTTATTTAAAAAATGATCCTTTTAAGGACTTTGTCTCAATAGCCTTTCATTGAGGCATATTTTATTTTATACACAACTTTCTTTTATACGGTGTATAAACCCCTTTGAATTTTACTTATACTCAAAAGGAATCTTTTTATACAAAGCATTTTTACTAAATGACAAAAGGAATGTTTTTTATTACGTATGCGGTGACAATGAATTCCTTTCCGTCATGACCATTATTTTAGTTTTGGATTCCTCTACAAGCCATAACTTTTTTTTAAATGAAAAATAAATACAATGTTTTAATTTTCTTTTATTTTGGTATTGAAAATGGATTTGAATGTGTTTTTATTATATCAATTTGTTGTATTGATATCTTATGATTGAATTGTGGACATTTTATGTTTCCTTTATGAATGTTTTATGTGATACGATTATGTTATGGTTTATGATATGTTTAAACCTATTCATATAAGGAATGAATTGGACTTTATAAGTGACTGGTGGAGCCCGCTATAGCTCCTTGATGCATCGGTAGGTCTCATTAGACAAACTAGTGTCTTGGAACGAGGCCTTGAAAAAATCTTATTTGTGGTCTTGGCACAAGGTTTTGGATACGTGGTTATGATAGTCTGGCATTATGCATTCCAACATTATGAAAGTGGTTATTTATATTTCATGTGATTATTCGACCAGTAGAATATCCATGTGAATAAGTAAATGGCATTATCTCATTTTACTTTTTCCATATTATGTTGAAGTTCGTGTTTAAAAGGATTTTGTTTTAGTTATACATTGCCTTAAATATTTATGGTTATTTATAAAAGTTTCCGCTATATTGTTATCCTTATTGAGCATCTGAGCTCACCCCTTTCAATGTTTTAATATTTTCCAGGATGTGAAGAAGTATTTTATGAATGACCTGCAGGGATAGTCAGAAGGGGATATGAGTGTGGACTATGGAGACCATGTTATTGTAGTTTTTCACTTTATGATGTAATGTAACTTTTATGAATGTATTTAGTGTTCCAAAGCTACTAAACTAATTGGTCATTCGAGAATTGATCTTTTGTGATCAAGCCAAAGTTACGAAGTAATGCACCGACTCTGGGTAGTTGGGGTTGGGGCGTTACATTTGGTATCAGAGGCAGTTTAGTACTAACCATGGAAGCTAGATTTAGATAAACTCTGATTAGAGAACATAGTCCTAAGATAGACTTTGAGGATTAGTATAGAAGAACTTCCTAAAATTTTGGTATTATAGAGATTTTGTGAGTTTTCCGAGCAATACATCCCTGTCTGGATACGAGCAGGTAGGGGCGGCTCTGGCACAGATGTACCTAGGAGTAAAACCCAAAAACACCGCTTTGACCAAGACTCGAAAGAGAAATGGTGCACGACAACGGGCCTTGCTGCACTCTTGGTTACGACACTCCCATGTGATATACTTAGGATAATTATCATTTTCATTACAAACCATTATAAGGGCTTATGAGTACGTACTTCCTCAAAGAAAACACTTTTATAATTATGGATTATATCCATATATAGTTCAATTTATGTTAAGTGTTTTAGCAGTATGGAATTATGTATTTTGATTCATAAACTAATCTAGTTTATGACATTGTTTAGAAATGGCGCCTAGTGGAAGGAATGGAAACCATATCAATGCACGCACTCCGTGTAGGTATTTCCCTCCTGCTCAAAAAAATTATCATGGAGTTGGAGATACAACTGGTGCTGATAAACTTATTACCATACAAGGACAACTCACTCAGGTTATGAATAATAATCTTACTCATATGGAGGACCCTTATCCGCAACGTGTAGGATCAATGTTAGACTGCTTCATGAGGCAAAAACCACCAACATTTAATGGGGGTAAAAATCCATTAGTAGTTGATAAATGGATAAACTCCTTAGAGAAAATATTCCATGCCTTGGGGAGTAGCGAAAGGGAGAAGGTTATCATGGCAGTTTACGGCCTCACTGGAGATGTTGATCAATGGTGGTGATTGATTCAAAATAAAAAGGAAGATGAAGAAGTATCAAGTATGGAATGTAGAGAGTTCAAAGATCTTTTCGTAGAAAAATAATTTCCTCGTGACCATCGAGCAGGTACGGAAATGCAATTTCCGAGTCTGAGACAAAAGGAGGATGAGAATGTCGCAAAGTATGAGGCCAACTTTACAAGGTTAGCGAGGTATGCTACAGATTATATACGTAATCCAAGAAGTAAGATTGATCATTTCTTTGATGGGTTAAATCCATTTCTCCTTCGAGCTTTAATATCACAATCCTTCTCATCGTACGAAGATATTGTCTCGTGTGCTATCAAGACAGAAAAGGAATTTTCTAAGTCTTATGACAACAAAGTAAAGAAAAAGAATAAGTGAACGGTGGAACAAGATACGGATAAAGGGAAAAAGAGAAAGACGTGTTTTCCAATATGTGATAATTGTGGGAAGAATCTCCACGGTACATGCCTAAAAGGAATGGGAGTTTGTTATATATGTGGAGAAAAAGGTCACCAGGCTCGTGATTGCAAGGGAAAGAAAGATGTTATCAATGTTGAATGCTATAATTGTAGGGAAATGGGTCATTATGAAAATTAATGTCCTAAGAGTTAGGGAAATGTACCTCAGAAAAGGCCAAGGGATCAAGGACAATCATATGTTGTTACTACAGTTGATGAAGAATAATTAATGTATTGGTGCTTTGGACTCAAGGATTATATTCTGGTTATAATAATAATGTGATATATATAAGTATTGTACTACAGTACTTGTTTTTTTTCATTAATGTTTTAATATGATGAAGGTAATCATATTTTTAGTATGTGACAATAATAGAATCATTACTTTGTTTGGGGAATCTGATGTTACAATTGATTTTGGAATTTAGAGACCCTTTAGAGAAAGTCTGGACAGAGGTATTTTGGATAACTATATAGGTTGGAATGGATTAAGTTGAACCTTAGATAGTATTGATTATGGTTAAAACATTTCTGAAGATTATTTTTGGAATATTATAATACTATAGTTTTAGGAAAAGGAAAACATGCAGGTTGGGGGATAACCCGTCACGTCGGACAAAGCTGCAGGAATTGAACCCACAACCATAGTGGAATAGGCCTTTATTACCTACCACTAGCCTACAGGAAGTCCCTGGTTATTAAAAAATATTTTTCCTTATCTAAATGGTATGTGGTAATATTTGGAACCGTATAAAATTAGGATAAATAGAATATTTTTGAGTTCTGTTGCCATTTGGAGTGAAAGATGGGTTCGTTGTAAAAATTTATTAAAGAATGAATGTCTACATGACAAGTAAGTATATTTCCTTACATTCTTAGTAAATCTCTAAAATAAATTCCTCAACTTTATGAAAGGTAACTTAAAACAAAAACTTTGTCGGTTAACTTTTACAACTTGGGATTCAATGACCGTTTAATCGATCACAAGTTTGTGATTTTCTTGTGGTTAACTCTCTCCTAATCATGTTTTATACAACTCTCCATCAGACCTTGATGGTTTATTTTCCTCTAAATCCATATTTTCATAGAATCCTAGTATGGGATATCTCGGGTGACCTTTGTACTTCTCATTCATTCTTTTAAAGTTATATTTTTATTAACCTTATTTCCGATGTGGGTTTTCCACAAAGGTATTTTCTATTTTCAACCGTTTATTTTCAATGAAATATTTCAAATTGCGAGGATGCAATTTATTGAACGAGGGGAGAATGTAACACCATGAGCTTCCATGATACGCTTCTCTTTCAATAATGCAATATCTTGCATTATACGCATGTTCGAGATTCTAACACACCGTGACCAATCAAAGTAGCAGTTATGAATAGTAACACCCACTTTTTGAAATTATATAAATTTTATATTTCAAAATGGACTTCATTTTTGTATTTGGAATAACGAAATTATCCTAAGTTGAATTTTTTGAAATTTTTGAAGAACTTCCAATTTTTTATGAATAGTGAAAAATACATAAAAACAACTTTTTAATCAAAATAATTTATTGTGATAAATAATACTATTGAGTGGTTTTAAAGTATAATTAGAATATATTTTTACAATTTTATCCAATGTTGTTCATTAGAATTAATTTCACTTTGAAATTAGACATAAACAATTGTCAATCTTTTGATATATATTGTTTCTTAAAAACACGCTATGTGTTGTGACATCGGGAATTAGTTATAAAATTAATTAATGCAACTTATATTTTTGAAATTTTGTAAAATAGACATCATTTTTGAATTCGGAATATCAATTATAGCATAGGGTGAAATTTTGGGATTGTTCTGAAAAACATCAATTTTTTATGAATAGTGAAACCACTAAGTGGTAGTTAAAAAACCGATTATTCGTTTAAATGAAACATTACCACTTTTGTCATTTGATTTTCAAAAATCCTACATACATGGTTTTCATTAGAAAGTAAAATGTGGTTCAATGTGATTAAATTTTTTTTGGTGAATAGTAACTTTTAAGTTTAAATAATCGCGATTAAAGGTAATTAGTGAAATTTATGGTAAAAATGATATTATAAAAATATGAAAATACTTTTACTCTTTATCTACACCTATTGGATGAGTCATGGCTGACTAAGAAAATCCATGGGTCAACATGGGGACCCCTTGGAGCCACTTTTGTAGGAAAATGACATTAAAAACATTTTATGTAATGTTAAAATAATAATGTCACAAACATGAGTTGTTTTACTATATCAATTTTTAAATGGGGTTATACAATTCATATTCTAGACTATAATTATTCATTAGAAAAATAAAAATATTTCCTACATTATTATATTTTATTTATAATTTTTAGACATTAAATAAATTAAATTATTTATGACACTATGATGATGTCGTGATTACTTCATTAATTAACAATTTAAATAAAATGAAAAGATAATGTAAAATCTAAGACTAAAACTTGTCAAAAACCAAATGTTTGAGTATATTTAGAACCCTTATCAACTTTTCCTCGAAATATATAAGTGTGGGACCTTTAAAATCCGAAACTCATTATATAATAAAGTAACATTTCATGACTTACCAAGAGTGCCCATCCTGTCCTCTTATAAAAGGCCCCCACCACTACCACCTTACTCACACCTTCAAAGCCTTTTGGCCCGGCCATCCTCTGCCCAAATAATCTCTTAACACACCTCTCTTACTCCTAGAATCCTCACTTTGGGTAGAATTATTCCCAAGGAATCCTTTTGCTTAAATCAAAAAAGATTTACACCATTTTAACGTAATGTCTTCTCTTATGTTATTTTTTTATTTTGCTTCTCTAACCCCTTAAAATATTTTTATTCTTTTATTTTGTAACAAAACCAGTATCTAAAATATGCTAGGACTTTTTTATGATAATTATTTTATTTACACTTACACACACCTTCGTCTAATGGTTAAAGAACATACTGTTTCTGTGGGTGGAGAAATACTGCCTCACGATACAATGATTGTTAAATATTCTTTTAACACCTCTAATGATGGCCATTTTGATGACACTATTTTTATATATGATATCAACATCATGAATATAATTATGGATATAATGTATATTTTACCATATGAACAACTTGTAATTATAAGAAGTTTATTATTGACTCTAGATCGACAAAATGACCGTTATTGACTTAAATGACTACATAATTTTCGTAACATTGTAATAAGTGATATGAAAGGGATAATGAAATTGAAAAAGGTTCTTAAGAAAGTATAGATTAACTCGGGTTTATTATTCAGGAGGTTAAAGAGCGGTCGAGTCAAGTCGGACACGAGGTAAGTTAACTTCTTAACCCAATTTCCATTCTTTGGGTTAATCACCTACTTTCAAAGTATTTCATGATATTATTATCTCCTATCTCCTATTTTCACTTTCTTTATGTGTACTTATAGTGAATACACATAATAGATCTGTTTTATTTAAAAAAATGATCTTTTTAAGGACTTTGTCTCAATATCCTTTCATTGAGGCATATTTTATTTTATACACAACTTTCTTTTATACGGTGTATAAACCCCTTTGAATTTTACTTTTACTCAAAAGGAATATTTTTATACGAAGCGTTTTTACTAAACGTCAAAAGGAATGTTTTTTTCTTATGTACGCGGTGACAGTGACTTCCCCACCTCCATGACCATTATTTGAGTTTCGACTTCCTCTACAAGCCATAACATTTTTTTAATTGAAAAATAAATACAATAGTTTAATTTTCTTTTATTTTGGTATTGAAAATGGTTTTGAAGGTGTTTTTATTATATCAATGTGTTGTATTGATATCTTGTGATTGAAATGTGGAAATTTTATGTTTCCTTTATGCATGTTTTATGTGATATGATTATGTTATGGTTTATTATATGTTTAAACCTATTCATATGAGAAATGTATTGGACTTAATAAGTGACGGGTGGAGCCCGCTATAGCTCCTCGATGCATCGGTAGGTCTCATGAGAAAAACTACTATCTTGGCACGAGGCCTTGACAAAATCTTATTTGTGGTCTTGGCACGAGGCCTTGTCTATGCGGTTATGATAGTCTGGCATTATGCATTCCATCATTATGAAATTGGTTATTGATATTTCATGTTATTATTCGACCAGTAGAATATCCATGTGAATACGTAAATAGAATTATATCATTTTACTTTTTCCATATTATGTTGAAGTTCATGTTTAAAAGGCTTTTGTTTTATTTATACATTTCCTTAAATGTATATGTTTATTTATAAAATCTTCCACTATATTGTTATCCTTACTGAGCATCTGAGCTCACCCCTTTCAATGTTTTAATATTTTCCAGGATGTAATGAAATTTTTTATGAATGACCTGCAGGGATAGTCAGAAGGGGAGATGAGTGTGGACTATAGAGACCATGTTATTTTAGTTTTTCACTTTATGATGTAATGTAACTTTTATGAATGTATCTATTATTTACAAGTCTACTAAACTAATCAGTATTTTGAGACTTGATCTTTTTTTATCATGCCAATGTTACGAAGTAATGCACCGACTCTGGGAAGCTGGGGTCAGGGCGTTACATAATGATTTGTATCATGATATGTTATGTGCATTGAGGGTTTTCTCATGATATTTCAAGTTCAATGAGGTTTGACCCATGATAATTCAAGTGCAACGAGGGTTTACTCATGATCCTTGTGTAATTAGCCTTGTCTCAGGCTAAAATCTTGTTAAATGTTATTTCCACATTTCCATGTTATGATAATCATGTTATACCATGCATTTATGTTCATGTTTCTCTTATTATCCATTGAAATGAAAATTTCCTAACATGTACTATATTATTCATGTTATTCCTTGTTTACTCCCTTATTGGGCTATATATCTCACCCTTTTCTTATGCATGTCCTCATGTTTCCCCACACAATTCAATGGTGATTGAATGTTATGGTCATGTAAATGATGTTTTCAAAAATGATGTTGTGTTTTATTTTCTACGTGGTTATGTAATGTTCCTACTCCACAAACAAACTAGACCTCTTTATCTTCGTGGTTGTATAAAGTGAATTTTTTACGTAATAAATTATGTTTAAGTGTGAAATAATTATTAGGGTTCTTATAGTTGGTATTAGAGGATATGATTAGTTATTTTTGGTATTAGGATTAGAAAACCATAGTGAATTCCCTATGGATTAGACTATGTATAATAAAAACATCTAACAAATTTAGTGAGTATTGAGAAGGTTTTTTATCCGGAAAATACATCCTTGTCTGGAAAAGGGCAAGTAGAGGAGTTTCTGGCACAGATATATCTAGGGGTAAAACCCAAAAACACTTCTATGTGATAGACTCGAACAGGAACTTGTGTATGAAAATACGCCTTGCTTCATTCGCTGTTACAATACTCCAGGGGGATATGATTTGGTAAATTCATAATATTAGTACAAACCATTATCAAGGGAATAAAAAATGGCCCCAATAATATATGTTGGGTAGTAGATCAGGAATAAAAAAGATTGAATCCTATAAATTCATAAGTTAAGGAAATAAATGTAATTTATAAGTTTTTCATTTTATCCTTTTGATTACCCTTTATGTGTTACTCCTAAATTTCATTTTATTCCAGAAAATTACCGATACTAAGAGGAATCAAGCTAACAATTTATGTGAAGATCAATGTGATGACTATTCTAATGGGATTCCAAATCCACTGGGAGAGGGAAGCATGAACATTGTCATTATAATAACTCTGTTAACTCATTTTTTGAATAGAAACATGGGTCAATAGGAACATTCAACACCCCCCAAATAACGTACAAGTCGCAATCGAGAACTTCCTGAGTCAAATGCATCCTTCTATTAATGGATCATATGGTCCCTCAATGGATGAAAAATGGATCAAATACATTGAAAAGATCTTCTCAATCCTTCAATGTTCTCAACAAGATAATTTTCATCTAGATTCTTATCATATGGAGTGTGAAGCTGATCAATGGTGGACATTGATATAAAATACTAATCCAAAGGAAGAGATAGAGGTATTAGAATAGAAGTATCTCTAGAAAATGTTTTTCAAGAAATATTATCCACCCACCATCCTACTTAAGATGTAAAGGGACATCCTTTAACTGAAGAAAAAAAGATGAAAAATTTGTCAGAGAGTACAAGGAAAACTTTAAAAGGCTTGCATTAAATGCCTCTATATTTTTCATTACCCCCAAATGCAAGGTTGACCGTCTCGCTGGTGGGCCAAAACCTATCCTACAGAAACCCCTTGTGATCTGTGACTTTGATAGATATAAAGAAATTTTATGACCTTCCCTCAAAGTTAAAATGAAGATCAGAGAATCTCAAGGGTGTCATGGGGATAAAAAGCATAAGGTGGACTTCAATTCCATCTATCTGAGGGATAAATCCAATGGTGAAATGAAAATCCAACTTCTTACTTAGAAAATGTAAGGAAATAAGAACCCCAAAAATTGCCTAAAGGGGAAGAATAAATGCTGAAGGTGTATAAGAGAATAAAAACTGGAAATTAACTACCAACAAGAAATATCCATAGCTCCGACAGAGGAGAGGAACAATCTGTTCAACCCTACATGTGTAGTTAATTTCATCAACTAAAAATAATAGGGGCCCTTTGCCAACCAGTTCCCTAAGAATAGTGTTTTTAAGGCAACCAATAACCTCCAAGGTAGCAAGGGAAAACATTTTCCATCACTACCGCCAAATTGAACCCCAAAAATGATTTCGTGATGGGTAAATTAGTTATTCATTCAGTAATAGAGAACATAAATTTTGATTCAT
This sequence comes from Viscum album, assembly GCA_963277665.1. Taxonomy (NCBI): domain Eukaryota; kingdom Viridiplantae; phylum Streptophyta; class Magnoliopsida; order Santalales; family Viscaceae; genus Viscum; species Viscum album. Next base: position 1,851,504,439 of record OY728150.1, read on the forward strand.
GTTTTACACAATCTTTTATGTCCTGAAAGTTTAGTAGAACAATCTCAAAACCACCCCAAGTTATGGAAGTGAAGATGTTAGTGTGAATTGAAAATGAGAAAATCATTGGATCCTATGAATATAACTCCCCCTATCATAGTTTTTGGATTTAACATCATAATAAACATCTTCATACTCTCTTTGGTGAAATTTTATGAAATTATTGGCATGGAGTATCTTTCCTTAAATAGTGCCAATATAAATTTCCCTGAGGGGGAAATCACTCTCCATATAGTGAATCGACAACAGATTCTGTTCAAGTGAAATTAAGAGGATGAATCTTCATTAGCACAATCATCTCAATCATGGATATTACTGCCATATGAGCACATGTATCTAGATCTAATGATCGAGTCCATGGAAGAAACCATACTTGATGACATGCCTGTTGTGAGGGAATTCACTGAAGAGTTTCCTGGGGAATTTCTTGGTCTTCCTCCGAGAAGAGATTTTCAATTCTCAATTTTTCATATACATAGGAAGTTTCCAATATCCAAGACTACATATATTAAGGTTGTTTTGAATCATTAATATCCAATGAAATAACAACAGGAGAATTTGGATAAAGGATTTATATTCCCAAGTGATACCCCACAGGGTGCATCATTCCTATTCATCATGAAGAATAATGGGTTAATGCGCATTTGCAATGATTATCGTGAGATCAAAAAAACATGATAAATAATAAGTATCATCTGCTAAAAATGATGACTTTTTCAATCAGCTACGTGGACCACAATACACCTCCATTGTTGATTTGTGGTTGTGATATTACCATGTAAGGGAGAATAAAGAGGATATCTCAAGACTGATTTTCGAACTAGATACGAGCATTATGAATACATAGTAATTCCTTTTGGTCTCACTATTTCTCCAGCAATATTCATTTACAATATGAATAGAGTCTTTAGATATTACATTGACTTATTTTAGGTAGTCTTTATAGATGATATTATAATATTATATAAAAAAAAGGAGAATCATGAGGAGAATCTAATAACTATACTAGAGTCATTGCGAAAGGAGGAGATCTATGCAATGTACATCAAGTGTGAGTTCAAGTAAATGGATGTCTCATTCATGGGTCATATCATCATAAGGATTGGAATAATTGGGGATCCCTCCACGACAGTAGTAATTGATGGATTTCCAAGGCCGATATTGTTGAGAGATATCCATAGCTTCCTGGATTTATCTATATATTATCACCGATTTGAGAGAAATTTCTCACGATTCTAAAACATTCTTACCAAGCTAAATCAGATGGGAGTCATGTTTTCATGGAGTGATGAATGCAATGAAATTTTCAATTACATGAAAAAGAGGCTTATCACTATGTTTCTTCTCACATTACCCTCAAGTATATATCTTTTTGTGGTATTTAGTGATGCTTCAAAGAAGGGTATGGGTTCTGTGTTGATAAAAAATGACAAAGATATTTCCTATGATTCATGGAAATTGAATGTCCACGAGATGAAGTATATAAAAAATTATCTAGAGATGGATGCACTGATATTCATTTTAAAAATTTGGTGACATTACATCATTGGGGAGAAGTGTGAAATATAAATGGACCAAAAATGCCTCAAGTAGATATTCAAACAGAAAGAGTTGAATATGCACCAATCAGGATGGTAAGAGATGATCAAATTCTACGAATTCCCAATCCATTTCCACCATGGTAAAGAGGACAAGGTGGAAAATTCTCTATGTATAAATGACCCAACAATTCTTTCATTGATAAGAATTGAAAAGTATTCAATCTTCATAAATTTGATGAATAAAGACATGTCAATCATAAAAAAGGGAACATCAAGAATCCTTCCTCAAATGATTTATCAACCATCTCTTTTAGAATGGTAATATGATGATCAAATGGATGATGTGGGAATTCATAAAGAGTGGAAACTATCATAAAAGAGAAATACTTGGAGATGAATGTTAATGAACAATGGATTGTGATATTTGGGTTAAGATTATGCATTCTATCAAGTTAAGAGTTAAATAAAGGACCTTTGGATGATGCACATAGTTCGAATTTCTCTATTCACCAAGGAGACACAATAATGTACCAAGACCTCCAAGGGAATTTTTGGGGGTATACCAAGAAGAAGGAGATAACTAAGTACACAAAAAATTTCTTAGAATGTCATCAAGAGAAGGCTGAGAGGTAGAATTATAAAGGGATGATGCAACCACTACCCATACCATCATGGAAATGGGATAACATCCCCATTAACTATGTCATCTTATATCTGAAGATATCCAAATGATATAATACTGTATGGGTTGTTTTGGATCTTCTTAAAAATACAACACACATAATTGGAATTTGAGAGGATTTCTCATTGGATCAACAAAAATAGATATATATCCAATAAGTTTTAAGGATACATGGAGTACCACTATCTATTGTATACAATAGAGATCAAATATTTACCTCTATGTTCTAGAAGAGTCTCCAATACGCTATGAAAACTGAGTTGAACTTCAGTACGAATTATCATCGTCAAAATGATGGCCAATATGATCAGACTTTCTCAAGTACATGATGTATTCCATGAATCACACTTTAGTAAGTAAATACATGACCCATCACATTTACACAATCCAGAGGTGGTGGCATTGAAGAATGACCTCTCCTATAAAGAGAAGCTGGTGATGATCTTAGATCATATTGAAACATTTCAGTGAAATAAGAATATTCCCCTAGTTAAGGAGTTGTGGAAGAACACTAAGATTGGAGAAGAAATGTGAGAATCAGAGGAAGTGAAGAAGCAGAGTTAACCTTATCTATTTTATTGTGGGAAAAGAAAATTTCATGGATGAAATTTCGTAAGCAGGTATATTGTAATGGCCCAAAATTTTATTAATAAAAATTCCTATTGGTCTAATTAAAAGTCTTATTATGTAAAATGGTTATATAAGACCTAAGAACATTATTGTTTTTACATATTTTGTATTTTAAAATACATTTATGAATTGTTACCATTGATAATATAGTTATTGAACAGTGATCACATGATTAGTATAAATATAATGTTTTAACAAATCCAATTTACTCAGAAAAAGGAAGTAGTGAAATCATCCAGTAGAATTTCCCCATACTAAGCCCATTTTTCGGATATTGGAAAGGAGTTGGCATCATTGGTCTTGGATATTTTTTTTGATTAAAGAATATAACATTAATTACGAAGATCAGCAGAAGTACATGCATGAATCCATGAAGGGAAATTGTCCAGCCAGAGCTGGTTAGTGCCGAATGGGCCTGAGGACGCCAACTGATGAGCTGCGTTTTTTCCTTCCCTTTTGGTGAATGAGAAGGTGCATAGTGAGAAACGTTGGATAAGTGAGATAATTCCCCTGAAAATGGTTCCAAACGACTGGAGTCCTCTGTTGATGTGATTGGTAGCATCGATAACGGAAATATAGTAAAACTCAATGATGATGTCATCCCATCCGCATTAAATAGAGAACATCATAACAATAAGGATGGCCTTGGATTCAGTGACTACTGGTTCCCAGAATGTCTGATGTGGTTCATAATTAGATGCAAGGATTTGCCCCTGATGATTTCAGGCAAGGAGGCCGAGGGCAACAAGCCTAGCTTTTGTAAGCGACACGTCCACATTGATCTTGAGAATCCCTTCTATTGGGGGGTTCCAGGGAACAGGAGGGGAGGGGGAGACACCCGGCAAAGAACATCCGTTGTGGCCTTCCCAACCTTCAATCCAAGAGGAAGCTCTAACAATCCGGAATTTGGGGGGTCTGTGGGTATGATGAAAAACAATGTCATTACGGAGGACCCAAATAATCCAGGCCAGAGTGTAGAGTGAACCAACATCAGCCGAGGAAAGAGAGGAGCACCAACGCATCAAAAGATTGGGAAGGTCAGAGGCCAATGTCAGTGATGTAGTAGAAGCCGATCCCCATTGATTCCATATTTCCTTAGCTACCGGGTAGAGAATGATAGTGTGCAGAGGCATTTTAGGAGTGTTCGAGCAGAAAGGGAAAAAGGCGGTGCTGGCCATGTGTTGATAAATGAGAAGGCTCATTGTTGGGAGAGTGACCGTGCAAACCTGCCACCAGAAATGACTAATATTTGGGTTGACGTTGAGCGACCAGATTGATTTCCAATGACCCTCATCCCTGCCAACTGGGTGGACTCCAAGAGCAAGTCTGTAGCCAGATCTCACCGTGTAAACACCCATAATGGCATTGATCCATAATTGACGTTGAGGGCCGGCGTCTGGTACCCAGGGGGTGGTGAGGATAATTCATTGATCTCTTTCGTTAAACCATTTGAGGATTTTATCCAAACACCACCCTTGTCCCTGGTCGGAAAGGAGGCAGCTGACAGGGGCATCTTCCAGACCTGGTTGGGTGGGGGATGTAGCCCGTAAACCATCCTTATTAACAAGAAAGTTATCAGACCAAATTTTGACAGATGATCCAGTCCCAATCCTCCAACACAATCCTTTATCAATGAGCTTTTTAACCCCCCCGATGCTTCTCTAGAGGAAGCTGGGACGAGGACCAAGAGAGGAATCTTGAAAGTCTATGTGGGGAAAGTACATAGATCGTAGAACCCGCGCACATAGAGATGATGGACGGTCAATAAGGAACCATCCTTGCTTGGCAAAAAGCGCGTCGTTGAAGAGAGGAAGATTTCGGAACCCCATCCCACCCTATTATTTGGGTTTACCGAGTTTCTCCCGGGCCATACAATGGGATCGATTCCTTCCATCATGCTTCCCCCACCAAAAATTGGCAGTACATGTGTGGATCTGATCGGTGATGGACATCAGGAGCTTCTATAGGGACACAAAGTAGCTGGGGACAGATTGGATGACGACTTTGATGAGAGTCACTTTTCCAGCTTTTGAAATTCTTTTAGGGGTCCAGCCTTAGAATTTAGCCTCAATCCTATCCACGATGGATGTGAAAATTTCTATTTTAGACTAGGAAATCATCATGGGGATCCTGATAGAATTTAGGGGTCTTGGATCTTAAACAAGCCCAATCCGAGCTTTAACACATTAAACTTGAACGAAACTACCTATGTGGGGAGTGGAAGTTGACAGAGATTACCACATGAGAGATGTTATTTAATCCACCCCAAGAGTTTGTCACCACCACAAACCTTACCATTAGGTCTTATGCGGATTTTATAAGGGGTAATGTGACAAGACCATAGATGTATTATTATGTGAATTATTTTTGAATATAAAAAAGGAATATACATTAACTTTATTATTGTTATTTTTTAAATAATTTTTAGAGAACAAATAGTATTTTAAGTTAATATTCAAATAAGAAATATATTTTGATAAATTAATGGATTGTTGAATTAAAATAAAAATTTATTAATAAATTATTTTATTAAATATAAATCATCGTATCATTTCTTTAATACAATTACAATTTTTATTGAGGTTTGAAAGCAGTTTTTTGTCAAAACCAATGAATTTTAGATAATGGTCATTCCTTATTTTAAAAGTAAAAATTTATTTATATAGAAAATTATTTAGATATAATAAGTATTATTTTTTGAATCATGTCATTCAAATTATCCAATGGTTATTTTTTCATTATTTTCTGAGAAAGACCATATTTTGGTAAAAATTAAATACCATGTAATTATATTATGTGGTATATTAAATCAGAATAAAAAATATTGATGTAATAAAATACAATAAATGGTTTGTTCAAACAATATATGTTTTACCATTAATGTAATGTGATTTTTTTGTTTGTTTTATTTTACAAATCTTTAGTGGACCCTCAAGACATATATAACATTTTGTCATTTTAAAATGATTTCTTCGAGAGTGTGACTCACCACCACAAAAGCAAGCATAATATTTTAAGATACTAGGAAATTGAAAATATAATATAGTGATTTTAACTCCCCTTTGGAAAAACCATGGAAAAAAACCATGGGTTGGTTTTAGGTTTTGATTAGTTTAATGTGTAGTTCCAAAAACCTAAATAATAAAGAATTCCCTTTATTTTTCTATATAACCCCAACATTTCTCCCACGCCATCTTCACTCAAAGACTTTGGAGCTCAACCAACCTCTTCCCTACTATATCTATAATCCTACCAATATTCCCCAAGCTACTAAGAATCCTCTTTAAAGCCTCTCCCAAGCCATTGGGATCACACTTCCATGTAAGGGGCTTCTTTCTCTCTAATTTTTGTCCAAGTATTTTTATGTTTCTATACCCTTGTCGTTTCAATTGAAATTGTTGGGGTATGATATACCACCTCCCATAGACTGCCCATCTTATTTATGAATGATTACATACTTCTTTCTCTCACAGTAATCCCATCAATTTACACACGTTACCATGCCAAAATTCCATAAGGTATGTCTCTATTATCATTTACATTCAAGAAATTCTGTTGTTTTATGAATATAAATTCCATTAAATATGCTGGGATATGTATTGTTTTGACCCAATTAATATAAACTTCATGTATAAATTATGAGAGACTCCATTATACTTCATCAACCCATTTTATGATTCCTATTTGACACCGTTATATTGCAATGTTTTCCATGACAAAATCATCATGTAAGTGAATACCATACCAATTTCTCTATCAATGGTATTCATCTTTATGAACATTGAAAAGTTTATTATTTGGTTCCATGTATTTTTTGCACATTCTTATATTCTGCAATAAATTCTGATGTTGAATGACTCCATGTTATATGATCCATGGGGAAAGCATATGCATGAAATGAAATGATTAAGAATTGTACACCCTGTTAGGGCTCCAATGAATTGGGTAAAGATATATATCATGAAACATCAAGTGCAATGAGGGTTTATGCATTATAATTCATGTTAATTGAGGTTTTACTCATTATAATTCTACTTCAATAAGGGTTTACTAATTTTCCATGTGTAATGAGCCTCGGCTCATTCTAATATCATGTTAAATGTTTTTTCCACATTTCCAGGTTATGATAATTATTCTATATCATGAATTGTTGTTCATATAACTCTTGTGTTCCATTGATAGTAATATTTCATCACATGTTTTTTATTCGTCGTGTTATTCATTATTTACTACCTTACTGGGCTTTATTTATCACCATTTTCTTATGCATGTCCTCATGTTATCCCATGTAATGATAAGTCCGAAAGAATGTTGAGGTCATCTAAAAAAAGTTATCAACAAATATTTTATGTTTTATGTTCTATGTTGTTATGTACTATTCCAAAGCACCAAATACACTAGACCTCTCGATGTTTTATGATTTATCATGTAAAAAGATTATGTAATAAAATATGTTTAAGTGTGAAATAAAGAGGAGGGTTGTCATAATATTATACAAAAATAAAGCAATATTCCTAACAAATTTAAAATAATTATCCCAACATAAGATACCAGAGAACCATAATGGTTTATTGTCTTTAAGGAGTTGATTCCTAATAAAATTATTTCCTTAAATATCTCTATTATCTATAAAAATTTCTTATCCGCATATTACCCTTCACAGAGACTCCCTGTTTTAAACCATTACTCATAAGTTAGTGAAACAGAAAACATGAATGGGGGAGTTCAGATGTACAATAAGTTTTTATTTAGGAGGTGAAAGTTATTAATCACAATTGATCATATGTTAATTACAAGTTTATGAGAACCTAATAATTAATTATGACTATAAAATATAGTCAGTAAAATATCATTATTTGTGATTTATGATAAAGGGAATTTTCATTAAAAAAATAGAAATTAAAAAACAATGTGTAATAAACCATAATAAATCATGCTCCATTAGTAAATTTCATATACATAATATATAAATTTCTTCCATACACATATGCTTTGAAAATTTCTTCCATTTTGGATGCTCACTTACAAGACTGTCATGGTGGAAAATGTCCCATAATGGATATGGTTCACTCCCAATTTCATAATTTCCATTTTATATGCTCACACTCAATGCTATGACAGTAGATATACCCCATTTTTAACATAGTATACTCACCATTCCAAATTAAATTATAACACAATATATCTATAATTAAATAATGCATTGGTGGGATATATAAGATTTTTCTCAAGTTTATTGTCATTGAAACAATATATTAGCCTCATTTATGGACATAAAAACATATATTATAGTATAACACATGGAAATTAAAATTATTTCATAATGATTTGGTCAAAGTATTAATAATACAAGGTAATGTAATGGGTTTAGTAGAGACATGATTCAATCAACCTCATCACATGTTATTCTATGAAATAATATTGATGGTAACATATTATCATTTTTCCATTGAAAAATAATAAAACATAATGGATTTTGAAATTTATGAAAATTAACTTTAAATGTGAATTTGATCATTTATTTGAAAACAAGATATCATAAAATCTTCCTTCAGCATCATTAAAATATTACATACAGTTATGAAAAAAAATTTCTATAAAGATATCCATTGAAAAATGTTAAAATATAAAAAATTAAAATAGAGGTCATGATGACTTTAAAATTTATATATGTTGTTTATGTTAAAAAAACTCTTTTATAAATGATTATAAATACTCAAAATTGGTTCATATATGAAAAATTTGAGAATATTAAATAAAATATTTTGAAAATAAAGTCCAAATTGTTAGAAATAAACATTATTAAACATTTATATATAATTAAAAACACCCATAAAACAAGTAAATAAGCTGAAAAAATGAGGATAATTATTCATGACCCAAAAAAATAAGGTCTTATTTTTATAATCACATTTTCAGAATAATTTTATGTACCGAAGAGATGAAAATGGTAATATTACATGAAAATTATAGAACAATTTTGGGGATGATAAAATATGTGGAATTCAAAATATAAGGAATATATATTATCTCCCTCAATGAAAATTCATCACAAGAAATCTTGAAAATCAATGAAGTTATAAAATAAACTCATACATGATGTTCTATAATGATTCATAAACATTAAAATATAATATATTTAAATAATTTAAATATTTATAAATAATTTTTTATAATGATTAATTGACTTATTAAGATATGAATATGTCAAAACCCAATGCACTAAATTTGTTATTTTGGACTGTTAGAAGTTATATTCTACCATATTTCAAAGACCACGGTGGATCATAAGTACTGAAATTTAAGAAATTATATAGTGGTCATATGATTAGTATTTATTAGGGGTTATGATAAAGCTCAATTGATACAGATAAAGGAACAGATGACCTTGACCAGAAGGCTCATACGCTATGAATCTTATTTTTAAAAGAATATATGTGACATTGAATCATTAAGATTTTCCATTGACCAATACCAAGCTGAAATTCATAAAATTATGGCCTGATGAAACCATTTATGGGATAAGTAAATTCTTATGGGATCACACCCCAAACCATATTCTACGAAAATTCCCATGAAAATACCACCATCAAATTCTTTACCCTTAGGTCATTAGAGTGTGTAATAAATTGATATGTATCAAGAAACAATATTATGAATCTTTATATTATTGTTTTAATAAAATGATGACATTATTTTTTACCTTTTTTAATAAATATAAAAATTATTAAATATCGATTTTGACAAAAAAATATTTGTATACATACAAACATGAAATGAATTTATGAAAAATATATAGAATTAATAAAGACACACCTATAGATAAAATAAACAATTTTTAGACAAATATTATTTATATGTAATATTATAATTAAATAATATTTATTAAATATAAATTATAATAATGTTTTTGAAGTTAAAAATTATTGATTATAAGGACTAGAAATCCATAATTGTAAAAAAGTATTATTCAATAAATATAAATTTTTATTAGAATATTTAAATTACAATATTAATATACGTAATTTGATATGAATTTTTTTTATAAAAAATAACATGTCAAAATTATCCAACCACGATTGTTTCATTACTCTCTAGTATATATGGATTTTTTTCAAACAAATTAAATTTGGTATAATTATAAAGAGTATAATATGACACCATCATTACCCAAATTTGATGTAATATAGGCCAAAAAAAAATCCATAACCAAATATACATTTACATTTTAAATTATTTGGTTTTTAATTATTTTATTAAATTTATAGATCTTTATTGAATCCTACTTAATTAATATTATATTTTATGTTTTTTAAAATTCAATTACCTATATGAATGACCCATTTCCACATCACCGCGAGAATTTTTGTTATGTATTTGATTTTTATCCTTATAAAGTAAAACAAATAACACTAATATTTGATAGAATACATGGGACACATAATGGTAATTATTGTTGAATTTATTACATTATAAAATAGTTTCCAAAACCAATGTTTTGAAATTTTGAAATAATTATCAACAATTTTTCTTATTTAATCCAACCAACACCATGTCCTCAAACTCAACACTCATGGATAATAAAGATAATATTTACATACCTATATAGATCCCTATCATGTATCCCCCAGGATCTTATCATTATACTCTTATTATTTAGAGGCTCCATCTCAATATAATGGATTATTTCCATATCATATTTATAGGGGAACCTTCACTATATTTTACAATTCATTTACATATATTTTTGTTGGTATATGATTTTACACATAACTTTTAAATTACATGAGATTTCAATGTTTTGATAGAAACCTTTCACAACCATTTTAATCTTCGATGAATCCTAATCTACCCATATCACACATCGAAATTTTTTCGTGTGATTTTCCATGAATAAAAATTGTTTACTGAATAACTGTATACATTTCCAACCAAAGGTATTCAAACATTTTTCGTATTCGTCATTGATTGGGTACTTCCATCTATATCACCAAAAATTATTAACTTTTTGATATATTTAGAACACTTATGTATGTACAGGATAATAATTTAATGGGTTTCCATAGAAATATATAGCCATCTATTGCATTTATGATCTTTATTATATCATGAGAATCCATGTTTGGTGTCTATGAGGAGATACAAAGAACACTTTTTTTGAGGTTCACCATAACTTATGATTATGATGTCATGCTTTATGTTGTTTCAATATTCATATGGGGTATTTATGTCATCCTGTTATATCATGGAAAATTGTTCATGATTATGATTCTCACCCATCTTATGTTACCATTATATGACTTTTGGATCAATTGTACTTATTTGACATATTTTATTATTTTTTATTCCCTTAATATGATTTATTTATAGTCAATTTTTATATACATACCAATTTAATTTATTGTAGTTTTAGAATATCCAAGTAATATATGTTAATCATTTTGATGTTTTTTAGTATTGTTTTTGTAACCATTATTTATATTAATTTTTTACATTCCTAATTTCTCAAAGACATTAGGCCTCAAAATCACCCATGGTTGTATTAAGTACATTATCATGTAAAAATACATGACTTAAAGAGTATTAAATTATGTGTTGTCATATGTGTAATAAATATATAATTATTGTACATTTTTTCTAGAACTACGTTCAAATATAATATATTGTATATCATTAATTTCAAATTTCATTCACCCTCTTAGGAAAATGTCATCATTAAAAACAATATTCTTGTGAATATTGATATATTATCTATTCATGTTTTGGATTTATGGTTCTGGACCTTGCCCCCTGGTCAGGGATTCATCATATCTAAAATATATATCATATCATAATTAAAATATTTATTATTTATGTTAACATTTAAAATATGTAATATTTTTTTATGATAAAAAATTACTGACATTTCATCATACAAAAGGTCCTCTCTATAAACACACAATTGATGTTCCCACATTTTGATGGATTTAATTAATGATAGATAATTATAATTCATTCTAAAATCATTAATATATAATAAATATCATATATATTAATAAAATAGATCCTTAGTATAATCAATGTAAATATGAAATTAACAATAAATCACTTCTCTATACATAGATGGTAGTCTATAAAAAAACGTGAGTGAAGCTATTATTTTATAATAGATGAGAAAAAAATAGAAAATTGGTATACCAATATCATAAAAAAAATATATGTATAGAAAAAATAATTATATCATCATTTTATACTATTTACCATAAATTTGTGTGGGGTTTATGAAAAATGTAAAATCAATTTTTTATAAATAATATATACATCTTTATCTGGAATCATCCTTTGAAAAGATCACTAATTCTTGTTAGATTTTTGATTTGGGAGAAAAATAACCTCAATGAAATATACATGTATATTTGAAGTGAATTTGATTAAATTATTTTCATATTTATTGTATAATGTTGTGTTGTGATGTGAGAAGTGCAGGATCACTTTTATAATTTGGTTGGTTAGAAATCTTGCATAAATTATAAACATTACTATTTGGATTTTTTCGTACAAAAATCATGTGGATAAATATGATAATTCATAAAGTGTATTAATGTTTAGGTTGAAATTAAATAATCTAATAAAAAGAAATACTTTTTTAAATATATTATAAACTGTATCTATTACGTTAACACATTTTTTAAGACTTTTACCCCATTACCATAGTAATAAATTTTTACTAGGGTTATGATTAATTATGACCTTCAATTTAAATAGATTTATGACACAATAATCATTATAATTATAGTATATAGAGAATAATATTTAACAATATTATTTTGATAAATGTTTTCATATTTAATTATAAAGTAAATATGTGTAATGATATAATTACGTTTCAGTAAAAATGATTTATGAAAATAAAATATTATTTTCAAAAAATTTATGTTCTTTAAACCCCATTAATCGGTGGTCATTTTTTTATTATGGACCTACAGTCTGTGGTTAAGGGGACTATGAAATAAATACCCCTACAAGGGGGTTTCCTAGAAGAGTTTTAAAACATATATTTCTCACTTGAACATTTCTCTATAGATTTAGATATTTTAAAGGGTATGCCAATTGTAATCGTTACCAGGATCATGCATATGTCCACAATACAACTTGTCGAGAATCAATGAGAATGCGGATGGTGATCTTATTGTTTTATATTATTGGGAGGTGATTTTCCTTGTAGACTAGAACATTGATATTTTTTGCCTTGTGCATGGGGAAATTAGGGGAATGGTTGTTGTTTTATGTCTTTGATGTAATGTTGGATTCCCCCTCATCCTTAAAAGGGTAGGCCAGGTTATTAAAAAGTTAATTTTTAATTAGTATAAAGGATTGTCATTTATGTTTAAATTAATTACCAATATTTTTTCAAAATATTTTTTTTCTTTAGTGGAAAAGGTATATTATATATAGAAAATTAGAATAATATTAAAAAATGCTCTCCTAACATAAACTGATATTAGTTTTAACAATATAAATTTGAACACTAATTTACATGGAAATAATAAATTATTTTTCACTACGAAATAATTTTTTATTTATTTTTCAATAATAATATTATTTTTAATTTATTCTCCATAATCTAATGGCTGTGTGATGAAAGTAAAATTTTAAAATAAAATTAAAATAGGGTATTGTGGTTATTTTAGGATTGATGGTCTATGGAATGGATGATTTCCAATACAAAATAGTTATTTAATGAAAAATACAATATATATTCTTCTTGTGTAACATTTGATTAGACCTAATGGAATCACTATAAATTTATAATGTCCATAATTCATACAAATGGATATCACAAGGTTTTCATGTTCTTAATCCCTCAATTATTTATTATATAATAATGTAATATCATAGTAATGTATTGAGAAATATGAAGTTGTTAAAATAAATCATCAATATATGGTAAATGATAATTGTTCATGAAATATTTCTTGCTATTTTATTGAGAATCAACAAAAACACACATTGAAACATCTTTATTCTAAACAAATATAATAGGTGCACCCCATGTGACATAATCTAGTGTGTGAATCACTTTACTATAATTTACAGGTGGTTATTCCATTAATTCATTTGACTGAATTGGGGTAATTCAATATGGATTTTTTTTGAAATAAATGAGCATAATGTAAGAGTTCAATTGAAAACTCATCATTTTTATTAGAGGGAAGGATATGAAATTATTTAAGTGATATATCATCACATTCTCATATAACTAGAATATATTCATTGTTGAGTTTATCATCCAACCATTTGAGATAAAAACCCCTAAATATTATCTTTTTAGTCCCGTATATTTGATGCAATATCTATTAGAATTTACCAATCATCATCACACTTATTGATTACCATTATTTGATTCAGAATATCTAATTTCACTCAACTTCCTCAGAAGATAGATATTTTAAATACCTAAAAAGAGTAATTCACTTCACAATTTCACAAAAAAATAAATGGTGTGGAAAATAAAATGGTATTCAAGAAGAAAATTCTGTCAAAAATTTATTGAATATTAGTTGTATGGATGATATTGAATCAACAACCCAAAATGAATTTCCACTACTATCTCAACATCTAACTATATAGGTGGTGATGCATTGTGATTTTATATATCTATGTACATAAAAGTGAATTTATATCCTCAATAAAATAAAATAAATTAATTTTGTAATAGATGATCAGTGTACATTTGATGAATTCATTATCCAAATAAACTTATAATGTTGTTAATGTATAATATCTCAATTTTTTCACTAACAAATAAGGTTTGAAATTATAATTAAACTCATTATCAACTGTATTAGTGAATTGTTTCTCTTTGGACCCATCCACTTTTCATCTTAAGCATTAAAGGGTGTATGGTAAAATAATTTGATTTGTATATGCCTATATTTTTTAAACAGTACTTTTATTCCCTTCTTGAAAATCCTAATCATGAGGAATTGGCCTCCCATATTGGAAAATTATTCTAATTCCTTTTCGGGAATTATATATGTTCCCCTTCACTCATTTATTGAATACTGGTGATTCAATGTTCTTTCCTCTTTATAACATAACATTTGAATTCACAAATAAAATCATATTTTTAATATCAGCATAACTATTGGGATTAGATTTTCGATCATAAATTTCCACATTTAGAGAACATACAACAATTTCTTCATTTATTTCAAAGTCTCTTATAACAAATTCCATTTTATGATATGGTATCAAACCTGTGAAGAAGAAATCAATCTTGTTTCATGGATCAATATTTAAACAAGAAGTGTACCATGTATGTACTGTAATGTTTCTTTTATTGGTAAAAATGGATTAATACTTCTACAATAAATCAATAATTTCCACCTATATTTTTTTGAATAGTATAGGGAATGTAAATATTGTTAAATACACTTTAATAAAATTCCCATTAGATAGACCTCATTTTTTATAGCTTCCTCATGTTCATTTTTTGAGTTCATCATTGATCAACATCACATTTTATGTTGTAAAATACAAAAAATAAAATTCTAATGTCATAAACCCTAGAGGATAGAAAATGTATTTACAATTTAGTTGATCGATTTCTCAATATTTAACTGATTAGAGAAATTACCACATAACAAAATCAAATGCATGATTTTATATTATTAGTTCATTTAAAATATATATAATATTCATATCATTATGTAGTTTGAATTATATTTGGAAAGGCATTGATATTGGGAATTTTATTCCAAATATCCCATTACATTTTGTTCATCATGAAAATATTCAATGTATTTTACTTCATATTTGTTCCTAAAATGATATCTCTAGGTTCCAAAAAATAGATATAATCCAAAATGGTCTTAATGAGTATTTTAATAAAATAATAATTGTAAAATGTCGTATAAAATGAAACTAAATCATGATATATTATAAATTATGCATAACACCTTAAATTCTTAGTTTAAATGAAAAACATTGTCATCAGATATCTTGACACACAATAGTGTTCATTAAAAGAAATACAATTTACTATAAAAATATTAATATTTAAATGTTACCATAATAAAATTTCCATGAATTTTTAATTATTAAAAGTAAAAGCCATATTAATAAAAAAAATATGTATTATGGTTTCACATAACGGACATTTATTTATTAATTTATTATAAATAGGTAGTCAATATTATTTAATGAAATTTGATATTTCAATTATATAATTATTTAATAATTGGGATTATATGTTTCACTAAAGTAAATTTATAATTATATAATTTTTTTATACTTTCTATTATAAGAGATGATTATAATTTAATCAATTATAATTTCAATATTATATTAGGGTGATATTTTGGAATTTTTCTTCAATGGATAATTTCTGAGTGAATACTAAAATAAAAATATATTTCTAAAAATGTAATTTAATTTCATCAAATAAAATATTTTATTGTCCCATTTTATTTTTAATTTTATAATTGGGTAACATATGTTTGAATTAATTAGATTTTATATAATTAATTACATAGGAATTAGTGAAATACTTTACATTATTATAAGATCATTTTCTGGCATTAAAACATGTTTTCTAAAAAATTATTACATGAAATATTTTTTCCCTTAATAAAATAAAAAAATCATTAAAAATGGATAAAATAACATGTATATATTATATATTGAATAAAATATCTTATCCTTCACATTATAGTTTATAAATTCCTTGAAATACAAATAAATTTAATTTTAGGCTATGAAATACATTTTTCTAACAATAGAAATTTGTTGCGTCATGGGAACTTATCTAAAATTATGTTTGAACACATATTTGAATTGAATATATTAAAATAAATTCCAAATATGGAATTTTAATTTTTATTATAATATTATACGTTCAAACTAGATTATCGGGGGTTAAATTAATAGACTAGGGAATGAATTGAACAATATATTTTTTAAATTTGCTTTTTGTTTAACATAATTTAACAATATATTATATTTTAATTTATATAACATAGTGGCGATATTTTTCACATACATATGAATGTGACATTATATTATTAAAATATTTTAGTAAATGTCATTTTTGTACCTTCCCTCCTTATAAAAGGGAACATCATTTACTTCATTAATAATAATAGTTGAGTG
Organism: Viscum album; assembly: GCA_963277665.1. Classification (NCBI taxonomy): domain Eukaryota; kingdom Viridiplantae; phylum Streptophyta; class Magnoliopsida; order Santalales; family Viscaceae; genus Viscum; species Viscum album. The sequence continues at coordinate 1,851,521,464 of OY728150.1, forward strand.
CACTAGATTACGCAATACCCAGAAAAATCATTCTGTGATTCTGTCCATTAATTATTAAGCTCAGGTGATTAACCTAATAGAATTATAAGAAGGATTTGTAAACAAAATGGTGATTCTCAATGAATAGGTAATCATATTAAGAAACTCTATCAATTATTACTTCCTCTTGAGACTTCTAAAAGCCAATTATATACACAATAACAATACTAATCAAGAATAATCCAAAAAATTTGGTGTCATTATTAAATTTTCAGTACCATTTTGGACTTCTTCTATATAAAATGGGAAATAAAAATACCGCACTTGCATACATGTGGACTACCACCTCCACGTAGTGATAGGATTAATATGCTGTCATAATATTATATAGTTTCTTATTAAGATAGATTTAATATATATATATATATATAATATTTGAAATATTTATTCTTCTAAAATTATATTAATATATCTATATTCCCTACTATCTCATCTATTAGAAGATGATAACATCTCAAATCCATTTTTTTGGACTTCCACCTATAAGAATGTATGTGATTTATTCTTCCTTCACTACATCAATGAATATATATATATATAATTTTTTTGAAACAATAAATTTTTTTAAAATTAGATTTTCTTGTTTTCATTAGTTTTTTATCAATCAAAATTTTGTGACATCACTCATATGTACATATTCACTGCCATCACCATTAATTTACATAATTCATTTTTAAATCAGCATATTAAAGAAATTGTTATAAAAGTTAAAATATTTACTAGATATAATATTTTCTACATTATTTTTATTACTGTAATTCTCAAACCATTATGATTTTTGATGGAAAATAACTTCATAACTCAAATATAGATGAAAACTAAACTTTCAATACACATAAATGATGATTTTAATAAATAATTATTAGAAAAAATGTGTTGAAATATTATAGTTGGATCATTGAAGTTATTATGAGTATGTAAATATTTTTGGTAAAAAATTTAATAATTATAAATATCTTATAATAAATTTTTTAAGCTCTTCTGAATCTTATCAAAATTAAATTATTTGTAAATCATCAAATTATAGGTTATTTGTGAGATATTTGATTTAGGAACTTATTTCTTTTTTATGAGGTGTATATATTACTTCATTATAATTTTATATTATATAATTGTCTTAATTTAGGGTATTTAATGTTAATATTCATTATTACTTTATGTACAGTGATTTTACTTGAGAGTTAGAAAATATGTAAGGGTTTTATGTTATAAAAACATTTTTACCAGTTGTTATACATAAATTTACAATGATGAAATTATATGATATATCAACTTCAAATTATTTATATTTTCCAATAATGTGGTAATTTTAGGTGATTAATTTATTTTTTTATTTTCCACTATTTTTGAACTGAAGAGACTAAATGAACATTTTATAGAAAGAAGACATTATTTCTCTCATTGGTGAGGAATATTTTTCATCAATAAAAATGTTTTATTAAATATGTCTTGGAGAAATGTTTTTTCAGTCTAAAAATATTTTTTAATTTTAATTTTATCCAAGTTATATTTTCTATAAAAATCTATAAATGGGATCTCATTTTCTTTTTTCAAACAATTTAATTTTGACATTTTACTAAAATGGTGAATAGAATCATAGTTTTAACCTACACCACTTGAATGAGTTTTCCAACTATCTTAACTACACATAAAATGAACAATTAATTTAAAATATTAAATATTTTTCATCAATAAAAATATTCAAAATATGGTTTTTGAAAAAATTGGATTTTAAATAAGATACTTAAAAATGGTAATTTTATTTTCTTAATAAAATGGTCCTATGAAATTTTACGGTATATTCCATAAAAAACAACATCCATTTTTTTCAAAAATTACCCATTATATGATCCTATTAAAATATATTAATTATTTATCAGTATATTTGATGATTATAATGATGTTAAATTAATTATATCTATTCCTTTTCTATGGGTTAAGAGTCCATGAGATGAAATACAGGTTTAACCTCACAAGGAATATATACTAATGGATTATATTTATTTGATGTTAGGGTTAGTTGTATAATTCCATTGCATTTGGTAATCATTAATGATTTAGGATATCAATGGTTATATCATAGAATATCAAAATACTACAACTGGTTATATCAGTAGCTAACCCAATAGTAAAATATGTACACATGTTTTTTTCTAAACCCAACATGGGATAATTGTATTAGTGTAAAGACATGCCATATTATTTTTATTATAATGAATATAGAATAGTTTATTCCACACTCATATGAATTTTGTTATTCTTATGTTATATTTTTATTGATTAAGATATTTGGTTCTCTTATGATTCATGTCTTATGAACTACCAAGGCTTTATTCAATTATTTATATTTATGTTATATTAATCCATGTATATAATTTTAGGTTGTTATGTTTATATTATAATATCCCAATTATTAACATATTCTCACTTGTGATCATTTAATAATTTATACATTTTTGAAACTTAATATGAATATGAGATCACATATTATTATGATTACCTTCCTTATTATTTGATGAATTTATTTATGTTTGATATGTATTTAATGGGTGACAATTTTGAAAACTAATTGGGGCATGATGTAGATATTTTTATCTCTGTTTTTTTAATTTGAAATGATCTAATTGAGAATAAAACTTAATTGTTCTATAATGGGAGGTAATGACAAGTAATGAATATTAACTTAATGAAAAAATATTTTTTTATAAAATGTTGGGGTCACTATATTTTGGAATAAATAATCATTTAGGAATTTTGGATTCTAAAATGGGACAAAATATTAGGTAACCCATTAGAATGGATTGTGTATAGGTATAAAAATACGTTATAATAAAAAATGAGTGTCATTTTAATATAATATATATCCCATTATGGACACACATATGTAGGTGTGGGTGTGGGTTAAATTCTATTAATGGAAAAAAAACTCAATAGGAAATATTTGGAATTTACGATACTACTACATGTTCATGATATATGGATTTTATATTATACAATTGGTTATTCACTCTAAGGGGATATTCTATGGTCAATTCACATTTTCATTATTATCAATTATAATGGATATCAATGGATAATGAAAATGGATTACCTATGTTAAACCTTTGAATCTTATATTAGTAATAAGCGTTAATTATTTTGATATCATGTGAACTGGTTTTCATTATTTTATGATTAATAAATATAACTATTATATCAAAAAAACTATGTTTATTATTTTTCTTAATTATTTGAAGGAGATATAGTCATGGTAATGAAAAATGTTATGGTAGATGTAGTGATTTTCGTCATTATTAAAAAAATTAAAAATAATTTTGAATTTAAAATATATTTACTATTCCTTTCTATATCACTTTTTATATGATTAGCAACATAAACATATTTGAGTTTCTAGATAATCCAAATTATAGAAAAGTCATGTTTCATGAATTACAAGGAGTAATTATTATTCAACTTCTTTTATGTTGTTAATTTTTGAAGAAGAACACAAGGAAATGACTCAAATTAATGAGAAGTTATGTTATGTAGGGTGAATATAGATAAAGAGAATGTAATTTCAACGAAACATGAAATATCAAGTAACTAAAAAGGTTGTGAATAGTATTTTATATATGGTCCCGTTGATGGATAAATTTTTTAATGTGGATTGTTGGGGATGTATATAAATTGTTATAATAGTGGAAATTCTCAAGAATAAAAGTAGTAATGTTGTACGAGTAATGATTTTACTATTTATTATGATGTAATAATGAATTACATATGAATGTAATGAGGTATTTTAATAGTGTTTCGTATCTAAAAATTATGTAAAACAATTAAATTGACGATAATAAGTCATAATGATTGATTTATGTTTTATATATTATAATTTTTTATGGTATATGATGATGAATCATGGTAATTAGTTTCAGAAGATAATTCAATGATTGTTTATGTATCGTGATTAATGAATTATGTTGTGGAGATATTTTTTCACCGTTTTTTGTTTATGAGAATAATAAATCATATTAGGATAATTTTGATGTATTCATACATCATGGATTCAAATCATATTGAACAATGGTACAGATATCATAAAATTTTATTTAGTGGTACTATGGTATTTTTTAAAAAAACAAAATTGATAGATATACAAGACACAATATGTCTTGGGGTTGATGTGATAATTTTTATTTTGGATAAGTATTTGATTTATCTGGATAATGTATATAAAATATTATTGGTGAGAATGATATTTATAAGTGATCTAATTGTATTGTGATTTACATTGTCTCTAATGTTGACTATTGATTTTTTTTGATTTATGGAACTTATTCTGTTTTTTTGGTTTTTTATTTAATGAATATGAATAGTGATAGTTTTTTTGAATCATATATGTTTTCATTGAGGTTTGTATTGATGAAATCTTTTAGCATGTTCTAGTAGATTATACTGTCATGGTGTTGATGTGTTTTGTAAGTGACATTATGAACTACAATTTCCTGATTGGGGATTGAGTTAATGTTCATTTTGGTAATTTACTTATCCGTTTCTTTTAAATATTTTTTTTTCTGAAATTTTATAATCATATATTGGAATATGAATATGGCTAACTATATGTGAAATGTTTTATGTTGATATTTTGGGGATATTGTTATTATTTTAAGGATCAATTTATTTTTTTCATCATATAAATATTAATCTATATTAGACACATTTCGCTAAATTGTTTTGTTTTAAAGAATATCTAAATATATGATGGATGAATTAATATTATTTTATGGATATTAATATTAATAAAAAGATAATATTACTGCTTATTACATAGAAACATCATCTTAAAAATTCATTTCATAGAAAAAGATAACATGTAGAAGTGAAAATTGATCAATGCACATCTAAATGGTGAAAATAGGATTATTAAATGGTAATAAATCAAGTATATATAATTTCTCATGTTCTCTATCATGATATTATAATAGAACCACAACAATAGTAAAACCTTCATAAATTAAATTTTTTATCATTTTACCTTCACTTTGATGATTTGATGGTTTTTTCTCCCCTCAATCATTTTTGTTTTTGTCTTCATTAACAATAAAGTGACTACGTTATCTACCACTCTATGTTATTCGTTGAATATTGAATTTCCACCTCATGTAAAAAATTTCTTATCCTAATAGTTTTATGCTTCACTATGAATTTGAATAAGATTTATTTCATTTATCCTTTATGTTTTCCACCACCCTTTTTCTATAGATATATTATTCTCCAGAATTACAATATGTGTTATCAAATATTTTATTATAAAATATTCATCCTTTCATTACCATGATAATACTTATGCGGGAAAATATTATTTAAGGGGGTATAATATTGTATATTTAATATTTTTCTTTAAATAATATTAATCTCAAAAGCATTTTTACGCCAAACACAAAGATTTAAAGGGAATATGATAAAGAATAAAAAAAATTAATTAAATGTTACAATTATATGAATCCTTTAGAATTGACATATGAATAATGAAAATAATAATAATGAAATTTGGAAAAAAAATTCATAGAACGAAATTGTATTAAATAATTTATAAAAAATATATAATATTTTATTTAACTTAAATTTATTCTTTAATTATATGTTTTCTTAGAAAACCATTTCTACCACATTTTTAATATGGAATTTATAATTAATCATTTAAATTTTTTATTAAATTAATATGATTTGTGAAATAAGAATTTTGGTGTTAATTTAGGGTTTTTTTCTCAGATTTCTTTGTAGATACTAATTTTTTATTGAATATTGAAAAATAAAATTATTAATAATACATTATTTTATTTAAATTAATTATAGTAATCTAAAAGTCACATAATGTTTTAAATTATTTATTAACATATCATTAGTATAATTTAATTATTAAAAATATTTATTATTATGTAGATATATAAATTATATTTTATTTCTTTAGAAGATACTGATGTGGGCTAGAAAATCAAATTTGTTATGAAATCTATTTCAGGAAGGGAATGTGATTTTATTTTAAAACATTAAATTTTTCACTACTTATGAATGGTTTTATAAAACCTATAGACTATATGCTCAATAAAATATTTTAACAATGATTTTTTGGTTATTACACATAATGTAATATATGTAAATGATATTTTTTTGTTGAATAATTTATTTTTTATAAATGTGTTTTTGTTGTATTTACCTTGATTGCCTAAAACAATATTCATACAATTATAGAAATTTAATATTTTAAAATGTACGAAATATTTATATTTAAAATTATTTATATAATATAATAGGTTCATCATAATTATTTTCCATAATGAATATTAGTCTTCTAAAAAATAATATTACTGTAATTATTATTAAAATTGGTTTCTTAAAGAGGTTAAAATAAGAGATAATGGTTGGAATGACACAAAAAAATTATATTTATTACTTTATGAATGTTTAACAACTTTATAAAAAATTACCTTTGAAATAATGGCCATTTTGAGTCACATTATACAGTATGATTTCACAAATTTATTAAATCATTTTTGGTAATTCAATGTGTTTGTCTCCAATAAAATATACAAAAGAACATATTATCATCCATTATTCTAAAAAAAATAAACCACAATTTCCTAGACACAACAAACCCATAAACCATCATATCATCCTATAGTTCATTGTTGATATCCATATACTACAAGAATACTATTTTTAAAGGATTAATATGTGCACAATAGGATGCTTCTCAATGATGATAGAGTCATAATACTAGGAATTATCAATTTTTATTGCTTCTACCATTTAATATTTACTTATTATGTCCATAAAATAATTATATATTTAGTATAAGTAATATTATGAGGTTTTATAATAATAATGTCAAAATATTTCCCCAACTCTGCTCAGTCCAATAAAAAAAGTATCAATTGAGCATTTTTTTGGACTATAACCTCCAAAAATCGATGTGATAAATTTTTAATTTTTCATTAAAAATATGGAAGTAATTGTAAATTTGATGAAAATATTTAAATTTATGATAAATTAAATATTCTAGAAAGGTTATTTATTTTTATACTCCCATTGATTCAACCTATTGATAAGTGGAATAATTAGTCATGGGTATGCATGGAATATCATCTCCTTAAATTGATGACATTAATTTTTTACCACATCACATTTTATGAATTGTTATAAATGTGTATATAATGATTAAATATGATATTTATAACATGATTAAGAATTTTAGGATTATGGAATGATGTTTTATTAACATGGACCATAATTTTTGAATGAAAACATACAAGAGAAAAAACCATTGATGCCAATAATGTACAATTTTATTGTATAATTATTAATAAAATGGTTTTGAAATGATATAAATTTATCATTTTTGAAACTATAATATTTTAAATAGAGAAGTTTATTTAATAATAAATAATAATTTTTTATATGAGGATAGAGTACTTACGAACCAATTCTGTCATTATGATAGGGTTTTTTTCCTCAATGTTGTTTAATTTAGACATGTTTGATGTTATGAACCTATTAATTATTTTATTCTATAACACATACCGATATACAAGTAATATCATATATCCCTATAATTTCAAGGTATTTAATGATATATTTCAAATATATTTTATCAATATAATTTTTTAGTTAAAGGTTACAAATGGTGTAATGAATTTATGATACAATTTCATTTTTTCAATAATTATTTATAATTATATATTTAATAAAAATATTATAAGATAAATCTATGAAAATTATTATTTCTTTTATTATTATTTTTTGATTTCTATAGATAATATCTTCAAATTTATTTTTCTCACTTTATTGTCACAAGAGACATAAAACATGATTTTCTATAAAACCCTCCTTATTTTTCTCTTCATTTATAAAAAATTATATTCTATATTAATATTTGTTTAAAAAAATTGAGTCGATTTTTTCTTCATTCCCTAATGATTTATATAAATTCATTATTACAAAATTTATAATATCTATAAATTTATTTGATGTCTTCTTTTCTTTTTCCAAATGTGGTAATTCTGAACTTATTTTTGTATAATGTGAAACAAATCCTTATTTTGAGGTACACCTGTTGAAAATATTATTTGAAATCATGAATTATAATTTATTATATGTTTCCTTTAAAAATTTTAATATAATTTTTTCAACTAAAAATTTTTCATTAATATTTGAGATATTTTTTATTTTATAATTATGTTATTTCGACATTGAAAGGTAATATTCTCATGAAAAATGTTCTATAGGAATTGTAAAGGTATTTATTTCTATAAAAACATCCTTGGTTATTACATATTAATTACTAGGTATATGATTCATTATAACCATACATATTATTTCTTATTATGGTTTGTTATTATGATGATGAAAATCAATTTATTTTTCATTTATTTGGAATTGATTTAATGATAAATGTTTTAATTATCATGTGAAATAGTAATAAATTCATTAATATTTTTTGAATGGTTGGTCTGTTACATTCCTCTAATGCTCTTAATAACGATTTAAGATTTTGAACTTATAGGGTGCACAAGATTTTATCCAAAGGGGAATAGATTGTACATGAGAGGTTATCAAACTCTCAAATCACGTATACTGGTGGATATCAAGTTTACATCATGTGAAGAATATAACAAAAAATAATTTAAAATTTATTTATTTTGCTATAAAATTAAGGTATCTGATAGCATTCATTACAAACAACATTGATTTTGAAGGAATTGTGATACAAAAGTTTATTGAGATTATTTATAAGTGACCATAATTATCTAGCTATTACAGCTTTTGTATAAATTTGAATAAAAAATTTATGATAAATATGTATAATTTTAAAAAAAAATTGTTATTTAATTATTAATATATAATAATTAAGGTGTATATTTTATAAATTGTCATTTTATTTGTCAAAAATAATAATTGTTCTTTCAAAAATGGACTTATTTGAATGCTATATTAAAATATAATAATTAATATTTCCCACTTTTATTGAATTAATTTTACTAAAATTGTATCAGTTTTTAATTCATTATATCAAAATTATATTATGGTAAATTTTTAGGAGTTTTCTATAATGTTTTTTCGGTGATTAGTTAAAATAAACTGATATTTACAGAAAAATGTCATTTACATTAAGGATTTTACAAATTCCAATTTTTTATAATGACTTTATATTTATATTAGTTCTTTATGATAAAAAATTATCTAATTAATTACATTGTAATATACAATTATTTTTTATTTTAGTATGAAAACATTTTTATACATAAAATTCATTTTTCTTGATATATGCTTTTCATCCTATTTTTAGGTCTTCTTTTAAAAATTACATAAACCAATTTGTAAAATTTAATCTTGTATAATTAGTTATATATTAATAATATTAATTATTAATATTTTTTAATATTTTTTAAATTAATTTGAGTTCATAATGAGTTTGAAAGGCAGTGAATATTTATCACCATATTAAAAGAATAAATCAATTTAACTGAGATTATAAATAATTGATAAGGACATTTTTTTAATATTAATTATTTCCATAAAAAATAATATTTTATTTTGTTAAAATATTTGTTGTTTCTCTCTCAAAAAATTATAAAATTGATCCTCCAGTTATATTTTCTTTATTCATTCATGATCCACCCTTATCATTAAAAACATAGGTACACATCCTTTAAATCTACCAAGTAAAATTTGTTTGGAATTTTTTCTAATAAAATACAATTAATAGAATATTCAAGATTGTATCTAAAATATTTCTTCTAAAGAAGAGGTAATCAACTCACCTAAGGCATTTCAATTTATTTCTTATTATACCTATGTTAAATCTATTGTATTCTTTAAAAAATAATAAATTCATCATAATAAATATATTGAAATGTTATTATGATTGTGTAACCACAATTATCAACCAACTATTCTAACAAATTGGAAATTAATGTGTCACGTAGGTGTCCATGGGGAGTATTGCCATCATATTGAGATATAAATTATTTTCCATCTCTATATTTAAGGGTCAGTTATTATAATGAATTTTATGGTTTTGTAGAATGTTATCATATGATTATGCATATGTGATGTTAAAAAAATATTTTCTTTAATTATCTATTATTGTTAGGAAATGAAAAAAAATATTCATGTGTATGTAAGGACTACCATACCATTGAATTATATAATTCATTTTTCAATCACTAATTTTTATTGAATATAGTAAATATTTATAAAATCAATATATATGATATTTATATAATGAAACACATTTTTAAGATTACGAAAATGTGGTCATGGTGATAGGACAAAATCTTCTGAACCGATAGATTCAGGAATATGAAACATTTTTCTCCAAGAAATGATTGTTTTGAAAAATAATAATTATTTATTTAGGGTCAAAACATGTTACATTTGGTCCTATATTGTTTTAAAATTATGTTAATGGTTCTATTATAGATTTATAAAAATTGAAAATTTATTATACATGAGCTTAGACCACTAATGATGAAATTCATACTTAAGGTAATGGTTTATCATTAGAATTTTGTTTCTCTGGGAAATATATAATATTTTGTATTTATTTCATGCTTCTGGTTTAAATATATCCCCATTTGTTTGTAATTTAATTAATATGTTCATATTACTAGTTTTAAATGTTTCATTATTACTTATTTGTATTATTGGGTACTAATTTGAATGTTAAAAAAGTTTTAATGGTTTTACATCACAATCACTTTTTTACAGGGATTTTTAATGCATAAATATTAGATGAAGAAATTATATGATACTATCTCCCATATATTATTAAATTTATTACAATATATTTATATAAATTATATTTTTTTCATTTCATGTTCCTATATTTATGTACTCATTATACCAAGCAACTTTTTTAATAAAATAAAAATTTCATTCACTAATACGATGATTAAATTTTCAATATAAAACTTTTAAGAAAGTGTTTAATATTCTCCTATAACTGATTAATGAAATTTTTCAAATTTTTAGCTTTCAAAAAATAACAAATTTGAATTGTATTTTCATTTTAAAAATATGATGTTGTTGATTTTTTACACAAAATATGAAAGGAATATTAGTTTTATCGTGAACAAGATGAAGGGAATTTACACCTATCATGACCATAAAATTGATTATGACTCCTTCTCATGTATTAGTAATTCCAATCATATAAAATTATTTCCATGATTATTTTTTAAGTTACATTATTTTCATTAATTGATTTCATATTATAAAAAATATTATTTTTATGAAATTTCCATGATATATTTTAATATAATTATTATTTTATGATAATATCCATAAAAGATTCATATTATTTAATAAATATATGATCCAATGTTATAATCGTTATTATTTTTATAAATTTATTATTTTTTTATGAGATGTTTATGGAACACATATATGTTCCCTGGGATATTCTATGAAAAAAAATTTATGGAACTTGTTTCATTACCTGATTTATTATATGATGATGTGATGAGTTTTTTGATCTTCTAGAACTCATTGGTTTTGTTTTCATTATGTGATGTGTGGGGCTAAGATTGTATAATCCTCCCATGAATTAGGTAATATTTTATGTCACACGAGATAATGTTGACAAGAATATGGACTACACCTAAATAAAAATGGGAATATATACAATATGATAGTCTTTGGAGAGAATCACGACTATGGATTTGATTGAATGCGGTGTGAAGAAAATACACTATGATTTTTTGGCAGTGATCCTTTACCATGGAAATTATTTTTAATGATTTTTTTACGAATAAAACTTATATATAAAGATTATGTTATATATCCATGCCTTATTACTTATTATTGATGATTACTCACACTTAGGGTTTATTTATTTTTGATTTAAAAATCCTTAATCCAAGATTCAAAATTAATGATCATTGAATTGTTGGGTGTGACTATTGGAATTTATAATCATGTTTTTATTATATTATTTTTATCATCTGATTATATATGATCATTTATTGATATTTAAATTTTTTACCCTTATTGAGAAAATGATATCACTAATTATTATATTTCCATTTATTTTTTATATGAAGAATGTTGTTTAGTATGATGTGTTTAAGAATGTATGAAGTTGTCGATAAATTACTTTTGGATGATGTAAATTTTTTATATACCATTTTTATGAATAAATGATACAAAACCCTAAACCTTTATGGTTAACATGTGAATTGAATTGTTATTTATTAAATATTAATAAAATAATATATAATATTGATGGATGTAATGATTGGGTTTCTATCTATATTATTGGAGCATGGTATAGTTATCTAGGGAAGATAGAGTGGATAAAAATTATTGTGAACCCATATAAACTCATATGAAATAGATTTTATCATAAATTATGGTAAAACATAGTTTTTTCCCTAAAAACATATACATGTATGGATACTAGCATGTGGATATGACAATGGAATAGATTCTGCTATGGGTAATAACTCTAAAAAGGGTGCATTTCGTATTAACAAGATGGGGAGAATTGAAAATTTAAAACATTTTAATAATATTATTAGATATATCATAGTTATATTAAAAAATTAAGTGTAAAATATAAATAAAATGAATATATGATATTTTTATCATACTTTAGAACAAAAATATCACACATAAATTTTTACCCATCTCATTAAATGGTAGTTATTTTTTCCACTATAATTAATATAATTGAACCTTAAAATTAATTTTTCCCACCTGGAGGAAAAAATTTAATAAAAATACCTTTTCCAATTATGTAAAAAACCCAATACATATTTTATTTTTAAACCAAAAATAAAAACCAAAGTGTCTAATTTTTTCCCCGACATTTACAACCAAAATTTTGGACTTTTATTTGGGATTGGAAAACCACAGTCATATATTTTAATTGGTTATATAACCCTATAAAATTATTCACATAGAATATGAATATGAAGAAGTATAACCAAGGAACCATATGTACGATTACATCTTCTGGGTTCCCAGGAAGAAGTGAAATCACTATAAGAGAAGGATAAAATGATATTTAGTTTGGCAGCTGTGAGCAGTTTATCACCCAAAAATAAAGAATTTTAAAAATTGAATTAATCATCCACCAATATCACTTGAACTAATTCTATCATATAGAAATATATATAGATTTATAATGAACATAATCATAATAATTTTTAGACTATTTCATAGTTTATTTTCATAATGAAAAGATCATGCATGAACAATCAAGGAACATATTTAGAATTTATCATGATTTGTTTGTGGGTAATATTTCACATCTCTATCACTTATAAATAAAATAAAATATTCCTGAATGCTCATAATTTTATTTTGTAAAATAATAAAACGACATAGTGGGGCCTGTTATAAATTTTGTAAATGAAATTAATAATAATCATTAATATATTCGGAATACCACTTAATAATATTCTAGAACAACCCTTCATATTTCAGAATATTTCAAATTAGATATTACAAATTATAGAATTTAAGTATGAGTATTCATTCACACCTAGTCCCATTATAATACGATTTAATTATTCATAAAAAAATTTAAAACATGTTCTAATGTATTATTTAAAATTAATATATTTTACAGAACTAATAAAACACTATTCATAACTATAATAAACATTCATCAAAATGATAAATTAAATATTATGAAAAAGGGATCAAACATCAATATTATAGAATATAATATATTAAATCATGAAACCATATAGAAAAATCCACATAAGGGGTTCATGTAATTAAATATGTTAATTGGAATCATGTAAGATAATATATTTTTTTCCTTTTAAAAGGGAATTCCCCAGTGTGGCCTTTTCGAACCCTCCATAAAGAGAAACCCCCCTCCCCCATGAAGGGGTAGTACCCGAAGGCAGCTCCTCAGCCGGGGAAGGAGCCGTTGCCAGCCGAGATGGCAGAGCGTCCCTGAGGGTAATGTCCCAACAACGATGGTTCGACACAGTGATCTATCAGCAATTTGTGCCTCGCCTCATTTTGCCTGCCCAGAGGATTCTGGGATGACCCGTCAGGGCAGATGGATCCCAAGAGAGAGGCTCGCCCCAAAAGAGGACTCCATTGATTAAAACATGTGTAAGGGTAACACGCCTGGGCCCATTGGGGGCTCCTCGAATCCAACGTGCGCCGCACGTTCCCCCGCTAAGCAACGGATTTGAATCGCCCTGTGCATAATATGCATAGTGTCTGAGTCTGGCGGGACTCAAGCCTGAGCTAGTTCCCCCAGACAGCGAGATGGCCCAACCGGTGAACCACTCAACCTATGCCATTGGGGAACATGTAAGCTAATATATGTAGATGAATTCATATAAAAGAACTTATGTAGCTAATCAATGCATTAAAAATCATGTAAGGGTATTTTATGTAGCTATTTTCTACTCTGTAATAAAATATTCATTGGTGACTCCACAAACGAGAATATATGTAGACATTTTTAACTACATATAAAATATTAATTAAGGAAAATATTCCACATAACTGAATATCTATGTTTACATTTTTCACATAAGTATATTACAACTGAAATAGATTCACCATGTATGAGAATAAATCTTGTATCCAAATGAATCAATGTTTCCCAATTTTAAAAATTGTAGATAGCTTAAAATAAAAAAATTAACATAAAAAAACAACAATTTTAGACTAAGAATTATCTTTTATATAATTATATAGATTTAAATCTATTATATTTACATTAATTAAATAATCACATAATAAGACTTATATATCTCATGTTATCTTTTTAAATTCATCGTGAATTAGTTTTGGAAAACTACAAAATGTAGATTTAAAAAATGCATTTACATTCTACATTATTTAGGACATGATTTAAATCGATTTAGAATTTTATTATTCATCATTAAATGTAAATATTTTTAGCTTTCACAGAAAACATTAATCAGATAATATGGGGTTATTTTTCCCTCTATATGGTCACAATACAAATGGTATCAAAATATCGAAAATTGTCATCATGGTTAAAAGTGAATCACTATGTGAGAAAATTGGCAACAGGAATCCATTATATTGGAGATATGGGTATTTAAATTCAATATTTTTTTTATAGTAAAAATCACTCAAAATGATAATTTATTATCCCAAACAAACTATTTGGCCTCAAAAAACTATTAAAAAACATATAAAACATGGTTTGACCAATTTAAACATAACATTTAATGAAATTTTAAGCACTAAAATATTATTAACTCATCAATGTTGACCATAATTTATTAAAAATGTAATAAAAATATGAATACTCTAAATTAAAATAAATAAAATATATATTTTAAATTATAAAAACATAATGTGGTTTAGGGATCCACTCAATATTCTACCCACTTTTGATAATTTCTAGATCAAATATAATATCAAAACTTATATCCCTTTTTAAAATTACCAAAAATATAATGATTCAATAAATAAATTTTAAATTCATTGAAATGATGATGTTTTTTCCGCTATTATTATTGTATACATTATATTATTATATATAAATATTTTGAATAACTTTACAAAACATTTATATTTTAAACTATTTTCCTAGGAGCAACATCAATCTGAGAATATTTTTAAAAGACGATTGATGATAGAAAATGAGAAACCCTTTATAAAGTATAATTTTATCCAAATAAAATGAATTTAAAATATGATTAGATCAAATAGTATATATGTGAACTCATAAAATAATAAAATTATAATAATATATGTAAAAAAATATAGAAATAGCTATTTGAAAATTGTTTCAAGGTTTTAAATATCTAAAATTTTGTGCATATAAACACACAAAAACACCATATACGATAAATTTAGATTTCAATATCCATTATAAAATTTTATTATATGATTTTTCTACAACTTATTAAAATATAGAGGATTGAAAATATTTCATAATGTTGTCTTTGAATATGAATAAATTAAAAATTCATATTTCGTATTTGAATGTTATCTATATGAAAGTGAAATTTAATATCAGTGTTTTAAGTTCTAGGGTTTCCTATGGGATTTTTACGAGTAGAATAGTTGATTTATATTTAATTAAATTTGTAATATTTTCAATATAAAAATAAACATTATAAATACATTTCAAAATCTATAATTGTTGGGAACAATAAGATGAAATGTCAATATATTCAAATTCAACACCTGAAAGGTATGTATGATTTTCTTTCATTGAATACTATGAAACTAAATGTTAATAGATAAAACAGATCATACATGAAGATCTATTCTGATGAATCCTTCAACCAATAAACTTTAAATCTGAATAGATTATAAAAAATTTATTTTTCTGTGTAAAAATACAATGATTCATTGAATGATTAATATATTTAAAATTCATTCAAAATATTTAATTTGAAAATAATTAGGGTCACTTTGATATTTATCACACATAGAAACTAAAAAAATAAAATCATGGATAGATTTAGCCAAACATAATAAACACCCAATGATACAACTATATGTTTTAATATCAATTTTTTTTAAATGTACATAACTATATCTCTGAAGATGTAATCTTGGGAGTATTTTCATTTTTATAAGAATAAAATCCAAATATAATTAATAAGTATTTATAGAAATAGTACGATTTAAAATAATATTGTCATTTATTTGAAAAAAATTTAAACCAAGGAATAATTTTAATTCCATCATCACACTCATATCAAATTCAGAATTCATTAATTCTTGAAAATTCATTATGAAGATTTTCAGTTACATATTTAAATATAATATAATCAATATAGAATTTTACTATTTAAATATAATTAAAACTTTTATAAGTAAACAATATTGGATCCAACTTTATTTTCATAGTTTTTTAAATAATAAAATATTTAATCCTTTCACACAAAGCACGATAATATTATTTTAATCCATATAAGGCATCATATAGTAAATTGACATTTTCAAGAAGCTTATCATTTTAATGAAATGGGGTTTATTTGAAATACACTTATTAAGATATATATATCTATCTAGAAAATATGATTTTAAATAAAAATTGAATAACTAAACCCAAGAATAACAATATAAATTAATAATATACTAATTTCTTCAAATATTTCAACAGAAAAAGAGAGTCTATAATATCAATTCCTTCTTCTTATGAATAACTATGAGGATCTAATCATAGTTTATTTTTAACTATATTTCTATATTCACCGTCAGAATTTATTAAAACCCATCTAATCCCAATAATATGAAAATATTCTTGTAGAATAACTAATTTCCACACACTATTCACCTTAAACTAATTAAATTCATCATGAAAATCTTTTAGAAAATTATTATAAAAACATTTTCTATTCATATTCTTAAATAATAAAATATTAAACAATAATGATAAACTAAAAAAATTGATAAGGAATTTTTTATTTTGAACTTTTAATTCAACATGATATATGAAATTATATCTAATAGGTTTTCTTTATATATCATGAATGGTTTTACATTGTTACCAAATATTCTCCCCCTCAATATGAGTATCTTTATCTTGAGGTGTTTCTTCTATTGTTATAATTTCTTTATATTCTTGTTGATGTTGATCAATATAACCATCTTGTTTAATCAAATGAATTTAATGATACATTAAATTAATTGATTCTTTAGAAACCCTATTTCCATTTTTATACACTCTTTATGCATTACTATTATTTTAATACCATTAGAGAATACCTTCATCATAATGTTCAATAATTTTTTTCAAATAATCCTTTCTATTATGATAGAAAAGCTAACAAATACTGTAAAATAAAAAAAAATATATTTTTTCATCCAATCCAAGGGTTAATCACTTTTTTCCAATAATTTTAATAAAAATATTTTATTAGAAAGATAGCATAAAGTGTTAGGCCCCGACCCCAGAATCCTAGAGTCGGTACATTATTATTTTTTACATCAACATTATTATAAAGAAACAAATCCCATTAGACCATTTAGTTTAGAAATCATTGAAATCTTGAATAAATACATGATACCCATAATACATTGAGAAATAACAAATAGAAACATGACACAATGTTAAATGAAATAAACTGCGTCCATGAATACATAATCAAAGATTACTTTTAAATAAACATGGGAAATAAACAATAAGGGTGACCTCCAATACTAAGTAAGCGTATGTAAAACGGAATAAATATTGAATTAATAGAAATATAAAAATATATAATTATTATTAAAAAAACATGACATTCCATAACTAGATAAGGAAAAATACATTTAAAAAGGAATGAAACTAAAACACATACCATTTAATCAATGAACTAAAAATGATATATATATATATATATATCGACAAAAAATCTAATAGATGAATAATTACTGAATATAAATGTGGTAAATTATTTTTATATGTATTTCATGTCTAAGGCAGATGAAAACCTATTACTATCCAGACCATTCACCAGACGATTTAGAACATCCGGTAGAAACATGTTTAATTTTTCCAACTAATTTGTCTCATGAGAACCCATCGATGCATCTATGAGCTATATTATGTCTGGGATCCACCCAAAAATACCAGTCCAACAAATTAAAAACATATATTAATAAAAATAAACAATAGTAATTATTATATATCTGTATTTAATAATGAATACAAATTTATCGTTAATTCCCTAGTTAATCAAATAATTATCAAAGTGAACACTATATGTAAAAAATGATATACAGTTTAGGAAATAGTAATATCATTTGTATGAGAATATAGATATAAAATGAAATTTAAAATTAAAAATGAATAAAATAAAATTATTTATTCAATATATATTTTACAATCACAAATGGATGTGAGAATGAAAAGATAATAAATACAAACATTCTTTAGAAGAATAATCCTTAAACAATATTTTGTCTCTTAAACCAATTTAATGTATTTAATAAATAATACACATGAAGTAAATTAAATCACACCATGTAGGAAAATGATTCAATATATATTGTCTAAATTGGTAAATAGATATGCTGAACAAAATAATTATCTGGTGTATATGGCATATTCCTTACAAAAATAAAGCTAAAACAAGAATCCCCTACAACAACCTTCATTTTATTTTGTGGTATTAATATTCATATATAGTGGATAAAAACATGGTAATAACTAATAAAAGAACCATATAGATGTTTATAATACTATATATTAATTTCATATAATGTCTCATTACTTATATGTTAAAAAACATATATTAATTTCACTATATTGGGTGTTAATTTCCTAGTTTTCTCAGTTACATTTTGACTTGTTATTTATCATTCTGATTACATATAACATTATTTAATCATATTTATAATGTAATAAATTATTTTTATGTCATATATGTCATTTATATAATTATTTCTTGTTTTCTATACTATTTGGAGATTATAAATGATGTGTAATGTTCATGGAGATGGTAGATCTTACGTTCGCATGAATGCTACTTTAATTTTATTATTGAATTAAAAGAATAGAAAATAAATGATATCTATGTATATTATACTTAAATAATCATATATATTCTATAAATATGCTACACACACACATATATATATTATAACCATCCTTTATAAATTCCATGTATGGAATAAACGAGTCATATCGCTTTGAGGGGTGGTACTCCACACTTTAAAAAACAAAATTATCATATTTAATCTTCTTGGGAGTTAAAAAGGAATATTCAAAATAAAATTTTAATAAGAATAATTACGTTATATATAACATATATAACATATATAAATAGATTATCCATCATATTGTTCCTCTTGAGAGGTGGTAGGGAAAATTGAACAATCATCATTTCTGGAGGTAGTAATTCTACAAACACAAAAAAACAGTATGTTTGTTACCCATTAGATGGAGGTTTGATTGAGCTTAGGTAAAAAATATAGCATAAAATTTTTTATTATATTTATTATACTATTTTTTATACAGTAATTGAATAATTTTAGTATATTTATTGTATAATGGAAATGAAACTAAAATTCCTGAGAGAAGATGTTACTTCTTAGTGGGGTAAATTCATTTGGTTTATTACAAAAATATTCCTTGGAAGGAATTAATACAAAGTTTTGATTTATATTTGAGTGGTGGGATTTTGGTAAGGTATTTGGGACTATATTGTCTGAATATAATTGGTTTTAGAGGGGTGAATATGTGGGGGAGTTGGGGACTTTTATAGGGAAGGAAAAAGACTCACTCCGAATTTTTAGAAACAAGCTTTGTGTGCACATGATATTACCTAAAAATAATCACAGATAACCAAAATACACAATAATATATGGTTAATGGTTGATATATATCCATTAAATGGGTCTTTGATAGTGGATAAGACAATTGGTCCCCTAAATAAAATGTTTAGTCCTTTATTAAGATTAATTTTACCTTCATAATTGTAATTAATTTTTATTAGTTTCACTAATATTTTTGGTAGAAAAAGATGGTATTATTAGACATTATGAGTTATTATTATTATAATTATGGAATCCATATTTTCAAATTCTATTCATAGATATAGTATAAATTAAATTAATATTTATCCTCCAAGTGGGACAATAATGCATGTTTGTAAAGTAAAAACATGCTAATGTTTTCAATGTTTTTATTGTCAATTTCATTGTGAAATTTAATCCAATTACATAATTTTTTTTAATTGATAAAAAATTTATCTAACTAAAAATTAAAAAAATTTAAAATCATAATTTATATTTATTAATATATTTGATGAAAAAGTTTTTTTGGATTAAATTTCAGTATTTTTTCTTATTCATAAAAAATGAAATGTTTCAAGAACATATTGACAAATCACTCTTACATAAAAATATTGTTTAAATTTAAATTATCAGGTATATTTTTACATATTAAATTATTTATATAGTCAAAATTAATTTTTAAAATTGGTTCTCCATTTAAAGGTGGTAAACTATCCTTTAAACAAAATATTGGTTTTTAATGTGTAAAACATGATTTCATATTATCTTGTGAAAATAAAACAAATGGATGAATAAAAAATTCATGTTATTGAAAATATAACATATATATTTAATTAAAATCATTAATTAATATTGATTAATTATGTTTTTTATGATAAGAATACATTAGAAGCATAAAAATAAATATATTTCATTTATTTATCCTATTTGTTCTTATTTTCATTTTTCTTTAATTGGTAACCCATTAATTAATTTTGTATTTATATAAACGATAAATTTTCATATGTTTTTTAATACTATTTATAATGGATAGTTTATATCTTATTATTTTATATAATAAAATCTTAACAATATATTATCGTTCAGTAAAACTCAATCTTGCGTGTAATGCAAGCCATCGAAGATGTCCGTTATTGAGGGTAACACACACTAAATTGATGATTCATGAGTTTAAAAATATAAAATATATCAAATAAATTTATAATAGTAAAAATAATTAAATTTATCATGGAATTATTTAACCTTATATTAATTTTTTCTTTTTTCATATACACTATCAAATACAATATTCTTAGTCTATAATTACGGGGTGTTACATTATCCCCACCATTATTAAATTGCATTCTGGAAATCTAAACATGATATCAGTATTATAGGGATTGATAATAAACTATTTTTGTATGACCCACATCGTAAATGGGGTTAATATCAAATCATGTTTATAATAGACAAAAGGAAGTATTACTATCATATATTTAAGTTCCCTAGTAGGAGAACATAGGTGTGAAATGGATACAGGAATATGGAATAAAAATTTAAAAAATAAAATTCTAATTGATTGTGTTAGGTAACATGTTCAGTTGATATTTTTTACCAAAAAAACCATGAAACATTAGTGTGAATAATGGACAATGATATCATAAAAATGGTAATAATATGATACAATTTTGTTTCAAAACCTTTTTTTCTATTGTTATGAAGTTCATTCACCGTATAAGAATATACGTAAATATAAATTTCTATAAAAAAATTCTTTTTATTTCACCTTGAACAATATTGAATTAATCAATTAACAAATGGTTCATAATATGGTAAATCAATACATTAAGCCATAAAATATCATCCAATGATCGTCCTGAATAATTTTTTAAATGGTAAATATTTCAATCCCATTAATTTACAGTCACTTCTGAAAGAGAGACAAAAAATCTCCACAATGAACAAATCATTAAGAATTAACTAACATTAAGTAGCTATAAATTTTTATATTCCAAATTTATTAATAACATCGTCATATATCCTCTTGAACATGATAATAAATCAAATCACCCTAAAAAGATATTGGAAATAGAAATTAATCCTTATTCTTTATTTAAGAAAAATGTTATTGGATACATTTATTAATTTAAATTGTGTTGTAAAATCTATTAATGATAGCATAGATAAGATTTTGAAAAGTCATTATTCAGTTCTATGTTAGTCAAACTTTATTCAAATTAATTATTTCTTCTTAACTATCACAACATGATGAATATATTACGGGTGTTATTTTCGTGAATCATTTAATTTCCAAATAAAATATTCTGGAGAAATTATCATGGTAACAGTCATCTTCTGATCTCAAATCCATTACAAAAAGTATTGTATTAAAATCCTCATATTTTCGAAAATTATTTTTATCAAGAAGATTTTGAGAAAAAAATCAATTTACCTAATTATTTAATAGTAATACTAACCATTCCACTTTATTTATGGTAGTATCTTGACATGATCATTCTACAATATCCTTATTTGGGCTATATTCCTTTGACTGTAGAGAAGTTGATTCACATAGTGTCCCATCCCCTTGAAGTTGAAGCAAGTAACATTGGAATCATTTATCTTATACTCACCATCATGAACATGGTTTAATTTTTCTCCATAATTATAACAAACTCCCATTCCCTCCAATGAAGTACCAGAGTGTTTACTTTATAATAATCACATGTGGGAAAATTATTCATTCCCTTCTTCCATTTATCCATATTTTAATCTTCATCATCTTCTTCTCTTGAATCACTTAAAAGCCATGTAACATGGATAACTATTTACTTATCTTGTTAACACATGATTATATTTCGTAATAGGATTAGAATACATGGGAGAATATTTTCCTTCGATATGTTGTCTTAATATCATGATTGATATGTTCCTTCATATGCTCTGGATCATGTGCATTAGTGGAGTTATAATTACATTTTCAATGAGCCATTTATAAATAATGTCATATACTAGATTAAGTAATAACAAAATGTATAATATCAAAACAAGTGAAACATATATCATAAATTGAATATTATAATATCCTAATCATAAACATGGTTACATTGGGGATATATTTACTTTTAAATCTTTCATAATGTTATGTAAAGAAAATCTGAACTACCATAAATATATCACCAGAGAGTGTCATCTTGGTGTGTTGTAAGGCACGCTGTCATGTACTAGGTATCAATAAGATCTGATCATGAGACCATGTTGGAGTTTTAATTCCTAAGCATATCTATGTAAGAACCACGTCCACATGTAGTATCTAGAAAAGGATGTATTTATTATAAAACCCTCATAATATATACTTTTTCCAAAATTGTATCATTTTATTATATATTTTTCTTCAAAATATATCTTATGGTTCTTCTCCCTAATAATTTTTTTTCTAAATATTGATTCCATGGTTGTTTCAAAATATCCTCTGATACAAATCATAAGGATTTGGCCCAAGAATCCTGGAGCTAGTGAATTATTTTTTACATTGGAATTATTATAAGGAAACATAACCTAAAGTACTGTTCAATTTCATATTATAGAAAATCCAGATTACATACATGATACCCATAATACATTAGGAAATAAGAAGTATATGCATGATACACTATAAAATGATATAAATTGTCACTAGGAATTCTTATTCAATGATTTCTTCTTTATAACAATTTGAATGAAATATAATAAGGGTGATAAAAAAATTATTAGTAAGGGTATTTAAAGATGAATAAATAATGAATCAGGGAGAATAAATAAACATGTAGATATTATTAAATAAAAACTCATTCCATTAAATAACATGACAAGGAAAAATCAATGTGGAATGGAATAAAAATAAAAAACATTATATTTAATTAATGATCTGAAAATGAAATGTATTGATATATATGCCATCCAAAAATATCATGGATGTATAATAAATTAACTTTAATGTGGTAAATTCCTTCTTTATTTATGTGATGCCTGAGTCACGTGAAAGACATTTACCATTATGACCTTTCACATAATGGGTAAAATCTATGTATATAAACATATTAAATTTGGCCAACTAATTTATATCATTAAAAACTATCAATGAATCAGGGGGATATATAATGTCTAATATCCTGAAATAAATACCAGTACAAATAATTCCTCATATTAATTAACCAAAATAAATAATAAACCTTATCAAATATCTATATTGAATAATGAATATATATTTATCCATAATTCCATAATTAATCAAAGACATGTCAATGTGAACACTGTATTTTATAATATGATATATGGTTTAGTTAATAATAATATCCATTTTATGAGAATATTAATATTCAAGTAAATTTTCAATAAAAATTTAATAAAATAAATCCATCGATTCAATATAAATATAATAATAACAAAATGAATTTTGTGTTTAAAAATAATCATTAAGAAATTTTTAAGAGAATAATCATTAAACATTCCAAAGTGTCCCATACAAGATTGAAGAATTTAGTTCATAGTCCCGATGAAGGGATGTTTGTAATACCATAGAGGAAAATTATTCATTATATAATCTATAAAATAGTTATTATATACATTAAAAAATAATATTATGTAATCTATATAGCGTATGCCTTACAAAAAGAATAGTAAGACAATCATCCCTTACCTTAAACATCCTTTTATTTTGTGATATTTATCATTAGGTATATTGGTTTAATATGTATTAATAAATAATACCATAAACATAATAATTTTTATAATTACATATATGAACTTCTTATAATTTTTCATTACCCGTTTGTAAACAAACATTCATTAATTTCACTATATTGGGTGTTAATTTCCCACTTTTATCTAGTACGTTTTGATATATATTTTTGTTATTATTAAATATTGCATGGATTCATAATCTAAAGAATGTAAACCATTATTTTTATATCATTTAAATCCATTATATTTTTTCTGGTGGTAATCTATAATACATGGAGATTAGAAATGCACTGGACCATTCATGGAGAAGGTAGGATGTACTTACAAATTAACGCTACTTTCATTTTATTGTTGAATTAAAAGAATGAAAAATATATGATACATATATATATATATATTATACATAAATTATTATATATATTTTATATATGTTACCTTGGTTTATTAAAACCATCCTTTATAAATTCTATGAATGGTGTTTACGAGTCATATCGCTTTTAAGAGGCGGTATTCCACACTTTTAAAAATAGAATTATCATATTTACACAACTTGGAAAGAATAAAAGAATGTCAACAATAAAATTAATAAATATTAAATATATTATGAAAAACATATATATCATATATAAATAAAATTTCCATCATAATGGCCACCATGAGAGGTGGTTGAGGATAAATTGGACTATCATCATTTCATGTGACAGTAGTTCATCGTACACAAAAACAGTATGTTCATTACCCATTTGATGGTGGTTTGTTTGTGTTTAGGTTGAAACCATTACATATAATAATTATATTATATTTAGGATAATTTTTTGTTATTCAATAATATAATTAGATGATTATAGGGAGTGTAAAATGTAAATTAAACTAAAAATCATAAGAGCATACAATACCTCTAAATAAGGTAACTTGTTATGGTATATAGAAAAAGGAATCCTTGGAAGGATTTCATTCAAAATGTTGTGCTAAATGTTATGGGGAGTGGTATTGGTAAGATACATTGGAATATAATTTCCGAATCGAATAATTTTGATAGGTGTGATGAAGTTGGAGAGGTGGTGGCCTTATATTAGGAAGGAAAATGACTCACTTGGAATTTCTGAAAACAAGATGTGTATACACTTGATCTTAGATAAAAAAATAAAAACCAATAAAACTAATTAATGGATGGTTATTTTCTGACATATGTCTACATTATTGGTTTTAGAAACGTTTCTAGCTCAATTGTGCAATAAAATTAATGGTTCAGTCCTTTATTAAGCTTAATTTTATTTTAATAGTTAGAATTAAATTTAATTACATTAACCAATAATTTTTGTACAAAATAAAAAATTTTGTATAAGAAATTATAAATTAGGATTTTTAAAAATATGCAATCAAGTTTTTGAAATTCTAATAACAAAATTTGATGAAATTAAATTATAATTCATCCTGCAGGCGGGACGACAATGCATGGTTTTAAAGTAAAAACATCCCAATGTTTTCTATGTTTTTATAGAAAATTTCAAAGTAAACAATATTCCAATTAACTAATTTTTCTTAATTGAAAATATATAACAAAATTTAAAATTAAATCCATTTAAATTTATAATTTATAATTATAAGTAAATTAAATGAAAAAGATATTTTTGATTAAATTTCAGTATTTTTCATTAATCATTATTAAATGAAACATATTAGAGAAATATCAAAAATTCACCCAAACATAAATCTAATGATTCAAATTAAAATATAAAGTCTATTTTATCATATTAAATCAATTAATGTTTCTTAATTTAGATTTAAAATGGGTGATCCATTAAAAGGTGGTAAAAATGACTTTATAAAAATATAGGTTTTTAATGTGTAAAATTGAATTTCTTTTCATTGTATTCATATCAACCCTAATGGATTAATATAAAAAATATTTTATTGAATATATATGATATATATTTAATTAAAAACATTAAATAACTATAATTATTTATTTTTTTGAAGATAAACCATTTTTTGATGAAAAAATAATATTTCTTTTTTTATCCAAAGGGATATTACTTTCATTTCTATGTAATAATAACTATTGAATAGATTTTAAATTTATGTAAACCATATAATTTAAAAATTTAATTAATACAACTAAAAGTGTCTAGCTTCCACATTATTATATTAAATATTATGTTTTTAAAAATTCATTATTGTTCGTAAAAACTCTGTTTTATATGTAATGCATGCCATCAAAGATGGTTACTCTTGAATATAAGACATTCTAACATGATATTGGGTAAATTGAAAAAATATTTAATATATATAATATATTTTATGTAGTAAATATATTTAAAGGTATCATGGAATTATATCCTCTTACTCGCATGGTGTGGTCTGTCCAATATGATATCGGATAAAATATTCATATTTTCGAATTTTTGGGTGTTACATGATGTATTATTTTCTTCTCCAAAAAATTAATTAGGTAGATTATACTCTTTTGCATTCTCCTAGAAATTTCATGAAAATTTATATTTCTCGTTACAATCAAACCATGTTGTGTGGTGTCCTAGGTGATGATAAATTTTGAAAAAAAATCTATTTTTATCATGAAATATAACTAATTATATGTTTTCTAATTCAACTCTATGATACATTCTAATTGAACTAATTAAATTAAATTTCCAATATTTATACAATTAATAAAAAGGTATGAATCTTTTTTAGAGTTTTAAATTTATGACTATGAATGTTAACCGATCTATATCATGAAAAATTATTTATAATAACCAAAAAATATATTTCACCACATATACTGGATGTTTTAAAAGGGAAAAATAAATTTAAAATACAAATATTAAGATACCTTATATATTATACATCTTCAACTATAATGAAAAAAAGTTGTTTTTACCTTTAATGTAAGATTACTATATAATGGTATTTTTTTTATTTAGTTATAATAACTTTAATATGGTTTAGTTCATTGATAGACCACCTGATAACCAAAAATATGATGTACGAACCTCATATTCAACAAAATGCATTTAGATTGTAAAACATTTAGATATTTGACATTTTGATCAATTAAATCAGAAAGATTAATTGAATAAACATTATCATTTTAGTTATCACAACTCTTTTCATATTTTTCATTGAAAATAATGAATTTATTATTTTTAAATTTAACAAAAATTCCATTATTATATAGCTGATAAATTATTATTTA
The DNA here is from genome assembly GCA_963277665.1 of Viscum album. Lineage (NCBI taxonomy): Eukaryota > Viridiplantae > Streptophyta > Magnoliopsida > Santalales > Viscaceae > Viscum > Viscum album. Next base: position 1,851,549,626 of record OY728150.1, read on the forward strand.
ATAATTTTTGACACATTCAACATATATAAACATATAAATTATTATAGTATTATAAATTCCCACTTTAACAAAACCTTATTCATTTCCATATGATTTATGACATATGGAAACATTACCTCTATCACATTTATAGAATGATAGAAAGATGTATGTACCAAAAGTCATGTATCTTCAAAATCCAATCATCATGTAAAACAAATTTTTATTTATACACCCAATAAATAGTTTCTAAAAATAAGTATTTATGAATTTACAGGTACCCATGCTAGTTTGGGTCAGATGGGATTAGTATATGAATTTTTTAGAACCCAATATTATTTCAAAAACTTATTTAATGAAAATATTGAATATTTTAATTTAGAAATAAAATAATTATAACATACATGTTATTTTGGAAATATCAATGAACACTCATTATTATAATAATCCATCATGTAAAATCTGAATCTAGTGGTAGTATATATACTTCAATTAGATATTTTAAAAAATAATAAATTTCATATTTTTACAAAATTATAATCATTACAAGGACTGATTTTCTATTTAGTCATTTTATAATGAAATCATCATTTTAGCGATGTTATCTCTTCCTTGAAAACAATATGTAGATTATCCATTAATATTCAAATTCAATTTTAAGCTATTCATTTTCCTTAATAATATAATAAAAAATATATTAATCCACATTTATTATATATGAATAGAAAATAAAATTATATTGATCTTTTTTCTTTTTCTTTTTATCCATTTTTATGATTTACATAGGAATTTTCCATGTTTGTATGAGAAGAAGTTTTGTTATACATAATATATTTATTCATATCTTCACACCATGTAAGAACATCCTGATGTTGTTTCGAATGATTCTTTTAGAAGTATTTTAATTTTTGAATTTTATGTTCTTATATTTTAGCTACATTAAATAATTCCTCAATAGTGGGGTTTTCATATCTAGATTTTAGAATATATATAATATGTCGAGTTACTTGCTTTATTTGAGGTGTTCATAAAGAACATGATTCCCAAAACCTTTTTAGAACTAGATTCATCATTAGTACTAGAATATTAGTTACAACTCCAACTAGTATCCATTGTCTAATTCTATTTCATTTATTAATTCCTCTTTTTTCCATCTCCAGTCTTGGGAAATAGGGCCTAATGTTCCCCCATTTCCTTCACTCATAAAAAAATTAAATCTTAATAATCAATACCAATGAAATTAATTTTCGTTTTATCCTATTTATAATCATAAGGATAGCCTTTTTTATATCTCCATATATGAAATCTCTTAATTCAATATACATATTTTGAAACATATGTTGTATCATTCTTGTTACTACATTGTAAATCAGAATCAGAATATGTAGTAGTAACATTTTTTCTTAAAAATTCCTCTCCTTTTTGAATTATCTTATTCAAAATTATTTGTAAGTTCTAACTCATCTTCTAAAATTGAAGCAATAGTATCATCAACATAATATTACCAAGTATTATTAGATTGATCTATAGAGAAATTTTATCTCGACACTTAATAGAATGTTCTCTAAGAACTCATTCAATAAGAATGATATTTTCAAGAGTATTTACCAAATAATGAATAAAAATTATAATTTAATTAAATATATGGATTATTTGATTAATAGTTCCATACTCACCCATTTGAATTTATTGATATTAAACTCATAACGTGGCCAACTTGGTTTTAATAATATTATCTGAACTATGATATGCAACTTGCAGAATATTGAAGATTTCATAAGTTGGTTTACATGTTAAAACATGAATATAAACATTCTTATTTATTTCAAGTTGTAAGATATTCATCACCTTATAATTTGATATATAATTTTCCTAATAATTTCTAAAAAATATTATTTTGGACCTTCATGTAGCTTTTATTTCATTTCAAAAGATCATACAATGATCAATGATTAGTTTTCCCAATAATGGTTCCATTCGATATTAAAAATTCCCATAGTCAATAATATCTGAATTATGTGGGTTATGGTCTATCCATCCATCTATTGTTGTATTGACCTAAATTTAAATAGATCATTTTCTATTGAAATTAATTTCAAGATATTATTATCCTGGAAGATATGTAAAGAGATATGGTGGTCAATCCAAGATATCAAAATGATGGTTTGGAGTAATGATGGAAAAATCTATAAAATTTGTGTGAATTTGTCACACCCAACCTATCTATTATTATATATTATTATTTTCTTTGGATTTTAATTTTTTTCTAACGTTCGGGTTAAATCTCAAATTATATTTTTGAGTTTTGTAAAAAATTTCCCATTTTTTAGTTGACGTCACTAGATGCACGGGCGGAGAGGGTTTGGGAAACCCTGTGCCGCTTCGCCCAGGCATTGACACGATCCTCCTGACTTCAGAAAACTAAAATGAGAATAATTTGTAGTTTATTATGTTACATACAATTTCTATTGTTGTTCATTATTTTATTTTTATTATTAATGTGAACTAAGTATTCTTGTTATTTATATATTTACTGGTATAATTATTAATGTACATAGTAGTTTTATTGTTAATATGAATTTATTATTATTATTATTATTTTTATCACTAATGTTGTAATTAATGAATTTTTTAATTATTATTTAATATTTTCACTCATGTTATCATTATTATAAAGAATTTTGTTATTATTATTATAATTCGGAATGAAGAAAATGTTAATAAATAATTTTAATATTATATTATAATTATAAAAGAATTTTTGTGGTTAAACAATATTATTTCGAACATTTATTATTATTATCCTTAAATTTGTAATTATTATTATTAGGTGTATTAATAGTATTATTATCATTAAGGTTATTATTATTATAGATTAATCTTGTTATTATTATTATTTTTAGTATTTCTTTCTTATTATTTTTATGAGTTATATTTATAGATCAATGTTTATATTATTTCATTTATTGGTTTTTGTTTTTTTACTTTTTTTAATTTAATTTTATTTCATTTTCTCCAAACCCTAGTCCATCACACCTTTCATTCTTTTTTTCCTAAATCTACCACCTTCTTCCCCTCATCCCTTGGTGAATGCAGGCCCTCAACCTTCCTCCACCTGAACACAACTATCCACCATCAATGCTCCCTCTTTCTCTTTGATAGCATTCCCTGTAGCCGACGTTCGACTGTCCTTGCACCTCTACTTCTACCCGCAACACCATGCGGGCACACCCACTTTGTGTAGGTCGCCTCCACCCTCCTCTATCAACCCCCTGATGCACCTGTTGCCAACTGCCTCTACCTCCTACAACTGATGTCTAGAAGGCTGATGCCCCTCCAACCAGGCTTGCATCACCCTGACCACATTCTCTTGAGCCTCAACCCAACTCGTGGCTACCTCCATTGCACACCGAACAACCTGCAACCCCCACCCCTCTTCTTTGACGACCTCTATCAACTTTCCATGCCCCATCATTACCCCCGATGCTATCCTCTTTTTTAGGTGCGCTCAAACCCCACTTAGAAATCCATATCTGAAAGCACCACACCCTATAGTTGTGTGCTTCCTCCCCTCTCGGCATGATTTTCCTGTGCGGCCCACCTCCGGCACACCTCGTCTCACTCAGCTAGCCTCCATCACCATCGTCATTGGTGTGATCTACTCTGATTGTTTATTTCTCCCTATTTGGTAGATTTCCATTGGATAATGGTTCTGGATTGGGAGTTTGGTTCTGAGTCTTGGCATTTTATTTCCATGCCTAGAGTTTTTTCTTGACCCGCAAAGGTGCGGTTGAAGTACGAGAAAAGATTCACATCAGTTTCAAGTTTGCGTTATAATTCCACCTTAGTTCCAAGGTAAGGTTTTGCACCTCCCACATGTTTCCACTCGGTTTTTATTTCATAATTTTGGTGTTTTAAGGTTTCTATATTTTTAATTTTAGTGCATTTACAATTGTATAGTTTTTTCAGGTGTGTGTCGTCCTTGTGCCCTGATTTCCATGTTGGTTTCTATTTCACGCTAGCATTTTTAACTAATGATTCAAAAATTTATTGTTATTCACACCTGTTTTTATTAATAAATAAGGATGTATGATTCTTGGTTTCACTGTTTTGGTGTTCCAAGTGGTGTTCTATACCCTGTTACAAGATAAATAGGGTTTTCTTGTTAAATATAGCACGCTATATTTTCTTGTTACTATGTTTGTGTATCGTGACTAGTTGATTTTCATTGTTGACTCACCCCCTTTTTGTTATACATGTTGACATAAAAACCTAGAATAGTGAGTGAATATTTTGAGAGTGATTGTTGCACTAGTTTAGAACATGCACTGGATAATGGCCCTTAGTACTGACTTTTCTCTGCAGTGGGATTGGGCCCCTCGGTTAAGCCAGGTAGGGAAACACTAAAAGTATGGGCGTTATGAATTCATCGAGAGTAGGCATGACTTCAGATTGAGTCACAAATATAGTTCTTTTTTCATTGTTCACGAGCTCCATGGTTCGAAACATGTTTTCTTAAGTGAATATTTGTATGTGGATGATGATTGAGGGGCCTCTTTTCTTTTCTGGTCCTCATTTAATACTTCCCCATTTATATTATTGTGTGATGTGTGTGGTGTGTGGTTTTCCCCTTGAATAACAACAAAATTTTGGATTTATATACTTTTTTCAAAAATGATTTAAAATGTAATGAATCTTTTTCCTTCAAACATTTAAAATTTTTTTATATTTAATAGGGAAATGGTTTGTTACCTGTTTTATAAATTAATTTGTTTTTAGGGAAACCCATATTTTATATAATTTATTTGAAATATGAAATTAGTAATTTATTTAGTCAACTGTAGTGAAATGGGAATAGATTATTGGGAACCCCTAATGAGTTTTAATACTCACGAATACAATGTTCTTATTTTAAATTTCTGTTGTAGGTTTAAATTGAGATTTATCCCTATGGGAGAGAGTTGGTTGTGGATTGGTTAGCGACTCTCTGGTTGTGATGAGTTTTGGTTGTGATTAGGTTAGTATGTGTTATTGTTTGTTCTTTCTCTTTCGTTTTGTTTATTTATTTGGTGTTGTTCTATTTTATTTCTGCTTCTTAGTTTATATTCATTGTGCGAAATCATTTCCACTTTCTATATTTTGATTCCATGGTGCTTTTCTCTAGCCCTGGGGGATCAGGAATGCCTCTTGGGCCTTGCCGCAGATCGGCTCAGGTGACCTGTTCAAGGTCGACTCAGGTTGGTTCATGTCAAGATGGTATCAGAGAGAGGTTTTCGCTTGATCAGACCTTGTTTTTCAGAGATCCCATCATTATTTGGTGTTGTCATGGTAGAATGATTAGGATTTTTGGGACATGGGGCCTATGAATGATAAGGATTCCATGAACCCTTTCTCGTTCCGAACCTTGGGTTACTGTGGGATATCTGTATTGTTAGTGTTTTTTGGTTCATTTGAATTGTTTTATGTTGGGAAATAAAATAGAAGTCGTGAAAGTGATAATCGCATGCTCGAATGGCCTGGAAAGCCATGTCGAGCTGCTGAGATTACCTAATAGTGCTTATTGTGATGGCAGAGTGACTGACATATGGACGCCAACCATATTTCTGAGTCTGCCTTTAGCACTAGTTTCCCCTAGTGAATCTTTTGGGTCTTCTTTAATAATATGAATTGTTTTGTAAAATTTAATATATAGTAATTGTGAGAAGTTGAATTTGAAATGGAGGTGACTATGTTTTGATTAAGTTCATTGTTTTTTTTTCTTTTTGTTCTCCCCAATGATGGTTTGATGAATTCCCAAGGGGCAGCTTCAGGTAGTGTGCCCTTGGAAATTCCTCCAGTTGATCCACCTATAAAATATGTTCTGGAAGTCTGGATGTTGAACCCTCTCCTACCCTATGGCTACGAAGAACCACTTGAGACAGAGGAGTGGTTGTGGAAGATTTAGAGAATCTTTAGTTTCATTGGGTTTCCTGAGTCATTGAAGGTGAAGATGGATACCTTTATTCGTGAAGGTCCAACCTTGAAATGATTGATGTCTATGTCTCGAAGCAAGATATGATAAGATCTCACTTAGTAGTTATTCAAGTCTTCATTCATAAAACAATTATTCTATGAGTTGATGAATCTGAGGAAGAGGATGGAGTTGTTTAGTGTTCAAAAGGGCATTGAATCGGTACTATAATTCTATCGATGTTTCATGGACCTAGTTTCGTACGACCAATGTTTTGTTGCAAATGATCCCAGGAAGGATCGACATTTTGAGACTGGGCTCCGACCTAAACTACATTTGAAAGTGGTAGAGCTCATCCTAACCACCTTCTTAAATGTTATGGGGCAGGCCTTTCTGGCCGAAGCTGAGTTAGAAGGAAGGCATGAGGTTGAGAATCCTCCTTTGGCCTTGGGATGTAGTGTATGGGATGGTGATATAAATAATGAGAAGTGACATGATGATGGTGGCTCTAATAGAGGAACCAAAAGGCCTTCCGACCTTCATTCATCTTCCTCACATCACAATGACTTGATATATCACCATTTTGGTAAGCAAGGTCACAAGAGATTGATGTTCTTCAGTTATCCAAGTACCTGACACACCTGTGGATGTCTCTGTCACTTGTAGTGATTCTGCCGAGGTGCTTCCATGAAGCACGCTGAAGCCAAAAATGGCACATCGAAGGTCGCCAGACTCCATCAAAATTACTAAGGTGATTCTTGGGGATTAGTATGAGGTTTTCTCTTGGTATCGTTCTTTATATCTAGTGGTTATCTATTTTTAGTATATTATGGTGTTTCTTTTCCTTCAATCGTAATAATGGTTTCCATTGAGCCACTTTGGAACTTTTATTTTTACAGGAAGTTTATTTGATAAAATTCTATTTTATGTGTTATGTTAGGGAATTTTGGAAGCCTGACTACAAGGCAGGAGATGCTTCAATGGTTGGTTCTCTAGAAATAGGTCCTATAGTTCAGTTGGTACGTAGTCAGGTGTAACCCAATGTTGAAAAAAGGGCCTTGCTTTAACCTTCATCCATAGTGTGGCATGGTTTGTGTTCTTCTGTGGGTGAGACATTTTTATATGGTGATGGATATAGTTTCGATGGTCTATTAGTTGGGCCCTTTCCATTTCCACATCATGGTGGGGTTTTTGGGTTTGTATGGGATTGTTTTCATGTTCGATTCATCTAGTCAATTCTTATGGTGGAAAGACCCACAATGGATCTCCCAGAGTTACACCTGAAGTAATTTAGTGTTAGCATGATCCTTAGGGTGGGGAGTCTGTTCGGGCCGCCTCATTTAGTTAACAAAGTTTCAATTAATGTATCATTTTGTAGTGGGTGGTTTCATACGGAACCAACTAATCCGATGTTCTTCCTCTTTAGTAAACGTTGGGATTGGAGCACACAAAATGGTTCCATTCGACAAAGAGTTATGAAATAAGTGTCAGAAGTGGTTTAAGTTCGTTCCTTTCTTGGTTGTAATGGATGGTCTGGGTTCTTCTGGGTTGTGGTTAAGGTGTTCGTGTTTTAAGGATGAGTTGTGTGTCATGGGTTTTCGGTGTCTGTTTGGCTTAACCAACTGAATGTGCCTAAAATTTTGGAGGTTGGTGACACATGGTAAGTTTTATCATTGGTTCTATATCTTGTTATGGCTTTATAAGGGTAGAAAGCATTATGGTGGTGAGATTTGTCACACCCAAACCTATCTATTATATTATCTTATGAATTACATTTGAATTTAAATTTATTTTCAAGGTTCTGGTAAAATACTGAATGAGATTATAGTGTTTTGAAAAAATGTAAGTTTTTTTAGTTGATATCACTAGACGCACGAGATAGCATATTTTGGAAACCCCGTGTGGTATTTCCTAGGCATCGACACGATCTTCCTGTCTTCGGAAAATTAAAATGAGAAAAATTTGTAGCTTATTTTGTTACATAGAATTTCTATTGTTGCTAATGATTTTATTATTATTATTAAAATAGAATGTATATTCATGTTTTGTATATTTTTACCGGTATAATTAAAAATGTTTTTATTAGTATTATTGTTAATAAAGATTTTTATTATTATTATTATCATTAATATTGTAATTAAAGAATTATTATTATTCTTATTCTTATTATTATTATCATTATTATTATTAAAAAGTTTCATTAATGTTATCATTATAAGAAAAATGTTATTAATATATTTATTATCCAAAACTATGCAAATGTTAATAAATAATTTTAATATTATATTAAAATTAATAAAGTATTGTTGTAGTTAAAATTTATTATTCTTAACATTTCTTATTATTATCATTAAAGTTGTTTATTATTATTATACGGTTTATTAATAATATTATTACCATTAATGTTATTAATATTTTTATTATTATATATTAATGTTTTTATTTATTATTATTAGAATTATTTTTCTTATTATTTTTATGAGTTACATTTATAGATAATTTCTATTTTATGTCATTTATTGTTTTATTAATTTTTTTTTCTTTTATTTTATTTTATTTGTTTTCATTTTATCTTATCCCTAGTCCAGTGCCCCATTCTTTTTTTCCATCACACCGCCACCATATTCTTCTCTTCCCTCAGTGGAACAAGACCATCAACCTCCATCCTCCTACGCACAACCATCCACCGCCGGCACTCCCTATTTCTCCTTGCCAGCCTACCTCGCAGCCAGCATTCAACCATCTTCGCGCCCTAAGATCCGGCCTCACCACCCAGCTGGCGCACCCCCTTCGAGTAAGCCTCCAACACCCTCCTCCATCAACCAGATGGCACAACTGCTTCAGGTCTCCTCAACCTCCTACAACTAACGTCCATCAGGCCGCTGTCCCTCCCACTAGCCTTACACCACCTCGACCCAGAATACTTGTGCCTCAACCCAACTCGTGGCCACCTCCAGCGTGCACCACAAAAACTGCATCCCCCATTCTTTGACGACCTCCTTCCACCATCCAGGCCACACATGTGACCCCTTATGCTCTCCTATTTTGTTGGCACACTCAACACCCTCTCAGCAGACCATAGACGAATGCACCACACCCCTCTGTCATGCACCGCATCCCTTCTCGGTGGGATTTCCCAGCACAAGACACATCCACCACCCCTCGTCTCGCTTGACAAGCCTGCAGAGCCATTTTCGTATGGTCGTTCTACTTTGATTATTTATTTCTACTTTTTAGGTATATTTCTAGCAACAAAAGATCAAGATTTGGAGTTTGTTTTTAGTCTTTTCATTCAATTTTCATGTTTATTGTTTGTTATTGACACGGAAAGGTGTAGTTGAAGTACGATCGATGATTCACAAAGGTTTCGGGTTTGCGTCATCTTGCCGCCTTAGATCCAAGGTAAGGGTTTTCACCTACCAGATGTTTTCACTTAGTTTATATTTCAATGTTTGGGTATTTTAAGGTTACAATAATTTTAATTGTAGTGCGTTGAGCATTGTAGTGTGTTTTTGGGTGTGCGTCATCATTGCGCGATGACTTCCAAGTAGGTTTCCCATTCGTTCTTGCCTATTTAATAAATGATTCATCCATTTCAGGTTTTTCTCTCCTATTTTGATTAATAAATATTGATATATGTTTATTTTTTTCCCTATTTGGTGTGCAAAGTGGTGTTCAATACCTTATTACGTGCTAATTATGGTTTTCCTGGTAATTATTACAAACAATGTTTTCTTGTTATGTGTAATGGTGATCTTAGATTTCATGAAAATGTTTCAAGTAGTTTCATATTTAAAAGGAGATTTTTTTGGTTAATTGATTCGCCAAAAATATTGATTTTGGCATGTTTTGTGAAGAGTTGGTTTAGTGAGAATTATGTTTTGAAAACATGTTGGGGTGGGATATGTTCATTCGTTTGAATTATTTTTAGTCATTGTTGATATGTTTTTATCTATTTTTGAGATGTTTTATTTTTTGAGTTATTTTTTGTTAGTGTTTCTATGTTTTAGATTGTTTAAATTTTGTTGCAGCGCATTGGCAAGGTAATTTTGTGATACTATGGTCGTCAGCTTGTGTGTTCTTATACAGCCGCTCGAGGCACATCACGTTATTGTATTTGGTTTTGAGTCAAGTTAGGTCCCCCACTGCACTCACCTTTAAATTTAGTATTTACCAATTGGTGGGTATTTTATTTATTTTAAATAAAAGATAAATATAATTAGATAATTATTTTTGGAATAATTTATTGATCTAAATGATGCAATTTATTTTATACATGACACTTGAATTGTTTTCCTGATGAATTAACGCATAATAGTGAAAGGATGCATGTTTGGACTTTGAAAATAATTCAATGGATTTTAATGTGTGGATCTAGTTTGTTGTATATTTTTTCTTCGGACGCGTGAGAAGATGTTTTTGTTTCTCTTGGGAAATGGTGTTTCATTTAAAACTTTCATAAGGCCCATTTGGCCCATTTATAAAATAAATTATTTTTTAAAACATTATTTGAGTTAACTCAAGGGAGATCATTTTGTGTACGTTGATTATGTGAGTTGTGTGTGATGTTTGTGCATTATGACTGGTTTATTGACATTGAGGACTCACCCCCTCTTTATTATATGTGTTGACATGGGAACCTAGCATAGTAAGTGAATCATCTAAGAACAATTGTTGGACTAGTTTAGACCACGCACTGGCTAGTGTACCTTAGTATGGTATTTGCTTTTATTGGGGATTGGGCCCCTCTATTAGGCCAGGTAGGGAAACACTGAGAGTTTGGGAATTATGATGCCATTGAGATTAAGAATTCCTTCAGGATGTGTCACATGTATAGTACGTTATAGATTTTTCATGAGCTCCTAGGTTTTACCCATGTTTTCTCTAGTGTTTTTTTAATTAGAAGATGATTGAGGGGCCTAGTTCATTTGATGCTCCCCATTTTCTACTTTCCCGTTTCACTTACTGTTTGTTGTCTGTTGTGTGGTTTTCCTATTGAATAACAAGTAATATTTGGTTTTCAAACCTTATAGAAAAAATGTTATAAAATATAATTCACTTATTTTTTTCAAACATTAAACATGTTTTTAAATTAAAAACTGAAATGGACCGTTACTTGTTTTAGAAATGAAGGTGTGATTTTGGAAACCCATATTTTTTATAATTTTGTTAAAACATGAAATTGGTAAATTTTTTATCTAAAGGTAGTCCTTTAGGAATAGATTTTTGGGCACACATGCGGAGTTTTAATACTCACACATATAGTTTTTTCTGCTTTTTAGTTTACGTTACAGGTTTGACTCGATATTTCTCACCGTGGTTGAGAGTTGTTTGGGGGTTGATTTGTAACTCTCAGGGTCACAAGGAGTTTTTTATGGTCAGTTTTGTATGTGTTGTTTGTCATTATTTCTCTTTTGTGTCATTTATTTAATTTTAATTTTTATATTTTATTTATATTTCTTAGTTCATTTTCATTGGGTTAATTCATTCCCACATTCTATATTTTGATTCCCCATCACATGTCGCCAACCTGATAGATTTGGGAATGCCTTTCAGGCCTTGCTGTTGATCGGATCAGGTGACCGATTTAGGGTCAAGTTGGGTTGGTTCGTGAAAGAATTTGCCTTTTAATATTGTTTTATGAATTTAATAGATATATTAGAATAATAATTGTTTTGAAACGACCTCTAAAACCCCATATATGGTGTCTCCTATCAATTACATTGGCACGATTACATGAAATTGAGTCCAAAAATATTAAACAATTTTCTATTCTTGGTAAAATAGATACATAAATGATTCTTATACTATAAATGCGTGGATTAATTATATCATTTATTGTTCTATTAAAAAAAATTGATGATAACTCAAATCCATCTACAAAATCCCAGATTATATTTCACAGTACATTTCTTGGATTCTTAAAGAAATAATCATATAATGGTGAGATAAAATTATCAGTAATGAAAAAAAGTGGAATAAAAAATGAATTTATTATAATAGTATAATAGTAAGGTAAATAATTGAACATTCATGCAATGTAATCAATAAACTGAAAAGAAGTTCCTAAATAATATTTAATGGTAATAATTGGAAAAACATTCCTTTCAAATAACCAGATAAGGCCAAATAAATATGGTAGGGTAAGAAAATAAACCACATTCTCTTTAAATAACTGAAAATTAAATTTATTGATAAATATGTAGATGGAAAATGTCATGGATGAATAACAACCTAAACTAGTATGAGATACGATTCTTCATTATTAAATGTCATTTTTTCCTTTGTACAAGGAACTAGTACCACCAAGAGACAGTATATCCATACCAATTTATGCCACCACATTATCACATAAGACTAATAATGTACTGAGGGGCTTTTATTAACTAGTCCTGAACCTGTGTATTTCCTGTACAAAGTATTACCCATATCAAATAAACAATATCCATTATCAAATATCCATATTGAAAAAATAATATAGATTTATCATTATTTCCCCAAATAATAAAATAAATTTCAATGTATCACCATCTGTAAAATATAATATGTTTTACAAAATACTAATATCCATGATAAATAAAATGAATAATTTAGGGTAAAATCAATGTTCAACGATATTGGAGACTTCATTTCATATGACGTAAAATAGAATATTCCCTTTGTTTGAAAAAATGGTTTGAAAATGCACTGGTTGGAAGGTGATAAAAATATTCCATTAAAAATGGGTAAGAAAAAAGAAAAAATGCCTTTACAAAATAATTTTAAAATAAATTTTGAAAACATTTTAATAAAACATTGTTTTTTGAAAAATACATGTTCTCCTACTAAAGAGAAAAATAAAGTCGGGGTTTTTTTAGAACATTTTCTGAATCGTTTTTAGTAAAAAGAATTAAATATTTCTACTAATTCATGAAAATGGTCATGAATAACTAGAGAACAATTGAAGGGTTTATTGAACTATGGTAATATATTTTCATTATATATAGATTCCATTGAATGATCATTAATGTTATTTTCAAGGAAAATAATCCTTAATCATTGCAAAGTGTCTCATTCCACAATGATTTTTTTTAAATAATCCTAATGAAGGAGTAACATTATTTTCATGTTTGAAATAATATAATGTTAAAATGAATAATTATAAAATTAAAATAAAATGTAGTATATTGACCACAATAAAGATGTATTTGTTGACAATGACACTTATCTCACATATGTGAATAGTGAGAGGGGAATCTCTTACATTGAGCTCCCTTTCGGGTGAATGTTATTTAACATACTTTATTATAAACTTAAGTTAATTTTTTACATTCTTTGTATCCATTTTTTTGGTTTATAATAAATTTTAATTCACATACTACCATGTTGTATAAAACTGCTTAATAAATTATGTTTACGTCGGGTGTTTTGACAAAATTCTTTTCATGTGTCAAAAACAACATTTTTCGGTCAACTATGGTCAAAGGGGTTATTATATAACTTATATAGAATAATCATCATGAAATAATTATCATATTTTCACATCAATTAAACCATTTAAATTAATATTAAAATATGTTTATTAAAAATGAATAAATGTTACAAACATGGAGACAGTAGGTCATATGTATGAATGAGGAACATTCCCATTTTTTCAACGATCATTTTGAAAATAAGGTATGTAACACCATATATTTATAGAATGATAATTATGTAAATAATAATAATATATATTAATATATACTTTATATATAATTCTTTTGATGAAAAAAAAATCACATCATGTCGAGAAGGTGATATTCCTCACTTCCATGAATATCATTATCACTTTTTAAGTGTGTGAAAGAGTTATAAAGAAAATGATATATATATATATATAAACATAATTATTTCATGATTATAATATATATGGTTTTTCTATCTTATAATTCTAATTTTAACAATCATTTCTATAGTGCATGCATTTTGATAAAAAATCACCTCACTTTGAGGGGGCGGTAAGCCACACCTCCACAAACAATGTTATCAAATTAACTTAAAATGTAAAGTATTAAATGTATGTGTTATATAATGTTTATAAAATTATAAATATATTATAATTATCATATATAACATTAAAGAATATAACTTCCCTCATAATGAATAATTATGTTTGTTGGAAATGGAAAAATGACTTATCATTGCTTCATGAGGGTTCAGTCTGTTGTAAATAGAAACAATATGTTTGTTAGACATTAGATAGTTGTTTGTAAATATATAATGAAAAATTAACATAATAAAAAACTATTATATTTCGGTTATTTTTTTATTCATGAATATTATAATAAGAAATTAATGGTTGGAAAATGGAATTGAATGTAAAAAATCTTGATAGAGGATGTGACCACTTTATCAGGTAACATATATTGTTTAAAACCAAAATATTCCATGTAATTCTTTCTGCCAAAAGGGATGATTATAGGAAATGAGGAGGGATATTGTGATACCATTTTCAGTTATTTTTTTATTAAAAATTGGTTTTAGAGGATTGAATAATTAGGATAGTTGGTAGCATTTTATTTGAAAGTAAAAGGACTCACTTGGAATATTTGGAAACAAGTTAAGTGTATACATGGTCTTAGCTATAAAAAGACATACTAAATAAACCAAAATCAATAATGGAATGTTCATGGCCTAGAAAGTTCTATAAAATGGATATTTCATTTGTGTCTAGGTCAATTGGTATGTAACGATAAATGATTAATCATTTATTAAGCTTAATTTTTCCAAAATAATTTAAAATATTTCTAAACACATTCACAATTATTTTTTTCAAAAAACATTTGACCTTATTAGAAATTATAAATTATTATTATTCAGAATATGGAATCCATTTGAAAAAATTCCAATAATAGAAGAGGTTTAAATTAATTTATATATCATCCCATAGGTTGGATGATAATGTAAGTTTTTAAAGAATAAAAGTCCAAAAGATTGATAAGTCTTTATAGTCAATTTCATAGTGAAATTAATCCAAATCACCTAAATTTAATTTATTTATAAAAAAATTGTATAATTAAACATTAGAAAAATATAAATCATATTTTAACCTTATCAATAAATTAAAATAGAAATTAGTTTGGAACGAAAGTTTAGTATTTTTACCTATTCATTTAAAAATGATATATTTCCAAAAAACTATAAAAAATTTAAGAATAAAAAATATTAATGTTTTTATTCCAATTATGAAGTTTATTTTGACATATTAAATTATATAATCTTTCAAAATTCATATTGAAAATGGTTCCTCCTTTAAAAGGATATAAAAATGCTTTTATAAAAATATTGGGTTTTATGTGTAAAATATAGTTTGTTCTTATCTTATTCATTTCAAACATAATGGATAAATAAAAAAATATTTGATTGAATATATAACATATATGTTTCATTAAAATAAATAACCAATGAAAATTAATATTTTTCTCATGAAAAAACTCATTTGGAAGCATAAAATAATAATATTTATTTTTATATCCAATTTGTTCTTATTTTTTATCCTCATTAATTGGAGACACTTGAATTCATTATATATTTACAAGAACCCTAAATTATAATAATTTAATTAATATTATTAATAAATTATATCATAACAGCTAGGTTATATCACATTATATTAAATAATAATATTATAATAATACATTTTTATTTGCTGAAACTCATTCTTGCATATATCACATGTTGTTGAGGAAGGTTACTCTTGTGTGTAACTTAATATATTGTGGGAGGTCTCTCTTGTGTGTAACAAAATATAAAAAATTATACTGTTCATTAAATATATATCATATATTGAATTTATTTATAATAGAAAATATATTGTAGAGTTTTGTGATATTATATTCCCTTACACGCTTAGTGATGCATGTCAGGAACGCTATCAAATATTATATTGTACATTGGAATTTAGGGATGTAACATTCTCACCAAATTAATTAATTTACATCCTCAAAAATAAATCTCAATCTTGGTGATATATTTTCCTATGTTTCATATGTTATAGTCCCACATCATGGGATGCATTCATAAATCATTTTCTAGAAAAGAGAGAATGTGATGTACAAAGGTAACAAAGACTACCATGTAACTAGGCATCTAAGAAAGAAAAAATTGGGGGGACATTTTTATTCGTACCTAGAGGAAATTTCTAATTATTTATTGGTATTTATATACATCATAATTCATAATCATGTGAAGGATCTATGTAATTTTGAGGGTATTAAATCGATAAATATTGATGATTTAAAGGGCCATCAGTTTATCATAAATTATGATATTAGGACAACATTTTATTTTTATGTAATTTTCCAAACATTGTGTAATTATACTAATTACATTGAATGTAATGTACTAATATTACAAATTAGGTTTCAATTTTATATGAACAATCCTAAATTTTTGTTTTTCTTTGATTAACTTTTTATTTATCTATTTACGTCCAAAAATTAATTACCAATCATAAATCAATTCCCTACACTAGTAAAATAAAATTTTAAATTATCAGAAGGCCTATAAAAGTGTGACTTGTCTAACTGTATGTCTATAAATATCTTCTAAAATCAATATTTTTCCTATATTAATATCTAATCCCCAAAAGTGATTCTAATAGTTTATTATGAACATTTATTCTTCAACTTGTTAAAATATAGACAATGTCAAATTAAACAGGTCATTGTGTAGGTCAATGGTGAGAATCAAAACCATATATTCCATTGGTCATGGGTTTATGACCTGTGGCCTTTCCTGACCCTATAGGTTGTCACCTAACTTACATGTTGTTATTTTATAAAACTATATTAATAGAAAATTAAAAATAAATCAATTGGATATACTAGAATTTAGGTTATTCATTAAATAGGCTATTTAGAATTTTTTCAATACAACATCAATACATAAATACTACATCCATTTATTTCTAAAATGGTCCTTACTTGGTCTAGATATTATTCGTAATATCACTTTTGGATTTATAAATCCTGAATCAATTTATTATATCATAAAAACCTTATGTTTAAAATAGGTTTTTAATTTTCATTACCTATTTAAATATTCATTAATGCATTGTAAAGAAAAGGAGGATAATCAAAATAATATCACTCGAAAGTGTTAAACACAGTGTGTGGCAAAGATCTTTGTCATGTACCAGGTTACCCCATGTTAGTCCCGAAATGCCTTTTCGGAGATATTAACATATGTACACTTGTTCCCGAACCACATACACTTATAGTATTTATAAATGTATGTATTTCTAGGAATACCCAAATAATATATACTTTTCCCAAATATAGTGTGGTATTCTATTATAATCCTCGAATTTTACCTTAGGGATATGTTCGTTAATCAATGTTTTCTTAAATCTAGTTCCCAAGGATACTAATAAACATCTTATGATACCAAATGATCTGACCCAACCACATAATCCTTGGAGCCAATGTCTTCTATCAATTTAATTGGCATAATTATAAGTAATAAATCCCCGATTTATTGATCAGTTTAGTATTCTTCATAAACTAGATACATAAATAATGTATTGTATTACAAATTAATATACTAATTACAACATATTTTTTCCTTCTATCAAAAAAACATTGCGGATAACTATAGACTTTCTAGTAAATCCCTGAATATCTTCCACTGTATGTTTCTTGGATTCTCTGGGAAAGAAATATAAAAAGGGTGAGATCAAATTCATTGTAAGGGATCAATATAGTGGGAGAAATAATGACTCTATAAGAATTGTGAAATAGTTTGGTAAATAACTGAACACACATACCATGTAATAAATAAAATTAATGGAAGTGAATAAACAGGATACAAAGGAAATAACTAGAAACACATTCCATTTAAATTACTAGACAAGGAAACATAAATATGGATGGGTAAGAAATTGAAACAAATTCCATTAAAATAACACAAAATGAAATGTATCCATATATATGCCGATGAAAATTCTCATGGATAAATAAAAAATAAAACTAGTATGAGTGACAATTTTTAATTATTGGGTGTCATGATTTCCTTTGTATATGGTACTCATATATTCAGGATATGGATTAACAATACCAATTTGAACTACTAATTCGTCCAATGAGACTATCGATGTATCGATGAGATTTCACTAACCGGACCCCAAACCGTGTATTACATGTCATAATAATTCCTAATATCAAATAATAAAATGAATTATCAATTATTTTTTTGAATAAATAATATAGATTTATCACTATTTACAGAATTAATCAAAAAAAATTCAATGGAGACACCATATGTAAAATTGTACATGGTTTATGAAATAGTAATAAACATGATAAATGAAATGAATAATTTCATTCATACTAAATTTTCAATGATAATATGAGATTTAATATTTCAGGAGGAGCAAAAAATACATCATGGAAGTGAATATATATAATAGAATGGGAAAAATTAATCATAGACAATCTTGAGTAGGAATAAATATGAAATCAATAAAATAAATCCTAAATGGATTAGAAATATATGGTTGTTTTCATTGATAAATTAAAAAATATATCTTTTCAAAAATGTTATTAAGGAAAGTATTCGTTTTCTTTTGAAAAGCCTTTTGAAAATATTTTTCTTTGAAAAAAACATTTAAAAAACATATTCATTAAAAATAATGTTTCTGAACATGAAAAAGAGGTTTTAAAGAAATTGTGGAGGATGAATATGTATATATCATACCACGTAAAAAAGAATATTCCTTTTGTATAGAAAAATGTTATAAAATACATAATTTGGAATAGTAAAAAATATATACTTCAAAGCATTGGTAAAATAAAAAAGGTTAAATATTTATTTGTAAAATATTTTGAAAACATTTTTGAAAACATTTTATAATGACATGGATTTTTGAAAAAAAAGGTTCTCCAACTAAAGAGATAAATAAAGTCGTGTTTTCTGAAAAATGTCTTCTAAAACACTCTGAGTACCAAAGAGATGAATATTGGTAAAAATACATGAAAATAGATATTAATTACGAGTTAATAATTATATGGTTTGTTGAACAATGGTTATAAAATTTTATCACATGGAAATACCATAAAATTTCATTAATGTTATTGTTGTGGAGAATAATCATTAAACATTCCAATGTGTCCCATATCACTTGGAAAGATTTTAAAAATTAATCCTCATGAATAAATAACAATATATGAGTTATTATAACAGCATAAAGGTAATAATATTAATTATACAATATAAAAAAGGTTCATCAGATAAAAAACAAACAATGTATGTAGTGAACATTACATTTTTGTCATATATGTAAAAATTGAGAGGACAATCCCTTACATTGAGTTTCCATTTGGGTGAACTTTTTTTAAATTCATGTCTAATAAAGTTATGATAATTTTATACATTATTCAGATTCATTTTTAAGAATATAATTATTATTATTTCACTTATAACCATGTTTTGTACAAGTACTTAATCAATTATGTTTACAGTTTGTGATTCCTAGAGATTTATACTTTCTGTTCAAAACAATTTTTGTAGGTCAACGATAGTCAAAGGGATTATTTTATAAGTTATATAGAATAATAATAATTACATAATTATCATATTTATACATAAATTATAATTTTAAATTCAATCAGAAATTATGGTTTTGAAAAACAAATCAATGTTATAATCATGGAGACTGTATGCCATACCTACAAGTGTGTAATGTTCCCATTTTTTAATGTTTATTAAAGGAACATGAAACTCATCGATGTTGGTTACGTCTATCTAAGTGCATCCACGAGGCCCAGATTCAATACCAGGTGGATTAATAATTTCTATTTACTATAGAATTACTATACGGGTACTGTAGAAGTAATGTGAGGGTACTATAGTAGGTACTATTGAAGTTATAGTAGCAGGTACTGTTCGGTACTGCAACTGCTGAGATTATTCAGAATGAGCCACTGGTTTGGTCTTGAAATAATTAAGGCATTCGGGACACTTATTCCTTCAGTTGAGTAATGATTTCGGGCCACCTTTAAAGCCTTCAGGACATCTCAAGGCCTTTGGGCCTCCTCAAGGCCTTCAGGGAATCCTGATATGCTGGAGCTCAAAAAGATTCTACAAGAACTTGCTCAAGAGGAGGATTCAAGGGAAGAGGACATTCACGAGGTCATGGATACATTATTTAGAAGTATGAGAGGTATGAAATTTCCATTGGTACTGGGGTAGCGCATCTCTGCATAGGATAACTAGTTGAACTGCCATGCAATGGGGGAGAGATAATCATGATGCAAAATGATGGGGAGGGGCTGTTTCATGTAGTCATAGTCTGTATTATTTCATTAAGACCTAAAGGTGCTATAATATCTACAGGAATATGGAAAATTTAATATATATATCCGACATTCATTGTATGGTTTGCCCCTCATCCCATGAAAGGGGGTCATTAGAAATCTATAGAAAATAAATATTTCGGACCATCCAGACAATGAACGTTATGGAAGGAAGGTAAGTTACACCATAATTTTATATAATGATAATTATGCAATAAATACCATTTTATTTAATCATTTATACTTATATATATAAATCTAGTGAAGAAAAATGAATCACATCATGTCTAGGAGGTGGTAGTCCACACATCGATGAATAATATTATCACTTTTTAAGTGTGTGAATGGTATCAAATAAATTGATATATATGAATATATATTTATTATAAAATGAAAATTAGGTATTTAATATCTGATATATGTTTTTTCATCTCACATTTTTAATTATAACCATAATTAATAAATTCCATTTAACATGTGAATGAATCACATCGCTTTGAGGGGGTTGTAGTCCACGCATCCACAAACGATGATACCGTATTAACATAAAATAAGAAGTATTTATTTTATTTGTTATTAAATGACTAAAAAAGAATAATGATATAATAAATATCATATAAATATTAACAAAATGATGGTCCATCATAATGGCGAGTGATGAAGGTTTGTAATGGAAAAATGGAAAGTCATCATTTCGTATGGTATTAGTTCATTGTAGACAGAAAAATTGTGTTTTTACACATTAGATGGTGTTGTTTGTATGTATAAGATGAAAAATTATCACAAAAAATCCTATTATATTTATGATACTTGTGATTTTATAATGTTAAATAATAAGAAGAGACGAGGTGTTATAGAAGGGAAATGAAACTAAAAATCATGAGAGAATATTTCACCACCTTATCAGGTAGCCTTTTTTTGTTTGAACTAAATGCTTACATGTAATTTTTTCCCAAATATAGGAATCTAGGTATAGGGGAGGGATTTTGGGGTACAATTTTTGAATGAATTTTCCAATCCTAATAGGCTTAATAGGTGTGAAGAAGTATGAATTGTGGTTTCCATTTATAGGGAAGGAAAAGCTCTCAATGGAATTTTTTGGAAACAAGTTAGGTGTACACATTTTATTTCCAAAATGAAGTTACTCCACTCAAAAAAAATATTAATGGAAGGTTCAATGAAGATATATGGTCCTATAAGGATTTCTGGACATATTTTTATGTCAATTTGGTTGTTAAGTAAATGGTTTACTCCTTTATTAAGCATAGTTTTTCATTAAAAATTTAATAAATTTTAAGCACTTTCACTAATATTTTTGGTAAAAAAATACTTGAACATGTTAAAAAATATGCATCATTTTGATTCCAAATAAGGAATAAAATTTTCTAAATTACAATAGTATATGTGGAAAAAATTAATTTAAAATGAATCCTACATAATGGATGACAATGCGAGTTTTTCATGTAAAAATGTCCCAAAGTTGAATAATTTTTTACAATCAATTGAAATGTGAAATTGATCCCAATAACATAAATTTTATTAATTGATATAATTATTATCGAATTTACATTTTCATCCAATATAAAAAATAATTTACCATTTTATATAATATTTAACATAATGAATTTTGGAACTAAAATTCAGTATTTTTAACTATTCAATAAATGAATGATATGTTTGTCAAAAAATAATAAAAAACTACTCAAAACTAATTTTTTTTAATTAAAAATTGATGTTTGTTTTTAAATTTTTAATCAATTCACGATTCTATAATTATATTTAAAATGTGTTCTTCATTAAATGGTTTTAAAATTTCCATTATAAAAAATATAGGTTTTTCAATGTAAACTAGAGTTTGTTCTTATCATAAACATATGAATCCTAATTGATAAATATCAAAAATATTTTATTGAATATATAACATATATATCTCAAAAAATCCTTAAATAATTTAACATAAGTTTTTTTAGCACAAATATCTTTTGGAAGCATAAAAATAATAACATTTTTTATATCCAATTGGTTTTTTTCGTTTCTTATTAATTGGTGACACATGAATTCATTTTATATTTATATGAAACATAATGTTTAATAATTCAGTTAATACTATTCATATCCTCTAACATATAAGACATGTTATATAAAATTCTATTAAATTATAATATTTTAATAATATAATGTTATTTGGTGTAACTCATTTTATCCTATAATGAATGCTCTCATGAAAGGCCACACTTTTGTGTACCATAAGCTATCGAGGAAGATATATTTTCTGTTGAATGCAAGATAACATAATTTTGGGTTAATTACATGCTATAATATATGTAGAATATATTAAGAACAATAAATATAGAGTGCAGTATCAGGATATTATATTCTATTATGCTCTTGGTGATGCATGCCATGAACCCTTCCGAATAAAAAGTTCTACATTAGAATTTAGAGGTGTCATGATAATTTATCTATAATAAAATGAAAAGAGATAGGTCATGATATATTTTATAGTGTATAAGGTAAAAATGATCCAACTATACTCTTTACCCCTCTAATGATTGGAGAGACATAAAACCCACTATTACTAATATAATGGAATCATACAATTACTATTTCCCACTAAGATTCACAAACTGATTCCAAATCATTTTTTCCCAATATGATCAAACACAAAT